>CAKJTW010000026.1:17622500-26865000 GCA_917880005.1 Nanger dama | reverse complement strand
AATTATCTCTGGTCACATTTCTCTATTGTACACTGGGTAAACATTTATAGTAAATCGTTTGTAAATTTCACCCCTGGAAAAACTACAATGCAATCGTGTTCGTTATTTCCCAGCTTCTAATGCAGTCTTTGGTGGCAGACTTATATTTCTCATATTACCTTGTTCCAAATGTGAGCTGGGGCAGCTGGCTCTTTTTCTTTCCTTACATTTTCATGATTTATATAAATACTTTTGCCGCTGTATTGTATTTTATTTTTATCCTTTGCATTTTATTGGTACCAAACTACTCGTGCATTTCCAGGGCTCCCATGCGAATATTCCTATTTATTCCATGATTATTTATTGAAAGCTATCTCATGCTCGGTTACTTTGCCACTTTCTTTGGCTTTAAACATTAAACAGATGCAGTATATTTTCAAATAATTTAAACAATACTTGATGAGTGAATTTTCCCTTTTCCCTCAGCAGGATTTTGTTCTTTCTGATCAAGATTGTAACATCTCTGTCTTTGCTGTCAGATTTGCTACAAATTAGAGAAGACTTGCCATCTCCTAACTGGCTGGTGCCAATGAAACAAGCTCAGGTTTTTTTGACCTGAAGAAAGATTTTGCCCATGGAGAAAAGACAGGGCTGAGAGGAAGGTCCGGAATAGTCCAGTAGAACGTTCTGGGCCAGCATAAACAGTGTACAGCCCAGTACACCAGCCACAGCAACTGGTAAAACTGAGAAACTAGATTTTTTTTTCCCTGTCATAGTAAATCATTTATTTGTTAAAATGATATAGATTATTCAAGATGCTACAGTCTTAAATCATGGATGGCAACGTAACATGGATTGATACAGAAGTCGATCCCAATGTAGGTTTTTCCCTTTCCTCCTTAAAAAAAATACTTATAGACCAGAGATGAGGGGAAAAAATTGGTTTTAAAAGGGGAAGAACCATGGTCTGATAGAGCCAGTTCCTCAGCACCAGACACGTCTGCTGCGGCTCAGGAACTAGATTTTAAACTTGATTTCATTTTGGTTACATGTGGCCACATGTGACCGTGTCCATAATGTTGACAGCACTGATCTAAATGCTCTTGCTGAGTGGTTTGTTTGGCTCTTTGGAGGGACTTGCTGAGGAAACTGAACTGGTGATGTGCGTTGAGAGGCCAGTGGATACAAGCTAGTGCAGGACACCCTGAGCTGATCACCAGCACCACCCTCTGCCAGCTCAGGGACCTCAAGAGTCACGGGACCTCTTGGAACCCTAGTTTCCTCATCAGTAAAATCATCACGCTAATAAAAAATTCCCAACATTATCATAAGGATACCTCCATCCATGGGATTTTCCAGGCAGGAGTACTGGAATGGGGTGCCATTGCCTTCTCCGAAAATATGATTAACATGAGTGAAAGTACTATATTGAATAGTGTATTTGCTGTTTATTTTACATGGATGATCCTATGACCAAATTACTAGTGTTTGCATGTATGTGCGCGCTCAGTCGTGTTCAACCCTTTGCGACCCCACTGACTGTAGCCTGCCAGGCTCCTCTCTCCATGGAATTCTCCAGGCAAGAATTGTGGAGTGGACTGCCATTTTCTACTCTAGGGGATCTTCCCGACCCAGGGATCGAACACACATCTCTTGTGTCTCCTGGACTGGCAAGCAGAATGTTTCCCACTGTGCCACCTGGGGAACTCTAAATGATTAGTATGATACTCATTATCCCTGGTCCCATTTTAGAGACAAGGACACTGAGGTTCTAAGAGGTCAGTGATGCTCCTAGTCTCCTCGGGTGGGAAGGAGCCATGCAGTCCCTTGGGCTTTGCCATTGTGCCAATAGACCCCAGCAGTCAATCCTTTAGATGTCAGGGGTGATTAACCGCAACAGTTGCCATGGCACCTTTTGTCTTTTAGGGAGACGGCAGCAGCCACCTCAGCGGATGCTGCAGCTTCTGGAGTGGAGGGGCCTGGGGATGCAGCGAGGGCAGGACTGCCCCTTGGCAGAAACCCCCATCTCGGAGTTCTTCCTGCCGGCCATCTCCCCTGCTGCTGAGAGAAGTCACTTCCTGCCTGCAGTTTCACTGCCTTGTGGTCTTATTTCCACAACAGCCTTGCTGCAAACTGCCTGCTGCCCAGAGTCCAGCAGGACGATAGTCTGCTTCTCTCGATGTCTCCCGTGGCCCTTGGGCCCATGGGGTGGCCTCTGGAGTGACTTCAGTAAATGGTGTCATTCTTCAAACAAGGGTTATAATTAGTCACGTCAAAGAGTAAACAAGTGGCACATAGAGCAGGGAAAAGGTAAAAGTAAGTAGAATCTAAAAGTGATGGTGAGGGGGCCGCAGCCCCAGAGTGACTCCAGGTGGCAGGTGAATGGGCACCAACAGACGGTGAAGATGGCCACTGTCCACCTGCATGTCCCTCCTCCTCTAAGGACACTGGTCTTGTCGATATGCACCTGTGTATTTAAACCTCAGACGGGTCTACAATGTCCAATGCCATGGAGAAATCCACGCCAGTTGAGGGTTCCATGGCACGGTGAGAAGAAGCCTGTCGACCAGAGTCCCCACCTGAATAGCTTGCAACGGAAAACCAAGCACCTGCCTTCTTGCTCAAACAGGGCCGGCTCAGATTTAAGGAATAAGGAAACATTCAAAGGATTAGCAGTTTAAGGTGTTCCAAATCTCTATTTATATTCCCAAAAGTTTGTGTTTTTGTTTTTGATGGCTCTGGTCCATCCATTCATTTAAGAAATGTGTTCTGAAAGCTTATTTTCAGATTATTTTATAAAAGGTTTCACCAAAAACATTCATGGTTGATTTCACGCGGTCAAGTTTTACCTTTATGTAAAAACAAAGAAGCCTGACTCTGGAGACAGTGGCTCCATGCCCTGTGCTTTGGGCTTTCTGAAATACCCATTTCCTTAGATCTCCAATCATCCTCAAGGAGAACGGAAACAGGGAGAGGAAATGGAGATGTCAGGACACTTGACCCTGGGGCCCTGGGTCAGTGGGGCTCCTGAGATGACAGGGAGTGTATTGGAGTGTCCAGCTTGAGGGCAGAACAAAGCCCAGTGGTGGAGGACGCTGGCTTGGCCGAAGGACACCAGGCCTCCAGTTCCTCCAGTTCATGCTCTGGGAAGCTGAGGCTCTGAGCAGCTCATCGAGTCCTTCTAATTTGTACAAACCAGGTTTACTTCCATCATCTCAGTTGATATTGACGGCTGTGCTGGGAAGACGTACTGTTATCATCAACCCCACTTTACAGGTAAGGAAACAAAAACCCAGGAGGAAAATGGCTCAGCCAAGGTCACACTGCTGGCGAAGAAGCAGAGCCAGGACTCAGATGTCCCGAATTCACTTATCCGGGAGACAAACTCGTACATTTCCCACTGCTTCTTGGTGAAAAACGGGCATTAGCAAGGTAGCTCGGAAGATGTAATCTGGAGCCAATTTTGTTGCTTTTATGAAGGTGTATATCTTCTCGTGCAGTTCTGGTTGTGTTTCATTTAATTATTTGAAGCGCAGCATTTTCACAGCTGCCAGTAAAAATACGTATAATTACAGTGTGCAATGATCGGAATCCTGAAAATCCTCAAGGCAGCCACTTTCGTGGGCAGGCGAAGACTCCTGAATGGAGCAGCCCACTGCTTTTTTACCAAAACATCCCCTATAATTAGGTCACATTAAGGATGCAATGCCCGTAAAATTGGATTATTTAAAAATAATGAAACTTTAAGCAGCAAAAAAAAAAAAAAGAATTTTAACAATTAAAGATTTTTAGAGGGTGATTAAGGGAGATTTGCTCCAGTTCGAGCTGATTAAAATGTCACAGAGGGAATCAGATGTAGGAAGGAATGGAAGGGGCACCATCACCGCCATGACGTGGGTGAGACCGTGGTGAGTTCTAACTCTGAGGAGGTGGCCGTCGTGAGTCACAAAGATGGAATCTCAGAAGCTTAGAGGTTGTGGGACATCACCAGTTATGGTGTGATTACAGGTTGAAGTACGGCTGCCAGTTTTTGAAAGAAATCCAATTACATGCCTTTTGGGCTTCGATTTTTTTTTTTTAATATATATTTACTTCTTTGGCTGCGGCATGCGGGATCTAGTTCCCCAACCAGAGATCAAACCTGAGCCCCTGTTCGGGGAGTGCAGAGTGTGGGCCGCTGGACCGACGGGGACGCCCCTGGGCTTTGATTTTAACACTGGGAAAAATCAGTGAAGTCCACCCAAGATGCTCAGCCCGGGTCCATTTCTCCCATCACAGTCTCTGTGGCCCAGTCTGACCCTCGGGCACAGCCACCACCTTAACCTAGCTTGTTTACAGTGGCAACAGCTTGGCCTCTGTGCCCCTAGATGTCAAGCCTGAGATCAGAGACAGGAGGTCAGGAATCTTCCTCACTCCTGCTCTGGAAGCTTCTAGAAAGCTCTCTGAAGAGTCCTGGAAAGCAGGCCCATGAGCTGAATCGGGAAGAATGGGGCACGTCTGCTCGCTCAGGGAGGGGCTGCACTTTCCAGCGGAGGTGCCATCCTGGTTGAGGGTGTCCACCCGTGGAAGGTCGTTCTGGGTCGTGAGTGTCCCTCACATTCACTTCCTGGTCCCGTGTTATTGAGGGGGGAGCCCCCTGCTCCCTGAGCCCCAGGCACTTGCACTCTTATGGGGAGAGGCAGACAGTCCCTAAAGGGAAAACATGCAATTTCAGATCATGAAGAAAGTGAGCAAGGAGGATGTGGGAAAGGGTGGGTGCCATGCTGGACAGGCTGGGCAGGGAGTGGGAGAGGGGAAGGACCCCAGGAAGGGCTGCTGCCAGGGGCACGGGTGTGTCTCATGTCAGTTTTCATTGCTCCTGGGGCTGGTGGGGAGTGGCATCTGGAGGGACTCGCTCCCTTGCCTGGGGCCCGACTGGGGTCCTGGAGGAGGCCTCTCCCTCTCCTGGCAAGCCCGCCAAACTCCCCCAAACTCACTTTCCCACCTGCCTTGCCCACCCTGTGCCTCACATGTGGGTGCCCTGGGCAGGACCAGTTGCTCCCCCGACTCGACCTCAGGTGTCTGGGTGAGAAGGGCAGGCAGTGTCCTCTGGGGTGGGTGGGAGGTCATTCAAAGAGGGAAAGAGAAATACCACCTCATTTCTTGTCTCCCACCTCACTTGTCAGGACCTTTCCAGGCCAGTGTTCATGGGCTGTCCACATTGCTGTCAAATTGGATGCAAAAAAAATGGGGAAATCCAGGTGAATGCTGGTTCCTTGAACCACTCAGAGTCTCAGGAAACAAGGCCAGTGTAAGATCGTGCTACAGGGACTTCCCTGGCAGTGCAGTGGTTAAGAATCCAACCTTCCAATGCATGGGATGCAGGTTTGATCCCTGGTCGGGGAATTAAGATCCCACATGCCTACAGGGCAACAAAGCCTTCAAGCCACAGTCACTCAACCTGCGCCACAACTCGAGAGAGAAGTCAGACCTTAACTAGAGACAGCCCACACGCCACAATGAAAGATCCTGCGTGCCACGACTAAGACCCAACGCAGCCAAATCGATAAATAAAATCTCTCTTTTTAAAGATAGTGTGCTACAGCTCCCAGGCCTGACTGGACCATGGTGTGTGCCTCTCGACCCTCATTTCTGAGGCCCTTTCGGAGAGCTGTTTGAGGTTCAGAGACAGAAGAGTGTCACCCCCACTGCCCAGGGGGAAACCGAGGCTCCCGCAGACAGAGCACAAGGGTCCTTCAGACACGTAGCAGCTGCCTGTGGTTCCAGGTGGGAACTGTGTGCAGCTCTCAGTCTTTGGGGGACCCCCAGCTTGGGCCTGGGTTAGCATGGGTCAACCCAACAAGAGAAGCCACAGAGGGCAGAACATTTCGGGGACCTTGTGGTCTTGTCTATTGCCTGCTTCTGCATTAGGGACATCCTGATTGACTGATGATTCTCCTTAACTGAGAAGTGACTACCATGGGTGCCTCAGTCTCATTGCTCTCAAAGAAGGAACACAGCAACATTCCCTTATGTGGCATAAAGCACCAGCCAGACCCCAAAGGTTCTTTAGGGCCTGACGCCACAATGCTGAAGCTGACTGCCGAAGAACTGATGAAGAAGGCTGTGCACCAAAGAATTGATGCTTCTGAACTGTGGTGCTGAAGAAGACCCTTGAGAGTCCCTTGGACTGCAAGGGGATCCAGCCAGTCCATCCTAAAGGAAATTAGTCCTGAATATTCATTGGAAGGATTGATGCTGAAGCTGAAGCTCCAATACTTTGGCTACCTCACGTGAAGAACTGACTCATTGGAAAAGATCCTGATGCTGGGAAACATTGAAAGTGGGAGGAGAAGGGGACGACAGAGGATGAGATGATTGGATGGCGTCACCAATTTGATGGACATGAGTTTGAGCAAGCTCCAGGAGATGGTGAAGGACAGGGAAGCCTGGCGTGCTGCAGTCCATGGGGTCGCAAAGAGTCGGACACAAGTGAGCGACTGAACAGCAATAAAAACCACCATGCTCCATTGTTATCACTGAGGCCAAGATGACTCCATGTCCTTGCTAATGGGCATGCCTGGCAGGTGAACACTGACCAAGTCCCATCTCCCTGCGGAGCCTGGGCTTCCCGCCCACTGCCTTCCTCACTTCTCCTCACAGTTAGTGGACAGTGGCCTGGCTCAGCTCCTGTGTCCTGAGTGACTCAAGCTAGCCTAGCCTCTCTGTGCCCAGAACATCTTCCCAATGGAGATCATCAAACTTCCCTGAGTCTTTCTTGTGAGGGTTCCACGAGCTGACACATGCAAAAAGTATTGAAAACAGTTTAAGTGTGTCATTAAAAATCATCAGGATTCTCAGGATTTCCCTGGTGACCCAGTGGTTAATCCACTGCAGAGGGCTCAGGTTTGTTCCCTAGTCAGGGAGCTAAGATCTCACATGCTATGCAGCACAATCAGAAAGAGAATCATCATCAGGATTGTTAAAACCTTGAGTAGAACAAGCCATGTGACTAAGTAAAGAAGTAGAATGGTTTGTGCCAATGCCCCAAACACATGAAGGCTGTAGGGGGTAAAGCCTGCCCTCTGAGCCAGGACCAGGCTGCAGGAGGACAGGTTTCTGGCTCAGAGCCTCCCTGGCCACTTTGCTGAGTCAGTCCCCAGACAAGGGCTGGACCAGCAAGCCGGCACCAACTGTCACTTGCCCGCAGGCCTGGAGCAGAGCTCTCGGGTCAGGCTATTTGCATGCAAGCCAGGGACAGATGAGACATTTAAATTTTACCAGCCCTCAGTTTTATGCTTGACATAGAGAAATGGCTGCAATTCTTTTTATCAGCTGAGAGAATAGGCATTACATGACAAAATATTAGCCAGGGCCGAGATTCACAAAACCTATGTGCTCTGGAAGCAGCTTCATGAAATTTAAACTTGCAGAGAGGCTGGAGGAGAGAGAATGGCCTGGGCCTCCTTTTCCAGGCAGAGCTCTCCAAGCATCTTGTCCATTCTTATATTTATTGTTTTGCCCAATCACTTTATTTGTCTGTCTGTTTACCTGTGTCAACCCATTTTTAAAAAAATTTAATTCTTATTTATAGACTGACCTTAATAAACTCTCCTCAAGTACCACGGGTTTGTCACTGTCATGGATGAAAACATTATTAATGGCAGGCTGGTTGACCGGGGACAACAGCTGCCCTTTAAACCCCTCACAGATGACCAGACTGCAGAAACTCAGCTGGGGGAGAGGGGCTGCGGTCGATGAGGTCAAGGGTCAGCCATCACAGCCCATCATTAACGCCCTTTCCTATCATCACAGCCTACCACGCCCGCAGTTGGAGCGCTCTGCTCCCGCATTCACAAACAGTATCCGGCTCTCAAATGCACCAGAAAATCCACAGCCATGGTCCTATTTGTTTTAAATTAAGGCAGATCAATGGGAACTGGAGGGAGCCATTTAAGGAGAGTGTGTCTGACATCACCAGGGGGTGGGGAACCATAGAGCAGCTTGGGGAGTGGTCTGGGTCATGATGGGGGACACACGATGCCCTTCATCTTAGCTCCTCCAATGAGCTGCCTCGGTCAGGATATCCTGGCCTTGAAAGAGAAATTCTCAGAGGAGGATTTGAAGGTTGGATCCTGCAACCCAGGTCAGGGCCGATGTACCCACCAGGCACTGTCCCTAGGACCCAAAGAAATGTTTTAATTTTCATTTCTTCCAGAATCAGAAGCAGAAAATTTAATATCACAGTAAAGTCTTTCTAATCATGAATCTAGTCCACCTTTACTTGTCTTCATACCAGTGCAGTCATAAAATGCAATTTAAAATACATAAGTCCATTATATATTTATATACATATTTATATAGTTTACAAGTATTTTAAATTATGTATTTTTAAATTTATTTTTAATGGCAGGAGGAGCACACAAAGGCGAAAGCATCTAGGACCATGTGAGTTCAAATGCAGCCCAGCCTCTGGTTCAGTCTTCCGGGTGGTTCTGAGCTGCCTCCAACATTCTTCCCATGTGGGCAATCTATAATTTCACTAACAGCACAGCCCAGCTTTGTGGGCTTCTCTTGTTCCTGGAGACACAAACATTCCAAAGATGCTGGCTTTCACAGGGCAGGAAAATGCTGGGTGGAATTATAAGTCAAAAGAAGGACGGGGATGCGTGTGTATATAAAGCTGACTCACGTTGCTGCACATAGAAACGAGCACAACATTGCAAAGCAATCAGACGCCACTTAAAAACATCTTTTTAATTATTAAAAAATCATAAGTCAAGGAGGTGCCCATTAGCCTTAAAATTAGATATTTTTACATGAGCCTTGGACATGCTCTTAACAGACCACAGTCTCCGGCCTCACTGAGAAATCGGCCGAGTCCTCTCTGTCCCTGGAGGACTAGCTTGCTTGAAATAGACATTTTCTTCCCTAGTAACTTAAAAACAAGCCTAACAATCATTTGGCAACCTCACCCACCACTTATTTTCATCTCAGGAGAGGCCTGCCACGTGGGGTGACGTAGTTTGGATACCAAAGGCAGAGCTGAAGGGCTGAGGTAACAGCTTTCCCAAACACGTGGTCGCTTGGACGTGGGGCATCCTCTCCGGCCACGGGGCCCAGAGCCGGCGAGGTAAATCACGCCACGTCCCCATTAACGTCTCATGTTGTTGCAGGGTGGTAATTTTGACAGCAAAATAAGCTACAAAACTGCATATGCTATTGGGTGACATGCAATTTTAACTTCATTCAGGAGCGAGACCTTTGAGACATTGTTACCTGCGGGAGCAAGCAATAAAACAAGGATGTACAGGGATGTGTCAAATAGAAGCCCTTCCTAAATTACGCCGGGAGGCCCAGATTAATACATTTAATATATTCTGGTCATGAGTGAAGTGCTCACAGCAGAACAACTGCTCCTTCAGCGATATCATTCACGGGAATGAACTACAGTCTCACTGACAGCCTGGAAAAATGCTCCCACTTTTCAAACTGTACAAATGGTGGTTGGACACAGTAACTCAAAACTGGACACTTCATTTCAAGTTTAAAGCTAGTGGCCCAGCCACAAACTATTACTCCATCTTCTTTATTTGTGGTCCATGGTTTTGTACTCTTTAAGAATCAAATAAATACTGGTGTAATGGTTAGCAACTGCCAGTTCAACGAAAAATACTGCTAAATTCACCAATAAGTCTTTTTTCCACACACACAAATTTATGCCCCAAGACCAGAACCCATTCCTGCCACAGGGTCTGGATAGTTTTTTAATGTAGAGGGAGACTCACTTTAGTGATAAGAGTTTAAGCCCTCGCTCTTTTTTCCTTTCCTCTTGCTCATAGATCTAGCGCTGGGAGCAGAGGGAGGTAAACGATCGATATATGTAAGTGAAGGCGCGTTCACTTGAGCCGTTGGCTGCTCGGTGGACCAGCCAGGACTCCTCCCCACGCCGTGCCAGCTGGACACGGCTTCTGGAATTCCAGTCCACGCTGGGAATCTCCCAGGTTGGCTTCCTGGGAGTCCGTGCCAGCTTTAACTTACTGTGATATTGTTGCTGTTGATAATAATATCTCCTGTTCCCAGAAATTTGTTTGTTTTGTTTTTTAAAACAGCTTTATTGAGATACTATTCACAAATACAAGTCACCCATTTATTTATTTGCTTACTTACTTTTTGGCCACTCCCCATGGCGTGTGGGATCTTATTTCCTTGACCAGGGTTCAACCCAGTGCCCCCTGCACTGGAGGCATAGAGGGCTAACCACTGGACCACCAGGCAAGTCCCACACTTCACCCACTGAAAGTGTATGATTTGATGGCTCAGACTGTAGAGAATCTGCCTGCAATGCAGGAGATGTGGGTTGGGAAGATCCCCTGGAAGAGGTCATGGCAACCCACTCCAATATTCTTGCCTGGAGAATCTCCATGGACAGAGGAGCCTGGCCAGGCTGCAGTCCTTGGGGTTGCAAAGAGTCGGACACGACTGAGCGATTAAGCACAATACAATACATCTGTAGACACGTACAAACATCACCACGATTTCATAACATTTTTATCACCCAAAAGAAACCTCAAATTCATTAGCAGTCACTTATTTTCCCTCAATCCTCCAAGCCTCGGTAACCATGAACCTACTTATTGTCTCTGTAGATTTGTCCTGGAGATTCGTAGAATGGGCAGATACATTCTGTGTATTTACATAAATAGAATCAAACAGTACGTGATCCTTTGGGGCTGGCTTCTTTCACTCAGCATGTTTCCAGGGTTCACCCGAGTGATAGCACGGATCAATATGTCATTCCTTTTATGACTGGGTAATACTCCACGCTTACTGATTGGAAGAAAAGTTATGACCAACCTAGATAGCATATTGAAAAGCAGAGAGATTACTTTGCCAACAAAGGTCCATCTAGTCAAGGCTATGGTTTTTCCAGTGGTCATGTATGGATGTGAGAGTTGGACTGTGAAGAAAGCTGAGTGCTGAAGAATTGATGCTTTTGAACTGTGGTGTTGGAGAAGACTCTTGAGAGTCCCTTGGACTGCAAGGAGATCCAACCAGTCCATTCTAAAGGAGATCAGCCCTGGGTGTTCTTTGGAAGGAATGATGCTAAAGCTGAAACTCCAGTACTTTGGCCACCTCATGTGAAGAGTTGACTCATTAGAAAAGGCTCTGATGCTGGGAGGGATTGGGGGCAGGAGGAGACGGGGAAGACAGAGGATGAGATGGCTGGATGGCATCATTGACTCGATGGATGTGAGTTTGAATGAACTCTGGGAGTTGGGGATGGACAGGGAGGCCTGGCGTGCTGCGATTCATGGGGTCGCAGAGTCGGACACGACTGAGCGATTGAATTGAACTGAACTGAATATTCCACTGCATGGATGGACCACAGTTCACCTGTTAAGTGGATGAACCAGAGTGCCTCCCTCGCCCTTTCCCCAGATAGTCATAGCAGGCCTGCTATGCTGTGAGCACACAGAGGACAGTACAGCATGAGTTTATTCATGGCTGTGAGGGCTTGTGGTATACCCCGAGCATCACCCTTGGTACTCTTAGTTCCTGGTTAGTTGATAGCTGGGGACTACGCAGCCATCTTACCTGGGACAACAGCTCAGAATGCGGCTTTCTGCTCAAGCATCTTCCTCCCACACAGGATGGATCAGCTTCCTGTGGGGTCTTTGCCCTGGGAAATGTAAGCCCCTCCCATTGAGGGAGGGAAGGAGCTGGGCTGCATGGTCTTTAGAGGCCACCTCACAGGTCAGCAGGGCTCAGCACCCTGGCAAAGACCACCCAGAGGACAAGCTGCAGGATGCATAGGTCGGGGCTTCAGCAGCGCTCCTCTCCATACACGCCCTTGGGAGAGGGACTGACCATGATTCAGTCACGATTCCAAGGGCAGAAGTCCCATCTCAAGGCTGGGTGAGACCAGGAGGAGCTGAATTCAACAGGAAGCCAGAGCAGAAATTCGGGCACTTGCAGCCCCAGCCACTCTGTGTGCTATGCAGAGAAAGCTGAGGAATCGTGCCCTGGACAGAGGCTATGAGTTCCTGCCTAAAGTCTGTTCTCCCTTCCTTCTCATTGACATAACCTCAATCTACCTCCAGGCATTGGTATATCCAGTTCAAAGACTACATTTCCCAGACCCTCTTTCTACAAGGGCTGGCCAATGAAACGAAAGCAAAAGTTATTGGGCAAGAATTATGGGAAATCGATCTTTAAAAAGAAGCAAGCTTTTTATTAAGACAGTTTTCAGGCATGAAAAAAAAGGTAGAGCAGGGTAATGGACACTTATATACACCCATAGCCCAGATGTAATGCTTGTTAATATTTTGCCATGTTTCCTTCTTTTGTAACCCATACATTAACCAGCCTGTAATTCAAGTTATGAAATCTCTTTTAAGAAGTTGACTCAAACGGGAGACAGGTGTCCCTTGTCCATCCTTGTTTTATCCTTCTTCTTTCCTAAATCACAAACAAGAAGGCTGGAACCCCAGCAGCCATCTTGTGATTCTGAAGCCATCATGAGGATACAAGCCAAGAATAAGTAGGACAAAATGTAAAGAGGGAAGGCTAGCTTGCTTGATTAGCAAAATCAAACAGATACAACTAACAAAATAAGATACCAAAACACAAAACCCCCAAAAAGCAAATAAAGAAAAAAGTAAAATCCCCAAACAGCAGTTTAATTTTAATTTCAGATAAAAATGAATGATTAGTATGTCTCAGGCAAAATTTGAGACATACTTATAATTTTAAAAGTATCTATTGTTCATCTAAAATTCAAATTTAACTAGGGATCCTGCATTTTGTATGGCAAGCTTGTAATGGGCCTGGGTCTCTGGTGCTTGTGGACCTGCCATACAAGCACTGGACTGTCCACTTAGACATCCCATTTATCTAATTAATTTACTTAGTGAGCACCTATTAAATACCTACTCTGTGCTCAGTCTTGGGCAAAGTCCTGTGAAAACAGTCAGATGGACACGTGGGATTCATAGTCTAGTGCGTAATACCAATATTAAGACAAATACCCAAGTACCAGTGAAATGAGTAATGAAAAGGGGACTTAGGTTTTCCCCCTCCCCACACTTGTCCGTACTGGTTATTCCTTGAAGACTGGGCTGTTCCCACCCCTGACCTTTGCCCACAATACCCTTCATCCTGGAATGTCCTCATCAACATATCTGCTCGTTTCACTTCTTCCACTCATTCATTCACTGAGCAAAATTTGGTTAAGAACCTTCTGTACCATGTACTAGGGAACAGAGTGCCTGCCTCCCAGGGGCTTATGGACTCACTGCCCACTGATGAGTCCTCCACGTGCCAGCTAGAGGTCAGACTGTGCGATGATGGTGGTGCAGGGACAGGAAGAGACGGGGAGGTGGAAGGGCAGGACAGCAACAGAGTGGGGTCTTGAGGAATAAATAGGAGCTCAGTACACATGTGAGGTGTGCTCAGTACACATGTGAGGTGTGCTCAGTACACATGTGAGGTGTGAGTACAGCCGTAATCAATGTACAGGTGGATGAAGCTGATCACAAAGGCCACCCCATTTCACAGCAGGCCCCAGCCCCATCTCTCCTCTCCTGGGGAGCAAGCCAGATCCAGGGAGACTTTGGTGTCCCCGCAGGGTGGACAGAGCACTTCTTGGGAGCCAGATGGCATTTCCCTGCCCCTGGTTATGCAGTCATGCCCTGAGCCCTTTCCATAAGAAGACTGAGTCAGGGCATCTGAGTCATACCATCCAGCCTCCTCCACCCCAAACCTAACACTCCACAAAACAAGGTTGGAAGACCGCCGAGTAGGCACATTTTCCAGGCCCATGAACGTTTATGGAGTCCCCCAGGTCAAGGCTGGGTTTCTTAGCCACAGTCTGGTCCAATTGCTCATTTGTGCCATGTTGTGCTTAGTCGCTCCGTCGTGTCCAGCTCTTTGTGACCCTGTGGACTGTAGCCCCCCAGGATCCTCTGTCCATGGGGATTCTCCAGATAGGAATACCGGAGTGGGTTGTCATACCCCACTCCTGGGGTTATCTTCCCAACCCAGAGATCGAACCCAGGTCCTCCACATTGCAGGCAGATTCTATACCTTTTGAGCCACCAGGGAAACCCAAGAACACAGGAGTGGGTAGCCTATCCCTTATCCAGGGGAACTTCCCGACACAGGAATTAAACCGAGGTCTCCTGCATTGCAGGCGGATTCTTCACCAGTTGAACTACCAGGGAAGCCCAACCTCCCATTTAGCTGATGAATAAACTGAGTCCCAGAGGGGGGGAAAACCCAAGGTCACATCCCACAGCCTGGTCCAATCCAGCAGTGCTGGATCCCAATTGCCTGATCTTAACAGCAGAAGTCACACTTAGTAAAACTATTAATAACACCGTGCAACCAATTGTTCGGGGCACCTCAGCAGTGATCTAATCCCCTGTGTACAGACCCAGCCCTGCCAGGCTGTAAGCCCCAGGCAGCTCAGCTTGACGGCCACCCACGGCCACCTGAGAGGGCACAGGCCACAGCTTCAGCAGCCAGCTGAGCTAGGAGGTGCCTCTGGGCAGACAGCGGAGCATCCTAGAGATTCTTTTTACAGGGCCACGGGAAGGATCCCTCTTCCAAGCTAGTCTCTCTTTCCTTCCCATAGGGACTCTGCTCCCCTAACCAGCCTGCAGTGCGTTGGCCACAAGCAAACAGGGAGGGAGCGACAGTCAATCACTCCTGCTGAACCGATTTGGGGTTGCAGCCTGGCAGGGCTAGAGCCCCCAGTCACCTTTAGAGGGAGCCTTCATGGATCGTGGAGCGGCTGGTTCCCCCAGACTTTGGAGAAAGTGAGGACAGCCCAGAAGCTTAGAGGACTTCTAAGACCTGCTGAACAACCCCCGAGTTACTGATGAGGCCAGAGAGAGGCCAGGCCTCCCGACTCCAAAGCCACCCAGAGCTCCCTGGGGTTCATCTTCACCCCAAGCCCTCCACAAACGTCAGCTCCTCCATTCGCAGCAGTCGCCCGGATGGCCCACTGAGGACGGGCCCATCCTAGGTGAGAGTGTCCTCTGAGGAGCGGGGGACATTACCCTTCATGGACTCAAAGGTTAGCTGCCAATTCCACCTTGCCACTGGTAATGAAGAGCGCAGGAGACGGATGGAGGCTGCCCCACGCACAGTATGCTAATTCCGCTAACCAGTGGACCAGGAAATGGCCGGTCATTTGCGCCCGCCATCTAGAGTCAGAGATGCTGCCTCAAAGCTCACTTGTCTTTAATGCTGTCCCCCTGTTGAGGATCCTCAGAGCGATAGCTCCAGCCAATTTCCAGAGATGCAGGCAGCCGGAGGACAGGAGGAGTGATGGATGCGCGAGCCTTGCAGGGAGCCCCCACCCGCACAGTTTGCCTGGGGTCCCGGCAGGCACCGGGTGCTCTTGGGGCAGTGCCAGCATCTCCACCTTTGCTTCTCTGCCCACAGGGCCTCCCTCTCGGGATTGGGGCCTGGACCAAGAGACAGGCAGCCTGCTTCCATCAGGCTCCTGCAAAAGAACAGAGTTCCTGTTTATTGTCGTTCAGTTGCTAAGTCATGTCCGACTCTGCGACCCCATGGACTGCAGCTCGCCGGGCTCGTTGTCTTCTGCTCAGACAGAGTTCTGCCCAGAGTTTGCTCACATTCATGCCCACTGAATTGATGATGCCATCTAATCATCTCATCCTCTGTCTCCCCCACCCCTTCTCCTTTTGTCTTCAATCTACAGGGTCTTTTCCAAGGACTCAGTTCTTCGAATTAGGTGGTCAAAGTATTGCAGTTTCAGCTTCAGCAGCAGTCCTTCCAGTGAATATTCAGGGTTGGTTTCCTTTAGGATGGACTGGTTTGATCTCCTTGAGTTTCTGTTGCTAGCGGGCGTTTCTGGACTTGCTGCTGGCTCTCAGCCCCCAAGTGGCCCCTATCCTTGCACATGGGGTGGTGGATGAGGGTAGGGCCAGAACACTGCCTGGTACATGTAGAGCTCTGTTAGATTCGGGGACATGCTTGAGGCCAAACCAGGGCTGCCTACTTGCCCATTTTTATCCCTCTTACGTCCAAGTCCTGAAGCCCTGGTACTTTGAGCTTGAGTCCAGTCCTCCTGGGACAATTTCTCTCCAACCACCAATGGTCCTTTGCCATGGAGAAGCCACTCATATTGGGAAAGCCGTCCCTACCAAGGTAACAGAGACCTGGAGAGGCGGGCCCCATCTGGAACCTGAGGGTGAGAGCTCAGGGCAACTGATTCCTTATTCCTCTCTCTCTCTCTTTTCATGTGTGTGTGTGTGTTTCCCCTGCTCACTTATGCTGGGCAAATGCATTAAGTGATGAATCTCAGCAGCTCTGAATCATAACACAAAGAATGTCCACCTTTTGTCCTGGGGATCCTGGGACCTCACCTGGGGTATACCAGGTCCTTTCATCCTAGGAAAATTAGTGCTAGAAAAGGCCCATTTTAAATGGACCTGTGGTAAGCAAAGATTTCCTTTCTGAGTAAATGGTAAAAACTAAAAAGATGTGGAATTCATCTTAAAGCTTAAATTTGTCTTAAAATTTATAAATGGTATTCCAATTTATTAAAATTAATTTATCTTGTGCTTTAATCTATGACTGTAATACCACCTGTAATCTTTGAGCAAAGAATGAATCACATGTTGACTTGGGGGTATAAATTTTTCAGCAGAAAATTGTGTGATGACTCACTCTGTAGCCATTCTTTGTGGTTAATTTTCACAGCATGATCTTCCCAGGTGTCATTTTTGCAAAATGATCCAAAGTCTTCTACATTTTCACAAAGCTGTTCGTTATCCATGACACTCGAATCATTCCCTTTTGAGTGTCTGCTGTGTTATCAGCTTTGCCCTTTTTCCTTCAAATCAAGAATGGCCAGATCCTTCTTTGTCAGTGGCTTTGCACAGAATTTGGATGCTTCTTCAGCATCATTTTCACTTCCTGAAATCCTTTAACTTTAGTACAATTTGCATTTTTATTTTACAATCAATTTATCTGAGTTTTGTGTAAGTGGGCAAAGATGGACACCAGAGTTTAGCAGAAGGGAGTTTTGGCTGGGCACCACATTGTACAGATGGTACGTTTCTTAGCAAACAGTGTTATGTTGACTCTCACTGCCCTAAGGAAGTGATGTGACTGGGGACTCCAGTACTGAGTCCAAGGATAACAAGGACCCCTGTGTGGTGCCCCTTCTTTTGTGTATCCAGATTCTTCTCCTGATCAGGAGTAGTGGAGGCAACATGCTTCATCTTCCTTGTCTATGCTGGCTCTTCCTGGACCACGTCGGGAACTTATCCTGATAGGGGACTTGAGCCTTTGAAAAGGACCAGCGAACTCTATCAAAAAGAGCTCCTGATTTAACTGTACCCTCCTTAATTTGGGTCCCAGCAGCCTTCTCATCCCTGGACAGGGTGTAGGATTCAATCTAAGATGGCATTTTCCTGCCCTTTTACCTGGGGGCAAGAGGCTGCAGGATCCAAGGAATCGGTGTGCAGTACTTAGGGGCATCCATTTCATTAAACGTCATCAACAGGATAAAAAAAAATGAAAAGAGAATTTGTCAGAATTTGTTACATGCAGCTGAAGCTGCTCTGTACAACTAAATGTGGAATCCTGAATAAAGTCTGAACATAAATAATGGGCACTAACATAAAATTTTGTGAAATTTGAACAAAATCTGTACTTTAGCTAATAAAACTATATCACATGTTAATTTCTTGCTTGCTTGTTTGTTTGTTTGTTTGTTTTTACAACATAATTTTTCTTTATAGTCTCAGGTTCGGATTAGAAGTTTAAAGTCTCATTCAATTTTTTTTTAATCACTAAAATAGTAAGCTTTCTAGACTTTTAGTAGTAATTCTAGAAGCCAGAATAAATGGCATCAAAATTCTGAATGAATGTAAATTAGAAATCTAGCATTCTATTCATAGTTAGTCAAACAAGTGAAACCAAAATGTCATAAATTTTTAGCTAAGCAAAAATTCATGTTTTCTAAAACATATATATTATACATACTACATATATGTATATAAAAGTTTTTCTACTATACTTGATAAAGGCTTGAGAAAGAACAACAACAACAAAAAAGAGAGAAATTGGAAAGTGTTAATTAACTAAAATGGGAGCAATGAATATGAAATAGAAAAAGTGTAACAAACTAGATAAAAGTAAAAGATCATCATATTGTCCAGTTGTTTTTAAACATGGCTCTTCATTAGAATCACCTCTGGAGCTTTGTAGAAAAAAAAATGATACATGAGCATTTGTGCTATTTTTTAAAAGTTCCAAGATAATTCTAATGTGCATCTGGATTTTAAAAAGTGATTACAGGTTTTTCTATTAAATGACAGTTTTAGTGGTATACAATTCTGTTATTTTCTGCTGACCAATTATGGTACAATGGTATTAAGATGAGTAATAGTTTAAATAATCACAATAGTAAAAGATGCCTACCTGTTTCCACAATCTGTTAAAAAATATTTTCTAATTTTTCCTTAGTATGGCTTCTTAGATACACACATCATTTAAAAGTGGACATTTAATTTCCAAATACATGGGGTTTCTAAAGTATTTTTGATATTAATTTCTCATTTAAATACTTTATTTTCTGCAATCATACTCTGGTTTTTTTTTCAGTCTTTTACTGAGGCTTTCAATGGCTAAGTCAAAGATCTCTATGTAAATATCACCTTACTCTTGAAAAATGTGGGTTATTTTCAAATATCTTTTGATATTGATTTCTAACATAATTCCACAGTGATAACAGACTTTGTATGATTTTAATACCTTTAGACCATGAAATTTTTGCACCTTGTTTTTCGTCCTTGGTTACGTTCCAGTGTCTCCTGGTTTATAGTCTGTGTGGTCAGTCGCTGAGTGTGACCAACTCTTGGTAACCCCATCGACAATAGCCTGCCAGGCTCCTCTGTCCATGGGATTCTCCAGGCAAGAATACTGTAGTGAGTAGCCATTCGCTTCACCAGGGGATCTTCCCCACCTAGTGATCGATCCTGGGTATCCTGGGTTGCAGGCAGACTCCTTATGGTCTGAGTCACCAGGAAACCAGTTGATAGTCTATTGGAACTTAAACAGAATTTGTATCCTGCTTTTGTGTGTTATGTTGAACTGCTTTATAGTGGTTTTCAGGTCTACTATATCCTTCTACTTTTCATTCTATTAATTCTATTATATTTCATTATTATATTATCTTTTCATTCTATTAATTTTCGAGTTTGATATTGAAACTCAAACTAAAAATCTTAATTTACCTACTTTAAAAAATAACGGTAATATATAGTGGAACTAAGAGGAGAGTGAAAAAGTTGGCTTAAAGCTCAACATTCAGAAAATGAAGGTCATGGCATCTGGTCCCATCACTCCATGGGAAATAGATGGTGGGGGAACAGTGGCAACAGTGTCAGATTTCATTTTTGGGGTGCTCCAAAATCACTGCAGATGGTGATTGCACCCATGAAATTAAAAGACGTTTACTCCTTGGAAGAAAAGTTATGACCAATCTAGATAGCATATTGAAATGCGGAGACATTATATTGCCAACAAAGGTCTGTCTAGTCAAGGCAGTGGTTTTTCCAGTGGTCATGTATGGATGTGAGAGTTGGACTGTGAAGAAAGCTGAGCGCCGAAGAATCGATGTTTTTGAACTGTGGTGTTGGAGAAGACTCTTGAGAGTCCCTTGGACTGCAAGGAGATCCAACCAGTCCATTCTAAAGGAGACCAGCCCTGGGATTTCTTTGGAAGGAATGATGCTAAAGCTGAAACTTCAATACTTTGGCCACCTCATGCGAAGAGTTGACTCATTAGAAAAGACTTTGATGCTGGGAGGGATTGGGGGCAGGAGGGGAAGGGAACGACAGAGAATGATATGGCTAGATGGCATCACCGACTTGATGGACGTGAGTTTGAGTGAACTCTAGGAGATAATGATGGACAGGGAGGCCTGGTGTGCTGCGATTCATGGGATCACAAAGAGTCGGACACGACTGAGCAACTGAACTGAACTGAACTGATATGTAATTTTGTTCTGTATTTTTCAAGTCTCCTGTAAATGTGTTATCATATTTTCATAATTTAAAAAAAATCAAATGAATTTAAATTAAAACTATAGTAAAATAAATGAAATGACAACAAACAAAAATCATCACGGTCTCCAAAGTCTTAATAATATTAATAATCAAAATGTAGTGATTGCTTACTATATGTCAGGTATTGATTAAACATTTCATAAGTATTGTCTTACTTAATCCTCACTACTCTGGTTAGTGGTACCCCCATTTTACAGTTGAGGAATAAAGACATAGAAAGCTTATTTTTTTCCAGGTGATAAAAATGATAAATCGTGAGTTGAGATTTGAGTCCAGGCAGTCTGACTCTAGACCTCGTATTCATAACTAGTAATGTGTGGGAAACGAACATGGCTTTTTTTCTTCTGGGTTTGAATGATGCTGGGAGTGGGTGTAGAACTGATATATTACAGGACAATAGGATAATCTGAGGGAAGAAAACTTGCCAAGTGCAGCCTCCAAAATCAATAGCAAAGTGCCATACTAAAACTAACAAGTGTACTTTATGTTTAATCATGGATTCATTTTGAAAATTTTGTGCATAAGTCAAGAAACTGTCTTTTAGGATCACCAACCCCAGAAAACCTGATATCCGTCAGTTTCAGGCACAGGAAGCATTTTCCCAAAGATGCCTTGTTCCTTGAAACTAATAAAATAATTGGGTTGCAAATGCTTAAAGCTGTCTTTCCCCTACCAGTGAGCTCTTTTATAGCTACTGAAAAGTCACTTTTTGGGGGGCTCATTATCCCTCAAGATCCTGTGCTGCTTATTTGCATATGAAAGAGGAAGTTCATAAAAGCTCTTTCTTATTTTCCAACACGAGTTCAAATCAGGGGCCATTATCACCCTATAGAAAGATCCAAATGGCATATGGATCATTCTGGAGAAGGGGGGTGAGCGCCTTTTAAGAGAATTGTTTTAGTTTTTGCAGGAAATTAATCAGAGGGATGGGCTTTGTGGAGCGGGGAGCAAATCTAATCTGTTCTTTGTTCGAATTTGCCTTGCTCCAATTCCTAGCAATTGTAGACAACATGCTCTTTTGTTCAGGAGACACTTGTTACATGCATAATTAGAGACTGCAGTAGCTGTGTTTAAAGAAAAACTGTTTTCCAATGTAATGTGTGATCTTGATAATAGTATTTTCATCAAAGGTAGCAATTACATTCATTAAGCTGGGACTGGCGTGGCGGCAAGGAAATTAAGTGGCAAGTGAATAAAAAGCTCCCCTCCCCCCGTTATCTCCTACTCTTTATAAGTTGAAATGCACCATGGTGAGCTGGAACTGGGAAATACATAGCGCATATAAAAAAATAAAGTCCTCCTTAACCTTTCTGAATAATGACCCTGCAGATATCCTAGGGACGTCAACTATAGATGCACTTTTCAAATTAAAGGGTTTTATTCTCCCTTAATTTCCTATGCAAGTTTTAAACGAGCTCAACATATGATTCAGGTCTTTAAAGGCTGCAGGGCTCTTTAGGATTAATTCACTGTTCTTCGCACACATAAATTAATAGTTTTGTGTCCTCAAAAAAAAAAAAAAGCTACAACAAGGCATGAATCAACCAGTTTAGGAGAGAAATAGAGCCATTTGCCTATTTTTAATTAATCCTTTATTTATTTAGGCTTCCTTATACTTTCATTTGAAAAATGCTAAAAATGAAGCCCACACATAGAGGGTGGAAAACACGGTTCAGGAAAACACGGTTCAGGAAAACAGCCCCTCTCCACACACACTCAGGTTCTTGCGCATCACCATGTTGCTGCGATAAATTTATCCTGAAGAAAAAAAGATCCCACACATGTATATGTATATGCGTGTGTGTGTGTGTGTGTGTGTGTATCTCCTCCAGGCAGATGCTCTGTGTCCTACCCCCCACCCCATTCCCCTGGTTTAAAAGTCCTGCTTGAAAAATGTCCTTGCAATGCCTCAAAGGGCTTGATGATTTCAATTTTATTCAACAGAGCACAATGATAGCCAGACATTTCTAGGCAAAAGCAGATGGAAATATGCCACCTCCTATCAGCACCCTAGCTCCGGCCAATGTTTTGACCTGAAAAGCTTTCTGAGAAAATGAAACCAGTCCACAAAAATCAATTGGGGACCCCTATTTCTTGTGATTGGACATGCACCGCTCTGCGGCAAGAATCATTATCTGTAAATTGATTGACCCAAATGTCATGCAGACCATCTTGGAGTGGGAAGCCGAGAGCTTGAACGGCCTGTGCATTTTCTGCTGGCTGCACAGCCAGATGTGGCAGTGGCCTTGATGGCCAACCTCTAACCAAGCGGGTCAGGGTAGGGGAGCTGCTATAATTTGAGAAAAAGCGAGACTTCAGAAGTTTTTCAACTTTACTTTCTGCCCTACTCGCTGGCAATTGATCTGACAGGGGGTATTGAATGAGGAGCCAGGAGACCTGCATGTGGTCCCAGCTGGTGATAAGAAATAAGGTTTGTCGAATGGCTTACTATCTGCCAGGTACTTCACTGCGGTTCACACACATCGTTTCTCTCATTCCTCACTGCGAGTCTTCGAGGAGGGCATTGGTATTACCATTTTCATTTTCCAATCAAGAAAATAAAACTTTACAGAAGTCAAGTAAGCTACCTCGGTTTGCATAATTAAGACATCAGGGAATAGACATCCCTACACTGCAGTCTGATTTCAAAGCTCAGCCCTCTTGGTCATTGACTTCATGATCGTGGGAGCAGGGAATTTGCTATTTTCAGACTCAGGTTCCCTGGATGTCAATAAGGGGGCAGCTGACAAAGCCCTAGGGTCCCAAGTAGCTGGACATTTACAAGATTTTTCAGGAGACCTTTCAAGTTATCTTGTCAAAGCAGCACCTTTGCTTTTGGGGCTTCTTTTGAAAAGCCATAGGTAGACCCCAGAGTTGAGAGAGGACAGAGCTGGGTACCCAAAGATCATGGGCAGCTGAAGCTCCCAGGAGGTGGTCCGAAGACAGGTGATGGGTGTGGACCTTGGTCCACTGACTCATGTGAGCAGGAAGGAAAGAGCACACTGAGGCTCGGTGGAAATGCTTTCCAATACCCATCCGCAACTGCCCTCTGCCCAAGCCCTTTCTCCTGCTAGATGTAGCTCTCTCTTGACCGTTGTAGATCTCAGTTCAGTGTGACAAAGTCAAAATCATTTTTGGTTCATTGAATAGCCTTGGTTCATTCTTAAGACAGCCCTATTGGGAATTCCCTGGTGACCCAGTGGTTAAGAATCTGCCTTGCAATGCAGGGGATGCAGGTTTGATCCCAGTCAGGGAACTAAGATTCCACATGCCACAGAGCAGCTAAGCCTGAGTGCCGCAACTACAGAAACCCATGTGCTGCAACTAGAGAATCTGTGTGCCTCAGTGAAAGATCCCGAGTGCCACAGCTAAGACCCGATGCAGCGCCCCACTCCCCAAAAGACAGCTCGGTTCGTTTAAAAACCGCAGCCTCATGTCCATTAAAAAAAATATATTTACTTATGTTTGTTTTTTGGCTGTGCTGGATCTTGGTTGCTGCATACAGGCTTTCTCTATTCGCAGGGAGACTACGCTTCTCTGTGGTGCAGAGGCTTCTCATTCTAGCAGCTTCTCTCGTAGGCGTGCAGGCCTCAGTAGTTTTGATGCTCAGGCTTAGCTGCCCCAAGGCATGTGGGCTCTTCCTTGACCAGGGATCGAACTGGTGTCCCTTGAACTGCAAGGCAGATCCTTAACTACTCGATCACCAGGGCAGCCCCTTCATATCCATTCAGAGGCTCCTGTGAACAGAATCCCAGCAGTGGCCCCATCTGTCTTCTGTCTCTAACAGCTTATGGTATGTATTTGTGTGTGTGTGCACACACGTGTGTGTGTGTGTGTGTGTGTGTGTGTGGGTGGGTGCATGGTATGGGGAAGAGTTCAGGGTCTTCTTGACTTTTTCCTTTTCCCTCTGGCGTTGGGGTTGGTTGTGGCTGGAGAATGGATGGGGGAGACCTGGGCAGGTGCTGTCCTGCCCTTGCCTTTGCTGTTCTAGCTCCTTTTCTATGTGCATGTTATGAATGAGGATTGTCTGTCAAGGGGGTTTGTTTTCCTTGGCCTTAGGAGTCTCTGGCAAGAGTGGCTACATTTCACCACTGACTCTTTGCATTCCGTCTCCATGCATGCTTCTTTGTCCTCAAGGGAAAAGATCCTATAGAAAGCATATCATCTACAATCCCATTCTACCTCCTGTGCCAACGCTCAGGCCTGTGGGCACAAGCAGGATACATCTTCCTTAACTTTTTGGAACAAAGAACTCAAGATGAGGTTAATCCTGACCCCTTCTTGGGCATGCTCCCATTGTGCCATATGGTTTCCTGAGTGCTTTCCTTCTGCTTTTATGGGAAAAATTAACAATCACCTGGCTAAGTAAGGTGTCCAGGTGGAATGCATTGGCTGATGGACCCTTTACCACTAGCACCACCTGGGAAGTCCAGAAGATCTAAACACCCAGCTCCACAGTGAACATCACTGGGCACTTTTGGACTCTTTCTGACTTCCTGAACTTGCCTCCTTTCTTGTTCTTAAGGTTTTGGTTCCCTTTTGCCCCACATCTGAAAGCCAGTTCCTAACAATCCTTGGCACCAGGCCTCATCTCATCCTTCCTTCACTGAGAATAAAAACGTTGAGGGGAAAAATTAAACTTTGAAATCCTTTCCTCACCGTGCCTTTAGTTCAGTTCAGTTGCTGAGTTCAGTTGCTCAGACTCTGCAATCCCATGAACCGCAATGCCAGGTTTTCCTGTCCATCACCAAATTCTGAAGCTTGCTCAGACTCATGTCCATTGAGTTGGTGATGCCATCCAACCATCTCATCCTCTGTCATCCCCCTTTCCTCCTGCCTTCAATCTTTCCCAGCATCAGGGTCTTTTCTAATGTGTCAGTTCTTCTCATCAGGTGACCAAAGTATTGGAGTTTCAGCATCAGTCCTTCCAATGAATATTCAGTATTGATTTCCTTTAGGATTGACTGGTTTGATCTCCTTGCAGTCCAAGGGACTTTCAAGAGTCTTCTCCAGCACCACAGTTCAAAAGCACCAATTCTTTGGCATTCAGCTTTCTTTATTGTCCAACGTCACATCCATACATGACTACTGGAGAAACCACAGCTTTGACTAGATGGACCTCTGTTGGTAAGTAATGTCTCTGCTTTTTAATATGCTGTCTAGGTTTGTCAGAGCTTTTCTTCTAAGCAGTAAGTGTCTTTTAATTTCATGGCTGCAGTCACCGTCTGAGTGATATTGGAGCCCAAGAAAATTAAGGCTGTCACTGTTTCCATTGTTTCCCCATCTATTTGAAATGAGATGATGGGACCGGATGCCACAGCACCTTTCAGTTCTGTTCAGTTCACTTGCTCAGTTGTGTCTGATTCTTTGCGACCCCATTAATCACAGCATGCCAGGCCTCCCTGTCCATCATCATCCCCTGGAGTTCACTCAGACTCATATCCAACGAGTCCGTGATGCCATCCAGCCATCTCATCCTCTGTCTTCCCCTTCTCCTCCTGCCCCCAATCCCTCTCAGCATCAGAGTCTTTTCTAATGAGTCAGCTCTTCTCATGAGGTAGCCAAAGGACTGGAGTTTCAGCTTTAGCATCATTCCTTCCAAAGAAATCCCAGGGCTGATCTTCAGAATGGACTGGTTGGATCTCCTTGCAGTCCAAGGGACTCTCAAGAGTCTTCTCCAACACCACAGTTCAAAAGCATCAATTCTTCGGTGCTCAGCCTTCTTCACAGTCCAACTCTCACATCCATACATGACCACAGGAAAAACCATAGCCTTGACTAGATGGACCTTTGTTGGCAAAGTAATCTCTCTGCTTTTCAATATGCTGTCTAGGTTGGTCATAACTTTTCTTCCAAGGAGTAAGCATCTTTTAATTTCATGGCTGCAGTCATCATCTGCAGTGATTTTGGAGCCCCCCCAAGTAAAGTCTGACACAGTTTCCACTGTTTCCCCATCTATTTCCCATGAAGTGATGGGATTGGATGCCATGATCTTCGTTTTCTGAATGTTGAGCTTTAAGCCAACTTTTTCGCTCTCCTATTTCACTTTCATTAAGAGGCCTTTTAATTCCTCTTCACTTTCTGCCATAAGGGTGGTGTCATCTCCATATCTGAGGTTATTGAGATTTCTCCCAGCAATCTTGATTCCAGCTTGTGTTTCTTCCAGTCCAGCGTTTCTCATGATGAGCTCTGCATAGAAGTTAAATAAAGAGGGTGACAATATACAGTCTTGACATAATCCTTTTCCTATTTGGAACCAGTCTGTTGTTCCATGTCCAGTTCTAACTGTTGCTTCCTGACCTGCATACAGATTTCTCAAGAGGCAGGTCCTACCCAAAGGATATCAGCTGCATTTAGGATTAAACTGGGTGAGAATAGTGGGCAGAGCCTGCACCTTCTCTCCGGTCTTGAACCTGATCTTCCAGTCAGGGTTGAGAAGCAGAAGCTCTGTTACAGACAAGAGGTGCCTACTTTATACACTGGGAATGGTGGCGGTGGCACCCGACTCTACTTTCCTTGTTTGTCAGGAGCCAAATCTTAAACCAGAACTAATAACTTACACGAAGATGTGGCAACAAAAGCAATTTTACAAGCAGATAAGAGTGTAACATCTCATCACAGTTCCAGGAATTTGGTTAGTTGTCTCAGAGCATTTCAGATGCATTGCGCAAGTATTGTATGGATATTCTCAAAGTTAGTACCCCACTTAGACGTGGGCAGGGGAGCTGTTGCCTGGGGCCCTCGAATTTCATAAGCACACAACAGTCCTTGTATTCACCAGGATTTGGTGCTATGTTGGCCCCCTGTGAAAGCATCCACTCTCATGACAAACACCTTTCAAGCCATGGGGTTCTTTTTCATCTCCTCTGAGGTGCCCGAAACAAAACAAAACGAGCAGGAATCCTGATGAGTATTTCAGAGAGAGATACCGCTTAGAGGAGTGAGGAGGGTTTGCTTAGGGAAAAGACAAATTCATTAACTTGTCAAATCTTTCCTCTCAGAAAACAAGAGTGCAAGAGTTTCTTGAGTAACCAGAGATAATTTCCTAAAGTAGGAGCTTCCCTTTTTGGCTCCTCTGTGTTCCAGTGGAGACTTCCAGAAGTTCCCATGAATTGGCATAGCTTTCCAACAGCTTTATACAGTGGACAACATTTTGTAGTAACAATTCACATGACTTTTGACTTTGTGTATGAAGATCTAGAATTAACATGCATGGCACGGGACAGCAGTTCATTACATTAGCTGATGAATACAAGGATTGTGAATGTTCTTGTTTATAAAAAAACATTTATAACCAATTGAAATTTCAAAAATCAAAATTAAAAAGTGAGTTTCATTTAAATAATTAAAACTTTTATATAGGTTGGAAGTTTACTTGGCCTTTTAATATTAACTATTTTGAATACTTTAAAAGCTAACTTTTGGAAACAGATGAAAAAGAATTTGAATTTTAAATTCTTTTGTTTTTTTAAATATAAATTTATTTATTTTAATTGGAGGCTAATTACTTTAAAATATTGTATTGGTTTTGCCATACATCAACATGAATTCTGCATTAACTTCAATTTACATTTTTATGAAGGTACATTCTACTTTTGTACACTTTGAATAAATTTTTTTAAATCCTGTAGATCCTGAGTAGATAAGATCATAGTAGAAATAGGAAGTACAAAAATAGAGGTTAGAAACCAAAAGTAGAAACAAACTAGAAATAGAAAATCTTCAGTGAGGTGGTGATAGTCTGCTTAAAACTTTAAAACTCCATAATATCAAGTGGGCACAAGCAAGATATCACACATTTTTTATTTAAAGAAGATTTAATTACTGATCACAAAATGTAAAATATGTGAAAACCATTCCCATCAAAGCCACACCATGAGAAGGTTGAAATCTCTACAATTTCACCCTGCTTATTAATTAAAAAAATAATTACTGGGGCTTTCCTGATGGTTTAGTGGTTAAGAATCTGCCTGCCAGTGCAGGAGATACGGGTTTGAGCCTTGATCCTGGAAGATCCCACATGCCACAGAGCAGCTAAGCCCGTGTGCCACAACTACTGAGCCTCTGAGCTGCAGCTACTGAAGCACGTGAGCCCTAGAAGCCAGGCTCCACCTTGAGAGAAGCCTCTGCAGTGAGAAGCCTCTGCGCCACGACTAGAGAGTAGCCCCTGCTCCCCGAAACTGGAGAAAACCCTTTGCAGCAAGGAAGACCCAGCAGAGCCTAAATAAATAATCACTGATTAAAATGATAAGATCAGGGGAGTTCTTTGGTGGCCTTGTGGTTAAGATTCCAGGTTTTCATTGCCATGGCCCAAGTTCAATCCCTGGTCAAGGAACTGACGTCCTACCAGCTGTGAGGTACAACCAAGTGAAGTCACTTGGTCGTGTCCCCATGGACTGCAGCCCACCAGGCTCCTTTGTCCATGGGTTTTTCCAGGCAAGAATATTGGAGTGGGTTGCTATTTCCTTCTCCAAAAACTTAATTAATTATTTTAAAAACCCAATGAGACCATAGCTACGCCTCTGGTGGTAGGCTAGCTCCAGGCCTAGGGCTATCAGAGCCTGGCCTCCTCACCTTCAGAGAACATTTGCAGAGATGTTGGCATGGGCTCATGTTCTGTCTCATGCATGCTGAAATCATTGTGGGAAAGTCAGAAAGTAGGGCAGTAAAAATGGTAGAGGGATTAGGGGTCAAAAAACACTAGAAGCAGAGGCTTGTTTTGAAACTTGTATAAACTTGCTTTGAAATTTTTCTTTTCTTTTTTTAGCCTGAGCCATATGGCATGCAGGACCTGAGTTCCCTGACCAGGGACTGAACCCACAACCCTCGCAGTGGAAGTGTAGAGTCTTAACCACTGGACTACCAGGGAAGTCCCTTGAAATTTTTATTCTTCTGGGGTTTGCCATGGATTGCTGAGGCCCAGCAGAAATTTTAGACCAAAAACCTGCTGGGAGGCTGCAGACATTTGTATGAATTTAGGGCCACCTGGGGGCTTCCCTCACAGCTCAGTCAGTGAAGAATTTTCCTGCAGTGCAGGAGACCTGGGTTTGATTCCTGGGTCGGGAAGATCCCTTGGAGAAGGAAATGGCAATCCACTCCAGTATTCTTGCCTGGAAAATCCCATGGACAGAGCAGCCTAGTGGGCTACAGTCCCTGGCATTGCAGGAGTTGGATAAGACTTAGCAACTAAACCATCACAACCACCAGGGTCAACTGGGGGCTTCCCAGGTGGCTCAGTGTTGAAGAACCTGCCTGGCAATACAGGGGAGAGTTGACTCATTGGAAAAGACTCATGCTGGGAGGGATTGGGAGCAGGAGGAGAAGGGGACGACAGAGGATGAGATGGCTGGATGGCATCACTGACTCGATGGACGTGAGTCTGAGTGAACTCCAGGAACTGGTGATGGACAGGGAGGCCTGGTGTGCTGCAATTCATGGGGTTGCAAAGAGTCGGACACGACTGAGTAACTGAACTAAACTGAACTGAACTGAAGAGATGAGTTCAAACCCTGGGTTGGGTAGGTCCCCTGGAGTAGGAAATGGCAACCCACTCCAGTATTCTTGCCTGGAAAACTCCATAGACAGAGGAGGCTACAGCCCATGGGATGGCAAAGAGTTGGACATGACTGAGCACCACACCTACACACAAAGCCAACTGAGGTGAAAGTGAAGTCGCTCAGTCATGTCCGACTCTTTGCGACCCTGTGGACTGTAGCCTAACAGGCTTCTTTGTCCATGGGATTCTCTAGGCAAGAATACTGGAGTGGGTTACCATTTCCTTCTCCAGGGGATCTTCCCGACCCAGGGATCGAACCCGGGTCTCCCGCATCGGAGGCAGATGCTTTACCCTCTGAGCCACCAGGGAAGCCCAACTGAGGTGAGAAGTGTGTTAATTCCAAGACAGCAGGAAGGTTCACACCAGATGATGACCTGTTAGAACATGACGGTAGGTGAATGGAGCCTCAGTTTTTTAATGTTGAGTGAAGCAACACCCACACCTTTCTGTATCTAGTCAGTTTTTAGTGTTGGTACATTTCAACCTGAGTAATTCCCAAGAATTCTTGCCCGCTGGACAAGTCCAGGTTTGTTTCAGCCTCAAGATGCTCTTTATTACGAAATACACTTAAAATGAGCTTAGCAGCAATCAATAAGCAGCATATCCTGAGCTGCTTCTGTCTACTTGGAAAAATCAATTGGGTTGAAAAGATGGAGCATTAATACTCAAAGGAACTGTACATACATTATACAGTGACAGGTTTCTTCATATGACCAAGTGCAAAATAACTCAAAAGACTCAACGGAAGCTGTCTACTCAATCAGAGGTGCTCCCCTCAGACTCCCCAACTGTCCAAAGATGCAAAACCTTACAATTCTGGTATTACTTTATTGTGGTTACATGTCTAAGAGGAAAAAAGAACAATTTCTCTCTAAGAGAAATGATTAGATTTTAAAACACCAAGTTCAGTTCAGTCCAGTTGCTCAGTCATGTGCTACTCTTTGTGACGCCACGGACTGCAGCATGCCAGGCCTCCCTGTCCATCACCAACTCCCCAGAGTTTACTCAAACTCATGCCCGTTGAGTCGGAGATGCCATCCAACCATCTCATCCTCTGTCGTCCCCTTCTCTTCCTGCCTTCAATCTTTCCTAGCATCAGGGTCTTTTCAAATATGTCAGTTCTTCGCATGAGGTGCCCAAATTTTGGAGTTTCAGCCTCAGCATAAGTCCTTCTAATGAATATTCAGGACTGATCTCCTTTAGGATGGACTAGTTGAATCTCCTTGCAGTCCAAGGGACTCTCAAGAGTCTTCTCCAATACCACAGTTCAAAAGCATCAATTCTTCAGCACTCAGCTTTCGTTACGGTCCAACTCTCCATACATGACTACTGGAAAAACCATAGCCTTGACTAGACAGACCTTTGTTGGCAAAATAATGTCTCTGCTTTTTAATATACTGTTGGTCGTAACTTTTCTTCCAAGGAGCAAGCATCTTTTAATTTCATGGCTGCAAACACCAAATCTAAGGTGATTTATCTAATCATTAACTCTGCTGCTAACAAAGGTAAACTCTCATTAAGGCAAGCCTCACCAAGCCTCCTATTTGGGGCCGGGAGAATTGCAATGAACACACTGCTCACAATTGCTTTTGGCTCCACAGAACTAAGTGCACGGCTTCTAGCTGGAGCCCTGGGAGAGTGACCGGTCACTCTGAATGAGCACGTCACCTCTGGGTTCAGTAGGAGGTGCCCCTCTCGTTCCTTCTGCTCTACCCCTCTGATCAGGTGGGTGTTTGGAGACTTCTGGGTTTGCTTAGTCAGTTCTGTTATATTGGAGTGCTGCACAAGTTGAAAAGGAACTTGGACATTACTCAGGTTTGAGCGTGTGATGAAAATGCTCGGGCGGGGGGTGGAGGGGGGTGGGTCCTGACAAAGGCAGACTGTAGACCCCAGGCCCAGGGATCTGACTGGTAGGTCAGGAAGTCTGTCTTTCCACAAGGACTGCAGGTGATACAGGACAGAAGGCCCAGGAGAAGGCTGTCTTTACACCACTAGTAACTGTTACGTTGTCTCTCAGACCTCCACCTCCCACCATATTTTATATTTGGTTGTTTTTTTTTTTTTTTTTAAAGCTGTACTGAATCATTTGTGGGATCTTAGTTTCCCAAACAGGGATCGAATCTATGCCCTTTCCAGTGGAAGCTCACAGTCCTAATCACTTGACCACCAGGAAAGTCCCCTCCTGCACTTTACATATAAATTTCCAAGAGCCTGCTGGACATCCCACTGGGACAGATCTGAAAAGAAACCTCATGTCTAACGACTCAGGAATTCTGGGACTGATATTCCATGGTCTGCACTTTAAGACTCCAGAAGTAACGTGAGGACATTGATACAAAGGATAAAAGATGAGTCGTGGTAGAATCTTGAAAAATGAAAGAATGTCCACGTAAAGGAAAAAAAACCAAGAGTGGATCAAAAGCAGATGTTTGTCAAAAAGCAAAGGAAGCTGAGAAGAGGGGCATCCAACGCTATAGTGTCACCAATTATGAGTAAAAAGATAACTTTAAGAAAATCATTTACATTCACGGACAAACTGAACACCAACCAAAAAGGGATTAAAGGAGCAGGAGCTGAGGATGAGCGGATGCCAGAGCGCTTCTGGAGACTGAAGGAGGGAGCCAGTCGGGCTTGGCTTTCCAGTCGCTAAATCCTGTCTGATTCTCTGCAGCCCCATGGATTGCAGCACGCCAGGCTTCCTTTGTCCTGGAGTTTGTTCAAGTTCATTTCCGTTCAATTGGCCTAGACCAACTACAAGTGAAATTACGAGAGAATAATGATCCAAGTTCCTAGGGAAGGTCTTCTCTTTCTCTCTATGATATGACACCCAGATGAACTGTCCAACTTTGGTAGGATCTGACTTAGGAGGCAACACTTGTTGGCCAGTTTTTCTTTAGGCTTCGTGGGCAAGGAGCACAATTGGGGATATCAGGTCCATGAGTATATAGCATTTTAAATGTAAAAAGAAATTACTTTGCAAGTCATAACAAAACTAGGCAGATTTAACCCCCAGGCCCTGGTTCTGCCCACCCGATTTAAACCTGGGTCCTTGGACTTGAGATGCTTTGAATATTTGTTTGTCTTTTTTCTGGTCCAAGAAAATATTATGTTTGAGTACTTCAAGTCAAATCACATATCATCAAACTACAACCAAAGGCAAGCTGCTAATCCCAAGGCCAGGGTGGATGGTCCAGTTCATGTGAGAGGCCCCCCCAGGGAAGTCTTCCCACTCAGCACACACACACTGCTTTGTGAGAGAGAGTCTTTCAAAGTGGTCAGCACTGTTTATCCACAGAGGTTAAATCTTCAAGGCATTAGGCGTCAGACCCCTCTTCTGGCCTCTCAGTCCCGTGTGGCTGAATGGAGCTGACTGCATGGCTGTGCTTATTTGACAAAAGCAGAACAGTCAGTTAAAGGTAAATGAATGCCAAAGGGAAAACTTTCAGTAACCCTATAGGTAGCTTTAATTTTATTTTAAATTACACAAGATTATATTTACTTTATTACAACAATTGTACGCTCTAATATAATTATGAAATTCAAATAGTCAGGATGATTCCCGTGGCTGCCCTCTTGACCCCCAGCCCCAGGGCAGCCCTCAGCATGTTGACTGTATTTTCCGAGTTTATTCCAAGACTTTATATACATGCTTGGACTTACAGAATATATAGATTTGTACTGTTGTGCACAAATCTTACGTGATGTGTTATTTTCTTAAACAATGGAACTTGGTGATGATTTAATCTCGGAACATGGGTCTTACTCTTTTAAACTGCTGCACCGGATCACATGCTGTGTATGTCCACGATTTATTTATTCTCCCACCTAGCCACTTCTAATATGTCACTACCGCAAACTCTGCTGCCCTCAAAGTCCCTGACCTGCCTTCCTGTCCATCCTCCCAGAGGCACTGACCACAACAGCTGGGTTTCTTTTGTCAACAATCTGTAATTTATGTTTATTTTCCAATTAACCAAGGTCATTTAAAGTTATTAGTTTTTTTTTTACCGCCTACCTTTTGGTTATTTACTCCTCACTGTGTACAGTAAATGTTGCCTATAAGTCTGTCTTTTGGCATTTATAAAAGCTTCCTCTATGGCAAAAATTCAAAATTAGATAATTCACTTGCATTTGAAAAGAAAAACTTCTCCCTGTATATGAATATATATGTCAAACTTGTTGATTATGCTACCCAGTCCCTCTCTGTTCTTACCATTTCCTACTTGACTTGTTGATTTCTAAGTCAGAGGCTGTGATTATGACTTTATCAATGCTTTCACTGTATTTTTATTATTTGTTTGGTTATCTATAGTTCCCAGCAACACTCTAAGAGATACAAACTTCATGACTACTGGACCTTCTTAGTGAAGGCTTCCTGTTTTATTACTAGATATCCTTTTCTGCCATTTTATTTTTGTCTTTAACTCCATTTTGATGTTAAGTTTGCTCATCTTGCTTCCCTCTTGGTAGCATTTTGAATGGGCTTTTCCCTCCTCATTTCAGCTTTCCTGTGCTGCCGGGTTTTTTTAGGTGTTACTAACATTATATAACTGGGATTTAAATTTTCCTTTTGTCCCATCTTAACATAGTTTAATGGGTGAGTTTAACCCATTTATACCTCTGCGTTTTACTATAGTTTGGCTACCTTGCTTTGTTTTCCACTTACCATAATTTATTTGGGGGAAAAAAGCTGCGTAAAATTAAGTTTTTAAAATTATTTTTGAAATTTGTGTATTGTCTTCACCGGGTCTTCTCTGCTGCAGTGAGCAGGGTCTACTCTTGGTGGTGCCTTCTCTTATTGTGGAGCTTGGCCTCCAGGCTCATGGGCTTCAGAAATTGCCGCTCATAGGCTGACTGGTTGCGGCGTTCGGGCACGTGGGATCTTCCTTGGACCAGGGATCAAATCTATGTCCCCGGCATCGGCAGGCAGATTCTTAACCAATGGACCTCCAGGGTCCACAAAGTTACGTGTCTTTTTCCCCTTTATATTGTGAGTTACCCATACAAGTGATGGCAAGTCGAACATCCTGCAGCCACTCCTGCCCAGATCTGTATTCTGCTCCATCTTTCTTCCTTCCTCGGGGCAGTTCTTTGACGACTGTGATGGAGATGAATTGTTTCTTCTGGAATCTCTGTAGTTCCCTTTCAGTACCCTTCCCACCCCTCTGCTGCATCTCCCTATTGCCCTATCCACCCACCCGCCTTTCTTTCTCGCCAAACCCACATGCTCCCACCACACCTGTTTATTTGTCTTACAGGCCATGTTCTCAGCTAGTTTCTCGCCTGAAACGATCTGAAACAATCCCTGAAGAATTTTTAGCTAGTAAAGGGCTAGGTGGCAGTGACCTTTTCATTAGGACACTCCTAAAAATGACCAAACCTTAACAACCCAGAGGAAGGAATCTGACAGGGCCTTCACCAGACAGACTGAGTTTGAATCATTTCTGTCATGTATCAATAAGCAACTTATTTCTCTCTGCATGCCTCAGTCTCCTTGCCTTTAAAATGGGCTCACAAGAGCACCTACTGTATAGGACTGAGTTAAAAATGTGTCGAGAGCGTAGAATAATGGCTGGCGTGTGATAAGAGCACGGAGAGGCCTTAGTGCTATTGCTATCATTCTAATGGATCTAAAGAAGTGCTTTTTAAATGATGAGTTTTTAAAACGAATTTGGCTGTGACAGGTCTTGGTTCACATGCAAACTCTGAGCTGTGGCCTGTGGGATCTAGCTCCTGGATCAGGGATGGAACCCAGGCCTCCTGCATTGGGAGCAGAGAGTCTTAACCACTGGGCCACCGGGGAAGTCCCTAAATACTTTTGCATAGGGTTGGCCTCGGTGGTTTTCTGTGTGAGGATTCACCAATGAGAACAGGAAAAAAAAGACACCTGACATAAACACTTTGATAAGAATATAGTCTTACGCATCTTGGCATGGCAGCCTGGAGCGCACAGCACCTTGTGTCCTTGGACACAGTGACTGCCCGACTCACATCACTGAATGAGAAACGTAAAGATGGACTGATACCTAGATTTCCAAAACATTGTAGGAAATGATGGGGAAGAGATAGACTGAAACCTCCTATGAGCTTAGACAACAGTGTATCACTGAGGAAAAGGTCCAACAATACAAGATTTCCAGAAGCAATAGTACACACACAGGCATAAACATCAGCTAGACATGTGAGCTATACTGTGAAGTGAAGTCACAGTCGTGTCTGACTCATTGCAACCCCATGGACTGTAGCCTCCCAGCTCCTCCGTCCATGGGATTTTTCCAAGCAAGAATACTGTAGTGGGTTGGCATTTCCTTCTCCAGATGATCTTCCTGACCTAGGGATCGAATCCGGGTCTCCCACATTGCAGGCAGACGCTTCAGTGTCTGAGCCACCAGGGAAACCCCATACATACTGTGAAGACGTGCTCAAAAGAAGTGACCTCTCCACTGAAGAGCTGCTTTTTTTTTTTTTTTTTTGCCTTAAAAAGAAGCAGGGTAGGGGGGATGATCAGTCTGGTAAAAATTTTATTTAGCATCACGAATTTAAAATTGGTCTCTTCCCTGAAAACAAACAAAATCGGCTTACATGACAGGCAAGCTACCAGCTTGGTAAACAAAGGTGCAGTGTCTGTCTTGCAGGAAGAGTACATTGTTTTCTTACTTCTGTATGCATAACAAACAATTTTGCTTTATTAAAGTAGCAAAACCTCCAGGTAGTGCTTTATTTTTTTCATTCTCTGTAGAATATTGATTTTACAACACTGATTACAGTCGGATGTGTACCATTACAACAAAAGTTTTACTTTCTGAAAGATCAGCAAAAATACATCAGCAAGGATATAACCAGTACATTTACTAAAACACACCATAATCATAAAACCAAGTGATTACAATCATCCTCACATCTGACGTACCAGCTACATCCTAGGAGAGCCGGTGTATTTGGCAGGTGATTTATAAGTGTAAGTGATGACACCCATCAGTCTTAACACTTCTGAAATGTTATTCCTTTATCAGTTAAGCCTAAAATAAATCAATAAAAGGACTAAGATACAGCAAGGATGAAATCCAGAATGTGTTGAACACAGACAGTGGTGAACAGCAGGAAGAGCACTGAATTGGGAACAAGTACATTTGAATCTCTGTCTTATCTTTGGCCCTGGATGGATGATCTTGGGTAAGTATTCTGGGCTATATGAATCCTGAAGAGAGTTGGCTGGATGGTCCTCTAAAGTCTTTCTAAGATTTGAAAATGAAAGTGATAGTCACTTAGTCGTGTCCGACTTTTTGTGACACCATGAACTGTAGCGCTTCTGTACTTGGAACTCTCCAGGCAAAGAGTATCGGCGTGGGTAGCCATTCCCTTCTACAGAAGATCTTCCCCACCCAGGGACTGAACTCTGATCTCCTGTACTGCAGGCAGATTCTTTACCGAGACACCAGGAACTGGGAGCTTTCCATAATTCTAAAATGTTTGACACCGATTCATTTTTGTGTTGTAAGGTGAAATTCCTGACAATACTGATGTGGCAGGTGGGTTAAGTCCAGCTCTGCCCACATAAATATGACTTGGTGCTTGTGTTCAAGTCTCTTCCTTCTGGGCCCTGTAATGGCCCTATCCTCAAATTAACAAACAGTAATGACAGGCTTCAGGAGGTAAACAAGACTGTCCTTCCACTAGACACAAACTCAAAACCCCCAAAGTCATGGTTATTAAGAAAAGCTATCATGGAAGAACTCTGAGGAAAACCCACCACATCCTCTTTGGTAAATGGTACAATAACAAAATTCACTAATGGAAGAAGGCAGGGACAGATATTAACTATAATACATGATTGTCAATTGTTATTTGCAAACATGCACAAAAATATACACACAACTAGAACTTATTAATATGAAATATAAATTCAAGGTTCAGGTATACACAGAAGCCTTTCTCGTACTGCTAATTTGAACAAGGTTTATTGTAGCTTCACATGTTTATAGCTCTAGGGGAGGAAGCTGGCATTACTGATGTTGGTTTCTACTCTGTCATCTGAAAAGCCCACCTCACTCAAATAACCACAGAAATCAAAGATGTCCCTGCCCCGCTTTAGGACAATTCATCCATTCCCTACTTTCCTTATCAGAGTACTGTCCTTTTGTTCTGAAAGACTGAATGACTAGTTTCTGTCAGCTCCCTATCTGAAAGTTAAGTAGACTTGATCTCTTTTGATTGGAGGTCTAAATTTGTCCATATTTCTTTCTAATATTTTAACGTAACTCCTATCTTCTCTGTACTTACACAATTCTGAATACTTAACCATGATAAGCATTATGCAAATTTGAAGAATATGAAAGTGTAAAGCAAAATTTGAAAATGTCAAGTTTTCTTAACAAACGTCATCCTTTTATTAAAGTACTAAAGTGCTTCCTATTTGACAGCAGTGATTGCTTTAAACTGGATGAATGTTGAAACATTCTCCAACACCTCTAATCCTTGCCCCGTCTCAGGAAATATAACACACTCAGCCCTTCACTGTCCACCTCCTTCCTAGGGGATAGAGGACTTAGACCCTCTTCTGGTTGAGAATCCCTGATACTGAAGAATTGGCATCACCAGCTAGATATTTTGTTGAGCTTTGCCTTTCCATAAGTTGACTGTAAAACAACAGATTTTTGCCTTCCCAGATACGTCCTTTTTACAATATCTCAATATGCTTTTCGAACCCTACAGCTCTCTTGTATTTCTCCTTCCTTAAAAGATTTTAATACACTTCATTAAGAGGGTAAGACAACCCCTCTGGAGAATCACCAAACTAAAGTATAATTTCTGAATTACCTATCATGATAAAGCTCAATAACTAAGCTTGAGTAAACAATTTCACTCAGTATTCAATTTAAATTGAAGCTTAAGTGTTCAGTATAAACAGAAGTAAACAGCATCGTTGGTAAAATGAATGTTACAATGTCGAGTATATTCTGATTATTAAATCATTTAAACTTCATACTTGAAAACTAATGTAGAGACTTGTTTTTAAAGACTGATCATCTTTCATTTATTTAAAGTTTTTTTTTTTTGATTTGGCTGTCAGGTCTTCTGTCACGTGGGATCTTTGGCGGAGGCACACTGGCTCTCTAGCTGGGTCACAGACACCCCGGAGCACGCACATTGAGGAGTTACCGAGTACGGGCTCAGTCACTCAGTGGCATATGGAATCTTAGTTCCTCTACCAGGGCTCACACCCACGTTCCCTGCACTGCAAGGCAGATTCTTCACCATGGACCATCAGGGAGATCCTCGAGCCTTGTTTTCAAAATGGTCTACTGCAATCATCATAAAAGACACCTTTACACTGGCCAGTTATAACAAATTATATTGCTTTCCTTTGTTAAAATGTTTTCTTCAATTATATAAACTCTGGAGTTATACCCTCATTTTCCACTCACTTTCTTATATTCAGAACTAACACTTTTCAGTCCAGTCGTGTCCGACTCTTTGAGACCCCATGGACTGTGGCACACCAGGCTTCCCTGTCCATCACCAACTCCCAGAGCTTGCTGAAACTCATGTCCATCAAGTTGGTGATACCATCCAACCATTTCATCCTCTGCCGTCCCCTTCTCCTCCTGTCTTCTATCTTTCCAAGCATCAGAGTCTTTTCCAATGAGTCTTTTCCAAAAACTTTTAGATTTTTTCTAAATAAATTTTTATCAGTGTCTACCTAGTTTAGCAACTTAGAATTGAATCTGTTTGTTCTATAGAACTGCCAAAGATCACAAATGTCTCTTTGACTGATGATATATAATGATAGAATATAAAATAGCCATATCTGTAAGAAAGATTTAAACTGTCTTTATTTTTCCAAATTCTAATAAAGTGAAACTTCTGTATACTGAAGCTAGAATGATAATGCATACAGAGCTTGAAAAGTAGTTTTGGAGAAAATACGGTACATTTCTTCCCAAATTTTAAAAATGATTTTCTGTGCCTAAGTTAAGCAGATTGTAAAGAAAAGACAGAAAGGGTCTCAGATCCAAGATGAAGGGCCCAAGTGAAATCACTCAGTGAGATGGAGATCCACAGCCCCAACAAGGCACAGAGTTTAAAATTTAACACCAGTGGCACCAGGGAGGGTGCTCACTTCTTTGGCTGTCCTGTCAGTATTCCGCACTGATGCACTTTGCGATGGTGTTCAGCTGGATATTTGAAGTTCCTTCATAAATTGTACCTTAAAGAAAGGGGAGAAAAGGAACATAAAGGAGTGGAGACACAATGAAAGAGTCTGTACGGGAATCAGGTCTGCAAACACCACTTCTGCATTTACCATAAAACTTTACCAGGAACACGATCCAGTGTTCCCTGAATGTGGTATTATTTGACAAGGTAATTTTACCGAAGAGATAACAATATTCCAGTTGACTTACAGATTTCCAGAATCAGTATTAAACAGGTGAAGTTTCTCGTTCCTAAACTATCAATGCACAGGCCTGGATGGTTTCCTGGGAATAGGCAGCTTTTATAACTGCTGAGTTTCTATCTTCCTACCTGGCAGTAGAGCAGCGGAACGCTCAAGCTTGGTTACCCACTTAATGTCTAAAATTAGAACTGAGCTTCCACCAACAGCATTAAGCCAATCAAAAATATTAACATTTTTAGTAAAAGAAAAATTAAGACAGTAGAATTTGTTGTGGTCTTATTGAAAGGCCTTCAGAGGCCTTGAGGCATTTAAAAGACAATTTGATGTTTAAAAAATAATAAATCTATTTTTTTGAAGGAAGAAGTGGCGGTGGGGGTTGGGGGAGAAATCCAGCCACAAAAAGAGAAGAGCCAAGGAACATAGTAACTGAAGAGATTAAAACTGCCTCTGCCTAGGTACCAGTAACAACAACAAAAATATCAAACCTATACAACAGCCTAAAACACCTACAGAGTCAAATAAAACAAAATAAATGTTAAAAACTCTATTTACCAATCTTCGCATCTCGGAAATATTTTTCCACGGGGTAACTTTTGGTGTAGCCCACGCCTCCCATCCACTCAATACACTTGCTGGTAATGAGGCCTGCAAGCTACCAAAAAGAAGCACAAATCACATTGAAACCACATAACTTACACATGACCAACACTCTAAAATATTCTTAGTAACATGGATTCACTGCCATTGGCAACTGAAAGGAGCAAGATTATTCTGTAAATTAACATTTCTTCATCCCAGGCTCTATACCATTTATGGAAAATTTCCTATTAGTTCATAACATTCTTCTTTAGAGAATTAGGGTCTTTGTTTTAGACTCGTACACTTGTTGATGGTGTCATTTACTCAGCAAATGTTAAGGGCCTTCTTGTATCATTGACTCTGCCAGCCACAATGTCTGGGTGCTGATCAATCACTGCCCTTTTGGTCCTGCTGGTCATTCAGAGAGGCAGATGCTGAGCTACGATCACCGAAACTGAAAGACTGTATGGGGTCAGAGAAGAGGCTGCGGGAGAAGCTGCCGTGGCTTAGATGGGGCAATGGGTGAGGAAGGTGCAGCCTCGCTGATAACTAAAGGACAAGTCAAAGGACATTTCAGACTGAGGACTGACATGCAGAAAGGCTCCAAGGGGGAAGTGGGTTCATCGAGCTCCAAGGCCTGAGGACCAATGGGCTGGGGTCGTGGTGAGCTGTGAAAAGGGAATGGGTGTGGGCAGCAGTGGGCCTCATGTGATGTGAGCAGTTTAAATAACCTGCTGGCCCCCAAAGGTGTCCACAGGAGAATCCCCAGAAAGTATAAATGTGCATCACCCACATGGCATAGGAACTTGCAGGTCGGTTAAGTTAAGGGATGATCTCAGGTTATCGGGGCAGGCACCGTGCCATCACAAGGGTCCTTATAAGGGAAAGAGGGAAGTGGAGAAGGGTGATGTAATCAGACACAGGAAGATCTAAACACATGACACACTGCGGCTGTGAAGACGGAGGAAGGGGCCCTGAGTCTCAGAAAGCGAGTGGGTTCCAGAAGCTGGAGAAAAGAGGAGATGGACTTTCCCCCAGAGCCCCAGGAAGGCAGCTCCACTGACACTCGAATTTCACCTCGTGTGCGTGTGCATGCACACGTGTGTGCAGACAGTGTGTGTGAGCGTGCATGTGTGTGTGTGTGCTCAGTCGCTCAGCTGTGTCCAACTCTCTGCAACCCCATGGATTGCAGCCCGCCAGGCTCCTCTGTCCATGGGATTCTCCAGGCAAGAATACTGGAGAGCGTGGCCATGTCCTCCTCCAGGGGATCTTCCCGACCCAGGGATCGAATTTGAGTCTCTGTGCGTCTCCTGCATTGCAGGCGGATTCTTTACCACTGCACAACCTGTGGGGCTCATTTCAGATGTCTTACCCCACAACTGTGAGACGACAGAACTGTCTTGTCTCCGGCACTAAATTTTCGGTAATTTGTTCAAAGCAACAATAGGTGAATAAAAGGTCCCATTTGTTGTGAGGAGTCACTGAAGGGTTTAAAGCTGGAGCGTAGCATGGCCTCATGGACACCTTGAGAGGCGCACTGGACTGGAGGAAGCCACAAGGACCAACGAGAAGTTAGAAGTTGCCTTTGGAGGTTCGGTAAAGATGTGGCACAGCTTAGACTAGATGACTGGTAATAAATACCAGGGGAGAGAGAAACAAATTCAAGACAAATTGAGGGGCAGAATTCTCATAACGGACGACGGATACAACAGGGAGTGGGAGCAAAGGAGGGGCGTTGAGGGGACTCAGGTTTGTGACTGTGCAGGGTGGGAAGGGAGGGGGCGCTGGGGGAGGGGGCGGGGCGGGTAAAGCAGAAGCGGATCTGTTAGTCTGAAGCTCAGAAGGGAGGCTGAGGCACAAGATTAGACCTGGGGACCGAAGGGGTTAAAGAAATATCTGAGGCCAGGGAATGACCAACACACTGCTGAGCCCTGTGATGCGACCAAGTTTCAGCCCAAGTCCAGCATGTTACATGCAGTCAACACGAGGATGGTATCTTCCTGTTATTTTCTATTTCACGTTACCCCCAGGGCATTCGCCGCCCCAGCTTGGAACCACAGCCATGATGCCAGTGTTCAGCTGAGGCCCACCTGGGGATTTACAGCGGGGTTTCCACCTGAACTGGGTGACGTGGTTTCCACCCGAAGGCCCTGGGAACACGGAAACCTTACAGAGTTAAAGCACCTTCCTAGGGCAGCTTTACTTTCTTGCATTTCCTGTGTAGGAACTAGAAGGTCCATGTTATTTTACTTGAAGAACAAACAAATGTTCAAGCAACGTTCCTAAATGACAAGGTTAATAAAGAAATATCTTAAAAATTAAAAGACTGCAACCTGAAACTATCACAGCATTGTTAACCAGCTATGCTCCAACACAAAATAAAAAGTTAAAAAGAAAATTTAAAAGACCGCATTACTCTTGTTTGTTTTACCTCTGAAGCATGGTATTTGGCCATAGATGCTTCTTTAATGATTGGCCTTCCAGCTTCTAAGAGCCTCGCAGCATTGTATGTGAGCAATCGTGCAGCTTCCAGCTGGGTGGCCATGTGAGCCACTTGGTGTTGGAGCCCCTGGAATAGTCAGATCCAATGTAGAGAATCACGATTTCTGGAAACACGGCTCACTGTCAAAATCCCGCCTGTATATGGAACACTGACAGACTCAAAACATACTTGCCCAAAAATAAACATTCATTTTGCAGAAGTGTTGGTTAGTTGTATTCAACTCTTTTGACCTCATGGACTGTAGCCCACCAGGCTCCTCTAGTCTATGGAATTTTCCAGGCAACAACACTGGAGCAGACAGCCATCCCCTTCAAGCGATCTTCCCAACCCAGGGATCGAACCCAGGTCTCCTGATTGCAGGCGGATTCTTTACTGTCTGAGCCACCAGAAGGCAGTTTAAAACCTGCAATCTAAAATAAACTGCTCTACATATTGCTTCTGAAAAATGTTTCAAAGTTCATGTAAATTGTTTACAACTGCCGAGATTTAAAGCTTTTCCTGGTGGCTCAGCGATAAAGAATCCGCCTGCAATGTAAGAACCTTGGGAGATGCGGGTTTGATCCCTAGGTCGGGAAGATTCTCTTGAGGAAGGGCATGGCAAACCGCTCCAGTATTCTTGCTTGGAGAATCTCATAAACAGAGAAGCCTAGCGGGCTACAGTCTATCGGGTAGAGAAGAGTCAGATACAACTGAAGCAACTTAGCATGCACATGAATATTTAAAAGATAAATTATCGTAGAATTATGTTTAAAAATGTGTTATTTTTAATACTGTGTCAAGCACTTGAAACATCATGTCTGGCTCTTTGCAGCCTCATAGACTGTAGCCTGCCAGGCTCCTCTGTCCATGGAACTCTGCGGGCCAGAATACTGAAGAGGGTAGCTGTTCCCTTCTCCAGGGGATCTTCCTAATCCAGGGATCCAGGTCTCCAGCACTCAGGCAGATTCTTTACCATCTGATTCACCAGAGAAGGCCCTTAAAACATCTATTTGATTCCAAATCATCCTAAAGAGTATGTAGTGTTATCTTTATTTTACATATGAAGCAGCTGAAATTTGCAGAGGTGATGTAACATACTCAAGGACTAAGTCAGCAAGACAAAGAACCAGGATTCTAACCCAGGATGTCTGACCACAAACCCCAGGCTCTGGAATTTGGAAGCCATGAGGAGGCAGCTCCCAAGTGCTCACCGGTGTATCCTGAATCGTGCCATAACCAGGCCTCCAGGACTACTGTTCTGCCCTTGGAGAAGGTCAGTGCAGTCACAAGTCACTGAGACCTACTCCTTCCTCCCTGTGCCTCTCCCATTAAAATCCCCGAGAGGATTCCCTTGCGGCTTTGTAACGAAGCTTTTCATTAACAGGAAGACAAGAGAGTATGGAACGGTAGAAAGATGCTAATAATTACATACCTGAAAATCAAATACCCTTCTGCCAAATTGTTCCCTTTCTTTAATATATGGAATCGTGTAGTCAAAACAGCCTTGAGCCAGTCCCAGCATCTGTTAAAAAAAATCAGAATTTATTTTTTATTAATAGTTTATGTTCTTAATTATTCAGGTTACAAATTCTTTTTACAGGCAAATTGAAAAGTTGGGGTAGAGAAAGAACTAGGCATACCAAGATGGTGAGGCATAATGACCTTCATCCACTGCATTTATAGAACTTAAGTTCTAGTAATTGGGAGAACACTTCCCTGATGGCTCAGAGGGTAAAGAACCTGCCTGCCAATGCAGGAAATACAGGAGACTCGGGTTTGATCCCTGGGTTGGGAAGATTTCACTCCATACGCTTGCCTGGGAAATCCCATGGACAGAGGAGCCTGGTGGGCTAGAGTCCATGGGGCTGCAAAAGCTGGCTGTGACCATGCAGGCAGGAAGGCAGGGCCTTCCATCTGCCTCTGTGCTCTATTGCCACTGTCACTAAGCGTAGATTAGGAAGTCATCAAGTCGTGAATTGGGAGAAAATGTGAGTAATTTCCTATGAAGAAGAGTACATTTGACTCCAGCATGGAGGCAGACGTTTTGGCGTGGTTATGCCCACTTTTACAGATTCTTCTTCTTTAAGCTTGAGTCTCTAGGCGCAAACTAAGCCTCAGAAATTTTATCGCTTCTGAACTTTCTATCTTCTGGTCCATTTTGTATATGATCAGGATTAATAACACCTTTGGTGCTGGATAAGACTCTTGAGAGCCCCTTGAACAGCAAGGAGATCAAACCAGTCAATCCTAAAGAAAACCCTGAATATTCATTGGCAGGACTGATGCTGAAGCTGAAGTTCTAATACTTTGGTCACCGATTACGATGAGGTGACTCAGTGGAAAAGACCCTGATGCTGGGAAAGACTGAAGGCAGGAGAAAAAGAGGGTGACAGAGGATGAGATGGTTGGACAGATTCACCGAATCAATGGACATGAGTTTGAGCGAACTCTGGGAGATGGTGAAGGACAGGGAAGCCTGGCGTGCTGCAGTCCACAGGGTCGCAAAGAGCTGGACAGGACTTAGCAACTGAATGACAAGAGCTTCTGTGGGTTGGGTGTCAGGACGTAAAGGAGCAGTGTTTCTCAACCCTGACAGCACGTCAGAATCATCTAGGGAATTCAAATAATAAAAATACCAATGTGAGGCCGCCCTGAGCAGTAACCTCTCCAGGACCACAAATGCTCAGGCACCCTCCTTCCCTTGCCGCTTGACTTAGAGCAGAAGACGAGAGGGACCCTTTTCATACTGTTCATGGGGTTCTCAAGGCAAGAATATGGAAGTGGTTTGCCATTCCCTTCCCTGGTGGACCACGTTTTGTCAGAACCCTCCATCTGCCTGGCCTGCTGCAGTCCATGGGGTGGCAGAGTTGGACACGACTGAGTGATTGGACTGAACTGATGAGAGGGACCATAAAAGTACTCAGCACTCGGGGTGAGTCCTTCAAGGCACAGCGCTTCTTTCTGAGGCGATGAAAATGTTCTAGGATAAGAGCGGCGACTGCTAAGCAACATTGGGAACACAACACATGCTACTGAATTATTCACTTTAAAATGACTAATTTTGTTACACAAACCTCACCTCAATAAATTATTTTCAATGGTGGAAAAACAAACAAACAAACAAACAAACAATGTGAGAGTCTAGCAACCAAACCCAAACCCTGGGCGTGGGACGGAAGGGGGAGGGAGAGTGGGCCTGAGCACCAGCATCCTGAAAACTCTTTAATGATTGAATGCACAGCGAGAGTTGGGGACAACTGACACAGAGGTGCCAGTAAAAATATCAGTGTATACATTTCAGGAACAAATCAGGATATAGTGGCAGTTATAGCTGGACTGTCTCACTGCCATCCCCATCTCCATCAGAACTGAATGAATTTGAGCTTAGAAACTGTTTCTACATTTCAACATTAGGTAGCTGTTAAATCACTATCTAATTACATCAAACCATGTAGGTTTTAGAAAAAGGAAAAAGAAAATCAATAGTTACAGCTTTTGGGGGAAATGCCCACAAACTTATTAATATTTCATTAGTGTTCATTCAAATTTTTCCTCAGCCTTTCACTTTGAACTTTCTGGAGGATAGAATATTATGTCCCTTTATATTAAGAACAAAACCCAAACCAAGTCAAAACCCCAAAAGCAAATGAAAATGAGGCAGCAACTCACTGCACTTCCAGCTGTGAGAGAAGATGCTGCTGCTAAACTCTTACAACTAAAGTTCACAGGATGCCAACAATATAGCAAATAGACACAAATTGTAGTAATCACTTGTCAGTCAACACAGGCTTTTCCAAAACAGTGTACAATGTGTTCACCATCAATAGTGAAAAGCTAAAATTCTGTACAACTATAGAGTTTTGAGGATGGACGCCTTCAGTTCACCGTTACAGGTGTCTCCTTTTCTAAAAGGCATTCACAGTATTAATCAAGAAACAATAACTACCAGACCTTACTCTTTGTTTCTCTTTTTCTGACCTTATCTTTTAATTAGGTTACACGATAACTTGGAGTTACTAGACTAAAGCCCAGGGTGTATTTACTGCTGGCCATCTGTATTATTTATGTGTCTGGGAAGAACAAAATCCAGTGCTATAGTTTTTAATGCCATATCTGATGAAGCTGAATCACAGAAAAACTTTAAAATGAAAAAACTAGCCAGTTCTCTTTACTGATATGTCACCTGTGCTTTGTGGGAAATATGGGTTAAGTTTTGAGCTAAGAATATTTTTAGCAGATTAACAGCAGTCAAGAAAAATCTAGAGTAAAATTATAATGTAACTACTGCAAACAGTTGATATATGCAGTATCTTCAAAATCTAAAAGTCGTAAGTTTTTGAATTCTGAATACTCATTGATTAAAAGTTAATATGTTACAAAAATGAATTAATAAAACCAAAGATTTCATTTTGTGATTCTAGAAAGCAACTGGTGTCATCTAATAGAAAAATTTAATATGCTATTTAAAGGGCAAGTTTCGTTTTAAAAAAATTGAATAGTTTTTATCTTACATATGTTTAATTGTTGCCATTTTATCTCTAAGTGCCAGGCCAAAAAGTTGTTTGATTTTCACATGCAAAACACTAAGTAAAAATCTTTCATTATCTACAGAGACTCTTACTCAGACTATAACATCTTCCTTTAAAAAAAAGATTCATTTATTCTAAATGTCTGTTTATTTATCTGGCTGTGCTGGGTCTTGGTTGTGGCACCTGGCATCTTCGCTCTCCCTTGCAGCATGTGCGATCTGCAGCCGCGGCTTGTGCTACCTGGTTCCCCTACCACGGATCAAACCCGGGCCCCTGCACTGGGAACAGGGTGTCAGCTACTGGACTGCCGGGGAAGTCCCCTGAATGTTACCTATTATCAGTTTTTAAAATTGCAAAATGAACTGCATGCTTTGAAACGTTGATTTTCAAAAAAAAAATACCACATTTAATCTATAATGTACTTAAGTTATCGATCCAGGTATTAGATAATACTTTAATGCTCTCAAAGCAGAAAAAACTGTTAGCTCTAAGCCACTATTTGGGTCTCAGGACATTACATAATTGACCAAAGCGGAATTTTAAGGAAATCGCAGCCAGAAGCTATTCTTTCACTTCATGGAAGGAAAGGATGCCATCTTGTGTTGACAAGCTTCCAAATACTCACTGGCTTTACTGATTTTTTTTTTCTTTTTACATTTTAATTGACTGTTTGTGGAAGAGTCAAGTTAAAGGGTAAAATCTGACTAACCTGTGCAGCGATTCCTATTCTGCCTTCATTAAGACTCCCGATGGCGTATTTATAGCCATGCCCAACTTGTCCCAGGATATTTGTTTCTGGAACCTGAAAAGAAAAATATGCAGTTATTTCTCAATTTAATTTGCCATAATTCATTTTGATTATATATTTTTAAATGCACATATACTCTCAATTTCTGTGATAACACTCTAGCATAGTATTCATTAAACTCCAAGGAAATTGTCCAGTATGTCTCTGTAACTCCTTCTAAACTGCTTCCCACGTACTCTCAGAGGGATAGAACTCAAGTCCACGCTGTTCACTACTGCATCCTCCAGAGCCTAGCACAGACATCTGTTGGACCTAGAAGAATGAAATCTCATACAATTAATCAACAACATAAATGAATAACAATTTCCGACCCCCTCCCAAACTCTTACTTGTATGCTACAATGTGAGATAAACTATCAGGAATAACAAAACGTGGACAGGTAGTCAGCCTTTCTTCTGTTGAGACTATTATTGCGACAAAAATCAATGGAGGGGTGTGTGTGGACACATGCATGTGGACACAAGATAAAGGAGGAGTGAAGAAACAGATTAAGCTGTTTACTCTTACTTAAAAAATCTAGACTAGGAACAATTAAAAAAATACACTTAGCAGAATTCCCTGGTGGTCCAGTGGTTAGGACTCAGTGCTTTCACTGCTGGGGGCACAGGTTTGATCCTTGGTTGGGGAACTAAGATCTCACAAGCCGTGTGGCACGGCCACAAAAATAAACCTGCTTTATAGATAGCAGGAGAGAAATTTAAAAAAATACACTTAGCTTCTTAACATGAGCAGTTAGGAGACAAGAGTGGGCAGCGTGGGGAAAGCAAAGGGAGATGAGAAGAAAGAGAGTTGGGGTGCAGCAGTGAGGCTCACACGACCCCATAAGGACACTCCAGGAGCAAATACACAGTCACCAGGGAGCCGAAAGGTGACATTCTCACCAGCGGCAGCTGATGGACCGCACCCTGCCCTCTCAGTCGGGTCTAAAGCACCCCATTCTAGCCATCGCTTCTTTTTTTTAAGACTCACCTCTCACCTGCGGGGGAGCTGCCTGGCTGTTTTCCACTCTTACTGGGCAACAGCCCCACCTTGTGGCCTTGCTGTGGGCTTCCTCCTCCAAAGCCATGTTTGGTGAACAAGTAACAGGTTGCTAAACTATGAATGAGGTGACTTCTCGGGGTTGATACTTGAGACCAGCGGCTGGGCAGACAGGTTTCCATCCTTGGTCTCAACGCTTGTGAGAAGCACACTGAGGTCATGACCTCAACTAAGATCACTGTTCAAGAGGTTTACAAAATACTCTCCTGTGTAGGACTAACAATTTTGATACTTTACTCGCAACTATGCATACAGGCAGAGCGTATTCCTTGTCTAAGATACCCACCTTGACATTTTCAAATGTGATTGGGCAGGTGGAAGACGCTCTGATTCCCAATTTGTTCTCTGGTTTCCCTACATGAAGGCCCTCGGTATCACCATCGACCAAGAAGCAGGTAATTCCCTTATAGCCCTGAAATGCAGATTTAACATGCTATCACCACTTTGACTGAGAAGATCTCTTGTTCCCAAAGGGCTCACAGTAAACAGAAAACTAAAAGCAGACTTTAGCACTAATCATGAATGAACTCAGAATTGCACCATGTGTGTTATGAACCCAGAGTGGTGAAAGTAGATTCAAAATCAAGGATTTCACTCTTTATTTTACACTTTCAGAAACCACTGTTGTGATTCAAATTATTAAGCAACACAAAAGTATTACATGACTAATTCCTCATCTTAAATTTAACTTTATTTTTAAAAGTTTAAAATTAAATTAAATGTTACCCTAGAGAAAAAGAAAAGCGATCTCTACCATTTTCCTATATGTCTATTTTTCAACTGAATGTGTACGTGCGTGTTCAGTTATGTCCAACTCTTTGCAACGCCATGGACTGTGGCCCACCATGCTCCTCTGTCCATGATGGATACTCTAGGCAAAAAAACTGGAACGGGTTGCCACTGTCTCCTCCAGGGGATCATCCAGACTCAGGATTTGAACCTGTGTCTCCTGTGACTCCTGCATTGGCAGATTCTTTACTCCTGAGCCATCTGGGAAGCCCTTTTTCTTTTAAATAAGAATAAGCCTTTCTTATTTTAAGAATGTAATAAAACATTCTTAAAAATAAATGTGCTAGAAAAAGAATTTTAAAAAATAAATGTGCTAGGGGACTTCCCTGGGTGTCCAGTGGTGAAGACTTCACCTTTCAATGTAAGAGGTGTGGGTTCAATCCCTGGTTGGGGAGCTGAGATCCCACATGCCTCCTGGCCAAAAAAATAAAACAGAAGCAACACTGTAACAAATTCAATAAAAGTTAAAATGATCCACACCAAAAATAAATAAATGTACTAAATAGCTACTTAAATTCTTCATTATTAAACAGAAAATCTGAAATTCTATAAAATTCAATATTTTAGCCTCCTGTCTAACAGATTAGGAGATTAATTAAATGGTCCTCCATGTAGCTAAAATTTATTGTTAATTGTAATATTTGTTTTAGGAGTTTAGTAAATAAGCGGATGAAAAGTTGTCGGCTGTCTGACTTTTCCAATTCTGAGGAGTATGAGGAATTTAAGACTAAGTTATAAGAAGAAAATGCAAGTAAGGAAAAGAAAGAAAGAAAAGGTGAGGGGGCAACAGTGAGCACGTTTGTCCTCAAACTTACAGCAGAAAAGTCTGCATTTGCCATCACCAGGAACAGCCCGGCAATCTCAGCGCTGCTAATCCACATCTTTGACCCGTTGATGATGTAATAATCTCCCTTTTATCAGCTCTGGTCTTCATAGCAAATGAATCGCTACCTGCTCCAGCCTCTGAAATGCAGATACTTGATGCCTACACATTCGAGAAAAAAATTCCAAATTAAGACTTGTATTTATATTCTGCATAACAAATACCCACTTACTGCAAAATCAACATTTGAAAATCAAAAACTTTTAGCTACCTCCAAAAGCCTGTATGTATCAAAATAGTAACGGCATTCTGATAGCATTATTTCCCAAAATATATTCCACTATTTGTCTAGGTCAGACTTAAAGATCTAAGTACATATTCAAAGTTATGTTTCGTTAAACTGGTTTTCATAATCGCAATGTAAATGAAATCACCAATCAAAATAATAGATATAATTGGGCCTAAAACAGAAATGATTTAATTGTGCAATGGTAATTCTCTAAATTTCCCAGTGTATTTTTCTAGTGTGTATTAGCCACTCAGTCATGTCCAACTCTCTGCAACCCCATAGACTGTAGCCCACCACGCTCCTCTATTCATGGAATTCTCCTGGCAAGAATACTGGAGTGGGGTGTCATACCCTTCTCTAGGGGATCTTTCTGATCCAGGGATCCAACCCAGGTCTCCTGCATTGCAGGCACATTCTTTACTGTCTGAGCCACCAGGGTAGCATTAATTTATTAAGCATTGCTTGAGTAATAATCACTTCATGGCAAATAGATGGGGAAACAGTGGAAACAGTGGCTGACTTTATTTTTCTGGGCTTTAAAATCACTGCAGATGGTGATTATGGCTGTGAAAGTAAAAGACGCTTACTCCTTGGAAGGAAAGTTATGACCAACCTAGATAGCATATTAAAAGCAGAGACATCACTCTGTCAACAAAGTTCTGTCTAGTCAAGGCTATGGTTTTCCAGTGGTCATGTATGGATGTGAGTTGGACTGTGAAGAAAGCTGAGTGCCGAAGAATGGATGCTTTTGAACTGTGATGTTAGAGAAGACTCTTGAGAGTCCCTTGGACTGCAAGGAGATCCAACCAGTCCATCCTAAAGGAGATCAATCCTGGGTGTTCATTAGAAGGACTGATGTTGAAGCTGAAACTCCAATACTTTGGCCACCTGATGCCAAGAGCTGATTCATTTGAGAAGACCCTGATGCTGGGAGGGATTGGGGGCAGGAGAAGGGGACGACAGAGGATGAGATGGCTGGATAACATCACTGACTCGATGGTCGTGAGTCTGAGTGAATTCCGGCAGTTGGTGATGGACAGGGAGGCCTGGCGTGCTGCAATTCATGGGGTCACAAAGAGTCAGACATGACTGAGCGACTGAACTGAGCTGAGTAATTAGTGGTGGTGTGTTGTCTTAAACAGAAAAGCCAACACTGTAGCTACTTTTCTCCTGAAAACATCCTACATTTAGACAAGATCAGATCCATTTCAACAACTCGTGTCAACTCACTTTTTCTGTAGCTAGCTTGGGCAAATAGGTAGCCTTCTGTTCTTCTGTTCCGTATTTTCCAATCATCCTGTTAATTAATGTGTTCTGAATGTCACATACCAGAGCCACAGATGCATCAACTTTGGCTAACTCCTCTATCACTAGGACAGAGGAAAAAAATGAAGCTCCCGTTCCTCCATATTTTGTGTCAATTTCAATACCCATCAACTAAAGGAAAAAAGAAGGAAACATATATTAAGAAAGCTATTTTTATATGGGACAATTTCTTGCAAGAATGAGTTCAAAAATAATTTGTAACTATAAGTTCTTAATTTTTAAATTCTGTATGTATGTCTTATTTTTATTTGGTATGGCTCTATCCCTGTAAGTAACAAAAATACATCTATAACAGAAATATATATTTTCAAAGGATAAAATGACATGCTAGAACTATCAATTATTTGCTTTTGGGATCTAAAAAACAAAAATAAGAGAGGTAAAATGCTTTAAAGGATACTGAAATGGAATAGTAATAAAATATGTAATAAGGAAACTGAAGAAAGCAGTGAATATCTCCAGTCTCATTGAGCAGAATCTCTTTGAGTCAGTCCCCTCCACCTTGACCCTTTAAACTGAGATAACAATTGAATAAATAACTGAATGGCCATTCCTTTTGGGACCATTTCAGCAAGTCCAGATGGTTAGCAGACCACATGTGGTAGTGTTTCCTAGAATCACACAAGACAAGGCCCAGCTGCCTGGTAATCATGGTCAAAACTGATCAAGGCTTTTCAGTAACTGCCTGACTGTTCACTAACCAGTCCTCAGTCTGGAACATGAAACATCCACAATATTCCATTTTTCAAGTGTCCTCATTTCAGAAAGAGAACGTGTGCATATGTACCTCAAGACCCAAAACGGTGGATACGCTGATTTCTCTTCACATAGAATAAATATTCTGCCTTTTACTAAGGGGGAAAAGGAGAAGGAAATGGCAACCCACTCCAGGCTTGCCTGGGAAATCCCATGGACAGAGGAGCCTGGTGGACTATGGCCCAAGAGGTCACAAGAGTCAGACATGACCTAGCGACTAAACAACAACATGAAAACCCCAGAGTTCCCAAATATTAACTTTTATATTCAGCATCTGCATAGACTTACTTCACATACGTGGTTGCCTTATGGCCATCAGGAATTCTTTCATGCCCACCTATCTTTAGTTTGCTTCCTGATATTTGTGGCTTGCCTCAGCAATTCCCAACTTACTGTGACATTAGAACATTATTTCAGTGGGTTAATTCTACTTTATTAAAATTTAATGGGGTAAATAGCATACATACTTAATACATCATTGGGCTTCCCTTGTGGCTCAGCTGGTAAAGAATCCGCCTGCAATGCAGGAGACCTGGGTTCGATCTGTGGGTTGAGAAGATCCCCTGGAGAAGGGAAAGGCCACCCACTCCAGGATTCTGGCCTGGAGAATTCCATGGACTTTATGGTCCATGGGGTCGCAAAGAGTCGGACATGACTGAGTGACTTTCACTTCACTCACTTAAGGGGGGGAAAAAGACACAAAGCTGTGGCCAGGCAAAGAGGAAATGCTTCTCTATGCCCTCTCCAGGTGGTAGGGAGTTGCACGTGCTGCAGCCAGGGTATGGCTGTTATGTTTTTAGCTGATGAGAAACTTAGCTGATAGGAAGTGAGAACCACAAGGGGGAAGATAGGAAGGCTGAGCAAACCAGCAATGATGTTCTATGAGGTAGAATTCAGGACTAGGAGGTGCCTGAAGGCTGACGGAGGCGTGAGAATATCGGACAATCCTATCTTTAACAGCTGTCAGAGACACTGCTTCTCTAAAAGGTCACCGATGGACATATTTGTCAGTTGTCTTGGCAGGTGACCTCTGTAGAGGTCAGAAGTTAGGAGTCACGTGAGGCTGAGAATAGCTGATGCAAGACATGAAATGAAGCAGACCCCCCAAGGGGTGTGTGACAAGCAGGCAGGAGTGACTGTGATGTGGCAGGCAACCTGTCACTGCAAATGACCCGACCTGCAAGAACCCCCTCGCGAGAGTGACGCTCAAAGTGTGGGACCCCAAGACTTCTCAGAGAAATCTTGAGGTTCTGTAAATGGACCTGGCTGAGAAATGGATGCTTTCTGAACCACTGTGACTTCACATAAGATTCTATTTTCCCAACAGTTTCACTGGTAAAAGAAAGTTGAAAAATTACTATTGTAAGGTATTTTAAAAAAAAAGCTAGTATTATTTGAACAGTAAGAAATAAAAAAATTACTGGAAAAGGCTAATTTTCCAACAGGATAACTGGTTAAGATTTAAGCCAATGGCTCTGAACTAATAGGGACTATTAGTTCTGGGACAGCCTTGTGTGCTAAGTTGCTAAGTATCCGACTCTGTGCAACCCCATGGACAGTAGCCCACCAGGCTCCTGTGTCCATGGGATTCTCCAGGCAAGGATATTGGAGTGGGTTGCCATGCCCTCTTTGGGTGATCTTCCCAATCCAGGGATAGAACTTGCATCTCTGCCTGGGGTAGCCTTGCATGTGTGTGCTTAGTTGCTCAGCCATGACCCACTCTTGGTGACCCCATGGACTGTAGCCCAGCAGGCTCTACAGGGATTCTGCAGGCAAGAATACTGGAGTGGGTTGCCATGCCTTCCTCCAGGGAATCTTCCTGACCCAGGGATCGAACCCAGGCCTCCCACACTGCAGGCAGATTCTTTACCAGCTGAGCTACCAGGGATAGCCTTAGTATTGGGGGCGGGGGGATACTTCCACCTATACAGAAGGGAGAGATGAAGAGACTGGTGATTCTGAAATGTTCTCCGTGGGGTTCCCATGATGAGAATCTCTCCCTATACTCACAGTCAGAACATTTCTATTTTTATCTCCTTTATATACTGTGCTTCTATTAAAGCACAAGTGAAAAGTTGGAAATTGGTTGAGTGGGTTAAATCTGATGGATTTCAGATACGAATCTCTTGCTTTAGGTTTCCTACATACACAGAGATTCAGGTAGATGCTCTGGTGTGAAGTTTTACTAAAGCAAGGTTTTGTAACCTTGGCGTTACTGAGCTGGATAATTCTGTGTCTCAGCAGCCCAAACGTTCGGCCTGCATCTTACTAGACATCAGTCCCACACCTAGTTGTGACTACCACATCTTCAGACATTGCCAGATGTCCTCTGGGGAACAAAAATAGCCCCCAGTTGAATACCACTGGTCTGAAGAAATCACTCTTGCTTCTAACCTTTTACTTCCAAAGCACTGGTATTTCTAATTTTAAAAGTTAATTTGACTAAAAAAATTTTTAAACTAGGCTCTCAGTCTGAAAGAGAAGCCACATAATTGTGACTAGGAAATTCTGCCATCATTCACATTCCTAAATTTAAAAGTATACATACATTTTAACACTGGAAGGTACTTATGCAAGTCTGAAATTAGAATAATCATTAATTTTATACCCCTTGTTGAAATAATCCTTGTATTATGGATTTTTCCATTTTTGAATCTTCATCCATTTTTGAAACAAAAGGAGCAACTTGTTCCTGGGCAAATTTTTTAACTGTAGGGGAAAAAAATACTAATAAGTCTTTATTTTATAAATCTGGCATGTATTAATTTAAAAAAAAAAAGGAAGACTTAAAATTAGTGAAAAAAGTCCCATCCACAAACTTGGGAGGACACCTGCCCGGGTCCCGTCACCGGCCGTGTGAGCTCACCCACAAGCCACGTGGGGACGCGGGAGAACCCTGGTGAGCCCGGGTTCACTCACCTGTGCTCTTTATCATCATCTCCTCATCCGTAAATGTTTGCAGAGGGGCAAGAGGTAGGCCATTGCTTGCCGCTTTGAGCTGAGCGTCTGACTGAGAAGAATTCAGGGCATGAGGAGTTTTCCAGGAAGACAGGCAGCTTGGGAAGCTTCTCCGGAGCTGTGGGAACGGGCGCCGTTGAGTGGCGCGCACGCATGCGCGCGGGGCCGGGCGGGCGCCGAGGGGGGCGCCAGCTGCGCGGGAGGTGCCTCCAAAGCCCACCCTTCATAACTTCTTTCAGCAAAATAAGAGAGATTGGCCTGGCGCGTTAAGATTCACCATCCTGAGACCAAAAACCCAAGCTGGGTTATCCGGGGAGGAGCTGTTCTAAAGGAATACGTCTCCCCACCGAATTACTTCTTACCGTCGAGGAAACAGCACGGTCCAGGGGGAACTCATTCTTCAGATGACACGTTTCTGTAACTTCTTGACTAGGAAAACCGGGCTCTAACAGTACTGCCTCCAGTGAAGAGAATTCTCTCGTGGGGCAGGGATGTGTGAGGGCCCGGGGACAGCTGAGGGAGCCGAGCGTCGCGGCTGCCCTGCCTGGCTGCAAGAAGCTCTGCTTTCTGGGTTTCTGTGGCCAGTGGTGGTTTTTTTTTTTTTTTTTCCCAGCTTCTCATTAATTACTGCCAGAAGATACAGCTTAAGAAAACGGGCTCCGGAGTCCGAAAGAACTAGTGTCAGTCTAGCTGCTTACTACGTGATCGTGAAGTGAAAAGTGAAAGTCTCTGAGTCTTGTCCAACTCTTTGTGAGCCCATGGACTATACAGTCCGTGGAATTCTCCAGGACAGAATACTGGAGTGGGTTGCCTTTCCCTTCTCCAGGGGATCTTCCTAACCTGGGGACCGAATTCAGGTCTCCTGAATTGCAGGCAGATTCTTTACCAGCTGAGCCACAGGGAAGCCTAAGGATACTGCGTTGGGTAGCCTATCCCTTCTCCAGCAGATCTTCCTGACCCAGGAATAGAACTGGGGTCTCCTGCATTGCAGGTGGATTTGGGGCAGGTGGTTTTTAACCTCTCTGATAAAATCTCTCAGTCTTAGTTTCCTTCCTTATAAAACCGAGGAAATAACCTTTGGAAAATAAGGATAATAACCGTGTGGAAGCAACCCACATCAAGGGTTTAACATGGGACCCACTGTATAGTAGGAGTTCAACAAATGGTAATGACTAACTCTGCTCTGAGCCCTAAGAACACAGCAGTGGTGGTCTAAGAGAAGCAGTTAGGGTTGTAACTCAGTGAAACTGCAAGGCTAGCTCTTCCTGCCATCAGTGTGTCCCCCTGTCATAGGGTCCCAAGTTCTTCAACAGCAAATCCACTGTTGACCAGAAACAGAGAGAGACCATCCAATTTCAATAAAAAGAAAAGAGAGAGATGCCATCTGATCTCAAACGCTTGTTGTAAGTCTGTTCTCTATGTCTGCATCTCCATTGCTGTCCTGCAAGTAGGTTTATCCGTGAAGTGAAAGTGAAGTCACTCAGTCATGTCTGACTCTTTGCGACCCCATGGACTGTAGCCTACCAGGCTCCTCTGTCCTTGGAATTTTCCAGGCAAGAGTACTAGAGTGGGGTGCCATTTCCTCCAGGGGATCTTCCCAACCCAGGGATCAAGCCCGGGTCTCCCGCATTGCAGGCAGACGCATTACCATCTGAGCCACCAGGTTCATCAGTAACATCTTTCAGTATTCCATATGCATGTGTTAAGAGGGTGGGACAAATTGAGAGAATAGCATGGAAACAGATTAATTACCATAAGTAAAATAAATAGCAAGTGGGAATTTGCTGTGTGACACAGGGAGGTTCAACCCAGTGCTGTGTGACAACCTAGAGGGGTGGGATGGGGTGGGAGGTGGGAGAGGGGTTCAGGAGGGAGGGGACATATGTATACCTGTGGCTGATTCATGGTGATGTATGGCAGAAGCCAACAACATATTATAAAGTAATTACCCTCCAATTAAAAAAAAAAGTGAAAAAAAAAAAAAGAGTACATAGGATATCTATTATCAACTCTACCTGGGAAGAACCCAGAAAATGCTAGGCAGATGGAGGTAAAGAGGATGAGAAGGAGCACAGACAACCGTGGCTTGGGATGCAGGGAATCGGACGTCAGGTGTAGGGGTATTAAAAGATAGGGAGTTAAATAAATGGATAAGTGTAAATTGCATACATGAAGAAATTATATGAAAATGCCATTCAACCACACATAATTACACAGCATGAATTATATTGCTATGTAAATTAAACCTCAGTGAAGCTGTTAAAAAAAAATTAGTGTTTTCCTTTCAGCCAACAAAAATTAACCGAATATACTCAAGATCTGCCAAATGCCTGCGAGCACACTGGGACAGAGTTCACCAGTTCTGAGAAGCTGAGGGCACTGTCAGGACAAGAAAGAGTTCATGGAACAGGAAAGAAACAAAGTCAAGCTTTGCAAAATTAAAAAGCAAATGTAAAGTTGAGAAAGAAAAAAAAAAAGGCAAATTAGGCAATCTGACTATGCCCACAAGGCACAGCCAGCCCACATTAAAAATACAGAGGAAGGAGTAGCACTTTAACCAAAAAAACCCAGGGGACCAAATTCTTCTTAAAACCTGGAGAGGGGATCTCTCCAAGACCACCTATTGTCAAAGGGAAGGGCTCCTATAGAGTACATTTGACCACCCCTACCAGATGGTCAACACCGAAATCAGATTGATTATATTCTTTGCGGCCAAAGATGGAGAAGCTCTATACAGTCGATGAAAACAAGACCAGGAGCTGACTGTGGCTCAGATCATGAAATCCTTATTACCAAATTCAGACTCAAATTGAAGAAAGTAGGGAAAACCGCTAGACCATTCAGGTATGACCTAAATCAAATCCCTTATGATTATACAGTGGAAGTGAGAAATAGATTTAAGGGCCTAGATCTGATAGATAGAGTGCCTGATGAACTATGGAATGAGGTTCGTGACATTGTACAGGAGACAGGGATCAAGTCCATCCCCATGGAAAAGAAATGCAAAAAGCAAAATGGCTCTCTGGGGAGGCCTTACAAATAGCTGTGAAAAGAAGAGAGGCGAAAAGCAAAGGAGAAGAGGAATGATATAAGCAGCTGAATGCAGAGTTCAAAGAATAGCAAGAAGAGATAACAAAGCCTTCTTCAGTGATCAATGCAAAGAAATAGAGGAAAAGAACAGAATGGGAAAGACTAGAGATCTCTTCAAGAAAATTAGAGATACCAAGGGAACATTTCATGCAAAGATGGGCTCGATAAAGGACAGAAATGGTCTGGACCTAACAGAAGCAGAAGATATTAAGAAGAGGTGGCAAGAATACACAGAAGAACTGTACAAAAAAGATCTTCACGACCCAGATAATCATGATGATGTGATCACTAATCTAGAAGCCAGACATCTTGGAATGTGAAGTCAAGTGGGCCTTAGAAAGCATCACTATGAACAAAGCTAGTGGAGGTGATGAAATTCCTGTGGAGCTGTTTCTAATCCTGAAAGATGATGCTGTGAAAGTGCTGCACTCAATATGCCAGCAAATTTGGAAAACTCAGCAGTGGCCACAGGACTGGAAAAGGTCAGTTTTCATTCCAATCCCAAAGAAAGGCAATGCCAAAGAATACTCAAACTACTGCACAACTGCACTCATCTCACATGCTAGAAAAGTAATGCTCAAAATTCTCCAAGCCAGGCTTCAGCAATACGTGAACCGTGAACTTCCGGATGTTCAAGCTGGTTTTAGAAAAGGCAGAGGAACCAGAGATCAAATTGCCAACATCCGCTGGATCATGGAAAAAACAAGAGAGTTCCAGAAAAACATCTACTTCTGCTTTATTGACTATGCCAAAGCCTTTGACTGTGTGGATCACAATAAACTGTGGAAAATTCTGAAAGAGATGGGAATACCAGACCACCTGACCTGCCTCTTGAGAAACATATATGCAGGTCAGGAAGCAACAGTCAGAACTGGACATGGAACAACAGACTGGCTCCAAATAGGAAAAGGAGTACATCAAGGCTGTATATTGTCACCCTGCTTATTCAACTTCTATGCAGAGTAAATCATGTGAAACGCTGGGCTGGATGAAGCACAAGCTGGAAACAAGATTGCTGGGAGAAATATCAATAACTTCAGATATGCAGATGACACCATCCTTATGGCAGAAAGCGAAGAGGAACTAAAGAGCCTCTTGATATCAGAAAGTGAAAGAGGGGAGTGAAAAGCTGGCTTAAAACTCAACATTCAGAAAACTAAGATCATGGCATCTGGTCCCATCACTTCATGGCAAATAGATGGGGAAACAATGGAAACAGTCAGAGACTTTCTTTCCTTGGGCTCCAAAATCACTGCAGATGGTGACTGCAGCTATGAAATTAAAAGATACTTGCTCCTTGGAAGAAAAGCTATGACCAGCCTAGACAGCATATTAAAAAGCAGAGACATTACTTTGCCAACAAAGGTCCATCTAGTCAAAGCTATGGTTTTTCCAGTAGTCATGTATGGATGTGAGAGTTGGACTATAAAGAAAGCTAAATGCTGAAGAACTGCTGCTTTTGAACTGTGGTGTTGGAGCAGACTCTTGAGAGTCCCTTGGACTCCAAGGCGATCAAGCCAGTCCATCCTAAAGGAAATCAGTCCTGAGTGTTCATTGGAAGGACTGATGTTGAAGCTGAAACTCCAATACTTTGGCCACCTTATGCAAAGAACTGAGTCATTGGAAAAGACCCTGATGCTGGGAAAGATTGAATGTGGGAGGAGAAGGGGACAACAGGGGATGAGATGCTTGGATGGCATCACTAACTTGATGGACAGGAGTTTGAATAAGCTCCAGGAATTGGTGATGGACAGGGAGGCCTGGCAGTCCATGGGGTTGCAAAGAGTCAGACACGATTAAGCAACTGAACTGAACTGAACGGCACAAGCCCAGGCAGCGAGACTGCCACTGAACAAGTCCAGGTGATACTGCCTCCCTTATCAACATTAAGGAAGACCAAAGTTAACCAGGTTCCTTCTCTTTCTAGGTCCTTCAGTGGCTATTGCTCTCCTTTACATCCCTTGCTTGTTTAACCTTTTGGTTAGGTTTGTGTCCTTTTGGCTCCAACAGCTTGATGTAAGGCTCATGGTGGCTCAAGGAACTCAGCTCATTCCAGTGGAGAGTGGCCCAGGTCCCTCCAGGTCCTTGGAACAGTCAGCGAGGGACTTCTCTACCTCTAGGGTCTGTGTTCCCTGTCTAGTTGGAGGAAGTTTCAGAAGAAGAGAACTTCAGCATCTTAAGAACAACAATGTAGAGTCTCTCAGTGGGGAATGAGACAGGTCTGGGATCTGGGACCCTTTGCTGCACTGCTGCAAAGCTTATATCTTAACAACCTCTCCTCCAGTGATAAAATACAAAGAAACTATATGGGATGAAAAATAACCGCCTGCATGGGCAGTTAGAGCAGATTCTGGGCAAAAGATACAAAAAGACCAAAAACCCAACTGCCATGTCTGAAGAGCCTGGAGCAAAAGCATGCCATAAGCACACACCACCATCTAAGGGGTGGGCAGACCACCTAAGCAAGCCATCCTCCTACCTGACCCCTGGACACATCCCTACCCTTTCCCATATAAGGAACAAGCTCAGCCTTCCTTGGGGTGCAGAGCAAGCAAGGGAACCTGTTGGTTTGTTCTCATACACCCCGACCCTGCAGCAGGAGTCCCAATAAAGCCTGGCCTGAAAAAAAAAAAAAGCATATGTAGTAATATATTGCAATATATTTTCTTAATAGCTTTGAGTGCTCACTGAAAAACTTATTGATAAAAAGAGGAAAAAAAGAAACAAGAGTCACCATGTCTGACATCACTGTTAATCTCGCCTACATACAGGTTAGTCTTTCCAGTTCTGTGCCTACTCTGGGTTCTCCTAGGGAGAAGAAATACTGGCCAGTCAGGGGAAAAAAAATGTGTCCATCTCAATTTTTCTAGCTGATTCTGTTTTGAGAATTAGGAGACAGATAATTCAGGGCAAAGTTGCATGGACCTTTTTTTTTCTCATTAAAAGAGAGAGCTGAGGCATGAAAACTTGGGACTAGATAAAAGGCAGGGGGAAGACACCACTTTCTAACTGTTGAAACAGACGACAAGAATGAAAACACAGGACAAGAAAGAGTGAAGTAAGAAATGCAAATATGAAGGGGCCCCCCACCCGACCTCTGGGGGTGGGGCAGGGGAGTGTTGCTAAGCAGCAGAAGGAGACAGAGTGATCAGCAGTAGCAGACACAAGGAGGGACGAAGAGTGGGAGAAGGGGAGCTGGAGGTGAGTGTGTGTGCCCTTCTGGTCAGTGGCTGGATGGGGCCCTCAATCTATATTCGAATGAATGAAAGAATGGGCCAAGATACGTTCTTCACAACATGCTCTGGAATCTTGCCTATTACATGTCAAAAGCTGTAATACACTGCCCACATTTCTTATTTCTAGGGGAGATTTGCTTCACTAAACCCACTACAGAGCTCGCTGTACATCACCTTTCTACCAAAGCTGCTCTTTAGCAGAAAACCCAGCACTGAGAAACTTAAGATCCCAGGGGGTCTTACTGCATCCAGTTTTCCCTGCAGACACAATTGTGACCCCCTTAGTCTCAATATTGCTACTGATAAAGTATATGACTATCCAACCCATAGCAGTTACTTTAGACACAAGATAACAGGAGCAAACGTACTTTTAAAAAGTGGTGTACAAGTATAGGAGATTACTGAAGATATTCATCATAAAATAGTGGCTATATATGCTAAGTGAATGGAATCCATTATAAACCAAAGCATTGAAAGATAACACTTCTCCTTTTGGGCAGAAAAAAAAAAGTCCTTTTAATACAGCAGTTCCTAATAAAGGAGATGTCTCCTTGCCTTGCCTTTAACAGCTCAGCCCAAGGTTTCCACGATGATTTTCAACTGCCCCCTGCCCTTCAGTGTTGACCTCAGCCTCTGCAATCTGGTGTCCACTCCATCAAAATGATTTTCCACGGTTATAACCCATTGTACCACATCATCACATTTTTTTGTATAGAGCAGCAATTGCTAGCTGAATGGAATAATGGTTATTTATGCCTTGCCAAATACTTTTCGAAGCTTGAGTCTGATCTGTTTCCTACTCAACTGCCCAGAGTTCTGCTGCACTCAGAAGTACTAATGATCAAACCTGGGGTCTGCAGGCTCCTATAGGCAGAACAACAAAGCCCATGAACATAGATGCCGGGGAGCTATATTTTATTTCACTAACCTCTAACTGGAATATTAGAATTATGCTAATATTTGATTCAGTTCAGTTCAGTCGCTCAGTCATGTCCGACTCTTTGCAACCCAGTGAATCACAGCACACCAGGTAATGCTAATCAAAGAAATCAGCATTCTTTGATGATGAATGTTGGCAACAAGTTACAGTCGTTATTATCTGTGACTGTCACCAAAATACATCACAGATACCTTTACATCAGTTGAAATATTGTTGGGGCTCATCACCTCTTTCAAATTATAGTTGTTATCCAAACTTCTGTCAGATCTTATTTAAGAAGCACATATTCTTGTATCGCAAAGTAAGGTATACATATCACTTTTATGGTAACTGATTTCCTTTGTGATCCTATATATTTTATGCATTTTAAAACATTTTGAGAAAAGGTCCATAAACGCAACTACATTGCTGTCTACCTTCCACAAACAGCACAAAAAGCTTAAGGCCCAACTGCCGAGCGTTCTGGCGAAACTTGTTTAACTCATCAAGTGAATCGCAGCCCTTCTCCGCTACGTTCTAGCTAACAAAGTGGTGTTGAAAACACCCTTCAAATGTTTTGGTCAAGAAGCTTTCACACGTCTGAAAGGTAAAAAGGAAGACAGAGGAGAGGTCTTTTCCAAGGACAAGATCGGATATAACAAGACCTTGCACCCTCGTAGACAGTGTTCCCTCCACTGTGCCTCCTTGACTCTCCTCACTGCACATGTGCAAGAATCTTTATTTTTTTTTAATTCCATTAAGCGATAGACTTCACAAGAGTTCATTCCAGCCAGTTTTTCTTGTATTAACTTCTGACAATGAGAAACCTGGCTATGGGCTCATGATCTAGGATGAATTTACTTACTCAAACCTAGCACATACATGAAATCATTTCAGAACGCACTACACCATGAGAATCAAATTAATCAGAGTGCTTGAGTCCAGTTCTGTCTTTAGCCCCATGTACCCAGTCAAAGCCTTTGATTGTGTGGATCACAATAAACCGTGGAAAATTCTGAAAGAGATGGGAATACCAGACCACCTGACCTGCCTCTTGAGAAACCTATATGCAGGTCAGGAAGCAACAGGTAGAACTGGACATGGAACAACAGACTAGTTCCAAATAGGAAAAGGAGTACATCAAGGCTGTATATTGTCACCCTGCTTATTTAACTTACATGCAGAGTACATCATGAGAAATGCTGGAATGGAAGCAGCACAAGCTGGAATCAAGATTGCCGGGAGAAATATCAATAACCTCAGATATGCAGATGACACCACCCTTATGGCAGAAAGTGAAGAGGAACTAAAAAGCCTCTTATGAAAGTTAAAGAGGAGAGTGAAAATGTTGGCTTAAAGCTCAACATTCAGAAAACTAAGATCATGACATTTAGTCCCATCACTTCATGGGAAATAGATGGAGAAACAGTGGAACAGTGGCTGACTTTATTTTGGGGGACTCCAAAATCACTGCAGATGGTGATTGCAGCCATGAAATTAAAAGACGCTTACTCCTTGGAAGGAAAGTTATGACCAATTCAGATAGCATATTAAAAAGCAGAGACATTACTTGGCCAACAAAGGTCCATCTAGTCAAGGCTATGGTTTTTCCAGTGGTCCTGTATGGATGTGAGTTGGACTGTGAAGAAAGCTGAGTGCCGAAGAATTGATGCTTTTGAACTGTGGTGTTAGAGAAGACTGAAGAGTCCCTTGGGCTGCAAGGAGACTCAACCACTCCATTCTAAAGGAGATCAGTCCTGCGTGTTCATTGGAAGGACTGATGCTAAAGCTGAAAGGCCAATACTTTGGCCAACTCAGGAGTTGACTCATTGGAAAAGACTCTGATGCTGGGAGGGATTGGGGGCAGGAGGAGAAGGGATGACAGAGGATGAGATGGCTGGATGGCATCACCGACTCGATGGACATGAGTTTGGGTGAACTCCGGGAGTTGGTGATGGACAGGGTGTCCTGGTGTGCTGCAATTCATGGGGTTGCAAAGAGTCAGACAGGACTGAGCAACTGAACCCAGTCAAGACTGCTTCTGAAAGTTCTTTCTTCACTCCATCTCAGTGTGGTTGTGTGATTCGCTCGTAATGATTCTGAGACCAATTCCAACATCTGAGGGGCTTCCCCACACCAAAGAGCAACTTTCCAGCACCTACTGAGGTTCCTTCTATTCAACTCGATTTTGACGCTACAGACTTGTGAAAGCAGCTCTTCGGCCCCTTTCCTGTTTCCCCATTTCTGTCTTCTTCCCTTCAGAGAACCTACTTAAAGAAATGAGAGCACAGACCAATTTAACCTAACCCTTGACACACTCTCCAGAATGCACAACTTGCCTTGCCTTGCCCACCCTGCTGATTCTTTTCCAAGACTAGCTGTATAACCCCAAGATAACATCTGAAGAGAATCAGCCAGTCTGCATACAATGGAGAAGAAGGCAGGCAGAATCCAACCTGCCTCAGGGATTCACTGATATTCTTCCCCACTTTGTTACCCTCTTTAAAAACTGTCAGGGCTGAGCAGAATCTTTGGAGGTAATCTCAGGACATGAACCCACCTTTTCCCCAGATTTCCAGCTTTTCTGATTAAAGCATTTTTCCTTTTTTCTGACATTTGCCTCTTGATTATTGCCTTTGAGTAGCAAGCAGCCAAATCTGAATTCAGTAGCAGATTTTGGTAACCAGCGTGGGGCTGGGCTCTGCATTGGAGCTGCCAGCTGCAGTGACTTGCCCTTAAAATGGGGCATCATAAAACTGCTGAATCTTTAAGAAGATTCAAAGGAAGGATTTTTGACAACTGCAGGTTTTTGATAACTTTTAAATCATACTGTTGAATTAGGTAATACATACAAAAAGTCTAATGGAAACTGAGTTCATAGAACTTAAAAAGAAACTAGTTGACTTGAATACACAGACGAATATGGTTATAATTTTTTGGTTTTGTAAAACATTATTGGCTTTTAATCTTACTTTCCCAGATATGAGGAAAAGCTTTCCCCTTAAGCTAATTACGACTGACAGCAATTTGGTAAACTATACATTTGTCAGCAGACTTGAAACATTTTTTCCTCTCCACCTGATCTCTCCAGAGATTGAAAACGCTTACGTTCCTAGCAGCTTTATCAGGGAAATTAGGAAGGCCACATCTTAACAGGTGCAAAAATCTCACAGTACTTTGGGGATCTCAAAAGGCAAGGAGTTCACCTAAATCCATAGCACAAAACATATGACAAGCCCTTGGTATGGTTTTCCTGGCCCTGAGACTCATGAAACTTTTAGCACAGCCAATTTAAAGGAGCCACTATGATCAATCAACCAGATTCAGTTTACAAACAAGCTGAACCTTAATTTGGTTATATTTGATTAAAACAAGGGTAATTTTAGATAGAGATGTTTCAATGGATATCCAATTCTGACTCTGTTGAGTTCAGTCGCCTAGTCATGTCCGACTCTTTGGGACCACATGGACTGCAGCACACCAGGCCTCCTTGTCCATCACCAGCTCCCGGAGCTGCTCAAACTCATGTCCATCGAGTTGGTGATGCCATCTCATCCTCTGTTGTCCCCTTCTCCTCCTGCCCTCAATCTTTCCCAGCATCAGAGTCTTTTCAAATGAGTCAGCTCTTGGCATCAGGTGGCCAAAGTATTGGAGTTTCAGCTTCAACATCAGTTCTTCCAATGAATATTCAGGACTGATTTCCTTTAGGATGGACTGGTTGGATCTCCTTGCAGTCCAAGGGACTCTCAAGAGTCTTCTCCAACACTACAGTTCAAAAGCATCAATTTTTCGGCATTCAGCTTTCTTTATAGTCCAACTCTCACATCCATACATGACTACTGGAAAAACCATAGCTTTGACTAGATGGACCTTTGTTGGCAAAGTAATGTCTCTGCTTTTTAATATGCTGTCTAGGCTGGTCATAGCTTTTCTTCGAAGGAGCAAGTGTCTTTTAATTTCATAGTTGCAGTCACCATCTGCAGTGATTTTGGAGCCCAAGAAAATAAAGTCTCTGTTTCCACTGTTTTCCCATCTATTTGCCATGAAGTGATGGGACCAGATGCCATGATCTTAGTTTTTGAATGTTGTTTTAAATCAACTATTTCACTCTCCTCTTTCACTTTCATCAAGAAACTCTTTAGTTCCTCTTCGCTTTCTGCTATAAGGGTCATATTATCTGTGTATCTGAGGTTATACTTCTCCTGACAATCTTGATTCAGCCTGTGCTTCATCTAGCCCGGCATCTGGCATGATGTACTCTGCATCAGGGTAACAATATACAGCCTTGATGTACTCATTTCCCAATTCAGAACTAGTCCATTGTTCCATGTCTGGTTCTAACTGTTGCTTCTTGACCTGCATACAGATTTCTCAGGAGGCAGGTATGGTGCCTGATTCTGATTCTGTTAACTGAGCTCTAAGACCCACTGCCCAGATAGTTCCTTGTCATGCTACATACCTGTTTAACTAAATTATTAAAAAAGATGCTCTATGCTTGTTTAAGAAGTTTGTCCTAGCAATCTACTTTAGGATGAATAATAGATGCCCCATGACCTGTAGCCCCGGGATTATATATATCAGAAGTGAAATGAAGTGAAAGTCACTCAGTCGTGTCCGACTCTTTGCGACCTTGTGGACTATACAGTCCATGGAATTCTCTAGGCCAGAATACTGGAGTGGGTAGTTTTTCCCTTCTCCAGGGGATCTTTCCAACCCAGGTCTCCCACATTGCAAGCGGATACTTCACCAGCTGAGCCACAAGGGAAGCCAACCATTTAAAGGGCTATCTCTAATCAAGATAAAAGGACCTTTAGCTCATGTACAGTGAAGCTTTTTAAGTGCTAATATTTATAAACTTTTTATTGTGTACTGGGGTATAGCCAGTCAACAAACAATATTGTGACAGTTTCAGGTGAACAGTAAAGGGACTTAGTCATCCATATACATGCATCCATTCGCCTCCCCAAGCCCCTCTCACCCAGGCTACCACATATCTGAGCAGAGTTCCATGTGCTGTACAGTAGGTCCTTGTTAATTATCCATTTAAAATTCAGCAATGTGTACATGTCCACCCCAAACTTGCTAACTATCCCTTCTCCCTTGGCAACCATAAGTGCATTCTCGATGTCTGTGAGTCTGTTTCCGTTTTGTAAGTTCATTCGTATCATTACTTTTTAGAGTACACATATAAGGGATGTCACACGGTATTTCTCCTCTGTATGACAATCTCTAGGTCCATCTATGTTGCTACATATGGCGTTATATCTTTTTTTTAAAAATAGCATTATATCATTTTAATGGCTGAGTAATATTCCATTGTGTGCATGTACCACATCTTTATTCTTCTGTTGATGGCCCTTTAGGTTGCTTCCAGGTCTTGGCTATTGTAAATAGTGCTGCAATGAACACTGGGGTATCTTTTTGGATCATGTTTTTCTCTGGATATATGCCTAGGAGTGGGATTGTAGGGTCAGATGGTAGCTCTATTTTTAGTTTTTTAAGGAAACTCCATACTGTTCTCCATAATGCTGTACCAATTTACATTTCTACCAACAGTGCAGGAGGGTTCCCTTCTCTCCACACCTCCAACATTTCTTGTTTCTTTCTGATGATAGCCACTCTGGCTGGTATGAGGTGATATCTCACTGTAGTTTTGACTTGCATTTCTCCAATAATCAGCAACATTGAACATCTTTTCATGTGGCAGCTGAAGCTCCATTACCTTGGCCACCTGATGCAAAGAGCCAACTCACTGGAAAAGATCCTGATCCTGGGAAAGATTGAAGGCAGGAGGAGAAGAGGGTGACAGAGGATGAGATGGTTGGATGGCATCACCGACTCAATGGACATGAATGTGAGCAAACTCCAGGAGTTAGTGAAGGACAGGGAAGCCTGACGTGCTACAGTCCATGGGGTTGGTAAGAGTCAGACACGACTGAGCCACTGAACAACAAATTGGCCACCTGTATGTCTTCTTTGGAGAAATGTCTATTCAGGTCCTCGGCCCTTATTTTGAGCAGATTGTTTGTGAAAATGACTCTTAGATTTGTTATTTCCCACTTAAGAAGAGCCTTTGCATTGGCCTAGTCTGCAGAGGGGACTGTCGATTCCAAACACACCAAAATAAGAAAAAGACAGTGGTGAGTAGCTGACGCAGGGGTCTGGACCAGACCTGTAAGAACTACTGCACTAATCTAACTGAATCGTTTACTAAAGGCCCGTCTCCCCATGAACACTGAACGTTTTTACTTCTAACCACATTGTTGCCCCTAGTGTTTGGGACACTCCTTAGCCCACTCCAATGTGGCCTGCCACCCCCCCTACCCCGCTGCCCCATCACCAAGGATCTCTTCCCCACAAGATCAAGCATCCTCATGCTTTTCAAAATTCAATATAGTCACTGCAGCTGACCCAGTTCAGTTGTGCAGCCCTCCTCCCTCCAGGCGTCCCTTCTGACTCCCAGGACCCTCTGCTGTCTTCCTCCTCCTCCCATCTGTTCCTGCCCAGCAGTCCTCAGTCTCCTCGAGCTTCTCCTCTGCCCCCTACTTGACCCTGAAGTGCTAGGGATGTTTGTCAAGACTCTCCTTTACCAAACGAGTCAAGCTCCTCTTCGTGAAGGGGCCCCAACCTTGGGCTGAGTTCAAGCTGCACTCTGTCCAGTGTTAATAAGAATCCTTCTGGGTCACATTAATGAAAACCCTTTGTCCTTGGTATCTCACCACTTTGGTCCACCTGTGGCAAGATCCTGAAGAGCATGGGTTATTTCTTATCCCCCTTACTTCTGCTGTTTCCTCTTTATAATTTTCCATCCACCGACCCTCGCCCTGCTTCTTGGTTATAGACACCCACTGTTCCTTGTTGCATTTGGAGCAGAGACTCGTCTCGCACCCCTACTGCAAAACCCCAACACAGTAGTCCCTTTCCGAATAAAGTCTTCCTTATTAGGTGTTACAAGATTCACAAATTAGGCTTTTTTTTTTTTTTTTTTTAACAAGCTGTTGCAGTGGGTGGAGAGGAACAGTCTCCTCTACTTTACACGTACAAATTGCTGTAATCACTGTTTTAAGACATACATGTCCTAAGGTTCAGCAGTTCCCCATACACACAAGTATAGACATGCAAAGAATGCTGCGACACCTGAAATGGGGAAAAAAGGAAGAATCCAATTACTTACCAACAAAGGAGTGCAGAGGTTGTGCTCCAGCACATTGACTTAACAGAATGTTTTAGAGCCGTTAAAGTGAACGATGGAGACACATATATCATGGGTAAGTCTTGAAAATATAGTATCAAACACAAAAAGCAACTTGCAAAAGAATTTATTCAGGCAGATAACATTTATGTACACTTTTAAACACACAGCAAATGTTAGTATGTATTCTGATATACAAAGAGGCAGTTTAAAAACAAACGGGAAGCATACACATCAACCTCAGGAGTGTGGTTTCATGGTGATTTCTCTTGGGTCAGGATTGCTACTTATATCGTGTGAGACTCATACGAGTCAGGGTATGTTCAGTAGGTCAAGATGGAGTCACAGGGGCCACTGTGGACTCCCACTGTCTTGGTGTGATAAATTAAGCGTGTTCAGGAATTGTTCACCGAAGCCTAAGGAAGGACATCACAAACAGGAGCGGCTCCGGTTACACCCTTGTCTGTCTGATCTCCCTGCTCTGACTAACCTGTGTTGTGTGCTAACTGTGTGCAATAAGCTAGGTGATACCAGCTACATTTTGTCTCGTCTGCCTTCCTGTGATCCCAACTCGCCTCACCACTAGGCCCTGGTTGCAGGCTGCCTCCAAGGAGAGTGTGCAAGTACAGGGTTGATGTCATAATTATCTCTTTAAAAAAAAATGGGGGGGGTATAGCTAAAGTGGGTTGTGTGGAACTGGGTACCAGTTATATTATTTCCCACAGTTATGTGTTACTAGAAAGACCTAATGATAAATATTTTGATGTTAAGATGTGTTAAAATGTATAAATGCCTGAACCGCACAGTCTTCAGGCTTTCAAAGTAGGCTTGTGTTTTTTTTTTTAATGCTAGATGTAGCTGTTAATACATTCAGCATCACACTACAGAAAAACTGTATGGATTTCTTAAATCTAACTACCAAATACTAGTTACACATAACGAAACTCAAGAAACTGGTTTATTCTGGGAAATTTTACCAATGACTATTAGTATCTTTGAAACAAGTCCCCTACTCACCCACCCCTACCACTACCATGATTTAAATTAGGTGTTGTCACTCCTGGTTACATAGCCAGATCTTTAGGGGAGCTTAGAGCAAGGGAGAGCTATTTCAGCCCCACTAATTCAAGTTCTGCTTCAAGAGACTCAAGGTGGAGCTGGGGGTTCCACATTTCTAAAAAGCTCTCTGAACTGTGTGAGTGAAAAAAAAATGTTGCCTTCCAAATCACTAATAAAGAACATTGCAGCCACCAAGCCATGGCATTACAAATGGCCCATGGGTGAACCCTGAGAAAACTTAGGAACAGAAAGCACGGGAGGCTGGGCCTGGACAGCTAAGGTTCGTTATCAAAGGACTGATTTCAGTGAGCCCAAAGTCTTGCATCTTTCTGCACAAAGTGAAGTCACTCAGTCATATCCAACTCTTTGCGACTCCATGGACTGTAGCCTGCCAGGCTCCTCCATCCATGGAATTTTTCCAGGCAAGAGTACTGGAGTGGGGGTGCCACTGAGAGACTTCACTTTCACTTTTGACTTTCATACATTGGAGAAGGAAATGGCAACCCACTCCAGTGTTCTTGCTTGGAGAATCCTAGGGAGGGGGAGCCTGGGGGGCTGCCATTTATGGGGTCGCATAGAGTCAGACACGAATGAAGTGACTTAGCAGCAGCAGCAGCCTTCTTTATAGTCCAACTCTGATATCCATACATGACTATTGGAAAAACTACAGCCTTGACTAGACAGAACTTTGTTGGCAACATAATGTCTCTGCTTTTGAATATGCTGTCTAGGTTGGTCATAACTTTCCTTCCAAGGAGTAAGCATCTTTTAATTTCATGGCTGCAATCACCATCTGCAGTGATTTGGGAGCTCAGAAAAATAAAGTCAGCCACTGTTTCCCCATCTATTTCCCATGAAGTAATGGGACCAGATGCCATGATCTTCGTTTTCTGAATGTTGAGCTTTAAGCCAACTTTTTCACTCTCCTCTTTCACTTTCATCAAGAGGCTTTTAGTTCTTCTTCACTTTCTGCCATAAGGGTGGTGTCATCTGCATATCTGAGGTTATTGATATTTCTCCCGGCAATCTTGATTCCAGTTTGTGCTTCCTCCAGCCCAGTGTTTCTCCTTATGTACTCTGCATATAAGTTAAATAAGCAGGGTGACAATATACAGCCTTGACGTACTCCTTTTCCTATTTGGAACCAGTCTGTTGTTCCATGTCCAGCTCTAACTGTTGCTTCCTGACCTGCATATAGATTTCTCAAGAGGCAGGTCAGGTGGTCTGCTATTCCCATCTCTTTCAGAATTTTCCACAGTTTGTTTGATCCACACAGTCAAAGGCTTTGGCATAGTCAATAAAGCAGAAATGGATATTTTTCTGGAACTCTCTTGCTTTTTTGATGATCCAGCAGATGTTGACAACTTGTTCTCTGGTTCCTCTGCCTTTTCTAAAACCAGCTTGAACATCTGGAAGTTCATGGTTCATGTATTGCTAAAGCCTGGCTTGGAGAATTTTGAACATTACTTTACTAGCGTGTGAGATGAGTGCAACTGTGCAGTAGTTTGAGCATTCTTTGGCATTGCCTTTTTTGGGACTGGAATGAAAACTGACATATTCCAGTCCTGTGGCCACTGCTGAGTTTTCCAAATTTGCTGACAATGTATTGAGTGCAGCACGTTCACAGCATCATCTTTTAGGATTGAAATAGCTCAGCTGGAATACCATCACCTCCACTAGCTTTGTTCGTAGTGATGCTTCCTAAGGCCCACTTGACTTCACATTCCAGGATGTCTGGCTCTAGATGAGTGATCTCACCATCGTGATTATCTGGGTTGTGAAGATCTTTCTTGTAGTCTGTGTATTCTTGCCACCTTTTCTTAATATCTTCTGCTTCTGTTAGGTCCATTCCACTTCTGTCCTTTATTGAGCCCATCTTTGCATGAAATGTTCCCTTGGTATCTCTAATTTTCTTGAAGAGATCTCTAGTCTTTCCCATTCTATTGTATTCCCCCATTTCTTAGCATTGCTGAGGAAGGCTTTCTTACCTCTCCTTGCTATTCTTTGGAACTCTGCATTCAAATGGATATATCTTTCCTTTTCTACTTTGCTTTTCGCTTCTCTTCTTTTCACAGCTATTTGTAAGGCCTCCTCAGACAGCCATTTTGCTTTTTCGCATTTCCTTTTTTGGGGATGGTCTTACTCACAGTCTCCTGTACAATGTCACGAACCTCCGTCCATAGTTGACCAGGCACTCTGTCTATCAGATCTACTCCCTTAAATCTCTTTCTCACTTCCACTGTATAGTCATTAGGGATTTGATTTAGGTCATACCTGACTGGTCTAGTGGTTTTCCCAACTTTCTTCAATTTAAGTCTGAATTTTGCAATAAGGAGTTCATGATCTGAGCCACAGTCCGCTCCCAGTCTTACTTTTGCTGACTGTATAGAGCTTCTCCATCTTTGGCTGCAAAGGATACAATCAATCTGATTTCAGTGTTGACCATCTGGTGATAAAAACATAACTCTCAACTTTTAAGTTGTGCTTTCCCCCCTCCTTTTTTTTTCAGTCGATAAATGATTCTAATATGTAATAATAGCATGAGCCAGAATGTGTGGTTTTCATGCTTGCCTTCGGAGAGTAAAAACTCAACCCCCTCTTACAACTTTCTAAAGCCAAATGATCCACTTGTCCAAGATAAATGATCCATGAATGTGCCTTCCTTGATCCCCCTACACCACACCTCCAGCTGCCATACTTAAAACTTTTTGGTTTGACCAGATGTTCAAAAAAGCTACCGCCTTATCCCCATCCAGCCTCCCATAGGGGAGCTTCTAACACACCCATCTGGTATTCTTCACAGACAAACATAAAGCAAATTGAATCACAGTTGTTTATTTTCCTCCTGGTCCTTCTAAAAGAGAACACACTATGTACCCTATTCTGGTTTCTCCCAACCCCAAGTAGCAATATATTCTGGAGAGGTTTCTAACATGTAACATGATTCCCTTTGTTTTCATAAGTAATGCTGCAACAAGGAAGTTCTTTGCTGTGAATGTGTCCATCTGTACCTTGACTGTGGACTTGGTTATGCAAATGTACAGGAGATAAAACACCACAGAAATATATGTACACACTTTTTGGAAGAGAACTTCTCTACCCCTTTGGGTTCTAATGGTAGGGGTTGGGGTGGGGGTGCTGGAATATAACTGACAATAGATTTACAAGAGAAAAGAAAGTTTGTTTGTATCCGCACAGGTAGTTTTAGGAGGCTGTTTAAATACAGATAATGCTCTTTCTTGAGGCTGCTGAATGGTCAAATGGTTTAGGGATAGAGTAATTTTCATACCATTTTGGTGAGTTGTTATTTCCTTGTTATTACAATAATATCAATTTTCTGGTTTCACTAACTGTACTCAGTTCAGTTGCTCAGTTGTGTCTGACTCTGTGACCCCATGAACACGCCAAGCTTCCCTGTCTATCACCAACTCTCGGAGTTTACTTAAACTCATATCCATTGAGTCGGTGATGCCATCCAGCCATCTCATTCTCTGTTCTCCCCTTTTCCTCCTGCCCCTAATCCCTCCCAGCATCAGTCTTTTCACATCAGGTGGCCAAAGTATTGGAGTTTCAGCTTCAGCATCAGTTCTTCCAATGAACACCCAGGACTGATCTCCTTTAGGATGGACTGGTTGGATCTTCTTACAGTCCAAGGGACTCTCGAGAGTCTTCTCCAACAGTACATTCAAAAGCATCAATTCTTCAGCTTTCTTCACAGTCCAACTCTCACATCCATACATGACCACTGGAAAAAACCACACCCTTGACTAGATGGACCTTTGTTGGCAAAGTAATGTCTCTGCTTTTTAATATGCTGTCTAGGTGGCTCATAACTTTGCTTCCAAGGAGTAAGCATCTTTTAACTTCATGGCTGCAATCACCATCTGCAGTGATTTTGGAGCCCAAAAGAATAAAGTCAGTCACTGTTTCCACTGTTTCCCCATCAATTTGCCATGAAGTGATGGGAACAGATGCCATGATGTTAGTTTTCTGAATGTTGAGCTTTAAGCCAGTTTTTCACTCTCCTCTTTCACTTTCATAAGAGGCTTTTTAGTTCCTCTTCACTTTCTGCCATAAGGGTGGTGTCATCTGCATATCTGAGATTTTTGATATTTCTCCTGGTAATCTTGATTCCAGCTTGTGCTTCTTCCAGCCCAGCATTTCTCATGATGTACTCTGCATATAAGTTAAATTAGCAGGGTGACAATATACAGCCTTGACGTACTCCTTTTCCTATTTCCTATGGAACCAGTCTGTTGTTCCATGTAGAGTTCTACCTGTTGCTTCCTGACCTGCATATAGGTTTCTCCTACTGAGATGTAACTATCAGAGAATCAAAGAGTGATGGACAAGGGAATCTCTGTCTCTACTATCTGTGTTTATGTAACTTTCTGTGAATCTAATTACATATTTCAAAGTAAAGTTTCTTTAAAAGATGCTGCAAAGAGTAACTTTTGATCTACATGATTTCATGTCTGGGTATTTTACTTCTACCTGCAGCATAAGAATTCTCTAACAAAGGGCAAAATAAATTCAATATACTGATAAATTTTTCCTAATTGTGCTTCACAGCAGTTAAATCATTCTCCCTCCCATTAGCAAATATATCATGGTTTCTATGTCCCTAGCATCTTGCCAAAACAGCTGGTAGGCCAAAGGTTAGGTCTCTGCATGCCTCTCATAAGTTAAAAAAAAACAAACTTGTGTCATACTGTTCTTATACTTGTCTTCATATATAAGTCTGCACACGACGGTGTGATCACTCACCTAGAGCCAGACATCCTGGAATGTGAAGTCAAGTGGGCCTTAGGAAGCATCACTACGAACAAAGCTAGTGGAGGTGATGGTATTCCAGCTGAGCTATTTCAATCCTAAAAGATGATGCTGTGAACATGCTGCACTCAATACATTGTCAGCAAATTTGGAAAACTCAGCAGTGGCCACAGGACTGGAAAAGGTCAGTTTTCATTCCAATCCCAAAGAAAGACAAGGCCAAAGAATGGGCAAACTACCGCACAATTGCATTCATCTCCCATGCTAGTAATGTTCAAAATTTTCCAAGCCAGGCTTCAGCAATACGTGAACTATGATCTTCCAGATGTTCAAGCTGGTTTTAGAAAAGGGAGAGAAACCAGAGATCAAATTGCCAACATCCGCTGGATCATCGAAAAAGCAACAGAGTTCCAGAAAAAAATCCGTTTCTGCTTTATTGACTATGCCAAAGCCTTTGACTGTGTGGATCAAACAAACTGTGGAAAATTCTGAAAGAGATGGGAATAGCAGACCACCTGACCTGCCCCTTGAGAAACCTGTATGCAGGTCAGGAAGCAACAGTTAGAGCTGGACATGGAACAATAGACTGGTTCCAAATAGGAAAAGGAGTACAACAAGGCTGTATATTGTCACTCTGCTTATTTAACTTAGTGCAGAACACGTCATGAGAAATGCTGGGCTGGAGGAAGCACAAACTGGAATCAAGATTGCTGGGAGAAGTGTCAGTAACCTCAGATTCACAGATGACACCACCCTCATGGCAAAAGTGAAGAAGAACTAAAAAGCCTCTTGATGAAGTGAAAGAGGAGAGTGAAAAATTTGGCTTAAAGCTCAACATTCAGAAAACTAAGATCATGACATCCAGTCCCATTACTTCATGGGAAATAGATGGGGAGACAGTGGAAACAGTGGCTGACTTTATTTTTCTGAGCTCCCAAATCACTGCAGATGGTGATTGCAGCCATGAAATTAAAAGATGCTTACTCCTTGGAAGCAGAGTTATGAGCCACCTAGACAGCATATTAAAAAGCAGAGACATTACTTTGTCAACAAAGGTCCATCTAGTCAAGGCTATGGCTTTTCCAGTGGTCATGTATGGATGTGAGTGTTGGACCACAAAGAAAGCTGAGTACCAAAGAAATTATGCTTTTGAACTGTCGTGTTGGAGAAGACTCTCAAGAGTCCCTTGGACTGCAAGGAGATCCAATCAGTCCATCCTAAAGGAGATCAGTCCTAGGTGTTCACTGGAAGGACTAATGTTGAAGCTGAAACTCCAATATTTTGGCCACCTGATGCGAAGAGCTGACTCATTTGATGTTAGGAAAGATTGAATGCAGGAGGAGAAGGGGACGACAGAGGATGAGATGGTTAGATGGCATCAGCGACTCAATGGACATGAGTTTGGGTAAACTCTGGGAGTTGGTGATAGACAGGGAGGCCTGGCGTGCTCCGGTTCATGGTTCATGGGGTCGCAAAGAGTCAGACTCGACTGAGCAACTGAACTGAGCTGAACTGAAAGAATTACTTTAAAAGTAAATTAACACAGTGGGATATAATTACATACCTATGAGAATGGTTAAACTAAAACAATTTACTGAGTACTCCAACTGCTGGTAAGGAGGAGGAGAAACAGGATTTCTTGTACCCTGCTGGGAGGAATGGACAATGGTCGGGCTAAGGTGAAATACAGTTTCAAAGTGAAAGCAAAGTGAAAGTGTTAGTTGCTCTGTCCTGACCAACTCTTGTGACCCCATGGACTGTAGCCCACCAGGATTCTCTGTCCATGGGATCCTCCAGGCAAGAATATTGGAGTGGGCTGCCATTTCCTCCTTCAAAATATATATGAGTTACTCCAAAAAGGAAATAGAAGAGAGGAGGAAGTTCCTTCATACCAGGTTTTTTTAGATAATACATACAAGATTAAACGTCAATTTGCTTAATTATGGGCTTCTCAGGTGGCTCAGGGGTGAAGAATCCACTTGCAATGTAGGAGATGCAACTTCGATCCCTGGGTCAGGAAGATCCCTGGAGGAGGGCACAATAATCCACTCCAGTATTCTTGCCTGGATAACCCCATGGACAGAGGAGCCTGGTGGGCTATATAATTCATGGGGTCACACAGTCAGACATGACAGAAGCGACTTCGCAAGCATGCATGCGCTTAATTATGCTCATTTCTTGTTACTGCTTTAGGTTAATTAACCTAATCAAGACGAGACCTGTGATTTTCTGATGTTTTTATGCTCCATGATAAGATAAAGGCGTAATATGGCATATAAACAGTTCTATAGGTTGACAGGTCAGTTAATACAGAATTTAGATTTGAAAGATACGCTTCCTACTCAATTCTGACTAAACATAGGATATCCATTTTAAGATCTGACATAAGTACTGCAGACCTCACTGTAGGTTTTAAAGCTGATCCTTTCTCTGTTTTAATATGCTTGAGCCAAAATTTTAGCAACAGAATCTCTTGAATCCCTGCATGCTTTCTCTCCAAACAGTAGCTTCTCTTCTAAGGTGTTCCCCCAAACTACTGAACATGTAATCTCTCCCTTCCATTAGTCTCTAGCTCTTTATTCCAGTCACTAGTAGTTCCTGACGATGCCACCACCTTTTAGAAGAACAGCAGACTGCCTCAGGAGTGGGCTAAATCAACCAAGACAGAGTGCAGTGCCCGGAACCAGCATAAAGGAGACCTGCTTGCCTTCTGTGTAACCTTCGCAAGTCAGCATGTTCTCTTCCCAAACTACCAGTGCACAAAAATGAAAGCAGAGACTAACTTCCCTTTACTTCCAAAGGAATCTTAAAAGAAGGAATTATTAATGAATCTGTTTTTTTATTGTGCAGTTAACTTGGGTCCAATACCTTCTGGGAACTGGGAATTTCTTTGACCCTTCCTCCTCTTCAGGCTGGGAGCAGATAAAACAAAGATCGAAGTTAGCACAGAACAGGCATGGCACAGTCCAACGCCAGCAGGGGCCAGGCGGCTGCCAAACCGAATGATGACAGCACCAGCACCTCAGGCAGTTCTTCATGGTTCAATGAACCAAGTTCATACCCTGCCTCAGTTTTCAATCCAGCATCATAAATTTGCCCTGGGTTAGGGGGCTGTATTTGGCACTTCTCAAAAAACATTTGCCTTTGCTTTCCTTAGGTTGTTTAATGTGGCACAATCTCTGCTTGTACGTCTGCTCTTATGAAAGGACTTGAAATAGCCCTCTCCTTTTTCTGGCTCAGAGGTTAAAGCATCTGCCTGCAACGTGGGAGACCTGGGTTCGATCCCTGGATCAGGAAGATCCCCTGGAGAAGGAAATGGCAACCCATTCCAGTATTCTTGCCTGGAGAATCCCATGGATGGAGGAGCCTGGTGGGCTACAGTGCACAGGGTCGCAAAGAGTCAGACACAACTGAGTGACTTAACTTTAACTTTCTTTTGCTCCAGTTCTGAATAAACCACGTTTGCCACAAAGCCTCCTCAGATATCCTACATTTATTCTTCTGCTTTACCTTTCTGTAACATTCACCCAGAATGGTCTGTAATGTACCCCAAGAGGCACAGACTTGTGCTTTCTGGAGCTTTCAGTCCCTCAGATGTCCCATGATCATCTGTGACTTCGGCTAATACCTACTTCTTTAGTTCTTATTTTTGTGATTTCCAGATCCTCATCCTGCCCAGATTCCCAAACTCTCCAGAGATACATTTCACTGACATTTTTAAAAATTTAAAGTCTAACAGAGAATTATTTTCCCTCTGGTCCCCCTAAATTACTTTTCCTCCGAACATACCAATCTTTGCCTATCACTAAGCCACTCCATTTAGAAAATATGTAATTTCTCCATCTCAATGGGAGTCTAAGATAGGGTTAGTACCCAACGATTGTAAGACAAAAGAGAAAGAATCTTATGGCTCCCAGAGAAGATCTTTAGGGTTTAGCCTTCGGGGCACCAGAGAGAAAGGAGGGTGGTAAACAAACTGCAAAGAAATACCGTCCTTTCTGTACCGATGAGTCACAGCATTATACATGCTGTGTTTTAGTAAACAAAAAGGCTGTTGTGTCTGTGACTGTGGGCAATGCCATTTGGGCTATACTCCCTGTTATAGGAACAAGTACAGACAGACATAACCTCTGAGCACGGTAGAGTGTTGCAAGCTGAATTCGTCCCATCCTTCTGCAAGCATCACGTCAGCTATCCTGGCACAATTATTCCCCATTCCAACCTCCACACCTTTGTTTATACATCTCTTGGTCTGGAACCTTCACCCCTCTGAGCTTTACTTAAACCTAAGATATCCCTTTTTTTGGTGCTCACGTCAAGCCCCACCTCCCGTAAGCACATTTCTCTGAACTATTTATTTAGCACTGGCACTAACTCATGCAAGGCAATAATAAGCTAACAAAGAGAGCTGACTCTATGCTGGGCACTGTTTCAAGTGCTTCACTCACACCTACATATGAATTAATTTAATGTTCACAACGATCCCACTGTATAAGTACTGCTATTCTCCCCATTTTACAGGTCAAGAAACTGAGACCCAAAGTGGTTAAGTAAGCTGCCCATGACCTGAGCGATCAGTCTACGGAACCCATGTTTTAACCCATTCTGCTACAGGCAACATCCTGTCCATCAGATTTTGCTAATTTATGTACAGAGCTACAAGTGAAAGTGAAAGTCACTCAGTCATGACTCTTTGTGACTCCATGGACTATACAGGCCATGGCATCCTCCAGGCCAGAATACTGGAGTGGGTAGCCTATCTCTTCTCCAGGTTATCTTCCCAAGCCAGGAATTGAACCCAGGACTCCCCGCACTGCGGGCAGATTCTTTACCAGCTGAGCCACAAGGGAAGCCCAAAGAGCTCCAAAGGCCACAATAAAACCAACAAATCCAAACAATAGGCTTTTGATATCTCTGAGGAAGGGGAGGCACTGGTGCAGGAAGGTTAAGTTTAGAAACAGACTGTGGAGAGATTAACTGACAACATGGAGTCAGTCAGGCTCTCCTGTCCCACTCTCTCATGGTCTCACACCTCATGTTCTATAAACGATATTCTGACCTTGGTAGCACTGGGCCTGTGCGCCCACTTGGCCATAGGCCACTTTGTCTGTCTTAGTACATCAGTAAGCAGTCTTTGAAGACTGCTTGCTGCTGCTGCCACTGACCGGAGAATAAACAAACATGTCTGCAGTCCCCACAGCTCCTTCAGTCTTCTTCCAGCTTCCCTGGTCTTGCCTTATCTACCCTGGATTCAGTGAACAGTGGGAGTGGCAAGACACAGACCAGTTAGAATACCAGCTCTACCATTTTCTAGTTAACTGACTTTGAGCAAGTCAAGTCACTTAACCTTTTTAGCGTGAGCCTCTGCTTCTGAAAGATTATAAACAAATTTTTAGAATGGTTGTGAGAATTAAATGAGATGATACAGGTAAAGCACCAAGCACATGGCTGCCACATAGTGTGTGATCAATAAATGTTGGCTCCAGAACATGAAAGAGGCTCAAATTGTGAAATACAGTAATCTTTCTGCGCTAAAGTATTACACAATGGTTATAAAATGGTTATTAAACAATAACCATAAAAGCATAATTCTTTGTGACAACACACTAATCTGATTTTACTAATTTCTTTAATACCCCAAGCCTGTAAAAGAGCCAAACATTAATTATCTCTAATGAAACAAAAAGGCTTGCCTCTGGGTATCAGACTGAAACAGCAGAGGGCCTATAACTCACCAAAGACAAAAGCAAATAAGTATAAAAAATATAAAAAGCAGACAGCCAGCAGTGGGAAAGTTCCCATAAAGTGCCCCAACAAACGGAAGTGCATTGGGATAGTTCTGGAAAGCGCGTCTTAAGGACTGAAGGTTCAACGTGATGAGAACTCGACGCAAGAGTCTACAGTTTTGGGAGGTCTGGAGTTCAATACAACTCCTGGGAGGTAGGTTTCAGTTCCCTTTCTAGGGAGAGGGATAGGAAAGGGTTCCCCTCTACCACGATGAGCCTACCCGTGCAAGATGCTCGCGTCCCAGCAAGGTTAAAGGGCAGAGGAAAGTCTCCTTCTGGCCGGTAAGGCCCACCAGCTCCGAGGTCCCTTTCTAACTCTGGAGCAGGGCCGCGTTAAAGAGGACAGGCGTGAACACTGCGCAGAATGAGGCTGCTCACATTTCAACAGTCTTTTAGGGGGAAGGGTAGGCGGTGAAAATGTAAGCATTGGGAAAAGCCGGCATCAGATAAGTGACATCTCTGCAAAATGCCTCCAAAGATTCTCAGGACCGAATGACTTGCAAAAGCTTCCTTGCGGCTGTTGTCTCTCCGACCGCACGCACGGTTGACTGCTCCTCCAAAGCTTCTAGACCAGCCCCTCGCCTACTTCTCACCAGCTGCTACTCCCAGCCTTCCTTATGGAAACTGAGGCCTGTTGGACCAGAGGCCTGGAAACAGGTCGGGGTCGTGGCCCGCCCGCGGTAATGGGTCTTGGGACAGACCTGGCGGAGGGAGGGAACCGCTGGTCCAGGACAGGGACCGGGCATACACCACCCCAGTCCTGTAGGAAAAGACCCTTCTTGCCGCTGCCAAGGTCATCTGGGACCCCTCCCCACGACGCCGGCCTCGAGCGCACTCACCAGCGCGCCGCCGCGCAGCAGCCGAACAGTAGCCAGCTCCATCAGTGCTAGAAAACAGATGCTACAGATCCCGCGAAGACGAGCGTGGGGGACCTCGGGCCGCCCGCCAACACCTGAAGGCAGGTAGAGCCAGAGCCCCGCCCACTCACCCCGCCCCTTGTCCCGACGGTACGCCGAGAGGGACAACAGCCTCTCTTCGCTTTTTCGCTCTGCTCACGCGAGAGTTGGGCACGGCAGTGGGGCGGGAAGGGAACCGGAGACACAACAAACATGGCGGCGGCGGTGACGAAGACGGCGGGGGCGACGGCGACGGCAGCGGCGTTGAACAAGGCGGTGGGGGTTCCTCGGTGCGACTGTCAGGCGGTAAGTAGCTGGTCGTCGGCTCGGACGGCGGTGACAGGGCTGAGCAGAGCGGTTAAGGAGGCGCGGCGGGGGTAGAGAGCCGGGTGTTCTCGACGGGCCGGCTGACTCCGCCCGGAACTCAGCCCCAGCGGAGGGGCGGGCGTGGTTGGTCGGTCGGTCGTTAGGGTCGCGACCCGGCACCTTCCTGATCGGAGCGCGGAGGGTGCGGTGTCTGGGCCTCCGGAGCCCCGAGGGAGCGGCGCCTGCGGCGGGGCCGCCGCCAGTTGGGGGCTTGGAGGCTCCTGGCAGGGAGTAGCCTGTCTCGCTCTGACAGGTGGTCGCGAGGGCGGCGGGGGGGCCGCGCCCCGAGGTTCGCGTCACCACTAGGTCCCGGGGCCGGGGGGCCTCCGCTGGGGCGCGGGTCTCCTAAGCTTCCGAATCCTGCTGGGGATGCCGCCCCGACGCCAGTTGCGGGCTGCAGGTTGGGAGGACTTTAAAACCTCCCGTCTTTTATCAGACAGTCCTGTCTTGATCCTTTTCTACTGCTTGAGCACTACCTCTACTTGGGGGAGGTGTGAGATGTAGGGGAGGATTTTGCAACAAAGAACTGTTGAGGTTCGTGCAGGATTTAAATCTTAACGTAACTGGCTGAAGTGCGAGTAGCCAAGCCATCCACCTCCTAAGTGCTGGGTAACTGAATCTAAAGTGAAGTTAAGCCGGTTCCGGCTGCCCCTAACCGTGCGGCCCAGTTAGTGTCCCCTCGTGTGCAGTTTAGGTCCGAAGAGGATCGACCAGTGGGAAAAGAAATACAGGCTGTTTAAGTTGTGAGCTCTGAAGAACTTCAGTTTGGAAGACACACGACTTCTTTAGAATGACTATTTAAACATCTGAGCTAACAGTTTTACAGATTCCCTTTACCTTTTATTTATGTTGTGCATATAACACGACTATATATGTTAATATAATCTTGGGAGTTCGTTACAGAGAACTGAGGTGTTTGGTGTTTTTCTGCCTCCAGGGATCCCAAGAGTTTCCCAAGGAAACCCGAAGTGTTTCGAGTTGCGATAGAGAGGATAATAAAGATGGGGATCAGATATGCCGTTATTAGGCCTGCCTGGTGGGTTTGTTTCTTTAAACCTTTTCCTGCAAATGTTTCCCTGTGGGGCTAGGCTAGTACCTTGTTTTCATGCAGTTACAGCTGTTCCGCAGTGCTAAGCCTGAGTCTAGAAGTGTACTATGAACAAACGAAATAATTTAATTTAGAAAGACAAAATTTTTTGCCAAAAATGAAATCTTAGAAATCCACCAGCGGGGGTTGGGGGAGAAACGACAGTCACACTGATGCATGTTACTCTTTGTTGTTTAGTTGGAGCTTTTGCTGAAATGGAGCTGCTGCTTTGGGCTTTCTCTTTTAGCTTAGTTTTCTGGTACTAGTAAAATTGGCACGTTATTTTATTAGCTTATTAAACCTGTGGATGCTAATTTTTTTGTCACAAGGGTTTTGATTTGTGGTATATTTTTCTTTGCGGAACTCTGTATGGCTTTTCAATTTTAGTTGAAATTCCTCCGTGGCCTTTGGGAGTCCCTTGGTGTGTCTCCAGAGTAAATTTCGTTTACTCTACATTTCATCAATGTTGGAGTGGCAAGAAAAAGGAGGAACTGATTTGGGGTGAAAAGGTTAGATTGCATACATCTTTATTTCTTCCAACGTGTCTTTATTTATGTTTTATATTATGTTTTATGATTTCTCAAAGCCTCATAATGTCCCTTTTGCCTTCGAAGAACTTGCTTTTTGCCAGTTATGTAACCAGAGGAAATGTGCTCTAATTCTTTCTGAAGTTCCATGTTCTCTGTACAAAGGAAGCGTCTGATACGTATTCTATAGCAGAGTAATCAGTGACCTTAATTGTTAAGTTATAGAAGTATATATACATTCATTGAACTGCAGTCACGGTTTGTATATAGGCTGTCTAAACCCCAAATTAAGTTATTGTAAAAGGACGCTGGTCGGCTACTTTATGTAGATTAAATAAAATAGATCCTACTGCCGCCTAATCATGTTCTCAAAACCTCTCATTAAAAAGAGAGTTTAGCTTGTTAAAAAAGAGTTTGGAAGGAAGGTAGGTTAAAGAGCCCCTTCTGGTTCTCATATTACCTCTCTTTCTTATGATTGTCTTCTAATTTGCATCATGATGCCTCTGTTTTAAATTGTTAGCTCCTAGTAAGAGGGTTTGTGGGTGAATTGATGAGCAACTTCCCTTTCTTAGTGTGAGACTGAAGGAGACCTGAGGACTTGAATATCAGGACCCAGAGAAGGTCAGAGAAAAGTTTAAGTTACCTGCTTAAAGAGGTTTCTGTGTTCTTTGGGGATATCAAAACTTATTTCTTAGATACTTCTTTCTTTCACTAGCATGGGTAATTTCTGATTGTTTTGTAAGAACCTTATTTTGTGAGTTTTGAATGGGTAGTTGGGGAAAGCTGTTGGCATAAAAATAATTTAGGTTCATTCTAGCCAGTTTCTATATAGACATGTATCTAGAGCCCGTGGAACACCATGCCAGCTCAACTTTAATCAGAGGGGTCACAGGGAGGACTCAGAATTTTGCTGTATCATAGGAAATAATAATCATGAAGTATAGTAATGAGGACATTATAGTTTGCTGATTCTGAAAGTAGATTTTTATGTTAATATTTACGAAAGTTTTAAAATTTATCACTGTCTTAGCTGCGACTCTGGATACCAGTTAATTTATGGAGTTCTTAAATTAAACATTGGGTCCTGGGACTGACAAGTACTTTATTAAAGATAAGATGGTTTGGATACAAAAACCCTTAAATTTTTTTTTCCTCGATAGCAGGAAGTCTTCTGTAGTTTCAGAATTATTTTTCTCTTTCTAATTATTGTGATTAGAACTACTGACTTGAGATGGAGAAAGCTCGGTTTTGAACTGTAGACTCTATTTGTATTTAGGCATCTCTCATATATACTTGCTTGTTTTATAGACTAGACCTCTGCAAGGGCTTGCAAGTCTGCTGTGGGGGAGGGGTCTTGCAGGTTTGCGTGAGAGGAAGTGATGTAGGTCAAGTGGGCACAAAAATGCTTACGGATGGAATGACAATTTTTAAATCATTGCAGGATGTCTGGTTATAAACCATATCGATATATTTAAAATTCTTAAGAATAGAGTTTCTCTCAAGTTTACAGGGTTCAGTTCAGTCACTCAGTCGAGTCCAACTCTGCAACCCAGCACGCCAGGCCTCCTTGTCCATCACCGACTCCCAGAGTTTACTCAAACTCATGTCCCTTGAGTCAGTGATGCCATCCAGCCATCTCATCCTCTGTCCTCCCCTTCTCCTCCTGCCTTTAATCTTTCCCAGCATCAGGGCCTTTTCAAATGAGTCAGTTCCTCACATCAGGTGGCCAAAGTATTGGAGTTTTTCAGCTTCAGTCCTTCCAGTGAACACCCAGGACTGATTTCCTTTAGGATGGACTGGTTGGATCTCCTTGCAGTCCAAGGGACTCTCAAGAGTCTTCTCCAACACCACAGTTCAAAAGCATCAATTCTTTGGCGCTCAGCTTTCTTTATAGTCCAACTCTTACATCCATACATGACTACTGGAAAAACCATAGCTTTGACTAGGCATACCTTTGTTAGTAATGTCTCTGCTTTTAATATACTGTCTAGGTTGGTCATAACTTTTCTTCTACGGAGTAAGCATCTTTTAATTTCATGTCTGCAGTCACCATCTGCAGTGATTTTGGAACCCCAAAAATAAAGTCTCTGACTGTTTGCATTGTTTCCCCATCTATTTGCCTTGAAGTGATGGGACCAGATGCCATGATCTTAGTTTTCTGAATGTTGAGTTTTAAGCCAAGTTATTTCACTCTCCTCTCTCACTTTCGTCAAGAGGCTCTTTAGTTCTTTGCTTTCTGCCATAAGGGTGGTGTCATCTGCATATCTGAGGTTCTTGATATTTCTCCCAGCAATCTTGATTCCAGCTTGTGCTTCATCCAGTCCAGCGTTTCTCATGATGTACTCTGCATAGAAGTTGAATAAGCAGGGTGACAATATACAGCCCTGATGTACTCCTTTTCCTATTTGGAACCAGTCTGTTGTTCCATGTCCAGTTCTTACCGTTGCTTCTTGACCAGTGTTGTCTTCCCTTTTTCATTGGCATCGTTTGTGGTATTTTTAAGTCTATCATGCATTTTGATTGAAAATCAAATTTATGGCGGGGAACACAATGAAATTTGTAATGTGACAATGTGATAATAGCCAGGACTGTCAGAATATGCCAGCCATCCTCTGTGATTAGGCTCATTTGATGCATGTATAAAAATGTCCTGCTTTTTTTCCCTGCAGTCTTGTGCATTTTCCCCCCTGCCTTGTCGTGTATACTTTAGCAGTGTTATGGTTTCTAATCAGGATTTGGTATAATTTATCTTTCTTGTTTAAGAAGTATATTCAGATATCCAGTGGAAACATCAGTTTTTATGTGAAGTGATCGGCAAAAAGTGATGCTAAGTTGAAATGAAACACGAGGATTTCTTTCTAAACTACAGCCTTTATAATTAGAACACAATCTGTAGGGCCTTAACAGCTTTTATATTTTAGAAAACAATTTCCCAGATCTTATTCTTTTCTGTATTTTTTTGATGGGGGGAGGGGTATCTCCCAGTCCTTATATGTTTTATTACTTTTTCCTTTTTATATTGTGAGAGGCCTTTACTTGTGTTGAATGGCAGTTGTATTAGCAAGCATTCCTGTGTTCCTGATTCTAGAGGGAATGCATCTAAATTTTCTCCCTTAGTTGTGATGTAGATTTTCGGAGTTAGCCTTTAGCAGCTTGAGGAAGTTTGTTGTTTCTTTGTACCCAGTGCTGCTTACTCTGTTTTTCTTTGTGGGTTGGCAGTCTTTTCTCACTAGAAAGTTTCCTATTACTCCCTTTGTCTTTGAGGTTTTAAAATTTCACAATAATGTGTCTAAGTGTTATTTTATTACATGTTCTATTTTGCACTTTATGCTCCCTTTCAGATTGAAATGAAAGAAATCTTTAATTCTGGAAATTTCTTGATCATTTCTTTAAAAGCATTTCTCTTTATTTTTCTCTATCATTTTGGAATTCATTTTGCATCTTTATCTGCTATTATTTCTTACCTTTTTATGTATATTTTTATGTTTCTCCACATCCCTGTATATTTTGAGGTGTGGTTTTCAGGTTTATTGAGATATAATCTTCTTATCAGTTCAGTTGCTCAGTCCTGTACGGTTCTTTGCCACCTCATGAACTGCTGCACACCAGGCTTCCCTGTCCATCTTCTTGGAGATTATTTTTATTTTTTTGGCTGCACTGTGCAGCCTGGAGGGCCTTAGTTGCCTAATCAGGGATCTAAGCCATGCCCCCTGCCATGGACTGGACCGCCAGGGAAGTCCCTATTACAGATTATTATTACTATATTTTTTTAATCTTATTCTTGATGATCTTTTTCATTGTAGCTGACTGGCCAACTTTTCTTTTTTCCTAAACAAAGGGCAGATTTTAAAGGACAAATAATCGGCAGAATCAAGTATAGTCATAAATACTAATACAATGATTAGGAAACATAGAGAAGCAGTTCGGATTAACAGACAGGATGGGAAAACAACTGAAACAAACTGTTCAGAAGCCAGCAGTAATCCTTAAGACTGAGAAAGCTGAGCCAGATTAAAGCGAGTGAGTTAAAGAGGTGGCCTCAAGGAGGAAAATGAAAAGAGATGAGTTTGAGAAATTGTAAATTGATTTGGGAAATTGCAAATTGGAATATATGAATAATGTAGAAAAGTGGATCATGTTTGTTTCATTGTAATCGCAGACGAGATATATAAAATGGTAACATAAGACACTTGGAATTTTGGACAGTGGGGAATTTCTTAATCTAAGGTATAACCATTTTTGGCTGCAGAAGTAGCTGCTGTTGTCTGAAAACATACCATAAACTACACATCTTGCAAGATACTTACACTTATGTGTAAAACTTAAAACAGTACTGCAGATTGGTACTGTTATCTCATTTACAAAATAGGAAACTAAGGCTAGAGAAGACCCTGTTCAGAGTCTTTAAGGTAGTAGCTTTAACCTCATACCACAATAATATTCTGTTCATCCAGAGGACAGACTTTCAGTAGCCTCAACTTTGTAGAAAACGGTGAAAAGAGACAGTAATAATAATGACCCCCTGCTGCTGCTGCTGCTTCTGCTAAGTCACTTCCGACTCTGTGCGACCCCATAGATGGCAGCCCACCAGGCTCCGCCGTCCCTGGGATTCTCCAGGCAAGAACACTGGAGTGGGTTGCCATTTACTTCTCCAGTGCATAAATGTGAAAAGTGAAAGTGAAGTTGCTCAGTCATGTCTGACTCTTAGCGACCCCATGGACTGCAGCCCACCAGGCTCCTCCGTCCATGGGATTTTCCAGGTAAGAGTGCTGGAGTGGGGTGCCATTGCCTTCTCCGAATGACCCCTAGGCATCTTCTAAAAAAGGAGCAAAGAAACTATTCAAAAATGTTGCCTTAAGAAAAGTGAGAATTACCTGCAGATTCTTACTTGGCTGAATGTGTCTGGAATAAAGAACAAATTAAATGTTAGGAGAGAGGAAGGCAGGAAAGACAAAAATAAAATGTATTGGTCTGGGGCCAGTGAACAAGAGAAACCAAACCAGCCCCCGTGCGTGTTCTTATTGGTTCCTCAATTCAGTTCAGTTCAGTCCCTCAGTCCTGTCTGACTCTTTGCGACCCCATGAACCACAGCACGCCAGGCCTCCCTGTCTATCACCAACTCCTGGAGTCCACCCAGACCCATGTCCATTGTGTCAGTGACACCATCCAACCATCTCATCCTCTGTTGTTCCCTTCTCCCGCCCTCAATCTTTCCCAGCATCAGGGTCTTTTTCAGTGAGTCAGCTTTCCGCATCAGGTGGCCAAAGTATTGGAGTTTCAGCTTCAACATCAGTCCTTCCAGTGAATACCCAGGACACCACAGTTCAAAAGCATCAATTCTTCGGCGCTCAGCTTTCTTCATAGTCCAACTCTCACATCCATTCATGACCATAGGAAAAACCATAGCCTTGACTAGACGGACCTTTGTTGACAAAGTAATGTCTCTGCTTTTGAATATGCTATCTAGGTTGGTCATAACTTTCCTTCCAAGGGGTAAGTGTCTTTTAATTTCATGGCTGCAGTCACCATCTGCAGTGATTTTGGAGCCCAGAAAAACAAAGTCTGTCACTGTTTCCACCGTTTCCCCATCTATTTGCCATGAAGTGATAGGACTGGATGCCATAATGTTAGTTTTCTGAATGTTGAGCTTTAAGCCAACTTTTTCACTCTCCTCTTTCACTTTCATCACGAGGCTCTTTAGTTCTTGTTCACTTTTTGCCATGAGGGTGATGTCATCTGCATATCTGAGATTATTGATATTTCCCCCAGCAATCTTGATTCAAGCTGGTGTTTCATCCAGCCCAGCATTTCTCATGATGTACTCTGCATATAAGTTAAATAAGCAGGGTGACAATATACAGCCTTGATGTACTCCTTTTCCTATTTGGAACCAGTCTGTTCTATGTCCAGTTCTAACTGTTGCTTCCTGACCTGCATACAGGTTTCTCAAGAGGCAGGTTAGATGGTCTGGTATTCCCATCTCTTTCAGAATTTTCCACAGTTTATTGTAATCCACACAGTCAAAGGCTTTGGTGTAGTCCATAAAACAAAAATAGATGTTTTTCTGGAACTCTTTTGCTTTTTTGATGATCCAGCAGATGTTGGCAATTTGATCTCTCATTCTTCTCCTTTTCTAAAACCAGCTTGAACATATGGAAGTTCATGGTTCATGTATTGCTGAAGCCTGGCTTGGAGAATTTTGAGCATTAGTTTATTAGTGTGTGAGATGAGTGCAGTTGTGCAGTAGTTTGAGCATTCTTTGGCATTGCCTTTCTTTGGGATTGGAATGAAAACTAATTGTTGTATACACAGTCTGTAGTAGCAACACTGTCAAGTTAGTCTGTTTCTAGTAGATTTCTAGTTAAAGTTAATTAAAATAGAAGTTTTTGTTTTTAAAATATGATCAAGTTTTGGGACCTCCTTGCTAGTCTAGTGGCTAAGACTCCATGCTGCCAATGCAGGGGGCAGGATTTGATCCCTGGTCAGGGAGCTAGGTCCCACATGCTGTAACTAAAGACCCTGTACACTGCAACTAAGGCCCAAGCTGCCAAAAACATAAATACATTTTTTTAAAGTTGATCATGCTTTTGTTAATTGGAAAATGTGCTTTTATCTCATTTCTACAACACTGTAATTCTTGCCACAGAAACACTTAGGCTGAAAAGGGTGGTGGCTCAGACCATAAAGAAAAGAACCCAGAGTGGTCCAGATATTCTTGAAGGAGAAAAACAACTGGTGGACTTAAATTACTGAGATATTAAGATTTTTATTACTGAGACTATGTGGTAGTAGTGTGAGGAGAGACAAAAATAGGCCAGTGGAACAGAATGAAGAATCCAGAAATAGCATCTCATATATCATCTGGTTTAGAAAGGTGAGAAAAGAGGCTGGTGGAGAAAGACTGGTCTATCAAATGCATGTTGCTGGGACAGTTGGATATCTCCATGGGGAGAAAAAAGTGTATTTTGACTCATAACTTTACAATCCACAAAGCTTAATTCCAGATAAAAATATGAAATGTAAAAACATAATAAAAATTTCACAAGAAAATACAGGAGAACATCTTCATGTAAAGTATAGGCAAGGATACCAGCAACTCTAAATGTCAAGGTAGGGGGAGGGTGGGTGAACTGGACTGTATTAAGCACTTCTGTTCATTAAGAAAGTGAAAAGGCGAACCACAGAGTGAGAGAAGTACTCAAGATACACATATCTAATAAAGGCTTCCCTGGTGGCTCAGTTGGTAAAGAATCCACTTGCAATGCCGGAGACGTGGGTTCGATTCCTGGGTTGGGAAGATCCCCTGGAGGAGGGCATAGCAACCAGTATTCTTGCCTGGAGAATCCCCATGGACAAAGGAGCCTGGTAGGCTACAGTCCATGGGGTCGCAAAGAGTAGGACATGTCTGAGTGACTAAGCACAGCACAATAAAGAACTAATATCCAGAATATTGTGAAGAACTCTTACATATTAATTAGATAGACAACCCGATAGAGAAATGAACAAAAGACTTGAACAGATGCTTCACTGGGTATGAAGTAGAGGTTATGTAATTGGGAAGTTAACATAACAAGTACACAGCTTAATTAATTATCAAGTCATACAAATTAAAACCAGTGTGATACCACCATACACCCATCAAGATGGCTAAAATGAAAAAGGCAAAAAAAAAAACACCAAACCTGGAGCATTGGTGAGGGTGTATGGCAACAAGACTCTTGTTCCGCGCTGATGGGAGTACAGATCGGTATACTCACTTTGAAAAACTATCTGGCATTATCTGAAGCTGAACCTTCAAGGTTCATTGTCTGAACCCGAAGCATACCCTTCAGGCCAGCAGTGTCAGCTGTCAGGGATGTGGAGCCCTTGGTGGTGCACGGCAGGGCTCCTGGCATGCTGGTAGCCTCTGTTTCTTGACATTAGTGTTGATTTCATGGATGTGTTGATTTTGTGACAATTCACCAAGCCTCTACCCTTAGGACTGCTGCGCTTTTCTGTGCGTGTGCTATGCTTTGAGAAAAAGTTAAGCGTATATACTGAGACATGAGTGATTTTAGCTTTAGATGCCTACTACTGGCTATCAAAGATAACTTTCTTAGATAGTAAATTACTCATTAAGTAGTTGGGGTTTAGAGAAAGAAATTTTTAGCGTAAGGCATATTTTAGAACATGTGCATAAATATGTTTTTATTGGAAGGAAAGGCTTGTCTCCTAGGTGCTAGACTTCCTCGGCTTGTTTTTACTAGAAAACTTTTTGGTTATTTGATTTGTGAATTTGGGGCATACACCTATGTGAAGACCAGTTTTAGTTTGACTGCAAAATCTGACATGAGAGTTTGTACTCAATCATTTGTATTAGCCACATTTGACTCAGTAGCTACATGTGGCTAGTAGCACCTGTACTGGCCAGTGCAGGCGTGCACCATGGGCATCGTCCAGAAATTCTCTCCACCAGCCCTGTTTGAGCCACTTGGTTTCTCTACTGTCTCCTTCAGTGATAATCCCTGCTGATATGCCAATTTCTTTCATCTGGGTTTTTCTTTTTGTAATTTCTTTCCATCCATTGAAACTAAGTGTGAATCCCAGTTTATTTAGATAGTAAACATATGAATTGTTGACTGTTTTTGTATGTCTTCTTTAGTTCACCAGGAAGATTATAAGATATTTAAAAGCAGGGACTGTGTTCTCTTGCTTTGTAGTACCTGGCCCATAATAATCTTCGTCAGTGTTGTTGTTTTAATACATATTGCATCTCCCTAAATAGTGTAAAATTATTTTATTTTCCCCCATAGGTATAACGAACTGTAAACTCAGAAATATACATATATATATATATATATATATCAAAATCAAAGATGGGTGAGAAGAAACCGGAGCCTTTGGACTTTGTGAAAGATTTCCAGGAATACCTAACTCAGCAGACCCATCATGTCAACATGATTTCTGGATCAGTTAGTGGGGACAAAGAAGCAGAGGCTCTTCAGGGAGGTAGATTCATCTTAATACCATTAAATAATTCATTTTTTATACATGTAATGTCTGTGTGTTGTTATCCATAGTATGAAGCCACTGTTGCTTGCTAATGTGAATCATTCTGTTTTGGGCAGAAGATGGGCAGTTTTTTTCCCCTTTCTTTAAGCGGGTCAGGTTTTGCTGAGGGAGAGGAAGCCCTCTCCCAGAGTTTACCTTGGGGTCCAGAGATGCATTCTCTCCTGTGCAAAAGTTGGGGATTCTAAATTTCCTTCCCATTCTCCAGGTTCCATTAGCTAACAGTGAGTACAAGGAGCCCAAAGGGGGTCCATCTTCATTACACAAGGCCTTTGGCCATTAGGAAATTTGTATTAGACCTGAGACAAAATAGAGGTTTCTGTTTCTTCTCTTAAAATGAAGAGAGGGCCCACCACGTGTGCTCACCTAGGAGGTGAAACTAGCAGTGAGTACTTGAACCTGTCCTGCCTGCCCTACAGAGAGACCGGCAGGTTTGCTCCCACATGAAGACTGGGGTCTCTTCCTGCCCCTCGCTTGGGAGGCAACAAACTGCAGCCTCTGGGCCCCATCTGGACTGCTGGTGTGGTTGCTAAGAGTGGTTTCTACATTTGTAAACGGTTTGTGGGAAAAAGAAAAATAATGTCATGACACATGAAAACTAACACGAAATTCAAACTTCAGCATCCATAGTTTTACTGAAACATAGCCATGCTTGCTGACCTATTTTCTATAGCTCTTTTTGAGTTACATCAGCAGAGTCCAGTAGCTGTGAGAGACCCTGTGGCCCACAAAGCCTGAAGTATTTGCTGTCTGACCCTTGTGGGAAAAGTATGCTAACGTTTGACCTAGATGGCCTAGGGCTTTGTAATCCAGAGACCAGCAACAGCAGAGACGAGGCATCACTTGGGAGCTGGTGAGAAGTGCAAACCATCAGGCCCCACCCCAGATCTACTAAATCAGCAGGTGTATTTTAATACACTCCCCAAGTGATTCCATATGCATATAAAATTTTGGAAGTCACTGCCTTAGAAAAGCAATAGGAGAAAGGGGGACACTGAGCCTTGTTGTCCCTCCAGTGCAGTGGACCCACTGGATTTTGGACTTGCACTAACCAACAAAGTCCCTTCTCTCCTGGTGAGGGATGGAGGAAGCCGTAGAGCAGAGGGCTCAAACTGCCCATACTGTCCACCCATGGCTGCCTCCTGAAGATGGTGTAGAAGTGCTTTTCCCATGAAACTGGAGGAATAGACACTCCCTCTTAATGCTCTAGTGTACAATTCCTGGACTCAGATCCAAGAGAGCAGGGTTGTAGCCCACCATCTGCTGGTTTTCCAGACCTGAGCACTTGTTCCTTCAGTTTACCTATACAAAGTAGTTGATTAAAATTGAACAGCCGAGCATCTCTTAACTGAAATTCTTACAAGTTACAACATCCAGAGATACCAGGTACAATATTTCCCTTTATGTGCTTAATTAGAATTGTAAGATCCTAAATGCAACCCAGGGTCTAGAACATACATGTAAGCTGAGTGGAACTATAAAACTCAACATGAATTACTCTAGATTAAATAAATAGACTAGGATTTGGGGAGATGATCATGATGGTCCATTGTATTTGTAGAAGTGGCTAGAATCTTAAACATGTAATTGCTATCACTGTTTATTCCCTCTCTCTCCTTACCTGTCAGATAAAGGTAATGCCCTGTTCTCTTTCTCAAAAGCATGTTGAACACTGATACGTGTTAGTGATTTGAGAACCCCTCCTATAGTGGTGCTTTTGTATGGAATTAATGTCAGTTCAGAAAGACTGTATGATTTTTGTGAATTTAACTTTTATGCTAAGTGACCTGTCAGTTTATGAAAGATTTCCTACCACTCAACACTAAATTGCTAAATTGAGTTGATGCTGAGATGCATAATTTCTCTTGCTATACTTTGTTTGTAGCTGGAACAGATGGTGATCAAAATGGACTTGATCACCCATCTGTTGAAGTTTCCTGGATGAAAACTCAGGAATGTTAGTAGACGGGTTTGAAAGGACCTTTGATGGAAAGCTCAAGTGTCGGTACTGCAACTATGCCAGCAAAGGCACCGCCCGGCTCATTGAACACATTAGAATTCACACAGGTAACAGAGAAGGGGCTGGAGAGGGGCCGAGGAGGGCAGGTTGATCTGTCATATAAATAGCTGTGATTGTTTGAAAATGAAGGTTGATGTAAGGTTTGAGTAAATGGAGAAGTGAATCCAGTTTTTCAGAGCAATAGCATGAAAGCATGCAAGGAAGGAAGGCCCCCTGTAAGCTCCCCCTTCCTTAGCTATCTTCCTTCGTGATATAAACTCCGTATCTGTCAGCTTCTCACATTGGCCAGCTTAATGTTGAAGGCAGAATGAAGTGATAAATGTTTTTCTCTTTTATTCTGTCTAAGTCCATTGCCACTGCGAACTAGGGAGGAGGTTTCTGTACAATTGCAGGCGACACTGCGAACCCTCAGACATCGCCTTAGCCATCCCTTCTGTGAAAGGAATATACTCCACTAGTCAGTACAGTATGAAGATTGTTGTAGGCAGCTTCCTTAACAGATTTAATACTCTTTTGTACATGTGTATATTTCTGAAAGGCATTGTATCTTTCATCAGTTTCTAAATAATGAATGGACAAAATATGAAACTTCTCATAAATGAGCTACTCCTGCAGTTTCTCTCTCATTTTTCCTTTTAAACAGGTGAGAAACCTCATCGATGTCACTTGTGTCCATTTGCATCTGCCTATGAGCGTCATCTGGAAGCCCACATGCGTTCCCATACAGGAGAAAAACCATACAAATGTGAACTGTGTTCCTTCCGCTGCAGTGACCGAAGCAACCTGTCCCATCATCGAAGGCGCAAGCATAAAATGGTACCGATTAAAGGTACTAGGTCTTCCTTGAGCAGCAAGAAAATGTGGGGGTTTTACAGAAGAAAACTAGCAACCTGAACTATAGCAGAAGAGCACTCATCAACTTAAGCCCGCCTTCGATGGTGGTTCAGAAGCCAGATTACCTTAATGATTTTACCCACGAAATCCCAAACATCCAGACTGACTCCTATGAAAGTATGGCGAAACCCACACCAACTGGAGGCCTGCCAAGAGACCCCCAAGAACTCATGGTTGACAACCCTTTAAACCAGCTCTCAACTCTAGCCGGGCAGCTGTCCAGTTTGCCACCTGAAAACCAAAACCCTGCGTCCCCTGGATGTAGTTCCCTGCGCCGAGGAGAAGCCCTTCCTGATGCAGCAGCCCTCTGCCCAGGCAGTCGTTTCTGCCGTGTCAGCAAGTCTTCCTCAGAGCTCCTCTCCCACCAGCCCCGAGCCTCGGCCGGCACACGGTCAAAGGAACTACAGTCCGGTGGCAGGGCCGAGCAGTGAACCGAGTGCCCACACAAGTACTCCAAGCGTGGGGAACAGCCAGCCGAGCACTCCAGCTCCCACCCTGCCGGTCCAGGACCCGCAGCTTCTCCACCACTGCCAGCACTGTGACATGTACTTTGCCGACAATATCCTTTACACTATTCACATGGGATGTCATGGGTATGAAAATCCTTTTCAGTGTAACATATGTGGGTGCAAATGTAAAAACAAGTATGATTTTTGCCTGTCATTTTGCAAGAGGGCAACATAACCAACACTGAAAACAGTCACGCTCTGCTTCCCGTGCTTTGCCTTTTGTGTTTCGTAGTTTACTGTTGTTTCTTGCGGGGAGGGCTGGGGTGGTGTCATCCCTAATAAGGAGTCTGCTAATTTAAAGTTTTATACATATAGAGTATAAGTTTGACAGTGGAAACAAAATGTCTGTTTTCTTTTTTTCATAGAAGCCTCGTCAGGGTCATATATGTATTAGAAGAGTTGGACACATTGGTATCTTAATTTTTTTTCCTTTCATTTAGACATTTGAGAATTTGAGTGCAATCATAATCTTACAAGTGGTTATTTAAATTTCTCACATTTACAGTCCATAAAAACGTCAAGGCTGATGGATACTCTTGGTATTTCAACATCTAAATTGCCGCTAGATGTTATGTCTGCCATAATTTCAAAATGGTAGAATAAATTACTTTCTCTTTCAAAATCTATTCCAACTTATTTCAATGTTTTGTAGAGGAATTGCCTTTGAAATTGCCCTTAATTAAAAATTAGTTAACATAGCTTAGTTGAATATTTCAACTATTACCAGTTGAAATTGTTTAATGTCAACTGGTAATAGTAAAGCAGTATCAGTGTAGTAAATCTTTCTTTTTCCCATAAGGGCAAATGTAAAACATTTAATTCTTTTAAAATTAAAGTTATAAATATATGAAGTAAAGGTTCTGAAAACAAATGAAACTTTAAAACTGTAAATTGAAAATGGAGTTTAATATTTAAAATACCAGCTTATTCAGTTTCTAGTTTAAACACAGCAGTTTTCCATTGTATTCTTTTTATTGTAATTAATTTTAAAACTACCAGTAAGTACTCCAGAACGCTAGAAATATCAGAGGGTTATCTATGAAGATGCCTCTTTTCCTTTTAATTTGAATTTTTCATTTAAATCTTCATTCTAATGTTACATATGACTTTTACAACCAAACTGAGAATCTGTTCATCCTTCCATTCCTTTGATGACCAAAGAAGTACAGTGGAAGTCATCCATCTTATTCCTAGGAAATGTGGTCCTTCCAAAAAAAAAATCTGAGGTTTCCTTTTCCTGCCTTCTATCCATTTATTGGCCATAATTTTCAAGAAAAGGTAGATACAGAAACAAATGGGAAAATGTGTTGGTGAAGTAACATTTACAAAAATGAGAACATATGTCCACAACTAATTCTATTCTCCTCTTCAGAATTGGCCATTTAAAATATTTTCTGTGAATTCAAGTGATAACACTTCCTTGCAGTTTTACCAGTCTTTCATGTACGGCAAGAAAACTATATGAAAACTGTGAACTGAATCGTCGCCTTAGTAGAAGAGGATATAGATATAAAAATGCATTTAAACATATTTGTTTACAAAAATAAAACTTGCTATATAAATCTAGAATAATTTTGAATAGGAGGCTGTTGTTTTTATATTGTGTAATAACTAGCTTACTCTGAGGACAGCTTGGTCAAACAATAAAATATATTGTTACTAACTGTTGGTTTCTGTGTACTTCGCAAAATTTTTGTTTTTAATTTGTTTCAAATCTTGAGAGTGTTACTAATTGGCTTCTTAAAGCAAACATTTTAATTATTAAGCATTAACTAAAAAGGACTCTACTCTTAAAGTGAAAGGGAAATTTTGGTGGTATCTGTCCACAAAAACCCCCAAGTGCCAAGTTAATGGATCTTTTGCCCTCGCTTCCAAATACTACAAAGCCATTAAAATGAGTTCTTGTCCTTTAATCTAATCTCCACTGCACTGTGGAAAGAGCAGCACTGAGGAGTTTCTCTAGACAGCTCTGCTTGTCAGTCTGAGGCCTGTGAATCTCAAGTCTGCAGTCTCTTCTGCTCTGTTGCTTGGAGCTCTTTGCTCCTCGGATCAGTTTTAGAGCAGCCTTTTCCAAATGTGTAACTTGACCCTCGTATGTATATACTGTCAGAAACAGGGTGCTGTCATTTGGATGCTTTTGTATTTATTTTTTTTCTATTTTACTCTTCATATAAAAGCAATACCACAAAATACAAAATGGAAGTTTTCATTAAACAAAAAGGAAGAACTCTCATGTTAAAACCAGTTTATTAACTGTATATTCTGGGCCAAATAGTGACAAATATGGTTTGTTTGTTTGTTTTCCTGACAATTAAAGATGCTTTGAAAGAGCATTTTAGTTAAGATAATTTTTTTCATAATTAGAAAGTAGAATGTATAATGTTAAAATTCCTATGACTTAAAGAGCATAGTTGTATTCCAAAGGTATCAATGCTTGAAAGCGACAGTTAATTCTAAATGCACTAATGTTTTTGAAGCAAATCTAACTTAGAAACTTTTTAGTATTGTATTTTTAAAATATTTAGGATTTTATTTAAATTTTTTGAGAATTCTGTATTGGAAAGATATTATCTTCCATTAAGTATTGAATGTGTGTCTCCCATTTTATTTTTAATCATATATTTTATAGAAATGAGTTGAGAAAAGTTTAACATGCACTATTTATAATACTTTGCTGATAACAGGCAATGTTCTGAAACTAAATTTATTTTTGTTCAGTGAACATAAGTTTAGATTTTTAAAGTTGGTAGATAATTTATCTCCACTAATATTTTTTTAAGAAACTGTGATGAGATTAACACAGAATAATTTTATTTCAGATTTTTATTAATATAGTATGTAGCTACAACTTCTTGAAACTCAAGGCTAGACTTTACTTTGAAAAAATTTAATTGGATATTTTCCAGTGCTGTCTCATTTTAGAAATGTGTTTGCCATTCATCTGCAGAACTGTTTGACAAAGGGAATATTACCTAAAAAAGGTCCAGAGATAAACATCATTTAAGTTGTACAAAAATATTTATCAAATGGAAATATTAAAAAAAAATTCCCTGCTAAGGACTTTTCATTAAGTAGTCCTAGAGGATATATGATTTCTAGAACTTGGTTTCATTAATATGTACTTTGATGTAAAGAACATATTTTGTATGTAAAATATAAAATTTGAGTATGGTTGCAGAACACACTATATTGTTTAGGGATTCCAGAGAGCAGTTCAATGCTGAAATAACTCTATCTAGTATGTAGATCATATTGTGAATGAAGCTTTGCTTTTGTAATGTATGAATAAAAAAATCACACTTTCTAATGGATCTCGATTTTTCTTTTTTAAAAACTAGGATCCAGTTTTGTTAATATTTTTCAATATGTCAATGTTAATTTTTTTTTTTAAAGAAAAGGTTTTATGGCTACATTGGTTTCGATTTGTAGAATGCCTTACCCATGAGAAGATCAGTCACATGAGTTACCAAAAACAAAAATGGTAACATATTTAGTATTTTGTCTCCTTCCTAATTTCTCTTTATTTAAGGTGTGACCCCCTTAAAGTGTTGTGGCACAGGAAGGAGGATCCTCTGCTGCTCAATTATTCATGTCATGTTGGGGTCCTTTAATGGACCAGAACCTGGTGATCTGGAGTCGACCGATAAGAAAGTAAAGGAGAGAGAAAGAGGCTGATATTCCTTGGTTTACGCAGAAAGCCAGTAAAGCCCCTGACACGGCGCCCTCTTGATGGGGTGAAGGCACAGAGCACCTTCTCAAGAGGGTCTTAGAAGCCCGGGCAGGAAAGTGAACTCAGAGAGCCTCTGCGTTCCAGGGATCAGCCTGAAAAAGAGAGGGAGAGAGAGAGAAAGCAAGACACGGGGATCAAAGCTCTGATGGAGCAAAAGGGTCTTATTCAACACTATGTAGGTATTTATACTGTCTTACAAGATAGCTATTTTCAGCAAAGATAAAAATCAAAACTTACAAGTTATCAAGGAACCATGAGGTAATGCATATGAAAGAGAGAGGGTTGTAAATAATCACTTTTACCATATGTTTCACTTTCACTTTCATAAGAAGGAAGAGGGTACTTATCACTGTGTAGAAAAACTAATGAAGGAAATGCCTGGATTCCTCAGTCCTAGGGAGAGGCTTGCCTTTCCTCTTAATTCCTGAATATTCAGGGATTAATAAGGAACAGAAAATTCCTGACAGATCCAAAACAGCACACAGGAAGCCTCCTGTTAAATGCTTTCTGACAATGTCACATCTGACAAGTGACTGAAGGAATTTCTGTTCTGACGAACTGATTTTATTGCCTTCTCTTACTTCACTCAATATGACATTCTAGGTGATGTTGCTGCAAATGGCCTAATTTCATTCTTAATGGCTGAGTAACATTCAAGTTGGACTATAAAGAAAGCTGAGCACCGAAGAATTCATGGGGTTGCAGTCGGACACGACTGAGTGAGTGAACTGAACTGAACCTTCCATTGTATATATGTACCATATCTTTGTCCATTCCTCTGTTGATGGACATTTAGGTTGCTTCCACTTCTTGGCTATCATAAACAGTGCTGCAATGAACATTCAGTTCAGTTCAGTCTCAGTCAAGTCTGACTCTGTCAGACTGGGCTGGAAGAAGCACAAGCTGGAATCAAGATTGCTGGGAGAAATATCAATAACCTCAGATATGCAGATGACACCACCCTTATGGCAGAAAGTGAAGAACTAAAAGCCTCTTGAAGAGAGTGGAAAAATTGACTTAAAGCTCAACATTCAGAAAACTAAGTTAGATCATGGCATCTGGTCCCATCACTTCATGGGAAATAGATGGGGAGACTGTCAGACTTTACTTTTGGGGGCTCCAAAATCACTGTAAATGGTGATTGCAGCCATGAAATTAAAAGACGCTTACTCCTTGGAAGGAAAGTTATGACCAACCTAGATAGCATATTAAAAAGCAGACACATTGCTTTGCCAACAAAGGTCCGCCTAGTCAAGGCTATGGTTTTTCCAGTGGTCATGTATGGATGTGAGAAGAAAGCTGAGCGCCAGAGTTGATGCTTTTGAACTGCAGTGTTGGAGAAGACTTGAGAGTCCCTGGACTGCAAGGAGATCCAACCAGTCCATTCTAAAGGAGATCAGTCCTGGGTGTTCACTGGAAGGACTGATGTTGAAGCTGAAAGTCCAGTACTTTGGCCACCTTATGTGAAGAGTTGACTCACTGGAAAAGACTCTGATGCTGGGAGGGATTGGGGGCAGGAGGAGAAGGGGACGACAGAGGATGAGATGGCTGGATGGCATCACCGACTCGATGGACATGAGTTTGAAACTCTGGGAGTTGGTGATGGACAGGGAGACCTGGTGTGCTGCGATTCATGGAATCACAAAGAGTCGGACGCGACTGAACTGAACTAAAGGAACCTTCATGTTGTTCTCCATAGTGGCTGTACCAATTTACATTGTCACCAACAGTGAGAATTTATATTCTCACCAATTTAAATTCTCCACACCCTCTCCAGCATTTCTTGTTTGTGGAGTTTTTGATGACAGCCACTCTGGCTGCTGTAAGGTGGTATCTCATTGTAGTTTTGATTTGCATTTCTCTAATAACTAGCAATGGTGAACATCTTTTCGTGTGCTTATTGGACATCTGTCCTCTTTGGATAAATGTTCAGGTCGTCTGCCTATTTTTTGAGTGGGTTGTTTGATTTGATGCTATTAAGTGTCAAGCTGTTTCTAAGTTTTGGAGACTTAACCTCATATCAGTCACATAATTTGCAAGTATTTTCTCCCAGTCTGTAGGTTGTCTTTTCATTTTATTTCCTTTGCAAAAGTTTTTGAGTTTAAATAGGTCTCATTCATTTATTTTTGCTTTTATTTCCATTATTCTGGGAGATGGACCAAAAATGATGTTGCTAGGATTTATGTCAGAGAGTGTTCTGCCTATGTTTTCCTCTTAAGAGTTTTATAGTGTCCAGTCTCACATCTGGGTCTTTAATCCATTTTGAGCTTATTTTTGTATATGGAGTTAAGGAATGATCTAACTTCATTTTTTATGTGTGGTTGTCCAGTTTTCCCAGCACCATTTGTTGAAGAGGCTGTCTTCCAACACTGTGTAGTCCTGCCTCCTTTATCATAGATTGACTATAGTTGCATGGGCTTATGTCTGAGTTTTCTATTCTGTTCCATTGATCTATGTTTCTGTTTTTCTGCCAGTACCATACTGTTTTGATGACTAACTTTGTAGTATAGTGTGACATCAGGGAGCCTGATTCCACCAACTCTGTTTTCTTTTTCTCCCCCTCCAAGATTGCTTTGGCTATTCAGAGTCTTTTGTGTCTCCATACAAATTTTGAGATTTTCTGTTCTAGTTCTGTGAAAAATATCATTGGTAATTTGACAGGGATTGCATTGAATCTGTAGATTGCCTTAAGTAGTACAGTCAAGGCTATGGTTTTTCCAGTAGTCATGTATGGATGTGAGAGTTGGACTGTGAAGAAAGCTGAGTGCCGAAGAATTGATGCTTTTGAACTGTGGCGTTGGAGAAGACTCTTGAGAATCCCTTGGACTGCAAGGAGATCCAACCAGTCCATTCTGAAGGAGACCAGTCCTGGGATTTCTTTGGAAGGAATGATGCTAAAGCTGAAACTCGAGTACTTTGGCCACCTCATGTGAAGAGTTGACTCATTGGAAAAGACTCTTATGCTGGGAGGGATTGGGGGCAGGAGGAAAAGGGGACGACCAAGGATGAGATGGCTGGATGGCATTACTGACTCGATGGACGTGAGTCTCAGTGAACTCCAGGAATTGATGATGGACTGGGAGGCCTGGTGTGCTGCTATTCTTGGGGTCGCAAAGAGTCGGACATGACAGAGCGACTGAACTGAACTGAATCCACAAACATAGTGTATCTTTCCATCTGTTTATCGCCTCTTTGATTTCTTTCATCAGCATCTTACAGTTTTCAAACTAAAGGTCTTTTGTCTCCTTAGTGAACTGAAGTTGCTCAGTCGTGTCCAACTCTTTGCGACCCCATGGACTGTAGCCTACCGTGCTCTTCTGTCCATGGGGTTTTCCAGGCAAGAGTACTGGAGTGGGGTGCCATTTCCTTCTCCAGGGGATCTTCCTGACCCAAGGATCGAACCCAGATCTCTTGCATTGTAGGCAGATGCTTTACCATGTGGGCCACCAGTCTCCTTAGGTAGGTTTATTCCTAGGTATGTTATTCTTTTTGATGCGATGGTAAATGGAATTGCTTCTTGAATTTCTCTTTCTGATCTTTCGTTGTTTGTTAGTGTGTAGAGATGCAACAGATTTCATGTGTTAATTTTGTAACCTGCAACTTTACCATATTCATTGATGAGCTCTAGTAGTTTTCTGGTAGCATCTTTAGGATCTTTTATGTACAGAACCACCTGACCTGCCTCTTGAGAAACCTATATGCAGGTCAGGAAGCAACAGGTAGAACTGGACATGGAACAACAGACTGGTTCCATCCAAATAGGAAAAGGAGTATGTCAAGGCTGTATATTGTCACCCTGCTTATTTAACTTATATGCAGAGTACATCATGAGAAACACTGGGTTGGAGAAGGCACAAGCTGGAATCAAGACTGCCGGGAGAAATATCAATAACCTCACATATGCAGATGACACCACCCTTATGGGAGAAAGTGAAGAGGAACGAAAAAGCCGCTTGATAAAAGTGAAAGAGGAGACTGAAAAAATTGGCTTAAAGCTCAACATTCAGAAAACTAACATCATGGCATCCAGTCCCATCACTTCATGGCAAATAGATGGGGAAAAACAGTGGAAACAGTGGCTGACTTTATTTTGGGGCGCTCCAAAATCACTGCAGATGGTGACTGCAGCCATGAAATTAAAAGACGCTTACTCCTTGGAAGGAAAGTTATGACCAACCTAGATAGCATATTCAAAAGCAGAGACATTACTTTGCCAACAAAGATCTGTCTAGTCAAGGCTATGGTTTTCCTGTGGTCATGTATAGATGTGAGAGTTGGACTGTGAAGAAGGCTGAGCGCCGAAGAATTGATGCTTTTGAACTGTGGTGTTGGAGAAGACTCTTGAGAGTCCCTTGGACTGCAAGGAGATCCAACCAGCCCATTCTAAAGGAGATCAGCCCTGGGATTTCTTTGGAAGGAATGATGCTAAAGCTAAACTCCAGTACTTTGGCCACCTCATGCGAAGAGTTGACTCATTGGAAAAGACTCTGATGCTGGGAGGGATTGGGGGCAGGAGGAGAAGGGGACAACCGAGGATGAAATGGCTGGATGGCATCACAGACTCGATGGACATGAATCTGAGTGAACTCTGGGAGATGGTGATGGACAGGGAGGCCTGGCATGCTGCAATTCATGGGGTTGCAAAGAGTCGGACACGACTGAGCGACTGAACTGGATATGGATTGTGAGTATTTTGTTGACGAATTTTGAATCTATGTTCATCAGTGATATTGGCCTGTAATTTTCTCTTTTTGTGGTATCATTGTATGGTTTTGATATCAGGGTGATGGTGGCCTCACAAAATGGGTTGGGATGTTTTCCTTCCTCTGTGACTTTTTGGAACAGTTTCAGAAGGATAGATGTTAACTCTTCTCTTGAAAAAATTTGCCTGTGAAGCCATCAGGCCCTGGACTTTTGTCTGCTGGGAGGTTTTTAATCAACAGTTTGAATTTCAGTGCTTGTGATTGGTCTGCTCATATTTTCTATTTCTTCCTGGTTCAGTCGAGAGACTGTACCTTTCTAAGAATTCACCCAAAGAATGGACTGATTTTTTTTTTTTAAACAAGTCTTTCAGTTCAGTTCAGTTCAGTTCAGTTCAGTCACTCAGTCATGTCTGACTCTGTGACCCCATGAACTGCAACACACCAGGCCTCCTTTTCCATCACCAACTCCCAGAGTCCACCCAAACCCATGTCCATCGACTGGGTGATGCCATCCAACCATCTCATCCTCTGTTTTCCCCTTCTCCTCCTGCCCTCAATCTTTCCCAGCATCAGGGTCTTTTCAAATGAGTCAGCTCTTCACATCAGGTGGCCAAAGTATTGGAGCTTCAGCTTCAACATCAGTCCTTCCAATGAACACCAGTCCTTTAGGATGGACTGGTTGAATCTCCTTGCAGTCCAAGGGACTCTCAAGAGTCTTCTCCAACACCAGAGTTCAAAAGCATCTGTTCTTCGGCACTCAGCTTTCTTCACAGTCCAACTCTCACATCCATACATGACCACTGGAAAAACCATAGCCTTGACTAGACAGATCTTTGTTGGCAAAGTAATGTCTCTGCTTTTGAATATGCTATCTAGGTTGGTCATAACTTTCCTTCCAAGGATTAAGCGTCTTTTAATTTCATACCTGCAATCACCCTCTGCAGTGATTTTGGAGCCTCCCAAAATAAAGTCAGCCGCTGTTTCCACTGTTTCTCCATCTGTTTCTGATGAAGTGATTGATGAGACTGGATGCCATGATGTTAGTTTTCTCAATGTTGAGCTTTAAGCCAACTTTTTCACTCTCCTCTTTTACTTTCGTCAAGAGGCTCTCAAGTTATTCTTCACTTTCTGCCATAAGGGTGGTGTCACTGCATATGTGAGGTTTTTGATATTTTTCCTGGCAATCTTGATTCCAGCTTGTGCTTCCTCCAGCCCAGCGTTTCTCATGATGTACTCTGCATATAAGTTAAATAAGCACGGTGACAATATACAGCCTTGACATACTCCTTTTCCTATTTGGAACCAGTCTGTTGTTCCATGTCCAGTTCTAACTGTTGCTTCCTGACCTGCATACAGGTTAAGAGGCGGGTCAGGTGGTCTGGTATTGCAATCTCTTTTAGAATTGTCCACAGTTTCTTGTGATCCACACAGTCAAAGGCTTTTGCATAGTCAATAAAGCAGAAATCGATGTTTTTCTGGAATTCTCTTGCTTTTTCCATGATCCATTGGATGTTGGCAATTTGATCTCTTGTTCCTCTGCCTTTTCTAAAACCAGCTTGAACATTAGGAAGTTCATGGCTCACGTATTGCTGAAGCCTGGCTTGGAGAATTTTGAGCATTACTTTACTAGCGTGTGAGATGAGTGCAGTTGTGAGGTAGTGTGAGTACTCTTTGGCATTGCCTTTCTTTGGGATTGGAATGAAAACTAACCTTTTCCAGTCCTGTGGCCAGTGCTGAGTTTTCCAAGTTTGCTGGCATATTGAGTACAGCACTTTCACAGCATCATCTTTCAGGATTTGAAACAGCTCAACTGGAATTCCTTCATCTCTATTAGTTTTGTTCATAGTGATGCTTCCTAAGGCCCCCTTGACTTCACATTCCAGGATGTCTGGCTCTAGGTGAGTGATCACACCTTCATGATTATCTGGGTCATGAAGATCTTTTTGTACAGTTCTTCTGTGTATTCTTGCTACCTGTTGTTAATATCTTCTGCTTCTGTTAGGTCCATACCATTTCTGTCCTTTATTGTGCCCATCTTTGCATGAAATAGTCCCTTGGCATCTCTAATTTTCTTGAAGTGACCTCTAGTCTTTCCCATTCTGTTGTTTTCCTCAATTTTTTTGCATTGATTGCTGAGGAAGGCTTTCTTATCTCTCCTTGCTATTCTTTGGAACTCTGCATTAGGCAATTCACATTATTAGACTAGAACACATCCAGTAATACATAATTGTTTTAGTTTGCAAAATCATAACCAAACTAGATATTTGATTGGAGATTCAGAAGTTTTAATGCTGCTTTGAAAAATACTTCTTTACAATGTTATCTTTCTCATAATGGAAAAAAGAAATAACATCTGATAAGTCAGTGGTTTGTTGAAAGCACAGGTATTTTTTGTTTCCTTGTCTTAGATCTTCCAAAAACTCTGCTTTGAGTTTGTTAAGTTCTTCTGCCAAAAGCTTCAAGTTGTACGGAAGCATCTGTTCGTCTAAAATAAAGATACTCAAAATTATTTGGGTGGATTAAATTTAGCTGGACTGATGACACTAGCAAATCAATTTGATTACTTTAGACAAACCAATCGGATCCTTCTACAAATAATAATTGAGCTGGTATAACGTACGTGTAGACAAAGGTCACCTTGATGCAATACAAGCAAATCATTTAAATAACTTGCTATGAAATGTGTAAGCAGAAAAAGCTTTTTGTTGCCATATCAAGTTGACTTACAGTCTTGTTGGATTAAAGGTAGGAAGGCCAAAGAGCAGAGCCAGAAAATGACAGTTGGGTTTGAAGCTCATATGCCTAGAATAGTTGTCCAATAGAGTTTCCTATAATGATGGAAATGTTCTGTGTCTGCCCTTCAGTCCAGCAGCTATGAGCCATGTGGGTGGTGTGACTGAGAAGTGATTTTTTTGTTGAACAGCTTTATGGAGGTAAAATTAACATTACAGCTTACCATTTAAACTACAGTTCAGTAGTTTTAGTATATTCACAGATATAAGCAGCAATGATCACAGTCAATCTTAAAAAACATTTTTACCATCTGTGATAGCTAATATACTCTCCCGCCCCATCCCCCCTCTCTCTGCCCTCAATCCCTAAGCAACCAGTAATCTACCTCGTGTTTCCAGATTTCCCCATGCTGGACATTTCACATGACTGGACTCATACTATGTGACCTTTTGTGACTGGCTTCTAGCACTTTACATAATGTTGTCAAGGTTCACCCATGTTGTAGTATTTTCTTGCTTTTTATGGTTGAATAAGCCATTTTATGGATAGGTGGACATATCCATATGTTTGTCAGCTGATGGACATTTGGGTTACTTCTACCTTTTGTCTGTTAGCAATAATGATGCTGTAAGCACTTGTGTACGGATTTCTATATGAATATGTTTTCATTTATAGGTCCCTGGTAACTCCATTTAATCTTCTGAGGAGCTGCTAGGCTGTTTTCCAAAGCAGCTGCACCATTTTACATTGCCACCAGTGGTGTCCATGGATTCTAAGTTCTCCATATCCTCACTAAAACTTGTAGATTCTAGCTGGCCTAGTGAGTGTGCCGTGGTATCTCACTGTGGTTTTGATCTGTATTTCCCTGATAACTAATAATGCCAGGTGTGTTTCCATGCAGTTACTGGCCATTTGTATATTTTCCCTAAAGAAATTTCTAAGATTCTTTGCCCATTTAAAAAATAGGGTTATTTGTCTTTTATTGAGTTGTGAGAGTCCTTTATATATTTTGGGTATAAGTCCCTTACGAGATTTGATTTGCAAATATTTTCTCCCATTTTGTGGATTTTCCTTTTACTTCTTGATGGAAAGAGAACCAAATTATTTAATTTTATTTAAGCAGAATTTCAGAAGCTTTTCCCTCCTTCACCAAGAGCGGGAAAAACAAACAGACAAAGATTATAATGGATAGGAAGAGAGTTGAGAGTAATTTGGTATAACCCTAGTCCCCCTTGATTTTATGTTGTTGTTTAGTCACTAAGTCATGTCCAATTCTTTGCCACCCCATGAATCATAGCATGCCGGGCTTCCCTGTCCTTCACTGTCTCCTGGAGCTTGCTCAAACTCATGTCCATTGAGTCGGTGATGCCATGCAACCATCTCATCCTCTGCTGCCCCCTGCTCCTGCCTTCACTCTTGCCCAGCATCAGGGTCTTTTCCAAGGAGTCAGTTATTCACATGAGGTGGCCAAAGGACTGGAGTTTCAGCTTCAGCATCAGTCCTTCCAATGAATAGTCAGGACTGATTTCCTTTAGGATGGACTGGTTGGATCTTCTTGCAGTCCAAGGGACTCTCAAGCATCTTCTCCAGCACCACAGTTCAAAAGCATCAGTTCTTTGGCACTCAGCCTTCTTTATGGTCCAACTATCATATCCATCCTGGAAAACCCTATGGACGGAGGAGCTGGGAAGGCTGCAGTCCATGGGGTCGCTGAGGGTCAGACACAACTGAGCGACTTCACTTTCACTTTTCACTTTCATGCATTAGAGAAGGAAATGGCAACCCACTCTAGTGTTCTTGCCTGGAGAATCCCATGGAAGGAGGAACCTGGTGGGCTATATATAGTCCATGGGGTCACAAAGAGTCAGACACGACTGAGCGACTTCATAGCTTTCCTTCCAAGGAGCATCTGTTAATTTCATGGCTGCAGTCACCATCTTCAGTGATTTTGGAACCCAAGAAAATAAAATCCATCACTGCTTCCACTTTTTCCCCTTCTATCTGCCATGAAGTGATGTCACGGTCCTAACTCATTTTATAGACAAAGGCAAATGGCTGAAAACTTAAACTATTCTCGTTTTCCTTCTGACATGAGACCATTTTTGTTCCAGCTCTTTTCCAAACTTTGTATTATAACCCATACCTGGGTTGCATGTTGCAACTAGTGTTTTTCTAAGATGCAATCAAATAGAACACAGTAGAGTTCATTAAACATGGGAGCGTTTTGTGAAACTTGTTTCTGTGCAGGAGTGTGTTCATGTTAAGGGGCTACAGACACTAGGTTACAGTATTAAAATCGAGTTATGGATCAAGGTTAAAAAAGAAGTCTGAACAACATAATACGGTTAGTATACTGTTTCTTTTTCCAATGTCCTAAGTTTTTGTAAAGGTATTAAGAAATGTTGGTGATGTGCGGGAGCATAACAGAAAGCATAGACTAGAATCAGACTTAACTCTGAGCCCCAAGCTGCCCAAGTATATAGCCACTGTTCAGTGTATCCTTGAGCAGGTATTCTTATCCTCTCAGACCCTCCATTTCCCCATTTGTAAAACTACACTTCCCTGATAGGATTCTGAAGACTAGAAATAATATATAAGGCTCTTGGCATAGAAAAGGAGTTCAAGACATATTAGGCTGCTGTTATTTTTTTTTTTTAAATCAAGGGTGATAGTAAAGAGTTCAGTATTTAAAACCTAAAGGAATAATTTTCCAAAACTGTAATTACCACATATTTCATCTAAGTTCAGGCTGACAGTGCACTGAGCTTGTTCAGATGCCATGATGATTTTCCAACTGGCCCTGACTACCTCTCCCCATCCCTTCCTTTACTCTAGACTCAGTGGCTTCTTTTGTGTTCTAGAATATGCCAGCTTCACCTGGTACAGGCAAAGCGGCTTTCGGCAGTGCCTTGGATGATCCTGCAGGCATCAGTATGGCTTGCTGTCCCCTTTCATTCGTGTCTTTGCTTAAGTGCCGTTTCCTCTGAGAGGCCTTCATGATTGCCCTTTAAAAACACATCCTCCCATTGCTGCACTGTCTTGCCCTACTTGATTTTTCTTCGGAGCGCTGGCATATATTCCTATATTTCTTTTGTGTGTGTGTCTCCTCACTATGACATTCTGTTCCCTCCAAATGTTCCAATATCTAGAATGCAGCCTAGTACAGAGTAGCCACTCAATAAAAACCTACTGGATGGATGAAAGCTTGATTCTAGGGGTAGAAGTTCAACACAACCGACTTGCACATTTAAGCTGAAGATATGATGTAAACATCACAAACGAAAGTACATAAAGTACTCGTGTCCAGGGAACAAGAGTAGCAGGAGAGAATAGTCTCAGCTGAATAGAATCTTAACTACTCCGCATACCTTTGGCTTCCTTCATTGTCTGAGAGACAGTTCTTCGGAGGGTCTGATCAGCTTGATGAAGAATGTTAGTTGAACAGATAAGTCTGTCTGTTTCCTAGATAATAAGACATTGTAATCAGGACAGTTACCTAGTTGTATAAAAGAAATGACTAAAGCGTAGGTGATACACAGGTGAAGAGACTGAAAGAAAAGAAAAAGTAGCTTTTCTCTTCCAGGTATTCTCCTTTAGTGAAAGTGTTATTCGCTCAGTCGTGTTCAAGACTCCTTGTGACCCCAGGGACTGTAGCCTGCCTGGCTCTTCTGTCCATGGTATTTCCCAGCCAAGAATACTGGAGTGGGTGGCCATTCCCTTCTCCAGGGGATCTTCTAACCCAGCGATCGAATCCAGGTCTCCTGCATTGCAGGCAGATTCTTTGCCATCTGAGCCACCAGGGAAGCCCCCTTCTTCTCTGGGAAAGGGTCTAAATGAAATACTTCAAGTTGTAAACTGGGTTCCGTGTAGGCAGTATGCTGGTTAATGTCTAAGAATAAGCTCTCAAAGACAGAAATAAACCCATCTATAGTGTTTGTCTATTTAGAATGGGAAAGATTCTCTATTTAAGAAAATTAGAGATACCAAGGGAACATACCATGCAAAGATGGGAACAATAAAGGACAGGGAAGGTATGGACCTACCAAAAGCAGAAGGTATTAAGCAGAGGTGGCAAGAACAGACAGAAGAACTATACAAAAAGATCTTAATGACTCAGATAACCACGATGGTGTGATCACTCACCTGAAGCCAGACATCTTGGAGTGAGGAGTCAAGTGGGTCTTAGGAAGCATCAACAAGCAAAGCTAGTGGAGGTGATGGAATTCCAGATGACCTATTTCAAATCCTAAAAGATGATGCTGTTGAAGCGCTGCACTCAATATGCCAGCAAATTTGGAAAACTCAGCAATGGTCACCGGACTGGAAAAGGTCAGTTTTCATTCGAATCCCCAAAGAGGGCAGTGCCAAAGAATGCTCAGACTACCACACAGTTGCACTCATTTCACATGCTGGCAAAGTAAAGCTAAAAATTCTCCAAGCTAGGCTTCAGCAGCATGTAAGCTAAGAACTCCCAGATGTTCAAGATGGATTTAGAAAAGGCAGAGGAACCAGGGATCAAATTGCCAACATCCAGTGAATAATAGAAAAAGCAAAAGAATTCCAGAAAAACACCTACCCCTGCTTTATTGACTATGATAAAGCCTTTGACTGTGTCGATCACAACAATCTGTGGGAAATTCTTCAAGAGGTGGGAATACCAGATCACCTGACCTGCCTCCTGATAAATCTGTATGCAGGTCAAGAAGCAACAGTTAGAACTGGACATGGAAAAACAGACTGGTTCCAAATTGGGAAAGGAGTACATCAAGGCTCTATATTGTCACCCTGCTTATTTAACTTATATGCAGAGTACATCTAGTGAAATGCTGGGCTAGATGAAGTACTAGCTGGAATCAAGATTGCAGGGAGAAATATCAATAACCTCAGATATGCAGATGACACCACTCTTATGGCAAAAAGTGAAGAGGAACTAAAAAGCCTCTTGATGAAGGTGAGAGAGGAGAGCGAAAAAGCTGGCTTAGAACTCAATTCAAAACACTAAGATCATGCCATCTGGTCCCAATTACTTCATGGCAAATAGATGGGGAAACAATGGAAACAGTGGCAGACTTTATTTTCTTGGGCTCCAAAATGACTGCAGATGGTAACTGCAGCCATGAAATTAAAAGGCACTTGCTCCTTGGAAGAAAAGCTATGACAAACCTAGACAGCATATTAAAAAACATAGACATTACTTTTCCAACAAAGGTTCATTTAGTCAAAGCTATGGGTTTTCCAGTAGTTGTGTATAGATATGAGAGTTGGACCATAAAGAAGGCTAAGCACTGAAGGATTGATGGTTTTGAATTATGGTGCTGGCTAAGACTTGAGCGTCCTTTGGACTGCAAGGAGATCAAACTAGTCAATCCTAAAGGAAATCAGTGCTGAATATTCACTGGAAGGACTGATGCTGAAGCTGGAGCTCCAATACTTTGGTCACCTGATGACCAAAGGAGCTGACTCACTGGAAAAGACCCTGATGCTGGAAAAGACTGAAGGCAGAGGAAAAGGGGATGACAGAAGATGAGATGGTTGGATGGCGTCACTGACTCAAAGGACATGAGTTTGAGCAAGCTCTGGGAGATGGTGAAGACAGGGCAGCCTGGCGTGCTGCAGTCCCTGGGGTCGCAAAGAGTCAGACACGACTGAGTGATTGAACGACAACAACAGTGGTGTAAATATTCCCATCCATGCCCACGTCAAGCTACCAGTGTAACATCAGCAGGCTCCAACGTTTCTGACAATTTAATAGTTGCCTTTGAGCAAGCAGCGCAGGCCGCCTCCAGAGCACCGCTGCACCCAGGTGTCAGGGGCTGGATGCTGGTGAGATGCTGGGGCTGGGACAGAGATCATCTTCCACACGTTACTCATACTTCACACTCAGCTCCAAAGGCTCTTCCTACAGAAGATCCTTCTTCCGAGAGAACGTTCCTTCTCATTTAGGCTAAATCTCAACTGGAAGACTTACTTTTGTTCCAAATTCTCCTCCACGTATTTTATTGGATTTTCCAAAGCAGTAATCAATAAATCAGTCAGCTTCAGCCTGTAAAAGGAGGTAGGATTAAATAAATTCTTATATCAAACATCTGTTTTTAAAAGAACTTGTGTTTTTGAGCATTAAGCAGAATTCTAGAGGAATAAAAGTGGTAAATCCAAAATCCTAAACAGAAGGGGAAAAGCAAAGTGATTTGGAAGCTACCTTCTACTTGCAAAATTCAAATGTAGAACTTCAAGAAGCTCCCCCAAAATCCCTTCTGTAAAAAATACTTATTTCCCAAGACCCCTATTAATAAGCTTTGAAAAAGCACTCTCTTTTTCTCATTAAGTGCTGAACTTTAGGCACCTACAACTTTATATTCCCCAGAGAAGCATGCTTAGTCTTTATTTCCTGGCTTCTACTCATTTGTGTGTGTGTCTGTGTCTGTGTATGTGAGCTCAGTTGTCATGCCCAACTCTTTGGACTCTAACCCACCAGGGTCCTCTGTCTATGGGATTCTCCAGGCAAGAATCTTGGAGTTGGCTGCCATTTCCTCCTCCAGGGGATCTTCCCAACCCAGGGATGAAACCTGCAGCCCCTGAACTGCAGGCGGATTCTTTAGTACTGAACCGCCAGTTAGTAGCTGTGGTATTTCACAGAAGCCTGGGAAAGGCATATTTGTCATATCATTTTTCAACTTCCAATAGAAGGCCACCAGATTTTAGACAACACCTTCACAGCTATGCTGGGACTATTTTAGACCATGGGTTGGTGGATTGTTTTTTTTTTTTTTTTCCTCCCTGGTTTAGGTTTTTTCTTGTTTAAATTATATATTTATTTATTTGGAGGCACAGGGTCTTAGCTGTGGATGTGGAATCTTTTTAGCTGTGGCATGTGGGATCTAGTTCCCGGACCAGGAGTTAAATCTTGGTCCCCTGCTTTGAGGGACAGAAGCTTAGGCACTGGACCATCAGGGAAGTCCCTGGACCACATTCTTAAGACTCAAGACAAACCTGCAGATTCTGCTCAGGATTGGCCCTGGCACTGGCAAAGCTCACACTCCTTCCTACTTCTAGTAAGAACTAGCCCCCAAAGCAGTGATGATAACCTTGGGTTGCTCTCATGGGATATCTCAATATCTCAACCAGCCATTCATTTCCGAAGGAAAACATTTTCAGTATTCCAGAAACACAAGCCATCAATCAGCTATGTGTTCGCCTGCTCAAGGTTTCAAGATATTATGGGAAGTTAAAATTAGAAATCTCAGCCATAGCTTATTTCATTAACCCTATGAACAATACTTAACTTAAATCCAATTTTGAATGTTTTTAGAATGTTAGAGTATTCGAAAATGCATGGAAACTGTATCTTGGGAATGAAACATTTTGAAGACTGAGTTTAAGAAAAAGATTTATATGATTGGAAGAGAATACAGAGTACAGAGTTTAAAACACTGGCCTTTTAAATACTGTTGATCGCATATGGACAACAGTGAGGCGGGGACTAAGGGGCCGTGGGGGACATACCTCTAGAGTTGTGTTGTTCCTGCAGCATCCACGGGCCACATGCAGCCAGTTAGGTTTAAAGTAATCAACATAACATTTAAATTCAGGTCATGGGATTTCCCTGGTGGTCCAGTGTTTAAGAATCTACCTGCCAATACAGGACACATGGGTTGGATCCCTGGTCTGGGAAGCCCCCACATGCCTCAGAGCCAGTGGGCCACAACTACGTAGGCCGCGCTCTAGAGCCTGTGGTCCACAAGAGAACCCACCGAAAGGAGAATCCCATGCGCAGTGACTACAGAGCAGCCCTACTCTCTGCAACTAGAGAGAGGGCCCACACGCAGCAAAGACGACCCAGGGCAGCCAAATAAATAAACAAAATTCAGGTCATAACTTGCGCTGGTTTTATGTCTAGTGCTTGATGGTCAGCTGCACGTGGCTAGCAGCTACTGAAGTGACTTAGCAGCAGCAGCAGCTGCCATACCAGGAAGACAAGCATAGAACAGTCTCATCATCAGTGAAATTTCTATCAGAAATGTTGTAAACTAGAACTCTAGAACACTCGAGACCTATTTCAGTAATCAAATGCATTAGACAGCATAGCCACAAGCCTCACACCTATATAAGCAGAGTAACGGAGTGAGATTTAAGGTGCAACTAGGATTCAGTTCCATTCCTTTTCTCTGTATAAGAAAACTACAGGGGGAACTTCCCTGGTGGTCCAGTGGTTAAGACTTTGCGCTTCCAGTGAAGAGGATGTGGGTTCAATCCCTGCTCATGGAACTAAGATCCCACAAGCTTCGTGGTGCAGCCAAAAAATAAATACAAAGTTTTTTTAAAAACTGACAAAGAAAAGAAAACTGCTGGGCAATCTAGACTACACTACTTCAGCAAAGAGTATCAGAGAGGTACCCTACTCTGAACTCCCTGCCCTGATCCCTGGGAAACTGTATAACTTTAACAAGAGGACATATTTGCAAACAAACCTGGATTCACCTCTCAAGTGTAACTGACAACCTCAGTGACTCTGGGCAAGCTAAACTTCCTCATTGGGTTTTCTCTTCTATACAAAGGGGAAGAAATATTCTCTTTCCAAGGCTTGTGTGAAGAGCAGTCAAATGGATACAGAAGTATACAGCCCAGGGCCTGGTTCAGCGAGGCACCTGGTGAAGACACCTTTGAGTGGGCTACCTGGCCTCGGAAGCACATGCTGGGCTCTGAATTGCGAGGCTGTGGTGTTCCCAAGCGTTTTTCTCAGGGTTGGGCTTTTCTATTTTGTTTCCCATCTGGTGGATGGTCTCCGCAGGCAGTGGTCGTGGTCTCTGGGCATTCCTCTGTAGACAGGTCTCGAGAGCACAATCTAAAAGAGCTGGCAAAAGCCTAATGAATCTGAAAACAATTCAAAAACCAAAAATTACTCAGGCAGTACTTTTCCAAAATGTGAACTAAACATATTTACATAAGTTATCCCATCTGCAGAAGGAAAGACCATTCACAGTACTGAACGGGTAGCTTTGAAGATGAAGTAAATCCATATAAACCTCCTAATCCACTTAAGTTCTCACTAAAAACAGTGATGTTGGTGTTTTTTTTTCTTTTTATGCAGACCATTTGTAAAGTCTTTACTGAATTTGTGACAGTGTTGCTTCTGTTTTATGTTTTGGTTTATTGGCCACAAGGCAAGTGGGATATCAGCTCCCTGACCAGGGATCAAACCCTCACCCTTTGCATTGGAAGGTGAAATCTTAATCACTGGATCACTAGGGAAGTCCTAGCACTAGTCAATTTGATATGTGAATAAATATCATTGTGTGTGAGAAGAAAAAAATGTTTTAATTACATTTCCGAGCCAGCTGATAGACTTCATATCTCATACTTTGATAATAAAAGTTGTCATCTAAAATCAAAAGCAGAGGTCTAGACACAGCAGTCTTCGTTAAGGGGTAGAGAGACTGGGCCTCAACAGCTGCAGAAGATATCAGATCTTGATCCTTCAAGCAGGTTATAAAATCCTTCCACATGGCTTCAGTCCTGCTGGGTGGGGCAGACATCTGACACCCGTTAATGACAGCCAGCAAGAAGTGTTCAAGGTACTTCAACAGTTCCTGGCGAAGCAATTTCCACTGGGATGGCTGCAAAATACCAGAGAACTGAAAATTATATTAGGCTTTGGCCAGTAGTGTGGTCACGCCTCAACACTCCCCTGATCCATATGATAATTTCTGAACCATTTGGAGGTCTGTAGTCACAGCTTGCTTTCTCATACTCATGTCTTCATATATGCTATTCCCTCTGCTGAAAAACTAGTCAGCAATATTAACTCTCTGTGAACTCCTTTCAGACTCAACCATGCAGATGGCATGCAGACCCTCCCTCGCCTACCATGACACCTGTACACACTGAGTCTCCACTCTAAGAGGGTTTACACTGTTTAAGCAACTCCATGTCCCTGCTAGATCAATAGTCTGCTGTATACCCAGCCTTTAGCAGAGGGTTTGACACCTAACAGATGCTCCAGAAACGTTTATGAAATGACTAAGTGAGTAAATGAAAGAATGAAAAGCTGTTACCATCCAGGAGAAAGAAGGAACCAAAATAAATATCCTGCCAAAATAAAAACAGTCTGGCTAAGATATAGCAATGCCCATGTGCCCTTGAAATAAGAAAAGTTGCAGACAGAAAGAGGATGAGCTGAAAAGTCTCTGGGTCCAGATGAAAGGACCTCAGGCTAACAATAGATATGGAATGGGATAGGGAAAGATAGAGTAAGCAGATTGAGGGGAAGAGAATAAATAGCTTGGAAACAAGTAACCTTGCTGCTGCTCAAGGGCTCTGGAGAGCACTGACTCAGTTATGAGGTCAAGGCTGGAGGGAAAACACAAGGATGGGAGATGAGGATCCCTCTCCTGTCTGTCCACGCCCCATCACATCACTGAGATTACAGCACACAAAACTAATACTGGTTTGGCCAAAAAGTTCGTTTGGATTTTTCTATGCCCTCTTACAGAAAAACCCAAATGAATTTTTTGGCCAATCCAATATATCAGTGAAATCCACTGAAAAGAAAACAGCAACACAAATCACTTCCTAAAATGTGAGATATCCTAATCATGGTAACAAGATGAGCCCCAGGGCCTTTGTAAGGGGGAGAGTGGAAAAAATACAGTAAGGAAATGGAGGGGAAACCACAGCAAATACAATCTCTATTGACAAGTTCCAGCTTCCTCCAGAGTGGTGAAATGCTATTACCTAAGTAAACCCACTGCTACTACGGGACTGATCCCATATTTACCTCACAATTAACCAAGATGGGGAAATATATAACTTTGCTGGTGAAGTCCAAAATTTTTCACATGCCAAATGTACTGTATTTTTGCAAATATACTCACAGACTGAAATCACACCATATTTGCATTTTATTTATGCAAACTCATCTACATTCAGCACTAAACAACAAAGCTACTTAAAAATTTCAGAATATGTCACTGAGTATTTTCTCTAGAGTTAGAATGAGATGAGTGCCATCAATCTACTGTTCCCCCAAAGTCTCTGTTTTCACATGCTTCTCAAAGGGATGCATCTCATCCCACTGAGGGTGATCTGAGGGCTAAAAGCTGAGTATGTACTTGGTATCCAAACATAAGCCTATTACTTCATCTGGTGGTCAACTAAGAAACCACATCTTTTCCTATTCTGGCAGTGGCAGGTTTACACCGATTACGAATGAATACCCAGCTTCAGAGGCCGAATTCTTCATTTGTACAGACTGGACTTTCACAGGAGGCACCCTAGTAAGTACCTTGTTACTTGTAATTTTGTATTCTTCTTTAAAAGAGTTTCCCTCAATCTGCATAACTTAAAGCCCCAGAAAACCTGGATTTTCCTGGATGATTGTTAAATTGGCTGTGTTGGAATTTTTGAAAGCGTCTCTCCCTCTTTACAGAACAACCTTCCCAAAGGATTTTCAGGAGGGTATCTCTGACAATGCGAGATTTCCACTTGGACGCTAACTTCAGAATCTAACCCTATACCCGTGGCTGTTTGTACCTGTCATATTCATAGTCAACTTATTCTGTGCAAACCAGCTCACTTTCCTCGAACCTCCGTCTCTCCTCCATCAGGGATCCTTCTCCCACACCACGCATCATCCAGTACACCTATGGTGCCAACCAACCATCTCAACCTCTGTCGTCCCCGTCTTCCCCAGCCCTCAATCTTTCCCAGCATCAGAATCTCCTCCAATAATACATTTCCCTTGGCTGTTGAAGGCGGGAGAAGGGGACGACAGAGGATGAGACGGTTGGATGGCATCACCGACTCAATGGACGTGAGCCTACACTCCGGGAGTTGGTGATGGACAGGGAGGCCTGGCGTGCTGTAGCCCAAAGGGTCACAGAGTCGGGCACGGCTGAGCAAATGAGCTGAACTGAACTCCGGCCTAGGCCCCGCCCCCCTCCGTACTGACCAATGGGCGTGCGCTTGCCTTCTCAAGGACCGCTTCCGGCATAACGTCATCATAGGCGACGACGCCCACCGCCCAGTCCAGTTCCTGCTGTAGCCGGTGTCTGAGGGCGCGCGCGAAAGTTGACTTTCCTGCCGCGGGCAGGCCGCAGAGAACGCAGAGGACTAGCTTTTGTGGCCCTTCGCTGTGCGCTCCTCTGACGTCCTCCCCCATTTTCATGCTGTAGCGGGAGACCCGAGGCCACCGGAAGCGTTGATGGCGCAATGTCCGTCAAACCGCGCACGCGCAGTCCTCCACCACCGGGTTGCACCTCCTGGGGGCGCAAGGGAGAACTGGGCGAGTCTTCGGATCAAAAAGGCATGCTTGGTCTCGGTCGTCTCCGAGATCGTCCCCTTGGACCCTTGAAGCGGTGATGCTGAACTTACTGTGAGTCGAGTCCCCCAGGCTGGCAAGTTCACGGGGATGCGTTTCCTAAAAGATCAGAAAAGTTGGACTTAGGAATTCCCTGGGATCCAGTCAACGCTGTCACTGCGGAGGGCAAGATTAAATCCCTGGTCGGGGAACTATTGATGAAATCCCATAAGCTGCGCGGCGAGGCAATTAAAAAAAAAAAAATCCAGCTGTAGCTGAGTCCGACAACTGTGCTCCGCTGTTCCTTCCAGGTGACAGGTGGAAAGGCAAAAAATATTAGTTATTGCGCGGTAACGCCACCAGCCGGCAGCAGGTGTCAGGAAATGAAGGCAGGAAAGGCACATTCCTCCTTACACTTCCAAGTCCAGTGCATTCACGCAGAGAAAACTTTCTTTTAGTGTTAAAAAAGAAATGCTAAGATGTGAGGAAATATAAAACAGATTCCCTCTATGGGGAATGTGATGTAGAAAAATTGCCTTCAGAATCTAGCTTTCAGCTTATCTTATGAGGTTACTTCTTCGTCATAAGGCGATATGTTCAAAATGTGGTGAACAAGTGAATGAGAATGAGTATATACTGGGGCAAAATATAATTAATAACCTTGTGTTGTATCTGATATAGTTGTGATTACAGAGCAGGTGCACATACATCAACCTCATCTTCTTTCTCTTGGGTTGAAGGTGACCATTGAGTTAAACGTTCATTTCATGACAGTTCATTGTCATAGGCCCAATGCAAGATCCTCTCCTTTATTATTGTTTTTTATTCCCCATCCATGCTCACACTCATTTCCTCTCCCTTTCCTAGGCAACTTTTTTTTTTCTTGTTTAAACATGGTTAGTTTTACTTGCTTACTTTTTTAAGAGCAGTTTTAGGTTCACAACGAAATTGAAAAGAAAGAGGAGAGTTTACATACACCTCTGCCCACCCCTACCCAAGTCTCTTCAACTGTCAACATCCAGGATGGTACATTTGTTACGAATTGATGAACCTACACATATGATGAGGCTTCCCTGGTAGCTCAGCTGGTAAAGAATCAGCCTGCAATGCAGGAGGCTCCGGTTGGATTCCTGGGTCAAGAAGATCCCCTGGAGAAGGGATAGGATACCCATTCCAGTATTCTTGGGCTTCCCTGGTGGCTCAGACTGTAAAGAATCCACCTGCAATGCAGGAGGCCTGGGTTTTATCCCTGGGTTGGGAAGATCTCCTGAAGGAGGGCATGGCAACCCACTTGAGTATTCTTGCTTGGAGAATCGCCATGGATAGCAGAGCCAGACTGGCTGCAGTCCATGGAGTTGCAAAGAGTTGGACATGACTGAGCAACTCAGCACAGCACACATTATCACCCATAGTTACACTGGCTTTATTCTTGATGTTATACATTCCATGAGTTCTGGCAAATGTATAATGACAGGTACCCACCATTATAGTGTTATACAGAATAGTTTCACTGCCCTAAAAATCCTCTGTACTCCACCTATTCACCTCTCCCTGAAATGAAGCAGAACCCCACGGTCTTTGCCCACCGTATCCTCAGCCAGCTTTTTGTCTGTGGAAAAACTTTAGCCAAAGAGTAAATTTCTTTCTAATTCCTAGAGATAAGCCTTCTGGAACCCCTTTCTAGTCACAAACAGATTTTCACTTAAAAAGACCTTGAACTACTTTACCTTAACTCAGACACGACCTGGACAGCATGGCATTGTTCATAACTCTCCAAAGTCTCACCTGTAGTTTCTGAGATTAACTAAGACGTTTATTCTGTACTCTAGTAGAGCTGACTGTGGCTCAGATCATGAACTTATTGCCAAATTCAGACTTAGATTGAAGAAAGTAGGGAAAACCACTAGACCATTCAGGTATGACCTAAATCAAATCCCTTATGATTATACAGTGGAAGTGACAAATAGATTCAAGGGAATAGATCTGATAGAGTGCCTGAAGAATTCTGGACACAGGTTTGTGACAATGTACAGAAAGCAGTGATCAGGACCATCCCCAAGAAAAAGACAAAAAGGCAAAATGGTTGTATGAGGAGGCTTTACAAATAGCTGTTAAAAGAAGAGACGCTAAAGGCAAAGGAGAAAAGGAAAGATCTACCCATTTGAATGCAGAGTTACAAAGAATAGCAAGGAGAGATAAGAAAGCCTTCCTCAGTGACCAATGCAAAGAAATAGAGGGGGAAAAATAGAATGAGAAAGACTAGAGATCCTTTAAAGAAAATTAGATATACCAAGGGAACATTTCATGCAAAGATGAGCACAATAAAGGACAGAAATGGTATGAAGCAGAATATATTAAGAAGAGGTGGCAAGAATACACAGAAGACCTATGCAAAAAACATCTTCACAACCCAGATAATCACGATGGTGTGATCGCTCACTTAGAGCCAGACATCCTGGAATGTGAAGTCAAGTGGGCCTTAGGAAGCATCACTATTAACAAGGATAGTGGAGGTGATGGAATTCCATCTGAGCTATTCAAATCCTGAAAGATGATGCTATGAAAGTGCTGCACTCAATACACCAGCAAAATTGGAAAACTCAGCAGTGGCCACAGGACTGGAAAAATCAGTTTTCATTCCAATCCCAAAGAAAGGCAATGCCAAAGAGTGCTCAAACTACTGCACAATTGCGTTCATCTCACACACTAGCAAAGTAATGCTCAAAATTCTCCAAGCCAGGCTTCAACAGTACATGAACTTATACAGTTCATGAGAACTTTCAGGCATTCAAGCTGGATTTAGAAAAGGCAGAGGAACCAGAGATCAAATTGCCAACATCTACTGGATCATGGAAAAAGCAAGAGAGTTCCAGAAAAAAAAAATCTACTTTTGGTTTACTGACCACGCCAAAGCCTTTGACTGTGTGGATCACAACAAACTGTGGAAAGTTCTTAAAGAGATGGGAATACCAGACCATCTGATCTGCTTCCTGAGAAATCTGTATGCAGGTCAAGAAGCAACAGTTAGAACTGCACATGGAACAACAGACTGGTTTCAAATCAAGAAAGGAGTACATCAAGGCTGTGTATTGTCACCCAGCTTATTTAACTTATATGCAGAGTACATCATGAGAGACACTGGACTGGATGAAGCACAAGCTGGAATCAAGATTGCCAGGAGAATATCAATAACCTCAGATATGCAGATGACACCACCCTTATGGCAGAAAAAAGAGGAACTAAAGAGCCTCTTGATGAAAGTGAAAGAGGATACTGAAATAGTTGGCTTAAAACTCAATAGTCAGAAAACTAAGATCATGGCATCCTATCCCATCACTTCATGGCAAATAGATGGGTAATCAGTGGAAACAGTGGCTGACTTTATTTTCTGGGGCTCCAAAATGAATGCAGGTGGTTACTGTAGCCATGAAGTTAAAAGACACTTGCTCCTTGGAAGCAAAGTTATGACCAACCTAGACAGCATATTCAAAAGCAGAGACATTACTTTACCAATAAAGGTCTATCTAGTCAAGGCTATGGTTTTTCCAGTAGTCATTATGGATGTGAGAGTTGGACTATAAAGAAAACTGAGTGCCAAAGAACTGATGCTTTTGAACTGTGGTGTTGGAGAAGACTCTTAGGAGTCCCTTGGATAGCAAGGAGATTCAGCCAGTCCATCCTAAAGGAGATCAGTCCTGAATATTCATTGGAAGGACTGATGCTGAAGCTGAAACTTCAATACTTTGGCCACCTGACGAGAAGAACTGAGTCATCTGAAAAGACCCCGATGCTGGGAACGATTGAAGGCAGGAGGAAAAAGGGATGACAGAGGATGAGATGGTTAGATGGCATCACCGACTCAATGTACATGAGTTTGAGTAAACTCTGGGAGTTGGTGATGGACAGGGAAGCCTGATGTGCTGCAGTCCATGGGATGACAACAAGCCAGACATGACTGAGTGAGTGAACTGAACTGAACTGGATTAGACATTTAGAAAATGCTTGGCTCTTTGGCGGCTACCCACTTACAGACCCATAAAAATGAACTTCCTTACTTTAGTCTGCAAAGAGGTATTGTTTGTACCCATTTCAGTAACTCCTCCTCTAAAGTTTAGGCCAATGTAAAACTTACAAACTTACTGGCTCCTTTTCTATACCTTACCATAAATGTCATTTTCAGTTGAGTCACTAAGTTACCAGTCTTCCCTTCCTTCTTATCTTCCTTATTAAAAACAAAAGGAAAACTAACGAAGATAGCCTAAAATCTGAGCCAGATACTCAAATGTTACCAAATATTGAACTAATTTTACAGTATCAAGTGTTTTTCTGATTTCCCAAAGACCACTCTGCTCCTGGTGTTGTGAGGCTGAAAGCAAAGTAAATGAACTAATGTGAATATGGGAACTTAGATCCAGAATAATCATCAGTCTCACTAATCCTAAGAATCACCTAAGTGTCTATGGAAAGATCAAGGGTACAATCAGCTTCTCCTAAGATAAAGGAGAATCTGAATGTTACCAACCTCTGGCTCATAGCAACAATGAATAGATATCAATTCCTTGTTTTTTTTTTTAAGCTTTCAAAACTATCTCCTCAGAGGAAAGAAATTCCTAGAGATTTCCAACAGAGATTTTTCACTGTTTGCTTACTTCCACCATTGTGTTTAAAATAATTATTAAGATATTTAAAACAACCAAATCCTTCAATAATAATAAAAGAGCCTGGTATTTTAACACTGTGAAAGTTATTCATTCAATGCATTTGTGTATCAAATACTGTTAAATGCTAGGAATTCACACATAAATAAAGACATACTCTGCTGATTAAAAAAAATTTATTTCAAGAGGAAAGTGAGAAAAATAAACTATCCACAGCACAGAGATAAGTGTAACTAAATCCTAAAAATTTACATTGGCTGTTCACATTAAATTGTATATAAAAGCAAAGCTATCGAAGATTAAACTGGTAGGAAGGAGTCTATAGCTTCCCCTTAAGCTGCAACATAATGGAACAAAATATCCCTGGAAGGACTTTTAATAAACATAACCTCCAGTTTTGGGTTTTCTTTGACGTACCTAAAAGCATAAGAGTCATATGGAGGGATGAGTTTAATTAATTCTGTAGTAGGGTGGAGATCTGCTTGGTTTTCAGTGATGTACAGGATTTTCTCTGCTCCAAAATAACAGGCTTTCCAGGAAAAGGGAACCCCTTTTGCAAAGGTTGAGGTAGGAGGGAGGGCAGGGAGGCAGGCAGGAATCAGTACAAAAAGGCTGTAGTCAGTCAAGAGCAACAAGCACCAGAAGAAGAAGCAGAGGGCAGAGCAGAGGGTGGAATGGAAATGATTGGGAATGAAGGCTAAGGACAGTAAAGAACCTCCTGGAATTGTTTAGATGAAAGTTAGTGCTTCAAAACGAAGCAGAGATGAAAAAAGATATGATAGATTTCCTTTCAGAAAACCAAGATTTCGTGACTTCACTGGCTGTGCAAAAGAAAGGAGAGACCACGGAAGTCTAGTTTCTTGACTCCTGGTCATTCAGCCTTGTTCAGGAAAGCTGAAGTCCAGTGATAATGTTGACACCGCTCCTTCAAGTGCAGACTGATGTTTCTGAAGAAGAGCTTATTTTCTTTGGACTGTGCAAACATGTTACTGTCAATGAAAGTTAATTTATTAGAACAAGAAGCAAGACCTTTCAAACTCTGACATTCCACTTTCTTATTCTGATTCCCCTTTTCCTTTCAGAACATGGAAAACTCATGTCTATGGGCTTCATGAAGAGGATGGGTGGTGGTGATGGGGAGGGACCATATACCTTCCTACCCTGAGAGTATCTAGAAAATTCCATCCACTCCCACTTTTCCGGGCAAAGCTTAAAGGCCCTTCAGGTTCAGCTCAGATTTTACTCCACCACAGACCCAACACTTCCTGATTGCTCCTCCAGGGGCCTGGAGTGCAGACGGCAGGGGGTGGGGAGGCAACCCGGGGGCGACCCGCTTCGGGCCCTGCTGTTTCTCCACCTTCCATCTGACCTGGTGGCCCCGTGGACAAGAGGCCCACGTCCAAGAGCCCCTAACCCTCCTCAGGCACCACCTACCCTGGCTCCACAGCTGCCATGGACAACATCCAAATCTCTGAGACTAAAGTCAAACTGCCGGCATCCACCTGACATCCTCGAAAGAAAGAGTGTGTGCGGGAAGGGGGGGTGAGGGGAGAAAATCTGACTCCATGCCCACCCCATCCCCATCCCCTTGCCCCAGCCCCCCACCCCCAATCACCAACCTAGGTCGAAAGGCTCAGGGTCTGTTCCAGAGAGTGAGGGTCAGGAGCAGGTGCTTCAGGTCTCTAGAAAGAGGACACCACACTTACCTTGGGAAGGACTCTCCTCTTTGGACCAGGTCCAAAGAGGCACTGGCATTCCCACTACCTGCTATTTCTCTAAGGCCAAAGTCACTGGTTGTCTCAGGAGGCCTTACGAATAGCTGAGAAAAGAAGAGAAGCTAAAGGCAAAGGAGAAAAGGAAAGATATATCCATCTGAATGCAGAGTTTCAAAGAATAGCAAAGAGAGGCAAGAAATCCTTCCTAAGTGATCAATACAAAGAAATAGAGGAAAACAATAGAATGGGAAAAATTAGAGATTTCTTCAACAAAGTTAGATATACCAAGGGAACATTTCATGCAAAGATGGGCACAATAAAGGACAGAAACAGTATGGACCTAACAGAAGCAGAAGGTATTAAGAAGAGGTCGCAAGAATACACAGAAGACCTATTAAAAAAGATCTTCATGACCCAGATAACCACGATGATGTGATCATTCACTTAGAGCCAGACATCCTAGGGTGAAGTCAAATGGGCTTTAGAAAGCGTCACTAATAACAAAGCTAGTGGAGGTGATGGAATTCCAGCTGAACTACTTCAAATCCTAAAAGACAGTGCTGTGGATGTGATGCGCTCAATATGACAGCAAATTTGGAAAATTCAGCAGTGGTCACAGGACTGGAAAAGGTCAATTTTCATTCCAAACCCAAAGAAAGGCAAAACCAAAGAATGTTCAAACTATTGCACAATTGTAGTCATCTCAAACACTAGCAAAGTAATGCTCAAAATTCTCCAAGCCAGGCTTAAACAGTGCATAAACTGTGAACTTTCAGATGTTCAAGATGGATTTAGAAAAGGGAGAGGTACCAGAGATCAAATTGCCAACATCCATTGGATCATAGAAAAAGCAAGAGAATTCCAGAAAAACATCTACTCCTGCTTTATTGACTATGATAAAGCCTTTGACTGTGTCAATCACAACAAACTGTGGAAAATTCTTAAAAGATGGGAATACCAGACCATCTTACCTGCCTCCTGATAAATCTGTATGCAGGTCAAGAAGCAACAGTTAGAACTGGACATGGAACAGTGGACTGGTTCCAAAGTGGGAAAGGAGTACATCAGGGCTGTATATTGCCACCCTGCTTATTTAACTTATATGCAGAGTAAATCAAGTGAAATGCTGGGCTAGATGAAGTACTAGCTGGAATCAAGATTGCAAGGAGAAATATCAATAACCTCAGATATGCAGATGACACCACCCTTATGGCAAAAAGTGAAGAGGAAGTAAAAAGCCTCTTGATGAAGGTCAGAGAAGAGAATGAAAAAGCTGGCTTAGAACTCAATTCAAAACACTAAGATCATGCCATCTGGTCCCAGTCACTTCATGGCAAATAGATGGGGAAACAGTGGAAACAGTGGCTGACTTTATTTTCTTGTGCTCCAAAATGACTGCAGATGGTGAATGCAGCCATGAAATTAAAAGACACTTGCTCCTTGGAAGAAAAGCTATGACCAACCTAGACAGCACATTAAAAGCAGAGACATTACTTTGCTGACAAAGGTTCGTCTAGTCAGATATGGTTTTTCCAGTAGTCATGTATGGTTATGAGAGCTGGACTCTAAAGAAAGTTGAGCGCTGAAGAATTGATGCTTTTGAACTGTGGTGTTGGAGAAGACTCTTGAGAGTCCCTTGGACTGCAAGGAGATCAAACCAATCAATCCTAAAGGAAATCAGTACTGAATATTCATTGGAAGGACTGAAGCTGAAGTTCCAATACTTTGGTCACCTGATGTGAGGAACTGACTCATTGGTAAAGACCCTGATGCTGGGAAAGATTGAAGGCAGAAGGAGAAGGGGACGACAGAGGATGAGATGGTTGGATGGTATCACCGACTCGATTGACATGAGTTTGAGCAAGCTCTGGGAGTTGGTGATGGACAGGGAAGCCTGGCGTGCTGCAGCCCCTGGGTCGCAAAGAATGGGCTCCACGACTGAGTGAATGAACCTAAAGTCAAGTAAAGGCTGGGGGCGGGGGCGGGGTGCGTAACCACCGCACTGCGCCTGCGCAAAGCCCAGAGGCTGCCCCACGTGCTGTCAGGGCGCATGCTCTAATCTGGAGCTTCCCGCGAGCCACCCCACCGCGGCCCAGTGCTTTGGAGCCCCGCTGCCAAATCCGGCCGGCGCGCGTATGCGTGTCTGCCGTAGCTGGTCTCCAGACAACGGGGAACTGTGGCCGCTCTCAGGTTTGCCGGGGGCCGAGCCGGAAGTTGCCCTGTTTCTTCACCTTCCCGCGATCTGGCGCAAATTAAAGAGCTATAAAGAGAGGTTCCGGAGCCGGCCAGGTCCGCGGGTGGCCGAATGGAGACCGAGACCCTACACGGGTCGCTGACCCGCCGCCTGACCCTGGCCTCTTCCTGGGAGGCCGCGTGCGGAGCCTTGGCCCGGAGTCTCCGTCTCACCCGGGCTGGTCTCGGCGCCCGGGACGCCGACTGGGAGGAGCTGCTGGCGCCGCCCGCCTCGGGGTGCGCTGGGCCGGCGGGGCCTGGGCTGTGCTCGGGGACAGAGTCGCGCTCCTGCGGAGGGGAGACGGGGACCCTGCGGGGAGAGGGTCTGCGCCCGAAGCGGGAGCCGAGCGGGTGACGGGGCTGTGCGGGCGGCGAGGGCGAAAGGGCGGGGCCCGGGTGCCGGGAGGGCCCCGGGGCGTCCGCGGGAAAGCTGAGGGGACTCGGGTGTGAATGTTGGGGACGGGGGCCGGGTGAGCGGGAGACCCCTTGAGTCCATGTCGTTGGCTCCTGAGGCCCCTTGTCGGGATCAGAACCGGCTTCTTATCCTGATACAAAAACCTGTCTACCAATGCATGCATGCAAAGTCCTTCAGTCGTGTATTGACTCTTGGCGACCCTCGACCCTATGGACAGTAGCCCGCCAGGCTCGTCTGTCCGAGGGATTGCCCAGTTTAGAATACTGGAGTGGGTTGCCATCCCCTTCAGGGGATCTTACCCCACCCAGGGATCGAACCCGCGTCTCCCATTGTCTCCTGCATTTGTAAAGGATGCTTCACCGCTAAAATAGGCCTTTAAAAAATCCAAATGTGGAAAAGTCTTCATCAGTTTAATTTTGAAAATGGCACACTTTCCCCCTTTATTCTGTACCTGCCCCCAACTCCCCCCACCCCCACCCCTTCTGAACGGTTTTTGAATTCACAGTAGCCCACCAGTAAGTACATTTCATTAACTGGTCAGGCAGTTTTCAGGAAGTCGCTTACAGTGTAGATAGAAGTCCAGGGGAAATAGAGTGGAGAGCCCTCTAGTCTCATGATTTCTGTATTGAGCATGTATTTGATCAGTGCTTTGCAGGATGCTTGGACTCCAAATGCAAATATCAATTAATTGGATAACATGTCAACCCCTGTGGCCCATTAAGGGGTTAATGACAGTGTTCTGTTAATGACAGTGGACTGTAACACTGCATGTTGTCATTCAGTCGCTCAGTTGTGTCCAGCTCTTTTGACTCCATGGACTGCAGCAGGCCAGTCTTCCCTGCCATCACTGTCTGCTGGAGCTTGCTCAAACTCATGTCCGTTGAATCAGTGATGCCACCCAACCATCTCAACCTTCTCCTGCCTTCAATCTTTCCCATCATCAGGGTCTTTTATAATGAATCAGCTTTTCACATCAGGTGGCCAAAGTATTGAAGCTTTAGCTTCAGCATCAGTCTTTTCAATGAATATTCAGAACTGTGTGTGTGTGTGTTAGTCACTCAGTGTTGGACAATGTCGGACAAAGTGTCCTACTCTTTGTCACTCCACGTACTGTAGCCCACCAGCCTCCCCTATCCATGGGATTTTCCAGGCAAGGATGTTGGAGTGGGTTGCTATTCTCTTCTCCAGGGGATCTTTCTTCCCAACCCAACGATTGAATCTAGGTCGTCTGTGTCACAGGCAGATTCTTTACCATCTGAGCCACCAGGGAAGCACTATAAAACTACATAATATTCTTCATTTCTTTTCAGCCAGGATCAGGTGATTTTGAAAAGGAACCTGAACAACCAAGATGAAAACCCCTGCTTCCTTTACCTGAGATGTGACCCTCATGGAGGTGAAGAAATCGTTTCTATTGGCATTTTAAGTTCAGCAAGAAATATGGAAGTGTACTTAGGAGAGGAGTACTGTGGAACCAGTAGGGGCAAGAATGTTTGTAATGTTCTGGATAACAGGTTTGTGCCTTATGCATGTGGAAGTGTTCTTCTGAAGTAGTGTTTTATTTTCTTGAGCTTTTGCAGTATTTGTTGAGTCTCTTACATTGGTGACTAGGAAAGAAAAGATAAAAACATTACCAGCAGACCTAGAAGTTTAGACCTTTAGGGATTTTAAAGACAGTCTAGATCAGCCTAATTGTGTGTATGAATGTGGAAATGGAGAGCTAATGGAAGAGAGAGAAGTTGGTAAAAGATCATAGCTAGTTTGGGAAAAAGTTTGATGAAAATGAAGTTCTGGTAAGTTTCTTATTTGTTTTCTTTAACTCAGAAGGAATCTGTTTTCCAAAAGTTACTTTGTCACTCAGCCTGGAACTTTGAACATTTTCTTGTAGGATGCCCTTACCAAATAGTGCATGAGCTCAAGACTGTTCTGTATTGCCAAGCTTTAACCCATTATTAGACGTTTTTATTTTCCCCCAATTTTTATGAAGAGTCTGTTCTAATCTTTCTTTAATATGAATCAAAGTATGAGCTGTTTTATGTACTGTGTGCATTGTGCATGACAATATGTTGTTGAGCTTTAAAATATGCTCAGTGCTGCCTGAGCATACATCGGATATCTAATTTAATGTTCTCCTGTAAAAGTGGCAGATGTTGTCTTCAAACCTAGTGCTGTTCAGTAGGAAGTCTCTACTGTTCATGCCTCATCAGGAAAACAATCTGAGGATTAAAATATTGTCCTGGAGACCTTTATTTTTAAGTGTAACTCTTCTTAATGATAATGTATGAAATTTTTAATAAATCAGTTCTTTTCTATTTTTAGTGAACATGAAAAGATTACTTTGTACAAAAAATATCTAAAATTGGAGTCTTCCACACATGCTTGTAAAGTAAAGGTAAGTCATTCCTAAATTTTAGCCAATTTAAAACTACAGTTGCTTTCCTAATATATAGATATATTTATTTCCGTAAATTGATAATGTGGTTAGTCCTGCGTCGTCCCTGGTTTTATTTCAAAAATACTTAGTAAACATGTAAAAAGAAATTCTTTTCTAAAATATTATCAACATTCTTCTTTTAAAATTTGATCATTTATTTCCTATGGTCATGTCAATGTACTTCTGTTAGTATAGCAGTGTTGGACACAATTAGAGAAATTTCAGACAAGGACATCACAGAGTTAAAGGAGTTTAGACTGGTGTCGTCAGCATGAAAAATTTTATTAATGTAAACTTTACTGATGTCATTGGATCTAGAGGAAGGGTACTGAGCTGGAAATCATAAGCCCTGACTATTAAGTGAGTCTCTTACTGACTAAAGAAGTAACCTAGGGCAAGTTTCTTCATCTTTTGGGACCTACTTTATGGCTAATAATAGGGAACTAAAGAAAATTCTTGGATTATTTTTATCTTTAAAATTCTGAGCTGATTTTTACTTACAGAGGAGCACAAAACTGATTATCCCAAGATGTTAGGTGTATACACTAATGGCTTCTAAAGTCGTTTTAATAAAGTGATGCATTCATCCAGCACATATTCAGTTTAGTCACTCAGTTGTGTCCGACTCTTTGTGACCCTATGAACCGCAGTACTCCAGGCCTCCCTGTCCATCACCAACTCCCGGAGTCCACCCAAACTCATGTCCACTGAGTCTGTGATGCCATCCAACCATCTCATCTTCTGTCGTCCCCTTTTCCTCCTGCCCTCAATCTTTCCCAGCATCAGGTTCTTTTCAGATTAGTCGGCTCTTTGTATCAGATGGCCAAAGTATTGTAGTTTCAGCTTCAACATCAGTCCTTCCAATGAATACAGGATGGGTGGTTGGATCTCCTTGTAGTCCAATGGACTCTCAAGAGTCTTTTCCAACACCACAGTTCAAAAGTATCAATTCTTCAGTGCTCAGCTTTCTTTATAGTCCAACTCTCACATCCATACATGACCACTGGAAAAACCATAGCCTTGACTAGACAGACCTTTGTTGGCAAAGTAATGTCTCTGCTTTTGAATATGCTATCTAGGTTGGTCATAACTTTCCTTCCAAGGAGTAAGCGTCTTTTAATTTCATGGCTGTAGTCACCATCTGCAGTGGTTTTGGAGCCCAGAATAATAAAGTCAGCCACTGTTTCCACTGATTCCCCATCTATTTGCCATGAAATGATGAGACTGGATGCCATGATCTTAGTTTTCTTAATGTTGAGCTTTAAGCCAACTTTTCACTCTCCTCTTTCACTTTCATCAAGACGCTCTTTACACATATTAGAGTGCTTATAGATACCGGCTGCCGTATTAGACATTTAGGAAGTGGCAGTTATGAAATAAACTGGAATGTTGCTCATATTATAGTAGCAAGACAGGTAGATTAAGTGTGCAAAATAGGTAAAAGATTCCCTGGTGAGAAAGGCTTGGGGGTTGAAAAGCATAATGTGCATGCTGAAATGTGGGTATATACATTTCACGAGGTGCTTACTTGTTGATGACAGTCACATCTTTGGCGCCACACCCAGTTTTTAGATCGTGAGTCTGTATCCACCTGTGTCTTTGTGTGATGTACGGGTTTATTGTCTCTGAAGATGAATGGGGCTTGTGACTGCTGCGGAAGCACCAGGGGGTGCAGAGAATCTCGTTTAGGGAAACCTTGGGGTCTGTATGAAGCCTCTTCCGGGCCAGTAGTGCCTTCAGTAGTTTATGGAAGTTAGATGAGAGTCACTGATGCATATCTCTGAGCACTCGCTCAGTGAAACACACTGGACATTTTAACGCACAATCCTGATAACAACCATGTGAACTGATTTTACCACTGACTCAAGTTTGGCATCTGCCCAGGGTCACTCAGGCACAGCCCTCACCGAGCTCAGGTCTGTCTGATTCTAGATCATGTTTCCTTTCCACTTTGCCACTTTGCAGTCCTACAGCACACAGGAAACATTTTGGTTTAGAAGCATGTACAAGATGAGGCAGCAAAAAGCACTGGAGAGCTCCTGGGACAGAAGCCAGAAGAACTAGGCTCAAAGATTGACCTTTATTTACTCTATTGATAAGTTAGAAAATCACCATGAACTCGTTTTTCATGTGTAAACTATTGAGATCTCTTAGGTTGTCCTAATATTCCGTATGGTTTTAATTCTAAGATACTGAGTTCTATTTAGTACTTCACAAACATTTTGCATCGGGTCCTGGACAGTCTTCTTTTGTATTAAATGATATAGCATGTTTCAGGATGGTAAGATCTCACATTGATAAAGTTTATCTTTAGTTCCTTAAACAAAAAAATTAAATAAAACATTATTTATATGTAATCTTTACTGGGATTTCTTTGGAAGGAATGATGCTAAAGCTGAAACTCCAGTACTTTGGCTACCTCATGCGAAGAGTTGACTCATTGGAAAAGACTCTGATGCTGGGAGAGATTGGGGGCAGGAGGAAAAGGGGACAACAGAGGATGAGATGCCTGGATGGCATCACTGACTCGATGGATATGAGTCTGAGTGAACTCTGGGAGTTGGTGATGGACAGGGAGGCCTGGCGTGCTGCGATTCATGGTGTCGCAAAGAGTCAGACACAACTGAGCGACTGAACTGAACTGAATCTTTTACTTAAAAAGGACTTTTTACATTTCCTTACTCTTTTGAATCTTTTCTTGGCTTTGACTGTTCTAGAGAGACAACTTAAAAATGTACATGAATTTAATTTTTAGATTCTTGAATGCTTCCTTCTTCAGTATTAATAAGAAATGACCTTAAACAATGGTTGTTTTTATTACTATTAATTTTGCTGAACGTTTTTGTTATAATAGCTGCTCTCCTTTGGTGAAAAGAACTATGTGTTCATCAGTAAAGTTGTGGTCCACGTAAGGCCAGGCTCAGCACATTCTTCATCAGGCTCTCCCGCTCTAGGATCAAGGATAGACCTGGAGAGGGTCCAAAGCATCATGGAGTCCATGGGGTCAAAGTTATCACCTGGAGCTCAGCAGTTGATGAATATGGTGAGACTCCAGCAGCAGGTGAGTAGGAATGGATTTCTTTCCAGAAACCATTACAATTCTTTAAATGATAGCTTTTTATTAGGACATGTGGTGACATAAATCTTTTCCATTTAACTATTGTTATTGATGTGACTGTTATCTTTACTAACTTTTCTAAAAGTAACATTCTGTAGCCTTATGCCCTTACAAATAAAGTATTTCTATTATAGACTTCATAATTTTCTTTGAATTCGCTCATTTATTCATTCAGCAAGTATTTACTTAGCCCCTTCTTCGTGAATGATGCTCTGTTCTAGTTACTACAGAAGGTTCCAAGGTGAATTACTCTATGATCTGTCCCTAAAGCTCTCTGTTGTCTTATTAGGGGACTACATAGGTGGGATTAGGCATGTGAATGTGGAGGGCTGCAACTTGAGAGAGAGAGAGCAGTATGGATTAAATCTTCAGTGCTGGAAGGAGTATAATGTAGCTAGGAAATGGATAGAAGTTCATTTCTCTGGAGTGAAGAAGCGACAGGGGAAGCTTCAGGTAGACTAGGGTCGGATCATAGAGGATTTTGAATGATCTTATGAAGCTTGTGGGCATGTTTTACCTGTTTTAATTAACTCTAGTTCACTATTACGTGTAAGATGAGGAGTCAGTAGAAAGCGAGACTGCAGGAAGCAAAGGATCTCTGTGTTATTTCTCATCCAGATGAGGGTTAAGAGAATCTAAACTTGAGGGAGGACCATAGTGCTGGGTTGTGAGATACTACAACAGTGGAACCATTGGGACTTGACAGTAACTTGTATGGGGTTTGGGGGAGAAAAATAGAATCAAACATGAAACCAAACTTTTGAAGATGGTGATGCCAGTGATATACAGGGAACGCAAGGGAGGGAGTGACTTGGAGGAAAAAAAAGTAGTTTAATTTGGGAGTATGGGGTTTTCTATACGAATACCACGTTCCTGGGGTGGCGTTGCGAGCCTTCGGAAACACAGAGGGGCTGGAGCATCCCTGGTAGACGACAGAGAAGGTGGTGAAGGGAGAGGCCAGGGCCAGGAGGGAAGACTGCGAGCGGCTGTGTCGTCTCGCACAAGGAGGGGACGAGGAGCCGGAGAGCAGAAGCCACTGTTTAGCAGAGATGTGATGTCAGCTCAGTTCAGTCGCTCAGGCGTGTCCGACTCTTTGCAACCCCATGAACTGCAGCACGCCAGGCCTCCCTGTCCGTCACCAACTCCCAGAGTCCACTCAAACCCATGTCCATTGAGTCAATGATGCCATCCAACCATCTCATCCTCTGTCGTCCCCTTCTCCTCCTGCCCTCAATCTTTCCCAGCATCAGGGTCTTTTCATATGAGTCAGCTCTTTGCATCAGGTGGCCAAAGTTATTGGAGTTTCAGCTTCAACATCAGTCCTTCCAATGAACACCCAGGACTGGTCTCCTTCAGAATGGACTGGTTGGATCTCCCTTTAGTCCAAGGGACTCTCAAGAGTCTTCTCCAACACCACAGTTCAAAAGCAGTTCTTCGGCGCTCAGCTTTCTTTATAGTCCAACTCTGAAGTCAGGAGACCTGAATTCAATGCTGACAGTGTTAGTTCTGTGTTATTTAGCATTGCTTCCTCTATTTAAGGATAAACTTCATGTTTACAATCTAAAGGGTAATTGTTTACAGTCTAGCAATGCTGCTGAGATCATGGGATGAATGTGAAAGTTTAAATCAAATAATACAAACAAAAATGTCATATAACTTCTGTGAGATTTGCCAACATTAATTTAGTAGGAGTATCATTGGAAGGACGGGCAGACATAGGAGAACAGGAGAGCTGGTGATGATCTTGGAAACCTCAGAATGGAGAGCTTCCAAAAGAACAGAGTCCGTCCTCTTTGTTCTCTGGTACAGTGATCTCACCCGCATAACTCAGGAGGTTCCTAACAGATGCTCCTGCTCCAGTGCTCCCCTCTCCACAGAGCAACAAGGATGATCTCAGAGGGTCCATCAGACTCGACTTCCCTGTGTAATGTCACCGAACTGCTTCCCCTCTCCCCAGAGTTAATCCGGATTCCTCACCCTGTCATCTCAGATCTGGGCCGTTGTCCCCTCCTCAACACCATCTCCTGTCGCATCTCCTCAGATGCTCGTCTCTAGACATTCTGAGGTGTATATTCCCTAGATATCCACCTGTGCTCCCACCTCAGGACCTCTGCACTCTTAACTGTTCTCTTTGGCCAGAATCCCCTCTTCTCGATCTTAGCAAGTCTGCCCTTTTCTTGTTCTTTCAGCTTCATCTTAAATGTTCCATCTTGAGCGAGACCTTCACCAGCCACACTGTTAGATTAGACTTTCCTGCACTGTCTGTATCATATTTTCATCATGGCTTTCTTCATTATTTTTGTTGTTTTATATACATACACACATATACATGTATATATATTGCTCTGTTTATCTCATTAAAATATAAGCTTTGTGCAAACAGGAATCTGATCTGTCTTACTTATGACTCTATATGTTCCTTGATTATCAACTCAGCTTCTTTTGTAGATCCTTAATGGGTCAGCTTGAATAGCGAGGAGATGGAAACCAGATTCTGAGGGATTAGACTAAGTAGTTGGAATGTGGAGGTAGCCAGGTTAAAGTAGGTTGTTTCAGGAAGGCTAGAGATAAGGAACCTGCCTGTATCAGAATCCCTTGGAATGCTTTAAAGACAGAACACTGGCCCTCAGTTGTAACCTAAAACCCTGAGGGTGTGATCCAGGACTCAACTATTTCTAACCAGCAACACCAGATGAGCCCTATGTATAATGTATTTTAAGAACAAATGTTTAAGGGGAAAGATGCAGTGGACATAGAGATTAAAAATTTAAAAATAGAAGAAACTTTGTGTGTGAAAGATTTTGGAAACATTCAAGAGGGTTAATGAATTTTTAAAAATCAGTTCATGACTGATACTTATGTTTTAAAAACTTGTCTTTGGAAAAGAAATGATGCCAAAGTTTCAGGTTTTTTTTGGCCGTGTCTTTTTTTTTTTTTGTTTTGTTTATTTAATCCTCAAAAGAGTATGCTTTTTTTTTTTTTTTATCATGAATTTATGTCATTTCAGAAGTGCATTAGGTAAATCATAGGAGTGCTTGCCCAACTCTCACCTTATTCTCAAGCTTGGTGTGTGTCTTTGTAGCTTTGTCTTATCCAGAAATACAAGTCCTCCAACCAGCAGCACATGTTGTTATAACCTGTTTCCTCTTATATGCATATGCTAAATCCTTACCTGTGGGGGCATTTGGGAAACACCCTGAGGAAGAAAGGAGGTCCCGTGAAATCTTTTAAACATGCTAATAAATATCCTGTTTCTATGGGAAAACTATATGGAATGATTCTCGTGGGATATACCTGGTTCTGTGGAATTGCTTTTGTTTGCAAACAAGTAATCCATGGACTGTCTTTCTGAGAAGTGTCGCATAAGCTTTGTGAGTATCTGTTGAGTGTAGAGGAGGGATGTTTCATGATCAGAACCCCTCCTTCTGTGTAAGGGGTGGAGCCACGCACACTGTCCAAGCCTGTACGTGTTCTTTGTGTTCTTTGGGGCAAGGTCTGTCCTGAGGGGAAAGGAAGTGCCTGGGAGCAGCTTCCTGGCCGCTCCTTGCTTCACCTGTGCCTTGTGGTTCCTTGTTTCCTGAAACATTTTATTAAAGTGGTTTCTTATTTCCTTGTATTTGGAGTTCACGTGTGCTGACTTTGATCTGTTTTTGCTTCAGCGGTTCAGAATAATTGACTAAGAATTCTGTCTGATAGTGCCTGGCATATGTTTGTCATTTAAAGTTATCTGAGTGAAAGCTCTGGGCCATTTTCTCAAAGAAAATATATTCAGTTATTCTAAGATTTTTCACTGTTTACCTTGTTCATCTCAAAAAATAAAAAGATTCTCTTTGTCCTTGTTTTTTCAAGGTGATTAAAAAGTTAAAGCAAATCCTTTAAGATGTTCAGAGAAAAATATTTAATTTTTCAGAATTCTGAGAGTATATATACAGATTTGTGTTTGCTTTTCACTGTCTCATTTACAGGGCCTGAAACAGTACCTAACACAGAGTAGATTTCTGGTAAATATTTGTTGAATGAATGAGTTCTGGGTTAATTTTATCCAAGGATCATTTTTAGTATATCCAGAAAATTTATGGATTGAGTGTCTTCACCTGATCTTAAATAATAATACTTTTCTTCGTCTCTCTTACAAGGTATTGAACTGTATTAACTATGAGATGATATCCCCTGACAACAATCTCTGGGACTTCCCTGGTGGTCCAGTGGTTAAGTGCCGGGGTCCAGCCCCGGTGGATCCAGGGTAATTCGAAGGTGGGGACGGAATAGGCGTCCTAGAAAAAACTTATTTAATTACAGATAGAGAGGAACTAAGATTTTAGCAGAGAAAAAGAGGCCAAATAACTTGGTTAACACAGGGTACCAATCACCACCTACGAAGGCCGAAGGCGTCTTCCCGTTCTCCCGAAGGAGAGGAGGCACTGAGGACCCCCCTTCCAATCTTAGAAGCCCAGGCAAAGTTAGTAGGCTTGGTGGGTCCTATGCACCAGATGGGAATTTGGCCAGAAAATAGTAAGAGAGAAAGAAAGGGGCTGAATAACTTGGCTTATGTGGGGTACCAATAAAATTCCAGACAAGGAATTTGCACCATCTGAATGGCAGGCACCCACGCTCCAGATGGGAATTCAGCCAGAAAATTGGGGAGCAGAAAGGAACGACATGAGGGAATCAGTCTTTCCGGAACTGATCTGATTTCTTTATTTTTGGGTTTGCTTATATACCTTTTGTTACATATAGGGATGAATACAGCGTCACGTGGGGGTCAGCAGTCCTGACCTTATCAAAATCAGGTGCTTTACATTAAAAAAATTCTTAGGGGTTTTACATCATCTTCAAGCCATTTCTGCCTGCTGACATTTACAACCCTTTCTTTCTGATAACCAGAAGACTTATTTTTTCCAAGGGTGTTTTTCCTTAAATCAAGCACTACCCTCCTAATAAAGCTGCATTCCTATAGGGTGAGGGTGTAGTGAGTTACAATCAAGAAAGGGATTTATTTAACCCAAGGTTAACATGATTAATCTTAAAGGTTAAGACTTATTTCTCCTATATGCTTAAAGGTTAATACTTATTTCTCCTACAGGTTAATACTTATCTCTCCTATATGCTTAAAGGTTAATACTTATTTCTCCTATAGGTTAATACTTATTTCTCTTGTATGCTTAAAGGTTAATACTTATTTCTCCTATAGGTTAATACTTATTTCTCTTATATGCTTAAAGGTTAATACTTATTTCTCCTATATGCTAGTTATATTTATTATAAGGGTAGGGAATATGAAGACTTAGCAGCAAACATCAGTCCAACAAATGAAAACCCTTCACCAATGTTCCCTTTACAATCTATTTAGTCTTAAGATAGTGATAAGGTTACAGTTTTGCATAGCAAGGACACAGTGATTTATAACAAAGTACAGTAGTCTATAACAAAAGAGAAAATTCATTAACTCAAAAGGTCTAATGTTGCTAACATCAAAAACTACTATATTTCCTTTTCTATATTCCAGATACATTGATTAATATATTCTCAGGTGCCTAAGGATATGAAGGCCTAGAGGCAATCAAATGAGAAAAGCCCTATGCTAATACTCCAAACTCTCTGTGCTGTTTATGGTTGAGAGGTTGTCACACAAGCTAGTCTGTCAGCAGAGAGGTTTGACCTGAGCCACCCTTGTCACACCCAAGGCAGGGAATTAGCAGTAATTATTGGCATTACAAATGAAAAAACCCTTCACCAATATAATTCCCAATGAATTCACCTTTAGTAAGTCAAAACATCTCATGCCTCTCAAGGTTGGAGGGCTGTTGTGGCCAGAGGAACCTATACAGGCAGGCTAGATAACCTTCAGAAGAGTCCCATAAGTTGAAACACTCTAGTCAAGCCCAGGAATTTTTACTGCCTTGGAGCTGCACGTTTACTCCTTCTCAGAGAGAAACGGTTATGGGGGAGAGCCCCCCGTAGGTGAGAGTACAAGACAGACTCTGGTTTGGGGGTTAGATGCTCGGGAGCAGGGGAATTTCCTGAGGCTTCATCACGCCTTGTGCATACCGAAGCCCCCTTCCTCATGACCTTTGCCAAGGGCGGAGTTCCTCACACTGGCTCCCAACAGTTAAGACTCCAAGCTTCCACCTGCAGGGGGCATGGGTTCAAACCCTGGTTGCAGAATTAAGATCCCTCATGTGGTAGAGTACAACAAAATAAATAAACAAAGAGATACGTTAATAAAAGAGAATTTCTAGTAGAGTTCTGAGTTTAGAATTTAGAGTAGAGCCATCTGATATAACAGTTAGCTAGGCTGGAGGTAGTTTTGCTTCTCTCTTGTGGAAACATTGAGGAAGAGCATGCCTCTCTGGAGGCAACTGTAGCCTATCAGGTGTGAGCCAGTCTTCTCAGGAAGGAATATGGCCTAGCTGGGCTGAGGCCATAAAACATAACCATTACCCTACAGATTATTACGGCAGACATGGCCCCAAAGTAGCTCATTTTAATCACTGAATGTCACAAAAGTATTCAGACCTTAAGTATCTAAGTAGAACATCAAACTTTAAGCAAGTATCTAATCTATCTTCCAGTGAAAACAAATTGTATTTCTTTAGGGTGGCCTACTTTTGTGACAGTGGCAGGTGATTTTTAGTTCTAGGAAAATTACCAATTATTGTGACTCATTGGAAAATACCATAAATTAAGGAGGCCTTTGTAGTGGAAACATTAAAATATGCCTGTGCAATTTTGCTAAGTATGCTTGTATTTATTTGAAGATTTTCCTTAGCAAAACTACACTGAAGTGACTAGAAGCCCTGACTCTGGAGCTGGGTGTCCGGGGTTCCAGTCCTCGCTCTGCCACGGACAGCTGTGTGGCCTCGGCCGGGTTAGCTTTAGTCTTTTCTCAACTCAGTGCTGGGCCAGTGGCTGTAGCCTACTCCATGTGAACGTTCGGAGGCTCAGATGGAAGCAGGCACATTGCCTGACTCTAGGTTACTCCAGAGTCAGCTGTCATTATCATTAATGCTCCTGCTGTTTCCTTATCTGCCTGCCTTAGAACTGTGTTGCCATCGGAGAGCAGCTGCAGTCGATGCTGGGAAACACGGGACACAGGCACGTGGTGGGGCTGCAGTCCTCGTCCACCCGGGAGCCTTCGACAAGTCATCCTCCACACCTTTCCCTTTCAGAACTGGATTGACATCTGGAAACGTGACTGAAGACTCGGAGGCTAACACTGAGAAAAGTCTGCAGCCAGCTGGTGGAGGAAGTATGAGCAGTCTCCAAGAGTGTAAAATTGTGCCACAAAGCCATTCTCTTCTTGAGAATGATCTGAAGAATGCAGTATCTTCCTTCTTATCAAAGAAAGGAAGTGACGGCTCACACATGCCTAACGCCGAGCTGCTGCCTCTTCTGCAGAATTTGTGTGGCCAGGTGAGCCATCTCCGGGTGGGACCCGGCACCAAGTGGCAGGACAGTATCACCAAGGCCGGCGGAGGCGCTGGGGGGTGTCACGTAAGTGTTTAGACCCGTGTGGTCGAGGTGGGGTATGGGGGAGGGTGCGGAGGCAGGTGGGGGAAAGAGGTTTGTTTCAGTAGCTTCTGCCTGAAATTGTTTCCGGAGAGAACTGTAGAAGCTTTGACATTTCACCATTGACACAGATAGAAATAGAGGAAAGAAATATTCTGCAGAGTAGAATGCGTTGCTTTGAAAGAAGTGTGTAATTGGAGGTGCCAAGCACTTGTCAGGCTTTTGGTGGGAGGAGTGTAAGCAGCAGACAGGGGTCGAAGTAGAGAGTTACCTGTGTGAAGGGAGAGGAGCCGTGGTAGCCGTGATGTGTATACTGTTTGCCTGATTGTGTGAAGTGAGCCGTTGCAGTGGATTTTCCTTGTAGATCATGTGTGACCTGGGCTAATTTTGGAGTCAGCCAAACATTTGTCAGCTTGTAATTGTTAATAGTGTATAGGCCCTTATTCTCTGATCTCATAATTCCAATTTTTTCCACTCCTGCTTTGACTGAGGGGTAGTTAAGTGTTCAGTATGTGCAGGAGATGCAAGAGATTCAGGTTCAATCCCTGAGTCGGAAAGATCCCCTGGACTAGGAACTGGCAACCCACTCCAGTATTTTTGCCTGGAAAACTCCATGGACAGAGGAGCCTGCTGGGCTACAGTCCATGATGCTGCAAAGTGTTGGGTGTGACTGAGCGCACACACACCATCCTTTAGATAGACGGAATGTTTCCAAATATTGTACTAGATAGGAATTCAGGACTTCAGCCATGGTTCTGACTTAACTATTTTACCTTACTATTTCAGTCTTTTGATTTAGACTTTTTTACATCTCAAATGATGTCATTTTATTGGTTGAAATTTTCTTAATGTATTTAATAGCTTTGAAATTTGAGGAGTTGAATAAGTTATTGAAACAAATGGTGGTTCTTACTTGGGAAGAACAAGGAAAGGTAACAGTGTTTTTAATTGTTGATAGTCTTCATCAGTGTTAACTTGTGACATGGCAAAACAAACAAATACTAAAACGCAAAGGAAGAAAAAAACCTAAACATTTAAAAACTGCGCTTCCTTGATAGCTCAGTTGGTGAAGAATCTGCCTACAGTGCAGGAGACCCTGGTTCAGTTCTTGGGTCTGGAAGATCTGCTGGAGAAGGGATAGTCTACTCACTCCAGTATTCTGGCCTGGAAAATTCCATGGACTGTATAGTCCATAGGGTCACAAAGAGTCAGACACGACTGAACGATTTCTACTTCCACTTTTCTGATTCTTGCTGAGCTGGGATGTCTCCAGTTTTCTCAGATCTTCCCTATTAACAATAAAAAAATCCCTGGATATAACACAGCAAACACACAAAGACTATATAAAAGGTGGAGAGAAGTCAGATTGCTTAGGGCCTTTGAAGCTTAGTGTTTCTTAGTTCCTGGTTAATAGAATTTCTTTCATCATAGGGGGATACAGGATTTTGTCAAGTATTTTTCCTATGGCCATTTATATGATCATGAATTTTCTTCACTAATCTTTTCATATGGTGAATTACATTAGTTTCAAAAACTGAACCTGCCTAGCATACCTAGAATAGATCCCACTTGATTGTGGTGTCTAGTTCTTTTTTAACAATGCTGGAACTGATTTGCTAATATTTTGTCAGATACTCTTACGTAGAATTCATTGGAGATACTAGTCTGTATTTATCTTTTATTGTTTGTCTGGTTTTATATTATGAGGGTGATACTGGTCTCATAAAATGAGTTCTACTTTTTTTTTGAGTTCTATATTTTAAAAGAGATAGTGTAAAATTGATGTGATTTCTTTCGTATGATGTTTGATATTGATGGAAGTCTCCAGTGAAACCAGCTGGGCCTGAATGGTTTCTTTCCTGGTAACTGTTAAATTACAAATGGAATTTCTAAGACAGTAAAGTTGTCAGTTCTCCCCATTGATATGAAGGTTTAATGCAATACATACTAAAATTTCACCAGAATATTTTGTAGACATAGACATAGATTATTTTAAAAATTCTATGAAAAGCAAAAGAGGAAGAATAGCTAAGACAACCTTGAGAAAGAAGGATGGAGTGGGAGGAGTCCCTCTTCAGTGTCGAGTCTTCTACAGCGAGAGTATCCAGACAGGGCAGTGGTGGCGGAGGGGGCAGACACGGGGTCAGTGGAGCCCAATGGAGGGTTCAGAGATAGACCCGCAAGGTGTGCTCAACTGAGTGTTGCCAGAGGTGCAACAGCAGTTCAGTGAAGGAAGAAGAGTCTTTCTAACTCATGGTGCTGGAGCAGATGGATATCCAAAGAGCAAAGAGTGAACTATGACCCAAACCTCGTACCTTATACAAAACTTCACTCAGAAAGGCTCAGAGCCGTAAGTGTAAAACATGAAGCTGTGGGAGTTTCCTATCATCCACAGGAGGCAGTCTTTGGGAACCTAGACAAGACACCAACAATGTTTGACCTCCATGAAAATATTAGAACTTTCGTTCCGTGAAAGACTCTTTTAGGAGGAATAAAATACAAGTTCAAGAGTGGGAAAAAAATATTTTCAGACTACAAATCCAACAAATGACTTACGTCTAAAATATAGAGAGTGCTGAAACCTCAACATAAAAAAATCCAATTAGAACATGAGCAAAAGACCATAGAGAGACATTTATACCAGATAAGATGTACAAAGCAAATAATCACATGAAAAGATGAGCTATTTTTGACCTCATGGCTATTAAGGAAGGGCACATTAAAACCACAAGACACAAGATACCACTGTACAGTTATTCACATGGTTAAAATAAAAAGTTTAAATATGGTGACAAAACCAAATACTAAAGAGAAATTGGATCTCTCATACATTGCTCATGGGGACTTAAAGTGGTACAGCCACTTTAAAAAGTGTTCATAGCTAAACATGTTATTACCATGTGACTCAGAAATCATACTCCTGAACATTTATCCCAGAGAAATGAAAACTTCTTTTTTAAATTAATTTATTCTTGATCGTGCCAGGTCTTCATTGCTGCTCATGGGCTTTCTCGAGCTGTGGCGAGCAGGGGTTCCTCTTCGCTGCTTGGCACGGACTTCTCACTAGCTGCTCTGTGGCATGTGGAATCTTCCCCGACCAGGGCTTGAGCCCATGTCCACTAAGCTGGAAGGTGGATTCCCATCTGTTGTACCACCAGGGAAGTCCCCCAGGAATTTTTTTTTCACATAAAAATTAATACACAGTTGTTCATAGAAGCTTTATTTGTAAAAGCCCAAAACTATAAGCGACCAGTGTGTCTTAAAGCTGGTGAATGGTTAAATTAACCCTGGTATATCCATATCATGGGATGCTGTCAGCAATAAGAAAGAATGGCCTACTGACACATGCAGCAGTTTGGTTGTTGGGCAAACGCATTGTGCTGATCTACAAAAGAGAGTCTCAAGAGGTCAGGCTACGTGGGTCCATTTGTGTAACATTCTCATGATACAGGTGAACACTGTAAGTGATTACCCGGGGGTTCAGGATGGAGGAGATTCGGGAGGTGGATGTGCCAGTGAAAGGGTAGCAAGAGGGAGCTCACTGGAGTTAAGGGATGGTTCTGTCTCTTGATTGTGGTGATATATACATGAACGTGTGTACGTGTGATAAAATGGCATACACACACTGTACTGACATCAAATTCCTGGTCTTGATAGTATTCCATAGTAAGGTAAGAAGTAAAGACCAGGACCATTGCGTGAAGGGTACTGGACAGATATAGTGTTTTTACAACTTCCTATGAATCTATAGTTATTTGAAAATAAAGATTAAATAAATTTATATTAAAAAATTTAAAGTAAATATATATTTTTAAAAAAGAAGAAAATAAAGAGAACAATAAAAAGCTTCTTGTATATTCTAGAGTGTTGTTGTTCAGTCACTGTTGTTTGACTGTCTGCGACCCCATGGACTGCAGCACGGCAGGCTTCCCTGTCCCCCACCATCTCCTGGAGCTGGCTCAAACTCATGCCCATTGAGTCGGGGATGCCATCCAGCCATCTCATTCTCTGTCATCCCCTTCTCCTGCCTTCATTCTTTCCCAGCATCAGGATCTTTTCCAATGAGTCAGCCCTTCACATCAGGTGGCCAAGGTATTGGAGTGTCAGCTTCAGCATCAGTCCTTCCGGTGAATATTCAGGGTTGTTTTCCTTTAGGTTTGACTGGTTTGATCTCCCTGTAGTCCAAAGGACTCTCTTTTCCAGCACCACAGTTCAAAAGTATTAGTTCCTTGGTGCTCCGCCTTCTTTACGGTCCAACTCTCTCATCCATGCTTGAGTACTAGAAACCACTACATTCTAGAGTAGTGGTTCTCAAAGTTGTTGGTCTTTACCCTCTTAAAAATAACTGAGGACTCCAAAGAACTTTTATTAATGTAGGCTATATAAAAATATTTATTAGTTTAGAAATAACAATAAACCCATTACATAATATAAATATCTTTTGAAAAAAATACCATATTTTCTTTTTAGAAAGTTTAGTGAGAATGGTATTGTTTCAAATGTATGTAAAACTGTATTGACTTTGGGTTGTAGTTTCAAGTATGTTGCCTTCTAGCAGGTATAACTCAATATATCTAGTAAGACCACAGTAGAAATACTGAGAACAAACTGAGTTACCCCTGAGAAAAACATTTATCTATATCCTAAACCTGCTACCTTAAAGAATTCTAGGAAACAGAATACACAACCAGATAGCAATTAGTCACCACAGTAATGACCTTATACATGGTGTGGCCTCTGGATAATTCATTGTACATTTATTGTACAGTTCATATTGAGATAACTTAGTGTTATTATGAAAACTAGTTTTGACCTCATGAAACACCCAGGAAAAGATGAGGAGATGCTGGGGTTTTGTGAACCACACTCTGAAATTCACTGTCTTTGTCCTTCCGATGCGTTAGAAGGTTCTTCGTATGAAGAAAAGAGAAAACCGTTAAAATGCTTGGGGAGGGACTTGGAAGACATACAAAGACCTTAAGGGAAAAGCAAGACTGCTTTTGATTTGGAACGCAAAACCAAGGGAAAGGCCCTTTGTATCTAAAGACTGGTTCCTGAGGGTAGAAATTCTGTCATCTTCATGTGTATAGTCTTAATTTCAGCTTATGCTGAAATATTTAAAGAACTGAAGCAATAATAATGCTTTGAGCATTCGAGATTGTATGCGTCAAGAACCTGGAAATATGTTGGAAGGAGACAGAATACAGTTGTGGAGACAAATTTCAGCAATGTGTATTGGCTGCTTTGTTGTAGTGTATTTTGGTTGTTATGAGGGAAAATTTTCATAATATTTTTTAAAATTTATTTTCAGAGTAGAAGAGCAACCTGTTTGTTCCTATTTGGAAAAGATTCTTTCTAAAAATTTGGAACTGATGGAAAAGAAACTTACAGACTACATTGATCAGCGAATATATAAACTCCAGGAGCACATAGATAGTAAGATTGCTTTGTTAATGGACTTGCTGCAACGTCCCAACTCCCCACCCTCTGCGATGCCTCTGAGACATTATGACTCTGGAGAAGGACTTTCAAACGGAGAAAGATAAACGCTCAACATGTACAGAATACTACAGATATTTATTACATATTTATTACAAAGCCAAACCCCACCCCAGAAAGTTTATGAAAAGCAAGTATTTAATGTCCTTTGAAATATTACCACTTACTTACGTGACCTCAGTGTTCATCTTCCTGCACACGTTGTAAATCCAGTACTGTACACTAAGTTAACATGGTGGGATCGTCAGTTATTTTTGTTTGTAATATTTTTCACTCTTACTGAAATTTATGTATACTTCTGGATTAAATGTTTAAGATTTTAAGGATTTCTAAAGCAGTTCATTAGTTTGTATTGTATATGTGTTTTGTTGAAGTACTTTTTTATACAAAGACTTTACAGTCTTAGGAGTCTGAAAAATAATGCTTAGAGTATTTGATAATTTTTCTTTAATTGTTTTTAAAAATTGGATCCTTAAGACTTGGAAACTTTCATTCAAATCACTCATTTACATTTTGTATTGTTTATCTCAGGTAATGAGGAAAATGCAGTGTTTGGTATGTGTGAAAGTTTACACTGAGGTTATTATGGTTTCAGTGCGGTGTCGTAGTAGAGAGGGAAGTGCAGATCAGAGCTAGCCTAGTCCTCGTTAGGAATGTTATTTTAGATCTAGTGTTTGATGTAAAATGAGAGAAGTCGCTTTATTTTATCTCAGTCAATCCAAAAGATGCAAGGAACTGTTTTCCTTTCTGGACTGGTACAGGTTCCTCTTTGCAGAATCCTTTGCTGTATATATAAAGCATGAAATTCTGAGGATCTGCATTGAGGGGTTGAGGCATATGAATTAAGGAGATTGCAGTTCTCTCAGGCAGGCTTAATTTTTAGAAACTATAAGTATCATATGTGGGTTGAAGGGTGATGATTCACATTTAAAAAATAAATGTATCCACTCTGGAAACTACTTGTCTAAGGAAACAGAAATTCTTTCTTTTCAACTCTTTCCTTTTCTAACTGGAGGATAACTGCCCTTAGCAATGCTGTGCTGGTTTCTGCTGTACAACACAGATCTGCCGGTGAGTGTATGTACATCCCCTTCCTCTTGAGCCTACCTCCCTCAACTGTCTTTTCTTAAAATGCTTTATGAAAGGGGGTGTTTTGCAGTTGATATTGTGGTCAGTTCTTTCAAATGAGGACTAATTTACATACTCGTACTCATTTGTAACACGCTCGCTACAAAGTTGACACAGCATATGGGACATACTCTCATAGCCACTCGAGAATCGCATGTTTTTCTATTCTTTTCTAATTGATGGGACAACATACAAGCTGTAAGATAGTATTTCCATTGTTGTTCAGGAGGAATGTCTGTCACTCCAAGCTGAACCCTTTAGTTCAGTTTTACAGCTTCTGGTAGTTGTAGTCTGTTGATTTACAAAATGTTTCCTTCCAGAGCTTCCCTGCTGGCTCAGTGGTAAAGAATCGGCCTGCCAAAGCAGGCAACACAGGCTCGATCCCTGATCTGGGATGATCCCAGATGCCTCGGAGCATCTAAGCCCATGTGTCACAGCTCCTGAGCCTGTGCTTTGGAGCCTGGGAGCTGCAGCTACTGGAGCCTGCGTGAGCCAAGCCTGTGCTCTGCAGTGAGAGGGGCCGCCACATTGAGAAGCCTTCTCGCTGCAACTAGAGGAAAGCCCACGCAGCAACAAACTCAGCAAAGCCCAAAATTAAAACTTTTTAAAAATTCCTCCTTCCAGATATGTGATTCATATTACAAGTCTCACCTTGATTACATCTGAAACAGAAATACGGTCATATCAAAAGATCTATAAAGGTTCAAGACTGAAAAGAGCTGATATCAAATATTCTTCAACTGAATTTTCCAGCTTGTAGATACCAAAATCTCTCTCTTAAAAAAATGTGGGGAAGATGGGCCTGGAATCCAGGGCTCCTTTCCTTCTCCGTGTCTCCATCCTCTGTTCCAGGTGCCCATGTAGATTTTGGTGTAGAACCTTCTTATTTTGAATTGATCTCCTTTGACATTTGAAATACAGGGCTATTGAAAGGTGAAGTGACTCATCTCTCAAGGGAAAGCAAATACAGCATCTTCCTCGTTGTCCCTTCCTGCCCTCACATCACTGCTTCCTCCTTAAAGGCAGTCCCATGCCCTGCATTGGACAGCAGCCCAGGGTTTCAGTATCCTACCATTCGGACATTTTCTCTCTAAGTGTTCTTGGAGAACATGTGTCCATGATGATGTAGAGGAAAAAACACCAAGATAGATAAAATCCAAGTTCTTCCTTGGTCACTTAACTGCTGTCTAACTTTGCATGGGAGTGTCAATATTTTTAATAACCTGTGTTCCCTTCTGTAAAATGGGACTATCACAGCTTCCATCTTGTATGAGTTTGTAATACCCTGAACATGCAGCAGCTAGTACAGGTCTGGCACACAGGAAGTGACAATTAAACGTTCATCTCCCTCTTCCCTATTTGTGGCTTTGCTGAGTCTTCTCGCTGCGTGTGGGCTGGTCTCTAGTTGTGATGTGCAGGCTTCTCATTGCAGGGGTTTCTCCTGTTGCAGAGCACAGGCTCTAGGCACACAGGCTCAGTCGTTGTGGGCGCATGGTCTTGGTTGCTCCACGTGGAATCTTCCCCAGACCAGGGATTGAACCCAGGTGCCCTATGCATGGGTTCCTATGCACTGTACTACCAGGGAAGTCATATGATTCCTAATAACCCTAGAATTCCAGGCAATTTGAAAGCCCCACTTCCCTTTTATTTCCTTGAGGGTTAAAGAGAAGTCAGTTCTATGTCAGTGGTGTAGGGCTGTGATTCTCAACGTGTGGCAGCATCAGTATCACCTGGGAAGTTGTTACCTGTGCACATTCTCAGGCCCCACCCACTCTGTTTGAGTCATCGAATTGGGGGTGTGGTGGGGCACAGCAATTATGCTTTTAGTAACTCTGCAAGTGTTTCTGATACTCTGTCCAGTTTCAGAACCACTAGGATAGGATAAGAAAGAGTACAAGCTCTGGAGACAGGTTGCTTGGAATCGATTCCTCTCCGCCTTCCATTAGTATGTGCCTTTGGTCACATTAAGTGACTTCTCTGGACTTTCTTGGGCTTCTCCAGTGGCTCAGCTGGTAAAGAACCTGCCTGCCAACATAGGCGATACAAGAGATGTGGGTTCTATGCCTGGGTCAGGAAGATCCCCTAGAATAGGAAATGGCAACCCACTCAGTATTGGGACCTGAAAAATTCAACAGACAGAGGAGCCTGGGGACCACAGTCCACACAGTTGCAAAGGATGGGACAGAGCTGAGCGATGGAGCACAGCCCTGGGCTTTCTTAGCCTGGGAGTTCGATCACATCTATCCCTGGGAGCAGGCTGTTGAGAAGAGTAATGAGGCAGTTCTCATGAAACCTTGAGACAGTCTTGTAGTTTAGTGCTCTGTTCTCAGTTTGGCCTCACCCTGAGATCACCTGGGCACTTACAAAAAGGAAAAAACAAAAACCAAAACCACCCCCGGATGTGTATTTATTTCAAATTAAAAGGTTAAAAATAATCCACTGGTTCTTGGGTCCCACCCCTGGAGATTGTGGCTGAGTCTATGGTGTTCAGCTCATAGGTCTAGGTTTTGGAAAGTTCCCCTGCTGATTATAATGCACAGAAAAGCCCAGAACTAGAAATTCAGTGTCTTGGGGACAAGAATCTGGAACTAGACTAGCTGGCTACTAACTCTGGTCATCCCATTTACAAACAGTATGATCTGAGACAAGTTCTTAACCCCCTGTGAGCTCGAGCTGGGGGCACAGCCATCAGTCAGTGACGTATCAGCCATGCCCATCATCATCCTCTACAAGCAGCTGACTGAACAGATTTTTCACTGTGGGCAGAGACTTCAGCCTTCCTTGTTCAGAAATCAAAGTCTCTACTTGCTGAAAGTGGGGAAAGATGATTCTGATGCCTTGTTTTCTGCTCTCATTGTCCAGGTACCGTCCTCACTGGGGCTGAGTTTCAGGGTCAGGGCTTTGTGGGTTTCCGCTCTCCACCGGGAGATTCCCACTCCACCACATTGCTAGAGGTGAACTGTGTTTCCCCCATCACAGGGTTAGCTACCAGGACTTTATGTCCGCAGCATGACGCTCTGGGGAAAACACACGTATGACGTCACAACACAGGGTTCACAAAGAGGAAAAATTTCTTAGAGCCTGAAGGAGGACAGTTTTAAAAAGAAATTAACTGAATGTGAATGAACACATACTTCATGATGGAATCTGACAGTTAACTTTTATCTTGCTTTCTTTTTAAACTCTTTATTGAGTCTGTTAAAATTTTGTTTCTGTTTTTTATGTTTTGGTTTTTTGGTTTCAGGTATGTGGGATCTTAGTTCCTTGACCAGGGATTGAACCCACACCCCCTGCATTGCAAGGCGAAGTCTTAACTGCTGGACTACCACGGAAGTCTCTGTTTTTCTTTCTTCACTCTGGCTGATGGGTGATATACTTATAAAAACAGTATTTAGTAAAAATAACACTTCTTTACCTGCCTCTTGAGAAATCTGTATGAAGGTCAGGAAGCAAGTTAGAACTGGACATGGAACAACAGACTGGTTACAAATAGGAAAAGGAGTATGTCAACGCTGTATATTGTCACCCTGCTTATTTAACTTCTATGTAGAGTACATCATGGGAAACGCTGGGCTGGAGGAAGCACAAGCTGGAATCAAGATTGCAGGGAGAAATATCAATAACCTCACATATGCAGATGACACCACCCTTATGGCAGAAAGTGAAGAGGAAAGAAAAAGCCTCTTGATGAAAGTGAAAGAGGAGAGTGAAAAAGTTGGCTTAAAGCTCAACATTCAGAAAACTAAAATCATGGCATCCGGTCCCATCACTTCATGGGAAATAGATGGGGAAACAGTGGAAACAGTGGCTGACTTTATTTTTCTGGGCTCCCAAATCACTGCAGATGGTGATTGCAGCCATGAAATTAAGACACTTACTCCTTGGAAGGAAAGTTATGACCATCCTAGACAGCATATTCAAAAGCAGAGACATTACTTTGCCAACAAAGGTCCATCTAGTCAAGGCTATGGTTTTTCCTGTGGTCATGTATGGATGTGAGAGTTGGACTCTAAAGAAAGCTGAGCACTGAAGAACTGATGCTTTTAAACTGTGGTGTTGGAGAAGACTCTTGAGAGTCCCTTGGACTGCAAGGAGATCCAACCAGTCCATCCTAAAGGAGATCAGTCCTGAGTGTTCATTGGAAGGACTGATGTTGAAACTGAAACTCCCAATACTTTGGCCACTGATAAGAAGAACTGACTCATTTCAAAAGACTCTGATGCTGGGAAAGATTGAAGGTGGGAGGAGAAGGGGACAACAGAGGATGAGATGGTTGGATGGCATCATCAACTCAATGGACATGAGTTTGGGTAAACTCCAGGAGTTGGTGATGGACAGGGAGGCCTGCCATGCTGCAGTTCATGGGGTTGCAGAGTTGGACACTTTTAAAGTTTTTTATTTTGTTTTGATGTGGACCATATTTTAACAGTCTTTATTGAAATGTGCTACAATATTACTTCCCTTCTATGCTTTGGTTCCTTGGTTATGAGGCATGTGAAATCTTAGTTCCCTGACCAAGGATTGAACCTGCGACCCCTGCATTGAAAGCAAAGTCTCAACCAGTGGACCACCAAGGAAATCCCAGTAAGTATTCTTTATTGAGGTAGAATTAACAAATAAAAATTATATATACGTAAGGTATACCACATGATATTTTGGTATATGTGTACATCATGAAATGATTACCAAAATCAAGCTGATTAACATAGCTACCACTCACACGGCTACCATTTGTGTGTTTGTGTGTTTCTGTGTGTGTGCTGAGAACACTTGATATCTACTGACTTAGCACAATTCAAGTACACATTCACAAGTGGAATAAAAACGACATTTCTGAGCTTCCCTTGTGGCTAATTGAGACCATGTCATTCAGTTCTATCTAGCACAGGGGATTTAAAGAGAAATGGAAGGCACAGCTTTTCTCAACCTTCTTCTTCTCTAGAATTTAAACATGAAGGTTAGAGATCCAGCAGTCACCTTAGACCATGCTGTGACTTTGGGGAAAGAACCCACATACAGTAATATGGCCCCTGACGTGGCAAAGACAGCCAGCCTGACCGCTTGCTGCTGGGCATCATGAAGAGGAAAGAAATCAAATTCTTACTTCTTCAAGCCACTGTTATTTGAAATTTTGTTATAGCCACACCTAATCTTAAATGATAAAATAGTCAAGTGATTTGTTCAGCTTAACATGGAAAAGAAAAATGAGTTTTTACAAGGTTTGAAGATGTCCTAAGCTTTAGACACTCCCAGTCTTTTTAATTAATTTGCCTGTGCCTAGTCTTAGTTGCAGGTGGGATATACTTCCTGGACTGGGGATTGAACCCAGGCCGCTGCATCGGGAGCTCAGAGTCTTAGCCACTGGATCACCAGGGAGGTCCCTCCTCTCTCCTTTTGACCTTTCCTGAATTCTTCTAGTTGGTGGTAGCTTGTTACTTCCATGTTCCATACCAGGGTCTCCTGTTTGTAAGATAACTCAGTGGTTCCCCTAACAGATCTACCCTCAACTCTGGGGGAGCCCCAAGGTAGGATGAAGCCACGCCCCTTAGCATGGCCTCTGACACCATTTCTGTCTCAGCCCAGCTCACTCTTCCAGCCAACCAGCTTCACACCTCAGCCTCGGCCTTCTCTCCCATCTCTTCCTCCGCTTGCTCAAATGCCAATGTCTTCTCTCCTGAAAGCCTCCCAAGAGAGCTGAGAGCCAAGAGCCGCCTCGAGAGAGAAGCTCTCACCTGTGCCCCCTCCCCCACCGCCATTAATCCTTCCTCTGCTGCCTCCATGCCCTTTGCTGTGCCTCCAACAGATTCTGAATCTTGTTTGACCTACAGGTTTCCAGTTTCCGGTGCATGATTTTGCACCCTGAACAGATACTTGAATTCAGGAACCAAAGCTTCTGTATCTGTACTTTGTCTTGCTGAATCCACTATTTTAAATCCATAAGGTGCTCAAGAAAATATACACTGAGATGAAGGAAACTGTTAGTCGTTCTGTCATGCCCGACTCTTTGCAATCCCAAGGCTCCTCTGTCCGTGAAATTCTCCAGGCAAGAATACTGGAGCGGGTAGCCACTCTCTTCTCCAGGGGATCTTCCTGATGCAGGGACCAAACCTGGGTCTCCTGAGTTGCAGGCAGATTCTTTATTGTCTGACCCACTAGGGAAGCCCTGAGATGAAGGAAGGGGACTTATTCACTTTTCCTGTTACTAAAAATGCTTTAGTTTGCAAGCGCTTTTCATGTCCTATCCAACTCTATTAGGATTCTCCAGAGAAAGAGAATAGGATATTTGTTGTTGTTCAGTTGCTAAGTTGTGTCCGACTTCTGCAACCCCATGGACCGTAGCCTGCCAGGCTCCTTTGTCCATGGGATTTCCTATGCAAGAATACTGGAGTGTGTTGCCATCTCCATCTCCAGAGGATCTTCCTGACCCAGGAATCGAACCTGAATCCCCTGCTAGGCAAATGGATTCTTTACCACTGAGCCACCTGGGAAGCCTAGAACATAAATACCATGATGTAAAATTAAATATTAAATACTGACATAAAGTCAGTACATCTTATGTTACATGATATGGAAATAAGAAAGAAAACATATTTGCTTAATATATGTAAATACAACATATTCATAACAAGGAGGAAATATTCACGACAGAGTCCTTGTTTCTGTAACTAGTCAGATAGTGGCAGTTGGTGTTAATAACCACCTTCTATTACTTGTTCTGTATCGAGTCCCTTATTTATGTCACAGAAGCACGATGTCAGGGGATCAAAGTTGGCAGGCAAGTTACATTCTTCACAGCACTGGAAGCTGGGGTAAGATTCGGGGGTGGAGGTTGCAGCCTCAGTGACCTTATCTTGATCTCTGCAGGTAATGGTCGTAGCGATGGGTGTCTTTGCAGCACTTAAGAAAAGACATACACAAAGCATAGTATTAGAATTTTTCTTCTTGGTCCACCTGTTACAACTGTTGTGGGGATCTGGAAAGTTTGGGCCTGGAACCAATCAAACCCATGACACCAGCCCAAGGTGAAAGCAACTCTGCCCTCATCTCAAGTTCCTGTCCAACCCCTTCCTCTCCTAAGAGTGCCAGAAATGTAAGATCAGGTTCCAGCAAATGAGTGAGTTACAAGTGCGGGCCACCCAGGTGATCACTGCAAGTCAGCCAAGTGCAGAGCACAACCCAAGAGGGTGCCAAGTCAGCCGCCCCTGGGTGCTGGGAGTTACCTTCCTGCTCACAGACTGAACTTCCCTAGAATAGGAACGTGACTGCTGCCTTTTTTTTTTTTTTTGGATTATTCTCCCCACTTATCACATAAAGAATCTGAGATATGGAGAAGCACAATGACTTGATCAATCACATACAAGCAGAGGAGCTGGAAATAAAAACCAGGTCATTCAAAGCTTGATGCAGGACTCTGTTCAAAAAACATGCTGTCTCCTTGGAACATTAATGCCTGGGAACACCACTGCTTCTGATTGACCAGTCTCGCCCATATTTGAAGGCTTCTTCCCCCAAACTTAACGCTCCCTTTTCAGATCTACACTCCCTGGTGAGGCAAACCCCAGGCTCTTCTCAGCTTCCCCAGGGTCCTACAGGCCCATCCCACTGTGCCCAGAGCCAAGGACCCGCTGAGAGCTCCCCCACTCAGGCGGGGGGGAACATCAGCTCAGCCCATCCTCCAAGTGAGCAGAGGCAGACTCAGTCACGCCATCTTCAGTCTGCAGTCCTGTGGAATCAACCCGCTGAGAGTAAGGGGAAGGCAAGGGAGGGCAAAGCACCGCAGACCCAGCAGCTGAGAACATTCTCCTTATGAGCTCACAGCCCCAGACCAGAAGGGGTAGAAAGCCAGATTCTACCCTCACCACCTCGGTCCTCTCAAACCCCCTGCTGTTCCTGACCTCACCCAGGGTGCGGCCACAGGGCCGGGATGATCCCGCTCAAGCACGGAGCCCCAGGATCCCAGGTGAGGGGGGTGTTGGCTGCTCTTACCCACATCACTCACTTTAACGTGTTGGCTACTTTGTAGTAAAGACAGATGACGACACCCATGAGCACGAAAGCTGTAATCAGTAAGGCGCTCCCAATGGCGATCATGATCTCGAGGTCAAACATCTCTCATACACCTGGGCAGAGAAGTGTGAGTCATGAGTGTGAGTGTGAGCTCCTGCCCCCTCCCCCACCTCCCAGTCACTTAGCAACCACAGTATGCTTCCTTCAGAGGGCAGACAGGGAACCCAAACCACAGAGCCTGCCTTATGCATGGAAACATGAATCTTCCCAGAAGCCTAGCATCCCAAAGTGGTCCAGGTCGGGTAAAGGGTTTATTCATGGATGAAAAACGACTGAAAGTCCAGAGGGAACACAATCAATAGAAACTTGAGAAGAATCTTTTCCTTTCACAGGCAGTAAGTAACAGGCAGCTGTCTGTCAAACACAAGCCTGCACTTGAGCAAAGGGTTTTATTCCCAAACACTTGGGTCTCATGAAATACATTTACTGATAAGAGTCAGGATGGACCCCTTGCTGTCCAGCAAATTTAAAAATACTATTTTATGGGAATGACTCAGGGAAAGACTGTTTCAAAACATTATGCTGTGTAATAAAATACACAAACCCATTTTATAAGTGATTATGTCCTAAGGAAAAGGTTTTCAATTCTCCCACTGACAATTGTCATGCCATCTCATGGTTTTAGGAGATTCATGGAGCCTTTTTTCCTCATTCTGTCTCTACAGGAGACAAGAGGCCTTTCTGCCCTTTTCCCCTCTCTATTCTCCCAGGAAATCGTTTGCCTGGAATAAGCAATTTGCTTAACCTAACACAAGGAAATTTGGGAACAGTGAGTCAGGAAAGAAGCATCAAGAACTCTATTGCTAAACATACTCACTCAGTTAAATCCTCTAGATCTGGATGAAGGCCAACTGGGAAAAAAAATTTTTTTAAATAACAACAAAAAAACCCTGCAGGGAACAGGATATTTTATCAAACCTGTAATTTGAGAAAGAGAGATTGAATCATCCCTGTTAGAGGACTTAAGATGCAAGGTTGAGAGCTCACTTAAGAAGCCCAGCCTCTCTCCAGCTCTGGTGCTATGACCCCTATTGGGCCACAGCCTGTGTGACATCAACTCTGGACACCAGCTCTTCCATGGAGTTCTGAATTCTGTTCCACACGTAGGTATATTTTAGCCCCCATGAAACAGAAAGATCATTTTGAATCACTTAATTCTAAGTCTTTACTTTTCAAGTCTTATGTCCCTTACAATAATTTTCAGGTTTTGACTGGTAATCAAAAGCAGGTTTAAAATTTCAGTGAAAAAAATAAACAGAAATGTGGGGAGGTGAAAAACACTCTTACATTTATAAGTTTGATTATAGAAGACTTTATGTTATAATAAAATTGTATTGTTACCACACAATAAAATAATACGGAGGCATTTACTAGGATTCAAGCATATATTCATTGACATTGGAAGATTTTCATACTTTATAAGTTAAAAGGGTTACAAATCAAAGGTGAGTAGGATACCTGTTCTAAGTCAAGTATATAAAGGTCCTTGTACCCAGCCAGTCTAGTAACATGAAAAGTGGAGACTCCAGGTGCCGTTTTGTTTTCACTTGATTTTAGGCATGAGGGATCTTAGTTCCTCCAACCAGACAAACCCATGCCCTCTGCAGTGGAGGTGTGGAGCTTTAGCCAGTGGACCCTCAGGCAAGTCCCTCCAGGTGCTATTTTGATCCATTTTTTCGGTGATACTGGGCCTCCCAAGCCCCCAGCAGTGCCGCTTGAAAGAACTGGAGATTCCCCAGCTAAAGCCATGGGTGCATCTAGGTGGGAGAAGGAATCTTTGGCCCATGGGGGCAAAGATGACTGTTATGGTGGGATCCCCTCTGGGTTGCCAGCTGGCACACCCGTCCGTGGAGGGGAGGAGTCTCATGGCCAGGGAGTGAGCAGAGCACGTCTCCCAGCTACAGTTGTCGGGGGGGCTCCTGCACTGTCCACCTTGCCACTGGTGCTGGGCTAGCCTGGGCTTGTCAGCAGGACTCGCATTAAATTCAGGGGAATCAACCCATGGGTTCTGTACCTTGAGTCTCGGGAGTCTGACCTCCATGGGCACAGAGAACAGAGGATGGAAACAGGAGAAGGAAAGCAGTCCTGGATTCCAGGCCCTTTCCCTCCATTTACTTGATAGAATGGTTGGCAAAGTAGTTCAGCTCTCTGAGCCTGTTGCTTCTTCTCAAATGTGAAAAGATAACGAACACAGTGTGGTCTGACGGTGGTGGCGGCTGTTAATGTGTGAGAGGTTTCGGTGGAGACAGATGTATCAGTGTGATGCCGGTGTGAGCAGCTGACCCCTTTGATGGTGGCTCTGATCCAGCCACAGATGTGTTCTGTTCCTGAGCTTGATCCAGATGGAAAGTGTGGAAGTGAAAAGATTGATTTGATGCAACCTTCACCGAGGGTTCTCTGCTAGGCCCCACCACAGAGATTCTGATTCATTGATTTGGGGGTAAAAGCTGGTGAATTTGCCTTTCAACCAGTTCCCAGGTTAGGCTGATGGGATGGCTCTAGGCTGAGCTGTACCAGCTCAGTCCGTCACATAACAAGAACCCAAAGATCTTTCTGAAAGGCCCCTGTTCAGGGACCGCTTCTCCCTCTGGTGTGATTCCTTAGAATGGGTTGGGCTGTAGAACCTGTACGATTAACAAGTTCCCCAGCTGACTCTGGCAAGGCCTGCAGAACAAGAGAGTAGCAACTGACTTAACTCATCAGTCAGATGTTACATGGTTCTACTGATCCATTCACAGCACCCAAAGCAGGATGCCAGGAAATCCTGCAAGCGAGGCCAGGAACAAAGCCCTACTCTGGTCTTCTTCCCAAGGCCCAGGGTAATCAGGTCACCCTCCTGCTTGAGCTGCCTGCTAACTTGGTGCTAAAGATCTGCAGTGAAGCAGTGATGGTTTTCCTGAGCCAGACCACGCCCACTACCTTTTCAAGCCTTTCCTCTATCTGACACGCGTCATATGCTTGAGTCAATCTAAACTGCTTTCAGTTCAGTTCAATTCAGTCCCTCAGTTGTGTCCGACTCCTTGCGACCCCATGGAAAGCTGCACGCCAAGAATCTGTCCATCACCAACTCCCGGAGCTTCCCAAACTCATATCCATTGAGTTGGTGATGCCATCCAGCCATCTCATCCTGTCATCCCCTTCTCCTCCTGCTTTCAATCTTTCCCAGCATCAGGGTCTTTTCATATGAGTCAACTCTTTGCATCAGGTAGCCAAAGTATTGGAGTTTCAGCTTCAGCATCAGTCCTTCCAATGAATATTCAGGACTGATCTCCTTTAGGATGGACTGGTTGGATCTCCTTGCAGCCCAAGGGACTCTCAAAAGTCTTTTCCAACACCACAATTCAAAAGCATTAATTCTTCAGCACTCAGCTTTCTTTAGAGTCCAACTCTCACATCCATATATGACCACTGGAAAAACCATAGCCTTGTTGGAGAAGACTCTGAGAGTCCCTTGGACTGCAAGGAGATCCAACCAGTCCATTCTGAAGATCAGCCCTGGGATTTCTTTGAAAGGAATGATGCTAAAGCTGAAACTCCAGTATTCTGGCCACTTCATGCGAAAAGTTGACTCATTGGGAAAGACTCTGATGCTGGGAGGGATTGGGGGCAGGAGGAGAAGGGGACGACAGAGGATGAGATGGCTGGATGGCATCACAGACTCGGTGGACATGAGTCTGAGTGAACTCCGGGAGTTGGTGATGGACAGGGAGGCTGGGGTCGCAAAGAGTTGGACACAACTGAGCGACTGAACTGAACGGACTAGACAGACCTTTGTTGGCAATGTCTCTGCTTTTTAATATGCTGTCTAGGTTGGTCATAACTTTGCTTCCAAGGAGTAAGTGTCTTAATTTCATGGCTGCAGTCACCATCTGTAGTGATTTTGGAGCCCCCTAAAAAATAAAGCCTGCCGCAAGTCTGCTACTGTTCCCAGTTTCCCCATCTATCTGCCATGAAGTGATGGAACCAGATGCCATGATTTTAGTTTTCTGAATGTTGAGCTTTAAGGCAGCTTTTTCACTTAGGTCCCCCTAAGAAGAGCCTTCAGTGTTGTCTCTTTAGGTTTCACTTGTCCAGCCACTTGCTGAGGAATGGCGAGAGCAAAGGCAGCTTCAGGCTGCACCGGAGCTGAGGTTTGGACAGTAGTGTGACGACTGTGATGAGGGCAGGGAGAGGTGGGGGTCAGTGTGCAGGAGGACTGGGGCCAACAGCTCAAGGGGGCTTGGGAAGAAGGGACAGGCTGGAACAGCAGGTCCCATGGTGGTGGAGGCTGGTGCGCCTGGAGAGCTACGCTGGGGCTGAGTGAGGAAGCGCTCCAGTGAGCCGCTCGACTCTTCATGACGAGTCACATGGCAGCAGCATGCGGGCACACTCTCTGTCCTGCCCCTAAACAGCTGAAAATCCAGTGATGACAGAGGCATGGAAACCTTCATATGTCACCATAGGAAAGAGGGAGATGAAACAATCCTCAAAGGGGAGGCAGTGTGGAAATTAAAATACATAATCTGTCTCCTGATCTCATTTTTGATCACCCACTCATCCCGTGCAGCCACCTCTAACTGCCGTGGCAACCCTGACACGGGTGCATCCACCAACCCTCATTGCCCAGACTAGACTTAGCAGCTGTGCCACCTACAAGTGGAGAAAAGCTACGAGAAAAAATAAGACTTTAATACAGATTTTGTACATACTGTGGGTCTGCTCCTCCCGTTTGAGCAAATTCAGGCAGTATTTCCTTAGGCAATAATGATTTTAACAAAGCGATTATATATACACATCTATAGAAATTTATAAATATAAGAAAATCAATACCTATGATCCCTGGTTTGGGAAGATCCCCCTGGAGAAGGAAATGGCACCCCACTCCAGTATTCTTGCCTGGAAAATTCCACGAGCTGAGGAGCCTGGTGGGCTACAGTCCATGGGGCCACAAAGAGTCAGACACAACTGAGCGACTGAGCACACACATGAATCTCTAATACATTTAAAGTGTAATTTAGGTCTTTATTAACATGAAAAAAATTTTAAAATGGAAGATTAGGAATTAAAGCTCATCTGAATTATTTATAATCATAAATATTGTATTTAATTATGTTATAAAACACTGCATATGTGTTCTAGTTACATTAAGCAATTTGTGAATCAAAAAATAGACCACAATTATCAGAAGCTCTGTAAACTATTAATGAGAGGGTTCAACTTTAAGTGAGACACATTTCTCTTGTGTGCTAAAAGAAATGCCATCTAATGGCTACATATGTTGTTAATAAATTAGGAAAAGACTGATAAAAGTTATATATTGTACAATCCTACTCCGGGAGATAGTGAAGGACAGGGAAGCCTGGCATGCTGCAGTTCATGGGGTCACAAAGAGTCAGACACAACTTAGCGACTGAACAACAACCTCATGTCCCTAACTTCAGAGTGATTTATAAATGAATAAACTTTATATTAGTTCTCACTTCAAAGAACTAAGTGCATCAAAATACTAAATGAGTGTAAACCATCCTTTTTCACCTAAAACATTAGGTGAAAACATTTAACTTCCAGAGTGAATTCATTTATTTTTAGAGGCAAATATATCACCTAACAACACATATATGATAGGTATAGTTTCTGAAAATTAAGTCTGCCAGAGAGAACTGTAATCTCCTTGATTTATGTGCCTTAATGCTTCAATGCAGAATCTCAGCATTTCATAAAGAAAAGGGCTCTGGAAAGAAGAACCTGTATCAGTTCAGAAAAGGAGAGAGTTTCTTCTGGTTTCTGGGTTGACCAAGATAAAACAAGATGACTTTTCTCATTTTACACCAAACACTGAATCTGAAAGTAATAAGCCTAACAGAGAATAGGTCAGTTCTAATTATTACTTTTCTGTGCACAGCTACAATGTGACAGAACACAAAATTAACAGCCCCAATGTAAACCAGTTTTACACATACCAAACATCACATTTAATTTTTTATCTGAAATAACAATAAGAAAGGTAACACGGTGATTTGAAATTAAAGGTACAAGTCTTAAGAACCCAGTTTTATAAGAATAATTAATAAGAAAAAGAAAGAATATCACTTACATATTCTAAACACTTTATATACCCCAAACATAAGGTCTCTGTAAAAATTACAAGAGTACTCCAATCAAACACAGATATAGTGCAAGCTAATGAAATGCTTTAGAAATCCTTAAAGCAATATGAGCATCTGAGCAACACAGAAGTGTATGTGAATTTCTTACAAAAGTGAAAAATATGGGAAACAAGAATAATTTATTACCCTACCACATTAAATCTTAGTGTACAGTACCAGATTTACAGTAACAGTACAGTAAAATGAACATGAGGTCACTTTATGCAAGTAAACAGCGATCCTCAAATGACATTAAATAGCTGCTTTACCTCTTGGCGGTTTGGTTTTATAATAAATATGTAATAAATATCTGTAGTACTCTGTACATGTTAAGTGCTTATCTTTCTCCATTTGAAAGTCCTTCTCCAGAGTCGTAATGTCTCAGAGGCATCCCAGAGGGTGGGGAGTTGGGACGTTGCAGCAAGTCCATTAACAAAGCAATCTTATTATCTATGTGCTCCTGGAGTTTATATATTCGCTGATCAATGTAGTCTGTAAGTTTCTTTTCCATCAGTTCCAAATTTTTAGAAAGAATCTTTTCCAAGTAGGAACAAATGGATTGCTCTTCGAGTCTAAAAGTAAATTTAAATAACAATGTAACAACTTTCCTTATATTATAACAAAAACAACCAAACTGTAGTACAATAAAGTAGCCACAACTTTGAAATTTGTCTCCACAACTATATTCTGTCTCCTTGCAACATATTTCCAACACATACCCAGCAGGCAACCACAACGCTGAATGCCCAAAGACTTATTTCTTTAATTCATTAAACATTTAAGCACAAAGTGAAGTGAGAGTATAAAAATGAAGATGATGGAACTTCTACCCTCAAAGAATAGATCATTAGATAGAAAGGGTCTTTTTCTATTTTGAGCTCCAAATCTAAAGTCACCTTGTGAATTTTTTAAAGGTCTTCTTCTAAGTACTTCCCTAAGCAATGGAACACTGAAATAGTTGTGCTTTTTTTTTTTAAATCCACACAACCTTACTAAATTACTAGAAGCTTCTATGAGCAACTGTGTACAGGCTTTTATGTGGACAGATGTTTTCTTTTCTCTGGGATGAATGCCCAGGAGCATGACTGCTGAGGCACACGGTACCTATATATGCTTAGTTATTAGAAACTGCCAGAGTCCTTTTTAGAGTGGCTATAGCATTTTACATCTCCATGAGCAATGTATGAGAGATCCTGTTTCTCCACACCCTCATCAGAATTTGGGATTGTCACCATTTTACACTTTTTATTTCAGCCATTTGAATAACTGTGGAGTGGCATCATGTGGTTTTAATGTGCCTTTCCTTAATAGCCACGAGGTCAATAGCACATCTTTTCATGTGCTTATTTGCTTTTGTATATCCTCTCTGGTAAAATGTCTCTCTCTGTCTTTTGCCCATGTGCTAGCTGGATTTTTAAATGTTGAGTTTTAAGAGCCCTTTCTATATTTTAGATGTCATTTATTGGACTTGTGATTTGCAAATTTTTTTCCCAGTTTGGAATTTGTATTTTATTCCACTTCACAGAGTCTTTTATTATTATTATTCTTTTTAAAAGAGTCTGCTTTCTTTATTTTTGGTTGTGCTAGGCCTTTGTTGCTGCCCGGGCTTTTCTCTCTAGCTGTGCCGAGCAGCAGCTCCTCCCCAGCTGTGGTGCGCAGGATCCTCAGCGCAGTGGCTTCTAGGGCACACGGCCTTCAGGAGTTGTGGCTCCCAAGCTCTAGAGCACACACTCACCAGCTGAGGTACACAGGCTCAGTTGCCCTGTGGCACGTGGGATCTTATCAGATTAGCAATCAAACCCTTGTCTCCTGCACTGGCAGGTGGATTTTTTTACCACTGAGCCACTGGGAAGCCCCCCAGAGTCTTTCGCAGAGCAACATTCTGCATTTTCATGTGGTCTAATATATTTTCAATTATCCTGCTTTTCGTGTCATATCTAAGAAATCTTGTCTAGGTTCCCAAAGACTGCCTCCCGTGGATGATAGGAAACTTCCACAGCTTCATGTTTTACACCTACGACTCTGAGCCATTCTGAGTGAAGTTTTGTATAAGGTACGAGGTTTGGGTCATAGTTCACTCTTTGCTCTTTGGATATCCATCTGCTCCAGCACCATGAGTTAGAAAGACTCTTCTTCCTTCACTGAACTGCTGTTGCACCTCTGGCAACACTCAGTTGAGCACACCTTGCGGGTCTATCTCTGAACCCTCCATTGGGCTCCACTGACCCCGTGTCTGCCCCTCCGCCACCACTGCCCTGTCTGGATACTCTCGCTGTAGAAGACTCAACACTGGAGAGGGACTCCTCCCACTCCATCCTTCTTTCTCAAGGTTGTCTTAGCTATTCTTCCTCTTTTGCTTTTCACAGAATTTTTAAAATAATCCTGTCTATGTCTACAAAATATTGTGGTGAAATTTTAGTATGTATTGCATTAAACGTTCATATCAATGGGAAGAACTGACAACTTTACTGTTAAAAACTGAATCTGTAATTTAACAGTCTCTGAGAAACAACTATCCAGGCCCAGCTGGTTGCACTGAGGACTCCTATCAATAAGAAAAATCTTAAGAAGAGATAATGCCATTTGTACACAATCTCTTTTAAGATGTGGAACTCATTTTATAAGGCCAGTATTATCCTCCAGGAAAAACCAAAGACAGGACAAGAAAAATACAGACCAGTATCTCTAATAAATTAGATGCAAGAATACTCAACAAAATATTAGCAAATCAGATCCAACATTGTATAAAAATTACAGCCCACAACTAAGTGGGATTTACTCTAGGTATGCAAGGTGGGTTTAAGTTTTGAAATTAATGTAATTCACCATAAGAACAGATTACAGAAGAAAATTCATGATCATATAAACGGCCATGGGAAAAATATTTGACAGAAACCTATTCATAATGAAAGAAATTCTCTGATAATCAGGAAGTAAGGAAGTCTCAAGTATTAAAGTACTTTAATACTTTTAAAGTATTAGGTTGGTGCACAAGTAATTGCAGTTTTGCGTTGTTGAAACCTGCTGTTTGACAATGGAATACATTCTTAGATAAATGTGGTTATGTTACACATCATTTTAATGTGCATTCTCACTTTATGATTTTTTGCTAATGACTTATTACTTGTTGTGTATTTTATATTTATATTAGGTTAGGGAAATGATCTTAGACAAAAAGCAAATTCAAGCCATTTTCTTTACCATCTGAGCCACCAGAAAAGTCCTTTGAGTGATTTTCTTATTCCACTTCAAAATGGAAAATAAAGCAGTACAGACAACTCCCAACATCAAAACACAGTTGGTCTAGGAACTCCTAAGGAATATATAGTGCAGTGGGGATTCAAGAAGTTTTGCAAAGGAAACAAGAGCCTTGAAGATGAAGAGCACAGTGGCCAGCCACGGAAGTTGACAATGACCAACTGAAAGCAATCATTGAAGCTGATCCTCATACAACTACCCCAGGAAGTTGCCTAAGAACTCAACGCTGACCATTCTATGGTCATTTGACATTTGAAGCAAATTGGAAAGGTGAGAAAGCTGGATAAGTGCTTGCCTTGTGAGCTGACCAAAAACAAAAATAATATCATTTTGAAGTATCATCTACTCTTATTGTATGCAATGATAACAAACCATTTCTCGATTGATTGGATTGTGACATGTCATGAAAAGTGGATTTTATAAGACAGCCAATGATGACCAGCTCAGTGGCTGGATTGAGAAGCAGCTCCAAATCACTTCCCAATGCCAAACTTGCACCAAAAAAAGGTTATGGTCACTCTTGGTGGTCTGCTGCCCATCTGATCCACTATAGCTCTCCGAACCCAAACAAAACCATTACATCTGAGAAGTATGCTCAGCAAATCAATAAGATGCAAAGAAAACTGCAACACCTGCAGCCAGTATGGGTCAACAGAAAGGGCCCAATTCTTCTCGACAATACCTGAGTGCACTTCTTCTCCTCGACAATACCTGAGTGCATGTCACACAACCAATGCTTCAAAGGCTGAATGAACTGGGCTACAAAGTTTTGCCTCATCTGCTATATTCATTTGACCTCTTGCCAACCAACTACCACTTGAAGCATCTCAACAGCTTTTTGCACGGAAAATGCTTCCACAACCAGCAAGAGGCAGAAAATGTTTTCCAATAGTTTGTTGGATCCAGAGGCACAGATTTTTACACTACAGGAATAAACAAACTTATTTCTCGTTGGTAAAAATGCGTTCATTGTAATGGTTCCTACACTGACTAATAAAGATGTGTTTGAGCTTAGTTATAATGATTTAAAATTCATGGTCCAAAAACCACAACTAAGTTTGCACCAGCCTAATATTAAAGTAACTTAAAGTGTTAAAGACTAATGTTATCCTTCCTTGTCCTTCTCAAGTAAGAACCACTTTTTTGTTTCAATAACTTATTAAACTCCTCAAACTGAATGCTATTTTGGAACATTAAAAAAAATTCAACCAACAGAACTACCTCATGTTATATGTAATAAAAGTATAAATCCAAAGATTGAAATAGTTAAGCCAGGACTATGATTAGAGTCCTGAATTCCAGTGCAATATTTGGACACATTCCATTTATATAAAGGATGGGGAACATACTAAATAGCTACCACTTAATCAAAGCAGGACTGGAGAAAATTGGAAATATGAAACCAAAGGATAAGAGGCTGTATACTATAAATAATTAAGAGCTGAAAATTGTCTGGATGACTACAAAATTAGCCTGGTCACACATGATCTACAAGGAAAATCTGCTGCAACGGCTCACTTCACACAATCAGGCAAACAGTATACACATCATGGCTACCACGGCTCCTCTCCCTTCACACAGGTAACTCTCTACTCCAACCCGTCTGCTGCTTACACTCCTCCCACCAAAAGCCTGACAAATGCTCAGCACCTCCAATTTACACACTTCTTTCAAAGCAATGCATTCTACTCTGCAGAATATTTCTTTCCTCTATTTCTATCTGTGTCAATGGTGAAATGTCAAAGCTTCTACAGTTCTCTCTGGAAACAATTTCAGGCAGAAGCTACTGAAACAAACCTCTTTCCCCCACCTGCCTCCGCACCCTCCGCCACACCCCACCTCGACCACACGGGTCTAAACACTTACGTGACACCCCCAGTGCCTCCGCCAGGCTTGGTGATGCTGTCCTGCCATCTGGTGCCGGGTCCCACCCGGAGATGGCTCACCTGGCCACACAAATTCTGCAGAAGAGGCAGCAGCTCGGCGTTAGGCATGTGTGAGCCGTCACTTCCTTTCTTTGATAAGAAGGAAGATACTGCATTCTTCAGATCATTCTCAAGAAGAGAATGGCTTTGCGGCACAATTTTACACTCTTGGAGACTGCTCATACTTCCTCCACCAGCTGGCTGCAGACTTTTCTCAGTGTTAGCCTCCAAGTCTTCAGTCACGTTTCCAGATGTCAATCCAGTTCTGAAAGGGAAAGGTGTGGAGGATGACTTGTCGAAGGCTCCCGGAGTGGACGAGGACTGCAGCCCCACCACGTGCCTGTGTCCCGTGTTTCCCAGCATCGACTGCAGCTGCTCTCCGATGGCAACACAGTTCTAAGGCAGGCAGATAAGGAAACAGCAGGAGCATTAATGATAATGACAGCTGACTCTGGAGTAACCTAGAGTCAGGCAACGTGCCTGCTTCCATCTGAGCCTCCGAACGTTCACATGGAGTAGGCTACAGCCACTGGCCCAGCACTGAGTTGAGGAGAAAAGACTAAAGCTAATCCGGCCGAGGCCACACAGCCGTCCGTGGCAGAGCGAGGACTGGAACCCCAGACACCCAGCTCCAGTCAGGGCTTCTAGTCATTTCAGTGTAGTTTTGCTAAGGAAAATCTTCAAATAAATACAAGCATACTTAGCAAAATTGCACAGGCATATTTTAATGTTTCCACTACAAAGGCCTCCTTAATTTATGGTATTTTCCAATGAGTCACAATAATTGGTAATTTTCCTAGAACTAAAAATCACCTGCCACTGTCACAAATGTAGGCCACCCTAAAGAAATACAATTTGTTTTCACTGGAAGATAGATTAGATACTTGCTTAAAGTTCGATGTTCTACTTATATACTTAAAGTCTGCATATTTTTGTGACATTTTCAATGATTAAAATGAGCTAGCTACCTTTTGGCCATGTCTGCTGTAATAATTTATAGGGTAATGATTATGTTTTGTGGCCTCAACTCAACCAGCTAGGCTATATTCATTCCTGAGAAGACTGGCTCACATCTGATAGGAGGTTACACTGTCTCCTATAGGGAGGCATACTCTTGCTATGTTCTTCAATTTTTCTGCAAGAGAAAAGCAAAACTACCTCTAGCCTAGCTAACTGTTACATTTTATGGTGCCATCCTAAATTCTAAACCCAGATCTCTACTAGAAATACTTATCAGGGAATATCATCTCACAGTGATATTACTGTTCAATACCTTGTATGAAAGACTAAGAAAAGTATTATTCAAGATTAGGTGAAGACACTCAGTCCATATACTTTCTGGATATTTGAAAAATGATTCTTGGATTAAGTGAGCCTCAAACTTACTCATTCAACAAATAATTTTCCAGAAATCTACTCTGTGTTAGGTACTGTTTCAGGCCCTGGAAATAAGCCAGTGAACAAAACACGAAAATCACTGATGTGTGGATAGTACAATCTAGGCAGCAGACAGAGAGAGACAACAAAGAAAGAAACCCTGTGGATGGAGACGGTGATACTTTAGGGAAAATACAAACAGGACATACGAATAATGAGAGCCAGGGAAGTTGCTGTGTGGGAGCAATAGGGCCCCAAGGAACTTCTACTGAACTGCCCACTGGAGAAACTCCCTTTACAACAAAATCTTACCTTCTATTGAATGCAAGTTTTAAGTAAAAATTAAATTATTCCTAAACAATGATGATTATATACAATTATACTTATAAAATTTAAAAATTAGACCACTCTCCTCTGGTGAAAAGAAACTTTACTCAATCATAAAGGCAAAACTCGATTATTTTTGGTGGTGGCATAATTTTGATACTACAAAAAAATTTTATGATAGAAAATTGAAAATTCTACAGAATTGCAATTACATAAACAATGGACTCAATGTCAAAACTGTAAATGACAATTAATTTGGCAGAAATTTTAATTAGAAAAATCTAAATGCAGTTAAGGCATCTGCTATATGAATTTTTCTTTTCTGATATAATATTATTATAAGAAACTCACTGATCATAAAAACTAGTCATATCCTTCTAGAGAAAAGCTCTTAAGGTGATTACTCTTTACTTTGTATTAAATGTTGAGAAATTCACAAGTTAGTCTATATGACAGAGCAGGAAATGAACCAACTTTAGATGCTGGTGGCTATTCTTCTTCTTTTGTTTGCCTTTATTCAATTCTTAATTTTCTTGAGCTGTCATATGTTGCCTTGCAAGGGACATCAAACCTTTTTTAAAGTAGGCAGGAAAATATGTATAAAATGATTCATATGAACTGACTGTTTAGGGCACATGTCATATGCTATTAACATGTGGGTAAAAACATAGAGCAGGCTAAAAATCATGAAAGCATTTATGTAGAATTGTGTCCATATACTTGCACATGTATATTTAATTTCATATATGTATACATATACTCCAAGATTTCGGAAAAATTTTTATGAACATCTTGTAGGATTTCTGAAGATCATCTTTAATTTTTTAAATTATAAAGAATGTGCGTGTATAAGAATCACTTTGAAAAAGCAAGGAAAAAGATCTTTTTTTTTAAGATGTAAAAGGTAAACAATGAAAATCTTGAATAACTGAATATGTTTTCTTTGAGAAAATATATTTTCTCACAGCTTTCACTCAGATAACTTTAAATGACAATCATATACCAGGTGGAGAAGGAGAGGGCACCCCACTCCAGTACTCTTGCCTGGAAAATCCTATGGAGGAGCCTGGTGGGCTACAGTCCATGGGGTTGCAAAGAGTTGGACACGACTGAGTGACATCACTTTCACTTTTCACTTTCATGCACTGGAGAAGGAAATGGCAACCCACTCTAGTGTTCTTGCCTGGAGAATCCCAGGGACAGAGGAGCCTGGTGGGCTGCCGTCTATGGGGTCGCACAGAGTCGGACATGACTGAAGCAACTTAGCAGCAGCAGCAGCAGCAGCATATACCAGGAATTTAGAGACAAAATTCCCACTCAATTATTCTAAACTGTTGAAATAAAAACAGTCAGCACATCTGAACTTCAAAATAAGAAAATAAGAAATCACTTTAATAAAATTCTTCACAAGACACAGGTGAAACAGGGAGAGGCCAGTAAGCTGCTCCCAGGTCCTTCCTTTCGCCTTCTGGACAGGCCCTGCCCCAATTGACACATGAAGGTTTTAAAGAGTATGTGTCATTACACCCCTCCCACAGGAGGAGGGGTTCTGATTATGAAGCATTCCCACTTTATACTCAACAGATAGTTACAGAGCTCACGTGACACTTTACATCTTATCACCTAACCTCGTGGCTCAGATAGTAAAGAATCTGCCTGCAGTGTGGGAGACCTGGGTTCTATTCCTAGGTAGGGAAGATCCCCTGGAGGAGGAAATGGAAACTCACTTCAGCATTCTGCCTGGAGAATTCCATGGACAGAGGAGCCTGGCGGGCTATAGTCCTCAAGATCGCAAAGAGGTGGACACGACTGAGTAACTGAACACTTTCATCGTATCACTATTCAAATCGACTCCCTGAAGATCTCTAAGGAGTATTTGTTGATAATCTGAAGAAAGAAAGAAAGTTGCTCAGTCGTGTCCAACTCTTTGTGACTCCATGGACTACAGCCTACCAAGCTCTTCCATCCATGGGATTTTCCAGGCAAGAATACTGGAGTGGGTTGCCATTTCCTTCTTCAAGGGATCTTCCGACCCACGGTTTGAACCCGGGTCTCCCATACTGTATATTCAAAAGCAGAGACATTACTTTGCCGACTAAGGTCTAGTCAAGACTATGGTTTTTCCTGTGGTCATGTATGGATGTGAGAGTTGGACTGTGAAGAAGGATGAGCGCTGAAGAATTGATGCTTTTGAACTATGGTGTTGGAGAAGACTCTTTAGAGTCCCTTGGACTGCAAGGAGATCCAACCAGTCCATTCTGAAGGAGATCAGCCCTGGGATTTCTTTGGAAGGAATGACGCTAAAGCTGAAACTCCAGTACTTTGGCCACCTCATGCGAAGAGTTGAGTCATTGGAAAAGACTCTGATGCTGGGAGGGATTGGGGGCAGGAGGAGAAGGGGACGACCGAGGATGAAATGGCTCGATGGCATCACGGACTCGATGGACGTGAGTCTGAGTGAACTCCGGGAGTTGGTGATGGACAGGGAGGCCTGGCGTGCTGCGATTCATGGGGTCGCAAAGAGTCAGACACGACTGAGCTACTGAATTGCACTGAACTCTTGTATTGTAAGCAGAGGCTTTACCATCTTAACCACCAGGGAAGTCCCTCCAATGATATTCCTATTAAATTAATATTGGCAAATCTCACAGAAGTTATATAGTTTTTTAATTTGTATTTCTTATTTTAAAGTTTCACATCTAAAATTCAATACTTCCAAATTAAACTCCTTTTCCCCCAAGTCACTCCATGTGTATTATTAGTATCAGCATCTTCAAAACTTTAGTTTCTCACTGGATTGTTTTTCTCCCACAAAACTCATACTAAGCTATGGTCAAGTCTCCCCAGTACCACTGTTGTAGCATCTCACAGCCCAGCACCAGGTTTCTCCTTCAAGTTTAGGCTCTCTTGAACCTTCATCTGGATGAGAAATAACAGATGTTTTCCATCTTGCAGCCTCACTTCCTGCTGACCCATCTTTATAAGTAATCAGTTCAGTTCAGTCACTCAGTCATGTCCGACTCTTTGTGACCCCATGGACCAAGCATGCCAGGCCTCCCTGGACATCACCAACTCCTGGAGTTTACCCAAACTCATGTCCATTGAGTTGGTGATGCCATCCAACCATCCCTTCCTATACTGTCCCCTTCTCCTCCTGCTTTCAATCGTTCAAATGAGTCAGCTCTTCATTATCAGGTGGCCAACTATTGGAGTTTCAGCTTCAGCTCAGTCCTTTCAATGGACACTCAGGACTGATCTCCTTTAGGATGGACTGGTGGATCTCCTTGTAGTCCCAGGGACTCTCAAGAGTCTTCTCCAACACCACAGTTCAAAAGCATCAATTCTTCAGCGCTAGGCTTCCTTTACAGTCCAACTCTCACAACCATACATGACTACTGGAAAAACCATAGCCTTGACTAGACGGACCTTTGTTGGCAAAGTAATCACTGCTTATTAATATGCTAAGTTGGTCATAACTTAGGAGTAAGCATCTTTTAATTTCATGGCTGCAGTCACCATCTGCAGTGATTTTGGAGCCCCTCAAAATAAATTCATCCACTGTTTCCATTGTTTCCCTATCTATTTGCCCTGTAGTGATGGGACTGGATGCCATGATCTTAGTTTTCTGAATGTTGAGATTTTAAACTAACTTTTTCACTCTCCTCTTTCACTTTCATATAGGTTCTTTAGTTCTTCTTCACTTTCTGCCATAAGAGTGGTGTCATCTGCATATCTGCATATATGAAATATCAATAAATATTTCTCCCAGCAATCTTGATTCCACCTTGTGCTTCCTCTAGCCCAGCATTTCTCATGATGTGCTCTGCATATAAGTTAAATAAGCAGGGTGACAATATACAGCCTTGATGTACTCCTTTTCCTATTTGGAACCAGTCTGTTGTTCCATGCCCAGTTCTAACTGTTGCTTCCTGACCTGCATACAGATTTCTCAAGAGGCAGACCAGGTGGTCTGGTATTCTCATCTCTTTCAGAATTTTCCACAGTTTATTGTGATCCACACAGTCAAAGGCTTTGGCATAGTCAATAAAGCAGAAATAGATGTTTTTCTGGAACTCTCTTGCTTTTTCCATGATCCAGCGGATGTTGGCAATTTGATCTCTGGTTCCTCTGCCTTTTCTAAAACCAGCTTGAACATCTGGAAGTTCACGGTTTATGTATTGCTGAAGCCTGGCTTGGAGAATTTTGAGCATTACTTTACTAGCGTGTGAGATGAGTGCAACTGTGTGGTAGTTTGAGCATTTGTTGGCACTGTCTTTCTTTGGGATTGGAATGAAAACGGACCTTTTCCAGTCCTGTGGCCACTGCTGAGTTTTCCAAATTTGCTGGCATATTGAGTGCAGCACTTTCACAGCATCATCTTTTAGGATTTGAAATAGCTCAGCTGGAATTCCATCACCTCTACCAGCTTTGTTCATAGCAATGCTTCCTAAGGTCCACCTGACTTCACATTTCAGGATGTCTGGCTCTAGGTAAGTAATCAGTGATCCTGATTATCTGGGTCATGAAGATCTTTTGTACAGTTCTTTAGTATATTCTAGCTACCTCTTCTTAATACCTTCTGCTTCTGTTAGGTCCATACCATTTCTGTCCTTTATTGAGCCCATCTTTGCATGAAATGTTCCCTTGGTATCTCTAATTTTCTTGAGGAAATCTCTAGTCTTTCCCATTCTATTGTTTTCTTCTGTTTCTTCGCACTGATCACTGAGGAAAGCTTTCTTACCTCTCCTTGCTATTCTTTGGAACTCTGCATTCAAATGGGTATATCTTTCCTTTTCTCCTTTGCTTTTCACTTTCCTTCTCTTCACAGCTATTTGTAAGGTCTCCTCAGACAGCGATTTTGCTTTTTGCATTTTTTTTCTTGGAGATGGTCTTGATCCCTGTCTCCTGTACAATGTCACAAACCTCTGTCCATAGTTCATCAGGTACTCTATCAGATCTAATCCCTTAAATCTATTTCCCACTTCCACTGTATAATCATAAGGGATTTGATTTAGGTCATACCTGAATAGTCTAGTGGTGTTCCCCACTTTCTTCAATTTAAGTCTGAATTTAGAAATAATGAGTTCATGATCTGAGCCACAGTCAGCTCCCGGTCTTGTTTTTGCTGACTGTATAGAGCTTCTCCATCTTTGGCTGCAAAGAATATAATCAGTCTGATTTCAGTGTTGGCCATCTGGTGATGTCCATGTGTATAGTCTTCTCGTGTGTTGTTGGAAGAGGGTGTTTGCTATGACCAGTGCCTTCTCTTGGAAAACCTCGATTAGCCTTTGCCCTGTTTCACCCTATACCCCAAGGCCAAATGTGCCTGTTACTCCACGTGTTTCTTGACTTCCTACTTTTGCATTCCAGTGCCCTATAATGAAAAGGACATCTTTTTTTGGGTGATAGTTCCAAAAGGACTTGTAGGTCTTCATAGAACCGTTCAGCTTCTTCAGCATTACTGGTCGGGGCATAGACTTGAATTACCATGATACTGAACGGTTTGCCTCAGAAATGAACAGAGATCATTCTGTTGTTTCTGAGACTGCATCCAAGTAGTGCCTTTCAGACTCTTTTGTTGACCATGATGGCTACTCCATTTCTTCTAAGGGATTCTTGCCCTTAGTAGTATATATGGTATATATATATAGGGTATATATGCCCTTAGTAGATATAATGGTCATCTGAGTTAAATTTACCCAGTCGAGTCCACTTCAGTTTGCTGATTCCTAAAATGTCGATCTTGCCATCTCCTGTTTGACCACTTCCAATTTGCCTTGATTCACGGACCTAACATTCCAGGTTCCTATGAAATATTGCTCTTTACAGAATCAGACCCTGCTTCTATCACCAGTCACATCCACAAGTGGGCATAGTTTTTGCTTTGGCTCTGTCTCCTCATTCTTTCTGGAGTTATTTCTCCACTATATCCAGTAATATATTGGGCACCTACCAACCTGGGGAGTTCATCTTTCAGTGTTCTATCTTTTTGCCTTTCCATACTATTCATGGGGTTCTCAAGGCAAGAATACTGAAGTGGTTTGCCATTCTCTTCTCCAGTGGGCCACATTTTGTCATAAAAAGCTAAAAGACACCCACAAACTTTATAATAGCATTCAAAATCCTCTATGATCCAGCCCCAGTCCACCTGAAGCTTCTCCTATCACATCTTCACTCCAGAGAAATGAACTTCTATTCTATTCCTAGCTACATCCTACTCCTTCCAGCACTGAAGATTTAATCTGAACTATTCTCTATCTCTTAAGGGGCATCTCTCCAAATTCACTTGCCTAATCCCACTCTTTGCATCTCTCCAAATTCACTTGCTTAATCCCACTCTTTCTCTTTAAAGGCCCAGATAAAATGCCACTTTCTTTAATAAGCCTTTCCTAGTCTTTCTCATGGAGAAGGCAATGGCACTCCACTCCAGTTTTCTTGCCTGGAGAATCCCAGGGATGAGGGACCCTTTTGGGCTGCCGTATATGGGGCTGCACAGTGTCGGACACAACTGAATCGACTTACCAGCTGCAGCAGCAGTCTTTCTCAACATTCCCCACTTACATGCCCTGAGTTCCCTATTAAGTCTATAGAAATCCTTAAAGACAGGCTGTAGACTAATTCTACCTTAGAACTTTTTTAAATAATCGAAACAGTGCATTATTTATGAAAAAGGGGCTAAGTAAATGCTTGCTGAATGAATGAGCTAGAGAATTCACAGAAAATTGTAAAGTCTGTAAAAACCATTTTTTTGCAAGATGCAATTTTTACATAAATCAGTAAAGATAACAGGGAAATCAATAATAATAAAAGCTAAAAGGAAAAAATTTATTTCACCACATGTTGTAATAAAGTGCTATCATTAAAAGAATTGTAATGGTTTCTGGAAAGAGATCCATTCCTACTTACCTGCTGCTGGAATCTCACCATATTCATCAACTGCTGAGCTCCAGGTGATAACTTTGACCCCATGGACTCCATGATGCTTTGGACCCTCTCCAGGTCTATCCTTGATCCTAGAGCGGGAGAGCCTGCTGAAGAATGTGCTGAGACTGGCCTTATGTGTACCACAACTTTACTGATGAACACACAGTTCTTTTCACCAAAGGAGAGCAGCTATTATAACACAAAAGACCAGGAAAATTAATAATGGTAATAAAAACAACCATTATTTAGGTCATTTCTTGTTAATATTGAAGTAACACTGAAGCATTCCAAAGTCTAAAAATTAACCTCAAGTACATTTTAAAGTTTCTCTAGTCACAGAAAAAAGCTATAAAGAACTACATCAACTTTAAAAAGTCTTTTTGTAACTAAAAAAATTAAGTGTAAATAATGTTTTACTTAATAAAGAATTAAAGATAAACTATTCCAATCTGAGTCCTTAACATACTGAAACTTTCCATAATATTATGTGATATTAAATAAGACTCACTAGAAGCCCATGCAAAATGTTGGCTGATAGTTAATATAGTTCAGTATTTTAGAATTTAGAATAAATTCTAAAGGAATTCTAACAGAATGTCCAGATGACTTAAGAGAGCTCAATAGTTTGCACATAGAAAAGATGAGTTCACAATGGTTTTCTAATTTGTCAAGAGAGTAAATAAAGGTCAATCTTTGAACCTAGTTCTTCTGACTTCTCTCCCAGGAGCTTTTCCAGTGCTTTATGCTGCCTCATTTTGTTCATGCTTCTAAATCAAGATGTTTCCTATGTGCTATAGGACTGCAAAGTAGCAAGTAAAGTAAATTAAAGTCACTCAATCATGTCCAGTCGTTACGACCCCATGGACTGTAGCCTACCAGGCTTCTCCGTCCATGGGATTTTCCAGGCAAGAATACTGGAGTGGGTTGCTATTTCCTTCTCCAGGAGATCTTCCTGACCCAGGGATTGAACCCAGGTCTCCTGCATTGGAGGCAGATGCTTTACCGTCTGAGCCACCAGGGAAGTTCAAAGTGGAAAGCAAACAGGATTTAGAATCAGACAGACCTGAGCTCGGTGAAGGCTGTGTCTGGGTGACCCTGGGCAGATGCCAAACTTGAGTCAGGGGTAAAATCAATTCATATGGTTGTTATAAGGATTGTGTGTTAAAATGTCCAATATATATCACTGAGTGAGTGCTCAAAGATATGCGTCAGTAACTATCATTTAACTTTCATAAACCATTAAAGGTACTACTGGCCCAAAAGAGGCCTTCATACAAACCCCAAGATTTTCCTAAATGAAACTCTCTGCACTCCCTGGTACTTCCACAGCACAGTTACAAATCCCTTTCACCTTCAGAGACAACAAACCACTATATCACACAAAGACACAGGTGGATACAGGTCCATGATCTAAAAAGAGTGTTGCACCAAAGATGTGACTGTCATCAGCAAGTGAGTAAATATCTTATGAAATGTATACACCCACATTACAACTTCCATATTATTCCTGTTCTGCTTTTTAATCCCCAAACCTTTCTCAGGAGTGAATGTGATGCCTATTTTCCACACTGAATCAACCTATTATCTGTCTTGCCCACTATACTATTAACAATGTGATGGCTTCATTCCAATTTATTTCATAACTGCTAATTCCTAAATGTCAAGTACCATAGCTGTCATTAATAGGCATTCCAATATGTGTGGATGAATGAATCACCTTAAACAACTTTATAAGCTATTAGTATATACACCTAAACAACATTTTTGCTCTTCTGTAATAATCAGCACAGAATTTTAGAGATAAAAATAATCAATTCAATAATTTATTTTCTTCAGTTCCCTAATATTACCCATAAATTAGGTCCAAACAAAAATGAAGAAACTGGCTCCAGATTACTCTGCTAGTCAGCAAAAAGCCTACTTAATAGCCAGGGCTTATGGTTTCCAGCTCTATACCCTTTCCCTACACCCAACAACATCAGTAAACTTCACTTTAACAATATTGTTCATGCTGAAGACACCGGTCCAATTCTCTTCAACTCTGTGTTACCCTTGTCTGAAAGTTCTCTAATTATATTTTATGTTTCTAAATATTTGGGGGCCAAAACTGCATGTGCTTTTTTTGACATGTTTCATAAAAAGATAACAAATCTTTTAAACTTACATATTCAAATAAATAAACTATAACTTAGTTAAAAATATTTTTTTAATCACAGTTTTTGGAGGCTTAAAAGTAAAATGCCACTGTATTATCAACAGTACATGTCATGACATAGCAATGTAATAAATGTTCAAATTTTAAAAGAAAAATGCATAATTTTTTAGAAAAGAATTTTTTTTTACAGTTTACTAAGTATTTCTGAACTAGAACTAGAGACCAAGTTGGACTAATTATTCTACCAAATCAACAGAAAGTAAGTGTATATACAGTAGAAAAACAACTATAGTTTTCAAATTAGTTAAAATTTAGGAATGACTTACCTTTATTTTACAAGCATGTGTGGGAGACTCCAATTTTAGATATTTTTGGTACAAAATAATCTTTTCATGTTCACTAAAAATTAAAAAAATTATAAAAGTTTCATACATTGTCATTTATAATAGTTACATTTAAAAATAAAGATTTTCAGGACAATATTTAAATCCTGAAATTCAGTTTTCCTGGCGAGACATAAACAGTGGGGATTTCCTGTGGAGTTGCCCTGGATATAAAAACACTATCTGCCACTTACTAGCTACATGCAAAAATTAAATTATACCAACCATATAATCATGTAGCACAGAGCACAACATAAAGCTCAAGAATATATCCATTATATACAACATGCATGGTTCACATTTTGACTCATATTAAGGAACGATTAAGACAGAATCTTCATAAGCAATTGGGGGAAAAAATCAAAAAGTATAATAATGGGTTGAGTATGCTGACATGGCAGTCTTAAATTCATGTACTATTTGTAAAGGGTTTCCTACAGGAAAATGTTCAAAGTTCTAGACTGATAAAATAAATTAATTTTTGGAAAATAGAGTCTTGTAAATTAAATAAAACAAATGTGAAACACTTACCGGAGTTTCATTCTAATAAAACTCTTCCACTAACTAGCTATGATATTTTATTTATTTCAACTTCTCTCTCTTCCATTAGCTCTCCATTTCCACATTTATAAAAACTAGGTTGCTCTAGACTGTCTTAAGATCCCTAAAGGCCTAAACTTCTGTGTCTGCTGGTATGTTTTTATCTTCTCTCTCCTAGTGTTTAGCACCAATGTCAGAATCAACAAATACTGCAAAAGCTCAAGAAAATAAAACACTACTTCAGAAGAACACTTCCACATTCAGTAAGTCACAAACCTGTTATCCAGAACATTACAAACATTCTTGCCCCTACTGGTTCCACAGTACTCCTCTCCCAAGTACACTTCCATATTTCTTGCTGAACTTAAAATGCCAATAGAAACGATTTCTTCACCTCCATGAGGGTCACATCTCAGGTAAAGGAAGCAGGGGTTTTCATCTTGGTTGTTCAGGTTCCTTTTCAAAATCACCTGATCCTGGCTGAAAAGAAAATGAAGAATATACCTATTGTTTTCTGCACATTCTCGTTAATCCACTTACTGGGCCACAGGATTGACAGATTATTCAATTCACTTAGGTCTGCGTTTGGAGTCCAAGGGAACTCGCTCAGTCGTGTCCCACTCTTTACGACCCCATGGACTGCAGCCTACCAGGCTCCTCTGTCCATGCAACTTTCCAGGCAAGAGTACTGGAGTGGGGTGCTATTGCCTTCTCCATGTTGGAGTCCAAGTGCACTCCAAAGTGAAAGTGAAAGTGAAGTTGCTCAGTCGTGTCCGACTCTGCGACCCCATGGACTGTAGCCTACCAGGCTCCTCTGTCCATGGGATTTTCCAGGCAGGAGTGGATTGCCATTTCCTGCTCCAGGGGTTCTTCCTGACCCAGGTATCTCCCGCATTGTAGACAGGCGCTTTACCATCTGAGCCACCAGGGAAGTGCATACTCCAAAACACTAACCAAATAAATGCTCAATAAAGAAATCATGACGAAATGATGCTTTAGACGAGGGTCTCCACTATTTTCCCTTGACTTCTATCTACATTGTACGCAACTTCCTGTAACTGCATGAATAGTTAATGAAATAAAGGACAAATGTGTGCCATTTTCAAAATCAAGCTTATGAAGATTCTCGACATTTGGATTTTTAAATGCCTATTTTGGTAGACAGGTTTTTATTTCAGGGTAAGAGAGGCCGGTTCTGATCTCGACAAGGAGCCTCAGGAGCCGACGACATGGACTCAAGGGGGTCTCCCGCTCACCCGGCCCCCGTCCCCAACATTCACACCCGAGTCCCCTCAGCTTTCCCGCGGACGCCCCCGGGCCCCGCCCTTTCGCCCTCGCCGCCCGCACAGCCCCGTCACCCGCTCGGCTCCCGCTTCGGGCGCAGACCCTCTCCCCTCAGGGTCCCCGTCTCCCCTCGCGGCTCCCCCAGGAGCGCGACTCTGTCCCCGAGCACAGCCCAGGCCCCGCCGGCCCAGCGCACCCCGAGGCGGGCGGCGCCAGCAGCTCCTCCCAGTCGGCGTCCCGGGCGCCGAGACCAGCCCGGGTGAGACGGAGACTCCGGGCCAAGGCTCCGCACGCGGCCTCCCAGGAAGAGGCCAGGGTCAGGCGGCGGGGCAGCGACCCGTGTACGGTCTCGGTCTCCATTCGGCCACCCACGGACCAGGCCGGCCCCGGAACCTCTCTTTATAGCTCTTTAATTTTCCGTCAGACCAAGGAAGGTTAAGGGCAACTTCCGGCTCGGCTGGCCGCAAACCTGACCGCCCCGGCTTCCCGGCGGCGTCGGGAAGAGCCCAGCTACCGAAACACGCATGCGCGTGCGGGCCGGTTTGGGCAGCGGGGCTCCAGAGCTGCTGGGGAAAGAGCTGGAGGGAGGCGCATGCGCACTGGCAGCCTCGTCTAAACCCTGGGATTTGCGCAGGCGCAGCGCAGAGCGCGCGGGAACGCCGCGGTTCTTCGACGTTACCCCTAGAACTGAAGCAGGTGGTGTTGCTCCCGTTTTGCTGGCCTGACCGAGTTGGGTTGGTCCACTGAGAAGAGTCCATCGCGAATTCGGTGTGGTGTCCGTTCCTCTCGAGATCTGAACGACCTATTCTCGACCCTGGGTGTCTCTGGAGTGGACGCTGATAGTTTTTGCTGATGGCAGTTGTGGTGCAGGGGGTTGGGGGGCTGCCCAGACGGGCCGTGGAGTCGCCTTGTCCCTCCTCACCCGGCTCCCACACGCACTTTCCTCCGAGGGTATCAGGTGGGTGCCCGCAGTTCGGCTTTCGCCGAGGAGGTTTGGACAGTGTACCCCGCAGCTGTGGGGCCGGGCGAATTTCTAGGTTTGGGGGCCCTGGGACGTCACGATTTGAACCCCTCTTGTGTCCCCGAGCCCCACCGGGCCGGATGGAAAGTGGAGAAGGACAAGGGCCGGAAGGGGCTTGCCCCACTGGTCTGCACTCCAGGCCCCAGGAGGAGCAATTAGGAAGGCGGCCTTGGGTCTGTTGTGGAGCTGTAGAATCTGAGCTGGACCTGAAGGGCCTTTGAACTTTGGTCCGGAAAAGTGGTATTGGATGAAACTTTCCACATGCCCGGGGGACAGCTAAACCTATGATGCCTTTCTGACAGCCCCACCTTGTGAAAAAAAATGGACCATAGAGGTGACTCAGTGGTAAAGAATCCACCTGCCAAGCGAGAGACTCAAGTTCATTCCTGGTCGGGAAGATTCCCTGGAAAAGGAAATGGCAACCCATTCCTATATTCTTGCGTGGAGAATTCCATGGACAGAAGATCCTGACAGACTATAGTCCATGTGGTCACACAGACTCCAGTGAGACTTAGGATCTAAATAGCAGCAGCAGCATGGTCGCAGCATGGTCTTAGAATAAACTTCACAAATCTAATTGTAAAAACTATATCTCAAGAGTGTTGAAGCAAAACATTGAAAGCAATAGCACTGACACAAAAAGCATGTAACAGAGTTTGGAAGAAGATAATCCTGAAAAATCTAGTATCTCCTACGTCTTTAGTTGTTAGATACTTAAGTTATGGAGCCTTAGAGGATAATATTGTGACATTTCATCAATTACAGGTGAGCTCTCTTTTACCACCCCTGCCACAGTTCATTTGTGTGAAGGAATCTAACCTGGAAATGCTGGGAACAAATATCTTTATGGGTTTTATTTCTTTCACAGAGGAGGTTTTTTGTTTTTAGCATTTTGGTTGAAGTATATTTTTATTTCTTCACTTGCTTTAGTAAGTCATATTTACATTATTCTGATGTATTTTTCAGTAAATATGCAATTATGAAAAAATTTCTTTTACTCATATCCTTTTCTTGTGATGTACCTTTTATTTTTTTATTTTAAAAGTTTTTATATTATCCACTTTGAGACTTGAGAGAGAAGTTAAAGGAGATGTAACAGTCTGAGGAGAGGATACATCTGATGTCCCATCAGAGATTCACAAGCTTTCTGTAAAGTGCCCGATAATTTTTTTTGAACTGTGGTATAGGAGAAGACTCTTGAGAGTCCCTTGGATAGCAGGGAAATCCAACCAGTCCATCCTAAAGGAAATCAGTCCTGAATATTCATTGGAAGGACTGATACTGAAGCTGAAACTCCAGTACTTTGGCCACCTGATGCGAAGAACTGACTCGCTGGAAAAGACCCTGATGCTGGGAAAGATTGAAGGCAGGAGAAGGGGCCAACAGAGAATGAGATGGTTGGATGGCATCACCAAACTCTATGGACACAAGTGTGAGTATGTTCCAGGAGTTGGTGATGGACAGGGGAGGCCTTGCTTGTTGCAGTCTATGGGGTCGCAAAGTCCATGGGGACACAACTGAGCGACTGAACTGAACCAAACTGAATAAATTTTTAAAATTTTGTAGGCTGTTTTCCATTGATACTACTTGAGGCTGCTGTTTTACCTTGACAGCAAAAGTAGACAAGTTTTCAACAAATGGGTGACACTGTGTTTCAGAATCTTTCTGGACACTGACATTTTGAATTTCATGAAGTTTTCATGGGCTAAATGGGTATGTCTGAATTTATTTCTGTGTCTGAATTTAGAGGTTCTGAGTGGGGTAAATTGTTACTCGATTGATAAAATTCATGTTTGAGTTATTGTCCATGACACATGGTAACACCTGATGGGTTCTAGACTCTTTCTGATACTTGGGGGATCCAGAGTTTGTTCCTAATAATATTCACACCTTGAAAAAAACAGTTTCAATGTACAGTAACTCAGCAATCAAATAACTACAGGAATTAGAAGGAAACCAAAAGATGAAGTAGTCAGCTCTGTAAGGAAAGTCAAAATAGCCTGTGTCCTTAATCATGACTTAGCTCATTCAAGACTGTTTACCTCAGAATCATTGCACTTCAACAGGAAGGAATGGGGGGGAACTTGGAAAAATAAAACATTTTTGAGTGAGAGGAAACCCACAGTTAATTTAATTAAAAGTATTGGGTTCAGTGAGGATGAGCATAGTAGGTTCCTTTACTTAAGACAAATGTTTGTTTAGAGTTAAAGCAGGAGCTGGAAAACCTTAAGGTAAATGAAATTCACATTTTCAGAGACATATAAGCAAAGGTCATGGAGGCAGAGAAAAAGGAGCAACTAACATGGGAGGTGGGCTGGATGGGAATCGTGAAGATTTTACAGAGGAGATGGTGTTTTAGTGAAGCTTTGCAGGATTAGTATCAGCAGATACAGAAGGAGAGACTAGTGAGCCATCTAGCCAAGGCTCAGGCATGAAGATACATTGGGTGTGGGGAAATACAGCAGGAAATGAGGCTGGAAAGGTACATTGAGATGTGGACAGGCCCCATTTAGGGCCTGGGGTGCAGAATTTAAGATGCTCACTTGGTCAGATAAGTGAAGGGTTGGCACATCGTTAAGTAGAGGGTTGATTTCACAATCTCCCATGTTCTGGTAAGATGGAGTAGATGTACCTTTCCTTCAGTCAGTTCAGTCACTCAGTCGTGTCAGACTCTGCAACCCCATGAACTGCAGCATGCCAGGCTTCCCAGCTCCCAAGCCTTGCTCAAATTCATGTCCATTGAGTTGATGATGCCATCCAACCATCTCATCCTCTGTTGTCCCATTCTTCTCTCTCCTTCAATCTTTCCCAGCATCGGAGTGTTTTCCAGTGAGTCAGTTCTTTGCATCAGGTGGCCAGAGTATTGGAGTTTCAGCTTTAACATCCATCCTTCCAATGAATATTCAGAACTGATTTCCTTTAGGATGGACTGGGTGGATCTCCTTGCAGTCCAAGGGATTCTCAAGAGCATTCACCAACAGCACAGTTCAAAAGCATCAATTCTTTGGCGCTCAGCTTTCTTTATAATCCAACTCTCACATCCACACATGACTACTGGAAAAACCATAGCCTTGACTAGATGGACCTTTGATGGCAATGTCTCCTTTTTATTTTATTTTTTTATTATTTTTTAAAATGTTAGCTCATATGTTTATTAACCAGTATATAATTACTTGTCTTCTGGTTTGTTAAAACAATAGGTCAGACAACATTTGCCACAATAATGTCTGTCAAAGTGACTGGCCATAAAAACTCCAGCACCACATTCATCTGAGGCTAAAGTGACTGATTTTGCCATTCTCATCCACCTTATAATATTTCAGAACAGCCAATTTAACCTTTCTCTTATGCTTGTTCTTCTTGGGAGTGGTGTAAGACTTCTTCTTCCTTTTCTTAGCGCCACCACAAAGTCTCAACACTACATGAAGAGTGGACTCCTTTTGAATGTTGTAGTCAGGCAAAGTACATCCATCTTCCAGTTGCTTGCCAGCAAAGATCAGTCTTTGCTGGTCAGGAGGAATTCTTTCCTTATCCTGGATCTTGGCCTTTACATTTTCTGTTGTATCCGAGGGCTCAACTTCAAGAGTGATGGTCTTCTCCGTCAGAGTCTTCACGAAAATCTGCATCTTGGCGGCGGTTCCACCGCAGATGGCGTATCCGAAAGCTCTCTTCTTTTTAATATGTTGTCTATACCTTATGTTTTGTGTTAACTGTGCAACTAAACCCTGAACGTGTAAAGCAAGACTCTGAAAGATGGAGAGAAGAAAACAGACTAGCTAGTAACCTTTGAGATTCAAAGAAACGTAGTGGTGAGTCCCCTGGATTTTGTTTTTTTCCTCCCATTTCCAGACTTGGATCTGAAGAAGCTGGCAACCTGCAAACACTATTGGAGGCAGACAAAAAAGCCCAACAAAAGCCTATGTTTCTACCCAAAGGAGTAGGAAACAGGCAGCCTAAAAGACAGTATTCCAGCCAAATACCAGAGGAAAAACTATGGCCCTACTCTTCCCCGTCTCCCCACTACACCCCTCTCCCAGCAGAGACTGTGTGGAGAAACTAGACTTCATTCCACCAGGCTGTAAAGAAATTTCCCAAGCCTCTCTCTCCAGGTTAGTGCCAGAGAAGGCTGAGTAGAGCTGAGACTTTCATCTCTAGGTAGTAAGTAACACCTCTTCTTATTCTCTGTGGTGTCACTGGAGACTTCTGGGGACTCTCGACTCCCACACTCAACTGGTAGATATGAAACACTATTCCACCTAACTGCTGGGGTGATATCAGAGGAAGCCTAGAGGAAATTCAGGATTTTTACTATCTCCCAGCAGTAACAAAGACACCTGCACAGTGATGTCATTGGAGACAAAAGCGTGAGGGATTTTTTTTTCAGTGTTCATCGTAAGAATCTAATTGATCTCTTAGAGATAAAACTCATGAAAGTGTGCCCCCATTCACTAAAACTAAAACTGAGACCCCCGGGGAATGATTTTTTTTTTCTTTTTCTTAAGCTAGTCCTCACTGATCCTCCAGCAATTCCTCAATGAAGCTCCAGTACTTTGGCCACCTCATGCGAAGAGTTGACTCATTGGAAAAGACTCTGATGCTGGGAGGGATTGGGGGCAGGAGGAGAAGGGGACGACTGAGGATGAGATGGCTGGATGGCATCATGGACTCGACGGATGTGAGTCTCAGTGAACTCCGAGAGATGGTGATGAACAGGGAGGCCTGGCGTCCTGCGATTCATGGGGTCGCAAATAGTCGGACACGACTGAGTGACTGAACTGAACTGAACCCGTTGCTGGTTCCAGCAGTGGCTTCTGCTCCTGGTATGCTGTATGCTATGATTCTCTGTATTCACCTGCCTCTTAGCTTTTTTGGGGAGTGAAGTGAGTGAAAGTCACTCAGTCGTGTCTGACTTTGTGACCCCATGGACTGAATTCGCCAGGCCAGAATACTGGAGTGGGTAGCCTTTCCCTTCTCCAGGGGATCTTCCCAACCCAGGGATCAAACCCAGGTCTCCTGCATTGCAGGTGGATTCTTTACCAGCTGAGCCACAAGGGAAGCCCTTGGGGAAGAGGGGTGGCTATTTTCCCTGTGACTTCAGTTCTCTTGTTTACTTAAGAAGACTTGGTTTTCAATTTGTTCTGATTTTTTTCTTGTTTTGAGGAGGGCAGTTCCCAAACTCTTTACATTTTGGAGTGGAAATTGGAAGTTCATATTCACTTGGTTTATTTTTTCTTTCTGTTCCTCAGACTGGATAATCTCAATTGACCTATCTTCAAATCTACTAGTTCCTTCTTCTGCCTGCTCAGATCATTTGTTGAACCTCTCCAGTGAATTTTTCTTTTTTCCTATTCTCATACTTTCCTTTAGTTCTTCAGAAGTGGTGTGTTTGCTGCTGCTAAGTCGCTTCAGTCATGTCTGACTCTGTGCGACCCCATAGACGGCAGCCCACCAGGCTCCCCTGTCCCTGGGATTCTCCAGGCAAGGACACTGGAGTGGGTTGCCATTTCCTTCTCCAATGCATGAAAGTGAAAAGTGAAAGTGAAGTCGCTCAGTCGTGTCCGACTCTTATCGACCCCATGGACTGCAGCCCACCAGGGCCTCTGTCCTTGGGATTTTCCAGGCAAGAGTACTGGATTGGGGTGCCATTGCCTTCTCCGGTGGTGTGTTTAGACATGTTTAAAATAGCTGATTTAAAGTCTTTGTCAAGCAGCGCCAACACCTGGGCTGCTTCAGGGAAAGTTTTTACTGATTTCTTGTCTCCTCCTCATCTTATGGGCCATACTTTCCTGTTTCTTTGCATGTCTTGCCTTTTATTGAAAATTGCACATTTAAAATAACATTGAGTTCCCTGATGGCCTAGTGGTTAGGATTCCAGGCTTTTATCACATGGCCTGGGTTCAGTCCCTGGTTAGGGAACAGAGACCTACGGAGATCCCACAGGTCACATGCTGTGTCCTCCCTATTCCTCAAAAGCAAGATGAAACACTGTAATACAATATGGCAACTCTGGAAATCAGGTTCTCCCCATTCTCCAAGTTTTGTTATACTTGTTTAGTGACTTTTCTCAACTAATTCTGTGTAAAGTCAGTATTCTTTGTCATGTGTGAAAACTGAAGTCTTTATTGATTAGCTTAATAGCAGCTAATGATTGGATAGGTGAAGTCACTCAGTCATGTCTGACTCCTTGCAACGCCATGGACTGTAGCCTGCCAGGCTCCTCTGTCAATGGAATTTTCCAAGCGAGGATACTGGAATGGGTTGCCATTTCCTCCTGCAGGGAATCCCCCAACCCAGGAATCAACCCCAGGTCTCTTGCACTGTAGGCAGCCTCTTTACCATCTGAGCCACCGGGATCCAGTATACTGCCCAGTCTTTCATGAAGGGCTCTGTGTGCATACTGGGGCATGCCTTCAGTAGTATCAGCCCAGAAGTTGAAAACTGCTTTTACCTTCAATTTCCTGCTTGGAAAAAGGTCAGCTGGGATATAATGCGCAGGACCATCTCCTGTCTTTCTGGAAAATACTCATAACTCTCCATGCACACAGCCGTACATATGTGCACAGACTTTAGATTTGTTCAAAACCGCTATGGATCTAATTCACCAGTTTTTCCATAAAGAAAGCTGAGCACCAAAGAACTGATGCTTTCAAATGTGGTTCTGGAGAAGACTCTTGAGCATCCCTTGGACTGTAAGGAGATCAAACCAGTCAATCCTAAAGGAAACCAACCCTGAATGTTCATTGGAAAGATTGTTGCTGAAGCCGAAGCTCCAATAGTTTGACTACCTAATGCAAAGAGCCAACTCGTTGGAAAAGACCCCGATGCTGGGAAAGATTGAAGACAGGAGGAGAAGGGGATGACGGAGGATGAGATCACTGACTCAGTGGACATGAATATGAGCAAACTCCGGGAGACTGGAGGACGGAGGAGCCTGGCATGCTACAGTCCATAGGATCGCAAAGAGCCAGACATGACTTTGCAACTGACAGACAACAATCACTTGCCCCAAGTCTTACCCACTGCCCAGAGAGCCAGGAAGTAAAGACTTTCTGCCAAAATTTCTGTGAGAAGACTTCTTGCACTGAGTGGACTCTGAGTTGGGTCAAATACAGATAGCTTTTGCAAGAGAGGTCTTTCAGAAAAACAGCAGATGAGTCAGATAATGACAGTTCTTCGGAATGAGGCTTTGAAAGAGCTCTACTTCTGTTCTGCTCCATCTGGTTGGCTGCATTGGAATCAAGGCTGTTGAAAATAAGGCTTCCTTGGAACTGGAGAATGAATGATGAAACAGTGCCACAAAGCATGCTAGCATGCTGTTCATATTGAAATTCAGTTCTTAAATATTCCTTGAGCTGCTGAAAGCTTACAGTTAGTATTCAGAGTCAGAAAAACCTGATTCTGACAATTTCTTTTCTGGTCAGATTTTCATTGCTTTTATAAAAGAGAGAATTTTCAGAGATCTTATGCCACCATTTTTGGTGATAACTCTCTTGCTGTTTGTAACCTCATGCAGGGTTTGGCCAGAGCAGCAAGGACTAACCCTTTGTAGTTAAATTAATTATTTCATTTAATGGAACCAGCTTTGCTGGTGTGAGTACCTTGAAATCATAGAATTCCTGATTTAAAAGATACCCTGATATTCAAATTGCTTTTTGAAATCTTTTTGTCTTAACCATAAAGTATGAAGTCAGTGAACCTATGCTTGCTATGTTGCTTCAGTCATGTTCAACTCTTTGTGACTCCATGGACTGTAGCCCACCAGGCTCCTCTGTCCATGGGATTCTCCAGGCAAGAATACTGGAGTGGGTTGCCATGCCCTCCTCCAGTGAACTTATATCTGAATTCTATTAAGTGGCTACAAGTATATACTACTTTCTTGTGTTGCTAAAACAGAGTCTTAGCAGACTTTTATAATTGTACTTTTAGAAATATTGAGCATTTTTATATATTAGCCTCCCCACATCACTATCTTTTTATTATATTGAACCCCCAGATTTGCTTTTGATTAACAGTCAAACCTTAAAAAAGTCCTCTGAGAGAAACAGAACCTGAAAATGTGATATTGAAATGAAATGATTTAAAATAGTATCTGGGTATTTACATGTCCATTGGTGCCACAGTATATCTGAACATGGAATGGAATTCAGAACTCCATGAAAGAGAGCTAATGTCCAAAGAGTTGATGTCACACAGAATACGGCCTGATTGGCACAGAAGTTGGAGCTGGACAGTTGATTCTCCATTCTGCTCTGGTGGAGGCTGCACTTCTAAAAGCGAGCTCTTCAAACCTACATCTCAATTACTCCTAACAGGGACAGCTAGAATTTTCTTTCTCAAGTTAAACGCTTGAGAAATCCCTGATAAGATGTACTGTTCCCTCAAGTTTATTTTAATTGTAATTTTTTTTTACTGTCACCCTTCATCCAGCTTTGACGACTTAGATTCTCGTAAGTATGCTTTGGTAGTTGGATGGTTTCATTCTCTCTTCCGGGTCACTTTACTTCAGTTTAAGGGCGTTAGATTAAATAAACTGTTTATTCCACATAATTTGGACTTCCTGGAAAGATTTAGGGTTCAGGAGAAAATTGGCAGTTGTCAGAGGGAGAATGGAAAAACTTCCTTTTCCTGAAACATGTATCTCTTACAAAAGAGATAAGTATATTCTTAGGATTAATGAACATAACATTTAAAGAAAGTTGTTCCCTTAATAATTGCTGTCGGCGATTTTTAAGCCTAATGTACAGCAGGAGTTTAATTCTGACTCTGAAAATGAACAGAGGTGACTCTGAAAGTGAACCTGGAGGCCCAGATGTTTGGAAGTAAAACCATTTGCTCCAGTGTAGGTAGGTTTGTTATTTACAGCTGCACTTTACTGCACGTGAAAGAGAAAACGATTCTTCCCACTGTCTTTCCTTCTTTCTCCCTGGACTTTATGTTTCAGTCCCATCTCACTTAGAAATGAACCTTTTTCCCCATCTCTGGGCCCACTTAGGTCCTGGGCACCACCCCCTAGGAAGACCCATTTGTGCTTTACAAGCATTGGGCTCATTCTTCTTCCACTGAAGGAAGCATATTGTGGTTGCTAAGTGACAGTGGGGAGGGAAGCCACGCTCACTGCTTGCCTGCACTTCTCTGCCTAGATAAAAGCTCCAAAGTTAACGCGATAATTATGTTCTGCATTGGCGGCGCTATCCTGTTGGCCATGCTCATTCTGATGGCCGTCGTCATCTGTCTTTACTACAAAGTAGCCAACGCACTGAAGTGAGTGATGTGGGTAAGAGGGGCCAACACCCGCTCACCTGGGATCCTGGGGCTCCATCCTTGAGCGGGATCATCCCCGGCCCTGTGGCCGCACCCTGGGTGAGGTCAGGAACAGCAGGGGGTTTGAGAGGACCGAGGTGGTGAGGGTAGAATCTGGCTTTCTACTCCTTCTGGTCTGGGGCTGTGAGCTCACAAGGAGAATGTTCTCAGCTGCTGGGTCTGCGGTGCTTTGCCCTCCCTTGCCTTCCCTTACCCTCAGCGGGTTGATTCCACATGACTGCAGACTGAAGATGGCGTGACTGAGTCTGCCTCTGCTTACTCGGAGGATGGGCTGAGCTGATGTTCCCCCCCGCCTGAGTGGGGGAGCTCTCAGCGGGTCCTTGGCTCTGGGCACAGTGGGATGTGCCTGTAGGACCCTGGGGAAGCTGAGTTGTGTGAAGATCCTGGGGTTTGCCTCACCAGGGAGTGTAGATCTGAAAAGGGAGCATTAAGTTTGGGGGAAGGAGCCTTCAAATATGGGCGAGACTGGTCGTCAGAAGCAGTGGTGTTCCCAGGCATTAATGCTCCAAGGAGACAGCATGTTTTTGAACAGAGTCCTGCATCAAGCTTTGGATGACCTGGTTTTTATTTCCAGCCCCCCCTCTACTTGTATGTGATTGATCAAGTCACTGTGCTTCTCCATGTCTCAGATTCTTTATGTGATAAGTGGGGAGAATAATCCAAAAAAAAAAAAAAAAGCAGCAGTCACGTTCCCATTCTAGGGAAGTTCAGTCTGTGAGCAGGAAGGTAACTCCCAGCACCCAGGGGCGGCTGACTTGGCACCCTCCCAGGTTGTGCTCTGCACTTAGCTGACTTGCAGTGATCACCTGGGTGACCCGCACTTGTAACTCACTCTCCCTCATTTGCTGGAACCTGATCTTACATTTCTGGCACTCTTAGGAGAGGAAGGGGTTGGACAGGAACTTGGGACGAGGGCAGAGTTGATTTCATCTCGGGCTGGTGTCATGGGTTTGATTGGTTCCAGGCCCAAATTCTCCAGATCCCCCTGACAGTTGTAACAGGTGGACCAAGAAGAAAAATTCTAATCCTATGCTCTGTGTATGTCTTTTCTTAAGCATGCCAAAGGTACCACCTGTTTGTTTGGCCTTAAAAGTAATCCAGCCATGGTCACCCCCGGACAAGGTCAGTGCGGCCCTCACCACTGGGTCTTATCCCAGCCTCCAGTACTGTGACGAATGTAACTTGTATCCCAGCTTCGATGCCCTGCCTCCATGCTGCTGTAATGTAAATGAGGGGCTCTGACTTGGGTGGGTACAAATATCTTCATGAACAATATTTCTTTCTTAGTAGAGTCTTTTATTATTCAAGTCAAGTTTTATACTGTTTCCATTATATCATGTACTATGTACCATATTTATGTGCTTTTGAATAAATGCAATATTGAAAATAACCCTTTCTGCCTCCAGTATTGTTGTTGTTGTTAGTTGGAAAAGTACAGACATTTGTGTCTTACCTACTTTGGGACTTGGGGCAACTAGCTTATCATGTTATATTGCAATATAAGGAGAGTTAAGAGTAGAAAATACATCTATATATACAACCCCAAGGGAAAAAGAAAAAAGATGTTAGAGTGTTTCCAGTTTCAGACTCTGCTATAAACTTCCTGTGCCTGAGCCCTAGCCCTTCTTCTACCGACTTCCTTCACTCTCACCCAGCTTGCTCTGCCATGGACATGTTATATGGCCAGGAGGGAACCGCCATTCATCCTAGAGGGTATCAGCCAGGCCGGCTTTCTCTGGGTGGAGGGCGCTTGATTTGTGTAACAATGGGGTTGAGCTCTGTGGTGTCAAAAGGACATTTTAAAAACCTGAGATGCCGCCTCCTGCTATCCTCCAAATCTTCAGAAGCTGATTTTCCTTCTTTTTGCATCCCTGTTAACACTGATTTTTGCTGACTCGCCTGTTTCAGTATCTTGAACTGCAGACAGTGTCTTTAACCTGCTGAGTGGTGAAGCCCAGATCCTTCTGGTCTCAGCAACAGGCAGGAGGATGCACCCCTCTTCGTTCCTGCTCGGGCTGCTCCTTTCTGTCCCTGCTCTTTCCTCTGAGCCTCTGAAACCCCCTTCTAGCCCCAGACTCTCTGTTTGTAACCAGAGTTGGTACTTTCCCCTCATTAACACAACCTTTGCTTAGTCAGCATCCCGTGTTATACTCAAGGAATTAACTAGTAACAAGTGGTCGGTTACCTACTAAAAAGGATGAAAAAGGATAACAGGAAAGAATGAGAAACAACTGCTACCTCTAGGCTCACAGGGAGAAAGGGATGGTAGAACTAAGCATTTGGAAGAGGTCGCCTCCTGGCGGAGAGGCAGTTCTCTAGCTGACGGCTTGGCTGAGGAAGATCTATTCAGCACTTTAGAGCCAGCAGGGCGAGCTGCTCTCACACAGTAGGCCTTGGGTGGCCGAGAAGCTCCCTGGAGGGTGACATGAGTGCCCCCAGTCTCAGTAAGGGTTTCGAGAGGCAAATTCAAGGCTGCACCTTCCCTGGAGGCTGCCCCAAACCTGCCAGCTGGAAGTGACGAGTCCTTCTTGGGTGTCCTCGAGCACTTCCTCTCCTGGCATCTGCTACTTCCTGCCTCATCTTAGGAGTTCAAGTGCCCTTGGATTTTCTCTTGTCACCAGCAAGCTCCTGAGCATCAGTGCAATTTCTCTCTGAGCCCCACTCAGTGGTCAGCACAGTGCCTAGAACCCGGGAGGCCCTGTGCAAGTGTGTTCCAAATGTGGAGCGTACACCCTAAGTCCAGGCATTGCAGGCTCCTTGAGGGAGGCAGGATGGAGTAAGGGGTTCTTTGAGACACCCCTCTGGTCGGCAGTAGGAACAACGTAACAGAGAGGTTTTAGAACCGGGCCGATTTGGTTCCAAATCAACTGTGCCTTTCACAAGCTCGTGCCACTGCAGAAGTTGCTTAGCCTCTCTGAGCCTCAGTTTCCTTAATGTAAAATGGGTGGGAGGGCCGCCTAACCAGCAGCCACTTTCCTGATGCCCAAAGGCTTTCCCTTTACTCCTATGTATGAGTATACAGTGCGCCAGGGGATACATCACGGAGATAAAGGCAAACAAGTCCTTAGGTGCCTGATTGAATTCCAGGTCCAAGTCAAAACAGATGCCTCCCCTTTTCTTGTGAATAGTTTCATGTAGATCTTCCAAACACTTCCCCCAGTGGCCATGTGGGTCATTCTACTCTGCATTCCTTCATATATCTTAAACGCAGCTACTGGCAAGATCTTTTGTAATGTGAAAAGAGCTTAACTAGGTTGGGAAAATCAAATTAAGTATTTACAAGCAGCACTTGAAAACTGTCTGGTTACTGGCCCATCAACCATTCTTCCATCAGGAACTGACTGAACACCTGCAGATGGCCACGAAGAGGGGGTATTCAGAGGTGCATCAGGTGGAATAGCGTAATACTATGAAACCGGTCAAATAGTGTGACCCACTAGAGAGTGTAAAATCCCATCACCAGGAATTATTAAGAAAAGAACCCCTCCTTTGTAGTGGAGTGATTGAGCTATATACAATGCATGATTAGCATATAATATATAATATCAATGCTATTTTTCTATAGTTTTAGTAGCCTCAAAGGAGTGTCTCAGACCTGCTGGGTGGAGCTGAAAGTCCAGGCTCCACCTGACTTGAGGGTGCAGGGGGTCCTCAATTGTCCAGCTCTTTACTCTGCCTTCTCTGGTAACACCCTGGGGAGGGGAGGGGAGGAGAGGGGAGACGATAGGTAAGGGCACTGAGAGCAGGTGGAAGGCCAGGCTCTCCACTTCACCTTTGCTGGCTAGGCAAGGGGTGGGGCCACAGTTTCACCATTAGAGCAAGTAAGTTATGGACTCAGAGTTTTCTAGAATTGCCTGGCTGCCTCTTTGTTGGTCCTCTGGCTAGAGAGAGCAGGCTTCTCTCAGGCCATTTTTGCCTGTACTAATTGGAGCTTCCGGTCTGTACCTTTCTTCTTGTTAACTGCATTTTGATCTGTTCGACATGGTTAGCCATGGTTTTCAAACTTTGTCATTCCTAAGAATCACCTGAGTGCTTTTGGAAAGAGCAGCTTCCTGGGTCCCATTCCCTGAACTACACCCAGAGTACCTGAACTGGAAGTTCATTGGACCCTTATTTATTTTTCTTAAAAAAATTTTATTTCTGTATGTATCTGGCTGTGCCAGGTCTTAGCCGGGCATGCGGGAACTTTAGTTGCAGTATGTGAACTCTTAGCTGTGGCATGTGGGATCTATTTCCCTGACCAAGGATTGAACCCAGGGCCCCTGCCTTGGGAGTGTGCAGTGTTAGCCACTGGACCACCAGGGAAGTCCCTTATTTATTTATTCTTGAAAATTCAGTGCATTAACTGTCAACACTTTTCACATTAGGGATTTGCTAAAGGCTGTAAGGTGCTAATTTTGGAAGCTCTTAGCCTTTCTCTGCAAGATTTAGACAAGTACAGTTAATGGGCAGGCAACCTTTAAAAGTGGAAACTCTAGCAACTCTTGCTAATCTGGAAAAACTTTTTTCTTTTTTTAATTTGAAGCACTTGCACAAAATAGATGCCAGATGCTAAAATCACTATTTCATGTGACTGAGGATGAAGCTACTTGTGAGAGATAATTAACTTTGGTATAAAGATGCTATCTTCATCAAACTGACCACTAATTACATATCAGCTTCTACTATGTATCCGCAAGGAACTTACTTTTACCAAGATGGTTTTCGGTGAAGGGCATGTTTGCAGTGAAACTGACATGTCTCGCTTTAGAGGCAATGTCCCTCCTCCGGTCACTTATCAGATTTTTATCTCTCAGGAATTTGGGGTTCACTTCCCAGCCCCATCAAACCCTGCCCTCCTCCTCCCTGAGGGACTTGACAATAGTGTATTATCATCTCGTACATGCTATTTATTGACAGAGATGGGAACAATATCCCCTGGACTTGAGAACTCATGTGTTAAATACTGTTAGTAAATATGTCTTGAAAAACAAGAGGAAAAAAATTGTTTCTTTAGAGACAACTTTGAGGGCACTGAGCCTAGTGCAGAATTCTTTCTGTTCAGATATAATGAGAGATTAGATTACGTGGGTGCTGCCCTTCTTTTCAGGGGGACATGGGACTATTCTAATCTTTCTTTGTTTGCCTTTGAGGTTTCCCGTAAGGCTTGAAGATCTGGGAAACAGACTGAGCATGTGGTAGCTCACAGAGCAGTCCTGAGGGGTTCCTGTGACTGTTGCTCAGGCTCTCATTTGCAAGCTTCACCTGAGCTCAACAAAGCCAAGGCCCAATTTGTTTTCTTTGAAACAGACAAATAAAGCTCATCTTGCGTAAACGACAATGAGTAAATGACATTTGATTCAACTGACCAATGACTATGGTTAGAAAAAAAAGAGCAGTGATTTTCTGATAGACACGTAGTTTATTCTTCACAGGGTCCTTGGCAAGATCTGAAAATAAATTCTCACACCACCAGAGGACAGAAACAAAAAGATCCACCTACTAGCATCTAAACATTAAGGAGTCAAAAATATCTTTAAGTGCAGTGTGGTATCAAGAAATAACTTTTCTTTACGACATGTTGTACAGTTTAAGACCATGATCGAGTTCTTGATAGTGAAGAATTATAAAATGTAAGACTCTAAGACAGCAATTGCCTTAGAGATTTGGTAATCAGACAAGATTTACTTAGCAATCAACCTCGAAGAGAACCTCTTTAGCTCTTTTATCTGTCTCTATGAGGACGACCTCAGATTTATCCAACATTACTTTGCTGAGCAGAAATAGAGTTTGCTTCTAATTCCTAACAGGTTGATGTGGAACTCGGAGAAATCACCCATGAGTCTTTCTCTGATCAGTTCCTCTGTGGATCTCCAGGGGTCCCACCATTCGGAAATGCTCAGCCTGATCTTCTGTGGCCTCCCTGGGGCCTGTGCCCCTCTTACTCCGCCCTGCACAGCCCTGGGAGCAGCGGGAGGAATGGTCCCCCACTTTGCAGATGGTGACCTTACACTGCAGATAGATCACATCATAGCTGGTGAGAATGCGGAAGATGTTGAACTTGAATTGGGCTACATTCTTTTGCTGGGAGTGCAGGTTGATATAAGTATTGTCTTTGATGCACCTGATGGGAAGAAAAACCCCAAGTCAAGAGGATTAACTTAAAGCACGCTGTTATTTGTTGTTTGGTCGCTCAGTCATGTTGGACTCTTTTTGACCCCATGGACTGCAGCCTGCCAGGTTCCCCTATCCATGCAATTTTTCTGGTGGGTATATTAGAGCGGGTTGCCATTTCCTACTCCAGGGAATCTTCCTGACCCAGAGATCAAATGTGCATCTCTTGTGTCTCCTGCATTTGCAGCTGGATTCTTTACCACTGTGCCACCTGGGACGCCCCAATTTAAAGCATGGTGTGGATTAATTCTGGCTCAAATAATTGGGCTTGGACACAAACCTCTGAATTTCAACCAGAGTCCCTCCCACTACCCACTGTTTCTTTCTTTTATGAAAAAAATGAGATGGTTGGATGACATCACCGACTGGATGGACATGAGTTCGAGCAAGCGCCGGGAGCTGGTGATGCACAGGGAAGCCTGGTGTGCTGCACTCCATGGGGTTACAAAGAGTTGGACATGACTGAGGGACTGAACTGAACTAAACTGGTGAAAGGAAAAAAACCACCATTCCTAGCCAGAAACAGAAAGGCACTGCAAAACACAGCAGAAGAACAAAACAAAGTAAATGTGAGCCAGAACTATTACCTACTCTGTTTTTTCAAAAGGGTAGATTAAAGGTGGTAGCTGTATTATTTGAGGGGCTTCCTTGGTAGCTCAGCTGGTAAAGAGTCCACCTGCAATGCAGGAGATCCCAGTTCGATTCCTGGGTTGGGAGAAGGGATAGTCTACCACTCCAGTATTCTTGGGCTTTCCCAGTGGCTCAGACAGTAAAGAATCCTCCTGCAATGCAGGAGATCTGGGTTTGATCCCTGGGTTGGAAAGATCCCCTGGAGGAGGGCATGGCAACCCACTCCAGTATTTCTGCCTGGAGAATCCCCATGGATAGAGGAGCCGGGCAGGCTATGGTCCATGGGGTTGCAAAGAGTCAGACATGATTGAGCAACCAAGCACAGCACAGTACATATTATTTGAAGGTGAACTTAAAATGAAAGAAAGAAGTAAATGATATATCGAGAGGAGATAAAATGGAATAAAATAAAATGCTCAATTAAAACTAGCATATAAAATGCATTAAACCTGCATTAAAACCAGAGACGGCAGCAAAAGGAGAATTGAGGGCAGAAACAAAGAACAAATGCAACAAATAGAAAACAGTTATTAGGATGGCAGATTTTAATCCAGCTATGTCAACTATCACTTTAAATGTGAATGATTTAAATATACCAATTTAAAGATACAGACTGCCAGAGTAGATTAAAAAAAGAAAACAAGATCCAACTATATGCTATCTATAAGAAAACCATTTTAAATATAAAGACAAAGATTCGTTAAAAGTAAAAGGATAGTGAAAGATTTACCGAGTTAATACCAATCAAAAGAAAGCTGGATTAGCTATATTAATTTCAGCCAAAACAGACTTCAGAGCCAGCATAATTAGAGAGGGAAAGGGGCATTACACAACAATGAAGGGGCCAAAAGAGGAGGAGATGGCAGGATGGCATCACCAACACAATGGACATGAGTTTGAGCAAACTCATGGAGATGCTGAAGGACAGGGAAGCCTGGCGTAGTATAGGCCATGGGGTCACAAAGAGTTGGACATGACTTAGCAACTGAACAACAACAAGCTCCCACCTTAGGAAACTAGAGAAAGAAGAGCTAGTAAAACCTGTTAATAAAATAAGCAGAAGTATGACAGTTGTTGAATTCTGGCCTCTCTGATGTATATAGCCACTCGGCTTACAGGATCTTGGTTCCCTGACTAGGGATTGAACCTGGGCATGGCTGTGAAAGCACTGCATCCTAAGCATTGGACCACTAGGGAACTCCCTCTCCTTGACAAGTTTTGAAACGGGAGACCTGAAAAGGGAAGAGCTCTCTCTCTCTCTGACTAAGTGCGGCTTAGTACCACATCTGTGCACCTCTCACACCGTGGCTCACTCTGCCTGTGGAAGGTGCTGCCTCTTGCCCTCCCCAGCTTTTGGAATCAGGCACCATGATGCCTCTCAGGGGCTTTAGGAAGCGCTCACCACTTTAGTGGCTCTCACCACTCTGGAGCTGCCATCAGAAAGTGAGGTTTGATGTCTTCTCACTGGTTGCCAATTACCCATCCGTAAGCATTTTGCACTGGTTGGATAAGAGAGCTATAAAGGCAAACATCTGGCCTGAGTTCTAATTTGGCAAATGTTCTGTCTAACCAAGGGTGCCAGAATAAACCTCATCGCTGTAAGAGCTTAGCCTGATAACTCAGCAGCCCATTAGTGCTGGCCAAATACCCTGAGGAATGGGCAATGCAATAGTTATAAACCTTGGAGAGAAGAGAAGCATGAGTCAGCAGAGCCTGAGACAGCACAGGCTCTGCCTAGGACTCTCTGGGGATTCAAGGGACGTTGTCTAGACTTCCTATAATTATCTGCCCTCAGCTGGAATCAGAGGATGGTTAGGGTCTGGGCTCCGCCTCTGGACAAGATGAAGACTGGGCACAATGTTCTGATTTAGGACGTTAACTGTCTGCCAGTTAAGAAGACAATGGTCAGACTTCCCTGGTGGTCCAGTGGTTAAGAATCTGCCTGATGATGCTGGGGGCATGGATTTGATCCCTGGTCCCAGAAGATTTCATGTGCCACGGGGCAACTAAGCCTGTGTACCACAGCTACTGAAGCCTGCGTGTGCTTGCAGGTCCATGCTCTGCAACCAGAGAAGCCGCCACAATGAGAAGCTTCTGCACCGCAATGAAGAGCAGGCTCTGCTCACCACAGCCAGAGAAAGCCCAGCGAGCGGCAGTGAAGACCCAGCACAGGCAAATAAACATAATAAACAAATAAACATAAATGAATAAATTGCCGTTGTCTAGTCTCTAAGTTGTGTCCAACTCATTGTGACCCTATGGACTGCAGCCTGACAGGCTCCTCTGTCCATGGAATTCTCCAGGCAAGAATATTGGAGTGGGTTGCCATTTCCTTCTCCAGGGGATCTTCCCGACCCAGGGATCAAACCCACATCTCCTGCATTGGCAGGCAGATTCTTTACCACTGAGCCACCTGGGAAGCCCAGATAAATAAACAAAATTACTAAAAAACAAAACAAAACAGGTCCCCCAAAGGAATAACAGGTAAATAGTCAACCACATCAACCAGACAGGAGCTTCCATTTTCCTTACCCTTGCTTGATCAAATCATACTTGACAGTTGTAAAATCACTGGGGTCTGGAGAAGCCACACAGGTATCCACAAAGAGCCGCAGGCTGGGGTTGGGGCTGTGGAGTGTGGCCTGGAGGAAGACCTCTTTCTTCTGGCTGGCGTAGTGTGGCCCCATGTTCTCTCCGTGCTGGGACAGGGGCAACTCGAGGAAGGATATGGACACATAGTAGCCAGCGTTCTCCCCAGGGACGACTTCCACTGCTGACGGACCGTTCACCCTGCAGGTGAACTTGAGCTGAGGCACCCTGTGCCGCAGGATGGCTCGGCCCGGGTGGCCCCTGGTTCGGCCTCTGATGGAGTTGGAGTAGCTGAGGGAGCCACGGCTTTCCTGGGAGGAGAGGGGAGATTTGGTGGCCCGTGTTCCAGGCTCCCTGCCCAGCGCTTTCTTCACAAGCGGAGACCTCTGCTCTGTGCCCGCCACTCGGAGCCAGTTTGCTGAGAAGCTGGAGGGCATGAGGCCTCAGGCGTGACCTCTCTGGTACCTGAGGTCATGAGGGGTTGACTTTATGTCCCTGCTTCTGGGGGTTTGGGGTGCCTGCAGGGAACCCCTAGTATGCGAGTCTGGACTCCCTTCTGCCCTCTGTGGGGGCCAGGCTTGGGGAATACGAGACAGGGCTGGAGGTCCACACTGGCTGCTGAATTCCTCTACTGCTCCGCCCTGCTCTTACCCCCCAGACTAACTCTGGTCCCTTGTGAGCTGCAGGCCTGGCCCTGAGGACCCTCACTCCTTCAAAGCCAACATGACTTCAAGGGGCCAAGAAGGTGCTGGAGGCTGATGAGTAGGGGCCTCCAGCAGCCTCCTTCCCATAGCCTGTTGGGTCATGGAGACTCATCCTGGCCAGGGAAGTTTGTTCAAGGGAGCCTTGCCCGTGCAACCCAGATCCAGTGGCAGTCTGCTCTGAAACCCTCCAAGGAAAGCCCCGACAGCTTACAGCAGTGTTTCTCACTGGTCTGCCTTGTTTTCCTTTCTTTCTTTTTTTTGCCCCTAAGATCCTTCATTTCTCTTCCCCCTTGAGGGGGATGCCACCCTTGTTGAGAATGCACAGCTTAGAAGAAAAACTAAACTCTAGGACCGTGTGGCCCTGCCCAGTTCCAACCAGATTTTGGGCTTCCTGTGGTTCACAGCCCTGAGTCTCGTGACCTTTTCAAACTGGCTGCTGCCTCAGGGCCTCTGCACCCCTCTGCTGACCCCCTGCTTGGAGCCCTCTTCCTCTTTCTCTGTACCTGGTTTATGTCCTTTTTCAGGCCTCAGCTCTTTGACCTCCCTATTCAAAAGTGGTCTTCCACCCCAAAGCATTTTCTAGCCTTTTCTTTGTTTGATGGTCTCCTTAATCCTTTTCACGACAAAGGACTCTCATTTGTGTGTTTATTCAGGACCTGTGTCTCCCTTCTCACCAATGTAAGAGCCTTGGAGCTGTGGTCCTGTCAATCATATTGGCTGCTGGGTCCTCAGCACCTAGAAGGATGCTCATTCCCTGACTCTGAACTCGGACAAGGGCCCTTTTATAGCGCTGCCTTTCCCCATAGGTGCCTGGGGACTGGCCACCCCCTGCAGGTGGTTCCTGACTTGCTATCTCCTCTGGCCCCAGAACTGTGGTCAGCACAGGAGGCTTGCAGGGGGGCTGGGCCGGCCAGGGCCAGGGAGGACAGCTCAGGGTTCTCCCCAATGGGCTGGAAATGTCCAGGGCCTGCTTGTCTCCCAGACACTGGGGAGCTTACAGCAGACTGCTGGGGAAGAAACCTCTGAGGTAAAAATTAGAATTCCTAGAACAAAGAGGATAAGAATGATCACAGTCTGCACAAATAGATGCAATGTGAAGTATGGACTTAAAGTGGTTATTTAGTACCATGCAGACTGTTTGAATGCATTCAACCTCCAACAATGTCAAGTGTTTGGGGTGCTCTTTTTGAGGGCATGTGTCTAAACAGGGATGTGAAAGAATACGTGAATAGCATAGGGACCTTACTTTGTAACTTGTTACATTATTAAATGTGCCTATGAACATGATTTTCTGATTATACACTCTTCCTGTATCTTTGGTATACTTGTTTCCTTAATTTCAGTGATACTGGTTTGTGAAATAAGTAGGTGGCTAAGCAAAATGAAATAAACATATTCATTTCATTATACATAAATATCTTAATATTTGTTTCCTACATTGGGGTACCTGGTTAGAAACACGGCACTCAGCCTGTCTCCCCCAAGCCCAAAACTATAGCTTGCACATGGTAAGTGGGCACTATTGCTGAATAAAAAGCATGTGGTAACAAAACGCTTTGGCTTTGCAGCTTAGAGAATAGCATCTATCTATCCATCCATCTGTCTGTCTGTCCGTCCATCCACCCATCAGCCCATCAGCACTCTGTGCTTGTTACTATGTATTCCAAATTCCCAAAAGGAAGAGCTGCTACTGCTGCTGCTAAGTCACTTCAGTCGTGTCTGACTCTGTGCGACCCCACAGACGGCAGCCCACTAGGCTCTGTCCCTGGGATTCTCCAGGCAAGAATATTGGAGTGGGTTGCCATTTCCTTCTCCAATGCATGAAAGTGAAAAGTGAAAGGGAAGTTGCTCAGTTGTGCCCGACTCTTAGTGACCTCATGGACTGCAGCCTACCAGGCTTCTCCATCCATGGGATTTTCCAGGCAACAGTACTGGAGTGGGGGTGCCATTGCCTTCTCTGAAAAGGAAGGACAGTTTTAGACAAATTAATGAATTGCTCCAGGTCTCATGGAACTCAGAACCAAACTCATGGTTGTGCCTTTCCTCTGTTCCTATTCAGGTTTTTAACAGGTGGTTGATTCTCCCAAGCCTCTCTTTTTGGCCCCCATCCACAGAAAGGTACCACCCACCTTGTCAGTTTCATACCTGTCTGACGGTCCCACAGTGGCCATAGGGAACGCTGAAGATCAGGTAGCGCCCTGTGACTCGGGGCGACACAGCTCATCATTTAAATGGACGTCCCAGGACGAGTAGCCCAGCCTCCGGAGGTAGCCTCGGTCAATGGCGACTTGGAAAGGTGAGGCCAGCAGGAGAGCTGGGCTGCAGAAGGGGGAGGATGGGGAGAAAGTTACAAAGAGAACCTGAAGCACTGGACATATAGTGCACCCAGGGGTGTGAGCTGTTTACTTTATAAAAGTACCATGGACAGTGCCCTGGGTTGGGGCTGGTTTGGCTCTCATCACCCCCTACACTCAACTTGACTTTCATTGACTTTGTATTTCCCCCTTTTTCCAAAAGTCATGTCATATCGGGGTCCTACCCACAGAACATGTCCCAGAGTCAGAGCCTCTTCTAAGGATTTAAAGGACAGCTCATCTCATATGGTAAGAACATCTGAGCCTGAACATGCATCTGAGCCCTTGTATGAGGGTTAAGTTAGAAAAAGGGAATGGAAGCCAAGGGAGCGGGTGCAAAGGGACTTCCTCCCCAGCCTCCTAAAGCCCAGCAAGAGGATAGAGATACAAGAGATCTCAGGGGAGACACAGAAGCTGGTCCCCTCACACAGTCTGCTCATTCTTCCACAGACAATGGGTCTCTTAGCTCCCCCTTTTGGAGTCTCACACCCTAGGAGGGAAGAAGGCTTTACCGTTGTCCTTGGGGGCCACAGAGTCAGCTGCACCTGGTGAGGGGGGATGAAGAAAAGCAAAGGTCAGCTGTGCAGAAGCACTGGATGGAGACAACAGAACCAGCAGTGGACGTGAACCGCAGGAAAGGGGCTCATTGGATTCACCTATTAGAGCTGAAGCAAAGGCCTGGAAATACTCCAGGGCGATGCAAAGGAAAGGAGGGCCCAGGGCCTCCTGATGGAGGGAGGGATTCTGGCATGGATAAAGCAGTGTTGAGAATGGTGTCATCAACACCAAGATTTGTTGGAGAGAGAGACTAGTAAACACAGAGCTTTGCAGGTTATAAAACTCATCACATGTTTGAACCCTGGCTGGTGTCCCTTCCCATGCACGTGGTGTGTGTGGTAGCCCAGGCTGGGAAATGCACACTTCATGGCTATCAAGCCCTCCCCTTCCAGAAGCAAGGCAAGACAGAAACCCAGGGCCAGGACCCAGAAGGAAGCAGCCCTTCAAACGCTCTCAGCCCCAGACCACTGGTCCTTTGGCTGCTGAACCTGATGAAAAAGAAACCCTTTGGTGTATAATCTGAGAATAGAAGATAAATTACCATTTACAGGGGTGCCCCCAAGAGCATGAGAAATGGCTGGAACTGTGAACAGACAGTAAAAGTGAGGATCTGGAGAAAAAGGACCCCTCAGCCCCAAGGCTGACTCACACTACATGGCTCCCTGTAGAATTAACTGTCTCAAGGGGGCTCTGGTAGCCTATTTGGGCCCCATTTCTATGCAAAACAAGAGAAATTCCCACATAAAGGCATAAGGAACAGCAAGGGTGCCTTTGATTCACCTACAAAAAAGTGGAATGGAAGAGCCAAAGTGAGCTAACCTTGTTCCCCAAACCTTAGAATTCCATCACTCTGTGAGATTTAGTGGATAAATTGAGGACAAATATAGGGGAGGATGATTCCACACAGGTCTGCCCGTGGAAGTCAGATGCTGGTGACAAACACTATTCGCTGACTCTTGGATGGAAGGGACCAAGGGGAACCCAGGACAGTGCAGGGTTCTGACTTCCAAGGGCTAGGTCAAGGTGGAGAAGGGGCTCCACCTAGGACTGTGCCCTGATCAGAGGTTGAAAAGGGGACAACAGACAAATTCTATACGTTTTAATCATGTTTTTAAAGCTGTCACTTCCTTTGGCTTCATAAACTTTTAGCTATATTTCGGGACAAATACTGCGCTGAACCGGAATGAGAAAAACCTGGCTAATAAAGTGCCACCTCTGTCTGATTAAAACACTCACCACCAGGGCTATGTAATAAAAGATGCTCTTTTATCCTAGAATCTGGGACCATGGCCCGTCTGACATTCCTCGGGCTGGTGAATTCTGACCTTAGGGAGGCGTGGAGAGGAAAGAAAGGGTGGAGCCTCAGGAAGACCCGGGGAGGGCCTGGCCTGGCAGGGGCGCCCGGGTACCTGCGCAGACCACGCTCGCGTCTTCCCAGTGCTGGCAGTCGTGGTGAGTCCAGCCCGCGTGGGCGCAGCTCCCCAGCGCATCCTCGGTGCCCGCGCAGCGCACGCCGTCCAGCAGGATGGGCCCCGAGCCTGGGCCGAAGCGGCCGCGCCCGAGGGCGCCCAGCGCGCGCCCGCAGCCCAGCACGCGGCACACCACGCGGGCGTCCCTGATGCTCCAGTGGTCGTCGCACACCGTGCCCCACACGCCCTCGTGTCGGACCTCCACTCGGCCCTCGCAGCGGCCGCGCCCGCCCGCCAGGCGCAGGGGCAGGTCTGCGGGAGGCAAGAGGCACTGACTAACTCATCACACCTATCCAGTGAAGCTTCTTTCAATGAAGAAAAGTCACATTGTAAGAACTGTAAGAACTATTATGGAAACAGATTTTCAATTATAAAATAATTCCCGGGGATGTGATGTACAGCATGGTGACTATTATGTATTATGTATTTGAAAGTTGCTAACAGAGAACTTGCAAATTTTCATCTTAAAAAAAAAATTTTTGTAGCTATGTTTGGTGATGGATGTTAACGCAAATTACTGTGGTGATCATCCCAGTATATACAAATATTAAATCATTATATTGTACACCTGAAACTAATGTTTATTGTTTATGTTCTGTTAATGTGACTATGTTAATTATGTTGATACGTTATATGTAGATATATCAATGTTAATTGTGTTGATATGTTAATGTTTACTGAGGAGTAGATTATACCTCAATGAAAGCCTCTATGCTATGTAACGTAGTTATTCCATTCCTAGATATTCACTTAAGATAAAGAAAACACATGACCACAGAAAGGTGTATAAATAGCAGAATTCTCAGCAATACACAAAACCTGGAAACATTCAAATGTCCTGCACAGAAGAATGGACAAATAAATTGTGGTATGCATGTTCATAATAAGTTGTGGTATGTCCACACAATGCAACATGATTACTAATCAGAAACAATAAAAATGAAAAAAAAAGAACAAATTTCCAACATATGGAACTACCTGGGGCAAATCTTAAGAACAATTTGTTGGGACCTCCCTGGTGGTCCAGTGGCAAGACTCCGAGCTCCCAATGTGGGGAGCCTGGGTTTGATATCTGCCCAGGGAACTAGATCCCGAACACCACAACAAAGACCCACTGCAGCCAGATAAATATTTCTTTAAAATTTGTTAAGCAAGGTTGAGAAGTCAGACACAAAAGCACACATGCTTTGACTTCACTTATACGAGATTCTAAAACCACATCTAATTTATAGCGACAGAAAACAGATCAGTTGGCGTGGGGGAAGTGGAAAGGATTTACTGTAAAGGGGCATAAGGGAACATTCTGGGGGATGGAAATACTCTAGATCTCTCTTTTAATTTAATTTTTAAATTTTTTTTTGCCTCATCCTGAGGCACGTGGGATCTTAGTTCCCTGATCAGGGTTGGAACTGTGCCCCCTGCATTGGAAGCACGGACTCTTAACCACTGGACCACCACTGAACACAACTGAGGGACATGACCGAGCAACTGTGCACACACACCCCACTGAAGTCCCAGAGTGCTCTAGATCTTGGTTGTGGTGGTGCTTACACGGTTGTATATATTAGACAAAACTCACAGATGTGTGCAATGTACTGTACATAATTATACTTCAAAAAAGATGATTTAAAAATAAAACTAATTTAAAAAGAAAACCTATATTATGTTGGTGGTGCTACCCCCACTGATGTGTATAAAATGATTTGCCTCCATATAAACTGGTTGCTAGTGACTATTTTTCAATTTCCTGCTCTGCTCAGCACATAGAAGATGCTCAGTGAGTGTTAATAAACATCTCCGGCATCTGCTTCTCTGTGACTGAAATGCCCTGGTCCAGGAGAATTGCTTTCCTCATCTGATTTGTCGCTGAGATACTGGAAGCAAGATAACAATTCTTGTTCAAACTATGAATAAAGGCAAACATCTTCTGAGTGAGGTCTTGAGAGGTGAATCGAAGCTTCTGACCTACAAAATGTATGTGTGTGCACACATCTCTACCTGCACATACACACCTAAAAGCTATGAAGTTTTCTGTAAAGGGTAGGAAATTTCAACAAAAAGGAAATAACAGTATTAATAATGATATGATAATTTTAGTGCCTAGAAACAAACAAAGATTACCAGGTAACGAGGTCATTTCCACACCAACTGAAACTGACACTGTAAAAAGAAAACATAAGCTTAAAAATATGCACATCCTCAAAGTCACATATTTATATTCAAAGCTGAAAATGAACCAAAGTTTTTTTCTAAGTTTAGACCCTAATGCTTAAAAAGTTTTTACTTTAGTTTGGGTGCCAAAATACTGTTCATTAGGTTTTATTTATTTATTTTTTTGGCCATTAAGCTGCATCAAAATGTAACAAGTAGTGTTGTGTGCTGTTTATTTTCCAAAAATTAAATTATTGATTTATTTTTTAAATTTTTGGCCGTGCTGTGCAGCATGTGGGATCTTATTTCCCTGACCGGGATTGAACCTGTGCTTCCTGCATTGGAAGCATGGAGTCTTAACCGATATTATCAAACAATTTATTCAATTATCAGAAAAATTTTATAAATGCACTGAAGTTTTGAATGGAAGAATTCAAAACATTAGATTTTTACAGGGTTGAAAATGAAATGAAGAAAATCAAGTAAGATTCCAGAAATATTTTTAGATAAGAGAGAGACCATTTCTAATATTAAAATCCCATATGGAAGTATTCGGAAGGAAGCAAGGTAGGAAGAGTAACAATGGGCTTTATGACAGCGTTTGGCTGTATAAACTACTATAAAACTAAGGACTAATTTAGCTACAGGCATATGATTATTGCCAGGTGATGATGTCGATTCTGTTGAAACAAGATCTGTGGCTGCCAAAAATTTTTTTCCAGTGAAAAGAAAGCATTAACATTTGAATTCATTGAAATTTTATGCTGTAGACCACAATTAAAAAAATAAGACTGTTTTAAGCTGTATATAATAGAATCCACTCTGCTTATTTATCCTGTGGACTTCTGCATGCAGGAGGTGAAACAGTGTATGTGAAGTTGGTCTTTAACAAGGTAGATTAACAATTCCCATTGTGAGCATTTACAATGTGTCATAATTTACGACTCTAATTCTTACCATAAGCATGCCAGCTAAGTATTCCTACTATTTTTCGGATGAGGATGTGGAGATTCAGCTTATACATGTCTGCGAGTGCATGGGTGTGATAGGTCACTTCAGTCGTGTCCAACTCTTTGCAACCCTATGGACTGTAGCCTGCCAGGCTCCTCCGTCCATAGAATTCTCCAGGCAAGAATACTGGAGTGGGATGCCACGCCCTCCTCCAGGGGGTCATCCCCACCCAGGGATCGAATTCAAATCTGTTACATCTGCAGCATCAGCAGGTTCTTTACCACTAGCGCCACCTGGAAGGCCCTGTACAGATGCCTGGATCACTGACAATCACACCTGAGAGACCCCAAAGCACGCTCTTCCGACACCCCTCTGCCTTTTGGGGCATAGGATGTGGGAGTCGCATTCACTCTGGCTCCACAAGGTGAATCAGGAATGCAGGGTCGGGGGGTGGTTAGTGGCTTGGAGCTTCCCCAGCCTCTCCTGTCCCCTCGCTCCCCACCTCTGTTAGGGAAAAAGGAAGCATCTCTACTTGGCTGGACTCTTCCAGAAAGCCACTCACAGAGCTACTACAAAGAGCAGAGAGATACCTGGTGAAGAAGGAGCTTTGCTTGAAGTGGGAGTCATATCTGCAAACAAAGAAGGATCAAACTCGAGTATTAGTGAAAAGGAGATGGGATGATTTTTTTTTTCAAAAACAGTGTGGTTGAAAACAGAAGAAAGTGAAAGTGAAAAGCTCAGTCATGTCCGACTCTGCCACTCCATGAACTGTAGCTCATCAGGCTCCTCCGTCCATGGGATTTTCCAGGCAAGAATACTGGAGTGGGTTGCCATTTCCTTCTCCAGGTCTTCCCGACCCAGGGATCGAACCGGGTTCTCCCGCATTTTAAGCAGACACTTAACCTGAGCCACCAGGGAAGTGGCGAATGGATAAAACCAGCACCATCACAGTCCACCCCACAGTGGGTGTGTCTGGGTGAGGGCTCAAAGCATCGCCTGAATCATAACCTGGCCACGCAGCAAGCAGAGGTGTGGACCCCCAGCCCTCTTGGGCACATCCGATTAAGACCACTGTGACAAGCAGAATGTGTTCCCTGGTGGAGGGACCACTTCTGTGTCTGTGCGTGAAAGAGAACGTGAAGCTTAATTTCTGTGAAAAGGAGACTGGCACTTCTGTTTACATTGGGGCTTATCGTGTGACAGGCAGAAAACATTACCGGAGGGGGTGTCCACTTCTGCTGAGGCTGAGAACACATCTGTGCGTGAACAAAGAGAATAGGACACTTAGCAACGAGAAAAAAAGATACTCTGTGTGTCTTTCCATTGGGGTTTACTTTGTGGCCAAAATGGTCCTTAAGCGGGCTTGTTTTCTAAATAGGACATGAGAAGTAAGAAGCTAGTCTGGTTCATTTAAACACCACAGTGAGAGAGCATTTACCAGATGGAGAGGTCATATCTGCTGAGGTTGAAGAGAGATCTGTAGAAAAAGAGATAAAGAAACTTATATACCAGTGGAGAAGACTCCTGGGTTTCTGTTTTTATTGAGGCTGTGTTGGGTACAAAATATCCATGTGACAGCCTAATCTGATAAATGGAACTCCAAGAAGAGACACTTATGGGACACTAGAGAGTGTTTTACCTGGTGTGGAGGTCATACTGGCTGACAACGAAGCTGCAAATGAACAACAACAACAACAAAACAAAAAAAACACAAAAAAACCAGGCAGCCATAAGACAGCCATACCAGGCATGCCTGTTTCTATAAGATACAGAAGATGTAAAAATGGCCGGTGAAGATCAGTATGACTGACTTGGCTTGTCTGCCTACTGTCTAGACAGGAGCTATAGCAGGGCATCTCCAAATCCTCCACTGCCCCAGGCCACCCCTCTGTCCCCTGGGTCTTCTCTTCGTGACCCTTCCCTTCTCCTCTTGGAGGCTACCTGTTCAGAGGGCAACGACCATTGGTCCAAGCTTCTCCATTGTACAGTGTTCATTTAACAAAGATTCCACAGATGGGGGAGTTGCTTTTCCCTGCCTCCCCTTAAATGAGTGGGAGACCTGTGCAGACTGGAACTTTCCCTAGGTCTCAAGATCTAGACTAAGGGTGAGGAGGAGTATAAAAGTCCATTTGTCTCATCCTAAGAGATGCCCTGCATCTCTTAGCTGTATCAGTAATAAAGACCATCTTTTGGTTCTGACTCTGATGCTTTATGTCATAATTACTTCAACACCTGGAGTAGTGGAGAGCTTCTTCTTTATTGTCCTCCACCCAAATAAATCTCTAACACTATTTGTCAAATTATTAAGTCCAAAGTCACACAGGTGAAAATATATGGGTTATTTTCAAATCTCTTTTGATACTGGTTTCTAACATTATTCCACAGTGATAAGAGAACAGACTCCATATGAGTTCATTACCTTCAGACCATGAAATTTTTACACCCCGGGATATGTTCTAGTGTTTTCTAGTTTACAGTCTGTGGAAACCTGAATAGAATTTGTATCTTATTTGTGTGAAAATTGTATAAATCTTAATTATGCCGAATTGCTTCATGGCTCTTATCCTTCTAGTTTTCTGTATATTCATTCTATTAATTTTTGAAAGTTTGATATTCAAGCTCCAACTAAAAACTCTTAATTTATCTACTTTAAAATAATTGTAATATATAGTAGAACTATATGTAACTTTGTCCTGTACTTTCCAAGTCTCCTGTTATCATACTTTCATAATTTAAAAAATAAGAAAGAGGAAAAAAACCAAAGTCATACAGTAACTCCTCAGATAATGGCATCACTCAAAGTCTAACAACATCCAAGAGGAGAGCTATTTATTACCCTGGTCAACTCTGCATCCCTCACTACCTTGGCACGTGGCCATCTTCACTGAATGCTGATTCGGAAGGATCAGTAAAAGCCGTGGTCTGACTCGCCACCAGCCTGACAGCACCTACCTTCTGGCTGGTGTTCAGGAGAAGGTTCCACCATGGACAGTTGACATTCGACCACCAGTCCATCCAGTGAATGATTCATTGCTTGTGTTTGGCTGAATCGGCTGGACTAATTTCCCCCTTGGCCCACGCATTTAGTGTGGCCTTTTTTGAGTCAGGTCAGTGTAAACATATTTTAAATCTTTCAAAGAATTTATCATAAATATATTTTTAAACTTTCAAAGAATTTATCATGACATAAACAGTTATTTAATGAGCTCAGTGGAAAAATCACATAATTTATAAGCATGTAATTTATAAGAGAATAATTTATAAGACAGACAAAGCCCAAAATAACATCAAAATTACCTGTTGAGGTGGTTACAGCAATACTCAGAGATGCTGGAGATAAGAAAAGACAGTTGATCAAAACTTGCCAAATGGCAAAAAATAGTTGTATGATAGTTAATTAATTTTCTTCTCTCTGTCCTTGGAGCATAGAAACCACGCATGCATCATGCGTGCTCAGTCATGTCCGACTCTTGTGACCCCATGGACTGTATTCTGCCAGGCCCTCAGTCCATGGAATTTTCCAGGCAAGAACACTGGAGTGGGTTGCCATTTCCTACTCCAGGGGATCTTCCCAACCCAGGGATCACACCTGAGTTTCCTGCATTGCAGGCCAATTATTTATTTATTTATTTATTTTACCCACTGAGAATTGGGGAAGCCTACAGAAACCACAGACTTCATTTATTTCATCAATAAGTCTTGATTCATTTATCTGTTCTGGTAGGCACTGTGATAAATGCTGGAGTGGGGCAATCAGCGAAACTAGGTATATGGCTCCTCCTCTACAAAACGGCACTGTGATAAGCGCTATGGAGAGCTGCGCGATGCTATGAGAACCTGCAACCGGTGAGCTGACCTGGCCAGGAGAGCCCCTCTCTGCCTTCCTGACCCCTCAAGTTCCCAGGCCTGCTGCAGGGTCTGGCCCAGACGGGGCACTCTGCTCAAAAGACAACAACCTGACGATATACCTCCCCCAGAGCTCTCCTAGTCTTGGCCCTGGTGGCATGAGAGAGGCAACCTTGCTGTCTCATCCGTCTACATTTGCAGTGGGCAGAGGGCATTACCAGGAGAAGGAGTCACTTCTGCTGAGGTCGGAATGATGCCTGAATATGAAACACAAACAGCAAAGTTAGTCAGTGGATCAGAAAATTCTTATTCTTTTTCTAATATACACAATTCTGCCTTTCCTATTATCTCATTAACCAGGCTTTGCTGTTGGAAAGATTTAAGTGTGAGAACTAATTGTTTCCCACCCTCTTGAATAAAAGTTTAAGTACCTCAATTAAAAATACACGAGTGGTGTGTCCCCTGAACTACTGTTTGTACACACACAACAGTCAACCAAAGTGGAAATACACACTGCAGTCATTTCTGTTATCAGGCATTGCTCTGAAGTTAAATGTTTATTAGGCGGTTTTAAATCTTTTCTATTCAATGATAATTGACACCTATTGCCATTTTAGTACCAAAGTCAAATTGTCTGTTGTAGTCTGTGTTAATTTTTTCCTATTTTGTTGTCTTCCTAGTTAAAGCTTATCATTTATCCTATCTCCTCAAGATAAACTGTACATTTCTCTGTCTCTTAAATACAGATCTTCTGTTCATTAGAATATCGGAGCCTCTGGCAAAATGGCAAGAGGGATGGCATGAGCAGATGCAAGCTATTATATATGGGATGGATCAACAACAAGGTCCCGCTGTATAGCACAGGTAACTATCCTGTGATAAACTTTAATGGAAAATAATATAAAAATATGTTTATAAGTATGTAACTGAGTCACTAGCTGTACAGCAGAAATTAACACTGTAAATAAACCTGTAAATCAACTATCTTTCAATAAATTTTTTGGATGGCAAAAATAAAAACCCCACATGAGCTGTTATCAATTAAAACGATCCTGAAAGAAAGGACAAGTTTCCCTGTCCTCTTAAACAGAAGATACTGGTCATATTTTAACTTGCGTGATTCAGGCTCATTAAGAAGAAACCACTGCTGTTCAAGGTTGTAATAAGGAGGTATCTCAAAGGGTGTTGAGTTTAGTGGGTATTTTTGCTTCATATTGTGATATTTAGAAAGGCTGGTGACACTGATTTTCTGAACCCTTCTGTGGCTGGCTGTTAGCATTTCCTGCCCTTACCACTGTGGCTCTTCTGTGCGTCTCCCCCTCCCAGTCCCTGCACCCCTCCCTAAACTGTTGTTTCTCATAATATACAGTCAGCAGGGAGACCAGAGAGCCAATCGTTAATGTCTGTGTAGGGAAGTATGAACAGCTGACTCTGTGGATCACTCCCAAGTGTAAGCAAGTGCTTTACTTGAATGTTGGGACCTCATCTTCACTGTATATTTGTCTATTTCTGGATTCTAGTCTATTTTGTAAGGGATTAATTCAGCCAAGGGACCCCTAGGCCAACAGTACTCTTTAGGTAGAATTTCATCACATCAATCTCTTAACATTAGTAAGAGGGCAATCAGCAGAAAAACTTGTTACCAGTCGTAAGGACCAAATCTGTGGCTGAAACTGAGGCAGGAACTGTCAAAACAAGCACAATTTATAGAAAACTGTAATCAAATACCATTCTTTTCAATCACACTCATTGGTAAAATTTTTAAAAGAATTACCCTGCTTACAAATCATATCATATTTGATGATGCTGTCATTATCCGATTCTCCTGTCCCCCTTTCCATTAAGCTAAGGGAAATAAACAGTGGCGGAGGTGATGCTTGGGCCTGGGACCCAGGAGATTTGGGTTCTAGTCTCTTCTCTGTGTGTAAACAGGCATGTGACTTTGGACAAGTTCCTTTGCATCTCGAAACTTCAGAGGATGCATCTGAAAAATGGAGTCCATGGACTAGCAGCATCTGTACTATCCTGTGAGAAAGGCAGACATTTAAAACCCCACCCCACCCCTCACTCTTGCTCAAGGAACTGAATTGAAATCTGCATCTTAACAACATCTCCAGGTGATTTATAGACACATTAAAATTTGAGAGGCACCAAGCATCCAAGTGGAGATGACTCCAGGTCCAGAAATAATTGGCACGGGCCAGGAGGAAACTAGACAGACAGCATGTGCCCATAAAGGGAAACCGGTCCCCTCTCTGCCCTGGACAATCGGTGCCCTGTGAAATTCATGCTTGTATTTCCCAGCCTCTGGCTTCCCCATCAAAGCTTGAAATCTGGACTTTTATATGAAGTCTCCTACTTTTAAAATGTGGTATTAAAAAGAATGAAACTTCGCATAGGCAAAACTCTGTTGTCTAACAAAACCCATCCACAGGTCAAAACTGGTCTGCCAGCTGCATCTTTGTAACTTCAGGGCTGAACAATCTCTAAGATTTCTTCCCACTCTTGTAAAGATGTTACACTGTGATGAAGCCATATTGAATTTGTCCTTGGCTGAGGGATCTGGTAGCTGATTCTCATAGATCCAACAAGGAGACCTATTGGTTTCATCATCTGATTTTCCATAGAATGTCCATTTCTATCAAGTTTGGCCGAGGGCTCCAAGACTTTAAAAATAGGAACCGTGAGCTACTTACATAACTGTTTACAGTTCAGAGAATATTTGGGTTGAATTGACTTGGGTTGAGGTGGTATTTCTCCAACTTGCTTGGTTGTATATTGATCAGCTCAGGTTCTAAGATGATCCCCAGTGTCCACAAGAGGAAGTTTACAAAAGGACACGTGAGTTGCTCACCTAGAGAACCAGGCAGGTCCCAGGAGGTGACAGCACACACATCCCTCAGGGATGCGACAGCAAGCTCCCATCACCGAGAGCTTGCCCAGGAGTGTGCCACCTAATCGTCGGACAAGTGTCACCCTCCCATTCTGCAGATGATGAAGCAGAGGCTCTGAGAGGGAAGGGACTTGCCTAGTTGTCACCCAAAGGTTTAAGGCTGGAGCCAGACCATAATCCCAGGTTCTCTGGCTCCAAATTCTGTGATGCTGCATTTCTACTCAAACCCAGAAGGTCTCAGCAGTCAAAGAAGTTTGAGAAACATTGGATACAGCCAAATTTAAAGAAAATCCTTTATGGTAGGGCTTGTCAGAGCTTTAACGTTTTAATAGACTGAGTCCTCAAGGGAGGGGTATTATATTTCCCCAGCTTATTATGGACTTCCCTTGTGGCTCAGCTGGTAAAGAATCTGCCTGCAGTGCAGGACCTGGGTTCCATCCCTGGGCTAGGAAAATCCCCTGGAGAAGGGAAAGGCTACCCACTCCAGTATTCTGGCCTGGAGAATTGCATGGACTGTATAGTCCATGGGGTCACAAAGAGTCAGACACGACTGAATGACTTTCACTTTCACTTTCAACTTATTTAGCCATGCAAATGCTTTTTTTGGACCGTGCAGCAAGTGGGATCTCACTTCGTGGACCAGGGATCGTATCCTTGTCTGCTACAGCAGAAGCCCAGAGTCTTAACCACTGGACCACCTGGGAAGTCCCATAAGTGCTTTTAACAGACTTGCTATCATTGGATTGGTGTGCTATACGCATGGGAGATGTGGGCCTCGGTTATTTCCTGAAAATGCAGATTAGAGGTCTATTTTTTTGCCTGAGATGCCTGAAGCCCTGTGAGTTAAAAATTAACTCACTGAATTTCCAAATGCATGAACACCGTTGGGAGTATGAACAAAGCTCCTGACTTCTCTACTGTGGCACCAAGGACTGAGAAGCACATTGAACACAGTGCCTTACATACGAAGGCACATAACCAGTATCTGTCCAGTTCACTCCTACATTCCTCAAGAAATATATGAGTACTTTATGTTAGTTTGATATGAGCTTGATGTTTATCTTCATATGAGGTATAAACTTTAACCCTAACTGTATGCAAGGCAGTGTATATATATATATATATATATATGATTTATATCAAGCAAGCAAGAAAATAAAATTACCAGGTGAGGTGATCATTTCTGTGGCTGATGCTGAAATGATAAAAACAAACCAGAGACCAAAATAAGATAAAATCCAAACAAAAATCCCACCCACTTATAAGAAATTTAGAACATACTGTTTTATTGGGTTGGCCACAAAGTGTGTTTGGGTTTTCCAGTTCCAGCTTATGGAAAACCCTGAATGCACTTTAAGGCCAACTCAACAGGCTGTGAAAGTGCTGCACTCAATATGCCAGCAAATTTGGAAAACTCAGCAGTGGCCATAGGACTGGAAAAGGTCCGTTTTCATTCCAGTCCCAAAGAAAGGCAGTGCCAACGAATGCTCAAACTACCACACAATTGCACTCATCTCACATGCTAGTAAAGTAATGCTCAAAATTCTCCAAGCCAGGCTTCAGCGGTATGTGAACTGTGAACTTCCAGATGTTCAAGCTGGATTTAGAAAAGGCAGAGGAACCAGAGATCAAATTGCCAACATCTGCTGGATCATGGAAAAAGCAAGAGAGTTCCAGAAAAACATCTATTTCTGCTTTATTGACTATGCAAAGCCTTTGACTGTGTGGATCACAACAAACTGTGGAAAATTCTGAAAGAGATGGGAATACCAGACCACCTAACCTGCCTCTTGAGAAATCTGTATGCAGGTCAGGAAGCAACAGTTAGAACTGGACATGGAACAACAGACTGGTTCCAAATAGGAAAAGGAGTATGTCAAGGCTGTATATTGTCACCCTGCTTATTTAATGAAAAAAGCTGGACTGGAAGAAACACAAGCTGGAATCAAGATTGCTGGGAGAAATATCAATAACCTCAGATATGCAGATGACACCACCCTTATGGCAGAAAATGAAGAGGAACTAAAAAGCCTCTAGAAGAAAGTGAAAGAGGAGAGTGAAAAAGTTGGCTTAAAGCTCAACATTCAGAAAACGAAGATCATGGCATCCGGTCCCATCACTTCATGGGAAATAGATGGGGAAACAGTGGAAACAGTGTCAGACTTTATGTTTTTGGGCTCCAAAATCACTGCAGATGGTGATTCCAGCCATGAAATTAAAAGATGCTTATTCCTTGGAAGGAAAGTTATGACCAACCTAGATAGCATATTCAAAAGCAGAGACATTACTTTGCCGACTAAGGTCCATCTAGTCAAGGCTATGGTTTTTCCTGTGGTCATGTATGGATGTGAGAGTTGGACTGTGAAGAAGGCTGAGCGCCAATGAATTGATGCTTTTGAACTGTGGTGTTGGAGAAGACTCTTGAGAGCTCCTTGGACTACAAGGAGATCTAACCAGTCCATTCTGAAGGAGATCAACCCTGGGATTTCTTTGGAAGGAATGATGCTAAAGCTGAAACTCCAGTACTTTGGCCACCTCATGCGAAGAGTTGACTCATTGGAAAAGACTCTGATGCTGGGAGGGGTTAGGGGCAGGAGGAGAAGAGGACGACCGAGGATGAGATGGCTGGATGGCATCAACGGACTCGATGGATGTGAGTCTGAGTGAACTCCCGGAGATGGTGATGGACAGGGAGGCCTGGCGTGCTGTGATTCATGGAGTCGCAGAGAGTCAGACACGACTGAGCTACTGAACTGAACTGAACTGAATATTTTAAAGATTTGTACCTCATATATGCAAATTAGATACAAAATGACCTGAAATGTGACATTAAAGATAAAGGCTGCTTGGATGAGACTGGAACAGAGACAGGGATGCATGCGGGAGGAAGTGGGAACGTTTCTTGTTGTGGGAACAGTGTGATCTCCCTGGATGGATCAGAAAGCCTGTTTCATAGATGCAGTGAAGAGAAAACATTTCCTAGAATTGCAAAGTACTAGGAACCTTCCTGGGCTTCCAGGATGGCTCAGTGGTGAAAGAATCCACCTGCAAAGCAGGAGATACAGGGGACACAGTTTTGATCCCTGGGTCAGGAAGATCCCCTGGAGAAGGGGATGGCAGCCCACTCCAGTACTCCTGCCTGGAGAATCCCATATACAGAGAAGCCTGGTGGGCTACTGTCCATGGGGTTGTGAAAGAGTCAGCCATGACTGAGGCAGCTGAGCATGCACACACAGGAGCCTTCCTACTCCTGACTTTAGGTTTCTAACATTGGTTTCTCATCTTCATCCAACAAACTAGCTTATGACATAGTACTAAGTTGTCTAAGTGTTAGGAGAAAGTGGTTGTTTAACACAATAAAGAGTATTATGAGCCCCGATTCAGTGTTCATTTATTCTTGTTAATGATCTACCATGGCTGAAACACAGATGCGACCTTGAAGCCTTGCACTGGAGAATAAGCACCCGAGGCAGGATGGCTGTCTGCCGCTTTCGTTAGTATATCCACCTGAGTTGAGTCTGGTGAATATAAAGTGCTCAGTGCCTGTGTGCTCAGTCACGTCGACTCTTTGCTACCCCATGGACTATAGCCCACCAGGCTCCTCTGTCCATGGAATTCTCCAGGCAAGAATACTGGAATGGGTTGCCATGCCGTTCTCCAGGGGATCTTCCCAATTCAGGGATCGAACCCACATCTCTTACATCTCCTGCATTGGCAGGGAGATTCTTACCAACAGCACCACCTGTGAAGCCCAAAGTGCTCAGTAAATATCTGTTAAATAAATGGATGGATGAACTACATCCTATTCTTCTGGTCCTTGCTCTATAAAAATAAGAGAAGCTGGGCAGTGGGTATTTGCATTTCATCTGACTTCCTTTTCTACTTTACATTTTTGGGCAGTCTCCTATAGTGCATAATTGGGCCGAATTAACAAAAGAAGAAAGGGAAACTATCTCAAATCATTGGGGCCAAAAGAAATAGCATTTACACTTTCACAAGGGGCATAGGTGAGAGGAACCTGGTTTTGTTCCCAACACAGCACTACTAAGTCAGCTTTAAAGCTCACAACAGATCATTTCAAGACACAGGAAGTACAATGAATTACCCCAGTGGGTGGATGACAGAAGGGACCTGGCAGTTCCTTGAAGATAGGAGAGACTGGACTCTAAAGTGAACTCAAGGGTGTTGACTCAGCATTGGGTAGATCAGCAAACGAAGAGAGGCTAGGAATGACCCAGAGGCCCGCCGAACAATGTTGAGAAGGGGCCTTGACCTTGTGTTTGGGGGACCCTAATGGGACTCAAGCTTCCTCGTAAGTTGTTTGCCTGCCCTGGAGCCCCAAACCCTGTGGGGTTGGCCTGCTTGGCAGACGGGGCTCTGCTGCTTCGGGAGGAGGCCAGATCTCAGGGAAGGCCTGGTACCTGCGCAGACGGCCCTGGCATCCTTGTAGGGTCCACAGTCGTGGATGGACAGACCAAGATGCCGGCACCCGCCTAAGTGGGCCTATCGCCCGCGCACAGCATGTGGTCCAGGGAGATGGGGCCAAAGCCATCACCAAAGAGACTGCTCCTCAGGGCCACCAGCCCAGCTGCCGGCACAGCACCCGGGTGGCCGGCAGGTCCGGGGTCATCATACACTGTCCCCCAGGTGCCGTGGCGGTGGATCTCCACGCGGCCCTCACACCTGCTTCTGCCGCTGGCCAGCCTCACCACAGGCAGATTTACAGGAGCCCAGAGCCAGGCTGGCTTGAGAAGCTTCCCTCCCTTCTCAAATGAGAGGGCTTTCCAGCTAGAGAATCCACCGCAGTTTGCGGGCACTTTGCGTATATTTAGGGGAATGACATGCACAGAAGAAAGAAAAGGACTGCTTTTCTGTATCTGAAATTTAGCACAGACTCTACAGTGTGCTCCTCACTGGGCAGTTTCTTTACTGGAACACAAGTGACCTTGCTGGCCTTGTAGCAGACATAGTATGCGTATGCGTGCACGCTCAGTCACGTCCGACCCTTTGCGACCCCATAGACTGTAGCCCACTAGGCTACTCTGTCCATGGATTTCCCAGGCAAGAACACTGGAGCGGGTTGCCAGTTCCTTCTCCAGTGGATCTTCTTGACCCAGGGATGCAATTCAAATCTCCTGAGTCTCCTGCACTTCAGGCAGATTCTTTGCCACTGAGTCATCAGGGAACCCCTTGAAGGAGACACACATACCTAAAAATAACCTTCTGGGAATTTCTCTGGTGGTCCAGGGGCTAAGACTCCATGCTTCCAATGCAGGGGATCAGGGTTCAATCCCTGGTCTAGGAATAGGATCCCACACGCCACAGGTAAGGCATGACATGGCCAAGTAAATAAATTATAAAGAAAGAAAAATAACCAGCCTTCATCCTCTCTGGGGTGTCCTTTCTCATGTTGTTTCTCTCAAAACTAAACACAGTTCAGCTGAAGGCTTAGGATTCAGACTTTGCTTTTCTAGCCCCGATCTCTCAAAGTATATTAGGAAATCTTCAGGACAAAGTTATCTTCATTTTTCTTGAATTTGAAAACTATATTCATTGGAGAATGATGGAGGAAGTTAGAGGTTAGGAGAACAAGCAGCAGAAGAGATGGTGTCATTGCTCAAGAAGGCAAAGGATTTGGTCAAGCGACACCGAGCCCTGAATTAAAAGCAGGTGAAGTCGATCCACAGATTCTGAGTCCCAGAGTCTGGGGCTGGTTGGTGGGCTTCCTCTTTGAGAAAGACCCACCAGAGCCCTGTGTGGGTCAGGGCCTTAATAAGGCCTTTCCAAGACTGAGGGCAGGTGGGTTATTTGTTCTCCCTGAAACTGTCCCTACATGAGGAACACCCACCTTCCTTTAATGAGCAGTTTTACTCCATACAGGACTATGAAAATAATGTTGGCTACATTTCTATTGGCCACTAATGGCAGGACCCCAGCCTTAGGAAAACGGATACAGAATATAAGAATGGAAACAGTACCTATTGGTTGGTAAACATGTGACTCTTCCCCAGGAGTTGAAGTAACTATAGAGATTTAAAAAAATAGGTCACCATGAGGACATTTCAAACAAGCACAATGAAATTTCATATTTTTCTCAGTGAAGTGAAAGTGTTAGTCGCTCAGTTGTGGCCAACACAGCATGCCAGGCTCCTCTGCCTGTGGGATTCTCCTTCAAGACTACTGGAGTGGGTAGCCATTCCCTTCTCCAGGGGACCTTCTCGATGCAGGGATCAAACCCAGGTCTCCTGCACTGCAGGAAGATTCTTTATTGTCTGAGCCACCAGGGAAGCCCATGGTTTTCTCAGGTACCATCCTAATCACACACATTGAGTTTGCCTTTAAACCATCCCTTCTAATCTCTCATCAAATAGTTGCCATTTAAAATATGATAGCTTGTAAATGTGCACACGTCATTCTGGTTAGGAATTAGGAAACAGCAGAAGTAAGAATGATGCTGTCCCTGCTGGGCTTCCCTGATAGCTCAGTTGGTAAAGAATCCGCCTGCAATGCAGGAGACCCCAGTGTGATTCCTGGATCGGAAGATCCTCTGGAGAAGGGACAGGCTACCTACTCCAGTATTGTTGGGTTTTCCTGGTGGCTCAGCTGGTAAAGAATCCACCTGCAATGCAGGAGACCTGGGTTTGATCCCTGGGTTGGGAAGATCTCCTGGAGAAGGGAAAGGCTACCCACTCCAGTGTTCTGGCCTGGAGAATTTCATGGACTCTATATAGTCCATGGGGTTGCAAAGAGTCGAACACGACTGAGACTTTCACTTTCACTTTGGGATCATGCAGATATGGCCCCCTAGGATGGGGGCGTCTTGTTAGTGCCACAGACTTCAGGGGCAGCATCCCGGGGCCCAGGTAGGGGTGCTCCCAGGGGAGGAGCCGCTTCTGCCCAGGCCCACCTGCCCCCAGGCCTTCCTGTCTCTTCTCCCTGGCCTCTGCGGCATGAGCCACCATTCTGGGTCAAGAACTAGTGTCTCAGGGTCTCGCCGAAATGCAGCTCTCACAGGCAGAAGCAATGACATACCAGCATGCGAACACCCAGGACAGCCTCTCCTCTGGGTACAAAGCAGGGCCCCCCGTGGGACTGGGGGAAGCCCCACATTCTGGGAGGGTGGAAAGGTCTGGAGCTCAGAGCATCATGGTTAAGGAAAGTTAAGACTGGGAAGGAAGACCAGCGTGGGGACCCTGCACCAGATGGCTAGTCACCAATCAGCAAGTAAAATAGGTGTGAGCGCACGAGTACCTGGATTCCCAGCAGCTGCGGAATCTGCGGAGATAAAGGAAACAGGAGGATGGATTAATAGAAGACAGGGTGGTGGAGTGGTTCAAAGATCACGGTCTCAGTTAGCATGTTGCTCAACAGGCCTAGTACACAACTGTCCTGAAGCATCCAGGGCTGTGCCTCTGGGTTTTCACAGCCAGCTGTGGGCTGTTTCACTTGGCTAAAATCTCTGAGCTAGTGATTCTGACAGTTTGCCTTGGCAACCAAAATACCACCGCCAACAATAAAATAATTAAAGTTTTTGCACATTGTGTTTTTTTGTGTGTGTTTAGTCACTAAGTTACATTCGACTCTTTGTGACCGACTGAACTGTAGCCTGCCATGCTCCTCTCCTCATGAGATTTCCCAGGCAAGAATACTGAAATGGGTTGCCATTTCCTCCTGCTGAGGATCTTCTGGACCCAGGAATCTAACCCAGATCTCTTGCATTGGCAAGAGGATTCTTTCTGTGCGTTGACAATGTGTCATATGCTTGACTACGCATTCTACATGGAATATTTCACTTAATCCACCCATCAGCTTTATGAAATAAGTACTATTAATTTCTTTATTTTACAACTGATTAATCTTTGCAGACACTCAAGTTGGATGGCGTCCTCCCATATATTAAACAGCTGGCATATTTTTCAGAGTTAGAATAGAAATCTTCCATCTGGAGTACAGTGAAAGGTTGAGGTATGGAGGAATTCCAGACTCAATGTGCAAATCCCAGGCTTGGGCTGGGCAGGCCCATGCCTGGCCCAGAAGACACCTGTGCTCACCTGAGCAGACGACACCAGCGTCTTCATGGTGCCCGCAGTTGTGGGTGAACCAGCCGCTGTGAGGGCACTGTGCCAGGGAGGACTCACTGCCCGTGCAGTTGACATCGTCCAAGAGAATGCTGCCTTCTCCGGGGCTGAATCTAGCCCCCGGGAGGGCAGACACGGCCTGGCCACAGCCAAGCTGCCTGCAGACCACGTGGGCATCCTCGATGGACCAGCTGTCATCACACACAGTGCCCCAGGTGTCAGCATGGCAGACTTCCACGCGGCCCTCGCACCGGCTTGACCCGTCAGCCAGCCGCAGGCCCAGACCTTGGTGGACAATCCAAACAGTGACCTCCATCAAGGCTCGTCCAGAGAGGCCACTGGGAGAGTCAGTATCTCTTGGAAATTGGGCACTGACCATGGGTGATAACAAATCTACTCCCCGCCTTCATTTTAAGTTTGCCCTGGGTATTACTTTGTGTTTTTTTCAGCATTACAGCTGGCTAAGAAATGGTTTTGCTCCTTAGCCAGCTGCTCCAGAGCCCTGCCTCCCGGTATAGCTGCCCCTTCTTGCTGGGACATCTTGCTTTCTGGCACTCATAGGGTTTCTTGGATTTTTCACGAGAAGCTATCAAGCACAAACTATCTGGTATGTGGACATGTGTGTGTGTGTGTGTGTGTGTGTGTGTGTGTGTGTGTAAGATTCTCTGAGAGCCTTGTACACCCTGATCAAGTGACTAGAACAATAATTTGCATCTACATTATCCCCAGCATCAGGTGTCACCATGTGCAATGTTGCTCTGGGAAGTATAAAGGGCAGTCATCACAGGCCGCTCCCCACGGTCAAAGGGCAGTGTTACAAAAAAGAGCAGAGGTTGGATATGCTCAGAACACAGCTGAGGGGGAGCTCACAGCAGGGCTGGGTGGAGATGTGGGGTCAGCCAGGTACACCCATTCCAGCCTTTTTGGGTGCTGGCTTCCGCTCCGGTTCCCACGAGCCATCTTTGCATCTTACAGTCTCTTTCCTCTTCCTTTCCAATCACAGATTTTCTAAATGAACCTGAACTTCATCAGCTCTTCCTTCGACAGCAGCCATATGTATGGCCTGAGGCTGCGGAGGAAGGTGCTTTCTGAAGGGACATTTTCTCCCAGGGTAATGCTGGAGCTTTTCTGACCTAAAACTGTGAAAGGGAAGGCAGCTGAAGAAAGTGGGAAAGATTACCTGTTGATGTGGGCACCTCTGTTGGCACTGGAAAAGATGCTAAGGACAGACAGAACGTGAAAGAAAAAATTATACAACAACCTCTTTAAGTGTCAAACATATTTAACTCAGTCAAACCTTGAGTGGGGAGGGCTCCCTGACTTGTAGATTATCTGGTTTCTAACTTCATTCCCTTCCCAAGTCCTTTCTCTGTGGGGGAGAACACACCAACTGGTGTGTCTGGAAGGGTACAAGCCAACTCATACAAGCTCAAGAAAATAAAAGCGTGGAGTAGGGGGGTTGATAGATGAATAAAGAGTAGGTCTATTTTAAAGTCAACAAGCATCCTTTGGGGATCAATGCTCTTCCGTATAACCTACTCTAGTGTTCATTAAAGGCTAGGGTTCACTTCTTTTTTTTTCTAACTCTTCTCAGCATATTTTATTTTATTCTTAAAGACTATGGAAAAGGAGCTGACCTAATTCAAAACATGGCAGTGACTGGGCCAATCAGAGTCAGGGAAAGACTTAAGGAGTGGTGATTTTGGCTCCTTCATTTACAGTTCTGTCAAGCAGAAGGCAATATTCAGAGGCAACACCCTGCAGGGTGATGGAAGGGAGGGCGTGAGAAGACAGGGAGATGAAGTGGGGTTAAGAAGATAGCTGACATCTGACTGGTGAGCCCCACACAGCAAGCACCCTCCTACTCTATGTAGAGAGATCCAGTGAACCCCAGCCTGGATTTACAACACCAATGCTATGATCTTCCTTCTCATTCTTAGCCAGAGGAAACCGAGACACGGAGAGGTTCAGGGATTTGCTCAAAGTCCCACTGCTGGTGAAGGTGAAGCCAGGGCAACAAACCCAGGTCATCTGGTCCTTGAATCACAGCCCTGTCTCCCATGGTGACTTTGCCAAGGCAAGTTATGGCCACTTAGTTCAGAACAACTGCAATTACCTGAGGTTGGGTGGCCCACAGCCGCTGACGGTGTTGAGTAAGGCAGGGAGGCTACGAGAGATGTAAATCAAGAGACATGTAAATCAGATTACATCCCTTGATCCTTCTTAAACCCAAGCAGGCAGATTTGCTTGTTTGAAGCAATAAGGTGTATGTCTTGTTTGGGGAAGAAACCGTACCCCATCTGGGCATCTGAGAATGGCCCTGAGTTGCCATGGCTACAATGCCCAGATGTCCTACTTCATTTCTGTCCCATTGCCGGAAACTGCAATGTCATTTTTGTGGATTTTGGTGGTGGGCGGGTAGCAAACAGAGGCCACAGGGATGGTCGACTTGTGTGGAGCACCTATCTTGCCAGTTGGTTTGGTTTTGTAATTCTTCCTGGGTGTAGGCTTGCCTCCCAGACTAAATGTCAGTCTGCAAAGGGCAGAACCATGTTTGTCTCAAGGACATACACTGGCGAGGTCAGCACTGGGAAGGAGCAGATGGGCCCCAGAGTGGGTGGTGGAGCTGGGTCAGGCCCCCTGTGCCCCCTCTCCGCCATGTCCTGGGTACCCAGGGCCCTTGCTCCAAACCTTCCTGCCCTGTAGGGCCCCAGCCTTGTCCTCTGATGCTACAGCTCCTGCTTTGCCGAGAGCACTGATTCTGCTCTTCACTTCTCTCCTCCTCCCAGACCCTTTCAGGCCTTTCACCCTCTGCTTGTTCTCTCTGTCCTGTCTCAAGTGGTTGTTGCCAGTCTAGCTGATGAACCAGTTTGCTTTTTGCCAGCCAAAGCCAGAAGGATGTGGAGATAAAGGGGGCTTTTGACTCCAAGTACTGAATTTATCTGCAGAGGCTCAACTGGGGTACAACTGAGGAGTAAGAGTGCTGGGTGAGGAGCTGGGCTCCCAGCTCTGTGACTTTCACAGCATCCCCGGTTACCTGTGAAACTGGTGGGGGTGAGGGTCTGAACCAGAGACCATTCCCAAGGCATCACTCATCACTGGTGCGAGGCCAGAAAATCTGAGGTTACACGACTTCTATTTTCAGAGTCATGCATTCATTGAATTAAAGTATAAAAGCTTACATTTAGTTCTGTTCTGCTTAAGGATATTTTCAGATGTAGGTGGTTGTGAATTGGTTAGATGGTTCACTATTTATTTTTAACCATTTTAACTTTGTTTTTTTGCTGCTGTATTTATTCTTATGTATTTTCTATTCATGGCAAGTTATCCTGACCCTCCATATGGTGCTAATATAAATTTTCCTTGCAAAATGAATTCACTTAAGTGAAAAGAGTAGAGCTGACATAAAGGAAAGCATTAAGAAGACTCAACTATGGGTATATCACATGAAATGCCAGGATGAATCATAAGCTGGAATCAAGATTGCTAGGAGAAATAGCAACAGCCTCAGATAGCATATGATACTGCTCTAATGGCAGAAAGTGAAGAGGAACTAAAGAGCCTCTTTATGGGGGTGAAGAGGAGCGTGAAAAGCTGGTTTGAAAGTCAACATTCAAAAAACTAAGATCATGGCATCTGCCCATCACCTTATAGCAAATAGAAGGGGAAACAATGGAAACAGTGGCAGATTTTCTTTTGGGGTTCCAAAATCACTGCAGACTGTAACTGCAGCCATGAAACTGAAAGACTCTTGCTCTCAGAAGAAAAGCTATGACAAACCTAGACAGCGTATTAAGAAACAGAGACATCACTTTCCCAAGATCTGTATAGTCAAAGCTCTGTTTTTTCCAGTAGTTATGTGTGGATGTGGTGAGAGTTGGACCATAAAGAAGGCTGAGCACCAAGGAATTGATGCTTTTGAATTGTGGTGCTGGAGAAGACTCTTGTGGGTCCCTTGGACTGCAAGGAGACCAAACCAGTCAATGTGAAAGGAAATCAATCATCAATATTCACTGGAAGGACTGATGCTGAAGTTAAAGCTCCAATACTTTGGCTACCTGATCCAAAGAGCCGACTCACCGGAAAAGACCCAATGCTGGGAAAGATTGAAGGCAAAAGGAGAAGGGAGTGACAGAGGATAGGATGGTTAGGTACATCATCGACTCAATGGACATGAATTTAAGCAAACTCCAGGAGGTGGTGGAGGACAGAGAAGCCTGTTGTGCTACAGTCCACAGAGTCATAAAGAGTCAGACATGGCTTAGTGCGCACGATGGGGACCACGCAGGGCTGAAGCTTGGGAAACAGGGACCATCCAGGACTTCCTCACGGCTCTAAGTACACTTGGGTGAAGACTCGTGGAGCAGGAATGTCATTTCGCCCAGCCCGAGCCCCAGCATCAGGCCCACCTGAGCAGGTGACGCCAGCATCCTCGTGGTGGCCGCAGTTGTGGGAGAACCAGCCGCCATGCAGACACTGCCACAGCCTGGCTTCAGTCCCCACACACTCCACGTCGTCCAGGGCGATGGGGCCCAGGCCTCGGCCGAATCTAGCCCTCCCAGGGGCTGACACTGCTCCGCCGCAGCTCAGCTGCCGGCACACCACCTCGGCGTCCCGCAGGTCCCAGCTGTCGTCGCACACGGTCCCCCAGCTGCCGTTGAAGTGCAGCTCCACGCGGCCCTCGCAGGGCTGGCTGCCATCGGCCAGCCTGAGCACCGCGTCTAGGAAACAGACACACCTGGGTCACTGCTCTGCCTTCGAGGAAGTTCTGTGCCTCTCCTCTGAGCTGACAAGCTTCCCAGGGCTCCCTTCTCATTCTAGCAAGGGACTGAGGTGGGTTAAGGAGCCTACAAAGGTACTTTGGGTTTCATCGTTCAGGTCAATGTGATTTGGGGGCTTCCCAGGTAGCTCAGTGGTAAAGAAACCTGCCTGCTATGCAGGACACACAGGTTGGATCCCTGGGTTGGGAAGATCCCCTGGAGGAGGAAATGGCAACCCACTCCAGTACTTTTGACAAAAATCCCATGGACAAAGGAGCTTGGCGGGCTAGTCTATGAGTTTGCAAAAGAGTTGGACACAACTCAGTGACAAAACAAAACAACAACAACAACAACATGCGTTTTGAAGCTCTTTCCCAGACAGGACTGCCTGCTCACAGAGACCAGAGGAGGTCCCCAAGCTCCCTGTGTAATGTGGGGAGCACAAAGCTTGGGGACCCTGGCTGCTGTTGCCTTAGTCAGGACCCACATCGTCTAGGCAGGCATTCTGAGTGCAAAGGCTCGGGGACAACATCAGCCATGCACCCTCTCACCCGGGGTCACGTGCTCTATCATCAGAAGATGTATGTGGACATGTGGTTTCATGGAAGCACTAGGCATTCAACCACTTTCTCTAGCCAGATCTGGAGGGTAAACTAAGGCACTTGGGACAGCTTTCGCCAATCACAGAGCCAGTCATCCGCCCTTCCTGTCATTGCCAAGCAGGGCCAGGGGCTAAGATAATCTGAGAACCTACCCGTGTTGTTCTCATCTTGCAGGAGAGCCTCGTAGGATGCAGAAAAGCCAACATTGGTGACAGTGGCGTCGCTTTGGAAGACCACGGTCAGCCGGTTTGCCGAGGAGGTGAATACTAGGGTTGTGCCGGAACAGAACCTCCCCAGCGAAAAAGGTTCACTTTGTGGGCCATCAAAGATTTCAATGAAGTCATATGGACAGTTGTAGAAGTTTTCCAATCTGTGAAGTCATGACAGCGTTCAGATCTAGCCACGGACTTTCCCCCAGGAGGCACCACCAAGATTGTTCTAGGAAGGGCTCTAGAAGAGCTGCCTGAAACCTACATGTCTTCAAACAAGACGGAGGAAGCCATACCCCATTGGTGCAGGCAGTGCATATCTTCCCAGCTCTAAAAATCTTCTAATTTGCTGAAGTTTTCATTCAATTGTATTTTCTGAATATGCATTACAAGCATAAGAAATACAGTTTAAGTGGTAATGGTGGGCACATGGTTAAAAGCAACTTTTCTTCCAGCTCTGACTAGTCCCCTTCCCACAAGCAGCTCCAATGAACAGTTTCTATTTGTTTCCTTCCAGAGATGGTCTATGCATAATATCAGTCCCTGTACTACTGGCCATGATCTTACAGATCATTCCATAGCAATACACCCTACATGTGAAATAGCAATCAAGATTGCTGGGAGAAATATCAATAACCTCAGAAATGCAGATGATACCACCTTTATGGCAAAAGGCAAAGAGAAACTAAAGAGCCTCTTGATGAAAGTGAAAGAGGAGAGTGAAAAAGCTGGCTTAAAATCCAGTCCCATCACTTAATAGATGTGATGGGGAAACAATGGAAACACTGGCAGACTATTTTCTTAGACTCCAAAATTACTGCAGATGGTAACTGCAGCCATGAAATTAAAAGGCACTTGCTCCTTGGAAGAAAAGCTATGACCAACCTAGACAGCATATTAAAAAGCAGAGACATTACTTTGCCAACAAAGGTCTGTCTAGTGAAAGCTATGACTTTTTCACTAGTCATGAATAGATGTGAGAGTTGGACCATAAAGAAAGCTGAGCACTGAAGAATTGATGCTTTTGAACTGTGGCATTGGAGAAGATTCTTGAGAGTCCCTTAGACTGCAAGGAGATCCAACTAGTCCATCCTAAAGGAAATCAACCCTGAATATACGTCGGAAGGACTGAGGATGAAGCTGAAGCTCCAGTACTTTGGCTACCTGATGTGAAGAACTGACTCATTGGAAAAGACCCTGTTGCTGGGAAAGACTGAAGGAAGAAAGAGAAGTGGACGCCAGAGGATGAGATGGTTGGATGGCATCATCAACTCGATGGATGTGAATTTGAGCAAGCTCTGGGAGTCGGTGATGGACAGGGGAGGCCTGGCATGCTGCAGTCCATGGGGTCACAAACAGTTGGAGATGACTGAACTGAACTGTGTGACAGAAATAGATAGATGTACCAAAATCTATTTAACTGACCCCCTACTGGTAGGCAATAAGACTGCTTCCAACCTAGTGCTACTATAAGAATGCAGCCAAGATTTTTCTCAGTGCACATGAGATTTTAATCTGTGGACCAATTTCCTGGAACTGGAATTGCTGGGTTAAAACGCCTATGTGTTTAAATTTTGATCTGGGGACTTCCCTGGTGGTCTAGCGGTTAGGAATCCACCTGCCAAAGCAAGGGACAGGAGTTTGATCCCTGGTCTGGGAAGACCTCACAAACCGAGGGGCAACTAAACCCATGCACCAGAACTACTTGAGCCCGTGTGCCCCAGAGCCTGTGCTCCACAAGAGAAGCCACCAGGGTGAGAAGCCCACACGCTGCAACGAAGAGTAGCCCCCACTCACTGCAACTGGAGGAAAACCCACACAGCAACGAAGATCCAGCACTGCCAAAATGAATAAATAAATAAGATTTTAAAGACTTTTTTGATCAATATTACTGGATGGATCTCCAAGGCCTTCCTTACTTTTGAGAACTAACTACGAAAGCTGGCTTTTTTGGCGAGGGTGGGATGGGGTTGGTGGCGGTTGCAGGCAGTATAATCGAGTAAAGAGGAGAGTGGAAGCAGGAGCTATTTACTCACTGTATCACTTCGAAGGTAAGTCTGACACGCGCCCTGCTATCCACTTGTATGTCCCAGGCACACACCACGTTTGTGGGGTATTTTTTCGGATACCAGGGGCTGGAGAATGAGCCCGAATTATTTGTCAGCAAACCGCCGCAATGGATATTTTCATCTGCAAGAAACAGTGAAGAAACCCCATCAGAAGGAGGCACCAACCTCTGCTGATGTTTTTAGAGGGATCAAGAGGGGATCGGAACAGAATAAGGAGAACTCCTCGGGCTGCTTTTGCTTGTAACTATTTTAAAAAAAAATAGCTTTGGAGGCTCTTGGAGTTTCCCAAGTTGCTCTTTGTTAGATAAGATCATTACCTGTGTCCTCTCAAGCTTATAGTGTGTGTGTGTGTGTGTGTGTGTGTGTGTGTGTGTGTGTGTTCTTTGCCACGTGTACAGTATGTGGGATCTTAACTCCCCAACCAAGTACTGAACCCGGATTGGAAGCGTGGAGTCTTCACCACTGGATCGCCAGGAAAGTCCCGAATTTATACTGTTTTTGTGAGGAGAAATGATCAGGACATAAGGCTGAGAGGCTTTATGAACCCATATACACTGACAGGTCTGAGCACGTGTTTTCATGACAAGGGAGCAAAAATGATGCAAGCCAAAGGCTCCCTGTTGAGCGCAATGTGACTTTGTGCTCCCAGAAGAGCTGTGTTTGGAGACCCTTTGTTGTGTTATGTCCAAACCCCAGCTGAAGTCAACACCACAGTTACTTAAAGCATCCACTTTGTGGCTGAAATACTGGCTTTGACGTGGCTTTTCTAAAGGGTTTTCTGTGCTGGAGCTTCTCATATGTAAAAGGAAGCAAGAGCATTCATTCGGTTGCTTCAAATCCTACAACTGAAAACAAAGCAGACATCAAATCACGAGAAACTTTAAATGCAGCTGAAGTACCTGTAGGGGAGCTGTCATCAGTCGAGCCTGTGAACATACAGAGAAAAAAATGATACTGTAAGCAAGGACTTTTATTCTGAAAACTCCTTTAAAGTACTCAGAAATATCCACGTGCAGATCTGTGACTGCTCTGTGCAGTAGCGGACAGAGACACGCCTTTGCTACTAGAGGCTGGGTGTCTGGACAAGTATGCAGACAAGTGTAACTTGACACAACTTGTCGAGGGCTGACCCTGGGTTTCTGTTTCCTTGCTCTGCATGTAATTATTGCATGATCACCAATGCAGGCAGTTACCAACCCCACCCCTACAGCGACTCCACCCCACTGCCTGCGAACACCGATTCAGGAAATCCCAGTGACCAGGGACTGCATTTCTGGTGAATCTGAATTTTCCTTCCCTCCTACCTCTCCCTCCTCTCACCCTCTGATGCCCCCCACCCCCAAGCCCCACCATTTTGCCAACGCTGACGGACTGCCTTGCTCTTGTTAATTAACAAGAAATAATTTAATCAGATGGTGTCCCAATTACAGGATGAAAAAGTAGCTTGGATTCACTCATACCAGGGACCTGGCAATGGGTTAAAATGTTTGGAATTTGGTCCTGCTTTGGGGTTGCCATCAATGTCTGTTCCAAGGCAGAAGAGAGAATAAGAGATGGATTAAGACAGTAACACAAAGGAGATCAGGCTTTTAAAATTTTTATTTGCCTGTTTTTTTTTTTTTTAATCAAATGCATTCTGTTCTGGGCAGCTAGGAGTGTAGCACTAAATCCATCAGGGTCTTGGAAAAGATGCTGATGCTGGGAAAGATGGAAGGTGGAGAGGGCGGCAGAGGATGAGATGGTCGGACGGCATCACTGACTCACTGGACATGTTGCTGCTGTTGTTCAGTCGCCAGGTTGTGTCCAGCTCTTTGACTCCATAGACTGCAGCACGCCAGGCTTCTCTGTCCTTCACCATCTCTCGGAGCTTGCTCAAACTTATGTCCATTGAGTCAGTGATGCCACCCAACCATCTCATCTTCTGTCGTCCCCTTCTTCCCCCTGCCTCCATTCTTTTCCCAGCATCAGGGTATTTTCCAAAACCCTGGTAATATAACCCTCTGTTTAACCACTGAAGCTTTCTTTAAAAAATATCAGTGCTCTATGATGACTATTTATTTTTTTGCCATACAGCAGGTGGGATCTTAGTTCCCTAACTAGGGATCAAACTCGCACCCCTTGCACTGGAAGCATGGAGCCTTAACCACTGGACTGCAAGGAAAGCGCCTCACCACAGCTTTTAAGGTGGGACTTGGAGCATTTTCTGGCTTCCCTTGTGGCTCAGCTGGTAATGAATCTGCCTCCAGTGTGGGAGACCTGGGTTTGATCCCTGGGTTGGGAAGATCCCCTGAAGAAGGGAAAGGCTACCTACTAAAGTATTCCAGCCTGGAGAATTCCATGGGCTAATATACAGTCCAAGGGGTCACAAAGAGTCAGACACGACTGAGTGACTTTCACTTCACTTGAGCATTTTACAAACACAACGATTCAAGATAACCTCTTCAGCAAATTGACTTAAAAGACGGCTTGGAGCCCACAGCTCCAATTACTCCCAAGTCACTCCCCTTCCCAGAAGCTGCAGGGGTGACTCCCCACCCCCCACCAAAGTGTGCCGTGTCCAGGGGCTCACCTGAGCAGACGACGCCCGCGTCCTCATGGTGCCCGCAGCTGTGGGAGAGCCAGCCGCCGTGGGGGCACTGCCACACCTTGGCCTCACTCCCCGCGCACTGTACGTTGTCCAGGACTATGTGGCCGGTGCCTCCACCAAAGTAGCTCTGCTTCAGGGCCGACAAGGCCTCGCCACAGCCAAGTTGCTGGCACACGACCCTGGCATCTGTCAGGTCCCAGCTGTTGTCACACACGGTGCCCCAGGTGCCATTGTATGAGACCTCCACGCGACCCTCACATCTGTGACTGCCATTCCCCAGCCTCAGGGATTCACCTGGGGACGGGAAAGCAGAGTCTCCTGAGCTGTGGGGCTGTGCCCCATCTCTCTGGAACCTTCTGCCCAAGAGAGGATCTCTGACATTATCCTGTGGGCACCTTTCTGCTTATTCAGCTGCTGGACTTTAGGTAGGGAGACCCTACGTCCTGATATGCCAGGAACTGTTCAGTCACTAAGCTGCCTCCGACTCTCTGTGACCTCGTGGACTGCAGCACGCCAGACTCCTCCACTGTCTTCCAAAGGTTGCTCAGATTCATGTTAATCGATTTGGTGATGCTATCTAATTATCTCATCCTCTGGCACCCCGCTCTTTTGACTTCAGTCTTTCCCAGCACCAGAGTCTTTTCCAATGAGTCAGCTCTTCGCACCAGCTGGCCAAAGCATTGGAGCTTCCATTTCTATGTCAATCTTTCCAGGGAATGTTCAGGACTGATCTCCTTTAGGATGAACTGGTTGAATCTCCTTGCTGTCCAAGGGACTTTCAAACATCTTCTCCAGCACCACAATTCAAAAGCATCAATTCTTCTGCACTCAGCCTTCTTTATGGTCCAACTCTCACATCCATACATGAATACTGGAAAAACCAGTGCTTTGTCTCTACAGAAGGACCTTTGTTGGCAAAGTGATGTCTCTGCTTTTTAATAGGCTGTCTAGGTTTGTCATAGCTTCCTGGTTTATGACTGGGGTGGGTCAGTTAGTGCCTGTTGAATCTGCCTGCAATGTGGGAGACCAGGTTTGGATCCCTGGGTGGGAGAAGATCCCCTGGAGAAGGAAATGGCAACCCACCCAGGTATTCTTGCCTGGAGAATGCCATAGGCAGAAGAGCCTGGTGGGCTACAGTCCATGGGGACAGAAAGAGTCAAAGACGACTGAGCAACTCACACTACTACTGGCAATTGTTTCAGAGTCCCTTTTATACTCTCCAAATTCCCCTGACTGAGGGCGAAGTTGCAGTCACCTTCAGCATTATCTGCTGAGAGCTCTGTAATTGTCTTCCTATCTTGTATAGGAAGTAGTCTGGATGGTTTCCGCATTGAACTCAGCTGGAAGCAGGTGGGCTGGCAGTTATAGTCTGAGATGGTTTTGTTCTAGAAGGATCTGCTTTACTGCATTTCTGTTTCTTTTGGAGAAGGAGGAGGCTGTTGTCATGTGCCCTCCCTCAACACGCACAGCCATGGTAAGATGTGAGACTCGGCTCTCTATCTCTTTAGGGGGACATCTTGGTGGAGGAAGACAACAGTGAGGGGCAGAGCAGGGGGAGGGGTGATCTGGGGGCTGTCAGTGTCAGAGTGATGTCACTCAGATGTCAGTAATGTGGGTGGAACCCACAGGTCAGATTTACAAAAGCATCTCCTCTCTTAAAGGGAAAGGGTGCACATTAAATCGGACATCCCTCTGAAGTCTGTTAGGATACCCACCACTCTCCTCTTCGCTCTGCTGGATGGCACTGTATAGGGCATGGAACCCCATGTTCGTGATCCTGGCATCACTCCTGAACACCGTGGTCAGGATGTTTGAAGAAGAGTGGAATGTGAGCTCGGTTCCAGCACAAAATCTGCCCAAGGAGAGCGAGGCAACCTGCTGTCCATCAAACACTTCAATGAAATCGTAAGGGCACCCGTAGACATCCTCTAAGCTGAGGAGGTGAAGGCAGAGTTAAGCTCTCCAAGGAAATCTGCCAGAATGTTATACATAAAGTCAAATTTTTGCATCACATGCAGCCAGAAATTGCAGTCACCCCTGCATCCCCTTCCAATCACACATCTCCCTCGTGGACTTGACCCTCTGATGCTGCCTGAGTCTGCCCTTTTGGTTCCCTCCCTGTTGGGACTGGTCCAGGTCAGCCAGTCTCTTGTCTTTCCTGGTCTATTTCAGCTCCCCCACCAAGGGGGATATGAAGAATGAATGAACTGAGGGTATTTAATATGCAAAAGAAAAGTCTTAGTAGGAACAGGATAGAAATTTTTGGAAGAGGAAGATGGTCTCTTGTGTGTAGCACCAGGCAGAAGGATAAAGGTCAGAAAAGGTAATGACGATGAACAGACTGGGGTTCAGCCAGAGGAAGAGGCTGTGTCCCAAATGGAGCTGGCTGTGAGTGGAGGGGTGGGGGTCATCATGTGTGGGTCACCCCACCTGGGGCTTCCTCCATGATGGCATCAGGGATGCTCATGGGGTCGTCTCCAATTGCATGGGAAGTTGAGCTCAGTGATTAAAACTCCTTAAGTGATACTGGAGCCTATTATACAGAGTGAAGTAAGTCAAAAGAAAAACACCAATACAGTATATTAATGCATATATATGGAATTTAGGAAGATGGTAACAACAGTTAGACTATAAAGAAAGCTGAGTGCTGAAGAATTGATGCTTTTGAACTGTGGTGTTGGAGAAGGCTCTTGAGAGTCCCTTGGACAGCAAGGAGATCCAACCAGTCCATCCTAAAGGAAATCAGTCCTGGGTGTTCATCAGAGGGACTGATGCTGAAGCTGAAATTCGAATACTTTGGCCACCTGATGTGAATAATTGACTCATTTTGAAAAGACCCTGATGCTGGGAAAGATCGAAGGTGGGAGAAGGGGGCCAGCAGAGGACGAGATGACTAGATGGCATCACTGACTCAATGGACATGAGCCTGAGTAAACTTCAGGAGCTGGTGATGGACTGCAGTCCATGGGGTTGCAAAGTCCATGGGGACACGACTGAGCAACTGAACTGAACCAAACTGAATAAATTTTTTAAATTTTGTAGGCTGTTTTCTATTGACACTACTCAAGGCTGCTGGGAAAGATGGAAGGCCAGAGGAGAAGGGGATGACAGAGGATGAGATGGTTGGATGGCATCACCAACTCAATGGACATGAGTTTGCATAAACTCTGGGAGTTGGTGACGGACAGGGGAAGCCTGGCATGCTGCAGTCCATGGGGTCGCAAAGAGTAGGACATGACTGAGCGACTGAACTAAACTGAACTGAACAATGACCCTATATGTGAGACAGCAAAAGAGACACAGCTATAAAGAAGAGACTTTTGGACACTATGGGAGAAGGCGAGGGTAGGATGATTTGAGAGAATAGCATTGAAACATGTATATTATCATATGTGAAATAGATCACCAGTCCAAGTTTGATGCACCAAACAGGGCACTCAAAGCCAGTGCACTGAGATGACCCAGAGGGATGGGATGGGGAGGGAGGTGGGAGGGGGTTTGGATGTACACCCATGGCTAATTCATGTCAATGTATGGCAAAAACCACCACAATATTGTAAAGTAATTAGCCTCCAATTAAAATAAATAAATTTTAAAAATAAAATATAATCTGAAAACAAAATTTAAAAAGAACTCCTTAAGCTCAGATGACCAGACCAGATTTCACCTAACATGTGAAGGGATCTGTCAGATGGTGCTGTAGGCAGAAGGTTTGTGTCCCGTCAAAATTCATTTGTTGAAACTTAACCCTCAATAGTAACAGTCTTGGGAGGTGGGGCCTTTGGGCAGCGACTAGGTTGTTAGGGCAGAGCCCTCATGAGGGGGGCTTATTAGTGCCCTTATAAAGAGGCTGAGAAAGCTCCAGGTCCCCTCCCTCCACTGAAGTCATAGTAACAGACAGCCATCTGTGAGCCTGGGAGCTGGTCGTCGCCAAACACTGAACCTGCTGGTATACTTATCGTGGACTTGCCAGCCTGCACAACTGTGAGAAACAAACTTCTGTTGCTTCTTAAGACACCCAGTCGATTGTATTTTTGTTCATCATGTCATGTCATCTGGTTACTCAGTGGTGTCCAACTTATGCAACTTCACGATCCGCCAGGCTCCTCTGTCCATGGCATTCTCCAGGCAAGAACTGCCAGTCTCTTCTCCAGGGGCTCTTCCTGATCTAGGAATCGAAGCCGGGTCTCCCACATTGCAGGCAGATTCTTTACCATCTGAGCCACCAGGGAAACTCAAAATATAGATAGGTCCCACAGAGATTTGAACTCTGATCATTGCATTCAAAGTCCACAGTGCGAACCATTACACCATGGGGCCACCTCAGGAAATACACTTCTGTTGTTTGTTAAGACACCCAGTCTATTAAATTTTTGTTATAGCAGCTAATGAGTCAGGCACTTGGAAAGGCAACCTCTTGGGGAAAGCACAGATTCAAATCCAAACCAGCCCTTGAAGCAGAGAAAGACACAACTGCTTACTTCAGGCTGGGGATCGTCAGCTCTATGCGGAAATTCTTGGCCAGGTGGATCACCCAGACACACTCCATGTCAGTGGGGTAGTTGGTTGGGTACCGGGGACTGGAGAAGGATCCTGACAGACTTGAAATGACGCCCCCACAGGAACTACTTCCTCCTGTGAAAATGGGATGAAAAGACCCCTGGCTGGAGTCTTCAAACAGGTACCTTACCTTTTCCCAGGTATAGAACCCAGAATCCCACCAAGCTCAAGAGTGAATCACAAAATGGGAAGGGATCATGCTGGTGTAGACATAGCCATGGCTTGGCTGGAGTGAGGTCGAACCCTCAAGGGGTGGGGGTGAGGGTGGAGGAAAGATGTGTGATGGGTAGGCAGGACCCTAAGATTGTAGGTGAAGCTGGAAATGGATTAGATATATACATGGCAGCTGTGGGGTGTCAAGGACACTTCATTAATCCTGTCCCATCTTCCTGTCATGCAAATCAGCTCAACTGAGATGCAGACAATTCACCCATTTGGGAGGGCTCCATTCCCCACTTCCTCTCCCTCATGCAACCAGGACATGAGATGCAACCAGGACAGCGGATGTCTATTCTACCTTTATGAATTATCACCATAATTCTAATTCATAAAAGCAGAAGAAATGGTTGTATGGCATCACTGACTCAATGGACATGAGTCTGAGCAAACTCGAGGAGATAGTGAAGGACAGGGAAGCCTGGCATGCTGCAGTCCATTGGATCGAAGAGTCGGACATGACTTAGCGACTGAACAACAATCATCTTCTATCCTTTGGGGTTATACTTTCAATGCAAGAGAGTTACCTGGTAGGACAGGTGCTTGGGGAACAGCAGCTGCAAAAATCAAAACCAAAGAAAATCAGGAAAGAGATTCGCCTGATGACATCACCTTCTACTTAAGTGCAAATGAACAAAGCTGCTACTAGTCGAGTCTCAATACATGGTGTGGACACACTCATTCCTCTTAGCTCCCCGGCCGAGATGTAGCCTCTCCCCTTCTCTTGGTGATTCTCCACGAAATCACAGACAATGCAGTCATGTGATTTGTTTTCTCTTCTGCACTGGGTCCACAACCCAAGGGCTGTCCTGAGAGTGACCAGTCATGAGGCATTACCCACAGTCACAGCACCGGGCTCGTGAGCATGCCATTGTCCCTGCAGACATTTATCAGGTGCCAAAATGCCGAGGGACAAAACCTGGGAAGCTGAGAGCCGTGGTGGGAAAAGGCAGATTGGACAAGGAGTCCAAGGAAGTAAGACAGGCCCCTTCCCATGGACCCACCTCTGCAACCCACCCCAGAAGGGCAGCCTACAAGGGATGGTGTCTTCCACCTGGGTTGCCCTTGGGACCTGGACTGGAGGAAAAGAGGCCCCCACCTAGTGTCCCTCCACATACGCCATAGCGGCACCAGCCCAGGATTGGGGCAGCTGCCGGCCACCTTGCCTGGCCCCCAAACACTGTGAGGTGCACCCCTGACCTTCCCCAACCCAGACTCCCACGGATGGAGGGCACAGGGTGACAGTGGTCACTGGGTAAGGCTGGGAGAAGGCTGGAAGGGGCCCAGGGTGCCAGTGATCAGGGAAGCTGGCAGCTAAGAACTTGTTCTGCAGAGGTAGGTGAGTACCAGAGGCTCTGACACAGCTGGAATCTCCAGTGTGGGGGGCTGCGGGTCACATGGATTTTGAGTAGTTTACCTAAAGAAGGCGTACCTCCCTCTATCCCTGCTGTGTTGGCTAAGCCAGGAGGCCCACAGAGGAGCCCTAACCATTTTTGCTTCTCATGCCCAATCTGCTCTTGACCCACTGGGAGAGTTTGACACTCCGTGAGAGTCCCTTGGACTGCAAGGAGATCCAACCAGTCCATTCTGAAGGAGATCAGCCCTGGGATTTCTTTGGAAGGAATGATGCTAAAGCTGAAACTTCAGTACTTTGGCCACATCATGCAAAGAGTTGACTCACTGGAAATGACTCTGATGCTGGGAGGGACTGGGGGCAGGAGGAGAAGGGGACGACTGAGGATGAGATGGCTGGATGGCATCACTGACTCGATGGACGTGAGTCTGAGTGAACTCTGAGAGATGGTGATGAACAGGGAGGCCTGGCGTGCTGCGATTCATGGGGTCGCAAAGAGTCGGACATGACTGAGCGACTGAACTGACTGCATCTTTGTTTGCCTGCACACTTATATTCTCTAACTCGTGTTCTTGAGAGGTAGACCTTCCCACCTTCTCTACTCCAGATCAACCCTCTGCTCGGCCACTGCGATGGGACATCCTCTTTCAGTCCCTCCTGCCCCTCCCCTGATCTGCTGTCCAGAGAGGAGAGTGTCGGATACTATTTCCTTTGGGCAACGTGACTCTCAGCTTCTCATACAAGCTGCTGGCCCTCAGCCTTGGCCACATACTGGAATTACACAGGAAGTTTTAAATATCACCGACGACTGGGGGAGACCCAGAGGTTCTGATGTGACTGGTCTGGGGTGCAGCTTGAGTATCATAAGATTTTAAAGCTCCCTGGGTGATTCCAGTGTCAGTCACTGTCCACCTGTGTCTAGATGCTGAAGCAGGTTGTGCATGTTAGTCGCTCAGTTGTGTCTGATTCATTGCGACCTCAAGGACTATAGCCCCTGAGGCTCCTCTCTCCATGGAATTCTCCAGGCAAGAATACTGGAGTGGGCTGCCATTCCCTTCTCCAAGGGATCGTCCAGATCCCAGAATCGAACCTAGGTCTTCCTCAAAGAGGTTAGATTTCTTATTTACTTTGCAGGGATATTGGAAATGCAGGGTTAGACCTACCTGGGGGTGCAGGAGTCACGTCTGGAGCCCAGTCCCCTGCATCTGCATGCACTAAAAAAAGATAGATTTAGGAAATCTGAGTTAAATTATATCAGGACAAGTGGTGGTTTTCCGCAGGTCCCAAGCAGGCAGGTTTCCTGTTACACCAGCAAGAAAGGGCATGTTTGGTAAACAGCTCCAGACCTGAGAGGAGCTGCAGAAAACATGCCCTGACAATTATGTGGCCCTGGAGTATGTGTTCCCAACAGAGCCCAGTTCTCAGCATTCTCTCAGCCTGGCTGAAGGGACACCTTCTGCCAGGTCACCAGCCCTGCTCTGCACGCATGTTCCTCTATCCCTGAGCTGCTGAAAGATCAGAAAAAACCTGCCCCTGGAAGAGAGAGACAGGCAGCTGAGCAGACGACGCCAGCATCCTCATGGTAACCACAGTTGGGGTCTGACCAGCTGGAACTGGGGCACTGGACAAGGTGGCTCTCGCTCCCCGAACTCTGCAGGTTGTCCAGGAGGATGTCTCCAGAGCCCAGGCCGAAGTGGGCCTCTCCCGGGGCAGCGATGGCCTGACCGCACCCCAGCTGCCAGCACACGACCCCTGCTTCGTTCAGGTCCCACAGGTCATCACACACAGTGCCCCCAGGCTCCCTGCTGTAGGATTTCCACACGTCCAGAGCACCGTTCAGTACCGCCCACCAGCTGCAGCTCTGGCTCATCTTCCAAACAAAGCAAGACTTTACCTGTGAGTTTAAGTAGTTTTAAATAGGAAGGATTTCTAGCTCCCATATTTGCAGCTAAGTCAAATAAATGCAAGAATGAAGCCTTATTAAGGCTGTCTCGAGTCTGTAATACACGAGAGAGGTGGGTTTAGATCCTAGCTCTCCTGATCCCTAGTTGTGTAACCTTTGACAAATTATCTCCCTGGGCCTCAGTTTCCTCATCTGTAAAATGGGGTGCAAAGTCAACAACAGTATGCACACGAAGCACAGCGCTCGGCCCCGATACACCTTGGCCTGCAGATCTTGCCCTGTGCTTCTCTGGGTCACAAAGCTGGGTTCCTGGGGCAATGGGCTCCTGGCTGCTTCTCTGGGCAGGTCCTGGACAAGTGTTTGGATAAGTGTAGATTTAATCCCCTGAAGGCACCTGGCCACAAGGGTGTCCATGACTCCATAAAGCCCAAAGGGACCGGCTCTTTCTGGGCTGACAGGCTGTATCCCGCTGAATCACCTGCTGTCCCCTGGTGACACCTGGGGACATGCTTCCTTTATTATGCTCACAGGCTCTGCCTTCTTTCAGTTTCTTTGACATGTTCAGCTCTTTCCTCCCTGAGCCTGCGCATTGCTCTTCTCTCTGCCTGGAATGCCCGTTTATGGTCACTCCTCACATATGGCCTGCTCAGCAAGGCCATCCATCCCTTCAGTCCACAGTAGCAGCAGCTCCATCCCACGTGGCTCTGTGTTCCCAACCTTATCACCACCTCCACATCATCTTGTTTACCTGCTTGTTTGCTGTGTCTTGATCCTCCCCCACTCACCCATACCCACCCGACCATAAACTGCAGTGGGGAGGGCACTGTATTGTTGGCTGCGTGGGGCTGGCACACAGTAGGACCTTAGTGAATACTACTGGATGAATAAATGATGATCCTGAGTCAACGAATCATCTGGATTTCAACTCCTGGACTTTACTTAGGCTCCCCAGGGCAAGATCTCACACATGCCTTTGGAAGGTCAAATACATAAGGAATTCCTCATTCAGAAACACCCTCCCCACGCCCCATCCCCCAGCCTTAAAATACAAACTGGAGGTTTCTACCTGAATTCCTAGCGACCTGAGTTACTGTGGCCCCACAACTGACAGATGAGTATTTTTTGGGGTGCAAACTGGACCTGGCTCTGGAATGATGAGCTATAGGCTCTATCCATTAAGGAGTCCCCAAGCGTCTAGTCAAGGCTATGGTTTTTCCAGTGGTCATGTATGGATGTGAGAGTTGGACTGTGAAGAAAGCTGAGCGCCGAAGAATTAATGCTTTTGAACTGTGGTGTTGGAGAAGACTCTTGAGAGTCCCTTGGACTGCAAGGAGATCCAACCAGCCCATTCTGAAGGAGATCAGTCCTGGGTGTTCACTGGAAGGACTGATGCTAAAGCTGAAACTCCAATACTTTGGCCACCTCATGCGAAGCGTTGAATCATTGGAAAAGACTCTGATGCTGGCAGGGATTTGGGGCAGGAGGAGAAGGGAACAACAGAGGATGAGATGGCTGGATGGCATCACCAACTTGATGTACATGAGTTTGAGTAAACTCCGGGAGTTGGTGATGGACAGGGAGGCCCGGTGTGCTGTGATTTATGGGGTCTCAAAGAGTCAGACACGACTAAGCGACTGAACTGAACTGAGGCCTCTAATGTGGTGAGTCTAGGGTTCAAAGGAGGCAAGTTGTAAAGTGAGCCATCTGGTGGAGGGAGGAGGATTCTTGGAAGTCAGACTTTACCTTTCAGCACCCTGGACAGTAACAGGTCCAGGGCGGTGGGCTGTGAAGGAGGCAGCCGTGGAGAGGAGCTGCCTTCCGTTCACATATAGGCTGCACATGTGCTCAGTCTCTCACTCGTGGCTGACTCCTTGCGATCCCACGGCCTTTACCCTGCCAGGCTCCTCTGTCCGTGGGATTTTCCAGGCAAGAATACTGGAGTGGGTTGCCATTTCCTTCTCCAGGGGATCTTCCTGACTCAGGGATGGAACCTGCATCTCCTGCTTCGGCAGGTGGGTTCTTTACCACTAGTGCCACCTGGGAAGCCCATCGCTGCTTTATTTCAATTGCCCACGAGACCCTCTTCGTGGAAGAAGCTAGCAGTGACACAGCAGGGCCTTCCTGGCTAATTGTAGGGGAGCTTTTAAAACTGAAGCCCATGCTTCTGCTAATAGGAGAATCCTTTAAATTAGAAAAGTATTCTTTTTTTTTTTCAAGGCCAAAAGCCTACTTGAAGCTTCCTACCTGACTCTCTTCTGCCCTGGGGTATTGCATTGAACAGAGCATAAAAGCCAGTGTTGGTGATCACGGAATCACTTGAACACCACAGTCAGGATGTCAGAGGAGGAGAAAAACATCACAGCCGCTGAGGCACAGAACTTCCCCATGGAGAGCGAGGCGATCCTGGGGCCATCGAAGATTTCGACTGAGTCGTACGGGCATCCAAGGATATCTTCCAGTCTGGGGAATCACAGCGGAGGCTTAGCAGCTGGTTAGGGCTTCCTAGATTTTTTTTTTTTAATTGCTTACTTAGCTTTATTTTTATTTATTTTTGGTTGGGCTATGTGACGTGCTGGATCTCAGTTCCCCCGATCAGGGATCAAATCTGTGCCCCCTGGAATGGAAGCAGATTGCTAACCACTGGACCACCAGGGAAGTCCCAGGGCTCCCTAGATCTTAAAGCTTGGAAAGTATGACATGCGCAGAATTAACTACTTGGATTACACTTTGAATTGCATATTAACACATAAAATGTCAGTTAACCTTCTCAGACGCCTTATTAGCAAAACTTGTTTTATCTCTTTCTGAAGAATGTGTGAGGTTTATGGCCGCAATTCAGTAATAGAAACTTAGAAATCATATTGATTTTAGCCAGTCACAACTTACACGAAACCTCGGGAGATGCAAATGTACACTGTACGTAAAATCTTAACAATAGCGTCATCCCGACTGATCAACATGTAACTGACATCACAGCCCAATTTTCCTAACTCTGTATTTCACAGCATTCTTCATACCCAAATTCTTGGGGAGGAAATACTTGATTCTGAAATAAAAACAGTGTCAGCATGTGGAAGAGTATTTTCACTTTGGCAATTATTCACAGGGATGTGTATGAGGGCTGATTGGTGGTGGTGGTTGTTGTTGGCCCTGCCACATGGCACGTGGGATCTTATAGTTCCCCAGCCAGGGATCGAACCTGGGCCCCCTGCATTGGGAGCACTGAGTCTTAACCATTGGACCACCAGGGAGGTCCTGAGGGCTGATTTTGAAGACATGGATAACTGATAACATGATAGGTTTTAGAGGTGTGGGTTCAAGGTTCTCACCTCACTGTGGGCTATATCCTTAAGGTTTCAGTTGACAAAGATAACACATTTCTAGAATACTCTTTGTGATAGGGCATGCCTGAGTCCATGGGCCGAGCAACAGTGGAGTGCATGTGAAAGGGAGATTTTCATAGCATTTCACAGTATTGCTGTGTTTGTTGCATGGCGTGTGTCACAGTCAACAAGGAGAAGGGCTTTGCACACACTCTCCTTAGCACTGTGCACTGGTGAAGAGTGGGGCCTTTGACACCCAATGGACCTAGAAGGTTGGCCTTTGGTGAGTAACCTCTCTGAGTCTCAGCTTCTTAGTCTTTAACTGGGATGATGAGGACATCTTTACTAGGGCTATAGTGACGCCATACAGAATACACAGTACAGAGCCTGAGCACACTAAAAATGTCAGTTTTTATTTTATGAACTGATACTAAAAGAATGGCAGTGATGCAGAAGAGTCTTTTATGTCAGAGATGAAGCGATGACTACCACCTCACTTCATTTTAAGGCAACATATAGAAGACGCAGGGCTCATGGCTGGAGCAGTTGCCTAATGTGTGTGTAGGTAAAGCCTCTTACTGCTTGCTTAAAACTCAGATTAAGAAAAAGAAAGTCTAAGAGGATAAATACTGGTACCCAGTGTCCAATGAGGGCAAAGTTGAAAAGGACAATTTTTTAAAAATAAATTAAAAAAAAAACCCTCATAGTAATGTTAAGTCAAATACATGAATTAAATCACTTATTGAATTTTTCAAGGCAATATTCTTATTTAGGTAGGCTCTTCTTTTAAAGGGGGCTTCCCAGGTGGTGCTAGTGATAAAGAGCCTGCCTGCCAATGCTGGAGGCCTAAGAGACACGGGGTTTGATCCCTGGGTTCAGAAGACCCCCTGGAGGAGGGCTTGGCAACCCATTCCAGTATCCTTGCCGGAGAATCCCACGGACGGAGAAGCCTAGTGGGCTATATACAGTCCATGGGGTCACAAAGAGTCGGACGTGACTGAGGTGACTTAGCATGCACGCACTTCTTTTAAAGAGTTGTTTTCTTACTTCAGAGTTGGAATCATGAGTTCTATGCGGAACTTCTTATCCACGTGGATCTCCCACACACACTGGATGTCTGTTGGGTAGTTTTCCGGGTACAGCGGACTGGAAAATGAGCCAGAGAGACTAGAAATGACCCCTCCACAAGAGTTCCTTTCTCCTGAAACAGCAAGAAAAAGGATGTCAGGATATGTCCCCATGGCATCACTTCTGTCATCCCACTAAGGACCTGGTGGAGTCAGGCCATAGTCTGAATAAATAGATCTGTAGCCCAACCATCTTCTGGGAAGGAGAGCGTATTCAGTCTAGTTGTGATGGGTCAGAATGCATTCGAGAAGGAAATGGCAACCCACTCCAGTATTCTTGCCTGGAGAATCCCAGGGACAGAGGAGCCTGGTGGGCTGCTGTCTATGGGCTGCACAGGGTTGGACATGACTGAAGCCACTTAGCAGCAGCAGCAGCAACCGAACACACTGATGCAAGAGCTCCCCACCCTGCTCCCTCTGTCATCCAGTGGGGAAAATATTATTTCTGTACTGTTGACTCTTTCTAAAGTGGAAGGTCCCACTTGCTGGGAGACAGGTGGAGCTGATCGGCTTGAGGGTTTGGGAAAGAGAGGCAGAGACAGAGGTGGAGCTGCACGTGGTGGGGAAGGGGTGACTTTGAGGATCTGAGGGTCGGAGGAACTGAAGACAAAGGCAATGGGGGTGGTGTGGACTGTTCCGGAAGGGTGTGACTGGGACCTCCCTTTAACGACTTTTTCACCAGTTTCTCTGGGTAGGTTGTCTTTCCTTCATTTCAATATCTACTCAGACTGGAGCTTATAGGTTTGGGACTTTTAAGAATTAAACAAGTGAAATCTAACTCTTCCATTCTGGTTGTCATATTTCTATAACTATATTATTTAATATAAATTAATACACACACAAACATATAAATTTGAAACAGCATACCACATTAAAAAAAAGCAGAAAGCTTAGAATCATCAGATTATTTTAGAGGAAATTTGAAAGCATAACATTTGCTTAACCTTGTACCCAAACTATGAAGATGCTGAACTTTCTTCTTTCTCCCCTGAGCACTTTGCAATCCTCCTGCAATGTCAAAGATTCCTGGTCTTTCCCACAATGGAGGGTAGGAAGTGGTGAGGGACACAGGCAGCCCAGGGAGCTAGTGTGGACTGGTGTTTGTAGGTTACAAATGTCAGACTGAAACTGAAACCCCCTGGGACTGGGTTTCCTGAAGCCTCTACAACAAAGGTCCATCTAGTCAAAGCTATGGTTTTTCCAGTGATCATGTATGGAGGTAAGAGTTGGAATATAAAGAAAGCTGAGCACCGAAGAATTGATGCTTTTGAACTGTGGTGTTGGAGAAGACTCTTGAGAGTCCCTTGGACTACAAGGAGATCCAACCAGTCTGTCCTAAAGGAGATCAGGCCTGGGTGTTCATTGGAAGGACTGATGTTGAAGCTGAAACTCTAATCCTTTGGCCACCTGATGGGAAGAGCTGACTCATTTGAAAAGACTCTGATTCTGGGAAAGATTGAAGGCAGGAGAAGGGGACGGCAGAGGATGAGATGGCTGGATGGCATCACCGACTCAATGGACATGAGTTTGAGTAAATTCCGGGAGCTGATGATCGACAGGGAACCTTGGTGTGTTGCAGTCCATGGGGTCAAAAAGAGCTGGACATGACTGAGTGACTGAACTGAATTGAACTGCACATGGCGGGTGGTGATGGGCTGGCACCCATCACGGGCACCTATTACAGGACTGTGCCCATAGGAGGCGGGCTGAGATGGGCAGATGGACTGAGCCATGTTTTCTTTGAGTCCCTTGTCCCCCTCCTGCCTACTCTGATCTGGGCAGATCTACACGACCCTTCCCAGCTGCTGCTTTAGCTAAAAGTCAGCATTTCCAGGCACTGGCCATACTAATGCCACACCCCTCAGCAAGGTGGGGGGCACAGCAGGTGAGAACAGAGAGGATCCTCAGGCTGAGACCTGGCCACCCCACCTTCTCGTAGGAGGGGCTGTGGCTGGTGTAGCTTGGGCAGCAGAGGCAGCCCCTCACCCACACTAAGCCAGCCTTTGTGCCCCGTCCAGGGCACACCGCCTAGCATTTCCTCTGATGGTTCTTTTGAAATGGAGTTACCATGTCAGTTTAAAACAAGCGACTACCTGTTACATGATCCTGAGACGCTGTGGAAAGACCTAGAAGGGGGAAAAAAAGGGGGATAATGCTGACATCAGGAGAATTATTTTCATCTACAAGTTAGCAAAATGTAAAGGATTTTCTTAGAAATGTCCATGTACTTAGGGCAAACGGAGAAAAGTGTGAAGGTGCTGACTGAATGTTCTCTACGGTCCTGGGGCAGCTAAAGAAGGCTGCAGGTTCTCCAACGTGCCTCTGGTCACGAAGTGGGGTCTAGTCCCCTCCCTGGAGCCTGGGTGGTCTCTGTGGAAGCTCTGGCCAGCAGAATATGGCAGAAGCTGTGCTGTGCCTTAAGAGACTGGCAGCTTGCACTTCCTGTCTCTGGGAACACGAGCTTGCTCATGGCACCCTCAGCCTGAGCCACTCTGTAAGAAGTCTGATTCTTCTGCTGGAGAGTCCTGCAAAGAGGCCTGGTGACCACCTGGAGAGGAAGCAGGCCCTTGGCTGAGCCCCACCAGGCCCCCAGGAATGAGGAGTGCATCTGTCCTGGACTCTCCAGACCAGCCACTGGTGGACCTGCTCTACACTGCGTGGAGCACAAGGCTCTCCCTAGCCAAGCCCTGCCCCAATTTCTGACCCACCAAACCGTGGCCTATAATTCAGTGGTTGCTGCTTTAAGCCACTATAGTTTAGAGTAGCAAGAGAGAGCCAGATGGCTCCTTTCATGCAATATGGTGGCAGTGGTTTAGATGCTAAGTCGTGTCTGCTCTTGCAACCCCATGGACTGTAGCCCACCAGGCTCTTTCATCCATGGGATTTTCCAGGCAAGAATACTGGAGTGGGTTGCCATTTCCTACTCCAGGGGATCTTCTCGACCCAGGGATCGAACCTGAGTCTCCTGTATTGCAAGTGGATTCTTTACCCCTGAGCCATCATTCATGCAATATGGTCTTCCCCATTTCACCATCATCCATGTAATTTTCAGTTTAGCTGAATTACATAAACGGGAAAACTACAGATGAGGCTTAATTTGAATATCCACTGCCCTTGACCCCAGCGCTGGCCTTTTAACTTTGGATGGCCTTTCTCCTCTCACTCACGACCCCAACACACAATGCTGGTCTCCCTCCAGGAATACTCAGAACACAATCAGGTCTTCTTCAGGCAGATGACTGAGTCAGATGCTCCTGCTAAAGATGTGTGCCCTGCAGTGTTTTCTGAGGCTGTGTGTGGACAGGATTCAAAGGGTGAGAGGTGGGGCTTAAAATTCCAGTTTTACTACTTTCTAACTGAGTTATCCTGGGAAGGCTTCTTGATCTCCCCAATCCTCAATTGTAGGGATTAAATAAACGAGTTTATTCAGAAACCCTAGCATCAGGCCTGCTGTTATGTAGATGCTTAGGAATGTCTGTTGCAATGAAACAAAACGCCTTTTCACTACCTTCAGCATCATTTTAGAATCATCACATCATGTGGTGCTTGACTTTTCCAATCTTCACTTTTTATTATAGAAGAATATCATTCAATCATTAACTTAAAAAACTGTTTGAAAACAAGCAAAAGATTCCCAGTATGTACTTTGGGGTCAGACCGCTTAGTATCAAAGCTTAGTCCCTACATTAACTTGTTGAGTGATCCTAGGAAAGTCGCTTAACCTCTTTGCATCTCAGGTTACTCTCTCTGTAAAAGAATATTTAAAATGCCTTTTGCAGGTTTCCCCAGTAGCTCAGATGGTTAAGAATCTGCCTGCAATACAGGAGAATTGGGTTCAGTCCCTGGGTCAGGAAGATCTGCAGAAGGGAATGGCTACCCATTCCAGTATTCTTGCCTGGAGAATTCCATGGACAGAGGAGCCTGGTGGGCTACAGTCCATGGGGCTGCAAAGAGTCAGACATGACTGAGAGATTAACAGTTTCACTTCCTGAAGATTAAAGTAGTAGCCTGAGCTAAACGTCTTCCATGTTTTGTGTTAGTTTTTTGCCCGGTCTTTGTGTAGTTGGGGCCAATGAATGGATGTGGTATATTAGATTGGTGGACTGAACAACTTCACTTTGACTTTTCACTTTCATGCATTGGAGAAGGAAATGGCAACCCACTCCAGTGTTCTTGCCTGGAGAATCTCAGGGAAGGCGGAACCTGGTGGGCTGCCGTCTATGGGGTCACACAGAGTCAGACATGACTGAAGTGACTTAGCTTAGCAAGAGCCTTGACACCTGTGGTTCAAGTCCAATGGCTACACCTTGGTACATTACTAATTTTCTGTATCTCAGTTTACCTATCTGGAAAATGGGAATAATCAGATAACTTACTTTAAGAGGTAATTGTGCAGATTAAATAAGTTACATAGGTATAAGGCCCCAAAACAGGGCCTGAAAGCATTCATAAGTATTCGATGTTATAAAGTTGCCTGAACAAAAAAATTATGGACATACCTGGAGGTGTGGGAGGAGGCAGGTCTTTTGAATCTGAATATACAAAAAAGACAACAGGTTACCCTCTTTAGTGAATCCAAAGTTTGGAGGAGGTAGGTGGGGATGAAATGGGGAGGACCCTGGTCTTTTTGGGCCCAGGACTTAAAGTGCTGCTCCTGGGTCATTCCAGTCCTCCTCCGGCAGAGTCCTTGGCCTCAGAGGGTGGGGTAGAGCATCTGGGTCAACTCTGCCCCTTCCCCAGTCACCAGGGCTGGATTACCCGTGGCCCTCTTATGCAGGATCACCCAGATCATCTGTTAAAATGCAGATTCCAGTGTCTCTTCCCAAAGCTAGTTGATCACAATCTCTAGGGGTAGGGTGGGGCCCAGGATTCAGCAAGGCGGAGCTGTGGGGTGCCAGTTCACACTAACATTCAAGGCCTCCCCTGTGCAACTGGGGGCTGCCCAGGAAGGGTGTGTCCCTGAGCCCAACGCCTGGCACACAAGTAGGCACTCATGGATTGGCTGCCAACAGAATGAGCAGATGGATGGTTGGATGGGTGGTTGAAAAATTCCACCTGGGATGCATAGTTTCACAATGTCTTCAATCATAACATCTGAAATTATAGCCCGAGAGGGGAGAGGCTACCTGAGCAGATGACCCCAGCGTCCTCGTGGTGGCCGCAGTTGTGCTCCGACCAGCCCGAGTGGGCACACTGGCCCAGGTGGCGCTCCGCCCCGGCGCACTGCAGGTTGTCCAGGAAGATGTCTCCAGAGCCCGGGCCGAAGTGGGCCTTTCCGAGGGCGGACACGGCCCGACCGCACCCCCAGCTGCCGGCACACGACCTCGGCTTCGTTCAGGTCCCACAGGTCGTCACACAAAGTGCCCCAGGCCCCCCCGGTGCAAGACCTCCACGCGTCCTGAGCACCGTCCTGAGCCGCCCAGCAGCCGCAGCTCCGGCCAGTCCCCTGCAGACAGAGGGCCTGTGAGTCCCCAGGAGACCCCCAAGGCCCACCGGGCCCAGGCTTCAGAGGCCAGCGGGTCCATGCGGGTGTGCAGGGACGCAACCTGTCTTGACCCCTGGGGCCTGTCCCTCCTGTCTCTCATGTGTGTCTGAGTTGCATGCAGACTGTGGGGACTTCAGTCAGTGTAGTGTCATTTCAACAGTGTTCGAAGTGAAACTGACTGCCTTTCATGTTCAGCTCTGATGATACAGATGCAAATCAAAGAGGTATGTCTCCTGTCTCAGGAAGCCTGCAGTCTATTTGTTAGTTAAACACAGACACAAAGGTAATGCTTTCTCACACCAGTTCAAGGCCGTGAAAAGAAAGACCAAGATGTGCTCAAGAGAGTGATGGGGTGTGGCTGCAAAACTCCTCTTAAAACACTGAGAAGGACCCGGTCAAGGACAGACTCAGGGAAATGCCTTTGAGTAAGGGGAAAGCTTTTGCAAAAAGACCTTGACGTGCCATTTCATGCCTGTACATATGTGTCTCTAACCCACACACATAGAGACATCATCACCTGTAACGATATCAAAAGGAGTAATTCCAAATAACACTTTTAAATGGCATCTTAAAGCCATGAAAATATCAGCAGCTTAGACAAAGACTGAACCGATCCCAGCAATAAATCACAAAGAGCTGATATTCAAGACCCACAAAAAAAAGGCGTGACTTACCCAAGCTGTTAGATGAGTCTCCTGCCTCTGTTTATGTAGAGAAAAAAATATGTCAGTCTTTTTCTGAAATCCTGACTTTTATAACCAACAGCAAAGATTTTCCCTTACATCCTTATAAATGATTACTCATCTGATATGGGAAAAATGAGTCCCTGTAAATATCACAGTATTGGGAGAAACAGATTCAGCTATAGACATAGGAGGTTTCTTGCTGGTTGTGGGTTGGTTACTGTGTTATGAGAAAATGGTCAGATGGATGCACACATTTGGGATGATATGACCTAGACTCCTGGTTTTGAGGCAGATGAGTTTCACACTGGGGGCATCTCATGGTAGCTCAGATGGTAAAGAATCTGCCTTCAGTTCAGGAGACATGGGTTCAGTCCCTGGGTCGGGAAGATCCCCTGCAGAAGGGAATAGCAAGCCACTCCAGTATTCTTGCCTAGAGAATCCCACGGACAGAGGAGCCTGGCGGGCTACAGTCCACGGGATCACAGAGTCGAACACAGCTGAGCACCTAATACTCCACACTTCAGATTTGGACAGTCGTTCCCCAGAACATTGAACCTTAGGAATAGAAACACCTCATGAGGCTATGACTGGGTTGGACGTGCCACAGATAATAAGACACCTCCAAGTAAGCAGATGGGTGAGTGAACGCTCCAGCAAACAAGACAGTGTTATAAAATACGCACCCCCGGGACCTGCCTGGTGGTCCACTGGCTAAGACTCCATGCTCCTAGCGCAAGGGGCCAGGTCAGTCCTTAGCCAGGGAACTAGATCCCACACTCTGCAACTGAGAGTTTGCATGCCGTGTCTGAAGATCCAGCACACTCCAAAGAAGACTTCAGACTCCTAGTGCCACGACTAAGACCTGGCACAGCCAAACAAATACAAATAATTAAAGAAAGATGTGCCCCCAGTTAAACCACCTGATGCAAAGAGCTGACTCATTGGAAAAGACCCCGCTGCTGGGGAAGACTGAAGGCAAAAAGAGAAGAGGGCGGCAGAGGATGAGATGGTTAGATAGCACTACAGACTCAACGGACATGAATTCGGGAGATTGAAGGACAGGGAAGCCTGGCGTGCTGCAGTCCACGGGGTTGCAAAGAATCGAACACGACTTAGTGACGGAACAACAACAATCAGTTAAAAGTCCCAGGCACCACCTCCGTCTCGTGTGGCATGTCTATGAACAAGTGTGCTTTCAAGTTCTAGTTACCAAATCTCTCGAATCACACCAGGTATTACAGCTGCTACTTTACAGAGATATCTCGCTATTAGAAAGGGCTATTACTAGACCTTCCAGAGGTGATTAACTCACTTCTAACTGTTCACACCTAAAGATATATATATATATATATATATATATATATATATATATATGTATTTAATGTGGACCATTTTAAAAGTCTTTATTGAATTTGTTACAATATTGCTTCTGTTTTATGTTTTGGTTTTTTGGCTATAAGGCATGTGGGATCGGAGCTCCCTCACTGGGAAGTGAATGCTCACCGTTTGCCCTGGAAGGTGGTCTTAACCACTAGACCACTGTGGAAGTCTCTATCCCAAAGTACTTTGAAAAGCTGTCGCAAGGCAATTAAAATCAGCCATTTTAGTTGACTGATTCCCTGGTGTTAGATGACTGAGTGAGGAAAATGGTAGTAAAATCTGCCCCCAATGCAGCCCTTTGTCAGGTACTGATGCTCTGCAGGTGCTACAGCTTGAAGGAGCCCTTTCAGCAATCCTGCCAGAAAGCAAGCAGTCTCCTCATTTTACAGATGAAGAAGCTGAGGCACCAAGAACGTAAAGGTGCTCAAATGCTGTCTGAGTGTCATCACCAGCTCAGAGATCCAGACTCAAGTCTGCCCAGCTCTGCAATCTTCCTTAGATTTACTACACTGGCTGCCCCTTTAAACAAAGACCTTTACAAATACTCCTTAAAAATCCCCATAATTAATCATGGTTTTTTTCGTATGTCTGTACACAGTAAGGCACACATTCCTTTAGTAATTCTTACTCTCAAATTAGAAAATTTTAAGATTTTATTCTGGAAATCAGTTAAAATCTTATCTGTTCAATCAACTTAGAAGGGATAAGTGAAGTGAACTGAAGTGAATGTCGTTGTGTCCATCTCTTTGCGACCCCATGGACTACACAGTCCATGGAATTCTCCAGGCCAGAATACTGGAGTGAGTAGCCATTCCTTTCTCCAGGGGATCTTCCCAACCCAGTGATCCAACCCAGGTCTCCTGCACTGCAGGTGGATTCTTTACCAGCTGAGCCACAGGGAAGCCCTAAAGGGAGAAAGCAAACATCAAATGCTACGTGTTTGAGGATGCTGTGTTCAGCCCTGGTGGTGGCGGTTTAGTCTCTAAGCCCTGTCCAGCTCTTGCAACCCCAAGGTGGGACCTGTGGCCTCCAGGTCCATGGGATTTCCCAGGCAGGAATACTGGAGTGGGTTGCTGGCTCCCGACCCAGGGACTGATCCTGCATCTCGTGCTTGGCAGGCAGGTTCTTTAGCGCAGAGCTGCCAGGGAAGCCTGTCTTTGTCCCCGGCTGACTCTGAATTCTAGCAGGGTGGTCCTGAGGCACTTGGGTGGTGACTGGTGGGAGGAGGAGAGGCTACCTGAGCAGATGACCCCAGCGTCCTCGTGGTGGCCGCAGTTGTGCTCCGACCAGCCCGAGTGGGCACACTGGCCCAGGTGGCGCTCCACCCCAGCGCACTGCAGGTTGTCCAGGAAGATGTCTCCAGAGCCCGGGCCGAAGTGGGCCTTCCCGAGGGCGGACACGGCCCGACCGCAACCCAGCTGCCGGCACACGACCTCGGCTTCGTTCAGGTCCCACAGGTCGTCACACACAGTGCCCCAGGCCCCCGGTGCAGGACCTCCACGCGTCCTGAGCACCGTCCTGAGCCGCCCAGCAGCCGCAGCTCCGGCCAGTCCCCTGCAGACAGAGACCGGGTGAGCATAGCCTCCTGGGCGCATGCTCACTCCTCTGGGGCTCGCTGAGCTCCTCACCCCCACACGACTGCTTGGGATGGAGAACTCAGTGAAAGGTCAGTCAGCTAGTCACGAAAGTAAAAAACAGAACTGTCACTAAAGTGACACTGAAGCCGCTAAAACTGTCAAAACAACATTTAGCCTAAAACATGCATTAAATGAACATCTATTGGGCCAGAGCTATATGCCAACCTGTGTTGGCTAAATGCAGAAAAACAGAATAACCTGCACAGTGATTTGTGATTTTCTGAAGTGCTTTTGTGTGTGTATATGTGTTTGTGTGTCCACCTACAACTTCATAGTAACTCAGGAAGATAAGCCAGTTTTATCTCTGAAGACACTGATAGCTGGAGAAGCAAACTGCACCTGTGCATGCTAAGTTGCCTCAGTCGTGTCCAGCTCTTTGTGACACCGTGGACTACAGCCTGTCCGGCTTCTCTGTCCATGGGATTTTCCAGACGAGGAGACTGGAGTGGGTTGCTGTTTCCTTCTCCAGGGGATCCTCCCGATCCAGAGATCAAACCTGCATCTCCTACGGCTCCTGCATTGCAGGCAGATTCTTTACTGGTGAGCCACTGGGGAAGCCCAGAGAGGCAAAGCGACTTAGCCTAAATCCCATGTCTGGTCAGTAGCTGATCTCAACTCATTTCTCCTGATTCCGAAGTTCACTATCTTTCTTCTCTCTGCTATTCTAGCTCACTGCCCCTGGAATGCCTCTGGCACCCTACTCACTTGGAACAAGTCTATTGGTGATACAGGTGTGAGGTTAACAATGAGCAGGACAGGCCGTAAAAAAAGAAAAGGCAGAAACCCACTGGAGGGTGCTTATAAGTTGCTCGGGCTTTGATGACTCCAAAAGGTGCTGAAAAAGTGAATTTTGCTCATCCTAGGATCCTAGAGCCAAAAGGTCCCAAGAACTCTGAATGGCCCTGAAAAGTCTGCACAGGGTCAGCGGGCAAATATTTGCAAGTAGACGAACCACTCGCAGTCGGTCCAGCCTCTGTCTACGAAGCAGCTACAGATGCAGACGTAAACACAGCCACTTGGAGGCAAGGACAACGGGTGTGTGCGTGTGCTCCATGGCTTACCTGGTCTTGCTGTTACCATTCTGGGTGTTGCTGTTGGGATTGCTGTGGATACAAGAAGACACCCTTGAGTAAAACGGGAGGAGGCAGACAAGTCCGAGTTCAGTCTCCACTAAATGCCAAAATTCTGGCCGATCCATTTTTCCTATCATCTATATACTCTATGACCTCCAAAGTCAAATTCTCCTTACAGGTGAGTCTTGAGGTCGGCAGGGCTGTGAGATCCAGCGGAAGTAATATTCCCTCCTCTGCCCAGCCATGGAAATCTGGCATTTACATTGTGCCATTTTGTGTTAAAATACATTCACCATCAGTGGTCTTCTGGGGAAAACAGCACTTTCTTCTGCAAGCTTCTGCTTTAGGTTTTTGTTATGAACTTTCCCAGCATGTGGAGTGTCTGATTAGATGCCTTTCATTGTCTTTGATAAAAACAAGGAATTAAGGAAATCAAGTGGATAATTTATCAATATACAGCACCCAATGGTTAATGTGTGTAACTTAGTTCTACTGTCTTCATACTTGTGTAACTTGTGTAGACAGACTCTCTCAAATAAGGTGGATTTACAAAGGAAACTAGGCAACACATATAAGAGAGGTCAGACTATAACAGTAAAAACACCAGGAGCAGGGACAAAGGAACATGAACATGGAATGAAGATTAAGTAATGCCAGTAAAGGTGACTCACTGATTAGATGTGGGGTCTGCGAAACAGCGTCTGCAAACACAAGAGGATCATCATCAGCAATTGTTAAATGCCAATCCCAGCGACTTCCCCTGGCCCACCTTGTGCCCCAGAGTATCTCCTTTGTGTTTAACAGCATGTTCCCTGAGCTCGCTCAGTGAGTCCCCCTGGCACTTGCTAAGATTACAGAGACTTATGAGCAGCTTCCTGGACACAGAGGATGCTAGAACTCTTCACCAGTTCAGACTGTTTCCTCTTTGTGGACCCATCGCTGCATGTCCTCGGGACAACGCCTCTGTCCATGGGATTCTCCAGGCAAGAATACTGGAGTGAGTGGCCGTGCCCTTTTCCAGGGGATCTCCCGACCCAGGGATTGAACTCGCATCTCGTACATCTCCTGCACTGGCAGGCTGGTTCTTTCCCACTAGCACCACTGTGCTTTATTTGTCCTTGAATTATGCCACGCATTTGTCTTGAATTCCTTCTAGGTTGTACATGAGACTCCCTTAGGCTGGGGTCACACCTTCACTGTAGACACCCACCTAGTACTCACAGTAACTTCAGCAGAGGCTTCCTAGTGGGCTGCCTGCCATCAGATGATTACATGAGAAAGAACAGCCTGGGAGAGGCTGCCAATTAGTGAGCATTTATCACATGCATCACTGTGCAGAGGACTCTACTTGCGTCTTTTCCGGGAACGCTCACACAAGCCTAAGAAGTAAGGCTCTCTTCTCCCCATTACACAGGGACAGGACCGAGGCATGGAGAGGCTGAGTCTCTCACCCAAAATCCCGGAGTCCCCAGGCAGACAGCCCAGCTCCAGATCGCTTTCCCTTAACCACCCTTTCTTACCTTTAGCTTCGGAGTAATATCTGGCGGCGAAGTTTTTGCCTATGTTGTTGTAGCTTCGGTAGTAAACAAGCGTCAGTGAGCTGGAGGACGACGAGTAGGTGAGATAGGTTCCAGAGCAGGTCTTCCCCAAGGACTTTCCTGAGGATGGAGGGCCGTCCAGGATTTCAAAATACTCATTGGTGCAGTCGAGGCTGGGGAAGCAAGCACCGGGGAGCTTCAGTCTCCCCCCTCAGCAGATCTCAGAGGTCTGCTGTGAGGCAGACTGTTCTGCTGCTATCAAGAGGCTGGGGCAAGATCAAAAGGCTGTCATCATTCGGACACAGTGTGTGTGTGTGTGTGTGTGTGTGTGTGTGTAGTCCCTCAGTCACGTCCGACTCTTTGCACCCCATGGACTGTAGCCTGCCAGGCTTCTCTGTCCACGGAATTCTCCAGGCAAAAATACTGGAGAGGGTGGCCATTCCCTTTCCAGGGGATCTTCCCGGCCCAGGGATCAACCCAGGTCTTCTGCACTGCAGGCAGATTCTTCACTGCCTGAGCCACCAGGGCGGGCCCAAACACAGTAGATTCCTTTTACCCCACTTTTTCTGAGAACCATTACCTTTGGGAATTTTAACTAGAAGAGGAGAGAGAAGCCTGGAATCATAGGTGTAACCCTGATAAGGCCTTGAGCACCCTGAGGCCACAGGTACCTTGAAACCTGGGACCAAGGGCAGGGCCAGCCAACGGGCAGCCACTAGGACGTGGCTCCAGGGTCCAAACAACCTGCGTCCAGGCTCTCAGCAGCCGACCTGGCTGAGAGGGGGGGTGCACTACCAAATCTGCTCAACTGGCTTTGTGGAAGGCATCTGATTTTGTTGTTACTTATTGTGAAGTTTTGTACAGAACACGGGAATCAGAAAACCATTTTCACATCTCAGCCTGATGAGATGTCTGTTCCAAGTCATATTTTGATGAAGCAAAAGTCAAGAGCAATAAATAATTTTTTTCTAAAGGTTAGTTTCCATAAAACATTCACCTATGAATGATATCAACCTTGACAGTTTACAATATTAAAACTTAAATTTTCCTGTTTTATTAGGCCTGAGGGTTCCATGGAATCTGTATCTTCAACCAGCAAGCTGAAATACATACACTATCAAGCTCTCTCTCACACCTCATCACACACACACACACACACACACACACACACACACCCCCCTATACAAAGTATACAAGGTGAATTTCATTTTAACTACAAATTCATGGGCACAAAAATCAATCATATTTCTAACAAACATGTGGAAAGCAAAATTATAAAACAGTATTATCTACAATCACTCCAAAAAGAAAAAGAAACACCAACATATACATTTAACAACACATATACAAGACCTGTTTGCTAAAAATGGCTTTTGCTAATACAAAAATTTATGGATATCACCTGATGCAAAGAGCCAACTCATTAGAAAAGACCCTGATGGTGGGAAAGACTGAAGGCAGGAGAAGAAGGGGATGACAGAGGATGAGATGGCTGGATGGCCTCACCAACTCAGTGGACATGAGTCTGAGCAAGCTCTAGGAGTTGGTGACAGACAGGGAAGCCTACAGACCATGGGGTCGCAAGGAGACAGACATAATTGAACAAAAACAACAAAAATATAAAAAATCATAGCAAATGCTGGCTAGGATATGGAGAAATTATATCTGTCATATGTTGTTGGAAGGAATGCAAAATGGCAGTCACTCTGGAAAATAGTTTGAAATATTCTTTAATGTATGTACTACATGACCTAACAATTAATTCTCAATCATCAATCCCAGAGAAATGAAAACTTAAGTTCATGCAAAAATCTGTGTATGAATGCTCATAGAAGCTTTACATATAATAAAGGGGCTGGGAACAGCCCGAGCATCCTTCACTGGAGGAAATGGTTATACAAACTCTGGTTTCCACACAATGGAACCCTTCTCATCAATGACAAGAAACAAACTCTTGATACAAACAACAGCCTGGATGGAGCTCAAGGGCCTTAAGCAGAGTGAGAAAAGTGAATCTCAAAAGAATATTGAATGACTCCATAGATTGAAGGGTCTCAAAATGACAAATCTACATAGAACTGGAGACTAGTTCGGTGGCTGCCAGGGACAGGGGCTGGGGTGGCTGTACACATGCAGGACAAAGTAGTTACCCCCTTGTGGTCGGCGAACACACTCTCTGCTTCTAGATCAAGGGTCCCCGATCTCTGAGACCTAATGCTTAATGATCTGATGTGGAGTTATATAATAATAAAAATAAAGTACACAATAAATAAAATGCATGTGAATCATCCCAAAACCATCCCACGCCATCTGTGGAAAAATTGTCTTCTATGAAGCTGGTCCCTCATGCTCAAAATGTAGGGGATCGCTGTTCTAGATGGTAATGGTGGTGTCATGCGTGTGTGTGTGCCAAGTCACGTTAGTTGTGTCTGACACTTTGTGACACTGTGGAATGTAGCCTTCCAGGCTCCTCTGTCTATGGGATTCTCCAGGCAAAAATACTGCAGTGGCTTGCCATACCGCATCCAGGGGACCTTCTCGACTCAGGAATCGAACCCACGTCTCCTGTGGATCCTGCACTGCCAGCAGATTCTTTACTGCTGAGCCGCTGGGGAAACCCAGAGGACCTAGACATGGACATATACACGGGATAAAATTGCACAGAACTACACACACACATAAGTGCAAGTGAAAAGTGGTGAAAACTGAGTAAGTCTATATTCCAGCTAACAGCATTATACTAATCTCAGATTTGTGTTTTTGACACTATTCTACAGTTACATAAGATGTCGCCAGTGGAGAAAGAAGAGTGAAGGGAACATGGGACTCTGTGTTATTTTTGTAGCTTCTTATGTGTCTGTTCCGTTCAGTCGCTCAGTCGTGTCCGACTCTTTGCGACCCCATGAATCGCAGCACGCCAGGCCTCCCTGTCCATCACCATATCCCGGAGTTCACCCAAACTCATGTGCATCAAGTCAGTGATGCCATCCAGCCATCTCATCCTCTGTTGTCCCCTTTTTCTCCTGCCCCAAATCCCTCCCAGCATCAGGGTCTTTTTCAATGAGTCAACTCTTCACATGAGGTGGCCAAAGTACTGGAGTTTCAGCCTCAGCATCAGTCCTTCCGATGAATACCCAGCATCAGTCCTTCCAATAAACACCCAGGAGTGGTCTCCTTTAGGATGGATTGGTTGGATCTCCTTGCAGCCCAAATGACTCTCAAGAGTCTTCTCCAACAGTTAGTTCAAAATAGAAACTTAACAAGAAAGACTCTTTTAATTATAGGAATCAACCAAAGTAATAAATGCCTGGAATCTTACACCACATGGTGCAGTTAAGGAAAGTCCTTCTGACTTACTTAAGGTATGGAAACGCCAGTCGTATGTGGTCAGATGCGTTGGCTCTGATTTCCCACACACGTTATGTTGTCATGCATTTCGTTCCGAGGGGATTCCTAATTGCTCCAGATGAGTTAGTAATGATTCTGCCACACTGAGAGTTTCCTAAAAGCAGAGAGATATTTCAGAATTTCAGTGTTTTTCATTGTTCAGTTCACTATAGTTAACATTCTTTTTTCTTTCATTTTTTTCCCCCCTTGAAAGGTTTCATGGATCATTGCTTTGTTGGGTACATCGTAGGATGTAGCAGAGGTATAAACCAGTCAAAAATTCTTGTAAACTTAGGAATTAGGACATGACATCAGGTCTGAAGTTTGCAGTATCTCTTGATCTCAAGAGAATTTTGCCCCTGACATGCGCTTTCTGGGTAGGGCAGTTGTCCAGAATCCACCTAAACCTTTCCCTTGGTTACTCCCCAGTGCTGGTGAAACAGAATGAGACTCTATGGTCCTTGCCTGCCCATCCCCCATGTCCTCCACCTGCCTTTTGTCTGCGGAAAAGCTTTAGCCAAAGACTAAGTTTAATCAGAGAAGAGAGAACTTGCAGAAACAAAGAAGACCAGTCAAAGGAGAGCAAATCATAGCAATGCAGTCAGTGAGCAAAGCCGAGACCTTTAGCTCCTCCTCAAGGGCTGCAGGCAATATTCTGAGCCCTATTCTGTGAGCTGCCTTGTAGATACTGAAACTCCCACCAGGTGGAGAGGTTAACTATGTGATGAGCAGAGTGTACCCATGTCAGAAGCTGCTGCAGTTCTGAGAACTGGCCACAGAGGAAATGGAAACAAACTGACCCCGAAACTGAAAATTACCTGTACCTAATTAATTAGCCCAGTTCGTCTAGTCAAGGCTATGGTTTTTTCCAGTGGTCATGAATGGATGTGAGAGTTGGACTTTAAAGAAAGCTGAGCACCAAAGAATTGATGCTTTTGAACTGTGGTGCTGGAGAAGACTCTTGAGAGTCCCTTGGACTGCAAGGAGATCCAACCAGTCCATCCTAAAGGAAATCAGCCCTGGGTGTTCATTCGAAGGACTGATGTTGAAGCTGAAACTCCACACACTGGCTACCTGATGAGCAGAACTGACTTATTGGAAAAGCCCCTGATGCTGGCAAAGATTGAAAATGCGAGCAGAAGGGGATGACAGAGGATGAGATGGTTGGATAGCATCACCGACTCAATGGACACGAATTGAGTAAACTCCAGGAGTTGGTGATGGACAGGGAGGCCTGGAGTGCTGCAGTTGATGGGGTCACAAAGAGTCGGACACGACTGAGCCACTGAACTGAACTGAACTGAATTAATTTGTAACTGTATCAAGATGATGCTGGTCAGAGCTGACTGTGTTGCTTCTGCATGTAGCCCCTCCCTCAGCCTATAAAAGCTCTTGCTCCTTGAATGTCAGGGAAAGGGAGTCAGCCTTTGGACAGGTGCCACTCCCCAGTCCCCGACTGCTGGCATCCAAGATAAGGCAAACTTTCCTTTCCACCAACTTTGTCTTTCTTGGCTTTTGAGCAGTGAGCAGCCAGACCCCAGTTTTAGTTACACCGCGTCCTATATCCTATAGCTTTGGGTTTTTTTTTATCATGTCATCAGTAATAATGAATAAACTATTTTATTTTCACAATTAAGGTCAAGCTCACGTGGGGCTTCTTATATGAAGGCGGCAGTGTTCTATCCACTAGCACTTGTAACTGATTGAAATTAGACCACTGAAATCCACTAAATGGAAAGGAGTTGCCCTGAGTCATCCAGCCTTTCCAACTCTGATTTTTTCTGTGTCCATCTGTCCACCCACTGTCCATTTGATTCTCCACCTGCTTATTTGTTTGTCTATCCATCTGTCCACTATTTAGTTCAAAATGAAAGGTGGCAGCTGCAGCAGCAGCTTCTCCACCAGATTAGCTGGTTGTGTAAGAAGCGGACCTACACTCAGCTGGCTCCTCCCAGAAGGACCAGCCAGGCCCTCTAGGCATTACGTTATTCTAGCCCTTCAACTCCAGGTGGCGCTAAGAAAAGCTTATCCTGAGCGTCTGAAAGCCCAGGAAACTGGCCAAAGCAGAGAAACCAAAAAGGAAGATGAAAAAGAAAGGACAGAGAAGAACACAGAGTCAGAGAAGGAGAGAGGGCAGAGAAGGTGCCCACTGTGGTGAAAACCCTCTAAAATGATGCCCTGGGGTAGCGCCCTGGCAACTGTGGCTGTGCTGATGGCCCCACGTCTGTAATGCACATGTGGTGTCCATGCTGGGAGACCAGGAAGGCTGGCCACACTTGATCATTTGGACTACCTTCTTGAGCTAATAGAAATGGAACTGGAACCTTCATTATTGGACAAGTCATTCAGAATGCAAGCTCAGAGGGGTGACTTAGGGCAGTAGTATTTTGCTCAATTTCCTCGAAAAATCACTTTAGGGCCTGAGCTAGATGACGATGATCGGGGCAGCCAAGGACAACCTGATCTCACCTGCAGCCTCCGTCTCCGCCATGACATCCAAAGGGGGACCTGTCAAACACAAAGGACGTCATCAAACACGATGGGGCCGTCAGCTGGCACCGAGGGTGACACAACCCACAGGAGCTGCCAAGGAGCCAGGAAGAGACACATCATCAGGGCCCCTCCCGGAGCTCCTGAGCCAGTCTCTGGGGGTGAAGCAGAGCATGCAGGGGGTGGTCACGTGCAGGAGGGAAGACGCACTGATCCAGATCTTTCGGACTTGGATGCATTCATTCTCTTGTCATGTTATCCTAGCTCTTTATCTCCAAGAGGCGCTAAGAAAAGTTTAATGGAGCTTCTGAAAGCCCAAGATACCAGCAAGAGGAGAGGAACAAAACAAAACAAAAAAGGAAGATGAAAAAGAAAGGACAGAGAAGGATACAGAGAATCAGAGAATGTAAATGAGACATTTTTTTAATTGGGGAATTTGAGAAAACTAAAGATGGAACATTCTGGCTCCTGTGGCCAATCTCTGTGACCCCAGTGTGGGGAGTTATGAGGCTTCAATGCAAGTACAGGAAGAAGCACTGACTGCTTCCTTTGATCTGTGCTGCTCAGAGACGGTGGGTCAGGACCTAAGGTCACCGTGGCTCCTTGCTGTCCCCAACATCTCTCTAGCCAGCAACACCTGGCCTAGAACTTCCTATTGGAGACTCTCTCCGAGGACCAATCCATTCCCACCTCCTGAGGCTGACAGTCCAGGAAGGGATGTGACTGCAGCTTTATCAGACCTTGTCCACTCAGCTCTGATCATGACTCACCCTTCGGCCAGGAGCTGGCCAAGGACAAGGCATTAAGGGACCAGAGGTTTGATAAAGGAGAGGGGGCACAGGTGTGGAAAATCCAGGTACTGATGCTGAGAGCATGTGGGAAAACCAACAACAGGGAAGCAGTGTGGGGCCAAAATGCCCAGGATCAGAGAGAGGGCCAAGGAGAGGGTCGGAATTAAACTGAGCCTCGACTTGGGCCAGGCCTGGCCCATCAGCCTTCTGCTGCCCATGGGCAGAAAGTGTCCACAACTGCCTCTCCCATCTCAGCCACTCCCCACTCGCATCTCACTGCCAGCCCCTCACAACCCCAAAGCGCTGTGCAGAAGTGTAAGAAATTTTGAATCTGCTTCCCTGAGCGTGGAATGCACAGTGAATTGAAGAGGTAGAAGGTGAGTTGGGACCAAATGACTTCCAAGGGCTCTTCCTCTCTCCCAGTGGACAGTCAGCTACTCCACATCTCTGAGCCGCTCTATGGGCTTGGGTACAGAACCCATTCAATTTCCTGCAGAATTACCCCCCACCAGGTTTTGAGAAATCACACATGTGAACACCACCTTCCCCACCTGGTAGCAAGGCCACTGAGAATTCAGCATCTGTAAGTGGGAGAGATGAAAACATCTGCTGTCAGTAAAAAACATCCTGCTTTCTTTTCTTTTCTCAAAATTTGGGCTGCACTGGTTCTTTTTGCGGGCTCTCTAATTGCAGTGCTCAGGCTTAGTTGCTCTGCGGCCTGGGGGATCTTAGTTCCCCAACCTGGGATGGAACCCAAGTTCCCCACACTGGAAGGAGCATTTTTAACCACTGCACTGCCAGCGAAGTTCCCGTCCTGCTTTACTCTCAACTGTGACTTTTTACACTGTCCCTAGGAAAGGACTTTCTCAAAAGGGCCCAGCTGGGCTCTGCCTGGGAAGGGAGTGGGGCTACCTGAGCAGACCACGCCAGCATCCTCCCCGTGCCCGCAATTGTGGGCAAACCAGCCAGTGTGGGAGCACTCGTCCAGGTGCTCTTCATGCCCCCCGCACTGCATGTTGTCCAGGAGGATCTTCCCGGAACCTTCCCAAAGTGGGCCTCGCCCAGGGCCTCCACGGCCCAACCGCAGCCCAGCTGCCGGCAGACAACGTTTGCTTCCGGCAGGTCCCAGAGGTCGTCACACACTGTTCCCCAGGCGCCCTGGTAGAAAACCTCCACGCGGCCGGCGCAGCTCCCCGTGGCCGCCCGCCAGCCGCACGGGGGCCCAGCCTCCTGGGGAGGAAAGGGGTCTCAGGGTGCTGGCAGCTCCCTCTGCCTGTTGAGGACCAGGCTGCCCTCTGCCACCCTGGCTCTCCTTTCTTTCCGTGGCTTTGTACCCACACCCTTCATGCTGCCACGAGGGTCCCATGCCAACGTGCGGCTCTAAGGCATCTGATGGCATCCGTCTTTAAAGGCCTGACACAGAATCCTAAGTTGTGTTTGCAGGAAGCGGACCCCGACCAGATGAATACTGCTGACTGCAAGCATGTAGACTTCAGATCAATTGAAACCAGAATGTTGATGAAGCTCAAAATTTCACTTTGATGCCAACCAGTCTGAGAACTGATGCCAAGCTAATCACACCTGGGTTAAGACTGCTCACCTTCTAGCCTTGCTTCCTGCACTGTCTGCAGTGTGACCCTCCTCCCAGGAGGCTGAGTCTATATTCCTAGTGCTCGACCCCCGGGGCTTGTGGCCTGAGCTTTGCTTGGGTCAGTATCCTGTGGCAGAGGTAACGGTTTGGAGCTATAAGGCCTCATGACAGCTCTGGGGGAGCTCGGAGACAGCTGCATGAATAAACCCGGGTAGCCTCCTGGGCGATGAAAATGTCACCTCTGTCCCATCCAAAGACACAAGACAAGAAGGAACGGCCTTGCCTGCAGGCGCCGAAGCAGGTGGGTTTTGGGCCACCGACGTTGCCGGTGATGTGGGAAGTAGGTTCTCATAGGCTGTTGATGGGGAAAAAGGAAGGAGTCACGTGAGGGAAGAGTCAGAACATCACGAGAAGGTAAACAGCTACTCCAAGGGGCAGCTGCCTCTCATCAGGATTCACAAGAATAATGATGACGCTGCTAAGGCCAGTGACCTGACATCCCCGAGACCCCCATTTCGGATGAAACATGGCGTTACTGCCTGTTGACAAGCTGACACGGGCCACATGGCCTCTTTGCAAAAGCAAAGACAGTTAGCCCCAAGTGGCCTGCTGAATGCAGGCGGTTGGGGGCCATCACCTCTTTTTGGTTACCCTCGCCCCAGGGGCCTAGTGACTTCACCCAAACAAAGCAAGGAGAGTCACACAGCAAATCCTTGGGGGAGGGGGCAGGGAGGAGGGCAGCAGGTCTGAAATGCTCGAGGGAACCTCCGGAGCCGAGGGAACTGTCATGTATCTTGACAGCAGTGTTGATTACACAACCGTGTCCAATCCCCAAAGTTCATCAAACTGGACCTTAACAGGGGCGAACCTTCGGCACATAAATAAAACCTTAATGAAAGTAAGTTGATGAGTGATTGATGGATTGATAAATTTATCATAGAATCCAGGTAGGAGTTAACTGTTATATTCCTCAAACTTTTCTGTATATCCGAAATTTTTCATAACAAAATGTTAGAGGGTAAGGTGTCTCTCAATTTCTATTGTAAGACTTACATCTCTGTTTTTCGACAACCATCTTTTGCTTTCCCACTGGTGTACACTTAATTCAGAAAACCTATGTGGCTACTTCTTCCCTCCTTGTTAGTTGCAGAACATCAAAAGCACAGAATTTTAGGGAGCATGGCCTCCAATGTGCCTGTTCTAATGACATGGAGACTGAAAAGTTAGCTAAGTCGCTCAGTTGTGTCTGACTCTTTGCGACCCCGTGGACTATAGCCTGCGAGGCTCCTCAGTCCATGGGATTTTCCAGGCGAGGATACTGGAGTGTGTTGCCATTTCTTCCTCCAGGGGATCTTCCTGACCCAGGGACTGAACCTGGGTCTCCCACACTGCAGGCAGATTCTTTACTCTCTGAGCCACCAGGGAAGCCCATGGTTATTCAGCTGAAGAGAAACCAGTTGGGATCAGATTCCAACAGCTCAGGGCCTTCTGATTCTCACATGCCCTCCTTTAGGTGGGCACATGACCAGAGGAAGGAGCCATGGCTGTGTGAGTGCCTTCTAGGTGCCAGGAACCTTTAGGTATCGTCTAATACATGACCTGGGGCTTCCCTGGAGGCTCTGTGATGGAGAATCCATCTGTCAGTGCAGGAGACACAGGATTGATCTCTGGGTTGGGAAGGTCCACTTGAGTAGGAAATGGCAACCCATTCCAGTATTCTTGTCTGGGAAATCTCATGGACAGAGGAGCCTGGCGGGCTACAGTCCCTGAGCAACTGAGCACATGCAGTCCATGACCTTACTCTGTGTTCTCCGTATTATTCCCACTTTAATGAGGAGGAATGGAGATGAACCGGGAAGGAGAGATGACCTGTCTTGGCTGTGGTCATCTAACTGAGGGGTCATATGTCATGCTGTCTCTCCCATTAGGGAGTAAACCCCATGAAAGAAGGGTCCAGGGCTCTGACCACTGCATGGTCCCCATGCTTCACTGGCACAGAGTCTGGCACATGGTGAACGAACAGATGAGTGAAAGAATGAAGCTGCAAATCAAACCAGGATCGTGACCTTCTCACATCATGCAGAGTCTAGTAGAAGACTAGCAATGGCCCTACCTGTAGGCGGAGCAGCTGTGGAATCAGCGCCTGTAACATGGAGAGAGACTATGCATGTTAGCACGTCTTAATGGGAGAACATTGACTGTGAACATCCTACAAGTAGAGAGGGGTGGGCGGCAGAGAGGCAGAGACTCTGCCCATGAGGAGCCTGGCATTTCCTGGGGATTTGGGGCACAGGGCCAGGCAGCAAACCTGGGCTGTCCCAGGACAACTTCAGGGACCACTGCTCCCTGGGAGCCTCAGGAGTGGACAAGGGTGGCTCCAGGGGTGCAAGTGCAGCCTGAGAGCTCGTCATTCATCAGGATGTTATTCAAGTCACCAGTGGGGCAGAATCTGGAAAGACTGGGGGCCAGAGAGCCAGCCAGAGGGACACATGGTTCTGGGGGAGGTCGCCAGGCCCAGATGTGGAAGGCCTGGCATACCAGCTGACAACTTGGTCCATCACCCTGAAGTCACACGCACAAACGTTAATGTGGACCCCCAGGGTAAGATAAACAAGGGCCTTGGGCGGTGGGAGGAAAGCTGCTCGGTGTCCGGAGGCGCAGGGCTTTCCACCCTGTCCAGGAACCTGGCTGTCCAGTCAGTTAAAGCAGCAGGAGAGTTTGCTGCTTTGAACCTGGTGCACTTCTACTTCTATTTTTGCCACAAAATGTAAGAATTTGGATTTTTTTGCCAAACACTCTGATTTGGCTAAATTCAAGGTCGTGGGGTTGCAAAGAGTCGGACATGACTGAGCGACTGAACTGAAGTTCAGCTTAGAATTTTCAAACCTAACCAGCCACTTCTGAGCTGAGATCCAGCCTATAAGTCATATTCAGCAGTCGCTGCAGCTCGGGAGGTGGTTGGGTGGCTGAGCAACCCGGGAAGGAGCCAGGCTGCCTGCCTGGCCCACTGACATTCTGAGGCTAGGCTGTGTGTGTGCCACAGGGGCATATGTGTGTGTGTGTAGGGGGTGGGTAGGGAGGCCACAGGAGCAGCCCTCCAGGCAGGGACGGACAGCAGCCGCTCACCTGTGCAGACGACGCTGGCGTCCTCCAGGTGCCCGCAGTTATGCCCTGCCTCGCCCCTGTGCACGCACTGCCCCAGGTGGTTCTCACTGCCCACACACTGCATGTTGTCCAGCGTGATCTTCCCAGAACCCGCCCCCAAAGTGGGCCCCTGTGGGGGCCGCCACAGCCTGGCCACACTCCAACTGGCGGCACATGACGGCGGCCTCAGTCAGGTCCCAGAGGTCGTCACACACGGTCCCCCATGTGTCCTGGACCAGAACTTCCACGCGGCCTGAGCATCTCCCCGGACCACCCACCAGCCTTACAGCCACCCAGGGCCCTGGGGAGGAACAGGGAGGAGAGGCATTGGGACCCAGCTCTCTCTGGTCAGGGAGGTTTCCTCTACTGGGGTACATGGGTAGGCACTAATAAACTATTCAGAAATGGTGTTTCTGGGTCATATAATCCTTATCACCAAGAGTAAAAGAATAGGCTTTGCAGCTTTCTTTACTTTATTTGGCTTTTCTATTTGCTTTCATTGGGAGGACTTGTCTTCTATGAATCAGCCCAACAGAGCAGGGAGTGGATAGTCCCAGGTCACTTTTAAAGGACTTGTTCATTGATTACTGGGATTCCCTTGTGGCTCAGACGGTTAAGAATCCACCTGCAATGCAGGAGACGTGGGTTCATCCCTGGGTCAGGAAGATCCCCTGGAGAAGGAAATGGCTACCCACTCCAGTATTCTTGCCTGAAGAATTCCATGGACAGAGGAGCCTGGCAGGCTATATAGTTCGTGGGGTCCCAAAGAATCAGACAGGACTGAGCAACTCACATTCCTTGATTACCTGGTGATGCTATTCACACAGGAGATGCACTTGTAGAAACGTCAGCTCAGCAAGTAGAGGCAGCGGGGCAGCTCCCATCAATAGTGAAAAGTTACTTCTTTTGAGCAATTGTCCAACTAATTATAAAAAAGCATGCTTGTTTTTCCAAATGGATTCCTAGCTTTGTTTCAGGCGTGTAGTTTAGGGCTCCCACTGCAGGGGCACAACTGAGCTCCCAAAACAATGACATAATTTCTCTGCTCCAAAGCTTGGCCCTGACTACACTTTGTCTTATAATTCAACTGTAAGATGGAAACAACATCCTCCCAACTATGTGTCAATGTCAAAGAGACTGAAAAAGTGAAAGTGTGAGTTGCTCATTCATGTCCGAGTTTCTGCAACCCCATGGACTGTAGCCCACCAGGCTTCTCTGTCATGAAATTCTCCAGGCAAGAAAAGATTGTACGAGACCATGTTTGGGGAAATATGCCAAGAATGGTTGTATGGAGGATTTATCAGCTCATGTGAAGTCTCAGTTGAGGAGATCAATTTTACCCAAATGAAACAGTGATGAGAAAAATGGAAAATCTGAATTAATAATTAACATTTTATCTATCATATCTTTTATTATAATAAATTCTCTTTGTAGACAGCTTAATAATATACTTAACATTTCCATATAATTTTCTCAAATAGTCTTGGCATGAGCAGTTAGTCCTTATTTATACCTTCTCCTTGTCTAGGTAGCTTTGATCCAGGTCACCATGAAAAACACAGTGAAACTAACATGATCCTTGTAGTTAACAGGTCTAGGTGAATCCAGCCTTTGCCACTTATGACTGTGTGACTAGGTATTTGAGCAGTGACATCTGTTCACTGTGTTTTCTCTGGGTCTCTGTTTATTTTCTTGTGAAATGCTGGGAATAGCAGCTTGCTTTATGATTACTGTGGAACATACTTAATTCTGTGCATGGCATACACTAGTTTCTCAGAAAATGCTAAGCACAAGACTGGCCAAGTCACAGAAAGGCGTTACCTGCTGGCAGGAGAGTGGAGTGAAGGCTGGGAGGGCCCGTTGTGGGTATGGTAGCTGACAGTCCAGCACCTGCAAACAGGTACAAACAGGAACATCACTCGTGATCAGGAGCCTCCTAATCCCATGTAGGGAAAGAAAATCTTTGCAATGAGAACATTCTGAAAAGTCAGACTCAGATACAAGGCACTGGGTCCTCCACTGGTTCCCCCACAAACAAAGTTCTAGGCAAGGAAGACCTCCTCTCCCCCATCTTTAAGCTCAGTTATCCAGTTGCTAAGATGAGGGTTTAGAATATTTCTCATGGTTGGCGCATCTGTGCTCTCTCCATGAGTTCATTTTGGGATCTCTTTGCTGCCATCTCTTCTTTCCCTTTTAGGAAACAACCAGCTGTGTTCTATCATGGAGACCCAGCGTTCATATCAATGAATGGACTTCTCTGGCTCTCCTTAGGTGTTTGGCAAACCTGCCTAGACTGTGTGGTACCCAAGCAATGTGAGACAAACATGGCATCTTTGAGCAGCTCTTGTACCTCGTTCTGTCTTATAAAACATCAATCCAAGCAAACCTTCTTCAGTTCAGTTCAGTTCAGTCGCTCAGTCATGTCTGACTCTTTGAGACCCCATGAATCACAGCAGGCCTGGTCTCCCCGTCCATCACCAACTCCCGGAGTTCACTCACTTATGTCCATAAGTGATGCCATCCAGCCATCTCATCCTCTGTCGTCCCCTTCTCCTCCTGCCCCCAACCCTTCTCAGCATCAGAGTCTTTTCCAATGAGTCAATGAGTCAACTCTTCACATGAGGTAGCCAAAGTATTGGAGTTTCAGCTTTAGCATCATTCCTTCCAAAGAAATCCCAGGATTTATCTCCTTCAGAATGGACTGGTTGGATCTCCTTGCAATCCAAGGGACTCTCGAGTCTTCTCCAACACCACAGTTCAAAAGCATCAATTCTTCAGCGCTCGGCTTTCTTCACAGTCCTGCTGTCTAATTATGGGGTCAGTTGGACCAAATCAGTGTTTAAAGTGTCAAATGGCAATTAACCCAAAAAACTGAATGTTCAGTGTAAAGAACTGATTTCTGGTTTCAGTTTTAACAGATTGCCAATGGAGTTGGCTTCAGCCTCCAGTAATGACCTGAAGGTGCTGAAGGCTGCTGCCAGAGAAGATGGTGACCCAGACAAGTCCAATGTGGGGGGAGAGGTGCCCGCAGGGGCTGCCTCAGCACCAGGAGCTCTGCTGCCTTCTGCTTCCTTGTGGCATCTGTGGACATCAATTTGAGGGAGCTCACCCAGCTACCACCACCTGACAGGTGCACAAATATCGTCTGCTTTTAATAACAACTTTAACTCCTTTGGATCCTTTTCAAATTGACTAACAGTGAATTCAGCTCCTAAATCAGTGGGATATAATATTGATTTCCCATAAATAACTGAAGGGAAAGGAACATTCAAGAATTTTAGGTGATGGATGAGCATCCCAAATACCCTGCCCTTTTTGCTCTTATCAGCAGCCCTTGCACAGTAAATGGGAACTGGGCAAGTGCTATTCCCTTAAGCATCTTCTGTTGTCAGTCGGTAAGTCACGTCTGACTCTTGGTGACCCCATGGGCTATAGCACGCCGGGTTCCTCTGTCCTTCTCTATCTTCTGTAGTTTGCTCAAACTCATGTTCATTGAGTTGGTGATGATATCCAACCATCTCATCCCTTGCCTGCCCTCTTCTCCTTTTGCCTTCAATCCTTCCCAGCATCAGGGTCTTTTCCAGTGAGTCAGCTCTTTGCACCAGGTGGCCAAAGTATTCAAGCTTCAGCTTCAGCATCAGTCCCTCCAATGAATATTTGGGGTTGATTTCCTTTAGGATTGACTTGTTTGTACTTACTACAGTAATTATCTTTACAATAGTGTCTTCTGGAAGATTAATAGAGCTGAAAGCAAATACAGCAGGCACAGAAGACTTACCTATGAGTGTGTGCACAGAGGAAGCATCTTCAGACCTGGGGACAGGAGTCAGGGCTGGTGGATTGTCGGCACCTGACGGTTGAAAGACATTAACGTGGCTCATTATGAACAGCTAAACAACAGGTGTGAATAGGGGCTGAGATGTCCGAAGGGGCATAGAAGCAGTGACGTCCTGGGAGATGCCAGCTGCTCACTTATGCAGATGACACTGGTGTCCTCCTGGTGCCCGCAATTATGTCCAGCCTTGCCCCCGTGCACGCACTGCCCCCAGGTGGCTCTCACTGCCCACACACTGCATGTGTCCAGCGTGATCTTCCCAGAACCCGCCCCAAAGTGGGCCCCTGTGTGGGGCCGCCACAGCCTGGCCACACTCCAGCTGGTGGCACATGACGGCAGCCTCAGCCAGGTCCCAGAGGTCGTCACACACGGTCCCCCACGTGTCCTGGACCAGAACTTCCACGCAGCCTGAGGATCTCCCTGGACCACCCACCAGCCTCACAGCCACCCAGGGCCCTGGGGAGGAAAATGGAGGAGAGGCACTTGGGGTCTTCCTCTCATCTCTGGAAAGTTCCCTTTATCCTTTTTAATCTCCAGGTGGTCACATCCTTATTTTACAACCAGACAAGATCATGCAGTCCTCAGCCACCCAGATAGCAAGAAGAGCCAGAATAATCTTCAATTTAAAGTCCCCTCAGGAAGACTTTATCCCCCCTCTTCCAAAAGATGAAGCTCTCTTTAAGAAACTGCCTGAATTCCTAGATTCTCCCAAAAAGAGCCTGTGTTATTTCCCCTACCATGGACAGCAATAGAAATAAGAGATTTCAGTGTATCTAGTGAAACAAGACGGAGAAGGCAATGGCACCCCACTCCAGCACTCTTGCCTGGAGAATCCCATGGACGGAGGGGCCTGGTGGGCTGCAGTCCATGGGGTCGCTAAGGGTCAGACACGACTGAGTGACTTCACTTTCACTTTTCACTTTCATGCATTGGAGAAGGAAATGGCAACCCACTCCAGTGTTCTTGCCTGGAGAATCCCAGGGACAGGGAGTCTGGTGGGCTGCCGTCTATGGGGTTGCATAGAGTCGGACACGACTGAAGCGACTTAGCAGCAGCAGCCTACAGACAGTCTTATTTCTTGTTTCAATGCTGCTGCTGCTAAGTCACTTCAGTCATGTCTGTAAAACAAGATTGTCCGACTCTGCGACCCCATGTACTGCAGCCCACCAGGCTCCTCTGTCCATGGGATTTTCCTGTTGTTTGGGAGTGTAGTGCCAGAGCCTCTGAGAGTCACTAACTTAACCATTTCTCTCTGACTCCCTACAACAACCCCACAGGGCAAGGGATGGGTTCCCATTTTACAGATGAAGAAGCAGACTCAGAAAGGTGAAGAAAATTGCTCTGAATCCCATAGCCTGTCAGTGGGCTGTCTTCACCTTAACTGTGTCTGTGGTTTCCCTCCAGCTTGGAGGAATGCCTCTCCCACACGATCCATGAGCCCTTGATTTCTCAGGAATTGTTTCCTGTACCTGCAGGTGTCAAGGCCTCGGTGTCCAGCCTGTGTGAAGGCTCCAAGGAGCTGTCAGCTGGAAGGGACAGCAAAGCTAGGTCACCATCTACCAGCAGAGTGAAAAGAATAAAGTAGACACATTCCTGGAAGGGCTCATGATAAGACCCTTCTGAAGTATATTTTGGTCTTTAAAGGAAACCTTTTTGTTTGTCTTTTAATGAATATTTCTTTTTGGCCACGCCATGCAGCATGTGGGATCTTGGTTCCCTAATCAGGGATTGAACCCCTAATGAGGGATTGAACCCCACATCCCCTGAAGTGGAAGCACAGAGTCTTAACCACTGGAGCACCAGGAAGTCTCCTTTCTGAAGTTCTTTCTTTTCTTTTGATTCATCCAAGTCAGTCACCATCACCATCAAACAAGATTGTTTTATTTTCTCAGTCATCTCTTCTATATTGTTCATGGAAAACTTAACCTTAAATCTTTGGCTCAGTAGAAACAAATCTTTAAAAAAAAACAGATGATGAGTTTATGAACATCATATTTAAGAAAACCTAAAGGAAATGAAGGTAGCTTCTACAATCATGCTGTATGGCAACATTTATTTTAAAATATTTGATACAAAGAGAGAAAGTGAGCCTGCGTTTCAAAGACTTGTAACTCAGAGCTAGAGTAAGTGTCTAAGTAATTGTAATAAGAAGTGGATTATGAGCAATGTCAACAGAAAAGACACAAGCGCAGAGGATATGTGTCTTCATGGAGACCAGCGGAAGCTACCTGGAGAAAAGGAGCAGCCCAGCCACAGTAGGACTTTAACAGGTAGGGGGGGAGGGGGGAACCTCGATTCTGGCAGCACAGGTATTAGAGGACAGTGACTTCAATTTATATATTTAGGGAGATGAGGTGCTCAGCTATTTTAATTTGATTAGAATATTCTGGCAGCGTATGCATGAATCCCAAATACCTGGACTTCACATGTTCCTTACTCTATTAGGCAGAAAACTTCCAAACAGATGGTACATGAAACCAAAGGGATTTGGGACTAGTGTATTTCATAGGCATGGCAACCCATGACTTCTCATGGGAATTTTATAAGGTTAATTATACTGGATGACTCCTAGACATCCTGTTGGCTTCCCTGATGGCTCACTGGTAAAGAATCTGCCTGCCAAGCAGGAGACCTAAGTTCAAGCCCTGGGTCGGGAAGATCCCCTGGAGGAAGAAATGACAACCCACTCCAATATGCTTGCCTGGAGAATTCCATGGACAGAGGAGCCTGGCAGGCTACAGCCCATGGGGAAGCAGAAGAGTTGGATGTGGCTGAGCGACTGAACAGACATCCTGTAGTAAAGAAACCTGTCTAATTTGGTTAATGCACTGTTTCCTAAATTCATGAGACCACAGAATGTGTGTGTGTGCATATGTGTGACTCACCTTAACATCTTGTTGAACTAGTGATTCTGGGAGCACAATCTCAGAAACATCTTTATTTGACTACCTCAAAGATCCTGGTAGAGGCTGGGACCTCCTAGCAATGTTTATTATTAAATTTCTATTTTTGTTCTTATTTTTAGAAATGTGAAGTAACATAAACTTGAATATACAGAATATAAAGTTTTGTTGTGAACTCAAGTTATATTTTGTATACTTGTTGCTGTTTGCTCTTCCCAAGAGGTGATGGAGGCAATTGTCACGTCAGCAGCTGCAGTAAAAAGAAAACACCGACTAGAGATGAACACACAAGACAAATGAAGAGAAACAGAAGGGAAGCTGAGTGAAAGCAGAGCTGGCTCACCCCCACACCATGTCCAGCATCTCTTTGTGAAACGGAAGAAGCCAGTTCTAAGGGCTTAGTGAATGCCCAGCTTAGAAACGTGTTTGCTCTGATCTGAGATCTAACTCTTGTTTAGCACACGTTTAGGTACAAATGAACACCAGTTTCCTGGAAATCAGATCTGATAACAGACAGGAGTGAGGTTTATAAACTAAGAAGTGAATATATTTTAAAATTTTACCATAGCTTTCCCAATTCAATAAATACTTGGTTATCTGCGGGAAATTTAACTCACTAGCCACATAAATAAATATGAAAATAGAAAAAATTTTAAATGCTTTTTATAGTAGCACCCCAAACCAAAGGATTCTTATGGATAAGTCTGATAAATATGTGCAAAATTTGTACATGGGAAAATGCAAATTGCAAATGAGATAAAGACTTAAGTAAATGAAGAGATACAATGTATAGATGGCTCAGAAGACTCGACATGGTTAAGACGCCAATTTCCTCCAACTTTATATGTAGAGTCAATCCTAATTAAAAATCCTGTCAGACATTTTTGTGTAAAATTGGTAAGTTGATTCTAAAATACTATATCTGTGAAAGGCAAAAAACCTAGGTTGGCCAAAATAATTTTGAAAGAGAAGAGAAAAGAAAAACGTTGGAGCACTCACACTACCCGACTTCAAGACTTACTCTAAAAGAAAACTTATTCAAAAGCCACAGTAATCAAGACACTGTATTAAAGGTGTACCAGCAGTCATATAAATCAGTAGAAGAGTTTAGAAATATACCATGTATTCATGGCTATTTTATTTTTGACAAAAGTGCCAAGGTATTTCAGTAGAGTTACGAGAGTCTTTTCAACAAATGGAGTTGGAATGATTAGACATCTCTATGAAAATAAATCCTTTGAGCCATAATTTAAACCATATTAAACTATGGACAAAAATGGATCAAAGAGTTAAATGAAAAACCTAAAATTAAGAAACTTCTAGAAGAAAAGAGAAAATTTGTGAGACCTTTGGTTAAGTGAAGATTCTTTAGATAAAACACAAAAGTATGATTCATGAAAGAAAATGATTTTGATAAACTGGACTTCATTAAAATTTAAATTTTCTGCTCTTCAAAAAACACCATTAAGAAACTGAAAAGATATCACAGACTGAGGAAAAAATATTTTCAAAACACATATCTGAAAAGATACTTGTTTCCAGAATATATGATGACCTCTCTTAGAACACAGTAAGATAAACAACCCAGTTTAAAATGAAAAGAATAAAATAAAAGAGTGAAAGGTTTCAGCAGATGCTTCACCATAGAAGAGATGCAAATAAGCACATGAAAAAGCTAGGATCATTTCTCATAGGGAAAGGCAAATTAAAACCACAAAGAGATATCACTTTATCTCATTAGAGTAGAGACTATAATGACCAAATAAACCCAGAAAATCCAAAGTGTTCCCAAGGACATGGAGCAACTGTCACCTCAAGTGTTGCTGGTGAGAAAGCAAAATGGTACACTCAACTTGTATTTGAATGCTTTCGCAGCTTAATTAATAATAGTAAAAAACTGGAAATAAATTCAGTATCCATCAAGTGGTAAATAGTGAAATAAATTTTGGTATATTCATGCAGTGGAATACTACTCAGCAGTAAAAGAGAATGGATATCTGATACACGGAACTCTGTGGGTGAGTCTCAAAAGCATCATGCTAAGCAAGGAAGCCCAACCCCAAAAATGGCGCACTGTCTTAATTCAGTACATAATATCCTGGGAATGGCAGGCCCATGGGCACAGAAATCATATCTGTCATTACCAGAATCTGGAGGTCAGGAGAGAAGACTGATTGCAAGGGGCATGCTGCTGCTGCTGCTAAGTCGATTCAGTCGTGTCCGACTCTGTGCAACCCCGTAGATGGCAGCCCACCAGGCTCCTCCATTCCTGGGATTCTGGCAAGAATACTGGAGTGGGCCGCCATTTCCTTCTCCACAAGGGGCATAAGAGAACCCTTTAAAGTAATGGAATGTTTTATATCTTAATGGTGATAATGGTTATGCAGTTGTAACGATTTATGAAAATTCTCTGCACTACAAGGGTTTTACTGTAGGTAAAGTGTATCTTAATAAGCTAACTGAAAGAAAATCAGTCCCGAATATTCTTTGGAAGGACTGATGCTGAAGCTGAGGCTCCAATACTTTGGCCACCTGATGCGAAGAACTGACTCATTGGAAAAGACCCCGATGCTGTGAAAGATTGGGGGCAGGAGGAGAAGGGGACGACAGAGGATGAAATGGTTGGATGGCATCACTGACTTGATGGACATGAGTTTGAGCAAGCTCCCAGAGCTGGTGACGGACAGAGCAGCCTAGCATGCTGCAGTCCATGGGGTTGCAAAGAGCTGGACATGACTGAGCGACGGAAGTGAACTGAATTCTGACTGCAAGCCAGCTATAGAATGTTGGGAGCCTGTGGGCAGGGAAGCCAGTTAGGAGGAGTCTGAGTTCATCCAGGCAGGAAGAGGTGACGAGTATCTGGATGAGAACAGAGGAGGCTATGAATACAACCTTAGGCTCCTAGCTATAAATGAAGAATGAATCATCCATAGGGATGCTTATTTGCATAACACTAGATATTCAAATATTTTGCAGATATCCTAATAATTTACTTAAAAATTCTTGTTTGGATGCTTAATGTTGGCTATGCACATTAGTCATAGTCTAATTATTAGTCACAAGTGTGCAAAGTCACTTCAGTCATGTCCAGCTCTTTGTGACCCTATGGACTGCCAGGCTTCTCTGTCTATGCGATTCTCTAGGCAAGAGTACTGGAGTGAGCTGTCATGCCCTCCTCTGGGGGATCATCCCAATCCAGGGGTCAAACCCACGTCTCTCTTCTCTTTATTTTATTTTATTTTTTTAAATTATTATTAAATTTATTTATTTTTTTAATTACAATACTGTATTTGTTTTGCCATACATTGACACGAATCAGCCATAGGTGAACACAATCTCCCAATGCCGAAGCCCCCTCCCACCTCCCACCCCACATCCTCTACTTGAATCATCCTGTGCATCAGCCCCATGCATCCTGCATCCTACATTGAACATAGATTGGCGCTTCGTTTCTTACACGAAAATATACATGTTTCATTGCCATTCTCCCAAGCCATCCCACCCTTTCCCTCTCCCTCAGAGTCCAAAAGTCCACTCTATACCTCTGTGTCTCTTTGTTGTCTCACATATAGGGTCATCATTACTGTCTTCTAAATTCCATATATATGTGTCAGTATACTGTATTGGTGTTTTTCTTTCTGGCTTACTTCACTCTGTATAATCGGTTCCAATTTCATCCATCTCATTAGAACTGAGTCAAATTTATTCTTTTTAAGGGCTGAGTAGTATTCCATTGTGTATATGTACCACAGCTTTCTTATCCACTCATCTGCTGATGGACATCTAGGTTGTTTCCATGTCCTGGCTATTATAAACAGCGCTGCAATGAACATTGGGGAACATGTGTCTCTTTCAGTTCTGGTTTCCTCGGTGTGTATGCCCAGCAGTGGGATTGCTGGGTCATAAGGCAGTTCTATTTGCAATTTTTAAGGAATCTCCACACTGTTTTCCATAATGGCTGTACTAGTTTGCATTCCCACCAGCAGTGTAAGAGGGTTCCCTTTTCTCCACATCCTCTCCAGCATTTATTGCTTGTAGACTTTTGGATCGCAGCCATTCTGACTGGTGTGAAATGGTACCTCATTGTGGTCTTGATTTGCATTTCTCTGATAATGAGTGATGTTGAACATCTTTTCATGTGTTTGTTAGCCATCGTATGTCTTCTTTGGAGAAATGCCTATTTAGTTCTTTGGCCCATTTTTTTTATTGGATCATTTATTTTTCTGGAGTTGAGCTGCATAAGTTGCTTATATATCTTTGAGATTAGTTGTTTGTCAGTTGTTTCATTTGCTATTGTTTTCTCTCATTCAGAAGGCTGTCTTTTCACCTTGCTTATAGTTTCCTTTGTTGTGCAGAAGCTTTTAATTTTACTTAGATCCCATTTGTTTATCTTTGCTTTTATTTCCAGTATACTGGGAGTTGGATCATAGAGGATCCTGCTGTGATTTATGTCAGAATGAAAATGAGTATACTACCCAAAGCAATCTACAGATTCAATGCAATTCCTATCAAGCTACCAGCAGTATTTTTCACAGAACTAGATCAAATAATCTCAAGATTTGTATGGAAATACAAAAAACCTCGAATAGCCAAAGCAATCTTGAGAAAGAAAGATGGAACTGGAGGAATCAACTTGCCTGACTTCAGGCTCTACTACAAAGCCACAGTCATTAAGACAGTATGGTACTGGCACAAAGACAGAAATATAGATCAATGGAACAAAACAGAAAGCCCTGAGATTAACCCACACACCTATGGACACCTTATCTTCGACAAAGGAGGCAAGAATATACAATGGAGTAAAGACAGTCTCTTTAACAGGTGGTGCTGGGAAAACTAGTCAATCACTTGTAAAAGAATGAAACTAGAACACTTTCTAACACCATACACAAAAATAAACTCAAAATGGATTAAAGATCTAAATGTAAGACCAGAAACTATAAAACTCCTAGAGGAGAACATAGGCAAAACACTCTCCGCGGGCAGGTTCTTTACCACTATCGCCCCCTGGGAAGCCCAATGTTGACGACACACAACCATAAAAGCACATAGACTCAAAGCAACCAGGGAAGTGACCCACAAATAAAAAGTTCAACTTACCGGACAGACTAGTATTTGCTGCTGGTGGTGATGGTGGTGTTGGTAACGATGATGCTGATGCTGATGGCCACGACGGAGGTGCTGATGGGGACCACGCCGCTGATGGTGATGAGGATGGCAGTGCTGATGGCGATGAGGATGGCAGTGCGGATGGTGATGAGGCTGGCAGTGCAGATGGCGATGAGGCTGGCAGCGCGGATGGTGGTGAGGCTGGCAGCGTGGACGGTGGCTGCGGCGAGGACACTGGCCACGCTGACAACGGCCAAGGCGATGAGGACGGCGACGAGGGTGATGAAGATGATGAGTCTGCTCCTAATTATTAGGGTGAGAAAGATTCCTTGTTTTCAGACCGTGGTTCTCAAAGCATGATCGGCAGACCAGCAGCATGACCATCCTGAACGTGTTGGAAATGCAAATTCTCACACCCCATCCTACTGAATCAGAAACTCTGGGGGTGTGGTCCAGCAATCTGGGTCTTAACAAACCCTCTGGGCGGTTCTGATGCACGTTAAAGTTTAAAACAACACCACCACCAATACAGTATTCTGACACATATATATGGCATTTAGAAGGATAGTAACGATGACCCTCTATGTGAGACAACAAAAGAGACACAGACGTATAGAACGGACTTTTGGACTCTGAGGGAGAGGGAGAGGGTGGGATGATTTGGGAGAATGGCATTGAAACATCTATACTATCATGTAAGAAACGAAGCACCAGTCTATGTTCAATACAGGATGCAGGATGCTTGGGGCTGGTGCACGGGATGATCCAGGGAGATGATATGGGGTGGGAGGTGGGAGGGGGCTTCGGCATTGGGAGATCGTGGACACCTGTGGCTGATTCATGTCAATGTATGGCAAAACAAATACAGTATTGTAATGTAGAATAAAGTATTAAACAACAACAACAACAACAACTGCTGCTTTAGGATAAAAAGGAGTGATGGAAATGGCCCCATGGGTTTTCTCCTAGTGACCAAAGTACTCTAAAATCACATAAATATACATTTTTAACTGGTGTAGTTTCTTTGCCTATTAGGGAGGATCAAGTCTTACAGACTCCAGGGGGATACATTTCTGATCTAATCACTCCAGAAAACAGATGGTCACTTTCCTTCAAAAAGTGATTGTGATGACTAGTGGGCATAGTCATAGAAAACTATTACATCCTAAAGTCAATGACCATTTTAAAAAGATTTTTAAAATGTTTTTTTTGTTGTGGACCATTTTAAAAGTCTTTATTATTTCTGTTTTATGATTTTTTAGGGGAGGGCAGGCTATGAGGCATGTGAGATATTAGATCACTGACCAGGGATCAACTCTGCACTCCCTGCATTGGAAGATGAAGTCTTAACCGCTGGACGAGCAGGGGCCGTCCCAGTGACCATTAGTTTATACTCCTTCCGTGGCCCAGACACCTGCAATAGCCTGGTAACTTAGCTCTGATGGGGGAAGATTACTGTGCTGGGTGACAGGGTAGTTGGCTAGCTTCTAAGTCCCTTTTTGCTGGTATTCCATTTCAGTGTTGAGCTGTCCACCAAGCCACGCCTAAAGAGGGCCTGGGATCTACCCTCTAGCAGCTGCCCAGAAGAGAGGCCAAGCAGCCCAGGATAAGGCAGTTTCCTAGAGGAGAGCCTGAGCACAGGAGAGCCAGGTCAGCGCTGGACATCCGTGAGTTCCATCTGTATGGTGCACTGAACTAGGCACTGGGAAAGCTTTTAGGCTTCAAGTGATATGGGCCAAGCAAACCAACCTCCATTAACTGCTTTAAAGCATGATTTAACATGGTCATTTTCATCCCATTTATTTCTCACAGGATAAGTATTAGCCAGACAGGATTAGGAGTCAAACCAGCCAATCCTGAAGGAAATCAACCTTGAACACTCATTGGAAGGACTGATGTTGAAGCTCCCAATACTGAGGCCACCTGATGTGAAGAGCTAACTCACTGGAAAAGACCCTGATGCTGGGAAAGATTGAAGGCAGGAGGAGAAGGGGGCGACAGAGGATGAGATGATTGGATGGGCTCACCGACTCAACGGACATGAGTTTGAGCAAACTCCAGGAGACGGTGAAGGACAGGGAAGCCTGGTGTGCTGCAGTCCATGGGATCGCAAAGAGTGGGACATGACTTAGTGACTGAACCACAGCAAAATGGGACATAGAAATAGCCCCAATCCCCCTGGAGGGGACTGGGTTTAGAAGACTGTTAATGTGCAGAGGAGACCACCAGCCCTCTCGGGAGGGGGAGGCCCTGACTCACCGCTGATTTGCCGTCACAATCTGTTCTGTTGGGGAGTTGTTTGGACCCCTCACCTGAGCAGATGGCTCCAGCATCCACCTCGTGACCACAGCTGCGAGTGAACCACAGCTGATTTGCCGTCACAATCTGTTCTGTTGGGGAGTTGTTTGGACCCCTCACCTGAGCAGATGGCTCCAGCATCCACCTCGTGACCACAGCTGCGAGTGACACCACAGGTGTCATGGGCACACAGGGCCAGGTGGCTCTCCTCGCCGCTGCAGTGCACGTTGTCCAGGAGAATCTTCCCGAAGCCTGGGCCGAAGTGGCCACCAGGAGGCACGGACACTGCCCAGCCGCACCCCAGCTGCCTGCATACCACGTGCGCCTCCTTCAGACCCCAGCCCTCGCCGCACACCGACCCCCAGCTGCCCTGGTAGGAAACCTCCACCCGCCCAGAGCATCTTCCGGGGCCATTGACCAGCCTCAGCATGGGCCAGTCTCCTGCGGAAGAGAATGTCGAGGTCAGTTCATGAGACACCTATGGAACGCACCCTCTTTGTCTGGCTTACAAATTAAAGGTAATCCTTTGATTACTCCACACGTCTGAGCGCATTCCAGGCAAGAATTGCCTAATAATTACCTTGCTCAGTGGCATGCTCTTTACTACCTACCTACTCAACAAAGCAGATTAGATGGTAGAATATGGATTTGGTGCTTTAGGACTTGACATCTACAGGATAGATGTGAAAAATTAGGAAAACATATCTCCGTCAGTGGGGAAAAGAAAATAAATGGCTTACTCAAAAAATGTAATATTATAGCAGCTCAAAGCAGTGTGATGTATATACTTTTATACATGTGTGTATATCAATATGGATTAATCTCACAAATGTGCAGCGAGTAAAGAATAAAAGGTACTAAACGATATATAGGGACTAATGTAATCTGTGTGAAAGAAAACCACAAATAACATGCACTAAGATGATATGATTCCTATTCATAAAATGTTAAAAATGAACTAATGACTAAGTGACTTCACTTTCACTTTTCACTTTCATATATTGGAGAAGGAAATGGCAACCCACTCCAGTGTTCTTGCCTGGAGAATCCCAGGGACGGCGGAGCCTGGTGGGCTGCCGTCCATGGGGTCGCACGGAGTTGGTCACGACTGAAGCGACTTAGCAGCAGCAGCAGCAAGCAAGCATCAGTCATGTCCAGGTAAAGGGGATGTCAACGTGGTTATTGACTTCTTATTTCTCTGTATATTCTGAACTTTAAAATGTTTCTCTAGAAAGCAAGGATGATCCAGTGCTGAAACCATGAGGGAGGCTCAGCTAACCGACCCCAGTCCTGGAGGCCGCGACCCTTCTTGTCTTACTACGGTCTTGCCCTGAGCTCCTCTGAGGCCTCTGAGCATGCAACTCCCGGGGTCCTTCCTGGGCTCTGATAATCCCTCCAGGGGTTCATGAGAGCAGTGGTACATCCTGCTAGGAAGGTTCTGACCTGATGGGCTGGGCCAAGGAAAACTGGCTCTGAGACTTTCTGCTGGCGAGTCGACCACGTGTAGAACTAGAACAACAGGAAACCAGTGATTAGGACCAAAGCGTCTCTTTCTGAGACCAGACACAAGAACACTTTGGAAAAGGACTCAACCAGCAGCTGGAGAATAGCCGCCAGCTATGCCACAACACTACCAGAACCTCTGGGCTGGCCACATGTCACAGTAAATGACCCGTTTCTAATGAGGCTGGCGTGACCTTCAGGTTGCTGTTAGAAAGCTTGTACACGTGTTCTGCTGCCCCCAAAGCCTTGTCCCCTTTCTGCATAAGGATGCTCAGCAGTAGTAAAACAATCATGGAAGAATTGGGCAAAAGTTCTAAGAATCATAGTCTCCAGACAGATCTGACTGTCGACCCCTTAGAGGACACTGTGTAATCTGATGACATGACCATCGAGGTACCACCCATCTGCACGGTAAGGCTGTGTATCTATAGATCCAGAGATAAAATCATTGCCATACCTGGTATGACAGTCGGTAACTCTTCATGATCTGCTGAGACAGAAAAATAAAAATATTTGTTGGAATTCGGCTTCATTAGTTTGCTCACATGTGAAATCCTAGCACTTCTTTCTGAGGAGGGATGTGATTGTCAACAGGGGGCTACCAGCATTTTCCAGAGTGATGCCTGGGTTTCTTGAGCAGAGGGACTTGCCACCACTACGCACTGTTTAGCAGGACTATTCTTAACTAGGACCAGAGCTACCCCAGCAGGGTCAGACAGCCCATCCACACATGCAGGGCTTACATGCTCAGTCGATGAATCATGTCTGACTCTTTGCAACCCCATAGACTGTAGCCTGCCAGGCTCCTCCATCTGTGGAATTTTCCAGGCAAGAATACTGGAGAGGGTTGCCATTTCCTACTCTAGAGGATCTCCCTGGCCCAGGGATCCAACCTGCATCTCTTGTGTCTCCTGCACTGGCAGGTAGAATCTTTCCTACTGTGCCACCTGGGAAAGCCATGCAGGGCTTACACATTCATTTACTGATCCAGTGAATTTTCCTTGGGTGCCTCTAATATGCCAAGCACTGTGACAAGCACTGAAGATACAGTGATAAGTAAGGCAGATAAAACCCTTGTCCTCTGGAGCTTAAAATCTGGTTCCGAAGGTGACACTGGGCACCACGTTGTCTATAGAGCCCTCGGCAGTGAATTTTCCCGGCCCTGACCTGGAACTCATTCTTCCTCTGGGTTTAAAAGGCTGGAAGTGGCATGTAACAATGTACCACACCCATCTTCATTGCCTTAACTCACAGTTGACTGACCTACCTGAGGATACAGCTGGGTGGTTCACATCTTCCACGATGGCAGAAGTTGAGAGAGCTGCTGGGAAAGCAACAGTATAAGAGAAATGACTCCTGACGTTTGACAACAAACAGGAAGACGAGGGGCTTCCCTGGTGGTTCAGATGGCGAAGAGTCCGCCTGCAATGCGGATTCAATCCCTGGGTTGGGAAGGTCCCCTGGAGGAGGGCATGGCCATCCACTCCAGTATTCTTGCCTGGGGAATCCCATGGACAGAGGAACCTGGAAGGCTACAGTCCATGGGGTCACAAAGAGTCGGACATGACTGAGTGACTAAGCACAGCACGGAAAGAGAAGGACTTTATTCACCTGCTTCACATTTCCAGGAGAAGAATTCAATTAGCTGTGGACAAGTTCATTCAATACAGAGCATTTAAAAAGGAACCATCAGCCTTGAAAACACTGTGCTAGACACCAAAGGCACATGTTGTATGATTTCATCTAAAGGAACTAATCAGATGAAGTACATCGTAGAGACAGAAAGCAAGTTGGTCGTGGCCAAGTGCTGGGAGGAGGACTTGTGATGACAAACCGGCTGAGGCCATCAGCAAAGAGCAGACCTGCTGCACTCTCTTGGCCCAGCTGAGTACCACGAGGCAGAATCCCCTCTCCCAGAGGGGCACTATCGCACTGGACACACCTCAAGGCACAGAAACCCAGGCTCCCGGGGCCTGGCTGGGCACCAGGCTCTTAACACTCACTGACTTGACACTCACAGACACTCCTTGAAACACACAGTCATCACCCCATGTTTCAGAACAGAAACTGAAGCATCAAGAGGAAGAGAAACTCGGTGAGGGTCACACAGCTGGGGGGCAGGAGAGGGGGCTCCAAACCCAGAGACCAGCAGCTGGCACTGAGCACCATCCTGCCAAGAGCCTGGGCCATGCCCCTCCGATTTCAGAAGAATCCTGAGCCACTTAGACAGGAGATGGGAGAACTGACTGGGTCTACTTTTTCTCTTGTAAACATTTGGAAGTGAATGCACTTCTGTAAACCGGGTTCAGCGGAGCAGTAGTCACTATTCAAGCATTTAGTTATGTATTCATTTAATGAGCACTGAATGCCTATCAAACAGCAGACGCTATTCTTGAGACCCTGTGTGTGTGTGTGTGTGTGTGTGTGTGTGTGTGTGTGTGTGTGTTTTGGCTGGGGACAATGTCAAAGATGAGAAAGATACGGATTCTGCTCCTGGAAGCTGATGATGTCACTGGAGAGATGAATGGACACACAACTGTACAGGAAAGGAATAGAGCTAAAAGCGAGGACAGAGGACTGTGGGTCCGAGGAGGGATGGCAGCTGCCGGCCTGGGGTCGGGGACTGGCCGAGAGCTCTGGAGGTTGTGGCTGGTGTTTTAATGGCTGCCCTGGAGGCAAAGGATGAGTAAGTGCAAGAGGAAGAATATAAATGCAGGCTGACTCAGAGCTCAGCTGTCTCTTTGCTCTTGTTTAGTCGTTCAGTTGTGTCTGAATCTTTGTGACCCCATGGAATGCAACACGCCAGGCTGCCCTGTTCTTCACCATCTCCTGGAGCTTGCTCAAACTCATGTCCATTGTGTCGATGATGCCATCCAATCATCTCATCCTCAGCCACCCCTTCTCTTCCTGCCCTCAATCTTCCCCAGCATCAGGGTCTTTTCCAGTGAGTCGGCTCTTTGTAGCAAGTGGCCAAAGTATTGGAGCTTCAGCTTCAGCATCAGTGCTGCAAGTGAATATTCAGGGTTGATTTCCTTTAGGATTGACTGGTTTGATTGCCTTGCTATCCAAGGGACTCTTAAGAGTCTTCTCTAGCACCACAGTTTGAAAGCATCAGTTCTTGGGCACTCGGCCTTCTTTATGGTCCAGTTCTCACATCTGTACATGACTACTGGAAAAGCCATAACTTTGACTATACAGAACTTTGTCAGCAAAGTGATATCTCTGCCTTTTAATATGCTGTCTAGGTTTGTCATAGTTTTTCTTCCCAGAAGCAAGCGTCTCTTAATTTCATGGTTGCATTCACCTTCCGCAGTGATTTTGGAGCCCAAGAAAGTAAAATCTGCCACTGTTTCCACTTTTCCCCAATCTGTTTGCCATAAAGTGATGGCACTGGATGCTGGTCCCCTCTCTTTACTCTTCACTTTCCTCATCTCAGAATCTCTGAATAGGCCACATGCCTAGTCAGTGTTTTTAGTAGTTAATAGGATTTGAATGTGGTTTAGGGAGAAAAAATAGTTCAGAGATTAATCTCTAAGCTCTGAAGTCAGATTGTCTGTGTTATCATTCCACTGCCTTTGGGGATAATATTTAACCTATTTGCGTATGAGTTTCCCTGTTGAGAGAAGGGAGACTATAGAGGTTTTCTTATTTGACTGTTAGGAGGATCAGATAAGAAAATCCACGTGGAGCAGGCAACACAGGGGCTCATGTGGAGGAAGGAAGTGCTGTCCACCAGGCACAGAGCATGAGTCACATGGGCAATTTAAAAGGTTCTGGCAGCCACATTTTAAAAAGTAAAGAGGGAGAGGTGAAATTAATCCAGTAATGTACCTTATTTAATCCAAATCATGATCATTTCAACATGCCATCCATATAAGAATGCTGATGAAGCAGTATTACATTCTTCCTAGGGTACCAGAGATCCAGGGCATATCTGATATGCACAGCAGGTTTCAGCCCCACAGAGCCACATGGAACGCAGGTCCAAGGGCTCACTGAAGATCCCATCAGCATCCTCAGGACGTGAATCATCTGATGGTGTAACTGACATGGCAGCCTCACAGATGATGGACACGCATGATGCAAAGATAAAATGACCTGCGTGGTGACTGCATGCACCCTGACCAGGAAGATGCATCCCCTCTTCCAGTGACTCAGGGAGACAACGAAACCCTTCCAGGACGACCACTTCCCAGACAGCAGGCCAGATGCTCTGCTTTATTCTTTAAATTTTAAAGATATGAGGTGACTCTTTAGGAACCCCCCTTTCTCATTCATTGACACACAGGCCCACCCCCATGTCCCCACATAACACGCCCTGCCTTTTCCTGTCACTTTTTGCAGAGTGGGAGTGGGAGTGGCAGAGATGCTAGACCACCTCTCAGCCACCGATCCTCGGTCCTGTAAGGTTTAACCAGCCCCCTCTCTCTCTGTCTCACGCTTGATGTCAAGCTCAGGTACTCAGCATTTTTTTTTTACAAGAATGATATGTTTGGGGTCCTAATATTCTTCCCATTGCTGGCTTTGAAGATGGGCTGGAGGCCATGAGCCAAAGAATGCAAGGGGCTTCTAGAAATTGGAAAAGACAAGGAAATGGATTTCCACTTCTAGAGCCTCTGGAACGAACAATGCCTGGTGTAGCCTTGGGTTTTAACTCAGTAAGACCTATTTTTGACCTTCAGAACTGTAAGATAGTAAATGTGTGTTGTTAAGCCACTAAATTTATGGCAATCTTTTAAGGCAGCAATTAGAAACTCATACAATAAGCAAATATTACATATGATCAAATGATGCTTCCTCCAAAGAAAAACTGAAATGTATCATTTATGAAAATTAAGGGATTTTGAAAACTCTCAGAGAAGTTGCCAAAATGAAGATTAAAATAATTATAAAATTGTAATGATCAAAATAGTTTCTAGTATTTGTTTAAAATAATGACATTGTTATCTCCTTTTTTTTTTTTTTTTTTAAGAATCAGTTGGAGCAACACTCTGAAAATCACCCCACACAAGCTACATTATAAAGGGCAGGTTATAATGGATTGGGCTTCCCTGGTCACTCCGCTGGTAAAGAATGCACCTGCAGTGCAGGAGACCCTGGTTCGATTCCTGGGTCAGGAAGATCCCCTGGAGAAGGGATAGGCCACCCACTCCAGTATTCTTGGGCTTCCCTGGTGGCTCAGTCGGTAAAGAATCTGCCTGAAATGTGGAAGACCTGGGTTCGATCCCTGGGTTGGGAAGATTCCCTGGAGGAGAGCATAGCAACCCACTCCAGTATTCTTGCCTGGAGAATCCCCAAGGACAGAGGATCATGGCAGGCTGCAGTGCATGGGGTCTCAAAGATTTGGACACGCCTGAGCAACTAAGCACAGCACATATAATGAATCACTCAGCAAAATCACTCAGCAGCAACTCTTTCATTTATTTTTCTCCTGTATTTTCACAAGCAATCAGAAATGTCCCAGGAAAGAGCACAAAAATGTTCTCTTACCTGACAGTACAGTTTCTGAATTTCCATCACCTATTGAGTACAAATAAATGAAAATAATACTCAATTAAATTGAATAACTTCTACCTCACCTACTTGATCATCTTTAACAAATTTATGAGACAGGTCAAAAATACCAAATGTGAAACACAGTGAACTCCTGCTGAAATACAGCCTCCTGGACATAACAGACTCTCAGAAATATTTACTGAGTTGATTGATTTGAACAGACTCTAAAGGTAGTAGCTTCAACCTGTGATATTGGCTCCAAAGAATGCTCTCCTCCTGAGAGTGGGCTAGTTATCATGAACTAACTAGAGAATTAAATAATAACTGCACGCCAAGACCTAGAACAATGCCCCAAGTGTCACTGACACTCAGTAACGTTTGCTCTTATCATTCCATGCACATGACCTCATTTAACCCAAATGGAGCACAGTGAAGCAGATGTTTCAGTCCTCTTTGTTACAAAAAAAAAAAAAAAGAGAGAGAGAGAGAGAGAGATGTTTTAATCCCCTTTAAAAATGGCTTGCCCGAGGCTACACTAAATAAATGGCAGAGAAAGTGCTAGTTGTTCAGTCTTGTCTGACTCTTTTGCAGCCCCACGAACTGTATGCAGCCCACTAGGCTCCTCTGTCCATGGGATTCTCCAGGCAAGAATTCTGGAATGTGTAGCCATTCCCTTCTCCAGGGGATCTTCCCGACCCAGGTATGGAACCTGGGACTCCTGCATTGCAGGAAGATTCTTTACCAGTTGAGCCGCCAGGGAAGCCCCCAAAGGCAGAGTGGAACTCAAACATGGAGCTTCTGCTGCTAATCCCATGATCTTGTCCTTCAACCCAGAGTTCAGCTGGGTAATACATGCCTGTCTTCAACATGTTCCCACTGAGTTTACCAATTGCATGATGCAAGACTCAGCAGTTTCCTAGTCCATCAATAAATGGATGATTCTTGTACAACATATGTATATGTTCTCCCTCCCCAGTTTGGCTCATCAATTCCAACCAGAAAAGCTTTTAGTTTTAAGTCAAAAGAAAAATCTGCATCAAATAAGGACTAATACTGCAAATTCAACATGAAAAGACTTTCTTCTGCGGCTACTGCTGCTAAGTCGCTTCAGTCGTGTCCGACTCTGTGTGACCCCATAGATGGCAGCCCACCAGACTCCCCTGTCCCTGGGATTCTCCAGGCAAGAACACTGGAGTGGGTTGCCATTTCCTTCTCCAATGCATGAAAGTGAAAAGTGAAAGTGAAGTCGCTTAGTCATGTCTGACTCTTTGCGACCCCATGGACTGCAGCCTACCAGGCTACTCCATCCATGGGATTCTCTAGGCGAGAGTACTGGAGTGGGTTGCCATTGCCTTCTCCGGAAAAGACTTTCTACAATGTGGCAATGGCCATGACTCTTTTCAAGGAGAGGAGTCAAGACTTCAGTGGCTGTTAAGTAAAATTTACATTCTGAGTCCACATAGTGGGAAAGAACATAGTTTGAACAGCTGCATAAGCCACACACAGATTTACCAAGACTTTTCCTTAATACAGTGGTAGCAATAAGGCTTTCGTAGCAACTCCACTGGCAAAAAGAAAATATCAATACTAGTTGATAACTTAAAACCCTTATGATTGAAAAGAAAATGAAGCTAACTCTTATGGAGGGAAGAAAGTGGCCCAATAGCACTTTCAACTTACCTGATGCAAATTTTCCTTTTGACTTAAAAGTTAAAGGGTTTTTGGTTGGAACTGATGAGCCAAACTGGGGAGGGAGAAGTGAAGTGAAGTGAAAGTTGCTCAGTCGTGTCTGACTCTTTGGGACTCCATGGACTAGACAGTCCATGGAATTCTCCAGGCCAGAATACTGGAGTGGGTAGCCTTTCCCTTCTCCAGGGGATCTTCCCAACCCAGGGATCGAACCCAGGTCTCCCGCATTGCAGGCGTCTTCTTTACCAGTTGAGCATACTACATATTTTGTACATGAAAACTTAGTGGTGGGATCATCTCAATGGCCCATGAATGTGGAAATGGCAAGTAATGACAACAAAAAATGGCAATCTGATCCATCCCACTGTTTATTCTACCGTTTCCTTTATGACCTACCTGTTACCTTGCTGGGTGGCTCATAGAATGAAAAATGTCAAGTCAACAAAACAAAAACATGCATTTACCCCATGCTGACTTTAAATTTTCAGTCTCTGTTAATATATGGAAAAGAGAAAAGACTGCTTTTAGGAAAAGGGATATTGTTTCTAGAGAGGCTTCAATTCAAAATAAATTTTAAAATGAAAGAATATGACTCCCAGAAATAAAAATGTTGAAGCTCCCAGTCTTAGTTCAGATGACCTTAATTAACCATCAGACACATGGACATATACTAGCCCAGTGTGTCTAGTAACACATCCTACACAATTGTGGCCATGCTAGTTCCTCCCAGAGACTCTGCAATATCCCCAAATAGGAGGCAAATAGTTCCTGACACACGTAAAACAGGAGGAACCCAGCGGCTCTACGGAATTTCCACTTTTACGGCATTCTAAAGCGACAACCCAACTAATATAACAAAACAAAGGCAAATCAAAGGGAAAAGAAAGAAACAAAAAATGTATGATAAAAAACCAAAACACACACATGCACATACACACTTGCACCAATATTTGAGCTGAATGGACTTTAAAAACTTTTTAATTGTCATGGATACAATCATTCCAGTTGAATACAACTGGGATTTTTAGCAAATAATCCAGCTATTTGCTCTAGATCCGCTAGATGATTTCCTTTGTTTCCCAACTGGTACACACCTTTGTGACTTCACGGTTGGGTGTATAAGCATCAGTCACATGTTCGGTGGAAATGTGTTTGTCTGGACCAGTGGTTCTCAATCAGTGGCAATTCCCCCTACCCCCACCCCAGCAGACTGGATAATGTCTGAAGACATTTTTGGTTGCCACAGTTTGGGGGTGGTCCTTCAGTGGGTAGTTGTCAGGGATACCATTAAACAGCCTACAATGTGCAGGGCAGCCCCCATCATGGAGAATTATGTGGCCCCAAACATCCATAGTGCTGAGGCTGAGAAACCCTGGGCTAAAACAATCAAGACAGTTACTAACTGGTCAAAGACATGTGATTAGCAATACATGGCCTGCACTCACAATCAATAGGACAAAACTCAGTGCTATTCTAATTTCTAACCTCCTGGTTTCTACACCTTCATTTGACTGTGCACTTTTAGTGGGAAAAGCTTTATCTTTTAGTTCCCCACAGTGCCCTGTGGGAACAGTAAGCACTCAGTGAATGATTAATGTCACTGCTGACTTCCGGTGTTTTTTCAGTCACTTTGGAATCCAGTCATTGTAATGGAAACCCTAGTACCCTCCATTGTATTTCTGTTTAAAATCCATTTCAACATCTATTTGCTAGAAAATTCCTGCGCTCAAGTTGAATGCCTCACCTGACAACTGCCTCTTGACTTTGGGCTCCTACAAGTGGTCATAGATGGTCTATACACATGATTTTATGGCACTCTAAACCCAAAACCCAACTAATAGAACAAAACAAAGGCAAATCAAAGAGGAGGGAAAAAAGAAACAAAAAATATATGATAAAAAACCAAAACACATGCACACACACACTTCCAGCAATACTGCACACAAGGCGAGCTCTGCTGATGGGGTTAGTGGAGACGCGGTCTGCGTGATGGGATGTGCATCCTTGGAGGGAGAGGTAACTGTTACCTGAGCAGATGACACTGGCGTCTTCTCCAGGACTGCAGTTACGGATGTACCAGTCGGCATGGGGACACTGTCCCGGAAAACTCTCTTCCTGTACAATCCACATCCTCTAGCAGAAACCGGCCTTCCCCTGCCCCGCACTGGGCCTTCACCGGGCTGCCGGGTCAGGCCCACAGCTCAGTTGCCAGCACACCACCTCGGCTTCGTGCATGGCACATTGGCCATCACAGAACCTGCCCCACTGGCCGTGATAGAAAACCTCCCCACCTCCAGAACATCTGCCTGACCCATTCACTAGCTGCAATTGCAGCCAGTCTTCCAAAAATCCGCCCCCCACCCCAAAAAACCCACAACAACAAAAAACAAACATTGCATGTTAGGAGAAGGGACACTTTGTGCATTAACCCATTTGTTGAGCTGTTCAACAAAGATTTATTGAACACATGCTGGATCCCAGCAGACAGCCCTGTGGCTACTGTGATTCACAGACCAGACCTGGTCTTTCCTGGCCTAAAGTTTAGAGTCTAGTTTGAGGAGATTAGAGGAGGCAGCCCCATTGATCCAACATTAAGTTTAAACTTACAGTTCTGCAAGGTGCTAAGAAGCAAACGTGGAGATGTTCATAATCTTTTGAGAGCATAAGGGGTAAGAGTTCCAGGATATCTTTACTAAGAAGGGATGATGGACCTGAGGCTTAGAGGAAGAGAAGGACAGAGTTAAGTAGATAAAGAGGGATGGGGTATAGGCAGAGCCTTCCTTGATGCCTTGAGAAAAGGCAGGGGTTATGAGTGATGAGAAAGCATAGAAATCCCCAGATGAAATCATTCTGTTTGGTAGTATTTGTAAGGTATTACAAATTTGGTAGTATTTTAAACTCATCATTTAAAAGCACACAACCCACCAAACCACATCAAATGAGGAGTTACGAAACCTCGACTCACCCCCGGGAGATGGTGCCAGCATCTCAGCATCTAAGAGCAAAGAGGAAGAAATGAGATATCATTGCTGTCATTGCTAAAGAGTCCACCCAAGTTTCTTGGTGAGCATTGTGCGTATGTGATGACAGCCCTGTGGAGTGGACGTTACGCTAAAGGCGTGATTCCAGGAGTATATCTGGTAGGTTCTTTCTAGAAACTGGTAGTATTGGGTTGGCCAAAAAGTCCATTTGGGTTTTTCCATAAGATTTTATGAGCACCCACAAAGCCACAGGCATTACTGGAGCAGCTGAAGTTAGGATTTTTGTGTCTGATTTTAGTTTAATTGTATCTTTGGATGATAATTGATTAAATCATATCCATAGTGTCTCTCCATAATTTTCTAAAATGCACCTAGGCAACAAGAAAAAAACCAGTTAGGGGAGAAAATGTTTTCTGCATGGCTCAAGGCCAGGGACTGACTGCTGCTTTTCTTTCCCTTACTCAGTCCTTTCGGCTGAATTCACTATCTGTTTTCTGCCCCTCCCCCACCTCCTGCAGTGGGTTATGCTGGCAAATATCATCAGAGGATGGGGCACTGGGGGTGCTCTGTTAAAGATATACTAAGGTATGTTTCTTACCAAAAGCTCCTGAAGTTTCATATTCATCATCTGTGACAAAGAAAAGAAAGCTGAGTGTAACTCGGGTTTAGCAGAGACAGTTAAGATTCTGGAATGTGCTGCACTTGCTGGATGGTTCAGCCCTCATCCCACTGTTAAGATTCCAGTGAAGCAATTCAGCCTGGAATTAGTCTTTCATACGGTTTCTCCAAAAGGAATATTGGAAGGAAAGGCCTTCTGACTATTTCAATAGTTGCTGAAATACAAACAATCTTAATCCAAACTTCATGAAAAAAAGAAAGTGAAAGTCATTCATTCGTGTCTGACTCTTTGAGAACCATGGACTATACAGTCCATGGAACTCTCCAGGCCAGAATACTGGAGTGGGTAGCCTTTCCCTTCTCCAGGGTACCTTCCCAACCCAGGAAATGAACCGAGGTCTCCCAAACCAGGTCTCCCACATTGCAGGTAGATTCTTTACCAGCTGAGTCGCAAGGGAAGCCTAAGACCACTGGAGTGGGTTACCTATCCCTTCTCCAGCAGATCTTCCCGACCCAGGAATCGAACTGGGGTCTCCTCCGTTGCAGGCAGACTCTTTACCAACTGAGCTATCAGGGAAGCCCCACACTTCATACTCAGGAATAACACAACACATTCAACTAGGATTGGTTTTTCTGTTTCTCAACCTGAGATTGGGGTTGGAGACACCTGCGGGCTAAACAGGTGCATCTTCCCCAGGGACCAATGTTACCAAATATCGCATATTCAAAGCACTATTTTCATACCACAATAAATGTGGTTTTGTTATGACCAGGAAGTAAAACTCCAGGTGACTTTTTAAGACAATAGGATCTCAAAGAGAGTCTCTTCTCTGGGCAGGCAACTCTGGGCCACGCTTTGGGAGCATTTGTTTGAGAAACACGGGAACTGATTACTCCATTCACACTAGTCCCCTCAACCCACCCACCAGTCAATCATTCATTTCTCCAATTAACATACACTGACCTTCTTCCAACATCCCCCGGCGGGAAGAGCGCTTCAGGAAATGGAAGAGGGTAGAGTGAGCTGCAAAGACAGGGTAAGGTGGGTCTGGAGACTCCGGTTTTAATAAATGAGGGCAGCTGGGGAGCTGGCCAGGCTGTAGGGCATGTGACTGTGTGTGTGTTTGGTGCGGGGGCGAGGGGAGATTGGGGGCACATGAGGTAGGGGGGAAGGGTGAGGTTAGCAGCAGAGCAACAAAGGCAACTCTACACATTGGCCAATTCTGTTGAGGCTCAGGGCAATTTTTTTCCAGAATGCAGGCATATGTGGTGAAGGGGACTGAATATCTGATGTGGAGTCCAGAGGCCTGAATATTTGCCATGTGACTTTGGTTGAGGTACGTAACCTTGACTTAACCTTGCCCCTGAACCTCAGTTTCTTTATTTGTAAAACAGAGATCATAAAACAAGCCCACCTGAGTTGGTAAGGATGGCGAGGGACAGTGGCTGGAAGGTGTCTAGAAAAGAAGGGTGTCTAGAAAACAAGGAGGAGTTAACGAGTCATGTCAGGATTGACCGCTTAAGGCAGGATCTCAGGCAAAACTGTTCAAGAGACTCAAAGCACCTGGACTTGGAAAAAGGGGCAGGCTCAGATTACAATAAAGATCCAGTCAGTCTGTCAACATATCGTATTGGAAAGAAATTAGTTATTCCTCTCCCCAGAAAGATGACAGAGGAAACTTAATCAACTTTAATCCATAGCGGGAGAATCGGAGGAAATTATTGGAAAAATAACTGGACTGAGGCTGACATTTGAAGACGGAACTGTAGATGAGTCTGCTTCGTTGGTAAAACAATGATTAATTATTTGCCACCAATGAATATCAGTTAATAAGTCCTTATTAAAATGAACAAATTCAATGGCACATGCTTGGTTCTAAAGCAAGGTTTCTTAACTTCAGCATTAATGACACGTTGTTCTGGAACATTCTCTGGGCGGGGAATGGGGCTGTTCTGCAGGATGTTGAGCAACATCCTGGGCCCCCACCCACAAGATGCTAGCCGCGCCCCCTTGCTGTGATAATCAAAATTGTCTCCAGACACTGCCAAATATCCCCTGCGGGACAAAATCACCCCTGGTTGAGAATAACTGTTCAAAATCCTACTTGAAACGTGGTTTTCAATTCCCCTGAAGTAAGTGATTTCATTGATTCGCTAACTGGGCTACTCTCAGCTCCTCTCTGTGTGCAACAGTACCCCCACCACCAACCTGGGTGCTTGGCCTTGAGGATACGGTGTAGAGTAAGACTAGCAGACTCCTCCTATCGCCGGGCCAAGCCCCTAGAGCACCCAGACACGCCAAAGGTGATCCTGCCTGTGCAGGAAAGGTCTTTGGGAGTGTCTGGCTTGGTCTGACCATGAAGTGGGTACTAGGGGTCCAGGAGTTTGGAGGGACCAGAACTGCCTTTGCCTTGGGCAGGGAGGTGGAGGTGATGAGATGGTTGGGAGTGATGGTTTAATGGATCAGAATCCTCCTCCATCCCCTTATTCTACTCTCAGGCCAGAGCCACCTTCAGCAGGAAAGGTTCCTGAAGGGCAGGTCTGGTCTCAGTCATCACCAAGAGAAGTGAGTCCACTCCTTTGTGACAGAAGCTGGCACACGGAATAGTCTGGAAGTCATGGAATAGTCAGTTCCACAGGAGACGGACACTGTGTCCAGTGCTGGGTTGCCCACCAAGCAGCCATGAATGGGTGCTTGGCTCTTGAAATTCTTAATAATTTTGTAAAAAGATGCACATAATCATTTTTCACTGGAATCTGCAATTACTGCAACTAGACCAAGTCTTTTCATTTCAAACCTAGTAGTCTTTCCTAGAATGATTACCGTTGGCTTCTCAAACAGACACAAGAAGGTTGGGGTTAGAGTGTCTAATTGAAGCTCTAATACTTTGGCCACCTGATGCAAAGAGCCGACTTGGAAAACACCCTGATGCTGGGAAAGACTGAGGTAGGAGGAGAAGGGGATGACAGAGGACGAGATGGTTGGATGGCATCACCAATTCAACCGACATGAGCTTGACAAACTCTAGGAGATGGTGAAAGACAGGGAAGGGAGCCTGACCTGCTGCAGTCCATGGGGTCACTAAGAGTTGGACACGACTGAGCGACTGAAAGACAAGGTGAATCAAGGAGAAACTGAGGAAGTGACTGGAAAAAAAAAAATGAAACGTCAGCTCTCGGGAAAGAGAGACATTTACCGGAGCAGATGACGCCGGCGTCTTCCCCGTGCGTACAGTCGAGAATGAGCCAGCCGGCGTGGGAGCACTGCGCCAGGGATGACTCCACCCCAGAACACCGCCCCTGGTCCAGAAGATTGGGGCCAGGGCTCCGGCAGAAGCAGGCCCCCCGGGGTTCGAGACGCCGCCCCGCAGCCCAGCTCCGGCACACCACCTGCGTGTCGCTCTCGCCCCACAGGTCGTCACACATCGTGCACCTCAAGCCTTCAAAATACACCTCGACGCGGCCAGAGCACCTTCCCTAACCTTCCACGAGCTGCACAGCAAGCCAGTCTTTGGGAGAAAGGCAGTCCCCCAACCGCCGCCAAAGCGTTGGTGACTGGAACCAACATCTCCCTCACCCCCGTCATCACCAGACAGAAACTACTGTTCATCAGGTGCCATCCGGGGTCCTGGCACAGGGCTAAGCCCTTTGCAGCGGACATCTCAGGACTTCCTGATTGCGGATTACTGTCCGCATTTTACCAGAGAGGAGGGAACAGGGACCAAACTGGAACCGCAGCGCATCCTGGATAGCTCCCGGAGGTCCTCCATCAGGTTTCTACAGGGTCCTTAGCTGTGGCTGGAGTCATCCCCCTGGCCTCGGCTGGCCTCGTGGGAACACCCGGCTTTGCTTTGTTCTTTTCAAAAGCACTTCCCGTTCGATCCTCCCATCCCCACTGGCAAGAATATCTACATCTAAGAAGACAGAAGCTCTAAGCTCAGGGCTCCTTACTATTTTAGCTTAAATATTTCTTGACTCTAAGATGCTTTGCACTGAGTCATCGCCGGCGTGGAGCCGAAGGTACGGGGGGGGGGGTGGGGGTGTGGGGGGTGGAAATGGTCCTTGCACAATAGACGCATGCGCTGTGCCTCCCTCCAGGAGCTGTGCCCTGCCCCGCCCCAGGCTGTACATCTTCGGGAGAGTGCAGGACTCTGTCCCATTAGCTTGCTCCCCTCGTTCACCTCTCCCGAGTACTTTGCTGGGAACACCTCGCTGGCGCCTCCACCTGCCCAGGAGCAGGTAGGGAGGGGTCTCAGAGCTCCCAGCGGACTCTGGGTTTGCTTCTCGTCTTGGTAGCTGTGTGGCCTGTGTTGGCAGGTAACCTCCCACTCTACTTGTCTGCAAAACGCGGATGCTAAGAGTACCTACCTCTAAGGAAATGAATAAACCAAGTATCCTAAAGGTGCTGAATAGCCACTTGATGAGCTGCAATTTTTTTTTATCTCCTCTTTACCCAGGAATGATTAGACAGGCAACTAGACTGATCAAAGTTCCCAGGGCCAGCTGCTGACCGAGGGCCCTCAGCAGGTTGGACTCTCCAGCAGCACAGAGCTGCCCTTCTCCCAAGTGTGGTCCTCACCCAGCCGCCATCATTCGAATCTCCGGGAAAGCGGACCACCGGAGCACACACCACGTCTGGGACTGGGGTCTGTGGTTTTGCATGTTCAACAAGATCTTGGGGACGGCTATGATATATCCCTGTATGTAACAGCCCCTGAAATAGAGACCCGTAAGTCTTTAATGTGTAAGAACCATGAAATGAGATAAAGATCTGAGTGCATTCCTAGCTTGTTAAACAGAAGTAAAAATGGAGTGTCTTTGTTTCCAGGGGAGAGCAGCCTGCCCTGCAGGGTGGGGACTACCCATCCCATCCCCACGGGGTCTTCTGCGCTTCTCTGCATCCTTCGTCCTGCCAATCTCTTTGCTCCCGAGTTCCTGTCCACCCAGGCCACCATCTGGCTCTGACTCACCATCTCTCTGCTCCGCAGGTGTGCCGGGCATGGAGCTTCTCTGAGACAGGGTCTTCCACAGGTTTTCTCTGGGTTCTCTGCCATCCCCCTTGGAATAAACTGAGATGCATGAGCCATGTTAGAACCCGAGTGTTCAGAACAGGGAGAGAGAAATAACCTCCCAGGAGAGCTCATGGTCACATCAGACAGCAGCTTCCAGGCCCCACTCCAATCCCACTGACGCACAAGCTCAGCAGAGTGGGACCTGGGAATCTGAATTTTTATCAATCCCAGTGATTCTGTTATTCAGCTAAGTTGGGAAATGACTTTCTTACCTTGCAGTGTATAGAAGGTCTGTTAACTATTACTTTTCATCAAATAAGTGTTTTCATCAGCTATTCCAACTTTTTGTCAATGTATTTTATTACATGTCTTTATCTATTCTGTAGTTAATCTGGAGGCATTTTCTTTAATTAAACTTTACATGTGAATTCAATCATGCTTCTTAGTTTTAACTGGATGTTTTCTAATATCTCCTCAGTTTGCCTTTTTACAATTGTTTCTCCCTTTTTGCTTTTAAAAATTTTTTTTTCTATTTTCATCTTCAACATAGATTTTTCTGTTGGCTGGGTTTTAATTACTATTATTTAATTAATTTTACATTTTGCATTTTTCTTTTAAAGGTAGTTTTGGTAAAGGATGAGCTATTTATCTGTTGCTCAACAAAAAGACCCCACTCCAGTACTCTTGCCTGGAAAATCCCATGGACAGAGGAGCCTGGTAGGCTGTGGTCCATGGGGTTGTTAAGAGTCAGACATGACTAAATGACTTCACTTTCGCTTTCACTTTCATGCATTGAAGAAGGAAATGGAAACCCACTCCAGTGTTCTTGCCTGGAGAATCCCAGGGACAGGGAGCCTGGTAGGCTGTCATCTATGGAGTTGCACAGAGTTAGACACGACTGAAGTGACTTAGCAGCAGCAGTAGCCACAAAAAGAAAGCAGTCTTGTTTTTCCTAACTCTTTATGGTAAAGTACAATAGCTTTGGCCTAACCATTGCTTTGACCAAACAAATAAGAAATATCTTCCAAAGTGGTCCCTTTGATAGATGTCTGCACCATGAGCATCTCTGTGAGCTGCCACCGCTTTCTTTCAACCATGTTCTGTAGACACACCCAAGGTCAAAGGCTGTGATGCTGTCAGGTCTGAGGAGATTCATAGCTCTCCATTTAAACTAGACAAGTCTAAGCTTCTGCAAAGCCTGGTACCCGGGGCTAGAAGAAATCTATATTCATTCACTATACAGGTTGATCCCTAGACCAGACAGGATGTAACCCAGTGACTAGATATGTGGTCTGGGCTGCAAGACCTAAGAGAGGTCTCCCCAGGGGGTGGAGAGACTTCTGGAAGTCAACGAAGTTGTGTTGTTAATAATCAGTTCAGTTCAGTTCATTTCAGTTGCCCAGTCGTGTCTGACTCTTTGCGACCCCATGAATTGCAGCACGCCAGGCCTCCCTGTCCATCACCATCTCCCGCAGTTCACTCAGACTCACATTCATTGAGTCCATGATGCCATCCAGCCATCTCATCCTTTGTCGTCCCCTTCTCCTCCTGCCCCCAATCCTTCCCAGCATCAGGGTCTTTTCCAATGAGTCAACTCTTCGCATGAGGTGGCCAAAGTACTGAAGTTTCAGCTTTAGCATCATTCCTTCCAAATAGTTAACCCTTATTCAGCACCAACTATGTGTTTGCCATGGGGGCTAAGCAATTTCCATGTCTTATTGAGAATGGCTCTATTGTTTCTATTCCCATTGAGCAGATTAGGAAATCGATGCAAGCAGAAGTCAAGTAATATTCCCAGACGCCACAGCTAATAAGAGGCAATGCCAGGATTTGAGTTCCAGGATCTGGACATTTAGCCACTAAGTTCCCCAGCCTCTCATGCTCCCGGGCACTCCAGCCTCTTTCCTTTGACTCTTCTTTCCCTCCCACACCTCCCATCTACCTACCATCAGGTCAGATCTCTTTCCCAATTACCCTTTCCCTGGTATGATTTTCCCTTATGTTTGCACAAAACTATCCCTTTCCAAAGCACTTTTTCCACCCATTGTCTCATTTTATCAAAGAAGCCCTGTGATTGTGCTGGTGAAGTCCAGCCAGGTGACTTGGATTACAGACAGTCAGTCAAAAATAAAAGAAAAGAAAGCGGACTTTCTATTCCTACCGTCCAAACCCATGCTAGACACTTCTACTTAGGGTTTTGTTTTTTTTTAATTTGTGTGTAAACCACCATAATCAGCTTAAGAAACCAGTTCCCCTCATTCAGTCTCTTCTCACTCTAGTCCACATTAACTGTTTACTCATCTGAAAAGCCTCTTTAGCATCACCCCTCAGCTTACTATGGATCTGCATCATCTGCTGGATAAAACCCAAAGTTCTGAGCCTCAATTTCAGACCCCTCCATAATCAGATTCACATCTTCCTTTCCAGCTTCTCATCTACTGACACACTGTTCTCTTTCCCTCAGAAAGAAGCTCCTTCTGCCCACCTCCATATGACTTTTCCTGACTTATCAAAATTCTCTGGAATGTCTTTACCCCCTCATATCAACATGGTATCCTGAGCAAGACCAATCTCAAATCGGAAACTCTTATAAAGTATTTCCTAGTTCCCTCAACTGGAAACCTAACTTCCCAAAGTACTTACACTTAGTTCATTCAAGCTTAACAAACAAGCATCACTGAGTACATTCTCTGTGCCAAGCCCTCAGGATCCAACAGTGAATAATAGTGTCTCAATAACTCATTGGCTAGCAACTAACTTGGAGCTACGTGTGTTCGTGTCTTATCGCCCCCAGCAGATTGGTGGGCCTGGATGGAAGGGACCATCCTCCCTGCACATGCCTGGAACCCACTGGATGCTCCCAATTGACTAACAAATGAATTAGTGGGGGTGGGATGCCAAGCAGGCCTTGAAGAATGGCTTGCTAAATTTACAGGAAGTGTGTAAATCGGTATGAGCCTTTTTAAAAAATGTAGGACTCAAAAGGAACCATATGAACTAGAACAGTGTCTGTGCTGGATAAAGAGTGGGCACAAGGAGGGACAAATAGGAGGCTTTCACTTTTTAGGATTTTGAATGCTCAGAAGAGAAGTCCAGACTTTTCAAGTTGTCAGTGGAGGCACTATTTCGGGTTCTTGCTCAGAGGAAGGACATGACAAATAGCCCAGTGCAGAAGCAGCTAGAGGTGAGTGAGAGACAAAGGCAGGGAGAAAACTGGAGCAGATGATGCTAGTGGACCAGCCAGGAAACGTAGAAGGCTTGGGTTCTGTGTGATGGCAGCCCCAAGTATACGGAGGAGAGCAAACAAAATGTAAGGCAATGTTTCTTAAGGTTAATCCTCCAGCTGCCTTCATCAGAATTACCTGAGAAACTGCTTAAAATATTGATTCCTAGGCCTTTTCTGTGCAATTATGGCTCATATGTATATAAATGTATTTATATAAACTTCTCACATGATAATTATAGACATGAAAATCTGTGGCTTGGTTATCCATGAAAGATAGGAATTGGAAAAGAAGGAAAATAGAGGTTGATGATGATTTCAATATTTGAGGCAATCAGGTATTTGAGAGAACAATTAGCCCTCTTTTAATAAGGACTGAGTGAAAGAAAATATTAGATGTTCTACTCGATAATATCTCAATGCTTTGCTTCCAAAAAAGAAAAAATCAGGGACTTTGCTGATGACCCAGTGGCTAAGACTCTGCACTCCCATTGCAGGGGGCCCAGGTTTGATCTCGGGTTGAGAAACTAGATCCCATGTGCTGCAACTTAAAAGATTCTCTATGCCATAACTAAGACCTGGCACAGCCAAATAAATAAATAAATAAAAGAGAAAAACAGCTAACACTGATTGAACACCTACATTCATTTATTCAAGGTTAGCATTATGTACCAGCTATGTGCCAAGGACTATTAGAGGCTTTTAGTATTTATTAATCATACAAATAATAAAGAAGAAAATGGCAACCCACTCCAGTATTCTTGCCGAGAGAATCCTGTGGACAGGGGAGCCTGGTGGGCTGCTGTCTATGGGGTCTCACAAGAGTTGAACACGACTGAAGCAACTTAGCAGCAGCAGCAGTGTTTATCACTGAACAGTGCAGACCAAGACCCTTGTGGGGCTTACATTCTAGAGGAGGGGGACAGTCAATGAACACAACAGAAGATAAATAAGTGAATTATAGCATTTAAAAAGTGGCCGAGGAAATAAAAGAGTGGAAATCAAGGGTTAGGATGTTCAAAGGATGGTCAGAGTAGGTCTTAGGAGAAATTAACATTTGAGAAAACTTGCAGGCAGTAAGGAGTAAGGCTTGCTGGTATGTGGGGAAGACTGTGCCAGGCAGAGGGAGCATCCAGGGCAAAGCCCCTGGCCTGCCCACCATGTTCCCGGGGTGGTGGGGGGTGGGGGGAGGTTGGCAATGGAAGGACTGAGGAGCCTGAACAGAGAAGCGGGAGAAGGAATGAAAAGAGGTGGGGATGGTAACGTGGGAGCAGGCCTTCGCGGGCTCCGTTGGCCTCTGACCTTTACCCTGAGTGAGGCCAGGAAGCTTTGCAGTGCCTGGAGCAGGCGATTGATGTGATCTGACTTGAGTTTCAGAGGACCGCTCTGGCGCTCTGTTGGGAACTGACTTGGGAGAAGAGAGTGAAAGACGGGAGACCAGTCACAGTGACCGGGGGAATCACGGCAGAGGAGTTGGGGACCCCATCCAAGGTGAGACAGTGATCAAGGTGGGATGATAAGAAGTGACTAGATGGTTTCCTGGAGGATTGAGTAAAGGCTGTGGGAGAAAGCAGAGTCAAGGACCACTCATGGGATTTGCTCCGAGTGTGTGGGTGGAGCATGCCACCATCTATGATGAGCTGGCCACAGGGCTGAGTGCTGTCCAGGATTTATTCCTTTTTCCTTTGGGTACACCATGCAGCTCCCAAGATCTTGGTTCCTGGACCAGAAACTGAATCCAGGCCACCGCAGCAAAAGCCTGGAATCCTAACCGCTGGCTCCACCAGAGAATCTTTTCAGAAACTCTGTGAACTGGGTGCTCTCTCTCTTCTCATTTTATCAGTGAGGAAGTTGAGACTGTAAGAGGTTACGTGACCACACAACTCCTTACTAGTGGAACCAAGTTCTAAATGTGGATTATATGGTATCTTAGCCTGCTCTGGACTAGATTTTGTTTACATTTTGTTTCTATTCACTCTTCTAAAATCCTGTTCTTCCAGGTTTGAGCATCTGCAGTTATGTAAACATATCGGTGAAATTTGAGTCTACATCTTCACTACCAGAGAAAGATAAGTTGTCTTGGAATGTCATTAGACAGGATCATAAATCACCGTGCATGTAAAGGAAGGGCGTGATTAGCAGCTCAACCATTAACGGATTTGATGTTTAATCAGGCTGAGAATCAAAACTTTCCAAACTATTTGCAAGGTGGTTTTTAGGGCTATTTTGTTAAAATATTTCACTTGGATTGTGTTGATCAGGTGAAGTCAACACAGGGAACAATCACATTTTCAAAAATAGCCCTGCTTTCTCTGGCAGTCAACAATTTGTCCTTTGTCCTCACCTTTTCCGCATGAATCACCCCTAATATCAATGGAACTCCAGTGGCTTGCAGGTCCCCGAATCCCTCCTGATATTCAGGAGGACTGCACTGAACTGCAGTTGTGTTTGTGGGTGGTTGTTCCCAGAAGCTCTCACTGGCCCCATTGTCTGCCCATCTCTTGTGCAATCCACACGAGGCGCCTGGCAAAGCCTGTAGGACCATATCAGACCACTAATCCACGTGCTCCGGAGGCTCAGGAGCACCTCCCCATAAACTGTAGGGTGAGGTGCTCATCCTAGGGGAGAGGATAAGCCCAGGTAAAAGGCTTGGAGGAGGGAGCCCAGATAAAGGAGGAGCCAGAGAGTCTGGGAGAAAGTGGCCCTGGTGTAAATGATACTGGCAAGTGGTGTCTATAAGATCCGCTGAGCCTCTCAAATATCCTTAGATTTGAAGCGACATGGGGGCAACAACCCCATAATCTTACTGTCTTTATTTTGAGGAGATCCAGTAAGCAGATACCAGTAGAGCTTATAGACATGCTTTGCAAGCATTCCTGCTCATTGTTTGTTCATTTATCTGTTCAGACAATTTATGGAGAGCCCTCTACTGTGTCAGGAATTGTGCTAAGAGATGGCTCCATAAATGTGACAATGTGGTACCCTCAGTGTGACAAATAGCACTGACATTTTGTGGTGAGTTTTCAAATTTCAAGGAAAGCAAGATAAGACAGAAGGAGACAAGAGCTGAGTATTGTTGTAACTAGGTTGTCACATGGACTGCAGTCTGCCAGGCTCCTCTGTCCATGGAATTTTCCAGGCAAGAATACTGGAGTGGGTTGCCATTTCTTTCTCCAAGGGATCTTCCCCAACCCAGGATCAAACCCAGGTCTCCTGCATTGCTATTTTACTATCTGAGCCACCAGGGAAGCCCAGGTTAGCACAATGCCCAATTCAATGTAATAAATAGCCCTCCTTTGGCTGATTTTTTTCATGGATACTTGGTTTTTCAATGTGATGGGAGGTGGGGGGTGGAGTTAGAATTGAGGTTGATCTTTATTCCCAGGGAGTCATTCTCTGCTTTTCTCAACACATTATTAAGTAGTTATTGGGGGTATAGTCTTAAGAAAAATCACTGGGTTTTAAGATGGCGGGGTTTTTTTTTGTGTTTTTTTTCAGTTCCCAGAAATTATCAAACTTGCTTATACCAGACTAGGGTTGTCTCTCCCTTTCCCCCTGCTCCCTTCATGTCCATCCTAAATCCTTTGGGCATCTGATTACAGGCACATTAAATCATATGCACTGCTGCTTCCTAAGAGTAGCAATATATATCAAGTCAGGCCCTGGGTGCAGAGCTCATTGAGGCTCATTCCAGACTGGTCCAGGGGTCTCTTTCAGTCCTGCCTAAAACTATGTTCTCAAAGGCCATATTTTGTTACTTTCAGCACCATCAAAGTCAGCATCATCTTCACCACAGTTGTAGCAAATAAGAATTGAATTTTCTCAGAAATTTCCAAATATGTTATGTTTCAGAAAGCCCCATTTTCCCACCTACATTCGGTTTAGCTCATGAATCTCCAGAGCACCTACCTGTTAGTATTGATGTGCTAGAAGAAAACAACTCCTTTTGTGCTGTGCATATTGACAATATTAAATCAGTTAATTAAATTGAAACCTACACTGAAGTAATGAAAGGGAAAATTCTTGGAAAATGGAAATATCATGATAAAATGTTATCTAAATCTCATAATCTATGTAGCCATCTTTCATCAACTTAAAATGCACAGTTTAGAAGCTGTAAGCCTCTATAATAACATTTAATCTTGAATGAGCATTTTCTGTACCTGAGGCACTCTTTCAAGTAACTTACAAACATTATTTCTTTAAATCTCCCCAACAATGAGTGAGTGAGTGAGTGAAAAAAGCTTAGTCATGTCTGACTCTTTGCAACCCCATGGACTATAGAGTTCACTCCAGGCCAGAATACTGGAGAAGGTAGCCTTTCACTTCTCCAGGGGATCTTCCCAACCCAGGAATCCAACCCAGGTTTCCCACATTGCAGGCAGGTTCTTTACCAGCTGAACTACAAGGGAAGCCCGCAATACAGCAATACAATGAATGCTGAATCTCCCGACAATACAGTGAATTATCCCTTTTTGCGGGAGAACAAATAGCAGCATGGAGAGATGAAAAGCCTCGCTCAAGTTCAGATGGTGAGCAGCACAGAATTATGCAGACCTTTCTGGCTTTAAATAAGCTGTAGTCTCAGACTCATACCTCCTCAGATACATATGTGAGAAATAAGGCCCAGAACCCCAAAGGATTAAAAACTCAATCTCTTAACACACTAGTATGTTTTAATAAATAATGTTTTAGTGTCTGAAATAAACATATCTATACAATTACTTGAAGAATAAAAAAGAGTATAAACTTTACAATCAAACATTATTCTGTGGTTGGTGTTATGTTTTTCTTTAAAGTTAATGAAAATTATATTGTAGCTATTAGTTGGTCAAGAGTATTTCCAAATTTCCATTTGTTAGTATAAATGGGAAAGCTAAATAGTAAAAGACTAATATTTCTCCCCAGAACCACAAAATAATGATAAAAATAACTGAAATTATATAGATAATTTAAACTACTTTAATTCTAAAGTAAATTAAAATTTCTTGAAGAGGGCTAGATGTGGAATACAGATAAAGACTAAGAAAGTAAAACTGATTTGGAAAGGCACAGGCTTTCGGTTCGAAGACTTCATGAGTCTAGTCCAGATAATTTCATACCAAGTCCAATACTTCAGGCTAAGATATTATTTTACTTTACATTTTTAACTCCATTCAGCAACAGTAAAGAAATCATGGCAATAATTCAGTACCTCTAGCGCTAAATAGAGCTTCCCTGGTGGCTCAGTGGTAAAGAATACGTCTGCCAAGCAAGAGCCTGGGGTTCAATCCCTGGGTGGGGAAGATCCTGGGAAAGGAAATGGCAACTCCCTCAAGTATTCTAGTGTGGGAAATTCCACGGACTGAGGAAGCCTGGCAGGCTATCGTCCATGGTGTTGCAAAAAGGTTAGACGTGACATAGTGACTAAACAACAGCAAAAAGCAGTAAATATCAATATAGAAGCCAAAGAACATTTTAAAAACTCCTATTTAAGTATCCTGCAAACAACTATTTCTCCATTATCTATTTCTCACCCAAATCCTAAAAACAGAGCATGTGGACTTAAAGAACAAAAAACTGGCCAGTGCCTCGTCTATGGAAAAGAAAAAATCTTACAGAAAAGATTCGATGCAACTTCCTTTAATCAATCATGATTATGCATTTGGTTACTATTCAAGCAACATCTCAATGGTGGTTGGATTGCGTTGAACAGTAAAGTTCTATTTGTCTGGATTTAATGCTAAGCTTTCTTCCAGTGTGCTGGTGAACTATGTGCAAATAACCATCCTTTCCCTTTCGAGCTTGGAACAAGGCAGGAGCAAAACAGCCTGGGGCATCGGCGCTGGTACCTGCTTCTTGCAGAATGACAGTCTGGAGGAGCAGCAGCCAAAGGAGGAGGACTGGGCGGCGCATGCTGGGAAGGCTTCCAGCTCCTGGGAAGCGTGGAGTGGCAGCTTTATATGCTCTCAAGTCTCCCCTGAGGCAGGTGGCAGGGCGGGCAGTGCAATCTGATGCTCTTTTCAGACTTGGATTGGCAGGTTTTTGTTGTGGCATTTGGTGTGTATCTGCAATGGGAAAAGGGTGATTCCATTACTAGAGGCATTTCATGGAACCATTGGGAGGTGAAATCAGAGAGAAGAAAAGAAGACAAATTGTGTCTTGATGTCTGGTTATGCAGGTGGACCTTCTAGCCCCTAATCCCCTAATCAGGAGAGAGAGAGAGAGACCACCGGGAGCCCTGTATATCAATGAAGGCATTGTTTCTTCAGCAGGTGATAGTTCCTAGTAGAAGAAACTGCTGACATCTGCTCATCTTTCAATGCCCACATCAACCCTCCTCCTTTTTTTTTTATTTTTGAGTTTTCTCTTCTCAATTGCTTCCCTTGTAGCTCAGCTGGCAATGTGGGAGACCTGGGTTCGATCCCTGAGCTGGGACGATCCCCTGGAGAAGGGAAAGGCTACCAACTCCAGTATTCTGGCCTGGAGAATTCCATGGATTGTATAATCCATGGGGTTGCGAAGAGTCAGACACGGCTAGGCGACTTTCACTTCCCTTCTAAATTGCATTCTCAAATTGCATTCTCTACTCTTGGGTCACTCAAAACATTCCGCATTCAGTTGCTGGTGTTTTAGTCTTGTTTTCCCCATTAGCTTGTAAACTCTCTGAGGGCAAGACTTCTCTCTTTATTATTTATATACTATTTATAATATCGCTGACTTTATTGCCTGGCGTGATGCCTTGGACCGAATACTTGCAGAACTTTGAAGTACTCACTGATATCTGATGTTGTTCAAATTATTTTCCCTTTGCTTAGATCATTGACTGAGAGTAACAAATTATCCCATAATCTCAATGAATTCTCTCTTCTGAGCCTTGGGATACAACAGTCTTCATCGTCATCTTACCTTGTGCTTATTTATTTATTTTTGCTGTGTGCAGGCTTTCTCTAGCTGCGGCAAGCAGGGGCTACTCTCCTGTTGCAGAGCACGGACCCTAGGGCACGTGGGCTCAGTAGTAGCGGTGCTAGGCTTAGTGGCCCTGTGGTATGTGGAATCTTCCCAGACCTGGGACCAATCCCATGTCCCCTGCATTGGCAAGAGGATTCTTATCCAGTATGTCACCAGGAAAGTCCCGTAACAGTCTTTAGGCAGAGAACATACCTTCTGGAGCAGGCCTCTAGGTCTAGGAAATGGAAGGAAGTGTTTTACCAACCAAATGCTCCAATATAATGTTACTCATCAAGATGATTCCTCAAGCTGGGCGAATCCAATGTGTTATTTATTTACTTTGGTTCATGTCATCTTCTTCCAGGAAAAAAACAACAACCTAAGGCTGTTATAAAAATGCACACAAATTTTGAAAAGATGAAAAAAGAAGAAGAAAACTAAATGAGTCTGGAGTAAAGCAAAAATTAAAAATAAGTCTAGGAAAATGACCGGAAGCCAAGAGAGGATGTGGAAAGCACCACAATTGACTAAGACAATAAATCTGAAAAGGGCGTTTGCTACATAAATAAAGTAAGAGTCGAGTAACCCCATATGTTTCCTAGTATATACTGATCATGCTGAGTGTTTCACATTCATTATTTAATTCTTTTAAGAGTTCTGTGAGTAACGAGAACAGATATTCTCTCCATTTTACAGATGGGAAAACTAAGGCAAGGAGAAATGGATTCTCGTGCTTGAGGTCAGCTGGTGAGGGAAGGAAGCTGTAGGATGAGGACTCAGGTCTGCTGGTTCTTATGTTCTCTGTCTCTGTGTCCTGAAAAGGCCATGTGAGACTGGATGGGCACTCTCTCTCTCCACGATGTATTAGAATTTTGTTATAATTTATGAGATTAGCTTTAATTTCAAAACTCTAGGTAGCCATGATGGTTGCGTATATGGTGGTCGTGGTTACATGGCTCCACCAACCCAGCCTCTTACCACACCCTCCTGCACAACATGGGGCCTGCCTGGCCTGTGGATAGGTGTACACCCTGCATCCTTGGCCAGCTGTATAAAGAGATTGCACTGTATGTGTTAAAAACTTTTTTGGCTGCACTGCACATGGCGTGTGGGATCTTAGTTTCTTGACCAAGGATGGAGCCTATGCCGCCTGCAGTGAAAGTTCGGAGTGTTAACCACTGGACTGCCTGGGAAGTCCCCACTTATTAATTTTTTTAAATGAACAGTTTTTAATTGTCTAGTGATAAAAAGATGAACTTCAAATAGCTACTTCTTTTGACTGTCATATAAATCACCAAACAACTAATGTTATGAACATGAAATGTGGGTCTGTTAGATATTTTAGACTTCTATTACCTGAGAGATCTTTGAAATAAAATGGAATGTCTCTTGGCCAGAGAGACAATTATTTCTCTTTTTTTTTCCTGACCAAGAGGCAAAGGCACACTAAGGGAAGCTGGCCTAAAAACTGCTTTCGCTGGCCCTTCTGAAAACTTTTTTTCTAAATAAATAGTGATCTCAGATGCCAATTCTAAAAATCTCACATCTTTAACCCTACTTCTAATCAGATCAAATTATAATGACAATAAATAGACGTTAAAGCACTGACTGCATCCGAAAGACGAGGCTCAAAGTGTATGACCCCAGTTCAAAGTGGGAGAAGCTGGCTTGCTCTTTTCTTTTTTAAACTCATTTTTGAACAGAAAGTTTTCTTTCTTTGAACAAGAAAAATCTAATGCGGGCTTTAAGTCATAGAGAGAGCTAAATTTCAAGCAATTACACTCAAGGTTTTCCTCAAAGATATATATACACATTCGGACCCACTACAGCTTGTATCCTGCTGGGTATGGATATATGTTGATTCCTTTCTGGTCCCTTCCATCACCAGCATCTTGAGTTTCTCTATTACAGTTTTCTTTTGATCTCCTACGAACTAGTTATTGATTGCAGGACTAGATAGTCTTGCAGAAAGCTCTCTGATTTGTAATCTACAGTAGAGGTAGCTTCAGTTCAAGTATCTAGATCTCCACTCTCAAGAATAATTGAAGAAATGACAAAGGGAAGCTGATGTGGAAGTGGAAGTGTTAGTTGCTCAGTCATGTTTGACCTTTTGCGGCCCGCCAGGCTCCTCTGTCCATGTAATTCTCCAGGCAGGAATACTGGAGGTGGGTTGCTATTTCCTTCTCCAGGGATCTTCCCAACCCAGGGATTGAACCTGGGTCTCCTGCATTGCAAGCAGATTCTTTACCACCTAAGCCACCATGAAAGTCCAAAGGGAAGCTAAGTTACTCGCTGCTCAAACATTTCCATGTCCTTTGCATTTTTACTGTCTCCTGTTACTTTTCAGAGTGGCCTTCTTTCCTTTTCTCCTTGGCAGGCTGATGCACCACTCAGCCTGTCTTATCTGTTCCTCTGGAGAAGAAACCAGAATGAGTGGGGCTGGCTTCATTTTTTTAAACTTTTTATTTTATATCAGAGTATAGCCGATTTAACAATGCTGTGCTAGTTTCAGATGAACAGCAGAGCAACTAAGTCACACACAAACATGTATCCATTCTCTCCCAAACTCCTCTTCCATCCAGGCTGCCACATGACATCCAGCAGAGTTCCCTGTGCTAATACAGCAGGATCTTGTTGGCTATCCATTTTAATTATACCAGTGTGTACGTGTCATCTCAAACTCCTAGGCTGGCCTCATTTTATCTTTCAGCACCTCGTTTGTGAAATACCATTAGGTTCAACAAAAAATACCACTGTGAAAATCATAGGCTCACCAACATCTGAAAACATGATTCTCAGCTATTCGGGAGCAGTAGAATAGTTTCAGCATGTTTCAGAACTATGTTTTGAAACATTTTAAAACATGTCAGTGTATGGCAAAACCAATACAGTATTGTAAAGCAAAATAAAGTAAAAATAAAAATGAAACACACACACACATACACACACACACACACACACACACACACAGTTTACCAAAACTGAGGAACTCTCCAGACAATAGTTGTCAACCTTGGCTGCACATTGGAGTCAGAGGAATCTGTACACTGGAGATCTTTACAAAATACTGATGTCTGGGTCCCACAACCCAGGTTCTGATGTGACAGGTATAGCCTCTCTCATCACTGTACCTCCCCAGGTGAATCTAATATGCAACCGGGATCAAGAACCACTCTTGCAAGAACATCTTTTCTTTTTCTAAAATTTATTTATTTTAATTGGAGGCTAATTACTTTACAGTGTTGTATTGGTTCTGCCACACATCAACATGAATCATCTTTTCTTTCAACCTTCTCTCCTCCAGCTTTGCCTTCTTCTTCCTTCCCTCAAGCAGTTCTCTCTTCAGCTCTTGGTTTCTTTTGAATTCACGTTCTCCAGGCTCTTATGCTACAAAGAGGACTTTATCTCCTTATCTAACAGAGGTTGGTTGAGACAAGCATGCTCTTTACCAAGATCAACAATTTCCTAGTAGAACGGGAGTTCTATTGGGGCACAGGCTGTATGGGGGAACTTGATGAAGTCTTAGTTTGCTAGGGATGCTATAATGAAGTACCACTAACAGGGTGGCTTAAACAATAGTAAATTGTGAGATTTATTGTCTCACAGTTCTTCAGGCTGGAGATGAGATTAAGTTGTTGGCAGGGTTTTTTTTTTTTTTTTTTTTTCTGAAGATGATCAGGAAGAATCTGTTTATGAATTTCCCCTAGATTTTGGTGGCTTGCTGGCAAACAAAAAAAATTTTTTTTTATTGGACTACGGTTGCTTTACAATGCTGTGTTCTTTTCTGCTGTACAGCAAGGTGATCAGGCACACATATACATACACTTGTTTCTGGATTTCTTCCATTTTAGGTCACCACGGAGCACGGAGTGGGTTATCACTCTGCAGTCAGTTCTCATTCAGCTCGGTTCAGTTCAGTCGCTCAGTCATGTCCAACTCTTTGCGACACCATGGACTGCAGTACATCAGGCTTCCCTGTCCATCACCAACTCTCAAAGCTTGCTCCAACTCATGTCCATTGGGTTGGTAATGCTATTCAACCATCTCATCCTCTGTTGTCCCCTTCTCTTCCTGCCTTCACTCATTCCCAGCATCAGAATCTTTTCAAATGAATCAGCTCTTTGCATGAGACGGCCAAAGTATTGGAGTTTCAGCTTGAGCATCAGTCCTTCCAATGAATATTCAGGACTGATTTCCTTTAGGATGGACTGGTTGGCTGTCTTGCTGTCCAAGGGACTCTCAAGAGTCTTCTCCAACACCTCAGTTCAAAAGTATCAATTCTTCGGTGTTCAGCCTTCTTTATACAAAGTAGTAGTATATATGTCAATCCCAGTCTCCCAATTCATCCCACCCTCCCTTTCCCCTCTTGGTGTCCAGACATTTGTTCTCTATGTCTGTCTCTAATTCTGCTTTGCAAGTAGGTTCATCTGTACTTTTTGTTCCTTTTCTTGTAGAAGCACAACCTCAGTCTCTGCCTTTTCCCTTGGTTTGTGTTCTTCCTGTGTGCCTATTTGCCTCCAGATTTCCCCTTTTAAAAAGACCCTGGTCCTACTGGATTAGTACCCACTATAATGACCTCATTTTAACTCAATTACCTCTATAAAGGTGCTGTCTCCAAATAAGGTCACCTTCTGAGGTCCTAGGGGTCAGGAGTTCGACTTATGGGATGAAGACAGTTCAGCTCATGACACATGGCACGGACTGAATGGGCAGCCGGCACAGACAAGGCTGAAGTCTTTATCATCAGCAGCAAAGTCAAAACACACAGCTGCAAATACAAAATCCTCAATTACAGGCGAAAGCCATCCAAGACCAAATGGTACGTCCATACCACTGTGCCGCGTCGTGACCCTTCACCCGCCCCTCTCCTCCCCCTCGTCTGTCCTCCTGAGGCTCGATTGGCCACCTGGGGGCTGTCAGGGTCATGAGTGCACTCATTTGCTTTGCCATCAACCCATCTCTTGACATCACTGTTCTCAAAGCACCCCCTCCATCCTCTTCATCCTTCATGCTGCATGGCCCGTTGGCCTCCTTGCCGGGAGGAGCCCACTTCTGGATGCCGCATTGGGCACGCCTGATGCTTCGAGTGCCCGCTGACAGTGCCTGCAGCTGGGTGCAGTGACCACGAAGCTGGAGGAGATGCACTGACTGCTCCCTCTCAAGAGGCCACAGTCCCAGCAGCAGCCGCAGCTGCTACTGACGGCTCCACCAGTGACTGAGGAGATGGGGTGATGGTGGGTGCTGGAGGCTGCCATGAGGGCACCTTAGCGGGCGACAGCACACGGCTACAAGAAGCTGAAGCCCCGCCTACGGCTGCAAGGGCCGGGGGGACAGAGCAGAAGTGGATGGTGAAGCAGCAGCCGTGGCGACACTCCGCGGACGGCTTTTGCATGGAGCACTACTATTAAAAATATTAAGCATTAATTTCCCACTTAGAGAATTGATGGGCTTTTAATGAAAAAGTGGCAAAGCCTTGCACAACTCGAGTAAGAGCTCCTTTTGCCAATTTGGATTCTCTCCCCTGGCCATTCAGGTCTGTTCCCAGGACTCTGTTCCAATACACACAACTGAAAGACCATGAACATGTACTCTTCCTGGGGTTAGATCCTAAAGGAGACAGACTCTAACTCTTACCTGCCATGGGAGTTCTAGGATCTTTAGGCAATGTTTTGCCAACTGGGGTTTTAAGATAAGATGGTTTCATGTTTGTACACCATGACTTACACAATCCTTTTATGCATGCTCAGTCGGATTCAGCCTTTGCAAAAGAACGTGCTTCCTCCCTGGGTAAGTCCCCAATGGGGCAATGGGTTTCTGGGGAAGTTCAGAGAAAGATCATCCTCTCATGATATGGAGGAAACCCAACCCCCTTATGAACAACTCTTAAGCTGCATCTCAATTGGTGGGAAAAGGCCAGGGTTTCACACAGACTCCTGCAAGCCCAAGGAAAGCAAGCAGGGGTACTTCCAAATAGAGAACTGTCACATTTCCAGGCAGGAAGAGATAGTTAGGGGTCATATTCTACATTTTAGGAAACATACAGGGAGTTCCACTGCAAGATGTTGGTGATACCTGGTGAAGTTTCCAGAAAAAAAGAAGATGGTTGAGAACTGAGACTTGCCAGCAGGGCTGGTCTTCCATCAGTGAAATGCAGTTGCTCAGTCGTGTCAGACTCTTTGGGACCCTGTGAGCTATAGCCCACCAGGCTCCTCTGTCCATGGGATTCTCCAGGCAAGGATATCGGAGTGGGTTGCCATTTCTTTCTCCATGAGATCTTCCCCACCCAGAGATCGAATCCGGGTCTTCCACACAGCAGGCAGACTCTTTACTGTCTGAGCCATCAGGGATTGCTATATGTAGTTGTGCTGGATGGCATCACCGACTTGATGGACGCGAGTCTGAGTGAACTCCGGGAGTTGGTGATGGACAGGGAGGCCTGGCGTGCTGTGATTCATGGGGTCTCAAAGAATCGGACACTACTGAGAGACTGAACTGAACTGAACTGAACTGAACCATCATAGAAAGATTGTAGACCTTTCTTACTGGTGGGTAATGAGCTTCCTGAGTGCCCCTAGAACCACTTGGGATCCCAGCCTATTTCCCAAGTTCAGATCTTCCCTACATAAAACGTAAACACAGAAATATACCTACTTAGCAACCCTCGATATGCCCTGTGCGAAGGCTACAACCTTTCTGTTATCACCTGGCCTATCATAGCAGATTATGCTTCCCAGGTGGCACAGTGGTAAAGAATCCGCCTGCCAATGCAGGAGACGCGAGAGGCACAGGTTCAATCCCTGGGTCGGGAAGATCTCCCTGGACTAGGAAAAGGCAATCCACTCCAGTATTCTTGCCTGGAAAATTCCATGGACAGAGGAACCTGGTGGCCTATAGTCCATGGGGTTGCAAAGAGTCGGACATGACTGAGCACCCACCCACCCACCCACACACACACCACCATCATAGCAGATTACTAAAGCTCTTAATATGCTTTGTTTTGGAAGCAAATGCCTTCTAGAACTCCCATTAATATTGTTTTAAATAAATATGCATATTTAAAGTATTTAAATATTTTAAGGCATGTATGGTTCATAGACTGTTGCCTATCCGTGAATGATCTGTGGATGTTAATTATTATTGCTCATCTTGGTGGCATTCTTTATTTCAGACCAGACCTGTGGTTTAGGGGTGGTGACTTTGGGGCTGCTAAACCCTTTCCTCTCACCATTTTCCTGTGTGAATTTCATTAGCTTCCTGTTCAGATTTAATCTCTTTATCAGGCTGATTTGTATCCATTCAGCGCCTTATCATTTCCTGGAGGGACTCTAACCTCAGATTATACTGAGATTGGTGGGGGTTTTGTTTTTCTAGTTTTAAATAGTGTGACCTTGGGCAAATCATTGAAACTTTCCCCCAAAGTAGCCAACTTCTTTGTCTGTAAAACTCCATCAAAGGACCTCCTGAGGAAGAATGAGTAGGGGGTTGCCCAGAAACGCAGGCACAACAGCGCTGAGAGCCCTGTTTACTATGTTGACAGTAGAGAAAACTGCTGTGAGTCCTTTCCTGCTGTCTTCTTTTCCAGATTCACAAATGGAACTTCCTGGAAGTCAAGACCCCAAAACGCAAAATCATTCGTATCTGTAACTTCTCTCTGTGTGGGGAGAGCTGTTCTCTTTTGGGGCCATGGCTGCCTTCTCAAAATTAAAAAAAAATTTTTTTAACTGGATTATAATTGCTTCATAATGTAGTGTTAGTTTCTGCTGTATGGCAACATGAATCGGCCATATTTAGACATATATCCCCTCCCTCTTGAGCCCCCCCCCACCCCCAGCATCCCACCCCTCTAGGTCAGCACAGAGCACTGGGCTGAGCTCCCTTGTAAGTTGATTCCCAGTTTCCCCATCATTCCTTCCCTGCTGCATCTTAGCCACGCCTCACTTAGAAAAAAAAATTTTTTATTGGAGTATAGTTGATTTACGATGTTGTGTTACTCTCTGCTGCACAGCCAAGTGAATCAGTTACACATCCATAGATTGTCATATCCCCTCTTTTTCAGATCCTTTTCCCATTATAGGTCAAGCACCCACAGAGCTGAGACCTGAACCCGGGACAAATCCCTTCACCAGAAGCTATAGCTTCCCTCGCAGAATGATGAAGACGACGGGGCTCTTTTCCTTCTTGGCTCATCTGTACGGGGCACTCTTGGTGTAAGCAGAGACTTGAGCTGGCGTCAGGGCTTTGGCCATAGCAGCAGCCCTGGGTTTCCACTGTTGGGTGCACAGTGCCTTAGTTAGAGGACGAAAATGATTTGTTTTTCTCACTTGCACTTAAGAATTAGTCGTCTCTCTCTTTTTTAAAACCGATTCTCACTGCCCTGGGGACTCAGATCTGCTGTTAGACCACATGGTCTTGAGTGACTCCTCTTTTTCTCTTTTTCTCTAAGTCTGCACAGGTCAGATGAGCACCCTGTGAGCCTTGCATCTGGTGAGCCAGTTGGGATGTACCTCCCAGACATGGCCAACTCCTTCCTCTGACATCCTCTTTTGGCTGTTTATCTCTCAGGTGGGGTATGTAGCAACCCAGGTGGGGGACAGAGCTGAATCAGATGTCAGCAGGGCTGGGACGCAAGACAGGAATGGAGCCTGGAGCTTGCTTGGTCACACCCTTCGCCATCCTCTTCCCATTCCCCACCTTCATGGGGAAGAAAGGAACATCACAGCCTACGGACTGGACTTGGTGTGGCCCAGCAAGGAGGGTCTTTTCTCCTATTTTATCTATGTCCAGATTTCACAAGGAGTGACAGGCAAGAAGGAGCATTCCTAATACAAGAAGGCCACCCATCCCCCCCGTCTCCTGCCTTGTGTGGTTGCAGTAGGACCGGCAGAATCAATGTCTAGTTTGTCTGGCACCATCTTCACGCCAGGCTAACAGAGGAAGTTGTTATTTAAAGATAAGGGAAACCACAATGCACACCCTCCCCTGTAATCTGATGGCGTCTCGGAACTGCTAAGCTGGAGTAAGGGTAAAGTAGGACCATCCCCAGCCTGACTCTCAGAGTGAGCTCAGACATTATCCCAGGCTGGTACTTCCTGTTTCATGAGCCAGGATTTAGCAGTGCCTCCAGTGTTGATGGAGGGGGAACAAAACACCCAATGCACTCTGCAGCTGAGAGCCAGAAAGTGAAGTCAAGTGAACTGAAAGTCGCTCAGTCGTGTCCAACACTGCGACCCCACAGACTATACAGTCCATGGAATTCTCCAGGCCAGAATACTGGAAAGGGATCACTTCAAAAAGAAAGCACTTGATTACAAATTCATAGAGACAAAAAGTAGACCAGCAGACTACTGGCTTCCAGGGGATTAACTGTAAATGGGCAGGAGAGATCTTTTGGGGGAGACATTCCAAAACTGAATTGTGAAGGCAATCATACAATTCAGTGAACATATATTAAAAATCAGTGAATGACATGTCTAAAACAGGCAAATTTTGCGGTGGATAAAGTTAACTCTGGGGCTTCCCACTGATGACTCAGTGGTAAAGAATCTGCCTGCTAAGCAGGAGACACAGGTTCAATCCCTGGGTCTGCAAGATCCCCTGGAGAAGGGACTGGCAACCCACTCCAGTATTCTCGCCTGGAGAATGCCATAGACAGAGGAATCTGGTGGGCTACCATCCATGGGGTTGCAAAAGAGTTGGACATAACAGCTACTGAACAAAAACAAAAATTTATCCTGATAAAGTTGTTTTTAAAGAACTAAGATGTTAAGCATGCTGCCTCCTTCGAAGGAAGTTGCAATACTGGTCTCACTCTCCAGGGTGGAAGTGCCAGCTTGTCTGCACGCCCTGACAGGCTCTTCTAGTCTCTGCCTGCATCCTTTCCTGGCCCCCTGTCCTGTCGCCACACACCCTTTCTGCCAACAGTTCCGTGAACTCACAGGCTCTCTCGGGCTTTGCTCTTTCCCCTGTGTGGAGTGCCCACCCCTCCTGCCCTCCTCATGGGTCCTTAGGGCAGGTGTCACTTCACCTACAGACATTTCAGATCCAGCCCAGATTTCCCCCAAGGTGGGCAGGGAAGGGACTGGCCAGGATGGAGAGTGTGGATCTCAGGGACTGCCCCCAGGCGCTCTTCCCTGGATCTCCGCTTCCTCTTGAGAGGGGTCTCACTAACCACTGCTGGCCCCAGGGCCCTGGCCTCCAAGGCACAGCCCACACTCCCGCCCCACCACCCCTCCCCGCAGCCTCAGTGTAACCCTAGACCAAGACCAGACTGGAGCAATCGGAGCTCTGGCTCGCCCTTCAGGGAAGCAGACACAATCCGGAAAGCACACGGAACCACGAGGTCCAGCTTATCTCTGGCCGCCATGATGAGGCTCCCAGGCTGGCTCCTGACTTTGCTCCGAGCTGGCTCCCTGTGGTAGAGGCCACCTTTCCCCTCACCACCACGGCCACCGGCAAGAGTGGTTAGACCTTTCCAAGATCTACATGCAGGAGAGTAGGAGCTGGAGAGTGGCAGTAATTCTTTTAGTTTAAAGCCCTTCTTCCATGTACCCATTTCTTGCCAGAGGACTGGGCTCACCCCTGATGCTTTCAGGAAGATGCCTCCACCTCCTATACACAATGGTGTGGCCTCACCTAAGTGATTCCAGCAGGCAACCAGAAACGAGCCCTAGAGACGCACACTGTCAGGAGCTGAGGGCTGTTTCCGTTCAACCTGCGGCCCCTCCCTTTACACCTCAGCCCACAGAAGGACATCATGCCACCCGTGGCCCAGAGCTCCCTGCTCCATTTCACAGGGCTATCTTAGCTAAGCTTCTTGCTCTCATTCCACAGATATTTATTAAGTGTCTTCTATGTGTCAGTATCTGGGATTTCTTTGGAAAGAATGATGCTAAAGCTGAAACTCCAGTACTTTGGCCACCTCATGCAAAGAGCTGACTCATTGGAAAAGACTCTCATGATGGGAGGGATTGGGGGCAGGAGGAGAAGGGGATGATAGAGGATGAGATGGCTGGATGGCATCACTGACTTGATGGATGTAAGTGTGAGTAAACTCCAGGAGTTGGTGATGGACAGGGAGGCCTGGCGTGCTGCGGTTCATGGGGTCGCAAGGAGTCAGACACGACTGAGTGACTGAACTCAACTGAACTGAACTGATGTGTCAGTGACTTCATTTTAATAAGATCTCTAGGAGGTTTATATGGACTTCCCAGGTGGCTCAAATGGTAAAGAATCAGCCTGCAATATGGGAGACCTGGGTTTGATCCCTGGGTTGGGAAGATCCCCTGGAGGACATGGCAACCCACTCCAGGATTCTTGCCTGGAGAGTCCCATGGGTAGAGGAGCCTGGTGAGCTGCAGTCCATAGAGTTGGACATGACTGAGTGAGTAACACTTGCTGGGGAGTTTCTATACACATAAATTTTGGAGAATCACTGACCTAGAAGACCTTCCTAGGAGGCTGGAGCAGCCGTGAAGAGATCCCCCACATCCAAGGTAAGAGAAACCCAAGTAAGACAGTAGGTGTTGCGAGGGGGCATCAGAGGGCAGACACACTGAAACCATAATCACAGAAAACTAGTCGATCTAATCACATGGACCACAGCCTTGTCTAACTCAATGAAACTGAGCCATGCCATGTGGGGCCACCAAAGACAGATGGGTCATGGTGGAGAGGTCTGACAGAATGTGGTCCACTGGAGAAGAGAATGGCAAACCACTTCAGTATTCTTGCCTTGAGAACCCCATGAACAGTATGAAAAGGAAAAATGATAGGACACTGAAAGGTGAACTCCCCAAGTCAGTAGGTGCCCAATATGCTATTGGAGATCAGTGGAGAAATAACTCCAGAAAGAATCAAGGGATGGAGCCAAAGCAAAAACAATACCTAGTTGTGGATGTGACTGGTGATAGAAGCAAGGCCTGATGCTGTAAAGAGCAATATTGCATCAGTTCAGTTCAGTCGCTCAGTCATGTCCAACTCTTTGCGACCCCATCAATCGCAGCACACCAGGCCTCCCCTGTTCATCACCATCTCCTGGAGTTCACTCAGACTCACGTCCATCAAGTCCGTGATGCCATCCAGCCATCTCATCCTTGGTCGTCCCCTTCTCCTCCTGCCCCTAATCTCTCCCAGCATCAGAGTCTTTTCCAGTGAGCCAACTCTTCACATGAGGTGGACACAGTACTGGAGTTTCAGTTTTAGCATCATTCCTTCCAAAGAAATCCCAGGGCTGATCTCCTTCAGAATGGACTGGTTGGATCTCCTTGCAGTCCAAGGGGCTCTCAAGAGTCTTCTCCAACACCACAGTTCAAAAGCATCAATTCTTTGGCACTCAGCCTTCTTCACAGTCCAACTCTCACATCCATTCATGACCACAGGAAAAACCATAGCCTTGACTAGATGGACCTTAGTCAGCCAAGTAATGTCTCTGCTAGGAACCTGGAATGTCAAGTCCATGAATCAAGGCAAATTGGAAGTGGTCAAACAGGAGATGGCAAAGGTGAACATCGACATTCTAGGAATCAGCGAACTAAAATGGACTGGAATGGGTGACTTTAACTCAGATGACCATTATATCTACTACTATGGGCAGGAATCCCCTAGAAGAAGTGGAGTAGCCATCATGGTCAACAAAAGAGTCCGAAATGCAGTACTTGGATGCAGTCTCAAAAATGACAGAATGATCTCTGTTCGTTTCCAAGGCAAACCATTCAATATCACAGTTATCCAAGTCTATACCCCAACCAGTAACGTTGAAGAAGCTGAAGTTGAACGATTCTATGAAGAACTACAAGACCTTTTAGAACTAACACCCCCAAAAGATGTCCTTTTCATTATAGGAACTGGAATGCAAAAGTAGGAAGTCAAGAGATACCTGGAGTAATACCTAGAGTAATAGGCAAATTTGGCCTTGGAATGCAGAATGAAGCAGGGCAAGGCTACTAGTTTTGCCAAGAGAATGCACTGGTCATAGCAAACACCCTCTTCCAATAACACAAGAGAAGACTCTACACATGGACATCACCAGATGGCCAACACTGAAATCAGATTGATCATATTCTTTGTAGCCAAAAATGGAGAAGTTCTATACAGCCAGCAAAAACAAGACCAGGAGCTGACTGTGGCTCAGATCATGAACTCCTTATTGCCAAATTCAGACTTAAATTGAAGAAAGTGGGGAAAACCATTCAGGCATGACCTAAATCAAATCCCTTATGATTATACAGTGGAAGTGAGAAATAGATTTAAAGGACTAGATCTGATAGACAGACGCCTGTATGAACGGAGGTTCATGACATTGTTCAGGAGACAGGGATCAAGACCATCCCCATGGAAAAGAAATGCAAAAAAGCAAAATGGCTGTCTGGGTAGGCCTTACAAATAGCTGTGAAAAAAAGAGAGGAGAAAAGCCAAGGAGAAAAGGAATGATATAAGCATCTGAACGCAGAGTTCCAAAGAATAGCAAGGAGAAATAAGGAAGCCTTCCTCAGCAATCAACGCAAAGAAATAGAGGAAAACAATAGAATGGGAAAAATTAGAGATCTCTTCAAGAAAATTAGAGATACCAAGGGAATATTTCATGCAAAGATGGGCTCAATAAAGGACAGAAATGGTATGTACCTAACAGGAGCAGAAGGTATCACGAAGAGGTGGCAAGAATACACAGAAGAACTGTACAAAAAGAGCTTCATGACCCAGATGATCACGATGATGTGATCACTCACTTACAGCCAGACACCCTTGAATGTGAAGTCAAGTGGGCCTTAGAAAGCATCACTATGAACAAAGCTAGTGAAGGTGATAATTCCAGTTGAGCTATTTAAAATCCTGAAAGATGATGCTGTGAAAGTGCTGCACTCAATATGCCAGCAAATTTGGAAAACTCAGCAGTGGCCACAGGACTAGAAAAGGTCAGTTTTCATTCCAATCACAAAGAAACGTAATGCCAAAGAATGCTCCAACTACCACACAATTGCACTCATCTTACACGCTAGTATAGTAATGCTTAAAATTCTCCAAGCCAGGATTCAGCCTGATGTTCAAGCTTGTTTTAGAAAAGGCAGAGGAACCAGAGATCAAATTGCCAACATCTGCTGGATCATGGAAAAAGTAAGAGAGTTTCAGAAAAACATCTATTTCTGCTTTATTGACTATGCCAAAGCCTTTAACTGTGTGGATCACAATAAACTGTGGAAAATTCTGAAAGAGATGGGAATACCAGACCACCTGACCTGCCTCTTGAGAAACCTGTATGCAGGTCAGGAAGCAACAGTCAGAACTGGACATGGAAAACAGACTGGTTCCAAATAGGAAAAGGAGTACATCAAGGCTGTATATTGTCACCCTGCTTATTTAACTTATATGCAGAGTACATCATGAGAAATGCTGGACTGGAAGAAACACAAGCTGGAATCAAGATTGCTGGGAGAAATCTCAATAACTTTAGATATGCAAATGATACCACCCTTATGGCAGAAAGTGAAGAGGAACTAAAAAGCCTCTTGATGAAAGTGAAAGAGGAGAGTGAAAAGGTTGGCTTAAACTCAACATTCACAAAACTAAGATCATGGCCTCTGGTCCCATCACTTCATGGGAAATAGATGGGAAACAGTGTCAGACTTTTTTGGGGGGCTCCAAAATCACTGCAGATGGTGACTGCAGCCATGAAATTAAAAGACGGTTACTCCTTGGAAGGAAAGTTATGACCAATCTAGATAGCATATTCAAAAGCAGAGACATTACTTTGCCAACAAACGTCTGTCTAGTCAAGGCTATGGTTTTTCCAGTGATCATGTATGGATGTGAGAGCTGGACTGTGAAGAAAGCTGAGTGCCGAAGAATTGATGCTTTTGAACTGTAGTGTTGGAGAAGACTCTTGAGAGTCCCTTGGACTGCAAGGAGATCTAACCAGTCCATCCTAAAGGAGATCAGTCCTGGGTGTTCATTGGAAGGACTGATGCTGAAGCTGAAACTCCAATACTATGGCCACCTCATGCTAAGGGTTGACTCATTGAAAAGACTTTGATGCTGGGAGGCATTGGAGGCAGGAGGAAAAGGGGATGACAGAGGATGAGATGGCTGGATGGCATCACTGACTCCATGGACATGAGTGTGAGTGAACTCCAGGAGTTGGTGATGGACAGGGAGGCTTGGCGTGCTGCGATTCACGGGGTCACCAAGAGTCAGACACGACTGAGTGACTGAACTGCCTGCCTATAGACAATGGCTTTGTAAAGGGAGCTATGATTCTAAAGCACACAGCCTCTCATATAAAGTCTGAATATAGCATAATTTTAGAAAAGAACACCATTCTTATAAACCAAGGTGGCCATGTCTGTAGGGAATCTTAGCCCTGGAGAGAGGGGATGTCTGGTGGGTCTTTGCAGAGCCAGCTTTCACTGAGTGGCAAAATCCACCAGAGGGCGCCAGAGCCCAGGCGGTGACTGCAGGAACAGGTGTGGCTTCTCCTAAGTCACTTCAGTCGTGTCCGACTCTGTGCGACCCCATAGAGGGCAGCCCACCCGGCTCCCCCATCCCTGGGATTCTCCAGGCAAGAACGCTGGAGTGGGTTGCCATTTCCTTCTTAATGCATGAAAGTGAAAAGTGAAAGTGAAATCGCTCAGTCGTGTCCGACCCTCAGCGACCTCATGGACTGCAGCCTACCAGGCTCCTCCGTCCGTGGGATTTTCCAGGCAAGAGTACTGGAGTGGCGTGCCATTGTGTGGCTAGCGGGGCAAGAGCATCCTGGACTTTTGTGGATGACCTGCGTACAGACACACGCAAACACACACATGCAAACACACACATGTACAAGCACTCCTTGATAGCCATTATAATATTAAGTTAGAAAATGTACTTAAAGAAAAAGAGGTAGGAAGTTTAAAAGTTCAAAAGAAAAGAAATTTTTAGAGAATGATATGAGAAATCATAAATATATATGCAATATATATATATATAGTCATTCCTATGTAGGACAGGAAGTGCTTTCTTAAACAAGCCATGGAAAGCAATACCCATTCAGGAAAAGGCTCATAAATTGGAGTGCAGCTGGAATAAAGGCCATATTTTTAAACTTAATTAGAGTCTAGTTGGTTTAGAATGCTGCATTAGTTTCAGATGTACAGCAAAATGGTTGTTATCCATATATGTATTTTTTTTTTCTGATTCTTTTCCCATATGTGCTATTACAGACTACTGCGTAGACCTCCCTGTGCTCTCTAGTAGGTCCCTGTTGGCCACCTGTCTTATATATAGTAGTGTGTATATTTTGAAAATAAATTTTTATTGGTGTATAGTTGCTTTACAGTGTTGTGTTAGTTTCTGCTGCACAGAGAAGTGAGTTAATTATACATGTACATGAATCTACTCTTTTTGGATTTCCTTCCCATTTAGGTTGCCATAGAGCTTTGAGTAGAGTTCCCTGTGTTATACACTAGATTCTCATTAGTTATCCATTTTATACATAGTATAAATAGTGTATATATGTCAATCCCAATCTCCCAACTCTTTGCACCCCCAAAAGGCATTTTTAAGAAAGGGATGAGGCTAGTCAACAGCAGGAGCAGATATTTGTAATATATTTTACTGGCAATGGGCTTATACAAAGAATATGTAAAGAAGTTGTACATATCAATAAGAAAAGCAATTACTAGGAAAAAAATGGACAAAAGTCCTGAATAGACATTTCACTAAGAGTAGTCTCTTATGGGCAATAGAAAAAGTATTTGACTTCATTTGTAATCAGAAAGGTGTAAATTAAAGCCACAATGACATATCACAACCCACCCACTAGTGCTGGCAAGAAGGAATTCTCATACACTATTGGTGGGATGGTGAATTATAAAGACATTTTTGAACAGAGATGAGAATTCTCTAGGAAACTGAAGTTACACATATCCTGCTGCTGCGGCGGCTAAATCGCTTCAGTCGTGTCCGACTCTGTGCGACCCCATAGAGGGCAGCTTACCAATTTCACTCTAAGGTATGCATCCAACAGAGTAACCGCAAAGAAACCTGTATAATCATGCTCCCCAAATCAAAAAATCCAAATGTAAGCAACAGAAGACTGTGTAATAAATAAGACGATCATGCTAAATGACAATGAACTACGAGCATAGTAACAGCAGGGTCTGGAAAATACGTTGAGGGGAAATGCAGGTGTGAAAGGATTCATACTGTATGAAACGAAGTTCAAAATGGGCAAAACTATGTACAAAAGTGAAAACTCTGACATTAAAAAGCTATTCAAAAATTAAGCAAATCATTAAAACCTAATACTTAGAAGTAGATTTGAGAGTTACTTTCATGTGTTGACTTGGCTGGGCCATAGTGCCAGCCAGGGCTTCCCAGGTGGCGCCAGTGGAAAAGAATCTGCCTGCCAGCCAACGCAGGAGACCATGGTTAGATCCCTGGAGGAGGGCCTGGCTACCCACTCCAGTATTCTTGCCTGGAAAATCCCATGGACAGAGGAGCCTACAGTCCATAGGGTTGCAAAGATTCAGACATGGCCAAAGCAACCTAGCACACATGTATGCCCAGTCATGCTTTGGTCTGATCCATTATTCTGGATATTTATGTGAGAGTGTTTTTGGATGAGACTGATATTTAAATCAGCAAACTCTGAGTAAAGCAGATTGCCTGTTGCTCCATAATGTGGGTGGGCCTCATCCAATCAGCTGAAGGTGTGAATAGACTGAAGACTTACGTCCCTTAAACAAGAGACAATTCTCCCAGTGGTCTTGACCCTCTACATGGGCTCTCCCAGAGCTGCCTGCTGGACCAGGCAGACAGATTTTGGACCTTTCAGCCTCTACAATCATGTAAGCTAATTTCTTAAAATAAATTTCTCTCTTTTTCTAGTTCCCACCCCAAACCTACCACAGTCATGGTGACATCACTTCTGGGCAGCAAGGCAGGGCTCCCTTTATCACCGTCTCTCTGATGCCTGGAGCAGCTGTGCCACCTTTTTCTACCTGAACCTGCTGAGCCAAGGCCGTAGCTACTCCCTCTCAGTACCTGGATGGGACCAGGCTGCGGGTCCCTGGCCAGTCCCAGAACATCCCCCACTAGCCCACAGCCCACTGCTCGTATCTCTGTGTTTTTCCTTCTAGTCCTTTTTCTTCTTGAATACTATTGTACTGACACACCCACATCATACCCTATGTAAGTTTTGTATGGTCTTTAAAAAAATATCACATTATAGCCCGAGCGTATTATTGGAAATTTGACTAAGACTTGATTTTTTTGAAGTGTGCCATGCTTAGTCGCTCAGTCATATCTGACCCTTTGTGACCCTCTGGACTGTAGCCCACCAGGCTCCTCTTTTCATAGGGACTCTCCAGGCCAGAACACTGGAGTGGCTTACCATGCCCTCCTCTAGGGAATCTTCTCAACCCAGGGGTTGAACCCAGGTTTCCTGCATTGCATGCGGTTATTTTTACCGTCTGAACCAAGATCCACAATAATATTTTTTTTTAATATATATATATTTTTTGCTGTGCCAAATCTTAGATGTGGCACAGTCTTCAGCCTTCACGGTGGCCAGTGGGCTCTTTAGTCAGGGCATGAAAATTCTTAGCTGAAGGGTGTGGGATCTAGTTCCCTGACCAGGAACTGGTCCCAGCCCTCCTGCGCTGGGAGTGCGGTCTTGGCCTCTGGGCACCAGGAAAGCCCCAGTCCTTACATTCCATCATGCGCCATTCATTGGGTGCTCCACAGATATTTGTGGAGTGCTCCCCATATGCCAGGCGTTGTGTGGCTTGTGCAAACAGCTGCGTGTAGGACAAATGTGTGAGTCAATACATACAGGGCAAGAGGCACAGTCTATACCGCTCCGCGGCACTGGCTGCTGATTTCCAGGTTCAAGGCCGTTCTAGGGGAACTGAAATTGCCTTGGTATGGGAGAGGAGCATTGGTGTTTTTTAGATGGCTGTTGTGAGCAGGAGGCCTGGACATATTCCCACTTACGGGTGTTTTCTGGTAGAAGCAAAAGAAAGCTTCAGGACCAGTACTTGTCAGAGACATTGTCTTCTATGAGCTGCTTTGTTACTTTTAAAACTCATTGTTTTCAAAAGGTGATAGGCTCACATGGTTCTAAACAATACTGTACAAGACAATAATGTACACAATGAGAAGACTCATTACCACCTTATCTGTGTCTGCCAGGTGCCCACTGCTGATGGCCACTTACGACATTTTCTGCATGTATTATTCTAGGGCTTCTTTATGCAATGCAAGCATACATGCTTATTTTTTTCCTTTCCAATACAAAAGGTTGTCTACAATTTATAGACTTTTGTGCCCTGATTTTTGCACTAGTAGTATTTCTCAGAGATATTTCCAGGTAAGCCAGGCCCTAAAAGATAAGCAAGTTGTTAAGGGAGAGAGGGGTATTTGAGACATGAGGGGAGCATGTCTAGAAGCTGATTCCAAGAACCGTAAATAGAGTTCACAGATGGAGCATGAGGAACTAAGATTGGAGTTAAGATTTGAGAGGCAAGCCAATACCAGGGAGAGACTTCAGGTGATGAGTGTTCATCCAGGAAGAATTGAACAGTCTTTATTGGCTTATAAGTGGCATTGACGTGGTCAGATCCCCTCCCAGCTACACTTCTCTGCCCACTCTATTCCTCTGGACTCCAACACACCAAGACCATGGTGGTGTGTGTCCATTTCACCCCAGGGGATCATTCGATGCCTAAACTCAGACCTCACAATAGCTGCCACATAGGCCAGTTATGATGCAAGATGTTTGTGGCTGTCATTTGGGTTCATATTAAAGCTGTCTTAGAAAGAAACTCCAGGCACTGACACTTCCCATCCTAGTCTGGAGCCAGAGTATGATCAGAGAATGGGAGAATGGCTGTCCGAAGATTGGAAAACAGAGGGCTAGAGATTCAAGGGCCCAAGAAAGGATGACTACAGAGGGAAGTTAAATAAGAATGGAATACCGATGCGAGTATTCAATATAAGCGATTCCTTCCTGAATAAAGAGTCGCTGTCCTCCCAAGGGGATCTACGCCCTGCTTCACCACTGGGGTGAGTGTAACCTGTGCTTCTGGTCCATTCCCTCCCACCCATGTCAGATTTGAAGCCAAATGGAAGAGCCCACCCTGTGGCTGTAGAAACCATGATCACAGAGGCCTTATCCTGATCAACATAGTATCACCCTTTGTGAGATTTCCCACTCCAAAAGGCAAAACTAGGAAGACCATTTCCAAGTTCTAATACACCTCTTTGCCTTCCAGGATATGGACCAAATTCTACAAGTCAGACCCACGCATTGCCCTCGGGAAATACTCCCCCTTGGAGAAAGAGATCCTAGTAAGTACTGTGAAATTTATACACAGGGAGGCCCCACAGAATCCAGGCAGTTAGGCTAGGAGAGTCAGAGTTTTAAAAACCACCAGCAACACAAGGATGAGTCTCCCAAGCAGTGGAGGAGAGTTGGCTGAGTTAACTAGTGGCTTCCATATTTGCCTAGCAAAAGCAAAATACTCTCTTATTACAAAGTCCCAAGTAGGACTGTAACTACAAGTGATAGCAAATCACGGAAGCGGCCTTTTCTTGAGCCTTTATCTTGCACTAGTTGCTTTCATAAGTGTTATCTTATGGAGACCTCACAGGGGCCTGTAAGAGCAATACGATTCTCTCAGATTCAAAGTAAGTGAGACAGAGAGTCAGATTTGAACCCAGGCTCATCTGTTCCCAAAGATCTACCCTCATTCTCACTATACAGGGTCTCGGACACCCTCACAGATAGAGGGCAAGGGAGCCACTAGATAATTCTTTCTCTGGGTGTCCTTTGCTCCTGTCAAATTGAGTAAAATATTTTTCCATCATAAATGCTATATTTTTAATTTTTTGTTGTTGTTGAGGTAAGATTGATTTAGAACATTGTGGAGGCAGTCTGAGAGCAGGTGGGAAAAGAATTTCCAGGCACAAACTGCAGAAAAGGAGTGTGTTTATTTAAAAAGCAGAGATAAAGTGCAACAGGCTGACAACTCCTGACAAGCCAGGGAGAGTTGACCGCTTTTGTGAGTTAATAGCCGATTTGTATAGCCTGAAGACAAAGACAGTTCCTGCTGGAAGGCTGGCATTAGGTGATTGGGGTGTGACAGGGTGTTTACTGGAGTGGGCATCTTTGCCTAACTGGGAATCAGGAAGCTTGTTAGTGATGATCAGGGGGACTTTTGGTAAAGTTACAAAGGGGCCCAGTTGGCTTTGGTAAGGTTACAAAGGGGCCCAGTTGGCTTTGGTAAGGTTACAAAGGGGCCTGGTTGGCTTTGGTTCTGGGCTCTGCTTCTGTGGCCTTGGTTCAAGGCCTCATACCTGTGGCCTGCAGCAGGATTCAACAATTACATCAGCGTCATGTGTACAATGTTGGGTTTCATATTTCTCTATGTGCTACTTGTGCTCCCCACCAAAATTTAGTTTTCTCCATAACCTTGCAGCTCATCTCCTTTACCCTTTTTTCCCTTCCCTCCTGACTCTTCCTTCACTCTTGTTTTCTCCCCTTTACTAACCCTTGATGGTATTATACTAAGTGAAGTGAAGTCGCTTGGTCATGTCTGACTCTTTGCAACCCGGTGGGCTCCTCCGTCCATGGGATTCTCCAGGCAAGAATACTGGAGTGGGTTGCCATTTCCTTCTCCAGGGGATCTTCCTGACCCAGGGATCGAACCTGGGTCTCCTGCATTGCAGGCAGATGCTTTACCCTCTAAGCCACCAGGGAAGCCCATACTAAGTGAAATAAATCAGACTGAGAAATACATAGTGTAGAAATTCACCCACATGTGGATTATAAAAACTAACCAACAAACAAATGAACACTTCAATCCCCTTGAGATTTTAACCACCACCTCTCCCCACTCACCCTCCTAGCCCCCTGCCCATTGGCCCTGGAGAAGGGGATGACAACCTACTCCAGTATTCTTGCCTGGAGCAGAGCCTGGCAGGCTCTAGTCCATGGGGTCTCAAAGAGTCGGACACAACCGATCGACTCACACACCTTTTCCCACTTGTCAGCGTCTAGGTGGCGTTCACACCGTGGCAGCCCGGAGGTTTCTGACTTACAAGCAAGAGGAAGAACAGAAAATGCTCAAGGAACTACAGACGCTGTCTTCAGACTACAAACGGGCGGTGGACTATAGAAAGCAACACACCCCTCCTTGTGCCACCTGCGGGCCCCTGGAGAAAATATGGACGGCCAAGGTGATCGTGTCCCCCGGAAGAGTTCAGGATGCCCCGGCGGAGAGGCTGAACGTCAGCAAGCACATAGAGCGTATGCAGCTGGCAAGAGCCCTGCGGAGCAAGCAGCTCCTACCCTGCCTCGAAAGGTTTACGGGCTCGTCGCTTCTGCCTGCAGGGGACCTGGGCCCCATGGCAAGGGCCAGGGCTGGGGCAGGCCAGGATGACAGCAACACCGATGATGGGAACGATGCCCATCAAAAGGGAGAGGCGAGGCGGGAGAGCAAGACCTCCAAAAGACAGGAAATAAAGATGAACGTCATCTTCAAGTCAGAGGAACCCCCAAAATGCATAACCTACCATCCAAATGATCTAAAGCCATTCCTCCCCACAAAGAAAGTGGAAAGGTCCATCACTGGCTTAACAAACAGAAGTCTTTTGCACATGTCAGAATTTCCTGGCGACCTCATGCTAATGAATCAGGATTTTCTCTCTCGCGGGATCTACCCCAGTTATGCATCACAGGCCACCCGTCTGGAAGAAGAGAATGCCTGGAAACAGTACATGTGCAAAGTTGCTTCCCATCATTATTAAACTTTTATTTATCTCCATGGTAACCCAGCCTCCTGGTCCTCCTTACTCCTGCAGCTCTGCCCCAGGTGGCTTCTCTCTTTTTCTTTCTTTTTTTTTTAAAACTTTTTTAAAAAGTTTAAAAGTTGTTATTTTATATTGGAATGGGGTTGATTAACAATATTTCAGGTGTACAGCTGAGTGATTCAGTTATACATATTAATATTTTTTCAGGCTTTCCTAAGTGGCTCAGCTGGTAAAGAATCTGCCTGCAATGAGGGAGACCTGGGTTTGATCCCTGGGTTGGGAAGATCCCCCAGAGAAAGGAAAGGCTACCCACTCCAGTATTCTGGCCTGGAGAATTCCATGGACTGTCTAGTCCACGAGGTTGCAAAAGAGTCAGACATGACTGAGCAACTTTCACTTCCATGTTCTTTTGGCTTCCCAGGTGGTACAGTGGGAAAGAATCCACCTGCCAGTGTAGAGAGAGTCCATGGGATCACACTAAGTCAGACACTTCTGAAGCAACTGAGCACACACACACACACACACACACACACACACACACACACACAGAAAGCAAGTGTAAACTCTGCAAGGCCTTGTGAGTCCCTAAGAAGAAGCCCCTACTGAGCATGGACATTGCCAGTGGTAGAATAAGTCATATGTCCAGAAGGAGCACATGGAGTGGTTTATATTATGGGGGGAAGGGCAGGGAGAGAAGGAACGTTCTGAGAAGGGGCGCTGGGTTCTCACCTGGCCAGTGTGTGGTCTGGGGCTGTACATCTGTGTGAGAGACAAGGAAGGTTGGCTCCAAAGCACAGATGTGTCCAACTGGAATCAAAGCTGAAGCAACTTGGAGAAATAGACTCTGGGCTGATGTTTTTCATGATTCCTCTGAGGAGTCACTGTCAATGTCATCATGATCTTTCTGACCCATGTCATTTTGGGAACACCCAGATGCCTGGCCATTACCCACATCAGTGTGGCCAAAGGCTTCCTGTCCACATGTTTGAAAGCCACGCCCCTCCTGTGACAGCTGGGGGTCATTACAGCAGCATCCCCCAGGACCATCAGCCAGTCTCCCTCAGGTCTATGACAATCCCATGGTCACCCCGGAGGTGTCAGGACTCTGGGCTGTGCACGAATGCCCGGAGAGTCTCCGTGGGGCTCTGCTCCAGACAGCCATGCCCTAGCCGGTCACTAGTGTGCCATCTGTCACCTGCCTGCCATCCCCACACCCTTGAACCATAAGGGGCTTCATGATGAGCCGTTTACCCAGGAATTCTTTTCTCTAGGTAGATGCTAGGGAAGAGCAACAGAATACACCAGCTGAGGTTAACCAATGCTGCCCGGGAGAAGGGAAGCTCAGGAATCGATTGACGAGTGTCTCGCAGAGAAGGATGAATGCTTCCGCAGAAATAAAACTTGTCGTTGTTCTGTCCTCAGAAGCAGAGCTTTCCTTCTGACCTGAGTGTGTAGATGCCACTCCTTGGCTTCTTACCGCCCCTCCTCTGGCGGATGGGGTTAGGGTTGGGGTGGGGCTGCCGACTCCGGCAGCCAAGCTTGTGTCCAAGAGCAGGATCAGAGGCACAGGTTGTGCCCGTATTCTTGTGGAGCACCTTGAGGAGGTCCTTCTGCTTCTCTCTCTGGCCTTCAAAGCCCTCTCTGCTCTTAATTCCTGATCCCTTCCTTTATCCTCACTTAGCCACAAGCACGTGCTCTGCTCACAAGAGACAGGCTGGAGGCTCCAAGGGATCCAGCAGGAAGCAGGGGGCATGTCCAGGAAGAATCAGGACCTTCTGTACAGGTTTCACTCTTGACCAAACAGAGCCTTCCCAGAGAAAAGGACAGGAAGAGACCAAAATCTCTGAAAATGGCAAAGGGAAATTTTCAGAGCCAATGCAGGGAAATTTTCAGAGCCATCTAACCATCTGAACCCTTGAGAAATTATATAAGCCATGGGAAATGCGTGTGTTGTCAACCCCACCTCCTTGAGTTTGCACCCTAGTCTTTATTCTTGATCACACTATTTCAAGTTTACAGAAGCAGTGTTTGGATAGAGTCTAAGCCCCATTTTGCAGCCATCTGCAAGGTGTTTCATCCTTGGGCACACGAGAGTAACTTAGTCTAGGTCCAGACCTCACATCAAGTCTGGAAGAACAGAGACCCTTCCTCACACAGACGACATCTTCTGTCTCGGCATCTTTTTTGGTCTGTGTTTGGCTTAGCCTATGGTTGAGGGAAATGTGACTCCCATGTTAAGGGAGGCTGCCTGGAAAGAAATGCAGAGCCTCACTGGAACATTGAAAACACAACTCTGACCTTATCACTCATTCATTCACTTAAGAATTACTAGTAGGACCCTAAAGTTCAAGTGCCGCAATGGTACCCACTGAATAAATAAGCAACTGATACTGTATATTTGACTTCCCTGGTGGCTCAGATGGTAAAGAATCTGCCTGCAATGCAGACGACCTAGGTTCCATTCATGGGATCGCAAGAGTCGAATGCGACTGAGTGACTAGCAGCAGCTGTATACTTAACTCTCATAGAGGTCTACATGAGGCACGCGAGAGAGGCACAAAGATGCAGTGGCGGTGTCAGCCCGTCAGCTGAACCAGGAATGCTTCATGGAGGACCCCGAGCAGCAGGCAGATGTGTCTGGAAGGTTGGAAGGATGGACTCCTGGCTGAGGGGGACAGTGTGAGCAGAGGCTCAGAGTTGCTCAAAAGTATGCAGGGTCCAAAGCTCAGTGTGTGATGGCCCAGCCCTGAGCGGGGCCAGAGGGGAGAAGACATTAGAAGGGAGGGAAAGTCAGATGAAGAAGGGTTTGATAAAACTCTGGTAAGGCGGGTAAACTCTATGGCCTGGTTTTCAACAGGAAGTGAAAAATGGAACCAGATTGTGGTTAGATGCCTATGCTGGATGGCGGGGGGTAAGCTGGAAAAGATCCTAAAATCTACAATATCAACAAAGAAAATCACCTTCAGAGAACTCACTTGAGGAAGGGATATTCCAGCATGACTTTCTGAGTTGACCTCAACAGGATGGTCCACACATATGGATTAGTGTGCCTGAAGGACACAGAAGCAGTTCCAGGCTTATAAGGGGCTGTGCCATCCAGAGGCCACTGTGTTTCTGACCCTCCTAACTCCTGGTCTGATAAAATGCAACATCACCCGACTTGATGAGCCTGCAAACAATGTGAACTTTATGTTTTACTCTCTGCAGGCCTTTAAAAGGGACTATGATGCAAATATAATTGATAGTTGGATGGTGGGAATCAGAAGACATTCAACATATCCTCACCAAAGATTCTTTATCCTCAAGCTCATTGCTTGAAACTTGGCAGAGAGCCGGGTCAGCGTCTCATTGTTATGTCTGTAGAGGGTTTCCTTGTGCAGGTGAGGAAAATCATAAATAGACAGCCCTCTTGTCCTGAGATAGACCTCAGACCAATGAGCACCCCTCTGGGCATAAAGACCTTCAGGAGGGGTTTCAACTACTCTCAGCGATGCCTGGGGTTCCAACCCTGTGACACCAGGACTCACAAACTAAAAAAAAAATCCAGACTCAGGTAAAGAGACTTTATTCAAAATGATTATAAAGATAAATAGAAGGAACTAACCACAAGACTGGCAACAATCTAAAGCCCAGTAGTAAGGAATCTTTCTGCACTTAGGCGACCGGGGGCTGGAAAGGATGGAGGTGACAGGCTGAGAGCAGCAGGTGTGATTAAACAGAAGATGCCTCTCCTTGTGGGAAGCTGATTCCAGAGGGTCTTCAAGGAATATTGTTCTCTTTTGCCACATTTGTCCACTCAGGCCTGAACAGAGATCACTAAGCTGTGGGATGGAGAACAGGTTAAGTAGAGTTTAAGAAGCATTTTCTTCCAATTGACATGTGGGTGAAATTGCAGTCAATCATTAACGAGGAAAAATACACTCTTGAGGGACTGTGCTAGGTTTGTTTTAGGTTACATATACATCTGGTCCCATCACTTCATGGCAAATATATGGGGAAACAGTGGAAACAGTGAAACAGACTTTATTTGGGAGGGGGATCCAAAATCACTGCAGATGGTGACTGCAGCCATGAAATTAAAAAGATGCTAACTCCTTGGAAGAAAAGTTATGACCAACCTAGACAGCATATTAAAAAGCAGAGACATTACTTTGCCAATAAAGGTCTGTCTAGTCAAGGCTATGGTTTTTCCAGTAGTCATGTATGGATGTGAGAGTTGGACCATAAAGAAAGCTGAGCGCCAAAAAATTGATGCTTTTGAACTGTGGTGTTGGAGAAGACTTGAAAGTCCTTTGGACTGCAAGGAGATCCAACCAGTCCATCCAAAAGAAAATTAGTTCTGAATGTTCATTGGAAGGACTGATACTGAAGCTGAAACTCCACTACTTAGGCCACCTGATGCAAATAACTGACTGATGGTGGGAAAGATTGAAGGTGGGGAGGAGACGGGGACGACAGAGGATGGGATGGCTGGATGGCATCACCGACTCAATGGACGTGAGTTTGAGTAAATTCCAGGCATTGGTGATGGACAAAGAGGCCTGGCGTGCTGCAGTCCATGGGGTCACAAAGAGTTGGACACGACTGAGTGACTGAACTGAACTGATATATGCCCAAGGGATTTTAATATGATCAGGAAGGGAAATTTTATATTTGAGAGGGAATGATCATCTTGTCTAGATGTAAAGTAAAACTTGTAAAAGAATTTTCATGTCAGATCTTCACAACTGCAAGATCTGGGGGTGCAGAAAGGCTGTCATAGAACTGGTGGATGTTTCTGGAGAGGCTCACTAGGTCACACTGCCTCTGGGCTCATCTGCTGACAATCGGGTTCATTTCAACAGTCATAGAAACACCAGATGCCCAACTTCCCTGTACCATGCACAGAGAAGGAGGACTTGTCAGCAGGCACCTGCCTCCTTTACCTACCTTGTGGATCCTGAAAGTATAACAATTCATAGGAAGAAGTTGGGTGCTCAGGCTTTCTGATGTACTTGATGGTCATGATACTGCCAGAAGATCCATATTCCAGGAATAAACCTTCACAAACCTTCCCTAAGACGGAAGATCCTGGCAGCCCATCTATAACCTCCAGGGACTCTTTAGCACAGGTGAGGCTGCTGGAGCAGAGGGAAGGGCAGGCATCAGCCTCTGGAATCGTGGTCCCTCCGGCAGGCAGCCTCCCCTGTCCAGAACCAATGCAAACACAGAGCTTTGTTCACCAGACTTCCCAGGCATGGTGCCCACAGGGAAGGAGACTCACCCTTCTGGAGGAGAGGGTGGTGGTCACCCAGGACCCTCCCCCTGACAGGGGCTGCAGGTGACTCCTTGCCTCCTGAGCAGCCCCACTGATGGGGCTCAGGAAGCCCACCCAGGACTCTGGGATCAGGAGCCACTGGAGGGCACAGTATGGCCAACCCTGAGGACTCTTTCCTTGGGCAACAAGAATGGAGTGTGGTGAGGCCCAGACATGCGTGTGTGACTCCACTCCTGCTTCACCCTCTATACCCCTAGCACAGGGGGCCCGGGACCCCCTCTTGGCCTTCAGGACCTGCAGAGGTAAGAGGGGCATCCAGCTCTCCCTTCTGCGGGCAAAGTGCACACAAGGGTTGTCACACTCCTGCTGAGGTCTCCGTCTCCTCCTCCTGCCCATCAGACCTGACCCCGCTCTGCCTTCCTCTCTCAGCCACCAGCGTGTGTCCCACCCAGGAGGGAGATGGGAGCCTCTCTGGGCTAAAATGACACAGAAGGGAGATCTCACCAGGACACACACTCAGCTCCCTCTACACTAGCTCGCTCTTGGACGGACTGATTCCTTCCCAGTCTCATATCCAAAACTGGTCTTGGAGAGCATCAGAGGGAAAATAATGAAAACTTTAAGAATAATCTATCTCTCTGATCCTAATAGAAATGGTGATGTAAGAAACAGCTGCCTCCTTCAGCCCTGGTGTGTGGTTTCAGTGGATGATCTGAGCCCTGCTGTGAGGCAGGTATTTCCAGGTTGTCCTCCTCACATGGAGCAGCTCCTCCGCCTAGTGGAGACCTGACCCTGTGGAAGGTCTGGAGGGACAGGGCCCTCAGTTCCAAGATAACATCACCTGTCCCAGCCACCACTGTGGACTGTATATCACTTGGTCTGCAACTGGTGGAAATGTGGCTCCTGGGTTAATGTCTGTGAAGAGTAACCTACCATAGAAATGCTACAACTTATTGCTGCATCGACAGTGCTTTCTGTTGCAGTATTATTCATTCTATCTTTTAACTGTTCATTCAGTCTTTCATTCATCCATGCACTCACTAGTTGAAAAATATTTCTTGACGGCCAAAAATAAGACTCCCTTTCTTGTAGGCACAAACTCAAACATGGGCAGGAATGGTGCTTGCATCGTTGCTCAGTCATGTCCAACTCTTTGAGACCCTATGACCCACCAGGCTCCTCTATCTGTGGGATTCTCCAGGCAAGAATATTGAAATGGGATGCCATTCCCTTCTCCAGGGGATCTTCCCAAAGCAGGTAATATATGGGGCACAAATATGAGAAAGATCTGCCCAGCTGTGGACAGAGTCAGAGCAGGGGTTTTAGGTGTGATGGAAAAGTTCTTCCTCCAGTGAACTCATGAACTAGGAAATGAGGACCCTAAGCAGCAGGTGGTGAGTCTGGGAGAGATGGAAGTTGCCTTCCAGGTAAAGGGGACAGTGTGAGCAAAGGCTCAGAGCTGCCCAACAGTCTGGTGGGTCCACAGCTCAGTGTGTGCTGGCTCAGCTCAAAGAGGGGGCAGAGGGGAGGAGCGGTTAGAAGGGAGGGGAGATTGGGGTCCCCTGGAGGGATCTGAAAGCCATGCAAGGAGGGTCAGCTTTATGCAGAGGGCAGGGGGCCATGCAGGGTCATCAACAGGAGTGAGCTGGGGTCAGGATGTGTCCAGATGTGTGTGCTGGGTGGTGCAGGGGAAACGGGAAGGGGCAAAGAAGGTCACCTTCCCATAAAACCACAACATCAGCAAAGAGCACTCAGCTGAGCACTTACTGGAGATGCTGGATAGACACCTTAGCTTGGTACTGTGGTGGCACCTGGATAGTCCAGACACAGTTTGTTTTCGGTCCGTAATAGGTGGCGATCACTCCAGACTCCTCTTTGAGGATGCCCCCGCAGTTAGTATTCCCTGTAACAGAAGAAAGGATTCCAGTCTCCCAGAAGCTGCACCAGGCCGCTGGGCTCTGTGCCACCCTTGCCCACCCCACCACAGGTGGTCCTGACTCCCACTCCCCAACCACAAACAGACATCCACCATCCAGTCTGAGCATCCAGGAAAATGTGGTTTTCAAGGTTTTACTCCTTTCAGAATTTTAAAGAGATCCATACCCTTTACTGCAGTTTGTTTTGATCCCTGAAAAATATAAGAGTTTAACACCTTGTCAACAAAATATTGCTTGTCAAGTGAAAGTGAAAGTCTCTCAGACATGTCCGGCTCTTTTGCGACCCCATGGACTATACAGTCCATGGAATTCTCCAGGCCAGAATACTGGAGTGGTAGCTGTTCCCTTCTCCAGGGGATCTTCCCAACCTGGGGATCGACCCAGGTACCCCATAGTGCAGGCATATTCTTTACTAGCTGAGCCACAAAGGCAGCCCATTGTTTGTCAAGTGAAGATAAAACAGCACTTTCATCATTGGTGTTTTGATCAAATGAGTTCAAGTTTTACCTGGACCTGAAAATCCTAGGGAAATCAATCAATCATCGATTGATCAATCATCAGTCAATCATCAATCACTCAATCATGTATCAGTCTCCACATTAGGGGGAAACTTTTCTCTTTGCCCAGCACCCCCCTCATGCCGACACACCCTCTGCCTGGAGGCCCTCATATCTGACACTGGACATGGTGATGCCCCTCAGCCCTCCAGGCTCCAGCCATTAAAGGTGGCTCCGTTGTCCTGGGACACCTGTGCTGTGGAGAGGTGGCCCATTCCTGCCTCATAAGGTTGTGCAGGCAGGAGGGCGGGGGAAGCTCCTGGGTTGTGGAGGTGAGGAGGGGAGAAGGAACAGGGTGGGAGTCGTAGGAGGTCAGGGTACGGGACCCTAGGGATTGTTAAGATCAAGGCTGACGGTCAGCTCCAGAAATGCCAAGTTCCTTTAACCAAAAGGTAAACCGACACCAGTGTTTCCAGGAGAGGCATCTGAACTGAAGCCCTAAAGCACTTCTCCCTGTGAGGAGCATAAAATGGTAAAAACATTAAGACCATACTTACGGGGAGCCAGTCAATTGACTCCACTGTGGCTGGAAAGACATCAAAAGAGAACAACAAATGAAAAGCTGGAAGTTACTGAAGTGTCAAGGCTATGGCACACACAGTGCCCACCCTGTGAGGAGGGGCTGTGTTTCCAGGGATCATGCTGGGCACACAATACTTGGCTGCCTTTGTCCTGGGAAGAGCCGGGTCCTGCAGGGACAGAGCAGAAAGGAAGTCTGGTGCTCGGCCTTCCAGACTCGCTTATTCAGCTGTGACCGTTTGTTTCTCAGGCCCACTCAGTGAAAATGAATGTTCTGGCTCTGGAGCCACAGTCAGACAAGTCAGCTCTCAGGAGACTTAGTGGCTTCTCCAGTTAACCTGGGAGTTTCTGCCATTTCCTAGGAAACCTCTCAGTCCCAGGCCAGTCAGAACAGAGGAGCACTCAAAAATAACTTGAGTATTTCTTGTAATTCTTCAATGAGACCAATGACAAATTTGCCTTTGGTATAAATACATGGAATAAAAATCTCAGCTGAGAAGAATGAGCATTCTTAATTTATGAAAGTTTCACCGTGTCAGGGAACTGAGTCAGGGGCCTGACAGCAGTCACTGTTTTCTTTGTTGTTGTGGTTTGTGGTTTATCCTCAGGGCTTGACAAGTGGGCACAGCACAGCTCAGGAAACAGACTGGGGACCCGTGCGGCTTGGGTGAGCACTGGATGGCTTTAGACAAGATATTTATTCTCACAAACCTCAGTCCATGCACCTGTAAACTGGAAATTTAATAGTAACAGCCTCCTTGGTTCCAGAGGACAGTTCACGCTTACACAGCTCAGTGCCCAGCCCAGACAGGCTGTCCACTACGCTCCCTGCCACTGTCAACCTCTCACCACATTCATTTCCTTTCCCATAGACACTGCTTTCCTCAGTAAATAAAAATCAACAAGCGCTCTAGAAGCTATGTGACCACAGATGTCAACCAGAACACTGGAGTCCGTTTCCAGCTGCACGTCCTGAGTACTGAAGTGGCACAGGATTGGGGGCCACAAAGGAAACCTCCTCACCCTGGAGCATCCATCTCATCTGTTCTGGAAAATACAAATCGAGGTTTCTTTGAAAGCAGATCTCAAGGGCAGAATTGCACATCTTCCCATCATGGACCCGTGCCAGGAGCCAGCTCAGGAGATCCCACCCATGACAAGGTCATGCAGGACTCGAGGGACTCCCTGGGCCATCCCACCCATGACAAGGTCATGCAGAAGAGTCCTGATAAGCAAGGCCTTAGGACTTGATGGACCCCCTGGACCTGCTCGAGCATCTACCCCCCGCAAACCAGAATCTGTCTGTCTTACTATTTTATGTCTTTCACCAGCTCTTCTGACATTAGCAGGGGGCTGTCCCCCAACCACCTTTCTCTGGTAAGAGTTAGCTTAGAGCTTTAGTTAATAAATCTCTTGGGCATGAAAGGAGTGTTTCAAACACTCTGTTAGCATTCTAGCTTACTTGGCAGGTTTATCCAGACTCTTGCAACATTGTTGAGCCAATACTTGCTGCCAAGTTCTCACATCCCTTATCCATTGTGCTCCTGGGAGTACATATAGTCGAGATGTAGAAATAACAAGCAGTAGCTTTAGCAATAACAACATTAGACTTTGAGTTAATAAGTTCTTTCTTTGCTGTAACCTGCTGAATCTTTGCTCCATAAAAATGTAACTCTGTACTTTAAGGATGACGCAGGCTAAGAATTTAAGAAAAAACACTTTAAGGGAAAATTATTGTTCTGGCTGACCAACCTTTATCAAAAAGAGATCATGGAATATCAACAGGCCTCCAGAACGGAAGATGATGTACAAAAATAAGACTCTTACAAGAAGAAACCTGATATCGATAAAAGATATTACTGATGGAATGTTGAGTTGACTCTGCATTTTTCACCTTGCTGTATGTACAGCTCAGTGTATAAAAGCCCCGAGGAAAATACAGTAAAATGGGCCTCGCTCACTGAAGCTTGGTCACACTGTGTCATTCTTTATCTCTTTCTCTATCTTTCTTCATTTGCTGACATCATCCATCCTGAGGATATCCCTGGACTCTGCTGAGGCTGACCCCAGCAGACCCACATGTACAGTGACCTCCTTTGATCTAGAATCTAAGGTCTTGGCTTTGAAGCAGCCCCCTGGAGGAGTTCAGGACATGTCACCCCAAAACATGCCGTCCTGATCTGTTGATTTGAACTGATGGTGCTTGAGAAACAGCAGATGCAGGAAGGGCTCTGATGGACCTGTTTCTACCTATAAGCTGCCCACAAAGTGTCCGAGGAGCAGAGCTCCCTTTCCCACCCCCACAGCCCCAGACCAGGGAGACAGGAAGGTCCTGATCACAGGAGACTGGGGCAAATGCTGAGAAGGATCTGTGCTCACACACTGACAGCACAAGCTTGTCCTTCCGTCCTCTTGGCTCCTGGTCACGAGCACAGTTGCCTGCAGGGAGCAGGGGAGGAAAGCATGGGTTGATGAAAAGAGGAGCTGGAGCGGTAAAGCACAGGGGACGGGACAGACTAAGACCCACAGAGAGAGCAAGGAGGAAGGAGCCAGGCTTCCCTGAAGGCACGGCCATCTCTTCTTTCCCTCCAGCACTGAGAATCCTCATAGGTCCCTCCATGTTCAGTGCAGGCCCAGCGCCCAGCCCCTGCAGGGCTAAGACCACCTCCCCTCTTCGTAGGACATCCTCAGCCCTGCTGGGAGCTGCTGCTCCTGCAGGTCATCTCAGAGCTTGTGTTGCTGCCACGTCCCCATTCTGGGGGCAGAGGCAGAGCATCCACCTGTCCTGGGGCTTCTGCAGGGGCCCCCACTTTCCCTTGGATGCCACCCCCAATCAGGTCCAGCCAGGGTCCCACCTACAACACTCATACCATCACACTTCCAAGACCCCTGAAAAGCTGACCATGTCTGGTTCACCTCCTCCAGGTCTGGGCTGAGGGCTGGCTGTCCCACAGGGTATCCAGGGGACACTGGCTAATGCAGAGGGGGCCCAGGGAATGCATGCTAGCCAGAACAAGGATGGACAGCCCAGAAAATGTTTTAAAATCATTGTATACTCAGCCCTGGATCATGGCCATCCTGCTGGACCCTCCTCCTCCAGGCTAGGCTGAGGGTGGTATCTCCTTGGAGGAGGGTAGTTTGCAGACCCTCTTCTTGGGCAACAAGCAAACTGCACAGACTCTCTAGGTTGAACAGGAAGCAGAGAGGCCAGGAGGCAAGGGGCTGGGGGCCAGACTTTACCTGTGCTGAGCAGCAAGGCCCAAGGGATGACGCTGGACAGCTTCATCTTCACAGCCTGGCACCAGCCTCAGCACTGAGCCTGGCCCTGGAGGCCTGGGGCTATATACACAGAGCAGCTGACGCCTGACCTCCTCCTCCCCTGGAGCCCAGCCCCGCAGGGCTGCGGGAGCCCCGGGTTCTCTGGGAGAAGTGGGATGCCTGCTGTTCTCTCTGTCTTTGTCACACACTTTCTGGGCCCTTTTCCCCTGGGAAATAATGACCAATTTCTTTTCTTCGTCTCCTCTTCCTGCAGTCCTGGATAATAGGTGACATGGACCACTGGCCATACAGAACTCTTATTTGAGAGCCCTCTTGTCTGAGGTTAAACTTTAGCATGTTCACCTCCAGTGACTTGCATAAGCCTCACAACACCTTGGACAGGAGAGGACCTGAGACCCAGAGAGGCCAAGGGACTCTCCCACATCCCAGGGCGCCAGTGGCAGACACAGGACCAGTCTGATGTCCCGAATGCCTGGTCTTAAGAACCCTCCTGTATCACTCAGGGCAAAGGCAGGCAAACAGCTCCCTGTTTCCTCCAGGCGCGGGCCACGACTGGTGGGGGAATCAGAGTACATGTCAGACTGTGTGTGGTGTGTCCACAAGGGAGATAGGTAGGCACATGTTGGCATTTATTCTATATTTATGCCAACACCCACATGTCTCTGATAATGAAGTGTTATAGTTATGAGAACCCAGAAGAGCTCCTTGTTGAAAACATGTAGCGGATTCCTAACATGTTCCATCCGAGTTTCTATATAAGTCAACTTTCTACTACTTATTTATCCAAGGAAATGAAAACATGGCCACACAGAACACTACTCATGAATATTCATACCTGCATTATTTGTAACAGAGAGTGGTTAAAAACCCAAATGTCCATTCATCGTTGAATGCATAAATAAAACACAGTCTGTTTGTACAATGGAAGTCATTCCACCATTTAAAGGAATACCAGCCCAACTGTCTTTCAAGGAGTGTCAGCAACTACACACTAACCAGGAGAATGCTATGCCCATTTTCCTGACCTTAAAAATTCTGCATTTTACTAAATCTTTCAAAATTCCATGTTGATTAAAAATGCTTAAAATAATGTCTTTTTTAAAATGTGCATTTCTGGTAGGGAAAAAGATGGTAGAGGAATAGACGAGGAGAACACTTTCTCCCTCACTACTTCATCAAAAGAACATTTCAATGCTGAGTAAATTCCAACAAAACAACTTCTGATTGCTGGCAGAGGACATCAGGCATCCAGCAAAGCAGATCATTGGCTTCAAAAACAGGTAGGAATAAATATAAAAGACAAAAAAGAGACAAAGGAGGTAGGGAGGGAGCCCCGTCCCTGGAAGAGAATCCCGTCCCGGGAAGAGACTCTTAAAAAGAGAGGTTTCCAAACATCAGGAAACATTCTCACAGCCGTGTCTGTGGCGAGCCTTGGAGGGCAACATAACAGGAAGGAAAAATAAATAAATAATTAAAACCAACAGATTACGAGTTCAACAGTAAAACCCCCAGCGGATAAGCAGCACAAACGCCTGCATCCGACAGTAGCAAGTGGGGGTTGGGCAGGGAGGGAGCACCAGGCGCCAGCGACAGTGCTTTCTAAGAATTGGGCTGCGGGAGACGTAGGCTGCAGGGCTTTTCTCGAGAATTGGGTCGTAACACGGCCAGAATCGGGTCCACGCATGGCTAGAACAGACTATCTTGGACTAGCAAACCAGACTGTGGGATAGCTAACACGCAAAATGCTCGAACATAAGACACCGACAGGCCCACGCGCACAGAACAAAGGACGGATTGGAAATAGCCAGCTGCAGACCATCCCCCTCCGGCAACAGGCAGCCAGAGCCTTAAGTGCTGGAAGGGGGCAATCGCAGCTCAAGAGAGACATTACCTACCAAACTGCAAGCAGGTTTCTTTGCTAATTAAGACTTCTGGGGGCTCTGGACAGTCATCATCTGCCTGAGAAAGAGCCCCAGCGGTACTCCCAGAAAATTGAGCAGCACGGAAAGGCCAGAAATCGCAGCAATTACGCTCACCAAACTCCCTAGTTACTCGGACCTGGGAAGGGCACAAAGCACAGGCTCAACCAAATCTGCGCCTCGGAGGGCTTCCTGAGCGCCGAGCCAGAGTGGCTTAGACCAGGGAGGTGCATGAAGCCTAGGGCAGCGGGCCTCAGACGGTTATCCACAAGCAGGGGCAAGCCCAGCGCAGAGTCCACCATCACCCTTCCTATGTCAAGACAGAAATCAGACACTGAAGAGACCAGCAAACAGAGGAAGTCAGAGGGAACTGCCTTGGTAGCGACCCCACACAGCACACAATGCCAGAGAAAGCACCAGATATACCTTTACTACTTTTATGATCAATTTTTTTTGGGGGAGTTGATATGGAAGCATGATTTTTTTAATTTTTAAAAATTTTTTTGAAAAATTTTTTTCTTCTTTTCTTTTCATCTTTTTTCTAAACTTTCTTAAAATTTTAAGTCCTCTATATCTCTATTTATTATTTTTATAACCTATTATTACTTTTAAAAAAAAACCTATTTTTAAAGCAAACGCCATATATAGTCTTTTTCGTGGTGGAAGTTGTTGTCTTTTAAAAATTCTGAGTCTTTTATTTTTTTTTTTTTAAATTTTTCTCCTTCTTCTTTCTTTAATATTTTATTTTTGAAAATCCAATCTCTACTCCAGATTTTTAATCTTTGCACTTTGGTTATTTGTTTTGTACATTTAAAATCCTAATCTTCAGTACCCAATTTTACATAAGTGCGAGATTTCTGGCTTGACCACTCTCTCCTCCTTTGGACTCTCTTTTTTTCTCCACCAGGTGGCCTCTGTCTCCTCCTTCCCCCCTCCTCTTCTCTACCTAACTCTATGAATCTCTGTGTGTTCCAGAAGGTGGAGAACACTCAGGAACTGGTTACTGGCCGGACCTGTATCCCTCTTTTTCATCTCCTTATTTTATCCTCCTGGCCACCTCTCTCTACTTCCTCCCTCTCCTCTTCCATGTATAACTCTGTGACCACCTCTGAGAGGTCCAGACTTTGGAGCGCACACAAGAAAGTGGTTACGGGCTAGTTTGCTCTCTCCTCTTTTGATTACACCTCATCCCATCCCACTCACCTCTAACTACCCCCTCCCTCTTCTTTCCTCCAAGTAACTCACTGATCCTCTAGGGGTGACTCTCAAGGTGGAAAACCTATCATCTTTAACCTGGATGTTTTAACCTTAGTGCTGTATAGATGGAGAAATCATGAGGCTATTGTAAAAATAAATCTGAAAACCAGAATCAGGAGGCTTAAGTCCAAATCCTGAGATCATCAGAGAATTCCTGAATACAGGGAACATTATCCAATAGGAGCTCATCAAACACCTTCATACCTACACTGAAACTGAGCACCACCCAAGGGCCAACAAGTTCCAGAGCAAGACATACCATGCAAATTCTCTAGCAACACAAGAACATGCCCCTGAGCTTCAATATACAGGCAGCTCAAAATACTCCAAAACCATTGACATCTCATAACCCAATACTAGACTTCACAGCACTCCAGAGAGAAGAAATCCAGCTCCATCTACCAGAACTCCAACACAAGCCTCCCTAATCAAGAAACCTTGACAAGCCACTGATATAAACCCACACACAGTGAGGAAGCTCAATAATAAAGAGAACTCCACAAATTCCCAGAATATAGAAAGGCCACCCCAAGTGCAGCAATATAACCAAGATGAAGAGACAGAGGAATATCCAGCAGGTAAAGGAACAGGAGACATGCCCACCAAACCAAACAAAAGAGGAAGAGATAGGGAATCTACCTGAGAAATATTTCTGAATATTGATAGTGAAAATGATCCAAAATCTTGAAATCAAAATGGAATCACAGATAAATAGCCTGGTGTCAAGGATTGAGAAGATGCAAGAAAGGTTTAACAAGGACCTAGAAGAAATAAAAAAGAGTAAACATTTAATAAATAATGCAATAAATGAGATCAGAAACACTCTGGAGGTGACAAATAGTAGAATAACGGAGGCAGAAGATAGGATAAGTGAAATAGAAGATAGAATTGTAGAAATAAATGAACACAAAGAACAAATATTAAAAGCAGCAAGGGAAAAACAACAAATAACACACAAGGGGATCCCCATAAGAATAACTGCAGATCTTTCAATAGAAACTCTTCTGGCCAGGAGGAAATGGCAAGACATACTTAAAGTGATGAAAGATAATAACCTTCAGCCAAGACTACTGTACCCAGCAAGGATCTCATTCAAATATGAAGGAGAAATCAAAAGCTTTACAGACAAGCAAAAGCTGAGAGAATTCAGCACCACCAAACCAGCCCTCCAACAAATACTAAAGGATAGACTTTAGACAGGAAACACAAAAAGGACATATAAACCCAAACCCAAAACAATAAAGTAAATGGCAACAGGAGCATACTTATCAATAATTACCTTAAATGTAAATGGGTTGAATGCCCCAACCAAAAGGCAAAGACTGGCTGAATGGATACAAAACAAGATCCCTATATACGCTGCTTACAAGAGACCCACCTCAAAACAACGGACACATACAGACTGAAAGTGAAGGGCTGGAAAAAGATATTCCATGCAAATAGAGACCAAAAGAAAGCAGGAGTAGCAATACTCATATCTGATAAAATAGACTTTAAAACAAAGGCTGTGAAAAGGGACAAAGAAGGCCACTACATAATGATTAAAGGATCAATCCAAGAAGAAGATATAACAATTATAAATATATATGCACCCAACATAGGAGCACCGCAATATGTAAGACAAATGCTAACAAGCATGAAAGGGGAAATTAATAATAACACAATAATAGTGGGAGACTTTAATACCCCACTCACACCTATGGACAGATCAACTAAACAGAAAATTAACAAAGAAATGCAAACTAAACGATACAATAGACCAGTTAGACTTAATTGATATCTATAGGACATTTCACCCCAAAACAATGAATTTCACCTTTTTCTCAAGTGCACACAGAACCTTTTCCAAGATAGATCACATCCTGGGCCATAAATCTAACCTTGATAAATTCAAAAAAATCCAAATTATTCCAAGCATCTTCTCTGACCATAATGCACTAAGGTTAGATCTCAATTACAGGAGAACAACTATTAAAAATTCCAACATTTGGAGGCTGAACAACACCCTACTGAATAATCAACAAACCACAGAAGAAATCAAAAAGAAATCAAAATATGCATAGAAACAAATGAAAATACAACTACACAAAACCTGTGGGACACTATAAAAGCAGTGCTAAGAGGAAAGTTCACAGCAATACAGGCATACCTCAAGAAATAAGAAAAATCAAATAAATAACCTAACTCTACACCTAAAGCAACTAGAAAAGAAAGAAATAGAGAACCCCAGAATTAGTAGAAGGAAAGAAATCCTAAAAATTAGGGCAGAAATAAATGCAAAAGAAACAAAAGAGACCATAGCAAAATCAACAAAGCAAGAAGCTGGTTCTTTGAAAGGATAAATAAAATTGACAAACCATTAGCCAGACTCATCAAGAAACAAAGAGAAAAAAATCAAATCAATAAAATTAGAAATGAAAATGGAGAGATCACAACAGACAACTCAGAAATACAAAGAATCATAAGAGACTACCATCAGCAATTATATGCCAATAAAATGGACAACTTGGAAGAAAAGACAAATTCTTAGAAAAGTACAACTTTTCAAAACTGAACCAGGAAGAAATAGAAAATCTTAACAGACCCATCACAAGCATGGAAATTGAAACTGTAATCAGAAATCTTCCAGCAAACAAAAGCCCAGGTCCAGACGGCTTCACAGCTGAATTCTACCAAAAATTTTGAGAATAGCTAACACCTATCTTACTGAAACTATTCCAGAAAATTTCAGAGGAAGGTAAACTTCCAAACTCATTCTATGAGGCCACCATCACCCTAATACCAAAACCTGACAAAGACACCACAAAAAAGAGAACTACAGGCCAATATCACTGATGAACATAGATGCAAAAATCCTTAACAAAATTCTAGCAATCAGAATCCAACAACACATTAAAAGATCATACACCATGACCAAGTGGGCTTTATCCCAGGGATGCAAGGATTCTTCAATATCCGCAAATCAATCAATGTAATTCACCACATTAACAAATTGAAAAATAAAAATCATATGATTATCTCAATAGATGCAGAGAAGGCCTTTGACAAAATTCATCCATTTATGATAAAAGCTCTCCAGAAAGCAGGAGTAGAAGGAACGTACCTCAACATAATAAAAGCTATATATGACAAACCCACAGCAAACATTATCCTCAATGGTGAAAAATTAAAAGCATTTCCCCTAAAGTCAGGAACAAGACAAGGGTTCCCACTTTCACCACTACTATTCAATATAGTTCTGGAAGTTTTGGCCACAGCAATCAGAGAAGAAAAAAAATAAAAGGAATCCAAATTGGAAAAGAAGAAGTAAAACTCTCACTGTCTGCAGATGACATGATCCTCTACATAGAAAATCCTAAGGACTCCACCAGAAAACTACTAGAGCTAATCAATGAATATAGTAAAGTTGCAGGATATAAAATCAACACTCAGAAATCCCTTGCATCCTATACACTAATAATGAGAAAGTAGAAAAAGAAGTTAAGGAAACAATTCCATTCACCATTGCAACGAAAAGAATAAAATACTTAGGAATATACCTACCTAAAGAAAATAAAGACCTATATATCAAAAACTATAAAACACTGATGAAAGAAATCAAAGAGGACACTAATAGATGGAGAAACATACCATGTTCATGGATCGGAAGAGTCAATATAGTGAAAATGAGTATACTACGCAAAGCAATCTACAGATTCAATGCAATTCCTATCAAGCTACCAGCAGTATTTTTCACAGAACTAGATCAAATAATCTCAAGATTTGTATGGAAATACAAAAACCTCAAATAGCAAAAAGCAATCTTGAGAAAGAAGAATGGAACTGGAGGAATCAACTTGCCTGACTTCAAGCTCTACTACAAAGCCACAGTCATTAAGACAGTATGGTACTGGCACAAAGACAGAAATATAGATCAATGGAACAAAATAGAAAGCCCTGAGATAAATCCACACACCTATGGACACCTTATCTTCGACAAAGGAGGCAAGAATATACAATGGAATAAAGACAGTGTCTTTAACAAGTGGTGCTGGGAAAACTGGTCAACCACTTGTAAAAGAATGAAACTAGATCACTTTCTAACACCACACACAAAAATAAACTCAAAATGGATTAAAGATCTAAACGTAAGACCAGAAACTATGAAACTCCTAGAGGAGAACATAGGCAAAACACTCTCCGACATAAATCAGAGCAAGATCCTCTATGATCCACCTCCCAGTATAATGGAAATAAAAACAAAAATAAACAAATGGGATCTAATTAAAATTAAAAGCTTCTGCACAACAAAGGAAACTATAAGTAAGGTGAAAAGATAGCTTTCTGAATGGGAGAAAACAATAGCAAATGAAACAACTGACAAACAACAAATCTCAAAGATATACAAGCAACTTATGCAGCTCAACTCCAGAAAAATAAACGACCCAATCAAAAAATGGGCCAAAGAACTAAATAGGCATTTCTCCAAAGAAGACATACAGATGACTAACAAGCACATGAAAAGATGCTCAACATCACTCATTATCAGAGAAATGCAAATCAAGACCACAATGAGGTACCATTTCACACCAGTCAGAATGGCTGTGATCCAAAAGTCTACAAGCAATAAATGCTGGAGAGGATGTGGAGAAAAGGGAACCCTCTTACACTGTTGGTGGGAATGCAAACTAGTACAGCCACTATGGAAAACAGTGTGGAGATTCCTTAAAAATTGCAAATAGAACTGCCTTATGACCAGCAATCCCACTGCTGGGCATACACACTGAGGAAACCAGAACTGAAAGAGACACATGTACCCCAATGTTCATTGCAGCATTGTTTGTAATTGCCAGGACATGGAAACAACCTAGATGTCCATCAGCAGATGAATGGATAAGAAAGCTTTGGTACATATACACAATGGAGTATTACTCAGCCCTTAAAAAGAATAAATTTGACTCAGTTCTAATGAGATGGATGAAACTGGAGCCGATTATACAGAGTGAAGTAAGCCAGAAAGAAAAACACCAATACAGTATACTGACACATATATATGGAATTTAGAAAGATAGTAATGATGACTCTGTATGTGATACAACAAAAGAGACTCAGAGGTATAGAACGGACTTTTGGCCTCTGAGGGAGAGGGAGAGGGTGGGATGATTTGGGAGAATGGCATTGAAATAGGTATACTATCATATAAGAAATGAAGTGCCAGTCTATGTTCAATACAGGATACAGGATGCTTGGGGCTGGTGCACGGGATGATCCAGGGAGATGATATGGGGCGGGACGTGGGATGGGGCTTTGACATTGGGAGATCGTGTTCACCTGTGGCTGATTCATGTCAATGTATGGCAAAACAAATACAGTATTGTAATGTAGAATAAAGTATTTAAAAAAAATTTTTTAATGTGCATTTCTCCAACTGCCAGTGGGTTTGACTGTTTCTCCAATGTAGGATGTGCTTAGCATTCATGAAGTCCTAGGTTCAATCCTTGGCACCTCCAGTTTTCTTGGGGGGCTGTGAAATTTGTTTGGGGTTCTAAATCAGTACTAGACGCATCCTCGTTTGCTAAGAACACCCACTGCTTGCCCACTTTCTTGGTTCATTTTGAGCTTCCCTGGTGGCTCAGACAGTTAAAGTGTCTGCTCGCAATGTGGGAGATACAGGTTTGATCTCTTGGTAAGGAAGATTCCCTGGAGAAGGAAATGGCAACCCACTCCAGTACTCTTGCCTGGAAAATTCCATGGTTGAAGGAACCTTGTAGGCTACAGTCCACTGGATCGAAAAGAGTTGGATATGACTGAGTGACTTTACTTTCACTTTCCAATGTTTCTAGTCCAATCCCAGTTCTTTTGAGAAATGTCAGTTCATGCAGTAGCAACAGCAGCATATCGTTGGGCCAGTTTTCTATTATTGTTGCATTACTTGTTTCTCTTTATTGGTGGTAGAAACTTCCTATTCTTTTTAAGTCATATCTTTCTTTACAGAAACCCTAATGGATTCCCAGTGGGAGGGACCTTCTACCTCAAGCAGAGCAGAGAGGAGTTGCCTGAGCTATCTGGTCACTCAAGCTCTTCTGAATGGCTAATGAATGGAGGAGGCTCACTGGACAGGGTCTCCCTCTCAGAAAACGATGCTGGTTCTGCTCCAATGGTTAAGTGCCCTGGTTGTTATTTCTATAAAATGCAACAATTCCTCACAGTTCTCCTTCCATCTAGAATCTCCCTTGCCTTATCATTCCCTGTTACCCCTGGCAGTCCCTTAAGTATAGAACACTCCAATGGCCATGATCTGTGGATAGAACAAGGAGCACCCCATGGCTGTAAATGCCTGGATGGAGGGAATGCAGGAGCCATGGGAGGAGGGACTTGCTTGTCTTCCATCCCAGCCCAAGCATCCTGCCTTCAGTCCTTGCATGTCAAGTTCACTGTCCTCCCCCTCAGCATCCATGCAGGTTTGTGACTGCTTGGCGGGTTGGGGGAGGGGGGGTTGGGTTGGTGTGTGTGTGGACACAATCCCATTTTCCAGGGACACTCAGGAATCTGGAATCTGTCCCTCTGCCACGTGTCAGGTTGTCTCCCCACTGTGCCAATAATGGGTGCATGCATGCTAAGTCGCTTCAGTCAAGTCCTACTCTGCAGCCCGCCAGGCTCCTCTGTCCATAGGATTTTCCAGGCAAGAACACTGGAGTGGGTTGCCGTGCCAGGGGATCTTCCTGATCCAAGGATAGAACCCGCTTCTCCCGTGACTCCCACATTGCAGGTGGATTCTTTATCACTGAGCCACCAGGGAAGCCCTTGTCTCAGTTATATGGCAGGTTAATTACCAAACCTTTATAATAATCCTTCATAGGTAATAGTTGCTATTTCCCCTTTGTATGTGTGATTTCAGTTCCTTTTCAAAATTGCCCTATTCTGGAACTTTCATTCTTCTATATGAGTTTTGGATTGTCTTAATGGCAGCCCACTCCAGTACCCTTGCCTGGAAAATCCCACGGATGGAGGAGCCTGGTGGGCTACAGGCCATGGGGTCGCAAAGAGTCAGACACGACTGAGCAACTTCACTTTCTTTCACTTTATCAAATTCTAGGAAAGTTTATTTTAATTTAAGTGCTTTAAATTAATAGATTTGTTGGGCAGAATTGGCATTTTTATGATCTGAGGCTTTTAAACCTGTAACACTTGTGTTTCTCCATTTCATCACATTTTCTAGTCTTTCAGTAACATTTAAAAGTTTTTTCCATAGAAACCTGATACACCTAATTGGTTATACACAGTCAGAAACATTACTATTTTTCACACATTGATCCAGCAATCTTAATCTTAGCTTTAGTTCCTATCAATTGACTTTAGATAATTTTTTAAGATTTTCTATGTGTATCATATTGGCTGAAAATAAGATTAGTTTTATTATTTTTTTTTTTTGCCAGTTATTACAATGTTAACTCCTTTTTCTTACAGAGAAAAATGCTAAAATGACCAGAGTCTCCTAAACGATGCTGATTAAATGTGATGGTTATCATTCTGTCTTAACTTTAATGGGATTACTTCTGAAGTGTCACCATAAATTAGAGGTTTGATGGACATTTTTTATACTTATGCTTTAAGGCATTTAGCTTGTTTCCTTCAATAAGATTCTAAGAGTTCTTTTACATCATTAATGCCTATTGAGTTTTGCTGGATTTGTTTCTGAATCCATGAAGCAGTAATACAGACTTCAGTGCTTATTCTGTTAAACTCAAAAATTACACAAGTAGATTTTCTGATTTTGAATTATCTTTGCATCTTAGAGATAAATTCTTATTTTAAAAATATTTTTTAACAATACTCAATTCATTTCCCTAAAATTATATCTTATTCTATTTCATTTTATCTTGTTTTCACCTGTATTCTTAAATTACATTAACTAAAATTTCCTTTTACTGTCTGTCCTTGCCCATAACTCATATCAGATTATAGTTATATCACTTCAGTTCAGTCACTCAGTCATGTAAGACTGTTTGCGACCCCATGAACCGCAGCATGCCAGGCCTCCCTGTCCATCACGAACTCCTGGAGTCCACCCAAAACCATGTCCCTTGTGTCAGTGATGGCATCCAATCATCTCATCCTCTGTGGTCCCCTTCTCCTCCTACCCTCAATCTTTCCCAGCATCAGAGTCTTTTCCAATGAGTCAGCTCTCTGCATCAGGTGGCCTAAGTATTGGAGTTTCAGCTTCAACATCAGTCCCTCCAATGAACACCCAGGACTGATCTCCCTTAGGATGGACTGGTTGGATCTCCTCTCAATCCAAGGGACTCTCAAGAGTCTTCTCCAACACCACAGTTCAAAAGCATCAATACTGCACTCAGCTTTCTTTATAGTACAACTCTCACATCCATACATGATCACTGGAAAAACCATAGCATTGACTAGACGGACCTTTGTTGGCAAAGTAATGTCTCTGCTTTGGAATATGCTGTCTAGGTTGGTCATAACTTTCCTTCCAAGGAGCAAGCATCTTTTAATTTCATGGCTGCAATCACCATCTGCAGTGATTTTGGAGCTCAGAAAAATAAAGCCTGACACCGTTTCCACTGTTTCCCCATCTATTTCCCATGAAGTGATGGGACCAGATGCCATGATCTTCGTTTTCTGAATGTTGAGCTTAAGCCAACTTTTTCACTCTCCACTTTCACTTTCATCAAAAGACTCTTTAGTTCTTCTTCACCTTCTGCCATAAGGGTGGTGTCATCTGCATATCTGAGGTTATTTATATTTCTCCCAGCAATCTTGATTCCAGCTTGTGCTTCCTTCAGCCCAGCGTTTCTCATAATGTACTCTGCATACAAATTAAATAAGCAGGGTGACAATATACAGCCTTGACGTACTCCTTTCCTATTTGGAACCAGTCTGTTGTTCCATGTCCAGTTTTAACTGTTGCTTCTGACCTGCATACAGGTTTCTCAAAAGACAGGTCAGGTGGTCTGGTATTCCCATCTCTTTCAGAATTTTCCACAGTTTATTGTGATCCACACAGTCAAAGGCTTTGGCATAGTCAATAAAGCAGAAATAGATGTTTTTCTGAAACTCTCTTGCTTTTTCCATGATCCAGTGGATGTTGGCAATTTGATCTCTGGTTCCTCTGCCTTTTCTAATACTAGCTTGAACATATGGAAGTTCACGGTTCACATATTGCTGAAACCTGGCTTGGAGAATTTTGAGCATTACTTTACTAGTGTGTGAGATGAGTGCAATTGTGTGGTAGTTTGAGCATTCTTTGGCATTATGTTTCTTTGTGATTGGAATGAAAACTGACCTTTTCCAGTCCTGTGGGCACAGATGAGTTTTCCAAATTTGCTGACATATTGAGTGAAGCACTTTCACAGCATCATCTTTTGAATTTGAAATCCCTCAACTGGAATTCCCCCATGAACAATATGAAAAGAAAAATGATAGGATACTAAAAGAGGAACTCCCCAGATCAGTAGGTGCCCAATATACTACTGGAGATCAGTGGAGAAATAACTCCAGAAAGAATGAAGGGATGAAGCCAAAGCAAAAACAATACCCAGCTGTGCATGTGACTGGTGATAGAAGCAAGGTCCAATGTGGTAAAGAGCAGTATTGCATAGGAACCTGGAATGTCAGGTCCATGAATCAAGGCAAATTGGAAGTGGTCAAACAAGAGATGGCAAGGGTGAACATCAACATTCTAGGAATCAGCAAACTAAAATGGACTGGAATGGGTGAATTTGACTCAGATGACCATTATATCTACTACTGCAGGCAGGAATCCCTCAGAAGAAATGGAGTAGCCATCATGGTCAACAAAAGAGTCCGAAATGCAGTACTTGGGTGCAATCTCAAAAATGACAGAATGATCTCTGTTCATCTCCAAGGCAAACCATTCACTATCACAGTTATCTAAGTCTATGCCCCAACCAGTAACACTGAAGAAGCCGAAGTTGAACGGTTTTATGATGATCTACAAGACCTTTTAGAACTAACGCCCAAAAGAAGATGTCCTTTTCATTATAGGGGACTGGAATGCAAAAGTAGGAAGTCAAGAAACACCTGGAGTAACAGGCAAATTTGGCCTTGGAATGCGGAATGAAGCAGGACAAAGACTAATAGAGTTTTGCCAAGAAAATGCACTGGTCATAGCAAACACCCTCTTCCAAAAACACAAGCGAAGACTCTACACATGGACATCACCAGATGGTTAATACCGAAATCAGATTGATTATATTCTTTGCAGCCAAAGATGGAGAAGCACTATACAGTCAACAAAAACAAGACCAGGAGCTGACTGTGGCTCAGATTATGAACTCCTTATTGCCAAATTCAGACTCAAACTGAAGAAAGTAGGGAAAACCGCTAGACCATTCAGGTATGACCTAAATCAAATCCCTTATGATTATACAGTGGAAGTGAGAAATAGATTTAGGGGCCTAGATCTGATAAATAGAGTGCCTGATGAACTATGGACAGAGGTTCATGACATTGTACAGGAGACAGAGATCAAGACCATCCTCAAGGAAAAGAAATGCAAAAGAGCAAATTGGCTGTCTGGGGAGGCCTTACAAATAGCTGTGAAAAGAAGAGAGGTGAAAAGCAAAGGAGAAAAGGAAAGATATAAGCATCTGAAAGCAGAGTTCCAGAGAATAGCAAGAAGAGATAAGAAAGCCTTCTTCAGAGATCAATGCAAAGAGATAGAGGAAAACAACAGAATGTGAAAGACTAGAGATCTCTTCAAGAAAATTAGAGATACCAAGGGAATATTTCATGCAAAGATGGCCTCGATAAAGGACAGAAATGGTATGGACCTAACAGAAGCTGAAGATATTAAGAAGAGGTGGCAAGAATACACGGAACAACTGTACAAAAAAGATCTTCAAGACCCAGATAATCATGATGATGTGATCACTCATCTAGAGCCAGACATCCTGGAATGTGAAGTCAAGTGGGCCTCGGAAAGCATCACTACAAACAAAGCTAGTGGAGGTGATGGAATTCCAGTGGAGCTGTTTCAAATCCTGAAAGATGATGCTGTGAAAGTGCTGCACTCAATATGCCAGCTCATTTGGAAAACTCAGCAGTGGCCACAGGACTGGAAAAATTCCATTTTCATTCCATTTGCAAAGAAAGGCAGTGCCAAAGAATGCTCAAACTATCACACAATTGCACTCATCTCACATGCTAGTAAAGTAATGCTCAAACTTCTCCAAGCCAGGCTTCAGCAATAAGTGAACCATGAACTCCCTGATGTTCAAGCTGGTTTTAGAAAAGGCAGAGGAACCAGAGATCAAATTGCCAACATCCACTGGATCATGGAAAAAGCAAGAGAGTTTCAGAAAAACATCTATTTCTGCTTTATTGACTATGCCAAAGCCTTTGACTGTGTGGATCACAATAAACTATTGAAAATTCTGAAAGAGATGGGAATACCAGACCACCTGACCTGCCTCTTGAGAAATCTGTATGTAGGTCAGGAAGCAACAGTCAGAACTGGACATGGAACACAGACTGGTTCCAAATAGAAAAAGGAGTACGTCAAGGCTGTATATTGTCACCCTGCTTATTTAACTTATATGCAGAGTACATCATGAGAAACGCTGGACTGGAAGAAACTCAAGCTGGAATCAAGATTGCTAGGAGAAATATTAATAGCCTCAGATATGCGGATGACACCACCCTTAAGGCAGAAAGCCTCTTGATGAAAGTCAAAGTGGAGAGTGAAAAAGTTGGCCTAAAGCTCAACATTCAGAAAACGAAGATCATGGCATCTGGTCCCATCACTTCATGGGAAATAGATGGGGAAACAGTGGAAACAGTGTCAGACTTTATTTTGGGGGGCTCCAAAATCACTGCAGATGGTGATTGCAGCCATGAAATTAAAAGACGCATTCTCCTTGGAAAAAAGTTATGACCAACCTAAGTAGTATATTCAAAAGCAGAGACATTACTTTGCCGACTAAGGTCTGTCTAGTTAAGGCTAAGGTTTTTCCTGTGGTCATGTATGGATGTGACAGTTGGACTTGAAGAAGGCTGAGTGCTGAAGAATTGATGCTTTTGAACTGTGGTGTTGGAGAAGACTCTTGAGAGTCCCTTGGACTGCAAGGAGATCCAACCAGTCCATTCTGAAGGAGATCAGCCCTGGGATTTCTTTGGAAGGAATGATGCTAAAGCTGAAACTCCAGTACTTTGGCCACCTTATGCAAAGATTTGACTCGTTGGAAAAGACTCTGCTGCTGGGAGGGATTGGGGGCAGGAGGAGAAGGGGACGATAGATGATGAGATGGCTGGATGGCATCACTGACTCAATGGATGTGAGTCTGAGTGAATTCTGGGAGATGGTGATGGACAGGGAGGCCTGGCGTGCTGCAATTCATGGGGTCACAAAGAGTCGGACATGACTAAGCAACTGATCTGAACTGAACTGGAATTCCATCCCCTCTACTAACTTTGTTCGTAGTGATGCTTCCTAAGGCTCATCTGACTTCACATTCCAGCATGTCCGGCTCTAGGTGAGTGGGAGTGATCTCACCTTCGTGATTATCTGGGTCATGAAGATCTTTTTATACAGTTCTTCTGTGTATTCTTGCCACCTCTTCTTAATATCTTCTGCTTCTGTTAGGTCCATAACATTTCTGTCGTTTCTTGAGCCCATCTTTGCATGAAATGTTCCCTTGGTATCTCTAATTTTCTTGAAGAGATCTCTAGTCTTTCCCATTCTATTGTTTTCCTCTGTTTCTTTGTATTGATTGCTGAAGAAGGCTTTCTTATCTCTCCTTGCTATTCTTTGGAACTCTGCATTCAAATGGATATATCTTTCCTTTTCTCTCTTGCTTTTCACTTCTCTTCTTTTTAGAGCTATTTGTAAAGGCCTCCTCAGACAGCCATTTTGCTGTTTTGCATTTCTTTTTCTTGGGAATAGTCTTGCACGCTGTCTCCTGTACAGTGTCATGAACCTTCATCCATAGTTATATCAGATTATTATAAATTTGTAGAATGAGTTGGGTATATTTTCACTTCCTGTAAGATATTTTGAATGAATTAAAAGTTACTGAGCTTCACAGTGTTAAAGAATTCACCTGCAAAGCAGGAGACTTGGGTTCAATACCTGGATCAGGGAGACCCCCTGGAGAAGGAAAGGTCGACCCACTCCAGTATTCTTGCCTGAGAAATTCCATGGACAAAGAAGCCTGGTGGGCTACAGTCTATGGGGTCACAAAAGAGTTGGACACGACTTAGCGACTAAACAATTATGACAACAAGAGTAATTGAAGGCAGTGATATTTCACTGTCAAACTGTCTAGAACTGTAGTCTTCAAAGAAGAAAACTTTCGCTCACTAACTCTGATTTTTACCCCCAGGCAAAAACGTTTAATGAATCAATGAATGGATGAATGAATACAGTAATTATTTTGAAAGAAGCTTGGATCACTGCTCCTGTTTTCTTCTTACTATTATTGGAGTAGAATTGGTTTACAATGTGGTGTTGGTTTCTGCTGTAAAACAAAGTGAATTAGCTGCGGCTGTACATAGATCTATATCCCCTCTCTTTTGAGTGCTCCTCCTTTCTTATGACTCTTTCTTTAGTAGTTTTAGAGAGGGAGGAACAGAGATTTCCCATGTAGCCCGGAGTCCCATGTGAGCATCACCAGCTCCCTGTTCCCATCACTCCTCCAAGTGCCATGCTTGCCATAGCTGATGAACCTACGTCGAAACAGTAATAACAGCCTAAAGTGCATAGTGGTCACTGTTAGTGTGACTCATTATATGGGTTTGGACAAAAGTACAAGAACATGTTCCCATCGTTAAAATATCACCTAGAATATTTTCAGCGCCCTAAAAGTCCTCTGTGCTCCCTATAGTCATCTCTCCTCCCAAACCTGGGCAATGGCTGACCTTATTACTGTCGCCATAGTTTGACATTTTCTACAACGTCAAATAGTTGGAATCACGCAGTATGCAAGTTTTTCAGATTGGCATCTTTAAGTTAGCAATTTGTATTTAAGTTTCTTTCACATGTCTTTTGATGGTTTGTTGGTTCACTTCTTTCTAGTACAAAATATCATTCTAAATGTATCACAGTTTACTGATCCATTTACCTTCCAATGGACTTCTTGGATGCTTTTTGAGTTTTGGCAATTGTGAATAAAACTGCTATAATGGCCTTGTGTGGGTTTTCATGTGAATATAAGTTTTCAATTTCTTTGGATAAATACCAAGTAGCAGGATTTCTGGGTGAATACCAAGACTATGTTTATTTTTATAAGAAATTGCTAAACGGCCTTCCTGATAACTTACTGTGAATGGTGTCAGATTCGACATTGCTGATATATAATCCCTAGTACAGAGTTTAAACTGAGTTGTTTGTTGTGTAATCATCAGTTCTAGGCTTAAAGAAAGAAAGAAAAAAAAAACACGTTTTATGTGACTAAGACTGAGGAATGTAGAGAAAAAAAGTTTGTCCCTTCCTCCTCCTTGAGAACCCCTATCTCCTCCTTGGGGACCCTGGACTTCTTATCAACCTGCCTAGGAACTGACTCTCTCATTCCTAAATAGCTTTTCCATTTTTCATCCTGACCAGCAATGTATGGGAGTTCCCATTGCTTTATATCCTCATCAGCATACAGTGCTGTCTGGATTCCAGATGTGGTCATCTGAAGCTGTATCTCACTGTCATCTTAATTTGCCATCCTCTGGTGACACATGATGGGGTGCATCTTTACATGTTTACTGCCATTTGTATACTTTTCTTTTTGTTGAAGTGTCTGTTAAAATTTGGCCCTTTAAAAGTGAACTGTTTCCTTATCTTTGAATTTTAACAGGCCTTTGTATGTTTTGCCTGCAATGCAGGAGACTCCAGTTCAGTTCTGGGGCGGAAAGATCTGCTGGAGAAGGGATAGGCTACCCACTCTAGTATTCTGACCTGAAGAACTCCATGGACAATTCTCCAGCATTGCAGGCAGATTCTTTATCAGCTGAGCCACAAGGGAAGCCCTCCATGAACTTATGGGATCACAAAGAGTCAGACACGACTGAGTGACTTTCACTTTCACTTTTTATGTTTGGATAACAGTCCTTAATCAGACATGTCCTTTCCACACGTTTTCTTTCAGTCTATGGCTATGAGTTTGAGTAAACTCGGAGTTAGTGATCGACAGGGAAGCCTGGTGTGCTGCAGTCCACGGGGTCACAAAGAGTTGGACACAATTGAGAGACTGAACCGAACTAAATTACTTTTGGAGATGAATGACTTAAAGGTAAGGGGAAAGAGGGAATACGAAATAGTCCTCCTTCCTACTGGGAGCCAAGCAGTTCCAATAACAGAGCCACTTTGTCAGATGTAGTCTTGAAGGACTCAAGTGAGCGTGCATGTTGAGACTTTATGCTAAGTTGGTTGACATAGAACGGGGAGAGAAGGAAATGACTGGTAAATTCCCAGAGAGACTACAGGAGGCTCTCCACAAGTTTCCTGATATTGATCCTGAAAGTGCAGAGGAGAAATAATCTTAAAAGATAGATTTCTCACTCAGACAGCTCCAGATTTCTGCCATAATGTACAAAAACAGGCTTTTGGATCAAATCAGTCTTTAAAAACTGTTACAGCTGGCTCAGACAGTATATTATGATAGAGAATACAAGGAGGAAAAAAGAAGCAGACAAAAGACTTAAGACCTATTGAGGAAAAATGCCCAAAGGAACCCAGGAGGGGCATTACTGTGGAGAGGAGGGGCATCTCAAGCTAAGTTACTCTCAGGCGTCTGAGCTGCCCCCCAGCTCTCTCTCCGGTCTGTAAAGGGCCACACTGGAGGAGAGCTGCCCCCAGAGGTATAGGCCCCAGGGGTTGGGCTCTCAGGACAATCAAGACTGAAGGTGCCAGGGGTCCCCACACAAACTCCCATCCATAACACGTGAGGAACCCTGCTTATCAGTAACTGTGGGAGGCCGATCAGTCGAAGTCCCCTGTCCACTTTTCTCCCAGTCCACCACTGTGATGGGACGGCCAGAGCCAAATGCTATGATTTCAGTCATCCTTTAGCTGCACCTGGGACTCTGGGCTGTTTCTCACACGTTTCTGATTGTGCCGGAGTCTCCCCCACCCACTCTGGGGAGGGATTATACTGAGCAAGGCCCAGGCCTCTGTTTTCACGAATATGGAGACTTCTCTTTATCTCTCATTAATTGAACAAAATGTAAATCCTAAAGTGTGAGCTAATGGAAAAACTGTGGGTTGAGCACAAAATGCTGTCCCTGTCGTTATCAAGCTCAAAGACCCTAACCTATTTCCACATCAAAAGCAGTACCCACTAAAGCCCGAGGTTAAGGAAGAGTTAAAACCCATCATTGAAAAGTTAAAGGAGCAGGGGCTATTCATCCCCTGTAATAGTCTATGCAACACTCCTATTTTGAGTGTGAAAAAGTCACATGATGAATGGAGACTAGTTCAAAATTTATGAATAATAAATGAGGCTGTGGTTCCTTTTACTCATATGCCAAAAACGAACGGATTTTCTTGCTTACAGGTCTGAGTAGACACTTGTACTGAATGGATTGAGGCCTTTCCCTGCCATGGTGAACAGGCTAAGGAAGTTATAAAATTTTTAATCCATGAAATTATTCCCAGGTTTGGGCTGCCACGGAGCCTCCAGAGCAACAATGCTCCACCTTTAAAGCTGCTTTAATTCAAAGGGTGTCAAAAGCTCTAGGAATAGAATGTCACTTACACTGTTCTGAAGACCCCCAATCTTCAGAAAAGGTTGAAAAGGCTAATGACATTATTAAAAGACATCCGTGTAAGCTAACTCAGGAAACACAGACAGTTGGTTTAAAGTTTTACCCACAGCTTTAATGAGGGCTTGAACTGCCGCTAACAAGAAGGGACTGTCTCTATGGCAGACCATTTTTGCATACAGATATTGTCATAGACCCTAAAGCCTTAGAACTAACTATTTGACTCAGCTTTCACCTTTTCAACCTCCTCATCAATTGAAGGCTTCCCATGGTGTGTTTCTCTGGTTGAAGAAAAGACTTTCTTCAACTCTGTGAATATCTTCACCATCAGCAATCACGTGTGATGTCTCTCTTTAGTCTAATGATGTCTAGCAATCCTAAGATGGACTGGTGTAACATTTTGCACCTTAACTATGGATATAACATGACTTTCAGCTTTGATTATGCGTTACCTTGGTTTAAGGACTATCTTGCTGTACATAAGTGCGTAAACGCATCTAGATCTGGTGGTTTCCTACCTGATGTCTATCAAATATGGGATAAGAGCATATGGCTGCCTCCTGAAAAGGGATGCCTACTGTCTAACACTCCTATATGCTTGGAACAAATAGAGCCATCCCCAGAAGTTAGCTGACAACTTAACTATGATGATTGGAAACCACTGGAATTTTTGCCTCAAGAAATATGCAATGTAATCATTCCTGTGTTTTCCAGTCCCAGTTCAGGTCCTCCCTTTGCCTGGCCAGGAACTGATTGGGACTGGATCCCTCAGTTATGCTGGTTTGCTCCAAATGGGACCTACTGGATATACGGCTCTTACCTATGGGCATGGCTTCCCCTGGCTGGATAGAGAGATGCACCCGAGGTTGACCTTTACTCATGGCTTTGTATTTTCAGACTTTCCAGAGAATCCTGCCAGTCTGCCACACCTTAAAACTCACTGGGCAGGGTCTGTATTTCACTGGTATGATTATCTGGCTGCAATATTCACTCCTCTCTCTGAGAACTACAGATGTTATGCTACAAGCTGATGCTCTAAGTTTATTCAACAGGCTTTAAAAGAGTCTCAAAAAGCTATTTCAGCCCTTAGTACAAATTATTATATTAAACAAATACAAATTAGAAAGCTGATTTTACAAAACAGATTGGCTTTAGATATTCTAACAGCTGTACAAGGAGGAACAGGTGCTATGATTTAAACCCAATGTTGTACATGATACCAGATACGAGTACTGATGTCACTCACTTTACTAAACACATGAACAAGATGGTTCAGGCTATGGTTTCTCCTGAAGTCTCCATCACCTCACTTTTGGAAATGTTAACTACCTCCCCTTGGTGGAAAACTGTCTTAATTGTGATGATTCTAATTGTTCTGCTTGAACTGTTTGCTCCCTGCACTTGTAACTGTGTCACTGAATCTGCTTCTAACCATTTGAAAGCTTTTACGTTAGGAATGGTTGTATAGCCTCCTAAAAGTACCACAGACTCCTCCAACTATTATTTGGGGTCCCTGGATCACAGACCCTCACTATGAGTTTAGGGACACTACCTTTCAACAGCAGGGAATAGTTATGGAATGAAAACTATGCTTCTTTCCCTTGGCAACATAATTCTCCTTAAAGAAAAGGGGGGAATGAGACAGTCAATTCCTAAGAAGTCTGGGGACCCCCAGGAGGAGAGGGGGTCTGGAATTCTCAAGGCGGAGGAAGGACAGATGTCTTTCTTGTTGTTGTTTCCCCTCCACACTCCTCAGTCTTAGTCACATAAGATTTTTTTTTTTTTTCTTTAAGCCAGGAACAGATGATTACACAACGAACAACTCAGTTTAAACTCTGGATTATATAACAACAATGTATCTTGTTTGAGAAATCTGTATGCAGGTCAGAAAGCAACAGTTCAGACTGGACATGGAACAACAGACTGGTTCTAAACAGGAAAAAGGAGTACATCAAGGCTGTATATTGTCACTCTGCTTAGCAGAGTACATCATGAGAAACTCTAGACTGGATGAAGCACAAGCTGGAGTCAAGATTGCCAGGAGAAACATCAGTAACTTTAGATATGCATCCTTATGGCAGAAGGCAAAGAAGAACTAAAGAGCCTCTTGATGAAAGTAAAAGAAGAGAGTGAAAAAGTTGACTTAAAACTCAACATTCAGAAAACTAAGATCATGGCATCTGGCCCCATTGCTTCATGGCAAACAGATGGGGAAACAGTGAAAATAGTGGCAGACTTTATTTTGGGGGCTCCAAAATCACTGCAGATGGTGACTGCAGCCATGAAATTAAAAGACACTTGCTCCTTGGAAGGAAAGTTATGACCAACCTAGACAGCATATTAAAAGCAGAGACATTACTTTGCCAACAAAGGTCTGTCTAGTCAAAGCTATGGTTTTTCCAGTAGTCATGTATGGATGTGAGACTTGGACTATAAAGAAAGCTGAGTGCAGAAGAATTGATGCTTTTGAACTGTGGTGTTGGAGAAGACTCTGGAGAGTCCCTTGGACTGCAAGGAAGTCCAACCAGTCCATCCTGAAGGAAATCAGTCCTGACGATTCATTGGAAGGACTGATGCTGAAGCTGAAACTGCAATACTTTAGCTACTTGATGTGATGAACTGACTCATTTGAAAGGACCCTGATGCTGGGAAAGATTGAAGGCAGGAGGAAAAGGGGATGACAGAGGATGAGATGGTTGGATGGAGTTGGTGATGGACAGGGAGGCCTGGTGAACATGGGGTTGCAAACAGTCGGACACGACTGAGTGACTGAACTGAACAGATCCTGCTTGAGGACAGTTTCTACTTCCTGAAAACCTTCTGACTAATCCTGATATTAAATATATATTATGGAAGTGGGTCTGGTAGGATCTTTCTATCGTTAAGTTCTAATCCTGTTACCCTAAAATGTGAATTGTGGGAATGGGCCTGGTAAAATTTTTACAACTTTGAGACATTCTTTTGATTTGTTGTAATAACTAACTTTAAAAGTATGTAATTCCCTTGCTAAAGACTACCGAGTGGGGCACTCTCCATCCCCCGTCTGATGTCTATGTCAGAAACTTTCCCTATCCCTTTTCATACTTTTGCTACACAAAAGCTCTTGGAGTGATCAAGCCTGGTCCCTGGTCATGAAGCTAAATCTTCTTCTTTGGAGATCAAGAATTCAGCACTGTTCACCGTAAGCTATTAATTGTAGAGTTATCCATTTAGCTGAATCTTGATATACTAACTGGGGACCCTCAGAAGCGGGCAGGTGAAACTGGAAGTGTTGTAAGGATGCAGTTCTGGCCCAGGGGACAGTGTGAACAACGGCAGGAAGATGCCCAAAGTTCTGCTGGGCCCAATACTCAGTGTGTGACGGCTCAGCCCTAAGAAAGCGTATAAGGAAGAAGACATTAAGAGGGAGGGAAGGTCAGATGGAAAGGATTTTGTAAACTCTAACCAAGCTTCTCCGTCCATGGAATTTTTCCAGGCAAACATACTGGAGTGGGTTGCCATTTCCTTCTCCAGGGGATCTTCTTGACCCAGGGATCGAACCCTGGCCCTCCAGCATGGCAGGTGGATTCTTTATTGACTGAGCTACCAGGGAAGCCCCAAACTCTGCTAAGGTGGGTAAATTTAATCTTAATGGCAGGGATTCATAGAAGGGCTTTCAACAGGAAGTGAAAATGGAATCGGATCCTGTTTGGATACATGTGCTGGATAGTGGCGGGTGAACTGGAGGAGATCAGGATGAAAGGTTTCCTAATATCTACAACATCAGCAAAGAAAACCCACCCCCAGGAAACTCACTTGAGGGAGGGAGATCCCAGCATGGCTCTGAGCTCTGATCCCATGCTGCCCTCATCGGGCATTGTTGTTCCTGAGGGAGTTGATGACCCAGTTCAAGGTCCATGAACTGGTCCCCACACCACCCCCTCCGCTCTGAGCAGAAATAAAAGACTTGAAGGCAATTTGGTCAGTTCCAGGCCTACAGGAGGCTGTGCCATTCAAGCACCACTGTGCTTTATGATCCTTCTAACATCTGATCTGATAAAACGCAGTTTCACCCAACTTTGATGAACTGACAAACAATGCGGGCTTTATGTTTTACTCTTTTCAGAACTTCAAAAGTAACCCTGATGCAGTACTAGGCTAGGGGAATCAAAGAGATTCAACACATTCTCATCAAATATTCTTTACCATCAACCATGTTGCCAGAAAATTTAGCAGAGATTTGGGCCAGCATCTCATTTCTCTTTCTGGGGAGGTTTTCATTGTGAAGGTAAGAGAAGTAGTTGATAGGCACAACTCCTGTCTCCAGACAGGCTTCAGACAAAGGAGTATTCCTCTGGTTTGAAAGACCTTCAGAGAGGATTTCAGTCACTCTCAGTGATGCCTGAGGATCCAACACTGTGAAATGAGGACTCACAAACAAAACAAAAAATACAATTCCAGACTCAGATAAAGAGACTTTATTCAAAATGATTACAGCAATAAGCAGAGTGACCCATCCTCTAGACTGACAAGTTTTTAAAGCTCAGGAGTAAGAAGTCTTTCTTTCCGTGGAGGAGACAGATGACTGGGACAGACAGAGAGGGAGGGATGGGGTCAATATGTGATCAGACAGGTGAGCAGTGGACGTCTCTCCTCTTGTTCAGCTGATTCCTGAAATCTGCAAGGACCGTTGTTTTCATTTCTAATGCTTGCCCACTCTTAGGCACAAGGCAAATGTCACTAATCTCTGGGATGGAGAGCAGCTTAAATAGACTTTGGGTAAGTCACATCAATAAACATTTTCTCCCAACTAATAAGTGGGGGAAAGTTTCAGTAAAACATTAGAGGAAGAAAGCAATTTTGAGGACTGTGTCTTGTCTCCTGTGGGTTACATGTGTATCTATATACCTGCATAACACCTATATAATGAACATAAATTTCCATTAGTATACTAATATACTAATATATGTACATATACATATATATATATGATATATATATCATATACATATATATATGATATATATATACATATACATATATATATGATATATATATATCTGCTATATATCAACATATTTACTATACGCCTATAAACCTTATATATATGTATTGTATATTCCCTGATGGCTCAGTGGTAAAGAATCCACCTACAATGACGGAGACACAGGAGATGCGAGTTCAATCTCTGGTCAGGAAGATCCCCTGGAGGAAGAAATGGCAACCCACTTCAGTATTCTTGCCTGTAAGACTCCATGGACAGAGGAGCCTGGCGGTCAACAGTCCATGGGGTCATAAAGAGTCGGACATGACTGAGCACAAACATGCGATACTATCTGTACCTCAGAGTTAAAATACATTTATTGGGAAAATGCCAAAGGGATTTTTAAAAGATCAAGCAGGGAAATTTTACATTTGCGAGGAAATTTTCACATCATCAAGATGAAAAATATAATTTGTCAAAGAATTTTCGTATCAGGACTTTCCAACTTAAAAACCCAGGGTTTGCAGAAAGGCTGGGACAGAACTGGTGGATGATTCTGGAGAACCTCAGCAGGTCACCTTGCCTGTCACTCACCCGGTGACGGTCAAGTTTGTTTCAACAGTCACGTAAATACCACACACCTGGCTCCCATGGAGCCGTTCACAGACAGGGGAGGGCTCGGCGGCAGGTCTCTGCTCTCTAAATCCCATCTTACACCACATGACGGAAAATTAATAAGAAGTCAGGGACTGGGTGGTTGGGCTTTCTTGTGTACTTGACAGTCATGGTATTGGTACAAGATGTGTATTCCAAGTATGAAATGTTACAAATCTTCCGTGAGCTAGAAGATTCTGGTGGCCCATCTATAATCTCGAGAGACTATCACAGTTGAGGCTGTGGGAGCAAAGGGAAAAGCAGGCATCAGCCTTTGGAATCATGGTCCCTCCGGTAGGCAACCTCTCCGCCTGGACCTGATCCTATCACATAGCTTTGCTCACGAGACTTCTTAGGCTTGATGCCCACAGGGAAGGAGACTCACCCTTCTGGAGCAGGGCATCACCCAGGACCCTCCCCTCACATGACTCCACATCTCCTGGGAAGCCCCACTGATGGCTCAGGGAAACCCACCCAGGCCTCTGGGATCAGGACCCACTAGAGGGCACAGTATGGCCAACCCTGAGGACTCTTTCCTTGGACAAGCAAGAGTCAGGTGAGGCTCAGATATGTGTGTATGACTCTGCTCCTGCTTCACCCTCTCCACCCCCTAGCACAGGGGGCCCAGGACCCCCTCTTGGCCTCCAGGACCTGCAGAGGCGAGAGGGGAGTCCAGCTCTCCCTGCTGCAGGCAAAGTGCACACATGGGTTGTCACACTCCCGCTGGAGGTCTCCGTCTCCTCCTCCTGCCCATCAGACCTGACCCCACCCCTGTCTTCCTCTCTCAGCCACCAGCGTGTGTCCCACCCTGGAGCAAGGCTGGAGCCTCTCTGGGCTAAAATGAGACACGGAAGGGACATCTCACCAGGACACACACTTGACACTCTCTAAGTTAGCTGAGCTGACTTTTAGTTAGCTGTGCCCTCCCCTGTTTAGTTAGTTTGCTCTTAGACTGATTCCTTCCTTGGTGCCAAGGACAGTGAAAAAAAAAAAATCTGTGCAAAAGTGGAGAGGTCAATCAGGGGAAGTTTTCCATATAATCTATCCCTCTGACCGTAATAGAAATATGATGCAAGAAACGCCTGCCTCCTTCAGCCCCAGGGTGTGCTTTGGGGATATGGTCTGAGCCCTGCTGTGGGGTAGGCATCCCTAGGTTGGCCTCACATGGAGCAGCTCCTCCGCTTAGTGGGAGACCTGACCTCATAGAAGGTCTGGAGGGACAGGGCCCTCAGTCACTAGAGAACATCACCTGTCTCAACCACCACGCTGGACCGCATGTGGCCAGCCATGGACATGTGGCTCCTGCGTTTGTATCTATGAAGGCTAACCCGCTATAGAAGTGCTGTGATTTATTGCTACATTGCAAATGCTTTCTGTTGCCACACCATTTTGTTCACTTTTCATATTATCATTCATTTACTCTTTCTTTCTTTCAATGGTTCATTCATTCATTTACTCAGTCATTAGTTAAAAAAATTATTCCCTGACACCCCAGAGATTAAGCTGCTTTCTCTAGAGCAAATTTAGACATAAGCAGGAGTGATCCTGTCAATTCCCCCAGAGTTTTGCACGGATTAATGGATGGGGCACAAATGCAAGAAAGATCTGCCCACCTGTGGACAGAGTCAGAGCAGGGGTTTCAGGTGTGATGGAAAAATTCTTCCTCCAGTGAACCTGTGAACTAGGAAATGAGGACCCTAAGCAGCAGGTGGTGAGTCTGGGAGAGGTGGGAAGGTGCCTTCCAGGCAGAGGGGACAGTGTGAGCAAAGGCTCAGAACTGCCCAACAGTCCGGTTGGTCCACAGCTCAGTGTGTGCTGGCTCAGCTCAGAGAGGGGGCAGAGGGGAGGAGCGGTTAGAAGGGAGGGGAGATCAGGGTCCTCTGGAGGGATCTGAAAGCCATGCAAGGAGAGTCAGCTTTATGCAGAGGGCAGGGGGCCATGCATGTTCGTCAGCAGGAGTGAGCTGAGCTGGAGTCAGGATGTGTCCGGATGTGTGTGCTGGGTGGTGCTGGGGAACGGGAGAGGCCAAGAAAGACACCTTCCCATAAAACCACAGCATCAGCAAAGAGCACTTACTGAGATAGAGTATTTCCAAAAGAATTTTGTAACCTGGGTCCATCTTGATGATCCAGAGGCATTCCGTATGCAGTCCCAGATAAGGGGAGATCACTCCATATTCCTCTTCATGAAGGTCCCCACACAGATTTTTATCTTTAACTGAAGAGAGAATTACAGGTGCCCAGGAGCAACACCGGGCCGGCGGGGGGAGGGTACCACCCCTGGGCACCACACCACCGTATGTGGTCCTAACTTCCCCTTCCACCAATCACAAAGGAACCTCCAGGGTCTACGTCTGGGGTCCCCCAAAAGTGAGTCTTATCTTGTGCTCTGCAGAGCATAGCAAACCCACACACACGTCACTGCAGTTTGCTCTGACACCTGAAAATAGAAGAACTTCAAACTCGCATGATGAGACATTTTTCATCAAGCGAAGATAAAGACAGTACTTTCCTCAGCGGTGTTCATCATCAAAAGACTTCCTATTTACAAAAAATGCTCCTCGAGTACCTGGGCCAGAAGTCACCAGGGAAATCAATTGATCATCAATCGATCAATTATCAATCATCAATCAGCCCTCTCATCAGGAGGAAGCCTGTCCCTCTGCCCAGCACCCCCTCCTGTTGCCAACACACCCTCTGCCTAGACACGGTGATGCCTCTCAGCCCTCCAGGCTCCGGCCACTGGAGGCAGCCTCGACATCCTGGGACACCTGTGCTGTGGAGAGGTGGTCCCACTCCTGCCTAGTGAGGTTGTGAGGTTGTGCAGGCAGGAGGGAAGGGAAGGCTTTTGGGCTGCGGAGGAAAGGTGGGGATGGGAGGAGGAGCACGGTGGGAGTCATGAGAGGTCAGGGGGTATGGGACCCTAAGGACTGTTAAAACCGAGGCTGATGGTCAGCTCCAGAAATGCCAAGTTCCTTTGACCGAAATGGTAAACTGGTACTACTGTTTCCAAGAGAGCTATTGAAACTGCAACCCCCAAGCACTTCTCTGTGTGATGAGCAGGAAAGAATGAAACAATATCAGTGCACTTACAGGGAAGCCTGTCAGCTGAATCCGATGTGGCTGAAAGAGAAAAACAAACAAAAAAACAGAAAGTCAAGATGACAAGGTGGAATTTACGGAGGAGTCAAGCCTTTCTCATAGACAATGTGGAGAAAGGCTGAGTCTCAAGGAAGATGCAATCGAGCACAGACAGAAAAGCCTGGCTGTCCTTGTCCCCAGGACGAACCTGGTCTCATAGGGGCAGGGCAGCATGGAGGTCTAGCCCTCCACCTTCAGGACTCCTTTATCCAGCTGCTTTCTTCTCGTCTCTCCAATTCCACCTTGTCTCCTGTGATGCCCCCACTCCGGAGCCAATTCCAATTAGAGGTCAGCAGTCGGGATGCTGACCCACCTGTCCTGATTTCCCCAAGAATTTCCCAGTCTGAGCATTGGAAGACCCTCTCCCATGAAACTTCTCCAACCTGGTCACAACAAGAAATTTCATCACTCTAATGAATGAGAACTGTTTGGAAAATTCTTTACTGAGGTCAGTGACCAATCTGGGGTTGAACAAAATGAAATTGATTTTCCACTGGAGAGAAGGGAACCATCTGAATTTATGAGGTTTCACAGTATCAGGGAAGTGAGTCTGGGGCTTGGGTCAAGGGTGCTGATCCAGCCCCTCGGGCTCCACCATTGACGAGACCCTGGCTTGTCCTCATGATGTGACCAGTGGGCACAGACGGTGCAGGAATCAGATGGGCCTGGATGAGAGCTGGATGGCTTTTGACAAGGCACTCATTGTCACAAACTTCAGTCCATTCACCTATAAACTGGACATTTAATAATGGACTGTCCTTGGTTCCAGAGTACAGTCCACACATACACAGCTCAGTGCCCAGCCCAGAGAGGCTGTCCACTACGCTCCCTGCCATTGTCAACCTCCCACCTCATTCGTTTCCTTTCCCATAGACACTGCTTTCCTCAGTAAATCGAAATCAACAAGCGCTCTGGAAGCTATGTGACCGTAGCTGTCAACCAGGACACTGGGGTCCGTCTCCAGCTGCACGTCCTGAGTACTGACGTGGCACAGGACTGGGGGCCACAGAGGAAACCTCCCCACCCTCCATGGATGGATGGGGCGTCCATCACATCGGCTCTGAAAATAACAAATCGAGGTTTCTATGAAAGCAGATCTCAAGGGCAGAATTGCACATCTTCCCATCATGGACCCATACATCCAGTGACCTCCTCTGATTTGAATCTGAGGTCCCAGCTTTGAAGCAGGGGAACAAGGAGCCCAATGTAAGAGTTCACCCCTAAAACATGCTGCCTTGATCTGTTGATTTGAACTGATGGTGCTTGAGAAATGGCAGAGGCAGGAAGGCTCTGATGGACCTGTTTCTACCTATAAGCCGCCCATAAAGTGTCCCAGGAGAGAACTGCGACCCACCTCGCCCAAGACCAGGGAGACAGGAAGGTCCCGATCACAGGAGACCGGGATAAATGCTGAGAGGGATCTGTGCTCACACGCTGGTAGCACAGGCCCGTCCCTCCCCACCCGCCTCCCACACAGCTCCTAGTCATGACCACAGGTGCCTGCAGGGGAGCAGGGGGTGGGGGGAGGGAAGCGGAGTGTGGGTCGATGAGAAGAGGAGCTGGAGCAGAGAAGCACAGAGAAGGGGACGGGACAGAGTAAGACCCAGAGAGAGAGCAAGGAGGAAGGAGACAGAGGCTTCCCTGAAGGCACGGTCGTCTTTTCGTTCCCTCCAGCACCAAGAATCCTCATGGGTCCCTCTGTGTTCAGTGCAAGCCCAGCGCCCAGCCCCCTGCAGGGCTAAGAGCCTCCCATAGGACATCCTCAGCCCTGCTGGGAGCTGCTGCTCCTGCAGGTCATTCCTGAGCTCATGTTCCTGCCACATCTCCCTCCCTGGGAGGCAGATGCTGAGCACCCCCATCTGTCCTGGGACTTCTCCAGGGCCCTCTATTTCCCCTTGGATGCCACCCTCCAGTCAGGTCCAGCCCGAGTCCCACCTCCCACACCCACACCATCACACTTCCAAGACCCCTGAAAAGCTACCCACGACTGGTTCACCTCCTTCAGGTCTGGACTGAGGACTGGCTGTCCCACTGGGCATCTCAGGGGATATTGGCATAAGGCTGAGGTAGAGGTTAGGCAGGGGGCCCAGAAAACACATGTCAGAACAAGGAGGGAGAGCCCAGAAAATGCTTAAAAGCCATTATATGCACAGCCCTGGGTCATGACCATCCTACTGGACTCTCCTCCTCCAGGCCAGGCTGAGGGTGGTATCTCCTCAGAGGAGGGCAGCTTGCAGACCCTCTTCTTGGGCAGCAAGCGAACTGCACAGACTCTCTAGGTTGAACAGGAAGCAGAGAGGCCTGGGGGCAAGGGGGCTGGGGGCCAGGCTTTACCTGTGCTGAGCAGCAAGGCCCAAGGGGTGACGCTGGACAGCTTCATCTTCGCAGCCTGGCACCAGCCTCAGCACTGAGCCTGGCCCGGAGGCCTGGGGCTGTATACACGCAGCAGCTGACGCCTGACCTCCTCCTCCCTGGAGCCCAGCCCCGCAGGGCTGCGGGAGCCCCGGGCTCTCCAGAAGGGAGGTGCCTGCTGCTTCCCCTTGTCTTTGTCAGAGAGTTTCTGTGTCCTTTCCCACCCAGACTGGGAAACGATGGTCTGTTTCTCCCCTCCCTCTCCTGTTTCTGCGGTCCTCGATGAAGGTTGGCAAACTAGCCATAGACCACCAGGATGCCCTGTTTGCAGGGCCCTCTTCCCTGGGGCTCAGCTGCAGCGTGTCCACCTCTAGTTACTTCATAGACCTCAGTATGACTTGGATGGAGAGGAACTGAGACCCAGAGAGACCAAGGGACTTGCCCACATGCCAGGGTGCCAGTGGCAGACGCAGGACCAGTCTGACATCCCGGCTGCCTGGTCTTAAAAGCCCTCCTGTGTCACTCAGGGCAAAGGCAGGTAAACAGCCCCCGTCTGCCCCAGGTGCGGGTCACGACTGGTGGGGAAGCCGAAGTACATGTCAGCCTGTGTGTGGTGTGTCCACAAGCGTGACCTGGGCACACATGTCGGAATTCTTTCTATACTTATGATATGGAGACCACGTGGCTCAGTCCAATGAGTGTCACAGTTGTGAGAACCCAGCAGAAGCCCCGATGGAAGGGGCTTATGCTAGCCTCAGTCTAGCAGGTTCTTGAATGTTCCACGCTAGCTTCTACATGGCCCAGGTTTCTACTAGGTATTTACCAAGGAAATGAAAACATGCGTCCACACAGAAAATTGTGCATGAATATTCATGGCAGCATTATTCATAAGAGACAGAGTGAAAGAAATCCAAATTTCCATCATCTGATAAATAAATAAAACATGGTCCATCCCTAAAATGATAACCATTCAGCCATCAAAAGGAATGGCAGCCCACTTGCCTTCCAAGGATCATTACCAGCTATATACACACCAACCAGGAGAAGCCGATGTCCAGTTTCCTGATTAAACAGCTCTGAATTTTACCAAGTCTTTCAAAACATCTCGGTGATTACAATTGTCTGAAGTAATGTCTTCTATTAAAATGTGCATATCTCCAACTCCAGGGCGTTAGGCCACTTCTCCAGCGTTTCCAGTCCAACCCCACTTCTTGTGGGAAATGTCTGTTCATACATATCTTTGAGCCAAGCTGTTATTACTGTTGCATCACTCCTTTTTCCTCATGAGTTGTAGAAACTTCCTGCTCTTTCTAACTCGTACCTTTCTTTACAGGAGCCCTAATGGGCTCCCAGTGGGAGGGACATTCCACCTCCAGCAGAACACAGGGGAAGCTGTGTGAGCCATCTGCTCACACAAGCTCTTCCGGCTGATGAGTGGAGGAGGAAGTTTATTGACAGGGTCTCCCTCTCAGAAAACAATGCTGATTCTGCCCCAGTTGGTTAGGCCCCCTGGTTGCTATCTGCATAAAATGCAATCATTCCTCGTAGTTCTCCTTTCATCTAGAATCTCCCTTCCCTTACCATTCTGTGTTGTCCCTTACAGTTCCCTACACACAGAATACTCCCTGGCTCTGGTCCACAGACAGAACAAGGAGCACCCTATGGCTGTACATGCCTGGATGGAGGGGAATGCAGGAGCCGTGGGAGGAAGGCAGTTGCTTGTCTTCCATCCCAGCCCAAGCATCCTGCCTTCAGTCCTCATGTGTCAGGCCCGGTGTCCTCCCCCAGCAGCGTCCAAGCAGGGCTGTGACTGCCTGGGGAGAAAAGAAACTACAGTCCCTTTCCCAGGGACATTCAGGAATCAGTCTTAGCTTCCTGAAGTGTCTGTGCCCCTGGAGCAAATGTATGATGTAATAGTTTTTGAGGACTTCCGTCCCTCAGATGTTTGTCCCAAAGCTCACGCCTGGTTTCTGAGGTTCCTAGACAAGCCTGGTTGCCTTGCTTCCAGCCCCTCCCCTGAGGACTGCTCCACTACACACTTCTCCTCTCCTCTCCATGAGACGCACTGGGTGTCTGCACCCGGTTCACAGACCCCCCAAGTGTTTCCCACCTCATCAGATCTTCCCAGCTGCTCTCTTTCTAGACCATCTCATGGATAGGAATCGCCTCCTTCTCAGTGATCACGCTTTTATTCCCAGGGAGGCCCTGAAGGGTCTGTTGGGCATTTTGTAAGCTGCCTTCCCAGCTCAGATTCCCTCCTCATTGACGGAGAACTGCAATTTCATTCTGTTTCTATTCCCCTTGTGTGTGCCATGGACCACGGGAGAAGCTGACCCCAGACTCAGCTCTGAGAGGAGGTCAACAGGAAGTCCCCGTCCTGGTGATGGTATAGGAATGAGCATGTCCCCAGGTGAAGGGACAGGGGAGTTCTGGCTGCGGGGGAGGTGGCAGAGGTCTGCTCCACGTCCTCCCAACTGAGGGTGAAGCCAAGTCACAGGGGAGGCAGAGCAGGAGGAAGGTGGGGCCACCAGTCCAGAGCCACTGGGCAAGCTTGCCCCAAAGCCCCCTCCCTTCCAGCTCCAGGAGGCACTGCCCGTCCTTGTGGTTGAAGACATTTGACATGGGGGTCCCAGTCAGAAGGAACCTGACTGACAGGTGCAGAAAAAGACAACCTGACTCCTTCAGGTTCCCAAGGATACGAGGGACACAAAGTTTTTCTAAGATTCCCTAGAGAGTCTTAGAAGAGCAACTACTATCTTTTGTTTGGGCCCCCAAGCTAAGCAGACCTGCTCTAGCTCTGCCTTTCTTTGGAGGAAAGGCCATAATTCCTAAATTTTCCGGCACAATATTGATGAAACGTGATGACAGCCATCTTGCGGTGTTCTTAACTCTACTGCTGCTGCTGCTAAGTCGCTTCAGTCGTGTCCGACTCTGGGCGACCCCATAGACGGCAGCCCACCAGGCGCCTCTGTCCCTGGGCTTCTCCAGGCAAGAACACTGGAGGGGGTTGCCATTTCCTTCTCCAATGCATGCATGCATGCTAAGTCGCTTTAGTCGTGTCCGACTCTTTATGACCCCATAGACAGCAGCCCTCCAGGTTCCTCTGTCCACAGGACTCTGTAGGCAATAATACTGAAGTGGGCTGCCATTTCTAGGAATGCTCTTTATGTCTCAATCATAAATGTATGTTTTGCTGGATGTTCTTTCTAGTTGTGATTTATGAAAGCAAGCTTGTTTCCTTCAATGACTAATTTCTAATAGCTTTGTTACAACATTAACAGCTATTCAATTTTTTTGAATTTGTTTCTGTATCCATTGAGGTGTTAATATGGATTTTAGTGTTTATTCTATTAATATGAGAAGTTACTTTCACAGATTTTTTTAATTTCAAGTTATCTTTGCATCTTTAGCATAAATATTTATTTTTAAGAATATTTTTTAAATTATGGAATTTAGTTTCCTGAAGTTCTGTCCTATCCTTTTATGTTTGCACCTATGTTCATAAATTTTATTTACTGATTTCCTTTCCTGTACTATCCTTGCCTATTACTCATATCAGGACATAGTTTTATCAGATTTTTCTATATTTAAAATGATTTGGGTAGCCTTTATGAGTTCTCTAAGACATTTTAAATAAGATAAAGATAATTGAAAACGGCAATATTTCCTTGTAAAACTGCCTGAAAGTATGGCCTTTGAGCACAAAACTTTTTTTCACTCTGTAGACAATTTCAGGGCATCAGTCATCACATTTTATTAAATAATCTCTGATGTGATTATGAATGGATTGTTTTCTTAATTTTTCTGATAGTTTGTTATTAGTGGATAGAAGTACAATAGATTTCTATATATTAATTTTGTGTCCTGCAAATTTGCCAGGTTTATCAGTGAGTGCTAGAAGTGCTTGGGTGGCATCTGTACTGCAGGGCTTCCCGGTAGAATCAGCCTGCCCATGTGCGAGCTCACGTCAGCTCAGTTGTATCTGACTCTGTGACCCCATGGCACGCCAGGCTTCCCTGTCCATTACCACCTCCTGGAACTTACTCAAACTCATGTCCATTGAGTCAGTGATGCCATCCAACCGTCTTTCAACCCCTTCTCCTCCTGACTTCAGTCTTTCTCAGTATCACAGTCTTTACCAATGAGTCAGTTTTTCGCATCAGGTGGTCAAAGTATTGGCGCTTCAGCTTCAGCATCCATCCTTCCAACAAATACTCAGGACTGATTTCCTTTAGGATGGACTGGTTTGATTTCCTTGCAGTCCAAGGGACTCTCAAGAGTCTTCTCCAACACCACAGTTCAAAAATATCAATTCTTTGGGGCTCAGCTTTCTTTATAGTCCAACTCTCACATCCATACATGAGTACTGGAAAAACCATAGCTTTGACTAGGCAGACCTTTGTCATCAAAGTAATGTCTCTGCTTTTTAATATGTTATCTAGGTTTGTCGTAGCTTTTCTTCTAAGGAGTAAGCTATTTTTAATTTCATGGCTGCAGTCACCATTGCAGTGATTTTGGAGCCCAAGAAAATAAAGTCTATGACCGTTCCCATTGTTTCCCCATCTATTTGCCATGAAGTGATGAGACTGGATGCCACGAGCTTAATTTTTTGAATGTTGAGCTTTAAGCCAACTTTTTCACTCTCTCACTTTCATCAAGAGACTCTTTAGTTCCTCTTCACTTTCTGCCTGTCATCTGCATATCTGAGGTTATTGATATTTCTCCTGGCACTCTTGATTCCAGCTTGTGTTTCATCCAGTCTGGCATTTTGCATGATGTACTCTGTATATAAGTTAAATAAGCAAGGTGACAATGTACAGTCTTGACGTACTCCTTTCTCAATTTGGAACCAGCCTGTTGTTCCATGTCTGGTTCTAACTGTTGCTTCTTGACATGCATACAGATTTCTCAGGAGGAAGGTGAAGTGATGTGGTATTCCCATCTCTTAAAGAATTTTCCACAGTCTGTTGTGATCCACACAGTCAAAGTTCAGTGCAACACATTTGACAAAATTCCTGCCAATGCAGGAGAAGTGGGTTCAATCCCTGGGTCAGGAAGATCTCTTGGAGTAGGAAATGGCAACCTGATCCACTAGTCTTGCCTGGGAAGTTCTATGGACAGAGGAGCCTGGTGAGTTACAGTCCATGGGGCTACAGAGTTGAACACATGTATACTATGATGACATCTGTAAGCAGTGACATTTAACTTCTGCCTTTCCAGTTTGAATTCCTTTTATTTCTTTTTCTTTTGGCTTGCTATAACTAGGAATTCCAATACCATGTTGAATAAAAGTGGCGAGAGTGAGCGTCCTTGACTTGCTCCTCATCTTGGATGGAAATGCTTTCAACTTTTTGCCACTGAATATGATATGAGCTGTGGACTTGTCATATATGGCTTTTATTATGTTGAGTTGTGGTCCCTCTATATACACTTTGTTGAGAGTTATATTTCTTTTTTTAAACAACTCTCAGGAAATTGTAATCCATTACATCCTGTGACAAAATATGCACCAAGTACCCTTCATTTCTCTGTCAAGTCTTTCTTATAATTTATGTGAAATTATCTCATATGTTAGGTGCTAAATAAAACTCACTTTGTACTATTAGAAAAAACTCTCAGGAAGCGTGGTTTTTGAAGCAGAAAACTTCGAATTGCTAGTTCTTTTTTGACAAATGATATTTATTGAATCAAAGAAGTAATGAATGGATGAACGGGTAAAATACTTATTTTTAAAATCTGTCTCATTATGCTTGTTTTCATAAACCCATTTTTGACCATGCCATACCACTTGTGAGATCTTTGTTTCCTGACCAGGGAAAAGGGTGGAGTCCTAACCACTGGACCACCAGGAAGTCCCATCATGAGACTATTTTTTAAAGCAGTTTTAGATTCAGAGCACAGTTGTGAGACAGGAACAGAGGTTCCCCACATAACCCATGCTCCACCCATGCACAGCCTCCTCTACAATCATCAAAACTCACCCGAGCGCAACATTTGTCATAATTGATGAGTCAGAGTTGAAGCATCATAATCATCTGAGGTTCGTAGTTTACATGAGGATTCACTCTTGGTGTTGAACATCCATGGGTTTGGACAAAATAGAATGACATGGACCCATCGCTATAATAGCACACGGAGAATTATCACAGTTTTCAAAATCCCCTGTGCTCCACATTGTCATCATTCTCCCTTAAGCCCTACAAGCCATTGACCTCTTTATTGTCTTCATAGCTTTACCTTTTCTAGAATGTCAAATAGCTATACTGGCGCAGTGTATAGCTTTATCAGATTGGCAACTTTCACTTATCAATATGCCTTTCAATTTCTTCCACATGTCTTTTGTGGTTTGATAGCTCATTTCTCTTCAGTGCTACAAAATGTTCCATTTCTGGATATACTCCACTTTACTGACCCATTCACCTTCCAAAGGACATCTTGGTTACTTCTGAGTTATGACAATTATTAATAAAGCTGCATAATATCTGAGTGCAGACTTTCGTGTGAACATGTTTTCAAGTCTTGTGTGTAAGAACCAAGATATATGATTAGATTCCACATGTAACTGGTATCATATGACATTTATCTCTCTCTCTGACTTACTTCACTTAATATGACAACTTCTAGGTCCATCCGTTGCTGCAAATGACATTATTTCATTCTTTTATGGCTGAGTAGTATTCCACGGTATGTATATCTCTCTGTATATATGTATATATACACCACATCTTCTTTATTCTTTCACCTGTCAATGGGGTTTTAAATTGCTTCCATGTCATGTCTATTGTAAACAGTGCTGCAATGATATATATTTTTAATTAGAGTACATGTATCTTTTAAAATCATTTTTCTGTATTTACTTTTGACTGCGCTGAGTCTTCATTGCTGCGGGCTTTCTCTAGTTGTGGCGATCGGGGCTACTCTTCATTGCAGTGAACAGGCTTCTCGTTGCAGCGGCTTCTTTTGTGGGGCACAGGCTTAGCTGCTCCGTGGTGGCATGTGGGATCTTCCCGGACCAGGGATCGAACTCATAGCCCTTGCATTGGCAGGCAGACTCTTAACCACTGTACTACCAGGCAAGTACATGTATCTTTTAAATTAGAGCTTTCTCTGGATATATGCCCAGGAGTGGGATTTCTGGATCATATGTTAACTCTATTTTTAGTTTTTAAGGAACCTTTGTATGGTTCTCCATATTGGCATCTCCAATTTACATTCCCACCAACAGTGTAGAGTGTTCCCTTTTCTCCACACTCTCTCCAGCATTTGCTATTTGTAGACATCTTAATCACTGCAATTCTGATCAGTGTGAGGTGATAATTCATTGTGGTTTTGACTTGTATTTCTCTAATAATTAGTGGTAGTGATTCTTTTCATGTGTCTGTTTGCCCTTTGTGTGTCTTCTTTGAAGAACTGTCTATTTAGAACGTCTGCATTTTTTTGAGTGATTTTTGTTTTGTTTTGTTTTAAGCAAGCTGTGTGAGCTGATCATACTCTCTTGATAACTGTAGCATTTTGTAGTAAATTTTGAAGTCAGATACTGTCAGTCTCCCAGTTTTGTTCTTCTCCTTCCATAATTTTTCATCTATTTGAATCATTTCCCTCCGCAAATAAAGCTTTCAATCAGCTTGTCAATACCCACAAAATAACTTGCTGGGATATCAAAAGGAGTTGCAATGAATCCGTAGCTCAATTTGGGATCTTGACAATACTGAGTCTTCCTGGCCGTGAACATGGATTGCTTCTCCATTCACTTAGCTGGCCTTTGATTTCTTTCAACAGAGTTTTGTAGTTTTTCTCATATAAATCATGAAAAATTTTGTTTTATTAAAACCTCAGCATTTCATTTTGGGGTTCTAAAGTAAATTATATAGGTTTTATTTCAAATGTGTTGCTTGTTCATTGCTAATACACAGGCAGGCAATTGACTTTTGCGTATTAGTCTTTTCATTCTGCAGCCTTACTATGATCATGTATTACTTCCAGTAGTTTTTTTTAAACAATTCTTTCATATTATCTAAGAAATGATCATGTTATCTGTGAACAAAGTTTATATCTTCCTTACCAATCTGAATGTTTTTACTTACTTTCTTTGCCCTATTGCATACTAGAAGCAAAACTTTTCGGTAATCAGTATGATACTGAAAATGAGCAGTAAGAGAGGATATACTTGCCCTGACCCAGATATTTGTGGGAAAGCATTGTCTCTCAGTAAGTATGATGTCAGCTATGGGGTTTTTATACATATTTTTTAACAAGCTGAGGAAGTTTCCCTCTGTTCCTATTTCACTCTGAATACTTCTGATGAATGAGCTGAATTCTTTCAAGTGTTTTCATGCATATATTGTTCTGATCATGTGATTTTTCTTTTTCGCCTTTTGATGTCCTAGATTACAATAATTGATTTTTGAATGCTGAACCAGACTTGTATACTCACAATAGATCCCACACGACTGTGAGCATAATTCTTTTATACATTGCTGGATTCAGTATACTAGGATTTTGTTGAGAATTTGCGCCTGTAAAAGTTTTAAGTTATTTCAAAATTTTTTTAGAAATATCAGAAGTTATGCTTTCAGTGATACCGTTGGTCACTTTAAGATTCCAATTACAGTCTTTGCAGGAGTGTTCTTAAAAATGAATCTAGAATGCTAGGTAAATCCATAAAGACAGAAAAGATTCATGGTTGCGAGGCAGTGTTAATCTTCCAGTTGGATGGAGAGGGAGAGGGATGACCATTTATGGGCACGTGGCTTCATTTAGGGCTGCTGAAAATGCATTGCAAGTTGACAAAGATGGTGGTTGCCCAACATGGTGATTCAGAGAAGGCAATGGCAACCCACTCCAGTACTCTTGTCTGGAAAATCTCATGGACAGAGGAGCCTGGTGGGCTGCCATCTACGGGGTCACACAGAGTTGGACAAGACTGAAGTGACTTAGCAGCAGCAGCAACATGGTGATTATACCAAATTCCACTGAAGTACACTTTAAAATGGTTCATCCTATGTTATATAAAATTTACCTTGTTAAAACATTCACCCAAACAAGCTAATCCGAAGTGAATATCTGTTCCAGTTGTTGATTTCGTTGGCCAACATGTTTAGCATTTCATCTATTTTATGTGTTGTCGTTTGGTTTCACAGGTCCATTTGGAGTGGGATGTTTTGTGAATCTCTGTGTCTTCCTTCCTCTGCCCTGTCCCCATCCACCATCCCCACACTCTCCTCTCTTATCTTAGCAGTTTTTCAGTGACCTCCTCTTGAGCCCAGAACCAACTGAACCTCCTGCAGAGAGACTGGGAAAGGGCAGCTCTAAGTAGGAGATCCGGTCAGATATCCAAGAGCACCAGCTGTGTCTGTCTTCTGCCTCCCACAGTGGGGCCCCAGACCCAGCAGATTTTCATCAGCCTCCCTTGGCTGATGGTCGTTGGGTGGGTTGATGCTCATCAGTCTCCATGAGGTTGGCCGGCTCCTGGTCCTTCCAGTAGGTCTTGCCTGTGAGGGAGACAGAGGGGTCCCAGCTCCCATGTAACCCCTGAGCTTCACTCCACCAGCCATTAGTATTTCATCAGTGTTTCCAGGTCTTAGAAACGTTGCTCTTCTATTTGAAGCCATGTGAGCTTTTGATTTTTTTTTTTCCTCTGTGTTATCCACATAGTCATGCATTGAATTGCAGGGAGGTTTTTACCCAAAGGCCAAGGAATGTTTCTCAGAGTGACTGGAAAGTCACCTTTGTAAGAGCTGAAGTTGGGAGAAGTGAAGGCTGCGAACCACTGGCCTGCACCAGGTCAGCCAAAGAGGCTCCAGAGTGACTCTAAAGTGTGAAATGACTTAGTTTTAAAAACAACTGAGCCTATTTAAAGTCTTTAACATGTTTTTATGTTTACCCCTGAAGGAATTCAGAACTTCCCACTGTAAAACATGTTGATATGGCATATTGACTATTTTGATTGAAAGACACTTGGAAAAAGGCAAATCCAGAAAAACAACAATGTACACACATGCACGCTCTGACCTTTTTGTTTTTCTTATAAGCAGGAAACAAGTTGCCATTGAAATGCATCCCCTTTATGCCAGAAGGAAATAACATTCTTAACATCAGGACATAAAGTTGAGAGAATTCTACACACAGAGATCTTGATAAAAATCATTCTATCTTATCCTCCCCACATGATGTAATTACTTTTCCACAGTTGCTTCTCTTTGTTGAAACACATATAAAAGCAAGTACATTTCCCAGTTTGGGGATTTTTCATTTCTTGAGAAGTCTCCCCTCACATTATGTTCAACTTGCACTAAATAAGCTTGTCTGCTTTTCTCCTGTTGAGTTGTCTGCTGTCAGCTGAAGTCACAGGCCTTGACACGTAAAATCCTTATAGGGCAAAGGTAAACTTTTGCCTCCCCTTCAAGCTAAACTGGATTCCACTTCAACAGCCTTATCTCCAGGAATGGTGTCCATCTGCTTTCTCGTGTTAGAGAACAGAGTCAGACACATTACTGACACAGTTACAAGCTGAGAACAAGTCCAGGGATGAGCCCTGGGCCTCATCTGACTGCTCTCCATCCCTGCAAATCTCAGCCCAGGGTGAGCTCAGCGCCGGGGGCTTTATGGACACAGCCTGTTAGCAAATGCCAGCTGGTCCTTCTGAAAAGGCAGACAACTCCCAAACGCCTTCTTCCCTCCACAGAGAAGTCAGAGCAGGACTAGCCTCCCTTCCAGGAATCTCCTCCTGAAACGGGCTTCCTGTTAGAACTGGGTCCTGAGACTCCAGCCACCAGGGACCCTTCTCGATTAGCGACTCTTTTTTTCCATTTCTCCTGCAGGCAGAGACTGAACACGAGTGATGACTCAACATCTTCAAATGGTGCTGGAAGACAGTGTCCATACCACTCCAGATCCATACTCACACACACACACACACACACACACACACACACACACAGGCACGCACAGAGACACACACATACATACCACGAGGGCCCACATGCTTTTGTAACTCAGGGTCTTGATCTCGTCCAGAGCAAAACCTCAAGTTTTCTCACCCATCTGTTCTTGGCTCCTAGAGACCAAAATCATAAAAATGACCTAAGCCAAGGGTGGCCTCCCAAACTCTGTGTCCTGGGACCAAGGTAGGTAGCAGCCACCTTAGACCCTGCACTGTGGCCTGGTCTCCTGCCTCCATCTCCTTCCTGTCTGCTTTTGGTGGTTGTCATGGGAAACTAGACACCAGCTGCCCTGTAGCCCTGCTGCCAGAAGTCTAGGTTGACTAACCCTCCCAGTTTGTTGGGGACGGAGAGTGTTCTCAGGACACAGGAGAGCTGTGCTAAACCAAGAAGGTCCCAGGAAAGCAGGGGTGAGTGGCCCTCTCCCAAACAAGAGTGATTTAAATGAGGACCCGCTGGCCAAAGGACAGAGGACAGAGGTTTTATTGGCCACATGGCCAACCCTCTGCTGCAGCGTCAGCCTGGCCCCCTGACAGCCTGGTGGGAGATGCCTTCACAAAGACTTTAAAGGTTCCCACTTCCTGTATTCCCTGACCCTCCACCAAATCCACTCTCCTCCTCACACCTCCCAGGAGACCATATGGGGGAAGGAGATGTGTCCAGGGTCACTGCTGGTTTCTGTCCTGTGACCCCTTGTAAGCTCCTGACATTTCACCCTCTTAACCCACAGTCCGAGCTTGACCCTCAGGCCAGCCTCAGCCTCCTGAAACTACCTGCTCCATCAAAGATTCAGAGCAAGAAGGAAACGTCCCCGAGGCTCTTCTACAGAGGCTGTAATGGGTCTGAGAGGGGAGGCAGGCAGATGTGGGGGTTGGTGGCAGTCTGCCCACCCACGATCATGCCAGGGACTGTGAGTGGAAAAGGCTGGGAAGCCGTGTTGGTCCCATCTGTCCACTGCTCACTCCACAGTCTCCTCAGTCTTGGGGTCGCTACAGCACAGGGCCCCGTGGCCATCTACCAAACACGAAGAGGTCCAACTGGGTGCAGCCCCAGAAACAAGTGACCAATCTGGCAGTTGCTTTGAAAGAAGTTCTTTATTCAGCTTGTCCTTTAACAAGGAAAGGCTAAGATATACACACCACAGGCCAAAGAGTCTGGTTCCTAAGAGGTCAGAAAAGAAATTCTATCCCCAACGAGTGCTCCTAGTGTGTAAGCTCCCAGCTGCAGGCGGGATTTTAGGCCTCCGACCTGCTTGCCTGACGTTTTGTCCCTGCGCTGAGCCTGTGTTTCGGATGAAACCTGCTGTCATCTTTCTCACCCCCTCTTCCATCCACCCCACCGTGCACCAGGCCAGAGTTTAACACAGTTACGTGCTCTGGGTACCAAGCTCTGGACACTGGTTTCTTCCCTCCTCACGCGCTCCAGAGCACAGGGACTTGGGTCTGAGCACCGGTCCTCCTGTTTCACATCTTAGTGCTTGGAGGCTGGTTACGGGCTGCCCGCACTCTCCGCCCCAGCGTGAAGGCTGCCACGGCCACGACCATGACCACGAGGACCCCGGCAAAAATGGCGGCGGTGTGGTAGCTCCCGTGGGTGCTGGGCTCCTCCTCTGTGTCCACCGCCTGCCGGTCTAGGAAGGAAAGGAGACTCGGGGTCAGGATGAGCCCAGCAGGGAAGGAGCAGCGGAGACAAGTAAGGGTGAGGTGGGAGGGGGGTGGCAGTCCCAGGGCACAGTGATGGCACTGTTTGGTGGGAGGGGAAAAAAAAGGGAGAGAGGCATGCTTTTCAGGAAACTGAGGCCAGATTCCCCCACCTCAAGGGCAGCTGAGTATCAGCCCTGGGAGATTTCACAGTGTCTTGTCAGCTCTCAGGAGCAATGAAGGATTCTAAACAGAAGGGCAGAGATGGGCTTTGGGATAGTCTTTCTGGCTGAAGGCTCCTAATGGATGTGAAGGGAAGGAGTTGGGGCATTTGACCCCATCTGGGAATGGCTACAAAGTCCTAGCAAGAGGGAGAGACACAGGACTTAAGCTACTGCCATGTCGGTGAGAATAGAGAGAGAGCAGAGACAGGACTGGTGCCTCATCGGCACCCTTTGCCTGGTCCCTGCTCCACCTTCCTTCTCTCTGTAGCTCCACCCCCAAGACGGGTGGCCTATGATGGAGCTGTGTCTCCTCCTGCTCGAGCTGCAGGGGTTTTGATTTATTTAGTTCTATCTCCTGGCACACGGTAGATCTTCCAGAGATGATCTTCCAAAGATCACACCAGTCCACCCTAAAGGAAATCAATCCTGAGTATTCACTGGAAGGGTTGATGCTGAAGCTGAAGCTCCAATACTTTGGCCACCTGATGCAAAGAGTCAACTCACTGGAAAAGACCCTGGTGCTGGGAAAGATTGGATGCAGGAGGAGAGGACAACAGAAGATGAGATGGTTGGATGGCCTCACCGACTCAGTGGACGCGAGTTTGAGCAAGCTCTGGGAGATAGTGAAGGGCAGTGCCTGACATTCTGCAGTCCATGGCATGGCAAAGAGTCGGACACGACTGAGCGACTGAACAACAAAGATGCCCGGGATGCTGAAAATGTGAGGGAAGAGCCTGGAAGCAGCCAGACTAGGGCAGGGCCTGGGTCTGGGCCCTGGGAGGGAGGGAGCTGTCAAAGAACCTCTGTGAGGAGGAGCCTGTGTCTTCAAGAGGGTTTGTGGCAGCTACTGCTGCCCCATCACTAATGCCACCACATTTGTTGATCTGGACCAGAAATGATGGGAATCCATCTGCAAACATAACCGCATCCACACCCACAACAGAACAGCACAGCAGGGGAACTCCGCTCCCCATTCCAGGTGCAGAAAACGAAATGGCTTTTCCAGGGTCAACCACTGGAAGTTGTCAGAATAAACCAGTCCTGCCTGCATCTACACGGCCCTGCACAGACCCTGAGGTCACAACCCGAGGGTACAGTCTGTCATCATCATAGGTAATAATGTGATCATTAATGTTAACATTGATGACAATATGATAGTAACAAAGTCACTGCTCTTTGCAGCCAATGACTTGCACCAGGCAGAGGCCAAAGCAGTGTAACTAACGGTGTTTTATGTAACCCTCTCTGCAGTCCTAAGAGGTAATATTAACATTTTTGTTTCATGGATGAGTGTGAGATTGGTATTCAGAACCCACAGGGTAAAGGTGTCAGGTGTGCTGTGTCCCAGGTTAGAACTGTCTTGACCAAACCCCTGACATGCATCCCCCCACAGACCAGAAGCCCTTGGAAGAACATGGGAACCAGGTCTAATTCGACTCTGTATCGACTCCATGTCATATAGCAGAGGTGCCCCATTCAAGGGGGAAGCAGGACACCCACGGAAGCAGCCTGAGTCCCTGTGGTTCACGGTCCGGGGCCCAGGCAGATGGTGGGGTGGGAGGGGGCCACCTACCCAGGTTCCTCTTCTGGGGCGAGGCCTGCAGCTGGATGGGTCCCAGGACGACGTCCACCTTCTCCTGGTAGGAGCTCACGTCCCTCTTGCCCCTCATGATGCAGCCTCTGTTGCAGCGGGAGAAGGGGTCATATTCCCTGCACACGACCATCTTGCACTTCAGGTACACGGAGGGGAAGCGGTTCAGGAAGTGGAAGGAACTGAACTTGAAGCGGACGATGTTGGACGAGGGCTGGTGGTAGGGTCGGTAGGTCTCATCCTTCACACACCTGGAGGAGCAGAGGAGTCACCGTGAGCTCTCAGCAAGGCGCTGCGCTCCTGACGCCACCCAACCACGCGCGGCGCGTCCTCTGGGGAGGATGGCAGTCACCAGGCCACCTGCTGCCTTCACAGCCCTCCTGTGGACCACCTGCTGGGCAGGCTCTTTGTCCACTGCCCCATCTACCCCTTGTTTAACCTTCCCAACAGACTGGGATAAGGGCTTCACTACACTCATCTGATGGCTGAAGAAACAGGCTCAGAGAGGCGCGATTTTCTATCCAGGGTGATGCAGCTAGCATGGTGCTGAGTTGGTTTCTCAACTGCAGTCTGCTTCAAAATCAGTGTTGCTCCTGCTACATACATATCTTTGGAAACTTAAGGCTCACCTGGAGTTTAGTCACTTGGTCTAATTTTACTTTATAGCTAACCTGCTGGATGGCAACTGACAATTCCCTGAGTTCTCCAGATACCCAGAAATGATAGCCTGGCTGCTGAAGCCTGAGCTGCTGCAGCCCAGTCTGCCTTCCTTGTGCTCTGAGCTAGCTGGACATGAGTTTATCAGGTAAAGGCTGAAGTCCACTCCCAGAAGACACTACTTACCCGCTCCGGATGAGATCGTAGGTCAAAGATGTAAAGTCATTGGGATCTGGTGATGCCACACAGGTGTCCACAAACAAGGCTAGGGAGTCATTAGAACGGAGGATTTCAGCCTGAAGGTACAAATTCTGGTTTAGGTTCACGTAGTATGGACTGCTGGTCACCGGATACAGGAATGAAGAGGATGTATAAAAGGAAATGTTCACGTCAAAACTGCCGTATTGTATGTTCTCAACCTCGATGGTGTCATTAGAAACATAGATTGTGTTAACCCAGGTGTTCTGGAGCATCTTGCAGCTGACGTGAATTTGGAGGTCCCTCTTCCTATTGATGATGCCTCTTGAAGCAGTCGCTTTGAGGAAGTTGGAGTAGGTAATGGTGTCATTATCCACCTGGGAAGGGCAGGAAGGAGAGCAGAATCAGGCAAATGTCACCCACTAAGGGCATCTCATTGCTGGTGTGGGTTAGGAGGAGACTGAAGTGATGCTGCAAGACTACAAAATGCTCCCAAAGCCTCAGAGAGATGGGAGGTGTCTGTCGCTATGGCTACTGTTACCTGGGATGGACATACTTCCCAGCAAGACGCCCTCCTTTCACACCTCCCCTTTCCTTTGCCTCAGGATACAGACCGCGAGGTGGGTGGTCCTCCCGGCAGCTGCTGCTATGGAAGGATGGGTGTGTCTGGGTGCCCCCTACCCTCGCTGTGTGACTAAGCTGAGTTTGGTCTTCCTGGCTCGGGGCCCTTCGGGCTTTTCTGTTTCAGTCTCGCCCTTGCTGGGGGAAATACAGGGATGCAGTTGTGAGGGGAGGGGGCGGCTGGCGGGATTCGATTTCACTGTGCTGTGGGGCTGTGCGTGCAGCTATTGCCGCTTGGTGTCTGAAGCTGCTGGAGCCCAGAGCAATAGAGCTCCAGACTTACAGCCGTGGCAGCTCTCTAACCTCTGGGCAGGAACCTCCCCAGAGGCTCTTACGAGCACAGGGTGGGCGCTATGGCAACGCAGGAGCACTTCCGTCATGCTTTGCCTCTCTGCTCCCCAAACCACAACACCATTTCCTACTGCACCTTTCAGGAAGCAGCAAACTCATACGACTGTTGGTCTCTCATGCTGCTTGATGGGCTTACGTCTTGTAAGAACAACCTCTCCAAGGAAAAGAGTCTCACAACCTGATGGTCTGTGAGCAACTCAAGGAAAGGGTGATGTCTAAACATCTCTCTTTACCTAGAGCTTGGTAGTATTGATGATAGCATTCTTAGCATCAGTAAAAATTCATGGAATGGAGGAAAGACCCGGGGCACAGAAGCCCAGCAAAAGTACTGTGATGAAAGAAGGATGGAGCTGGCAATAGCAAGCCCAAATGGCCGAAAGGTCACAAGTGAACAAGTGCCCCTGGAAGCCCCACGGTCATGACCTTCGGGCCGCAGGTGAGCTGAGCACAAGGGCAGCATTCCCAGGTGGAGACAGGGGAGGGGCAGGACTCTCCCTCCCAAATGCTGTGATGGTCAGAACCTTGCCTGGTACGAATTCCCACCAGCTGTGGACGCCTTTGCAGGAATGGACACAAAAATAGTGGCTTAGATAGAAGCCCTTGTAAAATGTAAGACAACCTTACTCTTAAAAAAAAAAAAAAAGGAAGGGGACTTCCCTGGTGGTCCAGTGGTTAAGACTGTGCTTCCAAAGCAGGGGGCAAGGGTTCAATGCCTAGTCAGGGAACTACGGTCCCACATGCCCTGTGGCTGAGTCAACAACAACAAAAAAGTGAGTCGTTGAGTCACAGTCCTGTACACCATGAGGAACAAAAGTGCATTCCTGGCCATTTGGGAGATTAGACAAGTTCCCTTCTGAAGCCAGTGCTTGTACAACCTAAATATAATTATTCTTTAGAACAGCATGTGTTGCAGAGGCTTTCACTCCATGTCTGAAGTTGCAGAGCTCAGCTCTGAGTTAGTCCCTTCCAGAAAGACTTGTGAAAAGAGAAAAGTTTAACAGGTAACTAAAGTGGTTTTAGTGGATAAGGAAATGGCAGCCCACTCCAGTACTCTTGCCTGGAAAAGCCCATGGATGGAGGAGCCTGGTAGGCTACAGTCCATGGGGTCGCAAAGAGTTGGACACGACTGAGCGATGTCACTTTCACTTTCAAAGTAGTTTTGCCGCTGGGGGAACCTTGCCTCTTCTCTGACCTTGGTTTCCCCTTTTTCCTGTCAGAGTGAGTCTCTGGGCTGCAGGGGATGCCAGAGCCTGCACTTTGGCCTCAGGTCTGGAGGAGAACCTACAAGGGGCTCTATGCCTTCCAGGCCTCCATGGGAAGTGTTCCTCGCTCGGCTGTGTCTGACTCGTTGCAACCATGTGGACTATAGTTTACCAGGCTCCTCTGTCCACGGGATTCTCCAAGCAAGAATACTGGAGTGGGTAACCATTCCCTTCTCCAGGGGATCTTCCGGACCCAGGATTAAACCCCAGTCTCCTACATTCCAGGCAGATTCTTTACCACCTGAGCTACCAGGGAAGCCTCTATGGGAAGTATGCTGTATTTACATTTTCTTTTAAAAAGTGGGGAACTTTATATTGGACTGCCAGTGATTAGCACAATAAACCACATAAATGTTGCCATTCTGTTACTCCTTCAAAGCTGAACTGAAGTGTCTTCAGTTTGTACATTCACATGGAAGTGTTTTTGAATCCGCATTTGTCTCTGGTTTCCATGCTCAAGCTAGATTCTGAATGCATGCCAAGCCACGTGGCATGCGGGTTTAGTTCTTGATCATAAGAAGCAGTTCTGACTTTAAAATTCATTATTAGACATCTGCCCAGGTGGCACTAGGTGTAAGGAACCCACCTGCCAATGCAGGAGATGCAAGAGAGGTGGGTTCGACCCCTGGGTTGGGGAGATCCCCTGGATGACAGCATGGCAACTTACTCCAGTATTTTTGCCCAAGAAATCCCATGGACAGAAGAGCCTGGTGGGCTGCAGTCCAAGGGGTCACAAAGAGCCAAATACTACTGAAGTGGCTGAGCATGCACGCCCACACTGTGCAAGGCGTGGGATGGATGGGGAGGGCAGGCTGTCCTAACCTCTACATTCACCCGACACTGGCTAAACAGGGCCCCTGGAGGAGATGCAGAAAGTTTCAGCTACAGATCACACTATCCTGTCTTTGAACCTTGGCTCTGCATCTCATGACCATGTGGCCTTGAGCAAGTCGCTTAACCTCTGTAAAGCCTCTGTTTCCTCTTGATTACATGGGAATAAAGGTTGTCTCAAGAATTTTGAAAGTCTCATTGAAACTCAGAGTTCGGTGTCTGGCACGCAAACTAGCTGTTAGTAATCTGATAATAAAGGCTTAGGCTCTGCACCAAGGGGCATAGGCTGTGGCAAAGATGAATGAAATGTGGGCCTGCCTTGGAGGCGTGGTTTGTAGAGGATACAGGTATTTAAATAAGCAGAGGAATAAAAATTAACCTATGTGGCCCAGGACCATCCAGGTTAGAAGACCGTGGCTGCCCTGAGGCTTTGGCATCTCCTAACATAAATGAAGGAACACAGATGGAATAGCCCAGACATCAGAGGCTCCAGGCTGTACATTTGGAGCCAGGAGGGGTGGTTGCCTGTGATGGACTGACTCCCACTAACTAAACTCAGGACAAACCAGAATCCAACACGACTGATTTGAAAAATGTAAAAGCCAGGTGGACTAGAGCGTTTGCAGGCGTGACTCATCTGTACGCTTCTCTGCAGTTATGCCTCCATGACCCACTCAGATCCTCCCAGAAAGAGACCCGATGGGAGCTGGGTGCCACAGTGGTGACTGCAGACCCTCAGGCCCAGGCAGCCGTCTGCCGCCCACAGGCTCATCTGGTTAGCTAATCGAGAGTCCCCTGTCTCTGTCACTGTTCCCTGTGACTGGAACAGTCGAGGCACGGCACCCTCATGGCCTCTTGCCTGGCACACAGCAAATGGGCAGAATGTCTTTGGTGACTGACAAACCCTCTGATCGTGTGTGTCACACACACTGTATACATATGAGCGTTTCATGCTGTATATTTGCTGCAGACCTAAACCTAATAAAAAACTTCCTAGGTGGCTCCGTGGTACAGAATCCACCTGCAAATGCTGGAGACGCAGGTTGGATCCCTGGGTCAAGGAGATCCCCTAGAGTAGGAAATGGCAACCCACTCCAGTATCCTTGCCTGGGAAATCCCATGGACAGAGGAGCCTGGGGGCTACAGTCCATGGGGTCCCCAAAGAATCGGACACAATCTAGCAACTAAACAACAACAAACCTAATAGAAGTGTTTGCTCTGTGTCTGTTCCCTGACATCATGGGAAACGCTGGGCTGGAGGAAGCACAAGCTGGAATCAAGACTGCCGGGAGAAATGTCAATAACCTCAGACATGCAGATGACACCACTCTCATGGCAGAAAGTGAAGAAGAACTAAAGAGCCTCTTGATGAAAGTGAAAGAGGAGAGTGAAAAAGATGGCTTAAGTTCAACATTCAGAAAACGAAGATCGTGGCATCCAGTCCCATCACTTCATGGCAAATAGATGGGGAAACAGTGGCTGAATTTATTTTGGGGGCTCCAAAATCACTGCAGATGGTGATTGCAGCCATGAAATTAAAGGACACTTACTTCTTGAAAGGAAAATTATGACCAACCTAGACAGCATATTGAAAAGCAGAGACATTACTTTGTCAACAAAGGTCCGTCTAGTCAAGGCTATGGTTTTCCAGTGGTCCTGTATGGATGTGAGAGTTGGACTGTGAAGAAGGCTGAGCACTGAAGAATTGATGCTTTTGAACTGTGGTACTGGAGAAGACTCTTGAGAGTCCCTTGGACTGCAAGGAGATCCAACCAGTCCATCTTAAAGGAGATCAGTCCTGAGTGTTCATTGGACGGACTGATGTTGAAGCTGAACCTCCAATACTTTGGCCACCTGATGCAAAGAGCTGACTCATTGGAAAATACCCTGATGCTGGGAAAGATTGAAGGCAGGAGGAGAAGGGGACGACAGAGGATGAGATGGTTGGATGGCATCACCGACTCAGTGGACATGGGTTTGGGTGGACTCCGGGAGTTGGTGATGGACAGGGAGGCCTAGGGTGCTGAGGTTCATGGGGTTGCACTGAACTGAACTGAACTGTTCCCTGACAGACAAGATCTGTTAGTGGTTACTTAGGTGGCACTCAAAAATTCAGAACTAGAATGGAGAGTCTGCAATGAATTTGCATGAAGTTAAATGCAACAAGTCTAAGAGCGCCAGCAGTGCCATGCTGCTGGCAGTAAGAGGCCCGGCATTCTCACCGTCCCAGAGCCCCATCTGCCTTTTGCACTCATCGCCCCCACCAGGCTGGCCCATCACACACTGACTCTCCATTCCTAAGCTTTGCAGAAATGGAATCACAGGGCAGGGGATCTGGCATGCTTGCCTTCTTTCACCCATTGCCACATTTTTGAGATTCTCAGAGCCTGACGTCAGCCCTGCCATTACCTACCTGGCTAAGCAGCCTTGGGCAACCTGCTTGACTCCTAGAAGCCCAGTCTCCCTGCTTTTCAAGTGGGATGACAATGAGGGGAGACTTGTTGCTTGTATCTTGTTGCTGGAGGACTTGAGGAGTTTGGGACTAATCTCAGGGTCTGTCACTTGTAGGGTGACAGGATGGAGGAGTTTTCCGGGACATGGGACTTCTCGCTAAAACTGGCCAAGCCCCAGGTCAGCCAAGACAGCTGGTCACCCTAGGTGGTGACAGTCCAGCAAGTGACACCTGCAGAGGCAGATGTATTGTGAAGCTAATAAGCGTAAGGTCTTCCCTGGCGGCTCAGCCGTAAAAAGCATGTCTGGGTTTGATGCTTGGAGAGGAAAATCCCCCAGAGAAGGAAATGGCAACCCACTCTAATATTCTGGCCCGGAGAATCCCATGGACAGAGGAGCCTGGTGGGCTATAGTTCATGAGAGCTGGACACGACTTAGCAACTAAAAACAATTAAATTTAGGCTTCATCCCCACCCCGACCCCATGCACAGGTCCTCCCAGGGGTCAGCAATGCGCTCGCACCAGCATGCATTTCTGTAAGATTTCTGAATGTAAGATACGCTTGTGTTCTTTCCACAAAGGGAGGCACCCGTCCCTCTCACCCACCCCAACCTCGACCTATGTAAGCTCTAGGACCTTCAAAACCTGGAACTGCCTCTGGGAGTTGCTACTGTTCTTGCTGACCTGATGGCAGCCTACCAGGCACCCTCTCTGCTGGACACTGTGGGAAAAAACTCCCCGCTGACCTTCTTTTTCTGTTTGAACGTGGCTGCAGCCACGTCATGACACCAAGGAACACATTTATATCCTCACCCAGATTATGTTCTGGTTATACCACAGTCATGTTTTCTGGGTCCCCAGGATTCCCAAAGCATAGCAACAATTGCTAAGAAAGCTTGCTTGGCAGGAGGCTGGGGAGGCTCCAGGCTTACCTGCTGGGTGGTGCCACAGTCAGAGTAGGGAATCACGAACGTCACCTCTCCGACGTAATCTGGGGCTGACACTGGTAGCTTGTGTCCGAGCCAGGAATGACAAGGTCCCTGGCAGAGTAGCCCAGGGATTGGAGGTAGCTTGTCTTCACACTGGCTCGCATGTGATTTTGCAGGCAAAGCAGCTCTGGGGGCCAAAGGCAGACAGTGTGGTCAGTCAGCGCACCTCCCCTAAGCCCACAGAAAAAGACTGAGATGGCTGGCAGATGGTCTTCCTGTGGACACAGCTCACCACACCCCCAGATGCCCTGGGGCTCAAGTCAGTTTCATTCTCCTGAGACCCCTATAAGGTCACGGGGACCAGGATTCCTCTGATGGAGAAACAGAGACAAGATGTAAAACAACAAAATGTTTCTGCCAGGTTGCCATTTATCCTTTTAGTAGGCTAGCACTTGGGCTCTGCTGGTGGCTCAGATGGTGAAGAATCTGCCCACAGTGCGGAAGACTCGGGTTCGACGACTGAGTGGGGAAGATCCTCTGGAGAAGGGAATGGCAACCCACTCCAGTTTTCTTGCCTGGAGAATTTCATGGACAGAGGAGTCTGATGAGCTACAGTCCATGGCATTGCACTCAGACACAACTGAGTGACACATACACACACAGAGTAACACTTGGGGCAACTTTCAGGGATGTCAGGAAATCAGCATCCTTAGCTATGGACTTAGCACAGGTCCTGCAGCTAAGGGCAGGTCAGTGCTTAAAATCCTGACCGCAAAGATAGCCAGCACATCTCCTTGCCCGGCCCCTGGTCAACCTGTACATCAGTCCATTTAACAGATCCAACCGTGGCCGCCAGCCTCTGCTGGACATGGCTGAGAGAGCAGCTCAGACCACTTTCAGGAATCAGTCGAATGTGCGAGGTCTCAGGACAAGGCCACAGTGTCCCACACTCTGGGAAGGCCACAAGGTCTCAAGCCAGGTGGTCCCCTCTGCCCTTGGCACTGACATCTCACTGTCTGATGACAGGCATCCTCTCGCCCCTTCTGCTTCATCTCTGCTGACCACAGAAAGGCCAACCCGCCACCCGTCGGCCAGTCCTGGGCAGCTGCAGTCCTCAGACCCCTTGCTCTTGGCCCCCTTCTACCCCACACCCAGCCTTGGTGACCTGACGGGGCGGCTCTCGTTTCTCCTTCCACAGCCCCGGGCTGGCTGAGCCACCGAAGGCGCTCAGAGGTGTCACCCCGGATGGGCGGGGACTCACTCGTGTTCCCATTGGAAGGAATGGAGAAGTACTCGGCTGTGAACCCTCTCTTGGTGACGGAGGCGTCGCTGACGAAGCGGATGGAAATGAAGTTGGAGGACGAGGTGAAGGAGCTCCTTGCCCCATCACAAACCCGGGCGAGCCGCTGGGAACTGTGGTGGGGGCCGTCGTACACTCGATGTAATCGTGGTTGCAGCCCCCTTCCAGCCTGCAGAGACGGGAAGGCACAGTCCGGCTTCACTTTCAGCCAGGACTTGATGCCGGCGGTCAGAGGTGTTACATCTCTAAGCCAAAAACTCCGACAAAATTAATAATTGAAAGGAAGGGACTTTCATTGTTTGCTGGAATAGAGTCAATGTACAATATTACACAAGTTATGGGTGTAAATATAGTGATAACAATGTTTAAAGGCTATACTCCATATATACTTATTTAAGAGAGATTGGCTCTCCTCCCTGGGCTGTATTGATACCATAGAGCCTTGTAGTTTGTTTTCTACATCATGGTTTGTACCTTTTCATCCCCTCCCCCAACCCCTCTCCCCACTGGTAACCACCAGTTTGTTAGACTTTCTTAAATCCCGTGGAGGTTCATCTTCCCATGACCTCCATACATCAGTCTTAGTCCTGCCTTTTGGGGTCATGCATATGAAATCTACAGCTCCTCTCTTGACAGCCCTTCACAGTTTGTAAGAAAGAATGACATCTCACCTTCGACTTTTTCTTTGATCAAAAGGACCCCAGTTTCCCATAGAATATTTTTCTTAAAATCCATGAATTTATAGTTACAAATACAAATAATTGAACAAGTAAATATTGGGCAAGTCAGATAACCTCTCTGCAGCTCAGATTTCTTATTTACAAAGGTGAAATCTCCCAATGCAAGTATACTGAAGAGAGCTATCAGGAGGCTCTAACAGGAAAAGTGCTTCCTAAAATGCCACAAATGGTGGTCTTTGTTATCAAGATGCTGCCTCAGAACTAGTCACAGTCAACCTTCCTCTGTAGAATTTCATGAGCTTTAAGTACAATCCCCCAAATGAATAGTAATGATGAAGAGATTAAAATAACATCATATCTTTTGCAAAACTCCACACGAATTTCCAAGGCAGAAACCCCCAGGCCACTGCAACCAGAAATCTAGAGAAAAAGCTACTTTGTTCAGTGGTGACTGTTAGAAAAAAATGATGGTACCCCCCTTTCCAAGACTCTACAAGCTACTGGTGTCTCAGTGTGGTCATCCCTTCCCCTTGAGCCAATCATATATCCCGGCGGTTCTGATGTTGTCTCCTCTGCTTAAAACAAGGATTCCCACCCTTCATTGGATGAGGAACAGATAACCCATGCTCTGCCACAGGAATTATTCCTCTTCTGCCTGAAACCACTCCCCCGAGAAAGAGGGAGCAGAGAGAAAAGAGTTCAGAAAAACTAGTGTGGTTGTTACTAGGATTCTTTGCGCTATTACTACTTCTAACAATAATCCCTCCCATTGGTTTGCCCAAGTCTTGTCATATATTTCTCCTGTGACTTTCCCAGGAACCAGGAAGGGAGGGGAGCGGGTATTTTATTCTCCTCTTTTGAGGCTCAGGAGAGTTCAATGATTTCCCGAGGTCACGCAGCAAAATAGTGACAGGCCTGCAACTTGACACAGGATTCTGATCCTGGCGTCCCCTCCACGGCTGCTTCTAGGCTCGGTCAAAAATGGAACCCATAGGAATGAAAGGGCAGTGGGGCAAATATCTCTTCTGAAGCGCCATTGCTCTTCTCCTAAACTGTCTGCAAGGTGCTCGCCACACAGCCCTCCCCACCGCCACACGCGCTTACTGGACATCTCTGAAGGCCACGGTCACCCGGTAGTCGTTCTGAACTTCAATGTCCCACACACACTTGGCGTTGTTCGGATAGTTCCTAGGGTAGAATGGGCTGGAAAAGTTCCCTGACGATTGGGTCAGGAAGCCTCCCGCAGGAGTAATTTGCTGTTGGGACAAAGGAGAAATGCCGATGACCCGCAGTGAACACCCGTACAGTCACACGGGGAAATCCACCGGGAGGTGCCTACACCTGGACTGCCTACTGAAGGTCAGGGCGGTGCCCCTACAGGGAGGCCGTACTTAGGGAAGCCATCTCCTCACGATTCTCCTCGTCCCTCCCCAGTGTCACTGTCTTCAAGGAGAAGGGAAGGGGGACAGGTCAGTGGGGCTCAGGACTTACTGGCTGGGCCGGTGATGTTGTAAACAGGAGCTGCTGAAAAACAGAAAAGATAATGATCAGTTTCTTGGCACCCTTGGTTCAGCTGCTGAGTCCTTGTCAGCTCTGCACTGGAAATGCGCCAACCCCAAGTTCCCAGAGAGATGCCAGATGCAGGACTTGCCCTCTGGGAGCTCACAGCCTAAAGAAGAGGATGGAAAAGAGGCGAATCCCAGCCTCCAGGGATGGGACTGTGATGGAGCAGAGCCCAGGAGGTGCTAGGAGCTGGGAGATTTGGCTCCTGATCCAGATTGAAGAGGGAAAGGGACGGGTACACAGGGAGGTGAGGCCAAAGGTCAGAAGTGTGTTCCAGGCAGAGGGAACAGCATGTGTGAAGAAAGCTAGGTATGAGAGTAGCTGGCATAGTTGGGGAACCCCGAGGTGGATGGAGCAGGGATGGGAAGGAGGGCAGGAATCAACTCCACAATGGGAAAGAATTTGCAAGCTCTAGAGATTATCTTGAGCACTGAGGATCTGCGGTGCTGAGGATTCCAGCCTCGAGGCAGGGACAGACCTTGGCATGAAGGTCTGTGAAGATGAAGATACCCTAGAGCGCTGCAGAGAATGGGTCTGGGGGAGGGGCAGCCTGAAGCTGCTGCTTTGCTGTAGGAGACCAGGTGGTGAGGAGGGGAGGCTGGGGATGCAGAGGAGACATCTGGGGCAGGGTGAGGGGCCAGTGAGGGGCGGTTCAGCACCCACTCAGAAGCAGGCTATTGGGAACTTTTGTTGATTACATGCCAGGCTCCATCCAGGCTGCACTGACCTGGGACTAGTGACTTGGGAGACTTCACCTAGATACTAACCAGGTGATTAAAGGACAAAGAAGAGGCTGGAGAGAGGTGCAGCCCTCCTGGGGGTTGGGACATCAGCTACAGAGACGCCACGTGGCAGGAAAGTCAGGAGTGGTGAACTCCCTGGAGAGTGAGTGCCTGCAGCCCGGAGACCAGCAGCCACGCCTGGGGAGAGGAAACCCAAGGCCTGCGGGCCAGGTGGGAAAATGTGATACTTACTCTGAGTGGTTGTAGTTGTTGAGGACAGCCAATCTGGAAAGAAAACCAAGTGATTTTAGGATATTGCTGGATCATTTTTTAATTCCATACTCAAGAGTTGATGGAGAAAGTAAATCATTCTCCTTACTTCAGGACTTCTCAGAGACTTGATTATATCAATTTATACTGTGACCAGCCAAAAGGGGGTTAGACAACACACCACATCCAAACATACTTGCACCAGATATTTTCCTTGTGTCATAAAGATTATCTGGGGAATTGCTCTCAACATGAAGGATTATTAAAGAGATAAACCTCTGTAGGGCTGATATTCGGACATGGTTCTCTGGATGGTGACAGTTCTGCATGGCATGACTGGGACACTTATTTTCATAGAAATGATCAGAGGACCTAATGCTCTCTCACTGAACAGGCGCAGGCAGCAGGAGGTGGCAGGGGACCAGAGGTTCCTCCAGGGACAGCTGAGTGACAGCCCTGGTCCTGGGGACTCAGCAGGTCACTGAACAGCCTCCAGAGTCCTCGGAGGGAAATGATTCCCCAGGAGGAGGCTGCTCTTCTATTGGAAACCTGAGAGGTGGAATCCTGGAGATTTGGCTGAGCTGGGCTGCAGGGACTCACCTGGAGTGGAGGAGTTGGTCAGTGCAAAGGCAAGAAAGAGGAAGCGTGATCAGCCTCAGCTCCACGTTGTTATTTAATTGCTAACTCCTCTTGGGCACTTTAAGGACCCCATGAACTGTAGCCCGCCAGGCTTCTCTGGCCATGGGATTCTCCAGGAAAAAATATTGGAGTGGGTTGCACTTCCTTCTCCAGGGGATCCTCTCAAATCAGGGATCAAACCAGCATTTTCTGCTTTTAGGTGAATTCTTTACCCTCCGAGCCACAAAGTAAGCCCATAAAGCAAATGGGAGAGTAATGGTAAGCTGGATAGCAGCTGGGCCGTTCAGCACAAGGACCAGAGATGAAGCGGCCTCTGCAAGGTCTCCTGGAGTGCACAAGTCAAGGGGTGCTCTGACAAGCTCCAGCCCACCTCCACACCCTGAACTAGCCACAGACACCATCAGTCACTGGCCTCCAGTTTCCAGCACTCCAGTTTCCAGCAGCTCAGAGGTGAAAGGGGCCTCCCGTGAATGACATCACCCAATACCTGAGCAAATGACTCCAGCATCTTCATAGTGGCCACAATTGTGGGAGAACCAGCCTCGGTTCCGGCACTGCCAGAGATTAGACTCCGCCCCTGAGCACACCACGTCATCCAAGGTGATGGGGCCAGAGCCAGAGCCAAAGTAGGCACTTCCTGGGGCTGAGACTGCATATCCACAGCCCAGCTGTCTGCACACCACCTGGGCATCTTGAATGTCCCAGCTGTCATCGCACACTGTTCCCCACTGGCCACCATGGTAGATTTCCACACGCCCAGCACATGTGGGATGGAAGGAGTTCCAGTTCACCAATCTCAAGCTGACATCTGAAAGACACACGCTGTAAGTGGTGATGACCCCATCTCCCAGCAAATACCCAAAGCCAATTAACCCCTGGTTCTTTTCCCATCTCAAAAGCCACCCAATGACACTGATCAGTGAATAAACAGCTACATGATCCACCTGGAAGGGGCTCTTGACATCACAGAGTTCAGATCTCTCATCTTCTAGATATATTCTTTTCCGTATCTGCTTCCATATTCTTTCCACACGGTTTATCACAGGTTACAGAATATAGCTCCCTGTTCTCTACAGTGGGACCTTGATGTTTATCCATTTGAATGTAGTAGTTTGCATCTGCTAATCCCCAAATCCGCAGCCACCCCTTCCCCAAAACCCCATCCCCTTGGTAACCACAGATCTTTCCTCTATGTCTTGTACTCACTTCTTGGAAAGGAGTTATACCAAGCAGAAAAACCAGTGTTTTGGACACTGCCATCACTCCGAAATCGAACAGTCAGTCGGTTGGAATCAGAAGTGAATATTTCCCTGGTGTAACGACAGATTCTCCCCACTGAGGCATTGCTACTCAGCGGGCCATTAAGGATTTCAACATAGTCATAACTGCAGCTACTGTGTGTCTCCAACCTGTATGGAAAACGGGATTCAGGTCAACATCAGGATGTCTGCTGCTCATAAACTTTGTAGATATTTTGGACTTTATGAGAAATGTCCTTGAATCTGAGATCTTCTTGCTCTTCCTTAATCAGATCAATGGACTGCCCATTACTGAGACTGATACTTCCTGGTGGGGATCAGAGAAACCTGAAATGTAGTCTATGGCACCCGAGAGGGGAAAGTCTCCCGGCCCAGGACCCAACCCATACCACAGGGTGGTCCATGGAAGACGCCTCCTTCTCCAGGTGGCCTGGGGTTACTTACTGCAGACTGTCGAAGCCCAGGTTTATGAGGTAGCCGGGTTTCACTTGTATTTCCCAGACACAGTCGGCGTTGTTGGGGTAGTATCTTGGGTAGAATGGGCTGGAAAAGTTCCCACTGGCACTGAATAAGAAGCCGCCACAACCTGGAAAGGACTCTGCAGAGCAGAGAGAGAGGAACACCCCCATTGTGGTGGGTCTCCGGGGGTGTTATGACCAGCGATCGTCTTCCGGGTGAGTGTCCTCAGGAAGTCCTTTTGCCTCCTGCAGGACTCCTCAGTGCCTTGACCATTTCTACCTACTCGGAGACTGTCCCAAAGGACTGGTGTATACAGCAGCACGCCTTTCCATTTTGGGCACCAGATGTTTTCAAGGGGCCCTAAAGATCATTTGGGGGTCACTTTCAACGTGAAGTCACATTTAACAGAAAAAGCTCTGTAAGGCTGCTACTCCGTCTGTTTCGAAAATGGTCACGGTTCTGCATGGCATGAGTGGGACACTTATTTTCATAGAAATAATCAGAGGACCTAATCCTCTCTCTCTCTCTCACTGAACAGGCACAGGCAGCAGGAAGTGGCAGGGACCAGCGGTCTCTCCAGGGACAGCTGAGTGACAGCCCTGGTCCTGGGGACTCGGCTGGTCAATGAACAGATTTGAGCCCTCGGAGAGAAATGACTCCACAGGTATAGTCTGCTCTTCTCCTTCTGGAAACATAGAGGGTGGAATCCCAGAGACAAACCTGGCTGGGTGGGGCTGCGAGGGCTCACCTGGAGTGGAGAAGTTGATTCCTGGCCCTGCAAGAAAAGAGGAAGCATGATCAGCCTCAGCATCCACGATGGGCTGCAACGACCCCATCAGTTTCCTGAGAGAGATACTGAGTGCCCAGCCCCTCCGTGGCCGGAGAAGGGTGGCCTAGGAGTTGCACTAGGGAGCCGAATAGGAAACATCAATCTCACATATCATTCTTCACAAACAACAGCAAATATGTGGGATATTTCACTCTTACAAACTTGATGTCGCCTCCTCAATGTGAGGGGTTGACCTTGCCATTGGCTGAAGATGACCATCACTGAGAGAATGGATCATGGGGAGGGGGCAGCCTGAAGCTGCTGCTGCTGTAGGGAGCCCGGTGGTGAGGAGGGAAGGGTGAGCATGCAGCGGAAAGATCTGGAAGCAGGGTGGGGTAGTGAAGGGTGGTTCAGTGGCAACTCAGGAAGCAAGCTGTTGGGAGCCTTTGCTGGTGACACACCAAGCTCAGCAGTGAAGCAGGGTCCATCCAGGACCCACTGTGCTGATCCCCGACTAGTGTTCCAGGTGAGGAGTTGGACATAAACAGGTGGTCAGCATCGTCTAGAGACTGACTAGACGTAGGAATCTCATCCAGGTCAGACTAGTAAAGGACGAAGAAAAGCCTGGAGAGAGGCCCAGCCCTCCTGGGGTTGGGACATCAGCTGGGGGACATCATGTGGCATAAAGTCAGGAGAGGTGGACTCATTGGAGAGTGAGCACCCTGACTGCAGCCCGGAGACCAGCAGCCACGCCTGGGGAGAGGGAAACCCAAGGCCTGCGGGCCAGGTGGGAAAATGTGATACTTACTCTGAGTGGTTGTAGTTGTTGAGGACAGCCAATCTGGAAAGAAAACCAAGTGATTTTAGGATATTGCTGGATCATTTTTTAATTCCATACTCAAGAGTTGATGGAGAAAGTAAATCGTTCTCCTTACTTCAGGACTTCTCAGAGACTTGATTATATCAATTTATACTGTGACCAGCCAAAAGGGGTTAGACAACACACCACATCCAAACATACTTGCACCAGATATTTTCCTTGTGTCATAAAGATTATCTGGGGAATTGCTCTCAACATGAAGGATTATTAAAGAGATAAACCTCTGTAGGGCTGATATTCGGACATGGTTCTCTGGATGGTGACAGTTCTGCATGGCATGACTGGGACACTTATTTTCATAGAAATGATCAGAGGACCTAATGCTCTCTCACTGAACAGGCGCAGGCAGCAGGAGGTGGCAGGGGACCAGAGGTTCCTCCAGGGACAGCTGAGTGACAGCCCTGGTCCTGGGGACTCAGCAGGTCACTGAACAGCCTCCAGAGTCCTCGGAGGGAAATGATTCCCCAGGAGGAGGCTGCTCTTCTATTGGAAACCTGAGAGGTGGAATCCTGGAGATTTGGCTGAGCTGGGCTGCAGGGACTCACCTGGAGTGGAGGAGTTGGTCAGTGCAAAGGCAAGAAAGAGGAAGCGTGATCAGCCTCAGCTCCACGTTGTTATTTAATTGCTAACTCCTCTTGGGCACTTTAAGGACCCCATGAACTGTAGCCCGCCAGGCTTCTCTGGCCATGGGATTCTCCAGGAAAAAATACTGGAGTGGGTTGCACTTCCTTCTCCAGGGGATCCTCTCAAATCAGGGATCAAACCAGCATTTTCTGCTTTTAGGTGAATTCTTTACCCTCCGAGCCACAAAGTAAGCCCATAAAGCAAATGGGAGAGTAATGGTAAGCTGGATAGCAGCTGGGCCGTTCAGCACAAGGACCAGAGATGAAGCGGCCTCTGCAAGGTCTCCTGGAGTGCACAAGTCAAGGGGTGCTCTGACAAGCTCCAGCCCACCTCCACACCCTGAACTAGCCACAGACACCATCAGTCACTGGCCTCCAGTTTCCAGCACTCCAGTTTCCAGCAGCTCAGAGGTGAAAGGGGCCTCCCGTGAATGACATCACCCAATACCTGAGCAAATGACTCCAGCATCTTCATAGTGGCCACAATTGTGGGAGAACCAGCCTCGGTTCCGGCACTGCCAGAGATTAGACTCCGCCCCTGAGCACACCACGTCATCCAAGGTGATGGGGCCAGAGCCAGAGCCAAAGTAGGCACTTCCTGGGGCTGAGACTGCATATCCACAGCCCAGCTGTCTGCACACCACCTGGGCATCTTGAATGTCCCAGCTGTCATCGCACACTGTTCCCCACTGGCCACCATGGTAGATTTCCACACGCCCAGCACATGTGGGATGGAAGGAGTTCCAGTTCACCAATCTCAAGCTGACATCTGAAAGACACACGCTGTAAGTGGTGATGACCCCATCTCCCAGCAAATACCCAAAGCCAATTAACCCCTGGTTCTTTTCCCATCTCAAAAGCCACCCAATGACACTGATCAGTGAATAAACAGCTACATGATCCACCTGGAAGGGGCTCTTGACATCACAGAGTTCAGATCTCTCATCTTCTAGATATATTCTTTTCCGTATCTGCTTCCATATTCTTTCCACACGGTTTATCACAGGTTACAGAATATAGCTCCCTGTTCTCTACAGTGGGACCTTGATGTTTATCCATTTGAATGTAGTAGTTTGCATCTGCTAATCCCCAAATCCGCAGCCACCCCTTCCCCAAAACCCCATCCCCTTGGTAACCACAGATCTTTCCTCTATGTCTTGTACTCACTTCTTGGAAAGGAGTTATACCAAGCAGAAAAACCAGTGTTTTGGACACTGCCATCACTCCGAAATCGAACAGTCAGTCGGTTGGAATCAGAAGTGAATATTTCCCTGGTGTAACGACAGATTCTCCCCACTGAGGCATTGCTACTCAGCGGGCCATTAAGGATTTCAACATAGTCATAACTGCAGCTACTGTGTGTCTCCAACCTGTATGGAAAACGGGATTCAGGTCAACATCAGGATGTCTGCTGCTCATAAACTTTGTAGATATTTTGGACTTTATGAGAAATGTCCTTGAATCTGAGATCTTCTTGCTCTTCCTTAATCAGATCAATGGACTGCCCATTACTGAGACTGATACTTCCTGGTGGGGATCAGAGAAACCTGAAATGTAGTCTATGGCACCCGAGAGGGGAAAGTCTCCCCGGCCCAGGACCCAACCCATACCACAGGGTGGTCCATGGAAGACGCCTCCTTCTCCAGGTGGCCTGGGGTTACTTACTGCAGACTGTCGAAGCCCAGGTTTATGAGGTAGCCGGGTTTCACTTGTATTTCCCAGACACAGTCGGCGTTGTTGGGGTAGTATCTTGGGTAGAATGGGCTGGAAAAGTTCCCACTGGCACTGAATAAGAAGCCGCCACAACCTGGAAAGGACTCTGCAGAGCAGAGAGAGGGAACACCCCCATTGTGGTGGGTCTCCGGGGTGTTATGACCAGCGATCGTCTTCCGGGTGAGTGTCCTCAGGAAGTCCTTTTGCCTCCTGCAGGACTCCTCAGTGCCTTGACCATTTCTACCTACTCGGAGACTGTCCCAAAGGACTGGTGTATACAGCAGCACGCCTTTCCATTTTGGGCACCAGATGTTTTCAAGGGGCCCTAAAGATCATTTGGGGGTCACTTTCAACGTGAAGTCACATTTAACAGAAAAAGCTCTGTAAGGCTGCTACTCCGTCTGTTTCGAAAATGGTCACGGTTCTGCATGGCATGAGTGGGACACTTATTTTCATAGAAATAATCAGAGGACCTAATCCTCTCTCTCTCTCTCACTGAACAGGCACAGGCAGCAGGAAGTGGCAGGGACCAGCGGTCTCTCCAGGGACAGCTGAGTGACAGCCCTGGTCCTGGGGACTCGGCTGGTCAATGAACAGATTTGAGCCCTCGGAGAGAAATGACTCCACAGGTATAGTCTGCTCTTCTCCTTCTGGAAACATAGAGGGTGGAATCCCAGAGACAAACCTGGCTGGGTGGGGCTGCGAGGGCTCACCTGGAGTGGAGAAGTTGATTCCTGGCCCTGCAAGAAAAGAGGAAGCATGATCAGCCTCAGCATCCACGATGGGCTGCAACGACCCCATCAGTTTCCTGAGAGAGATACTGAGTGCCCAGCCCCTCCGTGGCCGGAGAAGGGCGGCCTAGGAGTTGCACTAGGGAGCCGAATAGGAAACATCAATCTCACATATCATTCTTCACAAACAACAGCAAATATGTGGGATATTTCACTCTTACAAACTTGATGTCGCCTCCTCAATGTGAGGGGTTGACCTTGCCATTGGCTGAAGATGACCATCACTGAGAGAATGGATCATGGGGAGGGGGCAGCCTGAAGCTGCTGCTGCTGTAGGGAGCCCGGTGGTGAGGAGGGAAGGGTGAGCATGCAGCGGAAAGATCTGGAAGCAGGGTGGGGTAGTGAAGGGTGGTTCAGTGGCAACTCAGAAGCAAGCTGTTGGGAGCCTTTGCTGGTGACACACCAAGCTCAGCAGTGAAGCAGGGTCCATCCAGGACCCACTGTGCTGATCCCGACTAGTGTTCCAGGTGAGGAGTTGGACATAAACAGGTGGTCAGCATCGTCTAGAGACTGACTAGACGTAGGAATCTCATCCAGGTCAGACTAGTAAAGGACGAAGAAAAAGCCTGGAGAGAGGCCCAGCCCTCCTGGGGTTGGGACATCAGCTGGGGGACATCATGTGGCATAAAGTCAGGAGAGGTGGACTCATTGGAGAGTGAGCACCCTGACTGCAGCCCGGAGACCAGCAGCCACGCCTGGGGAGAGGAAACCCAAGGCCTGTGGGTCAGGTGGAAAAATGTGTTACTTACTGTGAGTGGTTGTGTTTTGTGGGGGCCACCAACCTAGAGTGAAAAACAAGTGATTTTAGGATGCTGCTAAAAATTTTAAATTCCATCATCATCATTTTGGTGGAGAAAGGAAATCCTTGACCATTCAGGTATGACCTAAATCAAATCTCTTACGATTATACAGTGGAAGTGAGAAATAGATTTAAGGGCCTAGATCTGATAGATAGAGTGCCTGATGAACTATGGAATGAGGTTCGTGACATTGTATGGGAGACAGGGATCAAGACCATCCGCATGGAAAAGAAATGCAAAAAGCAAAATGGCTGTCTGGGGAGGCCTTACAAATAGCTGTGAAAAGAAGAAAGGCATAAGCAAAGGAGAAAAGGAAAGATATAAGCATCTGAATGCAGAGTTCCAAAGAATAGCAAGAAGAGATAAGAGAGCCTTCCTCAGAGATTGGGCTTCCCTGCTGGCTCAGGGGTTAAAGCATCCGCCTCCAATGCGGGAGGACCCGAGTTCAATACTTGGGTTGGGAAGATCCCTTGGAGAAGGAAATGGCAATCCACTCCGATATTCTTGCCTGGAGAATCCCATGGACGGAGAAGCCTAGTAGGTTACAGTCCACAGGGTCGCAAAGAGTCGGACACGACTGAGCGACTTCACCTCACCTCACCTCTTCAGCGATCAATGCAAAGAAACAGAGGAAAAGAACAGAATGGGAAAGACTAGAGATCTCTTCAAGAAAATTAGAGATAGCAAGGGAACATTTCATGCAAAGATGGGCTCGATAAAGGACAGAAATGGTATGGACCTAACAGAAGCAGGAGATATTAAAAAGAGGTAGCAAGAATACACAGAAGAACTATACAAAAAGATCTTCAAGACCCAGATAATCATGATGATGTGATCACTAATCTAGAGCCAGACATCTTGGAATGTGAAGTCAAGTGGGCCTTAGAAAGCATCACTACGAACAAAGCTAGTGGAGGTGATGGAATTCCAGTGGAACTGTTTCAAATCCTGAAAGATGATGCTGTGAAAGTGCTGCACTCAATATGCCAGCTCATTTGGAAAACTCAGCAGTGGCCACAGGACTGGAAAAGGTCAGTGTTCATTCCAATTCCAAAGAAAGGCAATGCCAAAGAATGCTCAAAGAATGCACTCATCTCACATGCTAGTAAAGTAATGCTCAAAATTCTCCAAGCCAGGCTTCAGCAATATGTGAACCGTGAACTTCCTGATGTTCAAGCTGGTTTTAGAAAAGGCAGAGGAACCAGGGATCAAATTGCCAACATCTGCTGGATCATGGAAAAAGCAAGAGAGTTCCAGAAAAACATCTATTTCTGCTTTATTGACTCTTGCCAAAGCCTTTGACTGTGTGGATCACAATAAACTTTGGAAAATTCTGAGAGAGATGGGAATACCAGACCACCTGACCTGCCTCTTGAGAAATCTGTATGCAGGTCAGGAAGCAACAGATAGAACTGGACATGGAACAACAGACTGGTTCCAAATAGGAAAAGGAGTATGTCAAGGCTGTATATTGTCACCCTGCTTATTTAACTTCTATGCAGAGTACATCATGAGAAACGCTGGACTGGAAGAAACACAAGCTGGAATCAAGATTGCCGGGAGAAATATCAATAGCCTCAGATATGCAGATGACACCACCCTTATGGCAGAAAGTGAAGAGGAGCTAAAGGGCCTCTTAATGAAGGTGAAAGAGGAGAGGGGAAAAGTTGGCTTAAAGCTCAACATTCAGAAAACAAAGATCATGGCATCCGGTCCCATCACTTCATGGGAAATAGATGGGGAAACAGTGGAAACAGTGTCAGACTTTATTTTTGGGGGCTCCAAAATCACTGCAGATGGTGACGGCAGCCATGAAATTAAAAGACGCATTCTCCTTGGAAGAAAAGTTATGACCAACCTAGATAGTGTATTCAAAAGCAGAGACATTACTTTGCTGACTAAGGTCCGTTTAGTCAAGGCTATGGTTTTTCCTGTGGTCATGTATGGATGTGAGAGTTGGACTGTGAAGAAGGCTGAGTGCCGAAGAATTGATGCTTTTGAACTGTGGTGTTGGAGAAGCCTCTTGAGAGTCCCTTGGACTGCAAGGAGATCCAACTAGTCCATCCTGAAGGAGATCAACCCTGGGATTTCTTTGGAAGGAATGATGCTGAAGCTGAAACTCCAGTACTTTGGCCCCTTCATGTGAAGAGCTGACTCATTGGAAAAGACTCTGATGCTGGGAAGGATTGGGGGCAGGAGGAGAAGGGGACGACCGAGGATGAGATGGCTGGATGGCATCACAGACTTGATGGACGTGAGTCTGAGTGAACTCCGAGAGATGATGATGAATAGGGAGACCTGGCGTGCTGCAATTAATGGGGTTGCAAAGAGTCGGACAGGACTGAGCAACTGAACTTGAACTTGAATAAGAATGACTTGGAACCTTGACTATTCCCACCTACAGTGTTACTGGCCACGTGGGTTAAGTACATAGAAGTTCCCACCTGATTCAGGAGTAGATATTAACACTGTGGGAAAAGATCATTTGGGGAATTGCTTTCAACCTGAGGAAATTTTTTAACTGATAGTTATTTATAAGTCTGCTACTTGGTCATGGTTCTAAGTGGTCACAGTCGGCATGGCATGACTGGCACATTTATTTTGAAAGAAGTGATCAGAGGACCTAATCCTGTCTCCCCTCATAGCAGCTGTGAGCAGGCACTGGCAACAGGAGGTGAGAGGGGGCCAGAGGTCCCTCCAGGGACAGATGAATGACAGCCCTGGTCCTGGGGATTCCATTGGTCACTGGACAGCCTCCAGAGTCTTCAGAGGGAATGAATCCCTAGGAAGAGGGTGTTCTTCTTCTATAATCATGAATAGTGGAATCTCAGAGAGGAGTCTCACTGCGTGGGGCTGCTGGAACTCACCTGGAGTTGAGTTGATCTGTGCAGCTGCAAGAAAGAGGAAGCATGATCAACTTCATCATAAAGGCTCAATACAAGAAACCCATCAGGTCCTTGAGATAGAGATGCTGAGTGCCCAGTCTCTCCATGGCCTGAAAAGGGAAGCCTGGGTTTTGTCCAGGAGACCTGAATATGAAACATCAAGCTCAGACATCAGTCTCCCACAAATGAAAAAAAGTCAGAGAGGAATTTGCTCTTACAAACTGTGATCACCCCTCTGCTCTGGGGTCCAAATCAGAAGGGGCTGCAGTGGATACATGAAATCCAGGACTGATATCTATCAATGATGGAGGAAGGGAAATAGCCCATCTTCAATGAAAGCTCAGTGTGATTGGAGCCCACTGCAAAGAAGAGTTCGTGTTGGGAGAAATTCACTGACTGAAATGGAGATCATGGAAACCAACCTGTGCAGATGACACTGGCGTCCTCAAAGTGTCCACAGTTGTGTGTGTTCCAGGGGCTGTGGGAGCAGCTCCACAGGTAGGTCTCATGCCCCGAGCAGCCCACGTCGTCCAGGACAATGGGCCCTGAGCCCTGACCGAACCGGGCATTTCCTGGGGCTGAAATGGCCCAGCCACAGCCCAGCTGCCTGCAGACCACGTTGGCGTCATTGGTGTCCCAGCTGTCGTCACACACGGTGCCCCACGAGCCTCGGTACAGGACCTCCACCCGGCCCTGACACCTGTCACTTCCGTTCACCAGCCTCAGGGCCAAACTCGAATTGGTTCCTGGAAGGAGACAGGAAAAGCCACCCTCCTGTTTCCCCGGAAGGACAAGGCACTGAGGACTGAGATTCAGAATTCTGCCAGGGAAAGGCTGCTGAGGTCTAGGTAGTGAGTCCACAAGGACTTGACTGAGCATGTTCATCACTCTTTATCTCCGATGGCTGTGTGATGGAAACCCTAACCGTGGACTGTGGACTAGCCCTGAAGCTTCTCTGATGGCCTCTCCACATTCAGCAATTCAGAGACTGAATCCAGTGTCAGGATGCAGGTGGGAGGAGGGGAAGGCCACAGCATACATCCCAGACTTCTGGAGTAGAATGAGCCTCTGCAAAGGAGACCACTGACACAGCTTCCCATTCCCACAAAGATGCCAGGATCGGCTGTTCACCCCTATGTGGGAATCCACATCATCAGACCAAGGTTATTCTGAAGACTTTTCCATTCAATATGTATTCAGGTCACTTTATCTTGACTTTTTTTTTTTTTTTGGCTTGAATCTTGAAATAACCTTGGAATTGCTGAATATCACTGGAGGACATGGAGCTGACTGGGGAGAAGCCACATATTACCAGCAGGCTCTTCACAATCCCTCCAAGACTTTCTGCTCAACATCGAGAACAAGACTCTTTCCTCCTGTGGCAGGAGACTTGTGGCTGACAAGTGCCCCTGGCAGGAGGCAACCTGACACTGAAGCTCATAAACAAACCAAATGGAGGTCAGAAAAGTGTGTGGGGACAAAGAGGATTGGAACTTCTAGATCCAGCCGTACCTGAAGTTGGCCCTACAGCTCAATACCCTTGATATGTAGGCCATGGCACCAGCCCCAATTAAGAGTGTGAGTGGCCAACCTAACTTGCAGCAAAAGCATTCTGAGTAACATGGCACAGCTCGTAGGTAAAGCTGATCCGTAACTCTGGAAAGCGAAGGCAACCGTCCAGAGTAGATGAGGTGGTGACCTCAGAACCTGGACCCAAGAGGCAGGAACTACACCCATGTCTGTGGACTGGAGTGGGCATGCTGGTACTTTAGCAGGATCTGAGTGATACTTACCATAGTCAGTTGTCGGATGCCACCAATCTGCAGGGGAAACAGAGCAGGATTACAAAGAAGGTCGGTAGAATCAAGGTTGGTCTCGATCCTATGACTGGGATCAGGACAGTGGGGTGTGAGGGGCTCCACCATCTGGGGAGAAGCCTTTTCTGAGAGTTTGCTATGAGCCCAGATCGTGTCATCAAAGGTACATACTCATCTAATGAGGCGGCACAGCCCACAGAGCCATCAGCATGCCCTGCTACTGGGTACTTCTTGGTAAGAGCATCGCCTAGACTCCATCTGCGGTGGAGGACAGGGAAAAGCTCTGTCCTCTCCATACACATAGCTCTTGGTCCAGGGAATACATTCAAGAGAAATGTCCCCAGGACAGACCATCCTGTCACCCAAAACTCTGGGGAGTCACTGTGTAGCCACGAAGTCCTGAAACGACTGAGCCAGTCCATAGGATGCCTGTGTTATGGCTCATCTGGAGCTGTCTACGTAGTCTAGAGTACCAGGGCAGGTACTGAGAGGTAGAAAACCTCCACGTTCCCCCTGGGGCTACTGGTGGGGACCCTGGAGGTTACTGGGGGAAGGGACATCCTGGAGTTAAGAGGCAACAAGACTCACCTGGCACAGCTGTAGACTGAGTCTGGGCATCTGGGAGAGAGAGAAGACAGGTCAGACACATTGCACAGGATGGGCTCCACGGGGGCAAAGGGGTGATGCTAAGATGCAGACCAGGTGAGGAGTCAGTCGGTGTACCTGCTCTGCCATGGAGGGCGAGGCCTCTGCCATCGTCAACCCTCCAAAGATGCTCCTCCTCAGAGGAACTGACAAACCAGCATCACTTATTTCCAAAGTCAAGGTGATTGACTCTGTGTCTTGATGACAGAGTGGAGAGGGAGCCAATCGTCAGCCTCATAGCTTTTATGGATCCACTGAGGCAGTGAGACAGGGCTCCAGCTTCATGTCAAGTCCCGTGTGTGATCTGAAAGGCTCGACCTTAGAGGATGACAAGGTGGTGCCTGGCAGGTCATACAGGGCCACTGCCCTGCCCGCAGCAGTCCAGGTGCCCAGACCGTGCTTCCAGCTCCTTGGAGGGGCCATGCTCTGGGACTAAGGAGGCAGAACCAGGGCCACTAGTCACCGCAGCCCATGCCCTCGGCTCAGAGACCGTCTGGCAGACCTGCACTCTTTTGCTTCTGATTTGCACAGGGGCATGGAGCGAAATGTCACTTTCCGTTTGTTTGGGTTTTTTTGGTTTTGGTCATTCTCATAAGAGCTAATATCCTAAATATGCAGAACACTAGGAGGATTTCAAGGAAAAGGGAAATGTAGAGAGTGCTTCATGAGGAGTCAGCATCGGAGCAAGAAAAGCACCTCCAGGGAAGGACATCCAGCTTATTTGAGGCCCACCTGAGCAGATGACGCTGGCGTCCTCGAAGTGTCTGCAGTTGTGTGTGTTCCAGGGGCTGTGGGAGCAGCTCCACAGGTAGGTCTCATGCCCCGAGCAGCCCACGTCGTCCAGGACAATGGGCCCTGAGCCCTGACCGAACCGGGCATTTCCTGGGGCTGAAATGGCCCAGCCACAGCCCAGCTGCCTGCAGACCACGTTGGCGTCGTTGGTGTCCCAGCCATCGTCACACACGGTGCCCCACGAGCCTCGGTACAGGACCTCCACCCGGCCCTGGCACCTGTCACTTCCGTTCACCAGCCTCAGGGCCAAACCCGAATCGGTTCCTGGAAGGAAACAGGAAAAGTCACCCTCCTGTTTCCCCGAAGGAAAAGGCACTGAGGACTGAGATTCAGAATTCTGCCAGGAACGGTTGCTGAGGTCTAGCTAGGGAGTCCGTAAGGACGTGACTGAGTGCATTCATCACTCTTTATCTCCAATGGCTGTGTGATGGAAACCTGGACTGTGGACTGTGGACTAGCCCTGCAGGTTCTCTGATGGCCTCCCCACATTCAGCAATTCAGGGACCGAATCCTGTCTCAGGATGCAGGTGGGAGGAGGGGAACCCACAGCCTGAGTGGGCAACCTACATCCCAGACCTCTGGGCTAGAATGAGCCTCTGCAACAGAAGACCACTGACAGAAGACTTTTCCTCTCAGTACATATTCAGGTACTTTCACACACAAAGTGTAGCTTGAATATTTTTTTTTTTTTAAGGATGAACCCTGAAATAACCTTGGAAATGTTGAATATCATTGGAGGACTTGAAGAAGACTGGAGAGAAGCCACATATTACCAGCAGGCTCTTCAAAATCCCTCCAAGACTTTCTGCTCAACATCGAGAGCAAGACTCTTTCCTCATGTGGCAGGAGACCTGTGGCTGACAAGTGCCCCCTGGCAGGAAGCAACCTGACACTGAAGCTCATAAACAAACCAAGCAGAGGTCAGAAAAGTGCGTGGGGACAAAGAGGATTGGAACTTCTGGAACAGCTGTACCTTAAGGTTGCCCTATGGCTCAGTACCCTCGATATGTAGGCCGAGGCACCAGCCCCAATTAAGAGAGTGTGAGTGGCCATCCTAATACTTGCAATAAGAGCATTCTGAGTAACATGGCACAGCTCGTAGGTAAAGCTGATCCATAACTCTGGAAAGCGAAGCCAACCGTCCAGAGTAGATGAGGTGGTGACCTCAGAACCTGGACCCAAGAGGCAGGAACTGCACCCATGTCTGTGGACTGGAGTGGGCGTGCTGGTACTCTAGCAGGATCTGAGTGACATTTACCATAGTCAGTTGTCGGATGCCACCAATCTGCAGGGGAAACAGAGCAGGATTACAAAGAAGGTCGGTAGAACCAAGTCTGGTCTCGTTCCTATGACTGGGAACAGGACAGTGGGGTCTGAGGGGCTCCACCGTCTGGGGAGAAGCCTTTTCTGAAAGTTTGCTGTGAGCCCAGATCGTGTCATCAAAGGTACACACGCATCTAATGAGGCAGCACAGCCCACAGAGCCATCAGCATGCCCTGCTGGCTGGGTACTTCTTGGTAAGACCATCGCCTAGACTCCATCTGGGTGGAGGACATGAAAAAGCTCTGTCTTGTCCATACACGTAGCTCTTGGTCCAGAGAATACATTTAAACAGAAATGAACCCAGTGACACCCCACCCTGTCACCCAAAGCCCTAGGGAGACACTGTGTAGCCACAAAGTCCTGAAATCACTGAGCTAGTCCAGAGGATGCCTGTGTTAAGGCTCATCTGGAACTGTCTTTGTGGTCCAGAGTGACTAGGGCAGGTACTGAGAGGTGGAAAACCTCCACAGTTTCCTCTTGCGGCTACTGGATGGGGGCTCCTGGGCTGACTGCTGGGGAGAGGACATCCGGGGGTTCAAGAGGCAACAGGACTCACCTGGTACAACCGTGGACTGGGTCTGGGCATCTGGGGGAGAGAGAATGCAAGTCAGACGCAGTGCACAGAAGGGGCTCCATGGGGGCAAAGGGGTGATGCTAAGATGCAGACCAGGCGAGGGGTCAGTCGGTGCACCTGCTCTGCCATGGAGGGCGAGGCCCCTGCCATCGTCAGCCCTCCAAAGATGCCCCTCCTCAGAGGAACTGGCAGACCAGCATCTCTTATTTCCAAAGTCAAGGTGTTTGACTCTGTGCCTTGATGACAGAGTGGACACAGAGTCAATTGTCAGCCTCATAGCTTTTATGGATCCACTGAGGCAGTGAGACAGGGCTCCAGCTTCAGGTCAAGTCCCATGTGTGATCTGAAAGGCTCCACCTTAGGGAATGACAAGGGGGTGCCTGGCAGATCACACAGGGGACACTGCCCTGCCCACAGCAGCCCTGGGGCCCAGACCGTGCTTCCAGCTCCTTGGAGGGGCCATGCTCCAGGACTCAGGAGGCAGAACCAGGGCCACAAGCAGCCCCATCCCATGCCCTCGGCTCAGAGACCCTCTGGCAGACCTGCGCTCTTTTGCTTCTGATTTGCACAGGGGCATGGAGCGAAATGTCACTTTCCGTTCGTTTGGGGTTTTTTTGGTTTTGGTCATTCTCCATCTACAAAACCAGGGGCCAAATAAAAGCTAATATCCTAAATATGCAAAGCACTAGGAGGATTTCAAGGAAAAGGGAAATGTAGAGAGTGCTTCGTGAGGATATCAGAATCTGAGCAAGAAAGCACCTCCAGGGAAGCACACCCAGCTTTTTGAGACCCACCTGAGCAGATGACGCTGGCGTCCTCGCCGTGTCCGCAGTTGTGTGTGTTCCAGGGGCTGTGGGAGCAGCTCCACAGGTAGGTCTCATGCCCCGAGCAGCCCACGTCGTCCAGGACAATGGGCCCTGAGCCCTGACCAAACCGGGCACTTCCTGGGGCTGAAATGGCCCAGCCACAGCCCAGCTGCCTGCAGACCACGTTGGCGTCGTTGGTGTCCCAGCCGTCGTCACACACGGTGCCCCACGAGCCTCGGTACAGGACCTCCACCCGGCCCCGACACCTGTCACCTCCGTTCACCAGCCTCAGGGCCAAACCTGAATCGGTTCCTGGAAGGAGACAGGAAAAGTCACTCTCCTCTTTCCCCGAAGGAAAAGGCACTGAGGTCTGAGATTCAGAATTCTGCCAGGGAAAGGCTGCTGAGGTCTAGTTAGTGAGTCCACAAGGACTTGACTGAGCGTGTTCATCACTCTTTGTCTCCAATGGCTGTGTGATGGAAACCTGGAATGTGGACTGTGGACTAGCCCTGCAGGTTCTCTGATGACCTCCCACATTCAGCAATTCAGGGACTGAATCCTGTCTCAGGAGGCAGGCGGGAGGAGGGGAACCCACAGCCTGTGTCAGCAACCTACATCCCAGACCTCTGGGCTAGAATGAGCCTCTGCAACTGAAGACCACTGACACAGCTTCCAAGTTCACACCATAGTGCCGAGTTGGACCATTCACCCCTACGTGGGAACCACTCCATCAACCCAAGATTATTTGGAAGACTTTTCCACTCAGTACATATTCAGGTACTTTCACACACAAAGTGTAGCTTGAATTTTTTTTTTTTTTTTAAGCTTGAATCCTGAAATAACCTTGGAAATGTTGAATATCATTGGAGGACTTGGAGATGACTGGGGAGAAGGCACCTATTACCAGCAGGCTCTTCACAATCCCTCCAGGACTTTCTGCTCAACATCGAGAACAAGACTCTTTCCTCATGTGGCAGGAGACTTGTGGCTGACAAGTGCCCCTGGCAGGAAGCAACTTGATACTGAAGCTCATAAACAAACCAAATAGAAGTCAGAAAAGTGCGTGGGGACAAAGAGTACTGGAACTTCTCGATCCAGCTGCACCATAAGGTTGCCCTATGGCTCAGTACCCTCGATATGTAGGCCGAGGCACCAGCCCCAGTTAAGAGAGTGTGAGTGGCCATCCTAATACTTGCAATAAGAGCATTCTGAGTAACATGGCACAGCTCGTAGGTAAAGCTGATCCATAACTCTGGAAAGCGAAGGCAACCGTCCAGAGTAGATGAGGTGGTGACCTCAGAACCTGGACCCAAGAGGCAGGAACTGCACCCATGTCTGTGGACTGGAGTGGGCATGCTGGTACTCTAGCAGGATCTGAGTGACACTTACCATAGTCAGTTGTCGGATGCCACCAATCTGCAGGGGAAACAGAGCAGGATTACAAAGAAGGTCGGTAGAATCAAGTCTGGTCTCGTTCCTATGACTGGGAACAGGACAGTGGGGTCTGAGGGGCTCCACCGTCTGGGGAGAAGCCTTTTCTGAGAGTTTGCTGTGAGCCCAGATCGTGTCTTCAAAGGTACACACGCATCTAATGAGGCAGCACAGCCCACAGAGCCATCAGCATGCCCTGCTGGCTGGGTACTTCTTGGTAAGACCATCGCCTAGACTCCATCTGGGTGGAGGACAGGAAAAAGCTCTGTCCTGTCCATACACGTAGCTCTTGGTCCAGAGAATACATTTAAACAGAAATGAACCCAGTGACACCCCACCCTGTCACCCAAAGCCCTAGGGAGACACTGTGTAGCCACAAAGTCCTGAAATCACTGAGCTAGTCCAGAGGATGCCTGTGTTAAGGCTCATCTGGAACTGTCTTTGTGGTCCAGAGTGACTAGGGCAGGTACTGAGAGGTGGAAAACCTCCACAGTTTCCTCTTGCGGCTACTGGATGGGGGCTCCTGGGCTGACTGCTGGGGAGAGGACATCCGGGGTTCAAGAGGCAACAGGACTCACCTGGTACAACCGTGGACTGGGTCTGGGTATCTGGGGGAGAGAGAATGCAAGTCAGACGCAGTGCACAGAAGGGGCTCCATGGGGGCAAAGGGGTGATGCTAAGATGCAGACCAGGCGAGGGGTCAGTCGGTGCACCTGCTCTGCCATGGAGGGCGAGGCCTCTGCCATCGTCAGGCCTCCAAAGATGCCCCTCCTCAGAGGAACTGGCAGACCAGCATCTCTTATTTCCAAAGTCAAGGTGTTTGACTCTGTGCCTTGATGACAGAGTGGACACAGGGTCAATTATCAGCCTCATAGCTTTTATGGATCCACTGAGGCAGTGAGACAGGGCTCCAGCTTCATGTCAAGTCCCGTGTGTGATCTGAAAGGCTCGACCTTAGAGGATGACAAGGTGGTGCCTGGCAGGTCATACAGGGCCACTGCCCTGCCCGCAGCAGTCCAGGTGCCCAGACCGTGCTTCCAGCTCCTTGGAGGGGCCATGCTCTGGGACTAAGGAGGCAGAACCAGGGCCACTAGTCACCGCAGCCCATGCCCTCGGCTCAGAGACCGTCTGGCAGACCTGCACTCTTTTGCTTCTGATTTGCACAGGGGCATGGAGCGAAATGTCACTTTCCGTTTGTTTGGGTTTTTTTTGGTTTTGGTCATTCTCATAAGAGCTAATATCCTAAATATGCAGAACACTAGGAGGATTTCAAGGAAAAGGGAAATGTAGAGAGTGCTTCATGAGGAGTCAGCATCGGAGCAAGAAAAGCACCTCCAGGGAAGGACATCCAGCTTATTTGAGGCCCACCTGAGCAGATGACGCTGGCGTCCTCGAAGTGTCTGCAGTTGTGTGTGTTCCAGGGGCTGTGGGAGCAGCTCCACAGGTAGGTCTCATGCCCCGAGCAGCCCACGTCGTCCAGGACAATGGGCCCTGAGCCCTGACCGAACCGGGCATTTCCTGGGGCTGAAATGGCCCAGCCACAGCCCAGCTGCCTGCAGACCACGTTGGCGTCGTTGGTGTCCCAGCCATCGTCACACACGGTGCCCCACGAGCCTCGGTACAGGACCTCCACCCGGCCCTGGCACCTGTCACTTCCGTTCACCAGCCTCAGGGCCAAACCCGAATCGGTTCCTGGAAGGAAACAGGAAAAGTCACCCTCCTGTTTCCCCGAAGGAAAAGGCACTGAGGACTGAGATTCAGAATTCTGCCAGGAACGGTTGCTGAGGTCTAGCTAGGGAGTCCGTAAGGACGTGACTGAGTGCATTCATCACTCTTTATCTCCAATGGCTGTGTGATGGAAACCTGGACTGTGGACTGTGGACTAGCCCTGCAGGTTCTCTGATGGCCTCCCCACATTCAGCAATTCAGGGACCGAATCCTGTCTCAGGATGCAGGTGGGAGGAGGGGAACCCACAGCCTGAGTGGGCAACCTACATCCCAGACCTCTGGGCTAGAATGAGCCTCTGCAACAGAAGACCACTGACAGAAGACTTTTCCTCTCAGTACATATTCAGGTACTTTCACACACAAAGTGTAGCTTGAATATTTTTTTTTTTTAAGGATGAACCCTGAAATAACCTTGGAAATGTTGAATATCATTGGAGGACTTGAAGAAGACTGGAGAGAAGCCACATATTACCAGCAGGCTCTTCAAAATCCCTCCAAGACTTTCTGCTCAACATCGAGAGCAAGACTCTTTCCTCATGTGGCAGGAGACCTGTGGCTGACAAGTGCCCCCTGGCAGGAAGCAACCTGACACTGAAGCTCATAAACAAACCAAGCAGAGGTCAGAAAAGTGCGTGGGGACAAAGAGGATTGGAACTTCTGGAACAGCTGTACCTTAAGGTTGCCCTATGGCTCAGTACCCTCGATATGTAGGCCGAGGCACCAGCCCCAATTAAGAGAGTGTGAGTGGCCATCCTAATACTTGCAATAAGAGCATTCTGAGTAACATGGCACAGCTCGTAGGTAAAGCTGATCCATAACTCTGGAAAGCGAAGCCAACCGTCCAGAGTAGATGAGGTGGTGACCTCAGAACCTGGACCCAAGAGGCAGGAACTGCACCCATGTCTGTGGACTGGAGTGGGCGTGCTGGTACTCTAGCAGGATCTGAGTGACATTTACCATAGTCAGTTGTCGGATGCCACCAATCTGCAGGGGAAACAGAGCAGGATTACAAAGAAGGTCGGTAGAACCAAGTCTGGTCTCGTTCCTATGACTGGGAACAGGACAGTGGGGTCTGAGGGGCTCCACCGTCTGGGGAGAAGCCTTTTCTGAAAGTTTGCTGTGAGCCCAGATCGTGTCATCAAAGGTACACACGCATCTAATGAGGCAGCACAGCCCACAGAGCCATCAGCATGCCCTGCTGGCTGGGTACTTCTTGGTAAGACCATCGCCTAGACTCCATCTGGGTGGAGGACATGAAAAAGCTCTGTCTTGTCCATACACGTAGCTCTTGGTCCAGAGAATACATTTAAACAGAAATGAACCCAGTGACACCCCACCCTGTCACCCAAAGCCCTAGGGAGACACTGTGTAGCCACAAAGTCCTGAAATCACTGAGCTAGTCCAGAGGATGCCTGTGTTAAGGCTCATCTGGAACTGTCTTTGTGGTCCAGAGTGACTAGGGCAGGTACTGAGAGGTGGAAAACCTCCACAGTTTCCTCTTGCGGCTACTGGATGGGGGCTCCTGGGCTGACTGCTGGGGAGAGGACATCCGGGGTTCAAGAGGCAACAGGACTCACCTGGTACAACCGTGGACTGGGTCTGGGCATCTGGGGGAGAGAGAATGCAAGTCAGACGCAGTGCACAGAAGGGGCTCCATGGGGGCAAAGGGGTGATGCTAAGATGCAGACCAGGCGAGGGGTCAGTCGGTGCACCTGCTCTGCCATGGAGGGCGAGGCCCCTGCCATCGTCAGCCCTCCAAAGATGCCCCTCCTCAGAGGAACTGGCAGACCAGCATCTCTTATTTCCAAAGTCAAGGTGTTTGACTCTGTGCCTTGATGACAGAGTGGACACAGAGTCAATTGTCAGCCTCATAGCTTTTATGGATCCACTGAGGCAGTGAGACAGGGCTCCAGCTTCAGGTCAAGTCCCATGTGTGATCTGAAAGGCTCCACCTTAGGGAATGACAAGGGGGTGCCTGGCAGATCACACAGGGGACACTGCCCTGCCCACAGCAGCCCTGGGGCCCAGACCGTGCTTCCAGCTCCTTGGAGGGGCCATGCTCCAGGACTCAGGAGGCAGAACCAGGGCCACAAGCAGCCCCATCCCATGCCCTCGGCTCAGAGACCCTCTGGCAGACCTGCGCTCTTTTGCTTCTGATTTGCACAGGGGCATGGAGCGAAATGTCACTTTCCGTTCGTTTGGGGTTTTTTTGGTTTTGGTCATTCTCCATCTACAAAACCAGGGGCCAAATAAAAGCTAATATCCTAAATATGCAAAGCACTAGGAGGATTTCAAGGAAAAGGGAAATGTAGAGAGTGCTTCGTGAGGATATCAGAATCTGAGCAAGAAAGCACCTCCAGGGAAGCACACCCAGCTTTTTGAGACCCACCTGAGCAGATGACGCTGGCGTCCTCGCCGTGTCCGCAGTTGTGTGTGTTCCAGGGGCTGTGGGAGCAGCTCCACAGGTAGGTCTCATGCCCCGAGCAGCCCACGTCGTCCAGGACAATGGGCCCTGAGCCCTGACCAAACCGGGCACTTCCTGGGGCTGAAATGGCCCAGCCACAGCCCAGCTGCCTGCAGACCACGTTGGCGTCGTTGGTGTCCCAGCCGTCGTCACACACGGTGCCCCACGAGCCTCGGTACAGGACCTCCACCCGGCCCCGACACCTGTCACCTCCGTTCACCAGCCTCAGGGCCAAACCTGAATCGGTTCCTGGAAGGAGACAGGAAAAGTCACTCTCCTCTTTCCCCGAAGGAAAAGGCACTGAGGACTGAGATTCAGAATTCTGCCAGGGAAAGGCTGCTGAGTTCTAGTTAGTGAGTCCACAAGGACTTGACTGAGCGTGTTCATCACTCTTTGTCTCCAATGGCTGTGTGATGGAAACCTGGAATGTGGACTGTGGACTAGCCCTGCAGGTTCTCTGATGACCTCCCACATTCAGCAATTCAGGGACTGAATCCTGTCTCAGGAGGCAGGCGGGAGGAGGGGAACCCACAGCCTGTGTCAGCAACCTACATCCCAGACCTCTGGGCTAGAATGAGCCTCTGCAACTGAAGACCACTGACACAGCTTCCAAGTTCACACCATAGTGCCGAGTTGGACCATTCACCCCCTACGTGGGAACCACTCCATCAACCCAAGATTATTTGGAAGACTTTTCCACTCAGTACATATTCAGGTACTTTCACACACAAAGTGTAGCTTGAATTTTTTTTTTTTTTTAGCTTGAATCCTGAAATAACCTTGGAAATGTTGAATATCATTGGAGGACTTGGAGATGACTGGGGAGAAGGCACCTATTACCAGCAGGCTCTTCACAATCCCTCCAGGACTTTCTGCTCAACATCGAGAACAAGACTCTTTCCTCATGTGGCAGGAGACTTGTGGCTGACAAGTGCCCCTGGCAGGAAGCAACTTGATACTGAAGCTCATAAACAAACCAAATAGAAGTCAGAAAAGTGCGTGGGGACAAAGAGTACTGGAACTTCTCGATCCAGCTGCACCATAAGGTTGCCCTATGGCTCAGTACCCTCGATATGTAGGCCGAGGCACCAGCCCCAGTTAAGAGAGTGTGAGTGGCCATCCTAATACTTGCAATAAGAGCATTCTGAGTAACATGGCACAGCTCGTAGGTAAAGCTGATCCATAACTCTGGAAAGCGAAGGCAACCGTCCAGAGTAGATGAGGTGGTGACCTCAGAACCTGGACCCAAGAGGCAGGAACTGCACCCATGTCTGTGGACTGGAGTGGGCATGCTGGTACTCTAGCAGGATCTGAGTGACACTTACCATAGTCAGTTGTCGGATGCCACCAATCTGCAGGGGAAACAGAGCAGGATTACAAAGAAGGTCGGTAGAATCAAGTCTGGTCTCGTTCCTATGACTGGGAACAGGACAGTGGGGTCTGAGGGGCTCCACCGTCTGGGGAGAAGCCTTTTCTGAGAGTTTGCTGTGAGCCCAGATCGTGTCTTCAAAGGTACACACGCATCTAATGAGGCAGCACAGCCCACAGAGCCATCAGCATGCCCTGCTGGCTGGGTACTTCTTGGTAAGACGATCGCCTAGACTCCATCTGGGTGGAGGACAGGAAAAAGCTCTGTCCTGTCCATACACGTAGCTCTTGGTCCAGAGAATACATTTAAACAGAAATGAACCCAGTGACACCCCACCCTGTCACCCAAAGCCCTAGGGAGACACTGTGTAGCCACAAAGTCCTGAAATCACTGAGCTAGTCCAGAGGATGCCTGTGTTAAGGCTCATCTGGAACTGTCTTTGTGGTCCAGAGTGACTAGGGCAGGTACTGAGAGGTGGAAAACCTCCACAGTTTCCTCTTGCGGCTACTGGATGGGGGCTCCTGGGCTGACTGCTGGGGAGAGGACATCCGGGGTTCAAGAGGCAACAGGACTCACCTGGTACAACCGTGGACTGGGTCTGGGTATCTGGGGGAGAGAGAATGCAAGTCAGACGCAGTGCACAGAAGGGGCTCCATGGGGGCAAAGGGGTGATGCTAAGATGCAGACCAGGCGAGGGGTCAGTCGGTGCACCTGCTCTGCCATGGAGGGCGAGGCCTCTGCCATCGTCAGGCCTCCAAAGATGCCCCTCCTCAGAGGAACTGGCAGACCAGCATCTCTTATTTCCAAAGTCAAGGTGTTTGACTCTGTGCCTTGATGACAGAGTGGACACAGGGTCAATTATCAGCCTCATAGCTTTTATGGATCCACTGAGGCAGTGAGACAGGGCTCCAGCTTCAGGTCAAGTCCCATGTGTGATCTGAAAGGCTTGACCTTAGCGGATGACAGGTTGGTGCCTGGCAGGTCACACATGGGACTCTGCCCTGCCCACAGCAGTCCAGGTTCCAAGCCTGTGCTTCCTGCTCCTTGGAGGGGCATTGCTCCAGGACTCAGGAGGCAGAACCAGGGCCACGAGCAGCCCCAGCCCATGCCCTCTGCTCAGAGACCGTCTGGCAGACCTGCGCTCTTCTGCTTCTGATTTGCACAGGGGATGGAATGAAATGTCACTTTCTGTTTGATTTTTTGTTTCTTTGTTTTTGTAATTCTCCATCTACATACCTAGGTGCCACATAAAAGCTAATATCCTAAATATGCAAAGCACTAGGAGGATTTCAAGGAAAACGGAAATGTAGAGAGTGCTTCGTGAGGATATCAGAATCTGAGCAAGAAAGCACCTCCAGGGCAGCACACCCAGGATTTTGAGACCCACTTGAGCAGATGACGCTGGCGTCCTCGCCGTGTCCGCAGTTGTGTGTGTTCCAGGGGCTGTGGGAGCAGCTCCACAGGTAGGTCTCATGCCCAGAGCAGCCCACGTCGTCCAGGACAATGGGCCCTGAGCCCTGACCGAACCGGGCACTTCCTGGGGCTGAAATGGCCCAGCCACAGCCCAGCTGCCTGCAGACCACGTTGGCGTCGTTGGTGTCCCAGCCATCGTCACACACGGTGCCCCACGAGCCTCGGTACAGGACCTCCACCCGGCCCTGGCACCTGTCACCTCCGTTCACCAGCCTCAGGGCCAAACCCGAATCGGTTCCTGGAAGGAAACAGGAAAAGTCACCCTCCTGTTTCCCCGAAGGAAAAGGCACTGAGGACTGAGATTCAGAATTCTGCCAGGGAAAGGCTGCTGAGGTCTAGGTAGGGAGTCATAAGGACGTGACTGAGTGCGTTCATCACTCTTTATCTCCGATGGCTGTGGGATGGAACCCTGGACTGTGGACTGTGGACTAGCCCTGCAGGTTCTCTGATGGCCTCCCCACATTCAGCAATTCAAGGACCGAATCCTGTCTCAGGATGCAGGTGGGAGGAGGGGAACCCACAGCCTGAGTGGGCAACCTACATCCCAGACCTCTGGGCTAGAATGAGCCTCTGCAACAGAAGACCACTGACAGAAGTCTTTTCCTCTCAGTACATATTCAGGTACTTTCACACACAAAGTGTAGCTTGAATCTTTTTTTTTTTTAAGCTTGAATCCTGAAATAACCTTGGAAATGTTGAATATCATTGGAGGACTTGAAGATGACTGGGGAGAAGGCTCCTATTACCAGCAGGCTCTTCACAATCCCTCCAAGACTTTCTGTTCAACATCGAGAACAAGACTCTTTCCTCCTGTGGCAGGAGACTTGTGGCTGACAAGTGCCCCCCTGGCAGGTAGCAACCTGACCCTGAAGCTCATAAACAAACCAAATAGAAGTCAGAGAAGTGCGTGGGGACAAAGAGGATTGGAACTTCTGGATCCAGCTGTACCTTAAGGTTGCCCTATGGCTCAGTACCCTCGATATGCAGGCCATGGCACCAGCCCCAATTAAGAGAGTGTGAGTGGCCATCCCAATACTTGCAAGCGAAGCATTCTGAGTAACATATAGCACCACTCATAGGTAAAGCTGATCCATAACTCTGGAAAGCGAAGGCAACCGTCCAGAATAGATGAGGTGGTGACCTCAGAACCTGGACCCAAGAGGCAGGAACTGCACCCATGTCTGTGGACTGGAGTGGGCATGCTGGTACTCTAGCAGGATCTGAGTGACACTTACCATAGTCAGTTGTCGGATGCCACCAATCTGCAGGGGAAACAGAGCAGGATTACAAAGAAGGTCGGTAGAACCAAGTCTGGTCTCGTTCCTATGACCGGGAACAGGACAGTGGGATCTGATGGGCTCCACCGTCTGGGAAGAAGAAGCCTTTTCTGAGAGTTTGCTGTGAGCCCAGATCGTGTCATCAAAGGTACACACGCATCTAATGAGGCAGCACAGCCCACAGAGCCATCAGCAAGCCCTGCTGGCTGGGTACTTCTTGGTAAGACATCGCCTAGACTCCATCTGGGGTGGAGGACAGGGAAAAGCTCTGTCGTGTCCATACACGTAGCTCTTGGTCCAGAGAATATGTTCAAACAGAAATGACCCCAGTGACACTCCACCCTGTCACCCAAAGCCCTGGGGAGACACTGTGTAGCCACAAATCCCTGAAATCACTGAGCCAGTCCAGAGTATGCCTATGTTAAGGCTCATCTGGAACTGTCTTTGTGGTCCAGAGTGACTAAGGCAGGTACTGAGAGGTAGAAAACCTCCACAGTTGCCTCTTGCGGCTACTGGATGGGGGCTCCTGGGCTGACTGCTGGGGAGAGGACATCCGGGGTTCAAGAGGCAACAGGACTCACCTGGCAGAACCATGGACTGGGTCTGGGCATCTGGGGGAGAGAGAATGCAAGTCAGACGCAGTGCACAGAAGGGGCTCCATGGGGGCAAAGGGGTGATGCTAAGATGCAGACCAGGCGAGGGGTCAGTCGGTGCACCTGCTCTGCCATGGAGGGCGAGGCCTCTGCCATCGTCAGGCCTCCAAAGATGCCCCTCCTCAGAGGAACTGGCAGACCAGCATCTCTTATTTCCAAAGTCAAGGTGTTTGACTCTGTGCCTTGATGACAGAGTGGACACAGGGTCAATTATCAGCCTCATAGCTTTTATGGATCCACTGAGGCAGTGAGACAGGGCACCAACTTCAGGTCAAGTCCCATGTGTGATCTGAAAGGCTCACCTGCGGTGCCTGGCAGGTCATACAGGGGCCACTGCCCTGCCCACAGAAGTCCAGGTGCCCAGACCGTGCTTCCAGCTCCTTGGAGGGACATTGCTCCAGGACTCAGGAGGCAGAACCAGGGCCACGGGCAGCCCCAGCCCATGCCCTCTGCTCAGAGACCGTCTGGCAGACCTGCGCTCTTCTGCTTCTGATTTGCATAGGGGCATGGAACGAAATGTCACTTTCTGTTTGTTTCTTTTTGTTTGTTTCTTTGTTTTTGTAATTCTCCATCTACATACCTAGGGGCCACATAAAAGCTAATATCCTAAATATGCAAAGCACTAGGAGGATTTCAAGGAAAAGGGAAATGTAGAGAGTGCTTCGTGAGGATATCAGAATCTGAGCAAGAAAGCACCTCCAGGAAAGTACACCCAGCTTTTTGAGACCATAAGGACGTGACTGAGCGTGTTCATCACTCTTTGTCTCCGATGGCTGTGTGATGGAAACCTGGACTGTGGACTGTGGACTAGCCCTGCAGGTTCTCTGATGGCCTCCCCACATTCAGCAATTCAGGGACTGAATCCTCTTTCAGGATGCAGGTGGGAGGAGGGGAACCCACAGCCTGAGTGGGCAACCTACATCCCCGAACTCTGGGCTAGAATGAGCCTCTGCAACAGAAGACCACTGACACAGCCTCCCAGCTCCCACCAAGGTGCCGAGTTCAGCCATTCACCCCTGCGTGGAATCCACTCCATCAGTCCAAGGTTATTTGGAAGACTTTTCCTCTCAGTACGTATTCAGGTACTTTCACACACAAAGTGTAGCTTGAATCTTTTTTTTTTTAAGCTTGAACCCTAAAACAACCTTGGAATTGTTGGATATCACTGGAGTACTTGGAGATAACTTGGGAAAAGGCATCTATTACCAGCAGGCTCTTCACAATCCCTCCAGGACTTTCTGCTCAACATCGAGAACAAGACTCTTTCCTCCTGTGGCAGGAGACTTGTGGCTGACAAGTGCCCCTGGCAGGAAGCAACCTGACACTGAAGCTCATAAACAAACCAAGCAGAGGTCAAAAAAGTGCGTGGGGACAAAGAGGATTGGAACTTCTGGATCAGCTGTACCTTAAGGTTGCCCTATGGCTCAATACTCTTGATATGTAGGCCGTGGCACCAGCCCCAATTAAGAGAGTGTGAGTGGCCATCCTAATACTTGCAATAAGAGCATTCTGAGTAACATATGGTACCACTCGAAGGTAAAGCTGATCCATAACTCTGGAAAGCGAAGGCAACCGTCCAGAGTAGATGAGGTGGTGACCTCAGAACCTGGACCCAAGAGGCAGGAACTGCACCCATGTCTGTGGACTGGAGTGGGCGTGCTGGTACTCTAGCAGGATCTGAGTGACACTTACCATAGTCAGTTGCCGGATGCCACCAATCTGCAGGGGAAACAGAGCAGGATTACAAAGAAGGTCGGTAGAACCAAGTCTGGTCTCGTTCCTATGACTGGGAACAGGACAGTGGGGTCTGAGGGGCTCCACCGTCAGGGGAGAAGCCTTTTCTGAGAGTTTGCTGTGAGCCCAGATCGTGTCATCAAAGGTACACACTCAACTAATGAGGTGGCACAGCCCACAGAGCCATCAGCATGCCCTGCTGGCTGGGTACTTCTTGGTAAGACCATCGCCTAGACTCCATCTGCGGTGGAGGACAGGGAAAAGCTCTGTCGTGTCCATACACGTAGCTCTTGGTCCAGAGAATATGTTCAAACAGAAATGAACCCAGTGACACCCCACCCTGTCACCCAAAGCCCTAGGGAGACACTGTGTAGCCACAAAGTCCTGAAATCACTGAGCTAGTCCAGAGGATGCCTGTGTTAAGGCTCATCTGGAACTGTCTTTGTGGTCCAGAGTGACTAGGGCAGGTACTGAGAGGTGGAAAACCTCCACAGTTGCCTCTTGCGGCTACTGGATGGGGGCTCCTGGGCTGACTGCTGGGGAGAGGACATCCGGGGTTCAAGAGGCAACAGGACTCACCTGGTACAACCGTGGACTGGGTCTGGGCATCTGGGGGAGAGAGAATGCAAGTCAGACGCAGTGCACAGAAGGGGCTCCATGGGGGCAAAGGGGTGATGCTAAGATGCAGACCAGGCGAGGGGTCAGTCGGTGCACCTGCTCTGCCATGGAGGGCGAGGCCCCTGCCATCGTCAGCCCTCCAAAGATGCCCCTCCTCAGAGGAACTGGCAGACCAGCATCTCTTATTTCCAAAGTCAAGGTGTTTGACTCTGTGCCTTGATGACAGAGTGGACACAGAGTCAATTGTCAGCCTCATAGCTTTTATGGATCCACTGAGGCAGTGAGACAGGGCTCCAGCTTCAGGTCAAGTCCCATGTGTGATCTGAAAGGCTCACCTGCGGTGCCTGGCAGGTCATACAGGGGCCACTGCCCTGCCCACAGAAGTCCAGGTGCCCAGACCGTGCTTCCAGCTCCTTGGAGGGACATTGCTCCAGGACTCAGGAGGCAGAACCAGGGCCACTGGCAGCCCCAGCCCATGCCCTCTGCTCAGAGACCGTCTGGCAGACCTGCGCTCTTTGCTTCTGATTTGCACAGGGGCATGGAGCGAAATGTCACTTTCTGTTTGTTTGTTTCTTTGTTTTTGTAATTCTCCATCTACATACCTAGGGGCCACATGAAGCTAATATCCTAAATATGCAAAGCACTAGGAGGATTTCAAGGAAAACGGAAATGTAGAGAGTGCTTCGTGAGGATATCAGAATCTGAGCAAGAAAGCACCTCCAGGGAAGCACACCCAGCTTTTTGAGACCCACCTGAGCAGATGACGCTGGCGTCCTCGAAGTGTCTGCAGTTGTGTGTGTTCCAGGGGCTGTGGGAGCAGCTCCACAGGTAGGTCTCATGCCCCGAGCAGCCCACGTCATCCAGGACAATGGGCCCTGAGCCCTGACCGAACCGGGCACTTCCTGGGGCTGAAATGGCCCAGCCACAGCCCAGCTGCCTGCAGACCACGTTGGCGTCGTTTGTGTCCCAGCCGTCGTCACACACGGTGCCCCACGAGCCTCGGTACAGGACCTCCACCCGGCCCTGGCACCTTTCACCTCCGTTCACCAGCCTCAGGGCCAAACCCGAATCGGTTCCTGGAAGGAGACAGGAAAAGTCACCCTCCTGTTTCCCCGAAGGAAAAGGCACTGAGGACTGAGATTCAGAATTCTTCCACGAAAGGCTGCTGAGGTCTAGGTAGGGAGTCCATAAGGACGTGACTGAGCGTGTTCATCACTCTTTGTCTCTGATGGCTGTGTGATGGAACCCTGGACTGTGGACTGTGGACTAGCCCTGCAGATTCTCCGATGGCCTCCCCACATTCAGCAATTCAGGGACCGAATCCTGTCTCAGGATGCAGGTGGGAGGAGGGGAACCCACAGCCTGAGTGGGCAACCTACATCCCAGACCTCTGGGCTAGAATGAGCCTCTGCAACAGAAGACCACTGACAGAAGTCTTTTCCTCTCAGTACATATTCAGGTACTTTCACACACATAGTGTAGCTTGAATCTTTTTTTTTAAGCTTGAACCCTGAAACAACCTTGGAATTGTTGGATATCACTGGAGTACTTGGAGATGACTGGGGAGAAGGCACCTATTACCAGCAGGCTCTTCACAATCCCTCCAAGACTTTCTGCTCAACATTGAAAACAAGACTCTTTCCTCCTGTGGCAGGAGACTTGTGGCTGACAAGTGCCCCTGGCAGGAAGCAATTGACCCTGAAGCTCATAAACAAACCAAGCAGAGGTCAGAAAAGTGCGTGAGGACAAAGAGTATTGGAACTTCTAGATCCAGCTGTACCTTAAGGTTTCCCTATGGCTCAGTACCCTCGATATGTAGGCCGTGGCACCAGCCCCAATTAAGAGAGTGTGAGTGGCCATCCCAATACTTGCAAGCGAAAGCATTCTGAGTAACATATGGCACAGCTCGTAGGTAAAGCTGATCCATAACTCTGGAAAGCGAAGGCAACCGTCCAGAGTAGATGAGGTGGTGACCTCAGAACCTGGACCCAAGAGGCAGGAACTGCACCCATGTCTGTGGACTGGACTGTGCATGCTGGTACTCTAGCAGAATCTGAGTGACACTTACCATAGTCAGTTGTTGGATGCCACCAATCTGTAGGGGAAACAGAGCAGGATTACAAAGAAGGTCGGTAGAACCAAGTCTGGTCTCGTTCCTATGACCGGGAACAGGACAGTGGGATCTGATGGGCTCCACCGTCTGGGAAGAAGAAGCCTTTTCTGAGAGTTTGCTGTGAGCCCAGATCGTGTCATCAAAGGTACACACTCATCTAATGAGGTGGCACAGCCCACAGAGCCATCAGCATGCCCTGCTGGCTGGGTACTTCTTGGTAAGACCATCGCCTAGACTCCATCTGGGTGGAGGACAGGGAAAAGCTCTGTCCTGTCCATACACGTAGCTCTTGGTCCAGAGAATATGTTCAAACAGAAATGAACCCAGTGACACCCCACCCTGTCACCCAAAGCCCTAGGGAGACACTGTGTAGCCACAAAGCCCTGAAATCACTGAGCCAGTCCAGAGGATGCCTATGTTAAGGCTCATCTGGAACTGTCTTTGTGGTCCAGAGTGACTAGGGCAGGTACTGAGAGGTGGAAAACCTCCACAGTGGCCTCCTGGGGCTACTGGATGGGGGCTCTGGGACATCCCGGAATCACGAGGCAGCAGGACTCACCTGGGACAACCGTGGAAACCGTGGACTGGGTCTGGGCAGCTGGAGAACAAAGAACGCAGGTCAGAAACAGTGCACAGAAGGGGCTTCACATGGGCAAAGGGATGATGCTAAGTGCAGAGCAGCTGAGGTGTCAGTCCATGCATCTGCTCTGCCAGGGATGTTGGGGCGCCCTCTGTCATATTCAACCCTCCCAAGAGGCTTCTCCTGAGAAGTTCCAACAGACCAGCATTTCTTATTTGCAATATCACGGTAATTGACTCTATGTTTTGATGACACAGTGGATCCAGAGTCAGTTGCCAGGCTCACAGCTTTTATGGATTCCCTGAGGCAGTGAGACAGGGCTCCAGCTCCAGGTCAAGTCCCGTGTGTGATCTGTCAGGCTCGACCTTAAGGGAGACAAGGCGGTGCCTGGCAGGTCACACGGGGGACATAGCCCTGCTCACAGCTGAACCGTACTTCCCAGTTCCTAAGGCCCAGGACTCAGGAGGCAGGACAGGGGCCCCCCTGCAGCCCCAGCCCTCGATCTCTGCTCAGAGACCTCCTGGCAGACCTGCTGTCTTTTGGCTCTGGCTTACACTGGGGCATGGAGCAAAATGTCACTTTCCTTTTTTTTTTTTTTTTTTGTTCTAATTCCCATCTATATACCCAGGGGCCAGACAAAAGCTAATATCCTAAATATGCAAAGCACTAGGAGGATTTCAAGGAAAACGGAAATGTAGAGAGTGCTTCGTGAGGATATCAGAATCTGAGCAAGAAAGCACCTCCAGGGAAGCACACCCAGCTTTTTGAGACCCACCTGAGCAGATGACGCTGGCGTCCTCGCTGTGTCTGCAGTTATGAGTGTTCCAGGGGTTGTGGGCGCAGCTCCACAGGTAGGCCTCATGCCCCGAGCAGCCCACGTCGTCCAGGACAATGGGCCCTGAGCCCTGACCGAACCGGGCATTTCCTGGGGCTGAAATGGCCCAGCCACAGCCCAGCTGCCTGCAGACCACGTTGGCGTCGTTGGTGTCCCAGCCATCGTCACACACGGTGCCCCAGGAGCCTCGGTACAGGACCTCCACCCGGCCTCGACACCTGTCACCTCCGTTCACCAGCCTCAGGGCCAAACCCGATTCAGTCCCTAGAGGGCAGCACAGGGAACCACTCATGTTTCTCTTAAGGCTACAGTCCTAAAGCAGGTTCCAGCTTCAGGGGACTTCTAATGGCTTTAGAGCAAAGCAGTCCATCCTAAAGGAAATCAACCCTGAATATTGGCTGAGAGGTCCAACGCTGACGCTAAACTCCAGTCCTCTGGCCACCTAATGGAAAGAGCTGCCTCACTGGAAAACACCCTGATGCTGGGAAAGATTGAGGAGGGTCGAGAAGGGGCAACAGAGGATGAGATGCTTTGATGACATCAACGACTCAATGACCATGAGTTGGAGCAAGCTCTGGGAGATGGTGATGGACAGGGAAGCCTGGCTTGCTGCTGTCCATTGGGTTGCAAAGAGTCAGACACAACAAAGTGACTAAACAGCAGCAAGTGGCCACAGTTCCTGGGCTGGGGGTCATCTTTGAATATGGCTGTGAGTTAACCTTCATCACAGGGAAATAAACAGAGACTCTTCCCCCAGCCCAGGCTGCCAGGACCTCAGGCTCTTCTGGCTGTAACTCTCAGCTCTCCTACTGGAGGGGCCCCCAGGGTGGCTTACAGGACCCCTGCAACCCAGGCTAAAGGCCCATGGTTCCTGTAGAGTGAACAAAAATCAATGAGGCCTCATATGGACTCAGGTAGAGCCCAGACAAGCTGGCCCCCTCAACAGATTTCAATTGCCTCTCCAGGCTCTGTAGCCAGTGACCTTGAATCCTAGCCTGACCCGAGGTCAGCATGCATTGGTGAGGATAACATAGTGGGCATGGAGCATGGGGAACAGGACTTTCTTAGAGACAGAAAACCAAGCTCCATTGGATCTCCTTAGAGATGTCTCTGCAGGTTGATCCCTCCCCTATCTCAGAGTCAAGGTCCGTGGAAGAGACACCCATTCAGAGAGGCCTTGTTCAGAAGCCCTCCCCTTTGAGAGCTGAGCACCCCCATCCCTTACGCCTTCTGCACCTCTTCTGGACCAGATATAGACTTCTGGGTGCAGCAGGGGAATGAGCCCACAAGGATCCCACATAACAAATGTTACCTTCTGTCGCGCTCACTGTTGAGAGTTTCTCAGTGGCAAATATAACTGCAGAGTGGAGAGAAGGAAAGGTCATTGGGTTGTGGCTCTCCTCCAGGGAGGACTGGCCTTCAGGCTTGGCTCGGAAATGGGGCTGGAGGCAAAGATACAGAAGCCCTGCCCAGTGCCCCAAGGCTGTGTTCCTGCTGAAGCAGAAGGCAAATGTGTCTCTCTGCAGCCCTCATTCAATGTTGGAGGCCACCAGGGACAGTCTTGGTTCCTGTTACCACCTTCTATGCTTCCACAATCTCCATGCCAAAAAATCACCCTGTCGATGAATGGCCCAAATCTGTTCACAAGACCAAACTTGACATGGGCTTCCCTGGCGGCTCAGCAGTGAAGAGTGTGCCTACAGTGCAGGAGAAGCAGGAGACCTGGGTTCGATCCCTGGGTCACAAAGGTCCCCTGGAAGAGGGCATGGCAACTCACTCCAATATTCTTGGCTGGAGAATCCCATGGACAGAGGAGCCTGGTGGGCTACAGTCCTTGGGGTCGCAAAGAGTCGGATACAACTGAAGCAACCCAACACTCATGCAAACTTCAAATACCAGCTGCCTATTTCTATGGCACAAACATACTCCAAGATGATGACATGTGTCACTGAGACATTCCCGAGGGTGGCCCCAACTAGGAGGAAAGATGTTCCCAAAGATGCATCTCCAAAGCCAAGATACCTGCTGCAACGTGACTGCTTAGACAGAAATGCTCTCTTGGGGGACACATTCTCAGGTGATGACTGGATTTCACAGCCACAGCCTATGCTTAGTGACACGTATGTACACACAACAGCCTACACAGTAAATGCCAGAGGTTGCTCTGAGTGTGTGTGTGCTCAGTCGTGTCTGACTCTTTGCGACCCCATGGACTGTAGCCCACCAGGCTCCTCTGTCCATGGAATCTTCCAGGCAAGAATACTGGAGTGGGTCATCATTTCCTACTCCAGGGGATCTTCCCAACACGGGATCGAACCCGTGTCTCCTGCATTAGGAGAAGAATTTTTTATCACTGCACCACCTGGGAAGCAGGAGTAGCCAATTGGATGGCCTGTAGGCTTTTCCCAAGGTGCGTTCTGGGTTTGTTTGTTTTTTTAGCTCCAGCCACTGCCTCCTTCTAATCATTTCTGTGAATGGCCCCTGCAGAAATCCAGCTTTCACCTGTGCCTTTCTCCTGGAGGTCAATCACCAGAAACCTGCTCCTCAAGTCCCTCCCAGGCCATTTCTGGACCCTCAGGGCATGCTCTGAAAGGGCAGGGATTGGCCTCAACACAGCCAGGACCCAACAGCAGGATCAGCTGCCCTAAGTGAGCACATGAAAATGCTAAAGTGCCAAAGTTGGCACAAAGGGTGTATATGCTCACTGGGGGAAGGAGGAGAGAGGAGCCATTTAGAAAGAATCGTGGACAGAGCCAAAGAGACCTATTCCGGGTTCAAATCCCTGCCCAGCCACTGGCCCACCACGTGACCTGAGACACAGAACTTGACAAGTTACCTAACGATGCCTTGGTTCCCCCATCTGCACAAAGTTAATTATCCTGCTCACCTCGAAGTGCTGTTGGGAAGATTTCATGGCAGTAGCACTTTCTATGTGCATTAGTTGAGCACTTATTCTGTGCCAGCCAGTCTTTCAAATGCTTTTTTTTTAAATATATTTTAACTTATTCTTTGTAAGAAAATAATTTCATGCAGGGTACAAAGCAAGTCCTTGGGAGATATTAATTGTGCTTGATAGAACTGGCATTCATGGCAAGAAGAGGCACTGATTCTACCCTCCCTCCCACCACCTCCTGACTCCAAGCTGAAGCTAATCTCATGCAGTGAATAACTGATAAGTTCCCTGGTGGCTCAGACGGTAAAGTGTCTGTCTACAATGTAAGAGACCTGAGTTTGATCCCTGGGTTGGGAAGATTCCCTGGAGAAGGAAATGGCAACCCACTCCAGTACTCTTGCCTTGAAAATTCTATGGACAGAGGAGCTTGGTGCAGGCTACTATCCATGGGGTCACAAAGAGTCGGGCACAACTGAGCGACTTTACCATCACTACAGAGAGAAGAAAGCTAAGCACTGTGAACTGTGGTGTTGGAGAAGACTCTTGAGAGCCCCTTGAACTGCAAGGAAATCCAACCAGTCCATCCTAAGGAAAGTCAGTCCTGAATATTCATTGGAAGAACTGATGCTAAAGCTGAAACTCCAATACTTTGGCCACCTGAGGCAGAGAGCTGACTCATCTGAAAAGACCCTGATGATGGGAAAGATTGAAGGCAGGAGGAGAAGGGGACAACAGAGGATGAGATGATTGGATGGCATCATCGACTCATGGACATGAATTTGAGTAAACTCCAGGAGTTGGTGATGGACAGGGAGGCCTGGCATGCTGCCGTCCATGGGGCTGAAAGCGTTGGACACAACTGGGTGACTGAATTGACTGACTGACTGACTGACTGAGAGACGAAGGGAGAAGAAGAACACAGGGGCCTTGCTGGGTGTGTGTCTAGGACGCATCAAGGGTCTTGGCACCCCTGGACTCCTCCTGCTCCATCCTTGCATTCTAAAGCGCAGGCCCTTGTCCTGTGGCTAAGGCCACACTCAACCTCAGTTGGCCGCATCCCTGGCCGACCCGGCCAGCAAGCAAAGCCCCAGGGAAGGCAAGTAAAGAAAAATGTCTTACCATCATTTACAGTCTGGAAATTCCCCTGATCTAGAAAGAAATACAGATTCATCTTAGTCGGTTCTGCTGTTTGTAAACGACACACGGTCACAGCAAAGGGCTTGAGGTTCACCTTACAATCACGTCAGGGGGCACTGCGATTCAGTCTTGGACTTGTGAGCCTGCAGCATTCTTGCTAAAAGCGTTTGGGATTTTGCAATAGAACTTCAAAACAAATGGGTCGGCTATGGGGCGTTCAGTAGTTTTAGAGGTAATAAAGTACGTGTCTGCTTACCAGGCCCCCTAACACTAGTTAACAGTCCCATGCGATCTATGCTCAGAAATCACCCAGTTATTTCATTCTCCTGAGTATTATCTTTTCTGCTGAGCATCAATCTCCAAGTCTGAGGAATTTGTGGATGGGAACCTTGTCTGAGCCCTCGCCATGGACTAAGCCTAAGGGGATAGTAGAGAGGCACACGATGGCACAGAACGGAGGCTGTGCCAGCCTGCTCGTTGCTTAGTGTAACAACAATTCGAGACGTGACCAAGGATTAGCATCCCAGAAATGTGCTCACGGATCCTTCTCTGGATTCGCCTCCATCGTCTCCGTGCAGATTTAGACAAGGACTTAGAAGGCAAACAAGAACTGCGTCCGAGTGGCGGCCACCCACCTGCCTGCTCTTCACTCGTTTGCCCCCAAAGATGAACGCTGTTCTACCGCCAAAGGCAGCTGACACTTTGAACTCCATTGATCAGAAGTCCTTTTTTTTTTTATCCCTAGAGCTTCAGAAAATATGTCAAAGACACAGTTTGGGAAATGGAACTTAGAGACAAGCCCCCATCAGGGCACTATGATGCTCAGATAAAATATTAGGGTGGGGGTGAGAGTAGGGTGACTAAATCAACCTAAGTCTATATCTGTTCCCTCGAGTTCCTGGCATCAGTGCCAGGAATAACAGAAAAATGCTCTTCCTTCCTCCTCTGTCTGGCCAACTCTTACACCAGCCCTATACCGCCATTTACCTGTGACTTCCACAGGGTGGCTCTCTCTGATGGCTTGAACACATGCCTCTTGCCAAGGACATCTCTCCCCAGCACCCATCACAGCTGTACTTGTAACTGTATGTTCAGAGATTACTGTATATCTTTCCATAAAACCCTAAGTCGCTACAGGGGCCTGTCCTATTTAGAAGGATCTTGGTAGGACTAGCTCTTGACGGATGAGGTGGCATGGATGTTGAGCCCATTGTGAAAGATGTGTGAAAGTTCAATGTTAGCAACTCTCTTATGGAAAAGTCTTTACATCAACAAGCCAGACTTATGATGTAGCCAATAACCATTTGGGAAAATGTTTAAAAGCTGCATCCACTTGACGTTAAGCAAAACGTAGACATTAAGAAAAAATAAGTTTAAAAAGGTAGCACCTAAAATATATGCATAGATCTTCTGTCACTTGCTTTGGAAATTCTTAGTCAAATCTTATAAGTACATTGCAAACATGAAAGCTTAATTCAGTCCTGGGCCATGTAGCATGCTTGCTCAAAATGGGGTCTGCAGACCATCTTTATTTTCGATTACATAAAAATTCAGATTCCTAAGTCCCACTCCAGACCACCCAAATCCAAGTGTCTGGGGTAGGGAAGTGAATTCTAAGGGCCTGCATTCAACCAAATACCCTAGTTGATTCTGATGTGCACTGAAGTTTGAGGCAAAGGCAAAACAAAATCAAAGAAAAAAACTAACTGTATAACCACAGTCCATTTGTGCTATAGCTGAAAGAAGTTTCTATTGCCTTTGTATTTCCATAAGGGACACAAATCACATTATTACCCAATCCTCATACCATTCACTAAATTCCAGAGAGGCTGTGTTTATTCTTCAGATATAAATAGCTGTATAGAATGATAAACTTTAAACCAAATACACCATACCGTTTCAAAATTCTTACCATGTGTTCTGGGAGAATCTGACTCAGAAACTATAAAAGAATAAAAGAAAAATCAGACAGGTGCCTGTTTCATGCATAAGGACCCTAACCAAGAAATCTACCTTTGAGCCATTGCTTTTCTTATAGTTGGCTCTAAATTAAAGATCTAGTGCAATGAGAGATCTCAGCTTGCTTCCAAAATGCCTGCAGGGTGAAAGTCCACAAAGACTTGGGGGTTTCTGTTGTTGTTGTTGTTGTTGTTGTTTTAAAAAGGAAGTCTGCACTTATGCCATCTCTTCGTCCTTGCACACACCCAAGGAGGCCGATTTTTGAAAGCTTAATCATGGCAGAAGATTTTGAACATTTTCTAGCCTGGGAACCTGGGGTCATACTCCAGAGTTTTACATCATACTCGAGAATTTTACAAGTGCCATCTCAGCTCATCCTCATATAACCCCATAGGGAAGCTGGCTTGAGTAGATGACCCAGATCAACTCACCAGTAAGTGACAGCCAGACCTGTACTCAGATGGTTGCTCTTAACCATTTCACTGTTCTACCTTCCAGTGCATATATATTTACCATTTGTAGTATTTGTATTTGGCTCAAATAATAGTCTGTGCTTTTGCACAAGCAGGTTTGCTCATGCACACACAGGACTGCCATAAAAGAGGAATCAGGGCGCATAGCAGTTAGCATTTAAAGCACTGACTGAGGCCAGGGTATTCCTTATTTCCCCAAGACTTGCTGGCAGTTCTAGAGAAGAGGAATGTGATTCTCACCGGAGAGGCTCAGCTACACATGCTGACCCCCCACTGCCCCCGCCGCCCACTCCCCCCGCCGTCCACTGCCCCTGCTGCCCTGCTGGACACCCAGTGGGGCTGCCTGGGGGCCAGAGACCTTAGGGAAGGAGTGTGACTGGACAGACACTGGTATGGAGCCTGGGGCCTGAGCTCATGGTCAGTATGGAACCTCACAAGGAAGGAGCTAAGGGTCTGGGTAGACCCCATCAGAGGAAACCCTTCCTGTCCCACATCTAAAGCCCAGCAGAATCCTCTGTGGCAGTCCCTCCCAAGTCCTCGGGGGTGGCCTTGGGCACCACCATCGCCCAGCCTATCTGGAGTTCAGATAGACTTACCAGAGCTGAGTAACGGGAAAGCACTTTCTGTGGTACCTCTCGTCACTGATGTTGCTGGAATCACAAAGAAAAACAGCTAGATGAGAGCTCTTCCAAAAACAAGGGTTAAAGCCAGACCCCCCCATCAGCTAATTCGAGCAGCAGAGGGAGCTGCATTGCTCTTTGCTTCCAGGGCCCGTCATTCATTAATTCATTGATTCACTCAAGGCATATGGACCTGTCCCTGACCACACGAGGGGCACAGAGGAGAGGGATCCATCACTGAAGGTAAGACGCAGTCCTCTGGAGCTCAGAGGCCAAAGGCAGCCAAACTTCGTGTGCATGCGCAGTCGCTCAGTCGTGTCCAATTCTTTGCAACCCCATGGACTGTAACCCTGCAGGCTCCTTTGTCCATGGGATTTCCCAGGCAAGAATCTTGGAGTGGGTTGTCATGCCCTCCTCCAGGGGATCTTCCCGACCCAGGGATTGAACCCATGTCTTCTGCATCTCCTGCATAGGTAGACGGGGTTCTTTACCAGCGAGCCACCTGGGAAGCCCCTGGCAGCCAAACTTGCTAACCAATAATTCTCCATTTTGGCCAATGAGGAACCCAGTGGAGGGGAAATGGAAATCTCAACAGAAGCAGTTCCTGGGCTTGGAAGAAGGGCAGGAGGAATCCAGAGAGGACAGGATCTTTCAACAAGGCTTAGAAGAAGGCATAGATATATGTCAAGAAAGAACAGAGTGAAAGTTGTTGAGTTGCCAGTTGAAACTCAGAATGCCCAGTAAAATTTGAATTTCAGACAAACAATGAATTCTTCTTTAATGTAAGTATGCTCAAAATATTACATGGAAATATGAATACTTAAAATTTTTATCTAAAATTTGAATTTAACTGGATGTGTTATAATTTTATTTACAATATCTGGCTACTCTCCAGTATTCTTGCCAGGAAATCCCATGGGCAGAGGAGCCTGGCAGGCTATGGTCCATGGGAGACCCCGTAGAGTCAGACATAACTAAAGTGACTTAGCACTCACTAGAGAGAAGGCATCCCAGCAGGGCCAATAGACAAAAAGTTGTCTTAACTGTCCTTTAGGTAACTAACCCCTGAGCCAGATCCACTGAGCTCTCCATCCTTTCTTTAAACCTAGCCCACCACTAGTGCTGGTGGGCTAATTTCTAGTACACTTAGCAACTTGCATTTCAACCAAATTGTGTGATCAGTGAATGACAGATATCAGTCCTGAACCTGTTTATGTTGATTGTACTTGACACTAAAATAAATATTAAGTGAATTGATCAAATATGGTACAAATAGAAAGATGTCTTTCAAAAAAATAAGGCTGAACGCTTTGGAAATAAAATTGAGGCGCTAAAAAGAAATTGAGTGGGTTAGGCAGCAAAAAGGAGAAATATATTTAAAGCAATTGAACTTATACTCTCTTTGTTCATTCAGTCACTCAGCCATATCCCACACTTTTGCAACCTCGCCAAGCTCCTGTGCCCGTGGGATTTCCCAGGCAAGAATACTGGAGTGGGTTGCCATTTCCTACTCCAGGGGATCTTGCTGAGCCAGGGATCAGACTCTCATATCCTATGTTGCCAGGCAGATTCTCTACCACTGAGCCACCTAGGAGGCTGTTTTGCAAAGGTCTTTCATTTCACACTCTAAAGAGACTAAAAATTAAAAGTTATAGATATGCCGAATGGGAGCAATTTATACAAGAAAGGTGCTGCAGAATCGCAGAAGACCTCTGCTGGCAGAAAAGCCTACAGCACAAACGGGAGAGTCAAAGTGTGTTTATATGTTTTAAGATAAAAGGAAACATTTTAAATGTGCATCTACCATATGTTGTGATTTTAAACAGTATTTTTGAAGGAAAAAAACAACTGCCTGACCCAGTCACATTAGAAAAGGGTTCTTTTAGAACAATGGCTCTTAAAATGGTTCCATGAATCTTCAGCATCAACCAGCACCTGGGAATTTATCTTTTAAAAAAATGCAAATTCTTAGGCCTCCCCCAGACTTAAGAATTTACCCTTGAGGTGATGTCCAACAATATGTATCCATTCCAGGTGATTCTGACACACATTAAGGTTTGAAAACCACTGTCTACAGGGCCTGCAGCAAAAGTGTTTTGACAGAGTGGTAGGGAGTAATGTGTTCAACAATCGCGCTCCTTGCAGAAAGTGAAGAGGAACAATGGGCTGTTGGTGAGGGTAAAAGAGAAGAGTAAAACAGCTGGCTTGAAAAACTCTGCATTAAAAAAACTAAGATCGAGGCATCCAGTCCCATCACTTCATGGCAAATAGAAGGGGCAAAAGTGGAAGCAGAGACAGATTTTATTTTCTTGGGCTCCAAAATCACTGTAGTTGGTGACTGCAGCCGTGAAACTGAAAGACGTTTGCTCCTTGGAAGGAAAGGCAAACCTTTCCTTCCAAAGGCAGCAGGTTAAAAAGCAGAGACATCACTTTGCAGACAAATGTCTGTAGAGTCAAAGCTATGGTTTTTCCAGTAGTTGTATACAGATGTGACAGATGAACCATAAAGAAGACTGAGCACTGAAGAACTGATGCTTTTGAATTGTGGTGCTGGAGAAGACTCCTGAGAATCCCTTGGACTCCAAGGAGATCAAACCAGTCAATCCTAAAGGAGATCAGCCCTGAATATTCATTTGAAGGACTGATGCTCCAATATTTTGGTCACCTGATACAAAGAGCTGACTATTGGAAAAGACCCTGATGCTGGGAAAGATTGAAGGTGGGAGGAGAAGGGGGCAGCAGAGGATGAGATGGTTAGGTGGCATCCCTGAGTCAATGGACATGAATCTGAGACAACTCTGGGAGATGGTGGAGGACTGAGGAGCCTGGCGCTGCAGTCCAAGGGGTGGCAAAGAGCTGCACAGAACTTAGCGACTGAAAACAAACAGCAGCTGGATGCCTGACTCCAGCAGGCGGGGGGGAATGCTGAGATCACACAGTGCTGCCTCTGGAAATTGGCTCTAGTGGATGAAACTTAGAGACAAACAGTTAGAGGACAGGGAACTGAGAGCTCCGATTGCGGGATGTTGGAAGTCCAGAAGAAGAGCTCCCGGAATGGAACCACGACTTCTGAACAGATGTGCACCAGGCAGAGGGGAATATGTGGATGAAAACAGGTTCCAAGGAAGTAAAACCCTATAAATAAACTTCCCTTGAGGAGCAACCCATAAGAATGAAACTACCAACTCTATGTAAAGCTTCTTGTATGTCGACTCAGATGAAGAGATGAGTCGGCTTTCCGGATGGAAGGACTGAGTATAGGACCATCAGCCGTTCTAAACTAATGCATAGGTTTGATATCATTTCCATCAAAAAGTTTTTCTTGGATTGGTCTTTAAGAAACAATTTTGAAGTTTATTAAAAAAAAATAGGCTAGAAATGACTGATAAGCTCTTGAAAAAGAAGAAAAATACTGATGTGGAGGGGGAAGGGACAATGTGGGTTTGGGACTGGGGGTCTTGCCCACCTATGAACCTGGGAGACAGGTGCCTTGAGTTCAAATTCTAGCTCTGCTGTTTATTTTTGGTCTCTAAATTTGGGCAAGCCATTTATTCTCACTCAGCCCTAGTTTCTTCATCTGTAAAAAGATAGTTATACTAACCTACTTCACAAGGTTATTGTGAAGACAAAGTTAGAAAAATATATCAGGTGCTTAATTAACATAGCATTTGCCATGTTGTCAACATTCAAAAATTATGATTCACTCCAAAATATTCAAAATAAAGCTATAAAAATTAAAGTTTAAAATTTAAATTATTTTAGAATCATTTTAGATTTTTACTTCACACCAGAAGGCAAAATAATTTTCAAAACCAAAGAACAGGATTTTAACAAACAAATGAAAACAGGAAACTAATGTTTATTTGATTTTTGTGAAATTTCTAGATTTTAAATCAACAGGAAATTACAAAGAAAAATAGCAATAAATTTAATTATGTTAAAATATTTGTGCGGAAGGAACTCAAAATTTAAAGGCAAATAACAAATTGGGGAAATATTTGTCATCAATATAATGGACAAAGTGGAGAGAGTTTGTTCAATATAATGGACAGAGAGTTTCTATAAACCAACAAAGATGATACTAACTTTCATACAAAAAAAAATAAAGGATAAAAACAGACAGTTCAAGTAAAGGAATTTAAATGGCTTAAAATTTTTCACCTTCACTATAAAGCAAAGAAATGCAAATTACAATAACTGTACATCAATTTTTATCCAGCAGTTCAGCCAAGAGTTTTGAATGGTAATATTCAGATTCAGCGAAGTTGTAGAAGATTCCATTTTCCTTTTTACTATTGGAGAAAGACTTGGTAGATTGCTAGAAAATAATGTACCAGTATGCTTTAAAAGTCTTAAAATGATCAACTCTTTGACTCAGTAATTCCACGCCTAAGAATCTAGCCAAAGGAAATCATAATATACTTAATATGTACAAAGATGCATGAACAACATGATCTTCACAGTATTATCCATTATAATTACAGAAAGAATCTGAAAAGGGGTGGTAGAAATAGGGAGAGGTTGGTAAAAGGGTACAAACTTTCAGCCAGATGATGAAAGAGATCTTAGGATCTAATGTAAAACATGGGGCCTATAGTTGCTAACACTGCATCTCTTACGCAACTGAAATTTGCTAAGGGAGTAGAATTTAAATGTTCTCACCAAAATGAAAACAGGTATGTGAGGTGATGGATGTGTTCTCAACTAGATGAGGGAGAATCTTTCCACCACGCATACGCATATCAAATCACCACAAGGTGCTCTTTAAATATCCTGTCAATTTCTTGGCCAATCATACCTCAATAAAGCGAAAATTTTTAAAAAAGAATAAAACCTGAAAAAAACTTCAATCTCCCAAAATCATGACTGCATATTAAAATGTTCAGAATACAAACTGTAGAAAAACTGTATGCTAAATGCTCTCCTTTAGGGACTTCCCTGGCTGTCAAGGGGTTAAGACTCTGAGCTTCTACCGCAGGGGACATAGATTTGATTCCAGGTCAGGGAACTAAGATTTGGCATGCCAGTCAAGGGGGGTGGGGTGGAGGGGTGTGGGGTGGGGAATGATATCACTCCATACACATGTAATTGGAAAGAAATACCTATTTTAATAAAGCCAATCTCAAGTGACAGGATGAGTGTGTTTTTACCTTTTCTCTGTTTTTCTCTAGTTCTTATACTCTCCACCCTAACTGTGCATTAAAAGCTGTGGTTTGAGGCTGAATGCGGGAGATGTGGTGGCAGGTAACACAGGAGGCAGATTCTTTTAGGTTTGGAAGGCAGTGGGGTCGTAGCCTAATGAAAGAACAAGGATGAAAGAAAAAAGAAGACAAGGAAAAAATGGAGCTAAGGATAAAGCAGAGAGGGAGGAAGAGGAAAGAAAGAGAAGGAGGGGAGAGGAGGGGACATGTAGGGAGGGAGATAAGATACTCTTATCTCTTGGCAATTACAGCATTCACAGCATTGAGCTAACTGTGCTACCTGCAGTATCTCATTAAAGTGTCAGATTATTACACAGTCTACTTTATGGAAGTGATCCAAGGCTTAGGGATGTAAAACAGCTTGTCAAAGGTCACACAGCGCTGACTGTGAAACTGATGCCGGAAGTCAAGGGCACTGACCCCAGAGTAAATGTGCTCATAGCTCAGCTCCACCACTTCCCAAAATTCAAGTGCAAACGAGATTCCGTTTCAATTTGTCAGAAAGCAAAGCATTCTGAAATAATAATCTTTAGTGATGGAGAGTTTGTGGTCAGCGTTGCCCCTGACAGCACTGGGGTTGGTGGAGTTTGGGGTGGTTCCAGCATCGGAGGATACAAGTGCAGTCATCAGGCAGCAAATGGGCCATTTCTAGGGAGGAATTTGAGGCACAGGGAGGATGTGTCTTCTAATTATTACCTCCCAGCAATGGACAGGCGTCTGGGACTCACTGTCAGGTTGCCTATCTCAGGACAAGGGGAGTATGGTCACTGTAGTCCTCTTTCCTTCCAACCCAGCTTTGGGGATTCGAAGAATAGCTAGTCCACCCTCCGTCCCTGCCCTCCCCTCCTCGAGAGCCCAGCTCATACACTGCCCTCCATGCTCCGTGGTCACAGTATCCGCTGGGAAGCAACACTCCTGGCCCTCCTGTGAATGACCCGGTTATCTACCTGGTGACGCTCTGTCTCCACCACCTCCATGCCGCAACACTGCTGGGTTTAGAGCAGCCAAGAGTGGAGAAGGGACTTGCAGGACACTGTATGGTATCACGTGCAGTTTTAAAACAACACAAATGAATACACATGCAAAAGAGAAACCAACAGATTTAGGGGCTTCACTGGTGGCTCACTAATAAAGAATCTGCCTGCCAGTGCAGGAGATGAGGGTTCGATCCTAGGTCAGGATGATCCTCTGGAGGAGGAAATGGCAACCCACTCCAGCATTCTTGCCTGGAGATTTCGACAGACAGGGAGCCTGGCAGGCTGCAGTCCGTAGGGTCGCAAAGAGTCGGACACAACTTAGCAGCTTTACAGATTGCTCCTGATATGGGGTCTTGTTTAGTCACTAAGTCATGTCCGACTCTTTTTGCCACCCCATTGGACTATAGCCTGCCGGGCTCCTCTGTCCATGGGATTTCCCAGGCAAGAATGCTGGAGAGGGTAGCCATTTCCTACTCCAGGGGCACTTTCCGAACCAAGGATTGAACCCATGTTTTCTGCATCGGCAGGTGGATTCTTTACCACTGAGCCACCTGGGAAGCCCCAGTATGGTTTCTGGCTCTCTTTAAACTATACATAAGGATGAGAAATACTTTTCAGGACCTGGCCCAGGGCACAGAAAGAATGTCTCAGGAAGGGTCCTCCTGCCCCTCCATTACCGCCAGCAAGAGCCTCTGCGAGCCTCCAAGGGATGCACGCTATTGTACTAAGTGAGCCAGACAGGGTCCTTGCCCTCCAGGGACTCCCGCATAGCAGGATCTCTAGAAAAATCCATAGAATTAAGATGCTATCGGAGAATAAGAGTGGCAAGCATAGTATGACACACGGTGTGTGTTTGTGTGTGTGTGTGTGTGTGTGTGTTGAGCATACACGTCAGGGTTCCTGGATGGGACAATGCCCATGGTATTTAAGAAAGAGCAGCTGGATTTAGCCAGAGGTGAAGAGGCGGGGAGGGGAAGAATAGACTGTGTTCCAGGTGGAGGCGACAGCATGAGAGTCACCATGGCAAGAGGCAGCTCCTGAGGGTGTAAGTTGGCCGGGACAGGTGTGCTCTGCACGGTAAGACATCCTGCTGGAAAGCATCCTGCTGGAAAGGGGCAGAACAAGTAAAATTATGGAGTGGAAAACAGCAGGGGACAGATTGGAAGTGAAGCCCTGGTGGGGGTTGTCAAGCCAGCTGTGGAGGCACCCGAGGGTCCTGGGTGCCTGGCTGAGACTCAGGCTCTGGGCATGGCCTTGGACTTCCTCTTCATTCTGGAACATTCCACACCGAGATTGGACTGAGTGACCTAACACCCAGTGGGTAGCTTGGGCAGTAAAGACAAGTTTCAGCCAAGAGAGCTGATGAGTGAATAATTAGACATCTGTGGGACCTATTTAAAGGATAACAGAAAGGCCTACCCCAGCCCAGTGTCAGCCACCTAAGGACATCTCACAGTTTCCTCCTTCTTTTTAATGTGTTAATTATTGCCCAAATCCCTGATAAACTGTGAAAAGGGGAAGTACAAGCATTAACACTTCCAGAAATTAGTTTGTAAGCACATTATTACTTTCTCATTTTGACCTTGAAGAAATGAGACATAGGGAAGTAGAGTTAAAAAAAAAAAAAGATTATTTCAGAATAACTTTCCAGAAAAGTTGCAGAAAATACACAGTTTCCATATCCTCTCGCCCAGTTTTCCCTCATGATAACATCTCATATGACCAAGTTACATTTGTCACGATTACCAAACCGACAAGGGTACACTCCTACTAACAAAACTCCGGGCTTTATTTGGATTTCACCAGTTTTCCTTTTTCTAGGATCCAGTCCAACATACTACCTTGCATTTAGGAAATCGTGTTAGGATTATGCCCAGAAAAGTAACGGTGGATGGCACCCAGACATTCTCCACATGCCAGACACCGCATGGCTGACCCCATGTCTGTACAGCATTATGAAGCTGGAACACAACCCCATTTTATCAGTGAGTAAACTGAGGCTTACAAAGGCCCCAGAGGTGGTAAATGGCAGAACCAAAGACATTGCCAGGAGCAGAAGGAGTTTCATGGCCCCTTTAGACCAGCACAAACCTGAACTCTTTGACTTTTTCTCAAGAATTGGTGCAAAGACTAGAACTGGGCAGTGTCTGCTGCCTGGGTTTCCCCAGCATGGAGCTCCTCCACAGGGCTCCAGCACTGAGCTGAAAGCCACCATTCATCTCCTCAGCTCAGTTCTCCGCAAGAAACAGTGGGAGTTAACTGGCCAAATCCTCTACTCATTAGCCAGCAGACCTCCTCCAGGTTCAAATCCTGGCCCAGCCCTGCAACAACTGCTGACCTTGGACAAGACACAGAACCTCTCTGAGCCTCAGTTTCCTCATCTGCAGGGTGGATACCCAACTTGGGAGTTGTCAGCAGATTTAGACAAGAAAAGTTAGGTGTCTGTCTCACAGAGTACCTGGTACAGAGCAACTACTTTGCAGAGGTTTAATTCTCAAGGCTAAAATGCAAATGCAGGCATGCGTGTCTGTGCTGTGTGTGCACATAACATGCAAAACCATAGCCCCTCAAGCCACTCGTCAAGGGGTGGGTGCCGTAAGCCCCTTTGTAGATAGTGAAGTGAAAGTCACTCAGTCGTGTCCGAATATTTGTGACCCCGTGGACTATACAGTCCATGGAATTCTCAAAGCCAGAATACTGGAGTGGGTAGGCTTTCTCTTCTCCAGGGGATTTTCCCAACCCAGGGATCAAACCTGGGTCTCCCACATTGCAGGAAAATTTTTTTACCTGCTGATCCACCAAGGAAGCCCAAGAATACTGGAGAGGGTAGCCTATCCCTTCTCCAGCAGATCTTCCTGACCCAGGAGTTGAACCGGGGTCTTCTCCATTGCAGGCAGCTTCTTGACCATCTGAGCTATCAGGGAAGCCTGTTTTGTAGATAAGGACAGGCCAATTCATTCCCTGCCCCTTAGGGGCTGACGTGAACCCCTGTCACTCTTCAGAGCCAGTGCAAGTCTGGGGATGAATTTCATATTGACAAAAGCCAGAGGTAAGAACACTGCCTTCCATTTTCCAGTATTCTGATGGAGACACAGACTCTGGCCCCTAGTCTGTCCAGAGCCAGTACCCGCTGAGGTCCTCCTGACAAGAGGGGAAGGCAAGTGTTGCCCATCAGTGAGTTTCCTGTCACAGACCTAGACACAGATAGAGAAAGATAAGAGAACAAGAAGAGAGAGAGAGAGACAGGACGGGAGGAATGATGAACAGCCTGGCTAAACGTCCTATTCACTTAGCATCTTGGTAAAACCACATTGCGGTTCAAGGTCTCAGTGATTTACCCAGGACTCTTTCATGTCCCCCTGGAGAAGGCAATGGCACCCCACTCCAGTACTCTTGCCTGGCAAATCCCACAGATGGAGGAGCCTGGTAGGCTGCAGTCCATGGGGTTGCTGAGAGTCGGACACGACTGAGAGACTTCCCTTTCCCCTTTCATGTACATTTTGTCACTTGACATTCTAAGAACACAAAGATGTGCTTGAAACTAATCTCCAAATCATTTATCTAAAGCAGTCACAGACAGAGACTTCCCCACTGGTCCAGTGGCTAAGAATCTGCCTTGGAATGAAGAGAATGCAGATTTGATCCCTGGTCAGGGAACTAAGATCCCATATGCCTTAGGGCAGCTAAGCTCCTGTACTGCAACGGAAGAGCCCACGTGATACAGCCAAGGTCCCACGTGCCCCAAATAAGACCCCACATAGCCAAATAAATAAATAAAAATTTAAAAATAAAGCAGTGACAGACATAGACTTGGAATCTTAATGATCTTTTCTGTGCTCAGCTATGTGATCTGATTTTGCTTGGTAAATGTTAATTATCAAGCCAGACATACCTGCAGATAAAAGTCACATTACGCGCATTTACAGGGCAATCTTTGCTGGCCATGTTCGTCAATACACAAACTACAGGTTTAATCAATGATAACAAAGCTTTAGTTTTAATATACATTTTTCCTTAATTTCAGGAATTTTTCTAAAACCAATCAATTATTTCCTTAGTTGAGTGAGTCACTGAAGACAATTACAACCATTGCATTTCTCAGCCAGAAACAAAGCAAAAAATCTTTGCAATTACAATGATCACCAAAGAACTATCCCCCATTCTTGATATAAAACTCCTCTTGAGATGAAAGAATAGCACCAAGAAACAGATATAATTTGCCATGATTTGGATTTACAGCAGTGAAAAACAAATGTAATAATTAGATATAATACCTGTAGATAGAATTTGAACCAATAAAAGACATATTTGAAGGATGACTGTGGAGATCCCCATTTTGCTGGGTTCTTCTCAATCTCAGTAAAAATGTCTTGATATTTATAGGTTCGTAGTTAAAAGGAGGCGTGTCCTCCAGAATACTATATTTGTATTGGTGCCATAAAGATAAAGGAAGTCAGGGACTTTTCTAACAATCGATGGCTAATCTGTGGAACAATTTAGGTGGGTTAGACTGATTGTGTATAACAGTCTGGCAGTTTCCCAGCTACAAAAGTGCTGATATGAGCAGTGCAATTTCCAAACTTCCTTCTAGGTGAAGCTCTAAGTCTCTCAAGTGTTCCCTGAATATAGGCTTGACTTTAATCTGGGCGAATGTGAATGAATTTGTGGGAAGTCTGCTCCAAGGCTCAGGGCAGAGCAGGATGTGGGCTGCTGAGCAAATACAGGACACAGTGCCAAGGGGAAAAGAATCTCTGGGATGGTTTGTCCTGGCAGGGCACTCTCCTGTTGGCCCCTGGCCTTGAAGAAATGAGGATGACATTGCAGACATGATTGGAGAGGAGAAGATATGAGAGATATCCATGGATTCCATGGGCTTATATTAGCTTTAGCCATCATCTTCCAGGTCTCATACTCTCATTCCATAACCCAGGAACTGAGAAACATGTGACCTCGAACTGAACCACTTCCAGCCATTCACAGGCTTTGATTTCATGCCCTTGGTATTTGCATTGCCTGACCCTTTCTTGTTGTTTAGTTGCTCAGTCATGGCCGACTCTTTGAGATCCCGTGGACTGCAGCACACCAGGCTTCCCTTTCCTTCACCATCTCCTGGCATTTGCTCAAACTCATGTCCACCGAGTCGGTGATGCCATCCAACCATCTCATCCTCTGTCATCCTCTTATCCTCCTGTCTTCAGTCTTTCCCAACATCAGGGTCTTTTCCAATGAGTCAGATTTCCCCATCAGGTGGCCAAAGTATTGGAGCTTCAACTTCAGCATCAGTCCTTCCAAGGAATATTCAAGGTTGATTCCTTTTAGGATTGACTGGTTTGATCTCCCTGCTGTCCAAAGGACTCTCATGAGTCTTCAGCACCACCATTCAAAAGCATCAATTCTTGAGCACTCAGCCTTTTTATTGTCCAGCCTGGCAAACCCACCAAACCTGCCTCTGACCTCCTCCAACTTTGCCCACAGTCCCTCTCTTATGTAGATATCACTTTGGGATCCCTGGTCTTTATCACCAGACTCTGGTAAAACTCCCACAACCTACCTAGAAGGTTTCCTGTTGTCCTTTTCTTTCTCTCCCAAAATTCTCTTGATGGTCTGTAACTCTTGGTCAGACACATATGGCTTTTCAGAACTTGCCTTTGTTATCCTGGCCTGAGTGAGCCCCATCTTGCCTTTCAGCTGAGATGTGGACACTATGAGATGACACCTCAGCTTCCTTGCTATGAGTTGTTAACCCCTGATCTCCTGCAGCTTCATTCTGGAAGGATACTAGGAACCCATGTCTTGTATTGGTCACCAGGCAGGATTTCGGGCCAGACGTCTGCATTAGGCTCCATCCAGATGAAATTTACATTCAACCTTGGATTTCTTTTTCAATCCTATAGCTTTTCCCATTGTTCCCCAGTTCCTCCTCTCCCCTTGATGAGAAGACACACATTTCCAAGGGACTTGACTGTTTTCCATTGCCCTACTGGCAGCCTACTGGCAGCCCAACAATTGATGAGTGCCAGGTGACAGGAGAAGAGAACCAGGATACACATCTGATAGGGAACACGTAAGACCAGATACCACGGTGGATTCCTCTTATGATTATGACAGGAATGGTTATGATTGTTTGTTATTGCTTATTATGTTATGATGGTTATTATGAGAGGGGTTATGATTGTTTGGATCCGGAAGTGTTAGGTTTAGGATCATAAAAAAAAGAGTGCCGTGATTGTGCGCCACTGTCCTGCACACAGTGAAAAAAAGGAATGAGTCAGGAATGCAAAATATCCACAAGGGAGGAGGGGGTACAAAAGGCCCCTCCCCCACAGAAGCAGACTGTCTTGTCTTAGAGACAGACCTGCACGCTGACCATCGCAATAGGGCAAGAGTATTAGCGCAAGTTGCTAAGTGGGGAAGACCACGTGACTCGACGGCAGAGGCAGTTTCTCTAAGGAAGTGAGACGAAATGCAGTCAGGAGTCATTTGGCAATCAAGAATGGGAAGACTAGATGAGGAACAGGAGTGACCTTCCAGGACAGTGTGACAGTGGAGGCTGGGGGAGGGGAATCCTGCCCCCAAACTGGAGAGGAAGCCCCGTGGATAACTCAGTCCAGAGCACAAAGGACAGCAGCCCTTCCTCATTCTTGTCATTGGGATGACTCCATCCTCTACCCCCTGTGGTCAGCAGTAAAGATCCTAACACAACAAGGGCTTGTGAGCTTTTTGTTCAGAAGATACCAGGAAGAAGGAAGCGGAGGAAACCTACCGTCATTCCGAAGCCACTGGGGAGGCATCCAGGTGGGAGGACGGGTAAGGTCAGTGGAGCAGGAGGGAGGTGGGGGTCCTGGGTGTGCAGGAAGAAAACCATGGGACCATGAGCCACCTGCCACCCCCATGTGGGTCCTTCATCACCAGGACCCCATCCTGGACCAAGGCCCACAGACCTTTATCAGACCCTGTTCAGAGAGGGCTTCCTCTTGTGCAGAAAGGAGGGTCCTGGGGGGACGTACCCCTTTCAGAGGGCTCACCTCTCTCTCCCCGTCCTGCTGACTAGAAGCATCTACGTCAACAGCATGTCTACGGAACAAAGAGCCACAGAGCTCCATTTCCTAACAAAATCTGCCATTAAGGACAGCGAGAAGAAGCAAAACGCATTGAAGCTCCAAACTCAGCCCTCAGACCCTGTTTCTCAATGACCTTCCCCAGGTGGTTACAGCCTGTTGAATACCAGCTCTTGCAAACCCTGGAAGGTAGAACCCAGGGCCGGACCTCAGTCCAGGAGGCATGGCCTTGGGAAGAAACTTCTGTAGGGGTCATTCACGGCTTTGTTTAAGCAGCAGAACCCTTTCCTAAACTGAAAATCACAGGGAAGTTCCAAGTAGGAACAGGCCAGTGGAATCCTCTGGGTGTGGCAGGGGGGCCCCTGCCAGCTCACCCACAAGCCCTGTCCTCCCAGAGGGTAGCCTGTGGTAGGGCTGGGGATTCTCTGAGGGAAGCCAGCCCCTCTCTTCACAGGACCTGGAGGCCCAGTGGGGCTCCGGGGTTGCCAGGGCTCCATCCAGACATTGTGCTGGGGTCCCCAGGGGGCTCCCCAGAGCAAGCACCTGCCCTCACCTTGGGTCATCTAAGCCCCTTTCCTTCCCAATTCTCCTCCCAGTCGGAAATGTTTCTCCCTACGGATTTAGCTCTTGGCTATTGTCTATGTTAGCTTAGTTATAAGGCCCATGAGGGCAGTTCTGAGTGCATGCACGCTCAATTGTGTCTCGTTCTTTTGAGACTCCATGGATTGTAGCCCTCCAGGCTCCTCTGCCCATGTACTTTTCCAGGCCAGAATACTAGAGAGGGTTGCCATTTCCTACTCCAGGGGATCTTCTCAAACTAGGGATCGAACCTGCGTCTCTTATGTCTCCTGCACTGGCAGGCAGGTTCTTTACCACCAGCATCACCTGGGAAGCCCATGAGAGCAAGGGTCATGTCCATGTGACTTTGGACTTCGGCCCCATTAGCTAGAGCAGTTCCTGGAACATTGAAAGTGATCAGCACTTATTTGTTGACTGAACAGATGAATGGATAGCATAATCTATAGCGTGTGGTTGACACTCAGTTGATGTAGAACTCACTCAAGCCATCTGGGTAAAGAGCCCTGGTCTTCCTCTTTCCACACTCATTCAGTCAACTCATTCCACAAGTATTACTTGAGCACCTATGATGTGCTAAGTATTGTTCTGAGATTCTGGGGATACATCAGTGAGCAAAAGTCCTGCCTCGTGGAGCTTGTGTGAGCAGACAGGCCAAAGAACGAGGAAGTAATATATAAGGAGGCCATCTGGTGATCTGGTGAGAAGAGCTGTGGAGAGAGAAACAGTCAGGAAAGTGGGAGGGAGTGCCGTGCAGGGGTGGCCAGGAAAGGCTGCCCAGAGGAGATGATATGTCAGAAAAGATCTGAAGAGGGGGAGGGAATGAACTCATAGCTTCCTGAGGGAAGAATCTTCTAGGCAGAGAAGACAGCAAGTGCAAAGGCCCTGGGGTTGACGATTGGTAGAGTGGGCTGGGTGGAGGGAGGCCATGGGGCCTTATAGACCGTGGTGAGGGCTTTCAGTGCTATCCTGAGAAAGATGAGAAGAATGTGATGAGCCTTCTATTATCTATTTTCAAGCGCCACGAGAGGGCTGTGTTTGTGACTGGAAGATTCTGAGGTTGGACTGTACTCACCAGGGAGCTGTATCAGTCCTCCTGCTCGCCATCCTTCTCATGGGAGGCAGTTTCTGCCACCCTGGACATTGGCTTGGCTCTGCCAGTCCCTTCCCTCCCTGGACCTTGGTGTCCCCCCTGGAGGCTACTGGTGACCCTGGAAGGCGGGAGGGCAGGGCTCTGCTCTTGATGGACACCTTTAGCAGCCAATGCCCATTGAGCACCTGTTCAGCTTGAGGCATCTGATTACAGAGGAAAGGATGAGACTCAGCTTGGTCCTCAGGCTGGAGGTTGGGGTGGGTTGCGGGTCCTTGGTAGCTTGGTTGGGAAGGCAGGCTCTCGGAGTGACATTGCAACGCTGCATCACGTTGGCTGTTTGGATAGGGTGGTCAGAATCTCACACTAGCTCTAAAACTGCTTCAAGCATTCCTCATCTGAGGCTCAGAGAAGTTAAGTAACTTACTGAAAGGCACAAAGAAAGTGGCATAGCCAGAGCCTGAAGTGAAGTCTGACTCTAAAGTCTGGTATTTTCCCACTGGACTCCAAAGCCTTTCCCTTTTCCCCCAGAAGACTCTTTCTATTCAAACAGTGGGCCTCGTGTCTAAGTGGCCTGCAGGATGCCCTGCTGTGCAGAAACATTCAAAGGAACAGATAGAGCAGGAAAACTGGCTCTGGGGTCATCAGAACAAGCACAGAATTTTTGACATATGCCCCACAAAAGATGCTAAGTGGCTTCTCCCTGGAAGAGTGAAGGGAGAATATTTTTAAAGGCAACATTACATCTAGACCAACACGGTTAAAACTGGTAAAGGCAGCTTGTGGTGCCTGGTAATCTTGCAGCAAAATAGGGGAGGAAAAATCATAGTTGTGACCATCTCCCTGAAGTTATTTCCTCGTTCACTTTTTCCTGCTAAGGTACATAAGGTTAATAAAGCCCAACACACTGCCTCTCCAAGGGGGTTATGCAGCTGAGCAGGGAACCCTCCCTTGAGAGTTGTCATGCTGAGTAAAATAAGTCGGAGAAAAAGAAACACCACACAGCATCCCTTATTTGTAAAAATCTACAAAGAAATGACACAGATGAACTTATTGACAAAACAGAAACAGATTTATAGACTTAGAGACGCACAGAAGGAATAGGTGGGTGAAAGTGACTATTAGGGGCTTTGGGGTGGACATGTACACACTGCTCTATTTAAAATGGATAATCAACAAGGACCTCCTGGATAGCACAGAGAACTCTGCTCAATGATATACAGCAGCACAGATGGGAGGGAGTCTGGGCGAGAATGGATACCTGTATATGTATCACAACACTGTTAACTGGCTATACTCCAATATAAAATAAATAGTAGGGAAAAAAAAAAGAGTGAAGTCCAACAGCAAAGTGAAGGAGACCCAGGGTGTCGGGAAACAATGGAAATGGCTGTTTCAGGAGGGGCCGCCCATGGGTTATCAGCATCACGGAGTGTTAGCCTTTTCGAGTTCAACTCACCCCCGTGTGATCAGATTCTAGAAAATCCAGTTACACTAATTACACTCGCCAGACACTAACTGGAGAGCCAGGAAGACCAATTCATTCATTTGCAATAGGAGTATTCTTTGACTAAAGAACTGTTTTGCTTGAAAGATCAAATTATATGCCAATGATTTGCTTGGGGAACAAAGAATGAGAACAAGGAAACTGTGCGATGCCCAAAAGAAAATCTTATACCGAGATAATGGAGCCTGTCATTACCCTTTCTTGGGAAGTCTCTGCATAAAGAACTGTTTTGGGTTCCTCTAAATGCTTGTCATTGTGGCCACCCTCCTCCATCCCTAACATGGAGCCCCTGACAAGTGATACCTAAAGAGACTCAGATAGACCACCTCCCGCCAGAGCACGGGAGAGCTTGGGCCACAGCCAAATTGGTTCATTTCATAATTTTTCATGTTCAATTCAGTAGCTTCAAAAGGGTGGCATTTAACTTACAAGACAAGAACTCAGTTACTTTAGGAAGTCTTGTGGTCCAAAGGGGTTGGTGATGAGTCTGTTGGAGGGTGTCCTGAGCTGCAGGAAGGTCCTTCATCCCCATCTCCTTCAACACCTTTACCTGTGCCTGGGAAACAACACAGAGGGAGGGATGGAGTGAAGATGGACGACACCACTCGCATGCGTGACAGTCGAGAAAGACTGGACCACCGGCCAAGCCAACCGTGATTAAATGCACCCAAACCACTCCTGTCCTTGAGTCTAAAAATCAAGTGCACCAGTCCTGGAAGGTGAAGGTGGGTGATTCCTATACACGTTAGAATCGACCAGAAATGTAATAGGAGTGCAGCAGAAAAAGGTGCCGCCAAAGGTGAATGGGTCTAAGGGCATCTTAATTGTTGCTCGAAGGAACCTGAGTGAGGAGGAGCCCACTTTCCTCTGGATGGTCCAGACTGTATCTCAAGGACTAGCTCAGGTTCACTGGGCCATTTGATGCACTAATCCACTGGCTCGCATAGTGTGATCCCTCGACCACCAGCATCAGCATCAATCAGGCACTTGTTAGAACTGCGGAGCCTCGGGCTGCAGAGAGGGCCCCTGTAATCTGAGCTTCAACAAGCCCCCCACCCCACCCCCCCACCCCGGGGACTCCGAGGGTCATTCTGCACTAAACAGACCTGCACAGAGCCCCGCTGACATGGTAGGCTCGCTTCCCCGCCCAGGTGAGTAAAGCAGGGCTCTGAGCTGCAGGGATGAGGCAGGGCCGGTGGTAGTGGGGAAGAAGATGACAATGGTAGCTGAAGTCAGGAATGGAAGCTGGGGGCCGACTGGATGGCAGGGGCGTGGGGACAAAGGGGACAAAGGAGCCCAGATGACCAGTTCTGCTCCAAGTCATACGGAGACAGGAAGCCCAGGAGGAAGGGTGCCACTGGGGACAATGAGCGTTTTCGAGGGAGGGGGCCTCTGCCCCCTGATGGACTCCTTCTGCTCCCAAGGCTTCAGGCACCTTGACATACACACACACCCCAGTTCTCTCTTCCCAGTCCCTGCTTTCCCCTCAAACTTCTAACTTCTTGCTGGTCACCTCCACTTGCACAAAAGCTTAACCTGCCCTTCAGCAGATGCAGCCCTGGAGGGGATGGGAGAGGGGACCCCCAGAGAAGATTCACTGAAGGACAAACAGCCCAGGCCCCCGGACTGGGGTGTCCTCTTCACCCAGGGTGGGGCAGGGAAAACCTTAGATGCTTCCAAGGGCAGGAGGTTGGAAGGCAGATGAAATGGAGGGGTCATGAGTGTGATGAAAAGGGAGAGTGAGGCTGGGGATGGAGGAGGTGAACTTTGGAGGCACCAGGGAAACGAGGTCCGGACCTGTCCCCATCCGTGTGGGTGTCCTAAGGACAGGGAGGGTGGCTGGAAGTGGAGTCTGGGAGTGTCAGGCTGAGGTTCTGGAAGTGGCTTTGGTCTGGGTGTGGCCACAGGACTAAAGAAAGGCCACTAGGCAGAGGGCGTCTCAGCACCAAGGCCCTGCGGGGCTCTGCACTCCGACACGATCCCGACCTGCTGTTCCCAAACATTTGCTTTCTCAACACCATCAGGTTTTAAACAACTTTTATTTGAGGGGCCTTTTGTCCCCACAAAGCTGCCATGTTTTATTTGCTAAATGAAGATTTTTTTTTAAAGCCCAGTGTTCATTATCACTGTTTCATAAACTAACAGATGTTTAAACAAAAAGAATCAGGGATGATGGATCCGATTCAGGGACCGCCCCTCCGAGAGGGCGCCTTTTTGCCACAGATCGGTCCCTCTTCATCTCAGTGTCACTGTGCACCCGCCAGCATCTGGGGGCCAGCGGCAGGCATCCTAGTTGAGAGACACCAGGGCCAGCACAGCCAAAGGCCAGCCCTCTACCCCAAGCCTGGCCAGGCTCACAGTCCCTCTGCCCCCTCCAATCTTTTATCCTCACAGAGCTGGAGTGAGCTTTAAAAGCCGTGAAGTGAATCCTTGCCGAAAGCCTCCGGAGGCTATCTTAGGGCATTCCTTGTAAAGGGAGCCCCTCAGCAAAGCCTCTAGAGCAGGAACTATGCGTTCAGCAGTTCCAGGGCAGTTCTGCTGGCACCTTCTATTCCAGGGCTGTGAGAGCCGCAGCATCCCCCCACTTACACCGGTGTCCTGGTTTGGGATAAGCTGATATGGCCACCTCCTCTTCCCATGTCTGGCCCCTGCTCCCTGGCCTCCAACCTGGCTGGCCTTCCTTCTTGTCCTCAGCCATACCCCATGCCCTTTCCCCTTGAGGTCTAGAACTCTCTGCCCACCTCCTTCTCTCTCCTTCAACAAGGAGTATGGGTCTTTCAGACCAGTGAAACAGCACCGATTCAGAAGAGGAAAGTGGTGTGGGCATCACGGGAGGGGGTGTTGTTGGGGATAAATGGTCCAGATCCAAACCCAGACTGAGCATCCAGTCAGTCTGGATGTGACTGGACCACATATCCAGGTGCTGTGGATCGCCTCACCTCTCCGTGCCCCAGGGCTGGAGGGAAAACACAAGGGGAGCCCAGGTCTTCACAGGTGCCCAGCAGGCCCCCATCGGGCCCCTGGGAAAGGCATCAGGCCCAAGCCATCACTCTCAGACTTGGAGATATCATCTCGGTCCAGCCTCTTATTCTGACCCTGAGAACAGAGGCAGTGCTTCCAAACAGCAGTCGGAGTGGGCCAAGTGGGGCATCCTCAAAGGCCCTCATCACTCAGAAGAAGAGCGTTTCATTTAAAAGGAGGACCATCTGTTGCCCACATTGGCTGAAGAGCCCAGTGTAGTCCAAAGTCAGCGCAGGCACCTCGTTGCAGCCCCAGGGACAGGGAAGTTGTATCCATGGCCCCTCGGCTCCAGAGAACTGGTTCACATCATGTTCTAGGCAATGGTTCAAATCCACTGCTTTGTTCATCAACCACCCTCAAGTCAGTCTTTGCTATGGCCTTGACAGGGGGTGTTGAAAACCACAACACATGCTGTAAAAACTCCAAGGAAATTGGAACAAAAAAGAGTTGTAAATGGGTACAGGGCAATGACAAGAACATAGCACTCAGCCAAACCAAAGAAAACAAAACTGCCTTAAGAACAGCACAGCCATAATGGAGTTCTCATGCATGGCCAGCAGAGAAGGAAACGTGATTGATGGCTCCACAAAGCCACCACCGACTCTCAGCTAGTTCCTTGAATGAGAAATGTTTTGTCCATAGTTCCTTCTTCCTTGTTACAACATGAGACCCAGAGAGCCAGTGCACGTGTGTGTGTGTGTGTGTGTATGTGTGTGTGCGCGCGCGCGCATGCTCTGTCGTGGCTGACTCTTTGCACCATAGACTGTAGTTCACCAGGCTCCTCTGTCCATGGGATTATTCAGGCAAGAATACTGGAGTAGGTTGCCTTGTCCTCCTCCAGGGCATCTTCCCGATCCAGGGATTGAACCTGCGTCTCCTGCCTTGGCAGGTGGATTCTTGCCACCGAGCCACCTGGAAAGCCCACTGCACCGCACACACATGTGGGCAGTATCCCTCAGAGACCAACCATTTGGCTCGATTTAATTGAATGAACATTTGATCAGGCTGAGAACTGAGCAGCGGGAAACCCTGTCCAGTAGGGAGCTGGCTCAGGTCAAGGAGCCTGCCTGACTTTACCCAAGGCTGGGGGAGAGCTGTGTGTCCTACATCAAGGCACTGGAGGTCTGGGCTCCACGGAGGGGGCTCTGGACTGGGAGGACCCAGCGCCAAACCCTTTCCTCTTGCAGAAAGCACCAGGGCACAGGGCGGGCTTTACCCGGTTCTCATTCAACCAGAAAAAGCTGCTCAGAATTCTTTCCCTTCCTCTGTCATTGCTTCACACATTCTCAGAAAAATGGATTAATCCCTCTTCCTTTCTCCATGAACCCTTTTTCTCCACACCACAGGGTCAGCTCCCCTCCCTCTCCACCTTCCTCCGGCTCATATGTCATGTTGGACTGAGCCCTAATTATTCCACGCGTCACCACTTGGGCCCCCCTTTTGAAATCAGGAAGCACAGCTTCCATTTCCCAGCACTGCACACCCAGCAAGATCTCAAACAGCACTTGAGGACAAAGTGCAGAAACTGCCATGCTCTAAGCACCCTGAAACTGACAACAAAGTTTCATATACACTCTTCAGGTGAGACTCAGCCCACGTCACAGATGAAGAAAACTGAGGCTCACAGAGGTGAAGTAGTTACTCTCACGATTGTAGTTAATAAGTGAGTAGAGGGGGGAGAGATCAGGACACAACCGCCTCACCCAGACCCTACAAGCTTCCTCATGATACTGTTCTTGCCTGAGATTCCCAGACAGGACGTGATATTTCTCTCCTAATTTGTTTGCACCTGCCTTGCTCCTAAACAGTTTGATGCAATTTTCAAAATCACATACGGTACAACAACAAAGAAAGAAATGTTTAACAAGACCATAAAAAGTAATAGTAGGCTAGGAAAACAAAGCTGGAGTAAAATTTCAACCCCAAATTGAGAAATATCATAAGAGACTCCACTAAAGGATTTTAGCTGCTAGAACACAGTTATAATTACGATTCCAAGCTTCCTAGCAGGCAAAGCAAAGAAGGAAATAAGATCAGTGTAAAATTGAAATCACCTGCTTCTCTTAGAGACATTAGTTCTCTTGTTTCCAAGGCCTTGAAAAAATGTCTCCCAAGTGGCCTCATGGATGGGTTACCTAGGTGAAGGATGGCGCCCGAAGTGTGATGAAGAGGAGGGTGAGGAAATTGGCTCTCCTGTACTGCCTCCTCCAACCCATTTCAGCTCCAGCAAAGCAGAGGTTACACTTAGAACCCCATGGTGACCCAAGAAGCCCAGAGACAGACAGCTCCTGCATGTCAGTTCACGGCCGTCAGGAACTTTGACTTTAATGCTATTAAAATCTTCCAACCTGTCCTATTTTCTAGGACTTGAGGACAAGTTGCAAAAACTGCCATGCTCTCAGCACCCCGAGCTTGACAACAAGGCTTCATATACACTCTTCAGGTGAGATTCAGCCCACTTCACAGATGAAAAAACTGAGACCCAAAACTTCCAACAGGCTTTCACTTTTCTGTGCAGACAGACACACGGAAATCTCAGTCCTAGGTAAGAAACCCCACATCCGGATCCCCATCCATTTCTCATCTTCCTCCTCCTGCTCACTGCTAGCAACACTTGGTGCCTTTCCTGGGCTGAAAAACCCCACTGGAGGTGGGTTTTTCTTCTTAAACTGTTACTTCCTCAAGAATTCTCCTGTAGATATATATGATGGAATATTACTCAGCCATTAAAAGAATCAGCTAATGCCATTTGCAGTAACCTGGAGAGTGTCACACTGAGTGAAGGGAAGTCAGAGGTGTAGAAATAGCGTATGGTATCCCTTATATGTGGAATCTAAAAGGAAATGATACAGATGAATTTATTCACAGAACAGAGACAGACTCACAGACTTAGAGAATGAACTTATGGTTGCCAAAGGGGGAAGGGTGGGAGAAAGGGATATTAAGAAGTTTGGGGTGAACATGTACTCACTGCTATATTTAAAATTTATAACCAACAAAGACCTACTGTACAGCATATGAAACTCTGCTCGATGTTCTGTGGCAGCCTGGATGGGAGGGAAGTTTGGGGGAGAGTGGATAACCTGTATATCTGTGGCTGAGTCCCTTTGCTGGTCAACTGAAATATCACAACACTGTTAATCAACTATACTCCAATCCAAAATACAAAGTTTAGTAAACAAAAAAATCAACTACAGAAACATTCAATGGAGGACCAGAAAAAGGGTCAAGTGTTTTTGAAACTCAATGGGAACAATTTTGTTTCAATAAAACCACATTATTCACCTGATTGGATTAAAATCGTTCAGTTGGGTGTTCTCTGGTGGGTAGTTCAGTTAGTATTCTGAGTATACATCTGTCTTTGGTGGGCTGAGTTCTATAAGTGAATTTGAATACTGCATTTCTTTTTGTATATGTTTAAATAATAATATAATAAAAATCATTTAAGTCAACACCAGAGGTATTGAATGGCTGAATCTCTTTACTGTTCACCTGGAACTATCACAGCATTGTTTGTTAACTGGCTATATCCCAGTACAAAATAAAAAGCTAAAAAGAAGGAATTCTCCTGTAGAACTTTTCTCTTGTGTCTCCTTGAAAAGTGTTCTACACTCAACAAAAGAGGAGGGCTGGGTCCCCCATGTAAAATATGCAGGATGCCACGATGATGGTTGGGGACTTATCTGGTGATCCAGTGAAATGCTGACTTTCTATAAAGCATATTAAAAAATAGAGACATTATTTTGCTGACAAAGGTCCATCTAGTCAAGGCTATGGCTTTTCCAATAGTCATGTATGGATGTGAGAATTGGACTATAAAGAAAGCTGAGTGTCGAAGAACTGATGCTTTTGAACTGTGGTGTTGGAGAAGACTTTTGAGAGTCCCTTGGACTGCAAGGAGATCCAACCAGTCCATCCTAAAGGAAATCAGTCCTGAATATTCACTGGAAGGACTGATGCTGAAGCTGAAACTCCAAAACTTTGGCCACCTGATGTGAAGAGCAGACTCACTGGAAAAGACCCTGATGCTGGGAAAGATTGAAGTCAGGAGGAGAAGGGGTTGAAAGATGGTTGGATGGCATCAACAGCTTGAGGCACATGAGTCTGAAAAAGCTCTGGGAGTTGGTGATGGACAGGTAAGCCTGGCATGATGCAGTCTGTGGGGTCACAAAGAGTTGGACACAGCTGAGTGATGGACACAGCTGAGTGACTGAACTGAACTGATGATGATCATACGGCATGGATTATACTGAAGACTTGCCGCTGGATTAATAGCCAAGTTGAAAGAGGAAGAAGGAAGAAACAGCACAGCAAAAGCATCTCAACTGAGATGATTTCTAATTTTGAAAATGTTAAAAATGGAACCTAAAATGTGTGAGTCAACAAAATAATTCAATTAGAAAAGATTGTTTTCTGGTACTTCTTCCCAATACAAAACATCCCCTACTCAATGCCCCTCCCAACCCCCTCTCTAGTCAAAGCTCTTTTCTGCTCCATCCGTTGCCTCCTTACAGATTTCTAGTGGATCTTAGAACCTGGCAACTCTTTGATAACCCCTGTCTTATCAGCAGTAAACTATAAAGATTGTTTCGAGATAAGAGGAGGTAAGAAAGCCAGATTTTTAAGTTAGCTTCCTTGAACCAGAAATCACTTTGTCTTCATTGCTTTGTGGCCCAAATATGAAGCGGTCCCTCCCTGCAGACGGAGATGCTTCCTCCAGGGTCTACTGGAAGCTCCTCACTGAACCATAGAAACCTACACAGGGCAGGAGCTCCTTAAATTTCTCTTTTGTTTTTCAACAGAGCTACACGCAGTGGTAAACGAATGAGATTCCTTTGTATTTGTTCTAAAATCAGAGGCCAAAGAACTGTGCTGGGGGTGGGGGGTGAGGATGGGGGTGCAGTTGTGGTTAATTGCTAAGTGGTGTCTGACTCTTGCAATCTCATGGACTATAGACCACCAAGCTCCTCTGTCCATGGGATTTTCCAGGCAAGAATACTGGAGTCTGTGGATGGGGTGGTGGGCAGAACCATCAGGGTTTAAAATACAGATGCCTGGGTCCCACAACCCCAAGATTCTGATAATCAAGTTTGGAGTTGGATCTGGAGATCTTTTGCTTAAACTTCCTGGATGATTCTGATACACATCAAAGTGTGGGGACCAAGAAAGGACAGCTCTGACCAAGGCCTCCTGGGTCCAAATATGGAAGGAAATTCACATTGCAGCAACAGGTTTATTTGGGAACAGGAGAAAGGTGGTTTGGGGGTCTCCATGGTGGCCTGGTGGTAAAGAATCTGCCTGCCAATACAGGGAACATGAGTTCTATCCCTGGTCCGGGGAAAATCCCACATGCCACAGAGCAACTAAGCCCATGCGCCACAACTATTGAGCCTGTGCTCTCAAGCCCAGAAACTAACTATTGAAGCCCCCATGCCCAGAGCCTGCACTCTGCAACAGCAGGAATCAGTGCAATGGGAAGTTCATGCCCTGCAACGAGGCAGCCTCTGCTCGCCACCAACTAGAGAAAAGCCTACGCAGCAGCAAAGGCCCAGCACCGCCAAAAATAGCTAAATGAATGAACGAATGAAGAAATAAAAAGAAAGGTGGTTTGGGCTGCAAGGCAACAGCTTCAAACAGCTTATGGAGAAATCTACATTTAATTCTTAGGACATGGAGTCCTGGCAGGGTTTTGAGGAGGAGAGCGATGGGGGACCTCTTTTATGAAGAAATAAGAAATGACAGTGTGTATCAGCACATATGGAGCATCCTGTTTATCAAGCATAGCCACACCTGCCATACTGTGCAGGGCTCTGGAAATCTAAGAGGAAGAATAGAATAACCCCTGCCTCAAGAAACATACAGTCCAGGTGGACAGAAAAATCACTGGCTCATCAGAAAGTAACAGGTGGAAACCTGTCAGTTCCTTTGAGACCTTAGAGACCATGAAAGATTTTTACTTTAAGAAAAAAGACTTAGGAAATTCCCTGGCGGTCAAGTCATTAGGACTCCATGCGTTCACTGCTGAGGGTGCGGGTTCAGTCCCTGGTTGGGAAACTAGGATCCCACAGGCCACACAGTGTGGCCAAAAGAAAAAGACTTGGATGAAGTCAAAGACCTTTAAAAGCACGAATCTGGACAACAGAGAAAAGTCAGATCTGTAACAGTGAAAGATTTGGGAGATGGTACCTGGCAGTACCTAGGTATGTATAAGTTCAAATCTTCATCTACATTATGTATTCACTTTTTCATAGCTAGAAAACCACTGGGTGTTTTGAATTATTATTTGCATAAATACATTTTATTTAAAAGGCAAAAATGAAGTCATCAGCAATTCACAGGTCATCCATGCTGTTTGGGGGGTGAATGTACCAGGTGGCTCTCTGAAGCCATCTTCCATGGATTCAAGGGATCAGCTGAGGTTTAGAGCAGTTTAGGGCTTCAGTTGGACCTCATAGATGCTGTCAAAATCCTTGACATTTCTGGGAGGTATGTTTCCAGATCTTGTAAGTGTCTGATCACAAACTACTTTAGAAAACTCTAATGTATTCACAGAACAGCAGCCAGAGTGAACTGAAATAAACTATAATTTGAGTCATGAATTATCACTTGTGCATCAATTTAAAATAGTTTCATTGACAAATTGCTGCAACGAGTGATGAAAATTTAATTTCCTGGTCATTTATAATTTCACAATGAAAGAAATACTCCAATTAAAAAAATAGCAAAATGTTTCATTTTATTAGAAAGGGGAAAAATATATGAACATAAAGTCTTTTACTTTGTGCATGCTCAGTCACTCAGTTGGGTCTTTGCGGCTCCATGAACTATAGCCTGGGAGACCCTTCTGTCCATGGGATTTTCCAGGCAAGAATGTTGGAGTGGGCTGGCATTTCCTCCTCCAGGGGTCTTCCCGACCCAGGGATTGAACCCAGGTCTTCTACATTACAGGCAGATTCTCTACCCCTGAGTCACATGGGAATCCCCAAACTCTTTCATTTTAATGTTTTTTAAGAAGAATATGTTTGTGCCTTTATCACAAGCCATAGTGATAATTGCTCTACAATATTCAAATGGAATAAACACCACATTAATATTTCTTAACTCAGTAAAATTCTATCACAAATTTCCCACTCAGTACTCTTTTTTTTTGCCATGCTGTGTAGCTTGTGGGATCCTGGGTCCCCCAGTCAGGGATGGAACCCAGGCTCCAGCAGCAGAAGCTTGGAGTATGAACCACCAGACCACCAGGGAAGTCCCCTGTCCATCAATATTGATGAGAAGGCCAACGCCCATCATTCCCCAGGCATCCTCCTGCCTCCTGAGATGGTACCAAGGTCCCAGGCTCTTCCTAGGTGGTCTCAAGTTCCCCCCACCCTATCCCACCTCTTATCCCTGCCCTGTGGTTGACAGATAACTATGTTAATCCTGATCCTCCTCAAGCATACATCACTATAACTGTGTAGAAACAAGTCTTGCTTGACCTGCATCCTGCCCAGGCCTCCTGGCTTATTCAGTGGTGGGCAACTCAAGTGTCCAAGCCTCGGGCTTAGTGCCCACATCTTCTCTGGCCCCCAGACTGGCAGCCCCAAAATTTTGGCTTGCGATTTAAAGCAGCCATAGCCCTCTCCTGCACTTCTACAGAGCAGCAGCCTAAGTTTTCTTTCTGGAACAGGAGACAATACCCTAAATGACAAAATTTTTAAGGGACAAAGACAAAAAATAAATTTGTGTTTTGACCATACCATAGACTATGTTTATTCAATGTATCAATTGCTTGGTGCTCAGTTGTGTCCAACTCTTTGTGACCCCATGGGCTGTAGCCCACCTGGCTCCTCTGTCCATGGGATTTCTCAGGCAAGAATACCAGAGTGGGTTGCCATTTCCTCCTCCAGGGGACTTTCCCAACCCAGGAATCAAACCTGTGTCTCCAAGTCTTGCATTGACAGGCAGATTCATTACCACTGAGCCACCTGGGAAATGTTTTGATTACACCGTGTGTGTGTTAGTCACTCAGTCATGTCCAACTCCATGGACTGTAGTCTACCAGGCTCCTGTGTCCATGGAATTCTCCAGGCAAGAATACCGGAGTGGGTTGCCATCCTCTTATCCAGGAGATCTTTCTGACCCAGGGATCAAACCAGGGTCTCCTGCATTGCAGCCAGATTCTTTACCATTTGAGCCAAGATTACACCATAGAGTATGTTTATTCAATGTGCAACTTTCTAAAGGACACATATGATTTTTTTTTACATATCATTTATTTTTTAAATTATTTTACTTTACAATACTGTATTGGTTTTGCCATACATCAACATGAATCCACCACGGGTGTACACGTGTTCCCAGTCCTGAACCCCCTCCCACCTCCCTCCCCATACCATCTCTCTGGGTCATCCCAGTGCACCAGCCCCAAGCATCCTGTATCCTGCATCGAACCTAGACTGGCTATTCGTTTCTTATATGATATTATACATGTTTCAATGCCATTCTCCCAAATCATCCCACCCTCTCCCTCTCTCACAGAGTCCAAAAGACTGTTCTATACATCTGTGTGTCTCTTTTGCTGTCTCGCATACAAGGTTATTGTTACCGTCTTTCTAAATTCCATATATATGTGTTAATAAGAAACAAGTATGATTTTTAAATGTTACAAAATAATAAAATGAATGGCTTCCTATCTTAACCCAGATTCCGACCTATTCCCCTAAAGAATATGTGAGTCTCAAAAGGCTCCAGAAAGGATTCTGTTCATATTTTCTTCATACAGTAAAGTGTCCTTTAAACTTCATGAGTAACACTGTGTGAACAGAACCCTATTTGTATGGAAACTAGGGAAAGTGGCCATTTAAAGGAATCCATCAGCTTCCCTGGTGGCTCAGCCGGTAAAGAATCTGCCTGAAATACAGGAGACCTGGGTTCAACTCCTGGGTCCTGAAGATCCCCTGGAGAAAGGAACGGCTACCCATTCCAGTAGTCTTGCCTGGACAGAGTTTCCATGGACAGAAGAACCTAGCGGGCTACAGTCCACGGGCCACAGGAGTCGTACACAACTGAGACACTAACACTTTCAGCCCTTTCCATCAGGACCCCACTGCTACATTGAAAAAGTGTTTATTAGTGAGTTGGGGATAAATGTAGCTCAGTTGCTAAAGAATCCACTTGCAATGCAGAAGACCCCGGTTTGATTCCTGGGTCAGGAAGATCTCCTGGAGAAGGGATAGGCTACATATTCCAGTATTCCTGGGCTTCCCTGGTGGCTCAGATGGTAAAAAAATCCGCCTGCAATGCGGCAGTCCTGAGTTCAATCCCTGGGTTGGGAAGATCCCCTGGAGGAGGGCATGGCAACCCACTCCAGTATTCTTGCCTGGGGAATCCCATGGACAGAGGAGCCTGGTGGGCTACAGCCCATGGGGTCGCACGGTGTTGGACAGGACTGAAGCGACTAAGCAGCAGCAGGAATAGGCTTCTGAAGTGCCAGGTTGCTCAAAGGTTTAGTTGACTTTATTTTTCTAGATTAGTTAAACCGTTCTTTCCATTTTGGTCAAAAAAAAAGAAATTTAAGAGGCAAATTTCTTGTCCTTGTCACAGGAGAGCAGGAAGACCCAGCCTTAAACCCATAGGAAGGCATGGCTCCTTCGCTCAAGTTTTCAAGACCTCTTGGCTTCCCTGCATGGAAACCACCCATCTGCCATTCCGGGTCCCCTTTGAGTCTTAGGATCCCAGAACTAGCAACGACCTCAGTGAACATCCACATCCAAACCTTCTCCTGCCCCCATTTTATGGATGAGAAAACTGAGCTCCAGGGAAGTCAAGCCACACACCCAAATTCAAAGAAATGGCTCCAAGCCCTCCTGCTTCGCATGGGTCATCCTGCCTCTGTGAAGGCCTCTCTCAGCTGCTGCAGGCCAGACAGAGATGCTTGTCATCCAGACCATTCAGCTGGGGGATGCGTGTGCCAGGAAGGGCAGGTCACATGAGGCCACTGTAGGGAAAGGGAGGCCTCTCCAGAAGCTTCCAAGCTATTCCCGGGTCACTCAGGTGAGTGTGCTCCGGAAAGGCAGAGCCAGCCCTATCGGTGAGAATCCACCACGCCCTGGAAGCCCCAGGACAAGGGGCAGATTATCTGAGTGCTCTTTGTGTGGCACGGACCGTGGCAAACGTTGCACAGGAGTGGGGAGCAGCTTCCTGTTCCCGCTGCCAATGCTGATTGCCCAACTCCCCTCTGTCACCTTAGCTCCCACACCCAAGCTGCCAGTGCCTGAGGGACGAGCCTTCCACATGGTGAGGCCTCAGCCTTTTCCAGCCTTTTCCTGGTCAGCCTCCCTTTCTTTTTTTTTAATCTGCTCTTCTGGAGCCAAAGCAGCTGACCTCCTAGCCTCCCCTTGGCTTGATTTAGGGGTCTTGGTACTCAACCTGTCCCCAGCTTACTCCACATCTGGGTAGCCCCATCTCATACTCAAGCGTGGGCCTGCCAAAGAGCCAGCCTGAGACCGCCCACTCCACTGGTACCTCCCTGTCTCCGTCTTGATTACTGTCCGGCAGGCCTGTGCCTGAAACGGGCAGCCCACCCCCCCACGTGTCTCTGTCACAGCTTTCCTGTATCAGTCCCACTCGGATTTTCTTCGCCTCCAGCTTTGTCCAGGGTGTTGCCACCAGTGGTCATCAAGAGCTTGGGAGCTAACATTCAAAGCTTCAGGGGGTGCATTTAGGGGGCCTTTGTCAGGGCACTGGGCTGGGGCTTTGGCAACCACACTATGTTCGTCACAGAACATGTGTGTGTAATGTCTGGGAATCTTTGGACAAGAAAGGACTCACAAGAAGTCAACATATCTGTCCCAAGTCTTCAGGTTAGAGTATTACTTTAATATCATATGACATTCCTTTAGTGTGAAATCTGAAAAGAAATGATACAAATGAGCTTACTTACAAAACAGAAACTCACAGACTTAGAAAAGGAAAGTCTAATGCTTTCGGGGATGGGGGAGTGTTGAGGGGGGAGGGACAGTTAGGGAATTTGGGAAGGTCATGTATACACTGCTATATTCAAAACAGATAACCAGCAAGGACCTGTTGTATAGCAAATGGAGCTTTACTCAATGTCATGTGCAGGTTTGATGGGAGGGAGTTCAAGTACTCCTTCACTGTTGACCTGAAACTATCACAACATTGTAAATCAGCACGTAGGTGCTGTGCTGTGCTAAGTCACTGAGTCATGTCTAACTCTTTGTGACCCCATGGACTGTAGTTCACCAGACTCCTCCGTCCATGTGGATTCTCCAGGCAAGAGATCCCCACGCACATATCCCCTGGATTTATCCATGGGGATTCTGTCCATGAAGATCATGCTCTTCTCCAGGGGACCTTTCCAACCCAGGGATCAAATCCAGGTCTCCTGCATGGCGGGGGATTCTTTACCAGCTGAGCCACCAGGGAAGCCCAAGAGTACTGGAGTGGGTAGCGTATCCCTTCTCCAGGAGATCTTCCCAATCCTGAAATCAAACTAAGGTCTCCTGCATTGCAGGATTCTTTACCCACTGAGCTAACAGGGAAGCTCTAATCAGCTATATACCAACACAAAATAAAAGTTCAAAGTTTGAAAGGAGAAGAAAACTTTTTGGTTTGAAAAACCTTCAAAAAATGAGGCTCCACTACTCTTAGCTATCCTTTTTCATGGGAAATAAAACATAAAGGATATGAGATATGAGAATAAAAGTTGCTAAACTCTGCCCCAAATAAGGAAGTGTCTCTTTGTCCCAGTACTGCAAGGGTGAGGTTCCCTCCGACTTCCTCTGAGACCTGAAGAAACAGGAATGGGATGGATGGTCCGAGTTCAGGCTGGCTGAGAGGCACCCTTGCCCTAAATAAGCACATGTGCACAGGTGTGCAGGCACAAACACAGGCCAAGAACAAAAAAGATTCAGGTAGAAGCTGGAAATTAAATGAAAACTGTCATTCAGGATTTTTAAAAAATTCATTTTGAGTATTATAGATGGTGTTTTTCCTCAGGTCCACTTGTGATATGAATTTACCTTCTGCCACCTAGTAGATTTCATGGTTCCTTTCCTAGTTCTAAGTGGGCCACTCCTGGATTGTAGTCCTTGTGTCATAGTTGACTCATCACAGTGTAAGGAACAAGAAAAGATGAGCCTTTTTTTATTTTTTCTGTTTCAATTTAAAAAAAAAAATGAGGAAGGACTCTGATTGGCTGAATTTAAGTTCAGTGCTCACTCTGAGCCAATCAGCAAAGGCCAGTTGCTTTGGTCTCTAAGAACATGAGAACTCCTGCTCCAGTGGATGAAGCAGTTTCCAGAACCAAAAGGAAAGCTATCATCAAAAGAATTGAAGGCAAACACTCAAGACAATAGACCTCCACAATAAAGTATTTGTAAACCTGAATGTAGGTGTAGTGAGCTAGGACAACGCCACTGCCTGAAGACACATTAGAAAACATAGTAAATAAATGTACCTTGAACAGGTGTCAAAATGTCAACAGCTGTCAACAGGAGACCAGGGTTTGATCTCTGGGTTGGGAGGATCCTGTGGAGGAAGGCCTGGCAACCCACCAGTACTCTTGCATAGAGAATTCCATGGATAGAGAAACCTGGTGGGCTACAGTCCATAGGGTTGCACAGAGGCAGGCAGGACTGAAGCGACTTAGCAGCAGCAGCAGCATGATATAACTTACAGCAAAATCAATATAGGTAAGGTAGGATGCTACACAGTAATAAAAGAAACATTCCACCAACATTTGATTGCATCTACCAAAATAATCTGGAAACATATTAAATAAAAATGGATACAATTGAAAGGTGAAAATAATAACCCACAATCTGCTGGGGGATCTTAGCAGGTTTTTCTCAGACACAGATCAAGCAGGCATAATACTGTTAAGAATATAGAAGAGTGGTTTAAAAAAAGGGGGATGTCGAGGGGAAGCTATTAGTTAGCAAACCCTGATTAAAAGCCAACCATTAATGCAATTTCAGGTAAATCATAAAAGATCAGTTTTCCTGCTGTGACTTTCAGTGTCCTTTATCTTATCAACGTGAAAATAATCAGTAAAGAGCATGACTGAAAAATGGTATCTATTGAAAAGCGGCAATTTAATTATTAACCTAATACAAGACACAGTTATAAAACTTGTCAAAGGGTAACGATTTAAAAAAAAAAAAAAGAGGAAGAACGAGACAGTCCTTGATTTAAACCTTTCATTGCTTTGAAAAAACGGCATCAAACTGAAAGAACAAGAAGTCCATTAATATCACCTGTTGGTGTCTGTTGTAAGACCTGCTACTTATTGACCAATGGCCTCTGTCATCATTCAGAAACTCTTTCTAGGGCAGTGATGCCCATGTAGAATTTGGCAGCAACTTGAAGAATGCTGCTGCTGCTAAGTCACTTTAGTCGTGTCCAACTCTGTGCGACCCCATAGACGGCAGCCCACCAGGCTCCCCCATCGCTGGGATTCTCCAGGCAGAAACACTGGAGTGGGTTGCCATTTCTTTCTCCAATGCATGAAAGTGAAAAGTGAAAGTGAAGTCACTCAGTCATATCCGACTCTCAGCGACCCCATGGACTGCAGCCTACCAGGCTCCTCCGGCCATAGGATTTTCTAGGCAAGAGTACTGGAAGAATAAAAAGACTCAAACAACACTCAAGATTACATCAGAATCCCCTGAAAGCCTTCACAGTTAACGTGATATTCACTCGGCTGGTCATCACCACCATATCTTCTGTTTGATCAGAATGTTTGTTGCTCAGCCGTATTCTCTTATATACTCATGTGCACATCTGCTGCTGATCCAATTTCACGCTAAGCCCCGGAAGTCTTTTGGGAAAGAGCTACCTTGTGTCAAATGCCCTGCTTAGTTCACTGAGCCTATGATCAATACCCCTAACAAAATAGACCTTTTATTATTCAAAAAAAAAATACATTTTAAATGTTTATCCGACTCTTATCCAAGAGTTCATAGCCCACTGAGGTTCCATTTGAGATCCATAGTTCTAGAGTCTCATTACCCTGACATCATTGAAGTTTTCCTTTATAACATTTTGTTTGGACTATTGCCCATCAGGTTCCTCCGTCCATGGGATTCTCCAGGCCAGAATACTGGGTGGGTTGCCGTGCCCTCCTCCATGGGATCTTCCTGACCCAGGGATCGAACCCAGGTCTCCTGCATTGCGGGAGTTTCTTTACTGTCTGAGCTACCAGGGGAGAAGAACATTTTGCTCTCATTTAAGTCAGTTCTTGAAAGGAAAACAAAATTGAGTAGTTAACTTGCATGATCCATTCAGTAAGAATTTATATAGTGCCAGCTCCTGGGCCAAGTGTTGGGCTTGAAAATGAGCCATAGGTCCCTGCCCTTAAGGAGCTTCTGATACAATGGGGAGAATTACAAAGCAGATAATAACAATACAGTGTGATAAGGTAACCAAGGAGACTCTGCTGGCACCAAGAGGCCTCTTGCTGGAGGGACTGGCACCCAGAAACAGCATTAGTCACCAAGGTAAAACCTCAGCCAAGTCACACCCAAAAAATGTAGGTAGTAAGGAAGCAGAGGAGGGGATGGTGGGTGGGGAGGGTGGGTGGGGAGGGTTTCCAGACAAAGGATTAGCATGTGCAAGGCCATGAAGATAAGAGAAAGTGTGGGCACCCTGCGAGAACTGCCAGGGAAGCACAGAGTGGGTGGAGGCACGTGGTAAGAGATGGCAGGTCTCTTGTTGTCCTGAACAAGGACAACAAGGTGCGTTCGTGGCTGTAGAAAGAGGCTTGGCTTCATCGCTACAGCCATTTCTCTTGGATCCAGAACCTGTAATACTCACCTCTTTGCTTTATCGTCTTTGGGGTTTGAATCAATTCTCTAGGCTTTCAACCTGTTTCTAGCTACCACCAGACACACTGAGAACCTTCCATGCCTATTGTCTACAGAACAGACTTCCAAGTTTGACATTCTAGGCCATCCACAACCCCCTACCCAATCTACCTGCCTCCACACACACTTTCTCCTCCTGATCAACCATGTCCTAGTAACAGAGCTTACCCTTCTTCAACTCTTCTCATTTAATTACAAGAGCCGGCTTTCCTTCTACAAATTCATTCGTCTCCCAAGACTCACCTCAAGCTGCCACCTTTGGTGGAACCTGAGAATATGTCTGCCTGACGTTTCATATATGCCATCTTGGCATTGTCAAATTTCTTGTAAGTTTATCTCTCCTTTCCTGAGCTAAACTGTGAGCTCCTGGAGGCAGGGGATATGAAGACACACGGGATATTTTTTAAAAATATAGATTGGGTTAACGTGGGTCAGAACCTGATTTTGGCTCTATCATTGTTAAAACAAAGATTCAAGGTGAGGGAATGTTAAAACCTAGCACCAGAGATGACTCGACTTAACAAGAGTGCAGGAGAACAGACAAGAACCCACGCTCTCACTGTGAGATTCAGACTATTTCATAATGGTTTCTGCTCTGCCAAGATTATCTCCCGGCCACCAGTCACATCAGCAAATGCATCTGACATCTCTAAAGGCCTGACTCACTAAGCAGAAAGATATGGAGACTATTTAGCTCTGAAAGAGATCATGGAAATCTATGAGGGGAATTTCCCCTCTTACTGTATAAACTTTGGCCTTGTTTGACTATACTGTACATACGTAAAATATAGTCATAATAAAAACAGCTCTTAAATTTTTTTCTAGTGCAAAATGACCAGGAAGCTCAAAAGAAATAATCTGATAGTGTTATAAAGAAAAGGAAAAAGAGGAATGAATTTTTCTCTCTCCCTTTCCTGAGAACAAAGACTATAAAGAAAACAGTGAGCAGGCCTGAACATTCCTAGTTTTTTAAAAATTGTAGTTGCTCTTACCTCTGAATGTCTGTAACTAAGTTTGCTATTCTGCCCCCTAACTCTGCAGGAGCTATACTTCGACTCTAGACTAAATATATCCCCTAGTACTTGAGTACTCTTGCCTAGAGAATCCCGTGGACAGAGGAGCCTGGAGCGCTGCTGTCCATGGGATCGCACAGGGTCAGACATGACTGAAGCGACTTAGCAGCAGCGGCAGCAGCTGATTTACCTAACAACACCCTTCCCCTTGCAGTTACATATCAGAAGAAGGACGCAGAGCTACTGAAAAGCCAGACTCAGTTAGCGGGTTACTGACACCAGTTTATGACTGTCTTTGAAACAACGCAGAGGAAGAAATCAAGATCTTATCACCTTCACTCCTTTTCACTGACTCCTGACTTCGAGTCCTTGCCGTATATAAGCCCCTGGACTCCTCATGGGGGCTGGGGGGGGCACAGTTGTTGGGGCATGAGCCTACTATTTTCCCCTCTCCACTGGCTGAGATAAAAGCTACCTTTCTATTTTCCTCCAAACTCTGTCTCCGTATTTTTCATTCAGCTTCAGTGGGCAGAAAAGGCCAAGATTTTGGCCAGCAACAGCAACAAAGACCCAGAGCAGCCAAAAATAAATATATATAAATAATATTTTTAAAAAACTAAATAGGAGTAGATAAAGGGACTGAATGCCATTTCAGTCCCACTTTAGCTCATCTCTTTGCTTATTTATGGTTCTTCCTCTTGTCTGGAAGCCCCAGGAAGGCAGGGCTCCTGTGTCCTTTGTTCGCTGTACAGCACCTCATACAGAGTACATCCAATAAATATTTGTGGAATAAATGATGATTCCTGGTTCTCAAACTGCTATTCTGGGCAGAAACTCTGCCATCAACCAGTAGAAGTGTTTCTATGAGTTTTTGTTTTTTTCCTTTTAATGGATCCACAGAATGAGTCAAGTTCGAAAGAGTCAAGGACTGGTGAAAAGTACTAACTGCCAACGTCATTCTGCGTCCTGCCAAACGGCAAGCAGTGTGCAGTGGTGTGCACTTGTGGGCTTACTCAATTGCGTCTGATTAATAGTGACCCCTTGGACTATAGCCCACCAGGCTCCCCTGTCCATGGAATTCTCCAGGAAGGATACAGGAGTGGGTTGCCATGCCCTCCTCCAGGGGATCTTCCTGACCCAGGGATTGAACCAGCATCTTCTGCGTTTCCTACATTGGCAGGCAGATTCTTTACCATTGTGCCACCTGGAAAGCTCTTGTGCTTCACTGAAGCGCTCCATAGTTCCTTTCTGATTAATTTCCTTCGAGCCAGGAATTCCAAAACCTGGTCTGATGGACCTATGGGCTTTAGAGCTCCACGAACACTTAAAACATTCTGATGTGTGCTTCTCCCTAGGTATAGAATTCACAGCTTTCATCCACGTATCAGAAGAGTCTGAGCTTTAGAGGTTGATGTTCTCAACTAACCAGCTATTATGAGTGGAGGCCCAAAGTGCAGGAAGCAGAGTAGTGAATTCAAGTTCTGCAGTCAAGGTCACTCCCAGGAGGGCACTTGACTGGCTCTGGGCGACCAGACAACAATGACAGCAAGAAGTTTGGTTAGGCTCAGTGCACTGTGCTGCATAACTCATTTATCCTCCCAAAGCTGATGAGAAAAGCCAGTGTTACCACACACCCACTTTACAGATGAGGAAACTGAGGCTGCGGAAAGTTAAGTAAAGTAGCCTGTTATCCCTAATAATAAGTGAGTGCTTGGATTCAATCCCAAGTCTAAGTGGTGTGCAGCCTGCATGATTAACTACCGACTCATATTTGTTCTTCCCATGGTCAGAAGAACTGGTCGTCTTTTACGGAAACCACAGAGCACTCTGATTACAAAGAGCAGCCAGCTGCCCTCTTTGCTGTAAAAATCAAGTTCAAGCCTGGTACCAGAAGGCCCTAAGGGTGTCTCCAGCAAACTTTGATTTTTTAAAAAAGAAAGGGACTCCAGGCAGGTTCCCAAGACTTCACAGAGCACAGAGCTCTGACTCTGGAGCACGCATATTTCAGAGCCTTTGTGTCTTAATTACAGGTAAACAGGTGGACATACTAGTCTCTGTTGACTCTTTTAAGGTCATTTAATTATCGTCTGCTAAAGGGTGAAAAAAAACCACGTTCTCCACCCGCTGTCAAGATCAAAAGCTTACAATTCAGCTCAGTTCATCCACAGTCTAACACAATCTATCACTTACAAGTCAGTAGGATCCAGGCAACTGTGGGTGGGAAAGTGGTCATTTTAAAAATGAATAAATCATTTCATATACCCCTCCTGGCAAAAAGTAAGGATGCAGGATACTTTTATGCAATCAATAAAGCCCTGAACATGAGGCACAAATCTGTGGAGTCAGATGGAAGCATGATGGCAATGAGGAAGACGGCCACTGTCACCTTGATTTCACAAGGACCAACATGGGGTTGGCATGTTAAACACACTGTCCCCAAACACCACAACAATTCTAGGAGGTAAGTTTTCTTGGCCTGCTTTAGAGATGAAATAAAGTGGAGAAAACTGCCCAGTGGCATAACATAATAACTAAGTGGCTGAGTCAGGGCTTGAACCCAATTCTCTTTGCCCTCGGAGTCTTGTCTTCTTCCAACCCTCTTGTCCTACAGACCTTGTGCTATATAATGTGAATACCCTCTGTTTATCTGCTTTGTGATCCAATACTTGGTCTGCCAAGAAGCATATTCAAAAGAGTAATTTTTAAAACACAGAGCAATTCTAGATTTGAGCACCACACAACATGGATTTGTGATCTAGGAAGAGTTAAGGGTTGCATGCTGAACTTTCCTTTTCAATATCACTTTAAGGAGTCTTCCATGTGCAGTTACCCATTCACTGGGTCATGAGCAACTCATATCTTCCACCTCAAGCCCAGGGCTGGTGTTCTAGATGCCCTTCTCCTGGGGAGATGTCTAAAACTAGCTGATCAAGCTGGTTTCGTAAATGAGTTTGAAACACCTACTTAATATCCAACATCATCCAGTGTATTCATCTTTGTTGTTGTTTAATCACTAAGTCATGTCTGACTATTTGCAATCCCATGGACTATAGCCTGTCAGGATCCTCTATCCATGGGATTTCTCAGGCAAGAATACTGGAGTGGGTTGTTGTTTCCTTCTCCAGGGGATCTTCCCAACCCAGGGATCGAACCCACGTCTCCTGCACTGCAGGAGGATTCTTTACCACTGAGCCTCCAGGAAAGCCCGTGTTCATCTTTACCACGACAATTAATCATTTACAGTGTTTTGTTTCATCTTAGACCATGCCAGTTATGCACAGCACAAAAATAATCTGCCAGAAAGATTAGTTTTCATTGCTCCAGCATGTTATGAAACTACCAAATCACTGACATATAGGTTATCAACCACTTAGATTATGAGAAAACACCACGTCCCAAGAGTGACTTTATTATTAATAACTTTGATTCTCAAACGTTTATCAGGCAAAGTCCAGCATCCTCTATCTGTCAAATGTCAGGCTCCTAAGAGTCAGGTATTGTATTATGAAGTAGTCGACTAGTGACGTAAGTTAAAAGGTAGAATAATAAATGTCTATTTAGGGAAACTGATACCTGCTGGAGATGCTATAAAATGCTTCCTATTGCTACTTATCGTAACTGCTATTGTTTAGTCACTGAGGGCAATTAGGAGATATCTTTTATCCATACTGTACTGTATTCTACAAAAATCGAAGAGGATAATCAGACATAAGAATTAATTGGTCCAGCCCAGGGGTCCTGAGGTCCCAACCTTCATGCTGATTAACTTCATAAAACTGCTAAAATGGTTGCTATTTTGAAAATTTTCTGTCCAATAAACAGAAAAGGCACACTATTCTCAAATCTTAGGTACCATCGGAATCAAGAGGTCTGGGAAGGGGTTGCTAATCTTAATGGTTGCTCAGGCGATTCTGATACAGGTGACCTTTGAGACTGCACATTAAAGGGCCCCTCCCCACCCCTGGCAGGATACCCATCAGCAATGCCCTAGGACTGACCTGCACCCCTGTGTAAAGAACAGTAATGTGAATAGTTCCTGGTACTTATTCCTCACTATTCTTTTCAGAGGCGAAGGCTGAGGTCTGAGGATAAAGGCCATTTTAACTTCTGGGAAGGTGGCTAATTTGTTCAGTTGGTGGTGCAAAGGCAGGGATAAGTGATCGTGAATCACAGAGGCGGGTAGGCTCAGAGCAGTTTCCTAGAAACTCTCAGAGCCGTGGCCTCACTGTCTTCACCTTATCGCTCCCCTCCTGCCTCTCCCCAAGTCTTCCCCTCATTCATGACCCCTAGGCTCCAGAGCCTCCCTTCTTGTTCCTGTTCTTTAAGCTTAAAGAAATGTTTATCTGCACTGCCGTTCATTTAAAAAAGTGGAGAAAGTCTATTTTATTTTAAATTGTATTTTTTTATTTGGCTTGGCTGCGTTGGGTCTTGACTGCTGGGCATGGCAAGTGGGGGCTGTTCTTGTTGTGGAGCACAGACTTCTCACCGCACTGGATTCTCTCGCTGGCGCACACGGGCTCTAGTGCACCAGCGGGAGAGCCCAGAAACTGCAACTCACGAGCTCCAGAGCATCGGCTCAGCAGTTGTGGCTCACGGGCTTAGTTGCTCCTCGGCGTGCGGATTCTTCCCGGACCAGGGATGGAACCCATGTCCCCTGCATTGGCGAACTCTTACCCACTGCGCCTCGAGGGAAGTCCTGAGAACACCTGTTTTAATTCTGCTAACCAAAGCTGCTTCGCTGTCGTTGTGCTTTCCTTGTGTGATGGGGCCCTCAGTCACTAGCTAATTCCTACTCCTCTCTTTTTCGCCATGTTTGGAGCTGCGATCTCTAAAAGTACAAAGATTTTAGATGTATTTTTCTTGAGGGCAGAGAGATGTTTTATTCATCTCAGGTGAGCATTCAGAGATGGGGAAAGTGCTCAAAAAATAGCTACTGAATTAAGCTGGTCCAGACTTCAGAAACTCATATCCTGGATGGCGGCATAGACACAGATGCAGGGGAAACATTTTCTCGTTGCTGATGTAACAGACTACCGAAAACTGGGTAGTTCAAAACAAAACGAATTTATTACCTTATGGTTCTGGAGGGCGAAAGTACAACATGGGTCTTATGAGGCTAAAATCAAGGTCTTAGCTGGGCTGCATTCCTTCTAGAGGCTCCAGGACAAACCCTTTCCTTTCCTTTTCTAGTTTCTTATTGTTTGGTCGCTAAGTTGTATCTGGTTCTTTGCGATCCCATGGACTGCTAGACTCCAGGCTTCCCTGGCCTTCACTATCTCCCGGTGTCTATTCAGACTCATGTCCATTGAGTGGATGATGCCATCCAACTATCTCATCCTCTGTCACCCTCTTCTCCTCCTGCCTTCAATCTTTCCCAGAATCAGGATCTTTTCCAATGAGTCAGCTCTTCACATCAAGTAGCCAAAGTATTGCTTTAGCAGTCCTTCCAATGAATATTCAGGGTTGATTTCCTTTAGGATTGACTGGTTTGATCTCCTTGCAGCCCAAGGGACTCTCAAGAGTCTTCTCCAGCACCACAATTTGACAGTATCAATTCTTTGGCATTCAGTCTTCTTTATGGTCCAACTCTCACAACGGTACATGACTACTGGAAAAAAAATAGCTTTGGCTATACAGACCATTGTTGGCAAAGTTTCTAGTTTCTGGAGGTGCCCGTAGTCCATTTGCTCCTCTCTGCCAGGCATTAACCTAAGTTTTCATCAGCAAAACTTTAGCTAAGTTTGGGGACACTGAAGGGGGTTTACAGAAGAGCAAGGGCTTCTGTTGGAAACACCTCCCTCATCTCTCTGCATCTTCAGGAAATTTCTCACTGACTTCCTGCCAAGGTCTGTATCTCTTTGTCCTCTGCCCTTGCTTTTTCTGGGCTTGTTAACCTCTGTCTCAGGGCTGCCCGGGAAAGACCCAATTTGCTCTTGTCTTCTTTGACAAAGCAGCTGTCTCCCTCCTTTTTCCTTTCTCTCCCTGTGGATCAGGAATTTCACCCGAGTTGGAGCTTTCACCTTTTCAATCCCAAAGGCCTCCAAAGTTTTCCCCCAAACAAAGAACTGTTGGGTATGGTGTGAGCCAAGCTGTTCCTAGGGCTGTATGGCAGCCTCAGGCAGCACTGGATTCAAATAGCCGTGGCTCCTTTTCTCAGCCGAGCTGTAAAACCACACTGGCTCTGAGTGGCCATGAAGTGTGGGTACACAACCCTGTGAGCCAGCATCATGCTGCCTTCTAGCATGAAGTGTGCCTCCCTGAAGAAAAGATCGAGTGTCTCAGGAAGAGACCTGGAGTAAACCTCCTGCTCTTATTAGCTGAGCATCTGTGTCAATTATAAAAACCTCACTTTGCTCACCTCTGAAATAGGGCCAAGACACCTACACTGCAGGGTGTCATATGGACCAAATACAAGAGTCAACACATTTCTTTTTCTTTTTTTAATTGAAGATAGCTGATATATAATATTATATAAGCTACAGGTGTACTATATGAGAGAGTGAATCATTCGGTCATCTCTGACTCTTTGCGACCCCCATGGACTGTAGCCCTCCAGGCTCCTCTGCCCATGGAATTCTCCAGGTAAGAATACTGGAGTGGTTTTCCATTCTCTTCTCCAGGGGATCTTCTCGACCCACAGATCAAACCCACATCTCCTGCTCTGCAGGCAGATTCTTTACCACTGACTCACTGCTGCTACTGAGTCGCTTCAGTCGTGTCTGACTCTGTGCGACCCCATAGACGGCAGCCCACCAGGCTCCCCCGTCCCTGGGATTCTCCAGGCAAGAACACTGGAGTGGGTTGCCATTTCCTTCTCCAATGCATGAAAGTGGAAAGTGAAAGTGAAGTTGCTCAGTTGTGTCCAACTCTTCGAGACCCCATGGACTGCAGCCCACCAGGCTCCTCTATCCATGGGATTCTCCAGGCAAGAGTACTGGGGTGAGGTGCCATTGCCTTCTCCAACTGACTCACTAGGGAAGCCCAATACAGTGAGTTGCAATTTTTAAAAAGGTTATACTCTGCTTATAGTTGTTATAAAATACTGGCTACATTCCTTGTGTTGTATATATCCTTGTAACTCATTTTTTTATATATGGTAGTTTGTACTTCTTAAACGCATACACCTGTATTGTCCCTCCTCCCCACTCCCCACTGGCAACCACTGATTTGTTTTCTATATCTGTGAGTCTGTTTCTTTTTGTTACATTCACTAATTTGTTTTCTTTTTAGATCCCACAGATAAGTGATATTATACTGTATTTGTCTTTCTTTGTCTGACTTATTTCACTTAGTACCATGCCCTCCAAGTCCATCCATGTGGTTGCAAACGGCAAAATTTCATTCTTTTTTTCTTGGCTGAGTAGTATTCCATGTGTATGCATATCACAGCTTCTTTACCCATTCGTCTGTCGATGGACACTTAGGTTGCTTCCATATCTTGGCAATCATAAATAAAGCTGCTATGAACACTGAGGTGTGCGTATCTTTTGAATGAGTGCTTTTGGGTTGCTGTTGTTATTGTTTTTATAAATATCCAGGAATGGAATTGCTGGGTCATATGGTATTTTTATACTTGCCATTTTTTTGAGAAACCTCCATACTGCTTTCTACAGTGGCTGCACCAATTTACATTCCCATCAATAGTGTATGAAGATTCCCTCTTGTCTACATCTTCACCAACACTGAGAATCAACACACTTCTATCTTCAGCGAATGGTCATTTTCGTGATTATTATTATAACCTGGCAAAAACTCCCTGATCCAATTTTTAAAATTTCATCCTCTTAAAACTCCATGCACACATGTGCATACACACATGCACACACACAGAATTAAAGGTTCCCTTGGCCAAGCTCACCTAGCTAATGAGTGGCCGAGCTTGGACCAAAACCAAGGTGCCCCACCTTCCCCCATGCAGAGCCACTCCTTGGCACAGCCTAAACATAAAAGCCTCCAAGCTGACACATGGCGTGACCGGGGGTGAGGCGGGGAGGAGAATAGACTTCCTTCTCAGATTACTCAGTTCATCCAGCAGCTGGGTGTGGCTAATGTGGGTGCTCACCCTGGCCCCTGACCCAGACTTCAGCACAGCTCCTGACGCCTTGGGCTGCGCAGTCCTCCTGGCCTCAGTAACTGTAAGTCCATTACAAGGACAGATGTTTCCCATCTGGGAGCTGAGTTTCTTCTCTCTGGATCCGATGCAGTGGTGGAATGGCGTCTCTAACAATGTCCAGGTTGAGCCTTTTGTCTCACTGGTTCCAGGGTCCTCCCCTACCGACTTCCAAGGCGATAGGGGTGGCTAAAAATAAAAACACAGTGCAATAGTGGACATTTGAAAAATCTGGGGCAGAAGCCACAGGGAGAGGGGAAGAGTGAACGGCTGTGATTGACAGTGGGTCACATGGCCATTTCCGGCTGTGGAATCAGCTTGGCTTCCAGCCTGCATGAATCAAGTCTTGCAGTTGCAAGAAATAGAAAGTGACTGGATGCAACTCACACACAAAGGGAGATTCATTATACATCTGGGGTGTCTCATGGTCTCCAAGGTCCAGGAGGGACTGGAAGGCAGGGGCTCAGACTGCTTAGGTTAGGACTTCCCTTCCCTCATCTCTGCTCCGCCAGAGCTCTCCCACTCGCCTCTTGCTTCATTGTCTTCCCCTCTCTCTCCTTGGATATCCTCTGCTTATCAAGGAAACCCCTGGCTGCCAGCAGCTCTCCAATTTGAATCTGCTCCATTAAAGTGACCCACAGCCTTAATCCAGAATCTCTTGGTTCCAACCTAAGAGGCCAACAGATCAGAAAGCAGAGCTTGACACTGCATTTGCACAGCCATTTACATAAATCTGAGTCAACTGCCTACAATAAAGCATGGGTGTCCTCAGCAATGAACATCAGGGGACTTGGAAAGGAGGGACGTGGAAGCCCTAACCACTCTCAGAGGTTCCAGGGCCCTGATCCCCTCACTGTGCCAGGACGCAGGAAATGGCTCTTAGAAAAGGCAGCCTGGACACCCATTCCACTTTCCACATCGGTTGGGTGGAGAGGTGAAGAGGTAATCCTGAGAAAAGTGCGAATGGAGAGAGGATGCTGAACAGAAAAATCAATAGATGCTCAGTGCAAAGTTGTTAATACTTAAGGCGAACAGCATCCACAGAGGGTACCCCTTACTCATTTCTGGCATTTGCTGCAGTCCCAAACATTTCAATAGAAACTCAGCTCACCAGGAATCTCTCATCTAAAACTGGAAACAAACACATTCAGAGGATGAGCGGGATGGTAAAGGGGTGGGAGACTGCACCCAGGAAAGCTGGATCTCCTTCTTAAATTGTGTCTGGTTAGCCTAGCTATCGGGGCTTCCCTGATAACTCAGTTGGTAAAGAATCCACCTGCAATGCAGGAGACCCTGGTTCAATTCCTTGGGAAGATCTACTGGAGAAGGGAAAGGCTATCCACTCCAGAATTCTGGCCTAGAGAATTCCGTGGACTGTATAGGCCTTGGGGGTGCAAAGAGTCAAAGTGACTTTCACTTTTCTTCACTTCACTTAGCCTAGAAAATGGGGCTTCCCTGGTAGCTCATGTGGCAAAGAATCCGCCTGCGATGCTGGAGACCTGGGTTTGATTCCTGGGTCGGGAAGATCCCCTGGAGAAGGGATAGGCTACCCACTCCAGTATTCTTGGGCTTCTCTGGAGGCTCAGATGGTAAAGAATCTGCCTGCAATGTGGGAGACCTGGGTTTGATCCCTGAGTTGGGAAGATCCCCTGGAGGAGGACATGGTAACCCACTCCAGTATTCTTACCTGGAGAATCCCCATGGACAGGGGAGCCTGGCGGGCTACAGGCCATGGTGTCACAAAGAGTTGGACACGACTGAGCGACTAGGCACACAATCTAGGGAATGAAAGACAGAAGCAGGACGGATGTAGCTGCTGCCCTTGAGTGTGCAACATGCTGGAGGCTGGATGACCTGTATGACCCCTGCAGGCAGAATTGGGGCAGAAAGGTAAAATTTACTAGATTACAGATTTTTGGACCCAATATAAGACAGAGCTGCTTTTTAGAGATTGGAAGGAAAGGGTAGCCCATGGTGCTAACTTGTGTGGAAAATTGGGTTAGAGGAGTCCTAAAATTGCTTCCAATCTTTGAGTGATACCGCCAGGGCTGACCCTGTTCACTGGGTCACAAGCCCTCCTTTTATGGGGCCAATCTGAAGGCCTGCCATCCTTGGCCCCTGGGGAAGATGCTGGACACAGTGTGTCCTGCAATAGGACTCATCCAGGGGCTGGAAAACCACTCCTTGTAGGTCTTAAGAAGGGCTAAGGGAGGTGTCTTCCCCTGTGGCCCCTCATGTAGGCTCCGCAGTGTAGGAGAAAGGTTCGAGGACTCCCACTTCACAGATCAAGACCTTGGACCTCATCACCATAAGGGTCCACCAGTCAGGAAACAGAACAGCTCACCCTGGCATATTCAGATGACAGAGTCCCATGATTGTGAGATAGGCAGACAGGTACAGATATATCACAACAGGATGCACCTCAGAAAACAAAGCTGCATAAAAACAAAACTACAGAAAAAGACCCACTATTACATCGTGAATGAAACTCTTAAAAGCTGGCATAAAACAGTACATGTTGCCCATAGATATACACGCAATATATAAAGGACTGAAAAAGCGACATATCGAATTAGTGACAATGGTTGCCTCTGGGGGTGAGGAGGCAGGAAGGATTGGGATTGGGCAAAGGTGATTGATCAAAGGGAAGTTCAGAGGTATTTGTACAGTGTTCCCTTGGTATTTATAAAAAGCGAATGTAGCAAAATGGGAGCAATTGTTCAACCTGGTTAGATGGAAGGTGGGTGTTTGCTCTCCTGACAGACAGAGACAGGAACAGACTGAGGCCCCAAGAGATGAAATAAGTCTCCAGATCACCTGGGATGCAGCCTGAAATGCATGTTCCAGGCTGAGCGCCTGGCACCAAGTAGATTCCGACCCAGTTCTGCTCAGCTGCCTCCCCTGCCTCACACTGGCCTGGAACCATCCTGCCCAGTGGCCCTGCTGTGTACCCACCCCCCATTCATTATCTGGAACCCGAGCAACCTCAACTTTTAAGAACAGGGAAGATTCCAGAAATCAGGAGGGTGACTCGCTCAGCATCCCTGCAAAGAGTGAGTGGGTCACATCAGAGCCTGAGAAAATGTCAGTGATGGGAGAGGCCAGGAGGCCCCAGGGGTGTCAGAACAGAGGAGGGCAGAGGCTGTAAATCAAAGGTTCTCAGCCTAACAGCTCACCACCCTGCAGATGCCCGCCTTCCATCTCAGTTCCCAGAATTGCTTGCTGGGGGAGGAGGGCCCAGTACAGCATGGAACAGATCTGATCTCCCGGGCAGGGATTCTCAGCTACAGGACTGGTTAGCATGCAGGTTCCCTAGCTCAGCTCAAGGGTGGGTCTGCCGGGTCAGGGATCCACAGTGGAGGGGCTCCTCAGACAGGCGTGCCCCTGTGGACAGGTACAGAGTGGGCAACCTCAGATCACAGCCCAGTGCTACGGGGGAGACTAAGTCCCGCTAATCATCAAGAACGGGAGAGATGCTTCTCAGGTAAAGAGACTCTGACCAGAGGAGAGGGGGCTATGGCAGGCACAGAAACCAGCTACACAAATGAAAGCTCAGAGAGGTGCTCCTGGTGGTGCCCTCCGCCCACCCACCCCTGGGTCTAGTAATCCCAGGTTTCAAAGTACAGGAAGCAGGGGCAGCAGGATACCTCCTGTCAGCCGAGACGGACACTGCAAACACCGGATAGCATGCCAGACCTTTCTCTACGGCCTCTCATTTCTTCAGCCTTCCTCAGCCGTTCGTCGACTCCTCCTTGCCCCAATGGAGAGGCCGTGTGTGAGTCCCTGCTGTCAGGAGGCTTGTACGTTAGGAGGAGAAAGAAGCAGAAAACAAGCAGACAAGTGCATGAGATCAGTGTGTGTGTGCACAGAGGAGACGGGGGCTGCTGCGGCCGGAGCCCAGAAGGGAACCGGGAGAGGCAGGGGGCTCGGAGCTGCACTCCCTGGGCTCGGCGGTGCTGCCCACCGTCATGGCTGGAAGAAGCTGCCCATTCCTGCCTACAGGCTGGCCGGCTGGTCCTCCTGCTCCCCCGCCGGGTCCTCGGACATCTCCCTGGACTTTCATGAGGTCAGTTCACCCTCTAGTGGACACATCTATGCTGTCATCCAAGCCACAAAGTTGAATGGGACTTTCCCTCCTCTCCCAGCCCAGTAATAAACTGTTCAGGGGTTCTGGAGTTCAGATGTCAAATGCCTGCTTCACAGATAGCGGAAGTTATAAAATGAACTGGGAGGAGGAGAGGGGCCCCATGTGAGAAGGAACCAGGAGGTCCCAGACCTAGTAGCCTCACACCCCTAAGTGGGCTCAGCAGGGCATTCATGGAAGGAAGGGGCACATTAGCCAGACAGGGCCCCCTGGGGCCAGAGGCCCCAATGCCAGAGGCGAAAAGGCACCGCCTAAGAGTCCAGGAGGGAGGAGACAGTGGCTTCACGGAACAGAGGCAACTCTGATCCTCAGAAGCCTCCTGCATCCTGCTTGGGCTCTGAGGGATCTTGTCACAAGGACAGGTGACTGTCGCAGGAGAGGGGTGTGCTCCCAGGGCATAGAAACGCACACCGACGCGCAGCACCTTACAGCGCCCGCCCCGCTCTGCCCTGCCCAAGGCACAGCGCTCCACACCAGCCCAGCCCCGCCTCACCAGTCAGGAACACCGGCCCCGCCCCGCCCCATCAGTCAGGAACACCAGCCCCGCCCCGCCAGTCAGGAACACCAGCCCCGCCCCGCCCCATCAGTCAGGAAGAGCAGCCCCGCCCCCGCCCCATCAGTCAGGAACACCAGCCCCGCCCCATCAGTCAGGAACACCAGCCCCGCCCGCCTCACCAGTCAGGAACACCAGCCCCGCCCCATCAGTCAGGAACACCAGCCCCGCCCCATCAGTCAGGAACACCAGCCCCGCCCCGCCCCATCAGTCAGGAACACCAGCCCCGCCTCACCAGTCAGGAACACCAGCCCCGCCCCATCAGTCAGGAACACCAGCCCCGCCCCGCCCCATCAGTCAGGAACACCAGCCCCGCCCCATCAGTCAGGAACACCAGCCCCGCCCCGCCCCATCAGTCAGGAACACCAGCCCCGCCCCATCAGTCAGGAACACCAGCCCCGCCCCATCAGTCAGGAACACCAGCCCCGCCTCCCCAGTCAGGAACACCAGCCCCGCCCGCCTCCCCAGTCAGGAACACCAGCCCCGCCTCACCAGTCAGGAACACCAGCCCCGCCCGCCTCACCAGTCAGGAACACCAGCCCCGCCTCCCCAGTCAGGAACACCAGCCCCGCCCGCCTCACCAGTCAGGAACACCAGCCCAGCCCCGCCCCATTAGTCAGGAACACCAGCCCCGCCTCATCAGTCAGGAACAGACTTTCTTCCATCCGAATGCGTGCTTCTGCCCCAGACAAAGGACACATTGGGAAGCAAGCGGCAGCGTAGGCTGCAAGGAGCCTGGCTTGGAGCTGCATGAGGGCCACGTGGGGGGCCAGCAACCACACTCTCAGCAGATGGGATGAACCCTGCAGGTTTGAGCCTGCTGGAGCATCTCCTCCTTGGGAGGCCCTAAAAGACACCCACCTCTCTCTCACCTTCGCCCGGAACACCTGTCTTGAACCTGTGGTTTTGAGCCAAAGGAAGCAAAAGAGGCGATGCTGAATGCCAGTGTGGGTGAGCGGAACCCGAGGTCATTTTCTGGGTCTGACAGGCGCTTCCTTTGGCTCGAGGGCTTGATTGTGAGTTCATGTTGTTCAGGTGTTTGTTTTTAAACTTTAATTAATGGGCTATTTTTGAAGGCAGTTTTAGGTTCACAGCAAAACCGAGCAGAAAGTGGAGTTCAGAATAGTTTCATTGCCCGAAAAATCCTCTGTGCTTCACCCATTCATCTCTCTCACTTTTAACTCCTGGCAGCCACTCACTTTTTTTTTACTGTCTCCACATTTTTGCCCTTCCCAAAATGCCATATGGTTGTAATCATACAGTAGGTAGCCTTGACAAATTGGCTTCTTTCACTTAGTAACAAGCATTTAAAGTTCCTCCATATCTTTTCATGGTTTGACAGCTCATTTTTTTAGCATCAGGTCATATTCCATTGTCTGGATGTAGCGCCGCAGTTTATTTAACCATTCAACTACCGAAGAATACACTGGTTGCTTCTAAGCCTTGGTGATTATGAATGAAGCTGTTAAAACCTCTATATGTATGTTTTTGTGTAGACAGAGTTTTTCTTTCTAGACGCTTTTGTTTTCACTCTTCATGGATTTTCATCATAAAGTAATTTTTACTGATGAGAAAATTGTGTAACAGACGTCTACCCCTTGCTCCACCCGAATCCATGAAAGGGACTGGGCTTGGGGTTCCAGACCAACTAAGCCACCAGGACAGAAGGAAGCGCTGGGCCACTGTGGTGGGAGCCCGTGCCCAGGTTCAAGAGACAAACGGCCTGATTTTGACTCTCTCTTTGACACACTCTCTTTAGTTTGTCATTGAATGAGAATGGCTGTCCCTCTGAGCTTCAATTTCCTCCCCTAAAAGAGGGGCTGCAAAGTTGACAAAGGGTCACCATCAGAATTCCCTGGGATGGTGGCTGTTAAGCCTTTCAGCATAGCACAGGGCCCAGAAAACAGTGCTGGATAAAGGTCACAGGAGCAGGTGTGCAACCAAGGTGAAAAGTAGAAACTGGGGTTTCCCTGGCGGTAGAGTGGTCGGGACTTTGCTCCCCCAGTGCAGGGGTGCAGATCTGATTCCTGGTCAGGCAGCTAAGATCCCATGGCTCACCGCCACAACATCAACACATTTAAAAAAAAGAAGAAAAAGAAGCAATATTGTAACAAATCAATAAAGACTTTGAAAATGGTCCACATTTTTAAAAAAACGTTTTTAAAAAGAAGAAACTGGTTTGGCAAGCCCCTCATTCACTGCCCTGTCTTGAGAAACTCTTTGGAAACTCCTGCTCATGTTGATCCCCTATCATTAATACAGGAGAGCAGCTTGGACTCTTTCCTCTCCTCTCCCCCTTTCTCAGTTTCAGTCATTAAATGTCGGTGCAGTTAACTTACAAGGGGAAGGACAAGGATGATAAACCAGGTAACAGCTAAAAACACTGAGGATTCTAATGAAAACCACCATGTAAGGTAATCAGCCTCCAATTAAAATTAATTAATTAATTAATTAATTAAAAAACAAATAATGTATGTATAACTGAATCACTTTGTACCGCAGAAATTAACACACCATTGTAAATCAACTATACTTTGATAAAATATTTTAAGCAATGTTGAAGATTCTCGACTGTCAGGATTTTGAAGCAGTTTGAAGTCACGGTGTTAAGTGTTTACTGATCTTCTCTTCTGGGGGCTTTAGGCTGTGTTCTTTATGCTCAGCATCAGGGCCAGGCCTTCAACAATGGAGCACACTGCTTACCCTGGGTATCATTTCAGAGCTGATGACTCTTCAGAAGACAGCACAACAGAAAAGGCCCAGACATCTGGGAGTTGATGCCTGGACTATCTGTAAACGAGTGCTAGGCAGGCATGCCCCAGGCTCTCTCTTACTGCCCACAGCACTTATGACCTTCCTGGCCGGGTGTGGGGTGGGGGCGATGGTCGTGAACCCTTGAGAGCTTTCCTGTTCTGCAAAGTCATTCTCACCAACCAGCCACTCAGGTTATCACTGCTTCAGAGATGGGTCTAATGAAAATTACACACTGGAAATGTGGCTCTTCAGCTTCAGATGTCGCAGGGCAGCATCAGCCACGGAAACCAAGGCTTCTTAACCGCCAAGGGCTTAGCGGTTAAGAGAGGGCTTGACCCAGACACTTGGGTTCCAACGCAGCAACTTTACCTTCCTTCTCGCTGGGTGACACTAGGCTGGTTACTGAACTGCTCTGAGCCTCACTGTCCCCATCAGAAAAATGGGGATCCTATGGTGGTGGTGGAGGAGAAAGAGGAGATGGGGTAAGAGAGGATCAGGCACTTTAACTACGAAGCTCACCTGGCCCACGGGACACACGTAACAGAAATGTTTCCATAGAGCATCCTGAGCCCCTTTTAATCTTTTTAAACTAATAATGCATTTGTTAACTTTGTTTCATTTGATGTTTGCTGGTCCTTGGTGGGTACCACACTGAGGCAATCACCTTTTAAAGTTCTAACTAAAACAACTGCCTTTTGGCAGGAAGGCCTCTGCTCTCTGTGCGCTCCACCCTCATTTTGATGGAAGAATGGAGTACTGCGGCCTCCAGGTGGCAGCTGGCACAAACAGCAACCAAACAGCCCAGCTGGGCCCCAGAAACAGGACCCAGATGGGATCAGCGGCCCAGGTAGCGCAGCATCCTGCAGACTGGGACCTTTCTGCTGGGTGCTTCCAACACTCCAGCCTTATTCCATTCTATTAATGGCCTTGTATTTGGCAGTTTCCCTCCTCTGAGCTGTGGCTCAGTGTATTCCTGAGGGGCTCGGGGGAGTTGGGAGGGTGGGGACACAGGCTCAGAAGTGTAACCAACAATGCTTGTTTGAAACAGAGATGGGGGCTTCCCTGGCGGCCCATTGGCTAAGACCACGCTCCCAATGCACGGGACCCAGGTTCAATGCCTGGTCAGGGAACTAGATCCCACGAGCCACAACTAAGGGTTCACACACCTCAATTAAAGGATCCCCTACGTTACAACGAAGATCAAAGGTCCCTCGTGCCACGACTAAGACCTGCCATAGCCAAATAAATAAATATTACCAAAAAAAAAAAAAGGGATGACTATGCAAGCCAGCATCCTTGATGGTCCTCTCAGATCCAGCTGGCAAGCGGTTACATCACTTGAGCCGTTTCTTAAGACAGTTCCTCAGAACCACGTGGGCTCCCAGCAGAAGAGCTGGGCAGTGGCCTGTGGCGGTGGCCCTGGGAGGGGCTGCAGGAGGCCCCGTGGAGCAGGTGAGTCGCAGCTGCCAGGCGGGCAGGCACGGGGTCAGGAGGGGCTGACCCAGGAGGGCGGGGCCACATGGCCGAGAGGGCAGCACTGAGATCAGGCTCCCCGCCACAGCCCGGCTGTCAGTGGCATCATCAGAGTGGCCGCAGGTGGGGCCCAGACAGCAGTTCCTCTTCATTAAAAAAAAAAATTTATGCATTTATTTATGTCCGGCTGTGCTGGGTCTTTGTTGCTGCCCTCGGGCTTTCTCTGAGTTACAGCGAGTGCGGCTGCTCTCCAGGCACACGCACGGGCTCCCCTCTGCGGCGCACGGGCTCCCCTCTGCGGCGCACGGGCTCCCCTCTGCGGCGAACGGGCTCCCCTCTGTGGCGCACGGGCTTCTCTTGTTGTAGAGCACGGGAGTCACACGAGCTTCAGTAGTTGCGGTGCACGGGCTGAGTTGCCCAGCAGGTAGAATCTTCCCAGACCAGGCATCAAACCCGTGCCCCCTGCATCGGCAGGCCGATTCTTAACCACTGGAACACCAGGAAAGTCCTGCATTTCTTCTTGAAAATGCCTTTGTGCCAAGTCTTACAACCATTTAGCCTAAAGCTCCAGGCAGTCCCACCAACTGACAGGTGTTAGCAGGACACGGTAAAAGCCTACTTGCCAGCCTGTTGCCATCAATCCCTGGCCTCACTTACGAAAGTGAGAGTGTTCGATGCTCAGTCATCTGACTTTTGGCCACCCCATGGATAGCCTGCCAGGCTCCTCTGTCCATGGGATTTTCCAGGCAAGAGTACTGGAGTGGGTAGCCATTTCCTTCTCTAGGACATCTTCCCGATCAAGGGACTGAACCTGGGTGTCCTGCATTGCAGGTAGACTCCTTACAGGCTGAGCCACCATGGGGCCCCAACCTCGCTTATAACCACCTTCAAAGGGGAAGGCAGTTTTTATCATCATCTGGAATCTGCCTTGTCGACCCACCCAGACACCGGCCCCCTTCCGCACAACCTCAGCAAGCTTGGCCCCGTCTTCAGTGGCACTTCCCTAAAATGGGCCCAGTGCCCTTGCCTGCCAATCAAAGCACTATCTCCGAGGCTTGGGGCTGTCTGAAGTGTTGACCGGGTGGAGACGAGAAGCACGCAAGTTCTTGTCAAAACATTCTGCCTTTCACCACACCCACCAGAACATGGGGCACTCTTCCAGTTTTCAGATGGAGACGTCAAGCCAGAAAAGAGCAGGTTCCTGTCCAGAGCTGCTGGCACGACTGCCACTCAGCTGGGCCTAGAAGGTGCCGCAAAGAGAGCTGTGCACTCAGGGCCTCTGTCTCGAAGCTTCCCGCAGGGCCGGGTGGGGATTGGCCAGCGATGGAAATGTGCCCTGTGATTGGTGGCTTTAGGTTTTGCAAAAGCTGGAAGCAGAGGGCTGGAGCCTGGAGGGCTGAGATTGGGAGGTGGTGGATGGGCAGAGGGAGCTCTGCAGGAGACAGAGAAGTGATTGTTGATGGGCCCAAACGGGCGAGGAGGAGACACAAACCCAGCCCACAGGTCCCCATGACCACCTTCTAGAAGTGGAAACGGATTTAAGCTAGACAGAGACAGAGGGGCCAGAAGGCTTGGTCCCAAGAAGACAAAGATGGGCTGGATGGCACCATACAAAAGCTAGGAGCTCAGACCGCCTGGGCTTACTTCAAAGCTCCCACTTATGAGCTCAGTGTCTTAAGCAAAGGCCTAATTTCTGAACAGCCATTTCTTTATTTGTCAGAGGGGATAAATGCAGTGTCCACCTCAGGGCTGAACTGAGGACTGAACTACTAGCTAATAAATGCATGATGCTCAGCATGGCGTCTGTCACGCAGCAAGCACCCAACAGATGTCAGCTACTGTGAGTGTCATTAAACCCCAGAACAATGGCAGGCTTGTGCATATTGTTCAGTTGCTCAGTCGTGTCCAACTCTTTGTGACCCCCTGGACTGCAGCACGGCAGGCTTCCCTGTCTTTCACCATCTTCCAGAGCTTGCTCAAACTCATGTTCATTGAGTCAATGATGCCATCCAACCATCTCATCCTCTGTCCCCCTCTTCTCCTCTTGCCCTCATTCTTTCCCAGCAGCAGGCTGGCAGGCAGATAGCAAAGCAGCAGCGGCTGTGCTGACCTCGAGGCGTGTGCTGTCACGGTTAGCCCGCACAACTCCAGTGCAGGAGGGCCACTGTCACTGACCCCATTTTGCAGAGGGCTCAAAGACAGTTCACATATACGTTGCTAGCATTTATCTTGTGCTGTGTATTAGTTCATTTAATCCCCACAACAGCCGTAAGAAGTTGGTACTATTACTATTCCCATCTGGGAAACAGGCACAGAGAGGTTAAGTAAACGTCACACAGCCAGTAAGATCTAGACCGTAGAGTAAACCCAAGTCTGTCTAACTCCAAAAACCATGCTCTTTCAACTCAGCTCTGCCTCTCAGGTTTCAAAGCTAATTCATGTTGCAAAGACCTCCATCACAGCCCAAAGCAAGAGGAATCAACATCTATTTTAAGGAATCTGGTGAAATCTAAAAGGATGAGTATGGAGTGCAAGGATATGTAATCCCCAGAGGACAGAGGGTCCCAGAGGCCAGTGAAGCCTTGTAACCAAGCACAGCATGTGCCCACAGCATGCCACGCTGTCCTTTCTGCAGCCTTGTAGGTTTCCACGTAGGCAGACAAAACTCAGACCCCACCCAGAGTTCTGTGGACCTTCGGGAGATGTTGCTGAGTGTTTATGGAGGATCCAGGCCTGCTGGTCACCAGGCCAGTTCCTTCCAGAGGAACCATCTGTGATCTCCTGAGTGGATGACAGGCTGAAGACAGATGGGCTGTGGCCGGGCCGCCTCTGACCACATGCCACCCACATGCCACCCCGCACATCCTCCCCACCTGGGGCAGCCCCTTGGCCCCGGGGACCACCAGAGGAGCAGGCCAAGAGGCAGAACATCTGAGTCTGAGCTTCTGGAGCTGAAGGCCATTCTCTGAGTCACCACCTTTAGTGAGGAGGGAGGGAACGCAAAACCCACGCCAGCAGGGAGGGCGTTTGCTGGCTCCTCCCTGACTATGAGGTCATCTAAGCAGGGAGCGGAGGGACGCTCCATGTCCCACAGACCACCAGCGGCCCGGCTGCCAAGCACCGTACCGATGAGGGCTTGGTTCTGCTACACCTCCACTTCACTTGGGCCTTTGACCTGCCATAGCCTGTCCAGTTACGAATGGATCGTCGAGGTCTAGTGGTCGAGAGAAGGTTAAAGCTCTCAGTCTACAGAACTGAACCTCCATCCTGTCCAAGCACCACTCCTGATGACTGACCCTTAGAAAGCCTTCACCCTCTGCTCCGGTTGTAAACAGCTCCTTCTGTGAAGTGTGCAGGCACTCAGGTCTGTGCAAATTCCCAAGCTCAAGTTTTCCTGGGTCCAGCTTCCCAAACTCCTGGAAGCTTTCATGGAGATAAAGGGGTCCACAGCTGCTTGAGGCTGTGTCTGTTCTAGGACGTGTCAGGGGAGCCCTGTTCCAACCCCACCCCCCAAGACTTAAGGTTCTATTTCAGAGCCCATGACAGCTAGAATCAGCTTCAGCCTGTGCTTTCTAAAGACTCAGGACTGCTCTCAGGTCACATCCTGGTCTCCTGAACCATATCCCTTTCAGAAAGAGACCTGGTCTCTCAGCAGAAGCTCTGGGGTTCCACTCTGTACTCACCCCTCTGCCTCGGCCTATGCCTCGCCTGGCACAGACCAGAGGCCCAGGGACTCACTGCTGACTGATTGCATGATATGTGGGGTTGACAGCCTCTTTTTAGTTTGAAAAGCCCCAGATGCAAGGGCAACTGACTTCAAGCCTCTTTCAGGAATCCGGGGTGATGGGGCACAGTGTTCCCAGCACTCATGAACCCCCAGGCTGACTCTGAAATAACTGGGGAGACCTCGAGCTCAACCTTCACAGACAACATGGCTTAAAGAGCAGGCTGTGGACATGATAATCGATTCAAAGAGACTGTAACCAGCTGTTCCCGGGAAAGAAAGACGCCAGGACGCAAAGTATGAACAAGTATTTTAATAACTCAAGTCACTGTGCTCCCAGTTCTGAAGAGATTCCTAAAAGAGGCAAGCGTGGCCATTCCGGAAACCAGCGCTCACCCTCCCGTTGTCTCAGCATCTCCCTCCTCTGGGTGCTGACTCGGAAGAAAGCACAAACACGCCCGGTACCATCCTGGCTCCCATGGGACCTTCCTCTTATCTATGCGTTACAGCAACAGCCTTGGCTGGACTAAGATGGTGACTCGGTTAAAGGAGAAGACAAATGCTGACTGTCCAAGCAGGGACGGTCCAAGCTGGCAAGAAAAAGCACACTCTTACATAGGATACAGAAGGGAGAGCGTCTGCCTGCGGGTCTACAACGTTTTACATTGGCTTTCGCCTGCGATCTACCAAGAAGGGTTCTGCTGGCCAGTGTTTCTGCGGAACAAGCAACATGGCAGTCAAGTCTTGGGCATCCGGTGCCACCAGCCCCAGAGTCACCGAGCATCGTCCTCCGGAGAGTTCTCTGAGGGAAACATGGAGTCCAGCTCATGCCTCTGCCTATGGGTCAATTTCTTCGGGAATCACGGTGATCATAATGTCTTCGTTGCCCCGGCGGACAACCATATTCAGGGTGCTTTCCTTCTTAATGACGTCACTGACGTCGTTGGCAGAGACCACCGACTGTCCATTGATGCTGATGATGACATCGTTTTCCTTGAGCCCCCCACTGCAACACAAACAGAAACGTGACTGCAATGTTTCCATGTCTCCTGGCGTAGCCGCCAGGAAAGGTGAGCAGCTTTACCTCTACAGAGGCACAGCTTAGGACCCGAGAGCCCAGAGCAAACAGGGTGGGGTGGTAGTTAACTTTCGTGAGAATGGCTTAAACCACCCATGGGTTGCATTACTGCCTTTTGAGGTTTTAGGCCACATCAGCAATCATGTCCACTATAGAAATGTGTGCGAGCACTTGTATGACTTTATCACAGACTGACCCCAAAGGAAGTGAGAACACACCAGCGACCGTGGCGGCCAGCGGGCTCGTCTTGGGTATTATAACTCTACAGTGCCTACAGGTATGGCTCCACTGCGGGGCACCGCTTTGCATTATTGCTGCTGTAACCTTAACTCTTGTGTGTGACACCATCAAATAAGCTGTTATGCACCTTAGTGGCCTAGGACAGGGGTCAGCAAAGTTTTTTGGTAAATGGCTAGAGAGGAAATATTTTAGTCTTTGCAGGCCAAATGGTCCCCATCACAACCCGATTCTGCCATGGGAGTCCAAAAGCCACCACAAACAATATATAATCTGCTGGTCATGGCTGTGCCCCAGTAAGATTTCATTTACGTAACACTAAAATTGGAATTTTGTATCATTTTTAAGTGTCCTAAAATTACTGTTCTTAATTAAATTATTTCAACCATTTAAAAATGCAAAATCTTTCTGTAAAGCAATTATCCCTCAATAAAACAAAAATTAAAAAAAAAATGCAAATCTAATCTTAACCCCGAAGCAGGCAGCAGACCAGATCTGGCTCCTGGGAACAGTCTGCTGGCCACTCCCTGGTCTAGCACGTCTCCATGGATATTATGTCCACATAGTCTACGGGGCTGCAAAGAGTCTGACTCAATCGAGCAACTAACACTTCCAACAGGTAATAAACCTGACTGTGGGTTGAGCAACTTCTTTCCATGTTACTTTGATATTCCCTGTGCTATTTTTCTAGAGGTGTGGATAAGTAAAGCCTGATTGGTAACAGGCATAATTAGAGAAGGCCTCAGGAAGAGATGCCTCTAGCATCAGGAAGAGATGTCTCTAACATCAAGAAGAGATGCCTCTAGCAGCCTGAGGTCTCAGAGACACTGCTCCTTCAACCGTCTTTCCTCAGCCAGGTCTGTCCCAGAGACTCCTAACAAGTCCATCTGATTCCCTCCTGAAGAGGATGTCTAGCCATGAAGCACCCTTCTGCCGACGAGCCCTGAGCTGAGCCAGGTCGGAAGCCCGAATCGGCAGGATGGACACAGATGCTGGGCCATTCTGTCAAGGGTCCTCACGGTCATCTGAGGTGAGACGGAAAGAACTGTCCCCTCACCCTACCTCCAGGAAACACACGGTTATCAGGAAAATGGAGAAGAATTCTAACTCACGCTTCTGCGGGGTATCAGGAATTACTTCGATGATATATGCTCCTGAAAGCACATCGGGGAAGTCTCGGTGGCGATCCTTCAACTCTTTGGCTTTGCTGCTTGGGAGAAAAAACACCCGGATTAACCATTAAGAGAAACAGGGCTCCCATAGGGCTTCTCCCCATCCCTGATTCTAATGTCAAATTCCAGTGTAAAAAAATCAGGATTTTTTTTTTTAACTATTAAAGTTTCCTTTTATTATTATTTTTAAATGTTTCTTTCTTTCTTTATTTGGCTGAGCCAGATCTTTGCTGTAGCATGCAGGATATTTAGTTGCATCATGTGGGATCCAGTTCCCTGACCAGGGATTGAACCCGGGCCCCTTACACTGGGAGTGCAGAGTCTTAGCTGCTGGACCACCAGGGTTAGGGTTAGGGTGGTCCAGTGGTCCAAAGTGGAAGTGGCCCAGGGAAGTGGTCCAAAATCCCTGGAGGGGTCCAGGGATTTTGATTTTGCTGCAAATTGCTTATTTCCTAGAGTCAAAGATTTACCGGATGACACCAAGAGAAACGTTTTAGCATTATCATTTTTATTAATTGAGAGTAGCTACCACTGAAGAGCCTGGCGTGTTGCAGTTCATGGGGTCACAAAGAGTAGGACACGCACACAACAACCACTTAAGAAGTCAGGACAGCATGAGGGTTGGCCTGCTTTGGAAACCCAGCTCTGCCCCTTCCTGACTGTGTGATCTCGGGCAGTTGCTTAACCTCTCTGTTCCTGGCTTTTCTCACCTGTTAAACAGGCACAGTGCCATGAGGTTGTCATGAGGACCACATGATCTTATCTAGATCTAGCGCCTGGTCCCATGCCCGGCACTGAGCAAGCACACAAAAAGGGTGGGTAGGCACCCCATGGCTAGGGACCACCGCCATCACCCATCCCCCAGCTCTGACACATATTAAAAATCACTCAGTTCTCACCACACACCAACAAGCCTGCCAGTCATCCTGATCCCAGAGAGGAGAAAACTGAGGCACTCAGGGCTAAAGCCATCCCAAGGTCACAAGCCAGGAAATAGTAGAGCTGGGACAGGAACCCAGGAAGCTGGACCCCCGGCCCACATTCCTTCCCTTCCCTACATCCTCCAGGCTTCCATTTCTCAGAGTTCCAAGACAAGACCTGATGCACATTTCAGTCTTGGCAAGCCAGCTAAGAAAGGCACCACCATTTATCACATGTGTCTAAACTAATAGTCATGTGTTCATATTAATTAATAGCCAGTTAATTACAGTAATTAAGATATTACTATTTATATCAACAGGTTCTGCTCTTTGCCGACTTAACTTCCAAGAGTTTCATCCAGGCCCTTCGGCACCAAGATGCCTACAATCACACCAGGTTTTTTCATCAAGGTTCAAACACCAGTATGTCAAGCGTCTGGCAGCCACATACCGCAACTTTCACCAGCTCGGGGAAAACAAGCCCATCAGTCAAGCCGGCCTGCCTGGCATTCCAGGAGCCCCAGCCCACAGGCGGCAGAGCTAAGGAAAGGCAGGGCGCTCTGGGGCACTGAGGGAGGGGCTTAGGGCACTCCTGGAATGTGGGTTTCAACAGATCAGGTGGGGAGAGGACGGCATGGAGGTGGGGGGTGGTGGGAGGGGTGGTGATGACCAACACCCGGGCTCGTCAGGCCTGCCTTCAAAGAAAAGCTTCGGCTTCCCTGCTGGCTCAGATGGTAAAGCGTCTGCCTGCAATGCGGGAGACCTGGAGTTCAGTTCACTTTATTTTCTTTCTTTCAAAGAAAAGCAAAATCTTTCAGAAGGAAGGATCTGCTCAGAACCCCAGAAACAAACATGAAGGATAAAACAACATGAAAGAAAGTGAAGTTGCTCAGTCATGTCCAACTCTTTGCGATCCCATGGACTGTAGCCTACCAGGCTCCTCAGTCCTTGGAAATTTTCAGGCAAGAGTACTGGAGTGGGTTGCCATTTCCTCCTCCAGGGGATCTTCCCAACCCAGGGATGGAACCCGGGTCTCGCGCACTGCAGGCAGATGCTTTACCATCTGAGCCACCAGAGAATCCTATGTGGGGCCAAGGTTACTGGCCCCTCCTCTCTTTCCTAACAGTACTTAAATCAGACACTGAGCTGCCTCGAGGCAGAAAAAGGTTTCTCTTTTCAGAGTGCCCGTGAGAGTCCTCTGAAGTTAGTCTGTTTTAAATTTAAGACACAGGGACATCCCTGGTGGTCCAGGGCTAAGACTCAGAGCCCCCAGTGCAGGGGACCCAGTTCAATCCCTGCTCAGGGAACTAGATCCCACACGTGGTAACTAAGAGTTCAGGTGTCACAACTAAAAGATCCCACATGCCACGACTGAGACCCGGCACAGCCACGTAAATTAAATATTTGAATTTTAAACAAACAAATAAATATTTAAACTTAAAGAAATAAGTGAACTTAAGACACAGACAGACACGGACATCCCGTTACCGACCTGGGTGTGAGTGACATCATTCGGATGCCAATATACTTCTTCTTGGTGATGGCTTTCCCTGGTGGGACCACGGAAAGAAGCAGAAGGTCAGCCCAGTTGGCAGCTGTGCTGGGGACACCAGGAGCAGTGGGGTTCCATCCCCCAGTTTGTCACGTAGTCGGGACCATACAGGGATGCTCTCAGCTTGTGGTTCAAATCCTGATTGGGACACGACCTGCCTCCTCTCTCCCCCAGGCAGAAGGTAAACAGCACACCTGACAGGGACCCTGTTGAGCTTCGAACCCCCAGCCTGACATTGAGCAGAAGAGTCACTAAACATTTGTGGAGTGAACGAGCTCCTTGAATCTCGAATTTCTCATCAGTAAAATGAGACTAAAGTCCCACCTGATCAGGCAAAGAAATTAAATGACATTAACGAATAATGCAGTGAAATGATGCACAGAAATCACCCAAGATCATGCCTGGCACATAACAGACTGAACCATATGAAACATGCATGATCATAGGCCAAAAAAAAGTCAAACATCGATGACCTAATGATATGCATTCCTTTCCCTTCTTGATAGGAAAGGTGTGGCTGACTTCAGGGGGTCATTTTCTCTGCCCTCCAGTTTCTGAGGGGTAGCCAAGCCCCAGGCCTAAAATCTCTGGTGGGCTGCTGGGGGCGTTTGCTTTACCTTTGGCTTGTCGGTCATGGGATTCCGTTAGGAACTTTTTAATCTTATCAGATGGAATTGCAAAGGAGATTCCAGCTGTCACTTTCAGTGTGTTAATTCCAATCACTTCACCATCCTGAAAAGCAAAAGGCAAATACCTTGCTGAATCCACGAAGATTCACCTGAAGATACCCACCAAGAGAGAGTGGAGAATTTGCACGGAAGGAGTCTTGGAGCTTCTTCAGAGACATGATTGGGGTAGGAGGAGATGGACGGATGGGGCTTCTGCATCACAGAGCGAGAAGCCTGACTCGTGCACAGCATTAAGCCAAGCTGAGCAATGGAAGAAAACTCAGGACTGAGAGATCAACACAATGAAAACACAGCATCAGAAAGTTTCAAAATGTACAATTGCTCCTTGGGCAGGAAATACATGTCCAAAAGCCCCAGAGTCCTACTAATATATAGCACAGGGAACTCTGCTCAATGTTCTGTGGCAGCTGGGACAGGAGGGGACTTTGGGGGAGAATAGATACTTGTGTATGTTTGGCTGAGTCCCTCTGCTGTCGACCTGAAACTATCACAGCATTGTTAATCAGCTATACTCCAAGATAAAATAAAAGTTAAAAACAAAACAAAACAAAACAAAAAACCTCAGAGACTTTTAGGTAGCTATCCATACCTTCCTGCTTCTCCCTTTTCCAGGAAATCTTAAGATTCCTCTGCTGACATCAGGGAGGAACCATCCAGCGCTTATCCCCAGGAAAACAAACCCTCATCTCCGAGCAGCCTCGGGGATCTGGGAGAGGCGGAATCTCACAATCAAATCTCATTTCCTCTGCTTGTTGCAATCCAGCTTTAAACCATGGAGGAAGCCAGTGTATGTGCGTCCATTCAAGATAAATTCACAGTTTAGCGAACGCCACACCATAGGAAATCATCCTGGAATAACAGGCTGGCCTCGTGCCATCCAACCATTATTTTGAACACTATTCTTAAAGGTTGTCCAACTCGGGCTTAGAGGGGGAAAACTGCCAGGAGTGGGTAAGTCACTCCTTGCACACTTCCAGTAGCACTGAGAATTCAGTCCCCGACTCTGAGGGACCATCCAGGAGGCACTGCCCTCCTGGGCTTTGCTAAACAAGATGGCTTAGAGTTCATCACCTGTAAATGAGGGCTGGGATACGGGACCCTGAGCTGCATCCTGGCTCTGACAATCTGATTCAAAGGCTTCCCTTTTCATGTTTAAATAAAATACAAACTTAGGTGACATCTTACTCCTCATTCCAAGCCAGGTCTTAAGGGAGGCTCCTGGCCAAGACAAAGCCTATGGATGAGCCAAGTCAGCTCCTCAGGCAACTGAGGGACAAGCCAGAACTGCTGACACCTTCAAAATAAAGACTGGCTCCTTTAACTGGTCCTGGATCAAACCTGAATTCCAATGCCTTTACTTGTAACGTGGAGACACAAGCATGTCCGCTGGCATAGCATTTCCAGTCCAAACACCAGCATGCCTTACTCTTTCCAGAAAAGATAAGAAGAGACATTTGCAAGGTACAGTACGGTCACAGATTTCAATTTGAAAGGGTTAGATAATATGCTTTGGCAAGTTCATATCTGACAAGAAATCAAAAGGGGGAAAAAAAAAGACGCGACAAACTTTTTGAAAGCCTTACCAGGTTAACTAATGGGCCTCCGGAGTTTCCATACTGAAAATAAGCAAAAATTAAAAGGTTATGAGTTTATATCATTACACGGTCCAATCTACCTCCCTGCCTGGCAGGCCCCTGAGTGCAAATTCTTTCCTGACATTTCTTCCTGTCTACCTAATATTTTGCTGGCAAAACAAAGGAACTTAACAGTTTTCAGAGAGTGTTAAGTACCATAAATGGGGTATTTATATACTGATTTTTTTTTTCTCCTAAGCCCAGAGGCCAACAACAAATTCCCAAAACACCTAACGCGTCTTCCCTCTCTCGACAATAAGTTGGCTACCTCCTTGCTCAATGTCGAGGTCTTTCAAATCTGTGCCATCTCCCTCCATGTCTTTGTGACCCCTGTTTTGCTGCTGGGGCTGAAAATCCCCACAGTTTGCTCTATTTCCATTACTCCATGCAGATCACAAGAAGGTTTGGGAATAAAGCCTACTAGAGGCAGTGAGAGCACAAAGCACGCTGCGTTTCTTATTTATTAGACGGATGGAGGGGAAAATGCTTTTTGAGAAACGTCAATCCTAAACGGAAACAGCTGAAGTGGAAAAATGTGACTTAAAATTAAGATTCCACTGATGAGATTGTGTGAGACAATCCCTGACCTCACTGGACATAGAATGGGTTGGCCTGGTGCTCAGACTGTGCCCCCCAAAAAACAGTGGCAACACCTCTGGGGGCTGCAGAGCCTATGCGAAGCTGAGCATTCCTCCTTCCACAAGGTTTCACAGGCAGCTCGACCCAGGGGTGGCAGGGGGATGGAGAACCTCTCCAGGCTGCAGACTTGGGCAGATCTCAAGCGCCCGTCGCAGGAGTCCCTGGAGACTGCCAGCAGGCTGAGGACCAGCCCTCCTGCCTTAGGGGTCTGCTTTAGGGGTTCAAAAGGACCCCATTGGAAGCACCATGAGGATCCTGACTCCACCTCGGTTCCTGAGCCCAGCCCAGCTACCCAACTGCAGCCCGACCCTGTGGCAGACGGGCTCACGTTGATAATGGCGTCTGTCTGGATGTAGTCCATGTCCGAGTTCCGGAGCCCCAGTTCTTTGCCACCGCGCTGGGTGGTGCTGACGATCCCCGTGGTGACCGTGTTTTGAAGGGAAAACGGGCTTCCGATGGCGACCACGAACTCTCCCGGCCGCAGCTCCGAGGAGCGGCCAAGCAGTAGCACGGGCAGCTTTCCCTGGAAACACAAAGTTGGCGTTGCTGTGTTGGGTTAAGTGAACAAAACGGGAATACGCACGGATGTCACAGAATACCAGGCACCGGGGGCTGCTCGTATTCACCGGGCCTTGCAGGAAACCGAGGTCAGGCATGACCTCCCTTCCCAGCTGAGGAGTAACGTCCCTCCCACCCAAGATAATCAGGGCAGGTCAAGTGCACACTGCTGCCGCACGCCAGGAAAGACATGGGATGGATGCTGGAGGCCAGCCAGCTCAGGGGCTCAACACATCTTGAACCTGTCAGCACAGACTTGCTCCAAAACCTTGAGGCCAAGAGACAGAGAGGGACGAGTATAGGATTGGGGCAAGCCTGACTGCAGGCATGGTAAAGAGTGAAGTCCCAAGGAAGGATCTAGAGCCCACAGCCCCAGGGGAGGGGAAGAGTGGATCAGCCCCCTCTTACTGTAGGCCCGTCCCTCCTGGGTCTTGAAGAATCAGGAGCTCTGAGGGCTTGGAGCTGCCCTGACTCAGTCTGGGGCATCTCTGTGCTGACCCTGGTGATGAGCAGAGGTGGGGTTGGGGACAGCAAGGCATCCAGGGCCACTGGACACCAAGACCCAAGAGGCGGGCTCGCTCCTCTCCTGGTAAAGTCCTCTACCACCGTCTCTGCTCCCCCTGCCCCTAGGTGGGCTGATTAATCCAACAAAGCCTGCTTGATCCCCAGTCTGAAGGCCAGTAGAGTCAGGAGCCCCAAACTACTCTTCAAACCAAAATGGGACAAAACAAAGCCAGCTCGAGTCACAAGGGCTGAGGAGCGTGGGGCTTCCGTCCTGGAGAGCTCTAAGCTCTCCTCCCTCCCTTCCTCCCTAGAGCCAGGCAAACCTCTGAGTCCCTCTCGCATTTGCTTCCTGAGTCAAAATGAGCAGCTGCTCCGAGCAACAGGGACCAGCCCAGAAAGCAAAGACCTGGCCCAGGCCTCATGCCAATTGCAGTGTAACAGTCCTCCTGTTTGTCCTGCTCGAAGAGAGGAGGCTGGGAGGGCACGGTGGGGAGGTCACTGGGCCCATTTAACTGAAGAAGAAACTGAGGTTCCAAGCAACTGGGTGACTAGAGATAGGCCAGGGGCTTAAAACTACAACACTGAACCCAGACTCTCATCCACTACAAAGGTACTGAACCACAAAGACCCCCTCTGACCCCAAATAAGGAAGATGCTGGTCAGGATCATGTTGGATCAGAAAACTCAAGGGCTTCCCTTGCATGGTTCAGATGGTAAAGAATCTGCCTGCACTGTGGGGGACCTGGGTTCAATCCCTGGGTTGGGAAGATCCCCTGGAGAAGGGAATGGCAACTCATTCCAGTATTCTTGCCTGGAGAATCCCATGGACAAAGGAGCCTAGAAGGCTGCAGTCCATGGAGTCACAAAGAGACACGACTGGGCGACTAACACACACACAGACACGTGAAAAATGATGCCCCTCAGATCACAGATACTAGAAGAGCGCCACAGTCCAGAGCTCAGACCAAGCGGCCTGATTAGATTGTGGCCAGACCTTACAACCATCCTGGTCCTCAGTGTTCTGACCTGGAAAATGGGTATAATGCAGTTCACTGATCTCATCAGTTTGATGTGAGAATTCAATGACTTGGGATCTGAACAGCTCTGTGAATGGTTCCTGTTAGTGAAACATCATGTAAGTGGGGCATGTAAGCATCAGCTGTGTTACTGTGATTAACGTCAGGGTTTGCGCAGACTCAGTGGGGGAAACCCCACCAAGTGAACTCCCATAGAGTAGGCCACGTCTCCCAGCCCTTACCGTCCCCCTCACCCAGGAGGAGGCTGGGGGCACAGGTCTGCCCCGACAGTAATACTGTGACCTTGCGGCCCCCAAGGCTGAAGTGCATGGTCCTGCTCTGGAGTAGGGCAGGCCTGCAAGCCCCCACTCCCGAGCTCATCTAGAAGTGCGCCAATGAGCTCAGCAGGGCCTGTTTACCCTGGGCCCGTGCCAGCTGCCTCTGCCAGGGATGACTTCATCCAACAGCCGCAGGGGGTGAGCGGACAGGAGTCAGAGCCGGTGATGAGCACTCGGCCACCCTGGGGGGCCTGCCGGGCGGCACTGCCACTCCTTCGGGGCCCAGGGACAGCCTTCAAAGCTGGGCTGGAGGGCTGGACAGGGTGGCCACGGCTCCTGGGCTGGGTTCTCCAGTTGCTTTTCACCAATTTCAAGGCGAGAGGTCAAGTTCAAACCCAGAAGGTGGGCCCAGACCACATCAGTGCAGCAGCAAGCCGGGAACCACATCAGAAAGTTACATGGGTAGACTCACTGTGGAGTCTTAATTAGCATCCGCTCATCTTCCAACCCTGTCCCTTCACCTCCACCCCTAAAAAGGGGCAAGGCCCAGGGGGCCACATCACAGTGGGTTTCGAAGGAAGACAGACCTGAAGACAGCGCTCCCTGGAACTCCTGTCTCCAAGTCTGAGCTCAGACCCAGAGGCTGAGGAAAGCAGGCAACGCTGTAGGAGCAGAAGCCGTATGGATGGAGGAGAGAGCCCCCGGGAGAAAGGAGAGAATCGAGGGCCCACGCACGGCTCAGGTCAGCTGTGCTACCTGCAGAGGAGCAGGCCTGCAGCCAGGAACGGGGCCCAGAGGACCCCATGTACCAGCTGGGCTCCAGTGCAGTAAAGTCACTCACTGGAGTGACCATACAGGCTGGGACCAGTGGGCACCAGCAATACAAGCCCAGAGTCTCCCCAGGGCCCACTCCTCACCTCAACACAAGGGAAGAAATTCACCTCACAAGCAGTCATGGAACAAACCCGCACCAGTGGCAGCACCGGCTGTCACCCTGTTTAATTTTTATTCACAGAAGCATCTCCCTAGATTCTAAGGGACAATCATAAGAGAGAAATAAGCAAGTGGACATATCTCAAGGGGGATTCTTAGACTATGAAGCTTGGAAGGAATGATCTTTTACCCCTCAGGTGACAAAGCCCTTTTTCACAACCGCCTTGGCAGTTAGTGCATATTTTCCCCCATTTTACAGATGTGGAAACTGAGGCTCAGAGCCGAATTGACTCCTCACAGCTTGCAAACAGCCTGGCTAAATGAGAGAACAGGCTTCCCACCTCTTAGAGCTTCACTCCTTGTTGGTGTTAATCGGAATTCTAATTGTAGGCAGAAATCTTTGCAAGGGAGTGACAGGGGCTAGAGATGTGGGCCAGGCCAGATTTACAGCCCTTCAGGAGGCCAAAATGCCTCTCGTGGGCCATTTGGCTTCTGCTCTCCGCAGGTGCTGGCTGGCCCTGCGAGCGCCAGGCTCTCCAGCCTGTTTTAGATACAACAGAGGCTCGTTCTCAGCCTCTCTCCTCATCTTGGGCCTGTCTGCTCAGTGTAGCGATACCTCCACTGGCCAAATTCCTACTTGGTAATTGAGCATTTTATTCCATAGCTGTCTAGACATACACACTCCACGGGGGACCTGGGGAAGATACAATGCAGATACAGTGGGAAACGCCAAGACATGCCTCAGCCTTGACCTGGGGATAGGAAAACCCTGGAGCCCACCCCCTCAATCCCCTCCCAATTCCCGGTTTAACCCTGCGCTGCAGTCCACAGGCTGGTTCTCACGCCGCCCACATCAAAGCTGTCTCCAGGCTCCTGGTGGCAGACACTCTGTCTGAGCCTCGCTTTGCAGCGATCCGGCCACAGGCCATCTTAGAGATGCCAGCCTGGCTCCTGACAGCCGCTGCCCACATCTCATCACCTCACCGGAGCCTCGCAGCATGCCTATGAAGCAAAGGCGCGGACATTCATCCTCCGCTTGGCAGGCGGGAGGAGGAGGGGAAGGAGGAAGAATGGGCAGACGCACAGCTCCCGTTCCTTGTCTTCAGGTTCTCCAGCTGTTGCAGGGGGAAGGTGAAATGCAGTCGGCACGCAGCAAAGCAGGTGTGGAGAGCTCACAGTGGCAAAAGCTCAACCCCAAGGCTCTGGACCAGAGCCGAGCAAGAGCCCTTGGACCTCACCAGGAGAGCCTCATTGTTATCCCAAACCCTCCAGCACGAAGGGCATCCCAAGGTGAGTCCATCATACTGCCCGTTCTCAAGGTCACGCTCTTGCTGATGAGAGGGAGGAGGCTGGGAGGCCAGCGGGAGAGGCAGGAAATCTAAGTTGAAAGGCGCATGGCCCTCAGCCTGTAAGTGACTCGCTTGTGCTAAATGTCGGCCCCACAGCAGAGTCAGCAAGAGGGGCTGGAAAGGAACACAGATCCCCCGGGTCATCGGCCATGCCACCCAGGTCAACGGAGAAACAGCCCAGACGAGGGTGTCAGAGTCTTGCGTGTGGACTCCAGACACGTCACGTCCATGTTAAGTCACTAACGATAAGCTGTGGGCAGGATAAGATTTACCGCTAAAGGCATGTTTTACTGCAAACACATACTTAGCATGATTAAAGAAGGCTCTTACCATTCGTTTAGGTGACAACAAACGAAGGACCCACAACCAGCAGCCCTGGCAATACGCCTCCCATGAAATAACGCCTACACTGAAAGAACCTTCTCAACAAGTATTCACCAAGGGCCAGGCCTGGCACAAGGATCACAAAAGATCAATGAAATCCACCCATGCCCTCCAGGCTTACTGTCTGACGGGTGGGTAGACACACAAATCATCAAGACACACAGCAATAAAAGAGCTAAAATCCATCTCCCTTCCCTAGGGCAACTCAGCAGAGAATCTTCCATAAGGGCTAAATATAGATCAACACTAAAAAGTGACTTGAATGCATTAATTAGGGTTGTTGGTTTTTTTTTTCCAGCTGCAAGTAACAGAAAAACCAATGCAAATAAAATAAACCTCCACCTGCTCAAAGGCAGAGTGGTGGGAGGACTGATCACTTCCAAGGCTCAAGGGCAAGGGCGAGCAAGAAGCAGCTCCTTCCTCCCTTCCAGCTCAGCAGCAGCAGCCTGTTCTCACGGCCACAAGAGGGCCACCATCATTCCAGGCAAGACATGAAGATGTGACAGCACCAACTGGAAGTAATAGGCTCTTTGCTCCCTTGTGTCTCTTCAGAAGGGCTGAGCGTCTAGAAGGGCCCAGCACATTCCATTCTTCCCTGGGGGTCAAGGTTACCCTCAACCATGCTTTGGGGAGGGCTGGGGTGATCATGGCCCCCATGGCTGCCTTAGCCCCTCCAGGATGTGCCTGAGTTAGGTGCTGGGGCGGGCGGTCAGGAGTGGACTGAAAAACTCAGGGCTGTGTCAGCAAGACGGAGGAAGGCTTCGTGGTGGGTAACCATCAGCGTCCACTGAAGCTTAGGGAGAAAACGGTTCCTTTTACAGTGGTGATCCTAATACACGTCTGAAAAGGGCTGCAAGTATATATTGCTTCAGGCAGATTTTGGGGGAGTGGAGGGAGGAAGAGGGAGAAAGAACGGAAAGCATTGTTTCAAAGGAAAGCAATGATCACAAAGTGCCAGGGCAGTCAGCGTGAGATACGAGTGGCTTGTAGACAAACCTCCCCCTTGTCTGCAGGCCCTACATGCCTCATACTCTGTCCTGAGGGCATGAGAAATGAAGTACTTCCTGCCATATCAGTATACAAGGATGCCACAGTCATCAACGGGTGCAGCCCTCTAATGTGAGCTAGAGAGCCCTAAGGGCACTCAGGAAGGAGAAGGATACCAGCCATCAGACTGCAGCCACTCTCTATGGTGAGCCCCAAGGCAGCTCACAATGTGAAAAAAAAACACAGGAAACACCCAGGATGGCAGAGATGCATAAGAAAGGAATGATTTCAGTGAACCCAGACTCTTGCATCATCCCATACATAAAAAAGCACTAAATTCTCTAACTTGGGATATCTGGTTTGCTTTTATTAACAATAATCTTTTGATGTGAAGACTTTGCTGTTTAGTTGCTAAGTTGTGCCAGACCCTTTGTGACCTCATGGAGTACCAGGCTCCTATGTCCTCCACCGTCTCCTGGAAATTCACATCCATTGAGTCAGTGATGTTATCTAACCATCTCATCCTCGGCTGCTCCCTTCTCCTCCTGCCCTCAGTCTTTCCCAGCATCAGGGTCTTTTCCAATGAGTCAGCTCTTCAGCTAATACTCAGGGTTGTGACAACACCAACTGGAAGTAATAGGCTCTCTGCTCCCTTGTGTGTCTCTTCAGAAGGGCTGAGAGTCCAGAAGGGCCCAGCACATTCCATTCTTCCCTGGGGGTCATCAGCCACCATCTGGTCACAAGGTTACCCTCAACCATCCTTTCTTGGGGGCTGGGGTGTTCATGGCTCCCAAGGCTGCCTTAACCCCCTCAGGATGTACCTGAGTTAGGTGCTGGGGAAGGGGGGCATCAGTCCTTCCAGTGATACTCAGGGTTGATTTCCTTTAGGATTGATTGGTTTGTTAAGTAAGACTACCTGCCTTTTGTTGCAAAACTTCCATATAACCTGGCTCTTCCCCTCTCCTCCTCCGAGCAGTTCCCTCAGGATCACTTGAGATGCTATCTCCCTGGACTGAAGTCCTAAAAATTCCCACCCAATAAAATGTAAGTCTCAACATCTAGGTTGTGACTATTATTTAAGTCACCAGGCAGATGAGACAGGCATCGTACCCAGTCTACACACTAGGGGACCAATGGTCCCACGGCTGATGGCAGTGATCTCACTGAGATCGCAGGTGTTCTCACCAGTCCCCTCTGCCCACCGCCCAGATGCAGCAGAAAAGAGCTGCTAGTGCCAGACCTTGTCACAGAGCAGGAGGCGGGAGCAGAGATGACACGCAACAGGGCCGTGGGAGAGCTGAGGGCAAGTCAGAACAGAGGCAAGACGGAGGGAGCCAAGGCCACGCGTCCTCAGGGTGAGGACCCAGGCCACAGTGCTTCTCCCAGTGGGAGCCCAAGTTACACTCAGCCAAGCCCGGGCTGGGCGTAGAGGCAGTCTGTGGGGCACCACTTGCTTCATGAGCCCTCTGTGTGGCCTGGCCTCCCCCTGCAGGGTCATCACAACTCTGATTCCTGCAGGAAGAAATGGCCTGTGGTGAGCAAGCACCCTGCCAATGGCTGGCCACAGGCTTATCCCCCAGCATCCACAAAGGGTGGTGCAGAGTGAAGACACAGACAAAACACACACACACACAAGGCCATCCTCAGTCTCTAGACAGACTGGGAGCACAACTTCCCAGGGAACAGGACATCTGTATTAACTCACTCTGGCCTTGGGTCACTTGACAGACTTCTCTGGGTTTCAGTTTGATCACTTCTAAAATAAGGGAGTTGAGCCTGGTCAAAGCCAAGGTCACCCCAGCTTTGACAATTAGGGATCTTTCCAGAAGACCTGGTAGATTTCCAAAAACTTCTTAGCAGCAAATGGTTAAATTGGTGAGATCAAAACAATCCTGAGAGCCCTTAATAAATCTCTTCTCATACGACTCCCCAAAGGGGTCAGATGATTCCTGCAGACTCTCGCAGCCCAAGAGGAAGGGGGATTCCTGGAATTCTCCAGACGCTGGCTCAGCCAGTAATCATCGAGAGCAGACCTCAAAACAACGATCCATCAACATTTCAGCTTCTGGCCACCCTGGGTTTTGCTTAAAAGCCCTTGAGCGCTCCTCTCATTGCAACCTCATTCCCCAAAGCTTGGAAGGAAAGGCCATAAAACAAACCAATAAAACTAAAAGAAAAATTGGCAACTTTTTTTTTTAACCTCATGACGCAAGCCAACAACTTCTTTCTCTTCCTTGCAGAGTATAAAGTATTCCTGTTACAAAAATATTTTTGTTGCTGAATCTGCAGAAGCCACCATGTCCGCCAGCCGCCCAGCACATGCATTTCCAAGGGGCTGAAGCTCACGGGCTGGTCCTCTGTGTCCGATGAAATTTGCTTCAAAGGCTGATGTTGCAGAAACTGGCTGAGACTCAACTAAGTGATTCAATGTGGTCTTCTGGAAGCAGTTATGCTAACCTTTCATTTTCTTTAAAAAATATGCAATGGGAGGAAAAGGGCATGTACCTCAATCACAGCAAGGAGCGGTGCCACTGAACTTGCGTGCTTCCTAAGGAACGGCAAAGTAGACCATAGAGTTCAGGGGATGTCAGCAGCTAAGACTTGCCTGAGACATGGGGATCTGGCAAGGAGAGAAGTGAGCCCACGAGAGGCTGAGGGGCAGTGGATGAACCAGGGATCTGCTACATAATTTGCAGGGCTCAGGACAAAATAAAAATGTAGACTCCCTTGTTCACAAAGCACATAAACAGTAGCATTAAAGGCACTAAAATCTAAGGCTTCTTTCTTTCTTCTGCCTGCTCTCTCTCTTCATCTGTCCTGATGTTTTTATTTGCTGTTTAGTGTTGTGCTCCCTGGGGCATGAAGTTGTTCATGGGGTGAGTACAGACCCAGAGACTCAGACTCGGCTCACCAGCTACTAGACAGACCCATGCACTGTGCCCAAGCAGGGGCTCAGAAGTTGAGCCAGCCCTCTCCCCATCCCAAGGGCCCACTGCCCCAACCCACAGAGGACAGACTACCCCCAAGGGTGCTGCAACTTCCTTTGGCACCAGGATGCACCAGGTACCTGGATGGGGTGGGCAGGGCTTGGCCCTGCCTTGTTGCCGGCAGAACGAGCTATAGAGTCATCTATCCGCTGCCCAGGATGCTGCAGGGTATACGTACCCCATGTCTGTATGCCCTGGGGGAAGGAGGGTGGCTGTGACTGCCGTGTGAGGCCAGGGGTCCCAAGGGCCAGAGGAGCAGGGTAGCCAAGAGCCCATCCTGGGGAAGTGGGAAGGCAACAAGGAAAGTGGGAAGGCTCCAAGCACCCAGCATATACTCCGCTCATCAGACTTCACTCACAAAGCACAAATTCAAAGATAAAACCCAAATGGAGAGGGCATCCCTGGCGGCTCAGTGGTAAAGAATCCGGTTGCCAGTGCGGGGGACACGGGTTCAACCCCTGATCTGGGAGGACCTCACATGCCGCAGAGCAACTAAGCCCACGTGTCACAACTCTTGAGCCGGTGCTCTTGAGCCCAGGAGCCAAAACTGCTGAAGTCTTCCCATGCTGTGCAACAAGAGAGGCCACTGCAGTAAGGCGCCTACGCCCTGCCGTGGAGAGTAGCCCCCTCGCCGCAACTAGAGAAAAGCTCTCACAGCTACGAAGACCCAGCACAGCTATAAATAATAAAATCATTAAAAAAATTAAAAGAGACCTCAGAGCATTAACTGGAGAAGGCAATGGCAACCCACCTCCAGTATTCTTGCCTGGAAAAATCCCACGGACAGAGGACCCTGGTAGGCTACGGGGTCACAAAGCCTACCAGGGAGTCCATGCGGTCACAAAGAGTCGGACACGACTGAGCGACTTCACTTTTCAGAGCATTAAACCCTCAAGCAGGGTTCTCTTCTGTGAATGCACAGGTCCTGTGATCACAAAGCAGCAGTGCCAGGGGAGGAGGAGGCGGACCAAGAATGAGAAGCTTGGGATTCAGATCAGAGAGGGCGGAGGTTATCAGTGATGACAAGGTCAAGGGTACAACCAAGGGAGGCGGGCTGCAGGAAGCAGGTGAGTCGAGAGGCCGGGCCAGGAAGGATCTCCTACATGGCGTTGAGATCACAGCATACACAGAACTTGGAAGGACGGTGTCATCAAATTACCACCATCTGTTTCCACAAATTGACAGCTTATTGCTGCTGTACCGGGAGGGGAGGAGAAGAGGTGTGATGTGCAAGGTGGTGGAGTGGGGGCGTTCAGGTGAGACAGATAAGAGAAGTGATGGAGAAGGAGGGAAGGAGAGAAAAGAAACAGAGGATGGTTACGGAAAAACAAAAGAGAGAAAAGAAAATCAATCAACCTAGTCCTCCTCACTGTTTATACACACCACTATAATGTTTAGTCTCCCTTAAGCTATATCAAGAAACGCGGGCATTTCAAAGATCCCCTTACTCTTGCTGTTTAAACCGCAAAAGTCAACATTTTTATACGGAAGCCCAAGGGCCAGTGACTGTATATATTCTCTGGCGTCAAGAGGAGGAAAAACATTGTCTCATTGAGTGCGACTTGCCTTCCCCAATCGCCAGCTCCTCTGCTTCTATCCTGTGACTTCAAGTTGGCTAATACTGCTACAGTGGTGTTTGGCCAATAAATATTTATGAAAATCAAGGGATATGAGAGTGAATATATGAATGAGTAAACAAATCAGATCTTAAAAGATCCATCAGGATCCTAAAATTGGGATTAGGCCAATACTGGGGGTTAGCCAAGGCCTGGCATTTCAGTTTGGGTAACTGACTCTGGATGCAGCCTGGTTTTCAGTCATCTATGAGGCTGCAGGCTTGGGGCTCAGGTGATAGGAGACAACTTATACCCACCAGTTCCACAAAGGGAAGGGTGTGGCCTCACTCTGTTTGGTAGCTTCAATGCTCAGCTTCTTCGTATCTGCTAAGCTGAATTGAAGGCAGAGTGGATCCCTCCTTACCTAGGACCACTTAGAGTGTGTGTGGCTCCAAAAGCAAGGAAGTTGCCCAGGATATATCATTTTCATACTATCTATTCTAAAATAATCCTAAAGACGTATGCATGCTGAGTCGCTTCAGCGATTCTATGGACTACAGCCCGCCAGGCTTCTCTGTCTGTGGGATCCACCAGGCAAGATTACTGGAGTGTGTTGTCCTGCATCGGCAGGTGGGTTCTTTACCTCTAGTGCTACCTGGGAAGCCCAAAGATGTATAACTTTCTCTATATAAAAATAATTTGGGTTGGTCCATGACAAGGGGCTTATTACAACAAATTAATTCTTACATATTCATGGTATAAAATGGCAGCATAAAAAATATTCTAGCCACAGGGCCAATGGTTTCTATGAGTCGCCTGGCAGCCAAAGCAAAGAGGGAAATACCATGAGTCACGGGTTCTCATTATCAGATTGTGGTGCCTTATTTAATAAAAGTGACTCATTAATTAGCACAATTATTAGAATAACCAGTCCTCAACTCACCAGAATGTCTTATTTATGCCTTGCCCATGGAAAATGGTTGGTTTTAGGAGAGCACTTTTGGGAAACTACTTCCATCCTGCCATGAATGAGAGGCAACCAGCTCATTATGAACCCTCTGCACTTCTAGACTCTCAGAAACTGACTGCGTCAGAAAGTGGTGCTTTCCAGAGTACGACCAAGAACCCCGAGGCCAATAAGAGACATAGACAATATGCAGAGGAACCAGTTAACTTCTGTTCTGGAAGCCTCTAGTAAACTCACTGGGAAGTAAGGTTGCATTTTGTCCAGGGTCCACATCTTCAGACTGGGCAGAAAAGGAAAACTAATCAACTCTAGGCCTCCGACTCTTCCCCTTGGCTGGCTCTGTCTGTTCTTCGCATCTCAGTGTGGATGTGATCTGCTCAGATAAGCCAACAATTCCTTCAGAGGGCACCCCAGCCTCCATTCCTCCTACTGCTTTCTCTGTTCCTTCACGGAACCAATCGCCATATTTATCCAGTCTGCCTGTTTCTATACCAAACAGTAAGCTCCATGGCTTCTGCCCATTGCTTTTACATCTTCAACACAGTATTTGGTCAAACAGATGTTTATGTTAGTGGCTCAGTCCTGGCTGATTCTTTGTGACTCCATGGACTGTAGCCCGCCAGGCTCCTCTGTCCATAGGATTCTCCAGACAAGAATACTAAAGCAGGTTGCCATTCTATTCTCCAGGGGATCTTCCCAACCCAGGAATCGAACCCAGGTCTCCTGCATTGTAGGCAGATTCTTTACTGTCTGAGTCCCCAGGGAAGTCCCCAAAATAGATGCTTAATAAATATGTATAGACGCCATGTGTGAATAAAGAATAACAGAAACAATGAATGAACCAGACCTTAAAAGATCATTAGGATTTAAAACTAGACAATAATTCGGAATTCACAAAATTCCTCTCTATCAGTGTTACAGAGAAAGGTTAAAACTAAAGCCTCTCTGCTTAATCCAGCAAGACCAAAGCACCTTCTTCAGCAAAGAAGCACAGTCCCCACAAGAGCAAATGAGATCAGCTTCTCTGCCCTTTCCCCTGTGTTACCTCGGGCTTCACCTCACTTGGATCTAAAGAGTATATTTCAGTCCAAGCACATTTGGCTCCTCGAGAGCAAGGTATTAATCATCTCACACTGGAGTTGGCAATTTTTTTCTGTGAAAGGTCAAAAAGTAATCTGTTGGCTTCATGGACCAGGTGGCTTCCATCCCAAGTACTCAACTCTGCCACTGACCAGTAACAGCAGCTGTAGACTCTACCAAAGCAAACAGGTATGGCTGTGTCTCAATAAAACTTTATTTACAAAAGCAAATGGAGGGCCGGATTTGGACTGCAGGCCACAGCTGGCCAACCCCGGGTCCCAAGACACTGCTACACACTAACAAAACTAGCAAATGGAACCAATGCATGCCCTCCCCCTCAGTGAAGGGGACGTTCCCCATGGGACACCTACAAATTCAGTCCCAACAACCTGGGAACTGCTTTGCCAGAACCATAAATAATAGTCTTGGTTGAATTCCCTGAAGAGAAATCACCAAAGTGAAAAAAAAAAAGCATTACCATATTAAGAGAAAAACATAGCCAAAGAATTTCCTTAACAATCAACTAAGTTCTTGAAATGGGGCCAGAAAACACACTAGGGCTCTGGTTTTTGATGGTTTGGGGAACTGAAATATTTTCACATTCCATGAGAAGCTGCAATCAGAACAACGAGGAGCCTCGTCCTCATGAGCCCCTGGGCGAAGGCTGACCCAGAGCAAAAATGCCGGCTTCCAATCCAGCGTCTGGATGGACACCATCTAATGAAATATTGATCTGAATCCCTCTAAAAATGGTAAAAAAAAAAAAAAAAATCAATACGGTAACAGGAGCCTCTTAACATCGAGAAGAGTCTGCAGTGTCTTTAGCCAATGTGATGCCAGCCTCTCAGTTCAGGGAGAAAAAAAGAGGAGAGACCACAAAACGCCCAGGACAGAGGGAGCAGAGAAAAGAATTCAAAATGGAAAAACACAGGCACAAAATTCCAGGGTAGCTATGGCACTGGGAGCCTCATTCCAGCTCCTGGCTCCTTTACGAGGATGAGTGACAGACTCCAGAAGACGGGGAGCCGCTCCAGCCCGGGCCCTGTGTTATCTGATTCACTTTTGGACAAGCTCGGGCGGCTGAGTCAGCGCCTTCTGACAATCAGGTTGTCTGAGGAGAACTGGCTGGAGGCGGGGGCGGGGGGCGGGAAGGGGCATGAGTCACGCCTGCACCCGCCGCTCCCCTCTCTTGCCACCGTCCCCGGGTCACCTGGACCCTCCTTGCTCCGAGAAGTCGGGGCAGGTCCACCACCCGCGGGCCAGGCTCTGAGAGACAGGCCTGGAGACAGACCAGAGCTGCTCACCAGCTCCTGAGACTCGGGGGTGCAGGGTCTGGGACCCTCACTCTCCCAGAGCCATCCGGGTTCTACGTTTCACAGTCGGGGGGGTCAGCTCTTCTGGCCCCAGCAGCCAGCTCAGCAGGAAAAGACCCTCTGCCCACAGAGCAGCCCCCAAGCCCAGAAGTGTCACTTTCAGCCGCTTCAAACAGCAGTAGGTGGCATCTGGCCCAAAGATGGTGGCAGACAGTTGAAGGCCTGGCCTGGAGGTACAAGGAGAAAACCATTTCACAAGACAAGACAAGCCCGCTTCCAAATATCCCCTGGGGGTGCTGGCGTCAGGGAGAAGTGCCCACAGGAAACCTCACTGCTCCCAGGGCTCTGAGTGACCAAGGACCACAGGGGCCCCGGGGCCCGGCAAGGCCACACGTTGTCCCAGCTCCAGGAATCAGACAAACACTGGCCTCGTGGAGTCTGGGGTGGAGTTGGAGGTGCTGCTCTGCAGCCCGCCTGCTGCGGTGGTCACCTCCTCCTCTGAAAGTGGGGAGCAGCCACTGCGGGAGCCCCAGCACCTTCCTGCCCCCCACCCAACCCCCAAGCCCACAAGCAGCCAGCCTTGCCTCCTCTGAGCGGAGGACTCTGAATTCATCCTCTGCACACGGCTGTTGAGCCCCTACAACAAGACAAGTGACTAAGACAGCTGTGGCCCTCACACCCCAGCAGCAGAGAGAAACTGAGATCCACAGGTAAACACGACAATTGGGAGGGAAATAAGAACAGTGACGTGAGATCCCCTCCGGGGTTATGCATCCCCAGAGTGAGGAGGGGAGACAGGGACATGGACCCTCCCCGGGTGAGTGTCAGGGAAGGACTGTCCGGGCCAGAATTTGACCTGAGGCCTGAGGCCTGAAGGACCGGGGGCTTCCCCAGTGGCTCAGCAGTAAAGAATCGGCCTGCAATGCAGGAGCCACAGGAGCCACAGGTTCGATCCCTGGGTCTGGAAGATCCCTGGAGGAGGGCATGGCAACCCACTCCAGTATTCTTGCCTGGAGAATCCCCATGGAGCCTGGCGGGCTACAGTCTGTGGTTGCGAAGAGTTGTACGTGACTGTAGCGACTTAGCACACACACGCTGAAGGACCGGAAGGCCACCTATGGAGGAGCTGGAAGGGGGACACCCCGGGGAAGGCAAGACCAGGGCCCCTAGAGAACAGCCCTGCTCTGTGGGAGGCGGTGGGGGTGTGGAGTAGTGGGGGGTTAGCAGAATGGGGGAGGTGTAGAGAGAAGAGTGCAGGAGGGGAAAATGGGACCCCCAGCAGGCTGGGTACACCTTTATTTATTTATTTTTTAATACTTTATTCTACATTACAGTACTGTATTTGTTTTGCCATACATTGACATGAATCAGCCACAGGTGTACACGATCTCCCAATGCCGAAGCCCCCTCCCACCTCCCTTCCCATATCATCAGCCTGGATCATCCCGTGCACTAAATCTCTGGTTGAGTCGTTAAGATTTCTCCATAAGCACAGATAGAGTGCGAAGGGCTTTGTACAGGCAGACAGGACCCGATCTGAAAGTTGCAGTCCTGGGATGGGGCGGCGGGGGGTGTGGGGGGGTGTCAGGGTGGGGGGCACAGATGCTTTTCCATTTCCTGTTTCCTAATCAACACAGCTGGAAAAACAGCTGCAACAAACTTACTTTCTTACCTTCTTCAGTATATCCCCAGTACTTATTTCTGTCCTGCACTCTGACCTAAAGAAACCAAATATATTTTTTTCTCTCTTTCTCTTTTCCTGAACTACTCAGCAAAAAAACACTGCACGGACAAAACACAGCCTCTGGAGAAAAACATTTTAAGTGTTCTGCACACACGGCCAGCGTCATGTTCAGCACATTTTGGAATCCGTTTTTATCTGAGGCTGAACTAGTTTGCCCTCAAAGCTGCTTTCTATTAAACTGTTTGCAGGCACACTGTCCTTCCTTCCTGCAGCTGGCACCACCTCCCCGGCCCCAGGCGAATGCTGGCCCCCGTCCGTGGCCCTGAGGAAAGGGCAGTGGAAAGACATGTCTGGGCAGGCAGGCTGCCTTTGGAGGGGACACCCTCCTTCTCCAGCTTGGCGGGGGCAGCCGCCCTCCCTGTTCAGGGAGGTTCCCCCAAAGGTTCTCCCCTGCTCAGACTCAGCAGGGAAAGTGAGTGCACATGAGCCCGCTCAGCAGTGAGGAGCAAAAACGCTCTTTGGTCACAAGCCCAGAAATGTCTCTGGCAAGCTCAAGCCAAGGCGGGTTTACAGAAGATGTGAGGGGGCCTTGAAGAATGAAAGGGAAAGTAGGCTGGCTGATCAGGCTCTGAAAAGGCAGGAGCTCAGACAGCCCTGAGGTCCCCGGCGGCAGGGGCCATACCGGCTTCCCGTCATTTTCCTGTGGTTGGATCCAGTTACTGCTCCAAGCGAAGGATCTGCTTGATCTGATGGGTCCTGTGTCCCATGGCCCCAGGGGGTTGCGGGGGGTGCGCCATGACTGGTGCCCCCACAAGACTGTCCCGGGGAGCAGAAATAGCCCCAGAAGGAGATGCTGGCCTCTGCGCCCAGAAGAGCGTGGGCAGTGACCACAGGTGTCCATAGCAATTTCCATTCATTAACGGTGGCAGGAATAGCACACTCAGGAAGGAGGGTCTCAGGGTTATTGATGGAGAGCCTTTCACATGAAACCCTGCCACTGGAGGAGGAAATGGGCCCACATTATAAGGCACCAAGTTAACCACTGGGCTGGCGTATGTGGGGAGCAGTCACCCCAGTTTCACTGGGTTATGAGCACATGGCCCTGGGGAGACTGAGCCACGACCTCAGATGGCACGCGCCATTCGGAATGAGTTCGATCCTCAAGTTCAAGTTTTGCTGGGTCTGTTCTGCCTCCTCTGAGATTCCCTGCTCTGTTTATTGCTCCCGAGGTGATACAGTGCAAGGTAAGCTCACCCTCCCCCTCACCCCACCCCCAGCACTGCAGACACATTTATAAAATCCTGTGCTGGGGCACTGTAGTCGTCACTGAATCAAGGGGCTCCTCCCAAACTGAGCCTCATTACAAACCAGTCCCTGCCCCCTCTCCTAAATAATCAATCCTCCAACTAAGGGAACAAAATGGAAAGAGCTAGAAGAGATGTTTTCACTCTCCCCACTTCCAACTACTATCAGCAAAAAAAAAAAAAAGCAATAGTCAGTGGAAACCAGTCTCTTGTGTGGGTGTCTGCAATTTAATATCCTTTCATTTCCGATTCCATTTTGCAAAGCCACATTAGTTCGACTTTAAATTTTCAAGCTCCTTTTTCTGGGGCTAGAAACTCATCTCAAATAGCCTGCTGCTGGCAGGAAGGCTAGCCTCCCGGGAACAGCAAGAGCCAGGTCAGAAACACCCTGCAAAGCTGGTCCATCGAGATAATCCACATCCTGCCGGGACCTGCCAGGGATGACAGGAGAACACGCTCTCCACCTCGGCTCAGAAGCTGAAAAGAATATCCCCCGGCCACAGCAGCTGCATGGGGCACGCCCACGCGTGCCAAACATGACATTACTCAGCAGGAGCAGCTCACGCAGGGTCCAGACCAGTGCCCTGCCTGCAGAGAGAGCCCACATGGCTGGCTGCCTCCCCAGGGCTCGGGGGGCTGAGTCCTGCGTGTGGCCACAGGATGTGCTATTCTGGCCAGCCCCCTTCCGGTGAGACTACCACATCCTGGACACCTTGCGAGCTGTATGATCCTACACCAGGGTGTGCCAGCCTCCCCCGTGGGTTATTTAAAGCTGAGCCATCTCATCACACCAAAAGGTCAGGCTTCATCTCTCCATCATGGTCACGGGCTTCGGCACTTGGGGAGCCTGGCAGGCTTGCTTGTGTGTGCCCAGTCGCTTCAGTCATGGCTGACTCTTTGCGACCCTACGGACCACAGCTGGCCAGGTTCATGGGACTCCCCAGACATGAATACTGGAGTGAGTTGCCATGCCCTCCTCTAAGGTGATCTTCCCGACCCAGGGATTCTAACCGCGTCTCCTGCGGGAAGCCCCCTGTCCAGCTTAGGAGGCTATAATTTCTCCACAGTATTAGCTGTGTGGTCTCAGGCGGGTGATTTAAGCTCTCTGAATCCCTATTCCTTCCTATGTAAAATGGGAACGATAAAAGCCGTTGACAGAACAGGTGAAAGTTATAGATGAAGGCAGAGCCTGGTCCAGTTTTGGAGCTTATCAAGTAGAAGTTAGTATGACTATACTATGACCCATAAACACATTTTGAAAGATGAGTTGTTACAGAAATCCCATGGTAACCTAACAGAAATAGTATGCAATCGAGACCTCTCTAAAGGTCAGTTACCTACGCTGGGCACAGGGCCTGTTTCTGCTCTGATCAACAGCACAGACGAAAACAGCCTGTGCTATTTCACCGTGGTCTGACTTCACAGCTCAGATCAGGTAAAAGACACAGAGAGCCAGAAAAGAAGACCACTCTCCTTCTCCTGGTCCAGAAACAAGATTCCAATCTATCCCAATTTCTCCTTCCAGATGAAGTCTGAAAAATGACAAAGTGTGGAGAAACCAGAAAATTCAGTCTCACTAGGCACCTGCCGCTTAGCAAACCAAACCTCTGTTACCAACATACCAACAAGTGGGAACTGTTGATGGTCTATGGACTTGATTTCAGCCAAGACTTTGGGCTTCCCAGGTGGCACTAATGGCACAGAACCCACCTGCCAAGTGTAGGAGACATAAGAGACACGGGTTCAATTCCTGGGTCAGGAAGATCCCCCGGAGGAGGACATGGCAACCCACTCCAGTATTCTTGCCTGGAGAATCACATGGACGGAGGAGCCTGGTGGGCTACAGTCCATAGTGTCACATAAAGTTGGACACAAATGAAGCAACGTAGCATGCACACATGGAGATTTTGCTAAACAAATCAACAGAATAAAAATGACTACAAGGAGAATATTTCAACCAAAAGCAAGCCATTTCCCAAACTGAGCTCTTTACATCTCAATTAAAAAAAAAAAATTCTATGCTCAGATAGTTGTAGTTCAGAGTCACACTCTTGCAGGAGGGTCCTATGCACATCAGCATATGAAAAGCTTTGAGAAGTGCTGTGAGGACAAAATCCATTAGCTTTAATTCAAGGTTTCCAAAACTTTTTGAGTGTGAAGTACTGTTTTAAAACACATCTAGTAACTTTGCAAAAGCCCAGTTTGGGAGACCTGGTTTGTCTGAAAAGTAGTTGTTTCCATGCTAATGATGGTTAACTTCAAAACCCAGTAAATTCTTTATACACGCACACAGGAACACAAATCTATAGCAACAGTTGCCTAAGGGGTAGGAATGGAACGGAAACTCAGTTTTCACTGCTTACCTACCCATTTCTTCATAAGCCTGGTGCTTTGATAAAAATTTAGAACACTATTATTAAAATTCTGATCTTATAGCCTGCTTATTCAAGAAGCTTCCATGAGATCCCACCCTTTCCCCACCCCAGGCCACACTCAGCAGCTCCCAAATGCTCTCCTTTGATCCAGACCTAACTGGCTCCGTCCCACTTGAGAAACTCACGGAATCAGGGAGTTCTGGTGTTTTCTGACCTCTCCGGATTTAGCCAAGTGTCAGCCAAGGCAGCTGAGAATGTGGTCCTGCAGCTGGGGAACACACCTACCTGGTGGTCAATTTTGATAAGGGCGATGTCCGCCTTCTCATCCACGTCTTTGATCTTGGCCTCATAGGTGGCACCATTCTTCAGCTCAACCTTGACCCGATGCTTGTTGGTCACCACGTGGGCGTTTGTCACAATCAGTCCATCTTCAGACACGATGAACCCAGACCCACTGGCCACCGGCACTTCCCTCTTAGAAAAAGGAAGCCTAGAACCAAAAAGGGTACCTGGTTAAAGCTGATTTTAAATCAACCCTCTGACATACTGATGCACCAGTTCTACAACAGCAACAGACACCTATTACTAGCAATTGTTACTCTGCATAATGGCTTTATTAAACTTTAAAAGATAGAATGTTAGACTGACTTTTATTCGTATCCCAAAATTCCACTTAGAAAATACTCGTAGGGAATCTCTTCAGAACCTGAGGCTCTTAAAACATCTTAGAAGGGTCACGAATGTAGATTTCAATAGGCAAACAGGAAAACATCCCGGGGGAGAAGAGCTTATCTTCTTGTAGGACTTTATTCAGTGACACTCTAAAGTGTCTCAGAAATAGCTCTGATGTTTTGCTTATGGCAGCAGTTTTGGTGGGAGCTTTGGAGACTGGGGGCAAAAAAAGGAAGGCGTTCTTTACTTGCGAAACAGTTCGATGTGAACCACGGCAGGAGCTATCTTCTCCACGACATCGGCAATAAAGTTGTATTTATGGCGCAGACTGTTGGGATCTTCCTGACCTAAGAACAGAAACAAAGGCAAGACACTTAAAGATCCTGTGCTCTGTGCTGTGGGTCAGAAGAACTAAAAAAGGAGGGTGAAGACAAGATCCCAGACCTGGGCTCACAGACAAAGATCTTTCCAGCACTTGACGAAATTCCCACTCACATGCATGTGCGTCTGTGCTAAGTCACTTGAGTCGTGTCTGACTCTTGGCTCTTGGCGATCCTATGGACTGTAGCCCACCAGTCTTGCCAGCCCAGGGACTGAACCCGTATCTCCTAAGGCTCCTGCACTGCAGGTGGATTCATTACCACTGAGCCACCAGGGAAGCCCCAGATGAGACAGCAACACCCAGCAAAGATGACTGTTTGCTTGGCTTCCTTGGTCTCAACTGTTTCATCACGAAAATGTTAAACCAGAGGCATCAGCAGATACCTGGGCCTCCTTTATTATTCCAACAGTGGATGGCCCAAAGGTCACCTTAACATGCTATCCACCAGTGTCCCTTCTCCGACACCCCCAGAACCACACAGCAGCCCTTCTCAGCATACCACTGCCATCAAGGGGAGGGTTGAAGCTGTTTCTGATGAGATGCCTATCAGATGTTAGAGATTTAAGAGGCTACCATGAAAAAGCACTAAGGCAAAGGCACAGATAGTGTCTTCCCCTCTGTCTGTCCCTGCAGCATTTTTTCATCTTAATCATTCACTCCACTCCTCCCACCCCAGGACATCCCAGGCCAAAAGATGTCTTATTCTATTGGGGGAGGGAAAAATCTAGTGACCAAAATTTTCTATGTAAACATAGGCACTATAATTAGGGAATCCCCATACCATGGGCATTTACAAAGCCACTTTCAGACAAAGCTATCACAGATCCCACATAGGGTTTGGAGGAAGGCAAGAAGTTAGCTGCCACCAACCCGATGCATGCACCCATAGCACCTGACTCAGAAATGAGCTACTGGAGACTCAGGGTACCGAGCCCCCATTCTGCGGGTACCCGAGTGGCAGAGGCAGTCTGAGCCTCTTACTTTGACCTCAAACCTGTGCCACCTGGTCATACCTCTAGTCTCTCTGCTTGGACGGCAGACAGGGTCCAGGTCAGCCTGCAGCCAAGAATCCCACACCCTGCCTTCCCCTCCTCTCTGCCTCAGCTGTGAGTCTAGCTCAGGGCTGCACCCAGCGCTCTGCCAGCCACACTGCCACCCAGCCCAGGGGAGGGAACTCACAGGGAGATTCTAGAAACCTACAAAGAAATTTGACAGAGATATCTAAAAATTTTAAATGGGGTTCGTTGTGTCTTTTCTTATTACATCTTGGTAGTAATTCATTTTTAGTGTATGCTATGAACATATTGATCCATGATGGGTAGGAAATAACAAGAACAGGAACCCTGATCCTTCACCACAGATGGTCTGCCTTTCTCCCCCTTCACACAGTGGGATTCGCAAAAAGCCTAAAGTTTCAAAGGAAACCATTGGCCTGCAAAACTGCCACTCACAAACAAAGGGTCTGTGCGGCCCACCCCCAACGCACACACACACACACAAGGCACACACACACTAAAGCCCACACCTACACTTACACATTCATGAATACATGCTCACACACACATATATACACACTCTCATACTCATGAGCATACATACACACACACTCACATGTACACACATACACACACATATAAAGACATCCACACCCTCTCATGCACACACATATATACAAACTCCATCTGACTCTTACAGAAACACAGCCTCATATACACACACTCTTACATTCTCACATAGACCCAGTAACGTTCACATATACCCACATACATGTACTCCTACACTACATACACACAGAATGCCTCCACGCCTGGGGTAAGCCATGGCTCCAGGCTGTGAAACCTGTGACATTCTCAAGTCCTCTACGGCTCTTGGAACTGTATATCCACAGGCATTCCCAGTGGCTGTGTGACCCCACCAGGGACCTCAGTTCTCAGCTCTATACTCCTGGGCACAGGGACATCTTGGGGACCAGCCTGCCTCTCCCAACTTTCCTTCCTGGAAGTGAGAGACCATCGAAAACCAAAGGGCCCCTCTCTGTTCCAGCTCCTGGACTCTGCACTGCTTTATTTCAGGGCTGGAATCCACTCCCCTTTCTGCACAGCTTGATTTTTCTAAGGTACAGGAAAAGGTCTGCAACTACTAGGCAAGATTAACTAACTCAGCAAATTTACAGTAGCATCATTTTGTTATTTTGGTTTTCAGGGCCCTTTCATATGATACTATCAGAAAGCCTTCCCTCATGATCCCCTCGGAGAAGGCAATGGCACCCCAGTCTAGTACTCTTGCCTGGAAAATCCCATGGACACAGGAGCCTGGTAGGCTGCAGTCCATGGGGTCGCGAAGAGTCAGACACGACTGAGCGACTTCATTTTCACTTTTCACTTTCATGCATTGGAGAAGGAAATGGCAACCCATTCCAGTGTTCTTGCCTGGAGAATCCCAGGGACGGGGGAGCCTGGTGGGCTGCCATCTATGGGGTCACACAGAGTCGGACACGACTGAAGCGACTTAGCAGCAGCAGCAGCATGATCCCCTTTCTGTGGAAGAGGAAAATTGGATATTGTTCCCATGTGCTTTAGAATTGTGGTGCTAGAGAAGACTCTTGACAGTCCCTTGGACTACAAGGAGATCAAACTAGTCCATCCTAAAGGAAATCAACCCTGAATATACACTGGAAGGGCTGACGCTGAAGCTCCAATACTTTGGCCACCTGATGTGAAAAGCTGACTTGTTAGAAAAGATGTGGATGCTGGGAAAGATAGCAGGCAGGAGGAGAAGGGGTTGACAGGATGAGATGGTTGGATGGCATCACCGACTCAATGGACATGAGTTTGAGCAAGCTCCAGGAGATGGTGAAGGACAGGGAAGCCTGGCAAGCTGCAGTCCATGGGGGTCACAAAGAGTCAGACACGACTGAGCAGCGGAACAACAACAACCTTAAGAGAAAATGAGGCTCACAGACAATAAATGACTTCTACATAGACACTAAATTTCCTTCATAGAGTGTATGAATCACAAAAAAAACCCGAGCAAAAATACATTTCCAGCCCCAAACATATCTGCTTGTCCTCCCAGGATTCCAGGTAGTTGTGGTGATTTAACTGGTGTGTCTCCCCAAGTTCTCCAATGGGAGAAATAAATAAGGGGATAGAAACATTCCTCCCCGACTCAGAACCTGGCGAACATCACCCAGAGACAGCTATAAACAAGTACCTCTGGGCTTCCTTGGACCTGCTCCCTGCAAAAGGCCAAGAGAAGGCTTAACTCCAACAAGACCTGCAGCCCCAGGGAAATGTGGAGATTCTGAGACCCGCACAAGAAGGACAGTTACTAGAGCCCTGCCACTAAAAATCATCCCCTCACTTCCTCTTTCTACTTCCCACAAAGGCCTGGGAGAATCTGCCCACATCAGGGATGAAAATGAGCATGGGTTTTTCCAGCTAAAATGAGAAGCAGTTGCTTTCTCACACACACTAGAGAAAGGGGCTCCAGGGTCTATCCACCTGGGACAGCAACGTGGGAGAGCAGTGTCTAGAGCTAGCTTGGACACCAGAAGGCCCGGGTTCAAGCCACAGCCTACTGGGTGGTCTCCATTTCCCTGTCTGTAAAATGGGGCCAATTACCTCTAGAATGAGCTGTGAAGTCTATTCCCACTCCAACATTCTATGATCTAATCCTTCTCTCCCTCTCATTCCAACATGCTACAGCAAGAGAAAAAAAGACTGTGGAATCTGAGATTGGGCACAGTTCAGTTCAGTCACTCAGTCGTGTCCAACTCTTTGTGACCCCAGGAATCCCAGCATGCCAGGCCTCCCTGTCCATCACCAACTCCTGGAGTTTACCCAAACTCATGTCCATCAAGTCAGTGATGCCATCCAGCCATCTCATCCTCTGTCGTCCCCTTCTCCTCCTGCCCCAGTCCCTCCCAGCATCAGGGTTTTTCCAATGAGTCAACTCTTCGCATGAGCTGAACAAAGTACTGGAGTTTCAGCTTCAGCATCACAGGACTCGTCTAATTCTGCCGATGAGTAAACAGAACACAGGGGCAGTGGGAACACAGACCACACTGAGAAGCCCAAGGCACAAGTCTTAATTGTGCAGCTTAGATGAAAATGCAACGAGTTACCTCTATTATCATTGGTGGATCTGTGTCAATGGGAGAAATAAATAGAGCAGAAACAACTGAACGAAAAAGCAGAATCAACCAGCAGTCCAAAGATGGGCAAAACGTCAAACCAAAGAAGTGTTTGCCTTCTCCAAACACAATTTTCAAATGAGGAATAAAAGGGTCGCTGCACTCAATATGCCAGCAAATTTGGAAAACTCAGCAGTGGCCACAGGACTGGAAAAGGTCAGTGTTCATTCCAATCTCAAAGAAAGGCAATGCCAAAGAATGCTCAAACTAACACACAATTGCACTCATCTCACATGCTAGTAAAGTAATGCTCAAAATTCTCCAAGCCAGGCTTCAGCAATACGTGAACTGTGAACTTCCTGATGTTCAAGCTGGTTTTAGAAAAGGCAGAGGAACCAGAGATCAAATTGCCAACATCGGCTGGATCATCGAAAAAAGCAAGAGAGTTCCAGAAAAACATCTATTTCTGCTTTATTGACTCTTACCAAAGCCTTTGACTGTGTGGAGCACAATAAACTGTGGAAAATTCTGAAAGAGATAGGAATACCAGACCACCTGACCTGCCTCTTGGGAAATCTGTATGCAGGTCAGGAAGCAAGTTAGAACTGGACATGGAACAACAGACTGGTTCCAAATAGGAAAACGAGTACGCCAAGGCTGTATATTGTCACCCTGCTTATTTAACTTATATGCAGAGTACCTCATGAGAAAAGCTGGACTGGAAGAAACATAAGCTGGAATCAAGATTGCCAGGAGAAATATCAATAACCTCAGATATGCAGATGACACCACTCTTATGGCAGAAAGTGAAGAGGAACTAAAAAGCCTCTTGATGAAAGTGAAAGAAGAGAGTGAAAAAGTTGGCTTAAAGCTCAACATTCAGAAAATGAAGATCATGGCATCTGGTCCCATCACTTCATGGAAAATAGATGGGGAAACAGTGGAAACAGTATAAGACTTTATTTCGGGGGCTCCAAAATCACTACAGATGGTGAGTGCAGCCATGAAATTAAAAGACACATACTCCTTGGAAGAAAAGTTGTGATCAACCTAGATAGCATATTGAAAAGCAGAGACATTACTTTGCCGACTAAGGTCCGTCTAGTCAAGGCTATGGTTTTTCCAGTGGTCATGTATGGATGTGGGAGTTGGACTGTGAAGAAAGCTGAGTGCCAAAGAATTGATGCTTTTGAACTGTGGTGTTGGAGAAGACTCTTGAGAGTCCCTTGGACTGCAAGGAGATCCAACCAGTCCATTCTGAAGGAGATCAACCCTGGGATTTCTTTGGAGGGAATAATGCTGAAGCTGAAACTCCAATACTTTGGCCACCTCATGTGAAGAGTTGACTCATTGGAAAAGACTCTGATGCTGGGAGGGATTGGGGGCAGGAGGAGAAGGGGATGACAGAGGATGAGATGGCTGGATGGCATCACTGACTCGATGGACGTGAGTATGAGTGAACTCTGGGATTTGGTGATGAACAGGGAGGCCTGGCATACTGGGATTCATGGGGTCGCAAAGAGTCAGACACGGCTGAGCGACTGGAACTGAACTGAAGAGCAGCTTGACTCAGTGTTAGAGTCTGGTTCCATTTAAAAGTTGTCTATCAAACTAGAGGTAGCTGCAGCTGCTGCCTCATGATCTTTAGAAACCCTGGTTGGCCCCATCTGCCGTGATTTCAACTGTGAGTCAATCATCTTTCTCCCAGAGGGGTCAGCTTGGGTGGAGAATTCCAGAGATGGACCTGTCTCTGCCATAACCCACTCTCTGAGTGATGGAGATGGACAGAGAGCTGGGGCATCCAAGCCAGTCAGCATGGGGAGGATGGGTCACAGCACCGGCTCTGGTCTCAGAAGGATCAGAGTGAGACACCTGGTCCAGGACTTCCTGGCTGTGTGACCTGAGGCAGAAGACTCCTCCAAGTCTTATCTGGTGATCTAGTTGCTAAGTTGTGTCTTCACTCTGACTCTTGTGACCTTATGGACTGTATAGCCCTCCAGAGACCTCTGTCCATGGGATTTTTCAGGCAAGAATACTAGAGTGGGGTGCCATTTCCTTCTCCAGGGGATCTTTCTGACGTGCACCCGGTCTCCTGCACTGCAGGAGGATTCTTTACCAACTAAGCTACCAGCAAAGCCCATCTACTTCTGTGTGTGTGTGATTTTTTATTTCAAAGATTTTTTTTTACGTAAACCATTTTTTTAAACTCTTTATTGAATTTGTTACAATATTGCTTCTATTTTATGTTTTGGGTTTGTTTGGTTTTTTGGCCCCAAGGCATGTGAGATCTTAGCTCCCCAATCAGGGACTGACTGGCATCCCATGCATTGGGAAGTAAAGTCTTAACCACTTGACTGCCAAGGAAGTCTCCTACTTCCACGTGTTTTTGTCACTGACTTTATGAGCTACTGTGTATGATAAAATGCTTGGCCAAGTTATGGCACAGCTTAAAAATAAATAAAAAAATTTTAAAGAACTGGCAAAGGTGCTCAGTAGGCAGTTCCAGACAGGGTTGAGCACCAACTACCTCTGTAGCACAGCAGAAAAGTAAAGGGAGAGGTGAATATGTCCAGAGAACCCCTGTCCCAATCTCAGCAAATCTGTGTGTGTCTTGGGAGACTCCTCCTAACAGGACCATCATGGCTACCAGTGCAGAGGCAGAGATCAGAGGGAAAGAGTGTGGTAAGCCAGTTTTTCTGGCTTTGATGTGTACCTTCATTCCCCAGCTTGTAAGAGCACCCCATAGCCACTGCAGAGCTAGATGAGAGCTGGGTCAGCAGAACAGCCTCACTGAACCAAAGCCCAGTTGCACTCTCAGGTTCCCATGGAGCAACCAAGCTGCCCCAGAAGACAAATATAACTCCCTCTGCAAAGTGAGGGCCTTGTTTAATTAGGCCAGAACTTACATGGCAGAAGGTAATGAGGTTGGGAAATCTCAAGCAGAGTCAAGGCCTGGAACTTCTAGCTGCTCCTTATCACAGAAAGCTAGAATTGGCTGGCATTCAGTGATGGCTGGCCATTTATAGAAAGCTGGCAACTCAGAAGCATGAAAGTAAGGTATTATCTACATTCCTGATTAACGTAAAAATGATAAAAGACAAAAATGGCCAATGTACGGAGTCAAAAGGGAGCATCACTACAGATCCTACAGACAATAAAAGTATGATAAGGAAATATCATGAACAAAATCATGCACATAAATTCTACAGCTCAGATAAAATGGACAGATTTTTTTTAAGCCATAATCTATCAACACTCACTCAAGAAGATACTGATAACCCAAACAACACTATATCTAGTAAAAAAAAAAAAAAAATTGTATCTGTAGTTTAAAACCTTTCCACAAAGAAAATGTCAGGCCCATAGGACTTCATTGGTGAATTCCACCAAACATTTAAGGAAAAACAATATAACATTTCACAAACTTTCTCTAAAAACAGAAGAAGGAAACTACTATCCAACTTATTTTATGAACTCGACATTTCTCTAATATAAAAGCCAACGATATCATGAGAAATTATAGGCTAATATCCAATATGACTAATATCCAACATAAACTAGTATTAGTTGCTCAGTCATGTCCTAATTTTGCAACGCTATGGACTGTAGCCCACCTGGTTCCTATGTCCATGGGATTCTCCAAGCAAAGATACTGGAGTGGGTTGCCATTCCCTTCTCCAGGGATCTTCCCAACATAGGGATCAAGCCCAGGTCCCCTGCATTATGAGTATTCTTTACATCTGAGCCACAAGGGAAGCCAGAACAGAGACTGAATGTCCTTAAATTTTTTAACAAATAGAATTTATCAATATAATAAAAAGGATACCATATCATGATTAAGTGAGGCTTATCCAAGGAAAGGATAAATACAGTTGGTCTAACATCTGAAAATCAAGCAACGTAATTCACTATTCAGTTCAGTTCAGTCGCTCAGTCATGCCTGACTTTTTGCAACCCCACATATTAACATATTAAAAAAGAAAACCTGAACAATCATCTCAATAGATACAAAAAAAAAAGACTACAAAATTGAATATCCATTCATGATTAAAAAATAAAACCAACCTCAGCAAACTAGAACTAAAAGAGACTTTCCTCTATTTGACAAATGGGATCAAAACAAAAACGCCTAAAACTAACATCATACTCAATGGTGAAAAAATAAATGCTGTGCAAGAGACACAGGTTCTATCTCTGGGTCTAGAAGATCCCTGGAGAAGGAAATGGCAACCTGCTCCAATGTTCTTGCCTGGAAAATTCCATGGACAAAGGAGCCTGGCAGCTTACCATCCATGGAGTTGCAAAGAATGGGACACAACTGAGTGACTAAGCAATGCTCTGCTGCTGCTGCTGCTGCTGCTAAGTCGCTTCAGTCGTGTCCGACTCTGTGCAACCCCAGAGACAGCAGCCCACCAGGCTCCCCCATCCCTGGGATTCTCCAGGCAAGAACACTGGAGTGGGTGCCATTTCCTTCTCCAATGGGTGAAAGTGAAAAGTGAAAGTGAAGTCGACACACAGCTAAAAATGAGAACAAGGCAAGGACATCTATTCTTACCACTTCTAGTCAATATTTTATTAAAGTCTTAGAATAATTAATTAGAAAAAGAAATTTAAAGGCATAGAGAACACAGGACTGTCTTTATTTGAAGATGACATTAAGAGTCTACAAAAAAAAAAATCTATGAATATACTACCTAGAATAAGTGAGTTTATCAACATCACAGGGTAACACATCAATATGTACAATCAATTGTATTTCTATATGTTATCAGTAAAAAACTGGAAACTGAAATTTTTTTAAATATCAATTATAACACCACCAAAAATATTAAATACTTAGGTGCTGTGCTTCATCACTCAGTCATGTCCAACTCTTTGAGACCCCCATGGACTGTAGCCCACCAGGCTCCTCCATACATGGAGTTTTCCAGGCAAGAATACTGGAGCAGGTTGCCATTTCCTTCTCTGGGGGATGACTCTGACTCAGGATCGAACTCATGTCTCTTGCATCTCTTGCATTGGCAGGCAGGTTCTTTACCACTAGCACCACCTGGGAAGCCCATTAAATACTTAGGAAAATGTTTAATTAAATATGTGCAAGACCTGTACACAAAAAAGCCGCAAAGCACTGCTGAAATAAAGAAAATGTAAATAAATGGGCAGATTGTGTCAGAGGACTCCCTTTTATTAAGCTATCAATTTTCCCAAAATTGATCTATGGCCCAGGTTTGATCCCTTGTCAGGGAACTAGATCCCACATACCTCAACACAGTCCCAGTGAAAACCCCAGCAGGAAATTTTGCAGAAATCGACAAGTTATTTCCAAAATTTATGTGCAAAGCAAAGAATGCAGGATATCAAATGATTCTCAAAAAGAGAGAACTGAAAGGTTCACCACGTGATTTTATTTCAAACAGAAAAATTTCCAATAACTAAGATTAGCAGAATGATAAGTCATGACATTTTACAAAGACGGAGCTTTCCACTTACCTAGTAAATATTTATCATTACTGATTTTAACACAACCACTGACCCATTAAGAGTAGCCATTTCCTATAGTTCTATGAGTTTTAAAATAGATTCTCATCCAAAGATAATAAATGATTCATCTTTCCTCTTTATAAACCACTGCTGCTGCTGCTGCTAAGTCACTTCAGTCATGTCCAACTCTGTGCGACCCCATAGACAGCAGTCCACCAGGCTCCCCCGTCCCTGGGATTCTCCAGGCAAGAACACTGGAGTGGGTTGCCATTTCCTTTTCCAGTGCATGAAAGTGAAGTCACTCAGTCGTGTCCAACTCCTAGCGACCCATGGACTGCAGCCTACCAAGCTCCTGCATCCATGGGATTTTCCAGGCAAGAGTTCTGGAGTGGGGTGCCATTGCCTTCTATTAGTCATGCACAAAACTCCACAAATGTTGATTCCTTGGAACCCTCATCTCTGGGGTTTTACAAGTAATACTTCTTAACTATTTCCAACAACCTCCTAATAGGAGGAGAGGGAAACGCACACATACTGTTGATAAGTTTCGATGTTTATTATCAAAATTGGAATAACAGGGACTTCCCTGCTGGTCCAGTGGCTAAGACTGCATGACCTCAATGCTGGAGGCCCAGGTTTGATCCCTGGTCAGGGAACTAGATCCCACAAAGCTCAACAAAGAGTAACGATCCCCTGTGCCACAACTAAGACCTGGCACAGCCAAATAAATATTTTGGTTAAAAAAAAAAAATTAGAATAGCAGACACTTCCATTATAAAGTGTTTACTGAAAAATGGCCAGGCAGTAAGTTAAGTATTTGACATATGTTATCACATTGAAGAAAACTGGATGCAGTGAAAATGAAAAGCACAGTGAGGGGGCTATGAATCAAAGGACAGACTGCTACCTGTTTCTCTCCAAAGATTTGACACACAACCGCACGTGTGCTTTAAATACATTAAAACATGTGCTTCTTTCATCTTTAAGGCAAAACAGTCAGGTAAAGATAAGGTGTGAAGCAGGAAGCAATCTTTCCAATTGTAATGCATTCATTTTCAAACTCAGCCCAGAGACACCCCAGAGTGTCATAGCAAACTCCCAGGATATTTCAAGTTTCCTGGGAAAACACTGTTGGACACCTTGAGAACAAGCTCTTGGCAGTTCATAATCTCAAAATCAGACTGCGTTACGTGTTTTCCAGCGATTCCATATATTTGTGAATCTGGATGTCGGGTGGTGGTGGTCTCTGTGATTAAAAGCAAGGACCATAAAAAACCAATGTCGAATTGGAATGGGTGGAACTGTCCAATCTGAATCTAAGATTTGAGAGGCTGTATGGCTCCCGGTGAGTGCGCATAGATCATTTGTATTAATTTTGTAAGTAATTGTGGAGAGTGACTAATAAAATTAAAATGTCATTTTTCTTTCTTATTTGGCTGTGCCGGGTCTTGAGTTCGGGTACTCGGGATCTTGGCGATCTTCATTGCAGCCTGCGGCATCTTTGGTTGCGGCATGCAAACTCTTAGTTTCGGCATGTGGGACCTAGTTCCCCTGAGCAGGGATCAAACCCAAGCTCTCTGCACTGGGAGGGCAGAGTCTTAGTCACTGGACCACCAGGGAGTCCCTCTTTCTTTTCCTTTTTTTGTCAAATGACTACTATGCTACAACAACAAAAAAACTTATTAAGCTGTTGAGACGTAACTATCTGATAAATGGAACTGTCAGCTCCTTTTGGCCCAGTGTTGCTGTTCAGTCACTTTGTCATGTCCGACTCTTTGTGACCCGGTGGACTGCAGCACGCCAAGCTTCGCTGTCCTTCACCATCTTCTGGAGCTTGCTCAAACTCATGTCCATTGAGTCAGTGATGTCATCCAACCATCTCATTCTCTGTCTCCCCCTCCTCCTCCCGCCTTCAATCTTTCCCAGCATCAGGGTCTTTTCCAGTGTGTTGGTTCTTCGCATCACGTGGCCAACGTACAAGAGCTTCAGCTTCAGCATCAGTCCTTCTAATGAATATTCAGGGTTGATTTCCTTTAGGATGGACTGGTTGGATCTCCTTGCAGTCCAAGGGACTCTCAAGAGTCTTCTCCAACACCACAGTTCAAATGCATCAATTCTTTGGCATTCAGCCTTCTTTACCATCCAATTCTCACATCCATACATGACTGCTGGAAAAACCATAGATTTGACTAGGTAGACCTTTGTTGGCAAAGTAATGTCTCTGCTTTTTAATACGCTGTCATAGCTTTTCTTCCAAGGAGCAAGCATCCTTTAATTTCGTGGCTGCAGTCACCATCTGCAGTGATTTTGGAGCAATTACTAAGACACCCAGTGTCCACAAACCATGAAACTATGGGAACCTCAGCCTGGCCTCCTGGGCTCTCTCCAGTGGATACTGCTGCAACCCAGCACAGCTTCAATAATCAAAGTAGAAGATTTATAGGAAGGTAGACAGGGTTTTGGCCTAGAGTTTGCATTTGCCCCATGAGGGCCCCAGCCAAGCATTCAGTTGTCAAAAGCTTCTGGAAAATCTGCAGAAGTGAAATATTTAAACTGCAGTTGGTTAAAACCTTGTCTCCTTCCCTCTGTTATCTCCCATCCTATCGGAGTGCTGTGGACATTCAGGGATATGGCTACAGGGAAAGTAGCCAAAAGTGATCCATCATTTTTCTTTGGGTTTAATTAATAAATACAGTTAGGTGCTTTGAGGTCACTTCTGTGTCTAGTGACGTTTCTACCCTAGGACAGAAATGGTTTGCAGGGGACTTCCCTGGTGGTCCAGTGGTTAAGACTCTGTGCTTCCAATGCAGGGGGTTTGGGTTTGATCCCTGGTCGGGTAACTAGGGATCTCACATGCCAGGAGGCCAAAAATAAAATAAAAATAAATAAAATTTTAAAAATAATAATAATAATTTTAAAAAATTTCAAAAAGAGACGGTTTCCTGGGAAAGACAGGAAGACCAAGCTGGACTTCAACCCCAGAACATTCCTGAATGAGAAGCACAAAAGCGCTAAACCCACCCCTGTCTCGGGGCCACAGGCTAGGTTATCACTACCCAGCTCTCTGCCCTACATTCAGCCTCCCAGGTGCATCTCCACACCTCCCAGAGTTTCCTCCGCATTTCCAAAACTTTTTAAGAATCCCACTTGCACATTCTAATTGAGGCAGGTCAGTTTTCAGTGTCTCCCCTTAGTTATTACCTCTTGGGGTGCGTGAAGTTACTGCAGGGCTCCCACAGCCATCCCCATCTCATCCACAACTTCTTCCATCACGTGGCTATAAGTCCCCAACTCTATCTCCCAAGATTCCTTAATGCACACTCTCCACACGTGCAAACCTCTCACCAAGCCTCCAAAAACACCACGCTCCACCCCCACGTCCTGCATTCACACACACATTTTCTTCCTGGCCAGCATACAGACTCTCCTCCCCAACAGCAAGTCAAATCCCACCCAGCTCTCAATCTTGGTAATAAATAGCACCAACAAGAATACGACTATACATTTACAGAGCATCTACTATGCATGTGTCAAGCACAAAGCTAGGCACTAAATACCCGTTCTCTCTAATTATCCCTGCCAGCCTGCAGGAGGCTGTTACCCCCAGTCTACAGAGATGCGGAGATGGAGGATCACAGAAGTCAAGCACGATGCTCAAATTTTCAGAGCTGGCGAGGAGCAGAGGCGGGAGGCCGACCCCATCTGTCTGGCTGCCTAGCTGGAGCTCTTTGCTCTGCTTCTGCGGTCTTTCACCCAGCCTCCAGCCCCCCGAGGCCCCTGCGGTTGTGGGAACTAGCTTCTCGCTTCCAGGCCCGAGAATTCAGAGCCAGGATTTAGGATTAACAAGCCAACCTTCACTTCCAGCAAGAACAATCGTGCTTTCCAAATTCTCCACAGGGTTGATAAGTAGGGCTAATTTGGAAAACAGAACGCAGTGTATTCTAGGGAAAAGAAATAAATCCCCCTTTATTCAATAGGAACAGCATGTTCTCAAAATTCAAATCAGTTGCAGGAGCAGATTGGTCAAATCACTGGCATTTTAATGCCCTGTCCCACATTGAGAATCAGCTAGATAATTTGCAGAGCCCAGGGCAAAACGAAAATGCAGGGACCCCTTGTTTCAAAATTATCAAGAATTCCAGGATGGTGACTAGACCATTAAGTCAGGAGTGAGGGTCCTTATGAACAGATTACACACCCATGAAGCAGACCCTGCCTCTATTCCAACCTCATCTGATTCAAAATCCAAAGTGCTTGTGAAGAGCTGAGAAGCATCAGTAGCTCCCTGATCTAGAGGCAGCGACAATACGGGGATCTCACTGTAAAGATTAAGAAGTGAATTCTGTCCACAACCAGTGGGCTTGGAAGAGAATCCTGAGCCTGGGCAATGTCTCAGTTTCAGCCCAGGGAAGCGATGAGCAGAGGGAACTGTGTCTGAGGACCTTTTCACGTAACTCGAGATCATGACTTTGGGTGTTTTAAAGCTGCTTCATTTGTGGTCCTTTATCACCAGCAATAGAAAACTAAGATGGGCGGGAGTGATGGTCTAAGACATCCCAACCCTGTGAAAGCTCCAGACAACTAGGGAAATCTACCAAAACTTGAATTAAAGACTACAACACTGCTTTGCTATGATGCCACTGCTCAGGACCTGCTGGAGATGACGCCTTCATCTGGCTGAGCCTGGGCAGACTCAGCCTGCCTAGGAGCCGAGGAAGCATCCCATGTGCTGGAAGGCAGGTGTCTATCTCCCGTGATCCAAGGTGCCCGGCCCAGTTCACTCTCCACGAGGCAAACCACACAACCTCAGTCAAGCCCCTCGAGCCAAAGGTTCCTCCACTATAAAATATGGAGGCTCAACTGGGGGTTTCCAAGGTCCCTCCTGGCTCCATAGAGAAAGGGAAGAATTCATTTGTGATTTTTCACCTAACTTCTTCAATTTTAAATGCCACCAAATATTGTCATGATGGTTCGTGCATGCTTAGTCGTGTCTGATGCTTTTGAGACCCTATTGACGTAGCCCACCAGGCTCCTCTGTCCATGGGATTTTTCAGGCAAGAATACTGGAGTGGGTTGCCATTTCCTCTTCCAAGGGATCTTCCCAACCCAGGGACTGAACACATCTCTTGCGTCTCCTCCATAGTTACAGACTTCCCTGATGGCTCAGTGGGTAAAGAATCTGGCTACAGTGCTAGGAGATACAGGAGACACGGGTTCAATCCTGGGTCAGAAAGATCCTCTTAAGGAAGAAATAGCAAACTACTCCAGTGTTTTTGTCTGAAAAATGCCATGGACAGAGGAGCCAGGTGGGCTATAGTCTATGGGATGACAAAGAGTCAGACACGACTGATCACAAGCACACACAAAGACAGTCATACTTTAAAGACTACTAATCACAGCACAGCCCAGTCCTGACAACTGATAGCATATGGGGGAAAGGAATACCAGATCTCCTTACATGTCTCCTGAGAAACCTGTATGCAAGTCAAGAAGCAACAGTTACAATTGGACATGGAACAACTGACTGTTTCAAAACTGGGAAAGGTGCTTATTTAACTTCTATGTAGAGTAAATCTTGTGAAATGCCAGGTTGGATGAATCACAGGCTGGAATCAAGATTGCCGGCGGAAACATCAACAATCTCGGATATGTAGATGATAACACTCTAATGGGAGAAAGGGAAGAGGAACTAAAAAGCCTTTTGGTGAGGGTGAAAGAAGAGAGTGAAAAAGTTGGCTTAAAACTCAAGATTCAGAAAACTAAGATCATGGCATCCGGTCCCATCACTTCATGGCAAACAGAAGGGGAAAAACTGGAATCAGTAACAGATTTTATTTTCTTGGGTTCCAAAATCACTGTAGATAGTGACTGTGGCCATGAAATTAAAAGACACTTGCTCCTTGGAAGGAAAGTTTCAACAAACCTAGACAGTGTATTAAAAAGCAGAGATATCACCTTGTCCACAAAGGTCCATATAGTTAAAGCTATGGTTTTTCTAGTAGTCATGTATAGATATGAGAGCTGGACCATAAAGAAGACTAAGTGAGGAAGAAATGATCCTTTCAAATTGTGGTGCTTTCAAATTGTGAGAGTCCCTTGGACTGCAAGGAAATCAAATCAGTCAATTCTAAAGGAAATCAACCCTGAATAGTCACTGGAAGGACTGATGCTGAATCTGAAGCTCCAACTCCTTGGCCACCTGAGGCAAAGCACCAACTCACTGGAAAAGACCCTGATGCTGCTGGGAAAGACTGAAGGCAGGAGGAGAAGGGGACAACAGAGGATGACATGGTTGGATAGTATCACTGACTCCATGGACATGAGTCTGAGCAGAGATAGTGAAGGACAGGGAAGCCTGGCATGCTGCAGTCCCTGGGGTCACAAAGTGAGACACGACTCAGTGAGTTAACACCAACAAAGGGGAAAGGACAAAATAGGAAGAAAGGAACTCAGATAAAATGATGGCTAGATTCGTACAGGATCTACTCGCCAAGGGGCTGTGGCAGACCAGTCAGGGCAGCCACTGTCCTGCATGGCTGGCTCTCCTGCACTTGACGCAGTCCCCCGAGCACTTTGGGTCCAGCCCTTTCTTCCTTGAGAGTACCTGAGCATAAGTGATCAAGTTCTTACTAAGGCAAGGGCACAAATGCATTGTACAGAGTTTGGAAATGAAAGCCAGTGGAAAACCTTTCCATTTGCATTGGAAGGACCGAGAGGAGTAATTACCCTTGAGATGCCAGCTTGGACCCACCACTGCTCTCTGCCCAGAAGCCTTGGGAAATCTCTCTTGGCCACCAGCAGACACAGCCAGCCAGTCTCCCATAGGCTCAGAAATGGTAAATAAAGGAGCAAGCACAGCAGGCTTGCAGTGGGTGTCAGGGAAAGTTTAAATAGCCTTAGGAACAGCTCAGTTGAGTAAGGGGTCTGGGTTGCACTCCTCACCTGTCATCAGCCACCATACCACAGTCAAAGCACCCCAAGAGGGTGCTCCCCATAGGGGGCTAGTCTCTGGAGCCCCCATCTTCCAAGGACCAGCCTAAAATTCAGGCCTAGAAACCAGCGACCCCTTGGAATGCACTGCCAGCGGGTGTATGCCCAAGGCTGTCCCCTTATTCATCTGTAGAGGGTCCCAGGGTCACATGTGAACATTTCTTTGTCCCTAGTAGGGCAAGATTAAAAGTAGCCACGAAGAGGCTACTTGCTTGGTAAATAAATCCAGGCCCAAGTGCAGAGAGGACCCCTCATCCCCAGGAGGAAATTATCACTCACACACCATCCGCATGGGCCCAGTGGCCCAGTGGCCCAGTCTCACCCGTCCGGTTCCACTCACCGCTCAGCACCTTTACCACGAAGCCAAGTGGAGCCTGGCAAGGCTGGGGGAGGGGGTGGGGGACAGGGATGTTGAGCATTATACTGCCCTGAGCCAAAGGCCCCCAGCTCCTGACGGAGCCAGAACAGACCCGAGAGAGGGAGAGGGCTGCCGGCCAAGGCAAGCCACTGGCATCATGGAGAGACAGAAGCTGAAAGACTGAGCTTTACCGTGAGCGGCAAGCCCCGCCACGCCGCCCCTCACATCAGGACTTTGGATGGCGGGCGTCCACACCTCTGGCGGAGCACGAGCACCCAGGGCTCCAGCTGGACCAGGTCGAAGGCACGTGGAGCCGAATCGGGAGACAGGCGGTTAAGTAACCCGACACCGCACAGCTGGGAGAGTGGCTGGTCCACATCCCGGGGAGGCACAAGGATGCTTTTCTCACTGAGCAAAGCTCTCTTTGTGAGGGTGCACGATGGATTGAGCGTTGAGGGGCACAGGAGGAGAAGGACTGGCCAGCTGAGGGGGAGAAGGAATAGCAGGCAGGTGGCAGTTAAAGGAGCCGGGGGCACCAGAGGAGCTCAGGACGCCTCCTCCTGTTCCATTGACCTTGGACTACCTTCCTCCGAGGGTCAGGAGAGACATTGACTTAAACAGGTTCCTAATGGATAATGACCTGGGATGTGAAAAGGGGATTGTTGTTTAGTTGCTGGGTAGTATCTGACTCTTTGCAACCCCATGGACTGTGGCCCACCAGACTCCTCCATCCAAGGAATGCCCCAGGCAAGAATACTGGAGTGGGTTGCCATTTCCTTCTCTAGGGGATCCTCCTGGACCAGGGGGTCGAACCTGTGTCTCCTGCACTGGCAGGTAGATTCTTTACCGCTGAGCTACCTGGGAAGTCCGCAAAGGGGATGGGGCCTCCTTTTGGCAGAGCATTTGCCTGGAAGAGAAGAAAAAGCATCACCTAGCGAAGGTGGCAAAGATGCCCTGCCAGACTCATTTTCTCCATGTTTTCCGTTTAAGCGACTGCATTCTGTCTGCCCGCTCCATTAGATTCCAAGGACCTGTGTTGGCCACGGCTCCAATGCGGAGTCTGGCCCCACGCTGGTCTGAAGCATGGAGGCAGCAGAGACAGAAGCGAGACCTTGCACATTCCAGGAAATCAGACCCCCATTCTAATCAGTGCTGTGACTGCGAATTCCAGGGCAGAGGGGCCGTGCAGCTAGGTTTCTCTGAGCCCTGCAGGAAAACGCACAGGAGGGAGACAGAAGCATCACTTGACTGAGGCCGAGGCTGCCGACTGAGGTCTAAAATCCACTTGGAAATCCTGTACATCATCAGGGCCACTGTGTGCAAACGTCAGGAAGCATACAACAGAAAAAGACACAGCTTTGGAACCAAGTGTCCCAGGGCCAAAGGCCCTAAGCCCCATTCTTGAGAAAAGAAACTGAATATTCACAGGTAGCAACTGTTTTTCATGGTTGTTGTTTTTTGTGTTTTTTTTTTTTTTTTCACAAAGGACCACTACACTCTCTCTTTTGCAGAGAAATAAAAAGCAAAATGGAGGAGAGTTACGTGTGACCCATTTTTCAGCTCCTACTGAATAAAGGAGGAAGACGGGGTGGAGCCGGGGAGCCTGGCCTCGATTTCCAGCCCGCACTGGCACTTTCAAGGCCTGGCAGCTCCTGGCTTTCCGGCACAGTCTCCCAGACGGCTCAGAGTGGGAAAAGCTCGCCTGACGCCAGACCTCAGACTGCAAACCCGTCCCCCACCTCCATGTGCCCTGAGAGAGTGCCTGTCTGCAGGGGTTGGGCCAAGGCTGCCACCAGTGATGCTGAAAAAGACTCGGGCAGGTGAAGTGAAGAAGGAGAGAGAAAACCCAAACAAGTCTAAGACAGCCTCCCCGAGGAGGAGGAACGGCTTTCAGGGGGCACTTGGCCAGCTGGCCTGTCAGTCATAAGCAAGGCCCTGTTCTCTACTTTACTGGTAAAAGGTAAAAGGCCTTTTATAGAACAATGCATCTATGTTTAAAGGTGCCTGTCATTGGTAATCGCTTTTCAGTCTCACTGGCAAAAAGAAAAGGTCCTCGCTTGCATACCCATGCTGAATGCTTGGGTTTGCTGGGTATTGTTGCCTTTCATAGTTGTTGTTTGTTTTTTTTTTTTTCTGACCTGTTTGACGTATTAGTAAAAAAAAAAAAAAAGAGATTTCCAATCTATTCCACCGCACAATTTCTTTTTCAGAAGTCTCCTGAACACCCAGCATGATGTGTCTATTATTATCTTTGGGGAAACAGCTGACTGCTCAGCTCACAAAAACACTATTAACTTTCCTCCTGATAAGCATCTGGCTCCGGTCTTGACCTTCCCAGATTTCTCAGCCCGGTTCTTTTCCTGCTCCAGCTCCTCCTGCTTGTTGTGTCTGAAGTGGCCAAGGCAGTTCAGGCTTCCACGAAGCCTCCAGCCTCAAGCAGCGGGCTGGGAGATGACCAGTCTGTTGATGAAGGGCCTGGGACACACTCCTGAGCTGTCAGCAGCCATCCTCCTGCAGGCCCTGGTGGAGAGGGGTGGGCCTGGGACTTGGGGTTGCAAGATGGGAAAGTGTGGGGGAAAAGGATGTGACGGTGAACCAAGACCCTCCATCCGGTAGGGACTATCCAGAGAGGTACCCCCTCTGCCCATTCGCCGATAGGTACTATCCTCAAGCTTCCCAGGTGACTCCGTATTAAAGAATGTACCTGCCAAGCAGGAGATGCAAGTTCAATGCCTGGATCGGGAAGAACCCTGGAGGAGGGCATGGCAACCCACTCCAGTACACTTGCCTGGGAAACTCCACGGACAGAGGAGCTTGGCGGGCAACAAAGGGGATCGCAAAGAGCTGGACATGACTTAGCAACTAAACAGTAAACTGTCCTCCCGGTTAAGAGGAGGGAACTTGTAAAACTGAGACAAAACTCAGAAGAAATCTTTGGCTTAAGTGAGAAGTAAAAAGTGGGTCTTAAGACCCAAGGCGAGCCACTTCCCTTCTCTGGGCCTCAGTTACCTCATCAGTAAGATGAGGGGGATGACTAAACCATTTCCAACATCCTTTCCAGCTCCTGAAAAAAGTGTATGATCTAATATATATGAAAAGTGCATTTCCTGATCTTTCTCTTTCAGTACATAATTCCCATCCTTATAGAATATTCTTATTTTCTATCTTGGCTTCCTGCAGCCTGTGTTCCAGCTTCTTCTGGGCCGCCTCAGCTGTCTAGACTTTTAAAGTGATGTTTGGGGCTGGGATTAGGAAACCCTAATCAGGAAGAGGGGATAAAATAAAAGTCTGGCCTTCCTATATTCACACAACAGAATATTATTTGGTCATAAAACAAGGTGAAGCATGGATACCCACAAGATGGATGAACCTGGAAAATATTACAGTCAGTGAAAGAAGGTAGTTACAAAGGACCACAAGTGTATGATTCCATTTATATGAAATGCCCAGAACACGGAAATCCATAGCGACAGAAAGCAGATTCGTGGATCCGAGAGCAGAATTCTGCAAAGTATGGAGTGACTTGCTGATGGGTACTGGGTTGCTTTTTGGAGTGATGAAAGTATTCTAGAATTACACAGTGATGACAGTTGGCACTACTCTGTAAATACACTGGTCTGTCTGCTTTAAAGGGGTGAATTTTATGGTAGGCGAATAATATCTCAGCAGAACTGAGATATTTTAACTGCATTAAAAAAGGGGAAAAGTCAGTTTCTTTTTACTTCTTTATTGTGGCTACTGGAAAATTGTATTTTACATATGCAGCTCCTATTGTATTTTTGGTCTATGTGTAACCAAACATTCCAGTAAACATATTGTTCATTTTTCCAAACAAGCACAAACAGTCTGGCCTCCTCCTGCATCCTGAACTGAGTCGGCATCCGGGAGACTGAGAGCAGAGAGCCCTGGGCTGGGCATCCAGGGACTCAGAGCCTCTGTCACAGCCTGGTTTGTGACCTTGGGCTTTCACAGCACCTTGCTGGTCCTGGCCCCACAGGGAAAACACAAATGTTGGCCCACACAATCCCCATTAGGTCGGACAGCCCTAGTGGCTCAGACAGTAAAGCATCTGGCTGCAACGTAGGAGACCCAGGTTCGATCCCTGGGTTGGGAAGATCCCCTGGAAAAGGGAATGGCAACCCACTCCAGTCCTCTTGCCTGGAAGTTTCCATGTACGGAGGAGCCATGGGGTCACAAAGAGTCGGACACAACTGAGCAACTTCACTTTCTTTTCTTTCACGTTCAGCAGGTAAAATCAAATTTTAAAAGTTCTCATTCTACCCCAAACGTTATTTATCTCCTAAAAGCAGTCGACCTGGGAATAGAAGTCACGTAAAAGACGGACCAGGTAATTTACTGATGGAGTAGAGTGGTTTAGTACCATTGTTTTCCATTTATCCTCGTGGATTTCTTTGGGGAGTTTCTTCCTGGTTGCCGCAGCTTTCAGCGACTTAGGAGACTGTTAATTCTTTAGCCAATGGCAATGAATATGGGTACAATCCCTGGAAAATAATTTGGCAACATACATCATGGGCCATAAAAATTCTCACCCTTTCATCCAGTCACTGTGCTTTTAGTATCTATCCTAAAGAATAACCAGATACAGAAAGCCATAAACACAAAAATGTTGGTTTGGGGAAAGCACGGCCCAAATGAACATAAAAAGGACTAGCTAAGCAAACGGTAATAACACTTGGGACAGAAACGATTGAGCTGCTGGAGTAACAGTGGAATCCCAGATCTTTTTATTCTTTTTTTTTTTTGATGTGATTAAAGTATAATTTTCAAGAACTGGTATAGTATAATATGCCATCAAAGCATTTCCCATGATATCTAAGCAGCATGGTGAAGAGAAATTAAAAGAGCCTTTATGCTGAGAGAGGAAAATCTTGGTATATTCGTCCCAAAGAAAATCAAACCACAGCAAAAAGATATTGAAGCATCTCAGCCCTGACTTATCTGGCATATCTACTATGATATTTATACTGACATTTTTCTTTTCAGCAAGAAGACTGTAATTATGGTTCAAGGGCATTAATAGGTGCTTAGAACTCTTGAGAGGAGAAGTCAGTCATTATGCGGATAGCCTTTTGATCATCTTCCAATCCAAGCAGATTATTTTTGGCGGGGGGTGGAGGAAGCTTTCTTTAGCATCATTTTGTAATGAGAGACTAAATGAAAGTGCCCACTGTCTCCCTGCCTCATGGAAATGGTGTGCATGGACCCCAACCTCTCCCAAACGGCCCCCTGCTTTAGCAGGAAGAGACAGCTGAGGAGCGAAGGGCTCCAGTGTGGAACCCACACCAGCCCACCAACCCTCCTATGAGAGTCATGTTCCCTTTGGGTGCCTCTCTCTAAAGTGAAGGGTCAGGCTATGGGATCTTCAAAAACCTTCTACAGTCAGATTTCAAGCTCTGGGATTCTGTCCACAAGCCAACTGGTGGTTCTGACCAGTCAACAGCGTCTCTGACCAGTCAACAGCGTCTCTGCAGGAAAGGAGTGTTCTTTTTCCACAGGATCCCAGAAAACATGAAGGTGGAGCGTTGATGTGGTTAGAGATGGGTCGTGGACGGTGTGTGCACACAGTTGTACTTGTCAGAGGATGGAGGAGACAGCACTAGGAGACAGCAGTTCTGAGCTCCAGAATAAACCGTGGAGACATTAGCACCTATCTTTCAGGAACCAATAGACCAAGTAGGCAGAAAATCAGTAAGGATGGAGTTGACCCAAACGGCATTATCAATCCACTAGACCTAAATGATGTTTACAAAACACTCCATCCAGCACCAGAAAATTCTGCTGTTCACATGGACCATTCACCAAGAGACACCACGTTCTGGACCAAAGAGCACATCATAACCAATTTGAAAGAACGGAAATCACGCCGAGTATGTTCTTAGACCACAGAAAAACTGAACCAGAAGCCAGTAACAGAAGGCGAGCTGGAAAATCCCCAAGGGTTTGAAGACTAAATAACATGCTTCTAAGTAACACTTGAGTCAAAGATGTCTCAAGAATAGTTGGGAAATGGGGCAGACTTGGGTTCAAATTCTGGCTCCACCTCCCTCTCCTGAGTAGCCCTTGAGAGTTATCACTCACTTCTCAGCCTCATCTATTCCTCAGTTGGACAATGAGATAACTGCTCTCTCCCTGGGTGGCGACGAGGGACGCACAAGGTGGGCCCGTGACACGAGAGCACAGCACCCAGCTCCCAGGAAGCACCCGGCTCCCGGGAAGCACCCGGCAGTGGCAGGTCCCCTGGTCGTGGTTCCGTCCATTGCTGCTGCCCAGCACCTGGCTGTCCAGGAGAATACTGACCCTTCTCCTCTCTCCCCCAGGCTAGCTCAGTCTCTGCCAGAGAGAAGCACTTGTGACTGCCGAATGCTGAGCCTTTGCTCCTCTGTATCCAGTTGGCAGCCATCGGCCTGGGCAACCCCAGCTGGCGAAACCCTCTGTGTCCATCCATCCCCACCAAGTGGTGACGACCACTTGGAATACTGGCAAGAAAGAGAGGGCTCTCCTAGTCACAGGGTGTGGGATGACTCAACTGTTGGATGATCAAGTAAAATCTCGCCTGAGACTGTGTGCAAGGGAACTCTACTGCAGATCTTGCCAAACTCGGAGGGAAAAAAATTCACCAGGCAGACAGGCCTACCGTCTTCTTCTCGAGATCAGATTGCACAACTAACGAGAAAGATGTTTCCTGAGGTTTGAAAATATTGCACAAGGCTCTGACTCATTAAGACAGAGCTTATTCAAATTTGAAAACTATCGAAAATTCCAGCCACAACAATGTGCCCTCTGAAACCACCATGTGCCCAAGGAGACATAATTACCTCCTGATGAGGGCCCAGCTGCTGTCACATGACGCTGGGTAGGACTGCTTTTGTGGCAAGTGCTGACATGACAATTTGTCCAGGGGATCTAAAATAATAGGCCACTCGTGGACTCTCAATTTTACGACAAATCTTTCCTTGTAAGGAATTCCTGAAGCATGGAAAACAAGCAAAGCATCGGTCAAGAGGGTCTCAGGGTTTTTATGTTCTGCTCTGTCTGGGCATCACAAACCCTAGGAAGGGTGAACCAGATGACATTTGGAAAATCCCAGGTGTTCCAGACAGGCAGCTCTTCAGTCCAGAGAAGTCACAGGCTTCTTAGGTGATGCAGACCGTGACTGGGGGATTCAAAGGGTGACAGGCAAGGTGGCGTCTGAGTCCTTCTGTCCAGAGAAGTTTTCCTAATATATTTGTTAGCAAACTCCAAGTCAGCCTCCAGGACACGGGCCTGGTGTCACCCTCGTCCTGTGTGAGGCCTCCCTTTAACCCACCCACACACTGTATCCCCAGGAGGACACCATGACAGCAGTACCTCCACTGAGCTGACTCCTCATTGGCTAGCTCTGTAAAAATGATGACGGTGATGATTACGACAACTAACACGGATCCAGGTCTAGTAACGCACTGGGTACGATTCTAAGCACTGAGTTCATATAATTAGCTGCTTCCATCTTTCAACAATCCTATGACATAGGTATGTACTCACTATTATTTTTATTATGATTTTACTGATGAAGAAACTGAAACTGGGAGAGTCTGTCACATAAGAGACATCATCCCTTTAGAAAGTGGTGAGCTGACTCAAGAGTGTTCCAGAAAAACATCTACGTCTGCTTCATTGACGACGCTAAAGTCTGATCTGACCGTGTGGATCACAACAAACTGTGGAAAATTCTTCAAGAGATGGGCATACCAGATCACCTTACCTGCCTCCTGAGAAATCTGCATGCAGGTCAAGAAGCAACAGTTAGAACCAGACATGGAATAACAGACTGGTTCCAAATTGGGAAAGGAGTATGTCAAGGCTGTATGTTGTCATCCTGATTATTTAACTTACATGCAGAGTACATCATGAGAAATGCCAGGCTAGAGGAAGCCCAAGCTGGAATCAAGATTGCCGGGAGAAATATCAATAACCTCAGATATGCAGATGACACCATCCATATGGCAGAAAGCGAAGACGAACTGAAGAGCCTCTTGATGAAAGTGAAAGAGGAGAGTGAAAGAGCTGGGCTGAAACTCAACATTCAGAAAGTTAAGATCATGGCATCCGGTCCCATCACTTCATGGCAAATAGATGGGGGAACAATGGAAACAGTGACAGACTTTATTTTCTTGGGCTCCAAAATCACTACAGATGGTGACTGCAGCCATAAAATTAAAAGATGTTTGCTCCTTGAAAGAAAAGCTATGACAAACCTAGACAATATATTAAAAAGCAAAGACATCATTTTACCGACATAGGTCCATCTAGTCAAAGCTAGGGTTTTTCCAGGAGTCATGTATGGATGTGAGAGTTGAACCATAAAGAAAGCTGAGCATCGAAGAACTGATACTTTTGAACTCTGGTGCTGGAGAAGACTCTTGAGAGTGCCTTGGACAGCAAGGAGATCAAACCAGTCAATCTTCAAGGAAAGCATTCCTGAATATTCATTAGACTGATGCTGAAGCTGAAGTTCCAATTCTTTGGTCACCTGCTGTGAAAAACTGACTCATTAGAAAGTCCCTGATGCTGGGAAAGGATGAAGGCAGGAGGAGGATGGGTTGACAGAGGATGAGATGGTTGAATGGCATCATCAACTCAATGGACATGAGTTTGAACAAACTCTGGGAGTTGGTGATGGACAGGGAAGCCTGGCATGCTGCAGTCTTTGGGGTTGCAAAGAGCTGGACACAACTGAGCCACTGAACTGAACTGATCAGACTCCTTAAGCTGAGTGTGATACAACCTACTACAAACTCCTTGATATCATGGACTACTCAGCCTTACCTCTGACTCCCTCTACCTAGACCCCCTGAGTACACAGTAGGTGTTCAATAAATGCTCTGAATGAACTTAGAACTCACGTCATCAATTCTAAAAGCTGAAATCTGAGCCCTTCCAGCAGCAATAGACATGTCTCTTCAATAGAAGCCTTTCGGAAAAGCATTTGGGATGGCTACACTTCACAGTTTCTCTGTTGACATTAATTTTCTTTCTTTTTAATAGCAGAGAAGATGGGGAAGGAAAGAGAAAAGATTCAGGAGGGATCTTGCTCCAGAGGACACCTGCAGCCCAGCTTCAGAGCCCCTGGGGTGCAGGGAGGACCACCAGGTTCAAGGCAGCCCACCTCCTGCGTCTAGACATGTCTCCCACAGTGGCCACGGCGGAACTGCAGCAGCCACGCAAAGCTGCAGTGCAAGGCCCCAGGCCCAAGATGGGCTACAGGCATCAACGCCAACCGTGGCTTTAACTCTCAGTAACTTACGGAAAAGAAATCATTCTTGAAGAAGTTACTCAGACACTTGGCTTCTAGACACTTGGCTTACCAATTTTATGCAACCTTAATATTTTAACTCTTTGGTGGCTCAGCCAGTAAAGAATCTGCCTGCAGTGAGAGAGACCTGGGTTCGATCCCTGGGTTGGGAAGATCCCCTGGAAGAGAGCATGGCAACCCATTCCAGTATCCTTGCCTAGAGAATCCTCAAGGACAGAGGAGCCTTGGGGGCTACTGTCCATGGAGTCGCAGAGTTGGACAAGACCAAGCGACTAAGCACAGCACAGCAAGACCAACAGGGAGCCAAAGAAGATAACCAGCCAGAGAGAGCAAAGCCCTTATAAATGACTCCTAAGCCGGTGGTGGCTCTTCACCAGGAGTGCGTGGCCAGCCTCCACCAGAATCCCTTCCTTGTCAGGCCTTGGGTGGGACCAAGATGGGGAGTCCCTGGGCTTCAAAACCTCTGGGCTCAGGGCTGCTGTTGAGGCAGGGGTGGGGTGCTTTCCTGGACTGTGTACGAGGAGGAGAAAAAGATTAGGCTTCTGATACTTGGGGAGTCTTTTTGGGCCTCTTTCCTGGCTTCCTGTCCGTTTTTCAGCAGAGACCGGTCAGAGATCCTGGCTAGTTTTTTGCAATGTCTGGGAATCCAAAGAAGTCTTTCTCTGCCTAAGAACAGTCTGGGGCCCAAGGTTCTGGTTTGGAAATATCTCTAGCACAGCTCTCTCTGTGCTTTTTGCTTTCATTTATTTTTTTTCCGGCAAGAGATGCCTTAATGGCATCTGGGGGTAACCATGTCCTCCAACTGCTGTGCTGGTGGAGCGAGTGCTGTGACGTGTCCTGTGTTTCATCGCAAGGCCACGGCCATCTGGAGCTCTGTTTATTCCAGCTATTTGCTTCAGCTTAGCTGGGGTTGGCTTATAATCTCGGTTTCTCTGTCAACAGCACAGAGTGATTATGAATGGGCTGTGGACCAGATACACAGGTTCAAGTCCTGGGCAAAGCACAGTTCTGCGACTCTGTCTCCCAGCTGTCACCCCAGGATGACAGCACATCCCTCATGGGGTTGCTGGGAGGATCAAACGGTTAGCACAGGGCTGGCACAGAACAAACACGAAATATATATTAGCCCTTATTATCAGATTATTATTACTTGCAATCCCTTTCTTTTTTTGGTAATCCCTGACCAGTGTAGAGTTTCTGCTTTAAACTAATCCAATCAGTTCCTGGTGGAAGACACAAGCTCTCTAATCTCTGGTATAACTGTACACTTTCCCAGCTATTTGACAGCAGCATTGATTTCTGAAATTGATGATGCGCCCTCATTTCCAGAACCATGATTAGAGACCTTCTCTGAAGTCTGTGAAACAGCGCCCAGACAAAAGTGCTCCCTTTCAGGGTGCTCGGGGCTGGTGCACTGGGATGACCCTGAGGGATGGGATGAGGAGGGAAGTGGGAGGGGGTTCAGGATGGGAACACATGTACACCCACGCTGATTCATGTCAATGTATGGCAAAAATCACCACAATACTGTAAAGTAATTAGCCTCCAATTAAAATAAATAAATTAAAAAAGTAAATTTTTTTAAAGTGCTCTCTTTTGAATAGGAACACATCCCACCATCCAAAGATCCTCCATGACTCCCACGGGCTACTCACCAGCCCCCACTACCTCCTCTGCCCTCTCTCTCTCCGCCCCAGTCAAACTCTCCTTGTGATCCCAGGACTGGCAGAGCCGCTCCTGCCCAGGGAGCTCCTTCCCCACGTCCTCACGTGGCTCGCTCCAACTCCAGGCTACCAGTCCAATGGTGGCGCCTCCTCCAAAGACCTCCCACAGCCACTCCAGCTAAAGGAAGGCTGCGGCCAAGCCTCAGAGCCAGAGCCGGCAGCTGATGCACCGCACTGAACAACGACTTCAGGCGACCTGCTCGTCAGCAAGGCTTCGACTGAATGAAGCCAGGCTCCGGTCCTCAGAGGTACCTCTGGAAAGTCAAGGGCAGCAGGCTGGATGCAGAGATGTGGTGGTGGAGGGGGTGGCGGGGAGGGGTGGGGAGCAGAGAGGGGCAGCAAAAGCAAAACCTTTCACTGAGGAAAGAAAGACTGGGTGGCCATGGACCTCCAGTACCTCTGGTTTCCTCTTCCATTCATGTGTTCATTTAACATCCTCCCCACACACACATCTGCCAGGTGCCTCCCATGTGTCTAGCAGACACACACACACACACGCAGTGCTGGATGTGCGGTGGAGCTCAGTAAATATTTGCAGAAAGAAAGGACAGGGGAGAACCGCTCTGCGCCCTCTGTCTCTCTCTCCTCTCACCACGCTCGTCCTCCTGGGGCTGTCCCCTCTCTGGCTCTCCCTGGAGCCTGCTGCGGGCTTGCTGGCCAGCAGCAGATGACCTGTTCTCCGCACACACACATGGTGACTCTTAACGACTCCGCCAACTCCAAAACTTGCTAAGTGACTCCACCTCGCTGGCAATCAATCTGAGGCTCCAACAGTGCCAGTTATTCAGGCTCCTGTGCCGTGAGACTACGAACAGTAACAGCTGGCTAGTTTTTGACAAAAAAAAAAAAACACACACACACATGCAATGTGCTTTTTTAAGTCATCACCTCACACCCAAATTATGGCATGCATCATGCCTCTGCGCACCGGGTGTGGTCTGCTTTCCACCGCTAGCTTCGTCCTATCCAGCTTTTTTGTTTTTTGTTGTGAGCTGCCTGGCTCAGGAACACAACCCAGCCCGTCCTCTCTGGCCCTGGGACTCTGCCTCCCCAGCCACACCAATCTTCTCACCAAACAAGGCTGGGCTCAGCCTGGGCCCCCCCACCCCCCTGCCCCCGACTCCACTTGGGATGCAGTTTGGGGCCTCCAAAAACTTCCTTTACCCTCCCCAGCGTCTGTTCCCCCAGCCAGGTAAAGCATTGGGTTGCTTCTGAATAAGGCTGTCTGGGTTCGAATTCCAGATGAGTGACCTTGGACATGTAATTCACCCTTAGTTGTCCCACCTGCTAAATGGAAATGACTTCCCTCCTCTTGAGGCTGTGAAGGCCGAGTGTGGTCACACGTGTAACACACCTAGCCCAGGGACTGGGGTGCTGAGTGGGCACCCAATACACATGCATTGTGGTGCGCAAACCCAGACTGGGCAGGTTCATGTCTCTCTGGAATACGTCTCCTTCACCCTCTAACCAGGCTGTTTCCTGAGGGCGCAGGTTCTGCGTTTCACCGGTACAGCTCTGGCACCCTCCTCCCCAGATCGGTCAGCCAGTGCCAGCCCCGGTTGGTCCTAGACCGTTTGCCTACCAAGAAAACCTAGCCCAGCTGCCCGGTGCTGGGCTCCCCTCTTCCCGTCTCCATGCACTGCCCGCGATGAGGAGGCAGCCTTCAGGCTGAGGGCAAGTGCCCTGCCAAGCAGGGCTGGCCCGTCCCCACACCGCTGGATTGGCCGGAGCTGAACTCAGCATTGTTTTTCCATATGGTCTCTGGGACTGGAGAGAAGCATCCTTCGGGAAGGTCCCGCGAGAGAGTTAAAGGATGGCTCCACCCTTCGCTCCCCCCACCCCCAACTCCCGGGCCAGGACGGGTCTTATTGATACAGAAAAGATGCTTCAGGAGGGAAGGGCTACACTCTTCCCTCACCCCTAACGCGCTCCCCTCACCCTTGCCTGTGCCTTTCCCCTGATCCACACTCAGCTTATTCAAATCGAGCCACTTTCATTTTTGTGCGGTTGGCTCAAAACCCGGGAAGCGACGCTGGCTGGCATCAGTGCCCGCTACACCTCCTTAAACCGGTGCCTGACCGGGAAATCCTGAGGCGGGGAGAAACTGGGGAGCCCCAAGGGCATGGCCACCTCTTTCAAATAAAAAGTTTAAAAGTTTTCAACCAGGAGATCGCTAATGTGAAACATGAACCCTGTTCATCTTAAAGGGGTGGAGGGGGGCCAGATAAAGAGAAGGAAGGGAAAGCCACAGAAATGAGACTTTGTGGTCCCTACCCCGGGTCTCACTCAGCACTGGACACTTTCCCCAGCCCCGAACTTCTCAACCCTCTTTATGCCCACATTCCCGTCTTGTTTGTCCCCCAGGCCCTGGCACAGTGTGGTTCCCCGCGGGGCAGCCAGCCAGGCGGCCATGGGCCGGGTTCCCCGAGGAGAGGGGGTGGGCTTCCGGGATAGAGCAGGGCCAGGGGACCGCCACGCGCGGAACGACCTTGGGCTGGGCGCAAAGCTCGGATCGCTACCACCCCGGGGGTCAGCGCCCGCCTCTCTCAACCAGTGGGTACCTCCCGGAAGACCCAACAAAGCTTCGCGGCCCTTCTCGGGGCCGGGATGTCGCGACCCGGGAGCTCCCGGAGCGCCGGTACCTTGGCCGCAGGCGCCGCGCTGCAGGACGATGACTGGCGGCTGATGCAGCCGCTCGGAGCGACGGCTGGCGGCGCGCAGCTGGCACAGGTTGGCGTAGGTTTTGGCGTCGCTGCCGCACACCGGCTCGTTGCTGGCGCACACGCAGAGGCCAGATTGCGCTCGCCGCCGCACCGTGGCCGAGCCGGGCACCCCGAAGGGCACCACGCACTGTAGCCCCTCGCCGCAGGGGCCCTCTTGCAGGCCGCACTCGGCCCCCTCGGGCGCGCCGCACACTTCGCAGCAGCCACACGCGTCGCGGACGCGGCCGCCCTCGCAGGATCCCGGCGGCGGGGCGCAGCGCGCGGGGTCGCAGCGCTCGGGACACACGGCGGCGCCCCGGGCCGGCTGCGCCGAGGCGGGCGGCGCTAGCAGCAGCAGCAGCAGCAGCAGCGGCGGCGGCGGCGGCAGGAACGGGGCGCGCGGGCGCTGCATGGCGACTCCGACGGCGGCGGCGGCGGCGGCGGGCGGCTGGGAGAGGGCCGGAGAGCGGCTCCGGGCGGAGCGCAGGAGGGACTCGGGACGAGCGAGTGCGCGCGGCCGCGCGGCCCAGCCCATTGGTCTCGCGGCGGTGACGAGCCGCCTTGGGGACGGGCACGGCGCCCGGGAGGGGGCCGACCGGATGGCGGGGGGCGGTGCGGGCGCGGGGGGCAAGCGGGCGAACCGAGGACCGCCCGCGGCGGGGCAGGGCGGGCGCGGCGGGGTTCGTGGGCGCGGGCGAGCGGGCGGGGCGGCGCGCGGGTGGGTCCGCCCGCTCGCGGGGCTCTGCTTCCCGGTCTCCGCTCCCCACGTATCCGCTTCTCGCGGCTTTCTCCGCCGCCACTCGGGACCTTAAAACCAAAAAGAGGCTTCGCACAGAGGAACCCGTGCGGGGCCGGCGTGCGAGCGCCCGGGAAAGTTCCCGCAAACTGCCGAGTTGGGGACCCGCCCGGCCGCGGGAGGGGCCGTGGCTCAGACCCCGGGCCGGGTCACGCGCTCCAGGGCAGGAAGGCGAACATCTCTCTGGAACTGACCCCCGCGCTCAGCACGCGCGACCGTGACCGTGGACACCCCCCGGCGAAGAAGGCGGGGCTTGCGGGGCTGGCACAAAGCCAGCGCCCAGACCCGCCGGCGAGTGAAAAAAAGCAGAGAGCAGAAATAGTTAAAATATAGTCATGCGAGCCATTTAAAAAGTTACGGGTGGGATGTGTGCTTGTGCCTGCCCAAAAGGGCCAGGGAAGGAGGCGCGAGAGACTCCGAGGGGCATTGGGGCAAGGGGTGGTCTCTGGCGGGAGAGGGGCCTTGTACTGATTGAGTTTTTCACCACGTGCGTGATTCTCTCCAAAGGCTATTCAATAAAAGGGCTCGCCTTTGATCTCCCACTCGAGAGTCTTCGGTTGCATCATTTGGGACAGAAGTTAATCTAGGCGTGCCCAAGAGGAGCAGGGCGACCCCGGAGGTGGTCCCCGTGCCTGGGCGGTGCTAGGCCCACAGATGGACAAAGCTGGTACAGGAGGAGCCAGGAGGAAGAGGGCTTGCGCAGCTCTGAGCCAGGGCAGAGGCGCCCAGGGGTGGCTGGGTGGGCACTGGGCTGGCCTTAGAGGGAAGGTAGTGGTGGAGGCTTAGCAACTTCTTGCTGTTCTGCATTTCGTTGTTCCCTTGGGTACAGGGTACATCTCCAACAAAAATAGTTTAAATGTAAAATCTGAATAGGTATAACTACCCCCTACTAACACCATGAAAGCACCTCCCAAATGTGAGCCATGTTAGCGTCCAGGGTCCAGAGGGGTCCCTGGGCCCAAGAAACCGGCCAGCAGGAGGTCCACATCCTGGGGCATGACAAGATGTTCTGGCCTTGTCCTGAGTGTCTGGACCCCAGGGCAGTATTTCCTGAAGCCAGGACCTCACCTTGTGGGGAGGGAGGCCTGCGCTCAAAATTGACTCAGTCCTGGATTTGGGGGTGCGGGAAGGGGTGATACCTCTGCTGATTAGAAGCTCCAAGTGCTCAACTGGCTGAGACTACCCAAAAAGAGGAGCTTGGCCTGGTGTCACAGAGGAGTAATATGCAAAGCCCATAAGAAATAAAAAGACTCTCCCCGCTGTAGTCCAGCTAGCAGATGAGATAAACGGGCTCACCATGGTGAAGAGATTGGTGAAAACTTCTTTTCATCTAATACTTATATTTTACAGATGAGAAAACTGGAGGCCAGAAAGGGTAGGTAACTCCCAGGAGCCAGCACCCCTTCTAAACAGGCCATGCCCAGCGGCCCCCATTCTCCACCCTCCAGCCAAGTGGCCAGACCGCAGAGTGAACTAGCTGATTCAAAGCAAAACGTGACCGAAGCTTATCCAAGCTCCTTCCTGGCAGAGAATAAGTCCCTGAGTGTCCCACTGAGTCCCCATCACCCTCTCTCCGCAATTCTTCACTCCATTCCTCCCCACTGCATATACTTTGCTCCCCAGTGCTAAATAACTTGCATTTTCTGGAACATACCTTCCTGTTTAAGGTTTCTCTGACTTAGCTCAAGCTTTCCTATCTGAAGTATCCTTCCTCCCCTCCCAAGGTAAGCTAGCATGACCTAGTGAAGCAGGCAGGAGCCATATCATCTGATGCACTTTGAGTCAGAATCCCACTCTCGCCCTTAATTCTGTAACTCTCTGCAAGCTGGATCTCAGGGACGTTCACCAGGAAAACGGCAGTGATCTTGGGCCTCCTTGGAGGAACTAATCAAAGCGTATTTTCAGCAGTGAAACAATTCTTGTGATGGTTCGCAACCTAAAAAAGTTTTTGTGATGGTGATGATCAGAAGTGCAAGCCACAGAGGCCACAGAGCTGATCCACTAGGGAAGGAAGACAGCACCTCTTTGCTGTTGGAAACCACACGGGTGGTTTCATCACGAGGGGCCAACCAAGGGAGGAACAGAAGACCAAGCCAAGCCTGAGAAGCAGAATTGGAGAGAGACTCTTGTTCAGTTCCTGGATTGGGAAGTTCCCCCTGGAAAGGAATAGGCTACCCACTCCAGTATTTTTGGGCTTTCCTGGGGCTCAAGACGGTAAAGAATCCACCCACAAAGTGGGAGACCTCAGTTTGATTCCTAGATTGGGAAAGTCCCCTGGAGGAGGGCATGGCAACCCACTCCAGTATTCTTGCCTAGAGAATCCCCATGGACAGAGGAGCCTGGCGGACTGCAGTCCACAGTGTGGAAAGAATCAGACACGACTGAGCGACTAAACACAGCACAAAATGCTTTAGAAGTACCAGGATTGCATCACGATCCTCCCAGGTGTGAGTGCAGCTCACCCACCTGCTCCGAGGATAACATGGGTCACCAAGGAGACAGCTTCAGTCAGGGACCCCACCAGCAAGACCATGGATGCCGAGTTAGAAAATTAAAGTCCCCCAGAAGGATTAAGCAAAGAGTCGGACACGGCTGAGCAAGCAACTGAACAGAAGGATTATGGGGACCTGAACTGTCCACCCAGGAGGGTGTCGTGTGTGTGTGCCACCTGTGTGAAGAATCGGGCACAGCACAAGTCAGGTGGAACCTGGCCCTGGGGGGCCCAGCACTGACCTTCCCTTTGCCCCAACATCTTCATATTTAGAAAGAGTGCTTTTGATCTGAAAGGGTTACTCCCTTCTTTCTCTCTCTTTTTCTCCCCCCTCTGATACCATTTATAAAGACAGTTTCTTAAAAGATGCAATTTTTGGATACATCATGAAGTCATTTCTCACTCACCGGGTCTTGGCACAGATTCCCAGAGAGGATTTTTCCGGAGAAAAGGGGCCAGTTCTGGAGCCACACAGGCAAGTTCCCTGCCATCCCCTCTGCAGGCCAGATTTGCTGCATGGAAGCTTTAATTCCGAACCAAGTCAAGTCTATTCATGAATAATGAACAATGAAACACCAAGGCTGCCAAAAACCTGGGTTAGGAAGTACGGCTTCTGAACTGGAACAGCGCATCCCTGTCTTCGCTTCCCAGAACGAGAAAGATCTACCCCCTGGGGCCTCCCAGGTACACGAAGGACCCAGAGCAGTGATGGTGGGCGGGGGTGGGGGGGTGGGCGGGGAGGAGGGGGATGGGGGGGTTCTTACCACTCCCCTAGCCCCTACTTTCCCGGCCTCTCCATCTCAGTCACATGGAGTCCAGACTTCATGCCCCACGCCCTCCCCAAGCTGTCCTCTGGCCCCAGGGCAGCATATATCTGGGGCTCTCCCTGACATTCATTTTCACCCTCACCATAGTAACAGAATCCTGGCTGGGACCTGCCACCCAGAAAAAAAGGAAAAAAGATGACCTCTGCGCTGGTTTGGGCTTCCTCCCCTCTGAGTACCAGCCACACTCCCACCCCTTCCCTCCACTCCACCATCAGAATGCTGTGACCTCTGGTGACCCAGGCCCCTGAGCCTGCTTCTCTGAAGACAGTCTCATGTCCAGTCGGTTTGGTTTGGTTCAAGAGAAGCTTCTTGAGTGTCTGCCACGTGCTGGCCGCTCTGCTGACCACCAGAGATGTGATGGTGAATGACTGAGCCCCTCCCCACCAGGAGCTCAGTGTCTAGAATTCCGTGCCATGAGGGAAGGTTTCCAACTGGTGCCATCCAAGGTGATCACCAGCAACTGCATGGGATGCTGAGCATCTGAAACGCTGCAAGTGGCATCAAGGAACGACATTTTATTTGTCTTTCGTTTTAAGTCATTTAAATGTAAATAGCCACTTGAATGCAGCCCATGAGGTGCATGAAACTAGTGCAGGAGAGAGAAGGATGAGAAGAAAAATGCTGGGGGCTGAAGAAATTCTGCGAGTGGAAAATTGGGGCGTTAACAGAGCTCCATCTTGAAGGAGGGGGGAGGACCAGGAGACACATTGTGAGGAAGGGTGTTGCAGAGGGGAGGGAATATTATGAGTCCATCCAGATGAGGAAGTTCTCTAGTGTGGCTGCAAAGAGGAAAGGGGTCCCTCTGGGCAGGAGAGGCAGCTGAAGTGGAGGGACCAGGCTGTGAAGGGCTCTGGTTGTCCTCCAAAGGAATTTGGTCTGGCACTGATGCTGATGAGAAGTTCTTAAAGAAAGTGTATTTTGGCAAAATCACCCTGCTGCAGTATAGATGGTAGACTGAGTTTAAAAAGTGGATTCGGCAACACATATGTTAAAATACAGATACATTATTACATTTTCGGTGAGGGAGTACTCAAGTTATATTGAAGATGCAGTTACCATAACCTGATAGGATAGAAAGAGATTCCATCAGCTTTCTAATCGTTCATTCACTTCAGCAAGGACCTCTTCAGTGCAAACCCCATTTCCAGAAATATTGCAAGTGGTGTAGATGTTTCAAGTATTCTGGAAAACTTCTGAAATGCTTTCAAAATATTGAAGTGAAGTGAAAGTCGCTCAGTTGTGTCCGACTCGTTGCGACCTCATGGACTATACAGTCCATGGAATTCTCCAGGACAGAATACTGGAGTGAGCAGCCTTTCCCTTCTCCAGGGGATTTTCCCAACCCAAGGATTTGAACCCAGGTCTCCTGTATTGCAGGTGGATTCTTTACCAACTGAGCCACAAGGGAAATTTAGGATTTCTAATATCAAATCGCAAAACATTCATGGCTATTGTTCAAGAAATATCCTCTAGAAAACAACCCCAGACCTGGTTGCTGCTCTGTTTTTCTTCAAGCCTTCAAGATTTGTAATTCAGAATTTCCATTAATTTAGGCTAACCCATCCTCTAAACTACAGATCAACAGCCCATATATGCCCTAATTGGCTCTTTCCAATATATTTGCTTTAAAAAGTAAAAGCGCGTGGCACATGACCAATTTTTCCACTCTTCGTTTCACATATTGGACAGACACAAGTTCAAATAGATCCACAGGCAACCACCAATGGATAAGAATGACTGCTTGTCGATTTGCTGTTATTCAGGAGCAGCATGAAAAGCTGACCAAGGTCACATGTAGAGCATGTTGCCTTTTAGGCAAGATTGTTTGCCTCCCCCTCCCCACCACCCCCCCAGGAAAACGGGAACAAGCATTTTTTTGAGCATCAGCACATTCCCAGTAGTTTAAATATCTAAATCTTACAACAACCCTGTAACATAGGTATTATTATCACAACCTTGCTTTTTAACAAGGAAACTTGAGACTTGGAAAAATCCAGTAAATTATTGAGGTCATAACTGTTAGAGGGCTTCCCTTGGTGGCTCAGCTGGTAGAGAATCTGCCTGCAGTGCAAGAGACCTGGGTTCAGTCCCTGAGTTGGGAAGATCCCCTGGAGAAGGGAAAGGCTACCCACTCCAGTATTCTGGTCTGGAGAATTCCATGGACTGTACAGTCCATGGGATTGCAAAGAGTCAAGCACAACTGAGTGACTTTCACTTCACTTAAGTGTTAGAGGTGAGAATTGTCCCCAGATTATTCTGTCTCCTCCCCACTGTGTGTGATTAACTCTTCCTGGCCAGGCTGGAGTTTCATGGAGGAAATGACATTTGAAGGAGGCACAGGACAAGTGTCCTAAGGTACAGAACTATGATGAGGCTATTGAAAGAGCCATGAGGGAGGAGCCCATTTGTCTAGACAGGTAGGAAATAAGAATGGGAAGGGAGGTGGGGGCGAGACTGTGAAAGTACATATGCTTGCTAAGAAGTTCGTATGAGTCAACACAAACCAGCACCTCGTCACAGAAAACAAACCAAAATGTAACCCCCCCTGGTGGTGGTGGTGGGGGGGTGACGATGGTGATGATGACGTCATCTTTAGGTAGAGAAAGTAGCATCCTGTTGCCCCCTTGGGTTAGTCACAAAATGAGCCCTGGAAAATATCATTCAGAAATCAGCTGGAAAAAACTCTTACTGGAAAAAGAAATCCGCCTTCTGAAAAGGGATTTTCTTATTTTTTAAGAAAATATTTTTTAACATTTAGGAGGCTTTTCAGGATGTATAGTATTTTTAAGGGTATTTCATATTTTTATTGATGTATTTATTTTGGACTTCAGGTGCCGAGGATTGAATAAATCATACTTTTAATATTTTTCTATCCCAGACCGCTGTCTTGTTTTAGGTATTTATTTTCATTTATTCGCATTATCTACTTCTCCAGCTTCATTCCACTGTCAGTCATTCTGATGGTTCATTGTGTATCTGTTCACTTGCACATATTAGCGTAAATGGGTATTATTTTCAGTGCATGCATTTTTATTGAAGTATTATTGACATATAACATCATACTAGTCTCAGGTATACAATATAATGATTCAGTATTTGTGTCTATTATGAAATGATGGCCACAGTGAGTCAAGTTAACATCTGTCCATCATCATGGACAGTCAAAGAAAATATTTCCTGGGATGAGAGCTTAAAGACTTATTTTTGTAACAACTTTCAAATATGTAATAAATATTATTAACTGTAGACACCATGCTGTATATACATTATATCCCCAGGACTTACTTATCTTATAGTTGGAATTTTGTATATTTTGACCTCCTTCATCCACTTATGAACCACACATGATCCCCTTCACCTACATGGGATCAAGGTCACATGTAGAGCATGCTACCTTTTAGGCAAGATTGTTCAACTTGGATTGAAGGAAATAAAGACTTTTTAAGGGAGGGGGCTTCAACCTTTGAGTTATCTCACCACATAGGCACTAGAAAATAAAGTGTTAGTCACTCAGTCGTGTCTGATGCTTTGCCACACTGTGGACTGCAGTCCACCAGGCTCCTCTGTTAGTGGAATTCTCCAGGCAAGAATACAGAAACTATAAAACTCCTAGAGGAAAACATAGGCAAAACACTCTCTGACATAAATCACCGCAGGATCCTCTATGACCCACTTCCCAGAGTAATGGAAACAAAAGAAAAGTGAACAATTGGGACCTAATTAAACTTAAAAGCTTTTGCACAACGAAGGAAACTATAAGCAAGGTGAAAAGACAGCCTTCACAATGGGAGAAAATAATAGCAAATAAAGCAACCGATAAACAACTAATCTCAAAAATATACAAGCAGCTCCTTCAGCTCAATTCCAGAAAAATAAACGACCCAATCAAAAAATGAGCCAAAGAATTAAATATATATTTCTCCAAAGAAGACATACAGATGGCTAACAAACACATGAAAAGATGCTCAACATCACTCATTCTCAGAGAAATGCAAATCAAAACCACAGTGAGATACCATCTCGCCCCCGGTCAAAATGGCTGCTATCAAAAAGTCTACAAACAATAAATGCTGGAGAGGGTGCGGAGAAAAAGGAACCCTCTTACACTGTTTGCGGGAATACAAACTAGTACAGCCACTATGGAGAATAGTGTGGAGATTCCTTAAAAGCTGGAAATAGAACTGCCTTGTGACCCAGCAATCCTTCTACTGGGCATACACACCAAGGACACCAGAACTGAAAGAGACACGTGTACCCCAATGTTCATCACAGCACTGTTTATAATAGCCAGGACATGGAAGCAACCTAGATGTCCATCAGCAGACGAATGGATAAGAAAGCTATGATACATATACACAGTGGAGTATTACTCAGCCATTAAAAAGAATGCATTTGAATCAGTTCTAATGAGGTGGATGAAACTGGAGCCTATTATACAGAGTGAAGTAAGCCAGAAAGAAAAACACCAATACAGTATATTAGCACATATATATGGAATTTAGAAAGATGGTAAGGATGACCTTATGTTCGAGACAGCAAAAGAGACACAGATGTAAAGAACAGACTTTTGGACTCTGTGGGAGAAGGCGAGGGTGGGATGATTTGAGAGAATAGCACTGAAACATGTATACTATCATATGTGAAATGAATCACCAGTCCAGGTTCAATGCATGAGCCAGAGTGCTCAGGGCTGGTACACTGGGATGACCCTGAGAGATGGGATGGGGAGGGAGGGTGGAAGGGGGGTTCAGGATGGGGAACACATGTACACCCATGGCTGATTCATGTCAATGTACAGTAAAAACCACTACAATATTGTGAGGTAATTAGCTTCCAATTAAAATAAGCAAATTAACTTTAAAAAAATTAACTTAAAAAAAAAAAAAAGAATACTGGAGTGGGTTGCCATGCCCTCCTCCAGGGGATCTTCCCAAAACAGGGATCAAACCCAAGTCTACTGCACTGCAGGTAAATTCTTTACCATCTGAACCACAAGTACCCATAAAGTGGGCAAAATTCTGTAAGCACTAAAAAGCATTCACTAAGTTTACTTATCAGTAGAATTGCTAATGTGCTTGGAAGCCAAAGTTTAAATTAACTTCATCTAGAAGACCCAGATTCTTTTTTTTACAAATTTGAATTTTTACATATAACTGCCAATTTTTTTTTGTTTGTATTCTTACACTAATAGGAACCATGAGATATCTAAAGCTGTGAGAACATGAAAGAATCATGCAACTTCCCTATGTCGAGTCTAATTAACCTGGACCAGAACCTGCAGGCAGCTGAGGTCTTGGCTTCCATCAGTGTAAACCCAGGCCCTGGCACCAGCTTGAGTGGTTTCCGAGATGGCCTTCCCCAGGCTTTGGAATTTCACTCACCAAGTCTCATTCTCCCGCCAGCTCACCTTCCTGTTTCCTTTGTCTGGCACATTATAGGCACATTGGTCATGCCCAAGTGGTCTAGTGGTTTCCCCTACTTTCTTCAATTTAAGTCTGAATTTGGCAATAAGGAGTTCATGATCTGAGCTCCTCAGTTCAGAAAACTAAGATCATGGCATCTGGTCCCATCACTTCATGGCAAATAGATGGGGAAACAATGGAAACCACAAGAGGCTTTAATTTGGGGGCCCCAAAATAACTGTAGATGGTGACTGCAGCCATGAAATTAAAAGATGCTTGTTCCCTGGAAGAAAAATTATGACCAACCTAGACAGCATATTAAAAAGCCGAAACATTACTTTGCCAATAAAGATCCATCTAGTCCAAACTATGGTTTCTCCAGTAGTCATGTATGGATGTGAGAGTTGGACTATAAAGAAAGCTGAGCGCCGAAAAATTGATGCTTTTTGAACTGGAGTGTTGGAAAAGACTCTTGAGAGTCCCTTGGACTGCAAGGAGATCCAACGAGTACATCCTAGAGGAAATCAGTCCTGAATATTCGTTGGAAGGATGGATGCTGAAGCTGAAGATCCAAAGAACTGACTCATTGGAAAAGACCCTGATGCTGGGAAAGATTGAAGGCAGGAGGAGAAGAAGGTGACAGAGGATGAGTTGGATGACATCCCCGACTCAATGGGCATGAGTCTGAGCAAGCTCCAGGAGTTGGTGATGCGCAAGGAGGCCTGATGTGCTGCAGTCCATGGGGTCACAAAGAGTCGGGCACAACTGAGCGACTGAACTGAAGTGAGGGGCACCAGAAATAATTTGTCATGATTCTTGTTTCACCAGCTGTAGAGAACTTATACTTTGAATAACTAGAAACAGAAAAGGGCTGATCTTTCCTGGTCTTCCCTGTGGCCATAGCTACTAGACCAGGGGGTCTCAAACCTGAACATGCTTTAGAAGTACCTGGATGGCTGGTGAAAACTCAGATGGCTGAGCTCCACCCCTGCACCCCTCAACCCCAATGTTTCTGATGTGATGGGGCTAAATCGAAGTTGGAAAGAACAGAGCAGAAGTGGCCACTGCTCAAATTTATTTATTTAGCTGGCAACCCACTCTAGTACTCTTGCCTGGAAAATCCCATGGATGGAGGAGCCTGGTAGGCTGCAGTCCATGGAGTCTCTAGGAGTCGGACACAACTGAGCGACTTCCCTTTCACTTTTCGCTTTCATGCATTGGAGAAGGAAATGGCAACCCACTCCAGTATTCTTGCCTAGAGAATCCCAGGAACAGGGGAGCCTGGTGGGCTGCTGTCTATGGGGTCGCACAGAGTCGGACAAGACTGAAGCGACTTAGCAGCAGCAAAGAGACATCTTTCCTAGGTCACATAAAGGTGCCCTGGGGGATGGGACTTTCTGAAAACTCTGCTCTAAATCAATGGTGACCTCGGGGAGGACATTGTCCTCCCTGGAATTAATGGTCCTCATTGATGAGAGGAGGTGACAGAGATCCTGATATCCAACAGAATCATCTGTAGAGCTTTTTAAGATGCTGGTTCTTAGAAATTTGGCAAAGCTTGGATACATTCAGTTACTGATACTATTGAGTCAATGTTGATTTTCTGATTTTGTTTCTTTTTAATTGTATTTTTTAAACACCAAAAATATTTTGCATTGGGGTATAAATGACTAACAATGTTGTGATAGTTTCAGGTGAACAGCGATGGGACTTTGATCATTTTACTGCGGTTGCATAAGAGAAAGCTGGGTTTTGTTTTAAGAAAATACACCCTGGAATATTTAGAGGTAAAGAGCCTTCATGTCTGCAAGTCTTAAATGATTCAGAGATGGAGAATGATCAAGCATGTGTGGTTAACATTTGGGGAATCTAGGCTAAGAGTAAATGAGAGTTTTGTACTGTTCTTACAGTTTTTCTCTAAACCTAACATTTCAAAATTTTTAAAGTTAAGGGAAAAAAAGCACATGAAAAGATTCTCAATATTGTTAGTCATCAACAAATCAATGCCATAATGAGATGCCACTTCTTGAAAAGTCAGATGATAACAAAAGATGGCAAAGATGTGGGGAGATGGGACCCCTCATATATTACTAGTGGAAATGGAAATTGGTACAGTCGTTTTGAAAAGAATCCATCTGTTGCACAAATAATTAAATGGAGTTAGAGACTGCACTTTGCCAACAAAGGTCCATATAGTCAAAACTGATTTTTCTCGTAGTCATGGATGTGAGAGTTGGACCATAAAGAAGGCTGAGCACCAAAGAACTGATGCTTTCGAATTGTGGTGCTGGAGAAGACTTTTGAGAGTCCCTTGGATAGCAAGGAGATCAAGTCTGTCAATCCTAAAGGAAATCAGTCCTAAATATTCATTGGAAGGACTGATGCTGAAGCTGAAGCTCCAACAATTTGGCCACCCGATATGAAGAGGCAACTCATTGGAAAAGACCCTGATACTGGGAAAGACTGAAGGTGGGAGAAGACGGGGACAACAGAGGATGAGATGGTTGAATAACATCACCAACTCAATGGACATGAATCTGAGCAAACTCCGGGAGACAGAGGAGGACAGAGGAGCCTGTCATGCCGTCCGTGTTACATGCTGTAACATGGGTTATCCATGTGAAAGATTCACAGACCTTCCCTGGGGTTACTGGATACGTCACCCTAAATGAAAGAAGTCAGTCACAAAAGACTGTATTATATGCTTCTAGTCACATGAAAAGCCTAGGACAGGGAAATCTACAGAGACAGAAGGTAGATTCCTAGTTGTGAGGACGAGGAGATAGAGAGGTAATAGCCAAAGCATACAAGTTTCATTTTGAAAATATTACAAAACTGACTATGGTGATGGTTGAACGTGTCCATGAAGATAACTAAAACCCACTGAACTGTACACTTTTCTAAGGGGAATGGGATGATATTTGAATTATATCTGAATAAAACTGTTTAAAAAAAAAAAAAAACCCTCTGGGACGTGATTGAAAATCCCTGGTGTCTAGTTTTCAGGGTCTTCCAAGAACTCCGAACACATGTTTAAACCATCCAGTTATTCTATAATCAGGGCAATATCTCTAGAGATCCAAAATTCGGTGGCACTGGGAATTCCATTTGTCTAAGCCACAGCCCTTCTTTAATCAGCCAAACTGTTCGATGGGTCGTCCCATGCCATTCCCCCGCCCTGCTTCAAGACTGGAAGCTTCCTGGATCGGCCGCCTGGCCTGCCCATTGAGCCAGACAGCGCCAGCCACATAGCAGACACTGGGCTCATGCTGGCTGACTTGGAGATGCTCGCTCACAGCTGAAGCCAGGTATTACCCTGAAGTGGTACATTTTCATCTTGATTTTCCTTTACTTTCTTCCCTTCCGCGTGGTTCTGTCTTTGATGTGACCTCCAGCTGTCACTGCCGCACTCCTGGATGCCGATGGGGGGCACTAGCCACGTGTTACCCATGATGACTCACGAACGAGGTACTTTTCCACTGGGCCCGCGGCCACAGCCCCTCCTCCACTCCATCCTTCTGTAGTCACCTCACCCTGCGAAGACTTCCGTCTCTCTCTCCTCCTGGACTCCACTTCTTAGGGACAGTTTCTGGGCGCTCAAGCCTAGCCATTGCCTGGCACTCTGTTATTAAATTGATTCTCTATTCCTTTAAAAGAAAAAAGAGAATAACCACCACTTTTAGAAATCAGACCCACAAGCTGAGTCTCCCGTCTGCCTTCCTGACCTGCAGTTTCATAGGAGGGAGGGAGAAAAAAAACAGAACTCTCAACTGGAGGAAGACTGAGTATGACTCCTTCGATCATTCAAAGGGATTTCAGGAAATCCTCCTGCTAACAGCCCAATTTCCCTAGCTTGAGACTCAAAAGGAAACAGAAGAAAGACCCCAGGGGTTACTTATACCCCGAACAAGAAATGCAGGATATAAAACTGTGCGTTCTGTCTGCCCCTGATTGTTTTTTTTTTTAGAAAGATCATGAGACTCAAACCTGGAAGGAAAAAGCCTGAGTGTAACAGTGGTCCATGCTGGGTGGAGGCGTGACAAGGGACGGAAGGTGGTCTCTGCTTCTATTTTCTGTACTAACCATTAATACGAAGTGAGAGAGGGGTCAAACAAAGGAAGGAAATGTCAAGAAAGCCAAGCTCTGTAGGTGGGCAACCAGCCCAGCCGTGCTCTCCTTATAGCCAAGGGTCCTTCTCCCGGGGCCTCCCAGCTGTGAGCTGTGCTCCTTCCTGGGGTCACCCCTAGTCCTTTAGGCATTTCAGACACCTTGGCGCTCCTCAGAGCTCAGCATCTGCCCCATCCACGACTGCTTTCCATCCATGACTGGACACAGAGTACAAAGTGTCAAGTGCTTAGCACCGAATGAATACAAAAATCTTGCAGGGTGTTCCAAAACTATATTTTCTGACATTTTTAATACGAGGGTGCCTTTATAAGTTTTTTTAATCTACGAGAACATGTCTACATCTTTTTTTTTCAAGATTTGTTTTGATGTGGATCGGTTTTAAAGTCTTTATTAAGTTTGTTACAATATTGCTCCTGTTTTTTGTTTTGGTTTTCGGGCCAAGAGGCATGTGGGATCTCAGCTTCCCAACAAGGGATCAAACCCACTCCTGCTGCTCTGGAAGATGAAGTCTGAACCACTGGACCACCAAGGAAGTCTTTATACATCTTAAAAAAAAAAAAAAAGCTTAATGTCTTTCAGATATCTGAAGTATCTGAAAGAAAGTCAAAGTGTTGCTCAGTCGTGTCCAACTCTTTGCAACCCCATGGACTGTAGTTGCCAGGCTCCTCTGTCCATAGGATTTCCCAGGCAAGAATACTGGAGTGGGTAGCTATTCCCCTCTTCAGGGAATCTTCCTGACTCAGGCAGGGATCAAACTCACATCTCTTGAGTCTCCTGTGTTGCAGGCAGATACTTTACCATCTGAGCCACCAGCGGAGCCTTTGGTATCTGGACATGGTTTATCCCTCCAGTTCTGTTTTCCGTGTTTCACTGTCTCCATTCCTAAGGGCCAGTGCTCTATGTCCCGATGCAAGGAATTGCCCTTGCAAAATCTGTAGAGGTGGCAACTCCCAGGATACCTTTGAAGATGGTGTTTGGATATCACAGCATAATTTGACAATAATCAGGACTGCTGCATATTGACATACAAATGAAAATGTAGATCAGTGGACCAGAAAGGAGCCCAAATCAGATTCACGTAGAAATCACCTGATTTCACAAAGGGATAACTGCAATTAAATATGTTATTTTCAATAAATGGTGCTAGATTAACTGGCTGTTCATATAGGGGGAAATAAACATTGGTCCCATACAGACATAAAATGTAATTAATCCAAAGTGGATCATAGACCTAAATTTGGAAAATAAAAATATAGAGGCAGGGATTGTATGGAGAGCCTAACCATTTACTATCTGGTCTTTTACAGAAAAAGTTGCCAACCTCTCACTTAGACAATCAATAAAAGAATAAGTCAAGGCCTAATTTGTAGCATTTGCCAATTTCCATGGTGTAAATACCCCCCGCCAAGCTGCCAACATGATGTCACTGAACGTGGAATTGGGGTGAGAGAGGGCACAGCATCCCCTCAGGTCCAGGAGCTGTAAATAACCCCTAGAGCATGGGCGAAAGCACAGTGTACTAAAACTAGAAAGTGATGAGCTTGAGTTGTTATTACCTTTGTTCCTAATGAAATTTATGTAATTGTAAGTTTATAAGTCTGATTTTCAACTATAGCTGTTTGACAACAGCCAGCTTGCACAATTCCCCAAACTCAACAATTGACTCTCCGAAGCCCGCCCCAGCACCTCACTGACTGGAGTGACTCATGGCCTGACAGACAGACATCAGCCCTCTGGGCTGGGTCCACACCAGGTTCTGCAAGGCCCTTGTCTGTACCTGCTCTGCCATCTGGCCCTAAAGCAGAACCATCTCTTATCATCCTATCTCCAAAGGCAGATGTTACAGCCTTCTCTGTGTTCAGAGCCCACACCCAGCCTTCCTCTCTCATGGTGCCCAGAGCCTCCTATCCGCAACCTCCTTCCCCAACTAAATGCAAACAGCTACCAGGAAGATCCCTGGGGGCGGGAAAGACTCATCCGCCCAGAGTCACCAAATACAGGTAGTGTCTTTTCTCAGGTGTAACAGGAACTAGCACCTCACAATACTATAAACTTGACGTAATTCCAATTTTTTTAAAAAAGGTAGGATATTTTTGAACTCCAAAATAAAGATCCAGAAGTTCAAAAATTGAATAGAAAAATATTTATTTGCTATTAAAATGTATTGTTAATTGTAATTGCTCATATGATTCTGGCAGATAAATACCCCATATTCAGGTTACAGGAAGTTCAGAAATGTACTCCACTATGAGGGATTATCATAGCAGGTCTTCCCTGTAACTCAGTTGGTAAAGAATCTACCTGTGATGCAGGAGACCCTGGTTCAATTCCTGGGTTGGGAAGATCCACTGGAGAAGGGATGGGCTACCCACTCCAGTATTCTTGGGCTTCTCTTGTGACTCAGCTGGTAAAGAATCCACCTGCAATGCTTGAGACCTGGGTTCAATCCCTGGGTTGGGAAGATTCCCCTGGAGAAGGGAAAGGCTACCCACTCCAGTATTCTGGCCTGGAGAATTCCATGGACTGTATAGTCCATGGGGTCACAAAGAGTCGGACACGACTGAGCAACTTTCACTTTCATGAGTGATTAGTGTTAGAACCTGAATGTCTTTGTTCCCCCAAAATTCATGTCTCAAAACTTGACCCTCAAGGAGATATGCTTGGAGGTGAGGCACTTGCAATGTGATAAGCCATGAGGGCTCCACTCTCACCCCAGTAAGAGATCCCTGGGAGCTCCCTCCACCACGTGAGAGAAGAGCCAGGAGACATCTGCCTGTGAACCAGGAAATGATTCTTACTAGACACTGAGACAGCTTGGTCTCGGACTTCTCAGCCTCCAGAATGGTGAGAAATAAATCCCTGTTGTTTATAAGCTACCCCGTCTAAAGTATTCTGGTGTAGCCGCCCAAGCTAAGACACTGATAAAAGCCTTATTTCAAATCAGTGGGAAGAAACAGATTTTAAATACTAACCACACAGAAAATATTGGATGAACTCCTGTGTTTGTGTTAAGGATATTGGTCCCATGTCACTCAGTGTCCCTTGCAACTTGTAACACATCCACATGACAGGAGCTTCTGAATATTCTATGTCGAGAAGGTTCTCTGGCTCAGAAAAGGTGACATGCTTCTTTCCATCAAACAACAAAGAGTTCTAGAACTCAACATCTGGTTCTTCCATTGCCAGGAGGCTGAACTAGATGGTGTAAGCACCTTTTAGATTCTTGGTAAAATTCTGTCTCTATAGAAGATATCAGGCTTCCCAGTTGGCACTGCTGCTGTTGCTGCTGCTGCTAAGCTGCTTCAGTCGTGTCCAACTCTGTGCAACCCCATAGACGGCAGCCCATCAGGCTCCGCCATCCCTGGGATTCTCCAGGCAAGAACACTGGAGTGGGTTGCCATTTCCTTCTCCAATGCATGAAAGTGAAAAGTGAAAGTGAAGTCACTGAGTCGTGTCCAACTCACAGCGACCCCGTGGACTGCAGCCCACCAGGCTCCTCCATCCGTGGGAGTTTCCAGGCAAGAGTACTGGAGTCAGGTGCCATTCCCTTCTCCGGCCCAGTTGGCACTAGAGGTAAAGAACCCACTTGCCAGTGCAGGAGACATAAGAGACTCGGGTTCGATCCTTGGATTGGTAGATCCCCTGGAGAAGGAAATGGCAACCCTCTCCAGTATTCTTGCCTCGAGAATCCCATGGACAGAGGAGCCTGGTGGGCTACGGTCCATAGGTTTGCAAAGAGTCGGACACAAATGAAGCAACTTAGTATGCATAGAAGATATCAAAGAAAAACTTTTATTCCTATTTGAGTGTAATCTCTCAAAGCAGGTGCTTCCAGGTAGCCTTCCTCAGTGGGGTTCCTTAACTGAACGCCAAACCCCAGATTCTGATGCAGGTTGACTGTTTTCTCAGCTCTCCTAAGGAGGTGCCTAGGAGAGAATTCGTTACACACGATGGGTGCTTTAGGGCAGTGATCTCAAACTACTGGCACTAGAATCGCCTGGAGGTGTTAAAGCAAATCATCGGTCCCCTCCCTCCAGGCACTGGGGACGGACAGATAAGTTGCAGGTCAAGTCTCTGATGATGATGATGATGATGGTGTTCGACCACACTTTTAAGAGCCACTGCTTTCAAGAATTAGAGTTTACTTTCACTGCAGGCTCAGAAGAGTCATTGGGTGATTATGGGTGACCTGAAACTCAATGTAAAATTGAACGTGATGAGTGTGAAAGGGACCCTTGACCTACAACAGCTGGGCGTGTCTGCTGAAATCACACATACTTGAGTATTTTTACAGAACTGCCATTAATACCAGGATCTGTTTAAATTTTGCTTCCTGTCTTATGTACTTCTTTTTGGGCCAATCTAATCAACAAAGAGCTAGATTGGGGTCTGTTTCCATTTTCTAATCTCTTCCAAATTTTGAAGTCATTGGTTTTTTTTTTTTTTTTAAGACTACAGTGGTGAGAGAAGCTATATAATCAGCCCAGAGTTTAAGAACAAAATCTTAAATTGAATTCCAGTTCCAATTAACTAAATTGAACATTGGCATGGGAAGGGAGAGGCAATCAGGTATTTTGGGGTCATCGTGGCTTGTGTTGTGGGGGAAGATGAAAAAGCAAGTTCAACATCTCAAGGAGAAAGTTGCATCTTAGTGGAAATTGAACAATGAGTGGAATTAAACATCTAGAAGCGGTGTTCAGGCAGAATAACGGCAAGAATGACAGGGAGATGGGAAAATCAGGAACTAAAGATGATTCAGTGGACCTGTTGTGTAGGAGAAACAAGGACCAGTATTAGGAGGTGGAAACGTGAGGGCCTGAAGCTAAGAAGTTTAATCACTTTCCATAATGAGAGTGTTTCTCAAGTGGGAAACCCAGACTTGTTCTCCTGGGATCACTGGTTCCTTATAAGAAATTATACATGTCACACTTGAATTTTTAGAAGACCCTGATATTTGAAAAGACTCTGATGCTGGGAGGGATTGGGGCCAGGAGGAAAAGGGGACGACAGAGGATAAGATGGCTGGATGGCATCACCGACTCAATGGACGTGGGTCTGGGTGAACTCTGGGAGTTGGTGATGGACAGGGAGACCTGGCGTGCTGCAGTTCATGGGGTTGCAAAGAGTCGGACATGACTGAGTGATTGAACTGAACTGATCTGGTATTTGATTTGGGCTTCCCTTGTGGCTCAGCAGGTAAAGAATCTGCCTGCAGTGCAGGAGACCTGGGTTCTATCCCTGGGTTGGGAAGATCCTCTGAAGAAGGGAAAGGCTACCCACTCCAGTATTCTGGCCTGGAGAATTCCATGGACTGTATAGTCCATGCGGTCACAAAGAGTTGGACACGACTGAGAGACTTTCACTTTTCACTTTCACTGACATTTGATTTAGATGCCTTCTTCATACCTGGATCAGTTCAGTCGCTCAGTCATGTCCGACTCTTTGTGATCCCATGGACTGCAGCACATCAGGCTTCCCTGTCCATCACCAACTCCCAGAGCTTGTTCAAACTCATGTCTATCGTCAGTGATGCCATCCAACAATCTCATCCTCTATTGTCCCCTTCTCCTGCCACCTTCAATCTTTCCCAGCATCGGGGTCTTCTCCAATGAGTCAGTTTTTTTGCATCAAGTGGCCAGAGTATTGGAGTTTCAGCTTCAGCATCAGTCCTTCCAATGAATATTCAGGACTGACTTCCTATAGGATTGACTGGTTTGATCTCCTTGCAGTCCAAGGAACTCTCAAAGAATCTTTTCCAACACCACAGTTCAATAGCATCAATACTTCAGCACTCAGCTTTCTTTATAGTCCAACTTTCACATCCATACATGACTATTGGAAAAACCATAGCTTTGACTAGACAGACCTTTATCAGTAAAGTAACGTCTCTGCTTTTTAAAATGCTAAGTTGGTCCTAGCTTTTTTTTTCAAGGAGCAAGAGTCTTAATGTCATGGCTGCAGTAACAATCTGCAGTGATTTTGGATCCCCAGAAAGAAAGTCTCTGTTTCCTTTGTTTCCCCATCTATTTGCCATGAAGTGATGGGACCAGATGCCATTATCTTAGTTTTCTGAATGCTGAGTTTTAAGCCAAATTTTTCACTCTCCTCTTTCACTTTCATCAAGAGGCTCTTTAGTTCCTCCTCACTTTCTGCCATAAGGGTAGTGTCATCTGCATATCTGATGTTATCAGTATTTCTCCTGGTGATTTTGATTCCAGCTTGTGCTTCATCCAGCCCAGTATTTCACATGATGTACTTTGCATATAAGTTAAATAAGCAGGTGACAATATACAGCCTTGACATATTCCTTTCCCAATTTGGAACCAGTCTGTTGTTTCACGTCCAGTTCTAACTGTTGCTTCTTGACCTGCACACAGATTTCTCAGGAGGCAGGTAAGGTGGTCTGGTATTCCATCTCTTGAAGAATTTTCCACAGTTTGCTGTGATCCACACAGTCAAAGGCTTTGGCGTAGTCAATAAAGCAGATTTTTTTGGATCTCTCTTACCTGAATACCTGAATTCTCATACCTGAATACCACCACTTTATTTTAGGGTCCTTTGTGTCTGTAATTATCTTGGTGCCAAATAATCACAAATTGTCATTTAAATGAAGTATTCATGTTAGTTCATTTATTTTGAAGACAAAGTGAGTTCTTGTCCTGTATATTTTGCTCAGCTCATGCAAATACATTTGAAAATTTGTCTAATTTTCTAGGAATATTATTAAAATGAATTCCACAAAAGATTGGTTCTAAGTGCATCAGTTTTCATGGAGGAAATGAGGTTGTCATAATACACCCCCACAAAATGGTCTAGAATGTTTAATGGAGAAAGTTCACCAACTCTTTAATCATTCCAATTCTTTTCAAGTCATTCCAAAACAGTTAATCTACTAAATTCTTTCCATGAAGCTAGTTTAACATCAGAAAACCTACTAAGACTAGACCCAGATGGAAGAAAAGTACAAACCATATCACTTGTATTTATGCAAAAATTCCTGATAAAATTATAGCAAACAGAAGCAGCTTATGTAAATATATTTCCAAAATGTAATGATGGATAATAGGAAATGAATTCATATGATTCATCAAATTAACTGATCTAAGGAGAGAAGCTATTTCCATGTTAGTCACTCAAGTTGTGTCAGACTCTTTGGGACCCCACAGGCTGTAGCCCGCCAGGCTCCTCTGTCCATGGAATTCTCCAGGCAAGAACACTGGAGTGGGTTGCCATTCCCTTCTCCAGAGGATCTTCCTGACCCAGGGATTGAACCTGAGTCAGCTGGATTGCAGGCAGATTCTTCACCCTATGAGCCATCAGGGAAGCCCAACAGATACTGAAGGTATTTAATAAAGTTTAACTGCCCTTTTTCATTAAAAAAATATATATATATATATATGAATAGTTGAATCAAATATTCCCACCTCAGCCCAAAAGCCAACACCATGCCCCTCAGTGGGAATCTAGAGGGCTTTTCAAAACAGGAGCATGAAAAAAATATCTGCAATAACCTGTTATTTAACATTAACCTGCTATTTGTGAGCACAGGCTCAAGTAAGTGGGCTCTCAGAACTGCCAAGATGTCCTCTATGTCCCTGGTCCCTTCCTTCTCCACAAGCAGGGACAATTCACATCTACTCTTTCCTCAGCCTCATAATACTTCCCCATCTCATTCATCGCTGAGGATCACTTCCTGATTCACTGAGCCTGAAGCAAGTGGACTTTCAGAGGTTTCTTCCCACTCACGCCTCCGCTTACTCTGCCCTCCTACCATAGACAAACATCTATGTTGTATAAAAAGCCAAGCCCTCTACTTGCACACTAGATTCCATCCCATCTCCCGCCAGACTTGGTTCCAACACTCCTTCCCATCTCCTACATCATCAGTCTTCCTTTTGCTATTGGGTCATCCCGTCAACCAAATGCCACTATTCCATCTTTAAAAAAAAAAAAAAAAAAAAACTTGACTCTGCTTTTGCTGCTGCTAAGTCTTCAGTCGTGTCCGACTCTGTGTGACCCCATAGATGGCAGCCCACAGGCTTCCCCCGTTCCTGGGATTCTCCAGGCAAGAACACTGGAGTGAGTTGCCATTTCCTTCTCCAGTGCATGAAAGTGAAAAGTGAAAATGAAGTCGCTCAGTCATGTCCAACTCTAGCAACCCCATGGAATGCAGCCTACCAGGCTCCTCCATCCACGGGATTTTCCAGGCAAGAGTCCTGGAGTGGGGTGCCATTGCAAGCATCCCACTTCTCTGCTCCTGTTACAGCAAAACTCCTCACAGCAGCTGTTTGGCTCTACCCCACCAACACTGCTCCTATTGATTCCCAGTGGCCTCCACGTTAACAAACCAAATTTCTCAGCTTTCTTCTTACTAGACCTGTGAGCATCACTGATACATGTGACCCCTTCCCCTTGACTCATTTGCATCTCTTGGCTTTTAATTGACCAGTAATCACACCTTTTCATTTTCCACCATGGTTCCTCTTCTGAGCTCTTAGCATTGGCATGCCCCAACCATTCTTTGGTCCTCTTTTCTTCTTTCTTCATCTCTCTAGTCCAGTCTCGTAGCTTCAAACACCACCTAGTATGTTAAAGGCTCCCCAGTTTTTATCTCCAATGAAGATTTCCCTCCATTCCAAATTTGTATATCCAACTGCCTTCCTGATGTTTCTCCTTGGTATCTAATAGTCATCTCAAACCATCACACTCAATCCTTCAGCTACCACCTCCGTGTCCAAACCTATTCTACCTGCCATCTTTGCTACCTCAGATCATGGACTACATGCTTCTCCAGTTGTTCAAGCCACAGGACTTGCCTTTACCTCTAATACCTCACTTCGTTTGCTCGCCATTTCTAATCCATTTGGAAATCTTCCACCTTTGCAATACAGACAGGCAAAAGGAGAGTGAGAAACAAGGAGAGTGCTAACGTGAGCCAAGATGAGAAGCACGGTGTATATGAAAGTCACAAAGGAAAAGATGTCATTGGGACCAATGGTTTCTACTTGGAAATAATAATAAGGATCCATAGGGAACAGAGTAAGTTCAAGTCGTGAAGTTACCAAAGACAGGCAAAAATGAGCCTGAGGTGGTTAAGTTCCTAAATCATGGAATGTGTATGTGCGCTCCGTCATGTCCAGCTCTCTGCGACCCTGTGGACTGCAGCCCATCAGGTCCCCTGTCCATGGGATTCTCCAGGCAAGAATACTGGAGTGTGTTGCCATTTCCTTTCAGGGGATCTTCCTGACCCAGGGATGGAACCCACGTCTCTTGCATCTCCTGCACTGGTAGGTGGATTCTTTGCTACCATGTAGGAAGCCCATGGAAAGTGCCCCACACTCAGCCATTCTCCTGGCTCCCCCACCCAACGCTGACCACCGCTAGAGAAAACCAGTATGACAGGGTGAAGGGGAAGGGAGAAAGGGGCAATGAAACTTCAAAAGAACAATTTAAATTTTATGCATCAACTTGGATATTTCAAATTTCAGATCAATATTTCCAAATTTACTGTCTGGTTCCATAGGTTTTACTTATCAAGAACTTTTTCTCTCCTGGGACCTTTCCAAGTCCCCATCATCTTCTTAGGTTTCCTGTGCACTTCATATTGTACACTGAAGACACCAATTTGACCTGACTTTATCAGAAGTTCGAAAAGTGAAGTCACTCAGTCATGTCCGACTCTTTGTGACCCCATGGACTGTAGCCTACCAGGCTCCTCTGTCCATGGGATTTTCCAGGCAATAGTACTGGAGTGGATTGCCATTTCCTTCTCCAGGGGATCTTCCTGACGCAGGGATCGAACCGGGGTCTCCTGTATTGTAGCCAGGCACTTTACCATCTGAACCACCAGGGATCAGAAGTTTGAAAGTTTCTCCAAATAGAAAAACACCTCATTCTTACCTTACACCCAGTGACTATAACCAGTTTCCACAACTCTTTCCAATTCAAGAATTCAACATCCTAAAGCTATTTTAAAATCCTTATTTTGGTAATCTTATTAATTTATATAATGGCAATGTCAGGGCTTAAAATCTTTCAGGGAGGTTATGATCAGGATATTTATCTACTATTGATTCTCAAATACTAGATGTAAATGCATGTATAAAGAAATCTATCATTTGAAATATTATGGTTCTGAGAAACACTGAAAATAAGTTGAAGGGAAGTTCAACTCCTTGGAGTCAGTACAATAGAAACAGAGCAATTTTCAAGACTTCTACTGTGGCAGCAATACCATAATGGCTAAGAGCCCAGATCTTGGAATAAAAAGACTAGACTTTAAACCTAATGTGAATTTAAGCAAATGACTTTTATTTTCCTCCTGTAAAATGGGAGGTAAATGTGATTATAAAAGGGCAACAATGAGAGATCCTTGTGGTGATGGCACTGTTCTGTTTTATGGGTAGAACTAACTGAAGGGTATATAAGAGCCCTGGATTATTACTTACAACCTCATGGGAATCTATGATTATTTCCAAATAAAAGGTTTTAAAAAGTCACAAATGTTGCATTAAATTTTATATTAATTTCTAAGTCATCCTAGGCAATTACATGTTTTCTTTAATTTTCTAAGTGAAATAAAGTCAGATTTCAAATTACTTCAATTTTAACAATGATATAACCAGAAGGTGGCGCTATTACTTCATGAATATACCACAACACAGACCTAGTCACTGTCACAAAAATAACATACTAGGACCTTATGGATCAAAATTGTAAATGCAACAGTAAATTGCATTGAATACTGTAAATTCAGCAATATTAATACATGTCTTAAATGAGGTTTGACAAAAATGTGATTTTCGTAAGTCATTAAAAATAAACTCAGACAAACAATCAATTCCAGACCCAATTAACAGGGAAGTTTAAGTATGGCAAATACAAACCCATCTACCTAAGTGAGTTTACAGCCATGTCCTGTGTGAAATGTCAAACCCCTCCATAACAAGGAAGACTGTTCTCAAATCTGGTACTAAGCTGTTACATCATTCCATTTTTATATGAACATTTTCTGCCTGTTAGAACTGTTCATACAGACAAAAGTACGGCTTCAACTAGAAGTAAAAAGAACTGAGAAAGGGATCTCTTTTTTCCTTTCTTGTGAAAGTATCGAAGTTTTTAGAACTTTCTCATTTTTTTAATTAAAAACATTTAAAATACTTTTCAGAGAAAGAAATTAAGTTGCACCAATTAATATATCCTTATCCAGTTTCATCAGATGCTGGATACCCAGCAGAGGTGGACTATTTGTTATTAGCAGCGGGTTTGCGAGAAGCAACCTCTAACACTTAATGGGGTGTTTTTACGAGTTTGTGTCCACAGCCCACGTGTGGATCAGCACGTTCTCTGCACTCATTTTTAGTCACCTCACACCCATCTAACTAATAACCAAGCAATACAAATGCAGCCCAAATGATTCAAATGATGCTTTGAACCCAACATAGTTAATACTGCCTTTGAGAATATGTTTTCTAATTAAGCAAAAATAAGTTCATTTTCCCCAAAACACTCATCTTTCCTTGCACAATTTCTTACCAAGTTACGCCTTTCCAAGGCTACCAACTAATTAGCCTGTTCTTACACATGTAAATTCACATCAATTAACCAAATATATTTTGTATTTGTTTTATTTCATTGTTTACACAAGAACTGAATCAGTCTCGAGAAATGTTAGAATTAATTCTGAGTTTATTTTGAAGCATTACAGTGTTTAACCAGTCTGACGTATAAAGATAACAGACATGAAAGTAAACATCGGGAAGCACACATATATTCCCATTCTGAGAGAAGACATGTTATATATACAGAAAAAATGCAGCAAATATTAAGGTATCCAAAGTAATTCTTTGACAATTCAGATGTGACATATTTACAAGAAAAGTATGTTTTAAAATAATTAAATAATTTTCATAGAATTATAAAAGTATTGAGATAAATATTAGAAGACCCTGACAATCACAAGAACATTTTCCTATGCTACTGAATGCAAGGGTAATTCTATAAAAGTCCCAAAATAGAGCTAATATTTTGCCACTATGAAATATATCAAATTACCAATACCAAAATATTAAAATGAACATGCAGTGTGGAAGCTGTACCAAAGAAAACAGCATTAGGCTCCTGAATATCGTCAACTGTCTGCACAAGACTTCTTAGGTGTGCCCACGAGAAAAGAGCTTTCTAAAAGAGCCGACGAAATGGATGCATCTGCAGAGAAAATAACAACTTAAAACCTTTTCATTCTACCATTTTCAAATGTAGCTGCAAAAAGAAGAAAAATCTAAATGTAAGTTTCAAAAATAATAGCTTATGAATAAAAATGTTGAGTGGTGCATTCTTTATGCATTTGGATTTTTAAACTGATGCTATGATAATTCTAGTGTAACAGATAGTAACCTCTGGACCCCACTCTGATTTAAGAAATCCACTCCCACTTTCTTGCTCTCAAACAAAAAGTCATCTGAGAAAATGAAAAGGAGAAACAGTGACATGTATGAATTCGAAACAAAACAGTACTGTAATATGGAAAAATATCATAAAAATAGCAGCATATGAAATTCAAGACTATTTTCTTAAAGCGAATGTTTAAGACTGAACCGTAGAAACAGTACTTGGTCAAACTCGTCTATTATTCAACACCTGAAACTAACGATATTTGTTAGAAAGGAGCTTATATTTTTGACATCCCCGTGATTAAATGTATACTCCAATTTGTGCTTAAAACATGTATTGCACAGATAGTAGAATAACAACATTCTGGTATCTCTAACACAAAATGGTATGCTATTTAGTACATTAATTTATGCTACTAAAAATTAATTTTATCCCAATTGCTTAAAACCAATCACATAGGACTTTTGAGCACATTAATCTCAAAACATTCCTAAACAAGATGAACACTTGAATACAGGTTACTAAGCAAAAAGCAGAGGCTACAACCACAGGACTAAGGGCAGTATCTTTACATATAAATGAGGTCTTCCACTGATTCAAATACAGAAGAACTATTTACAAAATTTTGACAAGAAAATCAGACCTCCAAGAAATTTCATACCAAATAATTTTCACTGAATAAAAACCAATGACTGTGCTGCACATCTTGACTAAGATTTTACAAACAAATGTCCAAGATATACCTGTCTGAATTCTAATTCTCCCCTTTTCTCCAATAGTACAACCCACAACCCTCACTAACAGTTCAATAATACCTTCTCTATGCAAAATGCACTACTCACCTTGAGATCCAGAGCATCAAAATGGTTATCTTTTCAAAACTGTGCACACTGTAGTATAAATTTTACAGCACCACAGACGTCATGAGTTTAATAGGAAGTCACAGTAGCATTTTAAAAACAACCCAAGTAATTAATAAGCATTTTTCATGTTTTAAATTGTGAAGCGGTTAAATTGTCAAATTCACTAGGAAAAAGTGTCTCACTCTCACAGACACACACACACACTTTTATCATCCCAATGAGAACAAAGCTTCAGACAGTTGATACTAACAGGGCTTTTTTTCTTTCTTTTTAAAGAAATTACATTTAGTTTGGCCACTTGTTAGCTTCCTGGCTTACCAGCTTATAAAGAGGAGGGCGATGAGGCAGGATACTCTACGCATTAAAACCCACTTCCCCTTTATCATCTTTGGCGAGAGCCTTGTGAAAAGGACACTGAGGGCTGATGAGGCGGGTCAGGCTCCACGAGCTTCCACCTCACACGTCACTGACTGGAAGGCTTGCGTCATCCAAGTCCACGGGGTCACAATCTTGTTCCTGAGGGCCATTTTTACTTCGAGGTCTTAGCAGAGCTTGTTCGGTCACTTTGGAAGCTGGTTCTCTTGGAGAGACAGTCTGGACCTTGAAGTTCCCTGGCTTGACCTTGGCAAGAGATTCGTAAAATCCTCGCTTCTCCATGGGAAAGCTTGAGACCAAAGAGTTGCTGCGAGAGGCTGCGGCATGTGGGGCGGCTGCTGCGGCACTGGCAGAGAGGAGAGCGTGCTTGGGCTCGGAAGGACTGCTGGCATGCTCCTGCAAAGAGGAGTGTTGGTCAGACACAGGCACTCAATAACGACAGGGTTAGTAACTCAGTGTGAGACTTTATTCTCTGAAAAACAAATAGAACAAGACACACACAGAGCGGAAGCATGAGCCGTGCAGCACACGTGCGCAAGTTCTTTCCCCCAAGCAGTGCATCTTCAGGGGTGAGTTTAGAGCGAGGACAGCCAGCAGCCATTTCCACTGAGAAACCAGTTCTGTCACCAAAGTCAAATCTGGCAGCTCTGGCGCCTGAAAGGCTCAGCCAGCCTAGGCTGGGATGCAGTGTGCCAACTGCAGCTGAACTGTTTAACAGGGGGCCTACCAGCTTTACCATTTTTACTTAAGAGTTTACTCTCAATAAACAGTAGGAATTATCCCATATGTTTTAGAAAGATTAAACAATGAAAATGTAGAATATAAAAATAAAAGGCAATTTTTTTCATAAGCAGAATTAAACATTTTTCAAACCTATTATTTTGTCTGGTAGCCTCATAAACTTAGTGTTTGCTTCCCTGAATTTCACCTGTAACCAATAATATCATAGTCCTTTTGCTTATTTAACTGCATTTATTTATTTTTGCATATGGCACACATTCACATGGCTTGACATTTTAAAGACAGCAAAGGGTACATACTTAAGCATTTATTAAAACTGTCATAAGATAATTTCAGTTGTGAATATTCAATACTCTTCTGACTAACTTAAATCTGAAGTTAACCTTAAATATGACCATAGCAAATGCACTGCCATATAGTTCCTAATTTATTGTGTTCATTTGTGACATTGGTGGCTTTGAAAAAAAGTGCTACAAACAAACCACCAAACACTACAGATTCCCATTCGATGGCTAAATTTCACCTAAGAGCTAATATGCCATGCAAACTATAGTAATATAGAGTTTATCCAATGCGTGTGCACCTGTGAGTTTGTACATATTACCACAAAGGTGCATTTCAAGTGGTGTAGCATAAAAGTTCCCAAATACATGAAATACAGAAGTCAAAATTCTTGTGGCAACTCAGGAAATTAAGCTTTAGAAAATAGACAGGACTTTCTAAATTAGTAAAGTTCTTTTTTTTTTTTATTTTATTTTTTTAATAGACATATCCAACCTGATGACTACAGTGAAATAGTTTGCGTTAGTGTTGACAAAGTCAGTTATGATAACTGCAGAAGGCAGTTTGGTTAACTCAACTTTCTAGAATCAGCTGTGAGTAGTGAGTAAGTCCGGGCCCTCTAGTAAGAAGGCATGTGTGCGTGAGAGCCCACATACGTGCTGCATTCCCCAGTTCTTGACGTATACCTCTGTATACAAGGGTTCGACAGCCTTCTGGCCTGCCGCATCTGGAACACAGTGCAAAGCTAAGATTAGAGTTAACCTATCCTGGGGAGGGGAGGAAAAGAGACAGTTCTGCTGACAGTTAGAGACAGAGAGTCCACTTTGCCCCCACCACAAAGCACAAAACACAAACACCCTTCTCCAGCTTTTCCTCTTCCCAACAGATATTGTTTTTGCAGAGAGTCTCATACTTGCCTGCTGAAACGTCACATAAAACACAGGTGGTTACAAAATTAACACCTCTAAAAATAATTTCTGAGCTATTCCAAAAAGGATATAAGAAGAATAACTTAAAAAGTGAGAAAAGATGGGCTTTCTTGCATTTGCTGACCTAGAGTCATTTCTAACAAGAAAAGATCAAAAGACAGCATTGCTGCAATGCTAGCGCTGCAGAAAATACTAGGAGCGCAGAATCTCAGCGCCGACAAGGAGCCCGGCAACAGAGGCTGCCACGCTACGGGCCAGTGTCAGACTGCCTTCTGCAGACAGATATACTACATTTAAGATGCTTGCAAGCTTTTCATTCCTTAGTAGATTTGCATTTTCAGATCAGAGATCAGTGACCAAAGTATCCTAAAGCTAAATCTTATTCTTATGATGTACATGATAAATTAAAAAGTAAAAACATATTTCTTACTGAGAATGTTTAGCTGTTTTAATCTACTATACTGTCACAAAGATAATTAACATAGTGAAAAGCAGTCTTTTAAATTAACCAAGTGAAAAATGAGCATGAAATGGAAAGAGAAACATTATATTTAAGGTTCAAGCTGTTCAACTGTCTTATGGCACTATTAAGGCAAAAAACCAAAACTGAAATTACAAGAAGTTAAAAAGGAAACAGAAAATTTCACTAAATTGTGTAATGCTACAACTTAAGGTGCCTTAAATGATTAGGTCAAATACCACACTAAGAATTGGTGAAATTAAACCAAATCTGGACCTACTGACAAGTAAGAACTGCTAAAACAAAACAAGGAAACATTCACTCTTTAGTTGCCCTGCTTGTGCATTTAAGACAATACAATGCACAGAAACGTTATGTATACATAACACTATAGGAAGCATTAAATTAGAAATGCATTTTTTTTTTTTTTGCAAGTCCAATCGGTATGAAAGTCAACATGCAGATAAATCTCAAAACAAAGAAACCAAAAGGATTAGGGGAGAGGAAGAAAAAGAACTTGACAGGATCAGGGATCCGAGGGACTATCACCCCAGAGAACAGGAAACGTACAGAAGACGCTGATCTGCCGGGTCCCCGCTGAGCTACAATGGCACCCGAGACGGCTTTAATCCAACTGTGCATCTCTTCAGGGCTATCGGCCTAAGGGGAAGGAAGGATTCGTTCAAGTTTTCCTCAAAATCAGTTCTTGTGTCTATAAATCCAATGTGTTCATCTTGGTAATTAACAGTGTCAACAACAAAATCAGCCTAAGGCAATGGTTTCTAAGAAATTTTAGAAATCGCTTTTTTGAACCAGGTTTTGCCGGGTAAATTATAACACATGGAAGTCAGTTAGGCACTTTTTAAAAAATATACATTTATTTTAATTGGAAGTTGGGCACTTAATGTTCTAAGATGAGACACGTCAGAAAGTGTCAACATGAACAGTTTTGGAGAGAAAACAAGAGGAGGAAGTCAAAGACCTTCTCATTTTGCTCTCCAATCGTCTGAATTTTCAAGATGGATATTTATGTAATTGTGCAGTAAAAAAATAAACCACTGTGACATCATTTTACGTTATTTTTCTAAAAACAATTTCTAATTGTACCCTAAAATCCTAAAAGCAGTGTTGGCAGGCATATGCCAAAGCAGGCTCTTCCTTGATAGGACTGTGGCTTCCAATGTACATTAGAAACCTTCCAATGACTTCAGTTAAACAAGATGCTCAGAGGGGTGGCAAGGTAGGGCCCCTTCTAGATTAAGTTTAAAAATTTTAAAGACACAAGTAATATTTTTGAACCAATGATAATAACAAAGAGTTTTTAAAAGGGAAAAACTCAAAGCAGGCAGAGGTAGAGTATACTTTCGTTCACTATCAACAAGAGCACCAATCTAGAAATCAATTCAGTAAAAGACAGGTTTAAAAAGCTCGTGCTCTAATAGTGACTCCTGACCTAGAAACTGATCAGAAGGAAATAAGACATCCAGACAAATTTATTCACAAAATGTTCACTAACACGTTATACCACAGTAAATGTACAAAAACTATGTACAAAAACTATGTTAATGAATGATCAGTAACAGTACAGAAATAGTTTAATTGTAAAACACTAATATAAAAGAGCATAGTTCTAAAAGGCTTTCAGAGAATTCTTAATGACGTGGGAAAAAGTGACTGTAATATAGTAAATACATAGGATATAACACTATATTTCATATGATCCCACTTGGTATAAAAAGATATAGCATAACAACAACAACAAAAAAAAAGAACAGCTGCCTGAATGTAGAATTCTATGCTTTATAAAGTACCTTTCTCTTCATGTTTCTGTATTTTTCTACATTTTCTGCAAAAAGCATATGTAATAACTTTTAAAAACAAAACTAAATGTTCTTATAAAAAAACTTTTAAGTAAATTAATGTGTTAAATAAAAAGCATATTTTAAACTTAAACATAGGATATCTATCCACCATTAGTGAAATAAGATCTACTATTTACTTTTATTATGGATATTTGAGTCCCTCTTTTTATAAAATTACCAAAAAGTGATATAATTGAAATTCTAAAATATGTGCAAAAATAATCCAAATTGGAAATGCAGATTTAGCATCTAAATAGTACATTTCCCTTCCTCCATATAAAACTTAATTCAATTAATTTATAGCAAAGAATATCACTTTGCTGAACATATGATCTACCAATAATCTTAGATACAGCATCATTTTTATTAAGTTGGCAATTACATTTGTCATATTTTTCCTTACTTCTATGAGCAACACGTTTATTTATGTTTATTTCACCTCTAAAATTATTAATTCCTTGTTAGGAGGATCTATAATCTCGAAAGAAGTATCTTACCTGCACATAGAAAGTTCGAGACGATGTTACAATTTCAAAGAGGTTGTCTCTCATCATTATGTCACTGTTAACAAAACAAATTTTCCAATTGTACTCAAGCAGCAATTGTTTGATAGTTTTCTTTTCACTTATTTACCCAGTACCAAATATGTGTCAATAAATATTAAAGGTAAAATATTAATTTAATTGAAAAATGCCAAATTATCATTTTTCAATTTATTCTTGCATTGAATTCTGTGTATTTTATACAGTTACATGTATTTTTAGAAAGGAGCAAAAACAACTTTAAAATCCAAAGTTTTCAATTTTGAAGAAAGAGTTTGCTCAAAGAAACAGAGGCACAGTTAACATATTTTCTTATTAAAGCTCTATTTTGCAGCAACCTTGAAATACTAAAATTAATAATACATCAATCTGTCAAGTATGACAGAAGTTGTTGATATTAAATTCTGTCCCTTCCATTAATAAGCTTAAGAAGTGTTCCCTAATTTGTAGTTTTCAAACAAACAAACAAAAAAATCTCAATATTTAATCTGAAGGCTTTGAAAGTTTTAGCAAAACTCACTGGCAGTAATATAGAAAAATATCATCTGAAAGTACATCAATTAAACTGAGGAACTATATACTGTGTGCTAATAGTTGTGTTAGGCACCAAGTCTGAGGTGGTGCTTACCTTTGCTTACATTCCTGGACTTTATGAACCTCCTTAAGTGGTATTACACGAAGAGGTTCCTTTTCCTATCGGAAAAAAGCAAATAAACAAACATTTTTAAAATCTTTCCAATCATTAGTTGTCTTATTTGGAGATCTACTGTGAAAATCATGCTTCTCTCCTGACGCACATCTAAGACATAAATCTACCTTCTTGAACCATCTAGGATTAGAAGGGCTCAAGTATTATAACCTTATATACACTGTGGTTTGAAACAAGGAAACTGACATATAACCCATGTTCACTTTACTGATGTCCTAAATGACAGTGCAAGCTTATTAAAAGCCAATAACCATCCATCTTTTCCTCGGTGAACCGCTATGGACCCAGTGAGTACTTCCTCAGAGTACTTTTTTTTCATATAGAAGGGACCAGAGTAGTAAATAGCCAGCTTCTCTGAGTTAAATTTGTCATTTTAAAAGACACAGTTTATTAAACATGTACTAATTGGCAGGACATGTGCTGGGTTTTAAATGTGTCACTTTCTACAATCCTAGAATACATGCCCTATTATTCACCTGAGCAAACAGGATGAGATATACTAATTACCTCAACTGAAGCTACAAAACCAGATACAAGATTCGAGTATGACATAACTAGTTCCCAGTTGGCAGGGTATTCACAGTATTAAACATTTCATGAAATACTACATGCTGTATTTCACTGAAAATGACACACCACTGAGTTTAAGACATACCATTATTTTATGCAGCACTAAGAAAATAATCAAAGCACAAGTGCAGCTTCTGAGACGCCAAGGCTGGTACTTTTTGAACCAAGCAGCTACTGCTTCCAGCTAAGGCTGTTAGATTTTGAAGTCTAAGAAAGGGTCCCAAGCTAAAATGGCTATTCCTGTTATGCTATGCCATTTTTCAGTTCATTCAAAAATACTTGTTGATTATTTTCTAAGTACCAGGCGCTGTGATGATAAAAGGGTCCAAAAGAAAATCTTTGCTCTCAAGAAGCTCATGCAGTTAACTGCTAAAGACAAATATGTCCACAGTAACAAACCACAGTGGGAGGTGTTATGCCCGAGGTGGGCATTGGGTACCACATGTGTAAAGGAAAGGCATACAAGTTTTTCAGAGGAAGACACACCTGAGATGAACCTTAAAACATGCCCTTCCTATTCTCCAGTGCTCTGTTGTCCAAGAGGAGTCACTAGCTCTGCCTAACTATTTGAATTAAAAGAATTTAAATATGGCCAGTTTTAACTTTATACAGTAAGGATCCTCAGTCACAGTGGCTATATTTCCAGCTGCGTTTTACAGCCACAGGGGCCACTAGCTCTGGCCGAGGCAGACGGCAGGACATCTCTATCAGCGCAAAGTCCGCCTGGACAGCGCTGCTCCGTACTGTCAGATGGCGTATGGCTCCTCTGTCAAATGTCCGTCAGAGAAGAGGGAGAACTGTGCTCAATTTATCCAGCAATCTACTGCAGAACACAGATCACGTGACCAGAGTATTTTAAATAAAGATGCTACTCAAACAAGTGAAAGAGAGAACTTCAATCTTTGATTCTACCTTCAGATGGGACAAAAACATCTTATGTGAAGAAACAAAAAGTCAGTCTGAAATAGGACGAGAAAATGTCAAGGGAGGGCAGGGAAAAGAAGGCAGAAATACAGAGGGTCAAATGTGGACTTTTTCCCATTTCCTCCACAGCCCCTTTAGAGGAAATGTGTAGATTGAGGGGTTCTGAAGTTTTTAATTCTTTCAGAGTAGAATGCCTTTGAAGGTACACTCTTTTTACCTAAGATGTATTGAACGAAAATACCATTAACCAAAAGCATCACAACAAAATACACTGAACTGCATATATCTCCAAAAACAGAATTTAATTGTTTTAAAAATAGAAAACAAGACAAGAAATTACATAATTATCACAGTGTAACACTTCTAAAACCTTTTTAAAGCAACATTTATGACAAAGCAACATACCAGTTCAGATTTGAAGTAGCCTATTGTGTTTTCATCCAATTGAAAATATCTTCTCTTCCAGTTTTTCATCTACCAGAGATGAACACAGACATGAGAGTTCTGATTCTAACATGTCAAATGTTAATAACCACTTAATTCTTCTGATATGAACCCACAATCAGAAATGTCAAGCACCGGAAAACCTCACCATCCTCCCTTAGAAGAGGAGATACAGGAAATTTCATCTCTTTTGCTACTCAGGCCTCGAACTTCTAATTCAACTTTGCTGCTTGGCTTTTAGCTCTTATTATATGATTTTATAATATAGTCTTACATTTTTGATGCTCTGAAAGTTAAAAAAAGAAAGCACTTCCCTACCCCCTCCACCCCACACAAAGTAAAGGCTGTCAAGAGTTCAACAGCAAGCACAGGAAATGCTGTTAAACTATATCAAGCTTCTTCATCTATAAAATGCATGAATCCTCAACAGGTACTTTATAATACTAACTAGTAAAGTAACATGTTTAAGAAAGTGAACCTACTCTGTGTAAACATTTTTTGTCAATGAAATAATAGTTTTTGTGAAAGCACTTCAGATTTTCTAAGGGTCAGTATTTTGGATTTAAGAGTACAACAGAAAGGAATGTCTCCTTATGAGCTCTAATTAACACACAGCCTGATGAGAATTCTGATTGGATCTACAGACATGCAAGAATGAAAAACCTTCAGCTTTCACCTTCATTTCCTGTAGCCTAAAGAAGGTCAAACAATTAGGAGTGAAAGAACTTGCCTTGGTTGGCCTGAGCTCATCAGAGTTGCCAGAAGTTATTATATAAGATCAAGCAGAACTGCCAGTAGATATTTAAGTAATATTTTTAAAATTTTTTAAACTTTATTTCTAAACTTTGAAGTTTATTTTCTCATGAAAATCTATAGATTTAGTTCATTTTTAAAAGGGTACTTTGGAACTGTAACAATACTGGCAAATGTGCTTGCTCTTTCCACAGTTTGTTATCACCGATCTGTTATCTGGGCCAGGCAGTAACAGCTCTTACTAATGACCAGGTGCTATGCTGTGAGCTCTTTCATCCACATCTTTCAAAAAACCTTCTGGATGGTAGGCTTTATAACGTGCTTTTCTATATACACACATACCAAAAAAACAAAACAAAAACTGAGAGCCTGAGATGTTAAGTCAGTAACCCAAGGTCTCAGCATTTTCAACTAGGGTCAGCCCAACCCTGCGCCAAGTAAGTGATCCACACCTCACCCTCCTTGCCCTCCTTTTCTGCCATCTCCCTACTAGAGTTCCCTTTCCCTGACCCACTCCCAAGGGGGGTAAAAAATCAACAGAAACCCTTCCTGGAATAAATTTAAATTGTTAGGAAAGCTCACTTAAAATTGCAGGTTAGCTGTAATGGGCATTAACTTACCTAGCCGCCTACAGACCAAGAAAATAATAGCACTGAGTTTTGAACACAGAATAACCCCTATGTCCTCTCCTGACTTCTGGTCAGCAAGCTGGTCTTTCACAAAACAAAGCAAACCATGTGTATGTTGACAGTTTGCTAAGCATACTCATTTTCCATTATTTTACATACTGTGTTAAACTACTCACCACTGCTCCTTGTTTCACACAATATCCAGCTTTGATGACTGCACTATCTGAAGGTGGTTTAGGAGTGAAGTAAGGAAGATGGCTCTGTGACCGCTTCAAATTATTCCTGTCAATAGTTTCACCACATTCATTTACTTCTTCTTTCTAGAATGAAGCAAAATAAAGTCTTTTTCTTGCTTGTTTAGCTTAAAAGCATACTTGCAGTTCATGCTGTTATCCCAGCAATCGTAAAATCTATTAGTCAGGAAAACATATCTTCAAGTATTTTCTAATTAATTTGAGATACTTAATCATAACCTTTAACAACACTGATTAAAACCCAGATTTCTATCTCTCTTTTTCTGCAAAAGTCTTGCCACCAGCACTTTTTTTTTTTTTTTTGGTAGCGGATGCTGGGGTTTAACTTTCTAATTTGAAAAAATTATAAATATTCACAGGAGGTTGTAAAAATACAATGTACAGGAGGTCTCATGTGCCCTTCAACCAGTTTCTCCAAACAGGGAAAACTATTCTATGGCACATTATCAAAACAGACGCTGAAACATGTCACAGACCTTGTCCACATTTCACACGCACTCACTTGTCTCTGCGCATATATCATTCTAGGCACTTTTATTACCAGATCTGTGTTCCCGCCACCACCACAGCACAGAAGTGTCCACCACCACAAGGCTCCCTCAGGCTGCCCCTTTAGAGCCTCCATCCCGAACTGCTTCAGTTCAGTTCAGTCGCTCAGTCATGTTCGACTCTTTGCGACCCCATGAATCAGAACATGCCAGGCCTCCCTGTCCATCACCAACTCCTGGAGTTCACTCAGACTTGAGTCCATCGAGTCAGTGATGCCATCCAGCCATCTCATCCTCGGTCGTCCCCTTCTCCTCCTGCCCCCAATCCTTTCCAGCATCAAAGTCTTTTCCAATGAGGCAACTCTTCTCATGAGGTGGCCAAAGTACTGGAGTTTCAGCTTTAGCATCATCCCTTCCAAAGAAATCCCAGGGCTGATCTCCTTCAGAATGGACTGGTTGGCTCTCCTTGCAGTCCAAGGGACTCTCAAGAGGCTTCTCCAACACCACAGTTCAAAAGCATCAATTCTTCAGTGCTCAGCCTTCTTCACAGTCCAACTCTTACATCCATACATGACCACTGGAAAAACCATAGCCTTGACTAGACGGACCTTAGCCAGCAAAGTAATGTCTCTGCCTTTGAATATGCTATCTAGGTTGGTCATAACTTTTCTTCCAAGGAGTAAGTGTCTTTTAATTTCATGGCTGCAGTCACCATCTGCAGTGATTGTGGAGCCAAAAAAATAAAGTCCGACACTGTTTCCACTGTTTGGCCCCCACTAATTTGTTTTCCATCCTTATTGTTCTGACATTTAGAGGATTTAATACAAATGGAATCATACAGTAGGTGGGCTTTTGAGATTGGCATTTGCCACTCTGTATTATTCTCCTGGGAATTCATTCAGGTTGGTCCTTTTACCAATTATTCAACCCTTCTCACTGAGAGCAATAACATCATGGTTTGGATGTCCCATTGGCTAAATCACCCATAAAGGGCACTTGGGTTACTACCACGTTTGGGTGATTAGGAATAGGACTGCCACATAGTCATGATAAACGATATGAAATAATTTTTGGTGACTTGGAAAATGTTTCAGACCTAAGGGGAAAAAAACAGTTTACGAAGTATTTCCATTTCCAGGGGGCAAAAGGGCCTGGAAGAAAGGCTCAGAAGAAAACATGTAAAGTGTTAAATGTTGTTTACCTATGCTTTCCAGATTTTTACAATAAAAACATACTTTTGAAATAAGTATAAAAGTTTTAGGTTTTAATTATTGCATTTATTCAATAAAGATGTACCATTTGACTTTTGATAACAATACAAAAATCAGTATGCAGCAGCTAAACCATCACACAATAGAAGAACTGACTTCTTACCTGAGTTGGGGTAATGATGGGCACACCACCAACAATGTCAGTTCTGTAAGAGACCTGCTTCTTTCCACATTCGCCTTGGCGACTTGGGTTATCAGGATGAGGCTGTGAGTCTAACGGCTTTGGGACCTAAAAGAGTAACTTCATGAATCATTTTGCAACAAGCATTATCTGAGATCCTCTTTTATCACAGAATTTCCAACCAATCATAAGTCTATATACAACTGGTATATATAAAAATTATATATATATATATAACACCCTGTAAGTTTTCATACTGATTTTTCTTTTACAGTATTTATGACACAGCCATTTACCATGTGCTCACTTGGGCAGATACTATTTCATATATTTTCCCTTTTAATCCTCCTGTCAATATTATGCATAGGAGGAGCATCACCACAGCAGTAAGAAAACAGGCTCAAGAGGCATCAGGGAATGTAAATCTAGATCCTGCTGGTCCACATTCTAGCTCAGTTTGTATAACTCTCTTTCTCATTTAACCACTATAACGATACCCCCATTTTATCAGAGTGCTTGAGAATGGATCACAGCTCTGTGCTGTTACCTTTCCCGTCCCTCCATTCCTGCCCAAGACTATGCAACATCCCAAGGACAGGGGATCCCATCTCTTTAGATGTTCCCCTAATGGCTTTCTCCCCAGGCCTTAGGTCAACCCTCCACGCTCTCATCCATAATTAAACTATAATACCAGTCATGGGCAGGAACAAAAGAATGAAGGAAATAAGGACAGGGAGAGAAATGAATTCTGGAGGGGAAAATTTCCTGAATTATTCTAAGAGATTTTATCTAAGAGGCTGCACGTTTTGGAGAGCTTTTTAAAGACAACATGACTACAGACAGAATTTTACTTGCCAAGATTCGCAAAAATACTTAAGAGTGAAAGGGCTATATAAAGTTCACTATACCCAGAAACAATCTGCTAAGGAAGTCCCAGTGTTTTCTAGTGAAGAGCATCATCTACTTCAATTATTCTGACAGAGAAAATGTGGCCACGTTAGCCATAAGAACAGAAAAATGTACTAAAAGAATTCGAAACCAGAGAGAGAATTAGCTCTACAACATTTGTATTAGCTGCAATGTGCTGCTGAAAGGTGACCCATTCAAAAGTGGCTACTCCCTATTTTAAGAAGTTGAGAGTTTAGTCACATGCGAAAATTTCCTAAGAAAATACCTTTAATATCTCCCTAAAAATATACTAAAATTTACATTGTTTTTTCATTTTTCTTCTAGAAATGATAGTATATTTAAAAAACCCTTGCCTATACCGTTACACCCACTGCTTCTCATTTATCCTTATAATAGAATGCTAAGTACAGCATAAGTCCAATGCTATAGCTTAACAATTGACTTAGAATTGCATTTTACAATCAAAATTATCTAAATTGCAAACATTTCTAAGAGCAAGAAAAATATAAGCAAAATACTCATGAATATAGTAACTCCCTTAAAAATTCTGAATGAAAAGTTAGCTCTCAAGGCAGTCATTAAAATAAACACATTTTCAGAACCAAAAAAAAAAACCAGTCAGGCAACTTGTAATGAGAATCAGAAGAGTGACCTCACTAGACAGATGGGAAATGTCAGACACTGAACATTCTTGGTTTCACTGCCGACTGCTTATCCCCTCTTCCCTGCTTCCCATCCCTGATTGTTGTGATGGTTTTTCTGTGAAGGATTGGCATGTATGTTTGGCAAGCATCTGCACATGATCCTAATGATAGGAAATTCTAACAGCAGAAAAAGAAAAGGTAAAAATGACTAGAGAAGGGATGAATAAAATGGCAAGCCTGAAGACTGAAACCTAAAACATTCAAGAACAAACTCCTGGATGTTAGGACCTTTCTGAGGGCTCTACCTACAGGCTGAAAAACACAAGTATAAAGTCTTACACTTTGGATTACATATATATACCATCTTGGTAAGACAGAAGTCCTGTATTCAGGTTATTCTATCTATTCCCAGCTGCCAATTAAAATGGAAAAAAAAGTGTGAAAGTTTGGCCATAATTTCAAAATACTTATTTTTAGATTAAAATCAAATACTGATTTTTAAATCAAAACCTACAATGGGAAAAGACACTTTTAAAAAATAGTAGGTTTCTATTTAGGAATATGCCATATACATCTTTGATATTCCTTAATAATCAACAGGGGACCAGCCCCACCATATTTATAGTTATCAATATAAATAGTTGAAAGTGTACTTTGAAAGTTGACTTTCCGAATTCTAGTCCTCAATACTTCCTTCAAGGCTGGTTCCTCTCAGTTCAGTTGCTCAGTTGTGTCCAGCTCTTTGTGACCCCATGGACTGCAGCACACCAGGCTTCCCTGTCCATCACAAACTCCCAGAGTTTACTCAAATTCATGTTCACTGAGTTGGTGATGCCATCCAGCTATCTCATCCTCTGTCATCCCCTTCTCCTCCTGCCTTCAATCTTTCCCAGCATCAGGGTTTTTTCCCAATGAGTCAGTTCTTTGCATCAGGTGGCCAAAATATTGGAGTTTCAGCTTCAACATCAGTCCTTCCTATGAATATTCAGGACTGATTTCCTTTAGGATGGACTGGTTGGATCCCTTGCAGTTCAAGGGACTCTCAAGAGTCTGCTCCAATACCACAGTTCAAAAGCATCATTTCTTCGGCACGCCACTGGAAAAACCATAGCCTTCACTAGATGGACCGCTGGTGGCAAACTAATGTCTCTGCTTTTTAATATGCTGTCTAGGTTGGTCATAACCTTTCTTTCAAGGAGCAAGCATCTTTTAATTTCATGGCTGCAGTCACCATCTGCAGTGATTTTGGAGCCCTCAAAAATAAAGTCTGACACTGTTTCCACTCTTTCCCCATCTACTTGCCATGAAGTGATGGGACCAAATGCCATGATCTTAGATTTCTGAATGTTGAGTTTTAAGCCAACTTTTTCACTCGCCTCTTTCACTTTCATCAAGAGGCTTTTTAGTTCCTCTTCACTTTCTGCCATAAGGGTGGTGTCATCTGCATATCTGAGGTTATTGATATTTCTCCCGGCAATCTTGATTCCAGCTTGTGCTTCATCCAGCCCAGCGTTTCTTATGATGTACCCTGCATATAAGTTAAATAAGCAGGGTGACAACATACAGCCTTGATGGACTCCTGTGCTGATTTGTAACCAGTCTGTTGTTCCATGTCCAGTTCTAACTGTTGCTTCCTGACCTGCATACAGATTTCTCAGGGGGCAGGTCAGGTGGTCTGGTATTCCCATCTCTTTAACAATTTTCCAGTTTGTTGTGATCCACACAGTCAAAGGCTTTGGCATAGTCAATAAAGCAGATGTTTTTCTGGAACTCTCTTCCTTCTTGGTTTCTCTACTATTGCTCTTTCTCTCTTTTTTTGTAAGTAAGGGGAAAATTGTTTTAATGACAGCCACCAATACACAGTCACACAGAATTCATCAAAGTGAGGAAAGCCATGAACTATGATGCTGGAGGATGGTCCATTAAGAAGGCATGGTACTATAATTAGTAAGTAGATAAATAATCACCATTCCCTTACTCACCGTCCTCTAATCACCTCTATTCTGAAACCATATACTTTCAAAACCTAATTTTGAATTTCCAAAACTTTCAAGTTTATATATTTCATTGTACTCAGCAGACTACTAAATTACACAGTTTACCAAATGTCACTTGGAGTGATTCCACAGAAAGGTAAACTACACATATATTAAAATAGAAACTTGAAATTTACAAAGAAATCTACATGTAAATCACCAGTAACATCCATAGAGAAGTACACCAGGTTAAAGATTCTGCATATGGAATTAACACTGGTAAGATTTCTTTTTAAAGAACAGTGAAATAAAATGTTTCTTATTAAAGCACGGGAAATTCTTTCATTGCTATCCTATGAGTTAATGTGTACCTATATAAAACCAATTTTTACTAAGTGATACCAATTCTATACTCTTCTATACTCAATTTAACATAGTTACAACCACTTTGTTGATAAGCACGGATCTCTATATCTTAAATTTATATTTTTAAAATGTGAATTATAAAAACACATATACAATAGATTCATCTTTAAACTATAAAACTTTCAACAACAGCTGAAAAACCACAAAAGCTATTTAAGAATCCACATACTTTGACATATTACCCAATTCCTTATCAGTTTCTCTTGCATTTGAGTAAGCTTAAAGTGTCACTTGTATAAGGCAGTTTCATACCATTAATAAATTAGATACAGCAATTCAAAAGACCTCCCACACGGTAAAAAGTCTGAGACCATTCAATTCACTACTTTTTCTTAAAGCACTAAGAAATCAATGCTGCTGCTCATTGCAAATTGTAAAAAAAAATTACTTCAGTGAAATTATTACATATTGTCTTCATAAAAAATTTCCCAAATAGGGAATATTTGCAAAAAGTCAAAAACAATCAGTTAAAGCCTTTTAAGAAAATGCACTTCTGAATCAATTTTTAAAAATTGCTTTCCTGAAACTGCGCAAACCTAAAATAACTTCTGCTTCATGCAGAGATCAGACGCAGTGCGTGGGTGTTTTCTGTCATGTGGTAACAAGCTGTTCTGGTGCAAGACCCAAAAAAATCGACCTGACTCTGAGAACAGCTTTAGTTATATTAACTCTTTATTGTGTTATGACATAAATATGGCTTATTCATTTAAATAGAAACAAACATATGCTGACTGTCAGGGCATATGTTTTTAAAGAGTAAGTCATATTGGGTCAGTAAATAACCTCATTTTAGTAAAAACACCCTTCCATTTACACAACCTCACCCAGGACCTCCTTCCCTATCCTTCCCGTATGGGCCTGCTGGGTGTGCTTCTCCACCAGTGTGTAAGAGGGAAAAGGGAAGGAGAGGCTTCCTCAGGAACAGTTCCTGTCACTTGCTCCGCAGCAGCAGTACTAAACTCTCCCAGAAATCTGTGTTCTGCTTCAGGGTCAGAGAAGAAGGATGGAGGCTCATTCTTTCAGGAAGCAGTGAGGCACTGAGCTTCAGAGTTAGGCTGCAGAGTCAAGCAGATGGTGTGGCTCACAGTTCCACAACTTAACAGCTACCAAACCTGTAAATGTCACTCGATCCTTCTAAGCCTCACTTTTCAGGTACTTTAGGTAAAACCTTCAGTGCAAGGCCTGGCACACTATAGACAAACAATACATATTAATGTTCATCAGAAAACCAAAAGAAGCCTGAGTTGGAAGCAGGAAACTGTAGCACAAGAAAATGAGTGCCCAGGAACTGGAGGGAAAAACAGTGTGGCAAAAAGTTTCACGCCTGAGACAAACCCCCAAGGGCCACGTGGGCAGGACCCTCTGGCTATTACAGTTCTTCATTCTTCAGAGCAGTCCCCACCCCTGAAGTCTTTTCTAAGCTCTTCACTGTCTTGTCCTGCTCCTATCTTCAACTCCTACCTACTACCTACGACCAGTCCCAGTCATGGCTTAAGAGGCAGATAGAATGCCATTTCTAGTCCCTGGCTAGGTGGCAAAAAGTCTTTTAATCTTCCCTGTGGGGAGCGGGGGAAACATATCTGAAAGGTAGAGCTCTACCTGCATTTTCCCTTAGAAACACTAGTGTAAACCGCAGTTAAAATCTACAGTAACACAGACCTTTATCAGGTACACAATGGGTTAAAAAGGCATCAATGGGTTGATTTTTAAGAGCCAATAGTTACCATGTATTAAAACAAAAAGCATTCATATTATAACCTGTCTTTTAAACAAACTTTGAGGAACTCTGGGATAAACTGTTGGTAAGCTACAGACACACAGTAGGTATATCGTACAATCTGTAAAGATCACGTAAAGACAAATTTTATTCATACAAAAATACATATACTTACTGTAATTTTAATAGCTTTGTTCAACACATTCACCCATTCTACTAGGTCCTGCTGATCATTGGCTTGTAGGAAATATTTCCTCATCCCTGCATTCATAACTGTTGAGAGAAAAACAAACTACAACAGGTGAAATTGTGTACTTATTACCTAAACTCACGTCTGCGGCAGCTGAAAAACCTTGCTAGCTTCAGTACTGTGACTCTTGAATTTGACAGAATGTTAGACCATGTATGATATTGCTTTCATCACTATGGATGATAATACATAGAGTACTATCAATGAAACTAATTCGTAATGGTAACATTTCTCACTATATGTAAAAATACCACAATACAGCTAGTCAATCCAGTAATGATGGACATTTAGGCTATTTCTGATTTTTGAAACTATGTAAAATATCCCAATGAAACATCACGTATGTATACTTCTCGACACTTCAGCAAGCATTTCTATAGATTTCTTATCATAGGCTTCAATAAAAAGAAAATTCACATTTAACATTTTTACAGATATTAGTAAACTGTCTTCCCCAAAGGTTGAATCCAACCAATACTGTATCCAAAGGCCTAAATTGTCTAATGTTCCTCACTAGCACCTCTTTTGTTTTCAGCCCCGAGATGCTGTGGCATTATTTCCTAGACTTCCTTGCCAGCCTGGGCATGTCCTGCTAATGGGTGGTTCTGGCAGGAGACAAGAGGTGGGAGGACAGTGGGGGAGGGGACTGCTCTTGCTGACGCCCCTCCAGTAGCAGCAGCACACAACCACCCACGGCTCCAAGCTCTTCTGCTGCTCCCTACACCAGCCTTCAAGTCCCCTCAGGAAGTCCTAGGTTCTGGTAATATCACCTCTTCCCTTCCCTCCCTCTACCCCTGGTGATGGAAGCTGCTTCATACAGTTTTTAATCGCTGGGTTACTTCAGCATTCCCTTCGTGTGTCTTCAGCTTCTCAACATCTGGTCAACCAATTCTCTGTAACAAATCCCCTGGGTTTGAAAGGCTAAGTGTGGTGTGTTTTCCTGACTCTCTGTCCACCTAGTTGGGAAAAAATTATAGCCTGTCTAAATCTGAATTGTTGATTACTGAGACAAATTAGTTTTATATGTTTACTGGTTGTCTACACTTGTTCTGTAAGCTCTGTTTATTTTCTTTACCCATATTTCTCCTGAGTCGTTCATTTATTTTTTCTTGATTTATAAAAGCTTTTATTTATAAGAACTTTTCTCCTCGGAAGAAAAGCTATGACCAACCTAAACAGCCTATTAAAAAGCAGAGACATTACTTTGCCAACAAAGGTCCATCTAGTTAAAGCTATGTTTTTCCAGTAGTCATGTATGGATATGAGACTTGGACTATAAAGAAAGGTAAGCGCCGAAGAATTGATGCTTTTGAACTGTGGTGTTGGAGAAGACTCTTGAGAGTCCCTTGGACTGCAAGGAGATCCAACCAGTCCATCCTAAAGGCGATCAGTCCTGAATATTCATTGGAAGGACTGATGATAAAGCTGAAACTCCAATACTTTGGTCACCTGATGTGAAGAACTGACTCAATGGAAAAGACTCTGATGCTAGGAAAGATTGAAGATGGGAGGAGAAGGGGATGACAGAGGATGAGATGGTTGGATGGTATCAGTGACTCAATGGACATGAGTTTGAGTAAGTTCAGAGAGCTGGTGATGAAAAGGGAGGCCTGGCGTACTGCAGTCCATGGGGTCACAAAGAATAGGACATGACTGAATGACTGAACTGAACTGAAGAGCTTTTATGTTAACCCTTTCAGTTGTATTTCAAGTACTTTTCCCTATCATTAGTCTTGTCACTTAGTTCATGGTATTTTGATGAAACAGAAATAGCCTATCAATCTTTTTCTTTTCTTTAAAGACTCTAGCTTTCACGTGGTACTTAGAAAATCTCCCTGACTCAAGATTAAAAAATAAACCTTTATTTTTCTAGCACTTATGCATTTTATGTTTATAATCTTAACACATTTAGAACTTTTTGTGCAGTCTAATTTACATATACCCATTTAGTGACTACTACACTTCTATAAAGCAAAGCATTCCTGCATACAACAAACTACTATAGTCAATGTTCAAATTAAAGTTTATTAATTATATATTACATGATTTATTTAAAAGAACATTATTCTAAGAGCTCAGGCATCTGAACAACTACAGTGCTATAGTTTTCTGTTTTTAATATACTTTTTTAATGACTTTCTATAAGTCTCCAACAAAATTTTAAATAGCATACTAACACTCAGCTGAACGTGACTAAGGCAAGGGGGAAAACACTTACTTCTCAAATACACTAGATTATGAAACTAAGACTGAGAACAAGATACTAAACCAGAGCTTCCTTGAATTGATACGAGTCTTAGCTTGTGAAGGGCTATAAAACAATTAGTCTGGACCTAAAGAAATTTAACACACTATAAATCTGTCCTTTTATGTTCTACTAGTGACTGGAGAAATTATAAATGCCATAAATATAAATTGAGTAATTCACTAGGCTATTACATATGTCAATATATAGTTGTTGTTTTTTATTTCCAACACTCAGAAAAGCATAAGCTTTCCTAACTTAGGCTGAAGCTGCGTTCCCCTCATAATGGCTTTTCCCCCCTCAATGTTATTCTGGGCATCTGCCTAGAACATCTGAAGAGTTTAAAATTCTAAGCATTTGGTAATATACTATACCTGCTATAAAGGAAGTGCTTAATTCATGTATTTTTGGAATAAGTAACATTTATAAAAGGTATCTTTTCAGGGAAAGAAGAGAGGTAAATATACTTCTAAAAAGACTCAGCACAATTTGCAGTCTAAATAAAAAATCATGTGTTTTAAGAATTATTTTCATGGCAGGAAGAGGCATAGTGATTTGATAAGAGGGAAAATCTGAGCCTGGAGCTAACCAAACCTAACCAGTTCATGCACCTACTAGCAATCCCATCTGATACAATCTGTTTAGTCTCAGACTCTTGTTTTCCTCGTCTGTGAGATGGAGCAGAACCCATCCCTCCTTTGAGGGAGGAGGCGATGTGTGTAAAGCAGCCAGTACAGGGCCTGGGAGAGAACAGAAGCTCCCTGTCACCATCTTCATCACCTCCATGATCGTCAGTATCAGCTGGAGATTTCAAGTAAGTAATTTGTTAGAGCAAATTACAAAAAAATTTACTAGCAGTGATGGGGAAATGGCGGACAGGCAAAGGAAGGAAAAAAAACTTTTAATAAGAATAATGATAAACTGTATGAAACCTGTTAAGTTTCCATGCTTATAAAGCAAAGGTTTCATTGTGTATAATGAATGCAGAGCAGAGGCTTGCGCACTTACTAGCTTTTCACTTAAGTACTTCCCTTATTTCATTTCAGATCTTTACCATCAGAGTGAATGTACCAAATGGATAAAACCTGAAGCACAAACATGAGCTTGATTCCAAATAAAAATCACTTCACAGCCAAGGATCAACTACTATGGTTCAAATACGGTAATGGATCAAATAGTTATGAGACACTTTATCATATTCCTTTGCCAACTTTCTTCTGTTTTCTCTATTCCTTCTTTTCTTTCTCTGTCTGTTCTTTCTCTATTAGTCACACTTCAGTTTTGTGAAGGGAGCCTCTAATTTAATTTTCTTACTTCTCTCTTACTACCTGCTTCATTTTTAGCTTTCTTTGCCTTGTTCTTCTGAGTTTTTCATAGTCTCATGTTCTTTTTCCTATTTGACAGTTTTTCTTCTCAAATGTCATGTAATTCTGGGCTGGCCGGAACAAGATACCAAAATCTCCTTGGAAATTCTCTTGAATATTATGTAGGGATTCTGATTGGTGGGCATCACTGTACAGCAAGCCCCTCTGGTGGAAATGCCAGCTGTCAGTCCCTATGGCTGTCTTCTCTGGGGTGTTCAGATTCTTGCCCCACTTCCACCTGGCTGCCTGATGCTCTGGGCTTGGACATAGCGAAGAGCTGCACTTGGTGTGCAGACTTACCTAACCTTCCCGTTTTCCGTTTCATGCCTCATTCCCCCTCTTCTCTGGGACTCCTGTCCCCAGGCACAGAGCCTGACTGATGCTATTTCGGGATACTGCGCATGCCACTCCTTGCTGGGATGGGGGAAGGGTGGCGCCTGCCTGAGCCAGCTGGAGGAAGGGACCAGAGGCTGTTTCTACAGAGACATGCAAACAAAGTCCCTGTGCTGGGTCCCTCCCTAGACAGCATCCAGCACCTAGCCGTCCAAAGCTGGCATGGGGGCAGGACATGGAAATGGCTAGCTTTCCAAGGGCCTCTTCTACTTTGCTAAGTTATTTCCTCCTCCTCCATCCACTTCCCATCTTTTTACACTGTGAATTACAGAAATCTGCTCATTTCAGGGAATATGGTTTGAATGTTTCTTGTTCTCACTATTTGGGGGCAATTTGAGAAGAAAAGGGGGAGGAATAGTCATTGGAAGGACTGATGCTGAATACTGAAGCTCCAATCCTTTGGCCACCTGATGCAAAGAGCTGACTCATTGGAAAGGACCCTGATGCTGGGAAAGACTGAACACAGGAGGAGAAGGAAGCAGCAGAGAATGAGATGGTTAGAGAGCACCACCAACTCAATGGACATGAATCTGAGCAAACTCTGGGAAACGGTGAAGGACAGGGGAGCCTGGCATGCTGCAGTCCATGGGGCAGCAGAGAGTTGGACATGACAGCAACTGAGCAAGAAGAACAAAAAGGGAGGAAAGTCTTTATGCTGCCATTTTTATGGAACTTGGTCCATTTTAGAATTTAGTGCTTCTTTCTGAAGGTAAACATTTCATGAATCCTTACTCCCTCTAACAGGGGCCTCCCAAGTGGTGCAGTGTTAAAAGAATCTGCCTGCCAATGCAGGAGACCCAGGAGACGGGGAAGGGTTGGGAAGATCCCCTAGAGAAAGAAATGGCAAACCACTCCAGTATTCTTGCTTGGAAAATCCCATGGACAGAGGACTCTGGCAGGCTACAGTCTGTGGGGTTGCAAAGACTTAGACATAACTGAGCAACACTCCCTCTAACAGAAGACTAATAAACTGCTGGCAGAGCAAGAGATAACCAATTTTAATCTCTTATTTCAACGAAAATCCCTCATGCTAAATACCGCAACAGCTGAATGTCAGATCTTTCCCTGTATACTGCTAGCCCTTCAAACTGTATGTTTGCGATTTTACATTAACGAATGTCAAGAGTGTATGCATGATATACCCTAAAATACAACATTCTCTGTCACATGACTTACCCCCAGGAGCCTTTCATTCAACAAGGTTCTGAGGCATTTTCTGATTTAGCAACCAAAAATTATAAATTTGTAAAAAAATACATGACTTTTTATAGCTTCTTAGTGGTGATAAAAGCATTACAGATGATCCTCATACTATATCTGGCTTGTATCACACTTTCTTACTGGACATACACAATGCTATCCCTACTATACTGCCTACAGAAGAAACCTGCCCTTCCCAAGCAAAAAAAAAACATATTTAACAAATACCTTCTACTTTAATGTAAATAGTCTCTTCTGAGGTCAGCTGGAAACTCCTACTAATTTTTGTCCCTTTCCTCACTAATGTCCACTAACACACTGAGGGCATACAGATTCTCCCAGTTTTAACTATACCCACTACGATAACAGATTCTAACGTTCTCTATTTTTTATCTTCAAGCTCCATCCAGTCCCTAATTACTGTCACCAGAGTATTTCCATTTGGATGTTTCTCCATCATTCAAAGTCCATACTAAATATTTCACCCTATACTAAATATTTCATCCTATCAAATCAGTTCTCCTAGATCCTCGATTTCTTTCCTTGAAGCAACCCTATTTGACATCTCTGTCTTCCCTTCAGTTCCCACACGTCCAATCACCAAGTCCCAGTGCTTTTCCTTCTAATGTTCTTCACTCCTCCTCTTTCCCCCAATGCCGTTATCCTAATTCAGGCTCGCGTTAGGAACAGTAGTTTAAAAACCACTTAACCCATCTCGTTGCATCAAACTCTATCAACGCAAAAAAACTTCTTTCACCTTCTATCTTCTCTCTAGATGCTCTCTAATCTCTTACCTCTCATTTTCCAAAAAACAACAAGAAAAAAAATCACTTGTCAACATATTACACCCTAACTCCTGCCCTTTCACTTTTCAGTCTCTCACCACTCTCTCTACTTCATTCAGTGTTCAGATCCCGCCATACACCACGTTCTTCTCCCCTGCACCCTTCTGTCCAGGGGCCCTCCCACCTTTTCTCCCCAGTGATAAAGGATGATCACGTTAGCAGTGTGGCTCCCTTGACTCCCAAGATCCCTGAAAAGGATCTGAAGCTCTTCTTCTGCAACTCTATTAAATAGATTCAGTTCAGTTCAGTTCAGTCACTCAGTTGTGTCCAACTCTTTGTGACCCCATGAATCGGAGCACGCCAGGCCTCCCCGTCCATCACCAACTCCCAGAGTTCACTTAGACTCACATTCATCAAGTCCGTGATGCCATCTAGCCATCTCATCCTCGGTCGTCCCCTTCTCCTCCTGCCCCCAATCCTTCCCAGCATCAGAGTCTTTTCCAATGAGGCAACTCTTCTCATGAGGTGGCCAAAGTATTGGAGTTTCAGCTTTAGCATCATTCCTTCCCAAGAAATCCCAGGGCTGATCTCCTTCAAATAGACTGGTTGGATCTCCTTGCAGTCCAAGGGACTCTCAAGAGTCTTCTCCAACACCACAGTTCAAGAGCATCAATTCATCAGCGCTCAGCCTTCTTCACAGTCCAACTCTCACATCCATACAAGACCACTGGAAAAACCATAGCCTTGACTAGACGGACCTTAGTCGGCAAAGTAATGTCTCTGCTTTTGAATACGCTATCTAGATTGCTCATAACTTTTCTTCCAAGGAATAAGCATCTTTTAATTTCATGACTGCAGTCACCATCTGCAGTGATTTTGGAGCCCCAAAAATAAAGTCTGACACTGTTTCCACTGTTTCCCCATCTATTTGCCATGAAGTGATGGGACCAGATGCCATGATTTTTGTTTTCTGAATGTTGAGCTTTAAGCCAACTTTTTCACTCGCCTCTTTCACTTTCATCAAGAGGCTTTTAGTTCCTCTTCACTTTCTGCCATAAGGGTAGTGTCATCTGCATATCTGAGGTTGTTGATATTTCTCCTGGCAATCTTGATTCCAGCTTGTGTTTCTTCCAGTCCAGCGTTTCTCATGATGTACTCTGCATAGAAGTTAAATAAGCAAGGTGACAACATAAAGCCTTGACGTACTCCTTTTCCTATTTGGAACCAGTCTGTTGTTCCATGTCCCGTTCTAACTGTTGCTTCCTGACCTGCATACAGATTTCTCAAGAGGCAGCTCAGGTGGTCTGGTATTCTCATCTCTTTCAGCATTTTCCACAGTTTATTGTGATCCACACAGTCAAAGGCTTTGGCATAGTCAACAAAGCAGAAATAGATGTTTTTCTGGAACTCTCTTGCTTTTTCCATGATCCAGCAGATGTTGGCAATTTGACCTCTGTTCCTCTGCCTTTTCTAAAACCAGCTTGAACATCAGGGAGTTCACGGTTCACGTATTGCTGAAGCCTGGCTTGGAGAATTTTGAGCATTACTTTACTAGCATGTGAGATGAGTGCAATTGTGTGGTAGTTTGCGCATTCTTTGGCATTGCCTTTCTTTGGAACTGGAATGAAAACTGACCTTTTCCAGCCCTGTGGCCACTGCTGAGTTTTCCAAATGTGCTAGCATATTGAGTGCAGCACTTTCACAGCATCATCTTTCAGGATTTGAAACAGCTCAACTGGAATTCCATCACCTCCACTAGCTTTGTTCGTAGTGATGCTTCCTAAGGCCCACTTGACTTCACATTCCAAGATGTCTGGCTCTAGATTAGTGATCACATCATCATGATTATCTGGGCCATGAAGATCTTTTTTGTACAGTTCTTCTGTGTATTCTTGCCACCTCTTCTTAATATCTTCTGCTTCTGTTAGGTCCATACCATTTCTGTCCTTTATCGAGCCCATCTTTGCATGAAATGTTCCCTTGGTATCTCTAATTTTCTTAAAGAGATCTCCAGTCTTTCCCATTCTGTTGTTTTCCTCTATCTCCTTGCACTGATCACTGAAGAAGGCTTTCTTATCTCTTCTTGCTATTCTTTGGAACTCTGCATTCAGATTGCCACCCCTTTATCTACTGCCTGTGATAAATGCAATAATTTCCTGGCCCTGTACCTGATTTGGGGCTCCAAAATCACTGCAAATGATGACTGCAACCATGAAATGAAAAGATGCTTGCTCCTTGGAAGAAAAGTCATGACCAACCTAAACAGCATATTAAAAAGCAGAGACATTACTCTGCCAACAAAGGTCCATCTAGTCAAAGTTATGGTTTTTCCAGTAATCATGTATGGTTGTGAGAGTTAGAGTATAAAGAAAGCTGAGCGCTGAAGAACTGATGCTTTAGAACTGTGGTGTTGGAGACTCTTGAAAGTCCCTTGGACTGCACGGAGACCCAACCAGACCATCTTAAAGGACTGATGGTGAAGCTGAAACTTCAATACTTTGAAAAACTGATGCAAAGAACTGACTCATTGGAAAAGACTCTGATGCTGGGAAAGACTGAAGGTGACAGGAGAAGGGGATGATAGAGGGTAAGATGGTTGGATGGCATCACTGACTCAATGGACATGAGTTTGAGTAAACTCCAGGAGTTGGTGATGGACAGGGAGGTCTGGTATGCTGCAGTCCATGGGGTCACAAAGAGTCGAACACGACTGAGTGACTGAACTGAACTGAACTGTACCTGTCTGTGAGATTGAGGCCTGGGAGATTCTTAAGGGCAACAACTACTTATTACTCTCACAGCCCCAGTACCAAGCAAAGTGCGTATATACTAGACCTTCATTAAATGTTTACTGAGCACTTAATCAAATACCCTAAACTACCTTGCTCCCAAGCTGTGAACTTCTAATTTCCTATAAGCTGTAAACTAAATCCTTTCCATTATTTAAGCACTAAACATCAAATAATAATAAAATTAATCTCTCTGGATGTGATCACTGTAAATGCCTAGATAATGATTACACATGGGCAGAGTGGGAGGAGGTTGTGACTGGGATGGGACATAGGAAGAGGCTTCAGGGGTGGGGGAGTAGTTTTACTTCTTCACCAGACGGTAGTTTCAAGGCAATCTGCCTTAGAATAATTCATTAACCCGCAGGACTAAGTCGTGGACCTTCTGTGACTGTTTTCTCTTGCAATATGATGTAATTATATTAGTCTAACTTAAATTACTAATATATAAAATACGGCTACTCACCAAAACAGAACTCAGCCTTTGGCCTTAGTTTAGTTGCATCGCTAACCTAACAAGAGAGAGAAATGAATCACTCACTTCTTCATATGCTATTATAATCAACCTTAAACACTGTGAACCTCCATGTGTACGATTTCCCAGTACTTACACACATTGAGCACACAGATCTAAAGTTAAACTTTAAGGAAAATGAAAAAGAACTATAAATCAATAGAACATGGGTCCCCAATGTAAGATGCACAAAAACAAATGATACTTCCATGCTTTCTTTTAAAAAAATTGTTTTTTCTTCAAAGGAAGTATGAAGAAACCAAAAATAAACCAGCAAGTTCTATGTCACACATACAAACATTTTTGGTTTCATGTTATTTTCAAAATACCCTCAAGGAATACTCCAAAGAAACCATGAATTCTTCCCAAATTGCATATTTCTAAATTAACTGCATGAGGAAATGGTTGGGTAAGGGCCAGACTGTGTATTTAATAAAGTCCAAAAATCTGGAAGACACTAATCTGCAATGAGGAAACCAATGGCACTGGATCCTCACTTGCGCACGGAAATACCCTGGGATAAGGGCCCCCTTCCCTACATGCATGCAGCACGGGGCCCCATCTGGAGAGCGAGACCAGCTGCACCCGGCTGCCGCCAGCCCTGTAGATGAAGGCGCTCACATGGAAGCCCACGCATGGCTGTTGGCCGTGCTGCTGCCCAGTGTCAGGACTTGTAGCATCTGTTCGGTACCTTCAGAAGGAATTCTAAGTTTAGGTTTCCTGACTGATCCCAACTACAAATTCAGAGCACTGAATCACAGTGAAATTTGTTCCAGGGATAAATTCTGAGGGAAAAGTGGCAAGTCTAAGGCAGAGTACAAGTGTACAATTCAAACTTCAGTACGCTGCAGGGCAGAGGTGAAGCTTTACTACACAGAGGTTACATTTAAAAATGGAAGCAATGGAGGAGGGGAAAGCAGTGGCCAGTCAGTCTGCGTGTTTTACTTAATCCTTAAAAAGACTTCCCATTTTAAAAAGACCAGGTAATAGGCAATTGAAAAGATACAGGCACGTGGGCAATTTCTACCTCAACTGCCTATTTCAATAAAATAGGCCTTTCCACATCACTTCACTAAGAGTCAAAAATCCCTGGCAGCATGTTTACACTGCAGTATATGTATACTGCAGGCAATCAAGTAAACTGATGAGGGGGTGGGGTGTTGGGGGCATCTACCGTTTATTCCACAATGGAATCCTACACTTCCTAACAAAAGTCTCTATAGAATGTAAGTTGCAACCCACCCTGAAGTATTACCAAATGTCTCAAATTTATAGGAACACTTGAGGTATACTTAAACAAAATTTGTCTTCTGCAAATTTACATAACAATTTTAAAGTAAAATAGTTCCCTTTAAATATGTAATTTTTGTTGACCAAGGACTACTTTATTTTTTGGTCACTGAGAATGAATAGCTCTATTATGATACTAATAACAAAGCTTTTTATTTATCAAAAATATCTTTTTCTTTTAAACAGAAGCATACTTGTAAACTGGACCTCTGATGAAGACCTTTGCTAATAAATCCCAATATGTGCATAATAGTATTTATATGCATATTATTTAATCATATCTCAAGTCATCACCAAGCTTATTACTTTCTGTAAAACAAAACTATTAATAGTTCCTCAGCCTCTCTCTATCTCAGTTCCCAAAACACTAATAAAAGATAGTAAGAGGGGAAAAACTACCTAATACAAATCTAAATTTTTGAAAAGAAAAATAGTATTACAAAAATTTCTGAAAAGTCAACAAACATGAAAAGAAATTAGTAGAGACAAAGTCAAATGAGGGGAAAAAATCAACTTTCATCATGAAGATAGTTTACATTCTCCTCAAACTAAGACATAAAGAAACAAAAAGTCAAAGGTAGTGAGATTAAAAATTAGTTTAAATAAACACAGATTTAGAAAAATCTTCACCAGATTTCCCAAAGACAGAACCTATTAACAGATCAATCTCCACTTCTGACATTCATATGCCTAATCAGAAAAGCTAATGTTAACTTCCCAATTTGCTACATTCTATCATTTAACTCTGTTTTCTTTCTAAATTTGATAAAATGTCCTAATTTTACCAAAGAACTTCCTAAACATAGTAATCTCGTACTGTTTTCACTGTGACATGAACCACAATATCATCTTAAATGACAAAGAGAGGAGTCGGCTCCTTTCGTTCATACTCTCATTCCAAGGGATCCTCATTCAAGCGTGAATGTAAGACAATGCAGAGAGACTACCTTTGAAATGTAGGTAAGTTTAATGGCACCAACACGTGATGATCCAGAAGGTAGGTTCTATAAACAAATCATTAACATATAATTAATATCCAACATTACAAATTTTTTTCATATAAAATGTCCTATACACTAAAAAAAAGTTAAGAAATCAGATTTTTAGATGTCACACTTTACAAAGTAACTTTTCAGTTCAAGTATTTACTAGGTTTGAAATCAAGTGGACAACACGGATAACAACACTGAATTCTTTCTGTTCCACCACAACATATTCTGTTATAGCTAAAGGCTATTTTGTTATCATTATATCTAAACTTTTTTCATGAGTTTAACAAACCATAAACAAGATTAGATTTTGTTTCAGAAAGCAATGGGGAAAAACTATTTAGACATAAAACAAATACAAAGGTAGAAATTTCAAAAGAGTATATATATTACTTTGTTTTATTAAAATTATTAAAGCGCATATATCGCTTTAAAAGACTGGATTTCCCCCATTTAAATTATGTTAGTATTTATTACACCATTACTAATCTACATTGATACCATTTTTCAAGAAAATTATTGACACTTTTAAAACAGGGAATGTATATATTGGCACATTCATAAAAAATGTAATTATTCTTCCCTTCTCAAGTTTGGGATATGGTATGTGTCTTAAAAGGAGAATCATTTCTGGCTGAGGCTATCAGAAAAGACTCAGTGGAAGAATGAAAAGCATTGAAGCTAGCCTTTATAAAGAAAAAGATCGAAAGACAAAGAACAGGAGAGCGAATATTCCAGAGAGAAAAACAGATGAGCTTCACCGAGTAGATGAGGATGTTCTGTACTGAAACCGCTGAGCTGTAGAATGGGGCCACACAGGGCTGAAGTAGGAAACAGTGGTTTAGGAACTTAAACTAACAAGCTAATCACAGAGGACCTAAATAAGAAACAAAGCAGCAAGGAATTTATACTGTTAAGACTTGGAGGGAATTCCCTAGCCATGCAGTGTGTAGGCCTCAGTCCTTTCAGGGTGGCAGCTGGGCATCAATCCCTGGCCAGGGAGCTAGGGTCCTGCAAGCAGCCAAAAAAAAAAAAATATATATATATATATATTGTGTGTGTGTGTGTGTGTGTGTGTGTATATATATATATATAATGTATATGTGTGTATATAAAATTGAAACCATTAAAGAAGGCTTGTAATCAGTTCTGTAACCAAAACTGTGCTTTAATTAACATGTACTGGACTATAATAATCAGGGAAGATGGAGATGGGAAAACCAGATAGAAAAATCTGTGAAAAAGTAATAAACATAAAGACTGATAGATGATTTCAAAAGTAAAACAATCCTGATTTTGAAATCTTCCTCCACTATAGATTAAGGATCAATTTTTAACTTCCTTTATAATAATGTATATCAAAGAAAAAAAAACTATGGGTTTATTCTCATGAATGATTAGGAGGTACCTGTCTTAAACCTCTGTAAGCTTAGTGGAAACAGTTAACGATATGGAAACAGTTAACGACATTTAAAAGACAGGATTCTCAAACACAAACTGATTATTGTTTACAGGGACAAGTCTTTTCAAAACTGTCACTTCTATGCAGAGTAAAACTGCGTTATGTTTTGCTTTAAACTCCAGACTGTGTATTGATATAAGCTGCTAAATTTATATCATAAATATGTATATAAAATTATAACTTTTAATGTGTATCTTTAAATGGTTGTCCTTATACAAAATGTTTTATATTTAAAGGGTTTTTCTTTTCAATTTTGATAAGGAAATGAAATGTTAAAATGTCTTCGAGCTCTTCTAACCACTATCAAAGAGTTTTTTTCCCCAAATACTGCTATTCCACAATTTGAAATCATTATTTTTCTTTTAAGTCCTCCATAATTCTATCATTTGAACTAGCTGAATACAGTTCTAATCCCAAGGGTGAGAAAACGAAATGAGCAACTATGTCCTAACTGTATGACATATTCATAGATTAGTGACACGGTACAATGAAATATAAGTACTTGGCAGATAAAGGATATTCAAAATATCTGGTTTCTACAAAGTCATATGATTGCTGCCAATTTCAATCAGAAAAGAAGTGGGTTTCAAATCTGTTACTTGATAATGAACAAGAAATAATAAACTAGTATGACATGTAAGATAAAAAGAGAAACAAACTATTTATTCTTATGAGTTCCTCTACTCATTTTTCAAAAATCCTCTTTCAGGTTTTTTCAAATTCACTTTCTAATAAAGCTACTTAATTAATTTTCCATCATTTCTCACACCACCAACAAAACACAGAAAGCCCCAAACTGATTCCCTAGTAATACTCTAGAACGGATTTTTAAACCAATGGTTAATATAAAGAAAGCAGTTATCAGAGGAAGAATGGCTCCCTAAGGACAGGCTATTAAAATCAGTAAAACAGTGTTATAGCATGTAACATATGCAACCAGGATGAAGCATATGAAATTGCCATTTTTTTAGTACATCAAAATGGTAGTAAAGTGGCCATTTCATGTGGTTCAACCACAATAACCTTAGCAAGACATTTTACTAAAGTTTTCATGAAGAGGTATGTCTTAATACATTTTAAAGCGACACAAAGCTGGGCTAATACACTGGATGATAGAACACAGATTGTAAAAGATTTTAAAAGATTCTTATTAGTTGGAATGAAGAGATAAAATTATTAAGAACAAACTGAATAAAAAGATTTAAAATCCTGCACTCCATTCAAAAATACATAGGCTAATTAATTACACCACAGAAATCTGGCTTTAAAAAAAGAGTTCATGTGAAAAAGATTCTAGCTAAGTACACACTTTAACATATACCCTCCCTGCTACAGCCAAAGCCAACTGTTTTGCAGGTACGGCACAGGATTCCTTACTTTGATTTCCTGCCCCACGCTGTTGGGTGAGCACTGAATACCCATTTCTTCACATCCTGGCCAAAATCATACTCTTTCTTCCATATCAATTTCAAATGTTACTACCACTTCTGGGAAAACTTTCACTCCCTCTGCTAGCTACAATCACAACTTTCCTCTGAAATCCAAGTTTATGGTTCCTTTGGTGTAATACACATATTCTATTTTGTTCTTTTCCTTTAGTTCTGTTTAAGTGGAAAGTACTGACAAAAGGAGAAATTCTAAGGAGAAGAACCTATTATATAAAGTCAAAGAAACAATCATGCAGTTGTAAATAACATTCAGGAGAAACTGTACAAGAGTCAACCAGATCTTATAAAAGAGACAAATCAAGGGAAGCTCATAGGTAGGACTGAGCAATGGCTTGTGTGGGGAGGAAAATCAGAAACTGGAATCTAGTAGACTGTAATCAGAGGGAGTCAAGAGGGGCCAAGTTACTCCCCACCTTGGAAACGTGGAGTGGGACTGTGCTACAGATTAAGAGATGGGCAATAAAGAGGAGGAACTGGATTCATGTTTTTTAAAAAAAAAGGGGGAAAAAAAGGTAAAAAAAGGTAAACATGAACTTTGGATTTCTGCTGACTTGCTCCTTCTCCCAATGACTCTGGTCAAGTAAATAAAGGTATTAATCACGTGGCTGCACAGACAGGTTACTATCACCCAAGGAAGTTGGTCATACTCAAGAGATAAGGGAGTAAAACAGGGTATCGATAAGTTCAGTAAGGACAAGGGTAGAGAAGACACAGATCCTAGCAAAAAAAAAAAACCTCATACAAGGTCAGCAGTCAAATAATGTAAACTGAATTAAAATACAAATAATCCTCCAAAATTTGAAAGGCTGCATGTGGATACAGGACCAAATGTATAGAGAATCTGAGGGTAAAAGTAGATCAATAAATAGAAGATACAAAGAACTAGATTTTGGCATACAAAACAATAATTAAAGCTGTCTCAAATATAATAAATACCTTTTAGTAATGTGTAGTTCAAACAACATAGTGAACATCAGGGATAAATGGGTCTCTTGCATTAAGGAGGAGACTGAATTAATACTAAGGATTAAGATCCCTTACAACTCAAAAAAATTAGTTTTAAGTTTATAATTCTTTTTAATTATCAGTAGAAGTTGTCAATAATATCTGGTATAGTAAATGATAAATGGATAAACTTCAAACCCAAGATATATGATATTATATTTTCTAAAATAATGGCTGATGATAAACTTTCATTTACATTGTGTGAGTTTGCATACATTATAAACCCCCAGAGGCCTTGATTATCACCTATTACCTTTCATGTAAGAGAATTTTTTTAAAAAACCTATCACTATCAAGCTCCAATTCACCATCTCTCCTTGGTCTGTCCCCATTAGAAGAGATGATGAGGGGATGTCTGCTTCCAGACCAGACTTGCTTTTCACAAAGTCCTGCTGGGATTACTCAGAACCCTGTGGCCTTTAAGGGTACTATCAACTTATTACTTCTTCAATTATCAAGTATTTATCCTATTCTCTTTTTTTTTCTTTGATTTTTTTACTGAAGTGTAGTTGATCTACAGTGCTGTGTTAATTTCTGCTGCATATATATACATATATATATACACATAGAAAATGAACATATTATCTGCATGAATGAAGAAAATAAAAGAAAATGAATTCATTTTTATATTCTTTTCCATTATGGTTTTCCTGAAAGTATTAAATATAGTCCCCCACAACTCAAATTCTATATGAACAAATATAAATGTTATTAGCAATATGCATTTTGCCTAATCTAAAATCAATATTGAAGAAAAAAGAATACCACACTTGTTAGGGGCTCTGGTTCCTTCTCTATGAAACAGAACAGAACCTCCTACCAGTCCCTGCTCTCCTCAACTTTTCATTCCTCACCTGTAGAAGTCACCCTCTAGATCAGATCAGCTTTGAAGTTTGCTAGGGACTCGTCTCTTGCTTTGCACATACTTCCTTGCAATATACATCTCAATTTGAATTAAGAGTTTCATGGGTAAGGAAAATTTAAAACTACTCAACAGATGATCTCCAGGCCAAGGCCTCTCAGAGATCATAAAAATGGGATTCTAATTTTTAATAGATGACATCTGCCCCCAATAATTTGCAAGGTAACAAAAAAAAAAATTCACAAATGGCTGTCACTCAAATCTGACACTAAAAGATGAAAGGACTGCACAAGGCAACAGTGTCAACTTGGTTAAGCAGCTTATTTACCAGAAGACAGTCCTCTTGCCTGGAAAATCCCATGGGCGGAGGAGCCTGGTAGGGTGCAGTCCCTGGGGTTCCGAAGAATCGGACTAAGCAACTTCACTTTCACTTTTCACTTTCATGCATTGGAAAAGGAAATGGCAACCCACTCCAGGGTTCTTGCCTGGAGAATCCCAGGGACGGGGGAGCCTGCTAGGCTGCCATCTATGGGGTCACACAGAGTCGGACACAACTGAAATGACTTAGCAGAACAGCAGTAGTCTCTATCTTAGAGACAGTATCTTAAATCTAAATAATCCAAAAACTTTCTACCAGAGTTTGAGTTGTTTCTCCCAAGGAAGGAAAAACAAACAGATGCCTAAATTTTTATCAAATAAACTGAGCTTCACCTTCTGAACTTTAACACAGTAGGATTTGGGGGTACAGGGCAAGGAGAATAGTAGAAATAAGTAGTCAGTAGAAATAAATTTAAACATATGTTGTTTAAGAAGACAAATCCTAACACCTGAATAGTATATCAAATACTTTAATAATTAATAATTAAAACTCATATGCTTTTGAAGCAGGAACCTTCTGGATTTTACAAACCTGTGGATTATCCATGTACCATACAAAACTATCTTCTCTAGTATCCAGTATGAAGTACCTCCGAAGAAACTTCCCACTGTTTTCATTTTCTTCAATGTCTAGAAAACCACAAATGCGATTCTGACGATCCACATAAGGCATTTCTGGGCTTGAACATTACACTATAAAAAAAAATTAGCAGTAAGTACTTCTCAATGGCCTTCAAGCACAAAATATGCTATGGTACAGTTTATTCAACAAAGAGCCTACTTTCCAATATTAGTTGGGAGCTGATTAATGTGAATACATAAAAGCAAGGGCAAAAATCACCTGTAATTAAGTTCACTGTGAGTGGTTACTATATGCAACTGTACACTGATGGGGACAAAGGAGAGCTATTCATCTCAGCTGAATAATTTACTTACTTTTTTCCCCATGAGTAGGCACCATCATCCCCTCTTCATGTTAACAGATAAGAAATTTAACATTGAGTAGGGGAAGTGACTTTCCAAAATTCATGAACTAGTAGGCAATGAAACAAAACATGAACCAAGATTCTTGGACTCTAGAGCTTATATCTTAACCTTCCCATCTAAACCCTCAGAATTATTAAACCAAAATGAATCAGAATAAAGTAAGCTAACATGATAAAAGAGAGAGAAGCAGTGATTTAGATAGGCAATGTATCAGGGCATATTCTAACTGAATTTTAGCCATGAGTTTAATGAAGAACTAGTTACATAAACAATTAAATCTGTTGCAAGATGTTGATACTGGCTCTAGAAGGACCAGAGTAAGAACAGATCATAAAAATGGGATTCTTGGTTAAGCAGCTTATTTACCAGAGTTAGTATGAGTTACTATTGAGTTACTATGCTTAGTAACTCAGTCATGTCTGACTTTTGCAATACCATGGACTGCAGCCCACCAGGCTCCTTTGTCCATGGGGATTCTCCAGGCAAGAATACTGGAGTGGGTTGCCATGCCCTTCTCCAGGGGTTCTTCCCAACCCAGGGATCAAATACAGGTCTGCCGCATTGCAGGTGGATTCTTTACTGTCTGAGTCACCAGTGAAGCAAGTATTATGTGCCTCCTAACAGAAGACACAACATCAGCAATGAAGTGCATATAACCAAAAAAAAAAATAAAAAGCTTTATCTCAATCTGATCAAGTCTTTAGATTTCTGTAAAGTCAACTCATAATGCATAGGAAATAAAGACCACAGAGGAACATATCAAACTGCACCATAGTTATTCAATCAGCAAAAGTAGGAAGTAGGAAACATTAGGACCAAAAGTCCATTTTATTCAGCAAATAAATTATTATAGGAAAAAGAGAGAAGTTACAGATGAAAGGAACTTCAGAGGCATATCATATTTTGATTCTGAAGGACTGAAATTTTTGTTGTGTTGATTAAAGTTAAAAACCATAACTTGGGTAAAAGGCAGTGTTTCCACCCATTTTTCTCTAGAACTATAGATATGTGATTCCCTCCTGTTGTGATGCAAATCTCTAGATTGTTCTTACTCTGGTCCTTCTAGAGCCAGTATCAACATCTTGCGACACATTTAATTGTTTATGTAACTAGTTCTTCATTAAACTCATGGCGAAAATTCAGTTAGAATATGCCCTGATACGCTGCCTATCTAAATCACTTATCCGTATGCAGCTAGAGAAATGGTGAAACACAACAAAATTTTTTAAACAAAACTATCCATTAAGTTTGTATACATGTATTATCATAAATCTGACACTTGGAGATAATTTTTTAATAAACTTACCCAAAGTTTTTAAAAACTTCTAAAATGTAACCAAAACTTGAAAAATCAATACACTATGCTAACACATATTAACAGGTAAAAACTATCAACTTGTGTGGTATACTACTATGAAGAAAAACACAGGCCAAAGGAACAGAATTAAGAGTCCAGAGACAAATCCATACATTTGTGGCTGATTTTCAACAAGGGTGTCAATACCATTCAATGGGAAAGAAAAGCCTCTTTAACAAACAGGGCTGGGACAACTGGCTATTCATATGAAACTGTTATATTTTTTTACTCTGTCATGTCAGACTCTTTGTAACTCCTCCTCTGTCTCCAGACAAGAATACTGGAGAGCGTTGCTATGCCCTCCTCCAGGGGATCTTCCCAACCCAGGGACTGAAGCCAGGTCTCCTGCACTGCCGGCAGATTCTTTACCACCTGAGCCACCAGGGAAGCCCTGTTCATATGCTTTAGAATTCAACTGGACCCCTATCTTATAGGGCTTCCCTGAGAGCTCAGTTGGTAAAGAATCTGCCTGCAGATGGTGGACACATGCCTGCAGATGGTGGACATCTGCCTGCAGATGGTGGACACATGCCATCATGTCAATGTATGGCAAAAACCACCACAATATTGTAAAGTAATTCAGTTCAGTCACTCAGTCATGTCCAACTCTTTGTGACCCCATGAATTGCACCATGCCTCGAGGACTTCCCTGGTGGCTCAGAGGTTAACACATCTGCCTCTAATACGGGAGACCTGGGTTCAATCCCTGGGTCGGGAAGATCCCCTGGAGAAGGAAATGGCAACCCACTCAAGTATTCTTGTCTGGAGAATCCCATGGACAGAGGAGCCTGGTGGGCTGCAGTCCATGGGGTCGGAGAGAGTCGGACACGACTGAGCAACTTAACTTTTTAGGTCTCTCTGTCCATCACCAACTTTCAGAGTTTACTCAAACTCACGTCCATCGAGTCAGTGATGCCATCCAGCCATCTCATCCTCTGTCATCCCCTTCTCCTCCTGCCCCCAATCCCTCCCAGTATCAGAGTCTTTTCCAATGACTCAACTCTTCACATGAGGTGGCCAAAGTATTGGAGTTTCAGCTTCAGCATCAGTCCTTCCAAAGAAATCCCAGGGTTGATCTCCTTCAGAATGGACTGGTTGGATCTCCTTGCAGTCCAAGGGACTCTCAAGAGTCTTCTCCAACACCGCAGTTCAAAAGCATCAATTCTTTGGTGCTCAGCCTTCTTCACAGTCCAACTCTCACATCCATACATAACCACAGGAAAAACCATAGCCTTGACTAGACGGACCTTAGTCGGCAAAGTAATGTCTCTGCTTTTCAATATGCTATCTAGGTTGGTCATAACTTTCCTTCCAAGGAGTCTTTTAATTTCATGGCTGCAATCACCATCTGCAGTGATTTTGGAGACCCAAAAATAAAGTCTGACACTGTTTCCAGTTTCCCCATCTATTTGCCATGAAGTGATGGGACCAGATGCCATGATCTTCGTTTTCTGAATGTTGAGCTTTAGCGAACTTTTTCACTCTCCTCTTTCACTTTCATCAAGTGGTTTTTTTAAAGTAATTAGCCTCCAATTAAAATAAATTAATTAAAAAGAATCTGCCTGCAATGCAGGAGACCCCAGTTCGATTCCTGGGTTGCGAAAATCCGCTGGAGAAAGGGACAGGCTACCTACTCCAGTATTCTTGGGTTCCCTTATGGCTCAGCTGGTAAAGAATCCGCCTGCAATGAGGGAGACCTGTGTTTGACCCCTGGATTGGGAAGATCCCCTGGAGAAGGGAAAGGTTACCCACTTCAGTATTCTGGCCTGGAGAATTCCATGAATTGTATAGTCCATGGGGTCACCGAGAGTCAGATATGACTGAGCGACTTTCACATCTTACACCATATACAAAAAATAACTCAAAATGAATTAATCAAAATATAACAGCTAAAACTACAAAACTTTAGGAAAACAGAAGAAAATCCGTGACCTTGGATTTGGCAATGAATTCTTATATATGACACTGAAAGCACAAGCAACAACATAAAAAATAAGACAAATTGGACTTCACAAAAATTAAAAATTTTTTTTGCATCAAAGGACATCAGGAAAATGAAACAAAACCCTATAGAATCAGAGGAAATATTTGAAGTCACAGTCTAATATCCAGAATATACCAAAAAAACTCTTAAACTCAACAACAAAAGTACAAATCCAGTTTAAAAATGGAAAAAGGACTTAAAAAGACATTTCTCCCAAAGAAGAGAAGCAAATGGCCAACCAGAACACAAAAAGATGCTCGAATTATCTGTCACTAAGGAAACGTAAATCAAAAGCACAATGAGCTACCACTTCATACCCACTAGAATGGATATAATTAAGAGAGAAAAACAATAAGTGTTGGCAAAGAAGTAGAGAAATTGGAACCCACCTACACTGCTGGTGGGAATGTAAATGGCACAACAGCTACAGTTTGGTGGTTCTTCAAAAGTTAAACACAGAATTACCACGTGACTCAGCATCTCCACTCCCAGGTATATATCCAAAAGAATTAAAACACTTATACATGAACTTATGCTTACACTTATACCCAACTTATACTCACTTATACATGAACGTTGACAGCAATACTAACCACAAGAGCCAAAAAGTGTAAACAACCCATGTCCATCAACATGTATAATACAATGGAATATTATCCAGACACAGAAAGGAATGAGCTATCAATACTTTCAGTCAAATTCCAAGATATTTTATAAAAACTGATGAGGTGATTCTATTCTTAAGTTGAACTGCAAAGACCTAGAAAAGCGAAATCTATTTTCCAAAGAACAGACTTATACAACTTGATTTCAAGACTAACCATAGAGCTACAGCAATAAAGATAGTGTAGGATTGGTAAAAGATAACAATAAATACAGGGAACAGAATAGCATCCAGAAACAGACTCATATATATACTGTCAACAGATTTTCAACAGATGTCAATACAATTCCAAACATCTTCAATAAACGATGTTGGAACAATTAGTGAGTCATGTGGAAAAAAAATTAACTTGAAATGGATTGGAAACCTAATATACAATTAAAATTCTAATACATTTATATATATACACATATAAAATATATAACGATATATATTTTATGAATATATGGGACTCCAAGGTGGCTCAGTGGTAAAGAATCCACCTGTCAATGCAGGAGATTCAGGAGATGTGGGATGGGTCCCTGAGTTGGGCAGATCCCCTGGAGGAGGAAAAGGCAACCCACTCCAGTATCTTTGCCGGGAAAATCTCAAGGACAGGAGAGGGCTACAGTCTGTGGAGTTGCAGACTCAGACACGACTGAGCGTGCACACACATACATGAACATATACATATATGAATGAAAGTCTTCATGACCTTAGGGTTAGATAAAGATTTCTTAGGTAAGACACGAAGAGCCTAAACCATAGACACGGTTAATATAATGGACTTAATAAAAATTAAAAACTGCTCTTTGAAAGACGTCAAATGATGAGCTGCAGAACATGAGAAAATATTCAGTACACATGTATCTATCACATAACACATATCCAAAAACAGGCAAGGAACTATTACAATAAGACAAAAAACTGGAAAATAGGCAAAAAAATCTGGACAAGTCAACAAAAAGATATAACAGTTTTTTAAAAATAATAAAAAGGAAAAAGACATACAAGTAATAAATAAGCATATAAAGATGCTCATCATCATTAGTCAAGAAGATGTTACAATAAAACCTGTGAGATACCACTGCACACCTACTAAAATGGCTAAAACAAAAACAAGGAAAACCCTGGCAATACCTAATGCTGTCAAGAATGTTAAGCAAATGAACACTCTCTCATGTTACTGAAGGGAATGAAAAATGGCAAAGCAAACTGGGAAGACACTTTGGCAGTTTCTTAGAAAGTTATATCTACCCTTAACAATATGACAACCCAGCAATCCCACTCCTAGGTATTTATCCAAGTGAATTGCAATCTTATGTTTACACAAAGTGAAGTCAAAGTGAAAGTCACTCAGTTGTGTCCAACTCTTTGAGATCCCATGGACTATACAGTCCATGGGATTCTCCAGGCCAGAATACTGGAGTGGGTAGCCTTTTCCTTCTCCAGGGGATCTTCCAGACCCAAGGATGGAACCCAGGTCTCCTGCATTGCAGGCAGATTCTTTACCAGCTGAGCCACAAGGGAAGCCCATCTATATGCAAATGTTTAAAATGACATTATTCATAATTGGCAAAAAGCAGAAATAATCCAAATGTTATGTTCTTTAACTGGTAAATGAAGAAACTGTGTTACATCCAATACAGTGGAATACCACCTAGCAAAATAAAGGAACAAAGTAGAGATATATACAACGTGTGTAAATGCCAGATGCATTTTGCTAAGTGAGAGAAGTCAGACCAAAAGGCTACAGGGACAGAGAGCAGATCAGTGAGAGTGGCTGACTTCAAAGGGTGATTTATGGAGTGACGGAACTGTTCTGATCATGACTGTGATAGGACACACAACCATGCATTTATCAAAGATAGGAGGCTCACATACCACACAGAGTGAACTATACTGCATATGAAGGAAAAAAAACCTGCAGTGATATAAAGCAGACAACAGTGGCTAGGGCTTGTGATAGGCCTGACTACGAAAGAACACTAGAGAAAAAATTTTTTGGCAACACAGATGTTGCATATCTAGACTGTGGTACAGTTTAAACAATTACATGCATCCATCAAAACTTATAGAACCGTATAGTAAAATTCACTGTATGTAAAATTATACCTCAATAATGGTGAGGTATGGCTAAAATTAAAACAGACTGACACCATCAAATATTGTCAAAGGTGTGGTGCATCCAGAATTTATGGACTGTTGATGAGAATGTAAAATGGTACAAGCACTGTGGGAAAAGTTCTGGCAATAAAACCAAACACACACCTAACCCAGCCATTCTATTCCTAAGTATTTACTCAAGAGAAATGAAAGTATATACATGCAAAGAGTAATTCATAAATATTCATAGCTGCTTTATTCATAAGAGCTCCAAACCAGAAACAACACAAATGTCCATCAAAAGGTGAATAGATTTTGAAAACATAGTATATTTATAGTATGAAATAGCACTCTACAATATAAAGGAACTCGTAATGCATGCAACAATATGGTCAAAACTCATCAACTGTTAACTTTAAAAGTTTAGTGTATGTGATTTAACTCCAAAATTTTTTTAAAATCCAGAACAAAAAATTCACTGATAAATGTGACTACAAATAATTTTTAAAAAATATTTTGTGTGGCAAGTCCTGATAGTAAGTCAAAACCAGTAAAAATACTTGCACCTTACATGACAAAAGGCTAATCTCCCTAAAATTTAGCTTGCAAAAAATGTCAAGGGAAAAATATCAAAACTTCAATAGAAAAATCAGTTAAGACATGAACAGATATTCCACAAGGAAAAACATAAAAATGACCATTAAATATATGAAGAGACGCTCAACTTCACTCATATAACAAAATCCCAAACTAACATACAGAGATACAGCAGACATTGCTACTGACATCACAAAAAAGGCAACAGACTTCATGTGCCTCCTTGTGGAATTTATACCATCTATCATTTATGTGAGAAAAAAAGTATAAAAATACCCAAATCAAGATCTAACTACCAATTTATAGGAAACAGAGAAGACAGAGAAAAGAACATGTTCAACTATATCAGAGATTCAAATGGAAAAAATTCACACTCTTGAAGTTTCTCAGGACAAACAACATGGTTTCTTCAGAAATAAATTCCAAAGGAGCAGTGGGAAAGAAACTGGCGGAAGAGCCTATAGATTAAAAGACCTGAAAAGACATAATCACAACATGTGGACCTTATTTAAATCTTATTAATAACAACAACACTGGTTTATCTAAGGAAACTGGAAATTTAAATACTGCCTCAAGGTATTAAGGAAATAGCTAATTTTTTTTTTTCCAGTGCAATGACACTGTGGTTATATTACTAAGAAAATGGATCCTTAAAATCTAGAGACATTTATTCACACAAAGTGTTACCTGAATAATCTGGGAGGGAAGGATAAAGGAGGGATGGCCCAGGTTGATATCTGTTGGGGCTAAATGCTGGGTACTGTTGTTATATCATTCTGTCTACTTCTGTGGATATTCACAGCTCTTCATTACAAAAAGAAAAGTTCCCCCAAAATCTATACTGCACAGAGATACCATTTCTCATCTATGAGACTGGCAAAAATTCAAAAGTTTGATAATATGCTATAATAGTAAGGCTCTGAGAAAATAGGAACTCTCTTAAATTGCTGGTGGGAATGCAGAATGGTACAGCCCTAACCAAGGTGAATTTGGGATCATTTAACAAAATCAAATGTGCATTTCTCCTATGACTGACAATCCTACTTGCTATTGTAATTCTGACTTTATTTAAATGATAGTACTTCATGTACCTCAACAATAGGACAATGCAAACATACTGATGCTATGATTATATTTAAAATAAAATAAAACAATTTTTATTTGCTATTAGGAATCTGAATTTTCACAGTAAAAGAAAAAATATACAAATGCAACACAAAAGGAAAAATTCTACACAATGCATCTGAATTAATATGATGGAACGCTATGACAAACCTCAATTCAGTTCAGTCCCTCAGTCATGTCCAACTCTTTGCGACCCCATGGACTGTAGCACACCAGGCCTCCCTGTCCATCACCAACTCCAGAGTTTACTCAAACTCATGTCCATTGAGTCAGTGATGCCATCCATCTCATCCTCTGTCGTCCCCTTCTCCTCCCTCCTTCAGTCTTTCCCAGCATCAAGGTCTTTTCAATAAGTCAGTTCTTCGCATGAGGTGGCCAAAATATTGGACTTTCAGCTTCAGCATCAGTGCTTCCAACGAATATTCAGGACTGATTTCCTTTAGGATGGACTGGTTGGATCTCCTTGCAGTCCAAGGGACTCTCAAGAGTCTTCTCCAACACCACAGTTTAAAATCATCAATTCTTCAGCACTCAGCTTTCTTTATGGTCCAACTCTCACATCCATATATGACTACTGGAAAAACCATAGCTTTGACCAGACAGACCTTTGTTGGCAAAGTAATGTCTCTGCTTTTTAATATGCTGTCTAGGTTGGTCATAACTTTTCTTTCAAGGAGCAAGTGTCTTTTAATTTCATGGCTGCAGTCACCATCTGCAGTCATTTTGGAGGCCCCCAAATAAAGTCTGACACTCTTTCCCCATCTATTTGCCATGAAGTGATGGGACTGGATGCCATGATCTTCGTTTTCTGAATGTTGAGCTTTAAGCCAACTTTGTCACTCTCCTCTTTCACTTTCATCAAGAGACTCTTTAGTTCTTCTTCACTTTCTGCCATAAGGGTGGTATCATCTACATATCTGAGGCTATTGATATTTCTCCCAGCAATCCTGATTCCAGCTTGTGCTTCATCCATCCAGGCATTTCATGTGATGTACTCTGCATATAAGTTAAATAAGCACGGTGACAATCTACAGCATTGATGTACTCCTTTCCCTATTTGGAACTAGTCTGTTGTTCCATGTCCAGTTCTAACTGTTGCTTCCTGACATGCATATAGGTTTCTCAAGAGGCAGGTCAGGTGGTCTAGTATTCCCATCTCTTTCAGAATTTTTCAGTTTTTGTGATCCACACAGTCAAAGGCTCTGGCATAGCCAATAAAGCAGAAATAGATGTTTTTCTGGAACTCTCTTGCTTTTTTGATGATCTAGCAGATGTTGGCAATTTGATCTCTGATTCCTCTGCCTTTTCTAAATCCAGCTTGAACATCTGGAAGCTCACAGTTCACATACTATTGAAGCCTGGCTTGGAGAATTTTGAGCATTACTTTACTCTTGAGAAACCTATATGCAGGTCAGGAAGCAACAGTTAGAACTGGACATGGAACAACAGACTGGTTCCAAACAGGGAAAGGAGTAGATCAAGGCTGCATATTGTCACCCTGCTTATTTAACTTATATGCAGAGTACATCATGAGAAACGCTGGGCTGGAAGAAGTACAAGCTGGAATCAAGATTGCTGGGAGAAATATCAATAACCTCAGATATGCAGATGACACCACTCTTATGGCAGAAAGTAAAAAGGAACTAAAAGCCTCTTGATGAAAGTGAAAGAGAAGAGTGACAAAGTTGGCTTAAAGCTCAACACTCAGAAAACGAAGATCATGGCATCCGGTCCCATCACTTCATGGGAAATAGATGGGGAAAGAGTGGAAACAGTGTCAGACTTTATTTTGGGGGCCTCAAAATCACTGCAGATGGTGACTGCAGCCATTAAATTAAAAGATGCTTACTCCTTGGAAGGAAAGTTATGACCAACCTAGACAGCGTATTGAAAAGCAGAGATATTACTGTGCCAACAAAGGTCCATCTAGTCAAGGCTATGGTTTTTCCAGTGGTCATGTATAGATGTGAGAATTGGACTGTGAAGAAAGCTGAGTGCTGAAGAATTGATGCTTTTGAACTGTGGTGTTGGAAAAGACTCTTGAGAGTCCCTTGGACTGCAAGGAGATCCAACCAGTCCATCCTAAAGGAGATCCAGTCCTGGGTGTTCTTTGGAGGACTGATGCTGAAGCTGAAAGTCCAATACTTTGGCCAACTCATGCAAAGATTTGACTCACTGGAGAAGAACCTGATCCTGGGAGGGACTGGGGGCAGGAGGAGAAGGGGACAACAGAGGATGAGATGGCCGGATGTCATCACCGACTCGATGGACATGAGTTTGAGTGAACTCTGAGAGTTGGTGATGGATGGGGAGGCCTGGCATGCTGTGATTCATGGGGTCATGAAGAGTTAGACATGACTGACCAACTGAACTGAACTGAACTTACTAGTGTGTGAGATGAGTGTAATTGTGCCGTAGTTTGAGCATTCTTTGGTACTGCCTTTCTTTGGGATTGGAATGAAAACTGACCTTTCCAGTCCTGTGACCACTGCTGAGTTGTCCAAATTTGCTGGCATATTGAGTGCAACACTTTCACAGCATCATCTTTTAGGATTTGAAATAGCTCAACTGGAATTCCATCACCTCCACTAGCTTTGTTCTTAGTGATGTTTCCTATGGCCCACTTGACTTCACATTCCAGGATGTCTAGCTCTAGGTGAGTGATCACACCATCATGATGATCTGGGTCGTGGTGATCTTTTTGTATAGCTTTTCCATGTAGTCCTGCCACCTCTTCTTAGTATCTTCTGCTTCTGTTAGGTTCCATACCATTTCTGTCCTTTATTGAGCCCATCTTTGCATGAAATGTTCCCTTGGTATCTCTAATTTTCTTGAAGAGATCTCTAGTCTTTCCCATTCTATTGTTTTCCTCTATTTCTTTGCATTGATCACTGAGGAAGGCTTTCTTATCTCTCCTCACTAGTCTTTGGAACTCTGCATTCAAATGTATGTATCTTTCCTTTTCTCCTTCGATTTTGCTTGTCTTTTTTTCACAGCTATTTGTAAGGTCTCCTCAGACAACCATTTTGCCTTTTTGCATTTCTTTTCCTTAGGGGCAGTCTTGATACCTGTCTCCTGTCATGAACCTCCGTCCATCGCTCTTCGGCACTCTATCAGATCGAGTCCCTTGAATCTATTTGTCACTTCCACTGAATAATTGTAAGGGATTTGACTTAGGTCATACCTGAAGGGTCTAGTGGTTTTCCCTACTTTCTTCAATTTAAGTCTGAATTTGGCCATAAGGAGTTCATGATTTGAGCCAGTCAGCTCCCGGTCTTGTTTTTGCTGACTATATACAGCTTCTCCATATTTGGCTGCAAAGAATATAATCAATCTGATTTTGGTATTGACCATCTGGTGATGTCCATGTGTAGACTCTTCTCTGGTGTTGTTGGAAGAGGGTGTTTGCTATGACCGGTGCATTCTCTTGGCAAAACTCTATTAGTCTTTGCCCTGCTTCATTCTGTACTTCAAGACCAAATTTGCCTGTTACTCCAGGTGTTTCTTGACTTCCTACTTTTGCATTTAAGTCCCCTATAATGAAAAGGTCACCTTCTGGGGGTGTTAGTTCTAGAAGGTCTTGGAGGTCTTCATAGAACTGTTCAACTTCAGCTTCTTCAGCATTACTGGTCGGAGAATAGACTTGGCTTACCGTGATATTGAATGGTTTGCCTTGGAAATGAACAGAGATCATTCTGTCATTTTTGACTTTACATCCAAATACTACATTTTGGACTCTTTTGTGACTATGATGGCTACTCCATTTCTTCTAAGGGATTCTTGCCCACAGTAGTAGATATAATGGTCATCTGAGTTAAATTCACCCATTCCAATCCAGTTTAGTTTGCTGATTCCTAAAATGATTCCCCGCCCATCAGAACAAGACCCAGTTTCCCCCTCAGTCATTCTCTCCCATCAGGAAGCTTCCGTAGCCTCTTATCCTTCTCCATCAGAGGGCAGACAGACTGAAAACCACAATCATAGAATACTAACCAAGCTGATCATATGGAGCACAGCCTTGTCTAACTCAACGATTAACTATGAGCCATGCCATGTAGGGCCACCCAAGACAGATGGTCATGGTGCAGAGTTCTGATAAAATGTGGTCCACTGGAGAAGGGAATGGCAAACCACTTCAGTATTCTTGCCTTGAGAACCCCATGAATAGTATGCAAAGGCGAAAAGATAGGACACTGAAAGATGAACTCCCTCAGTCCATAGGTGCCCATTATGCTACTGGAGATCGGTGGAGAAATAATCCCAGAAAGAATGAAGACAGAGCCAAAGCAAAAACAACACCCAGTTATGGATGTGACTGGTGATAGAAGCAAAGTCCAATGCTGTAAAGAGCAATATTGCATAGGAACCTGGAATGTTAGGTCCATGAGTCAAGGCAAATTGGAAGTGGTCAAAGGGGAGATGACAAGAGTGAACATTGACATATGAGTAATCAGCAAGCTAAAATGGACTGGCATGACAAACCTAGGCAGCATATTAAAAAGCAGAGACATCACTTTGCTGAGAAAGGTCTGTATAGTCAAAGCTATGATTTTCCCTGTAGTCATGTATGGATGTGAGATGGACCATAAAGAAAGCTGAGTGTTGAAGAATTGATGATTTTGAACTCTGGTATTGAGAGAAGACTCTTGAGAGTCCTTTGGACTGCAAGGAGATCCAACCAGTCCATCCTAAAGGAAATCAACCCTGAATATTCACCAGAACGACTAATGCTGAATCTGAAGCTCCAATACTTTGGCCACCTGATGCAAAGAGCTGCTGACTCAGTGTAAAAGAGGCCGATGCTGGGGAAGATTGAAGACAAAAGGAGAAGGGGGTGGCAGAGGATGAGATGGTTGGATAGCATTACTGACTCCATGGACATGAATTTGAGCAAACTTCGGGAGACAGTGGAGGCATCTCACACTTAACAAACTGGGTGCAGATATACCCCCTCGGCAATCTGTTCCCCTCTCTCCTTCCCATCTCAGTAAACAGTCACTCACTTCTTCAGCTGTTCAGGCAAAATCTGGAGTCACACTGGATCAAGACTTCTCTCGTTCCATGTGCAATCCATAAGCAAATCCTATTTGCTCCATCTTCTAAGTACATCCAGAATCCCACCACTTCTCATCAGATGCATTGCTGCCATTCTGGCCCAAGCTACCATTACCTCTCAGCTGGATTATTCCAAGGGCTCCCCTCCCGCTTCACTCCATTCTTCATAAAGCTGTCAGTGATCTCATTAAAACACATAGTCAAGTGTTTATTCAATATTTGCAAGTAAACATTCATCTGATTTAATCCTTATAACAACAATTTTACAGATGAGAAAACCAAATAGAAGATTTTTTGTTTAACTTTTTATTTTGTATTGGAGTATAGCTGATTAACAACGATATGACAGTTTCAGGTGATCAGCAAAGGATCTCAGCCATACATATACATGTATTCACTCTCCCCCAAACTCCCCTCTCATGCAAGTTGTCAAGTAACACTGAGCAGAGTCCCAAGAGTCTCTTAGTTCCATGACCAGGGATTGAACCCAGGCCCCCTACAGTGGAAGTGTGGAGTCCTAACCACTGGACCTCCAGGGAATTCCTTTCTCTAAGATCTCTTCCAAAGCACAGAAGGTTTTAAAAATAACTTGGTCAAGGTCACATGATTAAGAAGTAGCAGAGCCAGGATCCAAACCAGGGGAATCTGGCTCTAAACCCCATGCTCTTCAATACTGTATGTCACTCTGCTCAAAAGAACTCTGCAACTTCTGCTAGTTATTAGAATTACCTGATGCCTAGACCAACTAAATCAGAAACAAATTCTGGAGATGGGATCTAAGCATCGGTACATTTTTAAAGCTCCCCCAATAATTCCCATGTTCAGTCAGGATTAAGAATCATTGTTTTAATTCAATCCCATCAAATTCAAAGTAAAAACCAAAGCTCTTACAAAGATACACAGGTTTCACTTACCCTACTCAACCTGTCCCAAACCCCCTTGATTAGCTACACATCTGGCCACTGGATGCCTACTACACTAGCCAAGCTCTCCACTCAGAGCCTTTTCACTCAAATATCACTCTCTCAGTGAAGCCTTCTTGACATCCTATCGAAAACTGAAAATGCTCCAAATTGTCCTGCCACTTCCCATCTCCCTTCCCTGCTTCATTCTTCTTAGTATTTACTGCTAACAAACAATATCATTTATTTATTTATCTATTTCTTGTCTGTTTCCCGACACTGGAAAGTAGGCTTCATGACAGCAACATTTTTATTTTTCCTATTTACTATTGTTTCTCCAGTGGTTAAAACAGTGGCTGGAATATGGAAGGGACTAAGTAACAATTTGCTGAATGAAATATTAAGGAATCCATAATTATTGCATCAAATATTAACATTTAAGTTTCCAGACAGAAAGCTCCTTTTTCCTCATCTAATGAGAAATTGTTTAGATTTAACTGATTTGTTTAGATGATGGAACAGATAAAACTGTATTATTAAAACCACCACAAAGTCTATCCTTCAGATTTACTTGTGCTCTTAGGAGTGGTTAGAGCATACCAACACTCATAAATTGACACACACAGTTAAAAACACTTCATCAGTCAGGAACCATGAAGTGAGTAAAAATAAAAACAAAACAAAAATCAGAAAGAAAGAAAAGAAAAGTTAAATTCTGCACAGTGAGACTTCATGAGGCCCACAAGGACTTCAGTACTGTTTGCTGATTAGAAGGTGAGTAGGAGTAGTCTTGTCCCAAAACTGCTGACAAACACAAAGCCAAAGATATACAGACATCAACGATCAAACATCCATGAAGTCTGGCAGCAACACCCACCCCCACACACATACAACTCAGGGCTGTGGTACCCTAACCAATGCCTTACCATCATTCCACTCTATACAGTCAGTTGACAGAAGACACGGGAAAAAAATATAAACTATTCCAAGTGTTCAGGAAGAACACAGGGAAATGAAGATGCTGTCTACCCACAAACTGTGGAAGAGGGGCCCAAAAGAATCATTCACCAAGATCAGAAGCGCCCACGAGGAGAAGAGAGTGTCACCTCATTCTCAGTTTGATGTCGGCTTATGAGGGAGACTGAGTTACTGTCCTGGGGCCTATGTGAGCAGGGGGACAAGGAGAATTGCTGAGAAATGGCAGGCAGTGCACAGAAAGGGAGCAGACTTAAGCAGCCTGCATGCTGCCATCTGACATCAAGAGGAAATAAGTTTCCAGTGAGTTAAGTGAAAATTACGGAAGGTAGCTGGACTTGTCTTTCTGTTATCAAAAAATCTGGATGGCAGAGTGAAACCTACCTCATCCCCAAACACTCATAGGAATCAGCAGGCAGACTGAGAGGACAGGAACAAGGAGGACAGAGTGTAGGTTGGTAAAGGTCTACCCACAGCAAATTTCATATCCAGGGACTGTGCAGTGGGGAGTTTCCTCCAAGATCTCACCAAAATTTCCAGTTTGGAAGCCTGCCAGTCAACATTAACAGCCTGCCGCTGTTAACCAAGAGAGAACTTTATTAAGATGGTGAGAAATAGTTGCCTTTTCCCATTTTTCTTCTAACTAGTCCCTGGCCAAATAGACTGACAAAGAGGGAAAAGAGGTATCCAGGGAGCATACAACACCACCTCCCCACTGCAAGTGCTTTGGGGATGAAGTGGCCAGATACTGGGGTAAAGGAGAAGAGGGGCTTTCACAGACTGGAAGGTCTAAACTGAAACAGATTAGACTGGAGCTTTTAAAAGCTGTAAATGATAGAAAAGCTACCACTTGCCCATGGAGTCATGAGGTAGCAAGAGGGAAGATCCAACAAAGAATGGTTGAAAGCAGTCAATGCTAAAAATATTAAGCCTTAAGTCTGGTTCTCACCAAGCTCAGACTGCTCAATGACTTGAGGACACATGGAACAGCATCACTGCCCTCACTAATGAGAGGAACACCTGATGTGGAAATTCCCAAGGGGAATTTACTGTACCCAGTAAGACGCTATATTAGAAGTACTCTGAGAGTGCTTCCAATTCTAAGTGTTTGTGACTCTCCTTTCTTCAGAAAGAGGTTAAACTTTTGAATCCAGAATCCAGATCTCAATGGTTAAACTATTAAAGGCGAGGTTGCCCAACAGAGTAAAACCACAACTTTTTGAACAATAAAACTCTCAGATTGATAAGTCTGATAAGAGTTTCATGAAGGAAAAAATAAGACTTCAATATTTTTAAAACTCTCATTACTTAAGTAGACTTTAGTGTTAAAAAAATCCTAAATGACTTTTTCTTTTATATTCAACAGAAATTCCAGTTCAAAGAATGTTTACAATATAAAATCCTCAAAATACCATCTTCCTGAATCAAAGCAACTCAGCTAATCAAAGGCTGACCAAAATAAACAGCAAACACATGTTTGCTTAAATATCTTCTAGGAATTACAAACTCATACAGCAGCTACTAGGAAAAGAAATCACTCAGAGTTCAAATGGTTTGGTGTCCCTCATTAAGCACAACAAAGTCCTATGGCTATAGCAAATACCAACAATTTTTATTTTTATATTTGAAGAATCCTACACTTTTATGTTTCTAAAAATAATTAAGCATTACAGACAAGTGTCTAAAGCCACAGAAAGTTTCTACTCGAAGAACTCTTTCCTGATACCAGTCAATAAATTTCCAAATGCTATGGACTCACAAATGCTCAAAAGAAGTAAAGCTGAATTTTAATATTTATCTCCTACCAAAGCCATTTTATTGTATTATTGTAGATCTAAACGTGAGGTGACTCATTTTGAAATTTTAAACCAAATTTTAATTATTATCAAAAGTAAAATGCTCAAGCATGTAAAAAAGCAATATTTGTATATTACCTCAGTTCACAACTTTGGCATTTTCTAATAAAGGCAGAATGTAACTACTGTCACATCTGACTAATTACTACATTTTGTTCAGAAAACTATTTCTCTCTCTCATTCTTAAATGACAGTTATTTAAACAAGAATAATTATTTAACATCAAGCAGTGCGTCAATGTGAAAGCCCAAGTTAAATTACACTAATAAATTACTTCACAGATTTTATTCTGGATTACAAATTGTCATCAGCAGAAGTAACTGTGGGTTTGGCAGTAGGGCTGTAAAAACTTTCAGGCTTAAATAAAAGTCTTTTTTTTTAAGGTGCATTAAATGTTTTTTGACAGAACGCCCTATAAAAAGATAAAATGTTTCCACCTTTCCCAAGTACTTTTCAAAGAGTCTTCAATATCACATCCTATATATTAACAATCAACCTATGAGTATTGCCCACAGTGACTTTTTAAAGAAAATAACTCAATGCTATTCTTAATGTCCTTAGACAATTCTAAAAAGGTCCTTCCGGCTTATGAACTCATGGCAGTTTCCTAACAATTGTTTACTTATCCTGTTTCACTGTCTCTCCTAATCTATGACAAACTCAAATTTACACACTAGTTCTTTCCTATTTTGCTATGTTGCTAAAACTTAGGAGAGGGGGATACAATCCTGCTACTTCCCGCCTTTACCCAAAGCAACAATAAAAATACTAACAAGATCAAGTGAGGTAGAAAGCAGTTTCATACAAATCACATCTTCTCAACGTCACAAAAGTTATCCGCTACTTACCACAAAATCATGGCCATATCCTTTGATATGGGTATACTCTTCAAGAGAACCTTGTCAATGGACACACTGTAGGGTTTACAGCTCTACAAAATTGACTATTAACTCAGATTCTGCTAAGCTTAAATATTGTGGTTTACATCTACAAATATTCTAACATGTCATTTCCCCTGGGGAGATATGACCAAATTAAGGAATATTTTAAACAAACTCTTTGGGGAAATATTTTTTGCCACAAACATGTTAATATGAAAATCTGAGTATGAAAAAAACAGGCTTTTTATTCAGAAAGAATCTTATTATTTTTTAATAACAATTCTTCAAAGTCTTTTACGAAGAAAAACGGTTTTACAAAATTACTTTTTCAAGTTTTTGTCTGCATCATATAAAAGGGTACCCAAATTTTACTGAGAAGTATTTCAACGGCATTAAACTAACCCAGAAAGTTTGGAAGCCGAGTGCCTGGGGGAAATAAAGCCGACTGATCAGTAGTTCCAGGATAAAAGACAAAGGTATAAACCGCATAGTGCGCTATTGGTTCCAGTCATTAAGCACACAGGAAATAAGATTTTTCTAGTTGAAAAACTAATTCACAAACGGCAATGGGTTCGTTAAAGCAAAAAAAATTGTAACAAAACTGACAACGATCAATCGTAAAGTAAGAAAACAAGCATTATAAGACTGGAAGGTGAAACAGGAGGTGGGGGAAATGGCACAAATTGCCTGCCTATATCTTCTATAACTTCCTCTTAGATCTGCCCCCAAACAAGAGCGATCTAGTTTCATTGCTAAGGTGCCCAGCGGGGTCAGATGCTCTGCCCTGGGGAACAAAACAACTAGAATTCTACCAAACACCACTTTCATTATGACAACACTCTACCCTCTGATGGTCTGTCCAGGACGGTCAATAGAAAGCATTCGAGAGAAACCACAAACCATTCAAGCAGGTCCCAGAGCGGTGTGACTGGCAGCTGCTGGCCTCTTAAGGTTTCAAGACCTGGCTTCGCCTGCTCCGTCCTACCTGCGTGACCCTGGACGAGTCACTTCCAACTTTTTCCGCCCTATGGTCATTGCACCACGAAGGTGCGAGGGTAAAAAAAAAAAAAAGCACGAATACTGCAGGCTGCCGGCGGGGAGACACTGGGCGGAGTCGACTTCTGACTCGGCGAGTCCTAAAGCGAAAGCGCAGGAAAAGAAAACCGTGCCCGGAGCAGCTGAGCACCCCTCCGGGGGTGGGGGTGGGCACAGCCCCGAAAGTCACCCCCGCTCGACAGGCGTCGCCCGCCGGGAATCCCCGCCACCAGCCCCGACAGCTGGGCCAACCGGGAGGCGAGGGCGCGACGGTACTTTTGAGCCGAGCCACCGCAGAGCTCCTCGGCGACGGCCGCCCGGGGCGCCCCCCACACCCCTCCGCGGCCGGACGCCGCCGAGGGCCGAGGTCAGGGAAACAATGAGGGCTCGGGAGCTGCGCGGGAAGAGAGACCCCCGCCGCCCCTGACCTCGCGCGCGCAGGTGAGCCCGGGCGCCCCGCGGCCTCGCCCAGGTGCAGCCGCGCTGGCCGGCCGACCGACCCCGCCTGAGGAGGCGCCTCGGGGGGCCGGGACCCCGCGCGCCGCCGCCGCCCCGCACTCACCGGCCCCTCAAGCCTCCCAGCTTTCGCTTCAGTAGGCGCCGCGCTCCGGGAGCCCGGCCCCGCTCACCCCCTGCCCCGGCGCCGCTCCTCACACTCCTCACGCCGAACTTCACGGGCGGCCCTCGGCCCCCGCAGCACCCGCACGGCCGCGGTCCTGGGAGGGGGGGTCTCCCACACGCACCCACAGCTGCCGGGAGCGGCGCCCACGACGGCCCGCCCGCGCACTGCGCACGCGTGCCCGCGCCGCTCAGCCCCCCAGACGGCGGCCGAGATTCCGGAGCGGGCACTCCCAGCCGGCGGGGGAGGACTACAAGTCCCAGCAGGCACCGCGCGGACGCCCGGAGGCGTGGCTGGCCGGGCTCTGGGCGTCTCCTGGGTTCCAAGGGGAGGGGGCGCGCGCGGAGCTCTGGGCCCTCGCGCTGCGTTGCATCCTGGAATCCGTAGTTTTGAAGGACCGTGGGGCTTGGCTCAGCGAGTGGAGCTCATGGTTCTCTTGTGTCACCGCCGAGAAATTCCAGGCACAGGGATCTTTAAAAATAGGCTTCATTCGCGACAGACAATTTGTTTGCAAGCAATCCCATAAATCAGTCCGGGAAATGTAAAATTCACAGGTTGCTGGGTGACCTGAGGGAAAAAATGCTTTACCAGCTCTTCAAGCCAATTCTTTTTCTCCTAACAATTTCTCTCTTCCTAGAACTAGCTCCGCCTCCTACTTAGTAGGACAGGAGGCTTAGGGAAACTTAAAGAATGATTAGTCAAAATTCAGTTAGTCGATATTCAATTAGTTGACGGGCTGGAACATAGATGTCTTAAATATTTATTCGTAAACCTACCATGCCATGCCAAATCCCTTGAGAGGCATTAGGCACACGCTTGAGGGTCGTCCTGCCCTCAGGGAGCCTGCGGTTAGTAGCTAGTCCTTAAACCTGTAGGATAAACACAGCTGTTTAGGAAATGGAGAAACCAAGCAAATTAAAGAGATAGTGGGGACGAGTTTCTCAGCAGTTAGGCCTGTGCTTTAGAGCCCACGTGCTACTGAAGCCCTCAGGCTTTAGAGCCCTTGCTCCACCGCAAGAAAAGTCACTGAAATAAGAAGCCTGCACGGAGCAACTGGAGAGCAGTCCTGACTTGCCTCAGCTAGAGAAAAGCCCATCCAACAAGGAAGACTCAGCACAGCCAAAAATAAACAAATAAAATTATATATTTAAAAAGAGAGCGATGGGGGAGATGGAGAGGTTCTTTGGACCGGATGGTCAGGGAAAGCTCTCTGAGGAAGTGATCTTTGAGCTGAAACCTGGGGGTGGGGAATCATTCAGGCACGCAAAGAGCTGGCAAAGGATTATGCCATGGCTTTCGCAGCACATGGCACACGTTAGGCTCTCGATAAATATTTGTTCCGTTTGGGTCCTTCTTCCTTTCCTTCTCCTGTCCGGCCTTAGATCACATCCTTCCCCCATCAAAATCTTTAGCAACACCTTTCAGAACATCCTTCCTTATGTGAAGATGTCCAAGAGACAAATCAAGCTGCTGGGACAAAAGGCACAAGGTACATGCGGACGAGCCTGGTGACACGGATGGAACCTTGAAGACTTAACCCCTTCTTTATTTGTGAACTGGGTCGAAAGTCTCAGCACTTGGCCTGGCCTCCTGACTCAGTTCTGTTTATGAGGCAGAGAACCAGATTTGGAGTTTGCCTTCCTTAGGATCCTTGAGGGAACTTAGGTATTATCTCATCTGAATCAGAGGTGGAGTTAAAAATAGCCCTAGACTTACCTGTGGACATTCCCCTGTGTGACCTTAGTGACACTCTACCCTTCTGATGCTCAACCGCAACTGCTCACCTTCCAAAATGTTCTCAAAGTCCTCTAAGCTGATAGAGAAGAAAATGCTCTTTAGACTGCATGGAATGGTCCCGCCCTGACTCTTTCAGGCTACTTGTCTTCAGCATTTCCAAGATGACTGTTCTGTTATCTTTTGAGAAACCTTAGCTGGGTCGCCTTGCTGACACCTGTCTTCCCAAGGCCGCATTTCCTCATCTTTACAATGGTTGAAAGGCTTTGGCCTCATCGTAGTTTATAAACTGGCCAGAGCTATTTCCTTTTGTCCACACAGTGGGTTTTATTTTTAACTGAATGGGTGGCTAGCATTTAAAAATAGGGAGATTTCACCAGATGTCATTTGCCTGATCTCTCTGGACATTTGAGCTTGTTGTCCCTGGCTAGAGGGTCTAGAAGGGTCTCCAGCTCCAAAATCCTAGAAGATTCTAGACTGGACATATTTAAACTTAAAAAAAAAATTCCTTTGTTTATCTGAAATTCAAACTTAACGTCTTATGTTTGATCTGAAAATCCTAGCTCAGAGATCAGACCACGAAAGCAGAGAGCTCTCACTCTCTCCAGATGGGACCCAGAGCGAATCTTTCTCCTGATGGTTATTCTCATTTGACATCATTGACTGAGTGGTTTTAAATTATTCCTTTGCTCTTTTTGGGTAACAAGCCCCAAAGGTGGTTTGATTCTGACAGTCACCTTTACAGACAATGAGGAAAAACAGAGAGGTGACTCAAATTGCCCAAAGACACACAACAGAGTAAGCCTAGGGCTACTTTGAGCCTGCAGTATAACCAGAACCTGTCAGCATCCTTCTGTGTGGGAAGGCTCTGGATCAGCCAATAAACATGACGGTCCCCTCTCCCTCCGAAAAAAAAAAAAAAAAAAAAAACAGAAAAAAGAAAACACAAAACAAAAAAAACTCTCTGCTTTTCCTCCAGTCTTTTTTGGATGGAGAGGTTCATTACATAATAGTGCTTTCAGTGTCATTTAAAAAAAAATATGTGGAATATTCCCTTGTTGAAATTACAGTCTGGGAGCAAACCAAGAACATTCAGGACCCACAGACAGCACTGAGGAATGCTGGAATATTCCATGGATACTTGTCATCTGAAGAAAAAGGAGAGGAGGAGTCTGGATTCAAGAATCTGCAGTTTACCTTTAAAACATCCTTGTCATCACCATCATCCTGCCTTGCAGGTGTAAAGCACTTGTTTCCAGCAAAAATATTTATTAAGCCCCCTCCTGTATGCTTGCCTGCTGGGCTCTTGATCCTCCATATAGACTTTAGCTCCTTTGACAATGCAAATTAAAACAGTGAAGAGAAGTCAGGAGAATAATGCAGTCACACAAAGAGACCAAGTACTTGACTTTTCCTCCTTTCGCAGACACTTTGTAGCTCTTTCCCTGCTCTATTTTTTTTTCTGCTTTATTTTTTTCTCCTTAGCAATGATCACATATCATATATTTTACTTATTGATCTTGTTTATTCTCTGTGTGTCGCACTAGAATATAACATTCCCAACCCCAGGGATTCTGTTTTGTTTTGGTTTGTTTTTGGCCATGGGATGTGGCATGGGGGAATCTTAATTTCATGACCAGGGATCGAACCCTTGCCCCCTGCAGTGGAAGGTACAGAGTGCTAACCACTGACCACCAGGGGATCCTCAGTGCCTAGAGTAGAAATATCTGTTGAATGATGGATACCATCAGTTCTCTTCATGGACAGAGTCAGAATCAGAAGTAAACATTAAGGAACAACTCCAGAAGTAAACTTCTGCTTTTACTAAAAATCAGAACTAAGAGACACCAAAATGCGAACATGAATCACACATTCTCTGAACACAGCATTTATCCTTTCTTATCCCCTTCAGAAACTGACTAGCAGAGAGTGAAAGACAGTTCTTTCCTATTTTTCAGTGTGAAAACTCCCCTGGGAGGGGAGTTGTGGGAGTTGCTTTTGAGGTCAAGGAGTCAGAAGACTCTCCCGCCTGTGTACCTTGTCTCAGCCATGCCGTAGGAAGGGTGATTCTCAGTCAGCACCTTGGATGGAACAGGATGAGGTAACCTGCTCAAAATACAGATAAGGTGACTGATTCTCCTTCTGAAGCTAATTTTTGTGTCCTGGGTCTGGAATACAATCTTCCTTCAGGGAGGAGCTCTTAAGGGACTACCCATATGTCATGCTTACTGAATTTCAAGAACAGGATTTCCAAACAGGTCAGCAACCAATATGAATTCCAGGCTCACAAAGGGAAGAAAATTGAGGGTTGCAGAGGATGACTGCCTCCAAGATGTTTGGAAAACAGGACCACCTGCCCTGGGTGCACTTTCCTGCCTTAGTACAATCAGGCAACAAAGAAGGAAGCTGGCATGGAATATTGCCTGATGCCACAGGAGTCCTAAGGGTCCCCAGCAACCCCTGTGATCTCTGGGGTCTGGTGAGGTCCCAGCCCCATCAGACACCCCAGTTAGGTCATGCATTAACTATCCTGACCACGTGTGGCAGGTCTGCAATTTGGATAAGCCCCAAAATTGCAGAGCACACAACACCTGCATCTCCCAAACATGTGGACTCTTGCTCCAATGTAACATGATAACTTGCAAAGGAGGACATTCTGAAGCCAAAGTACTTTTCCAAGGTCATACCTGAGTAGCTAATTGCCACACTGAGGTGGGGAACATTCTAGAAGGTGAAGGCTCTTTCCCGACAAAGCTGGGGAAGAATTTGGGAATGAGTCCCTCTTGGGCAGTGGAAATTCCCCCTCAGACCCTTGCCACTCACCTGTCTAAGGCTAGCTAAGGCCAGCTCAGGTCAGAGGCCAATGGTTTCTCTCATCCATGTTGCCATTTGTCAGAAGAATGTTTCCGTTCAACAAGAATGAACACCTCAAGCATTTGGGAAGGCTGACACGTGCTGCCATGCTGTGACCCCCAGGGGAAGAGAAGCAGATGTCACGGCTTCCACCAGCTGACCCTGTGGACACCAGGAAAGACAAGCAAAAACCCTGGTCTCTGGAGTTCATCTGAACTGACTAGCCATGACCTTGGGCTTGTTACCTTATTTCTCTGAGCCTCAACATTTCCTCAACACCTATCAAATGGAATTGGTAACAATTTCTACTTCACAGCCTCATCGTAAGTCTTAAGTGGAATAACGCATGTGAAACTCTTAGCCAAGTGCCTGGCACGTGCTACTGGCTCCATCAGTGTGATCTTGTTTGGCCCCCTGCCTGAGCCTGTCTGAGCAAGGCGGATGACACATTCGGAGTCTCTCGCCTGGGCAGTGAGTACGTTCTAGAATTATTTCAGTCGCTGTGAACCGCACACATAGCTGGATGACTGAGGTAGAAGTGGTCATTCTGGTCTAAGACCTTGCGGAATTCAGTATGACTGGGGAGCAGGGCCATGTGGATATGGTGCTGGGGAAATAAAAAGGGCCTGATTTGGAAGGACCCGGGATGCCAGTCTCAGAGGATGTGATGGCTAATTTTATGTGTCCACTTGACTAGGTTAAGGGATGCCCAGATAGCTGGTAAAACATTATTTCTGGGTGTGTCAATGAAGGTGTCTCTGGAAGAGGCTAACATTTGAATCAGTACACTGATTCAAGATTACCTTCCCCAACACGGGCACCATCCAGTCCATTTAAGGCCTGAATAGAGCAAAAAGGCAGGGGTAGGGTAAATTCACTCTCTCTACTTGAGCTGAGACATCCCTCGTCTCCTACCCTAAAATGTTGGACCCCTGATTCTCAGGCCGTAGGACTCAGACTGAATTACACCACTTTTTCCTGGTTCTCCAGCTTGTAGACAGCAGATAATGGAACTTCTCTCTAACTATGCAAGACATTTCCTATAACAAATATCCTCCCTTATCTATGTCTGTATATGTATCTATCTATCCATCCATCCATCTCCTGTTTGTTTCTCTGGAGATCTCTAATACAGGGAACTTCAATTTGCTTTCCCAAGTGCTCTTTCCACCCTGCTTCTCCTGGCTACAAAAATAAATAAATATAAATAAATTGATATAGGAAGATTAGAGCAGGATTGTGATGACTTCATCATTTCCCATCCTCTTTGCTCCTTTAGAAATCTTTCTCTTATACCTAAAAACTAGAACCACTTCTCCAAGCCCTTCCCCCATCCACAGTCTTAACAGCAGGGCAACTCTAAAAATAACTTGCCTTCCCCGACCCCCTGGCATGTAAATACGTCTTTGTTCCCGACTGGGCATTTAATAACTGTACTTTATGGTGAAACAAAAGCTGTAATCAGAGCCCAACAATGGAAGCTGCAGTCAGTGCTGAACAATACCCAGAATTCCCATGGTGATCCCCCATCCGCAGCTGTGAGAACCAGAAGTCTCAAGCATGGTTTCCATTCACAATTATTCGCCTGGTCCTAGTCCCACTGCGGCTTATTCGGCTTATTCGAATCCCCAGCTTTCCTGCCTCCTCGTCAGGGCTTTTGAGAAGCTGAAAGGGGATGCCAAGCCTGGGCCCCTGCCAAGAGCAGCCCGTGCAGGTGTGCACATGGGGCTGGCCCTGAGAAGTCTGCACAGTCGCAGGGGGACAGGGCCAGACTGCCTCGAGGCTGGAGACTTCAGCAGCTGTCTGTCCACCAGCAATTCATGCAAGACTTCCTTCAGATAAAAGAGAGCTTTACACTGATTTTCTTATCCAACACTGCAGTCTGTGCAACCCAGGGTAAGCCTGGCAGCTGGCTGCTTCCCCTGCAAGATTCAAGCCCTAGAACCTCAGATAGAAGTCTTTAAAAGGGACCACTCCAGTGAGGCTTAAGCCTTGTTGCATGTCAGGATCACTGAGTACTTTAAAATATTTCTTAGGATGAGACCCCACCCTAGACCGATTGAATCAGAATCTCTGGCAATAAGGAATTGACCTTAACGTTATTTGTTTCTTCTTTGTTTTTCTTTAAAGTAAAACTTAAATATGGTTTTTTCCAGTAGTCACATGTGGATGTGAGAGTTGGGCCATAAAGAAGGCTGAGCATAGAGGAATTGATGCTTTCGAACCATGGTGCTGGGAAAGACTCTTGAGAGTCCCTTGGACTACAAGGAGATTAGACTAGTCAATCCTAAAGGAAATCAACCCTGAATATTCATTGGCATGACTGATGCTGAAGGTGAGCTCCAATACTTTGGCCACCTAATGCGAAGAGCTGACTCACCGAAAAGACTCCGATGCTGGGAAAGACTGAGGGCAGGAGAATAAGGAGGCAGCAGAGGATGAGACGGTTGGATGGCATCATGGACTCAATGGACATAAAGTGAGTGAGTGAAGTGAGTGAAGTCACTCAGTTGTGTCCGAATCTTTGCAACCCCATGGACTGTAGCCCACCAGGCTGCTCCATCCATGGAATTTTCTAGGCAAGAGTACTGGAGTGGGTTGCCATTTCCTTCTGCAGGTGATCTTCCTGACCCGGGGATCAAACCCCGGTCTCCCGCATTGCAGGCAGATGCTTTACCATCTGAGCCACCAGGGAATCCCCAGTGGACATGAGTTTAAGCAAAGAGATAGTGAAGGACAGGGAAGCCTGGCGTGCTGCAGTCCTGCTGTGGCTGTGGCTGCTGCTGCTGCTTAGTCGCACTAGCCGTGTCTGACTCTGTGCGACCCCATAGACGGCAGCCCACCGGGCTCCCTATCCTCGGGATTCTCCAGGCAAGAACACTGGAGTGGGTTGCCATTTCCTTCTCCAATGCATGAAAGTGAAAGTGAAGTCACTCAGTCGTGTCCGACTCTCATCGACCCCATGGACTGCAGCCCACCAGGCTCCTCTGTCCATGGGATTTTCCAGGCAAGAGTACTGGAGTGTGTCACAGAGTCGGACACGACTGAGCAAGTGAACAACAACAACGATAACTTAAACTCTATATTATGGGCTGAATGTGTCCCTCCAAAATTGTACACTGAAGCCCCCATCCCAAAGGTGACTGTATGGGAGCTGGGGTTTTTGTGGAAGTAAATAAGGTAAATGAGGTTGTAAGGATGGAACCCTGATCCAATAGCATTAGTGTCCATACACCAGGATTTCCCTGGTGGTCCAGTGGCTAAGACTCTGTGCTCCAAATGTGGGCCCTGGGTTCAATCCCTAGTCAGGGAACTAGATTTCACATGCTCCCACTAAGAATTTGCATGCTGCAACTAAAGGGCAAAGATCCTGCATGCTACAACTAAGACCCAGTGCTGCCAAATAAATAAATACTAAAAAAGAGAGACATCGGAAAGCTCACCTCCCCAGAATGTGAACACTCAGTCCAAAGGTGGCTGTCTTCAAGTCAGGTAAAGAGCCTTCACCAGGAACTGAATCAGCCAGTGCCTTGAATTGAATCAGCCAGTCTCCAGAATTATGAGAAATAAATTTCTGTTTAAGCCACCCAGTCTGGTATTTTGTTAGAGCAGCTGGAGCTAAGACATATAGTAAAAGTCTGCAACTCACACAGACCAATAAGCTATGTAACCACCATCCAGATCAAGATATGACATTTCTAACACCCACAAAGGCTCCCTATGCCAGCTAGAGGTAATCATTCCTCAATTTCTATCACCCGTAGATTAGTTTTGCCTGTTCTGGAATGTCATGTAATTGTAGTTACATACTATGTTGTATACTCTTTGAGGTCTAACTTCTTTTGCTTGACATCCTACCTGTGAAATTTATCTATGTCACTGTGTGTTGTAACAATTTGCTTTTTTTTCTTGCTATGTAATGTTTCATTTTATGAATTAAGAACAACTTATCTATTCTCTTATTAATGGCCATTTTGGTTGTTTCCCCTATTGTTTCTTTCTCCATGTTGCTCCCTCTGCCCAAAATGACTCTTCCCTCCATCTTCGTTCCACCTCCTGATCTCTTACAAATAAAACCTGCCTACTCTGAGAGGCAAGCACGAAGACCTCAGGCAAAACTCATTGTCTCTGAGTACCTTTCTGACCTTTCGGAGAAATGAGCCTCTCTCCTCTGTGACCCCACTGCTCTCCAGTTTGAAATTATTTAGGGGCATCTCTGTCAAGGGACCATGACTTCCTCAAGGTCAGGTACCATGTCTTAATTATCTCGATAATCTCAGCCCCCAGCACCGTGGCCTGGAGATAGGAGGGGTCAAGAAATAATGACCTGGGGACTTCCTGGAGGCCCAGTGGTTAAGCCTCTGTGCTCCCAATGCAGGGGGCACAGGTCCAAACCCTGGGTAGGGAAACAGATCCTACATGCCACACAGTGCAACAAAGAAAGGAAAAAGAAACCGCCAAAGTGTTTTCAAGAGTGGCTGTACCATTGTACATTCCTACCAGCAATAAGGGGCTTCCCAGGTGGTGCTTCCCAGATGGCATCATCAACTTGATGGACATGAGTCTGAGCAGGCTCTGGGAGTTGATGATGGATGGGGAAGCCTGGAATGCTGCAGTCCAGTTCAGTTCAGTCACTCAGTCATGTCCGACTCATTGCGACCCCGTGGGCCTCAGTACGCCAGGCCTCCCTGTCCATCACCAACTTCCAGAGCTTACTCAAACTCATCCATTAACTCCATCGAGTCGGTGATGCCATCCAACCATCTCACCCTCTGTCATCCCCTCCTCCTGCCTTCAATCTTTCCCAGCTTCAGGGTCTTTTCCAATAAGTCAGTTCTTTGCATCAGGTGGCCAAAGAACTGGAGTTTCAGCTTCAGCATCAGTCCTTCCAATGAATATTCAGGACTGACTTCCTGTAGGATTGACTGCTTGGCTCTCCTTGCAGTCCAAGAGACTATCAAGAGTCTTCTCCAACACCACAGTTCAAAAGCATCAATTCTTCGGCCCTCAACTTTATAGTCCCACTCTCACATCCATACATGACAACTGGGAAAAACATAGGTTTGACTAGACAGACCTTTGTTGGCAAAGTAAAGTCCCTGCTTTTAGTATGCTCTCTAGGTTGGTCAAATTTTTCTTCCAAGGAGCAAGCGTGCTGCAGTCCATGGGGCCGCAAAGAGTCGGACAAAACTGAGTGACTGAACTGAAATGAACAGCTGGCACTAGTGTAAAGAACCTGCCTCCCAATGCAGGAGACATACGATATGTGGGTTTGATCCCTGGAGAATCCCCATGGACAGAGGAGCCTGGCGGGCTACATTCTATAGAGTCACAAAGAGTCAGACACGACTGAAGCCACTTAGCACACACTCACGTAACAGCAGTAAATCAGTGATCCGGTTTCTCGGGGGTACACCTCCCAGAAAAGAAATAATGACCGGTTTCTGGGAGGCGGGACTCCTGCCAGGGACAGTGGGGACACCTGGGGACAGACCTGGCTTCGGGAAGTGAGGCTGGCAGGAACTCAGCGTGCTCCCCGAAGGCACCTGATAGGAAGCCCCAGCGGGAGAGACTGGGTGTGGGCATGGCTTGTGGCTGCCCAGGACTCACTGTTGACAGTAACCCCAATGTCATAAATCCAAGCCCCTGGCTTAACTTGGGATGCCGAGCCCCACGTGACCCCTGTGGAGATGAGCTCAGGAACCTGGGAGGACGGAACCCTGAGGTAGGGTGTCAGTGGGCCCTCAGCTCTGAGGGACTGGGGGCTCCTAACTGTGACGTGGCCCAGAGCTCTGTCTTAAGAACTGCCACGTGGCCCTCATCCCTCATGATTGCCGCACCCCTTCCAGTGGGACATTTGGCATCACCCAGGACGCTGGGTGAGTGGGATTCAGTGGACTTCCTGCCACAGGGTTCTTTCTTCTGATTTCTCTCTTGTCTTTCACTTACATCCCTTAAATAAAGCTACCGATACAGTTCTTAATTCTATATGGCAACCCAATGGCATGACTTAGAAAGCCCAGTCTCTGAGTTAACAGCTCTTCAACAGTTCATGCTTTAGGTCATAGATGATTAGCATTGCTTAGAAATTCTGCTTTCTCAAAGACCTAAATGTTTACATCTTGGTGATCTAAGCTTTTTGACTCCTAACACTGTTGCAAAGGGCTGCTGTTCTGAGCTCAAATCAACCGCTTGCTGACTGTTTGGCTGAACTACTCAATCACATGTTTTGCGCTTCCGTTTCCTCTCTGTCAGACAGTCTCTCTGCTGCGTAGCGGTTGTCAGGATGGGGCTTAGTGCCTGGCAAGTGCTCAGTAAGGCTACCACTATGGTGTCCACCTGACCGTTGAAGAAGCCTCAGGCCCCTCCCCTCTCCAGACTCATTCCTGGTCTCATCATCTTTATTTCCTAACAACAACAAACAAGCTTTGCCCTGGGTGCTCTGCTGCTTATCCTGAAATGCCCTCCTCCATTTCATTCTGCTGCCCACACGCCGCCCGCCAGACTGTTTGTTTTGGATGCAAGAGGGCAGCCAGGGAGTGACAGGCTTGCCCACGCGGTTTCTTGAAACAAAAGCTGCTCCCTGAGTCACTGCTGGGAGAAGCCAGCACATCCAAGCACCTACACAGGCATGTCAGAGGTAGGATACTCTGTGGGCAGGACTGTGGGGGTGCAGGGTGGGTGCTCAGGCAGAGTAGCGGGGACGGAGGGTTTGTAGGCCAAGCACATGATGTCAGCTTTGTCTTGGGGGATTTGGAGAAGAGGCATGAAAAAGTTTTAAATAAGAAAGTGAGGTGATCAGAGTTGTGGGTTAGAAAAGTCCTCTGAACTCTTTGATGAGTCTTTCGGGAAGGAAAGATCCCACCAAGATTCCAGTACCTCCTTCCTGTGCCCAGCACAGTTTGTCTGCTCTAGCCAACCTCCTACACAGATCCTCTGCACACCTACCCCACTGAAGTGCTCTTCACATGGCAAAATTTTCCCTGTACTTAAGGCCTGGCTTGATTCTTCCTCTTCCAGAAATTCTTTCCTACCCCTCAGCATGTGTTCACGGCTCTCTTCCCAGACCCCAGGGTTCTTTCCCACATCCCGGGGCCAGCGCCACTTGGAACTTGCTACTCTGTGGGGCTAACTCTTGGAGCATGCAATGCTGCAGAAAGAACAAAGCTGTGCAATCAGCAAATCCAAGTTCAAGTTCAGGTTCTGTCCTTAGCAACTTGTGATCTTCAGCATCTCCCTCAACCTCTCTGAGCCACACTTCAATCACTTGCTCAATAGGACCATACGATACAACTCTCAGGAGAGGGATAAGCACCAAAAGAACTAAAAGCACACTGTAAATAGTGATTTTTAAAAAAGTAAAATGATCTTTATTTCTAGATAACATGATTGCCTATCCACAAAATCTGAAGAAATTTACCCAAAAAAGCTAGTCAAATGAGTGTGAAAGTGAAAGTGAAAGTGAAGTCATGTTCGACTCTTTGCACCCCCATGGACTATAGCCTATCAGGCTCCTCCGTCCATGGGTTTTTCCAGGCAAGAGTGCTGGAGTGGACTGCCATTTCTTTCTCCAGTCAAATGAGTTTAGGGTGGCAGAATAAGAAGCAATACACGAAAAACAATTTTATTTATATATACCATCAAGTAAGAGAAGCCAGACCCATACACAGGAAAAAAAAAAAACACTGCTCTCCCATGGGAATTCCCTGGTGGTCCAGTGTTTAGGACTATATGCTTTTATTGCCGAGGTCCTGGGTTCAATCCCTGGTCAGGGCACTAAGATTCCCACATACCATGCAGTGCAGCTGAAAAACAAACAATCCACTACTCTCCCTCCAAAAAAACATACTCCATGATTCCAGTTTTATAATAGAAACTATGGAAAATGCAAACTAATTTATAGTGGTGGTGGTGAAGTCACTAAGTTGTGTCCGACTCTGGCAACCCCATGGACTGTATCCCACTAGCCTTCTCTGTCCATGGGATTCTCCAGGCAAGGATACTGGAGTGGGCTGCCATTTTCTTCTCCTAAACTAATTTATAGTTACAGAGAAATTAGAGGATGGAGAGGTAAAGTGGGGCAAGAGGAGGGATTGCAAAGTTTGAGGTGCAATGAAAATGTTCACTGTTGTGATGGTGTTGCTGAGTAAACAATGATGGTAAACAAAGAAATGGGAAGAGGTATGGGCTGCAAAGCCAGGGAGACCTGGGGTGGGATCTTGGCTCTGGGTCCCACTGGTTGACTGTCTCTAGACAGGTCAACCAGAGTCTCTGGGCTTGCTTTTCTCCTCTGTAGGTGGGGAGCTTAGTACTTGCCTCTGGGATTAATGTGAAGATCAGATATGTTAAGAGGTCAGCACATTGCCCGGCATATAGTAGCCTGGCAATGGGTGTTAGCACCATGCCTTCCTCATTGCCAAACAACAGTCTTTGGGACATGGGAATACGTATGTGTCTATTGATTGCCTGGCTGATTTAATTACAGACCACACAAAGGGATGTAGGATGGACAGGTAGGTTGACAGGTGGGTAGATGGATGGATGAGTGGACTGGTGGACAAATGTCTAACTGAATAAACTAATAAATAAGTGAGTGGATGACCAAACGGATAGCTGAAAAAAAAATCAAGAAGCAAAGGAATGCCTGAATGAATGAATGATGAATGGAATGAGTACATCACTAAATTACTGACAGGAGGGACCTAGCAGTAAATGACTGATCTCCTTCAAGCCAGAGGCCCACCCTCCCCCAGGCCTTCATGGTAAGAGTAAAGCGCCAGTTACCTTGAAGGCTCTCTCTTAGCAGTGGCCAGGTGCCCCTGCCAGGTAACCAGAGGAACCAAGTTCCTGAAGAAAGGCAGCTGTTGGCTCCTTGGCAGTCCCATCTAGGCCTATCTTGGCAACAAGGACAAATGCTCTGGGGTTGCACCGACTAGAGGTGGCGCCCTCCCTGAGCTGCCACTGGGCAAGCTCTGGCCAGGTGCTCTCTCCGCTTGGCCTGGGGCTGCGTCCTTGGTGGTCATCAACTTCCTGCTGAGGAAGGGGGCATCACTTGTCCCACAAGAGAAGAGGCAACTGGCCTGAGCAGGCTAGGGAGGTGGATTAGACTCCCAGGAAAGGAGGCCCTGCAGAGAGGCCCCCATCCTGCTGATTCTAAGCTCGTGGGTCAGGAGATGGCTCCGTCAGTCACAGCAGCCTCTTGGGGGCAAGGAACAAAGACCCATTTGCAACAGCGCCCAGACTGAGGAGCCATTCACAACATGGGCCCCATTCTTACAATATCTGTGGGAGGCAGCCTGGCAGTACTTGCCTCTCTGTCAACCCATTTACAGATAAAGAGGCCCTGATAGCAAAAAGAGACTTGCCGAAGGTATGAGAGTGCAACAGCAGAGAATGAAACCCCACCCCACCCCGACCCCATCTCTCCATACCTCCACCCTCCTCTGCAGACTTCTGTGTGTGTGCTTAATTGCTCAGTCATGTTTGATTCTTTGCAAACCTGTGGTCTGTAGCCCACCAGGCTCCTTGGTCCTTGGAATTCTCCAGGCAAGAATACTGGAGTGGGTGAGCATGCCCTTCTTCAGGGGGATCTTACTGACCCAGGGTATAGAACCCAGGTCTCATGCATTGCAGGCAGATTCCTGACTATCTGAGCCACCAGGGAACCCTGTCTCTACAGGCCACAGGGGATTCAGTTACAAAGCACGAGAAAGATATCCTCTGGCCACCCCAAACAAGTTGCTTTTTGTTGCTACTCCTCTAAAATTGTGCTGAACTCGTTGCCTGGGTCACTCTCCAACTGGCTAGCTGAGAAGAATCTGTCTCTGCAGCCTCAGGTCACTTTGTTCAAGTCCTTCTTTCCTTCTCCCTGAGTTGCAGGTAAGTCCTATCTTCTCTCTGCTGCTGGGCCTGAGCACTTCTGTGGAGAGCCTGGCCCTTCTTCTACCACCCTTCATCCCTGCCTCCCCTACACCTGTCACGGCTAACACGTCCCCAAAGTGGCCACGGAGGTTCCCACGGCAAGTTAGTGAAAGAGCTGAGTTGGCCCGAAGACAAACAGCCAAACAAGACACAGCCCCTCCTGTCAGGAGGCGAAAGCAGAAGACTTCTAGAAACAACTGTGTCTTATCCCAAAAGCAGATTTCTAAGGGTGGGGTTGTAGGCAGTAGGGCATGTCTGCAACAGGTAATCAGGCCACAGGCTCGTTTCAGAAGTTTCAGCACACAGTCATCACCCATTTCATCCAGGCAAAATTCTCAAGTGTATCATCTTTCATTTTTCTTAGGACAAACGTGCTCTTTTCTCTGCTCTGTTGACTTTTCATTCAGGAAGAGTAGGCAAAAATATCCTTTAATTTACCAAAAGTGCTTTTAAATGCATCAGCCAACTCAGGGCTATCAGGGAAGATAATGGTTCTTTCCCCTTCATAATGATGGAGTAAATTTCAGCCAAGATGAATTTAAATGATGTTCATGGGGTATAGTTTTTATTTTTTAATTAATTTCATCCATCATGACTAAGCCACTGAACTTTCACAGCTCCAGACCATTCTTAGAGTATCTCTTGCCTTATTCAAAGCCAGCCTCAAACAATCTTCAGCTGGGTAATAAGAGGTGGGTCTTTTTTTTCCAGCAGGGAAGTGGCTGAGAGTTCTGGAGTCTGACAGTCCTGGACTCAAGTCTTGGCTCTGCTGGTGCTTGGCTATAAGGCTTAGAAACTGCTCCTTAACCTCTCTGTGCCTATCTCCTCCTCTTATTTGTCAAGGGCAGATAAAGATGTTATCTGGAATTTTGCAGGGTTATTTAAAGATTAAATGAAATGATGTATGTGAGGGGTCTGTCACAGTAGACTCAATGAATCTTAGTTATTGCTATTATTCTAATACAAAGGCAGCATTATCTTTATTTTGTTGTCACTGTTTCTGTTCAGTTGCCCAGTCGGGTCTGACACTTTGCGACCCCAAGGACTGCAGCACGCCAGGCCTCCCTGTCCCTCACCATCTCCAAAGTTTGCCCAAGTTCATGTCCATTGCTTCAGTGATGCCATCCAGTCGTCTCATCCTTTGATGCCCTCTTCTCATTCTGCCCTCAGTCTTTCCCAGCATTAGGGTCTTTCCCCATGAGTCGGTGGTTTGCATCAGATGACCAAAATACTGGAGCTTCAGCTTCAGCATCAATTCTTCCAACGGGGATTCAGGGTCGATTTTCCTTAGGATTGACTGGTTTGATATTCTTGCTGTCCAGAGGACTTTCAGGAGTCTGCTCCAGCACCACAGTTCAAAGGCGTCAATGCTTTGGCGCCCTGCCTTCTTTACAGCACAGCTGTCACAACAATGCATGGCCACTGGGAAGACCATAGCCTTGACTATACAGACCTTTGTTGGCAGAGTCACGTGTCTGCTTTTCAACAAACTGTCTAAGTTTGTCATCACTTTCCTACCAAGAAGCAACTGCCTTCTGATTTGATGGCTACAGTCACCGTCTACAGTGATTTTAGAGCCCAAGAGGAAGAAATCTGTCACTATATCACTCTATCCTTTATCTTTTTACCATGCCGTTATCCCTTGTGATTTGGCTACTCCCTCCCACAGGGCTTCCCAAGTGGCGCAGTTGATAAAAGTCTGCCTGCCAATGCAGGGGATGCTAGTTCGACTCCTGGGTTGGGAAGGTCCCCTAGAGAAGGAAATGGCAACCCACTCCAATGTTCTTGCCTGGGAAATCCTATGGACAGAGGAGCCTGGAGGGCTACAGTCCATGAGGCCACAGAGAGTTAAACGCAACTGAGCAATTAAGTAACTATCCTAGGTACTTGGGATATACCAGTGAAAAACACAAAGATTCCCAATCCAGTTCTCTGGTTCTCCAGTTCTGGCTGGATGTGGTAAGTAGCCATGGAGAGAGAGGGACAGATAAACAAAAACAATAAGTAAATTATATGGTACATGAAAGGTAAAATAGTCAAGCCAAGTGAAGGGGATTAGGGGTGCCAAGGAGGGCTGGGTGCAGTCAGGCTTGGTCTGAAGGAGAAGGTGATACTTGTATACACACTTGAAGGAGGTAAAGGAATGAACCACACCGATGTTCTCAGGAGAGGTTCCCAGGCTGGGCTGTTTGTGCAAAGAGCATCCCAAGAGCCTGTGTAACAGAATATTTTAAACTTCAGGCATTAAAAAGACACTACCTGGACCCATGAGCCTTTGAAAGTGATTAGAACAAGAAGAAAAGAATCTGTTAGCTTCAAAATTAAAAATGATGATATTGAAATTAATAAACATTGAATTATATGTCCACCTGTAATGTAATATTTTGTCAATTTCCTTAATTGTTTAGTTTCTCAATCATGTGTTTGAATATCTTAATGTTTAATAAGAGATTATATTTCTTTTACTTCAGAAAAAGTTCCCAAACATATATGACTGTTAAGAAATCATAGATAGCCTACAGTAAATTATTTATTAAATAAATTATTTATGTATTTATAAATTACAGTAAATACATTCTTTATTATAAATTATATTATTATTTATTATTAATGATTTATTCATAAATACAGTAAATATTTATTAAAAGCAAATTTATAAAAGCCCTTGTAAAATTTGTAGCAAAATGACTTGCTTTGATGTGTAATGGGCTAAGTTTTAATATATTGGATGTAATAAGGAGCGGAACCTGTGAAAGCAGGATTAGGTCCAAGGTTATTTTAAAATAGTCCTGTATCCAGTGTTGGCATCATCTCACAAAAATGGATCACGTTTTGGTAAACAAACGAAGAAATGCAAATTGTCCAGTCTCAGCCCTGATACACTGAGTCTCCCTGGATGGGGGCTCAGCAGTCTGAACTGGCAGCCTTCCAAGGGATCCTCCTGCATGCACACTCAGGTTAGAGAACCATGCTCACAGCAAGGCTATTTGTGTGACCGGCTTCTTGCTCTAATATCACAGATTCAAGGCTCAGAGGTTACCCTTGAGGTTGGCAAGTCCTCAGCCAGAGATCGCCTCTGAAGCTCTCCAAGAGGCTCACATCAAGAACATTTGAGATTTCTGAGGGCTGGCTCCTGAGTTCCAGAGGAGCTGAACTTGCGTGAACAAAAGGATTCTCCAGCTCGCTCCCCTCCCCCGGCCCCCTCGTGGCACCACAGATTTTGAAATTCTAGAATCACTCAGGACGCCCAGTTCTGAAAAAGGCTTTCAGGGGAAAACTCACACTGACGCCAAGACCCTTTTGTGAGATCTGCGTAGACACCCATTGACCAGGAGAAACCTTCCAGACTTTTCTTTTTCTTTTAATTATTTTTTGACATATACACACCGCTGTATTTATTTAATTCTGGTTGCGCTGGGTCTTCTTTGCTGCATGCAGTTTTCTCCAGTTGCAGAGAGCGGGGGCTACTCTCTACTTCTGGCGCTCTAGCTTCTCACTGCAGTGACTTCTCGCTGCAGATCACAGGCTCTAGGCCCGCAGCCTTCAGCAGCTGCGGCACAGGGTCTCAGTAATTGCGGTTCTTGGGTCCTAGAGCACGCAGACTCCAGTAGTTGTGGCAAGTGGGCTCAGTGGCTCTGTCGGATTCTTATCCGCAGCGCCACCAGGGAAAGCTTTCCTTCATGTGTCACTAGAGGAGCCAAGCTTGAGGATAAAGAAGGCAAGGCAGTGGCAAGGACGGAGAGATGCCATGGGCGGTGACGTTATAAAACAAGGCCAAGGAGGAGGTGGGGGAGAGAAAGACCCTGAAAGAGACACACATCCCTCTCCCGCGCCACCTCTCCAGCCCCGCAGGGAAGAGTAAGCTGTACTGTGGCAGGAGAACCAGGACAACGCTTCCAGAGCTTTCCACTGACCCCAGCTCAGGCCATCCTGATGGAAAATCACTTCACTGGCTTCCTGCGCCCGTTTCCACTCGGCTGGTTCCTGAGATTTTTCAGCCCAGTGGGCAGTGGATTTAGATGAACAGCAGGAAGAAAACAGGAGAGAGGGATGGGGCAGGGAGAGAGCCTGGAGGGCTTCAGAGAAGCAACCCTGGGGGTGACCAGGAGCCGAGACCTGGGACCTAGAGGCCAGCAGTGTGAGGATCCGCGAAGGAGTGTTTCAGGGAGAGGACAGCAAGCCCAAGGGCTCAGAGCGGGGAGGGACTCAGTGTTCAAGCAGCAGGAAGAAGCTTGGAGTGGTGGGAGGTATGGGAGCAGGTAAAGGGTTAAGGTGAGTCCACTGGGGTGGGGGGGCGGGCCCTGCAGCATTGCTGTGCCAAGGTGAGGAACTGAGATGGCATCCACCATATTCAGCTGGATAAAACAGAGGGCACCCAGCTAAATCTGAATTTCAAATAAGTTTTATACTAGAAAATTATTCATGTGTTACCTGGAATTCAAATTTAACGGGCATTCTGTGTTTTTTGTGTGTGTGTGTGAAATGTATTTTCCAAGTCCTATTTGAAAGGCAGTAGAGGGTTTTAAGCAGGTTTCCCAGGTGGCACTCGTGGTAAAGAACCCACCTGACAATGTACGAAAAAGAGCTTCACGACCCAGATCATCACAATAGTGTGATCACTCACCTAGACCAGACATTCTGGAATGTGAAGTCAAGTGGGCCTTAGAAAGCATCACTATGAACAAAGCTAGTGGAGATGATGGAATTCCAGTTGAGCTATTTCAAACCCTGAAAGATGATGCTATGAAAGTGCTGCACTCAATATGCCAGCAAATTTGAAAAACTCAGCAGTGGCCACAGGACTGGAAAGGTCAGTTTTCATTCCAATCCCAAAGAAAGGCAATGCCAAAGAATGCACAAACTACCACACAATTGCACTCATCTCACATGCTAGTAAAGTAATGCTCAAAATTTTCCAAGCCAGGCTTCAGCAATACGTGAACCATGAACTTCCTGATGTTCAAGCTGGTTTTAGAAAAGGCAGAGGAACCAGAGATCAAATTGCCAACATCTGCCGGATCATGGAAAAAGCAAGAGAGTTCCAGAAAAACATCTATTTCTGCTTTATTGACTATGCCAGAGCCTTTGACTGTGTGGATCACAATAAACTGTGGAAAATTCTGAAAGAGATGAGAATACCAGACCACCTGACCTGCCTCTTGAGAAACCTGTGTGCAGGTCAGAAAACAACAGTTAGAACTGGACATGGAACAACAGACTTGTTCCAAATAGGAAAAGGAGTACGTCAAGGCTTCCCTGGTGGCTCAGACGGTAAAGCGTCTGCCTGCAGTGTGGGAGACCCAGGTTTGATTCCTGGGTTGGGAAGATCCCCTGGAGAAGGAAATGGCAATCCACTCCAGCACTCTTGCCTGGAAAATCCCATGGATGGAGGAGCCTGATAGGCTACAGTCCTTGGGATCGCAAAGAGTCAGACACGACTGAGCGACTTAACTTTCACTTTCAAGGCTGTATATTGTCATCCTGCTTATTTAACTTATATGCAGAGTACCTCATGAGAAACGCTGGGCTGGAAGAAGCACAAGCTGGAATCAAGATTGCCAGGAAAAATATCAATAGCCTCAGATATACAGATGACACCACCCATATGGCAGAAAGTGAAGAGGAACTAAAAAGCCTCTTGATGAAAGTGAAAGAGGAGAGTGACAAAGTTGGCTTAAAGCTCAACATTCAGGAAACTAAGATCATGGCATCTGGTCCCATCACTTCATGGCAAATAGATGGGGAAACAATGGAAACAGTGTTAGACTTTGTTTTGGAGGACTCCAAAATCACTGCAGATGGTGATTGCAGCCATTAAATTAAAAGATGCTTATTCTTTGGAAGGAAAGTTATGACCAACCTAGATAGCATATTCAAAAGCAGAGATCTTTGCCAACAAAGGTCCATCTCGTCAAGGCTATGGTTTTTCCAGTGGTCATGTATGGATGTGAGAGTTGGACTGTGAAGAAAGCTGAGCGCTGAAAAATTGATGCTTTTGAACTGTGGTGTTGGAGAAGACTCTTGAGAGTCCCTTGGACTGCAAGGAGATCCAACCAGTCCATTCTGAAGGAGATCAGCCCTGGGTGTTCATTGGAAGGACTGATGCTAAAGCTGAAACTCCAATAATTTGGCCACCTCATGTGAAGAGTTGACTCATTGGAAAAGACTCTGATGGTGGGAGGGATTGGGGGCAGGAGGAGAAGGGGACAACAGAGGATGAGATGGCTGGATGGCATCACTGACTCAGTGGATGTGAGTCTGAGTGAACTCTGGGACTTGGTGATGGACAGGGAGGCCTGGCGTGATGCGATTCATGGGGTTGAAAAGAGTCGGACACGACTGAGCAACCGAACTGAACTGACAATGCAGGAGACTTAAAGAGACATGAGTTCGATCCCTGAATTGGGAAGATCCCCTGGAGCAGAGAATGGCAAGTCACTCTGGTGTTCCTTGCCCGGAGAATCCCATGGACAAAAGAATCTAGCGGGCTACAAGCCATGGGGTCACAAAGAGTCACACACGACTGAAGCGACTTAGCAGAGAGGGTTTTAAGTGGACTTCCCAGGTGGTGCTAGTGGTAAAAACCTGCCTGCCAATGCAGATGTAAGAGACCCAGCTTGGTACCCTGGAGAAGGGCATGGCAACCCACTCCAGTATTTCTTGCCAGGAGAATCCCAAAGACAGAGGAGCCTGGAGGGCTACAGTTCATAGGGTCACAAAGAGTCGGACACAACTGAAGTGACTTAGCATGCACAGAGGGTTTTAAAACAATGGAATGACAATTTCATCTAATTTGTAGCCTAATTGGGTTGTTGGGTCTGCTCTATGGGCGGTGGGCTTGCAGGGTGGGGAGGCAGGAGGAGAAGTGGGAATTGCAAATCAGGAGGAAAAAAGGCTGCTTGACCAGGCTGGTAGCCGAGGAGCACAGCTGGGCAGGTGAATGTCGGCTCCTAAGGACAGGCCACCCACTTGGGGTTTGTTGACTAACTGAGCAGAAGGGGCCCCAATCCTAGGGCTACCCCCAGTGGGCAGGGCACCCTTGCCATCAGTTTCAGTGCTGGTGGGGTGAGAAGTCTCAACCTGGTGCTTGAGAAATCTTGTGACACCCAGCATCTTGCTGGGTCGCTGGGGTTGATGGCTGTCTGTCTGGGTGGACCCAGAAAGAGAGTGCCCAAGAGGAGGAGGAACTCTCAGAGTCATATGTGAGTACCAGGGAATAGCCGCATTATGAAATGTTAGGTGTGGTCACATCTGTGTAGGGAGTGGAGTGGTGGCTGTGAACCGGGTCAGTGGACCTTCAGGGCAGAGATGTCCCGGGAGGGAAAATCTGGCAACAGGAAGGCCGGACAGTGGCCAAGTCTTCACCAGGGATACCATCACAGTGTCCACATCCCAGTAGCTTGAGCTCACTTCCCCGAGTGCTCACTGCATGACTTCTTTGCGGAAGCTTCAGGGGAACTTTGTGTCTTTGGCTCAAATCTCTTAGTGATGCCTGTGTTGTGCTGTGCTATACTTAGTCACTCAGTCGTGTCCGACTCTTTGCGACCCCCTGGACTGTAGCCTGCCAGGCTCCTCTGTCCATGGGGATTATCCAGGCAAGAATAATGGAGTGGGTTGCCATGCCCTCCTCCAGGGGATCTTTCCAATCTGGGGATCAAACCCAGGTCTCCCACATTGCAGGTGGATTCTTTTACTGTCTGAGTCACGAGGGAAGCCCCAGAATCCTGGAGTGGGTAGCCTATCGCTTCTTCAGGGTAACTTCCTGACCTAGGAATTGAACTGGTGTCTCCGGCACTGCAGGTGGATTCTTTACCAGCTGAGCTACCAGGGAAGCCCAGGGATGCCTGTGAGGGCAAGGCAATCCGCTCCAGTATTCTTGCCTGGAGAATCCCCATCGACAGAGGAGGCCAGTGGGCCACGGTCCACAGGGTTACGAAGAGACGGACACTACTGAAGCAACTGGACATGCACAAACGCTGCATGCAAGGCTCCAAGGGGCTGTTGCTCCACTGCCGCCTGGACAGGGACCATGCCAAGGCTGAGGTCAGCCAGCGGTCTTGAGACGCAGGCTTCAGCGTGCCAGGACATGCCCAGCCATGTCTCCTGGGCCTTAGCCAGGCTGTGGTGCGTCTAGAAATGGGACAAATGCTGCCTACGCCCTCTGTGTCCTGCCTCATCACTGAGCCCTGCCTCATCACTGAGCCCCAGAGCAGGACAGCTTGTCCCCATGAGGCTGTCTTCAGAGCCTCTCCCCACAGCCCTGGCGCCAAATCTGGTGACCAGGCAGGGTCCAGGCGCAGGTGTGCTCCAGCCACACAGCCGCTCGCCTCGGGGGCACCTTCCCTCGGGCAAATAAGCTCATGCAAAGAGACACCAGCGGCCAGCCTCCTTGCCGGCTTATCAGGCACACCCACTGCCTTTGGCCTCACCTGCTCTGACGACGTTACAGCAAATCCTTCTCCTTGTAGAGGACTGCATATTTTCACATCATCCTGTATTCATTTCCTGTGGCTGCTATGATGAATTACCATGATCTCAGTGACCTAAAACCACATCCATGTATATTCCCCTACAGGTGTGGCGGCCAGCGTCACTGGGATAAAGTCAAGGTGTCGGCAAGGCTGGTTCTTCCTGAGGACTCTCAGGAAGAAGCTGATCCTCACCGCCTCTGGCTTCTAGAGTCTGCTAGCATTCCCTGGCTTGTGGCCACATCATTCCAGTGTTTGCTTCCCACAGTCTCCTCACTTTCCACCTCTCCGATCTGCAACCCCGCCCCCGCCCCCCCGGCCCTTATAAGACCCTGATGCCTGCCTCGGGCCCACCTGGATAATAAAGAATAATCTCCCCATCTCAAATCACTGCTGCAAATTTCCCTTTGCCGTGTCAGGTTAACATTCAGAGGCTGTGTGGATCAGGACATGGATATCTTATTGCCAGTATTCTGCCTACCACACACCCCCCCATCCATCACAGCATCTCATCTTCACAGTGGCTCTGGGAGGCTGAAAAACTGAGCCTCAGGGAGGTTAGGTGATTCTCTGAAAGTCACACAGCTAGAAGGTTGAAGGAAAGGGGAAGTGGATTCCAGGTCTGCGTGATCCTAACTGAATTTAACAGACTACATAGTCATTTAAGAGGCGAACAAGGCACCTGGATCATCAAAGAGGCCTTTGGTGTTTTCCTTCTGAGATTTCTGCTCTTCAACGTGCCCGGGCTAGCCTTTGGCCCTCCTTCTTTTCTTGAGGGTTGAGATTTGAGTGTCTGTCTGAGCACAAAGGGCACACCTGCAGCCTGTCCTAGTTCGGGAGGAGTGACCCACATTCGAAGAAGGAGCTCGGCAAGCCACGCTGGGTCTCCTGTCTTCACAGCAGTTCAAGGGTTGCTCACACGCACGCTCACATGTGGTTTGGTACATGATTTTCTCAGTTAACCCCTGAGTTAATAAGCTTCCTGTTACTTAAGGAAACGCCCCAGACCCCAGGGACCTTCAACCTTGATTCGGGTGCTGAAATCAGCAGGAAAAAAAAAAGACTCTGGGGGCAATGTTATGTTGTGTTAAGGAAGGCATTACAGATTCGCTATTTAGCTGGTGTTAAGAGGGGGACAAAAAGCGTTGTTCACTCCTGGGTATCTCAAGGGCACATAAAGGAGCAGCCGCCTCTGCCTGCCAGGAAACGTGCTCAGGCCACAGTAAGGCAGCAGCGGCTCATGCGGAGCTCGCCGGGAGGCCAAGCAGCTGGCCGGGCTGCTCAGTGATGCGGAGATAAAGAGGAGCCCTTTCTGTGGCTCTGGGTCATGACAGCTCCCCTGCTGCCGGCTGCCCTCCCACCCCACACCCATGGAGTCTGGCTTCCTGGTTGGTTTTGTGTGATGCTGGGCTCAAAAGGTCTCTCCTTAAGGGGGTCCAGGAGTCAATTGGGCCCCTTTTTTAGGGTGAGAGATGAGTCAGGGGGAGATAGCTCTGGGTGGCCGAGAAACCAGGAAATCCTGTTCAGTGAAATAAAAGTTGAAGCTATCTTTTCTTCAAGTCACATCAGCTCCGAGAATGGATTGACCTGTCTCTCAAATGTGGCTGGTGGGAAGTAACGGGGACCTAGAGAAGCAGGAAGGCTCACTGCTAGTGGAAAGAAGAAGTGTACCATCCACCATCCACATTACAGAGCAATTTTACTATTTGCCCTTGGACCCACCAACTTCATATAAGGTGAAAGTGAAAGTCGCTCAGTTGTGTCTGTGACCCCATGGACTATACAGCCCATGGAATTCTCCAGGCCAGAATACTAGAGTGGATAGCCTTCCCCTTTTCCAGGGGATCTTCCCGACCCAGAAATACAACTGGGGTCTCCTGCATTGCAGGTGGATTCTTTACCAACTGAGATATCAGAGAAGCCCAACTTTATATAAAAGTGTATTTAAAATATGCATATTTGAATGAGATCACATAGGTTTTTAGAATTTGTTCTGGTTTTCCAATTAATAGTATATCCTGGAAATCTTGCCTCTAGAACACTTCAACAATAACTTTTCAACGATTGCATGGTGAACAGTATTCTAAGTCCTACTGCTGGACAGCTAAGATCACGCTGATGTGTTGCACTGTAAGCAACGCTGCAAGGAGCAACTTGTAAGCCTCTTTTCTGGATTTTATTTTCATCAATATAAATGTCTAATGTGGATTTGCTTAATCAAAAGCCTACATTTTTCAGTACTCTATTTTTGCTGGGTGATAAGCCACCCCAAAACAGGAATTAACTACTTCTCGTGATTCTGAGAAATAGGGCTTCCCTGGTGGCTCAGAAGGCGAAACGTCTGCCTGCAACGCAGGAGACCCGCGTTCGATCCCTGGGTCAGGAAGATTCCCTGGAGAAGGAAATGGCAACTCACTAGAGTACTCTTGCCTGGAAAATTCTATGCATGGAGGAACCTGGTGGGCTACAGTCCATGGGGTTGCAAAGAGTCGAACACGGCTGAGCCAGTTCCCTTTCTTTCTTGTCACTTTCATGATTCTGAGGGTTACTTAGAGAAATCCTTCTCAGGGGAATAGCCTTCTAGGGTCATTCACACAACTGTAATCCCCTGGAGGGTGTGATGGGCTGGAAGGCTCCAGGTAGCCTTATTCACAGGTCTGGAACTGGTGGTGACAGTTGGCTGAAGCCTCACTTCTCCATGTGGCCTCTCAGCCTCCAGTAGGCTAGCCTGGACTGCAGCACAATTTGGTCCCAGGGCTCCCAGAGGACCAGGGTGGAGGCTGCAAGCCCCTGTGGTCCCAGTGCCTGAACTCACACGATGTTACTTCTGTCACATTCTTTGGCCAAAGCAAGGCCCAGGGCCAACCCACATTCAGGAAGGTGGAGAAAGAGACTCCGTCTCTTGATGAGTGGAGAAGCAAGGCCAAGAGGCACAGACACAGGGAGGTGGGATTCACTGAGGACCTTATTATAATCTCAGTGGTAAAGAACTGGCCTGCAATGCAGCCAACACAGGTTTGATCCCTGCGTCAAGATGATCCCCTGGAGAAGGAAATGGCGACTCACCCAGTATTCTTGCCTGGGAAATCCCATGGACAGAGGAGGAGCCTGGCGGGCTACAGTCCATGGGGTTGCAAGAGTCAGACACAACTTAGCGACTAAACCATCACCATAGTAATTTACATCCTAAGACATTTTCTAAAATGTTTCATATTGCCCTCAGAAAAGCGGTGCCAATTGACTCTGCCACCAGCCAGCATCCTTTGGGAATATTTATTTTTAAACAAACTGGGGCAAGCACTTCTGGAAGAATGCACACAATGTGTGACAGCAGTGGAGGCTTCTGTCTCCTGAGTGGCCACCGTCATACCCTGGGGTGGCCACCCGGGGACATGACGGCACAGCCAGCATCCACGCGAGGCAGTGAAGGGATGGTCATTCCCTTCGGGCAGAGCAGGGGCTGAGCTCTGTCTCTCCTCGGCTGTGTGTCTGCCACTCCTGCCCAAGCCCCTCCGCTCTCCCCGTCACAAAATGTTCTTAAGTGTTAAGCTTCCTTCCCACTCTGTGCCACCCTGGTCTCCACCTCTGGGCCATTTATCATTCAGAATGATCTTTCAAGGCACACGCTCCATTTGCAAATCCTCTGACGCCCAGCCCATCGCAGCTCCAGCCACTTCTGCCCGCTGCCCTGGCTCTGGCCACTTGGCCTTCTTCTTTGCCCTCTAACGGAGCTGGCTCCTCTGCCCATGTACTTGTCTGGACTGAATTTCCTGAGCCCCCAACTTTTCCTTTTTAAAGAAACAGCTTCACTGAGATATAATTCATGTATCATACAATTCACTCATTGAAATGTCCAGCAATGATTTTTAGTATATTTACAGTTTTGCTACCATCACTTTCAGAACATTTTCATCACCTCAGACAGAGACCCTGTACCCTTTAGCTGTCACCCCTCTTCTCTCTCCAGCCTTGTCCTTCCTCCAGCTGTAAGCAACCACTAAACTACTCATTTTCCTGTTCTGGCATTTCATATGCGAGGAACCATATAAGGCTTTTTTTTGGTGTGACTGGTTCTTTCACTTAGCATCATGTTGTCAAGGTTCATTCACCTTATAGCGTGTATCAGTAGGCACTTCATTCCTATCCGCTGCTGCTGCTAAGGTGCTTCAGTCGTGTCTGACTCTGTGCGACCCCAGAGACGTCAGCCTACCAGGCTCCCCCGCCCCTGGGATTCTCCAGGCAAGAACACTGGAGTGGGTTGCCATTTCCTTCTCCATCCTTCCTATCTACAGCTGAATAATATTCCACTGAAGTCATCATCAACTTAGTGAACATGAATTTGAGCAAATCCAGGAGATAGCGAAGGACAGAGGATCCTGGCTTGATGCAATCCACGGGGTCGAAGAGTCAGACATGACTTAGCAACCGAACAACAATGGCTCTACTAAATTTGTTTACCTGTTTATCAGCTGATAGACATTTGGGTTCTTTTCACCTTTTGGCTACTATGAATAATGAACATTTTTAAAAGGTAGGAATATGGATAGTTTTTTTTTATTTTAAAATGTTTTCCTGTGTTTTTTGTTTTCCACAAAGACAATACATTTATAAAAGAGGAAATATGATCAAACAGCAGGGATAAATGAAATGAAATGAATAATGAACACTTGTGCACAAGTTTCTGTGTGGACATAGTTTTCGTGTCTTTGGGGTATATACTTGGTAGAATTGCTGGATCTTATGGCAACTCTATGTTTAATCATTTGAGGAACTGCCAGACTGTTTCCCAAGGTGGCTGTACCATTTCACATTCATTTTCATCATCATCATCATTCCACCAGCAGCAGCAGCATATGAGGGTTCCGATTTTTCCACCCAAATCCATTTTAACTCCATTCCTACTCAAGTCTCAGCCCAGGTGTTACTTCCGTGTGGAGGGCTCTCGCTGGGCCGTGCACACCCTCCTGGGACCTAGGTCAGCTTCTTTGCTTTAAGCGTTCAGAGAAGTGGGCTTCCTCTCTCCAGGGCACTGAGGCATCAGTCAGTGCACGGATTCCATCAACACCTGTCTCTCCCCACACTGTGGGCTCCATGAGGGTGGAGACTGTGTTGTTCCCTTTGAAGCCCTGACCCATGCCACAGTGGCCGCCCACGGGAACTCTGGCATGAATGAATGAGTCAGGGTTGAAAGCACAGAAGGTACGTGACTCACTCAGAGTCACCCAGTAGAGCCCTGGAAGCCTTTCATCCTATTCCACCTTGTCCAACATGGTACAGTGTTTGTCGCTCAGTCGTGTTTGATTCTTTGCAACCCCATGGACTATAGCCTGCCAGGTTCCTCTGTACATGGGATTATCCTGGCAAGAATACTGGAGTGGGTAGCCATTCCCTTCTCCAGGGGATCTTCCCCACCCAGGGACTGACGCCGGGTCTCCTGCGTTACAGGCAGAATCTCTACCATCTGAGCCACCCAGGGAAGCCCAATAGGGTAAGCGCTGGCCAAATATAGCCACTGAACACTTGAAATGTGGCCAGTGCCACTGAGAAATTAAGTTGTAGATTTTATTTCACTTTGAATGCAATTTAAATAATTGTCAGTGCAGGTGAAACTGGGGTATCACTGGGACCTTTGACACAAGAGCTGAGTCCTGCTTCCTGGACGTCAGACCCCTCCTCTCCCCCAACATGCTGCTCCCTACCCCTGAGGAGGAGGCCCGCAGACCAGGCAAATGTTTGGGTTGGCTGAAGGATGAGCCTCAGGCACGGCTGGCCACTACCGCCCCCTCCTTCAGGGCTTGGGGAGAGACCAAAATGCTCAGCACTCTGTGGGGAGGGGGATCTCTAGAAACCAGAAGGACCCGATCCTGTTCCTTCTACTTGCACTGGTGGCTATTTAAATTCAACTACATTAAGATGAAATAAACTTAACTCAATTACTCGGTTACACTAGCCACATTTAAATGCAGTGGCTACACAGGCTAGTGGCTACCATATAGACCAGGGTGGATATAGGGCCTGTCCATCACTGCAGAAAGTTTTGTTGGACAGCCCTGCCCCAGAGGTTTCCCTGCAGAGGGTTCTCTCCTGTCTCCTCCAGGAGAGTCCCTCCTCCCTGCCTCCCAGGTCTCAAGGCCTCAGAGCTTGTGGGCCAGACTCCCACACATCCCAGGCCATCCCCCTGTGTGCAAATGGGGCTGAGACTTCTCCCACTCAGTCCCTGGGGAGCCCACCCTTCCTCACCAGCAGCTCTGCAGGCCCCAGCATGCCCCCTTCTCATCCCAGGCTTACGAGCAAAAATTTCCTCTCTCGTCTGATACGCTCGTCTCCAGGATGTAAAACTCTCACAAGAAGAAAGAGGAAAAAAGGGCCTCTGCTCTTTCTAATTCACTCTCATCCTGATGAGCTCATGGGAAAAGACAGTTCATTTCTTCCCCGGGTCCTCTTTTTCCTGGTCATAGGTACAGCCATTTACTTCCATTCTTCTCCTCTCATGGAATCAGAGGTCTCAGTGAATGATTGTAACTGCAAAGGTCTACCAAGAGTGCCTGTCTTGACTTTTTTCATCTTGCATAATGGGAAATGCCCAGAGGAGGAAAAATTACTTGACCAATATCACGGAGCATCCATCTTGACCTAATAAATACTGTGCTGTGCTTAGTCACTCAGTCGTGTCCGATTCTTTGCAGCCGAATGGACGGCAGCCTGCCAGACTCCTCTGTCCACTGGGATTCTCCAGGCAAGAATACTGAGGTGGGTTGCAATAAATACTGAAGGACTCCAAACATTAAGGAGGAACAAAGATAAATTGTATCGAGCTCCTTCTATGTGTTGGGTGCTTTACCAATCACATCAACTTATTTAATACCACAGGTCTTATGGCCCACTTCAGATTAGACTCTGAAGTTCAAAAAAGTTAGATGACTTATCTAAAGCAACACAGCTAGTAAGGGGACAGAGCTAGGACTCAAACCCTTGTCATGCTACTTCAGGACCCAAAAGAGTTGGTATGCACAGAGTGAATCCTAGGCTATCTCTGTTGGAGGGGAAGGTCTGGGGAGATGAGCCAGACAGTGGGTGACGGGATAAGAACACACAGGGAAGGTCATGGATGTGGCATTTAACGTTATGTTGACCAAAACTCACGGTCACTGCTTTTGGCATTGTGACTGTGGGTTTCTTAAATTCCAATCTAAGAAGTTCTCACGTGTAAGATCATCTTAAGAATTTTTTGTCTCGATTGCTACTTCCCAGGTCCAGAGATTTTGTGATGTGAACACTGCTGATGTTTGCATGACCAGAGTTTCACCTGGGATGTAAAAGTTCCCTTTGAACCACTTAAGCAAGGAGGACCTGCAAGGTGGGTTTTTAGGTTGCAAATTTCTGCCACTGAAATTCCGGTTCCCACTTTTGAGGCAGACCTCGCCCCCTAGTGGAAAGGGGTGGATTCTGCATCACAATAAATGGTCCACCCGTAGAAGTGAAAGTCAAAGAGGCTCAGTCCTGGCTGTCTTGACTCTTTGCCGCCCCATGGACTATACAACCCATGGAATTCTCCAGGCCAGAATACTGAAGATTCCCTTCTCCGGGGGATCTTCTCAATCCAGGGAAAGACCCAAGTCTCCCGCCTTGCAGGCAGATTCTTTACCAGCTGAGCCACAAGGGAAGCCCAAGAATACTGGAGGCGGTAGCCTATCCCTCCTCAAGCGGATCTTCCTGACCCAGGAATCAAACTGAGGTCTCCTGCATTGCAGGCGGATTCTGTACCAGCTGAGCTACCATGCTCGATCCATAGGGGAGTGCCTCATTAATGTTCTCTATTTCATATTGCAGGAAATTTAGTTTTAAAAATAAAATTGGCCAATGTGGTGAAATTGATTCACAGGCTTGTTGCTGTTGTTGAATTTTTTCACTGGTGGAGGAAGACAGTTGGGTGTGTGGGGTTCAGAGAGGAACCCTGCTGGGGAACCAACATATTCAGATCAGAGTTGTTTCTGGGTGTGATCCTAGACCTCCTGCATCAAGACCTCCCAGCAGCCCAGGAGTTAAAATGCAGGTTCTTCCCAGTGAATAGCCCTGTCAGGGTGAGTATTAGGTGTTCAAGAAACACTTCAATCAGACACCTTAAAACTTTTTGGGCTTCCCAGGTGCTGCTAATGGTAAAGAACCTGCCTGCCAGAGCAAGGGACGTAAGAGACAAGGGTTCAGTCCTTGGGTTGGGAAGATCCCCTGGAGAGGGGCATGGTAACCCACTGCAGGATTCTGGCCTGGAGAATCCTATGGACAGAGGAGCCTGGTGGGTTACAGTCCATAGAGCCGCAAAGAGTCGGACAAGTCTGAAGTGACTTAGCATGCTGCACAAAACTTTCACCTCTTCTCCAGTGGGCTGCGGAGGGAAGTGGAAACAGGTGGGCTCTCTGGCCGGGCCTGAGGGGCCTCCTCCAGCTCTGCCACTCCGAGGAAACTGGGGTGCACAAATTTTGAACTCGCTGAGGCTCAGCTGCTGCTCTCCCCGAGGTGGAAAATACACCTACCTTACAGGGAGTTGGGAGGATTCTGGGCAGGCGTCGAGCATAGCATCTTTGTAATTCTATTTATTTATTGGCTGTTCTGGGTCTTCATTGCTGCATAGGCTTTTCTGTAGTTGCGGTGTATGAGCTTCTCACTGTGAAAGCTTCTCTCACTCAGCCTCCGGGGCTCTAGATTACAGGCTCAGTAGTTCTGGCACAAGCGCCTAGCTGTTCCGCAGCATCTTACTAGACCAGGGAACAAACCCATGTCTCTGCTCTGGCAGGTAGATTATTTACCCCTGAGCCACCAGGGAAGGCCAAGTGTAGCTTCTTTGAACCAGAACTGTCACTCTGGGCCTGGGCCCTCCCCACCCCATATGGAAATGACATCATCCCCTGTCCCTGACGCCCCAGGTCTGTTTTGAGTGTCTCCAACTGCTGGCCCTGAAGGCAAGGAATAAAGCCCCAGCCCTTTAGACCCTTCCCATCCTTTCCGAGGATACCTTTCTCCTACATCTCTGGCTGCTGGGCTCTCACAGTTCAACCAGTCACCCTACAGAGGCCTTTTTTGGAACTGACATTCTGCAAGTATATTCCCAGTCCTGCGGACTCTGGGAAAATTGACATTGCGTATTCCAAACAGCTGAGCCAGGACAGGGGTTTCCCTCAGCAAGTGGGCAATCTTTCATGTCTCTGCAGCACTTTCTCACAGCCTCTTCCCTCTTGGACATCTGCAGACTTGCTTTTCAGAAGCTTTTAGTTCTTATCTTCCCTGTTACCCCCTGGACCGTGGTAAAATGCCACCAGGCTGCTCTTTCTCCAGACCCAGTGATATCATCCCCATCCCCTTGTATGCCTGGGGGCTGCTCCAGGGGGAGCTGTTACATGCAGTAGTGGTTGCAGGGCTCACAGCACCTGGGGAGATGGGAGACAGAGGGGCTGCCTTATCCCCCTTTTATAGACAAGGAAGCACCATTCAGAGACAGAAAGTGACAAGTGACTTTTCAGACTTGGCACAATTATTTTGGAGGCAAGGCAAATTTATCATTGCTTCTTCTCCCAAGGCTGTGCTTCTCTGTTAAAAAAAAAAAAGAAAGAAAGAAACCATCCTATTTAAGAACCATCAGGTTCTAAGGAAAAACTCATTGCATAATCCCATTTGGAATGGGAAGAAAACTCTAAGCGCATCTAAAAATAATTCGGGAAGGTCACCTGCCAAATGTCTGAATGAAGGGAGTCCCACTGGATTTTATTCTTTGAATTTTCTTATTTTTTTCAGACAAGCCTGTATTATTATATAGAAGTAGCATTTCAGGTATAAAAGGAAATGATCTTACTTATTTGAAAAGAAACTGCAGCTCCCTATGAAGACTTGGATGAATCTCTTAAACATAATGTTGAACAAAAGGATGCAGGCATGTAAGAGGGCACGTTGCATGATCCTGTTCATTAAATATTCAAACTAAATGGCCAACGTAGTGAATGTGAGAGTCAGGATGGTGTTTACCTTCGAAGACCAGCAGTGCCTGGGAAGGGGTTCAAGGAGGAGTGGCACCTGGGGTGTTGATCATGCTCTGCTTCTGATCAGGTGGCTGGGATGGGAGTGTGTTCACTTGCGGTGATTCATCAACCTGTATCATAGCTTTTTAGCATTGGTTTTGAGTTTTTATGATAATTCACTCAATTCCTATTTGAATGATGGTGTATTTTGACACAAGGAGACTGCCTCACTTGCCTGGCCTTGTCCCAGCCCTGCAGCAGTGGGAGGAATAATTGAAGCCATGTTTTCCAACTGGCTACCCCACTGGGTCACACCTATCAGTTCATCAAAACACTTCATATCAGGGACAGTCTGGAAAGCATAAAGCATAAAGGGTTTTCAAACAGAACAAATATAATAGAGAAAACAGATCACACAGATGAAGGAAGACCTGTGAAGGCAAACAGAGGAGAAGACCTGTGAGGCAACCTGGAGACCAGCAGGAAATCTTCACTGCCCTGGGGCTGGAGGGATACACAGGTGGTGTCCCCAGAAGCAGAAGCAAGGCCATCTGATGGGCCTGGAACCACAGCCGGAGGCTGCCAGGTAGGTACTGGGATGACAGAGTGGAGCTGGAGCCGTAGAAGAGGCAAAGCTCCTGCTGGAAAATGCTGTCCACACCCCAGAGGGTGAGAAATTCCCGGTTTCCCCCAGTCTCCTATTTTGCAAACTCCTGACACCACTTCCTGTTGGCTGGACCTGGCCAGATGCAAGTGGCGGAACAGGAGTGAGGACAGGCCCAACTCTCAGTCCCTTTGTCCAACTCTTCCACTAGGCCCCTTTCTCACGCTCCCACCAACCTCTCTCCCTGCCAAGTCAGTCTGCCCAGGGCATCACTCCTCTGCTGGGAAGGAGCCTCTTTAGCCCAGCTGCTTCTACGGTGATCATTAGACTAAATTTAGTCTACCTTGTTGTCCACACAGCATCAGCAATGCTCCATCACGTTCCCAAAGACACCGTATAACACTCTGTGATGGACACACTCTAAAGTGATCCCTTGTATAAGCCTCTCCCCTTGAGTGTAAGGTACAACATGTGACTCTCTTGTAGCCCAGAGAACATGGTCAAGGTGATGGGTAATCACCAAGATGACCTTAGACCATGCAAGGCTCTGTCTTAGCAGACCACAGTGAGAGAAACTCTCCTGCTGGCCTTAAAGGACAAACATCCAAGCTCTGAAATGTCTCTAGAGAGCCCCATGTGGCAGGGAAGTGCAAGGGGATGCTAGAACCTGGGAACCTGGGTAGCTTCTTCCCAATAACCAGTAAGCAGTCAGGCCCTCAGTCATACAGCGGCGAGGAAATGAATCTGCCAGCAACCTCACAAACTTGCACATGGCTTCTCCCCACTCATGTCTTCAGATGAGAACGCAGCCCAGCCACCACTGGACTGTAGACCTGACCCTGAGCAGGTGATGCAGCAAAGCCACCTGGACTATTGAGCCACCACAACTGCATAATAATAAATACATGCTGTTTTAAGCCACTAAACTTGTGGTGCTTGACTCCACTGAGATAGAAAACTCATCCACAGAGTGGGAAGAGAAACTCTCTTCCCTTGTTTTCTCCAAACCACAGAGTTCCATTTAAAAAGGTGGGACAGTCAGTAAGTCACTCCATACCTTATTATTACTGGCGTCCCTTCCTACCTCTTCTTCTGCCAGAGTCAATGGTCAGGTATGTTGTTCTGTGTAGGAGGCAGAGAATGCGTCATGAAAGGGGAGCCCTGCAGCTCCCCACTGGACTATGTTGTTACTGCTGGTGCTCCCATCAGAATGCTCCCGGATGTAATCAAGTTTGGGCTGGACTCAGGGAGCTTTGGGGTCAATGATGGCAACAGACTCATGGCTCTGGTACTTTCCATCCTCAAACAACACAAACGGGAGTGCTATAGTTTGAATATGTCTCCCTAGAATTCACGTGTTGAATTCTAACCTCCCAGGGTAATCTCATTAGGAAGTGGGGCCTCTGGGAGGTGAATAGGTCCCTGAGGGCAAGGCCCTCCCTATGGGATTAGTGCCCTCATTAAAACAGGCCCCAGAGTGCTCCCTACCCCTCCACCATGTGAGGACATGTGGAGAAGACAGCCGTCTACAAACCAGAAAGCAAGCTCTCACCAGACAGCATGTGGAATCTGCAGGCGTCTCGATCTTGGACTTCCAGCCTCCAGACTGTGAGTAATCCAGTTCAGTTGTTTATAAGCCCCCCACCCCACAGTCTGCGCTGGGTTGTTATAGCAGCCCAACAGACCAAGACAGGGAACAAAAGTGCTAACTTGACCATTGCTAACAAGGAGAGTCAGCTGAATATTTGAGCAGCCCCTTTAATGTTATTTTATTTCTTCTTATGTGGACCAGTGGAAGAAATTCTTCTGAAAACTGTTAAGATAATGAGAAGACAAATGAAAAACTTGCATAGATAGGGATGCCCATGGTCTGGATTTTCAAGGCCTAAAAGATGAAACAAAACAAAGCAAATGAAACTTTTAGGATAAATGCAATCTCCCTCTAGAAGAGTTGAAAAGAGGAAGGCCTAGCAACTGTGTAAGGTGCTTGCTTCTCAACTCTGGCTGCACACCAAGAATCACATAGGGAAGGTTTCTAAAACAAACTTGAAAAAATTAAGTCTAACTTGAACACAAGAGAGTGCACCAAACTTAAGGACACATCCTAAAGGATTTTCCCAGGTGAACACTCCTGTGTGGTCACCATCCTGATCATAATAAAGAACATTTCAGTTACTTCTGAAATCTCTCTCATAGTCCCTCCTGGTCAACATTCCAGCTTCCCCTGCTCCCGCCTCCACAGTTCAGTTCAGTCACTCAGTCGTGTCCGATTCTTTGGGACCCCATGGACTGTGGCACGCTAGGCTTCCCTGTCCATCACCAGCTCCTGGAGTTTGCTCAAACTCATGTCTATTGAGTCAGTGATGCCACTCAACCATCTCATCCTCTGTCGTCCCCTTCTCCTCTTGCCTTCCACCTGCACAAGGAAATCGCTATTCTGATTTCTAACATCATAGAGAATAATTTGAGAAGCTTTGAAAAATACTAATACCTGGGTCTCCCCCAACCCCCACAGGATATCTGGTCGAATCTGGGAGGCACTCAGACCTGGGGACTTTGCAAAGGGCCAGGTGGTTCTGACTGCAGCCAGGACTGGTGTGCACGCGCACACCCAGTCCCTGGAGGGCAGTGAAGGCTTGGACTCACAGCCTCCCAGCACTGGAGACGGGCTCTCCAGCAGTTTCTGGATTGCAGTCATCAGGAGCCAAGCCAGATACTGAATCCACCTGGATGCCAGGGCAGCCCATTGAGGCAGATGACCTCAGTTCTCCTCAGATGAGCAACAGGCAGGTGGGCTGGGCTGTGGATTTTGGTGGAAGTGACAGGTGATGTCCAGGCAAGAGTGGACGTGCTGGCAGCAGATACTCTCCACCAAACATCCCTCCTCCCCTAAAAGTACCCTTCCATATTTATGAAAAGGATCTGCATGCATGGGTGCTCAGCTGCTCCAGTAGTGTCTGACTCTTTTCAACCCTATGGACTGTAGCCCACCAGGCTCCTCTGTCCATGGGGTTCTCCAAGCAAGAATACTGGAGTGGGTGGCTTTGCCCCTCCTCCAGGGGATCTTCCTGATCCAGGGATTGAACACATGCCTCCTGCATCTCCTGCACTGCAGGTAGATTCTTTACCGCTGAGCCCCTAGGGAAGCTGGAGAAAGGACCTGGTGTGACCCAAGTCAAGCAGCCTGGTTTGACTTGAGAGTTTTCAGTGTGCCCAGATTTCATTCTAGGAGGTTTCTCTTTAGTGTAATTTGGAGCTGTGATAATCCTTTAAAAACCTAACAAACCTCTCCCCATAGAGCACTGGAGATGTAAAGCAAGTGATCCCAAAATAAGGTGCAGAGGAGAGAAACAGCAAAAAAAAAGAAAGAAAGAAAGAAAGAAATCAAAGAGAAAAGACGAGCACTCACGTGGCTTTTGCAGGATGGCTTGACCAACCCGAACTTCTGCGTGATCTGGTTCGTCCTGAACTCTTGCCACTTGCCATCCACCAGGGTCTGGGCTCTGATCTCGTAGGTCACCAGGCGTTCTGCTCTCAGGCTGATGGGAGTGTTCTCATAGACCTCAGAGGCACCCTCCAAGTCAGTGTGCCTTATTCTCTGCAAGAAGGGGGACCCGCCTTAGGTGGGACTGAAACTGGTGACCCAGAGTCAGCGAAACCTGGTTCCTGGCAAGCCCTCCTGTCTGATGTGTGCAGGGAGCAAGCACTTCCCCATGGCCCCATTTCCTGAGCACACTTGCTGCTGAGTCAGTTGGCATTTGAACCCTCACCGTGAGTAATGGCCGATGGACTGGGGTTTGGACAACTCAGGAAAATGCCAGGAAGTCAATCTGTATTGAATTGGAAGGTCTTCACATGGCTTTGCCAGAATTTAAAAACTGACATAGTATTCATATGAGCACTTCGACTACTGTTAAATAATTCATCTCTTCCATCCAGTAAAATCCATCATGTACGGAAATGCCTGAGTCATTGAAGACCAAGGACTGGCCCAAGGAAGAGATGTGACCTGCTCAAGGACACATAAAGAGGTGTGGCTAAGCTGGAAGAAAACTCGGGGTTTCTCATTCATGTATCCATTCATGATCCAAAGGTACCACCCCTACCTTCCTGATACTGTGATTGGCAGTGGTAATAAAGAAAGATAAGATAGGGCCTCCCTGGTGGGCCAGTGGTTGAGAATCTGCCTGCCAATGAAGGGGACGAGGGTTTGATTCCTGGTCTGGGACAGTCCCTCATGCCACGGGGCAACTAAGCCCATGTGCCACCACTACTGAAGCCTAGAACCCATGCTTGGCAACCAAAGAGGCCGTCGCACTTTGCAAAGAGGAGTCCACACACTGCAACCAGAGACAGTTCTCTCACAGCAATGAAGACTCAATGCAGCTGAGAATAAATAAATTTTAAAGAGATATGGTAATATTAAAGATAGGGTTTCTCAAGGAGCTTAAAGTTTATGAGACTTCTAATCAAATCCTAAGTGGAGCATAAGGGTCCACCATCAGAGTTGTCACCATCATCATGGGGGCCCTGTTCCAAGTTTTTGCACAATTTAACACATTTAATACTCACAACAACCTAGGGAGGTAGGTCGTATTACCTTCTCTGTCTTAAAATCTGGAGAGTGGACCTTAGGAGGTTCCTGGGCTCACCAAGATCATACAGCTCGCCAGGCAGTTTGAATTCAGTCTCTACTCTGAAAGCCAGCTCTCCTGCCTCCCCTCAAAGTCCAGCAGGAGCTTGGAAGTGAAGGCCTTCACCCTCCTGCCTCCTCCAGGGTCCTGTCCACAGCTCTGCTTTGCCACCCTAAACAAGACCATTCCCTCTGTCTTTCCAGGCACTACGTGCTACCTCCACGAAAGAAGGGCCACCTGTAAAGCATCACCCAGAATGTACAAACTGAAAGCATGTTGAAAGATTTTCCTGGCAGTCCAGGTTAAGACTTCGCCTTCCAATGCAGGGGATAGGGGTTCGATTCCTGGTTGGGGAGCTAAGATCCCACATGCCTCATGGCCAAAAACAAAAGCAGAAATAATATTGTAACAAATTTAACAAAGACTTTTAAAATGGTCCATATAAAAAACCCTTAAAAAAATGAATTGAGCCCCAGATGTAGTTTCAGAGGAGTAGCATGTGGAAGCCATACAAACATGAAGACATTCAGTTTTGAGATCCTCATCTGTTAAATGGGCTAATAGCAGCAACCTCACAACGTTGTTGCAAAAACCAAATGACATCACATCTATCAGCCTGATTAACACCAGGCTTACAACACATTCCAAATAAATTAGCAATTCCTGTTTAATCACTTATTATTAATTCAATATGAGTTTGACTGAATCTCAAAGGCTGTTTCAGAGACATACCTCTCTTAATACCAGGCCTACAATACATTCCAAATGAATTAGCAACTCATGTTTAATCAGTTATTCAATATGAATCAACTGAGTCTCAAAGGCTGTTTCAGAGACATACCTCTCCTCTGCTCTGTCCTTCTTACCTGCATGTGAAAACTATAGGAGGAAGTGTCATGCTTGATTCCTTTTATCTCAAAGAAGAATCCATATAAGGTAATCACTTTTGAATGTGTCGTATACTCCTAAATGAGGAAAGGCAAGCAACAAAGTGACAGGAAAAAAAAAAAACCTTCAGTATTCAAGAAGAGGACATAGCAAAACCAATTCTAGGTGCAGACTGAAGGGACTGATTTGTGATTTAAAACATGACAACAATTTTAGCCTAGGAAGGAGAAGAAAGGACAAACTGTAGTGACTTTACAAATCTCTACAGGCTGGCACTCATGGGGCTATATTTTTCACTCTACATGCCCCTTAGTGGGGAGAAGAATGAGTTAAGCACATTCTTGGATGACCCTCAGTCTGCAGACCTTTAAACCAGAGTGCTTTGCTACAGTTCAGCGGGCCTGAGAGACCCTCCATGCCCACAGCATTGAGTGTCCTGGCCACTGCCGTCTGCAGTCTGTCCACTTGGACAGGTCTCTGCAAGCAAGGGGCTGGACCCAGCCCATCCAGGCTTGAACCCAGGGGGCAGTATGTGATGACAGATTCAGGGCCCTAAACCCCTAAAATATGAACTCTGTTGCGATCACGTCTTGGTGGCTTTAGTGAAGAGAGAGGGTTTGCAGTCATTTCCTGGAGAGCCACACCTATCGAGGGCGCCCAGGACAGTGCAGCTGCTGGCACCCCGGGCTCCTCCAGCGGCTAGGCCCTGGGTGCTCTGCAGCTGGACTCCCGACTCACAGCTTATTTGAGTCTGGGCTCCATCAAAATAGCTGCCCAGAATAGCCACCCTGGCAACCTTAACCACGAGCTTGGAGCAGAATCTCTTCTTGAGCGGGTGGAGGCTCACCATATTTGTGGGGAATAGAATGACCAGCTCATCCCAGGTTGCCCAGGTCTTTCTTGACTTTAGAACAGAAAGTTCTGCATCCCCAGGAAATGACTCCAACCCTGAAAACTGAGACAGCTGGTCAACCTCATGGCGCTGTAGCTGTGTATATCAAGTTACTGAACGGCCTATCCCAGGGCCCTGTCTTGTGACTTTTACCCCTGAGGGGGTGGTGAGTGTTCAAGAGCAACACCTACAATTTCCTTTTCTGCCTTGGCCATCTTGCCACAGGTAATAATTGACCACGGCCATTGTACAAAGGTCTCTAACCAAGCACGAGGTGGGATGGTCCTTCCCCTTGCTCAGCCTGGTGGTCAGTACCTGGTTAAAAAGCAGCCCGAATCTCACCGCCTGGGTGCTTAGGTCTTTCACGTGGGCCATGTCGCCCCCATTCTCCAGCTGAAAGGAAAACACACACCACTTACCAGCAATCTGATTCCCCAACAACATCTTCACTACATTGATCCCAACATCCCTCACTGTGTTCAAAAAGTTCTGTCTCTGGAGCCTACATTCACTCATGAATCCAGTCCACAGTACTTACTGAAACCCTGCTAGTCAGATACCCTGTTCAAAGATTTCACAGAATGCAAAGATGAGAACACGAAAAGTGCCCCAGCATTTTTTTCTCAGCTGAGAAATAAAATGTGTTCACTGGGAGCCCAATCACAAGGCAGAGCATATTCTTGGCTACAAAGTCAAGACCAGGTATGGCCCCACATGGCAGACTCCACGTGAGGGCAGGGATCAGGAGGGAGCAAATTTCAGGATGACATTGGTGGTGGGGGGCAAAAGGAAGGAGGTGTGTGGGCCAGAAGGAGATGAAGAGAGAGGTGGGGAACTCCCTGAAGTGTCCAGCTCCAGCTCCGAGACTGTTTCCCCTCTCTCTGTCACCCTTCTCCTCTGCTCCGTCAGAGCACAGTTGAGTTACATCCTAGAAGAGCACAGTTCCGCGGAGGCCTTATCTGTTGTGTGGGGGCCACTGAGCCCTGTGGTTTGCACATTACAATAGGTGTTTGTTGAGCTGAATTGAATTTTAACTAGTGACTCATAAACCTTCAGAACTCAAACACTGCCCCATTTCATCTCTGAAAACGCACAGTTGGAAGCACATAAGAAGCACAGTGGTTTGCACGGACAATTCACAAAGGGGAAACACCACATGGAAAAATATTCATATTTTCTAGTAATAAAGGGGATGCCTATTAAGAAATGAGTTGCCATTGTTCACTTCACAATTGACACAAGTAATGGAAAAGGAAAATGCTCTGTGTTGCTGAGCTCAAAGGAAGGCACCTCATTTATCACTGGGGAAGGAGTAATTTGGTCCCAAGTTTGCTAATATATGTCAAGAACAAAAGTGCACATTCCTTTTGGTGCCAGTATTTTTCACTCTTCAAATGTTCCTACAAGAAAATAATTCTCAGTCAAAATAAACCATCATGTGCAAATGCATTCACCATACAGTCTATTTATAATAGTTAACGATCAGAAACACCACGACTTCTCTACAACAAAGGAGAAGCCAAGTAGCACTGGCCAGTCACCAAGTGGTAGGGTTAGGGTTAGGTTTTGTAGCGCATCCTTTTGGTGAAAGAGTTTGCAGCCATTAAAAACGGTGACAAAAGAACATTTCATTAAGTGTGTTTTTTGTTTTTTTTTAAGTCTGGAAGGTCATATGCAATGAGATGTTAGCAGTAGTTGTTTTGGGTGATGGGTCTGAGGGTAAGCATTTGCTTTCTTTCAATTTCTCTGCATTTTGAAAATATCCAATAATAAGTACATGACATTTACGTTGGTGAGGAGACTCAATGTGGAGGGCCATGTGGCTAATGGTCCCTGATTCTTCAGGTCAACAGGGCTGATGCTCTAAACACCTGGGCTCCAAGGAGGTGCCACCTCCCTCCTCCCCTCCAGGCTTGGCTCTGTCCACTTCCCTGGGGAAGGATCCAGATACTTTCTAACCTCAGAAGCCCAGAGGTTTCAAATGCAAAACACATCCCCAGAAAAAGCAAAGGCAATAAATTTCTATAACTGTTTCCTTGCTGAGTTGGCGACTTACCGCGTGGTAGTGGTTGGCTGTAACGCGGACCAGCCAGGATTCAGGGAAGAAGTTTATGTGCCTAAGCTCTTCCAGATCCTTGCCTGGGAAGAAGCACAAAGGGAACATTCTTATGGATTTATTCCTAACAGAACCGCAGAAGTCTTGTTTACGGAGGAGAAGAGGAGGAAGTTGGGAGCTGAGGATGGGAGAGCATTCCTATCCCATACTTAGACATGCGGGACTCAAATGAGACATTCCAAGGTACTTTCTCCCAAAGTGTCCACAGCCAGCCTCCCCTAACCCCTCCCACAATCCTGCCCAGGAGGCAGTGATGAGATCTGATAAACAAGTGTTTTTGGAGTGTCTAGAAGTCATTTGGACAAATCTAGCTGGGCTCCATCAACATTTGTTGGGGTTAGACCTACTCATTCGATCTGGATGACTAGAAATGGCTTTGAAAAAAATTCTCCAATGTCCTTTCAGATGCAAAAACCTTACTGAGTGGCCACCTGGGCTGCCCCAAAAACACTCCCCAAGAGTTCCCTCTTTTTCCAAGTCACAGCTGCCTTGCCTTGGGCCCAGAGCATAAGGATGAGGAAACTCTAGCCTGGAGCATAGAGCCACAGTTTTCTGCCAACCCACCGAGCAAGGGAATGACCCAGAGGGGCTGCTGCACTAAGAGGCCAGGCACTTGGTTAGTTGGCAACAATGCAGTCCTGGGAGCTGAGTGCACTTTCACAATCACTGAGTCCCTTCCATCCATCGTCACGTTTCACAGAAGCTCTGATTATCCCCATTTTACAGACAAGGAAACTGAGGCTGGGTGGCTAAGTGACTTTCCCCCAAATCACACATCTTGGAAGTGATAGAGCCAGATCTCGATCTCAGCTGATTCTTTTGGAAATGGCTGGTGGGCTTCTCTGGGAGTGCTGAGGAGTGGGGCAGCCAACAGCCTCCCCTAGACGCCCTCCCACGGGCAGGACTTACCTTTGGTGATGCTGTGCAGACGCACGCAAAGGAAGAGCGAGATCAAGTTCTGTCCCACATCTCGGTCCAGAAAGGAACAGTTCTTGGGGAAGCTTAGAAGAGGAGCAAAGAGGATTAAAAGGCTTTCAGAACCCTCCTTTCTGAAATAGGCTGGGTCTCATGAAAGTCACATCAGAGGCTAAGTGAGTCCACCCAGCAGAGCTAGATGGTGCCTGGTTCTCTCTTGGATGGATGGGGAGTGTGAAAGCAGAGGGCAGCTGCCCTGAGGTTGTAACGAGACAAAGGCTACATATCCCTCTGTGTACCACACAGTGGGTGCTTCACAAATACTTATTAATCGATGATGGAACACATGGGATTGTACAGAGGGCTTCAAGATACATTTTCTCACTTGAGCCTCACAAGCTTCTCAAGGGGGCAGACAGGACTAATACCATCGGCTCCATTTTACAGAGGAAAAAGAACAACTCAGCCAGGACTTGAACCCATAGCTGCTGATTCTTCCTGCACACGTGCTGCCCTTTGAGTAACTGGCCAAAGGGCAGTTGAGGCATTTCAAGAGCACTTTCTGGGACACCCTGGTGGCTCGGTGGTAAAGCAGCCACCTGTCAATGTGGGAGACACCAGAGACACAGGTTCTGTACCTGACTCTGGAGGATCTCAAGTGCCATGAAGCAACTAAGCCCATGTGCCACAAATGGTGAGCTGCTCTAGCGCCCAGGAGCCACAACTACTGAAGCCTGAATGCCCTAGATCCCGTGCTCTGCAACAAGAGAAACCACTGCAGCGAGAAGCCTCCAATTTAAAAGCCCATGCAGCAACGAAGACCCAGCACAGTCAAAACTAAATAAAATTGTTTTTAAAGGAGCACTTTCTGGTAGAATTAAAAGGCAAGGTCAGATGAGTGGGTAACTCGTTTTAGCAGTTGGTTCCGGGATCAGCTCTGAGACACTGTTAATACTAAACTCGGTTAATTTCCACACGTGGCTGACGTCAGGGCTGGGCTGAGATCATACTCACCTTGAGATGACACGTACACACATTCAGTCCTGTTGTGAAACAACTTGCTTTGTAAAATAGTCACTTTTGACCAATGGGGACAACAAGGGATAATTTTCCAAGTCCCTTTGGAAACGTAGCCATTCCCTCAAGTCAGTTCCTGTATGAGACCAGCCAAGGGCACTTTTAGGATATTTTTCCATGAATCAGGAGTGGTGTCCAAATCACACCCTGTCCCAGCCAGACTGAACGCTCCATTGGCTTCGTGTCCCGCCTCTGCTGGGGGTGCCTACTGCCCTGCCTGGGGACCATTTGTTTTCACAAGATCTGGGAATTCCTGGGGCTCTCCAACTCCTTCATGGAAATGGCCCCAGGAGAGAAGATCAGGGATGCTGAGGCACTGGGAGAAGGGATGGAGCATGAAGACGAGTGAGTGAATGCAAATTCAGTGACTATTAGAATCCACGGGGGCCTGGGCTTCCCAGGTGGTGCAAGTGGTAAGAAGCTGCCCACCAATGCAGGGGACATAAGGGCCATAGGGTTTGATCCCTGGGTCAGGAAGGTCCCCTGGAGGAGGGCATGGCAACCCGCTTCACAGTATTCTTGCCTGGAGAATCCCATGAACAGAGAAACAGGAGGGCTACAGTCCATAGGGTTGCACAGAGCTGGACACAACTGAAGCAGCTTAGCATGCAAGCACTGGGGACCTGTCTCTGGAGTGGATGGACCAGGCATAAATAAAGGCAGGCTGATACTTCCAGGAGTGCAAGGCTATTGGTCCTGGAACCAGCCCTCCATTACCTAGGGCAGTAAGAGCTGGGCTAGTGGGGGCCATGCCAGTACCCCAAGAAACACGGACCTCTTAGCTGGACCAACAACTCTTGCTTGCCTCCTTTTTCTGATGTGAATGCCACTTCCTTCTCTGTCTCCTACCATTTAATGGGAGAAGAAGCTGGACAGCATTGTGGCAGGCTCGGGCATCAAGGAGGGAAGAAGGGGCTGATGGCACAGCCCCCATCCAGATTCATGCTCTGAGGAATAAGACTGTACTCTCGGCAAGGGCTCCCCCAACTCAGAGCAGCCCGGGAGAAGACCAAACTTGCTGGAGCTGCAGGTTAATATGGTCTCAGCCCAGAAGGAAAGGGCCACCTAGAAGACAGATTTCCCCTCCAGCTCAGAAGCCCCCAGGTGCCAACTCCACAGCTTGTGGGAAGGATGCTGGGCGGGTAAGGAGGGACCTGGGGCTCCCTACAAGAGGCACTCAGACAACCATCAGCCAGAACCTCTACGGAGAGACCTCCTCCCAAGAGGACTCTGAAAGTGTTTTGTTGAGACAGGACCCTTTGGGTCACAGGAAGTGGCACTGATGGTGGCTGACTTGGCCAGGTCACAAGTCAGCTCATCCATTGCCGAGCCATGCTTGGGGGTCCCTGAGCTCGGGCCCTGGAGTCAGACAGACCAGGTTCCAGTCCTGGGGCAGCCAGCCATCAGCCATGGGATCCTGCCTCCCCAGGCTTCCATCTCCTTCTCCGTCCGGGGGGACAATAGTCACATGTACTTCCCTGGGAGAAGTAGAGGTGACAATTCTTGTGAAGTGCTGGGCACAGCTGCTGGTCCCAGTGGTACTCTGGTCCTCCCAATTACAACCATTGTCTCCTCCTCCCAGGGAAAGAGACCTGGACTGGAGCCAGTCAAATGCAGGATCAGGTTTTTGGTGGCATTCATTATGACTTATTGTTCAGTCACTCAGTCATGTCTGACTCTTTGTGACCCCACGAATGGCAGCACACCAGGCTTCCCTGTCCTTCACCATCTCCTGGAGTCTGCTTAAACTCATATCCACAGAGTCAGTGATCCCATCCAATCATCTCATCCTCTGTCATCCCCTTCTCTTCCTGCTTTCAATCTTTCCCAGCATCAGGGTCTTTTCCAATGAGTCAACTCTTTGAATCAGGTGGCCAAAGTATTGGAGCTTCAGCATCATCCTTCCAATAAATATTCAAGGTTGATATCTTTTAAGACTGACTGGTTTGATCTCCTTGTTATCCAAAGCTGCCGCCCTCTAACTCAATGGAGCTCTAGGCCTCCTCAAAGGAAATAAACAGTGGCCTCAGCTGCTAATTCTCTATATTCCCCAAACATCTGAGTGGTGTGGTCCAACCCCTCGAATCGATGGGCGTAATCTTGCCCCCAGAGCCAAGGGGGTGGACCACGGCAGAGCTCGGGACCCTGTCAAGACTTCTGGAGACAGCCCGAGCATATCAATCTAACTCAGTTCCGCTGGTCAGGGTGGGGAGGGGTGGCATCTGGATTTTCTAGGCCAAGGATGAACACACTCATCGGTCTCTTTATGTCACATAAAGTGGGGAAGCTGGCTGTGGAGTCAGAGCCCCTTCGCATGGCTGTTTGGTGGACTCAAAGGCTGGCCTGGCTTCCCGGGTGCTGAGCTCTGTCTGTACAGACACTTTGGGGTTAGCAGGGCATGTCAGCCCAGTCTAGTATTCTTGCCTGGGGAATTCCATGGACAGAGGAGCCTGGTGGGCTACAGTCCATGGGGTCGAAGGGTTGGACACACCAACGTTTCTGAGAAAAGCTTCAGGCGATGGTATCTGACTCTTAAAGGTCATCGGAAACCCTTAAAGCATGAGCCCCTTAGGGAGGAGGGTTCATAGATCCTTGATTCTGAAAGACACACTCAGGTCATCTCTGGGTTCTGCTCGCAAGGCACTGGGAACAAATCCCTCCTCCTGACCTCCTGAAAGACAGTGCCAAGGAAAAGTCTCCATCAGACCAGCGCAGGTTGTCGCTTTAGAGCTGCTCTGAGCCATGACCTTCTCCTTTCCTCAATCCTGTCATCAGTTAGAATCATTTACCCTTCAGACTCAGAGCCCCATCAGCCCAGCACTTCAACTTTTATGCACATGCTAAAATTCTGACTCATGCCACAGCCAAGAGGAAACTTGAAGACATTATGCTAAGTGAAATAAGCCAGACACAAAAGGACAAATACTGTATGACCCTACTTATATGAGGTTCCTGCTGCTGTTTAAATGCTAAGTTGTGTCAGACTCTTTGAGACCCCGTGGACTGTAGCCCACCAGGCTCCCCTGTCCGTGGGCTTCTCCAGGCAAGCATACTGGAGTGGGTTGCCATTTCCTCCTCCAGGGAATCTTCTCGGCCCAGGGCTCAAACCCGTGTCTCCTGCTTGGATTCTTTACCACTGAGTCAACCTGGGAAGCAGATGAGGTTCCTAAACAGTAAAATTCACAGAGACAAAGATACAATGCTGGTTGCCAGGGGTGGAGGGAGAGAGGAATGGAGATTTATTGCTTTATGTGTATGGAATTTCAGTTTAGGAAGAACAAGTTCAGGAGAAGGATGATGGGAACCATCACACAACAGTGAGAATGTACATAATGCCCCTGAGATGAACACATAAAAACGAGTAAAATGGTCATTTTTATGTTCTTATGTACTTTTACCTTAATAAAAAATTGGTGTTAAAAATTACTTCATCTCTATGATAAATGTTTGAATATTTCATATCTTAAAGTGAAGCTTGAAATACATGACAGACTTGGGGCGATAATACATGACAAGAAAGGGAAAGGGCTTTTTCAAAAGGTAACTCGGTGCAGAAGGCCCAGACGCCTTCTGAAACCCAAGAAGCAGGAAATGGTCCCCTCAGCTCCCGACACCAAAGTGTGGTAAAGAAACAACAGCTCTGAATGTCGCCAGCACCACCATCACCCACCAAATGTCACTGCCGTTCAAGGCGTCCTGCCAAGTGCCGTGCTGGGCCTCTGCTTTGAGTCAGAATGAACCTACGTCAGACTGAGGAGGGAGCATTGTTAACCTCCAGTCAGTAAACAGCAGCAGTGGGACTCAGACTCAGGGCTGACACCTTTCAACACACACTTCATTTATGGAACACGTTTGGCCCTCCTTCCTGGATTGTCAACTCTGTGAAGATGGGGATTTTCATCTGTTCTGTTTACTCATGTTCACAGCACTCTTTACAGTGTCTGGCTCTCCGCCAGCTTGCAATAATGTTAAGTGAATTAACCGGCTGAATGACCTGGTCCTTGCTGACCCACCAGCCTCAGTCATACCATCCCACCCCTCCACTTACCCGTAGTTCCTAGGAATGCAGCTCCAGCTCAGTACATGTGTGTGCACACATGCATACACACATCACACACACGTGCATGCACAGACCAGGCTATTCTATGGCAATTTTCCTAAATCCTCATGGGTTTCTGTCTGTTGTTGCCATGCTTATTTGTCAGGCCAAGTCCTATTGGTCATTTATCAAGATCAGTCAATGTCATCTTGACGAGGAAGATGAAGATGGTCCTGACCTTTGCCCAAAGGCAGAACTGAGACTAGAAATGTTATCTAATAATGACTCTAACTGCCCTTTGCAAAGGCCTCCTGCCTTCAGACACATTCCTCGTGTTCTCCAAAGTCTCCACTCTTATGGTTGAAGATGACGTTTGGGGTTCACTCAGTTTGGGTAAAAGGGCTTTCCGGGTAGCTTCCCTTCCTGCTTCCTAGGCGTAGTGGTGAAGAATCTGCCTGGTAACGCAAGAGATGCAGGTTTGATCCCTGGGCTGGGAAGATCGCCCGCAGCAGAAAATAGCAACCCACTCCAGCATTCTTTCCTGCCTGACAAATCCATGCACAGAGAAGTCTGGCGGGCTACAGTCCATTGGGGTTGCAAAGAGTCAGACACGCCAGAGTGACTGAGCAGGCACGCAGTTTGGGTGAAAAGCCAAGAAGCCAGGTGAGGGAAGTGCGAAGGTAGTAAGGAATAGGAATCAATGATATTTAGGCATCTTGGAAAGGAGATTCAATTTCCTGGAAGCCAAGCTAAGGGAGACGGGAGCCATGTGGTCAGGGTCAGAAAGAAATCAAACCAAGAAATGCAAAAGTCAGGTCATGAGAAATCCTGACTTGAAATATATGAACCTCCCTGCATAGAGCTTAATGGAGAGACTCTGAGAGAGAACAGCTTAACCACCTGCATGTCCATGACTCATGGAATACTTCAAAACGAATGTTCCTGTAAAGAGATCTGAGTTTCACACCAAGGTTGCCCAGTTTTATGAACACTGCACGGTTACATCTGTAAACGCCATCCACTAATCAGAGGAGATGCATGGCCTCTGCCTGACCAGGCACCCAGCATTATAGTGTATTTCATTCCAGATGCCTGAGGGCTGGGTCACTAGGGATACAGGGCATGGCTAGGTGGCTCTCCTTCGAGGCTCCTCTCGAGAGGTATATGTGAGTCGAGAGGTATATGTGAGGAGGTGGTGCTGGGCTTGTCAGACCAGGGTGCACACATACTCTTGTTCTCTCTGCAAGGAACTCAAAAGGAATTCGTCCAGTGTGCAGGTAAGATCCAGGAAGACTTCCAGGAGGAGTCCTTAAGCTTTGTAAAAATTGGGTCAGATTTGGATAGGACATGGAAAGGAGGAGGAGCTTCCCTGGTGGCTCAGACGGTAAAGAATCTGCCTGCAACGCAGACCTGGGTTGGGAAGATCCCCTGGAGAAGGGAACTGCCTGGAGAAATCTATGGACAGAGGCTACAGTCCATGGGGTCACAAAGAGTTGGACATGACTGAGCGACTCACACTATTACTTTCACTAGGAAGCAGAAAACTTAACTGCAGAGGTCAGAGAAATCTAATATTTGGGACTGGGTGGAAACTGACTTCACTGACTGCTTTCAATGACCTCCTTCTGGTGAGGTTGCTGGAATCCACCCTTGCAGTGTCTGCGAGGGACCCATTTAGGGCTTAATAAAGCAGCTAAAAACAAGAAAAACAGGTCTGTTTATGACTTGCCCTTAACTCTAAGATCTCAAGGGATGTGTCTGAAGACCTAGGAGCCCCAGGTCCACCCAGCTCCACCACCAATTTGCAAAAAGTAAGCCCCTACCCTCCCTGGCCATTCATCCCTGAACAGATTTTACAGACATACTGTTGAGTAAAAGAAGCCAGACATGAAAAGTCTATGCTCTAAGATTCTATTTATATAAAATTCAAAAGCAGCCAAGACAACCTCCTAGAAAAAGAAAGCAGGATATTGTTTACCTTGGTGTGAGAGAGATAGTGACTGAGATAAGACACATTAGGGGGCTGGTCAAGTTCTGATTCTTGGTCTGGGTACTGGTTATGGGCTTCCCTGGTGGCTCAGACAGTCAAGAATTCGCCTGCAATGGAGGAGACATGGGTTCGATCCTTGGGTTGGGAAGATGCCATGGAGGAGGACATGGCAACCCACTCCAGTATTCTTGCCCGGAGAATCCCATGCACAGAGGAGCCTGGTGGGCCACAGTTCGTGGGGTTGCAAAAGTGGGAATGAGTAACTAAACAGCTGTGTGCACTTTGCAGAAATTAATTGAGCTGTTCACCTAAGGTCTGTGAACTTCACTGTATGTTTCATATTTTGCTGAAAAATGTACTTTAAAAAAGTGGAAAATTTGCCTCTGGCCCTTTTCCCATGGATGAGTCTTTACAGCTCCCCTGGGCTTCTCAGACTGCTAAGTGGAATGAAATGATGACTTTTCCTCCATGGACCAATGAAGGCAATGGTTTTGCTTACATTTTTTTGTTTTTCTTACAAGGAAATGTTAAATTTAATTCTGGACAGCCTATTTGTTTTTCTAAATTAACTACTGCCAGGAAAACAGGCTGTGCGCACTGAGCTGTGGGCCTGTGCATGCGTATGTATGTGTGCGCATGTCAGGGTACACACACGCATGTTCCCTTTCTATACTGATGTATTTAGACAAAAATGAAAATAAACTTGAAGATGTTCGTAAACATGGTGATGGGAAAATGAATTGCCCCTTTAATGTTCCACTGCTGCTGCTAAGTCGCTTCAGTCGTGTCCGACTCTGTGCGACCCCACAGACGGCAGCCCACCAGGCTTCCCCGTCCCTGGGATTCTCCAGGCAAGAACACTAGAGTCCTCATTAGTGTTAATCACTCGGTCATGTCCAACTCTTTGTGACCACACAGACTGTAGCCTGCCAGGCTCCTCTGTCCATGGAATTCTCCAGGCAAGAATTCTGGAGCAAGTAGCCATTCCCTTCTCCAGGGGATCTTACGGATCCAGAAATCGAACCTGGGTCTCCTGCACTGCAGGCAGATTCTTCACCCTCTGAGCCACCATTGGTGCCACTGGCATAGAGAAAATGTCCAATAATTATGTTGAATGAATGGAAAAAAAATAGAGGAATAAAACAACGCAAGTGAGTACAAAGGACTTGGACATACATCTTTATTTGCAGGTACAGTGGTGCCGAAGGAGTTAACTACTCAAATACCTTTCCTCCTAGCTCAAGACATTGCCAAGACAGATGAGCAAAGGAGTGTCTGGTCTATTTGGCTCAGCTGCTGCTCCAAACCCTCCTTTCTGGATGCTGGGCCACTGCTGGCCCAGCTGGAACCCCAAGCTGCAGCTCAGCCTTACTCTTGGCTGGTCTGACATTCAGGCAGCTAGTCTCGCTGCTGTCACGTTATGAAAGTCCTGTTGTGGAGGTCCCCATACTATGAAGGTCCACTCTGACCTCTCTTCCAAACCACTCTGTCATTTAAATAATTTCAACAACAGATGCAACTTTAAAAATGGGGCCAGAAAGCCAACTCCCTTGGTTCTCACTCCCAGGCCTGTGCAGTCTCCCGAGGGCTGATCCTCTGCCCCACCTTTCAGTGCTCCTGGCGTGTCCCCATCAGTGGCCGTGGAAACTTCCCCTCTGTCTCCACTGGACTGTGGCGCTCAGCTCTCCCGGTGACTCAGTTCTGGAGACCATGGCTTCCCGAAGTCTCCCTCCTCCACCCTGGGAGCAGAGGTGCCTTCTCGAAGCCCGAGCCCTCAGGCCAGCAGCTCTGAAGCTCAGCCCTGAGGATCCTCAGGCCAACACAGAGCCTGCCTCGCCTGTGCCTGCTATGTGCTAGGTCGGCGTCACCAACCGAGTGAGGCGTTGTTTCTCACTGAACCTCAGGAAAGCCTTGGGACTCTTCCCAGTCTAGTCCACCAAAGAGGCCCTACTCATCAATAAAGATGGAGGGACTTCCCTAGCATTCCAGGAGTTAAGGCTCTGCTCTTATCCACTGCAAGGGGCACAGGTTCCATCTCCGGTCGGGGAACTAAGTCCCCACATGCCGCAGGGTGTGGCCTAATACATACATAAATAAATAAGATTTATCAGCCACCCCTCTTATTTTGAGTTGCAGCAGACATGCTGTTCTCTGAGTCTGGCATCAGCATAGTAAGACCCACTTCTCTGATGAGTGTTTGATGGAATCTCATCATTCCCTAAGCTTTTATATGCTCAGCACGGTGCTCCGTAAGCTGGGGGGCCGCAATAAAGGATTACAAACCCTCCCTTTCAAGCTGCTTATGACGTGCCCGGGAGGCAGAATGCACGTGCCCGCCAAGCTGTTCAGTGGGAAACCAGTGGTTGAAGCTCCCACGGGGTCCTCTCCCTGGATGGACAGAGAAGAGGAGGCAACTCCAGCTGGCTGGAGTAGGGGTGCCAGGGAGGGAGACTGCTGATGCTTTGGCTCAGTTCAGTTCAGTCCCTCAGTCGTGTACGACTCTTTGCAACCCCAGGGCCTGTAGCACTCTAGGCCTCCCTGTCCATCAGCAACTCCCAGAGTCTACTCAAACTCATGCCATCCAACCATCTCATCCTGTCATCCCCTTCTCCTGCCTTCAATCTTTCCCAGCATCAGGGTCTTTTCAAATGAGTCAGCTCTTCACATCAGGTGGCCAAAGTATTGGAATGTCAGCTTCAACATCAGTCCTTCCAATGAACACTCAGGACACGCATTTGGGAGGTGAAGCCACTGACCACGGAGCAGCTGGGGGTGCCACACTTCTGAGCTTGAGGAGTGAGCTGGGATGGGAGGCGAGCCACTCATAGTCCTAAAAATGGGCCATGGGCCTCCAGGTTGGGGGTGAGCCTGGGTGACCACCAGGGGCAAGAGCACCTGAGGTCCAGAACTGTCTCGTTTTTCTCCCAGGAGGACACCAAACTTGCCGGAGGGAGAGGGAGGGGGGAGGGAAGGAGGGAGGCAGGGCAGGTGGGCAGGCTGGCAGGACTCTCTCCCACCCTGCAGTCCAGAGAATACAGCGCCGGGTAGAGGATACCATCCCAACTGCTCAGGTTGGGCAGGAGGCCATTTGGAAACACATGAATGGTTTCCAACAAGGAATCCCTGCAGGCTCAGGGGCCTTGGAGAAATGCACGACACAGAGGGCTGAGGTCCGGGATCAAAATGGAGATCACTGTGAATTTGGGAGGAATGGAGAAGCTATGACTGTGAGACCCAGCCCCAGGCAGGAGGAAGCTTCAAGACCCCAGCTCAGGCAGGCCCAGGAATCCTCACTTTCAGGGCCACACGTCTCAGCTCCCTCACTTCCACTTGTTCCTCTCCCAGTAAAAAACAGTTGAAATGAATCACCTACATTCTAGCTCATTTCCTATCTCCCGGTTCTAGACGTTTCCAGTAGGAGCGCTACCCTGGTGCCAAGTAGTGACTTTTCCTGGTGTGCATGACTCACTGGAAAAAGTGCCTCTTGGGCTATTAAAAGAGTTGGGGGGGTGTGGATTTAAGACATTTGAGTTCAAAGCAAATTATATAGAAGCTAAGCGAGGACCTATCATTCTGGCAATGAATACTACTTTCCCCCGATAACCACACAGGAAAAAATGGGCTCTTTAGTTGACATGGTGCACAGATGTCCTAGGAAAGGATTAACTACTTCGGAACAAGGCCAGTGACACTTGGCATAAGCAGGTCAATGTGCTGATGAATATGTGGAAGGCGTGTTTCTCTGCTAAATGCACTTGTGTAAAAGGAAAGGCACCTCCTGATTTCCTTGAACACACCTTGTCTTGCTTGGAAGCCCCCATTGCTGCTGATGTGGGGAACAGGAGGTAAGCCTGCCCACGAAGGAAAGACAGTCCATCTAGGGTAGATCCTCCCGGTGCTGTCTTTGCCCACAGGACCACCACACTCAGCCACCAGCTTGGGTGATATGAGAGTATTTGCAAGGTTTTAATAGAGGCTAAAAAGAAACAGTGGGTTTCCCAGGTGGCTCAGTGGTAAAGAATCTGCCTGCCAAGGCAGGAGACATGGGTTTGATCCCTGATCCAGGAAGATCCCCTGGAGAAGGAAGTGGACGCCCACTGCAGTGTTCTTGCCTGGGAAATCCCACGGACAGAGGAGCCTGGCAGGCTACAGTCCACAGGGCACAAAGAGCTGGACACACCTGAGGGACCAAACAGCAACAAAGAGATGCAAAATAGGTTACTGTGCTCACCTTCACCCCAAGCCTGTTCCTGGGCCCCGTACTGCCCAAGCTGACACTGCCAATGGGCTGAACAGATAGAAAACACAGGCAGAGGAGGACACAGCAGGGGACGCAGATTCGCTCCAAGTGGCTAGTAACAGCACTGAACCGGGTGGCAGCCTCAGGACTGCTCTGAGCACCCACCCGGGGATTCACTACTGAACCAGCTGCAGCAAGCGCAAGAGAGGAACCCTCCCATTCCAGGAACGGCAAGCGAAGCTTCTCGGCATTTGGCAAGTCTGGGTTCAAGTCAGGCTCTAATCCCTTATCACTTATATGATCTCTGACAAGATAGTCATCTCCACCTCAGTTTCCTCAATCTGTAAAATGGGAATAATAAAACCAGCCCCAAGTACAATGTAGATTAAATGAGATTACAAATAGAAAGTACTGATCAGAATTGCTGCATTTAGTAAGCATAATTAAATGGTGCCCATCCTTATCCTATAATAGTTATTTTTTTTAATTAATTGGGATTTAGTAAAATTATTGGGGTATAGTAAAATTATCAGAGTATAGTAAAATTATTAGAGTATAGTTGCTTTACAACGTTCTGTTAGTTTCTGCAGTACAGCAAAGGGAATCATTTATATGTATACCTATATCCCCTCTTTCTGTAACTGTCATGTTTCACTGAAATGTTGAGATATATAACTTTTAGAGATTATAAGCTTAGAGAGTCTAAGAGACTAGATTAATGCTATGAAGTCCTTTTAAGTTCAAATGCTTTTTCATCGGACATTCGGAATGCTACTATCTATTGAAACACAAACCAGGATGCTCTGGTCTGATTTAGGTATATTTTAAGTACGAAAAACTCAAGGCCAATACAGAATGCTGATTTTCCTGAGGAAAAAAAAAGTACTGTTTGTATCATGTTTTTTACTGGACATAGAACACGTGACTGTCATAGACATGACACAGACTGTCACAGTCATGGCACAGACGCACATGACTGTCTCATAACCCCTATTATACACTTTTTAAAGTGATCTAGTGGTGCAAAGTTGTCCCATGATCTTAGATCCCATAAGAAAACTGCATTGTAAGCCCTCTGAATGATACTATGAAAAATAGTATCACTAACGCTTCCTCCACGGTATTACGAGCAAAGACACAGTCTGTGCACAATTCGTCAATCAGCACTAAGTTACGTTACCTGCTAAAAAACATCAACACGGTTTCGTACATCGGAAACGTCTGAGTCTTGTTGTTCAGCTGCAAGTAGACCCACAAAAGGAGTGTTTTCAGAAGGTGAAACTCACTAAAGTAAACAACCTGGCCAAAACAAAAGATTGAGAAGTCAGTTGAGGAGTAGCAAAAACCATGCTGTGCGTGTGAAAGTGAAAAGTTGAAAGTGAGTTCAGGAAGGAGGCGACGCCACCCTGAGTCTGTCTGTGGACTCACAGAGAGATACCAAGGCTCGGGTCACTCAGCTGGTAACTGGCATGGCTGGGACTTGACCTTCAGCCAACCTGAGCCTCACCCACCTGCTGTGCGCTGTAAAATCATGACCATCTCACTGAATGAGCTCCTAGTAGGAGATGGTGTTCTCAAGGTGGTCCCATCTGTCTTTTTATTAAATTCCACCCAGGAACTCTGCAAAGTTGGGATATGTTTCTTACTTTTATAGATGTGGCTTCCCTGGTGGCTCAGACAGAAAAGAATCTGCCTGCAATGCAGAAGACCCAGGTTCAATCCCTGGGTCAAGAAGATCCCAGAAGAAAGGCATGACAACCCACCCCCGTATTCCTGCCTGGAGAATTTCATGGACAGAGGAGCCTGGTGGGCTACAGTCCATGGGGTCGCAAAGAGTCAGACGAGACTGAATGACTAACACTTTCACTTTCATACTTTGTAGATGTGGATATTATTGAGACTGACCTTGTTTATTTAAGAATTTAATGTTTTGTTATCATGTTAATTTTCACTGTAAAATATTGCACTAAGATATAGTTTATCTCAGTGGCTGAAAGTTTTTGGTGTTCTTTAAATTTTGCACCCAAGGTGAATACCTCATTGGTCATATTCCAGTCCCCGGTCCAACTGAGGAATAACTTGTCCAGAGTCCCACAGTTCTGAGGTCAGACCTAGGCAGGGGTCAGTTCTGCCCCAAGCTGGCTGCGGAATCTCTTGCAGGCTGCTTTCCGGCCCTGCAGCTGCATCGCTCATCTGTAATGTAGCAATTACAGCCATCGCTGAGAGGATACAGTAAGTCCCCTACATACACAACTCTCTCTCTGAGAGCAAGCTCGGAAGTCCAATTTGTCCCTAAGTCCAACAAACTTTTGATCCCTGGGTCAGGAAGATCCCTGGAGAAGGGAATGACAACCCACTCCAGTATTCTTGCCAAGAAAACTCCATGGGTAGAGGAGCCTAGCAGGCGGGCTATAGTCTATGAGGTTGGAAAGAGTCGGACACAACTGAGCGACTGACAGTGGCCTCTAGGAGCTGGAAAAGGCAAAGAAATGATTGCCTTTCCTACAAACTTTGCCTAGGTACCCGACTAACACAATTAGCGATTTACCACTGCTTTTATGCTTGTTTCTAGACATCCTAGATGTGAAGCAAAGATACTATACCATATACAGTATTGTACAGTAAAGCACACAAAAAACACAATCGCTTATAGAGGGTGCACACATGTGACAGTGTATGCCAGGCACGTGAACTAACTCATGTGACTGGACGTGAATGAATGCACAGTCACAGCTGTGAAAGCTCGAAGCTTGAAGTATGCTAGAGAGTGACTGTACTATGAAGGCTGTGTGAGGTGCGTTTGTGTGAGCTGCATGAGTTTCCTGTCACTGCTGTAATAAACTGCCACAAACCAAGTGGCTTAAAACAACACAAATTTGTTGTTGTTTGGTCACTAATTCATTTCTGACTCTGTGACCTCGTGGACTGCAGCATGCTAGCCTCCCCTGTCCTTCAGTATCTCCTGGAGTTTGCTCAAATTCATGTCCATTGAGTCGGTCATGCTATCTAACTATCTCATCCTCTGCTGCCCCCTTCACCTTTTGCCTTCAGTCTTTTGTTACAGAATCCTTAAGTACAAAATGAACCTCACTGGGTTAAGATAAGGGTGTGGGTGTGGCCATGCTCCTTCCTGAGGTTCTAGGGAGAATCATTTCTTTGCCTTTTCCAGCTCCTAGAGGCCACTGGCACACCTTGGCTTGTGGCCCCTTCCTGCATCTTCCAGCCAGCAGCACAGCATCTTCAAATCTCCCTCTGATTCTGACTCTTCCTCTTCCCTCTCCCACAGTGAAGAGTCCGGTGATTCCACTGGGGTACCCAGGAAATCCAGGGTAACTTCCCCATCTCAGGGTCATCCTGGTGCCACTTTAGTCTCATCTGCAAACTTGATTCCCCTTTGCCATGCAACCCAACGTTTTCACAGGTTCCAGGGGTTAGGAGGTTGACATCTTTGGGGGACCATTACTGATCTGACTGGCCTTCCCCTGGTGACTCAGATGGTAGAGAACTTGCCTGCAAGGCAGAAGACTAGGGTCTGACCCTGGGTCAGGAAGATCATCTGAAGAAGGGAATGGCAACCCACTCTAGTATTCTTGCCTGGAAAATCCCATGGACAGAGGAGCCTGGCAAGCTACAGTCCACAGGGCCGCAGAGTCAGACACAACTGAGCGACTAACAGACACCCACACAGACACACTGAGCTGGCCACACGTGGGGGTGGGGGTGGGGCTGGACCCTGGCTCCAGAGCCCATGGCGCCTGCAGTGGCGCAAGGCATCTCAACAAGAAACAAGGGGGCTTCCTGGCAGCCCAGTGGGCAAGACTCTGTGCTTCCAGTGCAGCGGGTGTGGGTTTGATCCCTGGTTGGGGAACTAAGATCCCACATGCTGCACAGCACCACAAAAAAAAAAAAAAGAGAGAGAGAGAGAGAGCTAAATCAAAAAATAAGGGATGAGGAGAAGAGGATGTTGCTGTCCATGAAGTCGGCTCTGTAAAGGATGTTTCCCAAACAGCTCCTCTCACAGCCTCTGACGACTTAGTTCTCCAAGGAGTCATTGCAACGTTTCTTAAACCCATTGATATTTTCTGTCTCTGACTGTGGAGGTGTACCCTGGCTTCAAAATGTATCACAGCCTCTTCACCCGCCACTTCAGCAGTCGTGATGGGTGGAAGCCAAGCTCAGTTGGGACTCCAAGGGCAGCAGGAATGTCACCTTCCCACCTCTCCCACTATTTCTGGATGTGGTAGAACGGTCTCTTTCCTATTCTTTGTTTTTAGGCACCTACAGATACACCGGTTTTGACTGTGGCCAGACAGGACCGGATTTGTCATTGTCTGGGCAACAATGGTGAGGCAGGAGGGAGAGCTCACAGAACCTCCTGGAATGAAGTTCCCAAAAGAACTCTGCCAGGACTCCAACCACTGCTGGGCTGGGGGCTCTGTATCTTCCGTTGCAGAACCCACGCTTGAGGGCCCCACGCACAGAAGCTTCTCTGAGATCTTACTCAAGAGAGGTTTACAACACAAGGGGAGTAATCAAGAGCTCCACAGATAAGGACCCTGGTTACAATTTTATGATGAAAGATAACTGTCAAAATAAAGTCGTCGGTTTTTAGGTCAAGTATCAGTTGCTGTTTGTACCCAACACTTTAACGACCCTATGGACTGTGACCCACCAGATTCCTCTGTCCATGGGATTTCCCAGGCAAGAATACTGAAGTGGGTTGCCATTTCCTCCTCCAGCGGATCTCCCTGACCCAGGGATCAGAACTGTGTCTCCTGCACAGGCAGGCAGAGTCTACCACTGAGCCACTGGGAAACCCAAGTATTAGGTGGGTTTGCACTAGGATGAAATCCAAGCATTCATCCTAAAATATTAGTTCCTACAGGAAATAATCACACTGAGGACATTCAAACATTTTCTCATTTACCTAAGAGTTCTAATGATCTGAATCAAGATGGAACTCACAGAGATCCTAAACTTCCCTCCAGCACAGGCAAACATCTGGACCGCTCTACATGTGTTTACAGGGGCTCACAAGCGGCCACTGGGATGTAATGGGTGTAAAAATGCCTTTAACAAGACACTGTCCTCTATTTTGTGTGTGTGAGAAAACTATATATAAACAATAAATGTCTCCTTTTGAATATAGGCCATAGAGAAAGCCGTGTCCAAGTGAACAAGAAAATATGAACGAGGTTACCCCTTGCAGCACTGATTGTCCTAGCAAAACAGGAAGCCAAACCAAACAAAAGACATTAGAAAGGGAATGAAAAAAATTGCTGTCTGTTCATCCACCGAAGCCCTGTACAACAACTAAAATTAAAAATGCTGATTAAGTACATAAATATCAACATGGAGAGAATAAGTCACATGATATTTGTGAATAGTAGCAGAATGTCACAATCACTCCGAGAAATTTAAACCTTTGCAAAACCATATTGTGCATAATTTTCGCATGAACATATATGTAAGCAAGCATGTAATCTCATGGGTTGGAGGCACACAAATCCACAACAGTGGCTTGGTTGACTTTAGGGAGGGGAGGAAGACAAGAGGAAAGATGAAGAATAAGGCTGTGAGGTGGAAGGAGGGCTGGGGAAGGTGACTTCTGCTTTGTTGGATGTTTTATTTCTTAATTTATAACAAAACTTTACCATGTGTTCATTTGAGGAGAGGGATCCAACTGTATTTTGTATTATCCTCCTACCTTTGTAACTTTTTTATAACAAAATATATGACCATCCATGTGTCTGGCCATCAATAACGAATAAGAAAGTTTGGAGCAGAGCACATCAGTGGACTGATAATAACCATGGATGTTGAGGCCACTCAGACCTGGGTTCAAATTTCAACTCTCATTTTGCCTGAGGGGAGTAGTCCTTTCCTGTGATCTCCATTCTGCAGGGGGAAACCACAAGGAACACCCTCCAAAGGGGTTGCTGTAGGAATGAGCCCTGATTGCCCACTCAGAGTATTCCATACACCCCAGCACTTCCTAACTGGTAGGTGGTGGTGTTATTAGCCAGAGAAGCATTTTTGTTCAGTCGCTCAGTTGGGTCCAACTTCTTGCATCCCCATGAACTGCAGCACACCAGGCTGCCCCGTCCTTCACTGTCTCCCGGAGCTCGCTCAAACTCATGTCCACTGAGTCGGTGATGCCATCCAACCATCTCATCTTCTGTCTTCCCCTTCTCCTCCTGCCCTCAGCCTTTCCCAGCATCAGGGTCTTTTCTAATGAGTCAGGTTTTTGCATCAGGTGGCCAAAATACTGGAGCTTCAGCTTCAGCATCAGTCCTTCCAATGAATAGCTTTGGGAAATACTACATTTGAGAGGGAAGCCCATTGGTGCTGCAGATACCGTAGAGGACGCGGTGGCTATTCTCACGGAATTCCTGAGCCCTTGAGACTCCTTGTATCATAGACAGGAAGTCAGGGAGGAAGAACACGTTCCCCCTGGCTGCAGGGCAGCCTTTCGTGCAGCTAGAACTAGACAGATAACCCTCTGAATTCTCCACCCTCCTAAGTCGACACGGAGATTGGCTTCCAGAAAAACAGAACTTGGAATGAAGCTTCCGTAATATTAGAGGGAGTGAAACAGGGTCACTGAGTGATGACCTCTAAGAAGAAAATTAACTGAAAACCAGAGGCCCAGGGGGTCAGGAAAACTGTGTGTATTTTACTGAAGGCCATTTACAAGATGGAAAGAAAACCCAAAGGAAGATGAGGTCAAAGGGACTTTGGGGAAGGTGAATAGCTTCGAAGTTGAAACATCTGCTGAGATGAATGTTGCTTCCAACCCAAACACCATGACCACAAGCTGGGGATGGGTCACAGTCTACGCTAAGTGGAGCCAGGAGGTTCTCCATCCCTGACCCCGGGCTGGCCTTTCCACAGCTGCTCGGGGCCACGTGACTTCCCAGGACAGTCCAGATCTCGTTGAGCTCCGGTTGTTGGGAAGCCTGGCTTCTGCTACACATGAGGAGATTGTGCAGCCGTGAGGCTGGGAGCCTGGACCTTGGGCCTGGATCCCCGAGCTCCAGCCCTGCCTTTTATTACCCCTCCTATCTTAGGGACAATGATCATACCTACCGCATAGGGTTGTAGGGATTAAAAGGGCCAGGGTACAGAGCACAGAAGCGCTCGGTAAAGTTAACTCTCCCAAAGGTCTCTTCTTAATCAGGTGTGGTCTGTGGTACCAAGCCCACCAGACACTCAGATGAGAAGCCCGAGCCAGGTAAATTTCTAACCATGTCCCCAGGCACTGGGTGTGACCTTGGACCCCTCTTTCTGGCCCTCTGTTCCCCACCTCCCTCCTCCAGCTTTAAGGCAGGACATCAGCTTTAAGGACAGCAACCAGGTGGGGAGAGTTCACCTGGGAAGGTAAGAAGTGAGCACGAGGTCTGCGAGCTGAGAGTGTGGTCCTTCCAGGGCACAAGAGCTAATGATATGCCCGAGGTCATGCAGGCTCCCTCCAACCCCCACCTCTGCCCAGAGAGCCTGGCACCGTCAGTGCTGACAGCCACCTCCTGGGGAGGGGCCAGAGGAGCAGGACCCAGTTTCCACATCAGTCATGTCTCCCCAAACCTGTGAGTCTAGACACTTGACACGTAATGTTCTTGACCTCTTTTCCTGCCCAGCCAGCGTTTTCTAGGGCCTATGCCATTGCTTCCATGCTGGCTGTGGTCATTTTTTTCCCCTTTCTTGGTTAAATGCTACCAAGTAGGGGAAGGACAGCTCAGACTTTCCAAGGGAGGGACAGTGTTACGAAAAGTCTAAGGGCTGCCCTGTTTATCTTTTGTTCAAGGGTTGCACAACCTTTGCTCCATGGAGGGTGGAGAGCACATGCTTCTGGACAGACCGTGGACAGCAGGGAAAAATGATCGTGGGAGCCCACCCAGGGCCTGGGGATGCCATTAGGACCCGAGTTCCCAAGGTCATGTTATTTAATATGTGGTCCTAATCAGATCCTGCACTGGAGGAAAAAGGATGCTATGAAGGTTAGTATTGAGTAAAAGATCTTAAGGTATTGCATCAATGTCAAATTTCCTCAGTTGTTAACTGCCTTGTGATATTAGAAAAATTCTCTTTATTATGAAACATTGAAGTATTCAGAGTTAAGCGAACATGATGTATGCGGCTTGTCCTCAAAGGATTAAAAATGCGTGCTAATAGGTACACACAGATGCAAATGATAGAGCAAACAGAGGAGAGACTGAACCAAACAGGGTAAAGGGTACTGAGAGGGCCTTTGCTCTATTCTTGTTATCTAATTAGTTTGAAACTATTTTCAAGTAAAATATACTTTTAAACTCTAATAAAAACTAAGGTGCCTTTGGCTTAGGAACTTCACTTCTAGGAATTCAATGTGGGAAAATAATCTGAGATGAAAATAAATATATATCAAAGAATGTCACCAAGGTGCTATTTATATCAGTGAAACATTGGAAATAACCTAAAAGGCCAAGCATTGGCTGGAGTCTAAGGCAAGCCTTGTGGTGGTCACATAGATAAGACAGGAGCTGAACTGGCAGAGCTGAAGCCCTTTGGGTTAGTGATTTGATTGGAAGGGGGTTAAGAGCAGGCACGAGCCTGGGTTAGCTGGCCCTGTGCTGATCCAGGTAGGAGATGCAGAGGTTTGGCCTCTGGCTGGTGCCCACGCGGAGGCCCACAGAGATGGGGGTGCTCTTGGGGAAGGATGAAGTGGTGTCCAGAAGGACTCCCAAGGGCATGACAGTTGGTTGTGGAACCTGGGGTAAGGGGTGCCATAAAGGACAAGGGCACCAAACATCAGGGCTTAGCCTTAACTGTCAGAGAGGCCATACAGGCAGTGGAATGCCTGGGTCTAGAGCCGCTAAGGCGGGGGTGCCAGGGCTGGAGACAGAAACTGATTTAGGGCTGAGAGCTTTTGTTCTTTCCCCCTTTTCCCAAGTTTCCAAATTTTCTGTGATGCATGTGTCTTAATATTGACAGAACTTTAAAAATTATTTACACAATCACTTAATTCATTACCAGGTGGGTGAGACAGACAGAATCTGCCTGCAATTCAGGAGACCCAGTTTCCATCCCTGGGTCGGGAAGATCCCCCTGGAGAAGGGAATGGCTACTCACTCCAGTATTCATGCTTAGAAAATCCCACGGACAGAGGAGCCTGGCGGACTGCAGTCAATGGGGTCGCAAAGAGCTGGACATGACTGAGTGACTAATACTTTCACAGCGAAACAGCGGGCACCCCAAGGATCCTTACTCTGCTGAACAACATCCTTCCCCCTGCCTGAGCACAGGACCCACGTTTGGCCCCTCCAGAGGCCAGGCTGTCCAGGAGGCCGGGACATTTGGGATGGAGGGGGCGCTGCACACTGCACATGTCCAGCAGCGGTGTGAGTTTGGCAGTCCCCACTCCATCCATCTACCCTACCCATCCCCCCTCCCATCCCCACCCTCCTACCCCAGAGGCTCCTTCCTGAGAGCCAGCTCTGACCTGGGGGACTTCAGCACTTTATGGAGCAGCTCCTTTGGGATTTTCCGGAGGTGGATCTGTGTCCCCCACCAGAGGGACCAAGTTCATCTCCATCCATTTCTCACAGGCGGTGGTGAGGGGCTCTTCCTTATACTGAGAAGATAGGAAACACCCATTGAAAAAGGAGTCTCTGGTGCTTACTGTGGTGGTGCAATGGTTGCGAGTCTACATTTCCACTGCAGAGGGTGTGGGTTCGATCCCTGGCTGGGGAACTAATTCCACCTGCCGAGGGTGCAGGCAAAAATAATAATAATTATTATTATTTTAAGGTAGAAAAGGAATCCCTGATATCTCAGCGCCCTCTGCTGGAATATGGTGATCTAACAAGCGAGCTCTTAGAAGGGCCGTGCTGCGGCCCTGCTCACACCTCTTCAAAACATATGCACTGATAACATTTTTCTGAGTGTTTGCAATGCTCAGGGTGCTGTACTAGGTTGATTCAAATCCATCCTGCTACCCTATGAGGTTGGTTCATCATTATTCCTATTTCACCAATGGAAAATCTGAGGCTCCAACCTTCCTGTTCTTGCCTGAGGTCATACAACTAGCTAAGTGGTCTGACCTAGTTAAGTGGGCTTACATGCTGAAATGCAACTAGCTACATGGGCTTGTATGCCGAAATCTCTGGACTGACGTCTGTGACTGATCACGGAAGCTCCACCGGCCTTGGGTCTCACTTTTCTCCTCTGATAATGAGAGTCAGAATACATCATTTATTGCCAACCCTGACGTAGTGACTGGGCCCAAGTGGGACGCATTTCCCTCAGTTCCACCAAGTATGTCCTGGAACATCATCTGCTGTTTTGATGAGAAAGGCTGTCCCTTTTCCCTCCCTCTTCCCCAATTAAAGCTTTTCTATTTGTGTCCGGGGGGGGGGGTGGTGGTGTTAAAATATTCTTTTAAAGATAAAATGATTTTTTTAATTGTTCACTTGGCAAGATAAAAGGTGGGTACTGTTAGGTTGGTGACACCAGACAGATTTCTTGGTGCTGAAATCCCAGAGTCTGGGTGTCCTTGAGGGTCCCCAAGATGCTGTGTGCCCACCAGGTTGTTCTCACCTTGCAGCCGGCCAGGTAGAAGTTTTTGATGGTGCTCGGCGTGAGTCCGCTCATCATGATGGTCACACACCTGCAGAGAGAGAACAATGTTCCTGGAAGCCCGGGCTGCTTTCAGGAAAGTGAGAAGCCCCAGAAGTTTTAATCAACCCCATGCCGGCAGCAGAGTCCTTTCATGCAAGGGAAAGCATCTTATTTTAAGATCGTGGACATAGGGCTGGAGAGCAAGACCAGCAAGGCTTGTTGCAAAGAGCTCTGGGCTAAGGGAGGTGAGCTCTGAAATCAAATCTTTCTGAAGAAAACAGAGTAGCTTTGGCACCAAGGAGAAGTCTTACTATTTAGAGATTAAGCCCCTAAAAGCGCCGTGCTGCTGTTGTTTGGTCGCTAAGTCGTGTCTGACTCTCTGCATCCTCATGAGACTGTAGCCCACCAGCTCCTCTGTCCATGGGATTTCCCACGTAAGAATACTGGAGTGGGTTGCCATTTCCTTCTCCAGGGGATCTTCCCAACCAAGGGATCAAACCCTCGGCTCCTGCGTTGACAGCAGGATTTTTTTACCACTGAGCCAAAGGGAAGCTGAAAAGCCTTGCTAGGTTTTAATTTTAGCCAGGATGACATTTGGCTGTCTTCCTGATGAACGCAAGGTTTTCCTGTACAGACCATTGCGGAGCTTCTTAGAGGGCCTCCAGTCCTATTTCCTCTCTGTATGAGAGTAGATTGAAAAAGCAACTTTCTGATGAAAATCTCCATCATTTTCAAACCTAGGCCTCATTTACTTGTTGTTCAGTCAGTCGCTCAGTCATGTCTGACTCCTTTCAGCCCCATGGACTGCAGCATGCCAGGCTTCCCTGTCCTTCAATATCTCCCTGGAGTCTGCTCAAACTCATGTCCCTTGAGTCCACGACGCTATACAACCATCTCATCCTCTGTGGTCCCCTTCTCCTCCCACCGTCAATCACTCCCAGCATCGGGCTCTTTTCCCATGAGTCAACTCTTCGCATCAGGTGGCCAAGTATTGGAGCTTGGTTCATTTATTTATCAAGGATCTGTTTACTGATCACTTACTGTGTGCCAGGCACCCTTCGAGGCACTTAGGTTACGAAGAACAAAGCCAGTGGTCCCAGCACACGTTGAGTAAACATACAACAGGTGACCACATTATGACAGCTGTATCCCAAAGCCGGTAACACAGAGAGGCTCTGGTCACTCTCCCCTCAAGCCTCAGGCTCTCCTCTGCTGGCAAAGCCAGGTGGAACCTGCTCCTACGGCCTTCGACGTCTGCATGACCTGCCGTCACCCTAACGGCCCCACCCACCTTTCCCATCATCTCTCCAGGTCCCTCCCTGACTCCAGCCACATTGATTCTCAGTGACCAAGCAGCTCCAGTTTCTATGCTCTCATCGGCACAGAAGCCCCCTTCTCTCACACCCTTGAGAGCTGGACTCCTACCAGGCTCAGCTCAAGTACCACCTCTTCTTGGAAGTCTCCCCGATCGCTTCTCCCCACGCGTTCCCTTTGCTTTGATTGCCATGCCCTCGTTCAGCCTGGGGCTTCTGCCTCCCTTGAAGCTGGAGACTTCCAGGCAGCAGCCCTCCCAGCATACATGCATCCCAAGAATCTCGTCTGCAGCAGGTTCTGGAAGTACCTGCCATGTACAAGGCTCCTCCGCGCGTGGGGCTCCTGGGCTCGCCATGAGGCGAGCTCACAGATCAGCGAGGGGAAACCAGGTGTGAGGAGCGCCGTGCGGGAAGGTTCAGGCCCCACCCCTCACCACGCACGGTGTTCTTCAGGTGCTGGCTTTGCCAGGGGAGATGTGTGGACGGAATTAGCTGGTCTGAAGCTGGGACGCAGAAATCAGTGCTCCTCACACCTTCCCCCATGGTCCCCCTCCTCACCGTGAGCCTCCCGGGCTGGGCGGGTCTGGAATGGTCAGATTTCCCAGACCGGAGGACAGAGAGCAAGTTCTGGGGCTACCCAGGCCAGCTGCTTCCGACTCAGAGAGGCTGGGGATTTCCACTTCCGGAAGGTCTAGCGGCACCAGGCAGTAACTCACAGATGGGAGTTTAGCCTTGCACGGACGCAAGGGAAATGTCCTTCCAGCCCTGTGAGCCTGGAGGGACACAAGTGACCCTTCGGGAGGCTGTGTGTGTGGGTGTGTGTGTGTGTAGGCAACAGCCAGTAACTATGATCCCAGCTGTGTCAAAGCAGACACCGATGCAACTGATGTGTGCGTCTAAGGAGCAGCGCCCTGTATAATACACACACACACACACACACACACACACACATATTCATCCCCCGAAGATGGGCGGCCTCAGGTGGACCATCCAGCGGTTTCACGCTGGCAGGGATCTCAGCCAAGATGACCTCTGAGAGCCCAGCCAGCGTGCCCGGGTGGCAATGCTATCAGAGTGACCTGGGGGACTTCTGCTCACCCACACACACACTCACACTGTGCATGCACACCGAGTCTTGCACTGCCACATCCCTGCCAGCTGCACCGTCAGCCTCTCGAAGGCAGGCAACACCCACCCCGGCTGGGTGTCAGGCCCACCTGGCTCTGAGCTAGGATTCCAGCCCCACCACAGTTATCTGCAGCATCTTGGGAGGGCCCATGAGCTCCAGGCAGGCCCAGGTTTGCCCGTCAGCGGAATGATAGTCTTGGCTCAGTATACGGTGCCCTCCCTCCACAAGGCATGTGGAGGGAGGAAAGAAGGGATCAACCTGCCACTCCTGAGTCTGCCCCAGATAAGCCAGAGTGAGGGCTCCAGGACCACGGGGCTTCGAATCCGGCCCCCGGTACCGCAGCCGAGGCTCGCAGACAGGAGGTGGCCGGAGGGAAGCTGGCCTTCCAGATTCGGGGTCAGAGATATCTCCCTGCATGGCACCAGTCACCCAGAAACACCTGTGTACAGAAACTGTGATTGCGCGGTGATGATACGTCACAAGGCTACGCGCAGCTGAAGCCATGTGACACACAATGGCAGGGGAGTGGGGATTCTCAGGAAAACCTGGACCAGGGTCAAAGTCAGACGCCTTGGTTCACCTCGAGACTCCACGACCTGTCTCTGCCTATGACAGCTGACCTCCCATCTCCCCGCCACCCACCAGCCTGGCCAGGCCGACATGCTGGAGTCCCTTGTCTGTGTGTCCTCTGCGACCACAACCAGACCTCTGACAGCCTGCACCCCTGGGTTCACACCTGCATCACCAACGAGGCTTCAAGATGCTCCAGACTGAGGATCTGGCCAGAGTTATTTCAGGTGACCCCAGAAATGAGGCATTGACTAAAAAAATAAAAAAAATCTATGAGGTTGAATCTGGCGAGGTAAATTCTAGTTGAAGGTCCTTGGAAGAGATCCTGCCCCTGCCTTTTACAGAGCTGCGGATGTCCTCCGTAGGCTAGGATGGGAAGTCCATTCATTCATTCCCTCAAATGAAGAAACGGAAGCTTAGTGTGGTGAAACAAGCCAGGCAGAACACCTCTGCCCTAGATCTCCTGTCTACTGAATTGCATCAGGAAGTAAGAAATCAAAGAGCTACAAGAAATCACCCCTGTGTTCAGGATGTGAGAGTAGTAAGCACACATCCGTGGAAAATCCCCAGAGAAGGGACAGAATATTCGAGAAAAATTAATCCCGTCAATGCTTTTCCCTTTGGTTCACTTACCTTTCATAAGCATTGATGGAATGTAGGATTATTAGGCAAAACAAAACAAAAAAAGTGTGAAGAGCCAACTCGTTGGAAAAATCCCTGATGCTGGGAAAGATTGAGGACAAAAGGAGAAAGAGGCAGCAGAGGATGAGATGGTTAGACAGCTTCACTGACTCAATGGACATGGGTTTGAGCAAACCCCAGGGAGATAGTGAAGGACAGGGTAGCCTGGCATGCTGCAGTCCATGGGGTCAAAAGAGTCTGACACGACTGAGCAATTGAACAACAACAACAACAAAAAGGTAGGGGGGTTCTAAGAAATGCTTCTCCAAAATGCAGGTACCAATTTTACTTGAAATTAATTTTATATAACACAGAATTTTCCATTTGAGAATCCTCCACCTTTCGCACCACCCCACTTCACTCCTTCCCAGTGTCTCGGAGACAGCTGGACAGGAGATTCAGAGGGCAGGGACCCTGCCCCTCAGGAGCCCCTGCCTCTCTGGTGTCCTGGAAAAGCCCATGGAGTCATTCTTAAAGTAACACACACATGAATAAAGCTGTGGTTGAATCAATGGCTGAGCCAAGTCCATCTGGCCCAGGGCCATTGAGGCGAGGGGGGAGGGGAAGGGTCCAGACCACCAGTGAGAGAGTGACGTCACCACCTCGTCTGAGCAAATCGGAACAGGAGGCGTTAGGGTGCAGGTTCAGGGGCCCCTGGGGCCCGCGGGGTCCTGGCTGCTCTACCAGGAGGCTGGGCGGCCTCACCTTTGAAACAGGCTGCCAAACTGGAGGATGTGAGCAGCGGCCAGCACGCCCAGCACGTCATCCAGGCATATCTTCACCTCGCGCATGTAGAGGTTCTTCAGGGCCATGGCGAAGGCTGGGGAGGCAGCGTCCGAGGGCCAGCCATCAGCCTGGGGGCTCTGTAGCCCCGTGACCCCCACATCCAGGCGGCCCCCTCCACCCTTCACCACCAGTGTGCTGGAAGAGTGTCCCGAGCTGGGGACGGGCGAGATGCAGCAGACAGAACGCACCCGCTCCGACCTGGGTGCAGGCGCTGCCTCGGCTTCCAGCCCCCAAAGCAGCAGAGGATGAAGCTACAGAAAACAGGGCTCTTATGAAAAATCTTGTGTGAGCCTGGGCCTTGGGGCTTCTGTCCTGACCTGGGTGGTCCACGGCCTGGACAGGGAGGTGGTCACCACCCAACATGTGTGCAAGGAGGCACGCTTTGTTTTCTTTGGAGATGACGTACTTAACAGCAAGTTGTCCTCAGACTGTCCCACTCTCTGTGACCCCATGGACTGTAGCCTACCAGCCTCCTCCGTCCATGGGGTGTTCCAGGCAAGAGTACTGGAGTGGGTTGGTTGCCATTTCCTTCTCCAGACGATCTTCATGACCCAGGGATCAAACCCTGGTCTCCCCCATTGCAGTCAGACACTTTACTGTCTGAGCTTTCAGGGAAGCCTTCCTCAGAGTCTGGGGTCTTCAAAAGGTTAAGGACCGCTGGAAAGAGCCAGGATAAGGTACTAGTCCTCAGTTGGGGCAGACGGACCCAGCTTATTCCAAGTCCTGCCTGATCCCAAATAGCGCTGGAGTGCGTTCCAGGCACTCCGAGGACAACCAGCCCCATCGAGGCTGGATGATTTCCTGAGGGCACATGACAGAGGCTGTATTAATGCCTGTCAGTAATTTCTAAGTGGCCAGGATGGGAGGGGGAGAGGCTAAGCCCAAGGAAGCCCTCCAGCAGCCAGGAAGGGGCCCTGGGGGAACGGGGGTGGGGGCGGGTGGGCGACGCCTAGGGCAAGGGTGGGCCTGGGAGCACTGCCTGGGCGCCTGAGCCCAGAAGGGCAGTGACATCGTCCCTCCCGGGTCCATCTGGGAAGCCTGCTTCCGCCTCTTTACAAGGATGAGCACCTCTCTTTAGCAGAATTCCCCACTTCTTTCATTTCCCCCGAGTTGGCCCAGCCTCCTTCCCCGCCTCCCTGCGCCTCCGAGCTGTGTTTACTAAGGAGGCACTGTGCACAGCGCGCCTCCAGTTTATGGTGTTTCGTTTGCTTTTCAAATCTGAGAGGGCTGCTTGTTCAACAACCTTCTCAGAATGCCAGGACAGGGGCACGTTACCTTCTTTGGTGACCAGAGGGTCATTGATCTTCAAGGAGAGGATCATCTTCTTCACGGGGCGCTGTTTTCGGCTCCTCCCAGGCCACTGGGCTAGGGAGGGAAACGGGACCAGGGTGCACAGGTGTGATGGCTGTGCAAGGCACAGCCTGAGGCTGCAGGACCGTGAGCACAACCTTGACCTTGGCGTGGATCATGCTGTGCTTTGCTTATCTTTGTTTGCTTGTTTGTTTTAGTGCATGCGTGGTTGAAATGATTATTTATTTTGAAATAGTTGAAGACTCCTAAGAAGTTGCAGAAATAGTACAGTTATCATGTCCCCATGGGCCAACTTTTCCCAATAATGGGACATGACTACCGTGACTGTCTAAACTGGGACACCGATGGTCACACTGACACGGGCCCTTCCCCTCTCCTCCCTCTTCCTCTCCCTTAGGCTGCGAGCAGCAGGGCATTTCCCTCCAGGTGGCTCAGTGGTAAAGATTCCCCTTCGATACAGCAGGCAGAGAGACACAGGTTCGATCCCTGGGTTGGGAAGATTCTCTGGAGGAGGAAATGGCAACCCACTCCAGTATTCTGGCCTGGAGAATTCCATGGACAGAGGAGCCTGGCGGGCTAGAGTCCATAGGATTGCAAAGAGTCTGACAGGACCGAAGTGACTTAGCATGCATGCACGCACTGCAAATCTTGGAAACAAGAATCCCAGGGCCTGACACAACTGTGGTGCCTGCAGGGAAGACGGTGAGAAGTTGTGACAGTTCGGCCACTGAAGTCTCATTCCCACACCTGCCCTGATGTCCCGCAGTCGGGCCCAGCCTCTAGCATGGGGCTGCAATTAGAACAGCTGTCTTAGGAGGGCCACATCTTTCAAGGGAGCCTATTCTACGTCCTTTGTGTGTGTGGTTTTTGGCCGCACCATGTGGCGTGTGGGATCTTTAATTCCATAACCAGGGATTGAACCTGTGCCCCTGCAATGGAAGCTCTGGAGTCTTAACCACTGGACCGCCAGGAAGTCCCCAGCTGACACCACTCTAGACTTACTAAAGACATTAACGATAGCACTATTTTCCCCTTCCAAATTTTCTTGACTTTCCAAAATGAGACATCACCTCACACCAGCCAGAATGGCTATAGCAAAACAATACACGCTGGAAGGGTGTGGAGAGAAGGAATTCTCCTATGCTGTTGCTGGGAATGTAAATTGGTACCACCACTATGGAGAACACTATGGAGGTTCCTTAACTAAAAATAGAGTTTTTCTTATCTTTAGAGTTTTTTCAAATGCCATATGACCCCAGAGTCCCACTCTTGGGCATACATCTGGAGGAAAACATGAGCTGAAACGATACGTGCATGCCAATATTCACTACAGCACTGTTCATAATAGCTAAGACACTGAAGCAACCTAAGTGTCCATCGGCAGAGGAACAGATAAAGATGTGGCACATACACACAATGGAATATTACTCGGCCCTTAAAAAGAATAGAATGATGCCATTCGAAACACCGTGCATGGACCTAGAGAGGATCACACTGAGTGAAGTAAGTCAGACAAAGAAGAAGGAATATCTTAAGACATTCCTTATATGTGGAATCTAGAAAAAAATGATACAAATGAACTTACTTACAAAACAGAAAGATTCACAGACTTATGGTTGCTGGGGGTAAGGAGTTGTTAGGGAGTTTGGGATGGACATGTACACACTGCTATATTCAACATGGATAACCCACAAGGACCTACTGCACAGCACAGAGAACTCTGCTCAGTGTTACGTGGCAGCCTGGAGAGGAGGGGAGGTTTGGGGGAGAATAGGAAAAACCCCCACAAATTCTCTTGATTTTCAGTGTACCCACTGTCTGGACCTCCAGGGCCTTTCCTGGTTGCCCAGGAAGAGCTGTGACCTGGGCACAGGGGCCAGGAGAAAAGAGCCTGGTGTCACTTTGAAGACAGTGGGACAAACGCATAGAAAGAGCAAGGAAGACTCTGAGGCAGTGTGAAGCTCGTTTCCGGTCTGTGGGAATGCCTCAGCCTGCTCTGGGCTCCCAGCTCAGCCGGGAAGGGCTGAGTCAGAGGCTCCGTGGCCAGGAAGATTCCGGCAGGCGGCCAGGTTCCTCCTCCTGGCTCAGAGCAGGGCAGTGACGGGGGCTCCGGCAGCCTAACTGGCTCTGGAATATCAGAGCTTTACTGCCACGTCCTGGAAATGCGATTCCATCCTGGCTGGCGCGCCAGCTGCCCTGGAGGCCTCGAATTTTCCATGGCACCTGCTTATGAGGTGTCTGGAGGAGACACCACTCTATATTACCTGAGAAGAAGCTGGCAAGGCTGCAGGAGAGGAACGTGTGGGACAGATAAGGGGCGACTGGGGATTACTAGGATCAAAAATCAAGAGAAAAAAGAAAGAAGTGATCTAAATAGCTTTCGGTATGAGGTGGAATTAAGAAAAGAGAAACGAAAGGAAAAGAACAAAGAAAACTGATGGACACGTGTAAAGTTCCAACCAGCACGCTTAGGGCCAAACAAGCCACAGATGTCAAAACCATGCCCTCTTTCTAGAAAACCCATCTGCTGACTCAGCACCCACCCATATTCTCAAAGAAGTAGGCAGAGCCTCCTCCGCAGCAACTGGAAAAGAATGTGTTCCTGTGAAAATATAGCTGACGCTTACTGAGTACTCACTCTGTGCCAGGAATTGCTCTAGAACTTTACACCTGTTCCTTCTCCACAGTGAAACACAACAGAATCATTATCCCACTTTACAGCCAAGCAGACTGAGGCTAAGTCCGGGGATGAGGTCAAACCACAAGCCTTGTTCTTAATTGTAAGGGTGATCGTGGTCCCCCAACAAGTATCCAAACGCCCATCTGGAACCTCTCTAACAAGACGGTCCTTGGGGCGCCTGCCCTGGGTGAGAACCTACCTTGCAGAATCTTCACTGATTCGTTCTCAGGGTTTGCGCTGCCCCGGGCCAGGCCCATCAGGTAGAGCTTGGCCAAGGTCTCGGACTGAAAAAGCTGGGGCTGATGGAGTTCCCACTTGAAGCCAAGGCATTCGAGAATCACATCTAAGGAGGGAGAAAGAGGCTGAGCAAAGGGTGTCTCAACACCCCGACCTGAACACGCTGTCACTCTTTCTCCTGCATCAGCTCTGTCCGTCCCATTACTGAGCAGATGAGTGGACAGGTGGCCTCGCTGGGCCTTTCAGGAACAAAGCCCCAGCCCCTCGGAGCTTCCTGACAGCCAGGTGGAAACGATGGGCAGACTCACAGGGCAACTTAGAAAGCGATAAATGCCCACCAGGGCTGCCAACCAAGAGGGGCACGTAGGCTGCCCTCCAACTCGGGGACTGGAAGAAAAGCTCCATGGGGCAGGGACGCTGGCTGCCACACTCTGGGAGGGGGGCTCACCTTGTCTCCCCATTACCGACTGAGCGACTAACACTTTCAGTTCTCTGTTTGGGGGGATGGAGGGGGCTGTCCTGAGCACGGGAGGATGTTCAGCAGCACCTCTGGCCTCTACCCACTGGATACCAGTAGCCAGCCTCCCGCCCCAGAGTTGTGACAATCCAAGATATCTCCAGACATTGCCGAATGTCCTCTGAGGAGCAAAATTGCTGCCTGGTCCCCTGTTGAAAGAGTACTGGGCTGCCGTTGTTTATTCGCTAAGTCATGTCTAACTCTTGTGTGACCCCATGGATTGCAGCCTGCCGGGCTCCTCTGTCCATAGAGATTCTCCAGGCAAGGATACTGGGGTGGGCCCCCACCTCCTCCTCCAGGGGGTCTTCCCCGACCAAGGGTCAAACTCTTGGCTTCTGCAACAGCAGGCAGATTCTTCACATCTGAGCCACCAGTGAAGCTGGGCTGTTAGCGCGTAATTATTACCCACCAGAAAGGCAAGAGCATTACAGAAAAAAGCCCATATCCCCAGAGAGCAGAGTTCTCATCAACCTTGCTTTCCTCAAGGGAATGGAGGTCATCAGAGAGCCCAAGCTCATGGGGATGAAACGGGCTTACAGTGTGAAGAGGGCTCTTTATGCGGTGGCATAAATGATTTAAAAAAAGAAGCAGCAGCAGAGACTTGGATAGGAAGGCAGGTGGAGGATCCAGAGGTACCCAAACAAATGAGACAGGAGAGGCTGTGGGTAAAGGGGCTCCGAGGCTGCACCCCTGCATTAGCACAGAGCTGAGGGGAAGGGAGCCACGCTCAGGGTGATCCCTCCAAACCCTAAATCCCAGTGCCGGCCAGGACCTGGGTTAACCAGCCCCACCTCCGCATACTGCTTGGCTTTGTGATTATCTTGACTGTGTGGCCTTGGGCACCTGTGTCCTCTTCTGTTACTGTTATGGTCGTTCACCAGCTTTATGGTGTTGTTCGGTGCTGGGAGTCGAGAACTTGGGTTTTCATCTCAAATCTTGGATCACCCTAGGTGACAGTCTGGCTCTGCTGGATTAGAATGAACTTTCCCCCAAGACAAGATTGCCGAGAAAGGGCAGAACTGCAGATAATGTGTGTTCCCTGCCCCCACTTCCGCTTCCAGGCTGGCAACACAGGGCTGACAACACAACCCATCTGGAACTCTCTCTCTCGAGTCTGGAGACAGCCTCACAGTACTTCTCACCCCCCTCCCACCCCACCATCAACCAGAATTGAAAGGTAAAAGAAATTGATGAGCCTCCACTGGAGAGGGAGGCTGGCTCTGACCTCAGACAGCCATGCCGTGGGGTGGGGTTTATCCGTAAAATCTCCACCAAGGATCTGACTGTCCAGGCCCTTCATGGAGCTCAGTGGGACTTTCCCAGCTGGACAGACCCAGTCTGACTCCTCATCCTACTTGGACATAAGTCCTCTTGGACGAATGCAGATGTGGACATCCAAGTCGTGACTGCTTAGAGCCCAGAGGGACCCGGAATAGCTGCCCCGGGCTGGATGAGCCTCTGCTTCGTCTTCCAGTCCAAAGTCTATTTATTAAACTCGGCAGGTCTATACTCATCACCACCATTAGCATGTGAAAATGTGTTTGCCAAGCTTGATTTCATTCATTGTGCATTTGGGAAATAATTTTGATGGCACCTATTTACATGTTAGGAATTCCCGGGTGAAATGAAGTGACGTGAAAGTCATGTCCAACTCTTGGCGATGGCACGGACTATATAGTCCATGGGATTCTCCAAGCCAGAATACTGGAGTGAAGCCTTTCCCGTCTCCAAGAGATGCTAGTGGTAAAGAATTCGCCTTCCAATGCAGGAGTCATAAGAGATGTGGGTTACATCCTTGGGTCAGGAAGATCCCCTGGGTAGGAAACGGCAACCCGCTCCAGGATTCCTGCCTGGAACATTCCATGGACAGAGGAGCCTGGCAGGCTGCAGTCCATGGGGTCAGAGAGTCGGACACAACTGAAGCGACTTAGCACATGTTACACATTGGACACTGTGCAGTCGGCAAGAATAGAAACTTCCAGACTAGTGACCTGGCCACTGGTTTTCTTCCCCAGAGACCACAAGATGCCTCTGAGATTAGCAACATTCTGAGGACTCCACTGGTGACAGGAACTCACCTGCCTCTCTGTTTTGGATGGTCTTGTTCTTCAAATTCTCAGGGAAAATTTTCTGCATTTGTGAAATGCATAACCTCAAAAAATATATATAAACAAAAAAAATCCAGGAGTTAACACTGACATTTTTCTTGATCTGCAACAAGTTATCATTCCAGTGTAAGCATCCCTAAAGCATTCCTGAACCAAACTTATCACATCTCTCCCGTTGGGACAGTTTCCTCAGGTCCCCAGGGGTCTGCCAGTCTGACAAACTGTAAGCTCTGTCCTGATGACCAGCTCAAATCTTTCATTCCTGTTGTCAGTTTGTGAGCATCTCTTATCACGGATGTATGTGAGGTTGCATCTGGATGCTGAATGACACCACTTTGGGTCAGTGTCTAAAACAAAGCCTAGCATATAGTAGGTGCTCAATAAATAACCACTGGAGAAAGGAAGAGAAGGTTCTGCACACGTCTGGGAAATTAACTCAGCAACACTTCTGGTTAGGATCATGCATGCCCCAATGTGTCCACCATCAAACTCAAATTCTACCAAAGGGAGTTCCTCAGTAGCTTAGTGGCTAAGATTCTGAGCTTTCACTGCCATGGTCCTGGGTTCAGTCCCTTGTCAGGGAACAGATCCTGCAAACTAAGCAGTGTGGCCAAAAATGAAGAAGAATCCACTCTGAGCCAAACCCCAATCCTCTGGCAGGATATGGCACCACCAGCCTCCAGTTGCCCAAACCAGTATCCTGAATGTTGTCTCACCTGATCATTTGCCCAGATCTAATGGGCTGTCTTTTGAATTCATCCATCTCTCCTTGGGCGAATCCTTGCCCTTGTTGCTATGACCTTCATCCAAGCCACCAGTAACTCCCCCAGTCATCGCCAGGTGCCAGGCGTCCATCTGGTCCCCTCTGACACACACACCACACTGCAGCCTGACAAACCATCTGAAACACCAGTCTGATCTTGCCCCTCTCCCGCCAAGAATCTTCCCTGTCTCCCCCTCTGCTCCCAGGGGCAAGCCAGCCTCCGTAGCATGGCTAATCAGCTTCTGCCTGTCTCGGCAGCCTCACTTCCCTGACTGCCTGTTCTAGCCCTTCTCAAGAGCCGGAACCCAGCGCCTCTTGCTTCCCATCTGTGGACGCATAGGCCCCTCACCTTCTCAGTGGACAAACACCCACTCGTCCTCCAGATAAGCTTAGTGTGTGTTTCCTCTGGGGAGGCTGGGTGGAAAGCCCTCCCCACTGCCAGTCCCACGATTTCCCCATTAAAACTCCTTCTGCAGGGTCTTCTAGTAACCTATTTCCCCACGCGCCCTCGGGGTTAGGCTCCGCAGCCTTTAGAGACCAAGTCGGCATTTACTTACTGCGGCAGCCCAGGCACAGCCATCATGCATGTGCTCGATAATATCAAGGGGTGGTGACAAAGATAAGACGCTTTCCCCTCAGCACTAGAGTCAGCCCACTGAGCAAGGAAAGGCAACAAAGCCTGTGCAGTCACACATTCACAGCTTGAAGGCAGTCATTCCAAGAAATCCAACCAGCCAGGAACACTCGCCACAGTCCAGCCAGGGTCACCTCTGGCATGCTGTTTCCCAGTGATGCCGGAAATCTTGGTGGACCAGGGTGTCTGCAGGAGGGCTTGGGTGGGGAGCCTGTGTCCAGAATAATATTGACCACATGCTGCCATTTCCAAGCAGAAATGATGATTACAAGTGACTCAGCCTCAGGAAGGCAGTGGGAGCTGGACTTGTTTATCCCACAGGAGCAGGGGACTGACCCACGCCAGACTCCAAGCCCCTAGTGGCTTGGGTCACACATCTGGCAATAGCTGGCTAAGGTCAGGAGTTCAGGCTGTGATCTCAAAATGGAGCAACAGATTTTGGAAATGATGGGGCAGTGGCCAGGAACTCAACTATCCTCAACAAACATCCGAGTCATGGGTTGAGCCAGGAGACGCCAGGCAACAGGAGTAATCCCACTGCCCGTCCCTGGTGTCTTGGCTGCTTGCCAAGATGGATCGTTTATCCCGCAGGCCCTGCAGCTCCTGAGGTTGAGGCTCATTTCAGGGGCATCGGAAAAGCTGATGGAGCACATGGCATGTGTGAGTTGCCCTCTTCACTCTGTGGGACTAAGTGGTCTGGGATGAAGCAGGATGTTGGGAACATGCTGTAAGTCTGGGGGTCACTCCCAAGATGGAGAAACAAGAGAAGAAAAGGCGAGGGGCGGGGGGGGACTCTTTCCTGGCAGTCTAGCAGTTAAGACTTTGATTTCCAATACTGGGAGTGTGGGTTCGATCCCTGGTCAGGGAGCTGAGATCCTACGTGCCTTGGGGCCAAAAAGCCAAAGCACAAAACAGAAGCAATATTGTGACAAATGCAGTGAAGTGAAGTGAAAGTCATTAAGTCGTGTCCGACTCTTTTGCGACCCCATGGACTGCAGCCTGCCAGGCTCCTCTGTCCATGGGATTCTCCAGGCAAGGATATTGGAGTCGGTGGCCATGCCCTCCTCCAAGGGATCTTCCCAATCCAGGGGTCAAGCCCAGGTCTCCCACACTGCAGGCAGATTCTTTACCAACTGAGCCACCAGGGAAGCCCAAGAATACTGGAGTGGGCAGCCTACCCTTTCTCCAGGGGATCTTCCTGACCCAGGAATCAAACTGGGGTCTCCTGCATTGCAGGCAGATTCTTTGCCAACTGAGCTACCAGGGAAACTCTAACAAATTCAATAAAGGACTAAAAAGAGAGAAGAAAAGAGGAAAGTCTATTAAGTTTCCAAAGGACAAAAGACCTCCTGCAGCAGACCACCCAAACAGCTTTTGACTTGATACCTTCGACATGCAAAAATGAAAGGAGTGAGTGTTAGTAGCTCAGTCGTGTTCAACTCTCTGCGACCCCATGGACTGTAGCCTGCCAGGCTCCTCTGTCCTTGGAAGGAATTCTCCAGGCAAGAATACTGGAGTGGGTTGCCATTTCCTTCTCCAGGGGATCATCAACATGCAAAAATTCTAATTTAATTTTTGTGGGAAGAGTCATGCAGACCTTGGACCTGCCTCTGGGACTCAGTGCTTCCCTTCCTCAGAGGGAGATGGGGACCACATGGTGGTTGCTAGAGGCATAAAAAGGCTGATTCTTGGTACACTTGGCGCTGAGCACTCAGTCCTATCAGCGCTACCCCATGGATCATGGTCTCTGGCCCACCTCTCCCAGAACTGCTCTCTGATAAAAACCGACGGGTCCCTTTATATCCTTGGCTCTTAAGAGTGACCTCTTCCCACTCTCAGAGTGGACTCAGCACTGAGATCAGAATGGGAGCAAACATGAGGCAGGGTCACCTTTTCCTAGTGTCCAAGCCCCCTAAGCCTCCGGGAGAGGTCCTTCCTCAGCCGTACTTCTTCATCCTGGATCTCTGGGTTCCAGATGTTAGCTGTGTCCATACATACCAAAGAACCCCAGGGACACTGCGTGACATGTGTTAATTGGGTGTTTATTTCCCAGACTCGGTTCCAAACTCTCAATGAATTATGTCACATAAATCCCCACGGCAACCTTGTAAGAGAGCATCCCCAATTTGCAAATAAAGAAACTAAGGCACAAAGAGGTTAGGTTGTTGGCAAGGAGCCTCATCTCTCAGGTTCCTTCTCCCTGCAGTCCACACCCCAGTCCCAGTGGAAGGAAGCATGACGAATACAGAGAGATGGCGTCGTCGGCATCTCTGAGTGATAGAGCCAAAAGCTCACTGCGTCACAGAAACCCACAGACACCACCACAAGTACTGGCCAGCTGGGCAGAACCCAGGGCATTGACCTACGAGAGGCACAATTACCTTTCTGAAATAAACGCGAAGCTGGGAGCTAGTTAACTCAGCTTTCCGCTGCCAGTGACCTGCTTTACAAACTAGTGGAATACGGATTGATCCAGCGCCTGTCAAAGTCAACAGCGCCCCCAAGTGGGAGAAGCAACAATAACAGCATCGGCACCGAGAACAGGCTGGCTGGTGGGGGCGGCCCGAGGGCTAGGGGGCAAGTGCCCAAGGACGTGTGTGTCCTGAGTACCGTTGGGGACTCCACCCTCCCCGTATGGATCTTGTTAGCTGACAAGTCTGAGCGTGCAGAAGAGTTACCAGAATAAGCCCTTTATTTTATTACCTAAGTTAAACAAAACCTTTGTTAGGCTCTCCAAGTTTATGTTTCCCATGACCACATGGCATAAATCCCTACTGCGGAAATGATGAACTTTGTGTGGAATAAATCCCCACTGCAGAAATAGAGAAGATGAACTTTTGTGTTTGTTAAAGAAAAGCAGTTCCTCCCACACTGCAGTGGACTGCCTCCATGGCCCCAAATACACAGCCTTTTCTGGCAGGAACTCCAAAGTGTCTTTCCTGCCCCTTGACTTTGACTTTGATTGTGTGACTTGCCTCGGCTGATGGGATGTTAGCGGACATGAGGTGGCTGAAGGTTTGAACAGCACAGGTGCAGCTGGGCTTGCCTTCTTACCCTCTGCTCTCACCACGACAAGGACATACCCAGGCTAGTCGACTGTCTCAGGAAGACGACGAGGGGGCTAATGGAGTGGTGAAATTCACAGTTGAGCTGAGCCTATGTGGACTGACCGCCTAGGTGGCCTAGGCATAGGTGATCACCTAGGCGGGACACCAGTCACTGGCTGGCAGAGCACAGGGCTGACATTCCCCCAAATGGAATGGCCAGGATTAGTACTTAAAACTGCTGCTCAGGCTATAAAGATACATCTCTATTCATTGAGCATCTATTTGCCAGGAACAACACTGATCATTTTCAGTATACCGTCTGATTTAATCCTCCAGGTTGCTCTTCAAGTGTGTGTGTGTGTGTGTGTGTGTGTGTGTGGGTTGGTTGTTCAGTTGTGTCTGACTCTTTGTGACCCCATGGATTGTAGCCCTCCAGAGTCCTCTGTCCATGGAATTCTCCAGGCAAGAATACTGGAGTGGGTTGCCATGCCCTCCTCCAGGGGATCTTCCCCACCCAGGGATCGAACTCATGTCTCCTGCATTGCAGGCAGATTCTTTACCATCTGAGCCACCAGGGAGGCCTTAAATCTACAACTCTTCAAGGAAGATGATATTATCACCATTTCACAGATGAGGAAAGAGGTTCACAGAAGCTCAAGAGGTTAAGCCACTGGCTGAAGGTCACAGAAACAGTGAATGGAGGAATTTCAACCCTGTCAAATAAGACTATTTTGGTGATGCTAGTGGTAAAGAACTTGTCAATGCAGGAGACATAAGAAATGTGTATTCAGTCCCTGGGTTGGGAAGATCCCTGGAGGGAGGGCATGGCAACCCACTCCAGTATTCTTGTCTGGAGAATCCCATTGGCAGGGGAGCCTGGTAGGCTACAGTCCATAGGGTTGCCAAACACAACTGAAGCAACTTAGCAGCACACAAGAGTCCTAAAGCCCAGCACCAATGGCCATCACCCCCAGGCCACCACTCCCAGCTTAGCTCAGCGATTTCGCAAACCGAGTCCTGAAGACCTCTGCCCCTGTGGCCCAGTCACCCTCCTCAGGCTTCTGGATCAGTTTGCCTATATTCCCAGGCCCAGCTCCAGCTCCTGGCCCTGGCACTAAGGAACACAACAAACTTTGGCAAAAATCCCAAGATTTCTTCAGAGCTCTAACCAAACAAAATATAAAATAAATTCAAAATTGTTTAAGGCCGTGAGTAGCCAGTGCCAAAAGAGCAACTCATAGCATTCAACTTTTTTTTTTGTTTAAGCTGGGATCATCTGAGAATTTGGAGACCAAATCCAGATGGGCTTTGGTTTGTTCACGTGTGCAGTACCATCATCTGTGGGGTGGGGGGCAACAGAGAGAGGCTGACTGGTGGGCCTAGAAAGAGAAGATGTGGCTACTTGCTCAGCAAAAGTGGAACCTGGAGCTCTCCTGGGCCAGGTGCTGCCCAGGCACAGCCCACGCTCAGGCAGATCAGACTGAGCATTCATAGGGCAGATGCCGCTGGTCCAAGGAAGGAGCAGCAGCCAGGTAGATCCAAAGGGCCAAGGAAACGAAGTGTTCCTTTGGCAAAGGGGTCCAGCTCTGCTTCCCCAGGAGAGGCAGGAAAGAACTTGTAACCTGGAGAAGTGATGCTCCAAGCCATCTGCTTAGAACACTCTGGGAGGGACCAGGGAGCCCACTTCTCCCCTGCTGGACATGCATGTTCCTGGGGATGAGAGTTCAAACTCTGAGCAGGGCCATCTCACTGTGTTTGTCAACAATCCAACTGATAAACTGAGAATCCTCTTAGAGTCCAAAGTTCCCAGTACAAAGGAAAATCTAGGAAAAAATCATTCTCCGTTTCTCTGGACTTTTATCACCACCCACAGACATTCTCAAAGGAAGTTGTCACCCTGACCCCGTCCATCCTTCAGGGCTGGTCCCAAAGGCAGCTTTTTGCAAATACCCAGGACAGCCCACCTCCCCAGCCAGTGTGGCCCAAGTACTGGGCACTTCCCAGAAGGGCAGTTCACCCTGCCGAGGGCCTTTGAGCTTCCTACCTGTCTGGGTTCTTCAGAACTTCATCAAAGTCTATGCTAGCAGCCTTGCACATCTGAGAGAGCCCCAGCAGGTCTCCCGAGAAAGGCTGTCTGGGGAAACGCCACCGGTTGGTTGAGCCAACGATTCGGCGTTCCAGCCGGGGTTTCTGCTGCTTGGGAAGCAAAGAAAGAGAGAACGTCTGTATTTTTGTAACCTCTCATAAATACCAGCTTTTCCAAACTGTACAGCAGAAAGGAAATTTAAGACAAAATTTAAAGAGCTGGTTAATTTTCAAAGCTGGCCAATATTTCTCCAGAGTCACGTTCTCAAGGCAAAATATATTGTGTTTAGGAAACAGAAGACTTTAAGCCACAAAGTAATCTGGAATTTAGCATCTGGGGCAGGAGGCGCCAGGGGAGAAAGATACCAAACTTAGGAGATCTGGGGCAGAGACTTCTTTTTTTTAATTGCACTAAAATAAACAAAATGTCTCTCTCTATATTTTTAATGCTGAAGCTCCAATATTTTGGCCACCTGATGCAAAGAACTGACTCATTGGAAAAGAACCTGATGCTGGGAAAGATTGAAGGCAGGAGAAGGGGACGACAGAGGATGAAATGGTTGGATGGCATCACCAACTTGATGGACATGAGTTTGAGCAAGCTCCGGGAGTTGGTGATGGACAGGAAAGACTGGTATGCGGTAGTCTATGGGGTCGCAAAGAGTTGGGCACAGCTGAGCGACTTTCACTCACAACCATGACAACCATCTGGTTCAGCACATTGTCATTACCGCACAAGCAGGCTTTCTACTTACTGAGTCATCACTCCCAATTCCCCCCCTCGCCCACTCCCTGGAAACCACTCATCTGCATTCTTTCTCTATGGATTTCTTGAAATTTTATATAAATGGAATCCTATAATAGTGGCCTTTTATGTCTGGGTTTTTTCCCTCGGCATGTTTCAAGGTTTGTCCATGTGCCAAATTTCACTCTTTTAGACACTCCATTGTGTGGATAGACCACCGTTTGTTTATCAGCTGGTAGAATGATACTCGGATTGTTACAGCCTTCTGGCCACTGGCAATAGTGCTGTGAACATTCACGTATGCATTTCTGTTTGAACACCTGTTTTCAGTTCTTTGGGTATCAACCCAGGATTGTCACTGGGCGGAGACTTTTCCTTAGACAGCTTCTTGAGGTCCTAGGACTCAGCAATTTCCTTAAGGAAGCCGTCCAATAATGTATGGATGTAAAACCTCAGGTGTGGTGGCTCAAGGAAACTTATCCAGGACAACTGCACTACGAGAGACCTGTAGGAATGGGTGAAATTGATTCTAAGCCACACCAGGTACCAGCAAGTGGTGGGAGGCAATGGGCCGCAGAACAGAGGGTCTGAGTTCAAATCTAGCTTCTGCCATGAACTAGCTGTATGACCTTGGGCGAAGTGTTTGCTCTTTTCATCCTCTTAGGCCACATAGGTTAAATGGGAATAATGGCAAAGATAATGAGGATGAAGGTGAGTATGAACCATGAGGATGAGGATGCTGTTAAAATGATTAAAGTTTGGGAACTCTACTTTAGTATAGCGCCTGGAATATGGTGGGTGATTGTGGAGTCTGACTCTAGATACAGCCCCGCTGAAGTGTGAACAGTGGTCTCTGACAGTGGGGCTCCAAACACACGGCCCCCACCCCCACCACCAGCACAGTCAGCCAGTGAAGCCTGAGGTCCCCAGGGTGTGGGGCCATTCCCCTGAGGGAACCCACTGGCACACCGGTCGCCCAGTGCTTCGGCTCCTCACCGTCGCCTGCCCTCCTGTGAAACCGAGGCTGCTTACCGGATTCAGCATTTTCATGAAGGATCCTGGAGACTGCACAAAAGAAGAGCACCTGGAAGGTGAAAGAGGTAAATTTTGAATTTTCAAAAAAACTTCCAAAAGGTGTCTTCAAAACATTATGGAAGAGATTGGCTCAAAGAATCTTTATTTTGCCACAAAAGGAATGAGTAAGCCTCAAATGTGGGGTGAGTGAACAAATCAAGTGAAAATCTAATTTTTGAAGGTACACTAGTAGAAAGATGATTCTCTGCTATTGTGCTGGGAAAGTGGCTCAAATAAAGCAAAACAGGAGCTAATCCACAATTTTCCACCCTTTACCCAGGTGATGGGAACCAATGGAGACCTACCTGTGGACTGATCGTGTAACTTGTCATTCAGATCAGGGCACTAGAAGGGGTGATATTAACAGTCACGTCTGGACAGTATGTTGGCCAGCGCCGTCCTGGAGCACTAGACTGGAAGTAAAGTGCACCCTGCGGAGAAGGACAGTGGGGAAGAGATAGGGAGTTCGGGAAGGTCAGGTACACACTGGTATGATTAAAATGGACAACCAACAAGGCCCTACTGTTTAACCCAGGGAACTCTACTCAACGTTCTTTGGCAGCCTGGATGGGAGTAGGGTTGGGGGAGAATGGATGCTTGTATCTGTATGGCTGAGTCCCTTGCTGTTTATCTGAAACTATCACAACACTGTTGGTTAATCAGCAATACAAAATAAAGCATCTTTCTAAAAAGAAATAAAATGCACAGCAAGTGTAATGTGCTTGAATCATCCCCAAACCACCACCCCAGTCCATGGAAAAACTGTCTTCCACGAAACTGGTCCTTAATGCCAAAAAGGCTGGGGACCGCCACCTTAAAGGGTTTTGAGGGTCAGTTCCTGGGTCACTCTAATCGGCAGGAGCCACCTGCGAGGGTGCCTGGGCTCTCAGACCCCTCCTGCTCCCAGCCCAGACCCCCGGAAGCCCTCCTCTGCCAGCTGACCACATGGAACCGAGTCCAAGTAGTGCCCATCACTCGGGACGTCCTCTGTGTCTCCAACGCGGATGGAAGTACCAGCGGTACCTGCTGTCCTGAGGCTCCTTGTCCGCCGCGGGTGTGCTGACAGGGAAGCTAGCGGAGCGGAGGCACTCTTGTTACGTCGGTCTCTGAACGACAGGACAGCTGATGGCCCTTCACCTTCTGGGGCTGAATGCTCGGAGCACTCATGACACGCGGGGCTCACTGTTTTCTTCCTGAGGGCAAGGAGCTTTGGCAGGGGAGCCGGCCTTTGGTTTCCTTGGGTCTTTGTGGGCACCATGGCAACATCAAGGAAGGTTCTGAGCGCTTCCTGTTCTAGGCTCAGGCCCCTTGCAGGCTGGGGGCTGTGGGAGGGATGGAGTCTTACAGAGACCAACTGGGGTGCCACCGACCTCCACCTCAATCGCCCTCCTTAGGCGTGCAATGTCATTACCGTTTCTACGTAGCGCCAGGCTGCTTAAAGTGCCTGAGGGAATGCAATACTTTAAAAGGGGCCACAGTGAGAACCAACCCCCAAAATCCTTAGGCCTCATCTGTAACATAAGATTAGACTAGATGGTAACGATGACCCTGTAAGCAAGACAGCAAAAGAGACACAGATGTAAAGAACAGACTTCGGGACTCTGTGGGAGAAGGCAAGGGTGGGATAATTTGAGAGAATAGCATTGAAACATGTATATTATATGTGAAACAGATCGCCAGTCCAGGTTCAATGCATGAGCCAGGGTGCTCAGGGCTGGCACACTGAGGTGACCCTGAGGGATGGGATGGGGAGGGAGGTGGGAGGGAGGTTCAGGATGGGGAACATATGTACACTCATGGCTGATTCATGGCAATATACGGCAAAACCACTACAATATTGCAAAGTAATTAGCCTCCAATTAAAATTTTAAAAAAGATTAGACTAGAAGGTTCTCATATCACTCCCAGCCTTGACACTCTAGGGAGCTCCTTAGCTCTAGTATCTAGAAATGCTTAGACAGAAATATTTAAACAAAAATTGGAGCGTTTTATATTATTCAATGGAGAAGGCAATGGCAACACACTCCAGTACTCTTGCCTAGAAAATCCCATGTAAGAGGAGCCTGGTGGGCTGTAGTCCATGGGGTCGGGCACAACTTAGCGACTTCCCTTTCACTTTTCACTTTCATGCATTGGAGAAGGAAATGGCAGCCCACTCCAGTGTTCTTGCCTGGAGAATCCCAGGGACAGGAGAGCCTGGTGGGCTGACATCTATGGGGTGGCACAGAATTAGACACGACTGAAGTGACTTAGCAGCAGCATATTATTCAAAGCTATGCCTATGACTTACTTTGCTGGTAGATGATGTTTAATCTGCTCTCTGAGAACTGTCTAAAAGTTGTTCATTCTGCCCCCCTGACACCCGCTTCCTGCTGTGCAGTTGGTGACAGAGGAGTGTCCGCTGGGGGCTCACCCACCCCTCTGTTCCCCCAGAGCCCAGCACCAAACTCGGCCCCTGGGCCATGCTTAACAGACGTCTCAGCTTGGATAACTGGAGGTACCAGTCCATACCCACCACTCTGTCTTTGCACGTGGATGAGTGCTGTGTGTGTGTGTGTGTGTGTGAGTGAGTATGTGTTTCTCTGTGGGTCAAGGTTCCATCTCGGCAGAAGTTTGTCTGCAAATAAGCAGATTCACTCCCTCGCTGTGGCTCCCTTTTATCCACCCAGCTTTCCCCAGGCACCTGTCCCTGGAGTGCAGGGCCCCATGTTAAGATTTCAGTTTAAGTTTGAAAGATCTAGCAATTCCACTCACTCCACTCTGGGCCACCTTCCCCCTTGCCCGCCCCCAAGCTCTCAGGTTCCACTTCTTACGGCACAGAAAACAGGCCCTTGGGCGCCCTCTGGTGTCCACCCTAAGAAAGCATCCAGGGTGGCACACTTCTCTGTCCATTAACAGGAACCCTGGCCTTGGCTGCGGTACATCATTTCCTCCAGTTCTAAGCTCGAGCATCCAGCTTACAGCTCGTTCTAAGCTGAACGTCCTCTTTACATACATCTCTTCACAAATCTTGGGAGCTGAGTTACTGCTGCTGCTGCTGCTAAGTCGCTTCAGTCATGTCCGACTCTGTGCAACCCCAGAGACGGCAGCCCACCAGGCTCCCCCAACCCTGGGATTCTCCAGGCAAGAATACTGGAGTGGGTTGCCATTTCCTTCTCCAATGCATAAAAGTGAAAGTGAAGTCGCTCACTCGTGTCCAACTCTTAGCGACCCCATGGACTGCAGCCCACCAGGCTCCACTGCCCATGGGATTTTCCAGGCAAGAGTACTGGTGTGGGGTGCCATTGTTACTAGCCAAAAACAACAAACACAAATAAACAGAAATGGGCCCCCCATCAGGCTTCTCTAAGGGCTTCAGACGGCAACTGAACAACAAATGCTTCCCTAAAGCTCTTTTTTTGGTGGTGTCCAGTTGCTTGGATGTGTAGTGACCCAGCCCCATAGGCCCAGACAAGTCAGAAATCTCAAGACTTCAGTAGCCCCAAGACTTCACTTCAGGGGCTCAGACACCAAACCTCACTGAGCACAGCTCTGAGCTACAACCACGTTGTACCAAAATCTCCCGCAGCATAGTGACAGGATCCCAGTGTGATGTCCATTTTATTCTAGAACACTCCAGGGATGAGGAGCTCACTACCTTCCCAGGGGGTCCTAGATGGTCCCTTTCAGCCACTCCTTCTGGTGATTCATGTGGACAGGCGGTGGGATACATGGGAAGGAACACCTGATTTGGCCCTGGTTCTAGCACTGTCTTCCCCGGTGGCTCAGATGGTAAAGAATCTGCCTGCCTTGTGGGAGACCTGGGTTCAATCCCGGGTCTGGAAGATCCCCTGAAGAAGGGAATGGCAACCCACTCCAGTATTCTTGTCTATAGAATTCCATGGACAGAGGAGCCTAGCGGGCCAGTCTGTGGGATCACAAAGAGTTGGACACGACTGTGTGACTAACACACATGCCAGGACTGACTAGTTGTGTGACCCCGGCCATGACCTTATCCTCCGTTGGTGGAAAGCGTAGACTCAGAGCCTCTGAGGCCTGGCAGTTTGGAGCATCTAGGTCTCAGAGCCTGAGTGTTGGCTCTAAAGTCTCTGATTCTAGAAGAATCAGGGCCCTGACAGTGTGTGTATGTGGAGTGGAAGGCCCCATGGGTATTGGGATCAGCTGGCTCCCAAGGTATGGGGAGCTGTCTGTGCACCAGGTCCAGGCCAAGCCTGGAGTCCTAAGCTAGCCAGTCGCAAGCCTGCTTACCCTGCTCACCTGGTCCTTCCCTCGGGAACCACGAAGAAGGCTCTTGTGCAAGTTCCCCTCTTTCCCCCTCTACCTCCTGATCGGCCCTCATGTGTCTCCACCTGGCCCTGCTCCCCTCCTCCTGGGAGCCATAACAATGTCTTCAGTGGCAACTGTCTCCTCATCTGTGGCCTCATCCTCCCTGAATAATAATAAAAGCTACATCGACTGGGCTTCAGGGAGGGCTCCTTGGAGGAACTGACATTAAGCATGAGCATCAAGGGGGTAGGGATTGGCTGAGATACAGTGATGAGGCAGGGGTGTCGCAGGTGGAGGGAACAGCATGTGCTGGACTGGAGTGGAGGAGAATGTTCACGTAGTCTGATGGCAGGAAAGGGTGGGCACAGGGGCTGGGATGTCAGAAAGGGAGCAGGGTCCAGGTCCCCCAGGGCTTGGAGGGGCTGAAGAGGCTGAGTTTTGTCTAGTCCTACCACTTTTGATCCCAGGTTGTTTTTCCCAGCTCCTAATAAATCCAAGGGCTTCCCAGTGGCTCAGTCATCAAGAATTCACCTGCAATGCAGGAGACGCGAGTTCAAACCCTGGGTGTGGAAGATCCCCTGGAGAAGGGGATGGCTACCCACTCCAGTATTCTTGCAGATTCAGGAGTAATTAGAGAATCTAACCGCCCATATCCCTCGTTTAATCTCCAAAGTGGCCTAATTATCTGTCACCCATGGTGAATTGCCCACCTTTTCCTATTCCCTTGGAACAGGAATGGACATTTCAGGGTTGATCTGCACAGACTAAAGGAATGAGCAGGAAGAGTGACAGCCTGCTGCTTTGAGCCAATAAAGGGAAATAGATTTTGTCCCCTAAAGTCAAAGAGAATTTGTAAGAAACAAAGTCCAAGCTAATTTAATACACTCACTTAACTATTTAAGTAGCAAGTCAATATTCCTCAATTGCTCCATCTTACAAACACAGCCATGATAACAAAGGAAACATTATTTAAATCTGTGGCCAAAAAGTGGGCCTAGATAAAGAGAGCAAAAGGCTTAATCTGATATGATTTAACAAAGGCAAGAAGAGACCCAACCCTTCCCAGAAAATAAATCATAGCCACACTTATTGCCAAGATCCAAAGAAAAAAATTTATTTACAATAGAGAATTTTATTTGAAACATGCATTTTTCTTTTTTCTTTTTTTTTTTAAACAAATCAGCAAATGCAGATCAAGTTTACACTCCTTAAGGCAAGAGTCCCTTTGCAAGCTGTACATGATCATATTAAATCCAAAAGCCGCTCACCCTGGAAACTCATGTACAAAGGGCAAGGCCAAGGTCAGCGATTTGTCTTTTATTAGAGAATCAGACAATCTCCCTGATACAGGAACTCTGAGGTCAACTTGCTATGAATTATACTAGGAAAATGCAAACCAATAGCAAGAAATTCTGATCGTCTCCTTAGTACTGCATACAATCAAATCCACTTTATTTAGAAAGGAAATACAGTAGTGCATACGAAAAAGTGAAAACAGAGCCTGCCCACATATCCAGAGGGACAGCAGTGTGCGACGGTCATATTGCACGCAGTGGTCGAGTCCAAACATTTGGTTCAGAGTTAGCTTTTCCCCATTTTGGCAATCAGTTCATCACAAATCTTGGTGAGTTCTTCGATCTCTTTATTCTGCAAGTGAAGACAAAAAAAAAAAAAGGTTGCTGAAATCTCCTGATTGTTGGAAATCAAGCCAATCAGAATGGTCACCGGGCTTTTTAGTGTCCTCCGGGCTGACTGGTCCCCCTGAGGATATCTAAAGCAGCAAAAGAAACGACCTGGACCCAGATAATCTGTACATCCCAGCTCTAGCTGTGTGACCTTGGGCAAGTTACACAACCTCTCTGAGCCTCGAGTTTCCTTATCTCAAAAGTGTGGATGATCACATCCATCCCTCTCAGAATAGTGAGGTAAGAAATGCCAAGCTTCCTAGCACAGTGGCCAGCACAAAGTATGGCTTAACCAACATTCATCATCTTCTGTTTATTTGTCCCCAAGGCTATGGGCACAAAAGGGTGGTCTGCGGTGAGCTCTTTGGGGCTGTTTTTGAGAAATGCCACCAGAGGGGTTAAGCAATTCTACTTGGATGAGACCCCGAGCATTATTCAGAGGATGCCAAGTGAGGCAGTGCTGTGGATACAGGGTGTGTGGAGAGGGGGTGAGGGCAGACACAGGACATCCTCAGGGGCTTCTGAGGCCACACCTTGCCCATCCTCTGAAGCCCTCTCAAGAGGAGCCAACCACGTGTTCATCTCACATCAGAGATCTTCAACATTGTCCGTTCTCCAGCAACAGGCATCCAATAGGGTAGCACCTCCATCCGGACGGTGGTGGCTTTGCTCTCAGATGGACTAAATGCCATGCCTGATGCCCATCTGGCTCAGCAGCCAGTCTTGCCGGGTCCTCTCCAACAGGGCGAGACCTTTCTACATCCCTGGAACATGGTGCAGTCAGCTTTCCCTTGAGGTCCCCGTGGAAGGCGAGTCTTAAGTCACAAGGCTGTGCTCTGAGGCTGCACTGAGGCCCTTCTCCAGAAAGCTCCAGGCCTCCTAAGACACGGTCCAGCCCGGAGCCACGTGCCCTGGATACCTGGGCTGGGCTCCAGGTGCCACTCATCGCTGGGCCGGTGCTCCGGAGGAATCCGGCCTCCTTAGCAGAGGAGGTTCAGTCCTGGCTGCAGCTGCAAATTCAGTCCTGCCTCCAGTCCCCACGGGGAGACAGCTCCACCGGGAATATCACCTCAGCCCACCTCCCGCCTAAAGTCCTGCGCTCTCGGAAGCACTGAAATGCCTGCTGGGGGATGGATTCTGCACGGGATGCAGGACAAGCCGCTCATCCTGGAATCCCTGTTGTCAGCGCTCGGGCTGCTCGCTGTGATGTTTCATGTTACTGGAGCACTTTGAGCACATGCTGGTCACCGTGCAAACCCAGCACAGGCCCTGGACTGCACTCCGTTGACATCATAATCTCTTAACAGAAGCCATTATTATACCCCTACTTTTCAGTGAGGAGACTGAGGCTCAGAGAGGGTAAGCGTTTATGCGTAAGGTCACACAGTTGGTCAGACACAGCAAACCTGAAACACGAGTTCCAGTCGGCCTGGTACCTAACAGCTTGGCTATTTCACGTGTTAGGCACGACGCCTATGACTGATGACGCAGGGGCGCCAGCAGACCCACTAGCTGTGGATTCTTGGAGGTTCTCAAGCTCTGTCCCGGAGCCGTCAGCCTCCAGCCAGGAACCTGCCCCATCACGGAGCTCAGCTCACCAGGCAGAAGTCGCAGGTCCTTTATCAAGGCTCAAAGGGGCGAAATGCCCAATGCCTTCACCTAAGAGATGCCTGGGGTGGGGGACAGGGGGAATAATACTTCCGAATCTCTTGAAAACAGAGACCATCCCCTCCATATCACTTGGAGTCCTTTAGGGAAGAACTCATGTGGTTGACCCACTTTTCCTGAGTTTTAGTTTAAGACAAAATTATGTTTGCGGATACATTTTTTTTTTCTGTTATCCAAATCAGTGCAGAGCTTACTTGCTTATTTTCTTTCTTCCTTGTCTTCCTTCTAACATCCATCATCTTCACTTTGCAACTATAATCATCTGAACAGGCCAGGTGCCTTTAAAGCATCTCTCCTGACTCTGGTTTTAGCTCTATTGTTCTACCTAATATCCTGATGTGATTTAAATATCATCATGCCCTGATGGAAACAGGAGGGAACAACTTCACACCTTCAAGATCTTCCGGTTTAGTCCCCCAGCATTACAAACCTAGGTGAAGTGCCGGGCCTGCAGAGGGGCAGGATGGACAGCAGGGAGGTGTGGGGACCTGAATCTCCTGAGTTCCGAGCGCTTTCCCCAAGACCCTGCAGGGAATGTGAGAGGTGGTATCCGCCCACTGCAGAGGTTAGTACTGCTCGGCCTAGAACCCCTGGGGCCCAGCCAGCCACCCGGAAGCCAGCTGGGTGCTTCAAGGAGCAGAAGCCATTTGGGAGACAAACTGGACTCCTGATGCCACCTGCCTTTAAAGTACCCCCCCACCAATGCCCATCAAGACCCCAGTGCATGAGAAGCACTATTAACCCAGGCCACCAGGCCCTCGATGACCATCCTGGGGCTCATTAAATCAACCAGAATGGGGGGGTGCATGTCTGGAAATCCAGGGAAGGAGTCTGACTGGAGCACACTCACTCATAATCAGCCTCATGGCTCTCCTGGATGGGAGAGGCTTTTCTGTAGGACACCCAGGGAGTTGGTGTGTAAGGTGACCCAAGCCCTTGACTTGGACATCAGGAAATCAGGGCACAAGCTGAGAATCCTCAGGACTATTCCCCTCTAATCCACAGGAGTAGGAGGACACCTGGGGGCCCTTCTGACCCAGGCACTGCCCATGTTCTGCAGGTGTCTCTGCCCAGGGCATTGCCTGGTGGGCACCATCCTGCTCGCTAGGTACAGGGGTTAAAGCACGATGCCTGGCACACCGTAGCTGCTGAGCAAACATCTGACAAATGAATGAATGTTGAAAAGGAACGGAAAATGACAGTTCCAGGGAAGGCAGAAAGGGAGCCAGTCTCAGGGCTGGGTTAACCTAGAGGGAGGGCAAGGCCACGCCCACGAAGCATGACCCTGCCCCAGGAGTGCCTGACGGGTGGCCCAGAGTGAGAAGGCCAGCCCCCCGTGTGTCTGAGCCTCTGGCCAGCTCCGCCCGCCTGGAGGCAACGACCTCAGCCTGTTACCTTCTGCTCCAGCGTTCTCTCCAGAGCGTCCACTCGCAGCTGCTCCTTCCGTAGGCTGGCCTGATAGGCAGCCTGTTCCTGCTGGGCCTTGCCCCCGGACTTGGGCGATCTCGGCGTTGGCCCTGCAGGAACGGGTTGGGGATGAGATTCAGAGATGATCACTCTTCCCTGGAGACGCCTCCCACCCTCTTCCTCCCCAGTCTGGGCAAGTGTGCTTGCTCAGTCGCTTCATTCGCGTTCGACTCTGCGACCCCATGGACTGCAGGCCCCAGGCTCCTCTGTCCATGGCATTCTCCCGGGCAAGAACACTGGAGTGGATGGCCATGCCCTCCTCCAGGGGATCTTCCTCACCCAGGGATCGAACCAGTGTCTCCTATGTCTCCTGCATTGGCAGGTGGGTTCTTTATCACTAGCGTCACCCGGGAAGCCCTTCAAATCTGGGCAGGGGGAACCAACCATCTGGCTCCAGCTTCCTCCAACGGGGCCCTGAGCACAGGAGCCCATGAAAACCCCCATCCCTGTGATGCCGAGGTGCTTCCAGTGGGTACCTTGGAAACTGCAACACGCATCCCTCACTTATCAAGGTGGATACTGATGGAGAGTGTGTTATCTTAAACTGTACTGAAAAATGCAGCTGGATGATCCACTCAGCTGTGGGATTGGGACTGGGAACTATCCATTATCCCAAGGCAATGGCAGAGGTGCCAGGGAGCTCCCAGCCAGCCTCGGCTGGGGCTGGCTACTGAGGAGCCCTTGGGAGCAGACTCCGGATGGCCTTACCTGTCCAGCTTCTCCTCCGCATGGACCTTCAGTGCCTGGTACCTCTGTTCCTCCTTCTTTACTCGAGACAGGTACTCTTGTGCACACTTCTTCAGCACCTCTTCATTCTGACAATGATAGAGCACGGGGGTCAAGCCCATAGAACAAAACCCAAGGAGGGCTGGGGACTCCAAGGGCTACGAATGTGGGTGTAACCCCTGACTGCCGTGTCCTACTCCCCATCCGGCAAGGATGGCCTTCCAGAGCACCCCCACGATCCTCCCAACCCGTGCCTCCTCCCCTACCACGCGGGTCTCGCCCTCCCTCCCCGCAAATGCCAGCACACCTTGCGGAAGCCTTCCAGGACCTCCTTCATCTTCTCGTATCTCCTGAAGAGATCGGCCAGAGATTTCTCCACGGAGTTCAGGTCGGCCAGGGCCTGCTCCTTCTCCAGGACCAGCTGCTGGACGGTCTGGTGGGAGACCGACTTCTCCCTCTGTTCATCCTCTGGTGGGAGACACAAGGAACACAACGATGGAGCCCACAGGTTCTGGACCTGGTCTCGGGGGCCAGCAGAGGCCTCGGGTGCAGCTCAAGTCTGACCTGTGGGCCATCTAGGACCTCAGCTTTCGGTTGACACAGACCTGCTCCCTTGAGCCCGCCCAGACTTCGCCTCTAAAGGAACAAAATCCATGGCTAAATCATCCCAGACCTGGGTCTGTGCCACATTAGACGAAATGGAAATGAACCAGTATCCTTTAACCTGTTCACTGCAGCCCCTTAAACTACCTTGGAGACCTTGCTGATTCTATAACATCACTCCTGAATTTGGTGTTGAGCCAGAATAAAATGTGCTGTAGATTGAGCTGTGATGGAAGGAATAGCCCTTCTTAAGCATGATGAAGCTAAAAGATGGGCACTGGAAAAGAAAAAGGCTCGTCATCCTTAAAACATCCCATTAACCCCAAGCCCACATAACCGTGGCCCTGAAATCCTGCTCCACACAAAAACGGCCATTTCTTTTGATATGGCGAGTGTCTTCTTTAATTCCCAGGAGAACGGAGCTATTTCTGTTGGAGTGACTTTCTTAGTGTTGCACAAAACAATTAAATTCTGGCCCAGTCTGGAGTGGCTGATCCTGATGGGATGCTCTGTATACCAGTCTGTCATTGGTCTGCATGGGCAAGGAGCTGCTTGCTCTGATCGGTCTGGGACTTTGCTGGCAGCAGAGAGTCAGTGGAGGGGAGCACCCCTGCTTGGAGCTCCTGTCTGTCCTCAGGTCAGCTGAGGGGTGCCTGGGCCGGAGGATGGACAGCAGCTGTCACCAGTGACAGCACCACGGCAGAGCAGCGGCCTGTGTGTCCTGGGCTCCTGTACATGTCAGGCGCTGGGCTGACTGTCCTCTTGACTCAGTGCCCCTCAGCCAGCACCCAGCAGTTGGTCTGGGCTTTAAGAAGTCAACCTCTCCTCCCAGGGGGTCCCTTTGCACTGGAATAAACCCCCCACCCCACATGCTCTCTGCTCTCAGCACTGCTACAACTCTGCTGGGAAAGCCGACCTGGAGGGCCCCTGTGGCCCCACCTCGCTCAGAGACCCCTTTCCTGAACCCACGTGGGAAACGCCTTATCTCCAGGCCCAGCATGGGCTTCCCTGGTGTTTCCGTGGTAAAAGAATCTGCCTGCCAATGCAGAAGTCGCAGGTTCAATGCCTGAGTCAGGAAGACCCCCTGGAGTGGGAAATGGCAACCCACGCCAGTATTCTTTTCTGGTAAATCCCATGGACAGAGGAGCCTGGCAGATTACATATGGTCCATAGAGTCACAAAAGAGTGGGGCACGACCGAGCAACTGAGCACCCAGCACCGAGTCTGGCAGTGACCACTCCTTATCATTATACCAGACGTGTGGGTGTGCACGTGTTTGTATAAAGAATGCACACTCCATGAGGGCAGGGTCCTGTGAGTCTGTTCTGTCCACAGCTCTGTCGCAGGCCCAGAACAGGGCCTGACTCACAGGATGCAGCAACACACGCCTGTTGTCGTGCAGAATGAATGAGCAGGGCGGCCCTCAAGCTGAACTCCAATCTCCCGCATAGGAGAAGCTGAGGATGCAACAGAGCCAGAACCAGACCCAAGGCTGTGCTCGCAACTGCCTCTCTATGTGGGCCTCTTACTAACACAACTGGAAGGATCAGTTCAGTTCAGTCGCTCAGTCATGTCCGAATCTTCGAGACGCCGTGGACCACAGCATGCCAGGCCTCCCTGTCCATCACCAACTCCTGAAGTTTACTCAAAGTCATCTCCATTGAGTCGGTGATGCCATCCAACCGTCTCATCCTCTATCGCCCCCTCCTGCCTTCAATCTTTCCCAGCATCAGGGTCTCTTCAAATGAGTCAGCTCTTCGCATCAGGTGGGCAAAGTGTTGGAGTTTCAGCTTCAGCATCAGTCCCTCCAGTGGAAGGATGGAGCTTCCTTAAAAGTGAGGAGATGTTGCTTTGGTTTCTCTCTCCTTAGATTCTCGATAGAGAGGCACCTTTCTGTATCCCGACATCGGGCGTTTTCCTGTCTGTGTGTGGACAGGAGTGAAGAGCACAGAACAGGAACCACATTAGGGTTCCGGCTCCAGCCCTGACCGTAAACTTGCTCAAAGTCCTCACTTGAGGTCCCAGGGCCTCAGCTCCAAAATGAGGGGCTTCGTACATGTGAGCGTGCACCCTGATCGGCTGGGATCTTGTTGAAATGCAGGGGACTGAGCCCACCAGGGGGTATGATTCAGTCACTCTGCAGTGGGATCTGTGCGTGTGACAAGGTCCCCAGCGATGCTGAGACGGCTGGTCCAGGGACCACGTCTGGAGAACCACAGGCTGGGAAGACACCTGATGTCCTGCCTCTCAGAGCTCCTGCTTCCAGGGCAGAGGTGAAGAACCAGGAGCCAGAGTCTGACAGCCCACGTCCCAGTCCTAGCTCTGATATTTCCTGGCAGTGTTACCTTGGGCAGAGTTTTTCAGCTCTGTCCTCCACATCTGAAAACACGGGATGAGAGCATATATCTATGGCATTTGGGGAAGATTAAATATAAAACCCTCAACATATAGTAAAATCTCAGTATCAGTGATCTGTTATCAACAGCATCACTATCTCCCTGAACTGCTATGATGTCAAGTTGCAGGGACCCACGAAGAGGGAGCTTTTGAACATATAGTGAGACCAGAACCACCAACAATCCGCTTGCTACATCTAGACTCCTAAAACAAAGGGCACTTCAAAATTCCACCAGTAACCAAATGCTTGTTTTTGTTCTTTGAATTTTAGCTGCTTCCTTAGTTCTCAGCAAGCTGTATAATACACATTCTGGGCTGGTTTCAGGCCATGTATACATTTCACTTGGCTTGGTAAAAGAGTCATTTATCAAACGGAATCCATCTGATTTCCTGGATCTGAGATTAGACTGCCTCAGGCTTCCTTTCCTCCTCCCTCGACCATAACCCTTATAAAAATAGAATTTCCCTGTTCCCAGGAGACCGAAAAGGAGAGAATGCTTCATACATCTTTTTTTTTTTGCAAATGACAAATGCTGCTAGGTTCTTCAAATCAGGAAATCAGCTCAAAACCCAAGATGTTCTAGACAACACAGTAAAACAATGGCCCTGGAGATTTTTTTTTGGCTTTTTCAGGCAAACCACTATAAAACCATGTGGGGAATGCAGCCAAAACACAAAAGCAAAAGTAACAAAAATAGAAAAACAAACAAATAAGGGTTGCAATGGGTGGGTGTCAAATTAGATGAAAAAGCATTTACTTACCAGGCTTGCCTGTTTGTTTTGCAAGCAAAGGGCAAGAAGCAACAGAAAATGGAAGCAAAACAGATAATCAGGGCAGTTGTTAGGAAAGCAGGGAGAAAAAAAAAATCAATTGCAACAACCCGGAATGCAGAAAGCATAGAAATCCCTTTTCGTCCTGAATTCTGAACAGTCGATATTTGAACTTAATGAAATATAGTCTCTTTAGTATCATATGATGAGAATGAACAGTGATGGCAGGACAGATGTTACATTGACATGGAGCATTTGTAAAGGTTAAATGGAAGCCAGGGAGCCAGGCGGGAACCAGGAAAGGCTAGTGGAGGTGGAGTGGAAGCTGGTTTTAACCTCAGAATGCTGCTACATTTATTCTGGGCCCTGAACTGCCCAACTCTCTGAGTTTGCCCTTCCATGAGGAAGGCTGGGTGGGCGAGTGGGAACAAGAAGAAAGAGACAGGATCCAGATGAGAAACATGGCCAGGTCTCCTGCTCAGAGAGAAGGCAGGTCCGGCCCACGGCTACAGTGGGTCCCAGCCGTGCTGCAGCCCCAGTGTCCTCAGCAAGGGGAGGACAGGGGACCCCGTCGGCGACCCGCAGTAATGACTAGGGATGACACGCACAGACAGGCCACCGTGCTCTGATGAGACCCACTCTGGGAACGTGGATGATGACGAGGGCAGTGAGTGGCAATGGGGATACGTAAAGGGGCGTCACCAGAGTGACAAAGCTGCTTCCAGTGGGGATGTTGGGGGCTGGCAGAGCCACCGGGAGAGTGCTCGAGCACCCCCAAACAGGAAATCGCTCAAAGCGGGTGACCTTAGAGCTCTGGAAGAGACGGACCCTCAGGTCAAACACACCAGGTCTCTTGGGAGGGGAGACTGGGTGTGTGTGGCCTTAATCCCTGGAGTTAGGGTTCCACACGCTCCACAGATGGTCTAGAACTGAAAACACTGTTCTAACGACTGTTGCCTGCAGATACACAGCAAGAAAAGCATCAGAGGGGAATAAGCTTTCTGTCCCCGCTACGGAGACCACGTAAGGACAGGCCACTTACATCAACTAGAGATTCTGACTCTTGTCAGTTTTCAAGAGGGAAATGTTGGTTCTATCAAACTGTCAGTCAAGCAAGTAAGTTAGGTTGCTGTGGACAGCCTGCTGTCAGGGCAAAGGCTCACATTCTCTCCAACACTGGCCTAACCGTCATCGTCAAGAATAAAAATTAAAATGTACGACTCCAAGGTGTGGAAGGATGTTTCTAGATGAGCCAGGTAGGTCTGAGTGATGCTTTCACGTCCCAACTCCAGGAGGTGGAAAGGTCTCATTCAGCTCACTAAACACTGTATATTGCAAGATATAAATGCTTCCTTCTGAACACTTTCAGCAGCACTTTCAGTTCCAAGAGTTTTTTTTTAAATCTCATCCATATGTATCCATAAATTTTTATGCCCATTTAACAAAGAGGTTTCATTTAATAGAAAGCATATACCATGAGGCTGATCCTTAAAAGATCCCAATGGGCTTTTCCCCTAAGCTCTAGGAGAAATGGCCTTTATTATAATAAACCAATATGAAAGCTTTTTGAAAGGAAAGCGCTCAATAGGCAGCTTCTTCAGCGTTACCAAGGCTCCTGTCATGCTTATCTCGGGACAAAAGCTAGAGGTATGGTATGACTCATATGATGAGAAGTCATCAGGTGAAACAAGCATCAAGTTGGGACACAGAAACTGTGGTCTGCAGTGAGCACATGTCCTTAGGAGTAAAAAAAAAAAAAATTTAAATCCAGTATCATGGACCTAAGCAAATGAACAAATAAGCAAAAATTCCACACCTCACCCCGAGTCTTAACAGCATTTCTGAATAGTGATTATCAGTGAAAAATTTTGGGCTTGGCACTTCTGCAAGTCTTTTCTCGATTTGTCTTTAAAAGCAGAAGAGCCAGTTACTTGAGGTCTGGTTACTTGAGGCCTTCTTTCATTGCAGGCCAAAGTAATCTGTCACTACTGGCTGCCAGGGATGCTGTGTTAAGACAGTTTCGGAGGCAGTATCCAACCTCAGGAAGAAAGAGCAGTGATCAGTCAATAGGGGCAGGCAGCTGGGCTCTCACATGTTCTAATATTCCTTGTCCTGGACCCTATGTAAAGGCCAGTGGGGTATTTTTTTTTTTTTTACTTGCATCTAATCTATATTAGAGTTTAGCGATTTGATGTTAGAGATCTAATTCTCTCTCATAAGCAAAAAGCCTCCAAACATCTTAGGAACCAACCCCAATTTTTGGTTAGGGTTGGGCCCCCATGAGGTGGACTATCCTGGCTGGGTCAAGTGGTGACCATCAAAGGTGATGGCCATGGGTCCCCACTGCATACTAAGGGACATTTCCAGGAGGTCCCCAGACTCACCGCCTGCAGCAGAGCCTCGTTCTGGGAGCCTCTGGTCCCTCCCTAAAGGGCTTCATGCTCTAAGAGGAGCCTGAGAGGAACACTCTCTGGGTCTCTAGCTTCAAAGCCTCCCCCATAGTTGAGAAACCTCAGGGCGGGTGAGCCCCTGCCAGCGAAGGCACGCACCTATCATCTGGGCAATGGTCTTCTCATACTCAGCCACGATCTTCCTGTAAGAGAAGTGGAAACAGGTTGGTACTAGGACCACGCCATGGTTTTTACTTTCACGAAGGTGCCCATGCGCTGGACATCAACAGCCTGAGCACTGTCCAAGAGGACAAGTCCTTGAGTCCCAGGTGGCTCAGAGGTTGTGGGTCCCCTCCAATCTCAGCCCTCTCCTTGCACACCCAGGTAGGTTCATGTTCCTAGTGCACGACTCTGAACACATCACTCCCTTGTATAATACAAAACACTCTGTGTCTCTCCACTGCTCACTGAGAAAACAATAAGGCTAAAACTTCAGCCTGATAGTCAAAGCCTTCTGTAACCCAGGCCTGATCTTCTTCATCAATTGTGCCTCCTTCCATGCCATCCTGTGGACACAGTGATTCAATGATAGCAAATTATTTATCTCCTCTGAGCTTTCTTGCCTCTGTGGCCTTGAACATGGCTGTTCACTTCTCCTCTATCTCCACCTGTCAGAATCTGTTTCTCAAGGTCCAATTCAAATGCTCTCTCCTCCAAGAAGTCTTCCCTGATTTCTCTTTAGAACCCAAGAACATTTTCTTTTTTTTAATTTGGCTTTGGTCAAGTCACTTAACCTCTCTGAAGCTTCAACGGGGCTGACCATCCCCTTAAGGGCTGTGGGTAGAAATAGATCGTGTGTCTCTAGACAAAAGCACAGAGCCTGGCACACAGCAGGTGCTTCCCGTGGTGGTAGACATCATACTTCTATGACTATATTCAGAAAATGAAAATAAATCACTCAAGTGAAATTTGGAAGACACCCTAAATGTTTATCCATTGAGACTGGTGAAATTAATTGTATTAGACCCTCATAAGGACTATCAAACAACTGAACAATAAGATTGAGATGTACAAAAATCTAAGTTATCTTAAGTTAAAAAAGAATGTAGGGTCATGTACACTTCTATACTACACTAAAGAAAAAAGGAGGTTATACTGATACCTTAACACATTTGGGATCAGAAATGCAAAAAGTCTAGGAAGGATACCCCTGAAATGGTACATAGCGGTTACTTGGCTGTGGAACCAGAGGCTGAGTGGGAAGGAGATTTGTTTTCCATTGCAGGTATATTTTGTTGTTGTTCAGTCATCAAGTCGTGCCCGACTCCCTGAGACCCTACAGGCTGCAATGCGCCAGGCTTCTTCAATCATGTTGGCTGAGTCGGTGATGCCATCCAACCACCCCAGCCTCTGCTGCCCCTTCACCTCCGGCCCACAATCTTTCCCAGCATCAGGGTCTTTCCCAATGAGTGCATTAGTTAACTCATGCTCGTGGTATTTTAATAATAGTAATATACTAAGAATCCTCGTGGAATAAAGAGTAAGTGCTATAGAGGGCACTGTTCATGGGGCCACACCAGTTCTAGCTGTTATCAAACCACAGGTAAGCATTCCCCAGGTCACCAGGAAGCCCAAGCATCACAACTGACCTCATTTCCATCACTTCCCGCCTGCTTTCTTCATATTTATCTTTCCACTCTGAGACCTCTCTCTCCTTGGTTATGATCTAGTATCAGGGCGAAGAAGAGGAAAGGTTAGTCCCAGATGAGTCCATTCTGACGTGAGCAACTCACAGACCGAGACAAGGAGACATGAACAAACATGGTATTAAAATCTGCTGCACCAAACAAGTATTGTCCCCAGAGAATTTCCCCAAGCGTGACAGAAATAAGCCATATGCCAGACTTTCATGGTGCCCTTGGAGAGCAACAAAAACATGTGTGCTTTTTTTGTTATAAATCGAACGAGGCCAACAAAGGCTTATTAAACAATAGTTTCCAAGCTCAAAACCCATGGTTTGCTACCTATCTCTGCCAGCAGTTGTCAGAGGAGAAGGTCTGCGTCCAGAGATGCTGGCTTTGTGGGCTATGGGGATGTATGTTTATTTACAAGTGGCAGAATGGGAGCTTTTCGCAGGTACCCAGAGCTGGTTCTGCCTTCTCGGAGGCACCTGCACCCCACAGTACCTCTGCCCTGGCGATCTGGAGCGCGGAATCCAGGTCGGGCTGCTGGAACAGAAGGCCTGCGGGTTTCTCCACCTCGGCCGTCCCGATGCGGGAATACAAGGCTGTTTTGGAGATGGAGACATCCGGTGGGTGAGCAGCTTCTCTCTGTGGAACGGTTTTTAATTTTAAAAAGTGACCATCACGCTTCTGACAAAGAGAACTGCATTCATCCTCTCACGAATGGGTTGGTTGTATGGTTTGAAACAAAGAACATCGAAAGTATGAGAAAATGCTAAGACTGATGAATGCGGGAAGGCCAGATCCAATCTATGGCAGTCTTATCGTTTTACACCTGCGCAGGCTGACAAAGAGGCTGGTGGCGGAGGCCTCCCCAGCTCCCGGCCCCTGGAGGCAAGCATGTCTAGCGCCTGTTTATCACTGCTGTTTATCAGACACAGGCATTTAGCCACAGTATTTACCAAGGCCACCTTCCAGCAGGCACCACTTCCAAAATAAAAGCCTGACGGCGAACAATGCTGAATTCTACTCTACGTTTGCCTCGTTTTGAATAACCATAGATCTGATGGTTTTGTGAGACTGTCCACATTTCAATTTAGGGGGCATTGGTTAGCTCTCTTTGAAAGTATATAAGTCATACAAAGTTTTAAGACCTACTGTCGACATCAAGCAATGTCACCTTCAGTGAATGAGTTTCTGGATGCCAAAAGGTAAGTGTTACACTGGAGTTCAACGATGTCAATGGGAAAATAGAAAATTGGATTACTGACAATATTCATGTGCGTGAATGTGTGCGAATAAGACCCTCGACAAGCACTGTGATTCCCCACCGCCCACAAGTGACACTGGGCAGTCACCAGGGAGAAGAGGTCTACACTGACTAGTCTTCCTTTTGCACAAACGCTCAGCCGTTTCCAACACACTTGAAATGCAGTGTTAGGAACATCACCAACCAGAGCAGCAGGGTTGTCAGTCTAGCTCTACTGCAAAGAAACGCCAAACCAATCACGCTCTCAGTCCCATTCATTAACCTCCTGGCCTGTCGTGGTTGCCAAGGCAAACCTCCACCGTGGTTACCAGAGTCTGATTCGATGCAGAGCAATGGCGGTCCAATGGGAGGAGGGCAACTGCTTCTTCCTGGGAAGTGTAGAAGAAGCGGAGTCGTGAACAGAACAGTGATGTAGAAGAAAGAAATGTGGGGATGGAACAGTGAGGACTCACCATGTAGGTGGAAGCAGAGATTAAAGAGCCAATAGTAAGCGGGAAGGGAGTGACCTGAAGGTGCTTGAGCACAATCTCTCTCTTCAATCATGGGAACAGGTACGTCTACCCTACTGTGGCCTCAGAGAAAAGGAACCTGAGACAGCTCGGAAAACCCAGGTAGAAGCTTAATGGATAGGACTGGAGGTCACAGGGTTAGGACTAGTCAGTTGTACACATGCACGATGAACTAAGTGGTTTATGCTCTCCTGGAAGCAAGCGTCTGCTGTGTGGCTATCACACCCCAGCCTGATCTTGAGTATCTGGGTTAACTCTCACGTGCAGCCAGAACGACTGCTGCTCAGAGGGGGGAACAGAGTTTTGTTCAACCAGACATCAGGGATGCCCACCCATCAAATGGAATGCCAGGATCCTTCAGCCTTAGGTCCTAAAGGTACTCTGTGGCCGGACATTTGAGCAGAACAGCTAACAGCCAGAGCTAACAGCTCTCGGGAGCAGGCAGACTGACCTCTTAGAAGAAAGAGGGCCACCAACCAGATTGTAGGGCAGAACCTCTCCTGTCCACAGGGTTAATCTGTGATGCCTGGAACATTCTCGACATTCTGCTTGTCAAAAGGGAAACTTTACAGGAAGTACATGGAAAATTATAATGGCATCAAGACTCAGTACTTACATTTATCATAAAAGTTCAAAAACAAAATTCTGAAGCGGATTTTTTTTAAAAAAATTGTTCCTATCAGTTAAATAAAATCATGTGTTCTTTGAAAAAAATCAGAATAAAATTTCAAAATGTAAAGAACATCCTGGTCCTCTGATGATGAAAAAATGAGAATCTAAATAAGATTTGGCCAAATCATTTCCTAGAATGAGATTTAATTCTGACTCCAAATAAACCAGCTCTTTGAAATGGAAGAGAAAAATGAATGAAAACTAATTTTACTGTACTGGGCAGAAATAAAATGAGATCAATGCAGGAATTAGTTATTTTTAAGCTGCCTCATGTCCTTTGTAAAACAAGGATGAGGATGAAAAACAAACACAAGGATGAGCTTTCTAAGTAAATGCAAATGGTTACTACCGAAACAGGGATTCACCGTCACTGGTCATCCCGGCCACCTGTGTTTTCCATAAAGAAACGATGACTTTCAGAGTCCATCTGAATTATCACCCAAGTAGCTGCATGTCAGTGAAATTCAAGATACACATCCTGGTTTTCTCTTACAACCAAGGATTGTTTTAAACTGAAATTAACAGCTCTGTCTCTTCCTGATGTTTTAAGATCAGACTTAGGTTAAGCTGTATTTCTTCACATAATCTCCCACTTACTTGCTACTTTAGAGGAGCCAGGAAGCCCCCAGAATAGCAAATTAAAATGTGAAATGGCCGTGACTCAGACCACATGGGACTGTGGAACTGATGTCCATGCCTTCAATCCTCTCCCTTGAACCTTGATCCCTATGGGGACCCCTGGGGCATGGTCACCCCCGTGAGACCTACAGACATGCCTGGGGTCCTTCTGGCCTTGCAGCCAGAGGCTGCGGGCCCCACCCCCGCATCCGGGCTCACAGTGCCCCTCGTGGCCAATCAATCCCTTGTTGCCAGGTTTACGGGAAGCTGCCACGTCCAGGACCAAGGCGGGATTGTTGTCCCTTGGAACCCAGAGGCACAGCAGTCAGAGAGCACGGGAGTGGGGCCCAGGAGAGATCGGGCCATGGGCCAAGGTCACAGAGCACGGACACAGGCTGGACGCCTGGGGGTGTCTGGGCCACGAGGTTGGGCAGAGAGCAGCCTCACCCTGCTGCTATGCTACCCAAGTCTGACAACGTGGTCTCGAGCTCAAGATGACAAACAAGAGGACGGGAATTGATGCGTGCCCTTAATCCACTCTCACAGGAGGCACCGCCAGCGCCAACTGGCCACTCCATCCCAGTGGGTCAAGACATGGCCTCAGAAAAGAGGGCGGAACAGACTGAGAGAGTAGCTGACATATATTCACTACCATGTATGAACCAGGTAGCGAGTGGGAAGCTGTAGATCACGGCTCAGTCCTCTGACCTGGAGGGGGAGAACGGGGGCGAGGGGGGAAGGAAGGCTCAAGAGGGAGGGAACAGACGTATACTTATGGCTGATTCATGGTGTCGTAGAGCAGACAGTAACACAGCACTGTAAAGCAGTCATCCTCCAATTAAGACATAGATTAAAAAAGCATGCATTAAAAAAATTTTTTAAAATAAAAAATATAACATATTCTCCCTTTAAAAAATAATAAAATTTCTGGGGGAAAAAAAAGGCATGGCTTTAACCCTCAACATTAGGCTGCAGGTGATGACCACAAATTCTTGCAACTGGGCAGTAAGCTGAAACTCACATGCGAGCCCTTTGTCACTGCTCTTCAGATGGTTGCTATGGGTTTGAGGCATCATGTGTGCGGGCCTGGACACAGCAGGAGAAAGGGACCCTAGGAAATCAGGCTGCTCAGCAACCACATAACTGCCCCCAGACGTGACTCCTCCTTCTCCTGCTGCGACAAGCCAGGTCTCTGCCTTCATTGGCTAGGACTCCTGCAGGAACCATATGCTAGAGTAACGCCGTTTCCTGCCCAGAGGAGCCTCTTTCTAGGACTTCCTCTGGCCCCAAAGCTTGCCATTTGTATGATCCCTGTTCCTAAGTTACCCAGACACAGCCTTCTTTCTTTATATAGGGTCCTCCTCTTCCCAAAAGGCCAACAGCTTTAGGGACCAGAACCAGTGTCTGTTAGACATACAAATGCAATCCGTCCCTGAGTCCTGCAGCCCTTGGAAAGCCATGTGGATGGGACTCCAAGGTTCTATCCATCCTGGTTCAGTGGTGAATTCAGGGCCACGGCACCGCAGAGCCAGGGACCGGTCAGACCTACCCCCAGGAGGACACCACACTGCCAGAAGCGTGTGGAAGGAAAACAGGCTGGAGTCTTACAACCCAGTCCCTGGAGTTTCTCTCATTTCTAACCTTTTCTGACTAATGAGGAGGAGGAAACCCCACTGCAGTCCCTGGGAGGCTGGCTTTGCTGACCCTCAGTCTAAAGGGAAACGCGAGTGAAGCTGCTCCAAGGAGCGACCGGAAATCACTCCCGTCATATTTCACAATGCTTTTCATCCCCTCGGTGTGAGTTGTTTTTTTTTTTTCATTCTGAGAGATTTCATTTTGTGTGAGCCACAGTTTAAGACCACGCTGCCAAAAAGATGGGGGCTGTGTCACTTGCAGCTGAAATATACGGGCAGCAAAAAGAGCCAATTGGATATACAGCTGCTGTTTTCTCTTCCTCTATATCAACAGTTTCCAATGCACTAAGGGACTATCAAGCATCTCACGAACAAGAAACCCAGAGGGACCTAATTGGGTTCAGGCAAATGGATCACCCTAGGGCTAATTAACTATAGGAAAGAGCATCTATTTTCCATGGGCCAAGGTCCCTAGATAATAGACTTCTTACAAAAGCGGCATAAGTTCCTATGGTGGAGGAAAATACTCCTCATACTCCAAGACCCTATGGAATCTTTTAACACGCCCTTCTGGAATATGCAAGGAGGGAGCGGGTGCTGTCTCTCCAAACTACACTCAGGAGATTCACGTGACAGTATTTTCTAAATCAGAACCAGGACACATGGTCTGAGAACAGGCTGTAACTGCCTGGGAGTCAACTGCTGGCCATCTCTGAGAAAGCAGGCAAGGGTACCACGCAGTTCCAAACACTTCATACTCAATAAGAACTACTTAGAGCATGATTCTGCCACACACTTCTGGACAAGACTAAACTGTATTCATAGTGACCCTTTAAGCAATTCATTCTGTGTTTAAGCCACTAGCCAAGAATATCAAGAAATAAGCCTAAGGGAGGGGGGAATTCCTTACTGCATAATGTATTCTAAAAATCTCATTTCACGGAAATTTAACACAGGTTTACGAGTTGGCCATAAGAACAAGGACACCAACAATTAGACTTTACATTCTTGTCTCGACTCTGGGTCCAAATGCTCCTGGTATGGACATCTATGGGGAGACATCTCAAGAGACGTTATCTGGAAGGAGGGGTCCCTGACTGGCTCCAGGGTACCACATGCATGGGGCCCTCAAGGCAGGAGCAGCATGAATTCCTGATCCTGTATCAAGGATGAGAGATGGTCCTGCTGCTAGGCGAGCTGTCACTTGAGACGGACAGGCAGCAGGCTCCCATCCGGAGATGTAAGCACCAGCTCTCAGAAAGCCAGTGAATCACCATCAGGTTTTGAGCTGGCTCCCAGGCTCCGTTTTCTCCCTGTGTAAACGGGACCTGGGCCTGCCGTAGGAGGAGAGACGCTGGGAGCGTCTCACTGGGAAACAGAGGCACCAGTGAAGATCAGCGCCCATTCACTGATCGCAGGCCTACTGTGTGCCACGCATGGTGCCGCTCTCTGCACATCACCTACTGTCCTCACAGCAAGCTAGCCTCTTGACACAGATGGAGAACCCGAGGCTCACCCACTGGTTCAAGGCCACAGAGTGCACTGGGGCCCAGTTCTTGTCTAATAGCCCAGGTTTTTACTGGGCTGCCACCTGGGGGTTGGGAGTGGGGGAGGGAATGAATGAGGAGGCTTCTCAAACCCCAAGGCTACCCATCAGCCCTGGGGGTGAGCTGAACCTCCGTGGACCACGTGCTGTATTGCATGGCAACAGTAACTCATCTCAACTGTTGAGCAAAATGACTCCAAACTTGGAAGCCAGCAAAACAATCTCTGCAGGGACTGTCAACATCATATTCTCCTCTAGAGAAAGGCTGGCAAACTACAATGACAAAGCAAAAGTGTGAGTCGTTCAGTCGTGTAGGACTCTTTGCGACCCCATGGACTGTAGCCCACCAGACTTCTTTGTCCGTGGGGATTCTCCAGGCAGGACGAGTGGAGCAGGCTGCCAGTCCCTTCTCCAGGGGATCTTCCCAACCCAGACATCAAACCTGGGTCTTCTGCACTGCAGGTAGGTTCCTTACCGTCTGAGCCAAACTACAGGGTGTGGGCCTCATGGCCTAATGCCATTTCCTGTAAAGGTTCTTACTGGGCCCGCCAGAGCCATTCATCCAGTGCTGCCCACTGCTGCTCTGGCAGAGCTCCAGAGTTGAGCAGCTGTCCAGAGATCAGACAGACAACTGCAAAGCCTCAAACAGTACGCTCTCTACTTGCTGAAAAGGATAGCTTTTTTGTAATCCTTTTGACCCTGGCCTAAGGGTCATCTGACATGTCAAGAAGGTCTTGTTTTCAGCTATTTACTATTCCACCTATTTATTAGGGTCTAGTCTCAGTATAATCATTAGTATTTTTCTATAATGACTGTAGAAAACAGAAAAGCTACCAATTACTTTTCATCAACAGAGAAGCAAATGATTTCCGTAGGAAGAAAAAAAAAGAACTTCAAAGGTTAGGATTTATCTGTCCTATTTAACTATGAATAGAATTAACCAGTTTTATATCTAACTTTGCAATCTCATTCCAGTTTCCTCCCTCCTCTGACTGTACGTGAGTTTCTCATATTTTCCTCCACTCAAGCAGCTTTTCCACCCACCCTGCTTGGTTCCTCCCTAACTGACCGGACCAGATCTTAAGACATGCACTCAGTGCGTACTTATGCATGAGCTATGCCTTTAGCTTTTTGGAGGTATCCTTTGTCGAACACCTGCCTGGCCATGGTTAGCAAAGAAGCTTCTAGACCACACAACATTCTCTAGAGGCAGCACACAGCAGCAGCAAACTGGTACCTTGGTGTCCTGGCGGCTACGGGCAGCCAGGGCGATCTGCCTGGCCAGCTTCAGAGCTTCTATCCGCATGATGGCAAACTCTAACTCCTCCTGCCGGAGGGGGTGGGGAGTGAGCAGACCGCAGGGAAAATGCAGCGAGACAGGACGGAAATGTTTGTCCACATCCAAGAAACGAATGGGCCACGTGAACGTGTCGCAACAGGTACTCGGGAAAACACACGCACTGGCTTTCTTTCACAATTAACACCTCAGCAGATCATGAAATAGGTGCTTAATTTCTGTTTGTTTGTTTTTTTGTTAAATCACCCTTTGGAATGTCTGTCAGAATTATTATGCCATCGAATATGAAATGATTTTTAAAACGGGATCAGAATTTTTAGTGCATCGTTTCCTTCAATTTCTCTCTTGTTCATTTCATGTGAGGTTGGCCAACAATCTCCATGAGTGGCTCTGCATCTCTCAAAGGACTATAAGCCATCTCTCTAGGTTTGCTCTGCACGTCCCAGTCTAGGGGAATATCAAATTAAGTGGTCAAATTTAAAGCGCAGGGTAGAGAGAATGGTTTTGGTTCCAGATGTGAGACCTGAGTCCAGATGTTATCTCAATGGGGGTCTGAGATAATCTCATATATATAAACAGCCTGGCTCGCTGGTGAGCTAACACCCTTGGTTCCATCAATAAATCACAGAAAGCTGCTTTTGGGGCTATCAAGACGTCTGAAAAATGACTGTTTGGATCCAATTTCCAAATTGAAATACAAATGGTTTGTTCCATATGGAACGACACGATTTATATCACTCTGGCATCCTGCATAGAGAACGCCACATACATCAGTCTTGCAGGAGAAGCGATTCCATCTGGAATATTCACAGCAATGCTCCATGAACTCCTGCCTCACGGCTTTTGGAGTTCAGAGATTCATTCTCTACTGAGGTTTTTGACAAACTCCCCCAAAGTCACACATGGGCTACAAACCTGAAGTTTCTGAGCAAAGACTGGGGGTTCTTTTCTGCTAAGTCGGGCTCCAGATAGCCAAGCGCACCACAGAGAGAGGCTGGATGAGCTAGCCTGCTGAGGAGGGCGTCAGCAGAGGCAAAGGAGCCCTCGGGAGCTGTCTGAAGGCCGGCAGAGGAGGACACAGAGGAAAAACAGAGGAGACAGAGTGACAGCTTCTGAGCAAGGACCACCCGTCTATCGGCTGAACATTTCTGCCTTAAGGCCAAAGAGAGCATCAGCTGCCAACACCTCCCTCTTCATCTGGACAGATGTCCACATGCCGACGACAGTCATCTCGAGACTGGCAGGCCCAACCCCCTCCCCCAAAGCACCATCTTAAGGTCCTTCCCCACGCCCACACCACCTCCACTCCATAACCAGTTGCTGGGAGGACAGCTGTCCTTAGTTACTTGAAAACCTCAGCAGGTGGGAGACAAGCTAGCTGATGGGGATTCCAAATGTAACATAACTCATCAGGAAAATACCTTCCAGTGTAAATATCCAAAGTAAGGTTTTGGTAAAAGGTTATTTTCTAATAATGGAAAGATGCTTTCAAAAGAAAAAGATCAGAAAGACTTCAAAATCAGAAGCCAACTTGGCAGAAAGTTGAATTAAGCATGAGTGCCTCATGATGTCTATTTGAAAGATGCTCTGAGTCCTGTCTGGACCATGCTTTTGCTCATAATTATCTTTCCAGTGTCCAACAGCCAGACACACAATAGGCGCTAAATTAAGTACTTGATGCATGAGATAAATGAACGTCTACTCATCCGGAACATCAAGGTAACATGCTAAGTCAATGGCCTCAAATCCTCTTAGGGATTTCGAGCAGGGAGGTAAAATAAGCAAAGGAAAATTCATCTAGAAGGATGATCCACTTTAGATGTGTGGAGGTTGGGGGGCGGGGCCTTGAGCTCAGGTCTATTTCCTCTGCGAAAGTCACACAGGGCTGGGGAAGGAAGAGGTGTTAAGTCCTGGTCTATATGCAGAAGGCACTTCCCATCACCAAGGCCCAGGAGAATCAACTATCTCTCAAAAGGAGAGCGTTTACCTGCTCCACCATTCTCTGCCCTCTGCCAGAGAAGATAGAGAGGTAGGATATAGACGGATGATAGCTCCAAAGCCACAGTCCAGCTGGAAGGGGCTGGAAGTGAAAAGTTAATAACCCTGACAGCAAATAACGCACTTAGGTGAGAACTGCAAAACCACCCTGGTGAGGATGGAGAGCCTTCCTCTGATCATTAAGGGGTGGGGTGACCTAGGCTAGCTTCCAGCCCCATGCCCGGTAACCAGACAAGTGGTGCTTTAAAGACCTGGGCCGAGCAGTGATGGAAGCCCACTGGTCCTGGGTTCATCCACAGTTCATCTCAGGTCCCTCCGACCCCACTTACAATTTCCATCACTTCTGACGCGGTGCCCAAGGCCATGGCCTCCAGCTCTTTCTGGGAGGACTTCTCTGGCACCTGCAAGTGTGGCTCCTGGTTGGGGGCCAGCCCTCGTGCAACGGGATGTTGGATCTTTGCCCCGGTATTCACAAGGGCTTCAGTCTCCTCGAAACTTGAGCTGAGGAAGCAAAGGGCATCTTTAGAGTCTGCACTGGAAACCCCACCAAAATCAGCCAGGATGCCTCGACTAATATGCCAAGGGATGCTGGACTTTCAGGGTATTATTCCCCCAGGAAAATGGACAGGTCTTAGACAGTCAAGGGGCCTGCTGGCTGAGTGGAGGGTGGTCCAGTCCCACCCTAAGGCCTGCTGACATGGTAGAACCAGAAGTCCAGATGCCATCTAGCTAAGGACACAAGGTGTGAAATTATTAATTGCTCAGTGGTGTCTGACTCCTTATAACCCCAGAGACTGTAGCCCACCAGGCTCCTCTGTCCATGAGTTTCTCCAGGCAAGAACACTGGAGTAGGTTGCCATGCCCTCCTGCAGGGGATCTTCCCAACCCAGGGATTGAACCCAGGTCTCCTGCTTTACTGGCGGATTCTTTACTGTCTGAGCCACCAGGGAAGCCCAAGGACACAAGCTCTGGAGTTAAGCAGACCACCAGGCCCCTGGCTGTGCACCTCAGGAGGAGAGATTAGGGGCTGTAACTTAGTGAAGATCAAGGGAGATGCTGCCTGCATGGGACGCGTGTTGACACCGTGCCAGTCGCAAGCCACCATGACTGCTATTGTAATAAGGTCATCATTTCATTCTCCCTGCCCCGGGCAGATTAAGTGTGGGAAGTCAAAGCAAGCGCTTTCACTCCTGCTCAGTGACCAGGCCAGCAGGGGAGGGCAGGAAGGTTCCAGTCTCAGCATGAAACCCCACCCGCACCCGACCCAGCACCACACAGCTCAGAACCAGACCCTGAAAAAGGCTTACATTCACATCTTATTAACAATCAACATTTATCAGGCACTCTATCTGTGCCAGGCCTCGTGACCGGTGCTCTCCTTACGGCATCTCCGTTCACTCCCCCTGATGACTTTTTGTACAGGGACCCCCTAGCCCCATCCCCACTGGAAGATGCCTATAAGACTGAGCGCCTCAATTCATCTTCATAAAATCCCTACGAGGTCAACTGCATTCCTTACTCTCACTTTACACATGAGGGCAGTGCAGCCCAGGAGGGCTCAAGTGACCAGTGAGGACCAGGAGGGGGACTGCAGCTGGGAGTGCTCCTTCATGCTACCTCCCACGGCACCAATCACAGAATCAAGTGGTGTGTATGCTGGGAGGTGATGTGAGGGGTGCACACGTTCAGCTGGTTAAAGGACCCCAGCTCAGTCCAAAGGGCAGCCGGGACAAACCCCGCTGCACCTGCGTCAGAGTGGATGCTGAGATGGAGACATGGGCTGCATGTGTGCAAATGAATCGAGGTCGGGAGAGAAGTGTAGGGGCTCAGAGGCCGGGGACTTCCTTCCCAGGGCACAGCTCTCTCATCACAGCGGTCATACCCTGAGCACGGCGTTGGAGACTCGGACATCCGGACGGGGGAGACTTGACCGGGCTCTCCTGAGACGTGTCGAACATAAGGTACAAGGCCTGCTTCTTCGGGTGTGTCGTCGTCCTGCTGCAGGGATCAAAGTCACATGTCAGCTCAGCCACCGTGGTCTGAATGTGCTACCGAGACGAAAACCAGAGCACACTTCGATGGGGACAGCTAATTGGTCAGGAAGGAGCCTTCCTTTTCTCTCCAGCCACCCGGAAGAGAGGGAGAAACCGGCTAGGAGAGAGGAGGCGAGGATGGCAGGAAGGGGAAGGTGGAAAGAGAAAGTGCGACTCCACCCAGGGGGAACGTTTCCGGGAAGGACTGACTGCGATGGGGCTGGTGTGAGACACGCTCACTGCTGCCTGGCCACTGACTTTAGTGGCCATCCTCTCTGGGTGCACAAGCAGGCTGGTCACCAGGGATAAACAGAGGGGTCGGAGAGAGCCCGCCCAGGTGTTGCCCACAGTCGAATCGGGGGACACGGGCGTGACGGACTAGTGTGATCAGCGTCACCATCGAGGTTCACTGACTTAGAGCAACTGTGGTTTAGAAGCAGCGATCCCACATCTACAAACGACGCAGAGAAAGAAACAGAAGAGCAACAAGTCTGGGATCCTGCGTGTCGCACAAGAGCCACCCCCCACCCCCGGGCATCGCCACGCCCCTGTGGGCATTGCCTGAAGACAGCACCGCGCAAGAGGTCACGTTCAGGACCAAACGTCCGGGGGCAACACAAATGAAGCCAGGGAAGACAGCGCCCATCATGGTGACTCAAAACGGAAAAGGAATGGGGGCAGACTTACTGCTCAAAGCGATCACCTTCAGTTACAGAAAGCAGTTAGTCTGAACAAACCAGATCATGGTACACCTTAAAAACAACCACTAGCCTTCTGCCTTTTCAAAAGAAGTCTCAGACCAGCTCTTTCTCAGCCAGAGGACGTAATTCTGCAGGAAGTCTAAGAGCATCCTATCACTTCCTCCCTGAAAATGGCATCTGAAGTGGACTGAGACACACCTCAACCCCATCCCCCACTCGACCCCCGGGTCACTAAACTGACACCAAAACAGGGTGGAAAGCAAGTCCCCTGGCTGGAGGCAGAAGAACTTACAGGTAAGGAGGAACCGATTTTCTCCATATATTCGATTTCATAGGAGTTTCTGTAATCCAACTCTGCAAAAGAAACAAAAGGAGAGGTGAGCACCAGAGAGGGAAAAACGAAAGATTTGTTTGCAAGCTGGGCAAGGTGCGGCCTGGAACAAGGCTTTAGGCTTTCTGAGAATGTCCACTGACTGAGATTTCCAATACAGTCACAATGGGAGGCTCGCCTTAGCTATTTTCAGACAAGTGGTAACCTCTTACCATAAAGAGGCTTCGCCACTTGGAAGTCTGAGTCCCATGGGAATTAAATGTCAAGACCAAGCACCGAATTTGACTGGGAAAAGATCTGAGCATCCTGCACTGAGTTTTCAGATCAGAGGGTGTGCACGCCTGGGTGTTGCTTTGAAAGTCTCAAGTGCGGTTCAGGGAATCTTCCCAAGTCCTGGTGACATTTTGGAACTGGACCCGAGCTGCCCGTCTGGTTGATGGAAGCAAGGGACAAGAGCAGGGCTGCTATAAGAGAAGCTGTGCAAGTCGCTTAGAACATTCCCCCCAATTCTGCCAGTACCAAGGGGCTGGTCTGAATCAAATGTTCAGACACAAAGACTATTAAAGTCCAATTTGGTGGAGTAATGGCCTATTTCAAGTTGACAGGAGACTTTAGGCTACAAGGAAAACTCCAGATACTCACTGGAGACTAGAAATCCCATTGCCTGCCTCGGCTCCCAGGCAGTTACAAGTAGAGACCCAGCTCTGCCACTCCATCCAAGTCCCTGTCTGGTGAATGGACTCTGAGCACCTACTAAGCACCTGACTGTGCAGGGCATGGTGGATACGGTAGGGAACAAGACAGAAGAGGACTCTATCATCACAAAAACCCCAACCCACAGCTACCCGACTTAAGAAGAAAAGCAAGATGTGACACGACCCACTCAGAAAGCAAGAGTGTCAGTGGCAGTCCCTAAAGACCAATGCCTTAATTAAAAGAAAAAAAAACAGAAATAGCAGCAGTTCTGGTTTAAAGTCCCTCATTCCTACATATTCATAAGCATATTCAACAGAAGGGATCGTTTTTAAATGATCCTTTAAATATGAGCTTTAAAATGAGATATATGCAGGACTTCCTGGTGGTCCGGCAGTTAAGACTGCAGGAGGTATGCGTTCGATCCCTGGTCAGGGAACTAAGACCCTGCATGCCGGGAGGCAAGGCCAAAAAATAATAAATGAGGGTTTCCTCAAAGACTTTCTCAGAACTTGCAAGAGTGTGTGGTTTTGGCTGAATAAACTCCAGTACTTAACCCGGTGGATGACCTTTCAGGAATCTCTGGGATGACGCAAATGCATCTTTCTGGCAGGCGTGACCTGCTCATGGGAATGGAGACGGTTTTGTGGATTAATGGCCAGAAAGACCTCACGCATCCTGAAGGCGCTGACTTGCACACCCCTGGGGAGGAACACGGACTAAGCCAATCGCATGCTGGGCAGGAGCTCAGTGTCTACAACCGTGCTGTGAACCTGTCCCCGGGGTCTGCCTCGACTGAAGACACAGAAGCGTTCACTTATTAAGATTTCCTGTCTTGCAAAGGCTGGGGATAGTGAAAGACAGAGTGATTTCTAGGGCCTCTTCTGGAGGATGCCAGCGCTCATCTATATTGTTTTGCTAAAGACTGAGTGGAGAAGATACTACAAAATCAGCTCTTTGCTCCTCCAAGGTATCACTGCTATTGCCCAGGCATGATTTTATCCTAACTGATTTAACAGAAAGCCTCCCACCACCGCCCCCCACCCCCCCCCCCACACACAAACATACCCTACAGTGGCACAGAGCACCCGGAATGCACCGAATAACCTGGGGGCCACCGTGGAGATTTTCCGGGCCCTGGGACCCCAGGTTAGCTAGCTCTGATTACCAGCTCCCCTCAGGGTCCCACCTGGAATCTGTGCTCGTTTTCCTGGCAGCAGATCTGGGTGAGTTTTAGGTCGCTGAGCTCATTTATCTGCCTTCTTTCCTACCTGCCAAGAGCATCTCAGATATATTCTTTTCTGTTTTTTGGCTGCACCACGTGGTATGTGAGGATCTAACTTTTCCCGACCAGGGATCAAACTCACACCCCCTGCAGTGGAAGTGTTGAGTTTTAACCACTAGACCACCAAGGAAGTCCCAGGTTCTCAGATATTTTGAGAAAACATCTTACTGAACTTGCTTTTCAAAATCTCACTCACCTGCCTTAAATTCTAAGCCTCAGAGGGTAGGCTCGGAGAGGGGAGCCACATGCAATTTTAGCCCCATTTTTATATCATGCCACACACAGCTGGCAGACCAGCAAAGAAAGGTAACAGCAATTATACCAAGCAGCTCAATGTCTTTACATCTAAGAGGCAGCTCGCTAAAGCATGTGCTGCTTTGAGCTGAAGAGGCCTGACGTTATTGTTAATGGGTCCTGTCATTCTGAAGGTAATGCACAGTGAGAGGGCTGGACTGCTGTTTTCACGGGACTCTCTTTGTTGGAGCTTTGCTAGAGGACCAGAAGGAGCCTGAGCAGAAGCCGGAAAGATGCAGCTGAGTCCAGACTGTCATTCCCAGGATCAAGGAAGCCACTTCACCAACTTCTCTAGGCCTACTGACTCATTCATAAAGTGGGGTTCAAAGTGCACGTCTTACGGATAAAATGAATTGATGTAAAGCCCCACACCTGGCCATGCAAAAGGTAATGGATTTCAACCAGGTATATTATTGCTCACTGCTAATGTTTCCGAAACTTTTAACATATGTGGTGAGACGTGAAGAGGCTTTCAGAAAGGGACAAGGACACTGCTCCAGTTTCCCGGGTGGCCCTTCTATATGTCTCTATCTCAGTGGCAGTGGTGCCCACCAATGAAGCTGAAGCTCCAATATTTTGGCCACCTGATGCAAAGAACTGACTCGCTGGGAAAGAACCTGATGCTGGGAAAGACTGAAGACAGGAGGAGAAGGTGACGACAGAGGATGTGATGGTTGGATCGCACCATGGACTTGATGGACATGAGTTTGAGCAAACTCTGGGAGTTGGTGATGGACTGGAAAGCCTGGAGTGCTGCAGCCCATGGGGTCAAAAAGCGTCAGACACGACTGAGTGACTGAACTGACCTGAAGAATATGTTAGGCTTCCTCCCGAGGACACCTTCCCCTCTAATGGATGTAGGAGGGAGAGGCTGATGCCCTAGCAATGGGCCATCCAGATCTGTGAATCTAAAGCCACCACTCCCTCAGGGTCTCGGACCAGAGACAGGGGAGATCTCGAAGGCTCTGTCGCCCAGTGGTTCCTAAACTTTTCATCCCTGGGAACCAAGTGGACTAAGTTTCCTCTCAAGGCATCACATTTCAAAAGACTGCCCTAGAAAATGGCATTTGCTAAGCAAGGGTTCAAAGGAAAATGTTTGATCATAAAGCTCCGGTTTTAAGCAACTGGAGACTACTGGTGTTGCCACAGAGCTGATGTGCTTGCAGACCCCAAACATGCAATTCTAACTAGCTGGGCATCTATCTAAACTAGGTCTATTCAGGGTTTTTTTAAAATATTAAGACGATTTGAATCTCTTGTGAACCCAGGTATGGAAGTTCAACATCCTCATTCTACACTTAACGAAAGGAAGCCTGAAAGACGGTCACATTAAGACTGTGGTGGGAAGAAGAGGCCCTTCGAGTAGGGCAAACCTGGTCCTACATGGATTAGCCCCCTCAACACTGAGCAAATCTTTAACAGCTCAGATCCTCCGCTCTCGGGTTCTTTCTGGGGAACATATCTGCACCCCACCCTCCACCTGGTGTGGCCAGATGTGACCTCATGAACAGGAAGGATAATTCAAGAACAGGGCTCCATCAGTTTCTATGTCCGGTTGCTGGAGGGAACACCCAAGAGATGGACACAGACCATACCTCCCGAAACAGCAGCTCTTCTTTATTCACATGTCCAATGGATTTCCCATCGCCCACCGTCTACAACTACGGGTAGGGCTTCCCAAATCTTCACAGTCATTTTCTAAGAAGGCAGGTTTACTAGAGTTTTGTTCCAAACTTACGGATTTACCTATTTGTAAAATTTTTGCAGAAAACAATTTCTGAGTATGTCAGTGAGCTAGTGAGTGGTCTTCGTTCCAAGTTGAAGATGAAGAAATGGATGTCACCACTGAATGAGGCACCTATTAGCTTAAAAGGTATTATTGGGATCTTTCTGTTTTCTTGTATGCTTAGTCATTCAGTCATGTCTGAGTCTTGGCAACCCTCTGCACTGTAGCTTGCCAGGCTCCTCTGTCCATAGGGTGCCATTTCCTTCTCCAATGGATTTTCCTGACCCAGGGATTTTCTGTTTTCTATGAAAATAATGCATGTATTTATTTGATTCCTGGTAATACAACCACATACATATACCACAAAACACATATACTTTTTGATTTCCTGTCTACAATGGCAAGCTCAGGTTGGCTTCTATATGTTTCTATGACATTCAACAGATCCTTTTCAAACCTCAAGAGATGTGAACCAGCAGGCGCTATCAAAATGGCCGGTCCCCGCTGGTCCTCACCTACTCCTGCTTCTGGGATGTCCACACACCTTTGCACATCTCCCTCACACAGGACGTGAGTGATGCAAATATCAGACTATGTGGACACTACCCTGTATACCTGCCTACTGCTACTGCTAAGTCACTTCAGTCGTGTCCGACTCTGTGCGACCCCATGGATGGCAGCCCACCAGGCTCCCCTGTCCCTGGGATTCTCCAGGCAAGAACATTGGAGTGGGTTGCCATTTCCTAGCCTTCTGTTTTCTCTCCCCACAAAGCTGTCTTTAGCTCCCACTGTGTTCATGGCACTGTGAGAAACGCTGCCTCAGACAGGGCTCTTGTTGTCAAGAAAGACACAATCTAGAGAAGCAAGAGATGTACTCGAATCATTGCTACCGCATCAAGCAGCCTCAAGGCAGGTTCAGAGCAGGCACTGAGGATAGGCAGCGAGGGGCCATGACCAGGGAAGGGCTGGGAGTGGGCAGGACAAGCCCAAGAGACAGGGAGGTGCGGGCCATCCTGCAGCAGCCCCCCGCAGAGGGGCTGCATGGGGGTCCCATCTGGTGGGGTTCCTGGCCCAGGGTGTGTGCAGAGAGGAAGAGGAGGACTGAAGCAGAGCTGAGGCCAGAGCCCAGCCCCCAGGGTCACGGTGGAGTAAGATGGTCACTGTTAAGCCTCCCAAGCCCCCGGCCGCAGGGTTAACCCGACAGCCACCCAAAGCCTCCATTATTCAGAAAATACAATGCCTTGAAGTCCAAGTCTTTCAACATCAAAATACAGAAAGGCGTGTCGTAAGATAAGCATCCCCAGTCTCCCCAGACTTGAAACGGCTCTCATTGTACCACTACTCAGAAACCTCTGGGCACAAAGCAAGCCACCCAGGCCCCGGATCAAGAAGAGCCTCCAGAGGAAGCTTTCCAAGTTAAAAGGGCAGCAGTGGAGACAAGAACATAGAGCACAGACTTGAGCACACAGTGGGGGAAGGAGAGGGGCGGGATGAATTGAGAGAGCGGCATGGACATGTGTAAATTACCACGGATAAAACAGCCAGTGGGGATCTGCTGTATGACGCACGGAGCTCAAATCAGATGCTTCGTGACAACCTAGAGGGGTGGGAGACCCCCGCTGGCTCAGACGGTAAAGAATCTACCTGCAATGTAGGAGACCTGGGTTCGATCCCTGGGTCAGGAAGATCCCCTGGAGGAAGGCATGGCAACCCACTCTAGTATTCTTGCCTGGAGAATTCCATGGACAGAGAAGCCTGGCGGGCTACACTCCATGGGGTTGAAAAGAGTCAGACATAACTGAGTGACTAAACTTTCACTTTTCACTTTCAGAGGGGACATGGGAGGGAGGTTCAAGAGGGAGGGGACATACGTACACCTACGGCAGATTCACGTTGACATATGGCAGCTGCTGCTGCTGCTGCTAAGTCTCTTCAGTTGTGTCCGACTCTGTGCAGCCCCATAGATGGCAGCCCACCAGGCTCCTCTGTCCCCGGGATTCTCAAGGCAAGAACACTGGAGTGGGTTGCCATTTCCTTCTCCAATATGTATGGCAGAGATCAACACAATATTGTAAAGCAATTTTCCTCCAATTAAAAATAAATTTTAAAAATTTGCTTGGTTACACCCTTGCTCCACCCAGGTCGGGGACAGGAGGTGGCCTCAGAGATCACAGTTCCTTATTAGCAGCAAAGTGGATAAGGTTTCCCTGTATGACTGTCCTCATACTGAATGCTACTTAGTTTTTAAGACTTGCTAGAAACTAAGATCTTAGAAAGGGGAAACTTAGACCCATCAACGACAGCCCAGAGTACTGGAATGATGGCCGAAGACTAGGCTCACAAGCCCCACATGAGGTGGGTGGAGGGCAGGCCCCATGAGGACTAGGAATGCAGGGTCCCATCATAGCCCTCCCTGGAAGGTTCTAGTTGCCAACTTAAGATATATGGATTTTTCAAGCCATAGAACCAGGCAGACAGCTGCAAGTTGATACATGCTAAGGGGGAAGAAGATGTGAATGATGTAAGTGACACGCCTAGGGCCTGTGAGAAGGACTCAGGGTTCTCGCAGGCAAGCCGAGGGGGAGCCTGTGGTTTAGGGCTTGAGCAGAAGGTGCTGGTCACATGGTGGAAGGCCCCTAGGGGCCGATGAACTGCGGGGGCCCGAGAGGCCCCCCGGGCCAGTTTACCCAGCTGAGCATTCAACACAAAATCCTCAAGGAACACAAGCCATACAGCTGAGAAGGTACAAAGCTGGGGGAGCTCAGGGCCAGGTGTTAGAGAGCGCTCTGCTAGCTCTTAGCAGGTGCCTGCAGGTCATGGGTTCAAGCCTCAGGCTGTGTTAACAGGCAGCCTAGCTCAGGGAGCCCCAGGAGGCAGCAATCCTCAACGCAGTTACCTGGCTTAGCGGTTTCTTTCCTGGCCCTTTGCTCCCTAGGGGCAGTGGCCTCCCAAGGCAGGGTGGGAGTCCAGCTGGCCACCACGTTGCTTACCCTCCGTGGGTGAATTGAATTTGGTCTCATTCACAAAGGTGGACAGGTCCGAGGGCTGGGGGTAGTCCTGTTTGTCAGCCTCCAGATCCACTGTCATACACGTCCACTTCTGACTGGTGACCGCCAGCTTCTCCTCGTCGGTCGCGTGGACTACTGCCGAGATCACGGGTGGCGTTTCCGGCGTGGCCGCGGGGGGTGGGGTCCTACCAGGAGAAGGGAAGCCATCTCTCCTCTTGTCCCATATCTGCACCCACCCATGGGATCTGGGTACCTCCACCCCAGGATGGGACCCTGTCGCATTCCTCTGCTCAAAACAGTTCCAAGGAAACAAATTCTTTCCTCTGTGAATTTCCTTTTCTGATGGCTTGCTTCAGGGGGTGATGACCATGGGTTTAAAAAGGAATCAGGATTTTGTGTTTTGATTATTTGAGACATTCCTGCTCATTCACTTTGAGAAAAATAAAGAAAATTTTTACAACTGGCACTTTCATTAGGACAACTATAGTGTTATGTCCACAAAGGGCTGGACATCAATACCACCACCATCGCCCAACAATCATCACGCCTGATGCCAGAGGTAGAGAAAGTGAGCTTCAGCCCCATCTCCACAGAGGTGTGCAGCTGAGCAGGGTAGGGTGGGCGCCCAAAAATGTTACCACAGATGTGGCACTGGATCCAGGACCCCTCTGGTGGGGCTGGGCGCCTCTGTGCAGCCCCGCCCTGGCCAGGGCTGGCCTGGCTGGGGTCTCACTGGCTTGGATGAGGGCGACAGAGGAGATCTGCTTGTTTTATGGCCTTGACTGGCCTGACACACATTCCTGGTCTGTAAAGGTGAGATGAACCGATAAGAGGGAGACAGGGAGCTGTATGAAGAAAGAGCCCAGCCTCCATTTCTTTAGGGGATGGAGTCCCTTTCCGCCCCAGTCCTGATGCTGGTTACACAATCCAGGGCTCCTCACGCATGTTCAGTTCTTTCTCACTGAATATGCGTTTATCTCCACCGACTTCCTCAACTTGATATTTAAGGATGTTCTCAGCAGATTAACTGGCCAGAACAGACCAGCACAATTTCCAGAGAACTAACATTTTTCCTGGGCATCTGCCAATTCTGGGGACATTCTCTGACATTTCCCCAAGGGAAGTGATCAAAACCAAGTCTTGCAAACACTGAGGGACCCTCCATGCAGACGACAAGGAGAAGGTGTTGGAAACATGGCCGTGATGAGAAATTGACTAGTAGGGGATAAACACCCATCAGTCTTGACTCCTGCCCCCCCACCCCCCACCCCCCGGAAAGCGATAAAATGATAAATATCAAGGGAACAGTATACCTGAGAAGGTGGATCAGAGAGAGGAGACCGTTTTGGCGACTTTTTCACCCTAAATGTGTCACTGGAAACAAAATGAGAAGTGTAAACACAACGGACAGAGGCACAGAACATTCCAGAGCCGACCGAGGCCCGAAGCGTGAGTGCCGAGTATCTGGCCCAGACCACCCTCCCGTCCACACCACTCCCACCCCGACTGAAAGACGTCCACACCGACAATCCATTCTGATTTTTAACAGACACTGTTGCCCTCGAGGGAAAGATTCATCAAGCCAGAAGTCTTTTGAAGAGATGCCATTGTGGAGAGCTGACCCAGAAAGTGAAGTTAACTTTGCCCAGATGTTCTTACTTTAAAAGACCACAATCTGGTGAGCGGATTAACATGTCTGCATTCATCCAGGAGGGTCTGAACCAACTAAGGTGGGAGAGGGGATGTGAGTTCATGACACCAACGAACAGGAACCAACTGATAGAAGGCCAAGCCGACACAGCACTCAAACAGCTGAAGGAGCCGTGCAGAAACAGGAAGGCAGGTCTGGGTCTTTGGAGGGAACTGGAAGATTCCCTCCTACATGCAGGAGCTCTGAGCTTAATGGGTTCCCGCACCTCTGACCTGGGTGGGATTCTGACTAAAGGCAGGGCCAGGGGTGACATCATTTTTTTTTCCATTTATGGCAGAATACACATAAAATTTACCATCTCAAACACTCTTAAGTGTACAGTTCAGTGAAGTACATTCACACTGCTGGGCAACCAAACTCCAGAACTCTTTTTTCAGAGATGAGATCATTAAAAAAAAAAAAAAGCCTTTCCTAATCACAATTAACGACTCTGGTTGCTTTTTTATACTTCATATAAATAACTGGGGTGAGGGTGGGGGAGAGGAGGACCTAGGCAAAGGAGACATCAGCTCAGATTCCTGGAAGAGTCGGAAGGAAGGGATTGTTTAGCATAGATGGTTCCATTATATCTACTGGGTGATCAGGGGGTAATTTCCACAATCAGAATGGACACTTCTCCACCTGTAGACCAGACTCTGCCCCATGGTCTCAGGCCCCTCAGTGGTCTGGTCCGGCCCCTAGAAAGGCAAGGGCCTGGGGGGGGTCCCCTCATCTTACACTCCCACTCCCCATCTCCTGCTCTAGTCGGTAGCTACATGGACAGAGCAATTGGGCACCAAGTTCCTCCTTGTGTTCTCTCAGATAAAACACTCCAACAATGGCATTCGGTTATGAAAGAAATATTATAAATGGTTATTTACAGCATTTGTGGCATTTGTCATGTGAACAGTGCAATTACAGCTTGAAGCATATATTTATTCATGCATATAAATATGCAACTGTGTATTTTACAGTTGCTAAGTGGCTCTAAAATACTGGAGAAATCCCTGGGGCAGAAAGACTCTGAGAAACTCCACTCTATCCCAGGGCTGCTGGGAGCCTGGGACCAGGCCAGCTTCTCTTGGAAAGACGTTGAGGCAAAGAAGAAGCCCGTCCATGGGCCCTTGGGAGCGGCCTGCACGATCTCTCACGACCTGGAATGCACAGCACTACAGGCACAGAGGGGGTCCGACCTGTTGCTGTTTCCCTCAACAAGGCAACCCCCAGATGGCATGCGGATACCCTGCCCGGAAGCCGCCTGGCGATGGCTCTCACAGCCGTGTGCTCCACTCTGAGCTGACCCTGCATTTCAGGGGGCTCCCATCGGTCTCAATTTGAAACAGCAGAAACATTTCTGCTTCACATGTAGCCAGAGCAAGCAACAGCAATTCCTGCCTGTGGTCAGACTGGATGGTTATTTTAAGGTGAAGCCACAATACTTTGAAAGCAATCGCCTACTTGTCCCATTTAAAATGGAAGAATGGAATGAGAATTTAAAAATAAAAAAAAAGTATGGGTTTCAGATGAAGACATCCAATATGCAAGGGGAGAAAAAAAAAAAAAAAGGTTCCATTCTTGACAAGCAGGCAGATGTTGGATAATCACGTTTTCACAGCCAAGCAGTTTCACTTATGCTAATCACTATGAAACAGACAAATAACCTCTGCTACTGGGAAGCCCCATGCCCCATCATTCCCAGGCCCGCCACAGAAATGTGTAAGCAGCAGCCACAGAAAGGAAATAAAAAGAGCTTGGAAGCAAAAGCAAAGGCAGGAAAAAGCACATTTGGCGTAAGAGGCAGATTCCGTTAAATTTACTTACAACAGAGAACATACAGACATCACATCTTCAACCATCCTAAGACAAGAAGACAAAGAAAAAGAGAGACAGACAGAAGGAACTGACAAAAAGATAAATCTGCAGATGACTGGCTATTGAAGGGGCATCCAGTGTTCGGCTTGGGCGTGGGGGTGACATCACAGCTTTTTGGGAGAGGAGCTGTCAGAGAACAGTTTCCTCCCTCGGTTCCAATTATCCCATAAAGTGTTGGTGGCTCAAAGAGCCTTGCCACCCCAGTGAAGGACTCCTAGCCGTCTGCACCAGAGGTGAGACCTGGGGACAGGTAGGCGTCCCTGACCTCAATCGGCTCTGGTGACAGACAGAACAGAACCAAGCTGTCTTGTGGGGAAGGAGAAGGTGATGGCTTCAAGTTGACTCTCATCCCCCAAAATGAGAGAAATGGCTTTGTGGTGTGGGCATTTCCTTTTTCTCCTGTTTGAGGCTTAAAATAAAGCTTCCAACACAGATTCTAGGGAATCTTTAAGAAGGGCCTGGTTTAGCAGGTGATCTAAAAACCAAGTCCACATTTCTGGCCAGGACCGCCTTCCAACCACCACCACCCAAGGTCAAAGCCTGCTTAGAGACAACCACCACCACCCAAGGTCAAAGCCTGCTTAGAGACCCTCTTCTCAAGAAGCCTCGCGTTCTTCTCAAATGTTAAATGCTTGGGGGCGGTGGGGAGTGCAGAAAGAGAGATAAGCAGGTTACCCTATCTTGATCTGTGCCAGGCAGACTCAGAGGGGCCAGCAGTCATGGTCTGTTCTGCTGCTGCTGCTAAGTCACATCAGTTGTGTCTGACTCTGTGTGACCCCACAGATGGCAGCCTGGCCTTCTGGTCAAATGATTGATGATACTTCACTCAAGAGCAAGGAGAAAGGCTCCGAGCACCAAACCACACTACACTTGGACCAAAGCCCCAAGGATGGACCTGCAGCCATCCTGGGCTGGATTCCAGAGGCATGGACACGTGTATCAAGTGCAATCTACTCAGCCACGGTCTGGACAGCAGACCCGATTACTCAAGGCCTCCTGGAGACTGTGGGGACCGCTTCTCCTTTTCAGGTTCCATTGATCTTTTCTGGATCCACACGGCCTGTGGACTCTCATCTACGAAGATGGCTGGACAAAGGGACAGAAACAACGTAGGCGCTTCCTACAGCGGAGGCGGAGTACAGGAAGGGGCCCAGACCAGGCCTCTCTCTCTGGGCTTCTTAAGTCTATTGTGTTTGCCTCTTGGGCTTATTGTTGCTGTTCAATCACTAAGTCGTGTCCAGCTCTTTGCGACCACATGAGCTGCAGCACGCCAGGCTTCCCCATCCTTCACTACCTCCCTGAGTTTGCTCAGACTCATGTCCATTGAGTCAGTGATGCCATTCAACCATCTCATCTTGTCGCCCCCTCTCCTCCTACCTGCAGTTTTTCCCAGCATCAGGGTCTTTCCAATGGCCTAATGTCTCATTAAAGGGCAGAAACAAATACTACAAAATTTTAACAACATTTTAAAGGGTGGATCCCTTAGTTTCCAGGCCACTCCAAAAAGCAATTCACATGTTAAACAGAAAATGCTAAATCACCAATAGGGAGGCTGACCAGGCCACCACTGGCTGCTCCCTTTCCATGGATCCCCCAACTCTCTCCTGAAGTTCAAGGTCAGTTCTTCAGCTACAAGTAAAGCTTTAGACCACTAACTGATCAAGGCAAGAGGTCAAGGACTCCAGACCCAAAGGGATGTGAGGATGGGACACAGCACCACTGTGGGCGCAGAGAGGAATGAAAATGGGTACCCTGCTGCAAGCATGTGGCGCTGTGGCAAATGGCGGGGGGGCAAGGCAGCCCAGGTTTCCAGGCAAGTGAGCAGTGATACAGCCAGTGCCCAGCCCCGCCTCTGACCTTACCACCTGCACCCCTGAACTTACGTCTTGAGGGGGTGTCTTCTTCTTCTTGGCGGGCTTGTTCAGCCCATCCCCGTCCACTCCATTGGCTTCGACAGCACCAGCTGGGATCTCAAAGGAGGCTGGGGATTTAGAAGGTGAGCTGGGGACCTTAGAGCACGTCTTAAAGGGATCAGAGGACTCATCACAGGCATCCGGGTCAAAGTTGTAGGACTGTTGGGGCAGTTTGGGAGACTCCTGCATTTTTGAGGTGGAAGAAAAAGGGTTAAAATTGGGGTCATCCCACTTGTCAATATCAAAGGTGTAGGTACCTTTAGCAATAGGGATGTCATTGGGTTCAGCAGGGGACCTGGTAGGCGAGGCAGGGGTGTTGTCGAGTTTTTCGGGTGTTTTTTCATCTTTGGCCTCCTTAGGGGCATTTTGGCAACCGGCTTTTTGCCTGTCTTTTTAGTGGGAGGCGGGGTTTCCTGCTGGGTGTCCCAACTACCCTTGTCCTCAGAATAGTCAAACTCCAGCCTCACTGAGAGGCCTTTGGCTGGGGAGTCCTCTTGCCCCCCGCTATCTGATGGGGTCCCCTCCACTGGAGGCAGGGTTCTCCTTCCAATGGGAGGTGAGTTCTGCACTCTGCCACCCCCTGGAGCTGGGGCGATGGCCCCTTCTGCAGCCTCAGAGTCCAGAGGGCACGCCGCCCTGGGGGCAGCAGCAGGTTCTGGGGGTGCCTCCTCCGATAAGGCTGATCTGGAGCCTTCTACCCTGGCTGCTTCTGGTCTCGTTTCGGCTGTTTGATTCTCTTCGCTGGGGTCAGGGCTCTCTCCCGGTTGGCTCGTGCTGTGTCTCTCTCACTGGGGGGTTTCAGGGGTTTCTTAGTGGTCTGTTTCTTTTTTTAAGGAAGGTGGCCTCGGTTTCTTAGTTCGCTTAAGGGTACTGGAAGCACTGCTCGAACCGGCACTGTATGCATCCACGCCTGGGGCCGTGGCCTCGGGGTTGCCTGAGCAAGAAGCACCATCAAAGTCACTGGCTTGCAGACTGAGCGAGCGGGACAACGTCGACTTAGAGGTGGGGACGGAGTCCGTGGACTTCCTCCGTGAGTTCACCTTGCAGTCCTGATTCTTAGGGTCTGAGGGGCGAGGCTCCAAGGTCTGAAGGCTGTCCACCAGCTCGATGTTGTCAAAGTCCAAGTTGTAAGTCCCGCTGCTGGCTATCGGCTTGTCTTCATCGAAGACGGCGGAGAAGGAGTGTGACGGGGGATGGAAAGGACTGCCTTCCACGGAGCTGCTGCGGGGGGCCATCGGGGACGGAGACTGGCTCAGAGCCGCATCCTGAGGGAACGGAGACAGCCATCACTGAAGGACACAGGACACTTAAGAGAGCCCCTCATCTCGTGCCAGACCACCACCACCCTCTAACACCAGAGCCCCAGGCCAGCCCGCCCACCCCCAACAAGCATGCTGCTTGGGTACAAATCCTGCTCTCACCAGGCAGCTCCAGGCCCTGGACAAGCAGACCCTCAGCTTTCTCATCTGTAAAATGGGACCAATAAGAGCTGTTTAAAGGATACCTTTAAACACTGTCCTCTAAAACCCTTTACCTAGACTTCCCCAGTGGTCCAGTGGCTAACACTCTGCATTCTCAGTGCAGGCGGCCCAGGGTTCGACCCCTGGCTGGGGAACTAGACTCTATATGCTGCAACTAAGAGCCCTCCTGCTGCAACTTTAAAAAAGAAGAAGGAAAAAAAACTCTGTATGCCAAAACTAAAAATGCAATGAACATCAATGATCCTGTGTGCCACTACTAAGGCCTGAAACAGCCGAAAAATAAATACTAAAAATATTTAAAACACATTTACCAAGCGCCAGATCAAAGCAAGGCATCATTCTGGGTGTTTGGGCCTCCATAACGAACAAAATCCTTGCCCTCCTGCAAGTTAGGTTCTTTAGGGAGAAGACAGTCAAGAAGCAATTAACAAGTAACATGTATGGGCTGTCAGATGGTGGTCAGTGCTAAGGAAAAAAAGAAAGTCAGGATAGGAGTGTTGCAATTTTAAAATAAGGTAGTTGGGCAAAGCCCTTCAAGGAAAAAACATTTAAGCCAAGATCAGAAGCAAGATAAAGGTGTGAACTGTGGGGATATCTGGGGGAAGCATCCAAGGCAAAGGGAACAGCAAGTGCAAAGGTCCTGGGGTCGGTCCACACATGGGGTGTTGCAGAAATACCAAAGGCCAGTGTGGCTAAAGTAAAGGAGAGCAGCAGGAAAGGAAGACAGAGAAATAATGCAGGTAAAACATAGTGAGCCTTCAGTAAATATTAGCTACTATCATCATCCCGCCTGCTCTAGACTATGTAGAGCCTTTAAGTGCATGCCCCAGGCAACTGCAGCAGAGCTAAGCTTATGCATCTGCCACCTGTCCTGACTCTAGGCAGCCCCTGAAATCTCTCCCTCCAACCCTACCTGCCACGCCTCTCTTCTCAACCTCCCTCTCATCCATTCTCTCTCCATTTTCTGCAGCTTCCTCCCAGCTTCCCCTCCCACTCAGCCACTGCCAGCCAAGGATGCTGCTTCTTATTTTAAAACATACTGTGGATGCCCTGGGCTTCCCAGGTGGCGCTAGGGGTGAAGAACCCACCTGCCAAGGCAGGAAACCGAAGAGATGCGGGTTCGATCCCTGGGTTGGGAACATCCCCTGGAGGAGGGCACAGCAACCCACTCCAGTATTCTTGTCTGGAGAATCCCATGGACAAAGGTGCCTGGCGGGCTACAGTCCATGGGGCCGCAAAAACTGGACACGACAGAGCACACTGGCACGTGGACGCTCCAGATGCTGGTCAAGAGATGCTCCATCATCTCACGGCCCCGCTGCTCCACGGGGATGCAACCAGCCTGGCCTTGTCTCAGCTGCCCTGGGTTCTGCCTGCGCCAGGCGGTGCCCTGCGTGCTCTCCTGGCTTCACAGAAACCCTGGGCAGTCTAGATGGCAGAAAATGATTGGCCAGAAAACCAAAGACATGTAAATAGACAAAGCGGAGGAAACGCTGCAAAGCGGTCCACAGGAGAAGGAATTAAAGAGCTGGCACAGGGACTTCCCTGGTCCAGTGGTTTGGCCTCCACACTTCCACTGCGAGGGGGTGGGGCACGGGTTTGATCCCTGGCCAGGGAACTGTTAATAAGATCCCGCATGCTGCACAGTGAAGCCAAAAAGGGAAAAAAAGAGAGAGAGAGCTAGCATATATGCAACTTGGACCAGCATTCCCAAAGTGTGTTTCACTGACAGGAGTTATATCCTGCAGTCCCCACCCCATCTCCTGCTGGAACAGTTGCCATATGAAATATAGGATGTTCAGTTAAATTTGGATTTCAGATAAATGAACATGTTTTTTATATAAATATGTCCCAATCACTCATTATTTATCTAAGATTCTAATTTAACTGGATGCTCTGTTCGTTTGTTTGCTAAATCTGGCAGCCCTAACGCCTCATTCCAACAAACTAACAAGGTTTGGGAGATGCTTGCTTCCCTGAGAGCTCAGTTGGTAAAGAATCTGCCCGCAATGCCAGAGACCTGGGTTCAATCCCTGAGTTGGGAAGAGCCCCTGGAGAAAGGAAAGGCTAGCCACTCCAGTATTCTGGCCTAGAGGGATCACAAAGAGTCATACATGACTGAGCGACTTTCACTTTCTCTTTCACTTAACACCCGAACTGGCTTCTCACTGTAGATTTTCTCAGGGCCACTCATGCTCATGGCTGCAACTCCGAGGAGGTGAGCACTTGGCAGAGAACCTGAGGAGATGAAGGGCTGCCCGGGAGATGACAACACAAGGAAACTTCCAGCCTCCTGAGTTCAGCGGCTGGTCTGATTTGTCTTCCCTGGACATGTCACACTTTCTCTTGCTGGCTGAATAAATGCCTCTGGCATTGAGATGACCTTCTGGAAGCAAGTCTGCTCGCCAATCACGGTTTCAAACCTTCCCTTCTCTTCGGCATCCAAAGCCACCCCAGGCCCTACTTGGAGCAGATGTCCTAGAAGATGGAACCTCTCAACCTTTTCCACCAAAAGATTCGCCATGTCTCAAACACACTCCTGATTCATGCTCATCTCAAAAGAAGATGTCCCCTCCCTCCTCCTTTCTAAAACCAATTTCCTCCAGAGACTTGCACCCTCCTTCCATCAGCAGTTGGCTCCTCTTCCTGCCGTGGACACACAGTGCAGAGGGCACAGAAGGGCCAGGGAACACAGAGGACACAGCGTTTCAAGTGGGCCTTGCGGGAGGCAGAAGGAGCCTCAGTGCTTCCCATCATTTCCAAAGCAAGGCCCACAACTGCCAGCCTGCTTTCTCTCAGGCTACTAGGCACATCCCAGCAGCCTTATGAGGCCCTTCAGATGTCAGTTCTCCCCAAACCACGAAACACGCAGCAGATACTCAGCTTAACCATCTGCTCACTCTTTTCCCCAGAAGAAAAGCTCTCCGATTGCCTAATGTGGCTTTCCTCTTTAGACGTGACATACCATAATTAAATCATCATGGACCAGGAAATTGAATCTTGGTGCAGGGTTTCTAAGCCCCTGCACTGTGTCCATGTCAGGATGGTAAGTATTTTGTCTTAGAGTGTGTGTGTGTGGGGGGGGAGGGTGGGGGAGAGTTGGGGGAGATACTGTTCACTGTAGGATATCTAGAAGAATCTTTGGCCTCTGCCTACAAGATGCCTTTACCCTCCCCAACCCTGAACTGTGACAGTTAAAAATGTGTCTGAAAGCCTTAGTTGATCAGTCGTGTCCAACTCTTTGCAACCCTATGGACTGTAGCCCGCCAGGCTCCTCTGTCCATGGGGATTCTCCAGGCAAGAATACTGGACTGAGTAACCTATCCCTTCTCCAGGAATCTTTCCGACCCAAGGATCGAATCCGGGTCTCCTGCATTGCAGGTGGATTCTTTTACCATCTGAACCACCAGGGAATCCCAAAAATGTGTCTCAGTTCAGTTCAGTCGCTCAGTCATATCTGACTCTTTGTGACTGCAACATGCCAGGCCCCTGTCCATCGGCAGGTCCTGGAGCTTGCTCAGACTCACGTGCATCGAGTCCACAATACCATCCAAACTGTGTCAAAAATGTGTCTCGCTCAGTTCAGTTCAGTTCAGCCGCCCAGTTGTGTCCGACTCTGCAACCCCACAGACTGCAGCATGCCAGGCTTCCCAGTCCATCACCAACTTCCGGAGCTTACTCAAACTCATGTCCATTGAGTTGGTGATGCCATCCAACCATCTCATCCTCTGTTGTCCCTGTCTAGAAATTGCCAGATGTCCCTCTGGGATGGGGCACAATAATCCCTGGTTGAGAACCACTGTCTTACTGTCTGGCAACCAGAGCAGGGTTGGGAAGGCCCTTCGGTTCTCTCCAGAAGAAGCCCTAGACCAGAGAAACAGGCCACTGCCGCACAAAGGCCTTGATTTTCCAGAGCAGGTGTGGGCCAGTCGGATTTCCCAGTCGCCCGCACTGGCCTGCTAAATGCTCACACACCATATCAACACAGAGACAATGCATTCATTCATTCCTATACATTGGGGCCTCCCTAGTGGCTCAGTGGTAAAGAGTTGCCCTGCCAATTCAGGAGATGCAGGTTTGACCCCTAGGTTGGGAAGATCCCCTGGAGAAGAAAATGGCAACCCACTCCAGTATCCTTGCCTGGGAAATCCTATGGACAGAGGAGCCCAGCAGGCTACAGTCTATGGGGTCGGACTGAGCACACACACACGTATTCCCTCACATCAGATAATCTGGGTGCCTCCTATACGTCAGCCATTGGGAGGCATGCTGTGGACACAGAGGTAAGGAGGGTCAGGACCCCAGAGGGATCCACCCCACCAGGGCAGACCTGGACAGTGCTTGCCCTGGCTCCAGATTCTGGCTCACTCTGAGGACAAAGTCAGCCTCCTTGTTCATGATGCTCAAAGGCTCACTAGGTGGTTCCCGGCTGCAGCAGTCCAGCTCGGGCCACTGGAACAAATCCACAGGCTGAATGAAGAGCTCTGGAGGCCGGAAGTCCAAGGTCAGGATGTCCCCAGTCCTCCTTGACTTACCAACGGGCATCTTCTGTCTGTATCGCACATGTATTTGCTCAATATGAACTCACCTCCTGACGTCTCCTCTCCCCTGACTGTCTTCAAAGGCCACATCACTCAGCCACGCTGACTGCTTCTAGCTGGAGCACTTCTGCCAGCTCTGCCATGCGTCTCTCCCCTTTCCCCATCCCCTGTGAGCTCACCCTGGGCAGAGACCCACGGGCCCAGAGGCACAAAGGTGCTAACACAAGGCACCCTTGCCCTCAGACGCTTAGCTTCATCCAATATATCAAAAGGGAAATGGTCCCATACAGAGGGAGCCTAGCTCCACATCCTCCAAGTATATGAATAATAACCGACTGTAATTAATAAGGGCTTCCCTGGTGGCTCAGGGGTAAAGATCTGCCTGCAACGCAGGAGCCCCAGAAGATGTGGGTTCGATCCCTGGATTGGGAAGATTCCCCAGGAGGAAGAAATGGCAACCCACTCCAGTCTTCTTGCCTGGAGAATCCCATGGACAGAGGAACCAGTGGGCTACGTTTTATAGGGTTACTCCTACATCTCACTGGGAAGCAGGTGATGAGATGCCCCACATATAGATGCTTGGAGCCCTGGGGATCCTCCCCTCACCCGAGCTGGGATGAAACATGCAAATAATTTAGCACAGGTCGGGTACATGGTGGACACTAAATGGAGCTATTGTTTAATTACGGGACATTTCATTACATCTTTTGGTGGCCAGTCCTGAGTTTTAATAATGCGGCCACCCTACAGCAACCAAGCGTCCTGATCACAGAAGCATGAGAAGTGGAAGTGGAAAGGATCTCAGAGGACTCACGGGTCACTCTTTTCATTTTACAGATAAGAAACCTGGACTCAGGTAAGCCACATCCCAGCACAGCCCAGAAGAGCAGCAGACGCAAGGTGGCTAGCAGGGTCTCAGCCACCCTCCTCTCCCGTGGCGCACAATGATGCAAAGCCCAACATAAAGTGATGGATTACTCTGCAAAATTTAAGTTTCCAGGAGGAAAAACTATGTCCTTATTCACAGCCAAAGGTCTCGTCTATTATTTCCTGAGGTTCTCTTGGCGCCTTTAGCAACGACGCGGGCACTTCACAGTGGCAAGCCAAACAACAGACGTTCCCCTCTTGCCCTTTCTCCCCTGTGGTTCCCAGAAGGATGCTTTCTTCTCCTCCACAGGCATGCACGGCCACCTCCCCACTCTGGGTAATGTCCCATGATGTCTACAAGGGACAAGCAGATCTTTCAAATGAATGTGGTAAATCAAACGGACTTCTGTGCAGCCCAAGCCAGGGGGCTTTAGGCAGACACAATCCCGACCTTCATCGTCCTCACTGTATAATCCACATTTAGCCTCACTGTAGTTTTCCAAGGAGGAGAAGCATAAAGTCGGACTCCAACCTGTGCAATCAAAAGTTCTGTGGGGCTGTGACTCATGGCCATGCATGGCTCCAACCTCTTCTGGCAGGGGGTCTCTCTTAATCTTCCATAATATTCACTCTTTCAGAAACTGCCATCTAAGCCAGGGGCGGGTACTGTGCTTGAGAGTGTGTGTATATGTTAGAATGGAGACTGTTCATTGCTTTATTGAAAAAGAAGTAGGCAGAAGGAACAAAGACAGGCTGAAGAAAAGAACAAGGGTTGCAAACCATCCCCAGAAGCAATCAGGACACAAAAAACTGGAAATCCCAGAGGACACATGCATGCTGGCAGCAGTGACCGCCCTTGACACCATGTGATGCTCAAGGATGGAACACACTTTGTCTTAGGCCTTCGTTCTCCTTCTAACATCCTTTCTAAGGTATCCCACACATGCAGAGTGTGAACTTATTATACCCATTAAAAAAGGATCGTTCATTCTTAATTGGATGTTTGATGTAAGGATTAAAATGTATTTGTCATTCAGCTGCTTTCCATTAAAACCTCAGGGTGAAATTTCTACAATATTGTAGGAAATGGAATTTTTACATACTTTACTATATGCAAAAGACTCTCTGAGAACTATAAGCAGCCCTTCCTGCTTCTTCCCCACCTTAAAATTAAATAAATCTCAATCATCACCCTCTTAGAGCTTAGCACCTAGACTAATGGAGCAGAATCAGGTACTACTAACTGATAGCTGTCAGAAAAGGGAGACTATGAAAATTGCATTCATCGGATCCCAGCAAAGGTGTCTCTTCCTCTCCCCCAGCACTAGGGAGCATATGTGCTTAGGAACAAAGCCCCAGGAGTGTCTGCCTTTAATCAACGGCCAGGCTGAAGCCAGAGCGGGTAGAATGGATTCCACCCATTTCTTTCTAAGACCAACTTCAAGGTCAAAATGGCTTTTTATTTTGCCATTCACCTGGCTCCTGGCTAGGGCAGGAGTACGAATGGACGCTGTCCCCCTCCTCCATTCCCCAGCCTCCATCCCTCACCTGGGGCAGCCTCTTAAGCACAGGTGTGTGGACATCCACTTGTGTGTCCCAGCCCTGGCCTTGGTCCCTTCTTAGCTAAAGGGTGTAAACATGGGCACAGTCAGCTTTGGGAAGACGGGACAGAAGAAGGAGCCTGGGTGGGCCCAGGAAGCAGCTGCTCCCAGGTATCCAGGACATGGTCGGGGGAGCTCAGCTCTACAGACTTATCTTACTGCCAGGGCTGCGGCCGAGGAAGGCCAGAGTGGGGCCCTCTGAAGTTCAAGGTCCAGAGAGGCTGTCCAGCTCTGGAGACGGCACCACCTGACCCCCTAACTGGCCTAGGGGGCCATTTCTGAGCCACGTGGTCTCTTGACCAGCCTGTGTGGACATTTCTGGGACCACCTGGCCCCCAACCAGCTTGTGGGGTCATTTCCGGCAACCTCCATCTCTCTCCAGGCCTCATGTTAAACTCTGATGCTCAAGGCAGTCCCACCCCTGCTGTTTTCACTGGAGATGCACACAGATGACAGCAGTCAGGTGGGCAGGTTGGAGGCTGGGGCCCGAGATCTGCCCTGTCCTCTCCCATCCCCACCCCCGGTAATCACTGCATCCGAAAGGTCTTTAAGTCACACTCGCGGAGAATGGATGTGGGGAAGTGATAGGAAATCTGGATAGTCTGAAGTTAACGAGGAATAAAGGAGTCACCCCTGCACAGATTCAACCACCCATCACTTTCTCTTCTTGCCCATTTACTAATTATCATCCCCAAGCCCACGTGGGCTTCTGTTGTTCAGCCGTGTCCAGCTCTTTGGGACCCCATGGACTGCAGCATGCCAGGCTTCCCTGTCCCTCACCATCTCCCAGAGTTTGCTCTAACTCATGTCCATTGAGTCAGTGATGTCATACAACCATCTCATCCTCTGTCTTCCCCTTCTCCTCTTGCCTGTGTCCTTTAATAAAAATGCAGGTCACATGGGTGACCAGAACCAGTGCTCTTATGGGCGCCAAGGGCCAGATATTAGAATCCAAGATTGCACCAGAAAATTCCAAGACCCCACTGTCCCATACAAACCCAGCTCTGGGGGTTAGCTGAAAAGCACCCAGAGTTAAATGCACTATTTCTTCAGAGGCCACCTCTAAACTTCTGCAAAGCAAACACAAAATAACCCACCATACTGCCGTACCCTTAGTTCTCACCACATAAAACAAAGCCCAGTGCTGAGAGGCCCAGAGGCTGGGGAGGACCTAAAGCGCTCCAGCGACAGTCCCCGGGGGGTGGGTGCCCCCCTCCAGCTGGGTGCCCAGAGGAGCCGCTGTGAGTGTCCCTGGGGCTCAGCAGTAGGGCTGCTCCCATGCCGCCCAGGGGTGCCAGGCCCTTGGTTACCTGGTTCTTCCAGGGGAGCCTGCACGCTGACCTCAGGTTCTGCAATGACTTCGGGGGGTGGTGGAGGTGGGGCTGGTGGAGCTTTGACAGGGGTCGTGGACTCCGGAGTCTCAAATGCTTCTTCAGAGTCAGAACTCCTGATGGAGAGAGACAGGGAGAAGCACAGGTTAGACAGGGGCTGGGGCTGTATTTGCTCCAAGGGACCGGTGCTGAGGAGCAATGCACGGCCTAATGACCCCTCCCGGGACCACCACAACCAGGCCCGTGGCCCAATTAAATGGTCCAGGATCCAGCCTTGAAGCAGTGTGCTTCCCAGGAGTGAATCTCATTATCACCAGCTTTGGGCCCAAATGACAGAGTCTTTGAACTCAGCTCTACTCGAAATACACATTTCTGACCTCGGTGGCAAATACAACAGTAGAATCCTTTGATCAACTTTGGCACGTGTTACTTGGCATCAATTCAGTCAATCCGATAGGGAAGCATTCCCAGGGACACTTGGCAATGCTGTGGTTCCGACACATTCAAAGGACCCTCACCCCATGAAGTGGAATCTCATTCGGCCTCTTCCCCTCACCCCACCACTCTCTCCCGCTGCCGACACATTCAAAGGACCCTCACCCCATGAAGTGGAATCTCATTCGGCCTCTTCCCCTCACCCCACCACTCTCTCCCGCTGCCGTTCCTTCCCCAGCGCATCACATAACTTGTTATTATAGATGTATTCACTTCCTAATCACGTTAATTATATTTCTCGACTGAGCTGAAAAGGCCAAGAGGGCAACCTTTTCTGTTTTGTGTTTTTTTATCACTGCATCCCCGAGTCCAAACCAGGAGACAGTGAATAAAATATCTGTTAAGTCAATGAAGGAAGGCATGAAAGCTGGCAAGCCAGTGGAGGATGTGTCAGACTAAAGCTCAAAGCACAGCCTGCTGATCCTAGCAGTATGAAAATCGCCCTTGCTGGTCTGCAGTGATGTCTGCTCTCAAGGAAGATTCTTCACCCAGAGAAAGGAACCAAAACCCCACCCAGAGGAATGCCCACCATGCCACCCTGTAACAAGGGGAAGGGGCTCACAGAGCTAAAAAAAAGCCTTATCCTGGCTTGAGAAAATCAAGGGCAGCCAGCCCTTCTCATCACCCTGCTCCCACTTAGGGACTCAATTTCGAGCCAGAAAGGATGAGGCATCCCCAAATCACTGAGCCAGGCATGTGTCCTCAGGCGGAGGGCAGCTCCTTACGGGCTCAGATTGCAGAGGGGTCTGTGGTGCCGGCTTCAGCTCACTTTGAGGATCAGCAGCATCACCCAGGCTCACTCCCATCTCAGAATATTTTAAGTTGACCAAAATGCCATTTATTTATTTGCAACAAGAAAGGTAATTATCAAGACGGTGGATACTTAGGGTTGCTACTGGCACAAGCGACCCAGCAGGCAATTTGGCAGAAGATACACAATCAGAGAGCAATGCATCAGGTACGTATGGATGCTGAAACGCTCATTGACCTGAACATCCACAAGGATCAAAGGACCAGTGTCCTCCCCAGAAGTCAGCATTTTCTAAAGACCGTCTGCCAGCTAGCAGAGAGCACCACGACCAACCAATCCCTCCGCAGTCAGCCAGGGCAGGAAAAAAAGAGCCATTTGGTGAGTCTCCTTCAGAAAATTTCCATCGAGGTTTTTACAACTTGTGTGTTAGAGACTCACTTTATCGGAGCCAAAGATCCCCCACTCCCATCCTTCCAAGGACCCTGGCTCCTGCAACCAGCCACATAGCTCTCAAGGGACACAAAGAGGTGAAGAGAAACATCAGAGTTGGATTCGACGGAATCCAGTGAGCTGAAGCCTGTTTACTATCAAATTTCACAAGACTTAATTTATACAAATGCAACAGGGGCCATACCAACTTTTACAAACACACATTAATATTAAAAATGTAGCTTTCATCTGGGGCGTGGGGGTGGGGGGGCGAGGGGGTGAGGGGTGGGGGCGGGGCGGGATTTAAGATCCATGCCTGAACAACCACAGATCTAGGCAGCTGAACTTTTGCAGAATCTTTTTACTGGCATGAAAAACACAAGCAAGTCATGCAACCAAGCATCAAAGACGAACAGTAGTTTAGATCTGCCTGGTGTGCTCTGGGTGTAGACCTGGCCCCCAGCTTTGCATGCATCGGCAGCAATGTTGAAGAGACGCACACAGACAACTTGCCTCTTTCCTGGGTTTCCATGAAGGACCCGCAGACCTGAATCCCCACTGCCGGTCACCGTTGCCCACATCCACCGGGCCCATTCCACCGGGGGCCATGTCCACCAGGAGGCCAAAGCCATTTCCACTGAAGAACAGCTTCTGTCCCCAAACTTCCACCCCTAATTCCTTTGCCGATACGTCTGGGTTCTGAATCTCTTTACGATGTCACGAGAAACTCAGCCGCCGCCCCACCAGGCAGGGATGCTCTGAGCTTCCCCAGCGCCCAGCAGAGATGCAGAGGGAGCTCTTTCCGCGGCTTCTGCATCCCCGGGCTCCAGCGACGTGTGGCTTGAGAGCACAAAGGGCCCCTGATCTTTCCCAGCAGCATAAGCAAGCGACAGGGAGGGCCGGACGCTCGTGGATTCAAGCTGCTGAATTCCAATGAGGTCTCCCCAGCTCACAGCTGCCCAGCGTGCACACCTGCTCAGAGAGCACCACTATTCACCAGGGCCCCGTGTGGGAGGCAGTGTCAGGGGAGGGCAAGGGTACACCAGGCCCCTTGTGAGGCTCCTCGCCTTGTTTACTACGAACCTTTTCTGCATCAGAATACCAGAGGCTACCAGGGACCCCTGGAATGGCATTCACTTCCAGCACCACGTGCTGTTTTCATATTTTCACACCCTCCCCCAGGAGTGGAGAGCAAGTTAATTAGAGGAGGCGGACGGCAGCTTTTGTAATTAGCTCTTTTCTCCCTATTCGGTTTCTCAGAGGGGGCTCAGAAACATTCCCAAGAGCGGGGATTTCTGCAGTCCACCCACAAAGAGCCTGGACATAAACACAGAGCAGCAGTCCAGAGCCCCGATGCATGGAGCAGCTCTCCTCGGCTGTGCGATTGTTTTTTCCTACAAGAAGAACTGAAAGTGCGGGGAATTATTCTGCAAAGGCACCACACGTTTTTAAAATGAAAAAGCAAGTAAGTTAATTTGCAAAGAAGCTGTGTCAGAAAGAGAAATGTGCCATTACAGTCTGCTAAAATGACTCTAAATTACACAGAAATATATTTACCAGGATATGCAAATGCTAGGTTCTCCATAAGTAAATATGTAAATGAATGCAAATATAATAAGGTATATGCACTTCCAAAGTGTAAAGGTGTACCTCTTAATGGCCGGGCATGAAATATAATGACTTTAATTCCCAGCATAAAGAGCATTCTAATAGCTACCATATGTTGAACTTTTTGTTACATATCAAGCACTGGACTAAGCCATTTGCACATTTCTCTATAAGCTACAAAATATCCCGCTACTGGAGACCAGGCCCGTTTTGCAGATGACACAGCTATGGCTTAGAGACGCACATTGCTTAGCCCAAGGCCACCTCGTTAGTAAACTAGGGAAGTGCAGGGCTCAAATCTAGAACTGTCTGCCTCTAAAATCTGTGCTGTCTTACTATTACATCAGTGGCTTCTAAACCTTTCCAGCAACAAAACTATTTTTCTAAATGCATCTTATGCGAACTTCCTATGCACAGAGAAAAGCAGTATTTCACTCTCTTTATAAGGTCACTGTATGATATATTCTTATAAAGTCTATAGCCTTTCCTTTCCCTCCTCCAGGGGATCTTTCCAACCCTGGGATCAAACCCAGGTCTCCCCCATTGCAGGCAGATTCTTTACCAATTGAGCCACCAGGGAAGCCCAAGAACACTGGAGTGGGTACCCTATCCCTTCTCCAGCAGATCTTCCCAACCCAGGAATCGAACCAGGGTCTCCTACATAGCAGGCGGATTCTTTACCAGCTGAGCTCCCAGGGAAGCCCATCACTGAGAACAATTAAGCTATTTTTATGAACTTAAACAATCTGACCCTGGGGGTTGAGGAGGCCAACTGCAGTACTGGGTCTGTTGATTTCTCTCCTCTTTGCACATTATCGAGAAGTCCTGATGAGCAACCACGAACAGCACCTGTTCTGAACAGCCTGTCCTGTGATCATAGGACATTCTTTAATAAGGCAGTCAGGACAGGAGAGCTACCTAACAGGGCAAGACCAAATCAATCTATCAGCACAAGGCCATATGCCGGGTGGCAGGCGACACACACAGCGTTGTGTGTACAGAAAAGGGGAGACGGAAACGCATAACTGCGGGTATAGACTGTGCTGCCCGCTGAAACCCGAGTCTGCCAGGCTCCCCAGTGGGCTTGCAAAGTTTAAAAATACTTCCTCAAATATTTTTCTCAAGATTTTGGAAAGTCTCTATAGGATCTAAAGCCCCACCGAGCACACTTTGGGAACCTCCTCCACACAATAAGGAACCCAGACCCTTCATAGATGGCACCTTGCATCAAAACGAGTATTTTGTTTGTTTGGGGGTTTTGGGGGAAGGCGTTGCCTTTATTAACTTTTACTTTGTGTTGGGGTATAGCTGGTTAACAACGTTGTGGTTGCAGGTGAACAGAGAAGGGACTCAGCCATACATACACAGGGATCCATTCTCCCCCAGACCCCCCTCCCATCCGGGCAAAAGAGAGTATTTTATGGCAACTCTCCCCAAAGCAAGCCAGTTTAGCCAGCAAAATGCAGAACCCTGAGGCCTATCAACCTATATTTTTGGTTTGGTTTAAACACAGCATGTTTTATTTCTGTAAACAACAATATGAAGGAGTATAAGATCAACATCCACATAATAATAATGTAACATAATATAATAAAGTTATATAATATAGACATAGAAGTTTGTTTAATACAATACTTGGCTTCCCTGCTGGCTCAGATGGTAAAGAATCTGCCTGCAATGTAAAAGACCCAGGTTTGATCCCTGGGTTGGGAAGATCCCCAGAAAAGGGAATGGCATACACATGCATAAACATAAACACCAATATATGTGTGAATATGTGTATCTACAAATAAAATATTGGAACCTTTTAATAAAGAAGAACTATAAATGCCATCTTCCAGCATATCATTAAATGGCTTGTTGTTCACGCTCTGTCGTACCCAATTCTTTGCATCCCCAAGGACTGCAGCACACCAGGCTTCCCAGTCCTTCACCATCTCCCAGAGTTTGCTCAAACTCACACCCATTGAGTCAATGATGCCATCCAAGTATCTTATCCTCTGTTGTCCCCTTCTCCTCCTGCCCTCTGTCTTTCACATTTTGCTTAAGCTTTACTACAGATCATTAAGGGTTCAGAAGAATAAATTTCAGAGAACATAGAATCTTTCACCTTCAAAGCAGGAAGAAAATTTAGAGACTATTTCCTACTTTAATACACTTATCATATCTTTTATGCAGGTGAGGAAACTTAGGCCTGGAGAGCTGAAGTGCTTCCCAAGGCCTATTCCTGGCAGGTCTTCCATGGAACTGGGCTTGCCTGCATGAAACTGCTGCCAAATAAGAGCTTTAGTTCTAAATATAACTAATGTAATTAATACAATATAATTAATGCCCCTCCTGTTCCAGAAATCTAAAATTACTTATACTTACAGGATATCAGGCAGTGATTATCAAAATGCAGTTTGAGCTTAAGGATGGCTAGAGGAAAGGGGGCCTTCCACAGGTGGATCAACCCCTCACATGCAGAGCAGCTCCTCAGAACTCCAGTTTGCACTTCTCACCATGAAAGCAATCCGGGCGCTGTAAGTTCTTGCCACCACCCACCAAGAGGGAAAGGACACAGTGCAGACACTGAGAGGTAGGGGTCTTCCCAGGACACGAGCCCCAGCCTCTGAGCTCCTGGGGAGACCACTTGAGTAAGAACTGTGAGTGCTCCTTCTGGTGGTCCTCCCCCTTGAAGACAAACCCAGAGTGTGGGCCCAAAGCCCAGCCAGGGAGGAAGGCTCGCGTCCTCCTGGCCGGAAGACCATCTGCAGTCCCAGAGACAGAGGGAGACCTTCCAGGAAGGAACCCGGGCTCTTGGCGCATCAGACCACTTCATTCATCTCTGCACCTCGTGTAAGAATCTGATGCGTTTGTGAGTGAGCAGATATCTTAGAAACTGCTGTGCCCTAAATTCTATTCATCAGAATATTCTGCTGTGACAACCTTGTCAAGAAACTCTGTCTCTGCCCCAATGTGCATGCACGAGCGTGCACACACACACACACACGCACACACCTTCTTCCCTCCTGCTTAAAACTTGGCCACACTGGTTGTTTTTTTTTCAGACTGATGGAAAAGCGTCTTTCGCCTTAATTTCCCCATCCTGGATATAGAAACAGGATTTTGCTCAGCAACGTGACTCCTCAATAAATCAGTAAAGGGAGACTGTGATTTCCACACAGTCAAAGGCTGAGGTGCTTCTCGGTGGCCGAGGAGCCCATAGTCAGGTGCTGTCTCCCGTGAACACAGCCTCCAGGCATCCCAGCCAGGCAGCTAGGGTCTTCCAGCCTGACACTCCAGGGCAAGCCCCACTGACGCTGACACCCGCATCCTAAGATTCCCAGTACCTAGCGTGTGTCGGGTTATAAGGCAGATGCATTGTCAGATTCAAGCAGCTTTCACTTGGTGGTTACGAAGAGATGTCAGCAGGGTTCCCGGGGTATCAACTCACTGACTGCAAGGGGAATGCAGTCACAAGGGGATGAGTATCCTCCGAGACAGAGGAGTCCCGCAGACCCGGTGATGGCCGGCTGTGAACTGACTAAAGTAAGAAACAGGAACGAACTAGGTAACTAAAGCAACAGTGGAATTTATTAAGAGGCTATGGTGGCTGAGGAGTCAGATTTGAAGAGACGGGACTAAGCATCCAACTGGCCCACCTTGGGTCGTATGTTCATCATTTAGCTAGAAGAAGGTGTGAGTGCTGGGTGCTCGGTCACTAAGTTGTGTCTGACTCTTGCTACTGGACTGTAGCCCGCCAGGCTTCTCCATCCATGGGATTCTCCAGGCAAGAATACTGGAGTGGGTTGCCATTTCCTCCTCCTGGGGGTCTTCAGGACCCAGGAATCAAACTCGCAGGTACTGCGTCTCCTGCACTGGTAGGCAGATTCTTTACCACTTAGCAACCTGGAGAAGCCCAGAAAAGAGTGAGGAACCCTAACAAATAAGCAACCCGTAACACTCCCTGGAGAAAGAGATGGGAACCCATTCTAGTAGTCTTGCCTGGAGAATCCCACGGACAGAGGAGTCTGGTGGGCTACAGTCCATGGGGTTGCAAGAGAGTCAGACATGACTTAGCACAATCCAGACTCAATGGAATGGGGAGACTGTCCCCCAAAGAAATCAGGAGTTGGAATGAATGGAACGAAGTCCACAAGCTCTCACTACACTATAACTATCTCACTTGCTGTAACTGTGTCAGCTTAGACAAGTCACTTGACCTTCCAGGCCCTTGGATTGTTGCCCAGTAAGTGGGGATAAAAACGGTGAGGATACTACTCTCCACCTTATTACTGCAGCTTAGATTCTTTATTTTTGATCTTTATTGATTTATGTGGCTGCACCATGTCTTAGCTGTGGCATGTGGGATCGAGTTCTCTGACCAGGAGTCAAACCTGGGCTGGGAGCTCGGATCCTTAGCCTCTGGACCAGCAGGGACGTCTCTGCAGCTCCGGCTCTGCCCTTGGCATCCAAGCATTAGAAATTCTGGGAAATGTGATTTGCTAGCTAGTTAAGACTCCCATCTGGTCAGAGCTCCTGAGTTAGGCATGAAAGAGAATCTGGAGGCCACACACAGTGTGGGAGGGCTGTCCTGCCAGGTGGTCTGTGGACACAAGTGTATCCAGGAGAACGTGGGCCCTCCGAGCTGGACTTCATCCTTCCCTTGAGGCGCACACAACCCACTTTGCCAGGGACAGGGAGAAGGCTTGGTGTGGCGCTGTGCTCACGTGGCTGTGTACACAGGAGCCCAATGAACCCCGCTACCCCTCCCCCATGCACACACAACACAAGTTTTGAAGCTGACTTAACTGCAATGACACCAAGTACTTAGCAAAGGGGAAGGGACTCTCAGTGGCCTCAGGCCCCACTGCAGGTAGTAAAGAATCAACACTGGATGAGCTCTGGGCTCTTGATGCCACAGATTTGTAACTGGATCGTGTTGTGCCTTCCTGGAGAAAGGCCAGACTGACTCAAGTCTTAGGAAAAATAGAGAGAGAAGGGACTCAGGCAGCCCTTTTACGTTCTTGCTTTCATAAACTGATAGTCCTGAAATGCCATCTTTGTAGCCTAACTCGTTGCTTGAGTAACCTAAATTAGCATCTGTAAACTCAGACTCTCAAAAAAATCTAACTGGAAATAAGACATTTATGGTGATGGAAGTTGCTCAGTTGTGTCTGACTCTTTGTGACCCCATGGATTGTAGCATGCCAGGCTCCTCTGTCCGTGAAATTCTCCAGGCAAGAATACTGGAGTGGGTTGCCATTCCCTTCTCCAAAGACATTTATGGATGCTAGTGAAAAAAAAGACTGTAAAAGACACAAGGAGGCGCTTCTGACGGGCTGTCATTTAAAAGTCCTTCTCTTCTCTCTAGCGAGAACTACAGAACACCCTACCTAGCGAGAAGCCACTCACAACTCAGGCAGTATCTTCAGCTGGCCAAGAGACAGCTGGCTTCCAAGAAAATACAAAATGTCTCTGCTCAACCAAGTCATATGACCCAGAGCTTGCACTAAAGCTTCTGCACTCAGAGAAACCTCTTTTGGTCTTGTTCAACAATATACTTAGCTTTCTTTTATATACTATTCCAACAGGTTGGTGTTATGGACTGAATGTGCATGTCTCTCCAAATTCACATCAAAACTTCATCCTCGAGGTGACGGTATCAGGAGCTGGGGTCCTTAGCGGGTGATCAGGACATGAAGGTGGGGCCCTCGGGAATGGGATTAGTACCCTTATAAAAAGAGAGCTCCCAGCCCCTTCTGCCATGTAAGGATTCAGTAAGAAGACATCCAAATACCAAATCTGTCCATGCCTTGAGCGTGGGCTTTCCAGTTCCAGAACTGTAACATTTGCAGCTTAAGCCCATGAGCCTACGGTAATTTTTACAGCAGCCCAAACAAAGACAATTTGATAATCTGGTTTCTGAAATCAAAACAAATCAGAAGACAAGGGGTGCTGTTAAAAACAGGCAGATAAGTAACATCTATAAAGAATAAGTGAAAAAAAGAGACAGAAAAATGATAGGAGAGGATGTAAAAACTCAAAAAGAGCAGTCAAGTCTGGTCAGCCACTAGGACTTCCGCCAGCACCTGGCAAGTATTAATAACAGACCCTCCCTCAGAACCACATGCTGTTTACATGCACAGTCAGGAAAACTGCAAGCTAAATAACTAGTAGAAAAAGACAGCAGATTAAGGAATGTATATACAGTATGAGCTTATTTTGGATACAATAATTATATATAAACATAACAAATACACATAAACCCATATGTATATTTAATACCTATCTACCGATCCATCAGGGCCTCCCTGGTGGCTAAGACGGTAAAGAATCTGCCTGCAATGCAGGAGACCTGGGTTCAATCCCTGGGTCGAGAAGATCCCCTGGAGAAGGAAATGGCAAACCACTCCAGTACTCTTGCCTGGAAAATCCCATGGACGGAGGAGCCTGGCGGGCTACAGCCCATGGGGTCCCAAAGAGTCAGACACGACTGAGCGACTTCACTCACTACATACCTATGCAGAGACAAATAAACACACATACAGGCAACATGTACATGGGAGTCCTGGGTTGGGAAGATCCCTGGGAGAAGGGAAAGGCTACCCCACTCCAGTATTCTGGCCTGGAGAATTCCATGGACTGTACAGTCCATGGGGTCATGAAGAGTTGAACAAGACTGAGCCACTTTCAAGGCTAGGCAACATATATGTGCTGTGATTGTAATCAGAAAAAGATGTTTAAACAGGAGGACACGTTTGGGCGGGTATAGGGGAAGATGCAGGTCTGAACAGGGTGGAGCCCAACCCAGCTGCTGGGAACACCTGGGGTCTTTCCAGATCTGTATGGCTTGTTCTCCCAGATCTCATTCTGGTCCAGGACTCAAGGAACACAACACAGCTGGGGTCTTATTAGCTGGATTATGTCCAGGTGACACTGGTAGAAGGGAAAGAGCTGACAAGGAGCCTGGAGAAAGCAGAGGGGCGGCTAGAATGCAGCACCACGCCCACCCCACCCCCCACTGCACAGTTCCTGTGGACACGCCCACTCGGGGGCAAGCCCCTGGGGGCTCCACCCTCAGGGGTGCCGTGGGGCCACAGTCCAGGTGCTCTCACAGCCTGAAAGAAGCACCCATCCTTCTACCCTCACCTTCCGCACTCAACAAACGTTCTTCTGGTAACAAGGTGGTCTTCCAGGCAGGTACCTGGGTCAGATCAGCTTCCCACTTTCAAGAAGCACGCTTCTTCTTCCCACTCTCAAGGCTCAGTGACCTGCCAAAGGCTCCAGCACCTGTCCTTCATCTCTCACCCTAACCCAGGAACCATCCTCCACATCCTAGAGGCTCTTGGACATCGACAGGCTGTGCTCCTCACTTGCAAATCAGTCCCTGGTACATTTGGATGCTGTCGGTTTCCCAGGGCATGCTCACTTCCAAGGTGACAGATGAAACAGAGTTTCTGCATCTGGATCCATAACCGGCCACCGGGGCAGCCAGCTGGGCCAGCCTGGGCCCCCCGCCTCCGCATATCCTCTTTCTTTGCTTTCATTTGTTGTTTAGTTGCTAAGTCGTGCCCGACTCTTTTACAATCCCATGTTCTGTCCGTGGGATTTTTCAAGCAAGAAGACTGGGATGGGTTGCCATTTTCTTCTTCACCCCTTCCTTTTGGCCATACCTTAATCCCCTCCCTCATTCAACCAGTGGGTGTCTAAGCTTAAGGTTCTGGGAACCTACAGGGAGAGAGAGGGGAGGTCACGGGCCACCCAGACCTCTGGGGTCAGGAAAGTGGCCTCTGCCGGGGAGCAGAACAGTGACCCTGAGTGAGGCATGCAGAGACCCTGAGGTTCTGACAACTGAGCACGTGCCTCCAGAAGTGGTTTGGGTTTTGCTGTATTTCTTTTATCTGAACAAATATGTTCAACAGTTGCTTTCTGCTAAGCAGAAAGATGCATTCTGAAGAAAACCTCTTCCCCAGCTCTGCGGAATGAATGATAACTTGTGGTCTTCTGTGGGTCTCGATGAGCCTCAGTCATGATGCTGTGCATAGAGACAGATGCAGAAACCTGGACTCAGCATGGAGTGGCCAGAATACTTAGGTAAAAAGTCAGACATTTTAAAAGTTTTAAAAGCTCACTTTTACCACTGTCTGCAAACAGTGCTTCTGTACAATAAAGAGAGAGGAGGACTTCAACCTTTTGTCCCTTTCTTTTCCATCTCTTTACAAGATAAAAAGGAGAAAGAACAGCTTGTAAACAGCATGCCAGTTGCAGAGAATAAGTACTGTTCAACGCCTTGAAAATGTGCTTTTCCCTTGAGGCACTGCCTGTCTCAGTTTATTGTCACGCCCTTTTCGCTCATACATAATGCAGCGACATCAATCCAGTCTTTGACCCACTTATTAAAAACTCTGAACTGATGAAATCTAAATGAAAGCACTTTCTTCATGTATAATATATGAACTTATGATTCTTATCATTTCGTAAATACACACAGAAGAACACGCACCGGATATAAAAAATGAGATCAACAGATTTGGTTCCAAAATTCCTGCTCTGCCACCTGTTAAACGCTCAGGACAGTTTCTGCAACATTTCCGGGGCCTCAGCCTCCTCGTCTATGCAGTGTGGGCAGTAGCGGGTAATAGGTGGCGTAATAGCCAGCAGCCACATGGGGTGGCTTTGGGAAGTGAGTTTACACCTGGCAAGTGCCACGCACGAGGCCAGGAAGTCAGAACACATTTACCCTCGCCAGTCCTCAAAGTGTTAAAATTCTACAACCAAGATCATTATATCCATCACCTAAACATCACTCAGAGAATTAGAATAAGTTAGAGAAACTCTAAGCATAGTCTTCTTTTCTTTAAAGCCCCCTGCAAGTCAGGGAACAGCTGTACCAGTGATTTCTGAGTTTACAGAGTCATGAGAAAAGAGTGTGATTTTCTTGCTCTTCCCACACACCTAACACCAACCCCCGCCCCCCAGACAATCACTGCTAAAATGGCTGTGGGCAAGGAATTGTAAAATGAAGCAAGAAACTCCCCTCGAATATTTACTGAATTAATTCACAGCCACTGGGAGAGGAACTGCAATCAACGCAACAGAGGACGTGCTGATACTGGTTTGTTTCAGGCTCTGGGCTGCACTTGGAGCTTCTCTCTTCCTCGGGTTCCCTAGAAGGAAGGCTTCCTAGAGACAGACATGAAGAAGGAGGCAGGAGCCAGACCCCACAGAGCTGGGGAAAGAAGGTTCTGGACAGAGGGAACCACAAGATGAAGTGCCCGGAGATGAGGAGTTTGCCAAGTGCAAGGAATGGGGCTAAGGCCCCAGATCTTGAGGGCACGGTGGGTGGGTGGGAGGGGAAGGTTGCCTTGAAGAGTTGGACGCGGGTCGGGGTTCTACTCAGGGCGAGAGCTCACCTTGACTCATGTTTGTATGTTTAAGTTTTTCTGTTGTTGTTAATGTAGCTCATTCTTGAAGGCTTCCCTCGTGGTTCAGAAGGAAAAGAATCTGCCTGCAACGCAGTAGACCCGGGTTTGATCCGTGGATCGGGAAGATCCTCTGGATTAGAAAACGGCAATCCACTCCAGTATTTTTGCCTGGAGAATCGCCATGGACAGAGGAGGCTGGCGGGCTATAGTTCATGGGGTTGAAAAGAGTCGGACAGGACTAGGCGACTAACAGGTTTCTACTTTCACTTTCATTCTTAAAGTCTTTATTGAATCTGTTCTGTTTTGGATGGAACCAAATGTGGGATCTTAGCTCTCAGATCAGGGATGGAACCCAAATCCCCTTCATTGGAGGGTGAAGTCCCAACTGCTGGACAGACAAGGAAGTCCCCGATTTATATTCTCAAAAGGTCATTCTGAAGAAACTCACTGACTAAGAGAAGGAACATACGGTTGTCAGTGTGGGAGGGGATAGTTAAGAAGCTTGGGATGGACACGTCCACACCTCTGTATTTAAAATGGATAACCAACAAGGACCTCCTGTACCGCACGTGCACGCTACTGGTGTTCTGCGGCAGGGAGGGGAGTTTGGGGAGCATGGACACATGCACCTGAGTGGCCCAGTCCCTTCCCTGTTCACCTGAGACCATCACAACATTGCTAACTATGCTAGCTGCTCAGTCATGTGCGATGCTTGTGACCTCATGGACTGCAGCCCACCTGGCTCCTCTGTCCATGGGATGCTCCAGTCAAGAATACTAGAGTGGGCAGCCATCCCCTTCTCCTGGGGATCTTCTGGACCTAGGGATCAAACCCGAGTCTCCTGCATTGCAGGCAGATTCTTTACCACCACGCCCACCTGGGAAGCTGTAATACAAAATAAAAAGATTTTTAAAAAGGTCATGTGGTTGTTCAGAGAACAGCAGCAGAGGCAGAAGTAGGGTAGGAGGAGGGGGAGATGATCAGATCATCAAAGAGATGGTAGAACCCAGAGAAAAGTGGCTCAGGCCAGCAGATGAGCAAGGACCACAGTCGTAAGCAGTGGCCACAACTTCCCAGGTGCCCGTGGGAAGTTCAGAGCTGGCTGTCAGGAATGGGGCAGGGAATGCTTTCAAAAACTTCTGGTTAAGCCTGTCTTTTTAACTGCACCGTAACTGATACAAGGAAAGAGTTTTTCTCGACTTCGAGAGACTCTGAATCTTTTTACAACAGTTGATATAATAACAAAAATAGCAGAGTCATATTACTAGTTTAAATACGACAAGGCTGGTAAGTAACCTCAGATTTCAATTATGTATAACAAAGCTCCAACGAACAACACAATCTCCCTCATCAAACAGGCAAACTGTCTCAAAGTTAAGGTATTTGTGAAAATAAGCCAATTGGGTTAAAATAGACTCTCAGGGCTGGCCTTCTTGCCACAAACAACTCAATTTCACGATAAAAGGACCAGAACATGGTACAAATCTGACCATAGTCACCGGTTATTTCTGTTCATCTTGTCTTCAAGCCCAATCACTTAGAAGCACGCTCCAGCCTCCTCCCTCTCTGATTTTTAGGGCAAGATGTTAAAGGCCAGCTTTGTGCTTTGTTTTCCAAATCTCTTGCATCAAAGGCTCAAAGTTCTCCATTATCTCAAGGTTCCTGCTATGTAAAAGTCCTGTGCTCTGGTTTCAGCTAAAAATCTTAATATAAGATGAATTAAACAATTAGGAGCTTATCTCTTCTTTTCTTTGTCTCAGGATATGTGGATGGATGAAGCCACAGGACACGTGAGTGGATTAGGTTAGAAGGAAAGAATCAGGAATTTCCTTCAAGCCTTGGCTCACAAAACTGGGGGCGCATGAATGGAGAAAATGATACACTTTGCCCAAAATTAAGATGGAAAAGCTCTGACTCTAGAAATTTCCACACCCACACTTCCTTCAGAAAACACCAGAGGGGTCTCATTTGCTTGGCTCAGTGGGACCACTGAGAGAACTGGTCAGCTGAGATCACACTCCTGGATGAAAACCCACCAACCGATTCCTCATTCCACAGCTGCTAGCCTCAAGTAAACAGAAATCTTACAACAAAGATTACAGGGACGGAAAAAGAGCATTTCGGCCAAAGAATGAAAAGTACTCGGATATGGAAAAATAATCAGACACTTCTAAGCACCATTTCAAGACGGAGGCCCCACAAACCCTCAAGTTCCCCCTAAGACACTATTTTCACCCTAAGCCTTGGAAATCAGGAAATCAAGTCCTGAATATTCACTGGAAGGACTGATGCTGAAGCTCCAATACTTTGGCCAACTGACTCATTTAAAAAAGACCCTGATGTCGGGTAAGATTGAAGGCAGGAGAAGGGGATGACAGAGGATGAGATGGTTGGATGGCATCATCAACTAGATGGACATGAGTTTGAGTAAACTCTGGGAGTTGGTGATGGACAGAGAAGCCTGGCATGCTGCAGTCCATGGTGTCGCAAAGAGTCAGACACGACTGAGCAGCTGAACTAACTGAGGCCTTGGCAGCAATGCCTCAGAATACTAAAAGGAGAGTGAGAAGGGGTGGGTGTTTGTCACTCAGAACAAAGACTCCATGGGCACAAACACTTGCCTCTGAGCCTGTAAGACATGCTTGTCTAAGGGATGCCCAGAGGTCCACTCATCCATCTTTTTGATGCGAATCATTTTAAAGTCTATTGAATCTGTTACAAAATTGTTTCTGTTCTGTGTTTTGGCATTTTGGCAATGAGGCACGTGGGATCTGAGCTCCCTGACCAGGGATGGAACCCACATCCCCTACTGGAGGGTAGTGTTCTAAACACTGGACCTCCAGGGAAGTACCTCACCCATCTTATCATGGAGTATCCAGCGCTCTCCACATTAGAGTTTCTGGGTCCCAGATAAGAGAAGACCCACTTCTAACATATGGACACACTGTCAGCAGGGTACGTGGAGATCTCGCAAAGGCATGGAATGTTGCTCTGTTGTGTCCCCTGCCCTGCTGAAGGCTGAGGTCTCCAGCCTGGTGTCTCGGAAGCCCGTGTGCTCAGCTGGGGTGTGCGGCATCGGCCTCCCCAGCAGATATGGGCTCTCTGCAGCACCCTGGCCCCCAATTCCTCATGTGCAGCCATCACTCTGTCACGCGGGTCTCTTCTATCTTACAACTTGACTGCTCCAATTTCATAGACTTCCATCCCCAGGTTCCTTTACTTACCAATAAAAGGTTACATCTGGGTGTGGGGGAGATATTCCCCAGGGCCCCTGATATCTGGGCAATCCATACCATCTCCAGGAAAGCTGTACCCATTCACCCCTACATCTCTGGCCCAGTCCACCCACCACCGTGGGCATTTAAGCCTCGAGGTTTAGAAGAGGTGGTCACATTTGGAGAGGTGGGAGAAAGCCAACATCCAGGAAATTACAAATATCATGTCATGTCATAGTATGTTGTTGCTGTTCAGTCACTCAGTCATGTCTGGCTCTTTGCAACTGTAGCAAAGTCAACCCCATAGACTGTATCACTCCAGGCTTTCCTGTCCTTCACCATCTCCCAGAGTTTGCTCAAACTCATGTCCATTGAGTCGATGATGCCACCCAGCCATCTCATCCTGTCATAGTATATATTAATACTTTGAGCACAGGTTGGGAAATTTAACATGTAAACCCAAGAGAGTGGGCACAGACAAGTAAAGAGCAGTATTAAGGCTCCCCCTCCCTGGCAAGCTGGCTCTGAGATTTAGCATCTTCTTTTCCACTTCACAAGCACTAAGGGCTTTTCCTCTTGTTATAAACCATTCAGACAAGTGATATTAACGTAGGGTGCTAGTGGCAAAGAACCCGTCTTTATGTTTGCTCCAGTGCAGGAGACGTAAGACACGGGTTTGATCCTTGGGTCGGGAAGATCTTCTGGAAGAGAGCATGGCAACCCACTCCAGTATTCTTGTCTGGAGACTTTAATGGACAGAGGAGCCTGGTGGGCTACAGTCCATAGGTTTGCAAAGAGTCGGACGCAACTGAAGTGACTAAGGGTGCACACACGTGCTGCCCCAGATGCTGGCATTTCAGGACTTTCTTCAACAGACTTCAAAGGAACTATGAAAGTGAAGACAAAGTCGCTCAGCCGTGTTCGACTCTGTGACCCCATGGACTATAGAGTCTGTGGAATTCTCCAGGCCAGAATATTGGAGTGGGTAGCCTTTCCCTTCTCCAGGGGATCTTCCCAACCCAGGGATCAAACCCAGGTCTTCTGCATTGCAGGCAGATTCTTTACCAGCTGAGCCACAAGGGAAGCCCCAAAGGAACTATGTTATATTCAAACCCACAAAAAGACAGGAACATTTCATATCATTTCTTCACATATATTCTCTTTCTGAGGTGCAGAATCCTTCTGCAGCAAGAAAAGGATGGGGTGTTAACCCTGTTTATGGACGTCATAACCGAGTTGGCAATGCTTTGCCTCCAGGAACTGGGAACAGCTCCGCATTGCGTGCAGTGGTCGTGTTTTTTTCAGGTGGTATTTGTTACCTTTGATGTATTTGTGACCCTGACCTCAGACAGTCCTCAGAGCTCAGGGGCACGGCCAAGCAATACGGAGAGACTCACACAGAGAGGGCAGGCAGCAGGGAAGCTGCCCACTGCAGCCTCTGCCCGCTGTCTTATCAGGACCAGGTGGCCGGTGACCTCGGGGCTATGACTCAATCCCGCGATGGCTTTGGCGGCTGGGGACAGCCCCAATTCTGTGCAGTCTGGCGGGTGGTAAGAGCTATGCCCTCCAGTGGGGTCAGCAGTCATGGTGTACGGTCCACAGGGTGGGCTCAGACCCATTCTCCCTCATCTGTTACTGGAACAGTTGGGTGTAAGGGGCGTGGAGAATAAGCACCTCTCCACTCCTGACGTCCAGCTTCTCCATCCTCAAGGCAGCACGCTGAGCACCACCTCTCCCCAGAGTCAGCCTTGCCCTTCTCACTTGGCGGTCCTTCCCACTGAACTCCACCTCAGGGTATCCTCCAGAACTATCAGCAGCGAGTCTCTGGGGAAATTGCAGACAGAAGCTTCCAGCCACGCATGACCATGCTCCTCCTGCTCCTTACCTCTCCAGGCGCCTGGGGTCTTCTTCCAGGCCTGGCCCTGGGACCCGAACATACTCAACTACAGGCGCCAAACACCCAGGAGTCATCCCAGGAGCAGGCTCGCCTTCCACGATGCGCCTGTTAGGGCCCCAGACACAGGCTGAGCCACCAAAGGTCAGTTCATCGGCCAAGAGCACCAACCCATCTCCTCCCCGCCCAGCCGGGTCTGAGCCCCAGTAGCTGGCAGCCCCTGAGGCACCCCCAAGGCTAGAGGGGCAGCTCCAGGAGGAACTCAGCTGCTGTGGATCAAAAACTTGAGTCTAAACGCTACAAACTCTGATGCTTTAAATTGTTCAGGTTTTTGTCCAGTTTTCTTTTTTTGGCGGGGTGTGGAGTGGGGAGGAGATCCCGTTTTCTAAGCCATCCTGATAATGACCACTTGTCAATTATAGGAAACATTTTCCCTCTTTTCTTTCCTTCTATTTATTTATTTTTTTGCTCCGGACCTTTATTTTATCTTTTAGCCATTTTTTAAAAATTGAAGTATATTTATTATATTAATAATTTACAAAAGTTGTATTAGTTTTGGGTATACAGCAAAGTGATTCAGTTACATACACATCTATATACATTCTTTTTCAGATTCTTTTCCCTTACAGGTTATTACAAGATATGCTATGTTCAGTAGGTCCTTGTTGGTTATTTATTTTATATATAGCAGTGTGTACCTGTTAATCCCAAACTCCTAATTTATCTCTCCCTGCCCTCTTTCTTAAAGTCAGTTTGAAGTTTTGGTTTTTCAAGTGCCAGCAAAGGTGCCTAGCTGAGGCCACAGGCAAAGCCCTGCTGAGAAAGAGACACACTCCAGCTGGAGTGCCAGTCTGACCCCTGCACCACCCACACACCCCCACCATCTGTCTCTCACACACTCTCTGGGCACCCCTGCCTCTTCCTTCTCCCCAGAAGCAGAGTTCCTTGGAGACAGATACTTTAAGTGTTGACCTCACTCCCCCAGCAGCCCTGCAGGCAGGGAAGTGTCTCCAGGATCAGTCTTTCTCCCCAGCGCATTAAAGGAAATGAACACAGTCACAGGATCCTCTCTGAACAAAGTCAGGCTGGGAAATTTCACGCAAGACTACAAGTGTGCAGATGTTTCCAAAGTAAAGCCAGCCTCTCCTGCCTCCTTCCTGAAGGGAAAATACTTCCAGACCACTCCCTTTAAAGGGACTCCCCTTTAAAGGCAAGTCCCTTTAAAGCAGAACAATGAATAATTAGCGCATCCCACCAGGGCCCTGACATTGATCCAGATTGCTTCTGAAGTCCCCAAGATCCAGACCCAAATCCCATTAAAGATGGAGGCTGCATGCAAGTTGGGGGTGGGGAGTTGCAGAAAGGATGGCTCCTCCTGGGCGGGCAGCAGCTCATGGGCTGGCAAATATCAGCGTGATTTTCTCCCCTGGCCTTGATTAAGACTGGCTGGGTGTTTGATAATATCAAATTCAACGTAGATGAACTTCAGGCACCTCCCACTTGGGTAAACAGGGTAAATGCCCGCTTCCTTTAGAAACTGACCTCTGGAACATCCCTGAGATGATGCAAGGAATAAGACAAGAAAAAGACACGTGAGGGCAAAGCGACAAGCTGAGACTGGCCTGGACCAAGGGACCCGTCACTCATTTTTATCCCCAAATAAACTATCCACTACATTTTCTCAGCAGGTAGAGAATTCACTGGGAGATTTCACTGGGAACACACCTCTGATTTCAGTTCACCAAATGATATATCTAAATATATTGTTTTAGGGATTTCCTTGGTTAAAAATCTGTCTTCCAACGCAGGGGATGTAGGTTTGATCCCTGGTCCGGGAACTAAGATCCCAAATGCCGTGGAGCAGCAAAGCCCAAGAAACGCAACTGGAGAGAAGTCTGCGTGCCACAACAAAGAGACCATATGCCACAACTAAGAGCTGAAGCAGCCAAAATAAATAAACAAAAAAATATATATTTTTTAGCAAATCAGAAGTTAAAGGGAAAAGATTAAAAGGATTACGTGACTGAGTCTGAATCATGACTAGCAGGAAAGGCCTGAGTGATATTTCATGAATGATATGTGCTCATGAGACAAACTTTCTGTTAGGAAAAAGTCCCTGTGATATCTAAGATCCTGATGCTTCCAGCTCTAAAATTCTCAGGCTCTGGAACTCCAGCAGCACCTTGAAGGAAATGAAGCTGGGATAATGACCGCCAACTGGGTCCGGCAGCTGGCCTGAGCAGTCAGTCCCAGAAGGACACAGAGCTGCCAGGATCCGCCTCAGAGCAGGGCTGGAGCAAACCCTGGGCAAAAGGGCCACCCCCACCCCTGTTTCCACCCCACTCTCCCCGGCCCAGGGCCAGGAGCTGCTGCTGCTTCCATTTAAGGAGAAAGCAGGAAACATTGAAAGCAGTAAAGGGAACGTTCCTTCTAAATAAGGAAGGTTGGCAAGTACAAAAAACCTGTGGGAAGTCCACCTCTCCAACAGGTAATTTATCGCACAGCCGTGGGACGCACTGTGCACAAGGCCCACCTTCCCGACCCCAGGAGGTGCTTTCCTTTGCCAGGGCAAAGAGTGAGAGAACAAAGGCAATTTGCTGCTCACAGCTCAAGCCCAGTTTCCCTGCAAGCCTCTGCTCTGCCTTAACCTAGCAAGCAGCAGCTTCCAAACGGACAAGGAGATGAAAGCAAGGAAAAGAGAGCAGCTCAGAAATGGACAGAGACACACTCAGGTGCACAGAGGTTTGGGAGACAACAGACATGTAAGAGAAACAAACCATCCGGGAGGGGAGAGGAAAAGGCTATGGTACGTGCCCAACGGTGACCTGAGTAACCCGCAGGCTGCAGTGCATGCTGGGATATTCTGCGGGAGCATTGAGGCAGGGATGTGGGCTTTCCAGGTGGCTCAGTGGTAAAGAATCCACCTGCCAATGCTGAAGACACAAGAGACTCAGGTTCGATTCCTGGTTCAGGAAGATCCCCTGGAGGAGGGTATGGCAACCCACTCCAATATTCTTGCCTGGAGAATCCCATGCGCAAAGGAGACTGGCGGGCTAGAGTCCAGAGTATCACAGAGTTGGACGTGACTGAGCAACTGTGCACGACACACACATGTGCTTTCTTTAACCTGGTGCTTGGCAGGATCCTGAGATGCCCCACAGTGGCGACAGGAAGGTTGAGGGTTGAACCGGCTGTGTTCCTGGGTCATATCCCACAGAACCTTAATGCCTAGGGTCCAGCTGAGTCTCTCCCTGCCCCTGTAAGTCCCTCATTAGCACAGCTCAGTGTGGAGCAGATATGCCTAGAATTCTTTCAGCTAGTGAGACATTCATTCATTTATTCATGCATTCATTTATTCAACAAATTGTTTACTGCAAAAAGGGATGTGGGTACACAAGCATAAATAAGTAGAATTATAATAACAGAAAAGACTCTGATGCTGGGAAAGATTGAGGGCAAGAGGAGAAATGGGGCGACAGAGGATGAGATGGTTGGATGGCATCACTGACTCAAAGGACATGAGCTTGAGCAAACTCCGGGAGATAGTGAAGGACAGAGAAGTCTGGCATGCTGCAGAGTTCATGTAGTTGCAAAGAGTCAAAGTGACTTAGCAACTGAACAACAACAATGGAAAAGGCTTCCCTGGTGGCTCAGAAGTAAAGAACCCACCTGCCAATGCAGGAGACTTGGGTTCTATCCCTGGGTTGGGAAGATCCGCTGGAGAAGGAAATGGCAACCCCCTCCAGTATTCTTGCCTGAAAAATCCCATGGACAGAGGAGCCTGGTGGGCTACAGTCCATGGGGTCACAAAGAGTCGGACACAACTAAGTGACTTCACTTTCACTTCACTTTAAATACATTATACGTCAATAAAATTCAAATAAATAAATTAAAAGCTGCAAAAAGAAAAAACTCAAGGAAAATGCCCTCACACGGCTCACATCCTGATAACAACAGTTAAAGACACAAATCAAGAAACTCCACCTTTCGCTAAGTTTTACAAAGGCCTCAAACAAAAGAGTGACACACTGCGCTGATGACCGTCTGCTGCAACAGCCGCTTGCTGTATGTGGCTATTTTAATTTAAATCACACTAAATAAAATCAACGATACAGCTTCTCGGATCCACCATCCACATTTCGAGTGCTCAAGAGTCAAGTGTGGCTAGTGGCTACCATATGAGACAATGAGAATACAGTATCTTTCCACAGTCACAGGTTCTACTGGACAGCACCAGAGAGTGAGGGCACAGAAATCTACCAAGAATGGAAGCTGAAGAAGGAGCCGGCCGTGCCAGCATAGGGCAGAATGCTTCCTAGACAGCGTGCTGCATGTGCAAAGGCCCCGAGACAGGTGGGCATTGAAATTCAGAGAACTGACAGGTGGCCAGTGTGCTAGTGAGCTCCGACACGGGGTTGGATTTTAGACTAAAAGCAACAGGAAGCAGACACAGGGAAGAACCATCATCTGCACTGTTTTAGGAAGCAGGGAGGTAAGGGAAAAGGACAAGGCTTGACCACCAGGTTTCTGCAAAGAGCAGCTGGGAGGCGACGCACCACTGCTGAGATGGGGAACTAGGGTGAGGGCTGGCCACTTCATATATACTTTATTTGTTTCTGATACAAGGAAGGTCATCCATTCTATTTTGGACAAGTTAGGCCTGAGAGCTCCATGGGAAACCCTAAAGGAGATACAAAGTAAGCAGCTGGATAAGCATGGTGCTTGGACAACACGGGAGGATATAAATGGGGGCGTTCTGAGTACATGATGGTATTACACCCATGAGTGTGAAGGAGACGTCTTAAAGAAACAAAGAAGGTGGCCCAGGCTGAAGACTCAAGCACTCTAGTGTTGATAAATGGCCATGAGGTCAGGTCATGAGCGGTGAGCACACGGGTCCAAGCCCTGTACAATCAGGTGCCAGCAAAATAAAACTCTTTGTCCCTTTTTGTAACTAAAGTGTAACTGGGACGTTGATTTACTAACTGTCGCAGCTACTTTCACACTCTCAGGGCAGAGCCTGGGTTGTTGCAACGGAGATTTTACACCCTGCAAAGCCAGTCTGGCCCTTCACAGAAAGCACCTGTCAACCCCTTGATTTAAGCATGGCATGCCCTCAGTCTCCCAGAGAAGGCAATGGCACCCCCACTCCAACACTCTTGCCTGGAAAATCCCATGGATGGAGGAGCCTGGTAGGCTGCAGTCCATGGGGTCACTAAGAGTTGGACGCGACTGAGCGACTTCATTTTCACTTTTCACTTTCATGCATTGGAGAAGGAAATGGCAGCCCACTCCAGTGTTCTTGCCTGGAGAATCCCAGGGACGGGGGAGCCTGGTGGGCTGCCGTCTATGGGGTCGCACAGAGTCGGACAAGACTGAAGTGACTTAGCAGCAGCAGCAGCAGCAGCCCTCAGTCTCCATATCTATCAAATGGGGGTGGAAGTGCCTGGGTCACAGTAATGGATTTGTGTCTGCAATGGGAAACACCTGATTCTACTCAACAAGGCTAAGAGAGGAGCTCTTCATTCTCACAGCATCCAGCGTTGTTTCCACTTCTGGCAAAAGCACACAGCACCCACCCGCTCTCTAGAAACAACTGCTAAAGTGAATTTGTAAATATAAACAAAGCCAGTGTCATCTAAGTCACCATTTCCAATGTAGAATGGATATAGACTGAGCGGTTCTAAGTCATTTCTTGGTGGCCAACCAATCTCCCTCAGACTCTCTCCCATCCAACCTGAAACAAAAGCATGAGTCCATGAACAACTGGTTTTCATGGAAAAAAGTTGTTTACAAAGCCTATGTCCTCACCATTGATCTTAGGGGAGAGGATGGAATTGTTCACCATCCTCTGCTTACCCCGGAATGCTGCCCCAGCTCAGGCTATCCATCTAGTAAGAACAGCCAATCATATTGGCTACTCAGACTACACTGGTTTCTAGGCAACCAGAACTATAGCCACAGAAACAGGCTGTTGATGGCAGGAAGAAACATGAAGACAGGGACAGAGGGGTGATGTAGAGAGTGCCTTGAAGCCAATGACCTAGACGGAACACTTGCCCACAGTCACTTAATCCATCTCCCAATCCTAGCTGCTCACCCACCATCAGCAGGTGCCCTGTCCCAGGGTCCCAGCAGAAGCGGGTGGCATGACTCCCTGGATCACTGGCAGCTACCTGGATGGCTTTCAGAATGTTCCTGCCTTCAGCCCCCCTTACAGAAAGCCAGCAGATAAGCAGAGAGAAGGTAGGAAGGGCCAACATCCTTCTGGACACAGGGCCCATGATGGAGATATTCAGAAATGATAACCAAGGAAAAGTACCTGCTATGGATGGACTCACTGCTTGCATCTCCCCAAAATTTGTTATGTTGAAACTCTACCCCTCAATGTGATGGTATTAGGAGGTGGGGCCTTTGGGAGGTCATTAGGTCATGAGGGGCCTTCCCTCATAGCTCAGTTGGTAAAGAATCCACCTGCAATGCAGGAGACCCCGGCTTGATTCCTGGGTCGGGAAGATCCGCTGGAGGAGGAATAGGCTATCCACTCCAGTATTCTTGGCCTTCCCTTGTGGCTCAGCTGGTAAAGAAGCCGCCTGCAACGTAGGAGACCCCCGGCTCGATTCCTGGGTCAGGAAGATCCCCAAAAGAAGGGAAAGGCTACCCACTCCAGTATTCTGGCCCGGAGAATCCCATGGACTGTATAGTCCATGGGGTCGCAAAGAGTCGGACAGGACCAAGCGACCTTCACTTTCACTACTTCCTAGGTCATGAGGGTGGAGCTTTATAAGGGCATCAGTGTCCTTGTAAGAAGAGAACGTGAGTGCTTGCTCTGCTCTCTTTCACTGCCTTGATATCTGAGGACAAGAAGAGGACAAGGAGACAGCCATCCACAAACCAGCAGCGGGCCCTCACCACACACGGACATTGGATTCTGCTGCCTCCAGAACTATGAGAAATACCTATCTGTTGTTTAAGCCGTGTCCTCTGTGGTATTTTATGTTATAGCAACCTGAACTAAGACAGCTCCTTTGGGATTCAGGCAATGCCCATTCTACAAATTACTTTACAGCTTATTCAGTTTCAGGGGGGAAACGGCTCATCCAACCATAATATCCAAAGTGAAGTATCTGCTTCTAAGAACTGAGAGGCCCACAGTCAAGATACTGTCTCTGAAGCTAAATGACTTAGCCAAGGGTCACCTTAAGCAATAAGACTTCGAAAGAAATCCAATGAGACCTAAAGAAAGGTCCTGCCAGGAGCCCCAGCGGCCCTTTCTGGGCTTCTGAGCAACGGACATGCTGGCAATTTTCAGAAGCAGAGGCATTCCTGCCTTTCCTGCTGTCTGCTGCCTCTGTCTTCTCAGGGTCTTCACAGACACGGAACCTCACCCCCAAGAAGCCCTAAGAGGCAGGCCGGGCAAGCTCAGAGCCGATAGACCCTCTCGACAGCCCCCAGACTGACAGGGAGAGGAGCCGCACGAGGATGGGAGAGATCAAAACTCCACTTTCCCATCTGTGACCACAGCCACCCAGAGAGCTCCAACCCCATCCCAGAAGCACTCACCTGGTGCAGCTGGTGCCCAGGGCCTCTCAGGTCCTGGGCACTCTCGGCTATAATTCCAATCCCAGCCCAAACTCAACAACCTTCCCCCAGATGCGCTCCCAAATTCCACTTCCTTGTCTTGGCAAACGCCACATCCTCTCCTTGGACATCTCAGCATAAATCCTCTGGTTGTATTCCCCGCTGTCTTTATAACCTTCCCTCCCCTGCTCATCAATCACTGCGGCCTGTTGCTTCATCCTTCCTCACTTCCCGCCATCCCTCCCGGCCCTTCTATTTTGCTGCTCACGGGTCCACACAGGCAGCAGTTTCCCTATTTGTGATTTTGGGTATTGTTTTCGGGTCATGAGCAGTGCCACAGCCGAAGCAGGCTGAACTCGCCCGCACACCACCACTTTCACCCTCAGATGCTGACGGCCCTTGGCTGTCCCTGCAGAGCCCGGCTGTGGGGACCTGCAGGAAGCGGAGGGAGCCCCAGGGATGGGGGTCTCCGGCTGCACAAAAGACAGAGCACTTAACGCTGCTTTTCTCAGCAGAAGCCCAGCCTCGAGGGGCTGCAGCGGAAGGAGGGCACAGCGGCGGGGTCTAATCGATGGACTCAGATCACGTTGACGCAAGTACTTCCCGTCCCTTTCCTGTGTGTGTCTCATCCATCGGTGCTGAGAAATAAGTGTCTTCTGCAGCGGAATTCTGCTCTCCCTGACTCCCCCAACCCCCACCCGCCACCGTCTTCTATCTGGAAACAAAGGCTACTATTGCTACCAGAACTTCTTTTCCAGATAAGAAAGCGGCAGCTAGAGAAGTGTCCAGCGGTTTCTTAGGAACCCAGATGGAGGGACTCACCCGGATGGAGAAGCTCAGGGCTTCTCAAACTTTCCTGCCTAAAAGTCATCTGGGCGTCTTTACAAATCACTGGTTAAATGGAGATTCTGACTTAGACTCAAAGGTGGGCCCTTTGATTCTGCCTTTCTAAGGAGCAAAGCAGAGGGTGAGGCTGCCCTCCTGGGAGGGGGTGGACCATCCCAAGAGTCACAGGGATTTCAACACGTGAACCTCCATCTCCACCTCCCCTCTCAATCCCATGTGCCATCCTGCACCTCCAGTCTGCTGCTGCACCCCAGAGGGGAGACACAGGACTCCCCATCTTCCTCCTTCCTTTTTCCACTGCTCTCCGGGGACAGAATGAAGCTATCAGGTGGGGTACAAAAGTTGCCCAAAGGCACCCCAAACCTGAATGAAGAAGCACAGAAATCCTGCAACTAAAAGAGAAAATATTCTGCAGGGATTTTCAAAATATCCCCGTCTTCGGTTTCACTCTTACACCCAGGGCCTCCCTGATTTGCTCTTTCACAGGGAACCATCATAGAAAAAGAGACACATGTTCAGTCTAGTTACCAGCTGTCATGGACTGTACCCTGCCGAGGCAGGTTGTGCTCCCTGAGTTCCTCTCCACCCCTGCAGCCCTGACAGCATTATCCTGCAGTGGAAGCTTCTTTCCTGCCACAGACCACACATGGCTACCCTGTCTTATTATTCTTCACAAGCATGTGACTTTAGGTGCACAGAAAGGTACTCTCTTAATACACTTCTTAAAATCTCTAGACTGGAAATAAGCAAATCGATAGTAGAAAAACTCCCAGTTATTCAGACAGCAGAGACGCGATTTTAAAGAACAGTTGCCAGGTATGGAACCAGCCCCAATCATTTCCACTCTCTCCATTTTTAAAAACAAAAGTGTTAAGGGGTGGAAAGTGGGATTCTGTGAAGGAGTAAATATACTAGCTTAAAGATTTAAAGACATTTCAGAAATAGTTTCAAGGAGAGAAGACTCTGGCTAGTACACATGGACCAGCTCATCCAGGCAACATTTGAGAAGGAGCTTCCATTACAACGTGGCCGTTTGGCCTGGAGTTTTATTTAAACATCCTGGTAGGTGGGCTTCCCAGGCGGCGCTAGTGGTAAAGAACCCACCTGCCAATGCAGTGAGACATGAGATGTGTGTGGGTTTGATCCCTGGGTCAAACTTGGCAACCCACTCCAGCATGCTTGCCTGGAGAATCCCATGGACAGAGGAACCTGGTGGGCTCTAGTCCACAGAGTCGCAAAAAAGTCAGACATGACTGAAGCAGCTTAGCACACACTTCCCTGTGGCTCAGCGGTAAAGAATCCATCTGCCAATAGAGCAGATGTAAGTTCAATCCTTGAGTTGGGAAGATCCCCTGGAGAAGGAAATGGCAACCCATTCCAGTATTCTTGCATGGGAAATCCCATGGACAGAGGAGCCTGGAGGGCTATAGTTCATGGTGTCACAAAAGAGTCAGACACGACTTAGTGACTAAAACAATAACATCCCCCTAGGGTGGACTTAGGACACCTTAACCTAGCGTCCATCTAACAGAATCTCTCCCAACTCAGCCCTCAGCCAACAGAACCCTGGTCACTTATTAACTCAACTGGGAAAGAGGGCGGGGACGCTGGGGACACGTGAACTGAATCCCTGATGGCTGAGGAGCAGATTTTCCCAAACATATGGTCACGTTATCTTTTCGTGTCTCCCGAAAGCTTTTAGACAGATCTGAGCCCTGACAGCTAGCTAGGTCAGTAGCCGATTAGCGCCCACCACTCTTTAACTGATTTTCAGTTTACAGACTTCTCAAAAATAGGCTTGTACTGTTCTTTTCGACTTAGGCTCAAGTCCCAGGTGGTAGTACATATTTCCATGCATTGAACAATACACCACACGAATGAAAACCAAGGCAGGCAAAGCGCAGGGCTCCTGGCACTGAAAAGCCTCCAACACGACGCGCCTCCATTGTAAGACGATGCTGTCTCGAGCTACGAGGAGGAAGACAAATGATCGGTGCACACCTGCTCTTTAGAATGGTTCGCCGCTAAAGAGCTGGAGCCTGGAAAACCACGAGGCTCAGCCTAGCATTACATCACCACACTGAGCCAGGTCCTCATTGAAACCCCAGGCACAGGGACGAGTGAGGAAGCCCCACATGCATGGCACCCCGCGTGCCTACTACAACACGCAGACCAATCCCTGGAGTCCTTTCATCTACACATCAGTGGCTCCCATGACCACTTTACTGCCTCCCCACCCCGCAAACCCCCCACAAAACACTCTTCTCTGAAACACATTCTCTTTGGGAAAGGAAGAGCAGGTAAGGAGGGGATGGCCTGCAGCCGGATCTATTCAATAAGCCCCATCCTCCAGACAGGCCCAGGTAGGTAATGGAGATGACCATTTAAAAACGGAAATCCTAATAAACACCCATCCAGTATAAAGGCCCCATTGGCTCTTGGTTTACAGAAACTGGATACACAGTCAAACGCTGCTTCCACCAGTGGACCAATGACAAGACTGTTTGGCTGGCTTTACTAATAATAGCGAGCAGCCTTGTCCTCCCATGTTCAACCAGTCAGTGTGTGGACGCTTGGGTTAATCCGACTGAACGTCTAGCAACGAAGCTCCGCGCCATGCGTCTAGCTAGCTATATGAGTGGCTGCCCCTAAACTGGTCTGTCTCCATGGGCACGGCACTGCCACCCTCAAGGATTCTTCCCATGAGGCCCTTGTTAATGCCCGGCTGTTCCCTTTGCAGGAAATACCACTGTGCCGGGGGGTGCGGTGTTAAGATGCTGGGAGAAGCCCCCAAGCACGCACTGGGCTGCTGCACAACCATCAAATTTCAGAGGGGTCATTTCTGCCCCCAGGAATCTCCAGGGGCTGCCAGAGGCTCATTCCAGAGGGGGGGCGCGAAACGCTAGAAGGGGAGCCACCAGGTAAAAACCACGCTAGGCTGCCAGAGAACATCAGGGCCAGCCCCAGCTCCAGGCTGCACGGGGCTTCAAGGGAGAGGATACTAACAAAGCCCCAGCACCCTCTCCTCCTGGGAGGATTCGGGGGACCCTCCAGGGCGATGGACGGAGCACTTACATTGCCTCGGAAGCCTCCTGGTTCAGGTCGCTGGCTGGGACTGGCTGCAGAGACTGAGACCCTCCCATCCTCGCTGCGCCCTGGAGTGCAGGCTAGCCGCGAGCAGGGCCAGCGTCCTGGCACGGTACTTCCAGCGGGAGCCCGGGGTGGGCCGGCCGGCGGCCGGGGCTGCTGCACTGCAGATGGGAGCAGCTGCTGGCATCCGGGGCGGCGGCGGCGGCGGCGGCGGCGGCGGCGGCGGCGGCGGCGGCGGGGAGCTGCGGCTTTGGGGCCCGAGCCGGAGCCCGGGGAGCGAGCGCCGCGGAGGTGTGCGCGCGAGGGTGACCGGCGCGCGCCCCCAGTGTGTGCGCGAGGGTGGCCGGCGCGCGCGGCTCTGCCCGGGGCGCGCGAGTGTGAGCGTGAGCGCCGGCGGGGTCCAAAGGGATCTGCTCTTAAAGCCCCCGGCAGCTCGGCTCCCGCGTAGGACACGGTGATGTCATCATCCGCGAGCAGCCCCCGACGCCTGCATCTTCACAAAGCTCCAGCGCTGGCTCGGGAAACCGGGCCAGGGGGAGGGCGGGCGAAGACCCTCCCTCTCTACCCCCGAGTCGCCTCCCCCAGCCTTCCGCAGCCTCGCCCCGATCGCCGGCATTGTGTGGCTTGGAAATGCAAATACACTTCGGACCCGGGAGTCAGGGGCCCCAGGCGGGAGGGCCGCGGTGGTCCCGGCCAGGCGGACCACGGTAGGGGGCGGGGGAGGGTATCCTCTTCGCGGCCGGCTCACCCCTCCCGGAGGGAGCCAATGGACTCTCCCAGGGCTGGGCGGGCAGGTAAACAGGCTGCAGCAGCGGGAAAGGCACTAGACGCTTGCAGTGTCCCAGTGACTTCTGCCTCCTTCAGGCTGAGGCCTGTACCAGGGAGATGCGACGGCCTGGCTCCCGGGTCCCTCCCTGCCAACCCCCCTCCCCCCACCTCACCTGAGCCCAGGTCCGGCCTCCAAGAACACAGTTTGGGGGAGGGAGGATTGGGGCAAGCCTGCAGCCCCCATCTTTAGCCACCACAGGAGGCTCCACGGAGATGTCCCTTGCAAAGGCTCATTCCCAACCATCAGAGGTCAGGCCAGCTGAGAGGGCCCATCCATGTCAGGCTTTTAAGATCACAAGAGTGTCCAGGAGAAAGGCAGCTCTCCATGACACACGATCTAACCATCTGTCTCCGTGATTCTGAGCCCAAACCGGGGCTGCAGGAATGTCTGTGACACCCCATTGAGTGCCCCCAGCCCCATTCCTCTGCTGGGGCAACCTGTGCCCCGCTAGCCAGGCCCCCTCACCAGGCTCTGGCCGCTTTCCAAGCCCTCCAGACTTCCTTGGGCTCCTGGGCCTCCTCCTTGCAGGCTACTCAAGGATTTCATCTCCTTTTGGTTCAGGAGGTTTGGGGCTCCACCTGGAAACTGACCGTCCATCCCCATTCTGAGCTCCAATCAGACTCACAATGGAATTAAAGTGGAACCTCTGAGGAAATGGCAACCCACTCTAGGATTCTTGCCTGGGAAATCCAAGGGATAGAGGAGCCTGGTGGGCTACAGTCCAAGGGGGTCGCAAAAGAGTTGGACAAGACTGAGCTACTGAGCACATCTGATGTGTAACTTGAAAACTCATCTTCATTTTCCCAGCATTGCTTTAGAGTCAGCCTAAAATGCATGTAAATTGTGGCCAAAACAAAAATAAAATGGAAACAAACTGCTCAAAACATTCTGAAATGTCCTCCACACACTGAGTGTTTCCTAAAACTGTGGCTGAGGATGTTTGGACGGCTACTTTTGAAGTTGTGACTCAAATGTCAGGATAGTTCCAAAGCTTCATGGTGGGCTGACTTTCCTCTGCTGATATTTAAAATTAGCGTCAAACAGAGACCCAGAAAGCCAAAATTGTTTCCCGGGCTGCAACAACATGAAATGTCCAGGCTACACAAAGAAGGTTGACTTTCTCAAATTTATATGAAAATAGCTAATGATCCTGTCACTCTCGCAGAGAAGGTGACTGTCGGGGGTGGCCGGGTGAAGCTTGCTCCTGAAAACACATCCCATGACCTGTCACTCACAGTCAGTGCCAGGAGTCACCTGGTGGCTGGGATTCTGAGCTCTGCTCATCCAGTCATTCTCGGCACCCCGAGGGTCTGTTTTTTCATCAGAAAACAGACCTCTTGGGCCTCATATGCAGCTAGGAGTCCAAAGAACCTTACCATGTGGAGCTGAAAACTTCATAAGTGCTAACTTAGGGAAAGCTATGACAAACCTAGACAGCATATTAAAAAGCAGAGACATCACTTTGCCGACAAAGGTTGTTATGTCAAAGCTATGGTTTTTCCAGTAGTCATGTACAGTTGTAAAAGTTGGGCCATAAAGAAGGCTGAGCGCCGAAGAACTGATGCTTATGAACTGTGGTGCTGGAGGAGACTGTTTAAGAGTCCCTCAGACAGCAAGGAGATTAAGCCAGTCAATTTGAAAGGAGATCAACCCCGAGTGTTCACTGAAAGGAATGATGCTGAAGCTCCAATATTTTGGCCACCTGATGTGAAAAGACCCTGAGGCTGGGAAAGACTGAAGGCAGGAAGAGAAGGGGGGAGATGGAGGATGAGATGCTTGGATAGTATCACTGACTGAATGGATATGAATTTGAGCAAACTTGGGGAGACAGTGGAGGACAGAGGAGCCTGGTGTTCTGCAGCCCACGGGGTCCCAAAGGGTCAGACACAACTGAGCGACTGAAGACCAACAAGCCTAGACTTCACCTTTCGAGGAAAGTGACCACTTCCCTGGGCATTGACGGTATGTATGGCCTGCAGCCAAACCCAGCCCTAGCAAAATACACAGGGAAAAAAAGTGAGAAACAACAATTAGAACTCATCCGCTCGTTTTTTTTTTTCATGATACACAAAAGCACAAAACCTTCCAAGTGTCCTGATCTGGAACAGGTAGGGGTCTGCTGCAATAACTAGAGAGGGCTTTGAAATGAGACAGGAGGTCAAATCCTGACTTCTCCCTCGTTTGCTGTGTGGCCTTGAGCCAACTGCTTGATGGTACTGAACCACCGCTTCCTCAGCTGGCAAGAGAGAGAAAGCACCTCTTTTGCAAAGTATTGGGAAAACTGAATCATATATATGAAATCCCGGGACCAGGACTAACTGGTGCTTGAGCGGTGTTAATTTTCTTTCCTTCTTTATTAGAAACATTTTCCCCAAAGCACAGCACCACATAGAAAACGAGGGGGCATTACAGCGAAGGGCTTTTATTTAGAATCTCAGCAATCGTAAAGTTACGACCCAGTGACACTTCATTTATGTGTCACTGACACCATCGCAGTGATGTTAACAACATGGCCAAGAACCAGGGGAAAAACAAATACAATCTGGATGCTGTTGAGGTCAATGCAACTGAAATCCGTGCGTTACTAGTTTGTATAATAAACTTCTGGAAGAACTTTTCAGACTCTCATTTAAGACATTTGATGGTTTACTTTACACACAGTTTACAACAAGCCTGGGGACGTCCTTGGCGGTCCAGCGGTTAACACGCCGCACTTCCACTGCAGGGGCATGGGTCTGACCCCTGGTCAGGGGAACGAGGATCCCTGCATGCCACACAGCACAGCCCCAAAATAATAATGATAAAGCAAGCTTGGTTATCTATTAATTCAGCCTACAGGAGAAAAAAAAAAAGGAAAACGTAAAAACCATGGAGAAGGGGAGTGACTAGAGAGGAAAAGAGCTGTGCTATGGACTGAATGTATCTACCCCCAAAATGTTATATACTGAAGCCCGGATATCCAATTTGATGGTATCCGGAGGGGGCCTTTGGGATGTAATTAGGGTTAGATTAAGTCACAAGGGTCTAGCATCTCTGACTCAATGGGCATGAATCTGAGCAAATTCTGGGAAACAGTGAAGGACCGGGAAGCCTGGTGTGCTACAGTCCACGGGGTCGCAAAGAGTCAGACACGACTTAGAACTACAGCGACAAAAGGAGAAAGAGACACATAATCTCTCTCTCTGCTATTTCAAGGACACAGCAAGAAGGCAACCATCTGCACGCCAGAAGCAGGGCTCTCTTTAACCCGACCACGCTCGCACCCTGATCCCGCCTCACAACTGTGAGAAATCAGTGTTTTTGCTAAAGTCACCCGGCCCAAGTTCTTTGTGTTATAGCGGCCCAAGCGGACCAACCAAGACAGGCTGTTTAAGATACAGTGCTAAGGGACCAAGAATAACTAACAAGAAGGCAAAAGATTAAAAAAAGAAAGAAGCAATTCTCCAAGTTAGACCAAGGAAATTCGAAACAACTTCAGGGCCATTTAACGCAGCTCAAAGGCATCGTACTTCCTGGGTTCTTGATTCACAAGAACCATTGATAGCTCAGAAACCACTGGCTACATCCCACTCTGGCCTGTTTCCTGCCTCCAAATCCTTTCTTCCTCACCCACCCCTACCCCAAGTGATGGCCAAGGAAGCTAATTCAGCTAAATAATGGGTTTGCACAATAAGAAAGCACAGATTTCACCCCAAATTATTAAAATGCAAGCAGCTAGCCTTGCAATCACACATTCCCTAGTGTATTCAAACCTGCACTGAGCACTCACTTGGGCCAGGCCCTTGGCTGGAGCTGAGCCTGCAGACAACCTGTCAGTGAGCTCCGCTTTGTCCCGCCCTTCCTTCCCAGGCGCTGCTCTCAGATGGCCCGCTTCTCCCTTCCTCACCGCCTCTTCACGCCCAGCCCACACTCCAGACTCTACCCCGGCCACCCTGGGAGGGGCAGAGGCCGCCACAACAGGGCACCTCCTCTCTCCACCAAATCAGGGATGCCCAGACTTTCTAACCACGGCCCTTGTTGCTAAGTTGTGTCTGACTCCTGCGACTCCATGGGCTGTAGCCCACCAGGCTCCTCTGTCCATGGGATTTCCCAGGCAAGAATACTGGAGTGGGGCTGCCATTTCCTTCTCCAGGGGATCTTCCCAAATCAGGGATGGAACCTGCGTCTCCTGCATTGGTAGGTGGATTCTTTACCACTGAGCCACCAGGGAGACCCTGAGGTCCTTCCCTCTGTCGGCCTCTAGACCAGAGCATGCATATTCTAGGCTGTTAAAGGTAGGCTAAGCCCACTTAGATGGGCTCCACTGCCAACCCTCCTAGTGATGTCCCCAAGACATCCTAGAAACCTAGACAAAGCAAAGAATGCACCCATCATTTCTAGAACAATGAGAGAGTCCACATATACTAGCGCACTTTTAGCATCTGCCTGGCCTATAGAAGACGAGTCTGTTCTCAAGTTACTTCCTGACACATACGCACCAGAAAGTTCAGCAAACCTGTCCAATCCCGTAGCTGAGAGATAAGATGTATGATACAGACTCTGAAATCCCACTCAGGTCCAAGGGACTGAACCACACATAGGCAGAAAGGGCAAGTAATTTGAAGCACCTCTGACACCCCAAGGAAAACACACTTAAGCGGCTTTATCTTTGTCTCCAGCCTCAGGGAAGTCTCCAGTTGCCATAGCAGCAATGCTCTCCAAACAGGACCAATGGACCCCTGTGCTGCTAATTAGCCTGTGCACACTTGCTAAAAGAAAGTAGGTCAGATCACAGGAAAATCCATCTGGAGAGCACTGGGAATGTAAATACAGATGGAAAATGGGCCCGGGCAAGGTCCTGTTTCTTCAAGTCTCTCGCCTTTACCATCATGGGGGGAGGAGGGGGAGCAGCTAGTGGGGGGACAGCAGAGGGGCTGCACAAAAGCACATGGACCTTCTCTTCAGGAAGCCGGCCTTTCCACAGGCTCCAGCATCGCCACCCGCTTGCAACTTGCTCCTTCATCTGAGACCCAGAAAGTCCAGCTGCACACCCCACAACTCCACCCAGCTTGTCACATACTGCCTTGCCTAAAACTGCAAGAGCTGCGGACTTTCCTGGTGGCCCAGTGGCTAGGACTCCACGCTCCCAGTGCAGCGGACCCAGGTTCGTTCCCGGGTCAGGAGACTAGATCCCTCATGCCGCAACAAAATCCAAGATCCCAACCGAGACCCGGCATAGCCAAATAAATAAAATTAAAAAGAAAAAATACTTTTATTTTTTTCCCAGCTGTAAGAGCTGGGAGCCGTTTGATTTCAGACCCGAGTTCAGGCCCATGTTTAGCAACCGAGGTAAACAGGAGCCTGAGACAAACGAAGCTGACCAGTGAATAGGAGACCAGCCTGCAGGTCAGGAGTGGCACGTTGCTGGCACTTTATCCATCCAGGTTTTATGTGTTGGGGTCCATTTCCCTGGGCTTTTGAAGACGCAGCTTTTACGTCACAGAGCCATGCTCCAAAAGTTGTCCACTGCTTTCAGGAGAAAGTCCCAATTCGATATCCTGGCCTTGATCCCAACACTGGGTCCATCCTGCACTGGAACAGGGCCCAGGTCCCCCCCATTCCTCCTGTGCATCAGGGCCCAGCTCCCGGTCAGCTTCTACAAGGGTTAAGTCTCCTCCAGCCCACAGATGCCCCCTCCATGCGCTACCTCCAGCAAATTTTAGCTTTGGTGCTTTCTCGCCTCATCGGAGTCTCACTGTATCCTGTGCCTGTGTCTGGCATCCCTGCTCCCCTGCCTGCCCTGGCAAAAGTCTTCATTCTTACGATGAACAGAGAAAAGGGAGGAGCTTGTCAGGCCTCCCAGGTGGTTCAGTGGTAAAGAATTCATCTGCCTACGCAAAAGATGCAGGAGACTCGGGTTTGATCCCTGGATTGGGAAAATTCCCCTAGAGTAGGAAATGGTAACCCACTCCAGTATTCTTGCCTGGAAAATCCCATGAATGGAGGAGCCTGGCAGGCTACAGCCCATGGGGTTGCAAAGAGTCGGACACCACTGAGCGACTGAGCTCATTGTCAGGTTCCCTCATTTTCAAATCTGACCATCTTCTATACTCCAACATTAAATCTCATGTGGTCACCCTGGGGAGTCTGAGTGGTTAACTTGGGTTGAAATGCCAGCTCAGGTAGAACACCATCTTTTCCAGCGTTCTCTTGCTCACTCTTTGAAAAGGGCTGATCTATGCTTTTTTCACTTCCTTTACCATATTTACACCTGAGATCTTTCAAAGATCCTTTCAAGCAAGGCCCACTCCAACAGCTACTCTTCATGGGGGAAAAAAATTCATTTCTGTTATGATGCAGCCATGAAATTAAAAGATGCTTGCTCCTTGGAAGGAAAGCTATGACAGACCTTGACAGCATATTAAAAAACACAGACATCACTTTGCTGACAAAGGTCTGCAGAGTCAAAGCTATGGTTTTTCCAGTAGTCATGTACAGATGTGAGAGTTGGATCATAAAGAGCTAAGCACCAAAGAGCTGATGCTTTTCAAACTGTGGTGCTGGAGTAGACTCTTGAGAATCCCTTGGACAGCAAGAAGATTCAACCAGTCAAACCGAAATAAAATCAATCCCTAAGATTCGTTGGAAGGACTGATGCTGAAGCTGAAGCTCCAATACTTTGGCCATCTGATGCAAAGAGTTGACTCACTGGAAAAGACCCTGATGCTGGGAAAAATTGAAGGCAGGAGGAGAAGGGGGCAACAGAAGATGAGATGGTTGGATGGCATCACTGACTCAATGGACATGAGTTTGAGCAAATCCAGGAAGGCAACCCAGAATGTGCTAGAAAAGGAATCAGTAAAGAGAGATAAGACTCATCTTTTTTTTTTGTTTTGGCTGCAGTGGGTCTTAGCTGTGGCATGCAGGAGCCTCATAGCTAAATGCAGGCTCTTTAGCTGCAGCATATGGGGATCTAGTTCCCTGAGCAGGGATCGAATCCTGGACCCCTGCATTGAGAGGGTGGAATCTTAACCACTGGACCACCAGGGGAGTCCCAAGACTCACTTTTATTTTAAAATTAAGAATTCAGGATACATTTTACATCTTTGATTCCTACAAGAAGGAAGGAAAGCAGGCCAACACTAAAACCCAGTCTCATTGCATATGAAAAAGAAATCAGTAACACAAACACCACATCCCAAAAGATTAAATAAAAGCCTTAAAGTCCTCCTTTCTTTACCAAATAAATTCAGCTCTTTTGAGATGGAAATGGTAGAAGACACTCTTGAGATAGCATTTTAGAAAATATATCCTACTATTTCAAGAAATGACTCAAGCTTGCAACTCAAGACAGCAAAAGAATCTTGAAAGAAAAGTTAGATAAAAGCCAGAGAGAGTGAGCTTATCCTGAAAGGACTTACCTGAGCCCTGGCTGGAGTCAGCTGCAGGCCTGGATCTAACTTCCCAGGCAGCCAAAGCAAAAGGAAATCAACACTGAATATTCATTGGAAGGATTGATGTTGAAGCTGAAGCCCCAATACTTTGGCCACCTGATGTGAACAACTGACTCGTTGGAAAGGACCCTGGTGCTCAGAAAGACTGAAGGCAGGAGGAGAAGGGGATGACAGAGAATGAGATGGTTGGATGGTATCACCAACTCAATGGACATGACTTTGAGCAAACTTTTGGAGATGATGATGGACAGGGAAGCCTGGTGTGCTGGTCCATGAGGTCGCAAAGAGTCAGATGCGACTGAGCAACTGAACAACAACAAGCAAAAAGGGAAACAATCATTTTCAGTTACACAGTTCATAAAACCCAGCAGATTTTTTTTAACGGCCATTCCATGGATAAACAGCTTTTTGCATGATTGCCATTCTCAGTATGTTCATTCCTGTGGCTAAGTATATGGTATATACAGTAGACACTGCCGCCAACAATATCCTTCCACCAAAACGACCTTCGTTTCATGTGGCTACTTCAGCAAGCACATCAGCAGCTACCCAGCTCCTCCAGCAATTAATAAAATCAGAAGTTCTGGGAAGGATAAGGACTTCCCTGGTGGTCCAGTGGTTAAGATTTTGCCCTCCAGTGCAGGCGGGTGAGGGTTTGCTCCTGGTTAGGGAGCTAGGATCCCACATGCCTCGTGGCCAAAAAAAACAAAATATGAAATGGAAACAATACTGTAACAAATTCAATAAAACTTTACAAATGGTTCACATCAAAAAACGATGTTGAAAAAAATAAATGAAGTTCCCTGAGGATATATCTCTGGTTGTCCCATCCTACAGAGAGGGTCTCCTCATCTATGCTCCCGAAAAGACTCAAATGTTTCTATAGTTACATAAGGCGAAGGTTACAAAGAGGAAGCCAAGGTCAGCCTTGGAAGATGTTCATCAACAAAGCAACCACTTCTGGACTCAGCTGTCCCTCACATCCTCTTGGCTTCACAAGTCCTTGCCAGTGTCTCTCACTGATTGTGGGGAAATACACACCACCAACCAGAGAAGGCAATGGCACCCCACTCCAGTACTCTTGCCTGGAAAATCCCATGGACAGAGGAGCCTGGTGGGCTGCAGTCCATGGCGTCTCTAAGAGTCAGACACAACTGAGCGACTTCACTTTCACTTTTCACTTTCATGCATTGGAGAAGGAAATGGCAACCCACTCCAGTGTTCTTGCCTGGAGAATCCCAGGGACGGGGAAGCCTGGTGGGCTGCTGTCTATGGGGTCGCACAGAGTGGGACATGACTGAAGCGACTTAGCAGCAGCAGCAGCAGCAGCATACACCATCAACTGCAAAGAAAACTGCAAACCTAGCAGAAGCCGCAAGACACCATGAAGTTGATGAATCTGAGCCTGAGGACTTGCTCAAAAGCCACCCAGAGCCATTGAGAAATGGCGATCTGTTAACAACTGAAAAGGAAAAACTCTCAAAGATGAGGAAGGTAGCTTCCAAGAGAGGACGTCCAAGAAAGGAAAGAGCCCTTCAGAAAACTGCTGAAGCATGTATATTAAATGAAATATTTATGTTAAAACTGAAGCATTTATGTTAAAAATGACTCTGTTCTTGAGATGAAGGAGTCAAGTGTGAAGAATATGCGAGTCTGAAAATCTGCCAGAAAAATATGGCCAAAATCCTTTGTTCATGCTAAGCATTAACATGTGGTTATCATTAAAGTCCACATTCTGTTAAATATAAATCATTTTCATAATTTTTTCACTTCTTTCTTCAACATCAAGTCCCAATCAAACATTTTCCACACAATCACCTTAAAAGTTCAATTCAGTAAGTGGATTCATGTTAAGTGGCCTTTCTCAGGGAACAGTTTTCTTTAGATAATCTGGACTCCTTCCTGTAGCTAATTTTATCAACTAAGTTTAAGATCATAGGCAAAACCAAACAGGTAGACATTTGGCCAAATAAAACTCCAACCTCTGGAGGGCAAGCTTCTGCGTAGAAATAGTGGAGTTTCATTCAAGCCTGGGAACAGAGAACCAACTGACTGTTTAGGGCCAAAAACATAACCAGTGAAATCCATCTTTTTTCCCAGAGAACTAGTTCCAAGAAGAACCGAATACTGCAACAGCACTGTAAAAACATTTCAGTCCTTGTTAGAAAGGCTTAAATATTGTATTTGATTGGACTGTCGATGTGTTAATCCACAGAGTTCCTCTAGAGCTTAAGCTTACTGGTTTTAGAGGCTACTGTGTACCAGGAATAAGAGGCCTTTAAAGAGAACATCCAGGGGTAAACAGAGAGGGAATCTCACCGCTGCCAAAATGGACAGCAAAGCTGCTTTGCGAAGCCAGACTGGAGAAATGGGTTGAGAAGTGCAGGTACCGCCTGTCTGGACTGGGAGAGGTCTCTCCTCAGCGGCACCACCGAGGCTGTTCAGCGGGGAAATGCTTCCAAGATGGAAATGCAAACAAGAGCTGGCCGGAGTGCTGGACTCTGCGGCCCTTGCTTCGCAAGGACGACCCCTGCCCTGGAGCAGCGGCCCCCTCAGGAAGGCGGCCGGGCTGTCAACTAGTCTGGAATCACTGACTTCCTTCCCACCCCCAACAAGAGGTTTGACACAGAGCCTGACACGGGACTGCCCTACTTGTGAGCGGAGCAGTGGAAACCGAGCACCGAGGCCCAGAACTGCTGACTCAAGGCTCTGGGATAGAAGAGAAATCCAGAGCGGCTGGGCCAGAAATAGCAGCCGTGAGCATCTTCTGAGAGATAATTAGCATAGCATCTGAGAGCAGAGGGGGTGAATGAGTGTGTGTGTGCGTGCAGGCATGCGTGTGTCCACCCATGTGCTACCAAACCCTAAAAATGCATCCTTCTTTTCATAACCACCCCCAGGCCCTGTCTGTGTAATTCCCAAGGCACTTGCCTATCTGTCACTGGATGTAATTAGCTTTTAACTGTGCCTGAGGAAAAGGGATTATTCTTCCCCAATACTCAGATTTTTAAGACTTGATCTCTCCACGTGAAGACAGTCTTTCCATGACAACAGACTGACCCAATTCTGCCTCATCCTGTTGACCTTAAGAAAATGTGTGAGAGACATTTCTAGGTCTCCTGACAGCTTTCAGAGGCTGATGACTTATAAAAAGCTCAGTGCAGAGTTAAGTGCGTGGTATGTTCACATTTTTTTTTTTTTTTTGCATCTCTTTAAGCCATTAATCCAGAAAGACGAAGGGGTCCTACTTTAAGTGAACATTTCCATGGGGCAGTGACTGTCCAGCCCGGGAACATGCCTCTGGTCCCCTAGCATCACGGGTACCAAAGTTTCCTGGTTTCTGGAAGGTCAGCTTCACTCTCCAGAGGGGCATGTTCTGACCCTTACAAACTAGGGTGGCCGCCGTTCCCAGGCCCCCCGCTCCCCCGCCCCCCGCCCCCCCACCCAGCACTCAGCTTCTCCTTACAAAGCAGAGGTCTGGGCCAGGTCTGCTCCTGGAGGGCTGAGGCCATGCCCCCATATGCCCCACGGAATGCCCATGCCGGCACTCAGAGACCTTCAACAGCTGTGGATGGACATGTGGGTGGACAGATCTGTACTTAAGAGACACAGAGGAGAGAGGCAGAAATCAGAGTCCTTTCCTAGTGAGGCCAGAGCTGAAGGAGGATCAGTGGAGTGATCCCAAGGATACATCTTCTCGCTGGTATCCCATGCAAGTGCCAGCCCCGCCACCAATCTCATCACCCACCTCGATGGCAAATCCTGATTTCTGTGTGTGTGATACTGGGAGAGACGGCCAGGCTGGGTGCCCAGGAATGAGGTCTGACTTAAACTTTCTTCCCCAGACACCTAAATCAAAAAGGTGAGTGGGGAATGTTTTCACTCATCTGAATCCTTAAACTGACCCAAAGAAGTTACTTAACCCTCCTGTTCCCATTTTCTCATCTGTGCAATGGAAATGATAATAATCATACCTTCCCACCAACATGGACAGTGTAAGATTTAAATGAGATGATATATGAAAAGTTCTTAGTACAGTTGTGCCAGGTATATAGCAGGTGCTTATCCAGATTACCTGCTGCTGCTGCTGTTTTGTGAAAAAGCAAGTCACTTTGTCCAGTGGAGGACTCCGTGTCCCTGCTTCATCGACTCTTAACAGCATCTCTGAGATGCCAAGCCCAGAGCGCCTCATTCAGGCGTCTGAAGCTGGCAGGCATCCTGCAGGAGTCCCGGAGATGACCCAGCCCAAACGCCTCCCACCTCAGTTTTGCTCTAGGAGCTTGTGACCTTAGGCAAGGCCCTGACCTCACTAAGCCTCAGCTTTCCTATCTATACAGTGGGGACAATAAAAATGGGGAGCTGTGTTATGGAAACCTGAGAAAGGCCTCAGACTCTGGTTTCATGAAGCCACCAGGGGATGATGGTGCTCAGTGAGATGGTTTTTAGACAGAGTCGGGGTCAGGGGTGCTGAGGTGGGCCACAAGGTGAGCAAGTCATCCCCAAGGAGCCAGAAGGAAACACCAGGGACTCTGTGCTGAGTGGAACCATGTGGGCCCTGCACCCCTTCCACCCTGAGCCCAGCCCGGGCAGGATGGGAGGAAACATTGGGAGAGGGCCTTGGAGACCGGGAGACTTGTCCAGGAGCTCCTGCCCAGAATCACAGTCCAGCCAGGAATGGCCATTCCTGCGGGGTCCCCTTCAGAAGAATGTGCCTGTGTCTTTGGGGGCACCACTATATCCCCAGCCCCCAGCTTCAAGCCAGCCCACAGCAGAATAAACAAATGCAAGCCCAAAAGACCAACTCCTATCCTCCCCAATCCCATGGCCACTGCCCTAGTTTAGGCCACCATCGCCTCCCCTTTGGACCATGGGAATAACTCCAGTGGTCCAGAGACTTCCAGCCTCTCCTCGCCATCCACCCTCCCCTTGGCCTCCAGGAACAGTTCCCCAGACTAAATCGTCATGACTGTCCCCTGCTTAAAAAGAGGAGGCAATCCTTTCACTTATGGAACTTCCCAGCCTGGCTGCAGATCTGAAAATCACTGCCACATCCTCCTCCTTGTCCCTCTAGGCTTCTCCCGACCGGCTGCTGGAAACTGCTGAGCTTCCCACCAGGCCTTCCATGTGTGGTTCCCCCTCCCCGAGGTGCCTTCCAGCCTGGCTCTGCTGGGTCCTCTGTTGTCAACTCTGCTGGAGAGCCCACATGCTGGTCACACTGTGTCTGTCTACACAACAGCCTTCTCTGTCTGCCCCCGTTCTCCCAGCATCTCTGGGCATCAGGGGAGTTGATGCTGATGAAATGATAGCTCAGTTGGTAAGGAATCCACCTGCAATGCAGGAGACCCCGGTTCGATTCCTGGGTTGGGAAGATCCCCTGATAGGCTCCCCACGCCGGTATTGTTGGGCTTCCCTGTGGCCACGACTGAGCAACTTCCACTTTTCACCAGGTGACATTTTTCACTGACCTCATTTACTCCTCACAGTTTCCTCCCAAGAGGTGGGTACTACCCAGACTGATTTCACAGATGGGTCAACAAAGGCTCAGAGTGGTCGGGTAACTTGTCCAAGGTCACACAGCTCACAGATGGGCCAGGAGCCCATCTCTCCGACTTTATGCACCTTCCCCTGTGCTGTGTCATACACAGGATATGGCATAGAATCCACCCAGGATGTGTGTGCTGAGTAGGTGGATGGACACAAATGAGTAGAGGACTGGATAGGGGAATGGACAGATGGACAGAAACAAAGCAGAAGACGCGCTACAGGACCACTGAAAGCGCACTCAGCACGTCCTGCCGCTGAGAGCACCGTGCCTGCGACTTCATCTCCTGAGTCAAAGTGTAACAGAAACGGACTCACCAGCAAAGGCCCAGCAACTGGAGATGCGGGCCCTGAGCTGAACACGTCCTGACAAGGAGCCCTTCTCCCACCCTGCCTCCCTGGGTCCTGTCTCCTTCCCGGCTCCTCCTTCAATTTGGGGGTCTACTTCTCCACCTGCTCCTGGCAAGCCCCATTATGCCTCCTGCTGGGTCTGAAGGTTCAAAGGCATATCCTTGGTTTGGAAGAAAAGCAGCCCCTTGAAATGCAAAACCTACAATTATAAAGTGGCAGCCAACCTAACATAGGGTCCAGGGCACCACTGGGAGTAGGGAGTGAGCTTGCAGGCTTCTCACTGCCCTGATACCTCCCACCAAACCGGAGCTGGGCCAGGCAGGCCGTCACTGGCTCTGCAAACTTCCAAGGCCACCCTCTGCTCCTCACTGAGCCCCCAAATCAGGTCAGACTCCCTTCCAGGCTTTGGAGAGGGTCCTGGGACTTCAGCCCAGAGCAGGGATGTCCCAGCTGTGCCCCAGTTGGCAGGGTCAGGGGAGCGCTGCCTGGTGGCCTGCTCTCCATCACTCCCCAGAAATGGGAAGAAGAATTTGAGGGCTGGAGCATGGGGCCGCCCACTCCATGCGGGCTCCGTCCAGACTGGGGAGTCCACCTTCTGCTTCACTGCGTTTGGAGAGAGGATACCAGCTTCCCTCCCTCCCTGGGCTCCCGGGGCTAAAGTCAGTCAGGTGTAGCTCCCAGACATGCCCGCCACAAACAATGGGAAGCCAAGCAGCTCAGAAACACTGGGGCCTGATCCTGAGAATGACTGAAAGCCGGGAGGCCCAGATCAGATGGCCTCTGCTGGTCCCCCAGGATGGGGATGCTTGGCAACACAGCCCAGCCCAGGCTGCCCTGCAAGAAGCGGGTCTGATAGGCAGGAGAGTGGCTGAAACGGACCATGAGGCTGGATCAGACCCCAGTCTGCTTGGTGCAGTGGCTCACCATCCGCAAACCCAAAAATGGTTCTGATCAGCTTCCCTGATGGCTCTGCGGTAAAGAATCCGCCTGCAAATGCAGGAGACGGGGGGTTCGATCTCTGGGTTGGGAAGATCCCTTGGAAGAGGACATGGCAACCCACTCCAGTATTCTTGGCTGGGAAATCCCATGGACAGAGGAGCCTGGCGGGCTACAGTCCGTGGAATCACAAGAGTTGCACATGACTTAGCAACTAAACCACCACCTACAAAATGAACCACGGAGCTGTGAGTGGACAAATGAACTGGCTCTGTGTGCAAGGATGTGCAGTATTTCTCGAGGGGTCCACTCCCCAGACCTGGCAGGAAGAGGGGACCACCCTAGGCAGGGCCAGGGAGCAGGGCTTTCTGCTCCCTCTCCTGCTGGGCAAAGCGCTCAAATCCAGAAGGATTAACCAAGCCAAGAGCTCTTGGGGGCTACCGATACAGGCAGGGGCTGGGGACATCTCACCAGACCCCCTGGTGAGCCCAGACTGCCTGCCTCTCCCCAAACCCCTGGCTGCGTTCAGAGTGGCATTTTTCAGGGATGTTGTTCCCTGGCCTTCCTGCATCAACATGGAACCAGCTTCCTCCTTGCAAGAAGCTCAGCTGCCGGACAACCGTCTCCAGCAGGCAGAGTGGGAGCTCAGCTCTGATGTGTACTCAGGCTCACGTCTGCCTGGCCCATGTGCCAACACAGCAGGCTCTTTGCCACAAGCCCCCGAGGTCCCAAGACCCGTGGTCAGCGGTGGCTGCCTTGGTAAGAGTGAGGGCTTTGGACTTGCATTCCTGGAAATGCTTTATCTTCAGACGCTGTGCCTGGCTTCAGCCTCTCAAAGCTCAATTAACTGCTGCATAACGCCTTCTAAATAGCTTTAGTAGGTCAGAGTGTCTGCTGAGCACAAAGGCCACGGACGGGCCGTGCTGCAGGAGCAAGGAAGGCCTGTCGGAGCGCTGCCACTTTGGTGGACAGTGTCCCTCTCTGGACGAGCTCTTTGCTTCGGGCAGGGCTGGGAAGCAGAGAAATTGAAGCTCTCTTTCTTCCTCCCCTCCCTTGGACTCTGTCAAAGTCACATCTGTTCTCCCCGAGGCTTGCGGCCTAATGATTAGCAATGGGCACGGGGGAGGGGTGGGGTGGGAAAACCCCGGAGAAAAGCCATTTGCACTGGAAATGTGGGTTGATGTCATCATTTCCACAGCAGCCATCAGAAGCAGGAGGAGGCTGCAGGAAGTCACCCGGCGTGCTTGCAAGAACAGAACATCTGTCGATTCTGTAATGAGATGTGCCTTGTGCTTTCTTTGTTAAGATGCTGGGTCTCGATGCCCTCCTGGTCCCATCCAAGCCCAAAAAGGGGAAGACAAAGCCACGGCAGTCGCCCGAGCATGGAGAAAACACAAAAACACACAGAGCCTGTGCCAGCTCCAGCGAGAGAGGCCTGGCTGGAAATGGGCACTGGGGGTGGTTTAGTTGCTCAGTCGTGTCCAACTCTCTGTGACTCCATGGGCTGTAGCCCGCCAGGATCCTCTGTCCATGGAATTTTCCAGGCAATAATACTGGAGTAGGTTGCCATTTCCTCCTCCAGGAGATCTTCCCGACCCAGGAATCAAACCCAGATGTCCTGCATTGAAGGCAGATTCTCTACCGACTGAGCCAGCAGGTAAACTTGGAAATCGTACTGATGAAGGATATATCTCTGAATCATGAGACCAGCGGGGACCTTGGGCTCTAGCCTAGACCTAAATAACAGCCACCATCTCAGTGAAGTGAAATTTTCATCTGTGCATTTTTGAAACTTGCTTTGAAAACTTCCAAGGACCCGGCAAAGGCAAAAGACAGGATTTATATGGATCCTTGGATCCAGGCCACAGCCCTGTTGTAAAAGCAGCCATGGAAAGGGTGGAGGGTGGAGCTGGCAACCCTGAAGGCACAGCTGAGATGTACTTAGGGCAATGGGACCGCAGCTGCCCTGGTCCCATCCAATCCACTGGGCCAGGACACAGAGCCCTAAACCCTGGGGGCCCTGAGCCATCCTGAAACCACTCCTGCCTTGCCAAGCAGCTGGAGAGATCCTTCAAAAATGCAAATCTGCTCAAATCTCTGCCTACCCTGGGGCTTCTGGACCTTCTTAAAATAAAGCCCTAAGCACCAACGGTTCAGTGGTCAAAGTTGGAACAACAATCTGAGTAACCAAATAAAGTAGTATTGTATTATATAACTTGTAAAATAGATACCCTTGAGTCCAGAGTGATATAAATGACTAAATACATTAATAAATGAGGGAGAAGAGACAAATCTCCCATATAAATTTCCAAAAATTTGTGGATAGATAATCCCTGCAGTCTTGAGGTATGCCCACAGTGATTTCCTTCCAAAGAGGGCAATATGGAAAAGGGGAAAAAAGAGAAACTTGACAGTGGAGAAATCTGGCAAACACGACCCCAGCCAAGCGATCAAGGTCAACACAAACAGAAATAAACCACGCCGAGAGTAAGCATCCTTGACATGATGTGATGAAAACGGCATTTAACCTCTGTGATCTTCCTCCCCACACTGCATAAGTCTGATCAGAAGAAAAATGCCAGAGAAATCTCAACTATGGGACATCCTACAAAACGCCTGACCTGTCCTCCTCAAAACGAACATGGTCAAGGTCACTGTCACAGTCAAGAGGAACCTAAGGACACGTGAAGACTAAATGCCATGTCATGTCTCGGATGGGGTCCTGAGACAGAAAAAGGGCATTAGGAGAAAAAAATATGGAAATCAGAATAAACTATGGACTTGAGTTAATAATCATGTGTCAGTATTGGTTCACGAACTGTATCAAATGTACCATGCTATTGTTAAGGTGTTAGTATCAGGGGAAACGGTGAATGAGTGAGTGATAGTTATGCGTGTGTTAATGGGAACTCTCTACACTGTCGTCTCAGTTTTCTGGTAAATCTACAACTATTCTTAAAAGAAATCTATTAGGACTTCCCGGTGGCCCAGTGGTTAAGGATCCGCCCGCCGATGTAAGGGACACGGGTTTAATCCGCCTGTGGTCCAGGAAGACCCCACGTGCCACGGGGCAGCTAAGCCCATGCGCCAGAACTGGAGAGAAACCCCCATTCCCTGCAACTAGAGAAAGCCCGCACACAGCAAAAAAGATCCAGCACACTCAAAAATAAAGAAATATTAAATAAATAAAATTTTTTAAAAGAAATACATTAAAAAAAAATTCCACCAAGAAAAATGATAAAGCCCCCCAATCCTTCACAGGACCCACGATGTGCCAACCACTTGCCTCTGTGCCCTGGGCCACCCCCAGCCCCGCCTCCTTCACAAGACCCTTTAGCTTTGCTCCCATCTCTATCTTTGAGGTTTCTGCAGACGCTGCGCCTTGCCCTGCCCATACATAGTTAAGTCCGTTCAGCCTTCAGCTCTCAGCTTGGAAGTCACCTCCCCAGGGGAAACCCTCCCCAGTCACCTAGATGGAAAGAGATTCCTCTACCACCCGGTACTGCACCCCCTCTTCTGACCCATTCAAGACTGCTTGCAAAAAAAAAAAGACTGCTTGCTCAGCTGTCTTCCCCAGAGAGCTGTAAGAGCCACAGGGGCAATGCCTGTCTATAGCCCAGAAAACCCCAAGTTCATACTACTTAACCCTCATATGCATGAATGAATGAGATTCAGAAGCAACCCAAGAAGACTAGCTCCAAGGAATAAACCCCAGGGGTGAGGTGAGCCAGATGCACCTTGAGTGCGAGGTTTAAAATGTGGAGCCCAGGTGACATCAGGGAGGGGACCCTGAGCAGATGGGCTACGGTACCAGACTGGATGACTGTACTTTCGGTACAGTCTAGATGACATAGTTGTTTTGGGTGCAGTTCGTGTGTGTGATTTCATCAAAAACTTACTCCAGCCCTTGGATAAGCTTGGTTCTTTTTCCTTATTTTATGTTTCAAATTTTACTTTTTAAAAGACGTAACCTAAAGGTAGTTCAGTTCAGTCGCTCAGTCGTGTCTGACTCTTTGCGACCCCATGAATTGCAGTACGCCAGGCCTCCCTGTTCATTAGCATCTCTCGGAGTTCACTCAGACTCACGTCCATCAAGTCCATGATGCCACCCAGCCATCTCATCCTCGGTCGTCCCCTTCTCCTGCCCCCAATCCCTCAACCTAAAGGTAGAGGCTACCCTAAGTGGCAGTTATGGGCTGTCATAACTTTTTTTTAAAATTGAGATATAACTTATTGACAGTGAAATTCATCCTTTTAAGATGTAGAGTTCCAAGAACTTTGACATGTAATCTCTACACCCATCAAGACATGGAACGTTTCTATCACCCGCTAAAGATCTCCCATGGCCTTCTGTAGTCAATTCCCGAACCCAGCCCCCCAGCCCTGGCAACCACCGACATGGTGTCCATTCCTTACAGCCTTGCCTCTTCCAGAATATCAAATAAATGGACTGACACAACATGTAGTCTTCTGAGCCTGGCCATTCCCACTTAGCACAATGTCCTTAAAGAGTCGTCTATTTTGCTGCACGAATCAGTGGTCTGTTTTTTTCCATGCCGAGCAGTAGTCTATAGGATAAACAGACCAGAATTTGTTTATTCATTTACCAGCTGGTAGACATTTGGGTTGTTTCAGTTTGGGGGTGATTATGAATAAAGCTGCTATAAACATACAAGTTTTTAGGTACATACGTATTTTCATTTTTCATGGATAAATATCTGAAAGTGGCTTTCCTAGATCGGATGGTAGATTTGTGCTTACTTTTAAGAAACTAAAGGGCAGACTATTTAAGAACCTTACTTCTTTCTTAAACACATTTTTATCAAGCACCTGCTATGTCCTAAGGCAAACCAAGAGAGTCTCGCCAGACACTCACAAATAAATGCTCAAGCAATCTCACCACCGGAAGCCAGGCTTCCCAGACCTTTCTCGCTCAGCCTGAGGCCAGCAGCAGTAGATAAGGCAGGGCCCCGGAACCAGCAGGGGTAGGATGAGGGTTCCTGCACTACCACTAAGGAGTTGAGGGATTGCAGATAAATTATCCCTCCCATCCTTCTGGGTCTCCAGACCAGCTGAGCAGCAGGTCGATCTCAGGAGATGATGGGAGGGAAAGAGCTTCTACTCCAAAATGCACCATCCAGATAAGAGGGACTCGGACTAGCTCCATCCCCACCTACTGCCTCCCCAGTAGTGGACTTTCTGAGGTCACAGGCTGCCCATTCACAATTCTTCAGAGGACTTAGTAGCTAAGCAGAAAAGTCTCTAATCAGCATCAACTGTTTTGCATGAAACAGGATTTCCGACTACTTGCTGTGAGGGTTAATTTTAAGCGTTGACTTGGCTGTCATACTCATTTAGTCCAACACCACTGTGGATGTCACTGTGAAGATATTTTTTTAGATGAGTCGTTATTGTTCAGTCACCCAGTCCTGTTCGACTGTGTGTGACCCCATGGACTGCAGGACACCAGGCCTCCCTGTCCCTCACCATCTCCCGAAGTTTGCCCAAGTTCCTGTCCATTGTATCAGTGATGCCATCCAGCCATCTCATCCTCTGACACCCTCTTCTTCTTCTGCCCTCAGTCTTTCTGAGCATTAGGGACTTTTCCAATGAAAGTAGCATTTAACCCAGATTACTTTGAATAAGAAGGTTACCCTTTATAATGTGGGTGGACCTCACCCAATCAGTTGAAGGCTTTAAGACAGAAAGAATGAGATCCACCAAAGAAGAGGGAGGTCTGCCAGGACGTGGCCTTTAAACTCCAGTTACAAGATCAGTTCTTCCCCAGGTCTCCAGCCTGCTGGCCTGCCTTGCAAATTTTGGATTTGCCAGTCTCCACATTTGCATGGGCCAATTCCTTAAAACAAATTTCTCTCTAAAGAGGTAGTGCGTGCTAAGCCACTCAGTCGTGTCTGACTTTTTGTGACCCCATGGACTGTAGCCTGCCAGGCTCCTCTGTCCATGGGATTCTCCAGGCAAGAATACTGGAGTGGGTTGCCATTTTCTACTCCAGGCTAAAGAGGCAGACCTCATAGGTATTAAAGGTTTGGTTTCAGACCACCATAATAAAGAAAAATAATAAAGAAAAGTATCACAATAAAGTGAGTGACAAGAATTTTTGGTTTCCCAATGCAAAAAAAATTTTTATACTATACTGTAAACTAGTAAGTGGGCTGTACTATGTGTAAAAAAACACAATGTACATACCTTAATTTAAAAAAATACTGCTAGAACATGCTAATCAGTGAAAAATGCTAATCACTGATCACAGGGACTTCTGTGGCGGCCCAGAGGCTTAAGGCCTGGGTTCCATTCCTGGTCGGGGAACTAGACCCCACACGCTGCAACGGAAAGTCTGCATACCACAGCTAAAGATCCCACGTGCTACAACTCAGAGCCAGTGCAGGCAAATAAATAAATAAAATAGGCAGATATGAAAAAGATCACTAGTCACAGATGACCATAACATATAATAGTGAGAAAGTTTGATATGGCACGGAAACATGAAGTGAAAAAAATGCTGTTGGAAAAATGTCACCAACAGACTTCCCATCTCAGGGTTGCCACAAGCCTTCACTCCGTGCAAAACGCAGTATCTGCAAAGCACAATAAAATAAGTTATGCCTGTATATGTGAATATATATGCTACTGGTACTGCTTCTCTGGGATATGCCGACTAATACTAATACATGAAGGCTCACACAGGGTATCCCCACTGTTACATGGAGAGCTTGCTCGCAAGGGTAAACTTCAGATCAACCACAGGCCAAACGATCATACTTGGCATCACAAGTCCGAACTGTCAGCGCCCTCTTGGCACCCTCCTAAATGCAGCTCCCTCAGGGTTTATGGCGCAGAGACGGCCAGGCCCCTCCTCTCTGGGGCAGCAGCTAGGAGGGAGGGTTCTGTACAATACCTGCTTAAGTCCTTGGCCAGACGTTGGCAGGAGGGAACGGAAGCTTCGACTCCATCACCAGCTGGGGCGGAAGGCAAAGATGCGTATTCTGAGGCTGGGGCAGTGAGATCCACACGGGCGGCAGCTGGGATGGTGCTGGGGACACAAAGGGAGAATTATTCCCAGTGGAACTCGGCTCATTAATGGCACATTCATGAGCCCCCTCCCATCCCTCTCAACCCACCCACACACATGGCGTGGGGTATTTAAAGACCCAGCACACTGCTGGCCGGGCGCCCACAGAGTTCCCCAGGCCTCTGCTTAGACACAGCGGAGAGGGATGAATCCTCCTGCACAGCAGCCCCCAGGCCAGGCCGTGAGTCCCCCTCCACACGGAGGCTGCAGCAGAACCCGGGGTTTCTCTGATGGAGAAGCTGGGTGTCAGAACACTCTGAGCTGAGTTGTCTGGAGTTTTCTGTGTTTGCTTCATATGGTCATTTCTAATCGTTTTTTAATAGGCAGTGAATCTCTGCGAGTTGAAAATTAAAATATAATTTTGCAAACTCCCCAGGATTTGCCGCCACCAAATCTGAGGCTGAGAAAAGTCAAGGTGGAGCAGCTGATGGGTAATCAACAAAACTGCACCAGGGACCTTTCGGGATGCCTTTTCCCTGGTTGAAGGCGGTTCAGAGCAGAGCCCTGTCCCTGGTTCAATGGGTGGGTGCCCCCTGCTGGACACACAGGGAAATGCTGAGAGTGCAGGGTGGTCTCCAGCAGGTGGGAAGGCAGGAAGGACGGCCACCTGCAAACACGCCCTTGGAGCCAACAGGCACCAGGCCCGGAGCTCAGAAGAGGTTTTCATTTTCCCCTCTGGCAAAAGCAAGGCAGCAGTGCCGCCCACAGACTTCCTGGGAGGGCCAGCCCTCCCAGGCTCTCTGGCTATCCAAACGGCTGTCCGTCCGGGGTGGGGCTGGAATTAGAAGGGACTCAGCACCAAGAGCCTGAAGCCCAGTCAGAGGTCGACGCTGGGGTTACAAGCTTCACAGCCTCGTGGCGGGGACTCATTTCTTCCCTGGGGGCGTCAGTTCCTACAGGAAGCTCCCCCACCGCGGGAAGGTAGGAGGCTTGGCCTTCCGTGTCAAGGTTCTGCTAATCTCCACCTCCTTCAAGTCTACCTACGAGGTGGCTTCCTGGCCTGAAGGACGGATGTGCAGCCCTGGCCCCTGCCCAGGCGAGCAATTCTGAGTCCTGGCTTGCTCTTCACTCATCAACAGCTATAAAGACAGCAGCAGCTCAACCTGGCTGAGGCCTGGTCCTCCATGCCTGATCCTGGGTGCCCAGGCATGAGTGGCTCTGTTCTAGGTGCCCGACCCTGTGTACTTGGCCCTGTGTTAGGAGCTTCATGTACATGACCTCAGGAACCCCTGCAACAACCTCTGAGTCATATGCCATCATCCTCGCTTGACAGAGATCAAAACTAAGCCCAGTACTTGCTTTGGCAGCATGCACACTAAAATTGAAATGATACAGAGGATCCGCATGGCCCTTGTGCAAGGATGACATGCAAACTTGTGAAGCGGTTGATGTTTCTGAATGAAGAGACTAGCCTGGAAGCATATACAAATACATAGCCGGTGGGAATTTGCTGTATGACTCAGGGAACTCGAAGGCTTCCCAGGTGACGCTAGTGGTAAAGAACCCACCTGCCAAAGCAGGAGACGTAAGAGACGCGGGTTTGATCTCTGGGTTGGGAAGATCTCCTGGAAGAGGGCGTGGCAACCCATTCCAGTATCCTTGCCTGGAGAATCCCCATGGACAGAGCAGCCTGGGGGGCTACAGGGCATAAGGTCACACACAGTCGGACACCACTGAAGCAACTGAGCAAGCACGCACATACGTAGGGAGCCCAAACCAGGGCCCTGTGACCACTTAAGAGGGGTGGGATGCAGTGGGAGGTGGGACAGGGAGGTTCAAGAGGGAGGGGACATATGTATACCCACGGCTGATTCATGCTGATGTATGGCAGAAACCAACACAACATTGTAAAGCAATTATCCTTCAATTAAAAATAAAAAAGTTAAAAAAAAAAAACTAGGGCTCAGAGAGGTGAGGTCACTTGCCCAAGGTCACAGAGTGGGAAGTGGAGCCAGGATGTGAACCCAGACTCTGAATCCCTAACCTCTTCCCTGTCCACTTTTAATGGACTCCCCAGCACACACCCGGAAGCCCCTAACTCCTCCTCAGTGACACGCATCACCAGGAGCCTGAAGACCACTAGGAGACTGAATACCTTGAGGACAGGGGCTGTACCTGTCAAGAGTCATCCCAGGAGCCCAACGTCTAGCCGGGCCACCCCCAGTACACACTCAGACAGGCAGAGGAAGAGCGGGGAAGGGGTCCCACAGGGCTGGAACCCCCAAGACCTTCACCCCTCGGCCTCATGGAAACACGGGGCAAAACAGACCTGAGAGGAATGGCCTTGGATAAGCCCAGAGCAAGGCAATCCACTCGTGAACAAAAATTACAATGAGCTCATGGACAGGACCAGCAAACGTGCAGAGTGGGCTCGCAGACGGCACGATGCCTCTGCCATTCACACTGCTGTTTGTAACAACATGGGCAGTGGCTGAAATATTTTGTAAATGTTTGTGCTCAGTCACGTCCGACACTTTGTGACCCTGTGGCCTGTGGCCCACCAGGCTCCCCTGTCCATGGGATTTCCCAGGAAAGAACACAGGAGTGGGTTGCCATTTCCTTTTTCTGGGGATCTTTTCAACCCAGGGATCAAACCTGTGTCTCCTGCGTTTCCTGCATTGGCAGACATATTCTTTACCACTAGGGCCACCTGGGAAGGTATTTCATAATGGAATGACTCAAATGAATAATGCAAATTACTGAGGGGCTGTTAAACTCCTTAAGAAAGCCATTTCACCATCTGGAAACTGACAGTTATTCTTATTCATGAGCAGTGAACAGGCTACTCACAAACCCAAACTCCTAGTCTAAAATTTATTTTCTAAAGAAATTACACTGGCCAGGCCCCTTTCTCTGCACACCCTCTGAAGATCTTATTTTGCCCTGGGGTCCCCTCAGCTCTCTGGCCAGGAGACCAGGGTGCCTGCCCCCTCCACCCTTCACTCCGTTGGCACCTGATCACCATGGCCACACCCGTCCTGCATTCGCCGGTTCCCATCAGCTAAAGGCACCAAACAAATGAGTCCACAGCTCCCTTAAGAATGACGGCACCCTCCCTCCTGGTCTGCAGCCTGCCCTTGGCCCAACCCCAGAGGCAGGAGGTCAGGTCTCAACAGGGAAGGACTCAGTGACTCACGACTGACGTTCTGGCACGTGGACACCAACTGATGCCTCCCAGCCCCACAGAACTCCTCCTCTTCCCTCCTAACCCTCCTCCCCTCCCCAATTTCTCCCCAGCTTGGCAAGCGGCCCCATCAGCAATCCAGGCCCTGGACCAGAAGTTGAAATTGTCCTGGGCTCTCCCCCATCATCACCCTTTGTGCTGAGTCACCTCCTTTTTCCTTCCAGAATCTGCCCTCCTTGTCCCACTGGTCCAAGCCGGCAGCCTCTCTGAGCGGGGCTCCGGCACGTCCTGCTTTTTGCCCCCTGCATCCATCTCCCCCAGATTCCAGAATGCCCCACCTTGAATCCTGATGAGGTCCTTTCCTTGCCAGAAGCCCTCGCCCACTTTCCACATTTTACATCTAACAGAATGCAGGTGAAACTCCTGGGCTTCTAAAGCTGGGGCTCCATCAGCCTCCCTCTGTTCCATCCCAGGTTTTGTCGCTGTCCTGACCCCACCAAGCCAGTCTGGGGGCTCCTGGTAGCTCCTTGCCTCTGTGTCTTTGCCCCTGAATCCCCGCCTACCTCTCTCAGATCCCCTCCTGTGCTAAGTGGCTTTAGTCGTGTCTGGCTCTTTGCGACCCTACGGACTAGAGTCTGCCAGGCTCCTCGGTCCATAGGATTTTCCAGACAAGAATATTGGAGTGAGTTGCCATGCCCTTCTCCAGGGGAGCTTCCCAACCCAGGGATCGAACTGGCATCCCCTGTGTCTCCTTAATTGGCAGGCAGGTTCTTTACTACTCGCGCCACCTGGGAAGCCCTCCTAGCTGACCCCATAAGTGAGGAAGTGCCCCAACCCCCGGCAGGGGTTATGATGCCCACCCTGCATTGCTGGGCTGGGCTGAGCCTGACTTCTGCATCTCCAGATGTTTTCTACTAACTCATCCTCTTCTCCGACTAAAGTCTCAGCCACGGCAGTCTCTCCAGCCCCCACCACCGAGCCAGGCAGGGAGCAAGGATGAAACACCGAGCAGCTCTTTCCCTCCTGCCCCTGGCCTCCCAAACATGCGAGCCACAGACAGCAGGACAACTGTCTTCTCTTCTTGGAATCCCAGAGTGCAACCAGCTTGAGGTGGGACCAGCAACATAAGCCTCAGGAATGCAAATGAAAGTGAAGTGAAAATGCAGGGCCCCGCATTCCAAAAGGGTAAGACTTTCAGGAAGGTGATGGCAGAGTGTTGAACCAAGCACGGGCCCCGGGCAACTGACCAAGTCACATGCCCTTGAAGCTAGCCCAGGTTCTGGCCTCCAAGGAAAAGCTTCCATAGGGCCCCCCACCCCAAAAAGCCTCTTGAGCTGCCAAAGGGCCATGCTGCTGGAGCAGAGATGAGAAGCAGTGAGCCAGGTTGGCATTCCCTTGCCAGCTCCTGTCCACATAAGCCTCCCTTGAACAGCAATGACTCGTCTTAGGGCCCTCATCCCCAGGGAGTCAGGTCCTTTCGGATGTCCAGTACCATTCCCAGCCTCAGTGGGAACTCCAGGACAGTTGCCAAGCCCAGCACTGAGGAGGGCAGCGCCCTGAGACAGGGTCCACAGAGCATTCTCAGGTGGCTTCTGCAAGACACTTACATTCATTTGCCTTTGACCTCTGTCCTTATAAAACAGGCCAGTAATAGGACTGTGAAGGCCCTTCCGGTTGTAAAAGTCCACTAATCCCTTTTCCCATTTAAGGAGTTAATCAATATTTCCTATGGAATAACAAAGAAACTGAATTCAAATTCTTGTCAAGTTTTTCTATTTGGGGAAGATGCAGGAAACGCTGATTTAATTTAAGTCCCCACCTCTTTTTTTTTTTTTTTAAAGAAGAGTTGACCCCAAAAAAGGCAAATAAACTCACCATATTGTTAGCAGATAGAAATGGCCTATTGATCAAGGCATCTTTCCTGAGAGGCCCAGCTGGACGAGACCTCTGAACCCTTCTCAACACAGATCCCTAGGGAACCACTACTGACGGGTTGGAGCTGGCCTCCCCTGATGCAGGACCTCACCAAGGTCGCCACTAGCTGGTCCCGTTAACCGTGAGGGACGCAGTCTCTGCCCGCAGAGGACCAGAGAGCACAGAGGATGTTGCTTCGGGGCTTGTCAGCCCGACAGGCCTCCAGGCCCAGCTGTAGTGACTTGCTGTCATTAACTGTGGTCTTTTGAGTCCCTGTTCAGGGCTTTTGAGTCCTTCTTGGCAGACCCCCACTGACCTGATAGCAGATTTCATTTCGGAGAGTGGCTCGAGTTGCCAAGTTAAGCCCCTGTCCAAGGACAAACACCAGACTGACCCTGGCTGTCACGGGAGGGTGATAACAGCCCCAAAGATACGAGCAGAACGTATCACGTCCTGTCGGGCCAGATGGGCGGCAGCATCTTATCTCCCATTTCACATCGCCATCTGGAAGGTATTAGCCCAATAGCCCCTTCCTCACAGGCCCCTTGATTTTATTCTTCTTGAATCCCCAAGCGCACACGATCACGTAATAGGACAAGAGCTAAGGCCAAGACTCGGCTCAGACTGAAAGTGCAGTGCAAGCCAAAGGAAAAAAAAAGCAATTAGAAATTGCTGGCTTAGAGAACTACACTCAGTCCATAGGAGCACCAGACAATCAGTCCAGCAGAGGCCTGGGGTTTGATACAAGGAGTCGTTGAGATGGGAGATCCAGGATCGTCCTCTTTCGAGACACAGCCACCGAGAAGCAGCCAAGCCAAAATCAGAAGGTGCCCAGAGAGGCTTGCAAATTGGCTGGAAACTCCAAAGCAGGCACATCAAGAGATCTCCAGTTGCCAGCAGCAGCCTACGTGAGCATGTACACAGCCCCTAAACACCACTGACCTTCAGATGTCCAGCCAGCTGTAGGCTGGCTTCACACATGTGAACCCTGAGCTGGCTTGTCAATTCCGACCCAGCACATTCATACCCTCTTCACAGAGCAAGTCTGGGCTCAGCGGGGAGAAATTACTATCAAACGTGGCTGAAGCAAAACTTAATCAGGAAGGAAAATATTAACTAAAGGAAAAGCCGTAAATGCCATCCCAAGACCACAAGAGGCTTTGATCTGGGTTGGACCATCCACCGCATTAATTCCCACCATTGTCTTTCCCAGTCCTTTGCAGCCTCTCTCCAGGTGCAAGACTCCTTGCGTGGTTACAGAGAATGCAGAGATGTGGATTCAGAGGACCAACCGGAAGCTGATATCAGATATCCAAGATTTAACTTCTTATTCAGAAAGTCAAAACCTATCTACTACATAAAGCAGCTCCAGAACCATGGAAAGCCAGACCAAGAACAAGATCCTGTGCTACTTTGAACCATATGAAATTGCCAATATTTTGACAATTGCCAGTGTGGCAATTCATGTGCTTCAACCTAATAGCACCCAGCTCGACACTGGAAACTCAAAGGTTCTGAACAAACAGAGGTGCAACCAAGTGACTCAGCCTGCTGGGTACTGGTCACGTGAATCTGTCTCAAGAGCATGTAAATACCTTCAACATGTACTTCTGAAATGGTGTAAAGGAATCCCGTTATTCAGAAGAGACTTGAAAGTGAAAGTGAAGTCGCCCAGTTATGTCCGACTCTTTGCGACCCGACCCGTGGACAGGCTCCTCCGTCCATAGAATTCTCCAGGCAAGAATATTGGAGTGGGTTGCCATTTCCTTCTCCAAGAATACTGGAGTGGGTTGCCAGGATCTTCCCCACCCAGGGATCGAACCCAGGTCTCCCACAGTGCAGACAGACTGTTTAACCTCTGAGCCACCAGGGAAGCTCAGGTGATTCCTTTTAAATTGAAAAAAACAACAGTCCCACTTTATCATTCAGTTTTAACAAGGTACTTGCCTAAATAAAGGTTCAGCTAACCTTTCTGAAGTAGTTAAACCCACTCAGGCACATCCATAGCAGAAAGACGAAAAATAAAATCTCACAGTACAAACAGAGGAAACCAAAATAAACCGCACTATTTGGAGCAAGAGGAACAACAGAAGCTGCAAGTCAGTATGAATTCCCTGTGCTTTCAACTTTGGAAAATTCTGAAGCTCCGTTTCGGAATCGGGAAACTCTAGAGAGGCTGTCACACAGAGCAGGGGCTCTCCCCTGTCCCTGGCTCTCCTGTCTGAAGTCAGAGATTAATCAGAAACTTCAGACACCAGCTGCTGGGTCAGGACTTCCCCACCCTGAGGAGCGGTGAACAGCCTGACAGGTGAGGAGAAAGCATCTGGACACACTGCCTTACCCAGCGGTTCTCCAAGTGCGGACCTTAGACCAGCAGAAGCAGTAGCACCTGGGAACTTGTAAAAATGCAAAGTTTGCAGAGGCGGGGGGCCCTCTGCAGACCTCCTGAATCAGACACTCAAGGAATGGGGCAGCAATCTGGGCTGGAACCGGGTTCTTTTGAGGCATGCTAACCTTTGGACCCCGCAGACATGACTCAAGTGAATAGTTTCCCAGCTGTATACAGGGAGTCCTCAAGATCTAGAGACCCCCTCTGCTTGGAGTCCTGACTATGGGAAAAACACCAGAGTTCCCAGATGTAACCAGGGTGCCCTATTTCACTCTGTTTAACAAATGGTAGTACAGCTGCATGGTTTCAATTGAAAAGCAATTCTGCTGCTTTATTTAAAAAAAAATAGAAAATATTGAACAGATGGGAGTACAAGTGGCCACAGGCAATCTGCTCATTTGTAGAATGCTCTAGAGGGTCTGGGTTAGACTTTCTGTGTCATCCTGGGATGCCGAAAGTCAAAGGGAAGCCCAACCACCCACAGCGGGTTCAGAAGGCTATTCCCCGAGGAGGGGGCAAGTCTGATGTCCTCCAGTGGCTTTACTGGGCGAGGCGGGGTGGGGTGGGGGGGCGTGCTTTGAAATCCCATCCATTGTATTTGAGAACTGCTGCAAGGACCAGGGTGTCCAGTCGATTCTTATTCATAAAGAAGAGTTCTTAAAAGGGAAAGATCGAGGGCCAAAGAAATAGTAGCGGCAGAAAGGAGGGAGAAAGCTCTGCTTTCTCTCCAGGGGCTTAAAGAAAATGCTCCAGCCCCACTTTCCTTGTTTTAGTGAATTTTTTAAACATGTTTTATTTGAATTTAATTTTTTTAAGTTAAGGTCCCAACCCTGCTCGGGCGGGGTGGCAAAACTCCAGGGAGGATGTTCCGGGCTGCCCTCTGCTTTCTTCCCTCCCTGCCTCTGTTCACCTCTCCTGCCTCTCCTGGGCACTGAACAGGAACTTGGGTGATGCTATGGCCTGAACGTGTGTCCTGGAATTCCTACATGGACATCCCAATGCCCAAGGTGATGGCGTTAGGGAGGTGGGGCCTTCGGTAGGTGACTCGGTCATGAGGGTAGTATCCTCATGAAAGGGATTAGTGACAATATGAAAGAGACCCTGCAGAGCTCCCCAGGCCCCCCATCCTGTAAGGGCATAGTGAGACATCTGCAACCAGAAGAGGGCCTCACTCGAATCATGCTCGCACACTGGCCGTGGCCTTCCGGCCTCCAGAGCCGTGAGCAATACTTTTTGCTGTTTTGTTTGTTTGGCTGCATCTCTTGGCATCAGGATCTGCCCCAACGAGGGACTGAACCCAAGCCCCCTGCGCTGGAAACTCAGTCTTAACCACTGGACCACCAGGGAAGTCCAATAATTTCTGCTGCTTATAAGTCACTCAGTCTGTGATATTTTGCTATGGGAGCAGGAAGAGACTAAAACAGATGGGGTGAGTAGGCAGGGCCATTTCTGAGGTTTAAAAAGCCACCACCACACACCCAGAATCCCCTTCTTAATTACTCCCACAGAGCAGCAAAGTGAAGTACAGTTGATTCTCTTTATTTGCAGTAATTACATTCTATAATTAGACATGTACCTTTCCCCTGTTCCTGGGGGAAATATAGGGGTAGGTTCCTGTGAGCCATGGACATAGTGTTTTTGTCAACCGATCAAAATATAACCTTGTTTTATATGACTTTCTGCTTAAAAATATTTTATCTAATATGTAGCTAATATATATTCCTTAATATAAATTTATATATATTCCTTGGGGTTTCCCCGGTGCCTCAGTGGTAAACAATCTGCCTGCAATGCTGGAGATGCAGGTTTGATCTCTGGGTGAAGAAGATCCCCTGGAGGAGGGCATGGCAACCCACTCAACTATTCTTGCCTGGAGAATCCCATGGACAGAGGGGCCTGGCAGGCTATAGTCCATAGAGTCACAAAGAGATGGACATGACTGAAGCAACTTAGCAGGCATGCACACAATATATATTCCTTAATGTTGAATTCATAGAAAACAGAACACCCAAATGAAGCTTGTCTAACACAAGCATTTTCTACATCAGGCTCATCATAGCCTCTTGTGCTTTGAAACAGGAACATCACCAACAAAACGCACAAAATCAGGAAAAGCATGGCACTAAATATGGACTACCCCTTTCCCACCAATTTCCAGTGAGAACAGGACAACACGACTCTGGACAAAAGTCCAATCACACTGGCAAGGCACCAAAATCGCTGGTCGGCACAGAGATCTACCAAATCCTTCCACTGGAAAAAAAAGCCAGAGGGCTGGCCAGGCTCTCAGCATGGATGGAATCAGCCCTTGGAACTTGGCCATCAGTTCCTTCCTGCATCCTGTGTTCACGCTTGCTCATGGTCACAGGTGACACAGCTTCTTTACTCGTGTCTTCCTCGGACTTGAGAGAGGCCAGTGTGTAGGCAGGAAGGACCCCATGGCCTGGGGGAAGGAAGGAGCCCAATTGGCTGCAGCCAGTGGAGAAGTTCAGAACCAGGCTTGGTAGCCAAGCTGGACCTGCTTCAAAACCCAGCTCTGCCACTCACTAGCTACATGTCCTTGAACATGGTATCTCTGAGCCTCGGTCTGCTCATCTGTAACAGAGCAGTCATCGCAGAAGCCCCTCCCTCCTGGGGGTGTTGTGAGCATTTACAGTGAGCAGTCTGCATGGCCCCTAGACCACAGAAAGTGCCCTCAGCGGGAACTTGAAGAGCAGACATCACTGGACTGTAGTGGGGCCTGGACAAGCCATTTAAAATACACAGTCTCGGGGCGGGGAGAAGACTTTAGGGACACCAGTAACAACCTCAGTGGACTTTAGTTCTCCTGAGAGCCGCCCAGCCAAGTCCTCCTGTAGCCTTTGCTCCTACGGCCCCCGGGTCTCCTTGGAGCTTGAATAAGGATGATCTCAGCCCCTCTCCAGGCCCCACTAAGGGTGAGCCCCTCCGACTGCAGCTGGAGGTCCTTCAGCCTTGCTAAAACGGTGGGGGAGCACTTCCCTGGTGGTCCAGGGGTTAAGAGAGCGCCTGCCAATGCGGGAGACGTGGGTTTGATCCCTGGTTGGAGAAGACAGAGAAGCCCACGCACCACAACTTCTGAGCCTGTGCTCTAGAGTCCAAGAGCCGCAGCTCCTGAAGCCCGCGCACCCACAGCCTGTCCCCTAAAACAAGAGAAGCCTGTTCACCACAACTAGAGAGTAGCCCTCACTTACCAAAAGCAGAGAAAGCCCATACGCAGCAAAGAAGACCCAGTGCAGCCAAAAATAAATATACATAAATAAATTAAAAAAAAAAAAAACGGTGGAGGTCAGGGAGCGCCGTGGGGGAGGGGAGGAAGCCAAGCAGGAGGACGTAAGGCGTGCCTGACTTCACCCTAGAAGCTTCTGCATACTCCTTGGGTACCGACGGTCTTGTTCCCCAGCTAGATTTCTCTTTAAAAGTTAAATTCACACATAAGAACTATGTTTGGCTCCTACCAGTAACAGAAACGTTCAGAATTTGATGTCAGCATGCAGCCGCCTTAGAGCATCTGTTTCTGGCCTAGAGCCTCCTGCTGTGTCAAGCCTACCCTGACATTTCTTCTCCACCAGGCAAACCTCCTCCCTCCCAGTTTATGAAGAGGTTGCTTGACACTGTCCCAGCGGGACAGCAGGAATGGACAGCCTGCCCCCGAGAAAGCCGGCTGCGAGGTGGTCAGCACACACTGACCCCCCAAGCAGACAGAGAAGGAGGCCCTCCCCATCACTCCCCTCTAACTCGTCTCAAGTTCAGCAACATTGCTCAAGGGCCAGCCGGACTCAGGCTGGGTGCTGTGGTTCCGGAGGTCGCAACTGATCCAGTTCCTCCATTCACAGAGAGGGCCTCTGGGACAGTAAATTCATAGGTATCTGAGAAGGGCAGTGATACCTGGGGCAAGGGTGGCTGAAAGAGTTCAGAGGGAGGCTCGGGTCTCAGCCTGGGGAGGGAGAAGGGACTCCTAGCCTGTTCCATTCACTATGGCTCCCCAGTGCCACGTACTAGGCAGCCAAAAGCAGCAGTTTTACTGATAAGATATAATTAAAATGTGTGTAGGGGGATTTCTCTGGCAGTCCAGTTGTTGGCGGGTGGGGAGGGAGGGCTTCTCAGGTGGTGCTAGTGGTAAAGAATCCACCAGCAAACACAGGAAAATTAACAGAGGTGGTGGGTTCAACCCCTAGGTCAAGAAGATCCCCTGCAGGAGGGCATGGGAACTCACTCCAGAATTCTTGCCTGGAAAAACCTATTGACAGAGAAACCTGGTGGGCTATGGTCCAAAGGGCTGCAAACAGTCCGAGAGGGCTGAAGCAACTAAACACACAGACACCAGTTGTTAGGGCTCCGTGCGCTGCTCAGGACCCAGGTTTGATTCCTGGTCAGGAAACTAACATCCCACAATCCCACACTGAGGTTAAAAAAAAAAAAAAAAAAGCTCTTTTAAAAAGCAGAGACATTACTGTGCCGATTAATGTCCATATAGTGGAAGCTATGGTATTTCCAGTAATCATGTATGGATGAGAAAGGTGGACAATATAAAAGGCTGAGCCCGGAAGAATTGATGCCTTTGAACTGTGGTGCTGGAGAAGACTCTTGAGAATCCCTTGGACTGCAAGGAGATCAAGCCAGTCAATGCTGAAGGAAATCAACCCTGAATATTCATTGTAAAGGCTGATGCTGAAGCTGAAACTCCAATACTTTGGCCACCTGATGGGCAGAACTGACTCACTGGAAAGACCCTGATGCTGGGAAAGATTGAAGGCAGGAGGAGAAGGGGACGGCCAAGGAGATGGTTGGATGGCATCACAGACTCGAAGGACATGGGTTTGAGTAAGCTCCGGGAGTTGGTGATGGACAGGGAGGCGTGTCATGCTGCAGTCCGTGGGGTTGCAAAGAGTCGGACACACGACTGCTGCTGTTGCTGCTGCTGCTAAGTCGCTTCAGTCGTGTCCGACTCTGTGCGACCCCATAGACGGCAGCCCACCAGGCTCCCCCGTCCCTGGGATTCTCCAGGCAAGAATTCTGGAGTGGGTTGCCATTTCTTTCTCCAATGCATCTAAGTTAAAAGTGAAAGTGAAGTCGCTCAGTCGTGTCCAACTCTTAGCGACCCCATGGTCTGCAGCCCACCAGGCTCCTCCGTCCATGGGATTTTCCAGGCAAGAGTACTGGAGTGGCGTGCCATTTCCTTCTCCGCGGACACGACTGAGGGACCGAAAAACAATGAACAACAACAACATGAATATATACATTCAGGTTCAGCTTCCCGGAAACCTCTGGGACAGCAGTGGGTCCGCCCCCTCTTCCGGGGTAATTTGCATACGTTCGTTGATTCCCCAAAGCGATCTGCATTATAATTGGTGAAGCAGCAAACACTTTCTCAGTTTCAGTGAATTTTCCCTTAGATTAAGCTATTATTGCACTAATACAGTAAAAAACAAAAGGTGGGGGGAGAATTGCTGAATTGGTTTTAAACGGAATTCACCCTCAGCGTAAAGTTCTTAATTCTATCCACTATAAATAGCTCTGGAGTCAAGCTCTAACTTGTGCTCGCTTCGGCAGCACATATACTAAAATTGGAACGATACAGAGAAGATTAGCATGGCCCCTGCGCAAGGATGACACGCAAATTCGTGAAGCGTTCCATATTTTGCCATTTCCCCTATACCCATATCCATAATATTCATAATCTATTCACATTAACTTATTAGCTGTAACTCGCTCATAAGCAAGGTAACTTAACCTGTCGAGGGCCCCTGGATTCAGTCTGCAATTCCTCCTCCAAAAGCTGTCAAACTCTCCCCAGTTTGGAAGTTTTTCTCCAGAAAGACCTGGGGTTGATTGTGGGGAAGGGTACACCAGGAAGCAGGCACTACCTGGGCAAAGGTCTAGGGGCTGGGCTGTCCAGGGTCTCGGGGTGGGGAGAACCCACACAGCCAACCAGGGCCCTGGACAGGGTGGGGTCCACCAGAGTTTGGAGGCAGCCTATGGGCTTGCCCTGATCCCCCAGTGGGTCCTTTCAGTTCAGTTGCTCAGTCCTGTCGGAGACTCTTTGCGACCCCATGGACTGCTGCACGCCAGACTTCCCTGTCCATCTCCAATTCCTGGAGCTTGCTCAAAGTCATGTCCATCCAGTCGGTGATGCCATCCAACCATCTCATCCAGTTGTCTCCTTCTCCTACTGCCTTTAATCTTTCCCAGCATCAGGGTCTTTTCAATTGAGTCAGTTCCTTACATCAGGTGGCCAAAGGATTGGAGTTTCAGCTTCAGCATCAGTCCTTCCAATGTATATTCAGGACTGATTTTCTTCAGGATGGACGGGTTGGATCTCCTTGCAGTTCAAGGGACTCTCAAGAATCTTCTCCAACACCACACTTCAAAAGCATCAATTCTTCTGTGCTCAGCTTTCTTTATAGTCCAACTCTCACATCCATACATGACTACTGGAAAAAATCATAGCTTTGACTAGTAGGACCTTTGTAGGCAAAATAATGTCTCTGCTTTTTAACATTCTGTCTAAATTGGTCATAGCTTTTCTTTCAATGAGCAAGAGACTTTTAATTTCATGGCTGCAATCACCATCTGCAGTGATTTTGGAGCTCCCCAAAATTAACTTTGTCCCTGTTTCCATTGTTTCCCCATCTATTTGCCATGAAGTGATGGGACCAAATGCCATAATCTTAGTTTTCTGAATGTTGAATTTTAAGCCAACTTTTTCACTCTCCTCTTTCACTTTCATCAAGAGGCTCTTTAGTTCCTCTTCACTTTCTGCCATAAGGGTGGTGTCATCTGCGTATCTGAGGTTATTGATATTTCTCCCAGCAATCTTGATTCCAGCTTGCCCTTCATCTAGACCTGAGTTTCACATGATGTACTCTGCATATAAGTTAAATAAGAAGGATGACAATATACAGCCTTGATGTACTCCTTTCCTGATTTGGAACCTGTCCGTTATTCCATGTCCAGTTCTAACTGTTGCTTCTTGACCTACATACAGATTTCTCAGGAGGCAGATAAGGTGTCTGATATTCCCATCTCTTTAAGAATTTTCCACAGTTTGCTGTGATCCACACAGCTAAAGGCTTTGACATAGTCAATAAAGCAGAAGCAGTATATACATACATATATAAATACATATAAATACACACATACGTTATGTATTATATAATTATACATTCCATAATATACTATACATATGTGTATCAATATAAACCAGAAGTATGTGTGTATATATATCTATACACACATATACATATACATCATAGAGACATACATATATATACACCTGTGTGTACAGAAAGAGAGATTACGTGTTTGTGCGTGTGTGTGTAAAGGCATCTGAGCCAAGTCCCAAGGTTGGCTGTGAACAAGCCTGGTTTCAATAAACTAAGTGTGAAGTCCACAGGCAGACGCACGATGAACACACTGCTCATGGAGAACAGTGAGGGGTGGGGTGCGGGGCAAACAGGGCATGGGCAGAGCAGGCAGGCGGGCAGGCAGGCGGGAAAAGTCCCCAGCCAGGCCCATTTGCTGAGCGAAGGCACAGGATCTGGCCCCTTTCCTGTGGGCTGCTGGCTCCTATAGTCTCTGCCCACCTCCCAAAGAGAAAGAACGCAAGCATCTGCCCCAGCTTGTGTCCTGGGAGGCCAGAGGCAGCTAAGCCATTCCTGGGAAAGTATGAATAGCACGATGTCACTCCTGGAGGACTTCTATTTAAATAAGAACACAAGAGGACAAATCTCTAAAATGGCCTTTGTGTGTGGTGGGGGCCGGGTAGGGGAAAGCTCCTTCCTGGGGTCCCCTCAGGTCATCCCTAAGGCCCCAGGAGAGCCTCCCTGGTGGCTCAGCTGGTAAAGCCTCTGCCTGCAAGGCAGGAGGCCTGGGTTCAATCCCTGCGTTGGGAAAATCCCTGGAGAACAGAACGGCTACCCGCTCCAGTATTCTTGCCTAGAGAATTCCATGGACAGAGGAGCCTGGTGGGCTACAGTCCAGGGGGTCGCAAAGAGTCGGATACCACTGAGCGACTTGGCCCAGCCCCATGCAGGGGAGCATGGGCGTGCACATGAGGACTGGGGGTGTAGGGGTGGGGGGGCTGGAACTGCAGGCAGAAGAGGGGAGGGGAGGACAGGGAGGCAGTCTCAGAGACTGGGCCCCAGGGTCCCGCCATCAGCCACGGGCTCACCCCCACCCTACCTCTGGGCTGTCAGATCCGTGGAGACCTGGCCACTGACATCACGGTGGGAGGTCGAGGCTGCTAAGAGTGAGTTTTCCAAGTCTTCAAGGGCAGCCGGCTGGATGACATCATCTGGTACAAGTGAACTAGGAGAGGAACAAACCAAGGCTCAGAAATGTTCCTGAACGTCTTCAATGTGTTTCAACTGCACATTTTCTCTGGGTCCCAGGCAGGGCCTTAGTTTCCCTTCCTATAGAGGAAGGAGCTGGGCCACTCCAAGCATGACTCCGGGCGGTGCTGATCCAGGAGAGGTTGGTTACCGCTCCACAAAGACACAGCACACACACCCGGGGTAAGGGCCCAGAGGCCTTTAGAGGGACACGGTATTCACTCTGTCTGTTGACTCCAGTAATGAAAGTCGAGGCTTGTCTTTTGTAGGTCTTGATGGGCAGTTCGAAACCAGGGGACATTTGGCAATATCTGAAGACAATTCTGGTCATCACAGCCAGAGGGCCAGGTGCAGCTGGCATCCAGTGATGCTGCTAAATATCCTACGATACACAGGGCAGACCCACAACAAAGAATTATCTTGCCCCAGAGGTCAGAATGCCAGAGTTGAGAAACCCTGGCCTTGAGCTTTGTTTTGCTTTCTAGTAATTCATTTAAATATGTTTTCAGGAGTTTAGACCTTAAAGTGAGTTAGAAATTTAAAACGACACTGGCCCTTTGTCCACTGAGAAGGCTGGCATTAGACAACCTCCAAGAGCAGGCCAATTTCAAAGTTCAGAGGGACACCGGACACTGTCGCTGGTCCCACGCATCCTTTCACTCTTCTGGGAATCCCTTTCCATGACCAGTTATGTCTTAGCTTATCAGGAGGGTCATTACTTCTTTCTGATGAACTTGGCTCTGTAGCAGTCAGTAACGAAACCATTACCTTCAGTCCTTGAGCAGACACTGACTGAATAAAAACTATGTTATTATTACAACAACCCTGTAAGGTGGTCCCTGCCCTCACGGAGCTTACAGTCTCAGGCAACAGCCAAAGTTTAAAAAAAAAAATTTTTTTTTCTTAATGCTTATTCACTGTTTACAATAGCCAAGACACAGAAGCAACCTAAACATCCATCAACAGAGTAATGGATAAAGAAGATGTGATACATACATACAAGGACTATCACTCAGCCACTAAAAAGAATGAAATGATGCCATTTGCAGCACCATGGATAAACCTAGAGAGTTATAAAGTCAGTCAGACAGAGGAGAAATATCATATGACATTCCTTACATGTGAAATCTAAAAAGAAACAATACAAACGGGCCTACTTATAAAACAGAAAATGGACTTAGAAAAGAAATTTATAGTAAACAGGGGGAAGGGATGGTTAGGGACAGTGGGCGGTCATGCACACAATGTTATATTTAAAATGGATAACCAACAATGACCTATTGTATAGCTCAGTGTTATGTGCCAGCCTGGATGGGAGAGGGGTTTGGGGGAGAATGGATACATGTGTATGTATAGCTAAGTCCCTCTGCTGTTCACTTGAAACTACCACAACATTTTAATCAACTATACCCCAATACAAAATGTTTTTGGTGTTAAAAAATAAAATAAAAATACTTATTTATCCAGTAAAAACTGTTGTAACTGCTAAGATGGAAAGATACAAATGGCTAAGGAAACATAAACTAGGAGGTCCCAGCCTGGAGTGGGGATCAGGGAAAATGTCTTTGTAACGTTATAAGCTGAGGCCAGCCATCAGCTCAGTGACAGCTAATGTTTACTGACACGTGCTTTGTGCCAGGAACTAAGATCTATGTGTTCACAGCCACTACCATATTCAATGCTCACAACCATCCTATGAGACAGATATTATCATCAGTCCCATTTTACAGATGAGGAAACCAATGCACAGAGAAGTTAAGTAATTTGTTCAAGGTTGCACAGCTGGTAAAAGGCAGAACCAGGATATAAACCCAAGGCAGACACCAGGAGCCACGCCCTTAATCGCCCCACTGGGTTTTGTCCTAAGGGCGGAAGAGCAAGGGAAGGAGCGCCCGCAGCAGAGGGAGCCGCAGATCTGAAAGCCCAGTCCAGGAAGGAGCGTGCTGGTCTGGAGGAATGCGGAAAGGCCGCTGCAGCTGGAGCACAGACCAAAAGGACCAGGAAGGGGACAGGAGAGCCGGAGCCAGATCACAAGGCCAGGGCGAGGGACTGGGACTCGATCTTAAGCTGAAGAATCAGCCCAAAGCCCCAAACGCCCCAAAGTGCTTGGCACTGAGACAAAAGAGAGGCGGGTAGGCTCAGGGTGAGCGTTCCGAAACTATGTTCTAAATAGGACCAGACTGGCACACACTTGTGCCCACGCCTTTCTATTTACTCCCATGGATCTTGTGACGCTTCCTTCTTCCTTCACAGTTCCACCCACCATCCCAAGCCCTCTGACCCTGGAGCCCTGTGATGACCACACCCGAGGAGTCAGAGGGAGATGGGCAGAGGGGGAAGTGAAGGAAGGGGCCTGGAGGAGGAGGCCCACAGGGACTCAGGATGTCTCTGCTAGACTACGGTTCGGAGAATCCTTAACCACAGACAAAATCGGCCTTCCAGAGTCATAAAACCTGAGCGGAAAAACACAGCCCAGGAGTTCTGGCAACACACACCGAAAGCCATAAAAGACTGTTTCTTTTGACACAACCATTCTACTTCCAAGAATTTATTCTAAGGAGATGATTAAGGGTGTGAGCAAAGATGCCAATCACAGCTGTGACCACAACAGAAAAAAAAAAAGGGGAAACAACCAGAACGTCCACACTAGGGGACAGTTAGTCAAGTTAGAGCAGTCACAGAATGGACGCATCTGCAGCCATGTGAACAAAAAGTTATAAAATTAACTTTAAAAATTTCAAAAAGAAGGTAGATCTCCATGTATTCAAAAATAAAGACATCCATTATTAACTAAAAATAGGTTAAAAAGAACTACTGGCAGCATGATCCAGACTTTATGTGCATGTGTGTATGAATATGTATGTATCTGTGTATATGTGTGTACACATGCATGTATGTATAAACACCGACACAGCAAGCAACTGGCAGTGAACAAACCAAGCAATGTGGAAGGCTATATACATCAAGGGGTTAACGGCAATTCTCTTTCAGTAGTAAAGTTAGCAGTGTTTCTTTTCTTTTTCGTTGAGTCTAACTCTATTTTCTAGTTCTATTCTGAACATATGCGCTTTTATAAGCAAAAGAAAAAGCATCTTTGAGGAAATTTTCGATGGCAGGGAGCAACTTCAAATCATAATTCAGTGAAAATTTTAAGAGAGGGGACAAGCAGAGCAACGCTTCTAAACTCACACCTATAGTGACTTCTCTATTCACACCTTCCCTCCCGAGGAGGACCCAGGCTTGCCAGCCTCATCCTGGGACAGAAACCCAGCCCTGCCTCTCTCAACCACTAGGGAAAATTAAGGTCCCACCCTGCACAGTCTATGAGATGGCATTTTAACTCATTGGTGACAGAATTAATTTTCAAAGCATGTTGGACAATTGCTTGACGGCTGGGGTTTTTTTGGAACAGAGAATCCTGAATATAATTAAACACTTTGTCAATGACACATGATCAGCGTCTTGAGCGACTATGATGTAAGTGAGGAGGTATGCCATGGCCCTAAAACACAATTGTATATGGAGTCATGAGGGCTGGATTCTAGACCAAGCCCCACCTTGGGATCTCAGCCAGGTGACTGCTCTGAGCTTAACTTTTCCATCTCTAAAGGGGAAGGCCCTGGACAGCACCATGGCTGAGGACTCTGCAAACTCAGTCTGGCCTCTCCCTCACAGGCTGTGAGCCAGTGCGTCTGCCTCCACCACCGCACCTGACTATCTTTTTACTTTGTGCTTTCTATTTCTCCGTTCCTCATGTACTGCAGATTAAAGGGCATTCGAATGGTGTGCAGAGTTAACAGGCTCAGATAAAGGTTTATAAGCCTCCAAGGCTGTTGTTTAGTCACTCAGTCATGTCCGACTCTTTGAGCCCCCTGGACTGCAGCACACCAGGCTCCCCTGTCCTTCAGTATCTCCCAGAGTTTGCTCAAACTTATGTCCATTGATTCGGTGAGGCCATCCAACCATCATCCTCTGTCACCCACACCTCCCCGTCAATCTTTCCGAGCATCAAGGTCTTTTCCAATGAGTCGGCTCTTCGCATCAGATGGCCAAAGGACTGGAGTTTCAGCTTCAGCATCAGTCCTTCCAATGAATATTCAGGGATGATTTAAATATGCACATATGTGTGTGTGTATACATATATATTAAACTGAACCAAATGAGATGACTAAAAGAAAAAAACCATCAAATTCACACTGCACCATCAGCCCCAGGATCTTCCTGTCTTTCTTCGCAGGGATGGGTCATGCTCCAGATGGCTTAGGGGAGGGCTGACTTATGAGGACGGAGGGGAATTCTTCTCAGACCAACTGTAAGCAGCTATAAATGGCTTCCAAATTCTACAAGTGGTAGAGCTGGGACCAGAGTGTCTGAAATATTTTTCAGAGGAGAAAAAAAAAATCTGTCAGAGATTTTAACTACCAGCTGCTGCCACCAGCTGCTGGGGCCAACCCTTTATAAATTTAGTCAGGCCAGCAAAGGGTTGATTTTCCACTGGAATGTCAGGGAGGGAAGCTTGCATCAACAAGTGCTTCTCCAAAGGGCCATGAGTCACCTTCCTTCAGAGGCTGAGGCAGAGGGACTCTGCTTCAAAGAGGCAGGCGTTCAGATTTTGGTCTAAAAGCCAACACCTTCAGCTTTACACATGAGACCTATGCAAAAGGAACAGCTCTGGTGCCAGCATCAAGAGAAACTAAATGGGGATCAGATTAATAATCCTCATATTTTCCCGGTAGATCAGATGATAAAGAATCTGTCTGCAATGCAAGACCCGGGTTTGGTCCCTGAATCGGGAAGATCCCCTGGAGAAGGGAATGGCAACCCACTCCAGTATCCTTGCCTGGAGAATTCCATGGACAGAGGAGCCTGGCGGGCTACAGTCCATGAGGTCGCAAACAGCTGGACACGACTGAGTAACTAAGCACACATATTAATAATAATAACAGCAGCAGTAACGGGGGTGGGAGGACACTTGGGCAGGTGATGGATATGTTTATCGCCTTGATGGCAGTGATGGTCTCACAGGCATATACTTATCCCTCGACCCGCTGAATTGTATACATTCAATATGCATAGCACAGCGTTTATACGTCATGGAATTCTCCAGGCAAAAATACTAAAGTGGTTGCCGTTCCCTTCTCCAGGGGATCTTCCTGGTCCAGGGATTGAACCTGGGTCTCCCACACTGCAGGCAGATTCTTTATCGTCTGAGGCACCAGGGAAGTCCCTCGTTTATGTCTATCACATCTCAATAAAATAGCTTTTAAGACGAGGAGGACTGCACACCGCAGGGCTGATAGGCTAAGTGAGAGCAAGGCAAGTTGAAAACCTAACACAAAAAAAATCTAAGAAGGCTGGTAATAGAAAAACAAGCTGCAGCAGAAAAAAACTGGGCTCCTTGCTGGCGAGGGCGATCTGGGAAGGGCCTATGAGGGGACGGGGAGTAAGCCAAGTGTTTCAACAGACATACGTGTGCAGAGGGCTTTCCAGATTAAAAATGCTTCTCTCTCCCTCTCTCCCTAACGGTTTGGGCAGGAAAAGAAAGAAGTACAGGAGAAGGGACGGGGCCACAATGGCAGGGAGGATGAGACTGGTGTCTTAAGGAAACTGTTACCCACATGGAGATTAGCGGAAAAATAACCGTATCGAGGATAAAGGGAGCAGGTTCTCACAGTCAGGGAAGACTTGCGTATACAAAGGCAATTCAGGCTTCAAAGAACTCTCAGGGCTGGGCTATAATCAGAGGTATCAGATAAACACTAGCTATAGAGAAAACGCTTGCTCCTTGGAAGAAAAGTTATGACCAACCTAGACAGTATGTTAAAAGCAGAGACATTACTTTGCCAACAAAGGTCCGTCTAGTCAAAGTTATGGTTTTTCCAGTGGTCATGTATGGATGTGAGAGTTGGACTATAAAGAAAGCCGAGCACTGAAGAGTTGATGCTTTTGAACTGTGGTGTTGGAGAAGACTCGATAGTCCCTTGGACTGCAAGGAGATCACACTGGCCCATCCTGAAGGAAATCAGTCCTGAATATTTATTGGAAGGACTGATGCTGAAGCTGAAACTCCAATTCTTTGGCCACCTGATGGGAACAGCTAACTCATTTGAATAGACCCTGACGCTGGAAAAGATTGAAGGCAGAAGGAGAAGGGGATGACAAAGGATGAGATGGTTGGATGGCATCACCAACTCAATGGACATAAGTTTGAGTAAGCTCCGGGAGTTGGTGATGGACAGGGAGGCGTGGCATGCTGCAGTCCATGGGGTTGCAAAGAGTCGGACATGACTGAGCAACTGAATTGCATTCACAGATAAAAGGAGTGTCTGTGTGTATACACATCTATCTCCCAGCTCTGTCTGCTGAAAGAGGTCACGTCAAAAGGACATCAGAACCACCTCAAAGAGGCTGCCACTGGCCAGATCAGGGACTATTTGGGCATTAAAAAAATACAGATAGTAATAAAACCCACTGAGTAAAGTAATAATGTATGAGTCCATACAAAGACATGAACAAATACATAAAAGTGGAGGGGTGAAAGTTCCTTTTTACTGTACAGTGTCAACTGGTAAATGTAGAAGAAGTGATGAAAACTGAAAATGCCCCGTGTAAGAACCATCAGAGTGGTGGTGAAGTCAGTCAGGAGCTATCAAAGGGCTCTAAGGCGGGTGGACAGAGGTCCAAAGAAGTGAAGGGCAAGTGCGTGGGCTTGGAGGACTCTCCCACCTGATCGGGGGGTGGGGGTGTATGAAGACTCAAAGTTAGAGAAACGCTGTGGGCACCGACTCAGCCAGGTGTTGACCAGGATCATGTCCTCAGTGGTGAATGGTCCTCACCCTGCGTCACTTCTGTGGGACCCCTGCCCCAAGTGACAGCCAGAATCTGGTTATGGGGAAGCTCTGGAGGATGCTGGTTGAGGGATCTTCCCAGAATGAAGGAGCTGTACTCCAGAAGGTCATGGAAGACAGCAAGAGACAGAGGAGTCCTTCCAGACTGAAGGAGAGTCTGCGGGCATTCTTAGAGCGCAGCACATGCCTCTGATCAGATGGAAAACAGACCGTGTGGATGAATCCGAATGGCTTCTGATGACTGAGGGATGCCGGGACGTACCATAGTGATTTCCAGCTGGATGGCTAGCTCGGCGTCATGCTGGAGAGAGGCCTTGTTTCGGGAAATCGGTCACTGGACTGTTCAGTTTCATTTGGTTGGGGACACCTTTGAGTCGCAAAAGTGTTAGTAGCCCAGTCGTGTCCGACTCTGCGACCACATGGACTGTAGCCCGCCAGGCTCCTCTGTCCATGGAATTCTCCAGGCAAGAACACTGGAGTGGGTAGCCATTCCCTTCTCCAGTCTGCAACTGGCTCTCAAATGATTCAGAAAAACAGTGATGATGATGGATAAATAAATGTGTCTCTATGCACATCTACACATATAAAGCGGGGGGGACGAGAGCACAGGAGGTAAAATGGCAACAATTCAGAAATTTGGGCAAAGGGAGTAGGGAGGTCTTTGGGCTACTTGTGCAACTTTTCTAAGTAGGAAATTACTTCAGAAAGAAGTGAACAAAAACGTTCTGGAGTAAAGGTATGCAGGCAACCAGACTCTCCCAGAGCAACACTGAATGGGGGTCCGTGGGGCGTTCATTCACCTAGACAGTCGGGCCCGGGCCAGCTGCAGAGAAGGCCTCAAACATTAGGCTGAGGATAAGCTCTCCTGCAAGGGGTGGGGGAGAATAACTGGAGTGGGGAGGAGATGCAGGAGGCGTGGAGCCGGGCCAGGGAACGCAGGGCAGAATCCCGGCAGGTGCAGAGGAGACGGGATCAGTCTTGCATCGAACTTCACAACATCCACCCAACACCAGCTGTGAGGAAAGGGCCCTGGGGAGCGATCCAGGCCAACTGGGGGACTTCCTGGGTGGTCCAGTGGTTAAGACTCCAGACTCCCAATGCAGGGGTTCAGGTTCAATCCCTGGCCAGGGAACTAGCTCCCACATGCTGCAGCTAAGAGCCACTGCAGCCAAATGAACAGATGCTTTTAAAAAAGACCACGTGGGTTTTGGGCATCTGATTGGTTGGAAGGTCACCTTATTAACCATATGCTTCATGGATAACACCCCAGACTCCAGCCCCCACTCCGTACGATTATTTACTTCAACTCTCTGTACGATTATTTACTTCAACTTTCAATGAAATCAGCTGCTCATATTAAATGTACATCATTCTGAGGAACAGAAAACTCTGGGTTGGTTTTGCTGTGCTTTTACTTTTTTCTAACACAGAGTGAGTAACAGATAATTCAGCAGGATTATGCAGCCCCCCAACCAAGTTCAGGTTAGCCTCCACCCCTGGGAGCTGGGGCAGCCCTCACCAACACAGCTGTGCGAGCCTGCGAGAGTTTCCTCCGAGATCGGCCTCCCCACTTGTCAGCGAGGGCAAGGGCCGTCCTGCCTGGAAAGGGCGTGAGGAGGGTCCACTGAGAGCAGTCAGGTCAAGGTTTCTCTAGCTAAGGGCCCAGCACGTGGGAATCGCTCTACAAATGATGGAGTCAGCAATGCAAACACAACAGGACACGCTGAATGTGCTTTTCCAGAGTACCCGGCCCTACACCGGGTGCCCTTGGGCAGGTGAGTGCCCTCAGGTGTGCACTGCTCCTTCAGCCATCCCAGACCCCGTGTGCACGTTAGCTGGGGCCATGAAACGGGCGTGGCAACAAGCAAAGGGAACCAGGGCTTATAAGCACCTACTGTGGGCTGCTGGGCACCATGCAAGCCCTCTGCCACTGTGAGCCACGGGACAGCCCATTTCTGGAGGAGCAAATGGAGCCCCCCGGGTAGGAAAAGTCCCTCCAAGCGTGGCCTCACTGAGCTGAGCTCCATCTGGCTGCTCCACAGACCTCAGACCCACAGGACCCTGGGCCTCAAGCACTACCTCTCAAGGATGCAGAGAGAAGACAGTGGGTGCAAAGCCGCCCAGCAGGGTCGGCCTCCCCACGGAAAGCCTGTCAGCTGCCAACAGGGGCGCGGGTATGGCTCTGATGCAGGGGAGGTGGGCAAGACCCTTCCCTGATCCAGGGGAGGTGAGCAAGATCCCTCCCCATCTAGCCTGCAGGTGCCTCCTCCATAAAGTGAGGGCTTGGACTGTTGGGTCTCCAGGGTCCCTTCCAGGCCTCTGATTTTCTGATCTGAAAAATCCGAGGCTCCAGACGCACAGCCCTCTGAGATGGCTGAGAAGGGACAGCTTGGAGGAGGCACTGGGCAGTGCCCACAGTGGCCCAGCCCCAGCTGGCCTGACACCTTGGCCAGAGGCCAGGATCCTGGTCAGAATGTATGGATGGGAGGTGGAGGGGACCAGCTCCCTGGGAGACCTGATGGGGGAGGGGTGCAGAGGGCGAGCCTTCCTCTCGTAAAGACTTCAGCACTCCTTCAAATCGAACTATCATTCCCACACCTCTCAGGGTTAATGAGCAGAGGACTGGGGTTTATGCAAAGCTCAAAGGGGAGGAAGTTATTCTAGGACAAGGCAAGGAGAGAGCAGTCACTGTTTTTTAAAAAGACAAAGAAATAAACCCATCCAAGCCCTGGGAGAGGCTGCATGCTCACGCTAAGTGATGACGTCACTATCCTTCTGATCAGAGTGCACAAAGTGAAGGGGGTATGCCTGCTGAACAGGCCAGCCCCTCAGGGGCAAGACCTCAGCCAAGGCGGCCAACCTCTCCTAAGAGCCAGGGTGTGAAACCCAGCAGGTGTCCCGACTTCACCAGAACACTAGGCACAGAAATCCAAGAAATCAAACTGAGGCATCCACTGCGTGTGCGAGCAGGGCAGCCAGGGCAGACAGACAGGACAGCTCCGGCAGACGCAAGCCTGAACTCAGCTCTGCCACTGACCAGCCTGCTGCAGTCCTCTTTGAGCCTCAGTTTCTGAATCTGTAAAATGAGGACATTTTGAATCACTGGGAAAGATTATTAAAAGAAATAAGAGGGCTTCCCTGGTGGACTCAGTGGTAAAGAATCCTCGCACCAATGCAAGAGACACAGGTTTGATCCCTGGCCCAGGAAGATCCCACATGCCTTGGAGCCCCTGCACCGCAACATTGAGCCTGTGCTCGAGAGACTGGGAGCCGCAACTACTGAGGCTCATGTACCCTAAAGCCCGTGCTCCTCAATGAGAGAAACCACCGCAATGAGAGACCTGTGTATCACTACTTGAGAGTAGCTCCCACTTGCCGAAACTAGAGAAGAGCCCACAGAGCAACGAAGATCCAGCACAGTCAAAAACAAATAATCATAATTTTTTTTTAAGAAAAGAAGAGCAAAATGTGCATGTAAAGCATAGTGTGGATCTCACAACAGGTTCTCAACAAGCAGCAAGTGTCTGATAAATATAAGCTGGATATATGGATGTGTGGCAAGTGACAAGGACAGAAAGATGCTGCCCCCAGAGCTGTCTAGCTGCCACTTAACTCAGGCCAGAACCAGCTTCCGCTCTAACTCTGTGCACTGAGAGCAGGCAACTCAGCTCAATTAAGCTGTGTGTTAGTCGCTCAGTTGTGTCTAACTCTTTGTGACCCCACAAACTGTAGCCTCCAGGCTTCACTGTCCATGGAATTCTCCAAGCAAGAATACTGGAGTGGATTGCCATTCCCTTCTCCAGAGGATCTTCCCCAGCCAGGGACCAAACCCTGGTCTCCTGCATCGCAGGCAGATTCTTTACAGTTTGAGCTACAGGGAAGTCTACAATTAAGCTGCTTCTACTGCTAAGGCACTCCAGTTGTGTCCGACTGGGTGCAACCCCAGAGACGGCAGCCCACCAGGCTCCCCTGTCCCTGGGAGTCTCCAGGCAAGAACACTGGAGTGGGTTGCCATTTCCTTCTCCAATGCATGAAAGTTAAAAGTGAAAGAGAATTCGCTCAGTCGTGTCCGACTCCCAGCGACCCCACAGACTGCAGCCCACCAGGCTCCTCCGTCCATGGGATTTGCGAGGCAAAAGCACTGGAGTGGTGTGCCGCAATTAAGCTGAAGACTGCACAAATGCCTTGATTATAGACAAGGCAAAATGTAGTGTTTCTTTTTTAAAAAAAAACTTTGTGGGACTTCCCTGGGGGTACAGTGGATATGAATCCACCTCCCAATGCAGGGGACATGGGTTTGAGCCCTGGTCCGTGAAGACGCCACAGGCCACGGAGCAACAGACCCATAACTACTGAGCCGACACCCTAGACCCAATGCTCTGCAATAAGGGAGCCGTCATAATGAGACGCCTGCACACCGCCACGAAGAGCAGTCTTCCACAACTAGAGGAAGCCCGGGCGCGGCAATGAAGACCCAGCTCAACCAAAAAGTGAAGTAAATAAAAAGCCTCTTGGAGTCCTCAGTACCTTATAACAATGACAGACTTTCCCTGATTCCAAAACCACACAAGTAGCAACATGGCCTCCGAAAGGTCTCCCTACCCACGAATGCAACGAGAGGTCCAGAACTCATGCAAGGAATAAAGGTTTGTACCCGCCCTTCCAGAGAGGGGTCAAGGCAGAGAGCCACCAGCCCAAGAGGGAACTGCCGGAAATGCATCCTGCCTGGCACAGCACTGGGCACAAGGAAGCTGGGAGAAGCGAGTCAGGGTCTTGTCAGCCCTGGAGGAGAGGGACCCTCGCACACACAGCTGGACACGAGACAACCCGTGAGCCGGAAGCAAGAAGCAGTGGAATGCAGGCTCCCTGGCCAGGTAATTCACAAGGTGAGCACGCCTCGGCCAAGGTTTGAAGGAAACACTGGACCTTTTCTTGTTTGCTGTGAAGCACGCAGCTGCCGAGCAAGCAGCCAGGGGAAGCCCGTGGGTTGGAGGGAGAGGCGTTCTGACAAGAAGGAAGAAGAAGATGCTCCCGACATTGACATGACCCAGCCGCCTCTTCTCAGTTTGGAATGGGCCCCCATTAGGGAAATGAAACCTGTGCCGGCAGGAGCTTAAACCTGAGGATGCCAGCCAGGAGCTGTATGCTCTTGATGACCCCAGTGGGAGATCTCTGGACCTCAGAGGACCACTAAGATATAGTCAGTCAGTAACAGGAGTCAGAAGGACTGTAAATAGCCAATCCTGCATATGAGCCAGTAAAGCAACTGCTTTCTCTCCTTTTTTCCCCAGACTTGTTCCCTGTAAGCAGAATCAAGATGCATTTCCTATTCTTTCATTTTTACTTGCTTTGTGGGGAACGTATAAACAAGCAATTAAAATGGAGGGTGACAAAACCCAGGAGAATGGAAAGAAAGAAAACCTACATAAGCAGCTTCCAAATAAAAGAGATCTGCATGGAAGAGCACCCTTCCTTGTTCCCAGTTAAAAATAACGTGTGCTCAGTCATGTCCGATTCTTTGCAACGCCATGGACTGTAGCCCGCCAGGCTCCTCCTTCCATGGAATTTTTCAGGCAAGAATACTATGAGCGGGTTGCCATTTCCTCCTCCAAGGGATCTTCCCGACCCAGGGATCGAACCCATGGCTCTTGCATCTGCTGCATTGGCAGGAGGATTCTTTACCACTAGTGCCACATGGGAAGCACCTCCTTTCCAATTAAAAACAATAAGCAACAAAAATAAGCCTCAGAAGGGCTTAGGAAAAAGAGCTCTTCTAATTAAATCCCTTTCAGTCTAACAAGGTGAAAAATACTTGCATGACTTTCCATTTGCACGGCACTTCACAGTGTGCCAAGTATTTTCATGCACAGGACTTTTCTTGCCCCCACAGATCTGTGAGCCAGGTGGGCAGGGTAAGTATCCCCAGCCTTTAAAAGTGGAAATCATGATTCAGAGAGTCTCTTCATGACTTGTTCAAGGTCACACAGCTGGTGAGAGTGGGGCAGGAATTCTCATGGAGAATCTCTGCCTAAATTTGGAGCTAGCTCTGTCCTGCCCTTCTCCAAACCAGGGAAAAAAAAGTCTTGGGAACTTTGCTTTCTTTTAACTGGCAGCACTGGCTACATTTGCTAAATGACAGACTGAAACTACACACCAGAGAGGACCAGATGAGAAGGGAAGGGGGGGTGCCGATGATACGCAACAGATCTGAAACGAAACCCCCATCACAGATCATTGCACTGTAGTCCCTGGAGAATTTCGCCTGCCCTCTACTCTATTTTTAGAGGCACTTCCCCACAAACTTGTTTCTCCAGCTCTTCTTTTTCATGCCTTCTTTCCTCTCGAATGATTTCATAATTCATGGGCTGTTTTGTCATCAGGATGAGTTGCTGTAGAAATGATTATTGAGGCTATAAACAAAGGACTATGACCTCACTGGGGGCAGGGAGGACAAAACCCAGCCACCAGGATGGACTTCATGCACCTGACCACAGGTCACAGCAAGAGAGACCAGGGCACCCAGCCCTGCTCCCTAGATTTTCTCCTCCACCGGAACTAGTCAGTGATACCACCACCAGCTTCCTAAACCTTCTCCTGAATGTGCAAAAGGTGCCAGGGCCTGCTAGACTCAAACCACAGTTAATTCAAGAACCATCTGCTTTTGGCTGTGGAACTGAGTCACACACACACACACACACACACACAGGAAACACACACACACACACACACACACACGTGCTCTTGACTCCACCCTCAGTCTCTCCCAGCCTCACCCAATCCTGAAGCCTGGGCTCCAGTAAGCTCACAGGTCAGCATCTCTCATCTTCCCAGTTAGAACTGGTCTCTCCCTACTCCTCAAGCCCTTGCGGTGTCCTTTTCAGGGGGTGCTATTGGCATTTGGAGTGAGGTGGTTCTCAGTTGGACAGGACTGTCCCTGTACACAGCATCGGGGGCTCTTACCAGATAGGCCCCACTCTAGTCACTGAGGCGACCAAACATCCTTATACATATCCAGACATCCCTTCCTGGGACACGATCCTCATCATGAAGTTTGGCCAATGTGTGTATGTCAGGTATATCTCACACACACACACACCCCTTTGGCTAATGTGTATATGCTCAGGTATATCACACACACACACACCTACCTCCCAGCAAGTAGGGATAGGCTTGCTTACTTCAACCATCATTCACCCCCAGGCTCCTCCTCACTCTTATGGACTGGTACCACAAACTAAACAAGTATCTGGCAAGCACTGTCTGTTTCCATGGCAATGACAAACGTAAATAACCATGGTACAAAGTGGGATGAAACCAAAGAGGCTGCAGGATCCAGCCGCCAGGCCAGCATTCTGTGGTCTAGGGTTTGAGTCCCACCTTCACGTGTGACCGTAGCCAAGACCTGAGACTTCTCTGAGTCTCCCTTTTCCCACCTGTAAGATAAAACCTTGACCTTCAAGTTTCCTTCCAGCTAAAATATTCTAAGTGGCCAAGCTTAGAGAGACAAAAAGGGATGGAGAACAAAAGGAATGGATGGAGGGACCAGAGGCCAATTCCTAACTGTCCCAAGGGGAGCCAGGAGAGGCATCTTGGCTCCATTGGTTTCCATAAGCAGCAATGCCTCTGTATGTCACACTCCATGTTGCCCGGCCAATCTGAGACTCAGGAAGTTAATTTCTGATGAGAAACCAGTAACAACGCAAGAGCCAAAGGTGAGGCTCTGGGTAGCTGAGAGCTGGCTGTGGTGTCTGCACAAGGAGGCGGGTCCCTGACCTATTTACTGCTCCAAGTCTCCTCGGAGGAGAATGCCCAGCCCCAGACACTGCCTGTGAGAAGCCCCGTGGGAATTCAGTCCCTTCTCACCTGCCCAGCACAACTGGCCCCATTCTCTGCAGGAGCTCCCAACTCCACCTGAGAACAGGGAATCCAAACAGTCTAAGAGGTCACTCACTCCACAGTTCCCAACCAAATCCTTCCTCTGCTTCTCATCAACTGTCCAAACGGGCCCCATAAAAACACTAGTGAAGACTAGCTCTGAAATACACAAATGAATCTGAATGGATGGAACCCCCAGATGACACCCAGCCTTGGACAAGACCCCCGGCAAAGTCATTTCCAGATACAGTGAAAACAGCTTCTGAGATGTGGCCTCCATAGGGAATCCTAGAAAAATAAGAAGTTCTTCACCGATTAACAGAGTTGCACCTTCCTCTAACATAAAATAGAAAGGAAATTCACTAGGACCCTTGCTTTTCCATGTACTGTGATAGAAATGACTTGGGACAGTCATGTGTACACATGCACGCCCACATATGAAGACCACACACACACACACACACACTAGGGCACCAACCAAGACCCCTGGCTACCCTTCCCAGACTTGGCTTCTATTTCCATTACCCCAGGCCACCTTGGAGACATTTGTCTCACAGGGTCTATTTCATTACAGCTCAACCCACTCTCACTTTTTCCTGTCCGTGCACTTGACGGAGGCAAAAGATAACAATAATAATATCACGGTGATGATGCCGTTTTCAGAAAAGACAGGCACCGCAGGAGCACCATGCATCAACAGTTTGCTGCAGGAACCCCGCTGTGAATCACTAATTTTGAAGTCGCCTTTCCAGGACGCCCCAAGGGCAGGAAAGACCCAAGGACGCAAGCGGGGGCGGGTCACGTGGTGCTCCGGAGCCCCGAAGTGCGCTCGCCCGGCTGACGTAACTGTTAGAGAATTTAAAAGTCCCAAACTCGGAGGCAATCCAGTGCGGAGTTTTATGGCTCATCCACGCGCCGCGGTGGCCCGCCAGGGGAGCCCCCCGCGCTACCGGGTGGGACCACACCAGCCCGCCAGGAACCCGGCGGGGATGGCGCGGAGCCGGGGACGGGCGGGAACCCCGACCGTGGATGGGGCCCCGCGCCGCGGGCACAGATTCCCTCCACCGTGGGCGGGATCGCAGCCGCCGGCTAGTACCCCGACCTCGGGAGCCAAGTCCGACCCGCCCCACCCGACGGCACGAGCTTCCTGGGCCGACGCCGAGGGCGTCTGCCCGGCAGACACACACACTCCACCGGCAAGGGGACAAATGTGTGTCCAGTCCCTTTCCTCCCCTTAACCAGTTCCCGGTGGGGAGAGATGACATGAGCTTTGGTTACTTCTAGCACGCCTTTGTCTGGCGGCCAAGGTCCGGGGACGCGGGTCTCCTCCCCGACCCCGGGCGCTCGCCCTCCCGCCTTTGGCCGCGGCGCACTTACCAGTTGGGGGCGATTGCAGATGGCCCGCCAGGGAGCCGCCTTCCTTCGGGGGACGCAAGTGCCCGAGAACCAACCACCCACCCCACCCCCGCCCCCCGGAGAGGCTGAGGTTTCCGAGGCCGGCGGCGGCGCTGCGCGCGGAGTCTCCACCGCCCGGCTCGGCCCGGGGACGCAAACTTTCCCGGGGCAACGGCGCGGGGAGGCGCGGCTCCCTGAAGGGCTCGGGCAGAGTGGCGGCACAAAAGGCCAAGGAGTGGGGCGAGCGGCGGCGGCCGGGCCAGGCTCCTCCCCCAGCTCTCGGCGCTCCGGGCCGGCCAGCGCGCAGCCAGCTGCTCGCGCAGGGCGCCCGCCGCGTTCTCCTCCCGGGCCAGGAATGCGCGGGGCCGGCCGCGGCGCGCCCAGGCCACTGAGGGGCCCACGTGGCGGCGCGCCCACTCGCCCCGCGGCCGCACAGCGCGCACGGGACGGAGGGCCAGTGCACAGCCGCGCGGCCCGGCCGTGGCTCCTGAAAGGCACTGCCAACTTCCTGCAGAAGTCTGAGTCATGACAACTTGTCACAGTTCTTAAGTTTTTCCACGGCGCTTTCCACTACGCAGGGCACCTCGGGGAAGGCACCGGCGTGTGAACCCACTGAGAAGGCCAAGTACAGGCCGGTGCCCCAACTCGGGAGGGCCAGGCACGCTCGTGGGGGCGGACCTGAGGAGGGGAGATGCCGGCCCGCTGCCCTCTGGGGGCGTCAGAGAGAAGCTGGGGGTGTTATGGGGCCTCACTTGTTCCTGGAGCCAAATTCTGAACCTTTATTTCTTCACCTGGGGAGTCCTAACGCTGCTTAACCACGGACCCGGATCCGTAGAGCACACGGCGCTCTACAGTTTGCAAAATCTATTAACATGCCTTCTCCTGGGCTGAGGTACCCTCTAAATGGTTTAGTTGCTCAGTCGTGTCTGGCTCTTTGCGACCCCATGGACAGTAGCCGGCCAGGCTCCTCTGTCTATGGGATTCTCCAGGCAAGAATACTGGAGCAGGTAGCCATTTCCTTCTCCAGAGGATCTACCCCATTCAGGGATGGAACCTGAGCCTCCTGCATTGCAGGCAAATTCTTTACCAACTGAATTGGGCAGAAGCTAAATCCAACTGCCTGTTCCTGGGCCTACTGTCAGGGAAGGAGTTGCCATTTGTGAGCTGTGGATTTTGCTTTGTTTCCTCAGAGGGCCCCAGACCAGCTCCTTGGCTGACATAGACCTCTCACCCAGAGTGGTGCTTACCTGCCCACGCCACTAAAAGGAAGCACTTTTTCTCTGGAAATTTCTGCATCTAGACCCCCATGGGGAAGAGCCTGTGGCTATAGGTGGACGCCAGGCTTCCTAGCACTTTTTCTCTGGAAATTTCTGCATCTAGACCCCCATGGGGAAGAGCCTGTGGCTATAGGTGGACGCCAGGCTTCCTATCTTTAGAGTCAAGAAAGCATTGCTATGTTTTATATCCTGGGGGACCAGAGGGCAAGAGACTCAGACTCCAGGCTTCATTTCTTCCTCTTAAAGAAACAGACGCCCCAAGGGTTGATGGCCCCAAACAAGAATTCTATGCAGCATAAAGAAATGGACTTTTGGGGACTTCCCTGGTGGTCTAGTGGTTAAGACTCTGCCTTCCAATGCAGGGGGTTCAGGTTCAGGCCCTGGTTGGGGAACTAAGATCCCAGATGCCAAAATGGTTAAAAAAAAAAAAAGAAAGAAGAAATACACTTTTATTGCAAAACACCAGGGGCTCTCTTAGACGGTAAAGAATCCACCTGCAATGCAGGAGACCTGGGTTCGATCCCTGGGTAGGGAAGATCTCCTGGAGGAGGAAATGGCAACCCACTCCAGCTCACAGTCCCTGGGGTCGCAAAGAGGTGGACATGATTGAGCATACTGGGCGGTGGGGGTTTGATGAATTTGAGATACAGCTGGCTGTGCTAGGTCTTTGTTGCAGCACTCGGGGCTCTCCTCTCCTGTTGTGGCTCACAGGCTCTAGAGCATGGGCTCCCCGAGGCATGTGGAATCTTCCCAGAGCAGGGATCAAACCCGTGTTCCCTGCATTGGCAGGCAGATTCTTAACCACTGGACCACCAGGGACGTCTACGAGATTTTTTTTTTTTACCTTAAGTAAATGGAACAATCTAATGAACTCTATTATATCAAACAGTTTCAATATTATCAGATCAGGGCCAACTCTGTTGTATTCACATACTGTCTTCTCCCCTGCTATTCAGATTATTTTAAAGCAAATCCTAAATATCATCATTATATCAGTTAATATTTCTGTTTGAATCTCCAAAGGGCTAGGGCTGGGAAGGGAATTTTTGAAGGCTGAATCTGTCTTCTCCTCCTCCTGTCAAGAGGATCAACACTGCTGAAGGATCATCTGCACCTTGTAAATACTGATAAGTGACAACCACAAACACCAGACCATGGATCTGAAGCCTACTGCATCTAAGACTCTCAGGATTATTGTTAAAATATTCCCAGAGCTTCTGACTAAAATGGTCAGGAAGAGCTCAGGAATGTGCATTTTAGCAAGCATATTCTAGATGATTCTGGTGGAGATGCTTTCCAAATCACAGTAGGAGAAACTCTGAATCTGAACTTTTGTGGCAGAAGTCATCTGTTGCCTCCAAAATCTATGTTCCCTCTCCTGTTTACATACTTACTAATGTTCAAATAATTAGCTTAGATATGGTCATGTGACGTACACTGGGGCCAATGAAACAGAAAGGAAAGCCAGCTGTGCTTCTGGAGTCATTTTTCTCACTCTTTAGAGGAGATACAAGACTGTAAATTTTATGTTCTTCAGATATGTTCCTGCCACTCGACACTGCCATGTGGGACCTGATAGAGCCGCTGCAGTCGGTCAGAAACAATGAAAAGGACATTAACCAACACACTGAATTCAGGTAGAGGAAGATAAAAAGAGCTACTCTTGAGAGTCCCTTGGACTGCAAGGAGATGAAACCAGTCAATCCTAAAGGAAATCGACCCTGAATGTTCATTGGAAGGACTGATGCTGCAGCTGAAGCTCCAGTACTCTGGCCGCCTGATGTGAAGAGCCAACTCACTGGTGAAGACCTTGATGCTGGCAACGACTGAAGGCAGGAGGAGAAGGGGATGACAGAGGATGAGGTGGCTGGATAGCATCATCGACTCAATGGATATGAGTCTGAGCAAGCTCCGGGAGATGGTGAAGGGCAGGGAAGCCTGCTGTGCTGCAGGCACTCCATGGGGTCACAGAGTCGGGCGTGACTTGGCAACTGAATGACAATAATGAGCACTGTTTCCTTGTATTGGGTTATCTGTCACTTGAAGCCAAAAGCATCCTGAAAAGGCTGTCAACTGTGACACTGCGAAGCACTCAGTTTCAGAAAAGAATGTAAAACCACAACGCAAATCAAAGACCCTTTGCCAACAGAGTTCTCTAACAAAAGGAGAATCAGTGCCTAGGAAATATCCCCAGCCCTGTCCACCAAGCAGTGCCCTTTTCTGTGTTTGCAGCTTCCTTTACACCCTGTTGGGGCAACAATATCTTGTTTTAGCTGAGAAGTGACAAGCCAAGTGAAAAATGGGAGGCCAAGCTAGAAAACTATGCCCAAATTGGCCTGATACGTACATTATATCATGAGCAATGCAGAAGGGGGTCATAAAACTTTATAAGACAGGACCCTACCTGTACAGACAGACTCATGTTGGAGGGGCAAGAACCAAGAGTATAGGATCAAGAACACTGGCAGACACCAAGTGCAGTCAGTGTTCAGATTAAGAATGGAGAGCACAGTGTGTGCATAAGAAGTTATTTAGGAGACTGAAAGGAACCTTCAGCCCTTCCAATTCTATTCATTCCGTTTTACTGGTGTCTGCCCCACTGGGCCAACGGCACCTCCCTAGTCTGCCAATGGCACGATTTCATACATGAATCAACCTGGGAAACAAAGCCAGAGACTGGAAACATGCAAGGCTGGCTGGTCAACTGATGTGGACGGAACATGTGATGCTGAAGGGCAGAGGCCAAACTCTCCCTCTGCAAAGAACACACTAGCTCCCTGCTGGGGGTGTGAGTCGAAATGGAAGTTCATATCTCTGACTTGTGGATGGCACCCACATGGAAGGCTGGCTACAGCAAACTGTCTTCAGAGAATCCTAGGGCATCCACCCAGGGCACCCACACGTGGCCCAACAGCACAAATTCTCCTAGACTCGAGGGGTTTCCTGCAGTCTTTGAAAATCAGGTACTAAGGATCAACTGCATTCCTGGCCCTGCACCGAGTCAGATGCTTCATAGTCCCCTGCCCACTTCTGTTGATGGTTGATGGAAAGGTTGCCACGTGACAGAAACATAAAAGCAATGTTTAAATCCGCCTTGGAAGAGGTCTGGGGAGGTTTACCAGAAGAGGGAATACTTGAGTTTTATAGGGTAAGGAGGTGTTACCATAGTCAAGTTTCTTATATGAGGATATTTTTAATAGTTATACATTTAAAGCATATTAGGGAAAAGCTGGGCTTCCCCGGTGGTAGTGCGCCAAACCTGTAACCTCACTGACATCACCTAAGTCAAAACTAATGCAATATGTTGAAATTAAAAAATGCATCAATGTAAATAAATATAGTAAGTAGATAATAATACAAGTGGTATACAGACGTGGTAAAAACTCTTGAAAGTGGTACAGGGGAGACACACACTGATGAAACACTGAGCCAAAAAAGAAGTAAATGGACTTGGAGAAGAAAAATAGAATGTGCTGGGCAGTGGGAATGAAATCTCCTCTTGAGTATAACCAGGAACTGGCTGTGATAAGGAGGCATGTGATTAAGTCATTCAAGTATTTCTCGGCGGGCACTTTCTAAGAGCAGGGAGATAGGAGTGAACAGAAGAGACAACATATTTGCCCTTGTGGAGAATACCTTCTCAGCTCATTCAGCCTCAGTCGTGTCCCACTCTGTGCAACCCCACGAATCGCAGCACACCAGGCCTCCCTGTTCATCACCATCTCTCGGAGTTCACTCAGACTCACGTCCATCAAGTCCGTGATGCCATCTCATCCTTGGTCGTCCCCTTCTCCTCCTGCCCCCAATCCCTCCCAGCATCAGAGTCTTTTCCAATGAGTCAGCTCTTCGCATCAGGTGGCCAACGTATTGAAGTTTCAGCTTCAACAGCAGTCTTTCCAGTGAACACCCAGGACTGATTTCCTTTAGGATGGACTAGTTGGATCTCAAGTGAAAGTGAAGTCGTTCAGTCATGTCCGACTCTTTGCAACCCCGTGGACTGTAGCCCACCAGGCTCCTCCGTCCATGGGATTCTCCAGGCAAGAATACTGGAGTGGGTTGCCATTTCCTTCTCCAGGGGATCTTCCCGATCCAGGGATCGAACCCAGGTCTCCTGCATTGCAGGCAGATGCTTTAACCTCTGAGCCACCAGAAGTCTTCTCCAACATCACAGTTCAAAAGCATCAGTTCTTCGGCACTCAGCTTTCTTTATTGTCCAGCTCTCACATCCATACAGGACCACTGGAAAAACCATAGCCTTGACTAGATGGACCTTTGTTGGCAAAGTAATGTCTCTGCTTTTTAAACATCTCAGGGCTTCATCCAACTACCAGAAACCCAAACTGAAAGGGCATTTTCACCTAGAATATTATCCTGTCATCTGCCAGCTTTGAAAGGTGACACAATGCTACCCATAAGACAGTGTGCACTCTACTGTCCCCACTCCATTATCAGATCTCGAAAACCAAAAAGGCAATTTAAAAAAACTTTGTGAAATGACCACTTTAATATTAGCTGACATTTCTGAGCATTTGCTACCCAGCCAGCACTCTGCTAAGGGGCTTCCATCTCTCCTCCGACTTCATGCTCACATGTGGTAGGCACTGCTATTATCCTTTGCAGACAAAAGAAGAAATAGACTTGGAGTGGTGATGTCTCTTACCCAAGGTCACCCCAAGCAAAGCCAGGTTCCCGCAGAGTCTGTGTGTCTACTAACGCAAACTCCTAACCCATCCACAGTGACAAACGGCCAGCTTCAGGTTATTTTATATACTCTGAACATGTCAGCAAAGGAATACGCCATGAGGAACACAGGACCAGTGCCTGGCTCAAGCACGAGCGTTCAGCTCTCACACTAACAATATAAGATCCACTTCTGGGAAAAAAATTTTTTTAGAAGGAATCCCTGCTTTGGGCTTCTGAGCTACATCCTCACATTGTATGAATGGCTGTCCAGGCAGGGAGTTACATTTCTGAACTGCAGCCCAGCAAAATGTAGTTGTAAGCACAAAGTGAAACACTGGATTCAGGCCTGCAAAAATTCAGCCACAGCCTCCACCCATGCTAAGATGAAATGTCAGCCTGCACCTGAAATCTATGCAGAAAAAGGGTGGGGGCAGTTCCATGTGACTTCTGAGCTTATCTAGGATTTCTAGACGTGACTTTGGAATTTTCCTTGAGTTACACAAGGGTCTGCATCGCTTGAACATGTACTCAGCTGTACCTGTATTTGAATTCGACCTAGTCCTAATTTTAAGTAAGTCTGACTAAATATAAAGCAAGCCCTGACTGCTATACCATCTTGCTGGGCAGAAAAGCAATCTTCCCTGGAAGTCAGAGTCGGATGTCTTTGTCACATCAAGGCAATGGTTGAAAACAGAGTATCTGATGAAACAAGCACAGCTGAGCAGGCTCCAGGGCGATGCCGAGGCTGTTGGTCTAAGGAACCACACCTTGGGTAGCACAGCCCCAGAGCAGCGGTTCTCCAAGGGCAGTTTTGCTCACTGGGGACATTTGGAGCAGGAGTACCTGGGAGCATTTTTGACTGTCATGACTTGGAGGATGTGACTGGCATCCAGGGCTGCCAGACAGCCTACTATGTGCAGGATGACCCTCTCCATCAGTTACCCAGCTAAGTGCTGGGTAATAGTGCTGAAGATCAGAAACTCTGCCTAGAGCACCTAGCCTTGACCTTCATGGAAGAGGCCCTCAGTCTGAGTGAATGAAAAAGTGAATGAATGTATGATTTACAAGTACAATCATTTTGTTATTGTGTTACTGAACTAACCTGGCCAGTAGACCTGGATTTCTCTTCTGAGGGAGGCATCAAAGAGACACACCCTCTATCTGCTGGACAATACACAACCAACCTACAAACATCTGTTGAAGATCTACTATGTGAAGTCCATTGCACTAAAAACTCAGACCCTGTCCTCAAAGACCTCATCCTCAAACGGGGACAGACCTGCTTTGGGTGCTTGCCTGTGCCAGCCCCGAGCTAGCACTTCCCATACACCATCACACGATCCTCTGGAGGGTGGTACTGACTTTATACCCATTGTACAGATGAGGAAACTGAGGCCTCAAGAGAGCAAGTAACCTGATCAAAGTCCTAGAGTAAATAAGTGACCAATCGAACCTATATCTGTCCAGTTCAAAACATCTAATCTCTTCTGCAAAAGATGAACTTCTATACAAATTATAACACATCTGCTTTGTCCTAAAACTGTGGTCAGGCTACAGAAGGAACTCTTGATGCTTGGGCAGGGCAGGAGTAGGGGTACTCCTGGGGCGCTGGAGGATGAGAAGGCTTCGTAGGCACTACATTTGCCTGATGTCTCTGCTCTCAGGAGAAAGAGGTTCCCCAGAGCGCGGAGACGGAGGGGGAGGGGCAAAGCAGGCAAAGGGCTCATCCAGGGAGGAGTCTGGCCAGCATCTCTCAGCCACACTGGAGTTCCTGCCGCTAATGCTTTTACGGTCTGCCTTCCCCTGGTGGCTAAGACTCCGCTATGCAATGCAGGAGACGTGGGTTTGACCTCTGGTCAAGGAACTAAGATCCCACATGCCATGAGCAACTAAACCCACACACCACAACTAGAGTCTGTGTACCTCAATGAAAGATCCCACGTGCCACACTAAGATCCAGAGCAGCCAAATAAATAATTTTTTTTTTTAAGTCTGGACTTGCCTCTGTATTTACACATTCCTCCAATTCTTATACCAAAAGAAAAGGGATTTAGAGGAGAAAATATAAAATGCCCTTCATGAGACTTGTAGAGCCAGTGGCTTTTCAGGATTGCCGGGAAGAAGGAGGAAGGGGTACCAATACTTTCCCATTTGGGGCAGTTATAGTTCCCGAACACAAAATGCAAAGCCAGTTTCTGAAAAGCGAAACTGTCCTCCCCCGCATCGCCCCCACGCAGGACTACTTCTGCAGAATAGCTTCTCTCCACTGAAGATCAAAGATGAACCAAAGAAGAGGTATAAACAGCAAGTCAACAGGGAGTCTGGTGGCTTCTAATATAAACTTCCCATCTTCATGCAAAAACAAAACTAGACCCTGCAGTGATCATTAAGAGTGTTTTATCTCCCAAGGATTCATGGCTCAACTGTTTGTGAAGAAACCTGACACAGACTGTGGTATCCTCTGAGAGTTTCCTCAGTAAACTGCTCACACAGACACACTGGGACAGAAGGCAAGATCTCAAGTTTCAGCACAACTCTCTCCTGAGTTAACTCTAATCAGACTCTAATCTAACTTCCCTCCCCGCCAGTATCTGCACACTCCCCCAATCATAGCAAATTAGAGAATCTGTGAGCCCTTGTCCAACCAGCTTCTCACAGTGGTTTTCCTGCAATCCTACAGCAAATGCTACTGGCCACAAGCAAAGGAAAGCCAGGGTCAGCAGAGCAGAGAGGCTGCAGTTTAACTCATTTTGCAAAACAGCTGGAGCAAGCCTGCATATGCAGGGGCTTCCCTGGTGGCTCAGTAGTAAAATATTCCCCTGCCAATGCAGGGGACACAGGTTCGATCCCTGGTCCGGGAAGATCCCATGTGCCGCAGAAAACTGAGTCCATGTGTCACAGCTACAGAAGCCCAGGCACCTAGAGCTCATTCTCTGCAGAAGAGAAGCCCCACAGTGAGAAACCCAAGCATCACAACGGAGAGAGGCCCCGCTTGCCACAACTGAAGAAAGCCCGCACTGCCCACAAAGACCCCAAACAGCCAAAGATAAATAAATACATAAAATTATTTTTAAAGGACTGCATATGTAGCTTTCTCAGATACAGCTAGAGGACAAGATAACTTTAGAACGCTGCCAGCACCTCCAGAAAACCTTCTATAATGCCAGTTCATACCAGGCCCACCTGGGGTGCTTGTTGTGTAGAGGAAAGGGGGTGCCTGCTCACTAGAGCGCCAGTGGGTTTGTTGGAAAGAGCGCTGGTCTCGAGGCCAGAAGAACTGCATCCAGTATGAGTCAGTGGTCCCCCCGACAAGCTGTGTGGGCCGTAAGGAAGGCACACGTCCTCTCGAGGTCTCAAGTTTCCCATCTGTAGAATGAGGAGCCCGAAGATCCTTCTGGTCCAGATGTTTCATGACTATGCACGCCTGAGATGGGTGGGTGGCACCCGTCTCCAAGGGTGAGCATTCTGCTAAGGGCCTAAGGGACTGTCTGCCCCAGACGTTCTTCATAGGTGGCCTCCCTGAATGGCAGTCTGGCCTAAACTGAGACTTCAAGCCCAAGGTTGGCACTCTCCCCTCATCCAAAATTCTCACTTTCTGACAACTCCGGCTGTGCCCATTTAAATACCAGCTGCTTGGTCATCTGCCAGGAAGGGGTCTCCTTCACCAGCTACTGTGCTACAGCATCTGGCAGGCAGGCAGGGTCAGACAACTTTCATCCCTGCCCCTTCTTCTAGGAGGTTTTGGATGGACCAGCCGCTCCAAACGTCGTGCCAGACAGCCGGGCAATTTGCCCCATAAGATGCACTGCGAGCTTGCGTTCCTCCGGTGCAGGCCCAGCCGGGCTCCCCACACACAGGCTCTCCCTCCCTGCCACAAATGTTAGGTTTCAGCCTCTTTGCAGCCACTCTTGGCAAGAGGTTAACCCCAAAGCCCTAGTGTTCTCAAGGCAGAGAGCCTTTCCCCATATGTGCCTGAAGGCTTGCATTGCATCAAATACAACACTGCAACCCTGAGGGCCTCCCCAGTGGGGAGGCCACAGGCCGCGGGGTGGGAGGCAGCTTCAGAAGGTAACGACACCTTCTGAAGAATCCAGGGCAGATGTAAATGAACTCCAGCAAATTTCAACTAGTCCCTGTGTCAAAGCACGATTGTTTCCCAGGAAGCTGCCTGAATAATAATAGCATTATTATCATTCAAAGTGAGTGAAAGTGTTATTAGTCGCTCAGTAGTGTCTGACTCTGTGACCCCATAGACTGTAGCTCGCCAGGCTCCTCTGTCCATGGGATTCTCCAGGCAAGAGTATTGGAGTGGGTTACCATGCCCTCCTCCAGGGGATCTTCCCGACCCAGGGATTGAACCTGGGTCTCCAGCATTGCCGGCAGATTCTTTACCATCTGAGCCACCAAGGAAGCCCCATTATCACAGTAATAATGAGAGTAATAAAATCACCTCTTATATGTAAGTGCTCGCTGCATGCCAGGCAGGAACTCTACCAAGCTTCTAGCACACGTGTAATCTCCCTAATCTCTCTGTGGTGGCAGCTTGCATTACATACGTTTTACAGATGAGGGAACTGAGGCGTAGAGTAGCTAAGGAATTTAAGAGGAACTGAAGAGTCTAATGGCAGTGCCAGAAGTTAGACTCAGCCGTCTGCCTCCAGAGTCTCATCTGACCTGGTTTTCCAGGACAGAAAGCCTCCAACTGATAGTGAGCTGGGATGAATTATTCAGCAAGGGCTTACGGAGTGCCCACTGTGAGCCAGGCAGAGTATCGTGTGCTGGGTAACCAAGAGCCACATCTGCAAGTCTAACCTTCGCAAAGAAACAAGATCGTGACTTCTTCTCCTAGCCAGAGGCTGAGATCCATTCTTTACAGAGATGACCACTGCCTTGTGTTTGAGCAAACATTTCTAGGTGGAGAATTCAGGCTTATGACACTCGCCTCCTGACCTGTGTCAGGCGACACTGAGGCCCAGGGGGAGAAGGAAGGGCTGTGTGTTGGTGAAGGCGCGGAGGCACACGTAAGCGGACAGGAGCTGGTGAGCCACCCGACCCCTCGGGACGAAGGCTGCTGAGCACTGGGCTGGGAGTCAACAGACCACACGCATCACTCCCTGGCAGTGTGTCTGCCCACCAATTGCCCACCTACCGAGCCACCCCAGCCCTCTTTCCAAGGGAGGACTGGCCAGTGTCCCGGCTCCTCCCTATCACCGGAGGCTCTGGCTTCCCTTCTAAGCACCCAGCCTGGTGCACACTTGCTGGAGGACTGGGCCGGCTGTGGGGGTGGACCTGCCTGCCGAGGTCCCCCGGCCCAGGGACCTCGTCTATGGCTCTGCGGTCACAGCTCCTGGCTATGGGGGGCTGGCTTGTACAGGCTACTCTGCGTCTTGCCTCCTCTAAACCCGTTTAAACTTCCTTTAAGCCCCGGGAGACATCAGTGGCCCGCTGACCCAAGCAGCAGCTGAGACTGGTGCAGTGACCTAATTGCCCAACACGGTCCAAGATGGGGGAGGGATTTCAGCTCCAGACGTAAGGCTTCCCTCTCTCAGTCTCTGGTCCCTCTTCCTTCGCCCTCCACACTCACCTCTCGGGGGCCCGGAGTCCTCCGCCTACAGGTGCTCCCGGCCTGAGCACTCAGCACTGACCGCGTCCCCTGCGCACTGCGGTCCTCTCCCGCCCAGCCCGCCCACTCCAGGACACAGACTCCCCCCTCCCCTGAGGGTTTGCTTCCCAAACACCCTCTGACCACCTTACAAAAGGAAAAGGCATACAAGTTTCAGTAATCCGACCTGTTCCAGTGCCTTCCCTGGAAACAGAGAAACACTTGCGCGCCTCGGAGTCAGCAGGCTGCTAAAATATTTAATGCTGGATGACTTAACAGGCCTGAGAAGAAAGGGAGGCTGAGACGCAGTTAGCTGGGGCCACCGGCCCTGCACACCCCACAGGAAGCCTCTTTTCCACGCTGCCAGTTTCTAGGAACAGATGGCAACTGGCAATCCATTCTCTGCTATGGACCCATGTCAGTTCCCTACCAGCCTGGAGGGGCACCCCTGTCGGTGCAGCCAGTGGGGATGGGTGAGCACAGAGGGTTCTAGATTAAGTGTTTGAAACCAGGTGATTGGATTACCTGAGCCCCCTTACCAGGCCTGGGCGTGAGGTTGCACTGGCTAAGCCCAAGGCCTCTGGTCGGCCCAGTGGTGAACCTCCTTGGTTCAGGAGCCAGGGAGACGCCTCCTGCTGATCCATGTTGTCAGGCACATGTCCCATGAATACACCCCAGTCTCCACTCTGGAGACACAGCGGCCTGGCTTTCCCAGTGGCAGAGCTTGGGGGAGGCAGTGAGGGGAACCCAGCACTCACTGGACACCACCAGGGATCTGAGCCTTGCAAGCGCTTCACCCAGAAACTCTCAGAATCCACACTGCTGGCAGGGATGACTCATCTCTTATGTACATGAGAGGAAACTATGTCTTCAGGTTGGGCTGTGCCATGCGGAGTCCCATATGGCTATTTCAATTTCAGTTTTAATTAATGAAAGTGGGGACTTCCCTGGCAGTCCAGTGGCTAAGACTTCACCTTCCAATGGTAGGGGGGTGAAAATCAAAACAGAAGAAATATTGTAATGAAGTCAATAAAGATTTTTAAAATAGTCCACATTAAAAAAATCAATAAAAAGTTAATCACAGTTAATTAAAATCCACAGTTTCAGTTCCTCTGTGGCCCTGAAGCCACGTCACCCTGGAACGGACCCCAGGTTTTCAAGTGGCCTCATTTTAGGCATGTAATATCCACGTGTGACTAGTGGCTGCCTTACTGGATACTGGAGACACAGAACACTTCCATCATCATAGAAAGTTCCAGTGGACAGCATGTTTCAGAGTAACATCCCCAAGATTCCTTCTGGCTAATACTACTGATCAGAGATCCAAAAATGGATTTGATGTCCGAAGACCTCTCCAGAAGAGAGATTCCAGTCCCGATTCTAACTCTCATTAGCAAGCCATGTCACCTGTCCCAGCATCCACTTCCTCCACTACAGCAAAAGGGCACAAATGGTACCCACTAAGGCTCAAGGTGAGGATAAAATAAGATGCTGGATGTAGAATTACTTTGGCTCAGAGGGAGGAATCAGTAAAAGGAACTTATACTGAGCAGTACTTATTTTGTGTTGGCCACGCTAAATAAAGTGGCTCATTGAATCCTAGGTTCTGTATGCCCCCACTTTACAGGTAAGTAAACAGGTTCATCAAAGATGAAGCCCCCAAAGTCACAGAACTAGAACTTGAGCAGTAGCTTATTTGTAACCCTCAAGGCAGAAGCTGGTCTCACACCATGGAACTCAATTCTACAGTCTTCTCGATAAAGCCTAGAAGCAGGTTCAGGGTGGAGCTGCTGAGAAGAACAGCCCCCTCCCCCAGGGCAGGCCCTTGGGTCAGCTCAGCTGTCCAGGGGGAGGCCTGCCATCGGAGGTCAGATTCTGTTAGGTGCTCCCTAGTTCCTTCCCTATTCCCAGTCTCGACAAGAATGCACCCAAATTTCCTTCCAGATAGCCCGCTAGAGTCTAAAATATCCATTTCTCAATACGGCTGCTGAAACAAACCTGAATCCCCGTCTAACAGAGTGGCGGTAATGAGAGGTTCCAGGAAGAAAAGAGGGTCGGTCTGGGCACATTCATTTGGAAAATCACCACCTTGCCCTGAAATTGGCCCAGAATTCTCAAGTGGCTCTTCCCCCACTCAGGTCCACATAACACAGGCCTCAGGGCAGAGAGGCCCAGAAACCCAGAAGGGAGGGAAGCCAAGGCATTGGGTCCCATCAGAGGCTCCTGGAGGCAGAGTCAGCCCCTGGCTTCTGAAGAGGCTGCTGCCTTCAGTGCAGGTGTCTCCTAACCCAGCTTTCCATGGCGACTTGGCGTTTTTCCAAAAGATGGGTTCATCTCTTTAAAAAATCGCTTTAATTATGGAACACAAAACCTTCAGAACATAAAGGCGGAATTTTAAAAGGTCCTTTGACTTTTATAATACTATAGTTCACAGTGATTGAAGCTGTTTATCGTAATGTAAGTCCACATCATTTGTAGAGTCGTTAGTTCTGCGGTTGCTTTGAACCATTAACAAGCCCCCCATGAGCCAGGCAGCATTAGTGGGGCTCACATATGACAGAGGCACACAGAAGCAGAGGCACGCACAGTCTCACCCAGTCTTACATTCCCCCACTCCCTGCAGGGTCTGTTCCCATTTTATTTGGAGACCTCAGGCATTTTCTTTGTTTGCTTGATTTTCAAGATGTATTTTTAAATAAATTCGTTGAAAATGAGAATAATGGTTACCATTTGTATTTTACACTTACCATATAGCAGGCATTATACTAGATCGCTTTGGAAACATTCCATTTTAATCTTAATTCCAACCCTAATGGGGAAGGGTGGAATTTTCCCATTTTATAGATTTGGAAACTGAGGACTGAAAAGTCAAGCAGCTTCTCCAGGCACCACACAGCCAGGAAGAGGTTGCTGGGATATGAACCCTCTGTCTTACTCTATCATCTCCTATTTGGGAAGAAAACTGCTCCAAGGGAATGAAGTGTCAGACTTGTAGCTCTATAATAGCCCTGTAATAGCCCAAAACTTCTCAAAAGAAAGTTTAAAATAGTCCAAGCAACATAATATACAATCAAACCCAGAAGGATGGTGGTAGGGACGGGATGGATCTGTTGTCCTAGCTTTATCTGCTAGGCTTGCTAGCTTCTTTTCTTTTCCTTAATTTATATGACTATAGCCCTCTTCAAAACCTTATTCTTAAACTTGAAAACATGGTGTCACAACTGCTAATTTTAGAAAGAAGAGGAGAGAGAAGGAAAAAGCAGACAGAGTAGGAGGCAGGGCGGCAACCCACTCCAGCCCCGCCTTCAGGTCTAGCCTGGGCCTCCTGGGCAAGAGGCCGGCTGGACCTTCCTGACCCCTCCCTCCGCTCCTCAACCAACTGCCCCTTGTGGTTGAGCCTAGGTGTACTCAAAGACCTGAAGCATCTGGGAATAATTCAATTCTCTCAAACGCACTAGCAATTGAAAATGATACCTTTCCAGCCATTTCCTCAAATGGAAGAAAAGAGAGACCCCTTGAAATAAATATTCAGCAACAGCAAGCTGGTGATGTCCACAATGGATTCAGAACTACACATCTGATCATCAGTGGTATGAAAGCAAAATGGCAAATTCTAATAATAGACTTTCCATCCCCTGAAGACAGTTGGATGGATACAAAGTCAAAATCATTCAAGTCTCTTCTGTAGAACATTCTAAAAATAAAATCTATGGGTTCCAAAATCTTCCACAGGGAGGGACCACAGGCTGTATACAGAAATCCACAGCCAAGCTGTCTGTCATCGCCTATTTCTCGTAGATGGGTGTACACATACCCCTTAGGTGGAGGTGAGCAAAGCCACAGGATACCCACAGCACATGCACCAGCGGGCCCAATCTGACTTCAAAAGATGAGAAATAAAGCTGCAAGATATCTGCTCCCTGCATCTACATGGAAACGAGACTGAGTTTTCAAATGATCCTGTCACCAAGATGGAAAAGAGACACTTCTTAGGTACTTTTGGGATCAGCTCTAACCAAGTCAAAAGAATCTCCAAATTTCAGTAGATTCAACAGAACTGTGTCACCCGATAACCAAGAGAGTAGAAAATTTGGCTTCGACTTGCTTCTTCTCATGGCAACTCAAAGTATTATTTTTATGTTGAAATATAATACAATACACAATAAAAAACACACAAAGTTTTACAATAAAATACAATCTCAAAATTTTTAAACTTGAAGCAAATCGTTATGGGCAGTAAATTCCCTCTCCTCTGCCACGAAGACATTTTAACAAAGAATTTAGTTCTGGAAAAGAAAGACGGCCAGGCTGGAACCTCAAGCTCAGGAAAACAAACACTGGCCACTCAGTTCACTGGAGAAGAGCCTGTCCCACATAACTGAAAAGAGAAAACCTAAGCTCTGCCTGGGCCGGGACACACCACAATTCCATCTGATCACTTATCCTGGCCCTCACTGCAACTCAGGGAGGCAATTATAGCTGTGACCTCCCCATTCTACAGACGGACAAACTGAGATTAGACATGAAACCACTAAGGGACACCGCTGGGTGTGAACCAGACTCCACCACCACCCAGCTCCTGGTAGCATCTGCCATAGTGTGACCACACAACTTCCCCCAGACTGCTGCCGAATTCACCTCCACATGCAGCACCTGCCATTCCCAGGGCACACACGCCCACCTTTGGCCAGACTTTCTCTGAGGCCCGCTCAGATCCACAGCACAGCTCCCTCAGGGGGAAAAGTCCACTGGAGCTACTGAGCTTCCCCCGCAAGGCAAAGAAGCATTCCTAGCACTGGTGTTAAAGTAGGAATGAAGTTGGTGGGCTGGGAGAGGAGGGCCTTTGGGGGCCCTGTGGGAAGGCTTGGCGTTATGGATCATTCGATGACTCTGAGAACTCTAGGAGGAGCTGGGGTGTCCCAGGCAGCAGCCACTCACCATATGGAACTGTTGAGGGCTTGATGTGTGACCAGTCCAAACGGAGATGTGCTATGGATATGAAATACACCCCAGCATGCAGAGACTTCATATGCAAATAAGAATGCAGAATACCAAGTTAATAATTTATATATTGATTGCATGCTGAAGTGATAATGTCTGTCATATATTGGGTTTGTTGTTGTTGTTTAGTTGGTAAGACATGCCTGACTCCTTTGCAACCCCATGGACAGTAGCCTGCCAGGCTCCTCTGTCCATGGGATTTCCTGAGCAATAATATGGAGTGGGTTGCCATTTCCTTCTCCAGGGGAACTTCCCAACCCAGGGATCAAACCTCAACCTCCTAAACTGGCAGGCAAGTTCTCTGCTGAGCCCCAGGGAAGTCCACATGTTGTGTTACTTAAAATGTATTATTAAAATTAATTTTAATATTTCAATTTTTATTTAGTTTTAATTAAAATTTTAATAATTGATACTTGTTTTTAATATGGCTACTAGAAAATTTAAGATTATATTTGCAGCTTATGTCCTATTTCAATTGGACAGAGCTGGTCTGTACCCTCTGGAGACCTTCGGTTGCCTACTGAGTATAAAGTAGACTCTGTTGTGGTCCATTTGCTCAGATGTGGCTGTCCCTGTAATTGCCCTCAAGGGAGGGGAGCCAGAGGTCACCCCCACCTGGAATTCTTTCTGGAAATCCTCAGCCAATGGGAGAGTAGCAAGCCTTTTCCCTAAGAACCCAAAGCACAGGAAAGGTGAGCCCTCTTCCATCTTCATTTCCTTCAAGGACCAGAGCAAAGCAAATGACTTAAATAGAAGTAGACCATGGGTTGGAAAGATACCCCTGGAGGAGGAAATGACAACCCTCTCCAGTATTCTTGACTGGAAAATCCCATGGACAAAGGAGCCTGACGGACTACAGTCCATGGGATCTCAAAGAATCAGACACAACTGAGCAAGCAAGGCCACACAGGTCACAAATGCAAGTCATGAATGCAAAAGCCACTTAGGTAATTTTTAAATGTTGGTAGCCAAGTAAAGACAAGAAAAAATATGAAAATAATTTCAATAACATATTCTAACCTAGTACATCCAAAATATTACCATTTTAACATACAATATAAAAATTATTAATGATGTTTCTTGTATTTTTTTTTTTGGTCGCACTATGCAGCTTGTGGGATTCTAGTTCAAAGTGCAGAGTCCTAACCACTGGACCACCAGGGAGTTCCCTGTATTCTTTGCTTCACACTGAGAGAGCCAATCCTTAGGTAGGTTGATAAGGAGTCCGGGGCCCTCAGGGAGGAAAGGATCCAGGAGGAGGAAAGGACAAACTTTTTCCCTACATTCCTTAGTCTTAGTCACATAAGATGTTATTTTCTTTAAGCCCAGAGCTAACGATTAAACAATAAAACAAAAGATGTAGGTTGTGGGAATGAGTCTGGTAAGACCTTTCTATTGTTAGTTCTAATCTTGTTCATTTAAAATGTCTGTTGAGGGAGTGGGTCTGGTAAAAGCATTTAAGGCCTTGGTAAGACTAGCGAGTGGAGCACTCTTCGTCCCCCTCGTGATGTCTATGTCAGAAACTTTCTCTGTCTCTTTTTATACTTTAATAAAACTCTCCTACACAAAAGCTCTTGAGTGATCAGGTCTGGTCCCTGGCCCTGGAGCTAAATCTTCTTCAGAGATCACGAATCCGACATTGTTCACCATAAGCTATCAACACTAAATCTTCAACATCTGAGATGCGTTTTACCCTCCCAGCACATCTCCGAACGCATGTGGCCAGGGCTGCCAAAAGGAGCGACACGACTCGAGAATCTGAAAGCCTATCACCCCACACACCCTCAACCAGAGCAAAGTGCACAGAGCACCCATGATATTGAGGCCAGCATCTACAGCTCTGCAGATTATGGTAAGTCATACACTTTGAGCCACTAAGATTTATGTCTGCAAAGAGTTCTGATGGCAGCAGGAAAAAAACGACTCTGAGAATTTAAACAGAAAAAAAAAAAAACAATAGTGGATAAAACTACCCTAACATAATGTGTGTTTGTGCACACAATAACATCATAAATCCCAGCAATCATTAGGTGGTAGGGCTGTGGATTTTTCTCTTTTCCTTATACTTTTCTACACCTTACATATATCTAGTGCTAATTTAGAAATTATAATTTTAAAATTAAAAGTGATTAGAACATCGAGTCATGAAATATTTATTGGATTACTATATGCCTGGTCCTAAGACCTTCTTGTTCTCCAGGAAGGATGATAAAACATCCGGGAACTGAAGAGAGAGCTAATATAACATTCGTGGGGAGAGGAAGGGGAGGATTTTTCAAGTTAGACATCTTTTCCTACACTTTTACTAGGAATGTCAAAAATACATATGAGCAAGGGCTGTGGGGAATTTTGTGCTAAGTCAGCAGCAGAGACAAGTGTCCAGTGCAGATTAAACTTGCATCTGTCTTGGCAACAGGGCTTGCAACTCTGTTGGCCCAGAATTATGAGAGTTGCCCTCGTTTGGAAGGCAAGGCAGTTGGGTGGAAGTGCTCAGACTTGAAAAACAGGTGATCGTGCATTCTTTTGGCGTGTGCAAAATATGCATCAAATCATTTACAAAATGCCTGCAGCTGTTTGGTAGGATACTCTAGGCTAGCCACAGGTACTAATTTAAAATCCAACCCCGCCTCACTCACATGAGCATGTGCCTGTGTGTGTGTGTGCACACACATGTACACACACACGCACACAGCTCTGGAGGAGCCAAAGAGCTAAGGATGCTGCAAAGCTTGTTCAGAATGTGTCTATGCCCAAAGCAACTCCCTCTCCCCTGAAGGATGTTATTTCCCAGCAGCAGCTGGTGCCCAGCCACGGGTGGCATTTCACTTAGGAAAGAACAGGCAGGTACCCTGCAAAGTGTGAAGGTCTGGGATTCCTTCTTGCATCTGTCATTTGTCCTCCTCCCTAGGGGGCATGACTGCCGTTGGTGATTAGACATTCCTGCTCAAGATTAAATCAGACTTGAACCCGTTTACCTGAAAAGGTAATGAACTAGATTAGGAGGTGTCAGGCTTGGAGAGTTGGGAGATACGGGGCGTGTTGTCTAAGGGGTGCAGGGTTTCTTGGAGGGGATGACAATTTCTAAAATTGACTACAGAGTTGAGAGCTGCACAACTCTGTGAATATATTAAAAGCCACTGACTTGTATACCTTAAATGAACAAATAAGATGGTGTGTGAATTACGTCTCAATAAAGATGTTAAGAAAAACAAAGATAAGCTCAGATGTGAAAACAATTCCTTTATACAAGCAATGGAAATCATAGTTATCTCAGGCACTGTGTAAAGAATCAGAACGGCGAGGTGCATCTTTCTTGATTAAGACGCATACATTAGCAGTACTATCCTTTGCAAAACATCCAGCATGTCTCTGCCAAAGGAAGGCAGGGTTCTCCAAAGGCTAATGCCTTTTCACTGACCTTTCTGCTCCTCCCGCACTGCTGGCATCATCTGAAATAACCTTGTCTGTGATGTCTGGAGCATCCTTCTCAGGAACCAAAGGTAACATGGATGGGCCAGCCTCGGGGATCTTTCTGAGATAATGTAAAGAAAGCAATACATCTTAGAAAGGGCATTTCTCTCCATGTCCTATTGAAAAGCCCTTTTCCCAGTTTAAGCTTTAAGTGGCTACTTCAGGAAAATCTCTAGGAAAAAACCAAAAAGCTTCAGGCAGTGAAAGGCTTTGAGATGCTTTGGGATTGTTTAGGCCTCTCTGTATAAATAAATCCAGATTCAAAAGCAAATGTATCTGGACACCAGAAAAATAGTCTGACTGACCATAACCTATGACCCCATAGTCCACTGCTGGCCTGTAAATATTTCATGCTTTACAGTTTCAGTTAGAAGAATTGAAGAACACAAGGAAAGGGAAAAAGATGTGTTAAACAGACAGCTCCTCCAAACCAAACAGATGCCTCCAAACCATTTCTCACATGTTTTCAGACTCTTAGCACATCCAGAGATTGTAAGTAGGGAAATTTAAACAATTAGATACGGAAAAATGAAGCTTCTTTAAAGCCACTCGTCACTTTGACTTTTAAAAATGAGAATCACTTTTACGGCTGACCCCGCATTAGCGTGTGAATTTATTCTAAGTACCTCTCAGCATCCAGTGCTTCTGGATCCAGGTCTTGCAGCTTCAGGTCCCGAGTCTCGTCAGGTTCTGGGGGTGAGGAGACACCTATCTTCCCATCCTCCGCAAAAGCAGGGAACTCGGGCCTGGGTTGCTCCTCAGCCTGTGGGGGCCCGGCCGGGCGGCCCCCACCTGGGGCAACTTTAGCATCCATCCTCAGAGCCCCTTCTGAGCAGCCTGGGTCCCCAGGGCTTCCTGGCACAGCCGAGGCAGCACCCGCACCAGAGAACATTCTCGTAGTACCTGTTTCAGGCAGGTCCTCAGACACACATGCCCGGGTCCCAGCTGTGTTCAAAGTGACGTCACCCTCTGCTTCCCCAGCAGCTCCAGCTTCCAAGCCGGGCTCCAGTGGATTCTCTGCCACTTCCCCAGCTGGGGGCTCCAGGATGCCCTGGGTGCCCAGGGCATCTTGTGTTTCCGAGATGCCAACTGCACCTGCACGCCTCCTCTCACCCCCAAGTGGGTCTGGGGTGCAGGGCTCACCGACGGCCTTGGGCAGAGGTGAGACGTCCCTGTGGGGAGATGCTCCCTGGGCAGAGGTGGATCCTGGCGTGTCACCCAGAGCCCGGGGGTGAGAAGAGCCCCGGGGACCATCTTCTCTGGATTGACTGTCCTGGCGGGCTGTTTCCAGGCTCTGTTTTCCAGAAGGAATGCTGTCATCTGGGCCAGAGTCCCCTTCTCCATGGCTCTGGGGAGCCACCTGCAAGTCAGCCCCGGAAGTCTCTGGAGAAGCCGCCTGTGAAGACAGACCTGAAGCTGCTTCCTGTGGGCCACCTGCCTGCTGTGAATGGGCCTGGCCTCCTCCAGGTCCCGGCCACCAGCCTTCCCCGGCCCCCTCCGGCTTCCTGATATCCGCCAGCATCTGCAGGGTCTCGCTTACTTCCTTCCCCTTGCTGGTGCCCGGCAGGGTGTGCTCTGCAGCCAGCCAGGCCAGCCCGGGCAGCTTTCCTGGAGCTGGATCCTGGGGACCCAGACGAGAAATCTCAGCCTCTACAGCCAGCTCTTGCTTCCTCTCCTTTGAGTCCACCCAGAGACCAGTGGGAAGCGTGGGGAGAGGGGCAACAGCCACTCCTTGTGTCCCATCTGGAAGCTTCTCTGGGCTTGGCACCATGAGGCCCTTGCCCATCACCCTCTTCCTGGCTCCCGCCTTTTCTCCCTGTGTGCTCTGGGGCCAATCGGCGGTCAGGGCTCCAAGCACAGACTTCTCAAAGATCTTGGTGATGTGCTCCCTGAAATCAGGTAACCCAGGGAGCATCCCAGTCTGCCTGCAGCTTGCGTCTACACCAGCTGATGCTCCCCGCCTGGGATCCTTGGAAGGCTCTAGCATCCTCTCCCCGCTGCCCTCGGTCTCTCTTGCTGCTTCCCCTGCCTTGCTCTCCTCACTGACGGGGCATGCTGGAATCTCGCCGGGCTCAGCACTTGCAGCAGGAGCTCCTGACCATTTCTCCTCCCCTGTGGTCTCCTTACTGTTGGCCAGAAACGGCATCCTGTCCAAGTAGGGCACAGAGTCCACAGGACCCTCCGAGGTCGCAGCTTTGGAGCTTCCAGGGCTGGCTGGCGCTGCAGAGATTCCCTCACCTGCAGCTCCTGCTTGCAAGAAGGAGGACTCAGCAGAGCCCTCCCTGGAGGAGGCTATTTCCAAGGCAAGCAGGGGCTCCCGAGTGGAACACGGGCTTTCCCCAGGGGCTCCAGGGCCTTGGGGTGAAACAGCTTTCACAACACTGTCTTCCAGCCCTTTCCTGGCAGCACCCTCGATGTGCAGGTAAGGAGTACCAGGGGCAGCCTCCTCCAGGGGTCCAGACAGCAGGAGCCTCTTTGGGTCAGGGACAACCTCTGCTGCAGAAAGATCTGCCACGCTCCTGGGACTCCCAGCCAGCTCCCTGGCTAGTGGCCAGGCATCCCGGCAGCTGGCTGAGGGCTGCTCACCTAGAGCAGAGGTAGAGGCTTCCTCCCCAGGGGAGGAGTGCTGCTCTGTTTGGAGGGAGCCTGGCTCCCCCGGAGCCTGCCACATCCCCAGGGCTCCTCCGTCCGCCTTCCCACAAGTCTCAGCACCATCCACACCTTGATCCTTGGCTGATGGGAAAATTCCAGAAAGCTCCGAGACCTCTGCATCCGAGGCAGTGAGGTGCTCCATTTCCTTCTGTGGGACCAACCCCGGTTGCTGCCCGCCCTCCTGGGATTCTTCACCTGCCTCTCTCGCTGGGGCATCCTGGGCGGATGTGGCTCGGGGGCTGGCAAGTGCTGGAACCGGCTGGCTGTGAGCTGCCTCCGGGAGAGCTACTGAGTCAGGACAACAAGGTGGGGCCCCCACAGTGTTTCCACTTGCCTTCTCTGTCTTGCCCAAGTCCTGGAGCTGGGGCCAAGCGTCAGCTGGTTCTGAAATGCCTGCGTCCTCAAGACATGCTTCTTCATGCTGGCTGCCGGCATTCAGCCCATCAACCAGCTCCTGTTGGGACTCGTTTGGCCCCTGCCCAGCACAGCTATATTCCTTTCTGCTCAAGCTACCTGCAAGAGAAGGGTCTTGGGAAGTGTCTGCTGCAGGAGATGAGCTCCTAGACGGCTGACTGCTGCTGCATTCTCCCTCTTGGCCCTTCTCCCTGAGTGCAGGCAACTCAGGCTTCATGGGTGCTGACAACTGCGACTTCTCGGTCGTAGGATTCCCCAGAACTGTGTCCCTAGGAGGTGAACTCGGAGCATCAGACAGACTGCCTTTGGGGAGCTCACTTTGAAGTTCCGTTTCAGAAGCCCGTTGCTTGCCTCCATGAGTGGACAAGTTCACATCTTCTCGCGGTCCCACGGGTATGTGGATTTGCGGAGAATCGGCACCCAGGTTCTTAAAATCCGTATCACCTGCATAAGTCTCTTCCTTGCTTCCGCACCCTTGGGATGTCTCCCTGAGCATATTGAAGACCGATGCTTCTGGGTGTGTCTGGGATGTTTGGAGATGGTTCTCAGGACACAGTAAGGGCATCTCGGATGCAATCACTTCTATACCGCTGTCCCCTGGGTGGGATAGGTTTCCCTGCTGATCTTGCTCCAGGCTGAGTGTCGTGAGCCTGCAGTCCACGGCCCAGTTCTCCTCCTCAGCGGGAGGGGGCTCATCGGCGTGGACTTCCTGTCCAGCTGTGTCACGCCCCAGCCCACGGGGGTGGGGGATGTCAGCGAGCCCTCCCCCTCCTCACGGCCAGGCCTCTGTGCGGATGGGTGGCTCCCTGACTTTATTTCAGGCATGCTCTCCGCCTCCTGGGCTTTGGGGACTACCTCTGGAGCAGGAGCCGACAGGAAATCCAATTTCTCAGATTCTAAAGCAGGAAGAGAGTCCATTCTTCCCAGTCCCTCCACGTCCTGAAGGGTGTCGGGACATTTGGTCTGTGGTCCCGGCCCCGCCCAGACGGTTCCCTGGAGAAGAACATGTTCACCAGCTCTTTCTGGCCCAGAGGGTGGGCTGGGATGCTGTTCAGGAAGCTGGTGCGGTGAGCCCGATGCATGGACCACTTGAGATTCTCCCATCATCCCACGGGCCACCACGTTCCAAGCTGAGGGAGAGTCAGGCCTGTCTGCGTGCCCGGGGATCTCCTCTCCAAGTGGCTGTGGTAGGACTGTGTTCGGAAGGCCTTGGCCCTCCTCATCGCCAGTCAGCTGTGAAACCTCGTCCTTGTCCACCTCTGGGTCAGGCTTGCGGTCCCAGGCCTCAGGTTGCTCTGCCTGTAGATTCCCAGGATCTGCACCATCAGGGGCCCTGGGGCTGCTCCCTGTCCTCTAGGATCAGCCCCAGAGACTCTGCTTTCCTCGTTAGCCACAGCTGGGCCTTCGGGGGCTCAGCTTCATCCTTCGGCCCTGGTGACCTGCTGGCACTCTCATCTGATGCACTGGGAGCGGCGAGAGCTGGAACCTTTGGTTGGACTTCATGGCTTAGCTCCCTCTTCCCAAGCTCTGCCCTCTCCTCCCGGGGGGCAGGAGCAGGAATCTCTCTGGGGCCTCCTTCCAGACCCTCTCCTTCTCCTCTGAGGTCTGATGCTTGCTTCTCCGGTCCTGACAATCCTGCTTCTGTCCACTCTGTAGCTGGATCTGTGAGAACAGGCATCCCGGCCATGGAAACCATCTCCTTGGCTTGTTCTGCAGCCACGGAGGCCAGAGCAGCTGGCTGGGAGGGGAGGCTTGAAGCTGGACCCACATCCTCGGTTGTGGTGTGTGGGGCAGGCTCAGGCCTCATGAACAAAATTCCCTCGGGCTGGTCACCTGTCGCTGCCCAGGTGACTTGACTAGGCTCAGTATCTTGGCTCCTGGTCTGCGAGTGACCCTGAGTATCAAGGGCACCCAGAGTCTCCTCCCAAGAGACCTTGTCCCCCGGCACCAGGGCAGGACCTGGTGAATCCCAGGGCAGCCCTGCGGGCGGGAGTGCTCCCATCGGCTGCTCGCAGCTTTCCTGGAAATCGGCCTTCGCTTTGGCTCCTTGGGCGGCCCCTGAACTGGTCCCAGTGGGAGGGCAGGCTCCGAGGAATCCCACCTCATCGGTGAAATCCTGAGGTGGCCCCTCCACTGGGCATTCGGGGGCTAGCTCTTTCGAGGTTGAGATCTCAGGTTTTAGGGAGGCTCCTCCAGGCTGGCTGAGCTCTCCTGGCCTAGGTGGGCAGGAGGGGCCTTGGGGGTTCCCTGCAGGGACTCTGGCCGTGGTAAGCCAGCTGCAGCCTCTTGCCCTTGGGACTCAAAATCACCAGGCCAGGCATCCTCTTCACGCAGCTGCACCTTCATCAGCTCTGGAGGAGCAGTTGGTGGAATTCCTGCCAACTGGTCAGTGGAGCTGGAGGAAGACGGTCTCTGCCCTTCTTCCTTCGAGTCTGTCTCTCCTCCGGCACTGGGGACAGCAGAAACCACCTTGCGCTGAGTCAAGTTGTCGTCCTGAGGGACAGAGGCTGCTGGGGCCTCTCCTGGGCCATTTGGAGAAAGTTCCCTCTGAGGCTGTTGAACCAGGGGCCAACCTTCAGGTTCCCCTTCTGGGCTTGCCAAGCAACCTTCCGGGGGCCCTCGGCAAAGCGCATGGAGGACGAGGGACTCTCCCACTCCTGGGGCTCTGGTGCGCTGGGATGTGGAGAATCTTCTGGGCCCCTGGCTGCCGGTGGGTGCTCTCTTGGCTCAGTCACCTCCGGGGACACGAGGCAGGGGTCTGGAGTGGCAGCACTCTCAGAAGCAGAGCTGGAACCTCCATGCCAGACGCTGCCAACAATGAAAACATTTAATGTTTCATCAGTTCTCATGGATGGCAAGGAGAGAGTAAAGCACAGGCAGAATCACCCCACCCCTCTCCCACTAAAGGACGCAACACACCATCCTCATGCAGCTCATCCTCCCCATGAAGAGAGCCCCCTCCCTGTCCCACCGCACCCATAACCGTGACTTTCTCCAAAAATCAATGCAGAGAATCTCAAACATTCAGTCTGAGGTTTTCCATGCTGGTCAGTAGTGAATAGGGAAATTAAATACCAAGGAGATCAAACCAGTCAATCCTAAAGGAAATCAACCCTGAATATTCATTGGAAGGACTGATACTAAAGCTGAAGCTCCAATACTTTGGCCACCTGATGCAAAGAGCCGACTCACTGGAAAAGACCCTGATGCTGGAAAAGATTGAAAGCAGGAGGAGAAGGGGACGACAGAGAATGAGATGGTGGGATGGCATCATCAACACAACGGACAGGAGTTTGAGCAGTCTGGGAGATAGTGAAGGACAGGGAAGCCTGCCTGGCATGCTGTGAGGTCACAAAGAGTTGGATGTGACTTAGTGACTGAACAAAAACAACAATTATGGACTGACTGAACTGTGTCCCCCTGAAAATCCATATTGAAGTTTTAATCCATAATGTGACCGTATATGTGGACATAGGGCCTTTAAGAAGGTAATTAAATGTAGGTGAGGTCATAAGAGTGGGGCGCTAATCTAGGAGAACTGAAGTCCCTGTAAGAAGAAGGGGGACAGCAGGAGTTACTCATATGTACAGGCCTTCGCAAACACAGCAGGAAGCGCCATCTGCAAACCAGGAAGAAAGGTCTCACCAGAAGCCACCTCTGCCGGCACCCTAACCTTGGAATCTGAGCCCCTGGAACTGTGAAAAAACAAAATTCTGTTGCTGAAGCTACCCAGTCTGTGGGTTTCTCTATGGCACTGTGAACAAACTACTGCATGGGTATATTGGATATTATTCTACTATCCTTTCAACATTTTTAAGGATTCAAATTTTCCAAAGTGAAAAGTTGGGAAAATACTTGGAAAATGGATGAAATTTGCTGAACATCAGTGCTTTACACGCATTATCTCATTCAACTCTACCAACAGCCTTGCAAAGTGAATACTGCTACTGCACTTTTGCAGAGAAGAACCCTGAGAACAGAGGAGTTAAGCTTGAATCTGACGGACCATGATCTTCTTATTCATTCTATGCCTCCAAAAGCAAAAACTTTTAAGGAGGGAGACTGAATGTTTGTGTCCCCCAAAATTCATAGGTTGAAAACTAATTCCCAAGATGATGGAGAAAGGTTGAGGTTGCAAGCCATGTGCTACCCTGGGATTCGTGGCCTCCGAAGGAGAATTCAGTCCGGGGCCAGAGACGAGGCTTGACTACAAGGAGCTTTTGTGTAGCAACGTTTTATTATTAAAGCATAATAGAGATAGGGAAAACTTCTGACATAGACATCAGAACAGGACAGAAAGAGTGTCTGCTTGCTAGTTTTTAGCAAGATGTTTTATGTCTGTTAGCAAGCTGTTAATCAGACAAGAGAGACCCCCCAAAGCTGAGGGCATTATACCAGGCCCCTCTCCCATATTATCCGTTTCTGAGATAGAACGGCACTAGGTGTGTCATCCCTGGCCATAAAACAACTGACATGAATGTTGGTTTGCTGAGCCATTATCAGCCCAAGATCTGAGAAAAGAAAAAAAAAAAAAAGGTTCATCTTACATGAACTGGTTTGAAGAAAGACTAATTTTAAAGCAAATACATAGTTTCATTAACATAGCTCAAGAAAAACACTTCTGTAAGAAAAATGCATTGGTTATCTCAAGGTTTGAAAAAGCTAAGTTCAGGCAGAACCAGGTGTCCTCAACAGAGAAGGGGGAAAAATGTCTGCCACTTGCAGTTTATTTCCTCCCACCACTTGGGGACCTCTGGCCTTCCTACCTATTGACCCTCTCAATGGTATGAGGAAAGGAGGGTCTTTGGAAGGTGGAGAGTTACTGCCCTTATAAAAGAGATGTTGGGAAAGATTGAGGGCAGGAGGAGAAGGGGACGACAGAGGATGAGATGGTTGGATGGCATCACCAACTCAATGGACATGGGTTTGGGTGGACTCTGGCAGTTGGTGATGGACAGGGAAGCCTGGCGTGCTGTGGTTCACGGCGTCACAAAGAGTCAGACATGACTGAGGGACCAAACTGAACTGAAAAGAGATCCCCAGAGAGTTCCCTTGACCCTTTTGCCATGTGAGGACTCCCAGAGAAGGCATCCACCTATGAACTATGAAATGGGTCCTCACCAGATTTGAAATCTGCTGGCACCTTGATATTAGATTTCAAGCCTCCAGAGTCACAAGAAACACGTGTCTGTTGGCTAAGCCATCCAGTCTATGTCATTTTTATAGCAGCTTGAATGAACTAGGACAGAAGGCAAGAGGCTCTTTACCTGACTCCATTCTAGCCTCTCACCAAGCCCCTCACCTATGAATTATCACATGACAACCCTGAAGGAGGTGTGTTCAGGTGTCACTACACAAGTCATCCTGATTTAATGCCCATCTCTGCACATCAGTTCAGTATCAGTTCAGTTGCTCAGTCGTGTCTGACTCTGTGAGACCCCATGGACTGCAGCACACCAGGCCTCCCTGTCCATCACCAACTCCCGGAGCCCACTCAGACTCGTGGCCATTGTGTTGGTGGTGCCATCCAACCATCTCCTCCTTTGTCATTCCCTTCTCCTCCTGCCTTCAGTCTTGCCCAGCACCAGGGTGTTTTCCAATGAGTCAGTTCTTCACATCAGGTGACCAAAGGATTGGAGTTTCAGCTTCAAAATCAGTCCTTCCAATGAATATTCAGGACTGATTTCCTTTAGGATGGACTGGTTGGACCTCCTTGCAGTCCAAGGGACTCTCAAGAGTCTTCTCCAACACCACAGTTCAAAAGCATCAATTCCTCAGTGCTCAGCTTTCTTGATAGTCCAGCTCTCACATCCATACATGACTACTGGAAAAATCATAGCTTTGACTAGATGGACGTTAATGGTAAAGTAATGCCTCTGCACATATGTCACTGAAAATATTTCGGATGGACCCAAGAGAGAGTTGGCTACTATCTCAACGAGATTAGCATTTTGAGACAAAAAGCAGCGCTCACAAGAGCAAAGAAGAGAAAACTAAAGAGGATTGCTGCTGCTGCTGCTAAGTTGCTTCAGTTGTGTCCGACTCTGTGACCCATAGACAGCAGCACAACAGGCTCCCCTATCCCTGGGATTCTCCAGGCAAGAACACTGGAGTGGGTTACCATGTCCTTCTCCAGTGCATGAGAGTAAAAAGTGAAAGTGAAGTCGCCCAGTCGTGTCCGATTCTTAGCGACCCCCTGGACTGCAGCCCACCAGGCTCCTCCATCCATGGGATTTTCCAGGCTAGAGTACTGGAGTGGGGTGCCATCGCCTCCTCCGAGGGTTAAGTTACATGAATCCCTCCAATCCCCAAGTGGTCACTAGGACAGATGTGCCCATGGAGAGTCCTGGCCTTGTGCTGATGGACAGGGGTGAAACCACTAGAATTGCAGGTAACATTCCTTGACATGACCTCTGCAGAGAAGGATTTCTCAAATTCAATGGATTGTTCCAGAACCAGCAACTCTGTACTTGTGAACCTATTTTCCTTTTAGTAGGCACTTTCTGCTTAATTGTGTTCCACTCATTAAGTAGGGGGTCAAATCGTTGAGTAGCTAATGAGATTAACGGCATGTAATTCAGAAAAGAAGCATTCCCACTGGCGTCTGCTTGTCCAAGAAGCGCAGAACACACCTCCCTCTGCGCTGGCGACAGAAGAACAAAGCGGCTTTGCTGATCTGCCTCTGAGAACAGTGGCCAACTCAGGAGAGTGTGCAACTTCCCTTCAGGCTACCTGAGGTCATGACCGTCTGGGGACAGGATGATAAATTCACTCCACTGGGGCACCTTGAAGACCTGCGGGTCTCATAAGAAAGCAGCCAGGAATACATCCCCCAGAGTGTGAACACGGACTCCCTTCAAAATAAGGACCCAGTCTTGGCTCTCTTTCACCTGAACTGAGCACCTGTGCTCTCCGTGATTGCCCATCAGAAGCCAATTTTTAAACCAGATTAAAGTCACTCACCTTTAAGGAGGAGATTTGCCCAAGGGCAAGAAAAATTCTACAAAGTGATCTGTAAGGGCCCTGTATTAATTGGAGCTTGCACAATGTCCCTTTGTGCTTCAAGATGGAATAAAAAATGTGTAGGATGGAGGTTCAGCTCAGAATCTAAAGGCGAGCTCTTGTGGGCTGGGTAGCGTGTTCTAAATGCACGGCTCTCAGCCCAAAGGAGGAGGGCACTGCCTTTGAGCTGAGGAGGGCAGAGCATAGAGACCACAGCCTCCCCGGTGCTGCGCTGATGCTCCCTCGGCCAACAAAGGGAGAGGCACGGAGTGCAGAGACCTGGGAGGAAGGCTGATTCGCTGCAGCGAAGGGCTGAGCAGATGATGAAGATGCAGAGAAGGCCCTCCCCACCACCCGAGCTGGAGACAATCACATCCAGATGGGTTCCTAAGGCGTAGTTCCGAAGACGCACACTCAAGCCAACTAGGAATGCTTAAGAAAAGGAAGGAGACTGGGGAAAAACAAACACGGTCTCTACACTGCCAGGCTTCAAGGGAACCAGCAAAACCATAAAGCAAAATCGCCAAGATGGACAGCTGCCACATTCTGAGTATTTACTAAGGCCAAGCCCACGCTAAGCACTTTTCAGTTCTGATGACATTTAATCCACACAGTAGCCAGGCAGAGTGGATGTCCCCCCGCCCCTCAATACACAAACGAAAAAAATATCCATCCAGAGCTTCCAGACCAGACCCGGGTTGCACACAGAGCTCCTGGTACAAAGTGAGACCAAGCCCCGCCGGGCTCCAGGCTCCCGCCACCTCTGGCTGCCTCATACTTGCTGGCCTCGCCTCTCCTGGATCAGGGCAGCAAACTCTTCTCCCACCCACTCTGGCCCCTGCACTCTGTTCTCCAGGCTGCAGCCAGAACTACAGCGTAGACATGAAAGCCTGATCCTGTCACCCTGAAGACCCTCCGGTGATGACTTCAGTTTGCAGTCATCTGTGCCCCCAGCCTGCCTTTCCCGAAGCATCCCACACAGAGCTTCCCATCCCTGCATCTCGGTGGAGCTGGCACGCTCCTGCTTCTCCCTGAGAATCTCAGACCCAATCTCCACTTCTCAACACAGCCTCCCTGGCCTGGCCTCTGGGATCAGATCTCCTTCGACAGCCCCGCCGAGTGACGGCACTAGTCACGGCTGCCATCAAGAAGGATGACCTTTTCTCCCTCTGGAGTACGACGGAGACTGAGTCTTGCCTCTTTTAAGTATGATGTCTCTGGTGCTTGGCATATAGCAAACACTGAATATATGAATGTGGCAGTGGATGGATGGATGTGTGCATGAATGGATGGATGGATGGACAGGTTGTTTTTCAGTCGCTCAGTCATGTCTAACTCTTTGCGACCCCATGGACTCAGCACTCCAGACTTCCCTGTCCTTCACTATCTCCCTGAGCTTCCTCAAACTCATATCCATCGAGTTGATGATGCCATCCAACCATCTTATCCTCTGTTGTCCCCTTTTCCTTCTGCCTTCAATCTTTCCCAGTATCAGGGTCTTTCCCAATGAGTCTGCTCTTCGCATCAGGTGGTTGGAGTTTCAACTTCAGCATCAGTCCTTCCAATGAATATTCAGGACAGATTTCTTTTAGGATTGACTGGTTTGATCTCCTGCAGTCCAAGGCACTCTCAAGAGTCTTGACTTCAACACCTCAGTTCAAAAGCATCAATTCTTCAGCACTGAGCCTTTTTATTGTCCAGCTCTCATGTCCGTACATGACTACTGGAAAAACCATAGCTTTGACTATACAGGCCTTTGTCGGCAAAGTAATGTCTCTGCTTTTTAATATGTCATCTAGGTTTGTTGTAGCTTTCCTTCCAAGAAGCAAGTGCCTTTTAATTTTGTGGCTGCAGTCACCGTCTGCAGTGATTTTGGAGCCCAAGAAAATAAAATCTGCCACTGTTTCCACTTTTTCCCAATCAATGAGACCGGATGCCATGATATTTGTTTTTTGAATGTTGAGCTAAACCAGTTTAGCTCACATATCTAGAAAAGGACTAAAATCATTAATGGAGACATCTTCTCATGACTAGCAGCAAGCTTCTACCAACATGTGTGCTTGACTGCATGTACCCCCTTCACTGAAATCATATATAACACTGACTTTCCCCCCCACCTCTTTGGAGCAGTTCTCCAGAGTTCTCTGAACTGCTATCTCCCAGCCTGTAGCCCTCATTTGCCCCCAGTAAAACTTAACTCACAACTCTCACATTGTGCCTTTTTTTTTAAATCAGTTGACAATGGGATGAATAGATAAGTGAAAAAAATTTTTTAACTGACACCATAACTGCTCACGTAGGTTGACTCCTGAACTGTGGGTATGGATTACCATTCCAGAGACTTCTGAGAAGAAATTTACATTCTGAGTGATTTGTGCAAAGAGCTCTCAAGTTAATAAGGCAATGACAACCGTCCTGCTTTAACAACCATAGCATAGTATTTCACAGAGAAAGGCACCTCTTCAGCAACTTCTTTGTGATCCTAGCAAATTAGGTCAGATCCACATTCACGGTCCTAACTTGTCTGAGCAACACTCCCTACATGGATGCCTTGGCAGCCCCATCAGACTCAAGTGTATATTTTAAATGCAGTTTTAACTCTTTTCTGTGTTCATTCTGTGTTAGAAAAAGAAAGACCACAATGCTTGGGCAATTCAACCAATAGATGAAAGGAAAATATCGGTAGGTTCTAAAACGTTATTGGGGAGAAACAGGTATGTGAGAGGGTGGATAAAATACCAAAGCATTCTTAATATTTAGCCTACACTTTGCCACGTGAACTTTTATATGACTTTAAGGTCAATGTGTTGGCACACTCATGAGACTCCATTATCCAATGCAAAGAACTGACTCATTTGAAAAGACCCTGATGCTGGGAAAGACTGAAGGCAGAAGGAGAAGGGGACGACAGAGGATGAGATGGTTGGATGGCATCACTGACTCAATGGACATGAGTGTGAGTAAATTCTGGGAGTTGGTGATGGACAGGGAGGCCTGGCATGCTGCAGTCCATGGGGTTGCAAAGAGTCGGACAAAACTGAGCAACTGAACTGAACTGAAAGGTCGATGTGTTGGCACACTCATGAACTCCATTATCCAGCACAGTGGAGGTGGGTACAGGCAACCGAATTCCAAAGAAAGTTAAAAAACTGTCTTGTTGTCCATTTTTCTCAGCACCCCTCATGTGGGGCTGACCCAGTTGTATGGTCCCCAGCTTCAGTGCTGGGCTTGAAGTATGACCCACAAGCGTTCCCTGCAGCTGGAATGAATTCTGTGTCTCTTCCTTCTGTCACTATACTTCAAATGTATGTGGATATTAGCACAAAAAAACAGAAATTCACTTAAATACATTTATGGCATAATAATTATTTCTGGTCATTTGAATGCTTCTTAACAGTCAAACATCAAAAATAAAACTACAATCCCATCAGAGGAGATATCTGGGGCTTTGATAGTTTTTAATCTAATAAAAGCCTCTTGATGAAAGTGAAAGTGAAGAGTGAAAAAAGTTGGCCTAAAGCTCAACATTCAGAAAATGAAGATCGTGGCATCCAGTCCCATCACTTCACGGAAATAGATGGGGAAACAGTGGAAACAGTGTCAGACTTTATTTTGGGGGGCTCCAAAATCACTGCAGATGGTGATTGCAGCCATGAAATTAAAAGACGCTTACTCCTTGGAAGAAAAGTTATGACCAACCTAGACAGTATATTCAAAAGCAGAGACATTACTTTGCCGGCTAAGGTCCTGTCTAGTCAAGGCTATGGTTTTCCCTGTGGTCACATATGGATGTGAGAGTTGGACTGTGAAGAACGCTGAGCACCGAAGAATTGATGATTTTGAACTGTGGTGTTGGAGAAGACTCTTGAGAGTCCCTTGGACTGCAAGGAGATCCAACCAGTCCATTCTGAAGGAGATCAGCCCTGGGATTTCTTTAGAAGGACTGATGCTGAAGCTGAAACTCCAGTACTTTGGCCACCTCATGCGAAGAGTTGACTCATTGGAAAAGACTCTGATGCTGGGAGGGACTGGGGGCAGGAGGAGAAGGGGATGAGAGGATGAGATGGCTGGATGGCATCACTGACTCGATGGACATGAGTCTGAGTAAACTCTGAGAGTTGGTGTTGGACAGAGAGGCCTGGCGTGCTGTAATTCATGGGGTCGCAAAGAGTCAGACACGACTGAGTGACTTAACTGAACTGAATTGAACTGAATAAAATATTTATTGGATAAAATTAGTAAGATGTGATCACAAAGTGAAATTTCCATAACTGTTATTCACAATTAGTCAGTAAATGTCTTTAATGCTGTATACAGGTAGTTTTTGTCTTATGCATATTTATATATAAATATATTTGGCTTCCCTGATGGCTCAGATGATGAATCCGACTGCAACATGGGAGACCTGGATTTGAACCCTGAGTTGGGAAGATCCCCTGGAGAAGTACATGGCAACCCACTCCAGTATTCTTGCCTGGAGACTCCCATAGACAGAGGAGCCTGGCGGGCTACAGTCCATGGGGTCACAGAGTCAGATACAACTGAGTGACTATGCAGAGCACAGCACATATATCCGTTTCAGATTCTTTTCCATTATAGGTTATTACAAGATATTGACTAGAGTTCCTTGTGCTGCATAGAAGGTCCTTGTGATTTACTTACTTTATATATGGTAGTGTGTATACATGTTAATCTCAAATTCCCAATTTACCTCCACCACCCCGCCCAGCCTCCACTGTGCTCTTTGGTAACCATAATTTTGCTTTCTTACAGATATTTATTTTTATGCACAATAAAAAAAAGATTTTTAAAACTCTAATAAACACAAATCAAGAAAGTGGGCAGAATATTTAACTGAGAACATGAAGATCTCCTGAAATGCAAGTTAAATCCTACTAGTCATCCTTGGAAAAATGCAAATGACAGTTTTGCCCATATGTTAGATTATGGGGTATTTATTTTGATGCCACAAGGGTATTTTGAATAAGAAATAGTGGTAAACATATTTTTGTTATATTCCTTCTTGATAAGGCTTCTAACATATTTTAGAAAAATTTTCCTCCCTTAGCCAACAAAGTACAACATCAGGGAACATAATGCAGTTTTCTCTTGATGACTGAAAAATCCTTCAGGGAATTTGGGCCACCCTCTGAAAAAGAAGATATTACCAATGTTGCCTGTGTGCGACTGAGTTGGAAAACGTGACTAAGGATTTCTTGTTAGAACAATCCCCAGCCACAAGCCATTCTGCTGAGATGTGTCTCTCTGTAATCCCATTGGTCTACACGGCAGGGGGCGGGGCAGGGGTGATGAGTCAACATTAGTGGGGGCCAAGCTGGTTCAATGTCAAAGACATAAAGACCATCCTAGGCTCCTTCCCGGCTCTAACACAGCAGCAGTGATGCATTTTGGAAGATTAATTGCTGTCAAAGTTGGCATTTGAGGCTGTAAAAAGACACAAGAGACAGCAAGTGTCTGCAATACAAGCTGCTCTGGAAGAGAAAAAAGAAACAACTCTTGCGCCTGGCATCCTCTCTCTCTTTTTTTTTTTTTTCCTAGAAGGACTCCCCACTGCTCCCAAAATAAATGCCAGGTGTTTTTTTGCTGCATTTCCATTTAAAGAAAGAAATTTGATACAGTAGATTTTCCAAAGTTTTTGGGGAGCCAGGGTTGGAGAATGCCACATGAAGAATTATTAACTAACAGGGGTTTGGGCTGATATGAGATTGGCTTCTTTTGGAGTTGTGGGAGATGAAGGGCAGGGACCCCTGGAGATGAGAAGGAGCAGAGTAAGCCCTGCTATTGCCTCAGCTTATGGCCTGCAGAGTGTCCCAGGGTAGGGGACCCCAGCTTGAGCCAGTTAGCCTCCCTGACTTAAGGAGATGAAGCTGTATATCAGCAGTGACCAAGGCATCTAGAGTTCCCAAGACAAATTACTAAGACACAAAACCTGCGCAAAAAGAGAACTGCAGAGATACACTAACTACTGATTGGCATGTAGATGTATGGAAACCACATGAGACTAGGTACCGACCGCCTGCAAGGCTTCTAAGAGAGAATCCTTAAAGCTAATACAGGGCTGGGAATGGCTCCCATTCCTACCAACCAGGGTGGAAAACTTCATAATTGATGGGACATCTGTCAGAGCACTAAGAAGGGTCTTGCCTCAGTAGTGAAGAAAATTAACACTGCTCTAATCCCTCCTAACGAAGCTTAAAAGCAAACCCCAAAAGATTAAGCTGTTCCAAATAACTGCATCCCAGAGCAGAGTTCAAGAATATTTATAGGAATTCAAAAATATCCAGAATCTGGAAGCATAAAGTCCACAGTGTCTGGCATTTAAAGAAGCAGGAAAATAGACCCATAATGAAAAGCCAATTCATCAAAGCCAACCCAGAAATTGTGCAAATAACATAATTAGTATACAAAGACTTTTTAAAGTAATATAACTGTAGTACATATGTTCAGGATACTATAGAAAAGTACACGTGTTATAAACTGGACATTGAGTGTTATTGGGTGCTAGAGTGTTAAGTACAGACATGGATGATAGTAATATAAAAAGACCTAAATCAAACTTCTAGAGATGAAAAATACAGTTCCTGAAATGAAAAACACACTGGGATGGATTAAAAACAGATTAGTCATTACAGAGAAAATTAGTGAACTTGAAGACATAGCAATAGAAATTCTCCCGAAATGAAACACAAAGAGAAAAAGATTTGAAAAAAGAACAGATTCAGATTATCAGTAAACTGTAGGACAACTTCAAGCAGCTGGAGGTATGAGTAGTTGGAGTCCCAGGGTGGCAAGGAGATTAAAAAAAAACCTTAAAGAAATAATGACTGCAAAATTTCCAAATATGATGCAAACTATAAACCCACAAATCTAACTATTAATAATTTCAAGCATAAAAATAAGATACTTATACCAAGGCATATCATAACCAAATTGGTTAAAACCAGTGAAAAACTAAAATATGATAAAGTCAGTCAGTGCGGGGGGGTGGTGCGGGGAACAGAAGAAGAAACTTAAGGATGACATCAGATTTTGGTTGGAAACAATGCAAGCTACAATACAATGGAGTAATATCTTTCAAGCAATAAAAGGGGGAAAAAAACTGTCTACTTGTAACTCTTTGCCCAGTGAAAATAAATTTCTAAAACATAAATTAAATAAAGATTTTTTTCAGACATACAAAAGCTAAAAGAATTCAACACCAGCAGATCAATATTTCAAGAAATATTGAAGGCAGTCTCTTAAATCGAAAGAAAATAATACCAGATGGCCATCAGTATTTATATAAAAGAATAAAGAGCACCAGAAATGCTAACTATGCAGGTAAATGTAAAGTCATTTTTCCTTATTATTTAAGTAGCTTTTAAAAGATAACTGACTATGTAAAGCAAAAATAACATATATTGTAGGATTTGTAACACAATAGTAGGAGTAAAATGTCTATCAACAATAACAATAGCACAAAGGCCAAAAGAGGAGAAACCAAGTATACTTTTGCAAGATGCTTCTAACACATGTGAAAGAGGCAATACCACTTAATAGTGGATTGTGATACATTAAAGACACATATTATAGATCCTGAAGCAACCACTTAAGAGAACACAAATACTGTAGCTAACAAATATAAAGGGAAGTAAAGGAGAATCATAAAAATAACAGAATTTTTTAAAAGACCAAAAGGAGGGAAAATGAACCATACAAGAGATGGACAGAGAAAACAATAGGACTGTAGATTTAAACCAACCATATTAATAGTCATGTTAAATGTAAATATTATAAGCACTCCAGTCAAAAGTTGGAGATATTCAGAGTGCATCGAAAAAGTAAGATCCAACTTATATGCTGGCTACAAAAACGGCACTTCAAATTTTGCTTAACACGCACAAATCTGTTAAGAGTCAGAAAATGAAGGGGGAAAGATAAAGCATGAAAACACCAATCAATAGAAAACTGTTGTCTCTATATTACATCAAAGTCAATTTTAGAGCAAAAACATTACCAAATGGGAAAAAGATTAAATGAAAAAGAGGTCAATGCATTAAGAGGATGTAACCATTCTGAAAGTTTATCTACCTAATAACTGAACTTCAAAGCACATAACACAAAAACTGATAAAAGGAGAAATGAACAAATCCACAATTAAAAGGTAATAGTTCCATACACTTTTCTCAATAATCGGTAGAAGAGACAGACAATCAGCACAGATACAGAAGACTGGAACGACTACAATCAACTTGACTCACTGACGTTTATTAAACACTAGTCAATAGTGGCAGAATTAACTTTTTTCAAGTGTTAAGTGAAACATTTACAAGACAGATGATATTCTACACAGTAAAAAAAAAAACTCAATAAATTTTAAAAGATTTAAATTATTCAAAGTATATTATCTGGTTACAATGGAATTACATTAAAAATCAATAACAGAAAGGTAACTGGAAAATCCCCAACTATTTGGAAATTAAATAATACACTTCTAAATAGCCTAAGAGTCAAAGAAGAAATGAAATTGATACATTAGAACGTATCTGAACAAAATGAAAACTCAAATATCAAAATGTGTCAGATACACTTAAAGCAGCATTTAGAGTGGCTTTTAAGACACTCAAACACCTATACTAAAAAGGAAGATTCAAAGAAACGACCTGTTTCTACCTTAAGAAACTGAGACACTATAACACGTGTTATACTTAACACTACTGAACGGTACTCCTAAACACTACAGTGGTTAAGATGGTAAATGGAACGCTTTGCCTTTTTAAACCACAATAAAAGCAAGTTTAGAAAATCACTAAGTAGCAGTGTGTAAAAGATACCAGATACCAAAGCACACATACTGTTCAATACATTTACACGATGCGCAAGAACTGGCAAAACTAGTCACCAGTGGACGAAGTTCACATGGCTGTTATTCTAGCCCAGAGTACTGACTGGGAAGTGACATGAGTGAACGTTCTGGCTGATGGAAACAGATCTGAGTGTGCTTACAGGTGCATGGGAGTGCAAACACTCATCAAGCTCAGATTCATACACTTAAACGGTATGCATTTTATCCCGATAAAAAAAAAAGGTAATAGGGAAAAAAGAAACTACAGAGACCCAAAATACTGGTGCTTCCAGGGGACGGAGGAAAGGAAGGAGGGAGAAAGGGGTGAATCAGCGGAACCCAGGAGATGCTTAAGGCTGGGAAGCCATCCTGTGCGGTATTATAATGGTGAACACATGGCAATGTATAATACAAAGAGTGAACCTTAATGGGAGGTACAGATTTTAGTTCATAATTATCAACATTGCTTCATTAACTGTAGCAATTGTACCACACTAATGCAAAATCTTAATGACAAGGGGGAACTGTTGGTGATGGACAGGGAGGCCTGGCGTGCTGCAGCTCATGGGGTCCCAAAGAGTCGGACACGACTGAGCGACTGAACTGAACTGAAGTGAACGGTACAGAGAAGGGATGACCTCAGGGAATTCTCTGTACCACTGTTTTTCGGCAAAATTGCTCTAAAAATAGCTTATTAATTATTCAAATAAATTATACATTTATATAGCATTTCTATTAACATGGTTAAATATTTTTATATTTAAATATATAATTATCATATATATTTAAGTTTATAATTTTTAAACTGACTCATTGGAAAAGACCCGGATGCTGGGAAAGACTGAAGGCAGGAGGAGAAGGGGACGACAGAGGATCAGGTGGTCGGATGGCATCACCGAGTCAATGGACGTGACTTCGAGCACCTTCCGGGAGCTGGCGATGGACAGGAGGCCTGGCGTGCCACAGTCCATAGGGTCTCAAAGAGTGGGACACGACTGAGCGACTGAACTGAATGATATATAAAATGTATATATGTACAGAGCTATCACAATTAATGAAGAACTAGAAATAAACAGAGAACTCTGAGGGAAACACACTAATATTTTAAGAACAGTGGTCTGTAGGTGGTGATTTCTTTTCCTCCCTCTACTTTCTAATTTCCTTTGTTTTCCAAGTACTGTTTCAGAATGGAACAGCACTATTCTTCTTCATTTCTTAAAGGTTCTGGGCTGAAACCAGAAGAGCAGACACACCTAACTCAGCACATAACCTTCTTTCCCAGTCAGCGTCAAAAGTCCGCGAGCTCCCTCCTTCCCTCCTTCCCTCTCTCCTCCCCTGTTTTCTTCCTGCCAGAGATAAACAGTGAGTCAGAAGTTGGACCGGCCGCCCCGCCCTGCCTGACACACCCCGCCTTGGCAGGAGCCTGTTATGGGATCCGGATCCGGAATCCAGGACTTCACAAAGCTTCGTTTAAAGGAACAGAATCCACTGCTTTAGGAAACATGGGTCCCGGTAATGAAGCGCCCGCCCTCGGCCGCTGCTCATGAAACTGATCAGATATTTTTTGCTTTTTCTTTTTCTGAGTCTGAGAACTGACCTTCTTTAAAACAGACAGGGGTTTGCTTTCTAATTATGGAGACCACGACACAAATCTTTACAGGCACCTGTAAGAACTCAGCCTCTTGACTGTGGGCCTGGGCTTTGGGTGGCATCAAACCAAACTGGATTCTAGTCCTCAGCATGCCAGTTTCCATCTGTGTGACCTGGGGGCTAGCTAGTTCCTTAACCTCTCTGAACCTCAGTTTCCTCATACAACCCCTCGGGTCACCTGCATTCATCCACACAGAGTTGCTGGGTAAGGTATGTGTTTATGCTGTGAGTTCACTGACCAGCATGCCGTGGCCTTAGTTCAAAAATAATCGATAAGGAAAACGAATCTGAAAAAGAATACATACATATAGTAGTTGGTGGTGTTCAGTCGCTAAGTCGTGTCCAACTCTTTCTGATCCCGTGTAGCCCGTCAGTCTGCTCTGTCCATGGGCTCTCCCAGGCAAGAACACTGAAGTGGGCTGCCACTTCCCCCCTCCATGGGGTCTTTCCAACCCAGGGACTGGACCCTGAATCCTCATTTCCTGCGCTGGCAGGCGCGTTCCTTGTCACTGAGCCACCAGGGAAGCCTCTATATATCCTGAATCCTTCGCTGTACAACTGAAACTGACACAACATTATAAATCAACCGTGCTTCACCTGGAGGCTCAGATGGTTTGCACCCTGGTTTGGGAAAATCCCCTGGAGAAGGGCATGGCAACCCACTCCAGTATTCTTGCCTGGAGAATTCCATGGACAGAGGACTCTGGTGGGCTATACTCCACAAGGTTGCAAAGAGTCAGACATGGCTGAATGACTAACACACTTCAAATTAAAAACTAAAAATGATTTTTTAACAAGTCAGTACGTGGGAATTCCCTGGTGGTCCACTGGTTAAGAATCTGCCTTACAATGCCCGGCACTCGGGTTCAGTCCCTGATGGAGAACTAAGATCCTCTATGCCACAGGGCAACTAAGCCCGCAACGCAGAGAGAAGCCCAGGACTGCAACTAAGGTCCAATGCAGATAAAATAAATTAATTAATAAATATTTTTAAAAATACATAAAATTTAAAAAGTCAGCACAATAAGTCCCCTACAGAGGAACCTCTAAGTTTTTAATTTTCAAGGTCCCAACCCTCCAATCACAGAGTTGGTTCCCCTGGCAGCCAGCCCCACTTTTAAGTGCTTTCCAAAAGTTCTTCATTAGCATAACAAAAGACACCTTTATTGCTCTCGCCACTTAGGAAATTCCAAAGGTCTTAGGAGCTCAGTGCCAGGGCTGGGATGAAGACCAAATGTATGTTTCTTATTATCAATCACAAGACCACAGGTATACAGCAGGAAATGAGTCATCTGTGAAGCACAGAGGAGAACGCTGCTCTTCTCTCAAATGTGGGGGGGCCGCCCTAAGTTTCCCCTAGTTTGAGACAGGGTTCGTGATAGTCAGTTCATTGTTTGGTCAGACTGGTACCTGGTAGCAACAGGGGGTTCCTCCTGGACACTGGGTCTGTGACTATGGAATTTGGCAGGTAGACCGGATCAGGCCAGTTTTTCATGTCTCAGCAAATGTCTCCATTTACTTAACTGCTCAAGCCCAAACTTCAAGAATCTTCTTGATTCTTCTCTCCCTCCTAAATCCCATCCTTCAGCAAGTCCTGGCATCTTTAGCTTCAAAATACGCAAGATATTCAAAGCTGCATATGTTTCTCCATCTTCACTGTTATCACCCTAGTCCTTGCATCATCAGTGGGTCAATATCATCCACAGAAAGGTAAAACTGGCTCTCAGGAGGCAGGAAAAAACCCTTAGCTATTACATCTGAGCATATTTATGTGCTCAGCTACTTGGTCATGCCCGATTCTTTGCAACCCTATGGGCTGTAAGCCTGCCAGGCTCTTCTGTCCATGGGATTCTCCCAGCAAGAATACTGGAGTGGGTTGCCATTTCCTCCTCCAAGGGATCTTCCCTACCCAGGGACTGAACCAGAGTGTCCTGCGTCTCCTGCCTTGGCAGGCGGATTCTTTACCAATGGCACCACCTGGTTTGTGGCCCTGCAAAGACCACAGTCCACAGACATGCACAATATATCTATGGGATTGAACTTTCTCGGGGAAAGGGAAGGCAACGAGGAGTGATGTATCTACAGAGGTTCCCGTGGGAGGACAGAGAAAAGAAGATAATGAAAATAAGGATGGGCTTCTCTGTCCTAGTTCCAGGCACCCCTGCTCCTTTCAGGGTCCCGCAGTGGCCTCTCCTCAGACCTCCTGACCTGCAGTCTTGCTCCCTTGCATTCTCCACACAGCAACCAGAGAGGTCCTGTTGAAACACATATTGGTTCACGGTTTCTAAATCTGGATGTCTTACCATAGCTGGCCTTCAAGGCCCAAGCCTGGCTGACCTGGCCTACCTCCCGCTCCTTCACGAGCCTCCTTCAGTTTCTCTAACAAATTCATTTCCCCGTCAGGTCTTCGCACTGCCTGATTCTCCCCCTAGATCTTCCCTTGCCTGCCCCCTTTCTGTCATTCCAAACTTTAGTTCAAGTATCATCCCCCTCCTTGACCATCTAATCCAATGGTCCTCAAACCTTAGGGTGCATCTGAACAACCTAATTGCTTCTGAGGAGGGGCTCACCCCAGAGCCTGGAGAAGAACCCAAGACTTAGCATCTCTATCAAGTTCCCAGGTGATGCGGAGCCTGCTGATCTGGGATCCCCACTTAGGCAATCACCAGTCTAATCCAAACCAGCCACTCCCTTCTTCCTTACTGTCTATCATAACACCCACTGGTGTCTTTCAGAGCTGTGACACTACCTGAAAGGGCCCCCTCTTCCTTTGGTTTCCTACTTCTATGTCTGACTTCCTCACTACAACCTACTCATCCACTGGAGCCGAAGTCCCCAGCCTCCTAGGATGAGTGTGTCCCCAGTGCCTTCCAGAAAAACAGGCCCCAAGAGGATTCCCAATATACATTTAGTGAAAGAAAAACAGAGGAGAAAATAAGAGGCGGCAGGAGTTTAATGTATGCTAATTATCCCTGATTTCTGAGCCATACATATATATACATATATATATATATATATATGAACGTCACAGAAGAGCAAACAAAAGTCAGCTATGGTTTTGACCTGAGAGTAACCCCTGGGTCAGTGTGTCTCAAACTTTATCATGAGAGTCACATGGCCTTTTGATTAAACACAGATTTGGGGACCTCACCCCCAAACCTCCTAGATCAGCCTCTTCAAGGGAGGGGGTCAAGAAACGGGGTATTTTGACTCACAAGAAGGTGACCCTGGCAGTAGATCACTATTCACTAATGTCCTGGCTGGAAACAATCACCCAGGGTATTTACGCAAAACACAGATTCCTTGACCCCACATCTAGTGATTCTGGTTCGGAAGGACTAGGACGGGGCCTAACAAACACCTGATCAGAGAAGCCTGGAGAACACCATCCCTTATGATTTCACTTACTATCTTTCAATCTTTCACCCCAACCCTGATCTGTTTCTAAGCTATTAAATGTAGTTTTAGAGTCACACCACACACACGCACACACGCGCGCACACACACACACACACACACACACACACACACACACACACACACACACGGAAGCAGCAGCACCGGAAAGAGCCAAGCTATCTGAGAATAACTTGTGTAAATAACTGACGCCACCAAGAGGATATTAGAGCATTTGAGGCCACAATGCTCCATCATCACCCCATTAAACTGTCACTCTTCCCCAAGCCAGGGGCCGGCTTACATAAAGACCGTACCAGCAGGGTTCCCAGAAAGCCCGATGCTCTTTTCTTCAATGTGTCTAAAATTGATCACAGTTTCCCTATAGCAGTTCTCACTTCGGACGTTCTAGTTTCTAATGTTCCATCCTTCTTTTAGGTTCTTGGTCTAGAACCTTAGCATCTTCTTAGATTCTCTCTCCTCTGCTTGCATCCAGACCATCTCCAGGTTCTGTGAGTTTGAAACCAAGGAAGACGCTGTGGGGCCTTTCTGGGTACAAACCACTCCCTTGTTCCCTGCCTCTTGTTTGACCTTCCCTGAATTCCAAAGAGCAGACTCAAGCAGTTAATGATTAGAACAACTGAGTCACAGGACTTCTGGTTCCTCCTGAAGGATATAAATAAAAATATCCTGGTGGAGGATGGTCTCTGCGTGCTGACCAAAAGCATGTAGACACCAAACTGTTTGGAACCAGAAAGCTGGTGACAGAGATTCCACAATCATCATCCTGTTGTTGCCAGTTGCTCAGTCATGTCCAACTCTTTGCAACCCCATGGACTGCAGCAGGCCAGGCTTCCTTGTCCTTTACTAGCTCCTGGAGTTTGCTCAGACTGATGTCCACTGAGTCAAGATGCCATCCAACCATCTCATCCTCTGCTGCCCCCTTCTCCTCCTGCCCTCAGTCTTTCCTAGTATCAAGATCTTTTCCAGTGAGTTGGCTCTTCACATCAGGTGGGCAAAGTATTGGAGCTTCAGCTTCAGCATCAGTCCTTCCAGTGAATACTCAAGAGTTGATTTCCTTTAGGACTGACTGGTTTAATCTCCTTGCTCTCCAAGGGACTCTCAAGAATCTTCCTCAGTACCAGTTTGAAAGCGTCAGTTCTTCGGTGCTCAGCCTTCTTTATGATCCAACTCTCACATCTGTACATGACTACTGGAAAAATCATAGCTTTGACTGCATGGACCTTGGCCGGCAAAGTGATGACTCTGCTTTTTAATACACTGTCTAGGCTTGTCATAGCATCACCCTGTTATCTACCATCAACCAGTAAGAAAATTGTTCATGAGCTGATCAACCCTCATCCATTAATATTGCCTTTAAAATCCCTTCTCTGAAAGCCACCAAGCAGTTTAGATCTTTTGAGCTTTATGTGCCCATTCTCCTTACTTGGTGGCCTGAAACTGTACTTTCACTCACCACAGCTCAGCGTCAGAGATCAGCTTTGCTGCAAGTGCAGCAGACCCGAGTTTGGTTCAGTAACAGGATGGTTTCCCAGCCACCATCCTTCTACTAAAGAGCATCCCCTAGGACCCTTCCAGCCTCCCAGCTCCAGTGCCTTAATCGGGCCCTAAATTCCTGGAACACTTTGCTTGCACGAAGAAACCCTTGTTTAAATACAAACCAACCAGCCACAAAGCACTCTCCCAGCTTCCTGTTACCTGCAGGATAAAACCTCAACCCTTTCTTTCCCCTGACCTCTAAGTTCTCAATCTGGCGTTACTTCTCCAGGCTTGTTTTTAATGAACATCCACCCCCAGGTCTGGGCTCACTTCCTGCTCTGCCTCTGAGAGGTCCAACTGGGAACTCTGCCCCTACCTGGAATGGCCTCTACAGTCATCCCTCGGTTCCCGAGGACCCCAGCAGCGCAGACTGACGGCTCACGCGGATCTCCAGCATAACGCAGTGCTTCTCAAGTGTGATCCCAGGACCAGGGGCACCTTGGAACTTGTCAGAAATGCTCATTCTCAGGCCTGGCCCCAGACCTACTGGATCAGAATCTCTGGAAAATGGATCCAGCAATCAGGGTATTAACCAGCCTTGCAGGTCATTCTGACGCCTGCTCACATTTGAGAGCCAAAGAAGAGCAGTTAAGACTGCTGGCTGTTGAGTTTCCACTCTTCTTTCAGGCATAAAGCAGGGCCAGAAGTTTACCCAGGAATCTCTTAGGGATCCTCCTTGAGAAAGGCCAGTTATCTCTGAAACATTGCGTGGTGCCTGCCCCTGAGAATAAGCAGGTATGATGGTGAAGCACAGGAAATGGCCACTATCCAAGATCTTTCTTAACCTGCCAGAACTGTAATTTCCGGTGGTGCAACCTAACGGCTTCATTATCTGGGGGAAGATTGTATCATAAGATCCATCATGTTGTGAGTGTTTAGAAGGCAAGGGTTCTTGGTACCCAAAGAGGGGAAGGGCTCCAAGAGACTGGACAGTGGAGCTGGAACCAGTCCAGATGCGTTTCCAGGGCAGCTGTGCTCGAGGTGGACACTGATGAGCAGTAAGAGGAGCAGCCTAGGGTTACACTCGTCGTGAGTGGAGACCTGGCCTCACACTCAAGAGCCCAGGGATTTAGGCAAGGCGGGGCACCTGGGAGACTCCGCCCAGCCTCTGTACAAGTTTGGCTAATGCAGGGCTAAGTTACAACAGCGACACCCTGTGGCAACTGGAAAGCAAAGCAGCTGAACGGCGGGGACTCCCTATTGGATGAAGATAGAACCTCTTTGCGGACCTAGGAACCCGTTTTTATGTATTCAGAGGGTAGAAGAGCTTCCAGGGGATACAGTGAACTTTCTACCACTAGGGCTTGGATGGCATAGCGCTCCAAGCCTCAGTTTCCTCCTCTGGAGAGTAGAGGTATATATATACGTACTCTGGGCTGGAAGAAGCACAAGCTGGAGTCAAGATTGCCAGGAAAAATATCAATAACCTCAGATATGCAGATGACACCACCGTTATGGCAGAAAGTGAAGAGGAACTAAAAGGCCTCTTGATGAAAGTAAAGAGGAGAGTGAAAAAGTTGGCTTAAAACTCAACATTCAGGAGACGAAGATCATGGCATCCGGTCCCATCACTCCATGGGAAATAGATGGAGAAACAGTGGAAACAGTGTCAGACTTTGGACTGCAAGGAGATCCAACCAGTCCATTCTGAAGGAGATCAACCCTGGGATTTCTTTGGAAGGAATGATGCTAAAGCTGAAACTCCCGTACTTTGGCCATCTCGTGAGAAGAGTTGACTCACTGGAAAAGACTTTGATGCTGGGAGGGATTGGGGGCAGGAGGAGAAGGGGACGACTGAGGATGAGATGGCTAGATGGCATCACGGACTTGATGGATGTGAGTCTGAGTGAACTCCGGGAGTTGGTGATGGACAGGGAGGTCTGGCGAGCTGCGATTCATGGGATCGCAGAGAGTTGGACACAACTGAGCAACTGAACTGAACTGAACTGATATACAGCAAGCAGGATCTTAGTTCTCCGGACCGGGAATTGAACCCACGCTCCCTGAAAGGGAAGCACAGAGTCCTAACCACTGGGAAACCAGGGAGTTCCTTTTCCCCTCTCACTAACCATTGGCAATATTAACGTATGCCTTCCTCCTTATATTCTCTTGCCTCCAGGTCCACGGGGCCACTGCAGCCCTTTCTGTCTTTTCCAAGTAGAAAGCAGAAATAGTTTGAAGTCACTGGCATTTTCTATCTTTTGTAAAAATCTGTAGCGTGTCCTTCGAAGAAAAAGTGCTGGCTATCCATTGAGGGAAGAGAAGATAAATACATTCAAGAACGACAAGGAGAGAGCTGGGGAAGGTCACAGGAAGTAGGGAATCGCCCAGCCTCCTTCCCTGCTTCTTGACTGTGTCCTCAGGTTCAGGGTAAGATGAGCCCAGAGTGCCGAAGGGAATGGCCAGGGCTCCCAGCCTCACCAGAGCTCCCCCTGCACCAGGCGTATGGAGAAAGCAGCTGTCTTAGGGCCCGAGGGACAGCAGGGCCTGAGCCAGTGGACATCTATCTCAGTGATGATGGGGTAGGAGGAGACAGGTGACCATCTCAGTAGATCAGGTCAGCAGAGGGGTTCAAGGTCAGGTCAAGGATGGCTGACAGGGGCATTCCTGCCAGCCTAGTGGAGTAAGGGCTCAATTGGAAATTAATTTATTTAAAGAAAAAAAAAATCGTCTTGTATGCGTAGAGCATTTGGCATAGTTTTGGTGCCCCATCTGCAAAATGAACGTCAAATGCTAGGATGATCATTATTGTAGATGCCAAGGGTGGCGTGCCCCACTGAAACATCTCACGGGGGAACCTAGGTTCACACTCTCTTCCTGTAAACATCCTGTTTCCTGGCCGCTTCTTGCTAGTTTCTGAGTTAGTGCAGAGCCTTGCGCGATAGACATGGGCACATTCATGGTGGAGAATCATGTTTTTAATTACGAACAGAAAGTTGCTTTTTTTTGAGCTTGCTCTTAGAAGGCACCTCTTATGTTCAATTTGCATGCCAATTAGAGACAGTTCGTCTTCAAGCAAAGTTAATTGACTAAAGCTGAGGAACAAGAAATGAAAGACCTTTGAGCTGCTGTTCCTCCCCAGTCCAGCTGGGACACAGGCCTCCCCAGGTAATTCCCAAACCTCTCAAGGAATCCCAGAACCACATGAAGATGGAGACAAGAGCTGGACGTTGGGTATCAGCCATGAGTGACTTCTGTGTAGGATTCCAGATATTCGATTCACGATCACGGGGAGCCCATCCAGACGATCAACCAGTCAATTTAGAGCCAAATAGTAAACCTTTTGTCCCGATTTTTTTTTTTAATTCATGAAGGCGGAACAGCCATGGAACTCTGGGAGGCAAAGGAGGCTCCCATTTTGCAAAGAACTGAGACCAAAGGTGCCATTCAAGTTAATGCCTCTCTCAGCAAAAAAGAAACCTCTGCCCCATATGATCATCATTTCCCTAAAGAAATCCAATGTTTATGCAAGATGTCCAAAGCGCCTTCTCCAAAGCCACCCAGAAAATAACACCAGCAGGCATGGAAATTCCTGCCACCAGGGGCCGCTCTTACTCACCCAGGGCCTTCCATAGTTCAAAGCCAAAGCAAAACATGTTGCTAAAACTCTTCAAGAGAAAAGTGATTGCAAAGCTTTTGAAACGCAAAGTCAACGACAGGGACTTGGTGGCGGGTGTGGCGGGAGGGTGATGGACAGGGGACAGTGGGTATCACTCAGCTTTGGTGGTGGGTGTGGCGTGATGGTGATGGACAGGGGACAGTGGGTATCACTCAATTTTGGTGGTGGGTGTGGCGGGAGGGTGATGGACAGAGGACAGTGGGTAGCACTGAATTTGGTGGTGGGTGTGGCGGGATGGTGATGGACAGGGGACAGTGTGTAGCACTCAATTTTGGTGGTGGGTGTGGCGGGAGGGTGATGGACAGGGGACAGTGGGTATCACTCAATTTTGCCTTTTCGGTCCTTGTTTATTTGTTCCTTTAAGGTCTGTAACTACAGCCTCCCAGAAGCTGGGCTTCAATTTGTAAGCAAGGTTTTTCTAACCAGACCATATGTTGAACTCACAATTATTCATTGCTCCCAGTGTCCTGACCTGCGTCTGTTCTGGGGACAGAATGTTCATGTATGCTCACGCTCTACTTCTGAATGATTCCAAACTTGTGGGTGCTGAACAATAGCCCCAACAGAGAAATCAGGGCCCGACTGTGGGTCAGAATGAGAAACCACTGATGAGTGGGCCACACCTGCACTGCCCGAGTTCCACTGTGGCAGGTAGCCTTGTTGATTTCTGAAATGCATCCACCAGCCTCCTTGGAACTGGGTGATTGCTCTTTGACTCCTGTCTCACCCTCCGGAGCCTACCTTGACTTCTGTCTTGGAATACAGACTCCAGCTTTGCCACAGATTAGCCACACCCTCCTAAGGCTTTTGGCAGCCTCAATCTTTTTATTGTAAGTTCTGAGAATGAGGATAAAAGACCTGGAATGCTGTGGTATGGAAGCCTATCATTACTAATTGCATCTCTGGGCAGGAAAATATTAATTTTCCAATCAGGCAGGTCTAGGCAAATCACAAAGACGTCTAGGAATCACTGCTTGGAACATCTCACCACTGACAACTACATCATGGATTTTAGGATAAAATTTCCTAAGCAAATGGAGCAAAACAAACGCTGAGTAGGCCAAGAGCTGGCCACGCCTTGGGCTGGGTCACGCCTCTGGACCTGGTCCTACCTGGGCTGCTCTCCTGGGTCCGTGCCTTCGGGTGCCTCCTCGGGCTTCCTTTCTACTCTCTGTCTGTTCCTAGGTGGTTGCACAGATCCTGGACTTCGCGCCAAAGAAGTCTTCTGGGCCACAAGAAAGAGAGATTGGAAAGGAAATCAAGTAAGAATCTTTGAAAACACAGAGACTTTATCAATAGGTCACTGATCGCAACACTGAAGAGCCAGGGAGTTTTTGTTTGTTCGTGGTTTTGCTTTACTGTCCTGAGCATTGACCTAGGTGCTGAGCGAGGCTTTCGAGGCACAGGGTGAGCAAAGCCCTGCTCTCACCTAATGGAGGAGAAGCACAGCAAGCCAGCGATTTGCACTGAGTAGGCTGTTTCCGTAAAAAAACCACACTGGGGACACCCGTGGCACTTTGGGGGCCATCTGCTTCTGAAGAAAGTGGGATACTGAATCTAAGATCTTAGTGCATCTTGTCTGTGGCCTCACCTCAATGAAAATACACTTATTGCCCCACCCCATGGTTTGCACACTAGAATTCAGCTGGAAACCGGAAAAAATATGAAGGGAGAAAACGAGGGGGAACCCTGGGGCCACTCACTGAGGTCTCAACCATTCTAAGAGCTGGTCATCATCTCTTAAATGGCACAATAAGCTTGTCTGCTGTTCACACGATTTTTCAAACCAAAATGCAAACGTTTAAAGCACAGTCAAAACGTCAAATCATAGGACAGAAAGAGAGGAGATGTTTTAAAAACTCAATTTAAATGATGCTTGTTTAAGTCTGATACAAATATCAGAAATGGGTGAAAGGACTTTTAGGAATCCCCAGCAGTATTCCTCAAAGCAGTGGTTGTCTTCTTTTTTAAAAAACAACTTTATATGTATTTATTTTGTTTTTCTTTTTTTTCCCCCGCAGAATTGAATCCATGTCTCTTGCAGTGGGAATTGAACCCACGTCTCCTGCAATGGAAGCACAGAGTTTTAACCACTGGACCACCAGGGAAGTCCCGAGTGGCTGTCTTTTGTCTTCGCACCCGCGCCCCAAAACAACACACACACTTTCCTTTGGGGCCGGCTCTGCCTCTTCTAAAGAACTGCTCTTCTGTCCGTCTGTCCCTAAGGTTCTCATGGAAATGTCAGTCCTAGTGCCCCTCACCCCTGCCCATCCGGATATGCACAAGACTCGGGTTAAGGCAGGTCCTTCCCCAAGACTCCCCAGAGAACCAGAGGGAGGGGTAAACTGGTCGCTGGCTCTGTTAGAATATGAGCGCAAGAGTTCCTGGCAGCCTGTCTCTGCCATGGCGGAGGAAGGCGGGCTGCAGCAGAGCACAGACTCAGCCGGTAGAGAAAGGCCGAGACGGAATGTTTCCCCATCTGGTCTCTCTCACTGAGGGGTTGGCTGCTGGTAGTCGCCCCACTGTGCCCGGAGGTAAAGTATAAAGATGCTTCAGCTCTCAAGAGCTCAAACTTTCCAGGGCTAAATAGGAATACTACAATTCGAAAAATCTCCATTCACTCTTGCCAAGACAGAATGAAGGGGAAGAACACGACGATAATAACAGCACCTGTTTACTGAGCATTTCCTAAGCGCCAGGCACCGGACCAGTAGCTCTGCCTTCCATCTTCAGAGCCTCACCCTTAGGAGGAAGATGCTATGTGTGCCACTGGGGAGTTTTTTTTTTTTTTGGTTATTTAAAAAATTTAATGGTAAATCTCATATATGGTAAATCTGACATACAAATATATCCATAGAGCTGACTCACGCTGCGGTACAACAGAAACCAGCACAGCACTGTAAAGCGACCACACGCCAACGAAAAATAGAAAAGTAACGGTAAGTCTCCTTATGGGCTTATTTTTGATTTATCATCCCATTACTCAAATTTCTACATGAAGCCACTCCAGCCAAAAATTTAAAGTATTATGGATGTGAAAGTTGGACTGTGAAGAAGGCTGAGCACCAAAGAATTGATGCTTTTGAACTGTGGTGTTGGAGAAGACTTTTGAGAGTCCCTGGGACTGCAAGGAGATCCAACCAGTCCCTTCTGAAGGAGATCAGTCCTGGGATTTCTTTCGAAGGAATGATGCTAAAGCTGAAACTCCAGTACTTTGGCCACCTCATGCGAAGGTTGACTCAGTGGAAAAGACTCTGATGCTGGGAGGGATTGGGGGCAGGAGGAGAAGGGGACGACTGAGGATGAGATGGCTGGATGGCATCACGGACTCAATGGACATGAGTCTGAGTGAATTCCGAGAGATGGTAATGAACAGAGAGGCCTGGCGTGCTGTGATTCATGGGGTCGCAAGGAGTCGGACACGACTGAGTGGCTGAACTGAACTGAACTGAGCTGTATTATCAGCACTCATGGCGCTGTCTTAGAACAGGGGTTTTAACAGGTTATGTATCTGGCAAAGATCACACAGCAGGGGAATCTGGTGGACCTGATCCTCTCTGATCCCAAAGCCAGGGAGAGGCATCTCAGTGGAGGTGGGGAAGCTGGGGTCGATTCCTCACCGAAGAGGGGAACTGTGGACCCCAGGCTGGCTTGACCTCCATGCTGGCTGACCCACTCCCTGCTCTGTCCTGTGGGCCTCAGTCTTCTGATCTGTGAGTCCTGGACAGAAATCACTCTCTAGAGCAGTATCAACACAAAACACACTTCCAGTCACAGTAAATTCCAAAGTGTCCCTGACTCTTCTGGAAGAAGGCTCTTTATACCATCTTACTACCTTTGGGTGCCTGCTTTACAATTTTTACTATGATGACTCCAGAATCATAATACAGAGTGAGTGACATTTTCATATCAGGGTCCTGAATTTTTAAAACGTTAACCCAGTTCCTGCTTGTCTGTCATACAGGTCTCAGCTCCAAATACCTTCTGCAGCCAGGCTTCCCTTTCAATCACCACATTATCTGCAAATAATTGAACAAATAAATCTCCTGCTCTTTATTCCATGATCAAGGGTAATTTAAAGCAATTCTGGAAAGACATTGATGTGTCTAACAGCTCAGCCAGATGCAAACAACAGATGGAATCAGGAAGCAGAGCTCTGCTCTCACCAAAGGCGAGGAGGGGACCACGTGCTGAATTTCCTCCGGCAAAGGAAATATGACAAGGCCTCAGATTTGTCTTCAGAGAAGAAAATAGGGTAGACCTTTATCACTTTTCAGCCCCACCTGTCCTCCTAATAGAAAGCGAATCTGTAAGAAGAACAGCAGTTCTCTCCAGCGAAAACAGACCTGGTTGGAGTCAAAATAAAGGCAGCTGTGCTACCTGCGGGGACAGCACACTGCACTAGGCAAAGTTATTTCACGGCCTCCGATCCTTACAAAACTCCCTGTGTGCTAAGCAGGCAGGTAAAACACTGTTTTCCACTTCTCAGAAACAGAAGGTTAAGGAACTTTTGCCAGGTCTCCTGCCTTGAAGTCCAATACTCTTTCCACAATAATAACACCCAATGCCTACATTGCATATTTTTTTGGTATAATAATCATAGCAGACATTATCATGAACACTTTCTATGTCCCACATACAGGGCTGATTTTTCAAGCTTGCTTTACATCACTTCTCTTTTACAAAGACCTGTACGTGTTTTCCCGAAACCCACGCACCACAACTACGGAGTCCACGTGCTGCAACTACTGAAGTCCACACCCCACGTGCCTTCCCTGGAAGCCACACTCAGCATCCCAGCATCACGTCACCGTGTCTCTGAACTGTGTCTGTGACCACCTGGGCTTTATCCAGTTTATTTTGTGCATCTATCAGCAAGAGATGTCCTAAGGCAATCACTTCTTTGCTTTAAGCCATATCAGCTTCCAAAAGCTTTCCTAGAAATGCTCTACACTCAGAAGGCGGACAACCAGGGTAGCCTGTACTATTTTTTTAAAGTGCGTAACATATTTGAACTCATCCAGTTCTTACAACAACCCTATTTACCACTAAGATCACTTAGCACAGAGAGGTTAAGCCACTTGCCCCAAATCACAAGGTCTGGAAGCAGTGAAGCCAGGACTTGGACTCAGATGGTTTGGCGCCCTTGACTCCTTATGCTGCCTCACCGGGCAGTGGAAATAGTTGCCTATGACTCCCATCATCTTCCTGCCATGCTCCAAGGAACTAAACCAACTTGGACATCTATGAACACTGTGGTACAGAGGCCTGGAGTCAATGCCCAGAATGGTCCCCTGGCACAGAGAGGCATTCCAGAAATACTTGTTGAATGTATGAAAAATAGATCATTCCTGTTTAGTCTGCTAGCCCCTTCTGCAAATCGAGGGGCACGCACTCGGTCTGTGGAGCTCTCACCTCTGCCTCGTTTCCCGCAGTGCCTTTGAGCTCTTCCTTTCCCCCTCCCTCCCTCTCCCCTCCGCCACGGCTCCCCATCCAGTCTCCCCATCCTAGCAACAGTACTAATGAACAGGAGGCCTGGCATGCAGGGATTCCTGTAATCCCTGTTGCTTATAGGATTCCTAGGGGTCTGCTGTGTCAACAGGCATCACTACAAAACAGGATACGTTTCTAAAGTTACCCCTTACACTTCCAAACAGCAGGCTGGCAAAAAAAAAAAAAAAACCTGGCAATGTTCCACATGGCAAACAGACTTGTCAGGTTGCTTCTTCAAATCTTTCCTTTGCTGCCATTGCTTGAGTATACAAACAGCCTTTCTTTGGCTCAGGAATACTCCAGAGCTCTGGGTTTATTTAAAAGCAGTCTTCAAACAGTCATAACTTTCCAGTCCTAAAAATACACTTTATCCACAGCTAAAGTGCTTCCCTACTAAAAAGAAAAATTCCCCTGACCTTACCTCTCAAATATGCTCCACCTCTCTGGACCACGGCTTATTGGTCACGCCAATAAAGAGGTTTAATTAACACGGTTAGATCATGACTAGGGTGTCTTGCCAAATCGCCCACTCTTGGAATGAGCTTCTGGGGAGCAGTGTGACTGCAGGTGAATGCTGGGAAGTAGACCAAAGGTCATCCCCATGGCATTAGGAATCGGATTTCAGAAACAACTGCCAGGCTGCCAAATATGGAGGGGAACACATGTTCTGCGCTAGGGCCGTGGGCCGCCCATCCTCCCTGTCAAGCGAGGGCAGAGGCTCAGACCGGTTCCGCTAGATCATCCCAACCCTTTCTTCACCTCCCTCTCTCTGTCAGGCCAAGAACGGGAGGCTCCCAGATGGGATTTTAGGCTTCCCTAAATGGAATGCTTTCTCATGAAACATGGTGCAACATGGTAGGATAAAGGAATGAGCTTTGGAGTCAGAGAAAGCTGGGTTTGAACCCCGATTCTACCCTGAGAAGGTGGAGAAAGTAAGAGACTCGAGGGTTTGTGTGGGGGTTTGGGTGATTCTGTCTCATGTTCAGGAAGGGCTGAGTCTAGACTTCCGGTTGATACAGAAGATTTTAAAAGATAAGGTGTGGACCTCCCCTGGTGGTCCAGTGGCTAAGAAGCCGCCTGTCAATGGGGGGATACGGGTTTGATCCCTGGTCCTGGAAGATTCCACAGGCTGCAGGGCAACTAAGCCCATGGGTTGTAACTACTGAAGCCCACACACCCTGGAGCCTGGGCTTCGCAAGAGAAGCAGCTGCAGAGAGAAGCCGCCGCACCACAAGTACAAACAGAGAGGACCTTCTGCTTGCCACAACTAGAGAAAAATCTGTGCAACAACGAAGATACAGCGCAGCCAAGAATAAATAAGATTTTAAAAGATAGATGTATTATAAATATATATATATATTTTATATAAAGATATGGTGTAAGATACTAACTTTAGGGAAGTTGAGGGAAAGAGTAAAGGGAATTCTCTCTATTCTCTTTGCAATTTTTCTGTAAATCTGAAAATATTTCCAAATAAAACGTTTAATTAGAATAAGAGTCACGGTTCCTACCCTCATGGAACTTACAGTCTAGTGAATGAACGAGAGATAACATTCAATGAGTAATATCTGTCTTCCCTTCCTCAAAATTGTTGGCATCAAAAGTGGTAAGAATTATTCCCCCAAAGGACCCAGGAACTTCAAAGATGCTGGAGTTCACAAGTTCAGCATCTGGAGTCTGAGGGAAGAGGAAAACCTTTGAGACTTCAAAAAACTGCTCAATATTAAAATCTTATCTGTGCTTAATATTTTAGTATCAATGTGATTTAAAAAGAGATACATAAGGTCAGAAAACCCAAATCATTTCACCCCAATCCCCAACCTGGCTGCCTCAAGTGAGTGACGAGAGAACTTTGTCAATACGGGGCAAAAAAGACTGTCCAAATGGAGCAGAGTCCCTTTATTCAGAACTGGGGTTGTCAGATGGACTGTAACGTCCTGTGATTTTTTTTTAACATGATTGCACTTGAAAAACAGATATAAATCTTATTTTTGCTCCTCTAGAATTTCTTCAATACATCTATTCATTTTCATGCTAAAGTAGCATGACACTTGATTCAAGAATGAGGGTGCAACTGTTGGTGGGAATGTAATCTGATACAGCCACTGTGGAGAACAGTATGGAGATTCCTTTAAAAACTAGGAATAAAACTATCACATGACCCATCATTCAAAAACTAAGATCATGGCATTCAGTCCCATCACTTCATGGCAAATAGATGGGGAAACAGCAGTGACTTTATTTTCTTGGGCTCCAAAAATCACTGCGGATGGTGATTGGAGCCATGAAATTAAAAGACGCTTGTTCCTTGGAAAGAAAGCTATGACAAACCTAGATGACATATTAAAAAGCACAGACATTACTTTGCAAACTAAGATCTGTATAATCAAAGCTACGGTTTTTCCAGTAGTCATGTATGGATGTGAGAGTTGGACCATATAGAAGGATGAGTGCCAAAGAACAGATGCTTTTGAACACTGGTGTTGGAGAAGACTCTTGGACTGCAAGGAGATCCAACCAGTCAATCCTAAAGGAAATCAACCCTGAATATTCATTGGAAGGACTGATGCTGAAGCTGAAACTCCAATACTTTGGCCACCTGATCTGAAGAACTGACTCACTGGAAAAGACCCTGATTTGGGGACAGACTGAAAGCAGGAGGAGAAGGGGACGACAGAGGATGAGAGAGTTGGATGGCGTCAACAACTCGATGGACATGAGTTTGAGCAAGCTCCGTGAGTTGGTGATGGACAGGGAGGCCTGGCGTGCTGCAGTCCATGGGGTCACAAAGAGTCCGACACAACTGAGCGACTGAACTGAACTGAGACCCAGCAATCCTACTACTGGACATATTACCCTGAGGAAACCATAACTGAAAAAAACACATGCAGCCCATGTTCATTGCAGCACTGTTTATACTAGCTAGGACACGGGAGCAGCCTAGATGGCCATCAGATGAATGAATAAAGAAGTGGTGGTACATTTATACAATGGAATATTATTCGGCCATTACAAGTAATGCATTTGAGTCAGTTCTAAAGAGGTGGATGAACCTACAGCCTATTATACAGAGTGAAGTAAGTTACAAAGAGAAAAACAACTATTTTATATTAACTCATATACAAGGAATCTAGAAAGGTGGAACTGATGAACCTAGAAGCAGAGGGACAACAGAAATGCAGACATAGTGAGCAGATGCGGACTGAAACACAGACGTCAATATGTCAAATAGAGAGCCAGTGGGAATTTGCTGTCGGCGATGGCACCCCACTCCAGCACTCTTGCCTGGAAAATCCCATGGATGGAGGAGCCTGGTGGGCTGCAGTCCACGGGGTCGCGAAGAGTCGGACATGACTGAGCGAATTCATTTTCACTTTTCACTTTCATGCATTGGAAAAGGAAATGGCAACCCACTCGAGTGTCCCTGCCTGGAGAATCCCAGGGATGGGGGAGCCTGGTGGGCTGCCGTCTGTGGGGTCGCACAGAGTCCGACAAGACTGAAGCAACTTAGCAGCGGCAGCAGGGAATTTGCTGTATGACACAGGGAGCTCAAATCTGGTTCTCTGTGATAATGTAGAGGGGTGGGATGGGGTGGGAGGTGGGAGGGAGGTTCAAGAGTGAGGGGACATATGTATACCTATGGCTGATTTATGTTGGTAAATGGCAGAAACCAATGCAATATTGAAAAGCAATTATCCTCCAATTATGTTCTCCAGGGGATCTCCCCAACCCAGGGATCGAACCCAGGTCTCCTACACTGCAGGTGCATTCTTTACCAGCTGAGCCACAAGGAAACCCCCAATTAAAAATTAATAAATTTTTAAAAATAATAAGGGTTCAATAAAGCAACTATATTCCAATAAAAATAAAAGAAAAAGAACAAGGATGCAGGAAGCCAGGTGCAGTGGTTCAAAGCCAAACTATAGTGTATATTTAGCCGTAAGTCTTCTCTGCCTCTAGTATCATATCTGGAAAAGAGGATCATATTTACAGGGTTGTTTCGAAGGTTAAATAAAATAATATGTGTGAAGCACAAGGTACAAGGCTAGATCAAAGTAGACACTCATATATGTTAGTTACAATTATAAAGACGAAACTGATCCAGAACTCATTAACGAGGAGCCCCAGTGCCTTTCTCAGCTTGGAGTTAAAACAATCCTTTTCTTCAGAAGCGGCATCTGGCCAAACCAGTTCACAAACTTTAATAATTACTCCAGCAAAAATTAGCACCAACCTTCTGGGCTGGGCCATCAGACGTCATACTAAACAAACTCCACTGTTACCAGCATTGTATTCATGCTGTTTAATTGTCTTTGTTCAATTTATTTCTCTTTAAGCACACTTAAATCATCCCAGGTGCCCACTTACTTTAGTAGACTATTAGAAGATGCTCTTCTGCCAAAGCCATCATAATGCTGAGTACCCTGGGTTCCTCTGGAAATAGACTCCCTCCAAGCTGAACTTGGGATCCCAGGCATTTGTAGATTTAAACAACATATGCACATACTTGTGTGCCTGTGGGTGTGCTCATTCACTAAGCCATGCCTGATTCTTTGCAACACCAAGGACGGTAGCCCACCAGGCTCTTCTGTTTATGGGATTTCCCAGGCAAGAATACTGGAGTGCGTTGCTATTTCCTCTCCAGGGGATAATCCCAAACCATAGATTGAATCCTCCTCTCCTGCCCTGGCAAGCAGATCCTTTACCATCTGAGCCACCAGGGAAGCCCATGCAGACACTTAGCGGCCATTTACCTAGAAGCAAAGTAACAATCACACAGTGCCTGAGCCACAGCTGACCTCAGCCTGTGGAAGCATGCCCTGGGGTGCCTCGCATAGCACAGATTCTCTAGTTCTCCTGGTCCTCTGCTCCAAGGACATCAGAGAATCTGAAGCCACCCTGCTGAGGTCGCTTTCAGGAATGAACCTCAGACCCAGCTGCCTCATGAGCCCTGAGCCAGAACCAGAAAGACCTGCCCCAGTGAGGTCTGGGCTGGGGAGGCCTGCGCAGTGACTTGCCCTCAAGCCTCCTTACCCGGCTTGTTTCCTGCTCATCCTCCAGCTCCCTAGTCTTCCGGGATGCCCAGGGCCAGCTCCAGCTTCCTTGCTCCCACCCTCTTGCTTTAAAGCACTGACCACAGTTTCTATAGTGGAAAATCTTTTTTTTCAAACTAAGAAACATCCAGATGATAGAACTGCTTTAAAAGAGCATTTTTAATGATCATATTTTAAGTCAAGCCATAATATTAATAAAAAAAAATAATAATAGGATTGACTGTCTTTCTTTTCCTCCCCATGCTGTCAGAGCCATAAACAGATCCCCTGACAGCCCCAAGGCCAAGAGAGTTCAGAGGTGGTAAAGCAGGGTGGGATGAGTGTTGCCCTTCTGCTCTCGAATCCATGTGCTCAGAGCTCAGGTGTCTCTGCAGGGCTCCCCAGTACCAGACACCCAGGAAAGAACACGGAATCACTGTCATGCCCGCTTTCAGGTGTTGGGGCTGTGCACTGACAAGGCCCTTACCTCACCACAAATCCTTCTGTGAGAGTCCTGATGCATGAAACCCCAGGAAGGGCTGTTGGATGGAAGCTACCCTCATTACCATAACCACCTCCACCTCTGTTCCAAAGAGGACACACCAGTTAGGACCCTGAGACTAACTGGTGCGTTGGTCAACAGCTCAGGCTCAGGCCGCGCAGCTGCCCTTGGCTCCGTGTTAGTCACTCTAGTGACCTCCCACTGCATTGTACCCTGCTGCCCCCAAGCCAGGCCCCCTTCACAGCCTTGGTTGGACACACGGCTTTCTGCTCATTCCCAGCCAACACGTCTGATGCCCACAGGAAGACGAGTCACCAGCAAGGAAAGGCCTATGAGTCACAGCTGTGCCTTTTTTAGTAGCTGTGGTTGCTCTGGACTTCCTGAGTGCAGTCCGCCTGCCAGGAGGCCTCCGTGAATCAGTCAGCGGAGGGAAGGAGTGGGAGTAACAAGCAGGACTCAGCATGCAGGAACAGGCCTCCAGGAGGGGCTGAGTCTCCTCTAAGGTCAAAAGGCCTCAGTCACTAAGGAACCTTCAATAGGTGGATGGAGTTGGTGCAATCTGCGTGTGTGAATTTTCTCACCAATGACTCCTCTTCCCTTGGGAATACAGACAAGAAACTAAGGCCACACGACTACATTTCAGAGTTTGAAGAGTGTTTGTGCTGATGAAGGAAGAAATAACTATGCTCTTTGGCAGATTCTAGATATAGGACAATTGTAATGTTATTAAACTTGACTTCTTAAGGTAAAATGGTGAATAATTAATTTGACACATCAGTTGCTTCCAAAAAATGCCAGTAGCAAAAAAGCATTAAGCTAATTTGCTGGCCTACTGCCAAGAGACTATGAAGAGAGGTCCTACCATGGCTGGTACCCAGCTTCCCTCAGTGACTACGTGAAGGTCCAGTCTCCCCAGGCACCTGTTTTCCCCCAGCATCCATGCTTAGTACACCTCCTGCCTCCTCTGTCCGCGTCTCCACACCCCCAACATGCACTCTCTCTGCACCCTTATCAGTCTCCCAGCTGTATCTGCTTTTGTCCTCTCTCCCTTAGTCCACAGTGGTGGAAATGTCTCTCCTCTAAGCCCACTTCTGCTCCAGCCCCGTTCCTTCTCAAACATTCAAGGTCAGCCTTCTTTCTGTTGACCTCTCTCACCCATCCTCCACTGATCCCTCTCTCTCTTCCACAAGCTCACTGGCACATGGGCATCCAGTATCTTCAGTCTTTAATTAAAGCTTCCAGGCAACTTTCTCCACTAGCTACTGTCCCAATATTCTGCTCCTTTTCTTAGGAAAACCTCTTGGATGACCTACACACCTCTTTACACTTCCTTATCCCCAATTCCCACATCAGATCTCCCCACTGCAACCTGCATCCCTGTCCTCACTGGACCTGTGCCCGTCAAGGACCTGCAGGGCTACATGAGGCTTTCCTTACATAGCAGGCACATCGTCAGCTCAATGGACAGGTGTCTGCTCCTTGTTTGTCAGCAGCGTCTGACGCCATGATACCCTATCTATTCCTCGACACACATGATCGCTTATGTCCCTCATTTTCCTTTGTGTTGAACCAGCTTCAGCTCCTTCAGAAATCCCCCCACTCTGGCTCTCCCACTTGCCCCTGGGCTTATGTCTAAATGTTGGAGCATCTCCAATTAATCAAGTCCCTCACTCTCTCCCAGTGGCCTTCCCCAGTGACTCAACGGGCACAGAATCCACCTGCAATGCCAGAGACACAGGAGACTTGGGTTTCACCCCGGGTCAGAAGATCCCCTAGAGGAGGAGATGGAAACCCACTCCAGTATTCTCGCCTGGAGAATCCCATGGACAGAAGTCCAGTCCGATGGATTTAAATACCTGTGCTGATGACTGAAATATACATCTCAGGCCCCATCTCTTATGTATCCAAATGCCCACCAGATCTCTTCACTGTAGCTCCCAATAGGCATTCAGATTTTATGCCAGACCAGAACCTTTGATTTTCTCCCTTCTCCCTAAAACTTCCTCTCCTCCCATCCTCTCCATTTAAGGAAATGACATTAAAAAAAAAAAAAAAAAAGACATTAAAAAAAAAAAAAAAAGGAAATGACATTCCCCCTCTACCCAAAGGCTCAGGCCCAACACCTAGGGCTCCTTCTCGGTGCTACTCTTTCCCTCACCCCTAGGTTCGATCCCTCATTAAGCATTTCTCTCTGCCTTCAAAATACATCCCCATCCAGGAATCCTCTTCCCTGATACCTCATTCCAGACCATAATCATCTGTCTTTTTGACTTTTAGATAACCTCTTAATCAATGCCCCTTCTCCACTCCTGCCTTCTGCCCCCTAAAGACCATGGCCAACATAGCAACCACAACTTTCTTTTTAAAATCTCCAATCCTGGTGGTCAAAGGTGAGGGCCTGAGTTCAATCCCCCAGTCAGGGAACTAGATCCCACACGCTGCAAGTAAGAGTTAGCATGCCACAGCTAAGACTCCTCTGCTAAGCTGCTAAATCACTTCAGTCTTGTCCGACTCTGTTCGACCCCATAGACGGCAGCCCACCAAGCTCCCTCGTCCCTGGGATTCTCCAGGCAAGAACACTGGAGTGGGTTGCCATTTCCTTCTCCAATGCATGAAAGTGAAAAGTCAAAGTGAAGTCGCTCAGTTGGGTCCAACTCTTAGCGACGCCATGGACTGCAGCCCCACCAGGCTCCTCCATCCATGGGATTTTCCAGGCAAGAGTACTGGAGTGGGGTGCCATTGCCTTCTCCGAAGACCCCTCAGTGCAGCCAAATAAATAAATAAATTTAAAAAAATTAAAAATATATATCTGATCAGTTCAAGTCATTCCTCCTCTGAAAACTCTTGGGGGCAGTTTCTCAGAGTATTCTAGGAAGCTGGGATTCTGGGCTAGTCCTAAGTTTGGCTCAAATAAAACTCTTTTCTTATTATTGATTATTTTCATCAACAGCACCAAGCAGAGCTTCTGGAAGCCATGCTTGGTGGGTGGAGCTACTCTTTCCTTAAGGCAAGGAACTCAGCACGTGGGTGACTAACACGCCTCCCCCTGGGTGTGGGGATGTCACAGCAGGCTACATTTTATCGCCTCACACTTGACCACACCCATAAGCACACACCTACCTTGACGCCGTCTCCAGGAAAAATCTCCGTGAAAGGGAGGCAAAGCCCCAGTTTGCCCTCCTTCCCAGTGGATGGCAAACACTTCAGGAAGAGCTCAAGCGAGGGGGCTCAGCCAGCTGCACGATGCGCACCCACACTGAGAGCGCTTAGGGCAAGTCAGCTTTGCCCACTGGTGGCAAAGGGCGGCCAGCACCCCATACTCAGCCTCCCTCCAGGATAAAGGAAATCAAAGCAGGAACGTTTGGAAGGGTCAGTATTGGCAGTTTCATTACCTTGAAAACATAAGCCATACTCAGCATCTCACAGCAGAGCAACCGAGCCAGATCCTGGGTGTTGTTTAACTGCTGAGTCGTGTCCGACTCTTTCGCGACCCCCATGGACGGTAGCCCATGAGGCTACCCTGTCCATGCTATTTCCCAGGCGAGAATACTGGAGTGGGTTGCCATTTCCTCCTCCAGGGGATCTTCCTGACCCAGGGATCAAACCCACGCCTCCTGCATTGGCAGGCAGGTTCTTTACCACTGAGCCGCCAGGGAAGCCCAGATGTTTGGCAGACACACCAGAATGTTAGTTTCACAAATCCAAACATATATTGCGGATATCTACTGTTTTATCACTTATTTGAGGTGGGCAGGAGGCGGCAATGGGAGAAGGGAGAGGAGGAGAAAAACTAAAAATGCAAACAAGCACAGCACACGAAAAGTCTGCAACCAATTAGAGGTTAGGAAGGGGTCTGACAGCAAGCCATACAGAGCACGACTCTCCAGTACCTGCAGAGGCTCAGGGTTTGGAGGCCACAGGATGACGTTATTCAAGCCAGAGTCCTCTTGCTGAAAGCAAAGTGTCTTGCTGTTAGGATGTGCCACAGTGAATGGTAATCCCCCAAGAACCAGAAAGAGACTCTAACTTGCTGGAGGAGCTCACACCTTGCCCACGCTACCCAGGGAAGTTAGACAAAAGAAGGACCTGCAGCCCGAGGGTGTTTGAAGGAGGCAAGCCTAGGCAGGACCAAGAAGACCCATCCCTCATCCACTGCACTGGTGATGCTGACGGTTCTCAACGCCTGGCCCTTAATCTGTGAAGAGGGCTTCATCCGGACCTGCATCTTTCCCTCCAGGAGTTCACTTGTAAACAGGATACAGGCACCTCCAAGTGCATCTTCACAGAGAAAAAGCTTCTGAGAGAGAGGACTGGGAGCAAGAGTGGGATGGGAGAGGGTGTGGAGGCAGAGGAACTAGTTTGGAGGTGTTTGCAGGGACCCAGTTACGAGGATATAGAGCTGTGATGACGGGAATGGAGAGGAAAAAGGGTGTCAAAAGGCAGGACTCCTAACACGTACTATATGGTTGTATAATATTCATGATATGCATGTATATACACACACACGTATGATATACATATACATGATATACACATATATACATGTACACCTATACATGTATGTGTATGATGTGTGTGTGTACACATGTGTATTCTAACACACGGATCTATGCTATATTTTTTGTCTTTTGAGAAGTGCTCTAAACTACACTGATGGGACTGTCATTGCCCTGGATCCACCTTTCCCCACCAGGCATGGGGACATGACTCAGGCTGTTCCACCTTCCAGGGCACATGTATGTATGATATACATATACATGATATTGGTATATGTGTGTGTGTGGTATATATGTGTGTGTACACATGTATATCCATGTGTACACAGGCATGGGGACATGACTCAGGCTGTCCCACATTCCAGGACACAGTGATTGGTCCCAGCCGGAGAGGGCACTTGACAGATCAGGGGCCATCACATTCCTTAGAGAGAGCTGATCAGAGGCTGAACCATTAGCTGGAAGAAGCGTGGAGCTGCCAATAGGGCTGGGAGCACCTCCTCAGAGAGGAAAACAGAGCAAAATCCAGAGAGATCACCCGCAACATCTTTTGAAGCTGAGTGTTTACTGCCGATGGACCCTCTCCAAGGAATTCTCGGTTCTTTAGGACAGATGAGCCCTTTTTCTGCATGTGGCTGCTGGAGATGGGCTTCTGCCTCTCACAACCGAAAACAGTCCTGATTAAACAGAAATTTGGAAAACTAAACAACCAGTCCACTAATCAATCAATCAATCATAGGCAGAGATGTATTAAAGGCAGAGAATGGGAACGGGTGGAGTTAAAGGTGACTCCCACGTTTCTGTCTTGAAAGTAGGATAGGTCATGGTACCCAAGAGAGAGAATGTGGAGGGGAGGATCAAGGAAGGAAGCCGAGGAATCATCCACGCAGAGGCATCCAGGAGATGGTGGAAAGATGGGACTGGAGCTTCTGCCCCACACGGGGGACCCTGAGCTCTGAAGCCAAATGTACTTGTGCTTAATTTCCATTTGTTTCTCCCGGGAAGGCAAGCCTTGTTCTGATCCTGGAGTCCTAAAGACAACCCATGATGCTCCATTGGGTCACGCTCGGCTGAAGGTGGAAATGTAAAAAATTGTGGTGCCAGAAAAACATCTCCCGTCTGCTCCAGGAAGGTGGGCTGCAGGGAGGGAGCCTGGGGTTGGGAGCTGGCAGGAGATGAGGAGTGTGGGTGAAGAGTCTTCAAACTCTGAGCATTTTTACCCCTAATCAATAACAATCTAAGACACTAAAATAGTCACTGCTTGCAAGAATACAGTGAGATGGGCCTTCATATCCTGTTGAGAGACATATAAATTGTCATCACCTTTCTCGAAGGCACTTTGTATAGAGATACAGCTACAGGTATAGCTATTAATATATAGCAAGAACCTTTCGAAAATACCCTTCATTTGCTCCACCAGTACCATTTCTATGTATCTAATATAAATAAACCAGCCTTCAGTTCTGCACAGTGAGGTTTAGTATAGGTAATGGAGAGAAAAATATAAGCTACTTTAACTCTGTCTATATTCAACTAGAAATTCTTCTCAGCTTAGGGAAGACACCAAAAGCACTAACTATAAAAGGAAAAACTGATCTATTGTACTTCTTAAAAGCTTCTCTGTAAGAGAACTCGGTAAGAGGATGAAAAGACAACAGGAAATATCTGCAAACCACAGTCTGAAAAAGGAAAGGATCAGTATCTAGACATAAAAATTCTCAAAACTCCACAGGAAGAAAAGTCCAGGGAGGAAATGGGCAAAAGACACAGATATTTCACCAAAGTGAATAAACAGATGGTAATAAGCACGTAAAGATGTTCAACATCATCCGTCATCAGGGAAATGCAAATTAAAAGCATAATGAGATATCACAACAGACACATCAGAACGTCAGCACCAAACAGGGACATACCAGTTGACGGCCAAAATGCAGAGAAACTCGCTCACACAGACACTGCTGGTGGGAAGGTAAAGTGGTTCAGGGATTCTAGCAGATGGTTTGGTGGTTCCTTATAAAACTACGCATGCAGTTACATGACCAAGCAGCTGCACGCTTGGGCTTTATGTCCAAGAAATGAAAACTTATGTTCACCAAAAAAAAAACCTGTCTACAAATGTCCATAACAGCTTTCTTTGTAGTAGCCCCAAACTGGAAACAACCCAGATGTCCTTCACTAACTAATGAACGGTAGCAGGGAATGCTACCCAGCAATAAAACAGAATGGACTACTGACATACACGGCAATCTGGATGACTCTCCAGGAAATCACGCTGAGTGAAAAAAGCCAGTTCCAGAAGGTCACCTACTGTGTGGTTCCTCTTATGTAACATGGTATAACATTCTCTAGCTCATCGCTATAGAGATAGAGAACAAATTAGAAATTGCCAGAGGTTAGGAACAGGGCCCCAGGGGAGGTGGGTGTGGCCCTAAGGGCGACAAAAGAAGTTCTGCCTCTGGAAATATTCTGTATCTAGACATGGCAATGTTGTATCTAGACGGGTGGCAATGTCAGTATCTGGCTTGTGGGTCTGTACTCTAGTTTTGTAAATTATTGCCCTTGGGGTAAACTAGGTATAAGGGTATCTGGGATCTCTCTGTATTACTTCTTTAAAAAAAATTTTTTTTTAGATTTTTTTTTTAATGTGGAACTCTGTTTTTAAAGTCGTTATTGAATCTGTCACAATATTGTTTCTGCTTTCTGTTTTGGTTTTTTGGTCACCAGGCATGTGGGATCTTGGCTCCCCAACCAAGGATCCAACCTGTACCCCCTGCACTGGAAGGCGGAGTCTTAACCACTGGACTACCCGGGAAGAACTTCCAACATCATGTCAATTCACCACTCTCTCAACAACAAAAAGTTTAATTTTAGAAACAGCAAGATTTTTAGAAAAAAAAAACACAGGTTTCTGCCTTCTCTTGAAGGCACAGGAAGGTCTTGTAACACTGGGCCCACATTCCCACTTAGCAACCTCTGCTGGAGTTGATGGTGGCGCTCTCTTTTAGAGAATGGAACAGAAGCCCCTGTTTGCTACAGTCCCCGCCTCTCCCCATTGGCCCCCTCCAGCCATTTAACACCATCACTGTTTCTTCTCTGCCCCTAAAGACGGAAGTTGGCCACCTTTTCATTTCTTTTTTAGGGACTTCCCGGGTGATCCAGTGCCTGAGACTCCGTGCTCCCAATTCAGGGGCCCGGGTTCGATTTCTGTTCCAGGAACTAGATCCCACTAGGAGTTAACATGCCCAACTAAGAGTTGGCATGTCACAAGTAAAGATCCTGTGCGACACAACTGGGACCCGGCACAGCCAAGTAAGTAAATAAATATTATGTTTTTACTTTTTTTTTTTTTAGCTGCACTTCGCACTGCTTAAAGGATCTCAGAAAGCCCAGAAACCTAACCACTAGGTCAACAGAAAACTCCCTACCTTTTCTTTTGATTATTTCTGTTTTCCTGCTTGAGAAAAGATAGTAGGGAAGAAAAAAAGCTAAGGGAAAATGAATTGCCCAAGGGTGGCTTTTAGGTCTGATTTTCTCATCCAAAAACTCTGTACTATTAATCCAAGATTTCCATTGTGTGTCAGATCAATGGGAAAGTGTTTCCCTAATTTTGTTCAACTAGTTTTGAATTACAACTCTAAAACTTAAGATAAAATCTGTATTTATTTTAATATCCCAATATTATGCACAATTAAGCAAAGTCTATTCCTCAATTTTGAAAACCTTACCTAACATGGAAATGATAGTTCACGTTTAATCTGCTCAACATTGATACATTTTAAAACTTTTTCCAGACCTTGAATTTGTGTTTTTGCGCCAGGGGGCTGGGGAGGCTGTGGTAGGGGAGTATGGAAATGATTTTATTTTAACCTATGATATATCCATGTAGGTTAGTGGACGGGGAGGGCAAAATCCAGGGAGGGAAATGTGCCAAACTCTCCTATGTCAATTTTAAAAGCATAGAATAAAAAGTTAAACTGGTTTTTATATAATTTATAAAATCAAGGCTAGACTTACTACAAAGGGCTTCCCTGGTAGCTCAGATGGTAAAGAATCTGCCCGAAGTACAGGAGACCCAGGCTCGATGCTTGGGTTGGGAAGATCCCCTGGAGAAGGAAATGGCAACCCACTGCAGTATGCTCGCCTGGAGAATCCAACGGACAGAGGAGCCTGGCGGTACTACAGTCCATGGGGTTGCAAAGACTCAGACATGACTGAGCTAAATGAGTGACTAACATACACTTAATAGGAAACTTCTGAAAACGGAAAGAGAAACACCTACAGGAACACAGAGAGGAGAGGAGACGGGCAGAGAGGAGATGCTGGAAACGTCTAGTCAGTGTCACTCAAGAGCCCCGCGCAGGTCGAGTGGAAGCCCCGGGACACCCACCTGGTGGCCTGAGGAGCTGTTCTCGTTGCCCATGATTACGGCTCAGGGTGCTCAGCGTCCCTCCGGATCTGATCAGTGCCGACTGGAAGAAACGAAAGGGTATGTACATCTGTAAAACTGAAGGAGGTCTGGGGCTTTTTCTGCCTACTCATCTCCCGGAACTTAAACACCAGATGATGGGGAGTGCTTATCGCTAGAGTCGCATCATGGAAAACTGCGTTTGAAGGGCTTTCCTTTGCGAAGTGCCACCCAGCTGTCTTTCCCAGTGCAGGCTGGTGTTTAACTCTCGTCCACGGTCGGCAGATACTTCTGAAAGACAAGTTTGTTACTGAGTGTCTGACTTAACGCCAAGATACACATATACGGATATATACAAACGGAGTGACAGAAGGGGCTGGTGTGCCAAGGGGAGCATGAGGCACGCCGCTGTCAGAGTGTTTTCTGTTTCCAATTGTGCTCGGTGTGGAAATCCAGAGCGTGGCCGGGGTCTCACCGTCAGGGACAGCAGAGCTGGGTGCCTAACATTAGCAGGCGTGAAATCCACTGCTCCTCGGGAACATGTGGTTTTGATATTTTTACTCTAAACACTTGTTTCAGCAAATCAGTTTCACTTCTGCACATATTTCTCTGAAGGCAGCATGGTTTTCTTGCTGCGGAAAATGGGTTGTTGTAGCCAGACAGTGAATAAATAATCATGAAAGGCGGCTTGCTGCCTGGATACCCAGAGTCACTGCATCGGGCTCCCTTGATGACATTGCTTATTAATCATCATCGTAATGAAGGTGCTTCCCACACAGCCCACGGAGAAACCCAGGATGTCTGCTGACATCACCCAGCAGAGTTCCAGCTCCGAGACCCCATAACAGAAGCAGGAGTGGGACTATTTGTTCTCTTTTCCAGGTGGAGAAACCAAGTTACAGAAAGCTTTTAAAATTACAGACTTTTCAATACATGTACCCCTTTGTTCATAGCAGCACTGTTCACAATAGCCAAGCCATGGAAGCAACCTAAGTGTCCCTTGACAGATGAATGGATAAAGAAGATGTGGTACTTTATACACAATGGAATACTACTCAGTCATAAAAAGGAAGAAAATAATGCCACTAGGTAAGCTTTTATATATAGAACAGATAAACAACAAGGTCCTACTATATAGCACAGAGACCTATATTCAATATCCTATGATAAACCATAATGGAAAATAATATTCTAAAAGAGAATGTGCATATGTATGTGTTGGCTTCCCTGGTGGCTCAGTGGTAAAAGATCTGCCTGCCAATGCAGATGCTGTGGGTTCAACCCTGGGTTGGGAAGATCCCCTGGAGAAGAAAATGGCAACCCATTCCCAGTATTCTTACCTCGGAAATCACATGGACAGAAGAGCCTAGCAGGCTACAGTCCGTGGGGTGCAAAAGAGTTAGACACAGTTTAGTGACTAAACAACAACATATGTGTGTGTGTGTGTGTGTATCTGAATCACTTGGCTATGTAGCAGTAACTAACACAACATTGTATTTTTTTAATAAAATGAATGTCTTTTTTTTTTAATTTGTTTTTACTTTTGGCTGCACTGTGTGGCATGCAGGAGCCTACTTCCCCAACCAGAGATCAAACATTGGGAGCACCGAGTCTCAAATCACTGGAGCGCCCAGGAAGCCCCACCATATCATTGTATTAAATCAACTATACTTCAATAAGTAAATTAATTAAACTACAGACTTTTTGAGCTGGAGCCTTAGAGATCACCAATTTAATCCAGTGGGAAAACAGGCTGCAGAGAAGGCCAGGCATTTGCCGAAGACCCAGCTGGAGAAGCCAAAGCTGGAAACAGACCCCAGTCTCCTTCCTCCTGATTGAAGATTTCTTCCATGGCAGGATGGCTCAGCGATGGACGTACTCAAAATAAAACATGTCCGTCGATTTGCTTAGGCATTCAACCAACACTGAGTGAGTAGCGACCACATTCTATGTGTCATTAACAGTCCCAGGAAAATAAAATATAAATTTTTGAAGAAGTCCAGTTAGAAAACCCCCAAGAGAATGGATCCATGTATACGCATGGCTGAACCCTTTACTGTCCACCTGGAACTATCGCAACATTGGTAACTGGCTGTACTCCAACATAAAAAGTTTTTCAATAAATTAAATAAATAAAATGCCCCAAACAGAAAACTATGAGTGGCGTCACTGTAATGATCCACTCTCTCCCTCCTAACTCTTTAATCAAAAAGTCGCAATTGCTCAATCCTTTTTGCCATTTGCTGTTTATAAGATGGACAAAAAAGGAAGCATATGCTCACTTATAGAAATGTAAAATGTTCATTTATTTAAAATCAATCACTTCAGTTTATCTTTTCTATTCATTTTCAAAATGATGCCTTGCTAGGAAACAATGGTGAATGTTAAAATCACTGCACCCTTCTCCATTAAAATACCTTCCTTGCACCTGCCAGGCCGAACCACACACAGCTGGAATTACACATGATTCAATGCGACATTAATTTTTCAAACTCATTCACCATATAAAATTCAATCAATTTTCTTAAGAATCAGAACATTTAAATTAGGTTTTCAGTTTTTAAAAGCTTTATTGGAGTGCAATTGCTTTACAATGTTGTGTGAGTTTCTACCCTACAGCAAAGTGAATCAGCGGGACATATTCATTTATCCCCGCTTTTTAGATTTCTTTCCCATGTAGGTCACCACAGAGCACTGTGTAGAGTTCCCTGTGCTATACAGTAGGTTTTCATTACTTATCTATTGAACTAGATTTTTTAAACTAGCTTTTAAAACGGCCTCTGGCTCAGTGTAAATTTCAAAACCTCCTGGAGGGAAGCCTGACTGTGTCTGGAAGTCTCTCCCAGTGACCTCTAGAACTGCCCCGCTTTGGGCTTCCCCAAGACCAGAGGGGGAAGTACCACTCTGCCATCTACTTACGGTCGGGGATAGTCTGTTGACTTTGGAGGCCGAAGCCCACGGGAAAGTCTGCGTGTCAGCAACTGGACTTTCTCTTCCTCCATTCAGAAGCAGGCGCGGTCTAAGCAGAGGCGCTGACCCACCTAAAGCCGTCGGGCAAGCAGCCCAAACAGTCTCCACCCACGACGCTGACACAAACCAGCTGCACCCCATACCTGGGCAGAGCCTGCGAGCCGCGCAGTGAATACACAGACATCAGCATTTCCCAGCCCATTGAGGCTGGCCTTTTCACGCGGAGGATTTTCCCCGTTTGTACATAAGCTGGGCTCCTTTCAGCAAAGGCTTATCTATACCAACACTGGCCCCTGTGATCTGATTGGCCGCACCTAGGGGAGCAGGACGGCCCTGCCCCGGGAGCAGGGGCACCATGAGTCACTCTCGCGCCCTTACGGTTTAGAGAGAGGGCCAAAACTTTCCTTCTAGAAAATGCTCCAAGGGCTTCCTGTTTGCACCTGGGAAAATTCCACCGTAAATAACGCGGAAAGACAAAGAAAACTTGTGGAAACAGGATGACGCCAGCAATCTGGCACCGGTTTGTGGTGTGATGCGTGCAGAATGTACTTACCCAGGCGTGGCTTGAGTTTCAACAAGTGAAGCTGTAAAAAGCCACACTGCGGGTAGGCAGACCTGTCCGTCCGAGAAGGAGGCTCTGCAGCCGAGGGTGGGGCTGGAGATGGGCGGGCCCCCAAGACCCCTGTGTTCCGCAGCTTCCTTCCTCCCCCGGATTCCAGTGATTAACAATCAGCCACTTATTTGCATGAATGTAGCCAATTTTAACATATAATATGCATATTTTTTTTGTAGTGGCAGACTTTCATTCATTCTGCAGAAAACCCTTACTTCTGTCCCCACTGTGTGACTCCTCCAGGGAAACAAGTCAGCATTTCATCAAAGGTTTCCTGGAGACCAGGTGTCCAACAAGCTCAGAGGAGTGTCAGGACCTCCTTGGAGGGAAAGTTGGATGTGGAGGGGGATCTCTCTCACAGCCCCACTTCTGCTTCAAACAGAGCCGAAGTGTGTGTGGTTCAGCTCCATACAGTGGAATATTATTTAACAGTAAAAAGAAATGAAATTCTGACACATGCTGTAACTTGGACAAACCTTGAAAGTACTATGTTAAATGAAAGCAGCCAGACACAAAAGGTCACATATTATGGATTTTTTTTTTTGGCGTGAAATTTCCAGAATAGGTAAATCCAGAGAGGCAGATACCAGCATTGTGAACATATCAAATGCCACTTAATTGCTCATTTTAAAATGGTTAATCCATTTGCAGCAACATGGATGACCTAGAGATTATCATACTAAGTGAAGTCAGACAGACAGAGACAAATATATGATATCACTTACATGTGGAATCTAATAAAAATGATACTAAGAAACTTTTTGTAAAACAGAGACAGGGACTTCCATGGAGACCCGCTGGTTAAGATGCTGCACTTCCATTGCAGGGTGGGCAGGGTTCGATCTCTGGTCAGGGAACTAAGATCCCACCTGTGCTGTGCGGATTAATGTATATACCCTACTGTATACAAAACAGATAACTAATAAGGACCTACTGTATAACCCAGGGAACTCTACCCAGTATTCTGTAACAACCTACATGGGAACAGAATCTGAAAAAGAATGGGTAACTCACTTCACTGTACACCTTAAATTAACAGAACATTGTGAATCAACTAGAATAATAATAAAATGAAATGGTTAATTTTGTGTCATGTGAATTTCACCTCGGTTTTTTAAAGTTCTGTATAAGATATTGCTTGAAAAAATAAATCTACTACTGGGGGAAAATTTTGCAAACGATTGCTTTTGGGTTTACTAAGACTAGAGTTCCATAAAACTGAGAATTCAAGGGACAAGAAACAAGAACATTGGCTTACCCTCATCTCCCACTCCCATCAAAAAATCAAAAGAGAATTCTTCTAGGGAAGAGGAACTTTTTAAGCAAAATATCTTAGATGAGCCCATTCGGAATGAAGAAAGGTCCCAAGCAAGTCTTTAGCAGATGAGCAAACATAGCAAAACTCTGACAAAAAGAAGGAGGGAATGGGGGGCTCCCTCCCAAGGAGAAGGGTGAAGGGCAGAGAGAGGATGGCCAACCCAAATGGCAGAGTCCCGTAAAGACCGTGAAGTTGGGGGATGTTCGGTATTCAATTTTCAGCTGAGTACACTTCAGCAGGGCACATCCCCTCCAGGAACCACTCCCTTGGTCAACTCTGCAGCCTCATCTGTTGCTGGGACCACCAGGAGCCCCCTGCACCACGGCTACCGGACATTAAGCATCGTCGCTGACAGCTGTCTCACTGCTGCCGTCCTGACCACCACCAGGCTTCAGGGTCACTGCCACTGGGGAAGAGAGTGAAGGAGTAGACAGACTTTCAGCTTCTATCCCAGGAACCAGTGCTGGGCCTCTTTTCAAAAGATGGATTTCCCAGACACAGGGGATGGACCCAGAGGCAGAGCACCATGGAATCCAGAGTACTCTCATTCCTTAGCCGTGACCCCTTTTCCTCAAGGCAATACTCTGACAGGACCCCAACAGCCGTCTTATCACAGTCTATACATGTTTGTAACCAGCTTCCCTCTCTTTGTGCTGTTTTCTTCCAAGCTGGACATTCAGCAGCTGACCAGTCTCCACTTCCTGCCACAAATGGCAAAAGGCTCGCGTGTGTGAACTCCATCATCTGCCTCTGGGACAGCCTGCCTTTGGAAGCAGGATAAGGTTGTGATTATGAACCAGCCCCTGGGGCCAGAGCACTGCCCAGGGAACACCAGCTCCACCACCACCTACCTGATGTCTAAATGCTGGCAAATTGTTTAACTTCTCTGTGCTCAGCTTTGCCATCTCTAAAATGGGAATCAGAACAATTTGTCCCTCGTGACTGTGGTGAGATACGTTCCATAAAGCTCTTGCAATAGATTAAGCACTTGATAAATTGTTAGCTATTATACTGTTACTGGCAGTGGGTCTCTTTGGAGCCCCTAACAGGCAAATCCCACAGTGAAACAAAGCTTATGCTGCCTTCTTTTTATCCCTTCAGAAAAATCACGAATTCAAGTGTTACTAACTAGAAATCTGTTTATCATCTAAACTGACTTGTGCATTAAGAGACAGATGTTGATGAAGACTATGTGTAATGTAGGCCAATGAGAAGTACATAGTTTCGAGTACACTGACAAAGTAATTGACATTGAAATATTTACTGGGCAAGTGACACGTCGTTCCAATTCTGTCCGTCTATATGATCACCGCTAGGTGCCCGATGGTAATTTAACTAGAGTTACTCTACATCCCTGGGTGAAGGAAACTGCACTTGTCCAAAAATGACCCACAGCTTAGGTTTCTAATTGATTCAAGGCAGCTCGCCACAAGCAAGACTGAATTCACAAACATTTCTTCTACCCACCTGGTCTTCTGTAGATTCAAATATAAACTTTGTTTTAAAAGATAGTTGTTTGCAAGAATTTTTATTTTTCAACTGGTGTATGGATTGGTGTCATATCATCACAGCTGCAAATATAAACCAGGACCACTTTTTTTCCCTTTTTAAAAAGACATTTATTTGGCTGTGTCAGGTCTTAGTTGTGGCATGAGGGATCTAGTTTCCTGACCAGGGAACAAACCCCTGCATTGGAAATGCAGAATCCCAACCACTGGACCACCCGGGAAGTCCCAAATCAGGACTGTCTTCAGTTCATTCACGCAATTACTCATCTGTTTAATAAATACTGAGCTCTTTCTACATGCTAAGCACTGAGGTGCTTATGTTCCCCTGCACTTACAGCAAAACTGTTAATATGAGGCAGGTATGTTCTTTTTGTATGGATAAACAGTTGAAGTCCAGAAGAGAGTAAGAGGAAGAATGGAGTCTGGTTAGTCCCAACCCCAGTATTCAATGAACAATGTAGTGCAGTCACCCTGGAAGATTTTCACCTAGAGTTCAAAGATAACTAACTGCCTTTATTGCTTATTCATTCATGTCTGTAGCAGAGCATGGAGTTTCCAGTTGTCGTCACTGAAGCTTCTTGGGAAGGCCCCAGCTTATGAATTCCGCCCACTAATCTGGAGGAGGGTAGAAGGTAAGGTTTGGTCTGGTGATGAACAATCATGGCTGGGGCAGCCTAGAGGGGGTGGGTAGCCAGAAGCATTGCTGAGAGGAGCCAAGAGCATCACTGGGAAAATGGGACTTGGAGTCAAGTCCGACAGTGGAGGGATGAAGCCAGGAGAAGCAGCACGGCAGCTAAAATGTGCGGAGCAGGAAGGGGGGTGGAGGACTCGGCTCAGAACCTAGATTGTGCTGTCTGAGCTGACCCCCCACTTTATCTGCTGTGTACAGGGTGGGAGGCACAAGGAGTTGGAGAAACAAAGCTGAGATCATGCAGGCCTGGTTTCATCAGTGATAACACCTGGACTCAGAGAGATTTTGCAGCCAAACTCCCACTGTCCTGTGAATGATCTACTGGGATGTGTTGATTCATTAATCTCATTGAGTTTTCTGTGCAGGGCTTTTAAATCTCTATTTTAAAAACTCTTTTTGTGTGTGTCTATGGGGGAAAATGTATGTATTTTACAGGCTTAATACATTTTGATTCTTCTTCAGCATTGAATCGTCTTGATTGTTGACCTTGGAGACACCTTCTCCAACACAGATGAGGAAGTGGAGGCCTAGAGGGTGAAAATGATCTGCCTGTCCTCTCACAGCAAACCCTGGCTGGAACTAGTACTGGACTCAGACCACATTTGCTTCCAAGAGGCAGGCTGCCCTGCCAAGGCCTCTGCAGGCTCCAGAGTGGTCTCCAGACCAGCCTAGCAAGATTGGATAGACCCATCTTTCCTGCATGGCACTGTCCTCTGGGCACAGAGGCCTCCAGCCATTCAAGGCCTGCGTCAGCCCAGGATGTGGGGGCCCTGACTGGGAGGGAACGCTTGCTCGCTGGCAGTGAGCTCAGATTCACCTGACCCAGCAGCTCCTTTGGCTGCTTGGCAAACCCAGTGACCTCAGCTAGCTGCTGTTCCCACAAATGGCCCCAACCCTCCCTCCAGGCAGGCAGCAGCCTCAGCCTCTTCCTCCAGTGGCTGAATTCAGTTCTACTAAGTCCCTACCTTGCACAGCTGAGCACGGAGCTACTTATAGCTCTGTTATCATGTTCCTGTTTTAATACAAACAAACACCCGTAGCCTGGGAAGGGGATTTATTAATATTAAGAGGCACTGCCTGTTTTCTGCCCTGGCAGAGGCCCTCCCCTGAGCACCGTGGACCTGGCTGCTCCAGGAGTTTCAGTGAAATCACAACTCTTCCCTCACATCCTCCCTTAGCCTCTTTTCTTCTCTCTCCCATCTCTGAAAGTCAAAGTTGCTCAGTCGCATCTGAATCTTTGTGACCCCATGGGCTATACAGTCCATGGAATTCTCCAGGCCAGAATACTGGAGTGGGTAGCCTTTCCCTTCTCCAGGGGAATCTTCCCAACCCAGGGATCGAACTCAGGTCTCCTGAGTTGCAGGCAGATTCTTTACCAGCTGAGCCACCAGGGAAGCCCAAGAATACTGGAGTGGTAGCCTATCCCTTCTCCAGCGGATCTTCCCAACCCAGGAATCGAACTGGGGTCTCTTGCATTGCAGGCAGACTCCTTACCAACTGAGCTATGCATCTCTGAAGCCACCTGGAAACTCTGATGTGAAAAGATGAGTCTCGTAGAACTTAGAAATCACCTGTTCTCACACCATGGAGATCAGACACAAGACTCTGCTCGGCTGGGCCAGTTATTAAGTTCTTGTTTCTCAGCTCCAAATCCACTCTATTCAGATGCTGGGAGACTCTGAAAACCCCACTTCTGCTTTTCCAACTGCTCCTTAAGAGTCTCTGCCAGGGGAAGGCAGAGCCCAAAGGAGTGAGGCGGAAGTAAGGCACACAACTTCCTGTCTGCCTCCCGCTTCTGGGAGCATCACCCCAGGCTCACCACTCCCCCTCAGAAGCCACAGTCCCCTCCCGGGGCAGCAGAGGAGTCCAGTTTTCCCAGCTCTCACAGACCTAGCCTCATAGACATCAGTCCCAACTGACTGGAAATCCCTCCACAGAGGTCTAAGGTCCCCTTCCGTGGGGCCCTCCTCCATGCCCCTAAATAATAACCCCTACTTCTCTGTGCTCCCTAAGCCCTAAGTGTGGCCCCTGCTTCCTGCAGTGGCTGCCTTCCATCATCCCTTAGAGTCTGCCTTTGTATTTACCTAGATAGCAATCCTTTATATTAAATTCTTGCTGTTGAAATAACTGGGACATTCTGCCTTCTGACCTGACTCTGATATGCTGGCAGAGTTGAGATCAAACCCAAGTCTTCTTTCTCCTGGTTCCAGACTCTCTGTCCTGAAACCCAACAACCATGAGTCCAATTAAATGAGAAAGTAAAGCGAGTTCACTCCCTCAGCAGTTCTAACTTTTATGGTGGCTTAGCGCTAAGTCATGTCTGACTCTTTGCAACCCCATGGCCTATAGCCCACCAGGCTCCTCTGTCCGTGGGATTTTCCAAGCAAGGATACTAGAATGGGTGTCATTTCCTCCTCCAGGGGATCTTCCCGACCCAAGGATCAAACCCAGGTCTCCTGCATTACAGGTGATCTCTTGCATTGCAGGTAGATTCTTTACTAAATGAGCCACCAGGGAGGGAAGCCCTTAGGGAGTTGTTTAGGATTTCCTATCACCAACAATGTACTCAAACCCAGTTATAGCCTGGACTTTCTGTCATCCAAATGTCAGTCTCTATTACCAGCTATTAGAATTGGGAGGGACTACACCTCTGGCCTCTAAGGCTCCCAAGCTTTTCACATAACGGCACACAGAATTTACTGTTGTTGCTTAGTGGATACGTTGTGTCCACCTCATTTGCAGACCCCATGGACTGCAGCCCAACAGGTTCCTCTGGCCATGGGATTTCCCAGGTAAGAATACTGGAATGGGTTACCATTTCCTTCTCCAGGGGATCTTTCCGACCCAGGGATCGAACCCACATCTCCTGCATTGGCCAGTGGATTATTTACCTCTGAGCCCCCAGGGAAGCCCCTGCACACAGATTACGATCACAGAAATACAGCCGCTGACTGGGGACAAGGCTCCTGGATGGCTTGTCCACTGCCCAGTCCCCATCTGGTCACATCAAGAATCGAGGATATCAAAATCTTGTAACTTGTCTCCCCAGCAGAGGGCCACTGGCCTAGAGTGGAGAAGCAGAGAGCTAATATAAGGCTTCTGTCGATAGATGTGGAGCATCAAGCCAGAGAGTTTAGGTACCTGGCCCCAGTGTAAACAGCCTCACTCTTGGTGGAGCATCCCAGTTCTCCTCCATCCTGCAGCGGGCCAGACTGGGCTTCTTTTCAAACCCAGCTCAGTATTCCTCCAGAGAAGAAATGGTCTTCCTGTAGCAGAACAACTTGATTTAATCTGTGTAGATGCAAATACTGGCAAGAGCTGGAGCTCAGGAAAATGAGTTGTTTACCCTGCTCTCTTGTAAAATGACAGCACTTGGGGTTTGGTTCCTGAGGTGGAAGGTCAGAGAAGAGGTCACAAGGTCAGAGAAAGGAACTGGGGGCTGGAGGAGATAAACCTGGGCTTTGGCGTGAGACAGAGAAAAGGTAAAGGGGCAGTGGAACTTCCCCTGAAATGGGCTAACTTGAATAATAAGAATGTCTAACATCATTTTAAAGTTGTTTTCTGTTATCGTATCACAAAGTCTCATGTACAGATGTGAGAGCTGAACAATAAAAAGGCTGAGCATCGAAGAATTGATGCCTTCAAAACGTGGGGCTGGCGAACACTCTTGAGAGTGCCTTGGACAGCAAGGAGATCAAGGCAATCAATCCTAAAGAAAATCAACCCTGAATATTCATTGGAAGGACTGATGCTGAACCTCCAATACTTCGGCCACCTGATGCTAAGAGTTGATTCATTGGAAAAGACCCTGATGCTGGGAAAGATTGAAGAGGAGAAGGGGATGACAGAGGATGAGATGGTTGGATGGCATCACCGACACAATGGACATGGGTTTGAGCGAGCTCCAGCAGATGGTGACGGACAGGAAAACCTGGCGTGCTGCAGTCCATGGGGTTGCAAAGAGTCTCGGACATAACTGAGCAACTGAACAGAACAGATCACAGAGTCCTTCTCTCTCCCCCAGATTTTCATGCTACATTCACCAGTGCTTCACAAATACTGTGTCTTGCTTTATTTGGTTTTTGGCTATGACTAGGGTTTGCAGCTTGAGGAAAGGGCTGCGTTTTATTCATATTTGAGTCAGTACAATATGGAACAAAGACAGCATAAAGTAGGGGCCTGACGTAAAGGAGACAGAGAGTATCATAAACCTTTGGGGATTCATGGAAATCTGAGGGTGGACTTTGGAGATCTCCCTAGGCACGGACTTGAGCTGGATGGCAACCTCCACAAGTGCTCAAACCAAGGGGCACCTCTCACTGCCGCGGCCAGTGCTCCTGGCCCTGTGGTGAGCCATCCTGACCCACGCCTCCGCGGGAGACCCTCCAGCACTAGCAGCTGAAGAATGTTACAGCATTTCTCAAAGCTGCTTGTTGTTTATGGTATTATGGCGGATGCCATAAACAAGTTCTGTGCCTCTGATCTCCATGACCCATCGAGGCATCATCTGGACCCAGATAGGTGTTCATGATTGTTCACTGCTCATGTCATTTTATCAGACTCTGCATTTCAAATTGCATCTTAACCATCACAGGCAACTGACAACTATGCCTATTCTCTAAATCTCTCCAAATAAATTATTCCACTTTTAAATTTAAAAAAGGCAGAGAGACCCCATGTGACATCTGGATAAGCATGTTTTTATAAACTTAAATAAAATCCACAAAAATAAAAGTCGGGGATCACACATACTGTTTGTATTCTTTTTGAAACTTCTCTTTTTCCATTTAACAGTAACATATTAAAAATATTTTCCCATGGCTACAGTATCGTATTTAATAGCTACAATGCATGCTAAGTGGTTGCCAAATTTTAGCTGTTTAAAAACTCACATCTCATTCCTTGTAACTTCTTTCTGCCTGGGATGGTGGAGGAGGTTTTAGAGTGAGGCAGGTCGCGGAGGGCGGGAGTGTGGTTAGCCTAGACCGGCTGCCCTAGGTTAGATGAAACAGGAAGGTACTGAATCCAGAGACTTGTGAAGGGGGGATAGACTTAGGAGCACAATCAGGTTGGCAGGATCAGAAATGGGGGCAAGGACAGAGCCAGCACAGCAGATAGCGGGGAGAGGGGAGGACTCTTGTCAGAAGAGTTCTGGAGCCCTATGCTCCTTTTTAATGGGGAGATCTGGGGTCTCTATTGGCAGTCACATCCCAGGATATTTGACACAGGTCTTGAAAGGTCTAGTTCATAAGCTGGAATCTGATTCTTTGGGGACAGAAGCCAGGTATCCATGGTGATGATGCCCTCTAAATTTTGAACCTCTAAATTAGAACCTGGGGATAATCATGGAATCCCTGCTTGAATCCCTGCAGTGATGGGAAACTATCCTGAGGCATCTTGTCTGGAGAGAGGTATACTGGTTCACTGGACGGTTACTTCTGTTGCTTCACAGTCTAGATTCCCACTCATGATTCCATGAGAACTGAACTAAGGGCTCTGGACAATAATGACTACAACTTGGACGTGGGCTGGGCAGTAGCCAGTGCTGAGGCCTGAAAACCAACAGGGCCAATCTAGCTGACTTTATGGACCATTATCTTAGACATGGGTGCAGACCTTTAGTCAAGGACCAGTCTAAATCTGCCTTGTGCTGAGACTGCATTCAATCAGCATGTTCTCTTGTCTTCATGATTGATGAGTGGTAGCTGTCAGTTAGCCAGCCCACAGCTGACCACAGACACGTGAGGGATCATAGCTGAGACCAGCCAAAATTGCCAATCCACAGAATCAGAGGCTAAATGAGTGGTTACAGTTGTCAACCACCAAGTTTGGGGATGGTTTATTACATTGTTGTTGTTTGGTCGCTAAGTCATGTTCAACTCTTCGTGACTCCATAAACTACAGCACGCCAGGCTGCCCTGTCCTTAACTTTCTGCTGGAGTTTGCTCAAACTCATGTCCATTGAGCTAGTGATGCCATTCAACCTTCTTGTCCTCTATCATCCCCTTCTCCTCTTACCCTCAGTCTTTCCCAGCCTCAAGGTCTTTTCCAATGAGTCGGTTCTTCGCATCAGGTGGCCAAAGGATTGGAGTTTCAGCTTTAGCATCAGTCTTTCCCATGAACATTCAGGGTTGATTTCCTTTAGGATTAATTGGTTTGGGGGTATCCTTCTAATATTCCTTCATACCAGCCTGCACCCAATTCTGCTTGGCCATCTTGAAAACATCACAAAGAACATTACGAGAGAGAGAATCAATGGATGGATCAAATCCCTCTTGAACGGTGAGATGACAGCTTACAAGAACAGCTCCTTGATGGGTGGCCACTAGTGGCATCATGGTCTGGACCAGACTAAGTGTCATTGCCCTGTCATTCCCTGAGGACGAAGCTCTGAGCATCCCATGTTACAAACCATGCATAAAGCCTTATCCCAAAGTGGAAACATGAAGCTGAGTATTGATTTGCAGTAAGGGGTGTCTCTTTTTTTTCTGTCAAAACAGATCTTTGCTGATACATTTAAATATAAGGTTTTCCTTACTCACAATTTCCATACAGTCCTTCTCTGTGGACTGGATACTAGTAAAACCTATTTCTTATGAAAACAAGCTGTTGAAACCCACAAAAATTCAGACATCACTTTGAATCCAAAAGCTGAACGGTGCTGTCATTTTGGAAATTAAATACTGTATCAACCTAATTGGGAACTGTAGGCTAAGGGGAGGGTGGAAGGAGGCTGGAACGAGGGCTAGGAAGGCTGTTTCAATGCAAACAACACGATAAAGATCTTGAATGTAGATGTAGTACCAGTGCCAATCACATCAGAGCCAAAGATATTAACACGGATGAGTCATGAGTTAGAGCTAAACTAAGAAATGGAAGATATTTGCCTTCTCAGACGGTAAAGAGTCTGCCTGCCATGCAGCAGACCCAAGTTCAGTCCCTGGATTAGGAAGATCCCCTGGAGAAGAGAGTGGCAGCCCACTGCAGTATTCGTGCCTGGGAAATCCCACGGACAGAGGAGCCTGGTGGGCTACAGTCCATGGGATTGCAAAGAGTCAACACAACTAGGAGATTAACATGTAGTGACATGATACAGTTCATAAGACTTTGCAAATGTTATTGTTAGGCTTTAGAGAGAGTTTTGGCTAACATCAGGCACTTTCATTACGTAAAACAGAAAATAGCTTTCTAAAACCTCTGTTCTTCAGCTAAGTTTGTTACAAATTTATCTTTAAAATATTAGAGGACTTCTCTAGTGGTTCCAGTGGCTAAGACTCCATGACCTCAATGTAGAGGGACTTAATTCAATTCCTGGTCAGGGAACTAGATCCTATATGCCACAACTAAGACCAGTGCAGCCAGAAAAATAATTTATTGATTTTTAAAAATCAGGATAAAATAGTTATTATATAATTTTTAAAGTCCTAAGGATAAAAATAGTTATTATATAATTTTAAAGTCCTAATAAATAAGATTTTGTTGTCTTATTTTTTAAAGACTTTGTTAAGTCTTATTCTTTTCAGAAAGAACAAAAGAACATCTTAATTCTATTTCCTTTTTTTTTTTTTTTTTAAGGACTGGAGAGCATCCGCTGGTCTCGAACCAGCCTCAGAAAGGGTAATTGGGTAATTTGATCACTCTGTATTCGAAGGAACCACTGAGCTACAGCCAGCCCGTTTTCCTGTTTTTAAGTTAGCTATGAGGACAGCTGAAACAATAGAGGTATCCTAACCACCTGCCTCCCACTATTTCGGCCCCAAATGATACAAAACAATGAGAAAGAGAAAGGAACTGTATGCAAAAACCAGGTCCTTAGTAAAAAAGAGAAGTTTAAGCAGTCTTCAAAATAACTGTAATAAAAAGAAGAAAATTCAGACAGTCCCAGGGCACAATTCCTCAGCTCCCATGCTCACTCGAGCACGGAACTTTGTAGAAAGCACAGACAGACCTAGTACCCTAGTGATGAAATAAAAATTCCCACTTTAGGGACTTTGCTGGCGCTCGAGTGGTTAAGATTCTACACTTCCAGTGCAGCGGGCACAGGTTTGATTCCTGGTCAGGGAAGATCCTGCATGTCACATGGTGTAGCCAAGAAAAATTCACTTCAAGGCAAGATAAGAAAAATTAAAACAGAAAAATTTTCTCTGCCCACCTGAGCTTCCTCCCTCCCCTCTGGGATGCATCATGTATCTGTATTCATTTCATTATGTAAAACAGACTCCCCCTCAACAGTGGCAGAAATACCCATTCAACCATAAAGACCAATTTTTCTCCTTCTGGCGCGAGTTAGGTAACTCCTTAGAATAAAATATTTATTTCTCAGTTTTGTAAGGGGTTATGATGACCCACCACTTGCCTTGTACATGTGGACATCTTTGGTGAACTTTATATATATCATTTCCCTTAAAGATAGTGATTGGTGCAGAACAGACAGGTCAGATAACCTGGGAAGATACTGGGTGGCTCCTAACGGAAGTTCTTTTCTTAATTCCCACTCTTAATTCACACACTTGCGTATGTGTGCTAAGTTGCTACAGTCATGTCTGACTCTGAGATCCTAGGAACTGTAGCCCACCAGGCTCCTTTGTCCATGGGATTCTTCAGGCAAGAATATTGGCGTGGGTTGCCATGCCTTCCTCCAGGGGATCTTCCCAACCCAGGAACTGAACCTGAGTCTCATATCTCCTGCATTGGTAGGTGGGTTCTTTACCACGAGCACTGTCTGGAAAGCCCCAATACTTAGGACCTTATTAGTGTTACTAGGTGTATTACCTGTTTTCTGCCTATTTACTAGATCCTTAGTTCTTGCATTATCAAATGTGTGACTGAGCCGCAGATAAAATTAACAATGATTCAATTACTTGAAATGATTGATCAAATATATAGTCCTATAAGACTATGATGGTAATAGTCTAACTTCAAGATAAGAGTCAACAAGAAGAAACCATTTACTGAACCAAATAGACTAATAAGACAGATGGCCCAGAGGCTTTGGACTTCTGTTGACAGAGCTAGTCCAGCAACAGCACATTGGGGGTCTTATCAACAAAATCATCACCTGCAAAAGGAATGAGAATTCCCAGTGCAGTGGGACAAATTAGACATGAAATGCCTACTAAACCTTGGGAGGAATTAATATGCTTCCAGAAGATAAGCACTACCCAGTTCTACCAGACACAGTCATTAGCCACTATAGTCACAGACCTGCATATGATATGCCTTGAAAGGAATTCAGGGCAAAGATCAGGATGAGACACTCTGTACTCTGGAATAACTGACAAAACAGGCCTTCAGATAGTTAGATATCTTCAGGAGAAAATTTTTATGAACCTGGATTCTTGCATCTTCCCTTACTTAAAAAAGCTCTAAAACTATTAACTAAAATGTCTGCTCTTGTGGCTAGCAGCAAACTCCTGTTCAAGGGTGTCCCTGATTGCACGTATCCTCTTCTGCAAAATCAGAGACATATTGCCCTCCTCTTTTACCTCTTCAGAGCATTTCTCAGAGCTCTCTGGGAGGTTGTCTCATGGATTATAATCCTCAATTTGAATGGAATGAAATTTTCCTCTCTTTCTCAGATTGACTTTGAATGATTTTTCCCCCTTTGGTATCAGAAAAACAGTGAAGACAGAAGGAAGATGAAGTTGGTCTAAAATTATTGTCAGAATAATTAAGCCCACTCTAAGTCAGAAAATACCAAAAAAAAAAAAAAGTGTGTGAGCAAATCAGAGCCTGGACTTCAAAGGGGCAGGGCCTCAAAACACAGGGCATTTAAAGAGACAGTCATGATATAAAACGGAGTGCTCTGGGGGAGGGGGAAAAGCAAAAACCACAGGAGAAGCACTCTATGGCAACTGTGCGCTGAATGGGGAAAAGAAGGAGCAAGAGAAAATTTAGAGACTGACAAGGAAAAAAAGAGAACCACGAAACCTTCCCCACCCTGGGCCACCAAACTTGGCAGCTGTACAGACAGAACAGGGCAGTATTAACCCAGCAATCCTGGAGAGCATCCCAATGTTATAAAAATGCAAAAGAGGAATGTCAACAAATCTGTACAGAGCTATTGCAAAACAGGAAATATGAGGAGATAGCAATTCATATATATCACCTGGGGAAAATCTTTCCCCCACCCTCAAAACAGCTAGAAAGTAGAAGAAAACTGTAAGTCAGTCCACCAACCCTGAATATTCATTGGAAGGACTGATGTTGAAGCTGAAGCTCCAATCCTTTGGCCACCTGATGAAGAGCTGACTCACTGGAAAAGACTCTGATGCTGGGAATGATAGAAGGCAAAAGGAGAAGAGGGTGGCAGAGAATGAGATGGTTGGATAGTATCACTGACTCAATACACATGAATATGTACAAACTCTGGGAGATAGTGAAGGATGGAATAGCCTGGTGTGCTGGAGTCCATGGGGTCACAAAAGTTGGACAAAACTTAGCAACTGAACATCACCACCACCAAACAATTAAATGTTCTTAAACAAGCATTCGAGCATATGCCAGTTCAGTTCAGTCACTCAGTCGCGTCCCACTCTTTGTGACCCCATGGACTGCAGCATGCCAGGCTTCCCGGTCCATCACCAATTCCTTGAGCTTGCTCAAACTCATTACCATCAAGTCCCTGATGCCATCCAACCATCTCTGTCGTACCCTTCTCCTCCTGCCTTCCATCTTTCCCAGCATCAGGGTCTTTTCTAAAGAGTCAGTTCTTCGCATCAGATGGCCAGAGTATTGGAGCTTCAGCTTCAGCATCAGTCTTTCCAATGACATTTGAAACTGATTTCATTTAGGATGGACTGCTTTAATCTCCTTGCAGTCTAAGGAACTCTCAAGAGTCTTCTTCAACACCACAGTTCAAAAGCATCAATTCTTCAGTGCTCAGCTTTCTTTATAGTCCAATTCTCACATCCAGACATGACTACTGGAAAAATCATAGCTTTGACTAGATGGACCTTTGCTGGCAAAGTAGCGTCTCTGCTTTTTAACATGCTGTCAAGCATATGTAAAGCACTTCAGATTGGAAACTCAAAACTTCAATGAACAAAAATCAGGGAGAAATGTAAAGACAGTTGACTGGACTCAGGAAGGAAATAGAAAACAGCAGGATTACCTCAGAAATAAATAAATCACAAGGCACCCAAGAAAGAATAGATTCAAAAAAAAAAAGTTGAACAAGGGCAGTGAAGAAAATCAGGTAAATGATGACGAGAATGAGAAATGACACAAGAAAGAAGCAAATAAGACTTCCCTGGTGACCTAGTGGGTAAGAATCTGCCTGCCAGTGCAGGGAACACGGTTCAATCCTTGGCCCGAGAAGATTCCACGTGCCATGGCTCAACTAAGTCAGGAGTCACCACTACCGAGCCCATGCTCTGGAGCCTGTGCTCTGCAACGAGAGAAGCCACCTCGGTGAGAGGCCTCCACACTGCATCTAGAGAGCAGCCGCCACGCCGCAACGAGAGAAAGCCCACACACAGCAATGAAAACCCAGTGCAGCCAAAAACACTGAACATTTTAAAATAAATAAATTCTAGCTGTGGCACTGGCCATAATTAAAACTATTTTTTTTTTTTTTTAAGAAAGAAGCAAATAGGGTCAGAGAGAAAATATGGAAATGGGAGACAGAGATCCCTTTTGTTGAAGTCCTTGAACAAGAAAACAAAACAATGGAGGAGAGTGGATATTTTAAAACTTTGATCCAAGAAAATATTCCTGAAATAGAAAAATACCTGAATCTGTACACATTGAAAGGAATCACTGAATACCTGGGAAAATTTACCCAGAACAATCAATTCCGGAGGCAGCAGAATTCGTTAAGTTACTATATGCTGAAACCTGTTTTATTCTAGCCTTGAGAGATGAAGAACAGGTTGACTGAAGATGACCTCTTTCATTCACACTTTAGTTCATTGAGTTTTGGAGGGGTTTTAAAATGCTACTGCATGATTACTTTGCTTTGTGTGTTGATTTTTAATAATATGAACGCACTCTAACTCTTTTGGCTTTGTAAGTTATTTGGTATTTCTCTCTGGAGGTCATGAGAATTTTATCTTTTATCTTTGAAATCTAATAGTTTTACTATTTGATAAATGGGGACCAAAACTCATGCAGAAAATCTCACTGTTGCTAAGTTAAAGTCTGCCAGAGAGGATAGAATTGAAGGGGGAAGCTCTTTAGGGAAAGAGCCAAAATCTGTACACAGATTCCCCTCAAGTCTCTGACCAATTCCTAGAATGCACAACCTCAGGGTGAGCTCCAAAAGCTCAAGAAAAAGCAACAGCTAGAAGCTAAAAAATCTGAGAGGGGGTTATAGCAACTGCCCAGTGTTGAGAGGGTAGTTTGCAGTTCAAAGTCCCATGGAATTAGAAGTGTAGTGAAAGTGTTATTTGCTCAGTCATGTTCAACTCTTCTTGACCCCACAGACTGTAGCCTGCCAGACTCCTCTGTTCATGGAATTCTCCAGGCAAGAATACAGGAGTGGATAGCCATTCCCTTCTCCAGGGTTTCTTCACGACCCAGGGGTCAAACCTGAGTCTCCCCATTGCCAGCAGATTCTTTACAGTCTGAGCCATCGGGGAAGCGGCTCCCCCACCATGGAATTAGAGGGGCTTGGTTAATGCTTTGCATTTCTCATCAAAACCCTGTAAGGACTACACCATATGAATAAAGACTGTATTTCAGGACTAAACATTATCCCCTAGGAATAAGGGCTAAATCAAAATAGACCTACCTTAACAAAGCTGAGCGCCAAAGAATTGATGCTTTTGAACTGTGGTGTTAGAGAAGACTCTTGAGAGTCCCTTGGACTGCAAGGAGATCCAACCAGTTCATTCTAAAGGAGATCAGTCCTGGGATTTCTTTGGAAGGAATGATGCTAAAAAGCTGAAACTCCAGTACTTTGGCCACCTCATGCAAAGAGTTGACTCACTGGAAAAGACTCTGATGCTGGGAGGGATTGGGGGGCAGGAGAAGGGGACGACAGAGGATGAGATGGCTGGATGGCATCACCAACTCGATAGATATAAGTTTGAGTGAACTCCAGGAGTTGGTGATGGACTGGGCGGCCTGGCGTGCTGCAATTCATGGGGCTGCAAAGAGTCGGACATGGCTGAGCAACTGAACTAAACTGAACAAGGTCTAAAACTAAGCCACCACATGATCAAGGCAATCTCTCGGTAACTTAACTGCCTGTAGAGGAAAATACAATATTATTTAAAGGAAGAGAATAGAATGTAGTACCTACTATGATACCCAATACATAATAACAGACTGCTGGATATGTGAGGAAGGAGGAAAACAGAACAGAAAACAGAAATCAAGAGAGAGAATGATCAGTAAAAGCAGACACACAGATGTCCTAGAGGTGGAAGTAGCCGACAAGAACTTAAAAATAATTGCCCTGCAGATGCCAGACTTGCCGGCACACGGGTGCGGCCACCCTGCTGCACCCGTGCCGTTGGGGCAGAGAGGAAGCGGCTATTTCTACGCTCAGTGCTCAGAACCATGGGCACTAAGAATGGTTTGTAGCTGGACATCACGGAGAAAAAAAAAAAAAGAACTTAAAAATAAGTAACTATAATGGTGAAAGACAGGAAGTTTCTGGAGGACATATATAATGGAGGATATAGGAGAGTTATGGAAACTTGGGCAGAAGGTGGGTGTGAAATAGAAAAGTACCTTAAGAGACATATCAACCCAAGGAAATTTGTGGTTCTTGTTTGAGCCCTGATTGAAATAAACTGCCTTAAAAAATGAGACAACCAGTGATATTTGAATACCAACAGGATTTTTAATATTAAGGAGTTATCATTTAGTTTTAGGTATGATGTTATCATTATACACATATTAAAAAGACTCCTCATCTTTTAGAGGAAATAGATGGGGAAACAGTGGAAACAGTGTCAGACTTTATTTTGGGGGCTCTAAAATCACTGCAGATGGTAACTGCAGCCATGAAATTAAAAGACGCTTACTCCTTGGAAGGAAAGTTATGACCAATCTAGATGGGCTTCCCTGGTGGCTCAGAGGTTAAAGCGTCTGCCTCCAATACGGGAGACCCGGGTTCGATCCCTGGGTCGGGAAGATCCCCTGGAGAAGGAAATGGCAATCCACTCCAGTATTCTTGCCTGGAGAATGTCATGGATGGAGAAGCCTAGTAGGTTACAGTCCACGGGATCGCAAAGAGTCGGACTCGACTGAGCGACTTCACCTTCACTTCCTTGGAAGAAAAGTTATGACCAACCTAGACAGTATATTCAAAAGCAGAGACATTACTTTGCCGACTAAGGTCCGTCTAGTCAAGGCTATGGTTTTTCCAGTAGTCATGTATGGATGTGAGAGTTGGACTGTGAAGAAGGTTGAGCACCAAAGAATTGATGCTTTTGAACTGTGGTGTTGGAGAAGACTCTTGAGAGTCCCTTGGACTGCAAGGAGATCCAACCAGTCCATTCTGAAGGAGATCAGCCCTGGGATTTCTTTGGAAGGAATGATGCTGAAGCTGAAACTCCAGTACTTTGGCCACCTCATGCGAAGAGTTGACTCACTGGAAAAGACTCTGATGCTGGGAGGGATTGGGGGCAGGAGGAGAAGGGGACGACAGAGGATGAGATGGCTGGATGGCATCACGGACTCGATGAACGTGGGTCTGAGTGTACTCCGGGAGATGGTGATGAACAGGGAGGCCTAGTGTGCTGTGATTCATGGGGTCACAAAGAGTCAGACATGACTGAGCGACTGAACTGAACTGAACCTTAATATTACTGATTAAATGATGGAATGATTTGCTTGAAAATAATATCATAGTTGGGACAGACATTAATGGCAAGTAGAGTTATAAATGAAATAAGATTGTCCAAATGTGGATAATCATTGAAACTAGTAATTGGTATATGAGGCTTCTTATAATATTCTCCTTACCTTTGTGCATGCTTGAAAAGCACAATAAAAGGTAAAGAAAGGGAAGGAGATTGGGAGAGAGGGAAAGAAATTCTTCCTCTTTCATGTGTGACTCCAGTTCTCCAACAACCCCAGATGAGTCGATCTTTGCCCCATCCATGGTGATGACTGCAATCAGATGATCCCTTTCCAAGCATGCACGAAGGTGACCTGCTGGTAATTTGTTGTTGTTGTTGTTCAGTTGCTAAGTCGTGTCCGACTCTTTGCAACCCCGTGGACTATTGCCTGCCAGGCTCCTCTGTCCACGGGATTTCCCAGGCAAGAATATTGGCGTGGGTAGCCATTTCCTTCTCCAGGAGATCTTCCTGACCCAGGGATCGAACCCTGGTCTCTTACACTGCAGGTGGTCTCCTGCATTGCAGGCAGATTCTTTACTGAGTGAGCCACCAGTGCTGTGTGCTAAGTCACTTCAGTCATGTCCAACCCTTTGCGATCCCATGGGCTGTAGCCCCCAGGCTTCTCTGTCCATGGAATTTCCAAGGCATGGAAATGGGTTGCCATGCAACCCATCCAGAAGTTCTTCCTGACTCAGGGACTGAACCCATGTCTCTTGTTCCCTGCATTGGCAGGTAGCTTCTTTACCACTAGCACCACCTGGGAAGGCCCAAGCTGCCAAGGAATGAAGCGTTTGCAAAAGCATCTCAGTCTCAGACAGCCTGGGGCTGGTGCTGGGGGAGAGAGAAGTACACTCAACAGACATCAAATCGCGATGCTTCTGCCAGATGCTGTTCACACAATACCCTCACCAAATGTTCTTCAAAGAACTGGAACACACAGAGGATGATCTTGTGACTGACAAGATTCAAGAGTTGTTGTCTCATCTGTTTGCTATGAAATACGAGATGCAAAATAACGTCATCAGATCCCAACTTTATGTTTCGGCAGAAGTGTAGTCATAGGGATGGTTTCTTGAGTGACCAAAAGTGAATACAGAGTCATGTTTTTCCTTGGTTTTTTTTTCCCCTTGTTTTTTGTTTCTTTGGGCTATGCCTCTCAGCTTGTGTGATCTTAGATACCTGGCCAGAGATTGAACCCAGGTCCTTGGCAGTGAAAACACTGGACTGTCAGGGAATCCCCAGGGCAGTGTTTTCTAAATTCATAGAGTCAGCTACAAAACTGTGTCCCCACAAAATGAGAAACCTGGTCCTACTTAGAAATGATCACTCCGGCTTCACCCACCTCCACACCCTTCACAGTCCCTTCATACCAAAGGAGCACAAGCAGAAAGAAATAATAATTCACAGTTTAAATCTTGCAACTCAGGATTTGACCAGCACCAAAGGCAACTATTCAGAGGTGAGTTGGACCTCGGTAGAGTCTGGACGTTATCTTGGTGCCCCGGAACCCTGAGCCACAACCAGTTTTAGGCATTCCAGAACTTCGCAGCCAGATATAAGCAGCCTGGCTACAGAAAGCTAGCCCTCTTTGCTGGAACAACATTAGCCTGTGTTGCTGGGCTTAATCTCTTTATAATTCTTTGGCACCACTTCTGGCACTGGCCTCAGCCAAGTTGTTCCCTGACTTAAGTGTGGAGCAGAAATTCCCCTTTTAGGTCACAAACTCAGAGCACCCACTCACACCAGTGACTCCACTGTGTCAATTTTAAACATCTCCATAACATTTATGAAATGTTAGCAAAGTGGCAGCTATCCTGAGTTGCCCCTGCTGTACGCAGGCATTCCCCAAGATTGAAACACACACACAAACTTGCCTGCCAGGCTAGGACTGTAAAAACACATGGATCTCCACCTCTTCTGAACACAGTTGAATCAAGAACCTCAGGACAAGGGTCATGGGTTATTCAGCGACCGTCAGAGGGTGCAGCCAAGCCCACAAAGATTGTCTCTCTGTGAGTTTCTTGGTTGGCGTCTGGCTGCTCCTCTGTTGTCTCACCACGTGGAGTCTTGGTCCCCGTGCCCTGCCTTTGGTGTTGGGATGGGATCTCTTGTGCTGAGCTGGACAAACCTCACCCAGGCTTGTCATCTCCTTGGGAATCAGAGCATTGGACCAGCGTGAGCATCACAGTGAGTTTGGTTTTCTGCTGGCCGATACTCCACAGTCTGGTCAATGGCGTTTGTCCTGGCTCTCTCCCTTCCCTATCAGCCACCCACTGCCGTCCCCTACCCCTGGCCTATTAAATCCACATCCTTGCCTGCACTTGTCACAGCCACCCAGCTTATACTTCTCTACTCCCACCAAATCACACACTCAAGCAGGAGACTTACAAGGGCTTGCCTTTATCCTTTGCTGTGAAACCTACATTTTCATCCTTCTCCTCTCTGCCCACCACATACTGACTAAGCACTCATGATACCCAGGTCCTTGGCAGTGAAAGCACTGGACTGTCAGGGAATTCCCAGGGCCATGTTTTATAAGCTCATTGAGTCACCTACAAAACTGTGTCCCCGCAAAATGAGAAACCTGGTCCTACTTAGAAATGATCACTCCAGCTTCACCCACCTCCAAACCCTTCACAGTCCTTTCATACCAAAGGGGCACAAGCAGAAAGAAATAATAGTTCATGGTTTAAATCTTGCAACTCAGGATTTGACCAGCACCAAAGGCAACTATTCAGAGGTGAGTTGGACCTCGGTAGAGTCTGGACATTATCTTGGTGCCCGGAACCCTGAGCCACAACCAGTTTTAGGCATTCCAGAACTTCGCGCAGATATAAGCAGCCTCGCTACAGAAAGTGAGCCCTCTGTTGCTATTTGATAGGGGTCTTGGAAGTCAATGAAGGAGGCTATAAGCCAAGAGGCAATAAGAAGGAGGGCTTAGTTCAGTGCCAGAGACCCCCAGAGCCTGTGCGTGCTGACCTGAGTGGGGACTTAGAATGGGTGCCTAGCAGAGACCTGCCCACCTTCAGACTGGAATGAAGCAGGGAGGAACTGAGAAGTGGGGGTTAAAAGAGTTGCTACAACCCAGAGCTGTGTCTTCTCAACGAATCCCCCCTTCTCTTTTTAAATGAGTTTCTGTTTCTTGCAACCAAATGTTCCTGGATTAAAACCACACTCAAAAGTTGCCCATGACCTTCACACTCTGGCCTCTTCACAGTCCTCATCTTCTAGCATTTCCATAGCGCCTGACACTGTTACCCTACCCTTCTCCACAAACTCCCTCCACTTAGGACTTTTCTGAAAGGTGCTGCAAAACCTCGTTCTCTTTTTCCTTCTCCAGTGCTCCTCTTCCCCTCTTTGTAAAGCCCTCTAATGAGATTCAGGACTTGGTCTTCCAGCCTGGGTTTCTCCTAGAAGATTCCACAGGTCCCCTTGCTTCCTCTACTGAGCCCAAGGAGAAGACTCCCCATCTAGACACCAGCCCTGACCTCTCCCTTCCACCTCCACCACATTTTTAACTCTCTGATGGATATCTCCACTTGGATGAGGCAGTCACTCAACCTCCTGAAATGCACATTTGATATCTCCCAGCCAACCCCTCTCCTGACTTTCCCATTTCCGCTGAGAGGCCCCATTCTTTCAGCCACATCCCCTGGGGCTCTCACGGTAACTGTACACCGCGTGGTGATTGCTTATTTAGTCTCCGTCTCCCCACTAGCCTGGGGGGCTCCACAAGGGCCTGGATTATGTGACTTCCCTGCCACTGTTTCCAGGGGTCTGGTACATGGAGATCACTTAAATGTTCGCTGAATGAATTGATGATTATCTTTTATTTGCCCCTCTGTTTCATTCCTCTCCTCTCTCCAATACATACTCACCAAGCCCTCTGAATTCTTCCTTCCTGAGGTCTCTTTTCTTGTCCCTTTCCTGCCGTTGCCTTGGCTCCTGGGCCAGACCCTCATGACTACCCATAAATGCTCTTGCAGAAGCGAGTTGGTCTCCCTGAGTGCAATTAAATGCCTGCAGAGTGGGAAATGCCACCATCTCGGAAGATGGTGGCAGAAGAGTTTTCAGGTCTTCCCCAAACCTCTCTTGTAAACAGACAGAACAAACTGCATAGTAAAAGTAAAAACCTATGGACACTCACAACAGAGCTGGATTATAAGGGTTTCCCCTAACCTCAGCCATCCACAGGGCCCACCTGGTTTCGGCATCTGTGCAGGAGGACGCAGAGAGAAGCAACAGGGCAAGGTCAGCTAGACCTGAGAGCAGGAACCACCCCCAGGGAGCCCACAGGTATTCACTGGAGAGGATGGTGGGCCAATATGAGAGTCGCAGCTGAAACTGGGAGGAGCTTTGTCCCCCACATCCACATAAACTCAGCTATTACACACTGGATTATACGCAAGAGTAAGTGGGATAAAGAATTTCAGTCTGTGCATTTCTGTTGTATGGAACATGCTGTGAAATAAAACACACACACACACTCACATATACACTCCCACTCCCACACTCCACTGTGTTTAACTGAGCTGCTAGATTCTCTCCTGAGGCTAAGTTCACTGCTTTGCTTCAGTGTGATCTGATGACTGGGTTATAGCTGACACCAAGTCAAACTCAGAAACACTCGGCTTTTGTTGAAATCACATGGCAGCTCAAGCTGGCAGCCACGACGTCAGAAGCAGGTCTGAAAAGGTACTTGTGGAGTCTAGAGAGACGCTGTGCAAACATGTCAAAATCAACAGCATCGCCGGCTTTAAAATAACTTGTTGTCATAAAGTCTTGGTGTCTCAGGCCCTCAGGGCTCTCTTAAATCATCATTCCACAGGATCATAAATACTTGAAAATCCAGTTTGCCGTTGGCAGAATCATCACACAAGCCAGAAGAAATTTCAATAATCACCTAGCCCAAACTTTATTTTACTAGGGAAGAGACGGAGATCTATGTTAATGAGGACTTGTCCTACCAAAAGCAACAAATTACTAAGTGGAAAGAAAAAATACGGTTTATGTGGCTTTGGAGACAATCAGAAGGGGAAAAATAAGCACAGATGGGCCTTCAATTTCCCTTTATAAGGGAAAAAAGAAAGAAATGCATTTACCCCGCTAATCTCGGCAGTCAAACCAGTTTAAAGCACATGTTGCTCAAAGGAATAAAGCCATCAATCTGAGGCTTACTTACCCAGTATCCTCTCAGCATGAGGGGCAGAGAGGGGGAGAGGCCCTCTCTTCCTGATGTTACGGCTCTTCAGCACTGCCCTCCGCCCGCGGTCTGTCTTCCCAGGATCACATGGAAGCGTTCTATAAATGTGCCTTGGCTTAAGGCTGGGAACGCTGGCCTGGGAGCCGGCAGTGTGTAAGCAATCTGACCCAGGCCAGAGGCAACTTTCCAGAAACCTCTGCTGCCCAGAAGGAGGACAACAAGGGGCAGAGAGCTTGTAGGTACTGGGAGCCTGGGGTGCTCTGTTTTTCTAAGTGTATCTGGGATCTGAAGCCAGTCTCTACTGCTTCAGGCTGCAATCAAATTTACTCGAGGGCAGTTCTATATTTTGCTTACTTTTCAAAACAAAACGATCTTAAAAAAAAAAAAAAGCTATAAGATGAGAAGTGCTTTTGGTAAATGGGGACAGGCCACTGTCAACTTCTACCAGCCTTGTAAAATCAAGTTGTCTTTTTTGAAAATGTCACTAGGCCCCTTTGGGAAAGGGGAAGTGAGCAAAGGCTGTTAATGCCGATTCTAAATGGCCAAGATACCTAAAAAAAATTCCATCAGTATTTTATTGTAGCCACACATTCTGGGAAACACTCAGAAGGACAATGCAGATAGTGGAGTACAGTTTATTATACCAGCAAGCCCAAGGCAGAGTATCCTCTTAGCCAAGGACCCTGACCAGCTTTTGTGAAAACCTTATACACGCTAAGTGTATGTGTCCAAACCCACCTCCCAAAAATTCCCTGAAACTAGTCTGAGCAAAGGAAAAGAGAGATACAATCAAAGTTAACCTGTGATTCATAAGCCTTAAGCCTAGGTAGTTAACAGCAGACAATTGTCAATACGTTGGTTAACGTGCATCTTAGCGCTTAATTTTCTCAGCATCACCTCCCATATTGTACATGATGTCTTCTTCTAAAAACCTCCTGTCCTGTCACTGTGAGCTGTTTTGCCCTCCTGCAAGGTTTTCTATCAAATCTAAAATCTGTTCCCAGTTCATTTACCCAGAAGCATTTTTTTTTAGTCCTCACATTAGTACCAAAGCATCATGGTTGGGCTAGACTGCCTTGAGATATTTTAAAAAACTTTTGATTACACTAAAATTACTTTGCCAACAAAGGTCCATCTAGTTAAAGCTACGGTTTTTCCAATAGTCATGTATGGAAGTGAGAGTTGGACTGTGAAGAAAGCTGAGTGCCGAAGAACTGATGCTTTTAAACTGTGGTGTTGGAGAAGACTCTTGAGAGTCCCTTGGACTGCAAGGAAATCCAATCAGTCCATTCTGAAGGAGATCAACCCTGGGATTTCTTTGGAAGGAATGATGCTAAAGCTGAAACTCCAATATGCTGGCCACCTGACGCAAAGAACTGTCATTTGCAAAGACCCTGATGCTGGGAAAGGTTGAAGGCAGGAGGAGAAGGGGATGACAGAGGATGAGATGGTTGGATGGCATCACTGACTCAATGGAGGAGTTTGAGTAAACTCCGGGAGTTGATGATGGACAGGGAAGCCTGGCATGCTGCAGTCCATGGGGTTGCAAAGCGTCGGACACGACTGAGCAACTGAACTGACTTGACTGAAAACCACAAGCGAAAGTTCCAGTGCCTATGAACCGTGTGGTTCCTTCCCTCAGTCCTGAAGAAAAACGGCGGATACTTCTGTAGCAGCGGAGGTGGCGCCACCACGTGGCTACTGTGTCGATGCAGTTTCCATTTGTCCAGTCAGCTTTGAAAGGATTCTTAACCTAAAAACTAACAAAAGAAAAAAAGATTGTTTTTAATTTGAGAAGATTTGACATAGTTCAAAATTTGCTTATAAAGCAAGGTTTTATAATATTTTTATTTTGTATTACTTATTTGCCCAATTCAAATTCATGTAAATCTTGACTTGCTGAAAATTACTAGCATATGGCCAAGAATGAAAAGGAAACAAAACATTTCCCAGGAAATGCCTAGAACTGCTGATTATTTAAAAGTTCTAAAAGGAAAGTAAATTCAAACTAGTGTTTATTATGACAGTAAACAGGTAGATTTATTAAAATAAAAGATAATGTTTACAGTTCATTAACTAAACTCTTTCCCTTCAAGGCAACTTCATTAAAGCGATCACTAAATGATCTTTTTTGTTTTCAAGCATCTTAGGGCAATAATGAAGCAAAATGGACGGCACACCAGCCAAGAGATGGCTCCATGTTTGTGGGTAACGGGAAGGGGATGGAGGTCTGATCAAAGGGGAATCAGAGCTGAGGTGTCCCAGCCCAGAGCTGGGGGCAGAGGGGCAATGAACCACCAGGAACGTTGCAGAGAGCTGAAAACTCCCAAGAGAACCAAGAGAACAGGCTGAAAATAAAAACCAGGTGTACATGAAGCCAGCTCCCCATCTCACCCCTTCCTGGTGCCTATCAATTAGACAAAAGCAAAACCGAAACGAAAACCCACACTTGCCATGTATTCTGGAAAAGAAACAACAGCAGAAAGTTAAAGGTAACTTAATAAAATAACTTACAAGTAGATTTAGAGAAAGATTTAAAATATGAAAGCATATAAGAGACTTAGGGAGTCAGTCCATAAAGTCTCACATCTGATTAACAGGAGATCCAGGCATGGAACCAAAAGGCAGAAGGAAGAAATTATCAAAGAAAGAATATGAGAATAACGAAAATAATTTCCAAAGTTGAAGGAGATGAATCTCCAGATTGAAAAGGCATCTGGTAAAATTTCTAAAACTATTTCTCACTGTCCTGTGAGTTGACAGGGCTCAGCTAGCCAATTCTCATGTTGAGAGAAGGTTCTCATGTGGCTGCAATGAGACTGCAGCTAAAACCAGAGTCATTCTGTAGGTAGGTAGAATAAGGAAAAGGAGTCCAAAATAGCAGTGGCTAAAAGACAAGGAAGGGAAAAGCCCGCAAAAATAGAACAAAAGAAGGTCCGAGGACCCGAGTGAGGACCTCAGGTACAACAAACAACACTCCTGGCTGGCCCAGTTTACATAGGACAGGCCCAGGGAGACAGAAACATATAAAAGAGGAGCCAAAGCCAGCTCTCTCTCTCTCCCGCGTGCTGGGGCGCTCTTCTCCTCGTGTCTTTGGATCAATGTGCTCTCACGCCTCGAAGATGGATTTTCCTGCTATCTTCAGAATGAAATAGAGCTGTAACACCGATTTGTCTAAGAGCTACAACACGGTCCTTTCGAGACCTGAGAGCTATAACACGGTCTATCCAAGATCTGAGAGCTGTGACACGCCGAGGGGGCTTTAATGTCCATCACTCCAAATCTTTGTTGTGACGAGACAAAAAACTGAGGAACATACACTCGCGTGACAATTCCAAGGCTCCATGGATTTGGGTTTTCAAAATGCTCAGTCCCGTGGCTGGCAGGTCACACAGACTGGCCAGAGGCTCAGCAGCGACCTACCTGTGGCCTCTTCGTGTCTTGAACTTCCTTGCAGCATGGCAGACGGGTTCCAAGAGCGACTGTTTCAGTACACAGGAAAGAGAAACTGCCAATCTTTCAAATCCAGAAATGGACACAATGTCATTTCTGCTATGTTCTACTCATCAGAGAGTCACAGGGCCCAGATTAAAGGGAGGAAACATGGATCTTCCATTTCAGTGGGAGAAATATCAAAGAGTTCACAGCCATCTCAAGTTACCACCACCCCTAAATGCTTCTAGAAATAAAACATACTAGGTCACTTACAAAGTAAAGAGAATCAGAACCAAACTCATTTTCCAGCATTTCCTCCCTTGTGTACCACACTCCAGTTACATGTGCCAGACTCATTTTATCCTCGAGGACTTTTCTCTGCCACTGTCTCTGACTAGAACACATGTTCCCTGAATCTTTGCATGACTCACTACTTCTCACAATTCAACTCTCATCTCAAATGTCACCTCCTCTAAGGTGTCCCTGCTCACCATATCTAAAATAGCATAGTACTCTTGCCCAGCAAATCCCATGGATGGAGGAGCCTGGTAGGCTACAGTTCATGGGGTTGCTAGGAGTCGGACACGACTGGAGCGACTTAGCAGCAGCAGCAGCAGCAGCCAGCATTTATATCCTTGCTGTTGCTGCTAAGTCACTTCAGTCGTGTCCGACTCTGTGCGAACCCATAGACGGCTGCCCACCAGGCTCCCCCGTCCCTGGGATTCTCCAGGCAAGAATACTGGAGTGGGTTGCCATTTCCTTCTCCATTGCATGAAAGTGAAAAGTCAAAGTGACGTCGCTCAGTCATGTCCGACTCTTCGCAACCCCATGGACTGCAGCCTACCAGGCTCCTCCGTCCATGGGATTTTCCAGGCAAGAGTACTGGAGTGGGGGTACCATTGCCTTATTTAAATTCTTCATAGCACAAACCAAGTCTTTTTTTCTTGTTTTTATTATGTCTCCATGAGAGTAGCAACTTTGTCTTTTTTTAAAAGATTTTTTTTTGATGTAGACTATTTTTAAAGTCTTTATTGAATTTGTTACCATATTGTCTCCATTTTGTTTTTGGGTTTTTTTGGCTGCAGGGCATGGGGTTGGGATCCTAGCTCCCAGATCAAGGATGGAATCCACAACTCTCCGCACTGGGAGGTGAAGTCTTAACCACGGGATGACGGGGAGGCCTGGGGAGGCCTGCAACTTTGTGTATATTCAACACTGTATCTCCAATGCCTAGAGCACTACCTGAAATGTTTGTTGAGCAGCTATTGAATCAGAATCCATCTCAAGCAGACAACAAAGCAAAGCCTTTAAGTTTCTGATTAAAAAAACAAACACCAATTTCAACTCAAAATTCTACATTCAGTCAAATCATCCACGAAATGGAAAGACAGATTAGAGACATTTTTCAGACTCATAAAAATTTCCCTTTACCACTCTTCTAAGAAAGTGCCTCCACAAAATCAGGGCATAAATTAAGAAAAGTTTTAAACGTGGAATCCAGAAAACAATGGATTTAACAGAAGGAAGCAGGAATGGGAAGCCCCTTGAGGAGAATTGTACACAAGACTGAAACTGCAGCTCCTTCAAATTGAAATGTGCAGATAGAGGGCGCTGGGGCGGAAATCTACAGGTTAAAAGAGAATTCCAGTAGAACAGCTGAAGTGAAGGAAAAAAGTTGGGAAAAGATGACAAAATGGTTCTTCAAATAGTGTAATCAAAACAATCATAAACTGTAGGGGAAATCTAAAGTATAAGAAAATAAATGTAACCAGTAATCATACTGATCACTAGCTCCTTGCTCACAGAAATCCAATAAAACATTGCTTGTCATTTTCCGATTCAGAAATCAATCTAGGAAGAAGCACAAATGGTTCACATAACAACTGCAGTGCCACCCCTCTGCCAGGGACAATCTGTGTACCGTCCACCACCAGTGATAGCATCCTCAGTGTCAGCCAGGTGGCAGGCGGTCCAGCTCCGAAACTCCACTTCCCCTTCTGAGTATTTATGCAAAGAAAACAAAAACACTAAGCTGAAAAGATGTATGCACCCCTACGTTCATTGCAGTGTTATTTACAGTAGTCGAGATATGGAAACAACCTAAGTAAGGTCAATGGATGAAGAATTAGAAAGAAAACGCTGGTATACACTTACAATGGAATATTAGTCATTAACAAAGAATGAAATCATGCCATTTGTGATGACATGGATAGAGTTCAAGGGTATTAAGCGAAACAAGTCAGAGAGAGGCAAACAAATACCATATGATCTTTCTTCTATGTGGTATTTAATACATATACATACACATATATACCTATGTAACATCAAGCTCATAGATACAGAGAAAAGTGGTTTCCAGAGGCAGGGTGTGGATGGGAGAGATCAGTGAATTGCTTTTTTCATTTAATAAACTGAATTAGTTTTTTTGTTAAGATTTATGTATTGATTTTATTTTTTGGCTACGGTAGGTCTTTGTGGCTACATGTGGGCCTTCTCCGGTTGTGGTGAGCAGGGGCTACGCTTCATTGCGGTGTGTGGACTGCTCATTGCCGTGGGTTCTCTTGTTGCAGAGCATGGACTCGAGGCACTCAGGCTGCACCAGCTGCAGTGCATGGACTCAGTAGTTGTGGCTCAAAGGATTAGTTGCTCAGCGGCATGTGGGATCTTCACGGACCAGGCATGGAACCGGTGTCCCTTGCATGGCAAGAAGAAAAAAAAAATTCTACAAATTCCTGACCCAAATTCAGTGAAACTAGAGACTAATTTCAAAGAATGACAAAAGCAGACAAACAAAAACCAATTTAAAAAATCTTATAACACCCCTAGGATCACCAAAGCTCTGGCGTTGAAGAAGACTCTTGAGAGTCCCTTGAACAGCAAGAAGATCCAACCAGTCCATCCTAAAGGAAATCAGTCTTGAATATTCACTGGAAGCTGAAACTCCAATATTGTGGCCACCTGATGTGACGAACTGACTCACTGGAAAAAAACCCTGATGCTAGCAAAGACTGAAGGTGGGAGGAGAAGGAGACAACAGAGGATGAGATGGTTGGATGGCATCACTGACTCGATGGACATGAGTTTGAGTAAACTCCAGGAGCTGGTGACGGATAGGGGAAGCCTGGCATGCTGCAGTCCATGGGGTCACAAAGAGTCGGACATGAGTGAGCAACTGAACTGAACTGAGGATCCTTATCATTAATCCTACTTAGGTATAAGAAAACTAAAGGTCAGGGTGGTGAGGTAGCTTCCAGAGTCCCGTAGTTTGTAAGTGCAAGAGTAGAAATCTGAAACTTCCTCTCTGAGGGTTTCCCAGGTAGCATTAGTGGTAAAGAATCTCTGGTTGGGAAACTCCCCTGGAGAAGGGCATGGGCACCCACTCCAGGACTCTTGCCTGGAGAATCCCATGGACTAAGGAGCCTTGGGCTTCCCTGATGTCTCAGAGGTTAAAGCGTCTGCCTGCAACGTGGGAGAGCCAGGTTCATTCCCTGGATTGGGAAGATCCCCTGGAGAAGGAAATGGCAACCCGCTCCAGTATTCTTGCCTGGAGAATCCCATGGACAGAGGAGCCTGGTCTTCTACAGTCCACGGGGTCGCAAAGAGTTATATATATATATTATAATAACATAATAATAAGGAGCCTGGAGGGCTACAGTCCATGGGGCCACAGAGTTGAACACGACTGAAGCGACAGGATCCTTAGCTAAAAAGAGGAAAAATATAAATTAAAATTGATGCCTATTTTTGAAAAACGAAATAAAAGTACTAGCTCTCAAGTTTAAGATATATAGTGGAAAACTAACACTATGAATGAATTTATTTTAAAATAAAGAAGGAAAACACAATGAGGAAGACTAAAAGTAAATAAATAAATGTACTCAAGCTATTATGAAAGAAGAGCTAAATTAACCTTCGGAAATTAGAAAGTAGGAGTGCTATGAAAAGCAGAAATTAACTACATTTTAAATTAAATAAATAGGGAGAGGACATATGTATACCTATGACTGATTCATGTTGATGTTTGGCAGAAACCAACACAATTCTGTAAAGCAATTATCCTTCAATTAAAAAAATAAATTCAAAATAAAAAATAATACATTTTAGGGACTTCTCTGGTGGCCCAGTGGCCTAGACACCACACTCCCGATGCAGGGGGCCCAGATTTGATTGCTGCTCAGGGAACTAGATCCCACATGCCGCAACTAAGACTTGGTGCAGCCAAATTAATATTTTTTAAATAAAAATAAATATTTATTTTAATCTAAATTTGAATTTAAAATAAATTTTAAAACAAATAATGATAATTAAAACCTAGTTACAAACAGTATTTACCAAAAATAGAGAAAGTCTAAAAATTTAGATTAAGAAAAGAATAATACAGGTTAACTAACATGATTCACTGTTTACGGTTTTTCTGCTTTCCAGATTTTAATTGTTCTTTATTGCCTTTGATCCATTTTCAAGAAGCTTCCATGAGTATTTGAAAGATGTGCCTTCTTATGCATGCAAAGTTCTATACATCAAATCAAGTTGCAAACTGTCCACTTTGCACACAGAGTGGTCAATAAATAATAATAAAGAAAAACAAAGCTGCTCTGTTTTGAAGCCCTTTATAATACACATTGGGCTTCCCAGGTGGCTCTAGTGGTAAAGAGCTTGTCTGCCAATGCTTGAGTTTGATCCCTGGGTTGGGAAGATCCCCTGGAGAAGGGCATGGCAGCCCACTCTAGTATTCCTGCCTGGGAAATCCCATGGACAGAGGAATATTGCAGGCCATGGGGTCGCAGAAGAGACCTAGCATGCACGCATGCATAATATGCCTTAGATCAACTTTCCTAAGCTAGGTTCCAACCAGTAACAAGCGTAAATTATCCACTCCTATTAGTCCCTGAATCACCTCCGATGTTTATTTTTCCTTCCTGCCTTTTATTCCTTCATATTTCCCACCAGGACACTCCTTAAGTAACACAAAACTAACAAGAACAAAAATACTTAAGCTAAAATATATGTATTTCTTAGCTTGTGCTAAGAACTTTAGATAATATTGACTGATTTTAATATTTTATAATAACTCTATGATGCCAAATTATGGTCCTCATTTTAGAGGTAAGGGCAGTAAGTCAACACAGTAAAGTCATGTGCCTAAATTAGTAAGAAATTAGCTCAAGTCTATTTTACAATGAAGCCTGGTTAACCATTATGCCTACAGTCTCACCTGTTTCATTTGGCCACGAGAGGATCTCTCTCCTGTGATATCTGATAGCTTTGCCCAAAAGGAAACAGTGTGCTGTTTTTCCATGGTCAGAGAAGTATACCAGCTAAAGAAGAGAGGGGGTGTGTGCGTGTGCGTGTGCATGAGGGTATGTGTGTGTGTGTTAAAACTGGAGATCCAGAATATCAGCCCAAGTGAGCATTCCCAAAGAGTGCTAGAATGTAATGAAAATTTCATCCCCTTTGCAATATTTTCAATATTAATGTCAACCACTACTTTCAATGTTCAGAGCTTTGCTAAACTGCATACTCTCTATATCTTAAAATACATTGAGTAGTATTGAAACATGTACATTACGGTACATGTACCATATGTAAAATAGCCAGTGGGAATTTGCTGCATGATGTAGGGAATCCAAAGCTGGTGCTCTGAGACAACTCAGAGGGGTGGGATGGGGAGGGAGATGAGAGGGCAGTTTAAGAGGGAGGGGACATATGTATACTTACGGCTGATTCATGTTGATGTATGGCAGAAACTGTCACAATATTGTAAAGTAATTATTCTCCAATTAAAATTAAAATTAAATAAATACAATGAGTATCAGGTTTGGTCTGTGTTTTTAAAAGAGTGCTGTGTATAAAAATAACAGGGCAATAGACTAAAAAGTAGTAGACATATACCATGTTTCTGATGTGAGATAAATACAATGAGAATTTCTGTGTATGAAGAAATAACTATATTTTGGCAAATGTTTGCATTCTTTTACACAGCTGAGAAGACCAATATTAATATGTAAACACCCACTGCAGTGTTCTTGCCTGGAGAATCCCAGGGACTGGGGAGCCTGGTGGGCTGCCATCTATAGGGTCGCACAGAGTCGGACACGACTGAAGCGACGCAGCAGCAGCAGCAGCAGCAACAGCAGCAGCTGTTTTCTGTGCCAAAAATTTTTGAAAACTATCTCAATTATGTTTTGAGATTGCGATATTTAAAAGTTAGCAAATATTACTCATGAAATCAATCAGTAATTAAAAATGAAAATGACAGCAATTTTGTAGCTTTATTAACATCCTTATTATGAGGCAAAGTAGCATAGCTAAGGCTGATTTTTAAAAAAGGGAAAAATATGATTAAGAATATTGAGAGGGGAAGGAGGGCATAAATGAAATGTTCACAATAGATCATACTCCTGGGATTTCCCTGGGGTCCAGTGGTTTAGACTCAGGGCTTCCAATGCAGGGGGCACTGGTTTGATCTCTGGTTGGGGAGTTAAGATTCCACATGCCTTACATGCTGCCTAAAAAAATAAAAAGAAAAGTTATCAGTAACCAACTCTTGGATTAACAAGTGACTGTGACTCAACAGGGGCCCCTTTGCACTCTTGAAAAATGCCAAGACAGCATTCACGCTGGTGAAAAGGTAAGAGTAGCTAAGTGTCCACTAGCTGATGAATGGATAGACCAAATGTGGTCAGTCCACACAGTGGACTATCATCCGGCCAGAAAAAGGACTGACGTACGCTGCAACTTGGACACACCTTGGAAACATCATGCTAAATGAAGGCAGCCACATAGAAAAAGACAGCACATGATGGCATGATTCCACTTATATGAAATGTCCAGAGAAAAATGACAAATCTGGAGGAACAGAAAATAGGTTCCTGGTTGCCGGTGGCTGGGGGAGGCTTGGAGGTAGTGGGGGAGAGTCTGCTGATAGGCATGGGGTTTTTTCCTCAGGTGATGAAAATGTTCTAAAATAATTGTGGTGATATTTGCAAAACTCTGTAAATATATTTAAAAAAACATTAAATGATACACTGTAAAAGAATGGATTTTTATGATATGTGAATTATATCTAAATGAGAAGAAAAATCTGACTGTAGTGCCCCGAGGCAAGCACTGCATATTGAAATGGTTCTGCTCTACCAGATCATCTGGTTCAGGGATTGGTCTGTGAGCAGCATCATAGGCATTGCCTGAGGGTAAGAAACGGACGATGAGAGGCCTTCTCCCAGGTCTGCGGAAATCACAACCTGTACCTTAACAAGGCTCCTTCCCAGGTAATTCATATGCACATTCCAGTTAGAGACATCATGATCCAAAGCATTAATGAGGTCTTAAAAGTCCAGTGTTGAGTGACAAGTATATAGAACAAATGATCCATACGAACACACTTGATTTGAAAGGCATGAGAGAGATTAGAAAAAAATGTGAGAACAAATTTTGTTTAATTTAGAAAAAAAATTGTTTAATTTGTTGGCCTTTATTTCTTTACAAGTTTCTCTTTTCTTTTATAAGCAATAACTTGCTTTAAAAAAAAATCTATCTTTTATTTATCTGTAGGATCCCAACCAGGGATTGAACCTATGCCCTTGGCAGTGAAAGCTCAGAGTCCTAACCACTGGGCCACCAGAGAACTTCCTACAAGTTCTCTTTAATGCTAAAAAAGAAAGAAAAGAAATCGAGGGTGGGGGAAGTTTTGGATAATGGTGTGAAGTCCAGGGCTTAAGCATGCTATAAAAGGTCCCTGAGCTAATATCATTTGTGGGTTTTTTTTTTTTTTTTGGTCAGGTGGAAATCACTTCAAGTGTAGAACTTTCTCTGATCAGCTGTTGTTCTAAGTGTTGCCTAGGATGGCTGTGGACTCTTCTAAAAACATAGGGCAATGCTTCTGGGGTGAGAAAGTTAACAAACAACCATATTTAGACCTTGAGACCCTTAAACCCCTATATCCTTGAAAATGTTGATTTGCACTTTTTGATTACTAATTTGTACTTATTGTTCCACAGTACAGATTGAAAATTAACATTTTAAAGTTTAATTTCTCTTCTGAAATGATACAATTAACATATCATGAAGCAGTACAGATTTAATAACCTATTTCTCTTCTTATTTCTACTCCAGGTAAGCAGTATTAAAAAATATTTTGGAAAAATTTTTTCTCTGGAAAGTTTCAAAAGGTAAAATTTGAATTTGCCATGCACTGGCAATACTTAGGTAACACTTACATTGTATTTAAAGCTATTTATATAGTATTTACATATGTCATTGAATTATCTTGGTACTTTTGTAGAAAATCAGTTGGCCATGCATGTGTGACAGGCTTCCCAGGTGGCTCAGTGGTAAAGAACCTGCTTGCCAATGCAGGAGATGCAAGAGACTCGGGTTCACTCCCTTGGGTAAGGAAATCCCCTGGAGGAGGAAATGGCAACCTGCTCCAATATTTTTGCCTGGGAAATCTCAAGGACAGAGGAGCCTGGCAGGCCACAGTCCATGGGGTTGCAAAGACTTGGACATGACTGAACACGTAGATGTATGGGTTGATTTCTGGACTTTAAATTCTATTCTATTGATCTTTATGTCTATCTTCATGACAATATTACAGTCTTAATTACTATAGTTTTGTAGTAACTTTTGGAATTAAGCATGCGTCCTTCCAACTTGGTCTTTCTTTTTCAAGGTTATTTTGGCTACTCTGTGTCTCATAGGGCTCCCCTGCTGGCTCAGAGATCAAAGCGTCTGCCTGCAATGGGTTCAATCCCTGGATAGGGAAGATCCCCTGGAGAAGGAGAATGGCAACCCCATGGGCTACAGTCCACGGGGTTGCAAAAGAGTCAGACACGACTGAGCGAGCGACTTAACTGGGTCCCATGCATTTCCACATGAATTACAGGATCAGTTTCATATCTGCCTCCTGGTGAGACCCTGGAATGCAAAGGCATGTCTTGGAGTCATCTTCATGACCTGCTTGGTTTGTTGCATGTTTGGCCCATTAGTACACATCAAAAGCTGTTGAACTCAGTGAAATACTACAGGGATTTTTGTCTTGAGTATAGAGGGAATTTCCACCCGGAAATAATGGTAGGTATTCATTTCAGTTCCAATGCACTGAGCTGCAAGTAGCAACTACAAAACAATTAACAATAGCCTAAACCACAGGATGGAGAAGGCAATGGCACCCCACTCCAGTATTCTTGCCTGGAGAATCCCATGGACAGAGGAGCCTGGTAGGCTGCAGTCCATGGGGTCGCTAAGAGTGGGACACGACTGAGCGATTTCACTTTCACTTTTCACTTTCATGCATTGGAGACGGAAATGGCAACCCACTCCAGTGTTCTTGCCTGGAGAATCACAGGGATGGAGGAGCCTGGTGGGCTGCCGTCTCTGGGGTCACACAGAGTTGGACACTACTGAAGCGACTTAGCAAACCACAGGATATTTGTGGCTTACAGGGGGCTTCCCGGTAGCTTAGAGTGTAAAGAATCTGCCTGAGATTCTGGAGACCCGGGTTCAATCCCTGGATGAGGGAGATCCCTTGGAGAAGGAAATGGCAACCCTCTCAAGTATGTTTGCCTGGAGAATTCCATGGACAGAGGAGCCTGGTGGGCTACAGTCCACAGGGTTCCAAAGAGTCAGACACGACTGAGCATCTAACACTTTGACATAACAAAGAGTCTAGAGGTAGGCAGACTCCAAGATACTCAGCAATTCAGTCACGTTTATGTCCACCCTTGCCCTCCAGTGTTCCCAGTATTCTGGTCTTTTCTCATGCTTGTCCTCTTGTCAGTAGTAGACAGATGGTTGCCATCATGCCAGACTCTATTTCCTCATGCCAGCATCACAAAGAAGAGTGAGGATGGTGATGTTAGACCTCACGGTCTCTTTCCGGGAATCCGTCGCCCAAAAGATCACCAAGACTCGGACTCAGTGCAAACAGCAAGAGGATTTATTAGGCTGGCGCGCCGGGGTTCGATCACCACCAGGGAAGAATGAACCCCGAACGTTTGTTACAGAGCAGTTTTAAGCACAAAAACCACAAACAGGTACAGCTAGGGTGGAACGACCTGATTGGTGCTCAAGTCTTGACATTTTCAGGGATAGGTTCATTTGTTATCAGGTCCGACACGGCTGTCCGAGCTGCAATTTTACTGTTAACTTGTTTTTCTGAAAAATAATTTCCTGGAATGGTTTTGAGGTAAACATCCCCCAAAAAGCCTCCCGGAGGCTGCATTCCTGAGATATGAGCCTCTTACACATTCTTGAGATAAAGGTTTGTCTTAAGATTAACAGGAGGGCCTGTTTTTCCTAAGGCCCTAGTGAAACTTTAACCTTTATTTTTATTCACCTTTCCTCTCAGTGATAAAGACTTTCTTTTCTGTAGGCTTTGTGAGTGATCCAAATGTGAATCTGCCTCCCATATCACTGTCCAGAACAGAATCATGTCCTATCCTTAGCCCGATATTCAGGGAACAGGGATGAGATTACCATGATTCATTTCAGGGCATACCTTTCCTGAAATCCAGTTTAAGCAGGAGTGAGGTGTGATATATGCTGCAAAGAATAGTGCTTACCTCAAACTGAGTACATTTGATTCACAACATGGTATTTTTGTAGACAACTGACATTGTTCCTTTGAAAAAAATGGGTTCTCAGCACCAAAAGAACCCTTGAGAAACACTTGCAATACAATCCAAATTTTAATACAATGCAAATTGTATTTGCAATACAATCAATACATGGGAGATTCATATACTTATCTTTAAAACTGTATTAATATAATTTCATCATTTTTAGACTCATTTAAAAGTATTTTATAGTCTTTCAGCTTAAGGGCCAAATATGAACATAAACTGTCAAGGTGTAGATATTTAAAAACGATGGTTAACAGAGTTTACTCCAAGAAAATCAAGGAACCTTGTCAATTTTCTGTTTGTTCAGTTGTTCTGTACTCAAAAAAGGTGGGATTGGGACTTCCCTGGTGGTCCAGTGGTTAAGAATTCATCTGTAAATGCAGGGGACACAGGTTCCAACCCTGGTCTGGGAGGATCCCACATACCACAGGGCAACCAAACCCCTGTGCCACAACTGAGCCCAGAAATCGATAACCCATGCTCCAAAATAAGAGAAGCCAAGGCAGTGAGAAGCCCAAGAACAACTACTAGTGACAAGCCCCCACTGGGGGCAACTAGAAGAAAGCCTGTCCATCCAGCAACAAGGACCCAGTGCAGTCAAAAACAAACTCGGACGGTCAAGAATCTGCCGCAATGCAGGCTACGAGCATTTCCACTTCAGTATTCGTGCCGGAGAATCCCATGGATGGAGGAGCCTGGCAGGCTGCTGGAGTCCATGGAGTCCCAAACAGTGGGACGGGACTGAGTGATTAACACTTTTTCACTTTCAAAAAAAAAAAAAAAGAGTGGAGGGGGATTACCAGCTGTTCATAAACTCCATTGGGTCCCTGCCATAATGGCTCAAGGAACTAAGGTCACAGATAGCCAGTGGCAGAATCTCATCTCTTGTCTCCATATCCAGCGCGCATCCTGCTTAACTGCAGGAGACTCGATCAACAAACACGGTCTGCGTGCCCATTACCTGGCAATGTCCCAGATATTTCTGTCTGGAGCTTGGAATGAATTTCCACCCGGAAGAATGCTAAGAATTTGTTTTAAGGGTGTGGCTGGGTCCGGCAGAGCCAGGGAGACCTCGGGGAAGGTGAAAGTCTAATGGGGTGGCACGGAGGACCAGACCACGAAGATTCTAAGCATCTAAAGTGGGATCACAGGGTATCCAACGTCAGGGGCGTGCAAAGTCAGGGGCCTGAGCCGCCGGGTGCCCGCCTGGCGGCGCCGTAACCACTGCGCCCGGGCCTCGACCCCTGCCGCCGGCCTCCAGCCACAGGCGTCGCTGTGCGCTCGCGCCGGCAAGGGAGCCGCGTTTCGCGGAGAGCAGGCGCTCACGGTGTGCAGGGCTTTCAGTTTCTGGCGCGAACTTCCGCCGTTCCAAAGTTGCAGGGAGGCTAGGCGCGATGTCCGGGGACAGCAGCGGCCGCCGGCCTGAGGGCCGGGGCCGGGGCCGTGACCCGCACCGGGATCGCACCCGCTCCCGCTCCCGCTCGCGGTCCCCGCTGTCGCCCGGGTCCCGCCGCGGCGCCGCGCCCGAGCGCAGGGAGGCCCCAGAGCGCCCGGGCTTGGAGGATACCGAACCGTCGGATTCCGGGGACGAGATGATAGACCCGGCGAGCTTGGAGGAGGAGACCGACCCCAGCCTGTGCCGCCAGATCCGCCATCAGTACCGGGCGCTTATCAACTCGGTCCAACGTAAGGCAGGGGAGCGAGGCGGGAACCGCGCGCAGGCCCTGTGCGGCCCGGCTGGTTCTTGGAGCCCGGGACCAGCCCCGCGCGGCCGCGCCCGGGTTCGGGGTTTACGAGGCGCTCGCGCATCTGTCGTGCGGATCGCAAGGCACGACCTTGGCGGGGGCGCGCGAGTCCCCCAGGGGCGGGACCACCCGAGGCCAGGCGCGGTCTGGAAGCGGGGGAGAGGAGGCACGAGGAGCCGGGGCGCATTTTCTTACATCCAGCGGTTCCCCGCCGGCAGTCGCCCGCCCGTGGCAGCTGCCAGAAATGCAAATTCCCCAGTGCACCCTGGACCTACCTATTCTGAAACTCTGGGTGGCCCGGCTCTGCAAGCTGTGGCTTGCAGAGTTGGAGAGTCCTGTTAAGAACGCTCCAGAATGCGTGGAAGCCCATGGGTGAAGGTTAGGGGGAGCGAAGTGGGTCCCCTTTTCAAGTTCATTCTGCTAAAGGGGTAGTCATCTTTTCTGTTGTCACGCCGTTTTGGTTAAAGAAATACAGCTGAAAATAATTCCACCGGGGAGCGGGGGTGGGGAAGGGGGCTGGGACTTGGCTCTCCAGCTGCAGCTGGTTACTCTGTCAATGACTTGTTAGCCTATGATGAGCGCCTTTCCCAAAGCTTGTATTTTGTTAAATAGAAAACCGGGAGGGGATATATTGAACGCCAGCGACAAGTTAACAGAGGTCCTTGAAGAGGCTAACACTCTCTTTAATGAAGGTAATTCCCTGTTTTATGAAAGGAAGCTTTCTGTTAGGGTAATTTTAATTAGTTTTGCGTGAGAACCGAATGCTTGACACCGAACAACCCCCATATTTATGAGTGCTTTACTAGTTTTGGAACCTTTTCCCTTGTAGTACCACTACTATGATTGTGCACTTATCGGTCCGTAAGGACTGCTTCCCCTGATGGATCAGAGGTTAAAGCGTCTGCCTGCAATGTGGGAGACCTGGGTTCGATCCCTGGGTCAGGGACGATCCCCTGGAGAAGGAAATGGCAACCCACTCCAGTATTCTTGCCTGGAGAATCGCATAGACGGAGGAGCCTGGTGGGCTACAGTCCAAGGGGCCACAAAGAATCGGACACTTCACTTTCACTTTCAAAAGTACAAACAAGTAGTAAGGGCTTTATTTGGGGGTGAGGTTGGGGAGCAGCAGCCAGTTTTAACAAGCGCCCGAGGAGATTCTGTTGCTTAAGTTTGAGAACTTTCTGTGTATTATATTTCTACTCTATTGACTGCTGAGAACTTTTATGTCTTATCTTTCTACTCTCTTGACTACCCAGGATGCATTGGATGTATTAAAGAAAGAACTGAGCTGGCTTCTGACATCCTGTTTCTTTTCTTGCCTTCCTCCCGACCTCTCAACCTCCCGTCCCTAAGCTCCTTGCACTTGGTCCACCTAATATAACCCAGTGGGGATGGCCGGGTCTACAGGTGGCCCTGTTGGTCTCCAGTGAGGGGAGGGGCCTGAGAAAGAGAAGAATCTCAGCACTGAACTCTAGCATTGTGGGGGCGAAGGGGGCTCTGAAATAAAAGCTTGGTTTGAATGAAAAGCAGCAGCAGTGTTAGTGCTAAGAGTGGTCTCTGTGTTTGAAGATAGGACAGGTCAGGCAGCCCCTGATGGTGTGGGCACTGGGTCACGGAGCCCCGGGACAAGCCCTCAGACTACTTTTCCCTCCTTTCTCTAAATTCTATGGGAGCAGGAGAGGGGAGTGCAGACCCTTGCAGGTGAAGAAGTCAATAGCTGGCCGCTGCCTGGACACCACCACTCCACGTGTTCTCTGAGAACCAGAACATTTCTTTCCTTTCACCTGGTGCAACCCCTCCTCCACTCTCTCTAGCTTTTTCTTCTGAGCTTGGACCCCCGCCCCCCACCCCCCAGGCTGTCTCTTCGGGTTGCTCTTGACCCCTTGTCCCCTATTATTCACCCACCGCTGAAAAGTTGTTGATTAACAGATTTCCTGCTTGGCCAATTCCACTATGCTAGCTGGGTCGCCTTTTTAAGGCAACTCAACCGGCCCTAGGAGACAGCCAGCCAACAAAGGGTCCTGTCTCCGCCATATATACAGACTGCGTGTTCTGCACCTCCTCAGGCGCGGATCCGTGCGCGGGAGATGGCGTGAATCCATCCGCGGGAGACGGGCGCTCTCCTCGCAGCTTGCGCGCAGCGGCGGCTGGCGGCGGGGAGGGGAGGTCTGGAACGCCCGGAACTAGTCCCTAGCTTTTGCCTCTTGTCTCTCATTCGTTGTCGTGTTCACAGTAATTCTCCTGAAATAAAACTGGGGAGAAAATGATGCATATGAATACAAAACTTGGAGTTGGTGCGTTCATCAGCCTGAGGAATGTTTGGGCAATGGGCAATTCAAATGAAATGGCCTTGAGGAGCGAGCCAGGCAGAGGCATTTGTGTGTTTGAACTCTGCCGGCCAGATTTGTCTCTCGGCTGCCTTTTCAGTTTGCCTTGCTGGTCTTCCTGGAGCACGGTTCCACACTGCCTGCTCCCTTTCGGGGTCTGGTCAAACCCCTCAGTCCTGCTGTGTCTTCCTCTAATGAACCCTCCCCCTCATCTCCCCAAGCCTCATCCTGTTTCCTGGCCCCGTTTCCTTCTTGTCTCCTTTTCTTTAAATCCTTTCTTGTCTGTAGCTTATCTTAAATGTTAAAAGATGAACCTTTTTGGATCATCCATCCTCGGAGGTCATGGCCCTGCTGCCTGTAGGCTGTTCATTTGGTGGGACCTGTGCTGCCAGGCAGAGTTTGCCTCTCCCGCTACCTGCCCAGCACGGAACTGCAGCTGAGGCTCCTCAACAACGGACCTATTACCTTCCGGTCTTGGCCACGCCCAAGCACAACGCCTTACACTCGTGGGCATTCAGCTTGGCTCCCATCATCACCCTTACACTCGTGGGCATTCAGCTTGGCTCCCATCATCACCCTTACACTCGTGGGCATTCAGCTTGGCTCCCATCATCAACACAGGTGTTACTAGCGCCTGGATGGGAGTGCCTGGAGTCCGAGGGAACAGCCGGTGTTAGAGATGATGGGGGTTTGTTGAACTGTGGTTCATGAAGAGATTTTTATTCAGTTCCCAGAAAGCAGGAACAGTGTAGTAGAGCGAGCTGGCTGTTTAGGAAGACTGGTCAGTTTTGATTTCAGATTTTGGTGAGCTGACCAGGGAACCTGTTTTTATACAGAGATGAGTGTGTTTGAGATTTTTTTTCCCTTTTGGTCCACTGGGAAATGGGGAGTTAAGTGCAGTTGGAAGTTTTGGGAAAATGCCTGTGGATAAACATGTATGTTGTAATGTGTGTCTTTCCCTTCTTTTTTGAATAGTGTCCCGAGCAAGAGAAGCAGTCCTAGATGCCCACTTTCTTGTTCTGGCTTCAGATTTGGGCAAAGAGAAGGCAAAGCAGCTGCGTTCTGATCTGAACTCCTTTGATATGTTGCGATACGTGGAAACTCTAGTAAGTTCAAAGCTACAGAATCGTAATAAAAAATGTTTCATCTGTCACATATTGTATAATTATCCACTTTGCTTATATCCATATGCAGATGGTTTTCACTTCATTTTCCCTTTTGTGTGGGCCTGAGAATCCTCCAGAGAGATCTTACAAGATTAAACACATGACAGTCGGGCTATGTGGTGGAACTAGATTGGGAGTTGAGAGCAGTTTGGAAACCTCCTAGCCTTCTAAGACTCAGGGTGCTATGTTTATTTCAAATGGCCATTTTTCCCCTCACTGTTGTCAGTTCATGAGTTCATTCTCAGTGACCTGGCGCCTTTGTCCTAGGCTGGGCAGAAGGCCACATGCAGGCAAAGCACAGCTGGATATGAGTTATGTCTGGAGGAGGGCCATATTTTGATTTGTCTTTGAGAATATTTCAGAACCATACGAATATGACTGGGGTTCTGCTTTTTGTTTGTTTGTTTGTTTTATTCAACTGTCTTTGCCTCTTAATGATTGAATGGTGGTTACCTGAAAATTTGAAACTTTGGCTTGATGAATTTTTTGCCCCTAAAAGCACAATGAGATGAACTTTGTATTTTACTGTTTTTTTTTTCTCTTTATTTTGGTTTTACTTTGAGCCAACCTCTGTCCTAGCATTTCTGTTAGGACATTAACTTTCTGTTTGTTAAAAGGTTATCAAAATGATTTAGTACCATGAGATCCAAACAGATAAATTATTTTGTAAAGGCGTGAGGCAGATGAGGTTTTTGATGTTTTCAAAACCTTAGGTTTTTTAAAAATTTAACTTACAAAAAAATTTAACTTAAATTTTAAATCTTAAAATTTTTTTTTAAACTTGAAGTGTAGTGCATTTTTGAAAATGCTCAATAAAGTTGGCTATATATTGGGTAATCTTTTTAAAAATTACTTTTATTTATCAGGGTGAGCTTTGTATTTTAAATTCCGTAAGTCTTAAAGCGGTCCATGCTGATCCCCAATTTAATAAGCTGTCTAGACTCTGGCGGGAGGATTTTTTTCAAATATTACCCCAAATATAAGAACTATAAAGAAAAAATTGGTAGATTTGACCAGATAAAAACTGAAATGTCTTCCTCCAAGTGTGCAGTGGTAGAACGGTTGGCAGGAGAATGGAACAGAGCTGACCGTGTCTCTCTGACTGGGTTCTGGCAGCCTCTCTTTTCTTCAAAGTTTAACTGCCTTTAAAGGGTTAAGCTCTCGAGGGCTTTTTGATTACTGTTTATATATGGTATTGCTGTTTTAATTTGATAACTTCTAGGCATTTCATAATTTTATAATGTAATAAAAATGTACTTTCATAAAAGCAAATTTAATACGCTTTCTGCAAAATAGCTTGAGATAAGAGAATTATTAGATTTCTGCCAACTCTTCCCAGGAAGTCACCTTTAAGATGAGTCAATCTCTCCCTGATGCTACGTGCTGCTCCCTGGAAATCCTAATCTGCAAACTAATCAGAGGTCTCCAAGAGGTTGGCTGGAAATGAAAATTGAAAGCCAGCTAAACTTCCATGTTCTATCCCAGAGCGTTTGCTTAGGGATGTGAATTTCTATTTTTATGCTAATTCAGCATTGCTGATAGTTTAAAAATGAGTTGTGCGTGATCAGGCCCAGCGAGCTAAGTTCTGGTAGGCCCGCCCCTCGGCCTGCAGGGGGCTAGAGCAGGGCTTCTCAGCCTTGGCACTACGTGCATTTTGGGCTGGTTGCGTCTCTGCTGTTGGGGGCGCCTGCTGTAGGATGCTGAGCACTATCCTGGCCTCTACCCACTACGGCATTTAGTAACACGGCCCTCCCTGCCATCCACCCAGTTGTGACAAGTGTCTCTAGACAGAATGCCTGGGGAGGTTAAAACTGCTATGGTCTGGATCATCTCACTTTCTCACCAAAAAGTCCTGAGTACCTTGAAGAACAGTTTCTGCCAAAAGAAGGTGCCTTTGAAAACAGGAAATCTGTAATAAGAAATTGAGCCAACATGTTAGGACCCTGAAAACAGACTTTGCCTCTGGCCTGTTGTGTAGTGATAGAGTTAATTGAGTGCTGTGAATGATTGCTCGTGGCTTAACTGGGGTTTCTGTTTCTCTTCATTTTTGTAGCTGACTCATATGGGTGTAAATCCGCTAGAAGCTGAAGAACTCATCCGTGATGAAGATAGTTCTGATTTTGAACTCATAGTCTATGACTCCTGGAAAATATCAGGCAAAACAGCAGAAAACACCTTTAATAAAACCCATACATTCCACTTTCTGTAAGATTATTTTGAAAATCCGACAGACCAGCTATTTGTAAACCTTAAATTGTGTTTTATTGTAGGGACAACAATTATTTGGTATTGTAGAGGAGATAGTCATGATGCCACCACTCGGAGACTTTCTAAAGTTTGATTTAAGAGCCCGTAGTATCTTGCGGATGGATCCTCATCCAGCTTAACTGGAGCAGGAAAGGCCGTGGGCTGGCACCTCCTTAGCAGGGCACTCTGCTGGCACCTTTGCTTTCTAGCATGGGAGACTTTAGGTCTGTGACATAATGTCTGGCTTTATCATCTTTAAAAGTCCTTATTACATAGGAGGATGATACCGCCTATGAAAGGTATCTTAAGATACTACCAATATATGTAAAGTGCCATTTATTATATGTAATTCCCTGTTAGATGATCGCTGTCTTATATTTGAAGACTAGTTGAGTCACTGACACATAAACTGCCCACTTCATCTTTTTGGATACAGCTTTGATTTTGAAAAGCTTTTTTTTATACTCAAATGGAATTGGCTTCTGTCTTAATTTCCTAGCTTAGTCTTATGAAGAGGCTAAGAACAACTCTTACTGGTTCTTTTCTAAGACAGCCTTTAAAATATCCAGAAGATAATTTCTCCAGGGCAACCACTCAAGTGGTTTCCTCCTTAAGTGGATAGCTTAGGGTATTTGTCTATTCTGAGTGCCCTTCTAAACCTCCTGACATTGGTAGTGCCTCAGAAGGCTTTGGAGATGGAGATTTAGTAAGTCTGTGGTGCAGGGCCAGGCACCTGGGTTTTCTTCTTATTTCCCAAGGCATCTGTTTTTAACAAGACTTACCTTAATTCAGGTGCCCAGAATCACTGTATATTACAGCAAAAAGATCAAACTTCTTTATTATAGGAAAAGTCTAAATCTGTTTTTTGCTGTTGAATTAGGTTCCACCATAAATGCAGGATCTAAAGATAGCCTTTTGGGAATTCCCTGGTGGTCCAGTGGTTAGGACTCCCAAGTTCTCACTGGTGAGGGTTTGGGTTCAATCCCTGGTCGGGGAACTAAGATCCCCAAGCCTTGAGGCATGTCCAAAAAAAAAATAAAAAGAAAGAAAGATAGCCTTGGGTTACATAACTTAAACCCTTTGTCATCATCTAGCCCAATTTGTGGCCACAGTGATTTACTTACGACTTTGCAGCCTTCTCCTTGCTGTTGCCTTGGCCCGCAGTGTCCTTTGCCCCATGTTTTCTTTCCATCTGGTTAAGATTTGCTTGGGCTTCTTGGTTGACCCTAGTGGTAAGGAGCTGCCTGCTGATGCAGGAGATGTGAAAGACTGGGGGTTCAGTCCCTGGGTTTGGAAGATCCCCTGGAGGAGGGGCGCTGCGACCCACTCCAGTATTCTTGCCTGGGGAATCCCATGGACAGAGGAGCCTGGTGGGCTGCAAAGAGGCAGACATGACTGAAGCAACTCAGCGCACACACGGGATCTCTACTGTATACTTTGATTTCTTCCAGTGCAGGGACCACAGGGGACTAAATTCTCTAGGCCCTGGTTGTTTCTGCCTGGTATGTCTGTTGCTGTAGGGCTTTTCTGGGAGGGAGTCCAAAAGGGAAAGGAATCCCATGGCCTCTGCCTTACCTGTTAGCTCGTAAGACAGGGTGTGTTCTGGAGTCTCAGCCAGTGTGGCTCTGCTCTGGCACCCCCAGAACAAAAGGCTTTTTTTAACCTCAGTGGGGCTGTTCATCCCCATTCCCCACACACGTTCGTCCTTCCCCTGATCTCTGAAGCTGGCTCTGTGAAACAGACAACAGGCTAGCTGGGAGGACTATAGGCATACTGACTGACTTACTATTAAGAGTAAAATACAAAGGTATTGAGGAGGAATCTGGTTGAATTCTTTGAGAAACACAGAAGGAGCAGAAAGGCTGTCACAAACTGGACAGTCTTGGTCTGATGTCACTCACACACCACTGATGCCTGGTCTGAATGTGAGGATGCTGTGGGAACTGCTTTCAGTTAGTGAAATTAGTTTGTTTTAAAAACAAAGACATGAAAGCATATTTTTCATTAGGTTGGGTTCAATACAAGGAGAGTGCCCTGTGCCAAAGCCACGAATTGAACGTCCAAGAAAAGTTCGTATGATAGAAGAGCAGCAGGCAATGCCTGCCCAGGTTTGTTCAAATGTTGCTTTTTAAAAACACTTAATTTAAAATAGCCATTAGTATCATATACATGTAATTTGGCTGTCTTTTCTCAGTGTTTGGGTCTGGAGTCAGGTTCTGTCACTCAAAAAGTAATCATTTAATGTTTGAATCATTTTTGATATGTTTAAGTCTTGAAACATTTTATTGGATGGGCCACTTGTCTTAGTTCTTAACTCATTCCTGTAGTAAGGATTAGTTCTCCCCAAGCAGGTCTCTTAACTTCAGCACTGTCGGCATTTGGGGTGGATAATTCTTTGCTGTGAGAGGCCCTCCTGTGCACCGTGGGATGTTTAGCAGCATCCTTGGCCTCTTCCCACTAGATGCCAACAGCCTCCTCTCATGTTCCCCCTCCCGTCCCAAGTATGACAACCAAGTGTTAGAAGATGTCTCATGGGGCTAGGCGGGGAGCACTGCAGAAAAAAATCACTCCCAGGTGAGAACCACTGTTCTAAACTGCCCCTTTTATAATTTGCTATTTTACATTCAACCTGAAAATGACGGATTTGGTCATGTTACTCCTCTCTTAGATAATTCATATGAAAATGTTACTAAAGCTAGAAAAATCTTTTTAACTATCAATTTTAAGACAGGAATAAAAACGGTTAGAAATCCTAAGTAAAAAGATATTTCGAGGAGTTTGGCCGGGAAGAGAGCACAAAAGCTTAACAGGCAGGCAAGTAGGTCAGTCTGCTTGATAACAGCTTTATATTTTCAGTTAAAAAGAATGGAAGAGTCTCATCAAGAAGCAACAGAAAAAGAAGTAGAAAGAATCTTGGGATTGTTGCAAACATACTTTCAAGAAGATCGTAAGTACGATACCAAGCGTAAAGTGGAGCAATCTGTATTTGTCAGTTAGGCCTGTGTCACTTGCAATGAGAAGCTATTTTTATTTAAAAGGCATATATGTAATGCTTGAATCATTTTGATTTTTCTTGACATATCTTTTATGAGACTTCTCTCTAGAAATCCCATGAGAACATTTCCATCCCACCGTAGTGGTGAAGGGAAATTCTCATTTTTTCCCCAAAGATGGGATATTTTTTCTGTTACAAAATAATACATGCCAAAGATGTGAAAAAAGTAAAAGTCAAGTACCTGTTCTACCTGACCTCACTCCCTCGAGGTCGCCACTTATTTCAGACTTTTTATGTCTATGTCAGTCATAATAAATATGCAACTAAGTAGTTGGGATTTTTGTGTTGTTGGTGATGGTGGTGTTTTGCTTTTTCAAAGCAAAATAATATATACATTTTTCTGCAAGATGACTTGTGCATTTGGACATTTTCCCATATTGATACATGCAGATCCTGCTTACTCTTTTCAATGATTCCCACTGGGTGAGTGTATCATACATTTAACAAATCCTCTGTTTAGTGGACAAGTTCTTTATAGCATTTTTCTCTTGTATAACCTGCTGGAGTGAAAAATCTGGGCACACCACTTCGTGCATGTGTGCTAATATTTCTGTAGGACAGCTTTTTAAAGGAGGATTGCCAGGGAAGTGGGCATGCAGATTTTTGATAGATATACCAGATTGTCCTCCAGTGGGGTTGTATTGATTTCCATCCCATAACAGGATGAATGCCCACTTCCTTTCTTTGGTTAACACTAGAGAATATTGGTCTTAATTGATGAGCAAAAGTAATTTTTTCCTTTTTGTCTTAGCTGATACTCCAATGTCCTTCTTTGACTTTGTGGTTGATCCACATTCTTTCCCCCGGACAGTGGAAAACATCTTTCATGTTTCTTTTATTATAAGGGTAAGATTTAAGATTATTTCTCTGTTTTTCTTTGCTTTTAAAAGAGTAAATAATAACAGGTATAGGTGAGAGGTGGCTAAGGAATTTGTACTAACCAGTATAGACCCATTGTAGCAAAACACTGACGAGTCACAGGCCAAAGAAGCTAAAAATTAAGTGCTTGCTTTTACATTTTAGACATATTTGGAGCTTACAGATTAGGTAACTATGTGGTATACATGTTAAATTTCCCAAATTTGTTAGTTGTTATGTAAGAAAATACCCTTGTTTTCAAGAGATATACACCAAAGTTGTAAGGAAAAGGGCTTCCCAGGTGGCACAGTGGTAAAGAATTTGCCAGCCAGTTCAGGAGATGCAAGAGATGCAGGTTTAATCCCTGGTTTGGAAGATCCCTGGAGAAGGAAATGGCAGATCACTCCAGTATTCTTGCCTGGAGAAATCTATGGGCAGAGAAGCCAGTCCATGGGGTCGCAAAGAGTCGGACTTGACGGAGTGACTACACTTTCAGAGAGAGAAGCAGTAATATAAATATGGCAAAACACCAACAGTTGGTGACCCAGGGTAAAGAATGTATGGGAGGTCTTTACAGTCTTGGAACTCTTAAGTTTGAAGTAATTTCAAAACAGATGGTTTAGGAGAAAAAAAAAGAAAAATTCTCAGAAGTGTACCTTGAGAATTTTCTCCAGGCTGTCTTCAGTCTTATGTCCGGTTGCAATCCTGCACTTCTAAGATTAATTCGATTTTAACAAAATCCAATCTTGTGCTGACAAAAAGTTGTTTGTTTGTTTTTTTGACAAAAGTGTTTTTTTCAGAAATGATAACTAAAGCATATTTTGTCAACGGTCAGTGATAGTATTATGCATCATAAAAATGTGTTGTATTCAGGAACTTCCTGGCAGTCCAATGGTTAGGACTCCTCGCTCTCACTGCTGAGGGCCTGGGTTCAGTCCCTGGTGGGGGACCTAAGATCCCACCAGCTGCATGGCTCAGCCAAAAAAATAATCATAATAATAAAATGTGGAGTACTCAAAAGTATGAATCAGTCAAAGAGCCAAGATGGTTGTAGTTTTATTTAAGAGATCTCGGGGATGAGGTTGTGCCTGGGTAAGCGAGCTGATTAGAACCTGAAAGATACCCCATGTAGAGGGAGAAGGCTTGTCTGTATACACTCCTCGTTATTGTTATGGTATATTTTGATTGTCTAAGGTTTAGAATTTTCTCACTGTGTAATTTTTTCATCCAGTGGCTGAAGGTTTTGAATCTAAATTTTAGTCTTTGTGTTACAGGATGGTTTTGCAAGAATAAGACTTGACCAAGACCGACTGCCAATAATAGGTAAATGATTCTATGTCCAGAAAAGTTAGTTTTAAAGAAAATGCATTTGTTACTGGAGGGTGTGAAATGTATTTTATTAAGGGTAAATTGAGTTTTTATTTTGGGCGACAGACTTTACAATGTCTTCCTCAACTAACTGAAAATACTGAAAACTTGATCATAGTTTAAAACTGATGGGTTCCAGTTCTGTCATTGATTCAACATCTACTGCTGTTAAGAATAACAAGAAATGATATAGTTTCCCTTAAATTTTAATTTAGAAAGTCTGTAATTAGTTATTTTTGTAGTTTCCTTCTTTCTATTTTATCCCTAATGCCAGCTCCTCCTCTCCAGATTCTGTGTTTTTTTCTTTCTCATTTTTTTGCCTCTTTTATATACAAGTTTCATTTAAATATCTCTCACAGTTAGAAAATTGATGTCAAAAAGAACATTGCTATACAATTTACAAATGTCAGTAAATATTAAAGAGTATGGTTAATACAGAATCTTAATTTTGTTGAATGATTCACATTCTCCACTACTCTTTGGCTTTTAAGGCCTCCTGTACAGAATGAAGTATTTCATTGCATTTACCGGTTCCTTTAAAAAGTTCTTACTTTCATACTGGACACACTAAACCTTAGCTCTGTGTTTGGTTCATAGATATGCAGAGTTTTTCAAATGACTGGAATGTGTTATTTTACCACTTTTGTTGTTGTTGTTAATGGAAGCAAGCGGGGTTACTTTCTGCTGAAATAATACAACACTAATGCATGAATTCCTAATAAGGATATAATACTCTAAGCATCTGCTTGGTACAGGTGTCTTTCCTATTAGTCATTGGTGTCTGTTCAGATTACCTCTTCTGATCTGAAAACTTTGCCTCTCAAACAGAGCCTGTTAATGAAGAAAGTCGAGGAATTGACCAAAACACTCAAATTAGGAATCAAGGAATTATAGCTCTGAGTTATCGAGACTGGGAGGTAAAGCCCTGCATGTTACCCTGGGCAGTTTCTTTCCAAGAATTCCTTTGCTGTAAACCCAGTGCTCACATGCTCTCTGTTCTCTACCAGGAGATTGTGAGGACCTTTGAGATCTCAGAGGCTGTGATTACTTCAAGTCAGAGCCAGCAGAGGCTAAGTGCTTGACACCGGCTGAAGGTAACATTTCCCCTGGGACAGCTGCATGTATTTATTATAGTTTCTGTCTCACTTTTTCATCTTCTGGTGAAATTTGGATTTTGCTTCCCTCTAGTGCCTCATTCTTAAAATTGTGTGTAACTGGTGAGAAGGGCAGAACACGACCTAGTGGTTGCAAGTTCCCACCTTTGGATTGATTACTTTGGTGGTTTTAAGATGTGCAGTTGAAAGAGACAGAGCAGAGATTGTTCTTGGTTTGGCATTCTCCCCACCTCCGCAACAAATGGATAAATGAGATAATGGAATATTGAATCCTCCCGTCAGTTGAGTTCACTGTCCCATTAGGTTTGCTTACTTTATGCAGACAAAGTAGAAAAGGAAAATGAAGATAGAACTACCTTGGAATGATGTTGGTAATGGGCATTTCTGAAACCTGTGTTTTGTTTATGAAATAATTCTCCATTTTTATAAAGGAGATGAGGAAGGGAATCTTAGAAACGACCTGGTATTCTGTATTGCACACAGCTGTGGGCGGGCATCAGGAGAGGGGATCCTGTTGGCTCTGCCCCTTTAGTCTCACTCTGCTTTGTTTTCTTTCTCTACAAATCTGTAAAATGGGATTCTGAGTTATAGTTAAAAGTTAAAATTAGCTTTTCAGTACTTAGTGTAAACTCTTAATATATGCTTCAATTATTTGAGCTTTTGTTCCAAGGTAACTGAAGGAAAGAGGAGAACTGATATAAGATCTATACTGTGGGTTTACTTGGGCCTTCCTCACTGAGGAGGAGCTGGTTGGTAGATTCCCTTTATGCATCTTAAATGAACTTTTAATTTACCATTTATAAACTGTTAACCAGCTATTTCCCTCCTTTGTTTTTTAGGACTCATGGGGATGCTGAAATCCAAAAAGGAAAGCAGCATGTATTGTATATATTGTATGATCAAACATTTTTAAAGACAGATTGTTTTTAATAAAATGTAGCTTTTGATAGTTAATGGATTTGTCATGTTTATCTTGGATTAAAGGAAATTCATTGCCATATGTACAAATAATTGCAGTTATTCTGTATTTCCTGTTCTTGGGAGAGTTTCTGCTTTATCTAGCCCTATCCCATGGAAAGTTTTAGTTAGGTTGTTAATGGCTTAAAAATCATTATGGTTCTCTGTGCATCTTTTTAGCTGTAAAGTTAGCCAGTCACGTCAACACTTGTTAGGTTGTACCATATGAAACTGTTTTAGTAGGTAAGATACAGTCAAATATCAGCAATTTTGTGTGCTTCAGCCTGTGATTTACACACAAGGAACTGTTTAAGCCTCTTTCTAGCCAAGCCAGACCACTTTTGGGGGCAACGCCAACCCTGGATTCATCTTAGCAGCAGTCCTCTCTCTGCACCTGAGGGCTGCTGACTGCTACAGAGAAAACCTGTGCAGCTTCGGGTCAAGTCATGGTGCTTCATGGGTGCTGGGCCGTCAGGTCCGTCCTTGATGTTCTGAGTCCTATTTGGTTCCTCTTCCTGCCCTTCTCTACCCGTCCTTTCTCACTCCTTCCCTCTGATGTCAGAGGTAGAGTTGTTTCATCTGCAGAGGCTCTGGTCTCCTGCATCCCCATCCCCGGGTCTCTGCTGTCAGTCAGCCCTTCTCCATACCCAGCACTTGCCCTTCAACCCTGTTCATCTCTCGTCTTCAAAAGATTACTGTGACCCTTCTCAAGTTACCTCCTTTTAAAGTAACAATCACTTGCTGTCTCCTCATGAGCGCTCCCACCACGCTGTGGGGCACCTCCTTTCCCATCATCCTGAAAGGCTTGCTGTTGGTGACTCTTCCAAAATTGTTAAATCCAATGGATAAATACTATGCATTTGACACTTGAAAACTTTACTTTCTGAAAACTGTACATCCTTTTACTTGGTCCTCTCCCTGGTTCCCCTTCCACCAGTTTAGGAATCTCATGATTTGTAGTTCATCTGTATCCTGAACATTCCCCCAAGCTTCTTGGACTAAACTTCTCTGAAAAGCCACAGATGCACATAACCAGTGGCTTGTTGGACAGCATATGGGCCTGTTTTAAACATATGTGTAAAAACAGCTCCCAAAGCAAAGGAGAAAAGGAAAGATATAAGCATCTGAATGCAGAGTAAGAATAGCAAGGAGAGATAAGAAAGCCTTTCTCAGTGATCAATGCTAAGAAATACAAGAAAGCAACAGAATGGGAAAGACTAGAAATCTCTTCAAGAAAATTAGAGATACCAAGGGAACATTTCATGCAAAGATGGGCTTAATAAAGGACAGAAATGGTACGGACCTAACAGAAGCAGAAGATTACAGAGAGGTGGCAAGAATACATAGAACTGTACAAAAAGATCTTCATGTCCCAGATAATCATGATGGTGCGATCACTCACCTAGAGCCAGACATCCTGGAATGTAAAGTCAAGTGGGCCTGAGGAAGCATCACTACAAACAAAGCTAGTGGAGGTGACGGAATTCCAGTTGAGCTATTTCAAATCCTAAAAGATGATGCTGTGAAAATGCTGCACTCAATACGCCACCAAATTTGGAAAACTCAGCAGTGGCCACAAGCCTGGAAAAGGTCAGTTTTCATTCCAGTCCCAAAGAAAGGCAATGCCAAAGAATGCAACTATTGCACAATTGCACTCATCTCACACGCTAGCAAAGAAATGCTCAAAATTCTCCAAGCCAGGCTTCAGCAATATGTGAACTGTGAATTTCCTGATGTTCAAGCTGGTTTTAGAAAAGGCAGAGGAACCAGAGATCAAATTGCCAACATCCGCTGGATCACTGAAAAAGCAAGAGAGTTACAGAAAACATCTATTTCTGCTTTATTGACTATGCCAAAGCCTTTGACTGTGTGGATCACAATAAACTGGAAAATTTTGAGAAAGATGGGAATACCAGAGCACCTGACCTGCCTCTTGAGAAACCTGTATGCAGGTCAGGAAGCAACAGTTAGAACTGGACATGGAACAACAGACTGGTTCCAAATAGGAAAAGGAGTACATCAAGGCTGTATATTGTCACCCTGCTTATTTAACTTATATGCAGAGTACATCATGAGACATGCTGGGCTGGTGAAGTACAAGCTGTAATCAAGATTGCCGGGAGAAATATCAATAACCTAATATATGCAGATGATACCACCCTTATGGCAGAAAGTTAAGAACTGAAGAGCCTCTTGATGAAAGTGAAAGAGGAGAGTGAAAAAGTGGGCTTAAAGCTCAACATTCAGAAAACTAAGTTCATGGCATCTGTTCCCATCACTTCATGGGAAATAGATGGGGAAACAGTGGCAGACTTTATTTTTGGGGGCTCCAAAATCACTGCAGATGGTGACTGCAGCCATGAAATTAAAAGATGCTTACTCCTTGGAAGGAAAAGTTATGACCAACCTAGACAGCATATTAGAAAGAAGAGACATTACTTTGTCAACAAAGGTCTGTCTAGTCAAGGCTATAGATTTTCCAGTAGTCATGTATGGATGTGAGAGCTGGATTATAAAGAAAGCTGAGTGCCAAAGAATTGATGCTTTTGAACTGTAGTGCTGGAGAAGACTCTTGAGAGTCCCTTGGACTTCAAGGAGATCCAACCAGTCCTCCCTAAAGGAGATCAGTCCTCAGGGTTCACTGGAAGGACTGATGTTGAAGCTGAAACTCCAATACTTCGGTCACCTGATGCGAAGAACTGACTCATCTGAAAAGACCCTGATGCTGGGAAAGATTGAAGGCAGGATGAGAAGGTGATGACAGAGCATGAAATGGTTGGATGGCATCACCACCTCGATGGACAGGAGTTTGAGTAAACTCCGGGGAGTTGGTGATGGACAGGGGAGGCCTGGCGTGCTGCAGTCCATGGGGTCTCAAGGAGTTGGACACCACTGATTGACTGAACTGAACTAAACTGAAAATAACTCCTAAAATTATTGTCCATGTAATTCCTGGATGGTACCTCTCCTTCAGATCTCTTCCATGTCTTCAAGACCACTTGTCAGTTTCTCAGACATCTTCCCACTGCCTTTGAGATATGATACCCTGAGCTCTTTACCAATGTTCAAAGCCTCAGAGGACCAGGCCTTTTACCTGCATTTCCAGGCTTGCTTCCTCCTCTCTGAATTCCTGCTGTTGGTTTCATTTTGGTAAAACAGCTTTACTGAGATATATTTTACATATCATGCTGTTCATCCACTTAAAGTGTGTAATTAATCCGTTGTTTTTAGTCCATTTTCAGGGTTCTGCGACCATCACCAAAATCTGGTTTTAGAACATTTTTGTCCTCACAACCCAGTAGCAGTCACTGCCCTCCTCCATCCACTCTAAACCCTAAGTCCTATCCAACTACTAACCTGCACTCTGTCTATAAATCTCTTGTCTTCATAAATTTGCCTATTCTGGACATTTTGCATAAATCGAATCACTTAACATTTTATTTTCTTCAAGCATGTATGTTTAGAGTCAATTTTTCCTCCATGTGTATTCTACTTGTTTCAGACTCTCATCATTAAGAATCCTAGAAGTGGTTACCTTTTGCAAACTAAGGTGGCAAAGCTGTTCCTTTGCATTTTATATCTTTCTGTAGTTGAGTTTTCCATGTACTTTATCATTATTTTAAAAAATTATCAACAGAAATTATCTGGATAGCGAGACTATCGGCCACTTAATTCTTCAACTCTCTAAAGAGAAGGAAAAAAAAACCAAACTCATCTGTTCTCAAAAATCAAAGTCATATAACATTCCCGAAACATCTTTTCCTCTAGGAGTCCCCAACCTCTGGGATCTCACACCTGGCGATCTGAGGTGGAGCTGATATAATAGAAGTAAAGTGCACAATAAATGTAATGTGCTTGAATCATCCTGAAACCTTCCTGCTTCCCTTCCCCTGGGCTTGTGGAAAATTGTCTTCTGTTAAACCAGTCCCGGGTGCCAAAAAAGTTGGGCACCGCTGTTCTAGAACGCTGTGTTCTAAAAACATATTGCGCTTACCTCAGTTACGCTGTGCTCTTCTGCTGCTGCTACTGCTGCTAAGTCGCTTCAGTCGTGTCTGACTCTGTGCGACCCCATAGATAGCAGCCCACCAGGCTCCCGTCCCTGGGATTCTCCAGGCAAGAACACACCTCCTCCAATGCATGAAAGTGAAAGTGAAGTCACTCAGTCGTGTCCGACCCTCAGCGACTCCATGGACTGCAGCCCACCAGGCTCCTCCGTCCATGGGATTTTCCAGGCAAGAGTACTGGAGTGGGGTGCCATTGCCTTCTGTTTGTTTCCAGTGGAGATCCCCCAGGGGAACTGGAGTCAGTCTGTGCCTCATTCCTGTGCTGACGGTGGCTGCCAGGAGGCAGGCATCAGTGTTGAGTTTCTCCTGTTCTGCCCACCCAAGGAGTTGTCATCCAAAACGCATTCTCGCACCCCATATCCCCCACCAATTGCTACCCTCCTCTAGTCCTTATGGTCAGTATACCTTTTTATACCATAGAATTGGACACAGCTTTATTTCATGTGCTGTTCTCTTCCCCTAATAGACTGTAAGCCTCTTAAGGGGCTATGTTCTAGAGTCTCTGGGCAGGTCTAGGGTTTAGACCCAGGTTGTTGTTTAGTTGCTAAGTCATGCCCAACTCTTTTGTGACCTCATGAACTAGCCCGCCAGGCTCCATGGGATGTCCCAGGCAAGAACACTGAATTGAGTTGCCATTTCCTACTCCAGAGGATCTTCCCGAACCAGGGACTGAACCCATGTCCCTGCGTTGGCAGGCAAATTCTTTACCAACTAGCCATCAGGGAAGCCCTGGACCCAGGTACATGATATCCAGTTAAATTTTAGGTGCATTGGAAAACACAAGACAGTGTTGTCTGCATCATAATTCTAACTTTTACACTCTCCGTCTTTAGAGAGGGAGCTAGGGTTCTTTAGTCAAGGTCAATGCAGAAGCTGTGGAATTGCAGGTTTCTTTCTATAAAAATATTTGTTCCTATGAGCAGTGTTCACATAAAAGAAAAATGAAAAGTATAATAAAGAATAGAGGTGTGTGACAGACTTTAGAGGTTTAGAGTGGTAGGTTGAAATAAAAGCCCATGCTTTTTTGAGACAAAAAGTCTGCTTCTTCCTCCGTGAATGTAGGCTGTGGTGGCTTCTTTGATTAGTAGGATAAGGAGAAGTGATGGTTCTGGGACTTCTGGGGCTAGGTCATAAGAAGCCTTTGTAGCATCTGACAGGCCTCCTGGAGCCCTGAATCACCAGGTAATAAGTCCAACTACTACGTGGCCTTTAAACTACCTGGGGAGGGAAGACAGGGAGGGGGACCAGGTAGGTTCAGCCTTCTAGCTATCCATGCTAAGCCATCTGGGACCTACAGATTAGCCCAGCCACCATCTGAATATTTCCAAGCATTGCCAGTGGTGCTACATGGGGCCAGAAAAATGGCCCAGCTGAGCTCTGCTGGAATGCCTGCTACAGAATTGAGATAAAATGGTGGTGGTTTTAATTCACAAGGTTTTGGGTTAGCTATACAGAGAGCTGAAACACTGGGAATGCTGAGCTTGTGGTTTAACCTCTTTTTTTTCCAGTGTGATGCATTTAGAAACAATATTAGAAGATATTAGATTTTACTGCACCAACATCTATGGAGGTATGCTCACCTGAAAAGAAATACAATAATCTAGAAAATAATTTAAACTTTATGTTTTTGTAGTTGACTTCTCAAAAATGATGGTATACTCAAGAGCTCTCTTCGGAGTGGTTTCCAATTTTACTCTCTTTTTGGACTTTTCCATCAGAATGGTCACTTCTAAAAGTGCTTCCGCATAAGGCTGGACAATGGGATAGGCGGTGACCCATTCATATTCTTTTACTTCCTTTTTCTTCACTCGAGGTTTCAGGAAAGGGGGAGCTTGTGCAGGTATTTTTTGAGCACGTCGTTGATCATTTCTTTGCTCCGTGAGTTCTCTCCCTCGAATCATTCGGTCTTGATGTCCCTTTATCTGTTTCTTTGCCCAGGCTACTCTGTACTGCTTGGCCTTAGCTTTATGTGTTTTCTGGATGTTTTCAGTTGAAACATCCTTCTTCAGGTTTAATACTTCGTTGGAAGGAATTTCACTTGAGATGCTTTGAGGAAGCAGTTGATAATTGTGGTCTCTGAGGCCTCTGGCTTGTTCGGCTCGGTGGATGTGTTTCTGTATCTGGTTCAGCTCTCTCTTGGACACTAAATAGTGCCATTTTTTAGTATCTTCTTTTTTTTTCCGTTTTGTGGCCTCCTTTCCTTTTCCTCTGTTTTAATTTCCCCTTCTGGAACCATTTTGTGCTTGCATGCTTTTTCCAGCATTTCCTGGTAGTGTTGATAGTAGTATGCCTCTGCTTGGGCGAACCGGAAGTCAAAAGACACGGCCTTAAGTTGATCGAGTCTTTCATTCTCCTGTTGAGTCTTTTGGGCTAGCAACTTCCTCACCTCTGAAGAATGGACACCACCTAAACTCTTGTCAAGGGAAGTATCAGAGCTCTTTTCAGTTGGCTGTGCTTTATTCTCTATACGGGCCATGGCACAGTTCTCAGGCAGCCACAGCCCCGCCTGGCACCCTCACACTACGGCCTGGTTAGGGTCTTGTAACTGTTTCCTGTCTTCCTCTTCAAGCCCCCTCCCTCCCCCACCTCCTGCATTTCCTTACCTCCCCGAAAACCAGCAGCAGGCCCTCAGGAACTCCTCCCACTGCAGAAACGACCCATCGCCTCTCTCCTGGACTCTGCCTTCCTGCCCTCTCACCTATCAAAAGCCAGTTCTGGGGCTTTGCTGGCGGTCCAGTGGTTATGAATCCGTCTGCCAGTGCAGGGGACACAGGCTCAGTCCCTGGTCTGGGGAGACCCCCGCATGCTGTGGGGCAGCTAAGCCCGTGCGCCCTAGGGCCTGTGCTGTGCAACCAGAGAAGGCGCCACGACGAGAAGCCCGCGCCCTGCCACAAGCGCGGCCCCTGCTCGCCCGCCAGGGAGTCCGCGCAGTGATGAAGGCCCAGAGCAGGCACAAAAATAAACCTCAGTTCTTCCGCCTCTGTTGAGCTTCTAGCACTTCAGTTTACAATGATCAAATTCCCTTCCCTGCTTCAAAATTTCCTGTCTACTGGGTCGATCCATCAGCATGGTTTTATGCTTTAGTATATATCATCTTCAAACAAAAAAAGGAAAACGCTTCCTCTACAGCCTGTCCCCTCTTTTGCTCCTCTTCGCTGTGTAACTTGAAGCAGTTACCTCTTAAGTTTGGCTCCCATCCTCCCCCGACCCCCTCATCTGAGCCTGCTCTCGTCTGGGTCACCAGTGATCTTGTCTTTGTGGCTGTCACATGGGCCTCTCAGCACATTCTCTAGAGGGGACCGCTCTCTCCTCCTTGGAATACTTTATTTCCAGGCTGTAGCCGAGGGCATGTGACTAAGGCTATGCTGGGCCCCTGTGCCACTCCAGCCATTAGCCGAAAGTCCCCAGGTAACCGAAAGGTCCCTCATCCTCTTCCTACCTCATGGCCACCCCTCCACCTGCTTCACTGGTTGCTTTCTACATGTAATGGAGGAAAGTGTAGCAGAGAAAGTCAGCTTAGGACAGAGCACAGCCACACTTGGGCTTCCTTGGACCAAGACAGTCTTGATCATTCAACAAGTGATGTACCGTGTGCATCCAGCACTGGAGTGGGAGTGAGGGGTGAGCAAGACCGTCAGGGCACACAGGCTGCTCGGCGCTCACCTCCGCTTCACCTGGATATGCCTACTTCACAGCCCTACGCGTCTCTTCCACCACAATGCTCCCTTCAGTCTTCCCCTCTCAGCCCTGTCCCTTCTAACTTCAAAATGCCCCCACCCTAGAGGGCAGCAGCCTCTGATTAGCTTCCCTGAATCCACTTCTCTCCCTCTGTCTCCAGTCACACAGCAGCCAGCACGATCTCTGTGTTACATAAATCTGAACATACTACTTTTCCTGCACAGAAACCTGGGATAGCATCTTACTGCTTTGGGAGAAAATTCAGAGTCCAGGGTGGCACCCGTAAACTGGTTCCCGATTACGGCTCCAAACAAGTCTCTCAGGCGGACTCCTTGCTCCCTCTGCTGCAGCCAAGCTGACCCTTCTGTTTCACAAAAACTTTCTCATCTGAGTCTTTTCAGGTATTCTTCCTTTATATACTTCCAAACACAAAATACAGCAACTCTCACGAGGCCACGCATGCATATATTTTAGTTTTAAGCCTAAAGTTGTCAGTCCTTCAGACCTATAAACTCATGCAAATAAAACAAAACTCCTTTCACGACACCTCTCACAATCTGCAGCCACTATGTGCTTGACGTCTGCGTGCCTCTCTAGACTAAGCCCTTAGCAGGGCAGGGTGCTTCTTTCTTCACTGCTGCCCAGCCAGCACCACTGGTGCTCAGTGAACCAGCCAGCACAGGCAGAGCGCGCTCCCGGAAATCCCTGGGCCCTTTTCACCTGGGGGCACATTTTTATGACTCTATGACTGGCTCCAGTGTTCACGGTAAGCGTATTTCCTCACCTTAATCTTCTTTTCTAATGGGGAGTGGGAACCTACTGCAATCCGAGGGTCTTGAATATTTTTGGCCCAGGCCAATCTAGAAGAGCAAAAAGAGAAATTATACTAAGACTTGGAGGAAGGTTTTGGGAAACATACTCTGGTAATGTGAGTTGATTCGGGGACTCACTTTTTAATATGTAGCAAAAGGTGTTTCTGTGTATCAATAGGCAGGGCTCTACGATATGTTTAATTTTTTTCTTTTCTTGAATCAAGGAAGAAATGCTCTTTGGTAAAAGCATAAACAAAGAGCCAAATTGTGTCTGAGGCTGAAGCTGTCAATAGTATATTTACCAGAGGAGAAGCTGAGTTACGATTTCAACTTCCACAAACCACGGTGTATATTGTTAGTAGAACAGAGAACTTACCTTTGATGAGAAGTTTTCAAAGTTAAGTCCATTTTAAGTTCACTTATGCATGAGGTGATGAACAATAAATTTAATCTATAAGTTATCATTAATTTCCAATAACCGCTGTCTATAACATTTCATTAATCTTGTGAAAGATTTACATTTTAAATAGATAATAAAACAATCTGACAGCAAGAAAGGGTTGTGTTTTTAATTTAATGCAGAAAAATAAAGCAGAGACATTTACCACTGAAGACAGAGCACAACCATATTTAGGCACCCTCAAGACCTTGCTTCTTAACCTGCTCAGTTAGCAGACTGGGTTCTCTGTGTAGCAATCTGGGTTGTAAATATTGTTTTTCTGACTTCTCTTAGCAAAAGAGAAGGATTTTATAGCACAGAACTGGGGAAAAAAACCTCACTATTTGCTATTTAATTTCTCAAGGACTCATTTCTGCTTTCATATTTTTGTTAAGCAATTGTTATATTATCTCCATAGCAACATTTTAGAGTTTATCATACTTTCAGCATAGTACTAAGAACGGAAATAGATAATTTTACTTAGTCTTCCAAACAGCCTCATTCTCCCCCATTTCATGGCCAAGTGGACTGAGGTGAAGAGAGGTTCGGTGACTTGTTAAAAGAGTCCCACAGTTGTTTCAGAGGTGGGATGTGTCTGTGTGACTCCAGACCACGTTTTCTCTCCTGTGCTGCACCCATCCCCACACAAATGATACTCTCCTGCCTTTACTCAAAAAGTAAGGACCGTAATACCTACTGTTCTTCTGCACTCAGAGCCAACCATTCTGAGTCGGTCACCAAAGGAGGCTGGGAGGGTTGGGTCTGCACTGCCAGCTGCTCCTTCCTCAGCCCCCCATTGTACCTTCTTTGAGCATCACTGGTTACTTCCGCTGCTCCTAGGGCCCCAGGCTGTTTATCTGTGGTGTCTTTTGCCTCAGCCATTGCCCTATCAATCGCCAGCTTTACGAGCAACATCTCTGCTCTTCACTCTTCCTCTCTTGGTGTCCTCTTCTCTCAGCTCTAATCTCCCATTCTCAATTCTGCAAATTCCTGTTTTCCAGCCATTAAAGTTTCTGGCCCTCTTGCAGACTTTTCAGCTACCTACTGTTGATCCTTTGGGATGCCTTGGTCTGATTTCTAGGGCAACCAGAAGCAGTCACAGCTTTTTTGTGTGTCATCACTATTGTAGATTGAAACTACTGTGAGGTGGTAGGTGGAGACAGCATCTGCTTGGCAGGACAGGAGCTTTAGGGAGAGCTGGGCTAAATGGCCACAGACAGAAAGTGGAAGGGCCTGTGTTTTACAGAGAGAAGTGTCCAGTTTAGGGCAGTTAGAGAAAGCATCTTTCGAGGTAACAGAAGCATCTTTCTCCTTTTGGAATATATATTGTTTCCCGTCCATGGGAATGGAATTGTGGCCACTGGAGAACCCTGGAGTGGATACTGTAGGCACACTCATAGTAGCAGGAGGAGGTTGGACAAGTACGCAGGTGGGCAAGTGGCGTGGTCTCATTATTACTTAGCTGGCTGTCACTCACCTAAATACTGTTCCTGCAATGAAGTTTTGAGCTTTGATACTGTTTAATACACTTCTAGTCATATACTATTTAATTATTAATATGTTCATAACTGGTCACTGAAGAAGCAGAAAAGACACCAATGTTGAAATAACATTAATGAAAATGACTCTGTATAGTCACATCATGATACCCTTCACCATACATGTGAGCGGCATCCATTCAAACAAAGTCCTCATGTAGCCCATTATGATGTCTCTAGTTCTTAAAAAAAAAAAAAAAAAAAAAGGAAAAGGAGAAAATACAGTGATTAATTACAACTTGGCTTTTTGTTCAGTAGAAATAAACCCTACCCCTTCTAAAATGTGCTGTTTGTAGAGATGCTCTTGAAACCATAGTCTCCAACTCATTCAGTAGTAAATGAGTTAAAAAAGTAAATATGGGAATTTTATGAAGAAAAAATAATCAAAGAATTTCAAACATCAAGTCATGAAAGTATTGTATTGCTGTTTCTCTTTCTCTGTCCCTTTAATCTGTTTTTATATTTAAAGTGGCATTTCCTGTAGATAACATTGTTGGGTCTCATTTTTATCCAGTCTGATCGCCTTTTTAATTGCTGTATTTAGACCATTGGTGTTTAAAGTGATCGATATAATTGGATTAGTACTGACCATATTTGTTGCTCTTTTCTACTTGTTGCTCTTGCTTTACCTTACTTTTGTCTTCCACTCTTACTTTGCCTTCAGTTCAGCCACTCACTTGTACCTGACTCTTTGCAACCTCATGGACTGCAGCACGCCAGGCTTCCCTTCCATCACCAACTCCCAGAGCTTGCTCAGACTCATGTCATTCAAGTTGGGGATGCCGTCCAACCATCTCATCCTCTATCATATCTTGCCTTGTCATCCTTGTCGTATTTTGCCGTATCTCGTATTAAACATTTTATGATTCTATTTTTTCTCCTCTCAGTGTAACAATTATATTTGCTTTTTTAAATGGCTGCCATTGAGTTTGCAGGATATATTTACAACGAATCCAAGTTTTTTCAAATAGCTACTACACAGGCAGTGCAGGTACTTTTCTATAACAGTATTAAAAGTTCCTACCTGGTTGTGGTTTAGTCACTAAGTCGTGTCCGACTCTTGTGACCCCATGGACTGTAGCCTGCCAGCCTCCTCTGTCAATGGGATTCTCCAGGCAGGAATACTGGAGTGGGTTGCCTTTTCCTCCTCCAGGGAATCTTCCTGACCCAGGAATCAAACCCTGGTCTCCTGCATGGCAGGTGGATTCTTTACCGACCAAGCTATGAGGGAAGGCCTCATAGTTCCTGCCTCCCATCCCTTAAAACACGGCTATCACTCATTTCACTTATCTAGAAGCTTGCACCCTGTATTACTATTTTAACTAAAAAATCTGTTATCTGTCAGATCAACTAAGATTTTGAAAGATTAAAAGTTGATTTTACCTCTCCATTTATTCTTTCTCTAATGCTCTTCTTTTTAAAAGTAGGTCTGAGTTTCTGACCTGTATTATTTTCTCTTTCTGGGGAATTTCTTAAACATTTCTTGCAAAACAGATCTAGTGGTGACAAATCCCCTCCATTTTTCTTTGAGAAAGTTTTTCTTTCACATTTGAAGGATAATTTTGCTGGATACAGAATTCTAGGCTGGTGGTTTTTTCAATACTTGAAATATTTCACTTCCCTTTCTTCTTGCTTGCAGGGTTTCTAACAAGAAGACTGATGTAATTTTTATCCTTGCTCCTCTACAGATGAAAATTTTTCCTCCCTCTGGCTTTTTCAAAGATTTCTTTTTGTCTTTGAGAATCCGTTTTGAAGATTTTCTGCAGTTTGAACATCATACACCTACATGCAGGTTTTGGTTTTTTGGCATTTATCCTGCTTGTCTGTAGTGCCAAAAAACCCAAATAAATTTAAATAAAAGTTGTTTCCCTGTCACACTACCCACATTTTAGGTGCTCAGTAGGGACATGTGGCTAGTGGCTACCAGTGCATACCTGCATGTATGCTAAGTTGCTTCAGTCGTATCTGTGTGACCCCATGGACTGCAGCCTGCCAGGCTCCTCTGTCCATGGAATTCTCCAGGCAAGAATACTGACTGGAGTGGAAACATCTAGACAGAGGAGGGAAGGGGTCTAATATGAGGTCTCCTGGCAGTGAGTGCCCCACAGAGGAAAGTGTCTTCTAGGATCCCACCCTTACCTGAGACACTTGGTGCCCGTACCTAGCTCCTTGCTTCTGCTCATAACACAGCTCTTTCCTAGCATGTCTCCTTTCTCTGTATTTAACTGCACACCCCTCCCAAACTTGCTGTCTACTCAACAACACTTTATTCAAAGAAACACATTTCACTTTATTTTTTAAAATTTTAGTTAAATCAGTTAACTTTTATTTTGGCTGTACTGGGTCTTTGCTGCTGTTCAAGGGCTTTCTCTAGTTCTGGAGAGCAGTGACTACTCGAGGATTGTGATGCACGGGCTTCTCACTGCAGTGACTTCTCCTGTTGCAGAGCATAGACTCTAGGGCATGCAGGTGGCACTCAGGCTCTAGAGAGCCTCAGCAGTTGTGGCATATGGGCTTAGCTGCCCCATGGCATGCGGATGAAGGATTGAACCCATGTGCCCTGCCCAGGCAGGTGGATTCTTAACCACTGGACCTCCAGTGAAGTCCCACATTTCACTTTAATGCAAAAATCGTGGGTCTATCACCATGCAGAGTCCTTCACATTAGTGCCTAGGATCGAACCTCACACTTAAGTTTCATAAACTCAATTTCACACTCAAGTTTATGTAAATTGTTAATGGAACCAAACATGCTAGTGTTGTCAGCATTTTATTGTCAAGTATGAAAGTTAAAAACAAAGACAGCCATCTATAATTGGCAGTTTCATAAATAAAAGGACATTCTAATAGTGCCCTCTTCCAACTCCCCAACCTCTGCCCCAAGATGGAAACTAAATGAAACTTTGCATTGTTTTTCTCATTGGGGCCTGAAAGATGAAAATTTTTTGTCTAGTGAAGTCGCTCAGTTGTGTCTGACACTTTGCAACCTCATGGACTGTAGCCTACCAGGCTCCTCCATCCATGGGATTTTCCAGGCAAGAGTAGTGGAGTGGATTGCCATTTCATGCTCCAGGGATTTTCCTGACTCAGGGATTGAACCTGGGTCTGTTGTGTGACACAAGTCCAAACCTAGTATTTGTCGATCTCTTTTCTTCAATTATTTTTTTAAAAATCACCTTTTCCTATTTGCCTTTTACTAGCTGTATGATCTTGGGCAAGTTATATGGCCTCTCTGGCCTTTGTTTCCTTTGTTGTCCAGGAAAGGACAAGAAATAATCACATCTGCTGTAATAAAATGGACAAGGTCTGTGTTTAAGAACATGGGTACTGAGATCTAGTAAGGAGCTTTTAAATCTAAGACGTTGGGAGGAGCTGGATAAAGCTAGGGTCTTCCTGCATGCTACATAGCTATCCTTAGGCTTTTTTTTCCTCCCCACTGTGTGAGGCACAGGTGATGCTTAGCAATATGACCTCTTAACCGGCACATAGTCAGCACAGTGGGCCTTGGGGTCAAGAATGTTGAAACTGACTTCAAAAGTTTACCTGTTTCTCTAAGTTTCATGATTTCACCTTTTTAAACACTATAAAAAGATGATCAACTTTATTACCAATAGGGGGAAAACATAAGGACAGACTGGTTTAAATTGTTTGCCTATACAGAGTTAAAGATTAAGAAATATTACTTCGTTGGAGGCAGTCACTCATTTTTATACTTTACTCCTGGATGGTTACTCTTTGAAAAATCACCTTTAAAATAGTGGTTGCAAACTGGAGACTGGTGCACTGAATTCAGCTTATATGTATGTTGTGCTTGGCCTGTACAGTTAAAAAGTTCTTTTAAAATAACATTTAAAAAGCTGTACTAAGGGAAAAAAAATCTGACTTTCAGCTTCTGTTTGAAAGTTGCAAGATACGGTGGCACTGGGCACAAGACAGGAACTGGCTCTGACATTTGTCTTCTTTAAAGGAGGGAAGTGTTCAATTCGCCTACCCTGCCAATCCACAGAACACCTACATGTGTACTCCAACCTAGGGGATATTTAGTAAGTACCTGCTATGGCAACCCACTCCAGTACTCTTGCCTGGAAAATCTCATGGGCAGAGGAGCCTGGTAGGCTGCAGTCCATGGGTCGCGAAGAGCTGGACACGACTGAGGGACTTCACTTTCACTTTCATGCACTGGAGAAGGAAATGGCAACCCACTCGTGTTGTTGCCTGGAGAATCCCAGGGACGGCGGAGCCTGGTGGGCTGCTGTCCATGGGGTCGCACAGAGTCGGACACAACTGAAGCGACTTAGCAGCAGCAGCTAGTTTGGAAGACGCTAGAATTGGCGAGGACAGTCTGAGATGTTAACTTTTAAACCGAGATCTGCAGATCTAGAAACAGTGATCACAACCTCTGTGCCTCAGTTTCCTTATGTGTCAACTGCGGCTGACAACCTGCAGTTGTGGGAAGGATCGGCGGTGGAGTAAACTGCAAAGGGTTGGCTTGAACTCGGGGTCCCGGGGCGGGGGGCACCGCTACAATCCACGCTCATCCTGGGAGGCCCCCGGACCCAACGCTGACGGGGGGCACCTGGGCCCTGGGGCGCACCGCACCAGCCCCGCTCTCCACTCCTCCGCGCCGCGGGCCCCCGCGCTCCGCCGAGGTCGGCCCCGGGGCGCCGAGAGGCGTGGCCGGCCCACGCGAACCTGGAGGCAGCCATGGCCTCGATGGTGGAGTACAAGGGGCTCAAGGCCGGCTACCGCTGCGGGTACTGCGACTCCGAGGAGGGCAAGGCGTCCTGTGGTGAGTGGTCCGGCCAACGGGGTCGGCGCGGCCGCCTGGCGTCCAAACGCCGACACCGCCCGCCGCGCTCCAGGCCAGGCCCTCGCGGGGGCAGCAGCCAGGCCCCACTCCCCAATTCCCGCTTTCCTTCCCCACGCGTTTCTTCCCAGACCGTTGCCCTTCACATTCTGTCTCTCGGTTTCACCCTTACCGAGATGGCGGTCTCTTTCGGAGAAAGAGCGGAAATAGCGGAAGGCTGCCCTCGGTCAAGATGGCGCAGGCGGCTTCAGCGCCGAGGCCGCTCCCGCCGAGGCTCGGCCTGCTGGCGCCCGGGCGGCGCGGTGCATTGTGGGGTGGCGGCGGCGGCGGTGGGGTTGAGCTGGGCCGCGCGTAGCGTTTGAGGGGCCGGGGCCATGGCGTCCTGGGCTGCACTTTCGCCCAGCATCGTGGAATATTTCGAGGGCGAGGACTTCTACCGCTGCGGCTACTGCAAGAACGAGTCGGGCAGTCGCTCCAATGGTGAGCGGGCCGGGCTGGTGGGCAGGGAAGGGCGCCGGTGGCTCGGCGGCGGGCGGGTGTCCTCGGGGGTCGCGGCGTCTCGGGCCGAGTGGCTGGAGGGTCGTGTCCAGGCTGCGGCCCAGGCGTGGCCCCTGCGCCGTCCGGCCCTCGTGGAGCGAAGGCGGAGTGCGGTTCTCCCCGAGTGCCGTGGCTGTCAGAATTTGAAAACGGACCTCGCCCCTGCTGGAGCAGGGAAGCTTCTAGAGGCTCGTTTTTCACACAGGCGGTCGGACCTGCGAGATGTGCGTGTCTCGCAGGAGCCGAGTGTGGAAACAGGTGTGCGGCGTCCGCGGGAGACCGTCAAGTGCCCGCCTGTCGGGGAGCGCTGTGGCGTGGTCAGCGACAGGGCTGACCGGTGACTTCAGATGCTGCTGTCGGGGCGTCCCCGGTGGCCAGCGCGGGGTCGCGGGACAGTGAGTGTCGGCTGCTGTCTGTGAAGACAGCTGTGTGTGTGGAAAACACACGTGCGTGGATACCCGTGCATAAAATGTCTCTGGAAAAATATACAAGAAACTGACGGAAGTCGCTGCTCGCCAGGGGCCCCTGTTAGCACTGTTGTGCTTGGAAATGGTACCAGGTGCTTGTCATTTCTCCACCCACCTCGGTGTCCTCGACGGAGCCAGCCTCCAGTGCCCCTCCCGCGATTCAGGTTTCCTTTGGAAGGATTTCTGTTCGTTTGTGAACGGAACGTCATGTTTATTTCCTGCAGTGTCATGCTTGGGCAAAAGTATACGCACTTATTTTAAAGAATAACCCAGCATTGTGGGAAATGGGGTATCCATGGAGACTTAAATTTGGGTGGTTTCCGTATAAAAAAAAAAAGTTTTGTCCTTCCCCGGGGCAGTGATTTGGGCCATGATGCTGTGTCCGTGTACTCATTAATCAAAAACGTTTAATAACTTTTAAAAATTAAATGTTTTTAACTTCTTGTGGGTGAGAGGCGGTAGAATGCAGTATTAACGCAGTCGCTGCTGCTGCTGCTGCTAAGTCGCATCAGTCGTATCCGACTCTCTGCGACCCTGTAGACGGAAGCCCACCCGGCTCCTCTGGCCCTCAAGAATACTGGAGTGGGTTGCCATTTCCTTCTCCAAACGTAGTCCTTAGCGACAGTTATAAAGATGAGTTAAAGTGAAAAAAATTTGTAGTCTTGGGTTAAACGGAGGAAATAAGGAGGATGCAGGTAACAGGTGAGATGATTATAGCCCAGGGAGGGAAAAACCCATATGGTGACAGTGACTGCCTTAGGGTATTAGAGATTTCTTCTCTTCTCTATTTCAAATTTTAATATTATGATAATATATATGTAAGAAATTTATATTATAATATAGATTATAATATAGATTTACTATATAACAATACAGTCTATGGAATTCTCCTGGCCAGAGTACTGGAGTGGGTAGCCGTTCCCTAATCCAGGGGATTTTCCCAATCCAGGAATCAAACCCAGGTCTCCGCGTTGCAGGCGGGTTCTTTACCAGCTGCCAGGAAAAGCCAAGAATACTGGAGTGAGTAGCCTATCCTTTTTCCAGCTGATCTTGCCGACCCAGGAATAGGACCCGGTCTCCTGAATTGCAGGCGGATTCTTTACCAGCTGAGCTACCAGGAAATCCCATATGTAATGATAATTTATGTTATACTGTCTAAAATTAATATTAGATCCTTAACTATTTTCCTAGTAATTTTAGTAAGAGAAAATTGATTAATATAGATGTCTTTTGTTTAGTTTTGTGGAAAAGACCTACTTTCACCCTTTTCACCTAAAGTGAAGTGAAGTCTCTCAGTAGTGTCCGACTCTTTGCTACCCCGTGGAGCCTACCAGGCTCCTCCCTCCATGGGATTCTCCAGGCAAGAGTACTGGAGCAGGTTGCCATTTCACCTAAAGAGATACCTGTAAATTTCTTATCACTTCTATCATCTTGTTTTTAATTTTTATAATAATTTTTACTATAGGGCACTCCACCTATTAGGTAGGAAGGTTTTTTTATTTCCATTTTACAGATGGAAAGAGTAACTTGTTGGTGTTAATGAATGCCACCCAGGCTTCTGACATTTCTGTTGTATTTATGCCCTTGCTTTTCTCACTACATCCTGTTCTGTCAAGCCTGTCTCTGTCTTTCCATACTTTTGATGGGTTTACTGTTTCCAAGAGTAAAATTCACTTTTCTTTGCCATTAATTCAGTGTTTTCTCATAATCTTCATTTTTTTATGGTTGCATAATTTTTTTCATCATGTTGATAACTAGTGTCTAATCACTTTTCTGTTCAAAGGCATTTGGATTACTTTCATTTTCTTATGCTTAAAAGGAATATTGCCGTATGTATACTTTTGTCTTATTTTCAGTGTGTGAGACTATGCTGTAAGGCAGTTAAAATAAGGAGAATTTATATGAACAAGAAAACATCTGCTTTCTAATTTTTCTGAAGAGACCAGCTTATTAAACTATTGGGGTCATTATTGTGGCTTAAAGGTGTGATGTAATTTGCAGTGGGGTTCTTAAATTTATGATGTCACAGAGACTATTGACTCATTCTTAAGTGCATGTGATCACTTTCTGTGTTTTATTTTTAAAATTAAGGTAAAATACATCATGTGTTTCGTTTGTGTTGTGTATTGTGTTAAACTAAAAAGTATGAAGTATGTGCAGACTTTGATTTCTTCCGTGTGAGCTGGATTTTTTTGCTTCAGTATTCACACTTTAAAAATAATGCTTTGAATTTAGAAAAGTAGAAAGTTCCAATCGTTGTTATGAACATGGCACTTATTTTTCAGGCATGTGGGCACATTCAATGACTGTGCAGGATTATCAGGATCTCATAGACCGAGGATGGCGAAGGTAAATGCCCTTAATATAAAGATCCTTCTGATGGTACTCAGGCTCTTCTTACAATTGAAACATATTATTTGCCTTTAAAATGTTTTCCTGTGGTTGGAAATAGGTTTAATAAAAATTTTATTATATTTTGTGTGTAGAGATTGTTTTCTCCTCTTAAGGATGTTTATTAGGAAAATTTCACAGATATAGAGAGAACATTATAATGAACTTCATGTACTAATCACCAGGCTTCAAAAATTGTTAACATTCTGTTAATCTTGTTTCATCAGTTTTCCTTGCTCCCTTCAATGGACTGAATGTGTCTCCCCACAGAGTTCATATGTTGAGTCCTATATGGAGGTAGGGCTTTTGGGAGGTGGTTGGGTCATGAAGATGGATGGGATCGTGAATGGGATTCTAATGCCTTTATAGAAGAGACCACAGAGAGTTCCCTTGCCCCTTCTGCCATGTGAGGATACGTAGAAAAGATGAACCAGAAAGCTTCACTGGACATCATTTCTGTTGGCACCTTGATCTTGGACTTCCCAGCCCCAGAACTACCAGGAATATATTTCTGTTGTTTATAATATAGTCACTCAGTCTGTGATATTTTGTTATAGCAGCTTCAGTGGGATGAGATATTCCCCCTTCCCTCCTCCCACAAATTATTTAAAGCAAATTTCAGATATCATGTCATTATACTTCTACTAAATATGTGTTTCTAAGAGAGAAGGATTTTTTTCTCTTTCTTAACATATCCACAATGTCATTATCATGCTTTCCAATTTAATGATAATTTGATGTCACCTGTTACCTAGTTTTGAGATTTTCTACTTGTCTCAAAAATTTTATTTTACAGTTGGTTTATTTGAATCAGATTTCTTTAAGGTCCACACATTACCTTTGATGGCCATGTTTTTTTGGCAGCTATTTTTATGTAGATGATTTTAGAATAACTATTAGGTAAGGTTCCTTACCCATGGAAAAGAAATGCAAAAAAGCAAAATGGCTGTCTGGGGAGGGCTTACAAATAGCTGTGAAAAAGAGAGGCGAAAGATATAAGCATCTGAATGCAGAGTTGCAAAGAATAGCAAGAAGAGATAAGAAAGTCTTCCTCAGCGATCATTGCAAAGAAATAGAGGAAAACAACAGAATAGGAAAGACTAGAAATCTCTTCAAGAAAATTAGAGATACCAAGGGAACATTTCATGCAATATGGGCTCAATAAAGGACAGAAATGGTCTGGACTTAACAGAAGCAGGAGATATTAAGAAGAGATGTCAAGAGTACACGGAAGAACTGTACAAAAAGATCTTCATGACCCAGATAATCATGATGATGTGATCACTCATCTAGAGCCAGACATCTTGGAATGTGAAGTCAAGTGAGCCTTAGAAAGCATCACTACAAACAAAGCTAGTGGAGGTAGTGGAATTCCACTTGAGCTGTTTAAAATCCTGAAAGATGATGCTGTGAAAGTGCTGCACTCAATATGCCAGCAAATTTGGAAAACTCAGCAGTGGCTGACTGGAAAAGGTCAGTTTTCATTCCAATCCCAAAGAAAGCAATGCCAAAGAATGCTCAAACTACCGCACAATTGTACTCATCTCACATGCTAGTAAAGTAATGCTCAAAATTCTCCAAGCCAGGCTTCAGCAATACGTGAACCATGAACTTCCTGATGTTCAAGCTGGTTTTAGAAAAGGCAGAGGAACCAGAGATCAAATTGCCAACATCTGCTGGATCATGGAAAAAGCAAGAGAGTTCCAGAAAAAACATCTATTTCTGCTTTATTGACTATGCCAAAGCCTTTGACTGTGTGGATCACAATAAACTGGAAAATTCTGAAAGAGATGGGAATACCAGAGCACCTGACCTGCCTCTTGAGAAACCTATATGCAGGTCAGGAAGCAACAGTTAGAATTGGACATGGAACAACAGACTGGTTCCAAATAGGAAAAGGAGTACGTCAAGGCTGTATATTGTCACCCTGCTTATTTAACTTACATGCAGAGTACATCATGAGAAACGCTGGACTGGAAGAAACAAGCTGGAATCAAGATTGCCAGGAGAAATATCAATAACCTCAGATATGCAGATGACACTACTCTTATGGCAGAAAGTGAAGAGGAGCTAAAAAGCCTCTTGATGAAAGTGAAAGAGGAGAGTGAAAAAGTTGGCTTAAAGCTCAACATTCAGAAAACGAAGATCATGGCATCCAGTCCCATCACTTCATGGGAAATAGATGGGGAAACAGTGTCAGACTTTATTTTTGGGACTCCAAAATCACTGCAGATGGTGACTGCAGCCATGAAATTAAAAGACACTCCTTGGAAGAAAAGTTATGCGCAAACTAGATAGTATATTCAAAAGCAGAGACATTATTTTGCCAACTAAGGTCTGTCTAGTCAAGGCTATGGTTTTTCCTGTGGTCACGTATGGATATGAGAGTTGGACTGTGAAGAAGGCTGAGCGCCGAAGAATTGATGCTTCTGAACTGTAGTGTTGGAGAAGACTCTTGAGAGTCCCTTGGACTGCAAGGAGATCCAACCAGTCCATCCTAAAGGAGATCAGTCCTGGGTGTTCATTGGAAGGACTGATGCTGAACCTGAAACTCCAGTACTTTGGCCACCTGATGTGAAGGGCTGATTCATTTGAAAAGACCCTGATGCTAGGAAAGATTGAGGGCAGGAGAAGGGGGACGACAGAGGATGAGATGGCTGGATGGTATCACGGACTCGATGAACATGAGTCTGAGTAAACTCTGGGAGATGGTAATGAAGAAGGAGGCCTGGTGTGCTGCGATTCATGGGGTCGCAAAGAGTTGGACACGACTGAGCGACTGAACTGAACTGAAGGTTTGTTACATAAGTCTGAGCAGTATTAAGTGCCCTGTACCACTACTGCCCAGAAGAAATGGATTGAGCACAGCAAATGAAACCTCACAGCTTTCCTTAAACATAATAATGAGGCCCAATATATGGGATGATGTAGGTCAGATGTGGCAGGACTTTGTGTGCCATGATAAGGAAATTTATTTTTATTTTTTTAATGGTACAGGGGAGCTATTGAAGGCTTTTATGTCAGAGAGAAAAGTGATGGAATTTGAAATCTGGAAATAATGATTCAGATAGCAGAGAGGTGTCTGAGGGAGTGGTTCTGAAGGCAGGAAAATGAGTCCCAGTGATTACTGCAGCGTGCAGGTGTGAGGTGGTGAGGAGCTGCTGTCCTAGTCAGGAGCGGTGACTAGATTAGGAGCTGGATCTGGCGGTGGGGGCAGACTCACGAGACGTTTCGGAAGTAGAACGCTTGTTGGCAGCATATGGAGGTGCAAGGGAGGGAAGAGCCTAGGAGGACTCCCAGATTTTCAGCTCGGGAACTGGACTCCTGTGTGTTTGCTAGGACTGCCATAACAGAGCACCACAGTCTGGGCTGCTGGAGTGAGAGAAGCATGTTTTCGCATGGTTCTGTAGGCTGGAAGTCCAGAATCCAGGTGTCCACAGCTTTGGTTTTTCCTGCAGCTTCTCTCCTTACTTTATACCTGGTTGCCTTTTTGCTGTGTCCTCACGTGGTCCTGTCTCTGTGTATCTGCTGTTTAATGTGTCTTAAAAAAAAAAAAAATTATTTTTGCCTGTGCTGGGTCTTCATTGCTGCGCAGGCTTTTCTCTGGTTGCGGTCATCGGGGCAACTCTTGCTTCAGTGCATGGCTTCTCAGTGTCGAGCTCAGGCCCTGAGGCCCTCAGCCTTCAGTAGCTGGCGCTCCTAGGCTCTAGAGCAGAGACTCAGTAATTGTGGCTCATGGGCTTAGTTGCTCCGGGCTTGTGGGATCTTCCTGGATCAGGGATCGAATCTGTGTCTCCTGCATCGGCAGGAGGATTCTTTATCACTGAGCCCCTAGGGAAGCCCTGATGTTTCTTTTTATGTCCAATTTCCTTTTGTGATAAGAACTACAGTCCAGCTGGATTAGGGCATATCCAAATCTGGACAAAATTGAGCTTGTAGTGTCATGGCTCTCTATAAGCTGAGATCCGGAAAGCATGGACAGGATCAGGTTGGTTTGGGAGTACATCATGCTGGTGCCCGTGGAACCCCCACATGTGGATGTTGTAGGCAGCAACATGCACCAGCCCCACAGCATCTTGGGCAGCCTTTTCAGTATCAAGGTGGGCAGTGGATGGAGGCATGGAAGGGATTGCAGATGCTTGATGAGAGAGAGGGTAACTGAGGTTACCTTGGTTATCAGCTTTGGAGTACATATGCCAGGGTTTAGGAAAGGAAAACTTGGACCCTGGTCCTTGGATTACCCACCATGTAAGATCATTTAGCTTGTGAAGAGTAACTCAACCTCAGTTTTTACCCTATTGATTAGAGTTTTACCTTAATTAATTACATATTCCTGTACTAATCTACTTTGCTGCCTATGAGAAATATGTCTGAAATTAACAAAGCTATTCTATAATTTTAGAAGCGGGAAATATGTGTACAAACCTGTTATGAATCAAACATGTTGTCCTCAGTATACCATAAGGTAAGAATTTTGATTATTTTCTATTAATATGAAGATTATATAAAATTTTTTTAGTAGAATCCTTTTTAAGTGTTTTTCTTAAAGGTACACATTCTTTATAAAAAAGCAGACAAATTTTTCTGTATGCTGATGCTGTATTCATATGCTAATCAATAGGTTTTAATAATATGGTTTGATTAGATATAAATATTAATGTAATATAAAAATATACTATTTAGCAATCTAATCAGTAATACGTGAAATATTGGGAGAATATTGGCAAATACTTGAATTACTTTTAGGCATCAAATTTTTATCACTTTAGCTTGGAGTCTCAAAGAGTTGTACACGATTTAGCGACTGAAAACAACAGCACCAATTCCAATTCCCTTGCGTAGTATTTGACACAGTGGTTTCATTCAGACAGTGCTGCAGAATCCTGTATAAGGAATAAGGAAGAGGAGGCTGGCACTTAAACTGCATCTGTTTAGAATCTAGTCTTCTTCACTGGAAAACTCAAACTAAAAGTCTGGTTTCCTACAGAGTGTTTGCTTGGTTTCTCTTAATACTTTGTGTTTCTCTTGTGTCCCTGCTTACTCCACCCTAACATGGAAGGATTTTCCCCTTCTTCTCTGATTAGGAAGGTCCCTCATCATCTTCCCCTCCTCCTGCCTCTTCCCTTTCCCCTCCCTCTTTCCCTTCTTCTGGTAGCAAAAATAGGGAACGTTTGTTAACATTGTGAAGAATATGTCTACAGTTTGAACGTGTATGTATACTCTAGATAAAGCAAACACAGTTGTGTCCATCATGCTCGGTGGGTCCTCACATCTGTTTCCCTTAGTTACTCTTAACTTGTTTTGAGGTTGTAGACTGATTTGGGAATTTGATAACAGAACAAGACAGCATATAGACAAAAATAATGTAGCATTGAACATACTAATTTTAGGGTGATCCCTGACTTTCAGAATTCACTGATTCCTGGTTAATCCTTTCTCTTTTTCTAACTGGTCAAGGGACTGATACAATAAAGAAAAAAGATGACTATCTCGTTTGCTGACAACATCTCATTTAGTATAAAATGAGTAACTCTTTCAGCTTTAGCCGTTATGAAGTGGTAACGTCTTCAAAGACAGAAATCGTTTTTCCTTCTGATAACAGTTTCTCATTGGTTTATGGCTAGGATTCTGTTCAAATAAGTCTGAAGTTGATTGGCCTGAACCTTGAGAATCTCTTTTCAGAAAAGGCCCATTTCAGTGGGTTAAGAAAAAGAAGCATCTATAATTTATTGGGTTCCTGTCTCATATAAGGTACTGTTCCAGGTGTGTTGCTTTTATGAAAAGGGACTCAATGAACATTGCAAGACAAAGTATTTACAAAATGTGCTTGCTTTTTTTTTTTTCATTTTATAATTTTACATGGGATCAAACATTTTCTGAAGGGACCTCCCTGGCGATCCAGTGCCTAAGACTCCAAGCTCCCAATGCCGGTGGCCCCAGTTTGGTCCATGGTCAGGGGACCTAATCCCATATCCTGCAACAAAGATCCTGAGTGTCACGACTAATACCTAGTACAGCCAAATTAAAAAAAGAAATTTCCTGAATTGTTATTCTTTATACAACTTCATTTTTACATGTTGATTTTTTTTTTTTTGGAGTCATTTTGCATATTCTTTGGCTTATTTTGCTGTTTACTACAGTGGTTGTTCAGTGAGGCCTTAGGTAAAGGCAATGTGGTCTAGCCTACAACTTTGCTTTTGTTAGGCAGATGCTGGGACCTGTCCAGTATGTGAGTAAAAATGAGGATGAACTTCCCTGTTTATGGTTTTTTTTCAATTTTAATTTTTATTAATAGCATATTTGCTAACACTTTAAAGAATCAAATAGTTCCCGTAAAGCTTATCTTGCAAAATGGCAGTCCTTTGAACCACCTCTCTCCCCTCCAGTTCTATTTTCTGTTTCTCATTACAGTCACTTTCAAATCTTTTAACTGGTTCTTTTGTTTTTTTCATCTTTGTGTCTTTAAGTAACATGCTTATATAATTATGGGGCTTCAGTGGTAGCTCAGGTGGTAAAGAATCTGCCCGCAATGCAGGAGACTACGTTTCAGGGAATGGTTCCCCACTCCAGTATTCTTGCCTGGAAAATTCCATGGACAGAGGAGCCTGGCAGGTTACAGTCGATGAGGTTGCAAAGAGTTGGACGTGACTGAACAACTTTGATTTTCATTTTTATATAGTAATACTTAATTACTAAAAGGTTGGTTTTCTCCATTATCTCTGGGCTTCTCTCATTGAAAGATAAGGGTTTAACTTTATTTTACCCCACTTTGTTTGTCACATTCAAACTCCTATTTGTCTTCATCCCCAGCTTCCCAAAATTTTGGATGGATGTGGTCATCTCATTATGGCTGTGTAAATAGACTTCTGGAGGAGGCAGTGGCACCCCACTCCAGTACTCTTGCACAGCTCAGCATGTAGTTGTTGTTCAGTCTCTAAGTCGTGTCCAGCTCTTTGCAGCCCTGTGGACTGCAGCACGCCAGCCTTCCCTGTTCTTCACTATCTCCTGGAGTTTGCTCAAACTCTTGTTCATTGAGACAATGATGCTATCCGACCATCTCATCCTCTGTCATCCCCTTCTCCTTCTCTCAGTCTTTCCCAGTATCAAGGTCTTTTCCAGTGAATCAACCCTTTTCACATCAGGTGGCCAAAGTACTACTTTATCTTTCCTGCACAAGTTTTTACTTTGCCTGGTGTTGCTCATTGTCATTTTTGTTTACCTAGTCTTTGAGGCACCTATTACCATTTTATCTAGAAGTGCTCCCCCAGAGGTGTAAATTTCCTCTTGCTGTGTTTAGATGCTTTAGGTACTGTATCATTTTTATCTTCTTGATGAAAATCTTAACAGGAATCTTGTGACCTGCTATGATCTGAACAGATTGTCTCTGTGCCTGATAGGTCACTGGAGTCTCTTTTTGACTCTCATCTTGAGGATTCCTTTTGGGTCTTGGTTTGCATCTTGTCTTTTCTATTCTCTTTCTTGTATTATTCCTTTATTTTAGTGAAGGACCTTTTCTAACAGTTTGTTGAGAAAAAGTGCATAAGAGGTAAATTTTTTTAGACTTTGGAAATGTTTTCATTGACTGTTCAAACTTAACTTACAGTTTGGCTGGGTATAGTAATGTAGATTGAAAATAATTTCCCTTCAGAATTTTGAAAGCTTTGCTCCATTGTTATCTTATTGCTGTTGAGCAGTTCAGTGGCATTCTGATTCTTGTTCCTTTGTCCAAAGTGTTTTCTTTCTCTTTGGAAGTTTTTTTTTTTTTTTTTTTTTGTCTCCAGTGTTTGGATGTTTCACAATATGTTTGGCAGTGCATCTGTTTTCATTTCTTACATATGTGCTTGAGACACCCCCTCTTGTCTAGGGGCTCCTCTTATGTCCCAGGGAAATTTTCTTGTGTTATTTTGTTGATCCTCTCCTTACCATTTTCTTCTTTCTCTTTTCTCATGTCTTTATTTAGACATTGGACCTTTTAGACTGGTTCTCTTATTATTTTTCTCTTTGATTTTCCATGTCTTTGGGGAGATTTTCTCAACTTCATTTTCCAAGTCTTCAGTTTTTAATTTTTAATTTCTACTCTAGTTTTACTTCTAAGAGAGATTTTTGTTCTTAATTTTTTTGAGGTTTCCTTCTTCCTGTACACTTGATAACCTGCAAGTTACTTTCTTCAACCTTTTGGCACCTATCTTTGCTTTAGAGGCCCTCCTCAAGTGTCTGGTGATTCCACCCTTCCAGTGTCCCATTGGAAACTTTATGTACCTTGGTGGGTCTTCTTTACTATGGGCGTTAGGTAGGGTGGTCTGGCTAACCTCTTCTGTGGGGGAATCTCTGGGTCAGTATTTTTCGTTCTGATCACATTCTGGAGAGAAAGTATTATCTGCTGATGTTCTGGGACTGGGTTGGGGATGTGGGTGACAGAGGTCTCAGCAGTTAGCATGAAGGCTTTCATTTAAGCTTATTGTTGTTGGCTGTGAACTTACTGTTTTCAGCTGTGCCTGTGTTCCTTACAGAAGAGGCCTTTAAAAAAAAAAAAAAAAACACCCTTTCTGAAAAGTTTGCAATTTTCTGCTGGGTTTAGAGACTCACCTATGCTGAGTGGGGGAGAGTATGAGATAATAACTTCTTGCAAAACAGACTTTCAAGGGACCTTCCTGGTTCTACACCTACTGTCACTCTTTTCTCCCACGATATCAGGTATCGCCAGTCCCTAAGACTTTTAGGGGTAATGTGGAGAAAATTGGGTATCTTTTTGGCTTTTCTCACTGTTGGCTTAGGATTCAGTTTCTCTGGTCTGCTAAGTCAGTTAGCACTTGTACATCTGCTTTCTAGCTTCCAGTGTTTCTCCTATTATTTTTTTCCTAGTGGTTTATATCTTTTGCTTTTTTTAAAAAATAATCCCTTAACTATTTTAGTGAGTTTTGAAATGGGATTAGAGACTACTTTAAGCCCTGTCTTTATCCAGAAATGCCAGTCATGAGCTTTTCTTCATTGTACTGTTATCTAGAACTGATTTTATTTCTTCACAGTTTTAGTTCACTTTTTAAATACTGATTTTGCTTTCCTAGGTGCCGACCTTTACAGTTTCAGCCATCAAAATCTCACAAGAAGGTTTTGAAAAAAATGTTGAAATTTCTGGCTAAAGGGGAAATTTCAAAAGGAAATTGTGAGGGTAAGATGAGATAGTGGTTAAAAACTATTTTAAATGGGTGTTTCTTTCCAAGGTTCTCCTTTCACTCCTTTCTTAGGTGGCGGGAGGGGGGTCCCATTGCAGTCAGGAACTGCTGCTGCTGTGATGCTGATGGCCGCTCCTGGCTCTGCTGCTGCACTGCTGCCGCTGGCCCCCAAACCAGGGAGATGGGGAGGATGTGCCAGGGAGTCCAGCTTGGGAGGACGACAGGACCGTTTCAAAGATTCATTTCCTGGAGTTTATTGAAATTTTAGTTTTCCTGATTCTTTGAGAATTCTTTTTGATCCTAATGATACCTTATGGCGTAAATAGAAAGTGATTCTGTCTCTGGGCTTCCCTGGTGGCTCAGCGGTGAATAATCTGCCTGCAGTACAGGAGACCCAGGTTCGATCTCTGGGTTGGAAAGATCCCTTGGAGGAGGGCATGGCAACCACTTCAGTACCCTTGCGTGGAGAATCCCATGGACAGAGGAGCCTTGGCATGCTGCATTCCATAGGGTAGCACAGAGTCAGACACGACTGAGGCAGCTAAGCAGCAACAACAGCACTGTCTCTGGAGAAATAAATGCTTGTATACAACTTACGTAAGATTACATAATTATTTATAATGCAGAGTAAAGCTCAGATTTTCCATGTTTGAGTAAGGTCTTCAGTAAATTATATTGCCTGAAAGTGAAAAGTGAAAGTCGCTCACTCGTGTCCTGCTGTTTGTGACCGGGTGGGCTATACAGCCATGGCATTCTCCAGGCCAGAATACTGGCATGGGTAGCCTTTCTCTTCCTCAGGGGATCTTCCCAACCCAGGGATTGAACCCAGGTCTCCTGCACTGGAGGTAGATTCTTTACCAGCTGAGCCACAGGGGAAGCCCAAGAATACTGGAGTAGATAGCCTATCACCTTCTCCAGAGGATCTTCCCAACCCATGAATCGAACCAGGGTCTCCTGCATTGCAGGTGGATTCTTTACCAACTGAGCTATCAGGGAAGCCCTGATAATAAGAATTCTTATATTGCCTGAAGCTTTATTTTTTTTTCTTAATGAATTTTGAATTTGGGTAAATTTCCTCAAATTTCCTAGTAACATTTAATTAACTTGGGTTTCTTTGCTTTTTCAGTTTTTTCATTGTTTTGCTGTTCTTTCTTTTTATGTTAGCACTTTCCCATAGGCACTCCCTAACACGTGACCATAAGAATTGGGAATGCTGCCCTTCCTTGTAGCTCTTTCTCATTTCTGCCATAAGAAATGGTCTACCCTGGGAGCCTCCCACCCCAGTGGTAGCTTGTTAATTCATCCCCCAAGTATGTTTTGAATGCTTAAAATGTCTCGGTCCCCCTTTTAAGCACTGGAGATACAGTGGCCAGTGAAACAGGTATGTTCTTTGCCCTCATGTACTTGCCCTTTACAGAGCAGGATTCAGGACAGCTTGGAGCAAACTTGGCAGAGCTGGGGGCAACAAAAGGCCAGAAGACTCCAGGTCATACTGAAAACATCAGAATTTTGGTGTAGTTTTTCTTGATATTGTTGGTAGGAATCATGTTCTGAGTTTCAAAGATTAATATTCAGATATGTTTTGAGGATACTGTCCATTTGTAAATTGAGGATTACTTGTCCTTTTATGTAGTTTTTACGTTTGGTTTTTTATTTGACTTGTAGGCTTTTGAATTATTTATGTCTGGAACTTAATTCATAGGAGTAATGTATTCATTTGGATAAAACTAAATAACTGTTAACAAGGAGACACCAAAATGCAATGACTAAAAATAGATAGAAGTCTGTTTTTGTCCTTGCATCACAGTCCAGGGTGTGTTTTCCAGGTTAGCCTGCAGCCTGCCGCCCCACTTTCTCCTCCCCCCAGCCCCCCAGCCTCCCCCACCCACCCCCTGCCATTCTGGCTGTCTCTCCATGTGATTTCTGAGGTCCCTCTGGTTTTTACTAATCTAGCCAGCGGGGAGGGGAAAGGGTGGAAGTTCAAGGTCACAGATTTCCTTTAAAACAAGTGAGCCCCACCCTCCACCCCCAAAAAAACCCAAACAACAAAATAAAACAAGTGAGCAAAATTGAACCTGTCAGTTTGGTTCTGTCCCACTGGTGGGAGCTCAGTTACAACTCGTGAAGGGACTGGCACGTTCCCTTTCCAGGGCCCACTGTCTCCACCACAGCCCTGACTCTGCAAGATGGGAGAATGGACTTGGTGGACACTCAGTAGTCTCTGCCACCTTGGATAGAAGAGGGCATGTTTTCCGTATATGTCTCTTGGTTATGTCAGATGGCCTGGCTGATGGACTATGATTTCTCTTTGATTTTTAGATGAGCCCATGGAGCCCACCATGGAGGATGCCGTTTCCAGTGACTTTGGGTTAATAAATAAATTGGATATACACTGTGACCTTAAAACATTCAATGATGACCTCAAGAAGAGCTTAGAGAGTGAAGAGAAGAAGAAAGCAAAGAGGGAAGCATCTAATGAGATAACCCATTCACAAGATATGGAAGAGAAGTTGGGCTCTGGTGAACCATCGTGTTCAGTTAAAGTGCATACAGCTCCTCAGCCAGGTAGTGGAAGTTTGTCATCAGGCCATATTAAAGTCAAGCTTGTCTTTGAGACATCATAATCCCTGAGCCCTCTCATGAGCTAAAAAGTGAAACACTCAGGAAATCTGTAACATGGATCCCTGTTTTGTACACCTTATCATTACCTGAATTTAGATGAACAGATTGTTTAAAAAACCTAAAATAATAGCCTTATCATCCCCTAACAGACATTTTAAGAGTTCCAAACCCTTCAGGTTTGAGAATCAAACTTTCATCTGTGAGAAGGTAGGGGGTTAAACATTTTTATTTTTAGTATTAACTGAGACACAGTAGATACTATGTCTGAAATACAGACATTGTGAAATTCTTCAATTTGCCATTAGATTTCTGTGTGTGTGTTAGTTGCTCAGTTGTGCCCAACTCTTTGTGACCCTGTGGACTGTGCCCTCTGTTCATGGGATTCTCCAGGCAAGGATACTAGAGGGGGTTGCCATTTCCTTTTCCACAGGATCTTCCTGACCGAGGGATGGAACACGGGTCTCCCCTGCAGGCAGATTCTTTATCATCTGAGCCATCAGGGAAGCCCACTAGATTTCTTTATGGAATCATAATTAATTTTAGTTTAAAATTTTCCAAATTAACAAAAAATTTCCAGGTAGTTCCCTGGTGGCTTAGTGGTTAGGATTCCAGGCTTTCACTGCCGTGGCCTGGGTCCAGTCTCTGGTCAGGGACTGAGATCGTGCAAGCTGTGCAGCCAAGAAAAATAATTTTACATTTTGATATTTAATTTCACCTTTAATAAGGTGAGACTTCTTTCTGTATTACCACTTATAGAAGAATTAGGCTTGGAAAATATATCTAACATTAAATGGGTTTATTATATATATGTTTGCGTGTATATATGACTGTTTCAATAAATTTCATTAAATGTCAATTTGCATAGTTATTATACTTCAGTTCTTGAGTTCATTCTTGTACAAAATAATCCAAGGGACAGATTTTTTAGTATTAGTTTTTGTTTAAATTATAAGTTATATGTGTTAAAACACAGTAAATGCTGCATTTTTATTGATTTTTTTTTAAGGTTTCATGGCATTTAAATTGTTGGTCTGAGATTTTCTCCTAATAAGAATGATCCAGTAAAATGTTTTGAATGATCTAAATGATTTCTTTCAACTCTTACTTTCTTGGTCATTAGAGTCAGTTTGTTTACTGTTTTTATTGTTTATTACAATAATTGCTTACATAATTTGAAAAATCTTCATTTTGGAGAATTTCAGAGGCAAATCTAGACTGAATATTATAATGGATTTCCATGGAGCCTTCCCTCATTTGAAACATACTGACTCGTAATGGCAGTCTTTTTTTTTTCCTTCTAGTTTTATTGGGATATGGTTGACATATAAATTTGAGAAATGACACATTTCTCTGGCCAAAGAAAATGAATTTTCTAAGGCAATAGAGTGATGGCTAATTACAGAGTTAGTCTTCTGTTGCTGGTTTATTAAAAGTCATTTTTTTAAAGGTACATTTTGTTTTTAGTTGAGTTAATGAAGTTATACTTTGGTCTCATTATCACTATTTTCTCATTAAACTAGTTTTCTTTTGACCAGGTCTTGGTCTCTTGACTGTTTCTTAACACTCTTGGTCTTAATTTTCTTTTGTATAAAACTGACTTTTATATGATTTGTGAATACTGTGTTTCAGGATGCTAAATTTTTATAAAACTATTTTTCTTTATTAATAGTTTTTTAAAAATTATGTGTAATGTTAGAAAATTGGGAGAAAAGAGAACACTACAAAAAAGAGGGTAATCCTTTCTTTATTTTAAAACTGTTAAACATTTTTAACAGTTAAAATGGCTGTTAATGTGGTGGTATATTTCAGATTTTTTCCCAAGTATTTAATTGTATAATATATAGTGTTTTAACAGTGAATAATGACAGAACCCCTAAAATTTCTAAAGCAATTAAAATGGCTTTAATTTTAATTAAAATGGGATATTCTGTTGCTTATTTTAAAAATTATGCAGTTCTGTAACTGGTCATCTTGATTATTTTGAAGTTTTCGTTTGTGTTCATTGTTAGCCTTTATCTCTTGTGATTTTCTTGGAATAGATTCCTTGAAAATAGCTTCCTAGATTAAAGGGTATTGACTCAATTTTGTAGTTTTTAATAGTAAACTTTTTTTATATTTTAAAGGGTTGTCAGCTTGATATTTGCTCTTTTTAATTAAAATAAGGAGCTTCCCAGGTGGCTCAGTTGTTCGGAATCTGCCAGCCAATTCAGGAGTTCGATCCCTGAGTCTGGAAGATACCCTGGAGAAGGAGATGGCAACCACCTCCAGTATTCCTGCCAGGATAATCTCATGGACAGAGGAGCCTGGTGGGCTATAGTCCATGGGGTCTCAAAGAGCTGCTTGAGAAGTTTCTGTTACTATTTCCTTTCTCTGCAATTCTTCTAAGATAAATTTAAAGATAGACTTAGAGGTCTACACTATGAAACCTCTGAAACCTCCAGTCAAAGCTAACCTAACAATTGGAACTCTTCAGACTGATTCTGTAGAACCTTTGAGATTTTTGAAAAATATTTCTGGAGCCAAATGTGATTGATCTACTGTTTTAAAATTCCTTTTTAGGCAGAGGGGCAGATTTGAGTAAGCCTCCATGTCGAAAAGCAAAGGAAATCAGGAAAGAAAGGAAAAGGTTGAAACTCATGCAGCAGAACCCAGCTGGAGAACGCGAGGGCTTCCAGGCTCAGTGTCAGCCCTCATCTTTGCTCCCACCAAAGACTAAATCCAACCAACCCAAGTCGCTTGAAGATTTAATTTTTGAATCTTTACCAGAGAATGCATCACACAAGTTAGAGGTACCTTGGAGGACATTTTTTTTGTTGCTGATTACCTTGTTTCTTTTCACTTGAGGATTATACAGTTGATGTTTTGCTGTTAATATAATGGGAAATTAAAGTGAACTGGGATGGAGTGGCACTTAATATTTACTAAGTTAATTGCCTCTTGAGGAAAACTTTTTTTCGTAAGGTTTAAAAAGGTGGCTGCTAAAGTTGTGAAAATTCCAGTTTTAGTGTTATTATTCGAGGTACTCTGGCTTTTCGTACACCTTAATTGAAATTTATTCATTAGAGTGAAAAATTTTTAAATAGCTTATTTAAAATTTCATTTTTGGCAGTTTTGGTTTAGGTAGTGAAAGAAATAGATTACATTAGGCAAATCACTGTCTCATTGATTTTTATATTCTGGTCTTGATCAAGGGAACAAAATGTTATTACCTATGCAAGCCAGCAGTTTAGACATATTATAAATATAAATATGTCTGAATTTAGACAGTTTAGACATAATATGAATAGTTTTACAATATTCCTCTAATTTTTCCCAAGTTGATTTTCATTCTAGGTTAAGTCTAGGTTTTTCAGTATTAGTTTGGTATATTTATAAAATTTTTTTCTATAACACTTGCTATAATGACTTCATTATAGTCTCCTACTTGATTAGGAACTGGTCAGCCTTTGAATTTATAGCTTAATATCATTTAAGAATCACTTATCACTGAAAACCTGATTTTAAAAATTTACTTTGGTGGAGTTTAAACCTTAGGACAGTATATATTCTTAGACATAAGTGTTGACAATTTTGATTATTATAATTCTTTGGCTGCTCTGTTTTGGTATTAACTTTCTCCTTCCCAAATTGTAAAAAGAATGGAACTTACACTTAAAATACTTTATGAAGAGTTTTTAGCTTTATTAGTAATGTGTTCAGGGCAGCAGGTTTCACCTAATACAACACTTCTACAGTGGGCAGCGTTTAGTTTCGTAATTAATTGAAGGATAATTGCTTTACAGTGTTGTATTGGTTTCTGCCATACGACAGTGTGAATCAGCCAAAAGGACCCCTGTGTCCCCAACCTCTTGAGCCTCCCTCCCACCCCTCTAGGTTATCATAAAGCCCTGGGTTAAGCTCCTTGTGTTATGAGCTTTTATTTTTTTTAATATAATACCCAGAATGGATGGATTTTTTTAATCCACTAGGTGTCACTCTTTGATGAGAAAAACTCCTCATGGCATAAACAAGACGTTTCCAGTTAGGCCTTTCTGTTACATTACATTTGATTTTGTATTTTACTGTTCTGTTTTGCTAACATATTTTAACTGGTTAGTAAATAAGATTAAAGAAATGTCATCCATTACTATGTACAGTTACCACTTGTAATGCATCCTCATTTTACATATGAAGAAACTAAGACACTGAGAGGTTAATTTATTTACTTGACTGAAATGATAACTTTGAGTTTTGCATACAGGGAACCTGACTTTAGAGATTTTTTAAAGTATGCTATGGAGTAGGAACAGTTTTTGAAAGTTGTCTTTCATACTTACATTAAAAAGTTGTAAGTTCAGAGTTAATGATGTATGAATGAATGTCCAAAAAATATATTCACATTTTCAGTCTTTTGAATTGTTTTACTAAAGGGGAGTTGTGTTCAGCTAAGAGTATTTGTTTGTGTCTGTGCTTTGAATGCCAGAACTAATCTGTTGTTTTATAGCTGAGGCAGTCTTACATAATATAGTCAAAGAGCTTAATCTTAGAATTTGGGCAGGAGCCTCTGCCTTTAATGAGTTATATATAGACTTTGTTAATGAGTCTATAATTTGGAGAAATAGCATTTTCTCTATTAACAGTTGATCTTTAGAGTTAAAATATTGCTGTTACATTTTTCTGCTTTAATATTTGTATTGAAACTTTTGGGTCCTTGAGGGTGGGAGTAACTGTTAATGCATATTCCATGGAACAAATAAATGAATTAATGAACATTGTTTTTACCTCCTTCTGAAGGTGAGGGTGGTGAGATCGTCTCCACCAAGTTCACAGTTCAAAGCCACATTTCAGGAGTCTTACCAGGTCTATAAACGCTACCAGATGGTTGTTCACAGGGACCCGCCTGATAAACCAACTGTGAGCCAGGTCAGCAGGGCACGTGTCATGTTTCTGAACAATGAAACTTCCCCTGTATTTGATATCACTGTGTGAATTCTTGGTTTATTTGTGGTGCATTTTATTTATGTTCAATTTGCAGTATATCTGCAAAGAGATAGGACTGTGGAATAGTGGACATTCTGAAAGTGCAGATTTTACCACAGGCCATGTTAAGGCCTTTTATGTATAATTTCCACGTGGAAAGTAGCACGTGAAATGAAGCATCATCTCTGTTTAAAAATCACCATGTTTAGATGCATTTACTTAAGACTTACTGAAAACAGATCTCTAAATTAAAATATTTATGGGGAAAAAAAGTTTTTTAAAAATCCCGGTTTTTATGGTAGCCACACTTTGCCCAGCACAGTTAACATGCTTTATCTCCATGTAGAAGTTGTGAGTTCCTAATAGCTAAATTACTCTTTGTTGATGTACAGGCCATATACAACTGAGTAGGACTAGAATGGATAGTAGCATGTTTTAATTGAAGTTCTCATATGAAGTCCTTGATTTATAATTTATAAATCAAATTACCCAAGAAAAATCTGGAAGGGGAAAAAAGCCTTTAATATAAGTAGAAATGACAGAGCTAGTGTCAGTTACGTGAGCAACAATATTGACTCTGCTATATGCAGAGGATTACATGGGTAAAGGGAAAAATTAAACCAAATAAAAGAAACTGTCCCGGCCCTTGTGAGTTTAAATTTTTCATAAACATCGGTGTAAAGTTCATGCATCAGGCTTTGTGGTTGTCAGCCTGTTCCAAGGTTTACTCATTTTATAAACAATGCCAGTGCCGAGCTTTGGCAGTGGATTTGCGGAGATCTTACTCTAGCCTCACCTTCAGAAGCATATCATCAGTTAGAGATGTTTCAACAGTGTTTGCTTGTGTTTTCCTTGCTCTGAAGGTGAGGTTAGTACCTGTCTCCTTTGAGGACCCAGAGTTCAAGTCGTCCTTCAGCCAGTCATTTTCTTTGTATGTCAAGTATCAAATGGCCATACACCAGGATTCGCCCGATGAATGTGGGAAGACCGAGGTACCGCTCACTAAACGTTTTCTCCTATGCTGAGGTTGTCTGTGAAGGAGCATACTGTATAACCTTCTTTATGCCATTTGCTTATCTGTTAAGTCGAGCTGATGGTCCTTGCAGGGTGTATTCCTGAACTTCTGTGAAAACGAGTCAAAAATGTGATCATTTTAAATCCCTCAGAAAAAAAGGATGTGTTCTTACTCAGTGTTCTCTCCGGGAGCCCGAGTGTCGCGTGTTTCTAGATCAGTCGTTGGGCTGTCAGCTGACGTCACCAGATGCAGTGTACCACAGCCCACAGGGAGGCATCTCTGTCTTTGAGCGATTGATGTTCACACGGGAAAGATGAACCAGTGAACAAGTATAGCTTTACAAGAAACACGTGGGAAAAACTGAATACTTTGAGCTTGATTCAGTTCAGTTCAGTCGCTCAGTCGTGTCTGACTCTTTGTGACCTCGTGGACTGCAGCGTGCCAGGCTTCCCTGTCCATCACCCAGAGTCGAGGTGGTTTGTATAGAGCATCATTTGACAAGCCTTTATTGAGGGCTTGTGTTTTCCAGCTGCAGATATGTGGATGAGTAAGAGATTGCTTACTTTTCAAAGTTGGATGGCGATGTCTTGGAAAAAAGATGCCAACAGATGCAGAAGGATTGAAGTTTTGATTTTTGTGTCTTTTTAATAACACAGAATGTGTTGGCTTAAAAAGATGGTTGATAGGGCAGGAGGTAACGCTGTGTGTTCCCTGTGAGAAGGCTGACTCTGGGTCTCCCAGAGCCTTTCTAGTTAAATCTAGCCTGCAGACCAGCAGCATCAGTGTCACTGGGAACACAGAATCTCAGGTTTCCCTTCAGACTTACTGAGTCAAAGTCCGCATTATGAACTAGGTCTCCAGGTGATTTCACGTGCACGTTCCGATTTGAGAAGTGCTCTCACAAATTCCCTTTTGAGACCTGTAGCAGTGCGTGGTAGCATTTATAGATACGGATTCTGCCAGGTGCAAGAAGGTCTCCTTTGATATTCTCAGGAGGTCTTAATTCCTTTCTGCACATTACTCTTTCCTACTAACCTTGAGATTCTGGCCTTGTGCCTGCCTCCTTCCCAGGTATGGATAGCTGGGCCAGAACATGTCTGATGCGTTTCCGCTAAACTTCCACTGCTCCCCTGCTCCGACTCCATTTCTGGGTTTCAGGCCTCTATGGAGTCCATTCCATTGGGGAGACAGATGGGTAAGCAGTTCCAGTCCCGTTCGAGTTAGCTGGTGGATTAGTAAGGAAAGCCACCTTAGTGTGAGACTGGAGAGAGGGAGGGTTTTCTGAAGGAAGTGACATCTGAGCCAAGTCCAAAAAGATGAGGGCTCCTTAACACCCCGGCAGGCTCCAGGGCAGTGTTGCATTTAGGCTCAAGGTTTATTTGAGGTTTTTTAAAATAGCTTACATTTACATTCACTACCATCAGCAGTACGGAACTCTGAATACGTGATTTGATCTTGTGTTTATATTGAAATACATAGTGGATTTCTTTATTATAACCAAATCAGTTCAACTCAGTCGTGTCCAACTCTTTGCGACCCCATGGACTGCAGCACGCCAGGCTTCCCTGTCCATCACCAGCTCCAGAGCTCGCTCAAACTCACGTCCATTGAGTTGGTGATGCCATCCAACTGTCTCATCCTCTGTCATCCCCTTCTCCTCCTGCCTTCAGTCTTTCGTAGGTTTGCCTTAATGATTCCTTTTATAGGATCACATAGTTAGAGAAAATTCATACTGGTGGGAAAGTTTGTGATTGTTTAGTGCTTTGATTTCATACAAGTGAGTATATTTGGCTTTAATAAGTTTTTTAACTTCATTCATAGTGTTTTATTTATCTTGCATCTAACTGAATTCATATGGAGTTTTCAGAGATATTTGAAATGATACTGTTTTTATGTGGATCACTTTGTCATGTCTCTGAATGTAGTTTCTAAGAAGTAGCATGAGATAGCATTTTGTAAGTCAAGACTGTGCTGTGTTTTTATTTATAACAGTTTTGTTGTTGTTTAGTCACTGAAGTCGTGTCTGACTCTCTGTTACCCCATGGACTGCAGCACACCAGACTTCCCTGCCCTTCATTGTCTCATTGGGGTTTGCTCAAACTCACATCCATTGAGTCGATGATGCCATCTAATCTTGTCATCCTCTGTCATCCCCTTCTCCTCCTGTCCTCAGTCTTTCTCAGTATTGGGATCTTTTCCAGTGAGTTGGTTCTTTGCATCAGGTGGCTCGGTTATTGGAGCTTCAGCTTCAGCCTCAGTCCTTTCAATGGATAGTCAGGGTTGATTTCCTTTAGGATTGATTGGTTTGATTTCCTTACTGTCCAGGGGACTGTCAAGTGTCTTCTCCAGCACCACAGTTCGAAAGAATCACTTCTTTAGCACTCAGCCTTCTTTATGGTCCAGCTCTCATGTCTGTACATGACTGCTGGAAAAATTGTGCTTTGACTATATGGACCTTGGTTGTATAATTCACATACTATACAATGTACCCATTTAAAGTATATGACTGAGTGGTTTTTAGTATATTCAGAGTCATGCAGCCATTATCACTAATGCCAGAAGGTTTTCATCATCCAGAAAAGAAACCTCATCCCCAGAGCGGTCACTCCTCATTACCCTTCAGACATCCCAGCTCTAGGCGACCGTACTCCACTTTCTGTTCCTGGATCTCTTTAATCTGGACAGTTCAGGTAGATGGAATGGTGTCGTGCTGGTCTCTTGCTGACTGGCTTCTTTCGCTAGCATGCTTGCAGGCTTCAGCCGTGTTGCAGCGTGCAAGGCCAGTGCTTCATTCCAGTTTGTGGCTGGCTAATATTCCGTTGTATGGATAGACCAGATTCTGTTTCTGTTCATCCACTGATGGCCATTTGGGTTTTCATTTGGGGCTTATATAGAAAGTTTTGCTATGGGTATTCATGGACAGATTTTTATGTATTAATAGGCATATGTTTGCATTTCTCTTGGGCATATACCTAGGGGTGGAATTGCTAGGTCATAGGATCAAATAAATATAAATAAATAAATAACTCTGTGTTTACCTTTGAGGAACTGCCATACTGTTTTTCAAAGTGCTACCCTTTTTAAATTCTTGGGCATCCGAGTTGATGTGAAGTGGTATCTCACTGAGGGTGTGTTTATTTTTTTGGCTGCACCTCAGCACGTTCCCCCACTAGGAACTGAGCCTAACCCACTGTGTTGGAAGCGCAGGGTCTTAGGCACTGGACCCTCCTCCCACTTTGTGTGCTGTTTATGATTTATATATGTTGTGATCTCAATATATGTTGTTTAGGGAAGTCCCTTCATTGAGGTTTTGATTAGCAAAGGAAATGGCATCCCACTCCAGTATTCTTGCCTGGAGAATCCCATGGACAGAGGAGCCTGGCAGGCTACAGTCAGTGGGATCACAAGAGTCGGGCACGACTTAGCGACTGAAACACCACCACCAATAGCTAATGATACTGAGCATTTTTTCACATGGTTTTCAGGGCAGTTTATATATTTTCTTTGAGTAAATGTCTGCTTGCATATTTTGCCCATTTAAAATTTTTTACCGGTTTAAAAATATTAGATATTTTAAAGTAATAAAAATATTTTTAAAAGATCAGAAAATATCTCCCATTCTGTGGATTATCTGTATCTCTGAGGATTTTTTATTTTAAAATCCATTTTGTTTGATATTGGTATAGCCATTCCATCTGGTGGTTCCTGTTTGCATGATGTATCTATACTATTTTATTGTCAGTTTATTTGTGTCTTTGAGTTTCAAGTATGTCTCTTTTAGTCACTGTGTATTTGGGTCTTGTTTTTTTGTTTAATTTGGAGGGAGAGCAGTCTCTTCCACTTAGCTGAAGTTTAATCAATCCATATTTAATGTTAAATATGGAGTTGGATGGAGTTGGATTTAGGTCTTCATTTCACTTTTGTTTTATGTTTCATGTCTGTCTGCTTTTATTTCTTTACTGTTTTCCTTTGCACTGAATGAACATTTTCTGGTGTAGGATTTCAATTCCTCTAATTTTTTTCACTATGTATTTTTGAGATGTTCTCTTAGCAGCTGCTCTAGGCTTACCATATACCTATTGACTTACAGGAGTGACCTCAGATTTATGCCAGCTGAGTCCAGTGAGGAATAAAATGCTATTGCTGCTGAGCTCCAGGCCCTCCTCCCGCTTTGTGTGCTGTTTATAATTTATATGTGTTGTGATCTCAATATATGTTGTTTAGTTATTACCTTATATGACTTTATGTCTTTTATAAAGCTGAGAGGAGAAATAGGAACAAGTATTTATTTATGATTGGTTAAATTAACCTTAACTTCCATTTCTGGTTCTGTTCATCTATTCCTGTGTATTCGAGCTACCATCTAATACAATTTGCTTACTGTAGTTCACCTTTGTTTCCATCCACCTTCTTTACGATGTTGTCAAATATATTACTTTTCTATATGTTACTGTCCCAACCATGCAATTGTATACGTATCGTTTGATGCATTTGGTTTTAAAATCAGAGGAGAAAGAATATGCATTTGTATTCGAGAAGCCTCTGATGATACTCACTAGAGTCTCAGCCTTGGGCATTGCACAGTCACCTCTTTGTCCCTTTCCCTGATCTCTCAGTTATAGTGTTAGTTGGTTCACATCTAGGTCTTAGGCTCCACCATTTGCTGACTGGTTGCTGTATTTTCAGCAGTGCCCTGAAGCATAAATTGCTCTGTAGTTTGATTTATTACATTTAGTTGCCTTTGCAGCTTCAGTTCTTGAGGCCAGTCTTTGAGGTTTTTCCAGACCCCATGCTTAGTTGCTCAAGCCGTGTCCAGCTCTTTGCAACCCTTTGGACTATAGCCCATCTCTGTCCATGGGGTTTTTCAGGCAAGAATACTGGAGTGGGTTGCTGTTTCCCCTTCTCCAGAGCATCTTCCAACCCAAAGACTGAGCCTGTGTCTCCTGTGTTGCAGGTGGATTCTTTACCTGCTGAACCATCAGGGCTCTTCTTCACTGTCTCTTTTCTTGCCACTTTCCTTCTGGTAAGCCAGCTGGCCTACAGTTTAGCTTGAGAGAGAGAAAAGAGGAGAGAGATTGTGTTTGTCTCTGTTCTTACGGCCCTCCTGCGCCCCCTTGTGTCCATGCTTTGGAGCTGCGAGCAGGGACAGTTCCTTTCCGCTTTGGTCCTAGTTCTGATCTTTTTAGGTAGATTATTAAACTTGGGGCTCATTAAGAGGGAATTTTAAGACCTGTGAGCTGCCCTAATGGTAGTTCTATGTAGGGAGATGGTCACTGCTGCAGGTGCCTCCTTTACTTGCTGGCTTTTTATCCTAGAAATTCTTCCTTCACTTGGCAAATCCTTGCTCACAGATAGAGAGTCAGCTCTCTGTGCTGCTGGCTGCCTAGAGAGACTGATGTGGACATGCTGCTCGGCTTCTCAGTCTCCAGGTGTGGCGTTCTTGTCGTGGAGCAGGAATTTTCCTTGTACTTGGCTACAGTTTTCTACGTGAGTAACCAGCTAGTGTTCCAGTGCTCAGAGACAGAAAGAAAAGCCAGAAAAGTTCTCCTCTGGAAAGTTCAAATGATCTGACCTCCTTTCCTGGCTCCAGGCAGCAGTTCTCTGGTTTGTGGTTTTGTCCATATAATGGGCCAAACTAATTTAATTATGTTCAAGAAAATACATTTTTGCTTTTGTTGTTGTAAAACATTTGAAGTAAATAACAGTCAGCATACTAACTTGGGAACTTTAAGCAACCATATCAATGCAGAAAATCCATTTTTAACTCCGTTGGTAACTGTAAAATAAAATCACTTAGGCACCCCAAGAAGTAGGTTATTTTTTGAGAGATTTGATGAGGCTATAAATAAATATAGATTGCTTTGATATCCAGAATACCAAGTCAGTTCTTTTTAGTAACATCTTTAGAAAAGTAGCACATAATTGCAGAGGGTGAGATTGTATGAGACTTCATAAATGATTCTGTATGTTTGTTTCCATTACTGTTTTCAATCATTGAGGTAGATATCAGATTTTCAAAAAATAATACCATCTTATCTAGATAAAATAAAGCAGGAGTAATTTGTGACCTATCTTGTATATAATACAATATAAAGACAGCATTTAAGAATCTTTGTTTTTCAAAATACAAGTAATTCCATAGGATACAAATATGGGATTTTTAGCTAAAGTTTTATTATGTTATAGATAATACCATTATCTAATAGTGGTAAGTGCCAGTAGATCTCAGCTCTTCTAAACTGGGTGAAGTGCAGCCTGTAGCCATAGCTCCGGTAGTCGCATTACAGTTCTGAGGCTTTGGCTGAATGGTTTTCCAGATTTTATTATGGACTTTAGGACAAAGGGAAATGGAGAGAATGGCATACTGACTACCTTGTTTCCATCATCTAGATTCAACACGGTTAGTTTTCTGGTTTGCTTTATTTCTTTTTGTGTGTTGACTCATTGTTTTTTTTTAAATTTTTTCTTGATTGGATGTACTGTAGTTTATTCAGGCAATCCCTAGTTAGTGGACATGGGACTTGTTTCTAATCTTCTGCTGTTGTAGATAGTATACTTTTGTCATTGTGCCTTTGGGTGGAGGTGTACTTTTTACTTGATATGACCTGTGCATCATAGGACAAGAGCTCATAGAATTTTGCTAGTTATTGCCAAATTCCTCCATGGTTGTACTGTCTTTACTCCAGAGTATGAGAATGTCTTTCTCCTTAGCACTCCCAAATGAGTTGGTCTCCAGACTTTGTGGATTATTATTATTTTTTGTATCCTTAGTTAGTTTTTAGAGTATGGCTAGGATGTTAGGAAGAAGTATCTTATTTTGGATGAGCTCTGTGATCATAAGCTGAAATGTATATAAAGAATTTTGTATTTATACTTTATATAGTGTAATGAAACAGGTGAGAGACTGATGCTGATGGGAACAGAAAAGTGGAAAGAAGTAAGCAGAAGCATTCTAAGGGATCATGAAGTCGACAGGACTGTTGTCCTGACTAACTAGGAATATTTTTAACGATGAGGTTTAAAAATAATCTTTCTAAGAGTGTCTTTAATGACTCAACATTTTTCTCAATTAGAATAGGGATCTGCTGTATTAAATTTAATGAGTGAATCCAGGTTATTTCCTTAATAAAACTCTTAAGCAGCAATAGATTAGACCTTATCTGGTCTATAAGAAGTCTGCACTCAAGGGGTTGGCTTACACCGTGTCCCTTTCTGTCCTCATTGTAGGATAATCGTGTGATGTGATTTTGTGTTTATATGTGTGTATATCATATCATAGTTGCGTTATTATAGAATTAAAGGGAATTTAAATTTTAAGAGCAGTATATATTCCTATCTCTCCTTTAAAAATATATATATATATATATATCATTTAGTGCTTAGATAGTTTGATGCAGATCAACTTTTCTTCTCATTTTGAATTTGGAGGTACTGAATATACAACGGAATACAAAGAGGAATGAAAGGTATCAAAACCAAACTTGTGATTCTCTGCTCATGTGGCATAAACTAGCTTTGTATATTACCTGAGATATAGTTGGGTTAGTATGGAAAGTAAACCTAGCTTGAGTGATTTGCTCGTAAGTCACTGTGTGGCAGGGTATTGGGCGTGTCTGGTGTCACGTGGAGAGGGCCCTCTGGAGGCACCGTTGCTCTCTGTCCCCTCTTCATTGCCGACCACTCCTTGGTTGGGGTGAGGGGCTGGGCAGATGCTGCCTTTGGGCTGTGACTCCTCTGACTTTATTCTTCTTCCAATGTGTTCACAAGGATCTTTCTTGAACTGCTTGTTCTGTGGCTTTGTTATCTGCAGTGGACACCTGCCTCCTTTTAATAAGTCCTTGTTACAGGTCTGTACTGGGCTTCCCTTGTGGCTCAGCTGGTAAAGAATCCACCCGCAATGCAGGAGACCTGGGTTCGATCTCTGGGTTGGGAAGATCCCCTGGAGAAGGAAACGGCTACCCATTCCAGTATTCTGGCCTGGAGAATTCCGTGGACTGTATAAGTCCATGGGGTCGCAAAGAGTCGGACAGGACTGAGCGACTTTCATTTTCACTTCCACAGGTCTATACTACAGAGAACTTCCTCCTATAAGCATGCTGTTCTCTATCTAATTAAACAGAGGAGGTTCTCAGGCTTCGTGGTCACCCCATTCCATGTTATCATTTTCCCTTTTATTGTGTCACACATTCACAAGTTGGCGACAAGAAAATATGATAGTGGGAGATGAAAGTGGTTTATCACTTGCTCAATGTCTTTGTCAACAGTAAAGTCACTTTTCTGGCATAAGTCACAGAGCCCATCATCTTTGTTTCTGTTCAGATTGTTTGAAACACAGCGCTCTTTGAATCTGTGGATGAAGATGGTGTAAGTGTTTTCCTAGGCCACAAGTAAACAGTTGAATAACACCAGACAGTTACTCTCTGTTTGTAGATAGCCATGACATCGACAGTGTTATTACCATTTATTGTTTTTTTAAAGAAATCTTTAAACAGGCTTTTTCAAAAGAAAAAGATGAACAAAGTTTGTTTTTTACCAGTAGTTTTAGATTAAGAAACTTTTTTGGAAAGAAGTTCACATATTATTTGAGAGACAGATCACTAGGATTAATAAATAAACCTGAATTACGTATTTTTACCTTAATGTTATAAAGAACCTTAAAATGGAAAATTTCAGGCTTTTGTAGAGATAATAGTACTTTGAACCCCGTATGCCCAGCTTCAACACTGTCAGCACTTAGCCTTATTTCCGCTTGCCACCTTTTGTTTGTTGTCCCTGAAATTATGCTCTTTATCTATAAATACTTTTTTTTTTGCTTATTCCATCAGGCAATCTTACATAACTTTAAAAATTACAGTGAGTGAGGTCATTTCATGCTATCCTGCTTTCTCAGAAAGCACTGTTTTCTAAAATTAGTTCAGAGAACTTACTGTGAGAGACTCGCACATCAGGACACCTCTACTTCTGAGGGAAATTTATTTTGGGGAAAGTTGTCTTAGAGTCAGGCGTGAATGATAAGATGGTTAAGTGAGAAAGTTGCCATGGGCCTCTTCTGACCCTGTGGAGAACTGAGAGGAAGCAGTAGTATATTGAGAACACCAGACTGTTGTCTCACTCCAGCCACCAGGTGGTGCTCTAGATACAGAACAGGTTTGCTCTGAACATCAGGCTCAGTCCCTATGGGGTGTTTAAACCTAAAAAGTATGGATAATGTTTTTCTTCTGCCATTTATAAGAATTACTTTGCATTGAGGCATTGAACATGATAATTACAAATGATTCTTTGCTTGTTAAAGATGTAAGTATTTTCAAGAACTTAACCTAGAGAGGCACTTTCAGATTTGTTTTCCCTTCTTAATAGCCTTCAGTTCAGTTCAGTTCAGTTCAGTTCAGTTGCTCAGTTGTGTCCTACTCTTTGCGACCCCATGAATCGCAGCACGCCAGGCCTCCCTGTCCATCACCAACTCCTGGAGTTCACACAAACTCATGTCCATCGAGTCCATGATGCCATCCAGCCATCTCATCCTCTCATCCCCTTCTCCTCCTGCCCCCAATCCCTCCCAGCATCAGAGTCTTTTCCAGTGAGTCAACTCTTTGCATGAGGTGGCCAAAGTGCTGGAGTTTCAGCTTCAGCATCATTCCTTCCAAAGAAATCCCAGGGCTGATCTCCTTCAGAATGGACTGGTTGGATCTCCTTGCAGTCCAAGGGACTCTCAAGAGTCTTCACACCACAGTTCAGAAGCATCAATTCTTCGACGCTCAGCCTTCTTCACAGTCCAACTCTCACATCCATACATGACCACAGGAAAAAACCATAGCCTTGACTAGACGGACCTTAGTCGGCAAAGTAATGTCTCTGCTTTTGAATATACTATCTAGGTTGGTCATAACTTTTCTTCCAAGGAGTAAGCGTCTTTTAATTCCATGTCTGCAGTCACCATCTGAAGTGATTCTGGAGCCCCAAAAATAAAGTCTAACACTGTTTCCACTGTTTCCCCATCTATGTCCCAGCTTTACTCTATGTATATGAAAATAATGACAACAGCCTATGTTTAGAAACTTATTCAGTGTATTTTACTGACATTTTCCTTTAGTTATGCAGAGAAACCTCCTTTAGTTATGCAGAGAAACCAGACAGTTTTGTATAGGATAGATATATACTATTTTATAAATACCTAACTGTCATAATCAATAGAATTTGAGTGATGGCAAAGGATGAGCATTTTGAAATCTTAGGATATTTTTTCAGGCCATTTTTTGAGTAAAGTAGAGGGCTTGAAGTAGGGGTCAACGTTTGTACAATTTAGTCAAAAAAGCTGCATTCTGTGAGCAGCCCCTAAGTCAGGACAGTTTTGTGTCCTAATCTCTCTTGAGGTGTGCTGCATGGCATTTATTAATAATAGTTAAATTATCAAAGTTTTAAAGTCATTTACTTAAATTAGAGCAGAGGCCATGGTTCTATCCCCCATGTCATACTGTTAATTCTGAGGAAGATGCATAGGGGTAGAGTTAAACCAGCAGGGGGAACATTTTTTCCTAAAAGTTCTTTCTTTAGGTCAAAGATTTCCATAACTTGTCTCAGATCATAAAATCATAGCATCATAAAGCATTAGTGATAGGACCTTCGTGATTGTATAGAGGGTATGGATACGGTTTGGATTCACTCCTCACTTAGAGAATTAATTTGTCCAGGGTAACACAGGTGGTGAGTGGCAGAGGAGTGTCTCCAAATTTAAGAGCTTTTTGCACTAGACCATGGTGTTGCCATGTGAAAGCATAAAGGTGGGCTGAAGCAATTAACCTCAAATAACCGACACCAGTGAATGAACTGCTCAACACAAAGCAAAATTTCCAGACAATTGAAACATTTTCGTTGTTAAGATTTTATGTATTCTGACCATATGAAATGAGTCTTTTCCAAATGTGTCGTGTTCTTCCCTGCCTTCTGTCCCAGAACACTGAGCAAGACTTGTAACGGTGGCACTCACATCCTCCGGCATGTTCTGCCATCACAGCGTTTCTGTACCACATGCCCTCACACTAACTGCTTTTTTTTCTTCTAAAGTTACTCTATTTTCTCCTCTTTTGCGCTTGGTTTTTGCGGTGTTTGTCTAGTTTGTCATTCTTGCACTTCATAATTTGTGGTTTCTTGATGTGTTTGTAAAAATATTTACTGAGCACATGCTGTGTGCCTTGTGGTGTCTGAGAGGCATTTGCTCTGGTCAGCAAATGAGTGAGTAAGTCAGATCAGTGATCCCTTGCTCCTGTGTCGCTCACATCCTAGGGTGGGAGGGAGTGGTCAGAGGTAGTCATTTGAGAGTAGCTGTACTAAATGAGCAAATTACAGAGAGGTCAGCAGCGGGTAACTAAAGGAAGGCAGAGCAGGTATAAGAGAAGAGTGGATCCCCAAGTTAACTGTTAGTAAAGTTAACTAACAGTCCAGGGGAAAATGCGAAAGGCAGCTGGAGGGTTTCCTCTGCACGCTGGGGACAGAAGCACTAGGACATGCCTTTTTGAGTCCTCATTTTAACCTTTATTGCTTTCTTCTGGGGTTTGAATGTCTGAAATTCTAGAGTAGTTTGCTAATTGATCTCTTGAGGTATACTTTAATATAATAGTTTATAGTTAATATGTAGCTACTTATACTGTCTTCTGGAAGCTGAAGAATGGGACTGTGAGCAGGATGTTTGGTGTCAAATTTTACCCGTGGCACTAAGTGGACGCTGATTCTTGATTAACCACTTGCAGGAGGAGAGACGTGCCCTGTGATAAATGATCTGGCTTGAATAGTGTGAAGATGATACCAGTACTAGTAGATAGCCTTGGTGTGTTTATCGTTCTGGACATTTTGGATGAGAATATTGATATCAGATAGTTTGAGGAGCATCAAGGGTAATAGTGTGGACTCTGATCAGACACTTGCCTTAAGTCTCGTCTTCCCCACTTACTACCTGTGTGGGTTGGAGCAGGTTTCTGCTTCCTCTGCTTCCACCCTTCAGGTTCCTCATTTATGAGCATGGAGAGAACAGCACATAGAGTTCGTGAGAACTAAGTCAGGGTAAAGGTGCTTGGCTACATAATCATCAGCTAAACGAGTTGCTGGGCTGTGGACGATGACAAGCCATTCGGAAGCATCAGAGACACCGAGCTCAAGGGCAAACAAGTGATATTTCTAGTTCGTCCAGCCAGCATTTGCAAATTATAGTTTTCCTTGTTTTGTTCTTCCATTTTAATTCTTATATTTGTTTGAATTAAAAGATGTTATAAGGTTTAAATTTTACTATTAAATTAGAATTAGTTCTTTCAAAAGAAAAAGTAGTAATACTGAAACCATTCAGTTTGGTTCATCAACGTGTAATTTTACTCTTTAAAATCCTATTATACCACCTGCAACTTCTAAAACATATCATTTGGTGAAGATTCATGTGTATATTTCTTAATTGCTTTACTTAGAACTGGAAATAAAGGAACTGTGGATGCTTCTGTGCCTTGCCTCTGGTGGTGGAGCTTCTTGCTTACTCTGCAAGTAGACCCCTCCTTTTGAAAATAAGCTGTGTTTTATTAGACCACCATAATCTATGGTGTAATTTGTGTTCAGACACTGACTTATAAAAATTCTGTGCCAGAGTCAAAAGAAATGCACACTGTAGAGTGCCAGGGATGGAGTAGAAGCCCAGTGGAGCACTCACTGGATGAATGGGAGCTGAGCTGACCATTTTTCAGAAACAGCTGGAGAGAGAACTCACAGTTGCCAAATGGAAAACTACAAGAAAGAAAATGTGTTCTTGTGATGTGAAACCAAAGGAAAATTCATGTGATGTCAAAGCTCTTGACAGTTGTCTTGTACAAAGTAAAAGCTGAGGGAGAGTGTTGAGACAGTTAAGTACATTTTAGTGTGTGCAGAGCTCACGTGAAAGGGATCATCTTGTTGGGAGCACCATTGCCGTTTGTCTGTAGTTTTTGTATTTCAGGTCTGCTTTTTCCATTAAGTCTGAGGAGCCTCTGGTTTTACGACCTCCTGGTAATGACTTGACAAGTGAACAATGCCACCTATTGAGGTCTGGCTGGCCTAAACAAGGAAAGTTTGTGTTTTTGCTGTGGAAATTCATTTGATATGCCAAATAACTTAGCTAACTGCTTGCATGATTAAAAAGCAGTTGATTTCCTTCCAGTCAGTAGTTAATTATAAAAGTAAAATATATACATTATATATGTAATTTTTAAAATCCAGAATATGTCTAGGTCTATAAATTTTGTCTGTAAAGTAACATACACACTGGCTTTTCCATGACAGTCATTCTAGAAATAGCTCAAAGTTTCACACTTAGAGTGGCTCCTGGTCTGTGGAGGAGTGTGATTGTTCTGTTCAACCAGTCACATAGATGTGTGATTCCCAGCATGTTCCAGTCGCCACGGTAGGTCGTGGGGATGCATAGATGAATAAGACGTGGTCCTCTGCACATTTTCGCTAACCAGAATTTTAAAGATTTCTTTTTAGAAGTTTGCATTAATGTTTAAAATGTTAAAATAGCAGTAATATTTGAAGACTATTGGAAATATGGGGTTGCCCCAAAAGTTCAGAACTTTTTGGTCAGTCCAGTGTATATACCTGGCATGATGTGGAGATATTTGACCTTGCTTGGAATTGGTTGGTCTGATACGTGTGTAAATGGTCAAGTATTTTTAATAATAATTCAGTTGCTGATAATATATTCAGTTTCTTAGTGTGTGGCCAGAGAGCTTTTAAAGTAAATTTACTTTTGCCTGTGCTTTCTTGCTAATTTTTATTTCTAGGTTTTGTGATATTTTCTGCTATCCCTAATTCATGTCATTCAGATTTTTGAAAGATACCCATTTTTCAAGGTCAGTTTGAATTCTTTTATCAACTTAGTGCCATTTAAGTGGAACCTAGTTTTGTCCTCAGTAATCTGTTGAGTAGTTGTGTGTCAGAAATAATATTGGAAGTTTCTCTGCAGGAAATTAAAGGAGTGTATTGAGGACACAGGTGGTCCTGGGGAGATCTGACGAAGAGGACACTGGTGTTTCTTCACTTGACACCAGCTTTACGTTACCGATGACTGCATCTCTGTGGCATCTCACCTTGGGCAGATGACCCAGTTTTGCAAAGTAACCAGTGGCCGTGAAGACATAATAGGCAAAAGAGTTGAAAATTCATTTACTTGTTTATGAATTGATTAATCCAATTTACAAATGAATGAATGCATCTAGGCAGTTAAGCTGCAAATATTTGCTGAGTCCCTACTGTGTGCCAGGTGTCACTTTAGGCTCCGGGGATGTAGCACAGGGAATGGGAGAGAGACACTCTTTCCCTAGGGGAGATTATGTGATAGTGAGGAGGATGGTTGGAAGGAAAGTTATGACCAACCTAGACAGCATATTAAAAAGCAGAGACATAACTTTGCCATCAAAGGTTCGTCTAGTCAAGGCTATGGTCAAAACAAAGAGATCCAACCAGTCCGTCCTTAAAAGAGATCAGTCCTGGGCGTTCATTGGAAGGACTGATGTTGAAGCTGAAACTCCCAATACTTTGGCCACCTTATGGGAAGAGCTGACTCATTTGAAAAGACCCTGATGCTGGGAAAGATTGAAGGCGGGAGAAGAGGACGACAGAGGATGAGATGGTTGGATGGCATCACTGACTCAATAGACATGGGTTTGGGTGGACTCTGGGACTTGGTGATGGACAGGGAGGCCGCCTGCCGTGCTGCGGTTCATGGGGTCACAAAGAGCTGGACACGACTGAGCGGCTATCTGAGCCGAGGAGGATGAATAAACGAGTAAGTATGCTGTACAGTGTCAAGAGAGTGTGTGCTAACAAGAAAAGGGAAGAGGAGGTGAGAGACGGGGAATGGTGGTGGTGATAATTATATGAGGATGTCAGGAGCGACTCTGAGGAGAGGGGCTCCTTGGCAGACCCCTGGATGAAGAGAGTGCCCCTGTGTGTATCTCTGGGTGGTACACCTCAGGCCTGACGTGGTCACAGAGCAGCAGGGCACTGCTGAGGCTGGAAAATGGAGTAGGGCATCTCCCGTCTCGTCTGTGTCACTTCTGAAGGCTTTGTTTTCTGATCTCCCATTTTTGCTGTTCATTGACTGATATTCATTATCATAGAAATGTTCATGTTTTGTTGTAGACTTGTTACCTGAACACCTGCATATCACCACATTTCACTGTTGTTTTATAGCACTCAGACTTGGCATCCCTGGGCTTTGCTGCTTCCTTCTTCAATTCTTATGAATAGTGCTGTTTAGTCATGGGTACAACAAAGGGAATCATGGATTGGAAAAAGCATCTAGGTTCTAACCCTAGTTTTGTTGCTGACTGTAAAATAATGTAACATTTCTGGACCACAGTTTAGGTATAAACTAAAGGAGTTGGATTAGATAACTGCCAAGATTTTTCTTAGTTGTAAAATTATGTGATTTCAATGATTTTGACAAAAATTCCCCAGGATAAATTGAATACTTTCTGTTTCCTTTTTAAAAATAGTTTTTTAAAATATCGATTGATTGATTTGGCTGCACTGGGTCTTGGTTGCTGCTCACGGGCTTCTCTAGTTGCCCTGAGTGGGGACTACTCTCCAGCTGCGGTGCGCGGGCTCTTCACCGCGGTGGCTTCTCTTATTGTGGAGCGCAAGCTCTGGGGCCTGTGGGCTTCAGTAATTGTGGCCCCAGGGCTCCAGAGCACAGGCTCTGTAGTTGTGGTGCATGGGCTTAGTCGCCCGGCAGCACCTGGGATCTTCCCGGACCAGAAATCAAACCACTGTCGCCTGCATTGCAAGGCAGATTCCTAACCATTGGACCACCAGGGAAACCCTAAAGTTAATTTTTAAGTTTATATATATTGAGGTGCATAAATCTTAGATGTATAACTTACTGGATTTTTACATATTATGTGCTCTTTTTGGACCTCTCTGAAATTAAAAATATATATATATGTATTTCCATCTGTGGTTGATTGAGTCTGTGGATGGGCAAGTATGGAGGGCTGCCTGTACATTTATATCCTAAATACCTTTTCCCAATCTGGAAATGCCTATATTCAATACCTAGGCAAGTATTTTTAGAAGAATGCAATTTTAAAGCTTTCCCATTTTGTTGCATTTTTGTACACTTAATTTATAGATTAAAAAGCAACAGATTTAAAGATTTCTCTAAGCAACAGATTTAAAGATTTCTCTTACAACATAAAAATTTGGTCCCAACATTGACTTTAAAGAAATGCTAAGGTACCTTTTCTCTTAAACACACTTATAAACTTATTTCCACACTTCTTGTGACAGTTTTTTAATATTTTGTGCTTGTTCTTAACTTACTTAATATTACAAACAAGCAGGTGATAGGGTCCTGGGGTAGAATGATTCTCTCATTAGAGAAGTGAGCCACTCAGCTCAGCACACGACGTCGCCGGCCCTTGTGTCTGTCTCTAGTGGGTATTCCTTTTGGTGACTTTGCCAAGAACTCCTTTTCTTTGCATTTTGATGTGAACTCTGTGGTGCTTTTTTCACTGCTGATAGTGTTGAAAAGCAACAAAATTCTTTTAGATTCCATTCTCTTTGAGTGCACCTCTTCAATAGAATTACGACTTTCTTCCCTGGATTTATAGACTCATGTTTCGAATGTAACCTTTAATTTTAGAAACAAACACCAAAGTTGGAGGTAGTAAATAATGAAGTTTTAATAAGTTCAAATGTATACTATTTGTGTTAATGGATACAGAGCCACTATTTATAAAATATTCAATTATTAGAGTGAACACATGAGGTAGGTGTTAGTGAATGACTTAATTATAGCTCAGATCCCTGTTGCTCTTAGAGATTGGGGGAAGAGTTGCAAGCAGTAAAAGAACACGCACTGAGGTAGCTCACTAATTAGGATGTGCGTTAGCAGACTAGAATCAGCCCTGTGAGCAAAACGTTTATAGCTCACTCTGTGTGCTAGTGTTAACGGACTTTTGTAATTCTGGGCCGGTATTAGTCTTACAAGAGTCATTTGTTACAGTTCTTCTCATGCTGTAGACTTGAGCGTTAGTCCTTTCCCCATTCCAAAATGCTAAATATTACAAGGATCCCCTTAAGAGAGATTATTGGCTGGGGACCACGACTCTTAATTAAAGTGGGGGAAGGAGCCATTGACTCATGGGTAGTTTATGTTAGATTTTTCAGACACTAAACAGCCATGCTGAATATTTTCAGCAAGCATTTCTACTAGGTATAGATGGGGAAGAACGGTTCAGAGCTGGCAGTGACCAGTGTTTCTTAGAATAAGTTTTGTGGAATATTGGTTCTGTGAAATGGTCATAAATGTTACATGAAATTAAAAACCAACCAACAAACAGAACTCTGGTTATGTAATTTTGCGAAGCGCTAGATTAAATGAAGCTGGAGGGTTTTTTGTTTTTCCAGCTAAAATGGGATACAGTATAGTTTTTCATTTGACGGCAGGGATTCTCAGGGCCTGTAATTTGTCTGTATATCTTGTACTTCTTTCTGTAAGATGAAGAAGGGGAGGTGAGACAGCAATAGTATGCAGCATTTCTCAACCTTATTTGGCCACGGAGTTATTTTTTAGAGTGTCTTGGGAACTTGGCATGCCAGAGGACACCATCAGTGAAGGTGATTAGGCTAAATCGTTTTGTGGATAGAAAACTAAGACAGATAATTTAAGTTCTCAAGTAGCTAGAACTAGTAAGATTCCAGACTAATTCTTAGATCACTGTTCTTTCCTTCAGAAAAAAAAAATGTAATGGCTCAGAAGACATAGGTTTAAATACTTCAGACTGTAAATAAGGCTTTCATTGTTATCTTTTAAGATTTACTGAAGCTTCATGTCCTGTCCAAGGTTCTAGGTCTAACCAGAAATGGCAGTACAGGTGGTCATGTCTTTCAGCTGCGTTGCTCACAAACGGAATAGGTGAATTTGCAGAATTACCTAAATCTGCTCTTCTTACTGGAGAAGGCAATGGCACCCCACTCCAGTGTTCTTGCCTGGAAAATCCCATGGATGGAGGAGCCTGGTGGGTTGCAGTCCATGGGGTCGCTAAGAGTCGGACATGACTGGAGCGAAATCACTTTCACTTTTCCCTTTCATGCACATGGCAACCCACTCCAGTGTTCTTGCCTGGAGAATCCCAGGGACGGGGGAGCCTGGTGGGCTGCCGTCAATGGGGTCGCACAGAGTCGGACACGACTGAAGTGACTTAGCAGCAGCAGCAGCAGCTCTTTTACTCCCCACTAAAATTAGGATAAACAGGGTCTTAGTTCTCAAGCCTTAGTTTTGACTTCCTATTATGTACAGGTTTAATTTTCATTCTGTTGATGACTTCTTAAATGGAGTGGGGAGAGAGTTTAGCTTATTATAATTGACTCTTAATTAAAGCTTCCATATTCCTGATAGAAAAACTTTAATAGTCTACATTTTGTATGATTTAGCTTGCTTGTTTTAAAATTTTAAAGAAATATCTTATTAGATCATAGCCTAATATGGTCAGACTTCTTTTTAAGAATTAGCCGTGACTGAACACAGCACAGCACACCATGTACCAGGGTGACACGCCAAGAAACAGGAGCAGCAGAAGTATTTTGTTAATGCAAGAAAATTCTGGGTAATTCATGTGAGCAGTTTTAAGACTTAGAATTCCACTTTGACAAATAGGTACACCTCACTGATATTCTTTGGTTTAGGGGAAAAACTGTGGCTTACCTTATAAAATATGGTGTTTGGTGCTTCTTTATATAGGAGCTTAACATGATCCTTATTACACAGAAAAGGCATTTCAGAAAGATACTAGCTTAAATTACTTATATGTTGGATATTTAACATTATAAAGATAAATAGTTGAGTATATTAATAGTTTTCCTGGGCTATTCTGGCAAAATTAGTAGTGTGTATTCTTCTTTTTATTCCCCTACTCCTCTCTGCCCCCAAAACTGACATTGTTAATAACAAGTCTTGGAAAAAGAAAGAATTTACTAATTGTAAGTGACAGGAGGTTTAACTGAAATTTTGTGTGCTTGGAAAACTGTTTAGAAAATTTTGGTAAGCATTAAGTGCTTCTCTGAAAGGAATGAGGTGTTATGAGATAGGCTGCTGATGGTTAATAGAATATGGTACTAGGAGTGGTGAGTCAGACTGCTGCAAGAGAAGCAAGGTTAGTGAGTGACTTCATAGCGGTAGTATTGATCTATATGTATCCCCATCCTCTTTTTATTTTATTTTTCCAGTTTTATTGAAAAATAAAAATAATTGACAAAGCTGTATAAGTTTAAAATACACAGTGTAACGATTTGACTGACACCATGAACTGATGATCTTAATAAGTTTAGTAAGCATCCATCATCTCATTTAAAAAAATCAAAAAATTTTTTTCCTTGCAATGAGAACTCTTAAGATTTACTGTTAAAAACTTTCATATATAGCATAGAGCAGTGTTAATTATGTTTATCATGTTATGTGTATAACTCTCATACTTAATTATCTTATAACTAGAGGTTTGTACTTTTTGAATGCCTTTATCCAGTTTTCCTTCCCTCTACCGCTGCCTGTGGAAATCTGGAAATGGTAATAAATGTTACATGAAATTAAAAACCAACAAACAGAACTCTGGTTATGTAATTTTGCGAAGCACTAGATTAAATGAAGCTGGATTTCTTTTTCTATGAGTTTTTGTTTTTGAAGTATAAGTCTTCTACAAGGCTATGTTAGTTCCTGTTACCCAACGTGTGATTTGATATTTCTGTGCATTTTAGAATGATCACCATGATAATTGTCATTATGATCTGTCACCATACAAAAGTGTTGCACTGTTACTGACTATATTCCACATGCTGTACACCTCATACCTGTGACTCATTTATCTTGCAACTGGAAGTTTGTACCTCTTAATTTCCCTCAGCTACTTCTTTCCCCCCTCACCCTCTTCCCCTCTGGCAACGACCTGTTTTCTGTGTCTGTAACTTTTTCTGTTTATTCATTTGTTTTGTTCTTTAGGTTCCAAATATGAGTGAAATCCTACTGTGTTTTTCTTTCTCTAACTTCTTTCATTTATGATAATATCCTCTAGGTCTATCCATTTGTTGCAAATGGCAAGATTTCATTTTAAGTAATTGTTTAAGGCACATGGCTTGTAGGATCTTAGATTGAAAGATTGAAAGGAGCAGAAGATTCCATTGTTTCTGGCTGAGTGATATTCCATTGTGTGAGGACTTCCCTGGTGGTCCAGTAGTTAAGACTCCACGCTTCCACTGTAGGGGGCACAGGTTCAATCCCTGATCAGAGAATTAAGATATTCCAGATGCTGCGTGGCACAACCGAAAAAGAAAGTTCCATTTTGTGTGTGTGTGTGTGTGTGTGTGTGTATACCACATGGCCGTATCCATCAATGGGCATTTAGGTTGCTTTTGTTTCTTAGCTATTATAAATAATGCTGCTGTGAGCATATGGGTGCATATCTCTTTTGTGAATTCGTGCTTTCATATTCTTTGGTTAGATAATGGGAATGGAATTGTTTGATCATATGGTACATCTATTTTTAATTGTTTGAGGAATCTCTATGCTGCTTTCCACAGTGGCTGTGCCAGTTTACATTCCTGCCAGCAGTGCACCTGGGGTTCCTTTTTTCCACATTCTTGCCAGTACTTGTTGTTTGTTGTCTTTTTGGTAATAACCATTTTAACAGGTGTGAGGTTGCTGCCTCATTGTGGTTTTGATTTGCATTTCTCTGATGATAAGTAATGTTGAGCATCTTTTCATGTGCCTGTTGGCCATCTGTCTATCTTCTTTGGAAAATGTCTAGTCAGTTCCTCTGCCCATTTCTTAATCCGGGTGTTTGTTTTCTTGATGTTGAGTTGTATATTTTGGATAGTAACCCTGTACCAGATACATCGTTTGCAAATATCTTCTCCTATTCAGTAGATAACCTTTTCATTATGTTGATAATTTCCTTCTCTGTGCGCAAAGGTTTTTAGTTTGAAGTAGTCTTATTTGTTTATTTTCGCTTTTATGTCCCTTACCTGAGGAGACATCCCTCCCCCCACCCCCACCCCCCCGCAATATTACTAAGACTAATGTCAAAGAGTTACTGCCTCTGTTTTCTTCCAGAATTTTGTGGTTTCACATCTTAAATTTAAATTGAAATCTTTACATGGAGAGGAGACCTGTGGTTGCCAAGGAGGAAGAAGGGTGGGGGGAAAAGACTGGGAGTTTGGAATTAGCAGACGCGGACTGTTTTATATGAATGGGTGAACAATAGGGTCCTGCTGTGTTGCACGGAGAACTGTGCTCAATATCCTGTGATAAACCATTATGGGAAAGAGTATGAAAAAGAATTTATATATACGTATGACTGAGTCACTTTGCTGTACAACAGAAATTAATACAACAGTGTAAATCAACTATACTTCAGTAAAATATTTTTAAAAATAAATTTAAGTCTTTAATGCATTTAAAATTTACTTTTGTGCTTGATGTGGGAGAGTAGTCCAGTTTGATTCTTTTCCATTTAGCTGTCCAGTTTTCCCAGCACCATTTATTGGAGAGACTGTCTTTCCCCCATTGTATATTCTTGCCTCCTTTGTTGTAGCTTTATCTTTAATTTTTGCCGTTTTAAGTATGGTATGTCTTTTGTGTGATCTTTCCTTGATGCTGTTTGGGCTGTCTGTGCTTCCTGGACTTAGATGTCTGATTCCTCTTTCAGGTTAGGGACGTTTTCAGCTGTTGATAGTACGTATGTTCTCTACCCTTTGTCTCTCTCTCCTCCTTCTGGGACTTTTGCACGTGAGAATGTTAGTACCTGTAATGCTGCATGAGGTCTCTTAAGTTGTCTTCATTTCTTTTTTCTTTCTTTTTTCGAAAATTGATTGATTGATGGATTTTTGGCTACATTGGGTCTTTGTTGCTGTGTGCGGCTTTCTCTAGTTCCCGGGCCCAGTAGTTGGCGCCTTGCACTCTATAATGTGGGCTCAGTAGTTGAGGCGCATGGGCTTAGTTGCTCCACAGCACGCGACCACAGCATGCGAGATCTTCCCGGAGCAGGGATGGCGAACCTGTGTCCCCTGCATTGGCAGACGGATTCTTAACCACTGGGCCACCGGGGAAGTCCTTACTCTTTTTTTCTGTTTAGCTTCCGTGATTTCCACTGTTTACCTTCCAGCTTTCCGATGTCTTCCTGTCTCTCATCTAATCTACTGTTGATGCCTGGTAGTGTTATTGTTTATTTTAGTTATTGTTTTCTTCGTCTTTGTTTCGTGTTTTTTTTTTTGGATTTGACATTTTCTCCTTGTTAAAAACATCTGACTTCTCACTTTGTTTATCTGTTCTGTCCCAAGTTATTTGAGCATATTTAGGATCATTACCTTGACCTCTTTATCAGATAGATGGCATATCTCCACTTCACTTTGTTCTTCTTCTAGGGTTTTATCTTATTCCTTTGTTTGAAACATATTCCTCTGTCACCTAATTTGCTATCTTTATTTCTATATATTTGGTAGGGTGGCTACATTTTCTTCCTCTCTCAGGTATAGCAAGGAGACAGACACCCTTACAAATGGAGATTTCCATTACCAATGTATAATAAATATTTTCTTGCAAAGAGGCAACTCCTAGTTGGTTTTCAGAGTTTTCCCCAGTCTGCTATATCTTAAAAATAACAAGCTTAAATAATATTCCAAACAGACACATTTTGGGGTGGCAAATTCTACTCCCCTTACGTTATAACTGGCTCTGTTTTTAGAGACGTTTACATTCACAGCAAAATTGAACCATTTTTGATACTGATCTAATTTCATAGTATTTGTTAAAAAGGTGTCTATTTTCGTTATCAATTTTAGTGTATATACAAAATGTACTTTACAAATTATATCTGCCTTTTTATGATTGTTGTTTTTCAAAGTATTACCTTCTTTTCTACTGAATATGTGTCATTCATTATGAATTAATTTACTAAATATTAGTAAGTAACTGGAGGGAAAACAGCATGGGTTTTTCTGGTGCACTAAAGTCGGAGAAGGCGATGGCACCCCACTCCAGTACTCTTGCCTAGAAAATCCCACGGACGGAGGAGCCTGGTAGGCTGCAGTCCATGGGGTCGTGAAGAGTCAGACACGACTGAGCGACTTCCCTTTCACTTTTCACTTTCATGCATTGGAGAAGGAAATGGCAACCCACTCCAGTGTTCTTGCCTGGAGAATCCCAGGGACAGGGAGCCTGGTGGGCTGCCGTCTATGGGGTCACACAGAGTCGGACACGACTGAAGTGACTTAGCAGCAGCAGCAAAGTAGGTGAAGCATTTTCATCCTTTCTCATGTCCTGTGAATAGGACAGTGGATGTGTGCCTTGTGATTTGTTATTCTGTTTATATAGCCTTGCTGATTGAGAAATTTATATATTTCATGTTTTGGCAGCATCAAACAGGAAAAGATTTTTTTAGGTCTGTTTTGAAAAAACTGACAGGAATGTTACATATATACATGACAAAGATGTAAATTATTTGAGTTTCAAGGAGACGGTAGTTTTCTTGGAGAGTATATGCTATTCTTTCGTTATTTAAAGTGACTTCTGTCAGACAAAAAATTAATCAGTCCAGTTGATCTAAGAAAGAAATAGAACCTTTTGTTCAGTGAGCTAAAATGAGGATTATAACCTGGAAGCCATTCAGAAAGCTCCAAGAACTATTCTGCCTGTTAGAAGTCAAAACACGGTTATAGAACTTTTATGACAGAGGGGCCTGTGCATTAAATGATACACAATCCAGATCTGCAGGTACAAAGTGATGGGTCGTGTGACCCCTTACAGGATCAAGAAGGAATGTTATCTGCGAAGCAGTTGTCTTGCTGGTGCTGGGAGGATGTTGTTTTTCATGGCTGAGCAGGTATTTCTGCTCATGGGGGAGGTGTCACAGATGCAAGACGCAGCTGAACCGTGCATCTTAGAGGGGAGAGAGGCCGAAGGGCACGGCACTGCTTTTTATGTTTAAGTTTTTCTTATCTTCCCATAAAATATGAATTTTATTTTACACTTCCATCATAATTAATTCATTAATTACAACTGAACCAGAAATACTTCTAAACTCTAACTTCGTATGTAGAGTACAGTTAACAGGCACACACTGGAGAAAAGTGTGGAGACCCTATTGTAGCAACTTCCTCAACTTTAACATGAAAGCGCACCGTGCCTCATTTTCCTCTGCTGTGAAAACTGGGTAGTCTTTCAGCTATCACTTTTACTCTTGGGAGGAAGGGTAGAGATTATTTTATGCTGGACTAATGTAAAAAGAATCCAAGACTATAAAGGTTGCAATTTAAATTTCATTAGAATTATGTGCTTCATGTCAGCATTATGAAATTTAAAACTTTTGGTATATCTTGCACTTTCAGAAAGTTCTCTTTTAGCAGTTAACATAATTGAGTTGCATATTAATATCATTTAAATTAAGAGAAAAATCATAATAGTGCCTACATTTTATTATACCCTATCATCTAAGGCCTAGATGATACTTACTAGTTAATTATGTGGCTTTGGAGTACACTAGCAGCAGTAATCTTTTAGGAATTTATTTGCTTTAGATTTGGAGGTAGGAAATGTCTGGTGTGTTTTTTAAACTTTGTTATGAAAATTATAAACATTCACAAAGTAGAGAGACTTGTATAATGAATCCTCATATATTCATCTCCTGTCCTCACTAGTTTCATATAATGTCACTTCTTGTTTTATATGCACATTGCCCACCACAACTTGCCTTCCAACCCCTGTGCTTTTGAAGGAAATCTCAGACATCATGTAATTTCATAGAGAAATATTTCAGTATGTATCTCTAAAAGAGAATCAAAACATCTGTATTCCTAGTGAGTACTAGCTAGCTCTGTTGTGGAGAGGAAGTTCAAGAGTGCTTGCTAACTGGCCTGCCATCACATTGTGTAGGTAATTTGCATTTAGTAAGATCCAGAGTTTATATTACTTGGCTTTTTTTTTTACAACAAGTCTCAAAGGATTTGGAGTGTTGATTTTGTAAATAACATCTAAGAAAACATGGTTACCATCATGAATATGTATAAAGATATGTAACAGTCCTCATCTCAGAGCTTACTCGCAGTTTGCTTTGTCAGTTTTTAAGCTCCTCCCCAGTTCCAAAATTTGTTTCTTTATGTAAATGCTGAGAAACAGCATGTAACACTTAGTTTCAGATGAAATTTATAAGCCATAAATTTATAATTTATGAAATTTATAAGTCAAAGAGACGAGAGAAAAAATATGTGTATGAGGTTGAAAAAGAGGAAGGGCAGAACAGCCTGGGTTCTAGAGAAATAACTTCCCCTTTAGTTCATTATCACTTAACTAACCTGCTCTCTTGATTTTGACTTTTTAATTTCCCTCTGTTCTTGCTTTCCGTTTTGGTTTATATCTTTTTCTTCTCTGAAGTTAGGCATTTACCTAACTTTGCCTGTGGCATTTATATTGTTGATTCCTCCTTTATTACACAGGGATTGTTTTATTGCATAAGAGTTGTGACATAAAACTTTAAAAATAAAATATTTGTTGTGTTTTATTTGTTTTTATACAGATTTTGACAAATATTTAAACTCATGCTATGGTCTAGATTGAGCTTTTCTGTGCTCTGTAAATGAATTATATAGTGTATGAAGCATTATATATAGACATTTAGGTTCACTTGGTGTGCTCCTTTGAAAAATTTTGTAATAATTTTCCCTTTTTTGTGTGTTCTCTTTTGCTGCTCCTTTATTGGATGAAACTGATTCTATTCGAATGTGATTCTACAGTTCACAAGATTCCTTTGCAGCTCACCTTTGGAGGTAAGAGGTTACTCGTTGACCTTAATATTGCTATTGATATCTTTTGTGAGGCATTTATTTGATAGTTTAGGAGTGATCATTTTGTCAGGATGTATATTCGTCAATACCATAAATGAGATCAATGCACACTCTGTTTTATAAGACTTTCAGTACTTACAGAGCTCTTCACCTTCACAACAGATCATTGCCCTCATTTTATCAGGTAGAGTGAAATCCGTCCATTTAACTTATTTTTTATTTTATTTATTTATTTTTCATTGTGCTGAGTCTTCAGTGCTGTGCGGGCTTTCTCTAATTGTGGTGAGTAGGGGCTACTCTCTAACTGCGGTGCTCAGGCTTCTCATTGCAGTGGCTTTTTTTTGTTGCTGAGCACATGCTCTAGGTCACACAGGTTTCAGTGGTTGCGGCACACGGACTCGGGAGTTGCCACCCCCAGGCCCTAGAGCACAGGCTCAGTAGTTGCGGTGCATGGGCTTGGTTGCTCTGCAGTATGTGGGATCTTCCCAGATCAGGGATTGAACCTGTGTCTCCTGCACTGGCAGACAGAGTCTTTACCACTGAGCCATCAGAGAAGCCCAGATCAATCTATTATAGAGCCTTGTTTTGTCTCCTTCCTCCCTTAACGGTCTCACATTGACTTTATCCTCTGTAAACTGCCCTGGTGTTAAAGGGGAGCCGGAGAAGTCTGGGCAGAGACTGTCACCAAGGAGGTTTCAGTTAGTTTGAGATAACTTTTTAAAATCCGTGAATTGATTAGGGAAGAGCAAAGGACTTACTTGTATTGAGCTTCATTATAGCCCAGGTAGACTTCTAGGTGCCCGACTCACTTTCTCCTCTAATTCTCATAATGGTTCTGCAATTTAGAACTGAAAATCCAGTGATAAAATTGTGAGATAACGAAAACTCTTAGATAATCAGAGAACCAGATAGGAGTGTGAGCTGTGGTTGAAAAGGAATTAACTGGAGAAGATGGTGAGACTTTGGGAAAGGAGTGAGAGAGGGGAAGCAGCGGGGCACGTGGAGGGACATTGGACTCAGTACCAAACCGAAGTTCAGGCCAGGTCTTCACTTACTAGCCGCACAACCAGTGGACATGGGAGCAGTTTACAAAGTGCTCAAGTCTTACTGATACTTGTGTTCTCCTCTCAGGCTGTGCCTTCAGCCTCACCAGGTAAGACTGCCCCTGCGTTTCACTTGTCCTTCCTTTTGCCTCTGTTTACCTCTTTGTGTTCCCTTGCCCGCCTCCAGCCTCTTCAGGTCGCACCCTGCCTCAGGCCGAGCCTAGATGCTGTGTTGTCTGCGAGGCCCTCTGACTGCTCCACATAGAGGCAGTTGTTCCCTTCTCTGTTTCCATATTATATTCTCTGATTCTTGAAGCTCCTGTTGTTATGTGGTGTGGCCCGCCCTCCTGGTGGCCATCTTGAATGAGTTTGAAGGGAAGCGGAGCAGACCAGAGGGGTAGGACCATCCAGGTTTGGTTCCATTCTCTACGTCCAGCAACCAGGGAGAAACAAAGCTTGGAAAGATTCTGGGCTTTGAAATGAGAGATCCCTGGGTGACCCATGAGCAAGTCATTTCATCTTTCAGTTAATCTAAAAAATAGAGATAATAATAATACAGGGTTATTAAAATGAGATAATGTGTGATAAACGCTAAGTGTAATACCTGTCACATAGAGTTTTAAATGAATTTTGGTGTAAAAGCAATAAAAGTTAAAACTATATCATAAGAAACTTGAAGACAATATAAATTATATAGTACTCTTAGTTGATAAAGTGCTTTCTAAACACAGAATGAGAAATATCACAACGGAAAAGATGGAAAAATTTGATTTGATTTTGTAAAAAAATCCATGATTTGGTTCATGAAAACATGCATAGTTAAAAGGCAGTTTTGGAAAGTGTCATAAAATGGTTATTGTACTTAATATAATCTCTTAGAATCAGTTTTTAAGTATAATGTTGTCTTTTGACTGAGATGTACATCAGGGACATCTTTAATGTCAAAACAGGGTCTAGTCTTGGAGGAAAAAAGGCCTGGCAGGAGCCTGGAAGAAGAGATAATGTTGATAATGCTTAAGGCTGGACTCTCATTTAAGCAAGAGCTCAGAAGAGTTGCCAGGAATAGGAGTTTTGAGCAGAAGGCATTTGGACTGGATGAATTTACCTACACAGGGGTAAATGAGGCTGGAGCTTGATGTCTGCCTCACGGGGACAAACTACCAGCTTGAAGATGTTACTGAACAATGGCAGAGATACTTTAAGTAGTCCTTACTAGTAGATTTCTCTCAAATGTAAGCTCAGTAAGAGAGGACCCTACTACTCTTGCTTCCTTGTGTTGACATATATAGTTGAGTACTATTGACACATGGGCTTCCCATGTGGTGCAGCGGTCAAGAATCCACCTGCCAATGCAAGAGATGCGAATTTGATCCCTGGGTTGGGAAGAGGCCCTGGAGTAGGAAATGGCAACCCACTCCAGTATTCTTGCCTGGAGAATTCCTTGGACAGAGGAGCCTGGGGAGACGCCAGTCCATGGGGTCACAAAGAGTTGCACACGACTGAGGGTGCGCACACTATTGATACATAGGAAGCACTGAATATGCATTTGTTGCAGGAAGGGGGACCCCTTCTGGGGCCTGAAACTGGGCTCTTGTCTAACACTCGGAAATGAATTGTCCGAGGAGACACATGTGCTGACAAAGCAAGAGGTTTCATTGGGAAAGGGCACCTGGGTGGAGAGCAGTAGGGTGAGGGGAACCCGGGAGAACTGCTCTGCCACATGGCTTGCAGTCTCCAGTTTTATGGTGATGGGATTAGTTGCCGGGTTGTCTTTAGCCAGTCATTCTCAGAGTCCTTCCTGGTGGTGCACACCTTGTTCAGGCAAATGGATGCCAGAGAGGATTCTGGGAGGTGGTCGGACATGAGGTGTCTCCTTTTGACCTTTTCTGAACTCTTCCGGTTGGTGGAGGCTTATTAGTTCCTTGTTCCTTACCGGGACCTCCTGTCGTAAAATAAGTTATGCAAATGGTTACTATGGTGCCTGGCCAGGGTGGATGGTTACAATCAGTGTGATTCCCCTAACATATTTGTTGAATGAATGAAGGAATGAAGGAACAAGTAAGTAGGCACCGCGAAGGCTGAGAGTAGCAAGCTTTTCCACATAATCTGGCAGAACTCAGGGCTGCGAGAGCACAGATGGGCTAATATTTATGTCTCAAAATTGTTAACTGTCTCTCTTCCCAGCTAGATTGTAGCTACTTAAGATCAAGGTCTTTATGTTTTTCACCTTTGGATTATCTCAAGGATACATAGGACTTGGAATGGTGCCAACTGTACACCTAGATTTGTACCAAATAAATATAAAAATTACATATTATTCTGGTTAAATGCTGGGGAATCTTTATGTAGAAGCTTCAGTCTTTGGTGAAAAGTAGAAAGGAGAGCATCATGATCAAAGTTTAGTGATAGTTTCTATTCTTTTCTGTCTAATCTGCTTTCTCCATTTAATGATCTGGAGTTGTATTTTACCTTGATTAAATTGATCTTTTTTTCTTAGTGGACTTATGGACATGGAAGAGGCAAAAGAAGCAAAATTGAAGATGACCAATGCACTTTCTTTTCTTGAAGCATTTGGGAAATACTTTACCTTTTTTTTTTTTTTGAGAGCATTCTCTTGGTATTTTCTAGCTTGAATTTCCCAGGGGCCACCTGATGGCATAGTTAGTGACTGCTCCCCCCAAGGCTCCAACAGTGCTGAGTTTAGGATTCTCTTCCTTTGCTGCAACACAGAACTGAGAGCCAAAACAAAGCCAAGGCAGAAGAATGTTGAGAATCTCTAAATGTTTAATTTTGCCATTAAGCTTATGCTTTAGCTGGAGAAGGAAAATTGCAAATATGGTTAATCCCCAAATACCTTATTTTGAATAAAAGAAAAATAGTTCAGTAGAGGCAGTAAAGTACATGAGGTTTGCAGTTGAAAATGAAGGAGACTTTAAATTTCATTCTGTCCACAAAAACTACTATGAATGAACCATGTTCCTTTGTTGGAAGTCCTAAACAGTTAACTGCCACGTGAATCTAACGAAATTGTCAGGTTGTAGTCCTCACATCAGTAATTTGATCTGCTGCCATTTGAATGGAGCCATGTGTGGAGAGTCCGTTGCTTCCCTCTGTGGGGTTGACCCTTTTACATTCCTGTAAGCTGAAGACTAATAGAGCTCATTAAGCTTTATGGGAAAAGAGCTTTTATCACCTCGTCAAGTCAGGCAGCATATTTCCATTATATTCCTAATTTTGTGTGGCTCTGTAGCTGCTGATGTGCGCTCCCCTGCTAGGTTTACATGGCATCTCTCCCTTACAGACATTTTTATTGACATTTCTAAGCCTGAATTACATTTGTGTGGCACCACCTACAGATGTCTTCAATTAAATGTAGGTAAATAAAAGGGATTATGTATCAGAGGCTGAGAGATTCTTGAAATTCTAAGTCAGACTTTGCCAGCCAGTCCAGTAGGGTGCAGTCTCGCCATCATCCTGAAGGTAGAGAATTACTGGAAGAGGCGTTTGTAAGAAAAGTTAAACTACGTAGGAATGTGGGTCACTTAGGATTCTCTTCAAGAATGTCCTATTCCTTCATTCCAGATAGCTTAAGATCTTCTTCGTTAGCAGTTATCATAATAATTTTTCCAGAAGTTAGCACCTGTAGTATATGTGGGTACCCTTGGGTTACATTATTCTCACAGAATATCTATGCAGCAGTTATTTTGTTTCCTTATGAAGAAAATTGAACCTGGAGAGGTAGTTTAGTTGAGTTCAAGATCTGCTAGTGACCAACAGCAACATGTCTTAAGAGTCTTATATTACATGAAGTGATGATAATATTATTTGAAGGAAAACAGTGAAAAATTTGAGATATGCCAGCATGGCACTGTTGACATTTTGGGTTGGGTAAATCTTTTTCTGGGCCCTGTCTTGTGCACTGCGTCATGCTCAGCAACATCTCTGGCCTCTACCCTCGAGATGCCAGTAGCACCCTCCCCTGAGTTGAAACAAAATGTCTCCAGACTTTGCTAAGTGTCCTTAGGGAGTAAAATGACTCCCTGTTAAAAACTATTGCCCTAGAATAGTCTTAACAAAAAAGAGCAGAGAGTTAATAATCCAGTAGTGATAGCAATGGTAACACCTTTCTCCCAAAAGGTGAGAAAAAGACAGGTGAAAAAAGGACCAGTGAATTGAATAGAAAACATAGCAAACAGGTATACTTACACCCAACCATAGCAATTATTACAGTAAATACTAATGATCTAAACCAAAAGTCTGCTCTGTGGAAATGCTTTATATCTGTAGAGTTGAAAACATGTATGCAGCCAGTGGTCATACATAGCCACTGTGCTCTTTAGGCACTGATTTTAAAATTTTCTAGATTTTATATAACTTATGTAGCCACATGTGGCCATTGGCTATCCTATTGGGCAATACAGGTCTAAACATTCCATTTGAGAGGCAGAAATTCAGATTAGATAAAAGAAAAGGAAAATCCAACTTAAATATGAAAGCATATGAGTAGGTTAAAAGTAAAAGACCACAGTAAACTGTACCATGTAAATACTAATCATAGTAAATTATGATTATGTTATGTTAGGAGTGGCTGTCTTCATACCTGACAAAATAGACTTCAGGGAAGTGGTTCTTAGCAGAAGGGAAATGGACATTTCATAATGATAAAATGGTCAGTTCATCAAATGAAGACAGTAATCCAAAATGGGATACACTTGAAAACAGAACCTCAGAATACATGAAGCAAAAACTAATGGAACTGAAAAGAGAGGTAGTCACATTCATTGCTTATAATTGGAGACTTTAGAACAACTTTCTCAGTAACTGATAAAACAAATAGAAAATTACAAGCAATATAGAAGATTTGGACAAAATTATTAATACACTTCTACTTAATTGATTCCTGTTGAAAGCTGTACCCAACAATGACAAAACACATATTTTTTCAAGTATATATAGGGAATATTCTCCAGGACAGATTATATGCTATAACTTTATACAAATCTTAGTAAATTTAAAGGGATTGAAATAATCTCTGTTCTAAGTGAAATTAAATTAGAATCAGTAACAGAAAGAACTGTTATAGCTTAGCAATAATAAGGACAAGCAGCCTGGTTAAAAAATAGATAAGGGAAAGGGAAAGGGAAGTCGCTCAGTCGTGTCCGACTCTTAGCGACCCCATGGACTACAGCCTACCGGGCTTCTCCATCCATGGGATTTTCCAGGCGAGAGTACTGGAGTGGGGAGACCTGATTATATATTTCACCATGAAGACATATAAATCACTCATAAGCACTTGAAAAGATGCTCACAATCCATTAGGGAAATGTAGATTAATACCACAATGAGATACCAACATAAACTCACTGGGATTCCTATAACCAGAAGACAACACCAAGTATTGGTGAGATGTGGAGAAATTGGAATCCTCAGACATTGCTGATGGGAATGTAAACTGTTTATATGGTGTAAACATTTGCCAGGATAGTATTGTGTATTGAAATAATGGATGTTTTCCTTAACATTTAAATATTAACTAGGTGTACCCAATATTATGGGCTTCCCTGGTGGCTCAGAGGTTGAAGCATCTGCCTGCAATGTGGGAGACCTGGGTTCGATCCCTGGGTCGGGAAGATCCCCTGGAGAAGGAAATGGCAACCCATTCCAGTATTCTTGCCTGGAGAATCCCATGGATGGAGGAGCCTGGTGGGCTACAGTCCACAGGTTCACAAAGAGTTGGACACCCAATATTAAGTAATGTTAGACATTAGCAATTTTTGGTAGTTCGCAGAAACAACTTTACAAATTTTTTTGAAGTTGAGAACTACTTTGTTTCTTACTTGAAACTCTTGTACACTGGGGTCGTATGTGTATATTAGGGTGTGTGTGTGTGCACATTTGTGTGCTGATTGCAGACTGCAGGTAGTGTGGGTCGGGATCTGGCTTTGTAGCCTGTGGTGACATTCATTCATTTTGCTGTCAGGAAAATAAAGGACCGTGCGAACGTAACCATCTCTTCACTCAGCATATGAAATAGCATTGACCTTGGGATGGCTGTGGCAGGTATCATGATGTCGCCAGTAATCAGAATTTGAAAGAGGGACTAACTGGCTCTTACCTAAACTCAGTCTTGTAGAAGTGAAGGGAGCTTGCAGAGGTAGTAGTGGGGAGAGGGCGAGGTGGGCAGAAGGTTGAGTTCTAATCATGAGAAAGGAGTTCAAACAGCTTTACCATATGAAGAGGACATATCCAGTGTGATAGCCAGAGAGCTGGCCTGCACTGGAGCGCTGTGGAGATAAGGCTTGAACTGGTGTGTTGATACAGTGCTTGGGAGGACCAGCTGCTTCGAAAGAGCTGAGGCCAGGGCAGACAGGTAACTAAAGAGGGGCTGGGCCTTCTCAAGAGAGTGGTTGTCAGGCCGCTGCTTGTTACTTACTAATCAGAAATGGAACACTGGGCAGTGGTTTGAGCTTCCAGTCAAAAGTAGGATAAGAGTGAAGACCACTGCTTTTCTAGTTCCCTGGGTTGGGAAACAGTCTTGGAGTTTCCAGGGGCTGAACGCTACGCTTAGAATCAGAGGTTGAATAGGCAAGGGCGTGTTGGCTGAGGCAACAGAATTCTGAAGCCAAACCCCCAAATCATTTGGATTGTAATTGATTGCTCTCTCTTTCAGGTGAGTCTGAGGACTCTTGGGCATTTCTGTTTGGGGTAGGGCTGCTGACAAAGATCCGATTGAACTGAAGACATCATTCCTTGCTCTCAGTTCTCTGCAGTAATGCTTGAACATCCATGTGGTAGTCAGAACAGTATTCCCCTGGCTTACAGTGGTACTCAGCAGATTTGGGTTGAATTCAGAAATGAACTTATTCCTAGTTAATGTCTGAATGTCACATCATAGTTGAATCAGTGGAAGCTGAAACTACATTTCTCAGTGAAATTATATCCACTGAAAGTCTTTGCCCAGAAACTGATCTCATGTGAAAAAAAATAAAAATTGATTCAGAGAATAAAAGAAAGCACACTAGAATGGAAAACCAAACATCAAATAGAAAAATGCTGCTAAGTTTCCTTGTTGCAGATTTTTCTGTATGAGACCTCAGTTAGTTTAGGCATCTAAGTTCCTTCAAGATATCTTGTTGCCAGGCAAGCCTTCCTTTAGCAATTAGTGGTATTCATCATTACTCTTGAGCATCTTCAGTTGTGCTCACACTTAAGGTGATCTGCCTTGACGATTTTCATTACCTATTAGATGTGCATGAATGCTTCAGAAAATGTTTGAATGATAAATCCTGACGTGGATTAGTTTCCATGGGGATGTCAGTCTTGTTTGATGTTGGCAGTCATTGAGTTCTAAATAAAAATACTTGTTTGGGTTGTCACCATGGGATGTTTTTCTCTTCTGTAAGAAAGATTGGAAAAGCAGGAGTCTTAAATTGAGCTGACATTAAGTAAGTGCTCACACTGGGACAGTCACTCTTGTTTCTGGTGTGTCTGTTGTAGTGCTCAATAATACCGACAGATACGTAGAACTGAGAAGTTTGGGATCCTGTTACTTTTCCTTTCGAGCATTTCGATAGTGCCTCATAAATGTCTTTTTGTTTGATGATGAGGGCTGAAAATGTAAAATTAAAGTCTCTCAGTCGTCTCCGACTCTTTGCGACCCCATGGACTGTAGCCTACCAGGCTCCTCTGTCCGTGAAAATATAAAGGAAAGTATAAATGTAAGGAAATGTCAAACTAAACAATATATTCACATTTTTATCTATTTGCTCTGCAGTAAAAATAAAAAAATAAATTCCTTTTTTACTTCTGTCATATTTATTAAAAGCATTTGCTGCAAATCTTTTCTCAGTTTCCTATGTTTAAAGTTCAAATTTTGGTAATTATAGTGTTCCTAGTTTGAAATTATAAATGTTAGGGGAAACTTTTTGCTTTCTTTGAAGCTTGTTAGTTCCTAAGATTTCTGTCATCAAGAAATATATTTCTTGACTCATACTTTGGTTTAGTAAATTGCTGAAGTATCTCCATTCATTATTTGGAACAGAACATGTTAATATATTTTGATTGTGTTTTAGTGTGGTGTACCACATAAGCCGTGTCCACTGAAAAAAACCCTGAACTGAAAGTTGGGAATTCCAGGTCCTTCTTAGTGTTCTCCTAAGCTGGCTGTGTGACCTTGGGCAAGTCTCTTAAGCTCCTTGACCCTCACTTTTTACTTGCAAACTTAGGAAGAGTATCCCAGATGATGACGTCCTTCAAAAGTGAGTGAACTTAGCTAACATTTTAACATATTTTATAGCTTCCTTTCAGGCTTGGGTATTTTAAACTGGGAAAATAAGAGAAACTTTCTGCAAATGACAGCTTGCTCTAGTCGTTGAGGTGTGGACTTTCACTGTCACTATGCTTTTTGTGCTCTGAAGCAAGTTGACATTTTACTTAGAACAGTTCCACCTGTTTTTGTTTTTGTTTTTCGGTAAAAAAAATTCTTACCTTGCATACACAGATGTTATTTCTCCTATTTTCATCCTTATTATGGTCTCAACTATACATGTTCATTATATTTTTAATAAAGTGATAACTTCCATTTTGTAGAGAGGACTTGGGAGGTAGGAAATTGAGAATTACCTATTCTAGATGAGCATTATAGAAGACTGAGTGCAGAAATATAAATATCACAATTTTCTTACACATCCCTTTTGTGGCAAAGATGAAGATGTTTATTGATGTGACCCAAAGATAGGACCATTCTATAACAACTGTTGTTCAGTCACTCAGTCTTGTCCAACTCTTTGGGACCCCATGGACTCTGTCCTTCACCATCCTGGAGCTTGCTCAAACTCATGTCCATTGAGTTGGTGATGCCATCCAGCCATCTCCTCCTCTGTTGTCCCCTTCTCCTCCTGCCTTCATTCTTTCCCAGCATCAGGGTTTTTCTAATGAATTGGCTCATGGCATCAGGTGACCGAAGTATTGGAGCTTCATTCAGCATCAGTCCTTCCAGTGATTCAGGATTGAGTTCCTTTAGAATTGACTGGTTTGATTTCCTTGTAGTCCAAGGGACTCTCAAGAGTTGTCTCCAGTACCACAGTTTAAAACCATCAATTCTTTGATGCTCAGCCTTCTTTATGGTTCAACTCTTACATTCTTACACAACTACTGGAAAAACCATAGCTTTGACTAGATGGACCTATGAAATAAAAGTATATAAACTTAAAATTATGCTCATTGATTTAGTGTTTGTTCTTACTTAGAAACTGCTGAGGCATCCAAAGGTTGCTCATTAAATTTGTTGATTTACATTAATCCACATTTTAAAATTATATAAGTATCTTAGAAATTAAGCCAGCGCAAAACATAAAAATAATATTGGTTGTTCAACATTAACAATCATTAGGGAAAAGCAAATCAAAACCACAAAGACATATCACCTTCACACCTAGTAGGATGGCGGTTATCAAAAACCAGACAATAATAAATATTGGGATGGATATGGAGAAATTAGAACCCTTCTGCATTGCTGGTGGGCATGTAAAATGGTACAGCCTCTATGGCAACCAGTATGGCAGTTCCTCAAAGAATTAAAAATAGAATTACTGTGTCATCTAGCTAGTCCTTTTCTGGGTATATACAGAAAAGAATTGAAAGTAGAGACTCAAATAGTTATTGTATATCAGTGTTCATAGAAGCATTATTCATAACAGCCAAAAGTATACGCAACCCATGTGTCTATAAGTATAAACAAAATATGATAAGTACACAGGAGTAAAATATTATTTATCCCTAAAAGGGAGGAAATTCTGGCAGATGTTGCAGTGTGGACAGACCTGGAGGACATGATGCCAAGTAAAATAAACCAGTCAAGTTTACAGAGCTCCTCTAACTAAGAGATGCAACTGTATGGTTTATTAATACTCTTAGATTCAAAACATATAGAGAGCTTTTAGCTTCAGTTCTGCAACTTCAGCTTCAGAGTTAAAAATAAATACAGAAACTCATTGGTTGAGTACTCAGAGTTCTCTTTAACTGATTGAACTTATAAATACACAAAAGCTAACAAACCAGATTCTCTGTCTTCTCTCATCCGGTAGAGAATAGATCTCCATCATCCGTCCCAATAGGGACTATGAACCAAAGTCAGCCATTGCTGCCAGTAATGGGGATAACTTACTAGTCATAAGACAGAAGCATAGGCTTAGTAGAGAGAAAAAGAGAAACAGAGTAAAGTTAGATCGAACTCTTTTGCTGCACAGGAATCTCTTTGAGAGTCAAGAAAAGGCATGTTAGGTGTAAGGCACTGTGAGGGCACTTAAAATTTTACTTAGTTCCATCAGGTGAATTAGTTCACTTGAGCTTCTTGGTGAATGGCCTCCAAAACTGTTAAACTATAATTTTCCAAAAGCTGAACTCATGATCTGCATGCAGTAGGGCATGAATACATACCAAATTTTAATTTGACTCATTAATTAATGCAGGAACCATTTAAGACATTAGAACTGATGCCAGGAGCATTTATGAATATATATATATATATATATATATGTATTTATATCTGATACATATCTGCAAACAGTTTAATAAAAGATTGAGATGAGATTGCTGAGTTAGATAAATACAACTGGTTATTGTCTTATAAGGCATTAATTAAACGGTAGACTTTTGGGTTATTTGTTCCACTAGACAAAAGTCTATAAGTTAACCTCTACTCCAACCAAATTGAAAAATAATTTAATTAATAGACAGTCAAGCCCAGAACTGCAGTGGAAGAAGACCCAGTAATTTCTTTGACCTTTGTCAAATTTCACCTTTATATCATCTACCTCAGTTTCTGGTGGTAATCTCAATAACCCCCTATTAACCACCTATTTAATACTTGCTGGTAATTGTTCAACCCTGGATTTTTAGAACTTTTGTGATTCCGTATTAATATATGTTATTAAAAATAAGACTTTAAAAAATATGGAGATAAAGAATAAGAAAAAAATCAGTTATAAAGTCTCTACTGACAATATCAGATTTTTTTTCCCATCTTTAAAAGTTTTTGTGTGTGTCCTGCAGAAATTTTTCATGTGCTTGGGATCATATCTCATTTTACATTTTTTTTTACTTAATTTGGAGAAATGTTTATAATGTTATTAAAAATCTCACTAAACATATTTTATTTTTTTTTTAATTACAATACTGTATTTGTTTTGCCATACATTGACATGAATCAGCCCTAGGTGAACACAATCTCCCAATGCCGAAGCCCCCTCCCACCTCCCAGCCCACATCCTCTACCTGAATCATCCTGTGCATCAGCCCCATGCATCCTGCATCCTACATTGAACATAGATTGGCGCTTAGTTTCTTACAAGAAAGTATACATGTTTCAATGCCATTCTCCCAAACCATCCCACCCTTTCCCTCTCCCTCAGAGTCCAAAAGTCCATTCTATACCTCTGTGTCTCTTTTGTTGTCTCACATATAGGGTCATCATTACTATCTTCTAAATTCCATATATATGTGTCAGTATACTGTATTGGTGTTTTTCTTTCTGGCTTACTTCACTCTGTATAATCGGTTCCAGTTTCATCCATCTCATTAGAACTGAGTCAAATTTATTCTTTTTAAGGGCTGAGTAGTACTCCATTGTGTGTATGTACCACAGCTTTCTTATCCAATCATCGCTGATGGACATCTAGGTTGCTTCCATGTCCTGGCTATTATAAACAGTGTTGCAATGAACATTGGGGTACATGTGTCTCTTTCAATTCTGGTTTCCTCGGTGTGTATGCCCAGCAGTGGGATTGCTGGGTCATAAGGCAGTTCTATTTGCAATTTTTTAAGGAATCTCCACACTGTTTTCCATAATGGCTGTACTAGTTTGCGTTCCCACCAGCAGTGTAAGAGGGTTCCCTTTTCTCCACATCCTCTCCAGCATTTATTGCTTGTAGACTTTTGGATCGCAGCCATTCTGACTGGTGTGAAATGGTACCTCATTGTGGTCTCGATTTGCATTTCTCTGATAATGAGTGATGTTGAACATCTTTTCATGTGTTTGTTAGCCATCCGTATGTCTTCTTTGGAGAAATGCCTATTTAGTTCTTTGGCCCATTTTTTTTATTGGATCGTTTATTTTTCTGGAGTTGAGCTGCATAAGTTGTTTATATATCTTTGAGATTAGTTGTTTGTCAGTTGTTTCATTTGCTATTGTTTTCTCCCATTCAGAAGGCTGTCTTTTCACCTTGCTTATAGTTTCCTTTTGTTGTGCAGAAGCTTTTAATTTTAATTAGATCCCATTTGTTTATCTTTGCTTTTATTTCCAGTATACTGGGAGGTGGATCATAGAGGATCCTGCTGTGATTTATGTCGGAGAGTGTTTTGCCTATGTTCTCCTCTAGGAGTTTTATAGTTTCTGGTCTTACATTTATATCTTTAATCCATTTTGAGTTTATTTTTGTGTATGGTGTTAGAAAGAGGTCTAGTTTCATTCTTTTACAAGTGGTTGACCAGTTTTCCCAGCACCACCTGTTAAAGAGACTGTCTTTAATCCATTGTATATTCTTGCCTCCTTTGTCGAAGATAAGGTGTCCATAGGTGTGTGGGTTTATCTCAGGGCTTTCTATTTTGTTCCATTGATCTATATTTCTGTCTTTGTGCCAGTACCATACTGTCTTAATGACTGTGGCTTTGTAGTAGAGCCTGAAGTCAGGCAAGTTGATTCCTCCAGTTCCATTCTTCTTTCTCAAGATTGCTTTGGCTATTCGAGGTTTTTTGTATTTCCATACAAATCTTGAGATTATTTGATCTAGTTCTGTGAAAAATACTGCTGGTAGCTTAATGGGAATTGCATTGAATCTGAAGATTGCTTTAGGTAGTATACTCATTTTCACTATATTGACTCTTCCGACCCATGAGCATGGTATATTTCTCCATCTATTAGTGTCCTCTTTGATTTCTTTCATCAGTGTTTTATAGTTTTCGATATATAGGTCTTTAGTTTCTTTAGGTAGGAATATTCCTAAGTATTTTATTCTTTTTGTTGCAATGGTGAATGGAATTGTTTCCTTGACTTCTTTTTCTACTTTCTCATTATTAGTGTATAGGAATGCAAGGGATTTCTGAGTGTTGATTTTATATCCTGCAACTTTACTATATTCATTGATTAGCTCTAGTAGTTTTCTGGTCGAGTCTTTAGGATTTTCTATGTAGAGAATCATGTCATCTGCAAACAGTGAAAGTTTTACTTCTTCTTTTCCAATTTGGATTCCTTGTATTTCTTTTTTCTGCTCTGATTGCTGTGGCCAAAACTTCCAGTACGATGTTGAAGAGTAGTGGTGAAAGTGGACACCCTTGTCTTGTTCCTGACTTTAGGGAAATGGTTTCAATTTTTCACCATTGAGGATAATGTTAGCTGTGGGTTTGTCATATATAGCTTTTATTATGTTGAGGTATGTTCCTTCTATTCCTGCTTTCTGGAGAGTTTTTATCATAAATGGATGCTGAATTTTGTCAAAGGCTTTTTCTGCATCTATTGAGATAATCATATGATTTTTATTTCTCAGTTTGTTAATGTGATGAATTACATTGATTGACTTGCGGATATTGAAGAATCCTTGCATTCCTGGGATTAAAGCCCACTTGGTCATGGTGTATGATCTTTTAATGTGTTGCTGGATTCTGATTGCTAGGATTTTGTTGAGGATTTTTGCATCTATGTTCATCAGTGATATTGGCCTGTAGTTTTCTTTTTTTGTGGTGTCTTTGTCAGGTTTTGGTATTAGGGTGATGGTGGCCTCATAGAATGAGTTTGGAAGTTTACCTTCCTCTGCAATTTTCTGGAATAGCTTCAGTAAGATAGGTGTTAGCTCTTCTCGAAATTTTTGGTAGAATTCAGCTGTGAAGCCGTCTGGACCTGGGCTTTTGTTTGCTGGAAGATTTCTGATTACAGTTTCTAAACATATTTTAAAATTACTGCATAATAGTTCTTTATATGAATTACCATGATTAGTTTATTTTACGGTTTTATTTTACTCTGGCTCATTCTCCCCAGTTTAGAAGTGAATAGAAGTTGTTATGCTATCAATGTCATGGTCTTATTTAATAAGTGCTGAATAAAAGTTTTAGGTTAGATGCTACTGAGTATTTTTATTGAGATGACCACCAAAAATAAAGGAAGATGATATAGAGTACGTTCCTCTCTAAAGAACGGATAATCTTCACTGACTCAGGGATTCTGGTGAAATTAAGGCCTTTAGATGCTCACCTATCATAAAGTAGTGTACTATATCCTAAGAGAGTTGTGTGAATAGGAAGACTGAGTTCTTTCTAATCTGCAGGCTACAAAAATGATGTCATTTATATTAGTAAAATTTACTTTTATATATTTCCTTTGTGAATAGAGAAAATGTTTCTTAAAGTAGAATAACAAATACTGTTACATGAACTATTCTTTTTCTTTTTTAGGATCATTTAAACTTGGTTGTCTTTGGCTTGATTATTTAGACTAAAATTTTGGTGCAGCCCTGTTACAGAGTTGTTCTTCAGTTGCTAAGTTGTATAGAATTAGCATTGTTTGTTAAACATATGTAAGGTAATTTCATACTTTAACGGTTAATATCAATACATTTGGCTCCTGGAATGTAAAGTGGGCTATAAAACACTGATGGCTTCCTTGGTGGCTCAGTTGTAAAGAACCTGCCTGCCAAGCAGGACATGTGGGTTCGATCCCTGGGTCAGGAAGATCATCTGGAGAAGGAAATGGGGAAATGGCAACCCACTCCAGTATTCTTGGCTGGAATCCCATGGACAGAGAGCCTGGTGAACTACAGTCCATGGGGTCGCAAAGAGTTGGATATGACAGCGCACACAGATGAACATAAAACATTGATGTCTAATGTAATATCAAATCAGAGTAGTTTTAATTTGTTTTAACTGTCAGAATCAGCTAAGAAAAAGGTAAGGTAACTTCAAAATGCAAACGATTTTTTTTTTTTTGCTGGTGGAGATTATAAGGAATATTGGTTAACTATTGATAGTATTTCCAACTATTTCAAGGCTATAGTTGTCTTTTTCAGCAGGGGGATTTTGCCCAGGGAACAAAAACTCTTTGAAAGCAGATCTGTTCTAATGGAATGTTCCTTGTTGGGAACTGCATGTCCAGCCACCACATATTTTCTCAGAACTGTCCGTTAAAATATCTTAATTTCAAATAGTTTGGTCATTAACTGGAAATAAGGTTGGAGTCTTATTCCGGGTAGACTCTCATCATATCTGCTTACAGTACAGCTGTGAAGTGGGAAGTGTGTTAGTTTGGGTAGCTGTCTATGGTGTACTGATTGTCTCCAGAAAATTAAGAATTGGTTGCATTCAGTTTGAAATTGCTTATGCAAAGCTGTGTGATGTATTAACCATGAGTACTGCTGTTTGCATTTTCCAAGTTAAATTTATTAGTTTCTTATTTATAGACTATATTATTTCCAATTTTTAAATTTCATTTTTGGGTCTTTTTAAGAAATTATGTAAATTTTGATGTCGTACTAGTTTAGCACACCTTTAAGTTTCTTATTTTATTCTATTGAAATATCTCAGTCTCCCAGTTTATCCCTCTCCCAGGTAACCATAAGTTTTTCTACATCTGTGACTTTATTTCTGTTCTTTAAATAAGTTCATTTGAAACATTTTTTAATATTCCACATCTAAGTGATATCATGATGCTTTTTTTCTTTGACGTACTTCACTCAGCATGACAGTCTCTAGATCGTACAGGTTGCTGCAAATGAAATTATTTTTTTATGGCTGAGTAATATTCCATTGTGCATATGTACCACTTTTTTTTAAATCCATTCCTCTGTTGATGGACGTTAAAGTTGCTTCCATGTCCTAGCTGTTGTAAATAGTGTAGCAGTGAACTTTGGGGTGCACATATCTCTTTAAATTACTGGTATTTTCTGAGTATATATCCAGAAGTGGGATTGCAGGATCATATAGTAGCTCTATTTTTAGTTTTCTTAAGGAACCTCTGTACTGTTCTCTGTAAATGGTTGTACTAGTTTACATTCGTGCCAGCAGTGTAGGAGGGTTACCTTTTTCTTCACATCCTCTCCAGCATTTATTGTTTGTAGGTTTTTCTGTTTTTGGTAGACTTTTTTGATGATGGTCATTCTGACCAATGTGAGGTGATACCTCATTGTAGTTTTGATTTGTATTTCTCTAATAATTAATGATATTGAGCATCTTTTCGTGTGCTTTTTGGCTATTTTGAATATCTTAATGAGTTTCTGTTCTTAAAATGAATCTGAGGAGTATTTGTAGTGTTTCTGAACTGTTAACAAAAAAACAAAACAGTTGTAGGAATAAGTTATTTTCAAGCAGTTCAGTTCAGTGGCATCCGTGTCTGACTTTTTGCGACCCCATGAATCGCAACGCACCAGGCCTCCTTGTCCATCAACAATACCCAGAGTCTACTCAGACTCATGTCCATTGAGTTTGTGATGCCATCCAGCCATCTCATCCTCTGTCATCGCCTTCTGCTCCTGCCCTCAATCTCTCCCAGCAAGGGGTCTTTTCCAGTGAATCAACTCTTTGCATGAGGTGGCCAGAGTATTGGAATTTCAGTTTCAGTGTAAGTCCTTCCAGTGAACTCTCAGGACTAATCTCCTTTAGGATGGACTGGTTGGAAGTCCTTGCAGTCCAAGGGACTCTCAAGAGTCTTCTCCAACACCACAGTTCAAAAGCATCAATTCTTTGGTGCTCAGCTTTCTTCACAGTCCAACTCTCACATCCATACATGACCACAGGAAAAACCATAGCCTTGACTAGATGGACCTTTGTTGGCAAAGTAATGTCTCTGCTTTTGAATATGCTGTCTAGGTTGGTCATAACTTTCCTTCCAAGGAGTAAGCGTCTTTTAATTTCATGGCTGCAGTCACCATCTGCAGTAATTTTGGAGCCCCCAAAATAAAGTCTGACACTGCTTCCAATGTTTCCCCATCTATTTGCCATGAAGTGATGGGACCAGATGCCATGATCTTCGTTTTCTGAATGTTGAGCTCTAAGCCAACTTTTTCACTCTCCTCTTTCACTTTCATCAAGAGGCTTTTGAGTTCCTCTTCACTTTCTGACATAAGGGTGGTGTCATCTACATATCTGAGGTTACTGATATTTCTCTTGGCAATCTTGATTCCAGCTTGTGCTTCTTTCAGCCCAGCATTTCTCATGATGTACTCTGCGTATAAGTTAAATAAGCAGGGTGACAATATACAGCCTTGATGTACTCCTTTTCCTATTTGGAACCAGTCTGTTCCATGTCCAGTTCTAACTGTTGCTTCCTGACCTGCATATAGGTTTCTCAGGAGACAGATCAGGTGGTCTGGTATTCCCATCTCTTTCAGAACTTTCCACAGTTTGTTGTGATCCACACAGTCAAAGGCTTTGGCATAGTCAATAAAGCAGAAATAGATGTTTTTTCTGGAACTCTCTTGTTTTTTCGATGATCCAGCGGATGTTGGCAATTTAATGTCTGCCTTTTCTAAAACCAGCTTGAACATCTGGAAGTTCACGTATTGCTGAAGCCTGGCTTGGAGAATTTTGAACATTACTAGTGTGTGAGATGAGTGCAGTTGTGCGATAGTTTGAGCATTCTTTGGCATTGCCCTTCTTTGGAATTGGAGTGAAAACTGACCTTTTCCAGTCCTGTGGCCACTGCTGAGTTTTCCAGATTTGCTGGCATGTTGAGTGCAGCACTTTCACAGCATCATCTTTTAGGATTTGAAATAACTCAACTGCAATTCCATCACCTCCACTAGCTTTGTTCGTAGTGATGCTTTTCTAAGGCCCACTTGACTTCACATTCCAGGATGTCTGGCTCTAGGTGAATGATCACACCATCGTGTTTATCTGGGTCATGAAGATCTTTTTGTACAGTTCTTTTGTGTATTCTTGCCACCTTTTCTTAATATCTTCTGCTTCTGTTAGGTCCATACCATTTTTGTCCTTTATCGAGCCCCTCTTTGCATGAAATGTTCCCTTGATAGCTCTACTTTTCTTGAGATCTCTAGTCTTTCCCATTCTATTGCTGAGGAAGGCTCTCTTATCTCTCCTTGCTATTCTTTGGAACTCTGAATTCAAATGGGAATGTCTTTCCTTTTCTCCTTTGCTTTTTGCTTCTCTTTTCTTCACAGCTATTTGTAAGGCCTCCCCGGACAGCCATTTTGCTTTTTTGCATTTCTTTTCCATGGAGATGGTCTTGATCCCTGTCTCCTGTACAATGTCACGAACCTCAGTCCATAGTTCATTAGGCACTCTATCAGATCTAGTCCCTTAAATCTATTTCTACTGTATAATCATAAGGGATTTGATTTAGGTCATACCTGAATGGTCTAGTGGATCTCCCTACTTTCTTTAATTTAAATCTGAATTTGGCAATAAGGAGTTTATGATCTGAGCCACAGCCAGTTCCTGGTCTTGTTTTTGTTGACTGTATAGAGCTTTTCCATCTTTGGCTGCGAAGAATATAATCAGTCTGATTTCGGTGTTGACCATCTGGTGATGTCCATGTGTAGAGTCTTCTCTTGTGTTGTTGGAAGAGGGTGTTTGCTATGACCAGTACATTCTCTTGACAAAACTCTGTTAGCCTTTGCCCTGCTTCATTCTGTACTCCAAGGCCAAATTTGCCAGTTATTCCAAGTATTTCTTGACTTCCTACTTTTGCATTCCAGTCCCCTATAATGAAAAGGACATCTTTTTTGGGTGTTAGTTCTAAAAGGTCTTGTAGGTCTTCATAGAACCATTTAACTTCAGCTTCTTCAGCGTTACTGTTATTTTCAAGCAGTGCACTTTTAATCAGGTGCTTAAAATGCTTACCTTAGGAAGCCTCAGTAAACTGTTGTTTAAAAATTCAGGACATCAGTTGGCAAATCACAGATCTGTATGTGAACAGGTGCGATTGCAGTGTTACTTTTGGATGCTTTGGCAGGGAGGAGAACACAGGCCCTGCCCTTGAGTAGCCCCCTGAAGACTTCCGCTCTTCCAGCCTTTGAGCCCGAGCCAGTCCTCCCAGTGCTGTTTCTAGTGCATATGAGTGTGGCTTCTCTTGTGCTTGTTTCTTTAAGTTGTAACAGTGTCTGTTTTAAACATAACTGAGGCACATCGAAGCAGGTGGGTAAGGAGACAGGTGTACTTTATCAGCGTAAATATACATGCATTTTGGGAACTATTTAGCCAAAAGCCTGAATTTGCCCGTTAATATTGATGCCGTTTCTACAGAGCACCTTTGGTATTGTACTGCATAGCTCATTAATCATGGAAGCCATACAATCCTCCCCAACATTTAAGTCGTGATTTTTCTTTTGTATAGCTAGCCGTGAGCTATATTGTTGTATTTTTCCTGTTATCAGCTAAATTCTTGAAATTGAGGAACTGCTAAAAATAACTTTGCTTATTCTTTCACTTCTCTGAAACTGTGATAAACTGCGAGCATGAGAAAGATAAACTATTGCATATTGCTAATCACATTACTGAGCTATTTGTAAGGAAATTGAAGATAGGTTCTGTTAGCTTGTATAAGTTTGCTATTCAATGAGCTACTGATGTAATTTCTTAGACACAATCTTTTAGGATGTGTCATTCAGACCCCTTAACGCTGAAACCAAAACGTACTTAAATTTGCTCAGTCTGCAGAGTGTTTGTGCCTTGTCATTTATTTCTCACAGCTACCTTTGAAGGTGCTTAGTAGTATTCCTGTTTTATAATGCAGAAATGGATACTTTTAAAAGAAGTTATTGTCTTGCTAAGATAGACTAGCCAGAAATTGTATAGTCGGGAAGTTAGGGCTCAGATCCCAGTCTCTTGATTATGAATCCTGGAGTCAGTCACTGTGGCCTGCTTCCTTTCTGCTGCAGTTTATAGACTCCTCCTCCATGTACATTTGAAAAGTATGAATGGGGGCTTTCCTGGTGGCTCAGTGGCGAAGAATCTGCCTGCCACTGCCAGAGATGTGGGTTTGCTCCCTGGGTCAGGAAGACCCCCTGGAGGAGGAAATGGCAACCCACTCCAGTACTCTGGGAGAATCCCATGAACAGAGGAGCCTGCTGGGCTACAGTCCGTGGGGGTGCGAAGAGCTGGCTGTGGCTGAGCGCACCCGCAGCTGCTCAGGAGTGCAGAAATGTTCAGCAGGGCCAGTCCCCTGACGAGATTTTGTTTGGTTTTGGAAAATACAGTAATTCTTAAAGTATGGTTAATTAACATGTATTGGATTTATTGTTGTTTTAAGTGAATTAATAGGAACATATTTTGGTCTTTGTATTTAATACAGTAAGTGTATACAGACACAGTTCAATAAGTAAAAGTTCTCTGGGGTCCTCAGTTTTGCCAGTGTAAAGGGGTTTGAGGCTGAGAAGTTTGGCTGTTGCTGAGTTCATGAGGCCGTTTCATTGAGGCAGCTGTGCTGTTACTTTCCCTTTCCTAAATAGTGTATTTTCCTACACGATCCGCCATTATCTCATCTGCTGTGTTCTTAAGAGTATTAACCATTAAAAGGCCTTAACTAAGTACGGGGTTAAAGAAATGTAGGGATCCCAAGAATTGAAGTAGAATTCTCAAAACACTCAGTAGAGACCAGTCAGTGACTTGGGAGGCCCATCTAATACTGGGGGACTGAACCGCTTGGGGAGTTAATGGAAGGGACAGAATGATTCGGCTCTTCGTAACCTAGTGAAGGTAAAGGTAACAAATCTATGTTAGCTGATGGTTTAAATTTACAATAAAGATGGTTTCTAGTTGCTACTCATTAACACGGCTGCATAGCATGGCACTGGAGCGGCCGAGAGGAGATACCCCATGTCCAAGGTCAAGAGTGCACAATTGCTAGCAAATTAATGCTCAAAATTCTCCAAGCTAGACTTCAACAGTACGTGAACCATGAACTTCCAGATGTTCAAGCTGGTTTCAGAAAAGGCAGAGGAACCAGAGATTAAATTGTCAACATCCACTGGATCATGGAAAAAGCAAGAGAATTCCAGAAGAACATCTATTTCTGCTTTATTGACTATGCCAAAACCTTTGACTGTGTGGATCACAACAAACTGTGGAAAATTCTTCAAGAGATGGGAATACCAGACCACTTGATCTGCCTCCTGAGAAACCTATATGCAGGTCAGGAAGCAACAGTTAGAACTGGACATGGAACAACAGACTGGTTCCAAATAGGAAAAGGAGTACGTCAAGGCTGTATATTGTCACCCTGCTTATTTAATTTATATGCAGAGTACATCGTAAGAAACGCTGTGCTGGAAGAAGCACAAGCTGGAATCAGGATTGCTGGGAGAAATATCAGTAACCTCAGATATGCAGATGACACCACCCTTATGTCAGAAAGTGAAGAGGAACTAAAGAGCCTCTTGATAAAAGTGAAAGAGGAGAGTGAAAAAGTTGGCTTAGAGCTCAACATTAGAAAACGAAGATCATGGCATCCGGTTCCATCACTTCATGGCAAATAGATGGGGAAGCAGGGTCAGACTTTAGTTTTTGGGGCTCCAAAATCACTGCAGATGATGATTGCAGCCTTGAAGTTAAAAGACTCTTACTCTTTGGAGGGAAAGTTATGACCAACCTAGACAGCATATTAAAAAGCAGAGACATTACTTTGCCAACAAAGGTCCATCTAGTCAAGGCTATGGATTTTCCTGTGGTCATGTATGGATGTGAGAGTTGGCTGTGAAGAAAGCTGAGCGCCAAAGAATTGATGCTTTTGAATGGTGGTGTTGGAGAAGATTCTTGAGAGTCCCTTGGACTGCAAGGAGATCCAACCAGTCCATCCTAAAGGAGATCAGTCCTGGGTGTTCATTGGAAGGACTGATGCTGAACCTGAAACTCCAGTACTTTGGCCACCTGATGTAAAGGGCTGATTCAATTGAAAAGACCCTGATGCTAGGAAAGATTGAGGGCAGGAGAAGGGGATGACAGAGGATGAGATGGCTGGATAGCATCACCGACTCAATGAACGTGAGTTTGAATGAACTCTGGGAATTGGTGATGGACAGGGTGGCCTGGCGTGCTACGATTCTTGGGGTCGCAAAGAGTCGAACACGACTGAGCAACTGAACTGAACTCAGCTTATTAACACGCTTGTAATTAATAAGTGTCCAAGTCACAGCATGGTGAAGCCTGTGGCTTGATCAAATTCAGTGAGTCTGGGTTTTAAGGATATTGTTGAAAGATTGGAGATCAAGTCCAAGTGTTCTGCCGATTTCTGATTTCACAGATCTAAGTATTGTTCTTTCTGTTCTTATCTCCTTCACTCTGTCCCTCAAACTCTTTGTGCGCTTTCCATGTTTTAAAGTATTACTTAATTTGAATTAAAGGGTTGTGTTTGAGGGAAAGAAATTCTATTACAGCAGTTTCATGTCAAGTGGAATAATAGAAGGAGTATAGCAAAGCATATGTAAAAATTTTCCTTAACCATGCATTGGAGCATTTTGGTTTTCATGCTGCTTTGTTTACTGACCTGGATAAATGAGGCATATTTGAGAAGCAGGTTTATTTAAAAGTAGCTGATTCAGCACATGTATGTGTGCAGAGATAGACATCAAGTATGTTAGTTAGATCAGCTCAGTGTATGGTGTTGGACACTGCTATTTTTCAGACTTCCCCAGCCAGAAGTGAGTGATCTGGGGTCTCTGGCTGTTCCAGCTGCAAAGAGGGCTGAGGGAATCAATATTTCAGGTTCACTTCCAATCCATTTTTTCAGCTGCCAAGTACTTGTTGAAAAGCTTGAAAGTATTGATTAACTTAGCAAATTGAGACTAGGAGATCATTGTTAACAGTAGTTCTGAGGTCTCAGATATAGTTTTAGAAAAATAGCTTCGTATCTGTCTTTACTTGGAGTGTGTTCCGGTTTTAAAATGTTCTTTAAAATTAGGTCAGTGAAGACCCCACGAGGGGAAAAAGAAATCACTCATGTTTTAAATTGTCAGAAAACATGATGGAAAGAAAAGGAATACAGCAAAGCAGATTTTAAGAAAAAAAATTTTTTTTAACCCTGCATTGAAGCACTTTGTATTTCATGCTGCTTTGTTTACCAGCTTGGATACATGAAGGATATTTGAGAAGTGAGCTTATTTAAAAGCATTTAAAAGTAGCTGGTTTTCTTGTTTAGCATTGACTAGGGGCTCAGAGGCCAGTTTGTGTGTCATTTAATAAGTCCGTGGTTTTATGACCAGTTTATTGGTTAGTTGACTCTTGGATTTCTGGTTTCCTCAGGTGATGTGATGGGAGTCAGAGTAGGTAGTTTTTTGCTAAGTAATTATAAAACAGCCCCTATCTATATGCAGTGCTTTGCAGATAGGGAAGATACCTCTCACGTGGAACTGAGAAGTGGGAATAATGCCTGTGGTAGGACAAATTGGTCACGACTGGACTCATAGGAGAATGAACCAGTGGGAGATCCAGGAGATGAGAGAAGTGATGAACTTTGGAAACTGAGAAGGTAATTGCAGTTTGAAAAAAATTTCAGGCTAGTACAACATATAGCGGGGCTTATTCATATTTAGGGCTAACAGCATATATCGATTATTTATTTATTGAGAATGTGCTTATTGAGTCTATACTTACTATGTCCTTAATAAATACGTTTTTAAATGAATGAATGAACACACTCATTTGATTTCATGAGCCCTGGAATGACACACTAAACTGAACTCATGGAAGGATTTAGACTCATTTCAAAGTCAACCAGTTAGCTTTGCCTTGGAGGTTTTCTCACGTTTGACAGGCTCCCCACCTTCCCCCGTCATGAGCTGACAGTTTGTTTCTGTCTCTGTGTCGCTGCACTGGTTGCTCTCCTGCACAAGTATTTCTAAAGACAGAGAGTTCATTCCTATGAGCCTCTGGGCTTATATTTAAAAGATGGTTTTCATAAAATTCTATGAGATGAAGGAGTTTATTTTTTATTACATAGTTGGAACATTCTATTTTCTAAGATAGGTGATTAGGCCTCAAGTCTATTAACAATTTAGAGGATTGGCATTAATTTAGGTGTTGCAGATAAAATAGATTAATATCCTTTCTGTTTTCCTTTTGTATAATACTTCTGTTTGCTTACCTCTCTGCTCTTCAAGCTGTATCTATTTCTAGAGAAATAGTAATAATTTTTTAAAAGAGCGATGCCATATGTGACAGTGAATGCTAAAACCAGGGTTTGATATTTATTATTATAGTTGGTAGAAGCTCTTAAAAGGTTAAAGATGTGTTTACTGTCCAAGCACCATTTTAAGTACAGCATTGTACTTAAAAGTTTCAGAAATCACTGATGTTGCTAGCACCATGGTAGATGTTCTTTTATTTGCACAGTTACTCTCCCACCCCTTTCCCAAACTGTGCTTTTGGGAAAGAAGTCACTGCGTGCAGCCCCTACTGACATAGTAGTGAGTTACGCTTCCCTCATTTTAGGCAGAGATCTACATAAGCTCTTTGCAGTTCTGCCTGGGAGATTGGTGTCTTCCTCCTCATGTATTAGTGTATTCAATCATTTATATCAGTATGGACTCATGGAAAGTTTCTGCTGTATAGCAAAGGGAATCAGCCATTTAATTTGCTTATATTAAAGCTCACTCTTCGTGTTGTAAAATTCTGTGACTTTTGACAAGTGCATAATGTCATGTTTGTGCTACTGCACTATCATATAGAGCAGTTTCATCCTTTAAGTCCCCTGTGTTCCATCTGTTCATCCTTCCCCACACCCTCAATTTCTTGGCAACCACTGATCTTTTACTTTCTCAACAGTTTTGCCTTTTATAGAATGTAATTGAAATCGTATAATCTGTCGCATTTTCACACTGATTTCATTCACTTAGCAATAAATACTTAACGTTTCTCCATTTTGTGCATTTGGCCACCAAACACGTTATCATCTAGAAGTTTTGCATTTTGCATAGTCTGTGATCCATTGTGAGTTAATTTTTTTTTGAAAGATGTAAGGCCTGTGACTAGATAATGCTTTTTTTTTTTTTTGCATTTGGATGTCCAGTGTCTGTATCAAACTGTCTGTACCATTTTGCATTCCCACCTTTAGTGATGAGAATTCCTGTTACTCTGCATTCTCACCAGCATTTGATATTCAGATTATTGGATTTCAGCTATTCTAATAGCTATGTAATACTCTGTTTTGTTTTTTTTTTTAATTTCAGTTTCCTAACAATAAATGATATTGAGTGTCTTTTTATTTTTGAATATCTTTTTGTATTCATGTTTGGCATCTGTACATCATCTTTGGTGAAACGTCTCACTAGATATTTTGCCTGGTTTTTAATTGAGTTGTTTTCTCATTGGTGAATTTTAAGAGTACTTTTTTTTTGAATACTAGTTCTTTTTGAGATATTTTGCAAGATTTTCTCCAGTCGGTGGCTTGCCTTTTATTCTCATAACAATGTATTTCATAGACTCGAGGGTTTTAATTTTAGTGATGTCCAGCTTGACATTTATTTCCTTCATGGATTGTGCTTTTTGGTGTTTTACCTAAAAACTCATCGCCATACCCTGGGTCTCCTAGATTTTTACCCATGTTACCATCTAGAAGTTTCACATTTTACATAGTCTGTCATCCACTGTGAGTTATTTTTTTGGAAAGGTGTGAGGTATGTGACTAGATACTGCTTTATTTTTTTGCATTTGGATGTCCAGTTGGTGCAGTACCTTTTGTTGTACAGACCAGTCTTTCTCTCTTGAAGTATCTTTGCTTCTTTGTCAAGGGGGCAGTTGACTGTATTTATGTGGATTTTGTATTCTGTTCTGTTGTTTCGTTTGTTCTCACCAATATCACACAAGCTTGATTATTGTGGCTTTATAGTAAGTCTTGATGTCAAGTGGTGTCAGTCTTCAGACTTTGTTGTTCTTCAGTATTGTGTTGGAATTCTGACTCTTTTTCCTTTCCAGATAAGCATTAGAATTAATTTGCTAGTATTCACAAAATAAGTTGCTGGGGTTTTGATTGAGATTGCATTCAGTCTGGAGACTTGACTTGGGAAGAATGGACATCTCAGTCAAAATTAACATATAATATTTTCCATTTGTTTATGTCTTTTTGATTCCTTTTGTCATAGTTTTATAGTGTTTTGCATATGGATTTTGAATATATTGTTAGATTTATAGTTTGGTGTGTAAGTTTTTTTGGTGGTTTTGTAAACGGTGTTGTGTTTTTAATTTCAAATTCTAGTCACTGCTTGTATATAGGGGAGCAGTTGCCTTGCATATCAACCTTGTATCCTGTAATCTGCTTGTAATTGCTTATTGGTTTCAGTTTTTGTTGTTGATTCTTTGAAATTCTCTACATGTATGTCATGCCATTTGTGAAACAGCTTTATTTTTTTCCTTTTCAGTGCATATGAATATCTTTTATTTCCTTTTCTCATATTATTACACTGACTAAGATTTCCAGTATGATGTTGAATAGAAGTAATGAAGGAGGATATCATTGTCTTGTTCTCCGTTTTAGGGGAGATGGTCCAGTTTCTTATAATTGAGTATGATGTTAGCTGTAGATTTTTGTGTATGTTCTTTACAAAGTTGATGAAGTTTCTCTATTCATAGTTTGCTGAGAACTTTTAGTCATGAATGGGTGTTGGATTTTGTCAGATGTGTTTTCTCTATCGATCAATATGATCATACTTTTAGCCTGTTTTGATGGTTGGATTACATTAATTGCTTTTCTTTTTAAATTCTCTAATATTTGAACCAACCTTGCATATCTGGGGTTAATCCTACTCTGTCATAGTGTGTAATTCTTTATATACATCGTTGGGTTTGATTTGCTACTGTTTTGTGAAGATTTTTCCTTGTGTGTTTATGAGATACTGTTACGTAGTTTTCCTGTCTGGTAATGTCTTTTTCTGGTTTTATTGTTAACAAACCTGCTTTTTTCATTCTCCTTCATTCCCTTCTAGCCTTTTTCCATATACCTTCTCTGTGACTTTGAGTGTGTGAATATGTTACACAAGTTTTCTTATTAATATATTTGTTCACTGAAATTGTTCATCTCTAACATCTATTCAGTTTCTGACAAAGCATTTTCTTACGGTGCTCCACAGTTTTCACTGTATGGTTTTCATTTAATAACAGTTAAATTCATGTTGAAATGAAAAAATGAGAAATATCATAAACTATTTACAGAAAATGGTTATATTCTGCAATGTCTAGAAAAATTTGTGGCATTTTCTTCTATGGGATTATAGGTACACTAAAATAATGGTAAGGGGGTGACTTTGGCTGTCCTTTGGCTAATAGGGAGAAGTGTCATAGCTCATTGTGCTTCCGCAGGAACTTGTAACTAGAAAAAATTATGAGCTCATATCCCTTATGAATGCAAGAGTGGTCACAGACCAGGCCTGGCTGGCAGCTGAGGATAGTTCTCCTGTTTGCACTTAGCCCTCACTTTTATGTTATCCATCTTTCTCTCATTCATCATTTCTTTCCCAGCTTTTGCATGGAACAGAAAAAAATAAGTTGAAAAAAATGTTAAGTTGATTTTTCTCTGTTGTTTTGTTACATCAGTGTTTCTACAACTAAAAGTTTTGCAGGATATGACTCTTCTGAGAGTCAAAAGATAGTGGCAAAAAGAAGAAATTTTAGGAGTTACTCAGCTGAGTAAAATACAAATAGAAAAAGTTAATTATTAATATTTTTTAATATAAAGATAAAAGTGACAAGCTGTTTCTATGTCTGCTTTTTCACAGACAGAGAATTCCCCTAATGGACCAGATTGTGGTTATGGCTCCTTTCACCAGCAGTACTGGCTTGATGGGAAGATCATTGCTGTGGGGGTGATTGACATTCTTCCATACTGTGTATCATCTGTATATTTGTACTATGATCCCGATTATTCATTTCTATCTTTGGGTGTCTACTCTGCGCTCCGGTAAGATTGCTTTTGACATTTGTAATGGGTCATATAAAACTTCAAATGTTTCTTCATTTGATTATATTTTATTATATAACAGTAGAATTCTGTTAGTACATAATTTGTTGCTCTTGTAGTCGCTTGTATATTCGTATTTAGATATAACACTTTTAGAACTGAGGCCACAGTGTGTGTTTGTGTCTGTGTGTGATGCTTCAGTAGCGTCTGACTCTTTGCGATCCCATGGACTTTAGCCCATTAGGTTACTCTGTCCATGGGATTCTCCTTTTCCTCCACCAGGGGGTCTTTCTGACCCAGGGATCAAACCCACAGCTCCTGCATTAGCTTTTGTCTGATGGTAATTCCCTTTTAAGGTATCCATCTTATCTAGTGTTTGAGAAGTCATTGTGATGCTTCTGCTGTTTATGCGTTTATTTAAGCTGCCCTGTCAGAGCCGCTCAGTGGTTTTTAAATGTTACATTATTTATACATTTTTTGTCATCTCTATTTTGTGTGTATATATCAGTTCAGTTCATTCGTTCAGTCATGTCCCAACTCTTTGCAATGCCATGAATCACAGCATGCCAGGCCTCTCTGTCCATCACCAACTCCCCGTCCATTACCCAAACTCAAGTCCATTGAGTCAGTGATGCCACCCAGACACCTCATCCTCTGTCATCCCCTTCTCCTCCTGTCCTCAATCCCTCCCAGCATCAGGGTCTTTTCCAATGAGTCAACTCTTCGCATGAGTATTGGAGTTTCAGCTTTAGCATCAGTCCTTCCAGTGAACCCCAAGGACTGATCTCCTTTAGGATGGACTGGTTGGATCTCCTTGCAGTCCAAGGAACTCTCATTAGTCTTCACCACAGTTCAAAAGCATCAATTCTTTGGCGCTCAGCTTTCTTTACAGTCCAACTCTCACATCCATACATGACTACTGGAAAAATCATAGCCTTGACTAGACGAACCTTTGTTGGCAAAGTAATATCTCTGTTTTTTAATATGCTGTACTAGGTTGGTCATAACTTTCCTTCCAAGGAGTAAACGTCTTTTAATTTCATGGCTGCAGTCACCATCTGCAGTGATTTTGGAGTCCCCCTCCCCCAAAATAAAGTCTGATACTGTTTCCCCATCTATTTCCCATGAAGTGATAGGACCAGATGTGTATATATACATATTATAATTAATTAAATGTTCCATGAATCTGGCATCAATGAACTAAAGTCCTCTGAGTCTGTTGGAAGAAATGTATAATTATACATAAAGTATATAGAACAGGACCAGGGAGTCCCTGAGTGTCCATTGACTCTATGACCTCATCCAAAGATGGTTTTGTTTTTATGTCCATTGCTGCAAATGTATGCAACATAGCACACATGTTTTTAGGTGCATTATCCTGATGATAAAAAGAGTGGGGGTCTTGTTTCATGAAAATAATTTACTTTTATTTTTATTCCTGCCTGTCTATGTGTACATGTGGTAGAGGAAGGAGGAGGATTGAGAGTTTGTCTGGGAGCTTGTCTCTTTTTTCTCCTTGTTTTGTCATTGAATCACTTTTTTCTCTTTGTTTTTCCCGTTGTTTTCTCTGATGGTCATGATTTTCACATCAAAGTAAAACATACTTTGAGATTATTTTATTTATTGTATATATGCTTTTCTCTGAATTATAAAAGTATCAGGGTTGATTTTTTTTTTTAATCGCTAGTTGATTTAAAAAGAAATATGGTCCGTAGCTGATTTTTATGTGTTTTTCGGTGGTCCACATACTGATATTTTCAACATGACCTGACCTGTCTCTCAATACCACGTTATATAGGAAATTTAAAAATACAGTGTTTACAACTGATCCCTATAATAATCTTTTACTTGTCTTATTTATTTAATTGCATTTTGTATAAAACTAATTAAAAACTATTCTGGACTCTATGATATCTTTGTGATTCTGTGAAATTAGAACTGATTGTTTAAAAGCATTCATATTTTGTAACTTTGGAAGTGCATATTTCAGAAAAGATACTTTTCTTTGTACCAGAATTATTCAGTACTTGAAATTATTGCCATTTTCTTTTTCCTTTATTTTTTGTATCTCTAACTTTACATTGTGTAGCTTTGGATTTGTCTAGACTTCTCAGATCAATATTAAGAATGTTTATTCTTACAGAGTAAATCCAAGGCTCTGTATGAAATATTTTATTTCTCAGTGAACAAAGAGATATAGAAATCCTATTGCATTTGAGATAGCAAATAATCAGTTCCCAGAAAAAAACTGTTTCCAGCAGTCTGTTTGCTGCTTGATTAAGCTGTTGAAAATTCTGGAGCTGTAGAGCTTTGAGGAAGTAGCAGAGGAGCCTGTGGAGCATGAAAATTGGGGCCAGTGGAGGGTGAGGAGACTGCCACTGCATTGCAGCCTTTCAGTGCTCTGGAGAATCTCAGTTGCTGAGTTTATAGAAGAGGAGAGGCAGCCAGCAGACTGACATTATGAAGCAAAGCTGGAGAGAGTAGGTTACAAGTTACTAATTCCATTATTGGTTTCAATGTATTTCAGTGAAACCTGTTTAATTTTTCCTCATTTCTTCAGTTTCTTAAGCAATCGTACAGTCAGTATAGAGTTTCTATATTTTAATTTGTAATCAAGTATAGATTTGTATGTAAGCTCATCTGTAGATTTTAAAACTGTTTGAATTGGGGTTCGTGAGTATGGAATATATTTACTTTTTCTTTTTTGGCAAGATGAATTTTAGAAGTGTAATTAATTTGCTTAACAGATGTTTGAGCAAGTCTGTGTCCTGGAAGTACGTAGATGTGAATCAGACACTTCCAGCTTTGTTAAAGCAGACAGTAAATTTTAGATTCCTTTGTCTATCCTGCTCAAAGGAGTTCATGTTTGGCTTCCCTGGTAGCTCAGATGGTAAAGCGTATGCCTGCAATGCTGGAGACCAGGCTTTAATCCCTGGGTTGGGAAGATCCCATTGAGAAGGGAATGGCAACCCACTCCAGTATTCTTGCCTGGAGAATTCCATGGACAGAGGAGCCTGGTAGGCTACAGTCCATGGGGCCATAAAGAGTTGGACTAAGCAACTTCACTTTCACTTTGCCTTTGTATTATAACAAAAATAAAATTGTGGTAGTGGGCACGAGGCCCTTTTTATATAGGGTGTTCAGGAAAGACCTCTCTAGCCAAGAAAGAACAAAAAGGAGCCAGCTATGTGAAAATCTGAGGATAGAAGTCCAGGTCAAAGGTACCAAGTCCAAGTGTCCTGAGGCGTTGGAATGAAGAGAAGGCAGGCCTTAAGGGCTGGGATGCAGGATAGGATCTAGACAGTGCTGTGAAAGGAGGGCAGCCAGGCAGTGGTGATGAGGGGAAGATGGAGAAGGGCTTATAGGTGACAGTAAGGAGGTTCAGTTCAGTTCAGCTGCACAGTTGTGTCCGACTCTTTGTGACCTCATGGACTGCAGCACGCCAGGCCTCCCTGTCCATCACCAACTTCTGGGTTTATTCAAACTCATGTCCATTGAGTTGGTGATGCCATCCAACCATCTCATCCTCTGTCGTCCCCTTCTCCTCCCACCCTCAATCTTTCCCAGCATCAGGGTGTTTTCAAATGAGTCAGTTCTTTGCATCAGGTGGCCAAAGTATTGGAGTTTCAGCTTCAGCATCAGTCCTTCCATTGAATATTCAGGACTGATCTCCTTTAGGATGAACTGGTTGGATCTCCTTGCAGTCCAAGGGACTCTCAAGAATCTTCTCCAACACCACCATTCAAAAGCATCAATTCTTTGGTGCTAAGTTTTCTTTACAGTCCAACTCTCACATCCATACATGACCACTGGGAAAACCATAGCCTTGACTAGACAGACCTTTGTTGGCAAAGTAATGTCTCTGCTTTTAATAAGCTGTCTAGGTTGGTTGCTGGGGTCCAGCCCTAGTGGATCCAGGGTAATTCGAAGGGGAGATGGAGTAGGCGTCCTAGGAAGAAACTTATTTAATTATAGATATATAGAGAGAATAGAAACAAATAGTGTAGTAGGAAAATTAGTGGAGAAAAAGAGGCTGAATAACTTGGTTTACATGGAATACCAATCACCACCTACGTAGGGCACAGGCGTCTTTCCATTCTCCGGAAGAAGAGGAGGCACTGGGGCCTCCCTGGTCCGAACTTAGAAGCCCCGGCAAAGTTAGCAGGCCTGGTGAGTACCCACGTGCCAGATAGGAATTCCACCAGAAGGGGAAAGAGCGACACGGGGGAGTCAGTCTTTCCAGAAACTGATCCGATTCCTTTATTTTTCAGGTTTGCTTATATACTTTTTGTTATACATAGGGATGAATACAGAGTCACGTGGGGGTCAGCAGACCTGACCCTTGTCAAAATCAGGTGCTTCATATAAATGTATAAAAGTCTTATGGGTTTTACATCATCTTCTGGCCATGAGGCCTGCTGACATTTTATGATCCTTTCTTTCTGATAACCAAAAACCTTATTTTTTCCAAGGGTGATTTTTTTCTTAAACCAGGGGCCACTCCAAATAAAGTTGCATTCCTATAGGGTGAAGGTATAGTGGAGTACAACTATCAAAGGAGTTTATTTAACCTAAGGTTAACATGACTAATCTTAAAGGTTAATACTTATTTCTCCTATATGCTAGTTATATTCATTATAAGGGCAGGTAATATGGAGATTTAGCAGCAAATATCAGCCCAACAAATGAAGACCCTTCACCAATGTTTATCACTATCTTAAGACTAATTAGATCTTAAGATAGTGATAAAGTTACATTTTTACATAGCAAGGACACAGTGATCTATAACAAAAGAGAAAATTCATTAAGTCTAGTATGGCTAACATCAAAAACTACTATATTTCCTTTTCTATATTCCAAATACATTGATTAATATATTCCCAGGTGCCTAAGGATATGGAGGCCTGGAGGCAATCATTGACTCAACAATGAGAAAATCCCTATGCTAATTAAGACTTTCAAAATACTCCAAACTCTCTGTGCTGTTTATGGTTGAGAGGTTGTCACACAAGCTAGTCTGTCAGCAGAGAGGTTTGACCTAAGACACCCTTGTCACACCCAGGGCAGGGAATTAGCAGTAATTATTGGCATAACAAATGAAAAAACCCTTCACCAATGTAATTTCTAATCAACCCACTATACTATACTAATAATTTTCTAACTTTTCAAAAGAGTCTGTATTTAGAAAGTTTTAAAGCATCTTGTGCCTCTCACGTTTGGGAGGCTGCAAACAATCACATGTGGCTGGATGAACCCGCTCAGGCAGGCTAGAGAACCTTCAGAGGAGTTTGTAAGTTGAAACACTCTTGTCACACCCAGGTATTTTTATTAACTGGAGCTGCAAGTTAACTCCTTCTCCGAGAGAAATGATGATGGGGGAGAGCCCCCGAAAAGTCAGAGTTGTAGGTGAGCGCATAAAACAGACTCAGGTTTGGGAGTAGATGCTCGGGAACGGAGTTTTCTGAGGCTCGATCCCACCTTTGCATATGCCGAAGCCTCCTTCCTCATTAACACTTGCCATGGGCGGAGTTCCTCACGCTGACTCCCAGCAGTTGGTCATAGCTTTTCTTACAAGGACTAAGCGTCTTAATTTCATGGTAGCAGTTAACCATCTGCAGTGATTTTGGAGCCACCCCAAAAATAAAATCTGTCACTGCTTCTATTTGCCATGAAATGGTGGGACCAGATGCCATGATCTTAAGTTTTCTGAATGTTGAGTTTTAAGCCAACTTTTTCAGTTTCCTCTTTTACTTTCATCAAGAGGCTCTTTAGTTCTTCTTTGCTTTCTGCCACAAGGGTGGTGTCATCTGCGTATCTGAGGTTACAGATATTTCTCCTGCCAGTCTTGATTCCAGCTTGTGCTTCATACAGTCCAGCATTTCTCATGATGTACTCTGCATATAACTTAAATAAGCCGGGTGACAATATACAGCCTTGACGCACTCCTTTCCCAGTTTGGAACCAGTCTGTTGCTTTATGTCCAGTTCCAGTTGTTGCTTCTTGACCTGCATACAGATTTCTCAGGAGGCAGATCAGGTGGTCTGGTATTCCCATCTCTTGAAGAATTTTCCACAGTTTATTGTGATCCACACAGTCAAAGGCTTTGGCATAGTCAATAAAGCAAAAATAGATGTTTTTTCTGGAACTTTCTTCTTTTTTGGTGATCCGACAGATATTGGCAATTTAATCTCTAGTTCCTCTGCCTTTTCTAAATCCAACATGAATATCTGGAAGTTCATGGTTCATGTATTGTTGAACCTGACTTGGAGAATTTTGAGCATTACTTTACTAGTGTGTGAGATGAGTGCAGTTGTGTGGTAGTTTGAGCATTCTTTGGCGTTGCCTTTCTTTGGGCCTGGAATGAAAACTGACCTTTTCCAGCCCTGTGGCCACTGCTGAGTTTTCCAAATTTGCTGGCATATTGAGTGCAGCACTTTCACAGCATCATCTTTCAGGATTTGAAATAGCTCAACTGGAATTCCATCACCTCCACTAGGTTTGTTTGTAGTGATGCTTTCCAAGGCCCACTTGACTTCACATTCCAGGATGTCTGGCTCTAGGTGAGTGATCACAACCATCGTGATTATCTTGGTCGTGAAGATCTGTTTTGCATAGTTCTTTTGTGTATTCTTGCCACCTTTTCTTAATATCTTCTGCTTCTGGTAGGTCCATAACATTTCTGTCCTTTATTGAGCCCATCTTTTCATGAAAAGTTCCCTTGGTATCTCTTATTTTCTTGAAGAGATCTCTAGTCTTTCCCATTCTGTTGTTTTCCTCTATTTCTTTGCACTGATCACTGAGGAAGGCTTTCTTATCTCTCCTTGCTATTCTTTGGAACTCTGCATTCAAACGAGTATGTCTTTCCTTTCGTCCTTTGCCTTTCACTTCTTTTCTTTTCACAGCTATTTGTAAGGCCTCGTCAGACAACCATTTTGCCTTTTTGTATATCTTTTTCTTGGGTTAAGTCTTGATCACTGCCTCCTGTACAATGTCATGAACCTCTGTCCATCTGTGTATCAGATCTAATCCCTTGAATCTATTTCTCACTTCCACTGCATAACTGTAAGGATTTGATTTAGGTCATACCTGAATGGTCTGGTGGTCTTCCCTACTTTCTTCAATTTAAGTCCAAATTTGGCAATAAGAAGTTCATATCTGAGCCACATTCAGCTCCCAGTCTTGATTTGCTGACTGTATAAAGCTTCTCCATCTTTGGCTGCAAATAATATAGTCAGTCTGATTTTGATATTGACCATCTGGTGATGTCCATGTGTAGAGTCTTCTCTTGTGTTGTTGGAAGACAGGGTTTGCTATTACCAGTGCATTCTCTTGGCAAAACTCTGTTAGCCTTTGCCCTGCTTCATTCTGTACTCCAAGGCCAAATTTGCCGGTTACTCCAGGTATTTCTTGACTTCTACTTTTGCATTCCAGTCCTCTATAATGAAAAGGACATCTTTTCTGGGTGTGAGTTCTGAAAGTCTTGTAGGTCTTCATAGAACTGTTCAACTTCAGCTTCTTCAGCCTTACTGGGAGGGGCATAGGCTTGGAGTACTGTGATATTGAATGATTTGTCTTGGAAATGAACAGAGATCATTCTGCCATTTTGAGATTGCATCCAAGACTGCGTTTCAGACTCTTGTTGACTATGGTGGCTTCTCAATTTCTTCTAAGGGATTCCTGCCCACAGTAGTAGATATAATGGTTATTGAGTTAAATTCCCCCATTCCAGTCCATTTTAGCTTTCATTCCTAAAATGTCAACATTCACTCTTGCCGTCTCCTGTTTGACCAGTTCCAATTTGCATTGGTTCATGGACCTAACATTCCAGGTTCCAATGCAGTATTGCTCTTTATAGCATTGGACTTTACTTCCATCACCAGTCACATCCACAACTGGGTGGTGTTTTGCTTTGGCTCCGTCTCTTCATTCTTTCTGGAGTTACTAGTCCACTGATATCTAGTTGCATATTGGGCACCTACCAACCTGAGGAGTTCATCTTTCATTGTCCTGTCTTTTTGCTTTTACATACTATTCAAGGGGTTGTCAAGGCAACAATACTGAAGTGGTTTGCCATTCCCGTCTCCAGTGAACCACGTTTTGTCAGAACTCTCCACCATTTTATGTGAGTGTGACACCAGCCTAATGTGAAGTTACCTCACCTGATTAATAATTAATAAAAGACTGCTTAGATTGCTCTCTGGGGTTGTGGAGGGCAATAGTGGAAACTGGAAATCTGTTTGGAGGCTGTTAGAATTGTCCAAGGGAGTTATAATGGTGACTTGGACCAAAGTATCTGAGGTGGGGGTGGTGAGAAGTGGTCCGATTCAGGGTATTTAGAGGTAGAGCCAGCTGGACTTGCTGATGGGTGGATGCAGGAGGTAAATCTTTAAGGATGGCTCGTAGGCTTAGGGGCTGAACAGCTTAGGTGGGGGAGTGGTGATGCAGTTCACTGAGATGAACAGGGCTGAGTGAAGGAGGTCTGGGCAGTCCTTTTCAGAGCTGGGTGGTCCTACATTTCAGTATCAGTGCATTCTTCCCTGGTTTGAACTTTGAGAGAGAATTCTTCTAGGAATAATAGGATCTCTTCTGGTTTAGCCTCATAATGTTAAGTCTGTTTGGATTTAGATATACTTTTGTTGTAAAGATGAACTTCTAAAGTATCAGCCCTTTGGTGATTTAAATTAGAGCTTGCAAAATGCACAGACTATTCCCTTAAAAAATAAACCTCTCCTTGGATTTCAAGCATCCATTGCTACTAAAAGCAAAGAAAAAGAAATTAAAACCTTTGGAAAGCAAACATAAAAACAAAACAAACTGCTGTTCTCATACTTCAGAAATGTACTGAAATTTTGCTTAAACTTCTCCAATGCAAGCAGTCATTCAGTTGGGCAAATAGGATGGAATTCTGTACCCAGATTTATCCGGATACAAATTAAAACCACATCAAGCGTAGGCGTTGCTGACAACTTATTTGTTCAATTAATCCTGCCTGTGCCAACAAGTAGATAAAAAGCAGTGAGATAACATGTTTTTCCACTCTTTAGTTTTAGAGAAAATAAAAAATTAGCATCTGGACACAGGAAAGAGTAACATGTTATATATAGTTGAAAATGTTTGCATGTAAAGGGTCATAATAACATTCTTACTGAAATTTGTTGAGTTTTGATTTTTCTAAAAATTTTTTTACTGTTTTTAACCTGATACACCCAGTCTTTGAGAACTCCAAGTGATAATGAATAATGACATGAAATTGTATTAAGTAGATCTTTCTACTTTTATGCTGTTTGAGTTTTTATACACTGCTGTGTCCAGTAAAGTGCAAACCAGAACTTTGGTGCCTTTGCTCAAAATAATACAGTTTTTTGGTGTCTGTTTAGTAAAAATTGTCTTAAAGTGTTTTTAAAATTGTTTTTCCTGCAACACTTGGGTTTTTTTGATAGCTTAATGTCAGATTTGATCAAATATATTACCAAATTAAATAGTACTTTGAAATTGGAACTAGAGTTAACTGTACTTTCATCTTTATTCTTCTTTTGGCAGAGAAATTGCTTTTACTAGGCAACTTCATGAGAAAACACCTCAACTCAGCTATTACTATATGGGTTTCTACATTCATTCATGTCCCAAGATGAAATACAAGGTAAAGTTGATTTTCATATGTGTGCTTTTGTAGATTCAAGTTATGAAAATTAGTGCTTTTGTAATTTTTCCTCATGTTAGTTTAACATGATTGTATATTTTAATGTAAATCATGAATTATTTTTAACTGTGTCTTAAACTTTTCATAGAATCTAGCTTCTTCATTGCATAAAGCCGTGCCTGACAAATAGGCACTTAGTATTTGTTTAATCTGTAGAAGTTCACTGAAGATATAACAATCCCAGCTATTCTAGGACTTCATTAAGACCCTGCTTACTTGGGATAGCACAGTAATACCCGTTAAGAAATCTACCTTCTCAAGGTGCATCCTCAAGTTGTGTGTGTGTGTGTGTGTGTGTGTGTGTGTGTGTGTGTGTGTGTCTTTATCCGTCTTCTCTTGATGGGCACTGAGGGTGCTTCTGTATCTTGGCTATTGCCAATAATATTGCAGTCAGCGTAGGGGTGCATGTATCTCTTTGAATTAGTACTTTTATTTGGAAAAATACTCAGAAGTGGAGTTGCCAGATTTGTATGATGGCTATATTTTTAATTTTTTGAGGAAGTTCCATGCTGTTTTCCATAGTGACTGTACCAGTTTGCATTTCCACCTATTCCCTTTTCTTTACATCCTGGTCAACACTTAATTTGTTGTCTTTTTGATAACAGCCATTCTGACAGGTGTGAAGTGATATGTCATTGTGATTTTGATTTGCATGTCTCCACTGATCTGTGATGTTGAGCATCTTTTCATGTGCCTGTTGACCATTTGTATGTCTTCTTTAGAAAAATGTCTGTTCAGGTCCTCTGCCCATTTTTTAATTGAGCTGTTTGTTTTTTGATGTTAAGTTTTATGACTCTCTTTAATGAAACTCTTTGATGTTTTCTAAGTATTAGTAGCCCACTGTAAAAGCTCTGGAAAGTATAGAACAGTATAAAGGAACAGCCATCTTGCCCACCATAATAACAGTAACCAAATACCTCTGCTCTTCTCGGAGCACTGCTTTAAGCTCTGAAGATACGAAAAGATTTGAACGTGAACCTTCCTCTTAAAACTTGTAATGTAGATGAAGATTGCAGGTATTTTATGTAAAATCAGGTCAGTACAGTGCTCTGGTAAGTGGCCTAGGAGGCTGTAGAGTTTGCTGCATAAGGTATGGAATAGGGAAGGGTTTAACTAAAAGGGAAGAGAGCTCCCCGCCCCCCGCCGCCCCACCCAGCAAAGATAGTAGGTATGATGGGGAAGCACATTTCATGGAGAAGGAGCATTTAAGTAAGAATTAATAGGTGACAGTGCCATATATATTCATATAAAAGAGGGGAGGGCATTCACCAGCCAGTCAGTCAGTCTCTTTTGTAGCTGTAGCTGTTATGAGTGTTTTGGGGCCCTATCTGCTGTTAACAATGTACATAACAGTGTAAATAGAAAAAAATGTTAATTGGCTTATATATAAAGTATGTTAACAGTGTTTCAAGGAATAACTCAGAAGCAAAATAAGTTAATGAATTGGTAATTTTAGTTTATGGTTCTGTATAATGCTTTTAACATGGTAAGAGATGCAAATGTTAGGTTATTAGAAATAGTACCTAGTAATGTTTGCTAGCAGTTCCCAGTGTTTTAATATTCTCTTCAGGCTAAAGTTCTTTGTAAATACAGGCATACCTCAGTGATACTGCAGGTTTAGTTCCAGACCACCACAATAAAGTGAGTATTGCAATAAATCAAGTCACATGAACTTCCTCATCTCCCAGTACATGTAAGAGTCACACCATACTGTTACGTGTGCAGTAGCAGTATATCTAAAAATACAATGTATATACCTTAATTTAAAAATATTTATTGCTGAAAAGGCTAGCCGTCATCTGAGTCTTTATCAAGTTGTGATCTTTTCACTGGTAGAAGGTTTGAAATAGCAAAATGTGACACACAGACACAAAGTTAGCAAATGCTATTGGAAAAACAGTGCTGATGGACTTGCTTTTTGACTCAGGGTTTCCTCAAACATCAATTATAAAAAAGCACAATACCTGCAAAAAGCAGTAAAGCAAAGTGCAATAGAATGGAGTATGCTTGTATTACTAAATTGGATATTTCTTAATTATTAAACCATTTTTAATTACTCATACCAGTGAGTAAAAAATATGAAGATATTGGGAGTATTTTAAGAATAATGTTTTAGGAATCTCACCTTTGCTTTTCCACAGCCGCAATATTAATATCTGTTGGAAATTTGGGAACAGTATTAAAACCTGTAAAACTAGAGTGCAGCTCTGAGTGGAAAAGGCAGGTAATGGGAATACTCACTGTAACCATTCAAAGCAAAACTTTAAATTTCCCAATATGTTATATCATATCACATTGTATCTTAGAAAAGATAATTCTGAAAATTTGTACTATATTTAGTGACTTTGTAAATATTTGTGAGATAATATAATGATAAAATATTGAATATTAAGTTAATTTTGTAAAGCCTGTATTTTCTTGGCATGGTGGTTTGAACACTTTTGGGTCCTCAACATTAAAAACATGGTGTTTTAAATTTTTGTATTGTTTTAAGAAAATTGTTTTCATTACATCATGATTGAAAATAAGTCATTTTAAGTAACTGAAGAGTAAAAATATTTTCATTTCAGTTAAGGATATTTTATTATATTTTGAGCAGATCAGAACCCTCCATTTTGAGAGAATAGCACAGATGGGAATTTTCAACCAGAAAATGTACAGTTTGAAATTGTAAGATGGGTATCGGTCCAAGCATGAATATTTCTCATTTCAAGTTGAATGTGTAAAACCAAAGACCAATAAAAGATAACTCAGAGAAAATGACTAGTTAAATGACTAAATGCCTATTAAAATTTTTCTCTTATAAGATTGAATTGAGGGTAAATTTAGCATATTACTGTAATAGCTAAAATTATCTTCTTTCTTAGAGCATAACTAAGTGTTCAGGGATTAGAAGTGACATGTTTTTAGCCACGTTGTAAAATATATGGTGGAAAATATACAGAAGTGGTTTTTACCTGATACTAAAGAAAGAAGGAATATATTTTAAAATAGGAGTATTTTTAATAACTAAGAGTAGTCTCTTAGGTACCTGGTATACATTAGATGCTGGGAATACAGTTGTTAATAGAATATAGATGTGGGCTCTGATCTGATGGAGGTGACATTCGAGGGCACACATACTTGTTATCCAGGATGTAAAGTGGCACCAAGCGACTGTACCTGAAACTAGGACAATGTTTCTTTTGGATTTTCTGGTATAGATTTAGACATATTAAGTTATTATCTTCACCATATAATGCATTTATAATGTAGGGCAAATTTAAGTATTTAACAGGCTTGAAATACACCAAGAGCTGGTTTTACGTGTTCTCTTTTATTGAATAATGTGCTGTCCTGAAGACATGTTGAAATGGAGAGCCTATCTTTATGTGTAGGAACGACCATCGTTTGATGGATGGTTTCCAGAGCTTTCTGTCCTGGTTCCTCTTACCCTGCACCCTGTTTGTGTGTGTCGCCCCATCCATCAGAGGTACGTTCCGTTTTCCTCACCATGGATTGGTCCAGCCTTGTGACCTGCGCTGATGAATAGGTTAGCACAGAAGTAACTGTCTGAGATTTCAGCCCCAAGCCTCAAGAAGGGGAAGACAGACAGCTTTTGCTTCCTCGGTCTTTGAAGCCAGTCATCATGCATAAGGTCCAAATACCCTACTGGCGTGAGAGGCCGCTTGGGAAGCCTCAAGCCATCCTGAATGTTTCAGCTCCAGCCAGGCAGCTAGCTGAATGCCAGGCAACTAGCTGAATGCAGCTGCCTGACTGAGCTGAACAGACGGGCAGAAGAACCACCTAGCTGAGCTGTAGCCAGCTCACAGAATCATGAGGTATAATTAATTGTTGTTTTAAGCCTCTTAAGTTTGGGATGGTTTTCTTACTCAGCAGCAGATGGCTGAAACACGTGATGTAGGGTGGAAATGAGGAGATACAGTTGTAGATTTCCACGTAGATGAAAGTCATTCTGTGTTGAGCTGTGCAGACTTGTGTCCTGAGTTGAGCTGAACTGATCTGTGAAGTTGCTGATAGCTCAGTGTGAGAGAGTTTTGGCAAAGTTACTAAATTTATACGTGTGGTCATACCTACAGATGTACCCCCACTTGGCTTATGAGAATTCATCTTCACACAGCATTTCATTTAATACCCAGACTTGGGCTTACAAGGCGTTTGTTAACATGATGATACATTTTGAGTTTGCTTGTCTTGCTACTGTTGAGTACTGCAAGATGAAAATCACCACGTGGTCATTTCTGTAGTTATGTAGATGACATGTGTGGCTGTAGAGCCTCCTCTCAGAGCACTCATGGCTTGCTAGGTGATAGCAGTTCTATTCTTGTGAGTAAGATTCTCTAAAATGCATTGTCACTAAATTATTTTGGTTTTATTGTTCTCTCTGTGTGTATATTTTAAATAAAGGTTGATTTGTGTAAACAGTACCTGGTCATATAGGTTTTGTCTATGGCCATAGTCTTAGAAGAAGGCACAGAATAGTCACAGAGGAATTTAATGAGGGCTGGACAATAGAAAAGAACACTGTCTTGATTTGTTGTGTTGCCATTGTTCGCTTTAACTGTTACCATAATTGTGACTGTTGTAATGGGAGTTGGTACTGTTCTGGCATAAGTCAGTCCTGATCTGAAGACTCAGGACCTGGCTGAAATGAATGTAAGTTACATCTTCAACTTAGGAGAGTTTCTCCTGGGAGGAGCTTCCCTGTGGAGTGGGGGTGGACGGGACGGTTGTCTGGCCTCTGTCCTCAGAGAATGCTGGTCTTCTTTGTCGGCTCCTCTCACAGTTCCAGGCTGGTTGCTGGCCTTCCGACATCATAAGCCATCAGTGGTGTCTGAAATCAGAAGAGATGGTATACTCTCCTGTGTCTTTTTTTTTTTAAATATGACTTTTAATTGTGATAAAATGTACATAACAAAAATTATCTTAAGTATTTTTAAGTGCACAGTTCTGAAATATTAAGTATATTTGTGCTGTTTGTACAGCCATCACCACCATCCATCTCTAGAATTCCTTTTACCTTGCAGAACTGAGACTCTGATCCCATTAAGCAGTAGCTCCCCATTCCCCTAGCTGTATTATTACTGATAGCTCCGCATTCCTCTCTCCCCCAGACCCTGTAACCACCACTGTAGTTCTGAATTTGACTCCTCTAGGTCCTTCGTGTAAGTGGAATCACACATGGTCTATCTTTTCGTGACTGGCTTATTTTACTTAGCGTGTGCTTAAGGTTCATCCGTGTTGTAGCAGGTGTCGGGATCTCATTCCTTCTTAAGGCTGGATAATATTCCGGTGTGTGCATATGCCGCGTTCTGTGTATGCATGCATCCACTGATGCACACTTGTTGCGCTTCCACCCTTTGGATGTTGTGCCTAATGCTTCTGTGAACGTGGATGTACAAATATCTATTTAAAATTTCTTTTCCATGTTGTTCCACAGACTGCAAACGTAAGGCCATTCTGTGATCTGAAGGAGGTGGTTTCAGTGAGCTCTTTATCCAGATTTGTGTGCAGGCCAACGTAAACAATGATTCAGGAGGTCCGCTTTGGTATCATGATGCGGCCAGACATCAGATAGTTGAAACATCAGAAAGGGTTCACAAGTGTCAGAAAAGGAACAAAAGGCTAATTCATCAGTGATTAATCATTCCTAAACTCAGTGCCTCGGTTTGACTGTGGTCAAGCAGCACTTCTGGAATTCTGTAGGAGTTTGCCTAAAAGAAGGTTATTATTGTTATAAAGGCACCTAAAATTAAAATAATTGGCATTTACAGAGCTCATCTGCAGAATCCTGTACTGCTGAGATCCCCAAGCTCCCAAGCTTTTCAAAGTTTCCTGACCAGACAAATTAGCAAATGTTATTTTACTGCAATCTTGTAACCCAGGCCAATGTATTTGAGTGGTTGTGGTAGTGACTTTGCTACTGCTGGTTTGAAAGAAATACAGATGATCTCATCAGTTACCCATAGCACAGAACAAACCACTCAAATTTTTGATTCAGCATCTATTTTTCTTGATGTTAAAATAAGTGTCCAGTGAACTAGATGTGGTCAGAAAAGATGACCACAGAGTAACTGTGTAAGGGGTTTCTGATGGCTCCTCCAGGCAGTAGGAGGTGAAAGAATGACACGCTCATCACGTATTCCTGTTTTTACAGTTGTCACACGTGGAATTCCGCCACATTAGAGTTAAAAGCATGGTCATGTGTTCTAAGCTGCTTATTGCAGATGAGAAAAATAATGCTCAGTGTGATTCCTGCCCAGAGTTTGCTTTAATTCACATTTTATAATTTTAGCAACTTGAAGGAGAGTTGTAAGAATTGAAGTTCGTATAAATGGCATCGATTATCAGACTTACAGTGAGGTATATATAACTTTTAATTTTGGAGAAACCTAAAATGCTTGCATATTAAGTAAAAGTAAACTTTACCTGGTGCTTCCCTGGTAGCACACTTGGTGAAGCGTCTGCCTGCAGTGCAGGAGGCTTGGGTTCGATCCTTGGGTTGGAAAGATCCTCTGGAGAAGGAATTGGCAACCCTGTCCAATATTCTTGCCTGGAAAATGCTATGGACAGAGGAGCAGGGTGGGCTACAGTCCTTGGGGTCGCAGGAGTCAGACACAACTTAGTGACTAAACCACTGCACATTGGAAGCAGTGACAAACATTAACTGGGGAATAAGAACACTGTTGATCAATACCTGATCTTCCCCCATCCTTCTCCTCATGGCCGCTTCCACAGTGAAATGGAAAGCTAGGTACAGGACCTGATTCCTAAACTTTGAAAAACCTGAAAAACCTGGAGCTTTTAAAAAGTGCTCAAGTTCTGCCCTAACCTACTTGTTTGCCATCTTCCTTTACAGACCCATGTTCTCTGACTCCCCGTGCTATTTTAGGTACCTTTGGACTGCCCTTCCTTCCCACCTGACCCTGCGTTTCTGCATCTGAAAGGGCTCTCAGTCATCCCTCCTTCCTTTCCAGACCCAGCACGGGTGCCTGCTCTTCAGGGAAGCCTTCTCTGTGTCTCCCAGCTGGGCCCCGCCCACTCCACCTGTGGAGAACCACCTCGGTGGTCTTTGCTCAGTGCCTCATCTGTGGCTCCCCTTGTGCTCTGCTGTTGCGGGTGTGCTCTCATCCAGCCTTCATGGAAGGCCTGCTCTGTATAAAACATCACACTAGAGGCCAGGGCAAGAGGAAGGTGGCCACACGTGGTCCCTGCTTGTCAGTTCCTTGAGCAAACTGTGTCTTACCTGTCAGTGTCCCCAGGGCCTACCAAGTCCACTGGCAAAGAGAAGGTGCTCAGTGGGTTTACTGCCATGCATGACACGTGGAAGGTGGGCGCCCACCTGCACGGTTAAAACCAAGAAGTGGAGGAACTACAGTGAGGGCTGGCTTTCTCTGCAGGCCATTCTCACAGAGACTGAGCTTCAGGAAAACCTGAGCCCCATCTCAGAGTACAGTTTATACTTTCCATGAATTTCCTGTCTGTAGTTGTTTCTTTTCTAAGTCAGCTTGTCATCTAAGTGTGATGTTTATACGGAAAAGGGTACTGTTCTTAAGCGCACAACTTGACAGATGTTCACATGGCGACCACGCTTGTGCAGCCAGCACCAAGATCGACAGAACATTCCAGTCCCCCACAGACCTCTTTCATGTCCCCCTTGATTGTTACCTCACCCCCAAAGGCAATCACAAAAGACCAGTCATGCCTGTTTTTACGCTTGACAGGAGTGGAATCACTTGGTGTATTTTAGTTTGTGATTGGCTTGTTTCACTCAGCAGTACGTTTGTGAGATTTACCACATTCTCTTGTGTACAGTGTGTGGTTGCTTTTCATGCCTTTATGCTCATTCTGTTGAGGTTGGACTGTTTCTAGGTTTTGGCTAATATATAAGTGCAACTTTGAACATTTCTTACATGTCCCTTCATTAACATATGTCTGCATTTCTCACATGTATAGACCAAAGTGTGGAATTACCAGATTGAAGACTGTGAGAATATTCAGGTTTAGTTCATATTGCCTAGCATGTTTTTAACCGATTATACTAATTTATACTCTCACCAACCTTCTGATAGCTGTGTAGCAAGGATGGTGCGTTGTGGGTTTAATTTGCATTGCTGTTGACTGGTGATGCTGAGCATCTTGTCATTTTTCTGTTGGCCACATGTAAAGCATCTGTTCATGCCTTTTGCCTATTCATCTCCCGGGATGTCGATCTCCAGTACTTGTAGACATTCTTTATATATTCTGGGTATAATCCTTTGTTGCATAAATATTTTACAAATATCTTCTTCCACTCAATGCTTACCTTTTCTTTTTTTGATGAGCAGAAATTTCTAATTTTCATGTAGACTGGTTTATCTTTATTGCTTTTGTGTCTTGTTCAATGGAAATCTGCCCACCTTGTGACCATGGAAATGTTTTTACCTTTCACAATTCAGTAATCTATCTGAAATTGATTTTTGTGTATGGTTGGGTCAGAGGTCAAGACTAAATTTTTTTTTCCAACTATATAATTACTTTTAGTTTCTTAAGGGTACTGTCCATCACATACTAGTTTAATAAACATGTCAGTTATTTCTATCATTATATTTGTGTTACAGCAAAGTATCCCAGCTTTACCTTTTCAGACTTAGCATTGATTCCATTAAATAACCAAATTCCTCACTTAGAATTATATTGGTTAGTCCTACAGGGAATACTTGACTTAAGTACTAATGATGTGCAGGTAAATCACTTCCACTTGTACATTTCTTCCAAATAACTTTTAAAAATAAAAGCTGTGGAGAATCTCTTTAATTTAAACAGGATGATACATTGTATGGAAATTCAGTTTGAATGATTAAAACATAATGAAAAGCTCTTTATTAATAGTTGTAATATCAAACATCATTTGGTAGTCACATCCCATTTTATCATTTGCCTTTATAATTGTTTTTGGTATGTATATGTATATATATATGTGTGTGTGTGTGTGTGATCATACAAAAGTTTTAAATTTTTATATAGCCTGATTTACTAATCCTTTTCCTCTGTGGCTTCAGGCTTCAGTATCATGCTTTAAAAAAACCTTTTCCTCCCCCATGTATTAAAACTGTTATATCCTTCTCTTCTTTTCACTTTGCAAGAGTCATCTTAGGTTTGTTTCCACTCTGAAATGCTGCCCGACTCTCCTACATGCAAGTTTGTGTTTTCATTGCAGCTTACATGTTGATGCCTGACATGCACTGCACCGTGTTACGCTGTTGCTATTCAGTCACTCAGTTGCGTCCAACTCTGCGACCCTGTGGCCTGCAGCGCTTCAGGCTTCCCTGTCCTTCACTCTATCTGGAGTTTGCTCAAACACATGTCCATTGAGTCGATGGTGCCATCTAACTTTCTGTGCTATAACTGCTTGTTTTCCTGTCTCTTTTGACTCTAAGCTTCTTGAAAGATGGAGTTTGAGCTCATTTATTGCTTACTGTAGCAGCAACCCCTGATTTATAGTAAATATTCAGTCTATCTTTAAATGGCTGGATGGAGATAAAAGAATATTGAATAATTTGATTACGGGTTAGAGGGAAAGTACATATCTATGCCAAATAAAGTGGCCCCATTTGGGATTTCTACAGGATAGAACTTTTTATAACTTTGGCAAGGTTAGTGAAATGTAAGTTTATTAAAATGTTTACTTTTAGAATAATGAGAAAGTTGCTTTGTTTGAATTGTCAGGTGATCAGCGAAGGTACTCTTGAATTTGCTTTTTCTTTAAATTGACAAAGCATTGCAAATAATTTAAAACATCTGTGATTCTGCAGTGATAGTAATATATATTATGTGGTTTATATTTGAATTAAAAGTTTACTTTTAAGTTGATTTAGAAATTTATCTACTTGAGTAAAGTTAATAATTTGTAAAATCCTTCAAATAACAGAATACAGTATAAAGAATTTTTTCTAGGAAGTAGAATTATAGATTTTGATATTTACATGTGTATAACCTAAATACTATTTTAATTAACATTAATTTGTTTCATGACCTAGCTTTGACTGAGTTCCTATTTCCGCTTATCCTAAAATAGTGGTTCTCTTATCAGGGCCTATTTGTGCCCCTGTCCCCACCTCATCTCATTTCTAAAAACTTTGATTGTCCCAGTTGAGCCAGTGGGGGAGGGGTATATATGCTACTGGTATTTTGAGCCAGAGAATTTTTTTTGATGTGGACTGTGTATTGTAAGGCTAGGGATGCCTCTAAACATTCTACAAGACACAGTCCCCAGCAAAAAAGAATTCTCTGCTCAAAATATTAGTAGTGCTAAGGCTTGAGAAACCTTGTTTTCAGGGGTTACCTACTCGCCATTGAAGTCTGTAGGGCTTTACAGTTACTGAGTTACCGCAGGTAATTTGACTACTGCTGTCAAAAAGGAACTGCCAGAAAGATTAATTTTGGGTTCACCATAACAGTCTTGAAATAAACTATCCTGTATGACACACCAGAGAGAAGTTTCTCGTGTCTAATTCATGACCCTGTGCAGCCATAAGCTTATTGATGACCCCAGGACTGTCTTAAATTTTCTTTGGGGGGCTTATGTGTGGCCTTTATGTCAGCTTAAAGGTAATTTAATGTTTCTGTACAATGCGATTTATCTAGCAAATCTTGAAGTCTCTTACAAGGAGCAACAGAAACAAGTAAGGTTAAAATTTCCAAAATGCGTCACTTTGTTGTTTTAGTTCTGATGTGCATGGTAAGGTCTGTCTGAAATATTTATAAATTGTTTTGTTTTTCTTGCTTTGTAGAAAAAGAGAGGAACTTGGCATCTTCATAATAGCCAAGTGAGCTGCTGTCCCTGGCAGCTAAAATCAGTTCATCTTTTTAGTACAGAGAGCACAGCGTTGGCTTATACATTTTCGGATGGGCAGGTATAGTCCTTTGCAGCTGTAGTGGCACAGGGCTGTTGGCACATCCCTTGCTCCTGGACTGCACCCTGGTGTGGTTTGAGCTGAGCTGTTACAGAGACACACACGCACAGAAGTGTTTGTTGTTTTTCTTGCCTAGTATTCTACCTTGGTGTTGATAGGAGAATAAAGCCAGTTCTCACCCTTCCTTCCCCCATGCCTCCAGGACTCCCTAGCACAGCTCAGGTCTTCTTTCCTTCTTAGATTTATACATCTTCTCCTGGGTCTCCTATCTTCCTTCTGAAGAAAATAAGGCAACTGTAAGTTTTTTACGCTTGATCCTTTTCTTTCAGAAGCCTTCTTGTCTAAATAAGTGGCAGTAGCTAAAGGGAAGCAGCCTCGAGGAGTGTAATTATCTTAGCAGTGAGGCGACAGTGACAGCGGTGAGAGGCAGAGGAACCGGGGTCCCCTGCTGGAGGACCTTCCCAGCAGCCACCCTACTCTCTTCCATCTCGTGCTCAGCCTCGACCATGCAGTTGTTTGAGGATGGTTTATGTTGTGTTAAGAACTGTTTTGCTAGGATATCCATGGTCCCTCACACGGTTCTCTTAGATCCACCGTTCTTTGCTTGGTCTTCAGGGTTCCCTTTTCTTCCGTTTCTTCACAGTCTGCCTATAGACATACCTTTGCCCCCATTTTTCTATTATGTTTGTCCTATGCAGAGAAATCCAGTGCACTCAGGTGTCTACCATGCCCATACCTCTCTTCTGATGGAAATTCCTATTCCTACAGTGTCTGCCCAAGGAAATGCAGTCTTTGAGTTTAGGTTTCCATGCTTAGCTCGATGCAGCTCTGTTAATTGAACAAGCATGGGTGCTTAGTCATTCAGTCATGTCTGACTCTTTGTGACCCCATGGTCTGTAGCCCACCGGGCTCCTTTCCATGGGGATGCTCCAGGCAAGAATACTGGAGTGGGTTGCCATTTCCACTCCAGTGGGTTAAGCATGAGTGCCTAACCCAAAGGTGGTCAGTCGAGGGTAGAGTATTATTAATATTATGTAAGATATATATTTTGTAATATTAAAGCTTTGCCTACTGAGTAGTTGATGACCAAACCATTCAGATCTGCTCTTTTAAGGAAGTTTGAATTAAGACAGTAGGAAGGATCAGTAGTTAGTGGGAGTAGGCATAGAGAATAGTAATGTAGAGAATAGTAACAAAGGCTCAGAGTTAGATTAGGGCTTTGTAAGCACAGATCTGTAAAGTTTGAATTATAGGCAGACCTTTGTACACATGCACATTTATCTTGAGAATAGAGTTCATGGATTTCTTTCATCTGGTTTTCAAAGGGGCCTGTGAATCAAAAGATAGCAAGATGAGAGAACAGAGAGGTGGTGGGGGAATAGAAGCTGAGACAGCGAATAGCAGATGAAAACACAGATTGGGGTCTCCTGCTGCTGAAGGCACGTGGATGGCCTCTTGTTAGACCTACTTGCCGATCTTGAATTACAATCTGTTATCCACAAGGCCTTCATGTAGCCTAGGTTTCCTTCTGTCCCTGGATAGCCTGGAATTCTCTGGAGCCTTACCCTAGGTGGGTAATATTTCTGCCCTCATTCTTGTACGTTCCTCCCTAAAATGCTCTGTTCCCCTCCACCAGTAGATCACCTGAGTGAATTTCTTTGTTTCTTTAACCTAAAGAACCAAACAAGTAAGCTTGTCTGTCCACAGCATGGATGTGTTAGAAAAGGCAACAGTTGTGCCAGTTCCCTAGGGGTCCCCGTGGTTATTAATAACGAGCAGTATCTTTGTAGGCATGTCCACATAAGTGAAGCACTCACCCATCCAGGGTTGAGATGGAGAATAAGGAGAGAAAGAACTGGCTAACTATTCTGTATAAACAGCACTCAGTAAAATTCCGTAAGGAGTTTTTACTCTTTCCAGCCAATGAAACATTTTATCTTCTGTTTCCAAGACGTTGTTCTTAGGAATATGATGGAGGGTTCAAAGAGTGGTTGATTAATTGTGTTTGTGTCTGGGCTTGATGTTGTTATTTAGTGAGATAAATGTACACAGAAAACATTGACTCAAAAATTAATGTGAACAGATGAAAGAGAGTATTAATGTTATCTGAAGTTTTAACATATTGAAACAGATTGCTGGGGTTGAGAATTTTCTTCCTTGAGAATTCTGAGAAACAGTGATTGCAGACATCTTTGTCATCGTGAAAGAGACACAGGGCTTTCATACCTTAGAGACACAGAGAGGGTCGTCTCAGGTCTTTTGGCCTAAATCTATGAAAACTGAGACCAAGATGGTGGTGATAATGAGTTTATAGTTTTTCCTAGAAAATGTAATATTTGCTTTTGTAACTTGGAATTACCCAAGTTTAACGTATATTTAATTTTTACAGAGTTTTGCTGCTTTTTCTCGCATATCTGGCTAGACAAAGTTTTGAACTTGTTTTTCAAACCAGATTATGATAAAGGATTGAAAGGAAGGGGTATGAGACAGAAAATGTGTGTTTTCTTTTTTCACTAATTCCCCAATAAAGCTTTTCTTTTCATTAATAGTTCTATTACAAGACAAATAGTTCAAGCAGTAAAAATCAGAAATGTATAACCCATTTAAACTAACTAGCTGCATTTCTTTGAATTTCAAGGTGAGAAAAGTTCTGATTGCTACTCGGCCACCTTGATGGGTCAGAAATCATAAATACTCAGAAGCAGACTTAGGAAAATAAGAAATTTTTTTTTAATAAGATCCGATTCTGGAACTTCCCTGGCAGTTCAGTGGGTAAGACTTCACCTTCAAAAGTAGGAGGTGTGGGTTCAATCCCTGGTGGGAGCTAAGATCCCACATGCCTCGTGGATAAAAAAGTAGAACGTAAACAACAGAAGCAATCTTATAACAAATTCAATAAAGACTTTAAAAATGGTCCCTGTTAAAAAAAAAGGCAACTTTAAAAAGTTTGTTTCTTCCCTCTTGTTATCATCATTTACTGTTTTTTTTTGGGGGGTTTGTTTGTTTACTTTTTAATTCTCTTTCCATCAGTTTTAGATGAACCGAGGAAAAATCAGAGTATCTTAGGACTGTTTATATGCTGCTGGTTTTATCATGAAGTGACAGAGTCTATAGTCACCTTAGTAAGAATTTAGAGTAAGGCTCCTCAGTTCAGTTCAGTTCAGTTCAGTCGCTCAGTCGTGTCCAACTCTTTGCAACCCCATGAATTGCAGCACGCCAGGCCTCTCTGTCTATCACCAACTCCTGGAGTTCACTCAGACTCACTAGAGGGGATGTTTCTGTCCTGTCCGTGTTTAAAGTCTCATATTCCAGTCGAGCACCTTGTAGTTGAATTGCTCCTGGCTCTTAAGGAAAACATCATGAGAATGGTAAAAATATTCTCTTACTTTTGGATTCTGAATCTTAGAAGAAGAATCTAGAGAGATAAGTATTCTTATTGCTTTAATTCAGATTAAGCCTAATAAACTAATTCCCAGAGGCTTTGCTAAATTCTTTGTTGGAGTCAGCTTAGTAGGATTGTTGAGTGAATCTTAGATGAGAGTCTGGCAAACAGTTTTACTTGTGTTCTGAGCATGGGGAGTGATAGTTTTGTTAACCCAGGGCTCTGCTTTGGAAACCCTGCCATTTCCAGACATGGCCTGAGGCCCTCAATTAGTATTCTAAGTGAGATGTTAAAAGCAGAGGGCTCCAGTTCTGTTATTGTATTATAGTTATTGGTCCAGTGGTAGACTTTCTTTTTATTTATTTAACCATTTTTGGGAAATATTTTCGAGCTTTCAGAAAAGTTGTAAGGATAAGAATGATGCAAAGGAAAAGTATATACGCTTCCCTCAGATTTACCTCCTTGTCTCCCCTACACCCTTGTACATACATAGATACGTGTGTGTATATGTTTATACATGTACACACACGATTTTTAAAGCTATTTGAAAATAAATTGGTTATGCTGTATGATTCTTTACCTTGCTTATTATATGCCAGGTACATTTTATAAACAAGTGTTCTGTAATTGTTAGCTCAGATAATACAATTTTAGACATCAGAAGGTGAAGTCGTTCTGTCGTGTCCGACTCTTTGCAATCCCATGGACTGTAACCTACCAGGTTCCTCCGTCCATGGGATTCTCCAGGCAAGAATACTGGAGTGGGTTGCCATTTCCTTCTCCAGAGGATCTTCCCGACCCAGGGATCGAACCCAGGTCTCCCGCATTGGAGGCAGACGCTTTAACCTCTGAGCCACCAGGGAAGCCAATTTTAGACATAGGTGTTATTTTTTTCCTCATTTATGGATAAGTCTGTAACTAACCTACAACTAGTTACTATTAGAGAATTTGCCTTCAGCTAGGTCGAGGCTAAAGCTGCGTTATATTGCTTCTCTTGGAGGATGTTTTCAGTGTGAAGACTTTCATGTAGGTTTTAAAAGCACTCTTGATTTCACAGGCCATGTAAGTCCAGATTTCGTCTATTTTAAAATATGCATTTTCTTTTCTCTTTTTCACATTAGAAAAACGTGGATGTGTATCTTGCAATGGATAATGATGTTGCTGACATTATAAATGTGTGTGTGTACACTATGTTAATTTTGGTGGTATGCTTCTTGACACTGAGTCAGAGGTAGCTTCTGGATGTGTGGGTATATGTATTTTCTGTTTCCCACGTGAAAGGGAGAATGATATTCTAGGTTATCAGCTCCAAGGCATGGAGGAACTATTGCATTTTATTTAATAATGTAGACTTAATTAAAGATCAGACATTCTGAATCTTTACAAGTAAAATGTATAAATATTTCTGAAAGGCAACTGAAACCTCCAGAGCTGTTTGGATTTATATCACTTGTGGTGTGAGAATTATTAGCATTGATTGGGTGGAATAATTTGTGCAGTTGCAGAAGTACCTTGCTTTGAGATGACTATTTTCTTCTTTCTGTTCTACCCTTTCCCTATTTTTTTTCATTTTTAAAATCATACCTCTTGTGAGACAGGAAATAAATAAAGGGAATATTAAAAATAAAATTGCCTACAACTCTGTTACCCAGGACTAATCACTGTTGACATTTTGCTGTATTTTGTAAATATACATGCATTTCTTTTTTCTTCACAGTTGCTATGATGTATGCAGTACTCTTTTCTACCTTTTTATACTTGTTCATGAGTATTTTCTTATTGTTCTTAAGTCTTTCATATCCCTTGGATTTTAAGTGGCTGTAAACGTGATAATAATGTGCCATAATTTTTGAGCTCTTACTGTATGTTTAAGTTCTTCTAATTCTTTGTTATAAATAACATCTTTTTGTATATTTCTTTTTGAGACATTGTCACAAAATTTGTTCTTTTGAGCATTCATGCTGTACATAAGAAATTCACTCATTTCGTGTGTGTGTTCATTTGGTACATTTTCTTCCAGGAAGAGTAGTGAAGTGACATGAAGTGATTTGCCACCCCGACTCTTTGTGACCCCATGGACTATATCCCGCCAGAATCTTCTGTCCATGGAATTCTCCAGGCAAGAATACTGGAGTGGGTAGCCATTCCCTTTTCCAGGGGATCTTCCCCTTCCCAGCCCAGGGATTGAACCCAGGTCTTCTGCATTCCAGGCAGATTCTTTAGTATCTGAGCCACTCGAGAAGGATGAGTAGAGGGACATCATATACTAGAAGCTACTGAAAATTAGACCAGGAAACACATGGAGGAATATAACAGGACACATCTTGTTTTAGGAAAAAGAACCCAGTTGATTTTCCTTTTTTCTTTATCACCTAAAATGTTAGACTAACAAGTCTCATGACTGCCTTTAGTTCTTATAAACTGATGAAATATAAGTTTATTTCTGTTTGTACAGTGTTTTGGATTTATTTAGGTACTGATAGATTTATCCTGCTTTTTAGGAGTCAATAGTACTGTCCTCTTGTGGCTGTTTTAATTTTAAATTGAAGTACTGAAAGGTTACTTCTGTTCTTTTAGTACTTCCCAGCCTTAGTTTGTAAGTTCTCAAGAGGATTATAAGGAAAATGGAATAACTCAGTGATGTCAGTCCCTTTTGTAACAGGGGAAATAAAAGTTCTCTTTTAATTTTATTTCTCTTAAGAGGACAGTTTAACAGGAAAAAATGAGGGATACCTCAAACAATATAAAAATAGATAGTTGTCTTTTGCATTTTTGTTCTTTTTGTTTTTTCCCCCTTCTTTAGCTTTATTTTTTTAGGCCATATACAGTGCAACAGTGGCTCTGTTCTGACTTTATTCCACTTTTTAACACCTAAGTAGGGTTACCTAATCTTCCTGTAGATGAACTTTTCAACTTTCACCCTCAGCTCCCAAAGCAGAAGACTCCTGGAACTGGGCTGTGGTGGGTCAGCACTGTGTCCAGGTATAATTGCTGAGACTGTCTCTGGTTCCTCTCTGGGAAGTGCCTTGAATCTGTTCCATTTGTGTTCTGTTTATCTGTTGGTGCCCTTCCATTCCTTCCATAAAACTCATCCAGTGCCATGGCACTCTGAATGCTTATGGCTGGTAAACTTCAAGTTAATATATGCACGCATATCTGTTTTTGTCAGTTTTTTATGCCTATTTTACTAGTTATGGTAATGATACAGTTTATTTCAAAGTAAACTGGTAAAAGTTATTTGCATTAAGCTTAATTTGAATGATGTAGATAGACTCACAGCTGAGTCATAAAAATTCCTGCTGCATTGGTTGTGGATGAGATAAATAAAAGCATTTAGGGTTAAAAAAAAAAAAAGCCCATAATAATCTGGAAAGATTCTACACTTTCCTAAGAATAAGTGCTCAGTGCAGTTTAAAGAACCAGTAACCGAAAGTCCCAGTGATGTGTCCTCAGAGAAGAGGCTTGCTCTTAAATCTGAGAATGGCTAATGAATGTACAGTTACATATTTTAGCTGTTAAAGGTATGTATGTTTGTACACATATATAGTGTAATGGGCATTTTAATTGGTGCACCACTACTAATCCTGTTCACTTTGGATAAGATGCCTTTTGCTATATTCTATAATATTGATAGACTTTTTTATCTGTATAAATATATCTTTGCTGGAAGATACTCAAATTGTGACTAAGAAGATCTAACAAGTAAATATTGCCATATTGCTACGTACAAGCCTTCAGTCTTGGTGTATTAGTAGAATTTGAGAGTCACTGAGTGTGGCTTTGTGCTTACCCCTCCATACTTGCCACTCAAGTGTTACATCAAAGCCTTATTAAATTTGCCTCACTCTTTCAGTTCTCCTAGATCCTGGAATTTTGCTCTTGACCTTAATCTATGTTGGTGTCAGTTACTGAAGGCAGGCTCTACGGTTACCTGCCCCCTTGCTCTTTTTAGTTCTCTGGAACCTCTGAATGACTTGCTCAGGTTCATCTCTGTAGGTTCCATCTCTGGCCAGCCATAATCTGGACTCTTTGTCACAAATCAAACCTTGGTTCTGATGATGGCTTTTCAAAAACCAGTTTTCTACATGTTCAGTCTTTGAAACATCAATGTCTTACATCTTTCTTAATATCCTTCAATTCACAATAATAGGACTTTTTTTTTTTTTTTGAAAGAAACGTTTTTATTGAAGCATATTATACATAGTGAAAAATGAACCAAAGTATGGAACCCCTATGAAAATCACAAGATAAGCACACCTGTGATCCTTATTGTCTACTGGAAATTGAAATTTCTCTGCCTGGCAGTCATTCTGTGAAGGACTAAGCTGTAAGTCTTGTAGGTTTCCAGGCCATATGGTCTGCCGTCATAGTGAAAGCAGCCATCGGAAGATATGTCAACAGATGGGCGTGGCTGGGCTCCAGTAAAATCTTACTTATGGACTCTGAGATTTAAATGTTATATAATTTTCACATGTCATACGCTATTACTCTTCTTTTGATTTATTTGCAACCGTTACAAAATGTAAAAACCGTTCTTAGGTCGTGGGCTGGTTGGGGAAAAGCAGCAGACCAGATCCGGCCCATTGCCGTGGTTTGCAGACTTCTCCTCTGCAGATGCCATTAACCTTCAGCTCACTCCCTGCAGAAACAGCCTCTGTTCCTCTAAGGTGGCATCACCATCATCATCTTCATCATACAGCACATTAGAGCCATTCTTCTCCAGTGAGGAAACCCACTATCAGAACAATTTGCTGTGTAAAGTTCAGTGATTAAATTGCCCTGTGTCTCTAGAATACACCTACTGACTTGGGATACAAATTTTAAAATGAATTTTTATCTACATAAATTGAAACATGTGTAACTCTGTGAGGTAATAAACCATGACTTATTTCATAGTGGTTTATAGACTAATGGTGGTGGTTTGATTACCTTTACTTTTCCTTTCTTTTTTTAAAATTTAGGACAATTTAAAAATTGTTTAAAGTTTAAATGATTATATAGTATAGTTTGTCAGGCATGAAATAACTCTGAGTGCTTTATAGTATTGTTAAAAACCATTTGTTTTCACTGTGGCTCAGCTGGTAAAGAATCCACCTGCAATTCAGGAGACCTGGGTTTGATCCCTGGGTTGGGAAGATCCCCTGGAGAAGGGAAAAGCTACCCACTTCAGTATTCTGGCTTGGAGAATTCCCTGGACTGTATAGTCCATGGGGTCGCAAAGAGTTGGACACAACTGAGCAACTTTCACTGAAACTGATGGTCATCCACATGGTGGTGTCTTGAAAGAAGCAAATATTTAATTCAGCCAGCATCCACCAGGGCTTGTGGTGTTCCTGTGTGCTCATTTGTGTCCAACTCTTTGTCACTCCCTGGACTGTAGCCTGGCAGGCTCCTCTATCCATGGAATCTTCCAGGCAAGAATACTGGAGTGGGTTGCCATTTCCTCCTCCAGGGGGTCTTTCTGACCTAGGGATTGAACTCACCTCTCTTGTGTCTCCTGCATTGGCAGGTAGATTCCTTACCACTGAACCACTTACGAAGCTGGCATTCACTAGATCTGCTAGTAAGTGAGGCATGCAGAACCTGCTCTGCTGCTGCTGCTGAATGAGACATAGGTCCTGTCTGCAAGGAGCCCTTGGGCAGGATCAGCATTGCAGAACTACCCTGTGAGATGGGATGTGGTGGCTTCAAGAAGGAAGGGGATGTGGGGCACAGATGCATGGCAGCGAGAAGCATGCATTTTATGAAATATAATTTTTCTCCCAAATTTTAAAAATTCTAAGCCTAGACAGAAGTTTAAAGAATAGTACAATAAACACACACACACCTTCAACTAGTCACCAACTAGCAGCCTCTTAGCATGTTTTAGCTCTCTGTATGCATGCATATATAGTTTTATGTATGTTTGTGTTTTTTCTTCCTAAACCATTTGAAAGTAAGTTTCAGAGATTAACATTTCATGCTAAGGTACTTCAGCGTGGATCTCCTAAGAACAAGGATATTCTCATACTTAACTATGATATAATGCCATTATCATGCTCAAGAAAGTTAATATTTCTAAAATACAATCAAATATATAGTCAGTATTCAGAGTTCCCAGTTATCTCAGTAATGTCTTTCATTTTTTTCCCCTCAATCTGAGATCTTTTCAAAGGTTATATAGTCTATTTAGTTTATGGGTTGTAAAAGTATCATTTAGTCTAGAACTATAACTTTGCTTTATTTGCCTTTATAACATTACTTTTGAGGAGTTTAATGACTCATGATTTGATATTATCCATTATAATTGTATTCAGGTAGAACATTTTTGGTCAGAATAGTACCCAGGTGATGCTGGGTAGTCTCAGGATATCACGTCCAGAGTCTGTTGAAGTCAGTTTGTTCCATTATGAGTGATGGTTCACGTGGACTCTTCCAGGTTGCTCCACTGTAGAGCTGGTGTTTTTCCCTTTGTAATTAGTAAGTAATCTGTGGGGTCATCCTTTGAGACTGTGAATAATTGTTCCCCCAACCTTTTACCCAGTGGTAGAATTTTTCTTTTTCACCATTTCATCTGAACATAGGACTGTTAAAAACCTATTTCATAACCCCAATTGTTTGCAGATATTTAAAATTTGATTACATATGCATTCCTTTAATGAAATGTTGAAAGTTGGACTACAAATACATTTTCTTATTGAACTTATACATTAATTACCATTTCATCAGAAGAAAGCAGAGTTAAGATAAAACTCCCAAAGATGAAAAAGCTGAGTTCAAATTTTGGTTTCATGACTTATTATATGTACAGACTTTCTAAGCCTCAGTGTCTTTTATCTGTAAAATGGGGATAATCACCTCTCCTTAATAATATTAAAGTTGTTTATTTAATTACATAGAGGCATACTTTTTACTAAAAATAGGTGACTTCAGCTTATTGAAAGAAAAAAATGAACATTTATTTAGTTCTTTATTTGAATTCTATCTGAAAATATGAATTTTCTTTATTGCTCCCAATACATTTGATTAATTCTGGTTTTTTGATATTTTTTATACATCCTTCAGTTAAGGCTAGATATTTGCTTAAAATGCTTTGGAAAGCTTACATTTCATTCTGTCTTCTGTGATTCTTTGCAGTCATCTGGTAAATTCTTCATGCTGTTACAAGAAGGAGACTCAGATTCTCATAGATTGTACTATTTCCCAAGACTAAAGTTAGGTAACTGGATGAAGGCTTAATTTATTTATGATAGATTTCCAAATCCATTGCTCAGAAACACACAGCGAAGATTGAGGATAGTTAAAATTCTTTTAATAAACGTCTACATGAAGATAAAAATGAAGTTAGCAAGCATGGAAACTGTCATAAACTATTAGAGTTATGTTGGAAATTCTGGAACCAAGTTAAATTGACTTCCACTGGCCAAAATATGAACAATTTGAGCATCAAAAAGGATAGCTGTAGTGAACTGAAACCCATTAAATATCTTTAGACCTATGAGCTAGTAATGATACTGAAGTCAAGTTGCTGGAGTTTGTGCTATGTACCGCATGGTAGCACTTAGCTGCTACATCACCTGAAGCCTGTAGATAGCTTGTAGACCAGTAGCTTCCACACATACTCAGTGCTCCACACTTTTCAGCTCAAAACCATAGAGACACCATAGTTTCAGGCTCTGCATAATAGTAACTTCTCATACTTTCCTACACCAGAAAGTTGTAGATTTCAACTTCAATCTTATTTATGTTATTTCTAGAGAGTTGTGATATAGTAAGCTGACAAGGTAATTATGATGTTTTGACTTATCCAAACTCTTATTGGGTGGAAAGGTAGTAATTCTTGCTTAAAATTTTAAGATAATATACTTTTTGTGTAGGTCAAAGACAGTACTGGTATAGAAGAACTTTATTTTAATAGTGTAGCTACTGAAAACTTCCTTTCATATATTTAAAATTTTAAAATATATATGTTTAAAAAAAAGGCTGAGGCCGAAAAATTGATGCATTCAAGCTGTGGTGTTGGAGAAGACTTTTGAGAATCCCTTGGACTGCAAGGAGATCAAACCAGTCAACTCTAAAGGAAATCAGCTCTGAATATTCATTGGAAGGGCTAATGCTGAAAGTCCAATATTTTGGCAACCTGATGCGAAGAGCTGACTCATTGGAAAAGACCCTGATGCTAGGAAAGATTGAAGGCAGGAGGGAAAGGGAATGACAGAGGATGAGATGGTTGGATGGCATCACCAGTTCAATAGACAAGAGTTTGAGCAAGCTCGGGAGTTGGTGACGAACAAGGAAGCCTGCCATGCTACAGTGCATGCGGTTGCAGAGTGGGACACGACTGAGCAACTGAACAATAACATTTAAAAATTAAGTCCAAAATAACACTTTAAAACCATGCGTAAGTATATTAAACATCCTCATGTCATAAAGATTTTTTGTGTTTGGTACATGTGTAGTTTTGTAATGGGCTGAAAATAGATAAAACTGTGACATTTACAAAGACATTGATGTTACTGTGCTCCCAAGGATCTTTGTAATTCAAAATTCTATTCTAACAACATTAATTGGGCTTGGATCAATAATGGTATTTTAAGGTGGACATCTTAGACGGAATGAAGAAGTGAGGTTTCTCAAGTCGTCATCCAGGATGATTTGGTGTTTGTAAGTCAGTAAGTTTTTCTCAATAATTTAATCTAAAATTCTGTGAGCAGACTTTATTTGCTCACCCTGTAAATAACTGTGTTTAAATTTAAAGTGATGTGTTCTTCATAATTGCATAACTGATCATTTAGAAAGGAAGTAATGTGTTAGATATCTTTTGGCTTGCTGAAGTGTAGGCCCTGCACAAAACTGTTCCACTAACCTTCTACCCAGCCCTTTCTTGCAGAGACACACAGAATACTTACGACATTCAAGGGGTAAGATGTAAATTCTACCAGGACTCCTACTGCTACACAGTTGAGAGGGAAAAGGTTATCCTTAACTTGAAGCATTTAAGTCATTTGTGATGAATTTTCCATCAGGCAGAAAAAAAGGAATGATTACCAAAGATCACACCCCTGGGATAAATATGAGGTTATAGCTAACTTCTTATTTCCCTCAGGGGTGTAATTAAACAGACTTTTACGATTAAGGGTTTTAGGCATTGAAAAATGTTTACTGGCAAAAATAATAGCGCCAGTTAGAGACATGATCAATCAGACACAGCTCACTGAGTTTATTAAAGCTGTGGCTTTGCTGTGAACTGTTCTTGAGCATTTGGTTGACTCAGGGTATATCAATTTAAAAAATTTCAGGGGGATAAAAGCCAATAAAAGGTGTTTTAAAAGGTCCAGATCCAAAATAATTTTAATTAGGCAAATTTTCATAAAGGGGTACATAGGATGTTGCTGACACATTTGAAGTATTCATACTTATGTCTGGTTTTAGTTTGGGAATTTTAACAGAAAAGAGTTTGAGTTTCTAATCTTGGCTTTACCAGTAGTTAACCTTAAGTTGCTAGAACTACCACACCTTTAAATATGATAATGAAACTGGATGTTGACTAAGGAGTATATTGACTAAGGCTTTTCTGGTTTTCAAATGGTCTACTTTTCAAATTCTCTACTTTTAAGAAATATAATTTGACAGTTTAATTCAGTAAATACTCAATAAGTATTCTTTGAGAACTCAGTCCATTGAGGGAATTCTGCCAAGGCACAAGGCATGCAAAGAAATTATGTACTTCCAACTGTTGGGAAACTCCCAAGTTGAGATTGTGAGAGAGAGAGAAGTGGTGGTCCAAAGTGTGAGAAGCACAGCATGTGAGCAGACAGCTCAAGGAGATCGTATGGAGTTGTAGGGTAGATTTCTCTAGAAACCGAAAAGACCCCAACCCTGACCCTCCTAATCTAAATAAGATTTCCTATTGTGCTATTTCAGGTTGCTTTTTCTTCACAGTATTTGCCATACTCTTCAAAAAAATGTTTCCCTATGATTATTTCCTTGAAGTCATCTCCTCTTCTAGACTAGATGGTCCCTGAGAGCTAAAGTGTTACTGTTGAACTGGCAATGTTACTGTGTGCTGTGGCTTGCCCCCGACCTGCACATGCAGCCTGCTGTGGGTGGCGTTTCATGATTACCTGCTGACTGTAGGAATGAGAGCTCAGTTGGTGGTGAAGTCAAGCAGAGTCCAAGGAAAGCTTGGTAAGGAAGGAATAGGCAGCTTTTAGGTTTGGCCTCAAACGTGTAGTAGGCATGTAGACCAGATGGGAAGTCACACCAGCAAAACAGCCTGTGCCTAGATGGGAGTCCCCCAGTACGAGTATGCAGGGCAAGAGAGTAGGCTAACGGCAGGCTTTGTACTGTACTCACAAGATACCTGATGTGTGTAAACCAGGGAGCTTTCACAAGAAGTCTGTGAATCCATATGCATAGTGTGGATACAGATTAATAAACATGTGAGTATGGAGCTAATTTTCTACAAACGTATGTAGGTTCTGTTGTGATTAGTAAAATCCAAACTCGTTTAAAAGCATGAATGAATTTGTAATGGATTTTTATCTTATATAATTTCTCATCAAGTGAAACTATGTTATCTTATAAAGGTCTATGAATTTTTTGTTTGTTTACTTGCTTTAAAAGGGTCATCCTACTGCCCTGTAGATTTGGAGAGCCAGTAAAGAGTTTTAAAAATAGAGAATGTACACAATCATTTCTCCCTGGTGTCATTAGGGAGGACAGTTTCAGGAGGCAGAGCCTGAAATCAACCTTTCTCACTGTCATGCAGGTGAAGATTACCTCTGATGGTGCAGAACCAGTGATTCCAAGGGCTGTTTTGCAAGCAGTAGCCTAAAAAGGCAAACCTCTGAACTGATTGTTCTGACTAATATAAAGTGAGAAAGGAAAGTGAAGTCGACCAATAGGGTGAAGGCCAAATTTAGTTTACACGTACATATACATATATGAACATTTATATGAATATTTCATTTTATAACATATTAAAGAAGTTTTGGATTTTACTTTTTCTTTTTCTCATACATTATTGTCTTTGTCTTCATCTTTCATTATATTTCTTTTTTTTTCTTCCCTTCATACTTTTCAACTTATGACCCTTCGGGTTGAAATTAAATTTGGGCTGTAAGTTGACTCCTGAATCTTTTCTTCACAAGCTTTCATTGTATTTTCTAGAAGAAAAAGATTAACCCAGGGTTTCCAAAATAAAAGCAAAGATTGTGATTAAAACTGAATTAGACTCTTTATGCCCTATTATTTGCTAATAGTAAAATAAATAGCCCAGTCTTAAGGAAGATTTAAAGTAAGTCTTGGAGCCTTTGCGAACCCTTGGATTTTAATTAAAGAAACACAGAATACCATCACTTTCTGTTTGTCAGTGGAAAAAATACGTATTTTTAAATTTTCAAAGCTTAGCCCAGCAGCACATGGAGTACATCTGTTGGCTTTGAGAATTTGGGGAACACAAATAGATTCAGATGTTTAGGCCCTTTGTCTTCACTGGCTCAGTTCACCTCGCCAGCTGAGCGTGGCACAGTCCAAACACAGTTTCTGAAAACAGAGCAGCTCGAGTTACTTCTCAAGCACTCTCTTGGGGACTGATAAAGTCAATCTCTGTTTATGTAATGAAATCAGGGAGCAAGGGGTCTGCTGTAGTACTTTGTGGATGGGATTCCATTGGTGTTGTCTTTCAGAGAAAAGACTGGATTTAATAAGCCCTGTTCTTACCCACTTTCTTTGGAGGCACAGCCCACTCTGATGGATTATTTTGAACTATTTTTGTTTATGTAGTATTAGAGCCTCTCTTTAAGCAGTTGGTTTTAGTAAAATCAATAGGTTTATTGCAGGAAAAAATGGGATAGTGATAACAACGTACCTGATAAAAGACCTAAATGTCTAGTTAAACTCTGTTTTTTTCCAGTGCTGCTGGTGGTCACTGTGAGTCTATGTGTATTTAAATAATATTGTCTTTCTAGTGTTCTTACATTTTAATTTAACTTGAACTTTTAAAACAAACTCTGCTAGTTTATCCTCAAGTACTCAAAATCCTCCCTATTTTTCAAAATATTTATAAGTATTCTTGAGAGTGAAATCTCATAAAGATCTTTGCTTCAGGACCAGAGTTCAAAGGAAAGTTGGTTTGGTTTTAATTTGAAAACTGTAAAAACAAAATACCCTCAAAATGGCAGGGTGTGAATTGGTAACTTCAATTTTATTGCAGTCGGCCAGGCCCATCCCCAGATGTTTCTAGTTAAAAGGCAAGAATGCTAACTTGGGTGAATGTCATATGAAAGCATTTCTTTACTATTCTGATTTCTTTCTACAAAAATAACAGTCTCAAATCCTTTAACTTTAATGAAATAACTTCTCATTTGCATGTTTTTAAAACTCATACAAAGACACATGTAGTATTCAAAGAGAATTTTTATATGTCATATGTAGTCCTGAATGCATTGGGGTTCACATATATCCTTTAAAAATACCCTCTCAAAAAAAGATTTTTGAAAGAGATTAAAGCCCTTTAGAAATTAAAATCATGTACTTCTGGATTCATTGTAATCAAGAAGTGGACCTGCTAACATTGTGAATTGTTTTAAAAGGCATATTTAGTAATTTCATTGCTTTTTTCAGGATTGTTGAAGGGAATTTTCCACTTATAATATAAATAATGTTTATCTTTTATTTTTGATCAGTTGTGCATTCAGTTGTAAGAAGTGCTTCTATACGAATCTAAATAGGATGAGACAGAAGAAATCAGAATGTAATTTGAAAACCATATGTTTCATAATATTTCTCAGGATAATACCAGGTTACAGTAAGATCCATTCATGAACTTGAAAGTTGCTTTGAACACATTCTGTATTAGAAAGAAAGATACCTACTGGTAATAAATGTGAATTTATGGAAATTGGCATTTGTTCAGGGAGAAGATGGAGTTATTCTTTATGACTAACCTGATGTTCACATTCTGAATGTAAAGCAAAATGTGCATTTATTTTTGAAGCTTCCCAACCCATAGACACAGGACCACGTACTGTCTGTAGAGCTGAAATAGTTCTAATTTCATTTTCCATTTGGTGAAGTTTCAGCAGATGTGTGTTTGGAACTCGAGGGTAGACATGGTCTGTGTAGGTCTTAGGTCTGCCCACACTTGCTGTGGTGTCTTGATTTTTCTTTCCAAACGTGGTGCTACTCAGATCTTAAGACTCTGCAGAGGAGACCCCCTTCTGAGGAGTCTCGGGAGAAAGCTGCTGGTTTTGCCTTTGTGCTCCAAGCACGTGTTGCTTAGAGTCCTTGGTGCTCTTCTCAGAGGTGTGGCCTGAGCTGTGCTTCTCTGGCTACTGTGCTTCTCTGGTCTTGGTGCTTCCATAGCATCTCGTGCCCTCCACCCTACGTTCACCACTTGTTGTGAAAGGCATTGGGGCACAGCTGCCTCCTTTTCCCCAGCAGACGGTGGTACCTCACCGGGCTCATTTCATCTCACCATCCTCCATGCTGAGCAGAGTCCCTGTGCATATTGGACTCTTGGGATTTTTAATATTTTTTTGAAGTTATTTTGAAAATACTTTAAAGATGTGTTGAATATTTTAAAATTAGGTATAGGAAGAGAATGCGAATCAAGGGTTTGGCTCTGAGTTCATCACACCCATTTAATGATCTTAGGTTTTCTCTGTGTAATAGAAATTATGTCCATTACTTTTTAAGTCATTATAAGGTTTAACTCATGGTATGCAGTATCATGATGAGGGCTGTGTTCCTAACAAACGCAGGACGGACTCATTATTACTGTCACTGTCCTTACCAACCAAAGTGACGCAGATCAGCTCTGAGCAGAGGAAGAGGCCTCTCCCCAAGCAGGTCATGCTTCCCCCTCCTTTTCTTAATATGATGCTTAATATGAAAAGCTGTACGTTTCTTTAAAGGAGAGTGTATGCCAGTGAAATAAGGAAAAATATTTTGGGGTGGGGGGAACAAATTAACTTGAACTAGTAGTTCCTAACTTTCTTGAGTAAGGCAAGGGCTTCCCAGGCGGTGCGAGTGATAAAGAAGCTGCCTGCCAGTGCCGGAGACATAAGAGACACAAATTTGATCCCTGGGTCAAGAAGATCCCCTGGAGGAGGGCTTGGCAACCCACTCCAGTATTCTTGCCTGGAGAATCCCTGTGGACAGAGGAGCCTGGTGGGCTAGTCCATGAGATTGCAGAGTCAGATACAACTGAAGTGACTTAGCACGCACGCAGTTCTTACATGTAATGTTACCTCTCATGGTAATGTTCTCATACTTTTTTTTTATGTTTTTACACTTTTAGTATTTTCGCAAAGGTTGAGAACTAGTCATAAACAGTGGCAGTGTGTTAGAGGTGCCTCGTAAATACAAATTCAGCAAATACTGATTGATTTGTGTGTGCCACATTAAAGATACAAAAGTGTGTTAAAAAAAGCACTTGCTGTGTTTAGAGAAAAGGAGAGGGAAGGGCGGCCAATACATACTAGGTTCGCTGTCACTTGCAGCAGGTTTGGGGATACATCTGTGAACAAATCAGACTGAAAGCCCTGATGCGTCATTCTAGCCAGGAGTTTCCTGTAGATACAGTAAAGAAAGTGAACAAGAATGTTGGAAGTCCTAGGGAAGAAAAACAGGAGAAGGGGATAGTTGAGCTTCACTGAGAAGATGACAGCTGAGCAAAACCTTAAAGTGGGTGACAGAATTAGCCACAGGAATTCCTGTAGGACCGGAAGAAAGGACAGTCAGTGAGACACTCTGCGGTGGGAGCAGGCCTGAAGTGTCCCAGGAGCAGCAGGGAGCCCTGTGGGGCCAGGGCAGAGGGATGGAGGAGGGGGTAGAAGACAGGCCAGGAAGGTAATGAGGGCCGCGTCACGTAGCGCTGCCTTGGCTGTGTCCTGGGTTTAGTCTGTACTCTCTGCCTCCAATAGGGAGGATGGGAATGCAAACAAATACTCTGTTTTAAACTGCTATATTTAAAATGGATAGCCAGCCAGGACCTTCTGTACAGCACAGGGAACTCTGCTTAATGTTATGTGGCAGCCTTTATGGGAGGGGAGCTTGGGGGAGAATGGATACATGAATATGTATGGCTGAGTCCCTTTGCGGTCCACCTGAAACCGTCACGGCATTGTTCATTGGCCATGTGGTTCAGTCGCTTAGTTGTGTCCAACTGTTTACAACCCCATGGATTGCAGCACGCCAGGCCTCTCTGTCCTTCACCATCTCCCAGAGTTTGCCCAAGGTCATGTTCATTGCCTTGGTGATGCCGTCCAGCCATCTTATCCTCTGATGCCCTTTGCTCATCCTGCATTTGATCTTGCCCAGCTTCAGGGACTTGTTCAGTTCAGTTTAGTCACTCAGTTGTGCCTGACTCTCTGCGACCCCATGGACTGCAGCACACCAGACTTCCCTGTCCATCACCAACTCCTGGAGTTTACTCAAACTCGTGTCCATTGAGTCTGTGATGCCATGCAACCATCTCATCCTCTTTCCCCTTCTCCTCCTGCCTTCAATCTTGCCCAGCGTCAGGGTCTTTTCAGATGAGTCAGTTCTTTGCATCAGATGGCCAAAGTATTGGAGTTTCAGCTTTAGCATCAGTCCTTCCAGTGAATATTCATGACTGATTTCCTTTAGGATGAACTGATTGGATCTCCTTGCTGTCCAAAGGACTTTCAAGAATCTTCTCCAACACCACAGTTCGAAGGCATCAATTCTTTGGCGTTCTGCCTCTATAGTCCAGCATTCACAGCCATACACGACTATTGGGAAGACCATAGCCTTGACTATATGGACCTTTGTTGGCAGAGTAATGTCTCTGCTTGTCAACACACTGTCTAGTTTGTCATCTCACTTACCTGCCAAGAAGGAATCAGTCGTCTTCTGATTTCATGGCTGCAGTCACCGTCCACAGTGATTTTGGAGCCCAAGAAGAGGAAGTTTGTCACCTTTTCCCCTTGCACCTTTTCCCCTTCTATTTGCCACGCAGTAATGGAGTCGGATGTCATGATCTTAGCTTTTTAATATTTAATCTTAAGCTGGCTCTTTCATTCTCCTCCTTCACCCTCATCAGAAGGCTCTTTTCAACCTCATTGGCCATATTCCAGTATAAAATAAAAACATTAAAAATAAAATAGTAAAATATTGTCAGTAGATTTTGTGGTTGCTGGGACTTTTGGGGAGAGGAAGTGGGGAGCAACTGCCAGTGGGTACAGGGTTTCTTTTTTGGAATGATGAAAATATTATGGAATTAGATAGGAGTGGGGGCTTCCCTGGTGGCTCAGATGGTAAAGAATCCGCTTGCAGTGTGGGAGACATGGGTTTGATCCCTGGGTTGGGAAGATCCCCTGGAGGAGGGCATGGCAACCCACTTCAGTATTCTTGCCTTGGAGAATCCCTATGAACAGAGGAGCCTGGCAGGCTATAGTCCATGGGGTTGCAAAGAGTCAGACACGACTGAGCGACTAAGCACATAGCACAATCTTATGGGTACTCTAAAAACTGCACTTGAAAAGGGTAGATTTTTATGGCTTATGAATTATATTTCAGTAAAAATGCTGCAAAAAGTTGTCAGGGCTTACTGGAAGCATGTTTTTGGGGTTTTTTGCTTCTCTTTCAACTAATTAATATAACTGTTGCCTTTGAAAATTCAGATTTCTAACTATAGCTTAACTGATGGAAAAATCTCATGTTATTGACTGTGTTTTCATTAGAAGTTAAAGTATTTTAATCTGTTTTAAAACATCTTTGCTGAAACTGTTAATGATTGTGAAATCAAAATTTTCTAAAGACACCTTTTATATGCTCTTTAGCTACGCGTGTTCACTATTATTCAGTAAGATATGATAGATGTTTTTAACCTCTGGCTATCAAGTGAATGTAATTTTTAGGCCAAAATTCTGACTATTATATTTTTGTAAACTAAGATATTTGACATATAATTTATTTTTTGATTCTTTAATAGTGTTGCAAATTAGATCAGCATGATAAAATGTTCTTCAAATTATAGTCTAGAGCATGGAAGTAAAAAGAACGTCCGTTCATTCCATTAACCAAAACCCAAATTATGTGCTGTCCTCTTCCAGAAGAAGCAATTATTTTTAATAGAAATGGATCAAGAAATGCTTTCCCCCTTGTGTTTTAGATTTAACTTTGGCATTTCCTCTAATTTTAATCTGTGCCACCTAGTAAAGTTGATTGAAATACTATGACTGTATCTTACTCTTTTCTTTTTCCCATGGAGGAAGTGTAGTATAATTTAACAAGTAGTCTATGTAGTTTTCTTTCAAGAAAATAAAGTCATTGACTCCCAGTTGTGCTCCGAGTAGAATCCCCTCTTCTCTGGGGCTCACGCTGCAGGGCCGCTTGTTTGCTTGCTTTCTAGTGCTGACACAGTGCCAGTTTGAGAACTGCTCCAGAAGTGATAAATCACCATTTACCGAACTTCTTTCTCTTTGAGGACTTTGGATTGGGTAATTACCCCTCACCAGAAGTATTTAATAAAGAAAACCATGCCTTTCCTCATCTGTGTTGAGGCTTTTTAGCAGACAGCTTTTGCCTTTTCCAGGCTTCTTGTCTTGAACTGCATCACCCTCTCCTGTAACCTTTGCTCTTAGGGACCCTTGCATGTTAAGATTTCGTGTAGCGCTGTGCTTGTTGACCGGGGTTATTTTGGGGTGGAGGGGGTTGGGGGAGGAGTAGGAGTGAGGAGAAATCTTGAGTTCATCTTCTAACATGTAGATCAAACTGAAAGGGTGTTCTAAAAAATTGTAAGATAAGCCCTGTCAGACCAATTACATTTTCAAAATTTTGAGTAGTTTAGAAAATCCGTGGTAACTCAGATTTCTTATTTACAGAAAGTCAGCACCCTAGGAGAAGATTAATCTGCTTTTGCCTCATTGTTCCAATATGAATGAAGGTACTTAGAGGTTGATTAAATATTTTTCCTTCTGACCATGGGGAAGTATGTCCAAATCCTTAAGTAATTGCATTCTTAATACAGACCTTTCTCGTTTTCTTACACTAGCTGAAAAGTCAGGGCAGCTTTCAAACCTCTGCATTTTCCATTTGTGTGATGGCTACTTTAGATTGAACTTCAAGCAGTTCAGTCACGTAACTGTCTACCGTCTAAGTTTAGAAAGTGGTTTATTTCATAAAATTCTTGGCATTCTTTGATGGTTTGAGACAGTATTTGAAACACTGAAATAAGCCTGAACTTAGGAGAAAAATAATGTTTTTACCTAATCTAAAATTTTGATTTTAAATAATCAGAAGTTACAATGTATACATTTATGGCTTTTCAGTGAGAAAACCTGAGAATTTAAAGAGTTAAAAATAAAATATCTATTATAAGCAAGTGTTGCCTTAAAAGAACATTGTAAAAATTTAGGAACTTTGGACAGTTGTGCCTCATCACACTCAATACATTCTTATGTGCGCTTTATCTTTCTCCAGGTCAGTAACTCCCAGTAGGCTGTGAATTATCTAGAGATGTGCCGAAGGTGTTCATCTTCTTGTTCCCGGCATCCGGTGCCTGCCACAAAGTCAGGAGTCACTTAGCGCCCATTGACTGGATGCTTTTCATTGTCAGCATCATTGTTAGGTCCAGGCACTGGGTTCAGGTGGCTGCTACTGAAGCAGCATATCTGCATGGAATATGTCTGTTTTTGTTTTAAAGACTCACAGTTGATGGCTGATTTCCCCCTAGAGTTTGATCTGTGCATCTTAGTCAGTCAGCATTTAGTTCTGCCTTAAATTAGAAAATGATGTCATTTGTATATTTTGGGTTTCTTTTTCCCTTGTTTCTTTTTTAACTTAGAATGATATATTTTCCTCTTACTAGGAATTCTCTTGGGATTCTCTTTTATATTGTGCGATCACAATAGGCAAGATATACCATCCATTTTTATTACTGTTTCATTATTCATATTGGTGGTCTTTTGTACTAAACAGTCCTAGAATAATTAAGCAAGAAGAACTAGGAAATTGTGCAAATGAAGAACAATAAGAGGGGATTATCTCTACCAGATATTATATTAAAATATAATATAGAACTTTAATATTTAAAACTATATGGCACTAGCATACGAGTACACAGACAGAAGTATAGCAATAAGTAGACAGTCCAGAAAGAGATTTAAATATAATTAAATATAATTGGAAATTTAGTAAGTTATCAGAGACATTTTAAATTCTAAATCATCAGGGAAAATGATAATTATTTTAAAAATGCTCTTGAGGCCACTTGGTAAACATCTGAAAGAAATTAGGTTGACTCGTCTTCTACCTTACACCAGAATAAATTCCAGGTGGAGCATAAATGTAAATGTAAAATTGTGAAACCATAAAAGTACTAGAGAAAAACCATGAAAATGTTTTTATGGTCTTGGAATGATAGAGGCCTTTTTATATATATTACAAAACCCAGATGCCATTTAAAAGAAAATGATACATTTGGCCATTTACTAGATTTCTGGATGACAGAAGAGCATAGAACACACAGTCAAAAGACAAACGTGGAAAATACAACATAGTTAACAAACTAAGGGTTAATTTCTGTAATATCTAAAGAGTTTTTGATTACTAGGACTGTAAATCTAACAAGAAAATGAGCCAGCTTTATAGAGAAGGAAATACCAAGTCCTTTAAACATGTGGAATGATTCATAATGCAAATTAAAACTGCAGTGAAATGCCACTTCTCATATTGGCAGATACGGAAAGTTTCAATAGTACACTGTTGATAAGAATATGGGGACATTGGCACTTGCATGCATACCATTGCTGATGGAAGAATAAATCAACACAACTTCTGTGGGAAATCATTGTGTGCTATAAAACTTAAAACCCTTATACCCAGCAACTCTACTTCAAGGAATTTGTCCTGGACATATGCAGAGATAATGTGTTTATAAGAATATTTATTTTTGGGGGGCTGGTGCACAGGATGATTCAGGGAGATGATATGGGGTGGGAGGTGGGAGGGGGCTTCGGCATTGGGAGATCGTGGACACCTGTGGCTGATTCATGTCAATGTTTGGCAAAACAAATACAGTATTGTAATGTAGAATAAAGTATTAAAAAAAAAATCACAGTGAGACACCACCTCAAGACCACTGGGACAGTTGTAATCAAAAAAGTAGAAAATGACAAGCGTGAGTGAGCATATGGAAAACTTGGAGCTCTGCTAGATGGGAATGTAAAATGCTTTAGCTGCTGTGACAGTTAATTAAAGAGTTAAACACAGAAAAAAAAAAAACAATATTTATTTTATCCCAAATGGTTATGCCACTTAGAACCAACAGTGTTCAAGTTCTAGATGATCCAGAACCTTGCCAGAACTTGGTCTTCTAAATGTAGTGGGAATTGTGGTGAGCCATTGCAGTGGGAATGCAGTGGAATCTTATTATAGTTTTGAGTTGCATTTCTGGTAACTGATGTTAGGTTTCTTAGACGTTCATGTATCTTTGGCAAAATGTTGAAGTCTTTTTGCCTTTTAAAAAACTTGGGATTGTTCTTATTAATGACTTGTTAAATTCTTTATATGTGTGGATATAAATATGTTGTCTATACAAGTTTTGTTAATATTTTCCCCAATCTTTGGCTTGCCTATTTATTAATAAGTTTTTGAAGATGGTATAATTTTAATGCAATCCAATTCATCAGTTTTTCTTTTATACTTATTATAAGCTTTTTGTGTTCTAAGGAATCTTTGTGTACTCCAAAGTCAAGAAAAGTTCATCCTGTTTAAAAAATTTCTTTAGCTTATATGTTCGGCTCCCCCTAGCACCAGTAGATTCTCGAAATAGTCTGTAACCAGAAAGGGAAGGGTAGCAGCTCTAGAACCACGGCTGTAGACTGTCTGGTGTTCACATTTGTTCACGTGGACAGCGCTGCGTCATACTGTCCCTCCACAATAAACTTGTTTGTGAGTTGGTGGAGAGAATGACATTACTTTTGATAAGGTAGGTATCAGTTGAATAACTGGCTTTACTGTACTTCCTAAGTATATCATTAACTCGTTTCTAAATAGTCCCGTGTTAGGAACTGTAACATCAGGTGAGTGGGTCCACCTGGCCCTGCCCTGTCTGGGTGGCCTTTTCTGCTCTGAGGCAGTAAGGCATCAGCAGTGCCGTGAACACTGCGGGAAGACCAGAATCAGAGACCTGAGTCTGCTCTTCATACTGTCTGCCTTCTGTCCTAGCCAGCAAACATTCCCATTTCATCTACAATAAAGTCTAGAACATGATTTCTGAAGCTGATCCACAACCTGCCTTTCTATTTCTGCAGCGCTCTGTTTCCCAGCGTTATATTTGTTCATGCTGTAATCTTCATCTAGATTGTTCTCATTCCTTTTCAGCCTGTCCCAGACCTAGCCAGTCAATCTAAGTCCCCATTAAAACTCCATATCCTCCTTGAATTCTCTTCCAACATCTCAAAAGCAGTAATTAATCTGTCTGTGTACATTTTACGTATAATCTCTCCATTATCTTAGACTGCTGAGTGTTTTGAATGCTGGGAGGGTGTGGTGTTCATTTTAAATCTAAGTTGTAGAGCACGTTTCTGACTCAAAGCTGTGTAACAGTGTGTGCCCTTAGCAGCAGTAATCTTTGTCGTGAGGTTTGCACTAGGTAGTGTTTTTCAGACTCTGAGCTTGTGACCCATTTGCTGTTTATGAAAGCAGTTTTGGTGGTTAAATGGTCCAAGAGCATCATTTTTTAAAAAATGAAATAGAATAGAAAATAGAGGATTACATAACATGGGTAAGCATTATATAGTAAAAGACTTGTTCCTATTAATGGTTTTATATTTTCATATAGGTTTACTAGGTTATAATGTAAAATGTATTTCTTACTATGGGCTGTAGTTTAAAAAAATGGAAAACCAATGTTTAGATTTAACCTCTATGATGAATTTTGAATGTTAAAATTTAGAGAAGAGAAGTTTGGAATTTTAATTAACTTTAATATTTCTGAAAATTTTGACTGAATGATTTCACGTAATTTGTACTATCCTCTGTTAATTGGCTACCAAATTACCCTTAAAGGAGTGATTTTTTTTCTTTAGTATCTGTTATATAGTCTATTTATGAGTCTAGATTGCTCATGGGAAGCATGTTGACCAGACAGTACTTTTCAGTGCATTAGAATGGAATCAGTCTTATCAGCTGAGCTTACGAATTTAAGAATTTTGACTAAAGGTAGTGAAATTCCACTTTGGAAAATAAATTTATTTCATGTATAAACCAGATGCTCTCAAATACAGAATGTCACTTACCAACTAGCACTTGTGTCCGCTTGAGTGTGTAAGTGGGTATTCTTAGCAGTCAACTCAGCAGGAATCATATTTATCCCAAAAGAAGGTAGAAATTCAGATCTTCTGAGTCAACACAGGCATCCCAAAGGGTGATACATGAGTTTGAGAGCATTCAAATGTGCATTCTTGAGCTAGGAAAACAATTACTAATAGGGTTGCTTAGTGTTTACAGTAAAGCTGTTCCTGGTTGACTTCATTTAAACTTGTGAGTAATACTTTCCCTGGAATTCTGGAGCCTTGCAGCTAGGAAGTCACTGTGTTAGTGATGTCTGTGCCTTTTCTCTTCGCTTTCTCTTTAGGGTCAGTACAGACCGTCAGATTTGCTGTGTCCTGAGACGTATGTTTGGGTTCCCATTGAGCAATGCCTGCCTTCACTTGAGAAATCCAAGTACTGCCGTTTCAACCAGGACCCGGAAGCAGGTATGTTTGAAATGGAGCTCAGCCAGAAATCATTGGCTCTGTTTCAGAGTCCTCATGTGTGACTGTGGCCCTTGACAGGGTCCAGTAACTTTTGATATAAACATTACAGAGAGAGTGTGAGTGCCTGTGCACAGACGTGTGTGTGTGTCTCTAAAACAAGTGACACTACGTGTGCGCACATCCACAAAGCGGCCAAGCATTCACAGTCATGGGTTTGCAAAGAGACGCATGAAGCCTCCTGTGCTTGCGCTGCTTGCTGGCCCAGCTTCTCCCCTTTCTGTGCTTGCGCTGCTTGCTGGCCCAGCTTCTCCCCTTCCTGTTAGCTCTCACCTGCTTTGAGGCCTGACACCGTTATCCATTTCTTTGACCACTGTCACAGTGCGCATGGATTGTTCACTGGATTATTTAGCCAGTGTCAAGAAGATAGAAGTCTTGACCAATTGGACTGAATATAGTTCTGGAATGGTTTCACACGGGCCCAGGCGGCTGCAATGGGTTTTGTGATGGCACTTTTCTTGACTTCTTGCCATCTCTGGTGCGTCTTCTTTTCTGTCCTTTCTTCTTACTCCTGCCCAGAATAACCCCAGCCGTATTTTCTCTCTTAATATTCTCCTTTGGATACTGTGCACTGGTAGCAGGTAAAGTCACTGACAGTACTGCCCGAGAGCCAGACTTCCTGTTTTCTCACCTAACTCCAACATCAGCTGGTAAACTGGGTATTCTTTCATCATCTCTCTGGCTCCAGATTCCTGGCCTTCACAATCAAGATAATAAGATCTTTCATATTGGACTGTAATAAGGATTAAAACAATCACACTGAGAACAAAGCACCCCTCTTGTTGCGTTGGTGATTGTTAGGCCAATTAACATGCCACAAGCTTCTTCTGCGTTTGCCTTTTTTGCCCTGAAGCCTCTCTCAGAGAAAAGATATGGAGGTCTCTTCACTTGCGTCATCTGAGTACCACCTCCCGTGCACAGCAGTTCCGCTCCCCACAGCCCGCCCTCCTGTTGGCTGTGGCCGCGATGCGCTCTTGCTCTGTGATGGGCCCATTCGGTTGCTATCTGCGTCTTCCCCCAGACTGGAGTTCCCAGACCTGTCAGTGTGCACTTCATTGGCCTTTCTGTCAGTATAGCCCCCAGGGGGATGCCCTGTGCAACAAGCATGTTCCCACTAGCCGCCTGTGCTCTAGTCTAAGGTTAGGGAAAAGAAGAAAGTAATTAATTGGATGAATTAAATATCAAGACAGAGGACAAGCAGAGAAATGCAGTCTTTTTTTTTATTCACATATTAGGTTTCATTAAAAAATTTCATTAAAATTGATTTATGTACTCGTGTATTTTGTTAACTCGTGGAAAAAGCTGTTATGAATTCAAGAGTGGGCACTTCTTACACAAGAACAGCTGGAGGGACCCATTTGCTAGGCACCGTACACTTAGCTCCATGTTTTCTAGATGTTTAGTTTCGTGGAGCACCCAAAGCTTTGTAGTTCCTTCAGCTTAAATTACTGATCAGAATTTCATTCTAAGTTCTACCTCATTGATGAAATAGATTTGTTGCTTAAAAACAAATGTACTGAATTTGTCAGTTAGTTTTGGAATCAGGCTCAAAATAAAAGCCAATAGTATTTTAGAGGAAAGCATATAGAGCTGACCCTTGACCCAGGGGCAGGCACCAGCCCTCCACCCAGCTGAAAATCCACATATAACTTAGACTTGATCCTTTCTATCTGCATTCTTGGATTTAACCAACCTTGAATTGTGTTGTACTTCAGTATTGAAAAAATTCTGAGTGTATGTGGACTCAAGAAGTTCAAACCCATGTTGTTCAAAGTCAACTGTACTTAACCACTCTATCCTCTTATAAAAAAAATTTTCCCCATCTTTTCTCAAGGGCAGGTCAGAGCCAGTTTCTGTGGTGAAAATTGCTGACCATCTTAATGCTTTGTTTCATGTTTACATGTAAAAAATTGTCTTTATAAATTCCTTCCGACTGAATAATAGTATCATCTTAAATTGGTTCTGACTCCCAAACTCATGACACAACTTCACCGTCCTTTTTTTCTCTCTTGATCTATTCTAAAGACCATTTCTCTTCTTTCATATACTTGGGAGATTAACGCAGTCAGCAGGCTCTCCCTGTTTTATAAAATTGAAAAGGTGACTGAATGATTTCTGTGTACCTAGTGCACAAATATAATGATTCATTCGTATCGGTATATTTTGAATTCATTTTCCAAAGTAAGCATTGATGAGCATTTCATGGCAAAGAAAATGTAAAGTCTCACATATGCAGGTTTGTCACGTGATGTGTACTACACCCTGGTGAGTGAGGAATATACAGCATGTTCCTTTCCTGTAATCTGAGTTCCATTTCTATGGCAGTAGCTTCAGCTCTCAATATTCACTCTTTAGGATTCATTCACAAAAGTTAGAAGAGTTAATTTCTTTGATAATATTGCTTCAAAGAAAATGAAGATCCTTTTCCATACACCGAATCTTTGGGACTTTCTGAAGAACACTGTATAATTTTATCAGTATTGAATATCACAGTCCAGACACTGTTTGAAATCAGATTTATAACCTGTGGTTTTAGGAAATTAAAATGCAGTTACATGCTGGAATATATTGAGCATGCTGTGAAACATGGTCATTTGAGATTTAAATGGCAATCTGTGAAAAACTGCTCTCTTCTCTGGGGCCAGCTTTACTTTTACATGACCCAAACCTTGACTCAGAAAATACAGAGCTTAACATGGGCAATATTGTTAGTTGGCGTGGTGCTTTTTTCACTAAAATCTTGTTCTTCCTTTGAGCTGTTTCCAGTAAAGTTCTCTGAAAAGGCACAGCTGATCACCATGGGTGTCTGGGAGATAGTCTTTGGCTTAAAGTGCATCAGTGGCTACTTGCAAGAAAAATTGCATTTCCTCAACCCTGAATTGCTGAGAATGTCTGGAAATTCTGTTCTTTCTTGCCCTCAACCCACCCTCCTCCAACCCCATATGTTTTGGGGATTTGGGTTCTTTGGTTATCTCCTCAGCTAAGAAGCCTGCACATTGATAAAAACCTATTGTATTCACTGCTTTACAGTACGGTGGGGGGAGGGGCTGGCAAAGTAAAGTAACTTGGAAATTTTAAAGAGGTTCTTTTGTTCATAAATAGATCTCTGTCTCCTCTAAACAAGGGATTTCCAAAGTTCCTCAAATGATTTTTAAGTAAACATGGTAGATTGTTTTAAATTAATAGTTGGATATATATAGATTTCAAAATTTTTACATCATAGTTACCTGTTACTTTTTTGGATTAACTTACTTTTAAAAATGTTTACTGGAAACACTAGTAGAAAAGTTGTTTAAATGCATAAAACCACTACTAAGAAGGAAAATAAAATGATCCATAGTATAGCAACAATCATTGTTAATCTTTTTATGATCTTCTGATCTTTTTTTTTCTGTGTACTTAGCTATTTGTATTTTTTTTTTTTAAATCATGCTTCACTCTTTTGTAGTTATTCTGAATACTTTGTGTTGCTTCTTACTTTTAGTAAAAACCACTTGACTACTAATATGGTTGATGATTCACCAAACAGATGCCACTACTTTCGTGATAGATAGTATCTAATACAGATACTTCACAAGCATCACTGAAAGAGTACACCAGGTGGTTTGGAGTCAGTTTGAGAACCATGATAAGCTATGATTTGATTTGATTCTTAATGTTGCAGAGTATTGTACTGCCAACTGAAGATTGGCATTTGCCAGCTGCCTCTACAAGGATTAAGTTACAAAATTCTGTAGCCACTGACTTTCAACACTCCTGAAAGGAGTTCAGGGTCAGGAATGAGGCATTCTGTGCTCTACGAAAAATGGGCAGAATAGGAGAATATTTTTATGATCCCAATGGAGCCCAATTTTGGATATCCTCAAATCTAGAAAAGCACTAAAATCATTAACAGAGACATCTTCTCATTGCGACTAGCAGCAAACCTCTACAAGATGTGTGCTTGACCGTGCATACCCCCTTCACTAGACTCACACCTACTACTGACCCCCTCCCCAACCTCTCTGAGATACTGTCTCTTGGGCTGTATTCCTTGTTTTGCCCCAAATAAAACTTAACTCACAGCTCTGACGTTGTGCTTTTTTTCCCCTCAGTTGAGAGTACTCTTTTTGTTGGTAGTAAAGTCCTTTTGGTTCCAGATTTATTAAAAGACATTAAAACTTTATCGAGCATATGCTTTTTCCCAAACACTATTCTACTCTGTCTTTCCCTGTTACCTTATTTTATGTTCAGAACATAATTGAGTGCTTCACCACTGACCCCTCGGATATTATTTATTACAAAAATGATGTCTTTTAATCAGAAATATAATTTGAGTTCAGATGTTACAGTGCAATATTTGTATAAGTACTGCCTGTATTTCAGAGGTGCTGCTTAGAATCAGCTTTATTTCTATTTCCACTTACAGAAGCATATATTTTATCACAGATTAGCTTTCACTCTCTTTTTTTGTACATGTTTTGAAATATTTGCAAGAAATTTCTTAATTTTTCTATAAGGTAACTAGTAAATTATTAAGATATCAAATTTAAATTTACCATAAAAAAATAGCACCTAATTCTGACTTAATTCTTTTATGCATTTAACCAGGTTAGAGAATTTCTAGGACACCTAAAGTCTTCCCAGCAGCTGCCAGAAATCTAAACTAGTACAAGAAGCTTTTTCCTAATTTGAGCCCCATCCCCTGAAACTCGGAGCTCCAAATTTCATTTTATGTTGTTTCATTGGTCTCTTTTCTGTCTTTACTCCATACCCTTTTTCCCTGGCACTTTTTCTATAGCTCTGCAGTTTCTGTCATGTATACCCATAGGAAAAAGCAAGTCCCACTCTGTCTGTCTTTGTATGTGAAGTAGCCAGGTTCAGAAACAGCTCTGGCTCATACCAGCTTGCTTGTTTCCTCCAAGCCTGATACAATGTCCTGAATGTTGTGCTTATGGTCCCTCAAGAGAGGATGTACCTCAGCCATAATGTCATCCTAATCACTGGGAAACAATGCCTGTGAGAAAGCAAATGTACTGAAACTTCCTAGGGTCCCTAAAAATGTGCCACAGTGATAACTTATAGTTAAGTAGACAGTGGCTTTCTAAATCATTTTAGATTTGGAATTAAGTTGTTATTCTTTTAATTCTCCTCTGGGTAAAATTTTTTTTCAAGTCCAGATTTCACAATAAACTGTGGAAAATTCTGAAAGAGGTGGGAATACCAGACCACCTGACCTGTCTACTGAGAAACCTGTATGCAGCTCAGGAAGCAACAGTTAGAACTGGACATGGAACAACAGACTGGCTCCAAATAGGAAAAGGAGTACGTCAAGGCTGTGTATTGTCACCCTGCTTATTTAACGTCTATGCAGAGTACATCATGAGAAACGCTGGGCTGGAAGAAGCACAAACTGGAATCAAGATTGCTGGGAGAAATAACAATAACCTCAGATATGCAGATGATACCACCCTTATGGTAGAAAGTGAAGAGGAACTCAAAAGCCTCTTGATGAAAGTGAAAGAGGAGAGTGAAAAAGTTGGCTTAAAGCTCCACATTCAGAAAATGAAGATCATGGCATCCGGTCCCATCACTTCATGGGAAATAGATGGGGAAACAGTGGAAACAGTGTCAGACTTTATCTTTTTGGGCTCCAAAATCACTGCAGATGGTGACTGCAGCCATGAAATTAAAAGGCGCTTACTCCTTGGAAGAAAAGTTATGACCAACCTAGATAGCATTTTGAAAAGCAGAGACATTACTTTATCAACAGAGGTCCGTCTAGTCAAGGCTATGGTTTTTCCGGTGGTCATGTATGGATGTGAGAGTTGGACTGTGAAGAAAGCTGAGCACCGAAGAATTGATGCTTTTGAAATGTCGTGTTAGAGAAGACTCTTGAGAGTCCCTTGGACTGCAAGGAGATCCAAGCAGTCCATTCTGAAGGAGATCAGCCCTGGGATTTCTTTAGAAGGAATTATGCTGAAGCTGAAACTCCAGCACTTTGGCCACCTCATGTGAAAAGGTGACTCATTAGAAACCACTCTGATGCTGGGAGGGATTGGGGGCAGGAGGAGAAGGGGATGACAGAGGATGAGATGGCTGGATGGTATCACTGACTCGATGGACGTGAGTTTGAGTGAACTCCGGGATGTGGTGATGGACAGGGAGGCCTGGTGTGCTGCAATTCATGGGGCCGCAAAGAATTAGACACGACTGAGCTACTGAACTGAACTGAACTACCCATTTGAAGTTGCAAAATGAATAATGTTGATTGTTGGATACTTGAAAAAGTGAAAGTCGCCCAGTCATGTCTGACTCTTTGTGACCCCATGGACTCTACAGTCCATGAAATTCTCCAGGCCAGAATACTGGAGTGAGTAGCCTTTCCCTTCTCCAGGGGATCTTTCCAGCCCAGAGATTGAACCCAGGTCTCCTGCATTGCAGGCGGATTCTTTACCAGCTGAGCCACAGGGAAATCCCTGTTGGGTACTTACTAAGCATAAATTCTTTGTTGCCAGTAAAGACGGTGCTGTTAGATGTAGCCAGCTGGAGATAGAATTTATTGTTGCCTACTACAAGTCATAAAGAACCGTGTAAGCAGCCATGTGTTAGTCACTCCAGTTCTGTCCGATTCTTTGTGACCCCATGGACTGTTTTCCGTCAGGCTTCTCTGTCCATGGAGTTCTCGAGAGCAAGAATACTGGAACGGGTAGCCATTCCCTTCTCCAGGGGTTCTTTCTGACCCGGAGATCAAACCCGAGTCTCCTGCATTAGTGGCAGATTCTTTATTGTCTGAGCCACCAGGGAAGCCCCGTAAAGAAATCAGGCATCAAACCAAGAAAATAGCTTTGGAAATTTGGCTCTTATATTTGGTGAATCTGTGGAATGTGTTTTGATATGGAAAATGTAGAAAGTTACATTCTCCTAATTTTTTTCAGTTTATCCCCTTCCACTTGAAGATATCACTTTATTATTAGTGTATTTTCCCACTTAACTCCTTTTCAAAGATAATGCCTTCTTTATTCAAATGTTAGTATAGCACTAACATGACTCCTGATTTAAATATTAGAAGCTACATTTCCCTAGTTTGCATGGTCTTTTAATGAGGACACTAAGGAGCAAAACAAGTCTTTCCTACAATATTTATGCATAAGAGTAAAGTAGTATAGTGTTTTAATATTTGCATTTCCTATTAAAATGTGAAGCTAAGACTCATTAAGGTAAAATTCAACAGTTGTAAACGACTGTTCTCATTTTTAAGAGTGTTTTTTAAAAGCCAGTCTTACAGAAAAATTTTTTAAATACTGTTTTACAAATTTTTACCAGCCAGTCTTTACTTCTAAGGCATGTAAGTGTGAGCAGTAAGTCAGTGACTGAAAATTGTTAGAGCCTTGGCCAGAGGGAAACAGATACATCTGAAAAGGTTTGAAAAGCAGACTTAAGATTTCCATTTAGCTATTAAGGAAATATTTCTCTGATTTCTTTCTTTTTGCTTATGTAATAGAAATAATTTTTAAATAATCCTTTTGACAATCGCCCAGTTAATACATAATTCTATAATAATAAAAATTATTTCAGTACAATTCTAAAAGGCTTAAAAATATGATACTTCAGAATATGTCTATAAATGCTAATGGTTCTAATGTGCGACACCTTGCTATGCTATTTTGTTTATTTTTTTGAATGAAAACTAACATTTTTGTATCAAGAAGGGATTGCCCAATATGTCAGTTAAAGAATAAAAATAAAGCCCATACCTGCTGTTTAAATGCTGGATGAACTGATACTCTGTTGACTATGAGACATCTTTAAGTTTTAGTCCTTTATTTTAGATACCACCAAGAAACAGTGTTGCCAATTAGACTGTGACTCCATGAATTATAAGATGCATTTGGGTTTCAGAAACATTAGAATGTGTAAAAATGTGGGTCTTAACAGAGGAAATGGGATTCAGTCTGTGCCCTCTAATAGCTGACAAAGCCGTGGAGTGTCAAGGAGTCTTGTTTCTAGCTGTTAGGGAGCTTTGTGGCATCTTAATTCTAGGCATTAGATATGTTATACATGGAGTATACACACATATCAGAGTTGGAAGACGTTGATATCAGGTGCTTTTATATAAAAATAAGTTTATTGTCATTGGTGATAATAGAGTTCTTTTAATACTCGCATCTAGGTACTTTAGAAAATTTGGAGAAGACATTTAACTACAAGGATATTTTATTGTAATAAAAGTGAAAACTTTTACTACCCCCAAATCATTGAAATGCGGTAAGAACTGTCCATCTCCATACATTCTGGTTGTAAACAAATTTAGAAACAAATTTTTAAACTTTGTTTGATGTTGGAAAGCAGCAGTGAAAGGAGAGAATTTAAAAACTTTGCTTAGCCAGGAAATTTAGTGATCTCTGACAATTAATGGAATGCTTAAAGATTAAAAAGTAAAGAAAGGGCAAACGATGATATCCCAGCATGTCATCAGCCCTAAAATCATTTGCAGTTGACTGAACACCTTCCTGCCTTGTGCATTTTCGGTGAATACTCTGCATTGTGGTTCCTGCATCATGTGATATTCAATCCAGTGCCTGTTGGCTATTGGAGAAACTGACCCAAATGGCAAGTGTAGCAGCCTGAATTTCTGAAATGATTCATACCCAACTTCACTGTGAGACGGAGTCTCTGCATTTGCCTGCAAGGTACTTTTAAACTGTTTAGATTCTTTTGTGGATGTTTAATATACATTCTCTCTGCAGAAAAATAAGCAATCTGTAACATGAAGGTATGAGGAGGTCTGTTTATTTTATGAATGTTCTTTCATGTGATGCTGGCAAAATGTTTTTAATGTAAACATGGAAACTGGGGTAGAATTCTTGTTCTTGTAAGAAACGTATTTTCCTAGCTGCCATTCATTTGAAATAGACCTCATTTAGAGCAGACTTGTTCATGCATCTGTGGTGTGTTCACCAATAATAAAATAAAATTTGCTGAAAATAGGAAAGACAATTTTGACACATAGGGAAAGAATAAAGTTACCTGCCTCCTAGCACAGTAAGAAAATAGGAATAGAAATCTGAGCGCTTCTAATGCTAAAGAGAGAGACTGTCTTAGTCTGATTTCTTTCCAGAAGCAGATCTGACACATGGGTTTGCATTCGGATGATTCATTTGAGAAACTGTCTTAGAGAACGGGAGTAGAGGACTAGAGAGTGTGAACTAGAGAAGGAGGAAAAGGCTTAGAAGGCTCTCTTACTGTGTGAGCTACCACTTTAAGGACTTGAGGTCAGTCCTTCTGAGTGCCCTTCTGGTGCGTGTCTCAGGGTTGGCCACCTGAGGGATCGAGGCCTGTCCCCTGGCCGATGGTTGTCTCATTGGATGTTAACGCATCTGCACTTTCAGTTTGTACTTGTACAAATACAGAGCAGGCTTCTGTGGCCCAACAGGCTGCTGTCTCTGGAAAGGCAGAAAGCGAGAGAGACAGACCTTTCGTCCTTCATGGAACTACACGCCACAGTTGTAGTGTGAGTCAGGTGAGGCCAAGGGCTGTAAGAGGCAATCCCAAGAAAGGTCTAGTGTGGGGCACCGAAAGATGCAGAAGGAGGTGACAGGTCTCTGATGTAAGCTGAACATGCCAGGTGCATTAGAGCAGAGAGAGTAAGGACCACAAACAAGTACTGAGTCCGGTGTTGTGCTTTATGACTGGGTGTAAATGACTCATCCCGGCCCTCAGGAATTTAGCAAAGGAGACTGCAGCTGTTTCGGTAAAATTGAAAAAAAAAATAGTATATTGGGGGTAATGGATGATGTAGTTAGTTCACATAGCAGGGTCCTCAGCTCTGATTTGGACAGGAGGTGGGAGATGGAACACTAATTGATGAAGTGATCTAAGTTAGAATTTTAAAAGGAACAGAATCCAAGAGCTCTAGGCAAAGAAGAACATATTTAGAAGATCTGAGGAGCACAGGGCACTGCTAGAGTTGAGAGTGGCCGTGGGCTTGGAGCAAGGAGAGGAAGCTGGCCAGTGCAGGACTTTGTGAATCATTATCCAGAGTTCAGCTTTTTTCCTGAAAACACTGGAAGGCCATGAAAGGGTTTTCAGCCCTGAGTGACATCAACAGAGTGTCATTTCTACTTCACAAGTGGAGAGTGAATGGGACTTGGTGAAGACTGGAGGTAGGAAGACCGACTAGAATGGTTTTGCATATAGCACTTTAAGCAGAAGATGTTGGTGGCTGAGAGAGGGTGGGAATGGTTGGTAGTAGAGAGGGAGGGAGAGACTAGCAAAGCTCTTCAAAAGTGGGATGTACAAGACTGGCTGGTTCATTGTTGATAATGGGGAAGAGAGAAAGTTGTCAAGAGAGTTATGGGTTCTGACAGGAACTGGGTTTATGTTGACTTCATTTCTGAAGTGAGAAGCATGAAGATGAGCAGATTTTTCACAGAAGGAAAAGAATAATGGGTTTTACTTTGGACCTGATGAATTAAAGGTGTTTGTAGACATCCGGTAGAGGTGTCGGGAGGTGCCAGCCTAAATCTTCCTCACTGTTGTGATCAGAAGATTGAAATTCCACCGTAGTTTTAGGTGCAGCCAAGCAATTTCAGATAGTGAACTTACTCAGGTGGCTCATCGGTAAAGAATCCGCCTGCCAACACAGGAGACACAGGTTTGATCCCTGGGTTGGGAAGATCCCTTGGAGAAAGGAAATGGCAATCCACTCCAGTATTCTTGCCTGGAGAATCCCATGGACAGAGGAGCTTGATGGGCCACAGCCTTGAGATCGCAAAGAATCAGACGCAGCTGAGCATGCACATGTGCATGCACTCTAGGCCACTGTTAGAAATGTCCCTTTACATTGTGACATAATACACATTTCCTTGAACACCTGCTTGCTCTGTCTCTGTCTCTCTTACACACACGCACACATACACACACACACGGCTGAAACAAAAATATGCTGGACAATATGCATCCTTTCTCATTTGATGCTCCATAGCATTTTAAGTTATTTTAATCTTTATTGACTTTGTTAATACTGCTTCTGTTCTATGTTTTGGTCCTTTAGCCACGAGGCATGTGGGATCCCAGCTCCCTGACCAGGGATCAGACCCATACCCCTTGCGATTGAAGGCAAAGCCTTAACCATTGGACAGCCAGGGAAGTCCCACATTTTTAATTTGTTGTAGTTTTTTTCATGCTCTAGGAAATGCCATTCACAGTCCATTACATTGATTCTGTAACCGTAAATGCCACTCATAATTTGAAAAACACTAGTCTGGGAGAACCAAAAGATGAGGGGGCCTAGGGTCTCACTCCGTCTCTGCCACCAGTTCTATTTTGGTATATGTAGTAATGGTAGCTGAGACTCGTGTAACTCATATTTCTCAGTCCAAGCACTGCGCTAAACCCCTAACACGTATCATCTTCCTTCATCCTCACAATGCCTGTCTTGTTCTTTTTTGAAACCTGCATTCATGAGGCAAATAGCTGGTTAGAGGTGGAAAGGGGTCTGGATGGAGAGCACATATTAGAATGTTCCTGTCGCAGAAAAGATCTGTACAGATGACTGACTTCACACCTCACTGCTGTAGTTCATTAGAGGCCTCTACAAAGTGCTGGAGATTGTCCCTGGTGGGTACAGCCAGCCCGTGGCCCTAAGAGCTGGGGTCAGACCAAGGACTGTGCTCATACAACCCCGTTACTCTCTTGAGCTGCCATATTTGAGTGACCAGTTACTGCCCTGGATAGCTTCAGTGGAGGGCTTCTGGATCAGATATTTGGGGTCTGGCTGATGAAATTCAGGTATTGGAAATAATGTATTCACTCATTAAAAGCCCAAGGAAAGTTTTGGCTCTAGCCAAGGACTACATAGGCAAGAGGGGAGAAAGTGCACGTTTAGAGCCACATTATTTCACTGTGGTTGTACCTCTCTGGTCTTTGCTTATCTGTTGCTAACAGGCCTCTTCTCTGTTTCTTAATTCTAGTGATCATAACTAAAATACCAATTTTTCTCATGTTTTCATTTCATCTTTTACTCTTAGGTTTGTGCACATACGTGGGCTTTGGGTAGGAAATGTAGCTTTTTTATTGATAACTGTCTGATTGGTTCTTTCCCCATCGCCTCTGTAACAATACATTTAGACTTAGGACTGTAGCACAGATTTTTAAGTTCCTTTAAAGGAGTCTTCTGTCAATCATGGTCAAGATTTTAATATTTTTATATTTCACTGGTATCTAATTTTGTAATTTTATTGATCCAATACTCCAAATATTCTGTCCCTAACTAGCTAGCTACTTAACTGAAAACTGGCTAGAGCTAAACAAAATTCTACTCTGTGGTATCACACAATAATATCATTGTTTTATCATGTATGATCTAGCAAACCACACAGTCATATGCTTCATTTTTAAAACAACTCTCCACTTCTATTTGCAGTGTAACTGTCTTTGTCTTCCAAATGGCTGGTTTCTGCAGATGTGTCTACTTGGACAGACTTTGGACTGAAATACTATGCATGATGACTCCAGTACACAAAGATGCTTGTTAAAAAATATTTTACTCTAAATAGCTATTATTTGAATATGCTAGAGAAAATTTAAATAAGGATAATCTGTGTTTTCTTCTCTTAATTCCTTTCTAGCTCACTCAGTCTCAAGTTACATAGATAATTTCTTTGCAGACCACAGCAAAGTCATTTAATGCAGTCTGAGCCTTAGTGTCAAGAATTCTGAGTTCTGATTTCACAGATCTAAGTTAAGTTCTCTTCTTAAAATCTCTCTCTCCTCCAAAGAGTAGGTGGTGAAGTGTGACAGTGCTTATGAAAGAACATAATGAAAGTACTGCAAAGGGCTTATGCAGTTTAAACTTTCTCATTTGCATTTTTCTTACCTGCCATCTATACCAGCCTTAACAATGCAAAGCAGATTATTGCTCTTATGGGAACTTTGACCTTCGTTTTATTTATTTTTAAATTAATTTATTTTAATTGGAGGCTAATTACTTTGCAGTACTGTATTGGTTTTGCCATACATCAACATGAATCTGCCACGGGTGTACACGTGTTCCCCATCCTGAACCCCCTCCCACTTCCCTCCCTGTACCATCCCTCTGGGTCATCCCAGTGCACCAGCCCTGATCATCCTGTATCCTGCATCGAACCTGGACTGGTGATTCATTTCACATATGACATTATACATGTTTCAGTGCCATTCTCCCAAATCATCCCACCCTCTCCCTCTCTCACAGAGTCCAAAAGACTGTTCTATACATCTGTTTCTCTTTTGTTGTCTCACATACAGGGTTATCATTATGATCTTTCTAAATTCCATTTATATGCATTAGTATACTGTATTGGTGTTTTTCTTTCTGGCTTACTTCACTCTGTATAATAGGCTCCAGTTTCATCCACCTCATTAGAACTGATTCAAATGTATTCTTTTTAATGACTGAGTAATACTCCATTCTGATGACAGAATGTGGTCCACTGGAGAAGGGAATGGCAAACCACTTCCAGTATTCTTGCCTTGAGAACCTCATGAACAGTATGAAAAGGCAAAATGATAGGATACTAAAAGAGGAACTCCCAGGTCAGTAGGTGCCCAATATGCTACTGAAGATGAGTGGAGAAATAACTCCAGAAAGAATGACGGGATGGAGCCAGAGCAAAAACAATACCCAGCTGTGGATGTGACTGGTGATAGAAGCAAAGTCTGATGCTGTAAAGAGCAATATTGCATAGGAACCTGGAATGTTAGGTCCATGAATCAATGAAAATTGGAAGTGGTCAGACGGGAGATGGCAAGAGTGAACATCAACATTCTAGGAATCAGCGAACTAAAATGGACTGGAATGGGTGAATTTAACTCAGATGACCATTATATCTACTACTGTGGGCAGGAATCCCTCAGAAGAAATGGAGTAGCCATCCTGGTCAACAGAAGAGTCCAAAATGCAGTACTTGGATGCAGTCTCAAAAATGACAGAATGATCTCTGTTCGTTTCCAAGGCAAACCATTCAATATCACAGTTATCCAAGTCTATACCCCAACCAGTAACGCTGAAGAAGCTGAAGTTGAATGGTTCTAAGAAGACCTACAAGACCTTTTAGAACTAACACCCCAAAAGATGTCCTTTTCATTATAGGGGACTGGAATGCAAAAGTAGAAAGTCAAGAAACACCTGGAATAACAGGCAAATTTGGTCTTGGAATACAGAATGAAGGAGGGCAAAAGCTAATAGAGTTTTATCAAGAAAATGCACTGGTCATAGCAAACACCCTCTTCTAACAACACAAGAGAAGACTCCACTACTCATGGACATCACCAGATGGTCAACACTGAAATCAGATTGATTATATTCTTTGCAGCCAAAGTTGGAGAAGCTCTATACAGTCAACAAAAAGACCAGGAGCTGACTGTGGCTCAGATTATGAACTCCTTATTGCCAAATTCAGACTTAAACTGAAGAAAGTAGGGAAAACCACTAGACCATTCAGGTATGACCTAAATCAAATCCCTTATGATTATACAGTGCAAGTGAGAAATGGATTTAAGGGACTAGATCTGATAGATAGAATATGACTATGATGAACTATGGACTGATGAACTATGGATTGAGGTTCATGACATTGTATAGGAGACAGGGATCAAGACTGTCACCATGGAAAAGAAATGAAAAAAAGCAGAATGGCTGTCTGGGGAGGCCTTACAAATAGCTGTGAAAAGAAGAGAAGCAAAAAGCAGAGGAGAAAAGGAAAGATATAAGCATCTGAATGCAGAATTCTAAAGAATAGCAAGAAGAGATAAGAAAGCCTTCCTCAGAGATCAATGCAAAGAAATAGAGGAAAACAACAGAACAGGAAAGACTAGAGATCTCTTCAAGAAAATTAGAGATAGCAAGGGAACATTTCATGCAAAGAAGGGCTCGATAAAGGACAGAAATGGTCTGGACCTAACAGAAGCAGAAGATATTAAGAAGAGGTGGCAAGAATACACAGAACTGTACAAAAAGATCTTCAAGACTGATCACAATGGTGTGATCACTCACCTAGAGCCAGACATCCTGGAATGTGAAGTCAAGTGGGCCTTGGAAAGCATCAACTACAAACAAAGCTGGAGGTGATGGCATTCTAGCTGAGCTATTTCAAATCCTGAAAGATGATGCTGTGAAAGTGCTGCAGTCAATATGCCAGCAAATTTGGAAAACTCAGCAGTGGCCACAGGACTGGAAAAGGTCAGTTTTCATTCCAATCCCAAAGAAAGGCGATGCCAAAGAATGCTCAAACTATCACACAATTGTACTCATCTCACACTCTAGTAAAGTAATGCTCAAAATTCTCCAAGCCAGGCTTTAGCAGTATCTGAACCGTGAACTTTCAGATGTTCAAGGTGGTTTTAGAAAAGGCAGAGGAACCAGAGATCAAATTGCCAACATCTGCTGGATCATGGAAAAAGCAAGAGAGTTCCAGAAAAACATCTATTTCTGCTTTATTGACTATGCCAAAGCCTTTGGCTGTATGGATCACAATAAACTGTGGAAAATTCTGAAAGAGATGGGAATACCAGAGCACCTGACCTGCCTCTTGAGAAACCTATATGCAGGTCAGGAAGCAACAGTTAGAACTGGACATGGAACAACAGACTGGTTCCAAATAGGAAAAGGAGTACGTCAAGGCTGTATATTGTCACCCTGCTTACTTAACTTCTATGCAGAGTACATCATGAGAAACGCTGGGCTGGAAAAAGCACAAGCTAGAATCAAGATTGCCGGGAGAAATAATCAATAACCTCAGATATGCAGATGATACCACCCTTATGGCAGAAAGTGAAGAGGAACTCAAAAGCCTCTTGATGAAAGTGAAAGAGGAGAGTGAAAAAGTTGGCTTAAAGCTCCACATTCAGAAAACGAAGATCATGGCATCTGGTCCCATCACTTCATGGGAAATAGATGGGGAAATAGTGGAAACAGTGTCAGACTTTATCTTTTAGGCTCCAAAATCACTGCAGATGGTGACTGCAGCCATGAAATTAAAAGATGCTTACTCCTTGGAAGAGAAGTTATGATCAACCTAGACAGCATATTAGAAAGAAGAGACATTACTTTATCAACAGAGGTCCATGTAGTCAAGGCTATGGTTTTTCCAGTGGTCATGTATGGATGTGAGAGTTGGCTGTGAAGAAAGCTGAGCGCCAAAGAATTGATGGTTTTGAACTGTGGTGTTAGAGAAGACTCTTGAGAGTCCCTTGGACTGCAAGGAGATCCAACCAGTCCATTCTGAAGGAGATCAGCCCTGGGATTTCTTTGGAAGGAATGATGCTGAAGCTGAAACTCCAGTACTTTGGCCCCCTCATGCGAAGAGCTGACTTATTGGAAAAGACTCTGATGCTGAGAGGGATTGGGGGCAGGAGAAGAAGGGACGACAGAGGATGAGATGGCTGGATGGCATCACTGACTTGATGGACGTGAGTGAGTGAACTCCAGGAGGTGGTGATGGACAGGGAGGCCTGGTGTGCTGCAATTCATGGGGTCTCAAAGAGTTGGACACGACTGAGCAACTGAACTGAAAGTATTCACTTTCAGTTATGTACCATAGCTTTCTTATCCATTTGTCTGCTGATGGGCATCTAGGTTGCTTCCATGTCCTGGCTATTATAAACAGTGCAGCAATGAACATTGGGGTACACGTGTCTCTTTCAATTCTGGTTTCCTTGGTGTGTATGCCCAGCAGTGGGATTTCTGGGTCATATGGCAGTTCTATTTCCAGTTTTTTAAGGAATCTCCACCCTGTTTTCCATAGTGGCTGTACTAGTTTGCATTCCCACCAACCATGTAAGAGGGTTCCCTTTTCTCCACACCCTCTCCAGCATTTATGGCTTGTAGACATTTGGATAGCAGCCATTCTGACTGGCGTGAAATGGTACCTCATTGTGGTTTTGATTTGCATTCTTTGATAGTGATGTTGAGCATCTTTTCATGTTTTTGTTAGCCATCTGTGTCTTCTTTGAGAAATGTCTATTTAGTTCTTTGGCCCATTTTTTGATTGGGTCGTTTATTTTTCTGGAATTGAGCTGCAGGAGTTGCTTGTATATTTTTGAGATTAATTCTTTGTCAGTTGCTTCATTTGCTATTATTTTCTCCCATTCTGAAGGCTGTCTTTACCTTATAGTTTCCTTTGTTGTGCAGAAGCTTTTAATTTTAATTAGGTCCCATTTGTTTATATTTGCTTTTATTTCTAGTATTCTGGGAGGTGGATCTTAGAGGATCCTGCTGTGATTTATGTTAAAGAGTGTTTTGCCTATGTTCTTCTCTAGGAGTTTTATAGTTTCTGATCTTATGTTTAGATCTTTAATCCATTTTGAGTTTATTTTTGTATATGGTGTTAGTGTCCTAGTTTCATTCTTTTAGAAGTGGTTGACCAGTTTTCCCAGCACCACTTGTTAAAGAGATTGTCTTTTCTTCATTGTATATTCTTGCCTCCTTTGTCAAAGATAAGGGATCCATAGGTATGTGGATTTATCTCCAGGTTTTCTATTTTGTTCCACTGATCTATATCTTTCTCTTTGTGCCAGTACCATACTGTCTTGATGACTGTGGTTTTGTAGTAGAGCTAAAGTCAGGCAGGTTGATTCCTCCAGTTCCATTCTTCTTTCTCAAGATTGCTTTGGCTATTTGAGTTTTTTTGTATTTCCATACAAATTGTGAAATTATTTGTTCTAGCTCTGTGAAAAATACCGTTGGTAGCTTGATAGGGATTGTATTGAATCTATACATTGCTTTGGGTAGTATACTCATTTTCACTATATTGATTCTTCCGATCCATGAACACGGTATTTTTCTCCATCTATTAGTGTCCTCTTTGATTTCTTTCACCAGTGTTTTATAGTTTTCTATATATAGGTCTTTTGTTTCTTTAGGTAGATATATTCCCAAGTATTTTATTCTTTTCATTGCAGTGGTGAATGGAATTGTTTCCTTAATTTCTCTATTTTCTCATTATTATTGTATAGGAATGCAAGGGATTTCTGTGTGTTGATTTTATATCCTGCCACTTTACTATATTCATTGATTAGGTCTAGTAATTTTCTCGTGGAGTCTTTAGCATTTTCTATGTAAGGATCATGTCATCTGCAAACAGTGAGAGTTTTACTTCTTCTTTTCCAACTTGGATTCCTTTTATTTCTTTTTCTGCTCTGATTGCTGTGGCCAAAACTTCAAAAACTATGTTGAATAGTAGTGGTGGAAGTGGGCACCCTTGTCTTGTTCCTGACTTTAGGGGAAATGCTTTCACTTTTTCATCATTGAGGATAATGTAATACCAGGCAATTCCTCCGATCTCTGAATAAAACCAAAGGAAAATTTTCCAGGTCAGTAAAGTTAGAGGGTATGAGGAGGGAGAGAATTAGATATGATACTATGATATACTGACTAGATGTTAGTAAGTATATTTGAACTGTTTTCCTTAATTTGTGATATCCTTGTCCTTTAATGAATAATGTTTTCAGAAAAAGTCTCATGGAGTCTAGTGTTTATAAATTGAATTTTTAAAAATGTGTCTTTTAAAAGACAACCAAATGTTAAATTCATTTTGTGAATCCTTTGATAAAACAAAGGCTGTTTGCAGTGCAGTTAGTCACCATGTTATATTGTCATTTTAAAAATTAGAATTTTTGAACATGTTTTCTTGAAGCACTTAAAAGTGCATTCAAGAAGGCAAGTAAAAGCAGAACAGGACCGGCCATTTAGTTTATTTGTACTTTCTGGATTTGGAGCTAGTGCTAGCATTTGCTTTGGGAGATAGTCCTGGCCTTAAATGGCAAGCTGTAGCCGTTTCTTTCATAACTATTTAAGTGTATAACTGATTCAAGACTTATGAAGAAATACTTGAGTTATAGGAAGAGCTCTTAAAGATTTATTTTAAACTTTTAAGAAACTGGAGTTAACTTTAGAAAGTCTCAAATTTTAGGGACTAGTGACTGTAGCTGAGCAACATGAAGACAAAACTTGGAGTCCATGTCAGAAGCTAGGAGTGTGGGGCACACAGGAAGAGAGACCAGGAATGTGCTAGAACAAAGCAGAGTCTCTTATGCTCTTGTCCATAGGTTTTATGTCTTGATGATAATATTTTGCGGTAACTGGCTGCTGGTTAGCTTGCTTATGTAATGACAAGAAAGGAGTTTTAATGTTTTTATTACAGTACCCCGTCCACCTTTTCATTGTTAAAACATTTTTGCTTCAAAGTAGACATTTTCAGTGCAATGAAATGAAAACAAAAACCTGGAGCATTAGATCATTTGGGGAGATATGAGTTAGCAGGTAACAAATGGATTCCATCCTGAGCAAATGTGAACCAGTGCAAACCCATCAGAAGGTCTGAAGTGCATGGAACTGGATGGGTGGCACAAAAAGGGCAAAAACAGCAGAACCTGGGTAGCTATAAGAGGTTAAAAGAAAATATTTTTCCTTTGAGCAAGAGGGTGGTATACCAGAAGACCAGTGGCAAAGCTTAGTCCATTCCATACTTTTTGTTTGTCATCTCGGAGAGGGCAGCTTGCTTTGTGGAAGTAGTTGTGTGTTCTAGTCTAGTATCCAGAGGTAATAGAATTAAAAGAGACAGGTGATGATGGGACTCCATAACCAAGCTTTTGAGCAGCAACAGAGCAGCCTGTAGCTCGTGGCTTTCTGCAAAGAATCTAAATTCTGGTCAAGCAGCTGACTTTGGCTGTGAGTCACTGTCGGGTTTGGGCCCAAATTCCTCTCTTCAGCCACATCATCGCTTTAGCTTTGCAGGTTCTGAAAAATCTGGAGCATGGGTGTTCTCTACATGTCTCTGGAATTCTCAGCCTCTCTGGAGATGCAGACACAGAATGTGAGGCAGGAGACAGAGCCTTTCATTCCAAATGAGCCAGAGGCATTTTTGATAGCTTGTTTGCATTGGCATCATTTCCCTCCATTTTATTGTGGTTAATCGACGAGAGTTTGACGAAGATTTCGGATACCACTCTCGTTCTAAAAATGGACCAACCCAAAGCCCAATTTAAAGCTGTTGTGACCTGATTAATTTTAACATTTATTACACATTCAGAAATGAAGGAAAACAATCCGAAAGTGATTTGAGAATTCAGACATTGAGTAATCAACATGTGGTACTAATTAACGAGAGAGCTGATGAAAGTCGGGTAGCTGTTCTGAAGATAGGTCTCTGTTGCTTGTCTCTGAAGAGTATGAGATTAGGATCAGCACCATGAACCACAGACATTTACTCAAAGCCTACCCGGTGCTGCAAATCATATGTCTCTGTATCCTCAAAGCCCAGGGCATGTGGTGTCTGGGCTCTGGTTCAGTTCCCACCCTTGAGGAGTTCACTGTCAGGTTGGAAAGACCGTCCGCAAACATAATGCTAAGGAGGAGCTAGATGATTGTGCCTATAAATAAAAGGGTTGTTTTTTTTTCTGTATTAAAAACACTGTTTGATGGATGAGTCAAGCGGCTGATTATGGTGATCCTTACACTGTGTATGCATGTATCGAACCTAAGTGCAGTTGGCCCTTCACTCAGATTTGAACTGGGAGTGTCTACTTAGATATGGGCTTTTTCCAGCAGTTAATAATGCAGCACTGCACTGTCCAAGGTTAGCTGAATCAGAACGAACAGAACACAAATAAGTACAGAACTAATAAGATACACAACCTTGGGTACAGGGAACCACGTATACAAAGGGACAGTTATAATCAATACTTGTACTTTCGACTGTACAGAGGGTTGGTACCCCTAATCCCGCTTTCTTTTAGGGCAACTGTATATACAATTTTAATTTTTATTTCTCAAATACGATTTAATAAAACTGGGAGGAGATGCACCACTTTTAACTGGTGATAATTAAAGAGAAAGTGCTAAGGTGACATTAAGGTGGTTTGCAGGAACAAATTGCTGGAAATCTTGACTGTTTTCCCGAGCAGAGGTGACTGAAGAATAAATGCGTGCTGCATGTTCTCCTTGCTGCTTGTTTTCATGTTTTGAGCTTATTGCCCATTCCATTTTGGCTTCTAAACTTTGAGAACAGTTAGAAATGAATAGGTAGACACGTAAAATCTCTGCATCTTTTACAAAGGACATGAGTTGTGCTTTCTCTAATTTGTTTGCATAAAAGATTTTGGAAACTTGCTATAGCCATTACCTCTGTTCATTGACCTTTGCAGTCCTACTGTTGTTTGAGATTAAAATAAAACCCTGAAGTACAGTTGCATCTTGAGAAAGAAAAGCTCTAGAATCCTGGGATAAGCTGGATTGTGGCTGGTGACCCTGGGCCTAAAAGAGGAGCTCGCTGCAGTCTTTCTTCCTAGATAAGCATACCTGTGTTTGTGTTAAGCATGGTTCGTAACTTAACCCAGCAGGTCATTATTATTTTGGCATTCAGAGGATCTACAGAATTCACAGTGGGGAGAGATGGTTGTGTGTAACTTGCCTCCACTTAGCTCAACCTCTTGTTAAGGTTTTTCAGGGATCTAATTTGATGTTTTGTTTTGTCTATTGACTTTTTCCCCCCTGACAGCCTTGGTATCATTTGCTCATGTTAAATATTACTTTATTTTAAAAATTTTTTTGTAAGCTTAATCTAGTTAAGTGCCATTCTTGTAGATATCCAGGTTTGCTTTAATGATTTGAGTGTTTGTATGTATAAGAAATTTTAGACATACATTCATTCATTTATTGAAAAAATACTCAAATTTCATTTTGCGATAGCTCATAACTGCAGTAGATAAATGGAGAGTCCTGGTACTGGTAAGACTCTTTAGTCAAAAAAGTATCTTATTCCCCTACTCATCTTGAATAATAAATTACTTAAGAAAATAAAACACAATAAGTTATTAAATCAGATCAGACTTGTTAAAAATTGGCTTTATTGATTAAAGTATTTATCTTATAGCATTGTTGTTGTTGTTCAGTTGCTAAGTTGTGTCTGATTCTTTGCGACCCCTGCAACACTCCAGGCTTCTGTGTCCTTCACTATCTCCTGGAGTCTGCTCAAACTCCTGTCGATAGAGTTGGTGATGCTATCTCATCTTCTCTCTCCCCGCTTCTCTTCCTGTCCTCAATCTTTCCCAGCATCAGGGTCTTTTCCAATGAGTTGGCTCTTCGCATCAAGTGGCCAAAGTATTAGAGCTTCAGCATCAGTCCTTCTAGTGAATCAGTTCAGTTCAGTTCAGTCGCTTAGTCGTGTCCAACTCTTTGCAACCCCAAGAATCGCAGCACACCAGGCCTCCCTGTCCATCACCAACTCCCAGAGTTCACTCAGACTCAGGTCCATCGAGTCAGTGATGCCATCCAGCCATCTCATCCTCTGTCGTCCCCTTTTCCTCCTGCCCCCAATCCCTCCTGGCATCAGAGTCTTTTCCATTGAGTCAGCTCTTCACATGAGGTGGCCACAGTACTGGAGTTTTAGCTTCAGCATCATTCCTTCCAAAGAAATCCCAGGGCTAATCTCCTTCAGAATGGACTGGTTGGATCTCCTTGCAGTCCAAGGGACTCTCAAGAGTCTTCTCCAACACAACATTTCAAAAGCATAATTCTTTGGCGCTCAGCCTTCTTCACAGTCCAACTCTCACATCCATACATGACCACAGGAAAAACCATAGCCTTGACTAGACGGACCTTAGTCAGCAAAGTAATGTCTCTGTTTTTGAATATGCTATCTAGGTTGGTCATAACTTTTCTTCCAAGGAGTAAGCGTCTTTTAATTTCATAGCTGCAGTCACCATCTGCACTCCTCAAAAAAAATGCTATAAACATTTGTTATTCAAGTTTTTGTCTTAGACTTTAGTTTTTGTTTCTCTGGGCAAAATGCCTGGGAGTACAATTGCATCGTTGTATGGTAAGTTGTATGTTTTTAAGAAGCTGCCAAACTATTTTCCATTTAGTTATTGCCAAACTAAATGCCAGACATTTCTAAAGTGGCTGTACCATTTTATATTACCACTAACAAAATATCAGATATACAGGTTGTTCCCATCCTTGCCAGCATTTGGCTTTGTTACTGTTTTTAAATTTAGCTGGTCTAATAGATGGGTCATAGTATCTCACTGTGGTCTTTGTGTTTCCTGATGAGTGTTGACCTTGAATGCTTTTTCATGTACTTATTTACCATCCAAACATCCCCTTAGGTGAAATGTATCCTTCTGTCTTTTGTACATTTTCTAAATGGATTGTTTGCTTTTATATCGTTGAGTTACAAGAGTTCTTTATATGCTCTAGATATAAGTCCTTACCAACTTGTCTTTTCATCCCTTTAAAAGGTTTCACAGAGCAAAAGTCTTAATTCTGATGCAGTCCAGTTTTTTCTTTTGTGTGTCATGCTTTCGGTGTTATGTCTGAGAACTCTTCACTAACTCCTAGGTCTCAAATTATCTTCTAAAACTTTTATATGTTTACATATAGCATTTAAATCTATGATCCATTTGAGTTCAGGATTCCTAGGTGGTTTGGTTGTAAAGAATCTGCCTGCCAATGCAGGAGACGAGGGTCCAAACCTTGAATATCAGGAAGGTCCTCTGAGGAAATGGCAAGTATTCTTGCCTGGGAAATCCCATGGACAGAGAAGCCTGGCAGGCTACAGTCAGTGGGGTCACATGGAGTCGGATGTGACTGAGCATACACTATGGACTATAATTTCAAATAATTTTTGTATAAGGTGTGAAGTATAGGTCAAGATTTAATTTTTGTTTAGGATATTCAGGTATTCCAACACTGTTAAAAAGTTCTTCTTCCATTTAATTGCCTTTTTTTTTTTAGTTAAAGGTTGATTGGCCGTGCTTGTATCGGACTTTCTGGATTCTCTGTTACACCATCAGTGGATGTCGCCATGTGATTTTTCTTCTCTGTGGTAGACTGTATTGATTGGTTTTCGAATCCAGGATGCAACAGCCTGGCATCCCTGGAATAAACCAAACTGCTAAATTCTGTTTACTGACATTTTGGAAAGGATTTTTGCATCTGTATTCATATAGGATGCTAATTTGTAGCTTTCTTTTTTGCACTGTCTTTGATTGGGATCCACTCTCTGTTGCTTTCTGAAAGAGGTTGATAAAACTAATATTAATTCTTTTTTGTTTGGTAGAGTTCTCCAGTGAAACCATCTGGGTCTAGATACTTGTTTTTCAGGAATTAATTGCAGGTTCAGTTTCTTCACTAATTATAGAAATAATTACCTGTTTCATATTGCATAAGTTGTTGCAGTTTGTGTTTTTTGAGGTTGTTGTCTAAAAGTCTCCTTTCTTGCTAGGCTTGTCTCTTTCCTGGTCATCTGGTTAGACAGAGAAGGCTTTTCTTCTTACTTTTTTGTCTGTATGTTGGTGTTTCAAGTTTACCAGCTTTTCCAGTATGCCATCTGGAATAAAAGGGCAAAAAAGAAAACTCAGGAAGTTTACAACCATGTCCTTCCTTGTGTCAGAGTCCCTGCTTGTCTGTCACCTTCTCTCACTTTCAGTGTCTTCCTATGTTTATGTTATGTATGATGTCCAGGGCTTTCTGTAGTACTTAGTGGGACAATAGGGAAAAGTAGATTTGCTTCACCTTCTTGTGAGTGGAAGCTCTTGTCTATTTAATTTTTGAAAAGTCCAAAGGACTATTTTTTACTAGTTAGGAATTTTTAAACTATTACTCTTGTTTTAGCTGTGCATTTCTGACTGTATCTTGAAAAATATTAAACTTTATAGGTAGCTTGTCTGCAGCAAATAGATAATTGAGAAAAAATCTGTTAATGTATTACCTGGGGTCAAAATTGAACCTAATAAAATCTGATCCAAATGTTATAATGGACTTTGTATATCACTGTACTATTACTTCCTATATTAACTTACAGAAAGATTAGAACTGCCAGTTTTAAGTCTAAAACTTCAAAAAGGATTTAAAATCAAGTTTTAAAAGAGCAGATCTGTGACAGTAACAACGTACAGTTATGAGATAGATGGTTCCACTGTAACGGTCTTTACTGTTGAGTTTTGATGGTCTTAAATGTTAGATGGGTTTCTAAGGGACCCTCAATTTCTCTCTCTCATCTATCATTAATACACTGGTTTTTAGTCTCTCCAGATTCATTTGATCATACGAACAAATGAAGTTAAATAGAAACCTGCTATCTTCTAATATAAAAATAGTGAATCAAAACATTATTGTACTATGATATAAAATGAACACTGAGGTTGTTTCTGTGTGCTTATTTGTGCTGTTATTAAGGCACACCTGAGTGTTAAGTCTCTCCATTTTGAAATTTTAATGGAAGCAGAGATGAAAAATGGCCTTATGAATGTGGCCATGTAGGATTTTTACTGCCACATCCTTGTGAATTCTTTTTTTTTCCCAAGTAATTCTCTGTGCTGAACAATATTTTTAAAACCAAGTAGCAAGAAATTGTTACTATACCCTTATATCCATGCAGTGATATTTTTAGGGGTCATGTGTAGCTGACTACTTGGGGAGGGGTCATTCTGCACCATTATCTATAGGCCTCACTTGTGGGTGCTGATGCTCTTCGGGCATCAGCATTTCTTAAAGCTTCCTATGTGATTCTAGCAGGAAGCCAAGGTTGAGAACCACTGTGCTAGATAGAATTTACTGTATTTAATGTGTTCTGTTGAGAGTCTGAAATTCCCCCTGTTGTTAAATCGTAACACTAAAAACAATTTTTTTATTAATAGACTTTTTAAAAAGTCTAGTTTAGGTCTGCAAAAAAACTGAGTGTGAAGTACAGAGGCTCTGTGCTCTCCAGTCCCCGACTCCCCGTTTCCCCTGTTATTAACATCTTGCATTAGTATGATACACTGGATCAATATTGGCTTATCAGTTATAACATTATTATTCACTGAAGTGCAGAGTTTACATTGGGGTTCAGTCTTGGTGGTGTACATTTTCTGGACTCTGAAGAATGCATAATGACATGTATCTATCATTGTGTTACTGTGCAGAGCAGTTTCATTGCCCTGGAGACCCCTGTGCTTCCTCATTTGTCTCTCCCTCCCCTCCCAGTCCCTTAGGAGCCAGTGATCACTTCACTATCTCCATGGTTTTGCCTTTTCCAGAATATCATATGGTAGTGGAATCATATATGGTATGTAGATTGGCTTCTTTGACTTAGTAATATGCATGTAAGTGTCCTTCATGCCTTTTCATAACTTGACAATGCATCTCTGAATGATAACCCATTGTATGAATGTACCACAGTTTGTTTATCCATTCACCTGTTGAAGGAAATCTCAGCACACATTTGCTTCCACGTTTTGCAGTTAATGGGCTTCCCTGTGGCTTAGCTGATAAAGGATCTGCCTGCAATGCGGGAGACCTGGGTTCAGTCCGTAGGTTGGGAAGATCCCCTGGAGAAGGAAAAGGCTACCCACTCCAGGATTCTGGCCTGGAGATTTCCATGGACTGTAGAGTCCATGGGGTCACAAAGAGTAAGACAAGACTGAGCGACTTTCACTTTCACTTTGCAGTTAATGAATAAAGCTACTGTAAACATTTATGTGTAAGTTTTTTGTGTAAATATAAGTTTTCAGCTCCTTTGGGCAAATACCAAGTACAGCTGCTGGATTATATGGTATATTTACCCATTCTTTTTAATGGTTGCGTATTGTGATATGTATTATTGATAATAACTCCCCTCCCCCCCGATGAACATTTGTTTATTTTTTAAATTTAAGTGACAAATAATACAACAGAGTTTATACATCTTTTTTGCACACATACTGATATTTATGTAGAATAGACTCCTAGAAGTAGGATTGCTCTGACCAAACAATGTGAATTTGCCCTCAGCCACACATATTATCAAGTCTCCCAAGGCTCACAGGAAGTTTTGACTGGACCTGAGGATTTGGAGGTCAGACTTGGAAGTGGTAGTTGAATCCATGAACATGGATGAAATTTCCTAGGGAGAAAATATAGAGCAAGAAGAAAGAGTGATCTGGAACAGAGCACTGCGTAACTGCCCACATTTAGCAGTCAAGTAAATTGCCTTGGAGGTAAGAGAATAACCAGGGTCAGTGATGTCAGGAAAGCAGAAGGCAGAGTGGGTTTCAAGAAGGAGGAAGCGGTCCTCTGAGTTTACATTTTTCTGAGGATGATGAAGACTGCCTGTGTTTTTGTGTTCAAGGTCAGGGGAGACCCTTTGACCTTAGTGAATAGCGGCAAGGTGACTAAACTTAAGGTACACGTTGAAATAACCCGTGGAGTGAGTGAGAGGTGAGGAAATGGCCAGTAGTATAAACGTTCTTTAAAAAAGGTAGACTAAAGTAACTGTAAGAAAAGGCAGGAGTCACAGAGTTTTGTTTTTGCCAGATGGCAGAGTCTTTAGCTTTTGTGAAAGTTAGTATAAAGGAATCAGTAGAAAAGTTCCAGAAAGTTCCAAAAAGTAACACTTGAATTTGCTACTCGCCGGCAGCTATTTATATAGCATCTATACTCAGTGGGATTTATAAATAATCTAGAGATGATCTGAAGTATATGGGAGGGTTGCCTGGCTTATGTGCAGGTGCTGCCATGTCTTATATAAAGAACATGTGCACCCTTGCATTTGGGTGTCTACTGAGGGTCTTGGAACCAGTCCTCCATGGAGGCTGAGGGACGACTCAGAGATGAAGCTGAGATCAAGAAGGGAGGGTGAGGCCAGATTTCTGGATTGAGACCTTCAGCAAAGAGAAGTGAATTTGTGTTTCCCCTCGTGGTGAATATTGTAATTTCATATTTGATTTTATGCCCCAGAAAATTCTTAAAAGTTTTTGCTGCTTGAAGCTGCTTTTAGAAGTCTCTAACGTAATTCCCTGGCAAGGAATCGAAATCAGCCCAATGCCAGATTCACTTGAAATTAATATTATAGCTAACTTTATTATAGCTAGTAATTGAGAATTTGACTTTGTAACCAATGAGGTCATTACCATCATGGTAATAGCTTTCATGGGCTATCAAATATGGTGGAATTTAAAGGTATTGATTTAGAAAAAACTTAATTTGTCCAACCAAGTGAACAGTATGGATCCTTAATTAACTAATTCTGTGTATTTGAAAACTAAAAAAAATTATTAGCTATTATTAATATATTGACATATTAAAAATAGTATTAACTTTTGCTTTGCCCTGTTTCTGAACTCTACTTAAGATTGTTATTCTTGATAGCTAAATTTCCAGATACTATGAAACTGGTAAGGATCTCTAACTTGCCAGAAAAGAGACAATATGAAAATGCCTTAGTAAGCTGGAGTGATGAGAATATATTAGAACAAAACTTAATAATGAAAGAAGTATAGATTTAATGCTTAGATTTCAGAAAGACACAGATATGAGGGATTATGATTGGAGGCTGAAGAATATAATATAGCTTAGTATTTGTTAATTTTTAAATTTGAAATAATTGCAAATTTTGGAAAAATTGTAAGACTAATATGAAGAACTTCTGCATATGCTACACCCAGATTCCCCAGTTGTTAATGTGTTTCCACATTTTTCTTATCATTTCCTTCCTTATAGTCTGTATTTTTTTCTGAATTATTTGAGGGTAAGTTATAGTCTATTGAGCTATTATCTTAAATACTGCAGTGTGTATTGCCTGAAAACAGGTACACTTTCATACATAGAGTACAACCATCAGAGCCGGGAAAACAGCATTGATATGTTCCTACCATCCAATCCACAGACCCTATTCGGATGTCACTGGTCTTTCCAGTGATGTCCTCTGTAACACAGAACACATGCTCACAAGCCTACTTTGCTTTTTCTTTCTGATCCAGAGTGCAGGTTGAGATCATGTGTGGTGTTTATTGTCATGTCTCGTTAGTCTCCTTTTCTCTGGAACAGTTCCTTTGTGTGTACTCTTGTTTTTTATTACCTTGGCAGTTTTGAAGAATTCAGCCCAGTTACTTTGTTGAGTATCCCTTAATTTGTGTTCATCAAGTGTTTATAACTGGATTCAGGTTCCCTAGTTTGGGCAAGAATACCCTAGGAGTGATATTGTGTTTCTATTGTGTCATCTGAGGAGGGGCACCTGCTGTGGATTCATCTACTGTTGATTCACCTCGCAGCCGACAGCTTGAATTTGTATCACTTTGTAGAGTATGTAGGTGCCATCTCTGTAAACTTGATAAGTTATTTTGTATATTTTATTAAATAATTAACTATAGGGAGATGCTCTGGGACAATGTAAATATTTTACTTTATCAAATTTTACATTCATTGATGATTCTTATTTGAAATAGCTGCCATATGATTTTTCTCCTTCAGTCGTCACTTCTACTTTTCTTAGTTGCTATCCTATAAGAAAGAGCTGTCCCTTCTCCCTGTTTGCTTGTTTACATCAATGTGGACTCAAGGAATCCTAACGTTTTGGTCAATGTATTATATAACCCTCTTAGCTCAGTTGGTAAAGAATATGCCTGCAATGCAGGAGACCTGGGTTGGGAAGATCCCCTGGAGAAGGAAATGGCAACCCACTCCAGTATTCTTGCCTGGAGAATCCCATGGACAGAAGAGCCTGGCAGTCCATGGGTTCTCAAAGAGTCGGATGCGACTTAGCGACTAAACCACTACCACCATTATATGACCCACTACTCTCATAGTTTACTTTGAATGCTCAGATTGTCTCAGACTTGGCCAGCAGGCACCTTTTTCAAGGTGACTCCTGTATTCTTTTGATATATCTCCAATATTTTTGAGCATTTACTTTCTGGCACGAAGTATTCCAGGCTCATCTTGTACTTTCTCTGACCCAGCTCTGCATTCAGGCACTTCTCCAAGGAATTCTAGTTACCTTTTGTGGAGAGTACAAGTAGGGAAATAAGATCTGGGCAATATGTATGCTCATTGCTGCTGGGGCTTCGTTGCTTCCAAGCCCTCTCGGCAGAGGGATCCAGGAAATACACATGCGCACACACACACTCCTACCCGCATTCGTGTCTGTGTGTCGGTGCAGTGTGTAAACGCCACGAGCTTTCACCTGTCGCTCCAGTTCTGACCCAGCAGAGTGTGCTCTAGTCTTCTATACAGCCCCGCTCTGGACAGAGAAGTCCCACTCTCACTTTTCTCAGTATGTTTATTATAGAATATCATATAATTCCTCTTATATAACTAACCTCTTGACCACACAAGCCAGAAACGGCTTGGGCCTGTCAGCCCTGAACTCACAGCCTCTTTGGCCCTGACTCAGTACCCATCAGCAGCTGCACAAACCAGCTTCCCCTTTGTCTTTGAGAAATTCTGTAATGGCACATTTTACATGTTTCAACTGACATTTATTATTTTGTCAGTTCTTAAGTCTAGGCTTTACAAGGGTAAATATTGGTGGAGAAGGAAGTATTAAAGAATGTATTTAAGGATCAAAACACATAAACAGAAATTTGAAAGAATACAACCTTTATTCAGCATCAGAAGAGGTTTTTATTAGCATTTTACTTAGATAACCAGTAACCAGTATATAAGTAAAGTCCTCGTGGCAATGAGCAGGAGGTAAAATTGCTGTGATTTTTGTATACTATTGACTGTGAATCCAGCACTGTCCTGTTTTCCTCTGGTAACCTTCTACAGGGCTTTGATGCCATAATATCAGAACTAATCTGGAGTTCTTTCTCATTAGAATAATTTTGATGAATTAAGTTTTATATTGTTTCCGGGAGTCAAGAGGTTTTTCTAGTCACTATAATTGATGAAAGTGAAAGAGGAGAGTGAAAGAGTTGGCTTAAAGCTCAACATTCAGAAAACGAAGATCATGGCATCTGGTCCCATCACTTCATGGGAAATAGATGGGGAAACAGTGGAAACCGTGTCAGACTTTATTTTTGGGGGCTCCAAAATCACTGCAGATGGTGATTGCAGCCATGAAGTTAAAAGACACTTACTCCTTGGAAGAAAAGTTATGACCAACCTAGATAGCATATTCAAAAGCAGAGACATTACTTTGCCCACTAGGGTCCGTCTAGTCAAGGCTATGGTTTTTCCAGTAGTCATGTATGGATGTGAGAGTTGGACTGTGAAGAAGGCTGAGTGCTGAAGAATTGATGCTTTTGAACTGTGGTGTTGGAGAAGACTCTTGAGAGTCCCTTGGACTGCAAGGAGATCCAACCAGTCCATTCTGAAGGATATCAGCCCTGGGATTTCTTTAGAAGGAATGATGCTGAAGCTGAAACTTCAGTACTTTGGCCACCTCATGTGAAGAGTTGACTCATTGGAAAAGACTCTGATGCTGGGAGGGATTGAGGGCAAGAGGAGAAGGGGACGACAGAGGATGAGATGGCTGGATGGCATCACAGACTCAAAGGACGTGAGTCTGAGTGAACTCGGGAAGTTGGTGATGGACAGGGAGCCCTGGCGTACTGCGATTCACGGGGTTGCAAAAAGTCAGACAGGATTGAGCGACTGAACTGAACTGAACTGATAATACCATGAATTTGATTATGCAGGTTTTTTCCCCTTAAAAAATGATACTGCCCCCAAGACAGTTAGGCAAGAAAATGAAATAAAAGGCATCCTATTTGGAAAGGAAGACATAAAACCATCTTTATTTGCAGATGACTTGATCTTGTGTATAGAAAATCCTAAAGAATGTAATAAAAAAAACCTCTCAGAACCAATAAATGTATTCAACAGAGTTACTGGATAAGAGATCAACATACAAAAACTCAGTTTCATTTCTAGATACTTGTAGTGAGCAATCTCAAAATGAAATTAGGTAGACAATTTTATTTATGACAACATCAAAAAGAATAGAATTGTTAGGAATAGATTTTTAACAGGAGTAAAAAATTTTATAAATTACTTAAATGGGTGGGGGAGGGTGACTCCATGTTCATAGATTAGAAGAGTTAATATTAAGATGGAAATACCCCTCAAATTGGTCTACAGAATAAATGCAGTCCCTGTTAAAGTAACAGCTGGCTTTTTTGCAGAAATTTATTATAATCCTAAAAGTCACCCCAAAGTTGAACTCAAAATAGCCAAAGCAATCTTGAAAAAGAATAAAATTAAAGACTGTGTGGTTCTAGCTTATAGACAGACATATATATTAATGGACTAGAATTGTGAGTCTGAAAAGAAACTCATATTTGTGGTCAATTGATTTTCAAAAATGATACCAAAACAGTTCAGTGGGCAAAAAATAATAATCTTTCAACAGATGGTCCTGGGTCAACTGGATATCCACATGCAAAAGAATGGAATTGATTCCCTATTTCACACTGCTGCTACTGCTGCTAAGTCGCTTCAGTCGTGTCCGACTCTGTGCAACCCCATAGACGGCAGCTCACCAGGCTCTGCTGTCCTTGGGATTCTCCAGGCAAGAACACTGGAGTGGGTTGCCATTTCCTTCTCCAATGCATGAAAACAAAAAGTGAAAGTGAAGTCGCTCAGTCGTGTCCGACTCTGCGACCCCACGGACTGCAGCCTACCAGGCTCCTCTGTCCATGGGATTTTCTAGGCAAGAGTACTGGAGTGAGTTGCCACTGCCTTCTCCATTTCACGCTATATACAAAAATTAACTCAAAATGGACCTAAATGTAAGAGCTAAAATCATAAAACTCTTAGGGAACAAAAATAGGAGTAAATTTTCATGACCATGGATTCAGTGATGGTTCTTATATTGGCATCAAAAGCACAAGTAACCAAAGAAAGACTAACTAGATTTCATCAAAATTAAAAACTTTTATACTTCCAAAGACATCATCAACAAAGTAAAAAGGCAGTTCATAGAATGGGAAGATATATTTGCAAATCATATTATCTGACAGAGATCTAATATCCACAATATATAAACAACTCTAAGAACTAAATAAAAATTCCAGTTTAGAAGCAAATAATTTGAATACAAAAAGAATATATGAATGACCAATAAACACGTGAAAAGAAAATGTCATTTGCTTTCTTTGACCCAGTGCGAATGACAACCACAATAAGATGGCACTTCATACCCACTAGAATGGCTGCAATTAAAAAAAAGAGGTGTTGATGAGGATGTAAAGAAATTAGAACTTCCATACCCTGCAGGTAGGGATGAAAAATGGTTCAGCCACTTTGGAAAACATCTGGCAGTTCTTCAGAAGACTGAGCACTGTCACATGATCCAGCGATTTCACTTCTAGGTATATATTCAAGAGAAATGAAAACACACAAAAATTTGTATACAAATGTCCATACAACATTACTTATAATATTGCTAGTTTAAAAGTCTACATAACCCCATTTGCCCATCAACTGCTGAACAGATAAATAAAAATGGATATAGTCATTCCCCCTTAACCCTCAGGGGATGTTCTAAACCTGCAGTGGATGCCTGAAACCATGGTATACTGAGCCCTGCATACATGTTTTTCCTGTGTGTACATGCCTATGATGTTTAATTTATAAATTAGCCATGGTAAGAGAATCTCCAAATTGCCACTATCACTACTCTTGCATGTTGGAGCCTATTAAGTAAGAGTTCAGTTCAGTTGCTCAGTCGTGTCCAACTCTTTGTGACACCATGGACTGGCTTCCCTGTCCTTCACTGTCTCCCAGAGTTTGCTCAGACTCACATCCATTGAGTCGGTGATGCCATCCAACCATCTCATCCTCTGCTGTCCCCTTCTGCTGTTGCCTTCAACCTTTCCCAGCATCAGGGTCTTTTCCAGTGAGTCAGTGAGTCATCAGGTGGCCAAAGCATTGGAGCTTCAGCTTTAGCCTCAGTCCTTCCAATGAATATTCAGGGTCGACTTCCTTTAGGATTGACTGATCACTGATCACCAAAATAGCTACTAAGTGACTAGCTGGTGGAATACACCTGATAAATGGATGACTGGAGTGTGGGGTGGATGGTGGGAGATCTCAACACACAACCTAAAAGAGTGCCCAACTGAAAATTTATGAATGATTTATTTCTGGAATTTTCCGTTTAGTATTTTTGCACTATGGTTTGACCATGAGTAACTGAGACCGAGGAAAGCAAAACCGCAGTCCAGGGGGACCACTGTATATCCCCACAGTACTCTATTATTTCACAGTGAAAAGGAGGGACGTGCTAATCCTGCTGTAATGTGGGCGAACCTTGAAAACACCATGCTAAATGAAAGAAACCAGTCACAAAAGGCCACATATTGTCTGATTCCATAGAGAAAGAAAGCAGATTGGTATTGCTTAGGGCTAAGGAAATTGGGGGAAATGAGGAGTGACCACTAATCGGTGTGAGGTTTCTTTGTAGGATGCTAAAAATGCTCTAAAATTGACTGTTGTGATGATTGCACCTCTCTGTGACTACACTAAAAACCATTGATTCATACATTCTTAAATGGGTGAATTGTATGGTGTGAGACTTGTCTCCGTGAAAGTGAAAGGGTTAGTCACTCAGTCATGTCCAGCTCTGCAACCCTGTGAACTATAGCTCTCCAGACTCCTCTGCCCGTGGGATTCTCCAGGCAAGAATACTGGAGTGGGCAGCCATTTCCTTCTCCAGGGGATCTTCCTGACCCATGGATTGAACCCAGCTCTCCCACATTGCAGGCAGATTCTTTACCATGTGAGCCACTAGGGAAAACCATCGATTCATACACCCTAAATAAATGGGTGAATTGTCTGATATGAGAATTGTCCCCATAAGTGAAAGTGTTCGTTGCTCAATCGAGTCCGACTCTTTGCAACTCCGTAGACTCTAGCCCGCCAGGCTCCTCTGTCCATGGAACTCTCCAGGCAAGAATACTGGCGTGGGTTGTCATGCCCTTTTCTGGGGGAGCTTCCCAACCCAGGGGTTGAACCCAGGTCTCCCATATTTGAAACTGTCATTACATAATCTTTTACAAATAAACTAAGTTTAGATTTGTCTTCTTAGTTTTCATTTTTACAAAAAATTACAAGTGAAATGACTAGCAACAATGTTCTTTACAGAATTTGAAAATGTGTAATTCTCCCTGATGGATTTCCAAATGGATTTTGAGCCTCCCACCAAATGGGCTTGAAGACTTTGCTGAAACTGAGTTCAACTGATTTCTGTCTTAACTGCTGTTCATTCCCTTGCCTGGCTCTTTGCTGTCCCATACTAAAAAGCTTCCTCAAATTTCTCTCCCCACATACTCAACCATACTCAACCATTCCCCACATACTCAACTGTAGCAATTTAAACCTCTTGTCACTTTAAAAGTTCTAAATCATATTTGACTTCAAACTTCACAGAGTCGAATTTGGTTCTGCAGTTGAATTCTGTCACACATTCATTTGCTCAGGTTTTTAACCCCATCATGTGGGAGTTCTGCCCATCCGCATTCAGTGTTGCCAATGCTGCTGAGTCTGCCGTGGGGGCCGCTCTCTTTATGGAAATCTGCACAGTGTGTAACTTGTTTTCATGTTATGTTGTCACGTTCATGCAATGCTGTAACAATAAATAGTGAAGTTCAGAAAATAGACTGTCTTATCAGTTTCTGGAAAGCCTAGAAGTTATAAAGTCTCTTTAAGAATAATGAATGAGGTATAGCCCCATAAGAAGTAAAAGCAGAGCTTTGATCTCTAGATTCTTTTCCTTTGAAAGCACCTGAGGTGCACAATTCATCTCCTGTGAATAAAAAGTTGGGAGGAAATCAAGCACTTGTTGCCCACCAGAGTTTCCCTTGAAGATTAAAACATCACAGAGTTGACAGCATGTTTGTATCACTCATGATCAAACACTCATTTCAGAAAAGGGTTTGCAAAATTGCTTTTGGTTTTTATTTTATGGAATTAAATTGTGATGCATTAGAGAAAGAAAAGATGGAAGAAGTTCTTGTTGGCACACATTTTTTAAGACATCTCAAAACAAGATGGCAGTTGGTCTTGGACTTCCCTAGTGGCTCAGACGGTAAAGCACCTGTCTACGATGCGGGAGACCTGGGTTCGATCCCTGGGTTGGGAAGATCCCTTGGAGGGGAAATGGCAATCCACCCCAGTATTCTTGCTGGAAAATCCTATGGACAGAGGAACCTGGTAGGCTACATTCCATGGGGTCGCAAAGAGTTGGACATGACTGAGCGACTAGATCATGGCAAATGGCCTTTAATCTCAGGATGGTTTTGTTTTTCTGTATCTTCAAGGTCCTCTTGAGAAGAGACCTGTTGTACTGTGTGGGTTTAGTTATGTAGACCTTTGTCTACAAACACTGATAACATCTGTCAGGCAGGCAACAAATATGATTCACAAGAGGGTTTCCTAAGGACTTAGGATGCATTTTCTTTTAACTTTAGTAAATAGACCAACTAATATTCAGTGTTTTAAGTATCTGGTAGAATTTTTCTTGTTTAGATTTTAAATTTAGATTTTAGTACAGTTATACACAATATACTGAGAATCACAGTATATTTTCTGCCTTTGTTGCAGATGTAACTAATGATTATAAAACTGCAGACCATTAAATCCAGAAAGCACTGTTTTGTATAATAATCATCGGTGGTTTCTGGAGATAAAAGAGTACCCATTAAGAGGGTATTTGATCTGATTTCCTGGCCTTAATATAAGATGTGGCTACAATGTGACCCCCCCCCCCCGCCCAATCTGTATTTAATACACATTGATAACTTTTACTGAAGTAAAGCGGAGAGTGGTAGGAGAAAGGATTGTATGTGAGGCTGACATCACTCTCTCTGTTTCTGTGTTATTTGAGTTCCTAAAAAGCTTTGTTTTCATGAATTAAAAGATATAAAATAATAAATTAATGTGCATATATTGAATATTCTGTAATTTCATTGATGGCTAATTCCTAGAAAATGTCAAATTAATTCAAGTTATTGAAATCAGTCAGTTCAATCACTCAGTCGTGTCCAGTTCTTCGCGACCCTGTCGACTGCGGCACACCAGGCTTCCCTGTCCTTCACCAGCTCCTGGAGCTTGCTCAGGTGACCGAAGTATCAGGCTTTAAAACGTTCATAATGGATCATTTCTTTGTTTCTCTTACTGTGTGTCTTGTTGATCTCTGTTTCAAAACTACTGGCAGTCTGAGGTTGATATTTTGGCACCACTTGGTAGATAGAATTCCAAGTTTACATTCTAGATTTGAGTTGCAGTCTAAGTTGTTTTTTACATGGAGAAAGATACACTTTAGTGCTACTTTTTATGTGTATGTTTTAGTGCCCTTTTTACAAATTGTGATGAGAAAATTAAAGAATTTGGGACAATTAAAACTCATCTGTATTTCAATAAATTTATAAACAGTTTCAATTAAGTCTCATTATTTCTGGTGAATCATTGGTAGAGCACCAGGAATACAGCATTTGGAATATAAAGCAACAGTAGCAGTAACCACAGTGCCGTGAGCTTCCGAAGTGTTTGAACACTGAGGTCAGATATATTTGCGTCTCCAGTGACCTGGATATATTAACATTGAAGGGAATTAGGAGAGGATTTTAAAATTCATGATTACCACTTTTTGTGGTAATTATATAGGATGTTAAAAAGCCAACATCTAGTTGACACCTACTTTTAAGTATCTTGAGCATTTGACTGCTTTAATCCAGAACAAAGGCCTTGAAAGTATTTGGAATAAAAAGAACTATTGAATTTGATTTCTATGCTGTAGGGCTCTCCAAAATGCTATAAATTAATTTAGAAGTCTCGATGAAGGTGAAAGAGGAGAGTGAAAAGCTGGCTTAAAACTCAGCATTCAGAAAACTAATATCATGGTATCCAGTCCCATCAATTCATTTCATATAGATGGGGAAGCAGTGGAAACAGTGACAGACTTAATTTTCTTGGGATCCAAAATCACTGGAGATGGTGACTATAACCATGAAATTAAAAGATGCTTGCTCCTTGGGAAAAAGCTATGACCAACCTAGACAGCATATTACAAAATGGAGATATCACTTTGCTGACAAAGGTGTGTCTCATCAAAGTTATGGGTTTTCCAGTAGTCATGTATGGGTGTAAGAACTGGACCATAAGAAGGCTGAGCACTGAAGAATTGATGCTTTCGAACTCTGGTGTTGGAGAAGCCTCCCTTGGACTGTAACGAGATGAGTCAGTCCTAAAGAAAAATCAACCCTGAATATTCATTGGATGGGCATCATGAAGCTGAAACTCCAATACTTTGGCCAACTGATGCAAAGAGCTGACTCACTGGAAAAGACCCTGATGCTGGGAAAGATTGAAGGCAGGAGTAGGGGACCACAGAGGACGAGATGGTTGGATGGCATCACCAACTCAATGGACATGAGTTTGAGCAAGCTCTGGGAGATGGGGAAGGACAGAGAAGCCTGGTGTGCTTGTTGTCCATGGGGTTGCCAAGAGTCAGGTACAACTGAGCAACTGAACAATAGCAATGAAGTTAAATTAGATATATAAGTTAAAAATAGGTTCAGCAGCATCATAGAACTGTTTGGAATTCAGTGGTTAAAACTTGTATATTTGTAGTGTTTTCCCCAAAATTTTATACACATATAATTTTAAAGCTTTTCCTGTAATCTTAGTAAATAGAAATGAAATTTATTTTTGACAAATAAAACAATGCAAAATTTCCTGTTCTCTAGGAATGTGCACTTTAAAATAGTTGATGTAAATTATACATAATGATGGGTTTTTCCTAATCTTCTGTTTTCATGTTTATGTGTCAGACTGGAAAAGGATAAAAATTAGAGGGTAGCATTTCATTTTAGATAAAATAAGATAATGACATGTCAAACTTTTAAGTTCTTATTTGTTAGTGTGTTCCATTCATTTGAATCTTAAAAGATGTCTGTCTTAAGATATTTTAGGATAAGGGTTTAAACTGTTAAACATCATTCTACATAATTAAATATAAACATGCTTTAAAATTCCATTTAAAAAATTCAAGGTTTTAGATTTAGAAGATTTTGTGCAATTTTGTCAGTGTTCCTGCCTTTGCTGTTCTTACTTACCTTTACTAGTTTTCCATTTGTATTAGTTTCTAAGCATACTTGGGGGCTTCCCAGGTGGCACTAGTGATAAAGAATCTGCCTGCCAGTGCTTGAGAGTCAAGAGACTTAGGTTCGATCCCTGGGTCAGGAAGATCCCCAGGAGGAAGGAATGGCAACCCACTCCAGTATTCTTGCCCAGAAAATTCCCTGAACAAAGGAGCCTGGCAGGCTACAGTCCATGGGGCCACAAAAAGTCACAGCTGAGCACATTAAGCATGTTTGAATCTGATCTTTCCGTGCAAGAAGCATCTATTGTTGGGTGATGGAGATTTCCTGTGTTGCAATCCATGTACTTTAAACTCTCTGAAATTGACAGCAGGAACCAGGTTCCCACCTTTTCCTTTGCTTATCATTTACCCTGCTAAAGGATGTGGCAACCTAGTAAATGTTAAATATTTAGTTGGTTTAAAGTATGTGGATTTTCTGTTTCAGTTGGATGTTTGTAAGAAAAAGTACATACTTTGACTGTAGTGTGTCCAGCCAGGTATACCACAGCCACTGATGTTGAAGCTGAAACTCCAATACTTTGGTCACCTGATGCGAAGAGCTGACTCATTTGAAAAGACCCTGCTGTTGGGAAAGATTGAGGGCAGGAGGAGAAGGGGATGACAGAGGATAAGATGGTTGGATGGCATCACCGACTCTGGGTTTAGGAGGACTCTGGGAGTTGATGATGGACAGGGAGGCCTGGCGTGCTGCAGTTCATGGGGTCGCAAAGAGTCAGACACGGCTGAGCGACTGAACTGAACTAAACATTTAATTCAGGAGATTGTTGATAACAGGCAGTGGTATTGCTAAGAGCCAAGCAAGGCACAGAGAGTTGATCCAGAGAATAGCAGTAGCAGGAAACCACTGCCACCCCTCAGCTGAAGAGAAAAGGGGCCGAGGACTCAGGGAGGGTGATAGTAGAAACTGGGGGTGGTTCTAGGCAAAGGGATTAGTTAGGGATAAGTACTATTACAGTTGACCTATGTTTGTCCAGATTTTTCTATGCTTCCCTGGTGGCTCAGAGGTAAAAGCCTCTGCCTGCGATGCGGGAGACCCGGGTTTGATCCCTGGGTCAGAAAGATCCTGTGGAGAAGGAAATGGCAACCCAGTCCAGTACTCTTGCCTAGAAAGTTCCGTGGGCTACAGTCCATGGGGTTGCGAAGAGTCAGACATGACTGAGCGACTTCACTTTGACTGTTAACAGGTTGACCTATGTTTGTCCAGATTTTTTCTATTCGTATACTAGGCTCTTCATAAAAAGAGTTGTTTATATTGAACCTTTTTTTTTTTACATAGCTGTCTATCTTCTTCTGTCTTTTTAATAGCATTTTGCCATGTGGATATGCACTAGCATGTTTGCCCAGTTCTCCACTGGTGGACATCTGTGGTGTTCCCAGTTTTTCAGTGTGGTAGAGCATTGCTGTAAATATCCTTATACCATACAAAATATCCTTATATCTATACAAAACGCATAGATAAACCCTGGTGTGTGTGTGTTTTTCTCGGAGGTGGTTCTCAGTCCACCTTCCAGGCTTTACAAAACACTGATGTGCAGGTTCATTCCAGTCAGTTTTCAGATCAAGATCTCTGATGATAGGATTCATTTAAAAACAAAAAAAAAAACCCAACTCTTTAGATGGTTCTGATATTTAGTCAGCCATGGAATGATTCTGAGACCTGGTCTTGCTGAGTCAGTGATTTTATTTTTTTAAAAACATACATTTTAAAGATAACTGTAACACTGTTTTCTGTATTAGGCTTAAGAGTAACTGCCAATAATAGAAACTCAAAATAATTTGTCTTAAATAAGATAGTTTAGTTCTGTTTTAATGTAAACTTCTAGACAGAGGCAGACCAGGGCTGGAATGGCTGTTTTATTCCTCAGAGTTCTCAGGTACCCAGGTTCCTTTCTAGCTTTTGTTTTTGCCAGACTGAGGGAAAGCTCTTAACCTCAAGCTCAAGATAGAGGTTAGAGCTCCTATCGTGCCATTCTTACTCCAAGAGGCAGAATGAAGGAAGGGCTGAGAAATTCAAGAGGCAAAGGCCTGGACCAGCTGTCCTACCTGACCTGTCTGCTTGTGTTTTATGGGCCAGAACTTAGTCACAAAACCACACCCAGCTGCAGGGGAGGCTGGGACACAGTCTGCTCCACTGAAAACCGGGAGTTCTTCTCTATGGAAGAAGAGGAGAATTGATAGTGGCCATCTCTGTGAAAGCTGTAAGCATCTGCCCACTTGCCCATAATATGAGTGCCCATGGCTCCAACCTGACCAGCTCAGGTCAGCCCAAACTGCTGAGTCAGCAGAAGACTGCACTGCAAAGTTACATGTTGACTTAAGAAGCAAAATAAATTTAAATCAGATTCAGGAAAGGTGCTGGAAAGCTGCCAACTTCATTATGTATAATAAACTAATGAGAGATTGAAGGCCACTTTTTAAATTGCATACAATTCCTTGTCTCTCCCTAATGTTTGGATGGCATCACAGGCTCAATGAACATGAATGTGAGCAAACTCCAGGGGAGATGGTGGAGGATGAGGAAGCCTGGCATGCTGCAGTCCACGGGGTCACAAAGAGTCGGCCACAGCTGAGTGACTGAACAACAGTGACAGCAAAAGCAAGGCATTTGTGGTTTATTAACACAGGCACGTGAATCTGAATAGTGCACACCCTCCTTTGAATGTGCCGCTCAGAGAGGACATCTTAATACGTGATTTATATAGACTTCAGTGTTCTTAAATTAGGATGTGAAAAGTGGTTCGGTAGGTGACTGTATTTAATCAGTAGTTTTTGTTCTTGGCAGTGGACGAAGGTCGCAGCAAGGAACCTGACCGCCTGCAGGTGTTCTACAAGAAAGCCATAATGCCTTACAGTGTTTACAAGAAGCAGCAGAGAGACCCGAGCGAGGAGGCGACCGTGCTGCAGTACGCGAGGCTGGTGGGGCAGGCGTGCGCCGAGCGGATGCTGCTGTTCCGAGCTGACCAGCCTGTTCGCCTCTCCCGCCCCCGGAGCCCCTGGGCGCTCCTGCGCTGCCCTGCCGACGTGTGCCATGGTGCGAGTTCATCACCGGGGAAACTCTCTAACCCTCCACAGATTAGACTTTCTAATTTTGATGGCTGTGTAGCTTTTCTAAAATATTTTGTGGCATATGTGTTTGTGAAAATCTCATGGTTAATGATAAAGATTTTAAAACTATGTTATGACATCAACTCATAATTGGGTTTTATCATTTCAGAAGTCTGCTTCATGAACAAGAGACGATTAACTTCTCTTGTTAATATTTTGGGAGGTAAAAATGTATAAGTGAACCTTAAGTGATTTAAATCACAGTTGTACTTTTTTTTTGTTCTTTTAGAGAAATTAAAACAGACTTTTTCTTCAGATCCACTTTAAACATCAGTTTCTGCTGAAAACACCTCAAGTGTGGGGAAGAGGGTTGGAATTCTGTTTGGTCACTTAGAAAACGTCTTCTCAAGGGATCAGAACTGGGATGCTGTTCAGTGTCTAATATCACTTTACTGCTGAATGTTACATTACGTAGTTTCACAGAAAACTTGAGAAAAGGAAACAGTACAAGCTTACAAAAAGGATGTTGTGTTACCATCGAATGTCTGTTTACCCAGGACAGTCTTATTCACGTCTGCTGTCTTGGCGTGATTATTTTTCCTAGAATAATTATTTCTCGTGTTCCTTTTACTCTGCAAAAATCCCAGTTTGGACAGTAAAATATGTGATTACCCAAGTAATATATTGTCCAGACTGGGACAGTCTGCTTTACTTCTCAAAATCTAACAAGTGAGTTTTTGTTGTTGTTTTTTTTATTTTTTTTTAGAAAATTGGTGCCTCCTGCCTTGACCTAAGCCCCTTGAAGGATAAATATACACTAGTGTTTATTTTCTTAGAACTCAGGACACTGGTCTTTGGTTATTGGTTAAAAATTAGTTTCTCTCTGACTACTTTTATAGCTGTGCCACACATCGCATTTAGTGTCGTAGAATGCGTTGTGAACTCAGTTCCAGGGCAGGAAGCAAAAGCATCCATTTCCTGCTCTTTGATTTGGCGCTCAGAGAGGAGATGCCACACGTAGTAATCTCAGCAAAGGTGGGCCCTGTGTCCTTCTGTCTTGTCTCTCTGGTCCTTCTCTCATTCAGCAGTCCCTTGTCCCCCACCTTGAAGGTGGTAGGCATTGTGCTGGGAGGCCAGGGGAGGGAGCAGCCACGTCTCCTCATAGTTGAGCTGCGCTGGAGACAGTGATGGACGGATGGAGGCGCTTACTCTCCTGTGCATCTTTGCAGCTGGCCACCATCTGCTGCCACCTGCCTGGCCACTGAGTCCTTTTCATTTCCTCTTTTGTCCATTTTCCCAGTTTCTACTGATCTTAAAAAAAAAAAAAAGAAACATTTTATTAAACTTAGTGGCTTGATTTTAAACTTTTCTCCTAAATGCACTGAATTGAGATATAAAATATTAGAAAATAATTACAACTAGCTAAACTAAAAAGAAGGATCCCAAGAGAATGATTTTTAAAATCAAATGTCTAGAAGTTCAAGATCCAAATAAATTGTATTTGTTCATTCACACACAGAATGTGTGTGTGTGTGGGTAACACCTACCAAGGGCAGGTGCTTAGCTAACGGGGGACAGAGTAGTGATGACAGAGATTTTGCATACTCTGGAATTTTGTCCTTCAAAATAAGTCTCCCAAGAGCATTTGATAGGCTCTTATTTAGAACTGCCTTCAGAATCTGTAGAACATTAAAAAAAAATTTTTCCCTCTAAAGTGAAGTTAACTTAATATTTTCATTTATGAAAAGGATACTGTTAAGCAAATAAACTTGAAGAAAAGCATACATAAGAAAGTAAGAGTGATCTAAAATCTTACTGAGTTGAAAGAAACTTGGAAATAGGACTTTAGAAGTCTTTTAAGTAATTTCAGTATTAAAGTACATAGTGAAGTGCACACCTGGTGCCCTAGGCATTGGAATGCCCAAGGTGATGTCAGCAGCTGTGTTAAACTGCTCTTATCATAGCATGTAGGATGGCAGGCATTAAGGCCACAACTCGAGCACCAAATGAAGAGAAAGCTTGACTCTCCTTCTTACCATGATTCAGGCTTCTTCCTGCAGAATTCAGCCCCCTCCCTAGGAACGGGGTGCTGTCGGGGTTGCCTTCTAGGTTGGCTCCAGTGAAGCCCCAGAGAGAGTGACCACTCTACTACTCAGTTGCTATGTTCTATTCTTGTGTTGGTTTTTGAGTAGGTACCGTATCAATCAAAATGAACAAATTATCTTCAGAGGACAATTATTTGTTCCTTGGAGCCCTCACTGAGTGAATGTTGATAGTGGGCTAGGAAAGTACAGTCGAGGAAAGTGACTTGACTTGGTCAGTTGACAGTCTAGCTGAGGAATCAGATTTTATGTTAATGGCTTATGTCTAAAGAAGGACATGTGAGGACATTTCCAAGACAGCTGATATCTTCGCAAGGCTAGAAGCTTTGCAGTTGCAGTCTTCGTGTTGTAGTCTGTTTCTGGTTTCAGATTAAACTTAACACCTGCCTCCCTGTCTTGGGAACAAAAATGTAGTAAAGATTCCCCATGATACCATCGTTATTTAAATTGTTTCAGTTTTGGGAGACTTTTGTCTTATTTTTTTAATGTATTCTGAGCACTTTTCTTTAATATTGTGAAAGAGAGAGGGTATTATCAGATGAATATATTATTCATTTGATTAAAATTATTTAGATAAGAAATTATTACTGTTTATGTTTACTTTCAAACTGCTTATTCTGATTTTTATCCATTTTGCAAATATCATTTGTATGACTTATGTATGGGAATTTATTATGTAAATGAACCTTTTCAGATTTCTGGACAGTCTATGGTTTGATTTTATAGGCTTTTTTTTTTTAAGTAGGATAAAGGTGAGAAAGATGATCTGTTACTTAAAATGTATCTATTGTTGCGTACTTTAAAGAAGGAAATAAATAGAAACAATTGGGAGATGTTTGAATTAGAAGTCACTCAAATGTGTGTTATTTTCCAAAAGAGAACCAGTGAGTATAAAAGGCAAAACAAGTTTGATTGCATGTGACTTTATTTTGCACTTGTATATGCTTTTGAACAGTCCATTTGATAAAGCTTGAATAAAACTTTCTATCTGCAATGACTCTTGCTGGCCATTACTTTAAAGACCTGTGTTTTCATCTGTCAGATTCTTAGATACATTTTACCTATAGTGAATATGCCGAAAACAGAGCTAAGACATTGGCTGTATATGAATGATAGTGTGTAATTTTCAGTAATTAGAATTCCAGACCACTTGGTTTCCTAAATCAAAGCATGACGGATTTCTCTCTCAGGAATAAATAAAAGAGTGAATCTTGCTTTAAGCGAAAAGTCTGGATTTTCACAAGATAATTTAGGGAGTAGACATTCTTTTATCCAGAAGAATTTGAAATAAGATTTAAGTAGTCAATTCAAGTGTTAATTTCTCTTAACAACTTCAGTTTTCAGAGGAATTTTCATAAATATGTCTTAAAGCAAGGTGTGCTTTCATTGTTCAGAAGAGTCCCCGGTATATTTGTTGAATACATTTTAAGTCTTTTTACAGTAGAGGGGATCCTGGTAGGTTTCTGATAAAATGAATCCTGTTTACCAGGCAATTTAACTATTAAATTCCCACTAATATTTTCTCTGGAATGCAAATAGCTTTATTGTTTTTCTTATTTGAAATAGCTTTATTGTTTTTCTTATTTGAAATGGACAGTGCTCACCAGAAAACATTTAGACAATACAGAAAAATACACCAAAGCAAATAAAAGCCACTCGTAATCCTGTCGCTGTTGCTTCTGCCATTCACGTGTTGGTGTATGTCCTTTCATGATCTTTTCTACCTACATGGATGTATGTGTTTTGTTCTATTTTGAAATAAAAGTGGAATTATAGCATGTATATTGTTTCATAATTTTTTCATCTATATTTTTGAGCATCCTGATTTTCTGTGAAAATGAAAATAGATAGGAAGAATAATCATTTAAATGGCTGCATAATATTCCACTGTGTCTATACTGTTTTGAGAAAGGAAGTTTAATACTTCAGCTCCTCATGGATGATGGGAGTTGTAATTGAGTGACATTAATTACTTTTCTCAGTTCTTTGTAACACTTGGCAACATGGTTCTTACTCCTCATTGCCTGATTCCCTTGACCTTTCACTGGAGGATAGGAATTTTCTCTTTACTTGAAGGTTCAGAAAATGTGTAGCTTTTAAAGCTTAATGCCCCTCCTCTGATTGTCCCTCAACTAAATATTTTCTGGATGATCTATACTATTATTCTTACAGTCTGCATGCCTCTAAAAATTTCCGGTTAGAAAATGTCTTGTTTAAAAGCTTGGAAGTTATTTAAAGCCAGTTAAGGTTCCAATTCATTGATTCTTTGTAGAGCAGAGATCTTTAAAATGGGTACCTAGAAAGAGTGGAAACCATATTACTATTTTAATTTAGCTAAGTATTTTACTTTTTAAAAGTACGTTGGTTAAGAGTTAATTCTAAGGGAGATGAAGTAAAATTGCATTTTTCATGCCTGTGTTGTGCTTAGTCGTCGCTCAGTCATGTCCAACTTTTGTGACCCCGTGTGTAGCCCGCCAGGCTTCTGTCCATGGGGATTCTCCACAGACAAGATACTGGAGTGGGTTGCCATGCCCTTCTCCAGGAGATCGTCCCAACCTGGGGATCAAACCTAGTTCTTCCACATTGTAGGCAGATTCTTTACCATCAGAGAATGTCTAGGTGGTGGTTAAATTCATGTCTTCAGTCCTATCCAGAAAATGTTTTCACACTAAATGATGCAATTAAACTAGGAATTAAAGTTGTTGAGTATTATTTGCATGCCAAACTTTTATTGTTTTAGACCTCAAAATAGCTTGCAGGTTTGTATAGCTTGGTTTCCTCATTACATCTTTTCACCTGCAATATGAAGAAACTATTCCAAGTAGAAGTGTTTTTCTTTAAAAAAAAAAAAAACCTAGCAGAGCAAATCTTAATGTTACATGGCATTTGTGATTTTTAATAGTTAATTACCTGTCAATATGGCATTCAGAAGTAAATATTTCAGCCACATTGGGGTAAGAGAGATTCTTCACTCATCTGGCATGCCTAAAGCAGACTGTTAGCAACTAGCACAGATATCTTGTTTCTTTCATTGTAAGATTTTTAAACATTTATTATTTATATGTTGCATGCTAGAGCAGCTATTCCAGAATGGTATAAATGTTGGTGTCCCAACTTCCATAATTCAGCACTGGGGTTTGGGGTCATGCTTTCCCCTGAACCTTAATTTTTCATGCTTTTGTCAGTCTGTGCCAGGGTCTTAAAATCATTGAACACAGGTCTTTTTTTTTTTTAATTAGCATTAAATTAGAACTCATGAATACTTCATGAAGTCCAATTCATCACTTTGTTAATTCAGTATTCAGTGAGTCTGAATAGCATCTCTCAACTAATGGAGCTTTTTGATCGTGAAACAAGAAAAACAGCATTTTAGGTTGGGGGATTCAGAGCTTAAGACTCTTAGCTCAGTTGTATGTGGACAGTTCTATGCAGTTTTCCAGCTCATTTTAAAATACAGAGAGAGGACCAGTTTGTAATTTGGAAGCTGACTTTATTGATGTTATTTTATTGACCATTCATTGTCTGATGTTATTTTATTGACTAATGCAAAGATTATGTATGTGTGTGTATATATGTATATACACAGAGTATCTACTTAACTAAGGCTTGCTGGTAATAGTATGATTTATTCTCAGTTTTCAAAGAATCAGTTTGATAAAGGATTTGGATACTTAAGATTTGTAAAAGTCATTCGACTGATAAAGCTGCTCTGTCCGATAATAGTCTAGTCACATGGTGTCTATTTAATTAATAAAAATTTCGTTCCTTAGCCTCACCAACCACATCTCAAATGCCCAGTAGCCACACGTGGCCCTGGCTTGCCTATTAGTTTCCTGGGGCGGCTGTAACAGGTCACCACAACCTGGCTCTCTTAAAGCAACAGAGATTTACCTTCTCAGAGTTTGGAGGGTGGAAGTCCTGAATCAAGGTGTCAGCAGGACCATGCTCCCTCTGATGGATCCGGGTGAACCTTCCTGTGCCCATTCCAGTGTGTGCTTGGCTGGCAGCCGCGATCCCAGTTTCTGCCTTTGGGTTCACATGGCCATCTTCCCTGTATGTATGTTTTCTGATGTTATTTTATGTCTTCTCAACTCTGTGTCTTCTCATCTCTTAGAACGGCAGTCAGATTTAGGGTCCACCTCAATCCAGTATGACTCCATCTTGTGTGTGTGTGTTAGTTGGAGTCATGTCCGACTCTGTGCAACCCTGTGGACTGTAGCCCCCAGGATCCTGTGTCCATGGGATTCTCCAGGCAAGAATACAGGAGTGGGTAGCCATTCCCTTCTCCAGGGGATCTTCCCGACCCAGGGGTTGAACCTGGGTCTCCTGCATTGCAGGGGGATTCTTTACTCTGAGCCACCAGGGAAGCCCTTAATATATCTGCAGAGATCCTAATTTCAAATAAGTTCACAAGCACCTGGAGTGAGGACTTGAGTACACTTTTTGGGTGACGGAGTCACAGTTCAGCCCACAGGAGCTGCCATGTTGGGCAGTAAAGGTACAGCCTACTTCAGTGAAGCGAGTTCCGTTGAATGGCACTGCTGTAAGGTGATTTTTTTTTAACTGTTATGATTTGATAGTTGTTTAAAGTGTCTATATGGCAAAACACCATGGAATGACTACAATAAACCATTTGGGGCAACTTCTTTTGACACTTCGTAGTCTCTCCCATCTGACTAAAGCACGTTTGTACATATGTATGAATTTGTGCTATCTCATTACCCAGGGCTGTGCCAGTTTCCTAAGGTAACTACCATGTCATTATGATTTAAAGGTAAACTATGTACAGGGATTTCCTAAAGGAAATCAACCCTGAATGTTCACTGGAAGGACTGATGCTGAAGCTGAAGCCTCAGTACTTTGGCCACCTGATGCGAAGAGCTAACTCACTGGAAAAGAACCTGATGAAGGCAGGAGGAGAAGGGGACAACAGAGGATGAGATGGTTGGATGGCATCATTGACACGATGGACATGAGTTTGAGCAGACTCTGGGAGATGTTGAAAGACGGGAGCCTGGCATGCTATAGTCCTTGGGGGTCCCAAAGAGCCAGACACCACTGAACAACAATAATGTACAGAGATAGTGTCTCTTTAAAGAACAATTTGAATGGAAGATTAATTTAGAAATCTACAGGATTTCTGCTATTATTTCCATTTTTGCATCTTTCTAGTTGTTTTGGTTACATGTTAATTTTGATCAAATAGAAAAAATTTACAAACTTATCAGAATCTATAGTAATAAAATGATCTAAATGCATCTCCTGAAAGCAGTCTACCAAAAAAAAAAAGCAGTGACTGACAAAAGAAAAGTGGGGAAAATAAATGCTCTTTTCATCTCTCTTGTACAGTTTAATCGACAGCTGGTGGTTACCTCACATGAGTAAGTGGACTCAGAAGACAGATTAGATTGATTTATAGCTCTGCTTTATAAAAAATTTTTTACTCCTTTATTATTGTATTTTAAGGATAATTTAATTACCAGTTTTCCCCCTAGTACAGCCTAAGTAAGTAAGTAAAGTCACTCAGCCATGTCCGACTCTTTGTGACACCGTGGACTGCAGCCCACCAGGCTCCTCAGTCCATGGGATTCTCCAAGCAAGAATACTGGAGTGGGTTGCGATTTCCTTCTCCAGGGGATCTTCCCGACCCAGGGATCGAACCCGGGTCTCCTGCATTGGAGGCAGACACTTTAACCTCTGAGCCACCAGGAAAGTCCTAAAGTGAAAGTGAGTCTCTCAGTCGTGTCCGACTCTTTGTGACCCTATAGACTATACAGTCCTGGAATTCTCCAGGCCAGAATACTGGAGTAGGTATCCTTTCCCTTCTCTAGGGGACCGTCCCAACCCAGGGATCAAACCCAGGTCTCTGGCATTCCAGGCGGATTCTTTACCAGCTGAGCCACAGCCTACTTGTAGCCAAAACTATGTGTCAATGTTCTCAACCTGGAGACCTTACAGAATTTCACTAGAGGCATGTTACTTAGATACAGATAAATTAATTTGGACTCACTTCACCAAAACTGTGAGCAGAGCTGGTGGCAAGGGAGGTCGGAGGAGCCTTTGAGATTGGTCAGCGGCCCCTGGAAGCTCCGCACAGTGTGAGTGGTGATTTCTACAGAAATGAAGAGATACTGTCTCTAGTCCCCCTGGTTTTCTGCCTATTCTTGAGATCCGTCTTGTGACTCACTGAATACTATTCCATCTGCTAATTTATTAAGAAGGCCAAAGAAACATCCGGGCATGGCCAAGCTGCACCTACAACAGCTGCTGACTCATGCTCGAGGTTGTTAATATTTCTGCTAACGTCCCCAAGAGTCTGTTGGGAAAGTCTGGAAATAAAGAAACCAAGTCTAGAGAAGAAATCTGGAGAACAGATTTTGTACCAAGTCTCTATTAGCTTATTGTACCAATATTGTCTCTATTAGCCTTTACTGCCTTCATTAAGGTAAAGAAACTGTTACATGTCAGCCTCATCAGTGAGTGATGGTCAATGGGGCTTGCTTATCTGCTGGTTGCTTATCTCGCCACTTCCACATCTGCATCATACGTGGAGAATCAAAGAGTAAGGAGAAAAAAAACAGGCTTGCCTGTTAGCAGCTGAAATGGGCTCATGCCTTACTCATGGGGAAAGCCACTCGGACCGTGTGGCATACGGAGAAGAAATGTGCGGTGTCACAGTGAAAGGATAGTGCTGGCTGGAGATGACAAGTGGGTGGAAGGGGCACAAGACGGTGCTGAGGTGCAGCGGATATCCAGCACTGGCCCCAGGGACAGGGCGTCCGGACACGGGGCAGGAAGATGGACCAGGGTGGGGAGGTGCTGATGTCAGGCCCAGAGCAACCTTCCGACTCTATTCCACTAGCAACTGGATCATTTTAGAAGCCTTAATAGGTTAAAAAAAAAAAAAAAAAAAAACCATGCAGGGGAACCTGGACTCCAGGCAAGCAGTTTCAGCTTCCGGGATCACTTTAACTCATTGTCTGGCCTTGGGCAAAGCCCTGAGGTCAGCAACGCTCACCTTCGTCATCAGACGGGTGCGCTGGGGCCACGGAGAAGACTGAGTATGCTGCTCCGCTGTCCTGCCCATCGCACTTTGCCAAGGCAGATGTCACCAAAAAGAAAGGTCATAGAAATAAGATTTACACAAAGTTTTTTTAATAAAAAGAGTAAATCCTACTAATCCAAGGCAGAGAACCCTAAGCATCTCAACAGTCCCTGAGCACACATAGTTTCAGGCTAGTCATTGTTGATTTTGGTGATGGCAGTGCTGAGTTGTCAAGGAAACAGTTAAAAGTCATTCATTATACTCTAATAAGGGCTTCCTGGTGGCTCAGTGACAAAAAATCCACCTGCCAATGCAGGAGACACAGGTTTGAACCCTGGGTGGGGAAGATCCTCCTGGAGAAGGAAATGGCAACCCACTCGAGTATTCCCACCCGGGAAGTCCCACGGACAGAGGAGCCTGGCAGGCTGCAGCCCATGGGGTTGCAAAAGAGTCAGACACAACTTCGCACCTAAAACAACAACAATAACATACTCTAATACAGGAAAATGTAGAATCCATTTTAAACATTTCCGTTCAAAATTGTTTTAAAGCAATGAAAAGACTCTATTGCCGGATAAATTACAGTCATCTGCCAAATTCGTGATCTTGAGAACACATCTTCAGGACCGTGGAATTAGAATCCACTTGGAACGTCTGCTCGAAAGATACTCTTAATGTTCAGAGGATAAAGGCTTCCTAATGGCCGCCTTTCTCCAATAGAATGTGGAGAAATAATTGTAAACAGTTATTCACAGGAACCCACGAAGAGAACCTCACTCCCGTGGGGCCACTATTCAGGACTTCCTTGGTATAATGGGAGAATAAAGTGGGTTTTGAGGCCTGGGACAATTATGCGCACTTTTGTTTGTTCTGGTGGAGACAAAACTAAACAACAGGATATCTGGAAGGCCAGCAGCGGTGCGTGGTCTCCGCAGATGCCCTCTGCACAGCGGGCTGCCGTATCCAGTTACAGCCTAACCGATAATGACCGGGGTTGTTTTCATCTCACCCCCAGCGCTCCTGCCTTTCCCCCTCCTCTGCATTATCCCCTGCATGAAGGCAAATTTGGGAGGAGGCATTTCCTCTTCCGATCGGCTTATCAAAGAGCCACAGTGAGTCGACAAGCATCATCAACGAGGTCGGGAAAGCAAAAGCGCATTTTTTGAGAATGGAAAAGTTGTGATGTTGCATAGGACTGCAGCGTGCTGCCTGGGTCGGGAAAGTGAGATAAGACCCAGAAATAGATTTGTTAGCTTTTACCATGACTCCCCCGCAAAAAGTGTCTCTGTATTAATGGCCGTTTCCTCCAGCCTAATTAAAAGTGGCTTCTGTTGTGTGTGGGGCTGCGAACCCAATCCCTGGGCCAGCACGATTTGACACGGAGGCCAGCCGAGCTGTTTCCTGAGCTTTGTCAGAAGCCCTCTGCTCGCAAGTCACGTTCCAGCAACTGCTGCGAGCGCCCCAGTGGAAGCGGGTCAGCATCTCAGTGGCCGAATCTCCCATCCTGTGGGGAGGTGAGAGAAGCACCTGCTCGCGCTTAGCAGAGAGGATGCTGGCCGAGGCCCCATCTCGACTCGCCAGACTCAGCAGAAAGTGAGCGATGTTGGGGAAGGTCTGAAATGCCTGAATGTCTGGACCGTCTTTGTTCTTGTTCAGAGTGCTGTTTGCGCAGTTGATGCTGAACCTAAAGTGGAACGGTCTTTCCTCTTTCTGCCCTTGCCGTTAAGTTTTCCAAAAGCCACCAGGGGGCAGAAAGAAACTTCCTTGCCTTCCCCCACCCCACTTTTTGATTATATGGGGAAAGGTGAATTTTTTTCTTTTATGGTCCCTGAAGGCCAATGTTTTTAATATAAACTATGCTTCTCATGTCTTTAATTTTTTTTTAAGATCTGAGTTGTCTTTGGTAAAGAATCTGCCTGCAATGAAGAAGACACAGAGGCTCAGTTTTGATCCCAAGGTCAGGAAGATCCCTTGGAGGAGGAAATGGCAACCCACTCCAGTATTCTTGCCTGAAAAGAATCCCATGGACAAAGAAGCCTGGCATACTACAGTCCAAAAGGTTGCTAAGGGTCGAACCCAACTGAGCTACTAAGCACTGCCCTGCACTCCTGCAACTAAGGCAGATTGTGAGAGGGGAAGCTGCATATACACAGCATTTTATACCTGTTAGCTGAATGGCCACCTGACGGGAAGAGCTGACTCACTGGAAAAGACCCTGATGCTGTGAAAGATTGAGGGCAGGAGGAGAAGGGGGCAGCAGAGGATGAGATGGTTGGATGGCATCACCGACTCGATGGACAGCATTTGGGTGGACTCTGGGAGTTGATGATGGACAGGGAGGCCTGGCATGCTGTGGTTCATGGAGTCGCAAAGAGTTGGACACGACTGAGCGACTGAACTGAACTGAACTGAACTGAAGGTTTCATTACATAACCTGAGGGTTACTCAGGCCTAACCAGCATCCCAGTCTTTCCTGTGTTACCCTCCACGTTTCCAGCCTCATGGGGCTAGTGCAGGCCCTTAGTACTTATTATTGGGATTATTGCAAAAGCCAGTGTCCACCCGGCTTCCTCCAGCCAGTTTAACAGCCCCATGTACCACCCATTTGATCCCACCCTCCTGGGCCCACATCAGACAGCACCTCATTCCTTTCTGAGTGAAGCCTAAGCTACTCCACCTGCCCCAGCTTCTCCAGCTTTCCTCCTGCATCGCCCTTCCATCAACTCCAGCCCCAGCTCTTTCCTTCCTGTGTCTCGATTCCTGGGTCTGCTCCTGCGTCAATCACAGCCGATCCCTTCCAGCAACACATGGTCAGATCTCCGGGGTCCAGACCTGGTACCGCCTCCTCACCAGCACCTCGCCTACAGTGTCTGAATTCCGTCTTCGTAATAGCAATTCTTTTCTTTCTTAAACTTTTATTGGTGTATAGTTGATTAGCAATTTAATCTTTTTAAAAAAATTAAATTTAGTTTTGGGCTGAGCTGGGTCTCCATTGTGGCATGCGGGCTTTCTCTAGTCCTGGAGAGCAGGGTCTACCCTTCGTTGCACGCGCTTCTCATTGCGGCGGCTTCTCTTGCTGCGGAGCACGGGCTCTGGGCACGTGGGCTTCAATAGTTGTGGCCCACAGCACGTGGGATCTCCTGGACCAGAGAAGGACATCGAACCTGAATCAGATCCATTGATCAACCTGGACCAGGACATCGAACCCATGTCCCCTGCATTAGCAGGCAATTCTTTTTTTTTTGAATGTTATATATATTAAAAAAATTTTTTAATTGGAGAATAATTGCTTTGCAGTGTAGTGTTGGTTTCTGCCATACAATACACATGTCCCCTCCCTCTTAAACCTCCCATAGGTGGATTCTTAACCACTGGACCACCAGGGAAGTCCAGCAATTCTTTCTTAAGACTGGAGAAAACCCAGACAACTGGGGTCCTAGGAACTATGCATGTGTTTTCAGTAGAGGCAGCCAAGGACTGGCCTCATTGGAGAAACCTCTCATCAGACGCAGACAAAATCCCATTCCACCCCTTCTGCTGCTGCTGCTAAGTCGCTTCAATCGTGTCCGACTCTGTGTGACCCCTTAGACGGCAGCCCACCAGGCTCCCCGTCCCTGGGATCCTCCAGACAAGAACACTGGAGTGGGTTGCCATTTCCTTCTCCAATGCATGAAAGTGAAAAGTGAAAGTGAAATCACTCAGTCAGGTCTGACTCCTAGCGACCCCATGGACTGCAGCCCACCAGCCTCCTCCACCCATGGGATTTTCCAGGCAAGAGTACTGGAGTGGGTTGCCATTGCCTTCTCCGACCCTACTACACCATTAAAGACATTCTAGGCATCTTACTATTAGTCTTAACACTAGTCTTAACCCTGGAGAACGCATGCTGGTGTCATGGGGACCTGAGATCAGCCTCCACGACCCCACGTGTGATCGGCTCCTCACAGTTAGTTTCCTAGCATGGTGTGCAGATGTATAGGAAGCATTCTCAGAAGAGAGTTCAAGGTGGAACGTATTGAACTTTGCTGTGTCTTGGAGAAGGCAATGGCACCCCACTCCAGTACTTTTGCCTGGAAAATCCCATGGATGGAGGAGCCTGGTGGGCTGCAGTTCATGGGGTCGCTAAGAGTCGGGCACGACTGAGCAGCTTCACTTTCACTTGCACTTTCATGCATTGGAGAAGGAAATGGCAACCCACTCCAGTGTTCTTGCCTGGAGAATCCCAGGGACGGAGGAGCCTAGTGGGGTGCTGTCTATGGGGTCACACAGAGTCGGACACGACTGAAGCGACTTAGCAGCAGCAGCAGCAGCACGTGTGAACAGTGAGAGAAAGGAACGCGCAAAGGATCCCGTGAGCAGCTGGGGGCTGTCGCGTCTCAGTAGGGAAGGGCACATGGGGGCACACTGGCTGTTGGTAGAGTGCTTGCTGTGGGTAATGAATTCCTAGCCTAATGGGCACATGGATCCCAGTACTCAGGGCAGGCCTGTTTTTGGTTTAGAGCTCACACACCAAAAAGAAAAAAAAAATTACAGAATGCACAATATGAGTTGAAAATTCTTAAAGGAGATCAGTGTAATCCCTCTTTAATTTGGTCTTTTCTTCTTAAATTCATTTCGCATATGGGAAGACATTCGTGCAACGGACACAAGGGTATTTTTTTCACATGCTGAACACTCTTGGCCCTGGGAGAAGTCCTTGCCCCTAACTGAGATCCTGTCGGGAGGCAAGCCTTGCGAACACAGCTCTGAAAGGAGCTCCCGTCACCAGCCAAGTGGCCTTTGGAATGCAGCGTCTCCGTCTCTGTAGATCCCACGCGTCCGTGGGTCCCTCCATAGCATGTGGGTGGGGGCTGAGGCGCAGTGAGACATAACCTGTGAAGAAGCCGTTGCTACTCACCTCACTTTGCCCTGAACGCATGGCGTCTTCCTGTGTTGGATGAGGCACTGCTTTTCCTGGAAGCTCGTGAGGCCCTGAAGGACAGGCCTCCTGATTGGGTGAGAAGTGTCGCATAAGACATTTGAACCATGAGCCGCTCACAGTGCCATTTGCCTAAAATCACCATCTCTCCCAGTAGCAGAACATGCCCCTTACCCCTGGGTGCCCAGGAAGGGTGCTTCCAGGGCACGCAGCCGTAATACTAACCCAGCACGTCCTGGGACTGCAGACCCGTGTCTCTCCTGGAAGCCCAGGGCTCTCCACCAGCGTGCTCTTGAAAAGCCCAGTGCAAACCCAACACCACACACATACAGTTCATTCATTCATTGACTTCTCGGTGGACATATCCATCCAACAACGAGGGTGCGCCTGTCCTGGGCCAGGCATTGTGCTTGCCACTGAGTGAACACGAGAGAGGGAGCCCCCGTCCTCCTGGAATCATGGGCTAGGGAGAGACAGACAGACAGACAGCTGACAGGTGAACAGATAGGTAAGAATGCTGGGTTGTGCCCCGTTGTACAAAAGGCCCCTTGAAATGGGGTGACAGGGAAGGCCTTTTTGAAGCAGTGACAATAAATGTGTCATAGACGAAAAATTGTCACTTGGCATCTGCCTCTACAAGGTCACAAACCCCAGCAGTCGCTGACCTTCAACACACCCCGAAGGAACTCAGGGCAGCGGTCAGGAATGAGGCACTCTGTGCCCTAGGGCAAACTGAAAGAGCAGATTTTTCAGGAGAAGGTTTTATGAGCCCAATTCTTGTATCTCTTTATGTCTAGAAAAGAACTAAAATCAGTAACTGCTCCCAGCAACTAGCAGCAACCTTCTACAGAAACGTGTGCTCGACTGCACATAACCCCTCCAGCAAATGCACACACATACAGACCTCCCCCAGCCTCTGAGCTCTCTGAGAGGCTGGTCCTGGGCTGCAGTCTTCATTTTGCCCCAAATAAAACTTAACCCATGACTCTTACATTGTGTGGTTTTTTGTTTTTGTTTTTCCCAGTCAACAGTGTGTTGAGTGTATACAGCTATGACTACATGCACACCTGGAGTTCATAGATAGTCGCAGTTCAGTCTTTGGAAAAAAAAAAAAAGCAAAAGTGTTAGTTGCTCAGTCGCATCCGACCCTTTGTGACCCCATGGGCTATAGCCAGCCGGGTTTTTCTGTCCAGGGAGAATGGGATTCTCCAGGCAAGAATACTGGAATGGGTAGCCATTCTCTTCTCCAGTGGATCTTCCCGACCCAGGGATTGAACCTGGGTCTCCTGCATTGCGGGCGGATTCTTTACCTTCTGAGCCGCCAGGGAAAGAGTCTTGGGGGATAAGCTCAAAGCCAGGAGATGGAAAGCAAGTTGGGCTAAGAGCGCAGATGAAACCCAGTGGACATGCTTAGGAAGAAAATCAAAGGCTACCAAAGCGGTTTCTTGAGAGAGTTGATATTTATTTTCCCTACGGTTGATTTTGGGAAAGGAGGTCAAGGAGGTCCCCGCAGAAGGAATGGTTAGAGACCCCAAGCGGAGGTGGAAATGCACAGGAGCAGCACGTGGTTAATTCTGCTGAAATCTAGATAACTTGAAAGAAAGTTGTGGCAATACAGCCGCACAGGCCTAGGGGGCATCTCACGGTGGGTGGGCTTGGCCAGGCTGTTGGGTGCAAGCCTCGGGACTCACTTTCAACGAGGTGAGAGTGGCCATGGCTGGATGGACGGATGACCTGTGAGGAGTCTCCCCAGCAGAGAAGAGAGGAAGCCACATCCTCATCTCCCAAGATAGAAATGGAGCTTGCCCGCACAGAAGCCGCACGCTGGATGCTCTCTTGCCATCAGCTAAACTGGCTTGGTGTTTTCACCAGGAGGCTGGAATACTTGGGACTCCTAAATCTCTCCTCGGAGAAGGCAATGGCAACTCACTCCAGTACTCTTGCCTGGAAAATCCCATGGACAGAGGAGCCTGGTAGGCTGCAGTCCGTGGGGTCGCTAAGAGCCGGACACGACTGAGCGACTTCACTTTCACTTTTCACTTTTCACTTTCATGCATTGGAGAAGGAAATGGCAACCCACTCCAATGTTCTTGCCTGGAGAATCCCAGGGATGGGGGAGCCTGGTGGGCTGCCATCTCTGGGGTCGCACAGAGTCAGACACGACTGAAGCGACACAGCAGCAGCAGCAGCAGCAGCAGCTAAGGGCTCCTATGGGCTTCCCAGGTGGCTCAGTGGTAATGAATCCGCCTGCCAATGCAGGAGATGCGAGTTCGATCCCGGGGTCAGGAATATCCCTCGGAGGAGGAAATGGCAACCCACTCCAGTATTCTTGCCGAGGAAATCCCACGGACAGAGGAACTTGGAGGGCTATTAGTCCATGGGGTCGCAAAGAGTCAGACATGACTGAGCGGGCATGCTTACCTCTCCTAAAGGGAGTACCCTGTGTGAGGGGGCGCCAGGGCAGAAAGCCAGAGGACCCCTCCCACACACAAGAACAAGCCCTGCGAGGGCGTAACTGGCTAATGGTGAGGCCAACACATAGGATTTGCCAGAGGGAAAGAAAAACAAAGATGGGAAAGAAGAAATCTGAAATTCTACATATACCTGGCGTTTATAATATAGGCATTCTCAGCTAAGGTCGCTTCATAGTATTTTTCTTTGAGAATATATGTGAATATCCATTTAAATGGTTTCTTTCTTCCTCTCGAAGTATGGAAACAGGCTATTCAAGGTGACAGATTTGTGTCTCAGATGATAAAGCAAATACTTGTTTTATTTAAATTGTGTCACTGGGTTTTTCTTCCCCTTTGTAAGAGTGAAGCTGGAAAATCCCCACCTACACGTTTCTTATGTGTAAGATGACTTGGCTCCTGCCAGTCTTGACTGTACCTGAATCTGTTTGGATGGGGCCTCTGTCTCCCTCCCAAGAAGGGCCCAGCAGCTCTAAGACCCCAGAGAAGTGCTCTGCCCACTCCCCACTCAGCTCTTTTGTGTGCTCTCATTACATAATCCTCGACAGCAAGGTCTCAGGGGAGTGCGTAATCTAGGAAGTTGCCAACATCAGGACTCCCAGGGCCCAGTCTGAAATAAGACACCTTGCTATGTGTTATCCTGGCCACGAAATCAAGTACTAGCGCCCCATTTCCTCGGGAGACATGGGCCACGTGTTCCAGACCTCCACACAGCTCCTATGGACTTTAATAAGGGACAAGCGACCGAAACCACATGCCTTGCTTGGAAAGTCTGAGCTGCCCGCATACTGTCTCTGGGGAAAGGGGATCTTTTACAACTCCTCGAGTCAGCCAGGGACAATGAAAACCAAATGTGTCCGCTTTGCACGCAGGCCTACACAGACATGCTCACACACACGCGCACGCTTTGCAAATACTTATTACGTGTGCAGGTCGAGGGTAGTTTCTGCAGCTGAAGTGTGAACTGTCGATGGGTCTGCAGAAGGCAGGATCTCAGGATTAGGGTCATTCTGTTCACTGTGTTCTTTCCTCCTGTTACAGCTGAGAAACGCTGTCTATGTCACCAAAGTGTATTCTGAAGGAGAACAGCTGCCTCTGTATGCGGCTGACAAAATGCTGTCTGTATTTTCAACTCTGTAAATATTCCTCCCATTTGCCTACATCTCACCTATAGGCTTCTTTGTTCTGCTGTTGGAGTAGGTGCAGGGCTTTGCGTGTCCCCCACGATCAGGAGGTGTCACTGACCGCCCCCGCCCCAGCAGAGGCAGGGGACTGGTATTGCTGTTCTAAGATGGGCCCTGGTCCCCAGCCCCACTGTGACAAGCAGGTTTCACCTTGCGCAATGAAGAGCTGAGCCTTCCCATCCCTGCTGTGGCCGGGTGGTGACACCTGCTCTTCAGCCAGGACTCCAGCCTCAGCGTACATGCCTTCACTGGAACGTTTCAGCCAGTTGGGGAGGGATTTTGGCCCCATTCAGGGTGAAATAGTTGGTAGTACCCTCCATGTGGGGCAGCTTAATAAATGTTCCTTTATTCCAGCAGCAGCCACTGCTTTCTGGCTTACCTCCTCCAGCGGCCTCATCCGCGCTCATGGGGTCGCCTGTCATCCTCTCCTCCAGCCCCAGTTCTGCTTGCTAACACCTCCCTACCTTCATGTCCCTTGGTCCTCCACCAGCTCCTGCTCCTTCACTCGTGGTCCCCAAATGGCATCAATTCCCCCCACGTGGTCCATCTTGCAGCCTCCATGACTGATCACCCATGTGTCCAACATAGAATCACTTGAAAGCCTTGCCAACTCCAGCTCTGATGTAGTTCTAGCGTCTTTATGCTTGGCGCTGGGTTAAGTTTGCTCTCAGCTCATCTGATGCAGTAGTAGCCCCTTACTGGGCTGGCTGGCTTCAGTCTCCCGGTCCAGCTGTTGTCTTGCTGAATAATAGGCAAGGGACATTTCTTCCTAAAATAGGATAAGATAGTTCCTTCCATGCCTTTTCATTGATTCCTGTTATTTCCTTGCCTGAGTCAACCTTTTATTGCTCAATTAAATGCTAACCTTCTAACGTCACACCTGTTAGGATGGCTACTATCAAAAAGCCCCACAAAATAATAGTGTTTGGTGAGAACGTGAAGAAAATTGGAACTCTTGTGCACTGTTGGTGGGAATGGTGAAGCCACTACGGAAAACAGTATGGTGGTTCCTCAAAAATTTAAAATAAAACCACATTGTTGCTGCTGTAGTTCAGTCACTAAGTCGCGGCTGACTCTTTGTGACCCATGAACTTCAGCACTGAACTTCAGCACGCCAGGCGGCCCTCTCCTTCACTATCTGCCAGAGTTTGCTCCAACTCATGTCCATTAGGCTTCCCTCATAGATCAGTTAGTAAAGAGTCTGACTGCAGTGCAGGAGACCTGGATTTGATCCCTGGGTTGGGAAGATCCCCTGGAGAAGGAAATGGCAGCCCACTCCCGTATTCTTGCCTGGAGAATCCCATGGACAGAGGAGCCTGGCAGGCTGCAGTCTATGGGGTCGCAAGACTTGGACAAGACTGGAGACTAAGCTCACAGTACATGTCCATTAAGTCAGGGATGCTGTCTAACCGTCTCATCCTCTGCCACTCTCTTCTTTTCCCTCTTTCTAGGTCTTTTCCAATGAGTGGGCTCTTCACATCAAGTGGCCAAAGTATTGGAGCCTCGGCATCAGTCCTTCCAATGAATATTCACGGTTGATTCCCTTTAAGATTGACTGGTTTGATCTCCTTGCTGTCCAAAGGACTCTCAAGAGTCTTCTCTAGCACCACAATTCAAAAGCATCAATTCTTCGGCACTGAGCCTTTTTTATGGTCCAGCTCTAACATCCGTACATGACTACTGGAAAAACCATAGCATTGACTATATGGGCCTTTGTGGGTAAAGTGACCACTCTCCTGGGTATACAGCCAAGAGAACTGAAAGTAGGAGCTCAAAAAGATGTTTGTACACTCATGTTTACGGCATTATTCACAATAGCCAGAAAGTGAGGGCAGCCCAGGTGTCCATCACAGATGAATGAATTTTAAAAATGTGAATGCATACAATGGAATATTATTCAACCTTAAAGAGGAAGGAAGGAAATTCTGACACATGCTACAAGGTGAATGAAGCTTAAGGATGTTATATTGAGTGAAACAGGCCAATCACAAAAAGACAGAATGCTATCTGACTCTCTGCGGATATCTGTAAATCAAATTCTGGAAGACAGGGAGTAGGATAGTAGCTCCAAGAAGTGGGGGAAGGAGAAATGGGGAGCTGTGGCTTTGTGGGTACAGAGTTTCAATTTCAAAAGATGGAAAATGTTCTCAAAATTGGCTGTACCACAAAGTGGATGTACCTGAGACTACAGAACGGCATACTTAAAATTGATTACGATGCTGAATTTTATATGTATTTTACCACAATTAAAAAAATTAATTGTTTACATTATGATGTAGCAGCCCGGTTGCCTTTTGTGCTGTTTCACAAAGATGGATTTCAGTAATCGAGGAAGGTTAACTCTGAAAAGTGTGTGGAATTTGTAGAGTAACAAAATGTTAAATTCTAAGGGCAACCAATCCTCTCTTCTAAGAAGGGTCAATTAGATTCATGCAGTAAATGTATACTATCTAGAAGATTCCTTTAGACAAAGCTTTCCAGTGGAAACTTTGTTTTGCTATGACCTAGGGTAGGTGTTTCTACTTAGCCCAGCATTTTCAGCAAGCGTAGGTAGCTGAGGATCTTGAATCTCAGGAGGGTAAATTGCAGGCGTACATGCTGATGCTGAAGCACAAAAGGCTAGGAGAGCAGTTACACAAATCTGGACCATGCCTTTGACCATTTATCGGGAGATTTTCCATTCCCATTTCAAAGGGAGAGAAAGAATAATAAGAACCAGTGTCCAGACCATTTTAATAAATACAAAGTTCCCCAAAAGGCCCACCATTGCAGACCTCACGGCTCCTGCCAAATCCTGTAAAAATAAAGATTAAACCGTGCAGAGTATTTGTTTTGTTCTGATTGCTGTTATTTTGTTTTGGTAATAGAAGTCCCCGGCATCTGGCCTAAGAGAGTGCGGATGGCTGTAGCTTTTGATACCCTCTTCTCCTGCCCCTTAAAAGAAATTATTTCTTTCTTGGCTGAATAATATTCTCCTTTCCTGGGATCACACACTCAGCATAGCTCATGGGGAGCAGGACAGTGCTAGGCTGCCATGCTGAAGCACTGGGTTCTAGTACCAGCCAGCCTGGGGCTCACAATTCTCATCCATTCTCAAGATTTTCTAAGTAATTTCAAGCTTGTGGAAATTTTGCCAGAATAGAACAAAGAAACCCTGCAAACCTTTTACCCATGTTCCTCAAATGCTAATATTTTGCCTTTCTGTCTGTGTGTGTCTCATATAATCAGAGAAGCATGATCAGAATCAGGAAAGTAAACTGGCATGATAGTAGTGTCTCTAGCAGCTCTAGTCTCACCAATCTTCTCAGTAATGTCTTCTATTATTCTCTTCTTTCCCCAGTCTAAGACTGATCATTAAGTCCATTTAGGCAGTGAAGTGTTAGGCACTCAGTCGTGCCTGACTCTTTGGGACACCATGGACTGTAGCCTGCCAGGCTCCTTTATCCATGGAATTCTCCAGGCAACATTACTGGAGAGGGTAGCCATTCCCTTGTACAGGGGATCTTCCTGACCCAGGGATCAAATCCAGATCTCCTAAACTGCAGGAGTTGGACACCACTTAGTGATTGAACACAACAAAGACAGTGAAGACTCATTTATTTTTTTTAAAGATATTTTTGGTGTGGACCATTTAAAAGTATTTACTGAACTTGTCATAACTGAAGGGCTTCCATGGTGCCTCAGTGGTAAGAATCTGCCTGCCAGTGCAGGAGATGCAGGTTTGATCTCTGCACTGGGGAGATCTCCTGGAGAAGGAAATGGCAACCCACTCCAGTATTGCCTGGAAAATCCCATGGACAGAGGAGCCTGGCAGACTACAGTTCATAGGGATGCAAAAAGAGTCAGACACGACTTAATGACTAAACAACCAATCAATAATTAAAAATGCCTGTGTGATCAGCCGCTTCAATCATGTCCACCTCTTTGCAACCCTATGGACTGTAGCCGGCCAGGATCCTCTGTCCCTATGATTCTTCAGGCAAGAATGCTGGAGTAAGTTGCCATCCCCTCCTCCAAGGGATCTTCCTGACCCAGGGATCAAACCCATGTCTCCTTTGTCTCCTGCATTGCAGGCGGATTCTTTACCACTGAGCCCCTGGTGAAGCTGTATAATTGAAAATACCTTAAGGTAAATGAGAATGTTCATTTGATCCTCTGTTGCAAACTAACTCATATAGCTTCACAGTCACCAAGAAATTGTTCCTTTGAGGGAACAGGGGAATTAAGATGCAACACTTTAGAGGTATGAAGACTGTCTTGTCTGTAGGCTAAAATGACTGCTGCATCACTGCACTAACCAAAAGCTCACAGGAAACTGAACAGGAAAAACAGGGATAGAGAAAATGGTCATAAGAAGTTCATAGACTGAAGGCAGGAGGGAGGCCTCTGATGAAGCTCTGAGGACCACCATTCCTTGTCTACACTCCAAGTGGAGGCTGGATTAAACCTCTTGGGAAACATTGCCTGTGGTGTTGCTGTGAAACATACACTCACTTCTCTAGGAATGAAGTTTCTCAGTGGAGGAAATGTTGATTTTTCAAAAACTGATGATTGGAAGGCAGGAGCTGGACTTTGAGAACTGTCATTATCCTGCCCTTTTCTGCGCCCACCCGCCGCCCCCATCCCAGGAGCACGTGTGCGTGCATTTGCGCGTGTATGTATGTAGGGAGATTCCTCCCAGGGTATCTCTGGTCAGGATGCACTTCTTTAGGTAAAAGAGTCTTTCATATAAGAGGGAATGGCAATAATCTATCACACTGTAGGAATGCTGACCTTATGAGAATTGTGCTTAAAAATTCAAATGTCATTAACAATATTGTTGGAAAGGGGTCCTTCAGGGTGCTCTGTATCAGATCAAAAAGTAGAGACGTGCTAGCTTGGAAAATATGGGTTATTGCATTAAAAAAGAAAAGAACTTTTATTATGGGAAATTTCAATCATACAAATTCGAATAATACAATGAACCTTTGTGTACCTATCACGCAGCCTCACCAGCTGTCATCTCATAGTGTCTCATCTCTCCCCTTTATCCTGGATCACCTCCCTATCCTAAATTATTTTTAGTAAAACTTGACATTGTCTCACTACATCAATAAGTATGTGTGTTTAAAAGATATAAAGCTCTCAAAATAATTAATCACAACCCAGTAGCATTCCTCATTATATCTCCATTTTTGTAATCATCCATAATTCCTTTACATCACTGAATATCTCTTCAGTGTTCACATTTCCTCAGTTATCTTATAATTTTTTTACAAATCATTCAAAATCAAATCAAATCACTAAGGATCCAAATTAGGTCCATACATTGCAATCAGTTCACATGTCTCTTAAGTTTATTTTAATCTGTAAGTCTTCTCCGCATATCTTTTTCCCTTGAAAATTATTTTTTGTAGAAACCTGGTCATTTGTCCTGCAGAATTTTCCACAGTCCAGATTGTGTTGACTGCATCCCTGTGGTGTTGTTTAGCATGTTCTTCTTTCCCCTGTACTTGTGGCCCAGGTCATGCAGGAAATGAAGGATAAATGTTTGATCTTTAATTTACAGTTTTCAGGGTAATAAATTTGCTCCTTTTTCTCTGAAGGTAGTGAAAACACGCACACGTATGTTGCAGGAAAGGAGACCCCTTCCAGGGCCCAAGACTGGGCTTGTCTAACACTCTGAATGAACTGTCCAAGGAGATACACGCTGACGGAGCAAGAGACTCTACTGGGAAGGGGCACCCGGGGGAGAGCAGGGGGTAGGGGAGCCCAGGAGACTCTACTGGGAAGGGGCACCCGGGGGAGAGCAGGAGGGCAAAGGAGCCCAGGTGACTCTACTGGGAAGGGGCACCCAGGGGGAGAGCAGGAGGGTAGGGTAGCCCAGGAGACTCTACTGGGAAGGGGCACCTGGGGGAGAGCAGGGGGTAGGGGAGCCCAGGGGACTCTACTGGGAAGGGGCACCCGGGGGAGAGCAGGAGGGCAAAGGAGCCCAGGGGACTCTACTGGGAAGGGGCACCTGGGGGAGAGCAGGAGGGTAGGGGAGCCCAGGAGGACTGCTCTGCCATGTGGCTCTCAGTCTCAGGCTTTATAATGACAGGGTTAGTTTCCAGGTTGTCTGGCCAATCATTCTGACTCAGGGCCCTTCCTGGCGGTGTGCACACCACTCAGCTCAGATGGATTCCAGCGAGAAGGATTCTGGGAGTTTAGTGAGACATATGGGCTGGCGTCTCCTCTCTCCTTTTGACTTTCTCTGACTTCTTCCCATTGGTAGTAGCTTGTTAGTTCTACATTCCTTTCCAGGAACTCCTCTTAAGATGACTCAGGCAAGTGGCTACTGTCTGGCCTGGCCAGGGCAGGTGGGTTCAGTCAGTATTTCCTCTAACCCATATAGACATCTGTATATCGATTATGAACTTATGAATTTAAACATATTTAGCATGTTTGAACATGTTTGATGACTTTTAATCCTTATCAATTGTTACCCTTTTGAAGCTCCAAGAGTACCCTCTTTGGCCAGTGGAAGGTTTTTCTTTGGCCAGTGGAAGCAAGTTCTTCTTGGTAATAAACCATTCCGTTGTTCACCAGTTCATTTGCTTATTCATTTAACCGAGAGTTTTGTGTCCCTGTTATAGGCAAGACATAGAACTAGATGATGTAAAGAGTATAAAACCAAGATTTGGCTCTTGTGTGCTAAAGCTTACAGTCAAAACCATGAGAAATCACATGTAGGCTGCTGCACCTAGAAGGTGGTATTGTGAAAGATGCAGAAATAAGGATGTGCTGCAGAGAGCTGGAGGTAGAGCTGTTGCGAAACTGCCAGGTATGCAGCCCTCTTCTTTGCTCTGATGTCCTCAGCATGAGATTCTATTTTGTGATCGAGGATGGCTGCTCCATCTCCTGCCACACTGCACATGTCCAGCCAGCAAGAAGAGTGGAGAGGGAAGGGAAAGGCAGGTTCCTACCTTCTAAGGTCAGCACCCAAACATTGTACATATCACTTCCACTCACCTACCAATGGCCACACCCAGCGGTCAGGGAGGCTGGGAAATGTAGCCTTGACCTGGGTGACCGTGTGTTTGTTCACTTTACTGCGTGCAATCTCTGTGTAGACCATCAACTCTCCAAGTTCAGTCTGCATATGAATCACCTGGGGATCTTGTTAAAATGAAGACTCTGATTCAGTGGGTGGGGGTGTTGGAATTTTGCATTTCCAACAGATGGAGCAACGCCATGGGTTCTTGGATCACAATTAAAGACCATGCTTCAAGGGTGCTGATGGCCACACAGGAGGGACTGGCTGCCTTCTGGATGGCTCACTCTCACAGGCAGTTTCGGTCTTCATTAATCCGTCATTCTGCTCCCGTAGCTATTTGGGTAAATATCTTTGGAAGATGTTGAGTATTTACATTAAACACCCAGATAATGGGTCAGTGTACAGAATGTAATTAGAAGTTTATTTGCCTGAAGTAATGTGTGTGTTAGCTTTTGTTTAGAATTTGAATTTTCCCTTAGGATTATCAAGTTTGGGCGTTAGCATTACTACCATAGTAATTTTTAAAGTGAGTTATTTTCTAAGTAGAAAACAAATCATAGTAGCACACAGATTTCTTGGCATTATAAATATTTAGATTTGTGGCCTTCATCCAATTTTCTTCAAACACTTTTGAAAGTGTGAATAATTGCACTTTACACCAGTATAAATAGCATCTTTATTTCCTAGAGAAATCTAAGCACTTCAGGGCCCTCGGATTATGTCATCTCTTACATTTTGTGAATAAAAATAGGAGCATCCCTGGAAGTGTTTCTTGCCTCCCTGGACCTGGCCAAGTCCCCTCTGCCCTGCTTCCCCTGCTCCCTCCAGCTTGCTGACGTGGCCCCTGAAAATGGTCAGATCCAGGATGGCAGGCCTGCCTCCCTCTTGTTCACCTCTGGGTCCCCTAGCCTAGAACATTCCCAGTCCCTGGGGCTAGATTTAGAAGTTTGGATCTCTCAGTTTGTTTTGTCCCCAGCATCTGGCCTTTTCTGCTTGACCTGGTAGTGCCTGGTGCAGGGGCTTTGATCTTTCTCCAGCGAAGCACAACCAGGGCTTATCAGGCTAGCTCAGGGTCGTTAGGAAGATTACAAGAGGGAAGGTAAGTGGAAGCACTTTGTGAATCACAGCATGTTTCGCAAACGCAGTAGTGCATTACTCTGGGTAATAATGATATATTATTATAATTTTTGAGCATTTACTGCATGCCAGGAAGTAAATGCTATACATAATTCTCTCCTTTAATTACCATCTCATTTCACAAATGGAGAAACTGAGGATTCAGTGATTGGGCTGAGGTTACTGAGCTGAACGGACAGAGCCAGGACTCCCACCCAGGCTATCTCCAGAGCCTACGTTGTTAACTTGGATTCACTTAAATCTGATTCCATTATAAGGTGAGAACATATTTTGGGATGAGTTCAGGCTTGAGTCTGGAATTTTAAAATCACCGCTGTATTTCATTTCTTTTCATATTCCAGTGTGTGCCTTTACCTGCTGGACATGCCTTCTGGCACCTTTAGTTCATGTCTTTATCATCTTTCCTTGTATGTGCATCAGAAGCATGGGGCTGTGTAGAAGCTTTGTGTCTTGGCACCTTATTGGTGGGGGGATCTAAGCCTTAATCTATATTTTTGGTTCGTCTATGGGGAGGAGAGGAGACCAGGAACTAGGGCGTGGGAGAAGAAAGGTAAAGAAGTGCAGACTAGCAAATGCCCCCTACCCATGCGTCCGAGGTCCTGAAGTCTGTCCAGACTATTATCTCATCCTGTTCTCCGTGTTTCAGTCCAGATAATGTTTATTTCTCCCTCCTTCCTCTAACTTTGAAAATCACTTGCCCTATAGTGTATTAAATAGGGATGCTATGTGCTTTAGAAAGATGCACAAAAACGGAAAAGGAATTTACCTTACCCCCTCTGGGCATCTCAGTGAGCATTTTTAAAGATGCTTAATGAAGCATGGGGCTTCTTTAGAGCAGACTTGCATTTAAGCTGCGAGCTTTGGGTTTATTTCCTCCCCTATCTCATCTCTCTCCCACCCCACCCCCAGCTCTGAACAGTTCCTATCCACCACCCCCTCACCAGGCGGCAAATGTCCTCTTGGTTCCATCCCGCAAATCAGCACTCAGGGCGAGAGAAAGCAGCTTTGGGGAGTGACCTGAGTGGTCAGCTTGGGTGAAATGTGCACAATAAACTTCTATCTGGACTGAATTCTTCTGTGAAGTGGCAATCACTTCCCAGACAGACAGGCCCTGGAGGACCCGCCGTTCTGCATCTTTTAATCACCGTTGCTATGGAGAAAGCCACTATTTCATTAGAGAAAGCGCCTTAACGCAATTAACACATAGTTCAGTTGTTCCCCATCCCTTTTGGGCCCCGGGATGGAGGGGGTGCTGAGGTATTGCTTTCCCTGGGGGCCCTGCAGGAAATAGCACGCCAAACTGGGCAGGGAGGGGTCCCAGGAAGTAAACTTGGGACACTCCGGACTGGCTTGTAGATTAAGGAATGTCCAAAGGAGGATCCGGCTTAAAATGAACAAAAACTCAAAATGAGGACTGACTCTGTTTCAGAGCCAAACAAAACAAAGTAAACAAAGAAAAGGTCTCGCTGGCTACTTTTTGATTTTGGAAATGTACTGAAAATCTCCCCATATTTTCTGGTGAAATTGATTTTTCTGCTCTTTCTTATTTCAATTAGGGTTTTTTTTTCCCCAGCACCGGGACAAATAAGTAGCGTGGTTGAGTGTGTGTAGCCATGAACGCTACCCTTGAGGCTGACCCTCTGCCTGGCTGCTGTTTTAAACTTCCTTTCACAAGCTCATTTGCAAACAGGGAAGATAGTATTTTCTACTTAACTGGAAAAGAAACTTTCCCAGGGGTGCCTGCCCGGCTAAAACAAAAAGGAAATGCTAATAAAAATGATGAGTTTTGATGGGTATGAAATGAACGCTTGGGGGAGAGCTTTCTAAAGTTACTAAATTCTGGGCATTTCCCGAGAGCAGGGCTGTAGGTTTGTTCTCATATTCACTTTTCTCTCACTGGGTGGAGTAAAAGACTCAAGTGACAATTTAACTCTAAATTAAAAAGAAGAAGGTGCACTCAGAAACCCATCTGGAAAAAGAAGGGCGGTAGAACAGTTGGCCAACAAAACAAAGTCGAGGCATATAGATTCCGTATATAGATGTTTTGCATCATCCCTAATTAGCTGATGTATTTCTTTACGCGGACTCTTGGAGGAATTCTCAAGCGTGTCCCCTGCCGCTCCTAGAGACCGCAGAAAAGCAAACGACACCGAATTTTCCCTTCTTAATTAAAATGTTAAACAGGGTTAAGATGCCAAGTTTCATCAGTGATATTTGTTCCCCTGGTGAACTCCTAAGTCCTGCTGGGGTTCAGTTCAATGGGAGTTATTTGAGTCAACACATGTTATTAAGTTTCCGAATGTAATCAGCCTAGATATTTTAATGGAAACTTTCTCCTTTCTTTTAATAAGCATGTGGTTTGGTTATAAAAGCACTTGGGTTGGGTGCCCTGCATTGCCCTTCCGCAACCAGATCGCCATAGCAACTGGCAGCTGGTCTCTACAAGCCTGGCGGGCGCTGCGAGGGGGCGACGGCAGGAGTCCAGCCCCCAGTGGCCGTGTTTGGCCAGGCATAAATATCCTCAATGGGATTAGAATGTTTAAGGGGCTAAAGGCTGTGGGAAAACTTTTGTCTGCCATATTTATCTCTTCTGCTGTTGTGTCTTAACATTTTCACTTGGGGTACAATGGGGTTACAAGTGAGAGCAAATGTTTTGATGGGTTTATTTTGAATTATGAATTCATGGGTCTGCATAATCACCCATCAGCATCAACCTGCTTTTGACTGTGTTTGCCCAGGACCAGAGGTGGGTGGGGGGGAGAAGGCAGTGGGAATCCACACCCGGGAGTAGCTTCAGTGTGGAGAATTAATTACATGGGGTGAGGGGAGATGCTTTTCTCCCTGGGTGGACACTGTATCTTGGAGACAGGTTTCAGGCTCACAGCCCTGCTCCTGGGGTAAGGGACGATGTGAAGGGCAAGCCTTTTTTCTGGCCAGTTGATTATTATGGGAGAAGGAAAGAACTGGGAGGTAGGTGTTTCTGTCTCCTGATCCTCAAACTGCTTGAGTTGCAAAGGATGTTGTGTTCAGGACTGTGAACAGTTTGTCCTTGTTATGTGCTGAAATGTGTACCTTCCATATACATATGCTGACGCCCGAACCCCTAGCGCCTCAGCACACGACTGCATTTGGAGATGCCGTGCTGTGCATCGTCGCTCAGTTGTGTCCAACTCTTTGCGATCCCATGGACTGTAGCCCACCAGGCTCCTCTGTCCATGGGATTCTCTAGGCAAGAACACTGGAGTGGGTAACCTATCCCTTCTCCAGGGGAACTTCCCAACCCAGGAATCGAACTGGGGCCTCCTCCATTGCAGGCAGCTTCTTCTTCTTCTTCTTCTTTTTTTTTTTTTTACCAGCTGAGCTGCTCAGGAATTTGAAGATAGGCCCTTTTTCAAAGAAGTGATGAAGTTAAAATGAGATCATTAGGGTGGGTCCCCGGTCAAGTCTGACAGGTGTCCTTATAAGAGAAAATGTGGACACATAAAGGCACCAGCCGTACATGTGCTAAAAATGCGGGGCCATGTGAGGATGTGGCCATCTGCCCAGGAGAGGGACCTCAAGGGAACCAAGTCTGCCGGCTCTTTGGCCCTGGACTTTCAGCCCCCAGGACCACATTGCTTAGGCTGCCCAATCTGTGGCATTCTAACAGCAGTAGGCTACTCCCCCTGCCCCCTCAAACCATTTTCCAGTTCTACTAAAGCTGTTGACACGTGTGTTAGAAGAAGTAGGTGTGATGACCCAGCAAAGCCAACCTGGATCATAGGCCAAAATCTCTCTCCCCTTCTCTTTCTGGACAGGAAAAAAAGTCACGCTCATTAACCAAAGACCCTGCCATTAAAGAAAATTTAGCATGGGTCTCTGTCAACTCCCTTGCTAGTGGCCTACCTTTTCCCCCTTCCCACTATCCTTCTTCAATGTTACATGTTATTGGCAAGTTTAATGGAGCAGATATTATGAACTGTTTGCCTTATTTTGTAAAACTTCTGTGCGAAATATCAAAATGATACATTCATTTTTTTCTTTTTAAAATTTATTTTATTGAAGTATAGTTGATTGACAATGCATTAGTTTCTGATGTACAGTAAAGTGATTCAAATATATAGATATATACATATGTTCTTTTCCAAATACGTATTTTCATATCTATATTATTTTTCACATTCTTTTCCATTATAGTTTATTGCAGAGTATGGGATATAGTTTCCTGTGCCATACAGTAGGACCTGTTATTTACCCCTTCTGTATATAATGGTTTCCACTCCAGTACTCTTGCCTGGAAAATCCCATGGACGGAGGAGCCTGGTAGGCTGCAGTCCATGGGGTTGCTAAGAGTTGGACACAACTGAGCGACCTCCCTTTCACTTTTCACTTTCGTGCATTGGAGAAGGCAAAGGCAACCTGCTCCAGTGTTCTTGCCTGGAGGATCCCAGGGACGGGGGAGCCTGGTGGGCTGCCGTCTGTGGGGTTGCACAGAGTCGGACACGACTGAAGTGACTCAGCAGCAGCAGCAGCATGTATAATGGTTTACATCTGCTAACCCGAGACCCCCACTTCATCCCTCCCCCGCCCCCTCCTCCTTGGCAGTCACAAGTCTGTTCTGTGTGTCTGAGTCTGTCTGTGTGTCATAGACAAGGCTCACCTGTCTCCTGTTTTAGATCCTGCATGTAGTGGCGGCATGTGGGTGTGTGTCTCTCTCTGGCTCACTTGGTGTGCTGATCTCCAGGTCCGTCCGTGCGGCCGCGTGGCATTGTCTCACTCTCTGTTCTGAGTGGCACTTCATCAATGGACTCATTCTCATTCTGCATCCGGGGAGTCCCAGTGGCTGAGGGCTCAGGAACATCCCCCATGGGTCCTTTACTGTCTTCTTCCCCGCCACTCCCATCTGCACGCGTAACCAAGGGAAACCCTAGCTCCACCTGCTCTGAAGAGTGAGCCAAGTTTGAAGTGCAAGGGGGTAGGCATGCCCCAAAATGTAAGCAGACCGGATGTAGCAAAGTTGGACTTGAAGACAGACAATTTAAGGATGATGATTTGTATTTCTACAAAGTATACATTGCACAAGTCTATGTGAAAGATACATCAAATAACAGACTCTCCTGGTGCATTCAGAGTTGGATTCAATGTAGAAAAAGCTGATTCCTGTGGAATTTCTTTCAGAATGCTTGCTTAGTAAGAGAAGACACGGATGAGTACGAAGATTGCTTTCTTAAGCTGCTTTTGGTCAGGAATGGGGGTAACACAGTCAAACTGGAAAGCAAGTAGAGCTTAACAGATGAATATATACACACATGAATATACATAGACATCTACACATTCATCTGTAGATAAATATGTATACATACAGACCTATGTATACATACAGACCTATGTATACATGCAGACCCATACATACATACATACATACATACACACATACATACATGTGATTACATGCACACACAATACCTGCAGTTGATGCTACCACAGCTTTCACCTCTCACTCACCTATTGTGTTTCCCCACCTGGAACAGTTTATGGTAAATAACAAAGGAACACACATTCATAGAAAAAACAATACTTGTTTGATAAACAGTAAGCAAACAAAAAGTTCTTGTTCAGAAAATAATTTTTGAGGGAAAGACACTAAAATGTTCAGAGTGGCAGTCTCTGGGAGTTTGGTCATGCACACTTTTGTTTCCTGCTTTCTATTTTCTGTGTTTCCTGGATTTTTAATATCAAATACATTGCGTTTAAATAAATGAAAAGAAAGGATTAAAAAAAAAAACCCTACATATTCTTTAAGACCTAGTTTGGGGTGGTAGGAAATTCTGTTTGTGATGGTAGAAAAGGCCATGAGTTTTTAGTTATTCCAACTTAAGTTCAGACCTTGCTTCCACTACCTAGTAGCTAGTATTAGCTGTGTGAGCCTCAGCATATACATCTGTGAAATGGGATAATGCCCTTTTTTATAACATGTGGGGGATAAAATATCCTCTCCGTAAACTGCTTAGCATGTTGCTGCGCTGTGGGGGTTAATTCACTTTCATTCCCTCCCCTTTCTCAGCCTACATGAAGTCTAAAGCCCTTCCAGAAAATCCTGTCTTCCTTTTGTGCATCAATCACGGCCCTACTGTTTGCTGTGATGATTCTATGTGGAGTAGCTCCTCAAACGACGGAGAAACCACTGACGGGAAGGGCGCACACCTTGGTATCCCTTGCATCTCTTCCCATGACAAGGACTTAATGAGAGGAATGATTGCTCTTTGAACAGAAGTTAAATCATCAGTATCTGTGTTGACATGAAGACTCTGCCAGAGTGGAGTGGTTCTGAGAATCCAAGAGCCAGTGAAAAACAGACACAGCCAGAACTAGAAACCCAAATGAGAAAGAGTAGCCGTTCTAAGCTCGCTTGAAAGCCATAAATATCAGAAAATTCAGAATTATGGCTCCCTCTCCCGCTGTAACCCTTTCACATTACACATATGTAATAGTGGCCATAAAAGTTAACACGACGTTCAGTAGTACACGTTACAAACAGATTGCACGATGTGGCTGAGTTACTGTGGCAGTGGGAATCATAACCTTGAATTTCCTCACTTTTAGGTATTCATAATAGTATCAGCTGTTACTGTGCATTCCCAGCCCGGCTTGCTCTTCAAACCCAAGCTGGAAAGAAGCTGCCACTTGCAAGGCCCGGAAACTGCCCTGTTTTCTGGGGTTTATAGGGCTTGAGGCGAGTTATCCAAGTGATCATTTTCCAGAAAGACATTGGAGTAAACGGAATATTTTCACCTTAACAGTGCATTTTGCTTGCGTTTACCAAATAGTATTTCTTTTCCATTAAAATAAATGCTTCCAGACAAAGGCTGCATCATCTTGGTGGTGGTTGATGACAGAGCCATATAGCTGGAGGAGGGAGCTCTGAGCTTGGATAAAAATTGGGGAGGTACAGACCATGGGCTTCCCAGGTGGCGCTAGTGGTAAAGAACCCACCTGCCAATGCAGGAGACATCGGTTCGATCCCTGGGTCAGGAAGATCCCCTGGAGGTGGGCATGGCAACCCACTCTAGTATTCTTGCCTGGAGAATCCCAGGGACAGAGGAGCCTGGTGGGCTACAGTTCATAGAGTCGCAGAGTGGAACATGACTGAAGCAACTTATGACACACACCCAGACTGTAATAATGCCAGGTGCCCATTCAGCCCTGTCCTCTACCCCTGCAGAGACTTTGCCCATTCAGCCCCTGTTCTCTACCCCCTGCAGAGACTTTGCCCATTCAGCCCCTGTCCTCTACCCCTGCAGAGGCTTTGCCCATTCAGCCCCTGTCCTCTACCCCTGCAGAGACTTTGCAGCGTTACCTCAAGAAGAAGCCACCGAGGAGATGGGCATGAAATCTTAGGCTTGGTGGTAAACTGGTCTTCTGCCACAAAGCCCTTTGAGACCCTTAACTTGGATCTCACAAGACCCTGAGCTCTGTGCCCGGGGTAGTGCCTCCGTTCTTTAAAAGGTGGGCAGAAAATGAGAAACGGCTGCCTGTGGGGTAGGCTGTTCCTTCACTAATGATTCCACAGGTCAGGACATTATGCCTTCATTGTTGCTTTAATTTTTCATTCTTGCTCCAAATCTTTTATCTATCTGCAATGCGAGAGACCCAGGTTTGATTCCTGAGTCAGGAAGATCCCCCGGAGAAGGGCATGGCCACCCAATCCAGTATTTCTTGCCTGGAAAATTCCATGGACAGAGGAGCCTGGTGGATTGCAGTCCAGGGGGGGTCACAAAGAGTCAGACATGATGGAGTGACTAACACTTTCACTTCCTTTCACTTCTTTTCCCAAAATAGAGAGTGCACGAGAACGCTGTCTTTTGGGAAGTCTTCAGAAGCCTGTGGGTTGTGGTCAAGGTTTCCTTCACACTGTCTTCTCTGGTCTAAATAAATCAAGCCGACCGTGAGCCTTTCTTCTTAGGTCATATTTTCTTACCCTTTTATCAACCTTGTCATTTTCTCCAAGAGGCTCCAAAGACTCTGCTCTCTGAGACATAAACACAGTCACCAGATGGGTAAGTGTCAGCTTAAAAACTGAACTCTAAAATTAAATTTTGAGTCCAAGGTAGAACTTAGCTCGCAGGAAAGTTTTTGGGTCTTTTAAAGCATTCATCTAAATTGCTATCAACAAATTATCACACACACACACACACACACACACACACACACACATTCAAGGACAGTGGCGAGACTGTGATGCCCAAGGAACTGTTTATGTATTTATGTGCTTGGTTCTTCCAGGCACAGTCAGCTCATGATAAATGGTCATAGCACTTGAAATGTCTTAAGCTCTTGAATTCTATTTTTCCTTTAGTTTACTTTGGTGAGCGTCTTCTGGTAATTCCTGTCAGGGTTCCATTTTGGAAAATTGCAAACACCTTCTTGGCAATACTTTAGAGGAAAATTCTAGGCATACATCAGGGTGAGGGCCAAGAAGCCTGTCCCTATAAAAGAGACAGTGAGGTCAGTAAGAGCTGTTCCCCCACCCACTGGCCCGAGGGCTGGGGGAGGGGTAAAATCGCAGCATGAAATACCCTCGATGTTTGTATGAACTTTCAGAAGTACAACATTTTTTTCAGTAATCCAGAAATAAAGGGGAAATGCCGATAGTATTAATCCTTTTGCAGGTACATCCAGATATGTGGTTCTCGGGGAGCAGGGTAAGACTGAGAAAAGGTTGGGAATTTCAGTCCCATCAGTAAAATGATCTGACACATCCATCTTTCACTCTCAGCTCATAGTACAAGGTATGAGTGGACATTTTCTACAGGGTTTATAAAAACTAGATTAAAATTCTTCTAAGAAATTTGATGAGTCTTACGATTTCTCACTCAACTCATCAGAAGTCTTTAAAGCACAAACATTAAACTTACGAAAACTATCCCAACTTCTTGGCAAAGATGACTTGCTTCTGACTGGGGACATAGTGACTATTCTTAACAGGCTCTGCTCTATTCATTTCTTCTGAAAGTACTATGGAAAACTTCGGGCTACTACTCTTGAACCCAAGAACCAAAGTAGATGGGTTCTTCTGGCCTGTTCATTTAGGTGCCCCCAGGGCTACTTTCTTTTAAGACCACAAAAATTTCTGCAGGAGAATTACTTTGGTGCACTTGGTACTGCCACACGGGTTTATATGCCATTTATATGCTATTTGACAACTTATAATAAAGGTGTGTGAGAGAAAGGAAAATACAAAGTCATGAAGAGAGATGAACAATCACACAGGCAAAGAGAAGTCATGGTGGTTGGAGATGGTTCTATCAAGAATAATAGAATGTTGAGAGAAGATTAGATTTGGCTGTGAGTGACAGAAAACCCAAAGTAATGTGAACTAATATGACATAGATATTTACTTCTCTTTCCTATTAAGGTCCAAGGATAGGCAGTCTAGGTTAAGATGATGACTTGAAGATCATCCTGGCACTTTCTATTATGCCTCTCTGCCAACCTTAGCTTGCACCTCATGGTCCAAAATAGCTGCTCAGGCTCCAGCCATCACATTTACCTACCAATAAACAGGAAGAAGAATAAAGCAACACATTACTTCTTATGTCCTATCTGCCAGAAGTTCGTAGCTATACCTGATTGCAAGAGAATCAGGGAGATATAATTTCTATCCTGAGGATTCGTGCGGCCCAGGTGAAAATCAGGAAGAAGTTCTATTTTTTTAAAAGGGGGACAAGAGATAGTCTAGATATGTATTCTTACAGAGAATTCCTGAAATTTACCTAATTTATGTAAATTCAGTTCAGCCGCTCAGTCGTGTCCAACTCTTTGCAACCCGGTAAATCACAGCACACCAGGCCTCCCTGTCCATCACCGACTCCCGGAGTCTACTCAGACTCACATCCATCGAGTCGGTGATGCCATCCAGCCATCACATCCTCTGTTGTCTCCTTCTCCTCCTGCCCCCAATCCCTCTCAGCATCAGGGTCTTTTCCAATGAGTCAACTCTTCGCATCAGGTGGCCAAAGTATTGGAGTTTCAGCCTCAGCATCAGTCCTTCCAATGAACACCCAGGACTGGTCTCCTTTAGGATGGACTGGTTGGATCTCCTTGCAGTCCAAGGGTTAGGGTTATGAGTACATTTATTAAATTTATCTGTAAATTATAGCCATACTAGAGTACATTTAGTTAAAATTTGAGATTAATAACAATTATTAGTAATGGACCCAGTTTCACTTAGGCAGAGGGAATGGCTTTGAGGACTGTAAATAACCCTACAAATGGCTGACTTCTGTGCCCGCCTTCCACCCGTCCTTGGCAGATCTGCCCCAGCAGGGACACTGGACTAGAAATCAATGGCCTCTATCCTCCACAGCTCCCCTCAGCCCCTGGCTTGCACTGCGGCCTTGGGCCAGCCTTCCTTGCTGTTCGAACCTCAGTTTCTTCTTGACTAGAAATTTCACAGTAATGCCAACCTCAGTGGTGAATTTTCAAGCACACCCAAGGGACCGTGGTGAATGAGGTTATTCTGTGCTCTGAGCCCACATGTCACTCTCAACCTAATGCATGCAGAGCTGATAATAACAGTAAACCCCGGACCCTCCGAGCATGCTCTGTAGGAAGCCTGCCCCATAATCCACGTGGTGGTCTGCTTTGATGGAAAAGATTACAGTTGAGAGAGGAAGGGAGATGCTTGAACCACGACCTCAGCCTAATTCAGATGATTTCTGGAGCCCAAGAGCTGAAGTTTTCTGCTGGGCTAAGAATACCAAGCTCAGGTTAAAAGCCTCCTTTCACTTTTCAAACCTCTAAAAAATTTCAAAACTTTCACCATTTTCTGAGTTCAGCTTGGAGGAGATAAAGAAGAGAGTCTGACGTCCTTCCAGAGCATGTAGCAAGACCTGTTAATGGCTCGGGGTGGTGTGTTTATAAATGTGACATCGGGGATAGACAAGGATCACTGCTTCCTTTTGTTTATGCTTTAAACTACTAATTAAGGCTATGGAGCCGTTTTAAAGAGAACCTAGGTCTGATGCCTTTTTTTTTTTTTTCAGCTCCACTGAAGATTCTCCATTGATCAGAGAATTCAGGATTTTCTCGTGACCCTCAGGAATCCACCTGAATGGGCCATGAATCCCAGGCCTCTATCTGTGAGCAGCCCGGCCTACAGAGCCTGCTGTCCTACACTCTACCCTCTGTGGCAGGCACTCCTTCCCAACAGGGTGCTACTCCTCGGACTCAGACATACCAAGACACCTACCTTGTCTTTGATCACTGATATCTTGCAGCAACCCAAAGCCCCAGAGCAACCCATTCTCCGTCCAGGCACATCTGTCTGTCCCATCTCAGAAATCTGGCTGCAGGTAGAGCACGTGGGCCCCTGGGGCAAAGCCCGGGAGGAAAGATAAAAGGCACCCAAGTTGGCACGAATGAGTCTCTGAAGCAGAAACTTCTTGCTTGTGCCAGGCCAGATGGTCGTTTCCCCGTCTGTTCGAAGACGCTGAGCCCCACAGGCCATGGGATTCCAAGGAAAGACTATCTTATCTGGTGCCCTTTCGCTAGGCTTTCTGCTTGAATACAGGAAAACAAGGGGCTTCCCAGGTGGCTTGGTGGGTCAAGAATCCGCTTGCAATGCAGGAGATGCAGGAGACAGGAGTTAGATTCCTGAATGAAGAAGATCCCCTGGAGGAGGGCACGGCCACCCACTCCAGTATTCTTGCCTGGAGAATCCTGTGGACAAAGGAGCCTATAATTCTTAGGGTCGCAAAGAGTCAGACACAGCTGAAGTGACTGAGCATGCAAGCATGCGCAGGAAAACAAGACAAAGAAAAGAATTTGTCTTTCTTTCTGGGCATGGGAGCCCACGGGCTTTTCAGATGCCCTTTAGGAAATAAAATCCAGGCTCTGAGGACCCCTCAGTGCCCCTTAGTTTCAGTCATCTCCTATTCTTAGACCCTGTGTTTATGACAATCAGGGTGATGCTCTTACCCAGCACAGCACCCCCATTCTGCTGGATGCCAGTACCCCTGAACTGAGGATGCAATGGTCCAGGGCAGGCTGTGCCCCATCGAGGACAGCCAGGTGGCTTCATTCAGGCTGAATCTGCCTCAAATTTCTTGAGTTTCTCTGGGTGGGATTCTAGACATTGCCCTCTCCACCTGGATGCTGGCTTCTGCCCAAAGGCAAGTGTGTCTGAAGAGTTGGGCTGGATTTCTGCTGGAAACTTTTGACTTCAGACGAAAATGACCTATTTGCTCCATTACGTTCCCAGCTTTTGTCCCTATTCTGGGAGTTCCCTGATAGCATCATCTGCAGTCCAGGCTAAAGCCCTTTATGAGCAAGATCAGGAAAGATGCATGATCATGCTCAGGGCTGGTGAAACCAGCGAAGGGCCCATTCAGTCTCCAAGGCAGGATGGAGAACCATTTCCTGCTCCCTGCAGAGTTCGCTGCCCCACCTCACTGCCCAGCTTTGCCAATCACTAGTTGAGTGACATGGGGCAAGTTGATGACTCTCTTCTGTCTCGGCCTGTAAAATCAATAGTACCCATCTAATAGGGTTGCCAAGAGGATTAAACGAGTTGATGCATATGAAAGGGCTGAGTGCAGTGCCTGGCTCAGTAACTATCCATTATGATTATTCTGAGACTCCATAGGAAATCAAGGTCTGATTGATTCGCTAGAGATATGTTTAGCCTTGAGCATGTTTCCTTAGGAATTAAGGACAGATGATTGAGTAAATCAGGCAAAATCTAGGACTTCAGTCCCTACCAAGAACCAAAGGAGCAGGACACAGATTTGAGGTTTAACCGGTCAAAAGCTGTATGACTTCTCTCACTCATTCATTCATTACTTATTCATTCACACAACAAACATCTCGAGAGTGCATACTGGGGGTCAGGGACTGTGGAGAGTCCTGGGGATGCCATGATGAACATAGATAAATTCACGGTGCTTATGTCCTAAGGGAAAGATTGCAGGGGAAGGGGGGCAGGTCATGGAAGAAAACAAGTTTACGAACAAGTTCATTTCAGAGAGTGGTTAGTTACTCATTGCTGCGCAGCAAATGATCTAAAGCAAAATAGCTTAAAACCATCATTTGTTTGCTCAGGACTCTGCCACTGGGGCAGGGGCTGGTAGGGACAGCTCCTCTTTGCTCCGCGTGGCATCGACTGGCTCACTTCCTTGGCTGGCCAGCTGTTGCCGGCTGTTGGCTTGCGGCTCAGCTGAGACTGTTGGCCGGGGGCTTAGTTTTCCTCCAGGCGGCCTCTCCATGGGGTTGGGTTGGCGTTTTCACAGTGTGGCGGCTGAGGTCGGCGAGGGAGTGAGCTAAGATGAGAAGCAAGAGGGATGGGAAACCAGCAAAGGGTCCAGGAAGGGGAGGGATGCAACCTGATTGGGTAATGGCAAAACCCCTCTGTGCCTCGGTCTTTTCATTCACAAAAGGAGAGGGCTGCCTGTTTCACCTCTAAGGTCTCTTTCAGCTAATTTTTCCCAAAAGAGAACCAGCCCTTCGGAGTGCAGTTTCCAGATCTGGGCTTCTCCACTGCACTGTCTTACCTGTAGAACAACGAGAAACAGAAGTCTTCCTGGATGCTTTATGAGACAAGTCACAAACTTGTTAAAGAAGGAGCCCTCGGTCCATTCTCCAGGCTGTTCTGTGAGCCTCACCATCAAGCACAACACTTCACACGATGGATATGAAAGGCAGATGCTTAAGTGAAGGCTCTTTTGAGCAAAAAAGAAGGACTACCAGTCATCAAAGAATTCCAGAAGGCACAGTTCCTCGAGTCCAGACAAGACCAGCAAATAAAACCAAATTCCAGCGAGCTAGTATTACCTGATGTTCGTTAGTCTGGGGTGGGGGGTGGGGGGGATCAGAATAGAAGTTTTCTTTAGAACTTAATTAGATTGAGATGGCCGATCTGCTCCTTAAGGAGGGGTGGGGGGAAGCTGAGCATTTAACATTAGACCAAAGATCTTCCCCAGGTCTCTGTAAGGGAACCCCCAACTCTATCAAAATGTATGATAAGGAAGTTACATGTGTCATTTTGAACTAGTTCAAACCAGCTAAGCTGCTCCCTACTTTGAGCTGCTGGCTATTAGCTGTCATCCAGCCTGGATGTGAGACAAGCAGGTGGATAAGAGAGACATCACCTCGTTAGGACCTGCAGGAACAGGCAAGTGGGGTGCTTATCAGGGGCGCTCATCTCCGAGGCAGGCTCGGACTCCAGCACAAAGCACCAGGTTAGATGGTTGTGTTTTTTTTTTAATTTCAGTGACATTTTTGGGGAAAGTTTCAGATTTAATCCTCTCCCAGGATAGAGTTATTTCAGTTGCCACGGATGCTTCCGATAAATGAGATAGGGTTTCATTTTTTTTTTCTCTGCTACCGAGGTATCTAATTTTATGAAAGCCTCCAACAATGCAATAATTTATTGTAGCAATAAGATGGCTACGTGCAAAGACTTGTCTACTTTTCTGTTAATTTTCTAAAGGAATCTCTTCCCCTCGTCACTGAGAAGCTGTGCGTGCCTTTCTCTGTGGGTTTCATTAAGACTGTTTGAAGTCATGATGGCAAGATCATTACGAAGTTTTTGAAAGATAGTGGATTTCAAAGAGTTGTACTTAAGAGACTTAAAAAGCTTCATCAACTTAATTCCGGCTACTCTTTCAGAGCTGTGATCTGGAGACGCTGTAATCGGTATTATTTTCTTTACAACCTTACCTTCAACTTCTGTTGTTCTCATTAATCCAACTCCTACTCCTCTTCTGCAATGACACCTGTAATACGAAATTTAAAAATATGTTAGAGACTAGAATCTCCCAAGGAATTCAGAGCCAGTGTAGGAATGACTGCATCCACATGCAGACAGACAGACAGACAAACACAAATGGGTTACTGTACACATCTTTACAGAGGAGCAAACTGAGCAGAGGATCCTTGTGACAGTTGCTCAGTTGAGTCCAACTCTTTGCAGCCCCATGGACTGTAGCCCACCAGACTCCCCTGTCTATCAGCTTTTCCAGGCAAGAACACTGGAGTGGGTTGCCATTTTCTTCTCCAGGGGCTCTCCTGACCCAGGTGTTGAACCCACATCTCTTATGTCTCCTGCATTGGCAGGCAGATTCTTTACCACTAGCGCCACCTGGGAAGCTTTTAAAAAAATTACTTCCAAGAAGTATTTTTCTTTATTCATATTTTTTGCCACACGGCATGCGGGCTCTTAGTTACCAGGGATTGAAACCATGCCCCTACAGTGCAAACGCAGAGTCTTAACCCCTGGACTTCAAGGAAAGTACCATTTTGATTTTATTTACATAATTTTTTTGGAGTCATCTAGCTTAGACAGCTTTCCTTACAGGCATGCCATGGCCATGCCAGGGGTAGGGTTAGTGTGGTCATAAGTGAGATGTCTGTACAGGAGTTAGTGAAAGCGTTTGGATATATCCCCAGTTTTGAAGTATGCGAATAGAGGGGAGGGGAAAAAGGAGGTCCTTTTTGAATCTCAGAAGCAGGATTGGGGTTTTCTGCTAAGAGGGAGGGCAAAGGTGGCAGGTTGGAGCCAGGCAGTTTTGGGAACAAGGAAATAATTCTCACAAGTTTCTAAGCTTGATCTTGATGTACACAGAAGGGTTATATTTGCGTTATAATTATTTCAGTCTGTGATTGAAACATCTAATGCCTCCGTTTTGCAGAGAAGTTAAGTCAGGCCCCAAAGATGTCAATTAGCTTGTCCAAGCTCATAAAGAAAGATGGTGAATTAGGATGAAAGTCATGCTATTCCCAGTCTTAGCTTAACCAACTGGTTTTTTCTGCCTGTCCTGGTGGGTGTTACAGAAGAAGAAGAAGTTGGTAGAGATTGCATAAACCAGGGGCCCCCTCCTGCCTGTTGGCAATGTGTTTATCACAGGTATTCTGCAACGAATGCTTTGGTGGTTGAGCCAAGTTCCAAATCCATTCAGCGTATGTTATTTCATAGGTTGGTCTAAACTCTAGGACTTCTGATAGTAGAACAGATACGGCTCCTCCAGCCAAACATGTCTTGCTGATTTCTGAAAAGCTGGAGGGTGGTGTGGGAGAAGATGGCAACATGGGGGACAGGGGATAAGAGATCAGGTTCTTGTAGAAAAACAGTGTTTTCGACAAAGAGCAAATGAATCAAATATATTACAAGGAAATCTCTTTTTAGTTGCTTTAATTTTTAAAAATTAATTTATTTTAATTGGAGAATAATTACAACACCGTGGTGGTTTTTGCCATACATCGACATGAGTCAGCCGTGGGTAATGTGTGTTGCCTCATCCTGAACCCCCTCCCAACCCACCCCATCCCTCTAGGTTGTCCAAGAGCACCAGCCTTGGGTGCCCTGCTTCAAGCATCGAACTTGCGCTAACTTCGAAAACGGGGGAGTGCTGCAGAAAGACATAGCTGAGAAGGAACGTCTCATCCACCGTGCAGACGTCTTTAAAAATGCCTTGTGCCCTCTCTGACACTCGAGCTATTGATGTTGCTAAATCCACTCCTCTCAGTGGATTTTAACTGCTTTTCCACCCAAACTCCTCTCCGAGTGATTGTTTCATTTGGATGAGCACCGTGGCTCCTTAATCAAACCCTGAGTTCAGTGCAATTGGTCTGGGATTGCCACCCCACCTCCCCCAGAGTGGGCAGCCATATGCTTTTCCATTTGGAAGTTTCCCTTCATGGCCCCCTTGTTTAAGATGAGAGGGTCTGGAAAGAATTTTTGAATGAGAGAGAGAGAGAAGAGAGAGGTGAAAAATACTACGTTGTGAGGTGCTATTTTTGCCTTTAAAAACATACACTCTCAGACCCACACAGTGGACCGTTCTGGAAACATATGAGCTCAAGTCATAGCCAAGGTCCCTGCCTGGTAGGAGCCCTTCCTACCCGAAAGGGACCGCTTCTTAATAGCTGCATTCATGGGAGTTAAAATTAAATTTCTGTGTGTTGATGTAAAGCCAGCTTTCCCCTCAGGGCTATTTATTTTAAAAATCTAAAATAGTCAGGGGTCTGCAGCATATGGCGTAACATAAGCGAACTGGGGTCTGTTCCCCAAGCAAAGCCCCCCTTTGTGCTGGCCTCTGTGCTTAATGCCCTCCAGGAGGGCCCTGGCAGCCCCCTGGCTTCCCCTTCAATGCGTGGCAAGCTCAGGCAGTTCTCAGACTTGCCTACAAGGGCAGTTGTTCAAGATGTTCATACCTGGAGGTAAAGGCTGTAATAAGCAGCCCTGGCTCTTGTCTGCCGCCTCAGGATGGAGGGGCGGGGGGAGGGCTGGTTGTGGCAGAATTGGTCCTGCGTGTGGGATCGCGTTTCCTTCAGGGTCCAAGGCTGAGATGGATGCTGTGCTTTAAAAAATTGTTTTAATTAACCCACTTTTTAAAATTAAAAGTAAACATTAAAAAGCAAAAAAAAAAAAAAAGAAGAAGAAGAAGGAAGCCATTTCTAATAACGCCAATACATAAAGCTAAGAGGTGGTGCATATCTTAAAAATGCAAATGTTTAAAGCCTAGATTTGAAGAGAAAGTAGTAGAAGCACAAGGCATGTGTCTCCCCTGCTCCCTTGGATGGAATAGAAGAGCAAGCACGACTCCTTACAGTGCCTTTGGAAGATCCCAAACACCTTTCAGTCAAGGAATGGATAGCATCAGCCACGGCGGGAAACAAGACGGGTCTAGCATAGACTCAGCCTCTGCAAACCCAGCCAAGCCCTCCCACTGCCACGCAGTTAGTTATAGGCTGTCTTCCCGACTCGACTGTCACTTGATTTCTATGCTTGAGCTTTTCACTTTACCCAGAAGAAACCTGGACAGATGATGGGAAGATTTGCTTTCCCCCATTCTCAGAAACCACTCCTGTTTACTCCTCCCTAAGCAAATATTGGTTAGGAGATTAACAAGTGAGGTACTGGGGATGAGGCCGTCTGAAAAGAAAACATTCGTAAGTGTGAAATGACTCCCTCCTGTTGATGGGGAGGTGATTTCATTTTTTTATTGAAGAATTAGTAACAGCTAAATGATGCTGAAGCTGAAGCTCCAAAACTTTGGCCACCTGCTATGAAGAGCTGACTGATTGGAAAAGACCCTGATGCTGGGAAAGATTGGGGGCAGGAGGAGAAAGGGACGACAGAGGATGAGATGGTTGGATGGCTTCACTGACTCAATGGACGTGAGTTTGCGCAAACTTCAGGAGATAGTGAAGGACAGGGAAGCCTGGCGTGCTACAGTCAAAAAGAGTCAGACACAACTTAGCGACTGAACAACAGCACAAAATACCCTTTACCTGTTCGTTTTCTTGGATGTAACAGCCGGATAAACCCAAACAAATTTTTGGCCCACTCAGTATTATGCAATTGCCTGAGCATGTGTGTTTCTGTGTGGTCACGCATGGTGTCTCCCTAAACTCTTTTAGCAATGCACCCAAGTGGAGACCGTGCATTTGCACAGACTGTCCACAGCCCAGGTAAAGAAATGCACAAAGGGAAAAGGCTGTTCTGGGGGCAACGGCCTCTGCAGAACCCCAGTTTGCCAGGTTTATCCAGGATTCTGAGCGGGGAGGAGAAGCCACGGCCCTCATGGGGACCGAGTTTCCCCTCCCTTTGTGCCTCACTTGGGATCCATGAGTGATCGGTGTGCAGGGAGTGACCTCCGCTTCTTTGGGCAAACTGAACCAAGTTGGAGCTGTAAAAGCAGGACCATAAATCAGCTCTGATACAAGAGTGAAGTTCTTGAAAGCACCTAAAAGCCCCCTCTGCATTCCTTCTAGTTAATGAGCAACAAGGTAGATCCCAAGTCAAGGGTTTGCTGGAGGCCAAGTTAGAAGCAGATGATGGATATGCGGGCGGTCACCCGGAAAAATCTGAGCCACCTAGAGAAACATGACCAACTTCAAAGGCCTCCTAGGCTTTCTCCTACACAATGCTCTGCTGACTGAATAAGCTGGATTTAAAAAGGAGCTGGGTCTTCAATGAAATGGGCTGTTAGGACACATTCTGTGCCTCCTCTCTCAATGAGGACTTTCTCTTAAGAACCATCTTTAAATCTTCCCCCTTGCAGTGTTGTGTGGCTTTGCAGTGACGTGGTGCAAAGCTGGTGGTGACCTCCTCTTCTCAAAGTTTGGAGGCCCTGAGGTTCCCTTGTTACCCCTTTCCTGGGACTCTCAGGGCTGTTCATTACAACTTGCCTCTTCTTTAGCCTTTCAGGTGGGCTGAGACCACGTAGGTCCTCATAGAAGATGAAACTGAAATAGATTCTTGCTGGTAGATTGAAACTCTGTAGGAGTTTTTCTTTCTCTATGAGATGATGTGCTCCAAGCCTCTGAAACAGGAGAAAATGGGAAAATCAGATTTAAAAGTGAGTCCCCAGTCTGTTTGATCGTGTTTGTGTGTGGGATTCTAGTTTATTGGTCTTCTTTATCACATTTTTGTGGGCTTACCTATAAACCACGTAACTTTAAATTCATTCTGCCTTTTAGAATGAATTCTTATACACTAATTAATGTCTGGGCATAGTACACACCAGACATATCCCCCCAAACCACCAATAATGCGGGGACACATTGAACGATGACCAAAGATCCATGCAGGTATTTTTTGTCTCTTCAGAAAAACAAAACAGCGCTATTCCCCTGGGCAATGTATGTACCGCATTTGAGGAAAAGCATTTACTTGGAGTGATAACTGATTTAAGGACATAAAGACAATGTGTGCAAAAGTGTTACTTTTTGAAATGCCAGACTCTCATCATGTTTATTAAAGAAACATGCTCGGACTCAGCTCCACAGAGTGTGCCTAGCACAGTCTGTGCTACGGGTGACGCCCACGGCTGGCCCCTTAGTGTTATCACTTGTGAGCCATGGCATTTTGGTTTATACCACCCCCCTGGCCAGCACGTAAAAATCGTCTGGGCCAGTGCTGCTGCTGTGGACTCTTCTCCGAGCTCTCCTTGCTTAATTAATCCTCAGCGATCAGGGTCTGTTGGTCCTCTCTTAACCCTCATGTAAAATCATCCTCAAAACCCCCAGCTTGGCTCACACAGGCATTCAAGAAAGACGAGTTCCCTTAACAGAGGGATACTTAGCCTGGGGTCCCTGGACCCAAAACGTCCATGAATGGGCTTTACAGTTGCAAATCATCCTGTGAGATCTGCACATTTTTGTATGTGCAGAGATTCTTCTGGGGTTGGGAGCTTGTAGGTCTCAGTGGGTTCTCAGAGGAGTCTGAGTCCTGCCAAAAGTTCACGGCTATCACTCTCACTGGTTTCCCACCTCCAATTTCATTCTCTTTCCAGTCCATCCTATATATTACATTAGTGCAACATCTAAAACCTGCTTTGCGTGTCTTGAGCCCCAAACCAAAGCTTCCAAGGCTCCCTTACCTGCAGGATGATATACTCTCTTGCTCCCGCTGCCCTCCTGATTCCATCTTCCACTGTTCTTCTCCACAGCTTTTCCTCTGGGCTATTCTGCTCATTATTTCCCCAACACGCACACGGTCTTTGCAGCCTCACTCACTTACCTTGTCTCATCCCTTCCCCACATTTCAATCCTGTAACTCCTTTAAAGTCAGACTATCCCTCTAAAGACTCTCTTCTCTCAACCAACAGCCTCACTCCTGTCCATTAGTTTGCATCGTCTGAATATAATCACTGAGGCCTCCAGAAAATTCAGCCTGGGTTTTCCAGTACTGCTCAGGAGGCCATTGGGGAAGTTTGGCCTTTGGATTGTTCTCAGTAGAAGTTTGGAATCTGAATAGCTCCACCATATTGCATAGAATGGGCTTTCCCAGAGAGCGGTAGTGGTAAAGAACCTGTTTGCTAATGCAGAAGACAGAAGAGACCTGGGTTTGATCCCTGGGTTGGGAAGATCCCCTGCAGGAGGGCAGGGCAACTCACTCCAGGATTCTTGCCTGGAGAATCCCCACGGACAGAGGAGCCTGGGGGCTGCAGTCCACAGGGTTGCACAGAGTTGGACACGACTGAAGCGACGAAGCAACACAACACTTGAAACCTAAACTCCGTCTTGCAGTTTTACTTATTTCACACCATTAACCTTTCATGTGTATGTTTTGCCATCCAGCCTGGATTGTGAAGTTCCTGAAGATGAAGTTCCCTTCATTCATTCTCTCATTTATTTGTTTCCCCAGACACGTATTGCGCGTCTTCATTTGATGGATCACTGAGACTGGTGTTGAGCTAGGGCTCCCACTACACCTGGAGCTACACGCGGAGAGCATACTTGGTGAAGAATGAGTGAGTGAATGCATCAGAGTTAAATCGAGCAATTTCAAGAGTGCTTGAGAACCTCTGAAATGAATAGCCAGAGTTTCTCTTGGTTTCTGGAGCCAAAGCAAAACCCTCAGGCGTGGTGGTTCTTAAAATGGACCTTCTGGAAGGCTCAGTAAGTCCCAAGCAGCGATTTCTTGCCACATCCAGGGAGACCATTTTCTGCTGAGTCTGCCCCATCCTGGCAGCTTCCTGGCTTTGCTGGCTCTCCTTGGCTCTTTCTTTCCCAACGATGGCTGGGAGAGAGTGGGATCGGAGTCTACCTCTCATGAGAGCTTGCAACTGATGGTGCGGAAAGAAAAATAAGACAGAGTCCATGCCCACAGCCACACTAGTGTTTCTGACGACGGTCCTTCCTGAAGAAGCCCACCTCTGGGAACAGGGGACAGGGGGACGTGGGGACGTGGGGTGAGCGGCGTCCATGCAGATGGTGGGCTGAGGTTGAACAGCTTCAGGCGGGTCTGAGAACAGAGTGCTGGGTGCCCAAGGCTTTCAGAGACTGCCTTGAAAGTCCACATGTTTGTCTTGGCTGGGTCCGTGGGCACCTGGGCATCTTCCACGAGAGCCAGCCAGGATGTTGGTTTGGTTCCTCGGCCTTCCGTCTTGGTTTGGGGCAAATTCAGCTGCTCTGCTCCCTTCAAAGAGGGGACACAGCCCCTGAGACTCTGGGGTGTTGGCGAGCCTGAGTTCTGTAAACTGCATCCAGGAGGTATGGGGGCCGGTCTCCATCGCCTGGGATTCTGTTCTCTTTGGTGCAAACCAGAACCAGAAAGCTGGCTGGGCTCAGAAGGCCCTGAAGCCTGCTGTTATTCCTTCCCACCTCCCGCCTCTCCTGCCAGTAAAAATAAGAGAGTGAAACGACTTAGATGCTGGACCTCCCTCAAGGCAAGTGTGTGCTGGGAAAGAGAGAGATTGTGTCCGGGCATTTCAGCATATCTTTTACAGTTTAGGCCCCAGTTCTCTTGAAAAAAAATTTTTTTTTTTTTTTAACAGAAGTCCCCTGCAGAGGACCCGAGCAACTACCTTCAAAATAATATATGAAAAATACAAAGCATCACTGTTGGGTTGGGACCACTGATCGCATGTTCCACGCTGGAATGGGAAAAAGTCACCTTTTACTCATTAGAAAATGGATGGATGTGAATATACGCTTGGCTGCCTTTTTATTTTACTATGGTGAAATACATATACTCTTAAAATTTACCGTCTTAATTATTTTACACTGAATGATTCTGTGGCATTTAATGCCACCATCATCAGTATTTACTTCCAGAGCACTTTTTATCGCCCTAGAGGCAGGGTGGTACTCGTTAAGCCATTATCCCTCCATCCTTCCTACCCCCACCTCCTGGCAGCCCCTAGTCAGCCTCTGTCTCCGTGGATGACCCTCTTCTGGATACTTCGTGTAGAGATGTACCTTGTGGTGCGTGACTTCTTTCACTGAGCATAATAATGTTCCCAAGTTTATCCATGTTGCGGCACATGTCAGAATTTCATTCCCTTTTGCGGCTGAATGTTTACCCTGTGTTTGGGTCTCAAGTTATTTTCTCTCCCTTGAATTTCCACTTCCACTCCCATCTTCACTCTTTCTTGAGAACTTCCGATGTCTTGACACAACTGAACTGGATTCCTTCCAACTCACTTCCCTCCAACTTGTCCGGCAATGCCCACAACCACTCCTGAGGATCACGTGTACCAGGACCCCCTGAAGGGCCAGTCAAAATTGTAGCTTCCAGCGCCATCTACACCCACTAAGCACACTCTTTGGGAATGGAGATAGAGGACCTACATTTCTAACAAGTTCTGGTCACTCTGATGTATACGTGTGGGCACCAGGGCTGTGACACAGGGCTGGCCAGCTCCCCCAAATCCCAGCCCAGGATCCCTTAGTCAACTGCAATGGCTGGGTTTCATCTCCATCTACATCCACTGGAAATCCAGCTCAACGGCTACACCTCCTGTGATTCAGGAAACTCTCCTCAACTCTTGACCTGAAGCCATCTCTCCTAGACCATGAGCTCCCTGAAACAGAGTCCAGGCTTCTCTTCCTATCCCTTGAATAACAGGCATCCCTTGAAGAACACTCAATGAGTCCTTCCACATGGTGCTATCTTGGGTGCCTCTAAACAATCGCCCAGTTTACTCTTCACAGGGTACCAGCAAAGGCAGGGTCATTATCCCCAACCCCAAAGAATTACCATTCCCAGGAAATGCCAGAGTGTTTCTGCTCAGTGGCAGGCAGAGATGAACCCCTCAGCCGAAATCATGGAGGGGAGCACCAATGAGCGAAGCCTGTGAAAAAGCATGTCTTAACTCACAGGGAATAAAAAGCTGTCAGAGGGTGCTGGTAGGACAATCATTTAGAAACAAGAATTAGTTAATGTCTGGGCTTCCCAGGCGGTACTAGGGGTAAAGAACCCTCCTGCCAGTGCAGGAGACATAACAGGTGCGGGTTCGATCCCTGGGTCAGGAAGATCCCCTGGAGGAGAGTATGGCCACCACTCCAGTATTCTTGCCTGAAGAATTCCATGGACAGAGAAACCTGGCGGGCTGCATTCCACAGGGTTGCAAAGAGTTGGCCACGGCTGAAGAGGCTGATTGTGGCACAGCACACAAAAGTAACATCTAAGGAAAAGATGTGTCCGAGCTTTCCATTCCCAACTCCACTCTGTTCCTCCCCCAAGCCCGAGTGGTTTTCTTTATGCCCGAGGCTTCCTACATGGGAGGCATGCATCTTCATTCCTGCCTCATCTTATTCACGCTTTAATCATCCTGCGCTCAAAGCCCAAGGTATGAGCCATTCACTGTGAAAAAGCACAGGTTAATCCGTGGAGCTCCAGCAGCATGGCCCGTGTGACACGTGGCTCACATGGCTCCTGCCCAGTTGGACTGGCACAGGGCTTAACCTGGGCCAAGAAAGTGAAGCTTTGAAGAAAAATGGTAGCTTTCCTTCCCACACGAGCTAGCACCTCCACTCCCAGGTATGTCCCACAAAGAACTGGAAACCGGGACTCAAACAGATGCTGGTACATCTGTGTCCATAGTGGTACATCTGGTCCATAGTGTACCAGATAGCTGGTACATCTGTGCCATTCACGACAGTCAAAAGGTGGTAACCACTCGAGTGTCCTTTATGAACAGACAAACAGAATGTGCTGAATCCAGAGAATGGAATATAACTCAGCCTTCAAAGCATCGCCACTGCGATAACATGGCTGAATCTTGGAAACATGATGCTACGTGAAATAAGTCAGACACAAAAGGACAAATATTGTATGATTTCACTTAGATGAAAAATCTAGAGGAGGGAAAATTCATAAAGAGAAAGTAGATAAAAATTCACCTACTTTACCTGTGGGAAGGAGGAACGCAGTGCTGCTGCTTAATGAGTGCAGAGTTTCTGTCTGAGGTGATGGAAAAATGTTAGAAATAATGGTGGCGTTTGCGTGACAATGTGCATGTAATTAATGCCTCTGAACGGCGCATTTAACATATGATTAAAAAGGGAGACTTTATGTTACTTGTTGTTGTTGGTTTGTTGCCCAGTTGCGTCTGACTCTTTTGCAACCCCATGGACAGTGGCCCACCAGGGATTGTCCGTGGGATTTCCCAGGCATGAATACTGGAGTGGGTTGCCATTTCCTTCTCCAGGGGATCTTCCTGACCCTGGGATCGAACCTGTGTCTTCTGCATTGCAGGCAAATTCTTTATTGCTGAGTCACTGGAGAAGCCCTTATGTTACTTTTATTTTACCAAAAAAACCTGAAAAAACCCTCAGTTTTCCTTCCAGCTACTCTAATAAAATAAAGAGCTGTGGATGTGACAGATTTTGTTACAGGATCCTTGTGTCTAGGTCCTCTTTGAGTAGGGTCTATTAGGAGCTCCCTGCTGTTGAAATCATAATCTGTTTAACTTCCTATTTCCCTGCCCCAGCTGCTGTGGTCTGGAGAGAAAGAAATCCTCTGGCTTCCTCTGAATGGCCCAAACGGAGAGAGCTGCCCAGCCAAGAGGGCAGCGCCTGCCCCCGCAGACCTACCCGAGGGTCTCCATCTGCACAGGGAACCCAGGGCATCTCCTGTCCTGGGATCAGAGTTCTGGCTGACCGTCCTGTGATGACCACTAACATGGATCCTCATTTCACTGTTAGAAGTTCCCCAGCAACCTTTAGCCTGTGTCCTTTCAGGACCTATGGAATTTTTAACGATGAAATGAGGAAGTATTAAAGAAATATTCAAGTGTGCTCCAGCCTTGGGAATACACCTGTGATGACTCTGCACACCTGGCGTGGCCCAGTCTTACACATCCCACAAGCAGGGAGGGCAGGCACCAGGGCTGGGGAAAGTCATTACCGGGCAACAAGGCCGGTGATAAGGTTAATAGCTGTTCTGAAATACAACCGCTATTCAGAGCATGTGCTTAAATAATCTTCAATCAGCTCTCGTTTATTTGCATGTCAAATCGATTTTACATGCAAAAAGCATCCCTCATATAAATTAAATGCTCTATCAAAGCCCTCCACGCTTCCAACAAGCCTCAGGCACTCACTTCAGGCCCTTTGGAAAAAACTTAACGCTGGCTTAGGTTTCCTGTAAAGTCATGTACAGATGTTTCGTTTTAATTTTTATTATTAGTTTATCAAGGACGTATGTAGATTTATTACATGCCAAGAATGTTCCAAAATTTTTCACTAGTATCACTTCACTGATTTCTCTCAACAATACTATAAGACAGGTTCTGTTATTTCCCTCATTGTGCAGATGAGAAAACCAAGGCCCAGGCCTCTCTAATAGTGATGGCGCAGACTGCAAGGACATCTCGTAAGGTGGCAGGTAAGATACCAAACAACCTACTCTCTGGGAGGTTTAGCATCCCATTTCCTCCTGTTGATTATGTTCATATCAGGCCCAGGACAGTCCACTAAAGGACAGGCAAAAATGGGTCTGCTGCTTGGCTCTGTCTTTGATTTCCCTTTGTCTCCCTAGTTTCCAGGGAAATTGAGGGAAGGGAGAGAGGGAGGGGCTCGTGTCTCCACCTGCCCTAGTGGGCTTTTGTCAGGAAAAGATGGCAGAGGGGAAATGAGAGTTTTCAGAACAAACCCGGCATTGGTACTATCAACTTGAGGGTCCTACCGGTTTTCAGAGCAGTGCTGAAATTCCCAGTAATTCCAGTATCTGAGAGCCATTTCAAGAGGTGATCACAATGCCACTGTTTTAGATCTGAACCAGGGCTGTGGATTGTCCCCATGCTGGGCTTCCTGGTGTGCATGTTGCCGTTGAATGATGCAGGATGTTACCATGGGGGAAGTGGGCTGAAGGGTGCCTGGGCCCTCTCTGCGCTATTTTTGCAGCTTCCTGTATATCTATAATTATTTCAGAATAAGGTCTTTTAAAAATACCATTGTTTAAGAACCAGGGAACTGTAGCTACTTCTCCAGGCTTCTACTGTTTCCCAGAGCTGTGAGCTCACAACAAGCTGATCTCTGTGATGGACCTATTGTCAGTCTCTGGGTGGAGCTCACCTCTTTCAGAGGCGAGCTTGGCACCGGTTCCCCGTTTCCCTAGATGGGGGAGCCCCTTTTCCGCCTGGAGGCCAGGACATTGTTAACTGCAGCTCTGGGTGCCACCAGGAGCTTGCAGCGCTTTCTGATAAATCTCAGGCTGTCAGCCCTGGGCCTCCCCTCCCTCCCCTCCCCCACACAGAGCCTGCTGCACCTCCCATCCCTACAGTCCCCCGGTGGGCATCTGACATGCGCTATTTCATTCATTTCTCTCAACCCCAAGAAAGGAGCTTGACTGGGAAGTATGCATGTCTGGGGGAGTCCCAGGAGGTGGGACCGTGGGAGCTGGGGTGAACAACAGACCATCTGCAGGCCAGGATTAGGAAGGTCTTTCCAGGGGACACTGAGGTTGGACTGCCATGCTCAGACTGGGGTTCTAGTCAGTATTCCAAGGCCCAGAGTCATGAGCCTCGTGGTAAACATGGAAACGAAATTCTCAGGCAGCGGTAAAACGGCCTGCCCGCCTTCTCCATGCTTCAAGCACAAGGGGCTGTTATCTTCCAGGGGTTCTGAGAAGCCTGTGAATAGCCTTCTCCTACTTATGTGGCCAGGCTGCACGAGGTGTATTTATAACCTTCCACTTACAGACATTAACTACCTAAGACTCTGGATCTGAATTGATTTCTCTCCCCAAAGCCTGGCATTTGGAGTTAGATCTCTTCTTCCTGGGACGCTGTGACTCCAATCATGAAATCCCTGAACATGGGGCATGGAGATTCCATAGGGATTAGATCTGGCTAGAAAGCCTTGGAATCAGAGGCGATTTGTCACGGGCCACTCTGGATTAAACCCCCAGGGGTCAAGAGGATGAGTCTAAAAATTCCAAAGCTGGGTGCCGGGGGTCAGGAGGCACCGCGTCACCTCTCGGGTGTTCCTTTCTCTCCGTCTCACTTATACTCGGCTTCAGAGTTTAGGGTCTGCTGTTACTTCTGGAAACATGACACCCCAGTTTCTTGTGGCTTCATCCCCTGTTGTCCTGAGGGGCCAGGATGACTTTCTCCCCCAGAGAATCTGTGGATTCCTCCCAAAGGCCCCACTTTCTCCACTGGAGCCTGATCCCCTGTCTTCGGCTTCTCTCTGTCCTTTGATCCGCTGATAACCAAGGTCCTCCCCGCAGCCCAGCCTCAGCCTCTGTGTGTTATGCATGTTAGTCGCTCAGTCGTGTCCGACTCTGCGACCCCATGGACTGTGTAGCCCACCAGACTCCTCTGTCCATGGAATTCTCCAGGTGAGAGAGTGGGTGGCCACTCCCTTCTCCATGGGGTCTTCCCTACCCAGGGATGGAACCCAGGTCTCCATTGCAGGCAGATTCTACACCATCTGAGCCACGAGGGAAGTCCAGCATTTCCCTGGTGGCTCAGACGTTAAAAAATCTACTTTTTGTAATTCCTTCCCCACAGATGGCTTGGGGGAGCTTTTGCAGGCTGTGCTTCTGAATTTTAACCTCCAGTGTGACTGATTGGTTCTCAAGTGGTGCAGCTATGTTAGGGCCTAAGGTGGATGTGGTAATCTTCTTCCTGAAGGGTTCCTGTCTTGGACCCTAAGCTCCCTGAGCGCAGAGAGGGCAGTATTTCTGATAGGAGCTAACACACATACTCTCTGGCCTTGATGGAGGAAAGTGACCCCAGTGCTGCTTTAGGGAGCAGCAGAAAGACCCTGGTCTGAAGCTTGTGTGCTCCCAAGGTGGTTTTTGGGAGGACCCAACATATGCCAGACAGTATGCTGAGCCTATTAAATGCTTATTTCCTTTCACTCACATAATACCCTATCAGGCCAGAACTATTGTTCCTGTTATACACATAAGGAAATCAGGGCACAGAGAGGTCAAGTAACCAGTCTAGGGTCACACAGCAACGGTCAGGATTTGAACCCAGGCTGTACCTTTCATGCCAGACATCCTCTCACATGGGTAGGCAAATGCATCTCGGGCCGGCGAGCATGTGAGCAGCCCTGATGCTGGAATATGGGCCATTTGAAGAACCCCGCCAGGAAGAGCATCCTGGCTTCTCCCTGGTTAATGTCACCCTTGCCACTCATGTTCTTCAAGGAATGGTTTCATCTTGCTCAGTGACCGCCGGGCCTGTCATATTAGGGATGATAAGAAGCCCCTTTGCTCCAGGCTCAGATTTGCTTCCACTCCCTTAGACCTGTTTTTGCAGGAGCAGCCTGGCAGCTGGGCTGTTCTATAAAAGTCAAAGCGGTACCCACGAAGGGGGGTTGTTTTCCCCTTCTGCCCCTCCGGCGCCCTGGTGTCCTTCCAAAACACCGTAGGAGCTCCTAGCTGCTCGGAGCAGCGGGTCTGGGAAGAGAAGCTCCCCGGCCCCTCCCTGGACAAGCCTGACTCATAGCATTTGAGGAGCGGGAAGGATGGGGGAGGAGGGAGCCCTCTACACCTGCCTGTGCCTTTGGCAGCATCCCAGGAAATGTTCCGACCCCACCCAACTGCACAAAGACTTAAGTCTCTGCTCAGCCCTGTTTGGGGCATGGCCCAGGGGCCTGCTTCCGCTGTGGACTCCCAACATGGTGGGACAAGCCCAGAGCCTGAGGACAGGTGGCCTCAGTGTGCGCCTCTAGTTCAGAGCTGTGGCTGGCATCATCCTCGCCTTTTCAGACGTGCGTCCTGCCTGGCCGGCTCCCCTTAGGCTGGGGTCCGCAGAGAGATGGCTGGGGCTGTCATCTCACTCCCTCCTGATGTTACCCACCCGCCTCTGGCCCATCCCTGAGCTGGGACGGGGAGTCTGTCCCCTTGCCTGGGAGCAGTGCATTACGTGTCTGTCTTCAGTTCAGTTCAGTCGCTCAGTCGTGTCTGACTCTTTGCGATCTCATGAATCACAGCACACCAGGCCTCCCTGTCCATCACCAATTCCCAGAGTTCACTCAAACTCATGTCGATTGAGTCGGTGGTACCACCCAGCCATCTCATCCTCGGTCGTCCCCTTCTCCTCCTGCCCCCAATCCCTCCCAGCATCACGGTCTTTTCCAATGAGTCAACTCTTCGCATGAGGTGGCCAAAGTATTGTAGTTTCAGCTTCAACATCATTCCTTCCAAAGAAATCCCAGGGCTGATCTCCTTCAGAATGGACTGCTTGGATCTCCTTGCAGTCCAAGGACTCTCAAGAGTCTTCTCCAACACCACAGTTCAAAAGCATCCATTCTTCGGCGCTCAGCTTTCTTCATAGTCCAATTCTCACATCCATACATGACCCCTGGAAAAACCATAGCCTTGACTAGGCGGACCTTTGTTGGTAAAGTAATGTCTCTGCTTTTCAATATGCTAACTAGGTTGGTCATAATTTTCCTTCCAAGGAGTAAGCGTCTTTTAATTTCATGGCTGCAGTCACCATCTGCAGTGATTTTGGAGCCCCCAAAAATGAAGTCTGACACTGTTTCCACTGTTTCCCCATCTATTTCCCATGAAGTGATGGGACCAGATGCCATGATCTTTGTTTTCTGAATGTTGAACTTTAAGCCAACTTTTTCACTCTCCTCTTTCACTTTCATCAAGAGGCTTTTTAGCTCCTCTTCACTTTCTGCCATAAGGGTGGTGTCATTTGCACTGCCCACAATCCCTGCTGTAAATTCCTGCTGTGGGCTCAGCTCCAAGAAAGCTGGCAAGAGAGGGAAGTAGGTCTGCCTGGAGGCCAGCAAAAGCCACCTTCTGCGTGCAAAGTCACTAAAAGTGTGCATGTGTGTCTGTGTGTGTGTCTGTGTGCGTGTGTGTCTGTATGTGTGTGTCTGTGTGCATGTGTGTGTGTGTGTGTCTGTGTGCGTGTGTGTCTGTATGTGTGTGTCTGTGTGCATGTGTGTGTGTGTGTGTGTCTGTGTGTGTGTGTAGAAAGAGAGAGAGATGGGGGAAGGGTAGAGGGTCGTAAACTCAATAGAGACTATTTTCATAGAATATTCCCTCTCTTTCTCCCAAATATGCATCTTCAGGACTTTTATAGCAAACAAGGCCTGGTTCCCCCCACCTCCCTACCCCGTCCACCCCAGGATGCACGGGGAGAGCTAAGAGACTGAACAAGTTGTCAGGCTCAGACACGTGGCAGAAGGTAGTTCTTTGGCAAACAGTGGAATCAGAATTCAGGTCGAGCTGGCCCTGGAAGTGCCCAGGTTGCTGTCTCCAGCACGGGAGGGCTGGGGCTATCCTGGTTTGCCTTGACCTTCTATCTCATGACCCTGTGCTGGAACCGTGTTGAAACCTTCACCAGGTTCCCTCCTTGACCCTTTCTTTTGCACCTCCATGCCTTGGCTTATCCCATTCCCTCCCCTAGACATCCTTCTTCTTGTCTCCGACGTTCCTTTGTTATCTGTGCCTTAGGTCCCGGCCACAAGCTACCTCCTCCTCCAGGCAGCCTTCCGCATTGCTCAGGGAATAAACAGACCCCAGTGGGAAAGGAACAGGAGCCCAATCTGACAACGCAGACCTGGAGAGCCATGGCGCACGCAGTGTCCCTCCAGAGGCTGCCGCTATCACATCCTTAGTCCCGAACTTCCCAGGCTGTGTTGCTGTGCTTTATTTATACACCCCTCCTCACGGGTCTGGGAGTCCCTTGAGAATAACAGCTCTCTTCTCTCATTCATTCAAAAATGTTTATTGAGCAACTACTGTCTGCCAGGGGCTTCCCTGGTGGCTCAACTTGTAAAGAATCCACCTGTAATGTGGGAAACTTGGAATCGATCCACTGACTGCTTCCACCTCTAGGTTTCCATAGACCACGGACACGTGGAATTGCAGACCGCCCCTGCCCCTGTTGTAACTGACCATCCCGACCTTCCCACTGATGCCTTTCCTCTTTCCCACAGCTTAGTGGGTTCAAGTTCAGTTCTTCCCTGCAGCCTGCTACGTTGCTTACAGCAGTCATCGCACTGAAAGGACAGAGAAGGAAGAAAGAAAAGCCAGAGGCCTGGCTGACAGAGGGCAAGAGAGGCAGGCAGTTTCCGCACTGTCAGCAAGGACTCAGCTCTTTAAGCCACATCCTGTGAGCATCCCCCAGGACTTAATTCCCTGGGCTGGTATCTGCTCAGCCCCTGGAGGCCCAGGGACGGAGATGACAGCTTGGCAGAGGGACCAGCTTTGGAGGGAAAGGCTGAGGCTCGTTCTGAAAGAAAACCAGGTGTTCTTGGAAGAACTCTGCCATTCAAGAAATGATAAACGTCTCCTTGGCAGAAAGCCTGTTGCAAGGGGGAGTGGTTGCTTTAGGAGAAGATCCACAATTAATAGATGTTTCTTTGAACCCAGCCCATGCACTACAGCTACAAGCTTTCATTAAAGATCATGTTGACTCCGGTATTTGGCATTGGCTTTCTTGGGCCAGACCAGAGGCACCAGGCTGCAGAGCACTGAGGCAGCCCAAGGAGCCCACTGTCTGTTTGTAATGGTCCTTACTTATCCCGAAGTGGAGACCCGTTTGATGCCATTCCAAATTTTTCCATGACTCGAAGCAGAGAGGTAGGTGCCTTCAGCAGCTTCATGCCTTAACTACCTAAAAATCAAGCACAGAAGACTCTAAGGGTCTATTTTGTGGCAGGATGAGCTACTGTTACATGTTAGTAACAAGAATTTGAGACAGAGAGAGGTGGGGTGAGCGCGCCCAGGCCTGCTACCTGCGGGGACCAGTGGAGAAGCCTTGGAAAATGGAAATGGAAGTTCTCCAGCCGGGCCGAATGCAGTGGGCTGGGGACCACAGCATAGAAGGGCAAGAAGGCCGTCGTAAGGCTGGCTTTTTGGAACTGCCTGGACCCTTTGCTGGCCCGTGCAGATGACCCCATGGAAACCCCAGTGCCTTCAAGAGCTGCTTCCTGGAGGAAGAAGATGGAGAACTCGGCAAACTGAAGGGAAGCCCTTACCTCCCTGGCTCCTCTGGTGGCCAGGTGTGAGCAGACGGCTAGCAGGCTTGGAAGCGCTGACCATTTGGTTCATTAAGCAAATGCTGGCTGTGGGCCTGTCTACCATCGGGCCTGGGCAGGGCCACCCACAAACGGTGACCGTCTAGTTGCACAGCCAGGCTGGCTGGCTGAGCCTCAGCAGGGGCAGCGGAGGGGCAGAGGCCAGGCGTGGCCCTCCCAGCCTTCTCTTCCCGACAAAACCTGTCACCGAATCTGTTGCCTTCGAAATCACGGTTTGAGCCCACAACTCCCTCACCCAGAGCCTCTCCTGGACACCCCATTCCCGAACCCTGGGTCTCCAGGGTCCACGGGGTCTGGTCCTCCAGCCTCTGCGGCTTTCATCCTCCCCACCTCAGGGAGCTCCAGACGGCTGGAAGTTCTTTCTGTCTGTCCAGCTGATCCCCTCTTCTCGGGGAATCTCCTGTCCTGTGACTTGGCCGAGACATCTTCTCTGCCTGGATTCCCGCCCACACCCTTTGTTCCTCTCAAACCTTGAGCTCCCAAGCCAAGGCCATCTCTGAGTCACACTCAGCCCCCACGACACCTGCTGCTGGTCTTCCCCTTTCTTCCACGGCCCTGGCAGCTCCTGCCTTGACTAATTATCTCAGGCAGGTTTCCACAATAGCATTTCAGAGCCCTTTGTCCCCCTTGATGTTAAGCCCCTACAGGGCAGTGGCCGTATAGTAAGCCCCTGGTTCTCAATCTGACTGCATGCTGGAACCCTCTAAGGGGCTTTAAAAGAACCCTGATGCCTGGGGTATCAGATTTACAGATTCTGATAGAGTTGGTCTGGCAGCCAAGAAGGTTTTTATTTTTAAACTTAATTTTTTTTTTATTGAAGTATAGTTGATGTACAATGTTATGTTATAGATGTACAATAGAGTGATTTGCCCTTTTTAAAGGTTATACTCCATTTATAGTTATTATAAAACACTGGCTGCATTCCCCGTGTTGTACAATCTGTCCTTGTCATTTATTTCCCACATATTCGTTGACACCCCTTATGCCCTTACCTCTGTGTTGCCCCTCCCCCGCCTGCCTCTCCCCACCAGTTTATGTTCACTAGTCTGCTGTGCTTTTTAGACTCTGAATGGAACCGACAGCCTACACTAGTTGTTCTTCTCTAATTTCGTTCAGTGTAACACCAAGGGGTAGGATGTTTGAGAACTCAACAGGTGATTCTAAATGCACTCACATTATGAGAGCGTCGTTTTTATCCTCAGTGGCCCCCTGCACCTCAGGTATTCACTGCATTCAACAGAATCATCAGAGGTGAATCAACAGAATCAACAGAGGGGGCAGAGGTGGTGAACAGGCTGTAGACCAGCACTGCCCAATGGAAATATATGTAAATTTCAATTTTTGTCACTACATGTAACAAAGTCAAAAGAAACAGTGAAATTAATATATCTTCTATTTAATCCATGTATGTAAAAGTATCAGGCTTCCCAGATGGTGCTAGTGGTAAAGAACGCACCTGCCAATGTAGGAGACATAAGAAACTTGGGTTCAGTCCCTGGGTTGGGAAGATCCTTGGAGGAGGGCATGGCAACCCATGCCAGTATTGTTTGCCTGGAGAATCGCTTGGATAGAGGGAACCTGGTGGGCTACAGTCCATGGGGTCACAAACAGCTGGACATGACTGAAGCAACTTAGCATGGACACACACATGCAGAAGTATCATTTCAATATATAATCAATACAAAAATTATTATTGCTGCGGATGGTGGCTGTAGCCATGAAATTAGAAGATAACTGCTTCTCAGCAGGAAAGGGAGGACAAACCTAGATGGTGTGTTAAAGAATAGAGATATCACTCTACCAACAAAAGTCCATATAGTCAAGGCTATGGTCTTCCCAGGGGTCAGGTACAGTTGTGAGAGCTGGACCATAAAGAAGGCAGAGTGCCAAAGAATTGATGCCTTTGAACTGTGCTACTGGAGAAGACTTCTGAGAGTTCATTGGAGAGCAAGGAGATCAAACCAGTCAATCTTAAAAGAAATCAACCCCGAATATTCATTGGAAGGACTGATGCTGAAGCTGAAGCTCTAGTATTTTGATCATCTGAACAGTCAGCTCATTGGAAAAGACCCTGATGCTGGGAAAGATTGAGGGCAGAAGGAGAAGAGAGCATCAGAGGATGAGATGGCTGGATGGCATCACCAATGCAATGGACATGAACTTGGGCAAACTTCGGGCTATGGTGAGGGACAGGAAAGCCTGGTATGCCGCAGCCCGTGGGGTTGCAAAGAGTCGGACACAACTGGACAACTGAACAACAACACCAACACTGTACATTCTTTTTTTTCGTACTAGTTCTTCAAAATCTGATGTGTATTTTACCCTTACTTACGGTTCATCTCTGTTAGGGTGAGCCACATTTCAAGGGCTCAGTAGCCATGTGCAGCTAGCGACTGCCATAGGGCAGTCAGAGACCAAAGATCTATGGAATCCTGATGTTCCCTGCAGAGCTGGTCTGCAGAGCACGTGCACACCATCCCGGCAGAAGGAAAGGTGCCTCTGCAGCCATGATGAGAGAGATCTAACACTCTCAGCCCCAAGCAGCCCCTCGCTCCCTTTCTAGTTAAATCACAGCATCTTCTTATCTGGCCTCACTCTCCGCTCCACTCCCTCCCACCCCTACCCCATCTGGGTCCCACATCCAAAACAAATTTCCTCTGGTCCTCAGCCTCCTGTGGGCCAGCTTTCCAGCACCCAGCTGCGGGCCTGCTGCGTTTCCTGTCCTGGTTGTTCTTTGGAGAGCTGGCTGCCAGTCCCCGCAGGAGGGAAGGCGTGGGAGGGCCAGGGCACCTGGCCCGGAGATCTGGGAGAAATCCGGAGGGTGTGGAGTGTGTTCTCTCTCTCTTTCTCTCTCCTTCGATTTCTCTTGCTCTCTTTCAGAGTCAAATGCTCAGCCACTGGCCACCCCTCCCTGTCAGGCCCAAAGGCCCACCAAAACCCTCAAGAAACCCCATCAATGAGCAAATCTCCAGGTAAGAGACACCTGGCTATTTGCCACCCTCCCCAGGGGCAACCCGTGGTGGGGACATTTTGATGCCAAAATGTGCAGAGCTAGCAAGAACAGGACTATTATTAGGCTTTCCCCCACCATCCCAGTCACCAGCCACATGACTCAACCCTTTGATGTCGCAATGGGGGCTTCTGCCCAGCTCTCACTAATAGGGTATTTCTGCAAATGCTGGCCCACTGGCACGTACTATCATTGTGCTCTCAGTGATTATCTTTTTATTTCCAAAGGCAATTAATCTTCTCTGCCGTCTTTTTTTTCTCCCTTGCATGTGGCCAGGTCTCAGCCTTTGTTGCTCTTTCAAATCTGTGAATCGTTTGGGAGCATGTGGTAAATTGGCTTTTATGCCCTAAGTTTTTGCTGAAAGCTGAGACGGCAGGGATGGCTAATGAGAAATAAATTTTTTTTCAAGTGCTGTAACTCTTAGGCATGTAAGCAAGAGGTTACGCATGAAAACTTGGAGAGATTAACTGTAGATGACCCAATTTCATGGCATTATAAAGTTCTTCAGCGTGACTGGTTCCGCAGCTCAATCATCAAAGATTTATTGAGGGGTCACTCTACCCAGGGCACGTGATTGGTTCCTGGGAGGCGCTGCAGGGACAGACATCACAGCCCCTGTTTAATTGAGGAAATAAAACATAGGGCACAGGTAGACAGAGAGAATAAAGACGACAACGTCGTGTGTGTTAAATGGAAGTTCAGGAGAGCAAGGTAACAGACCTCAATGCCACTGTGGGTGTCCAGGAGAGTAGGGGGTGATCAGAAAAGATCGCAGAGGAGGAGGCTGCTTGGGCTGAACAAAAATAATAGGTTCGTTACAGTTACCAGCCAGTAACTGGCAGGAGGTTCCGTACGAGTCCAGAGGGGGTGTCAGGCTTTACAATGCATGCAGGATGGAAGCTGGCCCATCTCACATCCAAAGTGATGATTCTAGGAGTCAGGACTGTTAGGTTCTCCTTCCACCTCTGCTGCAGACATCCTCTGATGACTTTGGCCAGTCCCATAACCACCTCAGGACTCCTCCTAGGATTGACAATACTTGTCGCCGTCCTTCCCTTGATCTGCCGTTCAAGAAAGATCAGAGGTTGACCCTTCATCCATCATCCACACATTCAAACATCCATCTGTCTGTCTATCCATTTATCCACACATCTGTCTATCCATAAATACATACGGCGTCCAATAATGCACCTCTCCATCCACTCATTGTCCATCTAGCCGTCCACTCACCCATCCTCTTGCGCGGTCATCCACTGCTCTGTAAACCAACCAGTCCATCCATTCACCCACCCACCCATCCACCATCCATTTATCTGCCCTTCCCGTAAATTAGCTGTGCACATGTTCACTCATCCAGTCCTCATTTTCTAAGGACCTACTCTGTGACAGTCACTGAGTCACCAAGTGCTGAGAAATGTGAAGGGGAAAAAAAGCATGATTCTTACCATCAAGGATGGCAATGATAAGTATTCAAACTCAAATGACAAAGTTGCTTCCATAAGACAGCAGTAAGTAAAGACTGCTGGGTCAAAGGGAAAGGGAGCCCCGAGTGAGTGATAATAGCGCAGACTCACCTCTGCCCGAGCATTGACTTCATAAGGTTACAGTCGTCTGTGTATCTTTTCTGTTCGACTCAAAGCTCGGGAACACAGGCTCTATCATTTTCAGCACCACCCTTGCTGCTGCTGCTGCTGCTGCTAAGTCGCTTCAGTCGTGTCCAACTCTGTGCGACCCCATAGACGGCAGCCCACCAGGCTCCCCCATCCCTGGGATTCTCCAGGCAAGAATACTGGAGTGGGTTGCCAATTTCCTTCTCCAATGCATGAAAGTGCAAAGTCAAAGTGAAGTCGCTCAGTCGTGTCCGACTCTTAGCGACCCCATGGACTGCAGCCCACCAGGCTCCTCTGTCCATGAGATTGTCCAGGCAAGAGTACTGGAGCGGGGTGCCACTGCCTTCTCCGACCACCCTTAGACCCAGGCAAGAAGGAGCCCTGTCCTGGCGTCCCTATTCCAGGGCCCTGCTTTGATGCTCTTTGATCTGTGCCCCTCTCCACAGGGGGAGGAGTCTGGGGACAAGCCCATTCAGAGCCCATGCCTGCCCCGCCTTTTGGGTCACGCCCCAGGTGGCCAGGCCCCGATGGACCAGAGGAGGCCTCTTCCCCGTGTGGACCCTCCTGAGAGGGGGTGGCGTCAGTGCTGCCCTGAGCTGAAGTCATGGTCCAAGGGCAGCATTTGTTGGGTGTGGATGGAACTTGGACATGCAGGCTGGGCTGACCACACTCACATGCCCACAAAGCTCCTAATAGTGTGGGACAGAGTTGGAGTGTATGAGAGGGCGACAGGCTACAGGGCAGAGACAGGCTATAGTGCAGAGATACGAGTCTGCTCTTCCCAAGTCATCAGTTCCAGCACAGAGCCCTAAGGTGTCCAAGAATTTTACACTGAAACACAGACCTCCAGGTTGCTCCAGAAGTCAAGGAAGGAGGAGAGAATATATTTTAACTAACAGTGTTTTACAAAAATAACCTTTAAGGACTTCCTGGGGGTCCAGTGGTTGAGACTGTGTTTTCACTGCAGGGGCCATGAGTTTGATCCCTGGTCAGGGAACTAAGATCACGCATGCCGTGAAGCTCAATAAAAACATCTTTTAAAAACATTTGACAACCGTCAAATGTTTAGGCCTATAGATTGTGAGTCTACCCTTGTGGCTCAGCTGGTAAAGAATCTGCCTTGCAATGTGGGAGACCTGGGTTTGATCCTTGGATTGGGAAGATCCCCTGGAGAAGGGGAAAGGCTACCCACTCCAGTATTCTGTCCTGGAGAATTCCACGGACTGTATAGAGCCCATGGGGTTGCAGAGTCGGACATGACTGAGCGACTTTCACTTTCACTTTCTAGTGTCTTGACCAGATCCTATGAGTGTTAGGGACCGCATCCTGCTTGTGGTTGAATCGGAAGTTCCTAAGCACACATGACAGCTAAAGGTAGTGCGTGATTTGGGACTGGATTCTGAACTAGAGGATAAAGCGCTATAAGAGATACAGTTGGAACAATGGACAAAATTAGAATATAGACTGTAGATTAGATGATAGTATTCTATCAATGTTAAATTCCTGAATTTGAGAACTGTGCTGTGGTGCCTAAGAGAATATCCTCGTTCTTAGAAAATACAATGGGAAGTATAAAGGATAAAGGAATGGATGCCCGCAACCATTCTCAAATTATTTAGAGAAAACAAAAGATGCTGATAAGAAAAGACTTCCAAAATGTTAAAAATGGATGATTAGGGGTAAAGGGTATGTGGAAGTCCTCTGTATTCTTGTAACTTTCAACTGCAAGCTTGAAATCATTTCAAAATCAAAACTTTGAAAACAAAATGGCTCGATGTCTTCAGCAGAGGAGAGATTTAGTCAGTGTTGGCTGGGGTGATATTTCGAGGCCTAAGAGACGAGTTCTGTGACTTTCTAGCTGGTGCAGATTTTAAAGCCTCCCACCATTCCTCTGCTGAGCTTGGCTCTGCGGGGCTCCCCAGGGCCAGGAGGCTGCACACACGGATGCCGTGTGTCCCATGAGTTTGGATTGCCTCCACCTTACACAGAAAGACCTAGCTAGCGCTGCCTTCAGAGTAAGGGCATCCAAGGAGGAGAGTTTTAATGTTACTCGTTGCTGAAAAAAGTCACTCCTCGTTTGAATTGGACCAGCAGGTGTAACATTTTGTACCATAAAACCACGTTTCCCATGAAAATAAACTTTTTCCCTGGAGAGCCAGGGATCTGTACCTGCGCTCCCTGACCCCTGTGCCCCCTGGATGAACAGCAGGACTCTGGAAGGAGCACAAAGATGGTGCTGTTCTCAGAGAAAGGAGCTGGAGCCCCCATCTCTCCGCCCGCACAAGCCGCGGGCCCAGCGGATGTGGGTTTCCCTCTCCGCTCCGGAACTCAGCGCTGCCTTCCTGCTATATCGCGCCCACCGATGTTGTTGCTGACCCGTGGCCAGGACCCCCACCTGGGCCAAGTGTTGATGCCGAGACTCCTCTGGGTCACGCCGTCAGCGTTGCCCTGGCACCACGCGGCCTGGCTGCCCAAACCATTGAAGGAGACTCTCGGAGGGCTGCTCCCACTCTTGGCTCTCCCCACGGAAATTCCCGGCTACTTCAGAGCAGCAGGCAGGCTGGCTGCCCGCCGGGCCGCCCAGCACAGCACCTTCCTGCCCAGGGAGCCCTTCGTGTCGGGAGCTGTTCCTTCGCCTTTGCTTTCTCCGAGGCTGCGGTGGGAGTGGGCACCTGTGCTCTCCTTGTCCAGGCCTGGAAGTCCCATCCCAGGGCAGGAACCACCCAGAGGGCTGAGACCACCAGTTCCCGGATATCCACTCTGTAAACTGGCCACCCCCAGTTTGTGAAAAGCTGGGGCCAGAGTAACCAAACAGATCTTCAAGAGCCTTGGACAGGATTCTGTTTATAAAAGCTAGGGACTTTTCCCAGCCTACGTGAAGGCCTTCCAGAAACTGACCTCTGCTGTTCCTGTATCTCTCTCCCCTCTGCCCAAGAGCCTCCCCAGGGGTCCTGCCTGCACGGCCCACACACGCGGCAGGCATGTAGCTGATATGTAGCTGTTGAGTACATCCATCCACCCCTTCCAGCTAGGATGGATGCTTCCTGCCCCTCCAAGCCCCAAGGCTCCTTCGAAGTCCAGATCCAGCCCTCCTCCTACGTGAAGATTTCTTCAAGTTCTTCTCCCAGGAACTGTTCCCTGTTTTGACACCCAGACACAGACGTCTAAACCCCTGGTCTGCCACACAGCACATACTTCTTCTCATTCATTATTTTTAGCAAATACATAGTTGGCTCACAATTACCAGAACAATGAAGTGAAAATTTTAACCAGTTCCTGCTTTCAGAGAAGTGCCCACAAGTATAGAGTGATGGTTAATTTAATGTTAACTTGGTTGGGTCACAGTTCCTAGATATATGGTCCAACATTATTCTATAAGTTTCTGAGAGCTGTTTTTTTTTTTTTTAAATGAGCTTTATATTTAACTGGTGGACAATACGCAGAGTGGGCTTCCCTGGTGGCTCAGATGGTAAAGAATCTGCCAGAAGTGCAGGAGACCTAGGTTTGATCTCTGATTTGGGAAGATTCCCTAGAGAAGGGCATGGCTACCCACTCCAGTATTCTTGCCTGGAGAATCCCATGGACAGAAGAGACTGTCAACCCCCATGGGGTCACAAAGAGCTGAGCACAACTGACAGACTTTCACTTCATTTTTTGGGTAAAGTTCATCGCCCTCCACAATGCGGGGGGGTCTCATCCGATCAGTTGAAGACCTAAAGAGAACAAAGATTACTTCCCTGGTACAAGAGGGATTCTGCCAGCAGACAACTTTCAGACGTGAACTGCAATGTTAGCTCATCCTAGGTCTCCAGCCTGAGGGCCCATCATACAAATTTTAGACTTGCAAGTTTCCATTATTTTGTGAGTCAGTTTCTTAAGGTATATATATATATATATCTCTCTACACACACACACACACACACACACACACACACACACACACACACACACATCTTATTGGTTCTCTAGAGAACCCTGACTAATACAATGGAGGAGCTGGGTCAATCAGCAGAAATGGCCCAATGTGAAAAGTAGGGGCAATACAAAGTCCCTTCAGAGCAGAGGACCCCCTGACCCAGCTGGGAGTCAGGGGCAGCTTCATAGGGAAGGAACTCCAAGCCAAGTCCAGAGGAACACCTTGCTATCTTGCCTGGGTATGAGCTGCTTCCAATCTGTCCCAAGACACGAATCTTCAGTCTTTGCTTCAGTCCTGTGAGCAACTCCATCCTTCCAGATAATCCCTTAAATCAATTGGAGCTGAGTTCTGTTGCTTGCAGCCAAAGAATCCTTTTTAAAAATATGTAATTAATTTATTTATTTGGCTGCCTGGGGTCTTCGTGGTGGTGTGCCGGCTTCTCTCCAGATGTGGTGCTCCAGAGTACACAGGCTCAGGAGTTGTGGCATGTGGGCTCAGTGGCCCCACAGCATATGGGCTCCTGGTTTCCCAGCCGGGGACTGAACCCTTGTCCCCTGCACTGACAGGCAGATTTGTAACCACTGGATCACAAGGGAAGTCGTGCAACCAAGGAATCTGATTAACTTTTCTTCGTGGACAGGGACACGGGATGACATAGGGTAAGGGAACCTTTTGTGTACTGAAGATTCCTCCAGGCCTGGAAATGTGGCAAAGCTTGTATTGTGTAGATTCAAATGTGCACATTCCCTCAACAGAAGCATGGTTTAACATGAAAAAACTTGGCATGATTTGACCTCACCTGCCAGTCAATCACGGAGCCAACTGAAGGTATGTGAATATCAACCCTTGTAGGGTCAGCGGCTTAGAGAGAAATCCCTGAGATAACAAGGAGCAGTCTTTTAGGAAAAGCTGACTTTTACCAGGATGAAGACTTTGAGAAATACCGTGTCTCCAACAGGCACAGAGAATAATGCAGTATGGAAAAACAGAGACGGACAACTCCTGATTAGAAGATAATTGAGAAGAATAAGGCTCTGAATGAGAAGATTTAGAAATTTTTGGCCTGTTCAATTCTCTCACTTAAATTTTTCATTTCATCAAGAATGCAGTATTTGATTTTAAAAACTCTTCTTTCAAGTAAGTCTAAAAGAATTCTCTCAATAAGTATAAAATAAACATTCTAAGCCAGGAATTGGCAACATTTTTCTACAAAGGACAAGATCGTAAATATTTTAGGCTTTGTGGGCCAGTCTCCATTTCAACGATCCAATTGTTGTAGCACAAAAGCCATTACCAACAATGTGCAAACCAATGGGCAAACTGTGTTCCTATATGTGTCAATAAGTAAGTAAGTAAGTACAGTTGCTCAGTCGTGTCGGACTCTTTGCGACTGGTGGATGTAGCCCACCAGGCTCCTCTGTCCATGAGATTCTCCAGGCAAGAATACTGGAGTGGGCTGCCATTTCCTTCTCCAGGGGATCTTCCAAACCCAGGGATCGAACTCAGGTCTCCTGCATTGCAGGCAGATGCTTTAACCTCTAAGCCACCAGGGAAGCCCACGTGTATCAATATCCTATTATTATTTGTGGACGCTGAAAACTGAATTTCAAAAAATTTCCCAGTGTCATGAAAAATGACACTTTTATTGTGTTTTATTGTGTTTTGGGGAACTATTCACAAACATCAAAGCCTTCTTAGTTCATGGACGGTACAGACATAGATGGCAGGTTGAGAGTTTGCCTGCCCCTGTTGTACGCAAAGAGAAAACATTGTATCATGCATTGAATGACATTTTTCCTTAGCTCACTTATGGTTCAGTAATCATTATCTTAGAGTCAGTTGCATAAGATTTTCAGCAATCCTGTGAAATAGAGGACATTCCCAGATGGTGACAACAAGCCATGGAGAGGTTTCATTGCTCAAGATCAAGCAGCTAGTAGGTGGCAGGGTTGGTCTGGTTAACTAAAGGAAAAAAAAACACAACAACTTCTTTAATGATGGCAAGTCAGATGTTATAACTGACATTAAGTCTACAGGTAAAACTTGGAATGGATCTAGTGACTCTGGCTGCCTTTCATCTGAATCTGCTTCATACATACAGGAGATCATAGGAATTTGGGTCTAGATTTTGGGTGACCACAGCATGACTGGTTATGTAGTTCATTTTTCTGACTGGGGGCTGATGGCATCGTGCCATGACTGACACCTCTTTTGGAGGGGTGAACAGCAAGGAGATCAAACCAGTTAGTCCTAAAGGAAATCAGCCCTGAATATTCATTGGAAGGACTGATACTAAAGCTGAAACTCCAAAGCTCTGGCCACCTGATGCGAAGAACTGACTCATTTGAAAAGACCCTGATGCTGGGAAAGATTGAAGGCAGGAGGAGAAGGGGACGACAGAGGATGACATGGTTGGATGGCATCACTGACTCAATGGACAGGAGTTTGAGTAGACTCTGGGAGTTGGTGATGGACACGGAGGCCTGGCATGCTGCAGTCCATGGGGTTGCAGAGTCGGACACGACTCAGTTGACTGAACAGCAAAAATGTTCCTAAGAGTGATCAGGCTCACTGCCCTATCCAGCTCTTGATACTGAGAAGTACATTTTTATGCAGACAAGAAAAATGCAGATAACACACATACCATTAAGACTTATCATACACGTAACTGGCCTCAGCCTGGTCTGTTCACACACTCCTGTAACACAGGCAGGGAATCAGCTGCCCCTGGAGGCCTCAGGGAGCAGAGATGTGGAGAGAGCCCTGTGGTCGATGAATCAGGGGGCTGGCACGGCCCGATGGTCCCAGAGCCACGGAAGGAATTAGCAAGTGTTCTGCTTCATTCTTTCAAGCTCCGTGCTGCGGACAGCCCTCCTGGACTGGCCGTCAAATGAAATCTGCAAACGGGCTTCCAGAATCAATAATCCGCAAGAATCTATCCAGCCTGCAAACTCTCCCTTGGTCTCCTTGACACTCATCAGTGCCTCCTTCTCTCCACATAAGCACTTTCTTCCCCCTGTCCCACCGCCTCCCCACCCCCGGCACTGCTGAGCAGGCAGGACAGGCCTTGGGGGCTGGCACGTCAGGTCACAGCTGCAAACACAGGGGCCTGTGAAATATTCCAGGAGTGAGTGGCAAAAAGACCGACCTAGCGCCTCTTCGTGGGAAAAGTTCCTGGCACTCTTATTCCCATGGCTGCCCTAATGGGGACCCTGCCTTCACCTCTTTGGATATGGCCCTGGAGTGCTGACCGTCTACCAAAGACTGTCTGGGCCGTGCTTTATATTATTAATAGTCATCATTTACCAAGCTGCTGCATGGTTCTCTGAACATCAGAACCATTCCTTCCTGTCCCCTTTTCTCATGTTGCTGCGTTTAGTTGATAACCCGTGTCTGACTGTGACTCCATGGACTGTAGCCTGCCAGGCTACAGAGTTTGAAAGCCAATCGGAACCACTGTGTTAAGTTAGAAACATTCTAACTTAACTCTAAACATTCTCTGTCACATTCCCGGGACTGTTTCTCATTAGAAGCGCCCCCACCCCGACCCCCATCAAAGACAGATGCGTGTCACCAGGTGAAGCCGCTCTCGGTTTTAGAGAGATTTATTGATGCACTTTTGCCAGTACTGGGTCTTCGTTGCTGCGCTCAGGATTCCCCTAGTTGTGGGGCTGAGGCCCAAGGCCCGTGGGCTTCAGTGCTTGTGGCACGTGGGCTCAGTAGTTGTGATGACTGGATTCCAGAAATTCATGGATACTTTAAAATGTCACATTTCATAATAAATCAGTTGTTCTAAACTAACTGTTCATGTTATTCAATCTCAAGCAAAGATTTCAAAACCAATGGCTCCAGCTGTTGGCAGAGCCAAGGACACTCAGAGAGTTAAATGGAGGCACGTGGAGACTAGCCCTGGAACTGGAGTGCATTGTGCGGAGCACCAGGACAGGAGTCCGCTGCTCCTTGGCATCTGGGATCTTCCCAGACCTGGGATCGAACCCATGCCTCCTGCCTTGCAAGGTGGATTCCTAACCACTGGACTACCAGGGAAGCCCAAGCTGCACATTTCTAATCTGGCAGGCAAGTGGAAATGTCCACGCAGAGAATGCAAAGCCTGTTGCATTGCTTATGGGAAACTGAGACACATTTGTGATTATGCACTGCTATTATTGCCTGGAGAATCCCATAGACAGAGGAACCTGGGGGGCTATAGCCCATGGGGTTGTGAAGCGACTTAGCACAGCACAGCATACAGCACTAACTGCCGAATGACTTGCTGTGGTTGGAGCAGAGCCAGTGAAACCAACTTTAGAGACACGGGGAACCATCCATCCTGTCCCTTACCTCGAGGGAGCCGTAGATGTGCAAGCGTGGCTTTATAAGGACACACCTCTATTCCATCTTGCCAATCTGACTTGAAAGCTAGTTATGAGACTCTAACCAAGTTTATGTTTGTTTGGCATCTGCCTGTGCTCTGAGAAGACATCAATGGTAAATTTTCTGATGAAAGTGGCTCTGGAATGTCCTTAAAAGAATTCCAGAAATTCACAGATACTTTAAAATGTCACATTTCATAATAAATCAGTTGTTCTAAACTAACTGTTCATGTTATTCAAGCAAAGATTTAAAAACCAATGGCTCCAGCTGTTGGCAGAGCCAAGGACGCTCAGAGATTAAATGGGGGCACATGGAGACTAGCCCTGGAATTGGCGTGCATTGTGGGAAGCACCAGGACAGGGAGTCCTCTGCTCTGGCCCCCTTTCAGATCTGACCTCACTTGGAAGGGGAACGGAAGAAACGCGGTCAGCAAAGCAGGCAGGACCCGCCTGGTATCCAGTGAGGAGAACTAGACAGGGCAGTGTTTCAGAGGAGTGAGGGATTGCTGGGATCTGGACTCTCATGTGGGAGGCAGAGGATTAGGGGAGCTAGGATGAGAGTGGATGGGATCACAGTGGCCCTTGTGAGGCGTACGGTGGGCAGACAGACTTGGATGCTGCAGCGTATTTGCCTGAAGAGCAAATCAGGTTGAGGATGGACATGTAAGTTGGGCTCAGGTTGTGTAGGATTTTAAAAAACTTTTATTTACCTAATTTTGTTTGGCAGTGCTGGGTCTTCATTGCTGGGCGTGGGCTTTCTCTACTTGTGTCAAGCGAGGTCACTCTCCAGATGTCGAGCGTGGGCTTAGCAGCTGCGTGGTGCATGGGCTTGCTTGCCCCCGGGGCATGTGGAATCTTCCTGGACCAGGGATTGAACCTGTGTCCTCTGTGTTGGTAGCAGGATTCTTAACCACTGGACCACCAGAGAAGTCCCGGTTGTGGGGGATTTAAAACCAGGCAACGGGATTTGGAGTTTTGTTTGGGGTGAAGACGGAGTGGGGTTCTAGGGGCCACCCTGCCGCCACTTGCTCCTCTCCTTGTTTTTTTCCATCTTGGTTCTGCTATCTACCCAGTTGCTAAGGCCCCAAACCAAGAAGTAGCCTGAATTCCTCTCTCTGAGCCTTCTCATCCCTGCTTTGCCTTCTGCAGTCCATCAGAAGTGCTGTCATCTCTGCTTTCAAAAGACGTTCCAAATCCAGCCACCTTTCACGCTCTCTCCGGCTCTCACCCGTTCCAGCCTCCATTGTTTCTTGGCGGCAGCAATACAATGGCTCCTTCCACCGACTTCTGTCCGCCCAGCTCCTTACCCAGCTCGCAGCGTCCCGTGGCCTGGCCACCCCCTTCCCCACGCCTGTCCCTTGCACGGGCCTCCTCCAGCCTCACTGCCACAGGCCCGCCTCGGGCCTGACCTCGGGGCCTTTCCACTGGCGGTGGCCTCTGCCCAGGTCATTCTTCCCACAGAAATTTGTACTGCCCACAGTTTCACTGAGGTCTCTGCTCAAATATCTCGCCCTCCCCCCACCCCCAGGAGCCCTTCCTGATTGCACCAGCAACCCTCCTCCCCCACCCCAGGCACTTTCTTCATGGTGGTTGTCACGATGTGAAATTACACTATTCATTCATTTGTGCACACGTTCCTTCTGTCTTGCTCCCCGGAGTGTAGCTCTGTGGGGTGTTGGTTTGGTCTTGTTCATTGTCAGACACCTACATCCTAGAGGCGGGCCAACCCCAGGGGCTCCTTGGGCCATTTGGTGACCTTCTCAGAATGATGTTTTTAAATGCGTAAAGAACCCCCACAGAAGATGACAAAGAAAACCAAGAATATTGGAAGTTCCCTGGCAAACCAGTGGTTCGGGCTGGGCACTTTCACTGGCGTGGCCTCCCGTTCAGTCTCTGGTGGGGAACTAAGATCCCACAAGCTATCTGGCCAAACATACAACCAATAATAAGAATATTAAAATATAATTGAAGTAGTTATCCCAATGTTAAAAATGTATGCATGAATGCTCAGTCGTGTGTAACTCTTTGTGACCCCATGGACTGTAGCCCACTAGGCTACTCCGTTCATATGATTCTCCGGGCAAGATTACTGGAATGGGTTGCCATTTCCTTCTGCAGGGTAACTTCCCAACCCAGGGACTGAACCCGCGTCTGCTGCATTGGCAGGCAGATTCTTTACCACTGAGCCACCAAGGAAACCAAAAATGTATAGGATAGTAAAAATGTATACAAAATGTATCACAGTAGTAAAAATGTGTATAACATACATGCTTCGTTATGAATATATTACATAATGAAATTCAATATGAGTGTATTAACTACTGTAATTAATACATTTCAAGGTCATGACGAGGGTAAATGCTATTTTACAATATCTGCAACAATTATAATCTGATATGAAACTGAGATTTCTACTGGTGACAGATGTCTAATACTACTACTGTTTTCGTCATTCATCATTAATGGAAATGCTGACTATCACCTACAGGTTCATGAAATGAAAGATTTCATTTTTTCCAATCTAAGTTCACACACTTTCTGGAATTCAGAAACCCCAGGACCAGACACTCTGTAGTAGGTACTAAAGAATAATTTGTTGGAGAAACACATAGACAAGAAGATAAGGTTTGGAGCAGATGAGCATGATGTCTACGCTTAATACACATCAGAAAAGATTTCTATTCCTCTGGGGGAGCCAGACTCTGGGCTAGGTACTGGGTCCACCTAGTGTGGAAACCCCATCCATGGAGATAGGGAAGACACAGCCCCATCCGTGAGAAGTTCCCAGTCTAGTTGGACAAACAATCGTGCCTAAGCAGAAGACTTCACTACCGCATGGCCATCCAACATCCTGCACCAAGGCACTGAGTCCACGCAGGGGCTGTGGAGAGAGCAATTCCTGGGCTGGATGCTTTAGACAAAGGAGGGGTTGGAAGTGTGTTCTGGCCCCCGGGAACAGCATGAGTGGAGTTCAGAGTTCTGAGGAGGTGGGGGGCGTGTGAGAGCAAGATGCATACGGAAAGAAGGGGGAGAGTCCTTCCTTCCTTCCACAGATATTTATTGAGCACCTGCTAAGCCCCAAGGCCTATTCCAGGAACTGGGAATTCTGTGCTCCATGAGATACATTCTCCATTTCCAGTGAGGTTGTATTCCAAAGAGAGTCAGACAACAAATAAGTATTTACTGTAGTGTCCAACAGTGCCAGGTTCTGAGGAGAACAGAACAGGAGGTAAGACTAAGGTGCCCGTAAGTAGGGAACTCTGTAAGCCACACTCAGAAGCTTGGGGAGGTGATGGGAGACACCGGTGCTGCAGACAGATGCTGCTACAACCAAACTGTTTCTCCCCCAAATCCCTATGTGGAGGCCCTTACTCCCAGTGTGACTGTGTTTAAAGATGGGCCTTTAAAAATGTAAATACAGTTAACTGCTCGTGCTCAGACATATCTGACTCTTTGGGACCCCACAGACTGTAGCCCACCAGGCTCCTCTGTCCGTAGGATTTTCCCTGTGAGAATACTGGAATGGGTTGCCTTTTCCTCCTCCAGGGGATCTTCCTGACCCACTGAAGGTAGATTCTTTACCGCTGAGCCACCGGTGATAATAATTATGTGTAAGGGTGGGCCCTAATCCGAGAGAACTGGTGTCCCGATGAGCAGAGGAAGGGGCACCAAGGATGAACTCAGAGGACACAGAGAGAAAGTGCCATCTGCAGCCCAGGGAGACCAAACCTGCCCATACCTAGACCTTGGACTTCAGCCTCCAGAACAGTGAGACGGTACACGTGGCGATGAGAGGACTGTCAAGGAGTACATCGGGCTGGGGAGTGGCGTGGACGCAGGGGTAAGGAGGTGGGCGGGCAGGCAGGTGTCAGAGGTGATGACTATGTACAGCAAGAACCCAGCCTGGCCGGGGCCGCTAAGCCACTGAGAATGCAGGACACTAGATTACTTCCACCCCCACATTTCCTCGCAGACTAGGAAGCGGGGAAGGGAGGTCATTGTCCCCAGACTTCCTCTCTCTGGCCAGAGGGGCCTATTGTTCCCACACAAAGGGGCAGTGACCAGTCGTTTTTTTTTTTGTTTTTTTTTTTCAGTGACTGGTGCCAGTGGGAGAGGCTGTCTCCTCACCTTGTATCCCACCGCGTGGGGTACCAGCTGATGCGAGGCCTCCTGAGCCCCCCAGTAGCAGCAGAGGAGGGGCTGGAGCTTGTACCTGAAACAGACAAGGCATTGATGGGCTTTGGGGCGTGTGAGGAGGCCTAGGACAGAGCCGGACTTCACCGGGCTGGCACAGGCTGCTTCTCTGGGCTTTGGTCCTGTCATCATCCCAGTCCTTCCTGCCTCCCTTCCCCTTCTCTCTTTCTCTCCCACTGTCTCCTCCTGCTTGCCTTCCTCTCTTGGTATCTGCAACCTTCCAGCCTGTACAGCAGATGCCTACTGCCCCACATCTCCCATCTGTCCCCGGCTCAAGAGCCCTGAGCCCTCACACCGGCTCCTCTCTGGCTGGTGCTCACAGCCTAGCACCCTGCACTCCTTGTCCTTAGATGCATCCCTGCCTCCTCTGCTTTCCTTCCCTCTCCTTATCAAAATGTACCTGTTCTGCGTCCCAGCACCTTTAGCATCCTGCTGAGGAGATGGATGGGCTTGGGGCTTGGCCCAATAACTTGTTTACTGAGCCAGTTATCTGGTTGAGCTGAGCTCATCTGGGCCGATGCAGCCACCGGAGCTGGTGACTTCTTGTCTTCTCCCTCATGTCACGTTGGCATAATCAGGGGTCTTTATTGCCCTTATTCCTGCAGCTGGAGGAGGATGCCCTGTGCTTTTCTGTCTACCCTGATCCTCTCCAGGCTGAGCATCCTGGCTTTCATGGAGATCCAGCCAGTCTGGATCGTTGATCCCAGTTGGCCAGGAAGGGATGGACATTACACTCTGGCCCAGACCTCTTGTTCTGGGTCCTGCCTCTGCCTCACACCTGTGTGTGTCTCTTACCCACCAGCCCCTTTCCACTTTCCTGGGTTAATCAATAGTCTGATACACAAGTTCACACCAAGGCTATGGCTCCTAGTTTCACGAAGTCTCTTCATTTTTAAGCACTTTTTATTGGAGTAGTTGCTTTACGCTCTGTGTCAGTTTCTGCTGTACAGCAAAGTGAACCAGCCACATGGATACTGATTGCTGCTGTTGTTCAGTTGCTAAGTCATGTCCAGCTCTTTGCAGCCCCATGGACTGCAGCACGCCAGGCTTCCCTGTCCTCCACTATATTCTGGAGTTTGCTTAAGTTCGTGTCTATTGACTCAGTGATGCTATCTAACTATCCCAGCCTCTGCCACCCTCTCTTCTCCTCCTGCCTTCAGTCTTTGCCAGCTTCAGGGTCTTTTCCAAAGAGCTAGCTCTTCATATCAGGCGGCCAAAGGATTGGTGCTTCAGCTTTAGCATCAGTCCTTCCAATGAATACTCAGGGTTGATTTCCTTTAGGGTTGACCAGTTTGGTTTCCTTTAGGATTGACAGGTTTGATCTCCTTGCAGTCTAAGGGGCTCTCATGAGTCTTCTCCAGAACCACAATACAGAAGCATCAGTTCTTCGGCACTCAGCCTTTTTATGGTTCACATGGTTCAACACTCACATCTGTACATGACTACTGAGAAAACCATAGCTTTGCCTATACAGACTTTTATTGGCAAAGTGATGTCTTTGCTTTTTAATGCACTGTCTAGGTTTGTCATAGACGTATATATATGCCCTCACATTTTTAATTTCCTTCCTGTTTAGGTCACCACAGAGCCCTGAGTAGAGTCCCCTGTGGTATATGATAGGTTCTCATTAGTTATCAATTTTATACGTAGTAGTGTACATGCGGGCTTCCCAGGTGTGCTAATGGTAAAGATCTCGCCTGCTGATGCAGGAGACATAAGAGACACGGGTTCGATCCCTGGGTCGGGAAGATCCGCTGGAGGAGGGCATGGCAACCCACTCCAGTATAAGTCCCTGGAGAATCCCACAGACAGGGAGCTTGGCAGGCTACAGTCCATAGCGTTGCAAAGAGTAGGATCTGACGGAAGTGACTCGGTACGCATGCAGTGTACTTATACCCCAGGGTTCAGTGCAGCATATCTACAACAGCCAGGACGAGAAAGCAACCTGAGTGTCCATTGGCAGAGCTGCTACATTTTAAGTGACTCCACCTGAGGGAACAATGCAGGTCTCAAAAGAGTGGCACTTCAGGGGCATGGGCAGGTGGCTCCACGTGGACACCCTGGGCTGCCCTCAGCAGGGCCCTGTCTTCTTTAATTAGCATAGAGTGGTTTCTCCTGCTTGTTCGCCAGTGAAGGTATGAGTGGGGAAGCACAGAATGATGAAGCCGCGTGTTTGCACGTGTGTATCAGCTGGGCATCCCTGAGATCAGAAGGTAAGTTCCACAAGGGGAGAGATTTCTGTGCACTTTGTTCTGCATCTTCTGCGAGAGTCTGTGGCCCAGGACTGGCACCCTGGATGCTTTTGAGTCAGTGAATGCATCAGAGTCCCAGAACCTGGTGTGGGAGGCTGGAGGGTGGACCAAATGGCTTCTTAGGGCCCACTGAGGGCTGAGGTCCACTTGTTGTGTAGGTCTTCTTCTACAGTCATTAACAGGACTGCTGTTGGTTCGCTGCTTTACGGCAGACCTACTGTTGGCATTACACAGAGCAATCGGGTGCCTTTCACAGTTCCTGTTGCCTTTGATCCTTATAAACGCCTGTGAAGGCCATGGAACCAGCACTATCGCTCTCACTCTATAGAGGGTGAAACTGAGGCTTGGGGATGCGAGATGTCTGCTCAGGGTCACAACTGGAAGCCCGAGGCCTTTCCTCCATCCTTCCTGCCTCAGGGGTATCCGGAACACAAGGCCGTGAATTCCTAAGGAGGGTGCTGGTAAGGGGCTTAGGGAGAGGCTCTTAGGAGCCAAAGCCAGGAAGCCTTTTCATCCAAAAACACCCTTTTCAATTCCAGTGCATGGCCTCTGGCCCTTTTTATTTCATTTTCTTTTCTATTGATGAAAGTCACAGAAAAATAACCGTTTTTGAAATGTATATTTCAGCAGCATTCAATACATTTGCAATGTTGTGCTATTTAAGTTCCAAGATACTTTCATTATCCCAGAAGAAAACCGCCCCCATGAGTGGTCAGTCCCCGTTCCCCTCCCTGGCTCCCGACGACTGGTAATTGGCTTTCCATCTCTATGGATTTACCTGTTCTGGGTGTTTGTATATTGCTTGCTGTTGTTATTATTTAGTTGCTAAGTGGTGTCTGACTCTTGTGACCTTGTGGACTGTAGCCGCTAGGCTCCTCTGTCCATGGGATTTCCCAGGCAGGAATGCTAAAGAGGGTTGCCATTTCCTTCTGCAGGGGATCTATTGTATAAATAGGATAATTTAATTTTCAGCCTTTTGTGCCTGGCTTCTTTCACTTAGTATAATGTTTCCCAGCCCTCAGAGCAGGTGTCGGGACGCCCTTCCTTCTTATGACTAATATTCCTCTGTATGGACCACCACATTCCGGTTATCCAGTCTAGCGGCATTTTAGAAAGGTGGAGTGAAGAACTTTCACTTTCCTGGGACATCACATTCTGTGCAGATGCCCTGAGGTGTGGCTCTTGACCTTGGTCTGGTTGAAGCTCCTTTCCCTCTGCAGGGAGCTCAGTGAATGGTCACTTCCCTCAGGGGCACTGAGAAGCCCCTGTGGAGAAAAAGTGGGTGTCAGGAGTGGGTGAAGATCCCCTCTGACCACAGGCCCAGTGAACCCGAATGAAACTGGACCTGAGAGGCCAGTGGGGGGTCAGCCCCAGGGATGGAGGAGGAGGTGGTTTTCTGCTCAGCCTGCCTGCAGATTCAGCCGGGAGACCTCCTCTCACAGGGCTTCACATGCCCCTCCCTTTGCAGAGGAAATGCGGCCTGGGTCCCTGCTGCCTTTCACATCCGAGGTTCTTATTTTTAATATTTATTTATTTATTTTGGCTCTGCCAAGTCTCAGCTGTAGTACTTAGGATTGTCTATCTCTGTTGTAAAATGCAGGATCTTTGGTTGTGGCGTGCAAGCTCTAAGTTGTGGCTTGTGGGACCTGGTTCCCTGACCAGAGGTTGAGCCCAGCTCCCCACGTTGGGGGTGTGGAGTCTTAGCCACTGGGCCACCTTCGTTGGAAGCCCCTCACTCAAGGTTCTAATCTGTTCTCCGTGGTTAGTGTCCAGCTTTGAGTCCCAGGTTGTTTTTCCCAGTACCGGCCACGGGAACTCTTCGGTGTTCATTAGAACCTTCCTTAGGTTCTATGCATGAGCTTTCCAGGTGGAACTAGTGCTAAAGAACTCACCTGCCAGTGCAGGAGATGTAAGAGACCTGGGTTTGACCCCTGGGTTGGGAAGACCCCCTGGAGGTGGGAATGGCAATCCACTCCAGTATTCTTGCCTGGAGAATCCCATGGACAGAGGAGCCTGGCAGACTATAGTCCATAGGGTCGCAAAGAGTCGGACACGACTGAAGCGACTTAGTACCCGTGTTCTATACACTGACTTCAGCACGAACCGTCTTGGCATCATGGGTTCACAAACGAGAGTTCCTGGGGCAATTCTGTGAGATAATTGCATAAAGTTTCCGGTTAATGGTAAATTTTCAATAACTATAGCTGTGAAGACATAGTATGAAGACTATGATAATGATTTATATTATAATTTAGTGCTTTGGAAAAAGCAATACAGAAATGTGACCAGCTTGTTTGGTCTGCTGGGTGGACTGTCCCAGTTTCCTTGCAGGGGTTGGAGGTGGGAACCGGGCACCTGTCTTGTATGGAGTTAAGCATCGTGACACGCAGCTGCTTGGATGCAAATCACAGCGTTCGCACCTCCTTGTCAGCCCCAGACACGAAGAGCAGTTGGGCTCCGCTCACCGGTTTGGGGTCCATATTTAACAAAATTCATACCAGAGACAGCGCTTCCTCTGCGCCCCTCCCCACATCCTGTTCCCCAGTGGCTTTGAGGATGGAGCCAACTTCTCAAACGATATCACACCAGGAGCTGACTGCAACCTTGGATGGTTTGGCTGGAACCCAAAAGTGTCATAAACTGGCGTTTCTTGAACTTGAATGTGCCCGCTAACCAGCCTTGTGAGCTGTTAGAGGCCCATTTGGCAAATGTGGGTGGAGCCTGGGCTTCTGTCTTTCTAACAGTCTCCCAGGTTGGGGAGCAGGGCCTTGGGCCACCCCTGGGGTAGTGAGGCCCTATGGGTTAATTCCCTGCCTGGTCTCTGTGTGTGTGTGTGTGCTAGGCTAGGCATTCCCGGAGCTTCCAGAAAATTCCTAACAGGGTTTCTCCACCATTCCTTTGGTAAGAAAGCCTTTTTTCCTGATGACATTAGGAGAGGGAGCCTTGGCAGCAGAGACCAGCCTGGCTGACAAGAGAAAGGGCCGTGGCCTTGCTGTGCTAATGGCCAGCGACTCGGTGTGCAAAATGCTCTGCGGTCAATTCAGCCTGCTGGTCTCAGCCTGAGGCCACCTCTCTTGCCCACCCTGGGCACAAGCAGGCTGCTTGGGGTGCTCAGCCCCTTGGCATGGGGTCAAGCCCTGAGCTCCAAGGAGGTGGACTGGGACCGTGGGACTTGGGGCTCTTTTCCACTGCCTTTGGTTTCAGCTCTCAGTCAGATGTTAGCGGTCCGTGTGACTTTGGGTATCACGTGATTGCCACACGGGCTGCACCATGGTGCAGAGGGCAAGGACAGGGACCAGCTCCCTTGCCATCTGGTTCCCCAGCTGATTGATGCTCCAGTGTCTCCTGGAGGGCAGATGCATTGCTGAGACCACGGCTGCATTTAAGGCATCTGGAATATTCTCAACACAGAAGAGAATGTGCACCCCAATTTTGAGAGAAGAAGGGCAGGAGCGCCCCACCGCCCCCTGGCCCCGCAGCAGTGACACTCTGTTCCCTGTCACCCCACCCTCGGCACCGTTGGCAGCCACCAAGCCCTGGACCTCAGGGCTGTCTCGTAATTTATGGGACACCAGTTTCCTCCAGGACACACGGTGGAGAGCCAGAAATCATATATTTTGTTCTTTCCCTTTCTTTCAAGGGGAAGAGGAATGCTCTTGGAAAAGGAATCAACGTGTGTCCCGTGTGGGTTTCACAGATTTCAGACACACCTGTAGACGAGATGTGACCAGGCTGCGACTGGAAAGTTTCAAGTGTGACTGGGAGGGGGAGTGGCTAGTGGTCAGCGGTGCAGGGAACCGCTTTGAAGCACCTTTCAAACCTCCTGTTCTTCAAACTCAGGGCAGATGGGCCAGGGCCAGGGGCTGCCAGGCTGTCGGGACAGTGTGTAGATTCCAGGACACGGCCGAGCGGACGTGCTGGGGGAAATGCTGGCCCCCATGGTGCCTCCTTGGTTGCTGGGGGAGAGAGAAGGAGGCACCCAAGGGAAGGCTGATGGGGAATGAAGTGAGGGGTTTCTTCTCAGAGCAAGAGAGGAGGGTGAGGAGCAAGAGAGGAGGAATCACCTCTGAGAAGATACTAGCTGTCACCAAGACTCCTCTCTGGAGTGAGGGCTTCACAGGCCTGCAGACTCAGTCCTCAAAGGATCACGCAGTGGAGATGTTTTATGCCTGTGTTACAGATGCAGAAGCGGAGGCTCCTTTATCAGACGCAGGCATTTAAAGCCATGGTGAGGCCTCCAGAAGACAGAGATGTGTGCCTGCCTCCCCAGGCACACATCTGTAAGTGGGCCAGTGTACCGGGGCATCCAGCTGATTCCGGGGCACACTGGGTGAGAGCCATGTGGCCGGGGTTGTGTGGTGGTGACCGTTTCTCTAGAAAGGACCATATTGGCTTTCAGAGCAGCAACCTAGCATCTGTGAATGTTCGGTAGAGAAAAATAGCACAAGGTGACCTTCTAGAAGCATCTTGTGGATTCTGTGGGCACCCAGTTTCTCAGCACGGAGTGAGGACCGGAAGAGTTTTACAACTGCTTGGAATTAGCACGTGGAGACGGTGCCCATTATCTTCTTGTTGACAGTGGATGTATGTCAAGGTCCCCCTGCTTTCAAGCAGAATCAGGACAAGCTGACTGGCTAATATTCCCATGAAGACCTTTGTCTGTAAAAGATTTTATTGACTCAAGGCTTTCAGAGATGCCTCATCTGGATGTATTGCTACACAGAACTTGAGCTAGAACATAAATATTGAATCAATGTGGATTGTTTATTGAGTGCTTACTATGTGTCAGAGATTTTTTGAATGTGGTTTACGTGTTTTGCCTCCCAAATCCTCCCAACGAGCCTATGAGGCAAGGACTGTCTTTATCGTTACTTTATGAATGGGGACATTGAGGCCCAGAGAGGCTCAAAAACTTTCCTTTGCTCACACAGCCAGGAGTGCTGCAGCCAAGCTATGAACCCAGACAGATTGGTTGATTTGCTTTTGAAACTATTTCAGAAAATTTCAAACACATAGAAAAATAGAGAGAATTGCACAGTGAACCCCTCTGTGTCAGCTCACCCCCTTCGACCATGATCAACAGTCTGCCATCTTGTTTTATCTTTCTTCCCCACATTTGTTGTTGTTTTCTGGAATGTTTCAGTTCCTGGGTATCCCATCATTTCACCTGTAAATACTTTAGTGGGTTTATGTAACAGATAAGGACTTCTCGTTTTTATATGACAATAATACAATAACCCGCCCCCATAACTCCTTCATGTCCTCCAATAATCAGTCCAGTTTCAGTTTTCCCCGAGTTCCCCCAGGACGTCCTTGCAGTTGTGTGTGTGCTCAGTTGCTTCGATCGTGTCCGACTCTTTGTGTCCCCCGTGGCTCCTGTATTGGCAGGTGATACGTTACCACTGAGCCACCTGGGAAGCCTCCTTTTGCAGTTAGTCTGTTTGAATTGCGGTGCAACCCCCAAGCATTGCAATTTGGTTGGTTTCTTGTCTTCTAACTGTTGCCTGCTCCCTTTCTCATGTCATTTATTGGTAGAACATTCTGGATTTCTGCTGTTTATATCTTGGTGGTGTCATGTAACATGTTCTTCTGGCCCATATGGTTGTGGTTTAGTCGCCAAATTGTCCAAATCTTTGCAACTCCATGGACTGTGGGCCGCCAGGTTCTCAAACTGTCTCTCCAAGAAAAGAAAGAGATTAGATGAAATTCAGCCTTTTTACTAATGCTCTTAAGTTTGGAGAGAAATGGGATCTCTAGCAGAGTAGACAAGAGTAAAGTGTTATTCAGCTGCTCAGTCCTGTCTGACTCTCTGGGCTCTGCTGTCGTCCACTGTCTTCTGGAGTTTGTTCAAATCCGTGTCCATTGAGTTGGTGATGCTATCAAACCATCTTATCCTCTACTACCCACTTCTCCTTTTGCCTTCAATCTTTCCCAGTATCGGGGTCTTTTCCAATGAGTCAGCTCTTCGTATCAAGCTGAAACTCCAATACTTTGTCAGCATCATCCCTTTCAATGAATATTCATGGTTGATTTCCTTTAGGATTGACTAGCCCTGTGAAATGGAGAAGGCAATGGCACCCCACTCCAATACTCTTGCCTGGAGAATCCTAGGGACAGGGGAACTTGGTGGGCTGCTGTCTATGGGGTCGCACGGAGTCGATGATGACTGAAGCGACTTAGCAGCAGCAGCAGCAGCCCTGTGAAAGGATCCCTTGAATTTAGAAGGCCCTAAATGTCAGCTTTAGAGTAGGAGCAGTTGCCAAGGATCGCAGCCATGCAGGAAGGCAGCCAGCACAGAAGTGTGACACAGCCGTAGCTGGCTGGAGCGGACCTTGACTTATGACATGCAGTGGCACCCCAGAAGAGGCGGCAGAGCCCTGGTTTCCAAGAAAAGGCTCCTGGCCATGCTCCCTACCCCACAACCCAGCTCCTTCCCCATATTTGTGTCATCAGACTACAGAAGAGTGAAACATTTAGTAAAATAAACCACAACACAGCTTACAGGATCGTGAGCCTCAGATAATGTGAACGGGGGTCAAGGAAAATTCCCTGCTACTCAGAGGAAATACAGCATTGCTCTCGTTAAGCTTGAACAAGGTAAGACACAGTGTGGCCATCATGCAAGCTCATTATAGAAAACAACTACAGCAAATGAAAGAAAAGGAACAGAGCTGGAAAGAAAAAAAAAGATGAAGGGCCTGTCTTGAGTGAAAGCATATTCCTGGAACTATTTATGAACATTCCGGATAATAGAACTTAATAAGACTATAAGTGCAGTAAGACAAGACCTTAAAAGTAAGATGATATACAATAACAGAATGAGATGTTTAAAAATTTCAGAGCACAGGAAACACACTAAGTTTAAAAAGACAGTATTGATGACTTTAATAGATTAGAAGTAAGGAATAATAAAGGCACCACTGGAAATCGAATTACTGACAAGGAAGAATTACTGAAATCATTCATCATAAATACACAGGAAAAAAAGGCAAAAGATTAAAGTAGGTTGGAGGAGATATGGTGATAATGGACAAAGATGATCCAATATAATGATGAATAATGTCTCTGAATTAGGGACCCAACAAATGAAACAGGAAAAACACCACTCAGAGAGAGAAATCATCAGAAATAAAGTCAAACCTGCAGATCAAAAGGGCATAGAAAAAAAAACACGTTAGTACTGACATTAAGCTGCATCCTGGTTAAGATATTGAACTTGGAGGGTAAACAAAGACTTCTCAGACGTTCAGGCAGAAGCAGCCTACAAGCCAGGTGTCCCAGACTTATTAAGACAATGGAGCAATGTCTAGAGCGTTCTGAAGGAAAGAAAGCAAAATCCAAAATACTAAACCAACATAAGTTGTTGTTTAAACAGAAAAGCAGCAGGCAGACACTGGAAACAGTCTTTGCTGCAGATATTTTTGCCCAGTCTTGTTTGTGTATGTTTTTATCATCAAAATAATCTTTTTTCTTTATAAAATCACACAATTATTGCAGAAAATCAGATAATATAGAGAAAAAGAAAAAAAATGTACAATTCCATCTATTCCAAACCAACTTCTATTAACACCTTGGAGTACACATTTGCAGATGATTTTCTATATAGATACCAGTTGAGATTTTTTTTTAAAACACAAATGTCACAGTACCATACTGTTTTGCAATACTGTATATTTTTCTTCACCTAATTTACTGTGAACATCTTTTCATGTCATTAAATTTTTTCCTAAAGTGTAATGATTATGTACTGTTTTATGATCTGGCTCTTTATTTTTAGTTAATTCACTCTTGGCCCTTTAGATGGTTTCCTTTCACTATTATAACCCATAATGCAGTGAATGTGCTTTATAAATACATTTTTGTGCATACCCATACTTCTTTCCATGTAAAGTTGCTGGGACCAAAGCTAACGATATTTTTAAAAGACATTTGACATATATCAAAATCTGCCATCTAGGAAGCTTGACCAAATTTCAGTCCCACCAGAATATTGGGCTGTTAAAAGGCATTCTGTTGGTTTCTTAAACCTTCTCATTGGTGAAAAATTGTGTCTGAAAATTGATTACGTTTTCATATCCTTTGATTACTAGGGAGGCTGATTTTTTAAAGTATATATGAGTCATTTATATTTCTTATAGAAGAACTTCATTTTCATTTTTTTTTTTTTTTGCCATAAAAAAAGTGGGCATCTGTTTCTTCTGGTCCTGGAAGAACTGCTTTTGTCATAAAGATAGTAGGCCTCTATTACAGATTTTCTAAATCACTTTCCTGATGTGACATTTAATTTTTTAAATTATCCTCTCATCTGTTTTTTCCTTCTTTTTTAAGTTATGAAAATATAATAACACATTTACAGGAGACTTGAAAAATATAGAATGAAATTACATATAGTTTCACTACATATGCGACATTTAATGTGATTATGGTCTTCTCTATACAAAAATTTTTTTTTTTTCCTACCACCAAATCTGTCAAAATTCTCCTTAGAAAACAGCAGGGAAGTATACAGTATAATACATGCATGTCTGTTTAATCACCACGGAAATGGAAAAGCTCAAGCACTTGACCTTGCAGATTTGACCCTTCAGCTCTGTTCTATGTATTGAGGTTTTAGATCATCTGGTTCCACGGCAGTTTGCCTTCATCTCTCCCAGCGCCAGGTTGTTGATGACCTGCCCTGATCCATTTCTCTTTTCTGGGGCACCCGCGGCTCACCAAGACCCTGTGGATGGAGAGATCAGAGAGCAGCCCTGTGCTTTGGGCACCGGAGCTCTATGTCAGTCCAGTGGAACTGCCAGCAGGCACCAACCTGAGTGCTGCAGAGGCAGCCCCTTCCCACGGGGGGCGCCTGTCGACCTTCCCACAGATGGGAGGTGTAGCCTGGGGCTGCTGAGGGATGTGACTCTGGATCCAGATTGCGTCCCTGGGAGACCTCATGGGGGCAGGTGACACTCTAGGGTCACCTTGAAACCTTGGGGGAGAGTAAGAGTTGCCAAGGATCTCAGCCACACAGGAAGCCAGCAAGCTCAGAAGTGTGACACAGCCGTGGCTGGTTGGAGTGGACCTTGATTTATGACATGGAGTGGCACCCCAGAAGAGGGAGCTGAGCCCCGGTTTCCAGCATGAGTGTTGGAGAACTCTGGGGAATCTGCTGAGAGCCTTGGACCAAAAGAATGACCTGGGTCCCTGCATGGACAGGGAGGCATGGAGGTATGGTCATGAGGAAATAAGCGACATCCTCGGTCCAGAAACCACGGGTGGTTAAGCTGTGGCATGTGGGCCCGGCAGTTGCTGTGCACAGGCTCATCACCTCATGACATGTGAGACCTTAGTTCCCAGACCAGGGATGGAACCCAGATTCTTAACCACTGGGCCCCCAGGGTAGTCCCTCCTGACCATGTACATCTGATAACTACCAGATTAGCAGCTGCTACTGCTGCTTCTCCTTCTTCTTTTCATTTTGATGATAAAGACGACTTCATCGATCATGTAGCTAGTTCATCCAAGTTGGAAGTTACAATGAACTGGAATCACTGAAGAAATGGGGTTTCCCTAGCCATTCATTTTTGTCCCCAAATGAAGTCTGTTGTAAATAAGGACTCTTGGTTATAAATTAAGAAAACTTGATCCAAAATTATATTTATCTGTAGGCTTTCCTGAGGCTCAAGCTCCAGGCAGGCGCTTACAATAGTGCTTCCTTATCAGTTTCCATAGGCCCAGCCAGGACTGTCAGTCAAATGTGATGCAATAGTTAAATGAAAATGGAAAGCTTGTGTTTTGCTTGAGCAGAGGCCCCGGGGGACACTTTGCTCCAGGGATCCACTTTATAATGTCACAGAGGGAAGCTTACTCCTCCAAACTGTGGCGGCTGAGCCAAGACCCCAGGAACAAGCACCCTCCAGTTAGGGACTTGCCATCTCGACTCCTGGGGTGGGCAGTTGTGAAAAGGAACGAGTCTGTAAGACACGGCAAAAGACAGACATGCCTCAGCCCCTGCCCTGGGGTCTCTGTTTCCAGCTTTTGAAAATGAACCCCAACTATTTATTTTCCTGCATATGAGCTCCGTCTGCCCTTCTCACCGGCACTGACCTAGAAGAACGGGCTGTCCGCCTACATTCACAGTTCAGCTCAGGGAGTCAGCGTGCTCTGGTCACTGCGCAGGCGTGCATGAGACTGACCCCCACCCCTCCAAGAGGGCCCCTCCCCAACAGCATCCTGCACAGCAGGGGCGACCCGAAGGAAAGCCCACGTGTGTGAGTTCTGGAGAGAAGAAAGACGGGGAAAGGCTGGGTTTGCTGAGAAGTGCTGTAAACCCGAGATCCCCTCGGCCACCAGAAAGGAACAGAAGAGTATTTGTTATTCTTTTAAACGTGTCTTTTAAGCATCTGGCAAGTCACTGTATATAAAAGTAATGCATGTTCCGATGAAAAGAGGGCTTGAGTGAATAAAGCTGCCTATTCACTGTCTGGCCCGGTGTGTTTGACTTGAACGACAGTCAGAAGGACTAGTGCGTACTTGACATTTCTTCTCAAGCCTGCGCGTCTAATGCGTTGCCAATCGTCTCCAGAACAGGCCCTGGGAAAGACCTCCCCACCATGAGTTCCCTAGCAACAAAGTAACTTCTACTGACTAACTCCCCATGGAACCACTTTGGGGGAAAAACTCAGGAATCTGAACTTTGCTTCTCTGTTCTGGCGACCAAGCTGGGGGTTACTGATTCCCGGCTGCAGGTTTAAGTCAGGCCACTTGCTATATTATCATGGGCAGGTTGCTAGGACTCTCTGTGCCTTAGTTTAAGGACTGGCAAAGAACAGGTGGTCAGATCTGCATTTGTGAAAACCTCCTTTAGATCAGGAGTTGGCAAACTATGGCCCACAGGTCAAATCTAGCTTCTGTGTGGCAGGTGAGGTAAGAAAGATTTTACATTTTTAAATCACTGAAAAGTGCTGGGCTTCCCTAGTGGCTCAGTGGTAAAGAATTCGCCTGCCAAGGCAGGTTCGATCCCTGATCTGGGAAGATCCCACATGCCACAGAGAAACCAATCCCGTGTGCCACGACTATTGAGCCTGTGCCCTAGAGCCGGGAGCCACAGCTTTTGAGCCCACATGCCGCAACTACTGAGGCCTTCATGCCCTAGAACCCATGCTCTGCAACAAGAGAAGCCCCCGCTGTGAGAAGCCTGCAGCCACTAGGAGAGGAGCCCCTGCACCCCTTGCCACAACGAAAGAAAAGCCTGAGGAGCAACGAGGACGCAACACAGCCGAAAATCAACCAATCAATAAAATGATTCTTTTTAAAAGTCCAAAGAAGAATAATATTTTGTGATATGCAAAAATTGTGTGATATTCATATCACACTTAGTGAAAGAAGCCAGATGCAAAGGGATGAATGTTATATGATTCCACTTATCTGAGGCACCTTGAGTTGTCAGACTTACGGAGACAGAGGTGCAGGGCTACTGCCTGGGGGCTGGCGGAGGGGGTGGTGAGTTACTGTCGAGTTTGGGTGGAGTTTCAGTTCAGGACAATGGAAAAGTTCTAGAACTGGACGGTGGTATGGTTGCACAACAGTTGGAATGTACTCCAGGCCACTGAACTGTGCACCTAAAAATGATAAAAGCAAGAACTTCCCTGGCAGTCCAGTGAGGAAGACTTTGTGCGTCTGAGGCAAGGGGTACAGGTTAGATCCCTGGTTAAGGAACTAAGATCCCACATACCATGCAGCTCGGCCACAAAAAAAAAAAAAAAGAAAAGAAAAAGAAAAACTGATGAAAATGGTCAATTCGTGTCACATCTATTTTACCACCACAAAACAGTTATGTAGAATTCAAATTTCAGTGTCCATAAATCCAAGTCTGTTGGAACACAACCTCACGCAGTCACTTCTGGATCTTTTATGCCTGTTTTTATTACGACTGCACAGTTGAAAAGTGGCACCAGAGATCAGATGGCTCACAAAATCTAAATTACTTCTATCTGGGTCCTTGCAGAAAAATTTTGCCTAGCCCTGGTTTAGAGACATAAAATCTGCTGCTCTTTATCAAGGGCGGGGCGCACAGCTCTGTATCAGAACACTGACTCACAAGCTGTATCTCCCCTGTTCAGAAGGACGCATATACTCTACCATGTATCTCCCCCTGTTCAGATGCCTCTGAATTCAGAGTGTCATCCATGCAGGCAGAATGCTGAGACCAAAAGACATGCTGACACTGGGGGCCCAGCTCGGCCACGAATGGTCTGGGTGACTTGGGACAAGCCCTTCTTCTCTCAGGACCACAGGCTATGTAGAGGGGGTGGGTGTGCATGTGCACCCTGGGTTTGTCCCTAGCTGGAGCCGCTTCAGAGCTGTTTCATAGTGGATTAGTTATGGCACTAATTAGAAAGCTGAGCGCCGAAGAAATGATGCTTTTGAACTGTGGTGTTGGAGAAGACTCTTGAGAGTCCCTTGGACTGCAAGGAGATCCAACCAGTCCATCCTAAAGAAAACCAACCTGAATATTCATTGGAAGGACTGATGCTGAAGCTGAAACTCCAATACTTTGGCCACCTGATGCAAAGAACTGACTCATTTGAAAAGACTCTGATGCTGGGGACGATTGAAAGTGGGAGGAGAAAGGGACAACAGAGGATGAGATGGTTGGGTGGCATCACTGACTCAATGAGTCAGTGAACTCATGAGTTTGAGTGAACTCTGAGAGTTGGTGATGGACAGGGAGGCCTGGCATGCTGCAGGCCATGGGGCTGCAAAAAGTTGGACACGACTGAGCAATTGAACTGAACTGAACTCAGTTACGGCACTATCCTGTGCCTCAGTTTCCCTTCTGTAAGCAGGGTAATAGTAACCTACCTCTAGGATTTTTTTGAATTCATTGATTTTTTATTGGCATGCAATTGCTTTACAATGAAGTGAATCAGCTATATGCAGTCATATATCCCCTCCCTTTCAAACCTCCCTCCCATGCTCCCCCGACTCCCATCCCACCCTCTAGATCCTCACGGAGCACCGAACTAAGCTCCGTGTGCTTTATAGCAGGTTCCCCTAGCTATCTATTTCAAACATGGTAGAGTATATGCGTCCTTCATAATCTCCCCAGTTTAACCCACCCTCCCCTACCCCCTGTGTCCACATATGCATTCTCTATGTCTGTGCCTACGTCTAGAATATAAAAAAATAGTTGTGTGTTGTTTGGGATAATAAGTTCTGAAGATAGGTGAATGTGCTTGGATTATTTTTCCTGCATAACACCCAGGCAGCCCCAATATGGCTTCTGCCTCCCATAGTCCTTCCCAGGTCTTCTTCTGAAAGACTCAGAAAGCAGTCAGGCCCAAATGACCCTGCAAAATGAGCTTAGAATGCAGAGCTAAAGCGAGGTCCTTGTTTGATTTCTTCTAGTACCATGAGCAAATAGTTTTCTTTAGAGATGATTAAGAACATTACTGCTGCATAATTAATTGTCTTAAAGCCAGCTCTTGCAAAGCAGTGACTTACTATTTTTAGTGAGCTTTCCTAGTCTCTTCATTTTGTTTCCAAAATAACTGAGTTACAGATAAGTTATAAGGAATGACTGGTTCATAGCTTGAAGAGGCTTGCCTTGTCTTATGGAAACCTATGCAAGGCCCCAAACTGTCATTTCTAACAGACTCAGAACAGCAGGAAGGTGGTCGAGTTTCATAAGATTTCTTGTCCAGGTCAGCTTTATCTCTGGTTTTTAAAACTGCCATAGAAAAAATGTTTATAGAGAAGGGCAGTTGCAGCCTAGCCTTGATGCACTGTTGCCCAGAACCTTCGTGCATGGAGACTGAACAAAATGCATGGTAGTGCTGAGAGGCAGGTTGGACGATGGAATAGGCTCGCTAGAAATCGCGCTGCACGTGCAAAATGGCAGCTCACACTTTAGCCTCAGAGGTTTGCCCCAGTCTGGGACCATCCACTCAAACAGTCAGGCTGTAACTTAATTCTGTAAATGAATGTTCTGTGGAAAGAACGGTTTTCAGCTGGGGGTCTCTGTACGTCCGTCACTCCGCAGCCCCGCTTTGTCAGATCCTTAAAGACAGAATTGAGAGCTGGGAAACTTTAGCCTGTTTAAAAGAAACTCAGTCCATATGTGGACCCCTGACAAGACCCAGGGTGTGCTGGAGATTCAAAAATATGTGATGATCACACTTTGTGTGGGACTTGGGAGGGAGGAGTGGAGGAAAACTGGATAACTTTTTTAGCAGATGAAGGCATGTGTCGGGCATGGATCTGAAAGAGATTCTGTAGACGCAGTTTTACAAGCAGTGGACTAAACAGACTCATTTGGGTGGGGGAGGGGGCGGAAAAAGTGGTTGTAAAAGATTCTGTTCTAGATGATACTTGTGTCTTTTGTAACAGTGGTATTTTGACTGCCCACAGTCACCAGGCAAGAGCAGAGGAACTGGGGAAAGTGGTAGGAATTTGGGAGGACTGAGTTGATAAAAAGCATGTGACATAGGCAGCCAGACAGGGTTTGGGTTTGGTGCCATATATGCAATGGTGAGCTATAAACATTAAACCACTGGTTCTCCAAGAAAAAAAAAAAAAAAGAAGAAGAAGCCCTGATTTATAGTCTGCTGATTTCTGTGGTGCAAATATTCCCTCCATGGCCAAGGCCAAGTCCAAGCCATCCAAGTGAATTCCCTGGACATGGCCTTGGCAACAGGAGCATGGAGTTGACTCCTGTGAGCTAGGCAGAGCCGGCTCCCTCACACGTGTGAGATAAATGGTGATTCTCCAGGATTTAAGAGAGAAATGCAAGCCTGCACAAGGAAGAAAGACTGGCAGGAGGAAACCGATTAGGAGTAAACTAGGCTCCGTTATTTAGGAGGAAATGTCACCCATGACTTTGCACTGGAGGTAGGTCATTTCAGCAGGGATGTGTGGAGCACTTTCTGAGAATTTTTTCTTAAAAATTAAAAAAATTATTTATTTACTTGGCTGTGGCAGGTCTTAGTTGTAGCACTTAGGATCTTCGGTCTTCATCGTGGCAGGTGGGCTCTGGTTCTGACCAAGGATCGAACCCTGGTCCCCTGCATTGGGAGCACGGACTCTTAGCCACTGAACCCATCAGGGAAGTCCCTGAGAATTTTTATGTCTTGAAAACTGGGAAAGATGGGTCCCTGGTGGTTCCTGTTGGATTGTCAGCAATGTGATGGATGCTGAGGATGATAACTTTCAGCACACTTCTGTGTGAGCGGCAACGTAATACTGTTGCGCTTTCTACAGAGGGCAGTCTTTAGAAACAGAAACAGGTAATTATATGACGACAGAGACGGATGTGGGAGCGTGGGGAAAGAGTAGTGAACTGTAACCAGAATGTCTGTGTCAGGCAGCAATAATCAGGATGATCACTGAGCTCTGAAACACACCCAAAGAAGATGGGTGGTCTAAAACCATGCGTTGTTGATGTCACAAATGACATCCTCATGGAGACCAGCGCTTGTGCTGTGACCGACCACGCAGCTTACACTCGGTGGAAGAGGGTCTGGGAGATGCCTGCAACCCCTGCATCAAGGTTCTTAACTTCTCGGAGGTTCACTGTTGTCCTTTGCAAAATGAGACCCTGCCGAAACACAATGACAGAGACCAGCACCTCCCAGCGTTTCTCAGCCTTGCTGTTGTTCTTGAGGAAAGGGAATTAGCACCTGCAGTGTGACCCTGAACCTGGGGGTCTGCTATGAGGCCATGTCACTTCAGGTCACTCTTAACCTCCCAAGAGCTCCCTAGCTCACTAGCTTCATGTGTCAAGTAAGTAGGTTGGATTTGATGATCTGCAAATACCTCACATGTTAGATAGGAATAGCCAGGGTGACCAGATGCCCTTGCTTGCCTGGACAGTCCTGGTTGATGCCTGCTTATTATAGCCCCATATTCACTGCTAAACACATCCCTGTTTGGGCAATATGGTCACCTTTTAATAGCTAACATTTTTCAAGTACCTATGACTTACCAAATAGTGAGTTGTGTAAATGTGATTTAATTTAATCATTTTACTTGCATTTAATCAGTTAAGCTGATGAAGACACAGACGTAGAGAACTTAAGGTTGCACGAAAATGACAAACAGAACTGAGACCCAGACCCAGATTCTAGATTTTCCCGAAGCCAGTGTCTCCAGCCTTCTTAGCCAGCATGCTTGACTGTACCCACGTTGTTTAGTCACTCAACAAATATTTACAGAGTGCCCGTTATTCTATTCTAGCCTTGTGGTTCAGAAGAGGGTTCCAGAAACAAGTTCAAAAAGCCATGCATGTGAAGTTGGTTATTGCTAATAAGCACCATTAATTAGGCCCGTGCCCAGCATGCACTGGAAGCTTTTGTGCATGTGTGGTACATACGAGGCCCATCTAGACTTCAAGGAAGCTTTCGCTAAGTGAGCTTTGCCTTTTCAACTTGATGCTTTGGGGAGGCCCAAATAATGTGAAACGTTAGCTTAAGTAAAGCAACAATTAAGTAGGTGTGTTTGGTGCGGGGCATGTTCCAGCTTGATAATTGTTCTTTATCGCACCCAGATGTGGGTCAGATTTCCAGAGATGCCCAACTCAGATGCCAAAGAAAATCAGGGAGACCTACAAAGGGCTTAAAGAAATAGCACTGCCTTTCAGGTACTGGATGGCTCAGCCAGGAGCCACGGGGACTTAGAGACAAAGGGAAAAAACAAAGGGTCCTGTAAGATCGGTAGGAGGGTGGAGATGGTGGGGAGGGGGGAGATTAGTTCTGTGCTCACGCATTGCTTGTGTGACAAGCACTGTTCTAGACATCGGTTTTGTGCGATGTCTATACAAGCCTTCTCTGGGACTCTCTGTCGCTGTTTTTTCCAACTGCTGCAGATTCATTTCTGTTTCACTGTTCCTTAGAACTGTATGCCACAGCTGACTCTCAACCACCTTCGTTCACATTCCCAGCGAAGGGTTCTGGTCTATTTCAAGGCTGGGTAAACCATCTAGGCTTCTAGATCTGACTGCTCCTTATGTTAATGATGCCCATTTCCTCTGAGGGGAAAGCAAAGTAGGTGATGTTGGCTTCCGCAGTTAGGCCACCAGGACCAAGAGGGTGGGTACTCGTCAGTGATGCAGCTAGGGCTTGAGTGCCATGGAGTCCAAGCTAGTGCTCTTTACACAGCACCCTGGGGGCCCGGGCACTGAGTACAGGCCTCAGAGTCTCAGGAATAAAAAGCGACAGATCCAGGGAGACTTAAATGGCTGGCGCCGAGATGTGACTCGTGGCTTCGGTCCTCACAAACCAGTCCATCACATATCTTCCCTCCATGGTTCGGCTGTCCCTCCACACCACACACCGAGCTGGAACAGAACATTTTTCAGGGAAAGCTAAATTTATTTGCTTAAGTCTCATGGTGGTCCTGGCAGTTGATGGAGGCCCCTCTGAGCTTTCCTATAGCCCCTGTGCTGGACAAGGACAAGTCACTTGGTCAGGGTTGCAGGGAGTGCTCTGTGTTCTGTGGTCCCTGGACCAGCTGTACCGGCATCATTTGAAAGCCAGGCAGAAATGTGGCATCCCAGGCCCCAGAACAGCTGAATCAACTTTCCACGCACACAGGTCAGTTTCAGAGGCTCTGCTGGGTGAGTGGAGACCTGCTCAGACTGTGGCTGCCCACTTAGATGACTGGGGTTCAGAGGATGACAAGGACAAGGCCTCTCAGGTACTCTTAACTTTCATCTTTATTTTCCCCCTTGTTCCGATCTGTAATTGTTGTGTTTATTTATTTACTTGCTTATTGCTTTGTTTCCTCCAGAATGTGAATTTTATGGGGCAGCAAAGATACTGCCCTATTTAATGCTGGATCCTTAGTGCCCTTGGACTCATTGGAAAAGACCCTGATGCTGGGAGGGATTGAGGGCAGGAGGAGAAGGGGACGACAGAGGATGAGATGGTTGATGGCATCACCGACTTGGTGGACATGAGTCTGAGCAAGCTTCGGGAGTTGGCGATGGACAGGGAAGCCTGGCGTGCTGCAGTCCATGGAGTCGCAAAGCGTTGGACATGACTGAGAGACTGAAATGAACTGAACTAGTGCCCTTGGGAGAGCCCTGCACAGGCAGATACACAAAAATGATTAGTGGGTTGGCTACTTGGTTGGTTGAATGAATGATTATGGAGAGTGAGGACTAAAGAAGAAAGAGAAGGTGGATTGGCTGATGTCCCCTAAAGCACATCTCGTTGACTACACTCACCTGTGAACTGTTTGTCACTATTTGTTGCAAAGTTCCATTAGTAGAAATGTGTGATATTAACAGGTCGATTGTAAGGGATGTAGACCTGTCAGAGGGATCCTTTAATCAGCCAGCGCTGTGTGCTTGTCATGTTGGTTTTAATGGGGAAACCCTTGGTAAGTGAAGTCTGATGTAGAAACCCAACCTTGAAGACCCTCATAACTGGGTGATCAGTGCCCTGGGGTTCCAGATCAGGGGACGTGGGCAAACCCAGCTGCCACCTGGCCCCCAGCAGGTGCCCTGCATGGTTGCAGGGTCCTGCTTCTCAGGCTCTGCTGGAGGCTGGCCTGGACACACCCTTGCCTCAAGCTTTGTTCTGATCCTTGCCTTCTTTGGGACACAGCCCAAAATTCTCCTGATCCTCTCCTTTATCTTTTAAAAATATTTATTTGACTTTGCTGGGTCTTAGCTGTGGTCCTTGGGATCTTCTCTCTTCGTTGTGGGACCTTTTAGTTGTGACACGTGAGACCTTTAGTTGTGGTGTGCCAACTCTTAGTTGCGGCATGTGGGATCTAGTTTCCTGACCAGGGATGGAACTCAGGCCCCCTGAATTGGGAGTGCAGAGTCTTAGCTTCTAGACCATCAGGGAAGTCCCACCCCTTCCCTTTCATGATGGGGCTCCATGGTCAGGGATCTGCCAAAACCAATCCCACTCTCCCAATGGAAGGGGCCACAGAGTAAAACAGGCAGAGAAGCCTGCCCCAGCCACACAGGGTGAGCTTGGGGCTTCCCTGGTGGCTCAGTTGGTAAAGAATCTGCCTGCAATGCAGGAGATCTGAGTTCCATCCCTGGGTTGGGAAGACTTCCTGAAGGACGGAATGGCAACCCACTCTAGTATTCTTGCTAGAAGAATCCCATGGACAGAGGAGCCTGGAGAGCTACAGTCCATGGGGTCGCACAGAGTTGGATGCAACTGAGGGACTAACACATATATAAATAAACAGGTCACAGCAGAAGGGTCCCTAGGTCAGCAGTGAGGCTGGGAGACCAGCGCTTGCTCCCCAGGAGGAACCTTCCCTGCCTGATGCTGCTCCTTGTTGCTTCTGAAAAGAACTGCTGAGTGAGAGAACGTGGTCAGCCAGTCGGCGCTTTCCCCACCCAATCTGCAGATGAGAAAACTGCAACCAGAGAAGGGTCGTGATCTGCCTTTAGTGCCCAGTGGCTGAGCTGGGCCAGCTCTTCCTTCACCTCCCTGGGCTGGCCCTGTCTTTCAGCAAAAGAAAAATATGAAGTATGGATGAGTGGTATACAGACTGGGGGTTTGGGTCCCCTCCACCTCAAATTCATACGTGGAAACTTAGTCCCCAGGTGATGTTAGGAGGTGGAGCCTTTGGGAGGTGACCAGGTCATGAGGGTGGAGTCCCCATGAATGAGATTAGTGCCCTTATGAAAGAGACCCCAGGGGGTCTCCTGTCCCTCGAGAGTTTGAGGAGCCTGGGGGTGGGGGTGGGGGTTGGCAGCGGTGTGGGTGTGAATGATGAGAGGTGGCATGTCCAGATGTCCTTCTGGGAGCAGGACCCTGGTGGCCTCTGCTGCCTGGGTGTGTGGAGTGGGAGGGGTTAAAAGTTTAGTGCTGAAGGGGACAGTTCAGGTGAAATAGCCCTTGGAGACCCCTGGAGAAGGGTTTGGAGGCTGCTCCGCTCTGTAAGTCCTCCACCACCAGGCTGTCCTTGGAGGCTGCAGCTGGTCTCTTCTGCTTTGAGCACCAGACGGAGTGGCCAGTTTGCATTTCTAAGCCATGTTTCCAGGAGAAGGAGAAGGGGTTCACTTCAGGACCAAGAGGTGCTGACACTGTGATGCTTGCTCAGGATTGTGAAGGAAGGAGTGGTGTTACCTGCCTGCGACCTCAGGCCTGAAATGGTGGGGAGTGTAGCCTGAGCCACTGAAACTGTCTCCCGTCCCTTCTTTCTCGTCTTCTCCCTTTTTCTCTCTCTTTTCTGACCCTGCTCCCTGCTCCCCCGACCCTGTTTCCTAACTAGGAACCCTGAACCCTAAGTTAATGTGGGGATAGGATGCAGCTCCCCTGAAGAGTAGGAAGAGCCTCCATCTGGGAATCGGACCCAGATCCTGGGTCTCTGTCTGTCGCCTACTAGGTGAGACCTTGGCCAAGTCGCCCAACACACCTCTGGGTTTCTGTTTCCTGAAAGCTGGCCTCTGCGTGCCCCGGACTCTATGCCCCTTGAAGGCAGCTGCTCTCATGCTTGGAGTCAGGACTAGGACCAGGTCCTGAGTGGATTGTCAATCTCCTGAATGAATGAATGAAAGAGCAGCTGCCTTATGGGTCTCCTGGGGGACCACTGTGGGCACAGGCTTTGTGAACTGGCACCATGAGATAAGCGTACTGTTTTTGTGATGGCTGAGATCAAGGGAGGAGGTGAGGACATCTCCAGGTACCTTTTGGATGGACAAGGGGTGGAGCCCACAGTCAAATCTTCTCCCTCCTTCTCCTGTGCAAATGTCCCACAGCGGGGGCGGTGGGGGAGGGAGGGGGGTGGAGACAAGGGACATAGGCAGATGCCATCTAAGGTGCCTCAGAGTCACAATAAAGCAGGGGTGGGTGTTTGGGGGTGGTCCCATGGCTTTTAAGACATGGCTGGCTTCTCACTTGGCTCACCTAACCTCCCTGCATTGGCTGAGCTGAGGCTCGGGGTAGCAAATGCCAGTGGCCACCTCCTGGGTCATCAAAGAGTCACCTGACTTGTGCCAGGGCCTGCCTGGGCCCACCAGAAGACATACTAGAAGGATCTGCTGCTCACAGTCCCCTCCCCCACGGCCTAATAGGGAGCATTTCCTCTGAGTGAAACTTTTACACACAGGCCCCTGGGACAGATCCATAAACTGGGTTTATTAACCAGCTGAAAGGCGAGTAGCTCGGGACCCAGGGCCCTGATGCTAGGAAGATTCAAACATCACCACGTCTGTTTATTTTTTTTAGGTTTCTGAGAGAATGTATATTCCTGCATGTTTAGAGATTGGCAGCCCTGGAAAATGAAGTTTATTTATCCACCCGATACACATCACATAAACAGCTGCAAATGGTTTCCCCACCCCACGCGGCCATGGCACTAGGCTCTGACCTGCGGGCCTGCAGCTTAAAAGCTGGCTGAATTTCTTGAGCGTTCTGCCCCAGGCCCGGTTCCAGGGATGCCCGTGGGAGACGGAGGCCTGAATCCTGGGACTCAGGTGGGGCTGAGACACAGCCTCGACTGCCCATGGGGACAGCTTCCACAGTTCTGGTCTGGCCACCTCAAGTCCGCCGTATCCCTTCATTTGTTCCTTCTGCCAGCCCATGCTGGTCTCTCCCAGGCCCTGGGCTAGATCCTGGCGATGCTGAGCTGATTCTCTGCCTGGCCCTTGGGAGCCCCTCCCCTGTAGGTGACAGCCTCCAGGGACCATGTCTGGAGGGAGACAACGACTTCCCTCTGGGGTATCCTTCAGCCCCAAGCGAGGCCGCCTATCTCTTCCGTTCCTCCAGCAGGGACAGCTGTCCCTCGTCCGCCCAGCTCTGCTCCCATCTGTGCTGGGGGAAATGAGCTTAAGGACGTTTCCGGAAACGAGGCGAGGTCAGGATGCTCAAGTGTTTGGAAGTCATCCTAGAGAGTGACTGCTGAGACCAGCTCTCTCCGCAGACGCGGCTGCGTTTGGGGACTGCTCTGGGTATGCACGTGTCCTAATTGATTAAACGTGGAGGTACTAAAAAAATGGTGTGAGATTCCTGGACTGCTGATGGAATGTGTCAGCCCTTTCCTACTTTGCATTTTAGTTCAGGCCAACGTGATAGTAACAAATGTGCAAAGGGAGGGTAATCAGACAATACTCTTGGTCAGGGTGTGTGGATGTTATTGTTTTTCTTTCTAGGAAGAACAGTTCATGTTTACAAGATGGATTGTTATGAGACCGCATAGAGCGGTGCAATTTCTTGCTTGAAAATTGCTCTTCTTCTGAACCTTCTGAGCCACTGAATCAGCATCTTGCTTTATCTTCATTTCTCCCTTGAGTTTTTGACCCACATCTCCTAATAGGAAGGCTCATTTTCCAGCCGGATGAGTGGTGGGACTTCCAGGGTGGAATTAGCCTTTCCAGTTTCTGTCTTTAATTAGCCCAGCCTTCGGATGGGTGCAGCCACCTGAGAGGTGGCCCTTCAGAAAAAAGTGGGGCTTGAAGAGCAACCAGGATGCCGATTTGGAGAAGGGAGAGGACATCACAGGCAAGGGGGCATCCTGAGTAGAGGGCAGGGGTGAAGCTGACCACAGGATGGGGGAGGGATGGTCAGGAAGGCAGGATGGAAGGAGGTGCGGTTTCCAGGCTCCTGCCGCACACGCACCAGCTGGCCACATCCATGGCCATCACCCAGGTGTCTGAGACGTCACTCGTGCATGCCAACTGCTACTGTTTTCTTTGGTTTGTATTTTTATTTACTTAATTTTTGCCTGCACTGGGTCTTGGTTGAGGCATGCAGGATCTTTGCTGTGGCATGTGAGCTTGTCTCTAGTTGAGGTGCGTGGGCTTAGTTTGTCCCACAGCTTGTGGGATCTGAGTTCTTTGACCAGGGATCAAACCTGTGTCCGCTACACAGACAGACAGATTCTTAACCACTGGACCAGCAGGGAAGTCCCCCAGCTGTTACTGTTGATTAAGCAGAGACCAGAGGGCAGGCTCTGTGCCTGGTACCTTTTTGGTATTACCTTGTGTTTGGGGTTGAGCTATGTCCCCTGCAAAATACTTGTGGAAATCCTAGCCCCAGTATTTAATGGAACCTGTGATTGGTATGGGACCTAATTTCAAAATAAGGATCTTTACAGATGGGATTGGGTTGAGGTCATTTGGGTAAGACCCTCATTCAGGATGACTGGTGTCCCTATCAGAAGGAAATCTTGACACACACACATAGAGAGAGGCCACGTGACGACAGAGGCAGAGACTAGAGCGATGCGGCTGCAACCCAAGGAAGCCAAGGACTGCCGGTCACCACTGGAAGCTAGGACAAGAGAGAAAGGATTCTCCCGTAAGGTTTCAGAGGGAGCGTGGCTCACTGAAATGGTTGGATGGCATAACCGACTCAATGCGCATGAGTCTGAGCAAACTCTGAGAGATAGTAAAGGATAGAGGAGTCCAGCATGCTGCAGTACGTGGGGTCCAAAAGAGGTAGACATGACTTAATGACTGACTACCACCAGCAAAAACAGTTGCTCACTGACACCTTGATTTGGGATGTCTAGATGCCAGAACTGTGAGACAACAAATTCCTATTGTTTTAAGCCACCTCATTTGTGACACACTTTAACAGCAGCCCTAGGAAATGAATATGCCTTGTTTTACACTGCACTGAAAGGCCTGATGCTGAAGCTGAAGCTCCAATACTTTGGCCACCTGATGCGAAGAGATGACTCATTGGAAAAGATCCTGATGCTGGCAAAGATTGAGGGCAGGAGGAGAAGCAGGTGACAGAGGATGAGATGGTTGGATGGTATCACCGATTCAATGGACGTGAGTTTGAGCAAACTCCAGGAGATAGCGAAAGACAGGGAAGCTTGGCCTGCTGCAGTCCATGGGGTCACAAAGAGTCAGACATGACTTAGCGACTGAACAACAACTAGGAAACGAATGCGCCTTGTTTTCCCCTAAAGCATCACTACCCCATCTGTGGTAGGCAGAATAAGCCTTCCTTCTCCCCGCCCCAAAGACATTTGTTCTCTAATCCCTAGAACCTGGTAATAGGACTTTGCAGATGGAATTAAAATTTTGGACATAAGAATAAAAAGGTGACCTGGGTAGACCCAGTTTAATTACATGAGCCCTTACCAGCAGGGACTTTTCTCTGGCTTGAACAGAAGAGACACAGGAGAGGGAGAAGTCAGAGGTTTACTTGCTGTGTTGTTGCTGACTTTGCCAATGGAAGAAGGATGAGGAGAGAGACTCCTGGTGATTGGCCAGCCAGGAAACAGGACCTGGAGCCACGAGGAACAGAATCTGCCAACGACCTAGAAGAACGTGCAAGCAGATTCTGCCCCACAGAGTCCCCAGAAAGGAATGAAACTCTGCCAACACCTTGAATCCAGCTGAGCCCACTGGACTCCCGAACCACAGAACCACGGCATACTAAGCTCGCATTGTCTGAAGCCACTAGGTTTGTGGCGACTGGCTATAGCAGCACGTGTGCGTGAGTGTGTGCTACGTCTCTCTGGTAGTATCTGATTTTTTCGACCCTGTAGACTAGCCTGCAAGGATCTTGTGTCCATGGGATTCTCCAGGCAGGAATACTGGAGTGGATTGTCATTTCCTCATCCAGGGGGAACTTCCTGACCCAGGAATTGAACCTGCAGTTCCTGTGTCTCCTGCATTCACAGGTGGCTTCTTTACCCCATTATCTCTGGGGCTTATGTGGGGATGGTACCCACAGTGGCTGACACTAATGGGGTCATAATGAATCACTGGAAATTCAGCAGGCTTGAGCAGGAAAATCAGCTCTGAGAAACAGAGCCAGGTAAAGTAGCAGTGGCCAGCCCTAAACAGCAGCCAGAAAAATGGCCCAGGTGTGTGGGGATATATTCTTGGTGGAGGGTCTGTCTGTTTCCATCTTGGACAGAATTACATTTTGCCCATCAGCTAATCCCCGTAGGATGGCACAGATCAGGTGAGGAAGCACAAGGGGCTCAGAGGCCTGTTCTGTCATCACAGGCTTTGTGACCTGTCCACCATGGCAAGCCTCTGCCCCTTTACTGACCGTAGCCACGCATTTTATATACACGCTTGATGACAAAGCATCATGTCTTTTCCAACAATGCAGTCAATACCATAGTTACTGTTTCATTCAAGAGGAGGGATGCTTGTTTTTTAAAATATTTATTTATTTATTTGGATACACTGGGTCTAAGTTGTTGGCATGTGGGGTCTAGTTCCCTGACCAAAGATCGAACCTGGACTCCCTGCATTGGGAGCTTGGAGTCTCAGTCACTGGACCATCCGGGTAGTCCTGGAAGCAAGGGTTTATAATAGATTATCTTTATCACTGCATATTCAAATAGCACTGTCAATACACAAATGCGGCAATTAGTTCCCAATGACCTCTGGAAAGAAGGTCCATCTCTCTTGGACTTGCCCCAGCCAGGCAACTTGTGGGAGTGCCTTCTACCCAGTGTAGGGTTGCCCTATAAAATATAAACCATTCACCTCAGTCTGAATTTCAGGTAAACAATGAATACTATTTTCATGTAAGTACATTCCATGCGATATTTGTTCATGCAATATTAGGGAGTACAAAGAAGTATTCGTTGTTTATCTGAAATCCCAATTTAACTGAGTGTCTTGTAATTTATTAAATAGCTAAATGTGGCACCTCTAACCCACTGGTGTTCTGAAGTGAGGCCTTGTCTTATTTGGAGGAGGCTAAAAATGTCTTGATTCCTGTTTTGGAGCACACAGAGGACTTTTTACAATGGCTCTTTTCCTTGTCCCGAGAGGATGGGACAAAATGATGCCTCAGTTGGATAAAACGAAGAATCTGCTGGTCGTCATGATGAGCCCACACTGGAATGAATTTCTGTGTGATATTGAGACGATTTTTAGAAGAAAGCGAGCTAGACAGCTTGAGCTGCTGTTGGAGTCAAGACTATTAGAGGTGAAACTTGAACTTGGTGACATTCAATGTTCATTACCTATAAATAAAGACACAAGAGGCTCAGGGAGGTGGAGTAACTTGCCCATAGTTTCACAGCAAAGAGAAAGAGCAGGAAACAAAGCCAGGATTAGGGCTTCAAAGAGATAGGTCTTAATGTCTCTTCATTCAGGCTGGAAATAATAAGAGTAGCTAACGTGGGCTGATCATTTGCCGTGAACCAAGCACTTTACCTGAAGCCTCCCATTCAATCCGTACCAAGATTCTTCTAAGCAGGTGTTAGTGTTATCTCTGTCTACAGAGGAGGCTGTAGAAAGAGGATGCAGATGAGAAGCCCATGGCTGGCAGAGCTGGACTCCAGGGCCCATGCCCCAGCACTCTAGGACAGCAGAGGGTACAACCTGCAGGCCCACTGGCTAACGGAAAGAGGGGCCAGTCCAGAAACAGAGACAGCTGTCATCATCTGAACTGGATGGCCAACTTCTCTGGGAGGTTCCGAAGAATTGGCCCCACTGGCTTACATTTCCATCCATTGGCTAAAGCAGCTGCCCGTCTCCTGGACCTTACATGGACCCCTGGATGTTATGTGGCCCCCGCCACCTGCTCAGGGTGCTGGCAGCATAAGGCACAAGCGCTTGCTCCAAACCCAGGCTCCCTCCCTCATGACTGTATGGCTTGGCAAGCTCTTCATGTTTCCCACAGCCTGATCTGTAACGTGAGGGTCAGAGTGGTACCTGACCTGTATGGGATGACCTGGGAGGTCACGATCACATTTGCTTGGGACAGAGTAAGTGCCTGGTAAATGTCAGCCACCAAGTACCCAGTCTGTGCTAAGAGTGCAGGGTCATGGTTTTCGCAAATAGGGAGCCATCAAGGCTCTGAGTGATGAAAGAGCAGGGCGGTGGTCCCCACCTCCCGGGAAAAACGGACCAGAGGCTGAAGCTGCCCCAGAATCCTAAGGGACTGAGGGGCCAGGGCAGCTGTCCTGATGCGGGAGAAAAACAAACCCCAAAGGAGGGGTGCGTTGTAAGGTTTTCCAAAGACAGTTCAGATCTGGGACAGACTCGCTTTGTTGGGAGGGCAGCTGGAAACTCCCACACTTTAGGGTGGCAGTCCAGGTGGGCGCTGTGGCTGGAAACCCAAACAGCCGGGCGGGAGCTTGAAGCTGAGCTGTAAGGATCAGGATTCAGAGGCGCTTCTCAGGCTCTGGAGAGATGCGGCCACAAGCTGGAAATGTGGGGCCAGGCCCCGCTGGGGCCAGAGGAAGCCGGATGGAGGGGACACGCCAGGCCAGACCCCAGGGGAGGGCGCCCATTGCCCTTGCAGGTGCCAGACGCACAGGTGTCAGGGTAAGACATTCCGTCCCAGCGGGACTCCTGCTGCAGACACAGCTCGACATGAATCGGTGGTCCACTGCACAGCCGGAAGGACTTCAGGGTGAGGCCGGGCGCAGGCGGATTGCCGTGCTCGCGGCGCACCCCCTCATTCATCCCGGGGCGCTGCCCGCCCACCCATCCACCCTGCAGTGCGCGCCCGGGACGCGCGTGGCCACACGGGGGCGCCGGCGGCCGCCGCGCGCCTCACAGCGCAGAGTCCGGAGAACAAAGGGAGCCCCGGGGACCTCGGCCTCCCGCACCTGGACCCACCTGCTCCCCGGGCCCGCGGGCCCGCGCCGCGCCGGCCTCTGGCTCTCGCGAGGGTGTTAATTTTGCTCAGCTCTGCTCTTAGAAACCTGCTAAAGAAATCGCTCGCCCCCTTGATGGACTTTCTCCCCAGCCTGGGGACAAAATACGAGCGCGCTGGGACGCTGAAAGTGTTACTAGGTTTGCGGTTTTATGATGAGTCCTGCTCTGGATTCCCCCGCCCGTCTCCTTCCCTAGTTCACCAGGATCCTGGCCGCATCACTCTTCTCCACTTGGCTTTATTAAAGTGAACTTTTCACGTTTGGACAAAGTAGACACACCCTCGGGAAACAGGGTAACGAACAGAAGGCAAAAATCAAGGGGAAAGAGGAAGGTACTATGGAAATCAGGTCTTGCCAGGAAAGGTAACGTCCACTGCAATAACTTCTAAATTTACTTCAGGAACTAGGTGCAAACTCTATGTAAATGTTCCCGGATGCCCTAATTAGGAAGCCCCCAAAGAGGCTGGCACAATCACCCTCAATTACCTCGTATCTACTGAGGACATGTAGGCAGAAAGCAGCTCATGAGCTGTCCACGGCTAGCCCGCAAGGGTGCCCAGCCCTGGACCACGAGAGGGGAGAGGCAGGCTGGGTTTTTCTGGGCGGTACGATTTGTGTATGTGTGTGTTTGCTGAGCACTCAGTCATGTCCAGCTCTTGGCCACCCTATGGATTGTAGCCTACAAAGCTCCTCTGTCCATGAGATTTTCTAAAAATACTGGAGAGGGTTGCCATTTCCTCTTCCAGAGGATCTTCCCCACTCAGGGTTCAAACACCGGTCTGCTTCCTCTTCTGCGTGAGCCGGCAGATTCTCCGCCGCTGAGCCGCGTGGGAAGCCCTGTTACCATTTAGGGGTCCCCAGTGAACTCTCCTCTTTCTGCATTGCTGTCCAAGGTCAGATTCCACAGGGCTTTCTCCTCGGGCACTGCCATCTTGGTTCAGCTGGCCTTTCTCCCTCTGGTTCACGGCTCTGGGCACATAGCTGTGAATTTCTGGGGGTTTGGGGGAGCTTCAGTCCTCATAGGAAGGGACTTAGGGCTTACAGAAACCCACACTGGGACTGCTTCAAGTGGGTCCCGGAATGAGGTGGTGATGCTGCAGGCCCTTTCCATTCAGCCAACAGTGATACTGTATCTGTCCATCAAAGACCATCCTGGCTATCTCTGACACTCTTCCCATTCTGAAGAGGACCTGTCCCTAAACCCTGCTGGCAACACAAGATGATGGAACGCATGTGGGAGATGGGGGGAGACAGGCAAAAGCAGCCCCTAGGGACGCCCCTGGTTGAGGAGATCTTCTTGGAGGAGAAAGGGGAAGGCAGGGGGCCTCTCCAGTGAACTCCATCCTGTACAGCATTCTGCCATGGTGACAATTTCCTCTAAAATCTCCACTGTCCAATGTGACAGCCCTAGCCATGTGTGGCTATCAAGTACTTGAAACAGGGCTGGTGCTATCAAAGAGCTGAACTTGAAGTCTTATTCAGTTTTAACTTGAAATGATCTCATTGGCTAGGAGCTACCGTATGGGACAGCACAGCTCTAGGCAGTGATGGGGAGGGGGTCTGAAAGAGGCAGGAGGACCTCATGGTTGATCTCATCCTCATTTGCCCTACACTGGCTAAAACCACCGGTATGCTTTCTCTCCAGTCCGCTTGGAGGCATTGTTGTGGTGGAGGTGGCGGTTGAATGCTGGGTGGGAGTGAAGGGAGAGAATGGAAGTCTTGCAGCCAAGCAATGGTGGTGGTGGTTTACCAGCCAGCTAAGTCGTGTCTGACGCTATGCAACCTAGAGGGCCCGCCAGGCTCCTCTATGATTTCCCAGGCAAGAATACTGGAGTGGGTTGCCATTTCCTCCTCCAGGGGATCTTCCTGACCCAGAGATCCAACCTGTATCTCCTGCACTGCAGGTGGATTCTTTACCAACTGAGCCAAATGCAGCCAAGCAATGGTGTGCGGTATGTGGTATGTTGCCCTTAAGCAGCTATGGACCAGGGCTTAGAGGACTTTTCTGGGAGATACCATCACTAGTAGATAGGGGTCAAAAGCAGAGTTCCTAGACTAGGGTTCAAAATACTTCAGAGTGGATGTAGGCTTTTGTAACCAGTTCGCTCTTCAGTGATGAGTAAATGACAATTTCTCTGTTTCTCTAGAGGCAAGGAATGTTCAGAGCTGGGAGGGGGTGGAGATCATATACAAATCAGTCTTTCAGCTTGAAAGGTGAAATCTCAATTATGCAGAAATGGGTGATGCCAAGGATAGTGGTGGGGGGCGGTGGGGGGTGGGGCACAAGGTGCACATTCAGTGACTGCCAGAATCACACAGTTAGTCCTTGACAATGTCAGGATAAAAACCCATGTCTTGCTCTGGTGGCCACTGAAATGAATCCTAGCCTGGTGGAGAGAACAGATTTCTGGGTTTCTCAGCCATCAGGCGGCTTGGTGGCCCTGAGTCCATCACTTCCCCTTTTGGCATCCTGATTTCCTCCCCTGTAAAATTCAGGAGTCAGCATGATAATAATTTTTTTTTTCTTTTCTTTTTGGCTGCACCAAAAGGCAGCATGTAGGATCCTAATTCTTTGACCAGGAATGAAACACATGCCCCCTGCATTGGAAGGCAGATTCTTAACCACTGGACCACCAGGGTTTAATATACACTGCCTCATCTTTGGACACTGTCTCCCTAGAAAGACCTACCCATGTCCCTCAAGCCATTTGGCAATCTAGTAAACCATCAGAGCAAGGCATAGTGCCAGTTTTTATTCAGATGCTTCTCACATTTTCAAAGATGCTGTTTTTAAAGCCGTTCTCCAGTGTTAAAAGTGTTTTCTGCTCAGCACCATCCCCTGACCTCCCTGCCACTCCCAGGGACTGCTTCTGGGCCTTGGGTACCAATGAGTATTGTGATGCTTTCCAGTTGGATGGCCACTTGTATGACTCAGCCATTTCATCTTGGGATGGGCCTTGGGTAGACACCACCAGGCCTTGCAGCTGGGGCAGAGGTGGTTGCTTTTGTTCAGTCACTCAGTTGTGTCCGACTCTTTGTGACCCCACAGACTGCAGTATGCCAGGCTTCCCTGTCTTTACTATCTCCTGGAGCTTGCTCAAACTGATGTCCAATGAGTCAGTGATGCCATCCAACCATCTCATCCTCTGTGGTCCCCTTCTCCTCCTGCCTTCACTCTTTCTCAGCATCAGAGTCTTTTCTAGTGAATTGGCTCTTGGCAAAAATATTGGAGCCACCTGATGCAAAGAGCCAACTTACTGGAAAAGACCCTGATGCTGAGAGAGAGTGAAGGCAGGAGGAAAAGGGGACCACAGAGGATGAGATGATTGGAGCTTCAGCATCAGTCCTTCTAAGTGTGGCAGAGGTGGGTTGGGAATTCAGCAATGGTGGCTCCAGACTCTTTGAAAACCAGGTTTTCATGTTATTATTTCACAGTAATATCCATGTAGTGCTAGTGGGTTCTCAGCTCTTCACTTAATCACTTAGCTTTTCCAGTAGTCTCAGGAGGTGGGAATAATAACTAACAGCTAATGATAATCATTGCAAACACATTGCATTTCTCATGTACCAAGAGTTTCTCCAGAACCACAGGCATCTGGATAAAAGGTCTCAGTGCTTGTCACATTAATTCAGTGAATGCTTTGCATGACCTTAGTAAATTTCTACAAGACAGGGCTGCCAGTGCAGGAGACATGGGAGACACGGGTTCAGTCCCTGGGTTGAGAGGATCTCCTGGAGGAGGGTAAGGCAACCCACTTCAGTATTCTTGCCTGGAGAATCCCATGCACAGAGGATCCTAGTGGGCTACAGTCCCTAGGATGGCAAAGAGTTGGACCTGACTGAAGCAACTTATTATACACAGACACACACACACACACACACACACACACACACACACACCCCATTGTTTTCCAAATTTTATAGCTGAGAACCTGAAAGACTCAGATAACTTAAGTTTTTCTCCAGGGAAGTCTTGGCTTGGAAATTCAGGCCCCGTTCTAAGTTTAGAATCATTGATCATGATCAGTACTGGGACTCATGATTCTGTTTAAATGTCATAAGCTCCCTGAAGACGGGTCCTGTCTCTCCGATCCCACCAGCCATTCTGATCAGCACATCCTAGGATTAACAACTCTTAACCATAGTCTTTGGACTATTGTAGATTTCTCCTTTTCGAAAACCTCTTTTATGCTACGGACATTCTTGAGATGTAGCTTAAAGAATGAAATTCAAAGTTTTGCAAGGTGCTCAGAATCACATTAAAGGGGCTCATTAGCACTTAAATGTCAGTAGTCTTTTTATTCCTGTAGCTTTTCCATCGGGTGAAGGACCAGCCACCCATTAGAAAACAAATTATTAAAAGAGAAATTATAAATCTTTAAAAGAGAGAGGCCCATGGCAGCCGGGGGTCTCCCCACCCCGCTGTCTTTTCCCGGAACCAGTGGGTGAGCAGTAGTTTGCTGCCTGAAACTTCTGGGGCATCAGAGTCCTGGTGTCCTCATTTTCCTTCCTTCCATTGATGTATCATTACTAGAGTGAAAAAAGAAGGATGTCTCGAGGGCTTTTGAAAAAAAAAAAAGGGTGACTACTCAAGACATTTTGTAAAGGGGGAAAATTGCTAGGAAAAGGGACCTCGGTTGGGGGTGAAGGGGCTCTGAATGTGCCCTTGTCTGGAGGCTCTTTCAGCTGAAACCTGGTGCAGGCGTTTGTGGTTCAGTTCAAACTGTCACCTTTAGCTCTTGCCGGCTTTTCTGCCCTCGGCCCTGAACCTCAACAGATTGGGGCTTATTTACCTATTCACACTCGGCTGTGGAAGCTCATTAATAAGCTTATTAGCTACACCATTCACGGGAGGCCATTGACAAAAGGGGTTCCAGCCACATGAAGAGGGAAGAGAAAAAAACTGTAGAGAGATTATTTTCTCATTCAGAAGCCTCACTGGTGTGAAAGCTTTCCTAGGCCCTCTGAGGTCACTTGAAGCCTAAATATGATGACAGGATTGTTTTTTTTTTTTTTTAAATTCCAAACATGGTTTTGCTTTTCTCTAAACCAAAGGGTTTGCTGTTGTGGGCTTGCGGGCTTCGCTCACTTAAAAACGGACACTCCTAAGGGAATAAGAGGCTTTTGATGGATGGGTGTCTTTTATTCCTATAAAGAATAAATTCTGCAGACTGCATCTGGACACTGAAGTAGGTGCTCGTATTTGTCATTTTCAGCGGAAGGGTACACAGAGCCACTGATGAACGATGGGTAGGGGTGGCAGCTTCCTGAACCAGTAATTTATGTGAGAACGTGTTAACAGCATTTTCAGTGGCTGATGGATTCCTTGCAGGATGGGAAAGGAATCTGTCCTGAGAGACTTGAGTTTCCCATTGGTGGTGAATATAAAGTTGTAAGTGCCAGCCTCCTAGCAGGCAGACACTCAGCCTGGTCTGAGACATTGAAAAGCATTGATGTGGTCAGAACAACTCGGGTGTGGTAGATGGTTGAGGTCACCTGGCTAAGGTGTCTCCGTGAATTAAATGATAATGGGACTGATCTAGATTAAAAGACTTGACCAAAAACCATAGCCTGCCCCTAAGCATAGGAACTGATTATTTTATTTTGCTTAAGACTTAGACTATTACTTTTGCAGTCACGCTTCCAGAACAGAATTTCAGAGCCATTCACCTGAAGCATTTCAATGGATCTGTACTCTTGGGTGTTTCGGTAATTTTACGTAAAAGTTCTCTGAGAGGAATTGTGAAGAAGAATGATTTTCGAATGATGTGGCACCCTGAAAAAATATTTTCGTAAATATTGTGAAGTGTGCAGTGTCCATGACCCATAAGCAACTGCCTTTCTAAATGCAGGAAAAGTCGATCTCCCAGGCCAATTTGGTACTGCTGCTCCATCCATCTTTAGGACTCCAAAGCACTTCTGGGTTTAATGACCTTTTCTAAGGAAAAATAATTAACGTTTTTATCTATTTTGTCTTGGACTTAAGGCACCACTGCTTGGGAGCTGGATGAGTGGGGAAGGAGAGCAAGAATATGTTAAAGAATAAATTATCCCGTAGACACAGCCTAGTGGAAAAGGTAAATGGAAGATATGAACTTTAACCAGTTACAGCTTGGCATTTAGTTGAAGAATCTTAAGATTCAGAGAGAAGAATTGATTTGCTCAAGGTCATGCAGCTATTTATAGCAGAGATGAGTCCATAGAATCTTCCGAATTTATTGATCCAAATATATAGTACCAAACACTATTTTTCCCCCTCAGTTTTGAACTTTTCCCTAAGAGAGCCAGATTCAAAGTCAGGCTCAGCTGCTGCCATTAACCAGCTGGTTAACCCTGGACAAATAACATCTCTCACCCTGTTTCCTTAGCAGAAACTGGGGATATTACTCTGCAGGGTGGCTGTGCGGTTGAAAAAGAAGACTCTATTCCATGTGCCCTGCCTATAGCAGAACCTCCGTAAACATTCGCTTCTCTGCTCATCGCTATCGTTCTGACGGACAGGCAGGCATGCCCCAGGTAACTTTCTCTTGTCTCAAAGTTTCAGTTGCATTATATTTCTCCCCCACGCGCCCCAATACCACGCAGATGCAATTTAAAGTCTCGTGGCCGGGGGGTGGGTAGAGAGCAGGCTTTCTGTCATTTGTTTTGACTTGAAACGAGACAACGTAACGTAACCACCCGGCAAACCGTGGATCAGGCGAACTGCCCAGGGAAGGAAGGGGGCGCGGGCCCCGGCTGCATCCACGGAGGATGCTGCCTGCTGCCCCTCTGCGTCCCGGAGCGGCCCGGGCCCCCTCGCCCTCCCCGCCGGGGTCTCGGGGGCCGCTCGCAGGCGTCGGGAGCCGCGCCGAGTCGGGGCGGCGGGGCGCGCGGCGCTGATTGGCAGAGCGGGCGCCGCCGTCCAGGAAACGGCTCGGGTTTCAGCGGGGGCGTGACCCGCCGGGAGGGGGCGGCGGCGGCAGCGGAGAACGCCGCGGAGAGCCGAGCCGGCGGGCGGGCGAGCAAGGGAGCGAGCGCGGCCGCCACAAAGCTCGGGCGCCGCGGGGTCTGCGCGCGGCGTAGCTGGCCCGGCGCGGCGACTCCTTTCCAGGCTGGCGGGGCCCGGGCGCCCCGAGGCCGCGGCTTTCCTCCGCGCTCCAGTCGTTCGCAAGTTGCGAGCGAAGTTTGGTGGAGGAAACGCCAAGCCCGACTCCTTTCTTCCTCCCGCTCCCCAAATCCGAGCGCAGCCCGCGGGCGTCATGCCCGCGCGCCTCCGCAGCCTGGGGTGCGCGTGAAGCCTCGGAACTTTGGCGCCGGCGAGGACCACTTTTTTTTTTTTTGCGGGGAGTTGGTCGTTTGCTCCATCCCGACCCACGCTGGGCGCGGGGACAGACCCGATCGCCGGGGATCGTTGCCATTCAAGGTAATCGCTGAGTCGGGCGCCTCGGGGAGCTTCGCGGGGCGGGAGAGTGGGCGCAGTGGAAGCCCGAGACACCCGGTGCACGGCCTCCCTAACGGAGGGCTGGCCCTGTGGAGGCGGCTCCCTGTCCTTCCTCTTTGGCTGCATAGGTGATGGGGGAGCTGGGTGCCTGCTGACGGCTGGCGTTGGGCACTGCTGCCGCTACCACCCCCATCCAGATGCTGACATCTGCTTCTGGCACTGACACCCCCCCCCCCCGCCCGCCTCCCCTGTCAAACTCCGGCCGGCGCACTCCCGCTGGCCGGGCGCGATCCTCCGACCCCGGAGCTGGCGGGCGAGCGGCGGGGCAGCCTCGCTGGTGGCATAGCCCGGTAGGTCCCGGACTCCGGAGGGAGCATCATCGAAGGTGCCTCGTTCCGAGGCCCGGGAGCCCCCACCCCGTCCCATCCAGGCCCGGGCCGGGGACCCTTCCCCGGGAGGGGTCCGCTGAGGTGGGGCTAGCAACACCTCTAAAGGGTACGCGAGGGCTCGGGGCGGGGGTGGCGCTCTGGGAAGGGGGCTGCTCAGGTTCCCCGATTGCAGTGCCCTTCGGCCTCCCTGGCCCGCAGCCGCCGTCTCGGCTGGAGGGAGCGCGGCTCGCCTGGGGCTAGGGGGCGAACTGGACCGACTTTTTCTAGTTCGCTGCCTGCTCTACCGGCAGCAGCTCGGAGATGTCGAAAGCGCAGGCGAGTTCTAACTTGCGCGCTCATTCTTTCAGCGCCGGGGCCGCGCCGGCGAGTCAGCCGAGGGCCGGGTCAGGCGCTGGCTCCGACCCCCGTGGCCACCGGGCCAGGCGCAGGGGTCCGGCCCAGGCCGTGGAGCCTCAGCCGCTCCCTTCGCCTCCCTCTCCTTTGCAAACTCTTCTCCGGACCTTCCTTCCTCTCTTCCAATTCAATAAAACCACCCTTAAAGGCAAACCTTCTTTCACCCATTATGTGTTTGGTGTGAAGCGCTATCAACATTTAAAACCCCATTGTCCCCTGGGTCCCAAATCCCGGTAAATCTTCCACCGGCCTCGACTCATTTTCATCTGAAAAGCCTGTTTAGTTTGAATAGAAAAGCAATCAGGCGCCCCTCTCTCGCCCAGGAATGTCAATTAAAATGCAGATTTCTCTGAGCTCTTTAGCGCCCCGAGAAGGGGGAGAAAATCACTGTATTCCTAGCACACAAATGAAACAACTGCTACAATTGAAACCGGATTGGTGGTGTTGAGTTCTCCGGGAGCTGCTGCAAGTTCTTGGCTTGCCGGGGGTTAACGGGGGAAGAGAAGGTGGTCCTGGGTCAGCCTGTATTTTGTCTTAAGATTTCAGGGTGTTGAGGAATTCCCACCCCCACCACATCTGACCCCTTGAGAGCCCCCTGCTCTGCTCATGCATGGGGGGTCTAGGGAGGCTTGGAGCCTAGAAGGTGGGTCTGCCCCCTGGGGGCCTGGGCACCCCCACCTTGCCTGGCACTTTTGACTGATGGGAAATCTGCTGGGAACAAAGCTCCCAAGTGCTTGGGTAGAGACTCAGTTAAGGTGGGTGCTGTATTGGTTTGTCTTCTTGAAGGGTGGAGGGTTTGGGAATGTTTTGTAAATTGCATAGATCTGGTATAGGGACCACTCCCCAGCCAAGCCCTCTCGCTTGTCACTTTGCCTGTCTTTGGGGGCAGGCTTGTGCCGAGGTGAAAATGGACAGGGGGTTGGGGAACGGGTGGCCAAGAAGAGCCATCCATCACTGGGAGGGTGACAACTCCTCCCGCGCCCAAGCGGAGAAGAGAGTTCCCTTTCAAGGGGAAAAATAAACACGCTGGGGCTTTCACTGAGGCTCAGACTCCAGGAAGGATTATGGTATTGAAGGCAGGAAGCTGGGATCGTGGCCGCCAGCGGCACGCTGGGCCTGTGTTCCCAACACTGAGCCTGGGGACCTCATTATCCCGCCCAGGAGGTCCCTCCGTACCTTTGTCCACTCGGGTGAGGATTTGTGCAGACCTGCCACCCTCCACTCTCCACTTTCCAGAGATTTGGGAAGGAAGGGGGTTGGCCATGGAGCCTGGATCTGGAAATGGCTGCATAAGTCAGTTGCTGGTGCAAGCTGATGGGGTGAAGGGATGGCTTGAGATTTCGCTGAGGTCACTCACTGTCCTCTTCTCCCTGCAAAGGAAGCTCCTTAAGGCTAGGACAGGTAGGTGAGGGGGCTGGGAAAGCAGTCTGGGGCCCACTCTCTTGCTGGGATTTTCCTGGAGTTGTGTTAGAGGCAAAAAAATTCCCATGCATTCTAGAAATGCTTCGTAAATCAGTGAGAATGTTTGTGTGTTCTCCTCCCACGTGTATGTAGAAATAGATATGGAGTTATCTTTTGAGGCTCTTACCTCAAAGAGGAAAGAAAAACTGGCCAAAGAAATCCTTCAAGCAATCTGAAAGCACGGCGTGGACGCACGCACTCTTGTTTTGCTGTGAATCACACCGTTTTACGTGTGCTTTCTTTTGAATAAGAGGCTTTCTTTTTTCCTCTTCTGAAAGTGGAGCAGCGTACTCTTTTCCCCTTACCCACTCTAATCCTTAGTCAAGGCTGAAAGTTTTTTCTGATGTAGCTTTGGGGACGTTCAAGCAGTATTGAAATCCCAAGTCATAATCTGAAACATGAAGTTCACGAGCAGAAAGCGTGGGGTTTCGAGATTTGTATATTAAAGGTCTCACCTCCACCCTCAATCCTATAAAATGTGGTTCTTTCATATATAATTCACAGAATCTGTGATTGGATCAAATTCTCTGAAGCTTGTGCATTTTGGTTCTTATTCTTAGTAATTGATACCTAACAAATGTAAAGTCTTGCTTGGATTATCTTAAGCTTGGAAATTTCTCTTTGCTTTTGAATTAAATGGGTGAGCAGACTAGTTACACTGAACACCCCCTGGTAACTTCTGTTCTGAAATTTTAGCCAGTAAGTTAGCATATTGAAAGTTATTGGCCCAATCACCTACCCTGAGAGTAATTTACATATCATCATCTCCATCATCATCATTAATGAACACCTGTGTTATTCAAAGGAGTTTGCATCTGCTCCGTTTCTTTACGCACTCTGTCTAGTTTGAAGACATCCACTAGGCCTGGGCTGCCATTCGTCACAGTGGAATAGGATTCAAGCTTTGAATCTCTTTTGGATCAGCTGCTTTGAATGTATTGCAGTCTCGTTCATTCTTTGTAAGTGGCTGCTTGGCGAAAAGATTGAAATACATTTCTGCATTTGAAAATGAATCTTGACAAGTGTAAACTGGTGGGAATTTTTGGTCGCCTTCCTGGGGTTCTTTTTATTTTGCTGGTCTCCCTTCCTCCTGAGGGCTCCAGGGAGGGTGGGGCAAGCCACTTAGTTCCAGCCCCCAGAAGCAGACGCCTCTGAAGCCCAGTTGGCCTGAAAGAAGTTAACGAGAGGCTGGCTATGCCAGCCGGAGCATCGTTAACTTGGCTTTTATAGTTGCCCTTGAAACTAAGGTCACGTAGCTTTGGCTTTTGGAGGGCAGGAGAGGTGACAGTGGGTAGGAGGAGAGAGTCCACTTGCCCAGCTGAAGTGGCTGCACGTATCTGGGCCCTGTAGCTACTCTTTTTATCTCTGTTTGCTAAGAGCAGGCTTTCTCAACCATCAGCCTAACACGTTTTTGTGGACCCGTCTGGTGGAAACCCCTGGGACTCAGGTGCGGATGGAAGGTATTTGCAGATGATGAAAGAGAACTGGGTTGAACTAAATTGGTATTGGGGAAGACTTCACTGACTCGCAGTGTCTCTCTCCTCTAGAGGCTGCCGCAGCAGCTGCCGCAGCACCTTGACTCCTGAGCCCACCGCCGGCTGAAGGCATTGCTGCAGGCAGTCCATGCGCGTAGAGGAAGGGTGCAGATGGGATTAACGTCCACATGGAGATATGGAAGAGGACGGGGGATCGGCACTGTAACCATGGTCAGCTGGGGTCGCTTCCTCTGCCTGGTTGTGGTCACCATGGCAACCTTGTCCCTGGCCCGGCCCTCCTTCAATTTAGTTGACGATACCACGGTTGAGCCGGAAGGTAAGTTATCTCATTTCGCTCTCGGGGTACCAAGTTTGTTTGGGGATGTGTCTGGGGGAAGTGGCAGTGAGGTCAAGGCCTGTTTGAGAATCACCTGCCCCTTCGTTGTAAAGGAGACCTCCAAGAGCGGAGCTTGTGGCTCTCTGCCCCCTGCAAGCCAGGGATTACAAGAGAAGGTTCTCAGCTGTCACGCTGAGGGCAGGGTGGTGTAGTTTGGTGGTTTCTTGGCGTGTGCGTTTTTCTCTGTGCTGGGTAAGGGAGGCGGCTGGCAGTTCATCCAGTGCTAGGAGAGCCATGGCAGGCAGCTCGGAGTTGAATGCCATCTACCACTCCCTGCTTACCCGAGAGAGTCTTGCTCACAATGTAAAGGATTGCAGTTTGCCGGCAAAAGGAGTCACGCAGGGAAATTGCCAACCTCTGAAATGCTGACATTTTATTTTCATTGTCTAAGGAGAGAAAGCTTCTGAACTTCAGCGTGGAGAGGGTTGAGACATTACATTCTTTTTAGCCCTTGTAATTCATAATACTTAAGCCACTCGTCACAGAGCGGCAGATTCTATTTTAGGTCAATTTGAAATATACCTGGGCCTTTCCCGAATCTCTGAGAACTTCCAGATCTAACAGGGCATGTGTTGCTGTTTCAGCTGTGGAAATTGCATGCAGGCAAAACATTATGCATTTTGGAACATGCAGAAAGGCATGAGGCCAGTTGTGAGCACAAAACTCACAAGGGCTGAGTTTTCCCGCCAGGCAGACTTGGAACCTCTTCTCCCGGGTCCTTCCGCGATGTCGGTAGCCCAGCCTCGACTTGGTGCCGCACGAGATCTGTCATCAGTAGGGAATATTGGTAGCTGAGTTATTTTTCGAGTGGTAATCCGAGAATAAAACGGCAGATCCTAGCACTCATCGCCACTTAATGAACCTGTTTGCTGAGAGCCCACCTGGTGCCTGCTGAGCTCGGGGGACCTGCGTGGGCTGGGGTCGGTCAGCTGTTCTGGAAAAGACCCTGCTTGGGAGAAGTCCGCAGGCCCGTCCAGGACCAGACGGGGAGGGGAGGGCTGTGTCCCCATCCGAGGGGGCTCCCACTGAGACTCCGAGTCATGCAAGGATAAAGGCATATCTTTTTTTTCTAAAACGGAGGCGCTTCTTACCAAAAGCAGCTCAGCAGTCGCGAGTGGAGGCTTGCGCCCTTTTTCTTATCCAGAGGTATGGAGGTTTGTAGTAAACAGGTGTACTGACGCTGCAGTGGCTTCCAGCTCTCCGGTAGGGAACCTGGTAGGAGTTTGTGTCTGAAGCATTCACAGGTTCCGGCTCCAGGGATTATGGAACTGCCTCCTGGTGACATAAGCGCCAATGTCACTTGCAATGGGGATGCATGTTTAAAGGGCTTAACTTGAGGGAAAAGGTTCCCAGTTTCTGCAAGTCATGCCTGTACGTCTTTAATTTTGCTAATAATTAAAATGGATGTTTCTCTAATTGCCGGTTTTCCCTGGGGTGCATGGCTCAGTACGCACGCTGAGGCTGCTGAACGGGGGGTTTCCTGCAGTGTGAGCCCAGGAATGGCCCAGGTTAGGAAGAAAATGTCATTTTTCATTTCGACTTTCAGGGCAGCGTGATTGGGAGTTTATTTCAACATAAAGTGTAAAATGGTCCTGGAGGACTTCTTTTTATCGTCTTTAATTATTGAAGGGAGTTTAAAAATATATGTGCACATACTGGTAGAAAGAGGTGAGGAAGAGATGGGGAGGGGGTGGAGACGGACAAGGATGCAGTACCCTCGGCAGTTCTTTGTGTAGAAATGTGCATTCAACAATGTGAGTATTGTTGGAGGCTGGTCTTCCCAGCCTGGCATCTGTGAATGCACTTGGGGGTTGAGGGGAGGTGCCTGAATTCCCTGAAACGGGAGGTCATATTTTGGGGTTCACAGCTCCTATGAGGTTTGCGTCCACAGTTGTGAGAGGTTTTTTTCAAACAAAGGTTTAGTGGAAGCTGTGCAAAACCCTGGAAAGAGGTGGCTTTGGAAAAAGCACACAACCCCCTGGACCTCAGTTTCCTTTTCTGTCAACTGAGGGCTGGATTAGATAACCTTCAGGGTCTCTTTATTAATGTTAAATGAATATTAATATCTTCAGAAGCCTTCTGATGACCCGCCTCAAAAAGGTTGCTGGGAGATTTAAGTGGGTCTGGGTGTAAAACACAGTTAGCACAGGTCCTGGTGTCTAATGAGTGCCTGGGACAAGTTATCGTCCTTGTTCCTGGTGAGTTGGGCACGCCAGTGTCCCCAGTCCCGTGGGCTGGCTGTGCCACGTGTCCCATGTGGCTGTCAGTTGCCACAGCATCAGGAGACATCTAGGCTTTTGGAGACAGTTGAGAAGAAAGTTGTTCGCTGATGGAGGAGCAGCTGTGTTGGCTTTCTGCAGGGTCTGCACTTCCCCTGTCGACTGAGTTGAGCCCTAAGATGAGTTCTTCTAGCACAGGAGTTTCACTTTGGTGTCAGAGGCTATTAGGAAGGTCATCTAATTATAGACGAGAAAGAAAAATTTTTAGCAACTGGAAGCAGACCAAGTCGGGCAGCTCCAGTTTAGGCTGTGGTCCTGGAGAGAGAATTGGAGAGAGACCGACAGAGTTCCCCATCCATGTGTGCCCATCAGTCGCTATCTGTCCTCCATGGTGTGTTTTAACTATAGCTTTGGATAAAGTAAGTTCAACCTTGACCTTCTATCCTACAGGGCCTTATCTTGGAAGACTTTTGGCTTGCTAATGTGGAAGCTCAGTTTAGATAAATGTGGCCAGAGAAAAATGTGACTAAGTTCCAGGAAGGTGCCTGAGCCTGCCCTCTAGAGGATCCTTTTCCAATCGTCTCGGCTTTGTACAGTATCATCTCATTGATCATCATCCCATCCCATCCATCATCTATCATCCTGTCATGTATTAACATCATCTCATCTACCATGTATCATGATAATATATCCCATCACCTGTCATGTGTCATTTGTCTTCTGGACATGTTCTGAGGTGGTAGCTGTAGGTTTGGGTCTACTCAACTGACTTAAGAAAATAATCTCTAGAAGATTTAATATTCCAGACTGAAAAAATGAGTATTTTCGGTTGGTCAGTCATTCTTGTCGGGGACCAGCTGTGCAGGGTTTAAACTCAGTTACTGACTCAAGGCGGCCAGTCCTCAATGCCAAGTACTGTTCTGTTGATTAAGGTTCTAATTATTTATAGTCAAGCTTGATTACCCTGTAGCAGGGAGGACTCTTGCTTTCAAGTTCTTCCTGACATTGTCACCTACTCTGGTTAATTAAGCCGTTGTTGACTTTAACGACATCTTTGTTTACACCAGCCCAGTAGGAGTTAAAATAAAAGGCCTTTTGCAACCCAGAACCTTTAATTACTTTCCCACCCTCCAGAAAATGTGATGCTGAGAAGTAACAACCTGGGAAGAAAGTAGTTTGCTTTTTTTTTTTTTTTTGCAGTCAGTTTTGGGGCAACCTTCTGAGGTCATGCTGTCCTGAACTGATGTGAATTGGTCCAGAGTTCAATAGCAGAGAGATGGAGCAGGGGGTTTACATGGAGACCTCCCCACTGTCAGAGTTTTCCAGTGTGGGTTAGATCTTTCGTTAGAAGTATTGTAAATGCCATAATATCAGCCATACGCATTTAATTGCAAGTTAAAAGGAAAGGGAAAAAAAATATATCCGCATACCAAGAATCTTCTATTTAAAATAATCTTCTGTTCTGTATTATCTGCATCTTTGTTCTTCAATATGAGTGTTAATATTTAAGAGTTGACTGTAACTTGATAGTTAGCTTAGGAACAAGGACTTATTCTTAGTAAATTAAACCAAATGCAGGCTTGTGCAGTTAAATACGCAATGAAGTACACATTCTTTATTAGTATATAAAGTATTTCACAATTCATAGACAAAGAGCTGTGTTTAATATTACTTCTAGAGCAAAAATTTAGCAAGCCCAGAGAACTGGTATTTGTATACTTTCTCTACTGGTCCGCTCTCATGCAGATTTGAAGTGTGTGTGTGTTTTGCTTTTTATTTTAACCAATTAAAGCACTGAATGGCGCTAGGGGTAAAGAACCCTCCTCCAGTGCAGGAAACATAATGAAACTCTGGTTGGATCCCTCGGTTGGGAAGATCCCCAAGAGCAGAGCCTGGCAACCCACTCTAGTATTCTTGCCTGGAGAATCCCATGAACAGGGGAGCCTGGCGGGCTACAGTCCATGGGGCTTCAGAGTCATACATGACTGAAGCGATTTAGCAGGCACACACCTACTAGGTGACTAGCTCCCACTAGGCCATCACTGAAGACTTGTTGCTTTCAAGTCTTTCCCATTAAGTTGAGGGTGAGAATTCATATAACTAGAGTAATCCCTATGAGATGTTTTCAATATCAAGCTTAATGAATAATTACATGGTTATGAAATAACTGGGGTAGTGTTTAAACAGGAAGAGTTTTGTTTAATGTTTACATTCTCAATAAAATGTGTCCAGGAGCCTTCCCATTTGCAGTCTCTTGTTTGGGTGTTTACTTACCCAGAATAATTGTTGAAGGGCTATCTCCCCCTGGCACACCCGCGCCCCCCACCCCCCATTAGACTTTGGCTTAATTGTACATTTCCATTAAAAAATTCTGTCTTATTTTAGTCTTTAAAAGGAAACATGGAAAGTGGAGTTTGGAATTTTAGGTTCCATAGGAAATACAATTTGTGTGTTACTTTCTGCTGTGCTGGTTAAGATTTGTATCAGGGTGACTTGCCTAGGTAGGCAATTCAGAAGTGATGGTTTGGAAGTTTTTCAGGCTATGCCACAAATGGTTTTCTGATCTAGTGCGTTTTATGAGGCTGTGCAAAAGACGCATGGTCTTTAGTAGTATTTTGTTTTTCTGGAGAGATGACTTTAGCCTTCAATTTTGCATCCTTTTTGTGCTTTTTCTGTCTCCCAGTGAGATTTAGAAATGGCTCTTTGTCCAGCTTCCCTGGCATTGCGGGGCCTGGTGTGGTTAACCGTGCCACACCCTGCCCGTGTTCTCTCTGACTCTGCTGTCTTAGTAGTAGCTTCTTCAAACTGACGGTGACCGTGTTGAAGGCCGTATGTGCCAAACCATGGACCTAAAGCAAGGGTGGAATGCTGGACCTTAAGCTGAGAGGAGAGGTGTTTCTGATCATTAAATCCTCGATGAACAAATCAGCTCTGATTGAAGAATTCAGCTCTAACTTGCTAGAGGCTCTTGTACTTGAGTTTATAAAACTCTACGCAGCTCGTATTCCATTTTGGGGACAGTGTTTATCTTCGTGGGAAGCCTTAAGGCTTTCTGGCAGCCTGAGAATCTGTATACACTGGCCACTTCCTCCTGATCACTCAGGTAGACCTGGAGTGACCCCACTAGGTTCAGTTCTGGTTTTCCTGGATCAGGGAATGCGAGGAGGTAGGGAAGAGAGGGAAGGCCGGTTCTGTAAAGAAGTCTGGTTGAACAAGCTGCTGGCCTTCTCACCATGATGGTCCCCCATGTCCTGGAGATATTTCTTTCCGAAATTAATAGAGGTCACACGTTTCCCAAGTTTTTTTTTTTCTCCCTCGTTCTGATTGTTACCATCCCATTTTAGGGGATGAGAGGAAATCAAGATGGTAGCCACATCCGTGGTAGGTGGTGGTTGCAGGCTTTCACTGGCCTCTGTTTGTATAACTTCAAGCTTTTACCATTTTTAGGTTCATGCAAAAGGATATGTAATGACCAGTTGAGACCACGGTCATCCTTAAAGAGTACAGGTCAAGCAAAATAGGCACGCTTTAGAGCTTCAGTAATTTGTGTTTTAGGAACTTTGTACACTGATGGAGTTTTAAGATGTTGGGTGTGAGCTGTTGTCACTTATTCCACTTCAGAACACCATAAGTAGTTACGTCCCATTCTGGACTTTTGCCATTTTCATGTGGATATTAAAAATTTCAGCTTCTTCTTGACTGTACTGAGTCAGGGAGCTAAGGTGTGGCCTACTCTTTCCTTTAACCCCTGTCCAACTAAAGCATGGTAAATTCCAAGTCGTGTCTGAATGGAATGCGCATATATAGAATGTCGAGTCGTGGTGAACATGTTTTATGAAGAGGTAAAAAAATAGCTTATAAGGAAAATACCGATAGATTCAGAATTGAGGACAAGGGACGCATATATTTTGTGATTTATATGCAGCACTTTACTTGAAAGAAAGAGCCCAGTTCTGAGCTCTGACATTAGTACAATAAACTCTGTATAAACTGTGATGATTATTTTCTACGCGAGAACTCCTTCTAAGTTACTATGTGTGACCTCTTTTTAAAGGCCAGTTTACTCTTTAAGTTTTTCCATACGTGACCAGTTATAATGTTTTAAAGATATCAAGACATTGAAAAGGCCAGCGTTGTGTGTTGAGGGGAGTGGAAGGTGAGGTGGTGCTGTAAGCTGAATAGGAAGATCTTTGCAGGGGTGAGTGAGGGTTTAAACTCTGAAAATCTTTAAACTTCAGATCATGAATAGATGATGAGATTGCCTCAAAGGATTGTGACTGCCTTCAAGGTGCCGCCTTCCCTTGGGAACTCCCTGGTAGTCCAGTGGTTAGAACACAGCCCTTTCATTGCCAAGGGCCCGGGTTCAATCCCTGGTCAGAGAACTAAGATCCTGCCTGCCACACGGGTAGCCCCTTCACCCTCCAAAGAAGCCACCTCCCTCCCATCCCTTTAAGCCTCCTGACCTTGACTGAAACATGTTGCCTTCTTAGCTGACCCAGGTGGGCACACAATTAATTATAGATCCTAAATATTATAAAGGTTTCCAATTGAAAATCACTCACTCATGCCTATAAAAGACCAGGAATCCTCTATATAATTAGCGTAAATTCTGCATTTGCTTTTTTTTTTTTAATAGACATGAATAAAATCATTTTAAATGGTATGTGATGTGGTTTCTGGGGACAGAAACTCTCCAAAAGAACTTGGCCTTGAGAGCTAGACAAGGCACGCTTGACTCTCTCTGTGATCTACTGGTGCTGTGACCTTGGATTTGTTGGATAACCTCTCTGAGCCTCCCTTTCTTTATCTAAAAGCCTATCTGATAATAAATATCTTGTAAGGGGGCCTTAAGGATTAAATGTAAATGGATATAAATGTCACTGTATTTCCTAGCAGATAGTAGGTGCTCAGTGAGTGCTTGTTTCCTCCCTGCCCCACCCAACTCCCTCCTTTAGGTAAAAACCTGAGATAGGATGTCTAGTCAATATTTCAAGGATGTTTACCCTACCATCTAGGATGACAAGTCTTCTGATGAGAGGTATTTACATTAATTAAAATAGAAAGGGAGCTCTTGGCCCTGGTTTTATCCAACCCTTTTTATTATCTGGGGCATTTACAAATCTAGACTTCAGAAATGTGATCCTCTTGCTGCTTGTGGTCCAAATAGTTCAGAGTTGACTTTTTTTTCCCTGTCGAAAGAAGTCATTTGCAGCTATGTAATAATAGCGGGACGTGCGCTTCACAAAGAGCAATGTATTTTCTCAGGGAGTTCTGTGTTTGGGGGGCTTCCAGACGAAGGATTGTCAAAAGGCCCCCTGAAGAAGGATGGGGAGACCTCCCTGGCAGTCCAGCAGCTAGGACTTCATCCTTCGACTGCAAGGGGCACGGGTTTGATCCCTGGTTGGGAAACTAAGGTCCTGCCTGCTGTGTGGTTTGGCCAAAGAGAAAGAAAGAGGGATGGAGAGAGGGTTATGGGATTGGCTGGCAGGAAGGAGGGGTGTTGCATTTTCTGCCTGGGTCCTGGCCCTTGAGGGATGTCCACAGCACGTTAAGACGGGCTTGCCAGGTTGGTATATGGTGACTTCCTCCAGGCAGCCTGCTGGGCCTTCCTCAGAATACAGGTGTCTAGACTTCCAGTCTTCATGGCAGGAAGCTGGTTATGGTACCCATGGTACTAAGGGTGGAGGGGAGTTGAGTAGTTATTTGTATGTTACACTCCTTGGGGGTTACTTGACAGGACAGGTGGGGCGGGGGTACGAAGGATGAGGGTGTGAGTAGGGGTAGGCAGTGTGGGTGGGGTCATACATAGTCTTTTTAGCCCATTCATTCCTTGAGAGGATGAGAATGCAGATGATAACAATAATTCTTATTGTTATCACGTCTATTACGTGCCTGCTGTGTGTTGGACCTTGTGCAAGGTACCTTGACCTATTATCTCTAATCTTTTTTCCCTAGTTTTATTGAGATATAATAGATAGCACTCTTTAAGACATACAGTGTTGTGATTTGACTTATATGTATTGTGAAATGATGACCACAGTAAGTTTAGCTAACATCCAGCATCTCATATAGACACCCACACAAATAGAAAAAGAAAGTTTTTTTCCCTTTTAATGAAAACACTCAGGATTTACTCTCAACAACATTCATGTATACCAACTATATGGCAGTGTTAACCGAGGTCATCATGTTTACGTTTTATCCCTGTGGCTTTATCTTGTAACTGGAAATCTGTACCTTTTGACCCACTTTCCTGGAGATCCTCCTCCCCGCACCGTCTCTCATCTTAACGCAGCAGACCCCAGCTATTCACATTCCCATTTATATGGATGAGACTCTTGACCTAGACTCTTGGAGATGAAATGATTCCTCTAAGACCCCATAGTTAGTGAGCATGGGCCCAGGCCTTGGGGTCAGTTTATTGGTGCAGCAGAGATTCCCCAGTGCATGCCTCTTTCCTGAGCAGGAGGGTCTTTTGTGGGATCTTTTGGGGGCCCGGTTATTCCTAAATCTGTCATCTGACTCTCAAACGTGTAAGGACACTGCTGGTTAATGCTGTTTCTTCTCATCTGTCCACATCTATTCCCCTAAAGCTATTTGAAGAAAAGTCATGGCAGTAAAACCATTCCAGTAATTACTGCCTTGGGATTCTTCTGGAACGGCCTCTGGTGGTATGTCACTTATTGGTAAGAAATTAACCCTTTCTGCTGCCCAGGAGATCAGAGGGTGGCTGCTCTGAGTCCCAGTTAGTGTCCCAGGCTGAGTCACGTGGCAGGGAGTGAGGACGGGGAAGGACTCGCCCCCACGCAGCAGCTCCAGGCCATCCTGTTCTTCCTGTCCCGAGTGCGTCGGGTGGTCTGCCCTGGGACCTGCTCAGTGTTCAGTTTGGTTCTCTGTTTGACGTTGTGTTAAACTTTTCTTGAGCATTTTCTGATTTGAGATTGGGTCAAGGCCTATGAGACTGCTGGTATACCCAGGGCTCCTGCAACCTGCGGTCATGGACATGATGCATGCTGGGCCTGTTAATGTCAGAGACTAGGAAAGGAAAAAAAAAAGTACAAAATAAAAATAAAAGGGGGAAAAATTCCAAGAATGAAAGGGCAGAAGCTCCAACACCTACACTTCCTGCGGCCTTGGCCAGGAAGGATGTCCTAGGGGAAAAAAAGAGGCCGAGGAACAGAGCCCGTTTTTAAAGCAAATAAGAGTTCAGTTTGATGGTTTTTTTTTTTTTTAAGTGCTCTCTGAGTGGTTCCAGCTAGACGTGGGGGTGAATCAGGGCTGGTTCAGTTAGCCGTACTTTGCACCGATCACCTGCTTGGTGGATTCAGAGGACGCCGGCATTCAGCAGGGGTCTCTGTGTGGGGAAGAAGTTGTATGATGCGTGGCAAGGGGCAGCACCTCAGCGTGTCCCCTCTGAGCCTCGAAGTCCTGATGTAGCCGCAGCTTCCAGACCCGAGTGCTGTGGCGGGACTGCGGCACAGCTTTCACATTGCAGTGTAATTGCTGTGGGTGCATAGTTTGCCCCTCAATTAAGTTGAGACCCTACTGCTTCCTGTGCGTGCCAGGCTCAGTGGGGATAAGCTGCTGCTGCTGCTAAGTCGCTTCAGTCGTGTCTGACTCTGTGCGACCCCATAGATGGCAGCCCACCAGGCTCCCCCATCCCTGGGGTTCTCCAGGCAAGAACACTGGAGTGGGTTGCCATTTTCTCCTCCAGGGGGTCTTCCTGACCCAGGAATCAAACCTGTGTCTCCTGCATTGGCAGGCCAGATTCTTTACCACTGAGCCACCTGTGCCCACAGTTTAAGTTATGGAGAGTGAGGAGGTCAGGGGCAGCCTGCGGTTGGCACTTGTGTAGGTTGTTTCTTCTTTTCCCTTGTTTATCTGGAACTGCAGTTTCTTGCTTGACCCACGTGGAAGCAGGGAGACGGCCCCGGAAGCCAGGGGCCCTGGACTGGGCAATGAACATGATTCTGCTCCCATCTTCGGGGCCTTGCCTGGGGACTCAGAGGTTTGAATAAGGCTTCCTCCTCATTCCCTGGAGAGGGGTGAATAGTCTCCACTTAAGAAAGGACCTGGTATGCCCTTGTCCACATCTCAGAAGCTAAGATACTGGGGAGCCTTGCATAGCCCTTCCCAGATTGGATGCTCTTGAAGGTTTTGAAAGGGCATCTGTTGGGAGGTGGATTTCCCCAGTGGCTCAGCGGTCAAGAATCTGCCTGCAGTGTAGGGGACGGAGGAGACTCAGGTTCAATCCATGGGTTGGGAAGATTCCCCTGGAGGAGGAAATGGTAACCCACTTACAGTATTCTTGCTGGGAGTCCCATGGACAGAGGAACCTTGTGAGCTACAGTCTGTGGGGTCCCTAAGAGTTAGGCACAACTGAGCAACTGAGCACTCGCTCATGGTGGGGAGGCAGAGATTCTTCAAAGTTTGTTTGTTTTCGTGAAGCCTTCACCTCCATGCAAATAGGAGGCTCAGAGTTGAGGAGAAAGGTTAACCACGGTGGCGCCTATCTTAATTTGGAATTTCCTGAATGAATGTGGTTTCAGTCCTCCAGCCCAGGATCCCCCTAGGGAGACTTTTCTCTACAAATCACCGGAGAAAAGTGATCCCTGTGGCTTGTCCGGCCTCCCTGGGTCCTGCGGGGGCCCAGCCAGCTGGGGATGGGCCCCGCTTGCTGCAGAGGCTCCCTGTCCCCTCTGACTTTAGGGGTACTTCTCCCAGGGGTCCTTCTGATCCAGCTGCTCGCTGGAGACCCCGCAGGCTGGGAATCTGTGCCTTTGCCCAAATGCAGTTGCTTCTCTGGCCGGGCCTGAACTTGCAGGCCAGGGCTGCCGGATCAAACCCATGCAAATGAGGAGGCCCATCTGTTTCCCAGTATCCAGCTGCTGTCCCTTCACTTGCAAATGGCTGGGATGCTGCTGGGGGAGGGAACATTTCTGCGGACGCCTCTGCGGGCTCCGAACCGGTGTTAGAGCTGGGGTCCCGCTGAGAGAAGAAAGGACGAGCCCTTCAAGTAAACTTGCTGAACAATACCCCCCAAAGGTCCCAAGTTATAGATGCTGGAGGCAGTCTTGCCCTCTGGGAAGAAGTCTTCACCTTCTCTTCCCCCTTGCCTACCCCCACTCCGCCCCTGTTTGTCACTGGGGTCACTTTCAAAGTATTCCTGTATTCACAATGTACTCACTGAGGGAGGAGCTAGGGAAAATGTCACTTTTGGACAGTGATCTGACCATTAAGGGACTTTTCCTGGTGGCTCAGATGGTAAAGAGTCTGCCCGCAATGCAGGAGACTGGAGTTCAATCCCTAGGTCAGGAAGATTCTCCTGGAGAAGGGAATGGCAACCCACTTCAGTATTCTTGCCTGGGAAAATTCCATGGACAGAAGAGCCTGGCAGGCTACAGTCCATGGGGTCGCAAAGAGTCGGACGTGACTGAAGCGACTAACACTTACATTTTAAGGGACTTGGAGGGCAAATGTATCCACTTGAATTGGCACTGGTTATCTACTTTATGTTAGTAACGGGCCCTGTGAGCCACAGGTAATGCTAAGGTGGAAAGCTGACCAACCGCCCCTGAAAACTTGTTTCTGGAATGTAGTCAGATTGCTGGCTTTGGCGCTTGCTCTCTGGAATGCTGGCCAATTACCCTACTTGCTGGAACCCAGGGCCTCAGGCATTCAGCATTTTTTTGTGGCCCGCCATGGGGTTGCCATTAGTCATCCTTGAGTCGAGCTGGGATCCTCTTTATTTAGGGAGTTCTGTGGGGGTTACTGTGCCACCCCCCATATAAGTATCTCAGATTTTTGGATAAATGAATAGTAAATGGTATTTTCCTAAGCCACAGGCCTCTTCGTTTACGAAAGGAATCAAACGGGTATTGCACATGGCTGTTGATAACGGTGACTCTTACAAGATCCTTGAATGTTTAGGAACATTCCAGAAATCCCTGCTTCAGTAACATATATACGTATGATGTGGTAAATTTGTTCTTTTGAAAGAAAACTCTGTTTTAAAGTCAGATGAATGCAAATTGAGGTTCCCTCGTGATTTTTGTTGTTGTTCAGTCACTCAGTTGTGTCCAACTCTGCGACCCCATGGACTGCAGCACGCCAGGCTTCCCTGTCCTTCACCATCTTCCGGAGTTTGCTCAAACTCGTGTCCATTGAGTCAGTGATGCCGTCCAACCGTCTCACCTTCTGTTGTCCCCTTCTCCTCCTGCCTTCAATCCCACATGATTGGAAAAATATTAATAAAATCTGCTGATCAGTCATTTCAAGCTGTAGGCCGCTGCAGAAGCCTGGCCAGTGCTTGAGAGTAGGCAGGGAACCTCTGCTGGGGTGGGGGACTTCTCTCAGATGTACCTGCACTTGCCAGAGGCCTTCCCAGGCAGCCTCGGGTTTTGTCCTCATGGTGACCTTGACCTAGTCCAGAGGTAGCCAGTTCTACTAAGCAGGACTCTGAGGCTGAGAGACATGAAGGGGCAGCCCAAGTGGACTGGGTTCATCACTGCTACAGCAGGCCTCCAGCTTGTCCTGGGATCCTGGAGCTGGGCTTCTCATGAGATGGCCCTTGGACCAGGAGCATCAGCAATACCTGGGAACTTGGAAGAAATCCAGAATCTCAGACCCTGCCTCAGGTCTCCTGGCCTAGGAACTTTGGAAGTGGAGCCTAGAAGCTATGTCTGGATATGCAAAGTCTTTATGCAGAGTGCCCACCTCAAACTCTCACTTGGAACGGGTGGATGGGTGGAGACAGACTGTATTCTGTAGGAATATACTAGATGGAGAAACAAAGACCCGATGAATTGGAGATGGGAGCCATGCAGTCTGTCTTAATGGGAATCAGAAGAGTTTTCACAGATGTGATATTTGAGCTGGGCTTTGAAGGCTGAATAGGAGTTTGTCATCAGAGTATTGGGACTGGGATTGTAGGTAGAGGGAACAGTGCCCATATGAACAGACAAGCCTAAGCTGTGAGGGGGCGGGTGGAGAGGCATCTAGGGCCAGGAGCAACCAAGGCCTTAGCCTAGGTGATGTTCTTTGGGTTTTATCTTGTCAAAGAGTGGAGTGGTCTCTGCCCACTGCCGTTTTTTTTTTTTTTTTTAAGTAGAGGTAAGATTTGCTTTTCAAAAGATTACTCTTGTGGCTCATGGTGAACATGGGGCCACTCACAGATGATGAGAACTGCAGAGATCTTCCAGAGAGATGGCAGAGGCACTACAGAGATCTTTCAGAGATAGGGCAGAGGTCTGCAGCAGTGGGGCTGTGGGAGTGACATCCGCTCTTGCTTTCTTTTCAGAGCTGTCAGTGGGGGCACAGCTCTGCAGAGGCAGAGTGAATAAGGGGAGGAGCTTTGGGGATGAGAGGAAAGAGGGAGCATAGGGGCTTCAGGGCAGAAGTGGGGCTTGAGTTGATGTCATGTGGAGACTCTATTCAGCAAGAAGCCAGCGGAGGAGGACAAGGTGGACGGTCACCTGCCTGTTTTGGAGAGGACCTCAGTTGGCATCCAGGTAATGTGTTCCCTCCTGCAGGTGGGAATATGAACCTGCAAGCAGGGACTTGAAGGGTATTGCCATGTGGGGGCGGGAAGAGCTGCAGAGATGGTGATCAGAAAGTAGGTGAAAGGACCGGAGGAGCCAGAGATGGAGTTTAGAGCGCATCCACGGCTATGGCGGTAGAGAAGGGCTTCCAGAAGGGCAGGGAGGCCTCAGTGCGTGTTCCTGTTCTTGAGAACATGTGTGCACGTGCACACGCGTGTGCGCGTGCACACACACACACACACACACACACACACACACACACACACACCGGCCAGTAGTAAACAGGATGCAGCTATAATGTGCTCTAAATCGTGTGTTAGGGGCTCTCTTTCTGTCATCCCCACCCTTCCAAGTTGGGACGATCTGCTTTAGGGGGTGTTTCCTCCTTTCAGGGTTAGCCAGCTGCAGCCAAGGAATAAGGATTTCAACGGCAAGGTCTTTTCCACAGCTGGTACCTCTGAGTTCTTGCTAAGTGCTAGCCATTGTGTGCGGAGCTTTCCACCATTGGCTCATGGTCGTTCCTGGCCTGCAGGGGCAGAACCCTGAGTGATGAGGAAGCCGAAGGCCCTGTCCTGGGTCCCACGCTTTCTAAGTGGCAGAGCTGAGAGTCAGGCCTGTTCTAAGGCTGGTCTTTTTAACATCCCAGCCCATTCTCGCCTTTTCTGAAGAGTCACCAGGGAGGGGACAGAAGTGAGACCTAATGCTTGGGCTCAGGGAGCAGCTCCGGGAGCTGGAGGAGCATCAGATGAGGAAGGTACCCCCCCCTCCACCCCCGCACTTTGTACAGAGCAAAGGGCTGCCTGGGGCCAAGGGCTGTCACCAGGACTTGGGAGGAATATGTCTTTTGGGGGTTGCAGAGGGTTCTGTTTTTAGCACCGCAGATGATGTGTGTTCATTTACAGGTGAAGCGTCGGTGAGGAAAGAGGGGGCCGACAAGGCTCGGGCCATGCCCCCTCGTTCCTTCATCCCTATCCCTCCTCATCAGTTCCCCTCCCGCTCCCCTCGTCCCCCTTCCTGCTTGTGGTGACACAAGTGCAAAGCCTTCCACTGAGAAAAAGAAGGAGATTTTCCAGTGCTCTCGGTCAGTCGGCAGGGCCAGCTTTTTGATGATGCGGTTTTCCCTGGAACAGCGTGCCTAAGGAATCCCAGGTTTTGAGAAGGGCCAGCCTCCTCCGCTGTGTCTGGCAGGCGTGTCTCCAGAAGGCAGGAGGCTTGGGGCCTGGACGGCCAGGTGGCCGAGCACATAGGCTCCCTGTCCGTCCAGCCTGGGCCGGGGGAGCCCCTCTGACATGACATAGCGCCTGTTTCGGCTTCCTGGGCACTGGATCATCTAATGGCTTATCTCTCTGGGAAATGGTTTTTGAAGAGAGGGCTCAAGATTGAAGTTCTTGTTCAGCCACAGCTGCCAATATCTGGGGACCTTCTGCAGATGGTTCTGTTTTGATACTCACCTCTTGGTGGTCCAGTGGGGACCTCCAGAATGTTTTTTTGCTCTAATGTTTGATGCACATATTGTGTCCAAGAGCAAAAGTATCTTTTTGTGGCGCTCTTTCTCCCTATTGGAGAGCATTATAATGAAGAGTGTAAAACATTGAATCAAGGGATGCTGACAAATTAGGGAGTGGATATTTCTACATTTTGGGTCCAAATATTAGGCAATAATGGTGACTCTTAAATGGTGCTGTTTTAAGGCACTTGGACTATTTATGCATTTATTTTCTCATAGGCAGCAACAAATATCCTTTCTTTTCAGACTCAGAGAGCTGTTTGCTCTGTTTCTCAAAGAGAGACCTAAATTATAGGCGGGGTGTGCCTAAATGTATAATTTTTAATGGTTACCATATTGGAAGCATTAGCCATCATCCTGCCTGCTCAGGGGGAATGTGAGCCAGGCTAAAGTTTCTGGAACAGTCAAGCTTCTGTGGCAGAGGCAGCTATTTATTAGTGGTCATCCTGGCCCCCATGATACCCACAGGGAGAGTGTTAAGTCCTGAGTCTAGAAGACACCCTGACCACGGGCTGGAAAGAGGAGACTGAAGCCTGTTTACTTCTCCCATGTTCCAGGGCTTTGAATCCCTTGAGGCCCCCATTTCTATGCTGGCAGTATTTCTTGAGGTAGAGAACTTTCATCTTTATATTGTGCAGAGTATTTGTGTCTCCCTTCCCACCGTGAAGGAACAAGTAGTACCCAGGCCTTATAAGGCCTCCGTTTGATGTCCGGATTTTGTCTTCTGCAAGCCCGTTCTTGTAAAGGCGAAGCTTCGAGGCTGTCTGAGCTGAAAATAGCCAGCTCTGCTGCTGCTCTCTGGCCATCTACAGGCCCCCCGTGCTGGGGAACACAAGGGTGGTCATTTCTGACTCCATGAGAGGGATCCCGGGACCTTTAGATCTTTCTGAAGCTAACTTTGGATGCCACCTAGATGGAAACCGTGCTTTAGAAAAGTGGGGGCTATGCTCTTCCCAAGTCCCTGAGCTCTAAGACACCACGGGTCACTGAAAAGTGATGCCAGGTGTCTGTCTGGATCCCGTCCAGCTGGTGAAAAGCACTTTGGCAGTGCCGTATATGTGGGGCAGTTCTGTGTTCCGTTCCTATGGACAGAACGTGGGGTATTGGCCAGTTCAAACTTCTTGCCAGGACTGGGGTGTGGCCGCTGCAGGCCATCATGAAGACCAGAGGGTGAGTCTGGAACAGACACATGCCTGCTGTGTGCCCGTGGACTGCCACGTTCCCGGGCACGTGCAGCTCCATCCCGGGTATCTGCTCTGTTAACAGTGGCAGCCCCACTGCACGGATGTTTGCTCCTCTCGTGCAGGGTGGCAGAGGAACCAAGGCTGGGTTACTATTCTCACCCCAAACTTGGGTGTTGCAGTTCCCAAGGGAGCCCACTCCGTCCACACCCCCTTGTAGGACGTCCCTTCATCTCTCTCCCTTCCCTCCTTGTCTCAGAGGGATCTGTTTAGGATCTGTTTCTTTCTCCCTTTCATCTGTGTTTTCTTGAGGAATGTGTTAAGGGTTTGGATGCCTCTGACTTTCTGAGATGGAGAGACCTCTTGGGGGACCCCTCTGCCTGCCCCACATTCTTGAAGCTGGAGTTTCCCTTCTTAGCTGTGAGCATCCTGACCTTTGAAAAGACACCGGTCCCAAGGAAACCCCCAAAAGGGTGCATTTGTGAAGTGACGTGGTTTATTGTCCCTGTGGCATACGCAGCTCTTTTCTTCCTTAACAGTTAAACCTGTTATCCGTTCCGCACGAAGCGATTGGACAGGGCAAGACGCGGGTTTCCCATCTGTTCCCTGTTTGCATTTGGGCGCCATTTCAAAAACCACACGGGAAAAGTTTATAGGCAAACATCATAAAAAGTGACAGTCTGAAGTGCTGCTATGGCTGGTTTGGCAGCGTCAAGTGTTACCTGAAATAGCTCCCCGTTCCAAACGTGCTCGCTGCTTCAGTTGTCTCAAGACGGCCTCCTGATCACACCGGGGAAGAATTCAGCCGGGTGAAGAATTCAGCAGCGACGTCCCAGAAACCACAGCCTGCTCTGCCTTCTGCAAGACTTCCCCGCCCCTCCCTGGACTCTGGTCGTCTCCAGCAAGGACTCCTGTCCCCGTGGGGATTTCCTGAGAGGTAGAGCTGGTGACGTCAGCATGACGTCAGACCTCCGCCCTGTTTGACGTCACACCTCTTCCCTTTGCAGTCAGCCGCCCCTCAGTTCTAAATTCCGGTAGCTCCCGTAGATCAGGGCTCTGGAGTTTCTTAGGGGCGGGAAGGAGATGGAGCTCCAGCAGGAATCACACGCTGACCATAAGCCGAGGCAGCTGTTACTCACCCTGTTCGCTTTTTGCCAAGCTGTATGGGTGCCCGTCTCTCTCATTTTTTCATATCAGATTACTCCATTTATTGGAAAGCAGCTGCCTGATAAGATGCCGCTGGCGCTTCTCAAGTGTTTGAAACTCACGGGGAGAAAGTTCAGATGATGCAACCTCAGATGCGCACAACTGAGCTGTCGCCGCCGGTCGTGCGCTCAGCGAGTAGGAACCAGCGCCTCTTCGTCCTCCCAGAGAGCAAGCGCCGCGCCCTGTCTGTCAGGCGCCTTCAGCTGCGGCGGCGAGGAACGTCCGGCGCTGGCGCGAGTGTGCCAGCCTTGTCGCTTCGTTGTGGATTGTCGTTTATATTCCGAAAGGTGTGAAGAGACATTTTCTGTCTATGGAAGCTTCTGGAAGAGCACTTGCTGTGAGGCAGAGTGGCTTCTGGAAGCTTCTCCCATTGTGCTTTGGCGAGAACAGAGGAGGGACGTGTTGGACTGTGTGCTCCCTGTGATCTCTCCCCTCCTCTGTGTAAAGGAGTATAAAAGTATGCTCCATCACCCGAAAACAGCAAATGTAGGAAAGGGGAATGTTGCCATCAAAGGTATCGTTTCAGTCTCCCAGGGATACTCTGCCCGTGTCAACTGTCCTATTCTGCAGAGCAGGCGGTGCGGCTTGGTGATGTGACACTGGGAGGCGGTCGCGTCCAAAGGTAGGGGGGTTGGTCGGGTCCTGCAGCTGCAGCGTTGCTGCCCTGGGGCGATCTGGTCCATTGTCCCCTCTGAGCAAGAGGAGGGCGGTCCCACTGTGGCCGCGTCCGCGGAGCACTCGGGGGCACCTGGTGGCGAGTCACCTGGAGGTGGCAGCCCCCGAAGGGAAGCCAAGCCCCGGGGGCCATCTGGGAGGGGCAGGGAGAGAGCAGCCTCCACTGAGCCAGTCTGAGTCCCTGCTAATAAGTATCCGTCTTCTTGGCTCCTTGGCCTGGGGTGGCTTTGACGCAGGACCGTGCAGACTAGGCTGCGGGAGCTATTGGGTGGCCTGGGAGGGGCTGGGTGTGTTATTCCACCCCTTCCCACCCTCCCTGACTCTTTAACCCCTTCTTCCCTCTTCCCCTCTTTCTAGTCATCCACCCACCCTCCCTAAAATGTGTCCTCCTAGATTACGCGGGAGTATCACAGGATTCTGCTGGGGTTCCCCAAAGATGCCCCAGATGCTCAGAAGGGCCTGTTGTGAACTAATCAGCTGGGGAGGGAGGAGCACACACTTTCTGAATTCTCCATGGGAGTAGTTAATGGTTTCAGAGCTTGAAGGTGGATGGTCTTGTTTTATAAATGAACATCCTCACCCTATTGATGTATTTTGGGGAATTATTTTACTATCCTTGAAGCTGATCATCTCATTGGAAAGCTGGGTGATAGTTTTCACCTGGTTTTCTTGGAAATTAAAAACACTTTTAGTATCTCAAGTCACCTTATCAGTCCTTTTGAGCTGGGAGCCCATCATTAGTAACATCATTTTATATCTATGGGATATAGCTCAGTTGGTAAAGAATCCACCTGCAATGCAGGAGACCTTGGTTCAGTTTCTAGATTGGGACGATCTGCCGGAGAAGAGAAAGGCTACCCACTTCACTATTCTGGCCTGGAGAATTCCATGGACTAGAGTCCATGGGGTTACAAAGAGTTGGACACGACTGAGCGACTTTCACTTTCAACAGTCCAGGTAGGCTCTTGATTATCCTCTGAAAAGAGTGGTGCTTGTGATCTTGGTAGTGTCTTCAGCCTTGGAGAGTGACGGTGATGGTGACTGGCCCCATAATTTATAGTTGGAAGATCAGGTTCATATTGGATGGCTTGCTGGATTCTCAAAATAATATTCTGTTTGGGGGCATTTGCGAGCTTAAGCAGGAGCAGAGTGCACTTGGAATGCAGGGTGTTGTCTTTTTCTCATGCAGGTTGTCATTCCGTCTCTAAGTCATGTCCACTCTTTGCAACCCCATGGGCTGTACATACCCGACTCCTCTGCTCTCCAGCACCCCTTGCACCAGCATCTCCTGTGTGTCCAGCCTGAGTAGGATGTGGCCCTCCTCCTGCAGCAGCAGGTAGTGATGTCTTTCTGGTGATATTGGTCCAGCATCTTAGATACACTAGATTTCAGCAAGACTTTGTGGTTTGCCTGTTTCAGATGAAGAAGAGGATTCTTAGTGAAAATGCATTTCTTTGAGAAATCATAATTCTCCCTTTTGTCTGGGAGAGAGATTTTTCTGCATCATAACTGCAAATGTCTTGCCTTTTTTTTTCTGTCTTCTTAAAAACAAAAACAAAGAACTGTCTTAGAGTCTTCCTGTGCCTCCATGAAGTAGTTACATGGCTTTCCCTTTTCCAAGGGCCGGGGGACAGAACACAGCAGAATGGGCCACATGGGTCCCGGGCTCTCCCTTAAGGGAGGGAAGAGTTGCTGCTCTGTCCAGCTGTTTCCTTGCTCAGTCATCTCTTGATGACCAGGTCTGGCTCAGAGGAAAGCAAATTCCACAACACTCTTGGTGACATGCTGATCATGCAGTGTTGGTCCTAATAAATGGTGATTATTTTATAACTCAGGCTGAGGCAGTGTCAGTTCATTCTAACACTGTGGGTGCTCTTTATGTGATCAGTTGTGGGAGACCCAGGACTCAAATGACATCTGATCCTGGCTTTGACCAGCTTTAAAAGGGGGTGGGCCATGTGCCCCTTGAGAGGCTTGTCAATTGCAATGCTGTGTGGCCCTGACTTTAGGTTGCAGGAAGTGAGAGAGAGTCTGAGATCTGGGGCCAAACTGACTTCTTTGTTCTCCTCCTCTTCCCCTCTACCCTGCATTTCTCTTCCATACCTTTTTCTGCTCAGGATCCAGAGTTCAGTACATTTTATTAGTCATTGAATTTAGCAGCATTATGACTTACAGTCTTGGGAGGCCCCGTCTGAGGACCTTCCAACTAAGTTAGCAGTATCTTTTAAGCATCATTTTGCCCTTCTCTCTAAAGAAGCCTTCTCTGATGATCCTACACAAGAGAAGCTGGCGAATTTTCTGTAAAGGGCAAGACTGTTAATATTTTAGGCTCTGCAGGTCACCAGGTCTCTGTTTCAACCACAGGTCTGTCAACTGTCAAATCATAGCAGCCCCGGACATTATGTAAGCGATGAGCATGGCCGTGCACCTGTATGACTTTGTTTACAAAAACAGGCCATGGGCTGGGTTTGGCCCCAGAGGCTCTGTGGTTTGCCAACTCCTGTTCTGGAGTCCAGAGCCTGCCTCTCTGGATGTGCCCCTAACATGCTGTATTTCTTCCTCCTAACACTCGGGACCACTCCACAGATTTTATAGTTTGGTAGATTTTATATTTGTTATCTGTCACCCTTCTGTAATTAATCACCCACAAGTGCAGGGATTATTTTTGTTTCTATTTGCTTCTTGAGCATCCAAGATAAAAGCATGTGGCCCATAGTAGGTGTTCAGTAAAATAATTGTTGACTGCGAAAAAACAAGCATTTGAAATGTAAGCTGCTTGTCAGTTGGGGCTTTCTGCCCTTGTTTTGGGGGTGTAAGTTTTTCCAGGTTAAATATGACTTCTGTTTTCTTCCTTTTGCTGTGATTACCTCTTTATGTTCCCATCCCGTTCAGTGTCTGGGCCCTTGCTGGTATGGTTGCCTTGGGGGTGCCCCTCTGGGGAGCCTTGGCCCTCCACAGTGGGTGGTGGTTGGGGGTGGGGGGCACGGATTTCAAGAACCTGATGCGTGTGGCCCTTGCTTGTTCTTGGACTCTGGCACATGAAGTAACTATTTCAGTCTTATGTGGGACCCTTGTCCAGACCACACTTAAGGACAAAACAATTGCCTTGTGATGCTGACCAGATTCGGAGCCATCCCAGAGCTGGGAAGCTTTGTGCTTTCTGGGCCTGGGACTCCGGGTACCATTCATAGTGTTCTCTGTGAAGGCTGAAAGCCAGTTCATGGACTCTCGTGGGTCCCAGCCAGAGGCTCTGGCTGTTCTTCTTAAAGATGTGAGGTTCCTTCTCACTCTGTTAGCAGAGGCTAGGTCCTCCCGGGCCTGTTTAGCCCTGCATGTTTGTGGACCGTGTGCATGCTCAGTCATGTCCGACTCTTTGTGGCCCCATGGACTGTAGCCCAGCAGGCTCCTCTGTCCATGAGATTCTCCAGGCAAGAATACTGGAGTGAGTTGCCATGCCCTCCTCCAGGGCATCTTCCCGACTCAGATGCACATCTCCTGTGTGCCTCCAGCACTGCAGGTGGATTCTTTACCTCTTGAGTCACTGGGACCGTTATCCAAGATTTGTAACAATCACCTTCCATGTGCCTGCCTGGGGCAAGGAACAATCACCTTCCATGTGCCTGCCTGCTCGCAAAGAACCAGAGACATCAGCCCTCCCTCTAGCATCTTGGGCATCTCTTTGGGGGACGGTACAAGTCCATCAGGAATGTGGCCCATCCCCAGGAACTGGTGAAGAGGAGAGACCCGCTTTGTGCTGGGCTGGGGTGGCTGGTGGCAGGCTCTCATCCAGGAGAGCGTGCATGATTGGGGGTGTGAAGGATGGGCGGGGTTCAGTGGGGAGGCGAGGGAGAAAGGAGAAGCTCTAGAGGAGACAAGGCCGAAGAAGGCTGAGGAGCCTGGACGCCGGGCTGTGTGGTGGGGGCCGGGGAGCAGGGGAGGCACCCAGTTCTCCAGATGGAGCGCCAGGCCTGCAGGCCTCCGCTCCTATCTGGAGCGCCAGGCAGGCCTGCAGGCCTCCGCCCCTATCTGGAGCACCAGGCCTGCAGGCCTCCGCTCCTTCCTTTGGATCCATTTAAGTGTGATTTAAGATCCATTTAAGTGGGCTTCCCTGGTGGCTCAAACGGTAAAGAGTCTGCCCACAATGCGGGAGACCTGGGTTTGATTCCTAGGTTGGAAAGATCCCCTGGAGAAAGAAATGGCAGCCCCCTCCAGTATTCTTGCCTGGAGAATCCCATGGACAGAGGAGCCTGGTGGGCTACAGTCCATGGGGTCACAAAAAGACTACCACACACAAGTGCGATGGGGACTGCCTCTCAGCTCCCTGGGGCGTGTTTTCTCTTTTGGGCTTTGACGTGAAGACCTCCAGGCTTTTATCATTTTAAGGAAAACAGCACATATGTCAGTCTCCCAGACCAGCAGTTTTCTGATCTGAGCCTGAGAAACTGAGACATTTCTTTTTAAGAAGCTCAGATTTGTGATAACAGGGGAAGTCAGCACACACAAATAGGGAGAGGTGTGTGTTTGTGTGAGTGTGGGTACACAGCGCAGTCATGTGGAATGAAGCCATTTGTGAAAACACACATTTTTACAAGTTAAAAATGCCACAATGCTAGACTTCTTCGGGTATTGGTGGTAAGCAGGCTTTGGATCAACAATCGACTTTAAACTTGGACAGTGTCCTTGCTAGTCGGGTTTTGGGTTTGTGTTGAATGCTGTAAGGTTTGTTGGAGACTCAGTGGGGCAGCTTTCGCTGGGTGCTTCCTCTGGTTGGTTTCAGACACTCCTCTGCTCCTTGGTGAGGGCAGCTTCCTGGGGTACAAGGAGAGGCAGACAGGCAACCCTGGGACCATTTGTGGAAAAAAAAAGAGAGAAAAAAAACCGTGAACTGCCTCTCCTGGGAGTCAAGGGGCCTCCACTGACCTTTGTTGGACGTTCTCTCCTTTTCCTCTTTTCCCATCTGTCTCCATCTTCTCTCTCCCGCCTTTCTGCAGAGCCACCAACCAAATACCAAATCTCCCAACCAGAAGTTTACGTGGCTGCGCCCCGGGAGTCGCTAGAGTTGCGCTGCCTGTTGCGAGATGCCGCCATGATCAGTTGGACTAAGGATGGGGTACACTTGGGGCCCAACAATAGGACAGTGCTTATTGGGGAGTATTTGCAGATAAAGGTGCCACGCCTAGAGACTCCGGCCTCTATGCTTGTACTGCTGCTAGGAACGTAGACAGTGAGACTGTCTACTTCATGGTCAATGTCACAGGTGAGTCAGCCTGCCAGTCCTCCGCTTTATCTTCCCCGTAGTCATTTTTCTGGGTAAAGTGATATCAGACCAGTGAAATCCACGGTGGGGTCTGCTAATTGGATACTGGGCACAGAGCTTCACAGTTGGTGATTGATCTGTTTTTGAAGTTCTTCTACGGGACCTGGTATATGAGAGAGGCTGGTCGTTAAAAATGACAGGGTTCTCACGTGCAACATTACATTTTTAAGACTGCACACTTTCCTATAAGTAAAAAAAAACAATGCATCTTTTTTTTTAAACTCCTGTACCATCGGCATCCTTGGCATTTAGAACATAGGATTGAAATTTGGATGCCAAAGATTTCTGCTTCCTTTTGTTAAAATTTGAGTTTCTCTCCTTGACTTTTCTTCCACGTGGCAACCAGGTCCCCTTTTGTGGCTGAGTTTAAAATTCTTTTTCAGATTATTAGCAAACAGAAGACCACAGGGTTAAGTTTTTTCTAGGGACTAATTCCTTTCTTGAAGGAGACCCTGAGTGCTGAAAGATTGCGTTGGAAAGAATCTTCAGCTATTATACAATCAGTAAATTTGTTGGGGACTTGAATACCGTTTGAAGCTTAAAGTCCCGTTCCAGTATATCCCATTTTAGAGCATGTTTAAATAATGTGAAAGCAGAACACGAGAAGAATCATAATAGAGACCAACTGTCATCACGGAGGGGAAATTTAAGCCATTAAAACCATCTTAACTAAACACGATCTCAGACTTCTTTTTGCCTGGGTTCCTGGGTTGTTGAATTCCCTTTCCAGGAGGACTGAGTTGTAGATGATTGCAACCTTTTGCTTTGCAAAAACACAACCATGGCTGTGTTCTTTTGAATACAGATGCCATCTCATCCGGAGATGATGAGGACGACGCAGATGGCTCGGAGGATTTTGTCAGTGAGAACAGTAACAGCAAGAGTAAGTAATTGCCGTCTCCGACCGTCCCCGAGAGAGGAGAGCTCGGTGGGAAGTCCTGACTTGTAGCTGTCTCCCTGGCGACTCCTTGGGATGCTGTTGACTGCAGTCCCCACTTCTCCACTGTGTCTTCTCTTCCTGACTTTCAAATCTGAGAATAAAGCAGTGTTGCTGAACACCCTTCTGTACTGTTTGTCTTTTCTTATTGTGTCAGTAGCCACTTTCTTTTGAAAGCACTCACGACTTTTCTTTCCTTGGCTTGCTCTTCCCTTCTGGTTCCTCACTATCTGGAGATGTAAAGCCAGCAGAATCATATGACATCCTGTCTTCTTCCTGTCGATGTTGCTTGGCCTGACCCAGTGGTTCTCCATTGGGGGATACTCCTCCTTCCCCCTCCCCTGGGGGACACGGGGCAATGTTTGGTTGTTTCACCGAAGGAACGGGGTGATGCTAGTTGCATCAAAGAGGCCAGGGATGCTGCTTATAAACATCTTTTCAATACACAGGGCAGCCCCGTAACGAAGAATTTCTTCTCCAGAATGTCGATAGTGCAGAGGTTGCGAAATCTTGGACTGCTAAGATATTATTGCTTGCTGAGCAGAAATAAGGGAAGTGTGCCTTATATTGCCAGTAGAAAAGGGGGGACATCAAATGGTGTTTGCATGTTTAAGGACAGGTCAGAGCACTGCCTTAACTGACGCTATGAAGCCTTTACTTGGTGAGTGAGAATGTGGGCCTCGGTTCAAATCTTGCTCCAACACTGCTGAATTGGGCAAGTAATTTAACTTCCGTGCCTCAGTTTCTTCATCTGTAAAATGGAATAATAATATCTTTGGGGGCTGTTATGAAGATTAGTGAGTACATATTTGTACACTGCTCAGAAAAACATTTGTGAGTATTTATTCAATAAAAGATTAAATACAGCAAGTTGTATTTTCCAATAACATGGCTGGAAAATTTCCAAAGTGACCTTACGTCGGTCGTTGGCATTCTTGGGTGTTATAGTTTTGGATGTTATAGTCTTCATTTTCTCAAAAGGATATTAGTCAGTTTAATAAATTTAAACAAGAGCTAAATAATGGGACAATTAGTTATTAAAATAGGTCCAGGGCTTTTCAAGGAAAAAGAGACAATCAATGTTGTTGAGCGCCTGGGATAATGTTTTTCTTCAGTGCGGAACTGGATTTGTCTCTGAGTCTCCTAGCAGCATAGACAAAAAGGGAAATATTTTGGCTTATATTAGTTTTCACTTTTAGCTTGCAGTCTGGACCACTAGCATCCTCATTACTTAAGAACTTACTAAGAGTGAAGATTCTCAGGGCCCACCCGGGACCTTCTGCTGAATTAGAAACTTTGGAAGTTACTCTGATGCACAGTAAGTGTGAGAACCACTGGCTTAGGGATTCGCACACACACAGGTCTGCCTCCAATAGGAGTTTGCTGCTAGAAGGCTTGTTGGTGAAACAGAGGGTGACGGTGAGTGAAAGTGTCTGCCGCTGCCATTTGTACCAGCCTTTTAACGAGGTGGTTGTTCTTATTGTTGTGACTTAGTAATAAAACACTGGTAGATTAGAACATGTCACTCACTCCTTACTATTGGCTCTGGCACGAGAGGCTGTGAGCCTGACGGTGATGAAAAGGTTCTGCTCAGGGCAGCTCTGCTCTGACTGCTGGTTCAGTCAGTGCCCCCAGCAACCTCTTAAGGTAAAGAGAGTAGTTGTTTTTGTTTTATTGATTGCAAATCTGTGACTCAATGAACACAAAGCCGAGCTGCAATTTCAATCGTAGGCTTGTTGCCTGTCTAATCGCCATGCCCCTCTGCCAGTTCCCAGGGTGATGATGCAGGTGGGAGGAGGGTGCTCACATAGCTGTGGGCAGCTCTAATGTGGTACCCACGTGTGGTAGCCATTGCATTGTCTGGGGCATCAGACTCAGTGAGGTTCTGTTGGCGTGCCTGAGAACTTTGTCCTAGTGATCATCCCCCTGCCTGACAGCACATTACCCAGAATACCCAGGAAGTAATAAAATGTAACAGAAGGTATAGGTGATGTAACAGGTAGGCTGAATGAACTACTTCTCTGTCTGATCTCCCTCTCTGATGACTCTCTTTGCATCCCGAACACTAGTGCTGACTGCCCAGTGCCCAGGTAGTAGGTTGTTCCGTTTAATGAATGCCAGCCCACATTGAGTGAATCGCTGTGCCTTCACATTGCAGCCAGGGTTCTTTGTAATTAGCTCTCGAATGACACCAGCTTTGCCCTGAAGTGGGTGCTCTGGGGTGATTAAGGACTGGTGTTAGCTGTACCAGCGAGACACTGCTGTCGGGAACTGCCTCTGTTTGGGGCCCGTGAAACATTAGACGCGATTTAAAGTGATAGCAGTTCTTAGCTGGCTGCGTGGCCTCTGCCATCTGTTACTGTGATTAGGCTGGTGTGATTCACAGGTGCGGCCTGAGGCGGCTGAGATTAAGCAGCTGTGGCCGGCGTGGACAGAGGAATGCCACGGCCAGGGTAATTGGCAGAGCAAGGAAGGGGATGTTGCCATTAAAACAATTTTTGCCACCTCGAGTGTCAAATGCCTGACCTGATTAATAGGGAAAACTGTGGAAGCACCAAATTCTTTGCATTTTCAGCCACCTGGAGACCACTCCTGCATCCAGATGGACGCCTTCCGTGTCTTCTGACTGTCTGGAAATGCCCCTGGGGTGTGTTTGAAAGTTCCCCTTTAGTGAAGGTAACAAAGGATGTTTCAGTGACCCTGTGCTGACAGTGAGATTTCTGAGCTTCTCCAAGAAGAGTTCTTTGGGGCTTGGTCCACGTTAGTTGTCCATCATCTGACTTGAAAAATAGATGGGAGGTTACTGCAATTGCTGATATTCGCATTTATCTAATTCTGGCAGTGCACTCTAAGAAGGCAAGCTTATCTGCCTGGTAGAGTTCTTTTTAGATTCTGTACAGAGTACAGAAAACATGGTAGCCAAATATAATGGTAAAAATAACAGTCAAAAATTAAGGCAGGTTTGTTGCATTTGGCCATGAAACTGCCATCCATTAAGCTCCAGGTCTGATTTGATTTTTATGAGAATGTTCTGCAGTGTTCAGGTATATCTGAACTTCTACTTCATCCTATGAGACCTAACTCAAAAGTGAGCTCCTCTGTAGATTTCCTTTATACTGGCTGAATGAGTGGCTTTGAGTGTTTGCATATTTCATTGTACAATGTATGGTATCACGTTCAGTATCAGGTAGCCTCTCGGACCTGCCTTCCCCCTTAGATTGCTTCTGAAGGGCAGCGACTAGCCCAGATGTTGAGTGAATATTTTGTGGTATCACCATCCTCGCAGAATATCTTTTACGGATCCCATTAAAAACAGAGCAGTGTTCAGGTTTGGTCTGTACATGAAGAGAATAAGTCGGTGTTTCTCAAAGAGTAGCCTTGGGAACCCTGGTTCCGAATAATCCTCTGCCAAAAATCAGCTGTATTTTAAAATGAATTTGGAGAATATCTCACACCGTAACCCTTTCTCAAAGACTTAGGGTGTCTATCAGCCTAATACAAACTCTGAAAAGTTCTGTAGTAAAACATCTGTTTCTTTTTGTCTATTCCCAGGGTTTTCCAAACTGATTGCCCTTTTTTAAAATATAGCATCTATTAACATTCTGCTGCACGTGCTTTGAAAATCCCTCCAGTGAGCTGATTTGATTGATCTAACCCCCCACCCCCACTTTTAAGTCAGGTCTTTCCATCACAGATGTGAAGGGCATTCTCCGGTCATATTTTAGCAGCTGACTTGCTGATGACGTCACACTTTACCAGTGCTAGACGGTTCCCTGAGCAGAACAATCTTGTGACGTCATTACAAGCCTGGCTGCCAGGAAATAATGCTGTTACATATGCCCTTTGGTGAAAGAGACTTTCTCTGGACAGAAAGTTGTGATTTCAAATGCTAATTTTTGAAATGCATCCAGGTTGAGGATTTTGAAAGGTTCAAGCTTTATCTTTTAGCTTAGAAAAGCATAACTTAACTAGTCCTTACCTTCCCTAGGTACTCGGTATCTTAATGGATTATCTGGCAGCAAATAAGTATACACGTCTGTCCGCTTTTTCAAGGTACTTTTATTACCACCAGCTTGTGTTTAAGTGATGATTGTCTCTGAAGAGCTCGAGACTGACTTCTTGGGAAGAACATGATTGACAGAAGGTTCAGGTTGGCGGCTTAACTAGAGGGAGTTGATAGTAAGACAGCTGTATCAAGTGGAGTGTGGTTCTTACTACTGAGTGAAGAGAGAGAAGATAATTTTCTATTTTGGTTTTATTCTCCTTGAGACCTGCAGCTGCCCATCTTCCATACTAGGGAAAAAGGAGATTTTTTTTTTTTTTTGGCAGTAACGGGAAAATGAAGGTTCTTGGCCTGAGATTCTGAGCTTGCTTTGACAGACCTATTGATGGTAGCAGATGATGGTCACACTTGCTCTGATTTGGATTGTTCCTTGGTAGAGATTGTCTCTAAGTTGGTAATGCTAGTTTCTTAGTTGTGTTGAAGTTTCCAGGAGTTGAAGAAAATGCATTTTTGAAAAAAATACATAAGCTGCGTAAAGTTTTTGAAATGCCTTTTCAGTGAAACCTCATCTCATGGTTTGGATGTTTTATCATAGTAGCCAGTGATGATGTTCCATCTACTCAGCCAGGTTGAATATCTTTTCTTTCTCAGCCTTGCTCTGGTCCAGCGTCGGTCCCCTTTTAAGGCAGAGCCTGGGGACCTCTGTGGGCGACTGGTCTCCCAGTAGGGGGTCACTTTGCCTGGTTTGTTTTACAGTTTATCTTACTGAATGCCTCGCTGATCAGCAAGTTGTCGTTTTAATGAAACGTCTCAAATAAAGCCCTCCTGCCCCCTGCAGTCACACCTTCACTGACATCTTCATATTTTGTCATTTGTTTTCTCTTTCTCTTCGCAAAACTGAAGTCAGAGGAAGTGCAGTCTGTGGTGAGGATAGGGGAGACCTCTCAGACACATACCCCTTCCTTCACTGAGGGTCAAAGCATTGAAATGTCCTGATTAGTGATATTTTTAAAGGCCCTAATTATAGACTTAAGACAGAGGCCTTAGTGGGGCTTTAGAGAGTTTGTGAGGCTTAATCTAGGAGCTGAAACAGGCTGTGTTTTTTTTTTTTTATTATTATTTTTACATCAATAAAAATACAGTTGGCAGTCATCAGCGGCCACAGCTCACATAAATCTTGAACTTTTGACTTAATTACCATGGGAGAGTTCAAAGGGCAGCATGGAGTGGTTGAAAGAGCACTGCTCAGGGAGTTGGAGACTTGGATCTAGCCTCGGCCCAGCCTCTGGCCGTGTGACCTTGATCACATCACTTAACCTTTCTGAATGGCATTGATCATACCAGCCATTGGGCCAGATGGCCATGAGGTCTCCTTTGGTTCGTGGTAATAGGAGTTCATGTTTTTCCTTTAAACCCCCAGGCTGCATTCTCTCTATTTGGTTTGAGAGAGAGAACACCATAAACCATAGATGTTAGGGTTGAGATACAGAAGAGTTTTTGTGGGAACAGGCTCAGCAGTCCATCTTTTCTCCTTAGGTTTAAGTCACAGGGTCAAAACAAAGCCTCTGATCCCACCATTTGCTGACAGAATCAGTATCTGTATAGGATATAGACAGATAACCTGAGAAGAATGTTAGAACTGGCAAGGGCCTTATCAGAACTTTCAGTTCAACGCCCTCATTTTATAGCTCAAGCTTTTTACAGTTCTCCGTCTGGTGTCCATCCATCCACTTATCCATCCATCCATCCAATAAACACTTGAGTGTCTGGTCCATCGTCTGAAGATGACTTAAGCTGTAACCTCCAGGTGATCCACTCTTCCTGGTCAGCAGACATTGAAAGGAATATATTTCAGTATAGAAACACCCTGGGCATGGAGACATACACATAACTGAGAAAATGGGGGCCCAGAGCAGGAGGGGGGGATCTTTATTGGCAGGATGAAGGGGGTTAAGAAAGGCTGTGTGGAGGGAACTGTGAGGGACACTTCTGTGGGTTATGAATCTGCTTCACCAGACACGTGTTAGACGCTTCTGCCGTATTAAAGCCGCACTTCCTTGTCATCGTTACTAGCATACAGTATCTGTTTCGGTGTAGAAGATGATCATGAGTAGGGAGAATCTCATCCTTGAGGATGAGATTATACTTATTTATTTTGGCTGGGTTTGACTGTCCCTTTAACTTGGTCATTATTAGTTTTTAATGACTAAGAGAATGTTGTACTTTTGCTACATAGTACATCAGAAAATTGAGCATGTCAGAGCAGAAAGGGCCATACCTATGTCTAGGTCAACTTCTTTACTTCTGATTTAGGTACGATCCATGTTTATGTCATCAGGGGTTTGCACCACAATTCCTTCTCTATTAAATAGATCGCTAAGATGATGGACTTCTCTGGTGGCTCAGACGGTAAACCGTCTGTCTACAATGCAGGAGACCCGGGTTCGATCCCTGGGTTGGGAAGATCCCCTGGAGAAGGAAATGGCGATCCACTCCCAGGACAGAAAATCCCATGGACAGAGGAGCCTGCTAGTCTACAGCCCATGGGGTCGCAAAGAGTCGGACACGACCGGCGACTTCACTTCAAGATTATACCAGGAAAGGTTTACCAAGTGGAGACTGTACCCTTCTTTCAGGCAACATGATATGGCCTTGGCCATCGATGTTGAGTGCCTACTGAGTGCTAGAGTTGTCTCTGCCTTTGTAGATCATTAATTCGTTAACTGAGTTCCTCCTGCAAATGGAAGTTGTTCATGCTGTTCACCGCCTCGGATGGAAGAGGGCCTCCTTAGGTAGAGGAGCTTTTTCACGGGCCTGGTCCCTGTTTCTCTCCAGCTGCGTTGTAGTTTATGGAGTGGGGGGCCCTGGCGTGTCCACGTGTCTGACACGGCACACACGGTGGGAAACACTGAAGACAGGAAGAATTTGCAGAGGACGTTGTTGCTGGACACACAGCAGAGCTATTCCTGTAATTGTTTTTCTAGACCTTCCAGATTCTTCAGGTTTTGCAAAGCTAGTTTATTTCAGAAAGAGCCATTGTAAAACACTAAAATAGCCCCTCCTCTCCAGCATCACACTCTTAATAAAATCTGTGAGCTGGACACCTTGAAGGAAGGCATCATGCCTGTGTGATGTTACCACCCAGAGTGGGGTTGCATGAGGGTTGGTGGTGACCCATTGCTGCTACTCAGGAGACCTCGAAACCTTGGCCCTTTCTGTTGGAGCTTTACAGTTCCTCAGGGAGAGCAGGTTTCCATTGATGGTCATGTAGGCGATTGGCTTCTGCTTTGTTGATTAGAGTTCATGGTGCCCCACTCACCTGTGATCTCTGAGCCTTTAGAAGAGAAACACGGCCGTGTCTGTTTTGCACAAGCAGGTTTTATAGGTGCAGTTTTGATGATTGAAATTTCACCCCAGGAAAGTGGCTACCTGCCAGAAATTCCAGCAAAATTCTTTCACTGTTGTCCTTAAATCATTACTCCGGGGCCAAGTAAAGGTGCTCGTTGCCAGAGGCTACAGTCATAGGTGCCTGTGTGGTGTGGGTGATCCCTGGGCAGGTTGCAGGCTCACCCACAGCTTAGCCCTGTGAGAGAGGAACAGAGCAATTTTCCTAGAGCTGAAAGCTCGGTCTACTTTTCAACCCAGGGAATACGGAAACCGTGCCTAATGGTACACAGCACATTTCTGTTGATTTCTTTTATATTAAAAAAAAAAAAAAAAAAAGACATTCCATAGGATCAGGGCAGCTGTAATTGATGGTATCTGGAAGAGTGACTCCATTAATATTTAGCTAATTCATATGAAGAGACTATTGTGTTTACTTAAACAGATGACATGAATGCAGACACCTGATGCATGAGGTATGCCTTTCATTTAGGTCAGCTTTGTAAAAGCCTTTGTGTAGCGACAAAGCTCATTATTTATTTTGTGCTCTTAACGCTTTTTCAGTGGCTGTGGATGGACTTTGCCAAGTAGAAACTTTTCAAATGAAAGATGATTGAAATTGTTTCGCGATATGCCAGGCCCTGGGAGACCTGTGATAAATAGAAACTGAGTAGTCCCTGGGGACCCCTCAAAAGACTAGGTGTGTTTATGGGCGTTTGACAGCCCCAGTCAAGTGGCTACGTTGCCTGCTCATTACAGATGCAACTGGGTGCAGAGGCGAGAACGTGGCTCTGGTCCTGCTGCCCTGGCTCCCCACCCACCCTCCCGGGCCTTCCCTCTCTGGAACACAGACCGACAGGTTCTGCCTCACTTGGCTCTGCCTTAGCATCATGTCCATACCAGCCATACTTCCCCACCCTGCCACCCTCCACCTTGACACTTAGATAAGCAGATGGATAAAGAAGACACAGCACATTAAGAAACTCTCACTCCACCTTTTATAGCAGGTTTCAAGAGCAAGGGTGAGGCAGAGAGGGGTGGGTGTTCTGAATGCAGTTGTTCCACTTCCTCTTTCTACCACGACAACCTGGCTGTTAAGTGAAGGGCACTGGTACCCTGCCAAGAATGTGTTGTGCCATCCACAGAACAGGAGAGGAAACTTCTAAATCATACTGCAGACAAAGCCCCTTCCCCCAGCACCGCCTCTGGTTGTTGGGGTTGTGAATTGTTGCTCAGTCTAACCCTTGTAAGCAGTTATGGATCAGTCTTCTAGAATTTCAGTATCCTAGAATGTTTTTGGATGTTCCAGGCCCTGTTGATGGATGCTTTGGGCAGGGGGATACAGGGATTTTGGTTACATGTTTGCTGGGACAGAAACATGTGTAAAGAGTTAAATCGTCGTACAGGATGTTGTCAGTGGAAATCCTGAGCAGTGATAAAGGAGGGCAGCGTGCCTCTAGTTGAGGCTGTCTATCTTGGATGCTAGTCTTGCATGTCAGAGAGGTTAAAGGTATGGATTCCAGTGCTTTGAGAGTAGGTCGGGAGACAGACAGTGGGCCCTAGAATCAAACTGCCTTGACTCAAATCCTGGTTGCACCTCTCTAGCTCTGTGGCTTTGGGCAGGTTACTGCTCTGTGACTCAGTTTCCTCATCTGTAAACAAGGGTTATAATTGAATTCTTGTCAGGATTAATGAATTAAATGTGTGAGAACTTTTGGGGCCATGTCTGCAAATAAAAGGGCTACCTAGCTGGCTCAATGGTAAAGAATCTGCCTGCCAGTGCAGGAGACACAAGAAACTCAGGTTTGATTCCTTGGTTGGGAAGATCTCCTGGAGAAGGAAATGGAAACCCAGTCCAGTATTCTTGCCTGGAAAATCCCATAGACCGAGGAGCCTGGTGGGCTACTGTCCATGTGGTCTCAAAGAATCAGACATGACTGAACATGCACAGGTTGGAGATGATAAGCTATACTATTGATCACCCTTTAAAGCGCCAGTGGATAAGTTGATGTGGCTTTAGAACACAATTTGTTTATGTGTATGTGTGGTCGTTTCACAGGTGCAGCGATCTAAAATGATATATTTTTTTGGGGTGGGGGAACTCAACTGTTCTTACTGTGTGTATTGTCACTTTGTGTCTAAAGTAGCATTTTAAAACATTCGTGAATTTATATTCTGGCAGCAAGTACAAGGGAAAGAAAAGTTCCCTGTTAATAAACTCTTAAGGAGCCCATCTCCAGGGACCCTCTGGGAGGCCAGCTGGATCAGACTTCAGAAAATGTTTCTCTAATGTATTGATAAATATTACCCCAAAGTTTTGGAAGGGTCAGATTGTTCACACACAAACCTGTTAGGGGTTTATTGATGGAGATGCAGCTGTCCATCTGTGTACATTATAATGTCGTTTTCCAAAACAGGAGCACCGTACTGGACCAACACGGAAAAGATGGAAAACGGCTGCACGCAGTCCCAGCAGCCAACACAGTCAAGTTCCGCTGCCCAGCTGGGGGAATCCAACACCAACCATGAGGTGGCTGAAAAACGGGAAGGAATTCAAGCAGGAGCATCGCATTGGAGGCTATAAGGTAGAACGAAGCTTGTAAAATACTTACGTTTTTAAAAATACTTAATACTATGACTTAAAATTTTATTTCTTCATTTTTTAAATAGTCAAAGGTTAGCAGGAAATAATAGAAGGAATATTTTCTTCTTAAAAAAATCAGTAATTATCATAATTGATCGTTACCATGTTTGATATTTTTAAAAAGTTACCTCAGACTTGCATGTGATTTTAAAGCATAATCCTGGTTTGTGTTGTTCTTTATATGAAGAGAGTTTAATAAAAGAAGGGTCGAAAGTTGAGAGTCTGTTTTCTATATGTTTTATGGTCTGTAAAACTAAAACTGGAGCAGAATTTGAGACGTACAGTTGCCCTGTTTGAGCAGGATTGTGTGAATAGTGGATGGACTTGGATGAGAGTCTGGGGTATGAAATATTACTTATTAAGAGAGAACGCTTCCAAGATGACAGAGGCAATCTCCCTGTCCTCTATCCTCAAGGATTCTGAAGAGCTCGTTACAGGAGGTGGTGAAATACAGTCTCATCACTCACTGAAGAGGTTAAAATGGACAACGTCTCCCCTAAGATGCCCCTTCAGGCCTTTGTTCATCCGTTCAGCAGACATTGATCCAGTGCCGTCTGTGGCAGGCACCGTCCTAGGCTCTGGGCAAAACACAGCCTTTAGCTCATCAGGGGTCTTTGTCCAGCAGGAAGGCAGATTAAGGTCTGGCCATCAGGACACCGATATGGGCGAAATTAAAGGAGTGTATTGTCCTGTGGATGTTCAGTGATGTTGGCTCCTTGAGACACTAAGGTAAAGGAGATCAGGAAAGGCTTCTGGGCCAAGCTGGAAGGAAGATTGTCTCAGAAAGAGTGATACAGAATCTCCAGATCAGTTAGCCTGGAAAGGGAGAGCTTTGTGAATTTAGTATGTGAGGAAGACTTAAGGAACTTTACTGTGAAATTTTTTGGTGCATTTGGAACATGAATGGGTGTATCAGTTACCCACTGCTGCATAACAAATTACCCCAAGACCTGGTAGCTTTAACAACAACATTTATCCACTCACAGCTTCCGTGGGCCAGGAATCCAGGTGTGACTTTGCTGGCCTTCTGTCTCAAGGCTTTTGCTGCTGCTGCTGCTGCTGCTGCTAAGTCGCTTCAGTCGTGTCCGACTCTGTGCGACCCCATAGACAGCAGCCCACCAGGGTCCCCCGTCCCTGGGATTCTCCAGGCAAGAACACTGGAGTGGGTTGCCATTTCCTTCTCCAATGCATGAAAGTGAAAAGTGAAAGGGAAGTTGCTCAGTCGTGTCCAACTCTTCATGACCCCATGGACTGCAGCCCCCAGGCTCCTGTGTCCATGGGATTTTCCAGGCAAGAGTGCTGGGGTGGGGTGCCATTGCCTTCTCCGCTCAAGGCTTCTTATGGTACTGTAATTATGGTTTCAGTTGAGGCTGGGCTCTTATCTGGAGGATCAACAGGGAAGAATCTGCTTCCAGACTCACTCACGTGGTTGTTGTCAGGGGTTTAGTTCCTTGCAGGCTGTTGGACTAGGGCCTCAGTTCCTCACTGGCCTTGGGCTGGAGGCCACCCTTAGTTCTTTGCCACGTGGGCCTCTCTGTAGGGCAGCTCACAGCATGGCAGCTGGCCTCCTGGGGGAGAGCAGACAAGACGGAGGAAAGCATGAGGAAGACCGAGGTCACAGCCTTTGCAACCTAATCGTGTACGAACCATTCCACCACTGATGGCTGTTATCTGCATTAAGCAAGTCACCAAGGGAGGTGGTGACTGAGGGGATGAATATCCAGGAGATGTGAGCATCACGGGACCATTGGAGGAGCCTGTGCAGTGGATAAAATAGAGTGTGCACAGACTGAGACGCCAGGTCCTTAAGAATCACGTGGGGGAGGATTTCTTGGAGGCAGCAAGGTGGTGCCAAGGAGGACTCTGCCTGGTGCACTCCTCACCTGTGTGAACACACCAGCATCACTCTGGATGACGCACGAGCCCCTGTGTCACCACTTCTGTGGTCAGGTAGGGCTTCTCTCCACCCAAGGTGCCCTGGAGCCCTTTCCTGGAGTACCATCCCCAGTGACTCATCTCCAAAGGGGGTTAGTGTTTTCATCTCTGAGAGTTATGGCTTTTTAACACTGAAAGATGACTTTCTAGAAGCCAAAAGCCAAGAGGATAATTGGGGAAGCCTCTGAGTGCATTTCTAAGTGCACGTGTGGGCAGTTTATGCGTGAACTGCATCAGCTGGAAGGTGGATACCTTTGAAGCCGTGGAGTGGACACACTCCACTTGTCTTCCACAACTTGCTCTTGGGAAGCGGTAGCAGAAGGGTGGTTTGTCTCTTTGTTCCGTCCTTAGATGGGCACAGTGAGGTTGGAATTGGCTTTTTTTTTTTTTTTTTTTTAAGAAATGAACAGACACAGATTTCATTAGGCAATGCTGGCTGTAAAGAAAGGGTTAAACCACTAAAGCTGGGCCCCTGGGCTTGTTCTTGGGCTTCCCAGCTGACACCAGTGGTAAAGACTTCACCTGCAATGCAGGAGACTCAAGTTCAATCCCTGGGTTGGGAAGATCTCCCAGAGGAGGGCCCAGTCTAGTATTCTTGCTTGGGGTATTCCATGGACAAAGGACAGGCTTTGTAACCTGGTGGGCTACAGTACCTGGGGTCACAAAGCATTGGACATGACTTAGCGACTGACCACATACACACGCAGGCTTGTTCTTACCACCAGACGTTCTCTGGAAATATAATGGATGCAGTTCCAATTATTATTAGAAAATTTTTTTTTATTCTTTCAAAGCATTTATTGGATTTGTTACCATATCCCTTCTGTTTTACGTTCTGGTTTTTTGACTGCGTGGCATATGGGATCATAGCTCCTCAACCAGGGATCGGACCTTCATCCCCTGCATTGGAAGGCAAAGTCTTAACCACTGGACCACCAGGGAAGTTCCTCAGTGATTTATTTAAATATAGCTTAAGTGTCAGGCGGAGAAGGCAATGGCACCCCACTCCAGTACTCTTGCCTGGAAAATCCTATGGACGGAGGAGCCTGGGGGTCTGCAGTCCGTGGGGTCATGAAGAGTCAGATGCGACTGAGCAACTTCACTTTCACTTTTCACTTTCGTGCATTGGAGAAGGAAATGGTAACCCACTCCAGTGTTCTTGCCTGGAGAATCCCAGGGACAGGGGAGCCTGGTGGGCTGCCGTCTATGGGGTTGCACAGAGTCAGACACAACTGAAGCAACTTAGCAGTAGCAGCAGCAGTTAAGTATCAGAAAGGTAGTCAAAATCCTGGTGGTTAGCTCATTTCCTTCCTGGGAGATAAGAGTACAAAGGGTTGATGAGCCTCTAGAAATTCCTGGTCTCAAAATAAATAGGACCAACATCGTTATTCTGCCTGAGCAGTTTTTTTTTGCAAGTCTGAATTAGTGATTATAAACACGCTGGAAGACTGAGGGTGCCTGATGAGGAAGCGCTGCTTGATTTTCACCGAGTGCAGTTCGGTTTTGATTATTGATGATAACATCCCGCTAAATGAAGAGCGGCTACATTCTAAAAGCAAAATGAGCAACCTTTAGCTCAACCTTTCGTAGAGGTAGAGGTGACCCAAATATTTCGGTTGTTTGATGTTGGAGTCATTTCTGGAGTGAAAGAGGAGTGGAATTTGAGTGTATGGGGACGAAAATCTAAAATCTGTTTGGCTTTTCTACAAAAGGGGAAGGCAGAGAGTACCACATCTTTGGGCTTCTCTGGTGGCTCAGTGGTAAAGAATCCATCTGCCAGTGCAGGAGACTCAGGTTTGATCCTGGGTCGGGAAGATGCCCTGGAGAAGAAAATGGCAACCAGCTCCAGTATTCTTACCTGGGAAATCCCAGGGACATAGGAGCCTGGTGGGCTACAGTCGTTGGGGTCACAAAAGTCAGACAAGACTTAGTGATTAAAACAGCACCACCACCTTTGGAACATGGGGTGCTGGCTGGCTCTGATGAGGGTGTGTCTCTTGCCAGGATGGGTTTTCTTTTTGGAGAAAGGGGCTGGGACAGTGGGCTTTGACTGACCTCGGAGACTGCCCCATCTGTTGCAAGGGTAGTCAGCCTGGGTTCACTAAGGGATTTTCACACCAGGTATGGCATTGGTCATTCATTCTAGAAAATACTGGGCACTCTTAGAAATTCCATCGAGCTTCATGGGCTTCTGGGACTTGAAAAGACAGACCTCTCTCATCTCCTGGGAAAATGTAGTTTCCTAAAGCCGAAGCCTTGCTAATGCTATGTGAGACCCATCCCAGTTCTGCGGGCCCCCAGATTGTGAAGTCACTAAAGGTTACAGAGGCTGACCTTCCCCTGAGGGCTGCTCCACTGGTCTGAGCTCCAGACCCATGAGGCTGAACGGGGCAGAGGAGGGAGCAGGGTCATGAGGGTGGGCTTTCCCTCTGATGTTCTTTTTGTTACCTACATACATTTGTAAAGAATTGTGCCTCTGGGATTTCCCTGGCGGTCCATTGGTTAAGATTTCACCTAGTGCAGAGGATGTGGGTTTGAACCCTGGTCGGGAAGCTAAGATCTCACATACCTGGTCTAAATGACCCCTCCTCTCATTCCCATCCATTAGCTCTTTTATTTAATGAAGAAACAAAGTATCAACTTTTCCAAGATGTCTTTTTCTAGAAAGCGACTTGAAGTTTTCTGCAAATGAAACTGTGTTATTTCTGTGATGTTTTTCTTCCCTCCTTCATAAATCTCATTCCATAAACCACGGCTGTGCTCCTGTGGCTCAACTGTCTGTCTAGCTCTTTCCACCTGTTGATGGGTCAGGTGCTTTGGCCCTGTATGCCTATGTGCCCACTGAAGGGAAAAGGAACACAAAAACCAAAGTAAAAATCGGAGAAAATTATGAAACAAGACAGAAAGCTCATTTTAATTAAAATGGCCTGTGAAACTCCTTGGTGTTCTGTGTTTCAGTCTCATTTATCAAAGAACTCATGCTGAGCCATTCTTAGGTGATTAAGAGTCAAATTATTGTTTTTCTTAGTATGTGGGCAAAGGCTGGCTGGATGTTATTAATTTATTTATAATGACAAAGCATAACTTGAAGCAAAACCATATCTCCCTGGTTGTGCTGATTCCTGGGCTTTTTTAACATCGGTTGAAAAGTTGGCTAAGCTCTATAGTTCACGTCACCTGTCCTTAAGATGGGAAGTTGGGATAGAAAATCTCCCATGTTTGATCCTTTCCAGCCCTAAAACTTGTGATTTAGTAGCACAGCCATGATGTAGCATCAGGCATTTTTCATGTTAAATACTGCACAAATTTTTTATAAGGAGATTGCTTTTTTAAAAATATGTAATTAATTAAATGGCTGAGTTGGGTCTTCTTTGTGGCACTTGGGATCTTTGTTGTGGCTTGTGAAATGTAGTTCCCCCGACCAGATATCGAATACCCAACCCCCTGCCTTGGGAGTGTGGAGACTTAGCCACTGGATCACCAGGGAGGTCCCAGGAGATTGCCTTTAGGGCTAGATATTTAGTAGGGCTCTGGACAGTTGTCACAATTAAATGTAGAAAAATGACAAGATGGCTGAGGTTAATAGGCCATCTCCATTCCTAATTCATTCCTAGGTAATGATTTAGGCGTAGAGGAGAAAAACATTTTCGAAAACCATCTTTTGCACCACCAATTGCATAAGACCCATGGAGAAACCATGGGATAAATCTCTCCCTCAATCAGTTCAGTTCAGTTCAGTTCAGTCGCTCAGTCGTGTCTGACTCTTCGCGACCCCATGAATCGCAGCACGCCAAGCCTCCCTGTTCATCACTATCTCCCGGAGTTCACTCAGACTCACGTTCATCAAATCAGTGATGCCATCCAGCCATCTCATCCTCTGTCGTCCCCTTCTCCTCCTGCCCCTAATCCTTCCCAGCATCAGAGTCTTTTCCAATGAGTCAACCAAAGTACTGGAGTTTCAGCTTTAGCATCATTCCTTCCAAAGAAATCCCAGGGCTGATTTCCTTCAGAATGGACTGGTTGGATCTCCTTGCAGTCCAAGGGACTCTCAAGAGTCTTCTCCAACACCACAGTTCAAAAGCATCAATTCGTCAGCGCTCAGCCTTCTTCACAGTCCAACTCTCACATCCATACATGACCACAGGAAAAACCATAGCCTTGACTAGACGGATCTTAGTCATCAAAGTAATGTCTCTGCTTTTGAATATACTATCTAGATTGGGCATAACTTTTCTTCCAAGGACTAATATGACCATGGAATTGGCACAAGAGTCCATGGCATTCAAGAGGTTAGAATTTCCATGGAACCACTTGGCAGAGAGAAGCATTGTACAGCATAGACTGTTAGTTTCAAGTGTATTTCAGGTCCAAGAAAAGACAACTAAAAAAAAAAAATCATTTTCTTAGGATCATAACTGAATTGGTTGTTTCGATGGGTAGATTAGATTTACATTTTCTAGGTTATTAAATGTTATGCTTAACCCCAAAGTATGTTTATTTGGAAAAGTCACGACTAATGTGACTTTGTAATATATTTATGTACTTTGCTGAGGTTTTTTTTCAGCTAAGATGTTTCTGCTTTCATCTCAAATCAGGCCGTCTATGATGAGAAGCAGGTGTAGTTGGTATCTGCTGGCATGTGTGGTCTGTTCACTTGTGTCTGTCTCGAGTGTTTTGGGTGCCTCTGTGTGTATCACACTCTGGCCTGAAGAGATGAGCTGTTCTGCCCCTTTTACAGATGAGGCTTGTCACATGGCTCCTCGGGGGTGGAGCTGCCATTTGGATCTGGGCAATTTTTGCTCCAAAGTTCATGCTCTTATTAAACTGCTTTTTTCAAACATGGTCCATGTTTTGTTTAAAAAAATAAAGTAAAAACCACTGTTATGATAAATGAAAAACAGAGATGGTAATAACTTCCCGGAGCACATAAATACCAGATGAATCAAGGTGTACTGTTGAGAGCAAAGCCGTGGGTCGGGGGGTGCTTGGGGAATGATATGATGCTGTTCTTCCAGTTTCCATGAACTGGGAGTTGTTTTTTTTTGGTGCATGTGTGGTAAAGCGTGGCATAAAATTTGTCCTTTCTTTTCCAAAACTTTTTCATCCCCTAGAATAGAAACTCTATCCATTAAGTATTAATTCCCTGTTCCTCCTTTCTCCAGGCCCTGGTAACTTCTCATCTACTTTCTATTTCTGAATTCGCCTGTCTAGGTGTCTCATATGGGTGGAATCATAGGAAATTTGTCCTTTCGTGTCTGGTTTATTTCACTTCGTGTGTTCAGGGTTCATCTATGCTGTAGCGTGAATTATAAGTTCATTCTTTTACAAGGACGGCTGGGTAGTATTCCATTATATGGATAAGACCACGTTTTGTTTGTTCATTCGTCTGTTAATGGGCACTTGGGTTGCCTCCACCTTTTGGCTACTGTTGCTGCTGCTGCTGCGAACATTGGGGTACTAGTATCATTTCAGCCCTTGCTTTGAATTCCTTTGGTCACATCCCTGGGAATGGAGTTGCTGATCATATGGTGATTCTGTGTTTAGCTTTTTAAGGAGGGCCTTGAAATTTTTGAAGAGTTAAGTTCAAAAGGCAGTGGATACCCCACTGGCAGTCTGTCCCCAGAGCCCCTTTCTGGGCATTTTTAGGGAATAGACATCTAAGAGAACAAGGCTTGCATTTTATATTCCCTTCCTGTCTCCTCCGAAGAGATCCATTGCTTACTGAGTAGAGGGAAGAGTTTCTGCCACAGGTCCTAGAAGATCAGCGCTCGCCCAGCCCTGTGCTCTGGACACCACCTGAAAAGCAAACTTGGTGTTTAAGCATTAAACAGGTGTTTGCTTTCACGTTTGCCCAATGATAGGCAGCGGGTACGTGCCCTAGCGCTTGGCACAGGTAAGCTCAGTTCATATATACACATCCCAGAGAGATGATTTGAAATACGCCAGGAACCAGCTGAAAGTGGGAATCTGGCAGGGGATAGTAAGATTTTGTGGGTCCTAATGACAGCTGGCCTGTGTTGAATTACAGTTCATGGGGCACTTTATGACTGCCAGAGTTAAAAGGGGAGGGCTGTCCTTCTCTATAGTTTGAATGCGTCTGAACCCTGATGCTGGTGGAAGGAAGCTGTGAGAATATTTACCGTCATATGGACACTGCATTCCTCAACTTGGCACAGAGTTCAGCTTTCCGTCCAGCTTCTGGGTGTTTATTCTCCTTGTTATTGAACACCTGGGTATTTAGAAATGTCCAGAGTTTTTTGCAATGTGGAAAGCAAACATCCAGGTGACAGCTGGATCTTTGACCTTTCACCCAGGTGTTTTGGTGTCCTACCAACTCAGTGGACATTCCCGGTTGTCAGCTGCAGGCTAGGGGTTTAACAGGCAACTCAGAGGCTTTAGGTAACAGAGGAATTTCAAGAAGAAGAAAAACACAAAAACCTGTCTGGGCCACCTTTTGTCTTTGCAATGACAGAGTATGGAATGTTTGTGGGTCTAGTTTTTGGATGGCAAGTCAGAGAGCGTAGGCTGTTAGCTTAGTCAACTTGGTTCAAATATTGAAATGTTATTTTTAAAAGTCTTTAGTGAGCATTAGCTCTGAAGCCCCATGCTCTCTCCTTTTGTTCCTTGGCAGATGAAAAATACTGATGAATTCCACAAAGCTGTAGCCACAGGCAGGAATGAAAAGAAGAAATTGTGCATGCACTGGTCGGTGCAGGATGTCGATTCTCCCGGGCTCTTGAGGGCGGTCTGCGAGAGAGCTCCATGTGCAGTGGCTCTGCTGCAGGGCAGCTCCTTGCCTGGAGTTTTGTTCACATCTTCTGTTGTGTGCATAGGGGATCTATGTTTAAATTTAAAAAGTAAGAATGAGGAAAGTGTAAACACTTTCGATCCCATTGCTTTAATTATATTATATATATGTTATATATTACTAACAATTTAGTATATTTTCTTTCTGATTTTACCTTGTGTATAAGTCATGCTTACAGATTCAGGCCTATATGCACCTAGAAGGGTATGTGTGTGTGTGTTTGTATTTTTACAAAAGGAAATCATAAAGAGACATTTGCATTCAGGCTGCTGCTACTGCTGCTGCTAAGTCGCTTCAGTTGTGTCCGACTCTGTGCGACCCCATAGACGGCAGCCCACTAGGTTCCCCTGTCCCTGGGATTCTCCAGGCAAGAACACTGGAGTGGGTTGCCATTTCCTTCTCCAATGCATGAAAGTGAAAAGTGAAAGTGAAGTCACTCAGTTGTGCCCAACTTTTAGCGACCCCATGGACTACAGCCTACCAGGCTCCTCCATCCATGGGATTTTCCAGGCAAGAGTACTAGAGTGGGTTGCCGTTGCTACTTGTTTTCATTCATCAATAACTATTAATGATATTTTACCAGCACTGGACAAAAGAATGCTTCATATTTTTTAGTGGCTGTATGCTAGTCTTCTGGAATAAACTACTCATTATGAATGAGTCTGCTCCTCATGGGTTCCAAGTTTTTTTTCTGTTACAAGCTGTGCTTGAAGCAATGATTTTGTCATGAGCTTTGAAGTAATTCTGCTCTTTTTTGTGTAGACAAGGTTTCTAGAAGTGGAATTAAGTAGGTCCCCCCAAAATGTCTGTTTTAATAGGTATGAGTAAATTATTTTACAAAAATATTTTTCTCAACTTTCATTCCTGTTATGAGTCTGTTTCCCTCCACCCTCACCGAGTGCTCAGTGACACCGATCTTTCTAATTTTTGTTAATCAACTGGTGAGTAACCCTGTCTCATTATTGTTTTAATTTGCATTTCCCTGCTCTTTAATGAGGTTAACATCTTTTCATATGTTTATTAGATGTTCACATTCCTCTTCTGGGAATGCAAAGATGGTTTATGTGCATTTGACCTAATTGGCAGAAACGCTGGAGTATTCAAAACCTGGGGAATTGAGAAAAACATATTGAAGATAACATCTTATACATTTTTGTAGTTTCTTTAGGTTTACCCCCATTCTTGGTATGGAAATGGTGTGTTTCATGGCCTTTTTGCTAAGATCAAGTTTAAGACGGTGGCTTCCCTGGTGGCTCAGTGGTAAAGAATCTGCCTGCCAATGTAGGAGACACAAGAGACGCAGGTTTGATCCCTGGGTTGAGAAGATCCCCTGGAGGAGGAGATGGTAGCCTGCTCCTGTGTTCTTGCCTGAAAAATTCCTTGGACAGAGAAGCCTGGTGGGTTACCGTCTATGGGGTCGCAAAGAGTTGGACATGACTAAGCGACTGAGGACATTGTTTACAAAACACAGAAACCTTTCTGCCTCTTCCCTATGTTTGTACAGTTACTGTTTATAGGCTCTTGGCTTGTCATTAAGCAACTAATACCTAATGGTAGGATGTCCTCTACAAAAGTGTCAAATTGTCTCCCTGTTGGTGGTTTCCAAGGGCATCCATTTGGAAAATGCCACAGCTCATAAAATTTGGGATTGGTGGCAAGTCAAGGAATCAAATGTTGGAGCCATGGTGTAAGAAAACAAATATTAGCAGCATCGTATGGGGTAATACTGATTGAGTACCAAGGTCTCTGGAAGGGCAGAAACACCCTGTTTGGTAAATGTGTTTCTCATTGTGAAAGCGTTTTATAAATGTTAACTTATTAACATTATTGTCGTGCATCTCTAGGAAGTAAATATCCGTGGGAGAACACGCCCTTGTAGAGGGATCTTACGTGCACTGCCATAGCCCTGACGAAAGACTGCGGCTGACCATATGCCCGGGGGTTAAAAAAAAAAGGCAGTGGCATACCGAGCTGCATGTGCCAAGATTTAACGTCTGGGCCGAGGCAGACCGTGCCCTCTCTGCACAGTTCAGGTTCAGCTCCATTTGGAATCTGCTCTGTGCCAAATCTGGGTCCAGGCACAAGAAAGACATTGACAGTTTGGACAGGGTCCAGAGACAGGCACTAGCCATGATTAAGGGCTTAGACCCATGACATTTGAGCGGGGGCTCAAAGAACTGAATATTTACAGCAGGGCTAAACGCTGGATTACGTGGCTTGGTGACGTCAGGGCCTGAGTTACCCTCCACGTGACCAGTTCCTCAGAGGCCAGGCAGGTCCCATTCCTGATATTCCTGAGAGCTGGGGGAGAGGGAGGGTCTCACTGTGGGCTCATCTGGCCTAAGTTAAATCAAGCACTTTCCATACTCAGAGCCTGCAGCCACAGTGGAGTCCCTGAGGCCCAGGATTTCGGTAGAGAATTCTCCTTGCACTGAAAATTGTAGCATCCACATCTTGTCCTCTTTCTGAGCATCCCTTTAATACATGCCTTCAGAGAAGGTGCTTATCCCTTCTAAGAGGAGGCATAGCCTTTTGTTCTGGGTCTCCTGAAAGCCTGTGGTCCAGCCAAGGGCAGAAAATGGATCTTCTCCCAACACAAGAGAATGGACTGTCTCCACTGTGGCTCTGATGCCTGCAAATTCATTTACTGCCAGACTTCTTGCCTGTGACAATGAGACCCGCGCCCCATCACCGGCTCTAGGACCTGAGGCTCTGAAACGACCTCCACGGTTGTACAGGGGAAGTCCTCTTCAGGCAGTAGCTGAAACAAAGTGACTGCTCAAAACTCAGTCTGTTAAGAAGCAGAGTCCAGCGCTCACCCCACGATGCTTCCTGAGACTGTGGTGGTGGCCAGCTGTCCTGCTTCTGGACTCGGCACCAGCCACTGCACTCTGCAGTGGTGGCTTGTGCTGAACTGAAGAGGCTGACATGAAGAGAGTTGTGCTACAGCGTGTTCATCTAATCTCTTACCTCTGTTGGCTCTGCTTTTCGAAATGGACAGCTGCTCTGCCCTCCTGTTTTGTATAATGGAGCGTTCACGAGATGATTTTCTTTCTTCGCTAATTTAGTTCCTTGAATCACTCATGTGCTTGCAGAGGCTCTTCTGGTATTATCGGTTTTTATGTGATTAAGGCAGAAAACACTTGCTGCGCTCAGGGAATCATTCAGAAGGTCAGTTGGAATTCCTGAAACGATAGTTAACATGAGTAGGCCCTGGCTTTTTATTTTTTCTTTCCACTTCTCCAGAATGCCTTGTCCAAAATGCCTTTAAAGAATGAGATGGATTTCGAGAGACCTATTAAAGCTGTGAGTCTGAACGATGCAATCTGCATTTTGTTCTCAATACGGGGAAAAAAATCATCGTTGCTTGAAAACCTGAGTCTATTCAAATATTTTAAAAAGCAAAGTGGGCACATTAGAATCTAGCCTGTTTACATGTTGACAGAACTAGGGTAAGAATCATAGTAACTTATTTTCTCACGTGCTGCTTATCTTTGAAAAGTCTCAAGGATTTTGTAAACAGATGGGTACACCTTAAGTTGCCTAAGGATTCATTGCTCCCATATTTGGAATTCTGAGTATATATCTCAGGGACATGTAGCATCTTATTCAGCCACCCCCAGTGAAGGGACAGGGCGCAGATCTAAGTTTCTAGCTGAAACTTCTTGATGTCCCAATAGCATCTAAGGGCCGCATGGAAAGTGCTGGGAGACCTTCAAACCAGAAGGCTCCAGGAATAGTGACAGTAGCTGCCTCATGGCCTCCTTGGAGGAGTTAAGGTTAAACTTGCTGAGGTTGAAAGGAGTGCTCAGGGAAATATTCCTTCAGGTTTTCCCATAACATCTTTCGGAGTGACCTTTTTGGCCAGTCTAGTACTGGTATCCAGTACACGTTCACATCCCTGGCATTGGCTCTGTGTGGTTCCTTGGTGCCATCAAGTCTAAGGGTTCCCAGGGGATGACCAGTCCGAGGCTCACCTGCCCAGGAACCTTGACACTGGGCTCAGTGTTGCATTCCCTGGCCCCTTGGCAGCTTCTGGAGGAACCTCAAGCCCATGGCACGATCGACCTCCTCCACACCCTCTTGGGTCTGAACGTGTCCATGCTGGCTTGACCTCCTCTACACCCTCTTGGGTCTGAACGTGTCCATGCCGGCTTGCCAGATGTTCACTGTGATGCTAATCATGGTTTTCCTTTGTCTCCCAAGTCTGAGTCCTTATTGTGAGGAAGCTTCAGAATTCAGGTGATTCTTCTTTACCTTCTTTGTCTCCCTCAACTTCTTTTCAAATCATGAAAGCACAGCACCTGGTATTCTGTACTAAACTTGTCCAGTAACCGCCTTTCCTCTTTGCAGGTACGAAACCAGCATTGGAGCCTTATTATGGAAAGTGTGGTCCCGTCTGACAAAGGAAATTATACCTGCGTGGTGGAGAATGATTACGGGTCCATCAATCATACGTACCACCTCGACGTTGTTGGTGAGTTTGCTTCTCCCTGAGTGCCAGCCATGTGCCATCCTGCTGTAGCTTGACTCATTTGAAGTTGTGAAAGTGAGCGTTGTTTCTCCCTGTACTTTCAGGAGAGTGGTTTGTTTTCATTCTTTCTAAATACAGCCTGTCATTGAGAAGGATGCTTCTGTCGTTTGACATGTGTTCTCTTTCCTGATTAGCTGAGTTACATGTGTTTATTGTGGTCCCCTTGGCTCCCAAGCATCCTCTTGTGTGATGTGGATGTGATGTGAAATGTGCTGATGTTCTGGAAGCTGAGACTTCTCTGGGGAAAAAAAAAAGCGTGTGTAGGGAATGGGTCCAGTAGGCCATGGGGGAACACTGTTTTTGAAAGAAGGTCAACTGTATAATGGTGGCTGAAGAGTAAAGGAAAAGGTATTATAATGACTGAGCTTATAGCTGGGTGGAGGAAAGTTAACATCAAGGAGCCATTCAGTTCCATCAGAAGAAAGTCGTTAGACACCACAAGTTCAACATCCATTCCTAGAACCTATTTCTTCTGTGAAAAGAGAACTGTTTTAATGGGCTGATGGAATACTTTAAATGCTTAGAGAATCAAGCTATTTTTAATGAAATATCTTAAGGCCACATAGCTTGTGGTCCTGGAAACTCAAATTTCTTCTATTATGATGGGTTTTGTTGAAACTGATAGAGAAAGAGTGTTTTGCTGTGTTGTTAGAGGACTGATAAACTTACACCAGGGACGTGTCTTGTTGTTTTGTGATGGTGGGTTGAGGTCTTTTCTTTTGGAGAAGCCATCTTTTCTCGTTGCCATCTACCGTGACTCTCAAAGTGGCCACTTGGCCTTGAGTCCTTGCTGTGGGTTACCTAATCAGTTTCCACATCGCCATATGCCAGGTTGCTCCTGCTGAGGTCTCAGGCTCAAAGCTCACCTAGGTTCAGTTTGCCTTGCTGTGACCCTTTGTAACCCCACAAACTCGTGCCCACCCACTGTGTATCTATAAACAAAGGCCTTCCTCCATCATTTCCTGGGCATGAGACCCTAGTATTACTTTACATGTGGGCATTTCTTCTCCTTCAGTAAAATATAAACTCCTTGAGGAGAGAGCGCCCATAGGTAAATATATACATTTTTAATAATCTGGCCATGCTTTATATATGGCATGTAAGATCTTAGTTCCCGGATTAGGGATCAAACCCACACCCCTGCTTTGGCAGTGTGGAGTCTTATCCACTGGACCACCACGGAAATTCCACCCCCACCCCGCCACCCAGAGATATTTGAGTTGCCCAAAGAGCCATTAAGAAACGCTGCAAAAGTTTGACTAACCAAATTACATAGATTTGGTTACTTGAAGTTTTAGGTTAATTGAAAATTAAATAGAAAACCATTTTAATTTTCTAGCAGGTTAAATTAAATTCTTAAGAAACCCTGCTTTAGAAAGTATGATATAGTCTTTTTAAAATTTCTGTTTGTGAGTATTCAGCGGGAAAAAAAGTAACATTTTATTATTCAGAATCCTTAATGTGAAATTTGAAAGGATTTTGCATTTGGTGAATTCTATAGATAGTCATAAAAGTCTGAGTTTTATACTCTCTTTTCTTACAAAGATATTTGTGGAATGTTTTTTAGTGGGAATCCCCATGTACAGGTATTTTACCAAAGAAACACAAAGAGAAGTAACACTCAAATATCAAAAGAGAGCAGTTAGCATTTATCTTGGCACTGATGCACCGTAAGTCTGTTGATCAAAGAACATACAACTTGTGTTTCACTTTGGGTCTGACTCATCCTGAATCTGACATGCAAGTGTTTCTATTTCAAGAAAGAAAGGTTTGGGGCTAAACGTTCTAAATATTTAATTTTGAAAATAAGTAATTTATTATGGGAATAAAATCATCATGCTGTAGCAGTCTTTGGGGATCCTGGCTTTGCAGAGGTCTACAAATTGTTCATTAAGATTGGTTGGGGCCATTCCAGGAATTAGGAGTCATATCTCGGCCACTTCAGCCACGGGGCTCTTGCTTATATAGTAGGTTTTAGGTTGAGTTGTTATGTAAAACATTCAAAAGCCCCTCACCCCACCTCCCCTTTCAGCTTTCTGGCAGCTCATCTCTGTGAAGCCCTGAAATCTCTCTTAGCATTTAGGGTTGGATTTGAATTGGGCTGCTGAATAATGGAATTGTGCTGTCTAATGTTAATCCCCTGGCAATCAGTCTTGTTGAAAAGAGCGTATGATTCAGTGGTGTAATGTGGAGAGAGCGTAGAGTGTATGGAGTAATGCAGAGAAAGGCCTGATTATGTCACAAATTTGGGAGCTCGCCCAGCTAAACGTGGGCCAATAATGACACAATGCTGGTTGGGAATATCCGTGAAAGCTCAAGCCCAATAATTTTCCAAGCCTTGAACCTTCTTTATAAATAGAAGCCAAAAGTCAGTGGAGTCTAAGACATTTTCAGGAAAGATGGAGGTGTGAAATACTCTCATTTTTGCTCAAAAACCCTATTAATTGCGCTGAGAAGTGGTAATAAAATAAGAATTGAGTCAGCTGAAGGGTCTCAGGCAGACTTACAGGGCTGGCAGATGAATCGTTCTGAACATCTCAGCAAGTGGAAACAAAAAGGATTCAGGCACAAACACTGAATTTCTGGTGGCCCGCAGGTCCAAGCTTACTGTACTGCTGCTTCATAGCAGCCTCTCAGCTACATCTCCGTTTCACAGAAGTTCAGAGACTCTTTCTCAGAGAAAGTGAAGTCCTGTCCCAGTGCACGCTCTCTGAGGCTTTATTTTTGTTGCTATGAGACATAGGCTTGCAGTTTAGATATGACGATGCATCAAACTGGGTGAGATCTTTTTACTGAAATTCTTCCTTGGAAAGGCATTCCCATAGCATTTTCATGTAGAAGCCGTGTAATTTAAGTGACATTCTTGTGTTCTGGAATTAAACAGCAAGCCATTGTTGTGTGTGAGGGAGATGCTTTGGTTTATGGGAGCCCTTTTAAGAACCTCGCTTGATCCTCATTAAAATTGACACCATTACTTTTCAGCCATTTACTTGCAAGGGAAAATTAGTGTGAAGCTCCACATCTCGGTAATTGTGCTGATAATAAAACGGGCTCTCTTTAAAAGACCTGGCTCCGGGAGTTGGCAAGTGTTTGCCATCGTTCATCTGTGAATGAGGCTGAAGTGCTGGGTCCTGCCCAGGGCCCTGCCACCATGGAAGAAGCTGCAACCTGGGAGAAGTCATTTAATTTTTGGTCTCACTCTTCTTGTGTTTGAGGATGAAGGTACTGAGACCCACTGATGTTAGATAGACGCAGCCTGGTGGTGTGAGCATAGCGGGTCTGTCTGCCCACACACTAGGGACCGAGTGATCTGGGACAAGTGACGTAGCTGCCCTGAGCCGCTCAGAGGTGATGCCTGCCTCATCCCTGTGTTGGGCTATCAGTTTCCTGGGGGCTGCTGTAACACATCGTAGCCTGGATGGCTTAGTACACAAGGCACACGTGTACATGATCTGTCCTGTCCAGTCAAACTCTTTGGGATCCCATGGACTATAGCCCGCCAGGCTCCTCTGTCCATGGGATTCTCCAGGCAAGAATACTGGAGTGGGTTCCCATTTCCTCCTCCAGGGGATCTTCGTGACCCAGAGATCAAGTTCTGATACTTAAGTTGTATTTAAATAAATCCTTGCGAGACTTCGCTGGCGGTCCAGTGGTTAAGACTTCACCTTCCGATGCAGGGCATGAGTGTGTGGTCCCTGGTTGGGGAACTAAGATTAAGATCCCACATGCCTTGCAGCCAAAAAACCAAAACATGAAACAAGAGAAGTGACACTGTAGCAAATTCAATGACTACTTTGAAAGAATAAAGAAAAGCTTAATAAATAATTGGAATGGCATCCTTGATATTTTCAGAGAATGTTTGGTGGTTAGAATAAGCCTGTGTGTGTGTGATCAGTCACTCAGTCGTGTCTGATTATTTGCAACCCTGTAGACTGTAGCCCATCAGGCTCCTCTGTCCATAGGATTCTCTAGGTAAGAACACTGGAGTGGGTCGTCATGCCTTCCTCCAGGGGATCTTCCCGACACAGGGCTTGAACCTGTGTCTCCTGCACTGGCAAGTGGATTCTTTACCACTGAGCCACCTGGGAAGCCCCCAGAAGGCTTAAAACAATAGGAATGTATTCTCTTGTAGATTCTGAAGTCAGGGTGTCCCCAGGGTTGGTTCCTTCTGGAGACTCCGAGGGTGAGTTCACCCATGTCTGTCCTAGCTTCTGGTGGCTGTGGGGGTCCTTGGCTTGTGGACACACCACCCCACTTCTGGCTCTGTTTTCCCATGGCCTTCCTTCCTGTGTTTTCTCAAATCTCCTTCTGCCTTTTCTCTCTAAGGACGCCAGTCAATGCATTTGGGGCTCATCTTCAATCCATGATGATCTCCTCTTGAGATTCTTAACTTAATCACAAAGACCTGATTTCCAAATAAGGTCTCGGTCACAGATTCCTAGGGTTAAGATGTGGGCTTATCTTTTCTGGGGCCACAGTTCAACCCAGTTTGGTGCTTTGAGAAATTCGTTGGCCTAACAGATGAAAACACCCAGTGGGTACCTAGGTGGCTAGCAACAAATACTGCTTTCTTTTTTTGCCAAACTAGAAACTCCTTTGAGAATCAGAAGACATCCTAAATGGCTCTTATTGACTCAGTTGGAAGTCTTATTGAACAGACTGGATGGCACGTTGGGACCGATGAAACTGGCCAGTGGCTGGCAGTCACTTATCCTGCTGAGGTGTCCACCTTTGGTTAAAGGTGTTGTTGAGGCTGCCTCAGGAATGAGATAGTTGCTTGAACTTGCAGAAGAAGGTTGTAGAGTTTTGAGAGCTTTGAGCTCATCAAATTGGTTTCGTTACTTCCACTTCACCTCTGACCCCATTTTATAGTCGGGGAAGTCCCAGTTCCAAGTGGGTAAGTCATTTTGTCAAGATCTCAAAGGAACTCCAGAGCTGGGTCTTCTCAAATCCTAGGTTAATGCTGCCTGCACCCTGACTGATGTCTCTGTTTCAGGATTACTGTGCTGTAGACCAGCAGCTGCTGCAGCCAGGCTCAAGAAAGGTGAACCCCACGTTCAGCTCTTTGTTGCCAAAACCCCCAAAAAGTGAGAGAGAGAGGGAGCAAGGGGAGGTATTCAGGAGACCAGTTGCTCCTCCTTACTCATAAAGACCCTTTCTTTGGCTTTGATTTACGAGGTTTTGTGTCCTTTCCCTGTCCAGTTTTGCATTCCCAGAGAGCAGCGGGTAACTTGTGAGCTTTGCACCTGGCCTTGGGTATTTGGCAGAGGGGTTGGTAATGTGTAGCAGTGTTAGTCTCTCAGTCATGTTTGACTCTTTGCAACCCGTGGACTGCAGTCCCCCAGGCTCCTCTGTCCGTGGAATTTCTGGGCAAGGATACTGGAGTGGGTTGCCATTCCCTTCTCTAGGGGATCTTCCTGACCCAGGGATGAAACCCAGGTCTCCTGCATTGCAGGCAGATTCTTTGCTGTCTGAGCCACCAGGGAAGCCTGCAGACAGCAGAGGTGGGAACATGTCCTCTGGATTTGCAGAGGCCAGCTATGCCTCCTGTGAATTGGCTTTCCAGAGATTCATCCTCCCCAGGCAAGAGCCATGAGCAGCAGACAGTGTCTTGGTGGACAGCTGGGAGCCATTCAGGGGCCAGGTGTCCCTTCTGGCTGTGAGGGAATCACTCAGTCCCCTTCACCAGGCCCGATGTGCTTAGTGGCCGATCACGATGGCGCTGTCCACCGGCCCTTGGCATCAATCCGCTGTAACTCAGTCTGAAAGCAGGAAGGAACACACCGCAGTCCTGCCTGTCCCTCAGGTGTGTGTTGGGGAAGGAATGAAGTCTGTTACTTTGAACGCTGGCTGATAGGCCTGACTAAGGGGCTGGCACCTGGTGTGGCATGCTTGGCAGCCTGTCCTCAAGGGAGAAGTCATGTCAGTTGTGTATTGCTTGGGGCAGCCCTGTCCTAGGAAGACAAAGGACCCTGTGTGATCCCTGGGCCATAGGAAGGAGACTGGGACAAGTCAGAGCCCCTGAAACCACACTTCTGCAGGGCAGTGGGCCTTCCTTTTGCCGGAGAGAGGGGGCTACTGGAACAAAGTAGGCTTTAAGGAAAAAGAAATGGTGTAGTTTGTTAATTAACTGGCTGGATTAGGCTTCCCTGATAGTTCAGTTGGTAAAGAATCCCCCTGCAATGCAGGAGACCCTGGTTCAATTCCTGGGTCAGGATGATCAGCTGGAGAAGGGATAGGCTACCCACTCCAGTATTCTGGCCTGGAGAATTCCATGGTTTATACAGACCATGGTCCTGCAAAGAGTCAGACACGACTGAGCGACTTTCACTTTTGGCTTATTACCGAGGCTCTCAAAATTAAGATCATTCCCAGCCACTTGCTCCTTACGAAAGACCCTTCTGTGGCCTGGCTTCCATCGCGCGGTGGCTCCTGGGTGCTGCTTTTGTTTTTCTGTGTGATGAGGGCAGCCACAGCACAGGCAGCATGAAACAACGCAACACCGTGTATCTGGAGATTTCAGTGCTCCCGACACCTGACTCTCGCCTTCCAACTTACAGCTTTTGTGCATTTCCCTGGCACTCGCCAGCCCTCGGCTCCACAGAGCCCCTTGGGGTTCTTAACTTGAAGCATCTTGACCTAGAAGCTTCCTGGCCAGACCTCATTTGATTTTCCATACTCATGATTTTGCTGCCAATGAATTCTTTTCCATTTCTTGTTTTAGGTTTAAGACTTGGTGTTTCTCCTGATGCTGGTTTTGTGTGCCAGCTCAACGTTGTGAAACCTAGCTGGAGGGGGCAGAAGGCCCCTCTGTTGACGATGGATGAAGGTGCCATGCCAGGCACTAGGTCACAGCAGTGCGTTCCTAAGTGGGCCTGTTAACACTGACATGGAATCTTGGAGCTCACGTGGGGATGGAGTAGGAAGCAAAATCTCACTGTTTTTGTGGCTTCAGCAGCCAATTCCTCCTCCTCTTCCTAACCTTGCTGTCACAGCAACACTCAGGGGTCTCTGCTCCTTGCTGGGTAGCACTGCTGGAGGTGCTTGTGGGAATTACGTGAGTGAGTGATTCAAATTCTGTTGCCTCCTCTGCTAGCTCTGTGGCTTTGAAAGTCATGGAACTTCTGAACCTTGGTTTTCTCATCTGTAAAATTGGGGTGATGATATGCTAGCTTCCCTGGTGGCTCAGAGGTTAAAGTGTCTGCCTGTAATGTGGGAGACCTGGGTTCTATCCCTGGGTTGGGAAGATCCCCTGGAGAAGGAAATGGCAACCCACTCCAGTATTCTTGCCTGGAGAATCCCATGGATAGAGGAGCCTGGTGGGCTATAGTCCACGGGATTGCAAAGAGTCGGACACGACTGAGCGACTTCACTTCACTTCATGGCACCGTTGGGAGGTGCAGTAGATGGGTGGTGCTTTTAAATAATGGGACCCATGTGATTGCTAATCCTATCATTAGGGGGTCCCACACCTTCTTTCACAGCTCTAAGCTGAGACATGCACACTCAGCCCAGCCCTGGCTAAAGGAGTGATTGGTCCTCTCCTTTCCTTCAGGACAGATATTTCAAAACTTCCTTCAGTAGCTACTGTTTAACAAGCTTTCTGGTTGCTACAGAGCAGGTTTTCATACCTATTTCATAACAGGTATTCCAGGGGTAAAAGCTGGCCAGAGGGTGGCTACAGTAGCTCCGGATATACTGACCAGCAGAAAATGCTTCCTGCAGGACTAACACCAACTCGAGGTGACTCCTTCCAGGCACTGAGAGCAGGTGGTACCCATGGCTGCCAGCTCCTGGGGTTGGAGCAGGCACATGCTGGCCTGGATGGGACATGTTAGAACTTTGCCATATGAGCATATTTGCCATGTTCTCTGCAACCCATCAGTTGCCCTCTGCCCCAGAGTTGAAGAAGGAAGCATTATTGATTGTTTTTTATTCTGGCAGGGGGCCTGGCTGAGAGGTGGCTGGGGAGAGGGCTAATATTTGATCTCCTGACTGTTCTTTGGCGTTGAGTCTATGATGTGGGCAAAGAGGATGTAGACGTGTTAAAGATAAGTGTATGACACAGCATTTTGTAAGAGGGTCTCTTCACCATAGCTGGAAATGATTCAGGTGGGGGGCCGAGGGCAGAGAGAAAGCTTGCTGCTATCAGAGTGTGGGCAAGTAAGCATGGCATGAAGATGTAAATTCATCAGTGGCGATCAGGGCGCCTAGTAATTGAACTAGAACTTAGCAAGATTTTGATCAGTATGTGCTGAATTGAAACAATAAGAAACAGTAGGAGTTACTTATATTTGAGGGTTTGTGAATCTTAACATTACCTGTGTGCATGCCTGCATGCTCAGTTGTGTCCAACTCTTTGTGACCCCGTGGACTGTAGCCCACCAGACTCCTGTGTCCAGGGAATTGTCCTGGCAAGAATACTGAACTGCAAATTCTAATGTAAGGAATCTTCCTAGTTTCTCTCTAAGCTCGCACAGCTTCAATTACCGATCACCTTTTAAGCAGTAGACCTCTGTTGGGTTGTATTATGCCTATTCTCATTAAGATGAATGTGGAAACACCAGCGGATCCTTCCCTTTGAAACAGTAGTTCTACCAGAATGCATTTATGTATTCCCCCACCCTTAGAGCACCCTATTGTGGCATTGGGGCGGGGGTGGGGGGAAGGCCTTGTGTTTGGTTTCTTTTCATAGTCAGAGGAAGCTAGGGCAGAAAGGACCTATCGTAATAAGGATGTGCTCCCAACTTCAAGAGCAGGTTTGAATTGGAAAGGTGGCATCTTGAGTTACTGACACTGTCTTTCGCTGTAAGGAGATCAGATGCAGGTGGGGAGTGGAGAAGAAAAGGCTGAAGGGAGGGTATTAGTGTTTCTGCTGGGAAGTTTTTCTTTTCCTCCTCTTCAGAAGAGAGAGAGTGGAGGTAAGAACATCATTGTCTTGGTCTGGCGGGAAAGATCATTCCATAGGGGTCATGTCTATTGATTGTATAGTAATGATTAATCCTCTATCTGTGGGGCATCTGGTGCCTGGCCTGGAGGCTGTTTGGGACAGTCGGTTGAATGGAACATGTGCTTTGGCCTCTTGGGGCTGTCAGGTCAGGTCACAGTGCAAACCCTCCCAAACTGCCATGGCGAGGTGATAAAATAGAAATGGAGCTTCCTGAATCTTGATAGAACTCTTTTTTCTATCTCTCAGAGCCTCCCACATAGAGAATTCTCTCAAACAAAGCCTATAGGAATTCTGTCCTTCCCAAATTAGTGTGCAAATCACAGGTCAGAAGGTGCCCCAGACATGTTCTCTATCGTCTCTGCATGAAAGTGCTGTTTTTAAAGATAAGCGTTGGATATTGTTTTGGAGGAATCCTTTTGGAAGTTGTGCTTTACTTAGAAAAGGAATTCCTCACTTTGTTTGGTTCAGTATACATTCTGGACTAAAACTGAAAGATGAAGGATTTAATCCTTTAAATTTTTACGTTTTAGCCAAATAAAACAAAACCACCTTGAGTGTGAACCATTACTGAGTGATCGGTGGGCAGTGGGCAGGACTGGCCTGAAGTCTCTCATCTGGCTTGGATGGTGAAAAGAGAAGAATTCAGATTGGAGCCTTTTGTAATCTGGATTACTATTTTGAAGCTTCTCTTTAGATGCTGCGGCTTATGAGCAAGGAACTATTCTCTAGAATCACTTTTATTTTCAGGGCCTGAGTGTGCCTCTAAAAAAAAAAATGAGGTTTTAATGTCCAACTTCTCCTGTGGTTCGTTACCAAAGGGAGGCATTTCTTGTTTGCTCAGATGGGCTGAAAGCTTTTGCTTCTGCTTGAACATCCCTAGGAGTCAGGCATCTGAGAGATGAGCATGATAAGTTTTTCTGGACTTCCTCTTGAAATCAGGTTTTTTAATGGTGAAAGTTGATAAAACCATCAACATTATTACTGTGGATATCTTTCCATGTCTGTGCATAGCTTTTTGCCTCAGTCTTTCTCGTGGTATGTATATTGTCTGTTGTGGACATAATTTATCTAATCATCCCCTTTTGCTGAGTATTTAGCTCATGTTCATCTTTTGCTTTCCAGTTACAAGAGAAGCTCCATTGACAAACTGTGCTCACACCTGTTTGTTAGCCACCTGCGTTGATATTTTTCTAGGACCTATTTCTAGACGTAGATTCACTGGCTCTTTTTGGATACCAACATCTTCATCCTAAACGGCTGCATTCTGAGCACTGCTGTCTTTGGGGACTCCCCATGGTTTGGTTTTTCTTTTCTTTTCTTTCTTTTCTTTTTTTTAGCTTTTTTGCAAATCATTTTGGGGAAAAAAAATCTAAATCAGAGTTCCACCTGTGTAATAAGAGAGCATATTTTGGTTCTGGATTTTAACATTTCCAACATCCTCTTCCCATGAAGGTGTTATGCCCAAGTCGCTAAATCTCCGAATGACCACCAGGGAGCCGATATCTGGTGCAAAAGCAAGAGAGTTTTTATTACCAAGCTCCAGCTGGCCCTCCCACCAATACCGATGCAGCGGCTATAGGGAGGAGCCCTGAGCTCTGGGTTACATTGCTTATATAGGGTATACGCGCGCAAGAAATTTGAAAAGTGGGCATTTCCGGGTTGGGAGATGTCTAATTGGTTACCTTCTGTGGAAGGGTTAGGTGTTGGGTTCTGATTGGTTCCCATATCCTGGGCTGGTCCTGGGTTCTGATTGGTTCCCAATTCCCGGGCTGGCCACAGGTTCCGATTGGTTCCTATTACCCAGGTAGACCATGAGTTCCTGAACAGGAGATTCTGGTCTGGGGTCCGATTGGCTTGAGGGTGGTGAGGTGAGGTCAGGGGATTTCCAAAGGCTCTCTTCCTGGAACCTTACAAAATGTTTTTCTGTTAAAATGGAGTAGTTTAGGTCTTTCAAAGGGAAGCCAGCTCTGCAGACACCAGCTGATAACCTTGTATTCCTGAAAGATGTTGCTTGGGCTCTGGCAAGTGGTGGGGTGCTGAGGCTTAGTGATGGAGCTCCCCAGCATGACTGTGCTCAGCTGTGTTTACCCCAGCTCCTCAGGAGGGAGACTGACGTCTGAGTTTTGCATCAGCCTGAAAACCAAGCACAATACAGGCAGGGAACCTTGTGCCCGGTGAGAGGACAAGATAAACATGCCTAACTAATTGAGAAGCTGGCTTTTCCAGGATCCCTGGGACTAGATCTCACCCTGAGATTGACACCTTTGCCATGTTTCTTTAAAAAAATTAAAATTAAGGTAAAATATACACAACAGAAAGTGTGCCATTTCAGCCATTTCTGAGGATACAGCGGCATTAAATACAGTTGTTACTGTACCACTCTCCATCTCGGAACTTTTTCATCGTCCCAAAGCCTTTTCACAAAAGAAAGGGCATGTTTGAACCTAAAATTGGCATACCTTTGTGGCCACCAAAGCAGTTTCACATCCGGTTTAACTTTTTGAAGACACAGAGATCAGGGTATCATAAACATTTGGGGTGTAAATAGCACATGGCCCTGCTCCTGTAATTTGCCCGAGAAGACTTAAATTGACACCCAGCTGGTAGAAGCCGCTCAACTCGAAGCCAAATAATACCGTCTATGACATTAATTAGGAAGGCACCATGCCTCCGCCTGCTTTGGGCTTCCCAGTGCATCCAGCCTCGGCCAGCACTTCACCCTGTGTCTCCACCTCATCGAGCAAGCACAAAGGAATTAGTGCTGTTTTGCTTCTAGCATTTCACACAGCGCAGCCTCCCTAAGTCACCGAGGAACCTCAGTGCTGGGGAGAACATTTTGGCTTTTCCCAAACCAGCTTGCTCCCCAGACTTTGCTCTCACTGCAGAGACACACATATGTTTTGGAGGAAGTTGGCTCCCCAGGCCACTTCGTCCAGAAGCCCCAGAATCAGATATCCAAGCAGGAGGAAGATGAGGCTACATGTAGAATGAAAAGAGAGCAGCAACCTAGTCACCTTCCACCAAAATGCATCCCCCCTCCTTTTTTTTAAAGTAATTTCTGGTACTCAACATCCCTCAGTCCTTTCTGGAAGATGACAAGCAAAGTCCTGGCTACAGATGCATTGACTGTTTCTGAGAGAGCAGCACTCCTTCTCAGCCTGTGTCCTAACTGTTTCTTTTCCTCCAGATTACTTTTTGGTTCTGACCTCCTTTTGTGCCAGACTCTAGAGGCCGGAGGAAGTTTAGGGGAAAAGAAAACCCAGAACTAGTTAGATGTAGCCTGGCTGGTTAGAGGGCATTCAGCAGAGTCTTGACAAGGCAATGAACTCATTCTACTAACTGTAATTTGCATGAGGTCTTTAGCAGGTTCTTGGGCTCCTCAGACATCAGAGGCTTTTGATCGGCTCTCCTAATAACCAGGTCTCATGCTAACTGGTTTAGTGTGTTTTTGGGTTTTTTTTGGTGGTTGTTGTTTTGGTTTTTCTTTTTTATGCAATAAAAGCCACCACCGCCTACTCTTGAGAAAAAAAAGCGAGGCTAGGCTTTAGGAGCAAGAATTCTCAGTTGTTTTCACGTGTCCTCCAAATCGCAGAATGTTCTTTCCCTATTCAGCCCCTTGGAGTTGCTAAGAAACTGCCATTTCAGAGGAGGGGTAATTCAATTTTGATTTTAATTTAAAGACAAGGCAGGCAGAGTTCTTCACGTTCCTGAAATGAATGGGTGCCCGAGAAGGAGGTGGCTCACTCTTTCCAGATCGGTCCTGGGCACGCACCGTGACTGGAGTCTCTTGGTGTTTTGCTGCCAGAGAGTGTGGCTTTGAAATGGTTCTTTGTGGCAAGCGCTGCTGAACTTTGTGGAGAAATGCTTAGAAGACCAGTGTGTGCTGGGAAACCGGCAACTCCGGGCTTGATTAATTTATAGGTGTAATTTAAGAAGCTGGTTCTCCTCCTGATCCTGGGGATGTGTATTTACGGAGCCCATGGACAGGAGGCCTCTCTGCCCAGTGGACATTTTTTTATGGCCTTTGCTATGTTAGAGCAAAAGCTGTAGATCTCTTACGAGCAAACATATTATTATGTCCAGAGGAGGGATGGGCATGTTATAAAGTTTCAAATGGTCAATTAACAAAGATTTATTCTTTGTCACTCAGGTATTTTCTTTCTCTCCTTCTCAATAATTACCCCTTAGAATGAAACAGGCTGCTTGGTCCCAGCTCTAGAGTGGGATTTGAGAGAGCCTGTCTCAAAATTGAGATTCTCAGCAGCTGGGCCTTCTGCTTTGGTAAAGTCGACTCTTTTGGAGTACTTGACAAAGGGAGAATACGGGGGGTAGGGGGGGTGGGGGGGGATGTGTTTTTAAAAGCACTCCAGGCTGTGCTTACTACACGTTTATTTGGTGGAACCTCATTCCAGCAAGGCAGCCAACTGTCCCATCGGCTGCAGCCACACCCTTTGGACTGCCTTCCGTTCTGTCTAAATTTGGAGCTTACGCAGGGACCTCCAGGATCTCTACTGTAAGGGTGCTCGTCTTCTTTCTGGCCCATGCAATGTACATCAGCAACCTGCTGAACTCAGAATATGTGTTTTTAAACGTTTCAGTAAAAACACAGATATGAGATGCCTGTTGGCTTTTCTGTACATGTATATCGCTCCCCTTATAAAGAGCAAAATCTGGTTTTTATAATATCTGAGCATTAAACATGCTGTGAGAGACCCCTTGCCTAAAAGGAAATCCTTCTTGGTAGAGGAGATATGACTTCTGTGATTACAGAACAGATGGGCCAGCTCTAGATTTTATTCTCTCATCCAGAGATAATTCATTGACTGATTATTTTTATGGGTTTCCCTGGTGGCTTAGTGGTAAAGAATTCTGTCTGCCAATGCAGGACCTGTGGGTTCGATCCCTGGTCCAGGCAGGTCCCTGGGAGGAGGAAATGGCAACCCACTCCACTATTCTTGCCTGGGAAATCCCATGGACAGAGGAGCCTGGCAGACCACACAGTCCATGGGGTTGCAAAGACTCGGACACGATTTAGCAACTGAGCAACAACAACAAATTCTTTTATATCAGCTTGCTGCCCCCAAAGCTGCAGGCCCAAGGGCATTGGGGTACCCCCAGGGCTGAGGAGAGCACGTTTGCTCTTGGAGGGGCTTCATGCCCATTGTCCTGGCCCTGGCCCTGGCCCGCTTTGCCAGTGCCTGCTAGCCTGGGCCTCAGAGGGACTGCCCGCTTCCTGGGACTGCCCCCAGCCTGCTCTTCTACCTGCCATCTGCACCCCACATTCACCCTAGTTTTTCAGAAGTTAGAACGGGAGTCCAGGCGCTGTCATCCTCTCACTAGTGATCCCCGTTCTTGGGGGTTTGATGGACTCAAGGGAAGAGTGGTTGCTGAAGGATCTGAGAAAGGGGAACGCCGTTCTTGGCAGAGCCTGGCATCCTGGGATCTCTTCCAAGATGCTTCAGGCCTCATTCTCCGACTTGTTTAAGGGCAGAGAATAAGGTTGCAAAGGAAATCAAAGCCTGATGTGGAGAAACGAAACATGAGGCCTACTGACTTTTTAAAAACATTTTAAATAACATTCTCTAAGGTTTCATTTTATACTGAAGGCAGCTGTAATAAGTTTTGGAAGGCGGTGTAAGGTTTCGATTACAGAGCGATCCAGCTTGCAGTTTTTGTACCCAAAGTGAGAAAGGGCCGAGGGGGAGAGGGGGTGGCTCAGAGGTTATTTTGTATAAGGTGAGAAAATTTGAAAGGATGAATTCACCACTGTAAGCGGTAACATTTGGTATGCTGTAATTTGCAAATGCAATAACATGAAACCATTGCAAAGATGGTGCTTCTTTTTTTCTTTTTTGGGTGAACATAGTCCGGATAGCAATGGAATAACTTAATAACTGGAGCACAGCAGCACGTTGACCACAAGTAAAACAAGACTGCAGCTCCGTCGTGGGCCCTGCCAGTGTTGCCCCAGTGATGAAGTTCTCTGCTGAAGGCTGGCGCAGACCAGGGCTGCCGTGCCGTATGAAAGCCCTCATTGTTCACGGCATCATTATTTGGTATTACATGCACAATGTTTGCTTGTGAAACGATTTATAAGAAACAAGCATGTTGAAGAAAGGGGACTTGGTTTGAAATTCAGTTGATCTGGCTTATGACATTTAAGATTTTATAGTACCTTTGTTTCTAAGAATAAATATTTAGGTCCAGTGTAAATATTTATCTTTTGAACACACAAACACACGCATGCAAAACTGGAAAACTGAGCCAGAGAAGGAACTGATACCTAACGTTCACTTCTCTGTGGGAAGGAGTAAAGTGCCCCAGTATTTGATAGATGCAAAGGAGCCTGTTTTGTGAGCTTGGCTGGCAGTGTCCAGCCTGCGGGACCAGTGCCCCTTGGGCTGTTAAGTATCTTAGGAGGAGGCCTGGTGGGGAGAGTGTCTGTGGACTTAACTCTATTCTTTTCACGTGCATGTGGTGTGCTGGGGATGAACCAGAGCACTGTCCCTGCTGGCTTCCAACAGGTCCCTGCTGCATCCACCTGGCCACCAGGCCTGACCAGGAGGCTCACAGTGGCCCATCACTGGGATGGCGTCTTAGCCAAGCAGTGAGTGTTTCTAGTGATGCTTGAAAGGATTCCAGCTTTGAGATTTTCTGCTCCCATGACTAGGAGCCTCAACTTCTGGATTCTTTGCTTAGCCCATGTGGGTGAAACCATGGCAAATGAATGCCTTCTTTGGGCTCTGCAACCCTATCTTTTTAATGTAAAAATAAAGGTGTTTGTGAAGTGACGGAAGATTCTAGAATGAAATGTGCTAGAGTAACTGCTAGCACTTTTTTTCTTTTCTTTTTTAAGTTTTTAAAGGCCAGCTACAGGCTTAAACAGTAAAATCAATTTGCACATGGTCTGGCTCCTGTCCAACCAATTCCACTAAATGACATTTTAATCTGAAAGCCCCAATATAGAAAGGCTTAGATAGCTCATTCTAATTTGCTGTTTCCAGTGCGATGCTTGGGGATGCTCAGGTGTGGTGTGGAGACATCTTCTGTTTATCGGGCTGGTTGGGATGTCCTCATTTCCCTTGGTGGTGTTTTAGGCTGGAAGTTAAAGGCAGCGGTACCCACAGTGTGAGGAGTGATACAGGAGCAGGTGCGTGCAGGTAGCTGGGTGTGGGGTGATATTCGTGCGTGGACTCTCTTTCTGTGTGTGACTCTTGACTGAGCTGCTGTGCAGGAGGCTCTGGTCCGTTTGTAATTATGTAGACTATCTTTGTGGACAAGATCGTGCAGCAGGCTGGTCTGTTACTTGATTCTTGAGGAACCTTATGTAGCTTTTCCTGCATCTTGATGCGGTTGCCTCTGCAGGGTTTCTGCAAAGACCACCCCTGACCTGGAGAGTTTCCCTAGAGAGATGCAGACAAGCGAGGGTGGAAAGTAATTGCTGGCTTACCCACTGTGGGGCCTCCTTTAAGACGGTCCGAGACGGTGCCAGGATTTGTGAACCAGGGTTGCTTTGTGTTTCTTTTGGTGCCGCATCTGAACAAGCTGAGGAGTGTCTGCCTGTGCGTCTTGCTGGGACGCACAGTGGCCTGTAGTACTTGGGAGATGAACGGGCCGTGGGGCAAATAATGACCAAATGGAGTGAATTCTGCAGCAAAGGCCTGAAACCAGTTGTTCGGTTACTTTGGGCTTTAGATTTTAGTTTATTTTCTTTTCAAAACAAGGGCTGTAAATCTTCCCCAGAGCATCTTAGAAAGGTGCGGGGGAGACACTGGCTATAGGTGCCATTTTGGAATTCAGGGCGACCTCAAAAGTTAGTCCCTGAGATGTTAAGCTGATGATCAAGGTGAGTTTCTGCAATGGTCCCAAATGGAATAAGTGAAGAGGCACTCTTTCCCTCACCATTTGTCTTTTAGATCCTCAAAATCTTACTCCTGTTCATTAGGTGGCCATGGACAACAATGACTTGAGAATGTAGTAAGTTCTTTTCTCAGCTCTCTAAATGAGTACTCTTTTTCCAAGGGTCATGCTCCAGCCGTCTCCTTTGAAGTCGTTTTTTGTTATGCATCGGGCCGTGGTGTTATTTCAAAAGTCAGCCAGCAGACTCGAGGCCTTTTGGCTTGAGTTCACTAGCAGCCTTCTGGACAACACGACTTATTTGTTCATCTCTCCGTGTCCCATCCCCGCTCCCCCTTCTTTCTGTGTCTCCACCAGAACGATCACCACACCGGCCCATCCTCCAAGCTGGGCTGCCAGCAAATGCCTCCACTGTGGTTGGAGGCGATGTGGAGTTTGTCTGCAAAGTGTACAGCGATGCCCAGCCCCATATCCAGTGGATCAAACACGTGGAAAAGAACGGCAGTAAATACGGGCCCGACGGGCTGCCCTATCTCAAGGTTCTGAAGGTGAGCAAGTTCTGAATCCAAAGATACCCACGACTGGGCTTCCCCTGATGAGTTTGGCTGCAGGTTCATTGATTTCCTTTTGAATTTGAGAGAAGATGACTTGTCTGTGTTCAGCACAGTGTGTTTGAGAATTAGCAGATCATTAGGCTTGCTAATAAAATCTCAGAAGGGAGCCGTGGGGCAGTGGGAGGGCTACTAAAGCTGGAGTCAGAAGAGTTGAGCTGTTTATCAGCCCAGAGGTCTTAGATGAGATGTTTGAGGCTTAGCTGCGCATCTATAAAAGTGGGGATCGTGATAATATCTCCCCTACAGGGCGCTGTGCAGATCAGTGGATTGGAGTAGCTGGGAAGAGCGTTATAAACTCTAGGTGTTGTAGCAACGTTTATTGTTCCACTGATGTTTTTTCTTAATATGATGTTAGGATCAGATTTTAGTAGCCACTTTTTAGAAACAATATAGATTTTCCTTTTAAAAGAAATCTCGTAACCTTTGAAGTTCTTTCACATGTGGTTTAGATGATAAACTTGAGAAGGTATTTCTGCACATGTGAAATGTAGAACAAGGAAAGCCTTCTTTCCCCATGTAGTTCTTCTTTGGTTCCTTGCAAGACCCAGTTTTAATAGCACCAGCCTCTTTATTTTTAGATCTGTGTTGCTCTTCAAGATGGTGATAGCAACCGGTAGCTGAGTCTGCACAAATACTTCTGAGCACACTGCCTGACATGTCTCCCACACTGAGTTGCTCATAGAGAATGTCCTTAAGAAGAACAGGCTTCCAGTAGAACCATAGGTAGCTTAGCTCAGAACATTAAATTGCCAAAGTGTGCCCTCCAGCTACAAACACCCAGGATCCAAAAAGCAGGAAAGAGATGCTCAGCTTGGGGAACTGCAGGCCCTTTCTTCAAGGGAATTGATCACACCCTCCCCTCTCCACTGGGTCACTTCCACTGTCCACCAGTTGACTTATTTTTCTTCCTTTTAAACCCACAGCCCTTTGATGCTGCTGTTTAGATGAGATGGAGGTGGTTTTTTGGTGGTGTGTTGGTGGTGGGACCTTGTGAAGTCCTTCCGGGTTGGCCGTTATATTGTTCTCCTGTGTCTATTCCAGCACTCGGGGATAAATAGTTCCAATGCAGAAGTGCTGGCTCTGTTCAATGTGACTGAGGCGGATGCTGGGGAGTATATTTGTAAGGTCTCCAATTATATAGGGCAGGCCAACCAGTCTGCCTGGCTCACTGTCCTGCCAAAACAGCAAGGTAACAACGTTTTTTTTTTTGTTGTTTTTTTTTTTTTAAAGAAGGCTGGATATAGAAGCTGAAAAGACCTGGTGCTTTGGGAGATTGCAAGCAGCTTATAGGGTGATTCTGTGGTCTTGGTATATTCATCATAATCTTTCTTCCGTGATGCAGCTGGTAGGATGCCAGCAGCCATGGAAAAATACCCACACATGTTCAAAGCGCTTGCTCTAATTTCTTTTGAAGATTGCCCTTCACCCCCCACCCAGTTTTGAAGTTGTTCCTTCTGGTTTATCTTGTTCAGGCTGCACATCTCCCATCATTATTGCACATCAGCACTGTTGCACACACACCCCAGTGTGCCTGTTGTGTTTTGTGTTTGTGGCATTTGCATAACAGCAGAATGTGATACCTCCTCAACCCCAGATTTTTAGAGAAATATTGGCACAATATCATTGATTCAACAGAGCACTGTTTTCTCTGTTACCTAATTGATACTTACATTATACTGTCCTTGACCTTGTTATCCCAAGTTCAAGGATATTCCATCTCAGTGAATAGATGTACTGCTGACTGGCTATTAAAGACAGTAGGTTGCCTTTTTCAGTTTTTCAAATGAAAGTGATACGAGTCAGTCGTGTCTGACTCTGCGACACCACGCACTGTAGTCCACCAGGCTCCTCTGTGGAATTATCCAGGCAAGAATACTGGAGTGGGTAGCCATTCTCTTCTCCAGGGGATCTTCCTAACCTAGGGATCGAACCCAGGTCTCCTACATTGCAGGCAGATTCTTTACTGTCTGAGCCACCAATTTGTCATGATGTACATGCAGATGTTTTTGTTGCAAAAAGAAAAATAAAAGAGCCCCGTTTCTTTACTATCAATATCATGCTTTCTTCCATCTTCTTTTAATGCAATGTATGTTAAGATGGTTGTATAGGAATAAAAGTAACCAGAGCCTGGTAACCAACACAGAACCCCACCCTGGTGGTTCTCACAGGCCAGGAAGGATGTGCTAAGTATCCACCTGGACTTACCTGTGGTGTGCTGTCTTGCAATACAACAATTTAGACAGAGCCATCCTTTTTTCAAGGTGGGAGTCTGCAGCCAACAGGACCAGAACCCAGCTTGGACTTCTGGGTGCCCTACTTTTGGAAAATCACTCCTCCATCCAGAGCAAGCAAGCAAAGACCCAGAGAATGGATCTCTGTGGGTTGATTTTTCCATGCCTTTGTTTGCATGCATGTATGTCTAGGTGGTGAAGCCGGTGTGGTGACGGGCCTGTGGAGGTGAGCCGCTCCATGTTGCTCAGTGTCTCTTGGTCGTGGGCTTTGTGGATGGGCTGCGATTGGAATCTTCCGGTGGCCGGTACCCGCTGGAGGGCCCGGTGCAGTGCCTCGTGGTTCCATGGCCCCCTCCACAATCATTCCTGTGTCGTCTAGCCTTTTCTCTTGCTTTCCTTGTTTTCTAGGCCGCCGGTGTTAATACCACGGACAAAGAAATTGAGGTTCTCTATATTCGGAATGTAACTTTTGAGGATGCTGGGGAATATACGTGCTTGGCGGGTAATTCTATTGGGATATCCTTTCACTCTGCATGGTTGACAGTTCTGCCAGGTATATACTGCTCTTTCTCTCCACGGTTTTTCCCTCTTCTTGGTTGATTGCTATGAAATTAACACAGCTTCTGTTCTCAGGAATGGTCCCTTTTCCCCTCATATAAAGATTTTTCAAAATGTTTAGAATTATCCCCCTGGGATAAGAAAGTTGCCTTGGAAATTCACTTGCAGTGAGATCTCACCCATGCATTTATTTATGAGCGAGTGAAATTTTACCCTCCAAACCCTGAGAGATCTTATGTTTTTAGTGAGTTATTGAGTCACTGTGTAAATTCACCCATCCCGATTTCTTTTAAGGAAGAAGTTGAAACCACTCTGTAAAATTCAAAGTGATTTTTCTCATTTCAATTCCATTTTGTTAAAATCCCATATGTACTTAAAAGAATTCTTTTTGTTGTTCCACTTCTCTGTTTTTAATGAGATGTAAATAGATGGGTGTATGTTGAGGCTCCTGGGCAGAAACACCTCTGTGTGTAGGGTGTTCAGAAGCAATGTGTTATCTACTTGGGGATCGGTGGCTTGCTGCATGATGTAATGGAACAGACTCTTAGGCTTTTATTGCAAAGCATGTTCTTGCCATCTTGGGCTTGATGTTATTTCTACCCTACAGAGAAATCAACATCACTGAAGCCCTCTTGCCTAAACACTGCCGCTGTCTAAATCTTTTAACTGACATCTCTACCCTAGTCAAGTTTTAACTACTATCTTCTTTAACACATCTGTCTCTTTGTCATTTCCTTTGTGAAACTGCATAGACTATGGTTTGCCAGCTCATAATGTTCCACTCCAGTTATTAATTCCTTATTTTTAGAGTTTGGTGCCTACCTGCATGCTTATTTTATATCTAGCAAAAATAAATGGATCATTTCATTTTGTGCTGTGCTGCTAAGAGTTTTGACTATCTTGCAAATAGTTTTCTGACTCAGATGTATAAGCTTTAAATAATGCCATTGCATTCAATTTTTCCTTTTGTGAATCTGCTCTGAGTATTTGCTTTGAGATGGTGAGATGCCTCGTGTATTGAGCTTGCTTTTACTTGCAGTACTGCATTTTGCAAGTGCCCGACTGGCACTTCTTAACCGATTTGCCTGACAGTACGAGCACATTAACTAAGAATGCAGTTTGAGAGAAGTACTATTTGGAAATACACTGCTTGTCGATTGATCATTGAGGACCAAGGAGGGAGCAGATTATTGGAAGTTAGTGTAAGAGTTTCTGACTTAAGCAGTTTTATGTATCCTCACATGTGACATCATCTCTTTTTTCTTTAAAAGTTGTGACATGAGTATAACCAGATAAACAAAAATTTAAATGGTTATTGATTAAAGAATGTTACATACTTTTTATCGTATAGACATAAAGATTCTATAGTATAACCAATTCAGTCTTTATTATTAAAAGCATTTGTTTGTTTAGTTAAATAATCTACTGGACCTTTTCCGACCAGCCCAGTAGATGAATACTTTTTTTGTTTCCTTTGAAACTGTGTTCATCTGGGCATGACTTGGTCACATCTTCCTTTGGAAGAGCTCACTGAAATAAGACAGAGGCACTGTTCCTTTAGAGACAAAAGTGGGCATCGTTCACAGTTAAGAATTTTTAAATGGTTTGCATCAGAGACCATCAAGGAAGAAGACAGCCCTTTGTCGTGGGTGTGGGTGACCGTCCTACCCTACCCAAATGTCTTAACGGAATGTGACCTTGTAACCTGACCCTCGTACCTTGGTGTCAGCCAATCCATCATGATCTCAGGATTCCGGAGGTCCATTGAGGATAGTGATAAGAGACCACCTGGGCCCCAGTGGTAAATCAAAGAGCCCAGAGTTATTCACTTCTGTTTAGAAGAAGTGCACGGCAGGCCCAGAGCCCATGCCTCCTGCAGCGCTGAGCTGCTGGGAGGCCCGTCTTGCCTTGGGAATGAGTATCGCTTTTGATTTCCTGTAGCTACGCCAGGAAGCATCAGTGCAGTCTCCTAACTCTGTGGCCTGCTTATCTGTTCCTCTCCTGTGATCTGCAATCTAGCTCCTGTAAGAGAAAAGGAGATCCCAGCTTCCCCGACTACCTGGAAATAGCCATTTACTGCATAGGGGTGTTCTTCATCGCCTGCATGGTGGTGACGGTCATCTTGTGCCGGATGAGGAACACGACCAAGAAGCCAGACTTCAGCAGCCAGCCGGCTGTGCACAAGTTGACCAAGCGCATCCCCTGCGGAGACAGGTAACAGAAAGTAGATAAAGAGTTTGAAGAACTTTACCACTCCCCCACGCCCAGCCAGCTCTTGGGTCTCTTCCTCTGCTTCTGCACTTCTACTTGTGGGAGCATCCTTGTGCCAGTGGTTCTCACCGGCCTCTTGCTTGGCATCTGTCCAGTCAGTGTCTAGAGCTTAGAAGGTCAAGTCCTGGTGCATTGGTGAGGTGAGCTGAGTCTAGTTCTGAGGGTGAGAAAGCCCAGTGGTGCGAGACTCTGAGCTCATGTGCAGGGCTGGAAATAACCCAAGAGGCAGCACCCTGGTGCGTTTGCTGGGACTCACCAAACACACGTGGCATAAGCCCTCTTTGTCCCTGTGATCGAATGCTTCTTTTGGTGATAGACTGATGCCTGTTGGAAAAGAAGGGATTCTGGTTTTCTTGGACTTACTTTTTTGAAGTCAAGGTCAGAAACCTGTACCTCAAGGTGTCTGAACTACTGCCCCATGAGGTCTGTCTTAACTGGGTTCGGCTCCACCTCTGATTCTTAAAATAGAATCCTCTAGTGCCCCCAGTGGCTCAGTGGTAAAGAATCTGTCTGATGCAGGTGATGCAGGTTCCATCCCTGAGTCAGGAAGATTCCCCTGGAGGAGGAAATGGCAACCCACTCCAGTATTCTTGCCAGGAAAATCCCACGGACGGAGGAACCTGGCAGGCTGCAGTCCATGGGGTCGCGTGACTGAGCTCGCATGCACACATATGCCTATAATATGTTATGATTCGGTGTTCACATGAACGTGACTGTGGATTTGGTGGCAGAATGATTTGTATATTGAACGGGCAGCTAGTTGTTGTTACTCTAGGGCTTGTTAACGTCAGTCCTGTTGGTTCCTTGTTGCTTGTCTGTGCCTGCCGGTGGATTTACTTTTGCTTCGGGCAGATGGGACAAGTTGGAGCCAACACCTCTGCCTTAAACCAAAGCCTGGCAAAGCTGGTGGGGCTGGAAGTGCTCACGAAGATGGAAGGGGGAAGGCAGGTATGAAGGCAGTGTTTCCAAAAGTATTTAGTACTGGGTTCCAATAAAGGCATGAGTTTTGAAACAGTAAGGAAAATGGCTAACTAACTCACAGGGTCTAACTCAGTGTGTACAGGACACTTGTTAAAATTGCAGATTCCTTAGTTGCAGCCCCAGAGATTCTGGTTGAGTAGGTTTTGAAGAAGACCAGGAATCTGCACCTTAAGTAAGTCCTCAGATGATTCTGAAATGCACTCTGGATTAATCCCAGCTCTACCCATCCTGGGACTGCAGGTGGCAATGATATTTTCTGGACAAGGCATTAGGAAACATTAGGAACCAGTTGGTCAGCAGTGGTTTTGGCACAGATACGGCTGTTCTCAGCCCAGCTCCGAACTCTGGGCTGAATGGGTCCTTGTTGACTTCTTTGAATCTATGTTTCAAGCAGGTCTTTCTAAATGGAGGCTAAAAAAAAAAAAGTGGAGGCCGAGGGTAGCATTTGGAGTGTGTGTCAAGTGTAGGACAGTGCCCACATGGTGTGAAGGGTGGCAGCAGGGTGAGGCAGTGGAGGAAGATGTCATTGGCTCCTGCCTCCAAGAATGCTGTTTTATTAAAGCGGTGCCCTGTCTTTCTCGGGGCTTCCCTGGTGACTCATCGGCAAGAATCCGCCTGCAATGCAGGAGAGGCAGGTTTGATTCCTGGGTTGGGAAGATCCCCTGGAAGAGGGGCGTGGCAATCCATTCCAGTGTTCTTGCATGGAGAATTCCATGGACAGAGGAGCCTGGTGGGCTACAGTCCATGTGGTCGCAAAGAGTCGGACACAACTGAAGCGACCGAGCATATCTTTCTTGGGGCCAGGGAATTGATGATGAGGCCACTTGCCTGACTCTGGGCGAGTTCAGTCTTAAGATGACTCTTATAACATGGTACCTTCAGTGACCTTTTGGTGGTGTGGCCACCCCCTCCCGACCCTCAGGACCATTTTTACAGCTATCATCTTGAGATCCTGGCTCTAGGTTTAAAAGAGGGAGTGGTATTCCCATTTTTATTATTTTTTTTTTCTAATAGGGCAAAATGCTACCTTCTGGAAGAAACCTTTAATTTGGTGTAGCTAGACCATTGTCCTGTAATTATTTCATCATGCTTTTTTTTTTTTTTTCCTGCAGCTGTTATAGTGCTCTTCTTTTATTTAATATAGAAGAAGCAGATGCCTTTAACATCCCCTTGACTCATCTCTGGTCTTTGTGCTTGGTTTCTCTCTGGCTGACTGGTGTTTCTTCATTGTCTGTCTCAGTCTGAGCTGGTCCTTTTTCCTGTCCTTCCCTGTGTGTAACTGAAGGCAGCATTCTAGTTCTTCCTCCTTGTTTAACCCTCCCGCCCCTCCTTCCTTCTTCATTTTCTGAGTGCTTAGTCTAACACGGGTTTCATGAAAGACATGGCCTGTGGCCTTTGCCAATGGCTCCAAAGTTATTTGGGGGCCTTCATTTGAGATGCAGTGGCCTTGTGTTTCAGTAGGGTCAAATAGTGTAAGAGAAGCAGCAGAAAGTGGGCAGGTACCAGTCCCCCGGAAAAACAAATCTCTGGGCGTTTATCTGGGGGATGTTGACACATCTCAGCTGCACATGTGGGACCCACTGATTCTTCACAAAGAGCCGTTCGTCCATAATAAGCATGGCCCCTTTGGTGGAAGAATGCTTATCAGATACCTGGATAAAAGAGGGTTATTGGACTGTGGCTGGAATGAAAAGCCCCAGAAAGGCCTGCAGATACGTTGATGACAGAGAGCATACCACAGGGATGCCAGGCATGCCTTTACCTGGCGACAGGTGAGCTGTAATTAGATGTCTTGGGGATGGACTGTTCCTTGGTATTTCCTAGGCACTTGCCGTCCTGCATGTGCCTGGAATTTCATCTTCTTGGCCCTGATCCTTGCCCCTCCCCAGACATGCACAGACCACATCTCACTAGATCCATCATTGCTCCCTTTTAGAACAAGAGCAGATTTTTTTTAAAAATTGTTTTATCCTATTGTGAATTTTTTTGTTCACATTTACTAATATGAACTGGACTTACCAGTGTAAGACCAACATACGAGTTTGTTATTTGTTTTTGACACAAAATATATTTTCTCTGGTACCAAAGAAGAAATTCCTTGTGATCATTTCCTGGTAACCATGCATTTGTTGAGGCTCTTTATGCATTCTGATGTTTGGGGAAAGAGAAATAGCTTTTTGGTGGGGAGGTGGGTGGTGTAGGGCATCTCCCATTTCCTTTGGCAGGGATCCTTCCATGTTCTGAGCTGGGGCTCAGACAAGGGGACTAGCAAGAGCCAGCCCAGAGAGGGGCCTCTGCCTGAGCCTGTTGGCTCTTGTACAGGTCTCCAGGGCTGCTAGTGGACGGCCTGCCCATTGGGAAGTCTTCCTGACACATCCTTGAGTTGCCGGGTGGGCTGTACTTTTCGTGTGTTGCACACATTAGTTCTATGGGGACAGGGAGAAGTGTGAAAGGAAGTGAGCTGTTTGTTCAAGAGGTAGGCAGCATTGCTGGGTTTGTTGAGTTGGTTTCTCAGTGAGCACATCCTGTTCTTTTTCAAGAGCCAGACTCTTCCATAGAGCGGGATGGAGATACACTTGCGTCCAGCGATAGCCCCTCACATGCATGTACTTCATGCTATCTCGCCACCAGCATCTCAGCACAGCGCATCAGGATTGGCTTGTGTGTGTGTGTTTTATTTTTCTTTCTCCAGACTTTGATTTCACCCTCTTGATTACTGGTACAGAGAGATCGAAAACCAGAGAAAATCAAGGTCAGTCAAGGTCATGTTTTATAACAGTATGTTTGAAGCAAGGGACACATTCCCAAGGACATTGTGAATGGGACAAAGATGGCGTGTGTGGTTCGGGAGCCAGTTCTGGGGGGCCGTGTTATGAAACCCACTGAATTCTGTGAAGGGCAGGCCCACATTTAGAAGCTCATTTGCTGCCTAGCAGCTAAACAGCGTGATCTTGGAACATTCTCTGTTTTTTGGTCATTCAAGTGGTCTAATGGAACCTGGCTGGTTTCAGAAAGCATGTAGGTAATTGGATGGTCATGGATGGCTTAACTGGAATTTGCCCTTGCATGTGGGTGCCTGGCCCCCACTTGGCCGTTCTCTCCTCTCAGCTTCCACAAGACACAAAGTTCGGCGAAGATCAGACCTGGGTTTGGGCTGATGAGACCGGTCGGGGTTTGATAGGTTTTCTCTGGGGAGAGGTTTGGGGAGGCAGAGACTTGCTAAAGGAGCAAAGTAAGTGTCAAATTAGCTCCTCTGCCTGTTTACCTAAAATTTGTCATGGAAGGAAAACAAATCCTCCCCTCCCCCATCCCTTGACCCTTGATGTCATCCACCAGCTCTAGGTGGTGAAGGCACTTTGTTTGCGATTGGGGAGTGATAGGCGGTGCTTATAGCATCACTGTGTTAGCTCTGGGGCCTCGTGCTCTGGTTTGAGAATGTGGATCCGTGGACTGAGCGTCAGAGGGTTTCTCTGGCTGGCTGTGGCCCATGTGTGAGTCCTCCTCCTCGTGGCATCTATACCTCTGCCTGCCCTGTTCTCTGCCGGGCCCCCTCTCCTTGATGAATCAAATCTTGTATTAAAGGACAACACAATCTCTTGGTGGCCCTTTAAAAAGAAAAGAAAAACAAAAACAAAAACACTTTCTTACCTAATCTCCTTTATGTGCTGTGGAAATAGGAGAAAAAGCACATTTAGTTAAAAGCTTGATTTATGACATGAGGAACTTATGGTCAAGAGATTCCGGAGAGTGAGGAAGCTGAGTGGAGACCATGGCAAAACATGATGGAAAAGGGCCTGCCAGGATTTGGGAGTGGGGAAGCAGCTTATTTTAGAGTGTTAGTGTTTATTGTTTAAGAAACTCAGTGATCACTATCAATGGGATATTTTAAAATTAGAGGAAAAGGAAACCTGGAACTGAAGGAGCATATCTGAAAGGGAAGATTTTTATTTTGTGCCCCCACCCCACCCCAAAGAGTGATTACCTGTGTTGCAGAAGCAGGATTCAGAAGTGAAATTCAGTGGAATTCCTTGGAGAATGCAGTCCAGAAGAGAGAAGCTCTAAAAACACGGTGTTCCTCAGAGGAATTGCCTGCAGGGGATTGGGCCAGCCCTGCAAACACGTTAGCGCTTGGAGTAAGATGGAATGAAGAGAAAGCCAGTCATGTTTTACAGTCCCAGAGGGGATTTTAAAAGCATAGTAAAATGCATGGAGGTAGAATTATGATATACCTTGCGTAGACAGAGGGATTGAATTCTGTCAATTCTTCCACTTGGGACATTTTCTTTTCTTTATTTTCTCTTTGTGTATTTTTTTTTTTTTAAACAGAAGGATCTTCCATATCTGTCCATGGAATCTAAACCTCTGCCCTTAATCTGAGCAAAGTTTCCATAACCTTCATCCTAGTGACAGCAGCAAAGTTGGGGAAGAATTTCCGTTTCAAAGCTTTCGCATTAAGACCTTGTGGGAGACACTCTGTCTGTGCGGGAAGATGTGTATGGGTGCGAACTCTTGTCACGGGTTTGTGGGCAAAGATTCCTCTGGGGTCACAGGTTAGCCGCGGAGCAGTTAACTTCTGACTGAATGCTTCGTTTTTCTTTCTGAGGCAGCCACTAAGCCCTATTTGTCATGAGGACTTTCTTAACTCTCCAGCTCTCCTCCTGCCCTGGGATTGTCCCCTGACTCCTTAATTTCTGAGGCTTGCTCTTCTGCCCACCAGATCCCTCCAGCCCTACCCACCCACCCTGGTTGTGAGCAGAGGGTCTCATCTTTCAAACCATTAAGGCAAATCCTACCCTTAATGCTGGTGGAATTGCTTCCTCCCCTGCTGCACGCTCTCTGACAGACAGCACCTCACACACAGAACAGTGCTAGGCTGCAAGTCTGTAGGCTTCCCCAGAGAGAGGGGTCGTCATAAACTCCCATGAATCTGAGCAGCAAATGACTCTAAAAAGATGCTAAGGGACCTCCTTGGTGGTCCAGTGGTTAAGATATCACCTTCCAGTGCAGGGGGCATGGGTCCGGCCCCTCGTCAGGGAACAAAATTCCCATACACCACTGGGGTGCAGCCAAAAACAAAAAAGATGCTAAGAGGAGCCATTGTGGTGTTGGTAGCAAAACTGAGCTCTTAGCAGGTGCCAGGCTGAACGCTTTATGGGTATGACATCATTTTACCCTCACAGTAGTTCAGTGACGTGGGAACTGTTCTCAGTTCAGTCGCTCAGTCATGTCCAGCTATTTGTGACCCCATGGACTGCAGCATGCCAGGCTTCCCTGTCCTTCAGCAACTCCTGGATCTTGCTCAAACTCACGTCCATTGAGTTGGTGATGCCATCCAACCATCTCATCCTCTGTCGTCCCCTTCTCCTCCCACCTTCAGTCTTGCCCAGCATCAGAGTCTTTTCCAGTGAGTCAGTTCTTCACATCAGGTGGCCAAAGTATTGGAGTTTCAGCTTCAGCATCAGTCCTTCTAGTGAATATTCAGGACTGATTTCCTTTAGGGTAGACTGGTTGGATCTCCTTGGATTCTGGTTGGATCTCCTTGTTCTATCCTTTTAACAGACGAGGAGACTCGAGTTGAGGAAGGCCGAGTGACTAGCTGAAGCTCTCACAGTTAGTGTGGGGACAGGTGCCCTGCAGCTCACAGTGCTGCACCTGGCTCAGGGGGGCTGCCCCTGTCCCCACTCAGGGTCCCACACTGTAAACAGTTCGCAGGGGAAGGGTGCCAGCTAGGGTTGGTGGCACCAGCTAGGGTGGGGAAGTCACTGGGGACCCACCTGGAAGGATGCAGAGGTGCCCCAACAGCCAGCCTGTAGCCCAGGGAAGAGATGAGAGCCAAGATCTTGTCGTTTTTGACTCATTTTAGATGTCAGTATATTTCAAGAATATGCCCCATTTTCCGTGCCCCCACTCCTGCCCATGACATGTCTCAGCCCAGATCCTTCTCATTCTTAAAAATATTTTTGTCATTAAGGAAAAGTTCTTTGTTTTTCTAGAATGTAAAAGATATACATATGCATGGCAATCAAATTCAAATGCTTTAGAAAGTTCTGGAATAAGACATATTCCACTCCCCTCCCTCCTCAATTTCTATCCCGTCTCCCCGGAGGTGGCCAGGGCTCAGGCTCTCAGATGCTTCCTGAGACATGTCTCAGTGCCCGCGTCCTCTCACCTCCTGTGGGAAGGCGGCCCCCACTCGCCGTGTCCTGGAAACCTCACTGATACAGAGAAGGCGAGACGGGCCTCTCACCCAGAGCCGCTCCCCCATCACCACCCCAGGGGGTTTCTCCGTCTCCAAGTTCCCTGCACACTCTGCTCAGGGGTTCTAGTAACCCTGTGGTCCAGTGAGCAGGGCTACACTGCTGGTCTTGGAGAGGGAGTTCTGGCTGTGGACTCTGCCAGGCCTCGTCCAGTTGGGGCCTGTGCGTCTCACCGTCTCGCTGACTCTGACTGCTGTTCCCAGTCTTCTGGCCTGTGATCTTCAAGCCAGTTCCCACCGTGATGAGTGGTGATTTGTGCTTCTTCATGGGGAGACCTTTCCGTCTGCAAACACCCATCTCCTTTGGCTCCATAGCTCACAACCTGATGCAGGGCGTTAGGATTCGGGGAAGTGTTTCTGGCCAGATCTGTTCCTTGGACTCTCTTCTGAGCCCTTCTCTGCAGATGGAGCTCAAGACATATATGTGGTCAGTGGAGGCTGGGGAGATGGTGTTACTGGTGGGGCCTGCAGCTGAGGTCAGCATGTTGCGGAGGTGGATTCTGCAGGCTTTTCTTGTTTACCTTTGTCTTTTTTCTCTTTTTACCTTTGTGTCTTTTTGCTTCTGCTCTTTGCCTCTGTGGCCCCGACACTTAGGTATGAAGCCTCTTAGAGGTTTTTCTGTCCATGAGGCCCCCTCTCAGCTCCAAAACTAATGACCGCTAAGTTCCTTTAAAATAGGTACACGTATATATATCATTAAATACACACATAAATGTATTTATATGTTTACTATGTTCATAGTGAGTAAACCTTGATCATAGAGTCTACATAATAAAATTTAAGCATGATTCCCTTTGACAAAAGACTGCTCAGAAGGCTCAGAAATGTTTTCATGTACATTTAAAAAGATGATAGAAATTCTATGTTAAAAATTGCCTTCTTGATATTATAAGTAATACTAATACCAGCTTCCTATTCCTGAAATGATTCCCCGCCCCACCCCCAATCTATTCTTGGACATCTCAGGTTTCCTACCTGCTCTTTAAGGGCAGTCTAGGTTTAAGGAGAGTCAAGGAGGTTTTTAAGTAGGATGTTCCCAGAGTAATCTTCTGGTTCCCTATGGGAATGGTCCAGGCTCTGCCTTGAAAGTTCATCCCCTTTAAAAGTTCATCCTCTCGGTCCTTGCCATCTTGATGTTAAAAATGTTTGTAAGCACTGCTGGGGAGAAGGGTTGATGTGAGAGTCATGTAGGGGACTGAGCCACGTTTGAGGGGTCACGTCAAACCCGATTCCAGTTCCCTTGGGCCGGTCTTGTTCATGGTTTAGAGTAAGGTGATGGTCAGGCAGCCTGTAATGGTACTTTCCTTTATAGAAACCAGCACAGAGAAGATGATATATTTAAGAAATAACCATTTTTTCAAATGCAGACTATAATGAATGAGTGTAAACTGAGAAAACTCAGTAAAGCCTTGCAGGCTGCTGGGCGGGTGGGGGTGGGGAGTGGGGGAGGGAGCTTTCCCACAAGATTGTGACTAAAGAGGTATTTTTCTTTCCCCTGACTCTTTGTTCACTACTTTCTGAAACCAAAGTTGACTTGGTCATCAGCTAGTTCCCAGGAGGAATGGGGGAGAAGTAGACAGTGGTCCCCAATGCCTGGGTCTCTGGTTACCCTTGAATAAAGGCACTTGTTGCTGCCAGAATGCTTTTCCCATTCAATTTCTAGAGCTAGATCCTTGACGTATTCTCCTTTACATTTCAAAAGATAGAGCTGATCGAAGAGCTGATTTTCCGGAAGTTTTTGTGGAATTTCATAAGTGTAACATTGATTCACCATCTGAGCTGGTATGCCAGGAGGAGACTGCTAATCTGTGGCTCTGATACAAGCCCAGGCAAAAGGCAAGAATGAAGCCTGTGGGGGTCTAGCTGTGTATTCTTAGATGATATCTTGAGGGTTTAGGGCGGAAACAAGACTTTTTTTTTTAATCAAGCAATATCTAAAAATGTTGTTTGGAAGTCTGGTTTTAGGAACATACAAATTGGATGAAATCTAGTACATATTGCCTGGATGGGGAGGACCGAGGAGTTGGAATCTAGCTCCTAAATGTTTGGTCTTAAATTCATGACTTTGGCCAACCCACCCTCTCCTTGCTTTCTAAGAGCTGACCAGTGGCTGGGCTCTGGCCAGCTCCCAGTCTTCTCAGGTGGAGCCAGGATTACATCTGTGTCTTTGCATTTTGTATCCAGGTTTCTGCTGAGTCCAGCTCCTCTATGAATTCCAACACCCCACTGGTGAGGATTACAACTCGCCTCTCTTCAACTGCAGACACCCCCATGCTGGCGGGGGTCTCCGAGTATGAGCTGCCAGAAGATCCCAAATGGGAGTTTCCAAGAGACAAGTGAGTACTTGAGTGGGGACACATCTCCCAATGAAGACTTAAGTATAAATGGGGACACTGGATTGACATTTTCTGTTTATGACTCTTAATTGCCAAAGTCTTGTTGTGATGATGTCAATGGGAATGGGTAAGATTGTATTTCTAAATAATCAACTCTAGGAAAGATAAAGAACTGATTCTCTCATGGGCTCTTTTTAATAGTTCTTTTAAAGCAGAACTACTAAGCCGTGGCTGGTTAGCAAATGGTACCTTGTTAGCATTTTTTTCTTTTCTTTTCTTTTTTTTTACTTTCTAGATAGTTTAGATCCAGTCAAATGGAATATAAGTTGGATTGTCCCATTTATAAAACAGAATTGACATTCTAACTTCTGGTTGCTAGAACATGACTGTCCTATGGTTCATTTCTTTAGAGGGATTAGATATAGAATATAAATTGCCTTAAGAATCTTTACCCAACAGTGCTATTTTTAATAGTTATTAATATAATATTGGGCTGTAAATCTTCAAATATGGTACCTGCCATTGAATTTCTTATGGTCCATAATATTTTCCTTATTGGGTGATATAGAGATGTTCCAATAAGATCAGTCCAAGTGTGGCCGCCTGGGCTCTGGTGAAGGCATTGTTGAGAGCTGTATATTCTTGGTCTGGCTTCAAGTTCATGGACTTTGGATTCTCTTGGGCTAGATTTGAATCCTGGCTCTGCAAGCCAACGGCTGGGCAACCTTGTATGAGTTACCTGATTCTTTTGAACTTCATTTCTATAAAATGAAGGTCATAGTACAGACCTCCCAGGACTGGAGCACAATTCTTGGGTCGTGTGAATTTCCCTCATAACCGGTGAGATCTGAACTTCAGATCTCAGCAAGATGAACTTCAGATCTCCAGCCAGTGGACAGATCTTATGCTACCAGCCACCCATCTTCCAGCCAGGGACCAGCCCCCAGGTCTACCTTCTGAAGTGAATATGATGGTCATTGAAGGGCTGTCAGCTCATTTCCAGGGTCTCTGTTGTAGTGGTTAGAGTCTAAACAGCTTGAGAGTAATGGAAGGTAGAAATTGCTGACTCTACATCTGCATCAAATCAACTGGAATAAGCTTTTGACTTGCTTATGTACAGCTACCCTATTGGTCTTACATTTTGCACTGTCTTCTTGAGGTTATGTCAAAGAGGTGTCTAATAACTAGAGAAGGAACTCGTGCACAGATTTGGAAATACAAAAATAAGCTTTTCCAGAGATTGGATGTGATGAGGAGCCTTTCTTTGGAAGAGGGGTAGCTTACATGGCATTTGACTCACACAACTCCAACCAGCTTTGTTTCCTAACAGCTCATTTAGAGATACTAACATACGCCATAAATTAGAGCCAAATTATTGTACTGGTATCATTTTGTTAGAGTGTTAATGGAAGTGATTTCCAGTTTCTGTGCTGTTCGTTCATTCATTCAGGACTTGTTCACTGCATTCTTAACCAGTGAGGCACCAGGAAAAAGAATGACTTCTTCACCTGTGCAGTGTGAGAAGAGGGTGTTTCGAGCTTGACTAAATAAGTTGGTGGGTTCTTGTGCACATTCCTATGGATATAGGACTGAGTTGGGGAGCTGTGATCAGATGTTAAGAAATTGTAGCTCCCAGGTTCAAGTCATAGCTTTTGCCACTTCTGACACCTCCGGCAGCAGTGGGAGTCTGTCTGTCAGCTCCCACCCAGAGTACCCTGAGTGTGGAAAATCTGAGTGCTAAGCCTTTCAAAATAGTGTTTAGCACAACCATAGGTAGAGCAGATTTCCAATGAATGAAGGCTATTTAGAAGCAGTTTATTAGATTGGAGGCAGACGTTGTACAAAGAAAGGATTGTTATGTTTGTAGTAGCAGGGCAATAGGACATAAATTAGCCATTTTTCCAATGCAAATGTTTATTTTCTGCCAAGATATTAAATTTCATTTTAGCTCAGGGTAGGAAGGGAATGACCTCAGCATAGCACACGCTACCCTTGGTCTTTGCTTTAACTTTTTCAAACCATTGCATACTTAGCAAAAATACTGCTTACCAGTGGCAGCTCAGTACTTTGCTATGTTATACTTAAATGAAAAAACCACATTTGTAAGTGTTCCAAAGTCTCTTCCATTCTGTTGGTTTTTAAAATGTCCAAGGAGTCTATATGGCTGTTAGCATGATGCATGTAGCGCTTCTGACCTCAGAAATTTAGTTTGTTGGGTTCACTTTGAGTTTTCTTCATTATTAATTTTGCGTAGTCATAAGGATTTCTAAACTAATATGTCAGAAAAATCCCCCTCTCTCTAGAGTTTTCTTTTTCCTTTAATGAAAAAACAGAGATTCCTTGAAATGCGTTTAAGATTCATATCTTGTAACTTGGTCCAGAATGTGACCATAAAATCCATTGGTATTTAAATAATAGTGATTTTTAAAGACATCACTTCACAGAGGGGGAAAAAAACAGGTTTAACGGTTTTCTTTGAGACATTCTAAATTACAAATCTTCGATGGGCTCAAGATCAAAGCTTCTCCTCATTAGCACTTAGGAAAGCTGACCACCTGACTGGCAAGGATACCTTCCTTAAAGAAAATAAATCAAGAATACAAATGTGACATTCAATAGTTGTTCCAGCAGTCACTGACATTACCTAAAACGTCACTAAGAAAATACTCAAGCGCGTGTGTTCCCCAAGTCTCATTAGTTCCATATGATAAATGCTCCATGCTTTTGTAAGCTGCTGAAAGATTTTTATATTGAGTTCTGGAATTTCCTCGCTGTACCAGATGCCGTGTACTAATCCTGCCTTTACACATTCAGGCTGACGCTGGGCAAACCCCTGGGAGAAGGTTGCTTTGGGCAAGTGGTCATGGCTGAAGCAGTGGGAATTGACAAGGAGAAGCCCAAGGAAGCAGTCACTGTGGCCGTGAAGATGTTGAAAGGTGAGGGGGGCGGTGGGGGGGGGAGGGGAGAAGGGGTAGCCTTATCAAGAACGTTCCTTTTGTGTGAACTCTATCATGGCGCAGGGTCAAAGAGCACATAGTTGACCTAGGGGTTGAGAAGTTTTCAGTATAAATCAGCATCTCGGACAGACTATTTATCTTAAGCAGTGTGCACTTATAAAAAAGAAAAGCCAGTTCTGTTAGAAAGTGGTAGCTCATTCCCTTTATATTTGGAAATGCTTAGAAAGTATTGACTCACATAGAGCTGATTAATTTAGATGAGTGTTGGCACGTTGGATGCAGAACACAAACCTTATCTTACAAATAAAGGGAATTTGGCCTTTTAGGGGGAGCCAAGAAGGCTGAGAGAGAGGAGGCCACTCCTCCTTTGCAAGAGGCACAGAGCGGGAATGGCTCTGGTCTGGGAGTTGCTTAGGAAGCTAAGAGGGAGCGCATGGCATTGATGCTGGCGCAGAATTGCTCACATGTTCAGGGATAAGTGAGCAATGACCCAGAGATGTAGACGTCGAGAGGTGTTCGTGGGAGCCCGAACATTTATGTGTTAACCTTCCAACCCTGCTCAAGGAGCCTGAAGACCTTTTAACCATTAACTTCATCTTCCCACAGTATTCTTTTATGAGAGGAGTTATAGGAAACGGTTACATTATAAATCCCATTGTGGGCATCTCAGAAAAGACACCCCAAGCAGAGTTTTTCCCACATGTCCTGGCAGACAGGTCTGTTCTCAGAATGTGGGTGGGTGGGGGTGGGGGGGAGTGTCACGCATTGTGGACACCCAGGAGTCAGGCTTTTTCTTTCTTTCATGGGATTTTGATTCATCGCATCTCTTCCTGAGAGGAGGGAGCAGGGTAGAAATAGTTGGAAAGGGTTGGGTGTTTTTTTGGTTGTTTTTCCTTAGCTCTGGATCTGAATGGCTCCTCAGGAAAATGAGGACATTTTGAGCTGCTCCCCACTTTGGGTGTGATGCCTGGGAGGACCACAGACATCAGCCATGGTCATTTTAATAGCCAGTGGGCATCTCAAAGCTTAGAGAGGATCGCGTGTGTCACTGGAGTGGAGCCTCTCCCTCTGAGGGGCAGGTGTGCACTCTTCCGTGGGCGTTCATGTGGATCTTACACTTCAGGCACTTGTGTTGCTCTTCCTTTGTAAAGCCAAAGAGCTTTATGCAGCATGGCTTCCGTCCATGGCTTAAGCTCAGATTTTTCCCATATTGAATTAGTTCAATTCAGGTACCCGAGGAAGAATCTTGCCACTTTTTGGAAGCTTGACTGCGAGCCAGGATATGCAGAACCTAAGCTCTTCTTGTTTGAAATTATGGAGCAGAGAGGTTTTTAAAACTTTAATTAACTTAATATAGGAATCCCAGCCCCTTGGGAAGCCCATGGAAGGCTAGAACCTTCAGCCCCTCGAGATGCAGGAGCGGGCGCACACTTTGTCCTGGTATGGGGACTTTTGCCCTTGCCTGAATCCATCTGTGAGTGCCCTGTGGGCTTTGAGGGCTCAGCTTAGCAGCCTGTGATCTAGAGAAAGTCTGAAGTATATGAAATGCCCCCATCTTCCTCCTGTTCCTCCTCCTCCACAGAAGTCCTCACAGTTGCTTTTGGGCCCCATGAAATTTGATGTGGTTTTCTGAGACACTTGCGATCAGCCAGAGGATGGAATTGTTTCATGGTAGGGAAGAATGCCCTCATGTCTGTGAGGTTTGCTGGGAAAGAATTGGCCTTAGCGCCCAAGGCGTATATAGTTTTCCCCTGACTTTTGACACTATTGACCCCAAATTAGCTATTTGACATGGAGGAGGGCAGTTCTCTGGGCATTTCCTGCTTCACCAGTAAGATGAGAGAGATGATTTGGAAAGTCTTTTCTGGTTCAGAAATTCAGTTTCATTCTGTTTCAACCAAATGTTCATCAACCAACAGCAGCAAAACTGATCTGTAATTTGCCTAATGTTCTAGATGATGCCACTGAGAAAGACCTTTCTGATCTGGTGTCCGAGATGGAGATGATGAAGATGATCGGGAAACACAAAAATATCATAAATCTCCTTGGAGCCTGTACTCAGGATGGTGAGTAGGAGGGAAAAAATGCATTCATCCACATGACCCAGAGTCATTTTAGAAGCGTATAGATGTTTAGATCTTGCTCCTAGAGCCTCCTAAGCACGTGTTTAAAGTTCTTTTTAAAACCCACCTCAGGAAAGTGTTCCTGATGACCATGCCTGGGGTCTAGGAGGAAAGGTGGATGTTGGGCAACCCTGGATGGGAAGGCCTGTAGGGTTTTTTGGACACAACCTAGAAGGTGTTTGGAAAAGGCCATCTCATTATGTTTTTGTTCAGTGAGTGCTACGAGTGAATTCCCAACGTAAGATCCTGCATTTTGCTTGACAAGTTCTTCCCTTCAAATGGGATTGAGGAACCATGTCTTGCTGTGGATGAGTCCCCAGGAGTGGCCTTAAAGAGGGGAGATGGACAGGAAGGACATGTTATCTTCCTCCGGGGAGTGAGGACCCTGGCTTCTCTCACAGATGATGTGTGTCACTTTGGGAACCAGTTTGATGATAATTAATAAACTTGGAATGCCTGGTTTTTGCCCTGGCAATTTCCCTTTGAGGTCTCTACCGGGAGTCAGGAGACCGTAAAGGGTTATTGTAAGTATTTTCGCTTTGTGACAGCCACCCACCTCTACTGCTGGAGTGAGAAAGCTGCCACAAACAATACAGAAATGAACTGGCCTCGCTGTGTGCCAGTAACATTTACACACGAAAAACAGGCTGGTCTCTGCCATAGGGGCAGTATTGCACGTGTGTATAAGGAGCCAAGCACTAGCTTGCAGTGTTCATTGCACAACGTTTGCAAATGGCCCAAGCCTGAACACAACCCATCGGGGGATGGATAAATACAGCATGGTATATTTATATGATAGACTCTATGTAAGTGTTAAACAGAATGATCTGGATCTATTTTTTATCAGCCTGACTGGCTTCCAGAAAGATCATGTGTTTGGGGAAACTGTTGCAAAGCTGTGTCTTTATGACTCATTGATGTTGCTAAAAATAGAACATCATTTATTGATACACATGTGTTTGTACAATTGTTAAAATTAAATGAGAGCAGTAAATTTATGGTAGCGGTTGCTTTCCAAGAGGGGGCATGACAAGAAAGGGGCACTCAGGAAGCATTTCTGTTTCATTAGACTGTTGAGTCTACCTTGACTGGGTGTTTGTTGTCATTTGGGGGGAGATTAGAAGGCAGGTGTTCTATTTTTGTGTGTGCCATTCTGTATGTTTAAATTAAAAAAAAAAAAAAAAAAAATAAGCACTGAGTTGAATAACTACGAACTCCTTGGCAGAGCTGCCCCAGGGCAGCTCCAGGGTTCGCTGCCTCTCCAGCTTGTGTTTTCCATCCACAGGGCCGCTCTATGTCATTGTCGAGTACGCCTCGAAAGGCAACCTTCGGGAATACCTCCGCGCCCGGGAGGCCACCCGGGATGGAGTATTCCTATGACATCAACCGCGTTCCCGAGGAGCAGATGGCCTTCAAGGACTTGGTGTCGTGCACCTACCAGCTGGCCCGGGGCATGGAGTACTTGGCTTCCCAGAAAGTGAGTCCTTCCCCTTCTCCTTGGTTGGATGGATTCCAGTGAAAAATGTCTGAAGAAAACAGGCCATTTGGACATGCTTGTTTGCCGAATCAAGCCCTGGCCTGTCTTGTACAACCTGGAAAATAAGTCTTGCATTATTCATACTGGATTTTGATGAACTCTTTAACAGCCAGAGTAGTGTCATAGACCTGTAGCAGCGCCACAGAGCTGAGCAGAGAAGATGTCTCTTCTCAGAGATGGGCTGGCCGGCACCCTTTGGGGAACCAGCTTTCCAGGTGGACGGCAGTGGGGTTAGGGGGTACTGCCTTTGATGCCGATGATCTTCTGGCTTTGTTTTGTGGTTCTTGAGTCTCTGGATGTGGACGTTGGGTGTCATCTCTGTGGTTTTGAGTTTGAAATGATGTTAAAGATTCTAGGGACGGAGATCAGATGATGGGGTGTTTTGGTAACGTCGAGTGCCAGGTATTCTCTGGATTGACTTTGTCTTATTTTGCGAGGTGACCCTCTGTGGTTAAAAGTTGGCCAGGTCCCCTGAGGTGAATCTCTTGCATTCCAAGCATGCTGCACGCAGTTGGAACTTGAAACATCTGAGTTATTCTGAAAGCAGTTAGCTGGGTGCCCAGATGTCCCCTGGGGCATTTTGGATTGGCCCCAGGTGCCCTTCCCTGGCCCACACTTTGGGGATGATCCATAGCTTCTTCCTTGGGCAGAGGTGGGTCAGTTCTTATCTGCTCTGGAGTGTCATGAAACATCAGTAATTGCTCACGTCCTCAAAGAAGTAAGAGCCTCTGGTGGGCGTGGACCCTCTGTCCCCCTGCGGAATCTTGGCCATGGCGGTCATTGACGGGGCAAGGTAGCCGCTGTCAGGCCACACCATGTAATGATTCAGGAAGGGCCCCGCTGCACCTCGGCCCCTGCTGTCTGTAGCCAGGAGGAAACACAGCCAGAGTTACCACGTGTTCTGGGTTGTTTTTTTTTTTTCTTAGCAAAAGAGTCCAGAGTTGAAGATTTAAAAAAAAAAAAAAAGTTTTTCCTGTAAAATCTCCCAATGTATAGATTTCAGGAAACCAAGACAGAATGGAGTTGTGTGTGTATACGTGTGTGTGTGTGTGTGCAACAGATTTTGCCAGCTGTCGAGTCAGACAATCAGATCCAGAATGTGGGACATTTGACAAGACATTGCTTCAAAATGTCAGAGTCAACAAAAGATTGAAAAAAAAAAACCAAAAATCCTACAGAGTGTTCCAGATGAAAAGAGGCTTAAGAGTCATGACAACTAAATGTACATGTGTGATCCTGGACTAGGTCCCTGTTCTGGGTGAGAGGTAGGGGGACAGCTTTTGTAAAACTGTTTATGAACACTTAAAATATGTGTATGGACTATATATTAGATAGTGTGGCTGCTTCACTGTTAAATTTGGGGGCAGTGATAAAGGTCTTGTGTTAAGGTAGGAGATACCTGCTAATGAAGTCTGCAACTCATTTTTAAATGATTCAGCCATAAGTGCATGTGTGTGTGTGTACATGTGTGTGTATGTACGTGTGTGTGTGTGTGTGTGTGTGAATGTGTGTGGAGAGCCTGGGTACAGAGGGAAAGAGAGAGCAAAGAAGCATAAGAATTGAATCTGGCAAACATGGATATCCATTATTCTGTTTTACCTTTTCTGTAGCTTGGAATGATTGCTAACTAAAACCCTGGGAAGACATCCTGCCTGCAGGCTGCCAGATCTGACCCTCTGGTCCGTCTTCCTCTGTCCTCCTGCTTTGGTGTGGAGGGAGGATGATTTTAGGGGCTCAGCAGGGAGCTGCTCTTGATAAAAGTGGTAGAAGGCTGGCCTGGTGCTTTTATTAATCCTTCAGCAAATATGCCTGAGTGTTCCTGATTCGGATGCCTGGTGTGCTGGGTCAGGCTCCCTGTGGGTGACCAGAATGGACACCATCCTCAGCCTCTTGTAGTGGACACTGTGGGGGACAGCAGGTGAAATCAATAGTCAGTTCAGTTCGACTTTTGCAACCCCATGAATTGCAGCACGCCAGGCCTCCCTGTCTATCACCAACTCCCGGAGTTTACCCAAACTCATGTCCATCGAGTTGGTGATGCCATCCAGCCATCTCATCCTCTGTCATACCCTTCTCCTCCTGCCCCCAGTCCCTCCCAGCATCAGGGTCTTTTCCAATGAGTCAACTCTTCGTATGAGGTGGCCAAAGTATTGGAGTTTCAGCTTTAGCATCAGTCCTTCCAATGAACACCCAGGACTGATCTCCTTTAGAATGGACTGGTTGGATTTCCCTGCAGTCCAAGGGACTCTCAAGAGTCTTCTCCAACATCACAGTTCAAAAACATCAATTCTTTGGCACTCAGCTTTCCTCACAGTCCAACTTTCACATCCATACATGACCCCTGGAAAACAATAGCCTTGACTAGACGGACCTTAGTGGGCAAAGTAATGTCTCTGCTTTTGAATATGCTATCTAGGTTGGTCATAACTTTTCTTCCAAAGAGTAAGCGTTTTTAATTTCATGGTGGCAGTCACCATCTGCAGTGATTTTGGAGCCCCCCAAAATAAAGTCTGACACTGTTTCCACTGTTTCCCCCATCTATTTCCCATGAAGTGATGGGACCAGATGCCATTTTCTAAATGTTGAGCTTTAAGCCAACTTTTCACTCTCCTCTTTCACATTCATCAAGAGGCTTTTAGTTCCTCTTCACTTTCTGCCATAAGGGTGATGTCATCTGCATATCTGAGGTTATTAATATTTCTCCCAGCAATCTTAATTCCAGCTTGTGCTTCTTCCACCCCCGCGTATCTCATGATATACTCTGCATATAAGTTAAATAAGCAGGATGACAATATACAGCCTTGAAAGTGAAAGTTAAGTTGCTCAGTAGTGTCTGACTCTTTGCAATCCCAAGGACTGTAGCCTATCAGGCTCCTCCATCCACGGGATTTTCCAGGCAAGAGTGCTGAAGTGGATTGCCATTTCCTTCTCCAGGGGATCTTCCCAACCCAGGAATCGAACCTGGGTCTCCCACACTGCAGGCAGACGCTTTACCATCTGAGCCACCAGGGAAGCCTTGACGTGCTCCTTTTCCTATTTGGAACCAGTCTGTTGTTCCATGTCTAGTTCTAACTGTTGCTTCCTGACCTGCATACAGGTTTCTCAAGAGAAAGGTCAGATGGTCTGGTATTCCCATCTCTTTCAGAATTTTCCACAGTTTATTGTGATCCACACAGTCAAAGGCTTTGGCATAGTCAATAAAGCAGAAATAGATGTTTTTCTGGAACTCTCTTGCTTTTTCCATGATCCAGCGGATGTTAGCAATTTGATCTCTGGTTCCTCTGCCTTTTCTAAAACCAAGAATAGCAAGAAGAGATAAGAAAGACTTCCTCGGCGATCAATGCAAAGAAATAGAGGAAAGTAACAGAATAGGAAAGACTAGAGATCTCGTCAAGAAAAATTAGGGACACCAAGGGAACATTTCATGCAAAGATGGGCTCGATAAAGGACAGAAATGGTATGGACCTAACAGAAGCAGAAGATATTAAGAAGAGGTGGCAAGAATACACAGAAGAACTGTACAAAAAGATCTTCACGACCAAGATAATCACAATGGTGTGATCATTTACCTAGAGCCAGACATCCTGGAATGTGAAGGAAAGTGGGCCTTAGAAAGCATCACTATGAACAAAGCTAGTGGAGGTGATGGAATTCGAGTTGAGCTGTTTCAAATCCTGAAAGATGATGCTGTGAAAGTGCTGCAGTCAATATGCCAGCAAAGTTGGAAAACTCAGCAGTGGCCACAGGACCGGAAAAGTTCAGCTTTCATTCCAATTCCAAAGAAAGGCAATGCCAAAGAATGCTCTACTGCACAGTTGTACTTATCTCAGATGCTAGTAAAGTAATGCTCAAAATTCTCCAAGCCAGGCTTCAGCAATATGTGAACCGTGAACTCACAGATGTTCAAGCTGGTTTTAGAAATCAACAATAAACGAGAGCATAAAAATAAGCATGTTGAAAGGCTGAGAATTGTGCTGTGGAGGAAGCCCCTGGCATGGGGGCAGAAATGGGGTGGAGTGGGGGGACTCAGGTTTGGGGACCAAAGGTGATGGCTGAGCCCTCCTGCAGAGGGACAAGCTGTGTGGAGGCAGGCCCTGCTCATTCAGAAGTTGACAGCCCCAGGCAAGACTCCGGCTCTTGGTGCTGGGGAAGCCTCGAAGGGGGCTGCTGCTGCTGCTGCTGTGTCGCTTCAGTCGTGTCTGACTCTGTGCGACCCCATAGACGGCAGCTCACCAGGCTCCTCTGTCCCTGGGATTCTCCAGGCAAGAATACTGGAGTAGGTTGCCATTTCCTTCTGTCTTCCAGGGGGCAGTGATTTGGATCAGGTTTGCAATATAAAGCCAGCTACTTGTGACCATGGTTTCAGCTAAGGTTTATTGGCTCCGACAGATACCAGAGAAGTAGATTGGTTTGGGATATATTTTGCCATCAGGACAGTTAATGCATTGAGTAGATACGGGAGGGAGAGGAAGAGGGACCAAGGATGACTGCTGGATTTCCACCTTGAGAAACTGGACGGTGATGTGATGGTGGTACAGCTTATCAGGATGAGGAAGATAGGAGGGGCAGGGGCGGTGGCAGGAATTGATTCCCGTGGGAAGCCCCAGGTGCATTTCCAGTATGTCCGAGGGTCATTCAAGGGCGGATGTCCGCCAGGAAGCTGAAGGCTGCAGCTCAGCTCTGGGGGGCTAGGCGAGACACTGGAGCCAGTGAAGAAGGTATAGGTTCAGGGCATGGGAATGGATGTGTTCACCTTGGGCAGGGAGGTTGGGGAGAGGCAGAATCAGAAGCTTGGAGTCAAACCCTGAGAAACCTCTCAAATCCAGAGATTGACTTAAAGCGCAGGAAAAGACGGAGGAGACACCCTTAGAGGAGGAGGAGGAAACCCAGAATGTGGTTCAGAGGTCCAGAGAGGAGTCTCAGAAAGGCAGGAGAAAGAAGAAGATGCTTGAGTCCCGCCCCACCACCTGCATCACACCCTGGCCTGAGGATCACAGCCTTCCTGCTTTGCTGTGTGGTGTGGTGGAGAGAGAGAACTGAGGATCAGTTGAACTCTGCAAAATGGAGAAAAGAATACATTTTAGAATGACAGACTGGAAGTACTCTCATTAGTAGTACTGTAATATCATTATACTACTAATCACTACCACTTTTTGAGAGCTTAATGTCCACCAGGCCTGGGGCAAACATTTTACATACAGTGTTGTCCATAACCCCCAGAATAACTCAGAAACAGGTGTGTTTATAATCCCTGTCCTATGGGTAAAGATGCTGGGGACTGTTAGGAAACTCCAGGAAACCTTTGAGCCCAGATGTGTGTGTGTCACTGTGCTCATTTCTGAGATGGAGACTTGTCAGTTCAGAGAATAAAGAGGCTGGTCCCACACCTGGCCTTTGGTTTTCTAGTCTGCTATCTTGCTCTCAGGTATTCCTGCCTCTCTGCACCAAGAAGAGGACCACTGGAGAGGCATTTGGGAGTTGAAATCAAGAGGAACTCAGGAGGAATGTGTAAAGAATTCTGTGTGGATATCTCAGGTGTATATGAAAAAAACCCAGAAGATGAGAAGAAATGCCCTGTGCTGGGGCTTCATTTGCCAACCCAGGGTGGAATAGAGGGGACAGAGTCCTGTTTCCTTAGGCTTTGCAGTCGTGTTTCCAAAGCTCTTTGCCAAAGGCCACCTATAATTAAGGACCTAGAACAGGTCTGAGCAAGTTCTAGATGATCTTAAGGATGGCACCCTGAGTGGAACCTGCTTCTAAAACTGGAGGGCTTATTTTGGGTAGTGGAAAATGGAGAAGCAGGGGACAGGTCTCTGCCACACAGATTCTGTCCCGGTGGAGGCGATGCATTTGTTAGAGACCCGCCTGAGGAACTGTTGGCTGTGATATCTGGCTCACTGATGATGGAGTATAACTAGAAATTCAGCTCAGTGGACATTGACAGGGTCAGGCTCTGTGCTGGGCGTGTGAGCTGAACCTGCAGTCCTGTGCTTAAGCTGGCGACACTGGAGATAGACAAGAGACACTGTGATGTGTACAGTAATACAATGGGTGATGTGGTATTTGAGCCTTATCCCAGTTATGCAAGCCTTTCTATTTTTAGTGCAAAGTACACTAATTTTTCTTTTTTATAAAATCTTAAGGACAGTTAAACCTCCAAGGTGTTTAACTTGAACAGCTATTTTTATTTTTGCTGTTTTTTTTTTTTTTTAAGCTTAGCTTCCTCATCTTTAAAATGGCTATGATAACACCCATCTCATAAGTTGCCTTGGAAATTTAATGTGATCAGCTGTGCAGAGGCACCCAGCACACTGTCAGGGTCATAGAGGTATTCGTCTTCCTTCCCTTAGGGACCCGTTGACCTTCGTTTATTAAAAAAAAAAAAGAAAGAAAGAAAGAAATACCAAATATTCCAAAGAGCTCTAGTTATATAAAATGGCTAGCTCTTTGCACTGGAGCACAACTCAGATTTCTGCAGATGATGGAAATTTGGCTTGACGTTGATTATTTTCTTTTTCTTGGGTATTGGTTCCAAGTCTCTTCTTGTTTGGCCCAGAGGGTGGGCGCTGGTGTTTCCCAGCCCCCTGGGACGCAGGCGGCTAGTGATGGATTCTGGCTTTCACAGTGAAAATGGAGGTCGCCATCACGGTGACTCCTAGTTGAGCCCTTATGTGTGGTCGGAGCCCCGTGCACAGGGAGCCAGATTCTTCTGACTGCACGGCTTGCCAAACGCACAGTCTTGTCAGTGGGGAGCACACCACCGGGAAAGTTTGGCCCAGGACTTGGAAGTTCCATTTGAAGAGGCCTCCAAAACCAGGAACCCGGCTCCCGCCCGACCAGATCCCCCGGGCGGCTTCTGGGAGCTCTCACATTTCCTGCTTCCATTCTGGCCGGGCACAGGCAGTGTGTGGGTTCCTCTTGCTTCCCTTTCAATGACCTTCGCCCATCCAGGGGGCCACAGACGCGGATAAAAACAAGGAATAGTTGGAGGGTGGGCAGAAAAAAATTATTCCTAATTCATTCTTCAGGGAGAGTTTGGCTTGCTCCTTTTTAAAATGGCCTGTTTCTTGTAGTATCTATCTAACATCAGCCCCATCTCACCCATATCGGAGGGGTTGCTAGGAGTCTCTCCTTCATATAATAGTTTGCTTTTGCACAGAACTTGTGTAAAAGGCTTTGTTAGGGATGTTTGTTTACTTCTGTCTACCTCACATTTCCAAAAATTAGAGGTGATGATTTGGGACCCCAATTCCTATGTATCCTGATGAAATTGTGGTATATTAAAGTACAACTAAAACACTTTCAACAGCTTATAAAAGCGTATCATTTGCAGAAAGGAAATATAGACTTTATAAGGACTAGAGCTTTCTGAGACTGAAGATCACATCAGAACCGTGAATCGGCCGCCCTGTAGGAAGCATCTCAGCTCCTGGCCGCTGTGTATGTGGTGGATGTCGGTTGGGTCCTGTGTGGGGCCAGGTGTTGGGTGAGAACTGGGCAGAGAATTTGGATAGACAGGCAGTGATTTTGATATCAGCCTGGAACAGATGTGGCCAGCCCCTTCAGAAACAAAATTTGAGGGAAACAAAAAAAGATGCAATAGGGCTAAGTCTGGAAGCACAGAGACGGTCATGCAGTCGTTGTGGCCTCCTGTGGGGCATGGGGGTGGGCAGTGATGAGACCCCAGAATAAGTGGGTGGCAGTGGGAACGGAGCTGGGTGGACAAATTGGAGAGGCATTTGGGAGTTGAAATCAAAAAGAACTCAGGAGGAGTGTGTAAAGAAGTCTGGTGTGTATATCACAGGTTTGTGTGAAAAAGACCAAGAAGATAAGAATAGAGACCTTGAACTTAAGGTGCCAAAGGGATGTGGCAATGACCTGTAGCCTGATAAAAGTGAGAATCTGGATCCCAGGAGAGAGGTCAGGATAGAGATAAGAATTTGAAGATCTTTTCTATGTAGCTAAGAATGGGAGCCATGAGGATGTATGGAAATATACAGAATTAATGGGGCAGGTCCTCTGTTTTGAGGGAGAGAGGAGTTAAGCCAAGGAAACTGAAGGCGTGGGGAGAGAGGAGGAGAGTGAGCCAAGAGAAGGGATGGGATGAAACTCAGCAGGGGGACAGCCTCAAAAATGAGCAAGAAAACAGGGTCCTGAACTGCTGAGAGGGAAAAATTGCATTTGAGTCTTCACAATGTGAAGGATGCCAGTCAACTGAAGTTAAAAAGGCGTGTGGTTTCTTATCTGCCTTTGCTTTTTAAATAGTTGGGGCCTTAGTCTTGAATTAGAAAAAAACAGCAATTTTTGACCTCAGTTGTATTTTCTGTCTACATTATAAGACGTGCGTGTGTTACCTTTTTATCCTTGTAGCATTTTGAAACTTTTTTAAAATTTTTTAATTTCAGTGCATTCATCGAGATTTAGCTGCCAGAAATGTTTTGGTAACAGAAAACAACGTGATGAAAATAGCTGACTTTGGACTGGCCAGAGATATCAACAATATAGATTATTACAAAAGACCACAAATGTGAGTCTACGGTGATGATATGGTAGGAGAGGGTTGGAGGGGTGGCACGGAGCTTTCCAGGTGAAAGATAATGTTCAGAACTAGAACGACCAATGCCTTTTATTCCCGCTCATTTGCGTTACTCCTTACAAACTTCTCAATAAGCAAATTCAGGCTTAACTCTTACTAAGAGTTAAGACTCTCTTAGTAAATGTGAACCAGTCTTATATACCAAATAATCAGCCTCTAGGATCTTCATAAGGCTCCTCAACCAGAAATTCCCTAGCAAAGATGGGAGCTTGTGAGTTTCTGGGTTAATTTTCACCTAGAAATGAGCCAGGGTGTGTCAGTGTGCTGGGGAAGATGTATGATCACGAGGAAACGACCCTTTATCCACATGTCCATATCTATGCAGCTCCCACACTCTGCGTGGTCCCTTTGGAGTGTACTTTTTTTCACTAATGACTCTCCAGCCAAAACCATTAGAGTGTCAGCTCTTAAAATAAACAGGGCACAGCCCGGTGGGGACTGCTAAAGTAAACTGGTTTTTAGTATATTGGGTTTTACATTTCTTCCACGCTGGCAGGGCCGACTTCCGGTCAAGTGGATGGCTCCCGAAGCCCTTTTCGACAGAGTGTACACCCATCAGAGCGATGTGTGAGTAACTCCCTTGTCGCTGCCTTCTCCTGGGGTTGACTTGCAGAAATCTTGTCCATTCCTCGCCTTCCTTCCTTCTTTGGTGCCTGCTGCATTTCACACACGCAGAGAAGGTGCAGGAGCCAGCCTTAGAAAGGACGGATTTTCTGCTAGGCTGGTAACCAATGCTCTGTTACTAATCTGCCTAGCTTCAAAGCACATGGGAGGTGGAACTGCTAACCTGCTCCTGCCAGAGCGGAAGCTCCCCCCTTGAACTTACTCACCGATGTGCAAGTACAAAGCTGCTATCTAATTTGCCAAGCTGTTGGCATGTTCTTCGCGCTCTTCAACTTTTCCTTCTTGAGAGCGGTTTGTCGTATTTTCCCCATGCTAGGTTTGTCCTTACAGGAGGGAGGCTGGTTGGGATGAGATCCACTCAGGGGATCTCCACAGAGCCTACTCCCTGTTTATCCTTTGAAAAATGTCCAACCTCGTCTTTGCAGCCTTGATAACATTACAGCAATAGAGTGAAAACTCTACAGTATTTCAATTATGATACACTTAAAAATACTATCAGGGCTAGGCTCCAAGCAGTATTTTAGAATTCTAGCTTTGGAAATCTGGTGGAAAGATGTTACCATTGTGAGAAACTGGGTGAGAGGTAGAGTATCGCACTGTTCTATTTTTGTAAGTTCTTGTGAATCTATAATTATTCTGAAAGTTAAAACTCAGTTGAGCTACTCTTGTGTGGGCGGGAGGGTTTCTGGGGCAGGCATGGAGCCCGGGCCACGGCCACTGGTTCTCTTCAGCAGTCCTAGAAGGAGAGCCTTATGGTTTCCAGTTTTGCAGTGAGCTGCTGCTCTTCCTGTATACAAAACTGAAGTCAGTTTCATTTTGAAACTCACCCTAGTAGAATCAGTGAGGGTGTGTTTCCAGCTTAGAAGCTCATGTTGATAACACTGCATAAAGACAAGGAGTTTTATTTGAAAGTGGTGGAGGGAGGAAGAAAGAACCAAATCTCCATTCCTTGTGTCCCCTTTCCACCCTCCCCAAAGAGTGATGGTTTACCATCATTTATCTGTTGTCTGCTGATGGAAAATACCATCAGAATATCTCCACATCATCATCTGGGGATGCTTTCTGGGGGGCAGGAAGGGGCAAGTTAGATGAACTGCAGGAGGGCCCCCGCCCGGCCGTTTGTCTTTGAATGTAAGAAGTGTGGGGAATTTGTTTTCTTAACTGGGTGTGTTTAGGTTTCTGTGATTCAGATGGGTTACTAATGCTGTTTTCTCCTCTCTTTGCAGCTGGTCCTTTGGGGTGTTAATGTGGGAGATCTTCACGTTAGGGGGCTCGCCCTACCCAGGGATTCCTGTGGAGGAACTTTTAAGCTGCTTAAGGAAGGACATAGGATGGACAAGCCAGCAAACTGCACCAACGAACTGTAAGGGCTCTTGTCTCTCCTGATGCCCCAGGGGACCCACCATGCCACTAACACTTCTGGCTAGTTCCGTTTCTGAGGCCCCCAGGTTTCTAAATATGTCCTGAGAAAAAGAATTGCTGAGACTTCCTAGGCTCAATCCCAGAACTGAGATAGAGAGTTCTATGGACAGGCCTGACTGTCCAAAAGAAAGGGCATCCTCCTGGGGTGGTATGGAGTGAGCTTTACACCACTGAGGTGTTGGGTGCTTGCCCGAGGGCTCCCAGCTTTCCGCAGTGAGCCCTGCAGTAGTCTTCCTGGGCCACTGTGCTCTCCTCGCTGTTCTTCAGAGTGAGAGGTAGGTACGTCAAGCCTTCCCTCATGCACAAGCCTGAGACCCATGGGGCTGCCTCCATTTCTTATGAGTGGTCTGTGGCCTCTGCACTGTGAGCAGAGAGTGGGTGCTTTTGCAGCCTCTTTGTGACCATTGCTCTTATAGATGGATTTCGACCGCAGCCCTCAGGGTGAATGAACTAGTGTCTGCTTACCTATATTTTACCCATATTTCAGTGCAGAGGATTAAACATTTGTCCAGGTGCTAATATAGTCTGTTAATCCTGATCTGACTATAAAACTGGTTTCGAGCAAAACCTACCCTGTACTTTAAGTGGAATTACTTGTGTTGGTGACAAGCGTCTTGTGCAGTAAAATCAGTGCTTTGAAAAGGAGTCTCTCCTCCCAGCTCCCAGTGTCAACTAAGAAGAGGGATTGTTCCAGAGACTGCGGTCTCTTGGGTATTGTTTCATGGGGATTTTATATCAGTAATCCCATGAGTGCTTTTCAGTGCACAGTGGGCATCCGATGAATGGTCACATTTTATAGTATATTATATAAAGCCATTTATTGTGCTCCTTGTCATTCCTGGGGCTTTTTCTACTATAGAGGGTCTGTCGAAACCCATTGTCAAGATAAGGCCTGGGAGCCTAGGCCTATCCAGGAGTTAATCAGGAAGTGAAGGCATAGCTCAGTGATGACAGATTAATTCATAAGAACCTTGCCTTAATGTTGTGCTTTTCAAACTTCAGTTTTTCAAAACTGAGGAACCTTTGTCCAGAGTGTCAGGCAGATAACAGTAGAGCAGCTTTGGTCCTGGCAGGGGCCTGTGGGGAGGGAAGACTGGATTCCCACCCGCCCTTACCTGGCTCTTCCCATAGTGTCCAGAAGTGTGGAAATGTGATGCCCTGTTATAAGTCACTGCCACAGGGATACCGGAAGTCAACCAGGAAAACAGACAGAAGAGTCTTCTTGGGTTTTTGCGCATACCACGTTGCTTGTGAGATCTTAGTTCCTTGGTTAGGGATTGAACCCCCAATCCTTGGTGGTGAAAGCGCTCAGTCCTGACCACTGGACCACTAGGGAATTCCCAGAAGTGTCTTTTTGATGGTGAAGATACTGTCCTAAGCATTTTGGATAAGGTGATGTTTTTGTAAATCAAAGTGACTTTCAGAGGAACTGAGCAGTGCCCCTTTTGGCAGAGTGGATCACCACCTGCCAATTCAGTTGCTAGGGAAGTTCTGATACATTTTCATAATTGAGGACATCTCTCCATACTGACTGTTAAGAGTGGCTTATAGCCACACTCCTAGTCCTCAGGCGGAGAAGGCAATGGCACCCCACTCCAGTACTCTTGCCTGGAAAATCCCATGGACAGAGGAGCCTGGTCTGCTGCCGTCTATGGGGTCGCGAAGAGTCGGACACGACTGCGTGACTTGCCTTTCACTTTTCACTTTCATGCATTGGAGAAGGAAATGGCAACCCACTCCAGTGTTCTTGCCTGGAGAGTCCCAGGGATGGGGAGCCTGGTGGGCTGACGTCTGTGGGGTCGCACAGAGTCGGACACGACTGAAGTGACTTAGCAGCAGAGCTAGTCCTCAGGGAAGTAACTCACCAAGGAAACCCACCTCTTCCAGGTATATGATGATGAGAGACTGCTGGCATGCAGTACCCTCACAGAGACCCACCTTCAAGCAGTTGGTAGAAGACTTGGATCGAATTCTCACACTCACAACCAACGAGGTAAGAGCCTCCTTCCAGAAGCCAAGAGTCCTTGCTGGGGAACCCCACACAGCTTTTGAAATGTAGCCTCCCCAGTGGGAGTCTGGGGTACAGTTTATCATCGTTCCAGGGCTTGGATAGACTGAAACCATGTTCCTCCCAAACCCTGACTTTTCTTGGAACTTCATCTTGAGAGTCGACTCACAAAACCAGACACAAGGGCCTCACTTGAGGCTGCCCCTCACTGTGGCATGTGGGTGGTGGGTCCACAGTGTGTGTATGTAGGAAGATGGGGAAGGGGAAAAAATGTCCAAAACCACAGCATTTGGATTTGAGAGGGAAGGAGCTGGGGTTTCTGTGCTGGTTGGACTCCTTGCCCTGCTCATTAGTGTGAGGGCTGCTGGTCATTACTCTGAGGGCTGCTGGTCATTACTCTGAGGGCTGCTGATGGTCCCTTACCAATGAACTTGCCGGGGTGGAAGTGAAGTTGTGCCACATGACCCTGTGTGGTCATAGTGTAAACATACACAGAGTCACTTCTTTAATGAGTGACTTACAGGATTTTTAAGTGAAAACTTTTGATAAAATATGTATTTTCTATAAAATAGTTTTATAACAACAAAAGAAACCCTCTTCTGTCACTCACTGTCCACACTCAGCCATGTCAGTGGCCACTTCACCATGCAGAGAGAGTGATCTTTGGTTGTAGAAAGAAAGTGATGTGAGCAGGGAAGGTGATGAACCCATCAAAGACAGAAAAAGCCCACAATAGAGAGAAATAGTGAATGAATTAGAGATATTTAATGAGGGTATAGAGCAGTGTTCTCCAGACAGGGGGAGAAAACTCCTGCAGTTGTCTTAATAACAACAGAAAAGGTTAAAACTGCCTAAACATTTTAGAAGGAAAAGAATACATTTACTTTAAAATAATGTATTTAATAGTTTCAGAATTTTTTTAATAATTAAATGTTGTGATTTGAAACCTTAAGCCAGTAATATTATCTGTGTGTCTGACTGTGGCTGATAAAGGGAGAGATTGCATTTAAATGAACACAGCTGACCTTCAGAAGTTGAAAGGAAAGGAACAGTTCAAGAGGAGGAAAAAAAAACAAAACAACCAACTTTCTTCTCCTGCCAAAATTGTTGTTTCTAGTATAAGTTCCTTTAACCCTAGACTTGGAATCCATTGATAGCCCTAGGTTTCTCACCCGCCCCCCGACCCATCAGATCTGAACATTTATGGCTTCAGTTAGAAACTGAAAAAGCACTGAAGTTCCATTTTAATGATCCTGTGTCCATGCTCTATGCCATTTATTTACATATTTACATTTAAAGTGGGCCTGTTTTCACCCTGAAATTTACATCTAGCGTCCTAAAATTAAAAAAAAAAAAAAAAAAAAAAGGCAGAATGCCATATTGTCTAACGGATATAAAAATCGAAGTTCTTTCCTTCTGAAAATCATTACCACATGCTGGAGAAAAATGGTTCTATTTAGGACAAAATTTCATTTTTTATCACTGTAAGCAAAAAGTTCTCTTTTGATGTGGTGGGCGTGTTTGTTTCCAGTCATGCGGTTCATGCTGATGTTGTTGGAGCTGACACATCCCCCATTCTTGGATGGGGACTCTTTTTCTTGCCAAACCTGGTGATGAATTATAGGGGTGGTTTGGGTTTTTTTTTCCCTGTCTGTTAAAATGTATAGTTGCCAACATTCTGTGGGCCCTTCTCTGATAACACCAAGGCTGGTTGTGCTGTGGTCTACACCTTTTTGTCCCCTTCTCAGCAAAACCATGTATCATGGTATACTCCTTGGCTTTTGGGGGTGTGAGCAGAAGCACCCCAACATGCTAGCCTGGATGAGGCAGTGAGACCCAGTAGAGCCCCAGTTTAAAAATCTTTTCATAGTTTGCAAACCTTTTATGTCAAGGGCCAGACAGTCAATATTTTCAGCTTCATGGGCCTCTTTGTGGATCTCTGTAGCAACAGGCACAGACAATGTGTAAATGAATAAATAAATGTGTCTATGTTCAGATAAAACTGGATGAACCCTAAAATTTAAATTTTAGGACATTTTACATCGCTTAATACCATGAGATGTTATTCTTCTTTTGATTTTTTTTTTTTTCTTCCCAACCATTTCGTAAAGTTAAAAGCCATTCTTAGCTCACAGGCTGCACAAGAGCAGATAGAAGATTTTCACCCTGTTTTAAGTCGAAAGAAGTGTTATCTGGGGGCCATTGGGTGGGTTTTCTGACAGCAGCACCACTAAGTGCTTCAGGGAGCAGAAGAGTCCTTTTGAATTTCAAACCTCCAAAACTTTGAAATGTAACCAGCATTTTCCTAAACTGTTCTTTTGCTATCCATTATGGAGGTAACACACATGAGTCTATCCAAGCCTTTTTTGAACCTGTTTACATTTTCAACTCAGAGAGCTTCTGAGAGTAATGAATTGCATCTGTGAAATTACCCGCTGAATGAAGACATATTCCCTTTAAATTATCCTTGAAGCTACAATAGTAAAATGTAATTCATGACATAAATATTCAGGGTCTCAGTGCTGGAAAGAGGTCCTGGACTTCCACAGCTTCTTGCATCTTCCCCATTTTGCTGGGCATGGATTTGAACCATGTGGTCTATCAACGAGTCCTGGGGTTCTGTGCCCATCAAGGTGGCCACTCAGCAGGGTATTAGGGTTCCCCACTTAGCAATAGTTTGTAACTATTGAAGGGTAATGTCAGGAGAGAAAGTCAGGCTCTCCAGGTGGTTTTTATGGGAGCTAGGCTGGGTGGGTCTCTCCCTGCTGGGGGTGCTCCCATCCTGTCCCGACTCCCATTATCAATGTCCCAAGAGCCTGTGTTTGAAATAAAAGTCTTCTCTTCGCTTCTTTCAGGAATACTTGGACCTCAGTCAGCCTCTCGAACCGTATTCACCTTGTTATCCTGACCCGAGATGAAATAAAACGTCTCTCTTCCCTTCTTTCAGGAATACTTGGACCTCAGTCAGCTTCTTGAACAGTATTCACCTAGCTACCCTGACACAAGGAGTTCTTGCTCTTCGGGAGATGATTCAGTTTTCTCTCTCCGGACCCCATGCCTTACTTAACCCTGCCTTCCTCAGTATCCACATAGAAACAGCAGTGTTAAAACATGAATGGGCCTGTTCCCCTGTCCCCAAACAGGGTGGCGTCAGGAACTTAGCTGTACTGAGCAGGGGGGGCCTTGCCTCCAGGAGCCTGTGGTGTTGGCTTGTATATATGGATCAGAGGAGTAAATATTTGGAAAAGTGATCGGCACACGTGTAAAGAATTTATCCGGTTGGAGACTTGTGATCTTCACCAGGAGAACAAGAAGGTTGTGGGGGCAATGAACTGCCATGGGCCACAACATGCTTGTGGCCCACTGTGGGTACTGGCTGTGGACCAGCCGGACTTGAGGCAAACACCTGTTCTGCCTGCCTTGTGAATTTTGTAATAATTGGAGAAAATATATGTCAGCGCACACTTATAGAGCACAATTGCAGTATATAGGTGCTGGATGTATGTAAATATATTCAAATTATGTATAAATATATATTATATATTTACAAGGAATTATTTTTGTATTGATTTTAAATGGATGTCCCAGCGCACCTAGAAAATTGGTCTCTCTCTTTTTTTAAAAAATAGCTATTTGCTAAATGCTGTTTCTTACACAGAATTTCTTAATTTTCACCGAGCAGAGGTGGAAAAGTACTTTTGCTTTCAGGGAAAAATGATATGACATTAATTTATTAATGAATTGGTAATATACAAAATAATCGTTTTTGTTTTTGTTTTTGTTTTGTAATTTAAGTGGCATTTCTATGCAGGCAGCACACCAGACTAGTTAATCTCTTGCTTGAACTTAACTAGTTACCAGATCCTTTGAAAAGAGAAATATTTACAAAATATGACTAATTTGGGGAAGTGAAGTTTTGGTTTATTTGTATTTCAACTCTGCTGTCAGATGATTGTTCTTTAACCACCTAACTACCCGTGTTAAAAGAGCCCATTGGTGAGAAGGTGTGTTGTTCTGGTGCAGCTTGGTTATTGGGCCCATAAACCTTTCACTGGGCTTCCAAGACAAACGGTACCAGCGTTCTCTTAAAAAGATGCCTTAATCCATTCCTCAAAGGAGGAACTCTCATCGAGATGCTAAAAGAATGTTCTGTCCAGCCGCTGGCCTTCTGCCCACCTCCCCGCCAAGTTGCACATTGATCAGATTGGCCTGTATTCTCTTTGGCAATCTTCATCACGGCTTCCAGATTCACTGGCAACAGAGAAGTCTCTTAGAATCTTCACACCCCGTCGGAGAAAATGGCAACACTGAGTTGTTCTGCTGATAATTTGGGGGATCCTTCCATCTTTTTAAGGGATCGCTTCTGCCTCCTCTGGCAGGACCTCACCGAAAGATCCCGCCTGATGCCAACGTCATGTTACTGCCATGGTGTTTGTTCTGTATGAACGTGTTGTGTTTTGCTTTCAAAACACCTTCTCCTCAGCTCTGGCTGTGCGTCATGAATGCGGATGACACTGATTTTTAACGTGTTATGAAATTGGAGAAAGTATTTAATGAAACCTGTTAATTTTTATACTGACAATAAAAATGTTTCTACAGATATTAATGTTAACAAGACAAAATAAATGTCATGCGGCTTATTTTTTTAACCCTTGTGTCTTACCAAGTGGTTTCCCGTGCTCGGAGGCGCTGACTCAGTGCTGCGTGGTGTGATTGCCCGGAAGGAAGGCAGAGCTGGGGAGGTCTGTTGTTTGCTACAAACAGGTGACTTCTCAGAGGGCTTGGCCAGGACCCAGCAGTACCTGGGACAGGTGGATTTAATGGAAAATCAGAAAAGGCTGTTGAAGTCCTGGCTTCATTGCTTCCTGGGACCCTAGGGTAGTCTGTGTTCCTTTCTGGGCCCTAGCTGCTCCCAGAGGAGCAAATGAAGGGCATGGGAGAGAGCTTTGTGGATGCGCAGCTATTCTAAGGATGGGAGGCCATCAGGGGGAGATATTTAGAAACTCTGGATACTGGGCACCTAGAAACCTTTTAACTTGCTGTCCTCATGATGTATGGAAACAACACTTTGCTTCAAATTTTCAAAAAGACAACTTGAGCAGATTTAAAAAATAATTGTACTGTTTCCATGCCACCAAGAATCTGAAGAGGGAAACGGCATTTTGTCTGTTAACAAATATGTGTCTGTGACTCTTAAGGCCTCATTAGATCAGCTTGCCAGCCTTCACACCAGCAGAAGAAGACGAAAACAATCTGGCATCTGAACTTCAGCCATGCTCTCAGAACCCTCTGGGGCTGTTGGTGGTTAAAAGTGCCGTCCTTGGCCAGAACTCAACTTTTCAGTTGAGAATAAAATATTTCTCTTGAAAAAAAAAGACAAAGGTGATGCCGTCCTTGGCATCTTTGTTCTATTTGAGGCTATTAGTGAAGCGAGGGTGTCACCAGCCAATTGAACAGTGACCTCAGCCCTCGTTCTGCACTTGCCAATCTCCTGCACTATTTATTATCAGGGGTATAATACCACCTAAAAGAATGGGATTTAAAAGAATAGGATAACACGGGAGTTCCCTGGCAGACCAGTGGTTAGGACTCAGCGCCTTCACTCCTGTGACCTGGGTTCAGTTCCTAATCGGGGAACTAACCCACAAGCCACAGGGCACAGCCAAAAAAAAAAAAAAGATAACATTGTAAATCAGCTAAACTTCAATTTTAAAAGAAATGGGTGAAAGCAGCCTTTTAAGGAAGTCGTGTGTATACAGGAAGGCTTTTGTAGCCCTCTGGCCATCTTCACCAGCGGGCTCTCCTTGGTTGGTCAGGCTTTAGGAAGAACTTGATGCTCCATGTTCATGCAGTTTCATGATATATCTTCTATATTTTTGAGACTGTTTAAGGGCAGTTTATGGCTTTTACAATGTAAATTATATTGTTAATAGATGAAGTGAGTTGTTATCCTATACCAGCTGATAGCTATTTTAGTTTTAGAATTAGATTTTGTCACCAAGGGTGCGCCCCCCGTGGCATAGATAGTAAAGAATCTGCCTGCAATGCAGGAGATCCGGGTTCAATCCCTGGGTCAGGAAAATCCCCAGGAGAAGGGAATGGCTTCCCATTCCAGTATTGTTGCCTGGAGAATTCCATGCACAGAGGAGCCTGAAGGCTACAGTCTATGGGGTCGAAAAGAATCAGACACGGGAAGGGAAGGGAAGGAAGGTAATGTGGTCCATGGGAAGGATGAGAGGTGCTTTTCTTGAGATGCTTTTAGACATAAATTTTTTTGAGACCTGCTCCCAATAAACACATAGGCAGGACTTGATAAGAATCCTAAAGCTTATGGCTTCCCCTGCCCTCTCACCCTAGGACTGGAGGAAACACTGGGAATTAGTTGAACTGCTGTGTGATTGTCATCAAGACATGAACAAAAGTCAGGCATGTTGGTGAGGAAGGAGGGGTACCTGGCCCTGCTGTCTCCAGCCTGGAAGGGGGCAGATTCAAGAAGTTGCCTCAAAGTCCAGCTGGTGGTGGCCTCAGGGCGGGCAGGTAAAGAGTGGGGAGGAGAAGTTGGGCCTCCAGTGGACTGCCTGAGAACCAGGGACTCTGTTCCACTCTCAGATCCCCCATTCCTGGTGACCGCAGGTAGCTTCCCTCCACCAGATGCTCGGGAGGTTCTTTGATCCCATGCATAGGAGGCTGAAACGTGCAGTTGCCGTAAAGAACATGGCAGATTTGAACAGCTAAGGACCAGCGCCCATCCTGAGAACCAGGCAATGATCTGCTAGCTTGTACTGTACAACAAACAGACTCTAGTGGGGCCAGGTACAGAGATCTCCGCTATTACAGATTAGGAATTTGAGGCTCTACTTGAGGTTCCTGGGACACGTAAGCAAGGCAGCAGCCTTCTGCAGTCCAGCAGAAAGACGATGGATGGTGGATTGGGAGGGAACTGGTTTGGTTTATTTCTTAGAGTGGGGGTGATGTTGGGCAAATCATGGGTTCTATCTGGACCTTCATTTATTTCCTCAACTGTAAAACTGATTATCACCAGCCTCATGGTCTTACCATACGGGCTGCCTGTAGGAGCTTAGCTCAGCCTGGGCAATTGGTAATCTATTAATAAACAGTTTTCTCTTCCTGAGGATTTGTATATTTGTGATTTTTGTTTTTGGTAGATAGTCACAAGGTGGTGCAACCATTACCACCATCTATAACATTTTCCTCACTCCAAAAAGAAGTCCTGTATCAGCAGTCACTCCCTACTCACAGCTCTGGCAAAAACCAATGTACTATTTTCTTATTCTAGCTATTTCATATAAATGGATCATATATTGTGTCTTTGTGTCTATCTTTTTCACTTACCATGATGGTTTCTAGGTTCATTCATGCCGTAGCATGTATCCATACTTCACTCATTTTTTATTGCCAAATCATATTCGTTGTGTGGATATATACACACTTATTTATCCATTCATCAGTTGGTGGATATTGGGTTATTTCTTCTTTTTGGCTCTTAGGAAAAGTGTTGCTGTGAACATTTGTGTAAAAGTTTTTGTGTAGTCGCGTGTTTTTATTTTTCTTGGTAGTATACCTAGCAGTGGAATTTCTGGGTCATAGGTAATTCTGTGTTTAACCTTTGAGGAACTGCCAGAACTGTTTCCCAAAGCAGCTGCAGTATTTTAGATTCCCACTAACAGTGTATGAAGGTTCCAATTTTTCCATATTCTTGCCAATACTTGTTCTTGTTCATACTTTTTATTATAGCTAGTGGGTGTAAAGTGTCTTCTCCAAGGTTTTAAAAGTTGAGGAAATGCTACTGAGATCATGGATCAAAGGTACATAATACATAAATACAAAACTGGCTAGCTTTGACATCTAGAAAGTGGCCAATATAGCAAAGAAGCTTCAGTGGAGCTTCCCGGAGTGGAGGGCTGAGAAATTGATCAATTCCATCTCTCTCCTCTTGACTGAGAAAGGAAAGAAGCGCTCACAGATGCAGAGGGACAGAGACACTTTCTGGCTGAAATCCTTGAGTGCGTCTTTCCCCAGGTCCCCAGTTTTATAGCAAATAAAGTCTAGTGAGCTTGAGAATCCCCTGGGACTGATTAATGCACCATTACTTATGTATGCATCTTGGAGCCTTCCTTATCCAGCCTGCATTTTGATGTTATTTATTTTTTGATGTTTTTGAAGATGAAAGCGGAGTTTATCTTCTCTCACATTTCATTCCTTGGAAGCCTTGAAATGACTCAGCTGGGCAGGGACTACAGAAGCCTTCCACGTCTTAAGTGACATTTTGGAATGGGGCCTTTCTGTGTCCTCTTTTCCTCAGGGTTTCCAGGGGTTTTGAAGAATGCTACAAAATTGCCTCCAAGTCCTGTCTCAGAGGTCACATGAGGGGCTACAGAAGATGGTAGATGTGAGCACAGTCAGTGTCTACTATCTGGAGACTCCAACAGCCCTGGCCATCCTCCCTTTGAAATAAAAGGCAGTGGATTCCTTTCATTTACAAAGTTGAATTGTAGGGTATGTAGTTCAATGATGGAATTAGGCTTGAGATACGTTTGCAGGTAAGTGGTGGGTCTTTCTTCCTGTGACTCAGAACACTGCCTTCTTTTCGAGTTGATCCTTTTAAGTGTGTTTCTCCCCTCAAATTCTTTTCTTCTCCCCTTTGATCAGAGTATAATTGCTTTACAGTGTTGTTTGTTTCTGCCGTAAAACAAAGTGCATCAGCCATTCGTACACATATATCTGACTTTCCAGGTGGTTCAGTGGGTAGAGAATCTGCCTGCAATGCAGGCAACGGGAGAGGTGGGCTCAATCCTTGGGTCGTGAAGATCTCCTGGAGATCCCACTCCAGTATTCTTGCCTGGAGAATCCCATGGAGAGAGGAGCCTGGTGGGCTTCAGTCCCAAGGGTTGCAATGAGTCATACATGACTGAAGCAACTGAGCACTTATATACATATATCTCCTCTCTTTTGAGCCTCCCTCCCGACTCCCAATCCCACCCAACACCCAGTTCACCCATCTAGGTCATCGCAGAGCGCTGCAGCAGGCTCCCGCTAGCCATTTATGTTACGCGTGTAGCGTATATACGTCAGCGTTACTCTCCCAGTTCGTCCCACCCTACTCTGCCCTGAGTCCACATGGCTATGCTCTACATCCACGTTTCTGTCCCCTTGAATTCTTTAGCTGATGACACTTAACTGAATCTTGCCTGCATCCCTTACAAGTCAAAATCCTCAGCAAAATGTACTTGGAAAGGGACAGATTCATGGATTTATAAATTAAGAATAATGGAGGAAGTGTTTTCCTGGTCTGTAATTGTTCAGTTCCTCAGCCATGTCTGACTCTTTGCAACCCCAAGGACTGCAGCACGCCAGGCTTCCCTGTCCTTCACTATCTCCCAGAGTTTGCTCAAACTCATGGCCATTGAATCAGCGATGCCATCCCACCATCTCTTCCTCTGTCATCCCCTTCTCCTCCTGCCTTCAATCTTTCCCAGCATCAGGGTCTTTTTGAATGAGTTGGCTCTTAGCATCAGGTGGCCAAAGTATTGGGGCTTCAGCTTCAGCATCAATGAACATTGATGGGTTGATTTCCTTTAGAACTGACTACTTTCAGTGGGGCAAATGACCCTCTTCTCAAATAACAGTTGAATTCAATGAGATTTTACTAAATACAGTGCCTGCTACATAGAACTCAAACATTAGCTGCTGTTTTATTTATCTATCAATTGATCAAAATGTAGACAGACATAGATAGAGAGGCAGATATAAAAAGTATGTATGTATTATAATTGTCATTTTTACTGAAGAAACTTATTCATGAAATTGCTAGTTAGCTGTGAATTTCACTAGGACCAAGTTTCCCCTACTTTGGTAAATGAAAAAAAAATGTTTTAAATCAGTGAAAATAATGATCAAAACTTTCTAAAATCATGAAATTGCTTACAATATTCAACCTGTTATGTTCCCCTTTTTTTTTTAAATTGAAGTATAGCTGATTTACATGGTTGTGTTAAGTATGTTCCGTTTTAAAACAAGAATTTGCTCTATAAATGCTCTCAGGCAATTCCCTGGATGAACTTTAAGGGACAAATCAACGCTTTCAGAGCTGTACCAGTAATTCTGAGGAAGGGTTTAAGTACCACAGTTAAGAAAAAAGCAGCAGATCAAACCAAAACAGTACGTCTCAGGAGGATTTTTGTGAGAGATGCTCCTTTCTGGCTCTGCTTGTGATGTTACAAGCAAATCAAAATGGGTTCCATGACAAAAGGATATATCACATGGAAAAACTATAAGAGGCCTGAAATGGTGCCCTCCAAGGATTTCAACTGTGAATTGTTCAGAGGCGGTCCCAGTGAATCTTCGGGAGTTGTGAAATTAGTCTAAGTTCCCAGACAGGGTTGAAGGGGTTGGAATAAACTCTCTCCATTCTGTGGGGAAAGTTTATCAGAGATTTCAGTTGACTCCAGGCGTCTTTCCTTGCTGCCAATTCAAGTTTTAAATGGGAGAAGATGCCTGGAGCCTTTATGCAGAATGGGTATTACAAAAGGCATTATGTAAAAAGTGCCTTTTTTTACATTGCTTTGTGATTTGACCTGCTGCCTCTTCTGGAAAAAAGTCTAACTGTATCTTTGCATACACTAACACAGCAGGAGAGGAAATCGGAAACCTAGCCTCCTTCCTGGCCTGGTCTTGATCCCCCATGAGACTACCCCTTGGGTTGCTGTGTTGTGGATTTAGATTTAACTAAAATACCTAAGTTTCTGGTTCACTGTTGGCCATCACCCAGTAGCAGCCAGCGTTAGGAACGAACAAGGCAAAGGTGAAAGGTTAAACCACAAAAATGGAAGCGATGTTGCGTGGGCGTGGCCAGTGGGGGGGCTTGTCCTGCTCACGTGCAAAACAGACACGGAGGAACTAGGGCCCCTAGACTGAATCTGGCACCCCCTGCTATTTTGTACTGCTTGCAAGCTACCCATTTTGAATGGCTGAAAGAAATGCAGAAGATCTATCTTGTGACATGAAAATTACATAACCCTCATATTTCAGTGCCCATAAAAAAAACCTTTATTGGAACATAGCTGTGCTTATTCATTTCTCTCATTGTATGTGAACACTTCAGTGCTATATGGGAGAGTTGAGTAGTTTCAACAGAGACCAAATGGCTTGCAAGTAAGAATATTTACCCTTTACAAAGGGGCTTCCCAGGTGGCTCAGTGGTAAAGAATCTGTTTGCTAATGTGGGAGATGCGAGAGACATGGATTTGATCTCGGGATTGGGAAGATCCCCTGAAATAGGAAATGGCAACCCACTCCAGAATTTTTGCCCGAAAATTCCCATGGACAGAGGAGCCTTGTGGTCTACAGTCCATGGCGTCACACACACACTTTACTAAAAAGTTGGCCCACCCTGGTTTAAGATAGTGAGGTACTAGGTGGATGCCAGGCCCAGGCAGGATGGTAGCAAATGACAAGGTTCTGAAATTGGGGGGGTGCTTTCAGGATTGGAGGGGCTTCCTGGTGGCTCAGACAGGAAAGAATTTGCCAGCACTGCTGGAGACCAGTGTTCAGTCCCTGGATTGGGAAGATCCCCTGGAGAAGGAAATGGCTACCCACTCCAGTATACTTGCCTGGAGAATTCCATGGATAGAGGAGCCTGGTGGGCTATCATCGATGGGGTCACAAAAGAGTCAGACGTGACTGAGCGACTAACACACTTTCAGGACTGGGGTCCCACTTGAAAGGCCTGGCAGACGGGGATGAAAGTCATGAAAAATACCCTTAGGCCAAACGGGATGTTTTCAGATCCTTTGGAGACAGTTAGTGGCCAATGTGATGTGTCGAGACAAGCCTTCCTGGCGCCAGTTTCTCCCCCTGGAGCCCCGTGTACCAGCCTGCCCAGGACTCTTCCAAACAAGGTTGCCACAGAGATCCTCAAACCAAAGGCTAAATAAATAATGTGGTTCTTCCAGAAGGAGGGAAGGTGAGAGGTTGGACGGGATTTGAGTGATGCTTGTTTGGCAGGAAGTTAACACGATCTCTCCCAGCGAAGGCGCACCTTCGGACTGTCACACTGTGTATCCTCAGCAGGGCTGGAACACCGTGTTCAGGGGGCAGGGTGGCCTTCTTTACAGTCTTGTTGGCTGGACTTTATTTTTCCATCACCCTTGGTGTCCTTGCATGCATTAAGATTTTCATGGATGAAATGGTAGGCACACATTCTGGTCCAAACTCCTCCCTGAACACAAGGGCCATCTCAGGACAGCTGGAGCTGAGTTCACAGGGACCCGTAACCGAGTGTAACTTCTATTTGCTTCTCTAAAGCTGGAGTTTATCTCTAAAAGTCAGATTGCTGAAGGCTTGAAATGACAGAGCTGCTTGCTCTGTAAATCGGCAAGCAGCTCTCTCACGGATCCAGGAAAAAAAATTTAAAAAAAAGCAAAAACTACATATGCAAAAAATGTATACAGGTAATGAGACTGGCAATAAAGACGCCTGGATCTGGTTTCAGCTTTCCTCTTGTCTTCTGAATGAAGTTTAAAGCCAATCAAACACTAAGCACTTATGTTTTCTGACCTGAAAGAAGGTGAGTTTAGTCAAGTGCAGGAGATGTGACATGAAGGGGACCCCTGAGCAAGGAAACCCAGGCGTGGGGACCTGCTCTGGGGAAGCTGAGCCTTGGCAGCTTCCCAGGGTGAAAAACCTAGACCCGGCTGGGTGCGAGGGACAAGGCCGGGATGTAAGTGGGATGCCTTGAAAGGTACACAGTATGGGCCTGACCTGCCTTACCTGGCAACTGTGGAGAAAAAAGATAACCTGAGAAGGGGCCCCGGGGGACTTGTGGTTGCCTGAGTGTGTGCATATGCACAATTGTCGATGAGGTTTTCACAGCTTTTCAGAAAAATAGAAATATTCTGAATTCCTCTGGTGGTCCCACGACTAGGGCCTCCTGGTTCTTTAAAATTACACGGGACACAAGCACATCTTACAAGGAGAGTTCAGATCAGTTTCAAATCTGCAGAGGAGCACACAGGCTATTAAGAAAGAGGTGAGAGGGCATGGATGGCTCCAGAATTTCTTCACAAAGTTGGAGGAGGGTCTGAAATTGGCATGGAAGGGGTTAGGGGAATCCAGAGGTTGGTCTAGAACTGCTTTTACATTGCAAGCACCCTGCTAGAAAGAAATCAAACTGTTTGGTCTTGATGTTGTTACACTGCAGGGGTTGGAGATGGGACAAAAAGTATCCAAAGGTCCCCACCTCTCCTCTCCCCAGCACCCACCACCTCCAAGAGGTCTAATTAGCCTGAGCAGTTTCACTTCTAAGTCCTTCTCCCCAGAAGTCCACCAGATCAAGTTTCTAAGCACTCCTGACCTCCTACTTCCCCACCCTTGCAGGTAGTGAGGGACATGGGACATCCTTTCCCCACCCTTAAGAAGCCGTGCCCGAGGTGAGCTGGTGCAGGGTCTCGCTCCATGTGATGGCCACGGGCAGCATCTGTCCTGCACAGCTGACAAGCTAACAGAGTTTGTGCAAAGGGAGGCTCCACTGGAGTGTTTAACTTAGCTCCCACGAGCCAGAACCAAGGGTTACAACGCATTCTAGAAAAATGAGCCCCCCCATTTCCAGGGGACAAAAGGTTATTTGGGTAGAGTTGACATTGGATGAGGAGAAAAAATGATGGGACCTGCAGACAAACGTGGCCCCTCAAGACTGCCCCAAAGCACATTCGCGATGTTGCTTTTTCAATGGACAATCTCTGGGATGACACTGAGGTTCATTTTAGCACTTTTCACCAAGCCAGCCAGTCACAAGCCAGGTGCTGTGGGCCCAGGGACGCAGGGTGTATTAGCCTCCATGTATTATTCATCATTGATAAAGTCCCAGAGTTCCTTTGCTGCTGTAAGAAATTACCACAAACTTGCTGGCTTACCACAAGCAAAATTTATTTTGCTACCGTTTGAGACCCAAATCAAGATTTCAGCAGGGCTATGTTCTTTCTGAAGGCTTCAGGGGACCGTCTATCTGCTCCTTCCAGCTTCCAGTAACTCCAAGCATCCCTTGGCTTGTGGCTGCCTCACTGCCACCTCCGTCTCTGTCTTCATGTGTCTCTCCCTCTTCTCCTCTGTGTGTCACTGGATCTAGGGACCGCCTCCATGATCCAGACTGATTGCATCTTGAAATTCTTAGTTTAAAGATATCTGCAAAGACTTTGTTTCCTAAAAGGAATCTCCCATTCAGAGGTTCCAGGCATTAGGAAACGAAACTGTTTGGGGATGAAAGTGAAAGTGTTAGTTGCTCAGTCATGTCTGATTCTTTGTGACCCCATGGATTGTAGCCTGCCAGGCTCCTCTGTCCATGGGATTCTCCAGACAAGAACACTGGAGTGGGTTGGAATTCCCCTTCTCCAGAGGATCTTCTCAATCCCAGGATCGGACCTAGGTCTTCTGCATTGCAGGCAGGTATCTGAGCCACCAAGGAAGCCAGCTGTTGGTAGGGGGTTATTATTCAACCTGTGAGAGGAGGAGAGCGGCATATTTGAGACTTGGCAGTTTCTCAAATAGTTCTACAGTCAGGTTGGTGGAGCACAGAGCTCCCATTCTCTCCGAGGACCTTCTGGTGTTTGGACAGAGACATTAAGCCCCAGACCCTTCCTGCCCTGGTAAGAAGAGGACTGAATGGGGGTGCGTCTTCCCAGCACCTCCTTTCATGTCCACACCACTCTCCCGAGACGGATGAGGAGGAGACGAGGCCGTGGAGTCACAGTTCCCCAGTTGCCACGTGGGAGCCTGGGATCTAAACCTGAGCTGGCCTGTTCCCAGATATGGGAGTCTGTCCACGATACCCATACTTCTGGCAACCGCCCAGCAGTTAGTCCTTACCGGATGGGTCAGCTTCCGGTGAGAAGGTGACCTATACTTGAGCTTCTTGGAGGATAGAACACACTGAAGAGAAAGACACACAACCCAGGTCAGAGCAAGGCACAAGGGTCATTCTCTGGTGGACAATGGAATAAAGAGAGAGAAATCTGCCCACGTCAAGGGAAGATTTTAAGGTAAAATGGTTACCTGGGCTGACTGGGGTAGGTCTCAGCCCAGGTCTATGGAACAGGCCTCCTGCAGATGGAAGAGGTTCTGGGGCGGGGGGAGAGGTGTCAGGTGTGGAAACTGAGAGGTGAGCGTGGGCTGGTGCGGCCTGGTGGCGGCTGGCCACAGTGAGGTTGTGCTTTCTCCCTCTTCTTTCAGTTCGTGCTGGTCTTAGTCGGCTTGGGAGGCCATAAAAAATTACTACAGGCTGTTAAGTGAACAGTAGACATTCACTTCTCACAACTCTGGAGACTTGACATCCAGTATATGGTTTCAGGTGATTTGATTTCGGGAAGAGCTCTCTGTGGCTGGCTCAGATGGTAAAGAATCTGTCTGCAATGTGGGAGACCAGGGTTTGATCCCTGGGTCAGGAAAATCCCCTGGAGAAGGGAATGGCTACCTACTCCAGTATTCTTGCCTGGAGAACCCCATGAACAGAGAAGCCCAGCAGGCTACAGTCCGTGGGTTACAAAGAATCGCACATAACTGAGCAACCGACACTTTTTCTTTTCTCCTTGGCTTGCAGGTGGCCACCTTCCTACTGAGTCCTCACCGAGCCTCTCCTCGATGCTTGTGGGGAGAGAGAGAACAGGGAGGCAGAGGGCTCTCTTCCTCTTGGTTTAAGGCCACCAATCCTGTTGGATTAGGGTCTCACCCTTATGACATCACTTAATGACCTTTAATGACCTTAATGACCTTTAATGACCTTTAATGACCTCCCTAAAGGCTCTGTCTCCATATGCAGTCATGTGAGGGAAGAGGTCACAACAGCATCCATGTGAGTTAGGGAGGGACACAGTTCAGTTCACAGCTGTCCTTTTCCCTTTCTTTCCTCTCTCCTTTTCTTCCTGGCCTCATGTCCAGCCCTCAGATACTGTCCCACAGGGATACAGGCTGTATTGCTCCACAGACCACAGCCAGAAGCTGCAGGCACAACATCTTGTCTCTCTGAGCCAGGTGGGGGTAGCTTCTGCATGGCCATGGGCTTCAAAGCCAGGACTGGCATCTCCTGCCCACCCTCACTGGAACCCCCTTTGGTTCCAGACCACAGAGAGGCCCCACGGCCTGCATGTCAGGGTGAGAAGCAGGCATAGCAAGGCAGGTGCCCAACTAAGGGGAGTCCAGAAGCTGGACTTCAAATTCAGCTCTGTCCTCACCAGCTAGATAGCCCCGGGCAAGCCCTTGGTCCCTGAGAGTCAGGTTTCTCATCTACAACACAGGGGCAGTTGTGAACTCTGCCTCCCATTCCAACCCCAACACAACTGTTGTCAAGTAACTTTGGGAAAAACCCTGGAAAGAGGCAAAACAGGAACAGGTCTAAAGGTCATTCAAAGCAGGTGAACATGACTATAAATAAGAAACCTTGAGGTCTGGGCCATGAAGAAGATGTCTCTGCCACTTCCAAGTTCACAGGTAAGCTTTGCACATGAGGGAGTGAGATCGGGTCCTGTGGACGGTGACTCTCTGTTATGGATAAAGTGGTGTGAGATTCTCCAGTTCTTTCTGGCTGCATGAGTCATGTGGTTCTGGAGAAAGAGAGATTTGTTCACTCAGTGCACAGGGGAATGTCTTTCTCTGAGGAGAAAGGCATACTTGCTACGTGTCCTCTGATGTCAGGATGTCTTCCAGGATGAGGGTGGCCCGGCAGGCCTGGCCCCCGCACTTGCCAGATAAACAGTCAGTATCCTGTCTTTTCCCACATCCGGAGTTCTGAAAGAAAATACCATCAAGGAGAAAGGAGAAAAAGCCATTTTTCTTTGCAGGTAATGAATCTGATTTAAAAACAACAATTGTAGGAGGGTCAGCTACTTGGTTGAAGAAAGTCTTTCAAAACAACAGAAATATGGTCCAGGATGGGGTTGACCTTGTTAAAACAAGCCTAAGGCAGAGTTGCTCACATCTGTCTTTATGTGGCCAAGAGAGTTGTAGAAAGAGCAGAATGTACAAAGATGCTGAAAATGGCCCATTTTTGAGATACCATCTCTTCCTACAGTATTCGGGATTTTATTGCCTAGAAATAGGTGGCCCAGCTATTCCTGACACAGACCAGCCTCAGTTTACTGTGACCTTCTCTTGGCTTTTTCCCTGCTGTGTGACCTTGGGTAAGATGCTTAACGCTTCTGAGCTTCCAGTGTCTCATCTTCAAAATGCAGATGAAGAGATGGACAAGGGCACCTGTCTTCTAGGCTCACCATGAGGCTGAGGAGGGATGATGTTGCTGAGGGTCTCAGTGAGGAGGCAAACCCCTATGGGACACACAGGCGGTGGGAACACAGGTGACCATATCACAGGGGTTTCACTGGGCCTTCTGTTTATCAGTTCTGTTTCCTTCTGGAGGTTAGGGAGATTCCTCAGGAGAAATCACCTGCAATTCAAGAGGGACTGCCCTCCCCTAAATTCCTGAACCATTATTAGCTCAGGGTCACCTCTGATTTCCAGAAAACACCTCTTAGGCATTGAATGGTTTCCATCAGCTGAGGGCACAGCATGCCAAGCTGGAGGTGGCTGAGTGCTTGGAATTCACCTTGTCCCAGTCCCTCCTCTCAGAGGCCTGGAGAAGGGGTGCTGGAAGCCGGCCCAGCAACATACAGAGGAGCTGGTCAAAGAGTTGGGACAGGAACCCAAGTCTCTTGGCCTCCAGCATCAGGATCAGTTCAGTTCAGTCTTTCAGTTGTGTCCGACTCTTTGCGACCCCATGAATCGCAGCATGCCAGGCCTCCCTGTCCATCACCATCTCCCGGAGTTCGCTCAGACTCATGTCCATCGAGTCCGTGATGCCATCCAGCCATCTCATCCTCTGTCGTCCCCTTCTCCTCCTGCCCCCAATCCCTCCCAGCATCAGGGTCTTTTCCAATGAGTCAACTCTTTGCATGAGGTGGCCAAAGTACTGGAGTTGCAGGTTCAGCATCATTCCTTCCAAAGAAATCCCAGGGTTGATCGCCTTCAGAATGGACTGGTTGGATCTCCTTGCAGTCCAAGGGACTCTCAAGAGTCTTCTCCAACACCACAGTTCAAAAACATCAGTTCTTCAGTGCTCAGCCTTCTTCACAGTCCAACTCTCACATCCATACATGACCACTGGAAAAACCATAGCCTTGACTAGATGGACCTTAGTCGGCAAAGTAATGTCTCTGCTTTTGAATATACTATCTAGGTTGGTCATAACTTTCCTTCCAAGGAGTAAGTGTCTTTTAATTTCATGGCTGCAGTCACCATCTGCAGTGATTTTGGAGCCCCCAAAAATAAAGTCTGACACTGTTTCCACTGTTTCCCCATCTATTTCCCATGAAGTGATGGGACCGGATGCCATGATCTTCGTTTTCTGAATGTTGAGCTTTAAGCCAACTTTTTCACTCTCCTATTTTACTTTCATCAAAAGGCTTTTAGTTCCTCTTCACTTTCTGCCATAAGGGTGGTGTCATCTGCATATCTGAGATTATTGATATTTCTCCCAGCAATCTTGATTCCAGCTTGTGTTTCTTCCAGTCCAGCGTTTCTCATGATGTACTCTGCATATAAGTTAAATAAGCAGGGTGACAGTATACAGCCTTGAAGTACTCCGTTTCCTATTTGGAACCAGTCTGTTGTTCCATGTCCAGTTCTAACTGTTGCTTCCTGACCTGCATACAGATTTCTCAAGAGGCAGGTCAGATGGTCTGATAGTCCCATCTCTTTTAGAATTTTCCACAGCATCAGGATAGTGCCTAACAAATGAGCCCTCTCTTTTCTATCCTTCTCTTGGCATGTTGAAATCCTGCCTCAATCCTGATTAGCACAGAGAGTAGAGATCTAAAATGGTGCCAATGAACTGGGCAGTGTTTGGCCTGTGTTGTGTTTCAGTTTGGGGGAATTGGTTCTCGGTGTTAAAATTCAGAAGATGTCACATAAGCAAGCGTATCTCAAGCCTCTCCTGGAAATTCAGATGTAGTTGACACTGGCGTTGCACGGCTACCAAGCCCAGAGCAGATTAGCATTTATCCCCTTTAGACTAGGCACGTGAGCCCTACCTGGCCAGACCCTACCTGGCCAGCCTCCCTTCTCAGTGCACCTGCCTGGGCTCAGTAGGGCCTGAGCCTGTGGCACTCAAGTAGAATAGCTTATCAGAAAACACGTATGGGCTGCAGGTGGTTCCTGTTTTTCTGCTTCTTCTTCCTCTCAACCAGTTAACCTGGCTTCAGGTGAAAGTGAAGGCAATAAGGCATCCCATTCCATAATGGTTATTTCCCTAACATCCCATTTGAAAACTGCAAACTTTCCAGAAGAAAGCCTTGTTTTCTTTCCCAGTTGACCTAGTTGCAAAGGAAAAAAATCTCATTTTCTTAAAGAGCCACGACATTGCTGGTGTGTGTGTGTGGACAGGCTGGTCAACCTTTCCATTAGGAACACTTTCCTGGGCTTTAAAAACTCAGCCATAAAGATGTGTTTTGGACTGAAATTGGTCCTCCCCCAGTGGAACCTGGGAACCTTTATTTCAAGGACTCTTTCAAAACATCTTTCCCTCTTGAAGTGCAAATGTGTGTGGTTTGTGGAGCCCTTGACCATGTTTGGGGTTTGGGATTTTGCTGCATGACTCTTTTCCAACCTTTAATTTTGAAGCCATCCTCTTTTCTATTTATTTCCATGGTTAAAATTGGTATTTTCTTTTTTTTTTTCCTATTGGAAGAGGACTGCATGAAAGGGGTCATTGTCCAACCTTCCCCTTTGGGGTACACACAGGCCTGGGACCTTGGCAGAATCCCTAGAGTGGATGTCTCTTAAGCATGTTAATTGATATTACCTGACAACAATCAGTGGCTGCGACTCAGATTACAAAGGATGAGGAGGTTTCCTTCCCATCAGTGCTTTGCTTGTATTCTTGTTTAGATCCTTACCTGCCCTTTGCAGGTATGCTTGATGATCTGGATGGCTTTAATGATCAGGAGATAGAGTTACAGACTTATGATGGTTCTTGGGGAAATTTTGAAAATTCTGTTCTGTACCACTCATTCTATTTTCTAAGAGTTACTTGACATAGTAAGTATGAAGAGGTGGCCCACAGAAAATGACCCAATATGTGTCCATTTGCTCCACTCATGCCAACCTCTTCAAGTCTGTTCTTAGCTCCCCAACTCAGTCAAGACCATTAGTCAGCCTCCCAAGCCAGAGACTCTAGATGTGGATTTGACTTGTCCCTCCTGTCCTCTCCAGTGTCCAGTAACCACCACTTCCTGCCCATTGTCCTCTCCCGACTCTGTCCCCTTCAGTCCCATCCCTACAACCTCGGCTTTGCCTCTGCCCTCCCGTCTCTTCATCTCCTAACTAGCCTGGCCATCACTGTCTCTCCCCAGCCAGGTCACCCCCGACCCTGCTAGCAGTTTTAGTCCTAAAAATGTCATGTCTCATCCCGTTTCCTTCTCTTGCTTAAAAAACACTTTTGCGGGCCCCTACTGTCCCGGGATAAAATCCAAATTCTGAAGCATGACATATAACCAACTTTTCATGTCTATCATCCACTCCCCCAACCCCTAGGGACCTCATGTTCCTGTCACTCTGAGCCCATCCTTCCATGGACAACCTGTCCCCAAGCCAATGCTCTGTCCTCTTTACCTAGAATGGCTTTTCCTCGATGCCTTTCTTTTGCAGACTCTTTGAAAGTCTAAGTCAAATGTCACAGCCCTTGAAAGGCTTTCTTGGTCTTTTGCCAGTAGAGTTAGAACTTTCTTCAAAGCTCAGCAATAGTATTTGTCATCATGTATTGTTTTCTCTTTCTTTGGGTTTTATCTTCCCTGGACTGAATACTGTGATGATAGTATTCCAGATTCTCATGGAACTCCGAATTTCTTTCACTACTACTAGGAGTGTCTGAACCCACAGGAGATGTGTCATCAATACCTTATGAATTAAATAATCATAATTTATTATAAAGTGCTTGGCATGCATCAGGGTCCATTTCAAACACTTCGTACATTTTAATTGTCAAAATCACCTTTTAAAGCGCCCTTACCATTCCATTTGATTTTGAGACGGCAAGAGACATGGAGAGGTTATATGAGTTACCCAAGGTCACACGGCCGGTGTTGCATTGAGCCTGCCTAAGCACAGACCATGTCTGTTGGCTGAATCCTGACATTAATCTGTTTTCCAGTAAATGAGTCCCAGGCCAAATGCCCTGAAGTGTTGAACCTCAGGGACAAAGGCAGAGACACCCTGGCCCCTTTATTATTAATTTCATCATCACACTCGTCTTTGGGGGAGTCCCTCTGAGCTCAGCAAATAGACACTGTGGAAGCCTGCAAGCCCACGTGTGATTGAGAGTTTTTTTATGTTTGTCCAGGACACAGGTTCATACACGAATGACCCAGTGTGACTCAGGCATGTGGCTGACGTTTCCCCAGGGACACCAGGCAGGAGAGCCGAGGTAATTACCTCCTTCCTGGAAGAATGTGGATTGGGTTCATTTGTCTGGAATGTTTAGGTACAGTCTTCCCTGGAGGTGGGGACCTGAACGAGGACTCCTCCCGGAGCTGGTCCACTTTGGAGGCAGGTAGCTGGAAAGAACAGAGGACTAGGCCTCGCCAGGGTTCCAGTGCCGGCTCTAACACCAAGGGAGGCGTCTGTTGCTTGTCTTTCCAGCATAACTCCCTCTTTCAACCCTTCCCAATAATCCCCACTCTCTATTTTGTTGATCTGAGTGGTCTGGGGGAATGCATTCACCTGCTAGCCCCAGGGATAGAGCGTGAGAAAAGTGAAAGTGCTAGTTATTCAAACTTGTCCAACTCTTTGCAAGTCCGTGGACTGTAGCCCACTAGGCTCCTCTGTCCATGGGATTCTCCAGGCAAGAATACTGGAGTGCATTGCCATTTCTTTCTCCAGGGGATCTTCCTGACCCAGGGATCAAACCCAGGTCTCCTACACTGCAGGCAGATTCTTCACCGTCTGAGCCACCAGGCAAGCCCTGGAGCATTAGAAGGCGAGGTTACCCAGCACATTCAGGCTTGGACAGGAGACCCCAGCCAGTCCAGTCAGAGGGCAATGAGACTTGCTTCTCCCCTGAATATGCTTGAGTAATTCTGTAACCCTGGGGGTTTGTTACAAACGCAAATTCTTAGGTCCTACCCCAGACCTACTGAGTCAGTCTCTGAGTCAGAGCCCAGGAAACAAGCCCTCCAGGTAATTCTGATGAACTATCCAGTTAGAGAAGCGATTCTCTACTTCATTCAATTTACAGATGGTTAAAAAAACAAAACAAAACAGGCACAAAGAAGCAAGGTGATTTGCCCAAATTTATGCAGCCAAGCCAGGTCTCAAAGTAAGCTGTGTTTCCACCCACATCATTTAAGAGGCATCTCCATGTTTTCATCAAACTGTAAAACAGCAACAGAAATCTCTTCTCACCTTTGAAGGTCCTCCCTCCCCAGTCTCCAGGGATGAAAATAAATTTCACTTGCTCTGAGGTTATGTGAAGTGAAGCCTAGCTATTACTCACATGTTTGTGTGCCCTATCTCAGACTTGACGTCGGCTGCCCTCAAGAGACCTTGGAGTCGGTGAGGACCACGAACTGCCTGAGGAGGCAGGTCCACCTTTGGCCCCAGCCCTAGGGCATGCTGGGAGGGAGGTGGGTGCCATCCTTTCTGGGGTCAAGGTCCTGTTCTCTTGGCTGGCTCCTTCCAACTTGATCTGGGCTCCCAGTGTTGGTTCACCACCCAAGGCTCTGCTCCGTGTGTATGTGAGGGTAGGTGGGGGTGGGGGGCACGGCTGGTTCATGGCCAGAGTCATGGCTCCAGTCTGGAAGTCCAGGCATACCTAAGTCGTCTCTCGTGGCTCCCCAATGCCATATTAGGCTGCCCCTCTGAAGGGTGGAATCTCTGACTCATCCTCCCCTTCCCCCACACCCTCACACTCCTGCCAGTTTTGGCCAAGATTAGAATTCACTCAAATCTGTGGGTTCTAAGGTTTATGTGCTATTTCAGTTTGGCAAATGACTCGTCCTTGTTTCAAGTTAGAAAAGAAGTCCTTTCCCAAAAGGAGTTTGGGACGGATTTTCTGGATGACCCAATCGTTCGCGCCACTGAAAGGTGATGATTTCATTGCATGTGAATTAGAAAGAAGTTGACCACTTCTGAAATACATCCAAGTACACCCGGGGTTAATAGATGAGCAGCAATGAGACCTTCTCATCAGAATGATAATCTAATCTACCCTCCCTGAGTGTCCTTTATGTTTCCAGCCCTGTGCTAGGTCCTCTCTGGGCATTTTATTAACCCACACCACAATCCCAACAGGTAGGCAAACTTTCCCCATTTTAGAAATAAGAAAACTGAGGGTCAGAGAAGCCAAGTTCAGAACCTGCAGTCACATAGCTGAGAGGCAGCACTGGGACAAGAGCTCTGGTCTCGCCACTGGGATTGTCCTGATTCTTGGCAAGAGGCAAGGGTTTTGCTCTGCTCTCCAAGACAACCAGCTGTGTGGTCCCTATCCCTTTGCTTTAGATTTGAAATATTTGAAAGGTGAATCAGACAGGGTCCTAGGAATATGAGCAACAGATCAGGAAACTGAAAATGAGGGTCAGAATCAGGGAAACGTAGACAAGCTGGGGCAGAAGGGCTGGAGTGTGGCTGCTCTGAGAGTCTTGGCAGAGGATGGAAGTTCCATCCAAGGTACTGCCACTGGAACAAGGATCATCTCCTACTTTTGTCCCTCTGTTCACGATTCAGATTACACGGAAAAGCTGCATGGTGGGCTCCATCAGGCTCAGGCGCCATCTCTTGGCTGGGGAGGGCGGGGCATCTTGAATGACCCTCATATCACACAGCTTGCAAATTTCCAAAAGGAAACCAGGATGCCATTCCTGAGACAGAGGAGGAGAGTGGGTGTTGGACTGGCTGCCAGAAAGGCAGAAACACACACTATGCCAGGTGTTCGTGGGGAACCCAGACAGCCCCCGGCCTTCTGGCTGTGGGATGAGTCTTTTATTTTTGTCCTCTCACCCACATCTCCAGGCCTGGATGCATTTCTAAGTCGGTAACCTGAAGACGACAGATGCCTGGTGGCTCAGGCGGTAGAGTCCCCCTGCAATGCAGGAGACCTGGGTTCAATCCCTGGGTCAGGAAGATCCCCTGGAGGAGGGCATGGCAACCCACTCCAGTATTCTTGCCTGGAGAATCCCATGGATGGAGGAGCCATGGGGTTGCCAAGAGTCGGACACAACTGAGAGACTAACACACAAACCTGAGACATTGGGTCCAGGCTGAGTGTGCATCCTGAAAGGTGGCTTTGAGAGATGGGCCATTTGTGATGATGTTGAGAGATGACAGCCTGACACAGCTCAGGCTCCTCCTTCGGAGCATAGCCCCTGACCTGCCTAAGCTGCGCCCGAGGGGTTTGTGATGGTGGAGGGGGTGATAGGGTCATGTACACCGATTATGAGAACTCCCTATCACTCTGCAAACTTTGAAGCTCTGGGGCAGAAAGGGCCGGGAGATAATGAGTTGGGGGTGGAAAAAATAATTCCCCTAGCCTGCCAAGAAACACTCCCAGGATGGACAGGGAGGAAGACAGCCAGAGGGGGGCTTAGAGGTGGCTCAGGCCACTTTCAGAGCGAGACTGAGGCTGGAGAGGGGGAAGACAGCACCCAAGGTGGCACCGTGGGTGAGTCAGGCTCCTCCTCTGCTCTGGCCATGCCCCACGCATTCTGTCTCCCTGCCACCCTGACCAGGTACTGACTGCGGGCACTCAGTGGGTGCACTGGGACTCATGAACCTACTTCTGCCCCCAGGGGAGTTTATTGCCCACAGCGGGGTGAGCAGAGAAGTGAAAAATCACCATGAGGCTGGAGGTGATGGGTTTTACTTCCAGGACTCAGGGGGCACCTCTCTGGCCTCGGATGGCCCCCAAACCTTGCATCTTTGTCATAAGAAACATAGTGAAGCTGTGAATAATTGAAAAGACTGTATCTGTAGAAGAGGGCGGTGGAGAGTTGGTGTGTGTATCTGTGCAAACGTGCGTCATGTGACTGAAGTCTGGGTTGTTTCTCTTTCTCTTCCTCCTTGTCAGGTGATGCTGGGGGCTTGGGTTATTAGTTGGGTACTTGCTCCCAGGATGAGATGGATGATTACCATGCTTTCTGTGGTCTCATGTGTTCCCATGTTCTCAGATTGGCCAGAGTTTTTCAGAATGAATTTAAAAATTTCCTGGGGTTGGCGTTCCCACCTGGCCCTTGGCTGCTCTTGTCTGGAAGCTCAGTTTCTTTTGTCTACACCTGTTCTACCTTCACCCTGGTCCTCTAAGTCCCAGCTCAAAGGCCTGCTCACGCTTCTCCATCAGAAGCCTTTTCTGCATCTCAGTCCCAGGGGCCTACTCTCTGCAGAATCCGGGTGACGTGCACAGTGCCTGCTCATGGTTTGACTCTTTAGTATGGCCACCTGCTTGGGCGTCCCAGGCAGCTCAGTGGTTAAAGATTCTGCCTGCCATGCAGGAGGTGCAGGAGAAGTGGGCTTGATCCCTGGGTCAGGAAGATTCACTGGAGGAGAGCCTGGCAACCTACTCCAGTATTCTTGCTTGGAGAACCCCATGCACAGAGGAGCCTGGAGGGCTATAGTCCATGGGTCGTAGAGAGTCAGACACGACTGAAGCGACTAACAGACATGCGTGCATGGGGCCATCTGCTTACAGTGAGGATAAATGATTAATTGAACCCTGTCTCAGCTGGACCCCTGGTGTTTGCCCACCTGCCTTCTCTTTATACGTGCACCCCCAAATACCTCCTGCTCAGAAATGCTTTATACACTTGCCAGATAAGTATCTTGGTTCCATTCTGGGGCTACAAAATCATTAAAAGTAGAAATCATTGCTTTGCTGAAGTGGAATTTGGCAAGCATCTAGTGGCTGTGGCTGCATGGCAGATTTAAATTTGAATTTCAAGCCCCAGATCTCTCACTTAAAGACTATGTGACACTGGGCCAGCTACTGAACTTCAGTAAGCCTTAGTTTGCATGCATGCATGCTAAGTCACTTGAGTTGTATTTGACTCTTTGTGACCCTATGGACTACTGTAGCCTACCAAGCTCCTCTGTCCATGGGGATTCTCCAAGGCAAGAATACTGGAGTGGGTTGCCATGCCCTCCTCCAGAGGATCTTCCCGACCCAGGGATCAAGCCTGTGTCTCCTACATCTCCTGCATTGGCAGGCAGGTTATATACCACTAGTGCCACCTGGAAAGCTCAAGTCTTAATTTATTGATCTGTAAAATGGACAGAATTCTGATGTGTATCTCACTGGAAGAATGTGAGAATCAAGAGTACAAATATTAAAGTGTTAGGTGAACCCCAAACTACTGAGCAAATACTAGGTATTATGATTACATAGTCCCTTGCTGTGGTAAGAAAAGATAGACTAATTCAAATCTTAGTGCCTGGGCCTAATCTTTATGATAAAAAGAAAAAGCAAAGAAAGAAATGTAGTAACCTGTGGTCCTTGGCTATTTTCTCTTGAAAAATGAAGTGAAAATTCAACAAGAAAGGCCTGGAAAACTAGAACTGATTAGATAGGTCTCCACAGAGGTCCCCAGTCGTTTCCCAGGAGGGTGGGCAAATGTTATCTCAGGGCTCAAACAAAACATGTGTTGACTTTCCAAGTCAGTATTCCCCCACCGACAGAAAAACCTGGCCTGGAGGCATATCCCTGGCTGATGTTGTCTTCAGGGAGTGCCTGGTACAAAGGAAAGAAGTGGGAACACGATGGCAAGCAGAGTGTGGAGGCAGTCACGTGGAGGCCAGGCTGGGCACGTTGGGAACTTGCCTTCCTCTAAAGAGGCTCACCTGTTGTAGCAGCAGGACAAGGCACTTGAAACATTGTTCTCTTATCTGATTCTTACCCAGAGAACAATGTGGCAATGCTTGCCAATATGTGAAAGGGAATGCTATGAAGAAGGGGGTTTATTCCAGTTCCCCCTGGTCTTAGAATGGGGAGACTGAGGACTCAGTGTGATGAAGTTGTGGTAAGCTGAGCTGACCCCAGAGAGAGTGGTGTTGACCCAGAGGCTGTAAGTCCCCAGGGAAGATGATGGGGTACTGCAGAGAGAATCCTCCTCATAAAAGGGGATGAAGATGAGATAAAGGGTCATTTAGCCTCAGGTTCTCCAGGTTTGAGATTTGGGGTTAAAATACCAACAGTTCAGTTCAGTTCAATTGCTCAGTCATGTCTGACTCTTTGCAACCCCATGAACTGCAGCACGCCAGGCCTCCTTGTCCATCACCAACTGCCAGAGTCTATCCAAACCCATGTCCATTGAGTTGGCAATGCCATCCAACCATCCTATCCTCTGTCATCCCCTTCTCCTCCTGCCCTCAATATTTTCCAGCATCAGGGTTTTTCAAATGAATCAGCTCTTCCCATCAGGTGGCCAAAGTATTGGAGTTTCAGCTTCAACATCAGTCCTTCCAATGAATACCCAGGATGATCTCCTTTAGGCTGGACTGGTTGGATCTCCTTGCAGTCCAAGGGACTCTCAAGAGTCTTCTCCAACACCACAGTTCAAAAACATCAATTCTTTGGTCCTCAGCTTTCTTTATAGTCCAACTCTTGCATCCACACATGACTACTGGAAAAATCATAGCCTTGACTAGATGGACCTTTGTTGGCAAAGTAATGTCTCTGCTTTTTAATATGCTGTCTAGGTTGGTCATAACTTTCCTTCCAAGGAGCAAGCATCTTTTAATTTCATGGCTGCAGTCATCATCAGCAGTGATTTTTGGAGCCCCCAAAAATAAAGTCTGACACTGTTTCCACTGTGTCCCCATCCATTTCCCATGAAGTGATGGGACCGGATGCCATGATCTTCATTTTCTGAATGTTGAGCTTTAAGCCAACTTTTTCACTCTCCTCTTTCACTTTCATCAAGAGGCTTTTTAGTTCCTCTTCACTTTCTGCCATAAGAGTAGTGTCATCTGCATATCTGAGGTTATTGATATTTCTCCCAGCAATCTTGATTCCAGCTTGTGCTTCTTCCAGCCCAGCGTTTCTCATGATGTACTCTGCATATAAGTTAAATAAGCAGGGTGACAATATACAGCCTTGATGTACTCCTTTTCCTATTTGGAACCAGTCTGTTTTTCCATGTCCAGTTCTAACTGTTGCTTCTTGACCTGCAAAAGGATTTCTCAAGAGGCAGGTCAGGTGGTCTGGTATTCCCATCTCTTTCAGAATTTTCCACAGTTTATTGTGATCCACATAGTCAAAGGTTTTGGCATAGTTAATAAAGCAGAAATAGACGTTTTTTGGAACTCTCTTGCTTTTCGATGATCCAGGGATGTTGGCAAAATTTGATCTCTGGTTCCTCTGTCTTTTCTAAAACCAGCTTGAACATCTGGAAGTTCACAGTTCACGTATTGCTGAAGCCTGGCTTGGAGAATTTTGAGCATCACTTTTTCACTTTCACTTTTCACTTTCATGTGACTTCCCTGGTGGCTCAGATGGTAAAGCGTCTGTCTACAATGCAGAAGACCCCGGTTCGATTCACTTGCATACGCTGGAGAAGGAAATGACAACCTACTCAAGTGTTCTTGCCTGGAGAATCCCAGGGATGGGGAAGCCTGGTGGGCTGCCGTCTATGGGGTCGCACAGAGTTGGACACGACTGAAGTGTAAGTCACCGCTGCTAAGTGCAGCAGCAGCAATTACTAGCGTGTGAGATGAGTGCAATTGTGCGGTAGTTTGAGCATTCTTTGGCACTGCCTTTCTTTGCGGTTGGAATGAAAACTGACTTTTTGCAGTCCTGTGGCCACTGCTGAGTTTTCTAAATTTGCTGACATATTGAGTGCAGCACTTTCATAGCTGCATCTTTTAAGATTTGAAATAGCTCAACTGGAATTCCATCACCTCCACTAGCTTTGTTATAGGGGACGGGAATGAAAAAGTAGGAAGTCAAGAAACACCTGGAGTAACAGGCACATTTGGCCTTGGAGTACAGAATGAAGCAGGGCAAAGGCTAATAGAGTTTTGCGAGGAGAATGCACCAGTGATAGCAAATACCCTCTTCCAACAACACAAGAGAAGACTCTACACATGGACATCACCAGATGGCCAACACCAAAATCAGATTGATTATATTCTTTGTAGCCAAAGATGGAGAAGCTCTATACAGTCAGCAAAAACAAGACCAGGAGCTGACTGTGGCTCAGATCATAAACTCCTTATTACCAAATTCAGACTTAAATTGAAGAAAGTGGGGAAAACCACTGGACCAATGAGGTATGACCTAAATCAAATCTCTAATGATTATACAGTGGAAGTGAGAAATAGATTTAAGGGACTAGATCTGATAGACAGAGTACCTGATGAAATATGGATGGAGGTTTGTGCCACTGTACAGGAGACAGGGATCAAGATCATCCCCAAGAAAAAGAAATACAAAAAAGCAGAATGGTTGTCTGAGGAGGCCTTACAAATAGCTGTGAAAAGAAAAGAAGTGAAAAGCAAAGGAGAAAAGGAAGGATATACCCATTTGAATGCAGAGTTCCAAAGAATAGCAAGGAGAGATAAGAAAGCCTTCCTCAGTGATCAATGCAAAGAAATAGAGGAAAAGAACAGAATGGGAAAGACTAGAGATCTCTTCAAGAAAAATTAGAGATATCAAGGTAACATTTCATGTAAAGATGGGCTCAATAAAGGACAGAAATGGTGTGGATTTGACAGAAGCAGAAGATATAAAGAAGAGGTGGCAAGAATACACAGAAGAACTGTACAGGAAAGATCTTCATGACCCAGATAATCATGGTGGTGTGATCACCCACCTAGAGCCAGACATCCTGGAATGTGAAGCCAAGTGCGCCTTAGGAAAATACCAATAAGCACCCTATAAAGATGAAATCTTTCAGAACGCATGGTCTTCTGCACAGTGGATCCACCAGTGTAGGGACTTAGGCTCTCTGGACCGCCACTGGATCCTCACTTCCTCCCATATAGGCCCCGCACATGTAATTATCAGTTGGATGATCAATAAATGATCAGAGTCCAGTGGTTAAGTGTGTACGATTGCTTGGATCTAATCATAGCCTTGTTTCCTGCTACCTGTATGGCACTGGCAAATTTTCAGCCTCTCTGTGCCTTTTAGCTCTCATTTGTGAAATGGGCTCTAAATGCACTTCGTAGGGGGGTTGTGGGCTTCAAATGAAATGAGATGTGCAAACTCCTCAGCATAATGTCCAGCCTGCAGTAAGAATCCAAGGGTAATTGGCATGGAGATTGTAATGAACTTTGGTGGGGCCATAGTACTTGCTCTGGCCAATGAAATATGTGAAGTGATGTGTCAGCCTTCATAGGTGAGAACTCTTTCCTTTGTTCCCTTCCCCTCCCACGGCCTCTGGGGAAGTGCACAGTGAACCATCCCTGTGTCCCCCATGAATACAAGGAGCAGGGGTCCCCCATGACTAATGCCTCCCTGCACTAGACAATGATGGAGAGAAATAAACCTTTGGGTGGCTAAGCCTCTCAAAGAAGGGGTATGTTTGTTACTGCATCATTGCCTAACTTCTCCTGACTGATACAATCCCTCTTTTCAGTTTTAGGATGCAGATGCCAAGGATAATTCTCTTCATTCAAGACTCACACACTTATTTTTTCTGGAAAGAGGCAGCATGATAGGATGGCCCAGAGCCCAAGTTCTTATAGAGTAGACCTGGGTTTGAATCCTGCCATATCGCTGTTTGGCTCTGTCTTTTTAGGCAGGCTATTTCTCAGGGCTTCGGTGCCCCCATATAACCACTTCTGCTTGGTTGGGTTGTGGGGGCTCCAGGAGCTGGAGGAGTGCCTGGCACAGGCTGGAAAGTCTCCCATATTTGGTGCTGACAGGCTGTGATCAAGGTTGCTCATGAGAACGTCTAGTGTAACTGCAGCTCATCCCCTCCTCCAGGGCTCGAGCGACACACCTGTAATAGTTGCTCAGAATCCTGCTCTAACCATGTGACAGTGGCTGACATCTACCCTTTGCCCCATGGAACCACTGTCCCCCTCCCCACTTCTCTCTGCCCCAGAAGCTGGCACAAATGGACACAGATGCCAACTACTGGCCCCCACTGGATGTGGGACCAGAGAAAAGGAAGAGAGACTTGGGGTATTTACTCCTTCTGTATCTTCCATATCTTGAAGCTACCTCCCTGTGAGGTCAGCTCAGGCTGGCATTGCCCTTGGACCCCGGGGCCCTGCTTCTCTCAAGGTAGCCTCTCCACACAAGGCTGCCCTGGTGTAGGATAACTGCATCTGAAGCTGGTAAGGGCTGTGCTGTTGCTATGTTGCAGTGCTGTCTCTGGGGTCTTCTCACCCCACCCACGACCCTTCAGAAATGATCCTATCTTCAGTGCACTGTCCAGTTCTTGCCAAGTTCTGAGGATGCCTCTGTCCTCAGCACTCTCCTTCCTTCTCTCACCTCCTGTGTTCTCTCTTGCCAATCTTGCTTCCTCAGACAGAGCCTTCTCTTCTCATAGCAGACTGGCTTGGCCCTTCTCTGTGCCTTAACTTTCCAGTTATGTTACGAGCATGTTCTTTAAAGGCAGAACTTCTGGGCTCTGCCCAGAGTGACTGGAGGACTCTCTTCTCACCTGAAGCTTGTATAAAAATACAGATGCCTGGGTTCTGCCCAGACCTATTGTATCCAGATCTCTAGGTGGGGCCTAGGATTGGAATGAGCAGAAAAGGGTTGAAAAGCAGTAGAGGCCGGAGTTTCCTGGTGGCCAACTGGTTAGGAATCTGGGCTTTCGCTGCCATGGCCCAGGTTCAATCCCTGGTAGGGAAATTGGGATTCCACAAGCTGGGTGCCATGGCAACAGACGAGATGGTCAGTAACTGTGAATCGCCAAGGCCCTGTTGGAGTTTCCTAGGTGGCTCAGTGGTAAAGAATCTGCCTGCCAAGACAAGAGACATGAGTTTGATCCTTGGGTCAGAAAGATACCCTTTAGGAAGAAATGGCAAGCCACTTCAGTATTCTTGCCTGGAAAATCCCATGGACGAGAGGAGCCTGGCGGGCTACAGTCCGTAGAGTTGCAAAGAGTTGGAGACGATTGAACACAAGCAAGTATTAAGTAAGTAAGGGCCTGTTAATTATATTATGGTTGTTTGATTTTGGATATTATCGCTTTTATGTATGCAAACTCATTCCATATGGACATGTGAGTCTGGTGTGTGTGAGTGTGTATAGAAGCAGGCTGGCTAAGTCTGCTAAACATCCCCTAGAAATGCTCCTCCAGAGCCTTTGTTCATGCTACTTTATAAATGCTACTCTCTTGTAAGAATAGATGAGAAATACCCTTCCTTCTACTCATGCAAATTCCCCTACCTTTCAAGGCCCGCTGGCTTCAGCTGACCATTGCCTGAGGTTTGCAGAGAGGGGGAAGGTCCTCTTTGATATTTACTGTGATTTCATACCCAACTGTACATGAACAATAGTGTTATATTCATTTTAAAAATGGGAGCTCAGCTTTAAACTTTCTTTTTCCTCCTTCTTTGCACTGTTTATTGACTATCTATGCCAGTGACCATAGGTACTTTTCTTATATGTCAAGTCGCTAATCTTTGCAACCACCCCATGAAGTAAATATTACTATCACCATTCAGCAGATAAAGCCAAGGCTCTGGATGGGTGGGGGTAAATAACTCATCCAAATGGCAGGAGGTTGGGTTTTCAGTAGAGGTCTGTCTAACTCTGGGTTATTTGCTGTAAATCATAACCAGCTCTTTGGTTTCAGGACTCCTTTGCATTCTTAAGAATTATTAAAGATTCCAAAAAAGTTTGTTAATCTGGGTTATATCTTTCAATGTACCATATTAGAAAATAAAACCAGAAAAAGCACAAGTATTTACTTCACATAAATTAACAGTAATAATCCCATTATATATTATACATATAACTTTTTAAGTGAAAATTAGCACTATTTTCCGAAAGAAGAAAGAGTGAAAAGTGGTATTAAAATTTTTTTTTTTTGTAAAACTGTGGCCTGCCTTAATGGAAGACCTCTGAATCCTTGTACTCGCTTATGCATAAACTCTACTGCAATACAAACCCTGTGGCTTCTGGGAAACTCCACTATACACCTTGGAGACAACACAAGTGAAAGGCAGATAATTTTTAGTATTGTTATGGAGATCATTTGAAATCCATGTAACCTTGAGAAGGTCTTGGAGACCCCTGGGGGTGCATGGGCAGTGGTTTGAGAACCGCGGCTCTAAGTTGATAAGTTCTGCCTGCTCTTTGCATTCTTACTGTTTACTGCTTCCTGTCTGGTTGGACCCCATGCAAACCCAATCATCAATGGGTAATGTGAAGGGAGGAAACTGATGCAGTGGGCAGTGGGCATCCATCCTTTACCACCAGAAATGGGTAGCCCCTGAGCTTGGCTCTGCTGCTGGGCTCCTGGAGAGAGGCTGCCATGGTCCAGCGAGCAGCCCAGGTTCTCCAGGCTGGACAGGGCACATGGGAGGTATGGAGTGTTCCTGACTACATTTCATGAGAATGTGCGCACTCAGCTTGATGATGAGTCTATGACCGGAATGAATCGCCTCCATTTATTTTCAATGGAAGAAAAAGAAAAAGATACAAATGTCTTTAGTAAATTAGGGATCAAAACACATTACTGGGGACTTGTTGGCAGTCCAGCGGTTCAGACTCCGTGCCCTCGAAACAAGAAACATGAACTTGATCCCTGGTTGGGAAACTAAGATCCCTACATGCTATATGGTACAGTCAAAAAGAAAGAAAGAAATTATTCATAAAGTCAAATAGTGTGTTAGTCACTCAGTCATGTCTGACTCTGTGACCTCCATGGACAGTAGCCCGCCCAGCTCCTATGTCCATGGAATTCTCCTGGTTAAAATACTGGAGTGGTCAGGCAAGTTGATTCCTCCAGTTCCATTCTTCTTTCTCAAGATTGCTTTGGCTATTCGAGGTTTTTGTATTTCCATATAAATCTTGAAATTATTTGTTCTAGCTCTGTGAAAAATACCGCTGGTAGCTTGATAGGGATTGCATTGAATCTGTAGCTTGCTTTGGGTAGTATACTCATTTTCACTATATTGATTCTTCTGATCCATGAACATGGTATATTTCTCCATCTATTAGTGTCCTCTTTGATTTCTTTCATCAGTGTTTTATAATTTTCTATATATAGGTCTTTAGTTTCTTTAGGTAGATATATTCCTAAGTATTTTATTCTTTTCATTGCAATGGTGAATGGAATTGTTTCCTTAATTTCTTTTTCTACTTTCTCATTATTAGTGTATAAGAATGCAAGGGATTTCTGTGTGTTGATTTTATATCCTGCAACTTTACTATATTCATTGATTAGCTCTAGTAATTTTCTGGTGGAGTCTTTAGGGTTTTCTATGTAGAGGATCATGTCATCTGCAAACAGTGAGAGTTTTACTTCTTTTCCAACTTGGATTCCTTTTATTTCTTTTTCTGCTCTGATTGCTGTGGCCAAAACTTCCAGAATTATGTTGAATAGTAGTGGTGAAAGTGGGCACCCTTGTCTTGTTCCTTGTCTTGTTTAGTCATCAAGACAGTATGGTACTGGCACAAAGACAGAAATATAGATCAATGGAACAGAATAGAAAGCCCAGAGATAAATCCATGCACCTGTGGACACCTGATCTTTGACAAAGGAGGCAAGAATATACAATGGATTAAAGACAGTCTCTTTAACAAGTGGTGCTGGGAAAACTGGTCAGCCACTTGTAAAAGAATAAAACTAGAATACTTTCTAACACCATACACACAAAAATAAACTCAAAATGGATTAAAGATCTAAACATAAGACCAGAAACTATAAAACTCCTAGAGGAGAACATAGGCAAAACACTCTCTGACATAAATCACAGCAGGATCCTCTATGACCCACCTCCCAGAATACTGGAAATAAAAGCAAAAATAAACAAATGGGATCTAATTAAAATTAAAAGCTTCTGCACAACAAAGGAAACTATAAGCAAGGTGAAAAGACAGCCTTCTGAATGGGAGAAAATAATAGCAAATGAAGCAACTGACAAACAACTAATCTCAAAAATATACAAGCAACTCATGCAGCTCAATTCCTGAAAAACAAACGACCCAATCAAAAAAAATGGGCCAAAGAACTAAATAGACATTTCTCCAAAGAAGACATATGGATGGCTAACAAACACATGAAAAGATGCTCAACATCACTCATTATCAGAGAAATGAAAATCAAAACCACAATGAGGTACCATTTCACACCAGTCAGAATGGCTGCTATCCAAAAGTCTACAAGCAATAAATGCTGGAGAGGGTGTGGAGAAAAGGGAACCCTCTTATACTGTTGGTGGGAATGCAAACTAGTACAGCCACTATGGAGAACAGTGTGGAGATTCCTTAAAAATTGTAAATAGAACTGTCTTAGGACCCAGCAATCCCACTGCTGGGCATACACACCGAGGAAACCAGAATTGAAAGAGACAAGTACCCCAATGTTCATTGCAGCACTGTTTATAATAGCCAGGACATGGAAACAACCTAGATGTCCATCAGCAGATGAATGGATAAGAAAGCTGTGGTACATATACACAATGGAGTATTACTCAACCATTAAAAAGAATACATTTGAATCAGTTCTAATGAGGTGGATGAAACTGGAGCCTATTATACAGAGTGAAGTAAGCCAGAAAGAAAAACACCAATACAGTATACTAACACATATATATGGAATTTAGAAAGATGGTAATGATAACCCTGTATGTGAGACAGCAAAAGAGACACAGATGTATAGAATAGACTTTTGGACTCTGAGGGAGAGGAAGAGGGTGGGATGATGTGGGAGAATGGCATTGAAACATGTATACTATCATGTAAGAAACGAATCATCAGTCTATGTTTGATACAGGATACAGGATGCTTGGGGCTGGTGCATGGGGATGATCCAGGAAGATGATTTGGGGTGGGAGGTGGGAGGGGGGGTTCAGGATTGAGAACTCATGTACACCTGAGGTGGATTCATGTCAATGTATGGCAAAACCAATACAGTATTGTAAAGTAAAATAAAGTAAAAATTAAAATTAAAAAAAAAATACTGGAGTGGGTTGCCATTTCCTTCTCCAGGGGATCTTCCCAACCCAGGGATTTAACACAGGTCTCCTGCATTATAGGCAGATTCTTTACCATCTGAGCCACCAGGGAAGCCCTAAGGCGATGTAAGTAGCAAAGAAAAAAAAAAAAAAATTTCCAGTTGATTTTGTGGGAAAGGTGGAGCTGAGGGAGGTTTTTAGGGCAGTAAAATTATTCTGCATGATTCAATGATGGTAGATAAAGGTCATCACACATTTGCCCAAGCCCATAGGGTATACAACACCAAGAGTGAGTCCTAAGGTCAACTATGATTTTAGCAAATAATAATGTCAGTGCATCTCTTTTAACAAATGAGCTACACTAACACAAGATGCTTGTGATACAAGAGAATGAGAAGAGAGTAAGAGTTTACATGGGGACTCTCTGTACTTTCCAATCATTTTACTGTAAACCTAAAACTGCTCTTAACAAAGAAAAACCAAACATCACTGCCAGTCTGGGTCTTAGTAGAGGATCTTTGTGGGATGGGGGCTGGAGTGGCCCAGAGGAAACCCCCAAACCACTGTCCTAACCATGCCACACCCTGGGAAACTGTGCCCATTCACACACTGTGACCCCAGACGAGACGTTCTCTTGGGATCTTTCTCCCGATGCCTGTAGCTCCCAAGAGTCTACGGTAGCATCAGATAGGATTTGGAGGGTGTAATTCTGAGGGTGAGACTAGTAATTAGAGGATTGTTTAAAAGACTCCTGGCGTTGTTTAATTACTTGAGAACTATCAGCTCATCATCACAGCGATAACAGCCCCTCTAGAGCACAATGAAGCAACAACACTCTGTGTCTGTGGCTGGGGAATCTCCCGTGATGGGATCTGGGAGGAAGCCCCAGCACTTCTGCTCAGGCTGCTTCGGACTCAGGCCAGGAATTCAACAGGAAGATGTTTGGTGATCACAGGAGGAGTCAGAAGATGTGACTGGCTGAGATGTAACTGCTGGGAGTTGATCACCAGCTCAGGCAGACAAGCTTTGGCTTGCTATTAAAAAATACCTGCCTTTCTCACTGAGTCTTTAAAGCAAGCCAAATGGGGAGAATGGAACTTGTTCTTGCCATCTTCGGGGATGTGTGGCCTGGCATGGAGGAGGCAAGGGAGGCACCCAGGGCACCAGTGTTTAGGACGTTCAGGAAGTGCAGACTTGGTACCCAGGAGCCTTTTGCAGCCCGGGTACTTGGCTTTCAGCTCCCTCGTTGTGGCCCTGACCTACAGTGTGCCTTACCTTGATAACGAGTTTAATCTTCAGAAGTGTCACCGGTCTTCACCACACCTGAGTCCTGTGCACTATAAATAGTTCTCCGCGTGGGCTCCCCAACGCCTTTCTCCAGTGCACCTCCTTCCCCAGCTCCTTTGAGGCTGGCAGTCTCAGGAAATGAGCTGGACTCTGGAAGGTTTCTTCCACAGCCCAATGAACACACAGGCTCTCAGATAAAAATATGCTTGGGAGACAATAAGTGGTTGTTTTGAGATGGAAAGCGGAGACCCTAGTGACAAGGCACGGAGGAGGCTTTTCTAAGACTTTCTCCTTAGGGGGTGGGGAGTGTTCAGGGGGCTGTTTGTAAGGAAAGGTATGGAGGTGACCCTCTCAAGGAATTTGTTTGGTTTCTTTTTGGTTCTCTATTTGCTCAAACTTAATTAGTAATATTATAACTTTCAATTTAATCATTGACCTAAATGAATTGTATTTTTATCTCAGCAGGAGCCTGGCTGGGGCTGCAAGAAGCAGCTGTGGCAGCTGAGTGAGAGGGAAACTCTTACTAGAATATTTGGGCTGGCAAGGGACACCACTTCTGCTCCGAGATAAGATGGAGACTTTTCCAAGCTATGTTTTAAAATCATAAAAAAACAGAGTCTCCTGCTGGAGATAAGATATAAGTTGGTTTGGAGCATCTGGGAGCTGTAAAAGAGGAGGGTTATACCAGCATTACTGAGGTTATTACTGAAACCAAGATTATAAGTAATTAAAGTTTTGAAAGTTTTCTCCAGGTACACAATAGACTACTCAGTGTGTTGGATTCCTGAGCTGGGGTCAGGTTAACTATTAAAAGAGGATGAAAAGTATTTCTAACAAACCTGACATTTATTTAAAGCCTACCCTATTCCTGCTGTTTTAGCAGATAGCGCTTTAAGCTGTGGCTCTTTTCCCGGCTCTCGGGACTTCTAATGTTGATTCACTTCCATGACTAGTTTCATGGTGCTTTACCTCATTTCGATGCTAAATTAGTCTGCTCGTTATCATGCTGGAATGGATGTTCTTCACCACGCACTGTCTCCAGGGATCCAACAAACTCACAGCCTTCGGAGAAATGAGGACCCACCATCATAGCATTTCTTCTCCAGCTATAACTCCCTTTGCTAGAACCAAATGCTGGGCTTGCGTGGGAGATTCTTGTTCCTCTCCTTTTTTATTCCTCAGAAAGAGCAAATTGCATTTTTCACTGCAGGAGCACACAAGCCCTAACTTTCATGTGCTGAAAATGTTCCTTAATAGGCGTCTTCTTTCAGTATCTTTGATCTGCAGGATGTAATCACATTTTCCTTGAAGACATAAATCATCCAAAAAACAGAAGAGGAGAAAATGCCCTTAAATAGCTTCTCAAACCGAATTAAAATATTATTTTGAATTATTTCTTATGTCTTGCATCTCCATCTCCTGTTTTCATCTTGCCTTAATATCATTTGTGTTGGTCATCCTGGATCTTAGATAAGATAGTTCATTCACAAAGGGAAACTTTAAACTTTAAATTGGCATGGGATGACTTTCACAGGATCAGAGGATTTAATTTGTTTTTTAAATGTCTGTTTTTAATGTTTTTAGTTTTGTGTCCATTGATAAATGGATGAAGAAACTGTGTTATATATATACTATTTTGTTATATATTATATATAATTATATGTATTATTATATAAAATAATATATATAGATATAAATATTATTCAACCTTGGGAATAAAAAGAAATTTTGCCATTCGTGACAAACCCATGTGAATCTGAAGGACTTATGCCAAGTGAAATAAGCCAGCCACAGAAAGACAAATGCTGTCTGTCTGACCTCATTCATGAGCTAAGTCACTTCAGTCATGTCTGACTCTTTGTGACCTGGTGGACCGTAGCCTGCCAGGCTCTTCTGTCCATAGTATTCTTCTTGTAAGAATACTGGAGTGGGTTGCTGTGCCTTCCTTCAGGGGATCTTCCTGACCCAGGGGTAGAACCAGAGTCTCCTAGGTCTCCTGCATTGGCAGACAGGTCCTTTACCACCAGGGCCACCTGGAAAACCCTACCTTACTCACAGGTGGGATCTAAAATAGTCCAGCACCTAGAAGTCCAGAGTGGAGTGGTGGCTGCCAGCAGTTGGGGCTGGAGGAAACCCAGAGATGTTGGTCAAAGGGTATAAACATTCAGTTTCGGAAGATGAGTAAGTGCTGAAGATCTAATGGACAGCAGCTGACTGTAGTGAACAATACTTTATTGTATGTTTGTGTTTGCTAAGACGGTAGATCTTAAGTGTTCTCACCACACACACACACATACACATAGACATAATTATGTGAGGTCATGGGTATGCTAATTGGCTTGATTGCAGTGATCATTTCACAATGCATACACAAATTATACATCAAATTGTACATCTTAAATACATGCAACTTTCATTTGTCAATTGCCACCTCACAATTACCAAAACTAAAAAAAGAAGGAAAAAAAAATGCAAGAAATTTAAAAATGAAACAAAACAAGTTTTAGCAATCATTTAATCAAACACATGCCAAAGTGTTCAGGAGTTTTTGTGTTGCAGATACCAGGAACCCACTCAAGAAATAAGGAGCCACTATGGAAAAGACAGAGGGGTGACTGTTAGGATGGAGGAGGGCCAGACACCTTCAAGGCTCAGGAACAGGACCTGGGACCTCTTCTGGCAACCTCAGAAGCTTGTCTACCCTGGATGAGCTGTGCTATCCATATCTTTGAGGTTGCATCTTTGGACCTTATAGCCGAAAAGAAAGGAGGATGTTTCCAGTTAAATATCCTGGAAACAGTTTAAAAACTATCCAGGAGGAGGGCTCATTTTGCTGAACTTGGGTCAAATGCTCACCTAACCCAGGGATGCTACCAGAACAATGGGGGCAGACATCAAGCCAGCAGACACAGGGCTCTCTCTTAAAGGGGAGACACTCCTGGTCCCTAGCAAGTTCACGTGACTAGGACTGTCCCTCAGGGGAGTTGCAGAGTTGCCCCCTCACCTCCTGGATGCACTTACCCTATCACAAAGGGTAACTTCATTCACTACTTGCCAAAATGCTCCCCTCCCTCATTCCTTCTGTGATGAAAAATGAGTGAAGAGTAAAATACAGTGATGCCATGACCAACTGAAACCTTCAATTAACCAAAAATCGGTTTTCCATTCAGCTTCAGGGGAAAACAGAAGAAAAGTCTTGGACACTCACTTCACAATCTCATTCTTGGGGTAGGTTCCAGGGGGTGCCCATTTTTCCAGATATATTTTGTATGCCTTTTAAATTGTGATAAAATATACAGAACCTAAAATTTATCATTATAAGTGTGTAATTCAATAGCATTAGGTATATTCACTAATCCATTTCATCATGCTAAACAGAAACTGCTCATTAAATAATAATCTCCCTCTATCACCAGGCCCAGCCCCTGGGGTCCTACTTTCTGTTTCTACAAGTTTGCCTCGTCCAGATTCTTCAAGGCTTCCCTTTTGGCTCAGAAGTAAAGAATCTGCCTGCAATGCAGGTGTCCTGGGTTCAATCTCTGGGTCGGGAAGATCCTCTGGAGAAGGAAATGGCAATCCACTCTAGTATTTTTGCTGGAGAATTCCATAAACAGAGGATCCTGGTGGGCTACAGTGTTCAGGCTTGCAAAGAGTTGGATATGACTGAGCAGTCAGATACCTCATGCAAGTGGAATCATGTAGTATTTGTACTTTTCTGACTGCTTTATTTTGCTTAGCACAATGTTTTCAAGCTTCATCCATATTATTGCATGTGTAAGAACTTTATTCTTTTTATGGCTGAATTATATACATATGGACTTCCGTGGTGGTTCAGATGGTAAAGAGTCTGTCTATAATGCAGGAGACTTGGGTTCAATCCCCGGGTCAGGAAAATGCCCTGGAGAAGAAAATGGCAACCCACTTCAGTATTCTTGCCTGGAGAATCCCATGGACAGAGGAGCCTAGGGGGCTATAATCCATGAGGTCACAGAGTCAGACAACAACTGATAGATTAATGCTTTGACTATACACACACACACGCACACGTATTTCATTCATCAGGCTTCCCTAGTAGCTCAGTTGGTAAAGAATCTGCCTGCAATTCAGGAGACCCCAGTTTGATTCCTGGCTTGGGAAGATCCTCTAGAGAAGGGATAGGCTACCCACTCCTGTATTCTTGAGCTTCCCTTGTAGCTCAGCTGGTAAAGAATCCACCTGCAATGAGGGAGACCTGGGTTTGATCTCTGGGTTGGGAAGATCCTCTGGAGAAGGGAAAGGTAACCCACTCCAGTATTCTGGCCTGGAGAATTCTATGGACTGTATAGTCCATGGGGTCACAAAGAGTCGGACACAACTGAGCAACTTTCACTTTCCATTCATCTGTTGAGAGACACTGTGTTCTTTCCACATTTTGTCTATTGTGAATAATGCAGCTATGAACACTGGTGTACACTAAGTATCTTTATTTTGGGGGGCTCCAAAATCACTGCAGATGGTGACTGCAGCCATGAAATTAAAAGACGCTTACTCCTTGGAAGAAAAGTTATGACCAACCTAGATAGCATATTCAAAACCAGAGATATTACTTTGCCAACAAAGGTCCATCTAGTGAAGGCTATGGTTTTTCCAGTGGTCATGTATGGATGTGAGAGTTGGACTGTGAAGAAAGCTGAGTGCCGAAGAATTGATGCTTTTGAACTATGGTGTTGGAGAAGACTCTTGAGAGTCTTGGACTACAAGGAGATCCAACTGGTCCATTCTAAAGGAGATCAGCCCTGGGATTTCTTTGGAAGGAATGATGCTAAAGCTGAAACTCCAGTACTTTGGCCACCTCATGAGAAGAGTTGACTCATTGGAAAAGACTCTGATGCTAGGAGGGATTGGGGGGCAGGAGGAGAAGGGGACGACAGAGGATGAGATGGCTGGATGGCATCACTGACTCAATGGACGTGAGTCTGAGTGAACTCTAGGAGTTGGTGATGGACAGGGAGGCCTGGCATGCTGCGATTCATGGGGTCGCAAAGAGTCGGACACGACTGAGCGACTGAACTAAACTGAACTGAACTGAAGTATCTTTTGGCAGGGCTGAAAATATATTCCTTTTTATTAAAATGATCCTGTGGTATCTTCAATTGCAACAACAAAAGACTGTTTCCCATCAAGACGGAGGTTCTGTGGGTTCCTGGAGAAAGGAGGACCTCCAGAACTCTACAGACTCATCTTTAATGCTGGTTTATGGGTTCCCAGTCTGTGATGTTGAGCAAGTTATTTAATCTCCCTGAGCCTTATTTTCTTCATCCAACAAGTGACTAACAAAAAGGCTGAAGTGGACATTTCTGGGTTGCTTTGAAAATTTGGTGCTTCCCAGAATCACTTAGTCATCAAAAGAGTGCCTGGTAGCACTTTTGAAAAACTACCCCTGAGCCCTACTCCAAAACCGCTAACTTAGAATATCCAAGAGCAAGGTTTGTATCTTTAACAAAATCTTCAGATGTGACTGATGTAGCCAGATTTAAAACTCACCACTGAAGTCAAGCCTATGAAGCCAACCCCAAACTCAGGACTTGATACAGAATAGAAGTTTAATAGATGTGACTCTTCCATTTCCGTATACAGTACCCATGAGCAGAGGATGATTGCATTTTAAGGAACATTTACAACAGTGATCATTCTACATAGCAACAACAGAAATTCTAATGATGCGTTGCTTTCTACTTTGAATGATTGAACCAGTCACTTCTATCTAACTATAAATGATGTTGGCAGTTCAGGCTATAAAGTCATTCACTTGATTTGTCTACATCTTTGGTTGTGCATTTGGGTACAGTTGCACCATGTGCAATTCAAATTTGCTAATGAGGGTGCAGGGGTGAAGGGAAACTGGTGGTATTTGCCAAGTCATTTTCTGTAGAAGGGAGAACTCCTTGGAGATAGTCATGCAAACCCCAGGCTCTGATGCAGAGAGAGAGAACCTGTGAATTTCTATCAAAAAAGCTAGATTGATGTTATTTATTTCTTTATTTGGGGGTGGCCTTCAGATTATAAAAGGAGTGGACAGAGGGAATGTAGTCAAGTAATTTGTTCCAGGTTCCAAAAAGCAAATTTGTGTCTTATGAAATGTTACAAGAAAAGCGTAATTCAAATTGGCTTAGAGATGAGAGCTGTCAAATAGACTGAAAGCTGGATTATGAACCAAGACTAATGAGAGCCTGCAGTGTGCACCAAGTTAGGGATGGAGTCCAAGAGAATCACTGCAAGGTCTTACAGGGGAGGTAAACAGCCTATTAATTAAGGTAGCAGATGGTAGTAAATTGGGAGACGTTTCACATTCCAAGGACAGAAAAAGAAATGAAAGCATGAGTTCTGTATTGGAGCATCAGAAATCCCAGCACGAAATCGATGACAGGAAAATAACAAAGAGGAACAGTCAGTGTTGGAAGCGAGCAGCGTTTGGAATAGTATGGGGTTCAAAAGAGACTAGAAATATAAGCGGAAATGCTGAGGAGCTACTGAAGAAAGCCATCCGTGATGCAATTGCTTGCTTTCAGGGACTCCAGGAAATCAGCTTGGGTATGTGAGCCCAAACTGAAGGTTAACACATTTCTGAATGAGTGTAGTCTTAAATCTATCCCCATGAGCATTTGCAGACAAGGAAGTTGCCTGATTAGAAGGGACTAAATTGGATATAAATTGAAGAAGCAAATTAGCATAGGGAGAAAAAAGCAGATGAGTTGAGTATAATCAGTGTGATTTGAGCAGAGTAAGAAGGCACTTCCCAAGGGGCGCTAGTGGTAAAGAAGATGCTTGCCAATGCAGGAGACGCAAGAGAAACGAGTTCAATCTCTGGGTCAGGAAGATTCTCTGCAGGAGGAAATGGCAACCCACTCCACTACTCTTGCCTGGAGAATCCCATGGACAGAGGAGCCTGGCGGGCCACAGTCCATGGGGTAACAAAGGGGTGGACACGACTAAAGTGACTTAGCATGCACGCACAAGAAGGCAAAATAGATAGACTCTCCCAGATCGGAGGCCTCATTGTCTCTGCCACTTGCCTTCAATTCATTATGTAGCTTTTTTGAGCCTCACTTTCCCCATCAATGAAATGAGCACAAGATTTATTACCTTCTACAGATACTGTAATTTCCATGAGATTTCTATATAGATCACCAGGAACACAGTATGTTTTGAACACACACGGGCTCCTCCCTGTGCTACCTGCATAATGAATGTGACCAGTACATACTGGTAGCCGGGGATGGTGGGAGATGTTTGTGGAAGCGCTGGGTAGCACTTATATAACTGTGCCTGCTTCTCACAGAGAAGGCAATAGCACCCCAACTCCAGTACTCTTGCCTGGAAAATCCCATGGACGGAGGAGCCTGGTCGGCTGCAGTTCATGGGGTCGTGACGAGTCAGACACAACTGAGCGACTTCACTTTCACTTTTCACTTTCATGCATTGGAGAAGGAAATGGCAACCCACTCCAGTGTTCTTGCCTGGAGAATCCCAGGGACGGTGGAGCCTGGTGGGTTGACATCTATGGGGTCGCACAGAGTCAGACACGACTGAAGCCACTTAGTAGCAGCAGCAGCAGCAGCTTCTCAGTTCTTATTTTCTATAAGCAGAAGTCAGTTGTGCTCTCATATTAGAGTGCAGTTACATGAGGGGTTGATTTCTATAGCCATCACATGAAGTGAGAATCACGTATGAGTAAAATAGTCCTTGAAAATATCTGAAAGTGCCCATAAAATACAATACTGTGCTATCTTTCAGAAAGTTCATTTTAACTGGTTTGAAGTTGAAAACTGGTAACATTTCTTTTCCAGCTGAGTACCTGTAGTTGGCTTGCACTTTTAAGCCAAACTATATATAAATTCTTTTAACACTAAAATGACAGCTGGCATGGTAAGATGTACACAACAGAGAGACCTGCAGGAGCTAAGGGCAGGTTTGGAGCTCCCCGGTTCATGTTGTCTCCACACCTGTGCTGGCCAGGTGAAACTTGGCACCTTTTGTTCTCTGGGCCACTCTTAGATTCTGTCTCATCTATTAGACTGAGTGGCTTAAACAACAGAAGGTTATTTCTATTCTTTTGGGAGTGGGGAAGTCCAAGATCAGGGTGCTGGCAGATGCTGTGTTTTGTGTAGTCTTGCTTCCTGGTTTGCAGACAGCCGTCTTTTTCTGTGTCCTCCCCTGGTATGGCGAAACAACTCTCTGTTTCCTTCTCTTCTATTAAGGACACTAATCCTGTTATGGGCCCCATCCTCAAGACCTCACCTTAACCAAACCACCTACCAAAGGTCTTACCTCCTAATAGCATCCCACTGGGGGTTAGGGCTTCAAAGTATGAATCTATAACAAATCGGAACTTGTAGATCTTCTGAACTGAAGCAACTTCAGAGGATCAGACTGGCTGTCTGATTCGGTTGTGGAGTAAATGTACACAACAGGGCTTCCTATTGGTCACCTGGCTCAATTCCCCTGCTTGGCTGGTTATGATCTCTGGGGATCTCTGGGGCTGTGCCAAAGGATGGGAATCTCAGCCAGTGGCTGCCTACCCTAGACCCTGCGTGAGTGTGGGTGAATGGGGGCAGTCTGACTCATCTTGCACTCTGGGTAAACAAAGCTGATCAACCTTGGCAAGGGCTCAACCAGCAGCTACATCCTCCTTGGAGGAAGGTATGTTCCTTTCCTGAGCCTGGAGGTGGTCCAGGTGTGGGTCTGTTTCTCTGCTTCTGCTCTCAGGGACAATTAGTGCACTGAGAAGAAAGTAAATGATAGCATGTACATTCACTGTTCTGCAGCAGTAAACTTGCTTTTTAAAATTTAAAAATATATCTTGGGAATTATTTCTATTGATACAAAAAGAATTTCCTTATCTTTCTTTATTGAGGTAAAATTTATATTGACATTCACCATTTTAACCATGCTGAAGTATATAGTTCAGTGGTTTCTAATATATTCATGATGTTTTACAATCATCATTATTGTTTGGTTGCTAATCATGTCCAATTCTTTTGTGACCCCCATGGACTGTAGCCTGTCAGGACTCTCTGTCTATGGGATTTTCCAGGCAAGAAACAGAATGGGTTGTCATTTTCTTCTCCAAAGGATCTTTCTGATTCGGGGACCGAATCTGTGTCTCCTGCATTGACAGGAGGATTCTTTACTGCTGAGCCACCTGAGAAGCCCATGCAGTCATCACCATTATCTAATTCCAGAACACTTTTATCACCTCAAAAGAAACTTCATACTTATTAAGTACTGATTCCCCATCTGTATCTGCCCAGACCTTAACCATTATCTCTCTATGGATTTGCCTTTTCTGGACATTTCATATACATGGAAAAATAATAAAACATGTGGTCATTTGGGTCTAGCTTCTTTCACTTGCATGATGTTATCAAAGTCCATTCATGTTGTAGCATGCAACAATACTTCATTTCCTTGTAATGCCAAGTATAACCAGTCCATTCTGAAGGAGATCAGCCCTGGGATTCCTTTGGAGGGAATGATGCTGAAGCTGAAACTCCAATACTTTGGCCACCTCATGTGAAGAGTTGACTCATTGGAAAAGACTCTGATGCTGGAAGGGATTGGGGGCAGGAGGAAGAGAGGACAACAGAGGATGAGATGGCTGGATGGCATCACTGACTTGATGGATATGAGTCTGAGTGAACTCCGAGAGTTGGTGATGGACAGGGAGGCCTGGCGTGCTGCAATTCATGGGGTTGCAAAGAGTCGGACACGACTGAGCGACTGAACTAACTAACTATAGGCTGTTGAATGGATATACCACTTTTTTCCTCTCTCTTCATCCATTGATGAACATGTGGGTTGTTTTCACTTCTTGGCCATTATAAATAACACTGCTATGAACATTCATCTGCAAAAGTTTATTTGAATACCTGTTTTCACTAACTTGGGTGTGTATCTAGGAGTAGAATTGCTGGATTGTATGGTAATCCTATGTTTTACTTTTGACAAACCATTGAACTGTTTTCTGACCAGCTATATGATTTCACATTCCCAGTAGCAATGTATGAGGGTTCCAAACTTTCCACACCCTTGCCAAATACCTATTTTCCATTTTTACTTATTACTATAATATCCTAGTGCATATAATTCAGACTTAAACTGAAGAAAGTGGGGAAAACCACTAAACCATTCAGGTATGACCTAAATCAAACCCCTTATGATTATACAGTGGAAGTGAGAAATAGATTTAAGGGACTAGAACTGATAGACAGAGTGCCTGGAGAACTATGGGTGGAGGTTCATGACACTGTACAGGAGACAGGGAGCAAGACCATCCCCAAGGGAAAAAAAAATGCAAAAAAGCAAAATGGCTGTCTGAGGAGGCCTTACAAATAGCTGTAAAAATAAGAGAAGTGAAAGGCAAAGGAGAAAAAGAAAGATATACCCATTTGAATGCAGAGTTCCAAAGAATAGCAAGGAGAGATAAGAAAGCCTTCCTCAGTGATCAATGCAAAGAAATAGAGGAAAAGAACAGAATGGGAAAGACTAGAGATCTCTTAAAGAAAATCAGAGATGCCAAGGGAACATTTCATGCAAAGATGGGCTCAATAAAGGACAGAAATGGTATGGACCTAACAGAAGCAGACGATATAAAGAAGAGGTGGCAAGAATACACAGGAGAACTGTTTCAAAAGAATCTTCACAACTCAGATAATTATGATGGTGTGATCACTCACCTAGAGCCAGACATCCTGGAATGTGAAGTCAAGTGGGCCTTAGGAAGCATCACTAGGAACAAAGCTAGTGGAGATGATGGAATTCCAGTTATTTCAAATCCTGAAAGATGATGCTGTGAAAGTGCCACACTCAGTATGTCAGCAGTGGCCACAGGACTGGAAAAAGTCAGTTTTCGTTCCAATCCCAAAGAAAGGCAATGCCAAGGAATGCTCAAACTACTGCACAATTGCACTCATCTCACATGCTAGTAATGCTCAAAATTCCCCAAGCCAGTCTTCAGCAATACATGAACTGTGAATTTCCAGATATTCAAGCTGGTTTTATAAAAAGCAGAGGAACCAGAGAACAAATTGCCATCTGCTGGATCACTGAAAAAGCAAGAGAGTTCCAGAAAAACATCTATTTCTGCTTTATTGACTATGCCAAAGCCTTTGACTGTGTGGATCACAATAAACTGTGGAAAATTCTTCAAGAGATGGAAATACCAGACCACCTGATCTGCCTCTTGAGAAACATGTATGTGGGTCAGGAAGCAACAGTTAAAATTGGACATGGTACAACAGACTGGTTCCAAATAGGAAAAGAAGTATGTCAAGGCTGTATATTGTCACCCTGCTTATTTAACTTATATGCAGAGTACATCATGAGAAACACTTGGCTGGATGAAGCACAAGCTGGAATCAAGATTGCTGGGAGAAATATTAATAACCTTAGATATACAGATGACACCACCCTTATGGCAGAAAGTGATGAAGAACTAAAGAGCCTCTTGATGAAAGTGAAAAAGGAGAGTGAAAAAGCTGGCTTAAAGCTCAACATTCAGAAAACTAATGGCATCCAGTCCCATCACATCATGGCAAATAGATGGGGAAACAGTGGAAACAGTGGCTGACTTTATTTTTGAGGCTCCAAAATCACCAGATGGTGACTGCAGCCATGAAATTAAAAGATGCTTGCTCCTTGGAAGGAGAGTTATAACCAACCTAGACAGCATATTAAAAAGCAGAGACATTACTTTGTCAACAAAAGTGTGTCTATCAAAGCTATGGTTTTCCCAGTAGTCATGTATGGATGTGAGAGTTGGCCTATAAAGAAAGCTGAGTGCTGAAAAATTGATACTCTTGAACTGTGGTGTTGGAGAAGACTCTTGAGAGTCCCTCGGATGGCAAGGAGGTCCAACCAGTCCATTCTAAAGGAGATCAGTCCTGGGTGTTCATTGGAAGGACTGATGTTGAAGCTGAAACTCCAATACTTTGGCCACCTGATGTGAGGTGCTAACTTATTTGAAAAGACTCTGGTGCTGGGAAAGATTGAGGGCAGGAGGAGAAGGGGATGACAGAGGATGAGATGGTTGGATGGCATCACCGATTCAATGGATGTGAGTTTGGATAGGCTCCGGGAGTTGGTAATTGACAAGCAGGCCTGGGGTGCTGCGATTCATGGGGTCGCAAAGAGTGGGACACTACTGAGCGACTGAATTGAACTGAACTGAACTGAATGTGTATGAAGTAGATTCTTATTGTGGTTTTAGTTTGTACTTCTCTTCTCTAATGACTAAGGATGCTGAGCATCTTTTCCTATGCTTATTGGCCATCTGTATCTTTTCTTTGGATAGATACCTTTTTGGATTCTTGGCCTTTTAAAGTTGGATTTTTGTTTTGTTGCTGTTGAGTTAGAAGTTCTTTATAAGTATATATTCTTCACACTGAACTCTCATCAGATATATGATCTGCAAATATTTTCTCCTATTATATGGGCTGTCTTTTTACATTCTTGATAGTATCTTTTGATACACAAAGCTTTAATTATAGTGAAGTCCAATTCATCTATTTTCTTCTTTTGTTATTTGTGCTTTTGGTGTCATATTTAAGGATCCATTTCCAAATCCAAGGTCAATTGGATTTCAATTTGAAATTGTAGTTCAATTTTTAAAAAGAGTTTAATTATTTTAGCTCTTATATTTAATTCTTTGATCCACGTGGAGATAATTTTTGTATATAGTGTGAGGTAAGGATAGAGGAGAGTTTTGACAGTCCCTTGCACTGTAAGGAGATCGAATCAGTCAGTCCTAAAGGAAATCAATTCTGAATATTCATTGGAAGGAGTGATACTAAAGCTAAAGCTCCAATGCTTTGGCCACCTAATGTGAAGAGGCAGCTCATTGGAAAAGACCCTGATGCTGGGAAAGACTGAAGGCAAATGAAGAGGCCAGCAGACAATGAGGTGGTTAGATAGCAACACCAGCTTCAGTGACAACACCAAATTCAATGAATATGAATTGAGCAAACTCCAAGAGACAGCGAAGGACAGAGGAGCCTGATGTGCTGCAGTCCATGGAGTCGCAAACTGCTGGACTTGGCTTAGCCATTGAGCAACAACAACAACAGCAAAGGTCCCATTTCATTCTCTTGGATCCTTTAAACTATCTGCATAGCAATCTGTTCCATAGTTCATTTAACCAGTTTTCTACTCAGATATTTGAGTTACTTCCAATCTTTACTACTAGAAACAATAACATCATAAATATTCTGGTATATAGCCACTTCCTACACATTTGGCACACTTGTAGGCTATGTTCCTAAAAATGGGATTGTAGGATCAAAGATTGATTGGCTAATTGCTCTCCCTGGAGGCGGAGTGGATGCCTGTGCCTTCCAACACTGAGCAAGGATGTTTCCATACATTCTTGCTGATCCTTGTAGATCTCTGCCAACCAGAAGGATAGTTTTAATTTGGAATGTTCTTATTATGAGCAAGGTTTTGCACTTTTAATGTGTTTAAGAGCCTTTTGTAATTTCTTTGCCATGAACTTTTCTTAACTTTTGCTTATACTTTCCATTGGATTATTGGTGTTTGTTTTGTTTTGTAGGAGACATTCATAAAGCAAATGAAGCCTCTGTAATAAATGTGTCATCTGCTTTTCAGCTTTATTAATGATGTTGGTTTTCTTCTCTACAATGTGCTTTATTCTTTCTTTTTAAGATATTTTCATTAAGTGGCTACTTAGAGTAGCCTTTTTCCATTCTAATATTATAACATTGCTTTATATTTTCTTAATTGTATTTTTATGATTTCAATATATGACCTAATATATGGTACAGCTGGAATTTGTTTGGTTATATGATGTGAGGTAGGGATTCTTTTTATTTTCCTGTACTTAATTTAGGTAGTTGTTTCTGAGGTCAGATATCCTCAGTTCCCTATAGCAAATAAAGCAGTGAAAGTTCAGTCCTGACCTGAGACAGGCCCCAAACCCGTTGTGTTTGGGCCAGACTAGGAAGGGCATTTTGTGTACTGGAACGAGAGGTTAGCCCATTCTTGACTTTGCCTGCTTGAGGAAGCATTTAGTAGTGCTTAAGAACAAGTCAAGTGATTTTGGGCTCCAAAATCACTGCAGATGGTGACTGCAGCCATGAAATTAAAAGACACTTGCTCCTTGGAAGGAAAGTTATGACCAACCTAGATAGTATATCCCAAAGCAGAGACATTACTTTGCCAACAAAGGTCCATCTAGTGAAGGCTATGGTTTTTCCAGTGGTCATGTATGGATGTGAGAGTTGAACTGTGAAGAAAGCTAAGCACTGAACAACTGATGCTTTTGAACTGTGGTGTTGGAGAAGACTCTTGAGAGTCCTTTGGACTGCAGGGAGATCCAACCAGTCCATTCTAAAGGAGATCACTCCTGGGTGTTCATTAGAAGGACTGATGTTGAAGCTGGAACTCCAATACTTTGGCCACCTCATGCGAAGAGTTAACTCATTGGAAAAACCCTGATGCTGGGAGGGATTGGGGGCAGGAGGAGAAGGGGACGACAGAGGATAAGATGGCTGGATGGTGTCACCGACTTGATGGACATGAGTTTGGGTGAATGGGAGTTGGTGATGGACAAGGAGGCCTGGCGTGCTGCAATTCATGGAGTTGCAAAGAGTCGGACATGACTGAGCGATTGAACTGAACTGAACTGAAGAACAAGACAAAATAGCAGTGTTCTCTCAATGCCTAGATGTGCAACCTTGCTCAGATTTGCAACCTCTCTGCTGCGTTATTTCCTTACCTGCAAAATGGGATTAAGAGGGCTTCCCCAGTGGCTCAGTGGTAAAAAAAAAAAAAAAAAAAAATCTGCCTGCAATGTAGGAGATGCACGAGACGTAGGTTTGATCTGTGAGTTGGGAAGATCCCCTGGAGGACAAATGGCAATCCAGTCCAGTATTCTTGCCTGGAAAATTCCATAAATAGAGGAAACTGGTGAGCTACGGTCCATGAAGTTTGCAAAGGTCTAGACAGGACTGAGTAACTGAATACACACGCAGCACACCATCGCAGAATGGTGATGAGAAGTAGACAAAGCCCTGTACGGAAATTGCTCAGCACAAGGCCTTGCAAGTAGTGAACACACGAGAGCTGCTGCCTTCGATATTGTCAGTCATCATCTTCTGGGCACTTTGTGATGGCTCCAAACTCAGGTTGCCCACAGAGAGGATGTTGATCTTGGGTTCCTCCACCTGGACTGGATCCATCATTTGTCCTGTTTTCTTCCAGGGGAGCAAGTGGTGACCCTTAAGTTTCTGGCCACTCTGTTCTGGGCACTTTTGTGCCACCATCCGTTTTTCAATCTTTTTAATGAGATGAAATTAAATAACAGCACAAATCAAGTATAGCTCTGAAGGGAGACAAGACCTCACAAATGGGTTAGCACCAAAGCTTGGTATTAGTAGTGGGTAAAGTGAGGTTCAGTGTGTGAAAGGGAATTCATAATCCCAAAGGAATGGTTCCTTGTTAGAGCAGCTCTGAGGGCCTTGACTCCTTAATTAAGGCTTGGTCCACACGGGAGTGAATAGTTTCTGGTGCCCTCAGTTGGTTTTTCTTTTCTTTTCTTTTTTTAATATGGATAATAAAGCTACCTTTTTTTTGGCGGAGGTGGGGGAGGGGAAGGGGGGTTGCATCAGTCTCTGAGGATCTCTTCTGCGATGTCACTTGGCATCACCCTTAGCGTTCCTCTGTCTGAGAAGTGCACAAGTGACTTTTTAGCTTCTGAAAGCCTGGAGCTATGCTGTTTCTTGGGTATCGGGGCCGTCATTGGATGAACTGGCCGGAGCTTTGGTAACCATTATTTTCTGTGATATGGCCACCTTTGAAGAGGCAACTACTGCTTTTTCTTCTCAGCCTCAGGGAAGGGAGACACAATTCAGAGAAAAAGAGGTAAATTCTTGCCTTTTAAGTTTTTTAAAAAGAAAACATGGATTAAGAGATAAAGCTTGTAGTTCTCAGAACTGGAGAGAGATAACAAGAAAGGAGGAGAGATTAGATTCTGGTGGGTCCTTTAGAAGAGACTCCAGCCTCCCAGTCCCCTGGGGAAGGGGTGGCAAAACCAGAAACCCCAGGGATTTGAGTTACAGAGGATCTGTGCCTCCACTCACTAAGTGGTTCTGGTTCTGGAAATGATTGCTTTGCAAAGGTCTCCGAATCCAGGGGTGGATTTAATTTTTATGGGGCTTGAGGCTTAAACAATTTGAGATCCTCTTTAGAAGACAGAATTCAAAATTAGGTTTGGCTGGTGTTTCTTTTGGAGGTGATGAAACATTCTGGAATTAGACAATGGCTATGGTTGCAAAATGGCTTCCCAGGTGGTGCAATGATAAAGAATCTGCTTGCCAATACAGGTGGCGAAAGAGATATCAGTTCAAGTGGGTTCAGTCCCTGGGTTGGGAAGATCCCCTGGAGAAGGAAATGGCAAACTACTCCAGTATTCTTGCCTGGGAAATCCCATGGACAAAGGATCCTGGCGTGTTACAGTCCATGGGGTCGCAAAGAGTTGAACATGACTTAGGACTAGACAACAAACGAACAACAAAAACGGCTAAAGAACTGAGACAGGAAGGGGGTCAGGGCACAAGCTTTGAAAGGATTACACAGCCATTGAGAACATGACATAAACTGGTTAGAACCAACTAGGTCAAGATGGCAGACAATTGTGTCCCACTAGACCTTGAGCCTCATTATAAGCTGATTGTAATGCATTAGCCTATGCTAAATGACATACCCGCAGGTACAACGACAGTTCCAAGACTGACCATAAAAGCCAAAAAGTGAGCAGTGACCCAATTCCTGGTAATCCTTGCCCTTTCCCCCAAGGAGCTGGAGAAATCCTCCTACTCATTAGCCTATGAAATTACCCAGTCAATAAAAACCACCCCAATATCTTGGACCTCCTGCCTGATGAGATGGTCCACACCCTGTCTATGGAGTGTGTCTCCCTGAATAAATCTTCTTTCACTTTTCTTTGGCTTGCCCTTCAATCCTTTCCTGTATGAAGCTAAGAACCCACATGTAGCCATCCCAGGGACTCACCTGAGACCTAGGACATGGCCGTCTTCTTGTGCCCCACTTTTATGCTACAACAGAACTTTGCAAATATACGAAAAAACCACTGGATTGTACACTTTAAAGCATGAAAATGAAAGTGTTAGTTGCTCAGTCATGTCCCACTCTTTGAGACCCCACAGACTGTAGCCTGCCAGGCTCCTCTGTCCATGGAATTCTCCAGGTAAGAATACTGGATTGGGTAGTTCCCTTCTCCCGGTGATCTTCCAAACCCAGGCATTGAGCCCAGGTGTCCTGCATTGCAGGCCGATTCTTCACCATGTGAACCATCAGGGAAGCTAAAGATTGCACAAAGTCCTTCAAGCTGGAAATGAACCCCATTTAATAGAGTAGATTTTATGGTCTGTAAATTAGATTTCAATTTAAAAAATACTCCGTTAAAAATTTTCAGGCACAAGTTTCTAGAAGGAGCCAAACAAAAGAGGACCTGAAGCAGAGCTGTGTTTGCCTTGGGCTCTCCGATCCCAGTGTGGCCAACAGTGGCGTGGACAGAGGGCCAGCCAGAGCAGTCCCCATAGAAACTATGGTCTGGAGATACGGCCCTTTGGGACTAGGCCTTCTTTTCTCTGTGGCTTGCCTCTCATACCCAGGCCTGAGTGAGCCTCTGGGAACTTCCTTGCAATCGCAAAGGAAGAGTGGAAATTAACGGTGACAAGACTTCAGTTCTGTGGGATGGCACCAGAAAAGTAAAGCAGTCTCGCTTGTTGCACTCCTGACTTTCGGAATTGAGACCCAAGTCTGCTATGTGTGTGACTAGGCTTCCCTTGGACACCACAGGCAATGGGGCAGCGGGGCAGGCTTATTATCGACTATGCCTTCTGTGCTGGAGAGGGCTGGCCAGAGGGAACCTCAGTTCTACCTCCATGCAGTTTTGGATGGAGGAAAAGTCTGCATTCTGGGCAACCAGACGAGGCTCTTTGGAGGCCAGGGATATGCCACTGTCATATTTATAATCAAATCCTTGTTTATCTTGAATCAGACCCGGCTCTCTGCACAACTTCTGTTCCTCACATTTTGAATATTTGGGCCCCAAACCCATTTCAGGGAATAAGGAGAATGCTCATGTTTGAAAATGAACCAGCAAAATAAATCATTGTGTTTCTGACATGATGCCCATTGAATACTTTTCAATTCTGAGCGTTGGCAGCAGCATTTTCAAAAGCACACACACAAAACCTATCACATAATTCTTTCTGAAAGGCTCATTCAGCCAGCCTACTCCCCTTGGTTCCCAGCCTTGCTCTTTCCCTTTTCTTCTCTTTCTTTTAAACCAGCCCTTCTGGTGAGAGGGCAAGTGTACATACAGTCGTCCTTTGTGTTTGTAAAACAGAGCCATATCAGTTGAGCAGTAATGATAACATTTGTAGTTATGCAAGCAGAGATAACAGTAATCAGATCTCTGGGCAAAACCAATGGCCAAAATCTAACAACGGGTTGAGGGTTATACTGAAAGGTGAGGGAATGTATTTGTATGTTTTGTTTTATCAATGTACCAAGCACTTTTGTTTTCTGCCAGAAGATCTCCTGGTTAAAGCTCATCAAAAATTGTCTGTTTAAGGGGACACTATCCTAAAGGGAGATCTGAAGCTCCCGGCCACGCTTAGTTTCTCTCAGCTATTTTTTCTTACACCAAATTATTTACGGCTTCCTTTGCTTTCCAGCAGGTAATCTGACCTCTCCATAGGCTAATGTGAAGGCTAATGTATTCACTCAAGCAGAGGCCAGTTGAATGATAGCATCAGTTTGCAATGCCATTTGGAATTTTTCAAAGAAAGGTGTTGTTCTGGAGTTGCCCTTATTCTCTTCAAATGTGATTTCCCTGAGGGGGTTTCTGTTGCATTGTTACCCAAACAACATGCAAATATGTTGATACCTGGGAATTTAGACAGTGGCAAGAACAGCAATTGCCAAGGTTTGACAAGGCCAAAAACAGAGACCAGGCAGGCCAGGACCCTCAAAATGTGATGGATGTTCATCGCTCATTATCAGAGAAATGCAAATCAAAACCACAATGAGGTACCATCTTATGCCAGTCAGAATGGCTGCTGTCAAAAAGTCCACAAACAATGAATGCTGGAGAGGATGCAGAGAAAAGGGAACCATCTTACACTGTTGGTGGGAATGCAAACTAGTACAGCCACTATGGGGAAAAGTGTGAGATTCCTTCTAAAACCGGAAATAGACTGCCATATGACCCATCAGTCCCACTGCTGGGCATACACTCTGAGGAAACCAGAATTGAAAGAGACACATGTACCTCAATGTTCATTGCAGCACTGTTTATGATAGCCAGGACGTGGAAGCAACCTAGATGTCCATTGGCAGACGAATGGATAAGAAAGCTGTGGTACATATACACAATGGAATATTCAGTTCAGTTCAGTTCAGTTGCTCAGTCATGTCCAACTCTTTGCAACCCCATGGACTGCAGCACGCCAGGCCTCCTTGTCCATCACCAACTCCCGGAGTTTACCCAAACCCATGTCCATTGAGTCAATGATGCCATCCAATCATCTCATCCTCTGTCATCCCCTTCTCCTCCTGCCCTCAATCTTCCCCAGCATCAGGGTCTTTTCAAATGAATCAACTCTTCCCATCAGATGGCCAAAGTACTGGAGTTTCAGCTTCAACATCAGTCCTTCCAATGAACACCCAGGACTGGTCTCCTTTAGAATGGACTGGTTTGATCTTCTTGCTGTCCAAGGGACTCTCAAGAGTCTTCTCCAACACCACAGTTCAAAAGCATCAATTCTTCAGCGCTCAGCTTTCCTTATAGTCTAACTCTCACATCCATTCTTGACCACTGGAAAAACCATAGCCTTGACTAGATGGACCTTTGTTGACAAAGTAATGTCTCTGCTTTTTAATATGCTATCTAGGTTGGTCATAACTTTTCTTCCAAGGAGCAAGTGTCTTTTAATTTCATGGCTGCAGTCACCATCTACAGTGAATTTGGAGGCCCCCAAAATAAAGTCAGCCACTGTTTCCACTGTTTCCCCATCTATTTGCCATGAAGGGACTGGATGCCATGATCTTAGTTTTCTGGATGCTGAGCTTTAAGCCAGCTTTTTCACTCTCCTTTTTCACTTTCATCAAGAGGCTCCTTAGTTCTTCTTCACTTTCTGCCATAAGGGTAGTGTCATCTGCATATCTGAGGTTATTGATATTTCTCTTGGCAATCTTGATTCCAGCTTGTGCTTCTTCCAGCCCAGCATTTCTCATGATACTCTGCATATAAGTTAAATAAGCAGGGTGACAATATACAGCCTTGACATACTTCTTTTCCTATTTGGATCCAGTCTGTTGTTCCGTGACCAGTTCTAACTGTTGCTTCCTGACCTGCATACAGGTTTCTCAAGAGGCAGGTCAGGTGGTCTGGTATTCCCATCTCTTGAAGAATTTTCTACAGTTTATTGCGATCCACATAGTCAAAGGCTTTGGCATAGTCAATAAAGCAGAAGTAGATGTTTTTCTGGAACTCTCTTGCTTTTTCCATGATCCAGCAGATGTTGGCAATTTGATCTCTAGTTCCTCTGCCTTTTCTAAAACCAGTTAGAATGGAATATTACTCAGCTATTAAAAATAATGCATTGAATCAGTTCTAATGAGGTGGATGAAACTCGAGCTTATTATACAGAGTGAAGTAAGCCAGAAAGAAAAACACCAATAAAGTATAGTAATGCATATATATGGAATTTAGAAAGATGGTGATGATGATCCTGTATGTGAGACAGCAAAAGAGAATCAGATGTAAATAACAGACTTTTGGACTCTGTGGGAGAAGGCAAGGGTGGGATGATTTGAAAGAATAGCATCGAAACATGTATATTATCATATGTGAAATAGATCACCAGTCCAGGTTCGATGCATGAGCCAGGGTGCTCAGGGCTGGTGCACTGGGATGACCTTGAGGGATGAGATGGGGAGGGTAGATGGAGGGGGGCTCAGGACGAGGAACACATGTACACCCATGGCTGATTCATGTCAATGTATGGCAAAAACCACTACAATACTGTAAAGTAATTAACCTCCAATTAAAATAAATAAGTTAAAAAAAAAGCTTAAAGAAAGTGTGATGGATGTTTAGAGATCACCAAGTTAACTCATTATTGGGTATTGGGTGTCTGAGCTTCTCTGTTGGTTTGCTTCTCTGCTTTCATTTTGGGGTTGTTCAGTGATTTTGGGGACAGAGAAGCGGTGCTGAGCTGTAGCCAATAGTGTCGTCCTGTAGACCAAACACCCCATCCTGGGATAGCTGTCAAGAGACAGAGCCTGATTCTTCTCTGCTTGGAAGGAAACTTGGATCCACAGTAACTGCAATTTTTGGCAAAGGAGACCAAACGGTTTTTCTCTTCTGTTAGTATTTTTAATACTCTTCTAAAGTATTTTGCTGCTGCTGCTGCTGCTGCTAAGTCACTTCAGTCGTGTCTGACACTGTGAGACCCCATAGATGGAAGCCCACCAGGCTCCTCTGTCCCTGGGATTCTCTAGGCAAGAACACTGGAGTGGGTTGCTATTTCCTTCTCCAATGCATGAAAGTGAAAAGTGAAAGTGAAGTCGCTCAAACGTGTCCGACTCTTAGCGACCCCATGGACTGCAGCCTACCAGGCTCCTCCGTCCATGGGATTTTCCAGGCAAGAGTACTGGAGTGGGGTGCCATTGCCTTCTCCGTGAAGTATTTTAATTACGCTTAAAATAAAGTGCATACTTTTCTACTTTTCGTATGGATACCTGAAGAATCGGCCCACTTCATCCCTCCTTTTTATTCATCTCTACCCAAAAAGAAACCGGAAATAGGAATGGGGACATGTAGTTGTGGACAGCAGCAACATAAGCCAGAAAGTGGCTGGAAAGGTGCATGGGGTGGGAGGAGGTGGAGAATTGTGTAAAGAAATACATGTTGTTTTATTTTTTAAAAGATACATCTTCTTCCCTGTTTCCAGACATAAGTATACGAATTAAAAATTGTATTTGGGGGACTTTCTTAGCAGTCCAGTGGTTACGAGTCTGCACTTTCAGTGCAGGGCCATGGATTTGATTCCTGGTTGGGGGAAAAAAATAAACAAAATAGCCTATTCCCAAGCTCTTTGAAAAAAATACAAATAAAAACAATTGTACTTGGAGTGCTCAACAGATGTTGGCATTTTAAAACCAAATACTATTGGCCTGCAGGTTGCTAAGCAGCCTGTGCACCCAATCAGCATGGGCTTTAAAATGGACTCTGTTCCAAGAGACAAAATGAAGCTCCCAGGCTCTGTCTGAAGTGGTGGGCTGGAGGACAGACTCCCCATGTGCTGGCTCTAGTTAGAAGTTCACCTCCTCTGGCTTCTTTGCCTGAACACACATTTTAATTTCACTGTGTCAATTCTCATTATCTGTCTACATGGAATTCCTTTTTGGTTTTCAGAAATAATTAAGTAAAAAGCCCTTTCACTCACTGCATTTTTGGCATTGATAAAGACATTTCAGACAAGACAGGGGCCAGTATCAGGGCAGTCTTTGAAGATATTCTTTAAAGACAGTTCTGACAAACAGTGGCAAACAGACCAATTAACCCCAGAATCGAAGTCTTGGCGTCTTTAAACTCCCTTCCAAAGAAATTAGCCCTAATGTTAATAAAGTGGGTGTTAGACCATTTCACAATGGTGACTTTTCAGGGACTGAGTCCACTGGAATTGTTACATTGTTTTGCCAAAAGAGGAGCCTTGCGCTGGTGTGAATTTTTGTTATGGTTGCTATCTGAAAGTTAGAAGAAGAAAAAAAAAAGTGTCCAAACCACATTTCCACAGTTGGAGCAAAAATTCCAAGCATAGTAGTACAGATTAAAAAAAAAAAAAAAAAAAAAAAGAAGTTAGTTTTTAAACGGAAAAAGACCCAGGAAAGGTAGTAAAGGGTGTGCCCAAAGTGTATCTTCCAACATTGGAATTGCAGTTTGAATCAGGATTGTGTCCTGGGCTCGGGTTCACCATTGATAAAACCCACTAAACTCCTCCACTCACCAGAGAAGACTTGTGGCTCAGCTACTGAGTCCTTATTGGTTTTTCAGATCACAGGAGACAGACCCAGAGCTTTGGTCTCTGCAGGTAAAGTGCTAATGAATTGCCAAGACCTGGGCTATATATTTGTGATGCCTTGATGGTTATAAAAAGAAAATTATTTGCTGGGGGAGTTGTTTTCATCTGCTGGGACTGTACAAGACAATTTTTCATTGTTTTGGTGAAAGGTCCATTTTGAGGGCTTGAGTCCCACCCCTGGTGTCTTTCTCAGAGGAGAGAAATAGACCTTTTGATCAATGTATTCTCTGAAAAAGAGGTAATATTTTTAGTGTTTGACCTGTCAGCGTAACTGTTTGACAACAAATGGGTAGAAGAAAAGAAATCAGCTTTCTCAACACCTGGGTGGCTGAGGAGAGTGGAAGAGGGAGCAGTTTCCTGGGGTGGGGAGTGGTGGCCATGGGGGACAGCTCTGAGCACTGACATGAATCTCAGACACAGCTGGAGAGGTGTGTCTGGGAAAACACGATGAATTCCTATTCATATGTGGGGTGGAAGCAGCAGAGGCCTGGGCTGCCGTGTCTGAAATGGAATCAGAACTTGAAATCCAGGGAGTTTCCCAGCAGTCCAGTGGTTAAGATCCATGCTTCATTGAAAGGGGCACAGGTTTGATCCCTGGTCAGCAATGAGGTCGACAAAACAAAGCAAAAACCCTAAAGCAAAGAAAGAAAAACCCTCCAAATCTCCCCAAACTTGATATCTAAGGAACAGTGTTGATAACCTATGTCTGTTCTTGTGAGCTTCTCTCCCTCCTGTCCCCAGCAGTTTCCAGAGAGGTAACTGAGGCTGGGAGAAGAAGTCGCCTGTCCACAGTCAAGTGATCAGATGTGCTGAGCCCCAGATCTCTGCTTTAAATAGCCTGGATTCTTTCTGCTGCACCAAGACACCGCGGTTCAACCTGCTCAGGACTCAGGACTAATTTGAGCTTGGCTGGGCTGCTGTATTTGTGACTGGTGCTTTTTGCTCACCCCTGTGCAAGCAGCTTAACTCTTGGACTGACTGTGGGTTGAGTAAGAGCTGGGGGCCCCGGGTTTGGGGTGAGACTCTCTCCACTAGACCTCAGAGGCTAGCTCCGGTTCTATCTCCACTTTCTCAGGCTCTCTGTTATCTCTCCTAGATAATGTGCCTCTTTCCTGGCCATCCACATTCTTTGACATCCAGTAAGTATGAAGCCTGATTTGGTGGGAAAAGGAGGAATCCTCAGTGCTAAGCTTCGACTCTCCTTGTTGGTTTCAGAGGCTCCTATGACACTTCTCCATGTTACTCTGGGAAAAATCAAGTTTTTGGCTTTGATTCACGTGGGAGAGCTGGACATTCAGCCTCCTTTCAGCCTCCTTACCCTTTGTCTAACCTGTGGGTGATGCCACAGTTTCCAGGTAGTGGTTCATCAACTCACCAACTCAAGGGTCTAAAGGGTTGTTGTTCAGTTGCTCAGTTGTGTCTGACTCTGTGACCCCATGGAGTGCAGCATGCCAGGCTTCCCTGTCCTTCACCATCTCCCCAAGCTTGCTCAAACTCATGTCCATTGAGTCAGTGATGCAAACCAACCATCTCGGTCTAAAGGGTGAAGTCCCCTATTTGGCTAAATTCTTTATTTGATGCCTATCTTAAACCTCAGGATGGGAGAAGTCGAATGTCTGTCAATTCAAGAAAACTTTCCTCTCTTCCTGGGGTTGGGTCTGAGAATCCAGGGGCTCATGAGGTACCAAAGTTATGAGGCTATGGAGGCCAGGCCCTTACAAGCCATCTTTTTTTTTTTTTAATGAAGTCTTTTCTTTTGGCCACACCACATGACATGTGGAATCTTAGTTCTCCAACCAGGGATCGAACCCACGGCCCCTGCATTGAAGCTCGGAGTCTTAACCGCTGGACTGCCAGAGGAGTCCTGCCTACTGCCATCTTCCATGCTGGTGCCTGTGAACTGTCTGTTGTCACCGGCATTGGCTGCTGCTAGGTCGTTCTCATTCACCTCTCTGAGATACACCAGGTCTGATGTTCTCTGTGGCACTTCAGGTCCTGTGGAAGTCATCTGCTCTTTTGCACCACTTGCAGATAAGAGCCGCTTTCTGAAGGCTGCAGTGCTGTTTGCTGAGACAAGTGCAGTCATGCTTTGGCTTGAGTTTGGCCACATTCTTGGTGGCTCTTTCAGAATCTGGGGCATAGGTCACGCCTCTTAGGGCTTCCAGAAATCATCCTTAGGTTGTCTCGTCTTCCTGCCACACTCAGATCTTGGGCTGGGGTAGGGAACTTGGATTCCCTCTTAGGAACCCACCATTACCTAAGCTACCTTCTCTATCTAAGGACTCTCCCTTTCTCTCAACTTGAGACTCTTTTACCCAGTATGAAAGGCAGGACTCAAAGTATTGTCATGTAAACTCCCAGTGTATGAGGAGAATGGTCCTCTCAGGCTTGAGCCTTTTTCTCTTTTGGCATGCATGATCTTACTTCCCTGACCAGGTATCAAACCTTAGCCCTCAGCAGTGAAAGCAACTGAGTCCTAACCCCTGGACTGCCAGGGAATTCTCTGACCTGAACTTCTGAGTTTCCTTTCCCTTTTCTTTCCGAGTAAAAAAAAGGGTTTATACGCACAAAAACAGCTTTACTGAGACATAATTTACCTCATAGAAGTCAACCATTTAAAGTATTCAGTTGGATAAGCTTTTGTAAATTTATGTAATTTTGCAACTATCACCACAATTCAGGTTTAGAATATTTCCATCATTCCTAAAGTTTTCTTGTGCACATTCCCAATCACTGCTCACTTATGGCCCCAGGCAACCACTAATCTTTCTGTTTCTACAATTTTGCCTTTTTCCAGAAATTCCATATAAGTGGAATCATACACAACATAGTTTTTGGTTTCTAGCATCTTTCTCTTCTGATATGTGTGTGTGTGTGTTTAATTTTTCCTAGTTAATTATGATTCAGGTGATCTGAAGATGAGGTCTGGGGAGCATGAACTCACCTTTAAGAAGCATGGCCATGCATGTTACAAGTATGGTGGTGACTGGCAGTGACAAGGGGTGGAGGGAAGTGCTTGTTTGTTTTAAGACATAAGAGACTTGAGAGACTCAAATGCTGAAAGAAGAGTCATTAGCGGAAGAGAGGTTGAGAATACAGAACCGGTGCAGGGGTGAGGAGCTGAGCTGATAGAGTGGAGAAGAGGCTGGAACCGAGTTCTTGGGGGAGGAGGAAAGATGGATAGGACAGACAGAGTTGGAGATTGCTGAATGTTGAGGACTTTCTCCTTTGACTAAAGCTTCCTGTTCCTCTGTCACCTGCTGAGAGTGAGGAGGGAGGAGAAGAGGCAGCAAGTTTGAGTCGCATGCAAGTTTGAAATAATTGTTGGGAGGGAAGTCTGAACCGGTCAAGGAGATGTAGTTGGATGGCCAGGCGAAATGAAAGGCCAGGGAGCATTGGTGAGCATGACTTCATGGCGGCATCCATCTGTGTGGATATCCCATTGAGGCCACGAGGCTTAGTCATCTGGGTGCATGTGCTAAGAAGACAACCTTGAAATGATTTGGCGTTTTAAGTTTCACCTGGTAATGGAGTTGGAAGAAGAGGCAGGAATTTAGGTGTCGGTAGAAGGAAATTTCAATCAGTCATTGAACCCAAGTTGAACGTAAGGGGAAGTACAGAGCTGAAGAAAGGTGTGTGTGGGGGTGGTTAGTCAATAAAGGAGCAAATAAATGGGGGTATTGGGAGTTATTGGAAGAGCAAGCTAAAGGGAAAGGAAGCCAGGATCTCAGGAGTGGTTTCAGAGGTGGAGCATTCTGCAGAGAAGATCACTGGATGACTGAATGGGAGTGGAGAATAAAGTTGATGGAGTTAAGAGGTCAAGAATGTTGGTGGGGAGGTGTAGGAGGAATGTTTCAATGCCCTCCAGTGAAGCTTCTTCCAGGGTTATAGTAGGGTTAGACTGGAGAGGGAGAGTGATGGGATGACCAGGTGGGCTGTTTATGGGGGTGGGGGCAGGAAGGAAGGGTGAAAGGAACCATTTTATTTGAGGATGCTTGTCTGGAAACCTGGAGAGGGTCAAGGAGGTTTCTGAGAAAGCCACACTGAATGTGGAAGATGATCAGAATTCCTATGACATGGGGTTGTAGGGAGTAGTGGTCTCAGTGGAGAACAGGTTTCTGATGAGGCCAGGAGATCAGAGCTGGGGGTGTGTAAGAACCCACCATCACCTCCTTCCCACCTGTTCAGGTATATTGGCCTGAAGAGCAAAAGCCAATCCCAAGTGTAAATTGCCCTCACAAGTTTCTGTAAAATCAGCAGCTCAGCCCTGTTTGAAATGGCTTGGGGAATTGCCTGATTTCCCAGCTGCCGTCTAGAAAGCAATTAAAATTGTTGGTGATGCTTTTCTGTTCAAATCTGCATTCCTCTATTTGAGCTTCCTCTTTGTTGCCATGAATATCTGCTGTGTGAGCTGCTGCCTGCAGGACTGTTTGGATAGGAATGAATGATGTGCCTTCAACCAGGCAAAATGGGTTTTTTCACTGTCTCTGTTTATATAGGTTATTGGCTGGGGTGACTTGTTCTGATGAATAATGCAAAATTGCCATTGGAAATTCTTCTTTATGAGAAGACAAAAAAAAAAATCTTTATTTTGTGGAGGATAAATGCTCCATTTCATCCAACTAAATGATTTTTATTTCTGAAGGCTGAGTGCCATTTAACTCTTCTGTTTGCCCCTCTTGGGTCAAAGAGCCTTAATCTCTTAAGTACATTTCATAACCTTCCAACATCTGAAACCACTATGTTGCCTGTCTCTTTTGGACAAAGGAGAAACAGCCATTTTGATTGCCTGACACTTTTATCCAGTCAGTCTGTGTCCCAGCGTGACTTTGGAGTGGGCATGAGATCCTGCTGGTCTAATTCCTGCTCTCCTCTCTGAAGGGAGCATCTCACCGTGCTAAGTGAGATGACAGGGCTTAGAGGTAGGGAAATACTTTGACTCGACTCTTACATGATTTTTACCTTTGCTCTGACCTTGAAACCCAAATCTCAAATATGAATCCATTGCATTTTTTCTGGAGTCAAGATTCCATTGAGTTCCTTGAGTGAGTGATAGTTGCTTAGTCATGTCCGACTCTTTGCAACCCATGAACTGTAGCCTGCCAGGCTCCTCTGTCCATGGGATTCTCCAGGCAAGAATACTGGAGTGGGTTGTCATTCCCTTCTCCATGGGATCTTCCTGACCCAGGGATTGAACCTGGGTCTCCTGCATTGCAGGCAGAGTCTTAACCATCTGGGCCACTGGGGAGGCTCAGTTTTGTCTTCTAGAGACTCATGAATGAGGCCAGTATAATGGATGCTGAATGTGTGAAAGAATGCAGGACCCTTCATTGAGTCTCCACTTTGGACATTTATGGGGTTCTCTGCCTGGTGTCTCCCTCTCCCTTATTATCTGGGGACATCTTGTCCCCTGAATTCACAGGGCTTTTGCAGGGGCTAACATCTTCAGTGTGACCTGCCCTGCTGGACACTGTCAGTTGGTATTGGGTAGCTTCTGACCCAAGCTGGGCCAGTCAGCCCCTTCCTTTTGGATGTGAGATTGGAGGAAGGTGACTAGCTGGTCCTGGTCTGCCCAGGACTTTCCCAGTTTTAGAACTAACAGTTCCATGTCCTGAGAAACCCCTCAGTCAGTTCAGTTCAGCCCCTCAGTTGTATTCAACTCTCTGCGACCCCATGGACTACAGCATGCCAGGCTTCCCTGTCCATTGCCAACTTCCAGAGCCTACTCAAACTCATGTCCATCGTCTCAGTGATGTCATCCAACCATCTCATCCTCTGTCATCCACTTCTCCAGCCTTCAATCTTTCCCAGCATCAGGGTCTTTCCCAGTGAGTCAGCTCTTTGCATCAGGTGGCCAAAGTATTGGAGTTTCAGCTTCAACATCAGTCCTTCCAATGACTATTCAGGACTGATTTCATTCAGGATGGACTGGTTGGATCTCCTTGCAGCCCAAGGGACTCTCAAGTGTCTTTTCCGACACCACAGTTCAAAAGCATCAGTTCTTCGGCACTCAGCTTTCTTTATAGTCCAACTCTTGCACCCATACATGACTACTGGAAAAACAATAGCTTTGACTAGAAGGACCTTTGTTGGTAAAGTAATGTCTCTGCTCCTCTCAGTCCCCAGCAAAGCGAGACAGTTGGCTACCTTGGACTGGAGCAAGGGTTAAAGCCCATTCCTCTGTGTGACTGAAGCTCTAAGCTAGTCTGGAGCAGGAGAATGTGCTGATGGGGAAACCCTGACAGAGAAGGGAGATGGAGAGAGAGATACCCACCCTCTCTCTGCCCTGCCTGTGCCCACTGCTTGAACCGTGCTCACAGTCTGCAAACCACTGTATCACACATTTTGCTGATGTGTGTTAAATGGAGCTTTGCCACTCCAGCCACAAGAAGACTGCTGGCTGGAGTGCTCTCTCTACAGCAGTGCTAGGTCCTGGCTTCTCATTTGATCTGACAGCAACCTGTGTGCTAGGCAGCACTGTGAACTTTTACAAATAAATAAATGAAGGCAGAAGATTTTAAAGACTGAGGGTCAAGGTCACCAAAGTAGGAAGCTAGAGGACTAAGAGTGACTAAAGATTCCAAGTTTAGCTTTCTCTCATCATCCTACTGCTGCCTCTGCTGCTGATATCTGGACTGTCAGTGTTGGTAAGGTACTGGCAGTCTGACATCTCATTTGAGCATTAGCATGTCCGGAAAGGGTCAATAGACCAACTATGCTCACTTCTTAAAGTCTAGTTCCCTGCTTTGGATGAAGAATATCATTAATATTTGCCTTGTTTTCCCCAAAGTAGTAAATGGCATACAGAAATGTTGAGAAGGTTGAGGAAATGGACTGCTGCTGGTGCTGCTGAGTCGCTTCAGTCGTGCCGACTCTGTGTGACTCCACAGACGGCAGCCCACCAGGCTCCCCATCCCTGGGATTCTCCAGGCAAGAACATGGAGTAGGGTGCCATTTCCTTCTCCAGAGGAAATGGACTACAGGTTGACTACAGGCTGACTATTCAAGAACAAGTCCCAAATAGACAGCACAGAATAGACTTTCATGGAGATATGGGTTCTTCTATGAACAGGAAGCCACTGGCTCCTGCAGTCCAGAAGCTGCCCTAAGCGGGAGGCCACCGCTGTCCACCATCCCCAGAAGCGGGCTGCATCTGCTGTGATGCACCCCAGTGAAGTGGACGCTCCATACTCTGCTTCCGACTCCTGTGAAGCTAGAGCCCCAGCACTGCTGCAGAGTAGCCAAAGGGCTCCAAGGCCAAGCTTATCAGTAGGGAGAGTCAACAAAGTATTGCCTCCATCTACTTCCATCTTCCTAATCATACATGCTTACATCTGATTGGCTGAGACTAAATCATACCATGCATCCTAGTTGCAGGGGAGTCTGGGAAATGTAGTTTTTAAGCTTTCTAGCCTTTGCAACTGAAGTAGGAATTAAGGAGGGCAGAATGGGTGTTGGGTACCAATGGATGTTGAGAATCAATACGTTACACAAGGGTTGTTGCATAGGCAGGGCTCCCTGCAGGATGTGGAATGAGACTTCTGGATGGACTTGCTGATGTTCTCTGTGTGATTGCTGTGTGCTCACATGAAGAGCAGGGTGTGCACATGGCTGGATGCCAAACTCCCTGGTCCTCCTCTGCCTCCACAGAACTTTGAGCATGACTGCTGTGCAGCACACCCTCTGGAAGTACCTTTCTCTGCATTTTATGTGCTGGGGGAGGTGGGCAGTGTGGCATGGCATGAGGGACTCTGGACAGAGATTTTGGTCGCCTTTTGTCAGTGACAAGGTGAGACATTGAGCACACGTCCTCTTTTGTAAATGAAGGGGCTGGCCAAGCCTCCTCTTACACTTAGCAACCTCTGAATTTATAAGAAACAGACTCACATGTGGTCACTTCATTCCAGAGCAACACTGGAGAAATAACATATTTCTTTTCAGTTTCAATGTTGTCAAAACCACAATATCTGGGTCTGCATGGTTTCTGGTAAAACAGAGGCTGTTAAAACTATGTCAGTGCAAACGTGGACATAAATAGGTAATAAATCTTGGTAGGTATATAGGACTGCTATATTTGGATTCAAACCTGTTAACCCTACAAGATAAAGTTCAGTTTGATGGCTCAGCTTCCCAAACTGGGCAAAGGTTCAGAAAAGGAAGTTCTGTGGATTTCATTGCTAAGAAAACAGAAAGTAAAAGTAGCAAAGTAAGGGTGTCAACATTGTTGCTGAATTTCACTGCCCCTGGTCTTTAGCTTGTTGGAGGTCGGGTGTGAATTCCTGGATTCTATTAACCTGACATTAAGGGCCTAGAGCCACTTTAAAAAAGCTGAATATACATACAAAGACCAGTGTGTAAGGGCCAACATTTAGATACTGTTTAAGAGCTCCTAGCAGCTGAAGTGACCTTTCTAAGTACAGTCAGGCCCTGGCTGAAGAAAGCCCAAGTATGTAAACGTTTGATCAGAAGGTTTATATGAGAATATTTACACAGGAAAAATCACAAGTATCATAGCAGCTAGCTTTTCCCTGCATTTTACACAAATAAGTCTTGGCTCACCAGAAATCCATCCTTTATGGGGCATGAACTTCCCTAGACCAGGCAAATCTCTTCTCTAGCCAGGAATGTACGTTTTCTTGGTTGCTTATGGTGTTCACTGTTTATTTTCTTTGCTGGGTTAAGAAGATCCTTAGACTAGTTGCGAATGAAGTCAAAGTGGGGAGGCTTTAGAGGGGACGGATGCTGATTGTCATCTGATTGTCGGTTCTTTGTGGTCCCCCTGGTCCTTAGCCAGCAGTACATCCCGCTCACCTCCTGGATGGTGACGCTCTGTGCTCACTTTCTCCTCACTCCTGTTCCATCCCTCTTTCCCCCTTTCTTTCCTAAGCAATCTGTGTTGTGTTTCCTGAAAAGATTTTCCCAGTCCTTCAGCATCTTGGACATTTGACTGAACTAGTTTTGAAGCTGTCCAGCTTAGCTTGGCTTCTGAGTTCTGATCGGTTCCTAATTATCGATCCATCACTTAACTGAATCCCTTCTCTTTCTCCTCTACCCACCTCCATACCCACTCATGGAAGTGGGTAGGTCTTGGCTGGGCCAGGGGTGGGGAGCTGGACCAATGTGAGCAGTTTCTCATGCAGGGCAGCAAGGATGCCACAGGACCAGTGGAGAGGGAACAAAGCAGGGGCCTACGGGTTCCCCAGAGCAAAGGAGCCATTGCAGATGTTGAAGGCCGGAGACTAGACAGGGAGACAAGAAGGGAGAAACCTGAAGTGCAGGCCCTGGGGGCTTGGCAGAGCGGAGTTACTCCTCTGTGTTAACAAGAGCAAGCGGGAATGCTCAGCTTGGTATACAGACCAGGAAGAATTATTAGCATCAACTATGGTTTCAGCCCAGTGTGTGTGTGTGTACCTATGTGCAACATGAAGCTTAAGACACAGTCCTTAGTGATAGTTTCTAATCCATTTAGAAAAGTGCAAGGAACCCATATAACATGGCCAGCCATGTATTAAGTGTTAAATTATGGTGGTCAGAGAACTACCCTAGTAATGAGGATGCCCCATTCTAATTCCTACCTGCTCCTTAACTTGGCTGTGTGGGCCTCAATTTGTTATTCTTCAGTGTGAAGAGATGGGTCTAAACAACTTAAGGAAAAACAAAGGAAAATAAATTAGAAGAAAGATAACATAGAAACAGGAATGCACACAGATCATGTGAATTTCCACAAAGTAAACACTGGAGTAAATGGTGTCAATATCACCCAGGTCAAGACTTAGAATCATGCCCACACCCCGCGGCCACCCTTGATTCCCCCACCCATAATTGCCCCCTCATTCTCTCAAGACAAAATTGCTGTGATCTTCATAGTTTTGAAGTCCCTTCCAGCTCTAGACGTGACCATCAGGAATGGAAGATCTCCACAGCTCTGGCCAAAGCTGTTAAAGACTGGAACTCTATGTTATCTAAGTTCTCTAAAATAGTTTTGCAATAGTGACTAGTTAGGGCCTGGATTGCTCTTTCAGTCATCAGGACTCTAAGTTTTTTTTTTTTTTAAACAACTGAGGATGATCAAAAAGTTTCTATATCTGCTCTGGCCCCTGTGTACTTGGCAGTATGGTTTTGAGGTTGTTCTGTGGGTCAGAAAATTCCTGCTTTCATCCCAAAGCCCAAGACTGAAAGTACAGAGCTATTTTTTTCCTGGTGGTTCAGAACTGAGCTGGGTGGGTACATGATGGTGCTAAGCTGTTCCTCGGGGCTGCCAAGCTGTGACTTGGCTTGTGTACTTATGCCCGTAAAAGGTTGTTTCAAGCACAGAAAGAGGGCAAGCATCGTGATTAAACACACACACACACACACCCAGAGAGCATGGCCACCAGCATGTTATCTACACCATGAGCCCATTCAGACTGTGTTTGCAAAAGGAAATGGATTTGAAAATTCTTTGCATGGAAAAATGGGGCTGGATACTGTTCAGAGACAAACGAGTATATGAGATTTTACTGAAAAGCTGGTTTCCAGTGAGACTTAGGATCATTTCACTGTGGCTTTCACCGTATTAGAGGTTTCTACCCTCGTTCAGTTGCTGACGCAGATGAGACTTCTAGTAATTCACGGAGAAGCGAGTGACCTTCTAACCGTCCTCATCCACTCATCAGCTCTGTCTGTCTCCATTGTATCACGTGTGCTCCCTGTCCCAGCCCCTGAGCACATCTGCTTGCACACTCACATGTCTCCATACTTATGGGTGTATACGTGGTACCCCCTTCTCTCCACTCCAGCTATCACTGCTTCTGCCCACCATCGGATGTCGTCTGACCCTCAGCCTGCTGGTTGGGAAAATGTGTTGAAGAAGCCCATTCTCTTTTGACCCCCAAACACGGAGAAACTTGGCCTCTGATGAGCTGAAGCCCACACACCATTCCCTGCCTCCTGGGATTCAAATAATTCTCACCACATGGCATCTTTCATGGGGATGGGTCACTTGCGGAGCTGAAGAAGGTGGTTTCTTATGTGGCATGACTTGAGGTGGGGATTGTGCTTCATTGCTTCCATCTATCCTCTTTTCTCCATCCCACCTGCCTGTCACAGTGACCAAAGTCCCCTTACTTATCTCCATTCCTACAGGCTGTGAAAGATTTTGGGTTATCAGGAGTTTCTTGTTAAGAGGCAAGTGTTCACGACATTATGAGCTGATTGTTGCTGCTGTCGTTTAGTCTCTCAGTCATGTCTGATACTTTTGTGACCCCATGGACTGTAGCCCGCCAGGCTCCTCTGTCCATGGGATTTCCCATGCAAGAGTACTAGAGTAGGTAGCTCTTCCCTTCTCCAGGGGATCTTCCAAGGCCAGGGTTTGAATCCCGTCTCCTGCATTGCAGGGAGGATTCTTTACTGCTGAGCCGGCAGGGAAGCCCTTCTGAGCTGATACTGGTAGCAATCAGACAACACAAGTGAGGGAGAGGGGCGAGGGCTTGCTAGAGGGCTGAGCACCATTCGCTTCCTAACAGCTGTGTGGATCGCTTCAATTCATTGCACCAGGGAAAAGGAGATGTCCAGCTTCCGGGTAAGACCTGGTTACAGATCAAAGTGCTCTCCCAACAGGCTGAGGATTCACGGGTCATGGGACGCAGGCGGGTCATGGGACGCAGGCTTTCCAGAAGATGTTGCTAAAGGCACTGGTGATCATCACCTTAGTGCCCATCACAGGCGCTTTCCTGTCTGTTTATGACTTGGTGCTTCTCTGCTGCGAGGAAGAAGCCACATTCTCCTGGCACAGTCCTGGGTATAGACCATGACCTTTAGGGACACACTGAAGCTTGTTCAGTGTCCTTGATTTGCACAAAGGAGGGTGCCTCCCAGTACCAAAAAGGCACTGCAGAAATGGGGAATCCGTCAAGCAGCGTAACCTCCCTGTGGGCCCGAGGCCAACCTTTCCAACAACTTGAGGGGTTTTAGCAGAAGAATAGCAAAGTGGTCCTTGAATGGGAGTCCATGCAAGACTGCAAATGAAAATACAGAATGAAACTTGATCAAACTTGGCGCTCCTCTCCCAGGCTTCCTTGGGGCGGAGGAGATTGCTATAGACTGGAAAATGTAATTTCAAGGGGGCCTGGAGAGAGACAGCAATAAAGACCAGTTTGTTTTATTGCACGTTTGGAGGGGAAAGGCTTAGGAAGTGCCTTAATGGATGAAATGAGAGATGGTTCTAGAGGACAGAGCCTGATAAAGGAAGGCGGCCTGAGCTCTCAACAGGAGAGGTCATGCCTCTTTAATTTGGTGGAATTCATGAAGGTTTTACTGTAACTGCAGCCCAGCAGAAATCAGGGGCTGTTCCAGTTCTCTTTATCAGTGCTGATGAAGCAGAGATGAAAAAAGGCTGTAGCTAGTTGTCAGATAAACAGTAGTGTGCTGGTCAGTGTTTAACCAGGGACTCTGGTGGTGGGGTGGAGGCAAGGTCTGGTCCATCGTGTTTGCTAATTTCTTTGGTGTAAATAAATGCTCCTACTGTGGCTAATTTCAAGTTTCCAAGGTGATGTCACTGAACACAGATTTGGGAAGAGATATATACAGAGTGGGTTCTCCTGAGCCTTTATAGTGCAGCTCCAACCCAGCCCTGCTTCAACAACCCAGGCAGTTCTTTCTGTGCCTTTGATGTGGGGTGAAAAGGGAAGAGGAGGACGGTTCCTCTGAAGGCCCTTCCCCTGATGGGATGAGAACCTGCTTCGAGATGGCATGCCAAGCTGTTTGAGGTGGCACGAGGGGAGAGGGAAGGGAGCGGAGGAGCAGGATGGGGTGGGGGGGGCGGTCCAGGTCCAGGCCACTCGCTCCCAAAGCTGTGATTTAAAATTCTAATGTTTTCAAATGGTTCCTGAGGCATCGGAAACGTTTCAGAGAAATTCCAGAAAGCCCAGAGGATTCTGAACAACACAGTGTTTGAATAGCAAAAGAATATTGGGTCTTTTGGGGAAAATGCCCGTTATTGGAAACGGACTCTTTAATGATGTGTGTGTTGACCCCGGGTAACCGGATCAACAGGGGTCACGGGGTCGTCCTTCTTGTAGCTGGTGAAGATTGCTTAGAAAGGACTGGCTTTTTCTGCCCTTGAAACTCCTTTCCCTTACTCCATATGTCTTGAAATTTTTTTTTAAACCAGACCTGAATTAAAATGTTCTGTCTTATTACCACAAAAAGGACAATCATACCTGTCAGATGGAGAGTGCGATGTTTGGTCCATTTATGGGGTGCCTTTCCTTTGAGTGTAGGGTTTCACCTCTTTGGGCCTCAGAGTCCTGACAAGCAGCCCTCTCTGCTCCCCAGCAGCTACCAGAAAGGCATGTCAAGCGCAGGTCCCTTAACCCTTCCGTGGAGCTGGCCTGTGCTTGGGGTGTCTGAGGCAGATTCTGCTTGAAAAGTGTCTTCTGTAGCTAATGAATAAATCAATGATTATAATCCTCAAATACAAACACCCACCTCTCCACCCCCTCCTTTAAGAAAAACCCATTAAAAAACTATAAAAAGGAAAATCTATTGTTTAATGACTTATTCCTGCTTGCTATTTCCCTCAAGCCTATCCCATGCTTAGTGGAAACCTAATGTCTTTTATTTTTGGGTATATTTTTTTAACAAGTTGGAGTATAATTGCTTTACAATGTTGTGTTAGTTTCTGCCACACAACAGCGTGAATCAGCCCCAGGTGTACACGTATCCCCTTCCTCTTGAAGTTCCCTCCCACCCCATCAGGTCCTACCCCTCTAGATCATTGCAGGGCACTGAGGGAGCTCCCTGTGTTATGCAGTAGCTTCCCACTAGCTCTTCATTCTGCACATGCTAGTGTATAGACGTCAACGCTACTCTCTCAGTACATTCCATCTTTGTCTTTTAAATCTAATGACTGGAAAACTAGGAAGTTCCTTAGGCAGTTTATTCTACATATATTTATTTCTTGTATCCACCTCTTTGCAACCCCAAGGGCTGCAGCAAATCAGGCTTCTCTGTCCTCTGCTATCTCCTGGAGTGTGCTCAGTCTCATGTCCATTGAGTTGATGATGCCATCCCACCATTTTATCCCCTGTCTCCCCCTTCTCCTCCTGCCTTCAATCTTTCCCAGCATCAGAGTTTTTCCAGTGAGTCAGCTCTTCACATCAGGTGGCCACAGTATTGGGGCTTCAGCTTCAGCATCAGTCCTTCCAGTGGATATTCAAGGTTGATCTCCTTTAGGATGGACTGGTTTGACCTCTTGCTGTCCAAGGGACTCTTAAGAGTCTTCTCCAGCACCACAACTTGAAAGCATCAATTCTTTGGTGCTCAGCCTTCTTTCTAATCTAACTCTCGCATCCACACATGACTACTGGAAAAACCATAGCTTTGACTATATAGACCTGTTCTATTAATTAATGCTGGGAAAATAGATAGGACCTGGTTTCAAGATATGCATTATTTAATAAGGAATGTAGTGTCTGGAAGGAGTTGAGACTTAAGCCAGGAGGCAGGAGGAAGGCATGGGCAGTTTTTCATCAAAGGCAGATACAGAGCTGTGCTCTTGGAAAGCAGTGTGGGAAAGATGGGTTGAAAAGTGAGACTGTGATAAACGTACACCCAAAGTTCACGACAGAGGTCACAACAGTCCATGTAGGTGGAGATGGTGAGAAGGGATGAGAGGAGCTGAAGAGAGGGTGAGTGCTCTCATCCAGAGAAACATAAGTGTGAAGAGGAACCATTTTGAGGGCAGGATGATGAGCTCAACTGAATCGTCAAGCTTGAAGGGAAGTGGGTAGAGATTGATACATTTTCTTTGGGTTTCTGCTATTTCTGCACATCTCCTGAGCAGAGGTGCTGCTGACTTTGGTTGCAGACTCTTTTTCAAGGATTTTGTCCGGTGAGCCGACTTGGAAGATATAGTGTGTTCTTCTGGAGCACAAGCTAAATTTGTTTACTGTATAGTAAAATAAAGTCTGCCCTAAAGGTCAGGCAGCTTTGTTTGTAGTCTGGTATGAAAATGAAGCTCATACTACCTGCTGTGCTGTGCCAGCAATAATGTCCTTGGTCTCTGACTTGGGAGTCTTGTGTCTTCTTCTAGCATTCAGGAAACTGTGGCAGGCTCATGGGTTTGCTTGCAATTAATGCAAATGTCAAAACTTCTGCAGTTCTGGAATAGACACCTAAGTCTAAGTAGACTTTATGTATCATTTAATTGAATTTTCTTGGCTTAGGGATGAAAAAAATTGAAGGCAAAGTGACTTATTCCAGGACACGGAGCAAGCTGGTGGAGGAGGGAGCCTCTGAAGTCCAGGCAGGCTTCTGATGTAGGAGTGGTGAGGGCATCCTGGTCGAAGGACATGCTGCCTGCAGAGGCACAGAGAGCCCTCTGGTTGCTGTGGGCAGTGGGAGTTGGAGAGACAAGACTGGACCAGATTGTGGAGAGTCTTGAATGAGCAACTAAGGGGAGCTTGAGATGGTTTTAGAGGAGGGAAAGGAGCAGTATAATCAATGCTGCTCTTCAAGACATTTGAAATGGCAAGAAGATGAGGGCTTCAGCTGGTTCCTGGATGGTCATGGGAGGAGGGAAAGGCAGGCACAGGCTTGAGTCCTGTTTCCCTCTTTCCTTTCATCCTGTCTACATGCCAGCAGTTTTCTATTCATTATCTAGCATTTCTCCTCATTTGTGGTCTTAACACGATTTAAAAATACTTCAGCCTGGACTATGAGACATAAATGTGTGCACTGATGGTTACCAGCCACACTCTAGTGGCAATCAATGGCTCAGCTTGGGAAGAAACACCCAGAGGTGATCAGTGAGTGTTTGAAACGTTATTTCTAAGGGTGCTCTCTGCAAGTAGGTGCTGTAGGCTTTAGCCATCTTTGTTGTCCTGATTGATGTTTATGCACTTAGTTCTATCAGACTCTTTGCTACTCCATGGACTGTAGCCCACCAGGCTCCTTTGTCCATGGGATTCTCCAGGCAAGAATACTGGAGTGGGTTGCCATTCCCTTCTCCAGGGGATCTTCTTCTTGGATCTTCCTGCGGATCCAACCCATGTCTCCTGTGTTAGCGGGCATATTCTTTACCACTGAGCCACCATGGAAGGCCCTTAGTTCTCTTTAACTTCAGTTCAGTTTAGTCGCTTGGTCATGTCTGATTCTTTGCGACCGCATGGATTGCAGTACACCAGGCTTCCGGACAATCAAAACCAGGGCTGTTGTTCATAGCATAATGGATGAGGGAAATTGCTTTCCATTGGTGAATTATGTGTTTGATGTCTGGAGACTGGACTGTGGTATGAAACTAGCATCTCCCCATTGGGTCAGCATGTAGAGGAATGTGCAGGGAGACCAGCAGTCTATACCCAAGCTTGATTCTGAGCTGGCCCAGTCCAGTTAGTGCTTTGGAGGAGTCTTACTGCCTGTGTCTAAGGAGTGACTTTGGACATGGCTTTTAATGACGCTGACTTTTCATGCAAGTGCCACTGAAGCACTTGAAATGAGGACAGCTGGTTAAGACCCTGAGCTCCCAATGCAGGGGGCCCAGGTTTGATCCCTGGTCAGGGAACTAGATCCCACCTGTGGCACCTAAGATCCCATATGCCTAAAGATCCCATGTGCAGTCAAATAAATTGCCTGGAACAGTCAAATAAATAAATAGATATTTTTTAAAAAAAGAATGAGCAACTGACATTTCCTTGTTTGCAGAAGAGCTATGTGACTGTTTATCTGCCTCTTTGCTAATAAATGTTTATATATGGGCCACAATCAGTCTGAAACTAACTTTCATTGTAACCTAGAAGGGAGGTTATGGGGAGGAAACCCTAGCCCCATTTATATCTAACTGTTGGAGACTATTGATACTTTGAAAAGACCTTGATGTAGGGGAAGATTGAGGGAAGGAGGAGAAGGGGATGACAGAGGATGAGATGGTTAGATGACATCAGTGACTCAATGGACATGAGTGTGAGCAAACTGTGAGAGATAATGAAGGACAGGGAAGCCTGGTGTGCTACAGTCCATGGGGTTGCAGAGTCAGAAATGACTGAGCAACTGAACAACAACTGATACTAGACCAAAAGAACCTCATAATTGAGAATAAACAGATTATTAGTCTGCAGCGCTTCCCTCTGAGGTAGATATTACCCATACCTTCATAGTCCAGGTGAGAAAACTGAGACATGGAGAAGGGGACCAGCTTGCCCAAGGCCACACAGCTGGGAAACGCCAGCGCCAAGGTTCAAAATGTCACCTTCACCTGTTCTGCTAAAGCAAAATGTATCTGTCATTCCCTCCTCATCATGAAACTTTAATTTGTAGCAGGGAAGGAGAGGAGATTTGCTATTTAAAATACATGACTGTCAAAGGTCTGTATTTTTAGAATTCATTGCCGAGGGGCAGATGAAGCTGTGCACAGGACAGGCCCTCTGGCTCTCACTCATCTCTTCCAGCCCTAGGGGATCCAAATATAGATTTTTTAACATTGGTGCCTTTCCTCTGGCTTATTCTGATCTTATTTTAAGGGCAAAGAAGAACGCTGAGCTTGGCTTGGCTAAAATTGGAATTTACCTGCCTGGTGTGTTTTCCTCTCTAAGTTAATGTTAGCCTTGGTTCTCTGAGGGTAGATTAATGAGTCCTCTAACTTTCCCTGTAGGTGGTAGATGCCTTCCAAGAGCTACTCTCCTTTTTTCCTTGATAAGCTTGGTCTAAACCAGCCATGGAAATTCTATTCTCCTTAGCTGGTGAGTGATTTATGAGAGCACATGTAACCTAGTCCTGGCCAATAACAGGGAGTTTGTGACGGATTTTGGGAAAGATTTTCCTTCCTGATAAAAGGCAGAGAACATTATGAGAAGAAAACCCTTTGCTCCCACCCTCTTCCTTCTTGCACAGACAGGACACTGTCATGTGAGGATATGATGTCTGGTGCTACAGCAGTCATCTTGTGACCATGAGGGTCACCAACTTGTAGGGATGGCAGGACAGAGGAAGGATAGAAAGAGCTGGGCTCTTTGGTGGCATTGTTCAACTACCTAACCAATTCTGAGAAGGCTAACCTGCAGCCCAATTGTGGGAAACTAGTAGTTTAAATCATTTTCAGTTGAATATTCTGTTACTTGTGGCTGAGAGCATTTATAAATGAATAATTGTTCATCAGTAAGGAATAAATCAAGGCAAGAGTGACTAATTCTCTGAAAGAATAGTCATCTCTGATGAAAGATATGTCCTGAGACCTTGATTAATTCCATACTCATGAATCAATGATAGGCCCAGCAATAAAGCATTACTAAAACAATGAAGGGACTTCTTGTCCTAATAAGGAATATTTTGGCTGAAAACGACTGTGAAAAATCAATGAAAAGAGTGTATTGACCTAGTAAGTAAAAGATGGAGAAATGTAAGCTTCAGATATGGCTTGATCCAGGGCTCAGTGATGTTATTGAGCCTTAGTTTCTCTCTATCGCTCAGTTCTGCTCTTAGAGCTGACTAAAGGCTCCAAGTGGCAGCAAAAATGCTGTTATCAGTTAAAGGTCCACAGTTTCCATGGTTCAAGTCCAGCACTAAAAGGATAAGTTCCCTCAAGGGTCCCAGCAAAGCTCATTGTTTCCATTGACTCCAATGGGTTGTATGATCCCCAAGCAATGTGATGCTTTGATTTAGGCCTCAGTCACCTGTCCAGCTGTGGTGCAAGGGTGGAGTCAACCCCACCCAAAAGTGCAGAGGCTGCACATGAAGAAAGCTTGCTTTTCCCAAGAAACTGGGACTATTACCAGAAGATGAGTGGGAAGTGAACGGCCAAAATCTGCAGAGGTCCACTCTGCCCCTTCAGATCTTTGAGGAGGTTTGTTTTCTGCTATTTCTTCAGTATTCTTGTTTTTACACAATGTGTACTTTAAAAAAATTCCATCATAAGCATTCCTTTTCAGTGTCATTTTTCTTGAAGTTTTTGTGTGCTGAGCAGAAAACCTGCCACAGATATGAATGCAGAGAGGACTCCTAAGACCCTCACCAGCCTCAAGGTGCACCAATTAAAATTCATGCCTTGGAAATTTACGAATTAGCACAGGGCACACAGCTTCTGGCTTTGCTCTTAAGTTTTGGAAGGATAAGTTTCTAAAGTGACAAAGAACTTCAGTGATGGACATTTTACTGTGAGTGACAGAAGACTGGGAAAGCTGGCGGATGGTGGAGTGGGCCTATTTGTGATGCAACTTCTCACGATTTAGCAGAAAACGATGAACGCCTCTCTCCGTGACAGCTGTGACGAAGCCTAGGGTGCGTCTCAGGGAGGCCACTGAAGAGCCTCAGGCACTGCTGGAGCCAGGGATGTAGCCTGTAGTGCTGCGTTCTCTGCAACATGGGACTCGTTGCTGTTGCTGTTTAGTCGCTCAGTCGTGTCCAACTCTTTGCAACCCCATGGACTGTAGCCCGCCAGGCTCCTCTTTCTGTGGGATTTCCCAGACAAGAATTCTGGAGTGGATTGCTATTTCTTACTTTAGGGGGTCTTCCCAGTCCAGGGATCAAACCCGAGTCTCCCACTTGCCCGGCAAATTCTTTTACCACTGGGTTCACCTGGGTAACCCCTTATGGGGCTCACACCAGGGGGAAATACACTGTGACGTTACATGCAACACAAGTAAGCACTTCTTCACTTTAATAGCTATTAAAGCATAAATACATACTTATATATATTCACTTATAAAGTATAAATAAGTTAAAAACCTCCCACAGCTAGCACACAAAGCTTTGCTTTTCGGGTGTTGCTGCAGAAAGAGAGACTGAAGCAGGTAGCTCTCAGGTGTCCAACATGGGCAGACCTTGTGGGTCGTGGTCACAGATCCTTGGGGGAGGATGGTACTCCTGCTGGGGTTTGGGAAGATAGACTGCAAAGGCTGATGTTTAGGAAACAGGACTCTTCGAAGTCCTTTCATGTTAAACATGCTGTTTGCCATTGTATTCGTTTTCTATTGCTGTATAACAAATTACCATAGATTTAGCAGTTAAAACAACAGCTGTTTCACCACTGCTATGGGTCAAGATACTGGGCATTTCACCACTGCTATGGGTCAAGATACTGGGCATGGCTTAATTGGGTCTTCTGCCGAGGGTCTCCTTAGGCTGCAGTCAGGGTGCTCACTGAGCTTCTTCTCTTCCTGAATTCAGGGTTCACTTCCAAAAGAGAAGGAAAAAGAGAAGTCGCTCAGTCATGTCCAACTTTTTGTGATCCCATGGATTGTAGCTGACCAGGTTACTCCATCCGTGGGATTTTCCAGGCAAGAATACTGGAGTGGGTTACCATTTCTTTCTCCAAGGAATCTTCCTGATCTAGGGATCGAACCTGGGTCTCCCACACCCAGACTCTTCACCATCTGAGCCACCAGGGAAGTCCTCACTTCCAACCTCCTGGGATTGTTGGTAGAATTCAGCTCCTTGTGGTTGCAGGACTGAGGTCTCTGCTTTCTTGCCGGTTGTCAGCTAAAGGTCACCTGCAGTGAGTGCCTTGCCATGTGGCCCCCTTACTGGTCCACCTAAAGTGTGGCAATGCCCTTCTTCAAAGGCCAGTCATCAAGCAAAAGAAAATCTCTCCCTTCTGTCTGCTAAGACAGGGTCTTATTTGTTGTTCAGTCACTAAGTCGTGTTTGACTCTTTGGGACACCATAGACTGCAGCATGCCAGGCTTCCCTGTCCTTCATTATCTCCTGGTGTTTGCTCAAACTCATATCCATTGAGTTTGTCTCCCCCTTTATCTTCCTGTCTTCAATCTTTCCCAGCATCAGGGTCTTTTCCAATGACTTGACTCTCTGCATCAGATGTCCAGTATAGGACAGAAGTACAGGAGCTTCAGCTTCAGCCTCAGTCCTTGCAGTGAATATTCAGGGTTGATTTCCTGAGTAATTTAATTATACGAGTGACTATCGCATAACCTTTTCTATCTAACATAATCAGATCAAGGGAGAGACAGTTTGTCATACTCACTGGTCCCACCTACTCAAGGACCATGCTGGCTGTGGACAACCAGGGGCAGGAATCTGGGTTCATGTTGGAATTCTACCTTGATTTCTCCCTATGATGGCTAATTTGTGTTGTCAACTTGGCTGTGCCAGAGGATACCCAGATGTTTGGATAAATGTTATTTAGGGTGTGTCTATGAGGATGTCTCTGGATGATGTATATCTACAGATAGCTCTTTACCCCTGTTGGTGCTCAGATGACTATGTATGTGTGCTCAGTTGTGTCTGACTCTAGACCCCATGAACTGTAGCCCACCAGGCTCCTCTGTCCATGGAATTCTCCAGGCAAGAATACTGGGGCAAGTTGCCATTTCCTCCTCCAGGGGATCTTCCCTACCCAGGGGTCGAACCCTCATTCTGTGTCTCCTGCACTGGCAGGTGGATTCTTTATCACTGTGCCACCTGGGTATGGAGGATAAAAAAATCAAGCCTCAAAAGAACTGATGCTGTATATTCCATTCAGAGTCTGTGACTGAAGGCAGAAGACAGAGGTCCCAGCTCAAAGAGGGTTAGGCAAAAGAAGTTTTTCTCACTCATCCTTCTATTCTATCCCACCTTACTGGATTGAGTGAGGTCCACCCATATTGGGGTTCTCATGGTTCTGGCCCCAGAATTCTGGTTGAATACGAGCAGCCCCCGAAGGCTGTTTATCCCTCGGTATCTTTTGCTGCTGCCTTTGTACCTGACTGTTCTAATTAGTCCAGTAAAATTTGAAGCTCTTGACCAAAATGTTTGGCTTCTCTATTTATGATCACCCTCAAACACTAAGTGATTATTCCATGTGAACCCCTGAGTGCTTCCCCAGTGGTCCACAGGATGCTGGAACAGGCAGGTCCCAGAGATTTCTTGGTGAAACTCTAGGGGTTTCAGGCAGGAGGCTGAATCCTGCAGGTATTAGGGTGAAGGATGCACAGATAGCCCAGGTGGGTACAACTGAGAAAGCCTGGAATTAGGCTGGCTCTGTGGCCTTGTGACCTATGCAGCTGCCCCATGCTTAGAAAAGGCCCACATCTAGTTTAAGCCTCTGCTCTTGTCATCTTGATATTCTTCATAGTTTTTGAACAAGGGATCTTGCATTTTCGTTTAGCCATGGACTCAGATATTTTATAGTCTGTCTTGCATAGATTTGTATTGTGTGGCTTGTTCAGTTCAGTTGCTCATTCATGTCCAACTCTTTGTGGCCCCATGGACTGCAGCATGCCAGGCCTCCTTGTCCATCACCAACTCTCGGAGTTTACTTAAACTCATGTCCATTGAGTCAGTGATGCCATCCAACCATCTCATCCTCCGGCATCCCCTTCTCCTTCTGCCTTCAATCTTTCTCAGCATCAGGGTCTTTTCCAGTGAGTCAGTTCTTCACATCAAGTGGCCAAAGTATCGGTGTTTCAGCTTTAGCATCAGTCCTTCCAATGAATATTCAGAACTGATTTCCTTTAGGATGGACTGGTTGCATCTCTTTGCAGTCCAAGGGACTCTCAAGAGTCTTCTCCAACACCACAGTTCAAAAGCATCGATTCTTCAGCCCTCAGCTTTCTTTATAATCCAACTCTCACACCTATACATGACTATTGGAAAAACTATAGCTTTGACTAGATGGACCTTTGTTGGCAAAGTAATGTCTCTGCTTTTTAGTATGTTGTCTAGGTTGGTCATAGCTTTTCTTCCAAAGAGCAAGCATCTTTTAATTTCATGGCTGCAGTCACCATCTGCAGTGATTTTGGAGCCCCCAAAGTAAAGTCTGTCACTGTTTCTATTGTTTTTCTATTTGCCATGAAGTGATGGGACTGGATGCCATGATCTTAGTTTTCTGAATGTTGAGTTTTAAGCTGACTTTTTCACTCTCCTCTTTCACTTTCATTAAGAGGCTCTTTAGTTCTTCTTCACTTTCTGCCATAAGGGTGGTGTCATCTGTATATCTGAAATTATTGATATTTCTCCTGGCAATCTTGATTTCAGCTTAAACTTCATCCAGCCCAGCATTTCTCATGACATACTCTGCATATAAGTTAAATAAAGCAGGGTGACAATATACAGCCTTGATGTACTCCTTTCCAAATCTGGAACCAGTCTGTTGTTCCATGTCCAGTTCTAACAGTTGCTTCTTGACCTGCATACAGATTTCTCAGGAGGCAGGTCAGGTGGTCTGTTATTCCCGTCTCTTTAAGAATTTTCCACAGTTTGTTGTGATCTACACAGTCAAAGACTTTGGCATAGTCAATAAGGCAGAAGTAGATGTTCTTCTGGAACTCTCTCGCTTTTTTGATGATCAAACTGATGTTGGCAATTTGATCTTTGTTTCCTCTGCCTTTTCTAAATCCAGCTTGAATATCTGGAAGTTCACAGTTCACATACTGTTGAAGCCTGGCTTGGAGAATTTTGAGCATTACTTTGCTAGCATGTGAGGTGAGTGCAATTGTGCGGTAGTTTGGTCATTCTTTGGCATTGCCTTTCTTTGGGACTGGAATGAAAACTGACCTTTTCCAGTCCTGTGGCCACTGCAGAGTTTTCCAAATTTGCTGGCATACTGAGTGCAGCACTTTCACACCATGCATCATCTTTTAGGATTTTGAACAGCTCAACTGGAGCTCTATCAGCTCCACTAGCTTTGTTCATAGTGATGGTTCCTAAGGCCCACTTAACTTCGCATTCCAGGACGTCTGGCTCTAGGTGCATGATCACACCATCATGATTATCTGGGTCGTGAAGATCTTTTGGTATAATTCTTCTGTGTATTCTTGCCATCTCTTCTTAATATCTTTTGCTTTTGTTAGGTCCCTACCATTTCTGTCCTTTATTATGCCCATCTTTGTATGAAATTCTCCCTTGGTATCTCAAATTTTCTTGAAGAGATCTCTAATCTTTCCCATTCTATTGTTTTCCTCATTTCTTTGTACTGATCACTGAGAAAGGCTCTTTCTTATCTCTTTTTGCTATTCTTTGGAACTCTGCATTCAGATGGGTATATCTTTCCTTTTCTTCTGTGCCTTTCACTTCTCTTCTTTTCACAGCTATTTGTAAGGCCTCCTCAGACAAACATTTTGCCTTTTTGCATTTCTTTTTCTTGGGAATGGTCTTGATCACTGCCTCCTGTACAATGTCACGAATCTCCATCCATAGTTCATCAGGTACTCTGTCTATCAGATCTAGTCCCTTGAATCTATTTCTCACTTCCACTGTATAATCGTAAGGGATTTGATTTAGGTCATACCTGAATGGTCTAGTGGTTTTCCGTACTTTCTTCAATTTCAGTCTGAATTTGGCAATAAGGAGTTCATGATCTGAGCCACAGTCAGCTCCCTGTCTTGTTTTTGCTGACTGTATAGAGCTTCTCCATCTTTGGCTGCAAAGAAGATAATCAGTCTGATTTCAGTATTGATCATTTTGATAATTTTTGAACAAGGGATCTTATATTTTCACTTAGCCCTGTGACCCATATATTTTATAGTCTGTCTTGCATAGATTTGTATTGTGTGATTTGTAGGAATCAGGTAAAACAGCATGAAAAAAATGGGGAAATAAAAATTTGCTGTATGACACAGGGAGCTCAAATCAGGTACTCTGTGACAACCTAGAGGGGTGGATTGGGGTGGGAGGTGGGAGGGAGGTTTAAAAGAGAGGGGACATATACCTATGGCTGATTCATGTTGATATAAGGCAGAAACCAACACAATATTATAAAGAAATTATCCTCCAATTAAAAATGAATTTAGGCCAAAAGTCCGTTCTATACCTCTGTGTCTCTTTTGTTGTCTCACATACAGGGTCATCATTGCTATCTTTCTAAATTCCATATATATATATGTGTCAGTATACTGTATTGGTGTTTTTCTTTCTGGCTTACTTCACTCTGTATAATCGGCTCCAGTTTCATCCATCTCATTAGAACTGATTCAAATTTATTCTTTTTAAGGGCTGAGTAAAGTATTAAAAAATAAAACCACCAATAAACAGCCAAAAAAGTTATTGTTTATCTAGGAAAAAAATTTAAATTAAAAATGGGGGAAATACATAAAGCAGGATGAGTACTTTTATAACCCGAAAGCTGGTCTCATGTCTGTAGTGACAGAGATGCCTGGGTGTTTCTGTGGGCCTGGGGACAAGCCGCTGAGGTTTCCTACCTGGGATTGCTAATTTAGGGTGGAGCAAAGGGAACTCGGGCTTCCCGGGTGGCACTAGTGGTAAAGAATCCTTGCCTGCCAATGCAGGAGACATAAGCAACACAGGTTCGATCCCTGGGTCAGGAAAATCCCCTGGAGGAGGGCATGCCAACCCACTCCAGGATTCTTGCCTGTATGCCTCGTGGGATACAGTCCATAGCGTTGCAAAGAGTCAGATATGACTGAAATGAGTTAGCACAGCAGCACAAAGGGAAGTCACAAGGAGCCCATGGTTTGATGAGGAATAAAGACCCTTAAAGAGAAGTATAATAGAGACTCATGTTATGAGCCCAGGGATGTGGGAAAGTGGAAAAGTGATCTCTACCCACCCTGGGGAAGAGGGGTGGGAGAGAGAATTCCCTGAAGGAGTTGAAGCCAGAGCCAAGCCTTAAAGGATGAACAGAAGACAGGCCAGCAGTGGGTGGGAATGTAGCAGTGTGTGTGTGTGTGTGTGTGTGTGTATGTGGGTATACACACACTGGGGCAGGGAGGCTATTCTAGGCATATGTAACCCCATGAACAAAAACACGGAAGTAAGAGAACCATGACACCTGACCTCGATAAGCATCTTGTAAATGCCATTCTATGGGCAGAAAAATGCAACTGGGAGGGCTGATGGTGGGGCCGCTGGCAGCCTGGTTGTGAATGATTGGAACATCATCCTGTAAGTGGTGAGGAACGACCCACATTATACAGCAATGGAGACTGAATCTGCACTAACCTGCCCACATTTGCATAGTTAATAGCAAAACTGGCTTGGCAGTCCAGGTCTGGCCGATTCTCAACTAATGTTGTCAGATTTAGCAAATAAAGATAGAGGATGCCCTGTTGAATGTGAATTTCAGACAGACAAGATGTAACTTTTAGGGTGTATGTTCCATGCATTATTTTGGATAAATGCGTGGCATGCTAAGTCCCTTCAGTCATATCCGACTTTTTGTGACCCCCATGAACTGTAGCCCACCAGGCTCCTCCGTCCGTGGGATTCTCCAGGCAAGAATACTGGGGTGGGATGCCATGCCCTCTCCCAGGAATCTTCCTGACCCAGAGATCGAATCTGCATATCCTTGTAGGGGCATTCTTAACTGCTGAGCCAATGGGGAAGCCCATTTTTGATGTACTTAAAATTATTTGTTGTTCATACAGAATTCAAGTTCAAGCAGAAACCTAAATCTGGCAGCCCTTCTCCAAACCCCTGTTCTTCCTCCTATTCCGTGTTGGTCCACCACTGTTAATTCTCCTCCGTCCAAGAAAAGATCCATGAGAGATGTGGGAGAATAAAACATGAGATGAGGAGAAATAAATGTCCAGAATATGCAGAATTGCAGTTTAAGCAGAATAAACGTCCTTCCCGGTTGCCTATGTCAGGGACCTGGGATTTAAATTAACCAGAAAGAGGGTCCACCATCTCATTATCTGAATGCTAAACAGGGGTTTCTCTAATTTCATGCACATATGGGAGGCCAGTGAGTGAGTGAGTGAGTTAGTCGCTCAGTCGTGTCCGACTCTTTGCGAGCCCACGGACTGTGGCTCACCAGGCTCTTCTGTCCATGGGATTCTCCAGGCAAGAGTACTGGAATGAGTTGCCATTTCCTTCTCCAGTGGATCTTCCCCAATCCAGGGGTCCATTCCGTGTCCCCTGCATTGCAGGCAGATTCTTTACTGTCTGAGCCCCCAGGAAGCTGCAAAAGATGAAGGATCATTAAATTTTAATGACCTCCTGAAAAGCATGATTATTTATGTAAAAATTAATTCTACTCTTGAGGATGGGGAGGACAGAGAAGCAGGCTATTTGACACTGGGATTATTTTGTCTGTTTTTTCATCCATTATATTTCAGGAGCTTTAAAATCTTTAAAGATCATCTCAGGGGCAGGTAGAGATGTCACTGATAGCTTTAAGCATTTTCTATTGTGTAAAAGAAAAGAGGAATTCCAAATATGGAAGACCATATTTTCCAGTGCTCCAAGCCACTTTAAATACTCTTCAAAGGAAGTGCCAAGAAGAATGAGAATGAAGTGTTTTTGTTTTTTTTTAATGTCTCCCTTATTATGTTCTTGCCTTCTTAAGATCTTAACATGCCTGTGTCAGAGGCAAGTAGCTTTTTACTATCATCTTGAAACAAAATCAGGAGACATTGACTCTAGAAAAATGTAGATGACTTTTTTCTTCTTCTCTAAGTAGAAATAGCACATTATGGTTAGCATATGTGTTTCTCCCTTTCATGTGCTCCTTTTGATTATGTGTTCTGTCTCTCTAGGTCTTTGTAGTTGAAAACGTGAGGCTTTCCCTTATAAACACTGCAGTCCTGCAGAAACGTCTTGGCCGGCGCTACCCCGAGAAACATGTCTGCCTGGCTTATAATTGTCAGAGCCGCACGTTTAGCACGGGTGTCGAGAGAGTGCCCATCTCCAGGCTGTATTGCATCCACCTGCCTGGCTGCATTGCACTGTTCCTTTCCCCCTTGTTTGGAATTGTTTTCGACTGGGCAGGAAAGCGATGACTCCTTGATTCCTGCTCCTGGCCGTGTCGACTTGAGTGACATTCACTACTTGCCGTCTTCATCCACTCACCTGTAAGTCAGGGCTAGGAATATCCCCCTCTCAGGGTTGTTGCAAACACTGAACTCCACCTGCACGTACAGCTTGCATGAATTCCTTATGGTCGCCAAAACAAGTTGCTACCCACTTGGTGGCTTCCAACAGTAAACACTGATTGTCTCAGAGTTCTGGAAGCTGGAAGGCTGAAATCAAGGTGTCAGCAGGCCCATGTTTCCTTGAAGGCTTCTAGGGGGTGATCCTTCTCTGCCTTTTTCAGCTTCTGATGGCATCACTGCCGTCTGCTTCGTCGTGATGTGGCCTTTTCTCTCTCTGTGTCTCTGGCTACCTTTTCTTATCTCTTACAAGGACACTTTCATCGGGTTAGCACCCATTCAAATCCAGCATGATCTCACCTTTTTCATCTGCCAGACCCTATTTCCAAATAACGTCCCATTCTGAGGTTCCTGGAGGACATGAGTTTTTGGAGGGCAGTATTTCACCCACGCTACGCAGCTTCTTAAGCAGTGCTGGGCTTCAAAGAATGGAAGCTCCTTGTTCCATCTCTACCATCTGGGCACAGGTTAACTAAGCCAGGGTTTTATGTAACTTTCTCAGTCCCTCTAAAGAATAGGCTATTTACACATGGCCTCAGAAAACGCTTTGTAGAGCCACTGGCCAGTTGGTTCCTCTGCCAGTTGCTCTGTGCCAGATGCTGGGAGCCCGGGACAGGGTGACCGACGTCCCAGCCCTTCAGAAGGCCACGGTCTAGTGGAGGAGAGTGACGTGTAAATAGCAAGTACAATGCTCCTATTTACTAGGCTGGCGAGCGTCCAGGGCTCCATCCAGAACAATGCTTCCAGAGCTGTTGGCTTCACACGTGGTTCCAGGAGCCAGCTCTACCCCGGCTCTCCCTGCGGCTCCTGCGGCTCCTCAGGCCTCGCCCTCCTGCCCCCGCAGACAGGGCTGGTAGGTTACTTTCAGGTTAATCTCAGTCATCGCATTTATCCAGACCCTTGTCGACTTGCTGATTTTGCCCTTTATCTTTATTGGAAGTATCTCAGCTGGCTTGCTGCTCTTTCACTTTTTTCCTTGGTGACAGATTTCTACACCCTCTTTCAAAAGACAAAACAAATTGTTTGTTTAACCTCCCCAGAAATAAGTGGGCCAGGGGTGGCGTGGGAAGGAAACATACTTATTTTTCTTGTGGGCAGGCCTTCCTGGGTATTTCCAAAGAGACTCTTGACTGACTCACCTTATTTCATTTTCCCCATTGATATTTAAAAAAGTCACCTCTTTGATTCTTCCTTATCCATGCACCTTTCTTTTCTTTCTTTTCTGCCCTGCTCCTCCATTCCATGCTCTTCCATTATAAAATGTGGCCAATGTGTACTTTCATATGGCTTATTTAAAAATGTTTTAGAGGTCAGTGCATGGGGCTCAGAAGTCACTTCAAATGTCACTTGATGACAGACAAATGACTGTTATGTTATTTGAATGGGATGCGGTGCTATGTTAGAACTTTGCAAGTTTGCAGAGATGTGCAATGGGTATGCACAGAGTGATGAAATGGGTCTCTCCAGCCAGCTTTCACCCTTCTCTTTCCTTCACTGGCTTCCTGGGGAAATAGGTTTGAACAGTATGGAACCCTATCTCCTCTTACCATAAAGAAGAGATGCTGTCTGAAGCCATTTCCCCAGATTTCCAGTCTTCTTGGTAGGAACTGTGAGCCTGATTTCTGGAATGTTCTCACTACTCACTCAAGATGAACAGACTCTCCTACTGTAAAGCCAGATCTCATGCCCAGGTCAACACAGGCTGCCATACTCTGGCTACGGCCCTGAGGCTCTAACCCACTAAAGCTGAAACTCCAATACTTTGGCCACCTCATGTGAAGAGTTGACTCATTGGAAAAGACTCTGATGCTGGGAGGGATTGGGGGCAAGAGGAGAAGGGGACAACAGAGGATGAGATGGCTGGATGGCATCACCGACTTGATGGACCTGAGTTTGAGTGAACTCCAGGAGTTGGTGATGGACAGGGAGGCCTGGCGTGCTGCGATTCATGGGGTTGCACAGAGTCGGACACGACTGACGACTGAACTGAACTGAACTGAACTGAAGCCTTAACAGAAATGAAACCTGAGTAGAACACCCCTGGCCCGGGAGCCAGGAGACACCTCTGTGTCTTCCCTTGTCCCCTTTGGGGTGCAGCTGGCCTCCTGGTTGCCCTGCGCTCTCCCTAGCATCCCTCCCCCTCAAACAGAGCCCACCTCCTCCACAGATGACTCCACAAGGATTTCAGGATTTAGGCTTCCCTGGCCCAAGAGAAGCAGGAGGAGAGGCCGAGCTGCCTGAAGACTGTGCTGGGCTGTCAGATAGGCCTGGGGCTCAGCAATGACAGCCTTCTATTCCCGCAGCAGCGTTGTTTTTGACATTTGCTGCTTCTGTCCCATGGGCTAAAAGTGGGGAGGATATTAGAAGCCTCTATGATGACCACAGGATCGTGTCCTTTAAATTAAGTGGCTCCCAGGTCACAGGTCTGGATGGCAAATTATCTACCCTGGGGAGGCGAGAGACAAAGAGAAACAGCTATTTTCTGCAGCAGCCAGGCCAACCCTCGCCTCATCCCAAGCTCCTTTTCAGATGACGTCACTGGCCTCCTGCCTAAAACCCTGCTGAACACCCATGAATACGGGATTCCTGGGCTCCCAGTTTCTGAAAGCTCCAGGTTGGTAGCTTCTGCAGCCCAGACCTCCCCCGCCCCCCACCCCCATCTTCCTCCAGATTCCCCATCAGCTGCCCACACCTGCGACAGGCTCAGGTGCCCCTTGGCCCCCAGTCTGGACTGGATCCCTGAGCTGGGCTAAGACTGGATCCTCACTGGACCCCGGACAAAGTCCAGCCCCATCCAGGGAAGGGGAGTAGTGTCAGGGGAATTTGGTTCCAGGAGAACTTACTGGACCTGAACCCAGAGTGAAGGAAAACCGAAACAGGCAGGTCTCTCTTCCTGCAAGTCTGCTCTGCATTGCTCCTTAAGATGCCAGCAGAGGGGCCTGTGCCCAAGATGGTTGTGGGTGTTAGTGATGCTGAGAAGGATGAGAAGACAGGGTCTCTATCCCCTAGGACAGCAGTGTTCAAAAGTTTTGGTGTAAAGACCTTTCATACACTTATAAATTGGGGTCCTGTAAGAACTTTCCCTTGGGGTTATATTTGTCAGTGTTTATCATGTTAGAAATGCAGAGAAGTGTTTAACATATTTATTTTTTAATTCATTAAGAAAAATAAGCCCCATACACGTCAACACAAAAAACACTTTAATGAGAAAACTATATTGTCTTTATTCTAGACAACTTTTTTGGATTGTAATTGATATCTAATAAGCTTATATATTTAAAATGTATTCATTGATGTTTGACATAGATATATACCCTGAAACCACCACAGAATATCCAGCATCCTAACTCCACAACCACTGATCTGCTTTCTGTCACTATATATTAGTTTGCATTTTGTAGGATTTATATAAATGGAATTATACAGCTTGTAGTCTTTTTTTCCCTAACTTCTTCCACTCACGTAATTACTTTGAGATTCATCCATGCTGTTGTGTGTATCAAAAACTCATTCCTTTCTACTGCTGGGAAGTATTCCATTCTATGGATTTACCACAGTTTGTTTATTCATTCATCTGTGGATGAACGTTTAGGCTGTTTCCAATTTTGGGCCTTAGAAATAAAACTGCTATAAATATTCATGTACAAGTATTTATATGGACATATGCTTCTTTTTCTTTTGTGTAAATATTAATACGTAGGGGTGGGAATAGTTGATCATATAGTAGGCATGTGTTTAGCTTTTTAGGAAATGGCCAGACTGTTTTCCAAAGCAGTTGTACCATTTTACATTTCCACCACTAGAGATGAGACTGCTAGTTTCTCCCTACTTCTGTCAACATTTGGCGTGGTCAGTCTTTTGAATTTCAGCTGTTCTAACTGATGGTGGTATCTCATTGTGGGTTTAAGTTGCGATTCTCTAACAACTAGTGATAATGTGCAGCTTTTATGTGAATTTCATGTATGTCATTTTGCTGAATTTCTGTTTAAATACTTTGGTCATTTGAAAAATTGGGTTGTGTTTTATCGTTGAGTTTTGAGAGTTAAATATATATATGTACATATAGGATTATAGAATACACATATATTAGTGTTATATATATATGTATATATATGTTGGATTGCTGCTGTTGATTTAGTCACTAAGTAGTGTCCGATTCTGCAACCCCATGGACTGTAGCCCACCAGGTTCCTTTGTCCATGGGATTTACTGGCAAGATGCTGCAGTGGGTTCACATTTCCTTCTCCAGGGGATCTTCCCTGACCAGGGACTGAACCCACCTCTCCTGCTTTGCTGGCAGATTCTTTACCACTGAGCCACCAAGGAAGCCGTATATTCTGGATATCACTGCTTTATTAGAAAATGCTTTGCAAAGTTTTCTCCCAGGCTGTGGCTTGTCTTTTCATTCTATTAACATCATCTTGAAGAGTTGCAATTTTATTTTCAATGAATTCCATTTTATCAATTTGTTCTTTCATGGATTGTGCTTTTGCTGTGTAACCTCACAAAAATTTGCCTAGCTCAAGTTTACAAGGGGTTTCCTGGTGGCTCAGCAGTAAAAAGCCACCTGCAATGCAGGAGACGCAGGAGACACAGGTTCGATTTGGGGTTGAGATGATCCCCTGGGGAAGGAAATGGCAACCCACTCCAGTATTCTTGCTGGGAGAAGCCCACCGGTAGAGGAACCTGGTGGGCTGCAGTTCACATGGTTGTAAAGAGTCAGACACGACTGAACACGCATGCGCAAGGTTACAAAGCTTTTCTCCTGTGTTTTCTTCTAGAAGTTTTATAGTTTTAGGTCTTATATATACATGACACATTTACACTTAATTTTTATTTTAAAAATTAAAAAAAGTTTTTATTTTTTAATTGAAGAATTTTGTTGTTTTCTGTCAAATCTCAGCATGAATCAGCCATAGGTATACATATATCCCCTCCCTTTTGAATCTCCCTCCCATCTGCCTCCCCACTCCACCCCTCTAGGTTGATACAGAGCCCCTGTTTGAGTTTCCTGAGACATACAGTAAATTCCTATTAGCTATCTATTTTACATCTGGTAATGTAAGTTTCCATGTTATTCTCTCCATACATCTCACCCTCTCCTCCCCTTACACTTAATTTTTAAATTAAACTTTTAATTTTGATGTAATTGCATGCTCACAGCAATTCTAAGGACTAATGCAGAGAAACCTCACATACAATTTACCCAATTTTCTTCAATAGTAACATCCTGCAAAACTGTAGGAGAATGTCACATCAATGATATTGGCATTGATACAGTCAAAATACAGAACATTTCCATCACTACAAGGACCTCTCCTATTCCTCTGTTATAACCATACCCAGCTACTTTTCTCCATCCCCTCCTCCTTACAACCACCAATCTCTTCTCTGTCTCTATAATTTTGTTATTTCAAGATTGTTATATAAGTGATCTTAAACAGCATGTAACCCTTTGGAACTGGCTTTTTTTCATGCAGCCTAAACCCTGGAGACATTAGTTTGCCAACAAAGGTCCATCTAGTCAAGGCTTTGGTTTCTCCAGCAGTCATGTATGGATGTGAGAGTTGGACTATAAAGAAAGCTGAGGGCCGTAGAGTTAATGCTTTTGAACTGTGGTGTTGTAGAAGACTCTTGAGAGTCCGTTGGACTGCAAGGAGATTCAACCAGTCCATCCTAAAGGAAATCAGCCCTGAGCATTCATTGGAAGGACTGATGTTGAAGGTGAAACTCCAGTACTTTGGCCACCTGATGGGAAGAGCTGACTCATTTGAAAAGACTCTGATGCTGGGAAAGATTGACGGTGGGAGGAGAAGGGAACAACAGAGGATGAGATGGTTGGATGGCATCACCGATTCAATGAACATGAGTTTGAGTGAACTCCAGGAGTTGGTGATGGACAGGGAGGCCTGGCGTGCTGCAGTCCATGGGGTCGCAAAGAGTTAGACATGACTGAGCGACTGAACTGAACTGAACTGAATCCCTGGAGATTCATAGAAGTCTTGGAGTATATCAACGGTTTATTTCCTTTTATTGCTGAGTATGGATATACCATGATTCGTTTAACCATTCACCCATTGAAGAACATCTGAATTGTTCCAGCTTTTATAGAAAAACTTTATTATAAATAATACTACTAAGAACATTTGTGTGCAGTGTTTTATGTGAATATGTTTTTATTTTTCTGGGATAAATGCTCCAAAGTGCAATCACAGGGCTGTATAGCAGTACATGTTTAGTCTTGTAAAAACCGACAAATTGTTTCTCTGGTGGCTCTACTGTTTTGCACTCCCAGCAGCACTTTATGAATGATCCAGTTTCTCTACATTCTTGCCAGAGTTTGTTGGTGTTACTACTTTTTCTTTTAGCCATTCTGATAGGATGTGTAGTGATAGCTCATTCTGATATGATTTGCTATAGATCCCCAAGATTTTCTCCTATGTTGTTTTCTAAAAGTACTATAGTTTTGTGTTTAACCTTTACATTTGTGATCCATTTTGAATTAATTGTAAAATGTGTGAGATTTAAGTAGGTCGAAGTTCAGTTTTTGACCTATGGCTATCTAACTGCTCCAACCCCGTTTGTTGCAAAGGCTGTCCTTCACCATTGAATTGCTGTGTGTCTTTGTCAAAAATCAAGTGGGCATAGTTGTAGCTATTATTTCTGTGTTCTTTATTCTGTTTCATTGATTTATGTCTGTGTTTCCATCGATCTCACACTCTCTTGATTACTGTAGCTGTATGGTAAGACTTCATATAGGATAGAGTGATACTCTTAACTTTATTTTTATTTTTCAAGATTGTTTTAGCTATTCCAGGATCTGTGGCTCTCCATATACATTTGAGAATAAGTTTGTCTATACCTACAAAAATATTGCTTGGATTTTGATAGGAATTACATTGAAGCTATAGATCAGTTCGGGAAGAATTGACATCATTACTATGTTGAATCTTCCACTCCATGAACATATGGTGTATCTATTTATTTCTTTGATTTTTAAAAATCAGCATTTTGCGATTTCTAGCACACTTATCCAGTACCTCTTTTGTTAAGTTTATTCTTAATATTACATTTTATTTGGAGTGATTCATGTAGAGTGGGTGCGTTCTTGCCTGGAGAATCCCAGGGATGGGGGAGCCTGGTGGGCTGCTGTCTATGGGGTCGCACAGAGTCGGACACGACTGAAGTGGCTCAGCAGCAGCAGCATAGTGTCTTTAATTTAGTTTCCACCTGTCCATTGTTACTATAGGATTGATTTTGTGTGTGTGTGTTGAACTTGTTTCCTCCAATCTTGCTGAAAGCCCTATTAGTTCCAGGAGTCTTTTCAATCACATTATCTGTAAAGAGGATCCTTTATGTCTTCCTTTCTAACCAGTAAATTTTTTATTTATTTATTTTTCTTGCTTTCTTGCTGTTGCTAGAACTATGCTGAATAAAAATGATAAGAGCAGACATCCTTGCCTATTTTCAGTCCTATAGAGAAAGCATTCAGTCTTTCACAGCTATTTTATAGATGCTATTTATCAAGTTAAGGAATTTCCCAGATATTTTTAGTTGCTGAGAATTTTCAGGAATTATCATGAATGTATGTTGAATTTTGTCAAATGCTTTTATCCTGTCAGTTGACAGTGAGCATAAAATTTTATTCTTTAGCACATTTCTATGGTGAAATATAATAATTGATTTTTTTTTAATGCTGAACCAACTTTGCATATTTGAAATAAATCCCATTTGGTCCTGGTGTATAATTATTTTTATATGTTGCTAGGTTTGGTTTGTTAACATTTTGTTGAGGATATTTGCTTTGAAGTTCATGAGAAAACTGGTCTCTAATTTTCTTTTTCTGTACTGACTTTTATTTGGTATGAGGATAATACTAGTCTCATAGGATGAGTTGGGAATTATTTCTTCTTTTTTTTTTTTAAGAATTAAATTGTTTTACATTGGTGTTAATTCTTTTAAAAATGCTTAGTAGAATTCTCCAGTGAAATCTCTTGGAGATTTCTTTGAGGGGAGCTTCTGAAATTATAAATTCTATTTTTATTCATTTATTTCTTTGTGCAGGGTCTTCTTTGCTTCACTGGGTCTTTCTCTATTTGCAGCAAGCAGCAGCTGCTTTTTGTTGCAGTGCACGAGTCTCTCATTGTGCTGGCTTCTCTTGTTGTGGAGCACAGGCTCTAGGGTGCATGAGCCCAGTATTCACAAACAAGCTTAGTTGCCTTGCAACGTGTGGAATTGTCCCTGACCAGGGATCAAACCAGTGTCCCCTGAAGTGGCAGGCAGATTCTTAACCACTGGACCACCAGGGAAATCCACAAATTGTATTTTTAAATTGGTTGTAGGACTATTCAGGTTGTCTATTTCATCTTGATTGAGTTGTAGTTTGTGATTTTGAAGACACTGATGGGACAAATTTATGGGGACAGTTATTTTCCTATTAAGGGATATGCAAGCCTGGTGGGTTGCCGTCTATGGGGTCGCACAGAGTCGGACAACGACTGACGTGACTTAGCAATACTATCCTCTCTTTCATTCTTGATATCGTTGATTGTACTTTTTCTCTTTTTATCTTTCTCTGTCTTGCTGAAGATTTGTCAATTTAATTGATTTATATTTTAAAGAATCAGCTTTTTATATCATTGGCTTTCTCTGTGGTTTTCCTGTTTTCAATATTATCAGGTTTCTATGTTTATCTTTATTGTTTCCTTTTGCTTGCTTTGGGATTCCCTGGTGGCTCAGACGGTTAAGCGTCTGCCCGAAATGCCGGAGACCTGCTTCAATCCTTGGGTCGGGAAAATCCCTGGAGAAGGAAACGGCAACCCACTCCAGTATTCTTGCCTGGGAAATCCCAGGGCAGAGGAACCTGGTGGGCTACAGTCCATAGGGTCTTAAAGAGTCAGACACGACTGAGCAACTTCACTTTCACTTTGCTTGCTTTGGGCTTGTTTTGCTCTTCATTTTCTGGTTGGAGCTATATCCAGCACTTTTTAGTTGTAAAAGGGAGGACTAGGGAAGAATAGGCCTGCTCCGTATCAGTGGAACTGAAGGTTGATTAACTTTTTAAAAGATTTTAAAAATAAGAAAAAAACCTTACATAGTTACACATCTAGTAAACATTTTCTTAAAAAAAAAAGATTCCCTTTTGTTTATTTATTTTTGATTGTGCTGGGTCTTCATGGCCGTTGCGGTCTTGTTTTTCTCTAGTTGCAGTGAGCAGCGGCTGCTCGGTATTTGCAGCTTCTCAGTGTGGTGGGTGCTCTTGTTGCAGAGCACAGGCTTTGGGGCATGCAGGCTTCAGGAGCTGCGGCGGGTGGGCTCAGTAGTTGGGGCTCCTGGGCTCTAGAGCACAGGCTCAGCAGTTCTGGCACATGGGCTTACTTGCTCTGAGCATGTGGGATCTTTCCAGATCAGGGATTGAACCAGTATCTCCTGCATGGGCAGGAGGATTCTTTACCACTGAGCCACCAGGGAAGCCCCTGGCACAAGTAATGAACCAATATTATCAAAGTCCATAATGTATGTATATCCTCAACTAGTTTTTACCTAATGTCCTTCTCTTCCAAGATGTCTCTTAGATTCCTCTTGTCTGTGACAATTTCTCTGACTTTCCTTTATGACCTTGGAAGTTTTGAAATACACTGGTTAGATATTTTAAAAAGTCCTCATAATATGGCATTTTTTCTGATGGTTTTCTTGTGGTTAGATTGGAGTTGTGGGACTTCGGGAGGAAGATAACAGAGGTAAAGAGCCATTTTCTTTACATCACATCAAGGCTGCATAATATCAGCGTGACTTATCCCTGTTGATGTTTGGGGTTTATTAGGTTTTCTCACTGTAATGTACTATAATGATGACATTTCAGTACTCCTACATATTGTACTCTTTGGAAGAAAGTTGCTCTATGCAGTCCACACTAAAGGAGTGGAGAGTCATATTTCACCTTCTTGAGTAGGTTGTCTCTGCATAAATTATTTTCCACTTATTTATTTGTCCTATCATTGTATTTTATTGATGTGGATTCATGGATCTTTATTTTATACTTTGGGTTATAATCTAATACTGTGTCTTTTATTTTGTTGCTGCCTTCATTTTGAAAAATATTTCTGCCAGATACAGAATTCAAGGTTGACATATATTTTCTTTTAGTACTTTAAAGATGTCCCATCAGTGTCTTCTTGCCTACGTATTTTCAGTGATAAATCTGCTGTCATTTTTTGTTCCTTGGTACATAACATGTGTTTTTCTCTGGCTGCATTTAAGATTTTATCATTGGTTTTAAACAATTTGACTATAATGTGTCTCGGTGTAGTTTTCCCCCATGTTTCTTGTGCTTTGTGTTTCCTGCAATTCTTGAAGTGTGGGTTTATAATTTTCATTACGTTTGGAAAGTTTTAGCTATTACGTCTCTAAATATTTTTCTTGCCACCCACTCTGTATCTCCTCCTTTAGGAACTCTGGTTATCTATATATGAGGTGGCTTTAAATTGTCCCACAGCATACTGATGTGCTGTTTACTTTGATTTTTAAAAAATGTTTTTCATTTCTGTTAGTTTCTTTGCTATCCATGCCTTCAAGGTTACTAAATTTTCCTTCTGCAGTATCTAATCTGCCATTAATCTCATCCAGTGTATTTTCTACTTATAGACATTCAACTTGGGACTTTAAAAACTATCTTCCATGTCTGTAGCTAACAATTTTGTATGTTCGAGTAGTTTTAATAACTTAGTATTATAATTACTTTGCCAACAAAGGTCCTTGTAGTCACAGCTATGGTTTTTCCAGTAGTCCTGTACAGATGTGAGAGTTGGACTATAAAAAAGGCTGAGTGCTGAAGAATCAATACTTTTGAACTGTGGTGCTGGAGAAGACTCTTGAGAGTCCCTTGGACTGCAAGATCAATGGAAATCAACACAGAACTTTCATTGGAGAAACTGATGCTAAAGCTGAAGCTCCAAGACTTGGCCATCTAATGCAAAGAACTGATTCATTGGAAAAGACCCTGATGCTGGGAAAGATTGAAGAGGATGAGATGGTTAGATAGCATTACTGACTCAATGGACATAAATTTGAGCAAACTCTGGGAGATAGTGGAGGACAGAGGACTGCAGTCCATGGTGTAGCAAAGAGTTGGAAATGTCTAGCAACTGAACAACAAAAACAACAATTATAATAACTTAGTGTTACAATATCCCAGAGATGGGGAAGCCTGGTGGGCTGCCGTCTATGGGGTCACACCGAGTCGGACACAACTGAAGCGCCTTACCATCAGCAGCAGTGGTGTTACAATGACTCAGTATCCTTCTTTGCTAATTCTGACATCTGTGCCATTTCTGGATCACTTTCAATTTACTTATGATTGTCTTTATTATGGGTCATGGTCTTCTGTCTCTTTCCATGCTTGATAATCTTTGATTGGATTTCAGACATTATGATTTTCGCCTTGTTAGGTGCTTAAAATTTTTATGTTACTATAAATATTTTTGATGGCTTCCTTGTAGCTTAGTTGGTAAAGAATCTGCCTGCAATGCAGGAGACCTACATTCAATTCCTGGGTCGGGTAGATCCCCTGGAGAGGGAAATGACAACCCACGCCAGTATTCTTGCCTGGAGAATCCCACGGACAGAGGAGCCTGGCAGGCTATAGTCCATGGGGTCACAAGAGTCAGGCACGACTTAGAGGCCAAACTCCCATCACCATAAATATTTTTAAGCTTTATACTAGGATGCAATTAAATGAGTTGGAAGCAGTTTAATTCTTGGAGTCTAGCATTTATAATTAGCTAGGTTGACCCATAGCCGTGCTTATTCTAGGGTTAATATTTTCCCATCACTGAGGCAAGACCTTCCTGAATACTCAGCAAAATACTCTGTGATTTATGAACCTTACTGGTATGGCTGGTGAGAACTAGTACTATACCTGGCCATGTGTGAACACTTAGGCATTATTTCTTCTAATCATTTGGAATGAGTTCTTTGCTTGTCCTTAGGTCATTTTCTTTTACCCATGTGCTGATTATTACTCTGTTGAGCCTTTGCAGAGGACCTTCTGCAGACCTCTGGAGTTTTCTCTCTGTGCAGTTTACTCCTCTTTGTCCTATGACTCTAGCTTCCTCGGTCGTTCTGGACTCCTAGCTCTGTATCCTCGACTCAGAAAATCTCTAAAGCTGTGCCTTTGTTTCCCCTCCTGGGCTACATCCTGCAAACTCACTGTAGGAAGTTGTGGGGTTCACCGTGTTTGTCTCCTATATTCAGGGATCACATTGCTTCATTGCCTAGTACCTAGTGTCATGATAACTGCTTTATGTATTTTGTCTGGGTTTTTGGTTACTTCAGATGACAGAGTAAATCCAGTTTCTGTCAACTGCATCTTGATTGGAAAATCTGCAGAGCTATTAAAAATGTACATGGTCAGATCCTAGATCTGGGATTCTGGTTCACTAGTAGGTCTGAGGTGAGCATCGAGCATTCAAGTTTCTGAATTGAGGAGACAAAAATCATAACAGCAGCAACCGATTAGCAAGCAATTAGCATTGGTGATTCTTATGTCCATCTCCTTCCACACAACTAAGAACTGTAGTATAGCATGAGAATAATAGTATTTATTATACTTTTCCAGTGAAGCATGCACCGTGTTAGCTGTTTCACATGCTTTGTATAATTTCATTTTTGCAACAAGATGTTGATCAAGGTATTCTTAGCAGTGTATCTCAGAAGAGGAAACCAAAATTTAAGACAGGATAGAAGGACAGCAAAGGAAAATAAGGAAAAAAGACCCTAGCCCCTTGTCGCTTCGGGCCACTGAACTGCTTTCCACAGTCCACATCATTACCCATCTGCAAGGAGCTCACTCTGATATTTGAACAAAGCAGGCAGCTGCTTTCAGAATCATTTTTATTTGTTATGATGATTTACTGGGTTTTACTAACTCTGTCCTTTGCAAGTACTTTGCCATTTACAGATAACTTTTCCTTTCTTGGTTATGATATTTTTGTTGTTGCTCTTTCCGTCCTTTTAAAGAAAAATGGAACAATTATTAAACGCCAGCAAAGGAACATTTACAAAATCTCTGAGACATAAAGACTGTGTGTGTACCCATTAGCCAGCTCAAGAAAGAGTTGAATGGCTGTTTACAGATATTTCAGGTGGGACTAAGGTGCTTTGACTCAGTGCATAGACCTTAAACTCAGCCCTTCCCTCTATCTTGGGTTGCTTTCATCTTTATTCTGAGCAAGCTCTCCAGAATGTTTTACTTCATAAAGTTCAGAGATCAGGGCCCCTTGTGAACAGGGCACGCTACTTCACATATCCTGAGGAATAGATGCTCTCAAAGGCATCATTTAGCTGTTTGCAGAAGAAGCAGCACTTTTGGCGATCATGTAGCAAATTGCATAGTTAATAAAAATAGAAATACCTCCGAGGGAAGAATGGAGCATATGTTATAGTCTCAGGGAAGCAATATCTCATTTTCTGTGCCAAAACATCAGAAACTGTTTAGGAATTACATCAGGTAACTTCTCTACACTGGCGTTCTGGCCAGAAACAAAACTGCCCTTGAGCACCACCTCTCTCGTTGAAGATAAAGCATGGCATCTGTTTTCTTTATCTTTCTCTCCAGAGGAAGTTATCTGCAGGCTTCGTAGGTGGACTTGCAGATGTGTTGCTTTGTGGATGACACTTCCTTTCCCAAGCTAAGTGCACTGTGTTAATTCATACCATGAAGTTGGTCCCTACATGTGGTAGCTGTGATATTCTGGAGATGGTGCCAGGTGGAGGTGGGAGGATGTCTCAGAGTAAAAAGATTTTTGAATTCATATGCACACCAAAGCTTGTGCATATATATTGTTGTTCAGTCACTAAGTTGTGTCTGACTCTTTGTGACTCCATGGACTATAGCATGCCAAGCTTCCCTGTCCGTCACTATCTCCTGGAGTTTGCTCACATTCATGTCCATTGAGTCAGTGATGCTATCTAACCATCTCATTCTCTGTCACCCCCTTCTTTTCCTGCCCTCGATCTTTCCCAGTATCAGCGTCATTTCCAGTGAGGTGGCTCTTTGCATCAGGTGGCCAAAGTACTGCAGCTTCAGCATCAACCCTTCCAATGAATATCCAGGGTGGATCTCCTTTAGGATTGACTGATTTGATCTTCTTGCACTCCAAGGGACCCTCAAGAGTCTTCTCCAGCACCACAATTCAAAAGCATCAGTTCTTTGGTGCTCAGCCTTCTTTATGATCCATCTCTCATATTAGTACATGATTACTGTAAAAGCCATAGCCTTGACTATAAGGACATTTGTGGACAAAGTGATGTCTCTGATTTTTGAATATGCTGTCTAGGTTTGTCATAGCTTTCCTTCCAAGGAGCAAGCATCTTTTAATTTCATGTCTGCAGTCACTGTTCGCAGTGATTTTAGAGCCCCCAAAATAAAATCTGTCATTGTTTCTACTTTTTCCCCTTTTATTTGCCATGAAGTGATGGGCCCAGATGCCATGATCTTAGTTTTTTGAATGTTGAGTTTTAAGCCAGCTGTTTCACTTTCCTCTTGCACCCTCATCAAGAAGCTCGTTAGTTTCTTTTCACTTTCTGCCATCAGAATGATATCATCTGCATATCTGAGGCTGCTGATATTTCTCCTGGCAATCTGCTTATTACATATATGTAGCTGCTTTGGGAATTAAAGGTGTGAGTCAATTCAGTTTCTGAATTAATGGTAAGTGTTTACTGTTTTTTTTTTTTTTTCCAATCAAGAGACAATGTGCTGTGGATGAAGGGAATTTGTGATTTGTCAAGTTTTCTGACATTAATAATGGACACTCTACTCAAACTTGAGGATTGTTGGACTGGATCATCTTTAACCTTTCTTGTTGTCTACAATCCCATGACTATGTAACCTTGTATATGTCCACTGTATGCTCTGGGTTTTTCATGTATTCACTTCCTAGGATTCTGTCTCATGTGCCAGAATGTGTGTCTTCCCTTAGCATTTTGAGCAGGGTATTTCCGTGCGTTGCTGCTGAGACCCTCCCAAAAGTTCACCTTGGGTCTTCACTCCCCACTGAGTCTGAACTTTCCATGCCATTTTAAAACCCCTTGAGTCTTTCTGTGTTCTTTCACTCATTGCTTTCATAATCTCCTAATTACCCGACTATAGTATTTTATCCATCCTTCCCTCATCTTCCAAGTGATCTCTGAACTAGCACGACTCCATCTACCTCTCCTCCCATCACACATAAAAATTCCTATTCCCATAGTGCCCATGATCTCAATTAGTTAGGGGTTAGGAAAAATGCCACCCGATTTAACATATTCATACAAATTCATACAGTTATGACCTTGAGCACCACAGAGACAAACTCCCCTCATACATTTACCTTTGTGAAAGAAAATGCTTATTAATCTCCATTATTCCTTAATTGGTAACTTTCAACAGTAAGGAAAAAGATGTGAAAAAGTGCAGATAGCTAGGAAGAGGAAATAATTTTTGGGCATGCGCCCACCAAACAGGTGGGCCAGTCTGGACTAGAGTCTGTTCCCAAGGTCAGTATCACTGCTTTCCCTCCCTCCCCTCCCACCCCCCCTCCCCCGCTCCTTTCCCTCCCCCCTCCTATCCCTCCCTCACTCCTTTCCCTCCCCCACCCCCTTTCCCTCCCCTCCTTCCCCCCCCCTCCTTCTCTGATCCGATCTCCCCTCCTTCTTTCCTTTCCTGTCTTCATTCTTCTACTTCTAAACACTGCACATTTTCACAAGTGCCAATATTTTCACCGTGGCTCACCTATCAGGGAGGGCAGAGGGAGGAGAGGAAAGCTGTCGGCTGGGCTCACCTATCAGGGAGGGCAGAGGGAGGAGAGGAAAGCTGTCGGCTGTTGACAGTAGTCGATATTTTTAATAAAATCTGCTTGTGTCCATCTAGGATTTTCTTATTGGGAGTGTGGAGCAGAGTAGTCATAATGGTGAAGAATTAAGATTAAAGCATGGGCTGAAAATGTGAATTTTTGTAGCGTTTATATCTCCGCATATTTGTTTAGAAGTTTTATGGCTTCTAGAGCTCTTTCCTGCTCTGTGGGAAACAGTGAGTCAGTGGACTGGATAACAAAGTGTGATTTCTAGATCACATTTATCCCGGAAGAATGGAGTGAGGGGTCCGGGCAAGCAGGGGTGGGAGACAGTGGGGGATGTGGAAGGGTCCTGTGTAGCCAAGGGCTTAAATAGAGAGGTGAAGGGTACCTGGACACCATGCATCCTTCTCTGTAAGAAATCAGGGCTCAGTTTCCACTGGCTTGGGGTCAAATACTAGTTCCTGTGTGGTGGATGAGGCATGGCAAACTAGAATCCTTGTGTTACTGGGATAAGGCTTTGGAAAATGGAACAGCCTGTGCTGAGGAGAAAGCAGGGTCTCCATGGGCAGGGTGGAGGAACTTTGAAGTGAGCTGGGATAGAGGTGTTGGAAACCCAGCGGCAGCCCTGGACTCCATATCCCAGGTCATCCTAATAGTGAACTTGGCCCAATGCTACGACCTTGTGCATGAGCGGCTGGAGAACAGAGGTCTTACCTGTCACAACTTGGGTTTAATTTGTTCAGTTTCCTGGTCTCTGCAGAGCTTAACCTAACTGGGGATCCAACAGAGCAAAAGGACATTAAGAAGACCCATTTGGCAAGTGGTGTCTGGAAAGTCCCATTGATGGAGGAGCCTGGTAGGCTGCAGTCCATTGGGTCACGAAGAGTTGGGCACGACTGAGCCGACTTCCCTTTCACTTTTCACTTTCATGCATTGAAGAAGGAAATGGCAATCCACTCCAATGTTCTTGCCTGGAGAGTCTCAGGGATGGGGAGCCTGGTGGACTGCCGTCTATGGGGTCGCACAAAGTCAGACATGACTGAAGCGACTTAGCAGCAGCAGCAGCAGCAGAATCAGTATGAAGACGGTCTGCACTGAAACACTGAAGCTCTGAGCATTTCACAGTAAGTTGAATGAATGATGTGGCTAAGCTCTATTCATTTTTAACTTTTTAAACTTCCTGAGCTTATTTAAAATTTTGGACTAATCTTAGGCTCACAGAGAAGTTTCAGTAAAAGGACAGAGAGTCATCAGTTGCATCTCACCCAGTTTCCCTTAATATTAACATCCTACATAACCGGTGTATAATAATCAAGCCCAGGAAATTAGCATTGGAATCATGCAATGAACCAAACTTCAGACCTTATTAGAATTCTACTAGATTTTCCATGAATGTCCCTTTCTCTTCCTTTTTCCTTCAAGATCCCACATTACATCTAGTTGTTAATTTCTTTTCAGTTTCCTCCAGTCTGAGTGACTGCTTTTCCCATCTCTCATGCCTTGACACTTTTTCAAGAGTTATATGTTCTTCATCACTCAGGCATGTCTAACTCTGTGTCACCCTATGGATTGTAGCCCACCAGGCTCCTCTGTCCATGGGATTCTCCAGGCAAGAGTACTGGAGTGGCTTGACATTTCCTCCTCCAGTTTTGAAGAATACTGATTGATTATCTTATAGAATGTCCCTCATTTTGGGTTTGTTTGGTGCTTTCTAATGATTAGAATGTTGTGAGTGTTGGGGACAACTACTACAGAAGTTATGTTGCATCCTGTTTGATGTATCCTATCAGGGGGTTTCTGATGTTGGTGTGTATCACTGCTGGTGCTAATCACCTTGATCACTTGGTTCAGATGGTGTCTGCAGGGGTATTTGCTGTAAAGCTCCTATATTCCTTTCATAATTAATAAATAACTGGGGGTGAGATGTGTGTGCCTAGTCGCTCAGTAGCGTCTGACTCTTTGTGACCCCATGGACTATAGCCTGCCAGGCTCCTCTGTCCATGGGGATTCTCTAGGCAAGAATACCAGAGTGGTTGCCATTTCCTCCTCCAGAGAATTTTCCCAACCCAAGGATCAAACCCAGGTCCCCCGCATTGCAGGTGGTTCTTTACCATCTGAGCCACCAGGGACTTTGAGATGATAAAAATATACTGTTTCTTTTCAGAGTTTCATTCATGAATTTTAGCATCTCTCGGAGATCTTGTCTATGATAATCATGACTGTGGTATTTGCCTAGTGGCAAGTTTCTATTTCCTTCTTTCTTTCTACATTTACTAATTACAATTCTTCTAGCAGGATGAGCTATTCCTTCTCCCCCATTTATTTACATACTTGATTATTTCTTTCAATATGGACACTTTTAATCAGTCAGTGGCCATACAAATACCATAGACTGGGTGACTTAAACTATAGAAATTCATTTATCATGGTTCTGGAGGCTGGAAAGTCCAAGATCCAGGTGCCAGCTGACTCAGTTCCCAATGAGACCTGTGTTCCTGCTTTATAGATGGCTGTGGGGAGAGAGAGAAGAGCCCTTTCCTTCTTCATATAAGGCCACTGATCCTTGACTATGATCCCACACCTATAATCTCACTTAACCTTAGTTACCTCTTAAAATCCCTGTCTCCAAATAAAATTACACTGGGGTTTAGGGCTTCAATATTATGAGTTTTCAGTTCAGTCACCTAGTTGTGTCCTACTCTTTGCAACCTCATGGACTGCAGCACACCAGGCTTCCCTGTCCATCACCAACTCCTGGAGTTTACTCAAACTCATGTCCATCACGTCAGTGATGCCACCCAACCATCTTATACTCTGTCATCCCCTTCTCCTTCTGCCTTCAATCTTTCCCAGCATCAGAGTCTTTTCCAATGAGTTGGTTCTTTGCATCAGGTGGCCAGAATATTGGAGTTTCAACCTCAGCATCAGTTCTTCCATTTAGGATTGACTGGCTGGATCTCCTTGCAGTTCAAGTGAATCTCAAGAGTCTTCTCCAGCACCACAGTTCAAAAGCATCAGTTCTTCAGCACTCAGCTTTCTTTAAATTATGAGTTTTAAGAGGATACAATTCATTCTAGAGGAGACACTAGTATACTTTATTGTTAAAAATAAAATATTATTTTACTATTAACATTATTAAAATACTATATATTTTTTTCACTTTGCTACTCAAATTGCTCTACCTTTAGAAATTAGAAACTCTTTCAGAGTGCTGAGATTTTTTTTTGAAAGCCTTCCATTTTATTCCTTCCTTCATTCATTTGTACTTTCTTGCTTTCGGGCACCATAAGATATTCTAGGCTCATCTTGCATTTCCCCTGCCCTAGCCCTGGAATCAATCATTTCTCGAAGGAGCTCTTGTTCTTTTTATTGGAGGATAATGTTTGGAAACCAGTACTCTGGTGCTAGGTGTGCTCATTGCTACTGAAATGCCTGCTTCTCGGCCCTCTCAGTGGATAGCGTTGGGACATCTTATCGATGTGTACTAACCCACGCCCGCATATCCTTCTATACTTCTGCACCTGTCTGTGTCTTTGTATATACAAAATATCTTGAGTTCCGTGATCTGTTTTTTACTTATTATGCTTCTTACACAAGATATGAGAGATTCCCCCCCTCCCTCCATACCAACCATTCTCTGACCCTGTGGACAACCCCTGTCAATTCTATTCTGTCACTGTCTATCTGAAGTCATCACAGACTCTTCAGGATAAGGGTTCAGTCTCCTAAGATGGCCCTCTTGCAGATGTCAACTACAAGTTCAGACCTCTGGTACTTCTGAGAGACTGGCTATAAGTTGAGAATTCCCTCCCTTTAGTTTTCGTAATTTGCTAGAATTCATCATACTCTGAAAAGCCCTTATTACCAGCTTATTATAAAGGATACAACTCAGTAGGAGCCAAATGGAAGAGATGCATACAGCCGTGGATGGGGGCAGGGAGTGGACATGAAGGTTTCACACCCTTCTGGCTGCACTGGTCTCCCAGCAGCTGTGTGTTCACCTTAATATAGACACTCTCCAAACCTCTTCCATTAGGGGTTTTAATGGAGGTTCCACTACACAGGCATGGTTGATTAAATCATTGGCCGTTGGTGAGGAACTCAGTCTCCATTCCTTCTCTCCATCCTTCACTATGGTTATATCATTTTATTTATTACCATTTGTATTCAGTTTTTGTTTCTTGAACATCTCAGTTTTGTTTATTTTTTTTTTCAGGATGGGGAGGGCATTTGAAATTTTAATGTGGTTCTCATATTAAGTGCTTTGCAAAATATATATATATTATTCTAGAAGTGTGACTCCTTCCTTATCCCTTATACCCCCTATTCCTGGTCAGCAATCTCTTTGGTTTCCAGTTAAACATACCCCCTATCCCCCTATTTTTCCTTCTCAAAAATTAGCAAATACATGAGCATGTATTTTCTTACAGTTCCTTTTATGCATTGAATTGTGTCCTCCTCTCATTCATATGCTGATGTTCCAGCCCCCGGTACCTTCGAAAGTAACTTTATCTGGAAATAGGGTCACTGCAGATAATTAGTTAAGATAGAGTGGGCCATAATCCAATATGATCGATGTCCTCTAAAATAGCTGACAGAAAATATGAACAGATACAGGGAGACCAGGTGAGGATGAAGACAGAGATCAGGGTGATGCTTCTGTAAACCAAGAAATGTCAGAGATGGGCAGCAAAACCCTAGTTAGTGAAGGTACATCCTCGTAACCCTAAGACAGAACCAACCTGCCAATGCCTTGATCTTGGACTTGAGCCTCTAGAACTATGAGATGCTAGATTTCTGTTGTTTAAGCCACCCAGTCTGGGGGACTTCTCTGGTGGTCCAGTGGCTAAGAGTGTGCTCCCAATGCAGGGGGCCTGGGTTTGATCCCTGGTCAGGGAATTAAGATTCTGCAATGTTGCAGCAATGATCAAAGATCCCACGTGCCCATAAGACCCAGGGCAGCCAAATAAATAAATAAAAATAAATAAATTAAGAAAATAAATTTAAGCTACCCAATTTGGGGTATTTTGTTATAGCAGCTCTGGCAAACTAATATATATTCTCTTCCTTATTTTCAATACAATGAGTACCATACTATAAGTAGTCTTGTGCTTTGGATTTTTCACTTAACACTTATGTCCTGGAAACCAGTCAATACAGAGATCTTCCTGAGTAGCTATGCAGTACTCCAGTGTGTGGATATACTATAGTTTATTTAACTGCTCTCCTGTGTATAAGCATTTAGATCGCTTTCAATATTTTGGAATTACAAATGATGCTGCAATAAAAGGGCCTTGTGCATAAGTATTGTTATATTACTAGAAGCATGTCTTCAAGGTAGATTTCTAGAAGTGGGATTTTGTAGAGGTAAGTACAATGCAGTTTTATTAGGTTTTGCCAACGTTCCCTCCAGAAGGGTCATACCAATTTGCATCCCTGCCAGAAATTTCCCCATGGCCTCAACTATAGAATATGTTGTCATATTTTGAAATTGTTTCTAATCTGGTAGGGGAGAAATGGTATCTCAGGAGTACCATTTTTATTTTTTTATTTTTTATTTTACTTTATAATACTGTATTGGTTTTGCCATACATCACCAGGAATTTGCCACGGGTGTACACATGTTCCCAATCCTGAACCCCTCTCCCACCTCCCTCCCCGTACCATCTCTCTAGGTCATCCCAGTGCACCATCCCCAAGGATCCTGTATACTGCATCGAACCTAGACTGGTGATTCATTTCTTATATGATATTATACATGTTTCAATGCCATTCTCCCAAATCATCCCACCCTCTCCCTCTCTCACAGAGTCCAAAAGACTGTTCTATACATCTATGTCTCTTTTGCTGTCTCGCATACAGGGTTATCATTACCATCTTTCTAAATTCCATATATATGTGTTAGTATACTGTATTGGTGTTTTTCTTTCTGGCTTACTTCACTCTGTATAATAGGCTCCAGTTTCATCCACCTCATTAGAACTGATTCAAATGTATTCTTTTTAATGGTTGAGTAATACTCCATTGTGTATATGTACCACAGCTTTCTTATTCATTCATCTGCTGATGGACATCTAGGTTGCTTCCATGTCCTGGCTATTATAAACAGTGCTGCGATGAACATTGGGTACACGTGTCTCTTTTGTTCTGGTTTCCTCAGTGTGTATGCCCAGCAGTGGGATTGCTGGGTCATTAAGACAGTTCAATTTCCAGTTTTTAAAGGAATCTCCACACTCTTCTCCATAGTGGCTGTACTAGTTTGCATTCCCACCAACAGTGTAAGAGGGTTCCTTTTTCTCCACACCCTCTCCAGCATTTATTGCTCGTAGACTTTTGGATCGCAACCATTCTGAATGGTGTGAAATGGTACCTCATTGTGGTTTTGATTTGCGTTTCTCTGATAATGAGTGATGGTGAGCATCTTTTCATGTTTGTTAGCCATCCATATGTCTTCTTTGGAGAAATGTCTCTTTAGTTCTTTGGCCCATTTTTTTGATTGGGTCATTTATTTTTCTGGAATTGAGTTGCAGGAGTTACTTGTATTATTTTTGAGATTAGTTGTTTGTCAGTTGCTTCATTTGCTATTATTTTCTCCCATTCAGAAGGCTGTCTTTTCACCTTGCTTATAGTTTCCTTTGTTGTGCAGAAGCTTTTAATTTTAATTAGATCCCATTTGTTTATTTTTGCTTTTATTTCCAGTATTCTGGGAGGTGGGTCATAGAGGATCCTGCTGTGATTTATGTCAGAGAGTGTTTTGCCTATGTTCTCCTCTAGGAGTTTTATAGTTTCTGGTCTTACATTTAGTTCTTTAATCCATTTTGAGTTTATTTTTTGTGTATGGTGTTAGAAAGTGTTCTAGTTTCATTCTTTTACAAGTGGTTGACCAGTTTTCCCAGCACCACTTGTTAAAGAGACTGTCTTTACTCCATTGTATATTCTTGCCTCCTTTGTCGAAGATCAGGTGTCCATAGGTGCATGGATTTATCTCAGGGCTTTCTATTCTGTTCCATTGATCTATATTTCTGTCTTTGTGCCAGTACCATATTGTCTTGATGACTAAAGTCAGGAATAAGACAAGGGTGCCCACTTTCACCACTACTATTTAACATAGTTCTGGAAGTTTTGGCCATAGCAATCAGAGCAGAAAAAGAAATAAAAGGAATCCAAGTTGGAACAGAAGAAGTAAAACTCTCACTGTTTGCAGATGACATGATCCTCTACATAGAAAACCCTAAAGACTCCACCAGAAAATTACTAGAGCTAATCAATGAATATAGTAAAGTTGCAGGATATAAAATCAACACACAGAAATCCCTTGCATTCCTGTACACTAATAGTGAGAAAGTAGAAAAAGAAATTAAGGAAATAATTCCATTCACCATTGCAACAAAAAGAATAAAATACTTAGGAATATATCTACCTAAAAAACTAAAGACCTATATATAGAAAACTATAAACACTGGTGAAAGAAATCAAAGAGGACACTAATAGATGGAGAAATATACCGTGTTCATGAATTGGAAAAATCAATATAGTGAAAATGAGTATACTACCCAAAGCAATGTATAGATTCAATGCAATCCCTATCAAGCTACCAGCGGTATTTTTCACAGAGCTAAAACAAATAATTTCACAATTTGTATGGAAATACAAAAACCTCGAATAGCCAAAGCAATCTTGAGAAAGAAGAATGGAATTGGAGGAATCAACCTGCCTGACTTCAGGCTCTACTACAAAGCCATTTTTCTAATGATGAGGGAGTTTGAGCCTTTTTCATTTATCAAAGAGTCATCATTAGGTCATTTTTTGTGAATTGTCTCTTCATTTGTTTCTTTTCTTTCCTATTAGGTTTTATTCCTTTGCCCCACAATTATGAAGTCTTTATATATAATATTAAGGATATTTGCCATTTGTCTATGATGCATTGATATATTGTGAATAATTTCTCCCAACTTGTCAGTTAACTTCACATAACAAAAAACCACTGTAAAGAATTAAAAATTTTTCTTTATGTATACAAATCCCTGAAACTTTTATTGCCTCTAGGTTTGGCTCTTAGGTAGGAAGCCTTTTTCTACACCAAGATTAACCCTAATTTCCCACTCTGGAGATCGACAGTCTGGATTAGGCCATTGATCAGAAAATGGGTTGCATCATTCCCAGTTTTGTAGGATTCAAGCAATAATCTAGCCAGCTACATGAAGCACACACTTATTATTGATAACTAATTTTTATAACAGTTTCACCTTTGCATGCCCCAGGAGCACCTCCTTATAATCTACAGATATCCATTTACTCAGAGGCTCCAAGACTTAGCATTAAGCCCTGAGTGAGCACAGTCACTTGAATCAGAAGACACATTAAGCTTTTGGTATGAAGATTTGTTCCTAGAGAACAGATAAACATTTTTTTTTCCTCTGCAGGTGAGCAACTGAAACAAAGGGAAGATTAGGTATCTTCAGACAGGGAGAATTTTAAAAAAAAGTTTTTAAGAAACATAAAAAATTTTTTTTTTTTTTTTTAGTTGCTAAGTCTGGGGTTATAACTCTAAGAATATATGTTGAGCTTTTCTTTGTTTAAAAGGCAAGAAAATCTCAGTACTTGAAAGCCACTGTCCTTTAAAGCCCTTCTCAATTGTCTACTCATTTTCTGATTCCCCCTTCATCCAATTAAGGAACCCAGGCAGAGGGAGACTATCAGTGGTTCAGTGAGCGCATTGTTCAATTGGGTCATTCGCGTAGCTCATTCAGCAAGCATTTATCTGGACTTACCATCTTCCAGGCAATTTTGTGTTAAAAAAATTTTTTTAAACTGATACCTCTATCTTACGCAAGTCTTACTACAGTCTCTGGGGTTGAAGCCTAGACAACAATATTAAACCATTGCTTCAAAAACTTCCAGGAGATTCTCATATGCAGTTACGATGAGAACAACCGTATTGTATCACATTTCTCCAGTTCTAATATGTCTGCAAATTACACAGGAATCTTGTCAACATGCAGATTGTGACTTGGTAGGTCTGGGAAGGGAGTCCTGAGATTTTGCATTTCTGTCTGGCTCCCTATTGAGGCTGATGCTGTTTTTCTTGGGCCCTACTTTGAAGAGTAAGTCTAGACCATTCCAGAGAGTAAGTCTGTGGATGTGTCTGTTGGATAGTTTCAGTTATTAGGACTGACTCTGAGTCTGGAGGACCCTTCTTCTCTAGAGCCGTACCTATTTTTTTTTTTCCTTCTGTTTTTGTTGTTGCTGTTATTTGTTTGTTTGTTTTCTTTTTAATTCCAAAAGTGGAGGGAGGCGTTGCTCATCAGGCCTGGGGCTACCGCTCCAGTCCCCAAAATCCGACTCCATAGCAAGGTGTAACAGCTGTGTAATCCATTCTGATACAACCAGCAAGCTCTTTCCAGGAATGACGTTCATCCTGTTCCCTTTTTGTTGTTTGTCTCTGCAGTCTCCTCCATAAACCCTGTGTAATTACAGGTTGGAAGGGAGCTCTCCAGTTCCATCCTATGGAGGGTGGTCAGGACCTGGACAAGGCTCTCCATCCCCCTAACCAGCAACCAAAACAATGGCGGGTTCATCAACATGAAAAATACCCAGGACAGACCGCCCCGTTTCATTTTCAGGATGAGCCCAATGGCAGTCCCTTCAAACAGCCGGGAGCTGTTATGCTAGTTTTGATCCAAAATATGATTAGTGGTTAATGGGCCTTGAAAGACATCTTTATTTATTACTGTTGCAGATCACTGTTGCCTTGATATCGATCTTTTCCAATTCTCTATTTTGTCCTTTGAAATGCTCAGAACACAGCAGGGGCAGCTCATTGCCTGCAGCATTCACTTTGCTTGAAACTCATTTCCTTTTGCGATTAATGTAGTGATATTTCATTGTAACTGTTATTTGGTTCACTTTGCTGTTAGACTAGAGGCTTGAAAGAAATGAGGACCTGTAGTTTTAAAGGTGAGTGGCAGATAGATGAGAACTTAGTTTGAAAATAAGTTTGAAACTTCTGATGAGGCATCAATGGTGGCTTAATCGGAATATTTACCAAGAGGTTGTAATTTTTGATATCATAACACAGGGAAAAAAATGCAATGTCAGATTCGGGAATTTTAGAAAATTGATCATTTTGTTGATCAGAACGTATGTTATCCAAAGTTTTTTTTTCTTTTACTGCATGGTATGTGGGATCTTAGTTCCCTGACCAGGGATCAAACTCATTCATCCTTCAGTGAAAGCATGAAGTCCAAACACTTGACCACCAGGGAATCCTGGTGTATTTTTACACCACAAAAGTATTTTTAGGAGGTCTATATTTATGTTCAGAGAAAATAGGTTAAATATTATTAAGTTTATGAGGCCTGGGTTAATGTTTAAGACTTGGATGACTTTGCTCAGTTGGAGGTACCTGATGTGATATACTTCCGAGGTGCTGAGTCCCATTGGGGGCATAGAGATGGATAGCACATCCCTGAGCTTCAGGGGTCCAAAGTCTAGGGGAGGAGATGAATAAATAACAGAGAGACTCATAGCTCAGAATAAGGGAGGTTCTAAAGTTAGTCCACAGACAAAAACTCTGTAGAGTCAAAACACCTTAGAGCCAGTGGCATTTCAACAAGTCCAACTCAGCTGTGTTTTCCCTGCCCTGGGGTAGAGCACTGCCCTTTTATTTATGCTCCTGCTGGAGAAGCTGGCTTGTGTCTGGGCCTGTGGTTTAAAAGTATAGTTCTTTAAGTGCTAGAATGATTCCCCAAGAAGGAGGATGCCCACGAGACAAGAGGCATGTGAGGAAAGCAGACGCGTGTGTCTCCCCAAGTTCCCTCTGACACTGGCAGCTGGGATTCCCTGCCCACCTGGGATTCCTTTGTCTCGTGAATTCACATATGCACATTTTGTTTGGGGCATGGAGCTGGCAGAAGTTATTTGACCTGGGTTGTGATTCGGCTGGAAGAAGCCAGGCAGACTTTCCAGGTCCTGAAAGGAAGGTATGCCTGAAGGGTTAGGGGAATTTGGAGGAAGGTGAGGTTGGTATTGGACAGGGAGGCCTGGCGTGCTGTAGTCCACGGGGTCGCAAAGAATCAGACACGAATGAGCGACTGAACTGAACTGAACTGAGGTTAGCTCCAGTTAAGGAGCTGGGGGAAGTCTTTTTGGGAACAGTAGGGATGGGAGTCAGGTGTGTGGGCACCTGGAGATCCAGGTGGACAAGACACAGAGGATGCTGAATCAGCTGTCTGGGTGCAGTTGTGGGAAAGTGTGAGAATGGGCAGCAGGTAACTCCGTGGGCCTTTTGCAGTGAGCCTTCCTGAGCTGTCTCTGTTTTATTCTGGAGGCAGCAGTAGAGTGAGGACACGGAACGGTGAAATCTCTGATGGAAGGGAGTGGGAGTTATGAGATTCCTCTGGTGGACGTCTCAGCAGGCCTGTAGTGGAGGCAGAATAAAGATGCTTTGTGCAGGGAGTGTTTATGACACAGTGGGGGCAGCTTGATCCCCAGTGGGTGGGGAGTAGAGAGGTGGGAGGGTGGGGGGTGGAGAGGTGGGAGGGTGGGGGTGGAGAGGTGGGAGGGTGAAGGCTGGCGGGTTTGGAAGGACCTGAATTTAGTGGGGAGCAGAGGGCAGTAGCAGAAGCTCTGGGAGTGGGGGACAGTGTCCATGAGTGTTTTTTAGAAAAAGCATATGCAATGTTAGGGTATCATTTTATATTTGGAAAACAAAAAATTAGATTGATTCATTAATATAAGCTATAGGAAGCAAAACGCTAGAGTCATTTTTGGGGTTAGGGGATGGGGAAGAGGGTGGCCATGTCTTCCTGGTTGGACAAGGTGGTTCTGTAGAGGGACAAGGCAAGTCTGAGAGCAAAGGAGTGGGCCAGAGAAAAGTGCGGTCTTTCTCAGAGGGTCCAGGGGGCTGAAGAGACTCCAGGGGGTACACGATGCCTGCATGGCCAAGGTTGGGTCGAGGGTCTGTTTGGTGAGGGGGATCCTTAACCTAGTTTTGTGCCCTGGACCCCCTCGGCAGCCTGAGAATAATGGCCTTAAATGCATGACACAGAATACATAGGACCATAAAGGACACTGATGAGACCAAATTAAAATTACCCACAAAAGCTTAAAAGTCACAATATATATACTTATATTAAGACAGTGAATCACAAGACCTAGAGGCAGGTTTACTCATGCATGTAATTTTGCAATACTGATGAGTGGAGATGAAATCTTGAGGTTTGTAACCACTCTGATGGGATAGGAAGTGTTTTGTTTTGGCTACACTGCCCAGCCTGTGGAATCTTAGCTCCCTGACCAGGGATTGAATCCGCACGCCCTGCATTGGAAGGGTAGGGTCTTAACCACTGGACCACCAGGGAAGTCCCCAGGAAGCATTTTTTTTTTTGGGGGAGATATCTAATCTAAGATGACCAAGGTTTGTTGCTACTCTCATAATTACAGGAAATGCCAAATCTCAGATAGACGTCGGGGTAGTTACAGAGGCACTGTTTTTCTTATTCCAGTTGATAGCACATTTATGTCACTCAGTTGTGTCCGACTCTTCACAACCATCACGGACTGCAGCCTGCCAAGCTCATCTGTCCATGGGATCCCAGACAAGAATACTGGAGAGTGGGTTGCCATTTCCTTCTCCAGCAGATCTTCCCAATCTGGGGATTGAACCTGGGTCTCCTGCATTGCAGGCAGATTCTTTACTGTCTAAGGCACCAAGGAATCCTAGTTTGTGGGCCCTGTGAATTCAGGTGACGATCCCCTGGATCCCACAGTCAGCTTATTCCTTTCTCTTGACTTTCGTGGGAACGGGGGCAGAGGTATCAAGTGGTGGCCATCACTGCTGACAGCATTCATCAGAGCATTCAAGAACAGCCACCATCCTCTTTTGGCTGATCCTAGATGGTGAGAAGATGGATTCAACACAGATTTGGAGGGAATGAGAAAGGGCCCTGTAGGAGAGCACTCTGGGCTGTAAATAGAATTAGTGTGGAAAACTTCATGTCCCTCTAATGACTGGGGGAAAAGGAGAATCTCCAGGTGTGTCCATGCATGTACAGCATCCTATAAGGACATACATGTTTAACATGAGGACTCTTATAACACTTGAAATAGAAGAATAAGTTTGGGGCTTCCCTAGTGGGGCAGTGGGCAAGAATCTGCCAGCCAGTGCAGAAGACACAGGTTAGATCCCTGGATTTCGAATATCCCATATGCCCCAGGCCATCTAAGCCCCTGAACCACAACTACTGAGCTTATGGCCAGGAGCCGTGACTACTCTGGAGGCTGTGCTGTGCAACAAGAGAAGCCCCCACAATGAGAAGCCGGTTCACTGCAAATAGAGAGAAGCCCCTGCTTGCTGCAACTAGAGAAAAAGCCTGCCTGCAGCAATGAAGACCCAGCACAGCCACAAATAAGCCAATAAAAATTATTAAGAAAAAAAAGAAGAAGGATTAGTTTTAGTGAAGCAGGGTTTCAGAGAAAACTATTGCTTCTCTGGGATGTCAGTTACATATGTTTCAATAACAAAGTTCTCATTTAGGGACCTCACCCGAAGTCTATTTTGGGTGCAAAAACATTGTCCATAGCTGGAATGTCATTAAGAATTCCAATAACCCAGCACCTCATTAAGGGTATGAGAAAATGTCAAGAAGACGCTAATTTTAAAAGTGTTTAGACTATGAAAGCATAATCTCTGCTGTTATGACAAGTGACCCCAGTCACTGCTGAGACCATTGCTGCTGACTTTTCTCTGCAGGCTGGTCCCACAGGGCCCTTATTCCATGTGAGAAAGGCAATCATCATTGTGACGCTAACTCAGGCCCCGAAGAGTTTGGGTGACTTGAAGTGTTTTGGTCGGAGTGAATTCTAAGTGGGCCAAGTGGTCCCACCATGGCTATTAGATTTCTCTTGCATTTTCTTTTTCTTGACCACTTACAGTTCAGCACAAAGCTGATGCTAAGCCATGTGGATTTGCTGGGCATCTGAAAAGTAAGTATGACCAAAGATTTTAGAATGGGGCATGAGGAAAATGTGTCACAGTGCTTGCGAGTAATGGTATCACCCCTCCTCTTTTGGTCTAGCGAGATGTCATGAGGGATCCGGATGAACTGGGGATGTATCTTAGCAGACGGCTTCATAAATCACACTTTCCCATCTCCATTGTGGGCCCTTGAAAACAGAGCCCCAAATGATACCAAACAGTAAATCTCTTACGCAGAAATTACGAGCTCTTTGTGAAGTGCACACTTCCTATTGTCTTCTCGGCTTTGAGAGTCTACAGAGCACAGTTATTGGCATTCTTGTTAAGAGCCATCTGGGGCTTCAATTGTTGAGCTGGGGCCCCCTTTCAGTGGTTGTCTGGAGGACTCCGTGATGAAACTGACCAAGTTCCCAGGCCCTATCCCTGCTGGGGATGAGTTTCTGAGGGCTGCCATAGCGTATTACCACGTATTTTGTGGCTTCAAACAACATAAATGGGTTTGTTCCCAGTTCTGGAGGCCAGAAGTCTCCAGTCAAGGGGTGGGCAGGGTTGGCTCCTGCCAGAAGGTCTCAGGGCAAAGCAGTTCCCTGCCTGCATCTTCGCTTCTGGTGGATCCAGGCAGTCCTTGGCTTCTGGCAACTTCACTCCCGTCTCCAAGTGGCCTTCGCCCCCGCGTCTCTGTGTGTCAAATCTCCCTTTCCTCTCTCTTGCAGGGACACTAATTCAGGATGATCTCATCTGGGCGTCTTTAGTTATATCTGCAAAGACTCGGTTTCCAAGTAGCGTCATATTCATGGGTGCCAGGGGTTAGGACTTGAATATATCTTTTGTCTGATGAAGGGAGATGACGGAAAGTGTGTGGATAGTACAGTGCCTGGGACATGGCAGGGGGCCAGTTAACAGTAGCTATTCTTGTATTTAAGGCCAAAGCATGGGGCAGCCTGGGTTTGGTCTGTTTCCCTGTCCTAATGTGGAGTTATAGTAGGAGGACGTAATCTGATTACTATTTGGGCAGTCCCAGTGGGTTATGTTGTATGATAATTTAGCATCATCTGGATTAAAAGTTGAGACTCCTTCCTTCTCTGTGACTGTCCTTTCTTGGTGCTCAGGGATGGAGCTGACCTTCATCCCATGCTGGACTGAGAGCCACAGAGCCTAACCCTGGTATTGATCCAGACCCTAGTCTGTACCTAGTTGTGAGGAAAATGAACTGGCGCTCCAAACACTGGCGGGGCAGACAGGTCAGAGGCAGTGTTTCAGAACTCAAATTCTTGATACCAGCCAACTGTCTACAGTAGCCCAATAGATAAAACCCTAAAGAACCCAGTCAACAGTTTAACCTGGGGAATCCCCTGGCAGTCCAGGGGTTAGGACTTAGTGCTTTCACTGCCATGTTCTGGGTTCAAGCCATGTGGCAAGGCTGGAAAAAAAAAAAAAAAACCCAAACTGCTTAACCTGTTGAGTTATAGCTCAGGATGACTGGAAGGGTGGAGAGGTTGTACGGCATCTGAGAGAATCATCAATAGGGTTTTTGCCACTGTTGCTACTGTATGAGTGCCAAAGAACTGATGTTTTCGACCCGTGGTGTTGGAGAAGACTCTTGAGAGTTCCTTGGATGGCAAGGAGACCAAACCAGTTCATCCTAGAGAAAATCAACCCTGAATATTCATTGGAAGGACTGATGCTGAAGCTCCAACACTTTGGCTACCTGATGCTAAGAGCTGACTCATTGGAAAAGACTCTGATGCTGGGAAAGATTGAGGGCAGAAGGAGAAAGAGGTGACAGAGGATGAGATGGTTAGATAGCATCACTGACTCTGGACCTGAGTTTGAGCAAACTCTGGGAGATAGTGAAGGACAGGGAAGCCTGGTGTGCTGTGGCCCATGGGGACACAGAGAGTCAGACATGACTTAGTGACTGAATATACATACACCAGCTGTGTGACTCTGGACAAGCTACTTAACCTCTCTGTGCCTCAATTTCCCCACCATTTAAATAGGGATAATTAGAGGACCTGCCTATCTGGTGTGTGGCTCACGTGCTTACTGAGGTCAAAGCATGTGGGACAAGGCCTGGATATAGCGAGGGCTCACCGAGGCAGAGGCTGTCACTAGTATTGTTATCAGGGTCATCATTTCCCATTATGTCAGGACCCCATTTCAACATGTTTTAGGGACTTTTGCTCACTCCGGTTTTAAAAAGACGAAAGGAAGTCCTATCACTTCATGGGAAATAGATGGGGAAACAGTGGAAACAATGGCAGAATTTACTTTTTGGGCTCCCAAATCACTGCAGATGGTGACTGCAGCCATGAAATTAAAAGACGCTTACTCCTTGGAAGGAAAATTATGACCAACCTAGATAGCATATTCAAAAGCAGAGACATTACTTTGCCAACAAAGGTCCATCTAGTCAAGGCTATGGTTTCTCCTGTGGTCACGTATGGATGTGAGAGTGGGACTGTGAAGAAGGCTGAGCGCCGAAGAATTGATGCTTTTTAACTGTGGTGTTGGAGAGGACTCTTGAGAGTCCCTTGGACTGCAAGGAGATCCAACTAGTCCATTCTGAAGAAGATCAACCCTGAGATTTCTTTGGAAGGACTGATGCTAAAGCTGAAACTCCAGTACTTTGGCCACCTCATGAGAAGAGTTGACTCACTGGAAAAGACCCTGATGCTGGGAGGGACTGGGGACAGGAGGAGAAGGGGATGACAGAGGATGAGACGGCTGGATGGCATCACTGACTCAATGGACGTGAGTCTGAGTGAACTCCAGGAGTTGGTGATGGATAGGGAGGCCTGGCATGCTGCGATTCATGGGGTCGCAAAGCGTCAGACATGACTGAGTGACTGAACTGAACTGAACTGAAAGGAAGTCTGAGAGGATGAAATGGTTGGATAGCATCACCTACTCTATGGACATGAGTTTAAAGAAGCTCTGGGAGTTAGTGATGGAGAGGGAGGCCTGGTGTGCTGCAGTCCGTGGGGTCATAAAGAGCCAGACACAACTGAGCAACTGAACTGAACTGAAAGGAAGTCTAAGTTTTAGGTTTTACCAGAGGCTTCTCCCATGAATCACTTGTTTTGTAGGCTGAGCATCTTGTGAACTGATAATGGGCTTTCTAGATTAGCTTTCAGGTAGAAGTGATAGACTAAGGTCAATATTTTATGCTCATTTATAGAGTCAGGGGCTGAGGTGCCTAGAGAAATAGAAATTATAGTTAGCAGAGAAATTCTCTTTGCTCCTGATAGTAAAACAGCAGCAGCAGCTGCTGCTGCTAAGTCACTTCAGTTGGGTCCGACTCTGTGTGACCCCATAGACAGCAGCCCACCAGGCTCCCCTGTCCCTGGGATTCTTCAGGCAAGAACATTGGAGTGGGTTGCCATTTCCTTCTCCAACGCATGACAGTGAAAAGTGAAAGTGAAGTTGCTCAGTCGTGTCCAACTCTTAGCGACCTCATGGACTGCAGCCCACCAGGCTCCTCTGTCCATGGGATTTTCCAGGCAAGAGTACTGGAGTTGGGTGCCATTGCCTTCTCTGAATTAGCTTCAGATCCTATTAAAAGAAAGAGAGAACACAGTACAGAACTTTACCCATCCACCCTCTCACAGTCCACACATTTTGTAAATGCCACTCTTCTTTTAGTATTAATATTGTTACCACTATTGTCCAGGGCCTTCAGACCACAGTTCTACCTCTTGGGTTTGATATATGTCCTTCTTGTATCTGTGTATGTTTTTAATCATGTGTGCATATACCCATAAGCAATAAATATTTGTGTGTTTTAAAATTTTATCTGAATGATGTTGATACATGTAAATCTAGTTAGTTCATTTTAACTGATAAATGGAATTCTATTATATGACTGAAGCATAGTTTATTTACCCATGTACCTCCTGCAGGACAGTCTGGTGGTTTCCGCTTGTGAGCTTGTACTCTGCACGTGGTATATGAGTGAGACTGTCTATACAGGTGGGATTCTTGGACTATGGATGTGTAAGAAAGCACTCTTCAACATTATTAGGTATTGATCAATTGTTCTCCAAAATAGATTTGTCACAGTTGGGAGCATGGTAGCATTCAAAAACCAACCTAAGTATTTTGTCAAATGGATAAAATGAGTCAAGGAAACATGCATTTAACAAAATTTGAACTGAAACATTACAAATCTTGCATCTTTATCTTCCGGATAGCCTCTTCACTTATCATCTCTGCAGTCTATGGATGTCCATGTAGTTTTACACCGTAGCTTCAATTTTGCTGGATCCAGAATCTCAGTCTCCAATTGCTATGACTAGGGAATATGTTTTTCATTTAAGTGCTCAGATGCTAAATACCTCTCACACTTTAGTAAATTCCTGAAGTGTTTTACTTCAAAGAGAGAAATGCGTCATCTTATTAAAACAAATCTGAAATGTAGAAAGGGTTTAACCTTTTCACAGCAAAACTGGAGGAAAGGGGACATTACAGAGCACAGCTAGATGGAAAACATTTCAGAGATGGCCAGATATAATTTCTACTTTTAAGGAATTTATAATACAGTTGTGGGTGAAAGACTATTCAACAAAAAATGATTAAGCAGCAGTTTCATAGCAATGTATCAGCAAGCACATGAAGGACATGTTTTCTATATTTTATGATGGAGGAAATAAGGAATAGCTTGGAAGGATCTGATAGCAAATTAATAGTCATTGAAGGAAACTCACGTAGCTTGATATGCCATTTATTATCTAACCTCAGTTGATTAATAGGTCTTGGTGATACTGAAAGATTCTAAATCTGACATTCTTGAAGAAAGGAAATGGAACATTGCTGGTGTTGACTACATTTCAGAGTGATTCTTGCCTTAGTTTTTACTAAGTGGAAGCAATGGGCTGGCCATGGCCAGAATTTTAAACTCACCTTCCAACTCTGGGCACAGACTTATTGCCTATGAACTTTGCTAGGCCATCTGAGTCCATCTCTAGAGCCAGGTGGTAAACTTAGAGCATATCCTGCAGTATCTGCTAAGTCACATTTGCCAGAGGAACTTGGTTGATGGGGCCAAGGAATGAAGGGATGCCAAGCTGGCTGCCACACCAGGACGTTTGGTCTTTGGTGGTCCCTGTGCTTGGGAATTTGGGGGAGTCAGAATGTGGCACCAAGATGTCACAGACTGTCTTCCAGAAGGAGAATAAATGTTCCCTTCTGCAAGTTAACATTTCAGGGTGATCAGTGATGAGTTTCATACCACGTTTTGCTTTCCAGAATTTTCTTTTTGCACCATCACACAGCTTCTCTCATTGAATCTTTCCATTGTTTTTCCTACTACCCTTATAACAGGGTTTTGAATGTCAGCACTACTGATATTCGGGGCCAGATAACTTTTTTGTAGTGGGTACTGTCCTGTGCACAGTAGGATGTTTAGCACTATTCTTGGTCTTCACCTACTAGGTGCTGGCGGCACCAACCTCTCTTGCTCTACCCCACAACCATGACAATCAAAAATGTCTCCAGTCATTACCAAATGTCCCTGGGGCACAAAACTGCCCCCTGCTGAGAACCACTGACTTAGAGTAACATCTAACTCCTGGGCATGGCCACCAAAACCGTGGTTGCCCTTTGACGTCTCTTCTAGCTGTTTCTCCTGGCTCTATTCTTTGAAACGAGCTCATTCCCTCCTAAGGTGCCACTCGGGGCCAACAGCTCAGCCCACAAAGTCCTCTGCTCAGATCTTCACATGAATGGCTGGCTCCTTATCCTTCAGGTCTGAGTCATAGGACTCCCTGATCTTCCTCTCTAAAGCCACCCATCTTACCACCTTAGTCACTCTCTATTATTAATATAAAGTGAAAGTGAAAGTCACTCAGTCATGTCTGAATCTGTTTTATTTCCTTCATCATACTTCTTATCCTTACTGGAATGATCTATATATTCCTTTGCTTTTTGTCGATTATTTGTCTCCTACTAGACTGAGCTTCTAGGAATAGAAAGCATGTCTATCTTGCTTATGATTATACCCTGGAGTCTAACACCTAGTTGGCACTTGGTAAATTTTATTTGAATGGAATTATGAGAAAATATTGGTTAAAGAAATAGACCAGATGACTGCTTCCATAGTAAGTGGAGACTCCACTGAGGATGAGGCTGAAAATAGGTTGAGTGGGGGAGACTTGCCTGAACGACTTTCGAGAAGTGACTTTAAGCTTTATAAACCTCTAAATTCTAGCAGACCTTTTTAATTTTTCTTGATCATATCAGTTTTTGTGGTCATGCCAACAGCTCCATAACAGATTGTTGTCTTGCTGAAGGTCAGAGGTCATGCACAAGGCCTAACTCCACTGGTGAAAGACTGGCATGGGGGGTGGGTTCCAATTCCTTCCTAAGCTTGCCTCTCACATGGATCCTTTTCTGCAGATAATTCCCTAAATGAGCTGGAGGCTTACAGTGCAAAGACCGATGGGGTCATTGTAGTCGGCTTTGAACTCTTAGCAGGGCCAACCCAGTCAGCGTTTGGAGGCTGTGGGGCAGGCTCGCTATGTCAGATGGAGAATGCTCATCGGTTTCAGGCCAAGGTGTGGAAGTGGGGCAGGGAGAGCCACGTTAATAAAAGCAGTGAAAATGAAACTTCAGCGTGGGGCGGTGAAAGAGCTCAATTTTATTTTGTTTTCACACATTAGGTTCTGCTTATAGCAGACAAGTACCAGTGAAAATGTTCTGAAAAGAGGCTTTGTGTAGGAGCTGGATGTGGCTCCATCAGATTTGTCATTTCAGGAATGTCGCCAGATGTATTGACTTACTAGCAATTGCTTTGGTGCCATCTGGCCTCACGGAGGCCGTGCTTGGGATGGAAAAAGCTGAACAGAAGAAATGAAATTTGTTCATCATGCCATTGCCCTTGCTGCTTATTTAAAGAAGGGAAAAAAATGTAACTTCTTGGCAGGGGGATGCAGTTTGAAAATACAATATAAGGGTTTTTGGGAGCAAGAGTTCCAGAATTCCAAAGTCAGCCGTGATGTTTACACAGAGACTTGAAAGTTGGCCCCTCTTGCTGTCATATTGTATATATATGTGTGTGTGTGTCTGTGTGTGTTTTGTTCAATGTAAAGCTTCTTTGAGACTCTACTGTTCTGTATGTAAAAAGGTTAACCTCTTAGATCCTGGTTGCTTGAGCTACCTTGTAATGCCTCTTGGAATGTCACTAAATAACTAACCCTTTGGCTTTTACCTCATGACAAGGATTTCTGCTTTAGCCCAGCTTATAATAAATAGCTGGGATGGTTGTCACCTAGTACAAACTGTTTTGCTGCATCAAGGAAATCTGCTCTAGGAAAATCAGATTAAATTTGTCTTCAGTACCTTTGCTCACAATCTGTCTCCCCTTTAGAGTTGTGGTTTTGTTTCTGAGTATAACTTTAATCAGTTTACTCAATCTGGGTGTGATGAAGTTGTATAATATCTCAGATGTTGGGAATTCATATGTTTTTTTCAGGGTAAGTGGAACCTTACCCTGGGTATTCAGAGCCAGCCGCATAATCTGCAGGGCCCAGTGTGAAATGATAACATGGAACTCTGTTCAAAAAGTATGAAGACTTTCAAGATGGTGGCAGCGGAACTTTTAACCAAGTGTGGGGGCTTTCTGAGCTCGATGTCCTGTAGCGATCACATGTCTGTGAAGCCCGCCCTTTGTATATTTTCACTTTACACGTGTATGAAGAAGTTTCCAGGATCCATTCTCACCCCACAGCCTCGCCATCTGCTCCAACCATCCTACTGGCTCACTTAGCCTTCAAAACTCAGCTCATTTGCCTCTTCTCTGGGTCTGTGTGTCTCCGCACTAACCCCATATTCCCCATGTGTATTGTACATAAAATTTTCAGGTTCTATTCAGTTGACATAAGAAACATTTATTGAGTACTACTGTGTGCCAGGCACTTGGGATATAGTTGACTTCTTTTTCATGAATTTATTACCTCACTCCTTCATTTTTTTTTCCTTTTACTTCCCTCTTGCCTGCCCACTATCTTCACATTCAGACTAAGACAGAGCTACTTGCCCAAGGAGGAGAGAGCCTGAGGGCAGGCTGAACCAAAATTACAAGTAAATATCAGAGAAAAGAAAGGCAACCCTCAGCATGCTGATGTGATTTTGTGTGGGCTGTTAACTAAGTAGGAAAACAGTCCCTTGAAGGAAATTACAGTATGTTTTCCATGGAATTTTGGATTTGTTAGTTTCTTTTAAAAATTTTTGGCTCCCTTGAGTCTTTGTTGTGGCATGCGGGCTTCTCTACTTGTGGTGCCAGCTCAGTAGCTGTGGCACACGGATTTAATTGCCCCATAGCATGTGAGATCTTAGTTTCCCGACCAGGGGCTGAACCCAAATTTCCTGCATTGGAAGGTGGATTCTTAACCACTGGACCACCGGGAAAGTCCCTGCTAGTTTAATTCTTAAAAACAACCATTATTATCCCCATATTATAAATGAAGAAACTGAGTCTCAGAGAAGTAATTTGCTCTTGGTCATTTAACTACTAAAGGTAGCTAAGATCTGAGTCCATGTCAGATTGACTCCAAAAGCGCTCTGGCATCTGATATGAATTCTATGATCTGTGTGCTTATGTGAAAAAGGGTGGAGGGGAGGAGGCTGTCCCAGGTGCCAGGACAGACTAGGAGAAGCACCTGGGCAGGCAAGTACAGGAAATGTTTCCTGCTTCACATTTTGTCCCATGTTTTCTTATATGTATTATTTCCTGTGGGCTCTCCAGGTGGCTCAGTGGCAAAGACTTTGCCTGCCAATGCAAGAGACAGGTCAGGAAGATCCTCTGAAGAAGGAAATGGCAACCCACACCAGTATTCTTGCCTGAGAAATCCCGTGGACAGAGGGTCCTGGTAGGCTACAGTCCATGGGGTCACAAAAGAGTTGGACGCAACTGAGTGACTAAACAACAACCCAATGATCTCTCGTGCTTCATATACCCTTTCTCTGAACTATATAGGGAAGGTATACTTAGTTGTCTTAACCTGCAGTGTGAGTTCACGGCTCAGTTTATTTGAAAGATTCCAGTGTCAGCTATTGACCATTGCCTGCCCATGCTCACTCATATTTGTCAACAGAGCTCTGCTTTCAATTGAGGAAATATAGTCATCCCAGGTACATAGGGAAATGTCATAACTGATGGCATAGAAAACTGTGGACCAATGCTATTTTTGCTGATGAGAAGACAGAAAGAGCCTAGGCCTAGGAGATAAGACCTGGATTTGATTCCCACCTTTGGTGACACCTGAGGGTGTGACATTAGGTAAGATGTTTGGCATCTTTGCCTCAATTTCCCCTCCCTGTAAAATGGACTCTATGGTCTTTCCTTCTAGCTCTGACATTCTAACCTTCTAAGGATTACATTGAACCAGTCTGAAACACTTTATCAAGTCTTTGGCATTCTGGATACTGCAAGAGAATAGGGTAAATGATCTGTGGTAGACAACGGAGTGGTTTTCCTTCCTCAATAGTTTATTTATAAAACTATCCCTCTGTCTGATTTGAGCCACACATGTCTTCTAAACCTAAACAGAAACCAAGAGCCATCACTCTGACAGAAGAATCAAACTTTTAAAATTTACTATGGTGCCGTGCGTGCATGCTAAGTCACTTCAGTCGTGTCTGACTATACGATGCTATGGACTGCAGCCTGCCAGGCTCTTCTGTCCATGAGATTTCCCAGGCAAGAATACTGCAGTAGGTTTGCCATGCCCTCCTCCAGGGGATCTTCCCGACCCAGGGATCAGACCTTCATCTCTTGCATCTCCTGCATTGGCAAGTGGGTTCTTTACCACTAGCACCACCTGGGAAGCCCTACTATGGTACCAAAGGGTTGGGGAAAACACAGGATATGTCAATGGAAGGAAGCAGGAGACCAGTTTCAACTCAGAGGATGAGATGCCTCCCAGGGAGCAGTCACCCACACTACCAAACCCACTGCTGTTCAGTAGAAGTTGATGCCCACTTAGTGTGGCCTGTGCGTGTATGTAGGTGGATGAACGTGTGTGTGTTTGTGTATGTGTGTGTATGTGTGCGTGCACATGCTTTAAGCATCAGATAGCTATCTAAGGACTTAAGAAGGTTTGGGAATTGTTTTTAGAGCCTTGAGAAAGCCCTAGAGCAGAAAGATCCCCCCCCATCCCCAGCCCTCAGTAGGATTTCCACACATCTAAAGGCTCCCAAATATTACAAACTCCAATAAACAAAGAGCCCTCAGTAAGCCCTCCACAATATAAACACCAACAATAAAGACAAGTGTGAAAAAGTCCAATGCCCACAGGTTCCAGATGGGCTGAAAAACGCCATTCTGTCCGATGGTTCTGGGTGGATGCTCCTTGCTCTCCTGCTGCGTGCTGAGGCCCAGCTTCTGCTCTCAGTTCCACGGTGGGAACAGTCTGGGAGGGGAGGATAGAGGTCTGGTCTCCTTGAATCTTCTCCAGCCCTGCACCTTCTCGACTCTGTGGTTTTTGTCTCTCGTTTCTTTGTCCCCACGTTGGGTAGGTCATTCCACTGGGAAAAGACTCAGGCTCCTGGCTGCGAGGGAGGGCCAGACTTCCCTGAGTCCCCAGCACAGATCCTCCCAGTAAAGCCAGGACATGGCACCCTGGATCGCAGGAAAAAACATGATGGCCTGGGAAAGCTGGGCCTGGTATTTCAGGTCCAATAAAACAGAAAATCCTCTTTATGTGTTTACACTCTGAGTAATTACATTTCAGGTGCCTCTGCTGGAGTGCTGGTGGTTAGGAAAAAAAAAGCCCTCATTTGGTGCCAGAGGTCAGATGACTCTCACTGGCTGGCGTGTGACATTCAGTCACATGGAAATGGCCAGCGCGATGGGAAATGATCACCCTGAAGGTCTCGGGTAGAGTTGAATCTTGATGAGTGGGAGAGCTCGGGCATGGGGGCTGCCTACGATCTGGACTTCTGAGGGTCAACCAGCAAGACCGCAGAATGTTCATTCTCACTGGAAAATTGTTTTACGATTGTCAACTCTCTTTCCTGATGGCTGAGTGTAATGAACATAATGAAAAATTAAAAAAAATGTTCTTTAACCTCATGGAGTTCAGCTTCTGTTGTGTAAATGTGGACAGTATAGGACATAAACTGGAAAGACCTGGAAGTTGCCTTTTAAAAGATATTTAATTTTTTTGGCTGTGCCCAGCTTTACTTGTGGAGAAGGCAATGGCAACCCACTCCAGTACTCTTGCCTGGAAAATCCCATGGATGGAGGAGCCTGGTAGGCTGCAGTCCATGGGGTTCCGAAGAGTCGGAGTCGACTGGGCGACTTCACTTTCAATTTTCAGTTTCATGCACTGGAGAAGGAAATGGCAACCCACTCCAGTGTTCTTGCCTGGAGAATCCCAGGGACGGGGGAGCCTGGTGGGCTGCCGTCTATGGGGTTGCACAGAGTCAGACACGACTGAAGCGACTTAGCAGCAGCAGCAGCTTTCCTTGTGGCATGTGGGATCTGGTTCTCTGACCAGGGATCCAACCCCGGGCCCCCTGCATTGTGATTGTATAGTCTTAACTGCTTGGACCATCAGGAAGTCCCAGAAGTTGCTTTATTTATTTTTTTTTTTTTACCAAAACCTCACTACCCCTCTCAAAGTGAAGTGTTAGTTGCTCAGTCATGTCCAACTCTTTTTGACCCCATGGACTGTACACTGCCATGCCCCTCTATCCATGGAATTCTCCAGGCATGAATACTGGAGCAGGTTGCCATTTTCTATTCCAAGGACATCTTCCTGACTCAGGGATCGAACCTGGGTCTCCTGCATTGCAGGCAGATTCTTTAACATCTGAGCCATCAGGGAAGCCCCACTAAGCCCCTCTAGCATGAAGCTAAGCGGTCAGTCTCTGGATAAGCAGCTTTGAATCCTGGCTTTTCCATTTGCTAATGTGAATCTTCGGAAAGTTATTTGCAACTTCTGTAAGTTTCAGATTTCTCGTTTGTAAAATGGCTATAGTAATCCTGCCAGGCTCATAAGGTGACAGTGGGATTAAACTCATGTGTGCCATTGTCTGTGCTGTATCCGGCTTTGAGCACAGGCTAAGTACTCGAAAATGTTCATGTCTTTATCATCAACCTGGTGCTGTTTGTCACACTCAACCCAGGAAGTTTTGTAAGTGGAGAATTTGTGTTGGTCAGGTTTAGGGCCTTCTTCAAGCCCTCTTAATGCTGCCCCTCCAGACCCAAGAGGTCTAGAGAAGAGCTCTAGGGATGGTACTTACGCCTTCAGATAAGTCTCCAGTGTGTAAATCTGGGCTTCCGAGAAGCACCTAAAACTTGAGGACATCACATGACCTTTATCTAAATCTCTTGGGTTTGCAAATGGAGCTTTGATTTCACAAGAAGGCTTTCTGGAACTTCCTGCTCCTGGACCGGGCAGCACCGTGAGAATAGGCTTCCCTGTGTATTTTGGCAGGGGATGGCCGGAACACGGAAGCAGGGTGATGTGCAGAACTCAAGAATAATACAAAAAGAGTGAAGTGATACTTTCTGAATCTCGAAATTTTTTGTTTGGGTTCATTTCAAATTTGAGCCCAGAATCATGAAGCTGGTTCTCCTGCACATCGGGAGGCCTGGGCTTGTCTCTGGGGAGTTATGCAACCCTCTTTTTCACCTGTTAATCCTACTCTTCCACACAATGGTGACTTGAAGCGTTCTCTCCTCCTCTCTCATTTTTCCCAAGTAAAATCTCTGTATTTCCCAGTCCTTTTAGGCTTTCCAGTGAGTGTTTCAAGGTGACTTGCGTAGAACACAGTTATGACGTTGGTCTTAGAAACTGACTGAATCCCTATTTTATAATTTTCCTTCCCAGAGCACTCACTCAACGAGCTAGCGTGAACCAGGGACAGCACTGACCTTTAAGATAAGTTGATTTGCAATCCAGTGAGTTGTTAATTTTTAAATAAGGAAATCTGTTAGGCAAAACTAACTCTATTTCCTTTGGAGTGGAGCAAAGAACTATTAATACTTTGTTTTCTGATTCCTACTTGGAATGTTCCAGCATTATTCCTGATACAATGCCACCTTCTAACTCTCCTAATCAAGTTTATTGGAAAGAAATATCTATGGGAAATCTAAAGATGTCATGTTTTATCATGTGGGCCTTATCTAAGTTGGGCTGATGAGACAATTAAGAAATATTTGCTGGGGTCTGAAAACAGGCTTTCACTGGTGCATATTCTGTTCAAATATAAACTGAAACAATGATAAAGTGGAATCTAAATTAGATTTTCACTCCTGGTGGATAGCACTTTCAAAGGCTTTCCTGATAAAGTTTGAGTCATAAGCTTTCAGATATTGATTTATCACTCCTAATGAGTGTTTGGGTTTTCAAAGCATTGGGACACTGGCTACTTCCTTTGGTGAGAAGACTGTACTTTTTCACATGTATACACTACAGATGTCTTGAGCACCTACTGTGTCTTATGAGGAGTGTGTTCTCTGTTTTCCCCATCCAGAATGTTCTCCTTTAACTACTTAGAATTCTTAAAGTCTACATGCATTTCTTCCTGTCTCTTGAGGTCCGGTGTATAAACATCACTTTCTCTAAGGAAGCATCACATTCTTTTCTGCTTGTTTCTTTGATAGTTTCCACCTCAGGCTCTAGCATGTACAGGGGTCTTAGTTGGTCAAACATTCCTGAGATCAGGGGATTTTTTCAGAGAAGGAAATTTATCTCTTTTCTCCTTCTTCTTTGTCTTTGCTTTGGACTTTTTCTGTGCTCAGAAAATATTTGTTTAATGAATGCTGAGTGACCTTTGAAATAGGTGTTGAACGAATGGATTGTCATCTCTTCAAAGGATGGGTGATCTTAACAGCTGGGAAGATGAAGGCTCACATGGGCCCAGGGGCTTTGGCTGCTTCTGGGGAGTGGGCTCTGTCCACAGGCCTCACGGGTCTGGTGCATGCGTGCATGCTAAGTTGCTTCAGTCATGTCTGACTCTGTGTGACGCTATGGACTGTAGCCCACCTGGCTCCTCTGTCCGTGGGATTAGCCAGGCAAGAATAATGGAGTGGGTTGCCATTTCTTTCTCCAGAGGATCTTCCAGACCCAAGGATAAAACCCAGGTGTCCTGCGCTGCCCAGATTCTGTGCCACCTGAGTCTCTTGAAGCCTGCATATGGGTCCGTGGGGGTGCAGCAAATGAGCCACTGTGTGGCAGGACACACGCATGGCTGGCCTCTTGGCCATGGCAAAGGGTGGTCTGCCTGCTGCAGCTCTTGGTGCCGTTCAGTTTGGTTGAAAGAATTAGTGATTGAGTTATTTTCATATTGGGTAGTCATATTGCAGATTGCCACAATCCAAAGCCCCCTCCCCCATGAAATGAAGGAAAGCATTTTGGTCCTAAAAACAATTCCTATATTTGTTAAGCAGTTTCATGTCCGGTTAACAATGCTTAAGTTAATTTTTCATCTTTCTGTCTAAATTTTCCTGAATTCTTAGTAAATAAGATCAGAAGGAATGACATTTTACCATGTTGCCAAATAACCAAGGAACAAAACCAATAGGCATGAGGTGAGGAGGAAACAGAAAATCATGATCTAGAGGAAGGAAAATCTCCAGACTAAAAAAATTTTTTTTAACTTAGTATTTTAATTTGACATTTTTCTCCATTTACATTATATTCAAGAAAAAAATGCAGAATGAAGGAATACATAGCCTCCTCAAGGTGCTGTGTTGACCACTTCTGAGATCAAAGTCCCCCTCTACCCCAATCCCCCAGACCTGTTTTCCTAAGTCCACTAGGAAGTTCCTCAGACACCCTGCCTGCTGATCGTCTGGGCATGAGACTCTCCAGTTACTGGGGTGACAGGCTGATTCAAGCCTCACCCAGATGCCACACAGTGGTCAGTGGTGGCCTTGATGATGGGCTTTCAGAGAAGAAGCAAGCTGTCCTTTCACTCTTTCCAGCAGCCATATTGACTCACAGGCTCCAAGACAGAGCCACATCCTCTAGTGGTGTCTGTGGGAGCTCCAGAGGCGATCAAGGGCATCCGGCAAAGTGGTCAAGTCCCTGGGGACTTTCCTGGGCTGGCTAGAGGAGGGCCCAGACACCTCTCCTGTCTGCTGAGGTCAGCCCTGTATCCTTAGCACTTTCAGGATTGGTGGATAGTGGTCCAGGGTTTCAGCACACAGCCCTCAGCCCGGAGGCTGCCTTGAGGCAGCACCACAGCTGAAGGAGCTTTGCCTGCATCTGGCAAAGCAGAGTGAAATCTCTGGAAATCTCAGATAATACTGTACAAACCTTCATAAGATATCTGATTTAGTAACTGTGACTATCTTTGTTATATATGTGTATATAGTATATATGCTGCTATCGTTCTTTGGTTGCTAAGTCATATCTGACTCTTTTGTGACCCCATGGACTGTAGCCCTCCAGGCACCTCTGTCCATGGGATTCTCCAGGCAAGAATACTGCAGTGGGTTGCCATTTCCTTCTCCAGGGAATCTTCCTAACCTAGGGACTGAACCTGTGTCTCCTGCTTGGCAGGAGGATTCTATTCTTTTTCCCCCATTTTTTTAACCACTGAGCCACAGGGAAACCCCATTGAGTGTGTAGAGTGCATCTACATGGCTTCTGTGTAAGCTTTCATTTAAAGAAACAATTCTTTGCTTCCAGCAAAAATTCAAGATTATGGCTATATTTAAAGACACATTTTCTTTTATTCATCCATCTATCCATTCATCTATCTATCTATCTATCTATCCATCCATCCATCCAACAAAGACCTATAGCACTTCTTAGATGCTAGGCTTGATTCTAGGAGAGTCATAAATATAAACGCATTTAATCTTCACCATCCTAAGTGGTAGGTACTATCATTGTTTCTGTTTTGTAAACGAGGAAACTGAGGTCCAGAGCACTTCCGGTGCTCCAGCCCAAGGCTGTCTGGCTGGGTCTGCCCTCTCAACTCCCTGAATGTTGCAGCCCTGCCCCAGGACAGATCCTCTGGGCCACTCTCCCTCCACAGGATTGGAGCCCTGGGATAAATGGCCCCACCCTTCCTGTCTGCTGTCAGGGTTGGTTCCACTCCATCATCTCCAAGGTCCCATTCAGTAAATGTCTGAGGCTCTGAAGTCAGGACTTCCCAGATAGCACAGTGGTAAAGAATCTGCTTTCAAAGGCAGGAAACACAAGAAATGCAGGTTCGATCCCTGGGTGAGATCCCCTGGAGGAGGAAATGGCAACCCACTCCAGTGTTCTTGCCTAGAGAATCCCGTGGACAGAGGAGCCTGGCAGTCTACAATCCATAGGGTTGCAAAGAGTCAGACATGACAGAGCTATGTACGCATGCCACCTTCCCAAACCGGAAGTCAGAGGACTGGTCACAGTCCATTTGATTTTGTGGAAGCCAGCAAGAAGGTCCCAGGGGCAGGGATTCCAACAGCAGACGTGGGTCCCAGGCTTCAGGCTGGACTCTAGACAGCATTGACAAAGGCTAAGCAGCTATTAGACGATAATGAACATGGGCCACTGTGGACCATTAGCACCCTGAACCAGATGTAACTCAGCTCTAAGAAACAGAAGGTCTGCATTCCATTGCCCATCAGCTGAGAAGGGAGAGACAGCAGCAGTTATGCTTTATCTCACTGCGACTTTAAACAGCTATGCTTCCATTGAACTGACACTGAGCAACCCTTAGAAATCAGAAATGATTTACTAACTGCTAAGTAGTCAGCTGTGGTCACAAGTTGCCTAAGATTTTATTAAAATTTTTAAGAGATTTTATGAACATAATGAAGCAGAGAATTAGAGAATCAATAAAGGTGTGGACTCTATTTTTCCTATAGAAGGGATCAGTTATATTGTTATAGTAAGCTGCCATATGTGGGGAAAAGAATATCCTTTTAAGAGAGCAACAATGTTTTAAGTGACTATATCTTTAAAGGCTCTAGTGAAAAGCGATGGCTTAAAATGACTCCTACTCATTAACCCAAGTTTCTGTGATGCTGCTGCAGTGTGAAGCTATACAGACATGGCTTTTAATGTAGGAAAAAAAGCAGTGCCATTTTCTGTGTGACTCCCTGAACGTTCACAAACTCCAGTGTGATTTAGGAAAGAGGGTTGCAAGGAGAGATGGAAGGAAATTTGAGGAAAAGAGAAAGTTGTTTCCTCTTTAGGCTAAAATCTCCCTTGTGGGAGTGGGGGAGCTGGGCCAGGCCTGCCTCCACACACATCTCTGTGCCTCTCAAATGGTTTTGGAGGTCTTTTGCAGCCCCTGATCTGACTCAGGGAGGGAGCCATGATGGGGTGCCCTGCCGGGCTGGCCTGCACAACCCAGGGACTTGAAATCTTGTGGATGAGGGTGGTGGAAGCCATCACCTTGTGAAGCAGGCTTCACAGGACTTGTGATCACATCCCCATTCATTCGGGAAGCGCTTCACGGTCACTCAAGTGCTGAGCCTCAGAGCTGGATATTGAGAGCAAACCGCAAACAGTTATCATAGAATGTGAGACATGCCACAGAGGGGTATGGTAACTGGAGGGCAGGGGCTGGCTGGGATTTGGAGAGCCAGGAAATTGTTCACAGACAGGGCTGAGGGACATTTGAGCTGGATCCGAGGAGCAAGCAGTGGTTTGCGGGATATGGGGGTAGTTAGGAAAAGACATTCCATCTCCAAGCCTAAGCACTGAAGACTGGTTTCTCAACAGAGAAATGGGAGAAACAGCCCTTTGATCCTTCGAGCAGCTTTGAGGTGTGCGGACCAGAGTTAGACTAAGGGAAGGGATTTCTCACTTATCCTTGCCCCCTTCTTACTCCCTCCCCCACTTCCTTTGTGCCAAATGAATTTATTGAAGTGCTTCTCTGAGCCAAAGCTGGTCCCCCAAGTCCTCGTTTCTTGAGGGTGGGGCATCTGGCTCCACCTCTTGCCTGCCTCCCGCTATTCCATCTGTGGGTGATCCTTTCCCGCTCTGTCATGGTTGGTCTGTGTGACCAAGGGCATATGGCAGAAACAGCAGTATGTCACTCCTGAGACTAGGTTATGAAAAGAGTGGGTTCCATCCCAGGCATGTCCTCTCACTCCTGGGGCACTTGCTCTGGAGGAGCTCGTGGCTTTGTCACAAGGACGCTTACACAGAAGTTCACAAGGTGAGGAATGAAAGCTTCCAGCCAAAACCTTGTGAGGAACTGAAGCCTGCGGACAAGCACCATGAGTGAGCCGGGAAGCAGATTCCACCCATCCCTGATTGATCCTTCAGATGAGACCACAGCCCCAGCCAGCAGCCTGACTGAAGCCTCAGGGCCACCTAGTTTAGCTGTTCCTAGACTCTTGGTCTAATAAATGCTTATTATTTTAATATGCAAAATTTGGGACTAGTCTTTTATATGTTAATTTGTTGTCGTCATTCAGTCGCTGAGTTGTGTCTGATTCTTTGTGACTGCATGGACTGTAGCAAGCCAGGCTCCTCTGTCCTCCACTATCTCCTGGAGTTTGTTCATATTCAAGGCCATATGTGTGTGTGCTAAGTTGTTTCAGTCGTGTGTGACTCTGTGTGCCCCTAGGGATGGTAGCCCACTAGGATCCTCTGTCCACGGGATTCTCCAGGCAGGAATACTGGAGTGGGTTGCCACACCCTCATCCAGGAGATCTTCCTGACCCAGGGATTGAACCTGGGTCTCTTATATCTTCTGCACTGGTAGGCAGATTCTTTACCACTAGCACCACCTGGGAAGCCCTATGTCCCTATGGTGATAGATAACTAGTGTAAAAGCTACCTTCTTTCATCTTCATTTACTTTGCTCTTCCCACTGTCCAAAGTTGACATTTCCTAATCAAGAATATGTCTGCTTGAAGTATTGGTCTCAGATTGAGGCAGAGCTGCCCTGCATCAGGCCCCATGCTTTAGGAAACCCAATCATGTCTCTTTCTATGGGCTAAGTATCTTCAGGGCCAAGAGGACTGCAACTTTCACTGCCTGACTTTCACATGGCAACTATCCAAGCACCTGGGACTCTGCTCAAAGGAAACTAAACCTGCTTCCAAGACCGGGAGGCACCATCTCTGGGACTGATCACACAAGGGTGAACTCTGTTGCTGGAAATAAACCTGCGTTTGTGGGTATCAAAGGGATGACTATTCTTGAGGATGTAGGTAGATCTTGGATGTGTGGGCTAGGTTGTCCACACAGGTGCTCATAGGAGCTTTATGGTGTGCAATGGTGAGGGATTAAGAAGATAGGGAAGACCAGGCTGCAGGCCTAGGTTTGGTTCTTCTTCAGTGTTCTCACAAGATACTCTAAGGATTCTACATTTGAACCCAGCCTTTCAAGTATGAACTTGCCCTTTCAAGTCATTAAAGTGAAAGTTGCTCAGTCACGTCCGACTCTTTGTGACCCCATGGACTATACAGTCCATGGAATTCTCTAGACCAGAATACTGGAGTGGGCAGCCTTTCCCTTCTCCAGGGGATCTTCTCAATCCAGAGGTCGAACCCAGGTCTCCCACATTGCAGGCAGTTTCTTTACTCGCTGAGCGACAGGTTCAGTTCAGTTCAGTCATTCAGTCGTGTCCGACTCTTTGCGACCCCATGAACTGCAGCACTCTAGGCCTCGCTGTTCATCACCTACTCCTGGAGTTCACTCAGACTCACGTCCATCGAGTCAGTGATGTCATCCAGCCATCTGATCCTCTGTTGTCCCCTTCTCCTGCCTCCAATCCCTCCCAGCATCAGAGTCTTTTCCAGTGAGTCAGCTCTTCGCATGAGGTGGCCAAAGTACTGGAGTTTCAGCTTTAGCATCAGTCCTTCCAAAGAACACCCAGGGCTGATCTCCTTCAGAATGGACTGGTTGGATCTCCTTGCAGTCCCAAGGACTCTCAAGAGTCTTCTCCAACACCACAGTTCAAAAGCATCAATTCTTTGGCGCTCAGCCTTCTTCACAGTCCAACTCTCACATCCATACATGACTACTGGAAAAACCATAGCCTTGACTAGATGGACCTTAGTTGGCAAAGTAATGTCTCTGCTTTTCAACATGCTATCTAGGTTGGTCATAACTTTTCTTCCAAGGAGCAAGCGTCTTTAAATTTCATGGCTGCAGTCACCATCTGCAGTGATTTTGGAGCCCCCAAAATAAAGTCTGACACTGTTTCCACTGTTTCCCCATCTATTTCCCATGAAGAGATGGGACCAGATGCCATGATCTTCGTTTTCTGAATGTTGAGCTTTAAGCCAACTTTTTCGCTCTCCTCTTTCACTTTCATCAAGAGGCTTTTAGTTCCTCTTCACTTTCTGCCATAAGGGTGGTGTCATCTGCGTATCTGAGGTTATTGATATTTCTCCTGGCAATCTTGATTCCAGCTGTGTTTCTTCTAGTCCAGTGTTTCTCATGATGTACTCTGAATATAAGTTAAATAAGCAGGGTGACAATATACAGCCTTGACATACTCCTTTTCCTATTTGGAACCAGTTTGTTGTTCCATGTCCAGTTCTAACTGTTGCTTTCTGACCTGCACACTGGTTTCTCAAGAGGCAGGTCAGGTGGTCTGGTATTCCCATCTCTCTCAGAATTTTCCACAGTTTATTGTGATCCACATAGTCAAAGGCTTTGGCATAGTCAATAAAGCAGAAATAGATGTTTTTCTGGAACTCTCTTGCTTTTTCCATGGTCCAGTGGATGTTGGCAATTTGATCTCTGGTTCCTCTGCCTTTTCTAAAACCAGCTTGAACATCAGGAAGTTCATGGTTCACATATTGCTGAAGCCTGGCTTGGAGAATTTTGAGCATTACTTTACTAGCCGCAAAGGAAGCCCCCAAAATACTGGAGTGGGTAGCCTATCCCTTCTCCAACAGATCTTCCTGACCCAGGAATTGAACCAGGGTCTCCTGCACTGCAGGTGGATTCTTTACCAACTGAGCTATCAGGGAAGACATATTTATAATTAGGAAGACATATTTGTTGAGGAAGAAGGACAGAATGGATTTTAGTTAACAGTTCATGATTTTAGTTAACAGTTGTGATTATAATATGTAACTTTCAAATATTTAGATTTATGGCATTTATTCTTTTTTATGGGCCTTACAAATGTTAGAGTCAGTCATGGCCACTTGGTCTCAAAAGGAATTTGTGGAAAACAGTTCTTTGGAACTAGAGTTGGACAACCTACAGACAAGAAACACTTGTCTACCTGTTAGAATCCAGGATAAATAGAAATAAATAAATCTTATGTTTTTATCTTCAGTTTTATCTATCTATTGTCCATCTACCCAACCATCCATTTACCCACCTGCCTATCTAAAAATTCCATTCTCTTCTAGGACATTTTTTCTCTCTAAGAAAATTTTCCACTCTATACAACACTTATTTCCCCTGTGTCCACCTCACCTGTTTCCTTTGGGTCATTCTTCTTGGTGTTATTTTTTTAACAAATGGCTGGCAAGCTGTTATACACACACTAGTGAATTTGTGGGATTATTGGATTTCTGAACTCAGTATCTCTCCTGTTCCCAATTAGAAGAAAACTTTTGACTCCTCCACCATTTTTCATGCTTCCTCCTTCACTTGCTCTTTTTTATGTCCTATTGCATAGAGCCTCTCCATTCTAATGCAGGAGCTGACACATTTTAGTGGTAGAAGTGATGGGATCTAAATTTCTCTGTCTTTTTTTGACTCTGAAGCTCTTTGTCTCATTTGTTTGTATGTGGGTATTCAAACCACTGGGGGAAAGATATAGAAAGAGAATCATTTTCTGTTCCAGCTGGAACTGGGACCTTAAACATAAACCATATTGAATTTGAAAATGGCCCTCTAGTTTTATCAAGCTCATAGGAATCTTATCGCATTCTTGTGTTCTAATGAAATCCAAAAGAGACTGGCTGGCCATTAGTAAAATCAGTGACCATTAAACAATGCTCAGGTTACCCGACCGTATCTTTCCTTCCCTAAAGTATGCGATAGCACCATTTTAGTAAATATGATACAGGAAAGCAATTTTCAAGTTATTTCCTGATATTTAAAAGCATTTAATAATCTACAAGTCGAATATTTTGGGGTTACTTTCTCAGTCAGTATCTTTGTGTGCTCGCTCTCACACACACATACGTGTGTACACACATATATGTGTATTGATTTTTTTCCTTAAACTGATTTTTATTTTGCAGTTGTCCCACATGCCTTCTGGCCATGGGTTTGTCTATGAGAAATGTTGGTTCCCGAAGCAGTTGCAGCATCAAACAGTCAGCATAGACAGAGTGTTCCAAGTTATCAGTGTAACTCCAAAAGACACGTTTATTTAATCCTGACTCATAGGACTTAGGCCATCAAGACCCTCCTTCTCCTTTGCCAGCAAAGTAATTGCTACCACATTTAACTCTATGAATGTGGTACCATTTCCTGCAATTGTGGTTAACTAAGGAGAAATCCTGAGACACATAAACCTTGGTCTCTATGAGACATATACGTATGTCATTGAAATATGAGAGCTCGCCATTACAATGGTATCCTTTTAGAGAGCCAGAGCTGTCCCAGGCTCCTTGGAATGGTTCTTAAAAGACTTTGGCAGTGCTGTAAGCTTTTCATTTCTTGTTTTTTGAGGGTAGGGGTACAGATTAGGGATGGAGAGAAGCAAATGGTTGGGGAAAGGTACTTCTTATTATTTTTATCAGAATGCTGGCATTATTCAGTGGGAGCCATTTAGGCCCATTTTGGGGCAGGGGCCTTAGAGTCTGACCACATTTGAAACAGTCACCCTGTAAACGTTTCAATTTGTTGATGGGCTTCCAAGGGGAACATCTCCAAAATATGGCGACTGATGACACTCACCGCATGGAGATCAAAGCTCCCGTCCTCTGTCTGTTGACACCTGAGCACATTATCAGGGGGAATATTGAACTGTCAGCAGATGTCAAGGAATTATTCACTGGAGATCTAATAATGAAATATAGGGAGCTAGAAACATAATCATCCATAAAAACACACATCATTTGAAAACTGGCTTCTAACCTAATAGCGTCAGCCTGGCCGTGCCTGGCAGCCATGGTGGATTTGTAGCTACGATCAGGGCGTTGGGCCGGCTCTGTCTTCATGCGCATGCGCAGCGTCTCCTCTGGCAGATGCAAAAGAGAGCCGTTTCCATACTCAATTCACTGTTCATTTGAGTTTCCAAAAGGATCATAAAGTTCAGGAAGTAAACAGACACCAGGGAGAGCACTTCAGCTCCAACATACACATGTGTGGGACATCCCATCTGTGTGATCATATTTTTATTTTGGAAATTTGGAAAGCAAGCTAATCGTAAGTGAGCCCTTCTGCAATGTCTCAGAGTTTTCCAGTCAACACGCACGAGTCCTTCAGTGCCCAGCTAGGTGGGCAAAATCTGTCTTCCTTTTAAATGTGCAGGTTAGGAAATGGAAATAGTCAGGATAAAGGGTAAAGGGAGAGAGGAAGTTTATGAAAAGAGCAAGTCATAGTGTCTGGGTCCAGGTGTGGGAGGCTCTCACTGATTCTTCTGTGCTATAAATATTTACTGGGTACCTTCTATGTGGCCAGCCCCTGGGATGAACAAAACAGGATGACTCCTGCTTTTACAAACTTGCCCTTCTAGTGGGGGGTGACAGGCTTCAGATAAACAATCACACAGACTTTTAATACAAACTATGATAACTGCTACTGTGGTGAAGGATAGGATGCCATAAGGGAGTGAAAGTAGGGGACCTCATTTTAGGTTGTCAGGGATTGGGGAAAGGCACTGAGGGATGTCCTGTGGGCCTCCCTGGTGGCTCAGTCTATAAAGAGATTGCCTGTAATGCAGGAGACATTCCACGTCTGGGTTGGGAAGATCCCCTGGAAGAGGGCATGGAAACCCACTCCAGTATTATTGCCTGGAGAATCCCATGGACGGAGGAGCCTGGCTGGCTACAGTCCATAGGGTTGCACAGTCAGACACAACTGAAGCGACTTAGCATGCATCATCTATGCTTGAGGGATGCCCCCTTCTCCAGAAAGTGGACAATTAAAGTGAGGGTTGAAGCCACAGTTGCCCAGGGAAGAGAGGGGCAAAAACTTTCTAGGCTTGAGGAAAGGGTATGTGCTGAGGTTGAATTACAGGAAAGAGCTTGATCTGTTGAAGGTCTTGGTTGGATCTAGAGGGAGAGATTCAGAGAGATGGTGGAGAAACAAGGAAGGGGAAGCGGGGCAAGGATAACAGGAGGTTGGTTGGAAGCAGTGAGCGTGTCTCAGGGAGAGGACTCCATTTCCCATCTTCGCAAGGAAAAGAATGGAACTCCTTTCAGTTCCCGTGAAGCTTCTTATTCAACTTGGGGAAATAAAATATCCTTAAGGCAATGTAATAAAAATATCCCCCTCTGTACTGCATCCAAACAGGAATTCTAAACCTATTGCTGATATAAATCACTTCCCAGAGAGTGTGGGTGGGAAACTTCTGTCTTATTGTTTCAGTAATCCTGTGTCTACTAGTTACTGTACAGAAATAAATCCCCAGAAGAACAAGGCTCATGTTAGAGTTGATCCTCTGGGAAGATTTGCAACAGATCTATTCAGTTTTATTTTCATATACTTCCTCATGTCAACAAATCTCTGTCATTTCAATACATCTCTATCTGTGTTCCTTTAGTTATTTTGAAATACAGAGATTTCAGGGGGCGGGGAAAGATTCAAGTCCTTGAGGCAAATGTTGTAATCAAACTTTTCAAACAGAAGTCTTCATTGAGACTATTATCAAAGAGACTCCAAATGAGAAACTAGAAATAAAATAGAACTTCACATACACCTCTTCTGAAGTCTAGTGGGAGTTCGGCTAGGTCAGCCCAGAAGAAATCCCATGAAATTAAGGCTGAAGCAGCAGTTTGAACCAGAGTCTCTGAGTTGTCTACTATGTGATGGGATTAAAAAACAATAACAACAACAACAACAACAACTATTTTTACTCTGCCAAACTTCTTTCCAAAATGGCTTTTAAGGTACACAGAATTGGCTGTAAAGAGCTCCTTGCCATTGGTCCAGTGGGCAAGTATGTAGTGAATGTTTGTTATGTGCCATGCACTGAATCAGGTTTTCTGAGGGACTTACTCTCCCCAAGAAAAAAATTCCACCCCATCTTTAGAGAGCTTACACTCTAATGAAGACATAAAACACAAGTTCTTCCACCTAAGAAGTACTGTTAGGAAAGCATCACATTGATAGTTACAACTGAAAAGTCAATTAGAATTCAAAGGATGTGGCCATGCCTTGGGCAGGGGGTTGGGAAATGGAGGTGGGAGGAGGGGAAGAGGAGGCAGGTGTAGATGTCAGGTGAGCACTCACAGGAAGACAAGGAGGAGGGGACAGACCGTAGTTGGGACAGAGGAGGACAGAAGCTGTAGTGAAGGCTGATGCCCAGGGGAAACCTTGTCTTATTTCATGAGGATGATCTGAGCCTGTGTTTTATTTGGAAAATGACCTTCTGAGCTGAAGGGTTGACGCCTGTACATATGCTGAATGGCCTGTTGTGGGTGAGAAATTGGAGATCACCAATAGATGATCTGGGTGTGGGAGAGAGGGAAGATAGCTCAGGGACCATGTTCTTGTTGGTTTCACACACATCCATCAACTTGTCTCTTCTAACATCAGTCCAGTTCAGTTCAGTTGCTCGGTCATGTATGACTCTTTGCGACCTCATGGACTACAGCCTCCAGGCTTCCCTGTCCATCACCAATTCCCGGAGCCTACTCAAACTCATGTCCATTGCACTGGTGATGCCTTCCAACCATCTCATCCTCTGTCGTCCCCTTATCCTTCCGCCTTCAATCTTTCCAAGCATCATGGTCTTTTACAGTGAGTCAGTTCTTCACATCAGGTGGCCACAGTATTGGAGTTTCAGCTTCAACATCAGTCCTTCCAAGAAATATTCAGGACTGATTTTCTTCAAGATAGACTGGTTTGATCTTCTTGCTGTCCAAGGGACTCTCAAGAGTCTTCTCCAACACCACAGTTCAAAAGCATCAATTCTTCAGCACTCAGCTTTCTTTATAGGCCAACTCTCACATCCATACATGACTACTGGAAAAACCATAGCCTTGACTAGATGGACCTTAGTTGGCAAAGTAATGTCTCTGGTTTTTAATATGCTGTCTATGTTGGTCATAGCTTTTCTTCCAAGGAGCAAGCGTCTTTTAATTTTATGGCTGCAGTCACCATCTGCAGTGATTTTGGAGCCCCCAAAATAAAGTCTGTCACTGTTTCTACTGTTTCCCCATCTATTTGCCATGAAATGTTGGGATCAGATGACATGATCTTAGTTTTCTGAATGTTGAGCTTTAGGCCTACTTTTACCTCTCCTCTTTCACTTTCATCAAGAGGCTCTTTAGTTCTTCTTTGCTTTCTTTCATAAGTGTGGTGCCATCTGCATATCTGAGGTTATTGATATTTCTCCTGGCAATCTTGATTCCAGCTTGTGCTTTATCCAGCCCAGCATTTTGCATGATGTACTCTGTGTATAAATTAAATAAGCAGGGTGACAATATATAGCCTTGATGTACTCCTTTCCAAATTTGGAACCAGTCTGTTGTTCCATGTCCAGTTCTAACTGTTGCTTCTTGACCTGCATACAGATTTCTCAAGAGGCAGGTCAGTTGGTCCGTTATTCCCATCTCTTTAAGAATTTTCCACAGTTTGTTGTGATCCACACAGTCAAAGGTTTTGGTGTAGTTAATAAAGCAAAAGTAGATGTTTTCTGGAACTCTCTTGCTTTTTTGATGATCCAGTGGATGTTGGCAATTTGACCTCTGGTTCCTCTGCCTTTTCTAAATCCAGCTTGAACATCTGGAAGTTCACAGTTCATGTGTTGTTTAAGCCTGGCTTGGAGAATTTTGAGTATTACTTTGCTAGTATGTGAGATGAGTACAATTGTGTGGTAGTTTGATCCTTCTTTGGCATTGCCTTTCTTTGAGACTGGAATGAAAACTGACCTTTTCCAGTCCTGTGGCCACTGCTGAGTTTTCCAAATTTGCTGGCATATTGAGTGCAGCACTTTGACAGCATCATCTTTCAGGATTTGAAATAGCTCAACTGGAATTCCATCACCTCCACCAGCTTTGTTCATTGTGATGCTTCCTAAGGCCCATTTGACTTCACATTCTAGGATGTCTGGCTCTAGGTGAGTGATCACATCATCATGGTTATCTGGGTCATGAAGATCATTTTTGTACAATTCTTCTGTGTATTCTTGCCACCTCTTAATATCTTCTGCTTCTATTAGGTCCTTACCATTTCTGTCCTTTATTGTGCTCATCTTTGCATGAAATGTTCCCTTGGTATCTCTAATTTTCTTGAGGAGATCTCTAGTCTTTCCCATTCTATTGTTTTCCTCTGTTTCTTTGCATTGATTGCTGAGGAAGGCTTTCTTATCTCTCCTTGCTACTCTTTGGTACTCTGAGTTCAAATGGGTATGTCTTTCCTTTTCTCCTTTGCCTTTCCCTTCTCTTCTTTTCTAAGCAATTTGTAAGGCCTCTCAGATAACCATTTTGCTTATTTGCATTTCTTTTTCTTGGGGATGGTCTTAATCCCTGTTTCTTGTACAATGTCACAAACCTCTGTCTTAGTTCTTCTCTCAGATCTAATCCCTTGAATCTGTTTGTCACTTCCACTGTATAACTGTAAGGGATTTGATTTAGGTGATAACCTGAATGGTCTAGTGGTTTTTTGCTGTGTGGGGCCACCCAAGATGGATGGGTCATGGCAGAGTTTTGACAAAACGTGGTGCACTGGAGAAGGGAATGGCAAACCACTTCAGTATTCTTGCCTTGAGAGCCCCATGAATAGTATGAAAAGGAAAAAAGGTATGACACTGAAAGATGAACTCCCCAGGCTGGTATGTGCCCAATATGCTACTGGAGAAGAGTGGAGAAATAACTCTAGAAAGAATAAAGAGCCAGAGCCAAAGCAAAAACAATGCCCAGTTGTGGATGTGACGGATGATGGAAGTAAATCTGATGCTATAAAGGGCAATATTGCACAGGAACCTGGAATGTTAGATCCAAGAATCAAGGCAAGTTGGAAGTGGTCAAACAGGAGATGGCAAGAGTGAACGAAGACATTTTAGGAATTAGTGAACTAAAATGGACTGGAATGGGTGAATTTAATTCAGATGACCATTATGTCTACTACTGTGGGCAAGAATCCCTTAGAAGAAATGGAGTAACCCTCATAGTCAACAAAAGAGTCCAAAATGAAATACGTGGATGCAGTCTCAAAAATGACAGGATGATCTCTGTTTGTTTCCAAGGCAAACCATTCAATATCACAGTAATTCAAGTCTATTCCCTGACCAGTAATGCTGAAGAAGCTCAAGTTAAACAATTCTATGAAGACCTATAAGACCTTCTAGAACTAACACCCCCAAAAGATGTCCGTTTCATTACAGGGGACTGGAATGCAAAAGTAGAAAGTCAAGAGCTACCTGGAGTAACAGGCAAATTTGGCCTTGGAATACAAAAAGAAGCAGGTCAAAGGCTAACAGAGGTTTGCCAAAAGAACACACTGATCATAGCAAACACCCCCTTCCAACAACACAAGAGAAGACTCTACATGTGGACATCACCAGATGGTCAATATCAAAATCAGATTGATTATATTCTTTGCAGCCAAAGACAGAGAAGCTCTATACAGTCAGCAAAAGTAAGACTGGGCGCTGACTGTGCCTCAGATCATGAATTCCTTATTGCCAAATTCTTCTAACTTAAAGTCATGCCTATGAAATATAGAAATGCAGAAATCCAAAAAACTATAAAGGACAGGAATAGTTCATAATCCTGCTGTTCCGAAATAACTTATGTTAGCATAATATTTGAATGTATTTTCTTACATATGCATGTGTGTATTTACCCATAGTTACACACATACATTTTGGAAAGAAAATGATTGTAGTACTAGAAAAAAATACTTTGTTTAAATTTTAAATTTAATTATATATTGTGAGTGTTGCTTTATAACCCAAAATGGTCTCTGAGAATGTTTTCTTAATGGCTGTAGAGACTTCTATGGAAAGGATGTTCCACAGTTTCTTTAGTCATTCTCATTTTGTTAGGCAATTTTGTTACTTTCAAGTATTTGTTAATATAGATAACTGAATGATAAACATTCTGGAATATGATATTTATTTTCATCTCATTTCCTTAGGATAAATTTCTAGATGTATAAATTACTGGGCAAAGCAGTATAAACACATTCTAGGCTTCTGACACACCATATTAAATTGGCAGGGCCACTGTAGACCTCCTGGTTCTTAGATGGGAGAAAGCATTTCATTTGGTGAGTTTGCTTCTGCCCCTGGGGCACCCATTTTTGTGTCCTTCTTCCAGTTTTCCAAACCAAGAATGGATTCCCATACCCCAAAATGTGTGTCCCTTTACACAGTTAACAGATCACAGAAGAGATCTACCTGGTGTGATAGATAAAGTGAATGTGGTCTATGCACCGATGGAATATTATTCAGCCATAAAAAGGGAGTTCTGACACTTGCTGCAACATGGGTGAACTTGCAAATTATTCTGAGTAAAAGAAGCCAGACATAAAAGGTCCCACGTTTCATGGTTTCATTTATATGGAATATCCAGAATTGGCAAGTTTATACAGAGACAGAAGGTAGGTTAGTGGTTGTTAAGGGTATGGGGACAAGGAGGGGAATGGGCAGGATAGGTTAATGAGTATGGAGTTTCCTTTAGGGATGGTAAAAATGTTCTGGCTGCTGCGGAACCAGGTGGATTTAATGGTGGCAATGTTGTATGTATACTGAATGCCACTGAATTACATGTTTAAAAATAGTTAAGATGATAAATATCATGTTATGTGCATTTTACCTCAATGGAAACAAACAAACAAATATGCCTGGTGTGTTTGATAATTCTGGGATCCAGATAAGAGAACTTACTTGGGACCCTAGGAACCCTCTTCATCTGTTTCAGCGTATTTAGTTCAGGCCATCAGAGAAGAAAAGCACATTCCTTTCAGAAAGAGAAGAAACCATATCAAAACTTTGATTTGGGTAGATGACATTTACTTTTCTGGTAACTATCCAGGTAAATTGAGATGTGTTGCATTTCTCATAGCATTTATTTATTTTTTTTTTCAAAGAGTCTTCCTAAAGGGCAAGATTTAATTTTGTTAAAATTAAATTAAAAAGACAGCTGGAAGTGTCAGCCCATTAATATGGTGGTGAGGTGCTATTTAACGTAAAGATTCCCTGAGCCCATGTTACCAACCAGATTGTTGAAGTTCATCTTTATAAAACCTTTCCCTGTTTCTTTAATTACTCATTTTGTGAGGGAAAGAGTTATTGACTATAAAGTTGGCCAGAGAGAGTCTCTGGGAGTTAAAACCTGAATGTAAATTAATAATTAGTTCACCTGGCCTCAATTTTTAGAAGTAAAATATATTCCCATATCTCTATAAAAGTTGTCAAATAGCTAACTTGTTGGAAATCTCCTAATTACAGGAAATGGCATTAAATTTCTTTCTCTCACTATCCCCGAGATTTAAAAATTTTTAATGACAGTTTTGGCTGTGGTTATGCATTAGAATCAGTGTTTCTGGAAGTTTAAAGATATTGATATAAAATAAAAATAGTCTTTTGTCTGAAAAAGTGAGGAAAAGTACCTTTAGAAATTTCCATTAGAAGGTAGTCATGGTGGAAATGAAATTTCCATTAGTCTTATTAACAAAGCCTAGGGGACTTTTGAAAGGTATTTTAATAGAAAAACCTAACTCAAGAGACTTATAATTAAACCCTAAAGATGAAAAAAAAATTAACTTCCTCATCTTTATAGTTACTAGATCTGTGATGGAAGAAAACTCGTGTCAAAGATGAGCCCTCCCAAACAGTGATTCATTAATTAGCTAATTAATTAACTTTCAATTAATTAGCTTATCAATCAATTAATTAGCTGATCCTTTAACTAATTATTCCTTTCATTAATTAAGTGTCTACCTGCCTTGCATCATGCTAAACTCCACTGATACAAAGATTATAGGAGATCATTTTTGACATCTGAGTTCTTATTGATAATTCAAGGCATATCGATTTAGTAGTATTGATACAAAGTGGGATAGGAATATGCCACGTACTTAGTACAACAAAGTTCTACACAAGGAACAGACATGCTTACTTGCTGGGGAAGATTTGAGATTTCACAGAGAAAATGACTGTGGTATTGACTCTTGAAAGGGAGATGGCCTTTCAACAGACGAAATGAGAGTATTTCGTATGGGGCAAATTTGTGTGGAGCGAATAGCATGCAGGTAGCAAGGTGAGTGGGCAGAGAGATTACGGGCTGTTTGAGGCACAACAACTGCTCTCATTTGGCTTAAGTGGAGTTCTTGGAAGAGTCGAGAGAGTTCTGAGACTGGGTGGGTAGAGATCCAATGGTACCTGGGAGCAGAAAGCAAAGTGGGGCTGGACCACAGATGGTCATGAGACAGAAGTGGAAACCGAGCATTGCTTTGGAAGAGGCTGTGAGATCGGGCATTCTGGGTCTTTCCCTCTTGCAGGGTCTGATGAGGACACTGGTTGTTCTCATGATCAAGTCGCTTTATTGCACTCGCCTCTCCTTTTCCTCTAACTAAAGCCCTTACAAGGAGGGAGAAATATGTGTTCTAAGAGCACATAGAAATCTTGGACTTAAAAGGCACTTCTTTTATTTAAAAATAAAACAAAGCACTTCTTATTTTGTTTGGGGCTGTGATGTTGTGATGAGTTGAAAGAAGTAAACTATTCTCACGCAGAGAAATCTTCAGCATCTGATGATTTAAAGCCAAGTCGGGGAGAGCTACATTGACACCCAAGATATTTTATCTCAGACACCTTTTTTTTGGGAAGATTACTCAAAGTGTCCAGGGTGGTGAAGATGTTCATTGGATACTACAGGATGTCTTGGGTGGAGGAAGGAGGACCTCTTGAGACAGAGGAGCTGGAAGGAGCAACCAGAAGACACACTGCAGGCCCCAGTGAGCCTGGGCAGGGAGGAAGGTTGCCATGAGTGGCAGCAGCAGGGAGACCAAGAAAGCAGGCAGCCACCAAGTCAGGGGCCCAGTCCTTTGTTTCCAGAAAGGCTTTTGTATGAATTGTGAGTCTTTAAAGGCAGCACTGTGAATAGTGTTAGTAATTGCCAGTGAGGTGCATGTGAAGATCTACATGTAAAGTTTAGCTTCTCTGGGCCCATAGAGGATTACTAGGTAGGTCCTTTTAATATCCCTCCATCCTTCCTTCCATCCCTCCATCTACGCATCCATACGTGTCTGGATCTACTCTTCCCTCTATCCCTTCATCCATCCGTCCATCCATATTTGTTCATCTGTCCGTCCGTCTCTGAACACAGTTATAATAATGCCAGCCTCAAATCAAGGTATCACTGTGTGCTTGCCTATTTATTATTTTTGTCCACTTCCCACACATCCCCTAGACTAACTTCCATGGGAGTTCACATTTTCTCTGTCTTGTTTACCCCTAAACTACCTGGCTCAGAGTAAGTGCTAAATAAATACTTATCAAAACTTCATTAGCTCAATATCATTCTTTAATTCACTCATCCAACATTATGTGCCTACCGTGTTCCAGGCTTACAGAAGACACGTTCCTTGCACCTAAGAAACTAATATTGGGAAACAAGTAAAAAGAACATGATGAAGCATATTTGATAGTAGTGGTATAGATAGATACGAGGAAACCACCTTTTTTAAATAGCGTGTATATACTCATTACTGTATTTGTTGTTTTCCATGTGATATATTTTTCTTACTCACCTCTGCAAGGCAGAATCTCCAATCTACTGATGAAGAACCTGAGACTTTGAGAGAGAAAGCCACTTACTGCTAACAAAAATACTTAAAATTTTTAAAAATTTTATGTTGGAACACAGTTGATGAACACTCTTGTGTTAGTTTCAGGTGTACAGGAAAAATACTTTGAGAGTACAGAGAGGGTGTGGTTTATTCTGTTGGTGAAGGGATATAGAACTAGCCAAGAACAGCCCTCAAAGTACATAGCACCAGCACTGAGACTTGAAGAAATAAGCAAGACTGCACTCAGTGGAGAGAGGGGGAGCTGGAGGAAGAAAGACTTTCTGGTATTTCTTCCCAGCAGAGACACGTAAGAGCAACTCTCAAATAGGCAAGTCAGTAAACTTACGTGAATCATCAACAAATATGGGCCATGAACCAGCGCACCTGGAAATGAAAAATAAGATACCCATTCCCTGAGCGCCTAAGGTTTCTGTTTTCCATGGTGTTGTCTCCCACGAAACCAAGAAATGATTGACTTGCTGCTTGGCTTCTTTTTAAGGACAATAGTGATCACGGGGAAGGGAAGATGTGTTTGTCTTCCCAGAAACAGATTATGGTCTTAAATTTAGCAGGCTGAGTCAACATTCTCAAGTGCTGATTCCTACCATCAACAGATTCCATTTTCCTTAAAAAAATTTTTTATCTTTCAGAATAGGAGGATGCACAAAATGTCCTTAATTCATTAGTTTCTTGTGGTTCCATCCTGCCTTAGATGGTAGTCTGTGTTTGGTGTTTAGCCATAAAATATACATTCAAACCATCTTTTCCCTCCCCCACCATCTCTAAATTATATGGGTCATTGCCTTGCCCTCAACTCCAATTTGAGAATCCCACTCTGGTGTGAGAAGAAACTAACAGTATCAGGTTTCTTTGCCCTAAACAGTTAATTCATCTCACATGGTTGAGCAGTTCATTCCCAGGAAACGCCTGCCCAGGCTCTGAACAGGGTCAGCCTCAACTGTAGCTGGGAGTGAAGGCTTGGGGTGGCAACACATGCCCGTGCCCAACCCCCAGCCCCCTACTTCTTCTCCGGAGAACACCAACTATGGTGGTAATTAAAAATAAATGTCTGTTTCATGTGTTTATCTTCCACAGTTCAAATACCTGATGCGCTGTACTGTTATTCATTAAAAATGTGAAGCCAATATTAAGAATCTGGACAGGCTTGAAGAAGTTATCTGGGCTGGATGATTCCTCCAAATTTAAAAGAGATGAATCCATGTAGAATTTTTAAAAATGTGTTGTCAGTGTCAGATTGAAAACTCCCCCCTCTGCCCTCTGCATGCATATAAAACCATCTTTATAGTGTGCTCCCTAGATTCCAGCTTGGTGCATAAATGGAGATCCTCAGATATCTCTCCGCTCCGGGCAGTGGCTCAAATTTTACAATTGTTTTACCGAGGTGTCCACTGGTATTAGGCCCTCCTGCTTTTGATCATTCTGACTAGCTTTCTCCTTCTGAACTGTGTTTCTGTAACCAATTTACAGGACTGCGTATTCAATTTCAGCTGCCCCGTGGCAGCTGATGTGGACAGCTCAGCTCGGCGCTCGCTCTCCCCAACCATCTAACTGGCTTTTGTGCCATCAACTGGCCTCCAGGGTCATTCATAGGCTAGCTGATTGCAGGCAGCTGAAGGGCCAGATAAAAGGCCCCTGGGGGTCTTTCACAAACTCCTGTCTATTCACTTCCCGGGAAACCCCTCGGAGTCACCCCAGTGTCATTCTCTGGAGATTTGCCCAAAACAAAGAAATGGGTTGGTAATATTTGAAGACTCTCAGGCCAGGGGAGTCAGCTGGCCTTGGATCAGTACTACAGTGAGCTCTCCCCTTGCCCATCAATTTTCTGGGTAATTGGACAAAGAAAATCGACTATTTTTCTTCTAGAATCAGCAGGAATTTCAGTAACTTGACAAGTGATAAATATATATATTTTTCTTTCTGATAAAGACTTCTTTGCCAGGAGAGAAACTCTTGAGAATCAGTAATGCATTTATTCCTAGTTAACAGTGGGGGGTTAGAAGGCTTTCAGGACCCATCTCTATTTCCAACTGTAATGTTTGTTTAAAAGCAACCCAGCTGCCAACATCTGTGTCACACTCAACATTAACCTTCAAAAAGTCTTGTCCAAGAAGACTGCTAAACGTGCCCCCCTTTAATACTCTGTGCCCCTAAAGAAAGGTTTTATGGCTTTGCAACGAGTTGTCTCCCGTTCATAGACTGGGTCCCCATCCCCACCGCCCCCCATTCAGATTCCTCTCCCACTTTCTCTTATAAACCTCTGAATGGCGATAGGAGGCAAACTAGATTTCTGCTGCCTCCTCCAGCCGTCTGTTCCCACTGTCAGGACTTGCGGCTCTGGGCAAGACGGGAGGGGGGGGTATCAATGTCTGCGTGTCCTCCCCGCTTCCCTCCAAGCTGCCACCTGGGAAAGCATGAAGCAAATAATGAAGACGCCACTAATGTTTCACCCGTTTGACTGAACCGCATCCAAAGGGGTGCAGACAGCCGAGAACTTCATTTAAAAGTCTGCCACCAGGGCGAGGGCTTCAGGACAGCCTGGTTCTTTTCTTGTCTGATGTTCAGTCCTGCAGAGAGGGCGTTGAGCTGCTTGGACCTTTGTCTCCGAGAACCTAAATATCCCTCCCACGACATTATGCAGAGCGGATGCCTGAGCTTTTCAAAGACTGAGGGGGCGTGCAAAGGGCTTTGGGGGTCCTGCCACTTCAGAGAGAGGAGAGAGGGAGCCGACACTGGGAACAATGGGAGCCCGGGGCTTTGTAATTCAGAACCCCGGTGCCCTTCTCAGCTCTCCTCCTCTGACCTTCCCAAATTGGACCAAATAATGGAATTGTGGGAATGCCAACACCTAAGCAGCTTTGCCAGGGCTTTTGCATTTCTGCTTGAAGTCTTGTTTCCAGATGGAAGAAAGTCACTGAAGGGAGGGGGCGGTCTTCATGTAGATTAATCCATGTTAGGCTGCATAAAATGGGGCGATGGCTTTGTCAGGGAGCAGTGATCGTGATCCTAAGAGTTTCTGACTCTCTTTGAAAGACTGGGGAGAGGACTGCCTGTACCCGATGGCCCCAGCAGGCTAGGAAAGACATTGCTTTGAAGCTGACTTAAGTCTGCAGATCAAAAATACTTTCAGTCATCACTCTACATTGGCAAAATTTGAGGAGTATTGGGTAGCCCCCAAATCATTCTTATTAAAGAGCTGACACTCAAACTTCTCCGTACCAAAGTATTCGGGAGGGTGGAAGGATCCTATTGGGTTATCACTGTTTGATTTTCAGGGAGTTTAGCTTTTCTCTCTTCACATCCATTTCTGATTTCAGAAATGTAGAGAACTGAAGTTTCAGATTAATTCCATTCATGCATCATACCGGTTAGCGAGGGAAGAGCCTCAGAGGTCTAACTTTATTTGGAGAAGTACACCCCAAAACTTTAAAGGTCTCTGCCTGCATAAAAGTACCCGACCACAGTGGAAATTGGGATGAAACATATAGCCTTCCTTCTGATGTGTTTCCATTGCTTTTTGGTTTGGATTGAACAGAAAACCCAGAGCAAACAGTGTTTCTGAGGACATAAACTTCCACTTTTCAATTTTTTTTTTCCGAGCTAGAGAAATGCCAAATTTTTCCAACCTCAAAAGAATACTCATTTCAGATCTGCTCAAAATTTGCTTGAGGACTATCAAAATTTCCTATCTTGGAGGACTTTCCTACTCCTGATGAGTAGCAAGAAGTCTATTTCAGATCCATGGGGATTACACTGATTGTGGGTTACCTATAGCAGTACATTTAATTCCAGTGATAGCTTTTCTGCTTCTAGGCATCATGTGTCAGTCGGTGCATGCTCCAAGACAAGAGATAAAAATTTGTTTTTCTTGGTAGTCTGAATCTGGTGGGGATCAGAGGCTAAGACAAGTAGAAAGAAGCCAGATACTACACTCTGCCCTCTCCCATCACTGATCTTTTTTGATAATTCGCTATTCTCAGTTTTTTTCTACTCTAATTCTTTAGCTCTCTTATTAATATTTGATTTAAAATTTCAGTTGCCTTTTCTGAAAGAAGGTGGTTGTGTTTTGGAAGAAAATTGGTGATCAAACCCAACTGGGTCTTGGGTTGAATATATTTGCCAGTGGTGAGACATAGTTGCCAAAAACAACAAACAACAACAAAAAAACCCCAGGAGGATACTGCATGTGGGGAGGAAAGAATGTCTTTGGGCTTGCCAGAAACCATCTGGCTCAGCAGGTACCACGCTGGGAACTGCATCTGAAGACAGAGCCTGGCCAAGGTGGAGATGGTGGCAGAGAGTGCTTTCAGCTGCTTGATGTGTTTTGTTTGACCTGCAGCATGATTTCAATATTGAATGCTTCTCATGGAACATGGACTCATAGAAGTACACATTCTTCTTTCTTGCCTTTCATCCGGTCCTCATCACTCATCGCTGTCACTTGTCTGACTTCTGAAGGCTTCTGAGATTCTGCCAGGTATGATCTCAGGCACTGGGAATGTCCACCTGTGGACAGGACAGGGAAAGTTCTGCCCTCGTGAAGCTTTTGCTCTAGGAGGGGAGACTGAAATAGAACAAACTCCTCCCCCGAGTAACTTCCAAGATCCCTTTTGGTGTTCATGAGTGACCTGTCGAAAATGGTAGAAGGTAACAGCGCAGAGGGTGACAGAAGAGGAACGTCCCATGGGATGGTGGGGGATGGTCACTGTGAGGGTGACACTGAGCTGAGCCCTGTGAGGCTTTGAGGGAGTGGCAGTCCAGGCACGGGGAACGACAAGTTCAGACTCGGGAGGCTGGCATAAGATGGCAGAGGCCCAGTGTGCTGGAGTGGACTGAGGGATGGCAGGGGGATGGCAGCGGTCTTCGCAGGTGGAGTCAGAGTGTGGGAAGCCATTGTCTACAAGACAGAAGTGGAGTCGCAGATTAGAAAACAATCTTAGGGTTACTAGGAGGTCAGTGGAGAGAGGGTTAAACTTGGAGAATGGGATTGACATGTATGCAGTACTATATATAAAATAGATAACTAATAAGGGCCTGTTGTGTAGCACAGGGATTTTGTTGTTGTTTAATCACTAAGTTGTGACTGACTCTCTTTGCAACCCCATGAACTGAAGCCTGCCAGGCTCCTCTGTCCATGGATTTCCCAGGCAAAAATACTGGAGTGAGTAGCCGTTTGCTTCTCCAGGTGATCTTCCCGACCCAAACCAATGTCTTCTGCATTGGGAGGCAGATTCTTTACCACTGGGGCACCAGGGAAACCCATAGCATAGGGAACTTGAGTCAATACTCTATAATGGCCTATAAGGGAAAAGAATCTAAAAAAGAGTGGATATATATATGTGTATACACACACACACACACACACACATATACACATATACATACATACATATATATATACTGTGCTGTGCTTAGTCGCTCAGTCGTGTCTAACCCTTTGTGACCCCATGGACTGTAGCCAGTCAGTCTCCTCTGTCCATGGGGATTTCCCAAGCAAGAATACTGGAGTAGGTTGCCATGCCCTTCTCCAGGAGATCTTCCCAACTTAGGGATCGAACCCAGGTCTTTCACACTGCAGGCAGATTCTTTACCATCTGAGCCACAAGGGAAGCCCGTGTATATGCATGTGTATACATGTATACATATATATGTGTATACGTACATGTATATGTGAGGGACAGGGAAGCCTGGCGTGCTGCAGTCCATGGGGTCGCAAAGAGTCAGACACGACTTGGCTACTGAACAACAAAATGTATATGTATAATTGATCCACTTTACTGTACATTGGAAACTAACACATTATAAATCAACTATACTCCAACAAAAAATTAAAACAAGAAAACAAAGGTTGTGGAAGCGATTGGAGGAGCCTGGAATAGGCTATGGGTGTGGTAACTAAGTTAGACAAGGCCCCTATTCAGATCCCTTCGATATTTGATTCTGAAACTCTGGTTGGTGCCTCCACGGGCTGTATGGAGACTGCTTGGCAAGCTTGCCATCCAACGAGAGTTCAGGCCTTCTAATAGAGTTCTTTTGAGTTGTGCAGGAGTATTGCTGCTACAAGCAAGCGTTCAGCCCTATTTTGCAGAGAAAAGAGGGGATGGTGAGCTTAAATGAATTGGCCATCATGACTCAACAAGGCATGAACAGCACCTGAAATAAAGCCGCACTGTGTTGCTTCCCTTTGCTCTAAGCTTGGTACCACGATTTCTCCTCTGTATCGCCTCATTATTATTCACTTACTCGGGTGTGATCTGAAAGGGAGCATTGTTTCAGAATCAATAAGGGGCTGAGTTCGCGTAGCACAGTGAGTGTCTGAGCTTCAAGTATCTCCTTATCACCAGCGCACAGCAGAGGACAGGTCCAAATAAAACACATTATCAGGCCCTGTTGAGAGTCCAAGCCCAGCAGCTGTATTAACGGAGCTCTTTATATCCATTCCCTTTATGAACTGAGTTTTCTCACTTTCATTTCTCTGGGAACTTCTAAATAGAGCTCTTGCCGAAGAATGACAAGGGTATTTGAGTTGGAGAGTTGAACAGAAACCATTTGCTCAATGGAGCTCATACTTGCCAAGTGGGGGAAAAATAGGTAAGAAAAGACCACCCCCATTCTAAGAAAGCAGGGAGGGATTCAACTGCCTGCTTTGTGGCATTCCATATCATGCTTAAATTTATGATGCTAGACTGAAAGGCTTGGCACTGGCTTCGTAAGTTTCATGTCTGCAAATAGACACTTTAAAAAATTAATGTGTTTTTGCACTTAGAATCCTAATAATTGTCTATTGAATTTAGCCTGTGCATAGATACGATACGATAGTAATTTTGAAAAGACCTAGATTATCAGTTTATGCCTTTATTGAAAAATTATAGTAAAACGCTTTCTTGTTACCTACCTTCTAATATTGAGTAAGTTATTGTTATGTCTGCTTGGTGGGCACTTTCAAGATAAGTGATAGGCTAAAATAATATCAGTTCTATCAAATTCAAAATGAGTGTGCTTAGAGTTGTTTTTTTTTTTTTTGTATCCCATTTTATAGACCCATCAGCCTGATCTTCCCTGTAAGTATGTTTTGCTTGGTCTCTATGAAGTGAAGTGAAGTCGCTCAGTCGTGTCCGACTCTTTGGGACCCCATGGACTGTAGCCTACCAGGCTTCTCCATCCATGGGATTTTCCAGGCAAGAATACTGGAGTGGGTTACCATTTCCTTCTCCAGGGGATCTTCCCAACCCAGGGATCGAACCCAGGTCTCCCGCATTGGAGGCAGACGCTTTAACCTCTGAGCCACCAGGGAAGCCCCACTGTTTAAATATTTTCTGAGTCAGTATAGAGGAGATTTAAAAATAAAATCTGGATTTCCAGCTTTTCTGAAAATAGTAAAAGATCTATCACACAGGGTTTACCCAGGACCAGTGCTCACCCCGAATTCACAGTCCCCACCACCACTTCCTATTATTCCTGCCCCTGAGGCTAAATGTCAATCTGTAATTTGTCATTACACTTTTTTTTCTCCCCTTAAGAGTAGAGAAATATTGAGTTGCCTAAAGAATTTTGTTTGGGTTTTCTGTACAATGGCATGGAAATACCCAAATGAACTTTTGGCCAACCCAATGTTTCTCTGTATCTGTGTCTGTATTCAAAATGGAAATTTAGAAAATGTACCCTTGGGAATTCCCTGGCAGTATGGGGGCTAGCCGGCTTCCCAGGTGGCTCAGTGGTAAAGAATCTGCCTTCCAATGCAGGAGACTCAGGAGAAGCGGGTTTGATTCCGGGAGTGGGGAAGCTCCCTGGAGGAGGAAATGGCAACCCACTCCAGTATTCTTGCCTTGATAATCCCATAGACAGAGGAGGCTGGCAGGCTGCACTTCATAGGGATGTGAAGGAGTTGGATGCGACTTAGCCACTGAGCACGCAGATGCACACAGTGGTTAGCAAGCCACTCTTCCACTGCAAGGGGCACAGGTTTGATCCCTGGGCAGGGAACTAAAAACCCACATGCTGCACAGAGTAGCCAAAAAAAAAAAAAAAGAAAAGAAAAGAAAAAAAAATTACCCAGATGGCTATATGCTTGATGAAATGTGGAGTGCTTTGTGTTTCATATGTTGATAGATGTCTGGTGACCAGGCCCATTTACAGGGCTTGCTGGGACCTTAAATTCATTTGTCAACTTCACACTTTTATTTCCTCTACGAGGAAAAGGCAACCATCCCTACCTTTTCCTTGAGTTCTCAATTTAAATGTCACCTCTCCTTCCCCACCTTCCCTGATTCCCGTGTTGGATTAGGTGGCCCTGCTCTGTGTCTGGTATGTGTTGACCAAAAAGTTTGAATGAACTTTCTAGCCAACCCGATCCTTTCCCCAACCTTTGCTAGGCTTTCTTGTAATTACATTTTAGATATCATACTTTAAGTTTTATGAAGTTGAGAATTGTCTTTTCATTGTCAAAACCCCAATTCTAGGACATAATAGGCATGCAAAAATAAAAATATTTTTTAAAGTATGAATGATGTCACTGCAGTCTGCAGTTTGAGTAAAAATGAAATGTAGCCTCATTTCATTTGAGTCCTCGTCACAAGCTTTTAAACCTATTCATCATAGTTTCAACATACAGAGTCTGCTTCTGAGAAGAGGATTTTTTCCTCTTCTAAGTCTATAGCAGAAAGTGATTTAAACAATTGTTATAGCAATAATGCTATTCATGTGATAAGTATTAATTTATCACCTATTATGTACCTTGCATTATTCTCATTGTTGCAGACTCCTCGATCTCTTGTGAAGCCTTTACTCTTGTAGAGGTGGTGATGTGCATGCAATAAACACATAAAAACAGATGAGATAAGCTCAGAACTGCAGTGGATAAACACTGCAAAAGTTGAAAAGGCAAGTGGACTGGACAGCGACTGAGGTGGGGACAGCTGGAGATGAAGCTGGGCTGCTGATATTGTCAGGGAATGGCTTTTTCCTTCATCTGTGTTTGAACTCAGTTTAAATGATAAGAAAATGCCAGCTTTAGGAACACCTGGGAAAAGAGTGCTCTAGTTGCAGCAGGGAGCAAGTGCAAAGGCCCTGGGGGTGGGGGAGCAAGCTTTGTGTGTCTGAGGGACACACAGGGCCAATGAGGCTGGAGCTTGAAGGAGGAGCCTGGTGTGAGATGAGGTCAGAAAGAAGGCAGGATCTTATAGACACATTGTTGTCGTTCAGTCACTAAGTCATGTCCAATTCTTTGCATAAGAGCATGAATTTTAATTCTAAGAATTGGTGAGCCTCTCATAGACTTGCAGACTCCAAATTTCTCTTGGCACACAGACTGGTGACCTGGAGACACTGTGGACTTGTGAATGAAATGGACTTTGGTTTGAATCTCCTCTCCACCTTTTACCAAACGTGACCTTCAACAGGTCTTTCCTTTCTCTGAGCTCAGAGTCTAGCTGTGAAAAAGATGAATGCTTTCAGTGTAACTGATTCATGTCTTTGTCCATTCATCCCACAAACACCTATTGCACTCCTGCTGTGTTAGGCCCTGGAGGGGTGTGTGTGTGTGTGTGTGTGTGTGTGTGTGTGTGTGTGTGTGTGTGGAGCTGCTCAGTCGTGTCTGACTCTTTGCAACCAATGAACTGTAGTCCACTAGGCTCCTCTGTCCCTGAGATTTCCCAGGCAAGAATGTTGGAATGGATGCCCATTTCTCCTCCAGGAGATCTCCAGGCCCAGGGATTGAACCTACTTATCCTGTGTCTCCTGAATTGGCAAGTGGATTCTTTACCACGGAGCCACGTGGGAAGCTCATCAAGCTCAGAAGGTAGATCCATTAATAGGTGGGGTTTTCCTGTCTTCATGGAACTTATGATGTACTTAGAAGTAACAGTAGATTGATAATAAGCAATATAAGTTGACCTGAGGTAGTGGCCAGTGTGATGAAGGAAGGACACAGAACAATAATAAAGAAGACTGGGGAGGAGTTACTTGACCTAATAAGTTGTCCTCATTTTACTTGTGAGGATACTAAGGTCAGAGAAGTTCAGGACTTGTTCAAGGTCATTATGACCATAAGAGGCAGAAGCAGAAAGCGAAGCCTGTCCTTCTGGTTCCACAGTCTTTGTTCTTTCAAGCCACTACATAGTCGTTGGTTTTACTCTCCATAAAGCTGAATCATAAACTACCTTTTTTTTAATGACTGATATCAGATAATTGAGAACTGAGCTCTCTCCACCCTAGATCTAGTTCAGCCCCCTTTCAGCTCCCATATAGTCCTGGCAGGCACACAGCTCTCTCCGTTTCTGTCGCTACCGCCCTGGTCCCAGCTGCTCTAGCCAAAACACGTCCTCCCCACTCTGCCATTGCTACCACCACCACCATCACGATCATCACGTTGCTCTTAGCTCTGGTGGCAAAGTTCAGTTCAGTTCAGTTGCTCAGTCGTGTCCAGCTCTTTGCAACCCCATGAACTGCAGCATGCCAGGCCTCCATTTCCATCACCAACTCCCAGAGTTCACTCAAACTCACATCCATCGAGTCGGTGATGCCACCCAGCCATCTCATCCTCTGTCGTCCCCTTCTCCTCCTGCCCGCAGTCTGTCAAAGTTAGACAGTCTTTATTTTCCTATGATGGGACATAACCAGTTGTTCATTGGTTTCGTGGGAACATGTAGAGCTCTGATGAAGTTGCCACAGATATTTATATATATTTGTTAGTTATCTTTTAACTTAACAAAAACAGTGCTTTTGTTTCAGGTTTTGGAGAACTTAGGCATCTAGACTGGAAATACAAATCTTCCCAAAGGTAGGAACTGGGATCTCATGTAACAAATATTTATTGAGTGCCTAATATGTATAAGGCACTCTATCAGGGGCTGAGAATACCAGGCCCTCAGGGAATTTATAGTAGAAGGAAATAGGCAATAAACAAGTAGATGAAATATACAACTATTAGGAATATAAACTGTACTGAAAACAAAGAGAAACAGTAGAGGCTGAGGGGGCTATTTTAGATTGCAAAGTGTAGTAGCATATTTTGCAGTGTAATAAGCAGCCTTAAAATCTCAGTGGCTTATTTCGACAACAAGGGTTTATTCTGAAGTTCCTCCTCTGTTTATGGGTTCTTCATTCACCTTGGCAGAAAGTGAAGAGGAGCTAAAAAGCCTCTTGATGAAAGTGAAAGTGGAGAGTGAAAAAGTTGGCTTAAAGCTCAACATTCAGAAAATGAAGATCATGGCATCCGGTCCCATTACTTCATGGGAAATAGATGGGGAAACAGTGTCAGAATTTATTTTTGGGGCTCCAAAATCACTGCAGATGGTGACTGCAGCCATGAAATTAAAAGACGCTTACACTTTGGAAGAAAAGTTATGACCAACCTAGATAGTATATTCAAAAGCAGAGACATTACTTTGCTGACTAAAGTCCGTCTAGTCAAGCCTATGGTTTTTCCTGTGGTCATGTATGGATGTGAGGGTTGGACTGTGAAGGAGGCTGAGCGCCGAAGATTTGAACTGTGGTGTTGGAGAAGACTCTTGAGAGTCCCTTGGACTGCAAGGAGATCCAACCAGTCCATTCTGAAGGAGATCAGCCCTGGGATTTCTTTGGAAGGAATGATGCTAAAGCTGAAACTCCAGTACTTTGGCCATCTCATGCGAAGAGTTGACTCATTGGAAAAGACTCTGATGCTGGGAGGGATTGGGGGCAGGAGGAGAAGGGAACGATTGAGGATGAGATGGCTGGATGGCATCATGGACTCGATGGACATAAGTCTGAGTGAACTCCGGGAGATGGTGATGAACAGAGAGGCCTGGCGTGCTGCTATTCATGAGGTTGCAAAGAGTTGGACACGACTGAGCGACTGAACTGAACTGAACTGAACTGATTCACCTTGGACCTGTGATTATCTAGGCGTATTCTTCTTAGCAGAGGAAATGAGTGAGTGGAAACATGTAATTGATCTGAAGGCCTCAGCTCAGATCTGGCCCACAGTCACTTTCACCCACATTTCAGGACCAAAGCAAATCATATGATCAGTATCAGTGGAGAAATATTCTCTGCCTACAGTGAGAGGCACTGGAAAGACACCTGCAGGAGTGTGGATGTATCATCCTCTTACAAGGAACAAAGAGTTGGGAACCATGATCCTGTCTACCCTGGAGAGCTCAGAAACCCTGTGTAGGTAATGTGCCAGTTGAGACCTACACAAAGAGAAGGAACCAGCCCTACAATCATCTCGAGAAAGAATTCCAGGCAGAGGGCCCAGTGGGGAGGAGGTCCATGGCAGGAACAAGCTTGGAGGATTGGATGAAACAGAAAGATTCAAGTATGGCTGAAGGAGGGAGGCAAGAGAGAGATTCAGAGTCTGCAGAAGCTTGATCTCGGAGGGTCTCGCAGGTCACAGTGAGGGTTTGGGTTTGCAATGAGAAGAATGGGCATGACAAGTGTACTTAAGTTTTCTAAAGAAAACTCTGGCTGTGTCTGGTACCTACTGTCTGGCAGGTAGTCAAGTAGCGTAGATCAGCTTTGAAAACCTATAAGATGGATGACCAGAAACCCCCAAGGCTTTTTCTCAAGGGATTTGGATGCTAGCCTAGGAAACTGCAGGATAATGCAGCCTAGATTCTGGTTCTTCACCCTGGAGATGGGCGTTTGTTGTTCAGTCGCTAAATCATGTCCAACTCTTTGTAACCCCATGAACTGCAGCAGACCAGACTTCTTTGTCCTTCATCATCTCCCAGAGTTTTCTCAAATTCATGTCCATTGAGTCAGTGATGCCATCCAGCCGTCTCATACTCTGCCACTGCCTTCTCCTCCTGCCCTCAATCTTTCCCAGCAGCAGGGTCTTTCCCAATGAGTTGGCTCTTTGCATCAAGTGGCCAAAGTATTGGAACTTGAGCTTCAGCATCAGTCCTTCCAGTGACTATTTAGGGTTGATTTCCTTTAGGATGGACTGGAGATGGGCATGGACCCTCTGTTTCTTGGGGCTGTACCTCCCCAGGGAACCGGTGGACTTGTCAGGGAGAAAGAAAGTTCAGGGTGGGCCCCAGATATGTACACCACTCTGACACAACCTCCTAATTCAGAGCAGAAGCCTCAATAAGGAATCACTTTAGAAGAAAGGCTGTGCTTTAATTTATTGTTTTTTTTTTTCCCTAAAGTTTAAACATTCTCTGCACTGGAGTGGCTGTTGCTTATGCATCTGACTTATTTAGGCAATTTGCTATTGTGTGTGTGGTCCAATCCAGCCTGTTTCAGTAAAGCGTATATTAGACTCTTGGAAATTGTCCAGTGGGCATTTTGTGCATGCATAGATATGTGTGTGTGTGTGAGAGAGAGACAGAGAGAGAGGCGGGGTGGGCGCGGGGGGAGAAAAGATGGCAAGAAAATTTTTGACTAGCAACCCAAGCATGATGTTCACAGATGAATAGTATATATTTAATTTGAAGAATGAACTCTTTTTTGAAATTTTGGCTATTGTCAGTCATCTTGCAAGCACACTGACATGGTTTAAATTAGTGTTGTGGAAGCAATATACTGCAAAGGAGTGCGTGACTAAATTATTAAGAGCAAATCCATAAGGACCAAGCATGAAAACATCTTAGCAAATAGAGAAACTTTAGATGGAGCTTTTCACCAGCTGTGTCCCTGGTCATTGAGCACAACATGTGGCAGTTTGCCGGGGACTATTTTGGGAAAAACAGTCATTTCATCAAGGATCCAGCTTAGGTTTGAAATTTTGTTTGGATCATTTGCCAAGAAATTGACGACCAAAAATTCAATATGACAAATGTTAAGAGAGTTGGAAACCAAGGCAGGGAACTCAGCTCACCAAGTTTTAACTCTTACTAACCTGTTGGAAAAGAATATTGCTGAGTAATTCTGTCACATTATTAATTTATAATTTGTTCCTAGCCTAGTATTTCCATATGGCTCTGATGGGTAAGCAGAAATCTTGGAAGCTTTAAAAGTCAAAGGGCTACTATGAAATCTTGGCTTTGTGACTTTTGGATGGTATGAGCGTGGGCAAGTCACCACACTTTGTGCCTACATTTATTCATCTGTAAACTGCAAGGGCAATGCACACCCTACAGGCTTAGAAGAATCGATGTGTTCGTGTTTGCAAAAAGCCCTTTTAAACTTGCAAGCAGGCACAAGCATGCATTCTAACTTTTACTGATGGCAAAGATAGGGGATAAGGGTCACTACTGAGCACTGCAGATATGAAGAGTTCAGAAATAATCTCAACACTTTTGAAAATTCCTGGGGCTCTTTCATTGAACAATCAAAAGAAAAGTCAGGGCAAGCGTTTCAGCTCTGACTCGGGGGCATGGACTTGGAAGATGTTGGGAAGCAGATTGCAACCAAAGGCAAGGAAAAATAAAATGAGAACAAGTCTGCAGCAGGTTTTAGTCTGATGTTTAAGCCATTGGAGGACTGTGAACCCCTCATCTTGTTTTCATTTCCCCAGATGATGGGCGCATCAGCTTGGGAAGATAACAGCTCTCTCCATGGAGAGAGAAGCATCCAATGATTAGGGGCAGCTCCAGGTGAGGAAATGGGAGGGGACTTGGGGACCTAAGGCAGGTGTGAGGTCTGTAGCATAGACACCTTCCGTCTCAAATAGGGGGCCAGCTAGTCTTCTAGCATGGTACAGGCACTCAGAGTCTGTTTATTGCACTGATGAATGAATGGACTCTTGGAGACAAAAGCAGGAAATGGGGGCCTTGGATCAAATTCTGCTTCTTCTTGAAGTCCTAACTGAAGTTACGCCTTGTCTGTGTAGTCTTTTCACCAGGTATGTCTCTTTACACCTTTGTTCTTAGTCTACCACGGGGGAGAATACTTTGGGCCGTTCTTTACTTGTCTCATTCTGTCTATTTTTAAAATAAGAGAATTTTTTTTTCCTGGGGTGTTTGCCATTACTAGGGCCTGCTCTTTGTACTGAAGACCCAAAGAAACCCACTGCCTAGGTGTGAGGATGAAAGCCAATGACCAAGCCAATATAAAAGCCAATTTCTCCAAAGAAGATACGCGGTTATTGTTGTTGTTCAGTTGCTGAGTAACGTCCGACTCTTTTGAGACCTCATAGATTGTAGCCCACCAGGCTCCTCTGTCCATAGGACTTCCCAGGCAAGAATATGGAATAGTTTGCCATTTCCTTCTCCAGAGGATCTTCCTAACCCAAGAACTGAACCCATATCTTCTGCACTGGCCAGTGGATTCTTTACCACTGAGCCACCAGGGAGCCCAAAGAAGATATACAAATGATCAATAAGCACATGAAAAGATGTTCAATGTTTTTAGTCATTAAGAAACTGCTGGTCAAAACTACCACTTCATACCCACCAGCATGGCTATAATTAAACAGAAAATAACAAGTGTTGGTGAGGATGTGGAGAAATTATAATGTTCATGCAATGGAGTGGGAATGTAAAATAGTGCAACCACTGTGGAAACCAGTTCAGAGGTTCCTCAAAAAGTTAAACATAGAATTAGCAGGTAGGGAATTCCCTGGTGGCTAAGTGGTTAGGACTCTGCACTTTTACTGCTGAGGGTGCAGTTTCCATTCCTGGTTGGGGAACTAAGATCCCACAAATCGTGTGGCACAGCCAGAATAATAATAATAATAAAGAATCAGCAGATGACCTAGCAATTCCACTTCTAAGTATGTACAATAAAGAATTGAAAGAAGTGTTAAAAATTTATACATGAAAGTTCATAGCAGCACTATTGACAAGAGCCCAAAAATGGAAACTTCCCAAATGCCTATCAACTGATGAATGGGTAAAGCAAACGTGACTAAAGGTGTTGACCATCTTTTCATGTGCTTGTTGATCATTTGTATATCTCCAAAAATTGGCGTATATCCGTACAGTGGACTATAATTCAGTCATAAAAGGAACGGAGAACTGATACCACAACACACATGAACCTCAAAAACATTAGGTTAGGTGAAATATTTAAGACACAAAATCTGCCTATTGAGTGTTGATAATTCCACTTCCTTGAAATATCATGACTAGACAAATCCATAGAGACAGCGTCATTAGTGATTACCAGGGGCTGAGGGGAGGGCAGGATGGGGAGGGACTGACTGCTTCATCTCAGAGAGGAAACTATCTAGTGCTGATGAACGCATGGTATTGTGAATGTTCTCAGTGACACCAAATTATGCACTTTAAGTTGTTAATTTTATGTGATGTGAATTTTACCCCAATAAAAATAAGTTAGTTGAACAGAACTTCAGTAACTATTCACGGCCTAGTGAGGGCTATAAGAGACGTGTGGTCCTTGTCCAGTGGGAGCATGGATGGAAAGAAACTGCCTGTCTCTGGGGGGCGTTGAATGGGACAGTGGTGTGGAAGGAGGCATCCTCATTTGGGTAGCATCTTGTAGAGGAAAGGAGTGTGCTCCAGGTAGAAGGGATGATGCAGATAAGACATGGAGGTCTGAACAAGCGGGATTTGTTTGGGGAACATGAAACTTCTTGCAGACTTCACGAGTAGGTCAGGCTTGAAACAGTGTAATGGAAAGAAAGCAAACACACACTTATTAAGCACTTACTATGTGCCAGGCAGCAAAGCTAAGGGCTTCACCATGAGGTCATTTACTCCTCCCAACAACTCTGATATTTTTTTCACTCTTACCTGGAATGAAACTGAGTATGAGAGGAGGTAGTTTGCCCAGTGTTGTATAGAACCTTCACCTGTACAACTACACAAAGAGAATACACACAGAGTGAGGAGTTTGTAAGAAGAGTGGTATGACTCTATTCCTCCTAGGCAATGCTGCTTTATTAGATGTTTGAAGATGGGTTCAGGGCTAGCAGGAGAAGCTTTGTTCTGGGAACCAAATGTAAACCCACATTGTAATAGTCAGCATTCTCCAGTGAAGCAAGACAAACGGGTGATGTGTGTGTGTGTGTGAATCACTCAGTCGTGTCTGACTCTTTGAGACCCTATGGACTGTAGCCTACCAGGCTCCTCTGTCCATGGGATTCTCCAGGTAGGAAGAAATTTAGTATAAGGCTCATGAAATTATGAAGGATGAGAAATCCCCTGATCTTCCATCTAGAGCTGGAGACCCAGAAAGGATGAGGGTATAATTAAGTCTGAGTCCCAAGGGCTGAGAACCTGGAGCATCAGGGCAGGAAAGACCCATGCCACAGCTGGGGCAACTGGGCAGGAGGGACCAGATTCTGCCCCACCCTCTCCTTTCTGTTCTGTTCAACACTTTAGCAGATTGCATGATGCCCACCCACATGGGGAAGGCAAATTGCTTTCCTGAGTCCACTGATTCAAAGGCTAATTTTATCCAGAAACACTCGTAACACATCCAGAAATAATGTTTGGCCAAATATCTGGTTACCCCATGATCCCGTCAAGTTGACACATAAAATTAATCATCACCTGCGTGTTATAGATCTCTTGTGTGTTTGACTCTGGAAAAGAGTTGTGATATTGTGTTGCTTTTTATTGCAGTTTTAAAAATAGTTAAAATACATTTAAGCAGGTCTAGACCAGACTCTTGTGGGTCACTTGCTTTCAACAGAACACAGTTTGAAAACCACTGCTTGCATGATCAGAAACCATTTAGCCCTATTAAGTCATATCACATGTGCCTCTTGTGCCTTTGAATAGAATTCTGTCTCCTTGTGGCCCATTTTTTTTTTTACATGTTATATATAATGTGTGGTCAAAAAGCGCCAAATCAGTAACAGGACTGATAGAACTGCTGTGACTCAGACTCGATGAATGATCATTTGTACAGTGATTATATGTTTCTGTAAAGTCTTTATATGAGCAATTTCACTTTTGACCTTTGTAACCACTGGAAAATTCTTTAGAGTTATCCTATATCCCCATCTCAATTTTTTAAAGAAATTAATATCTTATTTCAGAATACTTTTAGATTTACAGAAACATTGCAAATATTTCTGTATCTATGTATATATATTTATATATGTGTGTACATATATCTCACACCCAATTTTCTCTTCTATTCATGTCTTACACTGGTGTGGTACATTTGCCACAATGAATGAATCGATACAAATACAACGTTATTGAACAAGTCATGTTTTGTTCAGGTTGCCTTTGTTTTTATCGAATGTCCTGTTTCCATTCCAGAATTCCATCTGGGACACCACATTCCATCTGATTGTCATGTCCCCTTAGACTCCTCTTGGCTGTGACAGTTTCCCAGACTTTCCTTCTTTTTGATAACCTTGACAGTTTTTTTCATATTTATTTATTTGGCTGTGCCAGGTCTTAGTTGCAGCACTTGGGAATCTTCGATCTTCATCGTGGTATGCAGGATCTTTAGTTGTGGCTTGTGGAAAATAATTCCATAACCAGGGATCAACCCGGGCCCATGCATTGGGAATTCAGAGTCTTAGTCTCTGGACCAGCAGGGGAAGTCTCACCTTGACAGTTTTGAAGGATACTGGTCAGGTGTTTTATAGAATGTCCCTCAACTGGGATTTTTCAGACATTTCCCTCTTGGCAAGAATGGGGTAATGGCTTTGGGAGGTGGTGTCATTTTTATTGTGTCTTATCAGAAGTGGAAAAAAGTGAAAGTGTTAGTTGCTCAGCCATGTCTGACTCTTTGGGACTCCATGGACTGTAGTTTGCCAGGCTCCTCTGTTTATGGAATTTTCCAAGCAAGAATACTGGAGTGGGTAGCCATTCCCTTCTCCAGGGGATCTCCTGGACCCAGGTAGTGAACCCAGGTGTCCTGCACTGCAGGCAGATTCTTTACCATCTGGTCTACCAGGGAAGCATCTTTTCAGGGTACATGGTAAAGAATCCACCTGCCAGTGCAGGAGATGCAGGAGACGCAGGTTTGATCCCATGGGAGAGGATCCTCTGGAGGAGGGCATGGCAACCCACTCCAGTGTTCTTGCTTGGAGAATGCCATGGACAGAGCATCCTGGCAGGTTCCACTCCATGGGGCTGCAAAAGTCTGAGCAACTCCATGACTCAGCACGCATGCACCAGGGCCCATACTGCCAACATGGCTTCATCACTGTGGATGCTGAACTCGACCACCACGGCCGAGGCTGTGTTTGCCAGGTCTCTCTGCTGTAAAGGTACTCTTTCCTCCTTTCCATCTTGTACTCTCAGGAAGGAAATCACTATGTGATCTGCTCTGAGAGAATGAAAGTTGACGCTCCACCTCTGAGAGCTTCACACCACCTTCCACTGCTCTCCTTTCTGTTCTCGGTGAAGGAGTAGAAAGTGGGAATTACCTATATAGGGATGGCTGTGTTTCTCTCCAGCCTTCCATTAGGGCAAGGGTTCCCCACACTGGTCCTACTGACATTTGTGGGAAGACGTTTCTAAGTACCACTTTGGCACAGGACAAAATTCCCCACTACTCCTGGTCCTATTTGAAAACTACTGTCTCTGATAGTGCTGTGAAGAAAGATCTTCCAAAAAAAAAGAAAAGAAAAGAAAAGAAAAAATATAATAATATAAAATATTCCTTCCCTAGGCACAAAACTATTATACCCCAGTAAGAATGCCCCCATTCTGTAAGTTTAACTTACAGAACTCAGGAAACACATGCATTTTTTTCAGTGCCAAAGCGCTGCCTCATTCTACGGACAGAACCTAAGAGACGGAGTGAATGGTAGTGCTCTATGCATGCAACGCCCATAGAATGCAGCTTGAATGGTGCTCCACCCCTTGAGAAAGGCAGTGGCCCTGAATTTACAGATCCTGCAGAGATTCCTAGCATGTGCCCCACTTTATGTTCGTCCAGGATGGGCAAGGTTCTGCTGTGGTAACAAACGTCCTGAAAAATCTCTGTGGCTTAAAACACTGAAGGTTTATTTTTCATTCACATTTCCTATGAGGGCCAGAGATGACCTGCTCTTTGCTGTCACTTAGGAACCCAAGATGCTAGGGTCTATATCTCAACATATGCTTCCCCAGTCTTCATGGCAGAGATAAGTGGGCACTGCCACGTCTCACACTGGCAATCACGTTTCTGTAAATGACAGTCATCATTTCTGCATAGCTTTTGCTGGCCAGAGCAATTCATGAGGCCATGCCTAACCTCAGGGAGTTAGGAAAGGACACTTTTACTTTGCACCTGGGAGGAGTCATGTGAGAATATTTGTGAGCCACCCGGGCTTCCCTCATAGCTCAGTTGGTGAAGAATCCACCTGCAAAGCAGGAGCCCTGGTTCGATTCCCGGGTAGGGCAGATTGGCTAGAGAAGGGAAAGGCTATGCACTCTAGTATTCTGGCCTGGAGAATTGCATGGACTGTATAGTCCATGGGGTCTCAGAGTCAGACGTAACTGAGTGACTTTCACTTTCACTTTCAATGATCACCACAGCTTTGAAATACAAAGCATGGTACTATTATGCCCAAACTGTTACTGAAGAATCAATACAGAAATGATTCATCCATGCCTTGCTGCTTTATGACAGGGCCTCAAAAATCTTTTTTGGATAAAAGGAATATCTCCAAATATCCAGGTATTTTTAGGAAGAGAAAGTTACATAGGAGTCATCTGTGTAGAAAATGTTCCAACCAAATTTAAACCAAGATATAGGATCTGGTTGCGTATGAACTGTGCCTTGTCCATATCTCTTACCAGGACCTACTAATGTCTATCTATGGTAACAGAGGGTTGTGCAATCAGTGTTTTTGATTTGATTTTTTTCCGGGGGGGTGCTTCACTGTGTAATATGTGGGATCTTAGTTCTCTGACTAGGCATCAAACCCACTTCCCGCCCCTTGCATAGGAAGCTTGGAGTTTTAACCACCAGACCACCAGGGAAGTCCCACAATCAGAGTTTTGTGTAAAGATTTTTGCATGTTCGTCTCTGGAAGATTGTAGTGACCTGTCCCCTATTTCCCAACCCGCCTCTGTGGACCAAAAGATCTGAGCCTGCGGGAAGACAGCAAGCTATAAACAAAGAACTTAGGGAGCGGGTTTGACTTTGAAAGATTGTGGATATAAGTAGTGTAGTGTGGGTGCCTTGTGATGATGGAACTTTGTGGAGTATCAAAGAGGAGATGCCTCTTCATCCTCCATGGATAGCCAGTGGGGTCCCATCAACAATGGGGAGACGTCTTCCTGGCAGTGAAGGAGGAAGAATGATATGGCTTTCTCAGGTGGCTTAGTGTACAGTAGACAATGATAAGGAGCCTGGGGTGGGGAAATAGTGAGCTGCTTCTGTGGTCTCCCAGGAGTAAGCCCAAGGCAGAGGGCTGACCTCTTGCAAATAAGCAGCTGAAGTTTTGGAACCAGAAGAGTCTGGGCATTAACTTAATATAATCTCCTTCATATCCAAACGCTTGTGAAGCCTGGGGGAAATTCTAATTATGTGAGGATTTACGAACGATTTTAAAGATCTTTGAAATTGCAGTCTCTGAAAAGATTATAGACCTTTAATTTAAATATTGATTCTCACTGAGCAAAATAGCTTTTGTGCATCAGTAAAGCAGTAACATGGACAGTTATATTAAAAAAGTGAATATTGAATACTTGGTTTGATCACTGTTTTCTGAAAGTGTTGCTGTGTGTGTGTGTGTGTGTGTGTGTGTGTGTGTGTGTGTAGAAATGCAAACTACTGATGAGGTATATCTATACGTGGGCTTCCTGGTGGCTCAGTAGTAAAGACTCACCTGTCAATGCAGGAGATGCACATTCGATCCCTGGGTTGGGAAGATCCCCTGGAGAAGGGAATGGCAACCCACTCCAGTATTCTTGCCTGGGAAGTCCCATCGACAGAGGAGCCTGACAATCTACTGTCCACGGGGTCACAGAGAGTCAGACATGGCTCAGCGACTTAAAACAGCAACAGTATGTGGTATACATGTGTGAAATTATTTATTATGGGCACATCTTGGCTTATATACATTTGCTTAATGTTTACCTCCCATAATACTTGAATCCTTTACGGTCATAAATGCCCTGCTATTTAGGAAAGTGTGGTTTGGGAGTTGGGTCAAATAGCACTCTTGGCTATCATCAAGTAATGAATTGGGATTGCTTATTCCCTGGGAATGGTGAAAGATTCCCTTCTCTGCTCATGAGGTGTCCGAGGCTAATGTATTCTTTAAGATGTTCATCCACATGGAAAAGTTTATTTTTGTTAATTGCCTGTGAGTCAACAACTATACCACACTTTTCCAGGAGAAAGTAGCTCATTTTCTAGTGTACACACTTTCAAGTTCTTTAAGAAGGAGGAGCCTAGAGAAGTGTTTTTGAAGTCATCAACCTCCAGCAGAGAGACTGATGCATGTTCCTAGGACCCCGTGGCTGACTTGCTTAACAAGACTAGGCTGGGGGAGGAAGGTGAGAACAGAGGCAAATGAAAGCATTCCATGGCACTTGTTTCATTCAGGATAAGATGTAAATATTGATAAGGTTAAGCAGTGAATGGGGAAAATGTGATGGTGAATCTTCATAAATTAGGAACAACTATCAGAAAACAAAAATAGGTCATGTAATTTTCAAACAGTCAAAGAGTTTGATCTATCTAATGGAAGCCAGGAAAGGAGAAGTTAAAAAAAAAAAAAAAGTTGAGTAATTGGGATAAAATTAAAGTTCAGTTCAGTTCAGTCACTCAGTCGTGTCTGACTCGTCACGACCCCATGAATCGCAGCACGCCAGGCCTCCCTGTTCATCACCATCTCCCAGAGTTCACTCAAACTCATGTCCATCGAGTCAGTGATGCCATCCAGCCATCTCATCGTCTGTCATCCCCTTCTCCTCCTGCCCCCAATCCCTCCCAGCATCAGTCTTTTCCAATGAGTCAACTCTTTGCATGAGGTGGCCAAAGTACTGGAGTTTCAGCTTTAGCATCATTCCTTCCAAAGAAATCCCAGGGTTGATCTCCTTCAGAATGGACTGGTTGGATCTCCTTGCAGTCCCAGGGAAACTCTCAAGAGTCTTCTCCAACACCACAGTTCAAAAGCATCAATTCTTCGGCGCTGAGCCTTCTTCACAGTCCAACCCTCACATCCATACATGACCACAGGAAAAACCATAGCCTTGACTAGACGGACCTTAGTCGGCAAAGTAATGTCTCTGCTTTTGAATATGCTATCTAGGTTGGTTAGATGGCAGAAATAAATCCTAATGTAGCAGTAATTACAGTAAATAGTAACTCACCAATTAAAAGGCAGAAGAACTCAGATTGGGTGTAGAACATAAAATCTGGCAAGACTTTGTCAATAAGAGAGTACTGAAGGAAAGAAATTGGTTAGACTAATAACAAAAGGATGAAAGAATATATATCCTAGACAAATGTGAACCAAAAGAAAGTTGGAAGAGTAATATAAATATCTGATGAAACAGAATTAAAGGCAAAATCACTAAGGGCAAAGAGGGATGTGATATACTTATAACCATAGAGTAAGAATGTGTACATATATATATGTATGTATGTATGTATATATAATGAACATAAACTCACCTGATAACATCATCTTGAAACACATAAATGACAACTGATAGAACTATGGGAAGGACCAAATCAAGTCAACAAAAATTACTGTGGGTAGGAATTTTAAAGCAGCTCTCTCAAACTGCTTAAGCAAGCCAAACATAAGCAAAGAAATGGCAGCCTGCTCCAGTATTCTTGCCTGGAGAATCCCATGGACAGAGTCTGGCAGGGTACAGTCCGTGGGGTTGTAAGAGCTGGACACAACTTAGCGACTAAACCATAATAGGTGTGCATACTACATTAAGGTGAGGAGCTAGTAGTAGATATGTACAGAATTCTATATCCAACAAACAGTAAAGGTATATTTTTCAGACTGGATTATTTTTTAAAAATGACAATTCATCAAGGAAGACTTCTGATTACAAAGAAACTTATTTAATGGAGAGTTATATTGTTTAATAAAAATGCAATAAGATGAGAAATCAATATCAAGACAAAACTAAAATATAGCTCATATCTGTAAGTCATAAGGGAAGTTATGAAATACTTAGAACTAAACAGAACTAAAAAACTGCTTATCAAAATTAATTAGTTAAAGTAGCACTTAGAGGAAAATATAGCTTTAGATACGTTTATTTGAAAACAAGAAAGATTGAAAACACAGTAACAAAGAGTTCAAGAGGAGAATTGGAAAAAGAATAAACACAAAGAAATGAGGAAAACAGCTATAATAAATATAAGATAAGAAATTTAAAGAATACTAAGAAATAATAGAGAAGATTAATGAAATCAAAATATTATACTTCAAAAAAAAAACCCCAAAACCAAAAACCCACAGTAGAGATACTCTTTGGCTGGACTGATCAGGATAAGTAGAGAATGAACAAATAACAAACTTACAGAATGAAAAACAGGGAAATAAAGTAGACATAGCTGAAAAATATGGAAAATTATTATGAATAACTATCAATATACTTGAAAACTACATGTATAAACAAATATAAAATACCAAAATAGTGTAAGAGAAGCTAACAATATTGAATAGACCAATAATCAATAATGAAATTAAAATTATATTCAGACTCTTTTCTCTAACAAAGGCTCCAGATATAGTGGTTTTATTTATAAGTTCTACCAAAATAAAAAGAGTAAAAATAAATAGCTCTGGGAAATAGAAAAGTATAAAAGCATTATAAATGCTTTATAAGACTAGCATATTATTGATTCCAAATTCTCTGAGAGTCAATACACAAGGTCATTGGGCTTTTACACATAGATATAAGAATGCACAAAGTAATATTAGCTACAAAATAAAAGGATAAAAGTAGCAGGTGATCATGGAGAGTTTATCCCAGAAAAGCAAAGATGGTTCAACCTCAGAAAATGCACTGCTACATAAATCCAAGGAGAAAAACCACTCAATCATCTCAGATATAAAAAGCTATCTTAATAAAGTTCAACATCAATTTATGATAAAAAATATCTTGCAAACTATGTCTAGAGGGGACTTCCTTAATATGATAGATTTATGCCTCCAACCTACAGCAGAAAACATACTTCAGAGAAGCTCTGGACCAGTCCCCTTTATGATTAGAAACATATGCTACTGTTTAACACAGTGCCAAAGGTTCTGGCCAACTCTATAAGAGAAAACCAAGTCAAAACAAAACAATACAGTCTAATGATTTGGAGGGAGGGTACTAAGTTGTCATTTGCTGATGATATGATCTAAATAAAAATCTATAAGAATCAACAGGAAAAGGTTAGAATAGAGAGTTGAGGAGATTTGCAACACATAGATAAACTTAGAAAAGTCAATGGTGGTGGTATGGTTTCTCTCTGTACCACCAGCATACAATTAGAAAATGAAATAGAAAACAAGATGCCTTCAAAATGGCAATAATTATCTAGCAATGAACAAAGAATATACATCATATATATGGATAAAGTTTTAAGAAAATATGAAATGGTGAGCTTCTCCATGCTTACGAATGCTGTGCTTTAACATTATAAAGATATCAGTTTTCTCTGAATTCATGTACGATTTCGGTGTGATCCAAAACAAAGTTCTAATTAGTTTTTTTAAGGGATGTGACAAAGTTATGTTATATACAGAAGGATGTAAATCCATGAATGAATAAGTTAGTTTGGAAAAGAAGAGGAAGAAAGCAGACTCCCACTGCTAGATATTAAGACACAGTACAAAGAAAGGAAGAAAGAGAGAGAGAGAAAGAAAGAACAGTGAGTTATTGGTAGATGAACAGAGAAATAGACCAAATGAACAGACATAACTTATATTGGTATGATAAAGGTCAGGGAGCTATCAGACAATCATTTAATAGAAGGTGTTGAGAACACTGGCTCACTATACAGAGAAAGACAAAGCTAAATCCCTACATTACATCACATACAAAGTGCATCTCAGATAGATGAAGAGGTATAATGTGAAAAGTAAAACTAGGATGTTAACAGAAGATGTAGGACTGATGGGACCTAGGGGGAAGGAAGGACTTCTTCAACATGGCCTAAAGAACAAATCATTAGATGATAATTGATGTTTTTAATTACACACTAAAAGAGTTCAGCTTAAAAAGACAAGATGAACAAAATTTGCAGATGAGAGATTAGGAAAACAAATCCACAATGTCTAAGACCAATGAGAAACCAATGTATAGAATATGAGGAACTCTTCCAATAAGAGAAAAATGGACAAAGGATGTGAATAGCAGTTCATAGAAGGGGTAAACCTAAATAACTAGCAAACATATAAAGAGATGCTCAAACTCAGCAATATTCAGAGAAATGCAACTTAAGAATAGAATAACATTCTACTCCCATTTTAATTGCAAAATTTATAATCAATTTAGTTGGCTAACAGATGGGTTGGATATGGGATGCTAGGAACCCTCCTATCCTGCTGGTGGAAATGGAAACTGGCCAGTCACCCAGGAGAGCAACTGGGTAGGGCTTATTTAAATGATTTGTGTGTAAGGATGTAGAGACTCAAAAACCCACTTGTGGGTGATTTCAGAAAAAAGTCTTTGCATGAATCCAAAGGAAGACACAGATGCAAATGCTCAGTACATAGTGTTTGTGTCTCCTACATGTCAGAGGGGAAAGAGTTCAGCAAAGCATGGTGAGCAGATAATGAAATACCACGCAGTAGCTACAGTGCAAAATCGATGTACTCATAGCGACAGGGACCCAACTTGAATGCACAGAACTCAGCTGAAGAAGGAAAAATATGTGGTTCACAGCCCAATGCTGTTTATGTAAATTTCAAAATGTATGTACACACAATAAACAATTCTACACCTTCCAGAGCCATGGTTTTTCCAGTGGTCATGTATGGATGTGAGAGTTGGACCATAAAGAAAGGTGAGCCCTAAAGAATTGATGCTTCTGAACTGTGGTGTTGGAGAAGACTCTCGAGAGTCCCTTGGACTGCAAGAAGATCCAATCAGTCCATCCATCCTAAAGAAAATCAATCCTGCATATTCATTGGAAGGACTGATGCTGATGTTGAAACTCCAACTCCCTCCTGGGTGACCCGGCCACCTGATGCAAAGGGCCACCTCATTGGAAAATACCCTGATGCTGGAAAGGATTGAAGGCTGGAAGAGAAGGGGACAACAGAGGGCGAGATAGTTGGATGGTATCACTGACTTGATGGACATGAGTTTGAACAAGCTCTGGGAGTTAGTAATGAACGGGGAAGTTTGGCATGCTGTAGTCCATGGGGTCACAAAGAGTTGGACACGAATGAACAACTGAACTGAATTGAAAATTTTACAGAGATACCTACAAATGTGTGGATACATATGAAGTGTATTTGAACTGTTGCCTGTGAGGGATAATGGGAGTGGGAACTTTTTTAAGGAAGTAAATAAGTAAATGAAATAAGAGAGCAGACTTGCCTGGATTGATGAAGAAAATAGGCCATGAATGAGACATAAGATAAATTCAACCATCTGTCTCTGACACATTTTTGCCTACGTATATTTTCTCTGTTTCCTCGTTTGCCACTAAATACGGACAACCTAATATGAGAGGTTTTAAAACTAAGTCACCTTTGAAAGGAAGAACTAAATTTCCGGCTCCTGCAGTTTGGAGGAAACAAGTGGTCTCCATCCTTAATTTAGAGGGCTTCAGTCCAGTGTTCATCACCTGTTCCTCACACCTGGCTTTACTTGGCCTCCTGTTGTAGCCTACAGAAGAATTCCAGGGAGACCTTCTGTTTTCAAAATCAAGGCTTCAGAGCAGGCATCTCCCCCTGCCCCCTATTTTGCCTGCACAGACTTTCTAATTGATTGATGCTTCCCTTCCATCAGGCTGCATCAGTTATTATATTAGCAGCTTTATGGTCTGATATCTGATCCCTTGGCAATCCCACAAGGCGAGTGTAGGTTGTTACAGGCAACCAAGTCCTCAGACAATGTCCAGGTTTCCCAGATAATAACTTCTCAAGATTTATTTTTTTCATTAAGAGTCTGTTAGATTCCCTAAATTTTATTTGTAACATGGTACAAAGGAGAATTAATTGAATGTCAGGGACTTTTCCTTCTGCGGTGGCCTTTATGCTTGCCTACAAGTAAAAAATAAACCATTATAGGGCCCCAGATAGATCAGCTCAACTAACTCCTGCCTTCAGCTTTGGTTACAGCTATCTGGGTTTATTGGTCCTGTTTTCAGAAAACTCTTGGACGTAATATTTTCCCACCTCCATTTGGCCTCCTCGTGAGGGAATTCCCTTTATAGTGATTCCCACATCCTCCACGAGGCTGGTTTCAGCTTCAGTTATTATTTCATTCAATGAAGACAAAGCATCTGGAAAATATCCTTTGTTCAATAAATGTTCATGAATCTAAGCCTCTTAATAGTTCCCCAAGCAGTCTTTATGTCTCTCCCTAATCAATTTTTGTTATAGCAAACTTTCTAATGGTGATAATTCCAAGGAAGGCTGTAATTCTAGGTATTTAGCAGATTTCTATTAATAACAGATTTCATTATTATGGGCATACATGGAATCTGTCACAATATAGAGCTTATCAGAAGAACCCAACATTCTTCCTATAGATTTGATGCTGACTTTGTCTCCGTCATTCAAGTAATGTTAGTAGATGCTGTTTCTCCACAAATTACCAGTCTCTTGAGTGGTAGAAAGATATCATTAATGTAGAATACTCCATTTATTAAAAGTATTAAATTTTGCTATTTCTTGGTATGACAAGTTCAGGGGTCACAGAGGTCAAGGCCTTTAGTGTGCACACCTGTGCTGCAGGGACTGTGGGTAGAATAATTGGGAATCTTGACAGTTTCCAGTTCCCTTGATCTTGAGCACATCTCTGTGTCTCATTAAACTTAGAGAAACATATCTGTGTTTGGAAGGCAATTTTACCTCTAATTAGTTGGATGGCCTTGAGTGTATTAATTCCCTCCTTAGCCTCAGCGTCCTCACCTATGAGAGGAGAATTCCTTCATTCATTTAGCAAGCGCTTATTTTATTTCTTTTGTTTTTAATTTATTTATTTTTAATTGGAGGGTAATTGCTTAGCAATGCTGTGATGGTTTCTGCCATATATCAACATGAATCAGCCATAGGTATACACACGTCCCCTCCCTTTTATACCTCCCTCCCACCCCTCTAGGTTGTCACAGAGCACCAGGCCGGGCTCCGTGCATCATACAGTAACTTCCCATTAGTTTCACACATGGTAATGTACATGTTTTAATGCTACTCTCTCGATCCCACTCTCTCCTTCCTCTGTTGTATCCATAAGTCTGTCCTCTGTCTGAGTCTCTATTCCTGTCCTGCAAATAGGTTCATCAGTACCATTTTTTCTAGATTTCGTATATGTGTATGTGTGTGTGTGTGTTGATATACTACATTTGTTTTGGTGTTGTTCAGTCACTCAGTTGTGTCCGACTCTTTGCGACCTTATGAACTACAGCACACCAGGCATCCCTGTTCTCCACTAACTCTCAGAGTTTGCTCAAACTCAGGTCCATTGAGTCGATGATGCCATTCAGCCATTTCATCCTCTGTCACTCTCTTCTCCTTTTGCCCTCAATCTTTCCCAGCATCAGAATCTTTTCCAATGAGTTGGCCAAAATATTGGGTGGCCCAAAGTATTGGAACTTCAGTTTCAGCATCAGTCCTTCCAATGAATATTCAGGGTTGATTTCTTTTAGGGTGAGTGGTTTGTTCTCCTCGAAGTCCAAGGGACTCTCAAGAGTCTTCTCCAACACCTCAATTCAAAAGCATGAATTCTTTGGTACTCAGCCTTCTTTATGGTCCAACTCTCACATCCATACATGACTACTGGAAAAACTATAGCTTTGACTATTCCAATCTTCATCGGCAATGTGATGTCTCTGCTTTATAGTACACTATCTAGGTTTGTCATAGCTTTTCTTCCAAGGAGCAAGCATTTTTAATTTCATGGCTGCAGTCACCATCCACAGTGATTTTGGAGCCCAAGATAATAAAGTCTATCACTGTTTCCATTATTCCCCCATCTGTTTGCCATGAAGTGGTGGGACCAGATGCCATGATCTAAGGTTTTTGAATGTTGAGTTTTAAATCAGCTTTTTCACTCTCCTCTTTCACCTTCATCAAGAGGCTCTTTAGTTCCTCTTCGCTTTCTACCATAAGGGTGATGTCATCTGCATATATGAGGTTATTGATGTTTTCCTGCAATCTTAATTCCGGCTGTGCTTCAACCAGTCTGGCATTTCAAATGATGTACTCTGCATATAAGTTAAATAAGCAGGGTGACAAGCTACAGCCTTGATGTACTCCTTTCCCAGTTTGGAACCAGTCCGTTGTTCTGTGTCTAGTTCTAACTATTGCTTCTTGACCTGTATACAGATTTCTCAGGAGGCACGTAAGGTGTTCTGGTATTCCCATCTCTTTAAGAATTTTCCAGTTTGTTGTGATCCACCAGTAAAAGGGTTTAGCATAGTCCATGAAACAGAAATAGATGTTTTTTTCTGGAATTCCCTTGCTTTTTCTATGAACCAACGGATGACTGCAATTTGATCTCTGGTTTGTTTTAGTGAGCACTTATTAAATACCCACTATATGTGAAGCAATATTTCAGGAGCTGTGTAAAGAACTGCAAATAAGACAGGCAAAGTTGCCCCTTTTGTGGAGTTCACATTCTGGTTGAAACTTAAAACACAAACAAAATACAAACAAAAATCCAGTAGTGACATGGTGCGAATGTAATAGTGCAGTTGACCTTTGAGCAATTCGGGGATTAGGGGCACCAACCTCCAGCACGTCTGAAAATCCATGTCCAACTTTTGGTTTCCCGAATTAGCTACAACTAGCCTAATCTTTTATTTAAAGATTTTTTTTAATGTAGACTATTTAAAAGTCTTTATTGAATTTGTTACAATTTTGCTTCTGTTGTTTATGTTCTAGTTTTTTGGCTGTGATGCATGTGGGAGCTTCACTCCCCAACTAGGATCGAACCCATGTCCCCTGTACTGGAAGGTGAAGTCTTAACCACTGGGACAGCCAGGGAAATCCCTAGCCTATTGTTGACTGGAAGTCTTACTGATAATAGAAACAGTTGGTTAACACATATTTTGTAAGTTTTGTGTATTATATACTGTATTCTTCAAAGTAAACTGGGAAAAAATGTTATTAAGAAAATCATAAGAAAAAGAAAATACATTTTAGTACTATACTGGATTTTTAAACTTTTTTTTTGTATTTTTTACTAGTGTTTATTGATACTGAAAGTTTATTTTGTCCCTTTACAGAATGAATCATCTGTCAGTACTTATATCAATACTGCTTTATAATATATAAAACATTGTAGATGTTACACATATTACTATCGCTAGACATTGAAAATGAAAAGATAATGTAAGAGAGAAATTTGTATTTACAGGTATGACTATTCATGCATTGAGAATGAAGGAGTAGCAATATGATTATTTCATGGTAGCCTAGTGTAATCCATATAATTGCTTCACAGTAGCCTAGCCTATATACTAATAAAGGAATCAATATACAATTTTTATGATATACAGTATTACAGTCATATTCATAATACAGAATTGGAAACATTTTTACATTAACTATCCCCCATTTAATGTGATCATAGGCTGATATGCAGTCTTTCCATTTATAATCCAATTATGCAAGAGAGGCATACTGTGTGATGATGTAGTTCTTTGAAAGCAAGGTTATAAAATAGTAAGAAAACCACACATTATTAATTTTATATTAAATATCACTCATCTTATGCCTTTGTAAGGATAGTCTAGTCCATCTCTATCTCTATTTTTACCTTCATGACATAACTAACTTTTTCTTAATTTTTTTGCTATTTCTAGGCAGCAGGGTTTGTCTGAAAGTTTTTTTCAAGTTGCCATAAATCTCCAAGAAATTTTCCATACATTTATTTGAAAAGTCCTCATATAAGTGGACTCACCCAGTTCAACCCATGCTGTTCAAGGGTCAGCTGTACTTACCTTATAGAGCAGTTGTGCTACTTATCCAAGGGACATGTTACAAGGATTAAATGAGGGAACACACTTGTGTAGCTGGTGTGTAATGTGTGCCAACCAGTGGTATTGGGTTGACCAGAAAGTTGGGGTGTTTTTGTAACATCTTACAGAAAAGCCGGAATGAGCATTTTGACCAACCCAACAGTCAGCTGAGTGGAATAACAGTAGCTTAAAGGCCATTGCTTTTTCTGTCCTCTTGGAGAGACCAGTGGGGTGTGGTGGTGAAGATGCAGCAAATACTCTTGAAATGGGGCTAATATGCCCATGGAAACATCTTTCATGGAAAAAATGTTGCAAAGAAACACTAGTGCCCCTTGGTTTCCTAAGACAGAGAGTGTGGGGGATGCGTATGGAGGTAGAGTTTACTCCAGTCTGTGTAGCAAACCTCCTGCCTGGCACCTCCTTCCCACCCCATGCACGTCACTCTACCCACAGAAGGCATTAGAATTATTTCCCAGCAAGCATCAGAGCAGACCTTGGCTCTGATTTGAGGCTCACTTATAATTAAGTTGCAGCACCCATGCATGCATGCAGTTGGGTGGGTGGTCGGGAGAAGGGGGCAGCCTCCCCGGGCCAGTGTTCTTCCTCTCTTGTCTTCCCTGTATACTCACTGAGTCTTTGAGAATCTTTTTTTTTTTTTTTTTTAGTCTTTAATGAATTTGTTACAATATTGCTTCTGTTTTATGTTTTGGTTTTTGGCTGGAGACATGCGAGATGCTAGCTCCCAGACCAGGATTGAACTCTCACCCTCTGCACTGGAAGGTAACTGGCCTGCCAGGAAGTCCCTTCTCATTGAGGATCTTGCAAATTTTTTTTTAATATCATGGCCCAGCCTCTGTTTCCTTGGACCAAATAGGGGATGGGGCCTCTCCTAACTGAGACAAATTCTAAATTCTAGGTGGTTCTTGTCTTCTTCATCCCTGTGAGACTCAAGCTTGAGAAGGAAGAAGCTACGCTATCTGTTGAGACTGAGCTGGGCCTGGCCACGCACACTGACCTGTCTTTGTGGAGCCCTGACCATTCCTTGGCATTGTTCAGAAACCTGTCTGGCTCCCGGCTTCATAAAACCACTTAATATATAGTCACTTGACAGACAGAATATCTCTGGTGCTATACTTTGTGGTCCTTTTGGAAGGGGCTGTGAAATATGATTGAAAGGCACTTTGGAGGATGGAAAAGAGAAGTGGGATGGCTAAACAGTCAGCAGAAATCAAGTTTGAATTTGTGAACCACTCAGCGGGGCACAAGCCAGGACATTGGAAATAAATCAAAATGAGCCAACACATTTTTATATTCTTCTTATTCAAATATTTGTTACATCCATTACAGCACTGAGGCCTATTGGCCTTTTCTTGGGGACGCTGATTCTCAGGTTGTTGGCTTTTGTTTCCCTAAAGTAAGTAATAATCGCTTGAACTCCCTGGTATTGCCATTGACCGTGAAGCCAGCAGGATATACGTGAGGAAACAAATGCTTTCTCTGCCTGCTTTCTCATCTCTGCCTGAACCGGCTAAGTCTCTGAGCCTTGAAGGCTTAACAAGCCAACACAAACATGCTGAGTCCCCCAATCTGGTCAAAAAGAGTCTGATCGGGTTACAGTGAATTCCACTTGCTCCTGGAAAATGCAGTCAGGTTGAACAGGTTCAGATACGTTACAACAGACTGGATGTGAGCATCCCTTTAAAAAGACAAAACGTTGACATGCTTGTAGGAATTTGACGCGATACAGATTTGAAAATATTCTGAGCAGAGATTTTCATGTTGGATATCCTGACTGGTACCTGGTAAGGTAAATTCATTAACCACATTGTATTTCAAGCCCAAAGAGTTATGTCCTAAGTGAACATGATTAAGAGTCCAGGGCCACGTGGATTTCTTGAAGCAGCTGTGTTAGACATTCAAGTTAAGTTGGGGCATGAAGTGACCTCTAACATCTAAAGGAGCATTTATTCCTTGTAAGTTTATCCTCCAATGTAAAAAAATAGTGTTTGCTGACATACAGCCTTCATTAAGCTACCAGAGACTTAATAGCAGGAAGTTGTGTACAGATAAACCCAATGTGGTCGTCAGGGAAGAATGGGACTTAGTCAATTAAAATCATTAAAGGATATTTGAAATGCCTTTCTAATAGGGTGCCTAAGCAGTCCACACATTCAAATAAAGGAGAAACATCTTATCTCATTCCACGGTTCTTGGGGCCAAAGATTCTCCCTTGAACTTACTCTGTTTATAGATGGCAAGGAACAAGGTTTATTTGAACTGATTTTGTTTTGAGTTTGTGTGGGTTTTTCCTCTCAACTGCAGAATGTATCCTTTCAGTTCCTGAGTCTCTGAGCCTGGGTTATTATTATTATTTTTTTTTGTAGCAGTGCCAGAGTTTATCACCACTCACTTCTGGATAGTGTTAATGCAGCAGTCACTTCCTGTCTGCAAAACAATCGGAACATTCACCAGAGTTCTGGGTGTTAAGGCCACGTGGAGGATTGTTACCTGAAATGGCTAAAAGAAAGTTTTTAAGAAGTTAGTGCTTGATGCTGACACTGTTTATGGAGAAATATTGTTCTAGGTTCAACACGTGCCCATCAAACACATGGGATGGATAAGGCAGACCTGAGAACAGGCCAGAGGGGACCCCTTTGTGAGTGTTTACTTAAGAGTGCCTCATGGAGCCTCTGGGCCTCACTGCATCGAGTGTCCGTCTGTAAGTAGCAGGAATTCCAAGGAAGGGAGTCTGTTAATGTAGAGCGGGGGTTCTCATACTTCAGCCCGCGTCAGCATCACTGGGAGCACTGATGAAAACGTGCACTTGAGGGACCATTTCCAGAGGCTATGATCAGTCACTCACAGCTGGGGGTGGAGGGGGTGTGGTGAGGAGGTGGGAGGGCCCTTGAGAAGAGCATTTCTAACAAGTTCCTAGGGGATGCGAACGCTGCTGGTCCAGGGAGCACATGTGGAGAACCACTGCCGAGGAACCACAGGGAGATCAAAGGGGGATGAAACTCCATGTCGGACTGAATATTGGCTTGGCCCCAGAATTCGTTTGGGTGTTTCCATAATACCTTGTGGAAAAGCCTGAGCAAACCCTTTGGTCAACCCCATACTTCAATTCTTTGTCCCATTTAAACGTGATAACATCTTACAAAAGATAATTTTGTCGTGGCTTGAAAGGTGAAAACAATCACTCCTGGCTTCATTGAAGAGATGTATTTTAACAAAGCAGCATACAAACAAATGAGCAAATGAACGAAGTATTCAGTTCAGTTCAGTCGCTCAGTCGTGTCTTTGTGACCCCATGAATCACAGCTCGCCAGGCCTCCCTGTCCATCACCAACTCCCAGAGTTCACTCAAACTCATGTCCATCGAGTCAGTGATGCCATCCAGCCATCTCATCGTCTGTCGTCCCCTTCTCCTCCTGCCCCCAAGCTCTCCCAGCATCAGAGTCTTTTCCAATGAGTCAACTCTTCGCATGAGGTGGCCAAAGTATCGGAGTTTCAGCTTTAGCATCATTCCTTCCAAAGAACATCCAGAACTGATCTCCTTCAGAATGGACTGGTTGGATCTCTGCAGTCCAAGGGACTCTCAAGAGTCTTCTCCAACACCACAGTTCAAAAGCATCAATTCTTTGGCACTCAGCTTTCTTCATAGTCTAACTCTCACATCCATACATGACCACTGGAAAAACCATAGCCTTGACTAGATGGACCTTTGTTGGCAAAGTAATGTCTCTGCTTTTCAGTATGCTATCTATGTTGGTCATAACTTTCCTTCCAAGAAGTAAGTGTCTTTTAATTTCATGGCTGCAGTCACCGTCTGCAGTGATTTTGGAGCCCAAATAAATAAAGTCTGACACTGTTTCCACTGTTTCCCCATCTATCTGCCATGAAGTGATGGGACCAGATGCTATGATCTTAGTTTTCTGAATGTTGAGCTTTAAGCCAACTTTTCACTCTCCTCTTTCACTTTCATCAAGAGGCTTTTTAGCTCCTCTTCACTTTCTGCCATAAGGGTGGTGCTATCCGCATATCTGAGGTTATTGACATTTCTCCCTGCAATCTTGATTCCAGCTTGTGCTTCTTCCAGCCCAGCATTTCTCATGATACTCTGCATATAAGTGAAATAAGCAGAGAGAACGAAGTATAGATGAATCCTATTCACTTGCTGATCTTGTCGATCAAGTCAGGGACAGAGTCCCTTATGGTGGAATTCCCTGGGAGCACTAAGGAGGAGCACTTAGTTAAGGAAGGAGCTCAATGTCATGCTCATGGCAGCCTGGGTGTAGGATTCTGGGTTGGTACTGTACCATTTTCTCAATTTTGCAAGCACTCCAGACAGCCTCTTTGCTACTTATCATTCTTCCTTAACTCTTGGCATTGCCCTCATCAGCAGAAAATTTTCCTGTTTTGCAGATTGACTGATTGATTATATATTTCACACTCTTGGAATTTAGCTCTCCAATTGTCACCTGAGCATTTTCATATCCGATGTTAGCAGACATTTCAAAAACTGTCACCTAAACCTTTCACTGTACCCCTAGACTGCCTTCAGTTGAAGTCTTCAGGGTTATGGAAAGTAAACCACACACCCAAAATGACATCACATGAAATCAAGGTGAAACATGTCAGGTCTTCCACTTTGTAGTATTTTTAGAGGGAACAAGTAGCAAAATCGACTGGTCATGAACACAATAGAGAATTTCACTGCTTGATCGTCTTTCTCAATTGAAACCCTGTTTCTACTGGGGAGAAGTAGATACAGGAGCGATCTGTGCTTCCCACACTGGGGGCAGCACCCAGGAATCATTTCTTTGGGAAAATTCAAAAGGAATTTGCAGAATGTGAATGATCCATTATCTTCATGATCCGAAATATGGCAGCCAGTGTCAGGCATACGTATCACATGCTGGGCTTGTAGTTCAGTATCAGACTGGGCTACAGGTAAAATCACACATGTTGCTGCCTGAGGCTTAGAAATCGGAAAGGAAGAGGAGAGGTGATTTTAGTTGGGGAGTAACTCTTTGTGTACAAGGACAGGGGTGGCGGGGTTGCAGGGGGAAGGAGAGGGAAAAAAAAGACTGTTCCATCTCTTCCGAGTCATCATTTTGGCCTCCCAGGCTTATCCATTTTGGAAGCTATTGGCACTTCTGAAGAAGTCAGGATTGTCTTTGCCTCCCTTCTTTACTGTCTCCTTTTTCATCTCCTTTCACCCCTGCCTCCTCTCTGCTCTATCCCTTTTATAGCAGAGCTTCCATGGAGCTGGCCTTCTGGCTGCTTTTCCCGTCCCTGCAGGGAACCACATGCGACAATCCTCGCTCATTGCCCCAATCCACCTGCTCTGAATAGTCTCACCCATAACGCCTTGGGCGCCCCATGCTTCCTCATAAATGTGCTCCAAAGGATAATTGCGGTTTCTCAGTTACAGGCTCGATATGAGGCGACAGTTTAGTGGTCAGTCCAGCTGTACTGGGAGTTAAAATTATCCACGCTTGTCTGCACTCTGCTTACCGAACTGTACGATTCCACCTTTTCCAGTTGATTTAGCCTTTTCTCCCCTGTGGAGTGTACAGCCTGGATCCTTTTGCCTGCTCAGAAATTGGCTCCTGGGGTCTTTAGGAGTTTGTCAGACCAAGGGGATAATGAAGAGGTCTGGCGTGTGCAGATTTCTCCCTTTGATGAGTTGCAAGAGACCATTGTTTTTAAAGTGGCAAAATGACTAGTTGTTCCCCTCCCAGGAGGAAAAGGATTACTAAATTATATTCTTTCCCTGTGCTGGTTCCTTCCTTATTTTGCCTCTGAATTTTGCTCCAGGTAAATTTTCCATCTTTGAGGAGCCTTGTTGTATATCTATCATCTAGTTAAGAAGTGGAAATACCATGAAGGGTCCATGATTCCCTTGGTTTCAAATTTTGTGGTTTCAAACAGCATCCTATGGATTTCAAGAGAAGTTGTGCTTAGGATCGACATGTACTTTTCCCTAAAAGCTCATCCAGGAGGCATATTTTCAGAAGTTAGTCAAATCCACCTTTAAGAACCTTCCTTGTGTGCCATCTGAATGGTTTTCCCTTACCTTCCTCGTTCATCTGTCCTGCCTGTGTTTTTCCTTCTGGAAATCCCAAGTGCACTTTAATCAGGAAAAGAGAAGGGGCAGAAGAAATAGCCCATTGATTAAAGCTACATTGGCGTTAGCTTCCTGGGTAGCGAAATGTTTATGAATTTACAGAGTGTATTTTCTCTCTGGCTTTATCAGAGCTTTGTGTGCAATATTCTGGAGTCTCTAGATGAAATGCTTCCAAATGGTTTTCAAGGTAGCACTCCTCTAGTGTTTTCTCACTTTCTCAAGTAATCAAGTCGCCTCCTATAATATTCATTCCTTTAGTCATAAAATGTACTGTAAGCTCAATATTGTGCTAGAGACAGAAATGAGTCAGGCAGCTTCTACTCACCAAGGAGTTTGCTTTCTACTGTTGCGGGTAGAAGGAGGTTCAGGGCACAGTGAGAATACTAGTTTAAAAAAAAATGGAGGAGGTGGGGAACAAGTCAAGTTCCAAGTGGAAGAGTTTGAGTGGAAAATTTCCTAGAGAAGATGCTCCAGAAGCTGTGTTATAAAAGATGAGGTCCTGTTGACCTGGAGACAAGGAGAAGAGCAGGTATCTTGGTGGGTGGGAGGGCAGGGCCAGGATGAGCAGACGCATGGGACTGTGCACCCAGCTGGTGAGCTCAGAGGCAGCCTGGGATGCCATATGCATGAATCCTTCCTGCTATTTAGGTTTGGGCAGCTTCGGTCATGAGCAATTTTGTGTTCACTTAAGGGCAGATCTTCCTCCCCAGCAGACATTTGTATCCTATTTCTCATAATGAAACCCAGAGTCTCTTTTGGGCTCATCTGCAAACTAAAGAAAACACAAAGTCAGGCCTCATCTCATTCTCCTCCACACACACTGGAACTCTAAAATAGAAACCACTCTCTACTGGATTCTCTGTTTTCCCAACACCACCAGCGTGTGGGGTGAGAACTGAGTGCAGCTGAAGCAGGGGCTGCGATTATGATGAAAGTGGACGACTGCTTCATGACCTTGGTCTCAGCGTGCCTTGACGGAGCCCAAGGCTGTCTGTCTCTCCACAGTTGGAGCCTGGCCCCGATTCTAGCAGATTTAATAGCTCCTTATTTATTTTTCCAGTCTTCATCAACATGCTTCTAAGTAATTGTCTTCACATCCCATTACCATTTTTCTAGAATCTTCCCTGCAGAGGAAAACCAACACACCAAGCCGCCACTCTGGTTAAACGTTGGCAGATGCCTTGTAAAGATTTCATAAAAACATACATTAAGCAATTCAGAGAAAGCCTGTTGTAACAAGCCATTTGATTTTCATGAGCTATCTGCACTGAAAGAGTTTTGGCATATTTACACTATGTCTTTCACTTACTAGCTTCCTTTTAAGCTAAAAAGAAAAAAAGAGAGGAGAAATAAAAAAGGTGAGTTCATTTTCAAGGTAAAGACAGAAATTTTCTTGTTCATAGAGTTTTCCTGTAGCCATGTGGTCTATGCCATATATAATGGACACATGAGCTCTGAAAGACGAACCCTTCTTTGCCCCTCAGGAGTACTTCCTCTTTTTTGTATAACAAGATGTTATTAGATAGATAAATAAATAACAGCACTTTTTTTTTTTTAAAGCAGCTACTTTTGTGGAAGTTGAGGATTGGCCAAACCATGACACCCAACAAGAGGTGAAACCAGAAATGGTTGGTGCTTACCACAGGTTGCTGTCTTGTCAGTATGGACTTGAAACTACCCGACAACTCCTGCCCATGGAAAATCAAATAGTCATTCAAAAGAGAAAATCGCAAGTTTTAAGCTCTTTTAGACAAGATAGATGCTTCCTGTTAACCTGTGGATCATCCAGTTGTTAGTCAGTGGCAGCAAAACCAATGGTACAACTTGGTGACCCGACGCTTCTGGGGTTGAACGTAATCCAGGGATGGATTTGTTATTTATGTGGAAAGACAGTGTTTCTGATGTGGACTTCAGGTCATAATTCTTGTCATGTTTCCTATCAAGGTGTGTATCTCAGCAAGAGCCATCGGTCTCTTTCTAGTTTATACGAGGGACAGCATTCCAGGCAAGCAGCCAGTTGAATAAGGGGTCTGTGTTATACAAAGTTTCAGCACCTGGGGAAGCGTTTGTGTATGCAGATGCATATTTCTGTGCATATATATTCACAAGTTTTGTCCAGCCTCAGGTCCGCTGAAAGCAGAGCCTGAGACGAAGGCTTGCACGCAGATAGTTTGTTTAAAAAGTGATTCTTCATGGCACATTGATGGGGGAAATGTGGAAACAGTGACAGATTTTATTTTCTTGGGCTCCAAAATCACTATGGACAGTGACTGCAGTCACAAAATTAAAAGATACTTGCTTCTTGGAAGAATAGCTATGACAAACCTAGACAGTGTGTTAAAAAGCAGAGACATCACTTTGCTGACAAAGGTCCATCTAGTCAAAGCTGTGCTTTTCCAGTAGTCATGGACGGATGTGAGAGTTGGACCATAAAGAAGGCTGAGCGCCAACGAATTGATGCTTTCAAATTGTGGTGTTGGAGAGAGTCTCCTGGACAGCAAGGAGACAGCAAACCCGTCAATCCTAAAGGAAATCAACCCTGAATATTCATTGGAAGGACTGATGCTGAAGCTGAAGCTCCAATACTTTGGCCACCTGATGCTAAGAGCTGACTCACTGGAAGAGACACTGATGCTGGGAATTATTGAAGGTAGGAGGAGAAGGGAGAGACAAAGGATGAGGTGGTTGGATGGTATCACCAACTCAGTGGTCATGAGTTTGAGCAAACACCGGGAGACAATGAAGGACAGGGAAGCCTGGCATGCTGCAGTCCATGGGGTTGCAAAGAGTCGGACACGACTTAGTGACTGAACAAGGCAGGGGGATGAAGGATGGAGGGAGTGGACAAAGGAAGAGACAGGTCAGTAAAGAGACGTACGTGTAACTGAGTTGACCATTGTATAGACACCTGGTGCTGCCTCCTGAGGGGCCTTTTGAGGAGCTTAAGAAATGCATTGCAGGGGTGTCTGTACAGGCATTGTGGAGGGACGCACTGGCATGCCAGCTCCGCCTGCCACTCACCAGGGGGTTCCTGAGGACCCCAGCTCGTCTGTGCCTCCTCGATGTACTTGCGAGTCCTAGATCAGACCTCAGGGCCTTGGAGAAACTCCGGGGCAGAAAGTGGAAACTGTGAGGTGTAGGGCATGATTTGGCAGATGTTAAGTGTTCGGTTTTATCAGTTTTGATAAATGCATAAGCCTGTGTATGAGATCCCCACCCCTAGCAAGATGTAGTCCATCTTCCCAGAAGTATCCTTGGATGCCTTCCTAATCAACCCCTTGAACTCCAGAAGCAATCACTGGTTTGCTTTCTATTAGCATATATTAATTTTTGTCATCTAAAACTCCATACAGATGTGATCATCTGCTGTGTACTATTTTGTATGATGTTCTGGACATTCACCCATATTGTTTCATGTCTCTGCGTTTTGTACCTTTTATTCTCATGTAGTAGTTCAGTGTATAAATCTATCACCATTTGCTTATCCATTCTTCTATTGACTGACACTTGAGTGGTTTCCAGTACATCACTATTATGAATAAAGCTGCTATAAACAAGTCTTTTTCTGGACATATGTTGCTATTTCCCTTGGGTAAATACCTTGGAGACTGCTGGGTCATCAGATAGCTGTATATTTAACCATATAACAAAAGTGGTTGTAACTTGTTACACTCCCACCAGCAATGTATTGGAGATCTGATAGCTCCATAGCCTTGCCAATATCTGGTGTTTTCAGTCTTTTTCACTTTAGCCATTCTAGTGAGTAGGTACCATGATTTCGTTGCAGTTTAATTTATATTTCCCTGAAGACTAATGAAGCTGTGTGCTCTTTCATGTGTGTTTTGGCCGTTTGAATATTTTCTTTGGTGAATGTCTGTTCAGATCTTTTGCTCATTTTTTATTGGGTTGTTTGTCTTTTTATTATGGAGTTCTATGAATTCTTTACATATCCCAGAATCAAGTCCTTTATCAGATATATGTGTTGCAAATGTTCTTTCTCGGTTCATAGCTTGCCTTTTTATTTTCTTAGCAGCGTCTATTGATAAGCAGAATTGTAAAATTTTTACTTCGTTCAATAATTGTTTTTTTTCTTTGAAGTTTAGGGCTTTCTGGGCCCTCTCTAAGTCATCTTTGCCTATTCCAAGGTCGTAAAAAGGTAGTCCTAGGTTTGTTTGTAGAAGCTTTGTAGTTTTACAAGGCACATGCGAGATTGTTCTCCGTACTACATGCCAACTTGTATTTCTTACCAAAAAAAGTTGGTAGCCAGTACTTTTATGAGGGCTTCCCAGGTGGCTCAGTGGTAGAGAATCTGCCAGCCAACGCAAGGCAGGAAGGAAACATGAGTTTGATCCCTGGATCGGGAAGATCCCCTGGAGTAGGAAATGAAATCACACGCCAATATTCTTGCCTGAGAAATGCCAAGGACAAAGGAGCCTGGCGGGCTACAGTCCATGGGGTCTCAGAGTTGAACACAACTGGGCAATTGAGCTTATGCACTTTGTATCATGCTCTGATCATGGATGGAGACATCACCTTGCAAACTGATGAATTACAGAGAGCTTTAAGAATCCCCACTAAGTTCCCCATGTTTATATCCCGATCTGCGCCTGTGATGGTATGTGAGTCGGGTCAGGGATGGAGGGATGATTTCTATACGATCCTTGAGTTTACTTTGGGTGATGCTGTTTGCCTTATCCCAGCCCATATGTGCCTGTCACCATACACAGGGTCACTCTGCTGCTGAAACCTGACATATGTTAAATGCCCGTGTTGACACTTCTTTTTTAAATGAATGGGCTTTTTATTTAACTAGTGGCTGCTGAATTTGTGGGGGCTGCCAGGTCATTAAAATAATGTTTGTTTGAATTTGGCAGAGTGAAAAATTGGACTTATATTTACTTTTTTTTGTTCCCAAGGCTGTTCTCACCATTCACCTCTAACAATACTCTTTGATTTTATGAAGAAGCCTTTACAGAGAAGAGTGAAGTGCAGAAGAGGCTCATGGCATGTTCGAGGCTTCACTGGTATGTGGGGCCTTTCTTCTCCAGTCCCCACAAGTGAAGAAGTGAAGAGGCCCTGGATTATACAAACAAATTAGGAAAGGAACTGTCTTTCCTGAAATTGCATATTAATTGTACAGACTGTCATTGGATCCCAGATGGTCAGTAATTCATGCATTCAGGGAACATCTTCATTTGGGTCTTAGGGGAAAAAGGGCTGGATTCAGAATGTTTGAATTATATTCTGGGTCCTGCTACTTGATCTCAATGTGATCTTCAATAGCTTCTCTTCTCTGTGGGTCTGGGTCTTCTCACCTGTAAGATGGAAACAGTAATTGCTAGTGTGTCCGTCAGAATGCACTGCTGAGGTCATCAATATACTGCTCCAAACCTTTTTTGTTTTCGCCATAAAACCTTTTTTTTTCTCTTGAGTGAAATTTATGTATTTAATTCTTGAGCATTCTCTGCTGGTCTTTAGAGTCTCTTCCATGTGGTGACTTAGAGATTAAGATCTCTTTGTATTGTCTTTATCATCTCACCAAGGGGCTCCCAAAGTCACAACAAGGCAAAAGGGACAGGGAAGAATCCCACTGCCCGGCACCTGCCTTGCCTGGAAGTGACATTCACATCTGTCCACGGGAGCAAGTCACACCCCCCATCGACGGAAGGCTGGGAAATGCAAGAGGGCGCCCAGCGCGCTGTTGGCTGAGTACTTCCCGTCTTTGCCGTGTGTGTCGTACACGTTCTGTGATGCTCACACGAAATTACAGATTAAAGTACTGTATCAATTTTTCACAGTGTTTATAACAGGATTATATTACTTTGTATTTCATTCAGGATCTGCTGATTTCGATATGTTTGTTGCCACTTGTACACACTTTCCCCCAGTTGCCTCTCTTCAAAAGGGAAACAGCAGCCCTGAGGTTTCTTAAAGGCTGGTTGGCAAACAGGTTCTTCCACTCTCTACCTTTTTGTACCTAAACACTTGGTCACCCATCACTTGATTAGAGTAACAGAGAGAAAACACATTGGAACGAGTGGAAGATTTGAATTTTAGAAGAAATACAGAAGACCTGTAGAAATTTGAACTACCTGCTGACAACCCTGCCAGTTTTGTTTTAACGGCAGAGACGCCTCTATAATGAGCCGCTGGTGTGGCATGCAAATCACACATGGAGACCTTCCTTGAGTAGCTTCAATAGGACCCTGATCAATCTTGTTTGTGTTACTGATTTGCTTAGTGAAGCCACTTCTCAAAAAAGAGTACAAAGGCAGGCTTCAATGCAGCTTGAGCCAAATTATTATAATTCTGGAATGAGTGGAATCTGAAATAATGAGGTTTTATTTTCCTTTGCCCTGGGGGTTTCTATGTAGTATTGCAAGAGGAAGAAATATTTGTTTTATTTAAAAGACACACAACTTTCATTGTGTTCAAAGCGGAGTTAGAAAACAAGTCAATAAAACAGCCTCCTGGTACAATGGGACTTGTTCTGGTATTAATTTCACTGTGCAAGGCATTTAACTCAAAAGATCTGGGGTTTTCCCCCTCACTGTTTGGCTCATTTAATTTTGAACTCAGGGCTCATAAACATAACTGCAAAGTCACTGTCTTTGTTATGAGGTTTTTTTGGTTGTTGATTTTCTAAAGCTCTGAACCACGGATTCTGTGTGTGGTGGATATACTTAAAGTCTTTTCTCAGGAGGGGTGACCCACGCACATGGCCATAATCCAGAGAAGCTTCCATAGACCTGATAATAACTCTTTCTCTTGTTTTCTTTCTGTACCACATCTGTATAAAACACTGCACATGGAACATGTGTTCTTAGGCTTGGAATAAAGAAGGGCTATTGGTTATCTTCCCGCCTTGGATCCATTCTCCATCTTCAGTGACATCCTTTCTTCATTATATGCAATTTTGGTAGGACTTTCAATTGAGATGCTCTCTCCTTGCTTGACCAGGATAGGAGTACATGACCAAGCTAAGCCAGTCAGAATTCTCTCTCCTGGAAATCTGCATATTGACTTAAAGGATGGAAGCCATTAGAATGGATTCTTCTTGAAAGTTGCTTCCTGAAGAGGTTATCATTATTTCCTGCTACCTGAACTCCCAAAGGTCCTCTGAATCTTTGGTTCCTGACACTTGGTACTTCATCATTTTCTTTAGTTCTGTGTGGTCCTCAAACCTTCCCAGTAGTTTTTTTTTTAAATTATGCTTAGATTAATTCTGATTGGCTTCTATTGCCTGCAAAAACAAATTCTGTTTCAGCATATTGTTTATTTGCATTTGCCATAGAATCACAGAATATCAGTAGGATGGAACCTTAAACTCAAAATGCATTAAAGTGGGATCTGAAAGATTGGCCAAGCTCCTTCATGACATTATAATTTCACTTATTAACAGTGGTCAAAAGAATGTTATCTGAAGATGAAAGTATTTTTCTCTCCTGGATTGTCCCCTGGTCATAAGAATAAAAGTTAAAAGAATCTCTTCATTGTAACTTACAGTCTCACTCACTTGGCATTGCTACTTGTGATTCTCATAGGCACTTCAGTCACAAATCGTCTAAAACCAGATGCAATTTCCTCTAAACCTGCTCCCCAGGAAGCCAAACAGAGGAGAGATCAGGATAAGAAACAAGTCCTCATTTTCTTTCCATTGCAACTTCTCATCTGGTGTCCTTACTAGAAGGGTGATATCTAATAGAATAATTTAGGACTGTATTTTTTCCAGAAGCTTCTAAAAACTCTTGTCTATCTACCTATACTCTTCATTATAAGTACATTACTAAGTTTGGAATATAGAGAAGAAAAAAGATGGCATTCAATCCTAGCATGCAAAGAAAACTCCTATTAACATTTTGATCTGGTTACTTTCCTGTGGATTTTAATGCCATGTGGCTAATAGAAAAAAAACGCACTTTTCATCTTGCTTTTCACGTAGCATTGTATAATAAGCAGTCTCTGTATGGCAATATGGCTTTCATAACCATCTTCCAAAGGGGGCTACATATTATTCTAATAAGTGGCTATTCTGTATTTACTCAGCTTTTTCTCTTCTGGACATTTAGACATGTCAAGTAAATATAAATCACTCAGGTTTTATACTTACACTTGCCCTGGTTGAAGAACAATTCAGACAGCTCCAAAGTTTGCCATGGTGAGGGATTTGTAAAATGTTTTCAGTTCATTTGATTCCTTTGCTAATAGAGACAGGTCTGCTCAGATATGATTGCTTATCACAGCATAAATATCTGTAGTCACAGAGCAGTGGGAAACTTTTATAATCCACATTTGTTTCTTACCCATGAAAGTTTGAAAGCACAATGGACTCTTTTTACTCCTAGGCACTAGCGTTGGTAAAATTTTCATAATTTGTATTTAATTTCTACCATTGAGTTTATTGGGTTTAAGTTTTGGATCTCAACCTCTTTGGATTTACTTCTGTTCCCTCCCCTGTATTTCAGCAGTGAGTGATTATGTTTGGGTTTCCACTCTTGGAGGGCAATCCTTGGTCTGAACTGTTTTCATTTATTTTATTTTAAAATTACAAAGACACTTCCAGTTATACTTGGTTTTGCAATTCATTCCTCCTCTGTTTCACAAAAACCATAAAACCCACATTGTCTGAAAATGCTGTATTGAGCAAAATGGATTCAGTCCTCCTTGGAGAACAGAAAAGGATGGAGCCAGTATGTGTTATAAACATTTCCAGGGAGATAGTCTCTTCCCAGAATTGGTTTTAGTCAAAGGCTGCTGACCAGTTGTGTGATTTCATTTGGGGTTGCTGACCCTGGACCCTACTTGAACTTGACTCTGGATGTCATGTAGGCATCTACCCACATCATATCTGTGTCCTCAATCTCCATTCCTGCTGGTTCAGCCCCTGCTGTTATTTTTTAAGGACCCGAGCCATGTAAAACCAAGACTTTGGATTTCTGAATGAACGCTTCTAATGTTAAACTTGGTGGTTTCCTGTCACAGAAGCAAAGACTCAGTGAATTCTGATCGTTCTGCAATGTGGAGCTTTCTTTTCCAGTTAGATTAAACATCCTCATTCCCTTCGATTGCAACATTTGATCTTCCATGCTCAGAATCTGCAAATTCTTTGAACAGTTTACTTTCAGCAGATTACAACTGGCCTTTCATTTTCCAATCTGAGGAAAACCAAGTGGAAAGTGTGGGTTTGCTGGGGGATTGTTTTTCCTGTCTGCCCTCATATTTAGTTGAGGACTGTGATAGATGGAACTCAGATGGAGGACTTTCTCACGCAGGCCCTTGCTTCTGGTAGGCACTTGTGTTCCAAACGCTGTTGGCTGGAATCCTACTTGCCCTGGGTCCAGTCACAGGTATGAGCACCTGGGCACTATGGTGGCGCTAGAAGTAAAGAACCCATCAGCCAGTGCAGGAGACATAAGAGACCTGAGTTTGATCCCTGGGTCGGCAAGATCCCTGGAGGAGGGCACGGCAACCCGCTCCAGTGTTCTTTCCTGGAGAATCCTCATGGACAGAGGAGCCTGATAGGCTATAGTCCATGGGCTTGCAAAGAGTCAGACACAACTGAAGTGACTTGGCACGCAGGCATGCATTATGTCAATGGCAGTTGCAGTCTCAATCCAAGACCTGAAAGAGACTTTTGAGAGGATCTGAGAGTTGCCCCCTCCACAGAGACCACTTCATGATCTTCTCTGCTGCCCCCAGCCTTCTTTCCCTTCCCTGAGTGAGGATGGAAGAAGAGGGAGGAATATCTGGGAGGCACGTTGCTCATCACGCTGGTATTCTTGGTTGTTGCGGTTGTTGTGCTGGCAGTAAGTTGTGTCGGAGTCTTTGCGATAATCTGTCCATTCCTGATGGGACTTGAGGGGACAAGTGTGCATGCTATTCTTTTGGAGCACCTTTGAAATCTGAGCATCCCACAGTAATCTCCCCATACATTTTGTCTCCCCTCTGGGGCTTACTCACACCACTCTTGTTACTTTCACAAAGCCTCTGATCTCTGCTAGATTATGAACTAGCTGAGAGTAGAGAGACAATTGATCAGCAAATGCTTGCTAAGTGAATAAATAAAAGTCATTTCTTGGGGTCTCCCGGGGCCTCTCTGCTGAGCAGAGGAGTGGTGACATCCTAGTTGGACTTGAGGTGGTTCACAGATACGCCATGGACCTTCTTTCCGGCAGCAGCCTATATTGGTTTCCTGTGGCTGCCATGACAAATTACCATAAACCAGGTGACTTAAAACAACAGAAACTAATTCTCTTGTACATCTGGAGGCTGGAAGTTAAAAATCAAGATGTTAGTGGGGCCCCTCTCTCTCTGGAAGTTCTAGGGGAGAATCTTTCTGTGCCTCTTCCGGGTTCTGATGGCTCAAGTGTTCCTTGGCTTAGAGCCGCCTAGCTTCAGTCTCTGCCTCCGTCTTCACACAGCTTCTCCTCTCCTTGTGTCTTCTCTTTTCCTGTCTCTTATGAGGACACTTGTCATTGGATTTAGGAGCCACCCATGTAATCCAGGAGGACATCATCTGAGATCCTTAACTCAATTACATCTACAAAGATGCCTTTCCTCAATAAGATTACATTCACCAGTTCTGAGGATAAGGATGTGGATATAATGCAATATATGGATATAATGTAATATAAGATGTGATCTCTTCTGGAAGACCACTGTTCAACCTAATACAGTCCCAATTTGAGTCATGCGAAAGGAGATGACTGTCTCATGCCCCCTCCCTTCAGCTCCACCCATGCTTCCCCATCCTTAAAGAGAAGATGGGCGCCTTTGATGTTTCCTCTGCTTTTACTTCCTAGGCTGTGCCACTTGTTTAAATATGGAGCCTCTTCCTTGAGCAAAAGGACCAAACATCCACATTAGTTGGTAATTACTTGTGAATATGCAACTGAAAAATGCATTCTTAGAAAATGCCATTTCATTACTTAATAATATGTTAATCATTTCTGAAAGGCTGTTTGGAAGATGTCCTTTTGACGTCAGCATTGGAACTTCCTAAGCACTGATGAAAGAATGAAATCCCTCCCTGTTTCAGGGATGGTTCTTATTTGTTCTCTGTCAAGTCACGGTCCTTTCAGCAGTGAGATTCTAAGTCCAGCTCAGAGGTAAGGCAGGCAGCTTCTTGAGAGAAGCTATTACCTTTGTTTGTTTCTCTCATTGCTTGACTTAGTGATTTTTGTTTGGCTTCAGTCAAGTCCTAACAGTATAGAATCAGCCATTAGATGGGTTTTCAAAGGCACAGTTCTCGAAGGATCCCCTAGAACCACCTGGAGGCTAGCTTTAGAAATAAACAGAGGTGGGTCGACCATCTCACTGTCACTGAAGCATCTAGGCCTTAGTCCTTGAATCTAGGAAGGGAGAGGATAGACGTGATTAGGATCAGAAAATAAGAGATTCTGGCCCCTTTGCTCACCAGGGACTGACCTCAGATATGTTACTTGAACTTCTCTTGCCTTCAGTGTTTCCACCTCACATCCATCTAACACTGTCAACCTTTCCCTAGTTCTGAAAATCCAATGCTCCTTCTGACTCTCAGACTCATTTTGAGCTCTAAAATAAAGTTTCTACAATTGATATCTTTATCTAAATTATTTTGCAAAACTTGTTTGGAAGTTGGAAATAAATAATTGACAAAGTAACCTGTTACTTTCTGTGTTTTCAGGCCCTCAAAAGCAAATATACATGCTTTTATACACACACACACACACACACACACACACACACACACACACACTGGTGTTGGGGCTTCCCTGGTGACTCAGTGGTTCTACCTGCCAATGCAGGAGATGCAGTTTCAATTCCTGGGTCTGAAAGATCCCCTGGAGAAGGAAATGGCACCCCACTCCAGTATTCTTGCCTGGGAAATCCCATGGACAGAGGAGCCTACAGTCTACGGAGTTGCAAAAGAGTTGGACAAGACTTAGCAACTAAACAACAACAACATGTATGATGTTACAGAAAAGCCCAAATGAACGTTTTGGCTAACCCAATATATACAGATTGCAGCTTAGAGTTCCAAGTTGCTTTAGGAGGGGAAAATCTTGGATATTCTTACTCAGGTCTTAGCTAATATGACACCCTTGCCTTTCATAACTGAGATGGTTTTCTTAAATAGCACGCTGTCTAAAATTTTAGTGGGAAAATAGCTATATTAACCAGTATACGTCATGCCAAGAGCAGCCGCATCTTAATGACTTCAGTTCAGTTCAGTTCAATTCAGTTGCTCAGTCGTGTCCGACTCTTTGCGACCACATGAATTGCAGCACACCAGGCCTCCTTGTCCATCAACAACTCCCGGAGTTCATTCAGACTCACGTCCATTGAGTCCGTGATGCCATCCAGCCATCTCATCCTCTGTCGTTCCCTTTTCCTCCTGCCTGCAATCCCTCCCAGCATCAGAGTCTTTTCCAGTGAGTCAACTCTTCGCATGAGGTGTTAATGACGTAACACAATACAATTGCATGGCTTGCTCACACAGAGTGTAATGTCGATCAATGGTCCTGATCTGGAAGCTCTCCTGGGAGGAAAGCTGCTCCTTCAAACTGTGACCCAGATTTCCCCCATCATTTGCTTTCATTTCGAGCCCATGCCTATGGCCTGGAAGAAAGACGAGGCGGTCTGGGGGAAGCAAAAGGAAGGCTCCGGAAATCGTGTGATCCCAACCGAACTGCGAAGGCTGTTGGGAATGCCATCTTCCTGTGTGGCCAGACAGAGGAAAGGGGGCTTGGAGAGCACATGGTGGTCCCTCTGCCATAGTGATTCTATGCCCTACTTTGGAGTGATGAAGAGGCAGAGACTGAATGATTACCGTGAGCGCTCACAATATAGCAGGGTAGATCTCAGAAGAAAATTTGTAATTTCTATTGCACTCCTGAAGACACTGGATCCAAGCTTGCCTTGTCATCATTTTCTACCACAGAAACATTATTTAACCCAAGACTGTGGTTTTATTCTTTAATTTGCATCATATGCACCCAGTGCCTCACGGGGATAAAATGGGAGGTCCTGTGGGTGATGGACAGCCTCTACTCACTGAGGTTGATACTTCCTTGTAAAAGGGCATCCAACCGCATCTTAAGAGGTCAGAAGGGTAATGATCATGATACTAGCCAATATCTATTAAGTGCCTACTATATACTTAGCACCATGATGGGCATGCTTTAGATCTATCTTCTTTGATCTTCTCATTTAATCTCTAAGTCTTACTTTTACCCAGTGACTTGGAAACTGACTAATTTCTAAGGATGGATCTCTAAGTGATTTTGAGAAGAAGAACAATTCTAGTTCCTTTTAAGGTGATCCCTTTGAGAACAGCAATTGTTTGGATGGATAAGTTCTGACAAGTTTGTGAAAACATCAGTCCCATGACCATAGGGTCCCATCTTGAGCGACTTGGTAGGGGCTTAGGGCTGCCTGTCATCACTCCTTCTAGTAGATGAGGCTGCCCATCTGCTCTTCAGTTTCAATGTTGCCTGCTCAGCTGGCAAGCTTACAGTCAGCAGAATGTTGGAGAGATCTCCCTGTCCATTTAACTGGACAAAATTGCCTGTCAAAAGTGGAGCATGTCAGTATTGTCTTGGGGGTCTCATGTTTTGAGGAGCTGTGGTTTGGGGGACACTGGCTGAAGAATCACTGGAGTGGTTGGGAAAGGTGGTATTAATGGGCTCAGACACTTTTATAGATAAAATTAACATCTCTAAACATCCTTCTTTCCCTATAGGTAGTGGCTCCTTGTCCAACAAAAATTTAGACTCCTATGCATTATTCAGATTTATCCTATACAAAGGTATGTGGTTGAGGGGGTGTCTGAGTCCTTCCTTCTTTCCTCCATAGCTCCAGAGATTTTCCTGAAGACAAATTTCACAAGGACTTTCATGGGAATGGAGCAGAGTTGAAGGCCATCAAACTATTAGAATGAACACCTAGTCTTTGGACAACAGGTATCTCCAGCACAAAGGATGTTTTTGTTTGAGATGGACACTCAAAAATATTTTTGGAACAGGTTTTCAAGGGAATTTTATGCCACCAAGACAACAGCAGACATATCTTCACACGGGAAGAACTAGGTCTAGTGATGTTTGCTCTACTGTGCAAAAGTGATTAGAATCTGGGCCAATAGCTTTCTAAGTCACAGCCTCTGCTTCAATAAGTCATAAGGATTTTGGATGAAAATAGGCTAAAACAAAATGTCTTTAATATGTAAAATTGTAGCTTTCAGTTTCTGAAATACAGGTTAAAAATTTGTTAGTTTCATTCACCTGTCTAATGGGAGGAGGGAAGAGGCAACAGTTTAAACAGTGGGTTTGAAAGCCAGCCTCTGTGCGACCCCATAGACAGCAGCTGACCAGGCTCCCCCGTCCCTGGGATTCTCCAGGCAGGAACACTGGAGTGGGTTGCCATTTTCTTCTTCAGTGCATGAAAATGAAAAGTGAAAGTGAAGTCACTGAGTTGTGTCCAACTCTCAGCCACCCCATGGACTGCAGCCTACCAGGCTCCTCCATCCATGGGATTTTCCAGGCAAGAGTACTGGAGTGGGGTGCCATTGCCTTCTCCCTCAAACAAGTATGTAGTCTATCAATAGGGTTTGATTTGAAAGTCTTTCTTTAAATAGCCATAACAGCCATAAACTTCAGCAAATAGGCTAATGATGATTATAAAATTTACTATTGAAAGTATCAATTATTTTCCTGAGAGATGACCTCTCTTATCCCAGTTGGGCTGATTACATTTCCATAGTTAACATTTCATTATGGCCTTTGTTTTGCTCAGGGTCTCTTAACTTCTAAGAGCTGAAGCCTGTCAGCTGGGAGCTCTTTTGGGGAATTTGACTTTATTAATACTTTACAGTTAGTGGCCTTTAATTAATGTTAAATGAAAATGGGATTCTAAAAGTGTTACAGAGGACTTTTCACTGGGGTGTCAAAATAATTTACAGTGATTAATAAGTCTTAAATGACCATCACCAGAAATCATTTGAATTCCATTTTGATGGTAAGGTTTTGCCAGGAAGATGCTTATAATTTTTAAAAAATGTGTCCTTGGGAAAAATTTCGATCTGATCTTACTAGTAAGAAGTGTAGCATTTCTCCTGAGCAAGGGAAATGTCCTTAGTGGGGTGGTGGAGGGGTTGTTAGATCAACATGCAAGAGCTATGTTGGTGGCCTGCCCTGTGCTATTATGGGATGCCTAGGCCAAATTTATTTATTCATCACTGTTCCCCTTCTACCCACCCTTCTCAACACACACACACACACACACACACCCCTATTCTGGAGAAAGGTGGAGTATAAACAAATAAAAGCAAACATTTACAGAGAGCTTGTTACATGTCAGATGGTACGGTATTTATAGGCAGTGTCTCATTTAAATATTATAGCAACTCCCTGAGGTCTTAGTATTCTCCCCATTTCATGGGTGAATATACTAAGGCTCACAGTGATCAACGACTTTTCAAGGTCCTCAGCCAGGAAGTGGCAGAATAGGATTTAAATGAGGACATTCATTTTCAGAACTCAGAACCAGTCTATTATAATTTTTCCACGGATAAGCAGGTTAGATGTCAAACACCTGCTTACCTTTGGGCAGGCCTGGGACTCGGGGTGGGCCTCCACCTTTACAAGGAAATCATATTCTTGCCTGGAAAGTCCCAAGGATGGAGGAGCCTGGCAGGCTGCAGTCCATGGGGTCGCTAAGAGTTGGACACAACCCAGCCACTTCACTTTCACTTTTCAGTTTCATGCATTGGAGAAGGAAATGGCAACCCACTCCAGTGTTCTTGCCTGGAGAATCCCAGGGACAGGGGAACCTGGTGGGCTGCTGTCTATGGGGTCGCGCAGAGTCGGACACGACTGAAGTGACTTAGCAGCGGCAGCAGCAGGGCAGGCCAGAGGACCAGAGCAGAGGCTCGGTGATGCATACTAGCCACATTCGATGGAGGGAGAGGCTATATCACGGTGACTACCATGGTACCCAGGGCTGGCGGTTGCCCCCTCCTACCTGGGTCTGCTGGCCAAGCAGCTTCAAGGGGGATGCTAGCTGCTGGCAGAGGGCTTTATTGAGAAAAGATAGCAGCCTTGACTCCACTCAATTTCGTAAGCATTGTTCAACATGTTTACTATAATGTTCTCCTTCCCATATTTTTATATAGTGCATTAAAAATGAGTCTGAAGAGTTACCTAGAAGACTTGAGTCAGTCCTGGATCATCCAGCGCCGGATTTTAGCTCAGCCTGTTCTGTCCCAACCCTAAGCCCTCCCTTGGGGAGCTTGGCCCCTCTCCCACCTTCACTGTGAGTTCTTTTCTCTCTAAGGAATACAGACTTCTTTGCTGGAGACCTGGAGCGTAACTAGGACACTGAGCGATCACGTGGCACTGAGCCGGCTACTTTTATCAGGCAGCTTCCAGGTTCAGGCACCACGTGTGGTTTGTACGTTCAGCACCTGGTATACCCCTCACAGCAACCTGTTTCTCCTGTATTGGCTTCTCCTGGTGTGACCACGTGAAGGTGTCTGCAGCCACACACGCACACACAAACATGCATGCACACACACACACAGACACACACCACACTCCCTCTGTGAGTGGGAGCCTTTAGATGATTGGAGTCAGTTTCTCTCCCGAATCCTGGGTCCCGTAGAGCTTGGTGGCTGTAAGAAGGAAGCTTACGTGGCTGAGTCCCTGTGTGGCTGGACTGTCTGTAGGCTGGCTTTTATGTCCACTCTGTGTCACCCTGGTTGTCGCCCAGCAAGGGGACTGGAGCCCTTATCACAGCTGTCGTTTCCCATCCCTGTGTGTGAGCTTTGGATCACTGTCTGCTTCCACCCACAGCTGGAAGGACAGGGCCCTTTCTCCTTGCTTCACTAAATGCCCCAGGGCTAGGGGCAGCTTGGGTCCTGCCTGGCCCTTGCAGAGTGGGGCCTGAGTGAGTGAAGGGGAATGGGATGTGGGCCCCCATGACAGGCTTGGAGGGGTCCTGGCTGACCTCTCAGATGCTCTGGGTCAGTGGATGCCATCTCATCCCCTTGTTTAGAAGAGACACTGACTGCTCACCTGTGGAGAGGAGTCTGGGAGTCTGAGGGGCCTTCAGCTGGCCATGAGTTGACCACAACTTGCACTCCAGTCCTATCTGCCGGGACACGGGAGCTGCCGAACTTCAGAGCTGAGAAAAGTAAACGTCGCCATAGAAACTGTCTGCTTAATTGGTTGAACTTTATAATGGGCCCTCCTGGAGAGGCCTTGTGATCAGGAGCTGTTTTCTCTCAGGTCCTGGGGGAGGGGAGTCTGCTATGACAGCTCAGCCTCTGATATTCTTGCCCTTCCTGCAGGGAGGACCCGGCCTTCTGCTTCTCCCTTTCTTGTGTGTGTGTGTGTGTGTGTGTGTGTGTGTGTGTGTGTGTGTGCGTGCGCGCGTGCGCAACCATGTTTGTGTTGTGAGGGTGTGTGTCTCCCTATGACTGTGTGTGTTGGATTTGAATAAATGCATCTGTTCCTAGCTGAATGTATGTCTGTGTATGCACAGATGATTGTGCATTTGGTGTGTGTTTATGACTGTGTGTTTGCAGACTATCCGTGTGTACATGGATGTCTGTGCATGGGAGTGTGTGTGTCCATGTGCACACATAGCTGTGTGTTGGGGAGAGTGTATTGGTCAGTGTATGCCCATGTGTGTGTCTCTGTCAGTGTGTGTGTGTGTATTCCTGGCTGTGTGTGCACTTGACTGTTTGCAGAAGTGTATGCATCAGTGTGTGCACATGAATGTCTGCACATGTGAGTGTGTGTGTCTGTGTGCACACATAGCTGTATGTTGTGGGTAGGGTATTGATCAGTGTGTGTCTGCGTGTGTGTGTGTGTGTCTGTGTGTGTGTGTCTGTGTGTCTGTGTGCTTGCGTGACCCCCCCACCCCCCGCCCACAGAGGAGATGATGGCATGTTGCACTCTCCACCACTCCGCATGTTGATATTATCACTTCTGCTTCCCAAGTCTGGCAGGAGACGCAGAATTAAACACAGACGCTCTGGTGCCAAAACAAAATTGTGAAAAGATTTGAAGCCCCTGTTCCCTAAACTTGCAGCCTATCAAACTGGGAACAAGCCCGGCTTTGTTTTATTTCCTGCACTGAATGGGGGTAGAACAGTCTGGAGCCACATTGGTTCTGATAGAAGAGCTGACTCAAAGCCAGGGAATTTAAAATTGCTGAAACCCAAGGCAGCATGGAGACAGCAAGATGTGATGAAGGGAAAAAGCTTATATGGGAGGCGGGGGTGGGGGAGACATTCTTACCTCGAGGTAGGAATGAGGAGAAGTGGCAGCCCCATTTCTGAGAAACACAGAAGCACAAAGAGGAAAAAAAGTTGGTTCAGGCAGGAAACCCCGGGGAAGGTCGGCAGACTCTGATCTCGGTTTGCCCTGCCTGCATCTGGGGCCAGCCCAGTGGGTGGCACTGACAGTCAACGGGGGCAGAGAGAACCCAGTCCATTTGAACGTGAGCTCTTGTCCAACCTTTCATTTCACCTCTGGGGAGACAGCATCTAGCTGGGAAGCCACATCCTTGGGTCACAGAAGTCTGGCGTCTCTGACTCCTAGCCTAGTGCTCCCTGCCCCTTGGGGTCCTAAATGGGAGGTGAGAGCCGGCATCACCCAGGATCTCTCCCGGCTTGCTTTGCTGGCTCATTGCTTCTCTTTCTGGAAACATGTTTTTCTCTTTTATTTGGAGCCTCTGATCTTGCACTGCCTCACCTGAGTTTTCTGGTTTGTATCTTAATCATAAGGTTCTGCTGTATGGTATCAACCAGGTTGTGTTTTCACCAGTGAGTAAAGAGTCTTTTTATCCCTTTATCCTCCCCAAGGGAACTGATGACAATAGTTCCCCAAACCTACAGATCCCAAGGTGGCTGGCCTCCAGGTCAATGGGAAGGAAAGAAGTTTGTGGGAGGGGTGGGACAGGCCACCAGAACAGAGTTTGGGGGAAGGGCAGGGGTTAAGGGAGAATCGTTCTGTTGCCGGTGGTGGGCGTGTGGGCCTGCTGGAAGAACTTGTCAAAGGCTCATCATCAATTCATGTGTTGTAGATGGTTACCCCTGAGGCTTCTCTGGTGGATGAGCTGGTAAATAACCTACCTGCCAATGCAGGAGACACGGGTTCAGTCCCTGGGTTGGGAAGATCCCCTGGAGAAGGAAATGACAGCTTGCTCCAGTATTCTCGCCTGGAGAATCCCATGGGCCAAGGAGCATGGCAGGCTAGAGTCCATGGGGGCGCAAAGACTTGTATATGACTGAGTACACCCGCCGAGGGAGTATCCCCCGAGACCATGTCTGTCCCAGAGCCAGGTTCCTGCTCTTGGACTGGGCCTCTTTCCTAGATGTTATCAGGCCAGGGGCATGGGATTTCTCCCACTCTGCTCCATCCCTTCCTCCAGGCTCACTCTCCTGGAGCGGCCAGCTCTGTATAGAAGCCTAGCCCTTCCCAAGAAGAGGCCCTTGCTCCGTTCTAAGAGCTGCAGGCTGTGGGTGTTTTAGCCATGACCACATCAGCCGCTGACTTCATCACCCAGACTCCATTCCGTGGGCAACACCGACAGTTGTTAAAGCCCAATGTCTAATCTGTCCTGGTTCAAATGACAGCTCTTCCCTCTGTTATCTTCTGCCAAGAAGACTTTGGATTATAAATCTCCTTTATTGGGGCTTGTAAAATGAATTGGGATATGTTCATGGAGGAGAATACTCTGTAGCTGCTAAAAAGAAGGGGGCAGATTTATGTAAAGTAACGACATCCACAATATTATTTCTGATTCTCTTCTTTGATAAATGAAAAAAGGCAGCTGTAGAAGAGCAGGGATTGCTAGATCCCATTTTTTTTTAACATAATGAGTATATAGAGAAGGAAAGCCATGGATAAATTGCTGGCAATAGTGATTTTGGGGAGGTGGAGCTTGGGAACTTGTAATTTTTACTTCATGTATCTGTTTTCTTCTTCTCCCTCTCTCTTTCAATAAATTCTATTGAGCATAAATAGTTTTTAAATTAAAAAATCTCAGTCCGAGATGGCTGGAGTTCATCATAAACCCTCCCTCCTCCCTTTTTGGGTGGCAATATCACAAGGGTACAGACTGAGGAGACCTGTCTTTTCTCTTAGCCAGGGGTTTTAAGTCTTTTGTGTGTGTGCCATGGACCTTTTTGACAGCCTGATGAAGAAAGAGGTTTCCTTCTTAGAACAATGCTTTAAATATCTAAAATCACATAGAACTACAAAGGAAGTCAAATATACTGAGATATAGTTATCAAAAATGTTCAAATTTGGGATATCATAATATATGTGCTCCTTCATACATTAAAATACAAGATCTAGCTGCAGGTCTCATAACCACTATAACTTAGAATTAGCAAGAGAATACATGATATTCTGAGAAATCTGTAACCCTTGACTGTTACAGGCAAGTAGCTATAACTGCCATCAGTGAGAGAGTCAGACATGCTAATACCACTCTGGCCTGGAGTTTTCCTTCATAAGTGAAGGAAATACTAAATTGTTGTAGGAGTGCTAAAAATGAAGATGTAAAATGAAATGTTTTCCCATCCCGTGTCACAGACCCCTATTTGAATTTCCCAGGCTGAGAACACCTGCTCTTAATTGGCTGTGAGACACTGAATCATATTATTCCCTCTCAGAGTCTCAGTCTCTCTACTTGGGAAATGAGGACTTAGCTATGGCCAGTGTGTACTGTCTTCCGTGGCACCTGTAATTGATTGATGGTGACTTGGTTAGGCACGTGGAAAATGCTATTAGGATCGCCTCTGAGATCAGTTGGGAAGAAGGCTGGGAGTACTGGGTGATGTCTGCCACGGGCACTAAATGGGAGAAGGAGAAAAGCATGCTTGCACAGATTCCCATCCCTGGGCCTGAAGAGTCTATGGTCTCTTCCAGCTCTGATACTCTATATTCAGTCTGAGATGACCTATTCTCTTCTGACTCTAGTTAACAGTATCTCCTGTCCAAGAACACTAATAACATCAACGATTGTTATTAATAGTCCTTCCTAAGGATTGTGTGTGTGTGTGTGTGTGGCATGGTCTCCCCCAATCTACCCCCCCACCCCAGACCACATCTTCTGATAGACTTTCCATGAAATGAAATTGTAAGCATTACCTCAAATTTCAGTGATAGAATGGTTACTGGGAACAGATTGTCTAGAAAGAAAACAAGAATTAGTAAACACTGTCTTACAAATGAGCCATCTGGAGATTTATTTACATAAGAAAAGAGGGAAGACTTGGTATTTTCATGCTGGGGTTTGTTTCTTCTACAAGTAGCCACAGGGGTGTATTTGTCATGAACACACATTGAGCTTTTTAGCAGAGATTGCTGAAGGCATGAAAAAGCAATGCTCATTTGGTTGGTTATTTGGAGAATGGGAAGGAGAAGAGAGAGAGAGAGTGGGAAAGCCACCAAAAACCCGCCACAAAAGCCCCATGCTTTTTGAATGAAATTTGGTATATGGGATTTCAAAATGCTTTCAATGCATTCACATCCTAGTTTTAAAATTACGTATTATCACCGAAGTGTCAAATAAGAATGATTTTCCTGCAACAGGGTCAAATTTGGAGGCATTGAACAGTCCTGCCAGTGCAGAAGGACCGAAGAATGATGCTAGGGGTTCAAAACCTGGACACAGTTTGAATCAGTGTGAAGAGTGACCCTAGACCCCGGAGACGCCCCCTGGGTGTCAGCCCAGCTTTTCAGAACTACTTGACCCCCTCCTCTAGCTTGTCTGTTTACCACTGTTCCTCAGGAATCACACACTGAAATCGTCCTCTCTTCCTAGGAGCCCAGGCAGGGGCTTCCCAAGTGGCTCAGCGGTAAAGAATCTGCCTGCACTGCGGGAGACGCAGGAGACTCGGGTTTTATCCCTGGGTCGGGAGGATTCCCTGGAAGAGGAAATGGCAACCCACTCCAGTATTTTCCCATGGTTAGAGGAGTCTGGCAGGCTAAAGTCCACGGGATTGCAAAAGAGATGGACAAGACAGAAGGGACTGAGCATGCATGCCTAGGAGACCAGCCTCAGAACCTCTCCTCCCATTCACCCAGGACTGTTCATCCTCGCAGGGTGGACAACACAGAGCAAAAAAGGGATGGGTGGGGGAGGAGCCCATGGGTGAGGCACTTCCTAAGCCCTCAATCCCCTGGTTGGAAGACACCAAAGAGAATGGGGTTGCACTGCAAGCTGCACCTGCAAAGTGACAGTCTCGGTAAAAATAGCCCACTGTGTCTTGACAAGCACTGTTTGGCCAATAAAATACGGGTTAATAAGACAACAGTTGGACTGACTTTATAGAAAGATAGCTTTCTGCTCCTGGACTGGGCTAGGTTGCTTACATGTTTGCTCTGGAAATCGTATAGCTCAGGGCAGCAGCTCTTTAGAGTGGCAAGAAGAGACAAGATTGAAGGGGCTGAGCAGGTCCGTCACTGCCCTGCGGCTTCTGGAGTCAGAAAGAGATGCAAGGAGGATGGGAAGTGAAGCTTGAAGAGTGAACACAGCTGGAAGGCACCCAGCAATTCAGAGCCATCCGCAAGGAAGATAATTACCTGCTGACAGGTTTCTGATATGTACCTGAATGGGTGTGCTTGTGTGTATGTGTGTCTTTTCAGGCAACTCAGAGGCATATTCCATCCTCCATACCTGGGCAAGAAGGGGAAGGGCTCATAAATAAAGACTCAGAACCTTTAAGCATTGTATTGTGAAAAAATTTGCAATTAAGCTTGAAAACGTGGAAAATGTAAGGAAAAACAAAATTTGAAATATGGGAAGGTTCTGAGAGAGGAAAAGCCAGAGCAGTGCTTTGGGTCAGTGTCTGGTCTGGAGATGTTTCAGAAATGGTTATGCAGGTGATAAACTGCATAATGATAAACTGACACCTTGATTGAAGGGAATTATAAGAAGAAAAACAGTCAGTATGGCACACACTCGGCCTGGCTCTGGGGTTTGGACCCTTCATGGCCCATCTTGCTGTAGACACTCTTTGTGGATCCATTTTACAGAAGAGCAACCAGAGGCTGAGAGAGAGTAAGTGAGTTGCCCAAGGGCATACAACTAGCAAGAGAGAGGGTAAGGATTTAAAGCTACATAACCTGACCCCTGGGTTTCCCTGATGGCTCAGCAGGTAAAGAATCCGTCTGCAATGCAGGAGATGCCGGTTTGATTGCTGGGTCAGGATGACCCCTTGGAGGGAGGGCATGATCCCTTAGAGAGGGCTTACCCACTGTAGTATTCTTGCTGGGAGAATCACCTGGTCAGAGGAACCTGGCAGACTATAGTCCATGGGGTTGTAAAGAGTCCGAGACGACTGAAGCAACTGAACATGCACCACAAACTCAGCCTGACCACTAAACCTGCCCTCTTAGCTATTGCTTCAGCAAAGGTGAACTGACCTTCTGGAAGTGACAAATGGGAGCCAAGCAAAGTGGGAGGAGCGCTGGAGTAGGAGAAGACTCCAGCTTGTGACCCTAAGACTCTTCAAAATGTTGGGCAAAGTCATCATTATTTTGGCATGTTCTTCCTGCAGGATATCATTATGTTGGTATCCTCATTATAACCATTATGATTTATCACCACCCATATGTGGAATAGGATGATACAGTTGTAGCATATTGGATTTTGTTCTTCAGACTCTAAATGGATGCTTATGGGGCTCTAAAAGTGATGCCAGACCATAGTGAAATTGGATAGTTTTCCAGTTTAGTGATTCCAAACATGGAAGAGCTACTCATGATATCTAAAAGTTATGCAGATTCTCACAGATTGTACTTGTATATTTAGTATCCAATGTTGATGAAATGCATACTATCAAAAACTACTGTAAACTTAGAAGTGCCTATAAATGAATTTATTTGTTATTGTTATGACACCACCTACACATATTCGAAAGCAGTCATGTATGCATGGAAGAGACAAAAAGATTGCTTAGAACACAAACCAGGCTTCCTGAGCAAGGGTGTCTAGGACGATATGTTTCTATCCTAAAATGAGAAAGGAATGGGTCCTTTTCAAGTAGCACCAAGTAGCATTCTTGTCTTTAGCACCAAGTGGACCTCTTGACTTTCTGTACAATCCAACATGATACTGTGCATCCTGAATGATTTGTTCAAGAATGAAAGTTGATTTTGAGTAAACAGTGGTCTAATTTGACCATTAAGGATGTCAGGCTGAGTCTGACTCATAGATGAAGTAAAGGGTGTGACTTGTTCCATCAAAGTCATTCCAGAAGCCTTGATCTCCGAGTCAGGAAGGGAAGCCATAAGCTTAGGACCCATTTTCCACTTCCGGTTCCTGTTGCTGAGAGCCTCTGTCGATTCCTTGGTGATAGCGACTGGGAAGTGTGACCTATGGAAAATGAAGCCTGCAGCTCAACTGATAGAATCTGTAGGCATTTCTCCCCTGCCCTCCCGCTTCCAGCGGCAGAACTGGCTCTCTGTAATTCATCCTTGCTTTTTCAGTCCTGATGCCAGAAGCAGCACATTCCACAGGCACTTGGTAGAGTTTTATCTGGGTGTCCCTTCCAGGGACTGACAGTGGACCTCATTGCTGATGGAAAGGAAGGGTGATGCAATACCGATATTATGCTACTTTTCCATGGAGACCCATAAGGAAGAATCATGCTTGTTATCCATTCATCTTTTTCCCCTTCTGAAGTTTTCACAATTTAACCAGCCAGAACACATCTGTGTCATCATTTTCGAACTCGTGGTACTGGAATTTTCCTAACATCCCTGGTATTTTCAACTTGAATGCCAAATGGACTGCGTTTTCCTTAGAAATGAATGATCTCTTCAATTTGCAGATACGGGGACAGGAGTCATTATGCCTTCCTCTGTCTTGACACATAGATACCCACCCAGAGAGGATGGAGGTGTGAGTGATTTCCTCTCGCTTCTGCTATTATATGAACTTGCGTGAGGTTGCATTCTGAGTGCCAATTCTGTCTTCCGTTGCAAGGACAATATTATGCATTTTGCTAAGCTTTTGGAGAGAACACAAGTGGTGAGGATTCAACAGTTATTATGAGGAGAATCTAGTAGGCTTACAGTTCCAACTTGTTTGGGGGCTCAACTTCTGGAAGACAGCCTACAAAAATAGCAATTTACAGGAAGAAAAAAAAAGCGGGTCCTGAGGCATTGGGTCGGGGCAGACATTAGTTCTATTTAGGGCTTAAACCAGCCCACAGTTAATTGTAGGTCTCATGCATTAGCTTGTAGGAGCAGTAAAAGCATGTAATTCAAGCTAATCTGATGGGCAAATGAACTGGGTACTTGGTGCCAAGTGAGACCGTGAAACAAAAGGACACATGTGTTTTCAGGAAAAAAAAAAAACAACACAACATAGTTTCAACTGTTGCACACGTGAAACTCTGGAGAATTCTTCAGAAGTTTTGTCATTTTAGGAAAGGACCTTGAGGGTACAGTGGATGTACTTCTGAAACCCAGAGCTCTCAGTTACCTGGGCAGTGAAGCCTGTGGCCTGGAATAATGGGGAGGGGGACAAGCCTTCAAAGAGGGTTTCTTTCAACTGATTGTCAAAGCTTTCTTTAGAAAGCACCCCTCTCTGGTGGGTCTTTGCATTCATTTTCCCGACTGTGCACTAGAATCAGCCCAGGTCCTGTCCTTGAAAATTCTGATTTACTTGGTCTGGAGTGGGACTCAAGGACCATTTCTTTCTAAAAGTCACCCTGGAGGAGTGTGATGTGATAATAGGGGTTAGAATTCAAAATATTTGTGTGTGCGTGAGTGTTCAGTCGTGTCCAACTCTTTGTTGTAATGTGGGCTGTAACACACCAGCCTCCTCTGTCCATGCGATTCCCCCAGGCAAGGGTACTGGAGTGGGTTACTATGCCCTCCTTCGGGGGATCTTCCCGACCCAGGGATTAACCTGCCTCTCCTGCACTGGCAGGTGGATTCTTTACCACTGTGCTACCTGGGGAGCCTCAGCACTGCTGATCTAGTGGCAGATAGGGCTGAAGGAAGGTGAGCTGGTGGTTGAGGTTAATGGCTTTTCTTCTAGCTCCTGCAAGGGAAGTGAGAAACAGCCAACTGTGAGGTTATAAATGAGAATTTGACACTGCGATGATGCCATCTTGTCGTCTAAGTTGTGGGATTAGTGTTACTGGGGAATTATGGCACAGGTGATTTTTCTAGTGTCATTTGTCCAGAGACTGACTTCTTTAAGCAGAGATGTAATGCGACCCTGGATGAGACCTATTCTAATGTGCTGCCTGCCAGAGCAAGTCCTCCCAGATCGTGGCCCTGACCTTCTTCCTTTGATCCTGAGCCTCAAACCAAGCTTTAGTACATCCTTTCCGTACATCCTTTCCCTGGCAGGGCTACCCTCCTGGGATCCAGGATGTGAATATCTGTTGGTGAGGTATCTTTAGGAGAGTGAAACAAGCAGGCAGTTTAATAATTTAAGTCAGAAATTATCCCTTTCAGCAAACATGTGTCAAGCCAGTAGCTGAAAAAAAAAAAAGTTAAAACAGTAGTCAGTTTGCTTTGAATACATTTTGCTGATTTAAACCAATTATATAAAAGTTTGGGTTAAAATCAGGGGGCTTGGTTTTTACCATTGAAAGAAAAACTTTAGAAAGCAAAAAAATTTCATACCAAAAATGCATAATTTGGACTGAACTCCAGGATTAGAATTCTCAAAGACTGGAGGCAGAAAGTTAAATAGTAACTCAAACATAAGCTATTAAATAGCTTGAAAATGAGATTTTGAAAAACATACTACTGATTAATAGGGTTCATCAGAAAGGACACTAAAAAGAAAAAGCAGTCTTGTCTGTTGCAGACTAAATATTAACTCCACATTAGGGAAACAATGGATATATTGTTTTTATACTCTAGGTGTTTATATATATACTCCAGACTATAAAACAATGGCTATATTGTTCTATACTCTAGATGTTATAAGTGGAGATTGAAGTACTTATTGTGACTTCATATTGGGTTAGCAAGTCAACATAAATTGTAAGCATAAAATTGTGGTCTCACTGGAGGGCATAGCAAGCAACATCATTTGTGTCCTCAGGGTGTGCAGGTAAGATTTTCTCAGATCAGGTAAACCGAGTATTAGAAGGTGGATGGCATAAATGACTTCTTCACAAACATTTAAAACAGGAACACAACATTCACATATAGACAGGAGCTGATGAGTGGGTAACTTTGATGATGGGATTTGCTAGCATTTTAATGTACAAGAATCTCCCAGAAGGATCTGAACAACAGACCTGAAAAGGCTCCATGGCAGGGTCCAAGATTAGTCACTCCTCCCTTCATATCCCATCACTATCCTTTCAAGGATATTTATTTAATAAATATCCCTGAAGCACGTACTCTGTGCCAGGTGACTCCACAAAGAACATTTATGGATGTGGGATTCTAAGTTAGCATTCTCCATAGGATGTATGTCTATCTCTGTCTCCATATCTATTGCTATCATCAAGTATATTTATGTATATAACACTATATATATATATATATATATATATGATGTATGTACATGTATGTGTATATATCTATATGAGAGACTTTAAAGAATTGGCTCATGCAGTTGTGGAGATTAGCAAGTCCAAAACATTCAGGGTAGGTCAGCAGGTTGGAAATCAAGGAAAGACCTGATGTTGTAGCTCAAGTTTGAAGGTCATCTGCTGGCAGAATTTCCTTTTCCTTAAGGATATCAGTCTTTCTTCTGTTAAGACCTTCGACTGATTGGATGAGTTTCACCCGCCTTATGGAGGGTAGTCTGTTTTATCCAAAGTCTACTGGTTTCAGTATTGTGCGTTTGTTCTGCTTAGTCACTCAGTTATGTCTGACTCTTTGTGACCCTTTGAACTATAGCCCACCAGGCTCCTCTGTCCATGGGATTTTTAGACAAGAATACTGGAGTGGATTGCCTTTTTCCTCGACCAGGGTATCTTCCTGACCCAGGGATCAAACCTGCATCTCCTGTGTCTCTTGCATTGCAGGCAGATTCCTTACCTGCTGAACCATCAGGGAAGCCTGGTTTCAATGTCAATGTCATCTAAAAAATACCTTCACAGAAATGTCTAGAATAACGTTTGACCAAATATCTGGATACCCTGATCTAGACAAGTTGACACATCAGATTAACCATCACAGATGGACTCCTTGTGTGTAGGATGAAAGAATCAGGATTCTGAGTGGTGGACTCCTAGGTCTATTTCCCGAGTCCTTGCTTACCCCCTCTCTGTGTCATTCCCAGGGAATATTTGATGATGCTCCCTGAGGTCCTGTCAGCTTGCTGGATGGATGTTACAAAATGAGGTTCAGTAGGCAAGGAAAGGGACTGATCTATCTCACACACAATTATTGCCCAAGAGATAGAATGGAAATCTAATGAGAAAAAGTTAGCTGTGCATGTATAGAATGGAAATCTAATGAGAAAAAGTTAGCTGTGCATATGGGAGTTCAGAAAGCAGGAGGAATCTCTTCTGTTACTTCTTTCCTATAACATTTTCCTCATCACTAAGTTTATAATGCAAACACGTTTTGACTGCCAGCTGGAACACTGTGTTTCCTTCCCCTGCTTCTTGAGTCTGGTGGACATTTGAAGTTGTTGTTATTTAGTTGCTAAGCTGTGTCCAACTCTTTGTGACTCCATGGACTGTAGTCCACCAGGCTCCTCTGTCCTTGAGATTTCCCAGGCAAGAACACTGGAGTGGGCTTTTGCTATTTCCTTCTCCACTGGTGGCCATTATTTTTACCATTAATAGGACAAGTAAAAGTATAGCTGGAGGTGCAAGTTGATTAATGAAGTTGTTTACCATAATATTTGCATGATGGACTGAATTTTTCTCATCTATTTTATATGATAACATTTCAGCAATTTGGGAACATGGAGGAAAAAAATAAGTAGGCCCACCATAACAGTATAATGATTTATATTTTTGTGTGTTCCCTTTTAGTCCTTTTTGGATACATACATTTGCTTGCATGATTATTATAGAGTCCGTATAGTTTTATCATTTCCCTGTTAACATTTTATCATATGTACATTTCCATGTCTTTTGTAGCTAGTCTTTTTGGAGCCATAACATTACATCAAAGTGATGTAGAATAATTTAATTAACCCACCCTTATTGTTGCTTATTGAAGTTGCCTCAAGTCTTTTCCTGTTACAAATCATATTGCTATGGTTTGCTTTTATTTTCTTTAGGATAAATTCCTAAAAACAAGATCCCTGAGCCAAAGGACACGAACATTTTATAGCACTTAATGTGCACTGCTTTTGTTCGATTTAATTGGACTGTGTGCATTTTCTAGATTTTTGTTTTGTTACTTCCCTGTTTTTTGGTAATGACCATACTTTACCACCTCTGATTTCCTCCAATGACCTCTGTAGACAAGGCGACACACAGATGGCCATCCCAACTTCCTGATTCCTTCAGTCATATCTTTCTGACAAAAATAGCCTTTGAGGCTAAAAATGTCCATACCTTGTCCTAGCTCAAGAGAGATTTATAGCTTGGAAAATCTGAGTAGTCTCTGAGGCCATTTTTCAACTGAGAGTGGAAAAAAACTACATTTCACACTTAAAAGCAATTTGGGATTTATTTTTGGTTCTTTGATAATTCAAGGAGTCTTGGAAATGCTTCACATCTCATTGCTTCTAATATAATTGAAGACGAGCTCCAGGTTGAGAAGTTTAAGGAGCAGTAGTTAGAATTTGGAGCAAACATTTTACAAGACAGAAGTTAACGGTGCTACTATTTCTGTAAAAAGAGTTTACTTTTGTTGCAGTCTTTGGAGCTACATGTACAACATCAGTGTTAGTTCTACTTTCTTTGGTGTAGGTCTCATTTTAGTATCCCCTGGAGGAGGAAATGGCAACCCACTCTGGTATTCTTGCCTGAAAAATTCCATGGACAGAGGAGCCTGGCAGGCTGCAGTCCACAGGGTTGCAGAGTTGGACTCAACCAAGTGATTAAGTGCTCATACATCTTGGTACGAGGAAATAATGTGTTTAAAGCAGTCAATGTGAAAATTGGTGTTAGGCATGGCATGAAACTTAAGTACAAGGAATGAATTACTTGTGTTGTGGGAAAGCTATTTATACTTAAACCCCACATCTTTGTTTCACATCTCATATAAATGGACTCATACACGAGGTGGCCTTTTGTGACTGTTTTTTTTTTTTTTTCATTTAACTTAGTGTTTCTGAGACTCACACATGTTGTAACATGTATCATCAGATCTTTGTTCCTTTTGGTAGATAAATAGTACTCCATTCTATAGATAAGCCACATTTTATTTATCTACCCATCAGCTGATGGACTGCTTTTGCTTTTTGACTATGATGAATCATGTTGCTATAAATACTCATGATCAAGTCTTGGGTGAATATACGCTTTCATTTTTCTTGGATACATATCTAGAGGTGGAATTGCTGAGTCCAATGGTCCATGTTATCTTTTTAAGAAACTGCCCAATATGTAGAGCTGGACGAGGTAATGGGTAGGCCTGTTACTGTCAGCTTGGGTGAAGGGAATGAGCCAGGTTGAGGGTAAGAAAGTAAAGTGGTAGAAGAGCGCCTGAGACCAAGGAAATTTTAATGAGGCTGATTCTCTATAATAACTGTTCATTCAGAACAACCTTCTGCTGCTGCTGCTGCTAAGTCGTTTCAGTCATGTCCGACTCTGTGTGACCCCATAGATGGCAGCCCACCAGGCTCCGCCATCCCTGGGATTTTCCAGGCAAGAACACTGGAGTGGGTTGCCATTGCCTTCTCGAACAACCTTCTATTCAGTTTCTAAGCATATTTATATGTGTAATAGTGAAGTTGTAGGATACTAATGATCTGGAAGAGTTGATTTGATCCATGGATAAAGCTTCCTATGTCTAATTTTAAATGTCTAATTCCCTGGTGGCTCAGACAGTAAAGAGTCTGCATGCAATGTGGAAGGCCTGGTTCAATCCCTGGATGAGGAAGATCCCCTGAGGAAATGGCAACTTACTCCAGTATTCTTGCCTGGAAAATCCCATGGACAGAGGAGCGTGGTGGGCTATAATTCAGAGAGTCACAAAGAGTTGGACATGACTGAACGACTTCACTTTCAATTTACTTTTTAGGAATTGAAAAACAAATACCACTCCCAGCTGCTCCCCAAGTTTTTCTCAATGAATATCCTGTCTGGGCCTTCTACTAAAACCAGTCTCTGTGCTTGCCTTCAGTCAATACACTAATGTTGATTCCTTGACACTTAACGAGGGAAACCAACAGTTCACCAAATGTTTGAACTCTCCCTGAATCCTGCTGTGTTTGTGAAGGTTATAGTAAAATTGGTTTATTTTACACAAAATCCCTTTAACAACACGGGAGACAGTGTTTGGGGAATGTTTCTGAAATGGCCATTCTATAAGTTTAAGAAGATATACTCTAAGTATGTTAATGTTACTTCTATCAGATGCTTCATTTTTCACTTATAAACATCTGAATAGGAATACCTTAGGAATTTGATATTAACCTCAGCATTAAACCCAAGATGGTTAATTCACATGAACGTCTGGCCATGAAGATCCCTTTTCCTCTTCTTTAGTAGAAAGATGATATTTGTGTAATTATATCCCTAGGTGGCATTAACAACAGAATTGAAGGTTTGGCTTCCTTCTGGCAAACAAACCTCGGTTTTTGATTTGACGCCCGTACCGCTTGCTTGTATAATCACACTACATGTGAAGGGTGGAAATTAGGGTGTAGGGTTGCTGATTTATATTCCACAAACTGAGTTTTCCTGTGCCAACCCAGAAAAATCTTACCATTGCTGAAGTATTCAGTTTTCTTGTGGCTTCTCCAGGCTCTGTAAGTGATCCAGGAGGCAAATTTTGGTACATTCCAGCACAAGGTCTAATTATGGATGTAATGATTGGTGAACATTTAAAGCAAAAACCTAAATACTAAACCTGGACCTTCTTGTTTTTAGATGAAAAGGTCAGTAACCCAGTGTCAACAGTTTGAGACAGCTTGGGTTATAACTCGAAGAAATAATCGAAGTCAGCAAGAAAAAACAAACCCAGACCATTCTGTTGCTTATAAGTGAAGGAATTCAGTTGTCTTACGTGTTGTAACTGACATGATTTGACATGCTCTTTTTTTTTTTTTTAAGTCTTTGGGTTTTGAATAATTGCTTCTTGCCGAAAGCCTATATTTTCTGTACTCTGTGGTTGCCAAGCTGTACTCGACTTTTAAAAGAGAGTCAAAGGAACGTATCCTTGTGAGAAATTGCTGCTTTGTGGAGTACAAATGAGAGGTTTCATGATCTTTGAAGCTGAAGGCCAAATCTGGCTTAGAAACCCCATCGCCAAGGTGCATTTTATATTCTGCATTGCTTTACTAAACTGAACTGTCCTTTTGTTGGAAGTGGGGGGAAAGAAAGATGTAGTGGAAAACTGGGGTTTAGATAAGTGATTCTTTCCATTTGGCTCTGAAAGCTGAAGGTTCTTCGTGACCATTGCAGTCTAGAAGCCAGAATGTCAGAGTATTCTACTCTAGACCAGTGCTTCTCAGCTAGGGAAGACTGTGTCCCCTAGGGGCCAGAAGGCAATGTCTGGAGAGATTCTTGGTTGTCATAACTGCAGGGGAGTGTGCTTCTGGCATTTAGTGGCTTGAGACCGAAGGAAATGAAAGTGTTAGTCTCTCAGTCAGGTCTGACTCTTTGCGACCCCCTGGACTGTAACCCATCACAAGATTCTCCACCCTTGAGATTTTCCAGGCAAGAATACTGGAGTGGGTTGCCATTTCCTTCTCCAGGGGATCTTCCCGACCTAGGGATTGAACCCAGGTCTCCTTCATTGCAGGTGGATTCTTTACCATCTGAGCTACAAGGGAAGCCCCGGCTCGAGACCAGAGATGCTGTTAAACATCCCACATAGCACAGGACAGCCCCCGACAATGAAGGATTGTTCAGGTGGACAGATGGTGACTTGGAGAGATCAGTCTTATAGCAGAAGTTTCTTGTTCTGCTGTTCACAGGAGTGGAGAACAGAAAGTAAGTCCAGTGTCTTTTTCTGATAAAATGTTTGCTTTTATTTGGCACTTTATTTCTTGAGACTGTTCTTAAAGAGAGCGCTGGAATAAGAAATTGAAGCAAGCTCCCCACATGCTGAAGAAAGTGCTGCAAAGCTGAAGGACACACAGACGCACAGCTGGCGTCACGTGACTTAAGCCTCCCTCCCCTGCTCAGTGAGCCACTGGCAAGATGCTACAGGCCTGGATTTGTTTTATTCTTTTATTTGCAAATGTTTCATAAAATGCTTTGCCTCAGGTTAACTTTCTTCTTTGTTGGAAAAAAAGTTTGTTTTTCTTTTTTAGTGAGGAATTATTTTTTAAGCTTTAACCTTTCTTGGATGGAAGCACTTTGACAAACAGATTATAAAGCCATCCAAAGTCACCATAACCTCTAGGCTGTTTCGAACCTTCCTGAGCCGGGTCTGCAGGGAAACAAAACCTCTTTTGCCAGTTTTCTAGAGTCAAAATGTCCAGGTATTCTGGGGGCCAGTTGTGGTCTGTGAACAAACATGGAACCCAGGTTGGCCTCCTCCCCAGTTTCTGAGCCCTGATCCCACTGTATAAGCATGACCGATTCTTGGGGTTACTCCAGGCAGGGGAAATGTGAATGAAGCATGTTCGCACTAACAGGTTCATTTCTCATTGACTTCCCTCCTCTACTTTTATTTTTAAAATTTTTAATAAAAATTTTTTTGGCCATGCCACGTGGAATTCAGGATCTTAGTTCCCCAACCAGGGGTCAAAGCCATGCCCCTGCAGTGGAAGCACAGAGTATTAACCACTGGAGCATCAGGAATTTCCACCTCCTTCACTTTTAAATGAAAGGCTTACAGAGAATGATAAAAGCTAAAAAGATGATTGTTTGCCACAGTTGTTTCAGAAATTGTTGTTGCTGGTTGGTTGAGGGGTTCTGCATCTCCTTAATATTCCTAAATTGAGCTAACTCTACTGAGCATTGTCTTTATCAGCAAATACATACCATACTACCCAATGCCAACACTATGAAAAATGGGAAAGTGAATTGTGTTTTCTACCATGAACTTTGTTAGGATTATTACCATTATTTAATTTTCAAAGAAAGCCTTATGAATGGAGGACTTTTATTATTTTTTGTTTGCAGACAAGGAAACTGAGGCTTAAGAAATTGAGTAATCTGTTGATGTTTATAGAACTTCTAAGCCTGTTCTAAGTCACGCAGACAACTTTGTATTTTCTAGATTCTGCTGAAGAGTAGGCATTCAAGAGATGTCCTCTGAGCTGAAATTTTGCCCACACACCAAGTGAAAGCATATCATTGTTCAATCGCTCAGTCATGTCTGACTCTTTGCAACCCCATGGACTGCAGCACACTAGGCTTCCCTGTCCTTCACTATCTCCCAGAGCTTGCTCAAACTGATGTCCATTGAGTCAGTGAGGACATCCAACCATCTCACTCTCTGTGGTCCTCCTCTCTTCCTGCCTTCAGTCTTCCCACTATCAGGGTCTTTACTAATGAGTTGACTCTTCGCATCAGGTGGCCAAAGTACTGGAGCTTCAGCTTTGGCATCAGTTCTTCCAGTGAGTATTCAGGGTTGATTTCCTATATATATGTGCCTTTAACTTACAATTTCAACTACATATGCTGAGGAAACTCATGATCAAGTCTCAAGGATCTACAGAGGGTCTTAGATGGCCAAGGAGACACTGTCCTTCTTTCTGTCCAGAGATGTGTCTTGGAAGTGAGAACATTTTGCTCAATGAGTGATTCTGATCCTTAAGGATGATTTTTCATCTTGGACCCTAAATGCAAAGCTTTTACTTTACTGTGCTTCTTAATAAGAGAACTAGGGACCTGATTTAGTTCAACACTGGATGAAATCCCGGTTGACTACTCTTCTGAAGACATGACCTGTCTTTCTCCAGTAGACTCAAGGATGCTTCAGAGCCATGCTGTCTACTGGCCACTTGAAATGTGGCAACTCTGAGTTAAGATGTGCTATGGGTATAAAGTGCACACTGGCCTGTGAGTGCTGTGCTGTGCTTAGTCGCTGAGTCGTGTCCGACTCTTTGCAACCCCATGGACTGTAGCCCACCAGGCTCCTCTGTCCATGGGGATTCTCCAGGCAACAATACTGGAGTGGGTTTCCTTGCTTCTCCAGGGGATCTTCCCAACCGAGGGGTAGAACTCAGGTCTCCCACATTCCAGGCATATTCTTTACCATTTGAGACACCAGTGAAGTACAAGAATACTGGAATGCATAGCCTATCCCTTCTCCAGGGAACTTCCCAACCCAGGAATTGAACTGGGGTCTTCTGCATTGCAGGCAGAGTCTTTACCAGCTAAGCTACCCATGAAGCCCTGTATTGTGAGTACTTACTACCAAAAAAAAAAAAAAAAAGTAAAATATCTCATTCAGTTCAGTTCAGTCACTCAGTCATGTCCAACTCTTTGCGACCTCATGAATCGCAGCACACCAGGCCTCCCTGTCCATCACCAACTCCTGGAGTTCACTCAAACTCATGTCCATCGAGTCAGTGATGCCATCCAGCCATCTCATCCTCAGTCGTCCCCTTCTCCTCCTGCCCCTAATCCTTCCCGGCATCAGAGTCTTTTCCAATGAGTCAACTCTTTGCATGAGGTGGACAAAGTACTGGAGTTTCAGCTTTAGCATCATTCCTTCCAAAGAAATCCCAGGGCTGATCTCCTTCAGAATGGACTGTTGAATCTCCTTGCAGTCCCAGGGACTCTCAAGAGTCTTCTCCAACACCACAGTTCAAAAGCATCAATTCTTCGGTGCTCAGCTTTCTTCACAGTCCAACTTTCACATCCATACATGATATCTCATTAGTACGTTTTAATGTTGATTACATTGTAAAATAATATTTTGGATAGATTATGTTGAATAAAATACATTATGAAAATAAACTTGACCTGTTTCTTTTACACTTTTAATAAACTGAAAATTTAAAATTACATATGTGACTCCCACTCTATATCTATTGGACAGTGGTGGGCAAGTTAGTGAGTTTTTAAGGAAAATATGACTATATATGTTAACTTTCTAACCTAACTACCCCAAAATAAAAATTCAACTTTATTATAATTTTCAAAATAACCCTGCAGAGCAGATATTGTTTCATTTTCATAAATGAAAAATTCAGTGTTTCGGTGAGATTAGATTATTAAGGCAAATTCTTACAACTAGCAGCGGTTGTACTGGGAGTTGAGTTCTTGTCTGTTTGAATTCAGCCCTGATCTCTTTCCCTTATAGTTTGTGAGAAATGAACCTAGAGTGAAAAGGGAGGAAATGTGGCCACCAGCTTCCTGATAGTTTTCTTATTACTGCTGCTTACTTAAATGCAGAAGGGGTACAGATTCCAGTGAACTGAGGGTTTCAGTTAGTTGGTCTTCAGTTAACTCAGATTTCATGAAAAATGTCAGTTTCTCCTTTCTTCATAAAGTTTAGGGAGGATAAAAGAAATGGCAGCTTTAAAAATGGGCAATTTCCCCCTGTTTTATTGAGATATTATTGACAAATAACATTACATTAGCTTTAAGTATACAACATAATGCTTAGGTACATATGTATCCTGTGAAATTGAGGACCACATTTATTTAATAGTCTCTATCACCTCTGATGTTGCTATCCAGTCGTTCACTCATGTCTGACTCTTTGCAGTCCCATGGACTGTAGCACGTCAGGCTTCTGTCCTCACTGTCTCCTGGAATTTGCTCAAACTCATGTCCATTGAGTTGGTGATGCCATCTAACCATCTCATCCTCCCCTTCTCCTCCTTCCTTCAATCTTTCCCAGAATCAGGGTCTTATTTCTAATGAGTCGTCTCTTCATTTTAAGGTGCCTAAAGTATTGGAGTTTCAGTTTCAGCATTAGTCCTTCCAATGCATAGTCAGGGTTGGTAATACTTTAGGATTGACTTGTTTGATCTCCTTGCTGTCCAAGGGGCTCTCAAGAGTCTTCTCCAGCACCACAATTGGAAAGCATCAATTCTTCGGTGCTCAGCCTTCTTTATGATCCAACTCTCACATCTATACGTGACTACTGGAAAAACCATAGTTTTGACTCTGTGGACCTTTGTTGGTAAAATGATGTCTTTGTGAATATGCTGTCTAGGTTTGTCGTAGCTTTTCTTTCAAGGAGCAAGTGTCTTTTAATTTTGAGACTGCAGTCACCATCTGCAGTGATTTTTGAACCTAAGAAAATAAAATCTGTCACTGTTTCCACTTTCCCCCATTTATTTGCCATGAAATGATGGGACTGGATGCCCTGAGCTTGTATCTGCAAGTCATCATCTGTGTGTACTTTAACCTCCTTCAGAGAGGACTCTGTTTTAGGGACTGTGCATCAATTTCCGTTTTGTTCCTTGGGCATTTGGAGGCAAAGCGGGGTGTTCAGCTGACTTGGCTCTTCTGCCACCATACCCTGCTTGAGATGTATGTCTATATGGCACAAAGGACCGCTGAGATTAGGCAGCTATCACTTTCTATGATATGGACCAAGTGGGGGCCCTTGTTTATGTTTGTTTGTTGTTTTTAGTCTCCAGCTAAATGTGAATGGAAACTAACATTATGTTCTATCTCATTTTGGAATCTTGACCACCAACTGGAAGATACCCACCCAGCAGCCTGGTTCTGTCAGCTCTCAGTTTATTTTATTGTTATCCACTGCTCCAATTAAGGATTGTGTTCTCTACCCAAGTTATCAGAGCATGGGGATGGTAGAAGCAAAGCCCTCTCATTCTTTCAGGATATGCACATTTTTGATTTTAGAACCATCAAAATTAAAGACTGGAGAACACGTCTGAGCATGAGCAGCTGAATTCTTAGTGTAATAGGTGAGAGAAGGCCATGGAAGCGGCTGGCAGCAGATGAGGGACCAGATCCCAGGGGATATACTGCTTTCTACACTGTCCATGTCAGCGCCATTTACAGAACGGGTGGTTCCCAGTTGGCCAGCTTACAGCTGGGGCTGATGTGTAGGCACGATGCCTGAGCTTGGCATCCATGTCTGTGGCGATACAAAGGAAATCATGCTTGTCACCCTTGCATATCTTGCTTAGCTACAAGTTTCTAAGGACAGATAATTGAATGAGAAAGAATAAGAACAAACTCTGTGTCTCCAGTTTTGCCTGACTTCCTCAGCCCTAGACTGACATTTTCAGCCAACTGACCTTCCTGTCTAAAAGTTTGGTAATGAGGGAAGCATTTAATATGTGCCAGGTATGGCTCTGAATGTTTCATGTGTATGAACTTATATCATTTTCAGAATGGCTCCATGAAGTGTCTATATCAGTATCCCTACTGATCTATAAGATGTATAAGTATCTTACAGTATCTATAAGATGGAGAAGTTGAGGCATCAATTCAGTTCAGTCCCTCAGTAGTGTCTGATGCTTTGTGATCCCATGGACTGCAGCACACCAGGCCTTCCAGTCCATCACCAATTCCTGGAGCTTACTCAAACTCATGTCCATTGAGTTGATGATGACACCGAACCATCTCATCTTCTGTCGTCCCCTTCTCATCCTGCCTTCAGTCTTTTCCAGCATCAAGGTCTTTTCAAATGAGTGAGTTCTTTGTATTAGGTGGCCAGAGCTTTGGAGTTTCAGTTTCAGCATCAGTCCTTTCAAAGAATATTCAGGACTGATTTCCTTAAGGATGGACTGGTTGGATCTCCTTGCTGTCCAAGGGACTCTCAAGAGTCTTCTCCAATACCACAACTCAAAAGCATCAATTCTTTGGTGCTTAGCTTTCTTTATAGTCCAACTCTCACATCCATACATGACTACTGGAAAAACCATAGCCTTGACTAGATGGACTTTTGTAGGCAAAGTAATGTCTCTGCTTTTTAGTATGCTATCTAGATTAGTCATAGCTTTTCTTCCAAGGAGTAAGCGTCTTTTAATTTCATGGCTGCAGTCACCATCTGCAGTGATTTTGGAGACCCCCAAAAGAAAGTCTGACAGTGTCTCCATTGCTTCCTCATCTATTTGCCATGAAGTGATGGGACTGGATGCCATGATCTTAGTTTTCTGAATGTTGAGCTTTAAGCCAACTTTTTCACTGTCCACTTTCACTTTCATCAAGAGGCTCTTTAGTTTCTCTTCGATTTTTGCCCTAAGGGATGGTGTCATCTGCATATCTGAGGTTATTGATATTTCTCCTGGTAATCTTGATTCCAGCCTGTGATTCATCCAGCCCAGCATTTCTCATGATGTACTCTGCACAGAAGTTAAATAAGCAGGGTGACAATATACAGCCTTGACATACTCCTTTCCTGATTTGGAACTAGTCTATTGTTCCATATCCAGTTCTAACTATTGCTTCTTGACCTGCATACAGATTTCTTAGGAGGCAGGTCAGGTGGTCTGGTATTTCCATCTCTTTAAGAATTTTCCAGAGTTTGTAGTGATCCACACAGTCAAAGGCTTTGGCATAGTCAATAGCAGAAGTAGATGTTTTCCTGGAACTCTCTTGCTTTTCTGATGATCCAACGGCTGTTGGCAATTTGATCTCTGCTTCCTCTGTCTTTTCGAAAATCAGCTTGAACATCTGGAAGTTCATGGTTCATGTACTCTTGAAGCCTGGCTTGGCGAATTTTGAGCATTACTTTGCTAGCATGTGAGATGAGTGCAATTGTGCGGTAGTTTGAGCATTCTTTGGCATTGCCTTTCTTTGGGATTGGAATGAAAACGGACCTAACAAAAGCAGAAGATATTAAGAAGAGATGACAAGCATACACAGAAGAACTATACAAAAAGCTCTTCATGACCCAGATAATCATGGTGGTGTGATGACTCACCTAGAGCCAGACATCCTGAAATGTGAAATTAAGTGGGCCTTAGGAAGCATCACTACAAACAAAGCTAGTGGAGGCGATGGAATTTCAATTGAGCTATTCAAATCCTAAAAGATGATGCTATGAAAGTGCTGCACTCAATATGCCAGCAGATTTGGAAAACTCAGCAGTCAGGACTGGAAAAGGTCAGTTTTCATTCCAGTCCCAAAGAAAGGCAATGCCAAAGCTGAGGCATAGAGAAATGAAAATTGCTGAAGGTGACACAGGTAAATATCACAGCCAGAATTGTGAGTGCAGGCAGAGACTGGTGTTAAAGTGTTTGTTTTACCCACTATTCTGTGCTATCCAGTCTAAAAAACCCTCCAGTGTATTGGGTGAAACTAAACATCTGTCTGTACCCTCCACTGACTCCATTTCTTTTAATGATTCTGTTGCGGTCCTTGCCAGGGAGACGCTAGGGGCTGAAGGGAAGACTTCCTGCTACCTACACGTACTCGAAATGTTGTCAAGTCTGGGAGATTTGCCCCTCAGAGTTTTTCAGTTCTTTCTGTCCCTTCCCTTCACATCAGTGCTGCACTGGAGCTCAGGAGCTGGTTACGGCTTTGGATTTCAGAGTATTAAGGAGGAGGGGCTTACAGGGGCATCCAAGCTCTGCCTCTCCCTTCCCTGCAGAGAGATCTTGTTTCCAACCCTGTGAGAGCCTCCTGTCCAACCTGCCAGCCTCCTGTCTCTCTTCACCCTAGTCCCTCCTGTTCTAGGCAAAGAACTGGCTGTATGAGGCACACCCCACAGCGCTTATGTAAAGGCAGACTGTGGGTCCCACACCCGCCGCGCAGAAGCAAAACTCCTCAGAGAAGCCTCGAGTCTCCTTTTAACAAGTTCCCCGGGTATTCTGAAAGGCAGCTTGCTTCGGGGATCGCTTCCCATTTACTCTCCCATCAGGCATTTCTGTGCCGCGTTGCCACTCTTAACAGCTCTCTCTTGCCGTGTAATTAACATGCCCCTTTACTTACCTGCCTGGAGCTGTTTCCCTTGTGGCCTGGGCAGTTTTTCCAATGTCATTTCCAGCTGCTACTCCACTTTGTAGCTTCTACTCCAGTTGCATCGGATCATACAACTGGAGGGATGCGCAAGGTGATGGTTAGCAGTTGGAATTGTTCAGCCCACAGGGGACCTTTGCTGAGCTTGGGAGCTTCCAAGCAGAGACCTCTTAAATGAGTGAGGGAGAGGTCTCCCTGGTCAGGCTAAATGATGTCTGGGAACTCTCTAGGACTCGCGAAAGCTTGTGCTGAGCATAACCTCTTCTCAAGTGGTGTTTAGATGCTGATTTTGATGACTGTCTGTGTTGTTTTTGCTCAGGGCCCAACTCCCCGAGTGGAGGGCAGAATTTGTTTTAAATTCCGTAACTGCAACATTGGGGTGTTAGACTCATAGGCTCAGAATCTCCAAGGAACAGCATTCCTCTCTCTGTTAAGCCCTGCTCCTCATCCTTGTAATCTGGACTTGTCTCTGCCCTGGATGTTGGCTGCCCATGGTTATCTCCCTGCTTCTGGAGCGCAAGTGAGATTGGCTGCTGGGTGCTTCCCGCAGCCTGTTCTTCAGTCTCTGCTAAGTCGCGTCCGGCTCTTTGGTGACCCCAAGGATGTAACCTACCAGGCTCCTCCATCCATGGGACTTCCCAGGCAAGAATACTGGAGTGGGTTGCCATTTCCTTCTCCAAGGGATCTTCCCAACCCAGGGATCAAACCCATGTCCCCTGCACTGGCAGGCAAGATTCTTTACTGCTAAGCCACCGGGGAAGCCCATATGTCAGTTACTCTGTATTTAAGTATAATAATCCATTGAAACAGATACTATTGTGCCCATTTGACCAGGCAGGAAATTGAGGCTCAAATATTGAGCAATCCCCATTGAGTCATATTCTTGTTAACTAGCCAGACCAGGATTTGAATCCATGTCAGTCTGACTCTAAATCTCTTACTCTTTACTGAACACTTGGCTACAAAACAAGCTAATCCTGTAAACAATATTGCAAAAAGAATGCTTAATCTGCTAAAGAAAGCAAATGCTTCAGCAGCATAGAAACAAAATTTACTGCTGGCCGATTGATATATTAGTTACAAATCAGATTACGTTGTCCATAAAGCATTTCCTAAAGAAGCTCTATGTGGCAGTGATGTTAGCAAAGTATGAATTATTTTAGTACTTGAGAGTTACTTAACTATTTGTCATTAAAAATAATTACTTATTCAGACTTTCTTCTAACTCAGACTGGCAGTTTCCTGGAAGTAGACTGACTTAGCATTTCCTATCATTTGCTAACTCATTGGGCCACAAAAACAATCAGTTTGGCTTGCCAATGTACTTACTTAGTCCTGGCTCTGTTTATCAAATAGGCTGATGTCTTTAGCTGTACTTCCCCACCCCACCCACTGTTCCCCACGATCAGAATTAAATCCTTCTCTTTCCAGCTTAATCTCATGCACTGGTTTGCTAAATTTTGCCTCCTAGGTGTCTGGCACAGAGTTATGTGCTCAGCGAGTATTTGTTGAAGGGATGAAGCAATGTGCTTCTTTGTTGCGTTAATCAAATTGTTGAACAGGACAGAGCTGAAATACACATCCCAGTATGTCTTGGATCTGCATCATTAGCTACCCACAGGCTTTGCTGCAGTGACCAATGGCTTCTTGATGGCTAAACCCAACTCTTTTCACCCCACCAACCTTTCTAATTGATTAAGTTCCAGGACAAAGCTGTCCCCTTCTTTTAAACCACGTCATCTTTTTTGCTGTCTGTCTTCTCTGTCTATCTTGTAAATGCTAGTGTTCTTCCCAGCTCCAGTCTTGGCCCGCTTCTCTCCGTGGTGTCTGATCTGCTCATGTGACTCCTGGGACTACTTTTAGGGTGATGACTCCCAAATTCATCTCTCTTCCAAGTTTTGGAAACACAGATCCAATGACTTATTGAATGTCTTCTGATTGGAAAGCCTTGCAAAAAAAAATTTTTTTTTTAATCAATTTAGGATTTTTTTCCCCTACCCTAAACCTGAGCCTCTGTTTTTTTTTTTTTTTTTTTTTAGCTTTTTAGCTTACTGGGTGATATCACTCTTTTCTAATCTAGAAACTTCATATTTGTCCTCTCTGCTCTCCCATCACCTTCTATTTAGTCACTGAATCCCAGAGGTGTCCCACAAAGCCAGCCTTCATTATCCTGGACTCTGCCTCCATTTTCTTCTTAGTCAAGTTCATCTTCACACAGGCTGCTAGACAAGAGCCTCATGTAACAGCAGAGCTAGCCATCTCAGACTTCTCCTGATTGTAGGCAGAGAGGGGCTGACTCTGGGTGTCCTCCAAACTCGTTAGTGATTGGAAGAGCTACTGCGTCACACATGCAGACTGACCGGTGAGGAAGTGGCTTCCAGCTGTCCAGAAACAGCCCAAGACTCAGGCTGGCATCCCTGGGCTGTCTTGCTTGTGTGTTGTGGTCCTCAGGTCAGCATCCAATAAGCAGTGTGGGCAGAGGAGGATCCTAGGGATGCTTGCAACCTGCCACATGGAACCTGTTATTGCCGGTTGTGCAAATGGTCTTCCTGGTGTAACACTGTTTTCTCTTTGGTTAAAAGTACTGTATTTGGCCACCTGATGTGAAGAGCTGACTCATTTGAAAAGATCCTGATGTTGGGAAAGATTGAAGGCAGGAGGAGAAGGGGACGACAGAGGATGAGATGGTTAGATGGCATCACCGACTCAATGGATATGAGTTTGGGCATGCTCCGGGAGTTGATGATGGACAGGGAGGGCTGGCATGCTGTGGTTTATGGGGTCGCAGAGTCGGACACAACTGAGTGACTGAACTGAACTGAACTGATTGCCACTGTGTGCATGTGTGTATGTGTGTGTAAGTTAGTATATATCAGTAGGAGAGTGTGTGTATGAGTGAGGGTGTATTTTAATCAGCAAATTCGTACTAAGGAATCTCTAACCCACATGGCCTGGAAGAAAGAGACTAGGTCAAAATAAGATCAGAATTGAATCTATTAGCAAAACCTTGTTTTTTTAAACTGGAACCACTGGAAGCAGTTACTCCTCTGCTTAAAAGAAAACCTCGGTTGCCTTGTCTGTAGGGTTGAGTGTGATCTTTTGTTCTGGGGTCCAAATCTTTAACACTGGACCTCACCCCCACTCCCTATGCCCACCTCAGCCTGCCCTGCCCCCATTCCACCCCTGCAGCCACAGCTCCTCTTTGGTCAAGGAAGGGCTCCGTGATGTGTACACATTTCATCCTGCCCTTTGACCTCTCTGCCCTTCTTTCTGACATCCTTGTTCACCTCCCCTGCCAACATCTGCCCTGCTGGGCACATCCCTTGGTTCCTTGTCAGATAAAATGTAGGATGCCATTTAAATTCAAATTTCAGATAAATGACTAATAATTTCTCAGTATATGTTCCAAATAACTTAGCCACTGTTTATCTGGGATTTAAAATGAACTGTGTCCCGTATTTCCATTTGCTCCATCTGACTCTCTGACACTTCTTCTCCCTCCATACAACATTGTGCACAGATCTCCCATAGCTCTTCTTATATTATGATGATTTGTTATTATTATTATTATTGAATCAGCCATAGGTATACAGATATCCCCTCCCTTTTGAACCTCCTTCCCATCTCCCTCCCCATCCCACCCCCTCCAGGTTGGTACAGAGCCCCTGTTTGAGTTTCCTGAGCCATATAGCAAATTCCGTTGGCTATCTGTTTTACATATGGTAATGTAAGTTTCCATGTCACTCTCTCCATGCATCTCAGCCTCTCCTCCCCTCTCCCCATGTCCATCAGTCTCTTCTCTATGTCTGTTTCTCCACTGCTGCCCTATAAGTAAATTCTTCAGTACCATTTTTTCTAGATTCTGTATCAATGCGCAAGAATACGATGTTTATCTTTCTCTTTCTGACTTACTTCACTCTGTATAATAGGTTCTAGGTTCATCCACCCCATCAGAACTGACTCAAAGGTATTCCTTTTATGGCTGAGTAATATTCCATTGTGTATATGTGCCACACGTCTTTATCCGTTTATCTGTTGATGGATGCTTCCAAGGGTGCTTCCATGTTCCAGCTATTGTAATCAGTGGGACACATGTGTCTCTTTCACTTTTGGTTTCCTCAGGCTAGATGCCTAGGAGTGGGATTGCTGCAAGGCAATCTCTACGAAATCACTGATGTTATTATTATTTTTATTAATTAATTTATTTTAGTTTGGATGTGCTGGGTCTTCGTTGCTGCACAGGTTTTTCTCCAGTTGTGATGAGCTGGGTTACTGGGTTACTGGAGCTAGCTACTCTCCAGTTTTGGCGCTTGCATTTTTCATTGTGGTGGCTTTTCTTGTTGCAGAGCATGGGCTCTAGGATGTTCGGGCTTTGATAGTTGTGATTTCCAGGCTCTAAAGCACACGCTCAGTAGTTGTGGCACACGGGCTTAGTTGTTCCACCGCATGTGGGATCCTCCCAGACCAGGGATCAAACTCGAGTCTCTTGCATTGGCAAGCGGGTTCTTCACTACTGAGCCACCAGGGAAGCCAGTGATGGTTTATTATTTGGCCAACTGTTGTCCCTTGCAGTTGTTCTATTGCTAAGTTGTCTCCGACTCTGTGACCCCATGGACTACAGCACATCAAGCTTCCCTGTCCTTCACTATCTTCCTGAGTTTGCTCAAATTCATGTCAATTGAGTTCGTGATGCCATCCAACCATCTCATCCTCTGCTGCCCCCTTCTTCTCTTGCCCTCAATCTTTCCCAGTATCAGGGTCTTTTCCAATGAGTTGGCTCTTCACATCAGGTGGCCAAAGTATTAGAGCTTCAGCTTCAGCATCAGTCTTCCCAATGCATATTCAAGGTTGATTTCCTTTAGGATTGACTGATTTGATTTCCTTGCAGTCCAAGGGACTCTCAGGAGTCTTCTTCAGCATCCCAATGTGAAAGCATCAGTTCTTCAGCACTCAGCCTTTTCTGTGGTCCATCTCTCACATCCATACACGGATTCTGGGAAAACCATAGCTTTGACTAGATGGACCTTTGTGGGCAAAGTGATGTCTCTGTTTTTTAATACACTGTCTAGGTTTGTCCTGGCATTAGTGGTGAAGAATCCACCTGCCGATGCAGGTGATGCAGGGAACACAGGTTCGATTCCTGGGTCAGGAAGATTCCCTGGAGGAGGGCGTAGTGGCCCACTCTAATATTCTTGCCTGGAGAATCCTATGGACAGAAGAGCCTGGTGGGGTATAGTCTATAGGGTCGTAAAGAGTCAGACATGACTGAAGAGACTTAGCATGCACACACACATACATGCTATCATCACTACCAACATGCATATCCTTGAGTCAACACTATGACCGTTGACTTACTCAATAAACATTTCTCAGTCATGTCCATCTGGGAAGCACTACGATAGGTATGAGTTCCAGGACCACTGAGATTAGTCCTTGCACTGGAGCAGGGATTAGCAAACTACTGCCCCAGGCTGGACCCAGCCCACTGCCTGTTCTGCAAGGACCGTGGACTCTGCCAGGCTCACTCAAGTATGTATTGTCTGCAGCTACCTTCATGCTACAATGGCGGAGTATGTGGCCTCTTGGCCTGCAAAGCCTTTAATGTTTACTTTCAGGCTCTTTACAGAAAAAAATTGCCGACCTCTGGTCTAAGCATCTTACCATCTACAGGAGAGACAGACATAAACAAGTAAAAGCAAATTCATCTTTCATCTCTGAAGCCTCATATACATCAATGTGTGGTCCAGGACCACCTATCTTAGAGTCACCTGGAGTCCCATCCAGTTGATGCTGATTTCTGAGCCTGGTGATTCTGCCCTTTGAACAGGGCTTCCTGGTGATTCTTCATGCCAAAGTCTGAATATCACTGTCTTTGTGCCTGATCCCCTGTCTGGTGTGTGGTCAGCCCTGATGAATGGGTTGGCAGAACGTGTTTGTCTGTTGATTGCATCTCAGTTCTGTTAAGGAAAAAAAAAAGCCATCAGCATTGTTTGTTACATAAAGTAATCATTTCAGCCTGTACTGTTGTAAGTTAACTTAGCACAGTTATACCACCGATCCAGGTGTGGTGTGGCTGGGCTTCCTTCAGAGAAGATGCATGTCCAGACCATTCTCCATGACTGTTCTGTGCAACATCTCACTCATCGCAAGGGGTGGTGGCTGCTGTCCGCTTCTGAGCGGTACAGGACAACCACCGTCTTCTACCTCAGGGTCCCTTGCCGGGAGCTGACATGGACAACATCATTCACAGTCAAGTAATCAAAATAAATTAAATGGTTCCTCCATGTCCCGAAGCTCAGAAAATGCTCTGTCTCTTTCTGGTGCCATGTGAGGGGCTGACAGAAGATAAATAAGAGTGAATTCAACCCATTAGCATTTGGAAGGCAAATGTTTCCGAGTGAAAATAAAGTCTGTGACTGTATGTTGAGACAGATGTTCACACTTGCTACTCTTGTTAGAGTCCTTAAGAAAATAAATTCAAGATAAGAGAATCAGCCACAGGCATTCCTGAGACCTGTATGTTCCTGGCTCTTCTAGCTCCTACAAGCAGCGTGCGAGCACAAAGGGAATAAAGGATGAAGGTAATTTTCCTGGTAATCCCACTTAAGTTTTCTTGTGATAGCCAAATAACTGGGGCAAATGGATTAAAAAAAAAAACCACCTTGGATTATCTGTATAATGAACGACTTTAATGACTCGTTATTTCACAAAGAAAGATCTAAACTAAGCGATCTGATGTGTTGGTGAGAGTGAAAGTATTTCAACCACGCCTTAATATGGATGGCAACGTGGAACGTAAACGGAACCAGTTCACACTTGTTGCTGCTGTTTGTGTTGAGAGCAGCCACACAGAGGCTTAACTGCAGTCATCCTAAGATAATGGAAATGTCTGGGTCTCACTGGATGCTTCATTCCCTGGGATGGACATCAACTTTCCTCCTCCATTCTTTTTGCTTGACACATGAACTTATCGGTGGTAGACATGTTTATATGAGTGATTGTTTAGACATATTTTAAATGAAATACCATTGTCTGAGCAGTTTGGGTTTTGAGGGTTCAAATAAATGAGAACTGTTTCTCTCTGACAAGATTTAGAATAAAAAACAACCCCTCAAATATCACTCTACTTACAATCTTTGGATCTTTTTTAAAAATCTAAACAACCTAGGTCACTCTGAGCTTTATGATTTCTTTGCTTGATGTATCCCATGTTTGTTAAATTTATTATATTTCAAACAGTTCATGCTGTACTGCATCCTGTACAGGATTTAATTTGATGTAAAAACGCTTCTATGAGGGCTGCCCTGGTGGGGCAGCAGTCAAGACTCCACATTGTCACTGCAGGACACACATCCCATGCCTGACCAGGGAACCAAGATCCCACAAGCTGGCAGGTGTGGCCAAAAAAAATAAAAACTCTTCTATGCCTAGTTATATTTTCATGTTCAAGGGCCCGAGGTGATTTTTTTTGTTTGTTTGTTTTAATATATTCTTAATAACTTAATACCTTTTTTTTTTTTTTTTCCTGTGCTTCAGTCATTTACAGGGAGTCATTTACAGAAACACACCAGGGAGGGAAACTTGAGTTAAAAACTGTCTTCTCACATTTTTTAAGAAAGGAGTCTTAGAATTGGTCACTAATTGCAGCGGCGTGGGGCTTGTTAGCTGGTTGAAGCCCTATGGACATAAATCATTAAAGGAGGCCAAATAAATTTTATGTGCAAATCTGAGGTTTACCAAGAAAAAAAAAAACCTCACTTATGTAATCGTGCTGAGAAGGGATCAGGTGTTGCTATACATCGAGGACACAAAATAAATATAAAAAGCAAGTCCCCCACCATTCAGCTGTTTTTTATTAATAAACCTCCATCCATCATAAGTTGCTGGGAAAGGTGGCCAGATGTTAGAAACCCGCTCTACTTGTCACCTAGGTCACTCCTGCAGGAGTTGCAATTTCGTTAATTTCGCTACTACAGTAGCTTTCTATAATTAAAGACTCTGTTGGGTGTGTTTTAAACGCTATTAAGTCATTATGGGTTTTTTTTCGGGGACCAGGAATGTTCCTTCATTGCAGAAAAGAGGGCCACATTCTCTCAACACAAAGCAGCCAGCAATCCCTATTTTAAGAGGTTGAAGTTAAAGTACTGAGGGGTGAAATGCGATTCTCTGACATCAATTATGGAAATCAATAAAGAAGCTGCAACACACACGTGCCTTCTTTGCTCTCCCCTGATTGAAGGAGAGACCACGGCAGGCCAATGAGACTGCGCTTGGTTAATAATCAAAGAGATAAATTCTCTATGTCAGAATTGCATTTTTAAAGTTGCTCTAAAATTTCTCTCTCTCCCTCTTTTTTTTTTTTTTTTGGTGCTGAAGACTGTGTCTGAACCCAATTTACCTAATTCTTGAGAACAAGAAAGACATAGGGAAAAAAGTTTCCCACTGAACCACTTTAAAATAACATAGATATTGCTTCACAAATCTTTCAACAGGTCTGACCCTTGAGCAAAACAGGAGGCAATTGGAGAAAATCAGGGGCTGAATAGGAATCTAGGAGCAGTCAAGTGCTAAAGAGGCTAAAATAATTGATAATAGCACCACATGCATCTAAATGGATTGAGTAGATGAGCAGGTGGATCATTCTGAACCTCCTTTGCTGAGAATAAACCCCTTTCAAGTTTGTTTTGGTTCAAACAACCTGTGACCTGGATGCTTTCCACCCTGCTGACTGGGCCCGACATCATCTCAGAGCTCCCCCCGGTACCAAGAACCCTTTCAACAACCCCCTCTGGGGCACCAGGGAAGGGTGTCTGTGAAATCTTCCACGTGCTTTGTGATCATTTGAGTTTGGTTTTACTGTGTAAGCACTACAGCAGTTAGCAACCAGATTCCTAGACAAGTCTCATAAATCAGGACAACCACCTCGAAATCCTCCCCAACACCCCCCGACCCCCGTCCCTGCCCCATTCATTCTGGAAACAACGAGAAGACAGGGCATCAAAAGAAGGTGCTGGGTTACTCTCTGGAGCTGCCTGGGGATCCCTGGAGTTGCCTCTGATGCGTTACAGTGAGGGGTGAGAGTGAGGTGGTGGTCGGAGTTGGTCTGTAGTGGGTGTCAAATAAAGCCAGATTATCCTGGGCAACAAAACACTTGTTTGCTCAGATCCGGAATGTTTGGGGCACTTTGAGAAAGTCCCAAGGGGAGAAAAAGGTCCAAAAGAGAGTCACCAAACTGTTCTGAAGGCTTCAAGAGCAATAGGGCTGTGCTCCTTCAAAGTCAAGGATGTGGACCAGTATGACTTGGCCAAAGTCTGGCTTATAGTCACCATCGGCAGGGAACATTGGAGGGTCCAGGTCATTTGGTTTTGACCCAGGGGAGGGGAGTGGTGAATACTGTGAATTACCTCATTAGACCTAGGAGGCTTTGGCATAACAATCCCCAAACATATCTAAATGAAAATTCAGCTGGACCTCAGACTGGCTTAGGCAGAACAAGGAAATCGTGTCCCATGGGTGCTGATCTAACATTAAATCCTCCTCATGGATATGCCTGTTGGAGGCTGTCATGAAGAAGAGAGGCCTGATCTAATTGGAATCTTGATTTCCAACTTGATCCAATTAGCATGTCTGGTTTGCTGAGGTCCTTTGGGGACTGAGAGGAGTCCAGTGACCAGCGGCAATGGAAAGTTCCTGTTTGGAGCTGGGAAGTAAACCAGATGTTGCGTGTGTGACTGGCTGTCAGTGTTGATCTTGGTTCACATGAGGATGGCTCCTTGTAGATGTGTGGGCTAATCAAAGCCAACTGGCTGGCTGGTTTTAAATAGATCTGGCCTACTTCCCTGGTCCCAACCCCCTACTGTAACTGATTCAGCCTTTACACAAGTAAAGCTCAAGCTGAGGATTCACCTGTCTTTGCTGAGCACCTACAAGGTGTCAGGGATCATGCCGGGCACGGGGACACACATGACACAGACTCCGCCCTAGCAAGGACTTCAGGGCGTGATCTGGCCTTGGCCTGCTTCTCCAAGGAGGTGTGGGGCCACACCTTCTGTGCTGCAGTCACACTGGCCTCAGGGCCTTTGCACATGCTGTCCCTCTTGGAATGTTCTTCCTCCTCCCATCACGTCCCTTCTTTCAGGCCACAAATGTCTTTCCTGACCACTCCTTCTAAGGAGTAGACTTTCTACCCAGTGATCCAACAGATAGCCATAGTAATAGCAGTTATTACGTATTCACCTTATTTTTTTCTTTATAGCCTTTACTGCAATTTTAAATTATTGTATGTTTGCTTGCCAAGCAGAGCATTGCTGCTTTTGTTCAGTTGTTAAGTCATGTCCAGCTCTGCAACTCCATGAACTGCAACCACACCAGGCTTCCCTGTCTTCACTATATCCCGGAGCTTGCTCAAACTCATGTCCATTGAGTTGGTGATACCATCCAACCATCTTATCTTCTGCTACCCTCTTCTCCTCCTGCCCTCAATCTTTCCCACCATCAGAGTCTTTTCCAGTGAGTTGCCTCTTTGCATTAGGTGGCCAAAATATTGGAGCTTCAACTGTAGCATCAGACCTTCCAATGAATATTCAGGGTTGATTTCCTTTAGGATTGACTGGTTTGATCTCCTTTATGTCCGAGGGACTCCCAAGAGTCTTCTTCAGCACCGCAATTTGGAGCATATTGGTTAAGAATGTGCCCTGGGTAAGACTACTGCATTCAAATCTTGACTTTGCTACTCTGTGACTCTGCGTCTTCACCTTAATGCCTAAATTTCTTAATCTGTAAAATGATAATGATAATGATAATTTTTTTAAAAGGTCAGTTTAATTAAATCTTTTAGCTAATGGAACCACATTTCCCTCTTTTACTTTGGACTATTTGCTTGATAAAACATTAATATAGCAATAGAATAGAGTCAGGCTACATTCGTGCACGGAGAGCATTAAACTAAAAAACTTGTATTTTTAGACTATGATGATTAAAATAACTATATATCTTTATTAAATGGAGCAATTTACACCTATAAAATTTGGAGGAGGAGATTTTGCTTGCCTGTAAAATATATAAAAATAGTTCTGAATCGGGAAAAGACAGTTACCTTCCAAACTCACAAAGTGTAGCCTGAAATTTATGTGGTCAGCGGATCCATATGCGTAAAACAACTGAACTCAGATGGTTCAACTTAATCTCAAAAACCTGGCCATTTCTAGTTGCTATTTCATTTGCTATTAATAGCTCAACATAATGAGAGGAGACTAGGTAGTTAACATGTCTAAAATAGAGCAGGTGTTAATGACACACGTGGATTATTGTAAACTGTAATGGGAAATATGATGAGTAGCTTAAAACAAAATAAAATAATTTTTAAAGCATTACAAAAGAAGCGTAACAAGTTGTTGGCGATAGGTAATGTTTTACAAGAGAAGGTATGTGTGTTGGAGCATTTCTGAAAGGTGGATCTTGTGGTGAAAAGAAGCCTGTTAGTTTTAGAGTCGAGTACTACTTGATGTGGTTAACATGTGATAATATGGCAGCCGTGGTCATGGGAATGACATGACATATGTCCAGTACAATTAGCAACCTAGAACTTCTTTTGTTCTCCAACACGAGTGCTTTAAATAATTCACAAATGGTGTGACTCCTGAGTGATGCATGTATCATCACAGTGTCGAAAATGAAGACCTCGATTACACCACGAACTCTCTGATAGCTGATGCCATTGGCAATTGGTGTCCTATGTAGCCTGTATAGATTCTGAATATTCAGGCTTGCACCCAGTAAAATTCACGGTACCTTAATGTGCTGCTGAATAGAATTTCCTTTTTCATTCAAAAATTATGTAAGATAATTATAATGTTTTATAGTCACCATTCTGAGCACCAGTGATTATTCTGATGGTGTCAAACTGGTTGGTAGGTCATTTCAGTTGATGTCTTGGACAAACATATTGTTTCTAGACTGGATTTAGATTAAAGTGATAGAGTAGTTCACCCTTAGTGAGAGCTTTTCATGGGTCAAGGCTTGGCTTGGTGTGACATGCATGCCCAGTCATGTCTGACTCTTGGTGACCCCATGGACTATAGCTCACCAGACTCCTCTGTCCCTGGAATTTTCCAGGCAGGAATACTGGAGTGAGTTGCCATTTCCTGTTACAGGGGATCTTCCCCACCCCGGGGTGGAACCCATGTCTCATGCATTGGCAGGCAGATTCGTTGCCACTGTGCTGCCTGGGAAGCCCCTTCATGGGCCAGGCACTGACCTAGGTCCTTTATAGTTTAATTACTTTAGTCGGCACAGCAACCCACTGGAATAAGTACTAGTACTAATCTCATTTTATGCATGATGAGGCCGGGGCCCCCAGCAGTGAGCTTGTGTAATGCTTCTCTTAATAAGTGGAGGTGCTAGGATTGGAATCCAGGCAGTCTGGCTCCAGAATTCATGTCTTGGAACCTTTACATGATACCAGTCTTCGGTTGGTGTGGCCATTTTAGTGGCGGGGGTGGGGGGGTATGTGCATGGGAAGGAGCCTGATAAATTACTTAAACGTTGAAAAATGTGATGATGATGTCTGCGTTTTCCTATTTTTACATGATATCTACATATATATGTGTATGGCTTGCATAGGCCAGATTTTCTCAAATGGATAAGATTATTCTTTTCTCTCTGGCTGGAAATCTCATATTAGTGGAAGAGAAATAGTTTGTTGGGAATTAAAACATCAAATGCCCCAAGATAATTAGGTTTTGAATGGACTTTTTTCCGTCTGTGAAGCACTCTCTAAAGCAGTGGTATCTTGAGGCCTTAGACAAACACTTCTTAATTCATTAGACTGAGTCTCATTGTGAACTTTAGAATTATAATTTAAAAATTAAAACAAGTATAAGTTATTTAACTCTCATTGTGGGCTACAGCATATATGTTGTAAAGTAAAGGAATCAAAAAATCTATTCTCATTCAAATGCTGGTTTGCAAATGTTTGAGAAATTATGATGTTTAGAGATTGTTAGCATAGATTAAAAGTATTATTATTTCATAAATGAGGAGTATTTGTTTATATTTCTTGGCGTGTTTTTAAGTACATTTTTATTGAGGTGGAACATATATAAAAAGTGAATAAATCGTAAGTATATAATTTGATCAAACTTTTACAACATAAAGACATCTGAAAATCAGCACAGCTGTAAATAGCACCCAGACCAAAACATAGATTACTGAACTCCCAGAAGACCACCCTTTTGCCTCTTTACAGGCATACCCTCCAAAGGTCAACTACACTGACTGCTAACAGAACCAATTAATTTTACCTACTTTTAAACTTTCTATAATGAGATTCGTACAGTGTATGTTATTTTGTGTAGGACGTCATTCTGATTGTGAAGTTTATTCCTGCGCTTGAATATAGCTATGTCTTTTGGTCACAGTAATGGATTCCACTTGGGGATTCGTTTCATATATGTCATTTAATGGGCTTCCTTGGTTGCTCAGATGGTGAAGAATCTGCCTGCAGGAGACCTGAGTTCCATCCCTGGGTCTCAAAGATCCTCAGGAGAAGGGAATGGCTACCCATTCCAGTATTCTTGCCTGGAGAATTCCATGGACAGAGAGGCCTGGCAGGCTACAGTCCATGGGATCACAAAGAGTTGGACACGACGGAGTGACCAACGCTACCATTTAAATGAGTACTTTCTCTCCTCCAGGCAATGCTAGAATCTTTGAACTTTTCTACACTTTGTTTATCCCTTTCCCTCCTTTTTACTGTTGTCATGCACGTTACTTTCCATTTTTTATATTTTTATAGGTTTATTTGAACATATAAAATATTTTTATAGGTTTTTGTATTTACTTAGGACTATCCACATGACACCAATGACCCTTTTCCATTTCTGTTTATTTCATCCTGCACTGCTGATTTCCCACCAGGGGTCATTTTTCTTCTGTCTAAAAACAAAATTCCCTTTAGTATTTCCTTTAATACAGGTCTGTGAGTGATGAATTCTCTTAATTTTTGTTATTCTAGAGATGTCTCTATTTTGCTTCCAGTTTTTGTTTTCAGTTGTTAAATATTTTTATTGAGACATAAGTTATGTACAGTAAAGAGAACACATCTTGAATTTATAGCTTAATTCATTTTTATATATGTACACGCCTGTGTAACCACCACCAAGATCAAGATATGAAACATTTACAGCATCCCAGGGCACTTCTGAGCCATTCCAAGTCCAAGGCTGCCTAGGGGTAATCACTACTCTGACCTCTGGATTAGTGGATGAGATTTATTTTACCGATTTTAAAAAATTAATACAAATTGAAATCATATCAGGCACTCTTTTGCTTCTCCTCTCTTTTGCCTAACATTATATCCTTGAGTTTCATCTATGTTGTGTATATATGAGTAGCTATTTTTGACTGTTGTTGCTGTATAGTATTCCATTGTATGACATCACCATATTTGACCTGGTCGTGATCATTTGGTTTGTTTGCAGTTTTTGGCTGTTGTAAAGAGTGCTGCTTCCAACATTCTTGCTTAACTCTTTGGAGGACATAGTGCAATATTTTTAGTATATGCCTGGAAATGAAGGTGCTGAGTCATTGGGTGTATATATATATATATATATATATATATATATATAAAATATTTAGCAAAAACAAAATGTCTTTTTTTTTTCCCTGTAGCTTTTGCCTTCGGCTTCAGTTGTTTTACTGTAATTTGCCCAGAAGTAATTTTTCTTTGTATTTGTCTGTAATTTGATGTTATTTTTCAGTTTTGGAAAATTCTCAGCCATTTCTCTTCAAATATTGCTTCTGCCCCATCCCTTTCTTCTCCCACTCTGGGACACTAATCACAGGCATTTTAGACTTTCTCGTCACCTCCTATATACCTCTGATGCTGTTTTCTGTGCTTCCCAACTCCTTCTCTCTCTCGCATCAGTCTTGACTCTTTTCTGATATGTTTCTCAATGGTCTGTTTCTCTCTTCAGCCATATCTACTTTTCTGTTAAAGTGATCTGTTGAGTGCTTAGTTTCAGTTATTCTATTTTCCTGAAACTTCTATTTATTTCTGTTCTAGAATTTCTACATTTTTATACATTTTACTTCTATTTTCTTGAACGTATTAATTGTAGTCATATTTTAAAGCCTAATAACTCTAATATTGGGGTTAACTGCAGTCTGTTTTCATTGCAAATGTTTTGTCTTGGTTCTGTTTCTTGGTACAATCAGGTAACTTTGCACCTTAAGCTAGGGACTTCTGTATGAATTTTGCAAGAGCTTGGCATATTTTTCTCCTGCAGAGAGAATACACCCTATCCTTGGGCAAGCAGCAGGGAGGTAGATTATTTCAGTCCTCTAAGGGACCAGGGGGACCCAAGCCTAGTTCAGGACTTTTGCAGTGTTTGGTCTGCTCCTGGTTTGCTTTCCTCCTAAGATGGCATTCTCTCGTGTTTCCTAGAGCCCCAACTTTTGGTGGGTCTAGAACTCTTTTTTTTTTTTCTGTCTTTCCATCACTTTGAGATAGCCACAAAATCTGTTCCATTCTCAAGCCCCTTTCTGCTTGGTTTCTTAGCTTCTTTTTCTGTGCTGCTTGCTGAGAAAATGCTTCTAGGAGAACTCACAGAGTTTTGGGCTCAGTCTTTCTCTACCTTGCTTTTCTCCATATCTTGCCATTCAAATTCTGGCTGCTTGGCAACTCTGAACTCCAAGTTCTGTCTCTCCAGCTTGAGGGGTTGCCTAACCTCTGCTGGCTCCTCTGCATCTTAGTAACCTCTTTCCACTTTGCCTCTCAGATTTGTACTTCAGGCCAAACACTGGCAAATGCTCCAAGGAGTAAAGAGGAACAGAAACTTGTGCTTGCCTCAGTGACCTTTCCTCCTCTCTGGGACGTGCCTTCTCAAGTCCTAGATATCTTGGCAGTTCTCTGACGCCTTTAGATGGATGGTTTGGGTATTTTATTCAGCCTCTCTCCTGCTGAGATCTACTACAAGTTACTCCATCATACACTTTTAAATTTTAATAAACAGATGCTACAGTCTCCAACCAGCCCAAAGCTAGATGCTAAAATAGGACACGGTGTGACTATTTTTATAATTTCTTCACTATTTCCTGTGATGTATAACAGCTTCTGGAATGCCTTAAAACCATTGAGAGTGCAGATTTTGGTTTTATTATTGTTTAGGTTAAGATAGAAAAGGAAAGTTTACAATGTGACTCACGTATTCATCTGGTGAAAGACCCCTGGCATCTTGGGATACTGGTGTAACTACGATGAGGTCACTGGATGCGGGAAGGGTTCAGTTCAGTTCAGTCGCTCAGTCGTGCCTGACTCTTTGCGACCCCATGAATGGCAGCACGCCACGCCTCCCTGTCCATCGCCATCTCCTGGAGTTCAGTCAAACTCATGTCCATCGAGTTGGTGATGCCATCCAGCCATCTCATCGTCTGTCATCCCCTTCTCCTCCTGCCCCCAATCCCTCCCAGCATCAGAGCCAACTCTTCGCATGAGGTGGCTAAAGTACTGGAGTTTCAGCTTTAGCATCAGTCCTTCTAAAGAACGCCCAGGACCGATCTCCTTTAGAATGGACTTTTTGGATCTCTTTGCAGTCCAAGGGGCTCTCAAGAGTCTTCTCCAACACCACAGTTCAAAAGCATCAATTCTTCTGCACTCAGCTTTCTTCACAGTCCAACTTTCACATCCATACATGATCACTGGAAAAACCATAGCCTTGACTAGATGGACCTTTGTTGGCAAAGTAATGTCTGCTTTTGAATATGCTATCTAGGTTGGTCATAACTTTCCTTCCAAGGAGTAAGCATCTTTTAATTCATGGCTGCAATCACCATCTGCAGTGATTTTGGAGTCCCCAAAATAAAGTCTGACACTGTTTCCACTGTTTCCCCATCTCTTTCCCATGAAGTGATGGGACCAGATGCCATGATCTTTGTTTTCTGAATGTTGAGCTTTAAGACAAGTTTTTCACTCTCCTCTTTCACTTTCATCAAGAGGCTTTTTAACTCCTCTTCGTGGTGTCATCTGCATATCTGAGGTTACTGATATTTCTCCCGGCAATGGGTTAGCACTGAGCTAAATGACTCGTCTCTGTCTCAGTTCCCTGTAGGCAAGTGTCCTGAGGTGCAGACATTGATGTCACTTATTGACTGAGGCGAGCTCCGCTGCTTGGAATTAGCATCGGCCTTCTTCCCGGGATGTGAGTGTCTCAGTGGCCTAAGAGGGCTACAGTTGCCAGTCACTCCTGCTGTCATCAGAAAGAGAAGCCCCCTTTTAAATGGACAGCATTTTAAAGGCAGTCAAATAAGAGCAAAAAGGGTAAATTAATCTTTAGAAAAATGCCTACTTGAGGTTTTGCAAAGGAAAAATAAGTGGCTGTTTTTTCACCCTTCATTCTTTTGGTAAATATTATGTCCTTACTATGTGTACAGGTGCTGTGGGGAACACATAGGAATATAAAACATCCATCGCAGTTCCAGCAACTTCACAGTCTAGGGAGTAGCCAAAATTTGGCTCACAAGTCAAAGCAGCCTACTGTTTAGGGTGAGCATAATTTCTATGGAAGGTGAATGCTGGGGCAGGTTGGCCGAGGGGGAGATCTATGAGGCACAGAGGGATCTAGGAGGGCTTCTTGAGGGAGGCAACTCTTGCTGATGCCACTGCTCAGCAGCTCTTAGCCGCTGCTTCCCGAGATGACCTGATGCCCAGCCCTGCTTCATGCTTTCCACTGACTCTTTCTTCCTTTTTTGGTTCTGTAGTCTAAACAAGATTTGACAACAACTGCCACTTTAGCATTCTGTGGTTTATTTCTGGGCAAGTCCCTCTGCAGGGCAACTGGTGTTATGGGATGTCTTCCCAGGCTTTCTTCTTCTTTGAACCTTTGCCATCTGGATTGAACTCTCCCCTGCCGACAGCTCCCTGCACTACATCGTGGCTTCTCCTTCACCATCAGCAGTTTCCAGGAGATGAGTGAAAATGCTGGGCAATCAGAGAGAGAACCAGAACCTGGGCTGCTCGGGCTCCATGGCTAGAGCTTGGAAGGGGCTTCAACAAATTAGTGGCGTTGAGAGAAAACTCTTTGTAATCATTTCCTCCCTTTTGCTTGTTGGCTTCATGAATTTTCCAAAAGGCAGCGGCCAGAACTTTATGGAAACCAAATGATATGGTATTTGAGATGAATAAAAGATAATTGGTTCAGAGTATCAATTCATCTCTTTCCTGTAGCTCAGTAAAGAGGGTTTCCCAGCCCTCATGTCCTTGGAATCAAAAAGGTGTTTATTATTTAAGGCTGATGTTAATTTGTCAAGTCATTTAGCCTCAGAAGTAGTTTTTCAAAAAATAAGCTCATGCTCCAGTGTGGAGGCATCCTAGTGGTAGAGGGGGAGCAGAGAACAGGATATGAAGGAGAAAGGATGGTGAGCCCATTGGGAAGGCAGAGACCAGGCGGGGCCCCTCACTGCAGACGGGATTCTTCAAGATCAAGTACTTTACTGAGTACCCAGCAGGGATTCATGTGGTTCAGTCTAATTGATTATTGGAATTGAGTTGCATCCTTGCACATGCTGGTCCTATACTCTCACTAAGACATCTTCCTTGCCTGAGAGTGAATGTCTCCTGGGCTATTTCCTGCCTTGGGGAGTGGTTAGAATGAGGGCTGCAGCACTCAGGAAATTCTCAGACTCCATCATCTTGACCTCCTGGGTTTCAGCAACCTCCCATGTGGCCTTTGTGGACGTGACGGAAAACTGAGAGCCCACTGCAGTCTGAGCATCCATATCCAGTTGAAGGAGACCCAGTGGTTGGTAAAAGTGGGCTGAAGGCTACTGCACCAAGGTCTGTAAACATCAGTCCTTGCCTTAGTTCTGTTTAACATTTTATTTTTAAATTAATTTTTATTGGAGTCATAGTTGCTTTATTAGTGTCTACTGCTGCTGCTGCTAAGTCGCTTCAGTCGTGTCCGACTCTGAATTAATTAAATAAATAAAGCAATAAATAAATAAATTAAGTAAAGCAACTTCTGGGACTTCCCTGATGGTCCAAGCGGTTAAGACTATACCATCACAATGCAGGGGCCCAGGGTTGGATCCCTCGTCAGAGAATTAGATCCCACATGTCACAAGTAAAGCTGCTGCTGCTGCTAAGTCGCTTCAGTCGTGTCCGACTCTGTGCGACCCCAGAGACGGCAGCCCACCAGACTCCCCCATCCCTGGGATTCTCCAGGCGAGAACACTGGAGTGGGTTGCCATTTCCTTCTCCAATGCATGAAAGTGAAAAGTGAAAGTGAAGTCGCTCAGTCGTGTCCGACTCTTAGCGACCCCATGGACTGCAGCCTACCAGGCTCCTCCATCCATGGGATTTTCCAGGCAAGAGTACTGGAGTGGGTTGCCTTTGCCTTCTCCGTTATTACTGTTTACTGTATAGCAAAGTAAATCAGCTATACATATATCCTTCTTTTTAGGTCACCACAGGGCACTGAGTAGGTTTCTGTGAGCTAGACAGAGGTTCCCGTTATTTATTTATTCTACATCTAGTAGTGTATAGATGTCAGTCTTCTCTTGTGTTGTTGGAAGAGAGTGTTTTCTATGACCAGTGCATTTTCTTGGCAAAACTCTATTAGCCTTTGCCTTGCTTCATTCCATATTCCAAGGCCAAATTTGCCTGTTACCCCAGGTGTTTCTTGACTTACTACTTTTGCATTCCAGTCCCCTATAATGAAAAGGACATCTTTTTTGGGTGTTAGTTCTAAAAAGTCTTGTAGGTCTTCACAGAACCATTCAACTTCAGCTTCTTCAGCGTTAGTGGTTGGGACATAGACTTGGATTACTGTGATATTGAATGGTTTGCCCTGGAAATGAACAGAGATCATTCTGTCGTTTTTGAGATTGCATCCAAGTACTGGATTTTGGACTCTTCTGTTGACCATGATGGCTACTCCATTTCTTCTGAGGGATTCCTACTCACAGTAGTAGATATAATGGTCATCTGAGTTAAATTCACCCAATTCCAGTCCATTTTAGTTCGCTGATTCCTAGAATGTAGACGTTCACTCTTGCCATCTCCTGTTTGACCACTTCCAATTTGCCTTGATTCATGGACCTGACATTCCAGGTTCCTATGCAATATTGCTCTTTATAGCATCAGATCTTGCTTCTGTCACCAGTCACATCCACAACTGGGTGTTGATTTTGCTTTGGCTCCATCCCTTCATTCTTTCTGGAGTTATTTCTCCACTGATCTCCATTAGCATATTGGGCACCTACCAACCTGGGAGTTCCTCTTTCAGTATCTATCATTTTGCCTTTTCATATTGTTCATGGGGTTCTCAAGGCAAGAATACTGAAGTGGTTTACCATTCCCTTCTCCAGTGGACCACATTCTGTCAAACCTCTCTACCATGACCGTCTTGGGTGGCCCCACATGGTTTGGCTTAGTTTCACTGAGTTAGACAAGGCTGTGGTCTGTGTGATTAGACTGACTAGTTTTCTGTGATTATCGTTTGTGTGTCTGCCCGCTGATGCATGGAGTATCTCTTCACGGCTCCTCCAGCAAAGCGCAACCACTGCTCCTTACTTTGGACGAAGGGTATCTCCTCACAGCTTCCCCTCCTGACCTTGAATGTGGAGTAGCTCCTCTTGGCCCTTCTGCACCTGCACAGCCACCGCTCCTTGGACGTGGGGGTTGCTCCTCTCGGCCGCTACCCCTGAACGGACTAGTCCACCATGCATGACTAGAGGTGCTCAAACTTAGTCTTTAAAGGGCATCATGGTGAGTATATTAGGTTTTCTGGTCTCCGTGGCCTCAGTTGTATCTTCTCTTTTGGAGCTGTTGTAAAATACCGTTGTAGTTCAGCCATAGATAATGTGTAATGAAAGAGTGTGGCTGTGTTCCAGTACAATTTAGCTTCAGAAGCTAAAATTTGACTTCCATATCATTTTCAATTGTCAGGAAGTATTGTTCTATGGATCGTCCCCTCCAACTAAGTAAAAACGTTAAGGTCATTCTTAGCTTGTGAGTTGTACAAATGAAAGTAGTGGCTGGACTCAATTTGTGGATGTAGTTTGCTGTCCCCTACAGCAGTGTAAACAGTAGGATGCTTGGAGGGATTCTGACTACAGCAGATGATGGAGTCAAGATGCCCAAGGACCCTGAACTACTTAAGTGATGGACCAAATATATCATAAAGTGCGATGGGACTCATGTACTCAGTGTTCATTTGACAAGTATTCATTGGATGTCTGCTGTGTCAGTCAGTGTTCTTGTTACACAATAGTAAACCATATAGCTAAGGTCCCGCCCTCAGGAGCTTATTTGTGCGTGTGTGTGTGTGTGTGTGTGTGTGTGTGTGCGCACACGTGTGTGCATGTGCATGCTCTGAGGACAACTAGTGATCACAGTCATCTTAAAGGAAATCAGTCCTGAATATACATTGGAAGGACTGATGCTGAAGCTGAAGCTCCAACACTTTGGCCACCTGATGCAAAGAACTGACTCACTGGAAGAGACCCTGATGCTGGAAAAGATTGAAGGTGGGAAGAGAAGGGGATGACAGAGGATGAGATGGTTGGATGGCATCACTGACTTGATGCATATGAGTTTAAGCAAGCTCCGGGAGTTGGTGATGGACAGGGAAGCCTGGCGTGCTGCAGTCCATGGGGTTCCAAAGAGTCAGACACGACTGAGTGACTGAACTGAACTGAGTGATCACAGATCAGCCTGGGCCCCTGAGAGCTAAGCACCTATTCCCTTAGGAGAGATGGATAGTGTTTTACTCTTAGGTTTAAAGGACCAAATACACAAATATAGGACAATGGCTACATCTTGTCTGGAGTCTCTGTTGACTCAGTGTGAAATCAGTAGTGTGTTGTGGCAGAATTAAAGGTATAGAAGAGCTAGAAGTAGAATGTTTGAAGTCAAGACAAGATATTCTATCTTTTCTCAGGCTTATCAGGCCCCGCTTTGAATATTGGTGCAGACATGATGCAATCCCTTATCCAACAGCTATTTATTGAGGACTTATCTGTGCCAGGGGCTTCCCTGCTGTCTCAGCCGGTAAAGAACCTGCCTGCAGTGCAAGAGACCCAGGTTCAGTCCCTGCGTGGAGAAGGGAATGGTGACCCACTCCAGCATTCTTGCCTGGAGAATTCCATGGACAGAAGAGTCTGGTAGGCTACAGTCCATGAGGTTGCAAAAAGTTGGACATGACTGAATAGCTAACACTTATCTGTGTCAGACATGAGATTGAGCAATAATGTCTCAGGGATGCTGGAGTGAGTGAGGTGGGGCTGGGCTAGAGGACTGTTAATGCCCCTCCCTTTATTAAGGGTGAGTGGTGCAGCTTTGAGGAAAAAGTGAATTCATAGAGATCTGGAAAGACGTATGGGTTCTGGAAATGGTAAATAACTGCTAAAGGTATCCATGCTGTGTCTCTGTGATCCAGGCTGATAGAAGGGCAGAGCTGGATCCTCCCACCAGGAGTATCTGAGGGCTAATGCTGGCAACAGGATCTTGAGCTGAAAGATCCTGGGTCTACCAATTTTGGCAATTTCTATTTTCTGATGATAACTTCACTAAAGTAGCACAGGGTCTCAAGTATCTGCTAATAAAATTATTTAATTACTTTATTAAATTATTTAATAATTAATATTTAATAGTAATTAAATATTAAATATTAAATAATTAAAATTATTTTTTATTTTCCCTATGTAGTGAAGTAAACAATAGTGTTCATAATTGTGACTTTGAGGCATTAAATATTCCATTAAAGATATATAACAAAAATAACAGACTCACAGATATAGAAAACAAACAAGTGGGTACCAGTGGGGAGAAGGAAGGGAGGAGAGGCAATATCGGGGTAGGGGTCTAGCAGGTACAAGCTCTCAGGTATAAAATAAGCTACAAAGATACATTGAACAGAATGGGAATATAGCCAATAGTTTATAATAACTATAAATGGACTATAACCTTTAAAATTGTGAGTCACTATATTGTACATCATAATTTATATAATACTATACATTAACTATACTTTAATTAAACAAGTAAATATATTATTAAAGAGTAAATAGGGTAAAGATCATCTTGATATTAAATACTCAGTACTGTTTCAATTGGTTGATAAACACGACTCTTTATTGACCAGAATGTTTAATCACGAAGTACCCATTTAGTCTCCAACCAATTCAGGTCCACTTTGCATAGCTGTAGGAAAAAAGTTACTAGTAAATAAGAAGACAATCATTGCATGCCCTAAAAGAGCTAAGATACAACATTTCCAACTTAAAAGTTTTCTGAAGGAACTCGTGGAGTGTAGGTGACTCTGGAATATCTTCCATTTGAAAAACCTATTTCATTAATTCTAAGAGATGCTCCCCACTCTGCTTTTTAACATTTTTGGAATTATAATATATCTGGTCATCAGTGGCATCTTTAATCTTCATAATTGTCTTTCTTCCCTCCTTTTTCTTCTTTCTTTCCTTCCCCTCTTCTTCCATCCCTCCCTCCCTCTCTCTTTCTTCTTTCACATAAAAGTACATCTTTCAGTGCATAGCATTTTGCATTCTTGCAACATTTTAAAGTAAAGATTCTAACCTTATTGGTGGTAACTTGGGGTGACTTGGGAGGTAAGGTCTGATGTCCATAATCTCTGTCACCCTCTTCCCAAAGCTACCTTGTGCTGTGCTGGGCTTAGTTGCTCAGTAGTGTCCAACTCTCTGCAACCCCATGGACTGCAGCCCACCAGGCTCCTTTGTCCAGGGGAATTCTCCAGGCAAGACTACTGGAGTGGGTTGCCATGCCCTCTTCCATGGGACCTTCCCAACCCAGGGATCGAACCTAGGTCTTCCACATTGCAGGCAGATTCTTTACCAACTGAGTCACCAGGGAAGCCCCAAAGCTACCTTAAGTAAAAATAATAATATTCCTTAACATGGAAAATTAATGTCTTCCCTTGATTTTATATAAAATGCAAATGAAAGCATATTAATTTTTATTTATTTGTAACAAACGCTTCAACTGAAAAGCAAAACAGTATGTTTGCTGTTGCAGATACAACTTTAAGAAAAGTTTCTGCCCCAGTCACAGCCAAATGGTTGACCCAATGCTTCTAATGTATTGGAAAATTGGTGGTGCCACCCTCAAAGAGAGGCAATTTTATTTCAAGTATGTCTTTGCATTTTTTTAATGAAATAGCCTCTAAATCCCTTTTTCTTCATCATCACACTTCCTTGCAATGCATAAAGAGGCTAGATGCGAGTAATATATATATATTTCAAGATGAACTTTATTTTTTTGGTCAATTGCAAACCCAGGGACTCAGTGGACAAGAGCTCCCTGCTACTCTTTTAATCTAAATCGAGACCAGGAGCTCATTGATGTGCCTGAACTTGTTAGTAAGAAGATTATTCTGCACTTGGGCTAGAGGTAGAGACCTCATTTCCCATGTTAGATCTCTGGGAGTGAACAGTGTGGATGGTATGACTGGTGATTTAAATGCTTTTGACACTTCTTTCTTCTGGTTTTCATTCTCGGTAGTTCTTTTCAGAGTTCAAAGACTCTCTCTTCCAGGACTAGAAACTTGGTGATATATGACTATCTCTAAGTTTGTCCTACTTTCTGCTTTTAACAGTAATCAAACCTCATTTCTCAATTTAACTTGGCTAAAAGGGCTTGGAGTCTAGCTTTCAGAGATTTCTTGTGATGTCAGGGAACACAACTGTGGGTTTCTTAGCCTTCACAATGGATAGAATAAAGAAGTTGACAGGCTTTTTATAGAAAAGATTCTTTTGTCTTTTCTTTATGTTTGAAGTCATTTTGTGCAATTTGATAATCATCTGCTTTCTTTTCTCCATCCTTGGTCAAAAGCTTTGTGTAGGAGTAAATAGAAAATAAAAGTATACCCATGGACGGTCCTGCTAACTGTGTAGGCCACAACCATCCATCATTTTACTACACAGCACTTCAGTGTCTAGTCTGGGGAAAATGGCAAAAATCTATATTTTTAATAGATTAAAAATCTATTAAATCAGTTTGTCAGTTCTTCTAGCTCTAATTTTGTTATTAGATAGCCCTGCACAATCATAAACACAGCAAAAATATGCAAGGAATTCAAATGGAGACCCTAGCATTGGTTTTGATATTGTAAGTTTTACTAAGCATACCAGGAAATTTTTTTGGGGGACAGATGTTTTCTTAATACTTAAAAGATATTTTGGTGATGTCTGATTCTTTTTCTTTTCAAAACCCAAAGAGAACACTCTTGTTCACCCTTTCCAAGAACCTTCAAGGTTACCGTAATCTGAGAATATCTCCAACCTGGGAAGCAGTGAGAAGTCAGCTCACAGACCTGTACTTCCATCACTGAAGGTCCTGCTCATGTACGTGGGCCCTCTCCTCCTGAAAACTTTCACTCAGAAAATATTTCATCTCTACTGGAAGCTGGAATGGCTTTTTAGTAGGCAGAGAATCTTGGTCTTCCTCTCTCTGTTCCTTCCTCCCTTCTTCCCTTCCTTCTTTTCTCTTCTTCCTCTTTCCCTCCCTTCCTCCACCTTTCTGTTTTAATTTGGCAGCTAATGGCTCAGCAATAAGATTATTTTATCTCAAGAACAGCTTCTCCCACTATAATATATAGCTTATGAACTCTTTACTTAATTCCTATTCTTAAAATAAATGTTTTTCTTTTCATAAAAGTAATATTTATTGTAGAAATGGCCTTTAAAAACTCTAAAAGTATAATGAAGAAAAGAAAAAAATGTTATCTAAATTCCCACCGTAATGTTTGGGTATGTTTTCATCTGGTGATTTTTCTCTGCAAAACAAATTTTTTTCTTTCCTTCCTTCTTTTTTTTTTTTTTGCTCATATATATATTTTGTATTCTGCACACTTCACTTAAAATATTATGTCTTCCATATGCTGTTAAAATGATTTATAAATGTGATTATTGATGGCTGCATACTATTTGACCCAATGGTGACCACATTGCTCCAGCCATCCCACTACTGTTAGCTTTCTCGGGTGAATCTAATTTTTGCTTTACTTTATGAATGAATACAATGACCACCTCTGGGAATAAGTCACTGTCAGTATTTTATCTCTATCTCTTACCCTGTGCAGAAGTCTGAAAACTTTATGGTAAAGGTCTAGGTAGTTAATTTATAATTTCTTTACTCTCCCATTGCAAAACAAAAGCAGCCATGACAATATGCAAATACGTGGACATGGCTGGTTTCAATAAAACTTTATTTACTAAAATATGATTCAGCTCTTGAGCCTCTGGCTTGCCAACTCCTGCTCTAGTGTATACAATTTTTGGCTTACGAGTCTCAAAACTTTTTTAGAATCAAGTATATAATTAATCTCAAATCATTTGCACTATTCTCTTGCACTGCGGCCTTTAAAGTTAATATTTAGGTCCAGCCCAGCTCACTGGCAACAGTCCATTGCTGGTCTCCAGGGCAGAGGAGCGGTCTGCTGACGGCAGCTCTCCTGGCAGGTCCAGTGCGCCATCTCCCAGACTGGGAAGCCCGAGGGAAACCATCAGCTGGCCTGGTGCGACGGCACTGTGACATTATTTACCCACATGTCAACTCTGTTTACAAAGTGACTCCAAAGGGCTTTGCCTCTGTTTGTACCTGCATTTGCCAGACCATCACTGGGTCTAGCCTCCAGCCAGCCAGGTTACAAGCCAGAAAAGCCAGCTGAAAGGAAAAATGCAGTGAAACTCGTCTTCACAGGGCTCGGTCCTCCCATACTTAGTGGCCAGATGCCACTTCCCTAAACCCAGCTCCTTTGAAAGTTTGAAATAGAACCAGCTGAATGTGAGAGTCACTGAAACACTCTCTCGGATCTGATCATTTCAAGCCTCATCGTAGCTGTTATGTAGAGTGTGGCCTCAAAGGGAAAAGATTCTGGTGTGTCTCTAGGCAGTGCCAAAAATACGCATGTGTGTGCAGCATTGTGGGTGATTCTCTTGCTCTGGGAATATTCAAAACGGAGGTCAAGGATAATGGTGTCTGTATATTTCCATGGAATCAAGAAGTGTCTATAGCTGGCATTAAAACATCAACCAGCCTGATTCCTGCCCTGAATCAACCCTAAATATCCACTGGAAGGACTGATACTGAAGCTTCAATACTTTGGACACCTGATGCAGCGCTGACTCATTGGAAAAGACCCTGATGCTGGGAAACATTGAAGGCAGGAGTAGAAGGGGGGTGACAGAGGCTGAGATGGGTGGATGGCATCATTGACTCAATGGACATGAGTTTGACCAAACACTGGTAGATAGGGAAGGACAGCCAAGCCTGGCAGTCCATGGGGTTGCACAACGGGATAAGCACTTTTGTGTGACTACCCTCTCAGTTAAGGTTGAGTGCAATGTTTCCTGAAGCACTAAGAGGTAGTCTCTGAACACATACTGAATCTAAACCAACCATAATATTGAGTAAAAAGTCAGACTAGGCTTTCATATTGTAACTTGAGATGTGATTTTTTTTTTAAGCTTGTATCAGGGTTGTCTCAAGTTCTCTGGCTGTGAACTCTAACCTCTTTATAATTTATTGCTAATTTGGGGGATATTATATTTTGTCTCAAAACTGATATTTGAAGGAGCAGTGTATAGAATCATGGCCCACCCACTCTAGAGTTTGCCAGCGACAGATTAGCTTCTTTACCCTTCAAGTCAGTGGAGGAATTTTAGAGCAGAGAGAAGACAAATGCCGGTAGAAAAATGTTAACTTAATAAAACGAACTAAGATCAGATTTCCCTCCCCCTGGCCGCCTCCCTCCTGGAATCTTTTGTTGACTTCTTGAAACTTCCTGTGATTTATGGGACCCCTTTCCTGTAGGCTGAATACCTTTTGATTAAGAAGTGAACCATAGTTCCAAAACCACAGGGACAGCTGTTGTTTGAATTAACCAGAACACTTACTGCCGTTGTTCACTTTATTGTGCAAAGACACCATCTTAGTGACAGCAGTCGCCCCCAGTGTGAGCAGGCAGCCCATTGCCCTAGACCACGACTGCGTCTTCCCTCCCCTCACCTTCTTCTTTGTTTTTACTCCTTTTGATCAGCAGAGGTCTTAAAGGAAAGAGTCTTTGGATGTCATAAATGGATGGTGGGAGAGATGTGTGCTAAGTTGCTTCAGTCGTGTCTGATCCCCTGAGAACCCATGGACGGCAGCCCGCCAGGCTCCTCTGTCCATGGTGATTCTCCAGGCAAGAATACTGGCGTGGGTTGCCACGCCCCTCCTCCAGGGGTCTTTCTGGCCCAGGGATGGAACCTGCATCTCATCTTCAACCCTGTGTGTCCTGGATTCCTTCCCACCCTAAAATGTTGGGTGTATTTAAGGCTCTGGGATCCTGTGAGTAACATCTCAATGACCAGAACAGTGATTCTGGGGGAGGGGTGGGGGGCTCTCCCCCTAGAGCATGCTCTCAGGGTCTGGAGTGGTGGTGGGGTGGGGTGGTGGGGGTGGGGTTGCCGTGGGGGGTGGTGGGGTGGTGGTAGTGGGGGTGGTGGGGGTTGGTGGGGGTGGTGGGGTGGTGGGGGTTGGTGGGGGGTGGTGGGGTGGTGGGGGGTGGTGGGGTGGTGGTGGGTGGTGGGGTGGTGGTGGGCTGGTGGGGTGGGGGGGTGGTAGGGTGGGGGGTGGGGTGGGGGTGGGGGGGGGTGGTAGTGGGATGGGGGGTGGTGGGGTGGCAGTGGGATGGTAGTGGGGTGGGGGGGTGGGGGTGGCAGTGGGGGTGGTGGGGTGGGGGGGTGGGGGTGGTGGTGGGGGTGGCAGTGGAGGGTGGGGGGTGGGGTGGTGGTGGTGGGGGTTGTGGGGGGTGGGGTGGGGTGGGGTGGTGGTGGTGGGTGTGAGAGTGGGGTGGGGGGTGGGGGTGGCGGTGGGGTGGCAGTGCGGGGTGGGGTGGTGGTGGGGGTGGGGTGGTGGTGGGGGTGGTGGGGTGGTGGGGGTGGGGTGGTGGTGGGGGTGGTGGGGTGGTGGTGGGGGTGGGGTGGTGGTGGGGGTGGGGTGGTGGTGGGGGTGGGGTGGTGGTGGGGGTGGTGGGGTGGTGGTGGGGGTGGGGTGGTGGTGGGGGTGGGGTGGTGGTGGGGGTGGGGTGGAGTGGTGGGGAGGGTGGCAGTGGGGGTGGGTGGGGTATTATGTGAAAGCAAAGCATGATGAATCCCGTTGGTCAGATGTTTGATGTAGTTAATAGCGTGACAAGAGAGCTTGGAATTTTCATTTGTCAAATGGGAAGCAGAGATGAAGATGAGAGGAAAAGCTCTCACGTGGATGATGATGGACCAAGTCAGACAAGGTGGGAAAAGAGGTGGTTAGTTGTGACTGAGCGTCTCTGCCCTCGGCCTCACTTAGGTCTCTAATATGCCTAGAACTGTCAGGATGGGAGCCTTTCATATGGGCTGAACCATCAGAAAGACTCTGTACCTGTGGCACCTGGGATGGGAGACAGACTGCTTCACTCAAGAAGGCGAGAAAGGCACCATGTTAACACTGGGCTTAGAACACAGATCTCAGCCACCAGGGACATGAGGCAGGCAGGTTTGATGAAGAGGAAAGAGGTTGTATAGAGCAGCGTTTAGCAAACTATAGCCTGTGGGCTGATCTGGCCCACTGCCTGTTTTTGTAAATAAAATTTTATTGGAGCATAGCCATCCATTCATTTACACATCATCATTGGCCGCTTCTGCTTTACAAGGGCAGGGTTGAGCTGTTGTGACAGAGACTATGTGTAATAGTCACTCAGTCGTGTCCGACTCTTTGTGATCCCATGGACTGTGGCCCACCAGGCTCCTCTGTCCATGGGATTCTCCAGGCAAGAATACTGGAGTGGGTGGCCATTCCCTTCTCCAGGAGATCTTCTCTACCCAGGGATAGAGACTCTTCACCATCTGAGCCACCAGGACAGAGACTGTAATGACCTGTAAAACTGAAATAGAACCTCCCTGGCGCTTTGAGGGAAAGACTTGCCATCTCCTGCTCTCAGGTGTGAGTCCCTCAGAGGAGGATACCCCCACTGGTCCTTAAGTGGGAAGACCAGGCCCAGCCAGAGAGGGATGAAAGCACTGTGCCCAGGGCAGGTGGAACGAAAGAAGGAGGAAGGAGGAGCCTGCTGCTGTGGCCGCTGCTTTTTACTGCTTTGAGTTCTTCCCCTGGGGCTTTCCTAGTTGTATGCTGTCCGGTGTTGCGGGCCAAGGGTGATGGTGGGCAAATTCGTCCCTTGTCTCCTTATTGCTACTTCACCTCTTTGGTCAAGCAAAGTAGAATCCAGTTTGGTTACGTGCATATAGCCCTATGTTTAACTCGACCTCAGTGGAGTGTAGAGACATATGCTCAGGTGATTCATGTGCTGACGTCATCGTCCTATCCGCAGAGAAGCAGAAGGGAAGGCACACCTGAGTAAGGATGTCCTCTGCAGCTACCATCCAATCTGAGAGCCCCAGTCAGAAGCCACATACGGGCTCTCACTTGCCCTGCCTTGTCGACAGCTGGAGGCCACCACGGGGTGCCTGTCAGCTCCAGCCAGCATCATGCAGAGAGGCACGTTCACAGAGAATTGTGGCCTGGAGAGGGCGTTGCTCTGCCTGTTGGAACGGAAGGCTTCTGGACTGTTCCTGGACCAGGTGTGCAGAGTGTCAGAGACTCTCTTCCCAGGAAGCCAGCAGTGTGATCAGCTCAGAAGATGCGCTTTCCTGGGGAGGGCTTTGGGGGTGGGCACAGCACAGCCAGCAGAACCTGTATGCCAAGCCCACCTCCTTTTCACTTATTTTCCAATCTCTTGACACTTGGCAAACCTCCGTGAGCGGGAGACAGTCATTCTTCTCTTGCTCCCACAGCAAGTGAAGTCGCTTGGCACTCCTGTGCCAATGGCAATGAGTTTGCTGGGGCTCCTCCTTCCTGACAAAGCCTTGGGGACCCGAAGGAGGGGCGTGAGGGTGTAATCCTGGTGTGAGTCTCCTGTTTATTCCTTTGGATTTTTCTAGTTACATTTAGAGTGCTTCAGGGTTGAGCTAGCCAACAGACATTTTCCAACCCCAAAGTCTAGGGCGAGGGGTATTTATTGGTAAAACTTAATTTTGCCAGTAGCCAGCCATCCCAACTCCACAAAGGGTATGTTCGGTTTTCTGTAACACAGAGGCTGTGCTATCCATCCAGTCACAGGTGATTCCTTGAGGTCGCCTTGTAAAATCTGAGGCCGTATCATCATCTTTATAGCGTATCTTGCCTGCTTTCCTTCTGACAAATTCTCTTTGGGGAAATGGATGTCGTGGTCCTGACTTTTTTTTCTGTTAGAATTTGCATGCTGCTCTGTGTAATCTATGTTATCTGGCTGCATTAAAAAAATACTTCCATTTATTTATTTTTCAGCTCTGCTGGGTCTTCGTGGCTGCGTGGGCTTGTCTCTGCTGTGACAAGTGGGGGCTACTCTCCAGCGGTGGCGAGTGGGCCTCTCGTTGCAGTGGCTTCTCTTGTTGCAGTGCCCGGGCTGGAAGGCGTGCAGGCTTCTGCAGCGGTGGCACGCGGGCTCAGCAGCTGCCGCCTCCATGCTCTACCGCACAGGTCAGTGGTTATGGTGCCCCAGCTTAGACGCTCCCAGGCTTGTGGGATCTTCCCAGATCAGGGCTAGACACTGTGTCTCATGAATAGGCAGGCAGATCTTTTTTTTTTTTTTTTTTTTACCACTGAGCCACCAGGGAAGTCCTGGCTGGAGTTTTAAAGCATGATTTTGCAGACGTTGTATTCTGGGATTCATTCTCAGATTGGTCTCTGGGCCATTTGGGGGAATATATCAACCATCAGTGAGGCTCTGCTTGGTTCTGGCATGACTGACTCAATGCAGATCCTGCTACTCTGCTTCCCCTACTTCTTCCGTGGAGACTTTCCCATGGAGAGCCCTCTTGGAGTAGGATATAGGTCCTCTGATCCAATAACTCACAAACCAAGGCAAGTTCCTAGGACACAAGTCCAACCACTAGGGTGACGTGGTGGGATGAGGAGTTCCTTACGGCCTAAAGAGAAGCAACTCGTATTCTCTGAGACCCATTTTCTAACCATTAGAATTTAGAATGAGTTATATTTTTCTCGTCCGCCAAATGGAGATGTGGGTGCCTCCTTGGTCTATTCCACAAGACTTTGAGGCAATAAACTTTCTTGGAAAATACATTGGTGATGGAATAAACTAAAGGGAAACATGGGAAGATGCATAGAGAGTTTCATGGTAATGATAAAGGAAGTTAATTCCATGTGAGCCTCCGAGAAGGATCCATAAAGGGAGACATATGTCAAGAGCCAGATGCTGCTCTATCTGCGTGAGATTATCACTCCTTGAAATAAGTGGGCAATAGACTTAAGCACAGTTGGGGCAGAACAGGTAACAGGTGCTCTTTGGTGCTTTTATTGTTTTGTTATGTGTGTAAGACTCTTCATCCAGAGCAAAATAAACATATCCTGGTTATTTAATAACAAGGAAGAGGCCACACACTGAATCAGGGTGAAAAGACAAATGGACGGAGAACGAATCCTCTCCTTTGACAGGTGGCATGTACCAAGAGGGTGGGGTCCAGAGGGGTTTTAAGGTGAGGGTTTTAAGGGCAATAAGGAACTTTCCAAAACTGAGGTCTGAAGGCAAGGGTGTTGCTGGGTGTAGAACCCAATCCTGGAGGCTGGGCGGACTTGCAAACCTACTCTCAAAGGGATGGTGGACCTGACCATCCTGTGGGTGGGTGGTGGTCAGGTCAGGAGGAGGGGAAGTTCAAATGAACTTCAGATGGAGGGGGTTGTCAAATCTGAGGGGGTCAGAGGGCACCTCTAAGTTAGGGCGTTACCGGTTACAGAGCAGGGTTCTTAGTTCCAGGGAGTTGGGGTGAGTCAGGAGAAAATGGGGGTGGAGCCAGGAAAAAGGCAGCTCAAAAGGAGGTGGCTGCGCCTTGAGCCTCTGCCAGATTCCTGACCTCCTTTATGAGCCAGCTGGGCAGGGAGCAAGGGTCACTGGGCACAGCCTTGGGGGGCCAGGCTGAGTCGACCCGAGGTCTTGAGAACCCCCTGGGTTTCTGTGTGTTTGCCTGAGCATCACCTATGATTGGTCTGAGAAAGGGCTGCCTTCTTTAGGGAACTTATTTAAAAAATGGTTTGGTTGGATTCTTTTTTTCTCTGTGATTTGGATGATTATGAAAAGATAGCCTTGTACACTTCCACAGACGCCAAAGCCCATGCAAGTAGGGAATGGATGAAAACCCTACAAGACTGTCTTCTTTTGCACTTATTTGTTAAGGAGCTGATAAAATAATTTCCACTCACAGATGGATCTCTATTTTTCTTTGGTCTTTATATTTCCCTCTGATGCAAATCTTTAGATTAGTTTACACTGTGGATATGAATTGTTTGAAAGCTTGGTAGGAAAACAAGCTCCTTCAGATGTTTGCCCCTAGCCTTTGTCTTTGGAGTAACTGGAAACAGTTTCCAGAGACTCATGGAGAGAAAAGATTAGTGGGAGCTTCCATCCCATTTAAATACACAGAGGCCAAGGCTCAGGGAAGGCTGTGTCTTGCCTCTTGCACACAGGGATATGGGGCACGTTTGAATCAGTTCCAACTACCGTGGGGTTTTCCAGGCTGCACAATGATAGGTGGAAAAGTGAACCAGAAACTTCTGAAGGGCAGAGAGCTATCCTCCATGAAGGATCACAGACTGGGAAAGGAGAGAGCTGCCCTGGCTATTGGAACCCAAATATTTACTGACTTTCATAGAAGGTGAAAATGGAAAGCAAGGCAGAGCCTCTGCATGACTTGGATTAATAACCAACCAACTGAACCATCTCCTGACTACTTTGCTTTCCCTCAGAGGAAGGGATCTGAGTGGTCGGGTATTTAGATAACTTCTACTCCAGTCTGGGAATAAAATCAGGATCAGATTAAGTTGCTGCTAACTTGATAGTAAAGATGGGCAATAGTTAAGAATTAATAAAATAGATACCAAATCATACTCAAGGATCAGTCTTTCTTCAAAAGTTATTGCAAATCACCTGGTGTTTTTGCTTAAAATACAGTTTATTCTTTTTTTCTTTTCTTTTCTGAGTTTTAACACTGAAATAGAAAACAACAGCAGTTATTACACACAAACTGGTGGGAAATGCACAGATATCAAGTATGGTATGGGGTGACAGAACCGCCTATCTTGCTCCACCACATGTATTCTCACACATTTGTTTCTTTATGTAAGAGTTTGTCAGGAGCAGCAGGCAAGCCAGAACACTTTCTTGTTCTATTTCCCATTCCTACTTTTTGGAAGTAGATTTCTGTCTGGAGTTTAACTTCTTGAGGCTCTGTAACAACATGTTCTTTTATGCTTTGGATCACTAGAAGGAGCCAGTAACAGTTCATTAAAAATGACATATTATTCTTTTTTACTTTAGAACAATGACTATAAAAATTAGGGATGTAGATTGATTTACCTTTATATAACATAGCTTCCAAAGTTGGTGAAAGCAGCTGGCAGGGTATGTTTTAGATCATAGCAATGGATAATAATTTCTTGTATGATTAGATTCTGGCTTTACGCATGCTCAGTCACTTAAGTTATGTCTGACTCTTTGTGACCCCGTGGACTGTAGCCCACCACGCTCCTCTGTCCAGAGTAAGAATACTGGAGTGGGTTGTCATTTCCTTCTCCAGGGAATCTTCCTTACCCAGGGATGGAACCCGCATCTCACGTCTCCTGCATTGGCGGGTGAGTTCTTTACCACTTGTTCTGCTTGGGAAGCCTAGATGCCAGCTTCAAGAAAGCTCTGATGTTTCCACCATAGAGAGACTCTGATTTTGGTCCTCTGAAAACTGAGTTTGGGAACCAGTTCTTCGGAGTGTGAGTGTGGTAAGGAGGTGACAGAAGCTCTGGTCAGTTTTGTATGCTATTGCATGATGCTCAAGCAGAATCCAACACAGAATCCCCATCTCCACTTTCCAACATCCCTGCTCCTCCCACTGGCCTAATGCTTAGATCACAGACCTGACGCGCTCTGCTCTGGGACCCATCTCCCTACCCATCACTTCCGAGTATGAGCTTACCTGTGCTTGTTGTTTGGTTTTTATCATATGCCTGGCTTTTCACCTTTGAACATTATTTCTTCCTGCCATTCATGACCTCAGCTCCTTACTGGATTCTGGAAACCCTCTTACTTTGATATAATCTGACCCTCGTATGAATTATGTTTCTATCAAAAGAATCCCCTGCTTCCCAGGCATGCCTTTGCGCCTGATGGGAGTGGGGCTTTGTTCTTGTCCTCCTGTCTCTATGGGTTGGACGGGGAGAGATGGACTCAGGCCAGATGGTGTGCATTGGGCTAGGGGCCGTCCTCTGAAGGTGCGGCAGTTAGCAGATTTGAGAGCCATCACAGAAAGGTTAACCTAAGAAACTGAACTGAACACAGTCCCTTGGCTGGTTCCTTTTCCTTTCTGAGCTTCCCGTCCCTGCCACTGTCCAGCCCTTATGACTGGGAGCTATAGACCTTGACCAAGAGGTCAGCACAGCTTCAAACCCCAGAGCCAGTCCCAGCCCTGCGATTGGGTAGATGGGTGGTGGCGGAGGTGAGGTCCAGGTTCCAGACTCAGGACCCCACTTCTCCAGGAGACACTTTCTGCCTTTTTCCCTACTAGTGTACAGTTCCCATGGGAATAGTCATCCTACCTTTGACCTGAAATGTTCAAATGAACCGTTCCCCTCTGCTTCCACACTTGTTTGAATGACTGATCTTTTCGGACAGACCCTCTGAGACAGAGTTTGGATGTGGGCTAGTAATACACTGTGCCTGGTTATTATTAATACAAGTGAACTCTAGTTTACATATAAACACAAAGTATTTTGTGCATGGTTTTAATATATACCAAACTTTCAAGAAACACAATTAACTAATAAAATGAGAGGCAATGGTACTTTGCTTTGTTCAGAATTCTCCCAAGGGCTGTTCACCCTTTCTAAAAATCACATCATCCAAGGCTACACTGTCTACAGTATCTGAGGCCCCCAGGATGCACCCTGCATAAGTCTTCCATTCAGGCCAATTCATTGTATATTTATGAATATATTTGTTAAGCTCTTATTTTTAGATGCTAAATATTAATATTAGCCTATAATAACAACTTCTCTTAAACCCAAATATATTCATCATATAAGCCAATGGTTAGTCATTACATCTTGAGGGTAGAGGCACTCAGCGCTTACATATTGAAATACAGGTTACTTTGTTGTAAATTAGGTAACTTTTGATTTCTCTTTATATTGTAGTTAGACCATTACATTGATTTGATTCGTTGAAACTGTGTGTGTGGTTATGTTATATAAGCAATGAAGTGTATTATAGGCCCACAAGGAGAATGTTATAAAGTACTTATTTTTCTAGTTGGGCTTCAACGTTTGTATATTATTGGGATATAATTGCTTCACAGTATTGTGTTTCTGCTGTACAACAAAGTGAGTCAGCTGTATATATACAAATATCCCCTCCCTCCTGGACCTCTGGCCTTCCACCCTCATCCCACCTCTCTGGGTCATCACAGAGCACTGAGCTGAGCTTCTTGCGCCACACAGAAGCTTCCCGATGGCTATTTATTTTACATGTGGTAGTGCATATATGTCGATCTGAGTCTCCCAGTCCCCCCCCCCCCCCCACCGCCCCGCATTCCCCACTCCCTCGTGTTCACATGTCTGTTCTCTGTGTCTGACCTTGACATTTGCCTGGCCTTCCCCTGTCTGGCCTTTCAACTGTAGCAACCTGGCATCTGACTACCCCTTTGAAAGAAAGCCCTATTCTAAGTGAGACCTTTGGAAACCCAGTGCCTTAAGTCTGATTTAAAACACACGCTTTCCTTATATTTTTTTAAAAAATAAATTCTTTCCAATGGTGGTCCACTCGTAGGTTGCTAATCAGTGACTATAGTCCCAAAAAGTCTTGTGAAAATGTTACGCCCCATGTAACAGCAGGGTAACATAATATAAAAATTACATTTTATGAAACCAAGTAAATAAATAAAATAAATTCTTTTCAGAAGCATACTTTCCTCTACATAGCATTCCTGTGAAGTCTTTATAGAACTCTAGGCTGACCTTTGACCTTGGCGTCCTGGGATGAGACATGATCTCTCCCAGCCGATGGACAGGAACATGCCCCCTCATTGGTCCTCTTGGTGGCCCCCCGGCTGGGGAGGTCAAGGGGATCTGCCTTGCTTCTTGCCTGATTCCCGCATCTGCCAGACCTGCTCATGTAACACTGTGGGAACTTGGAGACATCTCAGCACCTCTGACACCAGGGAGAATAATGGGGCCCTTGATCATTTGAAAAAGGCTGTAGATTATCTCTTGCCAAAATTACCTCGTGAGAGGCCACCCTCTAGAATACACTGTTCTCTCAACCCTCTAAGTGCTGCCCCCTTTGACCTCACAGCCTAGTGGCAAAGTGCCACCACTTGTCCCTTTCCACCCCTAACCCTGTTATGTTGCTGGGAGTCCTGGTCTCCCAAGAGAGGCAGAAGGACGGAGCTGAATAGAAGGAAAGATGGGGTAGGTGGAAGCCGGGGGCCACGTCAGGGCCCCATCCTTGATGGATGGCTCCAAGCCCTGTGTCCAGGGCACTTACGCCGAGTGGATGGTGAAAGCCCCTCAGTACCTTTTGCCAGCCTGCCTTGCTTTTCTGACACAGAATCTGAGCATGAGGCAGCAGCTATAACTTGTCAATTGCACTGAGACTCAATGTCCCTCCCAGCGGTGGCACGTCATGAGTTCATGTGCCAGTTCGCAACTGGCATCTCTGCGTGTGTGTTCAGATATGATACATTTATTTGTTCATTTTCTTACTCAACCAAGGTTTGTACAGAGCCTGTTCTGTGCCAAGGACTTTTCTAGCCTCTGGATGTACTGTGGTGAGTAAAATCATCATTTTCTTCCCTGGCAGCTTTAAAAAGTGAGAAAAAAAAATAAAGCAAATGATTTAAAACATTGACCAACAATAAAAGGGGAAATATAGGAAGCCACGAAAGAAAAATAACAGGTGACTTACTTAGACTGGGCCCAAGTGAAGAGGTGACATTTGGCCTGAGATCTAGGGACTGGGGAGGGCACAGGCGGGTAATAATTTGAGGAGCATGTTGCAAGCAGAGGGAACAGCATGTAAAAAAGTGCATGATATGTCTGAGCTCGAGGAGAACCAGTGGGCCTGACATGTGGCTTATCCAGGCAAGTGAGGTCAGGTGAGGTCAGAAACGTGGGTATAAGTCACATCATGCAAAGCCTTAGGGGAATTTAAATATGTCCCCACAAGCTCTTTGCTACTCATCCTTTCCAAACCTGAACCCTAATTCCCCTCCCTCCAGCACAGTGTACCCTTAATGACCAGAATGTGGTGGAAGGGATGGTATATGATGCTCGAAATTAGGGCAGAAACACACACTGGCTTCTTCCTCACTCTTACTTGGGTCATTTGCTCTAGCAGAAGCCAGTCAAGCAGCCCTAAGAGGTCCACGTGGCTGAGATCTCCTGCTAGCAGCCGTGGGGAGTGCCATTTCAGAAGCAGACCCTCCAGTCCCAGTCAAGTCCCCTCAGCATCTTGAGTAACCTTAGGAGACACTCTGAGCCAACACCTCCCAGCTAAGTCACTCCTGAATTCTTGACCCACAGAAATTGCAATATAATAAAGATTTGTTGCAAGCTAGTACATTTGGGGGTAGTTTGTTATGCAGCTATTGATAACAGATATAGCTTAGTAGATCTGATTAAGGGGCTTAACTTTTTGTAAGTGGAACGAGAAGTCATTGGAGAGTTCTGAGCAGGACAATTGCATAATCAGATTTATTCTTTTAAAATGATCATTCTGGTTGCTGCCTGAAGAATGACTTAGAGATGACCAAAAGGAGGAGTGATAAACACTCCTGAGGCTGAAACATTGACTAGTGTCTGAAGTTCCCAACCCAACCTAATTTAAATGATAAGGACATTTTTTACCTTATTGTTTAAGAAGCCCAGGTGCAGGGTGATGGCTGGGATACGTAATCATCAGCTCACCAATATCCTTAGGACCCCAGCTCTTTTTGCCCCTGTTCTGCCTGTACCAGAGTGTTGGGTTGGTCTCCATACTCACTTCTCTCATGGGAACCAGATGACTGTCAGGATTCTTGATGTCATGTCTAGAAATGACAAAGATCAGTTGAAGCAAAGGCTATTTCTTTTTAAGTGTTGCTTAGGAATGTGGGAACCTTTCCCAGAAGTTCTCACATGTCGTTGATAGGAATTTCATCACAGGCTTCCAGCTAATCAATTACCAGCAAAGCCATCATGGACCACCATGACTGGCTCCAGGCTACACGTGATGGTCCAAATCACTGTGGATGGTGACGGCAGGCATGAAATTAAAAGACACTTGCTCCTTGGAAGAAAAGCTATCACAAACCTAGAGAGAGTGTTAAAAAGCAGAGACATTACTTTGCCTACAAAGGTCCATATAGTCAAAGCTAAGGTTTCTCCAGTAGTCATGTACGGATGTGAGAGCTGGACAATAAAAAAAGCTGAACGCCAAAGAATTGATGCCTTTGAACTGAAGACTCTTGAGAGTCCCTTGGACTGCAAAGAGGTCCAGCCAGTCAATCCTAAAGGAAATCAACCTTGAATATTCATTAGAAGGACTGATGCTAAAGCTGATGTTCCCAATACTTCGGTCACCTAATGTGAAGAGCTGACTCATTGGAAAGACCTTGTTGCTGGGAAAGATTGAAGGTAGGAGGAGAAGGAGGTGGCGGAGGATGAGATGGGTGGGTGGCATCACCAGCTCAATGGACATGAGTTTGAACACACTTGGTGAGATGGTGGGGGACAAGGAAGCCTGGCGTGCTGCAGTCCATGGGGTCCCAAAGAGTCAGACATGACTGAGCGACTGAACAACACATGAAGGTGACCTGGAGTAGGAGTGTATCAGGGAGATGGAAAGACGCAGGTGGATTTGAAATATATTCTGTAGACACCAGGAGAGAGAAAATAATTGTGTCTGGCCCTGAGGTTTCTGGCGTGAGCAATCAGGAATATAGAAATACCATTTTCTAGGAGAAGAACCCTAGAGGAGGCAGCTCCCTGCTCAATAAGGGAAATAAAGAGTTTGCTACTTCTATGGGCAGGGCTCAGCAGGCTCGTCATATCCTCAAGGAGACTACTTTTGCTTCCAAGGTGGACTCATTGTTATGTAGTCGCTAAGCTGTGTCCAACTCTCTTGCGATCCCATGGATTGTAGCCCACCAGGCTTCTCTGTCCAGGGGATTTCCCGGGCAAGAACACAGGAGTGGGCTGCCATTTCCTTCTCCAGGGGATCTTCTCAACTCAGGGATTGAACTCCCATCTCCTTCATTTGCAGGCAGATTCTTTACCACTAAGCCACTTGGGAAACACTAAAGATGGATTCACTGAGGATAAATGTCCAGCACCATAGCAGACTGGTTCAAGGACTACATTCAGTGAGAGAGGGCTTTCTAACTAAACCATAAAGGCTATAGCGATTTCTTTTTACTGCTAAGGCTTGCTTTAATGATCATTATTAAAGGCATTAATTGATACTGTAAATGGTAACATGGACTTCAATGGTGTCCTTGGATCATTTTCTCTGCAGTGGACACTTTCATTAGTTCTCTTGGCAGCCAGATGCATTACCTTACAACTTCCATGAATAATAATGACATGAGCATTTGCCTCTAGGTTGTACTTTCTATTTTTAAAGCTCTTTGCCACATTAATGGATTGTTCCATAAATGTATAAAAGTTCTAGAAAAGAAACATTCTTATCACATTTTCATTCCCTGCATGGGGGCTCAGTTGCTAAGTCATGCCCAACTCTTTTGTGACCCCATAGACTGCAGCCCATCAGGCTCTTCTGTCCATGGGATATTCTAAGCAAAAATACTGGAGTGGGTTGCCATTTCCTTCTCCACAGAATCTTCCTGATACAAAGATTGAACGAACATGTATCTCCTGCATTGTAGTGGATTCTTTATCACTGAGCCACCAGGAAAGCCTTTTTCCTATCCTGTATTAGTTGAAATACAGTTAAGACCAAAACTCTTTGTGACAAGCTAGTTTGACAAACATCTCTGGACTCTCTCTTGTTCCAGGCACTGTCCTAGGTGCTGAGAGGACAATTATGATAGGTGCTCTGTCAATATTGTTCACTGTTGAATGAATAGACTTAGATGTAGTTAGCCAAGGAAGAGATAAGAGAAGCCTACAAACCATGAAAAGCTGGCATTATTTTTTTCTCTTAGGCAGAGTTTCCTCTTTCTAGAAAAGATGGCAAAAACATCACCCTAGCCCACAAGTCTTTGGGTTTCAAAAGAAACTGCTAGAGCTGTGGTTGAATCTTACTGGGTGCATGTCATGCTTCTGCATAGGACTGAAACATGGTCTCTACAAAAATGCAGAACCTTTAAACAATTTAAGATTTGGGTTCCTAAGGAAGAATTCCTAAAGCCTAAACATAAATTATAGTGACATTGAATTTGCTTGTCTGGAAGTTCCATCTTAGGTTTGAAGATCAAATATACTCTCCCAATCTTTAAAAAAAATCAAGTTAAACTATAATTTATTTATTATATTTTAAATTAATTTGTTTATATATTTGTTTTTATTTTTATTATCTTTTTTCTATGAGAGACTAGCACTTAGAATAGTGCCTAGCACAGACAATGGAATTAAATATTTATTGTATGTATGAATGAAACTTCTCTCCTGCTTGAAGTTTTTCTGATTATTTATCTCTCTTTCCCTGTATTCCAGGCTTCCCAGGTAGTGCTAGTGGTAGAGAACCCACCTGCCAATGCAGGAGATGCAAGAGACATAGGTTTGATCCCTGAGTTGGGAAGATCCCTTAGATTAGGAAGTGGCAACTCACTCCAGATTCTTGCATGGGAAATTCTGGGGACAGAGGAGCCTGGCAGGCTACAATTCCTAGGGTCACAAAGAATCAGACACAACAGAGCAACTGAGCACTCCCTGTGTTCCAATTACCCTACATAATATAGAGTACATGTCTGTTGTTCAGAACTTGACTTTACAATTGGCAGTTTAAATTAATACCTGACTGTAAGATCCTTGAGGGCAAGGCCCAAGTCTCGTATTGATACTTCTCAGAAAGCCAGCCTCCCAAGCTCAGAGTCCATAGATACTGGTTGGTCACCTGGTCAAGGTGTGAGGCAGGTATAATTCAAGGACAAGCCTTCCTTTACCCACCAAGTTCCCAATAGCAGCAGAGACCCGTGGCTCAAGATGAGTTGCAAGTCTAGTTTTCAAGAGAAAACTCACCAACATCAGGAGGTTAATTCGCTCCTGGGCAGAGGCACTGGGCTCTGCAGCTCTGTGGCTTTGTGTGAGGCTGAATAGTGTCATAAAATTGTCAGTTGTGTATGTGGCTTGGAACTGAAATCTGCTGCCAGTTCACACCCTCAGGAAATGCATAACAGAGTTAGACTTGGGTATTTTTAAGAAAAACCAACAACCAAAAAAAAGATGCAAGAAACATTAAGTTATAACATGTGTTCTCCACCCATTAAAGATGAGAACAGACACTGTGACAAAGAAATTACAGGGTGGACACAGTTGGAGTCAGGAAGTAAGGACAGATTTTATCATGGCAGAATTCTGGTTGCTTTGCTCTTGAAGTTGTGTGAGAAGAACCAGAAGAAATGTGACTAAAATTAGGAAGATGCTTTTGTTACTAAATATCTCTGGGGTTATTTGGCTTACTCTTCCTGCATTCAGTAAAGACAGAGCTCACTTTGTCTCCAAGGAGACATTGAGCTCACCTGTATTTGCCATTGATGAGTGGTCCAGAGGGCAGAACGGTTTCCAATAGCTGGATTGTCAGCAAACTGGCAAGGTCAAAACGTGGTTTTGGGGTCCCTTGGATCTCACTGTTTTAGACAGACACCCTTTGCATCAGGAGCCAGGATGGATTTTACAGTTGCTCTGGCTATCTTGGGACAGTTTCATTTATTTTTGACATGGATGCTCAGAAAACTGTCAGAATGGCTTCTGAGGTGTCATTAAAGTGGTTTCAACTAATTTCAGACTTTTAGGAAAGTTAAAAAAAACCAGTAGAGTGAGTTTCCATATATCCCTCATCCGGTTTCTCCTAACATTAGCATGAAGAGAACTGTTAGTCACTGAATCGTGTCTAACTCTTTTATGACCCCATGGACTGTAGCCTATAAGACTTCTCTGTCCATGGAACTCTCCAGGCAAGAATACTGGAGTGGGCAGCCATTGCCTTCTCCAGGGGATCTTCCTGACCCAGGTACTGAACCCAGGTCTCCTGCATTGCAGGTAGATTCTTTGCCATCTGAGCTACTAGGTCTGCTGGCTTTATCCACCATCTTTTCCCTTGTAGTTAATACATGTCTTGGGGGAGATACTATGAGACTAAGCAAATTCTGTTTCTCCTCCTACTTTCACCCTCCAATTTTAACATTCATAAGAGTCTCTTGTCTGCGACGATTATTACTGTGGACTGTGCCTTTTATTGCCATAATGTTTTCTATTTCCCTTTGTCCTTCTACATTTATTCATTGGAATTGTATTCTAAGAAAAAGGAGGCATTTCTCCCTAATCAACTGAGTAATAAGTTAGCATGGACCTGAGTTATTTATTTTATTCAAGAGTTATGATCCAGTGCTGTTATTATTGGGCTTCCCCAATGGCTCAGACAGTAAATAATCTGCCTGCAATGCAGGAGACCTGAGTTTGGCCCCTGGGATGGAAAGATCCCCTTTGTGCATCAGAGTGTTTCAGCTTAGGCCATTAGGAACTCCCCTGATCTGGCTTTTCTGTTCCATCAACAAGCCCTTATCATTTTTGAGCATTCCTTTATTTTCTGGCTGCTCCAGCCCTATCATCCCTGGGTAACTGGGAGTGACTACAGAGTCATCATTCTGGCCTGAATTCATATCCAATTTAGATATCCAGTTAGAAATCATGAATGATTCAGAAACTTGATGGCCTATGATATGGCACCTGAAATCTGTCAAGGTGTCCCAAAGATACTCCTAATAATGTGTGCTAAATCCTGGTTGGGGGCTTCCCTGGTGGCTCAGGCTATAAAGAAACCGCCTGCAATGTGGGAGACCTGGGTTTGATCCCTGGGTTGGGAAGATCCCATGGAGGAGAGCGTGGTAACCCACTCCAGTATTCTTGCCTGGAGAATCCCATGGACAAAGGCGGGCTACAGTCCAAGGGGTCACAGAGTCAGACCTGACTGAGTGACTAACTACAGCAAACCTTGAATGCAGTTAAGAAGTGTGGAGATTTATTTCACATCACAGATTAAGGGGGAGCTTGTGGTATGGGGAGACTTGGTTTAGGGACATTTCTGCCACCCCATCTATGAGCCAACACGTATCATCCACAAAAGGACCAAGTCTGACAAGCGTACTACTCACAGATTTCCTGTGTGTGTTAAATGAGCCATGCACGAAAATGTTTATGAACTGCAAAATGTTATAAAAATGTGAGGTGTTAGTGTTATTGCTTCTATAAACACGTATTCATCACAATCGTGGTGGAACTAGAATAAACCTGAAAGATCATCCTGTCCAACACCTGTCTTTTACAGCCATAGAAACAGAGCTCGGGCAAGTGATTTGTCCAAGGCTCCAGGGTGGTAGAACTGAGGCTGAAACCCAGGTCCTCTAACCCCTCATTGCATGTTCTCTCCATTACAGCATCTGCTATATAAACAATGTTTTCATCACCCAAACTGGGAGGAGTGACCATGCTTTTTTCTTTTCAATACCTCCTTCTAAAGTAGAATTCAAGTAGGCTAGAGAAACAGAGTGCCAGTCTTACTGTGGGGACTGTTGTCACTTTAAAAGGGTCTCATATTTATTGCCATCCTTTATTCTTAGCTCTTTAGTTAGGGCAGGGCCAACCCTTTTCTGTAGGAAACAGTACAAGATAAGCTATCTCCATTCTCAGAACACTACTATCTGAACCTGGTTCTGGGAAGTGGTTCCAGTTCTTCTGCTGAAAAAGACTCCTACACACTGTGGCAATGACTCAATGATGCCAGATATCGAAATATTTAGAAACACACAGATGATTGTCTACACGTTTTCTCTGTGTTCAGCCTAGATGTTTGGAATCATGGAGACAAAGTCTCTGTGTCTAGAATGTCAGGGAAGAAAAGGTTTTATTTTTACAATTATATATATTCTCAGAGTATCTCAGAACAGGGCTTGATGTATTTTTTTTTTTTCCTGGAATATTTGTTGAGCGAGAACTTGGAACTTCAGAAATGTACGCTCCACAGTGTCCCAATTCTTTAAAAACTTCCTGTTAAAATCAATAGCAGACACTTGCAATTTGGTGTCCAGTACCCTTCTTTCCTTTGGGCAATTGCTTTCTCATCCCACATGCATCTGGATAATTGTTTGTTGGGATATCCTGCCTGCTCTTCAGCTGCAGATATAAATATGTGAACAGATCTTGCTAATCTTGGGTTTCATCTCTGTCTGTGGTAATTGTGCAAACTGACCATCATATTTATATTTCTGGATCCAGCTCTACTTGAGCCAGACTCTAGGACTTCATGGTCCAGTGAACCCACAAATCCCTTCTTACCTTAAACTAATGGAGTTAGGTTTCTGTCTCTTGCAACCACAAGGGTTCAGATGAATTCCAAGTTCTTGTCTCAGGGATGTTCCATTTTACATGCCCATGGCAGGCAATCAAGAGATGCGTATTGAGTAAGTGAACACACTGGGGATAAATATAGTAAGTATGTGAGTTTGTCATTTTGACCTCTTCTTCCAAAAACCATTTATCAGGGTACAAAAGAAAAATGGGAAAGGAACATTATTTTTGAATTATCAGTGAGTAGGGACATAATTCAAAGGATAAGAAGAAAGACAACCAAGGTATCTGAATAATTCACAGCCTGGCTAATTAGCTGGAATGCTTAGCATTACCAGGAATTCCACCGCACAGGATCCCTTTGTTCAGCCAATAGTCACAATCTGTCTCATTTCATTACATCAGATTTTTTTAATGAGAAGGGAAGGAGAAAAAAAGACCCTCACTTGTTAGAGCTCTAATACATGCCAGACTCCAGGCTGGGCGGCAGGGCTGACTCCCTGGGTGCAAGTTGTGTGGTCCCACCGGGCCCCATGTTCAGAAAGGTCCTGCGCTGGGTTTACCACCTTACTATCGCCAGTGTGAAGTTCTTAGTAAAGCTTTTGAACGAGGGGTTCCGTGGCTTCACTTCTCCTGGGGATTTGCAATTTCTCTACTTCCCTGGTGGCTCAGATGGTAGAGAATCTGCCTGCACTGTGGGAGACTGGAGTTCAGTCCCTGGGTGTGGAAGAGCCCCAGGAGACATGGCAACCCACTCAGTATTCTTGTCTGGAGAATCCCATGGACAGAGGAACCTGGTGGTCTACAGTTCATAGGGTTGCATCGAGTCCAACATGACTGAGTGACTAACCCTTTTAAAACACAGCCAGTACTGCTGTATAGTTTATTTTCCCTCTATTAATCCTCATACCGGTTCAAGGATATTATGTCATTTGCCCCCTCTCTCTAGAAGGAGGACCTAGATATATGCCCAGCCCAAGATCATATTGCAAAGCCAGAATCTGCCCATGTCTGAGAGCCTCTGAGCTTTCCTTTGCCTCCTCTGTTCACCTATAGGTAATAAGGATGAGTCCTGCTTGCAAACGTCCTAATCTCATCTTTAGCAGGTAACATGGAAAGCATGAGGCTGGGTGAATTCAAGGACTCTCCAAACATCACATATGTGATTGGACTAGATTTCTCAAGTTCTTTTTGTTCATTTGTTTGACTGATGTTTCCTAAAGGCCAGATATTGGTCAATCACTTTACATGCATGTATTCATTCAACAAGAGACATTCACTGAGCTCCTGATCTGTGTTAAGTCCTTGTTAGAGGCTCTAACGCTCAGTCACTTCAGTTGTGTCCAACTCTTTGCAACCCCATGGAGTGTAGCCTGCCAGCCTCCTCTGTCCATGGGATTTTCCAAGCAAGAATACTAGAGTGGGTTGCCATGCCCTCCTTCAGGGGATCTTCCCGACCCAGGGTTCTGGAACCGCTGTCTCTTGTGTCTCCTGCATTGGCAGGTGGGTTCTTTACCACTAGCGCCACCTGGGAAGCCCAACAAAGGAAGATGCTCTAAAAGCTGTTTACATGACTAGGTCTGGTAATAAGCAGTTTATCTTTTCGGGTATTATTCTTGGCTGGATATTAATGAAAATGTCCTTTACAAAATGTCCTGTGTCTACAAATATGTGATTCAGTTTGGACTCTTGAAAGATAGAGGAGGTTTGTGGGTAGATAGCCCCCAGTCAATTATTTTTATTGAGTTCAATCAGTGGCCTGTCTTTGGGAAAGAAGACTTCTTCTTTTCAGCCACATCTCGTGGCATTTGGCACTTCCCCAACCAGGGGTCGAACCCACGCCCCTTGCAGTGGAAACCCAGAGTCTCAACCACTGGATCACCAGGGAATGAAGATTTCTTGAAGTTGTGTTGTGGATGAGGTCCTCTCTACAACTCTTCTAAAGGGCGTGGCATGGGTAGCCGATCAGAAGTAAATTTGCTAATTCTTCTTTTACAGTCCCCTCCTACCCCCACTGAATACATTGTTACTTAAAATTTTTAAATATATTCTCTTATTTTCCTTTTGTCTATGCTGGGCCTTTGCTGATGCACACAGGCTTAGCTGACCCTCAGCATGTGGTAATCTTAGTTCCATGATCAGGGATCGACCCTCTTGCATTGGAAGGCAGATTCTTAACCTCTGGACCACCAGGAAAGCCCCCATTATTACTATTAGATCCTTTGCTGTGCAAGTGGAGGCCTGAAGAAAGATTATGCAGAACTCACTCTTCAGTGAAGATATCTGGGCCCCTGCTCTCAGTGTGACACTGGCCAGCTTAGGAGTGATGCCTCCAGACAGATAGCATCTTATTATTTCCCTTCTTTCCTGTCTCCTGTGGGTCCCTCTAAGCCCTTCCAACTTCACCCTTACTGCAGCCTATATATTCAATATTTAGATGCGACACTGCTTTAACTTTCCTCTGTGTTGATAATGCCACAGTGACCTTGCAAATTAGCACTCCCCACAAGTAGCTGTACTTAGTTTAGCTACAGTCCTGGGTGCACTGCAGATTTAACGTCTTACCCGAGCTGTCTGGGAGCACTCAGATTCGTGAGGGGTATACTTGCTGGGTTTCACGTGTGAGAAGAGGCTCACCCTACCCCCAGCTCCCCACGGGTCTCTGCTATGGTATCATAAAAAACAGGCAATCAGAGGGCAGCGTGCTCTCAGTAGCTGGCAGCGGGCGCAGCCGCGCTCTGAGACCGGACCATTCTGCTGAGTTTGCCCAATGAGCCGCTTTGGGAGGCCAGTTGGCAATAACAACAAATTGGGTCAAAAATAATTCCGCGCCTGTTTCTTGAATTTCTTTTCTTTCCCAGAGAGATGGAAGAGGTATGTGCAATTAGAAATGAGGCATCTTCTTTCTGTCAGCACGTAAAACACACCGAACTTCAGGGGTCGTGAAGAACGCTGGACTCAGCAGCCTGACCACAGATCCGGAATACCTACGTGCTCCGTGCCTTTGTAGAATGTCCCAGCTCATTCTTTTCAGATAATCCCAGCCTGGATCTGAATTATACCCCGAGGGATTCTTTCCCACGGACTCTGCTATTATTGGGGAGGCCCTGATTCAGCCACCCGGCGGTCAGATCAAGGTCATTCTGTGGTGCTGGCGTGCACACATCCATGGTACCCAGTGTCCTTTCTGCTCCAAAGACAACAGTTTTCTCCGGTTGAATCCTGTTCCTTTTGTTTCACAAGCTAATGGTGGGGGAAGCAGCCCCACTCTAGGCAGCGGAGGGATTTGAATTTCTGGGTCAGCGGGTGATGACTTCCCTTTGCCATGCCTGGCAGGCAGCCTTTGGAGGAGGCTGCCTTAACACTGACATATTTGGTAACTTGAGGAAGGGATGGAGCAATCCGTTATCTGTTTGCATATCGCTGAGCAAGCCTCAGACTTGGAGTGGCCATCTTGAATTGATTGCTCCAGCGACGTAAGTCAGAGGCGAGCTCTGTGCCAATCCTGCCTGTCAGCAGATGGTTCCAAATGAGGTCATTGTTTTGACAGTTTCACAAAAGAACCTCAAACAGTCTGGACAAACCCTTACACATGGTGGATCATCCGAACAGTTGTGAGGTTAAAAAAATGAACTTGGACCATAACCTTGGGAAGTGGTGAAACACCACCGAAGTTTCTCTCTTGACTCCTCACAGGCAGGGAACCCCTGAGCTGGGCTGGGAAAGACTGGTCTCATTCCCCTCCCAGCCTCCTCCAGTTCTGGGTGTTAGAACTGCTTGGGTGGCAGGGATGATGTGATTAGAGGAGGACAATTATCTCAAACCTCGGTGATTGTAAGCTCCATTGAGAAGCCTCTTGGCAGCCTGGATGCTGATATTCTTGGAACGCTCTGTATTTTTCACCAGTTCCAAGAGTGTATGTGTTGCAAGTCACGTGATCCCAAAGTAACACTGGGAATTCATAGAGTGGGAAGCATCCATCGAGTTTACTTATCATTTAGGTTGGGAAACTGGGCAGGCATGCATCTTTCTGAGTTTTTGCGGGGGTGACCACTACTACCTAGCTTCTACATTCTGCAGCCTCTGACAGAGACACTTGACTCCTTAGCACTGATCCAGCTTAACTTAGCCCATCAAGCTTGCACCCGAGGAGGGACATGACCCTGTCTTAGATTGGTGTGCTCCTCAGAACTGCAGTCAAAAGTGACCACACTTCCTCCTCGTTGATCTGGCAGAAAGAGCCCTGGGTTTGAAGGATGTCTCCTACACATAGTTTCTAGTTCTAGAAACTCACGAAGGCAAAGAGTTGTGTTCTGTGCTTGTACTGGTTTCCTACAGCTCCCATAACAAAGCATCACAGACTAGAAGGCTAATGAAACAGAAGCTTATTCACTCACAGTTCAGGAGACTAGAAGTCTGAAATTGACGTTTTGGCAGAGCTGGCTCCTTCTTGGAGGCTCTGAACAGAGGAGAATCTGTTCCATACCTTCCTTCCAGTGGCTGCCAGAAGTCTTTGGTGTTCCTTGGCTTCTGGGGGCATAACTCCAATCTCTGCACCCCTTCATATGGCAATTGCTTTGTGTTACCTGATATTCAAATTTCTCTTCTTATAAGGACACCTGTCACTGAATTAGATCCCATTATAATCCAGTATGGCCATCTGCAAAGATTCTATTTCTGAATAAGGTCACATTCACAGGTACTATTGGGGCTAGGACCCGAAGATGTCTTCTTGGAGGAGACCACTCAGTCCACCGCAGGGTTGATGCCCGAGTCCATTCCCCAGTGCCCCTTCTTGCCACCAGTAGGCCTTTGGCAGATCAAGGAACTTTTAGATCTGAGTTTCTCCATCTGTGGAAGGAGGACCCTGAATTAGACGGTCTCCAATGTCTTGCCCTCTGCTTGTCTGTTCCTGTTCCTGGGTGTTATTGCATGTGTTCTAGGGCATCTTCATCTGCATAGGGATAAATATCAACCCAGGGGGACTCAAATTTTAAATGTGAACTTCTATGTGGAATCTAGGAAAATGATATAGATGAACCTGTATGCAGGGCAGGAATAGAGATGCAGATGCAGAGAAAGGATGTGGGGGTGTGGGTCGGAGGAAGAGGGACTGGGATGAACTGGGAAGTTGGGATGGACATGTATACACTACCATGTGTATGGACATGTATACACTACGATGTGTAAAAGAGATAGCTAGTGAGAACCTGCTGTCTAGCACTGGGAGCTTGGCTTGGTGCTCTGTGGTGACCTAGGGGGTGGAAATGGGGGGAACGGGAGGGAGGTCCAAGAAGGAGGGATTATATGTATGCATATAGCTAATTCACTTCATTGTACAGCAGAAACACAACATTGTAAAGCAACTATTATTATTGTTTAAAAAGCAGAGACATTACTTTGCCAACAAAGGTCCATCTAGTCAAAGCTATGGTTTTTCCAGTGGTCGAGTATGGGTATGAGAGTTGGACTACAGAGAAAGCTGAGCACTGAAGAATTGATGCTTTTGAAATGTGGTGTTGGAGAAGACTCTTGAGAGTCCCTTGGACTGCAAGGAGATCAAACCAGTCCATCCTAAAGGAGATCAGTCCTGGGTGTTCATTGGAAGGACTGATGCTGAAGCTGAAACTCCAATACTTTGGCCACCTGATGTGAAGAGCTGACTCATTGACCCTGATGCTGGAAAAGATTGAAGGCAGGAGGAGAAGGATACTACAAGAGGATGAGATGGTTGGATGGCATCACTGACTCAATGGACATGAGTTTGGGTAAACTCTGAGAGTTGGTGATAGACAGGGAGGCCTGGAGTGCTGCAGTCCATGGGGCACAAAGGGTCGGACGCGACTGGGTGACTGAACTGAACTGATTATTGTTTAGTAGCTAAGTTTTGTCTAACTCTTTTGTGATCCCATGGACTGTAGCCCGCTAAGCTCCTCTATCCATGTGAATTATCCCAGCAAGAATACTGGAGTGGGCTGCCATTTTCTCCTCCAGGGGATCTTCCTGGCCCAGGGATCAAACCTGCATCTCCTACCCTGGCAGGCAAATTCTTTACCACTGAGCCACCTGGGAACCCAAAGCATCTATTCTCCAATTAAAAAAAAAAAGTTTACTCCCAAACTGCTCAGTATTGGTGAAGTGAGTCTTAAAATGAAAACCATTCAAGGGCTAGGTCTTCAACGCACACGTGGAATTTCATTAGAGGCACTCACCAGACAACATTTCATGGGCAAGCCGACAAATATTTTCATCTTTCTTCTTGGAGTGGAGGGCTTGTAGAAAAACTCCATGATTTTAGAGAGATGTGCTAGAGGGATGCAACACTCGCAGGTGTTCTGGGCACAGGTCAACTTGGCCTTACTGGTGTGGCTGGTGAGGAAGTCAGAACTGCAAGTTCATAACAAAGATGAATCAGAGCCCAGTGGTGCTGTCACTCCAGCTTCTGTGAAGGGTGTTTCTGGTTTTTAACTCTGTATAGTGATGTTCGTTTCATCACTTTCGCTTTTTTCTTATTCCCTTTCACAGCCCAGGGTGGTGATGCCACATCTAAAATCTCTTAAAGTGACTTCTTCTCCTGCAGCCACTCCCCCACTCCTACTCCCCTCCCAGTGCATTACTGATCATGGGAAATGGAGCAGGACCTCATGGACTCCAGCTGCATTTTTTTTCTTTGGAAAAACCTTGGCCAAAGAAGAAGTTTCATCAGAGACGTGAGAACATGCAGAAATAAAGGAAAACAATCAAAGGAGACCCAGTGATAATAGATTAGTCATTAGCGTAGCTCCTTCTCAAAGGCTGTAGGTAATATTCTGAGCCATATTCTGTAAGTTGTCTTATAGATACTTAAACCCCCACCAGGTGGAGAAGTAAACTGCATGATGACTAGACTATAGCCACGACAGAAACTGCCGCAATTCTGAGAACTGGCCTCAAGAAATGGAAACAAACGGACCCTGGGACTGAAGATGAACTGGACCTAAAACAATCAAGATGATGCTGGTCAGACCACCGATGACCAGTTTCAAGATGACTGTCAGAGCTGATTGTGCTGTTTCTGCATGTCGCCCTTTCCCTCAGCCTATAAAGCTCCAGCCCACTGATTGTCAGCGAGGGAGCCAGCCTTTGACAGGCATTGCCTCCCCGCTCCCCGCCGCCCACACACACATTCATTGCTGGCACCCAAAATAAAGCAGACTTTCCTTTCCACCAATCTTATGGGCTTTGGAGTGGCGAGGAGCTGAAGCCCACTTCCAGTTACAGTGGCACTTCACTTATTCTAGGAGCTACTATGTGGGGTGCACACGAGCCAGGCCCACTCGTGTGGGGTGCTAGCCACTCAAAAATAAGCATGACACAGATGCTTTCTTCCAGAAACTCACAGTCTAGGAGGAGAAGGCAATAACAGAGGATGGGATGGTTGGATGGCATCACCAACTCGATGGACATGAGTCTGAGCAAGCTCCGGGAGTTGGTGATAGACAAGGAAGCCTGGCGTGCTGCAGTCCATGGGGTTGCAAAGAGCTGGACATGACTGAGCAACTGAACTGATAGACTGAAAGGCAGAAAGTCAGAGCACAACATCTGGAGACAGGCCAGGGAAACTATGGGAGCCCAGAAGACTGGCACCTAACCTGGCCCAGGACCCTGGGAGACTTCCAGGAGGCCATGGATGATTTGAGGGGAAGGGGAGTCATGGATGGATTTGTTCAGATGGGAAGGTAGTCCAACCAGAGGGGAAGCAAGCAGACGAGAGGCAGGACCAGCGAGCTAAGTGTGTGTGGCTTGTGACACGGCCGCTCCTGACTGCGAGTCCACAGTTAATGAACCTCTGGGAGAGCAGTGAAATTTGTCTTCTTTCCGCAGCACTTCCTTCAGATTAAGTGTTGTCTTAGAGCTGATTGTAAAGGGGAGGCCAGGCCAACTCCCAGTCCTGGTGTGATTTACTCTCTGACGCTCATGATTCTCTGAAGTATATGTATCGCGTGAAACGGTGATTTGTCTTTCTCGTTCTGAAGACACTGGACAAATAGTGTGGATTTGCTTCTGATCACCATCATGGGGGCGGTGGATGGGGCAGGCTGAACCTCCCGAGAACCCCCTGGAGGTGCACTGACTGGAAATAGGGGCAACCTGGGATGGGGGTTGGGGAAACCTTATAATCCTCCACCAATTAAGACTCTGCTCAAGGCCTTTGTCTGCTCGGCCAGCCTGTAGGGGTCAAGCCTGTCCTTGACCCCCATCTCCCAGCAGTTAATCCCATCTGGCCAGAAGCCCCCCTCCGTTGAAGAAACTTTAGCTCTTCTGTAAGGTTGTGCTCATCCCACCCTCTGTGAATCCCTCCAGAATCCTCCAGGAAAAATTAATGACCACATACCATGATTGATATTCTTTAGTATTTTGTTCACCATCATAATAATAACATCTTACATTGACAAAGCCGGTCAAACGTTGTGCTTGACGTAACTATAACTGTCACTTTAAGTCATTTATTGATCACTCCTCTGTGTTCAATGGGGCAGTTATGTAAAAGGTGAGGGGAAATAAAGCGTTATTTATAGAGCTTAAAATTTAGCCAAGGTTATCAAGCACATTTGCTGGACATTCACAGACTTCAGATATTGATCTCAGAACAGAATCCTTTTTTGTTTGCTTGTTTGGAGGATAATTGCTTTACAATGTTATGTTGGTTTCTGCTGGACACCAACATGAACCAGCCATAGTATACAGATGGCCCCTCCCTCCTGGACCTCCCTACCACCCAGGACAGAGTCCCTTGTATGCTTGGGTTCTCTCTCAGTATGTTTTTGTTTTTGTTTTTGTGGTGGGGGAGAGGAAATGGAACCAATCAAGGATTCCAGGAATGAAGGGCCCTCATCTAGGAATGAGGGCTCATTGGAGTCTTGGAAGAGCTGGTACTGCCAAGGCCTGAGAAGTTACTGCAGAAAATCAAGGAGATGGCAGCCAGGCAGTTGGGGAAGTAGACACTGAGACCTGAGGCTTCTCAAAATCTTCTAGGGAAACTGCTAAAGCTCTTAAGAATTTCTGAAGAAACCCCTACCAGCTGGCTTTGTCTGCAGTAGCAAAATGGGTGATTCACAACACTGGCTGAGGAACAACCAGGAATCTCATCTCTGCCCACGTGTCTGCAGAACTGATCTCTAGGGAAGAATGACCTCTGCTCCTGGCCCACCATGCAGGGCTCACCGGCAAACCTGACATGGAACCGCACAGGGGGAGAGGTTCTGGGAACTACAGTTTCCTAATCCTTAGAAGGGTGTGCAGGGTGATAGCTTGTTGACAAAAAGACCATTCATTCCAGGTCGTTCCCGCTTGGGCTTTTGTGCCACTATTCCTTAATTTATTTTTAAATTTTTAATTGGAAGATAATTGATTTTCACTATTGCGTTGGTTTCTGCCATACATCAACATGAATCAACCACAGGTATACATGTGCCCCCTCCTTTTGAAACTCCCTTCCACCTCCCACCCCTTCCCACCATTCTAGGTTGTCACAGAGCACCAGGCTGAGCCCCATGTGCTATATATACAGCAACTTCCCATTAGCTATCTATTTTACGTATGTGATGTATATGTTTCAACGCTGCTCTCTCAATTCACCCCACCTTCCCCTGCCCCACTGCATCCCCAAGTCCCTTCTCTATGTCTGCGTCTCCACTGCTGGCCTGCAGATAGGCTCATCAGTACCATCTTTCTAGGTTCCATATATGTGCATTAATATACAATATTTGTTTCTCTCTTTCTGACTTACTTCACTCTGTATAATAGGCTCTAGATCATTTCAGGTAAACGTGACTTACACACATTCAGCACATCTAGAACGTTCCTTTCCCATGTTACTTTTCCATCTCCAGGGCCATGATCATCCCTGAGAATTCTTCCTTCTTAATCCTGTCATCAGGAGGTCCTCATCTACTTGCCTCGGGTTTTGTTTAGCTCTGAGATGTGGGTCAATTCATTAAGTGATTACCCATCTTTTCTTCTGTGAGGATGACAGATGCCTTGTAGAGTACACAGTGTTGGTCACATAACTAGGCCCCCAGTAAAAGTAAGTTTCTTTTCCTCCCCTATTTAGCGTCTTTGTCCTTCTATTATCCATGCATCCTTCTACAGGTCACAACAGCTCAGTTTACCTTGGAAACCATCCCTCTCCCATTCCGTATATATCTACCCATGTGATTTGGATGACGTTGATCACTGACTTACTTCCTTTCTATCCACCCCCTCCACCTACTTTGGGTATGGGCATATGACTTGGGTTTGACCAGTGTTTCCCATTTCTCTGGTCCTCATGAGAGGCTGAGAGATGAACACACAACTCAGATTGGTCCTGTGAGAACTTTGTTGAGTCCATAAAGTAAGTAAGTTAAATCTAAGGCTTCTGGACACTCATGCTCCAGGTTACACTTTCATTCTTGACCCTCAACCAAAAGTGATTCTGGAACCAAAAAGACACTCTGAGAAAGCAAAGCAGAGAATTTCAAATCAAGGGTAATACAGTTGCCATCTGTATTAGGAAAATGGCAAGGAATGCTTAAAGGTTGATTGAGACACAAAGGTCCAGCACCAAGGATCTCTCATGCTCTTCTTGAACTTTAGCAGAATCTTCCCACAGTCTGTCCCTAAAACTTTAGCCACTTGCTTTGATAAAATTGTCTTTACCTCAAATATTGGAGCATAGTATAAGTAAAATACATTATATTCAATATCTTTCTCTAATAATTAACAGTATAAAAATACCAAGAAATGACTAGGCATCTACTAAGAGTATTCAGTGTTTTCCATGTTCAATGGCATTGAAAAAAAAATTGAGGTATCATTAACATATAACATTAAGTCAGTTTCAGGCATACAATGTAATGATTCAATATTTGTACTTATTGGAAAATGATCAGCATAATAAGTCTAGTTAATACCTGTCACAATACAGAGTTACAAACATTTTTTTGTGTGCCCAAAACTTTTAAGATCTATTCTGTTAGCAAATTTCAAATATGCAGTATAGGATGATCTACGATAGTCACCATGCTGTATATTACAACCCCACGACTTACACAGTTTATAACTGGAAGTTTATACGTTTTGATGCCCTTCACCCATTTTGCCCACTCGACCACCCCAAACCTCTGGGTCCTTATTAATTTTTTATACATTATTTCAAGAAAAATGTATTGCAATTATGGAAGGGCTATCAAAGGCCTGGTGATTTGATCTGTGAACATAATCTTCATGTCCTATAATATTTTTATTAAAGTTTATTTCAAATAATTAGCCTATAAATCAATTTTTAGAATGCAGGCTTTGAGAATTACTGGATTCTCTAGTTTAGCATTTGTTAAAATATAGGAGTTAATGTATATATGCTATGTACTAAAGAATGCAAGTTCATCGTTCAGGGGGAGAAAAACTAACTTAGAAAAGCTAAAATGAGTATATGCTTTTAAACTGTGATACTAGGAGTCCAATGTCTAGCTCAAGAGAGGTGACCCTCTGTGCTGGTCAGACCACACAGAACATCACAGGAAACAGTTAATTGCAAGGTCAAACCACAATGAGGGGCTCAGCTACAGAGCCAAACGCTAAGAACACTGATAAATTGGAGCAACCTGGAGAAAAGTACTGGTACATTGAGTCCTAGGAAACTCTGACAAATAGTTGAAGGACCAAGGAGAGTTTAGCCTGGAACACAGTGGACTTGCAGAGGACATCTGGTCATTCAGTGGGTGAGGGGTTCCCTTATTCTGTGTACTTTTGAGGGCAGAATAAAGCCAGTGAGTGGAAGGTGGATGAAGACAAAGTATAGAAGTCTGGAGACGGTCACAATTGGAGCGGTCAGCCTGACCTGGCCACCAGGAGACTTGGCCAAGCAGTTAAGAGCTCCAGCTGTGAGACTAGATATCTTGGTTGAGATTCTGCTTAGTAGACGTGTGACCTCAAGAAGATTCCTCATTGGCAAATCAGAACGTGCTAGTACCTACCACATAGGGATGGTTATGTGAGTTAACTGAATGCAAAAGTCTTCCAGGGCATGACAAGCTGTAAGCTCGGGGATCACAGTACCAGGCATAGTAGGTGCAGATGTGCGGTTAGGTGTTATTGACTGACTGACTGAATGAATAAATGAATTAAACTGACGGATCATTCCTAAGGTCTCATCTATCTGTGAGTCTGGTGCCTCAGCAAAAGAGCAGCATTTTCTTTGTCTTTGATATATATCAACTCTATTTTTATGCGTTTTAAGAGAAATGTATATACATGGTATTATTTATATGACTATATAATATATAAAATATTATAGAATACATAATTCATGATTATTTATACACACATACATATATATAAACAATTTAAAAGAAGGAAATCAAGAAATTAGAAAATCAAGAAGCAGGAAAGAAAACACCCATGATCTTATCTACCAGAAATAATTACTAACAAATCCTTTGACTCTTTTTCAATGTGTTTGTTTACATAGTTGAATCAGATTATGTGTAGTTGTATGTATATGAGGTGGTTTTTTTTTTGGCTTAACATTGCATGATAATTTGATTGCTTTTGGAGATGCTTTTCAATGTTTATTTATTCCTTTGCTGCTTCTCTTGAATGCTTACTGAGCACCTACCATGTATTCAGGTCCAGAAACAGAGATGAATGGAGGGCTGTTCTTGTCGGTTCGCCAACACAGGTGCTGGATGTTGGGTTCATAACAGCAAATAACTAAATTAAAATTTAAAAATCTGTCTTCACCGTCTTCATGGAAACACTTGCCCCAAATGTGTATCATCAAAAGTTCATATCTGTTTTTCTTTGCCCTTGGGCTAGAAAACCTTCCCCCAAATAACCAGTTCCCTTGCCCTCAACGATGCTGCCTCTGCCTGTTCCCTCCGGATTGCTGGGTGCTGCCAGCGTGCACACAGAGCTACGAGACATGTTCCCAGACGATGCTTAATTAAATCCTTTAATTATTAGCCACTCACCACATTTGCAACATTCCCTAGCGCTTAGTGCCAGACTCATTATGAAGCCAGCCTCCCATTTGCCCAGATTACTGCCTCAATTAGAGTTTTATCAGATTCAGGAAACTTGGAATTCTGAAAATACTTTTTTTTTTTTGACTCATCAGCATTTAGCTTGATATTAAGCAAGCTAATACACCTTGAAAATGCCCTTTATCCAAATTGACAAGTTAAGCCTAGACTTCAGGTTGAATCCAAATATAGCATTAGCTTAATCAAACTCATGGATGAGAGTAGCATTATCAAAGGTAACTGGAAAGTGATTTGTTTATAGCTTTATTTGCAGACTCAAACCCTTACCACTATGGAACCTCCTGTGTTTGTGTGTATGTGTGTGTGTGTTTGCCTGTGGAGGTGATTCAAGCTGAAAAGGCAGTCACAGAGGAAAGAAGAATAGGAAAAACCTGGAATTGAATTTCTGCTTAGTCACGGGTTAGCAGATGACCTGTCATTCCCATGAGTTAGCAGATGACCTGTCATTCAGACTCCTCATCTGTAAACAGGCCTCCTCCCTGGAGGAATACAAGAATTAAATGAAGCAACAGAAGGGAAAGAGTGAAGGAGCAAAGAGAATTGGCAAGAAGTATGGTGGCCAGGAAGGGACAAGAAACTTCCACATACCTCCTGTGTAGGAAAGGAACAGTGCTGAGCACGTGCCATGTTTCACGATCTACCTTTAAAGCGTGTTTTATCCTCACTGTGTAGGACAGGGTTGGAGGGCAAGACTGGCGTTAAGATCTTCATTTTACAGATGAGGAAACAGCTTCAGAACACTGAAGAGGAGCCTAGGAAGACGACTGACTCCTCCCCAGTGTTCACGCCCCAGTAAAATGCTTGAAGCACAGTAGGGTGCGTGAATCCTGAGTGCCCTGGCCTCCTGCTCATGAGAAACCAGGAGCTGAGACCTGTAGCTGGGGCTGCTGAAAGTGAGGGGGTGGGGCAGGGTAGTTTCTTCCAGGAGTCCCCTTCATGCTCCCTCCTTAGAGTCCCCAGGTGCCATAGCAACAACAGCTGCCTGTAGGCATCTAAGATGTGGCAGAAGCAATGAAATAAAAGGTAGTGCATGGGAGGGACTGCTCCCCTCTGTCCCCCCTCTGCAGTCCAGTCGTTAAGACCCCTCCTTCCAGGGCCGGGGTGCATATTTGAGTCCTTGTTTGGGAAACTAAGATCCCACAGGCTTCAGAGTGTGGCCAAAAGTTATTTTTAAAAATTCTTTTTTAAAGCTATTTCATGGGAGCAGAGAAAGGATTTGAAATGCTAAGCACAAATAATGTGCTCAGAAATATGTTTTAAATAATGAATTTCATCACATATAATCCTATCTCTAAGGCCTTCCTTGATCACTGAATCTGAAACAGCAAACTCCTGGGACTTCCCTGGTGGGCCAGTGGTTAAGACCCTGCTCTTCCGCTGCAGGGGTTGTGGGTTCAATCCCTGGTCAGGGAACTAGGATCCTGCATGTCACACTGCCAATAAAATAAAAATAAGAAAAATAAAACAGCATACTTCTTCCCTCCCACATGGACACTCTCCCCTAGGCCTGCCTGGTCTAATTTCTCTCTTTAGTACCTGTTATCCTATTACACACTCAAAGACTTTTTGGTTTATTTGCTTATGGGCTATCTCTTTCCCATCCCCTCTGCTGGAAGGCAAGTTCATCAAGGCTGGGCTTTGCTGTTTTCTCTGCTGTATATCCAGCTCTAGCATTGAGCCCAGGGCATCATAGGTGTTCGTTAAATATTTGTTGAATAAATAAATGAGTGTGTAAGCAAGTCCTAGAATCTCCTGAAATTTGCAGGTAATGGAGTCTGCCTTGAGGCTCCTTTATTTATACAAAAATACTTCATTAGGAATCATGGTTCTCTGGATAAGATGATGTGGGAGCATTTGCCCGGGCTTGTTGTCAATTATACTCAGAGAAATGGCTCCTTCACTCTGCAGGCACTTCACGAGCACCTGTGTGTGTGCCAGGCACGGTGCTGGGATTAAAAAAAAAAAAGTGAATGGAACATGTCTCTGCTTTCCAGACTTTTGGGTAGGAAAGACAAGTAAACAGGTCATGAGGGCAGAATGTGCAGGGATAGGGTCATGCAATCTGCTGAGGGCATTTGAGAAGAGAAGCAGCAACTTCAGCCGGGGATGGGGGTGGGAAAATGGTTTTAGAGAGTGGACAAAGAGAAGAACTGAAGACATCCCAGGTAAAGGAAAGAATGTACAAAGGCAAGACATAGTTACAGAGAAGGCCAGCTATGTATGGCTGTGCAGGCTGTGCATTGCACAACTCTGGATGTGTGTATGGTGGTGAAGGGCGGGGAGGAGCATTCATATTGCAGCCTGTGTGCAATATGGTGGCCTTGTGAGAGGACAAGGCAAATTTGGAGAAGAGGGAAATGTGAAGGAGCTGGAAGTTAGAGTGGATTTAGCGGAAGTGTAAAAAATGGCCAGGGGTTATGATGGGTGGTGGTGATGTCAGGATGTGAAGGGCCTTGTAAACAAGGGAAGGAGTTTGAAATTTCCTGTGGAAGTCACTGAGGGCTAATGGGATAAAAACCGGAGACAAGAAGGTTCAAAGGGGAAGGCGTGGGATTAGCGCCTCAAGGAATGTTCTTAGGCTGAAGGAGATTTTTGTACAGAGCTGGCAGCTGCACACACAGGGTGAGGGGCACCTATCAGTTAGGTGAGAGATTTATGTGAAAAAAATCAAGGGAAGAGCCCATGGACTTCCGGGCTGGGGATCAGGATTGATAGTTGGAGGCAATGTAGGGATTAGAGTCGAGTGATGTCCTTGGAACAGAATGAAGAGGGTTTCAGAAAGTCACTTGTGGTCAGCTGTGCCAAACGCAGAAAGATGAGCTCGAATGAGCTGGAACATGGACGTTAGGACTATTCATTTGGGATTTCACTCATCTGGGGGCCTGGTGGGGAAGTCAGGCTGGGGGAGGCTGAGCATTGGAGGAGAGTGAAGGAAGAGGGGTCAGAGGTAAAAAGACCCCTCAGAACTCAGGGTCTTCTTGGCCCAGCTGGGAAGGACACCTCACCAGCTGGAGTCAGAAGCTCCAGGCTTTTACCTCTCCTCTCTCCTTGAGCTTTGGGATTATTATTGATATATTAGCCAAAATTCATTCACTTGTATGTTCATTCATTCACGAAATATACCCTTGTGTCCTCTATGCTAGGCTATTGAAGGGCATGGCAAAACGGGACAGACACTGTGATTCTTGCCCTCTGTGGGAGACGCTGGACCAACAAATACCCTTCTGACCTTGCACCACGCCTCATTCTCTGATGTCACCTAAGCTCTCAGCTTGAGAGAAGCTTTGCATTTTACATGGAGGGGAGACTCAGGGCCAGTTGTCTAGTTGAAAGGTGTAGCTGAGGGATTTATCTTACGAGAGCATTTATGTAGCAAATGCACATGTAAATTTTTTTTCACCAAAAGTTTAGTTTGTAATGTTTACAAACATACTCATTTTCATTTTTACTGAATGTTGATTTGGGGAGGGGTATCGATGGCCATGAGTTTGAGTGAACTCCAGGAGCTGGTGATGGACAGGGAGGCCTGGTGTGCTGCAATTCATGGGGTCGCAAAGAGTTGGACACGACTAAGAGACTGAACTGAACTGAACTGAACTGATGATGGAAGGTAGGGCTTCCCAGATGGCTCAGTCAATAAAGAATCCACCTGCCAATGCAGGTGACCGAGTTTTGATCCCTGGGTCTCGAAGATCCCCTGGAGAAGGAAATAGCAACCCAACTCAGTGTTCTTGCCTGATGAATTCCACAGACAGAGGAGCGCGGGCTACAGACCACAGGGTCACAAAGAGTAGGGCATGACTTAGTGACTAAACCACCCACATGATGGAGTGTATAGTGTTAACTTCCTCTCACCATCCCTTGGTACCTTGTTGTCTTAAACTTATTTACGCCATCTTCGGACTCCACCATCAACCATTTAGATTTTACACGCCTGTTCTTACAATTCTTGTTCTTGTATTTTACCCAAATCCCTGGTCCCTTTACCCTTCATTCCCACCACTTTCTCACCTCCCCTTTGCCTGTCTTCCTTCCTTAAATGGTGGTGTTCCATTTCATAACGTTTTCCTGCCTTCTCTCTCCCCATCCCACATCTTGTCTATATTTGAGTGACTCCCTATATCGAGGGCATCTTTCTTTCTCCTGAGTTTCAGGTCCTTGTCATCAATTGCTTCTTAATATCTCATGTGGATGGCCTGCTGCCACTTCAAACCTCATAAGATACCAACCTTTGGCCCAAGCAGAACTCATTGCTCTTATTGAACCTTAACTTTCTCATCGGTTCCACTCTTAGTGAACTTAGTTCCCAAGCGCCCAAGCTGGAAACCTGGGCTAGTCCCTGACACTTCCGTTCTCTGAAGTCTACCTGGTGACCTGGCTACCAACCCCTGTGCTAACCCTCTCTCAGCCTCCTACTGCAGCCACCTTGCTTTGGGTCTTCAATTCGGGCCTGGATGGCTGCGGGGGCCTCTGCAGTGGTTTCCTGGCTCCCATCTGATTCTTCCTCTACGAGCTTCCGGAGTCGCCTGCTATGACACTCACCCCATCTGACTCCTCTCGGCTTCAACTCCCCGGGCTCAGCCGCCTTTGTTAGTAAGCCTTGCGGCTCTTCCACAGCCTGGGCTCCCCATCCAGCCTCTGGATGGCCACTCAATCTCCCCCTCTGTGTTCATCCTCTGCCATCCTCACTTTTGGCTCCCCAAAGGTGTACCACAGGCTGGGCTCGCTGCTTGGCCTTCAAGTAGCTGCTCTCCCAACCTGGGATGCATTTCAGCATCATTCCTCTGGAACATCCCCGCTTCCCTTCCTTCAGGAATCACTCTTCAGTATCCCGAGAAGATGATCACAACCCTCCACCTGACCTGACTACAGGTGTCCCCTACTAGGTTGGGTTGTAGATACATCAAGGGCACAAGTATTGCCCTCTTCACTTTCATAGAACATATTTTTGGCAGTCCATTCAATAAAAATTGAATGAACAAATGTGTATTTCCTTGTTCAGGAGGCAGCTTTGTAGATAAGCTTGGGCAGAGGATGCCTGTCTCTAGACATCAGACCCCACTTGGAAATGGACTGAATTCAAGCATCTTGGCCTCCCGTCTAGCTTTGACTGTATAGGAACTGATTCCAAGCGATTCTGTATTCAAGAAAAGAAATATTTTTCTTTTTTTAGAGGTTTGCAATCTTAAGTTGGAGCTTGAATTGACGTGAATTTAAAGTAAATATTATGGCAACTGGTAGAAAAAGACAATACCTTGAAGAGACAATGACTTGTTTTTTAATTAAGGCATATCTCATGGCTCTATTCGTCTGAGGCCTTTACTCTTAAATCATCATTTCTAAGGGGATCTTGGAAATGGATACGGTTTTCACTGGCAAGACAGTGATGGGGGAGGGAGGATGAGCAAGTGGAAAGGATGACTGTTTCTAACCAGCAGCCAGCCTTGACTATATTTTCAAAGGCCCCCTCTGATGGTTGCCCACCGTCCCACCCCCTCTACCCATGGCAGCGAGTCAGCAAAGGTAGGGGCAGGGGTGTGGCGTGTTGGGACACGCCCCCTGGTGGCTGATTGACACTGCTTCTTGGAAAGTGAACTTCCCAGCTCACAGCCGCGTGGGATGTGCAACTCTGCCCCACGCTCTCCCTTGGCGGCAGCACTGCTCCTATTTCACCGGTGGAGGAGGACGGATGAATACCTAAGCGATCAGTTGCTCCCGGCTGTGTTGGAGGGAGTGGGAGCCCCGGCAACAGGCCTGATAGGGAGGCGTTATTAGTTATGTGCGAAGGACTCACAGCACCTTACAATGATGAACTCGAGGGTAAGGTTGACATCAGCCTGAAAAGTTCCAAGGCTGAAAATCACCATTGTTCTCTTCCCAACTGTCCTGCCCAACACATTTTCGGGCTCCTGGTCCTGGTCTAGCCTCCCAGTTTATTGCACCTTACCCATGGGGTCTGTCTTCTGCTCGACACATTCTGTAGTCTTTGGAATGGCTGACATTAGCGTCTCATCAGCCCGTGTGGCCCAAAGCCTGGAATCTGAAGCAGGAATGCTAAATCACTCTGTGGGACACCTTGCACTTTAAAGGGAGACTTTCCAGGGAAGCCCCCCAGTCCGTGAGGCACTCTTTCCACGTAATGCCCCAGTCCATGATGCTGTTTCTGACCGTGATTCTCTTCTGATTGCAATAATTTATTTTTTCTCTGTAGTGAGTGAACGATCTGAAAAGTCTACATTTAAAATATTTACTTTCACATGATAATGTTGCATTTTCTAAAGATTGTCAGATATGATTATTTGTTGACCAGGTACAACCGTGAGGTTTTCTGTAATCCACTCGCAGTGGACTATTCCCTTTTTTTCAGTGGACGTCAGTAACAGCTGTATCAGGGCCCCCGTCTTGACGGGCTCACATGCAGTTGAGGCAGGTGTGAACACATCCTCATTATCTGAGGCTAGTTGGTTCTAGAAAACTAAAACCACTTAAAACCAAGACCAGAATCGTCATATTACATAGTGTGATATAAAGAATTTAAGTCATGAAAGCAGGTTTATTTAGAGTAAGTAAAATCTACATTATTGTGCAGCACTATGCTGACTTTTTAGTATAAACAAGCAATGAAATACTGGGACATTTGAAGCATGATTTCTTCTGACAAAATTGTCTTGTAGTACCAATACCTTGCCCTTCATGCATGACCTTCACAGCACTAGATCACAAAGGAACTTGTTTTGGCAAAAATGTAAAAGGCCGCATTTCTTTCCTCCTGGAATCCTTTCATCCTTGGCTCTTTAAATCTCCCATTGTGTCATTACTCTGCTTTTTTCTTCATTTGTTACGGGTCCTATTCTACCCTTTCCTTACTGATCAGTAATGATGGCTCTGGTTTGTGCTATTCTAATTTAATCATAATTTCAATCTTCTCTGTACATAATGCAATGATATATTTTTATTTTATAAATAGTCCATTTGCCAGTTTGTTCCTGAATATTTTTGTGTTCTGATAACTTTTCCTTACCCAAAAGAAACCTCATAAGACAGAGAAACTAAATACCAAATGTCTTCCCTGCAATCCCGACCCAGGAATCGAACCCACGTCTCCCTCATTGCAGGCAGATGCTTTAACCTCTGAGCCACCAGGAAAGACAAGACCCTAAATGAAACCCAAGAGGTAGCTAATGATCAAGTGAGAGGTCCAGATGTTTGCAGCCTGGGTTTACAGACGCAGATATGTGTAGCATAATTCCTATCATGCTAGAATCTTCAGAACACTATGCCACGCCTTATCAACCATGCCCTCGTAATTCCCTGCGAGGTCAGAGCTGTTGGGCCCATTTTACAGATGAGCCACTCAAAGACACATACTTGCTGGTCAAGACTGGGGCTGGGACTCCAACTAGGCCTCTTCCTTTTCAGAATACTGAGAGATCCTGGGAGGAGGGAAGGAACTTAGGTGAGCAGAGAAAATGGGGGAATTCTAGGTGAGGGGCCCTTGGTGGAAATAAGCTTGGAATACATCAAATGATGAAACATTCAAAAAAATAGTAAAGGTGGAATATGTAAAAGGGACTTTGAACTTTGCATGTCAGATGACTGGGCTCGTGGTATTTCATGGAAGAATCTGGGCAAGCAGCTGAGACATTGCCTTATCTCTACTTCCCGGACTGTGGGAGTTCCATTGTCCCTTGCTCTTATCGCTTATAACATAGGCTTGGCAAACTCTTGAAGTTAAATGGAAAATAGTCTTTTTATCCTGCAGCAACCAGCCTGCCAGATAGGATCTAGATAAGGCACCCAGGATCTTTCACAGTGCTTTGCGCACAGCAAATGGTTTTTGGTAATAAAACCCGTCAATGTAGAAAGAATTTAGGAAAAAAAAATCTTTCAAATTGTTATTTTTCCCTGAGGTCTTAGAGGAAGAAAGAAAGTTTACTTAAAGGAAAACACTTTTCCATAGATGCTAGCAGCTAGTAATTCGGGCCTGTAAAATGGTATTCCAATGACAACCTGCCCCAAATGTCTTGAAAATCGCTTCTGACCCAGGGACCAGACTCCAGGAAGCCACTGTTGATATATTTAAATGAATCCAGCTGGATCACTCTAATGTATTGATCTTGGGGATGTGGAAGGGACCCTGGGGACAAGGCTTGAAGCTGATCCAGTGCATTTTGAATAAAAGTTTATTTTATTGCTACTTTTATTAAAAGGCCTAACATCAACCTGCTGCCGTGGGGATGCACTGACATCTGGGGCGATGCGTTCCCGGATCCTGCTGGTGCCTCCATCAGTGGGTTGAGCAAGGACCCTCCTCAGGTGTGGGCTGCTCTCAGGCACTTCCCTTGCAGTGCCCTGGGTTAGGAAAAATTGGGCATAGCTCAAGGGTGTGATCATTCACGAACATCCCTGAAAAGTTTGTGGCTTCTGGAAACCTCAGCAAGAACTCACAGTCACTTCATTTCTATTTGATCATGGAAGGCTGGATGGGACCCAGCCTCCTCCCCAGCTGGCCTTGCACTCTGGCGACCACTATCATTTCTCTGGCCCCCTGTGCTCCCAGAGCTCAGCCCCCAGCTGCTCCCAGTGTCTCAGAGCTGTCTAGACTTCCTTCAGGAGCCTGCAGCCAGTGCCCAGGCCAGGCAGCTGTGCTCAGCCCTCTGTCCACCAGTTCGGGGCTGGGCTGGGGCCTGAACTGAGTCATGTCCTCATGTGCCACATGGGCCCCTCCTGATGCCTCAGGCTTTTCTTCTCTGGGGAGCACTCTCAGACTTTGGTGATGGTAGGAGCACAAGGGCAAGCCTTGTCTTTCTCAATTAGCAAAGAATAACACCCCCAAATGCAAACAACCCAACCCATGATGGGCAGACCACTGAGATGTGATGAATATGAGGGTTCTGGTGCTCATGAGCTAAGAACAAGCTGAGAAAAAGCAGAGCCAAGAGAGAGGCAAATAATTGATGAAGACAAAGATGGTCTTTGTGCAGCCCCGAGCAAGCCAAATGGGAAATCAGTGCCGATGATTTTTCCAGAACAGCAACATCACCCAGACCCGTCTGCCCAAATCCTCCACTCTGGACTGTTAAGTTGCTTCAGTCGTGTCCAACTCTGTGCAACCCCATACACGGCAGCCCACCAGGCTCCCCGTCCCTGGGATTCTCCAGGCAAGAACACTGGAGTGGGTTGCCATTTCCTTCTCCAATGCATGAAAGTGCAAAGTGAAAGGGAAGTCACTTAGTCGTGTACGACTCTTAGCGACCCCGTAGACTGCAGCCCACCAGGCTCCTCCATCCATGGGATTTTCCAGGCAAGAGTACTGGAGTGGGGTGCCATTGCCACTCTGGACTAATCTTTAGCAAATGAGTGAGGTCTTGATGCCATTGGGGTTCAGAAGAACTTTTCAGGCATGGTCCTTTAGAGATTCCTGGAAGTCAATGATCTTGTCTGTTTTTCTGACATCTGGACTCTGATTTGAAGGACTCTATAGTGATTGATGCCCATGGAAAGTGAGGGAGCTACCCTTAAAAATGCCTGTTGAAGTCTCAAAGGCCACCACCAAAATGCAATGGAGTACAAAATATTATACTCAAGACCATATGGCACAAAGACCGTCTTTGTCTTCATCAATTATTTGCCTCTCTCTTGGCTCTGCTTTTTCTCAGCTTGTTCTTGCCTCATGAGCACCAGAACCCTCATATTCATCACATCTCAGTGGTCTGTCCATCGTGGGTTGGGTTGTTTGCATTGGGGCTGTTATTCTTTGCTAAGTGGTGATTGAGATAGCCTTGTCTTAACAGAGACATGTAGAATTAAGAGCTATTCTTACTTCCTCAACCTTCCATTCTTGAATTTGGTGAAAGTTGCTCAGTTGTATCCGACTCTTTGCGACCCCATGGACTTTACAGTCTGTGGAATTCTCCAGGCCAGAATTCCAGAGTGGGTAACCTTTCTTTTCTCCAGGGGATCTTCCCAACCCTGGTATCAAACCCAGGTCTCCCGCATTGCAGGTGGATTCTTTACCAGCTGAGCCACAAGGGAAACCCAAGAATACTGGAGTGGGTAGCCTGTCCCTTCTCCAGGGATCTTCCCAACCAGGAATCAAACCCAGTCTCCTGCATTGCAGGTGGATTCATTGCCAACTGAGCTATCAGGAAAGCCCTGAATTTGGTGACCAGGAAGGAATTTTCAGAGGTATATTGCCCATGGTTCTTTAGTGTAAGTAGGGATAAACATTTATTGAATCCCCACCATGTGGTGAAGACTGTGTTGGCTGTGAAATGGCTCCTTTCACCAGGACTGAATAGTCTATTGAAGGAGACACATGTGTGAACAAATACAGTGTTGTGACAAAGGTTATCATAGATCTAGGACCAGTCCAAGCAGATACTTGTCTCCTCTTTTCTTTCAAATTCCCTAGCCAAAGAAATTGCTACACTCCTCCTTGGGAATGCACAGGAGTAGCAGGCCCAGAAGGTTTCATGGCTACTGGGCTAATTCCTAGGCTTTCTGCCTGTGGCTGGCAGGTTTATGGGTTGAACTTGGCCCCTCACCAGGCCAACATACCTTCCAGCTCTCTTGACATTTTCCTTGTCACACTGGACCAGACGAGAGGATATGGAGGGGCTTTACGGACCCACCCAGCTCACAGCTCACCTGGGGGATGAGGCAAAGCTGGCTTGGTCATCTGTGACACTTATAAGGAAGGCCCAAGGGGTTTTGCCACCACCTGGCACAGTGCTCTTCCTAATTCAGTGGTCACCTTTAGCTTTTTTCTTAATACCTTGAAAAAGTTCTTGAGTCCCTCCAGTCTATAGAAGAAACATTGTTGCTGAAGGGGAAAATAATTTTTCTTTTCTGGTTTCACTGGTCTGCATGGAATTTTGTGGTCAGATTTGCCACAGTTCATTTTTCTTTGCTTGGTGTCATTTTGAAAGCAGCCCCAAGAGAAACCCTGCTAAGATACCAGTCAACACCTCCAGCCTTGACTGAAACAGGAAGGGCATTTGCCAAGCTCAGTCCCCTCTAGGAGATAGATCTTGGGCAAAACCAGGAACTGTGAGGCAACAAAGCACAGCCCATCCTGATTATTGGCTGCCTCTCCATAGATGCTTATTGACGCTTCCATAATTGTGCTGAATAGGATCAGAGTGATTCAGCACCTGTTCTCTTTCAACCTACTGAAGGTATTTATTTGTGGTAATGCTGTATTGTGAAGAGGAAATAAAAAGCCTCTTGATGAAAGTAAAAGAGGAGAGTGAAAAAGTTGGCTTAAAGCTCAACATTCAGAAAACGAAGATCATGGCATCTGGTCCCATCACTTCATGGGAAATAGATGGGGAAACAGTGGAAACAGTGTCAGGCTTTATTATTTTGGGCTCCAAAATCACTGCAGATGGTGACTGCAGCCATGAAATTAAAAGACGCTTGCTCCTTGGAAGAAAAGTTATCACCAACCTAGATAGCATATTCAAAAGCAGAAACATGACTCAGCCTACTAAGGTCCGTCTAGTCAAGGCTATGGTTTTTCCAATAGTCATGTATGGATGTGAGAGTTGGACTGTGAAGAAGGCTGAGTGCTGAAGAATTGATGCTTTTGAACTGTGGTGTTGGAGAAGACTCTTGAGAGTCCCTTGGACTGCAAGGAGATCCAACCAGTCCATTCTGAAGGAGATCAGCCCTGGGATTTCTTTGGAAGGAATGATGCTAAAACTGAAACTCCAGTACTTGGCCACCTCAGGTAAAGAGTTGACCCATTGGAAAAGACTCTGATGCTGGGAGGGATTGGGGGCAGGAGGAGAAGGGGACGACAGAGGATGAGATGGCTGGATGGCATCACTGACTCGATGGACGTGGGTCTGAGTGAACTCTGGGAGTTGGTGATGGACAGGGAGGCCTGGCGTGCTGCGATTCATGGGGTCGCAAAGAGTCGGACCTGACTGAGCGACTGAACTGAACTGAGCTGAATGCTGTATTGGAAGGGGGAATCAAATGTGAAATTCTATAGACAGCCTTCCAAATATAAAGGCCAAAGGACATTCCATGGAGCACCAGCTCATTCTCTCAGCTCCCAGAGGATATGTCTGTAGTTACCCTTTAATCAAGAACGACTGTGGGTAATTCAGGTCACTAGTGAGGTCTTCCCGTTCATTATTTCCCCTGCATCTCTTGATACTGAGTTGGGAGCAGCTCTTAATTGTCACATGCAAGTTTTCCCCCAGTAACAATTTTGTCAGGGATTTAGTTGTTTGTTTCCCTAACAAAAGCCTATAATGTTATTTCTGAAGATATTGGAGAATATTAAGATTTCCCTGTAGACATCTGAGAAGCCTGTCTTAATTGACACAAGCGAAATATCTGGCACTGGGGATTTGCAGCTTCAGCTTGGAGTGAATGAAAAGCTATCTTTGCTGTAAAAATTTCCTTTTAGTGAATGGTCCAATTCACATGCAGAGTCAGAAGCTAGAATTCCAGGGGGATGGCTTCATCTTAGATTTTTAATTGATTCTTTTTTCCTGCCTAGAGATGTTTGTGAGATATTTTTATTTAAGGGAAATAACACTGTGAGTCTTCCTAGTACTGCTTCTTTGAGGGGAAGTTAGAAGTGCTATGCAAGCATTTACATGCTACAGCACTTTATGAGTTAGAACATTTTAGAGCATTAATTTTTACCAAGGCTAATCAGATATCATTGGGTCAACTATAAAGCAAGTTCAGAGGCTATCCTATTTACCAGGAAAACAAATCTTTGACACAATAAAGCACTTAGGACAATGATTTGAAAGATGGATACTGCCATTGTTCCTGCCCAAATTCAACTGGCAAAAATTCCACTTTGAAAAATATTGAATATTGGGGTTCTGAATAGGACTTAACTTTAAGAGAGGTTGCTTAAAATGTTTAGTAAAATCATTCTCTGTGCAGTATTACTTTCATCCTTCCGAATTTTTCAATCACCTGTTTTCTCTTTTAAAGCACATATACCCATTTTCAAAAATATATAAAATGGGATACAGATCTAATACTGTCTGTAATACCCAGCCCTCTTACCCAGTTCACCTCAGGAAGTATGGCTTAAGTCAGACAGCCGTATTTGACAGCAGGAAAACTGATTGTGTTTGCACACTGTACTTTGCTAACAGGAGTGCCAAGCTTCAAGGAAAGGAAGACAAGTGTTTCCCCTTACAAAGAGGAACCTGACAGTTTTGCTGCTGCTGCTAAGTCGCTTCAGTCGTGTCCGACTCTGTGCGACCCCATAGATGGCAGCCCACCAGGCTCCCCCGTCCCTGGGATTCTCCAGGCAAGAACACTGGACTGGATTGCCATTTCCTTCTCCAATGCATGAAACTGAAAAGTGAAAGTGAAGTCGCTGGGTCGTGTTCGACTCTTAGCGACCCCATGGACTGCAGCCCACCAGGCTCCTCCGTCCATGGGATTTTCCAGGCAAGAGTACTGGAGTGGGGGTGCCATTGGTAAATCAGCAAGATATAATTCTAAGAACCATCTATACCAAAGAGTTTTTATGTCCTCAAAATTGTAACCTTTGGCAAGGACTTGCTCACCCCAAGATGCAGTCATTTCTGTTTGATAATTTTCTTTGTACTATGCCACTAAAATGCCACAGCATAGCTCCTAGATGATACACTAGATTTTAGAGGACCCATCAGGAAGCATAAAGAGTCAAATTGGATGGATGAGGTGGTCACTAGCCTGCATAACAAGTTTTAATTGAAAATATATGGAGGCAAATTTTCCTCTAGATTTATTAACTGGTTCTGAAAAACTTAACACTCAAAAAGTTAATTCATTCTTCTAATCACTGCTTATTGAAACTCTTCTTCAGTTGAATAAGTTCTCCTTAGCTACTCTCTCTTTGTGTTATTCAGTTACATATATTTTGCCTCTTAGCCAACATTACTCATTGATTTAGAGCAACTGTTTCATGTCAGTCACTCCAATGAAAATTGAACTATGGCTTGAAAGGCCTCAAATCTTTCCTTAAGCTGCCATATTTAAAACTCAGGCTCCAGAAATTTTGCTTGCATTCCATAATATTTGGGAGGTTGACCACAGTCTGCAGTTATTCTGGGCTATTTTTAGAACACAGGCTTATGCCAGCACATTATTTACATTGGTCAAATTAGCTGGCTGCTTGCCAGGTGGTCTTTTTCTTTTCTGAAATGCTGACACCACCTTAATTCTGCTGCTCTGACAAATGCATAGATTTCTTAGGGGTGGGGCACACGTGCTATATAACTGCAAAAGAACAATAATTATCTCAAGCATCTGCTTATATAATCCATTCCCTTTTCTCAGAAAGAGCCACAAATAAAAGTAGAACGTTTAAAAATCTTCTTCTTTTTTTTTTTTTTTTTAAGTGATAGTAAACATGTTGCCAGATACCTGGGGTGCCAAGTAGGTTCAGATAACCAAAACACAGAACGAATTCTGGAAGACCATACGGATGTCAAATGCCACACCATTCCCTTTGTTTCCATGGGACTATGTTTGTATTGATAGTTTGCTTTAATTTTCTCGCTTGTAAAATATGCTGGTAAGACGTGGGCCTGTTTGAAATGTAGGGAGGGAGACAAGATTTCCAAACTCGTGGAGTGAAATGAGATGGGGCTTGTGAAAGCATAATACACAGAGCGGTGAAATGGCTCTGTAACATTTTCTAGCTGACCAAGTGTTTTAAATATCAAACTGGGAACATTACCCAAAGTTTCAACACATTTCAGTGTATTATACACTACATGCCATTATTAGTCATTTCAGAACAGCTTGAAAAATTGCACAGAGTTCAGTGGATGGCCCAGTCCCGTTAGAGTAATAATATAGCTGAAAAAATTCCTCCATGCCTCCATGTGAGAACCTTCTTACACTTTATAAATTTGACTTTGTTAATCCTTGCAGTTTCATTGCCTGGTTGACACGTTTTCCAGTCTTTCAGATGTCTCTCTTTTTTCCTTACGTAAGTGTGCAATAGCAAGGCCTCCATTTCAGAAAATGGATGCAGTCCTTGACTTTTACCCATTCTAATATGATCATTAAGTAACCCTGGAGGAAAAGGGAGCACTTTGAACAAGAGATGTGAAGCAGATGTAGCTTCAGAAGTAACATTCAAAAATGTGCATTGGATATGACGTCTTTTTCACATTTCAGAAATTGCCAACACAGTGGATTGTTTAAAATATATGAAGTGAGATTTAGCAGCTGGGGAACACTTGTTTATCTACTTCGTAGTGTTAAATCCCAATAAATGTTTTGAACAACGAACTGGTATGTAACATTATTAAATAACTTTTTCTATGAAATGAAACTTGTTAGATCTCATGGCACAGCTGAGTTTTGTAATATCAAAGGATTATGGGCCACATGTTAATCTGGGATAACATATAATCACATAATTGTTATAGCTGTATTTCAGAAGTTGTTAACTTTAGTATGCAACTTTATTTTCTACATTATGGTAAGATATGCTTTTTGGTTTTCCCTGGTGGCTCAGTGGTAAAGACTCTGCCTGCCAATGCAAGAGATGTGGCTTTGATCCCTGGGTCAGGAAGATCCCCTGCGGAAGGAAATGGCAACCCACTCCAGTATTCTTGCCTGGGAAATCCCATAGACAGAAGATCCTGATGGGCTACAGTCCATGGGGGTCACAAAAGAGTTAGACATGATTTAGTAACTAAACACCTGGAGGAGGGCATATCAACCCACTCCAGTATTCTTGCCTGGAGTATCCCCACGGACAGAGGAGCCCAGTAGGCTACAGTCTATAGGGTTGTAAGAGTCGGGCACAACTGGGTGACTAAGCGCAGCCCAGCACAGTAACTAAACAACAAGATATGGTTTATAGCCAGAAGCGGGGCCAATCAGAGTCTCAGATTTTGGAGTAGACCTACTTGTTTTGGTCAAATCATCCACTGAGGGAAATAATCAGAATGCCTAGTTTATGTTTTGTGATCGAAACTGCCTATTTGGTTGATTAGATGTCCATTTTCATCTTGTTGGGTTGACTTGTAAGACACCATTGTAGTTCTGGATTTTAGTTCTACCAGAGACCACAGCAAGATTCTACTGATCTGACTCATCTCAGTTCAGATGCAGGCCCTCACATGGTGGTAAAAAGTGGTCTTGCTAGTCCACTCTCCCTCCCCCTAGCTCTTACACAGAGATTATGAAAGTCTCCTCCCCTGGAGCCTATCACATAATGTGGGCACTATTACCCTAAAAATTGATTGAAGATAAAAACCAAGACATCTACTAATGTCAACTACATCTACTAATGTAGGCATGAAACTCATGTCTCAAAATCTGGGGTGAGAAATACAACTTCCTCTTTCTTTTTTTTTAAAAATCTTGACATTTTATATTGGAATATAGCAATTGACAATGTTGTGATGGTCTGAGGTGGACAGCAAAGGGACTCAGCCATACATATTCATGAGATGTAAGTTCTTCATTTTTCTCATTCTGGATCTTGTCGAAGGAGATAGACAGGGGCTGATGAAGTGTCCCAGGGGTGTAGGTGGGCATGTCCAGTACTGGATGCCATCTCTCCACATAGGCCCCTGCTGATTCCTTCCTCATTCAGGCTGGCTCCTGGTCACTGGCCAATGTCAAACTCTGCTCCTTTACTGATATTCCGATCAGCAAGGCCACTTCAGGTCCTGTAGCTCTTTGTTGCTTTCATACCTCACAGGAACCATTCTGTGTTTGAGGAATAGAAAATCTGTGAAGCTAGAAATTCCATGCCACCTTGCCTTTCCTTCTAAGCCCATTCCTGGGGAATGAGTCATATGTATCTCCTCGTCTTGAGTTCCACAAAGTGAAGATTGATTCCTTCCTAGGACTGGAGTTTGGGGGTTGGAGGAGGAGGGAGTAACAGTCTTTATCCTGAGCCCTTTTGGTTTTTACCATTTTATCTGACTCTTCTGGCTTCCAGGAAGCCTTTCTCTATTCTTGGGATATTGCACTCTTGTTTGCTGTTTAGTTGCCAAGCCACGTCTGATTTTTAGCGACTCCATGGACCACAGCCCTCCAGGTTCCTCTGTCCATGGGATTTCCCAAGCAAGAGTAGTAGAGTGGGTTGCCATTTCCTTCTCATGAAGTATTCTCCTTAACCTCTAAAGATTAACCATCTTCCTTCCTCAAATTATCTAAGCTTTTGAAGGGAAAGACAAATTGAGAATGAGAAAAGGAATTCTGAGAAAAAGCACTGTTAGCTATTTCAAAACATTAAAATAGTATGCATTTATGGACTGCTTGTAAGCCAGGCTCTGTGTTTACAAATAATATTTCATCCTATTTTCAACACCTTGTAATGTAGGATCTTTAGTTTTCTATACATACAGAAATCTAAGCACAGAAAGGTTAGATAACTTGTGTAAAAACCAATAAGCAGGAAAAATGAGATATGAACCAGACTTCTCTGACTCCAGAGCCACAAATGTATCCCCTAAAACAGTGGAACCCTAGAGATTCTGATGTGACTGGTCAGGATGAAGCTGAGACATCAGGACTTTTTAAGTTTCTCAAGCGCTTCTGTTCAGTCAGAACTGGGAGCCTTGAACATAAATGCTGTGCCCCACAAATACAAGCACCATTTCAGAGAAAGTATACCTCACCTGGGGCTTCCTAGGTGGCGCTAGTGGTAAAGAACCCGCCTGCCAGTGCAGGAGATGTGAGTTCGATCCCTGGGTCGGGAAGATTCCCCTGGGGGAGGGCATGGCACCCCACTCCAGTATTTTTGCCTGGAGAATCCCATGGAGAGAGGAGCCTGGGGGTTATGGTCCACAGAGTCGCAAAGAGTCAGACACGACTGAAGTGACTTAGCACAGCACAGAACACAGCTTTCTTGGAAGTGTCTAATAGAGATGGATCTTTGGTTTTTAATCCTTCTTGTCTTTGAAACGTGCAACTATAGCCAGAGGAATAATTTGCATCATTGAAATATTGAGCCAAAAAATATATGCTTTCCTTCATATCTTTTTGTGGCTAAAATGATTCCTGAAGGTTCATAGGTTAAGATGGACCCCTGGTCATCTTGGAATTCAATGGTAAAGAAAATTCTTTGAGGATAAATATTTAGATTAAATGATTAAGCTCTTCAAACAGAGAGAGAGAGGCCAAAGAACAGGCTCAATGATGTTGCTTGGAACATTTAGTTGGAAAAAAACTTTCTTTAGAATATTTTCGGAGGGGGTAGGGGAGTGGGAGGGCTATTTTTATAACTTCCATTGAAACTCATAAATGATATTTTTCCAAAAGACTAATTTCATAGGAGGCCAGAGAAGTCAGTAAAGGCCTTAAATAGGTTGAACTTCTTTAGTTTTCACTTAAAGGCCATTCTCAATTGTAGTCCTTGTTAAAAGTTAAGCCGGGAAACGTCTCTGAGGAGAAATTCAAAATTTACTTTCAGCTTGGACTGGTCCTGAATGGTGATTATCTGACTGTAATTCGAATCATATGGGCTACCCTTGTTTTCTGCCCTACTCAAGATTATTTTTCCCCTTTTAAATCGAGCAAAATAGTCCTTGGCTTCAGGCAGACCTGTTCACATAAAGACATGAAATGAGATGGTCTTCCAAGACCTCAGACTGCAAACTAAATTTGTAAATCTCCAGCAAAGATGAGGGCCAGTACAAACATATCCATCATGAGCTCGATAATCTTCAATGCAGCCTTCCCCAGTGATTCATGAATGAATACATTTCAAACCTTGAAACTAAAATTGTCAGAAAAGTACAAATGTGGACAAAAGAGAGCCACGTACTTTATTTACATTCTAGTAGCAGAGACTCACTTTCTATGCAGATGGGCCTACTTATGCTTTTGTCTCTGAACAGCTGAGTGAAGCGTAAACAACTGCCATGTCTCTAGGAATATTTCCCAGCATCTCAGTGCTGGATGTCATTGTGGACCATGTGTGTAGACTCCTAGCTTTTCTTGTGTGAAGTTTCTTTATGTGTTTTTGCTGTCTTTTTAGGCAGAGCTTTAGACAAAGTGAGGCAGTATGGCCTGGTAGGGAGGGTTTGTCATCTAGAGTTACACATGGGGGTGCAGGTTCCACACTGTCACTGCAGGTAGTGAAACGTTAGAAAACCTGTATATGATTTGAGTCTTAATTTCCTCATCTGTAAAATGGGAAACAGCAATTTGTACCTCCCAGGGTCACTGTGAGGTTAAAATAAGTCTATAAGCACAGTTTACAGAGTATCAGAGAAACACCAGCTATTGCTATTGTCAGAGGTCAATAGGAGGATGCTGAAGACTGGAAAGGGAAACCAAAAATGGCTTGAAAAGGGAGGAGTGAGATAAATACCCCCAGCCTCCTCCTTGCTCCGCACAGGTGCACAGCCACCACGAGACGCATCAATTGCTCGACCTTCTGTGCTTTCCTGCTCATCGGCCTTAGAGTGTGCTTTGTTTTCAGAATTATTTTCACTGATACGTACCAGATTCCTTTAAAGGGTCTTCAGTGTTCTACAAGTTTTAAGACCCTGTTCTAAAAATGTAGGATTCCCTCTGGCTTATGATGGATCAGCTGGGCTTCTAGAAGTTGCCTCTAGCCGTAGTCTGTATTAATTCCTCAGCAATGGGTCAGCCCGAGGCCTTCTGCAGCTCCAGTCGCCCTGTCTGTCTCTATTTCGTGTGTCTCTGTGAGACACATTTATTCAGATGTTTGTCCTCATGCCCTGGTTCATTATCCTCATATGATTATTTGGTCGAATCAACAGAGCAATAACTAGAGCAGATCTTTTGAATAGTCCTTTATACTGCATTTTAAACAAGATATTGTAAAATGCAGGGTTATTTTAAAAACTCACCTATGTGGCAACATTTTCTTCTGACAGTTTGCCCCAGTCGGCATAGGACAGATATGACTGAAGCAATGGGAACATCACGCAATTGCTGCCTTTCAGATATTTGGGTGCAAAATGCCCCTCCTGAGCTGTGGAAGGAAAAGAGAAGAAAACGAATAAAAATAATGACAACACATTAAAGCATCATCAGGCGCTATTCAGAAAGGTTAGAGCGGCCTGACTCCTAACGGTCTGAAACTCAAGGCTTTCCCCGTGTCTCCTTTGGAATCACGATGGAGCCGGGAAGCAGAGGAGTCAACGACAATTAGGTGGAAGAAATACCTCCATTATTTCTGGGGTGCTTCCTGTGACTGATTTAAGAGTGTTAACAAGATGTCAAGCCACAGCAGAGCTGCAGGTGGTGTTTCTTGTGCAGTTTTGAGGAAGGGAAGAAGCACATGGCTTAAAGCAAAAGGTTTTATAGAAGAGGGCTTCCTTGCGAGGCATTTTACCTATTTCAGGTCACTAGGGCACCCTAGGAGACATCAGATTTCTTCCAGGGTGTTAAGCCACATGCCTGGGTGTCTCCCACATTCTTTAACTTACCCCTAAAGGAATGCTTGCATGGAATCTCTAGGATGCTCCAAAATGAATCCCAAGGCCCTTTGGATAATCAGAGACCCAGCCACTCAGCATAACAAATTTATCCCTTAATTCCTCTGCTGTAGAGTCAGCAATGGCCACATACAACCTTGCGGCTGTGGGTGAGGGTTTTGAAAAATCTAATTTAGCACAATGGACACATTCCAAAGAAAGAGCGAACATGCCTGGGTCGTGTTTGTTTTTACAAAAGGAGCCCTGATTTTGTTAAGGATGACAACTGAGGCATCTGCAACTACAAGCAACATTTTTGTGCCTTGTTCCAACCAAAATTTTCCAACAGATTTTAATGTAATTTGCTCCCCTTGCAATGAGAAAAATCTGCTTCCAGGATGAGAAGTCAGGTTTCAGCAAAGAATAATAATCTCTTTGCGATTCACTTACAAGTAATTGAGAAGTGGATTTTTGTACTGCAAATACTTAGTGTAACACAGTGCTGTGTAGGGGATGCCAGACTTGGGCAGGTGAGTGTGACCCTCAGGCATCTCCTGGAAGAGCCTCCTTCTGCCACATTTCTGCAGGCCAGTGTCAGCCAGGCTTCTGATGAGGCTCCTTGTGGCAGGTATATCACCCATCTGCAGGGAGGAAAAAGCTCTGCTCCTGTGAAATAAATGGATAGAACCCATCCTCTATTTCCACTTGGGCTTTTTAACATATCCTCAGGTAAACATGAGTTTTCCTGGTTGAAAATACTATCAGTTGTAACCATGGAGGAAACATGGAGAAGGCATTCTATTAACTTGAATTTCAGAGCTTGAAATAATACCAGATAATGCTTAAAGTGGAAGAAAGAGGAGCCCCGTTTTCTCTTGTCCTGTGTTAAAAGAGTGCTTCTGGCAGAGTTCTGCAAGTTATTACATTAATTACAGTTAATGCTGGGCACCAACCAAAGTGTTTACATGGTTCGTATTATTTTCTCCTTTTATGTTTTCATCCAGATTGTGTCTCAGACAGGCCCACATTTTTATGCAGATAATAAACTGAGTCAGGAGTCAGATCCACTAAAAGCATTATGCTGAATCTGAGTGTTTGTTTACTGGTGAAGCCAGGTCTTAGCATCCCCAGATCACTGATGGGACTGTGGCCTGGCTGCCGTTCTCCAGATCATACAGTTCATCAAGAGGATTGTTAAGGGTGGAAACCTGGGAACCCATTCATCAGTAGGACGCAGGCTGAGCAGAGTGACCTCCAGAGGCTTTCCTTTTCTATTTCGCCATTTCCTTGAACCAGGATTTTCATGGCTTTTTCTGACATAGATGGATTGCTCAAACTCAGCCAGATCAGCCCAGTAGAACAGGGGCAGGTTGTGTTCAACAAGGTTGTGTTGGTTAATATGGCCTTTTCCAGTAGAAAAGTTACAGCCTGGAAAATATGCTCCTTTGTGCCATATTTTCTTTCCCTCATTTCCAACATTTGAATCATTTATTAAAGAAAGGAGCTTTCCCCCCTTGCTTTCCTAGGACGATATGTTCTTCAAAAATATAAAATAGTGTAAAAGCCAAGATTTGAGGCCCAAGCCAAGCTGCCCACAGGATATCCTAGCTAGAAGCCCGAGGTTCTCTTCCACCAGGTGTCAGATGTCACTGTTGTCTTACATAGGCATTAAGTATATGTGAAAAAAATTTCCCCACTTGAACAAACAGAAGTGCACAGTAAATTCGATTAACGACTGATACGAAATTTGCTCAGTACTTAATTGTGTAAACATACATGTAATACAAATTCAGAATGTTCAGAGGGCGCCCAGTGAAAAGGCTCTCTCCTTTGCCCTCCAGAAGTCCACTCAGTTCCTTACATTTAAGACACACCACTGCAGTCAATACTCTTCCCCACAGTCATCATTTCCTCCCTCTCCCCCCTCCCTCCTTCCTTAGCTCCTTCTTTTCTTCCTTCCTCTCTTCCTATTTTCCTGTGTTTCAATTTAAATGTTATTAATTCAACCTTCTTTTCAGTTATCCGGAATTAACTGGGATTCAAGTCACCACTGATTCCCCTGTCTAGATTTGCTGTTGAGGTGTTGAGATTGTCTGATGTGCTCCAGCAGAATACCTCAAAGCATTTCATATCTAAGAACATTTCTTAATGTTCCAGGTGGTGCTAGTAGTAATGTTCCAGGCCTCCCAGGTGATGTTAGAGGTAAAGAATCCGGCTGCCAATGCAGGAGACATAAGAGGCTCTAATTCAATCCTTGGGTCAGAAAAAATCACTTGGAGAAGGGAATGGCTACTCACTCCAGTATTCTTGCCTGGAGAATCCCATGGACAGGAGAGACTGATGGGCTACAGTCCATGGGTCACAAAGAGCTGGACATGACTGAGCGACTAACACTCAACGTGGTATTTACCAAGTCAAACAGCTGTCGATTAGTTTTTAGAAAATGATTGACAGCCAAAAATCTCAACTGGAAGCTAGATAAGATAAATAGGAAAGCAGATAAAGAGCACTAGCCGAGAGAACCCTGACAAAGAAGAGCGATTGTTGGGGGGTGGGGGGATGGTGAGCTTCCACCAGACATCAACGCATGCTAGGAAACCTCTGTGATCAAGGCTTCAACCCCTGATATCAAGGCTTCCCTGCTGGTCTAGTGGTTGAGAATCTGTCTTCCAATGAAGGGGACACAGGCTGGATCCCTGGTTGGGGAACTAAGATTCCATATGCCACTGGGCAACTAAGCCCACACACAACTACTGACCATGTGCCCTTGAGCCTGCCCTTCACAACTAGACAGCCTGCACACCTCAGTAAAGACTCAGTGCAGCATCTCTGCCCCCAAAGCTTGGTACTGTCACGTGAGTAGGCAGAGTTATGGAGCAGAGCAGAGAATCCATAAAGAGCTCCACTTGAATACAGACACTTTATGAAAGAAGGCATTCCAAATTGGTGGAGGAGTGGACTTTCTACAAGTGAGGTTGGGAGAAGCACATAGCCATTGGCAAAACCCAAAACTGGATCCATTCCCCATACCATATATCAGATTAAACTACGAGTAGGTATGAGGTTGAAATATAAAACCTGAACCTATAAAAATATTTTTTAAATATTGCCAAATTATTCCCTAACCTTGGAGAAAGTGAAACTTTCTGAACTATGACTTAAATCCAAGTACAATAAGGGGAAAAAATTGATAAACTTGGTTGAACTGAAATTTTTAAAAGAAATGTTGTATGAAAAAAATCAGAGAACAGAAAAAAATTTATTTTTAATGCTGTGAATTAGGTAAAAAGACAAATGACAAACCAAGGAAAATATTTGCAACTTATATAAAAAACAAATACCCCTAAGGCACAAATAAAAGCCTCTAAAGATAGAGGAGAAAAACTCCAACAACTCTATAGAAAAAAATGGGCTGGAAATAAAAACAGACAACTGACAGGGAAAGAAATGCAAATCTCAAAAGTATGAAAAGATGCTCAACTTCATTCAGAATTTTGGTAGTCATTCAGTCGTGTCTGACTCTTTGTGACTCCATGGACTGTAGCCCATCAAGCGCCTCTGTCCATGGAATTCTCCAGGAAAGACTATGGAAGTGGGTAGCCATTCCCTTCTCCAGGCAATCTTCCCAACCCAGGAATCAAACCCAGTCTCCTGCACTGAAGCGACTTCTTTACCACCTGAGCCAATTGTTCATAATAAATAAATGTAAAATAAAGACTACACTGAGATACAATTTCTCATTTACTAGATGCCAACATCCGAAGGGTTGATCACAGAGTCTATTGGCAAAGCTGTGGGAAGCAGGCAGTCTTCATGGTCCTGGTGAGAATGTGAAATGGTTCAGCCCCAATGGAGGGGATGTCACCCCTATCTAGCAAAATTGCATGTGTCTTTACCCTCTGACCCAGCAATTCCACTTCTAGGACTCTCCATAATACCCTGGCCAAAATATAAAAAGACAAATGCACGGTTACATACTATAGCGCTGTTTACAAGAACAAATGACTGGAAACAACCCAAATGTCCATCAATAGGAAGCTCATTAAATAAACCATGGGACATCCACATAACTGAGTGTTGCAAAGCTAAAGGATGCAATGGGGGTCATCCCCGGATATAGCTGTAGAGTGGTTTTAAGGATTTGTTAAGTGAGCAAAGATGGGTGGAGAAAAGAATAGTATGCTGTCATTTATCATTTATGCTGTTTGCTTATACTGAGAACCATGAAAGAATAAACCATGCATTGAAACAAATGACTATTTTGGGGAGAGGGAGGAACTAGTATGATGTGAAAGAAAGCTAGCCTTGTTCAATCTATTCCGTTTTGTAGATTTGACTTTGGAACCATGAAAATGATTTATGTAATTATAAAACTGACTTATAAAATAAAATTTAAAAAGCAATCTTTAAGAGTTGAAAATAAAAGGAAACAAACCCAGCGGTGTATAGAGTTGGCAGCATAACCAAGGAGAGAAGGACTCCTCCAAGGGACTCTTAAATGTGGTGACTTGACTGTGCGTTCCTGGTGAGCATACGCTCTTAACACATTGTTGACCAGAGATGCAGTAACGGCACAGATGTTACTTCCTGCAGTCCCGGCGCCCATGGATAATGTGTTAAGGGCCAAAGGGGCTGCAGAAAGAAGTCTTGTGTTGTTTCCAATAATCGCATTGTTGGTCCTAGTGCTTGTATCATTATTCTGATACTGCTTTAAGTACAGTGCAGGATAAAGCAAATAAAAAATGATGTTGGCATCACTGAGAAATGGGACTTTGGGCGTGAGTATAAAGACAGTTGTAAGATCAAGACATTTAAGTGAAATTGTATTAGTTCTGATTTTGAATTAGGCATATGAACTCTATTTTTATCAAGCTCTTTCCACTCAAGACACCAGGGACCAATGCCTAAACCAATGCCCATTGATTATATCTAGCACCCCAATTGTGGTTCTGCTAAAAGGTTCTTGGCAAGATGGCGGATTCCATGTTTGGGAGGAAATAAACAAGGTGAGCCTGGGGCAACCTGTCATAAGTGAAAGCCAGGGAGCTATCAAAGACTAGAAGGGACATGTCAAAAGGACTCAGGAGCCAACTTGCAAAAGCTTCCACAGGGCAAATATTTTAACATCAATAAAGATAACTAAGATAAATGGAAATTCATCAAGTATGTTTAAATCCAAGAGTTCCGAATGGTACTGAAAAAAATCACTGGTCACTTTGAGGGAATACTAAGAAATAACTTATTGTTTTGAAAATTGGAGAATAAAGGAAAGAGTAATACATTTATCCTGTTGTTTCTATGTGAACTGTACCTCAGAGAACAAAAGAGTTGTTGAGAGGAAGTTTCTTTTTATACAAGAATTACAGCTAATGAAGAGGAATGAGAGGAGTGGTACAGCCAGGGAAAAGAAGCCTCAGCTTTTGATGCCCCTGCCTAGGGTCAGAGGCTGGAGAAAAGAGAACTGTTGAGCAAACTCCAGTGAATTAATGGATCTAGGAAATGATCCTCAATGGCTGCAAACATTGCAAAATAGAGAAAACGCAGCTGATGGAAAAACACAATATTGCTTGTGAAGTGATTTTGTGGGCAATTCAAACCTGAATCTGAGTAAGACGCTAGATCCAACTACCGACTGCAGGAAGGACAGGGATCAGAGGAACATATAAACTCCATGGGGATGCAGCTAATGAGGGGAAATACAGCACAATGACCTAGTTTCTTTAACAAAAATTTCAAGGATATTAAAAAACAGAGATGAGGAAAAGCCTATACATTATATATAAAAAAAACTGTAGAGACTAAAAATCAATCACGTTGTATAGACCTAGTTTGAATATTTCTTCAAACAAATAAGTTTAAAATGTTTAAGAAAATCTAGGAAAAGTGAATGCTGGGATATTGACTAGATAACTTAGTAATAATGCAGAGTATTATTCATTCTTTTTAAAGGTGATAACATTATTTAGAGGTGGTATTTTATAGGACATTCTCTTAGATGTACCTATTGAAATATTTATAGATGAATTGTGATATCTGAGATTTAAATAAAAATAAAGTATAGTTTGAGGAAGGAGATATATGAGGTATAGATAAAAGGAGACTGGCCACAAATGGATTATTTTTGAATCTTGTGATGGTACTTCCAGGCTACTTCATTCAACTAGCCTCTCTACTTTTGCAGACATTGAAATGTCCATAATAAAAATTTGAATAAAAAGTAGAGAATAAGGAAAGTATAGAGCAGCCTTTCTTTCATTTCAGAATAGCTTTATCCAGTTACAATTCATAGTCCACATACAAAAAAAATGAATCTGGACTTTCAAATGTCCCTATGAACAGCTCACTTGAACCTTTAAAAAATATTCAGTGATCTTTATTTCAGTTCACCTCAAGTTTATTACCATCACAATGATTTTTTTAAAGTCAAATTAAATCCAAGTTATCCGGGGATTGATTATAAAAGGGTGATTTCAGCCTATTCTTAAAATTTTCTTTTTACAAATGACTTGGAACTATTAGTGCTAAATAGAGGCAGCTAACCAACCACCACACAAAGACTGATCTCGGATAATGAAAACTCTTCCCTCGTCCCTTCTGTCTTGCCCCATCTGTTTCAGTTTTTGAGGGTGAGCAGTATGTTTTCAATTTACAAATTGCCCATGATACGACTGTGATAATTGTCAGTATCAGAGTTTTGAGGGATGCATAGCATAATAATGGATTTATTATTAAATGTTCCTTGGGTTGAACTCATTTGAAAATTAAGGTTTACACGTAGATCCTATTAGTCTCTAGACAGAAGTGCATTATTTGTGGTAAACAGCTTAAACTATCGTAAGTTTTTTTAACTTGTTTTTGGATGCGCTGGTTCTTTGTTGCTCAGGCAGGCATTCTCTAGTTGCCGTGCACTGGCTTATCAGGGGCTTCTCGTTGCAGAGCTCCAGCGTGCGCAGGCTTCAGCAGCTGCAGCACGTGACACCCTCGCTGAGCAGAGTGTCCCCTGATTTGGCAGGTGGATTCTTAACCACCGGACCACCAGGGAAGTCCTTGGTTCTTTAAAAGTCTGATGGCTAGATCTTGCCTGGCTTTATTCAGTCGCTAAGTCATATCTCTCGGCAACCCCACGAACTGTAGCACACACCAGGTTCCTCTGTCCTCCACTACCTCCTGGAGTTTGCTTAAACTCATGTCCATTGAGTGGTTGATGCTATCTAACCATCTCATCCTCTGCCACCCACTTCTCCTTTTACCTTCAATCTTTCCCAGCATCGGGGTCTTTTCCGAGAAGTCGGCTCTTCCCATCAAGTGACCAAAGTAATTGGAGCTTCAGCTTCAGCAACAGTCCTTCCAATGACTATTCAGAGTTGATTTCCTTTGGGATTTACTGGTTTGATCTTGTTGCTCTCCAAGGGACTCCCAAGAGTCTTCTCCAGCACCACAGTTTGAAAGCATCAGTTCTTCTGTGCTCAGCCTACTTTATGGTCCAGTTCTCACATCCATACATGACTACTGGAAAACCATAGTTTTGAGTATATGAACTTTTGTTGGCAAAGTGATGTCTCTGCCTTTGAATACACTTTCTAGGTGTGTTATAGCTTTCCTTCCAAGGAACAACCGTTTTTAAATTTCATGTGTATTTATCCATTCTTTGGATTTTAGGATCACTGTCCTTGCCTCTACTAGACCTGCCTGGTTTGCAACGTTTCTTCCAAGGAGTGCACCAATTATATCTGTTGTAATGAGAAAAGTTCTTTCAAATGTTTATGCGGATAATTTCTGTCAATTCTACTTCTCCGGCAATATGAAATAAGTAGCTGGCAAATGATCAAGGTGTGTAATTTGTTTTTCTGAGTCTCTTGGTTGTTGGCTTTCTTTGAGCAGTAATAGATTGCTTTAAGAAAATTCACTGTAGGAGTTAAAAGACTTGGTGAATTTATATTGAACTAATTTAATTACAAAATATTTGTTTACCTGATAAAGAGGATTCCAGAAGGAGATTCCCACCAATAGCCGATTGCCCGCATTGTGTTCACAGTTTAGTTTCTTTTGCTACAATTTTGTTTATATCAAATTTCCAGATCCAAGTGTATGGTGTGTAATAGCAACATGGACATAAACAATACATTTTTGTCTCCAATTAGTTAATCCTTACATTGTGCATTCACAAGGGATGGTCTTGGTGCATAGCCTGAATCAGTGGTCTCCCGTTTGGTGTCCAGGAATGCACATGCTGGTCCCCGGGGAAAGGAAGTATTGGAACCTATATTTGCATTTGTTTTTATGAGGAAAAACTGAATCATATTGATACTTGATAGGCTTGATGAAGTGCACGTAGATAATTTTAAAATAAATATACATATATCAAGGCTGTGTGTTCACAAAGGTTGTTTTGGCTGGCTTGCATTCTGACTGATGAGCGCCTAGGGTGTCATTATATATTTTGAACTTCAGTCTAGGTTGTGGGCTAGCTTCAGCCTTTAGATTATGAGTAATGAAAGCCATTGACGACTTTTAAGCAGAGGGAGGACATGATCAGAGATGCATTTTATTTAGTTATTGATTTGTTTTTGACGTGGTGTATGGTATCTTTGTTCCCCAACCAGGGATCAAACGCAAACCCCTGAATTGGAAGAACGGACTCTTAACTACTGAACCGTCAGGGAAGGCCCAAGAGGTGCATTTTAGAAAGGTGGCTTGTGCAGAATGAATTGGAGAGGGGCAGAAACAGAGCAAGATGAGTTAGAAGACGAGTGCAGTACCCTAGGGATTCCACAGTTGTGAGATGAAAACTTGAACAAGGGGTGGTGCAGCCCACGTGGACAGACTTGGTGCTTTTGATAGCATTTTTGATGCAAATTTTTTTTTAATATGCTGTTACATGTGCCCTGTGACTTTATGGGACATATTTGGTTATTCAGTACTGTGAAGGGATGTGTGTTGTGGTTAATAAAGATGTGCCCTAAATACATGGTTTATTTTTTTCAGAATTTGAATAGAGAAAAATCACTTTCCGACTTGTCTGCCTGTCTGCTGAGAACAGAGGCTTGTGGAGTTCTTGAGTCACGATTGCTCTCAGACAGTTGTTGACTTGCATTATTATCAGTCTTTCTCACTTGGACTTAAAGGCAGACACTGTCGATCGCTTTCCGGTGCGGAACCAACTCTGACATGTAGGAGGAGCTCAATAAATCTTTTAAACATGCTCAACTTGGGACTTGCCTGTGAACATCAATTATCCTTGTTCTGAAGCCTCCCTGGCCCGCGTTTGTGTTGTGGGAGATATCCCCAGGAAGGGTGGCAGGGCTTAGTGTTCCTGCCCCGGGCACTGTACAGTTTGGAAGAGCTCTCATTTGCAAAACAACGATTATTTATTTATTTTTTTCCAAGCCTTTTCCTGGCTATGGAAGATGAGCCGAGGAGGAAATGAGATGTAGGTGTGTGGTACCCAAATGGCCACTGGCCTGACTGCAAGCAAGTAGTGTTGGGGCCCCTGAGCAGGTCTAGGAAGGGTGGTGGGGGTTGGGGGGCTGTTAATGAGGACAGAGGTGCTTATGTTTTTCAGCATCATCCATTATGCCTCCATTATCACTTCTTTGGGGGTTTTAATTTTTTTTTCCTGAAGGAACAATTGAAAAAGTATGCAATCTAGTTTCCTTCCTCCCTCCTTCTGTGCCCCTGTTTCGTTTGGTAGACTATTTCATTAATTTATGTGGATTACAGGTTAGCAATTTAAAAGAGCAATGGCTAAGATGTACTGAGCTCTTACTATGAGCTAGGTATTGTCCTAAACACTAAAACGGCTCAGCTACTTGCAGGTGACAATGCCCCTCTGTGTGGTGCTACAGTGAACCCCATTTTGCAAATGAGAGAACAGAGACTTCTTAAGTTTTTCTTTTTTAAAAAACTTTCTTGGCTGCACTGCGCAGCATGTGGGATCTTAGTTCCCTGACCAAGGATTGAACCCACGTCCCTCCACCGAAAGCGTGGAGTCTTAACTGCTGAACTACTGGAGAAGTCTCAAGAGAACGGAGACTTGTTAAGGAGGCCACAGTAGATGTGCACACTTTCGCCCTGTCAGAGTTCATAAATGGTGGGCCTGAGAACTAAACCCCAGCGGGCTGAGTCCAAAGCCCCCGGATGTAACTACCACACTACCCCACCTCCTCCTCTAGTGTGATTTAACTCTTGCTTTCCTGGAGTCATTTCATTGCAACACCCAGAAGAGCATTTCTAATACAGCAAGCTCACCCCTCGGGGCACCTGGGGCTTAGTCTGGATGCGGAATTCTTGGAGTGGAAGGGTGGTGCTGTGTTCATCTTCATATCCTTATGCCTCTCCTAGGACAGCTACTCAGTAAATAAATATCCACTGCCTGAAACTCAGATGACCTCATTTCCCTTGTGGCTCAATCCTCGGGCTGTACAGGGTAGTGTCAGAAAGGATTTGACATTCACTTTGACTTTTTGGGAATGTGAGAGCTCAGATGAGCACGGCAGTGTGCCTACGTGGTCCAGGAAGGCTGTTTCAGGAACGTGTTGTATCTTTGGGTACATCCTAGTGAAGCCTGATCATGGCAGGAGTGACTCAAGATGCACTTGCTGATGCTGTAAAATTCCACTCCGAGGTGAAAAGCCAGAGAACCAAGTTCCAAGGAAACAATGAGGATTTTAATTGGTTTCATGGCAAGTGGAATTGCCTGGTTTTCCCTGCTTGTTCCTCTGTCACCACTGCACTGCTCTACTCTGAACTGGGCACAAAGGCTGGTGGATGTGGGTGGTGGGGCTTGTAGGCATTGCTGAGTCTTGGCTCGCTGATGCCACTGTGGTGGCTGCATGGCACAGACAGGAGGAGTGGGGCTGTCCATTGTCCTTCCACCTTTTGCATAGGCCACACCTGCTTTTTAGTCTAGAGGGCTTTTCAACTGGGATCCTACAAGCAGCCCCTGGGGTGCTATTCCTTTTAATGTTTAGCTCCTTAACCAGTTGGAGCTATTCATACAGAGCTGTTGAATGGGTTAAGAAATAGAGTGAGGAGTGACTTGTAACATCGGGATCCTCCCAGGCCTCACCCCAACATGGCCTCAGTGTGGTCCACTAGGACCTGACCTCGGGACATCCATGTGGCAGCGAGCATTGGGCAAGAGTAATCAGTTACAGCTCAAGATATCTCGAGGGACAGAAATCTTAACTTGATGACAAGGGGTGACAGGCAATTGGACCCAAAGCACACTTTACGTTGCATTATCAGGGGAGAGGTTACATTTTGGTTTTAAAAATACCCAAAACTTTATCTTTTTTTGGAACTGCTGTAGCATAGGATGGAGAACAGTTGCTGGAGGAAGAATTAAGGGCTATGTTTTGAAGAATCAAAGCAACGATTTGTATTTTTACCTTGTGCTTAGTAGGCACTCAATACATATTTGATGAGCATTACATAAAGAAAAACCTTGGGCTAAGTGCTTAACCTCTTTGGATCTCATTTTCTGTATCCATAAAAGAGTAAATCTGGATCACATGGTTTGATGGTCTTTCCAAGTTTTGACTATCTGTGGCTATATTTTTTCCCTTTTTTTCTAAGAAGACGCACTGAAGGCGGAGAGATTTAATTAAGCAGAGTTCAATTAAGTCAGTGTATCTTAGATGAGATCAGACTTTAAGGCATCCTTTTAATCAGACACTTTATAAATGGTGAGTTGACAGGTTCCTGGGGAGTGTCAGAGACACCAACAAGAAATTCAGAGGTCAGTGCGGTCAGAGGTTGGCTGTAGTAATTTAGTCCAGTATGGATGGTGGCGCTAGTGGTAAAGAATCCGCCTGCCCATGCAGGAGACACAGGAGACACTGGTTCAGTCCCTGGGTTAGGAAGATCCCCTGGAGGAGGGCATAGTAACCCACTCCAGTATTCTTGCCTGGCGAATCCCATGGACAGAAGAGGCTGGCGGGCTATGTTCCATAAGATTGCAGAGAGTCAAACATGACTGAAGCAACTTAGCACACGTGGATGGTAGAATTTCATAGTTGGGAATGTGCATCAGATTACTCAGACCGAGTCTGGATCCTGGTTTTTCCACTTACCAGCATGTCTTTATGGGGCTTCCCAGGTGGCATTAGTGGTAAAGAACCTGGTTTCCAATGCAGGAAACATTAGAGACCTTGAGTTCGATCCCTGGGTCAGGAACATCCCCTGGAGGAGAGCATAGCAACCCACTCCAGTATTCTTGCCTGGAGCATCCCATGGACAGAGGACCCTGTTAGGTTACAGTCCATAGGGTTGCACAGAGTCAGACACGACTGAAGTGGCTTAGCACGCAGTGTGTCTATGAGCAAATGTCTCCTCTTAAGCTTCTGCTTATGTGACCCCATGATAATGATACACCTTTCCTCACACCATTGGTGGAAGGGTTGAATAGAAATGTCACTAAAACACTTGGCACAATGCCTAGTATGGAGGCCAAGCACACATTTGAGAGACAGAAAAAGGACATGTTCTCCATGTACCTAATATTTTCCAGAAGACTTAACTAAACAGTTTGAGCAATGGCATTCTCTAGAATTATCTATCTACTCCAGAATGGGGAGAATGCCTCAAAATATCTTTTATGAAGAAGATGCCTTAATGTGATATTCCTTTTTCTGACTCAATCGCCACCCAATTCAAATGTGATTTCCCTTTATTTCAGGGAAGGAATGTATTGACCTACCAATGGAATCATTCCAGTCTGTTAACAGTTTATTGTTTCTCATTAAAAATCCATACATTGGCATTCTGGTTATCTACTAGTCTTTTATGAGTTTAGTTACTGAGAGTTCATTATCCAGGGTTTTCCCAGCTGCAGGAACTAACCAGTCTACTAAAATGAAGTTCCTGGAGCAACAAAGGGGAAGGTCACATCCTGGACTGAGGTCCAGACCCCAGTGGGATGGCCTAATGGACATTTGACTCCCTGGATTACACTGAGATTACACATTTTCCATCCTCTGCTGGACTTTCCTATAAAGTAAAGGATCTCCACTGGGACCACTTGCGTTACAAAGGCCACGGATACAGCCTGAGTCCTGGATCTGTTACCAGTCCCTGCTGATTCAGAGCATCCAAATGCAAAACTTAAGAATGTCCAATAAGTGAAGCAGGAACTCTTCTACCTTGGACAATAGTTATAATCGCTTTGTGTTGATTGGCACTAAGCCAAGAGAACTGCATTTTTACGATGATTATGAAATGAACACAGAAAGCACGTGAGATGTTGGAAGCAACAGCTTGAAGCCATCGCTTATCTCCCTCCTCTCACTTAATCCTTACAAGCATCCTGCCATGGGGATTTTAAATGAAGATATCCTCATTTGATAAGGAGGAACCTGACGTTCAAAGAGGTGAGAAACACCCATAAACTCTTGGCTATTACAGGGCAGAGCTGGGGCTCAAACCCACGTCTTGGAGGTCAAGCTGGGATCTTTTACCTTTGCACTAGATTTGGGGTTGTCACATGCATGGATATGTATCAGAATTTGCTGAGGAAATGTTTGTGATTTTTATGAAAATGTCAGAGGCAAAATTCAGATCACTTTTACATCTTTCAAGTAGAAAAGGCAGTCACTGGCTGTTTAGGAGAAGGAACAAGCTGTGTTACGGCAGGTCCTCAGCCAGGCTGAGTTTGTTGTGCCCAGTATTCCAAGGTGCATGAAGGTATAGCATGGCAATGGACTGTAAACCATTCTTCTTGCTTTACTTGTTTCCTCGTGTGAAATTCTCTCAAAAGGCTATATAAAGAAAGAAGGGTAACACAAGCTTATACATCGATTTTGATTACTTTTGTTGATTTGTATGAAACAATAGCAAATTGCCGCCAGTGCTCCCCTGACCTCACCTTTCAGAATGAGCAGGTGCCAGTCCTGTTCATTGACAAGTCTCTAATTTTACCCACAAGAATCCAACAAGCATCCTCTCTACAAGAGCAGTTTTCTGTTTCACACATTGTCATGAGTGAGCTGTTCTGGGCTTATAAAAAATGTTTACTTTCCACTTCCCATCCTATCAGCAAGGAAAATATGAATAAATGTCAAATAATGTGCTACCTCTGTCAAGACAGATGCCACACCTGTAACCAGGTACCCGTGAGAAGGCACTGGTTCAAGACTGGGCCATTCAAGTGCCACGTTGATCATTCCAATCCCACAGAGTATGTGGTAAGGGTGGGAGGGGAGTGCCTCACGCTCACTGGGAAAAGCCTGGTAAAGAACGGTCCATGGATTTACCAAGGCTGATGCCCGATGCATGCTTTGGGTCTAAAAATTGTGCAACTGAGTTGGCCACCTGATGCAAAAAGCCAGCTCATTGGGAAAGGCCCTTATGCTGGGAAAGCTTGAGGGCAAGAGGAGAAGGGATGTCAGAGGATGAGATGGTTGGATGGCATCACTGACTCAATGGACATGAGTCTGAGCAAACTCCAGAAGATGGTAAAGGACAGGGAATCTGGGGTGTTTCAGTTCATGGGGTTGCAAAGAGTCAGACACAACCTAGTAGCTGAACAACAATGAGGTGTAATCGAGGAGGAGCTGGCTCCTCAAATCCTCATGTTGATGTCTGGAGCCCGTACTTGCCAGAATGGAATAAAACAGAAGGAGCATCCAGTATGTCAGCATGATGCATCCTAGGAAAATCTTGTTAGGGAGTCAGATATTCCAGAGGTGATGAGCAATGCATTTAGTCAGTAAAGAGCCAGTTTTATCTGAACTATTGTTTCTCCCTCAAAACAAACAAACAAACAAACAAAACCTGGGGAAATGTTGTGCTGCCCTGTCTGATGCTGTGAGCTGTTTTCACCCGTGCTGTGTGTAGATGCCATGGATAACTTGCACATTGGGAGGATCCTTGAATGTTCCTTCATCTCCCTAACTTAAGTCAGGGTCATGCTTAGAGTGCAGACAGACTATCATTATAGATTTTTAAGACCTGCAGAGAAGGCCTCCAGCTCTGTGGGCCCAGAGCTTAAAAATCTTCCCTGACAAGTGATTTCTTTTTATGCTTCACCTCTTTATTGAATGAATCAAGATGTACTGAGTAGTCATTACATGCAGCAACAAAAATCATAGCAGCAATAATTATGATAGTACAATGATGTCCTGATGCTCAGTGTTTTCTTCATTTCAGGCAGATGGCTAAGGGCTAGACATGTATTATTTTATTTAATCCACATGGCACACTGCCCCAATCTCCATCCCACAGAAAGAGAAAGTGATGGCAGAGCACATTGGACAGATGGGTGTCATACAACCTACTTGGACAGAGGTGTCATTTTAAGCAAACTCTACCGTTCCACAAATCTTTGTTGAGCACCTAATATGTGCCACTGGAGACGTGGGGACCCTCTGGAGGCAGTGGGGGCTCTGATCTCAAGGACTGTCCTTCTAAAGGGTTATGACATGTGCGTAAGCAACTCTAGTGTTAAATGACTCAAAACCCCATCTTGCATAGAAACTACATATCAAAGAGTATCTGTCAAAAACTCTGTGTGGAATCCAGACACCCGATTCTTTTGTAATGGGGACTCAGCAATTTCTACCACCTGCCCTTCCTGCCTCTGCCTGTCACTGTTCTGTCCAGCCTCCTTGAGTTCCTAGACCTGGTCTCTGTACAGACCTGTTTTGCCATGAAGCAAGCTTTCTGTAAGATGCAGTTTCCTTGGCACAGTCTGCTCTTCCCAGTCTAGAGAGTTCTTTTTGTTTGCTTGTTTTAATAGCTTTGGTGAGATGTAATTTGTGTAGCTACAGAAACTGTGTAATTCAGTGGTCTTTATTATAGTCACAGATATGTGCAACTATCATTAGAATTAATTTCAATACTTTTCAACTGCAAATAGAAATCCTATATCCATTATCAGTCACTCCTCATTTTCCCCAAGACCTCAGCCCCTGGAAACCACCATCTACTTTTGTTCCTGTAAATCAAGAGATTTAATGTAAGTGGAATAACATACGCTGTGATCTTTTCTGAATGGCTCCCTTCACTCAGCATCAGGTTTTCAGGTTCATTTTTGCTGTAGCGTGTATCAGGACTTCTCTTTTCAGACTGTTTTCCAAGAGTGATGGTGGTGGTATGTCACTAGTTCATGTCTGACTCTTTTGTGACCCCATGGGCGGTAGCCCACCAGGCTCCAATGTCTGGGATTTCCCAGGCAAGATTACTAGAGTGGGTTGCCATTTCTTTTTCCAGGAGATCTTCCTAACACAGGGATCAAACTTGAGTCTACTGTTTTGGCAGGTGGATTCTTTGCCACTGAATTACCTGGGAAACCCTTTCCAGAAGTAGCTGTATCATTTTACATACTCACCAGCAGTGTATGAAATTTCTGATTTTTTTCATATCCTCACAAACATTTGCTATCTGTCTTTTAGATTATACCATTCTCTGGGTGAAGTGGTATCTCATTGTGGGTTTGATTTTCATTTATCTGATGACTAATGATGTTGAGCGTCTTTTCATGTGCTTTTTGGATTTGTATATCTTCTTTGGAGAAATACCTATTCAGATTTTGGCCCATTTGTAATTTTTCTTGTCTTTCTGTTATTGAGTTGTAAGGGTTCTTTGTATGTCCTATTAATACATACAAGTCTTGTATTAGGTATGTATATGATTTGAAGGTAGTTTCTCCCATTCTGTGGGTCATCTTTTTACTTTTTGGATAGTGTCCTTCAGAACACAAAGGTTTTAATTTCAATGAAATCTAATTTATCTATTTCTTATTTTGTTACATGTGCTTTTGATGACATAGTTAAGAATCCAGGAGTCCCCTGGTTAAAGAACTGCCTTGCAATTCAGATTATGCAGGTTCAATCCTTGGTCAGGGAACTAAGATCCCACTTTCCACAAAGCGACTAAGCTTGTGTGCCGCAACTACTCAGCCCATGCACCACGACTAGAGAGCCCATGCACCACATGGAAAGATCCCACGTGATGCAACAAAGAATCCTGTGTGCTGCCACTAAGACCTGCTGCAGCCAAATAAAATTAATTGATTAATTAGCAATATCCTATTTATATTTTTAGAATCCATTGCCAAATCTGAGACCATGGCTTACTCCTGCTTTGAAAGTTTTATGGTTTAAGTTCTTACATTTAGGTCTTTTATTCCTTTTGAGTTTTTCTTTTTTTTTTTTTAATGTCATGTAGAGCCCTGGGTGTTCTTTGGAAGGACTGATGCTAAAGCTGAAACTCCGGTACTTTGGCCACCTCATGCGAAGAGTTGGCTCGTTGGAAAAGACTCTGATGCTGGGAGGGATTGGGGGCAAGAGGAGAAGGGGATGACAGAAGATGAGATGGCTGAATGGTATCATGGACTCTATGGACATGAGTTTGAGTGAACTCTGGGAGTTGGTGATGGACAGGGAGGCCTGGCGTGCTGCGGTTCATGGGGTCGCAAAGAGTCGGACACGACTGAGCAACTGAGCTGAACTGAAGAATCCAACTTCATTCTCTTATAACTATCCAGTCTTCCCAGCACCATTTGTTGGAAGATACCTCTTTCCCCACTGAATGGTCCTGGTGCTCTTGCAGACATCAGGTGGCCACAGGTACACAGGGCGATTCACGGCCTCTCAGTTGCTCCTTACACCTGTCGTTACGCCGGCACCGCATGGCTGCTTTGGGTCACACTATTACCAGTATCACGCTGCTGCCGATCTATCACAGGCCAATAACACCCGGCTACTCTTGCTTTCTAGTAAGTTTTGAAGCCAGAACTGTGATTCCTTCAACTTTGTTCTTTTCTGAGACTGTTTTGACACTGCTCTGGGCCCTTTGGAATTCTGTATGAATTTTAGGGTTAGTCACTTTCTGGAAAGAGGCCAGTTGGGTTTCTGATAGGAATTACTCTGAATATGCAGATCACTTTAAGAAGTATTGTTGTTTTAACAAGATTAATTCTTTTGCTCCATGACCAAGGGATGTTTGCCATTTATTTAGATCTTATTTGAATTTTTCAACAATGCTTTATAATTTTTAGAGTAAAAGTTTTATACTCCTTCTGGTAGATATACTTGCAAGTATTTTATTATTTTAGATGCTCTTGAAAGTGGAATTGTTTTCTTAATTTCATTTTTAGATTTATCACCGTCAGTGTATAGGAATACTTTCACTTTTTGTATATTGACCTTGTATCCTATAACCTTGCTGGACTCATTTATTTGTTCTAATACTTTTTTTTTTCTGGTGGATTTGTTAACATTTTCTACATACAAGATCATGTCACCTGTGGAAAGAGATAGTTTTACTTTTAATATGGTTTTCTTTACATCTTTTTCTTGCCTAATATCTCTGGTTATAATTTCAAGCAGTGTTGACTACAAGTAATAAGAACAAATATTCTTGTCTTATTTCTGACTTTTGGGGGAAAGCATCTTACTTTCACTCTTAAGTTTTATGTTACCTGTGGGCTTTTCAAAGATCTCTTTATTCAGTTGAGGAAATTTCCTTCTATTACTAGTTGGTTGAGAGTCTTTATGAAGAAAGATTGTCAGGCTTTATCAAATGCGTTTTCTATATAAATTGAGCTAATCATGTAGATTTTGTTTTTTATTCTATCGATATGATATATTCATTGATGTGGGGGCATTAAGCCAACCTTGTATTCTTTGGAATAAATTCCACTTGCTTGTGGTGTACAACGCTTTTTATGTGTTGCTGGATTTGACTTACTAGTATTTTGTTGAGGATTTTTGCACCTGTATTTATAAGACACATTTGTCTTTAGTTTTTGCTTTTGTTTTTCTTTTGCTGCATTTGTCTGGGTTTGGCATCAGAATAATGCTAACCTCTCCCATTGCCGTCTCTAGGTATCCAGGAAACAAATCTCTGTTTATAAACAACCTTGGATGGTACTTGACGCAAACATTGCAATCCACAGGAACCCAAACGGCAAACTGAGATTACTCTCTCTGGTCACTCCCACAGCACTTTGTAGACGAATCCAATGAAGAGTGGTCCTTTGCTGACTTTTCTCCTTCAAAGGGATGTCTGATCCCAAAACTAGTCAGTGCATGAGTAATTCCTGAGAAACTTTTAAAAATTCAAACATCATTCCAGATTTCAAGAATCTCTGGAAGTGGCACTCAGGAATCTGTATTAAATAAATCTCCCCAGGTGATTACGATGGTTGGTCAGATTTGTGCTCACTGTTACGAGCATGAGGTATGAGCCCTGGACAGGTTTTCTCTGCTGAATCTGGACATAGTGGATGATCAGTCAATGCTGTCATCTGCCTAGATCCATGGTTTACAAACTTTACAAAAACTTGATTTAGAGTGTGAGATACATTTTACATCCTGACTCAGTACAAAATCTGTACATTTGTGTGTGTGTGTATAAACTAAAACAAAGTTGTATGCAAAAATACCTACTCTTATTACAAAAAATACGCTTGGATTTTTTTCTATTCTATTATTTTCATTCATTAATAAAAAAACAATGATCAAAACCCATTAATAAATTTCACAATCAACTAAGAGGTTTAAAACCCACAGTTTGAAAACTAAAATCCTAGAATGTATCTGAGAAGTCTTGACATTTTCCCCTATTACTCCGTTTCTGGAAGCCTCCATTTCCCCTTCTGTAAAGAGAGGAGAGCTTTAGATGAGATCGACTCTAAACTCTCAGGTTCTGTACCTTCGGTGGGCAGGAAGGGTTTCTTTGTGGGCTTCCCAAGTGGCACAGTGATAAAGAATCCACCTGCCAATGCAGGAGACACCTGAGGCTCAGGTTCAATCTCTGAGTTGGGAAGATGCCCTGGAGGAGGAGATAGCAACCCATTCCAGTATTCTTGCCTAGCAAATTCCATGGAGAGAAGATCCTGGTGGGCTACAGTCCCTGAGGTCGCCGAGTCAGAGGTGAGCGACTGAGGGCAGCACAACAGCACCAGTGTCTCTCTAGCTGCTCTTCGCTGCTGTCAGTTCTCTTACGCTGGCTAAATGTATTATGCTTTCCAATCCCTCATTAGCTTAATCTCTGTACCCTCTCCAAGTACCTTGTGTCCCTCTTACATCAGAAAGGCCAGAACCAGCTCCAACAGATGTGTCCTGTACCAAGGGTAACTCAATAAAATCAATCATCTCCTTTCTTCTTACGCTTTTGTCTGCTGTTTGTTCTGTTGGAAGCATTAAAGAAAAGAAAAGAAACTACGTATTAGTCTGCACAAGCAATGTTCTTTTCTTTATTCAGTAAGTGTTTATCGAGTGCCTGCTAAATGTGAAATGATCTGTGTGTGCTGGGTAAATAGAAACGTTCAGAAGAATTCCTTTTAAAATAATTCTTATTTTCCTTATTCATACGCAGAGATGGAAGAAAGAACAAGGGTGGGTATCCACATCCAGTGTGTAACAGACTGCCAGTCTGTGCTGAAGTAGACAGTAGGGCGGAGGGGATAATGCTGTAATTTATATTGTCTATCATTTGGGAGAGGCAGTCTCAAATTTTAGCTTGGCTCCCAGTAAAGACAGTCTCAAAAACACTCTCAGCTCTTGGTGTCGGGATTCTTTTGGATGAGAGTGACAGAAAACCCAGTTTCGATTGGCTTAAGCCATAAAAGATTTTTGTTTATTTATATCCCTGAAAAGTTCAGGATGCTGGTGAATTCAGGGTACCAGTAATGCTGCAAAGTTTTGGTTTCCTCCGTTTCTTGGCTCTGCCTTTCATGCATGATGTTAACTTCATTCTATCTGGTTGTCCTCAGCAATTCCACGTTCCCTATTGAAGGTGACAACTCTAAACCTAACTTCTTCGTGTTCAGATTAAAAGTGCCTGCTGCTGCTCTGAGATTTTCATTAGAAGTGATGCTGATCTCACTGACTGGGTCTCAGGCTTCCTCCTGAACCAGCCACGGCGGCTGGGGAAACACACACGCTGATGGGCTTGGGCCTGGATGGTGCGTCCCGCCCACCTCCAGAGGTGGATGTGGAGCTCCCTCCAGAGCTCATGGTCTGAGCAATTGGGGAGAGGATGCTCAGGGAGAATCTGAAGACTATTTTTCTGTAAAGGAAGGCTAGACCGATAGGGTCTTTGGGGATAAGAAGAGACCTATGCTAATGTCCTCAATTTACCTAGTGGAGAATGGGACTTTAAAAGCAAAAATGACTTATCTAAGGCCCTGCCAAAGATGGCACACTGAAAATGTGAGAAGAGGGCAGAGATATGGAAGAATATCCACCTCTAGCCTCAGGGTGGAACAACTAGGCGGAAAGTATAACCTGCCATAGATTTGTATTTACCTGTGTATTTCCTCATTTCTGTTTTCACCTTCTTCCTTCTTTCAGAGGATAAATAATTGATTTATTCTTTTCTTCCACAACCTTGCTCTTTCCTGATGGATTGCCGCTCTTGTCCTTGGCAGTAAGAGAGTTGCTCTTGCCATTGTGACTTGATCAAAGAAGCGGGAGTCATGAATGCTGTTTCCTAAAAGGACAGAAGCCTAAAAGTGGTTTCAAGTTTTTCATGATGTATCATGATCCAAGGAAAACAAAAACGGAAAACAAAAAACAGGAGGCCGCCCCTGCCTGAAAGGAAACTGGAATCATCTGGGCAGGGGTTGGCATATTCGCCCTGCTGCCTGTTTCTCTACATCCTGTGAGTGGAAAAAAAAAAATAATGTTTACATTTTTAAATGGTTGGGAAAAACAACAAAGAATAATATTCTGTGACATACAAAAATTCAAGTCCACCTTCAGTGTCCATAAATAAAGCTTTATAAAAATACAGCCACATTCATTCATTTATATATCGTCCATACCTGCTTCACACTACAGACACAGAGTGACATAGTCATGTTACAAACTGTACTGCTTGCAAAGCCTAAAATATTTACTGTCTGTCCCTTTACAGAAAAATCAGCCAACTCCTGGTCTTGGGGGCAACCTGTCTGCAGAAATTTGACTAAATAATACCTACACACTCCCAATTCACTTTGCAATATTTTAAGGAAAATGAAGGTGGCATCAGTAAATACATTGCTGGCGATGCCGCTAGGCAGTGCCGAGGAATTCCATGTGTCCATCCTGCACCAGGTCAGCATCTTGGACCCTGATTTCCATGCATGCTGATGAGCCTTAACCTGGATGGACCTAGGTGTCTGGTCACAGAGATGCACGCATGGCTACCCTTCTCATAACATGCACTGGATTTTCAAAAAAGTCAAGGTTAGATATGTGTCTCTCGAATTTCTCTTAAGCCCCTGACCTTTGGGATCTCTTCTTTGCCAGAGGATACTTGGAGAGATCAGAGGCAGCAAATGGAAGGCAGGGCTCTACAGGGTGGTTCATCGTTCGGAGATATCTGGTTCTTTTGTGGATGACGGTGGTTTTCGTGACACCCACACAATGGTGCCATGTCCTCTGCTAGTAATGTTGCTCCTGACTTGTAAGCTGGGCTCTGCTCTGATTGGTGTTTTTGAACCCCTACCTGTGAAAGGGTTTGAGCCACATTGCCCCAAAGGCAGCACGATGCAGAGAAGGAGCACACATCTGAGGATCTAAGAGGCGAGCGGTTGAAACACCCACTAGCCAACTGTCCTTCACAAGTTCTGCAATCTTTTCAAGACTCAGTTTCTTCATTTATAAAACAAGGGTGAGAATATGTTTACTCCAACCTCGTGAACACTCTCCTTTGTTAGCTGTTGCTGTAACATCCAACACACAAACATATTTAATGCTGGGAATTGAACTGAAAGAATTTTAACTTTGAACTATTTCCTTCTTGCTTGAATGATTCACTGCCCATTATCTTTATGATACAATAATGTAAAAAGCCAGTGAAAGGAGTCAGTGTTTGTTTCAATGGACCATTAACTCTTCAGGTCTGATTTTCCTTGTCTTGCTGCTGAAGTCTGCATTAATTTTACATTAAGGAAATATTTGGAAGGCAGTAGCCAAAAGAACAAAATAATGCTCTGTTAGTGCTCATGGCTGTCATGAGAACTTCAGGAGACCTGATAGAGATGACTTTGTAGTTACAGACTGTGGGTCACTCTTTGTGCAAGGGCATAGCAAGTGCTTGCTTATACCTGGCCATAATGGAGGCTTGGCCTCTTCCCCAGGGAGCTCTGGTCTATGCTAAGAGGTCAGGCAGACGAGACTGGGGAGTTGAGCCCACGTACAGATTCTGAAGTTTCCGGGTGGCTGATATAAACACGCCATCTTTCAGTTCTCTTTTCTTTTCAGATTTCCTTGCCAGAGTTTTGATCACACTGTTCAGACATCAGTAGAGACATTTCTTTTATCTTGCTGAGCTGTTTCCCCAGGCTTGTCACTGATGGGTGCGTTTAGCTTTTAACCGTCACCTCTGAATCATCTTTAAGTGGGAGCTTGCTTAAAGGTAAATTTGATCATGTCTCTGACTGGTTTAAAATTCCTCCCCGGCTATGACAGTTTTGTTTTGTAATTTAATTGTTGTTTTTATTAAAGTTATACATTAACTTAGGGTTTTCTTTAAAGACAAATAGCAGTACTAGTTTATAAGGAAAAACAGCTGCCCTCCACCCTACCCCTCCCTAACCTCAGTCCGTCTCTCTAAGAGGAGATATTTTCCACTCTTTCGTGGTTTCATATCACTTTTCCCAGTAATACATTTTCACTCTGTGGTTGGCAGAATAATGGCCCCCAAAGATGTCCAAGTCCGAATTCCTGGAAACTGTGAATATGTTAGATTATGCAATGAAGGGGAGTTAAAATTGACAGTAGAATTAAGATTCCTAATCCGTTCACTTTAAAATGGGGAGATAACCCAGGATTATCTGGATGGGTCCGAGGTAATCACAAGGGACCTTAAAAGTATAAGAAGGAGGCAAAAGTCATGTCAGACTTGACTCATCATTTCAGGCTTTGAAAACGAGACAAGAAAGCCACAGATCGAAGAAGGTAGGCAACCACCAGGAGTGTGAGAAGCAAGCAAATGGATTCTCCCCTGGATTCTCCAGAGGGAACACAGCCCTGCTGACACCTTGACTCTGGGCCAAAGAGACCCAATTCAAACTGTCAGCCTTCAGAACTGTAAGATGATACATTTGTGTTGTTTTAAGCGACTACATTCTTGGTAATCTGTTGCAGCAGTGATAGAAAGCTAATACATACTTTCGTGTCTTGATTCTCTTTTTTTCTTGTTAGTTCTAGAGGTTGTCTGTTGACCCACTGTTGTTGAAGGTGAAGACCCTAAACTGTCTTGCCCATGCCTTCCTCCTATACTTTCCTCGCTTCTCACATCCTCCCCAGCACTTACACCATCATTTTTCAGTTAGCATATTTAGTATGTAATGTTGACCTCATCACAGGGGTGTATAGCTGGACTGAGCCAGCTAGTGTTCTATGATCACGTCTTTTCTTTTACATCTTTTTCTTTCCACTAGAACTAATTATTACTTTATGTGTCTGCTTAGTTTTCTAGTGCTTATGTTTATATCCCCAAACAATTCACCAGAAGTATAAATCTTCTTTCAATATATTCTAACCCATCAACTGATCTCTCTCTTTTATCCTTTTTGTGGAGACATCCTTCATCCCTTTTGTTGTTCTTTACTCTTTCACTCCCACCGGACCTGTCTGCCTTCCAGGTTTACTTCTTGGCACGAATCCTCTATCTCCTTAATCACCATTTAGTATTTCCTTTCTCCCATGTTGGAGCCTCTGTATCTTGAGTCTCATTTCGTCTTCTTCCTGCTTTGCCATATAAATAAAAATGTAAATATTTTGTCTGTATATGTGGAGCACATGCTCTGAAGTGTGCAGAGAAATTAATGCATGAAACTACAGTTTGGAGAACTTGTATAGCTAAGAATGTCTTTATTCTACCTTCAGGCTTAATGGATGGTCTGGTTGGAAATGGAATTCTAATTTGGAAGCCATCTTTCTTCTGAATTTTGAAAGCTTTGCTCTACAGTCTAACAGTTTAAGAAATCTGATGCTTGAGATTTTAAAGACGATTTTCTCCCCCACGGTTGTCTCAGTCCTGTATTCCGGAACACCTCTCTTCTAGAAGGTTGGACCTCTTGGAATTGTGCCTTAATTTTCTTGTCTCTTTATTTCCTACCTCTCTGGTCTTTTCTTCCTCTATTTGATCTTCCAAAATTGTTATGGAATCTTTCATTTCTGCTCTCTGCTTTTTAACTTTAAGATTTTTTTATTGTTCTTATTTTATGACTGCTCCCTTTTATAGCCTCTGATTCTTATTTCATGGGTGAAATAATTTCTCTTGGCTTTCTGAGAATGGCAATTACAGCGCTCTTTTTTTTTTTTTTAAACATTGCTTTGATTTCCCACAAGTTTATTTATTTATTTTTTACTTTTGTTGCCTTTGATCTCTGGCTTACAAGCTTTCTTTAAGTTAATGGTACTCCTTGATTGTTTAAGAGTTTTACGTTTAAGCGTGTGTGTGTGTGTGTCCTCGTGGGCTGTATATTTGTGCACTCACTGTATGTTGATCCAGCTTCTTCATTCAGCAAGTCCCAAACCTTCGGCACTTCTGAATTTTTCTGTCGAACTGATCAGTTTTCCAGGGGGTGCCTTTCCATCTTCTACTTGGGAGATGAGAGCTTTGCTTCAAGTTTTCTCATGGTTGAGTAAGAGAAAGCTGCTGGAGTTTTTACAGTCGGCTAGATGACTTCCAGTTCTTATTTTTGTAGCCAAAAATGTTACTGCTCCAAGAAGACCCACCTCAGATCTGGTTTTCCCACTGTGGGCACATGTTTCCAGGTATCAGGTGCGGTTGCCTCTGAGGGTGGGCATCTGTAGCTTTCCTTTGAAGAGTGTCCCACGAGATGCTGGAAGGCCCTGCTGACGTGTGCAGTGTTGCAATGCCTGAAAGTTTATACGGACTCTCCCCCAGCCCAGGGCCATCCTTGACCGATGACTGCAGATGGCAGCGTGAAAGCCTGACTCAGGATGAGCAGCTCTGAAGCTGTTCTTACCTTGAGGGTTCTGCGGATTTTGCCTGAAAATTCCCACTTGTTTAGATTCCCTCCTCCTTCCTTGTCCTGCACTCCCTTTCTTGTCTCTCCTGAACTCTTACTATATCACTTCATCTCACAAACTTTTCTGGGAACTCCATCTAAGACATCCCATTTTCAATATTGTATCCAAGTCTAACATACTTCTCTAGGGCCTCTCTAAGCATCTGAAAACCTGTCAAGTGGGAGAAAAGTTACATGTAGAATGTGTAGCTCTGAAAGACAGATCTTAGATCTTGGATGGAATTTACCAGGAGGCAGAGTTCAGTTTGCTAGAGGACTTCCTTAATAAGTAGTAAGTTCACCATCCCTAGAGGCACACCAGTCAAGGTGAATGCATGCTTGATGAAGTGTCTGAGATAGGGATTCAAACAATTCAGTTCTGTGGATACTTGTGTTTCAACATAGGACCTCCTTGATGAAATAATGTGGTGTTGAAGCTAAAAATCTCTTTGGGGAAGCATATTTTCAATTTTGAAGTTTTATTTCAGTACCACGTGGCACTCTTTGGAGATTGTGAGGGTAATTAGAGTTTGCATGATCGTAGAGAGGTGCCCCTGTGTTAATTTCCCAACAGCAATTACAGTTTGATTAAAAGAATACCTAAAAAATGGCAGCAAAAAAAAATAAATGCATTGATAGTAAATGCTTTGTGTGTTCTTGGTATTTCCCTGCCTCGTTTTCATTACCAGAGTGTAAGTCAGAATTGAACATTCACAAGCATCCAGAATCACGTTCCTGGAGCTCATTGTTCCTGGGATCTGTTTGTCATCCCCTCAGCATCAGTGTGTACACACAGAACAGAGTTTGCTGATTCAGCCCCAGCAGTCCATTTGCATCTATCTGACCCAACAACCAGGCATGGTTTTCAGTCACGAAGGCAATCAGGCTGGGCAGGAAAGTAGAGCACTGGTGATTTCATTTCACTGTAAAGACGGATGGTGTGTCTCTGTCCATGAAAACTTTGGAAACTCAAGATCAGGGGACTGCGTCACCCGTATTTGTTCCCCAAAGACTGTTGAGAATTTAGGCAGGAGAAGTAATTCCATCAGCAAATGACGTTGCATGAGTACTTGGTACTCAGGTTCTTGAAAACCTGGACTAAATAAATAAACACTAAATAATCAACTTTTTTAACCTTTAAGAGACAAGAAGTTTCTCTTTCGGGAAATAACCATTACTATCTCTGCTTCCATTTTTTGTGCATTGCAAAACTGCATGGCAGAGTATCTAAACAAACAAATGAGCAAGCAGACAGTGAGCCGAAAAGCTAAGGGTCCTTGAGTCTTGGAAGCACTTAAAGCCAGGAGGATAGAGTCTTTGAAAAAAATTCACTTGAAACATAATTAATTTAGAATATTATGTTATTTCTGCACTATATTTGGACTCCAGACACCCTAGATGCACTGCATTGATTGTCTTCCCTTGTAAAATGGGGAATAAATTAGTAACTGTTAGGTTCTGTCTTTCTGTTCATTAAGTCACTCCAACAGCAAATTGTTGTTGAGTCTTCACTACCATCAGAGACTTTCCTAGGAGCCGGGGATACATGACGGTCAACAATACAGACGCAGACCCTGCTGTCATGAGCTTTACTTTCTAATGGAGGAGCCAGAGTATAAGACATCAGTTGGTAGGAAGAGCTCTGATGACAGGTTCAGCTCAGTGAGGGACAGGTCACAGGGCTGTTCTTTTAGGAGTGTGGTCAGGAAGACTCTTTAAGAAGTTAAGCTCAATGAGGTGAGAAAGCCAACTGTCCCAGTTGATCATATTCAGGCAGACAGCTCATAAGTGCAAAGGCCCTGAGACAGGTACATGCTTGATGCATTGAAGGAAGAACCGACATAGTGGAGTGGACATGGCAGTAAAGGGTACCAGCCATGCCAGGTCTGAGAGTCCACAGAAAGGAGTGTCCTTCTTCCCAGGTGAGGTGGGGGAGTCCCAGGAGAATAAGAAACACCTGAAGTAACAGGCAAATTTGGCCTTGGAATACGGAATGAAGAAGGGCAAAGACTAATAGAGTTTTGCCAAGAAAATGCACTGGTCATAGCAAACACTCTCTTCCAACAACACAAGAGAAGACTCTACACATGGACATCACCAGATGGTCAACACCGAAATCAGATTGATTATATTCTTTGCAGCCAAAGATGGAGAGGCTCTGTACAGTCAACAAAAACAAGACTGGGAGCTGACTATGGCTCAGATCATCTTATTGCCAAATTCAGACTTAAATTGAAGAAAGTAGGGAAAACCACTAGATCATTCAGGTATGACCTAAATCAAATCCCTTATGATTATACAGTGGAAGTGAGAAATAGATTTAAAGGACTAGATCTGATAGATAGAGTGCCTGATGAACTATGGACTGAGGTTCGTGACACTGTAGAGGAGACAGGGATCAAGACCATCCCCATGGAAAAGAAATGCAAAAAAGCAAAATGGCTGTCTGGGGAGACCTTACAACTAGCTGTGAAAAGAAGAGAAGTGAAAAGCAAAGGAGAAAAGGAAAGATATAAGCATCTGAATGCAGAGTTCCAAAGAATAGCAAGGAGAGATAAGAAAGCCTTCCTCAGTGATCAATGCAAATAAATTGAGGAAACAAACAGAATGGGAAAGACTAGAGATCTCTTCAAGAAAATTAGAGACACCAAGGGAGCATTTCATGCAAAGATGGGCTCAAAAAGGACAGAAATGGTCTGGACCTAACAGAAGCAGAAGATAGTAAAAGGTGGCAAGAATACACAAAACAACTGTACAAAAAAGATCTTCATGACCAAGATAATCGCGATGGTGAGAACACTCACCCAGAGCCAGACATCCTGGAATATGAAGTCAAGTGGGCCTTAGAAAGCATCACTACAAACAAAGCTAGTGGAGGTGATGAAATTCCAGTTGAGCTGTTTCAAATCCTGAAAGATGATGCTGTGAAAGTGCTGCAGTCAATATGCCAGCAAATTTGGAAAACTCAGCACTGGCCACAGGACTGAAAAAGGTCAGTTTTCATTCCAATCCCAAAGAAAGGCAATGCCAAAGAATGCTCAAACTACCACACAATTGCATTCACCTCACATGCTAGTAAAGTAGTGCACAAAATTCTCCAAGCCAGGCTTTAGCAATATGTGAAACGTGAACTTTCAGATGTTCAAGCTGGTTTTAGAAAAGGCAGAGGAACCAGAGATCAAATTTCCAACATCCACTGGATCATGGAAAAAGCAAGAGAGTTCCAGAAAAACATCTATTTCTGCTTTATTGACGATGCCAAAGCCTTTGACTGTGTGGATCACAATAAACTGTGAAAATTCTGAAAGAGATGGGAATACCAGACCACCTGACCTGCCTCTTGAGAAACCTGTATGCAGGTCAGGAAGCAGCAGTTAGAACTGGACATGGAACAACAGACTGGTTCCAAATAGGGAATGGAGTATGTCAAGGGTGCACAGTGACACTCTGCTTATTTAACTTCTATGCAGAATACATCATGAGAAACGCTGGGCTGGAAGAAGCACAAGGTGGAATCAAGATTGCCGGGAGAAATATCAATAACCTCAGATATGCAGATGACACCACCCTTATGGCAGAAAATGAAGAGGAACTAAAAAGCCTCTTGATGAAAGTGGAAGAGGAGAGTGAAAAAGTTGGCTTAAAGCTCAACATTCAGAAAATGAAGATCATGACATCTGATCCCATCAATTCACGGGAAATAGATGAGGAAACAGTGGAAACAGTGTCAGACTTTATTTATTTGGGCTCTAAAATCACTGCAGATGGTGATTGCAGCCATGAAATTCAAAGACACTTACTCCTTGGAAGAAAAGTTTTGACCAACCTAGATAGCATATTCAAAAGCAGAGACATTACTTTGCCAACAACAGTCCATCTAGTCAAGGCTATGGTTTTTCCAGTGGTCACGTATGGATGTGAGAGTTGGACTGTGAAGAAGGCTGAGCACCGAAGAATTGATGTTCTTGAACTGTGGTGTTGGAGAAGACTCTTGGACTGCAAGGAGATCCAACCAGTCCATTCTGAAGGAGATCAGCCCTGGGATTTCTTTGGAAGGAATGATGCTAAAGCTGAAACTCCAGTACTTTGGCCACCTCATGCGAAGAGTTGACTCATTGGAAAAGACTCTGATGCTGGAAGGGATTGTGGGCAGGAGGAGAAGGGGATGACAGAGGATGAGATGGCTCTGGATGGCATCACTGACTTGATGGCCGTGAGTCTGAGTGAACTCTGGGAGTTGGTGATGGACAGGGAGGCCTGACATGCTGCGATTCGTGGGGTCAAAAAGAATCAGACATGACTGAGCAACTGAACTGAACTGAACTGAACCGTGTGGTATGATCTGATTTGCATTTCACAAGAATCATCTGCCTGTGGAATCAAGAACAGACAAAGAGAAAATGTTGGAAATTCAGGGACAATTTCAAATGCTCCTTTATAGATTTCAGGGAGAGGGGACTAAGGATAGCATAGACTAAGGATAGCAGTGAGACTCAGGATTTATTTTGAAGATACAACTGACCTATTTAGGGTACAAGAGAGGAGCCATAGTTAGTGCCAAGACTTTCAATCTGTGGCCTATTGACTGGTAAAGCCGTTTACCATACCTGGGCATTGTGCCTGGAACAACTCCACAGATTTTCTGATTCAACTTCCCTGAGATTCATGAAGCCACTGCCTGTGGGGTGCTCTCTTGGTGCCTGAAGATGTACATAATTTCCTATGTCTTTGATGTCTGGTTCACATCCTTCCCAAATTAGGGGTGTAGACAGTCTAGTCAGGTTGAATGTCCCTGAGGATAATCCTTCTAAGACTGAAGGCTCTTGCATCCTTGAACACTGTCTTTAGACTTCAAACTTCTGGGAAGAGGCAGCTCCATGTCTTCTTTGCGTCCGTAAATATAAGTTTGAACAGTTTACTCTCAGCTCACAAGCTCCTATTGGGCTCCACTCTGTCCTTGGCTTCCAATAAACCTGCCTCTTGATCTTTGCAAGCCTCACTCTCTGTACAGACCCACCACCCTCTCTGTGTAGCTGCGTCCTTTCTTACCTGGCATGGACTCACCATTACTGACTTTTATGAAGCGTCTTTGATCCCCCCACCCCAAACACCAGTCTCCAATCTAGCCTGAATCAAATTCTCTGCCTCCCCTCTTCTTTCTCAGCCAAGCTCTCTCTGGTCTTGATAGAGAAGTTTCCAGATCTGACTAATAATAACTCTGTGATTCTGTTTGTTGTCTCCTAAAATTTCTTCCCTCTCCATGCTGTAATTCACCTTTTGCTCCCATCATGTCACTGAGAATGCTATAAGGAAGGACAGCTTTAGGCTTCTAGATGCCAAATTCTCTTCCATCCTTACCCTGGATGGTAAGTCACTGGATCCTACTGGTCATTGCCTTCTGGTGGAAAACTACTCTCAGAGTTGTCCTCTCATGTCTGTGGGTTCTTCTCAGTTTCTTTGTGGTTTTCCCTTCTACTGTCCTCTGTCATTTTTGGGGATTAAAAAAAAAAGTTTCTTCGTGATTAATCATGAAATTCTCACTCCTGACTTTTATCTACTGCATTTTCTGGTACAGTTAATCCCTATGGAAATTTTTTATAAGTAATTCTTCAATTCTTAATTATCTACTCTAAACCTCGTGGGCTTATTAAGAGATTTCCTCCATAATATATTGCCTAATTTGAGTCTTCTTCTAATAGAAAAGTATGTTAATTACAATTGGAAAAATTTGCAAATCATTTCTCATATTTTTCTGACTTCACAAAGAGAGGAGAACTAATTTCCTGGAGGCAGAGGAGAAGGAGAAGGGTCATGTGTGAAAACAGAGTAGAAAAGAAGTCAATTGCACTGACATTCAGTTGTTGATGGATGGCTTCTGTTGAACAGTGCCAGTGTACCCAACTGTCCAGTTGGCATAACTTTTATCCTATAGGTTCAAGAATATTTTGCTTAATTACATTTTTCTAATTACAGAATTTTAACCTAGGTATTCAAATGAATATAATTTCCCCAACTAATCTAAATTTATTAAAAAGAAACATTTATTGATCATGTACTATGTCTGTGACATTCTGCCAGTCTTGTGGGTGGGCATCATTAGATGAAGACCAGATCTAAAGGGCCCTGAGTCAGTGCTCAGAGGCGGGATCCAGTGCCGATGAAACCCCTGTGGCACAGAGTGCTGCTCTGCCTTTCCCCAGAGTTCCCTCTTACTGGATACAGAGGAAGCCCTCATTTCTCGGCATTCCTGGCTGGAAGCTGCTAGCCAGGAATGATGATCAGGGGCCAAGAACTCTCTGTGTGATGCTCCCTCCTGCAAGGACATCAGCATTGTGGGCAAAGATTCTGCAGTCATCTCTGTTGACCCTTACTCCAGGACGGCACTAATTTGCTTGTTTCTTTTAGAGGGGCATTTGCTACCAGATGCTGCTACCATCAGAGTTTGGCCAAAATAATAAGGAATAGCTATTGATAGTTGAGTGTTTTCCTGGTGGTTCAGTGGCAAAGAATCTTCCTGCTAATGCAAGAGATGCAGGTTTGATCCCTGGGTCAAGAAGACCCCTTGGAGAAGGAAATGGCAACCTACTCCAGAATTCTTGCCTGGAAAATCCCATCGACAAAGGAGCCTGGTGGACTATATTCCATGGGGTCATAAAGAGTTGGACAGGACTAAATGACTGAACATCTATTAGTTAAGCATCTACTACATCCAGGAGCTGGTATCTGCCTCCAGGGCCTGTGCTCTTAACCACTGTGCTTGGCTCAGGCACTAAGCAAACAGGGGTTTATATATTTTGAGTTGCACAGAATGGAAATGATTGGAAGACACAAGGCAAGTGTGGGTGTCGTTTAAAACTAAGACTTCTTGGAAGCTAAGCCTCCTGGAAGGAGTCTTAGGCATCGTCCCCATCAGCACTCAGCCATGCTGTCCTCCTGGCTTCATTTTGCCCGAGAGTGAGCTGGCCATTCTCGACAATGCTGCGTTGTCTCTGCCGCTATCAACCAACTGCCCCAGGAAGCCCACAGCCTCCCCGACTCCAGCCTTATCTCTGAACAGGACACCCTCCTCTGCACATCACTGAGCCGCCTGTGAGGCCAGCTCAACTCCTCAATCGGGCTCTATTCATCTGTGACCTTAGGCAGCAGCAGAGGGGGGACAGGCCAGCCGCGCCCTTTCCACCTGAGTGGCTGTGATATGAAGGCCCACTTTGGAACGCCGAGCTGGCCAAGCCCTGCTGCACCCACACCCCTGCATGAAAGGCCCTTCTTGTTCTGCGGAGTATAGCCGACTGTGAGATAGCCTCTAAGGTGGCCGTGTCCAGGCACTCCCCTCTGCATTTTAATAACCAAGTTAAAGGTAGCCTGACACACAGATATGCTCAGAGCCTGGGAATAGGGCTTATATGCCTGTATATCTGCTTTTAAAAATTTAAATAAGATGGCTGTTGTTGCTAATTTCCTCCTGCTTTCTTAACTATCTCAATGTGCAATTTAACAAGCAGCTGAGTTTACTTTGCAGTTAGCAAGAAACAAAAGCCCCTGAAATATAATTTGCTTATATCATATTTTCCCAGAGTCATTTTGTCATCTCTGGGTACAGCTTCATTGCTGATCCGATAAGCCATGGGGTGCAGGTCGCAGGAGCCTGGTTATCATCTCATTGTGTGGTCCCTGCCATCTACCCTGCTCTAGAGACTCCAGGAGGTAGCCAGAGCTGAATGGACAGTGTGTTCATTCCTTAAGGAGATGGATGGAAGGATGGATGGGCTCTACTGAAAGTGCATTTTAGTCTGTATGATCGTGTTGCCAGTGGGGATTGGCCCTCATAGAAAACTGTCACAAGGTGACCTTGGCAGAGTCACATGCCTCTCTGAGATCGATCCTCTATTCAATCGGGAAGGGAGTCTGCACACTAGGACCAGAGATCAACTTTTGGAAAAATGCATGAACCTTGTGAGGCCCAGGGTGGTTCCAGGCTGACCAACCATCCAGGTTTGCCTGGGTTTGAGGGATACTGACACTGGGAAAATCAGGGGCAAATCTGGACAATTGGTCACATTATCATTATAGTTTTATCCTATCTTTCTAAATATTTGTATTAGTAAAAACCAGAGGACTTGTATAACATTTGCATTTTTATTAGTAAAAACTCTGTGCTTTGTTGCTGGTATTTCTTTTTCAGATTGAGGGATGTATTCAATAGAAATGATGGTGGATACTTTAATAAGATAATGCAACTGTGGTTCTCTATCAGGGAGTTTTGTTCTCACAGTGCCCAGGGAGTGAATCAGGCATGACTGTCTGGGCTCTGGGATGCCAAGTGTCCTGTAGGAAGAGTAATTTCATCCAAAATGCCAGTAGCATCTCCAATGAGGAGCCCTGGATCTGGCAAGGTTCCTGTCTACCTCCTGGTCTGACTCCTTGATGGGTTGGTGGTCCAGCCCATTGGCAGAACAGAGCCATTCCTGGGAGTGATGGGGATGCTGCTCTGTATAGAGCTGTGGTGCCTCCATGCTACTCACCCATTCGTTTATTTCAGGAACTGTTTTTTCTATTGCTCTATGAATCAAGTGAGCGAATAAGACATGGTTCCATCTTCATGATGTTTACAGTCTAGCTAGTAAATATGTACCAAAAATTGAGGACTGCTAGGAGGAAAGAAACCCCAGGGTGATGGTGAACCTGAGGCAAGACATCTCCCTTCATCCAAGGACAGCAAAGAAAGAAGTAGGGGAAAGGGCTGCCCTGTGGCACCTCCCCTTGGGTAGCTAACAGGCCTCCCAGCGAATAGGTCCAAAACAGTGTTCTTTCCAGTCTTCTCCACTGAAGAGGAGAACACTGCCATGCTTCTCTGGCTCAGGTCAACATCTTTGGAGCCATCCTTTCTCTCCCATCCCTCACCCATACCTAGTCCATCAGTAAATCTGGTGGGATAAACCTTCACAATAGAATCCAAGCACACCTCCCCACTTTCCTGTTACAGCCCTCTGGGGTTTTGCAGCATTCTTTTAAGTGGTCTCTGAATCTCCATTCTTGTTCCCTTACAGCCTGTTATCAACCCAGCTGCCAGAGTGGCCACTTGGGAGGGCACGGCGCTTACAGTAATAATCACAGCAACAACGATAAGCGTGACGAGTCCTTATGGCCCTAAGTATGTGCTGGCTAGGCATGTAATTGCTTTGTAAGTACTAACTACTTTCAATGTGTCTGCGTGCGTGCTAAGTCACTTGAGCTGTGTCCGACTCTTTGCAACCCTATGGACTATAGCCCACCAGGTTCCTCTATCCACGGGATTCTCCAGGCAGGAATGCTGGAGTGGGTTTCCATGCCCTCCACCAGGGAATCTTCCTGGCCCAGGGACTGAACCCACATCTCTTATGTCTCCTGCACTGGCAGCCGGCTTCTTTACCACTAGCGCCACCTGGGAAGCCCAAATGCTTTCAACATTCACGGTACTTCTAGGAGATGAGTACTAAGTTAGTTCTGCTGTATTGTGGCATATGCATTCCTAAAACTCAATGTGCTGTGCAAAATACATAACAAGTACTCTAGATATGACCCTTTACCTTGGAAAAGACAAAGTGTACTTGTTGACATGGATGTCGGAAAAGTCAAACAGGGTCAGCTTGTGAGTTACTGTGATGCGGTAAGAGGAGGGCTTTCTGAAAGAGGGATGACACACTGGGAGAGGGTGTGGCCCCCACACGGGCAGCACACTGGGGCAGCTGGGAGAGGCTGGAGGTGTGTCCATTTGTGTGTCTGGACAGAACTCAACTGGGTGCAGTTTTCTGTTCACTTTGTGTGTTTTGTAGTTGAAATCGTGGATAACCAAGCACGAAATGGCCCAGATATGCTCAGATTGTTCCCTGGCACATGATAAATTGCATTAGAGTGAATCTGTATTTTCAAAACAAGCATTATCACTTTACTGACTAGGCTTCCAGCCCCATTTAACAGATTAGAAAACCAAGGTACAAAACAGATGAAGTAGCCAAGGTCAAGTAGCTAGTGAGGGCCAGAACTGGGTTTTGAACTTGAGTTGGATTTCAGAGGTTTGCCCCAAGAGCCTCCAGAGGCTCAAAGCACAGGGCCCGAGTCCTCATCGTGGACTCAAAGGCCCTGTGGACCTGACTCCCTGTGAGCTCCCTGCTTCTCTCCCCTCCCCCTTACACCTCTCTGGCCCCTTAATGTCTCTCTAACCCCCAAATATGCTCCCGCCTCATTGCCTTTGTTCATGTCTTTTCCTAGAATTCTCTTTCCCCTTATATTTACTGGCTTCCTGTCCTCACTTCCATCTGGTCTCTGTTGATCGAGGAGGTCCTCTCCAAGTATCTGAAACGAGGAGGAAGCCTCATCAATACCTCTGCTGGTGTTTAATTATTATTTCATCACTTGCCATCATGTATTACAGCAGTGATCCCTAAGCTTTTAGGCACAAGACACTGGTTTCATGGAAGACAGTTTTTCCGAAGATGGTGGGGGAGGTGATTCAGGCAGTAATCCAAGGGGTGGGGAGTGATGGGGGCAGCAGGTGAAACTCTGCTGCTCCTTGCCGGCTGCTTACCTCCTGCCGTGCATTCCAGTCCCTAACAAGTGGCACACGGGCACCTGTCTGTGGCCTGGGGGACCTCTGTATTAGAATATCTCTTTACCTAGGTTTTTATATATCTCCTTCACACTCTCCAATAGAACACGGGTGCCAGTGAAGGGATCATTATTCACGAGAGCAGACCATGGCCCATAGGAGATGCTCAATCAGCCTCTATGGAAGGAAGGAGTAAACGGAGGAGGACAGGGGAGGCGGGGATGTTCTGAGCAGTGAAAAAAGCACATCCGAACCCAAACCCAGTGCCTACACTGTGTGCTTCTAACCTCTACCACCTTTGAGGGCTCTGAGGTCAGCTCGTCACACTGACCCGACAGCAAGCCCTGAGCCCAAGTGGCAGGTCCCAGAGGTGGCAGAGGCAAAGCAAGAGGAGGGGAGGGACCAACGGAGACACACGGGTCTCCCACCCTTTCCCCCAGAGGCCCCAGACTCTTCAGCCCAACCTCACAGTTCAGATACGGAGGCTGAGAGCAGAAACTGGAAGAAAGATTCCGCAGCAAAATCAGGGGTAGGCTAGTCAGGCTTGCAGTTGACTTCCTCATAAAAGGATCTCAGAGCTTATCCTGACTGGGAAAAATCGCTTGTAATGGTAAAAAATAAGGTGTGTACCTGTATGGCATGCGTGGTGCTCATCATGGACCAGATACTGAGCTTGTCTCTTTACCCAAAGTAGGATAAAAATAGCAGAGATGGCACCTCCACCTCACCATTTTACAAGTGAGGAAAAAGAGGTACAGAGTAGCGAACTAACTTGCCCAAGGTCACACAGCAGACAAGGGTATGACTCTGAATGATATCATTTCAACAGCCACACGCTCATTAGACTGTCTAGGATGCTGAGGACAGCCTCCCTTGCAGCAAATGGAATCTGATTTTACAGCATGGGAACTGCAGATCCGTATTGTCAACTATAAACTGGCCCTTGCCAAGAGCATTTGCCAGTCACTGAACAACAAGAGCATTTGCCATCTGCCTCTGCGGAGACTGAACCCTGTGTTGCTGCAACTGTTGACCTTCGACACGCCTTGAAGGCAGTTCAGGGTGGAGACTGAGGCACTCTGTGCTCCAGGGAAACTTGTGAAACAGGTCTTTAGATAGTTAGATATCTTCAGGAACTCATTTCAAGATCCCAATCCTTGCATCTCCTCATATCTAGGGAAAATGAAAGCTGCTCAGTCCTGTCTGACTCTTTGCGACCCCAAGGACTATACAGTCCACGGAATTCTCCATTGTTGAATACTGGAGTGGGTAGTCTTTCCCTTCTCCAGGGAATCTTACCAACCCAGGGATCGAACCCAGGTCTCCTGCATTGCAGGCAGATTCTTTACCAGCTGAGCCACCAGGGGAGCCCAAGAATACTAGAGTGGGTAGTTCATCCCTTCTCCAGTGGCTCTTCCTGTCCCAGGAATCAAATTGGGGTCTCCTGCACTGCAGGAGAATTCTTTACCAACTGAGCTACTAGGGAAGACCCCCTCATATCTAGAAAAGCAATAAATCCCTACATAGTGACATCAGCTCCTTGCGACTAATAGAAAACCTTTTGTAAAGCAAGTACTTGCTTGCATTGAACTCTCCCTTCACCAAAATCTTACATATCGACCTGTCCCCACTACCTCTTTGGAACATATCAGATATCCCCAGAGATATGTGAGGTGCCGTCTCCAGGGCTTCAGTCCCCGTTTTGCCCCCAATAAACCTTAACTCACAGCTCTCACATTGTTCATCAACATGCGTACTAAGTTGCTTCAGTCGTATCCGATTCTTTGTGACCCTGTGGACCATAGCCTGTCAGGCTCCACTGTCCATAGGATTCTCCCTACAAGAATACTGGAATGGGTTGCCATTTCCTCCTCCAGGTGATCTTTCTGACTCAGGGATCGAACCCATCTCTCTTGCGTCTCCTGCACTGGAAGGCGGGTTCTGCCACTACCTTGTAGTCAATAGTTAGGATCATTTTGTCTTTGAAGAAAGGGGCTGTGGCTTGCTCAAGCGCACATAGCCAACCCAGGCCATGTCCTACCTTCCAAGCCCCGCCCTGGAAGCCCTCCCACTCACCTGCCATGTGTGGTGGCTGGTGTTTCTGACATGAACATCCATCTAAAGGGAGCTGAGATGAACCTTTTATCTTCCAGGACTTTGAAATTTGGAGCACTTTTCCAACAAGGAAAATGCTTCTTCACACTCACCACATGTGGTAGCAATAATCTATGCTTCCTGAACACATCAGAAATTTGACAGATCTCTGGGTAATTACCACATCATTTGGTAAGCGAGTGTTACCTACCGGTATCTAAGGAGTAACTCAATGCCAGTTCCTTGTCACAGCCCTGAAACTGTCCCCAGCTGAGCACCTGCTCTGCCACCCTTGTGCCTCAATAATGGAGCCCATGCAGGGACTGTGAATAAGCTACTGGCATGTAGCAGAGGAGGATGCTTGACTCAGACGGTCCCTGCCCTGAAGCACTTCACTTTGCAAATGATCGATTTTTCCAGGGGACAGAGAGCACCTTGACCAGCAGCCGCCTGCCTGCCTCTGTCAGCTCACATCCCTACCACCTCGATGGACAGTGTTGGACCCAGAGCTGAGAACACACTCTGGGCCCCTGGACCTAGCAGTGCATGGCCAGAAGGGGCAGGTGTTAAGAGTCAAATGAGGTCTAGCCCCTGGAGGAGAGATTTTAGGCACATCCCTTACCTACTTTGAGTCCTGGTCTCTGGCTGAAAAGAGGAAACAAAGAAAACCTATCTCACAGGTTATTTTGAGGGTGAATTTAGGCTAACTAAAGGCTCCCAGTGGAGAAGGAAATGGCAACCCACTCCAGTGTTCTTGCCTGGAGAATCCCGGGTACAGGGGGAGCCTGGTGGGCTGCCGTCTATGGGGTCGCACAGAGTCGGACACGACTGAAGCGACTTAGCAGCAGCAGCAGCAAAGGCTCCCAGATCACTGCAGATGGTGATTTCAGGCAGGAAATTAAAAGACATTTACTCCTTGGAAGAAAAGCTATGACCAACCTAGACAGCTTATTAAAAAGCAGAGACATTACTTTGTCAACAAATGTCCATCTAGTTAAAGCTATGGTTTTTCCAGTGGTCATGTATGGATGTGAGAGTTGGACTGTGAAGAAAGCTGAGCGCTGAAGAATTGATGCTTTTGAACTGTGGTGTTGGAGAATAGTCTTGAGAGTCCCTTGGACTTGCAAAGAGATCCAACCAGTGCACCCTAAAGGAAATCAGTCCTGGGTGTTCACTGGAAGGACTGATGTTGAAGCTGAAACTCCAATGCTTTGGCCACCTGATGCAAAGAGGTGACTGATTGGAAAAGACCCTGATGCTGGGAAAGATTGAAGGTGAGAAGAGAAGGGGCCGAGAGAGGATAAGATGGTTGGATGGCATCACCGGAGCCAGTGGACACGAGTTTGAGCAAGCTCCAGAGTTGGTGATGGATGGGGAAGCCTGGCCTGCTGCAATCTATGGGGTCACAAAGAATTTGGACACGACTGAACTGGTAGACTGAAAGGGCGAGATAGGAATATTTAGGTTCGCAGTCTATATGGTCTCTAGGGACTACTCAAGCCTATTGTCAAGGCCCAAAGCAACCACAGACAATATGTAAACAAACGGGTATGGCTGAATTCCAATAAAATCTTATTTACAAAAACAGGTGGCAGGCTGGAGTTCATCTGTGGGCCCCAACTCTGGTAGAGAATCTAGGTGAAAATCTGACACATGGTAGGCATTAAGTAGAACCTATTATTATATTTTACATATAAGCAATATTACTTACTTTATTAGTGTTTTGTTTAGTTTTTGAGTTTTTATTGGAGTATAGTTGCTTTACAATGTTGTGTTATTTTCTCCGATAGAGCAAAGAGATTCCTCTGCAAGTGTATATGTTATCTCCTCTTGTTTGGATTTCCTTCCCGTTTAGGTAACCATAAAGCATTGAGTAGAGTTCCCTGAGGAGGTTCTCATTAGTTATCTATTTTATACATAGTAATATGCATGTAAGTCATTCCCAATCTCCCAACTCATCGAACTCCTCTTTTCCTCCACTTGGTGTCCATACCTTTGCTCTCTCTGTCTGTGTCTCTATCCCTGCTTTACAAACAGGTTCATCTGTATCATTTTTCTACAGTCCACATATACATGTTAAAACTATTGCTCTGCTTATTCCACCACCATGGCGGGATGACCAGGGGTAACCATGATGCACTGGCTACGTCAAAAGAAAATGAGATTAATATATAATGATAACAAGATTAATAATAAAAATAATATATTAAGAATAACAACATTATGAAAGGCTTACCATGTCCCTTCCCAGTCACTCTTTTAAGCACTTTACATATATTAACTCATTTAAGCGCCAGGTAGATTTTATTATTATACCCACTTTGCAGATGAGTAAACTGAGACAAAAAGATCTTAGTCACTTACTGAAAGCCTCTGGTTAGGATTCAAACCTAGATAAAAATGGCTTCAGAGCCCAGATAACTTCTATTAGCACTCAGAGAACACTATATTGTGATCACTTATTATGTGATTCTTTAACTCAATTCTTTGCCTTTCCTCAAGGATGTGGGGTGCTAGCATTGCTCAGCCAGTAGCAAAGCTGGACCTCTGGCATGGACCAGTCCTTGGCTGGGTCATATTCTTCTCTCAGGGCCCTCAGCTTCCCATACTCAGCTCTAATTACTGGCTGATGTGGGAGATGTTTTGGGCACAGCTAATTGCGCTCCAGCACCTGGGTAACTCTCATTTACTGGTGCTAATTAAATGACTTCAGTGCTAGGGGTGCCCATTACCTAGCTGATTACGTTCCCTCTGCCCATTAACAGTAAAATTATAGAGCCTGGAAAAGGTCTGCTGGGAAAGAAATAACTCTTATTCGGTGGAATGATTATTTCATTTTTACTCTATATATTACGTCTTTTAAAACAAACAACTTGTAGACATCATTTCATTTTGGAAACCTCTTTACCAACTCTCCGATCCAAAATCTGGCAGATTTTGGTGATGGCAAAATTTCCATTTCGAGCAAAATTTTAATTTCTCGTGAATTTATTGCCATCTTTCCACTGCTGGTTGTATTTTCCTCTGAATTTAGAAGTACTGAATCTTCCAGAGCAGAGCACAGAATGTGGGGGGATCTGAGAGGCCAGGGACTGGGCTTTGCTCCCTCCCGGTGGTCTCACAAGGGCAAATTCAATACAAAAGGAGCAGCTCCTTGTGGGGGATGGAACATCAGACCCGGAAAGAAGGAACAGTCGTGCCTTTTGGTTGGGCAGCCAGCTGAGCAGGGTGATCTCATGGATCTTTGCCAATCTGACGTGTGATTCATCCCTGACATATACAGGAGTGTGGTTGTCAAGTGAGCCAGGCCAGGGGGCGGCAGACAGCAGAGAACCACCCTCGCTTTATTTCCATTCGATTCCCATCTTTTTAGGCTGGGGTCCTTGGGTTCTATACCTTCTTTGGTTGAGCGTGTTGGGAGAGATTATTTTTCCATGCATGGCGGGTAGTCTTTGGGGTCACACCGTCTGCTGTTTCCAAAACCAGAGCTGGGCAGACATCCTCCTCCGCTGGGTTTATTTGGAAACGTCAGTCCCCTCTGAGCCACTCAGAGGTGGAGAGAGCAGCCAGTCCAGGCCAGATGGCATCTCGGCGAGGTCCCAGCTCCCTGGGGCAGGCAGGGAGATGGTGGGGGGCGCTGGTTGGGGGAGAGGGAGGCACGGTTTATGGGAGAGGATCAATCCAGAGAGGCGAAGAGGGAGCCGCGGGATAAAAATAGCAGGCGCGTGAACTCCTGCCCCCAACCCTGCCCCCATCCGTAATGATTTCTCCGATGACTTGTGTTTGGCTCTGAGAGGAACAGCGGGCGCCCGAGCCGGGTCACTCAACTGGGGAGAAAAGGAGGGAGCCCTCCTGCCAGGTGGGTTTTCCAAGCCCTCGCAGTTTCTAAACTTCTCCACATGTGAACAAGTGTTTACAGTTTTAAAGATGTGTTGAGTAATTGCACATGCAAGATAGCTCCCCTTTAATGCACACAGCATGTTGCCAGGCCATTCCTCGCCCCAGAACACCCTGCTTGACAATGAAATTGTTTGCCTTCTCTGCGCCCAGGCTTAAGGAGGCACTGGTTTGTGTTGAGATATAATTGGTAGCACTTGCGCCTTTGTAGTTCTTTTTAGCTACTGAAAATTACTGGCTTAATCCACTCTTTACTTACCCGGATTAGGGGAGAAGCCCCAGGGAGGCCCCTTCACACCAGAGAACAGAGTGGCGTCCTTAAAACTTATTTTGAGGCTCACGTAACAGTTGGGAAGACTGGTTAAACAACAAAAACAACAGCACTGACTCACTTTTGCGTTCTCTCAGTTTTCAGGAATTTTGAATCCTCTGGCAAGACTGTAATAATTGTTCTTTCACTACTGAAAGGTCTTGGAAAACCTTCCTGTCTTTACAGATGGGTTTCTCTGCTTCTCTCCACCCTTCCCCCCCTCCTAATTATTCCTTTTCTCTCTTTATTTCCATGGGAAAATAGCTGGTGTCACCTCAGGGAGACAGGCAGGGCATTCTGCTTTGCTTGTTATTTTTATAGCGTTCTTTGTCTTCTCTCCGGCTTCCAGCAAGACACGGCCAAAATGGTTTGGCAGATCACTTTGCATTAGTAAAACTCTGTGTCAGCCACAACTGAAGCTGGGAGTAAACGACTAATGTCAGCTTGCAAGTCAGAGAAATGCACCAGGCCGGCAACTGTCTTCCCATCCAGCCTCTGATGGGGGTCCATGGGCAAGCAAGACCAAGGGGACAAATGACGCGTTTCATCTCTATATCACCTGCTTGCTGGCACTCTGGCTGCTCCCAGATTGCCCCATCTCAGCTGACAAGAGAGCTCCTCGACCTGGCTACTGCCTAGCAATTAACTTCAGGGCTGCATTTTCCAACTTGAAAATCTTTTTTTAACTACTGTTTTGCGATTTTCCCCACCGAGCGCTTTGGCATCAGAGGAAGAGATTCTGAGAAGTAGGGCCCAGGGGAACTGTATCCTCTTTCCTAGTTTGGCAAGTCTGGCCCTGCTCCAGACACACTGCTTAGACTGCTTCGTCCTCCCGTAGACCTTCCGTGAAGTCGGACATGCGCATCCTCACCTGAGAACAGACCTGTCAATTTCTCAGATCTTTGCACCATCGGAGCCTGAGCCTCCGTCTTGCTGGAATTAGACATGAATTTCATTTAAACGAGAGTAATGTTTTGTCCACACTCCTTGGTTTCACCCCTAACCTTTTTGTGGGCTCTCACCCCTAAGCCAGGGTGGGGCAGCCTATTCCTGAGTTCTCCCCTTAGCAAGATGGTCTAGTTGGAAAGACAACCGGAGACACTTGGCTTTTCTCTGCCCAGGCCCCACCCCCATAGCTGTATCAGCAGAACTGGGGACATTTATCACTCTAGGGTAGTTATTTGTTTCTTTGCCATTCAGGAGGACTCTCAAGGGGAGTTCCTATGGTTGCTCAGTTTTGAGCAACTCACAGCAGAAGATCTGGCACTGATCAGGGGCTCAACAAATATTGCATGAGTAAATCCCTATATTCTCTGAACTGATGCCTATTCCTGAGGTTGGTATTCATCCCAGAATATACAGTAGAGATAAAATTCCCACAGCATGGAACAGAGGCAAGGGGACTAGACTGGAAACAAGAAGAGAAAGTCCAGACCTGGCCTCTGGAGGACCTGGGCTCAGTGAGCAGAGCAGTCAGCGTTGGGTGGGAGGGGGCACTCCAGCACGGAGATGGGCAGTGTTCCACGGGCAGTCCTGGGAGATCCAGACAAGACAAGAGTGTTGGGTCCTCCATGTAGTTACAGCAGCCACTGAGTGTCTGGGCAGGACACTGGGCACTAGGGGTTCTGCGGATCCAAGAGGGGACAAAGAGAAGCAAACGCTGTCCTCCAGGTACATGCTGTTTGCTGAGGCAGACAGACTATGATGTGTAGAATTAGTTATTCTGAGAAGCGCTTGGAAGGAAATGCACCCCTCCCCAGCAGAAATCAAAGGTAGACCCTAGATAAAGGATACGGGCACCCCAGTATTCATTGCAGCATTGTTTACAATAGCCAAGACATGGAAGCAATCTAAATGCCCATCAACAGAGGAATGGATAAAGAAGATGTGGCACATATATATTCATACAGTGGAGTATTAGCCATTAACATGATCGAAATGATGCCATTTGCAGCAACAGGGACGGAGCTAGAGATTGTCATACAAGTGAAGCAAGTCAGACAGAGAGGAGAAATGTCATATGACACCCCTTATATGTGGGATCTAGAAAGAGATGATACAGATGAGCTTACAAAGCAGAAAGAGACTCACTGACTTGGTGAGTGAACTTGTGGTTGCCTGGGCGATGGACCGGGGTGGGGGGATAGTTACGGAGTTTGGGATGGACTTGTACACACTGCTATGTTTAAAATGCATAATTAACGAGGACCTACCGTATAGTGCATGGAACTCTGTTCAATATTGTGGCAGCCTGGATGGGAGGGGAGTTTGGGGGAGAATGGATATGTGTATATGTATGTCTGAGTCCCTCTGCTGTTCACCTAAAACTGTCATGACATTGTTAATCCACTATACCCAGTACAAAATAAAAAGTTAAAAAGAAGAGTAGATCCTAGGTCATCCCACAACTCCTTAGGTGCATCCCACCAACAGCTACTTGAGTCTCATCATCAGCTGATAGATGATGCCTTGCAGGTTGCATAACACTGGAACTTTCCTACAGTCATAGTTCTACTGTCAAGATTTTTCTGGGATCATTCTTCTGATTCCATTATGAGCCATGCCTAACAGAGCACCAGTACAATTATTTGCAGAATGGCTATTACCCTAGAGTTACTATTGCATATGTTGAGACATATTAATAGTTGTACCCCTCAGTAGATAGGAATGAACTCTAACAATAAACTTTTATAATGAAGACAACAGCAACAAAAAAGAGTAGACTCTAATCCAAGGGTCATGTGGACTAGAGTGGATAAGGCAGTGACTCAGGCAGAGGCTTGGCTCATAAAGTCAGAGAGGACACCTGGGATCCTAACTGAGGACAAGGCAGAGGTGGGGTCACAGCAAGGGAGGCTGGGTACTTAATTCCAGAAAGCCGGGCCAGAACTCCCTAAAGCCATTCTGCCTCAGGTGAGACTTTGTCCTGAAGAAGGAGGCAGGGCTAAGCTTTAAGTTCAGAGCCAATTTCATTCATTCATTCATCAGATATTTGTAGAGCATCCACCATAGGACTGACATTGTTGCAGGCACACAGCAAAATCTGTACAAAATCAGTACCTGTGAATATCTTACCTGATGTTGCAAAAAGACTTTGCAGATAAAGGTTATGGATCTTGAGATGGAGGATGTTCTGGATGACCCAGGAGGGCCCAGTCTTATCACATGAGTCTAAAAACACAAACTTTTCCCCACTGCAGAAGAAGATATGACATTAGAAAAGGGTCAGAGAGATGCAATTCTTGCAGAACGAGGATGGGCCATGAGCCATGGAATGCAGGCAGCCTCTAGAAGTTTGAGAGTCAGGGGAAACAGATTCCGCCCCTCCCCTCCCACACCGCCCCAAGCCCCAGAAGGGAATATACTTCTGCTGACATGTGGACTTCAGACCCATGTGAGATTCTGACCTACAGAACCCTAAGAAATAAATTTGTGTTGTTTTAAGCCACTAGGTTTGTGATAATTCGTTTCAGCAGCGATAAGAGTCTCATACATGCTAGAGGCAGAAAAGAGCTTGGTACATTCCAGAGGCCATGAAGGGGCTGCTGTGTCCAGAACAGACAAACATGTAAGTGATTTAAACAGGAGAGGGGTGGACGTATGGGTGAGCTTTACATTTTGCAATTTCACTTGGATGTTTAGCAGAAAAAATGTTAGAGGGAGGCAGGTGTGGAGGGAGAGACTCTTGCCGGGCTGTTTTATGAGTCCTCATAGGAGGAGACAGGTGTTCACATCAGGGTGATGTCAGAGAAGGAAAGTCATGGGTGAATTAGAGAGCTGTCTGGACATGTAATTAATCAGACTTGATGACTGATTGGATTCAAAGAGCAAGGGACAAAGAGGAATCAGGGATGACCCCCAGGTTTCTGGCTCGACCAGAGGCTGGGAGCAAAGGCTGAGGAGGCTGGGAAGGAGACAGGCAGGGCCCCACCCATGTGGCTGCTGCACAGAGGAGCCCACCTGCCACCAGCAAGGCTGATCGTTGGGAAGCATCTGTCATCTCCGAAGATGGTGGAAAATCCTCTAAAAGCAAGGAAAATGTCTGTTACCAAGCCTATTGGCCAAGACTTCATTTGAAGATGTGAGTGATGGAAAAACCAGTTCCAAGTGTCTTATGCCCAGAGAAAATTTATGTTTATTTTAAGTTGAAAGTCCAGGGGATACATCTGGCTTCATCACAGCTCCTCTAAGGACGTCACCTCCTGGCCTCACTTCCTTTGAGGAGCTCTGTTCTGCCCTGCATGCCAGCGGCCCCACGCCCAGCAGAGGAGAGTAAATGACCTTTCCCTAGAATGCCCAGAAAAACCATGGGGACAATTCTGATGAGACCAGCCTAGATCAATCCCAGCCCTCTCTCACCTCCCCACCCACGCCTACTCTCACTAAGGATATGAAATGAAAGGAGTTGAGTAGCTCGGCTGGGTCATGAAATCTTCTCTAAGCTGTCGCCGGAGAGAGCAGGCCTGAACAGAAGTCAGGGATGCTACTGGAAATAGGCAGACAGATCCAGAGCAGCAAGCAGCCCCACCCCCACCCCCCATGTGCACAATCCCCATAGGGTTTCCTGATTCATGGAACAAGTGAGTGCAGCCCCTGGTGTAGGGCTTACAGACTCGAGAACGATGTGGAAAGTAAAGCGTGCTAAATCCTTGAGACTCTCTCTTTCCTGAGTCATGGCTATTCCTGTTCACACTGGGCAGGGGAACAGAAATATTGGGCTGCAGGAAAATCAGATGCGGTGGAGCAAGTGACAGGAGGAGACTGAACCCTTAGGATAGATTTGGAATCTGAGGCTCCTGAGTGTCGGGGTCCCGGAATATTCCCTAGGCACTGATGAGGGTTGGGCACCTCTCAGAGGAGGGGTCCTTGGTCCTTCCCCTGCTGCTGAAGAGCTGAGAGGTCTGCCCTCCTCCAGGCACCTTGTCTCCTGAGCTTCAGCGGCAGACAACTGGTTGGGGAGCTTCAGCCTGAGAGGCACGTGGTTTGACATTGAGGATGGACCCTACATCCACCTCTTGGCCCCACTGCCTTGTGTGGACTCGGTAACTGGGCAAAAGCAAGGCATTGGTTAGGTCCTGAGGATTCTCTAGGGGGCACAGTGGTGTAATCTTAAGACCCTGGAGCATGAGCAGGGGACCTTGCATTCGTGCAGCCCCTGGGTTGCTCAGTTTCCTAGCAGATGCTGTCAGGGACCTGGCCACGCCCCTCCACTCTCCCTATTGCCTCACCTGCTAAGATAAGAGGTCACTACTGCAAGCAGCTGAGGCTCCCAATCTGTGGCGTGGGCGTGTGCACCTCCTAGTAAAGGGCAGCGTGGGGTGCTGGTCAGGAGCAGCCCTCAGCCCGTGATTGGCAGGTGTCGGTGGATCAGCACCGCAGCCCCCACAGTGCCATCTGCTTTCAAGAGGACATCCTCTCAAGGGTCCTCAGTAGGTGGTGGGGTGAACAGGCTCGGCTGGGGAGCAGGAGCAGGGGAGGCACCTCCGTTATCCAGTCAAATCCCACGCCACCCCCACCGCCACTTAGGAGAGAGGGAAAGAGGCATGACTTTTGGGCATTCCTTTGGACAACAGGGTCTTCTCAGATGGCTCAGCAGTAAAGAATGCACCGGCAGTGCCAGAGCCCCAGAAGACACTGGTTCGATCCCTGTGTCTGGAAGATTCCCCTGAGGAGGAAATGGCAACCCACCCATTCTAGTATACTTGCCTGGAAAATCCTATGGGCAGGAGAGCCTGGTGGGTACAGTCTACAGGTTCGCAGAGACTCAGATACAGCTGAGCACACACATATCTCTGACCATACAGGCAGCTCTGCCTTCCAGACAGGAACCCCACTTGAGTGTCCATGTACCGGGGACCAACACCCCCTCTTCTGGCTCTAGGAAGAAAACCTATCTACCATGGCAGCCTGGAGGTTGTCACTGCCTGTCCAGGCTGGTCACACTTGCTGTCCAGCCAGTGCAGACTGGTTCAGGCAGGCCCTCTCCAATTTGGCATCAGAGTTTCCAGTCATGCTCTAAGACCCTTGGTGATGGGCAGAATAGACGGAACAAACAGCCCTGAATTCCCTTGCCATCTCTTCTTCCACCATGCATCTCACTTCCGTCCTGCCTTAATTTTTGCACCCGAAGATGCTATCTAGAGTTTACTGTCGGGAGGATTCTTTAAAATAGTGTTTCTATGGTGAAACAATGTCCCTTGTTTGAAAATACACGGAGCTTTTAAAATATGTTCTTGTATTTTCCTGGATCAGAGCATATTGTACAGTCCAGGGATTTATTTACAGTGAAGAAATTGTTTTTCGAATTGTGGTTAAACAAAAGGATGGCTTTTGGAGTGCTGAGTAAAGGAGACATTGTTTATTATATTAGTTATTTGGGACAAAAGCTGGAAAGGGATGACTTTACAGGGAATGATGGGGGACGGTGCATCAGTGAATATATTCCCGTAATCGTCCATTTCTTGGGGTGGACATGCAAGGAGTTGGACACTGTGACCTCTAACATACATCTCTTTTCCAAACTTTGTTTCGCCTTTTCTGCTTCAGCCCCTATGAAGGAATATTTATCAGCTGTTTCCCCATCCTCATCACCCCTTTCCCAGGGTTCTGCCACTCTGGCCCTTCCAAAGCCCAGTAACAGGAGATTTGCTGTTCGACCTTCCTTATCTTGCTCCAAGGCTCTCTTTCCAAGGAGCTCTCAGCACTTCGAAGACAGAATATCTCCACTCGCAAGAAGTCCCAGAGCAGTGGGGGAACAGAGCGTGTCAGAGTTCGCTGGATGAAAATAAGAGCTGAATCCAAAATCTTTCAATTGTCACGGCCTCCTCTTATGAGCTTCCTGGAGTGGCAAAACTGGGGCACAGAGAGAGAGAGTCTAATAGCAAGACCTCATTCTCTGGAGGATCCAGGCAGTGCCGTATCTGCCACTGGGAAGAGATGTCCTTACTTATTTAAGGAAGCTGTCACCTTCCAGTCCCTAAACTTTCTGCATGTTGAGTTTTACTTTTGGAGGGGAACCAAACTAATATCAATTATTGGGCATGTGTGGGTGTGTGGTGGGGACGGGGCTTGTTAGACTAAAATATCTATTCCACAAATGCCGTTTTAGCACCTTAGGAGATTCTGAAGACTATTCTATCTTTCTGGAGCCCTAGTACAGTGAAAATATCCCTAGGTAGTGTGAGTTCCTGTTGTTGCTGTTCAGTCGCTAAGTCATGTCAAATTCTTTGTAACCCCATGGGGCTGCAGCACGCCAGGCTTCCCTGTCCTTCACTGTCTCCCGGAATTTGCTCAAACTCATGTCCATTGAGTCAATGATGCCATGCAACCATCTCATCCTCTGTTGCCCCCTTCTCCTCCTGTCCTCAATCCTTCCCAGCATCAGGGGCTCTTCCAATGAGTCAGTTCTTTGCATCAGGTAGCCAAAGAATGGAGAAGGCAATGGCAACCCATTCCAGTACTCTTGCCTGGAGGATCCCAGGGATGGGGGAGCCTGGTAGGCTGCCGTCTATGGGGTCGCACAGAGTCGGACACGACTAAAGCGACTTAGCAGCAGCAGCAGCAGCCAAAGTATTGGAGCTTCAGCATCAGTCCTTCCAGTGAATATTCAGGGTTGATTTTCTTTAGGATTGACTGGCTTGATCTCCTTGCTGTTCAAAGAACTCCCAAGAATCTTCTCCAGCACCACAATTCAAAAGCATCAGTTCTTCAGTACTCAGTCTTTAGGGTCCAACTCTCACATCCATACATGACTATTGGAAATGTCATAGCTTTGACTTACGGACTTTTGTTGGTAAAGTGATATTTCTGCTTTTATACATTGTTTGAGTTTGTCACAGCTTTCTTCCAAAGAGCAAGCATCTTTTAGTTTCATGGCTGCAGTCACCGTCCACAGTGATTTTAGAGCCCAAGAAAAGTGAGTTCCTGAGTGAAGAATAATTTGTTAATTTGCTAAATCTGTAGCAGTTGGTTGTTTGCCATCAGGAAGAAGGTTACAGATGTGTATGCGGGGAAAAGGCAAGGGAGCCAACTGATGGAGGTGGTGTGTGGGTTGCATTCCACATACTTAGCAATCTTTCCTGGGACAGGGGATGTTTTATTCAGTGTAACCCCTGGGCAGTTCAGACCCACAGCAGATGCTGTTCAGGCCCTAGCCATGGCCCCTCAGTTCTCACTAGACCCTCACATGTCAAAGGTTTTCTACTGCAAGCCTCTGAGGCTCCCCGTCTGCTGTACATTACATGTTTATGATCCCCCAGAATTCATGTTTAAACCCATATGGCTGGATGAGACCACCTGGGAGTGAATGAGTGTCTGTGTTGTGTGTTTACTCGCCAAGTCATGTCTGACCTCTTTGCGACCCCATGGGCTGTAGCCCGCCAGGCTCCTCTGTCCATGGGATTTTTCAGGCATGAACACCGGAGTGGGGTGCCATTCCCTCCCCCAGGGGACCTTCTTGACCCAGGGATCAAACCTGCATCTGCTGTGCTTGCTGCATTGCAGGCGGCTTCTTTAATCACTGAGCTATCAGGGAATCCCATGGGAAGTGACTTAGCATGCACACAGAATTCATGTGCTGAAATTCTAACCCCCAAAGTTATGGAATGAGGATGTGGGGCCTTTGGGAGGTCATGACTCAGTCATAAGGGTGGAACCCTCGTGAATGGGATTAGTGCCCTCATAGGAGTCCCCAGAGGGCTAGCTCCCTCCCTGCTTCTGCCATGTGAGGCACAGCAAGAGGACAGGTCATTTATGAACTGGGAAGCAGGCCTAAATTTGCAGGCACTTTTATCTTGAGGTTCTGACCTCCAGAATTGTGAGAAATAAATTTTGAGCGTTAAAAATACCCAGCCTATGGTATGTATTGTTGTTGTTATTTAGTCACTAAGTCATGTCTGACTCTTTGTGACCCCATGGACCGTAACCCACCAGGCTCCTCTGGCCTTGGGATTTCCCAGGCAAGAATACTGGAGAGGGTTGCATTTCCTTGCCTAAGGGAACTTCCCTGCTCAGGGATTGAACCCAAGTCTCCTGAGTCTTCTGCATTGGCAGGGGTGTTCTTTGCCCCCGAGCCACCTGGGAGGCCCATGGTATGTGTCAGAGCAGCACTTTGGGACTCAGATGCCACCTGAAGGTATTCTTCAGCTGGGACTGTACTTGTCTTATTTCTGGAATGCAGGGCAGGTAACCCTCCTGGAGCAGCTCTTAGCCAGTGACCAGTGGATGTTTACGGATACACACCCTGGCTCCCCAGTGCTCTCTGCCCCCTACGCATCAGCTCTCAGGGCCCCCAGCAAGCAGTGGTGCGCTGGTAAGCAGGCTCTTTGAGGGAGGATGGGCACACATAAAGCCTTAATCTGTGGCATTTGCTAATTTCTGTGGTGTGAAACTCCCACTGTGGCAGAATTCAAGATGCCACTGAACTCATAGTTGGGGAGAGATGTACACAATTGGCTGTGGTGAGTCAGTCTGAGCTGTTCCAACACATCCCTGCCAGTGGGATGGAGGCCCAGTTGCCCCGCTTGGTAACCTGCTCATTAACACACCCTGCCCTGGCAGCCTTCCCTCCCCTGTCTGCATCCCCCACAGCCTTCCCAGTGCTTCCCTGGACCACCTCCCAGATAAACAACTTGCACCCAAATAATTGTTTCAGGATATGCTTCTAGTGGAATACAAATTAAAGCTAGATAAACCCATCAGTTGTTGTTCTTTGAACAAAGTGGGCAGAATTCACCACTGGCTGGAGAAATATGTATCCTTTTGGCCTGGCCCCAGCCTAGATTTCAGCCTCACCCTCCCCTAGAGCCCACACATCTCCACCATGGTTTTGCTCCTGGAACCCCCTCCCCCTGGCATCCCCTCCACCAGAACTTCCCAATCCTCCATCTTCTCTTCAAATCTATTTCACACCCAGCCTCCTCTCCAAAGCAGTTCTTGGTCTCTCAGAGCAGAAGGAACTGCTTCCTCCTGCTTTGTTGAGTTGTTTGGACCTTGATTATGACTTTTACCAAGACTTGGTTTGTCTTAGCTTTCTTTGGGTGTGTGCCCTCCCTTGCTGCCCTGGGAGCCTAGAGGGGAAAGAGCTGTGATCTGAACAGTTTCCAGCCTAGGTGCTGCTGGGTCATCATCAGTCAATGTTTGCTGAAATGAATGGACTTGGTGCTGGCCAGGGTTTTTACTCCCCAGCTTCTGCTTTGACTTTCCCCAAGTCACAGTCCGGAACATCCCCAGCCCCAGAACAGGTAAGCACAATCATGGATGTGGGCCCAGAGCATGCAGTGCTGAGGGGGTGACTGTTCCTTCCTAAAGAAGGAAAAAACACCAAGCTCCAAGGAAATGTTTTCTAGCTACCCTCAGGGTGTGTTCAGCACAACAAGGAGAGGTGAGATAGAATCTTAGTTCCCTAGATTTCCCTTTGATGAGAGAATAGGGTCACCTGGCGGTCACCACAGTCTAGTGAACATTCTCTGACTGCAAGCTCACTGGCGGGGGGGGCACTTTATTCTTTCACCCATTAGTTCATCCAGTATCAAGTGCCTGGTAGTGTTCAGGGATTAAGAGCTTTGACTGAACAGCCTGGGTTGGGCACTTGGCTTTGTCTCTGTCACAGGCTGGGAGCCTCTGAATGAGCTTTTAACCCCTGAAACTCCATTTCCACTCTGCAAAGTGGAGATAATCAGGTACTCACCTCTCAGGGTTTGGGGGATGTTTGAATGAGATGACGTATGTGAACTGTATAGTATTTAGTACCTAGTACCTGGTACAGGTACTAAATCCTGGAGCAGGAAATGGCAACCCATTCCAGTATTCTTGCCTAGGAAGTCCCATGGACAGAGGAGCCTGGAGGGCTAGAGTCCACGGGGTTGAAAAGAGTCGGACATGACTAAAACGGTTTAGCATAGCACAGTATGCAAGTACTAAATATATATCAGTTATTTTTTTATATGTTTTTTTATTTTCATTGGAAGTTAATTACTTTACAATATTGTATTGGTTTTGCATATCAGTTATTTTTAAAAGTGTGTGTCAACCTCTGTGCTGAGCTCAAGGAGTGATCATTGAATGAAATGCAACCTCTGTGCTCAGGAAGGTCACAGACAGAAGGTAGAGACAAGACGATAGACCTGAGGCCCCAGTACAAGATGCTAAGTGGTCTGAGAATGAAGTTTGCAGAGGGCTCAGGGAGCCCAGGGGAGGGGACCTATACCAACAGACCCCTGTCAGGGGCTGTCCTTGAATTCCTCTTATTTCTGATAAACATGCTTTGTTTGGTGAGAACTCTCCCTTCCTGTTCTTACTCTGACGTAACAGAGGAGGCTAGCCGGGATACAAGCAACGCTGATGGAGAAGGCAGGATGGTGAGGAGATGCTGGGGGCTTCTTATGACATCTGCTCTCATAAGTCATCCCCACATAAGATAGGAAGGTGCAGGCATGGGTCACGGAGGGCCCCATGCCCTGTATGTTAAATCCGTTCAACCTCAAGGAATGATGACTGACTCCTCCAGAAGAGCCCTTGTTCCTCAGATGAATTCTTGGAAGTTCTCCCAACTACTTAAATGCCTTGATTTGTTTAATCCAAGAAATAAATTGTAAAAGGGGAACTTTCTTACTCAATGTGTAATATCTCTTGGCTTCACAAAAAGCTAGCAATGATATGGCCCTTTTAGGTCTAAGGAGACCACGGTTTGCCATGGAGTCGGGAACGACTTTACTCTCCCGGGGCTGTTGTGATTTTTGGTTGTCCCACTGAGGCAGTGCCCCTGGTGTGTGGTGTGATGGAGGCCAAGGATGCTGCCAAACATCTCACAGTGCCCAGTCCAGCCCCGCCACAGAGAACTATCCAGCCCAAAATGCGAACGGTGTTAAGACTGAGAAATGCTCTCAGACAATGAAGATGAAGGAGTGTGCGTGCCCATGTGTCTGTGTGTGTGTGTGTATAAAAGAGCAAGACACTCTGTGTTGGACTCAAATTGACCGCTGGTCAAGTCAGTGAAGCAGGACAAATTCATACTTAGTTTCTAGTGGGAGGTGACTGGAAAACAGAGATCTGTGAACACCAGGAGTGAAGCCTGAGTCAACAGAAGACACCCGTGGCAGAGCTGAAGCTCGTCGTGTCCAGTCCTCCAATGGCAGGCCAGAGATTTCCAGCCTCAACATGCTGAACACGACAGTCCAGGAGCTGTGGTGGGAGGGAGAGTGTGGAATGGAGAAGCGCCTGGTAATTACAAATAGGTCTCCCCCTGTCCACCAGCAACAGGCAAGCAGAGTTCAAAATAAACAGCATTTTTCCTCCAGCAGGCATGGACACTGCTGATTGGTTTAGAGGTTCGTTAGTGAACATCTGGTTGTGGGGGGTGGTCCCTGGCCCAGGCCTGGATCGCATGCCTGGTCTTTCACCAGAGGAGCCGGGTTGCCGGGTGGTGAAGCATCTGCCTGTGGGCTCCAGGGTCCCAGGCAGTCTTTGCATGCAGACGTGCAAAGCAAGTGGCCTGAGGCTTTGCCCCATTTGCAGATATCTGGCAATTAGTCTCCTTCTGAAGTGGCTGAGCATTCCAGGGCTTTGGATACTGCACAGACTTCTCATCAAGATGGATCTTGCTCAAGCCACTATTTATTTTAACCTTTCCTAGTTGCAGATGGCTCCTGCATGCCCAGCTGTAAAGGCTCTGCATTTCAATCTCCGACTGTAGGGCATTTCCTGTGTGGATTGATTGTCCAGTGGAACGCTGTCAAGGCAGATAACCCTGAGTGTCAGTGGTCACCATACTTCTTGTGTGGCAAAGAGTCCCTAAAGCTTGTTTAAGGCATCCCAAACCAGGAACATACCCCATGAGCCCCATATATTTGGATAGAGCCTAGGAAAAGACATATGTGGAATGGAACGTGCCTCTGTCATCCCCTTCTCCTCCTGCCCTCGATCTTTCCCAGCATCCAGGTCGTTTTGAATGTGTTGACTCCATGGAATAACCCCCCATCTTTCTCTAGTTTGATCACTTAAATTAACGGAGTAATGGAGGTGTCACTTTTTTCCCCCAACTATTGAATTAATTGATTTAACATTGTTTGAGTGTCCATCATGTTCTTGACAATGTAATTAGATCCCAAAGACTCTTGAGTGGAGTGGTGTCAAGAAGAGAAGGAGAATACACAAACTCCCAAGGAGCCTGAGGGCGATGTGTAAGACACACAGAGCCGTCTCTTTTATGAAATGAAGGGTATGAGGTGGTGGATGAGGGGCTTAAACAGACCCTGCTGGCCCTGAGGTGTGGTGCCCATGAGAAGCTGGGCACTGTGCAATTTTCCCGGTTCCCCAACAGACTTTGTGATTGTCTAGAATATAAATGTAGAATCTATGGTCCATTTAGGACATCTTAGGCAAGACTTTGCAATCCATTGGTGGAACTGGTTGCAGACATCAGTGAGGGCTCTTTTTAGGTGGATCCAGTTTATTCTGAATCTGGGGGAATCTGTCAAGTTGATTTTTACCCACAGGTCAATTCCAGGCACCATCGAAAGGAGGGTTTTTGGAAGAATCTACTCTTGGCAGCAAAGTGTTCTGATTGACGATTGCTGTCTGCCAAAGTCCCAGGAGAGTGGAGTGGGCGAGTGTGTGACACTTCTCTGCCATCCTGGGTAAAACTGTGTCCCTTCTAAGTGGTGCAATGGGTGTATATATCTACCCTTCTGCTGCTGTGTGGCATTTGTGGGGTTCACATCCTGGCGGGATGGTTCCTGTTCATTAGCACCTCTTCTGCTCGCCATCCCTGAAGAGGAGGTCATGAAGCTCATGGTACAGAAGACCTCTAATAAGGGGAAAGGGCTGTGGTTGCCCCCAGAGGTGCAGCATTTCATCTCCACTAACCACAGGCTATCTCTGGACACTGCCGCCAGTTTCGGTCTCCATGGAAAGTGATGCTCTGCTTGGTCCTTCCAAATCTCTGTGGACTCCTTGCAGCATTTCTGAGACCATATAATTCTTTGAAGAATTCCCCCCTCTGGAAAACTTCTCTGATTTAGAGTTTATTGTTTTGCTTTCTCTTATTTATTAACTTTTCAGTATATTGAATTGTGGCTAGAGTAACCTTATTGGACATATCTAGAGGATCTAAAATTATAGCTTCAAGTGCTACTGAAACACAGCTGGAGAAATCTCACCTTGAGGAGAATCTTTAAATGGATTTGCAGCACATTTCTGAATAAGCTGCTTCTAAACCTACAGAGAAATTTCTTACCACTCAGGAGTGAGTGTAGATGAAATAGTCTCCCCTTTACTTTAAAAAACAATGCTTCTTACTTATTTTTCTATATACAAAGGCAAAACAATATGCATTATAGAACATATGGAAAATATAAGGAAGTATATTATATAATATGAAAATAAAAATCACCCTTTTTCTCCCTCCACCAGGACAATAATCATTGTTAATATTTGGCTGTTTGTTCTTCCAGTCGTTTTCCGTGCACATATAATTGATATCCATTAAAAATAAACTCTATACATATGCCCTGTATATATAATATACATATGTATAATTTTAATTTTATATCATCCTTTTCCACAGCACTGCAAAGTTTTCCTATGTTATTACATATTTATCAAAAACAAGACTTAAAAACACTGCATCATAGTCTCTAGTATGGATTCAACACAATCCATTTAACCATCATCCTCTTGCTCAACATAATTGTACTTTATTAAAAAAGCATGAATGATGGCAGGTAGGTAAATATTTGATGAATGTCTGACTGCAAATTTGATCATACCCTAGGATAATAACTAAAAGAGGAATTACTGAAGCACAGGATTCAAGCATTTACAAAGCTCTGGAAATGCATTGTCTCCTTAGGAAAAAACAGAGTATTACTGTTTAAAAGCTATTTCATTTTAATTTAATTTAAAATGTAATAGGAATAATATCTCATTCTGAAATGTCTTTTTTTTAAATGTAGTTGATTTGCAATTTTGTGTTAGTTTCAGGTGTAAAGAAAAGTGATTGATTTAAACATATGTGTGTGTGTGTGTGTGTGTGTGTGTGTGTGTGTGTGTGTGTGTGTATATTGGAAGGAGATTCTCTTTCCTTTCCCCCTATATGTTATTACAAGGTATTGCAGATGGTCCCTTGCGCTATACAGTTGCGTATCTAGTTTATATACAGTAGTGTATCTAGTTTATATACAGTAGTATGCATCTGTTAATCCCATACTGCTAACTTAGGCCTCCCTACCACCTTTCCCTTCTGTAACCACAAGTCTGTTTTCTATATCTCTGCAGCAGTTTTAAAACACGTCTGTAATGCCTCTAACTCCTCCCATGGAGATGTGGGATCTGATCCCTTCTCCATGAACCAGGTCTGATTGCAGTGACTTACTTGCCTCTAATACAGTGGTGTACAATGCCAAGGATGTGATGCCATGTGACCGACCAGGTTTGATCAGAAGTAGCCAACTGGTTGTCATTTTACACTTGCTTATAAGCCAGCCACCATGGGAGAATTCTGTCCCCCTTGAGACCTCTGCGCTGGAAAATCCATGTTAGATTATCCCATCCGCAGCCCAGCCGAGCTCCCAGCCCAGAGCCAGCATCAACTGCCCACCGAATGGATGACTCTCCCTTTTCTGGTGGTTTACTCATATCACTTGCCAATTTTAAAAGGTAGTGTTTTCCTTAGGATTTAAAAACATCTTACGGTTCATTAGGAATAATTATAATACTGGCTGAAAATAAATTTCTAAGTTATCATCTGCCTTTTAAAAATTCTACTTTGGCAATTATACAATTGCTATGTAGTCAGACCTTTTAACTATTTCATTTGTGATCTCATGAACCATATCTGGTTAGAAAATGCTCCTTCCAGAGTGCAGTTATTCAGCTACATTTTTAGTTAGTTCCCCTCCCTCCCTTTCTTTTACATTTAACACTGAAATCAGTCTACAGATATTTTGATGTTTGAGAACAATTTGGGCTAATGGCTGAATTTTCCAAAGTCATTTATTGAATGATAATTCCTCATCCAGTAAGTTACACTGATTATTGCTAACCTAATCAAGATACACACACACACACACACTCACACACACACATTGTAGAGTCCATTTCAGGGCTATCTGCTCTCTTTGATTTCCTCTTGGTCCTTGGTCTAGCAAAATATTGCTTTCAATTCTGATGGGACTAGATATGCATTGTTTTTTTATTATTCCAAAATAATTCTTAGCTATTCTTCCTATTTATTCTTCTAGAAGATCTTTTAAATTGTCTTTTAAATTTAGTTCCTCATAAAAGTTACTGGGAAATAACTGAAATCGTCACACTTTGGTTTTCGTCTTGCAACATGATACTTTTCTCTGTTTCCTCAGACCGCCCCTGTGATTGCAAGGTCTCTATCATGTTTCATTTGTTGGGAACCTATATGTAGCCATCAAGGGCTTTAGCATCCCAAGGGCCTGCACTCGGGCCTCCTAGGTGGCACTAGTGGTGAAGAACCTTCCTGGCAATGCAGGAGACATAAGAGATACGGGTTTGATCCCTGGGTTGGGAAAATCCCTTGGAAGAGGGCATAGCAACTCACTCCAGTATTCTTGCCTAGAGAATCCCATGAACAGAGGAGTCTGGTGGACTGTGGTCCATGGGTTCCCAGAGTTGGACGCAACAGAGGATGAGCTGGCTGGATAGCATCACTGACTCAATGGACATGAGTTTGGGTGAACTCCAGGAGTTGGTGATGGACAGGGAGGCCTGGCGTGCTGCGATTCATGAGGTTGCAAAGAGTTGGACACAACTGAGCGACTGAACTGAACTGAACTGAGGTGCCTTAGCAGACACACATGCTCCTGGACCTGAGCACAGGTTGCTGGGTACTAGCTAGAAGACCTTGAACAAATCCCAACCTTTGTTGGTCCCTCAGATTCTTCATCTATAAAGTAGAATAAAACTCCAAACAGCATCATCGTTATTATTTTTAAAAGAGGAAGAGGTCAGTTCATGCTGCCAAACGTGACCATTACTTCTTGCCCTGGCCTCCTACCACCTAGTACTTCACACTCTAGAGCCTTGCAAGCATCTTCAACTCTGCTCTACTGTTCCTCAATTTCTTGTTGTTGCTTAGTCACTAAGTCATGTCCAACTGTTTGGGACCCCCTGGACTGTAACATGCCAAGCTCCTCTGTGCATGGGATTTTCCAGGCAAAGAATACTGGAGTGGGTTGCCATTTCCTATACCAGGGGATCTTCCTGACCCAGGGATCAAACCCTGGGTTTGGTGTCTCTTGGATTCTTTTACTGCTGAGTCACCAGGGAAGCCCTCTGTTCCCCATACCTGTGCCTTTCTTCATTCTCATTTGCCCGGAAGCCTCTCCTCACCATTTTGCCTGGCCCCACTCCTATAGAACCTCTAAGAGCCAGCTCAGGAGCCACCTTCTCAGGAAGCTCTCTGTGATTGGCCAACACCCTGTCTGGCACTCACAGCCCTCTAAGGCTGTGACAGATACCTGTTTGATAATAGCTCACAGTCCATAGAGCAAATCTCTCTCCATGTACTGATCACTTTGTTGCTAGCTGAGGGGAATCTCGAAGACTGTGTCTTATTTTCTTCTATTCCTGGTTACCCACATGCTGTCCGGCCCTTAGAAAGCTCAGTGGGCACTCTCAGCCCTTCAGTGAATTGCATGGATTGGATTAAACAGTGTTGCTCTCTTGGGACATCCTCTATAAGTAGAGTGCTAAAGGATTGGGATGGGAGGAGACAACGAAGATCCTACAAGCTGAGCGGCAGAATCTGCCCTCGTGATGAAGAGGAAGCCGCACGTGTGTAGCCAGACTGCCTTTGCCTTTCAGATGGGGGAAGGCAGGGTAATAGATTCAAGGGCTTCTGAACAGATTCACTTTAAAATGGAAATGGCTCGCCCTTACAGTGCAGCCCTTTCTCAAAAGCCAGTCCCATCTTTCCTCCTGATGAGAATGGCCAAGTTCAACACGCAGGAGGGATGGCTGCAGACACATGTGTCACACCCAGGCAGCTCCCGGCTCCAAACAAGGCCCCACTGAAAGGATCAAAGGCTGCACATGGCCCAGCAGTGACAAATTTATGAAGCCCCGTCATCCGCACAAAAACGTTGTGTATTTAATCTGCCCAGTAGAAATAAATCCATCTCAAGTTTCTGTTGAAGGAATTGCAAGTCAGCCACCCTTCTCCATAAAGATGTAAAGGATCTGTTTAAAGCAAGGTTTACCCTTCTCAAAGGAGGAGAGGTTTTCTCTTCCCCACAGAAGCATCTAAACGCACTTTTGTATTCACTCTTTCACAAGTCCTGAACATTTAGCTTTCAATGAGTATACAAGCTTTGTTATTACACTTAGATTTACAAACAAAGTTGTTGGCACAGGAAAGCCTGTGGTAGGTAGGACAGACCACCCGTAAGTATGCGTATGAAAGCCCAGTTGGAAAATCTCTTCTGTCCGCCAAAAGTGTGACTGCAGTTCTGAAAACTTGGCTGTTCTCTTGGTGGTCGAAAACAGTGAACCTTTTTGTTCATTGAACGCTGAAAAAACAAGTATGCCAAAAGTGCCTTTTCCTAACGGGTTCCAAGACTCCTAGCTATTTTTGCCTCTTTTCTCTCAGGGCTTGAGAACATTCAACAAACGTGAATCAGAGACGCTTTATTGTTCTGTGTGTTATGTTGGAGGTTTCAGATCACGGCCAACAAGTGCTGGCCCATTTGCCTGCCATGTGGCTTACAATGAGGCCCCTTTCTGCCCATGTCCTCTGACCACAGGCGGGGATGGAAGCTGGATGTGCGCCCTTCACTCTCAGGGGTGTGGGGGAGAGGCCTGGGCACCGGATGAGAGGGAAAAGGAGCTTGATCTTTCATCCTGGAGAGACCATTGTGCACGATGGCTGACCGAGGCTTTGCCCTCTGACTATGGAAGGGGGGACGCTGTGTCTCCAGACTGGGAGAGGACCAGCATGTCCTTGTTCTTGTTTAGTCACTTCAGTTGTGTCCGACTCTCTGTGACCCCATGGACGGCAGCCCGCCAAGCTCCTCTGTCCATGGGATTTCTCGAGCAAGAATACTGGAGGGAGTTGCCATTTCCTCCTCCAGGGGATCTTCCTGACCTCGGGAATGAACCCTCATCTCCTGCGCTGGCAGGTGGATTCTTCACCACTGAGCCGCCAGGAAGCCCCAGTATCTCCTAGTAACTCGGAATTTCATTAGCTTGCTACTTCTAACCAGCTGGGCTAACAAAATCTCCAAATGTTACGTGTATGTGTGTTTATATATGCAGACACATAAATATAACACAGTTGACGGTAATCACATACACACACTACGTAATACTAGGCATAACGCTATATGTGCATGTGGATAAGTAATACTTGATGGGACCTGGTTGACATAATTTCTCTGCTGAATAGAGTCTGTCATAGCCTCTGATAGACTGAAAACAGTTTTTGAACTAGTCTTTTTTTTTTTTAATGAAAAAGTCATTACATGTACAAAGCAAAAAGTTCAAAGAGTACACAAAGCTCTGCAATAAAAAATAACTCTCCTCTTCATCCTGCTTCTCCAGGTCCCCTCCACGTGGCAACCACTGTTAATTATTTTTCAAGCATATACTTCCAGAGTAGTTCAATGAACATGTGGGTGAGGGTATGTGTTCGTGCGTGCATGCACACACATACAGCCCTTCAGACCATACAGCCAAACAAAATGGTAACATACTATATTGTTCTCCACCTTTTTCTCTTAATGGTTTATTTTGGAGTTCATTCTCTAATAGCTCACGTTCATTTACATTATTCTTTTTAATGACTGTGTAGTGTTCAAGGTATGATGTCATGCAATTATTGCACCAACTCTTATCAAATCATATGTGGTTCACTACCAGCTCTCTGTTACAACAAACAGCACAGTTATTTATCTTTCACGTGCAAATATATCTCTAGGAGAATCTCCTAGGTGTGGCTCATCATTGTCGGTGGGTATATGCATTGCAAATCTATTATGATTGTTGCTGTTATCATTTATTATTGGGCTTTCCTGATAGTTCAGTTGGCAAAGAATCAGCCTGCAATGCTGCTTCTTGGGACCCTGGTTCAATTCCTGGGTTGGGAAGATCCCCTAGAGAAGGGAAAGGCTACCTACTCCAGTATTCTGGCCTGATTGCCATTGCCGCCATTTATTATTATTATTATTATTATATTTTTATAGCTATCCAAAGCCAGTTTACTCACCCTCTTGTGAGCCAAGAGCACCTGTTTTGTTATCCATTCATCAGCCCAATGTGTTTTGAATTTCAATCTTTGCCAGTCTGATGAATGAAAAATGCCACATTAAACATTAAGGTCTTTTTAATGACAGAGGCTTTATTGCTTTCTCATAATATTATAACACAGGAGAGTTTAAACACTCCTTAGAGATCATTTAGTCCAATTTTCTTATTTTATGATTTTACATTTAAGGAAGAAAGCTCAGTGTGGGAAGTACCCTCTGCCTGGCCACGCAGCATTCCCGCCCCACCCCCTACAACCCCCTTCCCCTACCACGCCGCCACTAGTGCAGAGCCAACAGCGGAGCTAATGTAGGGATAATGTAGAAAAGGATGTTTTACTGCTTCCATTAGTGGAATTTCAACTATCAAGTCACTGGAGTGATGGGTGGAGGCAAATTGTTCCTACATATGATCTGTGTTTCCAATAGACATTCATTTCTCACCGTTCTGGAAGCTTGGAAATCCAAGATCAAGGGGCTTGCATATTCAGTGTCTGGTGAGAACTGGCTTCCTGGTTCATAAATGACCATCTTCCCACTGTATTCTCACCTGTTGGAAAAGACGATGGGCTCTCAGGGGTCTCTTTTATATGAGCGTTTATCCCACTAATGAGGACTCCACCCTCATGACTTAATCACCTCCAAAAGGCTCCACCTCCAGAAGTTGTCACCCTGGGGATTGTTGTTGTTCAGTCTCTCAGTCATGTCTGACTTTGGCTGTCCTTCACCACCTCCCGGAGTTTGCTCAGACTCATGGCCGTTGAGCTGGTGATGCCACCCAACCCGCTCCTCCTCTGTTGTCCCCTTCTCCTCTTGCCCTCATCTTTCCCAGCATCAGGGCCTTTTCCAATGAGTTGGCTCTTCCATGAGGTGACCACAGTACTAGAGCTTCAGCTTCAGCATCAGTCCTTCCAGTGAATATTTGGGGTTGATTTCCTTTAGGATTGACGGGTTTGATCTCCTTGCTGTCCAAGGGACTCTCAAGAGTTCTTCTCCAACACCACAGTTCAAAGTCATCAGTTCTTCAGTGCTCAGCCTTTTCTATTGTCCAGCTCTCACATCCATACATGACTACTGGGAAAACCATAGCTTTGACTATATGGACCTTTGTCAGCAAAGTAATGTCTCTGATTTTTAATACGCTATCTAGGTTTGTCATAGCTTTCCTTCCAAGGAGCAAACATTTTTTTAATTTCTCAGCTGCAGTCCCCATCCACAGTGATTTTGGAGCCCAAGAAAATAAAGTTTTCACTGTTTCTATTGTTTGCCCATCTATTTGTCATGAAGTGATGGGATCAGATGCCATGATCACTTTTTGAATGTTGAGTTTTAGTTCAGCTTTACTCTCCTCTTTCACCTTCATCAAGAGGCTCTTTAATTCCTCTTTGCTTTCTGCCATAAGGGTGGTGTCATCCACACATCTGAGGTTATTGATATTTCTCCCTGCAATCTTGATTCCAGTTTGTGCTTCATCCAACACAGCATTTTGCATGATGTACTGCATATAAGTTAGACAAGTATGGTGATAATATACAACTTTGATGTACTCCGTTCCCAATTTTCAACCAATCTGTTGTTCCATGTCCAGTTCTAACTGTAGTTTCCTAACCTGCATACAGGTTTTTCAGAGGCAAGTAAGGTGGTCTGGTGCTTTGCTTTGTTTTTTAATTGGAGAAATATTGCTTTACAATGTTGTGTTGGTTTCTGTTATTCAACAATGCAGATCAGCCCTAATTATATCTATGTCCCTTCCCTCTTCAGCCTCCCTCCCCTCTTATTATTTATTTATTTTTAATTGGAGGAAGGGATTAGGTTTTAACATATGAATTTGTAGGGACACAATCATGCAGTCTATAGCACTCCTTAAGCAGGAGCCAAAGTCAGGTACACAAGGGTTCCATTTCTGGTCCTTTACAATAGTGTTGCCACTTTCAGCAAGCTACCTAATTCATCCAAGCCTCAGTTTCCTCATCTGCAAAATGGGAACAGTGACAGAGTCTATCTCTTCTGGTTTCCATGAGGATTAATAAGATAACACATGAAAATCATTTGACAATGATGCCCAACAGATGGTTAAGCCCTTCGTATGCTTTGAAGGTGTCTGCACCGTGTTGTCATTTTCTGGTAGTCTTCAGCCCAGTGACTTCTGCTCTTTTTTAACCTGCACTTCTTGTTCTCAGACCACTCTGCTGTACAAGGCATTATCTAAAATAGGAACATTGTCAGGGAAAGGACTGCCCCTTGGAATGAACAAGCCACACACCACAGGAAGGGGGGGAAGGATGCTCCCCAGACAAGATGCTTCGTCTCTTGGTTTTGCTGAAGCAACTCTTGGAGATTTATTAACAGATGGTGTGGTGGTGTTTGTAGCTTCATTTCATCCAAATGTGTCTTGGGGGAGGGGGGGTGGGTATGTCAGGGTTTACCTTGTCTTTTGTTCAATCAACCACCAGAGACCTCCAGGCCTGTGGACAGCACGGTGTTGCTCTGAACCCTCTGGCATTCCCCACTCATGTTTAATTTCAGAAGCTGACACCCTCCAAGCTAAAACCCATGTGGCAAAGCAGCCATCTAGAAGCATGGCTGGGATAAATACAGCTTTCTAGACTGTGGAAATGCTAAGTAGGAACTATTTCCTTCTGGTATTTTAAATCTAAAATTTTTGTCTTTCAACATTTTCCCCTCTCTCTTTCTCTTGCAATTGTACAGTCTGTGGTCTAACTTCTTTTTGAAGTTAGTAGTAGATTATAATTCTTGGTTTTATGTAAACAAATTGTGTGTGTGTGTGAGATTCTCTCTTCTTATTAGCCAGTCTCTTCATACCAGTAGGAGGACAGGTTTCTAGGAGATTTGTTCATTTCTAAGCACATAGTGGAGGCTTCTGTTGTGGCTCAGCTGGTAAAGAATCTGCCTGCAGTGTGGGACACCTGGGTTTGATCCCTGGATTGGGAAGATCCCCTGAAGAAGGGAAAGGCTACCCACTGCAGTATTCTGGCCTGGAGAATTCCATGGACTGTATAGTCCATGGAGTCCCAAAGAGTCGGACATGACTGAGCATCTTTCACTTCACTGACTAAGGTCATAGGGGACATTTTCTGTGGGACCAGGTTGCAAATGAGGATTTCTGTAACCGTGGATTGTTTGGCCTCCTCATAAAATGTCAGGTTTTTATTGAAATAACTGAAACTGATGCTACATCCACTCCTTTACTAGAAAAGAGGCAATGTAAAGATAAATTATAGGAACAACAGCCCCCTTTACACCTAATTTCTGTGTTACACACATTCATGCTCAAGCACTCAGTCATGTCCGACTCTTTATGACCCCATGGACTGTAGACTGCCAAGCTCTTCTATCCATGAGATTTCTCAGGCAACAGTACAGAGTTGGTTGCCATTTTCTGCTCCAGGGGATCTTCTCGATCCAGGGATCACACCCATGTCTCCCGCATCCCCTGCACTGGCAGGTGGATTCTTTGCCACTGAGCCAGCTGGGAAGGGTCTATGTTACACATTCCTCTCATTTTCCCAACGCTGCCTTCCCCTAAACCATCAGGGCTCTGTCACAGAAATTTCAACATGTTTCAAGCACCTTCAAAAATAACACACAACGCAGACCAAGTGCAATGTGGACACTTCAGTTTGCCTCACTCATAAGAAATCTGGAGAAAAATATAATTAACTCTTGCTTTGGAAAGACTGATGTTGAAGCTGAAACTCCAGTACTTTGGCCACCTGATGCAAAGAGCTGACTCATTTGAAAAGACCCTGATGCTGGGAAAGATTGAAGGCAGGAGAAGGGGATGACAGAGGATGAAATGGTTGGATGGTATCACCAACTCAATGGACGTGAGTTTGAGTAAATTCCGGGAGTTGGTGATGGACAGGGAGGCCTGGCGTGCTGCAGTCCATGGGGTCGCAAGAGTTGGACACAACTGAGTGACTGAACTGAACTGAACTTGTTAGGAGAATGTACAGGTTAAGAGGCTGGTGGTGAAGAGGCCGGGGCTCTGTGGCTGTAGGTACTCCGTCTCACTGCAGGGGCTGTTGCCCTCCTGGGTCCTGTTCCCTCATCTGCGTCCCAGGACTTTAGATTAGCTATCTAGATTTGGGGGGTGGTCGGAGGTGGAGCCCTTCCATCTATCATGCATCTGAGTCCCAGCTTCACGCTGCTGTTTGCTTATTCCTTATTGGTTGACTCATGGTTTTCCCTCAATTTTTAAACAAACAAAATAAAAAGAAATCAATAAAGAAAACAATAATCACTTTCTTTACATCACCTCAAACTAAGTTGACATAGATGCACCTAGATCTCTTTCTCTCCTCTTGCCCTCTTTTAAAAATCACACTATTGATATTTGATATTTGCTCATTTTAAATGAGAATTTACACACTCAATGCAGAAAAGTACAAAGATGAAAGTTAAAATAACAAACATGAAATCTCATCCTCCAGAAACAGAGTTTCTTAGATTAAAAGGAATATTGCTTCTTCCACATATACATGCAAAATATTGACAGATATTTTAAGTTGATGGGTATAAATAGTTGATAAAGATGGATGTAATCTGTACATATTCTCTTATTAAGGATTTAAATTTAACTCTGAGTTTTAAAAAATCTGAATCAAAATAGAAGGTTCTGTTAAGCCACAAAATTATTGTATGTTATGAAAGGTTATTTTCTAAAGGAAGTCTCTAAGGGTAAAAATTAATGTTTTAGTTTATGAAAAAAAGAAATTATTGGCTCATGTCACTAGGAAGTCCAAGGAAAAGGTGTTAATTCCAGATGCAGCTGGATCTAGAAATGGCAGCAAGATTATCAAGTGTCTATATAGCCCTCCCTTCACTCATGTGTCTTGCTGTTTTCTTCTGGTTTGGTTCATGCATATGTGGTGGCAAACCTTGCTACGGGCAACTCCATACTTACATTATCCTAAAATATAGATGCTGGAATTGTCAAGAGATTGGAGTAGTTGCATCTTCTGTGGTTAGGCACATGTTTCAATTCATCAACTTTCTAGTCTCAAAGATAGGAACAGAAACATCGTCATATTTCCTTATCTCTGCCTACTAGATGCCAGTGTTTCATGATTGCTCTCTTTACATCATCCAGATTTACAACATTCACACATTTATTATCATGATTCCCACAGTTTTGTTTATGTTTAGTGTCGGTCTGATATAAAAATGAAGTCAGGGCTCACTACTACTCATTTTAATGTGGTTCTCTTTTCTCTACTTTGACTTATCATAATTGGTTGGATTTTGTTGTTGAGCAGCTTTTCAAAATTGTTCATTATTAGTGTATGCCCAATGTTCTTTCTTTTAGTTTCAGATTATTTCTATGTTGCTTTTATACTTGAAATACGTCTTAGGTAAAATTCTCCCAGGACACATTTTCTTTACTTTGGGCCTTTGTCATCATGCTGATGTCGTCTGGCTTTAAATTTTACTAAGGAAAATTCAGAGGCCAACTTGATTCTCACCCCTTCCTCCCCTGCTTATAGATACTTTTAAACTTTCTTTTTTGCATGACAAATTATTTCTTTATCCTTTAAGCTTAATAATCTAAAAACTGTATGTCAGTGTTATACATGCTCTTTCCCATTTTCCTGGAATACTGTATGTTTCTTTCAGTTGATCGATTTGGGTCTTTCTTCATTCCCTCATATACCCTATATCTAAATGCATCTATATTTTCAGTTGTAGTCTCTATTATAAGCTACCAATTATTTTTATGTTGGATCATTTTTTCTTATTTCTATCTTTATTAGCTTTTTTTCATTGTTTTCTCATCTCTGTGAATTTTTTAAAACTCTGTATTTAGATGGATTATTTCAAACCTTGATAGCAGTTATACAAACTTATATTTTACTTCATATTTATCATTTCTAGTGCCCTCCATTCTTGTGATTACAAGTTTCCTTCAATTGTCATTTCTTTTTAGCATTTCTAATAGAGCACGTCTGCTGGAAAGAAAATTTCCCAGCTTATATTTATCTGAAAGTGTCTTTATTCTTGTCTTAATTTTTGAAAGGTAGTAACTGAATATTTAATAGAATTCTGGATTGATAGGTTTTTCTCCCCTTTCAGCAATTTAATGGTGACGTTTCAGTGTCAATCTGGCCTTTATTATTCTTGGAAAGGGGTCAGTAGCCGTTCAAATAATTGTTCCTCTGAACAGAATGTGTGGGTTTTTTTTCTCTCCTTTGGCTGCTTTCAAGGTTTTCTCTTTATTTTTGATTTAGTAATTTAATATGATGCATCTTGATTTATTTTTTTTTCTATTTATCTTCCAGTTTTGCTAAACTTCTTGGATCTATAAAATAATGTTTCACCAAATATTTGGAAATTTTGACCTTGACTTCCTCAAATATGCTTTTCTGCCCTACTCGCCCTCTACTTTCCTTTTGGGACCACAATCACTAATACATGTTAAACTACTAGGTATCATCCAACAGGTCACTTGGTACTGATTAATTTTTCCAATTTAAAAATTTTATTCATAGTAAATAATTTCTATTACTCTGTCTTTAATTTACAGATCCTTCCTTTGACTATCTTTAATCTGTTGTTGCTGCTAAGTCGCTTCAGTCATATTCGACTCTGTGTGACCCCATAGACAGTAGCCTACCAGGCTCCCCGTCCCTGGGATTCTCCAGGCAAAAACACTGGAGTGGGTTGCCATTTCCTTCTCCAATGCATGAAAGTGAAAAGTGAAAGTCAAGTCACTCAGTTGTGTCCAACTCTTAGTGACCCCATGGACAGCAGCCTACCAGGCTCCTCCATCCATGGGATTTTCCAGGCAAGAGAACTGGAGTGGGGGTGCTATTGCCTTCTCCAAATCTGTTGTTAAGCACACCCAATACATTTTTCATTTACTATATTGCATTTTTATTGCACAATTTTCATTTGGTTCCATTTCTCTACTGAGATTCCCCACCTTTTCACTATGACAGTATTTTTTAAAAACTTTTCAGACACATTTTTACTAGGTATTTTTAAGTCCTTGTCCACTGACCCTAATATTTGTATCATCTTGGGATCAGTTTCAGTGATTACCCAGTGACTCTGGGTCACATCTTCTTATTTCTTTCATATCTACTTTTCTTTCTTTTGTCTTTATTACAACCTGAACATTGCGGCAGATATCTTGTAGGTCCTCCGGATACAGTTATCTTCCTCTGAAGAGTGTGAATTTTCATTCTAGTATGGAGTTAAATTACTAGCTAATCATCTTGAACTTGTGGAGTTTTCATTTTATACATTTTTAAGATGTGTCCATTTTGGTTTTGATTTTTGTCTCAAGGTAAATCCTTATTTCTAGAACATAGTGTTTATCCATAAGGATAACCTTTCTGGTATTTCAGTGAAAAAGCCTGAGTTATTAACCAAGACACTATAACTTGGCAGGATTTAAATTCAACAGTGTCTCCCATAATCCATCCAACAGCTGAAATCAAGGCTCAAGTTTTTCAGGCTTCTAGCTCTTTCTTTTGCCAATCTTTAGAGTGTCTCTATCCATGAACAATTTAGGAGTCGGCCAAAGATCTGGGGAAATACATATACAATACATATTTGGCGACTCTCCACTCAAGCTCTGGATTTTCCCTCCTGTTTTCAAATGCTATGATAGCCCTAAATTCCATCTTCTAACATCTCAGGCCAATAAATTGTACTTTTCTGCTTGATCTTTACCTACCCAGCACTCTGTAGACTGGAAAATGCCCTCAAGGAAAAAGTCATATAAATAAGGATCTCACCCCAATGATCTCCATCTTCTAAGGCTTGAATCTCTTCCAGTTCCGCCTGATTTTGTTTGTCCTCAAGCGTCTTTAAATTGTTGGGGTTTTATATCCTGTTCAGAGTCAGTTAAACATAAGCTTCTTCAACATGATTGGAATTGAAACGCCATATTTGATTTTAAATAGTAGCCACTGTGTACTGTTAGTCCCATAATAAATTGTTACTGTCCTCGTGGTCTGAACCTCCATTTTTATATCACTTTGTGGGTTTAACATCTTATCTTAAGGTTATGGCTTCTAAAAAATTTCAGACTTTCTGTTTATTGTGGGGCCCAACAGACACAAAAGGGAATTTGCTACATTAATATGTGATGAATAGGGAGACAGGTTCTCAGACTCTGCAAGGCCATAGCACAACAGACAATTCTTTACCTCAGAGTAGTGTGTTGGTTAATTCCAAGTATTACTATAAAAATCAAAGGTTCTGAATGCCATTAATTTTTCTGCTATCACTTGACCTTCAGGGTATGTCTTAAGACCGACAGAAAGCATCCTAGAAGAATCCACATAAATCTCCCAAGCAGATGATCAGATACAAGATTATCTAACATTGGATGGTCCTAGGCCCCAACCGCCATTCCAGGCTTCTTGAAGGTAAAATAAGTGTTCACATTTTATAAAAATAAAATGAAAAGTATCTCTTGTGGTCATTAAGATCATACATCCATCTAAAATATATATATATTCTTAAAAAAGTTACAATGAAGGCTACAAATGCCTCCTGTTGGCTCAGTTTATTCCTCCCTATTATCCCTGAGTTTTGAAAAATATGAGACTCTACTAGTACAGCTTCTTTCTGAGAAGCTTTAAATCTTTAGAGAATATGCAGGTGAAAGGGTCTGAGACCCCTATCTGGAATCTGTTTAGAGTAAACCAGATGAAACTAGAAAGAATTGATTGAGCTCCTTTGCTATGTAGCACGAAAAAAGAATTATTCTCCAGGACAGAGCAGAGTCAGTTGGGGTGTATTCTTTCTTTGGGACACTTAACTTTATTTATGATCTCTGTTTCTTGTCACTTCTCAGGTTATCTGGGAACTTTTAAGGCAAATGCACAGACTGGTTAGTTTCTCTTAATCAGTGTAAGCATCGTTTCATCCTTAGCCTGGATTGTGCTGTCCTGGTAGATAAAGAGGTTATCATCATGGTATTCTCACATCTAACCTTTAGAAGTGAAAAATTAAATAAAATTCCACATCTGAGGAGTTTCACAGATCTCTCATCCCAGGTTGATGTATGGAGGCTAGTGTTCAGCTTAATACTTTCAGGATTAAGAACAGGTCTGTGAACTTCAGAGATTTTTCTTTTGGCTCTTAAGTGTCTAACCCATGTTTCTGGGATATTTCCAGAACATCCCACTGACACATTATCTTTTGTCCTAGAGGCCAAGGAAAAACAACAATGACTAATTATTATTTTAACAGGCATCTGTGTCAAAGAGTCTTAAGCTTAGGAGGAGATACAGATGAGGCTATCTCACTGCATACAGTGAAATTCTCAGTCTTCCAACTTGTCCTTTGTACTCAGTTTAATTTAGAAGTTAAATAGCATTTTTAAGAGATAAGGAAATGGGGATCTCAAAGTTTTAAGCAACCCAACACAAGTTGCCTGATATCTGATGACTCGAAAGCCTTTCAGGCTGACTGTTTCATCTGCAGTGGCTGGTGACCCTCTGATGTCAGCTGCATCCCCTTATGGTTTCTGTCTGCGGACTGTGCCATTTGGGGGAATACCCTATCACATGACCCACTCGCTCCCCGAAAAGCTAGTGAAGCCAGGTGACAAGGAAGGGGGCACTGCGTGGTGGCTATGAGTTTTCACACCAAGAGCTCTAAGCAAAGATGTCTTGCTAAAGGCCCTTTCAGCCTCTGGGCCTGCTCCCCCTGATTCAGTTTCGGAACCACAGCTCAGCTGATTCTGGAGAAATATAACCTTGACTCTGTCACTCCCTGATGAAATCCCAAATGTCACCTGTCACTGCATGGTTACAGCCTTTCAGTGGCTCCCCTACCCCCTCCAGGATGAGACCCAAATTCCTGTGCATGCCGCACAAGGCCCTGGCGTTCTGGGCCTGTGGTTCTTCAGCCTCATCTTTGTCATGTCCTCTCCCACTGGGAGCTGCAGATGGAGAAGCTACCTGGCTATTTCCTCTCCTCTCCCTGCCTCTGATGAGCACCCTCGTCCCACCTGGCACCTTTGCTGCCCTCTCTTCTTCTTACCCTCCCACTTTAAACTCAGATACCAGCTCCTCCTGGTGATCTTACTACACTGCCCTCCAGGAAACCTGGGCCAGAGCTCATCCACCAACTCCCTCCTTGAACTGAACGCTCCTGTAAGAACCCATCTGTGGACTACATCCTTGGAGCCCAGAATGGGCTCACATGTGGTCAATGCCCAATAAATATTTGCTAAATGAATCTAAGATAGTTTGCAATCTTTTCAAACGTAGAACGAAGGGACAGAAAAAGATAGTTGAGAGCTCTTTGCTTTGTTTCCTTTTAAAAGAACTCTTTCCGAAAGTGGTGTCATTTAAGAATTTTTGTTTAGTTTTTATTTTAATATCCTTCAGGGTCTGATTTTTACAAAGGATCCCTCTTGATCTCTGAATATCACCCTGGAACATCAGACAATGAAAAGCACTGGAGTGATTTACTCGGATTGGAGGTGGTGGAAGAAAATGAATGGGCATATTTTCTTTTAGTTTTTCCCTTAAAACATCTTGTCTGAGGGAAGTGGGAGGGAGAATTTGGAAAACTGTCCCTTAAAACAGTTTTCATTAACTGAAAAATGGTGTGAAAGAAAAATATATGTCTGATGGAAAGGCAGTTTAGTTATCACACATATGGGATGCATTTTTCTTGAGTTAAAAAGTTTCTGAAGAAAAGAATCCCATAAATATACAGTTTTATTTTGATATTCAACTCAATTCAAAAGTGCTACAGAGAATTGAACATAAAAAGCTTTGACTTTTGAAGACCACATCTAAAATTGTATTATTGTTGGCATATTTATTGAAACATGTAGCATAGATGATTGATTTATTTCCATGCTGTTTTGCTGAGCTCATGTTTAAGTCTTGATTTTTGGTCAGGGCTGAGTTTTGTCTTTGAGATCTTGTTTGAAAGATTTTTTTTTTTTTTGTAATATAAGAATAGATCCATTTTGATTCTTATTTCTGCAAGTAGCAGAACTGATCTCAGAACTTCCTTTTTATGGATTAAGTGTTAAATTAGATGGTGCTTTGGAAGGTTTTCTCAGGGATTTCATCTCCAAAGTATTTTCCAAGTGTCTTCCCCTCACTGGCTCCAGAGTAGGACCCCCAGGATCAGGATCATAAACTCAACGGCTCTTTGATATGGAAATGGCCATACAATGGGCAATTTACCCCAAATACAAAAATAGGTCTTAGAGGATCTTAATCTAGGTTCAGAATGCTAGGCTTCTGTGAAATTTGCATGCAGCTCACACTTTCTGTTCTTTCTTTGCCAATACTGGAGTAAAATGCAGTTAAGGAGAAGATAAGATGCTGGCCAGTCAAATGGAATACATGTGATAAAATGAGTGTCTTACCGCTAAAACCAACTCTCTTTTCACCAAGTCTGTGCCACCTCTGATAGGAGCAGGGGTCCTTGGGAGAATGCCATGGACTTACATCACGTGAAGAAAGTTTTCCAGAAGAGTTAGATTGTGAGAATTCCTCTTATTGAAAGACACTCTTTATGGAACAAGGGGGAATAAAGGGGAGGAACTTGGAGCTTGGAAGTGGCCGAATGCCCAGTGACTCTGTTCCCCTTCTCTTGCAAAACAGTCCCCCAAGTTCAAGTATCCAGAGACCCCTGGGATCCCAACTCTTCTCCTTGTAGATTCTCAAGACCTTCCAGATTTGTCTTAACTGTTGGTCTGACCCTTCTGTCTTCAAGCTGTTGTGAGTCTGGAAATTATTAGGCAATGACCACTGTGAGACACTCTCACAGGATTAAGCCTTGAGAGAGGGAATGACCCAAACCATTCCCTCAGGGAACTTCCCCAGAGGAACATCATACTTAGATGATAGGTTCGGGAACCAAGGCCCCTAAGACAGAAATCTCCTATGTTCAACCTCACCCCTGGAAGTTTCTAAGGGAGGCGATGTGTTGAAGAATGATGTACTTTGACATTCATCTTTCAATGTAGCCATCAGTCCACTGACATGGGCCTTTGGTCTTTCCAGCCTTCAGACTCAGACTGAAACATCAGCTCTCCCTGGGTCTCCAGCCTGCCAAGGTTTGAACCAGTCCATACAGTCCATCGGTCCATCCAATGCTCAGTCGTGTTGGACTCTTTGCAGTAGTCTGCCAGGCTCCTCTGTCCATAGGATTTCCCAGACAAGAGTACTGGAGTGGGTTGCCATTTCCTTCTTCAGGGGATCTTTCCTGCCCAGGGATAGAACCCCAGGCTCCTGCAGTCTCCGGCAGGCAGATTCTTTACCCCTGAGCCACTAGGGAAGACCACGTGAGAGAGACTAAGACTGACTAAATAAGGGTAGGAAACAATGAAATGAATCCCTAGAATTCTGAGTGGGCCAGTTAACTAAAAGGTCAGTAGAGCGTAAGTGGAAAAAGCATATAATTAACCAAAAAGTTGAACGAAATTGAAGTAAAATCTTATATTTCTAAGACTATTGGTCCCTTTTTAAAAAAAAAATTCTGTTTTTTTTCCCCCACTGATCCTCTCTGACTTTTCAATTATCTATACAGCTTCTCTTCTTTTAAGTTCTCATCGATTAGGAGCCTATTGGGTTATTATTCCTGGGTAAGATTTGAAGAGGGACTCAAGTAGTATAATTCCTGAAATCAAAATTCTGGGTGACTGAGGTGGTGAACTGAGTCCATTATCTGTGAAAAGGGGCACAAAAGGTAAAGAAAGTGCTTCAACATCTATGAGGCAAAATCAAAGTGCATGTGATATGATTTAATGTAATTTCTCTCTATATTTTTGAAATGTGTGTTAACAGAGGGGAAAGATGTTTCTCAGAAAGGGAAATATCCTGAATGAGAATCACTGAATTGGACAGATGGAATAATTCATACCCTAAAGATGGTTTAGTTATCAAAAAGTGTTAACTGGAGAATGCAGTCAAGTTCGAAGCATTTCTCGGGGCTCTAATGATAGAGCAAATGCAATAATCAGTGGCACATTTCCTGCATTACTATGCAAATCACGCTGCTTCTAAATTAATAGTTGTCATTTGTTGTGTTTCCTGGTTTCTCCTATCCCTTTCATTTCGGTATCAGAGATTAAGAAAAAAAGGCATACTTCTATTATCAGTCAACTTTTGACTACATGTATTTTCACTTTTTGGCCAAGCTCTAGTTCACTGACACCGACTTAATGAAAAGAAATGATAGTACTATTAAAAAATAATTATGGACTTAAAATAGCAGGCACATTCTTTAACTACCATGGTTATAGTAGTGATGGGTTATGATTAGAGCCTTAAGTGTAACTGTGAATTATCCTCCTTCTGTTCTTTGAGGGTGAGGGGAAGAGTACATAATGATTCCAAATATTTTTTCCTTTATAAAATTATTTTTGGCTGGAGGCATAGTTTAAAGATATATATGTTTTGTTGTGAAATGCTCTAAAAAGCCAGTTTAATGGTGGTGTATCAGTGATTCCTAAATTGGGCAGGAGGGTAAGCAGCATATCAGACCCAGGGCGGGGGGTAACTTCTCAATGTCAATGTCCCCCTGGAGATTCTGGCATCTAGCTGAAAGGAGACCGTTCATTGCCCCCTACTCCTTGCTAGCGCTAACCACTTTGAGTAATTGATGGAATAATATTCTTTAGCTATCGTGGGGATATACATAGGTTGAGAACTACCAACTTGAATGAATTTTGCAGTTAAAGAACTAGGCCACTGTAACTTAACTCTCTTGTCTTTTAGGATAAGATTAGGTACCAGTTACTGAGTATGTATATGTATTAGCTACTTTGCTATGTACTTGCATACACAGATGAGGAACTGGAGGCTTGGTGAAGCATATTGTCCAAGACAGCCTATTAGTGGCACTGCTGTGATTTGCATCTTAGCTTTTTGGCCTCCGAAGCTCAATAAAAGAGATCACTATCAATTTGAACAACTGGGGCAAAGCCCTGCAATGGACATCTGTGATTGCCTGCCACCATGTCTTTCTATCTTAGAGTGGCAGCGGCTGGGCTTCCCAGGTGGCACTAGTGGTAAAGAACCCATCTGCAATGCATGAGACATGAGAGACGTGGGTTCAATCCCTGGGTCAGGAAGATTCCCTGGAGGAGAGCATGGCAACTCACTCCAGCATTCTTGCCTGGAGAATCCCATGGATAGAGGACTGGTGGGCTATAGTCTACAGGGTTGCACAGAGTTGGACACAACTGAAGTGATTTAGCATGCATGCACCCCAACTCTCCTTTGGAGATCACTCATCTCTCACTCTGAGTTCATATGGCTCATTCTCACTGCTGACTCCAGGGATGGCCTCTTTCTCAAATTTAACCAATCAAGGAGCACCTCCTAGAACCTCAGCCTCAGGGAATGGTCCAGGGATGGGCATATGACCCTTATATATATTATAAGGATTTGGCATAAGCAATTACAGAGGTAAAGAAGTTCCAACATCTGGGTTGGCAGGCTAGAGACTCAAGAGAACTGATGTAGAGCTCCAGTCTGAGTCTGAGTCTACAGGCCTGAGAACCAGGAGAGCCAAAGATATAAGTTCCAGTTCAAACCCTGGCAGGCTGGAGATGCAGGAAGAGCTAATGTTTCATTCTGAGTCTGAAGACTGGAAAGATCAATGTCCCGGCTCAAGGAATCAGGCAGGAGGGGTTCCCGCTTCTCTTGGGAGGATCAGCCTTTTTGTTCTTCTCAGGCTTTCAGTGGATTGGATGAGGCTCCCCTTCATGAAAGTGATCAATCTTCTTTCTTCGGTTTATCAATTCAAATGTTCATCTCATCCCAAAATGCTCTCACAGCACACTCAGACTAGGTTTGACCCAATATCTGAGCCCCTCATGGCTCAATCAAGTTGACACATAAAATTAACCATCACGATATCAGAGAGTAGAGCTGAGCGATGCTATAACATGAATGACTCACCAGCGGCACCTCTAATTCTAGCCACGCCTCATTCTTTCCCTTGGGTCTTTTCACACACAGAAGCCAATAAATCCCCAGCTCCATCCTCCTTTCTGAGGGAGGAGGGAAGCAATCTCACCAACATGAACCCCTCACCAGTCAGTCCTTTCAAGTCTTCACATAGCCCTGATGAAACATAAAATCAGCTGCCCGCTGTACTGAAGTGCATTAAAAACTCACCCGGAAGTGCAATTGCTGGCCCTGTGTGTGTGACTGCTGAATTTAGGGTAGTGGCAGGGACCACAAGGCAAGAACATTGCTTCTGCTCGTCTCACAGGATAGCACCCATATACAGAAATGAAATGCTTTCAACACATTTGCAATCTTTCAGTAATTTTCCATTCTTTCAGGCATTTTAAATTCCTACATTGATCAGTTTTATTGCTTTTAGTTTTCTTTTGACTTTTTAAAATTTCAAATAAAATTATTTGTTGAGGCAAAATTGTCCTGTGGTTTTGTCCACATTTTTTTAAAAGTTCACCTGGTTTTTCTGCTGAGATATTTGGAAAAAGCTCAACAGCAAAAATTAGGTCTTGAAAACCTCCTTACTTTCCTGGGTTGTCTTTCAGGCTGTCCTTACATTCAGGAATCTATTCACAATCTCTTTTTTATAATATAGAGATGGAACTAAGAAGACCTAACTTATAATTAATTACTTCCCAGAGTACTTTGTCCTTCTTTTAATGTGTCCCTGAGAGCTAGTTATGGATTCATCCAGAAATGTTTATTTCTAATAATAAGAGAGTCCTCCAGTCAATTAACACAGAAGCCTGTCTTGTACTACAGTACCTCTAGTTTCTGGCCAAAACCTTCTTTTAGTTCTATTTGAAAAAAAGAAAGACTTCACTATTGCTTGTTCATTTAAAACTGCACTATTTGACCTGGTGTGTACTTGCCACACCTGTCCAATTGATGCCTTTTAGAATAAAAATGACAAAGCAATTTGGACTTGCAAAACTATAAAGATATTTAGAACATGTCTATAACTCCAATTCTATTATCCAAAAAATGGCACGGTTGATATAGTGTCAGTTTACTTCAAAGGGCAATTTTCAGAATAAGCTGAAATATGAGATATGAAAAAGTAGGTTAAAATACTCCTAAAGGTAGTTGTTCCATAGTATCCTTTATAACATAGGATTGGAGAATTCTAATGGGGTTGAGTGGGCTTCCCTGATAGTTCAGTTGGTTAAGAATCCACCTGCACTGCAGGAGACCCCAGTTCAATTCCTGGGTCAGGACGATCCGCTGGAGAAGGGCTAGGCTACCCACTCCAGTATTCCGGCCTGGAGAATCCCATGGACTGTATAGTCCATGAGGTTGTGAAGAGTTCAATACGAGTGGGGTTGAGGGATGAGTAACTTTCTGAACTACGTAAATCCATTTTGGAAAGCCCATTGTCTCAAGTCCTATGGGACCGAGTTCTCAATCTTTCCCGATCACAGGAGTTCTCAGTCTTTCCCAACCACAGCATGCATGGGAGTCATAACCTGCACGAAAGCCCAGAATCCTTAAAGTTTCACACTCCAAATTCTTTGGGACATAGCATCCTACTTGAATGTGTTCCCATAACTAGGGATAGGGCATCAGTAATTGTGACTCCCTGTGGCTTAGGGGTGCCTAGGACAGAAAGGGTGGAGAGAGTGATGGAATTTCCCCCTGAGACACTCCATATCTCACCTCCTTCTCTTTCATAAAGCAGACGAGAATGCAAATGGGTGATCACAGGTCATTCACGGCTAACCTGAAATCTGAGGTAAATTTTTGTCCCTTAAACTTTAGCAACATAGCTGCTTAAACTCTCAGTAACAAATATTACTTGAGGAGCAACTCACAAATGAACTTGACTCACCTGTGACTCATGACCCTGAAGATGAGGACCGTGCATATGAAGGGGGTTGGCGTGGGTGGTAATGCAGAGATATTTGGTGGGAGAGATGGTGTTTCTTGTTGTTGTTATTTAGTTGCTCAGTTCTGTCTGACTCTCTTGTGACCCCATGGGCTATAGCCCACCAGCCTCCTCTGTCTGTGGGATTTCCCAGTCAAGAATACTAGAGTGGGTTGCCATTTCCTTCTCCAGGGGATCTTCCTGACCCAGGGATTGAACCTGCATCTCCAGCATTAGCAGGCGAATTCTTCACCACTGAGCTACCAGGAAGCACAGAGATTGGGTTCCCATGTCTAAAAACATCTTTTCACAATCAAACGTGTCCCTAGAATTCCAGAGGAACTTCCGTTTCCTTATGTATAAAATGGGAGTAGTGAGGACTGGAGACAATAGCTGAGAGCATGGAGATCACAGATGCTTAGTAAGGGGCAGAGAATCTTCCTTTCTAAGATACAACAGTGGAGTGGTCTGTGGGTTGCAGGGACTCAGAAAAGATCATGAACACCAAGCGTTTGCAGTGCATTCTGCCAACATGCCGGGAGGAAATGAGAACAAGCAGGGCACGTGGTCCATGTATTCCTGGAGTGCCCGGCTACATGGTGGAGACAGACACCAGCTTAAGGACTTCTGCTTTGGCTAACTGTGGATAAAATCTACATGGAAGGGCAGAGAAAGTTCCATGCAAGTGGAATTGGCAGGGGAAGGTAGCAAATGTTTGCATTGCTCTAAAACACATGCTGTCATGACGCTTAAGAGCATTACCACCCACGCCAAAATGTTCTCCAATTCTACCTTAACACACCGACTGTGCAAAGAGTCCTTTATTATTTTCTCAAATCAGGTTTGGCTGCTGGGGACACGAAGCCGTTCCTTGGTGCCCTTCGAGGGAGCACAAAGAAAATAACAAGGGCATGAACTGCAGCGATTGCAAAGAAGCTGAGACAGGAGACTATCAAATGTGTGCGTTCCTTGGCAGGTACAACCAGCTCAGCTTTTATTGCACAAACAAACGCTACCAGGCAGCGATGCCATAGATGTCATAGATGGGGTGTGGAGGGGACAGATGGCAAGAAGCCAGCAGGAGTATGATGCTCTTTTCTTCCTTGGAGAATTGTTGACCTTAAAAAGAGAACAGAACGCTTACCATCATCCTCGTGAGTGTCAACAGTGAAGTGGGTGACTCCCCAGCCTCCCCTCCTGGGAGCTGCCTGCCCCCAGTCCCCAGGATCTTGCCTGTATTTTCTGGCAGGGCTTGGCCTGGGACCTGGGAGACCAAAAGCAGCCCTGGCTTTGGCTTGCTGAGTGGCTGTTTTATGTGCAGGCGGCTTTCTCTCAATCAAATCCAGCCCTTTGTTTTTCCTGAAGCTGCACAGAGCAGCCTCTAAGCCTGGAGGAGGACCTAGCTCCATCCAAGGCCTGAGTGGAGGAAAAGGCTGGAATGATGGCTCTTTTGCAGCCATGAGCTCAGGTGCGGTTGCCAGTGTCTGGTCCAGAGGTAACAACAGTTTGCGTGAGCCTTTTGCTCAGAAGCCCGGTGATTAATGCGCCAACATGAACACAATTGGACAGCCATGCTCTTAAAACTGGATCAGGGCAAAGCAGTCCCAAATACAGACATGCGTTGTTCAAATCTTGGGACAAATAAAAGTTGTCCTCACTCAACCACTAAGGGAAACAGACTTGCATTGTTTGAGCGCCAACAGGTTTCAGGCTCTATGCTAGCTGTTTGCAGTAGGCTGCTTGATCCAGGCTTATCACAGTGTAGAAAGTGGGCATTATTATGTCCACTGTGTAGGAGAAGCAGGCACTCAGAGGTTAGAGCTACCTGAAGTTGTTGCCTTCATAAACCTGGGAGAAGAACCAGGGTGCTATCCCAACCTTGCCAGACTGACACCATTCCCACATGCTCCCTTCTAGAATGGTCCTCCCTGAGGTCTCTTGTTGCTGTTGTTACTGTTAGTTGTTGTTGTTTCTTCTGTGCTTCTCCCACTATCACTTCTCAGATATTCATTGATGACCAAACAGCTGTGCTTGTAAGCATGATCTGTGCCAAGCAAAGCACACAGGGAGCAAAGGACCCTACTAAGTGCAGAGGCTACGAACCAGTGGCTGAGATGCCCACAAGCATTTTTCATCATCTCCCATACGACAGTGTTGGGTGCCACAGTGTAAGACAGGAAGTTCGGCTGCACAGCGCAAGCCTGGGGCCACCATTCTTAACATAAGCGAGTGGACTGGAGGTGGAGGAAGGCAAGTCCTGGCCAGTGGGTCTGTCTCCCCAGTCTGTGAAACCGCCACTCCTTGAAAGCCAGAGCAGCCTGACATTTATCAGTTGTCTCCATTTCAGCTCCTATAAGACATCATTTGAAGAGTAGTTGCTGTGATCTAAAATAGAATCAGCCTTGGATTTTTTTCTAAAGCTGAAGTCCCTGTGATTTGTGACAAGTTGCTCAAGCGCACCCAGCAGTTATTGGCAAATCCAGAACCAACTCCGACATCATAGAGAAAAGCCCAGGGCCTCCTGCGCCCATCCTTGCCTTTTGAACACCAGTTGCAAGGCCTCCTCTTGGCAAGATGTGGCTGAAGAAAGATCCCTTCTGAGACATCATGACAGCTGATCTGCCTTGGGAGAAAACCCATCAAACTCCCTTTGATGATAATAATCTGCTGAGGACTCACCTGATGCCAGGACTGTTCTGGGTGACTTTCAAGCCTTATCTCATTTAGTTCTGGCATAAACCCTCCAGATGAAGCGCTCTTATTGGCATTGTTTCACAAAAGAGAATATTTGCTCAGTGAGTTGCCCATGGTTGACCCAGGAGGCCCTGGATCCCAAGCAAAGCTGTTTCTTCCTAAATGTTGTACTGAACAGAGAAATAATTCAGCCATTTCTTTCATTCATTTTTATTTCTTCTGGTTACAATATAATTTTTTTTTAATCTAGTGAGGGAAGCTTGAAAGTGGGTAGGCCAAGAGATCCTGTTTATTATTTAGGCAACAGTTTCAGTGATGACTTTCATATGAACCTTATCAGTGTCAAACCAGAGTTTACTAACACTTTGCTAACTTATAAACAGGCTCCCACACACTCACTCTGGAGCTTATACAGAGAAGCACATGTAAACATTTCAAAACATTTCTGGTGGGCAATTAATTTTTTTTTCCTTTGGGAAAATATCCGATTGATGATAATAATGAAGCAATGCATATTTTGAGATAAATACTATGAAAAGGCATGGCTTCGGTCTCTTTCAAGAATTGTGGGATGCTTAGAAATTGTCATTAAGTTTCTGCGTACTTAGAGGTCCATTTTGCAGTGGCTCCAAGGAGTGAGCTCAAGAACACAAGATGGAAGAGGGGAGACCAGTTATGAGGATTTTTTGGTTTATTTGGAAATTCTGTGTCTTCTGGAGAGCCAAGGACTTTTGTCTTTGGAACGTTCTTTGTAAAGTACAGTGCTGTACTTCTAAGAACCTTCTCTGTGGCTACTTCCAGATTTCTTCCTTGCTGTTTCTATTTGCCTTTTCTTTTTTCTCTCTGTGGGAAAGGTAATCTGGGAGGGTGGCCAGTGCTGGCAGGGGAAAAACAGGAGCATGTTTATCATGGTTTATGACCCCAGCACCTCCAAAAGGAAGGAGAAACGTTCACATCTGAGCATCCTCCTTGGGTCTGTTGTCCATCTCTGAGATCTTCAAAGATATCACTTCCAAGGAGACGCTTGTGTCATTGTGGCTTCCTTTCCTCCAGAACCATTAAGATAATATTCCTCCAGCTGAACATCGGACAATGCTTTTGGTGAAGGACTTCAAGAAAAACACCAATAAAGCTAAATCTATGACCTTCAGTCTTGAATTGTGTGTATCAACTGTCAGATTTGAAAACCATTCACCCTGGGTTCATTCAGAGGCCCTGGAAAGGTCATTAAGACATCCACTGTCTCTCCTTTTCTCTTGGCACATAGTAGGATTGCATCTCCTCACCCACTTTGAAGTTAAGCCTGACCATGTGACTTGACTCAACTCTTTTGTCATGTCAATGGCAGAGCTAAGAGCCTGAGTGTAATCTGCTCCAGTCTCTTTCCCTCCATCCTGGCAACCAGCAATGTCTGCAAAGGTGATGACTCCATCAGCAGGCATACCCCTGCTGATCTATGATGGGCATCTTTTACGTGATGTAAGTAATCACAGATAGGTAGGGGTGCAGGCCTGGGTGTCCTTCCGTGGAGAATTTCTTGACTGGGTAAAAGTAGCCTTCTGAAGGTTTCTTCTAAATATCCAATCACTGTGAAATTTCAAGTTGGAAGTTAACTATGGTATCTTTCTGGGCAATGCCTCCATACTATGTTTCCTGATCAAAGATCTAGGGGAGATTTGGTCTTATCAGCTGTGTAAGCTTCATAGCCAAATCATTAATCTTCCCGAACCCCCATTCCGAAAATCTGCAAGTGGAGTGACAACCACTGCTGCCTATTTATGACCCTTTGGAGGAGTTTTAAAGGCAAAGTAAGATGGTGTTTGTGGACATGCAGTCCAGGCAGTGCCAGTACAGTACCATCGTTCTTAGGTGTGAAGGGCATTGTACTCACCGCCCCTGGTTGCTGGCACGGGTAGTCTAAGGGTTGGTGTAGATGGTGAATGCATTCTGATGGGGTCAAGGGCCGGGTGGCCTCACTGGATAGAGTAAGATGCTCTTTCTGAACTCAGGAACTGGAGGCCTTGTAACTCCTCAAAACTGTGCTGCCCGCAGCTAAGCCCGCTTTACCAAACAGAGCTCTGCATTTGGTTCATCCATTTGCAAAACACCTGAAATATCTGCCTCACAGGCTTGAACTCTACAAAATAAGCAGTAAGGAAACACCCTAAAACCAGGAGGGTCCAAGAGTCAGCTCTACGAGGATACTGGTCCTGTGTTCCCCCTGAGAGTCCCTTTGGTCTTGGTAGGTCCCATTTGTGAGGAATCCAGTCTCAAAAATCAATCATCTTGGCAATTTCTGAGACAGTGGGAGGCAAAGAAGCACTTATCAACTGTCTGCAAGTAAGAATATCTGTCTTCCCTAGCAGATAGATGGCATTTCTTGGATATAGCCCACAAATTTTTATTAATCTTTTGCTGTGGAGTGGGATCCTGAGTTTCGACTAATTTTTTTAACTTCAAATATTTGGATGATTTGAGACTCTCTCCCACCCAGAAAAGTGGCCTTTTAATTTTTACATATTTTTCCTTTCAGTGCAATGTGGTTTCTATTTTCAAGAACACAGATTCAGAATAACTCAGTTCTTCAATGCCTTCCTCCTCTTTTCCCTCCCTCCCTCATTTCCTGTTCTGTAGCACTCTGACCAGCCTTTGGCTGATTCTGGCTTCCTGGGTGAAGCCTTGGAGTTGGACATCTTCCAAAACCACCCCTGGAAAATGATGGTGGCAACTCCCATAGACTCTTCCTTGGAACAAGCACCGCAGGACAGGTTGCCTCCCCATTTGGGAGTGTGGTTACCGAGCTGGGCAGGGATGTCAGGCTGTAACTGACTCATTCATGAGTCTGGCCTCACTGCACAGAGAGAAGCCTGGATCCCCCTACCCCAGCCAAGTGGTTTCAGCTTATCTCTAAGGAGATTAGAGGACCTCTGGCTCATTGCTGCCTTTCTTTTGGTGCCAAAAGGCCTAGCAGATCAAAGTCAACATGACTTCACATAGCTGGTGGCTTATCTCCTGCCTGTCCTAAGACCACTGACCTCTCAATTAAGGTTTTTAAGAACAATTTCTTTTGGGGGAGGAAGTGCTCATAGGAGGGAGAACAGTTTACACTACCAGACCTCTGGTCCTGACCCTACTGGCTGGGCAGCCCGTCACGACTGCTCACCATGCAATTAGGCAGCATTTTTCAACTCCCTTATAAAGAAAAAAAAATGTTATTTTTGCCAAAAATATCTCCAAGTGTCCTAAAGCATTCTATTTTTCATATCTAATGAGGTGACAGTGGAATTTGTTAGACGAATATAACTTTATCAAGCTTTAATGCTAACACTCCTCTCAAACCCAGGGCTTCATGGCGCGTCGAAGGAGACACTGATAACCCGAAGCCTTGGCTGACTGATGCATTTGGGTGCATTCCCGTGCTTCCTTGTGGAGACCAGCCCCTCATTCCCTGTGTAGTTTCAGCCTCGTTAGAGTCTTCCTAGAAGCATGGCCTACAAGTTTGCAAGTTTTGAGTTGATTAAATTGAATGCCAAAGAAAAATATTTTGTACCCTGGTGCTGAAAAGTTCTCTGAAAGAGCTGGACTTTTCAGATGGATGGTGTAAACTGGTGACTTACGCATGCGTGTATTTACAAATATGTGTGTGTATATATGTGTGTGTGTATATATATATACACACACACTTAGTTTTCTGAATGTCCGTCTAGTCAAAGCTATGCTTTTTCCAGTAGTCATGTATGGATGTGACAGTTGGACTACAAGGAAAACTGAGCACTGAAGAATTGATGCTTTAGAACCGTGGTGTTGGAGAAGATTCCTGAGAGTCCCTTGGACTGCAAGGAGATCAACCCAGTCTATCCTAAAGGAAGTCAGTCCTCAATATTCATCGGAAGGACTGATGCTGAAGCTGAAACTCCGGTACTTAGGCCGAAGAACTGACTCATTGGGAAAGACCTTGATGTTGGGAAAGATTGAAGGTGGGAAGAGAAGGGGACAACAGAGGATAAGATGGTTGGAGGACATCACCGACTCGATGGACATGACTTTGAGCAAGCCCCAGGGAGTTGGTGATGTACAGGGAAGCCTGGTGTGCTGCAGGCCATGGGATTACAAAGAGTCGAACACGACTGAGTGACTGAACTGAACTGATACATACATGTTTTTATTGTTCAGTAGCTAAGTTGTGTCTGATTCTTTGCAACCTCATGGACTGCAGCATGCCAGGGGGTCCAGACTGTCCTTCACTGTCTCCCAGAGCTTGTTCAAACTCATGTCCATTGAGTCAGTGATGCCATCCAACCATCTCATCCTCTGTTGCCCCCTTCTCCTCCTCATATACACACACACACACACACACACACACACACTATACATACATATATATGTACTGCTGCTGCTGCTGCTGCTAAGTCACTTCAGTCGTGTCCGACTCTGTGCAACCCCCATAGACAGCAGCCCACCAGGCTCCTCTGTCCCTGGGATTCTCCAGGCAAGAACACTGGAGTGGGTTGCCATTTCCTTCTCCAATGCATGAAAGTGAAAAGTGAAAGCGAAGTCGCTCAGTTGTGTCTGACTCTTAGCGACCCCATGGACTGCAGCCTACCAGGCTCCTCCGTCCATTGGATTTTCCAGGCAAGAGTACTGACGTGGGGTGCCATTGCCTTCCCCGATATATATGTACACATTATGTATATATACACATACAGGCATACTTAGTGTGTTTTGTTTTGTTGCACTTTACAGATATTACATTTTTCACAGACTTAAGGTTTGCAGCAACTACATAAAAACAAGTCTATCAGTGCCATTTTTCTAACAGCATTTGCTCACTTCCTGTCTCAGTGCCATATGTTGACCATTCTCACAACATTTCAAGCTTTTCATTATTATTATATTTGTTTATAGTGATCTATGATCAGTGAACTTCTTGCAAAATGATGATAGCGCCCACCCATTCAATAAAGATGATAGCAACCACTCAGATGGTGGTTAGCATTTTATAGCATAAATAGTATTTTTAAATTAAAATAGGTATATTTCTTGTTTATATATAAGACTATTGCATATTTAATACAATACAGAGTAAACATAACCTTTGCATGCAGTGGGAAAGCAAAAAATTAATGTCACTTGCTTTATTGTTGCAGTCTGGACCGGAACTTGAAATATCTCTGACATATGTCTGTGTACACACACACACACAGAGACACACACACACACACACACGTGTGCATGCATGCTCAGTCGCTTTAGCTGTGTCTAACTATTTGCGACCCTATGGACTGTAGCCCGCCAGGCTCCTCTGTCCATGGGATTCTCCAGGCAAGAATACTGAAGTGGGTTTGCCATGCTGTCCTCCAGGGGATCTTCCCAACCCAAAGATTGAATGTCTCTTATGTCTCCTGCATTGGCAGGCAGATTCTTTACCACTAGCACCACCTGGGAAGCCACACACACACACACACACACACACACACACATTTTTACTAGCAGATATACTGTCTCTTCGTTGGATGTTTGTGCCAGGTTCCCCTGGAAGATACCATGGATGTGCATGACTGGTCTCTCCCTGAGAAGCTGTGCCAGGGAGTGATGAATTAAGTGTTAGATTGCTGTGATAGACTAGAACTCAGACTCCAGGGCACTCGGACTGGGGTTGGGATCTTGGCTTCAATGGTGACTACCTGTTCACCCTCAAGAAGGTTACTTAACTTCTCAACCTTCTGTTTCTTTGTCTTTAAAACTGGGAGAAGCATCCTTAGTGCTTCTCAGGTTTCTGTAAGGATCAAATGACATAAACCACTAAGGTCTATAGTCCAGTGTATGGCATATTTAAGTATTCAATAAATAGTCTTGGCTAGTTGTTTCATTATTACTGTGTAAATTTTAAAATTTTGTTGTTCAAGGGCAGGATTTACTGAAAGGCAGGGAGGCAGAGAGCCCTTTGTGAAGCAGAAGTGGACAGGAGCACAGACTAAGCATCAAGGGAACCTCTGGGAACACCCAGGAGCCACCAGCAGATTCTATGCTTGCTTTCCTAAACAGTCAAACTTATCTGCCTGCACGACTTGCTGGAAATTACCCAGGAAGCCACATAGTTAGTTTTCTGTATCTGTTACAGATGAGGGTCAGTTGTCATTTCCATCATAAAATTCATGTTTCATGGATCTAAAGCTTGGAATTTAAAATGACATGGGGCTTAAACTCCACTTAACACTTTTGATTTAAAACCTTCTCAGAGAACAAGAGTCCACTGCAGGCTCTTTGGTATAAGTTACCTTTTGAAAATGAATTCTGCATCTGGTTTTGCGTAGCCTTTTCAATGACAAACAGCTTCAAACCAAGAGTCATTAAAAATCAACACTTTTAAAAAGCAAATAATCAGCCACATTTACGTTCTCTTTAGACAAATGACAGGTGCCTGGGTAGGGTTTCATTTTTATCTCTTTTAATGATGACTTTCCAAAATGGCTACTTGAGAAAAGGGCAGTTTGGAGAAAGGAAGGCAAGGCATTTTAGAGGTTACTTTCTTAGCCTCTAGAGATGTATATTTAATTCATTCAAATTTTATTATGGAATTTGATTTTAAAGATAAAAATGTGTCATATATAATATCAGTATATGTTTTGTCTTTTGGTTTATGTATCAGACACCCTACAGCTACATATACATCCGTTAGAAGACTGATCAAAAGAAATTTATTTCAAAATAGCTAGATCAATATTCCACGGAAAGTAGCTGATGGCCAAGATCGACAAGGAATTTTAATTTTTCTTTGAAAAAAAAAAAAAAATTGCTCTGATTTCACCTTTGGAGAGAAATGGCAACATGAAAATGTTGAGAGAAGATTCCAAGAGAAAGTTGAAAGTTGGAAGCACTTACAGGAAATGAACTCAATCTAGCTGAAAATTTTTAAATTCCATAAACTTAGTTGTTGTTGTTTAATCACTAAGTCGTGTCTCTTTGCCACTCCATGGATTGTAGCCCACAAGTCTCCTCTACCCATGGGATTTTCCAGGCAAGAACACTGGAGTGGGTTGCCGTTTCCTTCCCCAATAGTGCTTAGTATCATGGTGTAAATAAACCTTTTTGTGTTTCTCTAGGGAACATTGCCTACTCCAGTATTCTTGCCTAGAGAACCCTGTGGACAGAGGGAGCCTGGTGGGCTGCTGTCCATAGGGTCGCACAGAGTCGGACATGACTGAAGCAACTTACCATGCACGCATTGGAGAAGAAAATGGCAACCCACTCCAGTATTCTTGCCTGGAGAATCCTGGGGACAGAGGAGCCCAGTGGGCTGCCGTCTATGGGGTCGCACATTTCGGACACAGCTGAAGCGACTTAGCAGCAGCAGCAGCAGAGAACACTGCCTAACACCTCCAGGTGAAGGTGATGGGAAAAGGGAAAAGATCACGAGCTGCAACTTCATTTACTTGCAGTTTTTATTGTGAGCAGGAGCACAAGTAATGGCAGATGGGACTTTGGGGAAATGAGTTTCCCCCTTCTGAACAGACATGGTTATCTCCCATGGCCTTTCAGTTTTTATTTTTCAGAATCCAGTGAATGTATCTTCTCACCTTGGGCTACCTTCATAATTAGTCTTAAATTCTAAGAAAAGCTATTAAAAGCCTCAGGCAAGGCTGGTGAGGGAGTACAGCTTCATGTACTGTTGAACTGGATGAACTGGTTTCCTTGGATTCAAGCTGGGGGAAGGAAGGAAGATGCCTGAACGACTCCCAGGCCCTTGTGGATTTCTATTCGCTGAGTAAAGATGTGAGAGCTCAGGTATCCTGTCCACTCAGAGACAGGCTGAAAAGTAATGACAGCAATATTGGCAGCTTCCTCTAGACTCCAGAGGTGGGATTTCTTTCCTTACCCCTTGAACCTGGCCCAGCCCTGTGACTTGCTATGACCAACAGAATATGGCAAAGTTATATAAGTTCTGGAGCCTAGGCCTCAAGTGGCCTTGCAGCTCCTGCTTTTGTCCTCAGAATGCTTGTCACCACACAAGAAAGCCCAGGCTAGATGACTGAGACTGTGTGGCGAGGAAGGTCAGACTGACAATCAGCATCAAGGTTCCAGGCATGTGACTGAAGTCATCTGAGTCCCTCCAGACCTAGCTGGGCCACTGGCTGCAATGAAATGTGAGCACAGGCAAGACCAGAAGAACTTCCCATCGACACACAGAATCATGAGGAAACAACAAATTGGGATTTTAAGTCAGGGTCTGTGGGCCATTCTGACCAGGCATGTGCTTTTCTAACTAAAGCTTTATTAGAACAGCATTATGGTCATACATTCCATATTGTCTGTGGCTGCTCTTATGCCTCAACACAGAACCAAATAGTTGTTACAGCGACCATGTGGCCCCTAAAGCCTAAGCAATTTACTCTGTTGTCCTGTATGAAACAGAAGTTTGCCTAGCCATGTTTTAGCCATTGTGCCTTGATATGCAGTTAAAAAAAAAAAAAAAAAAGGTACCAGTTGGTGTATTAGGCAGTGTTCTCTAGAGAAACAGAAGCAATAAGCTTTGGTCCACGTGGTGATAGAAGCTGAGAAGTCCCCAGATCTGCATTCAGCAAATCAGCCCAGGAGAGCTTATGGTGTAGCTCCACTCCCAAACCGACTGCCTAGAAACTTGAGAACGTGTGTTTCAGTTGAAGTTTGAAGGTGAGAAAGGACTAGTGTTCCAGCTCAAGTGATCAGGCAAGTCTTGCCATTGAGACAGTCAGCCTTTTTTGTTCTACTCAGGCCTTTGACAGACTGGATGAGGCCCAGCTGTCTTGGGGAGGGCAAGCTGCTTTATTCATTCTTTCATTTCAAATGTTGATCTCATCCAGAAACACCCTGTTAGACACATCCAGAGTAATGTTTGACCACGTATCTGGGCACCCTGTGGCCAGATGCATAGATTTAATCATCATAGCTCATATCAGTATAGGTTTTATTTCAGTAACAACAGCCTAAAATTAATGACATTGGACGAGGAGATGGACAGAAGGTGGACAGGGCACTATTGGTGAGGGCTGAAAAGAAGGTAAAGAAACGACTGTTGAAGGCTAGAGAAAAGGCAACCCAGGTTATGTCCAGTGGAACAATAGCTCCAGGCAGTCCAAATTATTAATATCACCAAGGTAATATGGAAGCTAGAAAACTATCCGTGGAATTCATAGATATGGCAAAGGAAATCTCTAGATAGAATATTGAAAGTACCACCTGGCTTCTCCTAGTTGCCTGTGATAGTGTACATGAAGAGAAAGATGAAATGAAGAATTGTTTATTTTACAAGCAGAATATAGAGGGAATATAGAGGGCTCAGGACAGATTTGATTAGGAAACAAGACTGTCTCTCATTTCAGCACACACAAGCCTCATCCCAGCTATGAGATTTTTTTACTAAGACCTCAGAAAGTTGTAAACTGTTGCCTCATAGGCTCTCTCAGCTAGCCAAGGGCTTCTGAGAATCTCAAGGGGGTATCCTACAGCAGATTCACACTCAGCCAAAAGAGTGGAGGAGTGAAAGAAAGACAGTCGCTCAACAGTGTCCGACTTTTTGCAACCCCATGGACTGCACAGTCCATGGGATTCTCCAGGCCAGAAAACTGGAGTGGGTAGTCTTTCCCTTCTCCAGGGGATCTTCCCAATCCAGAGATCAAACCCAGGTCTCCATCATTGCAGGCAGATTCTTTGCCAGCTGAGCCACAAGGGAAGCCTATGAATACTGGAGTGGGTAGCCTATCCCTTCTCCAGGAGATCTTCCCAACCCAGGAATTGAACTGGGGTCTCCTGCATTGCAGGCAGATTCTTTACCAACTGAAGTATCAGGGAAGCAAATAGAGGCAGGTTTGTCTCAGAAAAGAATGGATGTGATTTGGGGGAGGGACTGCAATCAGAATTATGGGAAATTCACAAAATTTTAAATACACTATATTGGACCTAAAAAGGCAGAGATAGTTCAAAATGAAAAGAGCCTGTGAGCCCCCAAATTTCTATGGGAAAGAAGCAGGCAGAGAGAAAAGTTGTTTGGTTGCAAAATGTGCCATGTCTAATGGGAAAGGAAGGACAACTCAAAGAGCAGAGCCAAGACCCCGAGAATGGAGCCGGGAGTCAAGGAGAAGAACAGGCTATGGACCCACTCTGTATGGACCGAGTATGTGTTCCTCCAATATCCACAGCCCCCTTTGTGTTGTGTTGGGGGTGGGACCTTTGGGAGGTAATTGAGTTTGTTTCAGGTCATGGAGGTAGAGCTCAGTGTTGAGATCCCTTGTAAGCGGATGAAGAGATCAGAGCTCTCTCTCTCTCTCTGTCCAGTTGTGTATAATGAGTGAGAAGGCAGCCGTCTAAAGATCAGGAAGAGAATCTTCCCTAGACATGGAATTTGCCAGTGCAGTCTTAGAGTTCCAGTCTCTAGATCTGTGAGAAGTAAATGTGTGTTGTCTAAGTTCCCCAGTGTATGATAGTCTGTGATCACAGCCCTAACTGAGGTGCAGTCCAAGGGAGCAGAAGGGGCCCTGATCAGGGAGTGTTCCATACTCCTGGAGTAGGAAAATTGGAAATTGGGGCCAGGCTGGATTTCAGAATGCTATGGATCAGCAAAAGTCATGTGCCTCCCACTTTTCCCCTTTTGAAGAGAAATATCTACTGTGATGATCTTTACCAAGTGTGTTGCAAAGTAGGGGCAGGTAAAAGTTTAGCTGAGTTGTCTGATTCAAGGGTGCTGCAACTGAAGAACTACACCCAAGGATCTTCATCTAGGGCATCTCACCTGTATTTGCATTTAGATGATCAAGTCCCTGGACTTTGAGATTGACACTGTTATGGGATCAAATCTTTGGTCAGGTGGGAGAATGTATTTTGTGTGTAGGACCAATGAAAAGAATTATCCAGCCCTTCCTATTAGAGATGGAATATACTTCATCACCCCTTATACCTAAACTGGCCTTGTGGCTTACTTTGGCCAACAGAATATGGCAGAAGTGACATTAAGGAGTCCCAGAACTTGATCTTCATGAGACCTTGGAGCATTCACCTTCCATCTTGGCTCACTAGTGTTCCGTGATAGAAAATCCCACTTAAAGATCAGAGAGAGAGGCATAGCCAACAGCCAGACCAAGGCCCCAGACATGTGAGTTAGGTCAATTTAGGCTCTCCACACTCAGCTGAGAAGCCAAGTGCCTGAGGTCACATGAGTGAGCCCAAGTGAGACCAGGAAAACAACTATCCCATCAACCTATAGAGCCAAGAGAAGCAATAATTTGTGGTTTTAAGCAAATATATTTGGGGTGGTTTGTTACGCAGCAATGAATAATGGATACACTTTACAACTAATTATTTTTATGTGCACATTCAACTTAAGGGAATTCAGGAGAATAGCACATTTAAAGTTGCTCCCTATGGAAAAGTAATCTTTGTATGCAATTTCGAACATAATACCTTTCCTTCTATTAAAATCTATCATCACCACAGGCACTGTACCAAACCGAATAGAAACCCAAGATCATAGAAACAGATCAGTCTCCAATAGTTAAAAAAAAAAAAAAAAGTTCTATACCCACAAATCATCCCACTTATATTTGTAAATAAATTTATACTTATACATATATATTATTAAAAGATGACAACAAAGACTTTCTTCCAAATTAGGAGCAAGATTTCCATTCCAGAACCTACCTGGGGCTACTCAGAGAGACATATTTAACTCAGAAAATACTGGTTAGCCACACAAACTGGGAAAGACTATTACTCAGCTGTAACAACATAGTCACTGCAATGAAGGCAAAGAAGAATTTGGGATCATTGTTTTAAAGCGTGGCTGACTGCACCACTTGCTGCTTAGAAAATTAAAATAGAGCTTGATGTTTGAACAAAAGTCTCCATGAGTGAATAGAGCTTTCTTCCTCTCATTGAAAAAAACATTTATATAAGCAGTGATGAATCTCCCTGTCACTACATTTGAACAGAATGAGGGCACATCGAAGACACAGGGATTTTCAGCCAACCACTTGGGGTGGGGTGGGGGTGGGGTGCTTGTTATGTGTTTACTGGCATCCCGCCCATGGCTGGAACTTATGTGAGTCATTTTGGTTTGTGCCTCTGTTTCTGTTTGCAAGAAGGGAGCTTCTTTCTCCCCCCAGGGCTTGGCTCATTTCAACCTGTGGCTGTTCTGAGCATGCATGAGCTTACTGATAACTACGATTAAATGCCATTTCAAAAATCTTCCAGGTATTACTCATTCTTCCTTACTAGGATTCAAAGTGGAGCTCTGCTACTTACCGTGGGACCTTGGACAAGTTACATAACCTCTGAGTTTCAGTGTCTCTTCCATGGAGAAAAATAATCCTTGTGCCTTACGGGATAGGTGGGAAGATCAGCAACAGTATGGGTTGTCATTGTTGTTCAGTTGCTAAGTCATGTTTGACTCTTATGCGACCTCGTGGGCTGTAGCCCGCCAGTCTCCTCTGTTCATGGGATTTCCCGGGCAAGAATACTGGAGTGGGTAGCCGTTCTCTTCTCCAGGGGATCTTCCTCACCCAGGGATAGAACCCACGTTTCCTGCATTGGCAGGTGGATTCTTTACCACTGAGCCACCAGGAAGCCTCAACAATATGGGTACAGCACCTCTAATGGTGTTGGACATGTACAGTACTTCTCTTACGGGGATTTTATGTGGACCACAAAAGTTAACATTTGCAAAACTCTCAGGAACAGTGGCTTGCACTTGGTAAAAGGGTTTGCTAAATACAATAAAAATCTTTTGGATTCTTGTAATCCATAGATGTCAGACCCCAAGGAATTTACCTTTAATTATGCACATAAAGCACATGATCATTTGTGACTAAGACTAGTGGTCAAAATGCAAGTGTGCCCTGGATTCCATGCAGCCTGCACATGTGGGATGCCTGCTGTATGCACCGTGTTAGGCACCTAGGAGAGCTCAGGGGAGGATGGAGCAGCAGAGGAAAGCTTAGCCAAATGTCACCTGAGTTTTCTGAGATAATCTCTGTAGACTGTTGGTGTTGCCCACTCAGCTTCTTAGCTCATGTGGTGGTGGTTTAGTTGCTAAATCATGTCGGACTCTTGCAACCCATGGACTGTTGCCTGCCAGGCCTCTCTGTTCCTGGGATTCTCCAGGCAAGAATACTGAAGTGGCTTGCCATTTCTTTCTCCAAGTTTGGATCTCCTTGCAGTCCAAGAGTCTTCTCCAACACCACAGTTCAAAAGCATCAGTTCTTCAGTGCTCAGCTCTCTTTATAGTCCAGTTCTCAAATTCATACATAACTACTGGAAAAACCATAGCTTTGACCAAATGGACCTTGGTTGGCAAACTAATGTCTCTGCTTTCCAATATGCTGTCTAGGTTGGTCATAGTTTTTCTTCCAAGAAGCAAGTGTCTTTTAATTTCATGGCTGCAGTCACCATCTACAGTGATTTTGGAGCCCCCCCAAAATAAAGTCTGACACTGTTTCCACTGTTTCTTCATCTATTTGCCATGACGTGATGGGACTAGATGCCATGATCTTAGTTTTTTGAATGCTAGGTTTTAAGCCAGCTTTTTTACTCTCATCTTTCACTTTCATCAAGGGGCTCTTTAGTTCTTCTTCACTTTCTGCCATAAGGGTGGTATCATCTGCATATCTGAGGTTATTGATATTTCTCCCGGCAATCTTGATTCCGCTTGTGCTTCATCCAGCCCATTTCACATGATGTACTCTGCATATAAGTTAAATAAGCAGGGTGATAATATACAGTTTTAACATACTCCTTTCCCAGTTTGGAACCAGTCTGTTGTTCCATGTCCAGTTCTAACTGTTGCTTCCTGACCTGCATACAGATTTCTCAGAAGACAGGTAAGGTGGTCTGATATTCCCATCTCTTTAAGAATTTTCCACAGTTTGTTGAGAGTCACACAGTCAAAGGCTTTGGCATAATCAGTAAAGCAGAAGTAGATGTTTTTCAGGAATTCTCTTGCTTTTTCTATGATCCAACGGATGTTGGCAATTTGATCTCTGGTTCCTCTGCCTTTTCTAAATCCAACTTGAACATCTGGAGGTTCAGGTACTGTTGAAGGCTGTCTTGGAGAATTCTGAGCATTACTTTGCTAGCGTAAAGGTGAGTGCAATTGTGCAGTAGTTTGAACATTCTTTGGCATTGCCCTTTTTGGGATTGGAATGAAAACTGACCTTTTGCAGTCCTGTGCCCACTGCTGAATTTTCCAGATTTGCTGGCATATTGAGTGCAGCGCTTTCACAGCATCATCATTTAGGATTTGAAATAGCTCAGTTGGAATGCCATCACCTCCACTAACTTTGTTCATAGTGATGCTTCCTAAGGCCCACTTGACTTTGCATTCCAGGATGTCTGGCTCTAGGTGAGTGATTATACCATCGTGGTAATCTGGATCATGAAGATCTTTTGTACAGTTCATCTTTGTATTCTTGCCACCTCTTCTCAATAGCTTCTGCTTCTGGTAGGTCCATACTGCTTTTGTCCTTTACTGTGCCCATCTTTGGATGAAATGTTCCCTTGGTATCTCTAATATTCTCGAATATTTGACCTGGGTATCTGTACATTTACCAGGAACTCTGACATTTCTTAAGCTGTGCCTTGGAAGACTGGTTTTGGGGCACCACCAAGACAGTCACACTGAAAGACTGAAAGAGAAGGGGATGGAGTGGGAAAAGAGAACGGAGCATAGATGGCAAGGGAGAGCAGTGTTCTTTCTAAAAATTTTTATTGGGATATAGTTGGACTTCCCAAGTGGCTCAGTGCTAAAGAATCCTCCTGCCAATGCAGGAGACTTGGGTTTGATCCCTGGGTTGGAAAGATCCCTTTGAGTAGGAAATGGCAGCCCACTTCAGTATCCTTGCCTGGAAAATTCTATGGACAGAGGGACCTAGCTGGTTACAGTCCATCAGGTCACAAAGAGTCGAACACAGCCGAGCGGCTGAGCAAGTGCAGAGTGTAGTCGCTCGCAACGTTGTGCTCTCCTGTAGAGCAGAATGGATGGGCCGTACACACACATGTACCCCCTCGCTCTTGGACTTCATTCCCACTCTGGTCAGTGCAGCTCATTAAGTAGAGTTCCCTGTGCCATACAGTAGGTTCTTGTTAATTATCTATCTTGGAGTTTTTAAAAATGGGTCATTTATGTCTGTGTACGTGTGTGTTTTGATTTGCAGTGTACATTATTCATTAATGTATCCTTTACTGTCAAGCTTGGCCAAAAAAAAAAAAAAAAAAGTGAAGCCATGTCCTGAAATATATTTATCAAAATTGTTTGCTGCTAAGACTCCCCAGGAACCTTGTTAGAAATACAGATTCCTATGGCCCTGGCCAGTCATTCCGAATGGGTCTGTTTGGAATGGGGCAGGAATTTCCTGCGTTTCTCCTCTGCCCTTATTTTCTTTAAATAACAGGTACCCTGTGATTCTTATCATCATCAAGTATGTGGGGAATGGCGGGGGAGGGGTGCACACTCTGGCCCTAACTCCACGCAGCTTTGTTTTTGAGAAAAAAGGAGCTGGCAAAGAAGGCTAAGTGCTCAGTGAAACTGGTACTCAGAGTGGGAAAGCTGCAAAGTCATGATAGATTAAAAGCCAATGGGCGAAGGAGTGAGGAGTGGTGAGCTTGCTGACCATGACCTTGACCCGTCGTGTCCCTCTTAAGACCAAGTACTCATTCCTTCTTTCAACCTGCATCTCCTGGGACTACCAAAGGCCCTTGAAGACCAGTTCGTTTCCTTCCTCCACACCTTTTATGTATAGAAACGGACACTGACTCTCTGGCACCAACAGCTCGGGAGGCAGAGATAGACTCTGAACCTGCTTCCCCCGCAGCAGCACCTGGCTCCTCGGTTCTCAGTGTCCTCTCTGGGATGCTGGCCCTTCCCAGCTGACTCTACTGCTCTGTCTCCTCAGCTTGCTGGCTGCGTCCTTTTGACCTTTGCAGCCTCTGTCATTCTCCATGGTGACAGAAAATACTCTCAGATAGCGAGGAGGGAGGGAGGCCCATCTCTGCTCACCCTGACCTACCGGGAGATTAGCTTGGTGCTCAGGAGCTGCTGGGAGAAATGTGACTCTTCATCTCATCTACACTCCCCTGCCCCAGGGCTCTTATCGAAACACCAGGGAGGAAGGCAAGTCTTCAAGGAGACTCAGAGCCTCCCCTGTGGGATGCAGCCGTTACTTAGCATGATGTAAAACAAAACCCTGGCTTGGGCACAGCCCAGAAACCTCTGCCTGATCTTGCTCGCCTACAGGAGAAAGCTCCATCCCCATCCCATGGAGGCTTGAGTGGGGGAAGCGAGAGGGCCTGGCCCTAGCTCTGCATCCCGCCTGGAGGACCAGCTGCCCTTCTGGGTGGGGGGCTTAGGAGGGAAGGGAGGCTTGGAGGAGCCCCTGGGGCCCCATGGTTCAGGAGTTTATCCCCTGGGATTTGATAGGAAAGTTGTTTGCAGCCCACCAGGGCCACCAGGAGGGAAAGACTCAGAGTCCAGGCACCCCCTCTCAGAAAATGACCCTTGTCCCTCTTTCCATCTGTCTGCATGAAACCTTCACTTGGAAGTGTGATTTGGCTGAGTAGAATAGTGAAGAGGATGTTTAGGGAAAATGTCAAATTGAGGTTAAATTAAACTTTTCAAATTAAATGTTAAACCACTAACATCCACTAAGTGTGTGTTTGTGCATGAGCGAGAGGGAGAGAGAGAGAGAGATTGTTTGGGAAAAGTGGCTTGGAGTGCAGAAAGAGCTGTTATCTGAGAATGAGACCACACAGGCATGGGTCTTGGCTTTATCACGTCCACCAGCCTCTGAGCCTCAGGTTTATTCTTCTCTGAAGTGGGGGAAATGACAGAGGGCATCTTGGATTCAAAAAAGCTTGAGTCATTCCTATCACATGCCAGACAACACGTGGGAACTTTTCAAATATATGAACTTAATGCAGGATCGCACATAATTCCATTTGGTGGAGATGTCACCCATTTGTGGGTGTGGTTATGGAAAATGAGTTTCAGGGATTTTCATGGGGTAGCAGACTGGATCTCCTGGATGGTAAATCTCCGCTGCACCATGGTTGCCCCAGACTTGTGTTAAGACTATACATCATTCATTCATTCACTCACTCATTCATTCAATTCAGATACTTGTTGAGTGCCTATAATATGCCAGGCACTGTTCTAAGTAGGGGATTCATTGGTAAATAAGACAGATAAGGTCCCTGCTATGGTCTAGAGCAGAAAGGTTATAAACAGATAATAAGGCATAAGGCAAGAATAAAATAAAATGGAGAAATAGAATGCCCTGAATAAAATAAAATGGGGCAATAAAATAAGAGTGAATTCAAGGGCCATTACTTAGAACGGACATGGCCTCCTTCAGAACAGTATTATTAAAACACAGTCTGGATCCTTCTGCCTTTAAGGGATAAATGTGCTCTGCCAAGTGTCCAGGGACTCTGGAAGCTTATCTTTATAACCACTCCAATCTGCTTGGTGCCTCTCCCAGGCATTTTATGCACTGTGATAGCTGTGTGTCTTCATCTTCAAAAGAAGATCAGATAATGAGATTGAGAGGCCACCAGACAAAACAAAATACATGGTTTTATGCCAATTTGAACTCAGTTTAGAAAGAAACATAAGGCATCATCTAAATAAACCCTGTTGTTTTTTTTTTCTAAATGAAGAGTCGTGTGTGTGTGTGTGTGCTTGTGTGTGTGTGTGTGTGTGTGTCTGTGTGTGTGTGTCTGTGTGTGTGTCTGTGTGTGTGTGTGTGATGTTTCTTTCAATTAGCACAAGATGCTCTGTGGCCAAAACTCATTGATGGGTTTCGGTGTCTTTGCTCCCCCAGCTCCTTCTCCGGCCTTCACATCCTATCTATTGCCGCTGAGATCTAGAAAGAATTCATCAAGAGCTGAGGATCAAGGACATCATGATATTGGTGGGGAAGGTGGGGGGTACTCAGTTGAACTCTGGCCCCCAGTTGCCGAGTCAGATTCACTCCCTTCTCAGACCCTCCCCAAGGCCACCAGGCCTCATGCCTATCCTAACTCAGGAGGAGAAAAGAGCTCTTAGCCACTTGCCAAACTGGGGGCCCACCTCTCATTGTCCTCAGCCTCGTTCACTTATGATTCATGTTACTTCCAAGCTCAGCTGTTCAGTTGTATCTGACTCCATGTGACCGTATGGACTGAAGCCCGTCAAGCTCCTCTGTCTATGGAATCTTCCAGGCAAGAATACTGGAGTGGGTTGCCATTTCCTTCTCCAGGGATAGAACCCACTTCTCCTGTGGCTCCTGCTAATTTCCATGGCCCCAGCTAACACAAAAGGCAGCTTGGTGCTCGCTTTCCTGCACTGGCTCCCATGTCCTCAGTGTGCACTGCTGACCCAGCAGAGATTTTTCATGCTAGATGGGACCTGAGAAATCTTGTTGCTCAGCAGTTTGATTTGACTTATGCATTAATTATTTAATTACTTAATGGGGTTTTGGCCACCAAGCCCTTTGTTGAAACAAAATTTCGCAGAGTTCCAAAATGTAAAACAGATACTAGCGGGCGGGGGGCCCAGAGTCCCTCCTCCTGAGCCCCCTTCTCCCTGCTGTAGCCTCTAGGGAGACCCTCAAAATGCCCCAGCTCTTCCCAGGAGCCCCGTCTGAAAACGCCCATCTCCTTCCAATCCCCTCCAGTTCCAAAAGGGCCAGGGCCCAGTGAAAGTTCCCGCTTGCGGTGGCCAGTTGCTAGGAAATAGGTGAGTGATTCGTTCAGTACAGAAAGTAAAAGGAATAGTGGTGGAATGGGGAGGTGGCTAGTGTGGGAGGGTCATGGCAGAATTGGGGGTTGGCCCAAGAAGTGCGATCCTCCGGGTTAGAAGGAAGCCGTGATGCGATTGCCAAGGAGCTCCACGTGCGCGGCACACGAGTGCCGGGAACTCGCCGAGTGAGAGCTGTGATGACAGCTCAGTAATACATTCATCCCCAGGTGCTCTTCGGCGTGTTACGGGGTTTGATATTTTTATTTAACTGGAAGCGGTTGATCTGGTGCATGTGAGGCAAGGAGGCTGGGTCTGCTGTTGGCCGCCCTGTTGGTCGTGCCTCCCCTCCCCACCGAGAGGGTTCCTGGCCTCTGAGTGCTACAGGCAGGGCGCCAGCATCACTCTCGCCTCATCCCGAGATGCTCTGGGCTTCATCTTAGTTTAACAACCTCTTGGAAAGGGTTCGGTCCCAAGTCTCAGTGCAAGAGAGACAGACGAGGGGAAAGCGCACTGGGCTAGGAGGCGATCCTTGAGGACGAGACAGCTGTGTGCCTCCAGGTAAGCTTCGTAACCTCTCTGGGCCCTTATGTAAAATGAGGTTGACAGCAATACTGTTTATCCCGCAGAGTCAATGTGTGGACCACAGGAGGTGTGTTTAGGAATAGTAGCCCAGTGAAAATGAATTGTTCTTACTATTCCTGCCTCACACCTAGTGAGTCTCCTTCCCCCAGTTCTCAGTAAAGGAGACCAAAATTGCCTGAACATTTAACTGCAGGTAGGGTTGCCTTCTGAAGATCATTTGGAAGAATTTACTGGAGAAAATTCTACTGCTGGCTAACATGCAAGCGCCCAGTGCTGTCTGCCGAGTGCTTTGTCTGCATTTTGTCATTTAACTCTCACACTAGCCTTATGAGACTGGGCGCATAAATTCTCTTTCTCTTTTGGAGATGAGGAAGCCAAGGCTTGGGGAATTTCAGGAATTTGCCCACAGCCACAGAGCCAGCAAACAGGGGAGCCAGGACTAAAATCTGAAGATTTGATTCTTCTGGATTTCTGTTTGCCTGTTGTCTTGCCTCTCTTTGATTTTGATATGTACTATTTTTTAAATATTTGTTTTTATTTATTTATTTGTTCCGAGTCTTCGTTGCAGCACACAGGATCTTCATTGCAGCATGCGGGATCTTTAGCTGTGCCATGTGGATCTAGTTCCCCAACCAGGGATCAAACCCAGCCACTGGACTACCACGGAAGTCCCCCTGTTCCTTCGATTTTTCAACGTAGAGGACATAGGTACCAAGGATCACAATGGATGCTGTTGGAACAACTCAAAGGCACAAGTCAGGGTGGGGGCCAAACACAGGCTGTGATTCAGGGGTGCAGAAGCAGCCTAACTGCCCCCTGCCGCTTCAGAGCCCCTAGAATCACTCCAGGGGGCAGGGGTGCTGGGAAGAAGTGGCAGTGAGCCAGCCTGGGACACCTTCTTCAAGACAATTAATGATTTAATCTTGTGGCTTCTGAGATGGAGAGCATGCTTCACTGTGAACCAGCTCTGTGACGTCCAGAATTCCTCCTAACCTCCCTGCAGTTTAGTTTCTTCCTCCAAAAAAAAAAAAAAAAAAAAAAAAAACCCACTGAGAATAATAATTCCTGGTATAGAATATGGGGTCATAAAGTCTTCCGCTAAATACCGGAGGTGCGCTGCAGGTTTTGTAATGTACTGTCCATTAACTATGCCATCCAATACTGTGAGAACTGCAAGTTCAATGAGTAGGAAAAACACCAGAGAACCTCACCGATCAATCCTCGAGGAACTGATTAGGATTAATTCCTAATTAACGAGGAATTTATTTTGGCGAGACGGATTTTTCGGTGTCACCATAGAAACTCTCCAGGTGGGAAACCCTCACTTTTGAGTAGTAAGAATATGATTGTGTTGAATGTTGATCCACAGCCACCCTTTGGGTGGAAGAGGGAAGGAAGCTCGGAGGTGTTGGGCTCAGTTCCGAGGACCACTCACCTGCCTGTAAGTGGCCGAGTGCAGACTTGGTCCCCGGTCTGTTTGCGGACACTCCGACATTTTCATGACACCACGTGATCCCGCTGGGGCTCTGGCCATTGGGAAAAAGAAATAGCGAAGTGCGTCTGATGGCTTGGTGCTTGTCCATCTTCTTCAGCCTGTATCCCGCCTTAGCACTGTGACTGGCTCTTGCAGCCTGTCGGGATCTTGGTTAAACGTGTCCCAGAAAGAAATGTCCAGCAGTGCTCAAGTCTCTCTCCTGACCATACCCACCAGAGTGGTTCCTGGGTCGCCCTGAGGAGGCAGTTTGTCAGGTGCCTTTGGCCCACCTGATTGATGCACCCATCTGTGGCTACCAGGCAGACAGTTCCCCAGGAATCCTCATCCACATAGCAGCCGAGTCTTTATACAGAAAAGCATCTCTCCCAGCTCAGCCCCTGCAGATGGGCTGCTAATCCAGCTCTCCCTGCCAACGGGCCGACTCTACGGTTGATTAGGGTAATGAGGCTTACGCAGGCTTCCTCTGTTCCTCCCCATCTTCTTGGCTCTGAAAGTCAGCCCACTGTCTATCAATACTGTCTGGCACCAGAAGAAAGCCCCTCTCCCTTCCTGCACCCAGCATCTGGTTGCCTGGAAACCCGGGACAGAAGCCTCGAGCATCTTAGGTTTCTTTTTAATTTCCCTGCCAGGTCCTGAAAAGCAAGCAGTATTTGTTTTAAGCAGAACCTTTGCACTGTGGAGACTTGCCTTAACCTTGCCCGGGATGATTTCATCAACCTGCGTAAATATGATGCGAGCGGCAGAACAGCCACTCCAGGCTCAGTGTCATTTGGTTATCGGGGCACAAAGTCATAATTAACAGTGAAAGCTGAAGATGGATTGTTTCAGAGGGAGCCAGGACGAGGCTTAACTCGTGCACGTCTGTGTGTGTGAGTGTGGTACGTGCGCCCAGGCACATGTATTGAAATTGGCAGCTTTGTGAATTGCAGCCTGCTGTAGCCACATGTAGAAAGGAAGAGAGGTTTCTCTTTTTCCAAAAGAACAAAAGCCCATCTTGAAAATAAATGTCTTTCAAAAGTCACACAATTTGGGGAAAAGCCTCCAAGGCTGGTTGTCTCACCCTCAGCCTGTGCTTCAACAGCAGAGCAAATCATCTTCAGAAAAGGACGAGGCAGAGGTGAGGATTTAAAAAGTCACAAATGGAAGAATGCCCCCCACCCCCAACCAATCCTTTGGCTTAACACTGAGAGGGCCTACCAGAGTTTAGGACTAAACTTGGCACCTCGCACTTTGAATGTGTCTTGGCTCATGCCACCTGGAAGCTGTGTGTTCAGGATACCGAGAGGCATTCCTTTTGGGGTGAATGGGATGGGGCTTTCTGTCTTGTCAAGGCTGCCCTGTGTTTCTTGCCCAAAAGAAGAAATCTTTTGTAGAACCATTCAATCAGACCCCACTGAGCTAGCCACTTCCTAGGGATTATGAGTTAAGCTTCTTGCCTCTGGCTATCCTCTTGCCACCATAAATGATGTCCCATTTTACAGATGCGAATGGAGAGACCCAAAGTGGCCAAGCATCTTGCCTGAGGTTATTCAGCTAGTAGGCAGTGCAGTCAAATCTGAACCACAGAGCTTACTCAGGAATCATTAAAAGAAACATTTTATCTGACTTCCTGAACCTAAAGATCTTTCAAGGAGATACTGGCTCTTTAAGCTGACAGTCTCTTGGAAAATTCTTATCACTCCATGAATAAACTGAAATAGAGCTAATAATAGATAGGTATGTGGCATGTCTGAAAAGATCTATGTGCCATATCTTGCTGGAGGTGTTTTTTTTTTTAAGGATGCCTTTTTGCCAAGAGGTTGAAGCGTGGAATATTTTCACTGGATAACTAAACCCTAACCATGTTTCCTCATCCCATTAATTTCCTGGACTCCTTCGTCTCTGTGTTTTGGGGAGTCCTGTGTGTTTTGCGGTATTTCCCTCAACACTGGATTCTCTTCTTCTTTGAAGAATATTTTAGAAACAAGCATTTGAAGACAAGGACTCACATGCTTTCCCCTGATCAGTGGAGGCAGAGTTGCCAATATTCAGCCTCAGCCTTGGGTGCAAATCTTGACTCTGCCAGTGTCTTGCCTGTATGACTTGGAGCACCACGACAACCCATCCAAGCCTCAGTTTATAATCTGTGAAGTGGGCATGATAATGGTCCTGAGTTATATAAAGAAGTTATATAAAGAAGTATTAATGGGTAAAGTCATGAGCACAGTTCCTAACAAATAGAGACTCGATAAAGAGGAGCTACTCTATTACCAACAGGGAGGTCATGAGGTTGTGGGATAAATCAGGACCAAAAATTAGAAATTCCTAATCCTAGGAAGAGGCCCTCCTTATACAAAGAGTTTTGTCACTGATCCTGGTCTCATGACTCTTGTAGTCTTTAAATTTTAAAAGACTTTAAAAATAATTCTGACCTGGAGGAAAATATCTTCATAGCCCCGTTAGTACAGACAGATGTTATACACATAAGGTGAGTCTTGTGCTGTGTACTCAGTCATGTCCAACTCACCGTGACCCCATGGACTAGAGCCCACCAGGCTCCTCTGTCCATGGGATTTTCCAGGCAAGATTCTGGAGTGGGCTGTCATTTCCTCCTCCAGGGCATCTTCCCAACCCAGGGACCGAACCCTCATTTCCTGAGTCTCCTGCATTGGCAGGTGGATTATTTACCACTGAGTCACCTGGGCATGTGGTAAGGTCCATGTTTGAAGTCACCACATGGATTTCAGTGAAAGAATTTGAAATAGCCCTAAAGGAAAAAAAAAAAGAAATAAAATAGAAAATCTACCACAGAACCCTCACAGAGAAATATTCCTTCTGCTGGTTCCCATTCATTCAAAGGTAGCAAGAAATGGGGTGACTGTGTTAAGAGCAGGCAAGCTGTCAGTGCTAGGGGGTCAGGTCTTCTGATTTCTGTGTACAAAGCAAACCTTTAACATTCATGACCATTTTTCATCTTTTCAGCCTTTGTGGTTTCCTGGGCAAAGGTTAAATGGGCCCCAGTGTGTATCAGGGAGGGTGTTAAGCATTAAGGGATACACCCCACATAAGAAACAGACCCTTCCCTTTCCAAAGGTTTGTTTGTGGGCCCAGCTGCCTTCTCACCCATCCCTGTGGATTCTGCTAAGCCTCCTCATCTGGACCAGCTCTCCTCAATGCCCTGGCCTCACACAGTGGGGACTGGGCTGGAATTTACACCTCTGTGCTTTTGGCCGGGTTCGGATTCTAGGGCTGTGAAAGGCTCCATCCAGCTTGCCTGCTCCCACTGTCTCTCCTCCAGGACCCTCATCACCTTGTGAGCCCCCACTGTGCCTGTTACACCTTGCCCCTGACCCATCCCTGGAGCTCAGTAGAAAGATAACCATCTTTCCGTAGAAAGATAACTCCTCTTGCCTTTGTCCTTTCAAATTCTCTCTTATCTTCCCCACCCCAGCCTCTCCCAGATAAACCCAGCTCAGCAATCTGCAAAGAGGATAATTTCCTATGTTTCCCTTCGCAGGAAACTGTAGTGGAGTGTTGGTCGCTCAGTCGTGTCCGACCCTTTGCGACCCCATGGACTGTGGCCCATCAGGCTCCTCTGTCCACCAGATTCTCCAGGCAAGAATACTGGAGTGGACTGTCATTCCCTTCTCCAGGGATCAAACCTGGGTCTCCTGCATGGCAGGCAGATTCTTTACTGTCTGAGCTACAGGGAAGATCCGAAGAAAACTGATTTGCATTTTAATGCAAGTTTCCTGGAACCTCAAAGACCATTAGAGACACCTAAAGGGTTGAGTCTAGGTGCCTCAGCCTAACACATCTGGGCTCATAATTTTAAACATATGGTTTGTTTCAGATCAGGCCATTCACCAGCCGGCCGCTCCATTCTTGCCAGCCTTCCCCTCACTGCACACTTAGCACCTTCTCCGCACAGCTTCCCATTCTTCAAAATAAAAGCAGTCGTCCTCGCTGCCACTGGGGGAGGAGCTTCGGATGAGCTGACAATAACAGCTGCGGTCCCAGCCATAAGCCCTCTTTGCTCTCATTATATCTCTGATTCTCAGAGCCTGTGAACCGTGGGGTCACTGCTTCCACTTGACGGAGGAAAACACTGAGGGTGCAGAAGGACTCAGTGCGGGATCTGAAGTCATGTAACTAGAGGCGAAGCCAAAATTCACATGATTTTTACCCATCACACTGTACCTCTGACCGGGATAGCAAAGACCTTGAGAGCTTTAGACAGTTATTAGGAAGCAGGCACTGGGCTTTCCATGCATTTGCATCTGAATGTCCAGAAAATCAAACGTGGAGGCACTAACCTCACACTCATGGTAAAATGAGGAAACGGAGAATTTGAGTGACCTGCCAACGCCAAGGGTAAGGGCGATGCACCCTGTGCCTAGCCACCACTTCTTGCTCTTTGCAGTTGACTCACTGTGACTTTTGGCAAGCCCCTAACCTCTGGAGGAGGAGGGGACTTTTCTCGTCTGACAAATGCAGTCGTTGGCCTGGAAAATGGCTAAGGTCCCTCCTACGGTCTCCACACAGACAACCCTGTGATGAGATGGGGAAGCGGAGCCAGCCTGGCCAGCCTCCCGTCTGTACTCCTAGGGTTTATTTACACTCTGTGTCTCTGGCGACAACAACTAGGCCATATGGGCCGCCCTGGTATAGGACGGGCTCAGTGACAGCCCGGGAGGTGGAGGTTCTGCTGCCCCTGAAGTAGAGAATCTGGTCCTGCATGGTGCTGGCCGGCTCGGGGATAGCAGTCCCTCTCTGCACCCTGGACAGGTACCCGTGGGCAGCTGCTCTGGCAAAGACAACCCCACGGGGCAGAATCTTTGCTGGCTGGCTCTGCTGCTTTATTGCTTCATTATCTCTCAAGTCAAAAATCATGAGGGCTGCAGTTTTGGCTGCAGTCTGTTAATTTGCCAGCTCTCAGGGGCTCAGCTCTGGCTGAACCAAGCAAATCACACTCTTCTCGCCTTTCTCGAGCACCATCTTGCTGCACATGCCCAGAGCTTACAAATTAAAGATACTCTTTTCTTCACTGTCCCCAGTTTCACCAACAGCACTGCTCTGTTGTAAGGAGATGGAGTATTAGGGGAAATTTTGTAAATCCTAATGCGTTGTGCTCACATCCATTGCTTTTTGGTTTATTTGCTGTTGTCGCTGTCAAGCAGAAATGCCCCCTGCCCTGAACACTCTGAAGCTGAAGGCTCAAGCTTTAACCTGCAGGGCCCCATGGATAGTACTTAGTTCAGTTCAGTTCAGTCACTCAGTTGTGTCTGACTCTTTGCAACCCCATGAACTGCAGCATGCCAGGCCTTCCTGTCCATCACCAACTCCTGGAGTCCACCCAAACCCATGTCCATCAAGTCAGTGATGCCATCCAACCATCTCATTCTCTGTCATCCCCTTCTCCTCCTGCGCTCAATCTTCCCCAGCATCAGGGTCTTTTCCAATGAGTCAGCTTTTCACATCAGGTGGCCAAAGTATTGGAGTTTCAGCTTCAACATCAGTCCTTCCAAAGAACACCCAGGACTGATCTCCTTTAGGATGGATTGGTTGGATTTCCTTGTAGTCCAAGGGACTCTCAAGAGTCTTCTCCAACACCACAGTTCAAAAGCATCAATTCTTTGGTACTCAGCTTTCTTTACAGTCCAACTCTTACATCCATGCATGACCACTTAACAGATTGCTTATAGATCATGTGATAGCTCTCCCAGAGTCTAAGCTAAAGGGAGTGGACCTGTTTCACAGTAATGTACATAGATGAGCTGGCTTTTGAGCCGTGACAAGTGCTGAGGGCACAGTGTGACATCTTTACAGAACGGTAAATCTTGCTTATTTTCCTGAACTAGGTTAAAGGACTACTTCATTTCCAAATCCTCCAGCAATACCTGGAAAAACTATTGGAAATTTGTTTCAAAGACTTGGGATTGTCCCAACACTTCTGTTTTTGAAAGGTTGAAAACACCAGGAGAGTTGTTTTTCTTTCTCTGTGAAGAGGAGGAGTTCCATCTTGTAATAATGTTGTTGAAAAGAAAGACACAAAGACAAGAAAAGGAGAAAAGGGTGAAGAAAAAAAACTGCATCTGGCCTAAAGAGGCACCCACACCAGACCTCACACTGGCTCTGTTTCTCTTCCAGGTGGGGCGCCCTTTCTTCTCTCCCAGAGCTTGTGGTTTACCCCCAGAGGTGCTGAGCAGCTGTGCCTGCGGCACCTTCTGGACTGTATCACGTATGAGGGACAAAGTATGTTAACAGCACATGTGATTGCAACTGCAGTGATTACCCCTAGTGAACCTGATCTTGCGGCAGCCTGATCGCTGGAACCTCCTTCACGCAATCCAGAAACACAGCCTGCAGCCCCGTGTCACCTTGTGCTGTGGGCCTAGATTTGACGGCGATGATGAGATTAGCACTGTTTGCTTAGTTTCGTTTTGGATTTGTGCTAGCTCATATAAGATCAGCCTCGTTTGATGGTTGCAAGATTTTTTCCAGTGACGGCTCTTGGAAATCACTTGAAAAGGCTGACTCTAGGGTTCTGTGTATGCCCAGGATCAGGGGGCCAATGAGGAGAGGAGGGAGCAGGCAGGACCAGCCTGGGCAGCCAAGCCTGGGGAAGGGGTAAGGCACACAGCTGGGCCAATCGGCTCACAAATGGGTGAAAGGATACAGTCCCCACCATCCAGGAGCTGGCAGACAATCAAATATATTGCAATCATGGCTAGCGTGGAGTTTTGTATAAGAAACAGTGGGTACATAGAAGTTTGGGGGTCTGAATGGATCCAAGCGATCAGGGAGAGGGTCAGGGGAGGTTGACCACAACCAGATGGACAAGTGATGAGGACTTATTAAATAATTGTAGTGCCTACCATTCATCATGCACTTGCTAAATGCCAGGTGCTGTACTAGCAATATAGGGTAAAATAGCATAGCACACCGTATAGTGCAGTGAGTATTGTGTAGCACAGGACAATGTAGTGCAACGCAACCTCTTAGAGTAAGGGTGAGTGTGGCCTGGTGTAGCATAGTTAGCACAGTGTAGCACAGTGCAGTAGAGTGGAGTGGAGTGGAGTATTGTAAAGTATAAGGCAGGGCCATACAGTGCACTGGGGTACAGCAGAGTATACTATATAGTGCAGCTTAGTAGAGTGCAATGAAGTGTAGCACAGTACAGTATCATATACTATAGTGCAGCTTAGTAGAGTGTAATAAAGTATAGCACAGTACAGTATCATATACTATAGTGCAGCTTAGTAGAGTGCAATAAAGTGTAGTAAGGTACAGTACAGTACAGCATAGTATGAAAGTGAAAGTCGCTCAGTCACGTCCAACTCTTTGTGACCCCATGGACTATACAGTCCAGGGAATTCTCCAGGCTGGAATACTGGAGTGGGTAGCCTTTCTCTTCTCCAGGGGATTTTCCCAACCCAGGGATCGAATCCAGATCTCCTGCACTGCAGGTGGATTCTTTGCCAGCTGAGCCACGAGGGAAGCCCCACAGAATAGTACAGTGCAGTACAGTATCATATACTATATACAGCTTAGGAGAGTATAATATAGAATGGTATAGTACAGTACAGTACCGTATCATATACTATATACAGCCTGCTGCTACTGCTAAGTCACTTCAGTCATGTCCGACTCCTGGAGAGCCCATGGATTTTCCAGGCAAGAGTGCTGGAGTGCGGAAATGGCAACCCACTCCAGTATTCTTGCCTGGAGAATCCCAGGGATGGGGGAGCCTGGTGGGCTGCCGTCTCCGGGGTCGCACAGAGTCGGCCATGACTGAAGCGACTTAGCAGCAGCAGCAGCAGCAGCAGAGTATGATATAGTATAGTCCAGTGCATTATAGTATAGTACAGAATCATATACTATATACAGCTTAGCAGAGTATAACATATAGTGCAGTACAGCTTAGTGGAGTATCGTATAGTGCCGTGCAGTATGGTACGGTATCATATACTACAGTGCGGCTTAGCAGAGTGGAATAAGGTACGGCCTAGCCTAGTAGAGCCGGCGTACAGCGGTGTGGAATGTGTAGCGCCCGCAGCAGATACAGCGCAGCGATGGCAGAGAGCCGCGCAATGCCGGGGAGAACGGCGCAGCCTGGTTGGTGCAGTTCGCCGCAGTATCGTGTGGTGTGGGACAGCCCAGTGTGCTATAGTGTCACACAGCATGAGGGAGGAGCCAGGACTTCACCTGGACAGGTAAGTCCCCACGGCCAGCCCCTGACCACTGCTGACTGTTGTGTGCTTTTCGTATGCTCGGCAGTAGTCCCTGGAGGGGGACAGCAGTCAGGCATGAGAGGGGCACTGGCCGCAATTGGAGGACGTCTGAGGCTGGCATCCTAGATGACAGCCACAGCCTCTTAGCTGCCCCCTCTCCAGGCCCTGCCAGCCAGACACACAGCCTTACACTGCAGGCGATAGGAAACTCCCGCACAACGGGGTCTCTGCAGCGCCCTCCTCGCAGGCCATCGGCTTTGCTGGAAGAACACCGGTAGCTTCAGTTCCATTCTCCCGAGGGTGGAGGCATGAGGGGTCAACCTCCTGCCTCTCACCCCTTAACCCTGAGCAGTCGGGGGAGGGCCCGGAGTCCGAGGCGGGGAGGCGTCTGCCACCAGGTCTCAATTCCCTCCAGCATCGCGGCTTGGATACTGGAACGTTCTTGTCCCTGGCTCCTCCTGGGATGTAGAAACTGGAGGAGATGGGCAGTTAGAAAATGAAAAATGAGGCGCAGAAGCAATTTTCCTCATGGACTCCAGCCCCAGCAGCATCAGTCTTTGCTTTGGATGCAGGTCCTTGTCTGTTCTTAATTTATTCTCACGGAAGTGTAGTTAAAGTTCATGGAAAGGGAGATAGTGGGGAGCAGGGAGCCGAGGGCCCGAGGTACTGCCAGGGAGCAGCAGACAGACCTGGAGGTGTGCAGGCTGGGGCTCCTGACCTGCCTTGTGCTGGAAGTAATGGTTCTACACAAAGTAGTCATCCTTAGAGGGACACGTGGCTGTGCCCACAGGTCCCTCCCCAGGGCTTCCCTGGGGAAGCAGGGCTGGCCCTACCTGCCCATGCCCTGGGAGAGCTCTGCCTTTGACTCCCTCTGACTAGCTTTATCCTGAGTCATTCAAAATGTGCAGGAGAAATGTTTAAGTGGGGTCCACAGTCAAAGAGGCCACCAGTGCCACCTGATGCAAAGAGCTGACTCACTGGGAAAACACCCTGGCACTGGGAAAGATTGAGGGCAGGAGGAGAAGGGAATGACCGAGGATGAGATGGTTAGATAGCATCACCAACTCAATGGGCATGGATTTGAGCAAACTCTAGGAAATGCAGGGAGACAAAGAAGCCTGCCATGCTGCAGTTCATGGGGTCACAAAGAGTTGGACACAAGTTAGAGACTGAAGAATAGCAACAACAGTTCCAGAGGAGCCCAGACAAGAGCAATCTGTGTTGATGGTCTATCCAGTTGTGTCTATATTGGAACAGATGCGGGTTCTTCTTTGATGCTGGGCTGGTTTCTCCTCCACCTTATTGCCTGAGAGTAAGATGAATAATGGGAGCGATTAGAGAGGATGACAGCCCAGACCCCTGGAATCCTATCACCGACCCTTCGCACCTGTCACCTGAACCCCTTAATGATACCTCCCAGTCCCTGCTTGCCTCACATGTACTCCCTCAGCCTGCAAGCGGCTGCGAAAGCAGATGCTCTGACACGCCCGTGACAGTGCAGCTCGAGCTCTTCTGTGCCCCCTCCTCTACAAGATCAAGTCTGAGGTCTTGAAAGTCATCTCTAAGTCCTCTCAAGATCCGGCCCCCTCCTGGGGTCCATTCAAGCCCCTGCCACCTGGCTCACACCTGTGTTCCCTCCCACAAAGGACAACAGCCTGTACTTCCTTCGTCTGTCCTCTGGCCTTGCCTCCGGCTTCAACCCACACTGCCCTCTCTCCCCAAAGTGCTTCTACAGCTTCTTCTCCTGGCCAAGCCCCACCCCTCCTTCAGCACCTGTCTCCAGGTGACTCCTCTCCCAGGAAGCCATGTGAGCCCGCTCCCCAGCCACGCCTCAGCCACTCCCCCATAGTTGGGGCTCCACACTCTGTGCCCCTGTAATATACCATGGCCACTTTTATTCCCACTCAGCACAGGGCACTGACAAGCATCTTCACTGCCTGTGCAGGACGGGTGCTCGGTGAATCTTTCCAGAAGGAATGAGGAAAGAAACGAAGGGCAGAAGGGGAAGAGCCAGAAGGATGGTAGGTGGAGAGCAGAGCGGTCCCCCTGTCCACTGCCTATTACCTTATTTGAGACCAGGATTGTTGCCACTCATTTTTATATTCCTGTATTTGCTCCCAATGGCCCCAGCAATCCTAAGAAAATGTAATTCAGACCATGTCATCCCTCAGCTAAAACTCGCCAGCCTCCCTGGAAGTGAAAGGTCCTTGTGACGACCTACAAAGCCGTGTCTGAGTCGGACCTCTCAGATCTCAAGTCACTTCTTGGATTCTTCTTTCCCCTCTCTTTCTGCTCCAGGCCCACCTGCCTGCTTGCACAGGCGTGCATTCTCTATGGGATGTTCCCTCTCCCTAGGGTGCAAAAACTGACTCTTGAGGACAAAAAAATCTCTTCCTCTTTTTACTTACAGAGTACACATGTACACACAGACACATACAGATACAGAACAGAACACACATGTGCACACAGGACATAGACAAGTATACGGTAAAATTTCATCAGGAGCAATTAAGGAAAAATACCTAAAAGCCTCTGTGGGAGAGTGATAACTAAAGAAAAAGGGGGATTTCCTGGTGGTCCAGTGGCTGTGAATCTACCTTGCAATGCAGGGGTTGCAGGTTCGATCCCTGACTGGGAAACTAGGATCCCACATGCCACAGGGTAACTAGGCCCGAGCGCCATAACTACTGAGGCTTGCGTGCCACAACTGGAGCGTCCAAGTGCTGCGACCCAAACCTGACACAGCCGAATAAGTACATACTTAGAAGAGAAAGAAAGAAGAGTTGAGAAACAGTGCCTAAATCTGCCAGGACTGACAGACCCCAGGGCCTTTGCACTTGCTGTTTCCTTGCTTAGCATTCTCTTTCCCCCAGATTCTTGCCCAGCTCACTCACTTACCTCCTTCACTTCTTTACAAGGATGTCACCCCAGTGGGGCGTTTCCTGGGCACCCCATCCAGATAGCAGCCTTTCATACTGCCTGTTTTTGTTTGCTAGTTTCTTTCCTTAGCCCTAACCTATTTGGCACATGATATATTTTTGTTTATTGGCTTTTATCCTCATCACCTAGAAGGTAGCCTTTATCTGTTTTGCTCAGTGCTGTGTCTTCAGTGCCTGGAATAAGCTCTGGTACAGAGTAGGTGCTCAATAAATACTTGCTTGATGAATGCTTGGGATGAACCTGGCACGTATGTGATAGGTGCTTAACGCAGCAGTGACCAGAAAGCCCCATTCTTGGCAGTGGTTTCCACTTCCTTCCTTGCATGATGCAGGTAATTGCAAGTAGGCAGCTCAAGAGACCCAAAATCAGAAAGAGGAAGACAGTCTGAGATTCTGAAAACAGAACCTCACTTAACAGCCCTGGACAACTGAGAATGAACTGTGTCCTGTAGCTTCAGGGGTGACAGGATGGCCAGCGGTGCTTTGGACCAGATGCCTATGGGACACCTGGTGCTGTTGGTTTCCTTTAGAAAGGACATCAGAGCCTGCAAGGGAAGGGATGCTGGATACTGTCCCAGCCCTGGCAGTATCACGTCCCCTACCCTGGGCTCAGGGACAGCACATGAGATGATGCCCCCACCACTGCTGATAAGCCACACTGATCAGTTCCCTGCAAGAGACATGTTCCTTTTTAAGCTTTAACCACTCACTGGCCAGGACCAGTCATCACAAACTGGGTTTTGTTCTTTCTTAAGTCAAGCACAGAGAGTACTTTCTGATGGTAGTGGAAAACTTCACAGGAGAAACATTACCCAATGTTGTCATCATTTTTTTAATGCACAAGAGTTCCCTAGCCAGGCCCTTACTAGCTAAAAAATTGATGTGAAACTGCATGCCAGATTCTCAATAAGTCAAATGTCGAAACTAATGATCATTCAGGAAAATTATATAAATGAATTGCTACATTATTATGAATTATTTATAATCCCTCACAACCTAAAAAGTCAAGGTTCATGATTAAGTTAGTCTTACAAAGAAAGGGAACCACATTCTCTCCAAAGAAAATTGTGGCCTGAGGTTGTCTAGCCAATGTGTACATGCCAACCACTTAGTGGATAATTACTTAGACCTTCAAAATCTTTATTTTGTTTCCTTTTCTTCTCTTGTAAAAGAGTTGTTTTTAGCTGTAAGTGAACCTTGTAAAAGGACTCTCAAACCCACCAGCCTGGATGAGTTACTTTCCTTTATTCCTTTCCCTTCCTTTTGTGTCTCTTCTTTTCAGACAGTTGCCTGTTCCTCCTCCTCTCCCTACAATGCCCTTGTTTCTCCCTTTCCTCTACCTCGCTATTATGCTTACTATTACCATTATTATAAATGTTTTAAAATCATAAATTGATGGAAGCTTATCATAAGAAGGAAACAGCAGCCCACTCTGCTGGGATAGGAGTTGGGGCAGAGGGCTGCAGATACAAGACAGACAAACCCTGGTTCCAAACCATAAGAAGCTTAGGAAGTTTGGAAATTCTGAGGAGGTTTCTAAGGCAAGTATTCTTGCCTGGAAAATTCTATGGACAGAGGAGCTTGGTGGGCTACAGTCCATGGGATTGTGAAGAGTTGGACACACTTAGCAACTAAATTATAACTACCATCATTATAAGAAACTTGCAGGAGAAGGCAATAATTCAGTCACCTGGTGAGAAAATTTATTTTTAAAAACACTTTGATGTACAGACTTCTCATTTCTTCCCCCACTTCCTTTCTTTTCCTTTTATGTTTTAAAACATGAGACTGACATCAGACCAACTTTATAACTCCTCTTTTTTTCCTACTTAACATGAGATGAAAATTTTTCCATCTCATGACGTATTCTTCCACAACATGTTTGAGGTGGATACTTTGTATTTCTGTATAGAGATGAGCTATAATTCATTACAGGCTTCCCTGATAGCTCAAGTGGTAAAGAATCTGCCTGCAATGCAGGAGACTCAGGAGACTCGGGTTCAGTCCCTGGGTTAGGAAGATCCCCTGGAGGAGGAAAAGGCAACCCACTCCACTATTCTTGCCAAGAGAATCCCACGGACAAAGGAGCCTGACAGGTTACAGTCCATAGGGTTGCAGACACTACTGAACACGCCTGCAAGATAATTTGTTAAACCAACTCTATACTGTGTTAAGTGGCTTCAGTCGTGTCCGACTCTTTGTGACCCTATGTTGTTGAGTCTTCAGGTAATCCTCCCCCACCCTTTTATTGCTACAAATAATGTACTAAGGGATGTCCTCAAACAAAATAAATCTGTGCAAACTTTGGCTTTTTGGAATACATTCTTAGAGGTGGGGTCACAGGTCATAAAGTAAGAAGGTTTTTCACTCCTCTTGGACTGATCAGTTCTCAGGAGTCAGATGCATCCCCCACCTTCCATGACAAGGGTATGCCTATAGAGTAAGGGAGCTTTGAAAGCTCCTCTCTCTTTGGGGGCTACTGACCTTGCCCCCGAAGATATCCTTTCCCTCTTCCCTGGAGAAGCTGTGCCAGGGAGCAGTTATATATCTGTAAATCCACATTCCCTCTCCCTCTGACCTAGGGTTAGCAGTCTTCAAAACCCACTGGAAAAATTCTAGCAATGCCAAGTCCTGGCTAGAGTTGCCATGGTGACAGACAATGACAGCAACGTTTTATCCACCTCCCTAAATCTTCAGAAGCTCTCAAGACTCAGAAGATGCCAGGGGAAATTTCTGCTTTATCAGCGGGTTCAGTTTAATCCAGTCCCACCCAGTTGGAGTGTCTCCTAAGGACAAAGCTAATGGCCAAAAAGATTTTACCTGGATCTTATAAAAATACCACTTTCACGCTGCTTTAATGTTGTTGTTTTTTTCTTTCCTCTTGCCTCTTCCCTGCTTTCAGATATCCCCAATAATCCTAGATTTCTAAAAGTCAGTCTAAACACACGCCTGGGACATCGACAAAAGAAGGGGCATTACAAATGTGAGAACACAGAGCAAATGAAAAGACCCTTTTGAAACAATCAGGAACATTTGATTTTGGTCTAAAGTAATGGAGGTTGCTCCCCGCAAAAGTAAATTTAACTTACTCAGATGTAAAACTGGCCTTGTGGTTACAAAAGAATATGACTGTAATTTTCAGAGACTCATACTAAAGTATGTGCAGGTGAAATGAAGTTATATCTTGGATGTGCTTTCAAATAGTTTAGCAAAGGAAAAGAAAGAGAGAGAATACTGATGAGGCAATGTGGCCAAATTTTTACAATGTTGAACTTTGATGATAATTTAAAAATCATACTATTCTACTTTGAGGGTGTTACAAAGTTTCATATTAAAAAATTAATAAGAATGGTGTTATGGGGACTTCCCTGACGGTCCAGTGGCTGAGACTCTGAGCTCCCAACGCAGGGGACCCAAGCTCAGTACCTGGAAGGGGAACTGGATCCCACATGCTGCAACTAAGGATTCTGTGTGCCACGACTAAGACCTGCTGCAGCCAAATAAATGAATTTAATTTTTTTTTTTTAAGAAGGAACAATGTTATGTGCCTTATATTTTTTTTCTAATGGAGCATTGTAATGATCACAAGGGGGCCTCCCAGATGCTGCAGTGGGTCAGGAAGATCCCTGGAGGAGGGACTGGCACCCCAGTCCAGTGTTCCTGCCTGGAGAATCCCATGGGCAGAGGAGCCTGGCGGGCTACAGTCCAGGGGGTCACAGAGAGCTGGACATGACTGAGTGACGAAGCACGCACAATGGTCAGGAAAGAGCTTCAGAGCTCTCAGGTTTATTCCATGACTTAATATTTTCTTTTGAATTCCATTGGGAGTTGGACCACTGTCGTTTCAGAGCCCTGGCCCCAGAGTCCCAGTCCCAAGGCTACAGGGGAGGACCCCCAACACACAATGTCAGTAGTGGGACAAAGGCTAAGATGACCCCTGACCTCCCCCAGGGCAGGGCCCAAGGCACGCCAACTTTTGGGTGTTTCTCAGCCTAAGTGCCACATATACCCTCAGCAGTTTAACACTCAAAAATGCATTATTCACAGAGAAAAAGGTTTTACTGCAGTTTACACACACAGGGGCCTGTGAGAGTCAACCTGCTTCCTCCAGCCTCCTTTGTTCTTGGTTGCTAGGCATCCGATGTCCTTATGAGAACAATATTTACTTTTATTTATTTTATTTGGGTTTGTATTTGGAGAGTCTGGGCAGCACCCAGGATGGCGGGGCTGGAGATTTTCTAGGGATAAAATGCTCTGTGAAGCAGTTTGTCCATGACTGCATCTTGGTGATAGATCGATTCTTCCCGCACAAGGTCAAAGCCCTGGATTGGTGCTTGGGTCTCTGCTTGAAGCAGCGAGTGTGGGATTCCCGCAAGAGATGTGGGTTCAAGGGGCTTCAGAATCCTGTGCAGAAATGCTGGCCAGTCCACTGCCCCTTCTCAGTTATTCCACTGAGGGTTTTCTTTGCAAAAGAAATATTTTAAAACAGTCGTAAATAACCATATGGAAGTAGATTGCTGAAGTCTTGCTCACTACCCATCCCCCATCCCTCCCCAGTGGACCCTTTGTTATAGTCTCTGGCCTTATAGATCCCATAGGTCCTTAGAATTACTTCTAGGGATGGAGCTGGGGCATGGGACTACAGGTTCTAGACAGACATGCCCTGGTTCCTACCCGTAGGAGATTTGGAGCCAAGAAAATCTGAAGAGTCTCTAAGGAGAGCTCTAAAGGATGGGTTGGATTCAGAGGCAGAAGTTGTAGTCACATCTGTTTGGAGAAGTAAAGAGAAACCCCTGTTGCCTCTACTCACAACACTTGTGACAAGTGTGTAGAGAGTTCCTGCGTACCAACCAGTTCTCCAGCTCAACAGACTGCAGCTGCGAATCCTACACTTCGACACTAACAAGCCAGAGTTGGTGCAGACCCCTCAAGTTCAAGACTCAGCCGCACAAGACTGACCCCACTTCAGTTGCCAGTCTCAAGCTCCAAGCTGTCATCTGTGCTTCTGACTGGCTGTAAACTGGAATTCTCATGATCCCCGCCTCTCGGGTGTGATAATTTGCTGAAATGGTTCTCAAAACTCCGGGAAATGCTCATTTCAGAGTGTATCATAAGGGATGCAGATGAACAATCAGATGAAGAAGTACATAAGGCAAAGTCTGGAAGGTCCCAAGCACAGGGCTTCTGTCCCCCGTGGAGATGGGGTGCATCACCCTCCTAGCTTGTGGACATGCTCACCAACATGAAAACTCTTGGCACCCCACAGTTTAGGAATTTTTACGGAGACTTCATCACATAGGCGTGATCAATTATTAACTCAGTCTTCAGCTCCTCTCTTTGCCTCTCCCTAGAGGGTGAAGGGTAGGGCTGAAAGCTCCAAGAATGTAAACATAGCTTGGTCTTTGGTGACCTGCTCCCACCAGGAAGTTATCCCGGATCCCACCAAGCATTGCCTCAGAACAGAAGAAACTCTTATCAGCCAGAAGTGGCCAAGAGATTTAGGTGCTCTGAGTTAGGAACCAGGATCAGAAACCAGATGTTAGAGCAAAGATCCTCTGAATATCCCTATCATTCAGGAAATAGCCAGGGATTTAGGAGCTCTGTGGCAGGAACTGGGGGAGAGACCAAATATAGTTCTCTTATTATGCCACAAGAAAGAAACAGTGAGGGCATTAGTCTTGGGACACTCCAGATAACTTTTGAGCAAGACTCCAAATGATGTCGTCAGTCACTAAGTCATATCTGACTCTGCGAACCCCTGAACTTCAGCATGCCAGGCTTCCCTGTCCTTCGCTCTCTCCCAGAGTTTGCTCAAAGTCATGTCCATTGAGTCGGTGATTCCATCCAACCCTCTCATCTTCTGTCGCCCCCTTCTTTTCCTGCCTTCGATCCTTCCCTACGTCAGTGTCTTTTCCAATAAGTTGGCTCTTCACATCAGGGGGCCAGAGTATTGGAGCTTCAGCTTCAGCATCACTGCAAAGGATGGGGAGATTTAAATAATGAAGAAGGAAGACTTACCCGGTAGGGGAGAATGAGGGGAGCAGGGCCTGGGCCTTCTGCACATCTGTGGGTGTGGTGTTCGTGTCCTCTAGGAATCTTTTGGATGCAAATGATAGAAAAATCTAACCCAAGTTGGCTTAGGCAAAAAGAGAATATGTATGGCCTGGTTAGATCCAGGAGCTCATAAAATGCTGAACTGTATCTCTTAGTTCTGTTCTGATTCTTGCGGACTTCATTCTTGGACCATTTTTTTGTGGAACAAGAGGGTGGTCAGCAGCTCCAGAATCTAAAGTCCTTCAGGTTATATGCTGAGGAGAAAAGAATACATCTCACCCTGTTAGCTGCTGGATAGGGGATTTACTCTCATGGGACAAATTCACCCCTGAAGCAGTCATTTCAAGCTGGTTTTAGAAAAGGCAGAGGAACCAGAGATCAAACTGCCAACATCCACTGGATCATGGAAAAAGCGAGAGTTCCAGAAAAACATCTATTTCTGCTTTATTGACTATGTCAAAGCCTTTGTGTGGATCACAATATACACTGGAAAATTCTGAAAGAGATGGGAATACCAGACCACCTGACCTGCCTCTTGAGAAACCTATATGCAGGTCAGGAAGCAACAGTTAGAACTGGACATGGAACAACAGACTGGTTTCAAATAGGAAAAAGAGTACGTCAAGGCTGTATATTGTCACTCTGCTTATTTAACTTATATTCAGAGTACATCATGAGAAACGCTGGGCTGGAAGAAGCACAAGCTGGAATCAAGACTGCCAGGAGAAATATCAATAACCTCAGATATGCAGATGACACCACCCTTATGGCAGAAAGTGAAGAACGAAAGAGCCTCTTGATGAAAGTGAAAGAGGAGAGTGAAAAAGTTGGCTTAAAGCTCAACATTCAGAAAACGAAGATCATAGCATCCGGTCCCACCACTTCATGGGAAATAGATGGGGAAACAGTGGAAACAGTGTCAGATTTTATTTTTGGGCTCCAAAATCACTGCAGATGGTGACTGCAGCCATGAAATTAAAAGACGCTTACTCCTTGGAAGAAAAGTTATGACCAACCTAGATAGCATATTGAAAAGCAGAGACATTACTTTGCCAACTAAGGTCCATCTAGTCAAGGCTATGATTTTTCCAGTGGTCATATATGGATGTAAGAGTTGGACTGTGAAGAAAGCTGAGCACTGAAGAATTGATGCTTTTGAACTGTGGTGTTGGTGAAGACTCTTGAGAGTCCCTTGGACTGCAAGGAGATCCAATCAGTCCATTTTGAAGGAGATCAGCCCTGGGATTTCTTTGGAAGGAATGATGCTAAAGCTGAAACTCCAGTACTTTGGCCACCTCATGCAAAGAGTTGACTCATTGGAAAAGACTCTGATGCTGGGAGGGATTGGGGGCAGGAGGAGAAGGGGACGACAGTGGATGAGATAGTTGGATGGCATCACTGACTCAATGGACATGAGTTTGAGTGAACTCTGGGAGTTGGTGATGGACAGGGAGGCCTGGCGTGCTGCGATTCATGGGGTCACAGAGTCAGACACGACTGAGCAACTGAACTGAACTGAACTGAACTAAAGCAATCACTAACCCCATAGACTGAAATTGTGCTAATTGATCTGTTCGGGTCACATGCTCAGAGAGAGATGGGAATGGTTGTTCACAGGATGTCTATGGCTCTGTATCCAGAAGAAGGTATCTCTCCTTGTATGCAAAGGAAATCTTCAGAGTATGGCCTCAGCAAGGATGCCAGATGTAATGAGAGCTCCCACTTGCAGGAGCCTGTTCAGGAACAAAAGTCCACAATAACGAGATTAAGTTGAGCAAAGACTCCTCACTCAACTCCTGGGAGCCAGTTATGCTCCACGAGTTCTGGGAGGGCAACTTTGGAGGGCCACACCTACCTCACCTGTGGCTTTTCCGATCCTTCTGAGGGAAAGCTGGTTGCCTCCTGGATAAATCCAAGTTCTGGGGCTTGAGATGACTGAATTTTTCAGGGTTCTGGAGATGATTAGTCACCCAGAAATCAGAATACAGAGAGCCCAGGGAAGCATTCATTCAGAGTTTCTGGCCTGATATCTTGGTGGACTGGGGAGTGGATTAGGAGGCCCCACCTTGGACATGCCCAAGGCAGCCACACTCTAAACAAGAGGGCACCAAGAAAGGAGGTGGCACTGGCCAGAGGCCTTAGCGCCCAAAGCCCAGGGAAGAGGGAGCCCCTTCAGGTGTCCCAGGAGCACACCCTTGGACAGAGGACAGAGTCCTGCTTCTGTGGACTCCAGCAGGCTCCCAGCCACCCCATCAGGATGCCTTTGCTCTGCAGGAGGGACCTGGAGATGGATCATCACTGCAGCTTCAAACAAATCCCCTGAAACATCAGGAAGAACTTTTGCTTCATTCCTTTTCATGGTCTTCCCCAAGGACCAGGTGTTATCTTTGACTGGAAATGAAAAATATGGGAATGAGAAGATACAGAAGGGAGACTCACAGGTGGTGAAAGGAAGATGAACTTGAGTTCAGAAGAAAACCAGGTGTAGAACTGAGATTTAAGTGTTTCCTTAGAAAGTTTAGAGAATGAATGCGTTGCTTTTAACTGACACCTGGAAGTAAACAGGGAGAAGGGTCTCACCACTCAGCTGCGGGAATGGGGCAGGTGGAAGAATTAGCCTTTGCGAAGTAATACTTTCCATTTTGCTTAAACCTTTTTTGGACAGAAGTATTTCAGAGTGTTTTGTACAGTGCTATGGATCCTAAAACATGAGATGTCACAGAACTGTGTATATTTTTGTCTTGGAGTTTTCATTGTGAACTCAGTTACTATTGTGCCTGCTGAAATATTTAGGATTTTTGACAAAACCAGAAATCCAAACAAGTCTATGTTGGGTCCAATTTTGTTTTTTAAAGAAAATAACCAACAAACACTTGACCGCCAGAGATAAGAGGGAACTTCTTCAATCTGATGAAGAGCATCTATTAAAAACAAAAATGAAACCACAGCGAGCATAATGGATGCTTTCCTTCTGAGATTAGTGCATGACAAAGATATTCATTCTTGCTGCTTCTAGTCAACATTTCACTGGAGGTTCTACACAGGTAAATTGGCCAAAAGCAAAACAAAACAAAAACAAAAATAAAACGTGGCCTGGTTGAAAAGGAAGACTTAAAATTACCCGTACTTCCAGATGACATGATCTTATATATAGAAAACCCCAGGCATTCCACTAAAAAGCTTATTAGAACTAATAAACAAGTCCAGCAAAGTTTCAGAATGCAAGATAAATCTATCAAATTAATTGTATATCTATACACTAGCAATGAACAAGAAATTGAAATTAAGGAAACAATTCCATTTGCAGGAGTATCAAAGAGAAGAAAATACTTTAAAATGAATTAAACCAAAGTAGTGCAAAGCCTACACTTAAAACTACAAGAAGGCTTAAATAAATAGAAAGACCTCCTATGTTCATGAATTGGCAGATAATATTAAGATGGTTGTACTGCCTAAAGTGATCTACAGATTCAATATAATCCTTGGTCAAAATTTCAACTGCCTTTCCCCTCCAGAAATTTACAAACTGACCCCAAGATTTTTATGCAAATGCGAGGGACCCAGAATAGGCAAAGCAATCTTAGAAAGAAAAGAGAAGGTGAAAGACTCAAACTTGCTGACTTCAGCATTTACAGCAACGTTATAGTAATCAAGGCAGTGTGGTACTGGCCTAAGTATAGACATACAGATCAATGAGACAAAATTGAGAGCCCCAAAATAACCAATACATCTATGGTCAATTGATTTCCAAGAAGGATGCCATTCAAAGGGGAAAGAATAATCTTTTAAACAAATAATTTGTGGCAACTGTATGCTGTGCTGTGCCGGCTCTCTAAGTCATGTCCGACTCTTTACAACCCCATGGACTGTAGCCTGCCAGGCTCCTCTGTCCGTGAGGATTCTCCAGGCAAGGATACTGGCGTGGGTGGCCATGCCCTCCTCCAGGAGATCTTCTTGACCCAGGGATCGAACCCAGGTCTCCGCATTGCAGGCAGATTCTTTATCGTTTGAGCTACCAGGGTAGCAACTGTATCTCAATATGCAAACAAATGAAGTCAGACCCCCTACCTCACGACATGTGTGACAAATGATCACAGCCTTAATTACTTACTACCATGTGTGGTACAACACAGGTTGCCTTACAGTCCTGGGTTCAAAGTCCAGAATCGTATCACTGGGCTAAAGGCCAGCTGTCCACAGGTTGGTCCCTTAGCGGAGCACCAGAGGACAGTCTATTCTTTGCCTTTTTTCTGATTCTAGCAGCCATCTGTATCCCTTGGCTCTTGGCTGCTTCCCTGATCTTCATAGCCAATAGCACAGCATCTTTTGACCTTCTTTCATCTCTCCCACTACTTCTGTTGGCACATCACTTTTTCCTCTTCTGTAGTTGAATCTCTTTCTGAGATTTATAAATATCTCTTATTAACTGTCTTGTCAGAACACTTGTACAGATTACATTTAGGGTTCACCCAGGTAATCCAGGATAATCTTCCCATCTCAACTTGCTCACATGTGCAAAACCCTTTTTACCATAAAAAGTAATAGCCACAAGCTCCACGGATTAGGGCCTGGATGCCTTTGGGGGCCATTATCAGGCTCCCATCATGGTGATCACATCCAGTTGTAAGCCCAAAACTACTGGAGGCACATGCGATGGGTGGGTCCCTCTCTAACTTTTTTGCAAGCAAGATCACTCAACTAGCTGACATGGCTTTGGGACAAATATTTCTCAAAGGAAATTTGCTTGAGCCGTTGTTCTATCTGTTGGAATAACGTGAAATTTATCTTTGTGAGGCATATTTATCCCAATCGTATGGTGAGTATTTCAAGGCTTTAGCCTTCAAAAGGGTCCAAGAACCCCGGCTGCCTGCATCACGCTTGTCCCTCCCACAAGAGGTTCCAGACTGCTGTCCTTTGATCTCTGAAGTCTGCTCTGTGCTAATTTTCTCTTACCTCTCTTGCTTTCTCTTTTCTCAACAAGACACTGCACCTGCCTCTATGAGGTTCCCAGACTTGTAGGGATGAGGAAGCAGATATCAGAGTAAAGTACAAACACACACCAAGGAGTCAGAGAAAGGCCCTCTCCTCTTCTCTTCTGCATCTATGAGTCAACTTTGGTATTTCTCTTTTAACCCCTGAACTTTTGGTGAGTACACATCTAATTTTCTAAGACATTGCAGATGAGATACAAGAGATTGCTAGATTGCTGGATTCTGCACAACTGAAGCTTTCTTGAATCAGCATCCACGAGTGAACCAGATGCCCCTGAGGCCTCCTTGTATTGTCAACCTCCACTGGGGACATTTGAAATTAACAAGTCTCCCATTTGATTCTTTCCTCTTCATTATCAAGGTCACTCTGAGCAAGTAAAATGGATGCAAGAAAGGACTGGAAGAGTTCTGTAGAACTTGATCCTAACTTTCTTTGAGCTCTTCGCTCTGAATAAAAATAAGCAGACTTTTTTGCTGTCTTTGACATTTATGTGGCCCATGATGATGCTTCCCAGAGGACTGTGTGACATTTTTATAGTTGTTTCCTGTTAAGCTCCCATCTCTCATTGTTTACAAAAGTTCTTCTTTGGGCATGACAGTTGTCCAACAGCAGTGGCTTCAGCCACCACCACCTAAATTGGGTGTATCTATTGGGCATTTTTGAAGAACTATGGATGGAGGTCCATAACATTGTACAGGAGGCAGTGACCAAAACCATCCCAAACAAAAAGAAATCTAACAAGGCAAAATGGTTGTCTAAGGAGGCCTTACAAATAGCTGAGGAAAGGAGAGAAGGGAAAGGAAAGGGAGAAAGGGAAAGATATACCCAACTGAATGCAGAGTTCCAGAGAATAGCAAGGAGAGATAAGAAGGCCTTCTTAAATGAACAATGCACAGAAATAGAGGAAAACAATAGAATGAAAAAGACTAGAGATCTCTTCAAGAAAATTGGAGATATCAAGGGAACATTTCACGCAAGGATGGGCACAATAAAGGACAGAAACCATAAAGACCCAACAGAAGCAGAAGAGATTAAGAACAGGTAGCAAGAATACACAGAAGAACTATACAGAAAAGGCTTAATGACCCCGATAACCCTGATGGTGTGGTTACTCATCTAGAGCCAGACATCATGGAGTGTGAAATCAAGTGGACCTAGTGGAGGTGACAGAATTCCAGCTGAGCTATTAATATTAAAAATCCTAAAAGATGCTGCTGCTAAAGAGCTGAACTCAGTATGTCAAAGAATTTGGAAAACTCAGCATTGGCCACAGGACTGGAAAAGGGCCCTTTTATTCCAGTCCCAAAGAAGGGCAATGTCAAAGAATGTTCAAACTACCATACAATTGTGCTCATTTTACATGCTAGCATGGTTATGCTCAAAATCCTTCAAGCTAGGTTTTAGTAGTACATGAACTGAGAACTTCCATATGTACGAGCTGGACTTAGAAAAGGCAGAGGAACTAGAGATCAAATTGCCAACATTTGTTGGATTATGGAGAAAGCAAGGGAATTCCAGAGAAACAGCTACTTCTGCTTCATTGACAGTGCTAAACCTTTTGACTGTGTGCCTCACAACAAACTGAAAACTTCTTATAGACATGGGAGTACCAAACCACCTTACCTGACTCCTAAGAAACCCGTATGGGGATCAAGAAGCAATAGTAATAACTGGACATGGAAAACTGACTGGCTCAAAATTCAGAAAGGAGTATTACAAGGCTGTATATTATCACCCTGCTTATTTAACTTATATGCAGAGCACATCATGTGAAATGCTGGGCTGAATAAATCACAAGCTGGAATCAAGATTACCCGCAGAAATATCAACAACCTCAGTTACGCAGTTGTATCAGTCTCTTCATGACCCCACCAGGCTCCTCTGTCCATGGAATTCTTTCTTGAAGCAAGAATACTGGAGTGGGTTGCCATTCCTTTCTCCAGGGACTCTCCCTGACCCGGGGATTGAAATCCAGGTCTCCTGCATTGCAGGCAGATTCTTTACTGTTTGAACCACAAGGGAAGCAGCATCAGTTCAATAGGCATGAGTCTGAGCAAATTTTGGCAGATGCTGAAGGACAGGGAGGCCTGGTGCGCTGCAGTCCAGCAGTCACAAAGAGTTGGTTACAACTTAGTGACTGAATAGCTGCAACAGATATGCAGAGGATACCACTTTAATGGCAGAGAGTGAAGAGAAACTAAAGAGCCTCTTGATGAGGGTGAAAGAGGAGAGGGAAAAGGCTGGCTTGAAACTTAGCATTAAAAAGCTGAGATCAAGGCATCCAGTGCCATCACTTCATGGCAAATAGTGTGGAAGGTGGAAGCAGTGACAGGTTTTATTTTCTTGGCTCCAAAATCACTGTGGATGGTGACTGCTGCCATGAAATTAAAAGACGCTTGCTCTTTGGAAGGAAAGCTATAACAAACCTAGAAAGCATATTAAAGAGCAAAGATATCACTCTGCCGAAAAAGGTCCATCTAGTCAAAGCTATGGTTTTTCCAGTAGTCATATATGGATGTGAGAGTTGGACCATCAAGAGGGCTGAGTGATGAAGAACTGATGCTTTCGAACTGGGGTGCTGGAGAAGACTTTTGAGAGTCCTCGGACTGCAAGTAGATCAAACAAGTCAATGCTAAAGGAAATCAACCCTGAACATTCATTGGAAGGACTGATGCTGAAGCTGAAGCTCCCATACTTTGGCTGCTTGAGGTGAAGAGCCAACTCAGGAAAAGACCCTGATGCTGGGAAAGATTGGAGGCAGGAGAAGGGGGCAACAGAGGATGAGATGGTTGGATGGCATCACCAACTCAATGGACATGAGTTTGAGCAAACTCTGGGAGATGGTGGAGGACAAAGGAGGATGAGGCAGCACATCCTTCCAGTCTTCTAAGAGAAAGGTGGGAAGGTCGAGCTTAATCCATTTGTGCAACTCACTGCTCTGAGGCTGAAACTGACATCCCTTACACAGAATTAATTTTACACCACTTCAAGTGTAGGCTTCACCAGGACACTCAAGTTCATACCCTCTTCCTTCTTCTGTGTTATAATGTCATCTACTTCACTTCTACATATATTATGAATGCCATAGCACATTGCCATTATTTTTTCCTTAAATATCCAATCACCTTTTAAACAACTCAAATGCTGATAAAAATTGTCTATCATACTTGCATTTATTCACATGTTCAAGTGAAGGACAGGGAAGCCTGAGATGCTACAGTCTATGAGGTCTCAAAGAGTCGAATACAACTTAATGATTGAACAACAAAAACACTTCCAAGTGATCTTTATTTCTTTCCTTGGATCAACCTTTCCCTGCTATTTGAGCTAAGAAAGGGTTAAGCTATTCCCAGGTGGCTCAGTGGTAAAGAATCTGTTTGCCAGTGCAGAATCCCAGGTTCAGTCCCTGGATTGGGAAGATCTCCTGGAGAAGGAAATGGCAGCCCACTCCAGTATTCTTTCCTGGAGAATCCCATGGACAGAGGAGCCTGGTGGGCTACATTCTTGAAGTCACAAAGAGTTGGACATGGCTTAGCGACTGAGCACAGCACAGAGTTAAGCTGTGATTCCAGAGGCCTGTGGTTCCTTTTGGATTAAACTCTGTCTGGGCTTCAGAACCCAAGCATCTTAGGGGGCGGGTTGGGGAGGGTACCTGTTTTCCGAGTCTTCTTCTTCTGCTGCTACCTTCTCTAATATAGTTGAGGCTGGTAGAGGACAGGTGGGAAGAATTCACGGCTGAGTAATTCGCTTGGGGCTCCTCCAGATTCCACCCATCCGTTGACCCATAGGGTCCTCTCAGGTTCACCTAAGTCCTGCTGTCCTCCAGAGTCTCTACAGTTCTGGCAGGACCCCCTCCTTCTTCTCAGGCCAGGGTCCAGGTGCCTCCTCTGGTAAGAAGTCTGCTCACTCCTGAAAGACTTGCTTTTCTCGGAAAGTCAGTTCATCAAGGGTTGCTTGCAACCCTTGGCTCTTAAGCAGCCTGATAGAACACACTTTTAATTTTCTCCAAATTTCTCTTGCCGTTACCCTCAAGAACAAAAGTACATTCTCTTACATGCTAACCAGAAGCAGAAGTCCTCTGCTTGTTTGCTTTGTTCTGTTCTCTTTTCTCCTTTATGAGCAGGTGGTCATGAGGAACTAAGAGGAAATGTACTGTATCATATGGGGCCAGGATGCTCACGGCGTTCTGGTTTCCCCAGCCAGCGTCTGGGATGCATGATGGTTTTGCTCCTACTTGGAATGGTCACTGTGCTTCCTTCGATCTAAGGGGAAGCACAAACTTCTCAGGAGGCTCAGGGGTAAAGAATCTGCCTGCAATGCAGAAGATGCAAGTTTGATCCCTGGGTCAGGAAGATCCCCTGGAGAAGGAAATTGCACTCCAGTATTCTTGCCTGGGAAATCCCATGGACAGAGGAGCCTGGCAGGCTGGGGTTCCTGGGTTCGCAGAGTTGGACATGACTTAGCAACTGAGCAAATCAGCAAATCAAAAGGGAAGCACAGGGGATGGAACCAGAGCATACACAGTGTTACAGGTGAGGACACCTGGGTCTTACCTGTAGGCTCTGCTGAAAACCACCGTGAGGTCTTCGGCTTATCATCATTCTTTGGACTTTCCTTTTCTCCTCTGCAAAGTGAGGAGTTTCTGCTGCACCAACTTCATGGAGAAGGAAGCAGTAGCACTTTAAGATTCTTGCTCAGCTTTTGCAGGAAAAAATAAATGAGTAGGGTGTTTTGTGGGATCTGAGTTCCGGTAACGTGAGAGGCCCCGTCATGCTACCCCACTCATTAACTTGTGATGATAATGTACACACAAGGCACTAATTCTTTATTTTTAAAAAATAAGATGGTGGTTAATTTGATTTGAATGCTCCAGTCTGGGAATATGCTTCATGATTTTTAATCCAATTAGTGTTGGAGATACTTCTGATTCTAAGGATATCTGGTTTCTGCTTATGGTATAAGTTCTATGTCCCAATGACTCGTGTTTCAAGAAAGAAGAAGTGGCAGTATATAGTCAATAAAAAAGGTCTGTATATATGGTTGCTTTGTTTTTTGTTATCAAACACAAGCTGCAAGGAGTAGAGGCCTTACTTTTAGCTCAGATTTCTATAAGCAGCAAAAAATAAAACCTACAGACAATTTTGACTTGAAGGTCTTACATACAAATTAGCATTATTTCTCAATCTGGTCTCAAAACGTCCTGCACCATGTGCTTAATCATGTCTGACTCTGCTACTCCATGGACTGTAGCCCGCCAGGCTCCTCTGTCTATGGGGCTTCCCAGACAAGAATACTGGAGTGGGTTGCCATTTCCTCCTCCGGGGGTCTTCTCAACCCAGGGATGGAACGCACATCTGTGTCTCCTGCAATGCAGGTGGATTCCTTACCTGCTATAAACAAAAGCTACCGCCACGGCCACCAGACTGGGAAACCTTCTGAAAGTCGTCAGCTTTTGGTTTAAACTGAATCATACAGGCAAACGACTTCAGTCTTGGATTTCCCCATTCTTGCATCCTTTTCCTGCATGTTAGACCTCAAAGTTGCTCTGAATCACTCTCCAAATAAGTGACATTTTCGCTAAGAAAATAGTGCCCCAGATCAAACCTTCTATTTTGTTGGTACCATATCTATTCAATACTCTGAAAGTTCTGAAGGGAATGTGTGTTTGTAGTAACATGGTGGTACAATTTTCACACTTAAATTTTTGCCATGAGTAAAACTCATCACTCTCAAGGTAATTTCATAAGAAACTTTCTTCTGTCCTCAGCTGTTGTTGACAGAAGTCCCATGAAACCATCTTAGACATTGACACAAATTGTGCCCTGTTGCCCCTGTGATAAATCAGTGTATGATCCAATTTTCATGTGACAGAAAAGTGAAAGGAAACAGAGAACAGTGAAAATGCTAGGCAGGAAAGCGCTGCACAGAGCCATCTAGTTGAGAACGTGCTCTCTGAGCTGTGATCCCGCTCCTGTGATTGGGGAATAGTTCAAATCAAACCACCATCTCCTATATCCTTGTTCAGAGGAGAATGTTGCTAAATAGCTCTGGTGTTATTTCACAGAATGGAATTTAATCTCTCTGCAGCTGAGGCTCTCAGGTGACCAGACAAGAACAGGAAGATGAGTCTTACATATTTTCAGCAAGGGAAAAAAAAAAATTCCTGGGACATAATTACCCACGTTACCCTCTCCAACCAATCTGGTTCTGTATGTTCAATTAATTATGAAAACATAGATGAGACCAACAAAAATACTGTACAGAAATTAAAAACAAATACTGTTCCATTAGTAAATGTTGTGGAGAGTATGAAAAACATACCTCTGTCAAGAATGTGGAAAACAGGGAGTGGCCCTGAAATAACATTTCTTTTTTTTTCTTTTTGAAGCCTCTAGGAAAATCAAAAGCATATTGAGCTTTGGATCGGGGCTCATGGCAAAGGGGATAGTGACAAGATTATTTCTTCTTGGCACTTCTAGGAAGAGGATTAGTTAATTGAATCTGTGGTTTTTAGATTTAGTTGGTGCTTCTGGCGTGGCTGCTGGATGGACGAGGTTCTTGGGTCCATTTTCCTGCTCTATCCTCTGCCCAGTTCTCCAGGATGAATTGAAAAGATTCTGTAGTCCATCAGCGCCCCGGCCTGTTTAGACAGACTGATGCAATGAGGCACGGATTTGTTTGAGCAGCACAGGGAACTTTGATGTCACTGGGTACCAGAAAAAAAAGGGGGGGAGTTTGTTTTTGTTTTTGTTTCAGGAGATACAGGTCTGTACCATTATCTCAAGTCCAAAATTGGGGAGGACGGGTGATGGGGGAGTACAAGTGATTGTCAAAGGAGGAATTCAATTCCAACCTTCAAAAGACTCCTCAACCTTAAGAAATGAAAAATATTACTAAAATATTTAAGTTAAGGCAGAGAGATGGTGGGGAACTCACTGATGTCTCTCTTGCACCTAATTCTAAGGCTTAAGACTCTGATAAAACTGTTCAACTCTCACAGGGTCTCGCACCAGATTCCCGAATGTGAGGAGTGTCATTGGAAATGTAGAAATAAGATCTCCAGGGAAATTCGCATATGAATTGTGTTTGCATCCTCCACCCATCAGCACCACCAAGTCCTTACTCTTTAAGCATGAAAGCAATGGAATATTTTATCCCTAGTTTATAATCAGGGCATTTACAACTCAAATCGTTTCTTTCCTTTACGTAAGATTAGTATGCCCAGTCTATTTCTCTAAAATACCCAAAGCAAACAAACCTTGACAGTTCTCCAGAGAACATGGAGTCTTCATTCTTTATGGTGATGAATGACCCTGCTCCCCACCTCCAAATCTCATTAGAAGTCTGTGATCACGGGACGTGGTGAGGACAGGGGGAGCGTGTAACATCACACACACATTTCACACGGACAGCTGCCCTACCTCTAAATGGTTCAGTGGCTGTATAAGTCAGATAACCTGGACAAGTCTTCATTTCCTCATTCATAAAAGGGCGGATAACCTCAACAACTTCATCCTCCCCACCCCGCAGACCTACTAGTCTAGGGGTTGATGAAAATTCTTCTCTTTTCCCCTGGGAGATTAAGGTTCATGTTTGTTAATAACAGGGGTCCCCAACCTCCAGGCTATTTGACAGTACCTCCTGTCAAATCAGTGGCAGCGTTAGATTAGAATAAAGTGCACAATAAATGTAATGCACTTGAGTCATCCAGAAACCATCCCTCACCCCCCTCCCCCAGGCCATGGAAAACTTGTCTTCCACAAGCCCAGCCCCTGGTGCCAAAAAGGTTGGAGACTGTTGTTAAAACACAACTGTATTTATAAATTGTACATTTTATAGTTTTTTTTTTTTAAGAGGGCTAAGTCAAAATTCATGATTCTGAAAAAAAATTTACTGTAGTTTAAAAATATAAAGAGCCAATGAGCTTCCTAGTTTGTATCCAATTTCTTGGGTACATTTGAGAGATAAGAACATTATCTTCTCATTGCTAGTGTATCACTCTCATCAAGAGTATGGCCTCTCCTGAGATGTGAGACAGTATCTTTCCCAAAGAGTCTAACTTTTCCAAGACAAACCAAGGCAACCAAATACGAAAAGAAACAAACAAGCAGGCAAAACAAGGAAACAAATATGATCCAAATTCTTGCCTCTTACATCATCCTAAAACAAAAGTACACCTTCAGATGTTTCCTTTTAGAATTCAGACATTTCAAGTGTTTTGCATACGATCACTCCAGACACCAGCCACTGGGGAGAAACGAGAATGGGAAAAACGATTTCTCTCCAACTTAATTCCCATAAAGGGGGTTCCAGCAGGGAACGTGGTGGTGGTTCAGCAACAAGCAGGCTGGACTTGTTTCTTTCCTGTTTCTTTCCTTCCCCACATCCTCTGCTTGACTCCAGAATATGCAGGGTGCAGCGTTATTTATTTTTGAGGCAGCCATGCAGAAAATTTAGAGAAAACTGCAAGGTCTTGGATCTAGTTCCAGTGTAGCCAAGCAGTAGCCATGTAATATGGGGCAAAGATCCCCAGGACTCAGTTTCCCTACCTTGGAGAGGGAAAATTGTGTGTGTGTGTGTGTGTGTGTGTGTGTGCTCAGTCATGTCTGACTCTTTGCAAGCCCATGGACTATAGCCCACCCCTCCTGACCCCTGCTCCTCTGTCCATGGGATTTTCCAGGCAAGAATACTGGAGCAAGTTGCCATTTCCTGCTTCAGGGGCTATTCCTGACCTTGGAATCAAACCCGAATTTCTTGTGTCTCCTGCATTGGCAGGCAGATTCTTTACCACTGTACCACCTGGGAAGATGGAACCACGTAAACAGTCTCCATGGTCTCTTCCAACTCTAACATTCCAAGACTCTTAATCATGGTCTTCAAATATTAAGTTTCACAGAGGTGTATCTTACTTGTTTGCAGAAACGTCTAGAAGGGTTAAAAAAAAAAATGGATACTAACTTCATACTATCTAAACCTCAGAGCAGTTTTGGGGATATTACTTCCTCTTGATAATTAAAAATTTTCAGAGATATGTATTTAAAATTAACTACTGAATTAGTTTAGAGTTAATTAAAACAGAAACACATCAGCATTAAGTACTTGCTCATTCCAAGTTGACTTAGGTTTTAAATATTTAACTTGTAAATATTGTGATTCAGACAAACATAACTTTATGAACAAGGAAGTTCAGGAGATTAAAATCCAGGAACACCGAGTTGCAGTTGGGTCACGTAGTAGATTGTGCAAACTCATGGGAACATATTCATTGTCTGGGGCAAGATATTATAGTTAAGGATACACAGGTTCAAGTTGTGGAAGCTGGCTTCCATAGATCATCCTCCATCTTTATTTTTCCTTCCTTTGCTCTTTTAAAATTCTGTGTGTCTCTTTGGACAGGTTACCCCTGTCCAACAAGTTCTTTGGTTCCACATTCAACTAGATGTTAAACAGAGGTATCTCAGTTATCTGAGTACAACAAAATCTTTGATTAAGTACAACTTTGAATCACTTTGTGCCAGTTATCCATTTAATACCTCTCAGCTCCAAATTCACCCTTAATTGCCTGCTCTGGGAAAACAGAGAGCTTATTAAAAAAATTTCCCTTGCCAACTGGCAAGATACCAAGCTTTGTCGATAGAGGGCGCTAGAGAGACATTGCAGAAGAAAGGAGTTTTTCTCGCTAGTCCTGGCTCCTACACTTTCACATGACCTCTCCAGCCCTCATTTTCTGAGGCACCCAGGGCTCTCCAGTGCCCAGCTCTGACAGTGTCAGGGCCAGCAGCACCCAGTAGTCAGCGGCTTCCCCCTTAATATCCCCTGGAGCAGGTTTGTAATGGAATACCTCCAGTGAGGGACTTCCCTTGTGGCTCAGCTGCTAAAGAATCTGCCTGCAATGTGGGAGACCTGGGTTTGAACCCTGGGTTGGGAAGATGCCCTGGAGAAGGGAAAGACTACCCACTCCAGTATTCTGGCCTGGAAAATTCCACAGACTATATAGTCCATAGGGTCGCAAAAAGCCGGACACGACTGAGTGATTTACACTTTCAGTGAAACACTACCCTGTGAAGGACTTTCCCTGGCACCCCAAAGGGCAGGTTTCTGGCAAGCTTCTAAGTGTGGCACCATAATAACTTTCTTGTCGTCTGGTGAGCCGTGGCAGAACCCTCTGGATCTCAGCCCCGAAGGTGGGCTGGGGGAGGTGGAGGCGCGCCCTTGGGGTCTCTCCATTGCCCTTAGGGTCTCTCCATTGCCCTTAGGGCCAGTGCTCCTCGTTACCTGCTATATGTATATTCCTTAGGACTCTGCTTATTCATTAGCAACCAAGCCCCCCTTATTCCAAATCTATCTTGTAGTTGATAACTCTTTATAGTAAACTCTTCATGTTCAAATGATTGTGTCGTTTCTTTCTCCTGATGAGGCCCTAAGTAATGTATATCCTAGGATGAAAATTTACATATATTTATGAGGGGAGAGGAGGAGATGGCTGCGGGGAGAGAGAGAGAAGAGGGAAACAGAGATTTTAACCTGGGACAGCAATGGTTAAATTCCTTGTTCATGTATTAATGTTGGGTGACTTTTAACCTGGGACAGAAACGGTTAAATTCCTTGTTCGTGTATTAATGTTGGGTGACTTTTAACCTGGGACAGCAACGGTTAAATTCCTTGTTCATGTACTAATGTTGGGTGACTGGTTTTGGTGTACTCTCTTTTATCCGGTATTAGTAGATCAGTCTCTTAGTGCTGCCGTTACAAAACACCACAGACTACGGCCTTAAACAACAGAAACTTCTCCCACTTCTGGAGTCTGGAAGTCCAAGAAAAGGGGCTTAGCATGTTTGGCTTCTCCTGAGACCTCTCTCCTGGGTTTGCAGAGGGCCACATTCTCACTGGGGCTTCCCTGCTGGCTCAGCTGGTAAAGAATCTGCCTACAATTTGGGAGATCTGGGTTCAATCCCTGGGTTGGGAAGGTCCCCTGGAGAAAGGAAAGGCTACCCGCTCCAGTATTCTGGCCTGGAGAAGTCCATGGAATATATAGTCCATGGGGTCACAAAGACTCGGACACGACCTTCTCACTGAGTCCTCACGTGGCCTTTGCCCTGTGTGTGCACATTCCTGGTGCCCCTTTGTGTGTTCAAATTCCCCTTGTCATAAGAACAGCAATCATGTTGGATTAGGATCCACCCTTCTGGCCTCACATTAACTTAATTACCTTTTCACAGATCGTCTCTCCAAATCCAGTCACATTCTGAGGTCCTGGGGAGTTTGGGGGATGATACAATTTGGCCTATGAGACATAGTATTTATTTTCTAACTTTGGTGTTAAAGAGCGTGTAGAAGCAACTCTGAGACGGTCACCAGACTTGGCTTTAAAAGACCTGATTTGGGGCCCAGGTTCTTCTACTAACCAGATGGACAAGTTGTTTAATTTCTTGAATCTCAGTTTTCTCATCAATTAAAGAGCATAACGGAAATTCAGTGAGCTCATGAAAATGCAAGTGCTTTGGAACCCACAAAAGCTTTATAAAAAGTGAGTTATTCCTTGGTTGGCATATGGACTTACACATTAAAAAAAAAACTCTCCCATTCCATTTCATACTTTACACTTATTAAAAGGCAGTTGCCAAGCTATTAAATTGGTGTCAAGCATAAATGATTTGTTTAGCCAAAATATCTCTTTGGCTTATCAGACACAAGAAAAATTTCTCTAGCCCCACCACAGTCTCTGCACAAGCCAGGTAACCTTAATTAAACCACAATTTTGAATTATTATCTCTCGTGTTCTCATTCTCTGCAGAAGTTTCAATAATAAGTAATGTATTTAGGGCCTCATGAACTTACTTGACTTACCCCTAGTTTTTAGAAAAGATAGACATTACATGGCCTTTAAAATGCCAGCCAGCAAATTTGGGGGAGATTATAATATTCCCTAGTGGAGGGATAGGAAAGAAACTATACCTGGTTCTCATATTACCCAATATCACATCATTTCTCTCCATACCCTTCTCCCTTGCAATCATCTTGCACAGTGGGAAACTAAGCTTCCAGGCACCACATCTTGTCCAGGACCTGAAGGGAAAGAAACTCTCAGGTATTGAGAAGGTTTATGTACAATGTACATTTGCATACATTTCATGTAATCCGCAAAACACCCCTAGAAGGTAAATATTATCATTATTAATTCCATTTTACAGATAAAGAAACTGAGGCCCACAGAAGGGAAATAACTTGTCCAGGGTCAAGAGGCTAATGAATAGGAGATTGGAGATCAGAACTCAGACCTACCTGAACCCTGTCACCTGCCTGACTCTGTCTTATCACCTACTTTGTTACCCAAAAGGCGTTCATAATGGCCTCAATTTAATAGTGCTGGTAGCAGTTTAATTGTCCTGGGGACTTCCCTGGTGACCGGGAGTTAAGAATCCGCCTGCCAAAGCAGGGGGCATGTGTTCCACCCCGGTCTGAAACTAAGATCCCACGTGCCACGGGGCAGCTAAGCCCATGAGCCGTATCCCCCGAGCCTGCACTGCAGAGCCTGTGCTCCACCGCAAGAGAAGCCGCCACAATGAGGAGCCCCAGCACCGCAGCCAGAGTGGAGGCCCCTCTCACCGCAGCGAGAGAAAGCCCAAGCACAGCAATGAAGTCCCAACGCAGCCAAAACAATATTTTTATGAAAATTAGTAGCTATGGGATGGAAAGCACTTTGCAGTTGAATCTAATAGAGCTTCAATTAATAAAATTCTCCAGTGATTAGTTACTTAAGAGTTTTCAGCTACATCATAGGCAATAAGTGCTGGATCCAGAAAAAAAATTTGGCACGTCTTCAACCATATGCTGTAATAGCACCAATTGGCCATTTGCCCCCTGTGCATATATAATCATTATCTACGATGATATTTATTCTGCTCCTTTTCGGTTTTCCCTTTGCCATCTGTGTATGCATTGACTTAATCTGTAGAGCCAGTCGTGTTCACATATTTATCTAGTGAAAGAAAGCACACTCTGGATAACTGTTTGTGTTCCTTGTTAATTTTTATATCAGGTTCAGCAGCTGAGAAACAGCCTACTTTTATTTTTATTTCCTTAATCTAGACTCTCTTCATTTGTACTAGGTCTTTCAGAGGCCCTTCATAAGCTTCAGCTTGGAAATCTTGTTGAAGTCATCTGGAAGACCGATCTGATTTCGAAAGAGAAACAAAAATCCAATCAAACTTTACTGAAATTGAAAAGACAAGTCATAAGGCTCAAAGGGAGAATGAATGAGACCATTGCTGTAATAGCAAAAGGGAGGAAATGACGTCAATTAAGCAGGACCATTCGTGGGGAACCACCCTCCTTTGAGGTGTCACTCTTGGAGTTTTTCCTCACAGGGCTTTGCAGTTCCATTAGTTTCGTGTTAGGTTTCACCGGCTGCGGGATGAATTCCTAGAGAGAGACCAGGAATCATTTAACTCATCTTTCATCTCTTATTCTTCATCACGTCTCAAGTGCCTTCTGGACCATCACCTTCTCTACTTGGGTTATCACAATAGTTTCTAGAAGATCTCCCTGCCTCTTGTCTTCTCAGCATTACCTCCTGTCCACTATGGAGTGTGATCCAGCCCAGAACTCCTCCATCTGACTCCAGGTTGATCCCAAGATACCATTTGAATGACTTTGCTGACTCTGAAGGCCTTGAAGAATCTTGCCCAAATCCACTACTATGTCAACAATGTTTCTCATCATCTCTACCATTCCCTTGACCCCTACCCCCTGCAGTACTATGAAAGAAAGAACCAGAATGGTGAGACAGCGAGGACCAAGTGGTGGGGTGGCCAGGGCTATAGACTGAGGGGTCAGAGACGGGCTCATTGAGGAGGTGACATTTGTTCTGGGATATTTGGGGGTTGACCATATGGAGAAGTGGGAAAGACTGTGGACTGACATACAAAGGTTCACATATGAAGGCCCTTTGGGAACACAGAGTCGACCTTTTGAAAAGACCTAACTGAGCTTCTCTGGTGGCTCAGATGATAAAGAATCTACCTACACTCAGGAGACCTGGATTAGATCCCTGGATCAGGAAGATCCCCCGGAGAAGGGAATGGCTACCCACTCCAGTATTCTTGCCTGGAGAATTCCATGGACAGAGGAGCTCATGGGCTACAGTCCATAGGTGCAAGGAGTCAGACATGACTGAGTGAGAAACACACACAATTGGAGACCAGTGTGCCTGGTGAGGATGGGAAGATGCAGGAAACAGAGCTGAGGATGAGGAAGCAGGCAGGTCCTGCAGGAGCTTTTCCTCATTGCAAACAAGGCCACAAACCCCGGGACTATCTACATCCACATTTGATCCACATTTGAAAAGACCTTCCCAGGAACAGGGCAGAGTAGAATGGAGAGGGTGCCACTTTCAAACAAATATCTTCTGACGTCACCTCTCTGAATACAATCTATGTCTAGAGGAGGGGTTATTCATGCCTCAGTAAACTGTGCAAGAGCCACAGTATCTTTCTTTAGGCTTATGTTTTGAAGTCTCCATGGAGCAGGTCAGTCAAGACACTTCTTTGGAATAATTATGCAGCTTGGATAATGTTCTTCTCAATAAAGTCATAAATCTATTACTAATACTTGTGTTTAAAAATTAAAATGTGTTACGTATCTGCTCTGGACCAGGCATAGTGTTTGGCTTTGAAGATACAGAGGTAAGTAAAAGTGATTCATTTTTGGCCACAACACGTGGCATGCAGAATTTTAGTTCCCTGGCCAAGGATCAAACCCATGTCCCCTGCATTGAAAGCACAGAGTCTTAACACTGTCAGGGGAGTCCCTAAAAGTGATTCTTTAGAGTGTCGTAGTTAAGCATTGTTCCTGGTGGTCCACGTTTAAGGTTCTGTTGGTGCATCATTTTGGGACTCTTAACCAACCATGCATTGTTCAGTTCAGTTCAGTTTAGTTGCTCAGTCGTGTCTGACTCTTTGTGACCCCCATGGACTGCAGCACACCAGGCCTCCCTGTCCATCACCAACTCCCGGAGTTTACTCAAACTCATGTCATTGAGTCAGTGATGTCATCCAACCATCTCATCCTCTGTCATCCCCTTCTCCTCCAGCCTTCAATCTTTCCCAGCATCAGGGTCTTTTCAAATGAGTCAGTTCTTTGCATCAGGTGGCCAAAGGATTGGAGTTACCTTGTATTTATACCAGCTTGTAATCCATTGTGGCCATCAGATGATATCTTCAGCAAAGTCACATATTTTTCCTAGACTTCCCAGTTTACTCAGTGCAGTTGAGTTTTTCTTTCTCATACTAGGCTTTAAGGACACATTCTCTTTGGTTCTGATGACATTTCTATGTTACACATTTGCCTATTGGCTGCAAACAGATCAGTAACCACTTCAGAGTTTTCCCCAGTAATGAAAAAAAAAAAAAATGGTGCCAATTAAACAGTCCCAGGAGTGGAGCTGATGCTAGGCTGGCCACAGAAGTTTGATAGAGTTCTTCTCAGTGTTGGCAGAAATTATAGCTAGAAAGTCTATTTCTTTAAAGTGAGACTGTGCTTGGGTCTGGGGACAGACCTGAGATTTGCAAGGAGTTTGGAAACTTCCGAGGTATGTGCCCCACAGTTAGAAAATTATATCTTAGACAAGTAGCCCATTTTTGAGGAGAACACTTAGCCTTCTATTCATAACCACATTTGTTGCATTTGGATCCAGCAGAAAAAAATTAAAATCTTGTGTTTGTCAGCAGTGAGGCCAGAATGCCTACGCCTCAAGTTTAAATATCCAAGAATCATCCAGTGGTTTGCTTTTATTGTTCGTAAAGTCGGCAGAGACAAACCACCTGAGTAGTTCCAGATGTTGAATCAACAAGGCTGTACTTCCCAGACCTACATGTATAAAAGTGAATTTATAAGCTCAAAAAGGCTGGGAGGATTGTGTTGCTCCAGGATAGAAAGCTACTCTTATTCTTAAAACAGATTAAACACGGGAATGTCCAGCCCTGGCAAGTCCAGGTGACTTTACCTTTATTAAGCCACTTGAGGCTTCCAGTGGTGAGCCACTCCCCTCAGCTCTCTTTGTCAAAAAGAAATCCTAGTGACTGACTGACTAACTCCAGTGGCCTGGACTGTTTTAAGATAGCAAGTCTCTCTTAAATTTTACAGGAATAATTTGAGGGCAACATGGCAAAGAAAAATTTCTCCATGTTGACTCAAATTCTGGAGAACATAGAGACATAATGTGGTTTATGGCTATTAAAGTCTACTCCATCTCACTGGTATGTTGGCAATGAAGCCTAAGATTGTTCTAGGCACCTTGCTTTGTGAGTTGGCTACACGGGGTAACATTATCGGGTGGTAAGTAACATGACTTGCGTGGGCCTGGGGCCAGGAGGGTGGAATTTTGCTGCCATAAATCTTGAAACTGTTGAAGGTGTCTGATGTTCAAGTTTATCCAGCACAGCCCAAAAAGTGAAAGTTCTGATAGCCAGAATGCCTACATGACTATAATACATAACCTTACTGAGTGGTAAGGAATTTTTATGGCCACTGGCAAGAATCCAAACAAAAATTCAAGTATCTCGCCACAAGGTATTTCAGTGGAGTGACCCAAGTTATCCGAGTACAATTCTGGCTCATAAATCTGGGGTTGGAATAATAACCTTATTCTGTGTTCTAAATATTACATTACAGTGGCCAGAAGATGGAAGCATCTCTATTATTTGCGCACAGTGCTGCTCCATTGTCAACTGATGACTCATCGTGATGATCATACAATCCAGTGTATTTTGTGCAGTAGCTAAAAGCTAACATTTATTGAGAGGTGATTATGTGTCAAGTACAGTGGTAAGTGGGCTTCAGACTTTATCTTGTTCAAGCCTCCCAGGTATAGCAGAGGAGGCGCTCTTGACAGATGAGAAATGCAAGCACAGAGCAGTTGAGCACATTGTCCAGTGTCAAGGAGCCCGGTACACACCAGCCCGTGTCTCAACTATGCGCAAATGCACACTTCTGGCTTCTTTTGACAATGACAGAAAACCTTGAAAAAAAAATCTTGTGCACTTCAAAGTATTAAAGACACACAAAGTGTATCAAGAATAATGGAAGAAATACTCATGAGGCTTCCCTTCAAGCCTAAGAAAGAAATACTGCCTGAACGGCAGTGCTCAGCGTGTGTGCTCACTTGTGTCCAACTCTTTGTGACCTCATGGCTACAGCTCTCTGTCATGGAATTTCCCAGGCAAGAATACTGGAGTGAGTTGGCTTTTCCTTCTCCAGGGGATCTTCCCGACCCAGGGATTGAACCCCTGCCTCATGGGTCTCCTGCATTGGCAGGTGGATTATTTACTGCAGCACCTGGGCAGCCAGCACAGTTAGACCCGATCGCCTTCCTTACCCGGGGGTCGCTCCTTCACTGAACTGGACACTGGTCACTCCCAGGCACTTGCTCTATGCTTGAGCTACATCAGCGTGTATCCCTAGGTTAGGCATCTTGGATGGTTTGGCAAGCTCACATGAATGGCACGTCATGCCTAATGTGTTCTGCGGCTTTCTTCACTCAGTATTGCATTTGCTTCCACCACGTTCATTCATGTGGCTAAAGCTCTGTTCACTTTCACCGTCTGAGCCTGCCCTGCTTACTTCTCCTCGTCTAAAGGGCGTCTTCACAACAGGTGTGTCCGTGACTTTTACAACCACTGTCTGCATTTAGCAGGACAGGTGCTGAGGTCATCATTTTGCTGAGAGAAGCTGAAGCTCTGTTTCCACGCCTCCCCCAAGGTCTCTGTTGGGGCTGCAATGACTGAGGGCCGTGTACTGTGCTGGGCTACGTCACTTCAGTTGTGTCCAACTCTGTATGACCCCATGGACCATAGCCCACCAGGCTCATCTGTCCATGGGATTTCTCAAGCAAGAATACTGGAGCAGGTTGCCTTGCCCCAGGCAAGAATACTGGAGTGAGGTTGCCATGCCCTCCTTCAGGGGATCTTTCCAACCCAGGGATCAAACCCGCGTCTCTAACGTCTCCTACACTGGCAGGCAGTTCTTTCACCGCTAGCGCCACATGGGAAGCACGCTGGATGGCTAACAACCTACAGATGTTTCCTGCTCACTGTTCTGGAGGCTGGAAGTCTGTGATCAGGGTGCCAGCATGTCTGGATTCTGGTTAGAGCCCTCTTCCAGGTTGAGAGGCTGACATCCTGTGTCCTCACATGGTAGAAAGAGAAAAGGAGAACTCTGGGGGTCCTGTAGATGAGAGCACTAATCCCATTCAAGAAGGCTCCACCCGCATGACCTAATGACCTCCCAAAGACCTCACCACCTAATACCATCACACTGGGGGTTAGAATTTCAATATATGATTTAGGGGCAGAGCAGGAGGGGAAAACAAACATTTAGTTCATTGCAGCTACACAATCAGAAAAGGGAATGGCCAATATTTGAACTCAGTTCTGCTGACTCGTGCGTGGTCTCTGGGACTTTCTCTCCCACTGGACTTGACCTTCTGAGATAGCACTCTACAGTCTGTGCTAGCATCCCATCTTCTGGAGCCCTTTCTGGCTGCCTTTGGTCTTGTTTTTTTCATTTTGTGACTAGAACAACTTCACAAACTTCACTGGGGTCTTGGCCCCCAGCCCAGCCTCTTCTCTGAAGCTCTTGAAGGAAGCTGAGGGTGAGGCAACAATTACTACCTTATATTCGGAAATGGCACCCCACTCCAGTGTTCTTGCCTGGAGAATCCCAGGGATGGGGGAGCCTGTGGGCTGCCATCTATGGGGTCGCACAGAGTCGGACACGAATGAAGTGACTTAGCAGGAGCATCCATCACTTAGGACATCTGAAGGTCATGGTGGCTTGAAATAACGGAGGTAAAGATGGTGTCTTCCTTCCAGCAGGCTGGAGCAGAACGCTCCCCTTTTATTTTTGTTTGTAAAAGAGTCTTTAAAGTGTGTGTGCGAGTGTGTGTGTGTGTCTTGAAGCAAAGCCCTTGAGAGTGCTTCCACCTTGCCAGGGGCATGAAGGTTGAAAAGTAATTACGTTTTGTTATGAGGTTTAATACTTGAATTTGGGGGGACTTGTAAACTGACAAATTGAAAAATAAGAAAGGACAGAAAGCAAAATGGTATCATTTGGGTGAGTCTTAGTTTTGAAGAAGTTAAAGACTGCTAAATAAAGCTAGAGGGCTAATTCTTTCTACCTCTGACTTCCTTTCTTGGGAAGCAGAAAGATCATTACTATTTTGCTTTCCATAGAAAGTACTCCTAAAGGAATAAATTTGATTGTTTGGAGGGAGTATTTTTTTTTTTTTGGTCACACAGCATTCAAGATCTTAGTTCTCTGACCAGGGATTGAAACCATTACCCCTGCAGTGGTAGGGAGGAGTCCTAACCCCACCAAAGAAGTCCCATTTTTAAAAAACATTTTATTATTTCAGACTCAAGAAAATGTGTAAAATCCAAAAAAGACTGTCATTTAATTGTATTGGATTAATATCAGTTTTCTGGTTTTGATATTGTAGCATAATTATGGAAGATTTCACTGGGGAAAGCTGGGTGAAGAGCACTCCATTTTTTTTTAAGAAACCTCCATGTGAGTTTAAAATTATTTTGAAATTAAAAGTAAATGAGTAGTTTTTTTGCTCTTTGGATTTTGATCCAGTCAAGCCTCATCAATGGGCAATTTATAGCAATGTGGTTAAGAGACATGGAGAATGGGCATTCTGAAACAATATTTAGCATAAATTTGCTGGAAGGCGCTGAATTACCAAAAAAGCAAGAGAGTTCCAGGAAAACATCTATTTCTGCTTTATTGACTATGCCAAAGCTTTTGACTGTGTGGATCATAATAAACTGTGGAAAATTCTGAAAGAGATGGGTATACCAGACCACCTGACCTGCCTCTTGAGAAACCTATATGCAGGTCAGGGAGCAACAGTTAGAACTGGACATGGAACAACAGACTGGTTCCAAATAGGAAAAAGAGTACGTCAAGTGTGCATATTGTCATCCTGCTTATTTAACTTATATGCAGAGTACATCATGAGAAAAGCTGGGCTGGAAGAAGCACAAGCTGGAATCAAGATTGCTGGGAGAAATATCAATAACCTCAGATATGCAGATGACACCACCCTTATGGCAGAGAGTGAAGAGGAACTAAAAACTTCTTAATGAAAGTGAAAGAGGAGAGTGAAAAAGTTGGCTTAAAGCTCAATATTCAGAAAACTAACATCATGGCATCTGGCCCCATCACTTCATGGGAAATAGATGGGGAAATAATGGAAACAGTGGCTGACTTTTTGGGCTCCAAAATCACTGCAGATGGTGACTGCAGCCATGAAATTAAAAGATGCTTACTCCTTGGAATGAAAGTTATGACCAACCTAGATAGCATATTCAAAATCTGAGACATTACTTTGCCGACTAAGACCCGTCTAGTCAAGGCTATGGTTTTTCCAGTGGTCATGTATGGATGTGAGAGTTGGACTGTGAAGAAGGCTGAGGGCTGAAGAACTGATGGTTTTGAGCTGTGGTATTGGAGAAGACTCTTGAGAGTCCCTTGGACTGCAAGGAAATCAACCAGTCCATCCTAAAGGAGATCAGTCCCGGGTATTCATTGGAAGGACTGATGCTGAAGCTGAAATTCCAATACTTGGGCCACCTCATGCAAAGAGTTGACTCATTGGAAAAGATCCTGATGCTGGGAGGGATTGGGGGCAAGAAGAGAAGGGGACAACAGAAGATGAGATGGCTAGATGGCATCACTGACTCGATGGATATGAGTTTGAGTGAACTCCGGGAGTTGGTGATGGACAGGGAGGCTTGACGTGCTGTGATTCATGGGGTCGCAAAGAGTTGGACACGACTGAGTGACTGAACTGAACTGAACTGAAGGTTAGTGCTAATGAAAGCATCTTGAGAAGTTTATGATCACCCAACCTGTTCGGGGTACTTTCTTGATGGCTTAGCCATGAAGAATCCGCCTGCAATGCAGGAGATGCAGGAGATGGGGCTTTGATCCTTGGGTTGGGGAGATGCTCTGGAGCAGGAAATGGCAACCAGCTCCAGTGTTCTTACCTGGGAAATCCCATGGACAGAGGGAGCCTGGCGGGCTACTGTAGAAAGGGTCACAAAGTGTCTGACAGGATTGAGCGACTGACCAAGGACAGCTTACTGGGACACATTAGTGATGCAGTCCAACTCCCAGATGTTCGATCCTTCAGGACTTTTCAACTGTGGCACTATTGGCGTTTTGGAACGGACAGTTACTTGCTAGAGGGGCACTGTCCTGTGCATGGTCTAGTCGCATCGTGATTTTCATCCACTAAATGCCAGTTGCACCCCCACCCTTGCGAAAACAAATCAAAACATCAAAAAACATCTCCATTCATTGCTGAGTGTCTCCAGAGGGAGCAGAATTGCCTCTGATTCAGAATCTCCATTCTACTCAGTAAACAATCTTTCGTCCCTCCCTGCTTTCAAAAGAAAATGAAATTTACTGACTTTGTAAGTTACAACGGCTGCGCCCTCCCACTCATCCTTCTGTTGGCCTCAAAACACAAAGCCCTGGAGTAGAGATTCTAAATTAAAACAAAAAAAAAATACACAATTTCACCCATTCTTTACTGTCTTGGACATACCCAGTGGTATAGAAACAGAAGTATTTTGTGCTCTTACAAGGCTGTCTGAAAGAGATATTTCAGAAGGAGAACTGTACATAGGGCCTCAAAAGAGCAGAGTGGAGACGGTCTTGGCAGTAGTACTGAGTATGATTGAGAGTCATAATTTCATACGTGAAGGTAATGTGTTACATTAAAACATTCACAGGCTTTCGTTTATTTAAGCCTCTGGGGCTAACACAGCACATTTCTAAATATTATGGATTTTGTAAAGGTGCATGACGAACAAGCAGACTGCCGGTACGCTGGAAAAGTGATAAAAATCTGCACTGAGCTTAATCACGGTTTTCTTTGGAGTGTATATTTATGTGGTGATGTCAGCACAGTATCCTGCAACCGGCTGAAGGTCATGTTCTGTGTTCATCTGCAGAGGATTTAGAAACTCTCAAACAGTCTGGCTGGAGAAAAATGGCCCCTGAGTCGGCAGCCCCTTCCCAGGGTACGTTGTCCTCCCGCAAAGGAACTGAACAAAACAATCTATCTTTAAATGGATTCAAAACCACAGCGGATCCGTCTTTTGCCACATGAGTTATTTGAGTTATTGAGGCTGGCTCCAGTGTCAAGCCGTGTATGTTGCCTTAATGTATTTATTTAACCCAGGACTGCCACAGAGAAGGCAAACCCACCTCGGCACGCGAAGGCCCACGACAAAGGGAACATTCAAACCAGATCCAGGGTAACAAACACATCAGGAACTCCGGGAAGGGAAAGATGTTGCAAGCCCAGCACAATGCCAGGCTTTATTCCCCACGTGGAGGCAGGCTGCAGCCAGCCAAACTGTAAACTGTTGTTCTCCCGAGCGGACTCGGGGGATGGCGGACGTGCAGGGAGAGAGGTCTCCAGCAGGACTTAGCAGAAGCTGGATGATGGCACAGACTCTCCAAGTCCCAGCCATCAGCAGCAGCCTTGTGTTTCCTTTTAGGGGCCCAGTACTGGCTGGATATAGCTTCCCTGGAGGCTCAGTAGTAAAGAATCTGCCTGCAAATGCAGGAGATGTGGGTTCGATCCATGGGTTGGAGAAGAAAATGACAACCCACTCCAGTATTCTTGCCTGGGAAATCCCATGGACAGAGGAGCCTGGCAGGATACAGTCCAGAGGGTCCCAAAGAGTCAGACATGACTGAAGCGACTAAGCCACAACAGCAATGGCTGAGTATGCTTGGTGGCTGCTGAACAGGAAGCTTCTAGAAGCCAGTTATCCACACTGACCCATGAGCCCAGGCAGCATTCTGGCCCAGTCCACCAAATCCCAGCCCCCAGCACACCTCACTCACATCTGGAATTGGGTGGGGGATTTGATGCCCATGAACACTACCCTCAAATGCAAAGTCTTCTAATTACAGTGACTCTGCAGATGACACACTCCGTGGGCCAGTCACGACTGAGGCTAATCCTAGCTAACAGTATTCAGTTTGGTTTTTCTTGGTTTATAGGTTTGGCAGTTGGGAGGCAGGTCAATGGTTTTGGGTGGAGTTACTCTGTTGGGCTTCTCTGATGGCTCAGCACGTAAAGAATTCTCCTGCAACGCAGGAGACACAGGAGACGTGGGTTTGATCCCGGGATGGAGAAGATCCTCTGGAGAAGGAAATGACAACCCACTCCAGTATTCTTGCCTGGAGAATTCCATGGACAGAAGAGCCTGTCAGGCTATAGTCCATAGGGTCACAAACAATCGGACACGACTGACTGACTAAACATACGGAGGCTCTGTTATCATGTGAGGTAGCCTTGTCTCTCCTTCAGATCCAACCGAGATTCCACCCATGAAAGTCACTCTGTGGGCCAGGAATATTTCTGTTGAGAATGACAGGAAGACAAAGCCAACTAACCTTAACCAAAAATGACTATGTACATTTGTGCACCAGGAACCACTCTAAGCCATTTCATATATTAGCATCCTCAGTCTTCACCACAGGTAAGGGATTATTATCCTTGTTCTAGAGACAAAGAAACTGAGGTACAAGGAAATGAAGCATCCTGCCTCCAAGTCACAGGGTTCTTCAATGATAGGACTGGGACCTGGGGCCCAGGCAGGCTGGATCCAAGATCTTTGCTCCTGAATACCATCTGATACAGCTCATGGGTCAATGGGTCAGCTCAGAGGACTGGTTTAGCTACTGGAGGGATCTGCAAACCCTAAGTATGAGCTGCAGGGACTTCGCAGCCCCTGACTTTTTCTTTCTTGCATGTGTCTTATCTGATCTGTCTCTGCTTCTCTTTGAATGCTGGTCTCATTCCCTCCTGCAGCAAGCAAGCCTTCTCTAAGCATGGGGAACATGGCTGCCTGAAGCCTCAGCCTGAGCAGCCCGGGGAAATGTTAACTTCTTCCTCGCAGGATTTATGTATCAGTGCTTTGCTGGACTCGGTGAGGAACTCTTGGGTTTGCCCATCATCTGGCCAAGGCTAAGTCACTCGCTTCCTGTGGTAGGTTGTAGATTCTGCACCATTCCCGGTATCTAGATCCATTTTCATGAGACTTTTCAGGTCTTCCCATATTCTGTAATTCTCCATCCCTTGATTCTGATTTTGACCACGTGACTGCTTTGGCCAATGGGATGTGTGTTTTTTTGTTTTTGTTTTTTTGTTTTTGGCTGCCCCAGGTCTCAGTTGTAGCACACAAGTTAGGGGATCAGCATGCGGGATCTAGTTCCCCAACAAGGGATTGGACTCGGGGCCTCCTGCAATGGGACCTTGGAGTCTTAACCACTGGACCACCAGGGAAGTCCCCGGCCCAGGGGATGTTAATGGATCTAATGCAGGGTGAGCTTTGAAAAGTCACTTGCACACTTCTGCTCCCATGCCGGAGGCTCTACCACGGTATGAGAACGTGTGGGTTGGCGTGCGGAAGGCTGAGAGGAGTGGAGCAGAGCCAAGATGCCCCAGTGGCCACTACAACAGCCAGGCGCCCCCCAGGTTTGTGAGAGAAACCAGCCAAGACCAGAGGTGCCGCTCGGCTGAGCCCAGACTAAACCATCCACTTGCAGACCCGTGAGCTAAAGCATCGCTCTTGCTCCTCTGTGTTTCTGGCGCGGTTTATCGTGTGACAGTATTCACGATGGGAGAGACAGGCCTGTGTACTGATGCCCGCCAGGACCACGGAGAGTCGGGGAGCTGGAGCCCAGAAGAAACAGGTGATCTTAGCAGACAATGGGCCCGAGGAAAGCGTCCTGGGCTGTCAAAGTAGTAGCTCTATTCCCACCCAGACAGCATTATCTGTTGTGCTGTCTGGAGTCCTGTGATAAGCCACGTGAATTTCTTTTAGATTTAAAAGACAAACATTCTATAGAGTTTTCTCAAGTACTGTTTTCCCTTATGAATAACGTGTATTTGTTAACTGATTACATTTTCCTTTTTTGTTTTGACTTCCAGGAAGCTCAGGACCAAAATCGTGTCCCCAAAATAATAAATTTGGGGGCCTGAAGATATGCATTTTGTTATACTAAACTTCCCTCCTTTTTGTCTTACCATTTTGCCTCTATTTATTTCTTTCTCATGATTAAAAAAAAATTCCCTATCTCCTCTTTCTCTCATTCTTCATCATTGTTTCATATTAAACCTCCTCCAATTCATCTGAGGATGAGCAGTGATACAAAATGTAATTAATACAACTAAATGTATTTTTGTGTTAGTCATTCAGTCATATCCTTCTCTTTGCAAATGCATGGTCTGTAGCTTGCCAGTCTACTCTGTCCATGAAATTCTTCAGGCAAGAATACTGGAGTGGATTGCTATTTTCTTCTCCAAGGGATCTTTCCAACCCAGGGACTGAACCTGGGTCTCCCACATTGCAGGCAAAAAAATTTTTTTTAATCATCTGAGCCTTAGATAAATAGTAGTTCAAGATGAACAAAAAAATTTTTGGTTGTAGTACCTTTGACATCATGAGAAGCTTGATTTAATGCTAAACTAGATTACTGAAAAATAAATAAGATTTCATTATAATAGACATGAACATTATGATTCCAATGAAATGAATTAAAACAGATCAAAATGTTTGATAATCCATCTTGACAGTAGGAGTGCAAACTGGCTCAGCTTCTCTAAAGAGCAATTTAATAACGTCTGTCTTCAAATGCATATATCCTTTGACCCAGCCCTTCTAAGAATCCACTTCTAGAAATTTATTTTATTTTTCAAATTAAAATTTATTATTTAAATTAAGTAAAATTTATTTATTTAAATTTCACTTTTAAGCATTTATCTTTCAGTTTTATGGTAGATATGTAAAATGATACATGTATAATAACATTTGGGCTTCCCAGGTGGTACTAGTGGCAAAGAAGCCACCTGACAATGCAGGAGATGTACGACTTGGCCTCCATCCCTGGGTCGGGAAGATCCCCTGGAGGAGGGCATGGCAACCCACTCCAGTATTCCTGCCTGGAGAACCCCATGGACAGAGGAGCCTGGCAGGCTACCGAACATGGGGTCACAAAGAGTCAGACATGACTGAAGCGACTTAGCAGGCATAATGACATTCACTGTAACATTTTAGTAATAAAAAGGAAGTAGCCTAAATATGCCTTTATGGGAGACTGTTTAAAATATGGTATAATCCATATAACAGAACAATAAGTAACCATTTAAACTTGAGAATATTACTTACATGATAATATTAAAAGGTCTTCAGGACTTAGCATGAAATAAACAAAGAAAAGTATAAAACATTGTATATCCACCACCTTCTAGGGATGCAGAGGCAAGGGGACAAAGGTACACATATAAGCCCACACGTATGTGGCTCAACAGGTAAAGAACCCTCCTGCAAAGCTGGAAACGCAGGAGACACAGGTTTGATCCCTGTGTGGGAAGATCCCTGGAATAATGGAAGCCCACTCCAGTGTTCTTACCTGAAAAATCCCAAGGACAGAGGAGCCTGGCGTGCTACAGTGCAGAGAGTTGCAAAGAGCTGGACATGACTAAGGGACCGAGCATGCACGCAGCACGCAGGTATACACTTGTGCGTGCACAGAATATCTCTGGAAGCAAGAAAACCAGGGACAGCTATTCATTCTAGGGATGAGAACTTAGGTGACTGAAACCAGGGGTCAGAGACCTACTTTTCATGTTATACCCTTTTGTAATTCCTTATTTTTGTACTGTATGTTAAGCAATATAAAGAAAATAATGAAGAAAATTAAATGAGTTCTTGCTGGCCTCTTGCGTAAGGAATGACCACAATTACTTCTTATTGTGAGGGAAAAATGATGAATCTAACTCCTCTAGAAATTCCCTATATTAACGCAATTATGCCGTTTTTTAAGTTACAGTTCAAAGATCTGAAAGAATTAGCTAATACCCATGCCCCCCAAAGCGTGTCTGTGGCCCATGGAACACAGATTTATAACCAGCGCCCATCATTACACTAGACACCATTTCAATCCAATTTAACAAACATTTACTGAGGGCCTCTCATCAGTCAGGCCTTTTGTCAGGAGCTGGAAACCAAAATACTCCTAAGACTCTGTCTTTGTCCTTTAAGACAGTCACACAGGCAACTAATACACTGTGATGAATTCTAGGATGCTTGAAGTGAGGGGCTGTTGAAGTAATGTTTTTATCTCTAGCATCTAACATATAGTAGACACTTCCAGAATGTCTGGGGATGAATAAATGAATGATTGAGTGAAAGGAGTATGGACACTCCTGCACAGGGTGTGGACAGAGGAGATGACCCTAGGTAGGGAGGTAATTAAGAAAGGATAAACCAAGTCATGAAGAACTACCCAAATCCACAGCCTCATTACCTGGCGCTAAGACCATCACAAAAGGTATCCATGCAAAGGTTACTCATCATTGACATGAACTCTATTTAGTGAGTCAGGAGGTGAACAACATCATGATTTCTGGGAGAGCATGAACTGTGCAATCAGAAAGACCTGCATTAGAAACCAAAATCTTCACCATTTGTCACCTAAATGACTGTGAGTAACTTCACCTTTCTGAGCCTTAGCCTTCTCATCTATAAAGTGAAACTATTAATAATCTTATTTAATTTGCAGGCCAATTATGAGATGTTAAGGATCATTGATTCATTTATTCACTCATTGAAAAATATAAAAATCAGTTAGTGGGTGCCTAGCACTGAGCTAGGTGCTGATTATGTATGTACAAAGTCGAGCCCAATGGTTAAAACCCAGTAGGTATTAACACGTGGAATGTCTTGGGACTATTAATATTGTTTGGTAGTTGGACAATCCTTCTGCCTTCCAATCAGGAGAAATTAGGGAAGAGTCACTGGACTCTTCTGTTGGAACGAAATGAATGGAAGGGGATATCACTAAAAAAGAAAAAAAGATGAGTAGAAGGAAAAACTTCACTAAGTTGAGAGTTACTCAAGCAGAGTGGATTCACATTCTCATTGACAGTCTACAATGCCTTTGGCAGGAATCTCACGTTCCTGGTATAAGATGTGTGATTTTTTTCCTCCACAGGTAGCAGGGGATCGCCAAAGGAAAAATCAAGAAAAATCGAGCCAGGAATAGATAGGAAGTGATTATCTTCAGTAACCCCTGAACAGCTGTAAACCTGAAGCTCCCTTCTCTCTTTAACTGGCTGAAGACAAAAGGGCTCACCCACCTCTGAGCCAGGGAGGCTCTAAGTCCCAGCTGGTCAAGATGTTGCTGAGTTTTCGTGTCAGAGGTGAGGCAGTGGAGAGTGGCCAGAATGAGAAGGGAACTGAAGACACACGTTCTGAAGTGGATAGGAGAGGAGGGTGTCTGAGGGGTGCTCCCTACCAGCCAAGAGGATGCCCTGAAGTGCTGGTGGGTGAGACCTTCCTCTGTGCTGTGAACAGAGACAAGACATGTAAGCCAGGAGGCACCAGGCCTGAGGTCGCCTCCTCTCTGCCCCGGCCGATATGAAGGGCAGGTTTGGAGGAGTTACTGTGGACACTGAATCATGGCCTGTTCACAGTCTCCTTCCTTTGTGTGTGCATGTATGTGCAGCTGCACTGGGGGACGTGAAATGGAGAGCGATCATGGGCATTGAGAGGAAGAGCTCCCAAGCCTATAGAGCTATGTCCAGATGGGCTACAAGGCTGCAAAGAGACCCATATGCAGGGCTCTGTGCAGACCCTCTGAGGGCTGAGATCCAAAACGGTCCAAAATGAGGGACTTAATGCACCAGCAAGGATGACAGAAGCCAGCATGTCTCCTCGATTTTTTAAAAACTATTTATTTATTTATTTAGCTGCCTTGGGTCTGAGTTGTGGCACGCAGGATCTTTATTGCATCGCGCAGGATCTTTATTGCATCGCGCAGGATCTTTATTGCATCACCCAGGATCTTTCACTGGGGCGCGTGGGCCCTGTGGTTATGCCATGGGGGCTCCAGGTGCTCCCCAGTCTCGTCTCCTCCCTGCCCCTTGCACACAGTGCAGCTGTCCCGTGAGGCATCTCCCTCCTCACTCCAGCACCTTTCTACAGGCTGCGCCTTCTGTCTTATCCATTTGCTAACTCCGTTGTGTTCTTCAAAGTTCAGATAGGGGGTTACCTCCTCCAAGAAGCTATTTTTGGCCTTCATTTCTTCGACCTCCCCTTACCTGCTACTCTCAAGCTGGTCCCCCAGCACCCTGAGCATTATAAGCCTTTCCACTGGCAGTCTTCGAGCTCTTTCCTTCCCTGCCCCCTCTGCTGGACAGTGGGCTTTAATCCAGGTCATGGCTCTTGTATCTTCAAATCACCGGGACTGATGACCTTATTGCACACAGCAAGAACTCAAAAACGTGTTGGCTGGATGAATGAACCAGTCACTGGATTAATGTGGAAAATGAAGTCACTGTGGGGAAATTGTCATTTTTTAATCAGATTCTTTTTCAAGGAGTTTAAAGTGTTCCACTGAAGTGACAGACCAGAGCCCACACTTCACTTCCTCCAGGATATAAATGAGGGAGCAGAGGGATGTCCCAGCTGCTGAGGAGGGCAGAGAGGGGGTAAGAATATGCCCTGTGTTTGAGAAGGTAGGGGCTTCCCAGGTGGCGCTAGTGGTAAAGAAACTGCCTGCCAATGAAGGAGACGTAAGATACGTAGGTTCGATCCTTGGATCAGGAAGATCTCCTGGAGGAGGGCACGGCAGCCTGCTCCAGTATTTTGCTTGGAGAATCCCATGGACAGAGGAACCTGGTGGGCTACAGTCCATGGAGTCCCAAAGAGTCAGACAACAACTGAAGCAACTTAGTGCATGCGCACACACACACACACATGCACACACATACAGACACATGCACACACACACAGACACATGCACACACATACAAGAAGGGACAGAGCCACAAAGAATCCACAGAGTAACTGTGGGCTTTATGAGTTTTTTCAACATTTTCAAATGCCAGTGCCAAATCCCGGGCACAGCTTCTTTGGGAAGGTTCTTGAAAAGCTTTTTTTTTCAGCGAGAGAGCAGTTAACAGAGCTAGAAATTCAAGACTTCACTGACAGGAAGTGACTTTTGTTTTTGCTCTATAATTGGAGAATGGAAAACCCAACCCCACTCCTCTTGAAGATTTGCAAACAGATGTGGCTGTTCCAGCACATCCACACCTGCTGTCTCCTCTCCAGCCTCCAGTGGCTTCTCACAAGCAGCTTATTCCCTTCAAGGACGGAAGCATGGAGTCTCCTGCATGGAGTCATTACTTCACAACAAGTTCTCAGTTATTTATTTTTTTAAACAGCTGGTTCCAACCTCGTACTTGCATCAAAATGCAAAACTGCAAAGCAGTTATTACCATTTCACACTGGATATATTTAAACATTGGAGGTCAAGCCACAGGCCGGTTTTGTTCTGATTATCAGCACTGCTAAGTAAGCCAAGAGAAGCTGGACAAAGATGCTCTGGTGAAGGGAGCGGGTGATTTTGTGGGAGTGGATGGTTTTGCCAAGACTTCAGGGCAAGGACTCCTGTGGAACATTTTGGAAGGCTGCTGTGGAAAAGTTATGCATTAAGAAGACTGGATTTCCTTTGATGACCAGTTACCTCAAGGATGAGGCTTGTAACACCACTGAGGCTGGGAGATTTAGAAAGCAGAGATACACATGAAACCAGGCTAAATCTTGCCAAAATCAGTTTGAAGGAAATTTTCTTTTGTCAAGTAGTTGAAAACAAGGGGAGAAACTTTGACAAGTTCAATTTTAAAACTCCTGTTTCAATAGAGCTGGGTGACTCTGGGCTTGACAAGACAGAGCTTTAGTTGCCTCTTCTTTGTGATGCTAATTATGAAACTTACCATAATTGTTGTTTGATCTACCATAAAGTGTTGCGAGAATTCGAGATACTATACAGAATGCACTTGGCAGGCTGACTAGGACAGCAAAGATCCAGTATCAACATGTAGGTCAATCCCAATCTTCCAATCCATCACAACTCCCTAGTATTTTGCTTTGAAAAACTCTCTTTTCAAGAATCTGGGCAACTCACTGCAAGGTTAGAAAATAGAGAAAGAGGCAGCAGGAGAGATAAAAACGATGACAGGGCCAAGGTAAAGAAATCACATTTTATTAAGGAAATGACAAGGTGCATATGGCCTGGTCTAGTACCTTCTTCTTTATGGGATCTTGCCATGATCATATACTTTTTCATGTGTTGACTAAGGTGGAGTGAAAGGTCTCTTCATACTCACAGGCCAAGAAAACTGGATCATTTCACTGTCACATGGAAGGGCAGACCTCGAAAAAGAGAGGTTTATTTGAGTCACACTCCCTGAGGCCCCAAATTCCCAGGGGAATTCTATCCCATTCTTTTCTCCCAGTGCGTGGAGCTTGGGCCACGCAATCAGTCTATCTTTTGGCACCTGAGAGATGCCTGAGAAGCAGGTGTATCTGCTTAATATCCAACCTGTTTTTACTGCCAATCCCAATGACATAAGTGGGTTCAAGGGGCCATGATTTTAGAGGAGTCAGAGTTTGTCATGGTTCCAAGAATACTGTTTCACAACAGTCATAAAATGAGGACTCTGTTTAGGCCAAGCATATTGAGTTGGGGTGAGGAGCTCCAGCTGTGACACAAAATGATAAACTTTTCAGCAAACTGGCAAGAGTATTGTTGTACCAGTCTTTTGTCTTTCGAGGGAGGTCGTAAAAGACATCCAAGACTCTGTGTTTGTGTTAAAAAGAAACGAAGATCTTCCATCCCCTTTTCCCTGCCTCAGGGGTGCCTGCTCCATGCCTCCCAATGACACTCAGACAATTAACAATCTTGGACAGTTTAGAAAGGGCACTTAATGAAATCCTTTTCATGTGAAATGCCGAAAGCACAAACCAAAGATTATTAACAATAAGTCTGTGGTCGAGGGTTCCGAGAACCAGCTGTTCACTGCCAGGCTCAGTCCTGGTTCAGGGCAAACCAACACAGCCATCTTTACTGTTGGCATAAAAATAAAGACCTGCCAAACTATTATCTAGGAAGGAGAGGGAGGTACTGAAAACAGCATACAAAGAGTATCTTTTGTTTATTTCCACCCGTTATTTCCCATCAAGAGAATCACTGGGAAAGCAGACTCCCATCCCTAATTCAGAAGGTTGAGTGATCCAGGTTTAAACCAATCAGCCTTTTGTATTTTCCCCTGCCCACTCTGACTGACAGTTGAGCAAGTGACTCAGAGTCAGATGAGATGAGATTTTCATTAGGAATTCTGGGGACTTATCACTGACTATGAAGTGAGAGGGATGTGAGAACGTTATAAGCTCTGGGGTAACTGCAGGAGGAAGTCCATGGCCCAGGAAAAGCCAAGTAGTGAGCTGAGAGACACAGGAAATGGGGTCTGAAAGTCATCTTGTGAGCCCTGCCTTAAGCCTGCTTTAAGCCAGGCTTTTCCGTTCTCTGAGTCACCAGCTTTCCTTTTCTCCTTCAGCCACTTTGGGTAGGAATTTTGCCATCTATACCTCTTTATTGCCCCTTTGTCTCTATCTTTGCTTCTCCATCACTTCCTCTTATTTCTTTTTTCTCTTTTTAAGAGCAAAGCACACTTACTTTAGAGAGTTTCATAAATACATACACACACAAACGAAAACCCAAAGTGACTTTCTCAGGACCACCCAGCTCTCAGGTGACAGCTCTGATGGGACCCAGCCTGGCTGCTGCCAGAGGCTGTGTTACCAATGCTACAATATACCCTTAACCTCTCACAGATCTTCTGGGCATTTTAATGTAGGTTGTTCAGTCTCTTCCTTCCTTAAGTATTTTTTTTCTCATGATTATATAGACTCATTCCTTTGCAAGTTGGAATGATATTACAAACACAGTTTGTGTGTGTGTATTTTTACTCAGTAATATGTCATGAACATTTCCCCAAGTCATTAACTATTTCATAAGACCATCATTTTTAATGGCCACATAATATTTCATTTGAATTGAATGCATCATAATATATTTAAACATTTTCATATTATTAAATCTTCAGGTGCTTTATATTATTTTCTATTTGAAAAAGGAAATAGGTAGAGGAAGATTTTAAGTACACAGTATCTGTACTATAATCCCTGGTGCTGCTGCTGCTGCTACTGCTAAGTCGCTTCAGTCGTGTCCAACTCTGTTTGATGCCATAGACAGCAGCCCAGCAGGCTCCCCCATCCCTGGGATTCTCCAGGCAAGAACACTGGAGTGGGGTGTCATTGCCTTCTCCATTATCCCCAGTGGCTCAGCAGTAAAGAATCTGCCTGCAATGCAGGAGCCGCCAGGAGACACGGGTTCAATCCTTGGGTCAGAAAGAACCCCTGGAGAAAGGCATGGCAACCCATTCTAGTATTCTTGCGTAAAGAACCCCCGCGTAGAAGAGCCTGAAGGTCTACTGTCCATGGGATTGCAAACAGTTGTACAAGACTAAAGCAACTTAACACACACACATGCAATGAGGAGGTACATGCCATATATTGGTCAAAGCCTATCAAACGTACCACACAAAGAGTGAACTCTAAACTAACTTTATACTAGTTTAAAGGAATGTTCAAATATTGCATCATCAATTGCAAAAAATACATGACACTAACGTAAGATGTTAATAGGGGAATCTAGGAACACTCTGTACTCTCTGCTCAATCTTTCTATAAACCTAAGACTTCTCCAAAAGCATTCTATTATTAAAAATAAATAATCAACAGTATGAATGAACAAGCAAGCAAAAGCCAACATAAATATAAATTTTCAGCAGTTCTAATTACAGTTGACCCTTGAACAACATGGGCTTGAACTTCATGGGTCCACTTAGATGTGAATTTTTAAAAATAAATATGTAGATAATGCTAGACATCTGTGACTGATTGAATATAGAAGGGCAGATACAGAGGAAGCATGGATAAGGGGCTGATTATAAAGCTTGTACACCGATTTTCATCTGTGGGGAGTTTCAGCACTCCAACCCCGTGTTGTTCAAGGATTAACTATATTTTACTACAATAGATTCATGGGGGTAGAATTACTGAAACAGAGGTTAATATATTTTAGACATGTGGCCATAGTTTCTTTTCAGGAAGAAAATATGTACCACTTCACAGACTCCTCATCAATGTATGAGAGTCTGGTTCATTAGATTCTTATCTATGCTGAAAGCTGAGTTTTTAATCTTTGTAAATTTACTAGGAAACATAATGCCTAATTTCAATTTGCTCATCTTTGATTATTAACTATACAAAGTAACACTGTATGATACAGATGAATGGTGCAGAACGAATACTTCAGAAACAGAATTAAGTTATTGAAGAAGGTGGCTTCACAAACCAGTGGGGAAAAGATTTCCTCAAGACAAAGTGAGACAAAGTGCGATCCACACCACATACCTCCTCCTCCTCCTGCTGCTGCTGCTAAGTCACTTCAGTCGTGTCCAACTCTGTGTGACCCCATAGACAGCAGCCCACCAGGCTCCCCTGTCCCTGGGATTCTCCAGGCAAGAACACTGGAGTGGGTTGCCATTTCCTTCTCCAATGCATGAAAGTGAAAAGTGAAAGTGAAGTCGCTCAGTTGTGTCTGACTCTTTGTGACCCCATGGACTGCAGCCTACCAGGCTCCTCCATCCATGGGGTTCTCCAGGCAAGAGTACTGGAGTGGGGTGCCATCGCCTTCTCTGACATACCTCCTCCAGTGGTCCTCAAACATGAGTGTATATCCAAGTCCCCTGAAGAAATTCTTAAAACACAGACTCAGGGCCAACTCCTGTCTCTGATTCAGCAGCTCTAGGGTAGAGCTCAAGATTTTGCACTTCTCCTAAGGTCTCAGGTAATGCTGTTGCTAAAATCTCCAGGGACCAGATTTTGAGAATCATTTCCTTGTATAATAAAGTTCAGATCAATGATGGGGATTCCCCGGTGGCCCAGTTGTAAAGTATCCACCTGCCAATGCAAGAGACATGGGTTCCATCCCTTATCCAAGAAGATCCCACATGCAAAGAAGTAACTAATCCCATGCACCAGAAGTACGGAGCCTGTGCTCCAGTGCCTGGGAGCTGCAGCCACTTCAGCCTTTCTGGCGCCCGGGGGTGTCCATGTCCTGCAGCTACTTTAGCCTCCACACCCTGGAGCTGATGCTCCACACCAAGAGAAAACCCTGGCAGCAACGAGGACCCAGCACACCCCAAAACAAATGAATAGATGAACTTCGGATCAGTGAGAGGGGTGAAGAAAAAAATTAAATTCTACATCTCTTTCATTTTTAACAGATCAAGAATGCAAAATTTACAGATATATGTGTCTCAATAGTATGATTAATAATATATTTATATATTAAATTGTGTCTAAAATATATATTAATGTGATATGCGTGTATCATATATAGCATATTATTAGATTAGATAATGTATATTCTTTTCATATACCTATGAAATAATTATTTATCTTAACTCTATACTAAGACTAAAATCCATGCAATGCCATAAAGGCAACCTCAACATATCTTTAATGATAGGCGGCAGATCACATGTTCTAATCAAATGCAATAGTTAAAAATAACTAGGAAGAAATAAAAAGCAATAGCTCCCAACCACTTGAGAAGTACACTTCCCTCTCTCCAATAAATACATGGCTCTCTCTCAATACTCATTTACTAAAGCAACAATAATGAGACTGCTACTCACCTAAACACATGAGTTGAAGCTAAAGCTGAAGAAAATTTTGTAGCTGGAAATTCTCTCATTATTAACAAAAGAGTTAAATCAAACAAATTAATTGTGAAACTCAAATATTTAGAAGAATATCAAACCTAAAGCAGAAGGAAAAAACACGAAAAGCATGAAAGTAAATTTAAACTAGAAAACTTAAAAGCGGTAAAACTGATTGATTGATTCAAGAGATACACAAGCCTTAAAGAAAAGTCATAATCTACGTTAACCAAAGAATAGAAAGCAGCAGGAAAATACAAATACCCCAAATCAGACGAAATAAAGGGCAGATAGAGGGGAGCTTTCCTGGCCCAGTGGTGAAGAATCTGCCTGCCAGTGCGGAAGACTTTAGAGATGGGGGTTTCACCCCTGGGTCAGGAAGATCCCCTAGAGGAGGAGATGGCAATCCATTCCAGTATTCCAGGCTTCACTGGTGGCTCAGATGGTAAAGAGTCTGCCTGCAAAGCAGGAGACTCAGGAGACGAGGGTTCCATCCCTGGGTAGGGAAGATCCACTGAAGGGAGGTGTGGCAGCCCACTCTAGTATTCTTGCCTGGGGAATCCCTTGGAGGAGCCTGGTGGGCTACAGTCCATGGGGTCCCGCAGAGTCGGGCATGGCTTAGCATGAGCAGGGAGGGACAGGTACAGGGGAAGTTTTAAAGCATTGAAGAATAGTTTGTAAAACTGTGGAAATAAATTTTAAAACTTGGATGATACAGAGAATTTTTCTAGAAATAATAGATTTCTTATATCAAGAAGAACAAGGAAACTTAAAATAAGCTGTGAGACAATTATGAAGGAGCTTCTCCTGAAAAGGGCCAGGCCCATACTGCCTACATGGCTCAAATCATAAAAGAATAGATATCACAGGAATATTTAAATTGTTCCATAACTCGGAGAATGAAATGCTTTTCAATGCTTCTATTGCTTTTATAAAGCCAGTAAAATACTACATCAAAATTTATTAAAGGAATACCCAAAAGATCACTATAGACCTCACTTTACATATAAACAAAATATTAGCAAGTAGAATCCATCAATACCAGCAGGTCATTATTATCACTGAAATATAAGATCTGTCCAAGCCAGCACAATAAACCAAAACAGAAGGTGTAAGTATTGGAAAGAAGCAAGCTAAATTTTCATTATTCAAGGATGAAATGATTTTATACCAGAGAAAATTCAGGAGAATAAACTGAGAAAACTTAGAAACAGTGGTAATATGACTCTGGTTCCAAAACAAATGCTCAAAAGTAATAACTTTCCAACTAACAATAGTCACTTGGAAAGTATAATGAATAAAAAATTCTAGTCATAATAGTTATTTATAAATAATAACTATAAGTCATCTGCTCTATAGAGAAAACAACAAAACCTTATGATGGACAACAAAGGAGGTTTGATAAAAAGGATAGATGTTAATTTTAGACACACTGGCCTAACTTTTTGAAGAAAGGAAAAAATAATCACTAGTTTTGAAGCTGTAAGATGACTATAAAATTCCTCCTGGAGAGAAAAACTGGGTTTTTTTTGCTTTTCACCTGTTTTTGTTTTTTCAGCCAAGCACTTGGATGGGTTTATTTTAGAAAGATGTCTTGTCCTTGTTTTCATCAGCTAGCATAAGACAGTGAGATTGGGCTGGAGGTGAGTAAACCAGGAGAAAGAAGAGAAACCATCAAAGCAAGGGGCCCAGCTGGAGCTAAAAGAGGTGAGGACCTTCTCCCCGTAAGAGGACAAGCAGATAAAAGTTCAAGAGTTAACACATCTAGGAACTTCCCTGGTAGTCCAGGAGTTAGGACTCTGTGCTTCCACCGCAAACGGTGTGGGCTCAATCCCTGGTTGGGGGAATTAAGATCCCATATACCCCCACAGTATGGCCAAGAAAGAAAAATAAATAAATAAATATCTTTAAAAGAGTAGATATCAGTATTCACAGTCATTCCGTTGTGGTCCACTATAATGCAGCCCATCTGTGCAGCCTCCGGACCTCTGATGATGGCGGTGGTGCTGAGGGTGACGATGGTGAGAGCCCACATTTACTAAGCACTTGGTTTCTGGGCGCCCTAAGCACTGTAACTGCATATATCATTGAACTGTTGTGGAAATCCTGTTTCCCGTTACAGATGGAGAATTTGGGGCAGAGTAATTGGACGACGTGCACAGCTTCCAAGCGGAGTCTAGCGGGTGGCCCAGACATTCTGACTCCAGGGCTCCACTCTGAAGTCACCTATTTCACACGTTCATGGCCTGGAGTTAAACCCAGTGAAAAGGTCAGACAGTCTCCAGTGGGGTGTTGTCACTGCAGAAAGGACAGATGTGCCAGAATCAGAGACAAAGTAGAGACCAAGAATCCTGTGGAACCAGGAAAATGGAACTGGCTCCAGGGAAAATATAAACACCAGCCCCCTCCACTGCCATGAAACCCCAGGGAGACCGAGAAGCATGTTGGGCTTCTATCAGGTGTGAGATGGAGTGTTGAGACAATTGTATTACATCTGAAAGTAAACGATTACTTCAGCTGGCTGGATAACAGTTTTCTGCAAGAGACTGAAATACGGCTTATAATTATTAAAATACCAATGCTCCCTGAACAAAACCTACTAAAATAAATTTAAGCACTCCCAAATTCTACTGGGACTTTTTAATTTGCTCAAATTATTCAAAATGTATCTAATAGAATAAACTTATACAAATTGCCAAGAAAGAGCTGAAAGAGAATTATTGTCAAGGAAAACTTGACTCATGAGATAATAAAACACACTTTGAAAACACATGAATTAATAGAGTATATATTTCAAGTCAGAAAAGTAAGTAACATTTGAACAAATAGCTAAACATTTTTAAAGAAATCTAGATCTCTACATCGTACATCAAATAAAATTTCCAATGAGCCAAAGATTTAACATAAAAATTAAACGAAAGTACTAGAAGAAAATGGGTCTTCCCAGGTGGCACAAAGGTAAAGAATCCATCTGCCAATGCAGGTGATGTGGGTTTGACCCCTAAGTAGGGAAGATCTTCTGGAGAGGGAAACGGCAACCCACTCCAGTATTCTTGCTTGGGAAGTCTCATTGACAGAGGAGCCTGGAGGGCTAGGTCCATGCGGTCCCAAAGAACCAGACACAGCTGAATGACTAAGCACTCAGCATGTACTAGAAGAAAATATAGGTGAATAAACTTAGTGCGGCAAAAAGCATTCCAAGGCTGACAAACCTCCAGCTCAATCCCTAACCACCAAAAAAGGGGAAAGAGGATGGCCTGACTATTTAAACTTTCAGATTGGAAAAGATGTCTAATTGAGCACTTGCAAGTATTCCAAATTCTGCATTAAATCTCATGAAATGTAGAAAAATATATATACTTTAATAATAAAATCATAGCTAGTTTGAACTGTAAAAGTACCATTGGCACATAGGAAATTTTGAAAAACTCCTTAAAAAACCCAAATTGATCAGATCAACGTGTGTGTGTGTGTGTGTGTGTGTGTGTGTGTATCTGCACGCATGCACGTGCGTGTATGCGCTCAGTTGTGTCTGACTCTTGCAACCCCATGGACTGTAGTCTGCCAGGCTCCTCTGTCCATGGGGTTCTCCAGGCAAAAATACTGGAGTGGGTTGCCATTTCCTCCTCCAGGGACTCTTCCCAACCCAGAGATCGAACCTGCATCTCCTGTGTCTCCTGCATTGGCAGGTGGATTCTTTACTGCTGAGCCACCGGGGAAGTTCCTCTACTCAACATAAGGAGGAGGGGAAAACGCCTGCAGGAGATCCATACTTCAGACATTTGTAAGAAAACCTTTCATGGATGAGGGAGAGGTTGGAGGATGTTGGGATCCCAGAGGGAACGGGCGTGAAAAGGTGAGCCTGAAGCTACTGCATGTCTGTGGTGCACTGAGGACCTGCTTTCAAGTCCTAGCATCCAGACAAGGCAGTGAGTAGGCCTGGGGTCCAGAGAACACAGCAGCATCCAGGTAGCTACCGACCCCCAAAGAGCAGAGGGAGCAACATCTCAGGAAATAAAGATGGGGATCACACACCAGCATTTTCTTATTCTCCCTCCCAAAACAACTGTAAAGAGATCTTGTGTTTACTTTTTTATTCTGTTTGATTTTCACTGGAGTATAATTGCTTTGCAATGCTGCGCTAGCCTCCGCTGCACAAAAACTGAATCAGCCACACAGACATGTTCATCCCCGAGCGCCTCCCCCAACCTCACCCCACCCCCATCCCACTCTTATAAGTATCAAGAAAATTAGAGATACCAAGGGAACATTTCATGCGAAGATGAGCTTGATAAAGGACAGAAATGGTAGGGACCTAACAGAAAGAGAAGATATTAAGAAGAAGTGGCAAGAATACACAGAAGAGCTGTACAAAAAAGAGCTTCATGACCCAGATAATCACGGTGGTGTGATCACTCACCTAGCACCAGACATCCTGGAATGTGAAGTCAAATGGGCCTTAGGAAGCATCACTGCGAACAAAGCTAGTGGAGGTGATAGAATTCCAGTTGAGCCGTTTCAGATCCTGAAAGATGATGCTGTGAAAGTGCTGCACTCAATATGCTAGCAAATTTGGAAAACTCAGCAGTGGCCACAGGACTGGAAAAGGTCAGTTTTCATTCCAATCCCAAAGAGAGGCAATGCCATAGAATGCTCAAACTACCTCACAATTGCACTCATCTCACGCGCTAGCAAAGTAATGCTCCAAATTCTCCAAGCCAGGCTTCAACAATATATAAACTGTGAACTTCCAGATGTTCAAGCTGGTTTTACAAAAGGCAGAGGAACCAGAGATCAAATTGCCAACATCCACTGGATCATAGAAAAAGAAACAGAGTTTCATAAAAACATCTATTTCTGCTTTATTGACTATGCCAAAGCCTTTGACTGTGAATCACAATAAACTGTGGAAAATTCTGAAAGAGATGGGAATAGCAGACCACCTGACCTGCTTCTTGTATGCAGGTCAGGAAGCAACAGTTAGAACTGGACATGGAACAACAGACTAGTTCCAAACAGGAAAAGGAGTACGTCAAGGCTGTAAATTGTCACCCTGCTTATTTAACTTAGATGCAGAGTACATCATGGGAAATACTGGGCTGGATGAAGCTGTAATCAAGATTTCCAGGAGAAATATCAATAACCTCAAATGTGCAGATGACACCACACTTACAGCAGAAAGCAAAGAGGAACTAAAGAGCCTCTTGATGAAAGTGAAAGAGGAGAATGAAAAAGTTGGCTTAAAGCTCAACATTCAGAAAACGAAGATCATGTCATCCAGTCCCATCACTTCATGGCAAATAGATGGGGAAACAGTGGAAACAGTGGGTGACTTTATTTTGGGGGCCTCCAAAATCACTGCAGATGGTGACCACAGCCATGAAATTAAAAGACGCTTACTCCTTGGAAGGAAAGTTATGACCAACCTAGATAGCATATTAAAAAGCAGAGATATCACTTACCAAAAAGTTCTGTCTAGCCAAGGCTATGGTTTTTCCAGTGGTCATGTATGGATGTGAGAGTTGGACTATAATGAAAGCTGAGTGCCAAAAAATTGATGCTTTTAAACTGTGGTATTGGAGAAGACTCTTGAGAGTCTCTTGGACTGCGAGGAGATCTAACCAGTCCATCCTAAAGGAAATCAGTCCTGAATATTCATTGGAAGGACTGATATTGAAGCTGAAACTCCGATACTTTGGCCACCTTGTGCGAAGAGCTGACTCATTAGAAAAGACTCTAATGCTGGGAGGGATTGGGGTCAGGAGGAGAAGGGGACGACAGAGGATGAGACGGTTGGATGGCATCACAGACTTGATGGACAAGAGCTTGGGTAAACTCCAGGAGTTGGTGATGGACAGGGAGGCCTGGCATGCTGTGGTCCATGCGGTTGCAAAGAGTTGGCCCACAACTGAGCGGCTGACCTGCACTGAACTGCACTGAGCTGAGCTCTCCGTGCTATACCAGCTTCCCCCAGCCACCCATCTTACACATGGTAGTGTAGCTGTATGTCGATCCTACTCTCCCAGTTTGGGTCCTACCCTCCCCTTCTCCCTTGTGTCTGCGTATCCATTCTCTATATCTGTATCTTTATTCCCACTCTGCAAATAGATTTATCTGTACTGTGTTTCTAGATTCCATATATTTGGGCTAATAGATGATATTTGTTTTTCTCTTTCTGACTTACTTCACTGTGTATGACAGACTCCAGGTCCATCCATATCACTACAAATGACCCAGTTTCATTTCTTATATTATGGCTAAGTTAAAAAAAAAACATGATGATACATTGTATATATGCACAACATCTTCTTTATCCATTCATCTGACAATGGACATTTAGGTTGCTTCTGTGTCCTGGCTATTGTAAATAGTGCTGCAATGAACATACGGGTGTGTGTGTCTTTCTGAATTATGGAACAGATAAGCCCTCAAGGACAAACAGACTGGAAAGAAGAACTAACAAAATTTGAGATGCTGGAATGCAGATGGACCAGTGCTGACTGGTTCCTCCAGGGAATGGGGGAAGCCAGGTAGTAATCTGATTTATGAGACAAAACTCCCCAAAGGCCCCTCTGGAGTAGGCAGTGGAAAGCAAACAAACAAATGGCTGTTTAAGAAGCTGGTTTCCTCGACCCATTACTACCACTCTCACCCAGGCAGAAGCGCAGAGCCCCAGCCACAGGGAGGGAAAGTCAGGAAACGCCAGGGACAGCTGAGAGCGGGAATGCCATTCAGGGATGAACTTTCACCTAACTGAATGACAAGTTGTAATCAGTCCCCAGAACTGTGGCAGGCAGGACTATGCCCTCCAGGTCGGTGATACACGATCTTCTCTAGGGAATGTGATCAGCCCAAGCGAAGGCCCTGGTCATCTCGCAAGAAGCCCATGGTTTACAAATGTCCCCTCGAGTTCAGAGCTTCCAGCCGCCGTCGTGTTCCTCCTCCCAGGACAGCGACCTCTGCCATAGCTGCCCTTTCTGCAGCGCTGAGCATGGCTCCTGGGCTTTGCCCCTCACAGAGAGGGCACGAGCCCATCCTGCTGCTGGCTGGCACAGCATTGTGGGGAGTTCTTGGCTACCACCCACTTAGCCGCTTAAGCATCTTTGTGAAACAAACATAGCTGAGAATCATATGCCAAGTCCTCCAGGAGAGGCTGCAGTAGGTGGTACCCAGAGAGGCACTGCGGCGTGGTGATTAGACACACGCTCTTAGAATGAGGGAGGCCTGGGTCCACATCCCAGCAGCTAGCTCGCTTGCAAATCATGAACCTCTGGCAAGCCACTCTGCCCCTCAGAGCCTTCAACTGCCATCTGTAAAGTTGGGAAAAGAACAGCACTTGCCTCCCACTCCCCCCACTTCCCTGGCTAGTGGTCATGAGAATTACATAGTGTTTACCCTCAGCCCAGAATCTGGCCTGTAAAAGCACAGTCCGTAGACCAGAGCCTCCGTTGGAATGCCAGGAGCATTCTTTGCTGGACCATCTCCTGAACTGGAACACATGCTCCATCCTAGCTGGTCCTCATTGTTGTTTTAATTTTTTTTTCCATGAGACATTTTAGAACTTCATAAAAATAGAAGCATTGTTTTAAGAGCAGGGATATTGAATTATCAATTTCTTTGTTTTACGGTTTATGCTTTTGGTGTCCTGTGTAAGAAATCTTTGCCTACCTCAAGGACAGAAAGATTTTCTTCTATGATTTTAGAAGTGATTTAGATAGAGTTAGCTTTTTTGTTTATATTTATGATCCACTGAATGTTAATTTTTGCGTATGAGGTCACACAAGGGCTGAGGTCATCACATCCTCTTTGCTTGAATTACCTTGGCATGTATGTCAGCAGATAAGTGTGCGTGTGTGGCGATTTCAGGACTCGATGTTCTCTTCCATGAGCCTATGTGTTGAATACAGCACTGTCTTGGTTACTGACTTTGTAGGAAGTTTTGAAATCAGGCAGTGTAGTTCTTCAGGTTATAGCTCTTTTTCAAAATTGCTTGTCCAAATCATCTGTATAATGCCCCACTTTGATTTTGAGAGGAAAATCAAGTTTTACCAGACATATGAAAAAACTCATAAGAAAATTAAAAATCAAAATAAAGAAACTGAAGCTGAAGCTCCAATACTTTGGCCACCTAATGTGAAAAATCAACTCATTGGAAAAGACCCTGATTATAGGAAAGATTGAGAGTAGCAGGAGAAGCAGGTGAGAGTGGATGAGATGGTTGGATGGCATCACTGACTCAAAGGGCATGAGTCTGAGCAGACTCTGGGAGATGGTGAAGGACAGGGTAGTCTGGTGCGCTGCACTCCGTAAGAAAGCAAAGAGTCAGACCAAACTTAGTGATCGAACAACAACAAGAGAAACCACAAGAGCAAGTTAAAGTAAAAACAGACATTGACGCAAGAAGGAGGAAACTTCAAAAGAAGTATCATTAATATCCTCAGACGTGAGACGGTATTGACTCTAAGAATCAAAAAGATAAAACTTAAAGGAATATTCAGAAAACAGAAGTGGGAGAAAGCACTTCAAATGGCATTATCTTTGTCAAATGTGTAGTGAACCTCCCCAGAGTTATCCACTCTTCGTTAGGCACCTGCTGTATGTCAAGCACAATATAGGTCAAAGATTATGGATAAGACTATAGGATACTTGAACAGAAGACCTCAGAGATCACCTTCATTAGTTTCCAGAAAGAGAAATAAAAGCTCAGTGATATCAGAAACCTTGCCTAATATCACACACCAGTTGGTGGCAAAGCCAAAATGAAAATCCAGGGATCTTAACGCACCCACTGTTATGTGTCTTTATTTCATTGCACTGATTGTAATCTTGTCTTTTAAAAGCTCTGTGGAATAAAAGGTAATCTGATATTAAAAAGAAAGCAATTCAGTTAATAAAAAGGTAGGGGGAATCTTGTCAATAAATACTACTTTGTATGACCCGAGTTCCTTATAAAATGGCTTGTAGAGATTACTGCACAGTTGCTGAAAGGTATACTTTATCTACCTAGAGACTTGAGTGTTTATTTTTTCAAATCTTAACTTTTTTGATGGAGAGGTTAAACTTTACAAACATCAAGGAATTCAATATCAGGGAGGGATCTGAACTGTTTATGGCTCCTCTCATCACTTCGAAATGGAATCCTCCTTATGATCTGAGGACCCCTTGCTCGGAGGCGCTGTTGCGTGGAATCCTCTGGAGCACTCCTGATCGTTACCTTTCTTTATTTTCATGTTGACTCTTGGTGGGGATGCTGGGAGGTGTGAGGTTGAGGGTGGCCCATTATTCACAGATGAAAGCCTTTCTGCTCTGACTTGTTTATGGTCCTCTTAGTCTGAATTGAATCCAGCACCACCTTGGAAGGATCTAGAGGAGAAAGCCTTTGTTAGGATAGGCATACTTTTGTTCTTAACTGCACAATAGGAAAGAAACACAAGAGACTCTTGAGTCAGATTCCAAGAGATTGTAGATGGTACAAATCTCTTGATCAGTTGATCTATCTATCCATCCATGCATCTATTGACATAAAGAGGGTAGATTTCCTCCCCATGGATCACAGGCTTGTCACGGCAAAGGGGTTTGTGTAAATCAATGAAGCTATGAGCTATGCCTTGTAGCGCCATCCAAGATGGGTGGGTCATAGCAGAGAGTTCTGACAAATGTGATCCCCTGGAGGAGGGAAAATGGCAAACTACACCAGTGTGCTTGCTTCGAGAATCTCATGAAGAGATTTTTAAAAGAGAGAGAGTAGATTTCTCGTGAGCTTCTTTCCATAGTCATTCCTCTTGCTGAGGTCTGAGCTGCATGTGTAGTTTTACATCACTTCTATCCGATCACGCAGCTATGACAGTTCCACGCTCTCTTATTCAAAGCTTCTCACTCTCTAATTAGGAGGTGTTGGTTCTGGTTTCCTAGAAACCTAGGGCATCTGCTGAGGGTCAAGTCCTTGATATCTGAGCTCTCTCATAAATGACAGAGGAGGGAAGGGTTTGTGGAGCTGGAACCCTTTCTTCAGATCTAGGAGGTAAAGATTTGTGTTGTCCTGATTGAGCCCAACATGACAATTGGGCGTCTGCTCCACAGGATAAACCATCAATGTTAGTGTTCCTTGTTCTCTTAACTTTAACCTTTCCTTTGACCCAGATTATTCTGCTCCTGTCTTCCAGAGACACCTGGTAAATCCTCACTTCCACCCATAGGCGTGTTTCTCTGCTTTTCACGTTCCAGCCTCACTGGGGTGCTGTTTCCTGACTCCACCATGCACACTCACACCCTTGAGCCTGGTGCCTGCCGTTCTCCAGTCTGGAACACCCTCCCTTCATGGTCCTCTTCACTCCATGTGGCAGTCCCAGACCCTCACTACCCACAGGGAGACTTGCTCCCACGCTGTGTGTCACCATGCACGCTTCTAAACTAGGAACCTTCCAGACTGCTTCCAAAACTGCATCTGGCCAGCACCTTTCTGCATTGAGGCTGCCAACCCCTCCAGAATGGGACCTTCTTGGAGTCAGGGGCTATTTCACCCATTTTTGTGGCTCCCCAGTGCTGTCACATATGAAATCTCATTTCAGAGTAAAGAGCATGATTGTCAAAAGTTAACAGTGTGCTCTGGGAGCTGTTCCTAGAGGCCTCCTCTTCAGTTCTTTTCTGAAAACTTTTCTGAGTTTTAGGGGTCTGTCTTTAACAAATTCTGGAACTATTTCTTACTCCAGTCATTGTTAATTTCCCACCATTTTGCTAATTTCTCACCATCAGAGCCAAGGGAGGGACTTCTAATTTTACTATTAAGCATCTGCCTTTCACTGAATTTTCAGAGTAATAGATTTGTCTCCTTTATTTGACTGTAATTATGATACATGAACCATGTGTTCATGGTTTCAAAGTACACAGAGTCTTCTGTTTATGCTATGAGAAAGACCATAACAATTCTGTTATTAATACAGGGGTCAGATTTTCTTTGCCTGGTGGGATACCAGAAACTTGTAAAATAACAGAACTAAGTATTATTCTGGCTCAGGCACCATCGCACTTTACGTGGAGTAATCGCTTTTGCTTTTGTTCAGTGGCCAAGTCATGTCTGACTCTGTGACCCCACGGCCTGCAGCACACCAGGCTTCCCTGTACTCCATTATCTCCCAGAGTTTGTTCAAATTCACGTCGATTGAGTCGGTGATACTATCTGACCAGTGCAGCCCCTTCTCCTTTTGCCTTCAATCTTTCCCAGCATCAGGGTCTTTTCCAATGAGCCAGCTCTTCACATCAAGGGGCAAAGCTTCAGCTTCAGCATTAGTCCTTTCAAGGAATATTCAGGGTTGATTTCCTTTAGGACTGATTGGTTTGATCTCCTTGTAGTCCTATTTGTACTATGCACAAAATCTGACAGTAACAAGGATCCCACTCAGAACACAGCAAACCTCCATCCTAAGTTATTAAGAGGGAGAGGAAGTATCCAGATTTTCCCTACCCACTACCTCTCCCCTGCTCATCCCGCTGCAGGGTTCATGTGGAGAAAGGCTTAGGGGACCAGTGGAGAGGAGGTGCTCCAGAAACCCTATACGATGGATGGGTGGGTGCTGGGGAGAAACATGCCAGGACAAGAAATTACTGTTAACTCTAAATTTGGATACCCTTCGCAGTTTTGAAAAGCCCAGGTAAGATTTGGGATTCCTTTTTAATTACTTTTGGCTGCAAGACTATGGCCCTTTGAATATAGTGTTGCCCACGTGGGTCCCAGGATTTAGGACGGTTACAGAAAAAAGGCTGCTCCCAACTGGGTTGGTTTTCCATGCTTATCTGCCTAAACATGCCTACTGTATGCCGTGCAGACATTGTCTTAAAGGAAGATAATTACTATGAGAAAGAAAAGGAAAGTAGGAAATTACATGTAATCTATAAAATAGTTTCAGAGAAGAAATACATTCCTGCTTGGCACAAATAAAAGGACCTTTCATGTTGCCAGAAGAAAGTCAAGGGCTAGTTTTCAGGGCTGTGAAAACCTCAAAGTTTTGCCTGGAGGAATTTCATCCTATAAGAGAATTCTGAAAATCTTGACTTTGATCTGCTTTGTTTGATCCATGTAAAGCAATAGGTGCAATATCTCAGGGTTCAGTGGAATATCCCATTAACCCCCCATCACCATGAAATGATTGCTTCTTCTTAAACAGAGGCACATTTAAAATAACACAGAAGCCTTCTACCAAAGGTCTCTCATGTGTCCCAAACAGTCCCATGCGGAGGAAACAAACCCATTCTCAATCAACCCAATAATCTAGCTGGTCTTCAGAAATCCATACTGACAATAGTATAAGCCAGGGGTTTATCCTGTGTTTGGCAGAACTTGATATGGGGGGCTGGCTCTAGGCCGCCTCCATAGCCTACATCTCAACTGTGCTTGTGATTGTAGAATCTGTTTTATACTGTGGCCCAGCAAGCAAGGTGTTATTTGAACAAAAATTGCTATAGCTTAAAAAAATGGTTAAAAAACATGAGTAGCCCGCCCATAGCTACAAATGGGCTCTGTTTTCAAACAGTGTGTGAGTCACTTACTTGGAATTCAGAGCATATATCCTTTCCTCATAAAGTAATAGCTAAAGATGGTAGGCAAGGTCCTAAACTCCTTCTTAGATGCCAGGGTATCATGGAACTGCAACTGCAGATGGATATTCTAGAAGCAGGAGGCTTACTGCAGCTCTAAAAAAGGACAGAAAGTGTTAGTCATGGCAAGTAATATTAAATTGAACATATGGTATATGTATATGTCAGGGTTTCCTATACATGTTTATGTATGTGTCATATACATATTTACAGGTATATGTGTGTGTTATGCATATACATATATACATGTATATGTGTGTTATGCATATGTACACACATGTATAGACATATACATATGCATGTATAGGAAACTCTGACATATAGATATACTGTATGCTCAATAAATAAAATCATATCTATTTCATATATATATGTACACGTCATATACATTGATATGTATACATGTATATGTATACGTCCATGCTTTGGGGGCTTCAATCATAGCTCAGTCAGTAAGGAATCTGCCTGCAATGCAGGAGACCCTGGTTCAGTTCCTGAGTCAGGAAGATCCCCTAGAGAAGGAAATGGCAACCCACTCCAGTATTCTTGCCTGGAGAAACCCATGGACAGAGGAGCCTGGTGGGCTACAGTCCATGGGGTCGCAAGAGTCAGACACAACTTAGTGACTAAACCCAGGGCTCCCCAGGTGGCACAGTGGTAAGAGTCTGCCTGCCAACGCAGGAGATGAAAGATATGTAGGTTTGATCCCTGGGTTTAGATGATCCCCTGGAGGAGGAAATGGCAACCCACTCCAGTATTCTTGCCTGGAAAACTACATGGACAGAGGAGCTACAGAGGAGCTACTGGAGCCCTGGTGGGCTACAGTTCATGGGGTCAAGAAGAGTCAGGCATGACCTAGCATGCACGCACACACACACACACACACACACACACACGTATGTCAGGCTCTCTGCTGGGTAATTTACGTGTGTCATCTCGTGTGTGATTAGAGTTGAACCCTCCTGCCCTCTGTGTGCCAAGCTCCTTTCACAGATTGCTCATGTAGGTTTCTTAATAGCCTGTTTCATAAACAGAAAAGCAAAGTTGGAGTTGATTTACTTGCTTCCATTTGTCCGTGTCTTGGTCATGTTTTCCAGTACTGGGCAGGGTGATGATTCCTTTCAAGCCGTCGGCCATCAGCCCCATACCTACAGAAGCACACTTTGGGTCACACTGGGAGGGGTGACAGGCCAGCTGGAAGGTGTGGCCCTCTGGGCAGAAGTCAGCCCAGAGAGAGAGCGAGCAGAGTCTGTCTGCTGAGGCCCCACTCACCAGCTGCAGGAGCCCAGCAAGCTGAGTGACCTCTCCGAGCCCCATTGTCCTCATCTATGTATGGAGGATAATAGCAGCCTTCACCGTGTGGGGTTTCAGTGAAGATTAAGTGGGGACACATTAAATGTCTTAGCTGGGTGGCGCGTGCTTAGCTGCTATTGTAACACAGAGTCCCCTGCTTCCCTGAGTCACTGAATTCATAGCTAAAAAGCCACACCTTGGCCACTGTGGACTCCTGACCCACATAAGAATTAGGGCACTGCTGGTGATTTCTAATAGAGACCTAATTATAGACTCTAACACCATAATGGGAAAAGCCTGTAAAGTGTGGAGGTCTCTGACTTTTGTAATAAAAAAAAAGTCTGTAACAAGATGGGGAGTGTGGCGATCCAGGCCTCGGGTCAGGGTTCCAGTCCCAGCACTCCAGACTTCCGGCCAATATCTCTCAGGGTTGGTGACAAGGAATGGCCATGGGAAGCCTGTGTCCAGGCTTCTTCAGATTTTCTCAGAGGCCTCATGAGATGGGGCTTCTCCAGAAGGTTTTCTTTACGTTTTCTTTTCTTTCTTTTTTTTTTTCATTTTAAATGTTTATGTCTAGAAGGGGAGGAAATCTTACCTTTAAATTGAAACTTGTAGAAAAATGACACGGATGAACTCCTATTTGCAAAGCAGAAATAGAGATCCAGATGTAGAGAACAAATGGATGGACACCACAGGGGAGACAGGGGATGGGATGAATTGGGAGATTGGGATTGATGTATGCACACTACTGTGTATAAAATAGACAACTAATGAAAATCTGCAGAATAGCACAGAGACCTCTACTCAGTGTTCTGTGCTGACCTAAATGGGAAGGAAATCCAAAAATATATGTATAACTGATTCACTTTGCTATATAGTAGAAACCAACACCACACTGTAAAGCAACTATATTTGCCAATAAAATGTTTTAATAAAAAACACCTTAAAAATAAATAAACAAACAAATAAATAAATAAGGCCTCTCTGTTGGCTCAGTGGTAAAGAATCTGCCTGCTAATGCAGGAGACAGGGGTTCAATCCCTGCTCTGGGAGGATCCCACATGCCGCAGAGTGATTAAGCCCTTGTGCTGAAACTACTGAAGCCCCGTGCACCCTAGACTAGGCCACAATCTGCAACAAGAGAAGCCACAGCAATGAGAGGCCCACTCAGTGCAACTACAGAGTAGCCCCCACTGGCCGCAACTAGAGAAAAGCCCACACAGCAATGAAGACCTAGCATCAGTTCAGTTCAGTCGCTCAGTCGTATCCAACTCCTTGCGACCCCATGAATCACAGCACGCCAGGCCTCCCTGTCCATCACCATCTCCCGGAGTTCACTCAAACTCACATCCATCGAGTCGGTGATGCCATCCAGCCATCTCATCCTCTGTTGTCCCCTTTACCTCCTGCCCCCAATCCCTCCCAGCATCAGAGTCTTCCAATGAGTCAACTCTTTGCATGAGGTGGCCAAAGTACTGGAGTTTCAGCTTTAGCATCATTCCTTCCAAAGAACACCCAAGACTGACCTCCTTTGGATGGACTGGTTGGATCTCCTTGCAGTCCAAGGGACTCTCAAGAGTCTTCTCCAACACCACAGTTCAAAAGCATCCATTGTTTGGCGCTCAGCTTTCATTATAGTCCAACTCTCACATCCATACATGACCACTGGTAAAACCATAGCCTTGATTAGACAGACCTTTGAAGTAGCATAGACAAAAATAAAATAGATAAATAAAATGAAACTCTTTTTGTGATTTCACGAAGGCAAGTGTTGTCAAGGAATTGAGAACTGCCTAACTGAGCAGGATAAATGGGTAGAATTGTCTAAACTTTTCAGGATACAGAAGAAAAGACAAGGCTAACCACAGCCCAGCTCGCCAAAAATGAATGCATATATACGCACATCAGGCTATTATAAACTGAACTGATATAAAGGATTACAGCACACTATGTACAAATAATAAAATAGCCAAATAATTTTAACTGTAAATTCCATATATCTACAACTTCCATGTGACTTCCTATTTCTTACAAACGCCACTATTTTTTCTAATTTGCAATTCAATACGGTCATAAAATAAAAATACAAATAAATGCTTGAACACAACTTGAATTATCAATATCAGTCACATCACTGATGGATGGGTACACTTCTAATGAGTATACGACTAACACATGTTAGTTGGTATTTTTATAATTTAAAAAGTGAAACAATGTAGATCTGTGTTGGCAATTCACCCATTTGTCAATGATGTGAGTGACTTCTTTGCTGAATCAGATAATAATGATATACGGTGAGAACAGTTTCTCAGTTTGGGGGAACTCTTTACAATGTAATGGCTATATATGATACATACTCATGTTTAACTGTATTATTAACATGTTCTCCATCACTTTCTTATTATTTATTTATGAAACTGTTAGCTGTTCAGTCATGTCCAACTCTTTATGACCCCATGGACTGTTGTTTGCCAGGCAACAACAGTTGCCTGGAATTCCATGGAATTCTCCAGGCACGAATACTGGAATGGGTAGCCATTCCCTGCTCCAGGGGATCTTCCCAACTCAAGGATCGAACCCAGTGCTCCCACATTACAAGCAGATTCTTTACCAACACTTTCTTAAGTTGAGACAAAAAAACAAAACAATAATTCACACATTTCTGTGGTGTAAATATACCTATCCTGGCCATTTGAGGTGATCAAGGTGATATCACTAAACACGAAGGTGGTGAGAGGTACCCAGTACTGCTGATAAGGTGTATTTCTATCATGCTAATCCTCCAAGAGCATGAATATTAGCAAAAGGTAAAATGACTAGGAAGTAACGAGATTTGGGGCTTCCCAGGTGGTGCAGTGGTAACAAAGCCAACTGCCAATGCAAGAGACACAGGAGACTGGGGTGCAGTCCCTGGATAGGGAAGATTCCATGGACTAGGAAGTGGCAACCAGTCCAGTATTCTTGTCTGGAAAATTCCAAGGACGGAGGAGCCCAGCAGGCTACAGTCCATGGGGTCATAAAGAGTCATACTTGACTGAATGACTGAGCACACACAATGAGCTCTTTGTGTCCACTACCTTTGACTATAATATATTAAATTGTACATATAACTTAAATTTGAATATGACTTTTTTTTTTTAGCCAAATTGCAAAAATCCCTGAAATTTAAGCCTCACTAGCTGGCTAGCACAAGGAGGCGTCAACACACCCCAGTTGACCAGGGAGGGGAAGGTGGGGCTGGGCCATGTCTCCTGCAGGCAGAGCCCAGAAGGAGGTGGGGAGCAGGCACAGAGAGCAATGGACAGTGGCCTGTGGAAAGGCAGCTTGACCAGGAACAGGAAAACCCAGAACAAGCACCTTTTGCCCTAAGGTGGTTGCACCATGAAGGGATCCCATCACTGACTCCTGGCTCCTTTCTTCTCACCTCTGAGGTCCTAGCTTAAAGGCAAGTCTCCAGGAGGGTGGCTGTAACCACCTGGCTTCATTCTTCTCCCTTTCTATATGTTCATCACATCTGTAACGACCTCCTTAAGACAAGATTCCCAGTAGATTTCAAGCCATACAAGGGCAGGGACTGTCTGTTTTCCTGCTCCATTCTCAGGACCGTCCACAGAGCTTGGCACTTGGGAGGTGCTCAGTAGACATTTGGGAAGTGAAACTAAATGGCTCATTCCAGGCTTATGAGGATTCCAGGCATTGCCTTCCCCTGCCTTTATCTCAGCCCCCACTTCCTGTTTGTATTTGGGTTGCAGATAAAAGGTGCAGATGAATTGCAGGGCCTTATCAACTGGGCAAACTTAGCCGGGTCACCTTTCAGATTATAGAAACTATGGGAGGAGAAGCTTGGGTGTTGAGGTCATAAAGGGAACCTCTTGGGCTCCCTTCCATAATCCTGAAGCCATTTTATTCTCTCACTTGCTCATTCATTCTTTGCTCATTTACCAAGTGTGCTTTGAACACTGACTCAGTGCCTCGCCCTGGATGAACTTATCTGGTATCAGCTCAGTCTTTGGCAGGACGATATTTGCAAAGAAGTCTTTAAGAGTCAGCTGGACATGGCTTCAAAGTCTGGGTCTTTACTGATAGCCCGCGAAGCTTGGGGTGTGTATCTAAGCCTCTGAGAACCTCAACTTCCCTCCTTTGTGAAAAGTGCTAATCACATTTCTTTCAGGACTGTGATGGGGTCCAAAGGAGATGAATAGCTAAAATGACCCATGGGAGATCTACATGGGTTAATTCCAAGCATACCCTACCCACCTCCACCATATCTCTAAGTGATTTGTTCCACCTCCTTTTTCAAAGCATCTTCTCTTCTCCAGTGTTGAGCCTTGGAAAGCTTGCATCGGTGTTATTCCGAGCTTCTCCGAGGGAGTGCAGAGACCACCAGCATCAGTCAGCCGGGAGCCTGTTAAGACGCACATTCCTTGGCTCTGAGGTAGTTTGATAGCATCAGACCTCTGGTGGCCCGGCAGACACTTTCCTGAGGCAGGAGCACCTGCACTTCGTACTCGCCACCTCCGAGGGGGCCTGAGGCAGCCAAAGATCTAGACTCGGCTTGCAGAAAAACCAGACTCGAAAAAGGGTCCAGAAACACCTGTGTGCTCAGCAAGGCGCCTGGAGGAGAGGGAGCAGGAGATGAAACATATTGGCAGGAGTAAGTGCGAGTATGGTAGGGGAAACAGGGATGGTGGAATTGCCAGATAGAGATATCTGGGCCAGGCAGAAGCAAGGGGACCACACCTGAGCCCGAAGGTGGACATCTACCTTAGCCCAGGGATGCAGCATGCTCCAGATGCCGGGCATTACATGGGTGGCTCAAGACCTGACCAAGCCCTGCAGGTGGTGTCCTGATAGTGACCTTCTCCGGATTAGTGCTGGCTAAGAAGGTTCTGTCCCCTTATTAGATGATGTACCCCTCTAACATTAATGAGAACTTTCTAGATCCAAGGTTGAAATTCATATTTAGATCCTGGCACTGGCCCCTTTATGAAGGGCAGCATCAGAAGACTCAGACACCTCTGTTTGCTCATCGGTCAGTGAGGGTAGCAGAGCCCACCCCCTCAGGACTGTGGGGAGGAACCAGTGGAATAGACGGCATGCTCAAAGCCCACCCAGAAGACAGACTCACAGGGTAGGTGCTCGGTGAATGTTCCAGAACAGAGTGCGGCAGCAGCCTGCCCCTCTCCCTGGGCTCTGGCAGCCACTCAGCCCTGAAGCCACCCACAGAGATGGTTTTCTGTATGCCTGTTACACTCACTGATGGGCCTGCACCAAACACAGAAGGTTTGTATTTTCAGTGGAAGGGCGGGAGAGACGAGGGGGTGAGGCCACGGGGGGCCTGTGATTCAGAGCTGGCAGCTGCAGACTAGCCCGGGAGGTTCAAGCAGAGGTGGATGCGCCAGGGGCCAGGGAAGGACAAGGGGGACTGGGTTAAGACCTGGGCTCCTTGGCATTCTACCTGGAACACACCAAGGTTTGGGGCATTTCAAGCTACAAAAGCGGCTGTGACCCACTGCGGCTGAGAAGGGCCGCTAGGCGAAACAGTGGCGTGTGCGTCCACAGGATTCCAGACAGAGGAGGGGCTGCTGCCCCCAGGGAAGTCGCATTATAAATCCGGAAGGGGCACAGCCTGAGGGAATTCAGCATGCCCTGGCTGTCCCCACATCTCCATTGTCTCCCTTCTTCTCCTTTCCCTGGTGCATCATCACTCTTGGGATGTTAGGAGGGGAGGGCCCAGGATCCACTTTGACATGACACAGGGAGGACAGGGATCAAGGGTGGGAGGGCTCCTCTACCCTGGCGGCCTTTCTTGGAGGAGCTGGTGGTTCACTTACAATGAACAGCTTTCCGAGCATCTTCAGGGACTTGCTGTGGCAGCTTCATAGCAGCAGGGGGCGGGGAGGGGGCTGCTCTGCTGAGAGCAAATGCAAAGCCACTGAGGGGACATTAAGCGCCCCTCCCAAAGGCAAGACGGCATCTGGTGAGTCAGCCCTCTCTTCTCACCCTTCTGCATCGGGAGAAGCCCACCAGCTTGGAAGCACGTTGCAAAGCCAGAAGAGTCTCAGGGTGAAGTTCAGCAGTGGAGATTTATCTCTCTCGTTCTCCTTAGAATTTCCAATCCTGGAAAGTGACCTCCGTGTGTCTGTGCACCCAGCCTCCCCCACTGTCTTGTGTGATGGGTGATGGCACCGCCCCGCCAATGAATGAGAACCAGTAGTCCCCTCCCATCAACGGACCCCTCTCTCTCACCACACACACACACACACACACACACACACACACACACACACACACACACACACGAACACACACAGGCACCAAACACATGCTTCCACGTTGGAAGCTATGAAGTAGAAGAGTCTCTGGTCCTGTCCACTGAGTGGCTGTGCCCCACAGGGGCGCTTCACCTAAGAGTGTGTCTCCCCTGCTGTGCTCCCAGGCTCAGCTTCACAGAACCTGACTCAGTCCACGCAGCTCTTCTGCAAGGAAAATGTTGCTTCTTCCTCTCCCTGGTGTCAAATTTGTTGCCTGCAGCAGATCTGGGCTTTGCTTCAAAGTCCATCATCTTCTGCTCCTTGGAAGAAAAGCTATGACCAACCTAGACAGCATACTAAAAAGCAAAGATGTTACTTTGCCGACAAAGGTCTGTCTAGTCAAAGCTATGGTTTTTCCAGTAGTTGTATACAGATTAAGAGGTGGACTATAAAGAAAGCTGGGCACCAAAGAATTGATGCTTTTGAACTGTGGTGTTGGAGAAGACTCTTGAGAGTCCCTTGGACAGCAAGGAGATCCAACCAGTCCATCCTAAAGGAGATTGGTCCTGAGTGTTCATTGGAAGGACTGAAATTGAAGCTGAAACTCCAATACTTTGGCCACCTGATGCAAAGAGCTGACTCATTAGAAAAGACCCTGATGCTGGGAAAGATTGAGGGCAGGAGGAGAAGGGGATGACAGAGGATGAGATGGTTGGATGGCATCACCGACTCAATAGACATGAGTTTGAGTAAGCTCCAGGAGTTGGTGATGGACAGAGAAACCTGGCTTGCTGCCGTCCATGGGGTCAGAAAGAGTCGGACATGACTGAACAACTGAACAACAGTATCTCTGTGTTCTCTGGTGGTGCATCTGGGGATATAGCCGAGAGTGAGCCTGCCTGGCCCTTTCACAGAGCTTCTGTTCTAGACAACAAATGACTCAACAACTGTGTAATTCCAAATGGTGATCCGTGTCTTGGAAGAAGCCGACAGCAGTCGGCGGTAGAGAAGACTGGGCCTTCAGCAAGGCCTTCCTGAGGAGGTGGCACTTCAGCAGTGACCCAAAACAGGAGCAGGCAGATGCTGTCTCATTCTCAAAGCTCCCCAGCTTCCAGAAAGAACCTCATCTCTGCCTCCTCTGTCACCAAGAGGCTCTATTTCGCTCTGAAGTGTGTCTGTGGTGGAAGCGAGTTGGCAACACCTGATGTGAGACCCCTGAGCCCGGCCAGCTCAAGCCCCACAATCCTGGGCCCCTAGGGGCATGTGTAGGTGCCCCTCAACCCCAGGACTTTAGCCCAAGACCCTGAGGACTGAAGCTTCCTTGTCTCTCTCACCCTCAAGCACCCCTGTCCTTCCTTGGCCATCCGGTCAAGGCTAGATGGCAGGGTCCCTCCAAAGAAATCCCAGCAGAGAGGAAAGAATAGGGCAGTCCACCCCCAAGGCTGGGGGCCCCAGGCAGGGAGGGAATACACGGGGTAAGCAGATCTATTCACACCTGTGTCTGTACCATCTGACTGCCCGCTTGACAGCGCAGGGCTGCCCATGCCCCCTGAGACTCGCTTCCTGGGCTGGAGTAGAGAGCTCACTTTCTCCCCCAGAGCCCCGAGGGGGTGGCCAGCACTGCCCAAGGGCTCCCATATTGTCCTGTATTAAAGCCCTTGTGCCCTCAGCTCCTCGCCTAGATGACAAACACAAAGCCTCTCTACCTCTGCTCCATCTCGACTCCCCTCCCCAGCCCCGGGGACCCCAAAGGCAGGAACACAGGCTCCCCACACTTGCGGTATGAATTTGGCTCTGGAAGTGGTTCCTTACCTTTTCCTTGCACCAGCCTTGCCCCTGATCTTGGCATTCAGGTAAGACATCTTCTTGGGAGTCGGGTAAGACGTCCTCCCGCCTCTGCTCTGCACTGTTGCTGGGCTGAATGCCAGGGATGCCCCACGCCAGACAGAGACCCCCAGCCCGGCCCTTCCTCCACACTGAGTGTGCTCTGAGGTGTCTGCTGGCTCTGGCGTGGGTGTCCTCCCCTTCCTCTCCCTGGAAGCCTTGGGGGCCTGCACCCCACATTTGTACCCCTCCTTCCTCCCACGGCTCCACTCACGTCTGGCCTGTTGCTTCCACCTTCCCGAGTCCCCGAGCCAAGCCGTAAGGACAGCCACATGTCCTGACCCAGGAAATGGCCTGTCCTGAGTGTTCTTTGCTCCTGGCATTTGAATGGTGGCTTTGGTCTAATCTCATGGTCCTTTAAAGGACATATTTATTGCTCCCCGACACAGGTGAGACTGAGCTCAGGGCAAACGCCGTGCAGTTCTTACAATTCGGGGTGGGGGCGGGGGGATGGGGTGAGCACCATTATTTTCCCAGTTTTACAGATGAGAAATCGAGGCTCTGAGAAGCTGACATACCCAAAGGCTCATGATTTGGAAGGGCAATGCTGGGACATGAACCCAGGGCTGCCTGATTCCAAGAGCGCGTGTCTAACCACCACACTGCACTGCCTCCCTGGGCACCATCAGCTGCAGGCTGTCCTGCAGGACTCAGCAGCTCCTCAGCTGCCAGCCTGCCAGGCTTTGTCTGTGGGATTCTCCAGGCAAGAATACTGGAGTGGGTAGCCATTCCCTTCTCTAAGAGGTGTTTCTGATCCAGGAGTCGAACCTGGGTCTCCTGCATTGCAGGCAGATTCTTGACCGTCTGAGCCATCAGGGAAGCCTCTTTATGAAGATGCTCAGTAGCAAAGTGGGAGGTAGCCGAGAACTTCCCACAAAGTAGCTCTGACCACAGCATGGCCGGGCTCATCCCCCACCCCGGAGGGGAGAGGCCAGACGGGAAATAGCCTGTAAACCGTGCAGCTGCCACTGAAACGCTGGAGGAGGGCGCCTGGAAGGACACAGAAGGGCTCCTGGCCAGTGAACAAGCGGCTTCAGGGCCCACAGCCAGCCTCACCAGGCCCAGAGTCTGTGACTCCAAAGCAGGGTACTGAGCAAGGATTCGGAAACTGTGCTGGCCCAGGGGGAGGAGGGCAGCTGGGACACAGACCGCGATCCTGCGAAAGTGAGCTGTCACGGAAGCCCGAGTCCTCCGGGCACCAGCCTGCGGTGGCATAGCTAAGGTGAGACACCTCCGGGACCTGGTTCTCAAATGTGAGCTTCTCTCGCTGTGTCCTGGGGCTGCCGGAGGGCCAGCCAGTGCCTTGGCAACCAGAAACTGCAGAACACAACCAAGAATAGTCACGGTTGTCCCAAGACCACTGGAGGCAGATGCCCTGAATACAGATGAAACGGCCAGGTGGGGCAAAGCCTAAGGGATCCCAGGCCAGAGACAAGTTCAAGGCTTCGCCAGCTGCGCTGCAAACACGACCATTCATACTCACTCAAGGAGCTTTAATGGAGAAGCTCAGAGGATGACTCTGGGTCTCTCTCTCATCAGACAGACACACACACACAGTCTGGATGATCACAGATACTGTGGAGAGCAATGGATATTAAGAAAGGCTTGAGTGGGCTGAGGGTAGGATCTGGGGAAGAATGGTCTCTTCACAGTCCATCCGTTCCAGCCATTCCTTCTGCCCATAGTATCCTCAACTCCCTCTGCTTGGCCTACCTCCCATTCTGCACAAAACTCTCCTCCTTCAGGAAGCCTCCCCTGATTGCCTCCCTCTCCAGTCTGGGCTGGGGGTGGCTCTCACACAGCCCCTATGCCCCTGCCATCTTGCCCCTTAGTGCACTGAGTCACATAAGACCCTGCCTCCTCCCTTGGGTTGTGCCATAGGGGATGCTGTTGCCCCATCTTCCTCCTCTGGGTCCCCTTTGCCCAGCCTGGTCAAGAAGGCCACAAGGGTTTGGGGGAGGTTTGTTGAGCTGCATGCAACGGCAGGGCGGGGGGAGGCAAGCAGAACTGGGGAGGAGGGGTATGGCCAGGCTTGTTGGTGGCGGCAAGCCCTGGTTTGCTTGGGGCTGCAGGCTCCTAGGGCAGCAAGGTGGATTTCTCCCCTGCCCCGGGCCTCTCGGTCGCCAGTGCTGTGCTTGCAGGAATCCCAGGGAAAGTGCCATGGCTTCTCCCACATCCATTCACATAGAATCTGCGCCCAAATCCCCAGGCATCCCTTCTTTGCAGAATCACTGTGTCCTTTGTTTTGCCTCCCCGGGCTGAGCTGTCTGCAAGAGCATCAGCTGCGTCCCTGGCAGGCCCTAGTGTGAGAGGTTAGGGAATGCTCGGTACAGTTGGTTTGATGAAGTGATCAGGGCTGAGCTTTTGGCTTTAATTCCACATTTCTTGCTCCTGAAGCATTGAGAAATACTCAGACAGAAGCTCCTCTCTCCTTAGTTATCAGCTCCTCACCAGCGTGAGAGTTTGGGGGCTGAGGCTGAGTCATCCAAGCCTGGGGGAGGCGGCAGCAACCACATGGGGATGTGGTGGGGGGGCTCCCTTCCACAATGGCTGGACCCTGAGTGCAAACTGTTGACCTGCCCTGCAGGAAGAGGAGATGTTGACCCAGAAGTTCTCTCCCCTTCCCAGCTGGGGAGCAGGGAGATGGTCCCCTCACAGTTGTCCCCAGAACTCCTTGAAGAAAGCCCATGCTTCATTCCGGACACCTGAGGGATAATCATGGAGGGGAGGGGGCTTGTGGCCAGCTGCCAACTGGGGAGCAGGAGATGGGGGCAAAGACAGAGAGGTCTGGAAGAGAGCAAGGGGCCAGGAGAGGGGACTGGCAGACGTCAGTTTCTTAGGTAAGTTTCTTAAGAGGAGGAGGAGCTGGAGAAACAGGTGCAGACAGCTCCAAAATTTCAGTCTGATACTCGGAAAAGACAAAGGACCGGCAAGGAGGCATCCACAGCAGGAGAGGAGGGGAGAGGAGGTCCTGTAGTTCCACGAGTGTGGCAGGCAGAATAACAACCCCTAAAAGGCTTCCCAGGGAGCTCAAGTGGTAAAGAATTGGCCTACCAATGCAAGAGACTCAGGTTCAATCCCTGGGTCAGGAAGATCTCCTGGAGAATGAAATGGCAACCCACTCCAGTATTCTTGCCTGGAGAATCCCATGCACAGAGGAGCCTGGTGGGCTACAGTCCACAGGGTCACAAAGAGTCGGACATGACTGAGTGACTGAGCACATATGTTTACATCCTAATCTCTGGAACCTGTGACTATGTCACCTTACAGGGCGGGCAAAAGGGACTTTGCAGATGTGATTAAATTAAGGACTTCAGATAAAGAGATTAGCCTAGATTATCCAGGTGGGTCTGGTCTAATCCTATCAATCCTTGAGCTGAATGTGACTAAAGAAGTGTTGCTGCTGCTGCTGCTGCTGCTAAGTCGCTTCAGTCGTGTCCAACTCTGTGCGACCCCATAGACGGCAGCCCACCAGGCTCCCCCGTCCCTGGGATTCTCCAGGCAAGAACCCTGGAGTGGATTGCCATTTCCTTCTCCAATGCATGAAAGTGAAAATTGAAAGTGAAGTCGCTCAGTCGTGTCCGACTCTTCATGACCCCATGGACTGCAGCCCACCAGGCTCCTTCATCCATGGGAGTTTCAGGCAAGAGTACTGGAGTGGGGTGCCATTGCCTTCTCCGAAAGAAGGGTTAGAGAGATGCAAACTTTGAAGATGGATGAAACAGCCATAAGCCATGGATTGTGGGTAACCTCTATAAGTTGGAAAAAACAAGGAAATAAGTTTTTCCCTAGAGCAGATTACCATAACACCTTGATTGTAGCCCAGAAAGACTGTTGGACTTCTACCCTACAGAACTATAAGATAAATTTGTGCTGTTTTAAACTACCATGTTCATGGTCACTGGGCTTCCTGGTAGCTCAGAAAGTAAAGAATTGCCTGCAATGCGGGAGACCTGGGTTTGATCCCTGGGATCAGGAAGATTCCCCTGGAGAAGGGAATGGCTACCCACTCCAGTATTCTTGCCTGGAGAATTCCATGGACAGAGGAGCCTGATGGACTACAGTCTATGGGGCCACAAAGAGATGGACACAACTGAGCAACTAAAATGTTGATGGTCATCAGCAACAACAGCAATAGAAAGCTAATGTCATGCCAACAGGCCTCCCTAAACTCCACTCTTTTCTCTCCACCCATGCTCCCACCTGGCCAGCTTGCCCCACCTTCCGCTTCCCCAGATCCCTTCTCTCCTGCTCCATTCCCTACCTTCCCCACCAGACCAGCTTCCTCCTTGCCCCTTCTTAGATCTCTTGGCATCCACGCCACCTAGGCCACTTGCCTAAAGCTATTACCCTTTCAGTCCTCCCATCTAGATGCTGGAGTTATCATCCAGAAACTCAGTTTAGATAAGGAGAATTCCCATTTAAAAATTGTTTTGAGTGTCCTGATGCCTAAGGACGTGGATCCAGATGCCTGCATCTGGCACCCAAGGTCACCAGCAGCTTCCTCCCTGGCCTTCCTCTCTACCACTTCTCTTCCTGCCATAGGCTGCCTGTCCATGCCCTGCCCTCCCCATCTCACCAGCTTTGCCTGTTTGCCTCCATTGCCTTGAATACTCTCCCAGTCCAAAGATGCTCAAGTAGACCCTCTTCTTTCAAGTCCCTGCTGCTTTGGGAATGATACCCCAAATCGCTCCCCTCTAAGATTGCTCACTGCCTGACTTGGCTTTCCCAGGAGAGAGAAGACCCTCTTCTATCTTGTCATTTGCTTACTGTCTCGTCCATCTCGTCTTCCCTGGTCCATGCTAACTCCCGCACAGCAGGGATGGGTCTCGCTCATCTTTACTGAATGTACACACCTTTCTTTGAGAAATGCAGGTGGAGAGGGAGCATTTGGAGCCAGTGCAGAAAGGCAGGGAGGCGGAGACATCTGAGACCTTTGGCAAATAATCCCAGTGGCTAACTTTCTCCAGCATTTGACAGTTTTCTAATCACATACAAACCTACAAGCACATTCGAGTCTCCGGTAGAATATTTTACCGAGAATCTTTAAATCCAGCTGCTGACATTTACTAAGGACTTGGACCTTAACACAAATCCCAGGAGGTAGGGAAAATGCCAAAAGTTTCCCTACAGTGCAGCTAAAGAGAAGCAAAAATGAATGAGAAAGAAGTCATAAAGGGAGTTGTAGTTCTCACATGTTGCAGCTGGTGGAACTGCTACACGTGAATTATCCTCTCGGCTCCTCGCCACCAGGTGGGGAGATGATCGCAATTTCCCTTCTGTTATAGATGATGAAAGTGTGGCTTAGACAGGGGGCGACCTCCTCAAGGTCATGTGGCCAGGAAACAGCAGGGCTGGGACTGGACCTGGGGGTTGATTCTGCGACTTGTGCTTTTCCCACACGTCCGAGGAAAGAATGCGGCCAGTATTTTCTTGCAGTGTGACTGGTGCCACCCTGAGCCATCCAGACTTGAAGGGTTTTCTCCACCTTCCCGACATCAAGTCCACTTGCGTCCCTAATCTGTGTGCTGGGCTGAGATCTATCCAGACCACCCGTCACAGGCTGAATTGTGCCCCATGTATTGAATTCTTAATCCCAGTACTCTAGAATGTAATCATATTTCAAGATAAGATCTTAAAGGAAGCAATTACATTAAAATGAGGTGTTTGAGAGGGGCCTATTTCCCAGGTAACTCAGTTGCAAAGGATTTGCAAAGCAGGAGATCCCAGTTTGATCCCTGGATCAGAAAGATCCCCTGGAGAAGGGAATGGCAACCCAATCCAGTATTCTTACCTGGAAAATCCCATGGGCAGAGGAGCCTAGAGGGCTACAGTCCATAGAGTCGTAAAGAGTCAGACACTACTGAGCATGCACGCACACACACACACACTGAACCAATGAATGAGGTCCTTGTAAGAAGAGGAAATAAGGATACATGGAGAGACACCAGAAATGTGCACAGACAGAGCAGCAAGCCAAGAGAACCCTCAGAAGAAACCAGACTTCTTGATTTCAGACTTTCAGCCTCCAGACCCATGAGATAAATCTTTATTATTTAAGCCACTTCTACTGTTGTGAGTGTGCATCGTGAGTGTGACCAAATTGCCAATGTTTGTTTCATCATTGGAAAAGCAAGAGAGTTCCAGAAGAACATCTACTTCTACTTCATTGACTACATCAAAGTCTTTGACTATGTGGACCACAACAACCTGTGAAAAATTCTCTAAGAGATGAGAATGCCAGACCACCTTACCTTCCTCTTGAGAAATCCGTATGCAGATCAGGAAGCAACAGTTAGAACTGGACATGGAACAGCAGACTGGTTCCAAGTTGGGAAAGGAGTACATCAAGGCTGTATATTGTCACTCTGCTTATTTAATTTATATGTAGGGTACATCATGCGAAATGCTGGGCTGGATGAAGCACAGGCTAGAATCAAGATTGCTGAGAGAAATATTAATAACTTCAGATATGCAGATGACACCACCTTTATGGCAGAAAGCAAAGAACTAAAGAGCCTCTAGATGAAAGTGAAAGAGGAAAGTGAAAAAGTTGGCTTAAAACTCAACATTGAGAAATCTAAGATCATGGCATCTGGTCCCATCACTTCATGGCAAATAGATGGGGAAACAATGAAAATAGTGAAAGATTTTATTTTAGGGGGCTCCAAAATCACTACAGATGGTGACTGCAGCCATGAAATTAAAAGATGCTTACTTCTTGGAAGAAAAGTTATGACCAACCTAGACAACATACTAAAAAGCAGAGACATTACTTTGCCAACAAAAGTCTGTCTAGTCAAAGCTATGGTTTTTCCAGTGGTCATGTATGGATGTGAGAGTGGACCATAACAAAAGCTGAATGCCAAAGAATTGATGCTTTTGAACTGTGGTGTTGGAGAAGACTCTTGAGAGTCCCTTGGACTGCAAGGAGATCCAACCAGTCAATCCTAAAGCAAATCAGTCCTGAATATTCATTGGAAAGACTGAAGCTGAAGCTCCAGTACTTTGGCCACCTGATGTGAAGAACTGACTCATTGGAAAAGACCCTGATGCTGGGAAAGATTGAAGGCAGGAGGAGAAGGAGACAACAGAGGATGAGAGGCTTGGATGGCATCACCGATTCAATGGACATGAGTCTGAGTAAACTCCAGGAGTTGGTGATAGACAGGGAAGCCTGGTGTGCTGCAGTCCATGGGGTTGCAAAGAGTCAGACAGGGCTGAGCGGCTGAACTGAACTGAGCGCGGTCGCGCTTTGTTGCGGCAGCTCTGTGAAACTGATTGCTGCTGTCATTTAGTTGTTCGGTTGTGTCTGACTCTGTGGCCCCATGGACTGTAGCCCACCAGGCTCCTCTGTCTGTGAATTTTCCAGGCAAAAATACTGGAGTGAGTTGCCATTTCCTCCCCTAGGGAATCTCCCCAACCCAAGGGTCAAACCTGTGTCTCCTGCATTGGCAGGTGGATACACTACCTAAAGAGTAAACTGTAAGGCCGCGCACACCTTTCAGAATGACAAGAAAGAAGGAAAATGAGCAGACAATTCCAAGTGTTGGGAAGGAAGCAGGGCAACCGGAATGCTCATGCAGTCCTGGGGGAACCACAATGGTGCAGCCACTTTGTAAAACAGTTTGGCCGTTTCTTTTAAAGTTAAATATACCCACGTGACCCATCCATTCTACTCTTAGGCATTTACCCAAGTTAAGCAAAACTTACATCCACATAAAACCTTGAATATAAATGTTTATAGCAGCTTGATTCACCATTACCCCCAAATGGAAATAACCCAAATGTCTTCCACCTGGTTAAAATTCTGTACCAGTCTCTGGTACATCCATACTATCGAAGGCTATGCAATAATAAAAAGGAAGGGGTGATTGGTTCATGATGTCTCTGATGGATCTTAAATGCATGATGCTAAGTAGAAGGGGACAGCAGAGGATGAAATAGTTGGATGACATCAGCGACTCAATGGACATGAAGTTGAGAAAACTCCAGGAGATAGTGAAGGACAGGGAAGCCCGGTGTGCTGCAGTCCATGGGGTCAGAAAGAGTCGCACATATCTGAGCAACTGAACAAGAGGAAGGAGCCAGACTTTAAAGGCTACACATGAGACTCCATTCACATAACATTCATTTATGTAACATATAATCATACTATATGATTCCATGTATGTAACACTGAAGAAAAGGCAAAGTTAAAGAAATAGGACAGACCAGTGGTTGCCATGAGAAGGCAATGGCACCCCACTCCAGTACTCGTGCCCGGAAAAGCCCATGGACGGGGGGAGCCTGGTAGGCTGCAGTCCATAGAGTCGCTAAGAGTCGGACACGACTGAGCGACTTGACTTTCCCTTTTCACTTTCATGCATTGGAGAAGGAAATGGCAACCCACTCCAGTGTTCTTGCCTGGAGAATCCCAGGGACGGGGGAGCCTGGTGCGCTGCTGTCTATGGGGTCGCACAGAGTCGGACACGACTGAAGCGACTTAGCAGCAGCAGCAGCAGTGGTTGCCAGAAGTTGGGGATGGGGAGAGGGGTTGGTTACAAAAGAGAAACCCGATAAAATATTTTAAGATGTTACATCCATCTGTATCTTGATTATGAAGGTAGCTACATGACTCCACCAAAAAGACCCATTTAATTGTTTGTAAATTTTTAAGTGAATGAAAAGAGTGTAAGAGTGTAAGGTTGACATCAGCTCCCTGCATCTGTGTGGTGCTTGACAGTCTGCTAAGCCTTTCCTATGCACTCTCTTTTGATCTTCTAGAACGCTGTCAGTCAGGGCACTGACCAGAACCACTTCACTTTATGCATGTGGCTCAGTGACCAATCTCAGGATTGGTAGCATGGCGATCCTAACCCAGCCCCTCTCACTCAGCCCCATTCTCTTCATCAAGGCAGACATGGTACCCCCAGTCTCAGGCCCTGGGAGAGACACAGAAGACAGATGGGGTGGGACTGTGCCTGGGGTACCCTACTCCTCTCAGGGAGGGGCTTATATGAGGCTGCTGGACCCACAGCTATGCTCAGTGGTCATAGGCTGGGTATAGAACTGCATAATCGTGGTTCATTTGGGGGTTATGGACTCGGGCAAGTATTTCCTGGAGCCAGGAGTTAAATTATTTTGCACGGTCACAGGTCTCTGTTAGCATGCTTTGTCTCTGTATTGTTTAGGATAAGAACAATAAAGTGTGTTGGTTTCAATAACAGCAATACTTACCTCATGGGGTCGTTGGGGAAGATATGTAGCAAATGTGTTTAGCACAGCCTCTGCTCAGCTATTAGTTTGAATGAGGTGGGAAATAACCAGAGTTGCAGATGAGAAAGCAATTTGAATAAGATGAGCAGTTGCTCCCATTGGTCAAAGAGTGAGGATGTTTTAGAGATGTGGAATTTTCAGTTTTATCACTCAAACAACTTCCACTCCCACCCCCCTCAGCTCCTGGTTTTTTAATTGCCATTCTACCTTCTCTTTCTATGAATTTCACTATTCATGGTTCCTCATGTAAGTGGAATTATTTAGCTTTGTGGTTTTAAGACTTAGCATCATGTCTTCAAGCTTCCGGGTTCCCTGGTGTCTGAGTGGTTAAGAATTTGCCTGCCAGTGCAGGAGACGTGGGTTCCATCCCTGGGTCAGGAAGATCCCCTGGAGAAGGAAATAGCAACCCACCCCAGTATTCTTGCCTAGGAAATCTCAAGGACAGAGGAGCCGGGCTGGCTATAGTCCATGGGGTTGCAGAGGAGTCAGACATGACTTAACAACTAAACAACAACACACCTCAAACTTCATCCACATACCGTCTGCCTATGTCAGAATTCCGCTCCTTTTAGGACTTAGTAATATTCCATTGTATGAATAATACCACTTTTGTTTATCCCTTCATCCCTTGCTGAACACTGGGTCACTCCCACCTCTTGGCTATTATGAATAATACTGTCATCAACATGGACATCCTTAAGCACCTGAAGTGTTGAACAGTGTTGCAGGGTAGAATGGGGGCCCTTAGTGGGTAGGGAGTAAGGCTTCCAGAGTGGCAAAGGCTCTATCCTTCAGAACCTTTGCCAGCATCCCGCTTTGCAGCCTCTGCTGAAGATGCTAAGATAGCCCTTTGGAAGCAGCCCAGCTCTTCTCAGAGACCCGTGAACTGGAAAGAAAGAAGCCCGCAGAGGATCAAGCTGCCAGGATCCCAAGATCCTACACCAATCAGAGGTACCCTTGGAGTAACTAGCAAAGCTCCACCTCTTGCTCTCATACCTCTCTCCTGTTCAAAGGAAAAAAAAACTGAGCTTGAATGGAAAAATGCCCAGAAAAGGGGTTAAAAATCAAGCAACTGGGCTCAAAGTTAGGACTTCTCTCTTCCCCTCACCCCACCCCCTTACTGATCTTTGATGCTAAATGCTGAGCTGGCTCCTCCCAGGCCTTCCCACCTCTGCCCTCTGAGGGATATATTACTACCTCCACCAAGCACACCCGGAAATTAAGGTTGGGAGGGGTTAAGGGAGGTCGTTCTGGCAGGAAAGGATGGGGAGGGGAGGGGGGGCTGGGATTCCAGCTTGGGTTTGTCAAGAGACCCCAGGGGCCTTTCTTCTCAGCCTCCCAAGTATGAGCCGTCAACTGCTGGGCGATCAGATCTCCAAGATTAACAAGTCAACAGGCTCTCAAGCTGCTATCTGAAGGTAAACAAGTCAGTATCACCTCCTGAGGAGGGTTTGCAAGTGACATTTTCCCTCTTCGGACACAAAGGTGGAAATCTACACCTAATCCAGCCCAGGGCAGGGGCTCAGGTTTCTCTCGGGCAGGGAGCCTTTGCTGCCAGTCCCCTGGAGATCCTGGCTGGGCGCTGTTTCCAGGAGGGTCTCCCCTTCAGCAGAGAAACTAGAGCAGAAGTCACAGAAACTCCAGATAGAGAGCCTTGGCGGGGGGCGGTGGGGGGCGGGGAGGAGGGTGGCGGGCACTCGGCCTAAGCCAGGTCTGAACTATTTCCCTCTATCCTGCTCCCCAGGCATGCAGGCCCCCTGCAAGGCCCTAACTATACTGATCTTATCTCTTCCTTCGGAATTTTCCCACAGGGAGGCGGAAAAGGTCAGCAGTGTGTCCTGGGAGTCCTGGAGCAGGCTCAGTCCCTTCTGCTGTAGAGGGGCCATGGCAGAGGTTGCAGAACCCCCACACACAGGGACCTGCTCCACAGGTCCCAGTGTCCTTCTAAGACACAGTAGGAAGCTCTGAGTAGGGACCATGATGCCTGGCCTTCAAGACAGCTGAAAGTCAAATGCATTGGCAGGTTATAGTAAGCTCCCCGTATGACAGGGTTTAAAACTGACCCAGTCTGGGCATGGAGCAAAGGGTTAGAAACTGCATCAGTGAATCTCACAAACAGAATGCTGAGTAAAAGAAGATGGGCCTGGGGAATTTCATTTATTTGACAGACAGAAAAAACAGGCAAATCTAACATGTGTGATCAAAAGTCAGGAGAGCAGCCACACTTTGGGAAGGGGGGCAGTGATTAGAAAGGGACAGGCAGAAGGGGCTTCTGTTGTTCAGTTACTAAGCTGTGTCCAACTCTTTGTCACCCAATGGAGTGCAGCACTCCAGGCATCCCTGTCTTTCACAGAGTTTGCTCAAACTCATGTCCATGGAGTCAGTGATGCCATCCAGCCATCTCATCCTTTGTTGTCCCCTTCTCCTGCCCCCAATCTTTCCCAGCATCAGGGTCTGGGAGCACAGGAAATTCTGTTTTTGAATTCAGAATTACCAGATTCTGATTTTTGATCTGACTGCTGGCTTTATATACTTTTCAGTTTGATCTAATTTATCCAGTTTAACATCCAACATAAAGTCTGTTGTTGTACTAAACATCAGTATTTTAAAAAATGTTAAAAATAAGTAGAAACACAATGAACATAAGTTCAGTTCAGTTCAGTTCAGTCACTCAGTTGTGTCCAACTTTTTGGGACCCCATGGACTGCAACACGCCAGGCTTCCCTGTCCATCACCAACTCTTGGAGCTTACTCAAACTCACGTCCATCGAGTTGGTGATGCCATCCAACAATTTCATTCTCTGTCGTCCCCTTTTCCTCCTGCCTTCAATCTTTCTTAGCATCAGGGTCTTTTCCAATGAGTCAGTTCTTCACTTCAGGTGGCCAAAGTACTGGAACTTCAGCTTCAGCATTAGTCCTTCCAATGAATATTCAGGACTGATTTCCTTTAGGATTGACTGGTTGGATCTCCTTGCAGTCCAAGGGACTCTCAAGAGTCTTCTCCAACACCACAGTTCAAAACCATCAATTCTTAAGCGCTCAGCTTTCTTTATGGTCCAACTCTCACATCCATACATGACTACTGGAAGAACCATAAGATACTGTTAAATCCTGGGGAGAAGCCAGGGTCTGCTAGGGCTACTGGTAGGGTAGTCAAGAAGGTGTCACAGGTGCCCAAGAGGGGTCAAAGTCCTGTTCCTCTCCATCAGAAGTTTTGAGGGAGAATGACTTTCTCGTTGTGTGATTTCAAGGTTGTCCGGGCACTTGGGAAAACTTGAAGGAGGGTGACTTATTCCCAGCCCCAGGTAAATGATTAAAATGAGCTAAGTGTAGAGAGTTGGGGGTTGGGATGGGGGCAGAGACAGTTGTGGGCTGGGAGAGGTGGGCAAGCAAGAGGATGGGCTATGGGGGACCAGTAGAAGTCCCAGTCCAAGGCCTCGGTGCTGAGGATGAGCCAGGTGGGTGCTGGGAGGAGTCTGGGGATGTCCAAGCGCCAATCACTGGCAGAAGGAGGAGACACCCAAAGGGCACTAGACTGGCAGGGCCCTCACTGCCAGTGTCGGGCTCTGGGCTATGTACCCATTCAGACCTCAGGTCTAGTCTAGAATGGAAGCCAATGCCTTTACCTTCCCGGCTCAAGGTGATCCTGGGGAAAAGATCCAGGTCCTTAATTTGGGACTACCTAGGCATCCCCCATTCTCCCTAGATTTTCACTGGCCCCTGGGAACCGACAGGATGCACCTGCCTGCTCTTCTACCCAAAGCTTGGTCTTCAAAGGTGAGCCCAGGATCCCAACCTCACCCACGGAAGCTGACCCACACAGTCAAGCCCAGGAAGACCTCCCAATCTGCCACCCCCGACCCCCAAAGGCTGAGCCAGAGCTTCCCAGGAGCCTCCACAGGCACCTAGGCAGGGATCCCTGGGCTGCTTTAGTATTAAGCGTTAATGATTAAATCCCGGTTCTCCATTAACCTCGCCGCCGGCCTTTGTCTCCAGCCGCCTCGGAGCCTCCTCCTTTGAAATGCCACATAAAAATGATAGATGCCCTTTCCTCCCTCGATGGGATCAACGGGTCCTGTTTCCCTTTAAAGTCTGCGTGGGCCTCACAGGGCGTGCCCCGCTTAAAGTCGTGAGCCAGCGGCTGGTCTGGGCTGAGGTTGCCATCCCATGAGATAAGTGCGCGGCTCTGGGGTGTGGGGATGGGGCGAGGGGCTCAGGGGGCCACCGACCCCCGCTGGCCAGCCCAGTGCACTGAGGGCAGGGGAGGATTTGGAAGGACTTTTGGCGAGGATCACGTGAATGGAGTTAGTGGCATCAATGGCAAGAAGGATGCTTCGACTTGTGCACAGGGCAAAGCCTGCAAATGAGACTTGAATGAGAAGGGATGTGGGCATGGTTTGTAAATTCCAAACTCTGTTGCTTCCACTACCCAGAGCTGGGTGCCTGGGCCAGAAGCATCCGCCTCACCTGGGAACTTGTTAGAAATGCAGAATCCCAGGCACACTGGGTCAGGATATGCACCTTGACTAGATTTCTCAAGTGACTTACATGCACATTACAGTTTGGGAAGTCTGCTCTAGGTAACTAGTGGCTCTGGTAATAATAGTAACAATCTTGGCTGATGTGTCCTGAGAGCTTATCATGATCCAGCATGGTTTCAAGCACCTGCTATGACTGTCCTGTTTAACTCTTACAAGCTGCCAGGTGTACCATTTTGTAGATGAAAAGGCTGAGGTCCAGGGAGATACTGGTGCCTTGCCAGATGCCACACGTGTAGGGATTAGAAGCCCAGGTGGGATCAGCTTCACATACAAGCACCTTCTAGGTTAGCTTTGGTGTGTAGGCATGCAACAGGCTGGGGACTGTCCTTTGGAATAACCAGGGGCCAACTCTCTTCCTGGTGGCTTGATGAGCACCCAGCTGAGATGGGCTAGTAGCAAGTGTGCTTGATAGGCTTCTCCTGTCGCCCGCCTCCATCTGCTGGAGATAACCTGACACGTCTAGCCCCCACCCTCCAGCTTTTAGGACGAAATACCAGCGCTGAATATAAACAACGCCACTGAACACATAGCCCCAGGCCCTCTGTGGCACCATGAAAGGGTTAAGTTAGGGCTCAGCCACTACATAAATCTGTGTTTATCTGCTGCAAAGTAAGCTATTTAGGTTTCTGATTTACAGTCCTTGGTTTTCATAAAAGTCAGTCATTCCCAGTAAAAGAATGTGGGTTAGATTTATAGGATCTGCGTTAGTCTTTAAAGCCCAAAGCTGGTCTATGACTCACCCTTCGTAATGTTTTTGCTCTAGTCCGGAGATACTCGTGCGCAAAGAGAAAGATTCAGATCTCTGCCCTTAAAATAAGACTTTTGGGGGAACTAATTATAATGGCGTCAATTGTACTATGCTTGTAAATTTGCCGTCCTTGGGGCCCCCTAGAGCCTGTTTTCCAGGGTTTTTATTCCTCAATAAAAGGCGCTCTGGTTTGCAGCTTGGCATATAAGACCTCCACTGGTATGAGTGAATGTTTTTTCCTACCAAAGTATTAGAAATAAACAGCCCACCACCAGTGGGAAGGCAGAAAAGAATTATAAGTAACGAAAATAAATCTTGGAATGTTTGCACTTGGTGACTTCAATAAAATCGGTCACTTAGTCCAACAGCTCAACTGGCTACATGGAGCCAGCCTGGTATTTTTATTTTAATTTGCGTTTGTGTTCTGCCAGTGTGAAATGGGGTCAAGGCAAGACACCGTGGAAAAAGACTTTGATGTTTCCTTGAAAAATATTTTGCACAGTGACTTATGGTGTTTAGTGTCCTTCTCCCCCTCCCAAACGCTGGCCCCGAACAAGCTGCATGTCTAACCCATGACCATCCCACGTGATAGAATACAGCCATCATCAACAGTCCTCCTTTCAACTCTCCCCGCTTCCTCGAGGAAGTCAGAATTCAAGGTGGAACGTCTTAACAATGCAAAGTAAATGCGCTGATCAAGATAATTGAGTGTGATTAAAGGAGTCGAAGAAAATCAAACGTTTAAACTTTCTCCAAGACAAAGTCAAGGTGAGGGGCTGAAGTGTAAGGAGGGTGGGGGAGAAGGTCCTATGGGCTGGACTGGTGGTCAATTCAAATAGAACTAGGTTAGGAGGGAAAGGTTTGCCAGCTGGGTAAGAAGCAGAGAAGGTAAAATATTAAAAAGAAGAAGAAGAAGAAGAAGCAGAAGCAGAGAAGGATGGATTGAAAAGCATAGCAGAGAGCAGTGAACCCAGAGTGAAAGTGAGTCCTTCTTCACCAAATATGAGGAAGACTTGGCTTTGTTTGCAAGAGCTTTGATTCTGTCTCAACACAGTCTGAGACTGTGCATGGGAGAGTGAAAGAGCCAGTCAGGAGAGGTTTGCTGTGGACCTACCAGGTGCAAGCTGAGGCCCCCCCGCCCCCAGGGACAGACGGATAATATGATTGGCTCTTGACCTTTTCCCAGACTAATACATGGGCACCTTCCTTAGTTCATCATCACCTTCACCTCAGTGCAGGGTATGGTGATAAGAAGGTCTTCTAGGGGCTTTCAAAAATGAACAGAAGGTGGTCTCTGCCCCCAGAATTCAATGGCACAGAGAAGAACTATACAGACAGCTCCAATGTGCCATACATATAGGGACTAGGCAGTAAAAAAATCAAGGAAGGCTTCGGGGAGGAGGTGGTGTTTCTGTGGCTCTTGAAGACTCAGTGGTAACTGGACATAGAGAGATAAGGAACAGGGATAATCGAGGGAGAAAGAAAATGAAAAAGAAAATAAAGTTTAGGAGGGTGTTGGTCTGTGTGGAAAGAGGCAGGAGCCTTTTGTGGACGCTTCATGTCACATGAGACAAGAGGTATAGGCCCGGCGTGGGCAATCTTGAACCCTTACTAAGGAATCTAGATTGATCTTCAAGTAATGGAGGCCTTCCCTGACCCACCAAGTCTGAGGTCTGTGGTCCTTTTGTGGCCCAAGGCACACTCAGCTCCCCTTCCTATTACAGCACTTTTTCACCCTTGCAACTTAGCTTCATGATTATCTCTTCCATCAGGTCACGAGCCCCAAGAGTCTTGTTCACTGTTGCAATCCCAGCCCCTAACACAATGCCCAACATATAATAGATAGTTAAGGAACACCACAAAAATAAATTAAAAGCTTGTAGCGAGGACAGACAGCTTGGAGGCAGGCTTCAGAGAATTTGGATGTGGGGTCTAGGGTAGACTGGAGTCCAGAGAACCAGTAGGCAGAGATCCCGAGAATTGGCAGGCAGCTGGGGGTACGGTCTGCTAGGGGTGGGAAATGGAACGGATAGGGGAGCCAGGATGCTGAGAAGTCTAGAAATGATAAGAGAAGCATGGCAAAGCAATGAATCAATGAATGAGTTCCATCAGAGATATACTGCATTTGAAATATGCTGTTGACTCCAAATAGAGGGTTTGCAGCCATCAGGTAGAAACGTAGCACAGAAACATCTGCACAGCGAGTTCCAAAAGAGACAACACAGAGAGAAAGCCAAAATTGCAGCCTGAGAGGCTGCCTATTTTTGGGAGCTGGAACATCAGACACTTAACCTGAAATTCCCTTTTCTACAATCTCTATCTTCTCTACCTATTTTAGTTGAAATCACTTTGGACTCACAGTGCGTCTGCCAATTTTCCCCCTGACCTTGTTTTGATCTTTAAGCCTCATAAATCGGAGGCCTCTCTAGGCATGCACCCCTCCTCCAGCAACTTGGGAAACAGCCTGGCTAGCAGCGTCCTTGAAGTTCGTATTGCATTGTGATGAGCGGTCCTGGACGATGAACTGCCCTACCCTTCCCTTCCCTCGCCTTGGCTCTTCTGCTGTCCCTGGACACAAATTATCTGCTGAGAGAGCGTATAAAAGCAGGTGTTTTCAGCTCACGCATTGGAGCTGGCCGGGGGAATCCTTGTGTCATGAAACAAGGCATTGGCCTCATAGCCTGGGAGCAAGGAAACAGAAATGTAACTGACCAAGGTCAGAGAGGACCGTGAGGGGGGAGAAGAATGATGGCTGGGATGGAGAGATGGGCAGGAAGGGAACATCCTACACTCGGAGAGAGTGGCCCGAATTTGAGTGTTCATGCAAGGAGAGTATTTGTGTAGATCACGAATGTGAGGATAAGGAAAGAGGGGTGGCCGAGGGGGTGGTGCCTGGGGAGCCATGTCAGCCGCCTGCGTCCGGGACCTCCACATGCACAACCAGCCATGAAGGGCCTTTGGCGGGGTAGGGAGAGAGTGGGGAGCTCAGGGGTCCCATGTGACTAGAAGACAATACAGAGCTGGACTCTGGGCCAGTGGCAGATTCCTAACCTCTGCCAAGCTACGTCTCCAGCCATATAATCACTTCTCTGGGCAGAGTGTCCGGGGTAGTTTGGGAACACTGGAACACTCACCCGCTCCCCCCACCTCCTGCCACCCCCGAAGGCCAACACAAAACAGAAGGTCCGCAGCCCCCAGTGGAGCTGCCAGAAGTGCCTATGGTGGCCGCAGGTCATCCCCAGCACCGCTCAAAAAGCTCCTGGAATCTGTGCCTCACGCTCCCTGCTGTGGCCTCCATGCCATGCTCTGGTCAGCAGAGGCTGCTGAGAGGAATTGACCCTCGTTCACAGAGAATTTATTTGCATTTCTAGAAGCACGCATGCTCTTACAGGAAGGATCCTCCCATGGGTAAACAGCAGTTGCTCTCGTAATGTGTAGATCAGCTGAGACTTAGGGCCCAGCTGTAGAAATGGCGACACCCTGGTGGAATTGTCAGAGTCTGGGGGCTTAGTCCTGGAGGGGGTCTTATGGCACATTTAAGGTAATTTTAAAAGAAACTCTTGTACATATGGTATGAAACAACATTTAAACCATTTTGATGTGTATGACTCGGTGGCATTTGGTCCATCCACAGTGCTGTGCAGCTATCATCACTATCAAATTCTAGAATATTTTTATCACCCAAAAGGAAACCATGTGTCCATTAAGCAGTTCTCCCCAATTTCCCCGATCTCACCTCCCCTGAGCTCCTTGCAACCACTGATCTGTTTTCTGTCTCTGTGGATTTGTCTATTCTGGATATTTTATATAAATGAAATCTTACAGTATGTGGCCATCTCATTGGACCTTCTTTCATTTCGTATAATGTTTCAAGGTTCATCCATATTGTAGCTTGTAGCAGGACTTCATTCCTTTTTATTGCCAAATAATGTCCACTGGTATGCATATATATTATTTTGTTTATCCACCTATCCATTGATGTGCATTTGAATTCTTTACACCTTTTGGTTATTGTGAATGATGCTGCTTATGAACATTCACTTGCAAGTTTTTATTTGAGCACCTGTTTTTTTTTGGGGGTTATACCTAAGAGTAGAATTGTTAGATTGTATACTAATTCTATGTTTAACTTACTAAGGAACCGCCAAAATGTTTCATGCAATGGCTACACTTACATTTCCGCCAGTAGTGTAGGAGGGTGCCACTTCCTCTACATCCTCACCAACACTTGTTATTTTCCTTTTGTTCTTTTTGTTGCCATCCTAGCGTGTGGGAGGGGGAATCTCATTGTGTTTTCATTTCCATCTCCCTATTGACTGCGATTCATGGGGTCGCAAAGAGTTGGACACGACTGAGCGACTGAACTGAGCTGAACTGATTGACTAAGAAGGTTAAGTATCTTCAAGTGCTTGTTGGTTATTTGTATATCTTCTTTGGAGAAATACCTATTCAAGCCCTTTGCTCATTTATAAATTATTTATTAATTGGGTTGCCTTTATTATTGAGTTGTATGCGTATATCACATACATTCTTTATATATACATACATATATATATAGTGTGTGTGTGAGAGAGAGAGAAAGACTTGAAGATGCTACTGCCTTGAACATGGAGGAAGAGACTATGAGCCAAAGAATGCGGGAGGCTTCTAGAAACTGGAAGCAGCAATGAAACAGATTTTCCCCGAGAGCCTGTGGAAGGAACACAGCCCAGAGGACTTCATTATTTTAACCTAATGAGACCTGTTTTGGACTTATGACCTCTAGAACTGTAAGATAATAAATCTGTGTTAGGATTTAAGCCACGGAATTTGTGGTAATTTATTGCAGCATTGTGTGCTAAGCTGCTTCAGTCGTGTCCATCTCTTTTTAACCCCATGGACTGTAGCCCACCAGGCTCCTCTGTCCATGGGATTCTGCAGGCAAGAAGACTGGAAGGGGCTGCCATTTCCTTCTCCAGGGGATCTTTCCAACCCAGGGATAGAACCCACAGCTCTTATGCCTCCTGCATCAGCAGATGTGTTCTTTACCACTAGCGCCCCCTGGGGAAGCCCAATTATAATCCTAGCAGGAAGCTAACACAGGAGGAGCAGGTGGAAGACCCCTCCTACCTCCCTCTGCATGGGGAAACCTGGGGTTAGATCTGAGAAGAACTTTATGTGACCACATTTGCTCTCTCTAGGAAGACCACCTTTCAGAAATCCCAGGTTTCTCTAGATGGGGAGGTAGCATAATTGCCTTGTGATTTACTGACCAGGATTCACTCAGAGAAGTAGAATCAGGGATTTATAGTAAGAACTGAGTGTTACCCAATACTGGAAACTGGTAGGACATTCTCTGAAAGGCTGTTGCCTCTGGCATCGAGTCTGAGGTTGATTAGGTTTGCAGAGCAGCAGGTTCAAAAGAAGGCTGTTGTGAAACAGAGGAGAGCAAGGGTCAGCTGGGATCTGCCTGGGAGCTGGATCCGAAAGCTGTCTCCTGTGCAACCTTGATGACGTAGGTGACCTGCTGGAGAAACCGTGTCCTGTGCCATAGGAGTCACAGGCACCTGGCCCAGGACTTGGAAAAGTTGCAGGAGACCCAGCAGAGCTGCTGAGGCTACTGGTACACGTGCTGCTGTGAGTGTCAACAAAGTGAGTCAGTGAGGCAGTGCCACAGACATGGGCTGCCACCACTCCCTAGGCTGACCTTCAAAGGCTGGAATGGCTATTGCACCACCTGTGCTTTGCAGTAGCTGTTTCATGCTCTGAAGTTCAGTCTAGGGAACGGTGGCAGCTCACCCATACACTGGTATATCCATACAGTGGAATACTACTCAGGCATAACAAAGAATAAAGCCCTGACATACTACAACATGGAGGAACCTTGAAAACATTATTGTAAATGCAAGAACCAGTCTCCTATTGTATGATTCCACTGATACGAACATTTAAAATAGGCAAATGCACAGAGACAGGAAGCAGATGGGAGATTTCTTAGAGCTGCTGCTGCTGCTCAGACACTTCAGTCATGTCCAACTCTTGCGAACCCATGGACAATAACCCACCAAGCTCCTCTGTCCATGGGATTTCCCAGGCAGGAATACTGGAGTGGGTTGCCATGCCCTCCTCCAGGGGATCTTCCCAACCCAGGGATCAAACCCAGGTCTCCTGTGTCTCCTGCATTGCAGCAGAATTCTTAACCACTGAGCCTCTGGGGAAGCCCTTCTTAGAGCTAAAGGGTTAAGAATAAGAGTGACTGCTAACAGACCTAGAGCTTCTCTTTTGGTGCAATAACAATGTTCTACGATTGACTGTAGTAATGACTGCACAGCTCTGTGAATGTACCAGCAACCCCTGAACTGTAGGTACAAAGTATATGATTACATTGCATGGTGTGCGTATTACACTTCAATAAAGCTGTTAAAAAATCATGCCACTAGTAAAGAGTAAAGCACATGGTCCTGCTAGGGTTTATTTTTTGACTCCAAAGCCATCTCCCTGCTTAGTATTAGCAGATTCCCCCACCTCACAAGGTAAAAGAATCACATGATGAGTTTGTGAAACATACAGATTCCCTGGTCCCCTTCCCAGAGTCCAGTTCAGTAAAGGCAATGAGGTTCAAGGAATCTTTGTGCTCCACAAGATCCACGTGAGTTGAGTGCAGGTGGTCTGAGAAACTGATATCCTCTGCTTGATCTAGTGAGTGTCGGCATCTTCGAGCCAAACATGCCTCCCAACAGTCAGTAAGATTAGAGAAAGTGGAACTTACAGAGGCCAGGTTTTTAGTGGTTTTTTTGTCTGTTTTGTTTTCCAGAGGCTGGGTAGACGTAAAGGAGGGACGGAAAAAGAGAGGGGACGTGGATGGTCGTAGACCAGGAGATTGTATTGGAAGAAGATACTGAGTCAGAGGACTTCCCAGGTGGTGCTAGTGGTAAAGAACCCACGTGCTAATGCAGGAGACATAAGAGATGCAGGTTTGATCCCTGGGTTGGGAAGATCCCATGAAGGGGGACATGGCAACCTGCTCCAGTATTCTTGCCTGGAGAATCGCATGGACAGAAGAGCCTGGTGGGCTACAACCCATAGGGTCGCAAAGAGTCAGACACAACTGAAATGATTTAGCACGCACGCACGCATGCACTTAGTCAGAAACCCATCTGAGGGAAGGCATACCAGAGAAGAAAGGAATGCCAACAGCATGTGGAAATTACTCCAAAGAGGAGAGAGAAAGCAAATACTCACACACTAGCTGAGTTGACCACCTGCCTGAGGCTTTCAGGAGACTGGCTTCAAATTCAAGTATAATCCTTGAGAGAAAGAGAATTTCAGTGAACTTGAGGTAACGTCAGTTCTCTGGGGCTTCTTTTTGAAGAACTAATCTGAACAAGTTTGGAAAGCACCCAGCGGTGGAGGTTAAATTTCAAACTTTTTGTGCGCTTACGTCTCTGTTCTCTTTACCTCTGCCTTGAAGTGGAAATGATTGATGCCTAAGTAACTTCAACTAGTGAGTAATGTTTACTCAGACTGCAGGGGAACAAGATAGGGCTTAAAAATGAGGTGGACATTTTTCCTTTGAATGGCGCAAGTTGAGCCTTTGAAAGTCAAGTGTATTCCCAATTGCTCAGTAGAATAAAGAGCAAGGGGCCAGCAGGCGAAAGGTCTCCTGCAAATGATCAATGTACAGTAGTTAAGTGGAACTCAAATAGTCTCAGAAAGCCACCTGAGTTGAGGCCCCAGATGATAAATATTGACTCATTTGGGGGAATATCTTAGGTCTTGTGGTGAGCCCTTTTGACCCAGGAACTGGAGGGCTTTGTAAATAAGCTTCTAAATTTCTGAGGAAAGAGACAAGTCATGTTCCCATATTCTAAACTCTCTCTAGATAACGCCCGTGCCCCCTCAGAGGCGAGGGAGCCTGGCAAGGAAAGGGAACCTCCCTCGACACCAGTGATGGGGCGATCGCTGCTAGAGAGTCCAGTCTCTCCTGTGTGTGGGCTGCTTTCCCCCAGTCGGTGCATGTTGACCTGTAGAAGTCAACAGAACTCAGACCAGTCCAAAACACACCCAAAGATTAGGCTGCGCACGCTGTGATTCAGTCTGAAAATACACAAGCAACAACAGGAGGGACTTCCCTCGTGGCTCAGATGGTAAGACGTCTGCCTACAAAGCAGGAGACCCGGGTTCAATCCCTGGGTCAGGAAGATCTCCTGGAGAAGGAAATGGCAACCCGCTCCAGTATTCTTGCCTGGAAAATCCCATGGATGGAGGAACCTGGTAGGCTACAATCAATGAGGTTGCAAAGAGTCGGACACGACTGAGTGACTTCACTTTCTTTCTTTCTTTCATTTGCAAGGATATTCTAACAGTTGACTTGGTCATCTTTGAACCTATGGATTGAAGATTGGGCAAAGGACCTATACTCTCCTGGGAAGTAAAGTTATAATTTTCTGGGCTCTGAGTGATAGGTCCAGCAGGGTAAGGAAACAGCCCTCTCTTCTCAGTCTGTGGGGTGAGGTTGGAAGAAGAGCTGGGGGTCTCTATATATGCTGTCTCCCACTTACCCTCCAATGGTCTCTGGATTTGGAGGGCAAGAGGGTGGCAATCTATACTAAGAGGACTAACAAGTTCATTTGCACCATTCCCATCACACCGTGACCAGCTGGTGCTCGATCCTAATGTGAAAGGGAAGGAGGGATGGAGGAGACTCCCAGAGAGGGGCTTCAGGGTTGGTTTTCTTAGATGGAACTGAGTGGGTGGGAAGGACTCCAGATCCATGAATTGGCTTGTACCTCTGGCTGTTATACAGCAAGGAATCTCAACTACAAAACACTTCCATCTTTAACTCCTTCGTATTTTAAGCATTTATATTTTTATTCCCTACTCTACTCCTGTTAAAATTTTTAACAAAGTTATCTTTGAAAAATCTTAATCATTCCCTTCTAGCTAAGCAACCGGACAATTTTCCCTTGCTTGAGCATATGGTACCAGCAGAAAATAAGAGAGATATAGCACCATATCTCTCTCTGGTATCATACTACCATGTGCAAAGATGATTTATAATGGACAGGATCAAGTTTCAAATGATGGGCTCATTCTTCATGATCACTGATCATAAAGTTGGGAAAAAGGCTTTACACGTTGCTGTAAAAATTTGATGTTGTGTGACTTTCTTAAGATCACACCGCTTGTAGGTGGCAGAACCATGATCTCCATTTGGGGAAAGGAAAGATGGGTGTGTTCTGAGACATCCAGTAAAGATGTCTATATTTGTCAGAGTTTGTTAAACTCTGCAGTAAAAGATCCTCAAGTATTATTGGCTTTCAGCAATAAGAGCTTCACTCTCACTCATGCTGAGAGCTGCAAGGCAGCCGCTCTGGTTCCACTCCATGTGTCTTTTCATCCTGGGACATGTCCTGAGAGGGAACAACTGTACTTGGGATATTGTGTTCTTTTGGCAAAGGGGAAAGAACAAGAGACCAGGTCAAGCCACGTTACTACCTTTAATGCTGCTTAGATGTGGCTTCTGTCTTACCCATTCACATTCCATCGGCCACAGCAAGTCACAGAGCCAAACCTGGAAGCAGGGAAAGGAAGAATCCCCTGCAGTCGGTTACATGTCAATGAATTAGGATGTTTGATTCTCCTACAGGGAAGGCAGTAGATGGGAACATTAATATCATCAACCATAGCTTCCAGAAGGCAAAGTAGTTACTTATAATCTGTAAACCTTGAACTACTGGCAACCATTCCTTCATTTAACAGGTTTCTACTAAACATCCCCTAAATGCCAAGGCACTAGGGAGCAAAAGCAAGTATATTTTCTGTCCTCATGGAGTTTACAGTTGAGAGAGAAAGACAGATTAATTACAGAAGTACATAAATCATGATGGAATTCTAACAAATGTATGTGGTGTGTGTGTATACAGACCTAGTCAGGGGATCCAAGAACCCAGAACCATGTGTGCCGACGCACAGAGAGAACCTGATTTCCTGGGCTCCATTGTGGTGCCTGGTGGTAGCAACGCGTTCCCCTGTGACACCGCTTTCTATCAGTTACAGGGTGTCCATGAAGCTGCTACAAGGATGTGAGAGTAACCAACCCCACAGGAGGACAGGAGGGACCTTGGACTTTATGGAAAGAAAAATGAGGCCCATGGCTAGAGGGTCAAGATGGGTGATTATCCCAAGAGGAGGCTGCTAAGATGTAGCAGTGACGAGACAGGGAGTTACAAGAATGCAGGTTCACCATTACCATCTAGGAGCCCGTCCCTGGGTGGGTGTCTGTTTTCTCATCTATGGGGGTAATAATGCCCTTCAGATTCACGCAACTGTGATTGGAGATGGAATAAAGGTTCCCCCGGTTCAGTTCAGTTCAGCTGCTCAGTCGGGCCTGACTCTTTGTGACCCCATGGACTGCAGCACGCCAGGCTTCCTTATCCATCACCAACTCCTGGAGCTTACTCAAACTCCAGTCCATCATGTCAGTGATGCCATCCAACCATCTCATCCTCTGTTGTCCCCTTCTCCCGCCTTCAATCTTTCCCAGCATTAGAGTCTTTCAAATGAGTCAGTTCTTCAAATCAGGTGGCCAAAGTATTGGAGTTTCAGCTTCAGCATCAGTCCTTCCGATGAATATTCAGGACTGATTTGCTTTAGGATTGACTGGTTGGATCTCCTTGCAGACAAAGGGACTCTCAAGAGTCTTTTCCAACACCACAGTTCAGAAGCATGAATTCTTAGGTGCTCAGCTTTCTTTATAGTCCCCAACCAAAGATTAAGTTAAGGATTTTCAACTGGGACATTCTCCTGGTGAGTCCAACATAATCACAGTGTTCTTAGATGAGGGAGAGAGAACAGAAAGTCAGAGGAGGAGACATGAGACAAACAGAGATGAGAGGATTTGAGAAAGGGACCACAAGCCAAGAAATGTGGGCGCCTCAAGAATTCAAAAAAGGAAAGAATGGATTCCCAGCAAAGCCTGTAGAAGGAGCACAGCCCCGGGACCCCCTTGGTTTTAGCCCCATGAGCTGACTGACCTCCAGAGCGGTAAGGTAAGAGGTCTGTGTTGTTTCAGGCCCATTCACTACATTTGTGTTGACTGGTTACATCATCAATGTACACGTGTAACTAGTACATGCGTTAAAAATAAAACCATAGATGTTCCAGTTTTTTGAAAAGGGCTTCCTATATGAAAATTGGAAATGTCTGGGCAGCCGGGAGACGTGGAGGGGTGGAGCTGGCCTCTGGATTGGTCAGACTCACCCTCCTTCTTGATTCTGGCCCTCTCTAGGCGGATAACACTCCCAAACAGCTGGATGCTAGCATCATCCTTCCTGCACCCACAGAGGCATGTACTACTGAAGCCACCCCACCGCCAACAGAAATTAGGAGCCCTCCTTTCCCTTTCCCTTTCTACCACCTCTGGAATCTTTGGCAGTTCTCAACCCTGGTGTCACACCAAAATCTCCTGGAGAGCTTTGAAAATTTGTTGAGAATGATGTCCACCTTCAGAGGATCAGATGGGCTCAATCTGCAGCACAGCTCAGGCCTCAGTATCTTTGAAACACTCCCATAGACGCATCCCGTGTGCAGCCAGAGCTTGGAGCGGCTAGCCAAGAGGGGACACCGCGCGGGTCCACGGGAGGGTGGCCCCCCCTCACTCACAGGGACGTTGGTGTCCAATTTCTCCCAGCCCCCGCAGCCTGCCTGGCGTCAGCTTTGCCCACTAAGCCAGCTCCTCCCAGACAGGCAGGCTCAACCATAAATTTTAATTCAAAACTTTTCCTTTTTATTATTTTCAAAGACTCAAGGCCCTACACGAGATGAAAAACTTTTCTCACGCTGAAACCTGCAGAAAAGAATAGAACTTCTCTGCAAGTTCCCCTTTGACAAGATGTGCCTTATTTCAGCAGCCTCACCCCCTGTACATACACACACACACACACACACACACGCACGCACACTCACATGTTAAACTGGTTATTCTTTGCATCTGTGGATACTGTTCTATCCAAGTTTCGAGGCCACTGACTTTGCTCTGCTAAACTCTTTGTGTGGCAGCTCCTTCTCTGGGGCCAAATGGAAAAAAAATCCAGATAATCGCGGATAATGTAAGTGCTGACAGGTCCGGGCGCACGGCTCCACCTGTACGGGCTGCCTCCTCACTGAGACCCACAAACGTGCCCCAGCACGACTCGCCGCGGCTCCTCGCTGGCATGAGCTCACCTGCATTCCCGGGTTGTTTTGTTTCTTGACTCTGCACCCACCCAACACCCTGTGCCTGAGACTGAGCCGCTTCTGGCTGGCCTCCAGCCCGGAGCCTTGAAAACCTGAAAACCCGAGGCTGAAGCCTTGCTTAGCACCTGGAGGACAGTCCTGGTCCTGCTCAGCCTCCCTGGCCTGAGCCTGGGAGTGGAGGGATCATCCTTGAGGTCACGCGGCCCCAGGAAGTGAGCACTCGGTCTGGAAGCCCAGAAAGACACAGGGCCCTGGTGAACAGGAGAAGCTGGATCCAGTGGGTCCGGTGCAGGCCCGAGGTACTGTATTTCTCACAAGCTCCCAGAGGTGGCCAATGAGCCTGATACCTGGACCACAACTCGAGTAGAAAGGCCTGGGGGTTTCCAATGGGCTTTGCATCTAGGACCAAACTCAGCTGGAGCTTTAACAGAAACATCACTTGCTTATAGGCAGACAAGCTCCAAAGGGAGCCATGGGGGACATTTGAAGGTCAGCACAGCAGGGTGACCTATTTATGGTGGTAGCTGACGCATGGATATAGCCGTGATGATGCTGCCCCCAGGCAACCAGTGGAAGAGGCCTCCCATCTCTCTCCCTTCCAGCCTGTACCCCACAGCCCAGAAGCTAAGACAGTATCCCCTTGTTAGATTCCTTCCGTAGCTCCCTTAGACTAAGCGAGACCTTCTCAAACTCTGGGGCAGCACGTTGGGTCTCTCCCTCGGTCTCAACCCATCTCTCCAGCCTGAGCCTGCTGCCCTACATCCCTGACCCTGACCCCTGACCCCTGTCCTCTCTCAGGCCAGGACACCCCATCCTGGTCGGAGGCTGAGCTTGGAGCCACCTCCCCTGTGAGGTCTGCCCACCTTCCGCTAGAATGATCCTCGTGTCCCCAGGGCTTGAAGCACCTTGTTCAGACTCCTCCTCTGCAGCTTTCCTTCTGCTATAATTGTCTCCCCTGCCGGCCTCTGAGTACCTTAAAAATAGCACCTGCCAGGCATTCGGGTCAATCTCATGCAGTCAATGCCTGTTTAAAATATAAATAGGGCGAGCTGGCTCCCCTCTGTGCACAGAAGAAATCTTCCCTAACAATATAACAAAAATGCAACCCTGTTCAGAGCCCAGGAGGCACAAAGGGCATTCTCAGTACAAGCTGGGCAGAGGACTGCGCTGAGATAAGAGGAGATGGATGAAAAGTCATCTCTCACTCTGACACTCCCCCTTAATCTTCTTTCCTAAAGAAAAAGCCCCAGGTCTGCAACACAGGCCTCCTCGGAACCAGCAGGTGTATGGAAACCTCTTGGTGTGAGCGCTGAGGATCCCTTTGACAAAGAAGTTCATCCCCCACTAGGGGAGGGTCGGGTTCCGGTTCAAGACACCCGCCAAGACCACGGGGCCGTTGTCTCTGAGGCCTCAGCCTTTCCGTGATGAGATAGGCTCAAATGGCAAGCCAGTCCAGTATTCTTGCCTGGAGAATCCCAAAGACAAGAGGAGCCTGGTAGGCTGCAGTCCACAGGGTCACAAAGAGTCGGACATGACTGAGCACGCACTCAGGCTCACAGCTTTTCCATCTCTTCTTTCTTTCCAGGGAGGGGCAGGTCTTTGTTAAGAGCTTTGTAGAGTTCCCAGGGAACTCGTTTTGGGGGAAGCGATTCCAGGAAAAAACAGGAGATGAAAGAGACACGGGTTCGATCTCTGGGTCGGGAAGAACCCCTGGAGTAGTAAATAATGGCAGCCCACACCAGTATTCTTGCCTGGAAAATTCCGTGGGGTTGCAAAGAGTCAGACACGAGTGCGCACACGCGCACACACACATACACACTTATTATTATTATATCAAACAGATTAAAATACATCCCTGGCTAATATTCGAACACGTTTTCATATAACAATTAGAGTGGCAGCTGACTCTTAGATGCAGCATTATGTTTTGTAGACATTAAATTTTAGTTTTGTTCTTCACTCCCTCTCTTTGAGGGAGGGGATGCGGCTTAAACCCTTCTGTACAGTCTGGGTCCTGAGCAAGCCCCATGCTTCTGGGGCCCTGGCAGACCTGCCTGGCTGGGCCATGGGCCTTGGGAGAGGGGATTGGGAGGCAGGGAGGCATCATTTTCTCTTCTCCCATTATCTTCTTGGACAAGCATCCATGTCCAGCTCACGGTGTCTCTTTTCTGCCTTCAAGCAGGATTCTTCCTCCAAGTAGAGATCCTTTACAGGAGCAAGGGGAGTGAGCGCCCTGTCGAACAGAGTAATTTACCTTGAGCCAGGAACTCAGTGACAGTCCACTCCTTAAGCTAAGTCATGAGGACCCAAAAGTCAACCTATGGGTTTCTATTTTTCTTTGAGAGGTACAGTCTCCAGGTATGATCGTACAGTTACTGTTCTTTGATGTTGCCTGGCCCAGGGCCCTTTCTAGTGGCCTGACTCCTGCTGAAAAACCACTTCTGCAGCCCAAGGGCCATGGCGGCGCTCATCTCTGGCCCTCCCTCCCTACTCTACATTTTTTCTAAGTATGAGTCCCTTTAACCCCAGGTGTCTTCTCTGCCCTCCCTGCCAGACAACCCCCCTTGCCCCCCGGAAACACAGCTGCAGCCCAAAGCCTCCTGACCTGGGCTGGGCCAGGCAGGTGTGCTCTCCACATTCCACTCCATGCTGTGCCTCGCCTCCGGGCTGGCTCAGACAAGCACCCCTCCCCAGCTCCGGATGCACCTACAGAGGCCTTTCCCGCTCCGTGGCTGGGCCTAATTGCAGCAAAGCCTGGGTGCGAGTGTCAGGAGGGACCAACCAGAACAGGTGAATGAACAAGCCGGGACGCTCCCGCTCTGAATTCTTCACCAGCCAGGATGCCCCAAGCGTGAGACCCAGAAGCAGAGACAGTGCAGGGGACAGGAGCTAATTAAGTTGTAAGCCAGCCCCCAGAGTCCCCACTCATTTGTAATTATGCTCTCTGATCTCAGAAGCAGCCTGGGGCACTCTGGGAGGCAAGGTGGAGAAGGGGAAGTGGATGACTGAGAAGTTGATCGGGCCTTTTGGAATGGATTTTCATGAAACTGACATGTACACCCGTCTCAGAGACTCCAGCTCCCTGAAAAGAACCAAAAACCATGCCTAATTCTGCCACGTGATCTGAGGAGCTCCAATCAGCCGGCCCCAGGGGGTGCTGGCTTGTTTTATGTAAGTCAGAGGACCCCTGTGTGGTGTAATTTTGGAAGCCCACTGCCTTGCTCCTGCCCACAGAAATACCCCCGGTTCAGCTCACTGAGGCTGGCGGTCGAGTCGTGCAAGCATTCTAGTGCTTTGGCATCGCAAAAATCCACACGCTGTGCTTGCTCTTGCAGACGCTGACTTCAGTAAGCAGGAGACACACCTAGTCTCTATGACAGGACTCGGCTGCTCTGTACCCCAACCTGTATTTTTTGTAAACTGTCAGCAAATCAAAACATGATCTAATTTTTAGACCCAATTTTTCAAATGCGTAAACTGAGTACCAGAAAGAGCTAATGACTTAATTAAAGACCAAGGAGGCAGAATGTAGCAGAGCGGGATCTGTTCCCAAGTCCTCTGGCCTCCAGTCCAGTGGACCCTGCAGGTCATAAGACATGGAGCATAAAGAAGAAGCCAGAAAGCTAACAACTGACCAAGCATCACTGCGGAGGCTGGTATTGGGTGGGGAAGGGAGCCTGCAGAAAGGGTTGGAGCCCAAACTTGGTCCTCGTTATCAGCTTTGGTTACTTTTTGATTTGTTGACTGTTAGCAAAATCCAGGTTGAGAACACAGCCATGCTGCAAAGGATAAATTGCAAGCAGAAGCTCTCGAGCCAATGCGCCTCCATCTGTTAAGCTCATCCCGTGTACTAATGGGTCCTGCTGACAGCTGACTTGGGTCTGGGCCCCTGAGCACAGGCTCCCCCAGACCCTGCTGCTTCCCAGACAGCCCCACAGAACCAAATAGCAGCCGCTCATCTTCGTGTGCCTTTGAAGAAAGCCAGATAATACTGGGCTCAGCCTAGTTTAGGCAGTGGCTATTTCTTTTAAAAACAAAGAAGGAGACAGACAAAATTCCTGCCTGAATCCGTTTGCCCTGGCCCCGTGGCCAAGCCCCAGGAATTCTGCCCTGGCGGGGAAGACTCCAGCCTCAGCACTTTTCTGAGCAGACTGGGGACTTGGGCCAGAGTCTCCGCCCCTGACTCTGGTTCCCAGAGTGGCAGCAAGGCATGTCAGAGGGAGCTGGCCTTCCCGAGCCTTCCAGATCTGTGGCATGAAGCTAGGGGATCTTGAGACTTTTTCTATTTTTGTTACAAATTGTAAACAAAACTTGTTTCGTAGAGTTTTAATAAAGACTCCAGAGTTACGGAACTTAGCCCAGTACCAGGCAGAAAGTAAGCATCCCCAAACGGTCATTATGAAAATAATACATTTCTAATGATAAAGGTAGCTGTCTCATTATAAACAAATTTAGAAAATACTGAGATGCACGAGGAACAAAACGAAATTTATTTACAATCCAAACACAAACATGGGACCTTATGGATATATATTCTCCAGAGTTTTTTCATAAACTCAATATATCTGTATTATAAACTGTATTATAATATAATAAGCTATATTGTAAAGCTGGGTTTAGAAAAGGCAGAGCAACCAGAGGTCAAATTGCCAACATTCGCTGGGTCTTAGAGAAAGCAAGGGAATTCTAGAAAAACATCGACTTCTGCTTCATTGACTATGAGAAAGCCTTTGACTGTGTGGATCATAATAAACAGTGGAAAATTCTTAAAGAGATGGAAATACCAGACCACCTTACCTGTCTCCTGAGAAACCTGTATGCAGGTCAAGAAGCAACAGTTAGGACCTTACATGGAAAAACTGACTTGTTCAAAACTGGGAAAGGAGTGTGACAAAGTTGTATAACTCTAGTGCTGGAGAAGAATCTTGAGAGTCCCTTGGACTGCAAGGAGATCAAACCAGTCAATCCTAGAGGAAGTCAACTCTGAATATTTTTGGAAGGACTGATGCTGAAGCTGAAACTCCAATACTTTGGCCACCTGATGCAAAGGGCCAACTCACTGGAAAAGACCCTGATGCAGGGAAAGATTGAGGGCAGGAGGAGAAGGGAGTGACAGAGGATGAGATGGCTGGATGGCATGCGGACACAATGGTCATGACTTTGAGCAAACTCCAGGAGATAGTGAAGGACAGGGAAGCCTGGTGTGCTGCAGTCCATGGGGTGGCAAAGAGTTAGACAAAACTCAGTAACTGACCAACAACAAATAAACTGGATATGTCTGTCTCACACAGAATAAATGGAATGTATTTATTCACACAAAAATTTTATTAATAAACATGGTTATATGTATTGTTTGACTATATTTTCACTTGACAGCATCTCATGAGCTTCTTTTCATATTAATATTAACAAATACTCATTTAATTATTATTCAGAAACTCAGTATTCCATTATATCATAAACAGCTCTTCAGTGGGCATCTTTGCACATAGAGATTTACTCACTTCTAGATAATTCTGTGTAGTTAAAGAGCTTAGGGCCACATGACCCAGCTTCCACTCTAGAATGAGTGGATCGGTTTTTATCCTGAGATTGTTTCAGGTACTAACAATAATACATTGACACGAGTCTCTCATCATTATTCATGGACTCCGTGTTTGCAAATTCTCAGCAAGCATTCCCCAAAGTGTCCCAGAAGTCTCTATGGAAAATAGGATTCAAATGTTGGATATTAAACTTTTAATGCCCTTGGTATACATAATAACTCATTGGAAAAGACTCTGATGCTAGGGATTGGGGGCAGGAGAAGAAGGGGACGACAAAGGATGAGATGGCTGGATGGCATCGCCAACTCGATAGACGTGAGTCTGAGTGAACTCTGGGAGTTGGTGATAGACAGGGGAGGCCTGGCGTGCTGCAGTTCATGTGGTCGCAAAGAGTCAGACACGACTGAGCGACTCAACTGAACTGAACTGATAAATAATAAGCATTCATTAAATACGATGTGTGTTGAATGAGTGGGGGGAATAGCCAGAGGTGGTTATACAACTTGGTCCGCAAGGCAGCATAATGAACTCTTCTGCTTCCTCCTTTGGAACCGGGTGCTCCCCTACCCCACCGCATTTGGGTGGCTCTCCACAGGCCTTTCTCTGAGGCACATGCACCCACCTTACACGTCCCCTTGCGAAGCAAGGTCCAGATCACACCCTTGATCCTTTGTCACCCCCTGAATCACCAGGCACAGTGGCAGTGCAGCATGGATGATCCTATGTCCCAAACGAAAAAGTCAGAAACAAGGATGTTATCTGATTTATAAATCTACTTATGGGGGAAGAAGAAAAACACTTGGAGAAAAATAATATTTTGTGACACGTGAAGATTACACAGCACTCAAATTTCAGTGTCCGTAAATAATATGGTTGGAACCTAGCCACACCCATTTGTTCCTGACCATTGTTGGCTGATTTTGTGACCCTGTGGTCGCGTGGAGTAGTTACAACAGAGACTGTACAGCCCACAAACCCTAAAATATTTACTCTCTGGTGCTTTACAGAAAAGTTTGCCAACCGCGGGCCTGGAGGTAGGAAAGGATATTCAGTCACAATGGACTAAGTATCACAGGCACACTCAGAGGGCAAATGTCCTACGGTTGAAAGCCATGATTCTCAAACTCCTTGGCCTCGGAACCCTCTTTAATACTGGAAATCACTGAAGGGCTTCCCTGGGGGTTCAGTGGTAAAGAATCTGCCTGCCAGGGCAAGAGACACGGGTTCAATCCCTGGTCCAGGAAGAGAGCAACTAAACCCATGCACCACCGCTGCGGAGCCCGAGCTCTAGAGCCTGGGAGACGTAGGCACTGAGCCCCTCAGGCTGCAGCTAGCAGCCCGGGAGCCTAGAGCCTGTGCTCCTCAGAAAGGAGGCCACTGTAATGAGAAGAACGGGCACCGAAACTAGAGAGTCGCCCCTGCTCACCACAGCTACAGAAAAGCCAGCGCCACAGTGGAGACCCAGCACAGCCACAATAATCAAGGAAAACTATAAAGAAACAAGAAAATCACTGAAGACCCCAGAGAGCTTTTGTTGGCGGTGAGTTGCACCTACTGATATTTGCCATACTTGAAATGGAAACTGTGAGACATTAATAGCATTTGTGAATTAGTTTGTCTAAATTAACTCCACTCATCTTCCCACCAGCAGCCTAGCTTTCCTGCCTGGGGCCCCATGAGGATTCCTGCTTAAATAAAAACACTAGGCCAGCCTTTTGTGAACCAGCTCATGAGCTGGTTCTTTTGTTGTAGGTCATTGAATTAGTCAGGTTAGGCTCACTACACTACAATAACTAATTAACTCCCAGACTTTAGTGCCTAACATAACAAAGGCTTACTCCTCACCCAGTGTGGTTTGGGGAGAGGCTGAAAGGGAGTAATGAACTTGTTCTCCAGTAGTCTCTTAAAGACCGAGGCTAATGACAGCTCCTGCATCTTGGAGTTACACTTTCAAGAACAAGTGTCCTCCATGATTACCAGGAAAGGGGAAGAGAGTGTCCCCTGGGGAGAGCCCACTCCTTCTGTCTTAATATTTTAACCCAGAAGTAACAGCTCACTTCCTCTCACAGCCCATTGGCCAGAACTAGTCACACGAGCCCATCTATCTGCAAGGAGACTGGGAAACATGGGAAATGACACCATATATGGTCGGCAGGAAATGTCTCTGCCCTCCCATATAAACCCCCATATGTCTACAATCAGGTCCTACTGAAAAACATTCTCGAGCATGCATGCTTAATCCGAGCAGCCCCATGGGCTGTCCATGGCTCCTCTGTCCATGGAATTTTCTAAGCAAGAATTTGGGAGTGGGTTATCATTTCCTACTCCAGGGGATCATCCCAATCCAGAGATCAAACCCACATCTCCTGTGTCTCCTGCACTGGCAGGCGGATTCCTTACCACTGAGCCACCTGGGCCGCCAGGCATTTCCTTAGTCTTTAGTAGGGACAGGTAAGACATTCTAGGCTTCAACTGGGGGAAGCATGAACGCATAAGAACTTTCCTGGTATCTCTGTCCTAGTGACAGGACAGGTGAGAATTTGAAGAAATATTTGATGGCTAAGGAGTGATTGATGGCTAAAGAGGACTTCCCTGGTGGTTCAGATGGTAAAGAAACTGCCTGCAATGCAGGAGACCCAGGTTCAGACCCTGGGTTGGGAAGATCCCCCGGAGAAGGGAATGGCTACCCACTTCAGTATTCTTGCCTGAAGAATTCCATGGACCATGGAGCCTGGTGGGGGTAACAGTCCACGGGGTTGGAAAGAGTTGGACATGACTGAGAGACATTTTCACTTTCAAGAGTGATTACTTAAGCAGAGCCTGGGAACTATAAGCCAGTTTTCCCACTGGTGTCTGCCTTACAGACCATGAAGACATCTGGGCCAGGACCTGGAGCCCCATCTATTCCTCCACCTTCTCTGATCCCCTCCAAAAAGGAGAGGAAATAGATACACAGATCTGTGGGCTTTGAAAAGAGAGAAACTTAGGAGTACATATATCTAGAGAAATATACATTTTTATTTATATCCCAAGTCCTCCAGTCTAAACACATTAGATTTTATTTCAGTTCAGTTCAGTCACTCAGTCATATCCAACTTTGCGACCCCATGGACTGCAGTACGCTAGGCTTCCCTGTCCATCGTCAGCTCCCAGAGTTTACTCAAACTCATGCCCATTGAGTCAGTGATGTCATCCAACCATCTAAATCTCTGTTATCCCCTTTTCCTCTCGCCTTCAATCTTTCCCAGCATCAGGGTCTTTTCAAATGAGTCACTTCTTTGCCATGAACAGTATGAAAAGATTTTATTTAAGAGGTTTCAAAAGAGTTAGCTTCTCTTTTTACAATTAGCCAATTCCAAGGAGCACTTAAGGACCTTGTGGAACCAGAGGCTGTCTCACTTTTGCTCTGAAATGTAAATCAATCACTCAGGTATTTACTTTGTCCCTCTCATGTGCCTGGTGCAATGCTAAATACTTTGATGAAAAGAAAAGTACAGTGTGCTATATGGCAATGAGACTGGTTTTGTGTAAAACATGCCATTTTTAAAATATTTAACCCTAAAGAATGTGTCCTTTGAAGAAGTCCCTTTAAAAGACTACTTAGGGATAGAAGAGAAGCAACGCCGGGTGACTCTGTATCTAGAAATATGTGCTGTAGCTGCTGAAGGCAAAGTCATTTTAAAACTTTGTGGCAGATTATATTTTCCAAGCCCAGTATCTCTAATGATATTACTCATTCTTTATGTTTTTGAGAAACCTGACACCCACTCATTAAGACGTGGGCTCTAATTCCCCCTCCTTTAAGCTAAGTGAGCTTCTGACTCACTTGTAACCAACAGAATGGGCGGAAGTGATGCTGTCTGACTTCAGGGTGAGGTCATAAAAAGCAGTTCAGTTCTGCCTTATGAGCCGAACACTCTCCCCGGAGCCGTGACCCACCCTGTAAACACTCTGATGGCTCCGAAGCCTCGATGCTCTGAAGAGGCCCGAACTCCCCAGCTTGGAGGAACCGCGTGACTGTGAGGAGCGGGAGATTTCCGGCCAGCCACCAGCTGCTCTCTCCCTGCCCAGCTCCAGGCATCATCCCACTGCAAAATGCACAAGAGATCCCAAACCATCCCAACAAGTCCTTCATTTCCTGTCCCACAGAAACTGTGAGATAATAAAATCCTTGCTGTATTCAGCACAGCCAGTGATGTGTTGGTAGATTTTAAAAGATAATTCTAGGCTCTCTAGGGAAAAAAAAATACAGATCTGTGCTTACTAACTCCATGGTATAAATACTGCCACGTGGCCAACCTTCAGCTACGCTGTGGTGACTACCGAGCTGGGAGGAGATGGTACACAGCAGGCTCAGCCAACTGCGTGAGCTGGCTCCAGTGTATCGAGCTGTAGCCAGATAAAGACAGACCCTCTGCCGTCGCAGATGGAGCCCCTGGATGTGTTTTTAAAGCTCCTTCCCAGTTTATGTGATCGAGCCCAGAGCCATGTGGTACTCGAATGTGTGATGCTTAACTGTGTTAAGGGGTTAAGGGGCCACATAAGGACCCCTCATTTGACAGCATCTTCTCCTGACACTGAAAAATGTAGTGGAGGAGGCCCTTCACCCTCTAAGGGGTAGATATTTTAAGGGGTGGGCAAGTGAAGCCAGAGCTCTTTGGGGTTCTGAAGACTCTGCTTCCCCAACTAGGCTGGGAAAACCTGTCCCAAGGGACTGGACAAGTGCAGAACAAACTTGCACATGAGAAGCTTTGGGAGTGCGGGGCCTGCTTCCTGAGACGTGGCCACATTTCTAGGGAGACAACGTGTCTCCCTAGAGACACCACTCTCACCATCACCGAGGGAAAAAAATCTAACCCCGCTCATCACCATCCAAGTCTACTCGAGGGGTCAGAACTAGAAAGTCATGCCATTTCAAGAATGTTTTTTTTTAAATCATAAATTAATATATTCTACTTTCGGAAACACACACACACACACACACACGAAAGGAGAAAATAAATCACACCCACAACCACTATGCCAACAGAAGACTTTGAGGTTTTGTTTTAGTCTTTTATATAAATAGTATACACAGGTTTTATCCTAAGTTGTTCTCTTAGAGTTACACCATGATCATTTCCTTAGAAAAATAATGATTATAGGGACTTCCCTGGCAGTCCAGTGGCTAAGACTCCAGCTTCCAGTGTAGGGAGTGCAGGTTTGAGCCCTCATCAGGGAAGGAACATCCCACTTGTGGTGCAGTGTGGCCAAAATGCAATAAAAATTATTATTTTTTAATGTGCCAACAGATCTTATGCCTGGTGAGTTGCTTTAAAAAGATTCACTTTGAAAAAAATGATGATAACAGCTATATAATATTCCATCATTTGGACGCTAACAATTCTAATTAACAGTAGAGGCCACCTCCCAAAACGTTTAAGCCTCTCCAAAAATAGAAAACATTGTGATTAAGTCTTTGTGTTCTTGTCTGACTGTAGAGCATTTGTAGCAACAGGAAAATATAATGAAAGAATATGACCACTTTTAAGACTCTTGATTAACATTATTGTTTTAAGAAAGTTTCTATCAGTGTGAACACCCATGAGGAATGTGAAAGAGAGTCTGTCCTACAGTAAATTAATGCACAAGATGAATTTTCATTATTGGTTTGATTTATATTTTTGATTAATGTTTTTGAGTATTTTACACATTTGTTAAACATTTATATTCCTATAACTTAACTCGTGTTCTTGGTCCCCTTTAATATAGTTACCTTAGCACTTTTCTCATTGTTTTGCAATAGCCTTTCACATAAAAATAAGATTCTTTGCAATACTCATCACAAACACCTTTCCAGGGTTGCAGATGTCTAGAAGTTTTAAGGTTTCTGTGGTCAAACACAATAATCTTTTCCTTTTAACCTATGTCTTAAGCTTTTATATCTATAAAATTCTCCTCTCAAGATCTGAAATTTCCCCATGTCTTCTGTTTTTATGTTATTTTTGCATATAACTGCTAAGTGCATGTGGAATTTATTTTGCTATATGGGGAGAGCTAGGGATTATGTCTAATATTTTCCACATGGTTGGTCCTAACATCATTTATTGACTAATCTCCCTTTCCTCACGGATCTTTACCACGTACTAATTTTTATCTCTGCTAGGGTCTGTGCTTGAGACATTCTGTTATACCCATCCATCTGTTGATGGTTTGATTTGACTATTGAAGTTTTACAATATCTTTGTGTTTCTTCTTTTCCCTCAATGGTATAATATTTTTAATAGACTTCATTCTCAAAATAATCTGGGCTGGATCAAGCTACCAAAATTTCTTGAGAAGGAGCAATCCAGGCTACTGCAAATCTTGTCTGAATATAACCCTTGTTGATCTGAGTAGCCGTTGTCTTCTTGTGATAATAATCAACTTTACAACTTTCACCCAAGAACCTACTCTTTTGAATTTTTCCCCCTGCTCATCCCCCGTGTTTTGTTTTGGAATGGAAAAGCAAACAAGGGCAGAAGGAAGACAGAGCTTGGGCCTTGCTGGGCCACCGTGATAGAAAACTAATATATGTGGTCAGTTCTTTTCTGTGTGTTTTTTTTTTTTTTTTAGCGTCATGTGCCTATTGTTGCTAGAAAGCAACAGCTTCCATTTAGCTCTGTTTTCTTTGAGACTTAGCAGAGACACCCACAAAAGAAACTAGTAGCTGCTCATTAGAGAATACTCAGCTAGAGGGAGGGGCTCTATTTGAAATGCATGCGTGCCAAGTCATTTCAGTCATTTCCGACTCTTTGTGACCCCATGAAACTGTAGCCTGCCAGGCTTCTCTGTCCATGGGATTCTCCATGGACATAAGAATATTGGAGTGGGTTGCCATTTCCTTCTCCAGGGGAATCTTTCCTCCCCAGGGATTGAACCTATGTCTCATGCCTCCTGCATTAGTTGGTGGGTTCTTTTCCACTAGCGCCACCTGGGAAGCCCCCTCTACTTGTAACTTCACTAAATTATCTTGAGGGTGCTGCTGCTCCTGTCTGGTATGCCGTCACACCATCATTAAAATGAGTCTTCCAGACTGGACAGACTCCAGCTCTAACACAGTGCCACTGGTTCTAAACAGCAGTGCCCAAATCTTAGGATGAAATCCTCCAACTGCCTTTATTTTCTGGAAACCAGCACAAGTCTGAACTTTTCAATAGCTCAAAGTGTAGCCATCTTCCTGTTTTTCCTGAGCCTTCTTGCTTTGTGAATGATCCTTTCAAGATCCCAGGAATAAAGCTGTCCCCAAAGCGTGAAGCAGATAAAAAACAACAGCAGTACAAAAGAAGAAGAAATCTGTGGGCTTTTTCCCTCCCTCTCATTAGTTTAACTTCTGACCGATTTAAACATTTGTTACACTTTTCCTGGAAACTTAAAAGTTGAATTTGGAATCCAGTCATGTTGAGAAAATTCTGCTGAGTATATAATGCAAAAATATGGTTGCTAATGAGTGGCACTGATTTAACAGGAAATAAGGGAAAAATACAAATTTTGGAAGAAAATAAGCAATTTCACAATGTTTCCATTTGCTCCATATCCAGCTTCATTGCTTCAGGGGGTAGCTTGGAAATTTTTCTCCTGAAAGCGCAGTAAATATTCCTGTAGACATCTGTTTTGACGGTACTTCTGATTTTAAAATCTTCATTCTTTCTTTCAGTAAAAACACATCAAATCTTGCAACAAGGCAGAACAGAGCAAATTCCTGCTTCTTTAATTAAAAAAAAAAAAATCTTTTAAGCCTTGTGTGGTTGCTTTGTTTGCATGTAAATCCGGGGGTGGGGACAGGGGGCAATGTTTTAGTGCCTTTTGAGATAGTTTAGGGAGACAGCACAAGGCAGCCACCTCCCTCCCCATTAGAAATTCTGATTTTACACCATTAATTGGCATTTTCAAAACAACCAGCACCCAATTTGAAGTCTACAAATAAAATCCAAGCCCAGATGCTGTGTTCACACTTGCATGCATTTAACACTTCATAAGCAGTTCATTAAACTGATAACACTTTAAACGGTAACACTGCCTCTTTCAGACTCCCTCAGCCTGTAATTGTCCTGAGGCTCCGAATGAACCCTTCTCAGGCTGGAAACCGCAGGAATTTACATTCTTGACGTGTGTCTCTTAATTATGGACACCAGAGTCCCTGAATCACAGAAGGCCAGGCTCGGGCCTGCACGCCCCAGTGACCATGCACACAGGGACAGGCCCCCGGGGCTGTCGCCAGGGCGGCGGACGGACCTATCCCAACAGAGGAAACACCAAGCCTCGTAACTTTCCCCGAAACTCCTCGGCTGGGTTTCAGCCAAGCCGCTGGCTTCTCCTGAACACCTTCCTTCTGACCGGAAACCAGTTTCCCAGGTGTCAGTCTTCCTGGTCCAAAAGGATATGGGATGCGCCTTCACCACCTTCCTTCTAAGAGTCCTAACCCCACCACCCAAGTTCTCTGCAGAACACCGGAGACCCTAGCGCAGGGAGGCTTCCCACATTCCCTGCAAACACGCCCAGGATGCGGGGTGACTGTGGCTAGAGAGGCGACAGAATGTCTTGGTCCGCAGTACACCTCCTGGAACAGTGGAAAGGTTAATGGTCGTTGGCTATTCGAACTGTGCCCCGCGCATGTGAGCTCTGTATGCCTCTCACTCAAACTCACACCAAGCCAGAGTGGACACCGGCCCTCTCCTGTGGACAGCGACCCGAGGCCAAGCCTGGCCCGAGTCAAGGGATGACCATAGCTGGTGACTCTTCCGTGCGCTTGAGCACAGGCGGCTGTGCCAGATCTTTTCCTGCACCATCTCCTTCAATCCTACCACCCCCTCGGGCCTAATATTATCCCCACTTTGCAAAACAGAAAAGGGAGGTGGAAAGTCAGGGACAGTATTTGGAACTCAAGTCCTTTGGGCATTCCTAACAAGGCAATTGTGGAGAAGGAAGTGGCAATCCACTCCAGTATTCTTGCCTGGAGAATTCCACGGACAGAGGAGCCTGGCAGGCTACAGTCCATGGGGTCACAAGAGTCGGATATGACTTAGCGACTAAACCAGCACCACCGCCAGCAATAAGGCAATTCACTTCCAGGCCACGGCCCCTCGGTGGACACCGGGTGTGTACAGCGAATTAGGAGGTTCTCAATGTCTGGGCACCAGGGGTTTCACTTCCAGGGCGGCGAGAACCCTGTCCCTTTGCCCTCCCCCACCCCCGCCCCCCTGCCCAGCTCGAGGCCAGGACCCTGGAGTTCCCACGGCTACCACCTGCCCTGGAGATGATTTCCAGTCCCCTGGAAATGATCAGTAACTGATGGGCAACTGGTTAACCTGAGTGGGGCTTCTAAGACGCTGGAAGCGACCCGCGAGCCCCCTTCCCAGGCCCGAAGCCCCGCGGTCTGTGGGAGCCAGGAGAGGAACCCCGATTTCCCTGCGCGGAGCCCGCCGTGAGCGCGCGCGTGGTTGGAGGAGCGGCGGCTCCGGAGGCCGTGCCCACAGCGCCATCGTGTGGTCCGAGACGGCAGCACGGCTGGGGCCGTCGGCTCCCACCTTCTCCAGGACCGGAGTGGGTTAGACGATCCCTGCGGATGGGAAAAAGACCGCCGCGTCCTAGCGGAACATCACCTGGGCTCCAGCTCTGGGTGTGGGCGGACTGTGTGGCTGCAGCAGCAAAGGGAATGGCCCGGTGGAGTCCTGCTGGGTGAGGACTCTTTGGTCAGACCTGGACTCTCGGGGTGGAGAGCAAGCAAGCCACCCAGCCTCTCCCCGTGGGGGACCAGGTTTGTCACAGAGAAAGGTGCACTGGAGACAAAGGCTGCTGGGAGCCTTCTGCCCCTTCGAGGATGCACCAGACTCTGGGCAGGAAGCCGGGCAAGGTTACATTAAGGCTCCTGCTAACATTCATGCATTTGTTGTATGGTTCATCCAGTAAATCAGTTCACAAAAATGTCATGAATTCCTAATATTGCCACCGGGACTCTGGGTGGCTCTTGATACAGAAAAGACTAAAAGCCATAGCTCAGAGCAGAGTGGGCGCCTTCGCTGGCCACATGAAGCCCCGGATCCTTTCAACTGTGGAATGGTCGTGTTCTGTGTTAATATATGATGTCACAAGAACTACAGACCTTTATGTTAACTACCAGTTTTTCAAAATAGCGATGAGCACAAATGGTATTTCAAGATAGCTACCAACTGCAAGGTGATATGAAAATGGCTGAGATTTCTTGGTTAGGGAAGCCACAGTCACTGCTAATACACTGTGACATATTGCACATAATTCATAATTGAAAAAATGTGACATTTCTGTTGGAGGTTACTCAGACAAGTAACGTAAATGCTTCCCTAGGCAAGTTCAAGAACCTTCTGGATTCTATCCACAGAACACTTGGTTAAGAAGCCTGGTGAGCGGACAATAAGTAAGTAAACAGGGTGCGTATTGATGGTGCTGAAGGCCCTGAAGGAAATCAACAGGGTGATTTTGACAATAAAAACAGAAGAGAGAGCCTGACTCCGGTGGGATGTCACAAAAGCCTGGAAGACATCTGATGTTACAAAGCCTCCTACAGAGGCAGGAAATGACCAGCAGGGGCCCCATGTGGCCTAAACCCTGCACAGTGAAAAATCTGACTCTCCAGTGGAAGATCTGTTTTTACTTTCTGACCACTGTGCTCCCCCAGTTCCTAAAACCCAGACTCATTTACATCCTGTGGCTCAGTGGTAAAGAATCCGCCCGCCAATGCAGGAGACTCGAGTTCAATCCCTGGGTCAGGAAGATCCTCTGGAGGAGGAAATGACAACCCACTCCAGCATTCTTGCCTGGAGAATCCCCCATGGACAGGGGAGCCTGGTGGGCTACAGGCCATGGGGTCCCAAAAGAGTCAGACACGACTCAGAGACTCAACAACAACTAGGCCCTGAAGGCATTTGATTTTGCAGCTTTACTTGTTTGCGGCAAACCAGCCAAACAGCAGTGATCCGCCCTGCAAAACTGAACCCCTCAAAGTTTAAAGAAAAAGCTCAGGATCTCTGAATAATCCTAATTGGGAACCAGCCTTCTTAAAGCTTGGAGAACCCCTGAATCTTCGAGGTCTCTACCATCTTTCATTCAAACTGATGCCCCAGAGTCCCCTCCCTTCAAGCTAGTGGATGTGGGACCCCTGGGTTCTCATCCATGGATTTCCAGTCCAGAAGCAGCAAGCGGGCAGTGGGGGCAGCATTTGGGGCGAGGGGAGAGTTGATGAGCTCAGGGTGGGTTGGAAGCAGCCTCTGTGGCTGGGTATCAACCACTGCAGCAGGTTTGTGGGGTGATGTCAGGGTTGGCAGCAGAGAAGAACAACTTTGTTGACAAGAAGATTAATTAGACAAACGTAGTGCCCATCAGCTATTACCGCCCCTCCTCGGGGTCAGCTCTACTCAAGCCTTTGCAAGAGACTTTTTTGTTCATCTTTTAAAATGAAAGCCTAATCTCCTCACAAGGCAGCCAGAAAACAATTCATGGTGTGCCAGAGAGCAAGTACCTACAAGCAGGGACTGGAGAGGAAGGGTTCCTGCAAACTGCCATGCCTCGGGCTGGCCCCACCTGGGAGCGACCCGGCCTCTTCCTTCTGCCTGTACAGACCCGGCCCCAGGAAGCATGTTGAGCCCTGAATCCCTCCTCACAAGGGAGGACTCCCCGTTGGTGAGCTCTCTTGATCTCGCTTCCTCTCTCCCTTTCATGGGAGAGAGTCCCTGGAGTGGGGCTGGCAGCCAGCCACACCAGGTCTGCAGAGCTTGGGGCCTTCCGCCACCTACACCTTCCCTCTTTTCAAATGCCCTCTGTCTCCCAACAGGAGCCTACCCTATTGTTCTATTATTGGAAGAGACAATGAATCAGTAAGTCGTCATGGCCTCATTCATCATCCGATAACTATTCCTTGAGCCTCTTAAGTGCTAGCAACACTGGGGAGGAAGGGGCGATTGTGAAATGTCCCCTTGCTTTGGGCACAGAAGCTTATATTCTGGAACGAGACACACAGCAGTGAGTAAGATAAACGCACACAGGCACCTGTGGTAAAGGTCCAGACGGAGCAAAGTGATGGGATGCGGTGGAGAGGGCCTGGAGGTGGCAGCCATTTGGGCAAGAGTGTCCTAAGGAGCTGAAATTGCAGGTGAGATCTGAGGAGGGAGGGAAGATATGGGGGAGAGGTGGCATTCTCTCAGCTACAGGGGACAAGAGTCCGGTGGTGCCAAGGGAAAGGACTCTCTGTAAATACCTACTGACTGCATGAATTAAAAAATGTTTCTAAGCTTAACATTTTAATGTGAATTAGAACCTTCTGGGGACTTGCAGCCCCGTCAGTCCTGTCAGGTCTCCCTGAGGTTCTGGGAACGCCCTCACCCGTCAGGCTGTGCGGGGCTGAGTTTAATCGCTCAGTCATGTCTGACCCTCTGTGACCCTATGGACTGTGGCCTGCCAGGCTCCTCTGTCCATGGGGATTCTCCAGGCAAGAATACTGGAGTGGGCTGCCATGCCCTCCTCCAGGGGATCTTCCTGACCCAGGGATCGAGCCAGGGTCTCCTGCGCTGCAGGTGGATTCCTTACCAGCTGAGCCACCATGGAAGGCCCCAGAATTAAGCTATGGACACCCAAAACTCATGGACTTTAACAAGCCAGTCCCGGGAGCTTGTCAGAGCCCAGGCAGGCCTAGGAGGAGGCCCAGGCCCCAGGCTGTGCGTGGTGGGGGGCGGCTGAACACATGGAGGCTCCAAGGCCCAGAGGTCTCCTTGGTGAGGCAGATGAGCTGGCCTTCTCTTTCCCGGGCCTCTGAAAGCCTCCTAAGACTGGGCATGGCTGATGGCATTGTCAACCATTTTATTATTAGACTCCCCAAAGCTCCACGGGTCCCCCAGCAGCCTCCTGAAGCCATACCTACTTCCTCTTGGACAGAACTGAGAATCCTGCCTGCAGGAATCAGCTGAAGGTCTACATTCTGCTTTGATAGCCGATGAGAGCCTGGGGTCTGATGGGCGTCTGCACCCAGGGTGAACCCGGGAGCCCAGAGGTGCGTCCCGCCCTCTGAGGAGCAAAGCACAGCAGTCATTGCACAGTCCTCAGTCTTCCACAGAAGGAGGAGCCGGTTTGCAGCCTTGAGGCTGTCCGGTCGCAGACCCAAGTGGGAAGGGGCATCTGCGCTGCCTCCTGGGGCCACGCCCCCTCTGTGGGTGGACTCTCTGACCTGGGGGTGGGGCCTGCGTCCTGTCCTGTCAAGGTCATCTCGAGTCCGTGGAGCCCTGAATTGGCCCCAGGTCTGTGTGTGCCTGACCCCCTCCATCTGTTTTCCTCTGGGTGACACAGCAGCTGGAAGTGTGTGTGTGTGTGTGTGTGTGTGTGTGTGCAGGGCAGGGGGACAAACAGAACTTGGACATGTGAGGCTGATGGGCACACACTCGTGTGCCCTTACACACATGTACAAGACCCCTTCAGTGGGCCCACAAAGAGCTGGGGGTGGACCTCCAAGGGATGGGTTACAGCCTGGCTCCCCACACCACTGTGTACTGACAGCCCACTCCTGCGCTTCATAAATTCAAACCTGGAGGAAGGTGTTTATCAAGGTAGAAAAATAACACATTTTATCTCACAGCTTATTATCTTGATTAGGAATGTCAATCGACACATGGCATGGGGCCCCCATGTTTACACTTCTCCTGGCCTCCAAAACATCAGGAAGTCTTGGAGGAATTTACCAGAACCAAGGAATCCTCCTCCTGGAGACAGCTGAGTCCGTATCCCTTTCTTGCATCTTCCCTGAATGAACCTCTGCACCCTGATCCTCCAGGTGAGAGCCAGCCTGGGTTTAGCATAAGGTCCCAGGGCTGCCCCCAGATCTGATGAACAGGGTGTCGGGGACAGTCTTGGGAAGCTGTGTCTTTCACCCCCCGTTCCCCTTCCTCCATCAAGTGGCTCAGAAGTGTGGGCCCTTCGTGGGGAAGGGGACAGGAGTTCTCTGTTTAAAGCCCAGCAGGGGGCTTGCCTGCTGTCTCTGAATAGATGTTTGGGGGCCCTGGTGTCAGATCCTTGTAGGGAACCCCCTTTTCTAGCTGCACATGGAGGGGGCTCCAGACTCAAGGGGCCTGATCATGTCTGTCCTACACCCTGTCTGGAGGCCCCCAGAGCCCCACCTGGCCTGATTCTCCTCCAGGAGGGTGTGCAAAAGTTAGAACAGGAGGCAGTGAATGGCCTGTGTATTATTCTGACCTGCCGCCAATGTGTGACCGTGGGCCTTTTTTTTCCCCCTCTCCAGGCCTCAGTTTCCCAGGGCTATAAAGTTGATTTCAGAAAAAAAAAAAACAAAACCTTCCACATAAGACATCAATTCACCTCTCCTAGTCACAAGAGAGGGCAAATGGATTAGAAACTTTTCTGTCCTTTGGTCCAGCAGTTTTTGGAGCACTGAGTTGCCAGAGGAAGTGAAGCCACTCAGTCTTGTCCGACTCTTTGCAACCCTTTGGACTATAACCTATCGGGCTCCTCTACCAATAGGATTTTCCAGGCAAGAGTACTGGAGTGGGTTGCCATTTCCTTCTCCAGGGGATCTTCCCAACCCAGGGATCGAACCCAGGTCTCCCATGTTGCGGGCAGATGCTTTATTGTCTGAGTCACCAGGGAAGAGGTGTTCAAACAGAAGACTCAGTGCCCACACACTGTTCAATGGGCTCATCCAGCTGCCCGACTCTTCTCGGTTTTCTGGTCTCTGCTGCCCTCTGCTGCCCAGAGCAGGCTGGGCCAGGCCGATGCAATCAGCAGGCGTGGAGCCCAGGACCCCTTTCTAAAGGCTTCTCTTTTTCACTTGCAGGAGACCTGAGGCTCAGAATGGACAGCGTCTTCCTCTAGGCCACACACCAGCTCAGCAGGGCAGAGGGTCCTCTGCCCCATGGCCCCTGCTGGATCCTGGACTAGCCTCCAGAAGGGTAGCTTCTCAGGCCTCATTCCAGACCTGACTCAAACGGGTGGCTGCCGCTCAGCTTTCAGCATCTTCATAAACCCTCCACGTGATTCTCATGCATACTCCAGATGAGAACCTTTGCTGTGGCTCTGGACCTGGAATTTCAGAGGAGGAATAGAGTTAAAAAAAAAAATCATATTGTGCATCAGAGGAGCCTGGTGGGCCCAGTCCTTGGGGTAGCAGAGAGTCAGACACAATTGAGTGACTAAGCACACACACGCACACACACACACATACACATCTTTAAAATTAGATACATGAAAATGCAGAAGTTCAACTGCTTGGTTTTTATTTCATCCTTAAGTTCAGCGCTGTGAGAATGTTGGATTCTCGTAGCACACAGGTTCAAGCTTTTGCTGAGACTCCTTGGGGATACATAGAAAGTTTTCTGTGATCTGGGTGATGTGTGTGCCACTCCAGTGAGTGACAGAGAGCTTCTGCTATCAAGCAGGATTTCTGAAGTCTGGAGAGAAGCATGTGATGACCGGCAGCATCAGGGGAAAGTCTTTGGACTTTCCAAGACAGTCCTGATTTGAATTCATTCGTCTATATATTTACCCCTTCACTTACACAACGACTTTTTATCAAGCACCAACTATGAATTCTGCAGACTGTGCTGGTTGTTCAGCCTTTGGTCTCTACCCTTACTGATACAGTCCAGTGGGAAAGAGACGGAAGGCCAAAAATTACACAGAAAAATGAATTCCACTGAAATTAATTAGTCATAATGATAATGAGCTCCCTGAAGAGGACTTTCTGGGTGTCCTGATGGTCAGGAGGGCACAGCCTAGGGAGGGGATTATAAAACAGGGTGACGATATGTCTTATGAAGAAGGTGGTCCTGAGGGCTATGGGATGCCCTCTTTCCTTGGGAGCTGCAAGGGGAACCCAGAGAAAAACCTCACGGAGGTTGAGGGTTGGTGGGCTGAGTGTTTTTACTATTAGAATTTAAACTTGTCTTTTATTATGAGACAACATTTTATTCTTAAAAATGTTTTGAAAATAGATAATACAGTAAATGTCTTAAACCACAGACAATCCCACTATGTAGACATAACCACTGACAAGAGTTTGCTGTAGAGACTTCTGAATATTTTATGTCAATCTGTGTGATACTAGGTTATACTATGTGAAAGTGTTAGTCACTCAGCCATGTCTGATTCTTTTGTGACCCCGTGGGTTGTAGCCCACCAAGCTCCTCTGTCCATGGGATTCTCCAGGCAAGAATACTGGAGTGGATTGTCGTTTTCTTCTCCGGGGGATCTTCTTGACCCAGGGATCGAACCGTGGTTTCTTGCATTGCAGGCAGATTCTTTACTGTCTGAGCCACCACTAGCCACCATACTATGTATTGCTTGGCGATTTGCTTTTTAAATGAACAGTGTACATGGGCATTCTTTGTTCCTGCCTGCTCTTCGTGTGTGAATATCTCTCTGCTAGTACCCGGCTGTTTCAAGTACATCCAATGCTTCTTTCATTTTAATACCTGTCAGGTTGTCCCTCCACCCTTAAGTGTACCCTGAACATGGCAGACCACTGGGAGGAGATTTTTCTTATGAAAAATGTGGTAGCTTTGGGACTTTCCTAGTGATCCAGTGTCCAGTGGATAAGATTCTGTGCTCCCAAAGCAGGGGATCAGAGTCTGTTCCCTGGTCAGAGTAACTAGATCCTGCATGCTGCAACTAAGACCAGGCACAGCCAAAAAAACAAACAAACGAAAAACTCAAAAATAAACATGGTAACTTTATAGTATATTCAAAAGCAGAGATATTACTTTGCCGATTAAGGTCCGTCTAGTCAAGGCTATGGTTTTTCCTGTGGTCATGTATGGATGTGAGAGTTGGACTGTGAAGAAGGCTGAGCACCAAAGAATTGATGCTTTTGAACTGTGGTGTTGGAGAAGACTCTTGAGAGTCCTTTGGACTGCAAGGAGATCCAACCAGTCCATCCTGAAGGAGATCAACCCTGGGATTTCTTTGGAAGGAATGATGCTAAAGCTGAAACTCCAGTACTTTGGCCACCTCATGCGAAGAGTTGACTCATTGGAAAAGACTCTGATGCTGGGAGGGGAGCAGGAGAAGGGGACGACTGAGGATGAGATGGCTGGATGGCATCACGGACTCGATGAACGTTGAGTCTGAGTGAACTCCGGGAGATGGTGATAACAGGGAGGCCTGGTGTGCTGCAATTCATGGGGTTGCAAAGAGTCGGACACGACTGAGCGACTGAACTGAACTGAACTGAACTTTAAGATAGCAGTGGTGGTGTTCTGGGGCTTACTGTGGAAAAAATCGTTACACACTCACAGAGATAATAATCCCCCAAGGGCCAGAAGAGCATAAAATCGGACCAGAAGCTCCAAGCAAGAGGTGGAGGGGCTCCTGGAGGGAGGAGAAGGGAGACAGCGGTGTGGGTTTGGGGTGTTGGGGGTCACACTGGGAAAGGCAGAGCCCACTTGGGGCAGAGAGATCAGGGCTGAGGCGCTCGCCGCCCAGTCGCTTCTCTGGGGGACGCTGAAGGGACCAACATCGTGACGAGGATCTGAGTCTCCTCCCCACAGACCGCCAATCCACAGTGGGGCCGTGTGCCCTCACGGTGCCCTGGACCAGACATGGCCCCGGGACTCAGCGCCTGAGGGTGACAGAGCCTTCCACAAGGTTTTCTGGTGACAACAGGCAGGAACCGGGGTGGAGCGGGGAATACTTCCCAGTGCATGGGTCTGCTTGGAGCAGCGTGAGGGTGCTTGTGCAGAGGGCAGGGGGAGAACTCGGGCACAAAGAGAGCCTAGGAGCAGGAGAAAGCTCAGAGACGGATGTATGCATGCGTGCTGTGTTCACAGCAACCAGCTGCTCATAGAATTCTCTATCAGTGTCAGACTGATGACTGCGCTTAAACCGGGGAAACCCAGACCACATGGCAAAGCGCTCCAGCCAGCCAGCCAGCGACAGAGGAAGCCTCTACCTGGGTCTTCACCCATCTCTGGAGGGTCCAGAGGCTCGGCCAAGGGGAAGAGGTGGACACACCCCTGTGCTTTGTAAGCCATCGGGGTCTTTTATGAAGGATGTTGTCTGGCAGGCATTTCAACTCTTAGTTGCCTTCACTGTGATGGGAGGAGAACAGAGGGATAAGCAAATAAACTCAATCCTGGCTGCACACTAAAGTCACTTGCGGGCAGTGTGCAAACCTCAGATGCTCAGACCCCAGCTCTTGAGACTTCAACTGAATGAGGCTGTGTGGTTATATGACTTTTTAAAAAGAAGTTTACACACACATATCTGATAGCCAGGAGCGAGGCTGAACAGCCTGAGACCCTATTCTCAGAGCTCAAGTGTATCATGGAGAGGCCTCGGTAGTTCAGAGAGACCAGAGTACTCCAAAGAGCTGCATATCTTTTAGCATTTTTTGCCTTTTAACATAGTAAAGCTAAGAGATGAAGTGTGGTGCTGATTGTTTCTTATTTTTATGATTATGGAGTCACAAACTGTCGGCACAAAAGCTGATTTTGGCTCAGAGATGTATTTTGTTTGGCGTGCACTGGATTTTTTAAAAACTCGAGCCAACTTTAAAACTCTGGATATTTCATGGAGCTATTTGGACTTGCAGCTTCTTTTGAAAAATCAAAGGTCTGACATTTGGTGCCCCAATGGCACTGTCTCTGTGCCAACAGACAGCAGGTGCTGAATAGTGGCTACGGCTTACTTCCCTGAGCCTGTTGCACTGGGACCCTCTAATACAGGCTGGGCTTCGGCACTGCGGTAAGACTGCGGTAAGACTGCCAGTCTTACTGGCACTTACGGTTGTCTTTCTGATTTGTTCTAGAGCATGTGGATCCCAGAAAAACATTTGGTGCATCAGAACCTAATCTGTACTAAAATCAAGCAACAACAATCGAGTTGCTCACAGTTCTTTGTGCAACACCAGAAAAGTGTATACACTTCATTTTGCCCCAGGAACCAGCCAAACAACACTAGCCAACTAGTCAAAATTAGAGCAACACTGTAATTTACTGTGAAAAATTAAAACTCTATTTTCATTTTTAAAATATAACCACAAACATATCTAGAAGAAAAAAAAAGCTGCTGACTTTGACGTTGTTGGTCATTTCCAGTTCCCTGTTGTACACTGTGTCTGCTCCTCTGGGGCTGCAAAGAGTCTGAGCGACTGAACTGAACTGATACCTGGTGACAGAGAGGCTGAGAACCAAAGTGAAACTTTCAGCAGATGAAAGGGGATTGAGGGACCCCGAGAGGCTTGGGAACGTGATATAATATGTGGGGCTCAGAGGTGGGGCACCTGATCTAGGTGGTGGGGGAATGGGAGGCATGAGGTGGGAGAGGATGCTCAGCCTTGGGGATGTGAGGATGGGTAGATGTTCTCCAGGCAGATGAGGCAGGAAAGGCATCCCAGAGAGCAAGGACCAAGCTGTGACTATGTCACGTGATCCAGGAATCACAAGTGTCTCTGGTCGATTGTGTTGTAAGGTGCAGAGAACAGACGCTGAGTGAGAGGCATGGCCTGACCCTGGATGATGGAGGGTATTTCATGTCATCTAACGTGAGCCTAGGGGGTTCAGTGACATAGTTACACTGATTTATGGGGAAGACTGGGGAGCAAAATGGCTTTCTAAACTTGGAAGAGAGAGCTCTGGTAGCAGAGAAGGAAGGGAGGGACATCTTCATTGTTGCAGTTCAACAAAGCACAACTGGCTAAAAGCAAGCAGAATGCAGAGAGAACCTGTGATCAAGCAGGTTTGGGAACCCTGAACACTGGGTCCTTTGCTTGAAGGGACTCAAAGTCCCGAGAAGGTCTGCAGTAAGGTAATTTGCTTAACTATGTTTATTTTGGCAGTTCCCAAACTTATTTGACTATGATGTTTAAAACATATTAATATTTTTGCAGGACATTACAGTTCTAAGGAACACGTACTGGGATCAACTGGCAAAACGGATTTTTGGTTCCAGCAGCCTGGAAAGATAAAACCACAGAGAATCCTGGACTCTGGAATCTTCCCCAGGCCAGAATCATGGGTGTGGATGGCTTTGACTATCCAGGGCTTCCCTGAGCTGTGGGTGCTGGAACTGTTGCTGTCCATGGTTTTCCCTGATCCACAGCGGGCCTCAGAGAGAAATGCTAGCAAAGCATCACGAGGGCTTCTGGAAAGATGGAAGGCTGGGAGCCTGGTTATGTCAACCTGGTTGACAGTGAAATTTCTAGTCCAGAAGAAAACTGAAAACCACTCCTCTGTTTCTGGAACTGTGGGCTCTTCCCTGACAAAGCAGATTCAGTAAAACAAACACAGGCAGAAAGCCTCCTCCAGCTTGGCCAGGAGACGAGGACGGGGGAATGGAGGCAGAATTCTTACTGTTCCGGGTGATGAAGGGGGCATTCACCCTACAGCCTGAGGTCCCTGAGGAATTCCCAATTCTCCTTTTGCTCCAGAGGAGGTGTCTTAGTTGGCCAGGATTGCCACACACACACACACACACACACACACACACACACACACACACAGAGGACAAACTTAGTGGCTTGAAACAAGAGAAATTTGTTCTCCCAAGGTTCTGGAAGCCAGATGTCTGTAATCAAAGTTGGTAGGGCCGTGCTTTCTCTGCAGGTTCCAGGGAAGAATCCTTCTTGCCACCTCCCGGCTTCTGTCCTTCCAGTGAGCCTCAGCGTCCGTGGCCGGCGGCTACATCGCTCTGATCTCCACCTGTCTCCACAAAACCTTCATCCCTGTGTGTCCTCTCCTCTTCCTCTAAAGACACCATCATTGTCTGATGATGTCATCTCAAGGTCTAATCACTTCTGCAGAGACCCTATTTTCAAATAAAGTCACCTTCTGAGGTTCCAAGTGGACGTGAATTTAACGGGAGGGGGATTCCATTCAAGCCCCTACAGGGAGCCAGCAACTCCCCAGCAGTCTCCAGCAGGCCTCCCCCTTGGCAGAGGCTGACATGTGTGTCTGTGGGGCCCTCTCTTTCTACTTTGATTTGGATTCGATCATGGCCTGAAGGTCTGGGAGCTCGGAGGCTGGACTGCAGCCCTGAAATTCACCAAGCCTCTCTGTTACTCTGTGAAAAGGCAGAGCCCCCACCTCTCAGACACAGCAATGCCACTCACATCCCCACCAGTCGGCTTAGGCACGAGTGACTGAAATCTCACGGGGAGTCAAGTTTGGCTCAAAAACTTGAGTGGGCGGGGAACTTAAGGTAGTGATGGAGCTTAGAGGTTTTCCTTTGTCTTTTTGCTTTTTTAACCTGCCATAGTGTTCTTAAAGTTGTGAGCTGGCTCTGTTTCTAGAAGTGGTTGGAAACTCCACAATCACTTTGGGGATGGACTTTTTGTATTGCTGGACAAAGTGGCTCCAAGGTCCTGGGGAGCCCTTTGAGGTATACTGTTCCTTCCCCAGGCCCTGAACTTGGAAGCTCAGGGGGAGAAGTTAGGAGAGGCTTGGAAGCAGACTGGGGGAGAAGTTAGGAGAGGTTCCCCACCATTGACAGCTACAAATGCACATAAGGTCCCAAGAGATGGGGAGGCTCATGTCCAATTCTGCAGCCCCATGGACTGTAGCACAACAGGCTTCCCTGTCCTTCACTATCTCTTGGAGTCTGCTCAAGTTCATGTCCTTTGAATCAGTGATGCTATATAACCATCTCGCTCTCTGTCTCCCCCCTTCTTATCCTGCCCTCAGTCTTTCCCAGCATTAGGGTCTTCTCCAGTGAGTAGGCACTTTGCATCAGGTGGCCAAAGTATGGGAGCTTTAGCTTCAGCATCAGTACTTGCCATGGATATTGAGTTGATTTCCTTTAGGACTGACTGTGGCTCAGACGGTAAAGTGTCTGTCTACAATGTGGGAGACCTGGGTTCGATCCTGGGTCGGGAAAATCCCCTGGAGAAGGAAATGGCAATCCACTCCAGTACTATTGCCTGGAAAATCCCATGGACAGAGGAGCTTGGTAGGCTACAGTCCATGGGGTCGCAAAGAGTTGGGCACGACTGAGCGACTTCACTAGTGGAGGGTCCTGGACTGCAAGGAGATCAAATCAGTCAACAGCCCTGGGGGGTGGGGGTGGGGAGTATAAGTCACCATCCGCATTTGGCAGGGGACTAAACTGAGGCTCAGAGAGGCGTAGCTTGCGGCCCGTTGGCACACAGCTATGATGGAGCTGGGATTCTGACTAGCCGGTTGATTCAGAGTTCAGGTTCTCACCTGCTACACTGCACTGCCGCTGCCACGAGGGGCCTCTGGAGTCATCCTGCTGTCAGCTAATGCCCATTCTAGTGGCAGAACTTATGACTGATCAGGGGACAGCCTGGGAGGTAGTGAGCATCCGTCCCCGGAGGCCTGTGAGCAGAGGCAGGATGGCCGCTCGGAAGAGACCACGGCAAGGCTGGCTTCCCACCCCCTGGGAGCCTGAGAAACGACGTGGAAAGCAAGCTGCGGTGGCATGAATTATTCAGAAACTCCAAGGGCTAAGCAATCTCATTAAGTGTGCTCTGTTCTCAGGGTTTGTTCTTTGGTTTGTTTTTTATTTGAAGTGTTTTTGTTTTCTTTCCTTCTTATGAAACTTCTGGACCTGGAGGAAATTGTTTGATGATCTCAATCCTCGCTTTGTGTGTATAAAAGAGTTAGTCTCTCTCTGGGAAAAGACATTAAATCCTTTTGCTTCAGCTGAGGGCAAATCAGTTCAAGGGGAGCCCTGAGGCTTGTTCTGGGAAGGCTCCATCTGTGTGGCTCAAGGGCCAGCCTCCTGCAAGTCCTTGGGTCACCCTTGGTCCCTTCGCACTGGAAGTCCCAGAAATCCTGCTGAGTGTGTGGAGTCATTGCTCTGACCCCTGAGAATGACATCCCATAGCCTGTAGGTCCCCATGTATCTCAGCTGACCGAGTCCACCCCAGTCCTTAGCACAGACTGCACCGGATGCTTGGAGACAGTAGAGGAGAAAGAGAGGACGAGCAAAGAGGGGAAACAGGCATTCCTGGTTAAGTGTGTTTAGCTATTGTTGGTTGAAACACAGTTATGCAGGATTCTTTATTACAGGACTTCTCAGAGCCTTTAGGTGTCTATGTGCATTGTGACAAGACTTTAGACTATCTTGTTTTCCTGAATTAATTCCTTTTTAACAGACTTTATTTTGGGCGCCCCATCCCCTGCTGAGTTTCTTCCTGAAGGATGAATCATGGGACTATCTCTTGCACGTATTCCTTGGCATTGCATTTTGGAGGAAATAACCTTAGACTGTCATTTCTGAATTAGGAGCTTTGCTCTCCACAAATATTTATGGACTCCCTACGGTGAACCAGCAAGGACGCCAGCTGCTCTGGGAACATCTCAGGGAAGGATTCATCTCTCCTGTGGTTTTCTGAGTTTGGTTCAGAACTCAAGGCTAAGGCTTCTTATGGGCCTCTTCACTCAAGAAGGGAACACGGCACCCCTTCCCTCCTTCCACAGGGGCAAAATGTGGAACTCTGGGCTAGACCCACCGAAGGAGGGCCCTTTAAAGTCCCCTCCCTCCTCCTTGGCCTCCTCTCTCTGTCTTCCCTCTCCTCCCCAATTCCACATCATTCTCAAGCGTCCAGGCCTCCAACACCTCCCCAGGGCTGGGAAGCTGTTTTCAGGGCTCAATGCCGTGGGGCGCTCCAAGCCAGACAGGGTGATGAGACTTGGCTCTGGCTGTGGAGACGGCCCCAGCAGGCACCGCCCCAGTGAAGCGGGGAGAGGGCTGCAGGGCTGCGGGGAGCGGAGACCCCCGAGGGCAGAACTGGTTCTGAAGGCGGGGGGCTGTGTGGCTCTCACCGCAGACCAGTGCGTGTTATGGGTGAACCCTGACTCCCTGCCGGTTGTGCGGGGAGTGAAATGAGCATGTTGGTACTCTCCCAGCTCCTTCCTGATTATTCGTGAGGCCACTGAGAACCTGAGGTTCCTGGGGCTACACAGGCAGTTATTTCTGCTCACGAAACGCAAGACACCTCCTAGGGCTCCGCTGATGGAGAGGAAGAGGAAGTTTTCCAGGGACACTTGGAGGCTCATTAATCAGAATGTTAGGGATGTTCTGATCCTCACTTGGCTCTTTGTGGGGAGAATGCAGAGAGGAGGTAGTGAGTCTTCTCAGAATCCTCAGGTAAGCTAAGCATGCAGCTCCCTCTGCAGCAGAGGGGCTCCAGACTCTTGCAAACAACCATCTCCCCCAAGATAGCGCCAGAAATGAGAGCCAATATTCGTCACTATTCATCCTGCCAAGCTATGTCCCAAGAGCTTTTCAACTTAATGAGGGAAGGACTATCATTGAACCCATTGTACAGATGAGGAAACTGAGGCATAAGGATGCTAGATTTGCTGGTCAGGGATAACAGAATTAGCAAAGGCAGAACCAGGAGTCAGATGTGGGGTGGGGAGTCGGGGGACAGGGCCAAGAGTCCATGGAAGAGCAGCTCGGGGGCTCAAAGAACTGCTGAGCGGGACAGAGTGGGCAGAGCCAGCACACCGAGGTGGCAGGTGACAGCTCTCAGGGGGCCACTCCGCCTGCGCCCTGTTTCCCGCTTGCCCCAGTCCCCACAGTAGAGAGTGAAGTACTGGCTTTCCTCGACAGATTGCATCTTGGTTATCTACAGATTTCAGAGAAGAAAAAGCAATAAGCATCATTTTCCTCTCTCAAAAGTGCTTTTTTCTGGATTCATCAACCACAGTAGAGATACTGTTCAGTTAGTAACTACCCTTCAGTTAGTAAGTTTTCAGATAACTGCATTTAAATAAGATACCGTGTGCATTTGCTAAAGGAAATGAAATATGAGACAAAGATGTGTGAGGAGGCTTGTCCTGCTGCAGGTGCCAGGGAAAAATGGAAACTTTTGGAACATGATTACCCAACACCTGTCGGGAACCTTTCTGGAACACTGGAGAATGTGGGGGCCATCCCAGGGCACAGTCTGATGGGAAGGCCTCTGGTGCCCTAGGGGGTGAGAACCAGGCTGGTACCAGGCTGGTCTCAGAAGGTTGTCTGAGCCCTCTGGAAAGGCCACCTCTGGGCAGCCAGTGTGGCCGAGCCCTCCCCAGTCCAGACCTTCCCTGGGGACTTTAGTGTGAGCCTGTCCCCGTCTCGTGGGCCAAGGCTGTCTCAGTCCTGTACCAGCCTCCACTCCAAATCCAGCCTCCTTCCTGACTTTTCCCAAAAGCCTAGTTGCATCAACCACAAGGTGAATTTCCTACTTTTATTAAAAATTTGTGGAGTCGCGGGAGAGAGTGCATTGCACACAGCATTTCTGAGAAAAACCCTCATTTCACGTGTCTTCTCCCAAAGCATCTGGATGACAGCACTGCGGATGGGGCTCGGGACAAGGCTGGGTGAGCGGGGCTGCTATCTCCAGTTTACGCTCCTGGAAGAGCAGCGAGGCTGGCCTGCTTCTGCCTCTTCATCGTCCCTACCTGCCTTGCCCTCTGCCCCGAGGCAGTTCAGTTCAGTTGCTCAGTCATGTCTGACTCTTTGCGACCCCATGGACTCTCTGTCCATCACCAACACCTGGACTCAGACTCATGTCCAAGTCTGTGATGCCATCCAACCATCTTATCCTCTGTCATCCCCTTCTCCCGCCTTCATTCTTTCCCAGCATCAGGGTCTTTTCCAATGAGTTGGTTCTTTGCATCAGGTGGCCAAAGTACTGGAGCTTCAGCTTTAGCATCAGTCCTTCAAATGAATATTCAGGACTGATTTCCTTTAGGATGGACTGGTTGGATCTCCTTGCAATCCAAGGGACTCTCAGGAGTCTTCTCCAACACCACAGTTCAAAAGCATCAATTCTTTGCTGCTCAGATTTCTTTACAGTCCAACTCTTATATCCATACATGACAACTGCCCCAAGGCAAGGATGGTGATAAATAAGCCATCCAGACTGGCTTCCTGCTGCGAAGGCAGGGGCTCCCAGGACGCTCCCCCTCTGGTATCCTGACCTTTCTCCCTCAGTGGCCCACTCTGCCCTCTGTGGCTCTGTCATTTCCCAGGCTCCTGGAGACTGAGGCTGGGGCCTCCACATCCTTTCCTCCAGGATGACAACAATGATGAGGTTTGGCACATGTTCGTACTGAGCAAAGGCTCATTCACAGGAAAGGAGACTTTGATGGGCGTGGGTTTCCCGGAAGGGCACCGCACCTCCACCTGCTTTTGTTGGAAGCCGGACAGGGCAGGCCATCCCCTGCCTGGAAGGGGAGTCGCAGACCTGACACCGAGATGATTCTGCAGACCTCTCAAGGCCCTTCCTGGACACGGCTCAGGCGCCACTAAGAAGCACGGGCTCCTGGACAGGAGACCCAGGGGGTATCTTAGATGATGGGGGTTGGGGGGAGGAGGACAGGAAGCAGGTCTCAGGGGCTGCCAGGCCCCCAGAGGAGAGGTTCTCTGCGGGCTCTCACTGGGACAGCCCAACCCACTGCTTCTCTTCTAGCTCCCCCAGCCCCCTTCTTCATGCATCCTTTCACTCAGCATTTATCATCAAGGGCTTTCTGTGTGCTCAGCCCTCTGCTGGGATCTGAGGGTTCAGGAAAGCACAAGACAGACCTAGCCCTGCCCTCAAGGAGCCTACAATCTCATGAGGAAGCCAGGGGTTCTGGAAAAAGCCAAGCAGGATCAGGGCTAGTGGAGTATGGGACCCTGCTTGTAAGAGAGCTGAGTGGCCCAGCTGAGGCTGAGGTGACATCTGAGCAGAGGTCTTGGGGAGGGAAGAGTGAGCCCCGTGAGCGGCAGGGGAAGAGAGCTCCGGGCAAACGGCACAGCCAGTGCAAAGTTGCTGAAAGGGAATGGATTACATTCAAGGGTTGGGCTGTCCCGGTGAGAGCCGGCAGGGAGCTCTCCTCTGGGGGCCTACATTCAAGGTCAGAGGTAAGTGGGCAGGGCTAGACAACACATCTGCAGCCACCGCTTGGTCACTCAGCTATGTCCTGACTCGTCTGTGACCCTACAGGCTGTACCCCACCAGACTCCTCTGTCCATGGGGCTCTCCAGGCAAGAATGCTGGAGTGGGTTGCCGTGCCCTCTTCCAGGGCATCTTCCTGACCCGGGGATTGAATGCGCGTCTCTCGTGTCTCCTACATTGGCAGGCAGGTTCTTGGCCTCTGCACCGCCTGGGAAGCCCTTAGATAGCGCAGGGGCTCCCTTACAGTGGAGGGAGCCACGGGAGAGATGTGGGCAGGGCAGTATCTGATGAGAATCTTGTCTAAAACATCACTCTGGCTGCTCTCAGGTGGTAAAGACCCTTCCTGCCAGTGCAGGAGACACAGGAGACACAGGCTCAATCCCTGGGTCGGGAAGATCCCCTGGAGGCGGCCATGACAACCCACTCCAGTATTTTTGCCTGGAGAACCCCATGGACAGAGGAGCCTGGCAGGCTACAGTCCACAGGGTCACAAAGAGTTGGACACAACTGAAGCGACTTAGCACGCATGCACACACGCTCTGTGACTAGACCCCCGGACTAACGTGGAAGCAGGAAGATGGCTAAGCTGCTGTTTTCTCCACCAGTTCTGAACTCCCCTCTCAGGGGCAATAGGCTGGCCCCGCCACAGTGGTCAGACAGACGCGCGGCCTCACAGGCCAGCAGGTCAGGAGCTTCTGCTCTTTCCTCTTCACCCCTCTGTCAGAGAAGCAGATGTCAGCTGCCACCTGGAGCAGCTGGTGGGAGCTGCTGCCCGGCTCTCTGGTGAGCTGGCCCCCAGCTGGGCCCTCACGAGCGTCCAAGCAGCTGGTCCACACATTCCTCCCACCCAGCCCTGGGGAGGTCCCACATTCCTGAAAAATGGAACCATTTGCTCAGTTGTAAGCCTGCTGTCCTGACCACATCTTTCCTTGTGCTTTTTATCTGCCTGGAGGCCCTGGGCTCATCCTTGCTCATCTTTCAAGGCCATGCTGACACCCCCTCCCCGGGACCCCCCAGTGAGTCACCTACTCCCTGTCCTTTCTGAACCCCAGCGCAGCTGCTGCGGGCCTCCCCAGCTCTGGTGTCCACTGTTTGCTGTGTGTCCTTTCAAGGCCACTTCCAGTGGATTCTGTTCTGTCCTTCTCCGGTTGGGAGTGTCTTTCCCTCTTGGGCCTGGGGTTGCTCTTCACCTCCCCGCTCTATCCCAGCCTTCCCCAGTTTGAGAGAAGTGCCCCTGTCCTCTGACCAGGTGTGTCGAGTCGCTGGCAGAAGGTGGTAGCTCAGTCGGTACTTGGCATTTGGTGGTTCCCATGGGTAGGGATGTGGTGGGAGATGGGGAAGCATTAAAGGGCTGGGGTGCAGGAAGGGGAAGTGAGTCTCAGGCAGGGGGAGGCTTGCTGAGTGTCCAGGAGACGGTCAGAGAGGAACCGCTGGAAGTGGACGGAATAGGTCTCTGGAGATGCCTCATGGAGAGAAGGTGGTCCGCCCTGGCTCCAGACCAAGTCCTTTCTCCTCAAAACAAGTTTTCCACGATGCCAGTGGGCGACGTTAGGAACGCCCAGAGTCACTTCCCTTCTTCCTTTTCTCTCGCCCTTCCTCTCTGCCCCATTCTGATCTCTGCTCCTGGTCTGCGTCACACAAGCAACGACTCTCAGTCCTGAGTGCAAGCTGACAGCCTCATCTGTCTTCACACGAACAGTGACGCGGGCGACCACATGTCCCTGAAGAACTTTTGAAGACCTGAGCAGCCTCTAGACTGGCGAGCCCTCACATCTGCCACCTGTCATCTCTGCTCAACCATCTTGGGAAGCAGGCAGTATCATCCCCCTCTTACAAACGGGGCTCAGGTGACAGCTTGTCCAAAGTCAGTCAGTTAGATGGCAGGGACATGCCATCCCCAAGCCACGCTTTCCTCTTTGTTCCACACTGTGGGCACTGGTGTTCAGAAGCATGGCTGAGCAAGTCTGCAGAGGCAAAAAGCAAAACCCAGGGCTTGACTGACAGTTACTCTGCTGGCCAGAGGGTGGCTCCAGTTGGCCCTCTGCAATGTGCCATGGCATTCCCAGGAACACAAATAGATCAGATTCTTAACATCCCGAATTAACTACCATTACACTTTTGCTAGAATGCTATCCTCCAGGACAGCTGTCAAGCTGCTTCATGGGACACAGTCTATTTTCCTTGGCCTATTCTTGCCAAACATTAGCACCTTTAGCAAGGGCTTACTGGTCAATTACATTCCCAGCTGATGTGAGCTCTAGACCACGGGGCAGTGAACTTAATCTGTAGAACTATATTTTGTCCTTGGACAGCTGGTTCTTTAAGAAAATAATCTGAGTGACTTCCCTCCAAATCAGGAGATCCGACTTCAATTTCTGGGTCAGAAAGATCCCCTGGAGAAGGAAATGGCAACCCACTCCAGTATCCTTGTCTGGAGAATCCCATGACAGAGGAACCCGGAGGGCTACAGTCCATGGGGTCACAGAGTCGGACATGACTGAGTAACTAACACTTTCACTTTCACTCTGCCTGAAGCACTAAGGTTCTAGATGGTAGAACGTTAAAATACTGGAATAAAGTGAGCTCTTACTATAGCAGAACACATTAGGAGATGCCTGGAGGAAAACAGATTTATTTTTAAATGCTGATAATGAAACCGCTCCTGGATTTAAAATTTTCTATCACCTGTTGATGTCAGCTATCATCAACTACCATCTGTTTGCTCAGAACTGTCAAAAATAAGACTAGGTCAGCCAGAGTGAGGCATGTCCTATGCAGTTTCCCAGACCCACTGCCATGGGAACTGGGGTCTGTGAGTCAGATGAAAGTGAAAGTCACTCAGTCGTGTCCGGCTCTTTGCAACTCCAAGGACTACACAGTTAACGGAATTCTTCAGGCCAGAATACTGGAGTGGATATCCTTTCCCTTCTGAGATTTTCCCAACCCAGGGACTGAACCCAGGTCTCCCGCATTGCAGGCAGACTCGTTACCAGCTGAACCACAAGGGAAGCCCACGAATAGTGGATAGTATTCTATCCAGTATTCTGGCTAATAGGGGGTAACCAGATAGGCTAATACTGGGTGGCCTATCCTTTCTCCGGGGATCTTCCCAACCCAGGAATCAAACCAGGATCTCCTGCATTGTAGGCGGAGCTATCAGGGAAGCCCTGGGATGATGCTAATAACATCTTTCTGAAAAGAGCGAAGTTACAGTGCCTCAGGGCTTCCCTTGCGGCTCAGCTGGTAGAGAATCTGCCTGCAGTGTGGGAGACCTGGGCTCAATCCCTGGGTTGGGAAGATCCCCTGGAGAAGGGACTAGCTACCCACTCTAGTATTCTTGCCTGGAGAATTCTGTGGACAGAGGCTACAGTCAGTGAGACCGTAAAAAGCTGGACACGACCGAGTGACTAACACTTTCACACCTCGGCAGAGGAGGACCACTGGTCTGCACCCACAGGGACCACTGGGTGCCGCTGAAGTTTCATCTCAGTTGGCATTATGGACCTAGAGTAGCAGTGGGTGAACTTTTTCCTATAAAAGGCCAAACAGTAAAATATTTTAGGCTTTTAGGACATACAGTCTCTGTCCCAAGCACTCAAATCTGTCCAAGGAAAGCAGCCACAGGCAAGGAACAAATGGGCGTGGCCGTGCCCAGTAAAACTTTTATTACGAATCAGGCAAGGAGTGGGATCAGCAGGTTGCAGTTTGCAGTCCTTCACCTTGAGGGTCTTGATGAGAGGTCTCTTCCTATGCAGCCCCCCACCATCCGCCCACACCAGCCCACCCTACTTCAGTTTCAAAAAGGCCATAAACACAAGGGAAAACTGGTCCAAGCTACCATCCGCCCACACCAGCCCACTCTACTTCAGTTTCAAAAAGGCCATAAACACAAGGGAAAACTGGTCCAAGCTACATTTTTAAGGCAGTGACTGGAGAATATCCTTTTATCTGATTTAAATTCTTAACTATTTGTTCAGTCCTTTTGAAGCTGTACATCACAGGGTTTTAAACAGCCTTCTTGCCTACTTGCACTTGGCTTTGCTAAAAATAAACCCAAATCACCTAGAATATCATTCCTTCTCTTGTATTTGGAACAGGTACTTTCACCTTGACTAAGTCCTATTTCTCAGTGTCCTGGGAAAAAATAAGGAGGGTCAGTAGTGTTAGTTGGCCTTTTTAGGTAAAAGAGCCAAATACTGAAGCAAGATGCCTGCAGAGACTCATCTGAAAGCCACAGTCACAGAAAATCTCAGTGGGAGAGAGGTGGGACTTTCACGGTGTTGTGTGGGTCTTAACGTGGCTGACAGAGCAAACACATGCAAGGAGCCTTTAAGGGCAGGAAAGACAGCAGGGCCATATGCTCATCCAAGTGCCCACTGGACCTGCCCATCTAACTGGATTCCAGGAGTTCTCAGGAGAACTGCATTCCTAAAGCCTAGCTCCTTTGCTTTTCTTCTTTTAAAAACACCAATACATTCAAGTATTGATAGAGCGAATTTAATGGAGAAGGCAATGGCAACCTACTCCAGTACTCTTTCTGGAAAATCCCATGGATGGAGCCTGGTAGGCTGCAGTCCATGGGATCACAAAGAGTTGGACACGACTGAGCGACTTCACTTTCACTTTTCACTTTCATGTGTTGGAGAAGGAAATGGCAACCCACTCCAGTGTTCTTGCCTGGAGAATCCCGGGAGGGGAGGAGCCTGGTGGGCTGCCATCTCTGGGGTCACACAGAGTTGGACACGACTGAAGTGATGTAGCAGCAGCAGCAGAGCCAATTTAAAATGCCTTTACATTTTAATTGAGGGACTTCTTTCATTCACAAAATGAGAATGAGTCATTTTGAGTCAGTCAAATCAATTGTAAGCAAGATCCCAGAGAAATAAAGCCCTACTGGCTCAGAGAATATTTTTACTTGTCTGTCATTTATTTTTACCTTGCAGAATTCTTTTATTCTAGTACAATTTCCAGTGTGTACCTGAATACTTTACTTCAACTGCAAAGTGCTGCTGAGGAGAATGAAACTCCGGGTGATCACAAGCTCAGGAATCACAGACACCTAAGACTGTCCTCATGCAAGATGGAATCTCCAGGCAATCAAGAGCTGAGAGAGGCACTGTTCTATTGAGGTGAGGGCAACTCTGCAGAGAACTTCTAATTCGGTGCATATGGGAGGGACGTGAGGCTGGTATTGACACTTCTCCACTACTGGTTTGGGGGAGAACAAAATGTCCTGCTCCCCACTTTCAAAGCAATGGCAAGACCTAAAGCAAGAGCGCGGGGAGGCCTAGGGCTGGTCACCATCTGCGAAACAATCAGCAACAGAACAGGGAAAGGTAACAGTGAGCGACTCTGGTGAGCTGCTCTACCTGGTCCTCTCCGCATTCCCACAGTCCAGCAAAGGATCGCTGCCTATCTGTTGGCCTCCAGTCTCGAGCACACTGAACTTTCAAATGCCCTCTGCTGGAATTTCTACTTCTTTCTCTTTGCTTACTAAGGCCAGCATTCTTTTCTCCCTTAGCTAGTTGATGGTTGAATTAATAAAGTCCACCCTGACAATCATTTAACTGCTAAACAATATAAAGAGAGATGGGTTTGCCTGTGGCCTTTAAAAATTTGGTGGAACCTACCCAGGCACAGAAAGGGCAAAGAGGTGACCAGTTACAGGACCAATGAATAGATTCTGGGTTTCTTCTAGGATATTTAGCAAAGCACTGGGCTGGGAACAAGCATTCCTGGGACAGTCCCTTCCTCTCCATGGACCTCAGTTCCTTGTTCGAGGGGGTTGATATGTAAAGGCAGAGACTACGATTCTATCTAAAAACATCTCCCAGTGGATGTTAGTACATATGCCACCCTAGACATCCAGAGGAAAGACAGGAAGGCCATTTCCTCTCCTCTCAGAGCCACAAGCTGAGCCCTGCCCACTCAGGAACACTGGTGGCAGGTGTTCCACCCCCTGCTCTGTGCCCTGGCCCCAAGTTCCTGCAGCCTGGTTCCGGATTCAACAAAGCAGCATTGGAGGGCGGGCAGCTGGACCAACTCCTGAGGCACCAGCACAGCCCCGATGTGGTGCACAGCAGCTTAGGAGGACACAAGGCCTGGCTGGGATTAATTCCCCTTTTTATTTATCATTTCTGTAAGTTACGCACATTTAAAGTTTTAGCAACAATTTATAAGTCACATCTCATATAGTTCAGTCATTGGAAGAACACAAAGACAGAAAATTATTGGAGCACTGAGCCTTCAAAGAGGAGGTTACTGTAACACATCACAGCAGGAGCTAAAATCTCAAATATCCAAGCCTCCACAGACAAAACCTAAAGCTTACAATTTCTCTAAGAGCCTATGCACTTGAAATTACAAAATTCAGCGACTGCCTAAACCAGAAATGAACAGCTCTGTTTTCAAGGTAAGAAAACAAGGAATGCTGTGGTAAGTCATCTTTACTGTTTAAATGTTTCTGCTCTGTTTATACCTGGAATGACTGTATATACAAACAGGCACAGCACATATTTCAGTATAGCTCTCACAAAGTGCTTTTACTACAGATTTAAATCTAGTCCATGAGAAAAGCAATTCAATTGCTTGGATCTTAAGTTTTAAAAAAATGAAAAGCATTTCTAGGGACTCTTAAAGCTGTCTCCAAAGTATAATATGGTATACTTTCAGTATCTGAAGTGTTCCTGTCTTCCTCTGAGATGAACACAGGTCCTAGGACTGGCTTCTCACAGCGTCAACGCTCACATAGTGTCGTGCATACATGGTGAGGCAGCCCACGAGGGCCCTGGAGAGGACGGCACCCTCGTGGGTCTGTGCTGTGACTGTCCACAGCCAGACAAGCACCCTGGCCGCTGCTCTGGAGGCCGGGCATGCTGGGAGCACGGAGACTGGCCACTCTTCAGTCAGTCAGTTCTTGCTTGGGGGATTCCAGTTCGTTCAATAAATCTCTGCCAGCTGCTCCAGCCTTTGAAGCAAAAGAACCGCTCCTGTTTAAAACCGAGGTTCTTTAAACTTCGGGCGTAATCTGCGTATATAGCAGAGATGAGCTTCTGTAAAGTGCAGTTAAGGAAGAGAAGGGCAGAGAGGGCTCCAGCAGGTTCCCACAGGCCAGAAACAAGGACCAGCTCTGGAGAGTGTCCAGGGAGGGCAGTGCAGGAGGAGCACAGGGGGCTCTTCTAGGGAGGGCAGCTGCTGGGGTTGGAGGGAGGGGCAGGAGGTGAGGTTTCAGTCCGCAATGTCCCTGCACTGGCACCAGCCAAGCCCAAAGCCCGACCTCCTACAAGACCCAACTAACTCCCCTCAGATGCTCCAAGGTCTAAATGCACTTAAGGAGTGGAGAGGGAAGGATGATATTAGAGAAATACATGTGCAGACCCTTGAGGTGTTTGCAAATCTGAGAGGCTGGTGTTTGGGGACAGATCCAGCCTCACTGAGTGGCTCAGGTGGTAAAGAATCCGCCTGCCAGCGGATTCTGGGTTGGGAAGATCCCTGGGTTGGGAAGATCCCCTGGAGGAGTCCATAGCAACCCACTCCAGTATCTTGCCTGGGAGAATTCCATGGACAGAGGAGCCTGGAAGGCTACAGTCCATGGGGTCGCAAAGAGTCAGACACGACTGAGTGACTTTCACTTTCACTTTGGGATGTTAGACAGCCCTGTTCCACTGCGTTCTGATATCCAAAACAGAGCCACTGAATCAGAGCCAGCTTCACCACTGCCGAAGCACATGACACTGAGTTCAATTTTCTGTTAAAAATATATACAGAAAAATTAAAAACATGACATGTAGATATGAGGCTACCATGTAACAATTCAAGAAAATGTGCAATGAGAACAACAAAGCCTAACACAAGGACCTGAGAGTAGGATTCTCAAGCTCCTTCTTTTCAAAGAAAAACATGTGACTCAAGTGACGGGTGGCAGAACTGAAGTGCTCCCGGTCACACGGGGCCCGTGACCTGCCTACATGACACGTCTCTCTGAAGTGCCGCTGCGTCTTGTTCCACGTTAGCCCGTCCCTGTGGGTAACAGCCAGTCTTTCTTTTTAATCTGTTCTGGTATGCATTTATTCCGGCAGAGCCTCCTATAGCTTTCCTATACTAGTTCCTCTATTTTCTTTGTAAGTTCAAACAAAACATTACAAAATCTGGGCTCCCTCCACTTCACAGCCCTTCCTGGCTCTCCATTTATCTCACAGCTGATGCCGGTGGGGCAGCCACCTTCTTTCTGATTTGTCCCCTCCCGTTTCTCCCTTTCTCCTGGCTCTGGGCAGCCAGAACACGGGTCTTTCTCCATGTAACAGTTTCCTCCCACGCGGCACAGCCAGTGGGGCTGCTTAAAGCCACTCACGGCATCGGCCCCTAGCACCACACCCAGCAAAGGATATCCGCGTCCCGCTGACTTCGATGGCCCCGAACTTGAGGCAGGCTTCCACAAACAAGGCCGCTCTGTCGAAGTGCCGCATGCTGCGCAACAGAACACAAGGTGCGCTGGGAGCTGTGACTTTCATCAGCTGGGAGGCAGGACCATCCCAGGGAGTGCTTCTATACAAGGACTTGTACACACTCTCCACAGAAGCCCGAGGGGCTGCGTGAGGCACACCAGCACTGTTCTCTGCCCCAGCTTAGAGGAGAGGGGAATTCTCATGCCCCAACCCTTTGCTCTTTCTATTAACTCTTATAAAAACTGTGAAATCACTGAAATATAGACAGGACAAAAATCCACATACCCAGGTCCAGATTTCACAAGTAGCTTTCTGTCATATCTGCCTCGACCTACTTCCTTAGTTTTAAATAAATAAAATGTCCTGTGGTAAGTGATATGCATTAATTACAATTCAAGGTTCTCAGAGGGGACACCTCCAACTTGCCATACTTTCTCCCCTCTTCCTACTGCTTTTCTGCCTTTGTCTCAGTTGTTCTACTCAAAGCTAAATTGACCTCAATTCTTTTTAAATATTCTTTTTAAACAGGTAACTATTAGGTTTGACTAGCATATTGGCAGAGAAGTAGCAAAGTTCCTAGACCAAAGGAAGAATGAATAAGCATGGACTGTTCCACTTCATTTAGGTTTTTCTAAAAACTAAACCTGAAGTATATGCTTCCCCCTTCACTCCCAACATCAAGGACTACCAGCCTCTGGCAGAGCCTCACGAGCAGTGGTAAATCCTGGGTGGTTCTGACCAGCCACTGACAGTGGGCGTACCTGTGAAGCGTCTCGGCCACGCTGGAAAAGCAGCCCAGGGAAAGGAGAACCAGGAGGGCCTTGGACTTCTGGTTCACTTGAGGGGAGCAAAGGTGGTCGACCCACCGTTTCAAAACGTCAGCGCACTCTTCAGAATTTAAGCGGACCTGAGGAAGATGCCCACATTAAAAATGACACCCTGCACTCTACAAAAGGAATAAAGAATTCAGTTGAAATGGGATCTGTTACCATGAAACAGAGCTCATCTCTGCTTTACAACACATCCCCTGCTGCTGCAGCACTGTGACCAGAGGTGACGGGGATCCACACCTCAGGATCAATGGGCCCAGGACTACTTCTGGGCTGGACTCACACCCCAGCAGGACAGGAGGCAGCTGCTTTCACTTAATTGCTACCAATGCAACCTCCACTTTGGAGTAAGAAGAAATGTAATTTATATGCAAAGAAGAAGATGAAAGCTGCTAAGAAAATATTTGTAAAGCTGCTTTGCAGCCCCCTAAAATACCTCCAAATCATGAGTTAAAAATTCAAGACTGAACTTTCTCGCCCAAAGTTCCATGCGCCTACTAGAATCACCTACCTTGGCAAGCCACGCTGCCCGGTTCCACTCGCCGTAGGTCTGCAGGTAGCGGCAGGCGTCCGCAGCTTTGTCGATCAGGCAGAGCAGCTGGACGCCCTCTGGAAGACAAGACAGCAGCACCGTGAGTGACGCTGGAGCTGTCTCTCTGGTGAGTCACTGAAGGGTAAAACCACCATTTGACTTCACCTGGTCTTGGACATTTTATACCTACTGAGACATGACTGACTTACATTTTAAAATGAAGTATTAAAATAGGGTTTTACAATGTTATCACTCAAGTAACCTGGGTTGGAAGTACAAATACAGTCCAGAAAACAAACAAGTCAAGACTATCTCACTGGTTTTAACGTTTAGGGTGCCCACGTTTGTCCAATTTATGTCTATTATTTTGGCCATTATTAATAACACCCCTTTACTCTTTAAAAATGCACTAGTCTAGATGACTAAATTATATGGTCATCTTATAATATGAGGGCTTCCCTGGTGGCTCAGATGGTAAAGAATCTGCCTGCAATGCAGGAGACCCAGGTTCGATCCTTGGATCAGGAAGATCCCCTGGAGAAGGGAATGACAACCCATTCCAGTATCCTTGCCTGGACAATTCCAGGACAGAGGAGCCTGGCAGGCTACAGTCCATGGGGTCACGAAGAATCAGACACGACTGAGCGACTAACACTTTTATAATAAAAATTGCTAGCAATAATTTATTTTTCTCCAGGGTATATCAAAAAGAAATATTCCTAATAACCAAATACTTTCCTAGGAATGGGTCTGATTTTTCAGAGTACTAACAAATATACCCCTAAAGCATGCCTCACCTGCCAGTTTTCCGTTGGCGATCATATTAGTTGCCACGAGCTTGATGGTGCTCTGGGAGGGGCCTGACGAGGTGACGGTGGTGACCAGACAGGCTTTCAGTGAATCACAGTAATAATGCTGGTTGTCTGCGCTGGTTTCCAAAAGCAACTGCACGGCTCTGTCTGTCTAATGAGGGAAATGGTTCTTCTAGTTATGAGGCCATTTTCCTCCAACATAACCTTTCAAGATCCATAATTTGAACACTGAAGTTTTCCGCTTAAAGAAGATTTTCATTGTCAAAACTTATCCATAAATACATTGTATACATGTATACAAGGTGAACAAAAGTGCAACACTGCTTCTTTAGGACAAATGTAAAATCACAAGTACACAGGTTTATACAGGTACTTATTTAAGCTCTGTACTAGTCAGAGACAAAACTAAAACAAAACAAAACTAGGCAGGCCTCACGTGACATTCAGGTCACTTCAGTTCAGTCGCTCAGTCGTGTCCGACTCTTTGCGACCCCATGAATCGTAGCACACCAGGCCTCCCTGTCCATCATGTGACATTATGGAAGCCAAAATTACAAGTTGGTTTACCATATATTTTTGCTTTCTCAGAACGTCTGTTGGTCTTATTTTGAGAGAAGACATATATTTACACCTATGCTTTCAGGGAAATACTACAGCATTTCCCTGTGTGTGTGCATGGTGATTGTGTGTAATATAAATGATGCTTTCAATTAGCAACTCCCTGAAACATGAAGAGTTATAAAAACTGACATACTTGACCCAAGAGAAGCAGCTGGTCTGTACATTTCCTTGTATGATCATAAGTTGACCGTTTTACTTCCTGGAGATTAACCCTTTCCAATTGAAATTTCTAGAGCAGAAAAAAAAAAAAAAAATAGAGAAAACTGAGCCTGGATTTTAAAACTTTTGAATTATTTAACTATTGGTAAACATTACTTTGACTTCTGAGTCAAAGAAGAAGTCCAACAATTTAATAAGAATTTGAGAAGGAAAAAATGTTAAAATGTACTATAGTCTGTGCATAAGTCTGCCTGCTTACAGAAACTGGCACTTTAGTAGAGCTGGAAGAAAAACCCCTATGTGTAACTCAGTACTCTACAAACAAATTATGAAACTACCTTTATATATATAGAACAGCAAATTCAAACCAAGTAAATTAACTATTTGTTATTTATAGAAAATTAATAACATGAGAAAATTAAAATGAACCAAGTTAAAATTTTTAAAACCCCCAAAATTAAAAGGCTGTTAATAATAAAATTTTAATGTCTACTAAAAACTCAGTAAGCGTTTATGAGCTTTCAAGTCCTGAATCAGGCCTTTTTATGTGACTGTGCCAAGGGACTCATTTCTGTTATGTGGACCTTTACTTAGTACAAAGTTTCCCGACTTTAAGATACTTACAAAGAAAGACATAGCTTTAAAGGTTTTTAATATATGAAACATAATACCTGAAAATAGGCATTTTCACAGAGGACGTCGTAACATATATCTAGCGGGTTGTTCACTCTGTCCCGAGGAGCAGCTTCTCTAACCACTGGTGTGCTCGTGGCCTTTTCCTGGGACAGGCTGTGCAGATAGTGGGCGGCGACAGTCCAGAAGTGCAGCTCCGACTCATCACCGTAAAGCCTGGCCAGGGTGAGACCACAGTCTCCACTGACTTCACGCAGCAGTGTGGGGCCTGGACGGGGGGCTCCCCACGGCAGCCTGACGTGCTGGGAGCATGGCGCCGGCCCATGAGAGACCAACGTGCCAGCTGGTGGAAGAGCTGAAGCTGGAAGAGTCTCTAGCCCTGTTGCTGGGTCTCAAACAGCACAGGGCCCTGACTGCATGGGGCCCCTTCCGACCCAAGCTGCCCTGTGTTCTATGTTAAGAGCCACACCGCGGTCCTGTAGCCTGCTATTATTTACCTGGTTTGCCATCAGCACATCTTTCAATCTGCACCAGTTAAGGAAGAAGTTCCTCTGGGATCACTGACTAGATAAGGTGTGGAAATAATATGCTCTTTGTTCTCTGGGGAGTGGAGGGAACTGTCTTTCTTATAAGGGATGGCTCTACTCTAAGTAATAATATATAGACTATTACTTCTAAATATAATCTAAATGTAACTTATGGGTATACTTAAGATATGCCCCTTGTAGCTGATATTTTAAAAAGCTATCTATCTGTAGAATGGAGGTTTTTCAATAGAGAAGGCCTAGATCTCATGTCTTTTTCTTTTTCCTATTTGTAATACTACTTTCAAAAACGCTCTGTAAGCCAACTATAAAGGATGAACTGATATATTTTCTAAAATTCCAAAGAGTTTGGTTTTAACTAACAACTCTTGATGAAAGGAGTGAGTTAACCTGAAATTCCCTGTCTCTTAAACAGAACACTTCAAATAGCGTTACCTTGAAACAAGCAGGCATCTCTGCAGGAGAGTAAACTCTGGATCGAGCAAGAGCTTCTTTATGTCACTGCAGATGGGAATCCAGACAAAGGCAAGACAAAATTTTTGAATCCAACAATAAAGGAGATAAATCAATACACTCTTAAAATGGAAAATTCTACCCAAAAGATGTGATAAGAACCTACAAAAGAAGTCACTTTGCCATGGCCCTGAAACTGCAAGAGCTTACAGGGCTTAGACAGTATCTAGGCTTGGAGAAGTGGAACCCATCAACCACCACAGCTTAAGGTTCTAATTCTGATTTACCTCCTTGAAGCAGCTCAACTCCCATTCTAAAAAATATGAACAGCTACCTAACTGCAGGAATAAGGTCATTCCTTATTGATAAAATGATTTTACTAAATGATCATCAGGAACACTCTATACTTCAGAGAAGATGCATTCAGAATTTATTCTTCAAAGTACTGAAAAATTAAAATATATAAGGAAGAAAGGATAGTGTTTCATAAATTGATATTTCTACAATAGCCTATTATAGACTATTTATAAATCAGGAAGAAGGGGAGATAGTCTTTAAATCTATTCTTTTCTATCTAAACATAAATGCTAACCTTGGGACAGAGAAGATAAAGAGTAATTATTTTGAATTTGACATCAATGTAATACTCCTTTAGCATTAATTTATTAAGTATTAAAATATATGTGATGGATTTTAGATTGCCAAGGTATGTTTTCCGAGAACTCCTTGTGGAATCAAATTTTCCTTCTTCCTTTCCAGTGTTATTCACAGTACCTATCTGTAAATGTTCTTGACTCTAGGGAACATATTAATTTCTTAGAATTGTGCACATACAGCACCTGACACAAAGAACCTATCTTAGCAGAGAGAAGCTGACACACAAGAATTGCCCTGTGTATATCCATCCGCTAACGTGAGGCTTTGCAGGGCATTTGTGCTGGAGGCAGGCTAGCTACAAGGCGGCTTACCCCACTGCTTCTTCTCCTGCCCTGACATGAGACTACAGCAATCTGAAACTTATTTCCACAAAACAAAGACTCTAAAGGGAAACAAACCGAGGTAAAGAGAAGGGTCTCTCCATGGGCCACTAATATTTTCCAAAACAAAGCTTATTTTAATTTTTAAAAGTTTAAATCATTATGTTTTTCTTTTTCATAGTCTTATTCTCTAATAAAACATAGTCAGAGTGCTTACTTGGACAATGAGTTCAACTGCTCTTGAAGGAGATTCTTTATTTCTTCATTTTCTGGATAATCACTGTACCAAGAAAAGATTTTAAATGAGTTAATTTTCTCTTTATTTACCACCATTTATTTCTTCACCAGGAAAAAAGTTGTGTTAATACAGAAATAACTTCTTCGTAGTCCTTGGTTAAAAACCTGCGTGTAGACCGAAACAGCAACAGACCACTCAGGAACCGACCGATCATCTTTCATGTCTGCTGTTTTCTCACTGAGGCAAAACTGAGAAATGAACACCAAAAGTTTCTCTGGCTTTCAAGAAACCAGAAAATTTATTAGTGAGCTCTAAAGCTATCAGGTCTAGATTCATGTTAGTAAGAACTCAGCAATGACTACAGGACTCTGCTAGTTCTGCTCTGCAAAACTAACATTCATTTCTCTGAGTTGATACTTCTTGGAGAAAGAACATCTCATCACGTTTATTTTTAATTTTCCTAACCCAGGGCTTCCCTGGTGGCTCAGTGGTAAAGAATCCACCTGCCAATGCAGGAGATGTGGGTTTGATCCCTGGGTCAGGAAGATCCACTGGAGAAGGAAATGGCAACCCACGTCAGTATTCTTGCCTAGAAAATTCCAAAAACACAGGAGCCTGGGGGGCTACAGTCCATGCGGTCACAAAGAGTCAGACACGACTAAGTGACTGAGCACACACACTACCCATGTCTATCTGTGCATTCCACTCAGCAAAGGTCCCTATCACTTGTGGGAGTTTACTAACAACCACCAATACAGGTTTCTGTGGCTATTTTTTTGCAAGAAGGCAGGCTATAAAACACTTCTGAAGTAGATTCCTTTATGCTGCTTTTAAAAAGATTTAATCTTGTCCCCTGACCCTGATGCTGGGAAAGCTTGAAGGCGGGAGGAGAAGGGGGGACGACAGAGGATGAGATGGTTGGATGGCATCACCAACTCAATGGACATGAGTTTGATTAAGCTCCAGGAGTTGGTGATGGACAGGGAAGCCTGGTGTGCTGCAATCCATGGGGTCGCAAAGAGTCAGACATGGCTGGAGTGACTGAACTGAACTGAATCTTGTCCCCAAATTTCTCTTGGCCTCAACTGGCCCTCTTCACACTCAGTATGCCATACCCAGGTTCAGACCATAAGATGACCACACAGCCACCTGAGAGACCCATGTGCGCTCACAGCTGTGCCAGGGCTCCAGAGTGGGCAAGACAAGAGGCAGATCAGTGGCTCTCTCAGGGTCTCTGCCATCACTGCTTTAACTCAGTTTTAAGGTTCTAATCCCTGTAAGCCCTGGAGACCAGCCACTGCTAATTTTTATGAGTGTCCTTCAATCTTATATCAATTAAGAAAGGAAAACAACAATGCAAAAAAACTTACACATGAGAAATGTCCAAAGAATACTGTCCATTCCAAGGCTGATGTAATAAGAAAGCTTTCAAGGCGAGAGCAGCCCTGGGAACAAGGAGATATGGGCACCACACAGGCTCTAGACAAAAACACAGATTTTGCTTTTAACAAGTAGAATTGTATACAACTATAAAGCTTCCGCTGTAGACAGTTCACAGAGAAGTCAGCAGAGAACGACGGGTAAGTCTGGTGGTGGCAACTCAGAGAGTCTATTAGTATAATCACTGCTTAAGACACAGGGGCTAAGTGTCGGGCAGAAAGTTAGACTGAAGAGTCTCTGACCCCACAGAGATAGTACTGAAAGTTCTTGGAAACAGCATCATATGAAATGTTATTAAACAAGTCTCATAGTTCTGGATTCCTTTTAGACACTGCTAAAAGAATATTGTTTTATGCCATTTTATGCCCCTGATCTAGGCAGGAGGTAAGAAGGATTCTCCAACTTAAAAACAGGGATTCCAATTTTCTACATTTGTCTGACTTCCCCTTTTACTTGGAGAAGAGGCAGTGTCAGAAAAATGTAAATAAGGGGCAAGGGTGGAGGAAGAAGACCAAGCTATCCTAAGAAAACAGATTTGAATCAACGTATTATGATCTTCTCTACTTTTCATAAAGCAGGAATGAAGCGAACATGCTAAATATTATATCAATGCTTATGAACTCAAATGATTTTACTATCCTACATCAATAAGGTCCAATTCTAATTCCTCAGAATAGAAATATATTACATCAAACACATTTTTCCAAGCTCAAATCAGCACATATCTGGCAGCAAACACACAGAAATCTTTTTCCTAACTCCATGTTTACACTCTCACCAGTCTTTATCCTTTAACATCTACTGAGTGTTGTTCTGAGTTTAAAGTTCAATTTGGGGGAATATAAGCACAATTTCATTGACTTTCCCCATTATTATTTTAAAACTTGCCCTTTTTGGCTGAGGTTTCACCACTAGAGAGTCGATAGGATTTTGTTTTTAGGAAAATTTTAAGAAAAATGTGATCTAAAATCTGGTTGAGAGTCACCTGTTCATTCATGGCATTGAACAGCCATGGCGCTAAGCACGGTAGCCTGTTAAGCTAACAGTGGGTTCTCATTAATTATATAGTTTAATTTAAAAACAAGTACCTTGGCTTTGGAGACTTTTAGACTCAAATTTTAAGATAAAGGTCAAAGAACAGCTTCTTAAACATCTAAATTATATTTGCATACTTCTTTACCTAGAACTAATAACTAAATTAAAATAAAAAATCATTCTTGAAATTCCCTTAATTTCCTCAATTACTTTATGTTTCAAGTTAGTATCTGCTATGCTTGTCCTTCCCTATAGGGAGGTCCTGCTACTTCTGCAGAGCTGGCAGGGATCTTGAGGACGATGTGGCGATGCAGTGCCCAACTGCAGCTCACCAGACGGCAGTCACGGTTCCAGAGCAAGATGATGGTTCCCAAATACAGTGGCAGGGGCGGGGCAGTGGCACAAACGGGAAGCACCTTCAATCTAAGTTAACGGCAGCCCAGCCAGCACACACAGCGATTCGGTAGTGCCTCAAGCACAAACGCAACAATGAAGGGTCATGTTTTTAAAACCCTACTGTCTCTGAATGTGCCAAAGACTGACTCTGTGAAGGTACAGACAACTCCCAGGGCCGACAGTTTCTATGATGAAACTCTGTAAATGACTAAACAATTCTGACTTTTTTTTTTAACAGATCAGATAGCCCAGTGTATACACCAAAGGTATACTTGGAGAAAATTTAATATAGGGACATCTCATTTTCAAATAGATTGATGAGTGCACTCACAAACTTCTCATTCATAGCTACTTTTTACTAGAACAGCTTTCATTCTCAGAAAAAAAAATCTCAAAACCACCATACAAAAAAGGGTAGGGTAGAGCAATTATCTAATTCTGTTCTGACTGGCCCTTTAACAAGTCATAAGACAGGCATCACAATTCACGACACTTTCCAAAGTTATTTTTCCATGATATATGGTTGCAAAAGACACAAGACTCATTATTAAAAAACCAGCAGCACTTTACCACTAGATTCGTGTCCTCTGATGACCTCTCCTAAAGTCTGAGAAAGTCATTTTTATTCATGTAAACCTCTTTGATCTTTTGACAGAGCACTCAGAAACGGATCAAGGAAAGGGCATTGAGCAAACCAGTACTGGGGAATGACTGACATCTAATTACAGAGTCCAGCATCTCAGTAGTATCAACACTCAGCTTTAAGTTAATATACATTCTTAAATGTAGATTCCTAGAAAGAATGAAATGAAACAGAAGCAGCTCTCTCCCATGAAAAGAACAGCTGATGCAAAATAAAAACACTTCCAAGCATCCTTCCCTTAGAACTCCATACCGGTCAACTCCTGCTCGTCCATCCTAAAGCACGTGGACTTCATGGACATCTCCAGGACCCTGATACACCCGTCATCGGAAGCCAGGATCACTTTATCTGACGTGCACCAGTCCACGTCCAATATCCGAAAGGTTACATTCCTTCCACTTCTTAAACTGCTCACCATCTGAACCTTCAAGAGTGAATTTGGTTGTCACTTTCAGAAAGAGAAGGAAGATGTTTATCATTCCAGACTAAACGAGCAAGAAAGACAGTGCCTGTGGCGAAGGTCCAGTTCATGCTTAAAACTGAGCAGTCGTGGGCAATCTATCCTCCACATGCAGGCTGCATTTTGAAGGCCCCAGAGATGGTGACAACATTAACAATCTGTTGAGCTGTCACCTTTAGAACAGAAGTACTATAAAGAGAAATTTTTAAAGGAAGAAAACTGCTCTAAGAAGCTTGACAAACCCATTTATAAATCAGAAGGAAGGAAAACAAGTACATAGTTACTGTGACCAGCAGCTTCATTTGCAGTGAACCCGTGTGGAGCTGGGCTTACCTCTTTAGAATCCCATACTTCAGCTCCATCATTGTACATTGCTATTAATTTTTGGTTTCCTTTACCAGGGGCGAAGCACGAATCTTCTTCACCCAACTTCGGTGTGTAGGTATTCCTCTGAGGACAATAGAAACCAAAACACCAATATGAAGTAGAGTAATATCTCGTCACTGAGAGATATGTCCAATGTCTCTTTCTATTTCTGCTTTTGACAAGGTCTAGTGACATGACAGGACAACCACTCTGCTTTCTGGGACAGGGGTCACATATGACAGACATAGTCTGCTCTTTAACAACAGTTGGAATAGATCCCCAGCACTTCTGTGTGGGCCACCTGCAGGTAAGGGTCATCTATGAATATTCCAGAGTTTAGCTTAAGGCCATTCCTCCCAAGTTCTATAACAAGAGACCCAAGGGTCCAACCTGCACATGACTATATTTAATGACACTATTGCCAAGTGGCAAGCCTCCAATGGAACTATATCAAGATTTTTTGTTTCAGCCAAATAATACACTTGAATTCTTGACACATACCGGGATACTCTGCCTTTCAAATCCCAGAAATTTAAATTTCCATCCATATCTCCAAGAACTAATGTGTCACCTTTCCAAGCAATGCAAGTAATGCTACCCATACTCCCCTAGAAAAGAACAGCAACAAACACACATCAATTTTACCACTTATAAGCAGTCACAACAGAGAAATACTTTTATTTAACAACTGTGATGAAATAATAAAGATATCTGGCTGGTGGTTTAGTCGCTAAGTTGTGTCTGACTCTTTATGACCCTATAGACTGTAGCCCATCAGGCTCCTCTGTCCATTGGATCTCCCAAGCAAGAATATTGCAGTAGGTGTTATCTCCTTCTCCAGGGGATCGTCCCAACCCAGGGATCGAACTTGGGTCTCCTGCATTGCAGGCGGATTCTCTATAGACTGAGCCACCAGGGAAGCCCCAAAGATATTTTAATAAAACCTAATTATAGTATGAACATCATCAAACACTGACAGAATTTAGATACTAAGAGGGCTACCTAGCATATCAATTTCAACTAAGAAGAAACAAGATTTCAATTCAATAGACATTATTATCTGAACTAGATTTATAGAGAAGGGATGTCTTTTGAGGAAGAACTACTTCAGAGAAAATAAAATTAAAGAAGAAGAAAAAGAGAAGGAAAGGACATCCTTTCAGGAGCTTCTGTCTCTGAGTTGTCCCTCACTGCTAAAGGATGAACACATTTATTCTGGGGGAACTCAGAGCTGTCTCACAACTAACTGTTCAGCAAATCTTCTACTGAGGATCCATCACTATGCAGCACATCTGAAACTAACATAATACTGTATATCTACTATATTTCAATTAAAAAAGAAAAAAATATTCATAGCTTACGCTGATACCTTCATGAATAATGAAGGAAAAGAGATACTATACACTGAAGGCATCTGTAAAATCTGAATTCACAGAAGGTTCTGCAGAGAAGTTACACAGGAAAACACAAATACAAGAATGAGACACTTCTGTAAAAAATCAAAGTGGGTTGGAAGGAGCATGCAGCTCTAACACGCACACAGAGGTACTGTGATGGAGAGGCGTGGAGTTGGGGCTCTCAGAAAAGCTGTGTGGACCTGAATCCCAGTTGCATCACTGAATTTGCTGTGTGATGTGGGGCATGCTTACTTAATCTTTATATGTTTGGATTTATCGTCTATAAAGTAGGGCAAGCTCATAAAATTTGAGGAGTTCCTATTATGTTAATAAATTTTTACAGGTAAAGGCCTTATGACAATGTTTGCCACAGAGTCAATATAATGCTAGCTATTCAATAATATTTCTCAATTACTTTTCTACTTATATTCTTATATTCAAAGAAATCTTATTTCCTCATTTATAGAACAATATTAAAAATTCACATTTGGTTCTCACAATATTGCTAGAAGAAGTAGGAATACTCCAGAGTTTTGCTAAATTGGCTGTTAAAAGACTTGCACATACACCAAATACTGCATAAATCCTAGTGGTAGTCAAGAAACAAAAGATAAAATTGGATTAAAAATAATTATTTTAATGATTCAATTAGTAAAAAACTTAGAAAGTTATGCTAAATAAATAGAATTCAGTACAGTATAAAGCAATAGTCCAAAATCTTATTTTTATTCTTCTGACCATATTAACAATAGAATGTTTAAGAGTTTGCCTTTAAATTTAACTTTTAGTCCTGAGAGCCTTTTTTTTTTTTTAATATTTTTACATTACTTTCTAACTTCTAAAAATTAGAATATTAAAAGTTCAGTCCAGAAATCTGTCACCAGCTTAGAATTACAAGTGATATATTAGAACTTTCTACCTAAGAGTTTGTTGATGGGATACAAGCCATATGAAGATTCTAAGGTGCTTTCGGAGAAATGTGGGACAAACTAGCTTTCTGACTCCCAAGAGAACCAATGAATAATCCCAAGAGAACCAATGAAAGATTTAAAACTCAGTAGAGTATTATTAGTTGGCACTGATATGTTGCTTACATGTAAAACACGATGTTCAAAGGATCGAAGTAAAGCTGGCAGCAAACAGATAATCATTTTCTCCCACAGTTTTCTGAATAAAGGCAGTCAGTCAACTATAAACTCTCCATGGGAATGTAATATAAAATATATCAGGCTTCTTCTTTTTACCATTTTTATATGCTCTATAGTTATGGGGCCAAAATTTAAAGGTAAAGTTCCAACTCAAAATAAATGGCTTAGTGCCTTAGTACTTTATGGAAGGAAGGTAAAGAAAAATATTAGACTAAAATAAACAAAACCTCTGCCTCAATTCTACACACTGGTCATTGAAAAATATTTTGATTGCTGAAAATAAAAACAATGAACCCAAATCAATCGTTCATGTTTTATACAGTAGATACATAACTCTCTTTTCCTAAAATAATCTGCTCTAAAATATGCAAATTTCACTGGAGGCTGGATCCTTATTAGGCTGGTCATTCTTTGAAGAAACTGCTTCCAGCTGTGGAATAAAAAGATCTGGCAGGCAGAATTAAGACTTGCTATATCCTGACCAGACCTCCATAAGAAGAGGCAGAATCTTAAAAGCTGTGTTGTGCAAAAATCCTGAAAGCAGCATGACTTTTCCTTCTCCCTTTCTTCCTTACAAAAAGGAAAATTCATGTGTCTAGTGTTCAAAAGTTTTAAACTTTTTTTTAGAGTGGAGGAATCTAGAATCTCAGAAATTATTGGATTATTGCTATTCTAATCTCAAAGGTGATGTAATCAGAAAACAAAGAGAATGAGCTATTTGCAAGTGGCACAAGAGGAGCTGAGGTGGGGCCTTCTCTGAGGTCTAGAGGAGGAGCTCTGAAAGCAAACGGATTTTCCAGAGTACAGCTCTTTACACTGCAACTCTTACGGCCACGTTCTTGAACTGCAGTTTTTCTTTCTACGCACTTAAAATTAGGTTACTGCTCCTATTATAATGCCAAATATCAATCTTTCACATTTGCATTATTTTTATCCTTTCAAACTGGTGAAAACTTTTGGCACTATTAAGAGTTTAAAATAGACATTACTAAATCTCAGATATGATTCATTCTATTTAACAGTAAAACTGGAATTACAGCTTGAAAAGCACTTTCACATGCTAGTTATATAGAATAACTATATATACATATACATATATAAAATCTCATCCTCTACTTAACAGTTATAGTAATAGGAGCAAAAACATTTTCTTCATCCACTCAGTAAAAAAACCCCATGAGTTATATGCTGACACAAATAATTAACTATAAATCTTAGAGAATTCCACAAGGCCATGGGGGATATATATGTTAGTAAAGATTAATAAATACCTTCACACCTACAACCTGATTGCTGTTACCTAAAAATAATACTAGATTTTAAATAAAATCTTTCAGGGTAATACTTGAAATGGAAAGAGGAGAGACTATGAGTCTGACACATAGACCTGGGTTTAAACGCTGCTCTGGCAGGTCACGAGGCTGGGCAACATGGGGAAAGTTACTCATTCTCCCTCAATCCTATCACAGATAAAATGGAAATAGTTCCTCATGAATTATTATAATAACAAAAATGAGCAGCACATGGTATGTCATCAAAATAGTTATAATGCTATTCTCTACAAGTATGGGACAAATTTAATCAATGGTAATATCTCCTTAATAAAGTTTATTTAGATTAAACTTTTCTGAAATAGTTTTCCACGTTAACTGTGGCCTCAGTGGATATAGAACTAATGCGATCTATGGTAAGAAATCTTCATGCGGGTTTAACCACAGTTTGGACTCACGTCTGGTGGGATCCGAGCACTGTCTTTCACTGAGTTTCCTTCAACAGTGAGATGATAGACTTGACCGTCATTATCAGTGAACACAAAATGCTCCCGGGCAGAGATGTTCTGACTGAGTTCAGATTTACTTTCAGCCTCCTGCAACAAGCTTTGGGATAGAGGAAAAGAAGATGAAGATTTTTTCTTTTCCTAGAGTGACATAATGAATTAACTCACTCAAAATACAGATGGATTAACAGGAGGTCAAATCATTAAAAAAAAAAAAAAAAGGGCTGAAACTAATCTTTGCCCGGCAATAATAGGAAAACACAAATTATTCTTCATACCACGGCTGAATGTTTACCCTCTACAGAAGAATGTAGTGATCCAGAAGTCACATGGGAAAGAAGCCTCTTTGCTATTTCTGCTGCAAAACAGAGGCCTTACCTTGGCCCATCATTCTCTGAAGTTTTTCATTTGTAAATTTGGTGGGGATGGGGCAGTACAAAAGTTAGAATTCCTAATACATTTTCTGCGGTAAACATAGATGACAATAGCGTCCACCTGGGTGTTCATGCTACGTTCATCTGAACTTCAGAAGCTGAAGTCTATGCAGCCAAAGGGCACTGAGAATCAATCATGCTCACTAACAGGTGCTGACATGTAAACTGCACACTGCTCCCAATGCAATTACTAAGTAACTCTTTAGTCATCTCAGCGTGTATGGAACCATCAAAGTCTGCACCAAAGCAGACTAGAGATGCCTTAGGATGCCACCCATCAAATTCCCAACCAGGACTTAGCAAATTTCCCAACCAGGAAATAGTAAATTCCTGGTTATCTGTAATAACCAGGCTATTACAAATGACAGTGGTGGAAGCAGGGCACCTGATCACAGATGACTCAACAACACTCAGCTCTGTATCTGAGACCACGGTCTGGCGGGCCATGGCCTCTCGGGTGGCCAGCTGTTTCTTCCTCAAGCTCTTCAAGTTGTGAGAAGGTGACCATTCCTGTGAATCAAAGACAGACATACCCACAAGCACTCAGTCCCTCTTTCTTCCAGAAGAGCAGGTCATACTCACCACTGCCCAGCATCACTTCTTATTACTACACATGAACTCACAATTTGTTCTTAGGCTTTACTTTAATTTTTAGAAAGGCTGAAGGCATGCATTTTTATTAAGGCTTATGATAGAAGGTTTCAATAATCCATCTCTATTTCCTTCCATTTCGAATCTTCAACTAGAGCTTAAGGGAAAAGAGCTTAATGGCAAACTCCAAAGGCTTAAACTTTTGAAGCTTTCCATTTTTCAAAATCAAAACAATACATTTAGTTACGGTACCTCCCACTCCTTCCATCCCCACCTCCCCTTAGATGAGCTGATCACACACTCCTCCAGTCATTGCCCATTATCACCTACAGGCCCACCCAAAACGCTTTTATTTATTTACTCCTGTTTATTCTAAAGCATTTAATCTAATACCCTCTCATATGTATAAATTCTTAACCATGTAGTTATTTTACATGAAGCTATTTGTGGTCTGCATGAACAGTAGTGGATTATGCATCTCATCCCATTGCTCCTTTTACTCAGCACAATGTATTCAAGTCCCACCTCTGTTCTGTATGTTACATAGTTCTTCATGGGTACATCTGCCAATTTTTAGTCTAGTCTTTAGTTTAGTTTTCCCAGGTAAGGACATCCAGATTGTTTCTATACTCTCATCATGGGAAATTACACTGCACTGAAATTTCAGTGTCCACACAGAAGTTCCTGTATGACCAGAAGCTGACCAGCTGGGGCAAAGAGGATGTCTGTGTTTGGCTAAGTGCTGCCACCTTGCTCTGCAGAATGGCTTCACTGGTCTACATCCCTACCAGCAGTGCCTAAGAATTCTTACAGCCCATACCTCACCCACACGGGATGCTACTGAAATTCCAATTTTTGTCTGTCTAAAAGGTTTATCATGGCCATTTTACTTTGCACATCTCAAAACCCAGGATTCTGAATATTTTTCACATGTTTGTTGGCCTTTTAGGTCTCTCTGACATTCATTAACTGGTCACATCTTTCATCTTGTCCATCTTTCCACTGGGGCTACTACTCCTTCATTGCAGGAGTTCCCATAATACTAACCCCTTAGAGAATTAGTTAGTCCTCTGTCCATCTTAAGACACTGGAAAATTTCTTTTTTAAAGTTGTCTTCCATATTTAACTTTGACAGTGGTTATGATTCATTGAATAGAAAGCACCAATCTTGATGTAATCAAATTCATTAATTACCTTTCTGCCTTTTGGTTTGAGCTTCCGATATTCTTTTGCCCCCAGAATAGAAAAATATTCTTCTGTATTTGATTGTATTAATTTTATAGCTGTAGTTATTTTCACCTTTAGGTCATTAAAGAGCCCACCTCTGAATATGGTATTATGCAAAAATCCAGTATTTCTATTAAGTGAGAGGGTCTCCAATACTTTCTACTAAACAGGCTGTTCCTCCCCTTAGGTTTGTAAGTAACTTTGCTGTACATTAAATTACCAAATATTTATGGGCCTATTAATGAGCTCTTTATTATACTGATCCATTTCTCTTACTTGGGCCAGTATGACATTACTTTATTTCTATGGTTTTATATCTACTGTATGGAGTGGGAAGGGGCCTACCTCCCCCATACCGCCTATATCACTCTCTTTTTTCCAAGGTTAACTTAGCTACTAGGACTTTTATTTTTCCATAAATATTTTAGAATATGTTTATTATGCTCCTCAAAATATCTAAATTAAATTTTAATTGGACTTTAACATAATATTAGCTTAACCCATCCAAGAAAATAAGAATTATCTCCATTTGTTTAGATCTTTTCTGAATAAACATCTTTTGCAATAAAACATACAGCAGTAATGATTTTAATTTGAGCTAAAGAAAAATATTCACCATGTATATACAAACCCAAATAAACTGTTTACTTCTTTAAAATTGTAACTTACCAAAGCTGTTATTGCAGGGAAGTTTTTGGACATTTCTCTAAGAATGGTACAAGTCCTAACATCCCATAACTCCAGGGGTTTATCTTTGAATACAACTGCCAAATACTGCCTAAAATAAACAAAATTACTAAATGAAGCTCTTTTTGCAGTGTTTTCACCATAAGTAGTGCAAATAAAATGTTCATAAAGCTCAGATGACACATTCTAAACGAAGAGAATTTAAACTAACTTTTAGCCATCTTGGTTAGTAGTTCTAAGAAGGTAAAGCTCTAAGATGACTTGTGAGAGTCACACACACCATCAGGGCAAGGAGCCTAGCTCAGAATGAAGAATGAGAAGGCATGAGTTCACATCCAAATTTTAAAATAGCCCTCCTGAGCCTCAACTTTCTCATTGAGACATGAAAATACCACTACTTGCATCAATGGGCTGATTGGTATGCAGGTTATGGGAAAAACTAAATGAAAAAGTAAGTAAAGTTTCAATCATGCCGACTGTGAGCAACTGTGACAGAGTGGGAAATGTGACTAGTAGCTAGTGTATCATAGGACTTGAGATTCTCCCACTTGAGAGTTATATGACCTCAGACAAACCATGTGACCTTTTGAGTTTTAGTCCACTTACCTTTAAAATGATGTTAATAATACCTGCCTCATCAACCTCACTAAATACTACAAGGATAAAGAAAAAGGGACAGCACACAGGAAAGGATTTTATAAATCACAATGGATTATGTAAATGAAATGTCACACTTTTATTATATCTAATATAAAAACAAGTAGAGACATGCATGTAAATAACTAATATAAACAAAAGAGAACCTGTAAATGCTATAAAGATTCACTATGAAAGCTGATATTAACTTTGACAATAGGGAAATGGCATTCTAGGCAGAGTTACAAGTGTGATAAATGGCAAAAGACAGAAAAGGAGACCGGGTGTGTGGGGAAATGTGCTACTTGAAATGCAGAGTATGTGAGATGAGAACAATCATCGTGAGAAAGAAGATTAACATGCGAATTTTGGATTCACATTAAAAGCCCTAAGACATCCTAAAATGCAGTGGTATCGTGAATAGAGATTCATTCTGTAGAGAACAGGGGATCCTTGAGTTTTGAGGCAGTGGTGATAATGGGACCAGATGTTTAAGATGTATTAATTTAGCAGGCTTGTGTAGAGTCAAGACTGATGAGAAACAGAAAAATCTGGCATCCAAATGTTTTGAGCAATTATCGGACTTTTTCATGGTAGGACTCCCTTACATTTGAAAAAATTATTGAGGATCTCCCCCAGAAAACTTTTGTTTATGTGAGTTTTACTGATATTTTGCCTAAGAAAAATTAAACCTGACATAATTATAAACTATATTCATTTACTTATAATGAGAAAAGAGAAAACAACTACCAAAATGGCAGATGAAAACATAAGCCATGTTGATAACTGCATTAAATATGAATAACTTAAACACTCCAATTAGAAGCAGAGATTATCAGATCAAATAGTAAAATAAGTCCCATTATATGTTCTCTTTCAGAAATTAACTTTATATACAAAGACAGAGATAAATTACAAATAGGAGGAAGGAAAAAGATATACCATGCAAATACTAATCAAAAGAAAGCAAGAGTGTCTATACTAATCAGACAAACCAGATTTCAACTTCTGAGAAAAGACAAACAGGTCATTTCAGTAATAAAGCAGTCAGTAACTCAACAAGATAAAAGCATGGCAGTCATTGGAACAGAAAACAGAAAACCACAAAGAAAAATGAAAGAAGCCCAAAGGATTTTCTTTGAAACAGTTAACAAAATTGATTGACATAATTTACTGATTATACAGAGAACAAAGTTGTGATTACAATAGGGAAAGACACAGGGGAGAGGGTAAAATGGCTAAAGGAGATCAACTGTATGGTGACAGAAAATAAAATTTGGGTGGTGAGCATGTTGTGAAGTATATACAATAGAAGCAGAAATACAGTGTTGTACATATGAAGCTTATATAGTGTGATAAATAAATATGTCAAACGATTTCAGTGTATGAATAACTGAAAACTGAAATTAACAAAAGAAAAATATAACTTATAATAGCATCAAAGAAAAAGCAAAAAATAATTCACAAATGATGCACAGGACCTGTATACTGGAAACTACATAATATTATTGAAAGAAACTAAAGAAGAACTAAATAAGTGGAGAGATATACCATACTCATGAATCACAAAACTTGGTAAGATGTCAGTTCTTCCCCATGTTGATTCACGGATTCAATGCAGTCACAATCAAAATCCCAGTAAGCTTTTATGACAAAACTGGTTAAGTTGATTCTAAAATTTATAGGGAAATGCAGAGATCCTCAAAAAGCTAAAGCAATGTTAAAAACAATTTCATTGTGCTTATTCCTTCTTTCTTTGTTCTTCTGATTAGTTTTCAGTCAATCTCTGTTGTCAATGATTCTGCTTTACATATATTTTTCCTTGGAACAAAAAACTTCTAGAATTAGATCTAAGTTATAAATAAGGAAAATGAGTTCTTTCACTCAATAAGCACATACTGAGGTAGAGGCTGAACAAAGAACTTCACCAAATAACTAACATTTCTTAGTGAGTAACAGGTACTTCTATCAATATAGCTATAGTTGAACAAAATGGGGTTACTCATTTTACCAATCTGATGAAATGTTAAGATTCAGATAAGTCACCTTGTCTTATGGTGACTTACCTGAATGGAGAATTAAAAGCAACAGCAACTTAATTTTGCAATTAAAATATTTTCTGTGATACAGCTGCACATCACAGTTTGCTGCCACTAAGAAATTCTATGCACATGCATGCATGTTCTCATTTCCTTAAAGATAAAAAAAAAAAAATGCTTGAGATTCCTTTGTGATAACACCAGATTTTTTTAAGTTGACACTTACTTCAAATGAGATACTTTAATCATTTCGATGGGCGACTCATCATTACCTCGTTCACCACGGAAAGCAATGCTCCTGCCTTTAATTGTAAATATTAAACAAAATGTAAAAACAACACATGAAACGCATAAGAAACTAAAAACTATACCAATGTAATTTGATCAGTGGTACCTTCTAGTCTCTTCCTCACTCCTCCATTTGCTTTAAGCTGTTTCTAATGATCTAAATTCAAAACTAAATCAAAAGTATTATAAGACCATCACTGTATTACTTGCATTCAAATATCTACTTTATAAAAGGATATTTTCATTTTTATAGAATTTCTTAACGCCCTTCTGTGGTACCTTTCAAATAATTTAATTTTAGAAATTTAGAAACATCAATTTCTAAAGTTTTAAAGCATTTATGGTAAAGCAATTATCTACTATAAAAACTACTGGTACATTCGAGTATTATAAACATTTCCATGTTTACAAATATTAACTAATGGGGAAAACACTCTTTGAATAGGTATTTAAGATTTCTTGTCCCATGTGCAAAATACTCAACTACAATATTTTGACATGTTCCTCCAAAGGTATCTATAAACTGAAATTGGGGAATATTAAGTTCCCTGGTGGCTCAGACGGTAAAGTGTCTTGCTTACAATGCGGGAGACCTAGGTTTGATCCCTGGGTTGGGAAGATCCTCTGGAGAAGGAAATGGCAACCCACTCCAGTACTCTTGCCTGGAAAATCCCACGGACAGAGGAGCATGGTGGGCTACAGTCCATGGGGTCGCAAAGAGTCGGACATGACTGAGTGACTTCACTTTCACTTTCAAGAATGAGTTAACAGCCAAAGAAGTTAAACAGTTTTCTATAACTAAAAAAAAAAAAAAGTTCTAAACTTATGCTTGAAAAAATATTTTAATAGCATCTCCTAGATTTCTATTTACATTAAACAAAAGAGAGAAGAGACTCAATTCAAAGACAAATGGATGCCTACAGGTCTCCCTGCTCTTCAAGGCCATCACATCGAATCTCACCAATGTTATTACCAAACACGCTACACCCTTTCCTGGCTCTGCTAGTCTGCTGGTCTCCTTAGAAGACAAGGCTGTAAAAATCTGTAATTTATGAACTTAAATGTCCTACCTAAAAAAAGTCAGTATTTTTTACTTAGAAATCTGTTCTTCAAAAGAAATGTGTGAAAGACAGATTCTGAGTTATCTAAGAGTTCTGAACCTGAGCTGACGGGAAGAACGCACAGGCATGTTTTTAGTGAATGACACTACAGGGCAGCGTTTCATCCCTGGGCCACCATGTGACTGCAGTGACCGGTGTCAGTTTACCGACAAATCAGGAATGCAGGGGTACGGGTCACCAGGCAGGCCATTTCCAATTAGACTGGAGCAACACTGGACTAACAGGAGCTAATTCTCTGAGGCTTAGTAACATAATCTGATACGTAAGAACTATAAATTGGAAACATGTATTGACAATACAAGGAAGCAACCATAAACATGATTTACTACACACACATATAACTTTTGGTTGAAGCTACATACATTTATATTGCTAAGCCATTAAAAAAACTCCCCATAATTTTGTTAAAAAAAATACTTGAAATCATTCCATGTGCTATATAAAAAATAATATAAAACCTTCACCTTACTCTGCTTTTAAGTTCTTATTTTGAAACTCACTGGATTGCAGGTTTTTAACCATTGTGAACAAGTTACTTTACTGGAGTATTTCCTATTGTAATGCCTTTAAACTCCTAAATTAAGTTTTCCTACTAGTCAGCCAGAGAATATCAAAAGTTTCAAAGCTGAGCATTTTACAACAATCCTTGTAAGATTTTTAAGGGTTTCCTAAAAGGCCAAAAATTTTTAAAAGATTTGAAAGAAGTGTAACTACAAAGATTTATTTTAAAACTGTACTTCTGGTTATCTGGAACAATGTACTTGGAAGTAGAACTGATATCCCATTTATGAATCTGTCCATTTGGGCTAATGGTACTCCATGGACTTGTGTTAGCACAATTTGCATACAAACAATGATGAGTCTTTTCTAAGGCAATTATTATAAAGCAACCAAAAAATGAATACATAAACATAAAATATATAAAAATGAATACATAAGAAAAAAATTCCAAGGTGAAAGAACTTGGAACACATCTTCTAAATAGTAGCCTCTTTGATCAACATGACGGTACCATTTTAAATATTTTAATAGTCTAAATACACAAACCTGTTGGAAGATCAACCAGTTGAAGTTCATTTCTCACTAATCCAAAGTTGTTTGGTGTTGAGGTAGCAAAAGAAAGAAAACCAGTTAAACTCGTCCATTCAATACCCCTATATAGAGAAATTAAACAAAGATTAAAATTCTTTGTTTGAAAAATTTATTTGAAAATTAAGTTTTTTTAATGTCCTAAATTTTATTATACAAGTTAATTAAAGAACAATATTAATACATCTGAGAATAAATCTATATTTCCAACATGTAAAAAATTATTTCTAATTAAAACTTTATCTCCAAAGATAGCTCAGTTATCAGAAGTCATGGCATTAAAATGACTATTAAAATCTGGCAAAGAAGAGCACCAGATCATTGCCAAGAACTCCCCTGTTTAAAACAAATGGTATAGAAATATTCTGAGCAGACTGCTTAAAGTTAAGTACATGAAGGAACTTTATCAAAATTCCTAGCTGGTTAGGAAGCCAAAATTCCTGAAGAAATACAGACTGAACTGTCAGATTGGAAGTGGATGAAAGCTCCAAACAGTTTATCAATTAAAGAACAGCACAAAAGAAAAAAAAATAAACATGTATTACAAGGCACAACCTAATGCCTTGTGAGTCCCATTTCCTTGGGACTGGCAGTGGGTGAGTCCATGTTTTTTTCCACTGACATAACTGGCTCAACCATCAGTGGAAAATGAGGGGACTCAGGACATGTGAACTCATCACAGTAGTCACAAAAAGAAGTGAGAAACACTATTATTACTCTGCACTGCTTACAAGGTAATGGGGTTTCCCTGGTAGAGACGCAGGTTTGATCCCTGCCTTGGGAAGACCCCCCAGAGAAGGAAATGACAACTCATTCTAATACTCTTACCTGGGAAATTCCATGGACAGAGGGGCCTGGTGGGCTACAGATCATGGGGTCACAAAGAGTCTCTACTATACAAGGTAACAGAGCTGGCTGGGAGACACGTCTAAATCTCTGTTCTATATGCAATTGCCCATCAGCACTTACAAGACAACAATATAATATCAATGGCTGCTTTCACAATACAATGGCAGGACTGAGGAACTGTGCCAGAAATTTTATGGCCTACAAAGCTTAAAATATTTGCCTTCTGTCCTTTACGGGAAATGGTGCTGACTGATATAATTTTTCCATGTCTACTCTAATTTGAATGCTATTGCTCCATTGAGCATGACTGCTCTCACCTGCCCAAGAAAAGGTGTGATGGCTCCTGCATCACATCCACGCTGCTCTCTGTGATTTTCAAAGCTACCCAGCAACACAGGCACCTCTCAGTCATCTGAACCTGTCTGCTATTTCAGTAAGAGTAACTTTTCCTCACTGACCCCTTGTGTATCTTATCTGTCTACTTGTCTTTCCTCAGAGGAGCAAAAATAATCCCAAGAGAACTGAAAATAACATTTGCAAGAGCTGGGAATTCCTGTCGTTACCAATTTATACCTCTTTAAATGTAAACTTGTGTTGAAACAATCAGATTAGAATGCTAAAAACTGAGTATTTTACAGAATTTTCATGCCCAGAGTGGCTCCTTCTCCTCCTCTCCTAGTTCAAGTCCCAGTTCCAGCATTTACTGGCTCTCTGCTCCTCTACACCTCAGCTCCCTCCTCTGCTGTGCAGGGGTCACAACACTGGCTGCATAAAGAAGGCCTGGCACAGAGTCTACGCTGTACGGACTCATCATCACCATCAATTACTCTTTATTTCGAGATCTCTAACTCAAGCCATGTTTTTTTCATTAAGCCTCTCCATGAACTACACTCAAACCACAGCCATAGTGACTACAAGACAAGTTGGTTAATTATTCACTGGAAGAGTCCTTTTGTCTCGTTTCTCTTGCTTTCCCCTAATGTGGAGTACTCATTAATTTTTCTATTTAGAGTGAGCACAATGAGAGAAGCAGCATTTTGGACCTCTGCTCTCTACATAAGTCTGGTAGGTACAATCAGATCTGTTTACCCACAGAAACCTTAAGATATACTTTTCAAGTCTTGTTGATGGAAATCTGATACTCCGGTATAGTAATGCCGCTATCTCTAGACAGGAAAAATTTCAGTCCTCTCACTTTTCAATTATTATGTTAAGGATACATCTATTAAGTACCCCATAAATGCTGTTGCCATTGCTATTAAGTACCCAGGACATGTGTGCAACTTGCCAGGCTAGGGAATGCAGCTGCAAATGAGGTGGACTTAACTGCTGTCCTTCAAGAGTCCTGTGATCCAGCAGGAAAGAGATATTATACAAGTGCATCTGGAGTTATCCATCACAAAAGGGAGCACTGCCAAGTTCAACAGGAGCTTGCACGAGTCACACAGAAATCTGGTCTCTCTCACGGGCCCCATAGGGCTTCCTGGAGAAACATTAAAGTTGAGACTCAAAGGGCAAAAGCTGAGACTCAAAGGGCAAACAGGGTTTTGCCCAAGAGCCTGAAAAGCTGAGGAAACAGTGCAACTGATGGAGAAGCACTGCCCTAGACTGCACTCTCTTAGGAGGGAGGTACCTGCCCTGGCAATCCAAGCCCATGACAGCCACTCAGCAAATTCTGCCAGACTAAAAGAATGATGTCTAAAAAAAAGCCTACCACGCCTCCTTATGTTTCTAAGTGCCGTTCATATCCAGAGAAGGGCTTTCCCCACAGGCTGCCCCAGTGCTCAGGAGCTAACAGAACATGGGTGGCTGCTTATTCATAATTGAGCACCACAAGTATATTGCTTGTGAACAGATTCCAGCAGCAGCTTGTGTATCTGACTCCTATTGATCAACTAAAAAAAAATCATGTTGGACTTCAAAGTGTACAAGATAAGGAGATTATGTCTCAAAAGAAAAGATGAACTCTTGTTAAACCACTGAGCACAACACTACTCCCAAGATTAGAAAACCACTGTCCATCTAGGTTTAACCATACACTGAACTCTATTAAAAAAACCGGTAAGAACTGTAGCTCATGTTCTGACTCAGATAATCTAAGTTGGTTTTGTAGCATTCCTCACTACTGAACAACTATAACCTTAAAATCTACCAACAGATGTTCAGGCTCTGGCTCTTACAGATTCCCAATTTCTTCCCTGTTCACCTGCACTGGGGATGCTACCCTGGCTACCTCTCAACACCAGGCAGTCCGAGGGGAGCACACACTTTCTGAAAAGCCTTGAAGTTCTACAATGATATGAAACTAATGTCTGCAAATTTACAGATGAACAAAATGGAGATCATTTTACTTTCCACAAATAACTCAATGTACTCAAAGCAATAGTCCATCAGTGTTCTGATACCCATATACATTTTAACAATTTTTGACAATGAACATAGTACTGGGCTATATTATTGTAATTTTAGTCTACAGGACAAAGATACCAACTAATAATATAAAAACTCTAATAAGCTAAGAAAACCTGTATGTACCACTCCGCATTGTTTACTTCTAGGTATCTTCCACTAGATTATAAGCCTCCAAGATTTTGTCTGTTTATAGGCATAGAGAAGAGATTCAATATATATTTCATATTTATAAAGTGTAACTGGTTAAAACATCATGGTTTTGACAAACACACAGATATAAACTATCTATAGTTAGGTAGTCCCAGGCCATGTGTATGCATGAGACTGAAGTACTTAAGATTAGGTGGTTTTAAAAGACACATTTAGTACAGGGTAGAAAAACCACCTTTTAAAAGTTGGCCTTTAATTTGCATATGAGTATCTAGAATGTATTGGGTTTATTGCTAGTAAGTTCAGCAATTTTTATAACACATCTGTGAAATTTTCATAATGGTTTTTAATTATAATACTATAATTGCATTAATTGAAACACAAAGACAGCAGTGTTTTAGCATCCTCTTGAGTACCATCTCTGAATGTAAAATGTGAATTATCTTTAAAAATAGCAATTAAGAAGAAAATTTATATTTAAAAAATGAGCATATTTATGAGATCATTCACAACACTAGCCTGACTGAGTAGCATACCCTTAAGAGTTATTTGGTACCCCAAGCAACACTTTATAAGTAGTTTTTGTGTCAATAACAAGCACTATCATATCTACAACCTGAGCAATCCAGAATAACCATCTCACTTATAGCAAATAGCTCACTGATTAACTATGTCTTTATTAAAGACTTCATATTGTGGTGATCATTACACCACACATGTAAGAATATTACACTGTACACCTGAAACTAATATATCTTACTGCACCTCAATGTAAATAAATAAATTTTCAGTGTTCAGAAAAAGATGAAAATGTGCTTGATTTCCCAGAAGCATGTACCAAATTCTTGGTATTAATCTTGGCTTAGTCAACATTTTTATCTTACTGCCAAACTGTTTCCAATTAATCTACGTGAATTTTTTTAATCTGAAGACCCAGCACAAGGATGCTACGAGCTCAGTTCTGAAGCCTAAAAGGCCTAGACTGAAACAGATGACTCTACAATACTCTGGTTCTTCTTCTGTAAATTGGGAATAATAATAGTGCCTACTGCATAGAGTTGTAGTGAGCAATCAATGAAACAATGAAAGCAAAGTACTAACATTTAACATAATCCTCAGAACAAGTATTGATTAAATGATGAGCTTTGACTCACTGCTGTTTGCCATAAAAGGGAACACTGCACACAGAATCCAAGGGTGAGAGGAAATGTCAATACACATGGGAAAGAGAGGGAGAGAGAAGGAATCAGTGACAGCAGGGACTACTGAAAGGAGAGAAAAAGATGACCAACAGTCTGAAAGGATCCAAATAGATACCTAATGCTTTTGAAGACATTACTCCCCCATGTAGGTGTATTTAGGGAGATACTGGGGGGCGGTGGGGGAAATAGCATAAAGTGGCGATAAACAGTCACTTAGGCTGTACCAAAAGATCATGCATTTGAAAGATTAAGGCAACATTAACTCTCAGAAAGTGAAGAGGAACTAAAAAGCCTCTTGATGAAAGTGAAAGAGGAGAGTGAAAAGTTGGCCTAAAGCTCAATATTCAGAAAATAAAGATCATGGCATCTGGTCCTATCACTTCATGGGAAATAGATAGGGAAACAGGAACCAGTGTCAGACTTTATTTTGGGGGCTCCAAAATCACTGCAGATGGTGACTGCAGCCATGAAATTAAAAGATGCTTACTCCTTGGAATGAAAGTTATGACCAACCTAGATACCATATAAAAGCAGAGATATTACTTTGCCACCAAAGGTCCGTCTAGTCAAGGCTATGATTTTTCCAGTGGTCATGTATGGATGTGAGAGTTGGACCGTAAAGAAACCTGAGCAACAAAGAATTGATGCTTTTGAACTGTGGTGTTGGAGAAGACTCTTGAGAGTCCCTTGGACTGCAAGGAGATCCAACCAGTCCATCCTAAAGGAGACCAGTCCTGGGTGTTCATTGGAAGGACTGATGCTGAGACTGAAACTCCAATACTTTGGCCACCTCATGCGAAGAGGTGACTCATTGGAAAAGACTCTGATGCTGGGAGGGATTGGGGGCAGGAGGAGAAGGGGACGACAGAGGATGAGATGGCTGGATGGCATCACTGACTCGATGAACATGAGTTTGGGTGAACTCTGGGAGTTGGTGATGGACAGGGAGGCCTGGCGTGCTGCGATTCATGGGGTCGCAAGGCGTCAGACACTACTGAGTGACTGAACTGAACTCTCAGAAACTTCCATCACAATCAGAAGTTGTGATACTTCAAGCACTGACCCTTCCCATTTAGAAAATGCATTTATTCAGAATAATGTGTATGCTAAGGGTTCACTAAGAATTTTAACATATACATGAGGCCTATAATTTATATAATGTACAGAAATAAGAAAACAGCCTGATACATCTGTTCCAAAATCATTCAAAAATAACTGAAAATTAATAAATTTATATTTTACATGTGTAACTTTATAATCCATCATTACCAGGGCAAAGAAAATAATATAGTCATGTGATCAGAAAAATAATGCTATGGAGCAGGTAGGTATGTACTTTTTATTTTTATTGGAGTGGTATATAATACTTTAAATATAAAGCAAGAGGCTTCCTTCTGTCCTGTTAGCCTTCCCTCAGATACCTCTGCATTCAAAGAACTCATGCCATATGTCAAATGAAAGAATAAATGAGATTAATTAAAAATTAAAGTGACTTTACTCAAATTTTTCATCAGAAGTCCTACTATAAGATCTTTACAGAAATAGAAAAAAACTATATAAAGTGGAACAAGGGAAGGGAATTATATCCAGTAAGAAAATAGCCTAGACGTTAGAAGAAATAAATAAGCAGAAATAAAGTAAAAAAAATTCTTCACTGAATTAAGGTCCTCTACTAAGTAAACAATTAGTACTCATCCTTGATGAACACAGCCATTAGTTGGACAAGAATATCTATTATTCAAAGCTTTCAGTCAAATAATCACTGCAGAGTATTCCATGTAGAGAAGTCCGTAAGAACTTTTTTGATATTACATAAGTTTATAAGCTCAATATCCCAATGACAGACTCACTTGACTTCACATGAATGGATGCTTAACTCCTTGTGCAGCAGCCCACTGGTGAGATGGTACACCAGGACGGAACCATTGCTTGTACCTATCAAAATGACATGATAGAGGAGATTTAATCTAGTGGAAGTTTCATATCTCACAAAAGTCTTCTCTCAAGATTTCAGTCATTTTAAAGCATCTATCTTTTATAAAAGGAACCTAAGCTAGGTGTGAAGGAAGAGTATATTTCTCTGTCTTCCCTCTTATCAAAAATGGGTCTAATCTCAATGACTCTGTGCTGTGTTGTAATTAGTCACTCAGTCTTGTCCACCTCTTTGCAACTCCATGGACTGGAGCTCTCTAGGCTCTTCTGTCCATGGGATTTTCCAGGCAAGAATACTGGAGTGAGTTGCCATGCCCACCTCCAGACTGCTTTCTCATCCTACGGATCAAACCCAGGTCTCCCACATTGCAGGCATATTCTTTACCATCTGAGCCACCAGGGAAGCCCAAGAACACTGAAATAAGTAGCCTATTTCTTCTCCAGGGTATCTTCCGAACCCAGGAATCGAACCAGGGCCTCCTGCATTGCAGGTAGCTCTTTACCAGCTGAGCTACCAGGGAAGTTCCATGGATTGTGTAATCTTACCTAAACTCAGAAACAGATTTTCAAAGAAAGACTTCAAAATCTAGTTCAATACACACAAAATTTGACGATGCACTTTCTTAAGCTTTTTGAATGTTTATTATTATAACTGGTCCTATAAAACACAACCGTGCAGAACTTATTAACCAGATTTTTCTAGTTTTCTTCACAAAGATTTTTTGCTCTGTCTTTAACATTAAATACATCATAAAGAGATGATAAAGTACAGTGGCTAACTGTGGATTTTACAGTTAAAGAAGCCTAAGTTTAAGCCCTGGCTCTGCCCTACACTCTTGCAGTTTTCTTGCTTGCATTGCAAATCTATTTATTCATTGGAGATTAAATGAGAAACGTATGTGTAAAACACTTAGTACAACACTCAGCACCATGTAAGGATGTGTTATTATTATTACTATTATCACTGTATTATGATTTGTAGTGATTATTATACCTAAAGCTTTTCACAGTCTCAGGTAATCAGTCTAAAATTTAATTAGAAGGGACATGGCCACTTGAGAAAGCAATACTTTCTTCAGAAACTAATGTTTCAGCCCTTAATATGTTTTTATAAGTGAAGCAAGAAAAGTGAACAATGTTAGTGGTTGCACAATCACTTTCTCATTACACATGACTGAAAGAATTAATGGATTCATACAAAGCAACAGATTGTAGAAATAATATAATAATGTGAAAGTGAAAGAGAAAGTCACTCAGTTGTGTCTGACTCTTTTCAACCCCATGGACTATACAGTCCATGGAATTCTCCAGGTCACAATACTGGAGTGGGTAGCCTTTCCCTTCTCCAGGGGATCTTCCCAACCCAGCATTTTAGGCAAATTCCAATCTTGGCTAACCTGCTGAATAAAGCTTCAGAAATTTCTTGTAAAACTATTCTAGAGAAATATGGTATTATAACTTTATATTATTACCTATGCCACAATATCTTCTAGTTCTGGTCCTGAGAAAATATCTAAATTACTCAAACTTTTCAATTAGCAAATGTTCAAAATAATGATATGATTTCTATATTCTGCACATTTTGATGTCGAAACTGTGATTTATAGACCCTAGAAGGAGAAGTAAACCCAGCTGAGCTCTGCCTATGTTTCCTAATGACTCTGCAAGATTTTAGGCACATATATTTTTGCTTTTACTTTGCTATTATACTAAATTCAATAAATGACTTGCTATTCACTATATACCATTATAATATAGCTTATTCTACAATGGAAATCTCAGATTCTGGTCAACTATTACCTAACTATCTCAAGACATAATTTTCACCAAGAAATTAATAAAATCCTAATTGACAAATTAGGTATACTGACATTCAGAGACATACATTCTGTATACATTGACAAATTCCAACTGAAATTTCAATAAAAGATTTAATACAAATCAACAGTTTCTACAGCAAAAATTAAACATCTATCTGTATTTATATAAATCTGGATACCTATAAGCACAGATCACTGAATCTTGAAATTCAAATCACTTTCAAAAGATGATAATGGAAAAAAATGGGGAAATAACAGTACCACCAAACAGTAATACTCAAATGAGCCATTAGGTCGGTCTCACAAGCCAGCCACTGAGCTAAGACACAAGGGCTATAAGATACATGTGATCAGATTTTCATTTTAGAAAAAAAAAAAAAAGAATCATGAATCACATGTTTAGAGAACTGGGAAAAAAACAGAAGTCAAACCAATAGCATCTTAAGAAAAGTAATGACAATTTCAAACAAATATTCTAGTTTTCAAAATTTTAGAGAAATGAATTTTTAACCTTATATACTTAAAAGCAAATTAAAATTGAGTTTCTCTGTAAAAGAAACCAGGTTAATCATATTACCATGAAATTACAGTGACAGCAAGCTAAAACCCACACCAATTTTTTAAAAATCTAAAACATAAAAATTTCACTTTCAACCCAGAAGGCAAATTTTTAGTTTACAAAGACAAGAGCCACTTTGAACAAAATAAAACCAGGTTTAACGTACAATTCTTAGCAAACATAGATTCTTGCTGTTACTAAATATTAACTTTGACCACAATATTAGTTAACAAAAACTCAAAACAAAATTACATGTACAGGAGAGCTTGAGATGGGTCCAAGAAAAGACAAGCAGTCTGGTTTCAGCATCACACAGGAACTACACTCCTAACCTTTCAGAAACACATCCATGGTGTTGGAATCCCTGTCATCTGCCACCGGTGCATGAGTTATTGTTGTGATTTAAAAAGATTAACAGGAGAGGGGGAAAAAGCATTTCAAGATGAGTATCTACACAATTTCATGGAGCCTCTTCCTCCACTTGAAGCATTCTAAAGGAGAATAAAGGATTTTCTAATAATCAGGAAACTTTAATGTCTTAAAAGTGTAAAACAGACATTAAGAGTTAAAACAAGAACTCACCAACAGCAAGCAGCGGCTGATACATCTTGATGTTTTTTGTGGTCAATGGGGGCACATCCGGATAGCGAACTGTGGGGAGGGCAGTCCTGAGAGCAGACCTGTTAGCAGGAACTTGAGCTGCACTTCCTGCAGAGCGGAGCCTTTGGGATGTTCTTCCCCAGCAACTGCACTCTGCCCTGGTTTGTAATAAAACAAACAAACAAAAAAAATACATTAATTGCAACATATGCTGATCTTAAAATCTAAAGGAACTTTACAGTGGAAGTACTCTTCAGATCTAGAAGGTGTCACGTAGCACTGTGGGGGCTCAGCTATACACTGGGTCTTATTTAGCTACGGGACTTAATTTGCATCATCTAATATCTCAAAGGTTAGATTACTCTAGAGTATTGCTATCCATAATTCAGGGGCCTTTGTCTTCTAAGAAACACTGTTTTAGCCAAAGTTGCCGGCTTCAGGGCATCAAAGGCAAATCGAGAAGGACTAGGGTTAGAGAACAGTTTCTGTACATGACAGATTATAGCATATTCCTGTCTCACTGCCTTCCTTCAGGGTTATGTTTTGATCTGATGCTCTTTAAAGTGCACATAAAATTGGTAATAATCACAAATAGGTTCAAAGAGCTCAAACCAGTCAAACCTAAAGGAAATCAACTCTGAATATTCACTGCAAAGACTGATGCTGAAGCTGAAGCTCCAATATTCTGGCTACCCGATGCGAAGAGCTGACTCATTGGAAAAGACCTTGATGCTGGGAAAGATTGAGGGCAGGAGGAGAAGGGACTGACAGAGGATGAGAAGCCTGGATGGAATCACCAACTCAAAAGACATGAGTTTGAGTAAACTCAGGGAGATAGTGAAGGGCAGGGAAGCCTGGCTTTTTGCAGTCCATGGGGTCACAGTCAGACACGACTTTGCAACTGAACAACGACAATAAAATGTGACTACAAAGAGTGCAGCAAAATTGAAACTTTAACTCACTAACAAGGGTTTAAAATATTTCTTCCTTTGTATGTGTTAAGTTGCTTCAGTCCTGTCCAACTCTTTCTGACGCCATGGACTGTAGCCCACCAGGCTCCTCTGTCCATGGGACTCTCCAGGCAGGAACACTGCAGTGGGTTGCCATGTCCTTCCCCAGGGGATCTTCCCACCCAGGGGTTGAACCTGTGTCCCTTATGTCTCCTGCACTGGCAGACAGGTTCTTTACCACCAGCACCACCAAAAGCCTGGGATAAAGTTATCACACAAGAATATGTGTGAGTGTACGTGCATGCATGTTTATCACAGGTGGTACTACTGGTAAACAATCCACCTGTCCATGCAGAAGACACGAGAGATACAGGTTCAATCCCCCAGGTTGGAAAGATTCCCTGGAGTAGCAAATGGCATCCCACTCCAGTATTCTTGCCTGGAAAATTCCATGGGCAGAAGAGCCTGGCTGGCTATAGTCCACAGGGTGACAAAGAGTTGGACACGACTGAGCACAAGCACATATTAGTGCATGTGTGTGTGTACATATATATATATATACACACATATGTATACATGTACACACACATATACACATATTGTGAAGAGGAAAAATGTAAATAATTATTTAGAGTGGGTGATGGGATTCTAAATAAACCTCTTAAACCCATCAAGTTGTTTTAGTAAAATGTTATTATAAAAGGATAAATCTGAATAAATGATCCCTTAGGATAAGCCGGACAACTGATAACTCATTTTCAGTAACAAAGATGGGGTCTAAAGCAATGGCAACAAGTAGGTGCCACGTTTACCAACTTTTGGCAGCTTGGAGCTGATTCCAGGAAACTGCATATTTCTCTTCCAGCATTTTCCATGTGACATGATTCACAAAGTATGGCAGATTAGGCCTTAATAAGCAACAGCCTTTATTCAATGAATATAAATCAGACCTCTGTACTTAACTGAACTGCTTTCAACTATCACTAAGCACATAGTGAATTTCAAATTAAAAGTTTAATTTAAAGTTTTAATTAAAATGTTTTCAAGTAACAAAGATTTAATTATTTAATACTTTCAAATCAACAACACTGTCAAGAACTGCTACACGATCTGTGTCATTTTGTCCCCCAAAATGTCATTTATATCACTTAGATACCTAAACAGCATAAAATTTCAAACTCCTATGGGCTTCATATTACTGATTAGTTCTGTGCATGTGTGTTCATAATTCTTTTCACTGTAATAGTTTATATTAAGTGCAGACAGGGTCAATTAACTCAGAAAATTATGTTACTGATAAAATGAATTTTGCAAAACAATTATGTGTCTGAACTTCTTCATAGGGATTTATGTCTGAAAGGTGAAAAAAAAAAATTGAAGTATGTAAGTTAGCATCAGTGAGCACAAAGAGCCCAAAACTGGCAGGAATTATGAGAATACCAGGGTATGGAGAGGTCAAGCCTTGCTTTGGTCACAGTGAAGCAGCCAGGACTAGAGGCCATGGCCAAGAAGCAGACTCCAGACTGGGATGATTATGACATTTGCACTGACTGGCTGTGTACTTTGGGGCAAGTTTTTAAATCTCTCCTGATCATAGTTACCGCATATATAAAATGGAAATAATAATAATAGTACCTAGTCCACAGGGTCGTCGAGGTATTAAGTAGAGAATTTGGCACAACATTTAATATAGTACTAAGCCTCCAATAAATGTCATCTCTGATTAAGATCAATAAGCTAATGCTCTTCTTTCTAGTATATCATTTATCTTCATAGCATTTAAACAAATAGAAACCTAGTAAATAATGTCCATGTTTAATTACATTGTGGAATAACAAATAATGGTAAAGAAAATCCTTTATAAACCACTGGCCACAATTTTAAGTGAATTACATGTCAACTCTGTTTGGCATATTTATAATTCCTGCTAAGTCGCTTCAGTTGTGTCCGACCCTGTGTGACCCCATAGACGGGAACCCATCAGGCTCCTCTGTCCCTGGGATTCTCTAGGCAAGAACACTGGAGTGGGTTGCCATTGCCTTCTCCAATGCATGAAAGTAAAAAGTGAAAGTGAAGTCATTCAGTCATGTCTGACTCTTCGCGACCCCATGGACTGCAGCCTTCCAGGCTCCTCCATCCATGTGATTTTCCAGGCAAGAGTACTGGAGTAGGGTGCCATTGCCTTCTCCATATAATTCCTAGTTGTATAATATTTGAAACCACCCACCCTCATTCTTCCTTGACTATATTCTGGCTCTATAATAACTAGATAGGTTTGAAATAATATTTTATTCACAAATAAATATTTGGTGAAAGTAAGAATTCCCAACATAAATATGAGAAAATGTAAGTCAAGAAGATGATTTTTTTCTAATATTGCTGTTAATTATTTCTTCAAAAACTATTTATTGTACATCTAGAAATAGGCAACACCCTGTACTGAGTGCTGGGGATGCAAGGCTGAATTAAGCTCTGTCCCACCCTTGTGGTGCGTATAACCTACAGGAAAAAACAGACAAGTAAAATCACAATGACAATTGGCAGATAACTATTAGGGACCACATAAATTTTATACCCCTCTGGTTTATTCAGAAAAGAATGAATCTACATTTTAGTTTTCTGAAGTATTAACTTTGATTCATGGGAAACAGATGGGGAAACAGTGGAAAAAGTGTCAGACTTTATTTTTGGGGGCTCCAAAATCATTGCAGATGGTGACTGCGGCCATGAAATTAGAAGACGCTTACTCTTTGGAAGAAAAGTTATGACCAAGCTAGATAGCATATTCAAAAGCAGAGACATTACTTTGCCAACTAAGGTCTGTCTAGTCAAGGCTATGGTTTTTCCAGTAGTCATGTATGGATGTGAGAGTTGGACTGTGAAGAAGGCTGAGCACCGAAGAATTGATGCTTTTGAACTGTGGTGTTGAGAAGACTCTTGAGAGTCCCTGGGACTGCAAGGAGATCCAATCAGTCCATTCTGAAGGAGATCAGCCCTGGGATTTCTTTGGAGGGAATGATGCTAAAGCTGAAAGCCCAGTACTTTGGCCACCTCATGCGAAGAGTTGACTCATTGGAAAAGACTCTGATGCTGGGAGGGATTGGGGGAAGGAGGAGAAGGGGACGACAGAGGATGAGATGGCTGGATGGCATCACCGACTTGATGGACTGAGTCTGAGTGAATTCCGAGAGATGGTGACGGACAGGGAGGCCTGGCATGCTGCGATTCATGGGGTCACAAAGAGTCGGACACAACTAAGCGACTGAACTGAACTTTGATTTAATAGTAACAACAATCACTGACTATTAATTTTGCCCTTCAAAAGTATACCTAACATGAGAGTCAGAGCAAAAAAAAAGTGGCTTACCAATCATGTTATCTAAGGAGAGGTCTGGTAGTTTATTCTGTAGGACTCCTCCAGGAATTCCACAGAAAGACACTGGTGAATACAGAGGTGACACACCAGAACTGCTGCAAAGATACAATAATGAGATGGCTCTTGCATGTCTACGGTCTGTATCATACGTTAGTAACTCAGATTACTAACTTCCGATCATAGTACTCTATCCGTTTTTCACACTAATCATTAATCTAAACCACGGGTGAAATATCTCTAGCAGGTTTACATAATCCCCTTATGATCTAATGTCTAAATATTTTTTACAGAAAAGGCCTTGCTATTTTTATATGATTCTGGCAATCTTAAAAGGGGGAAGCAAAGCAAAACAAAAAGAGATCCTATTGGTTCATTTACCTGTTCCGTGAATTTCGATTACAAACAGCAGACTTCAGTTCCCATATCATGACCCTGCCGTCGCTCACGATGAGGGCAGCTGCATTCTCATTGACGGGACAGCACACCATACTGAAGGGACGGACAGTTTTGGTCACCCTGATGGCATCACACTGGCTTCGTAGGTCATAGGTAAGCTCCTGGACAGGATCTGGATCTTAACAAGAGTATTGTTTTCTTTAAATATTAGAAAGCAACCACATTAATGTCACCGCTACTTGTTTCAATGTAAATAATACCACAATCAAAAAGAACATCATCCCTTCAACTAAAGCAAAGTTTGTCAAAAATGGCTTCCCTGTGTTTACAATTACTAATTTCTTCAGGATATAAGACAATTAACTTAATGACTGTCCACACCAAGTTTAATGTCCAAAAGAGCAATTATCAAAATAATGATTTAATATTTTTAAATGAAGAAAATCTTTCAAAAAAGATCAACAGATATATGATTAAATAATGAACAGTACACCTGTAGCCGATCATAATTTACTGTGCTCTATATCACGATGGTGTGATCACTCACCTAGAGCCAGACATCCTAGAATGCAAAGTCAAGTGGGCCTTAGGAAGGATCACTATGAACAAATCTAGTGGAGGTGATAGAATTCCAGCCGAGCTATTTCATATTCTAAAAGATGATGCTGTGAAAGTGCTGCACTCAATATGCCAGCAAATTTGGAAAAAGCAGTGGCCACAGGACTGGAAAAGATCAGTTTTCATTCCAATTCCAAAGAAAGGCAACACCAAAGAATGTTCAAACTACCACACAACTGTACTCATCTCACACACTAGCAAAGTAATACTCAAAATTCCCCAGGCCAGGCTTCAATAGTTCGTGAACCAAGAACTTCCAGATATTCAAGTTGGATTTAGAAAAGACAGAGGAACCAGAGATCAAATTGCCAACATCCAGTGAATCATAGAAAAAGCAAGAGAATTACAGAAAAATATCTGCTTCATTGACTATGCCAAAGCCTTTGACTGTGTGGATCACAACACATTGTGGAAAATTCTTAGAGATGAGAATACCAGACCACCTTACCTGCCTCCTGAGAAATCTGTATGCAGGCCAAGAAACAACAGTTAGAACCAGACATGAAACAAGAGACTTGTCCCAAATTGGGAAAGGAGTACGTCAAGGCTGTGTAATTGTCACCCTGCTTATTTAACTTTTATGCAGAGTACATCATGTGAAATGTTGGGCTGGATGAAGCATAAGCTGGAATTAAGACTGGTGGGAGAAGTAGTAATAACCTCAGATATGCAAATGACACCATCCTTATGGCAGAAAGAGAAGAGGAATTAAAGAGCCTCTTGATGAAAGTGAAAGAAGAGAATGAAAAAGATGGCTTAAAACTCAACATCCCAAAAATGAAGATCATGGCACCCAGTCCCATCGCTTCATGGCAAATAGATGGGGAAACAATGGAAACAGTGACAGACTTAATTTCCTTGGGCTCCACAATCACTGCAGATGGTGACTGCAGTCATAAAATTAAAAGACGCTTACTCCTTGGAAAGAAAGTTATGACCAACCTAGACAGCGTATTAAAAGCAGAGACATTACTTTATCGAAAAGGTCCATCTAGTCAAAGGTATGGTTTTTCCAGTGGTCACGTATGGATGTGGGAGTTGGACCATAAAGAAGGCTTAGCACTGAAGAATTGATGTTTTTGTTTTTGTTTTGTTTCGTTTTTGCTTTTTTTTTTAAATTACAATACTGTATTTGTTTTGCCATATATTGACATGAATCAACCGTAGGTGAACACAATCTCCCAATGCTGAAGCCCCCTCCCACCTCCCACCCCATATCCTCTACCTGAATCATCCTGTGCATCAGCCCCATGCATCCTGCATCCTACATTGAACATAGATTGGCGCTTCGTTTCTTACAAGAAAGTATACATGTTTCAATGCCATTCTCCCAAACCATCCCACCCTTTCCCTCTCCCTCAGAGTCCAAAAGTCCATTCTATACCTCTGTGTCTCTTTTGTTGTCTCACATAGAGGGTCATCATTACTATCTTCTAAATTCCATATATATGTGTCAGTATACTGTATTGGTGTTTTTCTTTCTGGCTTACTTCACTCTGTATAATCGGTTCCAATTTCATCCCTCTCATTAGAACTGAGTCAAATTTATTCTTTTTAAGGGCTGAGTAGTACTCCATTGTGTATATGTACCACAGCTTTCTTATCCATTCATCTGCTGATGGACATCTAGGTTGCTTCCATGTCCTGGCTATTATAAACAGTGTTGCAATGAACATTGGGGTACATGTGTCTCTTTCAATTCTGGTTTCCTCGGTGTGTATGCCCAGCAGTGGGACTGCTGGGTCATAAGGCAGTTCTATTTGCAATGTTTTAAGGAATCTCCACACTGTTTTCCATAATGGCTGTACTAGCTTGCATTCCCACCAGCAGTGTAAGAGAGTTCCCTTTTCTCCACATCCTCTCCAGCATTTATTGCTTGTAGACTTTTGGATCGCAGCCATTCTGACTGGTGTGAAGTGGTACCTCATTGGGGTCTTGATTTGCATTTCTCTGATAATGAGTGATGTTGAACATCTTTTCATGTGTTTGTTAGCCATCCGTATGTCTTCTTTGGAGAAATGCCTATTTAGTTCTTTGGCCCATTTTTTAATTGGATCGTTTGTTTTTCTGGAGTTGAGTTGCATAAGTTGCTTATATATCTTTGAGATTAGTTGTTGGTCAGTTGTTTCATTTGCTATTGTTTTCTCCCATTCAGAAGGCTGTCTTTTCACCTTGCTTATAGTTTCCTTTGTTGTGCAGAAGCTTTTAATTTTAATTAGATCCCATTTGTTTGTCTTTGCTTTTATTTCCAGTATACTGGGAGTTGGATCATAGAGGATCCTGCTGTGATTTATGTTGGAGAGTGTTTTGCCTATGTTCTCCTCTAGGAGTTTTATAGTTTCTGGTCTTACATTTAGATCTTTAATCCATTTTGAGTTTATTTTTGTGTATGGTGTTAGAAAGAGGTCTAGTTTCATTCTTTTACAAGTGGTTGACCAGTTTTCCCAGCACCACCTGTTAAAGAGACTGTCTTTACTCCATTGTATATTCTTGTCTCCTTTGTTGAAGATAAGGTGTCCATAGGTGTGTGGGTTTATCTCAGGGCTTTCTATTTTGTTCCATTGATCTATATTTCTGTCTTTGTGCCAGTACCATACTGTCTTAATGACTGTGGCTTTGTAGTAGAGCCTGAAGTCAGGCAAGTTGATTCCTCTAGTTCCATTCTTCTTTCTCAAGATTGCTTTGGCTATTCGAGGTTTTTGTATTTCCATACAAATCTTGAGATTATTTGATCTAGTTCTGTGAAAAATACTGCTGGTAGCTTCATGGGAACTGCATTGAATCTGTAGATTGCTTTAGGTAGTATACTCATTTTCACTATATTGACTCTTCTGACCCATGAGCATGGTATATTTCTCCATCTATTCCAAATTGGAAAAGAAGAAGTAAAACTCTCACTGTTTGCAGATGACATGATCCTCTACATAGAAAATCCTAAAGACTCGACCAGAAAACTACTAGAGCTAATCAATGAATATAGTAAAGTTGCAGGATATAAAATCAACACTCAGAAATCCCTTGCATTCCTATACACTAATAATGAGAAAGTAGAAAAAGAAGTTAGGAAACAATTCCATTCACCATTGCAACGAAAAGAATAAAATACTTAGGAATATTCCTACCTAAAGAAACTAAAGACCTATATATCGAAAACTATAAAACACTGATGAAAGAAATCAAAGAATTGATGTTTTTGAACTGTGGTGCTGGAGAAGACTCTTGAGAGTCCCTTGGACAGTAGGGAGATCAAACCAATCAATGATAAGGGAAATCAGTACTGAATACTCACTGGAAGGACTGATGTTGACACCAAGGCTCCAATACTTTGGTCACCTGATGCAAAGAACTGACTCACTGGAAAAGACCCTGATGCTGTGAAAGATTGAAGGCAGGAGGAGAAGGGGATGACAGAAGATGAGATGGCTGGATGGCATCACCGACTCTATGTACATGAGTTTGAGCAAGCTCCAGGAGTTGGTGATGGACAGGGAAGCCTGGCGTGCTGCAGTCCATGGGGCTGCAAAGAGTCGGACATGACTGAGCGACCAAACTCAGAAGAGTAAGCCTGAAAGTAATTGTATTTTGTGAAAGTCACTTTCATCTTCACATAGCACATCATTCCATAAAGACATCAGTTTTATTCTCCAGGATAAGATTGGAAAAGACAACTGAATGCCCTGAAGACTTATTACCCTATGTCATTTTACCATGGAAGTGACACAGGTTTAAGACATTCCTTGCTAAAGCAGAAGAAAACTCAAAGGGGTGTAATAATAAAGGTATATACAAGGTTGGACTTGTGTAAAAGAAATAGTCTCAAAAGATAACATGTGCTTGCCTCATGGATACAGTCAAAAAGGGATTACAAAAACTACTATTTTTGCTGCATACAGGAGGTGCACTGTTATAATACGCAGAGATTATCTTGGGTTTGTGCTTTCTTATGTCTCATACTATAATCATATTTTATTATCTTAAGGCAGGGATTATCATTAACTCCATGCTTTGGCTAGTATTTGCCACATAAAGCTTTAAAAAATAATTCTGAAAAAAATAAGTGAACATTATTGTGAGATATAAACTTACCTGGTTCCTCATTTGAAGTGGTGAAAATACTACTGTAAGATCTTCGAACACGTAAGGTTATACAACCATTTTCATGTAGGCAAAATAAACCATCACGTTGAAAGCAGGGAACTACCTTTAAATAGATGATGTATTTATTTTTAAAAATCATAGATTTTAAAATTATATACACAGTGAGACTCATAAACTCATATTTACAGAATACGGGCAAAAAAACAAAAACACGAAAGCACACATATAATCCCCTAATCCATCAATCTTAAAAATTTGTCTTTATTCTGTAACTTAAATAGTTCAGTATCTATCTCCAGATCTGTCGGAAGAATTTCTAGGGTTAAATCAAACCAATCAGAAGTCCAGAAAAATAAGGAATGTAAAATAACACTGTCAATCTTTAAATAAATAGAAAAAAGTGAAACTAAGGACTTTTGCAAGACTATGCAAAAGTACAGATTATTTTTCTCTATATAATTCATAATTTACTTTTGGTGATGTAATTTGTAAGCTGTAGATACCTGCAGAAAAGGAACTCCCGTTCGCTCTATTGCAATCACACCCACTGTCTGATTCACCTCAAGATCAAGGATTAAAATCTCACGAGGATAGAGCAGCAGCATGTGATTCCTTTTGGAAGGCAGGTATGCCAACTGCAGGCAATCATTGAGAGCTATGAATTCAGCACTGGAAAAAGTAAACATTTACTTCAGGCACCAAGAAATGAGTCAGACTCACACATGAGCATATGTACAAAACAGATGCAGACCCACAGACAGAAAAACAAACTTACCAAAGGTAAGGGGTGGCCAAAGGTGGGGTGGCCGTGAGGGAGGGATAAATTAAGAGTTTGGGATTAGCAGATACAAACTACTCTATATAAAATAAACAAGGTCCTACTATATGGCACAAGGAACTAGATTCAATATCCTATAATAAACCACAATGGAAAAGAATATGAAAAAGAATAGTAATATAACTGAATCACTTTGGTGCACGTGTGTGCATGTGTGCACGCACGCGCTGTGTCACTCACTCAGTCATGTCTGACTCTTTGCAATTCTATGGACAGAGGAGCCTGGCAGACTACAGTTCCTGGGGTTCTCTAGGCAAGAATACTAGAGTGGGTTGCCATTCCCTTCTCAGGGGATCTTCCCAACCCAGGGATAGAACCCACGTCTCTTGCATTGCAGGCAGATTCTTTACTGTCTAGGTCACTAGGGAGGCTCCATATAATATGTATAAGTGAATCACTTTGCTGTATATCAGGAACAAACACAGCATTGTAAATCAACTACACTTCAATTTTTAAAAGATGAATCAAACTTTATTCATATCAGAAAAAGCTAAAAAGGATTGAATTTTGTATTTTCCATGTAATAACGATCAACGAGAATGTACAACTGTCTCCTGAAATAACCAACATGAGCTAGCATCTAAACATTAGATCTCTCCTTTGTGCAAAATCCAAATTATGACAATAACACTAGATAGGCCGGAGAGATATGTTTCTAAATCACTGAAAGTTTAAAATAAACTAGTAAGTCTATGACATGAGCTGGTAAGTGACAATACTGTACAGCACTCATAAGGCAGTACTGTCACTCTTCCTTTGTAATTAGAAGTACTAGATGGACTGCTGGAAAGAAGCCTTGGGATTAAAACAAAAGCATTTAGAGTAATCAGGGCTAGAGAACTGGATCAGGAGTCAATGTAGGGCTAGAGAACTGGATCAGGAGTCAATGGACTATCTGTTTGGCCTTGAGCAAGTCATCCCTCTACTCTGCCTTCCTTCACTCTTCAGCTGTCTTAAAGATTTTTGGAACAAAGTTGGGTATTTTATTCACTTACCACAGAATTTTCTTCTGTGTAAATAAAAGAGATGAAACAATATGAGGATTGTAAGATTGTTGAAGAGTCTCAAAAATCATTTCAGTAATTTGTGATTGTTGTTATATTTAATCACAACTTTGTATTTATAATGAATTTACATATTTATTTCAATAGGAATGGGCATATAATTATGTATCATCTTCTTTTGCATAATAATTTTATTAAGGTTTTCAAATTTAAAGTAAAGTTAGATCAGAAGACCATGGAGAGGGATGTGGACTGCATTAAAATTCTGGCTCTGCACTTCCCAGTTGGGCAAGCTTAAGTAACAAATGTTAAACAATGTAAGACTCAATTTCCTCACACAGATGAACATATGATTCACATGAGAGAAAATACAGTATGTAGGTCACAAGTTATAAAACTACACAGCTTAAAAATAATTATTTATGATACAGAATTACTGAAAAATAAATAAGTTTTCAAGATACTTGAGTAATCTTCGATCGTTTCAGCATAGGATGGGGGATAAATTAAGGATAAATTTAACCAGCCTATGGTTTAATATATAAAACTGATATTTACATATCAATTCAGAATTTGTAGAGCAATTTGTATTTTACCACATTTTCAGGTAATTACCCACAAAGTCTAGATGGAATAATCTTAGTATATTAAAAATAAAAGCATTTTAAAAATGAATTCCAAAAAACTACCAAAGCAATAAAAATATAAGAACCACAGCACTAGGAAAAAAACAGAAATCTATTTTTAATGCATAAAATTAGTCCTTCAAAATAAAATTTTATTCAGTTGAAATTTCTGAAATAAAGAAAAATATAGCATTTACCAAAAGAATGCTTATTAAGTATCAGATACTATGATAAGGACTTAAGTTTCTGAATCTATTAATCTTTATAACAGCCCTAGGAAACCCTTTAAAACACTATCGTGGCTGTTGGAAGAGTGAAATCTGAGAAAGATTAAAATATACTCCAAGTCACAGAGCTACAGTTCCCCTAGAATCTTGGCCCTTAACCACTATGGGAAACCATCTTTACATGCAGAAGAAAAACATTCATATTTTACCAGCTCATGACATCACACAGCATGTAAGTCAGGAAAATGCACTTAAAATCCTAATCCAGCTTTTGCCAATTTTTAATGTGTTCAGTGCCCCCATCTTAGAATCATTCTCTCTCATTTTCAGAAGTCCAAGATGCTCACTGAAAACTAGAGGGGGTTGCTTACTGCATTACTGACAACACAGGAACCATGCTAAGTGTTAAAGCTCTTCTTAGAGGAGGAAACAAAAAATATTTTTCCTTCATAAATTCAAAATTAGAAACAAGCAAGGGTAACATGAAGATGAAAATCAACCTTAATACATCTCCAAAAATGGTATTTTCAATAAACAGATGAACACTGAACTACATGAATGTTGCTGCTAGTTTTATACTTGCAACTTACCTAGGTTTCTCTTGAGTGATTAAGATTTTCACTTTATTAAGAGCCTTCTTGGCCCCTGTGGCTGCAGCCAGCTTGTTGTGAGCTGGGCTGGAGTGTGGACTGGATATGTAAACTTTTTTCCCAGGGCCTGAGGGAGGCTTGGATGGAGAGAAATCTGAGATGAATACAATGCCCTCGCTGGTGAGTACTGTACTGAGAGAAGTGAAACTCTGATTAAAGTTTAATCAAGTTTAGCATAGAGTTTTATTTCAATACATTTTTGAGAGCAAGGTAATGATAATTTTAATAATAAGGAACTGGCAGTGTTATGCAGACATAACATAAGGGGAATGTTCTCCAAGTTACATGGAAACAGGTGGTCCATTACAATTCATCAGAGGCCTCCAAGCTCAGCACTCTAAATTAATGTTTTATATTAAAAAGATATCAGAAGGTTACTGGCAGAAAGAGAAAATGTTTGTTCTTCCAAATAAATTCAGTGTACAGACCTTCATTAGAAACCTTTCCTCATTATATCTCATAACTTCAAAATCCAAAGACTTTCAGAATATAAAATTCACAGAAGAGGAAAAAACCCCCATATATGAGGTTCTTCATATCACACTTCGCAAATTCAAATATTTAACTTGTTGCTACTAATTTTTATCATTATCATGAGTTGCTCTGTCTAAATTTACTTCCTTTTTCTTCTTGAGTGTCAAACTGAAGCTTGGGATGTGCAAACTGTTTTCACTTAATATTTAGAGTAGAAGTGCCAACAGTGGCTTACTCAGTGTATAGGAAACAGAGATATTTTATGCCTTTTTGACTGAAAAAATAATCCCCCTCACAACTGGGGCCGACTAACACCTGCTACTGCTGCTGCTGCTAAATCTCGCCAGTCGTGTCTGACTCTGTGCAACCCCATAGATGGCAGTCCACCAGGCTCTCCCGTCCCTGGGATTCTCCAGGCAAGAACACTGGAGTGGGTCGCCATTTCCTTCTTCAATGCATGAAGTGAAAAGTGAAAGCGGTAGTGCTCAGTCGTGTCCAACTCTTCACAACCCCACGGACTGCAGCCCACTAGGCTCCTCCATCCATGGGATTTTCCAGGCAAGAGTACTGGAGTGGGTGCCATCGCCTTCTATCTGATCATAAAAATCTTATCTACTCTGGCTCCTGGCAATGAGTGAGGCTGCTTTAAAGGCAGGGGACAAAGCATTCAAGAATTATGACAACCCCAGCACATTCAATGAGCAAATCAAAGATATTAGGTCAACTGATGCTTTGAAATTCCGTGCTTTCATCAACTGAATCACAGAGATGCAGTAAATTAATCTGAAGCTTTGTCTCCATTTCAGATTACAGAAGGCATCCTTCAAGGTCGATGTCTGTCTCCTCCTTCTGTGATGTCCTCACTCCCTGACTGTCAGCTAAGCCTGCTCTCCTCAGAGCTCCCACAGCACTGCCTTCCACAGCAACCTAGTGAGTGCACCCATATGTTCACATATACACATTTACACATACAAAGCCTAAACACACTGTATTGCAGTTATTTATACAGCTGTGTTTCCCATTTTAATTTCTACTTGTCTGACCTTCTGTCCCTCCATCAACTCACATACCCCTCAGTAAATATTGGAGGATACAAGTTGGAATTTTGAATCATTCAAATCCAGGGAAAACATTCTTTACCATAGTAGATTCCCTCATCTCTTTGAAGTTGTTCATCAAATATCAAAATGAAGCCTACCTTGACCACTTTATCTAATATAACAAGCCCACTCCCACTCCCGTTATCTTGTTTTATTTTTTATACCATTCATAATACATTGCAGTGTACTAATTCATCATGCTTATAGGTTACCAACTAATTCTTGTTCACTAGAATGCAAACTTTATAAAGGCAAGAATCCTTGTCTTGGTTCACTGATATATTCCAGGCTCCCAGAACACTCCTGGCATATAGTAAGTAAAAGCTCAAGAAATATTTGTTGGATAACTGAATAAAAAATATTTTCTAAATAATTTGGTCACAAAAATATCTGGCTAGAATCTAATTTTTAGATCAGTGGCTCAGTAAAACATTAAAGTATATTGGCAAAAACAGTCTCTGCAAGAAAAAACTCCCTTGGGCTTAGTCTGTTCGTGACATGCATCTGTTTATGGCACTCAAAAGGCTTGGAATGAATTACAACAATATTTTAAAAAGGAAGAAATGAATCTGGCCACAGACTAAATGAAACCCTTGACTCAGATTCTTTTGATATTCTTAGAAAAAAATTTAATTAAGTCTGAATTAGAATAACACAGCAACTCTCTCATTCTCTGACTAATCTAATTCTGATCACAAATTCCATACACTGAAGGTCTAGCTTGCTGATTTAAATTTCTAATCATCAGAATACTTGCAAAATATATGGGTATGATTTAGTATCTGTACTAGGAGCTGAAAAGATATGAACTAGATGTGCATCTTATTTTAAGATGTATGATAGGTGTGTGTATGTGTATCTTATGTATACAGCATTAACCATATATATTACAAATACCTCAATTCATTTTCCACAAGAAACTAGTACTCACAAGTTAAATGTGAGGGATCAAAAGGATCAAAAGAAAAAGAAAGGATGTTATCAGCATAGCTCTTCTTCCACAGTTTGGTGCCAGTATCCGCATTCCAGAGCACAATGTAATTTGGCGGATGGATAGCAAGCAGTAAATCCCGGGAAGCATCTTGATTCCATAACCACTGAACATCTGCAAAGACCAGATAAATAAAGACAAATTCAGAAATCACCTACTTTAAAACACTTGGTTAATGTATCCTTTATATCTAGTTGTGTATGTGTTTTCATAATCCTTAAAATCTTAACTTTTCCCCTCGTCTTCAATGTTGCATCTAAGTTTATGTGTCAAGATTGACAGGGAAAACTAATTTTACATAAAAATGAGCTACCTGAATGTTAGAATCTAGAGATCAACATTTCCAAGTAATCTGAAATATTACTTCAAAGAAAATACAAGGCAATTTACACTATTCTTTAGTTAAAACTTTATGTCAAAGACTTGTCCTAGCCATGGTCAATGTCAGACTCTCCTAATGTTTTTGTGGAGTTACTTAATGGGACTTTACAGAATTGCATGTTTTTTCACAATAATAAAGAAGATAAAGATCTAGTTCAATAGGTACAGTAAGTACTCAATAAATATTTTTTAACAGTCATTTAAAAGATTCACCCAGTCAAGAGAGCCACTCAGTCAAAGCCAGTAATACTGTATTGATTAGGTAACATAAGCAAGCAAACCAATGATCTATTGATATATGAAAATAAGAATAACATTTTATCTCTATTATCAGAAAGTAAGCATTGAGGGCTAAGTCAAAGGAGCAATTCAGGGGAGTTTACTTATAGCTTAGATCTATAAGACCATTTATAAAGAACTTATTTTTCTCATCATGCTCAACTGAAATTAATGCATTTTACCAAAGCACAAATCAATTGAGATCTGAGGAAATAAGCCCAGGAGCGTACTGATAGGGAAAAGAAAGCTAGATTCAGATCCACAGAACTGGCTACACACAATCAAGAGTTAACTAAGAAGTGATGAAAGTAAATGAAAGGGACAAAAACCAACCGCTCTAAAAGTAAGTGCATTTACACAGATGCTCGGTGGATCATGGACTTCCTCACCCTGAATAGGCTTGGCGTGCTCCTGGATCTCACACTGCGCGACTCCTGCTGCTACATCCCAAACGATGATCTTTCCATTGACATCAGCAGAGGCTAAGCGCAAGGAATATGGTGAGCCGATGTTATGATGATAATTTTCCCTGGCCCATTTAACCTAGTGTCAAGAAGAAACCAAATCAAGTAAATATTTACACTGGATGTAAACCATACATAATTTTCATAAAACACTGACCAGAACTCAAGCTACATTCTACACTTAATATTACAAAAATAGGAAATTAGCTTCCTCAAAAGTCAGATATTTTTATTATGATTTTTTAAAGTCGCAACTAAAATAGTTTTGAAAACATCACAACTTTCTTGCCTTTAAAATATCAGAAATGAGACACAGTCTTAATAATCCGGAGAATTCGGGTTAAAATTCCAGAATATCATCTCTTAAAATGGCATAAAATCTAATTCTGACAGAACACGTAAAATCCTAAACTGTTAAGAAGAATCTTCTCTTGCACTCTATTCTTCTAATTAAAAGGAGACAACTTTGAGCTACCAAAATCTCGCAAAAGGAAAACACAAAAGCAAACAAAAAATCTGGGCATCCCTCTCATAAAATCAGAAAAAAATTGTAGCAATTTTTTCTCTAAAAAAATAAATTTATGCATCATACTTTTATAGTAACATTAATAGTTTTTTAAATAAAAATACAAGAGTCCCAGCACAAATCAGGTTAACTCCTGAGCACTGAGCACTGGCAGAATAAGGAATGAAAGAGAGTCCTGCCTCTGAGCCACGGTCTTCCCTGGCCACAATCTCCCTTTTTTAGCTCCTACTTGTTTACTTTGGATCATTTCCCACATAACACTCTGTAATTATTTTGTTTACTTTGTTTTGACCTATCACCAGTCCTGCTCCATACGGCAGAATCATGGGGGCCTTGCTCACATTTCTATTCCCAGACCCTAACACAGTGCCTGCAGCTGACATTCAAGTATGTGTTTAGTAAACAAACAACACCATAGACTCTTCAAACATATACCTATATTTGAACATATACCTATGTACACAGGCACACACATGTATGTACACATAAAAGTAAACACACTCAGAGAAAATGCTAAGGTAGGGAAGCATGCTAATCAATTCCAATAGCATTCATGAAAAAGATGGCAAAAAGTGTTCCGAACTTCAGTGTTAATGAGACACATCTTTTCCTCAGGCAAGAGTTTTAAATGAAAATGTGTGTCTGCACATATGCATGTATATATGTTTAAATGTGTATATATGTATGTTTACTTTATACATGTGTGAAGGTATGTATACTCTCCCTCCTCGTTATTTACAGAATCTGTATTTGTGAATTTGCCTACTCGCTAAAACGTATTTGTAATTTTATTCGTAAAATCAGTATTTGCAGTACTTTTACAGTCATTAACAGACACATGCAGAGCAGTGAAAAATCTGAGTCACTCGACATACCAGAGCATCCCAGCTGCGGCTGAACAAGGTGCTCTTGTGTCAGTTCTCATAATGTAAACAAATGTCTTTTCTGAGGCCTACTTATTACTGTGTTTTTGCATTTCTGGGCTTCCAGTTGTGACTTCACTGTTTAAAACGGTCCCCAGCACAGCGCTCAAGTGCTGTCTAGTGCTCCTAAGCATAAGAAGCTGTGCCACGCATTACAGAAAAAAACACATGAAATAAGCTCTGTCCAGGCATGACTTATGGTGCTGTCGGCCGTGAGTTCAATGATAATAAATCAACAGTATATAGTAAATGTCTTTTAACAGAAACACATATAAAACAAGGTTATATATCAATCAGTTGATGAAAACAATGCAACTAGAGGCTCACTAGGAACCAAACTGCATTATTTCCCCTAGGAGCAATCAGTGTTTCAGTTATTTGCTAATTCAGTGTTTCCAACAACTTTACAGAATAAAGCTACCACAGAGAAGAATTATTGTAGGGTGTGTGTCTGTGTGTGTATGTGTGTGTAGTACTTGAATTCCATCTCTCTGTATATATATATATTTAAATCACCTAAATACATCATAATCAAACTGCTGAAAATCAAGATAAGGAGATGAGAAAAGATACATGCATACATATTATGCATTATACAATGCATAAAATGCATAATTTTCCCAACAAAAATTACTCTGGGAGATAACAGAGTGATCTTTAAAGAGCTACAAGGTTAAAAAAAAAAAAGTACTGGTGAAACAGTTTCTCAGACAAATAAAATCAGAAAGGATCAACCAATATCGGATACATGCCTCAAGGACTTGAAGGAAATTCTTTAGCCAAAAGGAATATGACACCAGACTGAAACACAGATCTATACTAAGAAATGAAAACTCCAGAAATGCAAAAAGACAGAAATGGGGGAGAGATAATATTTCTTCCCAAAAACAAAAAAAATTAAAAAAACAAAACCTATACCTAACATTAGACTTGATGGTGAAAGACTGAATGCTTTTTTCCTAGGCTCAGGGTAAGACAAAGGCCTTCTCCCTCAGTCCTAAGCACTGTAGTAGAGGTCCCAATCAACACAAGAGGACAAGGAAAAGAAAGAAAAGACACCAGATTACTAGTGACAAATCCAAGCTGTCATTATCTGCAGATAACATTATTGTCTACGTAAGAAAAACAAAACAATAACACTCAAGTTACTAAATCTCATGAGTTTAGCAAGATCATAGGATACATGTAGATATTAAAAAAAAATTCCCTGTATTTTTCCCTATTGCACATTACATGTAAAAATTAACTCAAAATGGATCTGAAACCCAAATATAAGAGCTAAAATCATAATATCCTTAGACAAAAACAAAGGTATAAATCTTCTTGACACTGGGAAAAGCAACGGTTCTTGGTTACAGACATCAAAATTTAAAACTTTTGTGCTTCAGAGGGCACCATCACAGAATGAGAGAAAATATTTGCCAAGCATATATCTGATATATCTGATATCTGATATATATCTGATAAGGGACTTGTATCTAGAACCATAAAGAATTCTTTCAACTCCTATGGCTGATTCATGCCAATGTATGGCAAAACCAATACAGTATTGTAAAGTAGAATAAAGTAAAAATAAAATTTAAAAAAATACAATTTTAAAATGGGCAAAGGAATGAGTAGACATTTTTCAAAGAATATCTACAAATGGCCACTAAGCACATGAAAAGATGCTACACACTATGAGCCATTAAGGAAACACAAACCAAAACACAATGAGAACCATGTCATACCCCCTGCTGCTGCTGCTGCTAAGTTGCATCAGTCGTGTCTGACTCTGTGCCCACCAGGCTCCCCTGTCCCTGGGATTCTCCAGGCAAGAACACTGGAGTGGGTTGCCATTTCCTTCTCCAATGCATGAAAGTGAAAAGGGAAAGTGAAGTCGCTCAGTCGTGTCCGACTCCTTGTGACCCCATGGACTGCGGCCCACTAGGCTCCTCCATTCATGGGATTTTCCAGGCAAGAGTACTGGAGTGGGGTGCCATTGCTTTCTCCACCTCTTACCCCCTAGAAGGGCTATAATCAAAAGGACAAGTAACAACAGATGTTGAGTTTGAGGAGAAATTAGAGTCCTCAGACACTGCTATGGGCATGTAAAATATTGAAGCCTCTTTGAGAAAAAAACAGCCTGGTAGTTCCTCAAAAGTTAAATATAAAGTTACCAGGTGAGTCAGCTATTCTACTTAGACACATATACTCAAGAGAAATGAAAACATAGGTTCACACAGACAAACTGTACACAAATGTTCACGACAGCATTGTTCATAATACCTAAAAAGTGAGATATGCCAAATATCCATCAATAAATAAATGTTATCAGTGGAATATTATTCAGCGATAAAAGGAATAGAGTACGGACACAAGCTGCGTGACATGGATGAATCTTGAAAAACATAATGCTGGGCGAAAGACGCCAGGCACACACTGCACCATCTCACTCATCTCAAATGTCTGGAACAGACAAATCTACGGAACAGAAAGCAGATGAGTGGCTGCCCAGGGATGAAGGGAAAGAGGGTAGGTGGCAACTGCTAAGGCGTACAAGGTTTCTTTGGGGGTTATGAAATTGATCGTGGTGATGGCTCCACAACTCTGGATATACTGAGAGCCATGGAACTGTATGATGCTTTAAATGGGTGAATTTTATGGTATGAGTATCTCAGTAAAACAGTTCACAACCAATAAAAGACCCCAGACCTCCACCTCCAATAGTAACGTCTTTCCTAAAATTTCACATCAGTATAATTCAATTGCCCCAGGTGTCTCAGACTTTGCACCTTTAACACTGACTTCACACAGTCATGTTATCAAAACAATACTACAATTCAGTTACTCATACAGAAACCTCAGGTCCTTCTGATTCTCCCTTAAGACTATTCACTGTAAAGTTCACCTCTAAAGTGAAAGTTGCTCAGTCACGCCCGACGCTGCGAACCTATGAACTATTGTCTGCCAGGGTTCTCTGTCCATGGAATTCACCAGACCAGAATACTGGAATGGGTAGCTGTTCCCTTCTCCAGGGGATCTTCCCAACCCAGGAATGAACGCAGGTCTCCCACACTACAGGAGGATTCTTTACCTTCTGAGCCACCAGGGAAGCCCAAAAATACTGGAGTGGGTAGCCTATCCCTTCTCCAGTGGATCTTTCTGACCCAGGCATCAAACCGGGGGCTCCTGCATTGAAGTCATTCTGTCGATTAAGACTGTTTACTATAAATGCTATCAAGTTCACCTCTTAGAGAGCTCCTAAATCTGACTCTTTTATGTCTCTTTATTTTAGGCCCTAAGGATTTCCTGCCCAAATTACTACAACTCTCCTACATGATCCCATTGCATTGTCACCTTTTTCCAACAGATCCTCCACTACTGCCAGTGAGTTTTTCTAAAATGCAAATACGATCAAATCAATCTCCTTCTTAAAAATCCAAAGTCCATCATAATCTTATAAACCTTTCAGGGTAGGTGACTTTCTCACCTAAGAACTAGCACTTAATAGTTCAATACTGATGTGACATTAAGTATATATGGAGATACTGCATACGCATGTGTGCTTAGTCCTCTCCAACTCTTTGTGACCCCATAGACTGCGGCGGGCCAGGCTCCTCTGTCCATGGATTTCTTCAGGCAAGCATACTGGAGTGGATTCCATTTCCTCTTCCAGAGGATCTTCCTGACCCAGAGATCAAACCTGAGACTCCTGCATTGGCAGGTGGGTTCTTTACCACTGAGCCATTCAGAAAGCCCGATATGGAAATATTAGGCTGCCCCAAATAAGAGTATCACGTGTAAAACCTACTCAACATTCCTACATTTGAATTTAATGAGATTCTAGCAATATTTAAAACTTTAGGACAGACAATTTATGATAGGGTGGAAATAGGATCTGACTTACCTTGACAACATCAGCTTTATGCTTTTCTAAAACTTGAAGCGTTTGTGCAGTATTGGAATCAATCACTACCACAAGCGAATGACATCCATAAGCAATTAAACCTTGCCAGCCCCTAACAAAAAGTGTTAACATTTAAGTTAAGAGCAAAGCAAAACAACTTCTTTCTTGCCAAAAGGCATCCTAAAGAACAGATAAATCTAACCAATTGGCACCACCATTATTAAAATTATTATGTAAGCCCAAAGGCTAGCACTTTACATTTTACCAAGCACTTTACATTTTACCATTTAAACAGAAAAGGTCTAGCTAAGCTTTAAAAAACAAAACTTGTTGAAAAAAATTTTTTTTTCCGATAAAAAAATTAAGTTCTGACATATGCCTGTAGAGGTGTAAAGACATATAAAGCGACTCCGGTCGTCTATTTGTCTTCGAGAGCTTACCCCTCGTCTTACTCAACTCTGAATCCCGAGCATCCAGAGTGCGTGGGACCACACTCCACGCTCTGTGATAAGCACTGGTCCCTCCAGCCAGATAAAAAGATGAACACTCAACAGCAAGTTTCTGTACTCTTGCCAACCTTCCCAGAAGCCGCAGCTCCAAGTCTGCTTTATATTTCCCTGGTTATTAATTATCGGTGTCGTCTTACAGTAAAAAGATAAAGGTGAAATGAGCTGGCGAGAGCCCAGGGTCCTGGCACAGCGTCCAGCACATTGTTGAACGGATACAGGTGAAGAAATGGGGATGAGAGAAAAAGAAGGCAGAACTGGGGGAGAACGGAACTGACATGGGGGCGAGAAGCCCGGAGACTTGGGAGGAGAGGGTAGGAGTGGGGAGTGGGGCCGGTGAGGAAGGTGAGGGCAAAGAGCGGAGAGAAACAAGAGATGAGAGAACGAGGGCAAGTTCCCACATGGGTTCTGGTTTTTTTTTTTAACAGCTTTTATAGCAACAACAGAAAGCCAGCATTTAGAAATGAAAATCTCTAAAGTGTGAAGGCAGCGTCCAGTCTTGAAGAGAACAAATTAAGCAGGAGGATGAAACCTCTTGTTCTTTCCCCCTTCCCCTCACAGACTCCTGGCCGAGCCTGGCGGCCTCGGAGCCCGGCGCCCTCACCAGTCCACCGCCGCCTTGTTGTGGGTATTGAGGGCCCCGGTGAGGGTGCGCGCCGACACCTTAAAATTCACGGTGTAGGGCAACATCGCCACGGCTAAACTGGGCCCTTAGAGCCGCCGCGCAACCAGGAAGCCGGCGCACACTGGGCTTCCGTTCCAAAAATAGTCCGGGTAGCTCCTTGGGCGCCGCACTTTGGTTCCGCTAAATCCGAGGTTCCACCGCTCCCTATTCCGTTGCCTTCAGGTTCCGTCACTCCTGTGATCCTCCTGCTTCAGGGTTCCGCCACCTTGGGGTTCCGAGGCTCCGTATAGGATCTGGTTGTGCCTTGAAGGAAAAGGTGTTGCCTGGGGTCACATCTGTTTTCTTAAGACTGGGACTGCGTAAGCCTATGTGCTCTGATGAAAATGTAAGCCTACGTGTCCTGATGAAAATGGTGAAAAGCAAGAGCTAAAAGTCCCGATTAGGCCTTCGATCAGTTAACTCAGGAAAACTACCAGTGCCTAGTCAAGGCTATGGTTTTTCCAGTGGTCATGCACGAATGAGAGAGTTGGCCTGTAAAGAAAGCTGAGCGCCAAAGAATTGATGCTTTTGAACTGTGGTGTTGGAGAAGGCTCTTGAGAGTCCCGTGGACTGCATGGAGATCCAACCAGTCCATCCTAAAGGAAATAAGTCCTGAATATTCATTGGAAGGACTGATGCTGAAGCTGAAACTTTGGCCACCTGATGCAAAGAGCTGACTTATCTGAAAAGACCCTGATGCTGGGAAAGACTGAAGGCAGGAGGAAAAGGGGACGACAGAGGATGAGATGGTTGGATGGTATCACGGACACAATTGACGTGAGTTTGAGTAAGCTCTGGAAGTTGGTGATGGACAGGGAGGACTGGTGTGCTGCAGTCCATGGGGTCGCAAAGAGTCAGACACGATTGAACGACTGAACTGAACTGAACCAATGCCAGGCACTGTTGTAGGTGTTGAGGATATAGTGAGGAAGAGGACACAGAGTCTCCACCCTTATGGAGCTCATAGAATAAATGAGATTGTGGATTTAAGAATAAGTTTCCATGATCTGGAAAAAAAGAGTAAGTGAATGTATAGAGAGAGTGAATGAAATGAATAGCCAGAATTTGAAAAATTTTCAATGGCAACCATGCACTTTATGCTATCTGTTAATGGTTCCTATAATGAACTGCTATTACTAATACCAGATATCATTTCTTGGGAATTACCACATGCTAGGCAGTAAACTAAGGACTTCCTTGTTAGCTAAGCCTTTTCTTTGATCCACACACAGGATTTCCTTCTTTTGGTCCTAGGTGTCTTGAAAGGTTAGTATCAGTAATAGAAGGGCATTTATTGAGACTTTGGGCAGATCACGTGAGTTCATTAAGCCTCCTTTTCTTCTATTATATAGAGGGAGGGGTTAATTATCCTTAGATCATTAAAAGCATTACATTAGATAATATATTAAAGAACCTAACACAGCACTTAGATTCCTAAGTGCCTTATAATTTACTGGCAGAGCTGGAATATAAATATAGGTCCTTTTGGGGGGTAGGGGGTGGGATAGCACTGCCCCTCTAAGCTGTGCTGGGCTTAGTCACTCAGTCATGTCCACCGCTTTTCCACCCCGAGGACTGTAGCCCGCTGGGCTCCTGGCTCCCTCTGTCCATAGGGATTCTCCAGGCAAGAATACTGGAGGGATTGCCATGCCCCCTTCCAGGGGATCTAACCCAAGAATCGAATAGGAGTCTCCTGCATTGCAGGTGGATTCTTTACCAGCTAAGCTACCAAAGGAAGCTTACCTACCCCCACCCCCAACTAAGCTCAGTCAGTTCAGTCACTCAGTCATGTCCAACCCTTTGTGACCCCATGGACTGCAGCATGCCAGGCTTCCCTGTCCATCACCAACTCCAGAAGCTTTCTCAAACTCATGTCCATGGAGTCCATGACGCCATCCAACCATCTCATCATCTGTTGTCCTCATCTCCTCCTGCCTTCAATCTTTCCCAGCATCAGGGTCTTTTCCAATGAGTTTGCTCTTTCACATCAGGTGGCCAGAGTAGTGGAGTTTTAGTTTCAGCATCAGTCCTTCCAATGAATATTCAGGACTGATTTCCTATAGGATAGACTGGTTTGATCTCCTCATAGTTCTAGGGACCCTCAAGAGTCTTCAAAACTCCAAGAGTCTTGGAGACCCATTCTTTGGCACCACTCATGGGGTGCCCAAGTCCCTCTGCTGCTGCTGCTGCTAAGTTGCTTCAGTTGTATCTGACTCTGTGCGACCCCATAGACGGCAGCCCACCAGACTCCCCCATCCCTGGGATTCTCCAGGGAAGAACACTGGAGTGGGTTGCTGTTTCCTTCTCCAGTGCATGAAAGTGAAAAGTGAAAGTGAAGTTGCTCAGTCATGTCTGACTCTTAGCCACCTCATGGACTGCAGCCTACCAATCTCCTCTATCCATGGGATTTTCCAGGCAAGAGTACTGGAGTGAGTTGCCATTACCTTCTCCACCAAGTCCCTCTAAGCTATCTTAAATTTGAAGAGAGATATTCCCTCTCTAAGGTGTATCCTGCAAGAGAAGTAATGAGAATTTGGCTAAAAGTGGAGTTGGATTTTCTGAGTCACTCATGGGGATACCAAAACCACAGTGATTTGCTTTAAGACCAGGGTTTTAAGGGATCCCAACAGTGAACATATCAGACAGGGTTTGGGGAACTGCAGTTCTGGATGAACCATGATGACCTTGGCCCTGAAGGGGCTAACTCAGCTCTTTCTAAAGAGCCAGCCTGTCTGTACTCATAGCCAAAGACATAGGCTGTTTGAGCTGCCAGGCAAGCCCTAACCGGTGCTCCTCTGACCATCCTGCGGTCGTATTATGCTTACAATGCAGTCTGGAGCTCACATCTGTAACCTTAGGAGTTAGCTTTAAAAGACTGCGACTTGTGTATTTTTCAGAATAATGATGTCGCCTTCTTTTCCAGACTTGGGCCTCCTGAGCTTCCCTTCTCAGGCTGTATCTTTACTCAAACCCTTCTCCTGACACTTGGTCACTTAGCCTCCCGCTACCTCTAGCATCAATATGGGCCATGACGTTTACTACATTAGTTAGATTATTTTTCTTATAACACTGCTATTTTAAATTGGTCAATCCTGTCTTATTTTAAATGAGAGCATTTGAACTGCAAACCAACCCTGTTTCATCAGTGGTAGGTATTGCCAACTCCAAGTTCTAGATAAAGAAACTCAGCCTCAGAAAGGGGAAGTGACTTACCCAAGATCACTTCTGGCCAGTGAAAGAGGTGAACTTTCACGCACTCAGGGCTTAGTCCAAGATACAGAACTGCTCTCATGTGAGGTTTAGGCATAGTTATGCATTGTCACAGGGATGAAATTGGGACCACGTGTGTGCACTTTGTGCAGTCAATGCATTTTATTTATTTTTTTCCAGATTTTCATTTTAATTACTACTGTGAAACAACATAATTTAGTACCAAATGTTTAAAAACCCATTATAATTACCAGACTCTGAAATACGCATCATTTGGATCTCATCAACTACACAAAACTCATCCATTTTTCTTTTGAAAAAGGTAGTGGAAATCCCAAAGAATAAGGGAAAGACTACTAGTTAAAGGTATGATAACTAATCGAGCACCATGATTTCATTCTCAGGACCTCCCAAGAGGCTGGAAGGAGGAAGGGAAGAAGTGAGGATGTTGAAGAAATAAGGGCTGCTCTTAACTTCTGGCCCCTTTTGTGCTGTGAGGCAATGCAAGGTCTAGCTAAAAACAAAACTGTGGAGGCTGGAGATTAAAACAAAAGCTTTTGGTTCAGACGGTAAAGGAGGCCCTAGAGAACAGTAGACTCAGTTTATCCAGAAGGCAGTGCTGGAGTTGGCTTCAGCAACTAGGGGGTTTCTTCTTGGCATCCACGTCCTTTTTAATTTCTTCAGGTTTTTTAGCCAGGTTTGGTATGTCATAGTTTTGAGCCAGATACATTCCCACCACGTTGCCAAGAGTGAATCCAAGCAAGAACTGGAGCATAGTGGCAGCAAAGAGCCAGTCAATGCATTTTAAAGGAAAGGAACCCAGTAACAGTAACACCCAGGCATCCAGTCACACCCAGTAACCAGTAACAGCCCCCAGGCACAGTTGGCAGCTGAGTGGGGGACTGGAAGAACAGGAGGGGGTACTAGACTGACAGCCTAGACTTGGCATCTATTTATCTTTCCTGGGTTTTTCCTTAAATACCTTCCACCCACCCTTTACTTCCTTTTGGATGATCATCAGTCCGATTTATTGTCTGACTACTCTTGGTATTGATCTCTTTTTGTGTCTGCACATATTATGGGTAATTATTACAGTACAATGGATCGGTCACTGCACTTTATGACTTGGGGTTTATTAGACTAAAGGAGGTTTCTGAGAAAAGCAGTCATGGTGAAATGGATTTCTCCTGAGGAAGCCGTGTGAGGGATGTGTTTTTCTTACATCCTGAGCACAAGGAGAGACAGTCAGGTGTTGCTGGAAATGGCAAGAGCTTTGTGGTCAGACAGACAGACAGACAGACAGGTGGGAGTCCTGCTCTGGTCCAGCCACCTCCTAGCTCTGTGACTTTGGGCAAATTTAGGGTGTTAAATATTGTTATGTAAGGTTCTCCAATGTGATGGTTGTCTTGGGTATTAAGGACAAGGAGCCATGTGTGTACCCATTTGGGCCCCTTCTCTCTTTCCAGCTGGTCCACATAACTAACCTGCAGGCAAAACTAATTCTTGGGGTCACTGGGGCTCTGTCAGTGTGTGTTTATCCAGTTATTGGCTGTTTTTAATGGACAAATAAGCTAGAAGACATCCTTATTTGATTCATTCATCAGAATTGTATTAGTCCAAATAAATAATGTCTTAATACTGAGCTCATGGAATAGCATTTCATAAATTAGATTAGCTTTACAAACTTGTGGCTAGTGCACAAGCATGCTTTTTGAGAAGAAGTAATTCTATTCACTACATATTCTTAACAAGCTTGGATCTTGGTAGAAATAAACTGTGAGATGCTCTAACAGGCTTAAGGGTTTCTGGTCTTTCACAGAATCTTCCAGTTGTTGCAATTAAAAACAAATGCCAATTTGACACTTCTAAGTGTCATATTTGTGTCGTGTTTGTGTTCCTACTCAGGGTATATGGCTGGCTTGTAATTCAAAGTCTGCCCTAGAAGAAGTCTTGAGTGTAAATAGACTAAATCTAGAGTCCTAGAAACCAGCATAAGATAAAAAAGTGAACTTGTAAGCTCCCTGGCATATCCTGAAAGTGTTTCTCATTTTACTCTCTTGAAATATTAAGAACAATATCAGTTTTTAAAAAGAGAAAAATGTGTCCATAATCTTTACTTGCTATTGTGAATTTTATATTCAGTTCAGTTCAGTCATTCAGGCATGTCCAACTCTTTGTGACCCCATAGACTGCAGCACGCCAGGCCTCCCTGTCCATCACCAACTCCTGGAGCTTACTCAAACTAAAGTCCATTGAGTTAGTGATGCCATCCAACCATCTCATCTTCTGTCATCCCCTTCTCCTCCTGCCTTCAATCTTTCCCAGCATCAGGGTCTTTTCCAATGAGTCAGTTCTTCATATCCGGTGACCAGCGTATTGAAGTTTCAGCTTCAGCATCAGTCCTTCCATGAATATTCAGGACTGATTTTCTTTATGATGGACTTGCTGGATCTCCTTGCAGTCCAAGGGACTCTCAAGAGTCTTAACTAACACCACAGATTAAAAACATCAGTTCTTCAGCGCTCAGCTTTCTTTATGGTCCAACTCTCACATCCATACATGACTACTGGAAAAACCATAGCTTTAACAAGATAGACCTTTGTCAGCAAAGTATTCTCTCTGCTTTTTAATATGATGTCTAGGTTGGTCATAGCTTTTCTTCCAAGGAGCAAGTGACTTTTAATTTCATGGCTGCAGTCACCATCTGCAGTGATTTTGGAGTCCAAGAAAATAAAGTCTGTCACTGTTTCCATAGTTTTCCTATCTATTTGCCATGAAGTGATGGGACCAGATGCCATGATCTTCATTTTTTGAATGTTGTTTCAAGCCAACTTTTTCACTCTCTTCTTTCACTTTCATCAAGATGGTCTTCAGTTCCTCTTCACTTTCTGCCATAAAGGTGGTGTCCTCTGTGTATCTGAGGTTATTGATATTTCTCCCAGCAATCTTGATTCCAGCTTGTGCTTCCTCCAGCCCAGTATTTCTCATGATGTACTCTGCATATAAGTTAAATAAGCAGGGGGACAATATACAGCCTTGACGGACTCCTTTCCCGATTTGGAACCAGTCTGCTGTTTCATGTCCGGTTCTAATTGTTTCTTCGTGGCCTGCATACAGATTTCACAGGAGGGAGGTCAGGTGGTCTGGTATTCCTATCTCTTTCAGAATTTTCCACAGTTTGTTGTAATCCACACAGTCAAAGACGTTGAAATAGTCAATGAAGCAGAAGTAGATGTTTTTCTGGAATTCTCTTGCTTTTTCTGTGAGCCAGTGGATGTGGGCAATTTGATCTCTAGTTCCTCTGCCTCTTTTAAATCCAGCTTGAACATCTGGAAGTTCTTGGTTCACATACTGTTGAAGCCTCACTTGGAGAATTTCGAGCTTTACTTTGCTAGTATGTGAGATGAGTACAATTGTGCAGTAGTTTGAACATTATTTGGCATTGCCTTTCCTTGGAATTGGAATGAAAACTGACCTTTTCCAGTCCTGTGGCTGCTGCTGAGTTTTCCAAATTTGCTGGCATATTGGGTGCAGCACTTTCACAGCATCATTTCTTAGGACTTGAAATAGCTCAGCTGGAATTCCATCACCTCCTCTAGCTTTGTTCATAGTGATGCTTCCTAAGGCCCATTTGACTTTGCATTCCAGGATGTCTGGCTCTAGGTTAGTGATCACACCATCGTGGTTATCTGGGTCATGAAGATCTTTTTGTATAGTTCTTCTGTGTATCCTTGCCACTTCTTCTTAATCTCTTCAGCTTCTGTTAGGTTCATACCTTTTCTGTCCTTTATTGCACCCATCTCTGCATGAAATATTCCCTTGGTAGCTCTAATTTTCTTGAAGAGATCTCTAGTCTTTCCCATTCTATTGTTTTCCTCTATTTCTTTGCATTGCTCGATGAGGAAGGCTTTCTTATCTCTCCTTGCTATTCTTTGGAACGCTGCATTCAAATTAGTATATCTTTCCTTTTCTCCTTTGCCCTTAGCGTCTCTCCTTTTCTCATCTATTTGTAAGGATTCTTCAGACAACCATTTTGCCTTTTTACATTTATTTTACATTTTTCTTGCAATCCCGTTCAAATAAAGATATATTTCATACTTTCATAATGCATGTACTTTTTATTAATATTTTTTTTTTACCCTTCTATTGTAAGTATGGGGTTCCCTAGTGGCTCAGACTGTAAAGAATGTGCCTGCAGTGTGGAAGACCCAGGTTGATCCCTGAGTCAGAAATATCTCCTAGAGAAGGAACTGGCAACCCACTCCAGTACACTTGCCTGGAGAATTTAATGGACAGAGGAGCCTGTTGTGCTACAGCCCGTTGGGTCGCAAAGAATTAGACATGACTGAGCGACTAACACTTTCACATCATTAGTATACTTATAATAGTTATATATAGTCATAATTATCATTCAAATTAATTCACAGTATTTCATAGAATAGAAAAACAATGATTTATTTAGCTATTTCACTATCTGCTGATATTTAAGTTATTTCCATTTTAGTAAAAAAGATACAGCTACAGTAAAGATCTTCATGCTTAGAGTTGGTTTTAATTCTGTTATTTCCCTAAAATAATCCACAGGAGTAGTATAATTGTCTTTTATTTTAGTATTAAATTTTTTCTAAATTACAAAATAAATAAGTGCTTATTGTAGAAAATATGCAACTTCCAGAAGAGCATAAATACAAAAAAACTATTATATGATTACTGGTAATATTGGCTTCTTTTAAGAGACTAAATATTTCTTCCTTTAAAAAATGCATATTTTTTATAAAATTGAGGTCATTGTCTAAGAGCTAATTTTACTCTCTTTTCCACTCAGTAATGAGATGTAGTCATTTGCAAATATTTCCCTAATTTAATATGCCCTTTATTTGGTGAATTTGAGGAAAGACAGAAATTTAACATCTTCTGTGGGAATCAAGTGCATCGCCCATCGTATGCCCTTTTCTTACAACAAAAGCAGGTCTTTCATTGCCTAACTACTAGACTACAGTTTGACAGTGCAGTGTTCTGTGTTTGTCATGACACACCCAACTCTAGGCCTGGTGTCAACCAAGGAAGCTGAAGAAAAGGAGCCCTTTCTGAAGGCCCCAGATGCTTCCAAGTCTGGAGCTGAGCCAGGCGCCAGGACTGGGGGTATCGTTCCTCCTTCCTGCTTGTCCTGCTCCCCTCACTGGCCTGCTGTTTTTCCCATGGGGACACTGGTGCAGCAGGAGCTGTCTCCCAGAATCTGCACTCACTATCTACACAGTCCCCATGGGGAGCCTGGGACTCCCTGTCTTTACCGGTCTTTCCTGGTCTTTCCTTGGGTGTCATTGAGCTCAACACCTGGGAGGCTGGTCCAGATGGCAGGAGGCAGCTGTCAGACCCATGAGTCTGACTCCAAGACAGACCTAGCAGGTGGTCACCAACAAGCTGATTATCAAGAATTCAGCTCCTGCCTTTGAAGGATGCTGTTTTGAGGGTGAAGTTAATGCCTAGAGTTCCAGCCAAATTCATTAGGAAAATGACACCTGACTTTTTTGTGGGCCATGTCTCTCATGTCTGTCTCGTTTGCACAAAGGGTTTCAATAAAGAGAAGGAAAAGTCATAAATCTTCTTCATACAGGATGCAGTGGTCATGAAAGTTAATTCTCTGTAGGATACAGGTTTAAATTTCACTTAAGGTATTTTAAAGGGAAAACCACTAGGATTCTTGCATAACTGTACAAAGGGACATTTTATAAATCTTGATGAACTGAGTAACAATGCTGTTTATTGAGAAGCAGTACACTAAAAATTGTATTTCAGACTATGTACATGTACATACTTACAGATACAAATATTCTCTCAAAGTTACTCAGTAGTGTCCAACTCTTTGTGACCCCGTGGACTGTAGGTCATCTGGCTTGTCTATCCATAGAGTTCTCCTGGCCAGAATATTGGAGTGGGTTGCCATTTCCTTCTCTGAGGAACTTTCCTGACCCAGGATTGAACCCTGGTCTCTGGCATTGCAGGCAGATTTTTACAGTCTGAGCCACCAGAGGGTATGTGTTAGTTGCTCAGTCATGTCTGACTCTTTGTGACCCCATGGACTGTAGCCCACTGGGCTCCTCTGTCCATGGGATTCTCCAGGCAAGAATACTGGAGTGGGTTGCCATTCCTTTCTCCAGGGGATCTTCCTGACCCAGAGATCGAACCCAGGTCTCCCACATTGCAGGCAGTTTCTGTACCATCTGAGCTACCAGGAAAGAATGTAGTAAAATTGCAGTGATATTAAAAGGTTCTCCTACTGAGTCTTGCCTGTCCTGGCTGAGCACTCTCTGTGGGCTTGGGAAGCAGAAGACGTGAGTTACTCCTGAGGCCAAAACAGAAAAGGCCAATAGAGCAGCCATTATTGAAGACATTTATGGTGTCTGTGATTGAGGAATCCATTGACTCTCTGCTTTATTCAGCTCATAAGGAGAGTCTTTCTATGGTAATATATTCACATCAGGGCTTTATTGGTATTGTAGGATTTGCATTAGGGCTCATTAATCTACAACAGGAGGTAGGAAGTACCTTAACATGAACTTAAGTGATTCACGGAAGTGATAATAACACATCAGTTTTTAAATTAAGGGGAAATTGTCCATCCCTGAACAGTACTTATTCCTCTAAAATGGAGTGTGTCAAGTGCAGTAAAAATTTCCTTTATGCTCTGAAAACTGCACAGACCTTCCCGGTGGCCCCCATGAATCAGATCTATCCTCCTGGGAAATCATGCTCTCCCCTAACTGCTGCCCTTCCCCTCCTGCTCCTATATGAAGCCCAACCTGGGCAGGCAAAATGCCTAGGGGTCCCTTCCACAGGCCCCATCACATTGGGAGTGAGGATTCCTACATAGGAACTTCAAGTGGATACAAGCATTCCATCCAAAACAGAGAAGTGGAAGTAAGAATTAAACTAGAAAGAGGATTTGTGTTGACAGTGCAGCCTGGAAAGGAAAGGGGGCTGTTCAAACTTTTAGCTAGTTGGCACTAGCTAGATACACAGCTGCCTGCCATGTGATTCCCTTGAGTCTCATCCAATAGGACTCAGCCTGATTCAGCTGTGTAAGTAAGTGTTAGTCGCCCAGTCGTGCGCAACTCTTTGCCACCTCATGGACTGCAGCCCACCAGACTCTTCTGTCCATGAGATTTCCCAGGCAAGAATACGGGACTGGGTTGCCATTCCTTTCTCCAGAGGATCTTCCTGATCCAGGAATCGAACCCAGGTCTCCCGCATTGTAGGCAGACGCTTTAACCTCTGAGCCACCAGGGAAGCCTCTGAAGCCTGTGTACCCCTTCCCAAATAATCCGTAAACCTCAGGAGACACTGACTTCACTACCCTTGGCTGTAAGCTTGGGCCTGATTGGTTCAAGTGAGTCCTCTTCCTCTCTATCAGTGGTTGTTTCAGGAATTGACATGAAATATGCTTCTGCCTGGGCTTCCCAGGTGACTCAGTGGTAAAGAACGCACTTGTCAATGCAGGAGACACAAGATATGCACGTTTGATCCCTGGGTCAGGAAGATCCCCTAGAGAGGGAAATGGTAAGCTACTCTAGTATCCTTGCCTGGAAAATTCCGTGGACAGAGGAGCCTGGCAAGCTACTGTCTATGGGATCACAAAGAGTTGAATATGACAGAACAACTGAACACACACACACACACACACACACACACACACACACACACACACACACTTCTGGCCAGTAAAATATGAGAGGTGTTTTGCTGGAGATTTCTGAGAACATTCTTCCTTGGTCCTCTGAGAGACTTTGAGAAACAACTCTCCGTTTCTCCTTTTGGATATGAACAAGGGAGAATTAGTCCTAGTTACTTCTAAAGCCACCCTATGAGCAGGAGGAAAACCCAATTTAGGATGCAATTGACTCTGGACATCAGACGAGAGTCATGGAAAGAGTTTGGGGTCCAGTTATATCCTGAACCTGATGTCAGCTACCCTAAGGCTCACCCTATCTTCAGACTTTCTCTTGTTTAAGTGGATTTTCAGTTTAATCCAGAGTTAATTGGTTTTCTGTTACTGAAGCCTAAAAACACCTAAAGGCTGACATCTTTTGATACTGGAAATAACACATACTCCAAAAGTTAAATCATAGCAATAGAATATTGGTGCAAGTGGTGTCTGAAAGCATTCTTTGATAAGAGCTGATGAGCAGTCCACACTCCCCATCAGGGATGTCATTAAATGCAGAAGGTACACACTACCTCCCTATCAGGAAGCGTCAAGCTCCTGTGAAAGCAATTTCTGTTCTGTACCATCTGAGTTTGGCAGACCCTGTTTTGACCAACATTTCAACCACTCAGCTATCATCTGGACACTTAGCCTTGAGTTGTGCCATTGATTTTCTTAAGACCGCTTTCAGCTCTCCATTTCTCCACTACTAACCTAGCAGGCCCAGGAGGGCAGCAATCACTTACTCTGAGAAGCATTTTCATTTATATTCATGATTAATTTGTGGGGAGCCAGCCGAGAGTCAGCAATAGAAATGCTGTTGCCTGGGAAACAAGATTCTTCTTGGAAATTTTTGAGAAACGTGTGGTCCTTGATGCTTCATGAAACACTCAACTTCCTCTAAGAACTGAGCCACCAAGGTAACCCTGCTGATCCATTTTAGAATGCAGAACTCCAGAGCCTGAAGTCATGGTTGACTTTTTACTCTGCCTAAATGTGGCATCACTGACTCAATGAACATGAGTTTGAGCAAACCCAGGGAGATAGTGAAGGACAGGAAAGCCTGGTGTGCTGCAGTTCATGTGGTTTCAAAGAGTCACACATAACTTAGCAACTGAAAGCAAAAACAAAAAAATAGGTCCAAATCTCCTGGAGAAGCACTTTGTACTTCCTACTCAGAAAGTTAAATCTACCCTGTAATAAACTCTACATCCTATGGGCATAACTGAAGATAACACATTCAGAGCTACTCCAGACTGATCTATATTCTACCTGCGAGGCTGGTGGCGATGAGTTCTTTGTCAGACACTCATGGTGAAGATAGCTTTTGGCCCTGGAGATGGACTATTATATACCTCTGAGGAATTCCAAGTTTTCCCTGGAAGTAATAGCATGTTGCAACAGAAGCTGAAATTCAAGAGTAGCACGCTAGCAGATTTAATAAAATATTAAAAACCATGCCATCCCACCAAGGTGTACTAGGGTTCCAATTTCTCCACATTCTTGCCAACATTTGCTGTCTTTTTTTTTAAACACTAGCCATCCTAGTAAGAGTTGTGAGATGTGAGAGTTGGACCATAAAGAAAGCTGAGTGCTGAAAAATTGATGCTTTTGAACTGTGATGTTGGAGAAGACTCTTGAGAGTCCCTTGGACTGTAAGGAGATCAAACCAGTGAATCCTGAAGCAAATCAGTCCTGAATATTCATTGGAAGGACTGATGCTGAAACTGGAAACTCTAATACTTTGGCAACCCTTGCAAAGAACAGATTTATTGGAAAAGACCCTGTTGCTGGGAAAGATTGAAGGCAGGAGGAGAAGGGGATGACAGAGAATGAGATGGTTGGATGGCATCACCGACTCGATGGACATGAGTTTGAGCAAGTTCCAGGAGTTGGTAATGGACAGGGAAGCCTGGCGTGCTGCAGTCTCTGGGGTCACAAAGAGTCAGACATGACTGAGTGACTGAACTGAACTGAACTGATCCTAGTAAGTGTGAGATGATATCTCACTGTGGTTTTGATGTGCAGCTCCCTGAAGATGAATATTAGTGACCTTGAGCATCTTTTCATGTACTTGGCCATCTTAAAATTTTACGTATTATTTATAAATAAAGACCTGCATCAGGTTTGGTTGCTGCAGGATCTTCATTATGTCGTGCAGACCATTCGTTTCAGTCCCAGCCTCCCTGCGTGGCGCATGGGCTGAGTTGCTCCATGGCAAGTAAGATCTCAGTTCTAAAACCAGGGATCAAACAGCCATCCCCTTCACTGCAAGGCAGACTCCACCCCTGGACCACTGGGGAATTCCCCATACTTGGGTGTTTGTATGTCTTTTTGGAGAAATATCTATTCAAATCTTTTGTCCATTTTTAAAATCAATTTATTAGGGGTTTTTTTTCCTTGTTTTTTTCTTGAGTTATAGGAGTGCCCTATATATTTTAGAGATGAAGTCCTTGTCAGATATATTGTTTGCAACTATTTTATTTCATTCCAAAGTAACCTTTTCCACTCTATTGACTGTTCCCTTTCCAGTTTGATATAGTTCCACTATATTTTTGCTTTTGTTATCTGTGTTTTTGATGTCGTATCCAAGAAATCGGTGTCCAGATCAATGTCAAAAAGGTTTTCCCCTGTTTTCTTCTAGGGGTTTTACAATTTCAGGTCTTGTCTTTAAGTCTTTATTCATTTTGAATTCTATTTTTTTTGATGGAATAAGATATAAGGCTCAATTTCATTGTTTTCCAAAGGGATGTACAGTTTTCCCAAAATTACTTATTGACAAGACTATCCTTTATCCATTGTGTATTCTTGACACCCGTTTCGAAGATCAGTTGATAATACTTTGTGAAAGTGAAATTGTTAGTCACCTCAGTTCAGTTCAGTTCAGTTGCTCAGTCGTGTCCAACTCTTTGCGACCCATGAATCACATCATGCCAGACCTCTCTGTCTACCATCAACTCCCGGGGTTCACTCAAACTCATGTCCATTGAGTCAGTGATGTCATCCAGCCATCTCATCCTCTGTCGTTCCCTTCTACTCCTGCCCCCAATCCCTCCAAGCATCAAGATCTTTTCCAATGAGTCAACTCTTCACATGAGGTGGCCAAAGTATTGGAGTTTCAGCTTCAGAATCAGTTCTTCCAATGAACACCCAGGACTGGTCTCCTTTAGGATGAACTGGTTGGATCTCCTTGCAGTCCAAGGAACTCTCAAGAGTCTACTCCAACACCACAGATCAAAAGCATCAATTCTTCGACGCTCAGCTTTCTTCACAGTCCAACTCTCACATCCATACATGACCACTGGAAAAACCATAGCTTTGACTAGACGGACCTTTGTTGGCAAAGTAATAACTCTGCTTTTCAATATGCTATCTAGGTTGGTCATAACTTTCCTTCCAAGGAGTAAGCATCTTTTAATTTCATGGCTGCAATCACCATCTGCAGTGATTTTGGAGCCCCAAAAATGAAAGTCTGACACTTTCCCCATCTATTTCCCATGAAGTGATGGGATCGGATGCCATGATCTTCGTTTTCTGAATGTTGAGCTTTAAGCCAACTTTTTCACTTTCCTCTTTCACTTTCATCAAGAGGCTTTTTAGTTCCTCTTCACTTTCTGCCATAAGGGTGGTGTCATCTGCATATCTGAGGTTATTGATATTTCTCCTGGCAATCTTGATTCCAGCTTGTGTTTCTTCCAGTCCAGCGTTTCTCATGATGTACTCTGCATATAAGTTAAATAAGCAGGGTGACAATATACAGCCTTGATGTACTCCTTTTCCTATTTGGAACCAGTCTGTTGCTCCATGTCCAGTTCTAACTGTTGCTTCCTGACCTGCATACAGATTTCTCAAAAGGCAGGTCAGGTGGTCTGGTATTCCCATCTCTTTCAGAATTTTCCACAGTTTATTGTGATCCAAACAGTCAAAGGCTTTAACATAGTCAAAAAAGCAGAAATAGATGTTTTTTTCTGGAATTCTCTTGCTTTTAGGATGATCCAGCAGATGTTGGCAATTTGATCTCTGGTTCCTCTGCCTTTTCTAAAACCAGCTTGAACATCTGTAAGTGTATGGTTCACATATTGCTGAAGCCTGGCTTGGAGAATTTTGAGCATTACTTTACTAGCATGTGAGATGAGTGCAATTGTGTGGTAGTTTGAGCATTCTTTGGCATTGCCTTTCTTTGGGATTGGAATGAAAACTGACCTTTTTCAGTCCTGTGGCCACTGCTGAGTTTTCCAAATTTGCTGGCATATTGAGTGCAGCACTTTGACAGCATCATCTTTCAGGATTTGAAACAGCTCCACTGGAATTCCATCACCTCCACTAGCTTTGTTCCTAGTGATGCTTTCTAAGGCCCACTTGACTTCACATTCCAGGATGTCTGGCTCTAGATGAGTGATCACACCATGGTGATTATCCGGGTCATGAAGATCTTTTTGTACAGTTCTTCTGTGTATTCTTGCCACCTCTTCTTACTATTTTCTGCTTCTGTTAGGTCCCTACCATTTCTGTCCTTTATCGAGCCCATCTTTGCATGAAATATTCCCTTGGTATCTCTAATTTTCTTGAAGAGATCTCTAGTCTTTCTCATTATGTCATTTTCCTCTATTTCTTTGCATTGATTGCTAACTCTTTGCCACCCCAGGTACAGGCTCCTCTGTCCATGGAATTCTCCAGAGAAGAATACTGGAGCAGGTTGCCATTTCCTCCTCCAGGGATCTTCCCAACCCAGGAATCAAACTCTCATCTCCTACATTGATAGGCGAATTTTTTTTTTTTTACCACTTAGCCACCAGGGAAACCATGTTGTATACTTAGACATTTGTTAAGAGTTAGATATTATTTTAAATGTCCTTATCGTAATAAAAATAAAATGTAAACATAAAAACCCATACAAAGAAACAACCCCATGTCATCCCAAATAAACACAAGAGATGTTTAGATCAAATTAAAATGGTGTTCCAAATCAGGAATTTTGGTTGCAAGGGACAGAAATTCAAGTCAAACTAACTTTGGCCAAAGAAAATTCTTTGGCTTATAAAACCCAAAGGAAGGAAATACACAAAGTATAAGGAGGATAAGGACCTGCTGGATCATGGAAAAAGCAAGAGAGTTCCAGAGAAACATCTATTTCTGCTTTATTGACTATGCCAAAGACTTTGACTGTGTGGATCACAATAAACTGTGGAAAATTCTGAAAGAGATGGGAATACCAGACCACCTGACCTGCCTCTTGAGAAACCTATATGAAGGTCAGGAAGCAACAGTTAGAACTGGACATGGAGCAACAGACTGGTTCCAAATAGGAAAAGGAGTACGTCAAGGCTGTATATTGTCACCCTGTTTATTTAACTTATATGCAGAGTACATCATGAGAAACGCTGGACTGGAAGAAATACAAGCTGGAATCAAGATTGCCAGGAGAAATATCAATAACCTCAGATATGCAGATGACACCACCGTTATGGCAGAAAGTGAAGAGGAACTAAAAAGCCTCTTGATGAAAGTGAAAGAAGAAAGCGAAAAAGTTGGCTTAAAGCTCAACATTCAGAAAACGAAGATCATGGCATCCGATCCCATCACTTCATGGGAAATAGATGGGGAAACAGTGTCAGACTTTCTTTTTTGGGCTCCAAAATCACTGCAGGTGGTGACTGCAGCCATGAAATTAAAAGACGCTTACTCCTTGGAAGGAAAGTTATGACCAACCTAGATAGCATATTGAAAAGCAGAGACATTACTTTGCCGACTAAGGTCCATCTAGTCAAGGCTATGGTTTTTCCTGTGGTCATGTATGGATGTGAGAGTTGGATTGTGAAGAAGGCTGAGCGTCGAAGAATTGATGCTTTTGAACTGTGGTGTTGGAGTAGACTCTTGAGAGTCCCTTGGACTGCAAGGAGATCCAACCAGTCCATTCTCAAGGAGATTAGCCCTGGGATTTCTTTGGAGGGAATGATGCTAAAGCTGAAATTCCAGTACTTTGGCCACCTCATTTGAAGAGTTGGCTCATTGGAAAAGACTCTGATGCTGGGAGGGATTGGGGGCAGGAGGAGAAGGGGATGACAGAGGATGAGATGGCTGGATGGTATCACGGACTCGATGAACGTGATTCTGAGTGAACTCCGGGAGACGGTGATGGACAGGGAGGCCTGGCATGCTGCAATTCATGGGGTTGCAAAGAGTTAGACACGACTAAGTGACTGAACTGAATTGAACTAATAAGGAGGAGAGTGATGCAGGCAGGCATCTGGTGAAACTGAACTAGAAAGTCAGGTGCTGGCTAGCCTCAGCACACTCCCTGCATCTTTGCTCTCTGTTTCTCTCTCTGTTTGCTTTTTTCTTTCTCTAGCTGCAGCCCCTTTTCCTACCAGATTGCTGGCAAGATGGCAGTCAGCAGCTTTGAGCTAAGTTTCATTGCTTCCTGAGGCTCTTTTTCAATTTCAAAACTACTGATGGAGATGAACTTTGTTTCGCTTTTTATTTTGTTTTGATTGGAGCTAGACTTTGATTCACCTGTTTGGGTCAGGTACTTGGAAGAATCCCCACTGTCCAGGGTAACCAGGCTGTGTAATAATGTAAGGGACTCCATATAGTTGTGTGCATGGGGGAGATGTTTCTGGAAAAATGGAGACGTTTCATGCAAACGATCCCGGTAAGTTTCACACTACAGAGCCTCGGCTATGAAGGCAGCAAATGACAGAGCTGGTAGGCAGTGTGGGGACCAGCTGGTCCGAGTAACCAGGACCCAGATTGCCCAGGGAGGCTTATTAAGGATTACACAGAAAATAAGAAGTAAGAAAAAAAATTGAGTCTAATTCTCCTGGGAAAATCATACTTGTCAGCTTCTTAGAACCCTAAGACAAATGGGAATGTGTAACCCGTGACAGTCTGTTACTGCTATTTAAAGAGGAATTAAGAATCCTTTCCTTCCTCTGCATTAGAAAGGAGGAAAGGGATGGGGATAACCTGCGGAGCCAGACGCTGCGTTGCTATATTCGGTGCTTCAGGTTCCTCATTTCATTCAATCCTCGGAGTACATCCTGAGGAAGCATCTGCTTTTACAGACGAGAAAACTGAGGCTCAGTGAAACAAGAGAACTTGCCTAAGATCTCCTAGTAAGAAAGGGATGGAATTTGCTAGCAGGAAGCAGGTTAGAGACCCTCTCTGGATCACCCTGGGGAGAAGGGGCGAGGATGGTGGTAGCTGGCTTAGAATCTGCTCAGTCCTGATATGGTGAAAATATACTTCTTTCATCCATCCTCACAAAGGATTCTTCTTCTTTTTTTATAATAGTCTGTCTGCTGTGGCTGAGACTATCACAACCTTGTTGATTAGCTATACCCCAATACAAAATGTTTTTGGTGTAAAAAAAAATAAGAACATTAGAAAAATTTTTTAACAACTTATAGCCATTCTTTAAACTTTTTATTTAGTTAGGTAGTTATTAGGGTTTCTTTAGTTTGGCTGTGCTGGGTCCTCACTGCTGCTCGAGCTTTTCTCTGGCTGCAGTGAGCAGGGAGTAAGTACTCTTCGTTGCAGAGCAGGCGGGGGCTTCAGTGGTTGAGAGCTCAGGCTCAGTATTTGTGGTACATGGATTTAGCTCCTCCACAGTGTGTGGGATCTTCCTGGACCAGGGATTGAACCTGTGCCTTCTGCACTGGCTGGTGGATTCCTTACCACTGAGCTCCCAGGGAGGCCCTGCAAAGGATTCTCAGTGAATTTCTGGGGGATTTTTAGAGTTTAGGGATTACTTGCTCCCTATCTTCCCTGGCCCACTGGGTCAGGTCTGGATGGAGCATAAATACCCCTGCTTCCCACTTTGTTGTCCGGGTAACTAGAAGCCATCTCCAACACCAGGCCCCAGAATCTGCTGGGAGGGCTCTAACCCAGCCCCCAACACTGCCTGGGCCTTGAGGTCAGCGGCACCTGTATAAATCCTTGTTTGGAAATTGTCATGTATATTTTCTCTCTTAAAATGAGTAGGACTATTTCATTGATTTTTCAGAGATTTGAATTTCAGCCATAAGCACATCATAATGAAAGGAGCGGATTATCCAGGCTGGACCTTATTGCAGTGTCTTCCAAATTATATTAAAATATTTATTTATACCCTGAATAGTCCACGGAGCTGCTAATTCCTTTCATAATGTCACCTTATGCCAAGGCTGACAAAGCTAATGAAATAATCTTCTCCAGTGCCCCCTCCCACAAAGCAATCATTTCTTATCATCGAATCTCAGAAACTGTGCACACAAAACCCTTTGAAGTAGTTTTGGGGACTGTATTATAGAGATGGATTTCTGCTATGAGAGTGAAATTCAATTTAAATATTTTCAGCTGGCTGTCCAGGTATGAGAAGGCTTTCCCAGTGTTTAATGGAGCCATTTGTCTCTAGAAATAAGCACTAATGCAATGTGATGTGTATAGACCCAGAGTTCTGCCTGTTGTATTTTTTTCCCCCTCTGGCTTGAGCCGCCAGTCGGGGAAAGAAAGACCCTAGTATCAGTGAGAATCACAAAACGCTGCTTTTTCCTTGGAGAAACAGTGAACTTCCAGTGGCCTGCAAGAATAGCCTAGAAAAGTGGGACCTTATTTCCCCTATCAGGAATCAAACCCTGCATCTTGCAAGGCAGCTTCTTAATCCCTGAACCACCAGGTGGTAAAGTCCCAAGAATGGCTGGAATTTAGACCTAGGAGAAAGGCTGACCCGGAATATAGCTCCATCCTAGTACTCTTACAGCGATTACTGAGGCTGTGGTGGTCACTTCAGTCTCATGTAGAAACTGGCAACATACTTTGTAGTCATTTTACGCCAAAAATCAAGAGCTGACGGGCTCTTGCTAAAAAACATTCAAAAGTTGCTGACAACTAAGGAAAGATCCACTCGTGAGGAAGTAAGTAGCTGGCACTCATTATAGAAATTTAAGAACAGATGATAATAACACAGCACTGTGCTTGCTGCTGCTGCTGCTGCTAAGTCGCTTCAGTCATGTCCGACTCTGTGTGACCCCATTGATGGCAGCCCACCAGGCTCCTCTGCCCCTGTGCTATGTTCCATCATTTAACTCGTGTGATCCTTATCACTTCCTGTGGGGGCAGGTATGGGAAAACTAAGGCATAGAGACTAATTCAAGGTCACTCAGCTGCTTATTCAATCTCTTTTGTTTTTGCCTAGTTAATCTCCATTCCTGCTTTTGGTAAGAATACTCCATTTACCCTTGGGGAGCCACCCACCCATCCCCTACTCTCACTGCCTGTGGTTTGCTTAAGATTGTCAACTTCCTCTGCTGGCTCCCAGTCTCGCCCTCCCCTCCCCACCCCCTAGTGAGTGGGATGGGTGGGTATGTGACTCAGGCTTAAGGCAATCAGCAAATTCTACTTCCTTCCACAATGTCTGATTCAGGGGAAAGGGCCACGGGAACAGTCAAGCCCTGAAAACTTCTCTGCAATGTTAAGAGAACCGTCTTTGGGCTTGAGGCAGAGCACAGAGCAGGGAGGATATGTAAGCCTGGGACTGCAGGAATCACACTGCACCCCTCCTCACCTCGACCCCCCACCCAGTGAGAGGTGGTCTTTCTAAGCGTGGAACCACCCACCCGAAGCAGAGCAGAGCTACAGAAGGGAAGTGATGGGGCCCTCGGATGCTGTGGAGGCCACATGCATCCTGCCATTTCTAAAGTCTGCACTGGGCTTGTCCCACCTTTACTTTTTTTTGGTTCAGAGGGGTTTTTGTTTTGTTTTGTTTTTAATATTTGCAAGATTGTGCAACCGTCATCACTATCTAACTCCAAAAGTTTCATCAGTCCCAGAAGAAACTCATTAGCAGTAACTGCCCACCCGCCCATCCAGCAGCCTTTTGCAGTCATGAATTAGTGCTCCAGTCCTCGTGCAGTCTGCAGGCTAGAACCATTGCTCACTTGGGCTTCAGGGCTTCCTCTCTCTGGCTTCCACCCCAGCCCAAGGAGAGTGTTGGTCTTCATGAGGATCACTGAGGATGTCTACTGGGGATAATTCACACCAGGGATGCCTTCTCTGTTATACATAAATACATTAGGAAGTAGAGAATCCACTGTGAAAGTGACAAGCAGAGAAGAAGGGGGATAGGGTGTTTGTGACATGCAACTGATGCTGGGTAGGACCACACCACCCCTTGTTGTTTGAATAAGATAGTCACTGAATCCCCCAATTTAGAGCCTTTCCAACCATTACTTTGAGTCACTGATGGTGCAGGGTCTCAAGGCCGCCACCCTGGTGCCAGATCCTCCTTTTAGACTGTGTTTCTGACTTGGCATCACTTGTGTCAAGCTGGAACTTGGCTCTTTTCACTTAAACTCCACTTGCACAAAATTTACTAGTAGAATCAACTTTAGGATAAGTTGAGAGAGAAATAAGGAAAGTGATTTTGGGGCCCCACAAATAACTCCCAAATAAACATCAAGCCCTCAAGCCAATCGTAAGGTCTTCCTGAGACCAACTGAACGCTGAGCTGTGAGGCAGGGACATAGGACTTCAGTGGTGCCTCAGCACTTTCACTTTCATGGGCTACCTCATTCATTTATCTATCTTTATATATATTTGTATATATGTAATTATTTTTACAACTGGGATTTTCCTGATGGCCCAGAGGTAAAGAATCTGCCTGCAGTGCAAGAGACACAGGAGATGCAAGTTCACTCCCTGGGTCAGAAAGATCCCCTGGAGAAAGAAACAGCAGCTCACTCCAGTATTCTTGCCTGGAGAATTCTGGGAGAATTCTGTGGACAGAGGGGCCTCGCAGGCTACAGTCCAAAGGGTTGCAAGGAGCACGATACAACCGAGCACAGAGATTTATGACTACCCATCGGTATAAGAAAAAATGTAATTTTAGTTGTATTGTTTATTTTTTTTTAATTTTTGACCATAAGAGAAATTAAAACTTACTGAGGAGAACTTCCCTTGTGGCTCAGACAGTAAAGAATCTGCCTGCAATTCAGGAGACCTGGGTTTGATCACTAGGTTGGAAAGATCCCCTGGAGAAGGGAATGGCAACCCACTCCGGTATTCTTGCTTGGAGAATTCCATGGACAGAGGAGTCTGGCGGGCTACAGTCCATGGGGTTGCAAAGAGTCGGACGCAACTGAGTGATTAACGCACACACAGGTCCTTAAAAGTTCCATTGGCCCTGGGCACCATTCCTATTGGCTAAGTTGGCCCTGCTGTTAAGATAATACCTTCTCCTTCCTGCTTTATATACGAGTGAGGTGGGATCTTCAATCAGTGGAGAGGGGGTCTCCCACCTGCAAGGCCTCTCTCACAAACTGGCCTTCTTGGTGCTCAGGCTGGAGCCATGGTGAACTTCGCCCCGCTGCCCCTTTTCTCTCTGTTCCTCCACTCACCTGGGAAAGGACAAGGAAGCTCAATCTAGGCACCCCAGGGTCCCCAGCAAATGCCACACTGAGGATGTTAAAGGAGTAAGGACCAAGGGGCGAGAGAAGGGGGGAGGGCACAGCGGGCACCGGTCAGCACTGCTTCATTTCACACCCATGAGCATCTGAGAGGCAGACAGACGACAAGCACGTGCAAGGCTTTACTATGCCTAGGTGCCATGCTGATGAGCTTATTGAATATTCATGGTCACCTGAGAAGTAGCCATTATCTGTCTTTATGTTCAATGTTCTTTATCTGTCAATGTTCAGAGAGGGTTAAGTAAACATTTATAAGCACAGACAGGTATAAAAGCAAAGCCCAGGATTTGTCATGATAAGTTGAGTTTCAGGGACTCTCCTGGGACCACAAATGGTTCATGCCCTCTTGGCATATCCCAGTCTGGAGCAGACTTTGATACAGAAGGACTATCACCTGGACAATGAGACATTGTGTGTGACAAAGGGTTGACAGTTTAGTCCTGGCCTCAGGGTCTCAGTGACTGTCTCCCTGGTTGAGACTTAGGCTAGATTTTGGGAGAGGTAGGGTTATGCCGCAGGGGCCAGACTAAATTGAGGCTTATGCACCATGAGTCTCAAGAATCCTTTAATACAATAAACATGTACCCACTTGTTGACCAAATCAGATACCAGGAAAGCAGGTCTCTAGTAGAACTAAATGACAGTTCCAATTATTTAATGTATCCAGCTATTTAATGTATAATTATTTTTCTTTCAAAGGGCCTATTCCTAAGAAAAATTGCCTTGTTTGTAGTGCCTTCCAGAATTTAGCAGCCCACTCAGCCACCCTATGACTGTCCAGCGTGTAATAGAGCTTCCCAGGTGCCACAAGTGGTAAAGAACCTACCTGTCAATGCAGAAGACACAAGAGTCGTGGGTTCGATCCTTGAGTTGGGAAGGTCCCCTGGAGCAGGGCATGGCAACCCAGCCCAGTATTTTGCCTGTAGAATCCCAGGGACAGAGGAGCCTGGCAGTCCATGAGGTTGCAAAGACTCAGACATGACTGAAGCAATAACAGCCACACAATGTCTAATAACAATAACAGTTAACAGCAACCATCATCATGGTTACAGTATTATTGGGTTAAAATGCTTTGTATGTCATGTCTCTTTTAATCCTCCTAAGTACCTTGGGAGATAGAATTTTTTTTTTTTAATCTATTTACAGATGAGAAAGCAGGCTGAGAGGGTTGAGTAATTTACAAAGGCTACATAGTAAGTAGTAGAGTCACATCAAATCCAATTCTGTCTGATTCTGAATCTTGAGTTCAAGACTCTTCTAAACCCTGAAGGTAAGTGTTTTTCCGTTTGTGTGCTAGGTTGTGTCCGACCCTTTGTGGCCCCATAGACTGTAGCCTGCCAGGCTCCTCTGTCCATGGGATTTCCCAGGCAAGAATACTGGCGTGGGGTGCCATTTCCTTCTGCAAGGGATCTTCCTGGCCCAGGGATCAAACCTGAGTTTCTTGCATCTCCTGCAGTGGCAGGTAGATTCTTTACCACTAGTACCACCTGGGAAGCCCCTCTGAAGTCAGTCCCTTCATCCTCTAAAGTCAGGTGCTATTTCAGCTAGTCATGACTATCTAAGGCTTGAATCTACTAGATTTGTGCATGAAATCCTATTGTAAGAATCTTCACATTAATGGTTTTCAAACGGACTCTACCTCCCCCAATGGCTTTGACAATGTCTGGAGATATTCTTGGCTGTCACAAACGGAGCAGAGGAAGAGAGTGCTACTGATATCTAACAAGAAGAGGCCAGGGATGCAGCTTAATATCTTACAGTGCACAAGACAGACCCCACAGCAAAGAATTTTTATCCAGCTCCAAATGTCAACAGTGCTGAGGCCGAGAACTCCTGCACTTCTACATAAAGCAGCACTTGACTCTAAAATACAGAAATCATCCTATTTTGTCCCTCTTAATACAGTGTGTCATTCGCCAGGAGTGCAAAGTACAGTCTTCAAAGCATCCATCAGATATGACTCTTAAATGAATGGTTTTTGAAGGGTCCTACTGGGTAGGATGACCAGCTATGTTATCCTGCTAATCAAGACACTGACTGTGAAAGAAGACCCTATTTACAGTTACTCCATGATATCAGGTGCACACCTGGACAAATGGCCCCCTTACTACTGAGTTCACTATTAAAACATGCTTGTGGCAGAAGTCAGTGCAGCAGTAAAGTTGAAATGCTGCCTCATATGTCTTGGCAATAACTTCAAACCTTTGCCTCCCAACTTAAAGGTGCATTTTCCTCCAAGATCTCCAGAACCCTTTAGACACTCAGAAGCCATTCTGGGTCCCTCTGTCACCCATACAAGTGGCATTCAGCACCATCCATTGTTTTTTTTAGACACCACTCAAAAGCTTTTGCTCTGCCGCCAGTTTTCTTGCTAGTTTAGAAAGCCCAGCACTTGAAACTTGGCAATTGTGTATCTTCTACAGGTCATTTTCTCTTGGCGAGCACCCTGTGAGGGAGGTCATGTGATATGGTCACCTTTAATAAGTGTAAAGTGAGATACAGAGAGGTTGGTGGCTCTGGGGAGCAAAGCAAGTCCCAGTCCAGTAACTCTGTCATAAGACAGGAGACAGATGGCGTCATATTCTAAATGCACTCCTGTGGGCTTACCTAGACTCCAAGAAAAATCTAAACAGCTTTTTTTTACAACAACCCTATCTACCATCTTTGTTGACAGGTGTCAGTAAAGGCATGTTCCTCCAAGGAAGGAAGAATGGAGATGATGGAAGGGCCCTTGACTCTTTTCCCTTCCACTCAAGAGCACATATCAGAAATGCAAGTGAAAGCAGTTTCTTTGGAAGGATAACCTTGACTGCATTCTGTTTTGTTAGAAAAAAGATTTAGCCACGAGCTTTAATTTGTCACAGGAATTGCCTGTGACCCATCTCACGGTTGCCCATGCCTCACCGGCACATTGGGCTCCGTGCTCCGGCTTGGGGCTCTCTTCCACTGTGCTCCATCTCTGGGAAAGTGAACTTAAGAAGCAAGCAATAAAATAAAATGCTGTCATTAGTCGAGTTCTTATCTTAGAACCATTTCATCTCGATTTCTCCTTTGAATTCAAGATCAAATCCCCTGGTTAAAGCTTGTGGGTTTCAGGGGAAGATAACAGTAGATAATTTGAGGCATAAAGTGTCTGTGTTAAGACTCTTAATAGATAGAAAACAGCCATGAAAGGTAAAGAAGCTACAGTTAGAGGTGAGGTCTTGTGAAAAGAAGTGGACTCCCCCACCCCAATGGGGAGGACGTGATATTGATGAGGTAAAAAAAATTAGGTTGAGAGATTCACGTAGGGCTTTATCATACATCCTTTTAATTCTGCAATTAAAAGAGGGAAATATGTGTGCTGTTTCTCCTTCAGAGACACGATGGAAGCTGGGGGCAGAGATGCCCACTGACAACCAGAAGAGGAAGATGGATGATCCCAGCTCCTTGGAGAGGTCTTAATGGAGTTTTCTCCTCCACTGCATTCCATTTTTCCTTGCCACACATCCTGGAGTTCTCCCTGTCCCCAGCTGAAATATAGTCCCTTCTGTTTGCAGATGGCAAATGTGACAGTGCAGTGAGCTGTGGGCCATCATCCAGTCTGACAGGCACCCAGGTCTGTGAGGGGAAGGCAGAAATAACGCGGTAACACAGACCATGGAGTTGAGCTGGCCTCCTGAAGTGCTAGAGAGGCCCTGGAGAATGCTGGAGGGTGGCTTGGCAAATCAGCTTTCTTCTTCTTGTCTTCCATTTTGGGGGTCTTCTTTTTCATCTCCCATCTGCCCTCCCCAGGCTGTTCTGTCCCGGTGATTCGGAGCAGATCTGTAGCACTTCAGGAATCACCTAAATTAACTTCTGCTTGGGGTTTTGGGAAGAAGTGTGTCTTTCCATAGAACCCGCAGGGTCAGAGGAGGTAAGGTAGTTGGGAGAAGAATGGGCCTGGGAACTTCAGCCTGCTGGACCTCCATGTGCAAGAGCTGAAAGCACAGCTTGTTTGCACCGGTGAATGTGCGGTGGGTTTGAATGTTACCCGATATCCGTGCACATAAGAAATGTTACAATGTGGTCTCCTAAATCAACTTTAATTGTCTCTGAGCTCCCACCAACCAGACTGGCAGGAAATTCAGTCTTGCTCATGGGACAGGGGCCCTCATTTCCTTCCTGTGGGTTGTACCCAGGCTCAGAAGACATGGCAGAGTCCAGAACTTTCATCGGAGGTGTCTTTTGACTTTGAATTATATTCTTTATTTAAGGGGTGCACGGAGGTGCCCTTGAGGACAGAGCTTCTGTGGAGCTTAGTGCAGAGAACGTGGCTGGGACCAGGAAGCTCACTTCTTTTTTTCGTTCCCATGGGAAGTCCTGCCTAAGCCCCGCCCACAACCCCAACACCAATGTGCTACATGGGAACAGGACTCGGGCTCCAACTGCCCATTCAGTCCTCCAAAGCTCCCCCTCTCCTCTCAGAGCCTAAGGAAGCTCTAAGTGATCTTGTTCCCTCTCTGTGTCTTCACCATTCTGACTCCTCAGATTCTACCCCATCCCTTCCCTTGTCTCCAACCATCCATCACGACTGCAACATGAGCCCAGACTTTTGCCAAAGACCAAGCTGGCATCAGGTGTGATTTCTTCTGAGTGCTGGACTAGAGAATCTGCTCCAGGCCCCTCTCCCAGCTTTCAAGGGGTAACTAGCTAGCTGTGACTGTCTTAACACCTGCTGATGCCAGCCTGCTCAGCCTTCATCTTCACATGGTCCTCTGTGTGCTTCCTTGTCTCCAAATGTCCCCTTTTATAACAACACTAGCCATAGTGGACTAGGGGCACTACTCAGGGATGAACTTTTTAATTACTATTAACTAATTACAACTGCAGTGACCCTGCTTCTTAAAAGGTCACGTTTTGAGATACAGGGAATTCATGTTTCAACATATGAATTTGGGGGTACAGAACTGAACCCATAAGAGCGACTCAGTTTTCCTGAGATTGTCCTGCTTTTAAAGTTCCAGGCTGGACTTCCCTGGTGGTATTGAATCTGCCCACCAGGGCAGGGCACACGGGTCCAATCCCTGGTCTGGGACTATCACATGCCATGGAGCAACTAAGCCTGTCCATTACAGCTCATGAGCCCAGGCACCCTAGAGCCTGTGCCCCACAACAAGAGAAGCCACAGCATGAGAAACCCACACACGGCGACCAGAGAGCAGCCCCCAGTCTCCTCAACTAGAGAAAGCCTGTGCGCAGCAATGAAGACCCAGTGAGACCCAAAATGAAATTAAGAAACAAGACAAATGATAAAAAAGAATACAGTTCCCAGTCCTGGAAACTTCCTCAGTCCCAGGCAAATCAGAAGATCTGGTCCCCTTATTTAGAGACAACACCAAATTAGCAACAAAAAGTGTCCCACCTCCCAGAATATTGGAAATAAAAGCAAAAGTAAACAAATGGGACCTAACTAAACTCAAAAGCTTCTGCACAACAAAGGAAACTATAAGCAAGGTGAAAAGACAGCCTTCAGAATGGGAGAAAATAATAGAAAATGAAGAAACTGACAAACAACTAATCTCAAAAATATACAAGCAACTCCTGCAGCTTAATTCCAGAAAAATAAACGATCCAATCAAAAATGGGCCAAAGAACTAAATAGACATTTCTCCAAAGAAGACATACAGATGGCTAACAAACACATGAAAAGATGCTCAACATCACTCATTATCAGAGAAATGCAAATTAAAACCACAATGACGTACCATTTCACACCAGTCAGAATGGCTGCGATCCAAAAGTCTACAAGCAATAAATGCTAGAGAGGGTGTGGAGAAAAGGGAACCCTCTTACACTGTTGGTGGGAATGCAAACTAGTACAGACACTATGGAGAACAGTGTGGAGATTCCTTAAAAAACTGCAAATAGAACTGCCTTATGACCCAGCAATCCCACTGCTGGGCATACACACTGAGGAAACCAGAATTGAAAGAGACACGTGTACCCCAATGTTCATCGCAGCACTGTTTATAATAGCCAGGACATAGAAGCAACCTAGATATCCATCAGCAGATGAATGGATAAGAAAGCTGTGGTACATATACACAATGGAGTATTACTCAGCCATTAAAAAAGAATACATTTGAATCCATTCTAATGAGGTGGATGAAATTGCAGCCTATTACACAGAGTGAAGTAAGCCAGAAAGAAAAACACCAATACAGTATACTCACCAATACAGTATACTAACACATATATATGGAATTTAGAAAGATGGTAACGATAACCCTGTATGCAAGACAGCAAAAGAGACACAGATGTATAGAACAGTCTTTTGGACTCTGTGGGAGAGGGAGAGGGTGGGATGATTTGAGAGAATGGCATTGAAACATGTATAGTATCATATATGAAGTGAATCGCCAGTCCAGGTTTGATGCATGATGCTGGATGCTTGGGGCTGGTGCACTGGGATGACTCAGAGGGATGGTATGGGGAGGGAGCGGGGAGAGGGGTTCAGGATGGGGAACACATGTACACCTGTGGCAGATTCATATTTATGTATGGCAAAACCAATACAATATTGTAAAGTAATTAGCTTCCAATTAAAATAAATAAATTTTTTAAAAAGTGTCCAACATTTGGTCATTTCCTGGAATCTATTTCTTGGGAGTCGCAAAGCAAAGACCAGCTAGTAGCAGATAAATTTGGATAGTCCTAGATTCCTTGGATGACTCTCACTTCTTTAACTGTTGACATATAGCAGATATTGACTAAGTGTTGATGAAATATGAAGGAGAGGTGCAGAGAGAGCTGGGCAAATGGCCAAATCAGTGTGAACAAGGAAGGGGTGGAAGCTGAAGAATGATGGAGAGATTACTCTTGTAGAAGAAGAGTCTGGATAGTTGAGGTGTCTGTTTGAGATGCTAGGGTGCGGAGAGGAGGGCCTGTGGGACATGTACACCTGAGCCCGCCCCTCACCTTCTTGAGAGTGAGCCATCGTGCCAAGGGAAGCCCAGTTCCCAGTGGCTCTAATCTCCTCCATGTTTTCCAGTTGCTGCAGAGGAGTGGGGAGCAACTCTTCAATTCTCCCATAAATTGAAGGTAATGAAGGTCACCTCTTAGAAGGTTCTGGTTGTGCTTAGAACACATATATGGTTTGCAAGTAACCATCCAGCACTGATTACAGAGAGGAAGGAGAATTCAACTTTGAGGAGGAAATCCACTTTATTTTTTAAGTTTTATTTATTTATTGAGGCTGCATTGGGTCTACATTGCATTGCCCAGGCCTTCTCTAGCTGTGGTTCATGGGCTTAGCCTGTGGCATCGAGCAGGCTTAGTTGCCCTGTGGCAGGTGGGATCTTTGTTCTTCGACCAGGGACCACATTTGCATCCCCCCACATTGACAGGCAGATTCTTAACCACTGGACCACCAGGGAAGTCCCCCAGGAAACCCACTTTAGAAGAGCAGAAACTGCATCGTGGTAAGAGGAGGGTCCCCCGCCCCCAGCCTGCTCCCACAGTGATCGGCTGTTGCTGCTGTTTACAAGTTAGGTTTTAGGAAGCTTATGCAAATGCCTCCCAAAGGATCTGAGTGTTATTTGGCATGATATTGAAATAATCCCCACAAAATAAGTTTTCTGATTACTGATCCAGCTTATAGAGAAATCAAAATAAACTGTCTTTTGTAAAAACCACTATCATGGATATGCAAAGGTGTCCTGAGCACATAATTTCAGAAAAAGGTATGAATTTTGACAAATCAGCGACTGCTCTTGTTAGATAATCATTCTCTTCTTGTAAGACCAAAAATAAGTCACAGCTCAAGAAAGGCACAGTTGATTGGAGAAGGATATGTTCTTATTTATAGCCAATCAATGATACTATAATCAAGCAAATATTAGGTACAGGGCAAACATTTTTAGGATTTCAAATATTTGGCCTGGAATAGAGTTTCCCTACATTATCAGATATTTATGCCACTATCCACATTATTAATGACTCAGTCCTAAAAGACAGTCTCCCTGGTTTAATGAAAATATCTTCAAAATTGCTCTGGGGCAACCCAGAAATGTATTTTACAGATGGAAACACTGAGGTACATTGTGCCTTACACAAGTATGACTAGAGAATCAACAGAAACAGAGTCATCTCTAAACTGAGCCTCAGAGTTCTGGGGATTCTACACCCCACTGATGTTGGGGGGTGGTGTCTGTCTGGACAGTGTCTGTGGATCTTGGTTTTAGAGGGGTTTACCCCATGCCAGGCTTCCCTGGTGGCTCAGAGGTTAAAGCGTCTGCCTCCAATGCGGGAGACCTGGGTTCGATCCCTGGGTCGGGAAGATACCCTGGAGAAGGAAATGGCAACTCACTCCAGTATTCTTACCTGGAAAATCCCATGAACTGAGGAGCCTGGTGGGTTGCAGTCCATGGGGTCACAAAGAGTCGGACACGACTGAGTGACTTTACTTACCCCATGCCATCTGTTCATTACTTTTGGGGTCAGCGCAGCATGCTCCCCTTTCTGATTAGCAACCACCACCTGCTGTTGGAAGTCAACCCAGCAGCTCTGGCTGCTGTTCTGTGACAATCTGTCACCTGGCCTGACAGAAACTCTTCCAGCATGGTAAGAGTTCTCCAGGAGACAATCTCACCCTGCCTTCCCTCCCCTTATCTCTCCTCCATGCAGGAAAGGATCACAGGGGGATCCCTGAGAAAGGTGAGGAACAGAGACGACCAAGAGCTGCCCTGTGGGAAGGCACACGTGCAACTAAGAGGCATCAGATTTCTCTTGGCTTTTGCTGCATCAGATGAAGGGCGCTTGGCCATTGGGTTTTATGTATTTATCTGTCATCTGCCTCTCTCTCATCTATTTTTATTGAGCTATGAAAGTTGCTCAGTTGTGTCCAACTCTTTGCGGCCCCATGGAATTCTCCAGGCCAGAATACTGGAGTGGGTACCCTTTCCCTTCTCAGGGGATCTTCCTAACCGAGGGATCGAACCCAGGTCTCCCGCATTGCAGGCGGATACAGTTCAGTGGGTTTTACCATATTCACAGAGTCGTGCAATTACCATCACTAATTTCACTAATACTTTGATCACCCCAAAGAAAAGCTCCATACCCAATAGCAGTCACTCTGCACTAGCTTTCCCCAATCTTTGACAGCCATTAACCTACCTTCGATGCTGGGGGATTGGGAGCAGGAGGAGAAGGGGACAACAGAGGATGAGATGGCTGGATGGCATCACCGATTCTATGGACATGAGTTTGGGTGAACTCCGGGAGTTGGTGATGGACAGGGAGGCCTGGCGTGCTGCGATTCATGAGGTCGCAAAGAGTCAGATGTGATGAACTGAACTGAATTGAACTGAACCTACCTTCTATCTCCATGGATTTGAGCACTTTGTTATTAAAGTCCTGCTGACAGGGTCCTTGGCACCTGCCCATTAACAGCCAAGAAAGGGAAAAATTAAGGCCCATGATAAAAGATGGAAGGCCATTTTTCATGACCTTTCTTCTTGACTTCTGAAAGTAGCAACACCCCACTCTTCACTAGCAATTCATGTCTTTCTTTGCAGCCACTGCCTGCACCCCATGGTGCTGTCTGGGGTTCAGCCCTGCTCTGGGCATCAGTGTGTCACACCCTTCTTCCCTGTCATCTATTCCATCCATTTCTGTTGCTTCGAGCATCCCTCATGGCCATGACTGCACCGCTGGTCCCTCTGAGCCCAGTCCCTCCTTCTGAGCTTTGGTTTCACTAGATACACTGACAGGTGCTTGAATTAATTTCCTCTTGCTGTAACAAATAACCACAAACTTGGTGGTCTATGACAACAAGAATTTATTGTCTTAAAGTTCCAGGAGTCAGAAGTTCAAAATCATGTCACTGGACTGAAAGGCACTGAGAAGGCTTCACTCTCTCCAGAGGCTTGAGAGGAGAATCCCCTTCCCTGCCTCCTGCAGTTTCTAGAGCTGCTTTCCTTGCATCTGTTGGTTCCTGGCCCCTTTCTCCACCTTTACAGCCTGTGGGGCAGCATCTTCCAATATCTCTCTGCTTTGTTGTCACATGACTTTCTTCTCTGACTCTGACTCCTCCTGTGTCCCCCTTAATCACATCTGCAGAGGCCTCTCTTGCCATGGAAGTTCACTTGGTCACTGTTCCTGGAATTAGGGCGTGGACATCTCAGGGGCCATTATTCAATCTTCCAAGGCACTCAATGTATGTTCACAAGAGATAAAAGGAGGAAGGAAGGCAGGAGAGGGGAAAGATGAAGACAAAGCATAGTGTTTCCTCCAAGAAGGTCTGATCCACTGATAGTTCTGATGACTGAGGAGAGGACTCTGGAAAGGCAGGGTCTCTGGAAGAGCCTCTCATTCAGGGGAGGGACATGGTGGAAAGGTGGTAACGGGCACCTCTGTGATGCTTTTGACTGTCTCTTCTCTCCTCTCATCAAACTGCTTGTATTTTTAGGCCAGGCCTGGAGTGCAGGCAACCCACTCCAGTCTTCTTGCCTGGGGAATCCCAGGGACAGTGGAGCCTGGTGGGCTGCCATCTATGGGGTTGCACAGAGTCGGACACGTCTGAAGTGACTTAGCAGCAGCAGCAGGAGTGCAGGACATGGGGCAAGGAGAGAATTCGGGTAAGTGCAGGAAGTCAGGCAGAGCGAGGGGTCCTGTGGCCACTGTAGAAGTGGTGGCTGAGACCTGCTGCCCAAGCAGGGCACCCTTTCCCTATTTAACCATGTTTCAAAAGGCAGATCAAGGAAGCAACTGGAAGAAAATCAAGAAAATGCTACATAATATTTTCTTCTCTGCTTCCACCAAATCAAAATAACTAAAACATGAAGTGTGTATGGTCCAATGTGGGACATCCTCCCAAAACTTTCAGCATTTAGCATGATATTTTTGTGCAGATTCTTGCATGAGACAACCATCTGAACTGAGGCACACGCAGCTGAAAAAGTTGCTTAGGAAACCAAAGCTTGTCATCAGATCCCAGGGTTGGGTACATGTGGGTCAACTTAACAGATTTTTTTGTTGCTGATATTTTCCATTTTTCTTTAAATAAAATGAGCTGTTTACAGCAAAAATAATTATACATTGTGTAGCTTATAACATTTGTCTGTGTGTTAGTTGCTCAGTTGTGTCCAACTCTTTGTGATCCCATGAACTGTAGCCCACCAAGTTCCTCTGTCCGTGGATTTCCCAGGAAAGGATACTGGAGTGGATAGCCATCCCCTTCTCCAGGGGATTTTCCTGACCCAGCGATCAAACACAGGTCTCCTGCATTGCAGGCAGATTCTTTACCATCTGAGCCACCAGGAAAGCCCAGTTTATAACATATGTTGAAGTAAAATGTCTGACTATAATAGCACATAGGCTGGGAGATGCCGCAGGCAAGGCTCGACGGGAGGCATGCAGAGCTGTAATAGTCCTTGAAAGTAGACTGAGATAAGTTTAATAATTATAGTATATACATCTATTCACCTTGGTTTTATTTTGGAGACTATGTTGTTTTTAATAAAAAATTATATTACTTAACATGAATCAGGCTTATTATTGTTGTTTTAAAATACAGAGGAACCTGGAAGGCTATTGTCCATGGGGCTGCAAAAAGTTGGACATGACTGACTGACTAACACTTTCATTTTCACTTGGGCTTGCTTGTTTTAAAATGAATCAGTGAAGATTTTTAAAACTGCTTAGTTTTAATTTCTAAGATGATAAGTATTGATACATAACCCACAAAAACAAAAGCTCTTTGCAGTCTTCAAGCTTTTTAAGAATGCAGAGGGGCTTCCCTCATGGCTTAGTGATAAAGAATCTGCCTGCTGATGAAGGAGACATAGGTTTGATCCCTGATCTGGGAAGATCCCACACGCCACAGAGCGACTAAGCCTGTGCACCCCAACTACTGAGCTTGTGCTCTAGAGGCTGTGAGTCCCAACTACGAGCTCATGCGTTGCAGCTACTGAAGCCCTCATGCCCTAGAACCCATGCTCCACAACAAGAGAAGCCACTGCAGTGAGAATGAGAAGTCTGTGCGCCCAATGAAGAGTCACCCCAACTCTCCACAACTAGAGAAAACCCCGTGCAACAACGAAGTCCCAGCATAGCCAAAAATAAATAAATATTTTTTTAAAAAGAGATGCTGGCACCAGCAAGATTGAGAACCATGTGACCTTGGAAAGAACTTGTCACCCAATATTTATTATATTTGATACTGACTCCAGAGTCTGTTCTCTAATATGTGACTGCCCTGGTTCTCAAATGCAAAAAAAAAAAAAACCAAAAACAAAAAAAACCCACCAAAATTTGTAAAAAAATAAAATTTCAGAATAAGAGGGAACATTATTACTTGATGAAGAGTTTACCTGACATATACAAAGATATACCTAAAGAGGTGAACATGATACATATTCCCTCTAAAGCCAAACCTGCTTTGTTTCAACTACTGTTTCTATTCTACTGTGCATTAGCTTTAAGTCAGTATAATAAAATAAGAAAACCAAAATGTGCAAGAAGTACGAAGGCAGAAACAAAATTGCCGTTATTTGCATTATTATTAGCTTCTCTGGAGCTGCAGAGAAGCTACAAGAACCAGTAAGTCAGTTCTATATGATTGCCAGACAGAAGAGTAACACAAAAATCAATACCATCCTCATATCCCAGAAACCATTAAGTAGAATGTTATTTTTTAAACTTCATATTTGTAACAAGACTTTTCAGATAAAAGGAAAAAGGAAACAAACAAAAAAATACCTTCCTTGAAAGTTATAGAATATCTAAATATCCAGTTTGTAGGTGGGAAGATTTGATATTATAAAGAAGGCTTATTACTTTTATTATTTCATTGCTTATCTAATAAAAGTCTTAACATAGTTTTTCACAAAATTTGATAAAGTGCTAAGCACAAATCTGAAGAATGTGACCATGTGTGTGGTAAAGAGGAAAGTCGGGGGAATATAACTTGCCTTATTTGATATTAAAGCAGGCACTGTGAATAAAAGGGTGCAGCGTTGGACTGGGGGTGCATACAAAGGCCAGTGAGCCTGTGAGCAGCCTAGAAATAGAACCACATATGGGTTCGAGCTGGTACATGACATGAGTGGCTTTAAAATCAGTGGAACAGAGTAGCCCAAACAGCTAGTGTGTTGGAGGACAGACGGGAGGAAAAGCACCCACTGAACTGAGACTGCATCTTGAGACTGAAAAGTGAGGCAGGCAGCTCCATAGTCAATAGATCAGGTTTTTAGAGGGCACCTTACAGGGTGGGATGGGGTAGTTGGCTGTTTGGAATCATTAACAGCTGCACTCTGAACTGCTGAGGAGTCATTGGGATAATTCTACCATTATCCTCGGCTATGGTAGTAGGGACTCAGAAACAGGAAGTGCATTCCTAAGATTTATAAATGGTAACTAGTCTCATGGGTGCCTGGAAGACATCAGCGAAAGTTTTCATCATTGTTTGGGGACAAACAGAGCATAAAGGCAACCTGGCCCCAATGATTATTAAACAGTATCTATTAACTACAAAGCCTTGATGACAGAGAAATGATTTAATTCACAGTAAAGTCCTGGGTAGGGTCAGTTGAAGGACAGGAGAAACTCTAATGGCCCAAGATGGTGTTGGTTATGCTGAGAGCCATACATAGTGCTTCTGGAATAATGAGAAGTCTTTATTTTGGAAGAAGATAGTAACAACATTGATCTTCCATCATAGTTAAGTTATAAAGAATCTGCCTGCAATGCAGGAGACCTGTGTTTGATCTCTGGGTCGGGAAGATCCCCTGGAGAAAGAAACAGTAAACCACTCCAATATTGTTGCCTGGATAATCCCATGGACAGAGCAGCGTGGCAGGCTACAGTGTATGGGGTCACCAGAGTTGGACACGACTTAGCAACTAAACCACCACCAGTAATAACATTAATTCATTATTCCTTACCATATTAAAGTTAAATTCCATTGTGTAAAAGATATTCAAGTCAAAAACAAAACTATAAAACTTTTGGGAGAATGTGAAAGTTGCTCAGAGTCCATGGAATTCTCCAGGCCAGAATACTAGAGTGGGCAGCCTTTCCCTTCTCCAGGAGATCTTCCCAACCCAACCCTTGGGTTCAGGGACTGAACCCAAGTTTCCTGTTGCAGGCGGATTCTTTACCAGCTGAGCCACAAGGGAAATCCAAGGATACTGGAGTGGGTAGCCTATTCCTTCTCCAGGGGATCATCCCGACCCAAGATTCAAACCAAGGTTTCCTACATTGCAGGCAGATTCTTTACCATTCTTCATCAGGGAAGAAAGCACAGGCAAATATCACTATGACAGTGGAGAAGGGACTGACTTTTTAATGATAGAAAAAGCCTAAGTCACAAAGAAAAAGTTTGATCAAATTGTTTAATTAAAAAAATTAACTCTCATGCCAAGAGGCAGGAAAAATCAAGTAAAAATAAGAATGAATTTTGCAATCCAAGTAATGACAAAATGTCAATTTTGAATACATAAGGAATTTTTATTTAAAAAGACAAACCCAGTAAGAATATGGGAAAAATAACACGAAAAGACAAGTTTTCCTGAAGGAGGAAATCTTCATGGTCAATAAATATACAAAATATATTTTCACTCTCTCACATGAGTGATCAGATTTACACATGAAACAGCAAGGAGACACATATCAGTTTAGGATAATTAATAAGCCTGTTCCAACCAAGTGCTGGCAAATGCATACAGAAATGGAGCTCTGTCCCCAAGCTAGTGGGCATGCTGACTGGTAAAGTGACCACTCCAGAGAACAATATGGTATATTCTCCTCCAGAGAAACTTACATTTGCACACTGCTGATGTGTACATGGTCACCGCAGCTCTGTTATTTCATAGGATATAAGTGGAAGCCACCCAACAGTAGAGGAACTGATAAAGAAGGTCTGTTGGTTAAATGGAAGCTTGAGCTAGATCTGTTAAGACATGGATCAAAGTGGGCGCATTTCTGACATGATGTTGAATGAAAAAAAAAAGCAAATAGCAAACTGAAGGAACAGTGTTATACTAAATATTTAAAAACATGAAAAATAGATGTGTATATGCTATTGCAGGAATGGGAAGATTCGTTAATGGCAATGATTCGTATCAGCTGTAGAATGGTTGTGGAATGAGCAGTGCAGCTGAGATTTAGCTGTGTCTGCCATGTTTTGTTTCTGAGAGAGTTTGGAGGCCAGACATACATGGTAACGTGCTTTGTTTAGCTTTGGCGGAAGACGCTGCATGGCAGCATACGGGTGGCCCAGAGCCTGGGCTCCCTGTGAGTGAGTCCATGTCTGAGAGGGGACTCAGGTGGGTTGGTGGCTGGGGCAGTTGGCTGTAGTCCAGCCGGGGTTCAGCCTGTGGCTTCAACAAGTGGTGTTTTGAGATGCTTACAGCAACAGGCCTTGCTGTGCGTGTAGAGGAAAGATACACGGCAGGCATCAAGAGGGAGAAAACCACAGGACCACAGCAAGCATAGTCCAGTGAGGGGATTTTGTATAAGAATAGCTCTAGAGCATCGGAAAACAGGTGGAGAGTGGAGTTAGGCTGGGATGGGCAAGGGATGAACTTTTGCTTTGAGGGGAGCCTGTGCTGGCTTTTGAGTTTGTTGTAATGAGGGAAGTGAGTAAATCTGATTTATGCTTTGAGATTACTTTGGTGTCATTTCCCCTGAATTTCAATTTATTCAGTATTTTAAAAAAAAATCAACCTTGGACTAGCACTGTATTCAGTTCTTCAAGTGCATCTCCTTACAAATTCAAAGAGGTCCTTTGCTCTTAAAACACACACACACACACACACACACACACACACATAATTTTTTTAACATAGTTTTACAAAGGGATGTAAAGTTCTAGGTGATCTTGTTACCATACAATTAAAAAAAAATCAAATTATTTATCAAAGGTATTCTTTAGGACATTGTGCTTGTCTTTTATTTTTGAAGTGCCCTTCTGTGTCTACTCTAATTATTCAATACAAGCTTCAATCTAGTAAAGGCACGTTGCTGTCCCTTTGAAACATAAAAATGTCTAATGTCAGGAAACCATAAAGAAAGAGTACTCTCTACCCTAGGTTTTGACCTCTATGGTTTTTTCTCTTCTGTTTGGCTTTACTTAATTGAAAGACTGTTTCATATATTTTTCTAGTCCCCTCATGACTGTTTTCATTCTTTCTAGTCTCATTTCAGAACTCATTCAACCATTTCTGCTTCTCAAAGCAATGCTATACTGTTGGTAATAGAGAAAGCTCCAGGTGCAATGCTGAACCTAATTTTGGATATTATTAAAAGCATTTAATTCACATAATTGTGTTTGATTTGAAAAAAATGACTAAATCTTGTATTGAATAGACTGGGGCATAACTATTTTGGAGCTTGTTATTAAGAATTTAAACATTATTGGGTAATTTCTTTCAACTGTTTGAAGTGTCTGTTTTCACTTATAATAATAAATCTCCTTGTAAAACCTTCCACAGATAGCATTTTATACTTACCGGGGACTGGCCTGTTTTATTTGATATAATCACTTTAATGTCTTATTTCCGATGTCCTTTCATTATTTTCATTTTCAGGTTGGGGAACAGAAGCCTGAGGCTTAAATGACCTGCCCAAGTGCATCGATAGTGGGCGGCTCCTTCACTTGTCTTCAGGCTTAAAAGTTAAATTCTGTTCATTGTCGTCATGTGAATTCCAAGACTCCATCTTATCCCTAAACTTGTTTTTCCATTTATCTTCATGACATCTGAGGATTAAGCTGTCTGCCTACCAGAATTATGGTGTGATTGGTTGCTCAACAATTTCTAAAATTGAAAAAGGAGGGCAAGGAATGATTGTACTGGATATTGATAACGGTTCAGGTTGCGCTCTTTAAATCATGATGCATCATCATTCATTTCAGTTGATTCTTGATATTATGGTGTGCGCCTGTGTTAAGTTATGGGCTTCCCAGCAGTGGTAAAGAATCTACCTGCCAACGCAGGAGATGCTGGAGTCTGATCCCTGGGTCGGGAAGATCTCCTGGAGGAGGACATAGCAACCCACTCCAGCATTCTTGCCTGGAGAATTCCATGGACAGAGGAGTCTGCTAGGCTTGAGTCCATGGGGTCTGCAAAAGTTGGACACAACTGAGCACACACACACACACACACACAATGTTAAGTTATAATTCTAAGTTATTTTCTCTACTGTGGAATCAATAACCATTTCCCCTTTATTATTTGACTTCTTTGGGTATGTTTGTACATTGGGGTTTCTATGTAGAGGTAAGTCTTCCTCTGGGGGAGGGGAGGCTGTCCTGAGCACTGTAGGATGTTTAACAGCATCCCTGGTCTATACCCACTAGATGCCAATAGCACCACCCCCCACAGCTGTGACAAACAAAAATGTCTCTGTGGTGTGTGTGCTCAGCTGCTGCAGTCTTGTCTGATTCTTTGCGACCCTACAGACTGTAGCCCACCAGACTCCTCTGTCGTCGGGGGATTCTCCAGGCAAGGATATTGGAGTGGGCTGCCATGCCCTCCTCTGATTTTCCAGACCCAGGGGTCAAAGCCACATCTCCTGCGTCTCATGCATCGCAGGCACATTTGTTATTCACTGAGCCACCTGGGGAGCCCCCAAAATGTTTCCAGGCATTGCCAAATATTCCCTGGGACAACGTCATCCTTAGTTGAGGGCCACTACTGTCAATGATACTGGCAGTGAAATGCCTTATTCTCTTAACTTATTGAATCCTGTAACCTAAAGAAACATTATTAATTACTTATAGATGCACATTGATCTATTGATCCTTGTAAAATCAACAGAAAGCAGTTGAGAGAGTATCTCAGAGGAGAGAAAACCCCAAATCTAGTTAATTCAAGCATAACCCTTGGGACCAGGTAATTAAAGATGTAATTAACTGGTTGTCTTACCAAAGTCAATACAAATTGCAGTTTCATCCATCTTAGCTTTAGACCATGCTTTCTTCCAGTGATGTTCCTGTTAGAGATCTTAGGACTAGGAACTGAGAAAACCAGCTAGGGATGGCATCTTTGGTTGCATAATAAATGTGTTTGACTCACATCAATACAATTGCTCTGCAACTTTGATCATTCTACTGATTCTCCTTTATAATTTGAAATGGAACAGTCACTTAATGATTAGGAAAAATGAAGGGAAGTCTCTGGGTAAAAAGGCATAAATAGGAAAGGGAGAATAAAGCAGTTCATTTCAACACAAAGTGCTTCTTATTTGTCTGTTTTGTTCAGCACATGGGCTACATTGCAGGCAAGGCAATGGAGGTGTGCAAACTGAGTTGTAGCTCGGGAAGAGATTAGGTCAAGCCAACCTTAATTTGAACGTTCAGCACCTTGTATATAACTTGACTGCGCCTCAGTTTCCTATCTGTAAATGAGAACAGCAGATGCTATTTATAGACATTCTGACTTAGGCTAGATAGTCAATAAAGGGCAGCTTGGTTTCTAATTTCTGTGTAGGCTCATGCTTCTGTTGGAGGGTTGGGTGGCTTCACTTCACTTCTAGGCTCTACCCAGGAAGACACCCAGGAATCATGGTTATGCAGGAATTGTTCCAAAATGGCTTTATCCATCACCATAAAGCAAACATTTTGCAATACCCATTAGATGCACATTGTTATTAACTTCCCTGAAAGCATCCTTGACTGTTTCATGGTTTGAGAAAAAGAACGAGCAAGAAGAATAACAGTTAAGCACTCCATCCACTGAATCCTGGTTTATGGCGGCAATAAAAGCAGTGTGTTATCCAACCATAGAGTGTCTATTTTTAAGTAAGCTAAGCCTAGCTTACATTATGCAGAGCTGCATGGAAATGTGGACTTGAGTGTCTGGAAGCATCTCTGGGTGGGTTATGCCGGCTCGGCTTCCTCTCATGAGAGGGGGTTGAAGAACCACAGGCAAGGAGAGAGTGTCCTTCTACTGCTGGGGAACTTTGCCTCTGCACAGCCCTCCCAGAGCTGAGAACCAACGCCAGACCTGGAACACAAGAAACCAATGTGACAGTGTCGACCACAACCTGGGTCTTAACTTTGTCATTCATCAAAATGTTTGCTATTTCCAAGTATGTTGGTCCCAAAGAGAATACTTCATCAGCAAGACTCTCTAGCATGCTGGAGCAGGCTTCAGGCTACTGGTTTTCAATTACTTTCAAAGATAGATAGTCTTCTCCATGTATAGCATCTCCCAGAGGAGAGTGACCCATAAGGCAAATGAAAGGAGACCCCTCTAGTTGAGGCGGGAGTTTGAACTGGTACTTTGCAGTGTCTCTGCCTCCGGAACCACCCTGCACAGCTCCCTCTAGGGGCCTAGAGGCATCCCTTTGAGCCTCTGAAGTGAAAGTGATTGAGTGGTAACTGACTGTTTAGAACCCTGTGGACTGTAGCCCTCCAGGCTCCTCTGTCCATGGAATTCTCCAGGCAAGGATGCTTGAGTGGGTAGCCATTCTCTTCTCCAGGGGAGTTTCCTGACTCAACTATCAAGCCCATGTCTCTTGCATTACAGGTGGATTCTTTACTGTCTGAGCCACCAGGGACAGCCAGATGGACTCAGCCATTTCAGATCCCTTTCTGGTTTAAGAGCCATTGACTGCATTCTTCTGTACACAGTGGGCTTATAAGCCTTTATAACATCAGCAATTGGCAAAAAAAAAAAAAAGAGAGAGAGAGAGAGAGAGAGAGAGAAAAATCCAAGGCACTTAGTGCCAACTTGGTCTTCAGAGCCACCTGACCCAGCCTGTTCTTATCCCAGAGAGTTTTTGCAATGATGTTTAGTAAGAGCACTGCTTTGTTCATGCTGCTCACCATGCTTTTCCCTGACTTACCATTATTTTCCAAACAGAAAGAAGGAGGTGGAGTAAATTGTTGCTCACTTGATGTTGCCATGATTTTGACTGTCTGGGAAAAGTCAGCAGAAGTACAGAATCTAGAATATGAATAGTGGTTCTTCCATCTTTGGGAAGTTGGGAACTGCTCTTATGGACACTCTGCTGACCCTGCTTAGATTTCAAAGTGTCTAGAACAGAGTCTGGTGCATGGTAGGTGCTCAACACGCACTGGCTGAATAAACAGGAAGCCAGGGCACTAGAAGCATCCCAGCTTGATCATGCTCTCCATCACACTGCTACAGTCTAATTCTGCTGTGGGCATTGCTGGATTTTGCTGACTAATGATTCCCACCCCTCGCCCCCTCTTCTGGCATTCATCTCCAGAGAAAATGAGGAGACAATATGAAATAAGATACATTTGCATTTTTAATTTTCTTTTAGCAGAATAGCTTTTAATTTTTTAAAAACACAATCATGGTGGCAATTGGCACAAGTAGATGTTGAAACCAATTAGTGGGATGACATGAAGTAAGACCAAAAAAATGTAGATTTAATTGAAGAAAGTTGCAATATAAAATCCAGCTGCCAGGCTTTAAAATTGTAATTAATTCTAGGAGGAAGAGAAAGCTCATCAAATCACTCTGGCTGCATCCTCAACAGAGTGTTTGCACGACCATTTTTCTTTAAGGTCCTTTCAGGCATCTTCTGATATGCGATAAACATTCTTCTCTGGCTGATGACTGGACAACTCAGTAACTACAGGGAAGCTCTTTCCTCTGGAGATGTTTTGGGTACTTCCTGTGTGAACAAAGCCACATTCTAAGTTCTTCTGGCTACTTCCAGAAGACACGGAAGGTGGCAGCCAACACCATCATGCTAGTAACTAGCATTCCAGGTCTGTCTGAGGTCAGAAACGAGGGTTTTGTTAGAAATGATGCCAACAACAACAAAAAACAGTTAATCAGAGAGCCAATGACATCAAATTTCCAGTGAGGGCTGGCATTAACCTGGCCTATGAGAGAGTTCGGAGAAGGCAGTGGTGCCCCACTCCAGTACTCTTGCCTGAAAAATCCCATGGACGAAGGAGCCTGGTGGGCTGCAGTGCATGGGGTCGCTAAGAGTCAGACACGACTGAACGACTTCTCTTTCCATTTTCCCTTTCATGCATTGGAGAAGGAAATGGCAACCCACTCCAGTGTTCTTGCCTGGAGAATCCCAGGGACGGGGGAACCTGGTGGGCTGCCGTCTATGGGATCACACAGAGTTGGACATGACGGAAGTGACTTAGCAGCAGCAGCAGCACCATGAGAGAGTTGACACTCAAGAGACTCACTAAACGGTGAAGGAAGTCTAGAGGGAAACAGTAAGGATTCAAGTCTGAAAATTCTCCCCACAGCCCCCAAATCTCTCCCAACCCAGCCTCCTCAGTGCTTGAAATCTTTCTATCCCAAACTGATACCACAGTTGATTTTTCCAGGTAATTTTTGAAGAAGGTAAAGACTCTGAGAAGGCACCTCCATATCCCAGCATGAATTAATTGATCAGATACATTTCCACTCTGGCTGTAGAGATAGAGGCAAACAGGAGTTTTGAGTGGCAGGTCATTGACCAAGTCTTGGTTACCCTTCTCATTATTACTTTCCAGCACATGCTAAGTTGTACAACAAATAATATTCTAAAGATGAACCACTATATTTCTGGGAAAGCCATTCTCTGTAGCCTTTGTTCTCTCAGGATGCGCAGAGAAAGCAGAAACTTAAATCATGGGCTTCTTTCTCATTATTAATTATTCACAAAAAGATCTGCATAGTGAAAAATGTTAAGTAATGTATTCCTGACTAGGAAAGGAAAACAACCTGTATTATAAGGAAACAAAGAAGCTGGGGCACGAACAGAGATGATCATTTGGGGCAATAAATGGATCCTAAGTTTGCATGCAGACTTCTCTGATTGCCTGGTGGTAAAGAAGCCACCTACCAATGTAGGAAACGTGGATTTAATCCCTGGGTTAGGAAGATTCTCTGGAAAAGGGAATGGCAACACACTCCAGTATTCTTGTTAGGAAATCCCATGGACAGAGGAGCCTGGTGGGCTCTAGTCCATGGGGTCCCGATAAAGCTGGACATAACTTAATGACTAAACAACAACAAAGGTTGCATGCAATTCTTGGAAGTATTAAGGACACATCAGTTTTCATTTCAGAAATGCTATCGACATTCTCACAGATCTTTAATACACAGTGGTTAATGGTTTTAACTTTCATTGTTCTTGTCCCTGAGCTTGTCAATGAAACAATGATCCTCCACAAAACAGGTCCATAATCTGCCCCTGAAGAATCCTTATGCAAAATAAATCCTGATCCTCTAATTCACCTGTTGTATATGTTTTTGCTTTAATGCATTGAAATGTTTTATTCACCAAGAAAATGAACAGGATAATTTGATGTGATTTTCTTTTTTAATGTAAACCTTTCTCCAGGGAGCACACACAAGTAGGAAACTCTGAGGGTAAACAACAAATAAGGCTGAGCTTTTTTTTATAAGTGTCTATAAAATCTACATGTCCCCTCTCTCAGTGTTGATATTGGCAATTTGCATTTTCTCTCCTTTGTTTTCTCAGTCAGTGAGGGTATGGACTGTGTCAGGCTGTTTAGGCAAAACGATGTTTCCCAGTTTTTTCCTGGGTCACGGCTGCACCCAAGAGAAATTCATATATTTGGAAGGCATAAGGAAACAGCACCCAGTTCATGGGCAGGCAGGCACTGGTCAGCTCCTGCTCCTTGTTGCTTCTTGGCCAGCTCACCTGATGAGCAAGGACAGCAGCCCACTGGTCCTTTGGCTGCTGCTGATCTCCACTTCAGCATCACTGAATCCTGGTCCAAGTCCTTACACAGCTCCAAGGCAAGCGCAGCAGCGGTTGGTCACTTGAGACACTGAAGTTGGATGCTTAGCAACGGTGAGGATGAATGCAGGTGGTGCTCCTGCATTCCAGATGAGCCTCCCTGTTAGTCCTGGGTTCTCTCACTTCATGTCCTCTTTTCATTCCTGATGGAAGTCCCTGTAGGCTTCAGTCACTGAAACATTGCTCCTCAAGGACATAAGGTCAAATTCCTTCCAGTTGCATAAGGTCAAATTCCTACATCCCATATTCTATACGATTAAAGATTGGCTCAGATTCTCTGATTAACTCTCAACTGATAAGACCGGTGTTGCTAAGTGATAGTGTTACCAATGTTTTCGAAAGAATCGACTATTTACCTTGTTAACTTTTGTATCATTTGTCTATTTTTAAAATATGTCTTCAATTTCTGGTCTTATCTTTATTTCTTTCCTCCTTTCTATGTATCTGGATTTAATTCATTCACATTTTTCTAGTCCTGGAAAATGTTTCCAGGACATCCAGAAACTGAAGTTCAGAAATAAGAAAGATTTCAAATCAATGATCTGAGATTAAAAGTTATGCATTTAAAGTTAACACTTTAGTGGAATTGTTGAATTTTTGATATGTTGCATTTTTATTATTAACTTTCGGTGCAAATGTTTTCTTATTGCTTATGCTTCTCCTTTGACCTTTATGTCATTTAGAGGTGCATGGTTTAATCTCCAAGTATTGGGAGACTTTCTAGCTATCTAGATATTTCTAGATATTTATAATTTAATTCTGTTGGGATTTTAAAATGTGGTTTTTAAAGATTTCAATATTTTGAAATTTATTGAGACATACATTATGACTGAGGATATGGTCTCTCTTGGTATGTGTTCCATGAGTTCTTGAAAAATGAATGTGCATTCTTCCATTGTTCAATAAATGCCAACTAAGTCAAGTTTGTTGATAGCGTTAGTCAAATCTACCATATCCTCACTGAATTTTTGGACTGCTTTGTCAGCTACTGCAAGAGAGAGGTTAAAATCTCCAACTATATCTATTTCTCCCTTTAACACCGTTACTTTTTGACCCTCATAAATTTTGAAGTCCATATATATTTGTACTGATTTTGAAAACCATATACATTTTATATTGTTATATATCTTGATGAATTGACTTCTTATTACTACAAAATGCTCTCTGTATCTCTGCTTACAGTCTTTGCCTTGAAATTTACTTTGACTCATCTTAAGACTGCTGGGAGAAATTTCGTCAACCACAGGTATATAGATGATATCACTATAATAGCAGAAAGTGAAGAGGACTAATTAGCCTCTTGATGAAGGTGAAAGAGGACAGTGGAAAAGCTGGCTTAAAACTCAACATTCAAAACATGAAGATCATGGTATTCAGACCCATCACTTCATGGCGAATAGAAGGGAAAAAAGTGGAAACAGTGACAGATTTAATTTTTTGGGGTTCCCAAAGCACTGCAGATGGTGACTGCAGACATGAAATTAGAAGACGCTTGCTATGACAAACCAAGACACTGTATTAAAAAGCAGAGATAATACTTCACCAACAAAGATCTGTATAGTCAAACCTATGGTTTTTCCAGTAGTCATGCATGGATGTGAGACTTGGATCATAAAAAGGCCGAGAGCCGAAGAATTGATGCCTTTGAACTGTGGTGCTGGAGAAGACTCTTGAGAGTCTCTTGAACAGCAAGGAAATCAAACCAGTCAATCCTAAAGGAAATCAGAACTGAATGTTCATTGGAAGGACTGATGCTGAAGCTGAAGCCCCAGTACTCTGGCCACATGATGCACAATTTGTGAACCAATTCAGTGAACCAATTCATTGGAAAAAACCTGATGCTGAGAAAGACTGAAGGCAAGTGGAGAAGAGGGCAGCAGAAGTTGAGATGGTTGGAGAGCATCACCCACTCAATGGACATGAGTTTGCGCAAACTGGGAGACAGTGGAGCAGCACACCAGGCTCCTCTGTCCATGGAGTTCTCTAGGCAAGAATACTGGGGTGGGTAGCCATTCCCTTCTCCAGAGGATCTTCCCAACCCAGGGATCAAACCCAGGTCTCCCGCACTGCAGGCCATCTGAGCCACCAGGGAAGCCGAAGAATACTGGAATGTTTTGCACCTATCCCTTCTCCAGGGGATCTTCCCAACCCAGGAATCGAACTGAGAGAGCTCTCCTGCATTGCAGGCAGATTCTTTACCAGTTGAACTACAAGGGAAGCCCTGGTATTGTGTCTGGATAATGATAAACCAAATATTAGCTCTCATGAATTTAGACAAGTGATTGATTAAAAATATAATTTCTCCCTAATTTGGCAGTTGCTCAGTTCACCTATATCCCTTTAACAGCTGTTTCTTAAACAGTAGAAATATGAGACTGTCAGAGACAGTTTGGGTTGCTGGTGCCACATCTTGCGATAATGGCATAATTTGAATGAAACGAGAGGATCATAACCATTTGCTGGTATCTCTGAACAAACACTGTCATCTTGCAATATTCCAGAAGCTCTGCCGACAGAGTTTGATGATGCTCATGGAAGTACTTGTCATGAAAATTGAGATGAAAAGACAAAGAATGGAGAACAAAGCAATTATTCCACACAAAAATAGGTGCCTTGAAATTAAACAATCATTAACAGTTAAATGACCTTATGGACCCGCACTCATTCCAGTTGTCACCAATGTGTGCTGTCTAATTTTTCAAACTGCTCCACTGAATTAAAATTTTTCTCCACACAGAATTAGAAAAATACAAAAATTAATATATTAATTTTATAGAAATATTCTTAGATAGTCGTTACTATGATGATAATTATACTTTGTATTTATTCTTTTCTATTCTGCTCCAGCTTTATTATTGTGGAAAACCGTTTCCTGTTCTCCCTCACAACTAGACTCTCCCATTAAACGGGACAGGGGACATCACTGAAGGCTGGGGGAATGAAAGAGAAATGTGGCACAGAGAATGACTAGCCACCCAGCTGCTACTGCAGGGCATTTCCTGGCCCCTGACCTCATGGACACTCCAGAAGCTCCCTGGATTGACAGAGAGGAAAAGCTGGTTTTCATTTCCCTTTTCAGTAGTATCTAAGTCTCCTCTCCTGAGTGTTCATTTCCTGGACCAACTTCTTCATAAAGTGACTGACAGTGGGAACCTCAATCCCACCTGCCGGGCTGCGGATGAATTCTCTGGCCTGCACAAGGGACCCTTGAAATTTTCCTATACCAGGGACATTCTAAGTTGTGCAGCCTCACGTGATCTCATTGATGGGATACCTCGTAACCTAAGTGAGGCAAGACAGAGCTAAGTTCAGTACAGTTTCTTTTTAGACCCTTCATTAGTGTTTAAAAATCTTGGGCTTCATCTTCATGAAGGTACTGTCATGACCATTTTACAGATAAGAAAACCGAGAAGCTAAGGACTTGAACAGGGCCACATCTCAGGAAGTGCCAGAGATTTCCTCCATTCCTACAAATTCAGAATTCCTAAAGTAAAAATCATCCTGACCTACCCCTCCAACCAGATAGGAATAGCCAGACTCTACCCTCACCCCATCTCAGCACACAACTCACCCTTCAGTGTCATCAAAATGAACTGACTCTCCAAATTCCAGAAGGAAGCTTCAAACAAATTTCCAACCATCCTATCAGGACAGAGAAACATACATAAATTATTTTTAATAGCAGTAACCTACTTTATAATGACTCCTCAAAGCAGAGAACATATCCATGGAGACTAATTCCATTCGAATAGAGTTTTAGAAAACACCACTCTTAGATAACGTAACAGGATCCAGTTTAGACAATACAGGAGGAAAAAATAATAAATATGCCCTAATGAAAGAGGCTGAGGAAGGAGAAATGGAGAAGACACAAAGATTGAAATGTTTACTGTGAAAAATGCTGATTTTACACTTGGACAGGATCATTGATATAAGTGTGTCTCAAAACATCTCCTCCCCTCAAATGAACAAACGAAAAACCCAGCCATGTTGACACCGTTGTGTCACAATGTTCTGCTTTGGATCAGGGACTGATTAGAAAGCAGGAGGTGGGATGGATCAAGGGGCTGATTTGGAACAGGAAGGATGAAGAGGGTGAGCACTGGGGGGCTTGTTTGGATTCAGTGCTAATACATCCTTTTTTCTGGGGCTGCTGACCAGACACCTGGCTGGCAGGACAAGAGGACTTCCTCTCTCTGATCCAGGTCTTTTCCAGCACCGAGTCAGGGCACATAGCAGGTGCACAATGAATGCCTGTCAAGTGATTGCATTTCAAGCTCGGTAAAAGGGTGCCTAATTCTCCTACCAGTTGCAACTAATATTTCTTACCCCCTCCTTCATGGTATAAGGTATAATCAATAAGAGTATTAACAACAAGAGGTGAGTCCAGGGAGTAAATAAGCATGAACATAACGGGTTGAGGATACATTAGATTTAATTTTCTTTCTTTAATTATATGTGTCTCCCATCACTTCATGGGAAATAGATGGGGAAACAGTGGAAACAGTGTCAGACTTTACTTTTGGAGGCTCCAAAATCACTGCAGATGGTGACTGCAGCCATGAAATTAAAAGATGATTACTCCTTGGAAGGAAAGTTATGACCAACCTAGATAGCATATGCAAAAGCAGAGACATTACTTTGCCAACAAAGGTCCATCTAGTCAAGGCTATGGTTTTTCCAGTGGTCATATATTAATGTGAGAGTTGGACTGTGAAGAAAGCTGAGTGCCGAAGAATTGATGCTTTTGAACTGTGGTGTTGGAGAAGACTCTTGAGAGTCCCTTGGACTGCAAGGAGATCAGTCCTGAGTGTTCATTGGAGGGACTGATGCTGAAGCTGAAACTCCAGTACTTTGGCCACCTCATGCAAAGAGCTGACTCATTGGAAAAGACCCTGATGCTGGGAGGGATTGGGGGCAAAAGGAGAAGGGGACAACAGAGGATGAGATGGCTGGATGGCATCACTGACTCGATGAATATGAGTTTGGGTAAACTCCGGGAGTTTGTGATGGATAAGGAGGCCTGGTGTGCTACGATTCATGGGGTCACAAAGAGTCGGACACAACTGAGCAACTGAACTGGACTAAACTGAAATGAACTGAACTGATGGACATATACGGGGTTTCCTGGTAGCTCAGAGGTTAAAATGTCTGCCTGCAATGCGGGAGACCTGGGTTCAGTCCCTGGGTTGGAAAGATTCCCTGGAGAAAGAATTTGCAACCCATTCCACTATTCTTGCCTAGAGAATCCAATGGACAGAGGAGCCTGGTACACTACAGTCCATAGGGTTGCAAAGGGTCGGACACGACTGAGCTACTTCATTTTCTCATGGACATATAATTCATTCTTTAGAGGGAGAAAAGGAGGGAGAGAGAAAACACAAGTGAGAAAGAAAGTGAATTGCTAAGAGTGGCCAGCATCGCGATTCCCCAGAGTGCTTTGAGGCAGAGTGCTGCAGAGAATCAAGAGTGAGGTATAAGTGAGGTGACAGTCTCTACACTTAGGAAGGTCTCACTCTGGCTCCCCAACTCCAAGGAGGATAAAAATGCCAGCCTTGTGGGTGGGATGCCTCCACCCACCTGGGACAGCAAGCAGGTCCAGGACACAGAGGTGGTACCTACTCAAGAACAAGTACAATCACTGGTCCACCCCGTCACTTCCCCAAGGGCAAGGTCCCAGTCTTGCTCATCCATCTGCTTTCCAACCCTGCACCCAGTTTGGTGCAACGCAGAAGCCCATGAGCCTTTGCTGAATGAACAGATGAACAAGCGAGTGAATAAATGAACGCACTCTGTCCTTACACTTGTGGTTTGCAGAAACTGCTTTTTTGACTTTAGGAACCACTCTCTTCTGTTGTTCTTTGAGTCATTTCCTCTGTGTTTTGTGACATTGCAATGCACAGCTCCCCTCACACCCCACATTCATACCCCACCTAAAATCCTTGTGCTGGGGGAGAGTGCAAAAACATTTTTAAAAACACGGCAACCCTAGACCAAGTGAAGTCCATCCAGCATGGCATGGCTTGAAGGCCTGTGGGAGGGAATTGATGTTTACTTATGTATCTATGATGTGAGAGGTTTATAGCTTGCTTTATCCTCATTAGAAAAGACCCTGATATTGGGAAAGATAGAAGGTGGGAGGAAAAGGGGATGACAGAGGATGAGATGGTTGGATGGTATCACAGACACAATGGACATGAGTTTGAGTAAGTGCTGGGACTTGGTGATGGACAGGGGAGGCCTGGCGTACCACAGTCCACCGGTTTGCAAAGAGTCAGACATGATTGAGTGACGGAACTGAACTGAAATTATCATCCCCAGGAGTTTCTGACTAGAAGTCTATCTTTCAAGATATTCTCGTCCACCGAAATTCCCTCGTTATACACAGCCATTCTGAACGCCTGCCCTGACCAGCTTTATGGATTCGATATCCTTAGAGCCATAGACAGCTCTTCTAAAGGACAACAGGAAGAACACAATGGGTCTTGACTACCTGGTATGCAGAGAAGGCTTCAGAGAAGGCAGTCTGAAGGTGTGCTGGGGCTGAGAAATGGTCTCTGGGGCCAAAGGCCCATCTCCACCCTCTCCTGATAATGACATCGGGTGAGTGATGACAGAGGACACCAGCTGAGGTTATCCACTAGTGAGGCAGTATAAAAGGCCAGCCAGCCAGCCTGACCCTATTACATAAGCTAACCTATGTCACCCAGCATTGATTACATGCCCAAGCTGTTCTAAACGCTTTGCACATCACCTCATTTAATTCTGAGGATCTGATGGGCTTGTCCACATCATCATGCTCATGTTACTTGGAAGACACTGGACCAGGAGCACTTAGTCCATCTTTCTGTTCTATGGCTTATAGGCAATGGGGCCAGGATGGTGCTCGGGTTAGGTCATGGCAAGGTTGCAGGTCAGTTCAGTTCAGTCGCTCAGTGGTGTCCGACTCTCTTGTCAAAGGCTGTATTATCTTTCCAGCTACAACTTCCTGGCATGAGATGTCACCTCTGACATCCATTACTTCTGTTACATGGGGAAGTAATTTGACAATAATATCTATTTCATTAGGTTGTGCTGAAGATGAAAATGAATCACATCTACTGATACTTGGCCCATAGTTTCTATTTGAAAAGGGAGCCATTTTATTAAGCTAAGGGTTAGGGATGGGAGGGCCACGAATTTCAATGTTAATTTCCTTTGTATATAAATACAGATTGGACTAATTAAAAATGCAAACCTGCTTATGTCCATTTTCCTTTAAAAATCACTTTTATAAAATTAATGTCTTAGGGCTATTTCTTAAGACACAGTTCCCAGGACAACTTTGGGTTTCCATAATTATTAGTCCAATGTATCAATGCATTCATCCATTGGCAGGAAAGTTTAGTACTAAACTTGGCAGTCAGGTCTCTCTGGGGGCTCTTTTTAAGATTTCTTTTTGTACACTGAAAAATAAATTAAATATCCTTCCTCCTTCCCCATAAGAGACTATTCTATTTGTTGATTGTCTAACATGTCCCAGGCAAGCTCCTTATCTCTAGTATTGGATATGCTCCCCATCACAGCCTTGTGAGGAAAGCGTTATTAGCCCCATTTCGTGGAGGAGAAACCTGAGTCTCCACATGTTTCTATGATCTGTTCAAGGTCACGCAGCTAGTGAAGGGTGGTGTCAGGGTCCCAGCTCCCTGCTCGATGGCTTGTTCCCTCAAATGTATCCTGTGCAGTATGCCAGGCTTTCTACATCTTTGGATTTTGAAAATTGTAAAATCTTTGATGTTTAAGCCCATTTTTAAACAGAAGATTTGAAAAATTAAAAATCACGCACTTTCCTATCCTGCAATACTAAGTAGGGCAAACATGAACCATTTCTTCATGATCCAAGTTTACCATTATTAATCATCATCTTATCTCACACGGGGCCATTTCTTCTATACACAATGCCTCAGGTGCTATGATTTGGAATACTTATACCTTTATATTTTCTTTATCAATTTTTGCTGAATTATTGTGAAATGCACTACAGACAATGTGATGTATTACCCTTAAATACTTCAGTATATACCTCTAAAAATAAGGACATTTTCCTTTCTAACCATACCACCATAATCAAAGCTAACAAAGTGAATGTCATCTTTCCCAAGTTATCCCAGCTATGTCCTTCTATAGCTGGTCAAATTCTATTTTGAAATTCTTGCCTGTGGGAGAAAATAGCTGATCTTGTCTGAAAACTGGCATTTAGAGGCATGCCTCCATGCAGGGGGAGGTCAGAAGAGGCTTGGGTGACCCCGATAAAAGCAGCTCGTTGAAACACAGCAAAACCAGACCTCAGGGCCAGATAGGAGATGCACCTGTAATCAGGCAATGTCATGTGTACAAGCTAAATTTATTATTCAGAACTCAGTGGGGTTTTCCCTGGGCGTGTTACCTATTGTAGCTAGTGCTGAAACATCTAACCACTCTGGCTGCCGGAAGCATGAGGCATCTTCCCTTCTGGTGGACACTCAAGGTCACAGTGAGGTGTCAGCTAGAAAGGGAACAGCCCCCTCCCAGCTCTGACTGCCTGCAGGGAGAAGTTCAAGGGCCGCCAAAGTTGAATCTCTGTGCTCTAGGTATGCAGGTATAGATTCTGCAAAACCTCATCTGTCCACCCTACCAGCAGAGTGACCAGCATCTGGTTTCCCTGAGGTTGAATGGACATGGGACTTTTAAAACCAAGCAGGCCCCTTTGAGACTCCTGGGCACAAAAGCCTTTGTGTGTCCCCTCATTTCTTAGTTACAGAATATAGGCTTCATTCAGCCTCCATGACCTTGCCTTGGATCCAAAGGGCAGGTTCAAACAGTTGCTAATTCTGGAAGGGAAGGGAAGGCACTGATGTTAGGAAAGACCCTGATGCTAGGAAAGACCCTGATTTTGGGAAAGATGGAAGGCAGGAGGAGAAGTGGACCACAGAGGACGAGATGGCTGGATGGCATCACTGACTCAATGGACATGAGTTTGAGCAAGTTCTGGGAGGTGGCAAAGGACAGGGAAGACTGGCATGCTGCAGTCCATGGAGTTGCAAAGAGTCAGACACGACTGGGTGACTGAATAACAACAAGGACAAAGGGAGCCAATAGGAGGGAGGAGCAGTCAAGAAACAAGAGTGCAGCCTCAGGGCAGGGGCCTCGGTGCCCCTCAGGGGACACACGTAACAATATCTCTGAGCTGATTTACAGATACTGAAACCCCCAGCAGGTGGGAGAAGGTAACTGTGAGCTGCCCACAAGCAATGCCTGGTTCTCCAGACCAGCTGGAACCAGAAGGTTGATGATGGTGACTCTTACCTATCTCACCCCCAAAGAGAAGAATGTCATTGAGCTGATCACACCCTCTTTAAAACTCTTCACTACCCACTCTAGGTTGGGACACATGGTTTTGGGGGCATTAGTCCACTGTGGCCCCCTCTGCGTGGCAAAGCAATAAAGCTATTCTCTTCTACTACACCCAAGATTTAATTCGGTGTCAGGGTACAGAGGTCACATTTGGTTTCAGTTTTAAAACTAGGACAAGCTGGCCAGTCTACTCTAGGGGACCCTCTGTTAGTACCTGGTGGTGGAGTTCTCACCTTTCACTTCGGCTGACATGTCCCAAGCATCATCTCATGACTTGCTGAGCCCTCTTTCAAGTCTAGTAGAGCACTGAGGGGGTGTTGAAAGAAGGGGGATGGGAACTGACTGCTGACAGCCACTCTGAGGCCCAGTGATTCACAGAATCAACGGATCCACCCAGGCGCTACCCCCATGGGGGCGAGCGTGGGTGTGCTTCTCTCCTGTTCTTCAGCTCGTCTCCTGCCCATACGTTAGAGTCACTGGGCAGCTTTAAAACAACTCCAGCATCTCATCCCCTAAGAGTTATTTTTCAACCCATTTGGAATGAAGGCCTAAAAAGTGCTTCCATATGATTCTGGATACTTTTTATCCACAGATTCCAGATTAGGCTTGTAAGTTTCTCGGTGCAAAACTCTAGGCAGCCAACCTAATTGGCATACACAAGATAAGTGATTTGCCCAACTGACATGCAAGGTGGCTCCCTTCGAATAGAACCATATGAGAGCAGCCTTGCCAGTGAAGGACAAGCTCATGGGTGAGGACAAGGCACCCTGTTTTGAGATACAAGCTCTTTGTAGGCCGCCCAGAATTCTTCTCCCAGAAAAGTGGGGAGGAAGCTCTGGGTCCAGCTGGCTCTTTATCTGCTGCTGCTGCTGCTAAGTCGCTTCAGCTGTGTCCGACTCTGTGCGACCCCATAGACAGCAGCCCCCCAGGCTCCCTTGTCCCTGGGATTCTCCAGACAAGAACACTGAAGTGGGTTGCCATTTCCTTCTCCAATGCATGAAAGTGAAAAGTGAAAGTGAAGTCACTCAGTCGTGTCTGAATCTTAGCGACCCCATGGACTGCAGCCTACCAGGCTCCTCTGTCCATGGGATCTTCCAGGCAAGAGTACTGGAGTGGGGTGCCATCGCCGTCTCTGGCTCTTTATCTAGCCAACTCCAAGTGAGTTACTGTGGTTGTTCTCAGACAAATGAGCTTGTCACTCCACACTGTCTTGTAGGAAGAACTGAAGGTCATTGTGGGTGCCTGTTACCTAACAGCCACACACTTGTCTTGAACAAAAGTCAGTAAAATATGACAAGTGCTCATGAAAATATAACTAATATGGTCAGATAGACAATAAACAATATAGAAATGAAGCACATGGATTCCTTAGGGCTGGGGTGGGCTTAGAAATCTTCCTGGAGGACATGGTATGGATATGAGAAGTCACGTCCTACTCAGAAGAGAATGGATTTCCCCATCATTATAGAAACTTATTTGGAGGAAAAAATATGGGTGTCACTTCATTTTCAGACTCTTATATTTTAAGGTCACTGACATTACCAGTGACTATAACTTAGAAATTAAGAACATAAACTCCTGAGATGAACTACCTAGGTCTAAGTCTGGGCTTCTGGTTGTGGAACCATGGGTAAGACAGGGTCTTTGTCTATAAAACTGGAATAAAAATAACAATAAAATCTGCTTAATGTGATCGTGTCTGATTCTTTGTGACCCCATGGGGTATAGCCTGCCAGGCTTCTCTGTCTATGGAATTCTCCAGGCAAGAATGCTGAAGTGAGTTGAGATTCCCTTCTCCAGAGGATCTTTCCAACCCAGGAACTGAACCTGGGTCTTCTGCACTGCAAGTGGTTTCTTTACCATCTGAGCCACGAGAGAAGCCCTAATCTGACTGCTGTGATGGTGATGTGATAATGCATATAGGACGTGCAGTACAGAGGGTGGGCCACAGTAAACTACCAATAAGGGCTGGCTATGGCTACTGCCATCATTATTCATTAAGTGCTTAGTAAGTTACATATGGGTCCCATATCATCTCTCAAAAACATTAAGGAATGTTCTTGGTGAAATCATTACTCACAGAAGATGGCTCTCCATTAGGGGGATGGGGACTTAGCTCACACTGGCATTTTGGCCATGTTTTGAGGGTCATCAGCTTAACTCTATCTAGATCTCTTTGATGTTTTAGTTTGCCAAGAGGAAGAAGAAAATACCACAGAGTGGGTGACCTAAACCACAGAAATTTATTTTCTCATAGTTCTGGAGGCTGGAAGTTTAAGATCAAGATGTTGGCAGGCTTAGTTTCTCTTGAGATCTCTCTCACTTGTAGATGGCTGCCTTCTCACTGTGGTCTTTCTTGTGTATGCATGTGTCCATGTCCTAATCTCTTATCATAAAAACATCAGTAGGATTGGACCAGAGCCCATGGAAATGGCCTCATTTTAGTTTAATAACCTCTTTAAGGACCCTATCTCCCAATACAGTGCTGAGGTCCTGGAAGTTAGGGCTTCAGCAAATGAATTGGAGGGTGGGTGGGTATATACAGTCAGCTCATAATTACTGAGTTCTGTTTTCCATTCTGCTTCTATTGATACAGAGCAAAAGGAGGTTCCAGTGACTTTTTTTTTATTTATCACCTGATTGGGAGGAAAACCTCGACTCCTTTAAGCGCACATGACACATGGTTCAATATGCCCGCTCAGCCTGGTGAGTCTGTCTGAAGCATTCAAAGAAACAAACCAGCAACTATTTCCAACATAAACTAACCACTTAGTACTAAAGTGCTTCTGAGAAGTGAAAATGAGTTTTTAAATATGAATCATTTGTTGAACACAGCCACTATTATCTGCAGCCAATATATCTCATTAATGATGGGCTAAAAATGAATTTATAGCCAATCTTGCATAATGAAATATTTGTACTCTTTATAATTACTAATGATTTAAAGCAGATCATTCCCTTGCTTAGTTCATGGAATTTTCAAGTCTTTTATCTTAAATTAAATAAAAGAAAATCATGCTGATGATATTTAACCAAAAAGAAAGGCAGAATAAAGTTACCTTAAAAAAAGGTTTGAGGTGCACATGTCTGTTATGAACATGTTTTTTTTTCAACTTTTACCTTGCTGACAACCTGGGAAATTTTATAATGAATCATTCACTTTTGGTGTTCAAATGCAGAAGAGCTGTGAAAAATTATTGAGTTACTAAAATTAAGCCTTCCCTGGTGGTTCAGACAGTAAAGGATCTATTTGCAATGTGGGAGACCAGGGTTCGATCCCTGGATCAGGAAGATCTCCTGGAGAAGGGAATGTCAACCCACTCTAGTATTCTTGCCTGGAGAGTTCCATCGACAGAGGAGCCTGGAGGAGATCCTAGTCCATTGGGTCACAAAGGGTTTTACACAACTGAGCAACTAACACACACAAAATTTAGTCTTGCAGGATCTTTTAGAGGTTTGTTTTTCTTTTTCTTTTTTTTTGCTTTGTTTTGTTTTTAAGGTACTTGGGTTTTCAAAATGTTTAATTTACATGACTATTTTCTTCAAGCCAGAACAAGAATGAAAATTAAATTCATTAAAAATAATTTTCTGCCATAATAGCCTGTTCACTTTATATTCACCAACACACATGTACACACACACACACACACACATACACACTCTTAAGGGCTTAGACAAACCAGAACGTAAGATTTGATTCCAGGATTATTTTGGAGATGCTGTCAAGTTCTTTGATAGCTTGGAAAAGGTTGCCCCAATGAGGACCAAATGGTGCACCTTAAGCCTTTGGATATTTTGGTTTACCTATGAAAAGTAGAGGAACCAGAGATCAAACTGCCAACATCTTCTGGATCCTCAAAAAAGCAAGAGAGTTCCAGAAAAACATCTATTTTTGTTTTATTGACTATGCCAAAGCCTTTGACTGTGTGGATCACAATAAACTGTGGAAAATTTTGAAAGATATGGGAATACCAGACCACCTGACCTGCCTCGTGAGAAACCTATATGCAGGTCAGGAAGCAACAGTTAGAACTGGACATGGAACAACAGACTGGTTCCAAATAGGAAAAGGTGTACATCAGGTTGTATATTGTCATCCTGCTTATTTAACTTCTATGCAGAGTACATCATGAGAAACGCTGGGCTGGAAGAAGCACAAGCTGGAATCAAGATTGCTGGGAGAAATATCAATAACCTCAGATATGCAGATGACGCCACCCTTATGGCAGAAAGTGAAGAGGAACTAAAAAGCCTCTTAATGAAAGTGAAAGAGGAGAGTGAAAAAGTTGGCTTAAATCTCAACATTCAGAAAATGAAGATCATGGCATTTGGTCCCATCACTTCATGGGAAATAGATGGGGAAACAGTGGAAACAGTGTCAGACTTTATTTTGGGGGGCTCCAAAGTCACTGCAGATGGTGACTGCAGTCATGAAATTAAAAGATGCTTACTCCTTGGAAGGAAAGTTATGACCAACCTAAGAGAGCGTATTGAAAAGCAGAGACATTACTTTGCCAAAAAGATTCGTCTAGTCAAGGCTATAGTTTTTCCTGTGGTCATGTATGGATGTGAGAGTTGGACTGTAAAGAAAGCTGAGCGCCAAAGAATTAATGCTTTTGAACTGTGGTGTTGGAGAAAACTCTAGAGAGTCCCTTGGACTGCAAGGAGATCCAACCAGTCCATTCTAAAGGAGATCAGTCCTGGGTGTTCTTTGGAAGGAATGATGCTAAAGCTGAAACTCCAATACTTTGGCCACCTCATGCAAAGAGTTGACTCATTGGAAAAGACTCTGATGCTTGGAGGGATTGGGGGCAAGAGGAGAAGGGGACGACAGAGGATGAGATAGTTGGATGGCATCACTGACTTGATGGACATCAGTTTGAGTGAACTCCGGGAGTTGGTGATGAACAGGGAGGCCTAGCATGCTGTGATTCATGGGGTGGCAGAGTCGGACACGACTGAGCGACTGAACTGAACTGAACTGACGAAAAGTATTCACCATTGATTATTTTATTCTTCTATCAATTTTCCTTTCTGAGAATGTCTCTGACATGGATTTTAAGTGTTCCATTAACTAGAATCTAATTTATGGCCAGCCATGAAAATTGGTATCAGCAAAAACATCTTTGTGATATAGGCTTAATTTACGTGACTTTATTGAGTTATAAAGTATAGATTAGACCTCAAAGCATAAATCTGCCCAGTAATAGGATAGCCATAAAGAATTGCTGTGTTCATAAAAGTAATGATATTCCCTTTCTTCTCATTTATATTATATAAATTATTTTATGCCATAGCATCACTGAATACACACACACTAAAATGTTGGGATATTTAATCAGGAACTCTCTTTCTTGGCAAACATAATTCAGTCTGACTTGCAGTAGAGAGGCTAGGGGAGTGGTGGGAACAACAGTGGGTGTTGGGCCCTGGGGCTGAGCTAGGTGGATGCTTTGATATTGCATCCTTGCTGGTGACCTTTCAGGAGCTCCAACTTCCATGAACTTCCTGACTTTTAATCTGTTTGCACTTGCCCTCTCAAGTCCCCAGGAAAAGAATGAGTTTATCAATCAGCCACCTCCATAAAGGTCACATGTTTTGGGAGGGGTTGTCTAGGGATGGGTAGGTGAAAGATAGGGTTTCCCAAGGCAGGTTCAAGGGTAACCGAACAGAATGGTGATCTCAAACCCAAGCCTCTGGACTAGGACCACTTTGGAGGGATTAAGAAACTCATCCAAAGCCACACAGATAATAAATATCTGCTGCATGAAGTAATGAAGGTTAAAAGCCACTGTCTTAGTGTCTGGTACACTCAGTGATGTGGCTTTAATACTGTGCTCTTTTGAAGGGCACAGCTCTGTGGAAACTTGGCCATCATTTGATGTTAGCAACATCAATAGACAAGGCAGTGAAACCAACCAGTTTGTGATCAACATGATTATCTCTTGCCAAATTTCCACTTCATTCCATGCCAGGTAGATACACTTAAGCACAAAGAATTAGAGATGCTATAATTTGCTAATGTCCGCAAGCTGTTCCAAGCCTTTCAGAAAACTTAATGATTTCCAATATTCACAAATTAAGTATCCTTCTCTGATGCCCATGATCTGAAGAGTTTTACTTCTGGGCAATAGAAGCCAGTTGGTGATTTGCAGGACCAATGTCCACCCGCTGATCAATGCAGGGGAAACAGCTTTGCCTGGGCAGCCTGAGCTGCTCGCCAGTCTGAAGGTTGGATGGGAATTGTGGTCCTTTACATTTGGACGGCTCTGGATTTTCAGAGCTTCACTGTCTCCTGGTACCCCAGTGAGAGAAAGCTATTTTGCTTCCACAGTAAGGGGTGAATAAAGCCAAGAAACACGCTCCTTTTCTTATGCACAGATGTCGATGTTGGGACGAATCATGAAAGGGGAGTGTGGAGAGCTGGGGACATTAAAACCACGCGGTTCTCCAGCTGGCAGCTCAGCAGTTCTTCCTTGCTGGGTCCTGCGTGGAGCCTGTGCAGTGTTACAGCAGGGCTCCACAGGGCATCATTCATCAAAGCAAAGACTGCAGACCTCCTCCTCCCCGCTGCGAGGCTCACTCCCTGCAGTGGCCCCCACCATCGCAGGAAGACCTCTGTAAACAGCAGTTGGCACTTCTCTCTGCTACCAAGTCTCAGGGTTCAGACAACTCAGCCATACTCCACAGAGGCCACCTCTGCAGCTGGAGGGGCTGCAGTTCTCAGATCATGACACAGATCCTGCTGAGGGTCCAGGGGCAGCTCTGGAGCCTTACAGCTCCTTCAAGGGACCAGGTATAGCCTCCTAGGCAGCAATGTAGGGTCATCAACACACCTTTTCCTGCCATTCCTTCTAGCTCTGTCCTGAAGCCTCACTGATGTGGTAAAGATATCCTTTCTCTGTTCCTCCCCTTACCCCCACCGCTGGGGGCTCCTAAGGGAATTTGAATTCTGGCCCTCATGTACTTTGACAGGTCACTGGGAGCAGTGAATTTGAGGAGATGGAGAACAAGTCAACTCTTTATCATTTTTCTTGGCAGTCTGCTTGTGTGTGTCGGAGATTACATTAGGACTGAGGGTGAGAAACAGGAAGACCAGAGCACGAGAGGGAGCTGGGAGGGTCCCTGCTGCTGCTGCTAAGTCACTTCAGTCGTGTTCGACTCTGTGTGACCCCATAGATGGCAGCCCATCAGGCTCCTCTGTCCCTGGGATTCTCCAGGCAAGAACACTGGAGAGGGTTGCCATTTCCTTCTCCAATGCATGAAAGTGAAAAATGAAAGTGAAGTTGATCAGTCGTGTCTGACACTGCAATCCCATCGACTGCAGCCTACCAGGCTCCTCCGTTCATGGGATTTTCCAGGCGAGAGTGCTGGAGTGGGGGTGCCATTGCCTTCTCCAGGAGGGTCCCTAGGATGATGCTTTTGACTGCAAGGAATAGACCTCCTGAAAACAGACTAGATACAGTTTATATAGTATAGATTTTTATTCTCCCATAATAAGAAATCCAGAAGAAGCTGATTTGTGGGAGTTGGGAGGCTGGCCCAGCAACTCAGTGGTGTCTGGACACTTAGTTGGTGTCCCTGTTCTTTTCTGAATCCAAAAGTAAAAGTAGGGTGAAGCTTCATCCTATATCTCTCAGGGAGGGAAATCTTTCTAAGGAGACTCTTACTATATTTCCTCTAAAGTCTCTGGATTAGTTCAACAACAAACTGGTTCAAAATTGGGAAAGTAGTATGTCAAGGCTGTATATTGTCACCCTGCTTATTTAACTTATATGCAGAGTACATCATGCGAAATGCCAGGCTGGATGAAGCTCAAGCTGCAATCAAGATTGCTTGGAGAAATATCAATAACCTCAGATATACAGATGACACTACCCTTATGGCAGAAAGCAAAGAGGAACTAAAGGCGAAAGAGGAGAGTGAAAAAGCTGGCTTAAAACTCAACTTTCAAAAAACAAAGATCATGGCACCAGATCCTATCAGTTCAATTCAGTTCAGTTGCTCAATCATGTCTGATGCTTTGCAACCCCATGAACTGTAGTATACCAGGCCTCCCCTGTCCATCACCAACTCCTGGAGTCCACCCAAACCCATGTCCATTGTGTCGGTGATGCCATCCAACCATCTCATCCTCTGTCATCCCCCTCTCCTCCTGCCCTCAATTTTTCCCAGCATCAGGGTCTTTTCAAATGAGTCAGCTCTCCGCATCAGGTCGCCAAAGTATTGGAGTTTCAGCTTCAACATCAGTCCCTCCAGTGAACACTCAGGACTGATCTCCTTTAGGATGGACTGGTTGGATCTCCTTGCAGTCCAAGGGACTCTCAAGAGTCTTCTCCAACACCACACCACAGTTCAAAAGCATCAATTCTTCGGCGCTCAGCTTTCCTCATAGTCCAACCTCACATCCATACATGACCACTGGAAAAACTATAGCTTTGACTAGATGGACCTTTGTTGGCAAAGTAATGTCTCTGCTTTTTAATATGCTATTTAGGTTGGTCATAACTTTCCTTCCAAGGAGTGAGCATCTTTTAATTTCATAGCTGCAGTCACCATCTGCAGTGATTTTGGAGCCTCCAAAATAAAGTCAGCCACTGTTTCCACTGTTTCCCATCTATTTCCCATGAAGTGATGGGACTGGATGCCGTGATCTTAGTTTTCTGAATGTTGCACTTTAAACCAACTTTTTCACTCTCTTCTTTCACTTTCATCTTTCATGAAGAGGCTTTTAGTTCTTCTCCACTTTCTGCTATAAGGCAAATCCCATCCGATCCAACCGGATCCGATCCCACTTCATGGCAAATAGATGGGGAAACTGGAACAAACAGTGAGGGATTTTATCTTCTTGGGCTCCAAAATCACTGCAGATGGTGACTGCAGCCATGAAATAAAAAGATGCTTGCTCCCTGGAGGAAAAGCTATGTCCAACCTAGACAGCACATTAAAAAGCAGAGACATTACCTTGCCAGCAAGGGTCCATATAGTCAAAGCTATGGTTTTTCCAGTAGTCATGTATGGATGTGAGAGTTGGACTGTGAAGAAGGCTGAGTGCCAAAAAAATTGATGCTTTTGAACTGTGTTGTTGTAGAAGACTCTTGAGAGTCTGTTGGACTGCATGGAGATCAAACCAGTCAATCTTAAAGGAAATCAATTCTGAATATTCATTGGAAGTACTGAAGCTGAAGCTCCAATTCTTTGGCCACCTGATGTGAAGAGCTGACTCATTGGAAAAGACCCTGATGCTGAGAAAGACTGAGGGCAGGAGGAGAAGGGGGGAGACAGAGGATGAGATGGTTGGATGGAATCACTGACTCCATGGACATGAGTTTGAGCAAGTTCCTGGAGTTGGTGATGGACAGGGAAGCCAGGCATGCTGCAGTCCACGGGGTGGCAGAGAGTCAGACAGGACTAAGCAACTGAACAGCAACAACAGCAGTCTCTAGACCAAATTAGGTTCTATGACTGCCAGCGGATCAAGAGCAGCTTAAAAGTGACTTTCTGACATATTCATCAGATTCATCATCGATCCAGCCCCCACCAGAATGGAAATACAGTAGGGGGTGGTCACAGTAGAACTGACACACAGCAATGGTACTGGACACTGTCATATGTGAGGTTTGAGTGATGGCATCATATTTTTGCCCCTTGGCCTCAATATGATCTAAGAAGAAAATGTTTGCAAATGCCTATCTATCTTTCCTCCTATCCTCTCATTAGGGACAATATGTATTAAATCAAGCAGCACATCTCTGTGTGTGCATGGATGGAAATTCCATGTCAGATGTGGTTTATATATATGTACAGGAATTAGCTTCAGTTTCAAGGAACCAACAAAATAGCATCCATACCTAGTGGTAGAATATAAATGCTTTTATCCTTTTGTTGAGTCAGAGGATATGGACCTGGGATCTGCTACTAATTTAAATACTTTGGCAAATTGGTAACCACAGTGATGAGAAACCCTAGCATCTCTTCCCAGTTCCTTTTGCCATTAGGCAAGGAATCCAGCTTAATGTGGAGAAGAGTTAATATCACATGGGTCAGAAGATGTTTGAAAGAAAATATAGAAATATGTAAACCATAGAAAATACTTATAAGATGTTATTGACCATACCACTGAATTAAAGAGACCTATGGTTATACCTTGGACAGCAAGGAGATCCAAACAGTCCATCCTAAAGGAAATCAGTCCTGAATATTCACTGGAAGGACTGATGCTGAAGCTGAACTGATGTGAAGAACTGACTCATTTGAATAGAGCCTGATGCTGGGAAAGATTGAAGGCAGGAGGAGAAGGGAACAACAGAGGATGAGATGGTTGGATGGCATCACCAACTCAATGGACATGAGTTTGAGTAAACTCCAGGAGTTGGTGATGGACAGGGAGGCCTGACAGTTCATGGGGTCGCAAAGAGTCAGAAGTGACTGAGAGGCTAAACTCAACTGAAGGTTATCCTAAGAAGGGGAAAGGAACCTACTTGGCAACCATTTTACAGATGAACTAACTGAAACTCGTTGGCAATAAGTATTTAGGCAAGAGCTAGTATGTTGATCTGTCTGGTTGCAAGTACTGTATTTTTAATCATATCACCCAACAAAAATTCAAAGCCTTAAGAATTAATAGAGATTTTCTTTAAGTTTCTGAAGTGTATAGTGAATGTTCTATTTTATGTAAATTATATTTGAAAATTAGGCCCAGTAACACCCACCATTATTTTTATTTTTTCATTTTTGCATGTGAGATGCTTGATATTTCTAAAGTATGCAAATGACAAGGCATTCAGGGCAAATCTACACCTCAGTCTGCATAATGGCTTATTGGACTGTTCAGTTAGGCTCAAGTTACCAAAGCTACCTTGGGACAGAAAAGCACTCGGCATTACCCACCAGAAAGGGGATGGGCTCAAAGGCTGCTCACTCATCTGAAAGGTGCCAATTTTCACTTGATAGACCAGGCATAAATGCACTGGATAATAATACCCACCAGCTCATGGCCAGAGTTACAGTTTGAGAGCTCTTCTATTTGTCCCAAATTTCCAAGACTCAAAATATCTAGCTGTCACTCTTTTTTTATTATTTCTGAAGCAAGATGCATATAGTTGTTAACAAAATGTGTGATTTTTCTATGGAAAGTCATCTGGCTGGGAAGGTAAAAGCTTTTTGGAATGGGTGACACTCTATTGCTTGTAAGTGAAAATTTCACTTTCTAGAATAATGAGGTTGTTCTAAGAAAGGTCCTCCTATAGCACATATTTGAATTCCATTGCTTTGAAGCTGAAGACACGAAAGCAGTGAAGGTGAAAAATTACCATAAATGTACACACAGATCTAGTACTTAAATTGTCCTGAGTATTCTCAAAACAAAATTGTTTATCACCAAGATATATAGCCTCATTGTGGAAAATTTTAATATGCAGAAACAAGAAAAATAAACTCACCTTTTATTGTAGCACTCTTAGTAATTATTTGGGATGTTTTTCTTATAATCTTTTTTTTTTTCTTTCTATTTTTACTGTCAGATTTTCCAAGACCTCTAATTCCTATGATACATTCTTACTTAGATGCCAGGATCATTAAATAAAGTAATACATACATGTAAAGTATGTAAAGCTACTAAAAGCTACTATAAATGGAATCCCCTCTAAAATTTAATTTTTATTTTATGTTGGAGTATAGTTGATTTACAATGTGTGAGTTTCAGGTGCGCAGCAAAGTGGTTCAGTTATACATATATCCATTCTTTTTCAGATTCTTTTCCCATGTAGGTTATTACAGAATATCAAGTCGAGTTCCCTGTGCTATACCTTAGGCCCTTGTTGATTATCTATAAATGGAATGACTTTGACTGGAATTGTGTTGGGTTCCCAAGGTTCTCTCTCCACCTGGTATAGACAGATTTTTGAAAATGCTTTCCCCAAATCAATTAACATAGTTCAGTATTAGCATGTCAGCAGGACTCATTTTAAAACCCAAACCCTGTAGGATCACTGATCATATTGGTGTTTCCACACTAGGCCTCTGCGCTACACCGAACCGGGTGGGTCCTCAGTCAGCATGTCGACTCGATCCCAGCGCACAGGTTTCGAGTCGGCACTGATGACTCGAGTCGGCATTGTTCCTTCTGAAGCACACAGTTCCGTCATGTCATTCGGTCCTTTCACAGACACTCTGAGCCCAGGACTGCTGGGACCTTTTTCCAGAGGAGGAACCTGAGACTCAGGGAGCAAGACTTGAACACTCAATGAATGTTCCGGGACCATTCTTTGGACCCCGAGGCATAGCCTTTGCAATTGTTAGGAGGGTTCTCAACCAGACCTGAGGTTCTCGTTCTTGGAATCCTTGCAGCAGAGGTGAGGTGAGGAGGCAGTAGGAGGTGTCCCGAACTCAGTGGGAGGCTAGACCAGATCATCTCTAATGGGCCTTCATCCTCTGAAAGCCTGTAATTGTATGTTCTCACCCCTTCTAATTAGTTCCGATGTGGGATGATAGGTGAGCGCGGAACACTCGGCAAACAAGATGTCCTGCTCATAAACTAGGGCCCATGTGGGCAGTTTCAGAGGAAGGCACTGCAACCCTATAAGAGATTCGAGTTTGCTTAGGTCTTTCCCTGGGGGAAAAGTGGTAAAAGTCCACCTGCAATGCAGGAGACTTGCAGGAGACACGGGTTCGAACCCTGGGTTGGGAAGATTCCCTAAAAAGGAAATGGCAACCCACTCCAGTATTCTTGCCTGGAACCCCATGGACAAAAAAGCCTGGCAGGCTACAGTCCATGAGGTCACAGAGTCGGACACAACTGAGCATGCCTACAGTGCAATGAAAAATAATCACTCCTGGGCTCCAAGGGCAAAGTCCACACCTTTCTACAACCTCTCTTGCTTCCTGCTCACCTCTGCCACCCCCAAATGCTCAGGGCTTTCTCACCCTCCTCCACCAATGAGCCCTTTCCTGCCCCCCATCCAGGGAGTCCTGTCTGTATTTCCACGTGCTTGTTCTCCAGTCCTGACCCATTTGACCATTCACATTTTTCCTTTCCCGTGAAGCTATTTAAGGGCTATCTCCTGTCTGATTTCCTTTCTCAGGAGGCTCTGCATAGATTTGGCCCCTTCTACTCTTAGATGTCAGCAAGAGGGTGAGGATAGACAAAGCCACATGGGTAATTCTGAAATTGTTATAGGTTGGAGAAAGATGGGGTGTCCCTTGTGGCTCAGCAGTAAAAAAAAAAAAATCTCCCTGCAATTCAGGAGATGCAGATTCAATCCCTGGGTCGGGAAGATCCCCTGGAGGAGGGCATGGTAACCCACTCTAGGAATCAGTTCAGTTCAGTTCACTCGCTCATTCGTGTCTGACTCTTTGCAACCCCATGAATCACAACATGCCAGGCCTCCCTGTTCATCACCATCTCCCAGAGTTCACACAGAATCACGTCCATCGAGTCAGTGATGCCATCCAGCCATCTCATCCTCTGTCGTCCCCTTCTTCTCCTACCCCCAATCCCTCCCAGCATCAGAGTCTTTTCCAATGAGTCAACTCTTCACATGAGGTGGCCAAAGTACTGGAGTTTCAGCTTTAGCATCATTCCTTCCAAAGAAATCCCAGGGTTGATCTCCTTCAGAATGGACTGGTTGGATCTCCTTGCAGTCCAAGGGACTCTCAAGAGTCTTCTCCAACACCACAGTTCAAAAGCATCAATTCTTCGGCACTCAGCCTTCTTCACAGTCCAACTCTCACATCCATACATGACCACAGGAAAAACTATAGCCTTGACTAGACGAATCTTTTTTGGCAAAATAATGTCTCTGCTTTTGAATATGCTCTCTTAGGTTGGTCATAACTTTTCTTCCAAGGAGTAAGCGTCTTTTAATTTCATGGCTGCAGTCACCATCTGCAGTGATTTTGGAGCCCCCAAAAGAAAGTCTGACACTGTTTCCACTGTTTCCCCATCTACTTCCCATGAAGTGTTGGGACTAGATGCCATGATCTTCATTTTCTGAATGTTGAGCTTTAAGCCAACTTTTTCACTCTCCTCTTTCACTTTCATCAAGAGGCCCTTTAGTTCTTCTTCACTTTCTGCCATAAGGGTGGTGTCATCTGCATATCTGAGGTTATTGATATTTCTCCCAGCAATCTTGATTCCAGCTTGTGTTTCTTCCAGTCCAGCATTTCTCATGATGTACGCTGCATAGAAGTTAAATAAGCAGGGTGACAATATACAGCCTTGACATACTCCTTTTCCTATTTGGAACCAGTCTGTTGTTCCATGTCCAGTTCTAACTGTTGCTTCCTGACCTGCATACAGATATCTCAAGAGGCAGGTTAGGTGGTCTGGTATTCCCATCTCTCTCAGAATTTTCCACAGTTTATTGTGATCCACACAGTCGAAGGCTTTGGCATAGTCAACAAAGCAGAAATGGATGTTTCTCTGGAATTCTCTTGGTTTTTCCATGATCCAGCGGATGTTGGCAATTTGATCTCTCATTCCTCTGCCTTTTCTAAAACCAGCTTGAACATCAGGGAGTTCATGGTTCACATATTGCTGAAGCCTGGCTTGGAGAATTTTGAGCATTACTTTACTAGTGTGTGAGATGAGTGCAATTGTGTGGTAGTTTGAGCATTCTTTGGCATTGCCTTTCTTTGGGATTGGAATGAAAACTGACCTTTTCCAGTCCTGTGGCCACTGCTGAGTTTTCCAAATTTGCTGGCATATTGAGTGCAGAACTTTCACAACATCATCTTTCAGGATTTGAAACAGCTCCACTGGAATTCCATCACCTCCACTAGCTTTGTTCGTAGTGATGCTTTCTAAGGCCCACTTGACTTCACATTCCAAGATGTCTGGCTCTAGATTAGTGATCACATCATCATGATTATCCGGGTCATGAAGATCTTTTTGTACAGTTCTTCTGTGTATTCTTGCCACCTTTTCTTAATATCTTCTGCTTCTGTTAGGTCCAGACCATTTCTGTGCTTTATCGAGCCCATCTTTGCATGAAATGTTCCCTTGGTATCTCTAATTTTCTTGAAGAGATCTCTAGTCTTTCCCATTCTGTTCTTTTCCTCTATTTCTTTGCCTTGATCGCTGAAGAAGGCTTTCTTATCTCTTCTTGCTGTTCTTTGGAACTCTGCATTCAGATGCTTATATCTTTCTTTTTCTCCTTTACTTTTTGCCTCTCTTCTTTTCACAGCTATTTGTAAGGCCTCCCCAGACAGCCATTTTACTTTTTTGCATTTCTTTTCCATGGGGATGGTCTTGATCCCTGTCTCCTGTACAATGTCACAAACCTCATTCCATAGTTCATCAGGCACTCTATCTATCAGATCTAGGCCTTTAAATCTATTTCTCACTTTCACTGTATAATCATAAGGGATTTGATTTAGGTCATACCTGAATGGTCTAGCAGTTTTCCCTACTTTCTTCAATTTAAGTCTGAATTTCACAATAAGGAGTTCATGATCTGAGCCACAGTCAGCTCCTGGTCTTGTTTTTGTTGACTGTATAGAGCTTCTCCATCTTTGGCTGCGTAGAATATAATCAGTCTGATTTTGGTGTTGACCATCTGGTGATGTCCATGTGTAGAGTCTTCTCTTGTGTTGTTGGAAGAGGGTGTTTGCTTTGATGAGTGCATTTTCTTGGCAAAACTCTATTAGTCTTTGCTCTGCTTCATTCCGCATTCCAAGGCCAAATTTGCCTGTTACTCCAGGTGTTTCTTGACTTCTTACTTTAGCATTCCAGTCCTCTATAATGAAAAGGACATCTTTTGGGGGTGTTAGTTCTAAAAGGTCTTGTCGGTCTTCATAAAACCGTTCAACTTCAGCTTCATCAGCATTACTGTTTGGGGCATAGACTTGGATAACTATATTGACCTTGGAGACGAACAGAGATCATTCTGTCATTTTTGAGACTGCATCCAAGTACTGCATTTCAGACTCTTTTGTTGACCATGATGGCTACTCCATTTCTTCTGAGGGACTCCTGCCCGCAGTAGTAGATATAATGGTCATCTGAGTTAAATTCACCCATTCCAGTCCATTTTAGTTTGCTGATTCCTAGAATGTAGACGTTCACCCCTGCCATCTCTTGTTTGACCACTTCTAATTTGCCTTGATTCATGGACATGACGTTCCAGGTGCCTATGCAATATTGCTCTTTACAGCATCGGACCTTGCTTCTATCACCAGTTACATGTACAACTGGGTATTGTTTTTGCTTTGGCTCCATCCCTTCAGTCTTTTTGGAGTTATTTCTCCACTGATCTCCAGGAGCATATTGGGCACCTAACGACCTGGGGAGTTCCTCTTTTGGTGTCCTATCATTTTGCCGTTTCATACTGTTCATGGGGTTCTCAAGGCAAGAATACTGAAGTGGCTTGCCATTCCCTTCTCCAGTGGACCACGTTCTGTCAGACCTCTCCATCATGACCCGCCCATCTTGGGTTGCCCCACAGGCATGGCAGGTTTCACTGAGTTAGATAAGGCTGTGGTCCTAGTGTGATTAGATGGACTAGTTTTCTGTGAGTATGGTTTCAGTGTGTCTGCCCTCTGATGCCCTCTTGCAACACCTACCATCTTACTTGGGTTTCTCTTACCTTGGACGTGGGTTATCTCTTCACAGCTGCTCCAGCAAAGCACAGCCACTGCTCCTTACCTTGGATGAGGGGTATCTCCTTACCACTGCCATTCCTGACCTTCAATGTGGGATTACTGACTGGATAATCCCAGGGACAGAGGAGCCTGGCAGGCTACAGTCCATGGGGTCACAGAGTCGGACATGACTGAAGCAGCTGAGCATGCACACAGGCAGGAGGAAGATAAAATCTGAAAATCCTGACATGTTAAAACTTATATGTCCTCTCACACAAAGGAAGGTATTGTCTCCATAGTCTATGTCCTGTTTGAACTGTCTAGTGCCCCTGAGTGCCTGTGGCACCTCAGAGCTGCCAACCTGCCATCATTAGCACGGCAGGGACCTTCCAACCAGGCTGCCTCTGCAGTGATAACACCAGTGGAAAGGAATGGGGGTGAGGTGCCCACGTGGGTGAAATGGAAGTGGCTTTTCACCCTGAGGCTGGCCTCTGTAGCTTACTGGATGGTAACACTGATGAGACCTTGATGTGAGGAAGACAACCACGTGTGCAGAGAGGCTGCGTCTGTATCCACAGGGACCAAGATGGAATCTAACTGCTCAGCTCCCGTAGTGGCGTGAGTGGGCTTTGAAAGTCTTCATTAACCGAGGCATTATGGTAATGGAAAAATAATGACACTCAGGACTACTGCTATCATTATAATGTAGGAATTAAAGCAGAACATCTTTTTTCCTCACCCCCCTCTGCGTAGTTCAGAGAAGGCTCTTTAAGCTCTCTCTCAGATGGAGAAATGTTTAAATACTTCCATAACTTTTAGTTCATTATCTGTGCTCTCTGTGCTCAGTCATGTCTGACTCTTTGCAATCCACCTGGACCCTGCCAGGCTCCTCTGTCCATGGGATTTTCCAGGCAAGAAGACTGGAGTGGGTTGCCATTTCCTTCTCCAGGGAATCATCTTCTTGCATCTCTTGGACTGGCAGGAGGATTCTCTACAACTGCACGTTCTGGGAAGCTGCAGGTCATTATCTACCAAAGGTTAAGAATTTTAAATGTGTGGCAAGATCGCTTAGCTTCCTTCTCTGCCCTGTTTCTACCTACCTCCATCACCACTGACAGAGTGCCTGGGAGTCTTTGGCAAGATGAATAAAAAAAATGGAAAACTTGTTTTGGTGGAGGTGGGGTGGGCCACATAAAAGCACATTAGAATTCACCAGGTAGGTTCCTTTGTTCTCTAAAAGCTCCAGTCTGAAAATTCAAAAGAAATCTAAGTTTCCCACAGCTAAGTGCCTGCCACCTCCTCTGCAGAATGGAGCTTGGGTGATGCTCAGACCCTGGGAACTCAACTTACAAATCTGGGATTTGCAACCAGGACACCTGGGTGAGAAATGATGGTAGGTGATCACCACGGTGAGACAAAGAAAGAGACTGGAGAGAAAGGAATGGCCAGGGGCTTGCCAGGTCGAAGGGACTGCACTGCCCTTTGGACGCTGAGTGGCTAGTGAGCCAAACATGAGGTGGCAGCTCAGGAAGTGCGTGCACCCGGCGCCCCTGCTGCTATTGTTCAGCCGCTCAGTCGTGTCCGACTCTTTGCGCCCCCATGGACTGCATACACCAGGCTCCCCTGTCCTTCACCTTCTACCGGAGTTTGCTCAAACTCACATCCATTGAGTCAGTGATGCCATCCAACCACATCATCCTCTGCTGCCCCCTTCTCCTCCCACCCCCAATCTTTCCCATCAACAGGGACTTTTCCAGTGAGTTGGCTCTTCACATCAGCCTAAACAGCATTACAACTAAGCATGTTACAAGCTCTCGGTTGAGTAAAGTTTTACTCCATCAAAATATTAACCCTGGAGAGCGACAGTCTAAGGGGCAAAGGAGATGGGATTAATCTGTGTGTGTGCCATGTCGTGCAGCTGCAGTATCTTAGCTCCCTGACCAGGGTTTGAATGCTCACCCCCTGCAGTGGAAATCCAGAGTCTTAACTCCTGGACCACTAGGGAGGTCCCAGGATTAATATTTGAACAGTCACATTATTGGTTGTGATCCATTTTTGCTCTTGTGAAAAAGACTCTGACTATGAAGTGTTAGTCAGTCATGTCCAACTCTTTGTGACCCCATGGACTGTAGCCTACCAGGCTCCACTGTCCATGGAATTCTTCAGGCAAGAATACTGGAGTGGGTAGCCATTGCTTTCTCCAGGGGATCTTTCCGACCCAGGAATTGAAGTAGGGTCTCTTGCATTGCAGGCAGATTCTTTACTGTCTGAACCACAAGTCCAGCCCCAAATATTTGATAACAGTTCTGGCTCTGCACTAGTTGACTTTTGACCTCTTGCAAGTTCAATTGTATCCTCCTCTGGGAAAGATAATGTTTATGCCTTAACCCCTGGTACCTTTGAATCAGATTTATTTGAAAACAGGGTCATTACAGATAAAATCAAGATAAGATGAGATCATACAAGATTGAAGTTGGCTCTAAATCCAGGCTGGTGTCCTTATAAGGAGAGGGAGATTTGGAGTTGGGGACACACACAGAGATAAAGGCCATGTGATGATGGAGGCAAAGATTGGAGTGATACAAGCCAAGGATTGCTGGCCATCACCAAGAGCTATGAAGAGGCCAAGGAGGATGCTTCTCTAGAGGCTTCAGAGGGAGCACAGCCCTGCTGGCACCTTGGTTTCAGACTTCTGACCGCCTCAGCTGTCAGAGAATAAATTTTTTTTTGCATTAAGCCAAGCAGTTGGTGGTGATTTGTTACGGCAACCCCAGGACACTGACAGGTGACCTTAAGGAACCAGCTTAACTTTTCTGGTCTCCTGCCTCAAGCCTGTATTAGGAGGGCTCCCTCTTCTCTACATCCTCATAGCTCCCTGTGTGAACTTCCCCCAAAGTCACATGAAGCATTCAGTAGTCTTTCTGTTCTTGTGTGTTCAGTTTCCTTTCTAGAATCAGTCAATAGTTCTCTGATTGCTGGGCTAATCTGTTGATCTCTTTTATTTCTCTGTCCCTGTGGCCACCCCAATACCAGGAACACAGTAGATGGCTGGCAAATGTTTGGGGGTGTGTATAACCATTGATAGCAATGAATAAGAGTAGTTTGTAATGACAGTAACAGAACACACCTCGCTAATGATTGTTACAAGCAAGGTTAAAACAGGGCACTGGGCTATTAATTAGCCTTGGGTGGAGGCTGGAACAAAGAGGAAAAAGGGGGCAGCAAGCAGTGAGTTGCTGGAATGTGTATAGAGGTTGTTCAGGCTGAAGACTCTAGAGGCTGATACAGAGCGTCCTCTGTGATCACAGAGAAGCTGCCAAGTGTTAACAGCTTGGCCAGTTTTACCTCCATGAAGTGACACGTGTCAGGAGTCTTCACACACTATTCACCTCCCCAGGCCTTTGTCTCACCAACCCTCTCATGGATCTTAGGAAAGTGTCCTGTGGACACTGGTGATTAGAGCACCTTCATCCCAAGAGTAACTCTTTTCCAGCTCTACCACACGTCAGTTTTATTGAACACGGAGCAATGAAAAGATATGTTGGAAAGAAAATAGAATACTATGGTATGAGACAAGTCAAGGTCTAGTCAAGACTCTTGGATAGTATAAAACAGTCCAAGAAGGTAAAAGTGGTCCATCTTGAATAGATTATATTATCTAGTTATTGTTTGTACAGGAAGATGTGTGTGTGTGTAGGAAATACAGAGATTAAGGAGGAGGTACTATACGCCAAGCCTTTCTCCTTTAACTCTTGCATGGGTAGATATATTTCCTCATTTCATTTTACAACAGTAGGGAGAGAATTTATGCACAGAATATATTCTCTTAACTATGTTAATTCAACCTGGTTTCTGGCCCCCCAAAAAAAAGTGTGTTTTAGTTCCTGGGATAAGAATATATTTGATCTTTGGCCCCAGTTCCTGGCACAGAGCTAAAATTCTTGGATTTCCTGAGTGTTAAGAGTGAGAGGAGAGTCTTACTCCTAATAAGCCCCCTTTAAACCATACCTGAGGGCTTCTCAGGTGGTGCTAGGGATAAAGGACCCTCCTGCCAATGCAGGAGACATAAGGGACATGGGTTCGATCCAGGGGTGGAGAGGATCCCTGGGAGGAGGGTATGGCAGCCCACTCCAGTATTCTTGCCTGGAGAATCCTGTGGTCAGAGGAGCCTGACGGGCTACAGTCCATAGGGTCGCAAAGAATCAGACTCAACTGAAGCGACTTAGCATGCACACGTGCACACACGCAAAAACACCTGAGCTTAGATTAATGAGGTGATTTTTTTTGAAGGTTTATTGAAAATACTACAGTGCAGCAGAGTGATTCCAATGGCTCCGGCTGGTGTTCCGAAATCCATCCCAGCTGTAGGCCAAGTGACCTGCAGATTGTTCAGACTGCCAAAGTCCAAGAGCTTCAGCTTTTTCCCAGCGTCAGGTCTGAGTGTGAGACTAATTGAAAGTACCCGCTGCAACCAGTGACACCGTGGGGATGGAATAGGAATCTTAGAATCCTCAGAAGCGTGGTCAACATTTGAAAATAGGGATTTATACCCACTGCATCTGCCTTTTCACCACCCACTCACTCCCCAGCTTCTTTCGTTCTGTCTTGGATTTCTGAATTACTCTACTGAATTACTCCCTGGACGTCACACATGGCCTCCCTCTACATCCAGCGGAACAACTTTTACATCTGGTACTAATAGAAGTTTTACTGTTATCATTGTGATTTTCTTGTCGTTCCTGAGAAGGACAACACCTCCTCCTTCCCTCCTTCTCCTCCTCTTCCTCCTCGTCTGTCCTCCTCTATAGCTAAAGCATCCTGGGGCCTCCCACCGCCCACCCAGGGCTTTCTACCTCCACTGCTCGGCCTCTCATTCCATGCCAAGCCTTCAGCCCTAAGCACTAAGCCTTCGCCCGGTAGATGAGGTAAGAAGGTTCCCCAGCGAGGAGAATAGCAGTTCCAGAGCAGGAAATGCAGAAGGCAGGAAAGGATAAAACCTCCAAGCTGAGATGCCAGAAGCACCATCAGAGAAAGTCTGGAGCCCCAGGAACTATAGACAGCATGGGAGTGCCCTGCTGGAGAGGGTGCTGGGGATAAAACCATCACACAGATCGGCAGGAGACAGAGGACCACATCTTGAGGTGGGGCTTCTCCAAGGGGACAAGAGTCATCCTTGAAAGAGACAAACAGGGGGCCTCGGAAGTGATGATGACCCACTCCTGTGCCTCTGTCTTGAGAAGATTTCTCTGGGTTTGAGTCTCCTAGCTCAGGTTTCTAAGGCCCAGTGCTGGAAGGAGGGTGCTTCATCACCCCAGCCCTGGCCTGGACCTCGGAGATGGCACTCATGAGCAACCTTCTCTATCCTGAACACGTCTTTCTGCAAGAGGGCAGGTGGGCTGGCAGCTGGCTCCTCAGCCAGTTCCTTCCAGCTTGGTACCTGTGTCTGAAAGATTCTCATGGTCTTGTTCTTTGATCAGACTCACCTTTTCTCTTCTGAAGCTGTACTAGCTCAATTTTAGAATTTTAGCCCCAACTGTATAGGACACTGAGCACCAAGTAATACAGGGATTCCGAGGCCTCTCACTAAAAGATGAAGAGACCCAGCAAGGAAGAAACAGATTCTGGAGCTAACCCAGGAAATGAAATTCAAACAAGGGCCCATGATTTAGTGCACAAATTCCACATCGAGAAACTCAGGCTCGGGTGTCCCAGGTGGTCCAGTGGTTAAGAATCCACCTTGCAATGCAAAGGACGCCAGTTTGATCCCTGTTCTGGGAAGATCTCACGTGCTGTGGGGCAAGTGAGTGCACACGTCACAACTAAGGAGCTCACACTCTAGAGCCTGTGCTCGGCAAGAGGGGAAGCCACCGCAACGAGAAGCCCATTCACCACAACTAGAGAGTAGCCCCTGCTCACTGCAACTAGGGGAAGCCCACATGCAGTAGCGAGGACCCAGCACAGCCAAAAGATATAATTGTTTTAAAAGAACTCAGTCTCCTGCCAAGCCATGATTCTGTCCCAAACTCCAGAAGAGCCCAGCTCTGGCACTCGAATGAGGCACAAAAAGCATTACTGAATGCAGAAATTCAGGACTCTTGTGTATTGCATATGTTTTGTAATGGCGGGGGATGGTCAGTTTGTGTTCAAATATATTCATCTCCAAACTCTCTGGGATGACTGAAAGAGCTCAGTGGGGAGCTGAGTTGAGTCAAACTCAGATTAGAATTCCCATTCTTACCTTCTTCCATCTAATTGAGCCATCTTGGGACATTCTCCAAATTTTCTAAACCAGTATTTTTTAAATTGCAAAATAGGGGTGATTCTCACCTCACAGAGATCTTAGGGAGATTTGATATGATAATATTATGTGATGATACAATGGTATATACTGTAAACCTAGGAGGCACTGAACAGCCAGGTCTGTCCTGTACAGCTGCACAGGTTATAGACTGTGGCACCAAGGGTGCCACTTACACAGTTTTCACATCACCATTTCCTACAGCCTTGCCCCCAAATATTAGTTGCCTTCATCTCCTTCCCGCTAAATCAGAGTAAAGACTGAGTGAAAAGATTACAGAGAAGAGCCAGGGCAACTTTATAATTAAACAACCAGAAGAGATGTATTAAAGCAATAAGTGATATTCTTCTTATTCCTTTACTTGACAAAAGGGAGTCCATTCATTCAGCAGCCCAGTGTTTGAATATCATTCACTAAATGCTAGGCATGCTAGATCCACAGTAGGGGTTTTGGTCTCATTTCATTTTTTTTTTTTTTGGTCTTGTTTCTGTAGAGCTTTTTTCACACTTCTTCCCTGCACCCCATCACAGAATGAAAGCAAAAACTATTTCCATCCAAGACCATGCTATTGGCTCCATGAGGGGTCTCTTCCCAAACTCAGTCTTCATCTCTTCCTTGATCACACATCAAGCCCCCTACTATGTGACCAGTCTGTCAGTGCTCAGGGAGTAGACTTTGGTGCTTATTAATAAGAGAGATTTGAGGGTCACTGAAATATTCAGAGCTAGAGAATCTGGGTGCCAGGAAAGTCTGCACCCAGACAGGAAAGCTGTCTGTGAATTCCACACAGCTTTGACTTTCCATCTGTCTCTTACGAGCCTGGCCATCTGTATTTACTCATGTTTCTTCCTAAAGCTGTCAAGAGATGCTTACAGTCAGGACTTTCCATTTGGACATTAGTCAAATGTGTGAAAGCTGAAAATAAATAATATATTTTGGAAGCAGGCTTCTTTTCGTTGAGAGATAAAGTAGGAAATTTCTACTTAGCCCTGCACTTTGGGCATGGAAAAAATATAGGCAATTATTTTTTCTTCCATTTTATACATGCTTTTCAAAATCATATATATATACTGCTTTCTCTTTGTCTCAAGTGCAACACACTTATAAGATCAATAATTCTTACCACTAATAATCAGACTTTTAGTTTTTCATTTCTACTAATATTTTCAAAAATTTATTTTATTGAGATTTAGTTGATTTATAGAGCTTCCCAGGTGGTGCTAGTGATAAACAATCCCCACCAGTGCAGAAGACTCAAGAGATACAGGGTGGACCCCTGGGTCAGGAAGATCCCCTGGGGGAGGAAATGGAAACCCACTCCAGCATTCTTGCCTGAAGAATTCCATGGAGAGAGGAGCCTGCAGGTGGTTGATTTATAATATTGTGTTAATTTCTGCTGGAGAGCTAAGTGATTAAGATATATAAATGTATATATATTCTTTTTCATATTATTTTCCATTAGGGTTTATCATAGCCTTACAACTATGGTTCCTTGTGCTGTACAGTAGGACCTTGTTTATCCAGCCTATACATAATAGTTTGCACCTTCTAATCCCAAACTCCCAATCCATCCCTCTCCAAACCCCTCTTTCCTTTGGCAACCACAAGTCTCTTCTCTATATCTATGAGTCTGTTTCTGCTTAGTCTGCAGGTTCATTGGTGTTGTGTTTTAGATTCCACATATGAACGGTATCATATGGGATTTGTCTTTCTCTGCCTGACTTACTTCACTTAGTATGATAATCCCTAGATCCATCCATTGTGCTGCAAATGGTGTTCTTTTTCTTTTTTACGGTGTAGTTTTTCTTGTATATATGTACCACATCTTCTTTATCCATTCATCTGTCAATAGACATTTAGATTGTTTCCACTAATTTCTGTATAACGACTTCAAAATGCAGTTAACTGCATCAACACACAGAGATGTAGAAAGACATCACCCAGAATCACCTGGAGCTTGGCAGGTAATGCCACCATACTGAGTCCTGCCTAATAATTTATCAGAAACTCACGTGATGGAATATTACACAGCCATTAAGTAAGATGAAGTGCATTCATGCATTTATGCACAAAAATACGTGCAACACACTATTAAATAAAAGGCAGGCTATGCTGCTGCTGCTAAGTCACTTCAGTCGTGTCCGACTCTGTGCGACCCCATCGACAGAAGCCCACCAGGCTCCCCCGTCCCTGGGATTCTCCAGGCAAGAACCCTGGAGTGGGTTGCCATTTCCTTCTCCAATGCATGAAAGTGAAAAGTGAAAGGGAGTCACTCAGTCATGTCCTACTCTTTGCAACCCCATGGACTGCAGCCTACCTGGCTCCCTCCGTCCATGGGATTTTCTAGGCAAGAGTACTGGGTGAGGTGCCATTAAATAAAAAGCAGGCTATAAAAGAGTATATAAAATAAAGTCTCACTTTAATTGTATATTGTTGTTTAGGATGTAAACAGCTAATATTTACCGAACACTTACAAGGTACCAGGTGCTAATTTAAGATTTTATTCATGTTATCTCATTTGATCCTCCTAGAATACTTCAAGGAAGATACTGTTTTCATCCCAATTATATAGGTGAGAAAACTGAATCAAAGTTTAAGTGAATTCTCCAGATCACAGAATCTGTAAGTGACGAGCTCTTACTCCAGGCCCCTATGCTCTTAGCTACCAGGCTATATAGATATATAAACCTCCTGAAAGTTTAAGGCAAAATTAATAGTGGTTATTTATTGAAATGGGTCATTTTCTTTTTAAAGCTTATCTGTTTTATATATAATGTGTGTGTGTCTGTGTGTGACTATTAAAATCTATAAAAATATATAATCCATATATATGGATACAGAGAAAATTTTACATGTATATGTATATATATATTTGTGAAGTGACTATCTTACATTGGAAAAATAATAACAATTAGGAAAAATAATACAGTCTGAGAAAAGAATTTTATAAATCTTTATTTCTGTCTGTTGAGTTCTAGATGCATTTCAGGGTCACTTTGTAGCACTGTATTTCATCTGTCTGTAATCTTTTAAATACTCCAAAGCCTAACTGTTTAGTTGCTTAATGAAAGAGATACCCTTTGAGATTCTCTAATAAGTTAATAATGCCTTTCAAAAAGAGCTGAGTAACCAGTTAAGTGGAATTACAAAGGCATGACCATTTGCCGTTATAAGTCAATTCTGGTATTTTCTGACTTCATAATCGGCCATGCTTTTTCCGACTCCGGGGCAAATGAAAATCTCGCACTTCTCCGTTTGTCAGCACAAAAGAAAATCGTTGTAAAGCTTCGCATCCTGATATGTATTTCATTGTTAGAGGCTGGAAAACATACCCTTTCAAATGCTGAACAGACATTTTTACAAAAGGTCATGCTAACCATTGGAAAATTAGCTGGTGTATATAACTCTATTCATCTTAGCAGTTCAATTAATCTTACAGTTTTAGGGTATGTGAGTGAGGAGGAAGGGAGCAAAATCAATATGATGCCTAGAGTACAATCTCTGAATTTGAAGCACCACTGGCTTCTGAAGATCAGAGGAAAATGATTCGTGAACGTACCAGCACTGTGGCTTTATGGAATGCTATTGTCAGTGGGTCTGTCCATGGCCATTACCTAATAGCTAGTCATCACCTCTGTGAGCTTAGGGCTTCAGTCCAGGAGTCTGGCATCATCCTTTGGCAGGTTACACTTGGAGACAGAGCTCTCATTCTTTGGTCCATAGCTTTAGCTCATTTATCTTTAAGGTTTATTGCCAGAGATATAGTGAAAGTGAAGTCACTCAGTCGTGTCCGATTCTTTGTTACCCTGTGGACTATAGCTCACCAGGCTCCTCCGTCCATGGGATTCTCCAGGCAAGAATACTGGAGTGGGTTGCCAGAGATATAGTACAACTGTATATTTTTAAGAGGATTTTGGGGGCATGAAAATAACGTTCTTAGGATTACTGCAGTTTGTCACAGCAATTGCCTTCTAAATGCTGGAGGAGATGTGGGTACCAGCTGGGGGCCCCAAGCAAGAAGCCTGTCCAATAATAATAGCTGCATTTATACTTCCATCGTAGAAGTCATCACTGCCTGCCTGTGTTAGCTGTGAGTAGTTTTGGATCACAGCTTTAATAGCAGTAATGAGAGTGGCTATAATGATTTCCTGCCACGTGCCACATGTTAGTGAGCTCTTTACATATGCTGCCTCATTAATTTCATCTCATCACCTGATGATACACTCCTCCTTATTATCCCCATTTGTTCTTGCTCTGACAGGCAAAGTCACTTGCCCAAGGTTACCGAAGCTGCCACAGAAGAGCAGAGTTGAGACTCATAACCACATCTGCCCAAACCCAAAGCCCCGGGTGTCGAATCTCTATGCCACGTTGTCTCTGCAGAGCCCCAGGTGCAGTGTGCTGCGGCACAGCTAGTGGCAGGGGGTGATGTGGTCGGTGGGAGAAGAAGGGGTCATCACAGCAGCAAACCTGGGAAGTTTAGTTCCAGTTTATTGTCCCGTACCTCCAACTCCTATGAACCCAGTACAGTTCTGGGGTTAAGTTAGGGACTGACAGTTACTCTTAACCATAAGAGAAAAGTTCTGCTGCCCTCTGTAGGAGAGGAATAGCAAAATAGGGAGACAGATTAAGATGCGTGTGTGTGTGCTAAGCTGCTTCAGTCGTGTCTGACTCTTTGCAACCCTATGGACTGTAGCCGGCCAGGCTCCTCTGCCCATGGGATTCTCCAAGCAAGAATACTGGAGTGGGTTGCCATTTCCTTCTCTAGGGGAGAAGGATCTTCCCAACCCTGCAGGATCAAACCTGCGGCTCCTACACTTTCTGCATTGGAAGGTGGGTTCTTTACCACTAGCGCCCCCTGCGTTAAGACATCATGTTGTGGTTTAGCTGCTAAATCGTGTCATCGTGTCCGACTCCTTTGTGACCCCATAGACTGTCGCCCATCAAGCTCCTCTATCCATGGGATTTCCTTGGCAAGAATACTGGAGTGGGTTGCCATTTCCTTCTCCAGGGGATCTTCTCAGACCTGGGGTCAAACCCACATCTCCTGCCTTGACAGGTATATTCTTTATCACTGAGCCACCAGGGAAGTCCAAGATACCGTGTGCCTTCATTAAAATGCAACTATCAAATGTGATGATCTTGAGCAATGGTTTAGCAACACGACTGTCAAGAGCCATAAGGAGCCAAGATTTTTCTCCTCTTGTAAATTAACAAGTCTCCATCTTTTAATGGTTGTTGGCAGAAGATATATACCCCTGGTTCAGAGACAAGGGACTTTATTACTCACAGCAACAACAATAGCCAGAATATCAGGATTTGTTTTCCTGCCAACTTCCTGAGCCCTGATTCCCAAAGGGTGACATAAAGAGCAGAGGTGATGCCTCACTGCCATCAACAGTGGGCTGCATTTTCTGAGGAGAATGCTGAGCTTAGGAAACCCCTGCTCTTTGCTCCAGGGAGAGGAACCACCTCTGTCCTCCAAGCTTGCAAGCAAACCCTGATCTTTGCTCTGAAGAGAGACACTATCTCTGTCCTCCAAGGCTGTTTGATGTATAAATGTCCTTGAAAAAATTATCTGGGACAAAAGAGCAAAGTGCCCCCTGTTCCCAAGATGAGCAGGAATGTGAGAGGTTCATGGGGAATTACTTCCCAGAGATGAAAACACTGACAATATATTGTTTAGGAGGAAGTCAGAGAGCAGCATAACCTCATTTTTGTAAAATGTTTAAATTTGTGTATATAGCTATGCAGAAAAGTATGGAAGAAAATTCATCTAGATATCAATGGAAGATTTTTGTTGTTATTTTTTGTTAGTTACAAATTCAAGTTTTTCTAATGAACAGGGATTGCTTGTGAAATTAAAAAAATTTAAATTTTAAAAGGTGGCTCCCAAATGTCAGTTTAATCACTGAGGGAGCCCCTAGCCTGTCCCTACTCATTTCCATTTGGGCTTATAAAACAGAGTGTCTAATCATGTCTTGGGGAAGATAAGTACATACTTAATAGTTTTACAAAAGACCTGCTTGTTGACGGCACAGCTGGGGAGCTGTTGACAAACGCAGGCCTCCTCAAACAATGCAAATCACGTCCACATCAGAGCTGCCCGAGAATTCTTGTTTCCCGTGATGCCATGTTACTTCCTGCCTGCCTGAGAGAGTAGCAAGTATAATGCGAGTGTATTAAAGGACTTTCTCTCTTTTACCCATTTTTACCAAATATGCTGGAAATGTTTAAAATGTTTTTCATATTTACATTGGCTTCATGAATCTAAATAGATTTCTCCAAGGTAAGCTTTCCTTTTCCTGCATGCATTTGCTCTGTATGATTGTGTTATGAATACTTTATAGTAACCATTATGGTTTTCCTCAATTTTTTTATGCTTAGTCCACACTGCAAACTTTGGTTTGGTTTAATGATTTGGACACACATACATACATACACATACATACACAGAGTTTCTCATATTTTACAGGAATAATAATTATCTTACAAAGAGTGGGTAGGATGCGAAAAAAAAGAGATAAAATTCTCTGGCACAATGTCTGGCACATAATTGCTACATGATTCCAAATTTTCTACAGCTACTAAATAGTATTTCATAATTGACAGAAAATATATGCAAACTTTCATTTTAAAATTTCTTCAATTATTCCACAATTGACAATTCAGTGAATGGGTCTGTGTGTATGTGTCCCAATTGTTGCTGTTCAGTTACTAAGCTGTATCCAACCCTTTTGTGACCTCATGGACTAAGGCACACGGGGCTTCCCTGTCCTTCACTATCTCCCAGGGTTTGCTCAAACTCATGTCCAATGTACATATGTATACACACACACACGTATATTGTTTGAAAGCATAAAAATTATATTTTCTAGTAGCTGCATTTAAGCGCTGTCAAACTGTTTATCTCAAGAAAAGAGATCACCTTTTAATAAGCATTTCAGCTTATAATGGGTACCTGCATAAATGGATCATTCGTTTTTAAACTGATTTCCTGGGATCAACCAGCACTTAATTAACTTACTCCATCACAGAGGAGCATCAAGAGAGAGGTGTGTTTATCATTTTCCTGGAGCTCTCTCACAGTTTTGTTAAGATATTTGGTGGCAAATATCAGAAACTGACTTTGAATTAGCTAAAGTACAGGGTGGGATTTACTTGAAGACACTGAGGTAGTAACCTCTGAAATCAAAGAAGAGGCCAAGTGACATAGAGGTCAGGAGGGAGGAGAAAAGGAGGACTCTCTCAGATCCCAGTTCGTGGGTGTCCCTGCTGGAGCCTCGTCATCCTCATCACTCAGCTCTCTCCCATGTCCGCTGTTTCTTGGTTTCAGTTCTCGAGAGAGAGGAGCTGAGTGGTCCAGCGTGGGTCGGGTGTCCACACCTGCTCCATCATCTCTGACCAGGAAAACAGGGTCTCATCATAGGACTATGGCTGCTGGGGGTCCCAGTGTGTGTGTACATGTTTTTGTGTAGGTGTGCTTAGGTGTGAGTGACCAGGGAGGTATGAAGCAGGCAGTGGGCCTCAGGGATCTGTGACTGGACTGACATCCCTAAATGTCTTCTCCACACACACAGTTTTTGCTCTAGAGGGGTAGAAATTTCCCTTCCCCCTATAACTTAGCAATATTGTTCCTAGGTCACCTCCCCTCTCTGGATCTTGGTATCCTAAGAGGGAAGTTGCATAGGTGATACCTAAGCACTCTTTGAGTTTTAACCAAGCACACCCACAATAGTTCATCCAGTACCTGGGGAGTCTGTCTCAGTGGAAAATTCAGCTGTTCAGGGTGGGTGACAGGTTCCACTTGGAAATACCTACTGCCTTTTGTAAAGGGATGACCAAGAATGAGTCACGTTTCAAATAGATATTCTTTTAAAAGAATAACATTTAAATTGTTTCCATGTCCTAGCTATTGTAAATAGTGCTGCAATGAACACTGGATGACCTAAATCAAATACCTTATGATTATACAGTGGAAGTGAGAAATAGATTTAAGGCCCTAGATCTGATAGATAGAGTGCCTGATGAACTATGGAATGAGGTTTGTGACATTGTATAGGAGACAGGGATCAAGACCATCCCCATGGAAAAGAAATGCAAAAAAGCAAAATGGCTGTCTGGAGAGGCCTTACAAATAGCTGTGAAGAGAAGAGAGGTGAAAAGCAAAGGAGAAAAGGAAAGATATAAGCATCTGAATGCAGAGTTCCAAAGAACAGCAAGAAGAGATAAGAAAGCCTTCCTTAGTGATCAATGCAAAGAAATAGAGGAAAAGAACAGAATGGGAAAGACTAGAGATCTCTTCAAGAAAATTAGAGATACCAAGGGAACATTTCATGCAAAGATGGGCTCGATAAAGGACAGAAATGGTCTGGACCTAGCAGAAACAGAAGATATTAAGAAGAGGTGGCAAGAATACACGGAAGAACTGTACAAAAAGATCTTCAAGACCCAGATAATCATGATGATGTGATCACTCATCTAGAGCCAGACATCTTGGAATGTGAAGTCAACTGGGCCTTAGAAACCATCACTGCGAACAAAGCTAGTGGAGGTGATGGAATTCCAGTGGAGCTGTTTCAAATCCTGAAAGATGATGCTGTGAAAGTGCTGCACTCAATATGCCAGCAAATTTGGAAAACTCAGCAGTGGCCACAGGACTGGAAAAGGTCCGTTTTCATTCCAATCCCAAAGAAAGGCAATGCCAAAGAATGCTCAAACTACCACACAATTGCACTCATCTCACACACTAGTAAAGTAATGCTCAAAATTCTCCAAGCCAGGCTTCAGCAATATGTGAACCATGAAATTCCAGATGTTCAAGCTGGTTTTAGAAAAGGCAGAGGAACCAGAGATCAAGTTGCCAACATCCACTGGATCATGGAAAAGCAAGAGAGTTCCAGAAAAACATCTATTTCTGCTTTCTTGACTATGCCAAAGCCTTTGACTGTGTGGATCACAATAAACTGTGGAAAATTCTGGAAGAGATGGGAATACCAGACCACCTAACCTGCCTCTTGAGAAATCTGTATGCAGGTCAGGAAGCAACAGTTAGAACTGGACATGGAACAACAGACTGGTTCCAAATAGGAAAAGGAGTACATCAAGGCTGTATATTGTCACTCTGCTTATTTAACATATGCAGAGTACATCATGAGAAACACTGGACTGGAAGAAACACAAGCTGGAATCAAGATTGCCAGGAGAAATATCAATAACCTCAGATATGCAGATGACACCACCCTTATGGCAGAAAGTGAAGAGGAGCTAAAAAGCCTCTTGATGAAAGTGAAAGAGGAGAGTGAAAAAGTTAGCTTAAAGCTCAACATTCAGAAAATGAAGATCATGGCATCCAGTCCTATCACTTCACAGGAAATAGATGGGGAAACAGTGGAAACCGTGTCAGACTTTATTTTTTTGGGCTCCAAAATCACTGCAGATAGTGACTGCAGCCATGAAATTAAAAGATGCTTACTCCTTGGAAGAAAAGTTATGACCAACCTAGATAGCGTATTTAAAAGCGGAGACATTACTTTGCCAACAAAGGTCCATCTTGTCAAGGCTATGGTTTTTCCTGTGGTCATGTATGGATGTGAGAGTTGGACTGTGAAGAAGGCTGAGTGCTGAAGAATTGATGCTTTTGAACTGTGGTGTTGGAGAAGACTCTTGAGAGTCCCTTGGACTACAAGGAGATCCAACCAGCCCATTCTGAAGGAGATCAACCATGGGATTTCTTTGGAAGGAATGATGCTAAAGCTGAAACTCCAGTACTTTGGCCACCTCATGTGAAGAGCTGACTCATTGGAAAAGACTCAGATGCTGGGAGGGATTAGGGGCAGGAGAAGAAAGGGGACGACTGAGGATGAGATGGCTGGATGACATCATGGACTCTATGGACATGAGTCTGAGTGAACTCTGGGAGATGGTGATGAACAAGGAGGCCTGACATGCTGCAATTCATGGGTTTGCAAAAAGTTGGACACGACTGAGCGACTGAACTGAACTGAACTGAACTGAACTGAACACTGGGTGGCATGTGCTTTTCGAACTATGGTTTTCTCAGGGTATATGCCCAATAGTGGTATTGCTGGGTCAGCTAGTGGAAGCTGCTGCATAGCACAGGGAGCTCAACTCAGCGCTCCGTGATGACCTAGATAGAGGGTGAGATGGGGGTGGGAAGGAGATATGTGTATCAGTTCAGTTCAGTTCAGTCGCTCAGTCTTGTCCAACTCTTTGCGACCCCATGAATCACAGCACCCCAGGCCTCCATGTCCATCATCAACTCCCGGGAGTTCACTCAGATTCACGTTCATTGAGTCCGTGATGCCATCCAGCCATCTCATCCTCTGTCGTCCCCTTCTTCTCCTGCCCTCAATCCCTCCCAGCATCAAAGTCTTTTCTAATGAGTCAACTCTTTGCATGAGGTGGCCAAAGTACTGGAATTTCAGCTTTAGCATCATTCCTTCCAAAGATATCCCAGGGCTGATCTTCAGAATGGACTGATTGGATCTCCTTGCAGTCCAAGGGGCTCTCAAGAGTCTTCTCCAACACCACAGTTCAAAAGCATCAATTCTTCGGTGCTCAGCCTTCTTCACCGTCCAACTCTCACATCCATACATGACCACAGGAAAAACCACAGCCTTGACTACATGTGTATACATATAGCTGATTCACTTCGTTGTACAGTGGAAACTAATACAACATTGTAAAGCAACCATACCCCAGTTAAAAATAATAATAGTACTTTCCTGTTGGTACAGTGGATAAAAATCTGTCTACCCATGCAGGGGACACGGGTTCGATCCTTGGTCCAGGAAGATTGCACCTGCCGTGGAGCACCTAAGCCCATGCACCACAATTACTGAAGCCCTCAAACCCTAGTGCCAGTGAGCCATGACAAGAAAAGGAGCCCGTGGACCATTGCAAAGAGTAGCTCCTGCTCGCCGCAACTAGAGAAAGCCTACATGCAGCAATGAAGATTCAGCACAGCCAAAATTAAAGTTAACTAATTAAAAAATGATAGTAGAAGAATAATCTGCTGTAGTATCCCTGTGATTGCCTGCATGTCTGTACCAGCTCATCTTTGCTGTAGTCCCCTTCCCTGCAATTAATCAACTCTGGCCTGCAATGGGCTGGAAGGAGATGAGTGAGCTTAGCCACTGGCCAGGAGTCAGGGACCCAGGTATTGATCCTGTGTCTGCCTTTATTACTGATGGAGACTTGGATACATAGTATCAACTGTCAGGACTTTGATTTCCACATCTTTAAATTGGGATCCAAATCCCCATCTTTTCAAGGAGCTGGGAGAAGGCAGATGTAGTAATACATGTGGACGTACTTTGGACGTCATAAAGTTCTATGCAAATGTTTAATATATTCTCCATTTTAAAATCTGCCTACCATGCCTCTTGGGTGTGTTAAACCACATGCATCTGTGCTTCTAGTCAACCACAGACCCCACTTTCTCTGGGCCATGTGGCAGAGGAACAGAATCTGTGGTTATTTTCTTTGAACTACTCTTTCATTTTAGAAACTGCGACATCTTCAGAGAAAATAAATATTCTGTGATATTCACAGCTGTACCCCTATGAGAGTAATTAAGAGAATCTCAGAGGCAACGTTATATATAAAATATCCCCAGGAGAGTCATTTTTCCACTGAACTATTCCATAAAGATGAGAATCACTCCTCATACTCCCACCTGCCCCAATCTCGTTCCCCGCAGACACAAAATATTTGTAGTATTATTGAGGTTACTATTTGTATTTTGCTACAAATATGAATATTACTTTATATAATAATGTAAATATTATTATAGTTTTCTAGGCTCTTACGATTTAATATTTATACATATAGGGTCGACCTTTCCGATGGCTCAGTGGGGAAAGAATCTGCCTGCAATGCAAGAGACACAGGAGACATGAGTTCCATCCCTAGGTCAGGAGATTCCCCTGGAGAAACAAATGGCAAGCCACTCCAGTGCTCTTACCTGGAAAAGCCTATTTTCAGAGGAGCCTGGTGGGCTACAGTCCACGGGGTCGAAAAGAGTCAGACACAACTTAGCAACTGAATGTGCACAAGTAGAGGGTCACCACAAATAATTTAATACCGTTCAGGAAAGGTAAATTTGTTTTCCTGCTAAAAGTAGCCTTAAACATGAAAGAGCCTTGCCAGTCCACGGGGTTGCAAAGAGCAGGACACGGCTGAGCGACTGAATGACAGCAGCTCTGAAGAGAGTTCATACGTCTTGACTCTCAAAGGAAATTAAAATTTCTGACCATGGACTTGAAGTACATCCTTGTGTGATGAACCCATCTGACCTGGACCAGCCCATCTCATAGGGAGTGTGAATGATCATGCAAATTGTTTCACAAGTCTCACTGTCAGTTCAGTTCAGTTCAGTCGCTCTGTCATGTCCGACTCTTTGTGACCCCATGAATCGCAGCACGTCAGGCCACCCTGTTCATCACCATCTCCCGGAGTTCACTCAGACTCACGTCCATCAAGTCCGTGATGCCATCCAGCCATCTCATCCTCTGTCCTCCCCTTCTCCTCCTGCCCCCAATCCCTCCTAGCATCAGAGTCTTTTCCAATGAGTCAACTCTTTGCATGAGGTGGCCAAAGTACTGGAGTTTCCGCTTTAGCATCCTTCCTTCCAAAGAAATCCCAGGGCTGATCTCCTTCCGAATGGACTGGTTAGACCTCCTTGCAATCCAAGGGACTCTCAAGAGTCTTCTCCAACACCACAGTTCAAAAGCATCAATTTTTTGGCGCTCAGCCTTCTTCACAGTCCAATTCTCTCATCCATACATGACCACAGGAAAAACCATAGCCTTGACTAGACGGACCTTAGTCGGCAAAATAATGTCTCTGCTTTTGAATATACTATCTAGGGTGGTCCTAACTTTTCTTCCAAGGAGTAAGCGTCTTCTAATTTCATGGCTGCAGTCACCATGTGCAGTGATTTTTAGCCCCCAAAATAAAGTCTGACACTGTTTCCACTGTTTCCTCATCTATTTCCCATGAAGTGATGGGACCGGATGCCATGATCTTTGTTTTCTGAATGTTGAGCTTTAAGCTAACTTTTTGCTTTCCTCTTTCACTTTCATCAAGAGGCTTTTAGCTCCTCTTCACTTTCTGCCAAAAGGGTGGTGTCATCTGCATATCTGAGGTTATTGATATTTCTCCTGGCAATCTTGATTCCAGCTTATGTTTCTTCCAGTCCAGTGTTTCTCATGATGTACTCTGCATATGTTAAATAAGCAGGGTGACAATATACAGCCTTGATGTACTCCTTTTCCTATTTGGAACCAGTCTGTTGTTCCATGTCCAGTTCTAACTGTTGCTTCCTGACCTGCATATAGGTTTCTCAAGAGGCAGTTAGGTGGTCTGGTATTCCCATCTCTTCCAGAATTTTCCACAGTTTATTGTGATCCACACAGTCAAAGGCCTTGGCATAGTCAATAAAGCAGAAATAGATGTTTTTCTGGAACTCTCTTGCTTTTTCCATGATCCAGCAGATGTTGACAATTTGATCTCTGGTTCCTCTGCCCAAGCCTCACTGTCTGGCAGCTGAAATTCCAAAGACAAGATCATTGGCAGCACTGACAGCTACAGGGGGTTAAGGAGGATTAGAAAGGGCATTTGTGGGACTTCCCTGGTGGTTCAGTGGTTAAGAATCCACCTTGCAATGAAGAGGACACAGGTTCGATCTCTGATCAGAGAACTAGGATTCCACATGTGGTGGAGCAACTAAGCCTGCACATCATAACCACTGAAAGCCGGGTGCTCTGGAGCCCGTGAGTCACAGCTGGAGTCCATGAGTCAAAACAGAAGACCCTATGCACCCCAACGAAAGCCTGACACAGACCAATAAATAAAATAATTAAAAATACAAAGATATATCTTTTTTTAAAAAAGGCATTTGTTTATAGAGGAGATGGCCATCAGTGATTTCGGTGACATGTGTCCACATTGGTTGAATAACGGCACAGAAGCCAGAACGCAAGGACTTCAGGCTGGTTGGGATGCTGAGGAAGTGGAGGCAGAGGTACCCACTTGCTTGACAGACACATTAGCAATGAAAGGAAGGAGAATAATACAAGAAGGGCTCAAGGGAGGTGAGGTACTTATTTTCTTGGTTACTTACAGCCAAAACATGCCCTTGTTTCAAGGTAAAGGAGAAGGAGATAATGAGATCCACCAGCTGTAAGCTGTGCAACCTTGGACAAGTTACCTGACTTTTCTGAGCCTAAAAATCTGTTTCCATAAACTATGTACAATGATACTGCTTATTGATACTATATGTTTCATTGGTAATGCGATAATTCATGAATACTTAGCTTTACATTATACATGGCACCCTTTAAGCGACTGACAAATAAGGTGATGATTAACAAAGGGAAGGAGCTGGAGAGGGAAGAAAAAGAGGCAGCCCGAGCAGAAACTGATGGGGAGGAGGAGAAGGAGATGATATTGGAAAGGCTGGAAAGAATGCTCTATAACCAGATGGAAAAGGGATGGATGGCAGTTTACACAAAGAGGTGCTCTCCTGCTAAAGAGGGGGCAGGAGGCGAGCCTTCTGAGGGCCATTCCTCATTTCCTTAACAAAGGACACATGGTTTTCTTTGAAACAGTAGCAAGAAAGGGACAGTTAGAAGAGAGAAAAAGGTTCACGATTGCCAACGCGAAGCGTATACTAAGACTCCAGAAGAGGTGAACAAGTTTATAGAGTAGCCACAAGAGTCCTTTCGAATCAGAAAGGAAGTCCGGGTCAGAAGTGCAGGTGAGGGCAGAGAAGTGCAAGGGAGAGAGGAGAACGGAGTGGAAGTGAGGACAGTCTGTCTTTCCTTTTTTGTCTTTTCTTTTCTTCTTCCCTCCTTCTCCCTCCCTCCATCTCCAACCCTTCATTCTTTCTTTCCTTCTACCTTAAGGGGTAATAGATCATAGAAAGAGTTCTTAATTGTTCCTTCTGTATTTTCTATCATCTTGTAAATTTTAAGGTTGGATTCCAATCTGTAGGTTCTTGTGGATATACTGAGCTCTTTGGAAGAAGGAGCTGTAATAGGGGAAATAATAGCAAAATTAATGTCAAAAGTTTATAGTATCAACATTATAACATGCAGCCTGAAAACAGATCCTAGAGCCGGAGAAGCTTAGGTATCACAAAGAATAATGTAAGCTAATTGGAAATCTCTCCCAGACTCGTACCTTCACACATAGTTTACTCTGTTCCGGGCTTTTCCTTGTGATTAGGCTATTAAAATGCAATAACTCTCACTTTTCAGACTACTGAGGCAATATTTTTTTTCTCAAATAAAACATAAAGTTAGAATTAAAAGTTAGAATTAAAAACGTGACTTCACATATAATCTAAAATATCTTCAAATGAGTATACCAGTTTATTGAGGAAATGTTTTCGTGAGAACTGGTTATATGCTAGGTATTGTGCATTTAATGGGGATATAAGTCTCTTGGTGCCTACGATCATGGGCATCCATCATCTTTAGAAGAAATTCTAGTTCTGGACAACATGGCAAATTAACAAAAGTAAAACCCTACTCTACCAGGACTTCCCTGGTAGCTCAGCTGGTAAAGAATCTGCCTGGAATGCAGGAGACCCCAATTTGATTCCTGGGTTGCAAAGATCCGCTAGAGAAGGGATAGGTTACCCATTCCAGTATTCCTGGGCTTCCCTGGTGGGTCAGCTGGTAAAGAATTCACCTGTATGTAAGAGACCTAGATTCAGTCCCTGGGTTGGGAAGATCCCCTGGAGGAGGGAAAGGCTACCCACTCCAATGTTCTGGCCTTGAGGATTCCATGGACTGTATAGTCCACGGGGTGGCAAAGAGTCAAACACGACTGAGTGACTTTCACTTTCAAACCCTACTGTGGACACATTAAGGAACAAAGCAAAAGATATGTGGATAGGTCCTAGCACTTGGCATCAAAACCGTGAAAACCTATGGGAACACAGAAGGTAGATAAGTCCTTGTGTCGAAGGTGACAGCCCAGATCGAGAGGAGCCCAGGGATGTAGGTAGGAGGTGTTTGGGAGGGCTGGTGGAGTGTGCCTTTTCCTTCTCCCACCTTGACCTCAGTAGCCTACTGACACTTGTTCCTTTAGTGGCAAATCAGCTCCCCCAGCTCAGCACTCATCAGAGGTCACTGAGTGTCACTGGGGCAGAGCCAGAGCCCCTCTGTGGTGATAACAAACATGGACAGGCTGGCCATCCCCTGAATATTTCCTCCTCCAATCCACCAATGTCAAAGCAAAAAGGGATAATCTTTGGGAATAACCAGCTCCCCAGGTTGTCTGAGGGTGGGAGTCCCCGAGGAGTATGAGGGTGGGGCGGGGTAGGAGGGGAGGGGAGATGTACATTGGGAGTAGTTGATTCCTATTTGCAGAATCTGCCAGAATCTGTCCAGAAACACTCCCTACCTCACAGCCATATCTCTGACTTTCCATCTGGTACACATTACATCAACTGTAATTCCCTAGGCAACATGCATAGCCAGAGAGAAATAACAACACTTCTGCAGAGCACACATACCCTGAAAGGCTATGTACTGAAAGTCTCTCCTGGAGAATTTTAAATAAGTCTGACAAATGTCATCTAAAAAAAAAAAAAAAAGGAGGAGAGATATTTGAAGCACAAAGTAAGAAGATGAAGTTGTGCATAAGAAGAGATGGGAGATCCAGAGCATGAAAAATGGAAGTGTAGAAATAAAAGCCTAATAAATGAGTAAGAGAGCTGAATGGATACGTCCAAAGAAGACAGGCTGATTCAGGAGAGAGAAGTGAGGTGTGGGAAGAATGGGTGAGGAAAAGAGTTAACACATTTTATTTCTGGGTAGATTTGCAATGACTTCCCATTACTTCTCCCTTGCAAAATAAAAAGCATAGCCATGAGGACCAAAACAAAGAACTTAGATGAGACCAAGAAGACAGGCTGAGGCAGAATGAGATGGATGGAAGTGTGTGAATGCTCTTCTATGGGGAAGGGCATCAATAATAATCATACAAATAGCAGATAAAATCTAATTAATAAATTATATAATAAAAACCATGCATTTTGGTAAGGGGAGGGGAGAAGGGATGAAGAGTGAAGTGGGAGAGACTGTTCTCTTATTAAACTTTGGGGTTAAAATACATTCTCAAGTACATATAAAACATGTAAATCATTCAGTATGTGTCCCTTTGGATCAAATAAACCTCCTCTTGGACCTAATTTCTGAAATCTGTGTTCATTTTAAGGTCTTATTTCCAATGACTCCTTCTCAGAATCTGACCCTTCCATCCTCAAGTCACACTTCAGGAATAGCTAAATGCAAATTATGAAGACATTCTTGCGATATTGTTTCCACTATTTTTTCCAAATCCTCTCTTGGATCATTAGATTTTGGATTACAAACCCTCCTGGGGAAATTTCCATGTCATTGGTGTTTCTGAGCCTGGTTCATTGACCAAGAGGACGATTCATAACTAGAATGATACACGCACCACTCTGCAGGATCACTTCCTCCCGTCTCTCCAGTTACTGGCCCTTTTCTCCACAATGGCTTTTATCACAGCGTTTCATCTGAATTCAGTTCATGGGTCTTCCTCGAACTAGCCGAAAGTGTCTCATCATCAGCCCATGCCTGGTCAATTATCAGATTACCTCCAGTATCAATCAACAAGACATCTCCTCTGATTTAATTTGTAAGCTCACAGCACCGAGACAGCATGGGGGTGCTTTGCTGGCAGAGATTTATTAGGGAGAGAGGAATTATTGCCCTGCAGCAGTGTCTCCTTCATCCTTATCAGCCTCTCATTAGAGTTGGTTAAACTGCCATTGTGATGCACACTATAGACTGGGCTTCCACTGGAAAGGTGTTTTGTACTCTGGGGGACTCAGTGATATCATCAGTGTGCAAGGAATGACTTTAGGAATCACATGGGAGAACACTGGCTATAACAGACTGGGGAAGGGTGATGGGACGCTTGGAATCTCCTTTATGCTTTGGGGTAACTGACCTTAATGATTGATGTTTAGAAAGATCAAGTTAGACCTTGAATTAATGTTTCCTCTACAAAAGTGATGTCAAATTTCTGGACTCATTTATTATTATTATTTTCTTTATGGAGTCAGTAATTGGGTACAGTTGAATCTTTAAAAGGACAAAGTTTTTAAACAAATTGTGCTTCTTTGTTTGGTTACATTTCTTTTCAGCTCAAGGTTATGGATGTGAGAGTTGGACTGTGAAGAAAGCTGAGCACCGAAGAATTGATGCTTTTGAACTGTAGTGTTGGAGAAGACTCTTGAGAGTCCCTTGGGCTGCAAGAAGATCCAACCAGTCCATTCTAAAGGAGGTCAGTCCTGGGTGTTCTTTGGAAGGAATGATGCTAAAGCTGAAACTCCAGTACTTTGCCACCTCATGCGAAGAGTTGACTCACTGGAAAAGACTCTGATGCTGGGAGGATTGAGGGCAGGAGGAGAAGGGGACGACAGAGGATGAGATGGCTGGATGGCATCACTGACTCGATGGACTTGACTTTGAGTGAACTCCGGGAGTTGATGATGGACAGGGAAGCCTGGCGTGCTGCGATTCATGGGGCCGCAAAGAGTCGGACACGACTGAGTGACTGAACCAAACTATAAGAACTTTATGCGTTCAGCATTTTACTGAGCACCTCTTATATTCAGGGTTTATGCTAGGTATTAGGGATACTGTCGGAGAAGGCGATGGCACCTCACTCCAGTACTCTTGCCTGGAAAATCCCATGGATGGAGGAGCCTGCAGTCTATGGGGTCGCTACAAGTCGGACATGACTGAGCGACTTCACTTTCACTTTTCACTTTCATGCATCAGAGAAGGAGATGGCAACCCACTCCAGTGTTCTTGCCTGGAGAATCCCAGGGACAGGGGAGCCTGGCGGGCTGCCGTCTATGGGGTAGCACAGAGTCGGACATGACTGAAGCGACTTAGCAGCAGGGATAGTGTAGCAGTGAAAAGGAAAAAAGAGAAATGAGTATTTCTTTTTCCCTTTCCTGAGAACAAAGAATATAAAGAGAACAGTGGGTAGGCCTCAAGAACAGAGAGCATACCTAGTGTTTTTACTTAATATGTTCCTAACTCTGAAGGTCGGTAACTAAGCTTGCTTTTCTGCCCTCTAACTGCAGGAGCTATACTTTGCACCCATTTTCCTTTGATTCTATGTTAAATACATCCTCTATCTGGTGTTCACCTTTACAACACCCTTCCTCTTATAGTTGCATATCAGAAGGGAGGCTACAGAGCCACCAAAATGCCAGACTCAATTAGTGGGTTACTCTTGCCAGTTTATGACTGTCTTTGAAACAACGCAAGAGGAAGAAATAAAGATCCTACCACCTTTGCTCCTCATCACTGACTCCTGACTGCAAGCCCTTGTCTTATATAAGCCCCTGGACTCTTCATGGAGCAGGAGTGGGGTGGGGGTGGGGGACACAGTACTTGAGACATGAGCGTACTGTTTTCCCTTCTACACTGGCTGAGAATAAAAGCAACCTTTCTATTTCCCCCAAATCTGTCTCTGTAGTTTTCCTTCATCTTTAGTGGGCAGAGAAGGCCAAGACTTTGGCCAGCAACAATACTAGGCAAAGTATCTTGATTTTTTATCTGAAAATAGGAGAGTAATAGAATTCTCTGAAGCTCTTCTGGGGCTTCCCAGGTGGCTCAGCGGTAAAGAATCTGCCTGCCAATGTACCATATGAAGGAGACAGGAGTTTGATCCCTGGGTTGGGAAGAGCCCCTGGAGTAAGAAATGGCTGCCCACTACAGTCTTGGCAGTCCCATGGACAGAGGAGTCTGGAGGGCTACAGTCTATGGGGTCGCAGAGTCAGTCATGACTGAGCAACTCAGCATGCGTGCACACACGCACCACAGAGCTCTTCTACCAGGTAAGATCTTTGATTCTGACTGTGCTCTGGAAAAGAATCAAATAAAAGCTGTACCTTCTCTTAGAAAAACTTCCTGATCAGATATAATGAATTTCTCAGGATATACTCTTTGCTTATCTTCTCCCATCTCAACTAGGGAATACCAGTGGGTGTTTAATTCAGACCCTGAATAGAATATATTATTTGAATTCTCTTTTTCTCAGCAGAGGTACAGGAAGCAAATCGACCAAACCCATGAAAGAAACTACAGTTGACCCTTGAACAATGTGGGGGTCAAGGGTGCTCATCCTCCATGCTGTAGAGAATCCGCTTATAACTTATGCTGGTCTCTTCGTATTCATGGTTCTGCCTTACAAGATTCAACCAGCTTGGGATCATGTAGTGCTGTAGTATTTCTGATTGAAAAAAAAATCTGAGTATAAGTAGACTCATGTAGTTCAAGCCCGTGTTGTTCAAGGGTCAATTGTATGTTACTATTTTAGGTATGCACTTTTCTATTTTTGTTATGACCCTATCTCTATATTAATAATTTTAGATGGAAAAGCATCTATATAATAGCTGTTAAATTGCCCTTCTGTCTTTCCAAATTGGCTAAGTGATACTTTGACTAAAAATAATCCTCTGGGACTTCCCTGATGGTCCAGTGGCTGAGACTCCACGCTTCCAGTTCAGGAAGTCTGGGTTCAATCCCTGGTCAGCTAACTAGATCCCTCATGCCGCTACCTAACAGAGCCAAATAGATAAATTAAATAGATTAAAAAACAATAATCCTCTGAGGCAGAGAGGAGGGAAGGGGAAGGGGGAGTTAAATTCTAATAGCAATATACCAAAGGTCACATTTCCAGGCTTGAGGCAAATTCCAAGGACTAGCTCCCTGTTTGCAAGTAAAGCACATTATTGCAAGGTCCTGCAGTTAGAATTTTATATGTCTTTACATGTTGGTACATCTACTTTAGAAAAGAGTTTGGCATTCCTTTTAGATTTGAGGATACACCTATTAAATCATCCAGAAAGTTATCACCAGACAAATACCCTTGAGAAACTTCTACGAAAGTATTCCAGTGTATAGGAGCAAGAATGAGTTTAGCAGCAAACTGTAAACAACCCAAATGTCCATCAGCTCATGGACAGCAGAATGGATACATCAAGTTGTGGTTATATAATGTCCTACTACAGTAGCCAAAAGAATAGATTTCAGTTATAACATCTGCATAAATGAAGTTTAGAAGCATCGGGGCAGGTTTATAACAGTGGATTTACACAACAGTGAAGAAAAACAGCCGGTCATGAGGCCTTCTCTGGTGACTCAGCAGTAAAGAATGTGCCTGTCAGTGCAGGAGACACAGATTTGATCCCTGAATGGGGAAGAGCCTCTGGAGAAGGAAATGACAATCCACTCCAGTATTCTCGCCTGGACCATTCCATGGACAGGGGAGCCTGGTGAGCTACAGTCCTGGAGGTCGCACAGAGTCAGACACAACTGAGCATTCACGCAAACACGCAGGCTCTGAGGAAGTGATGGGCTTTGCTTAAAGTCTCTGAACAGATACGGGGTCAAAACGAAACCCAAACCGCATCAATCAAAACAACAGTTATGTAATGAGTGCCTGCTATGCCCAGGCATTGTATTAGGCACATGAGATACATCAGTAAACAAAAGAGATAGTACATAATATTGGTGAAAAGAGAATTGTTTCTTTTAAAATATTGGAATTTATTACATATATATTTATATATACATATATATATAAATGGAATTTATAATATACATATAATATTGCATATATAATGCGTTTGTTAAGAGATCATCTAGATACCGTTATAGGTTAAGAATTAAATATATATAATGCATATGATAAGAGATTTTCTAGATCTCATTTGTTTCTATTCAGACAGCAAACATAAAGAAATTGTAGAGAAATTAAGGTGATAAGTAGCATAGGGCAAGGGGAGTCAGGAGTCTGGAAGGTGGAGGCAGGGTTCGATTAGGGTGGTCAGCGTGGGTCTCATGGAGAAGGTGACAGTGGAGCAAAGTCTTTAGCATCTAAAGAAAGAAAGAATGTTGCAGGCAGAGGGCCATAGCTGCAAAGGGCCAAAGGCTGTACCAGTGCTGCCGTGTTCAATGGAGGGGCAGGACCAGCGGGCTGAAGCAAAGTGAGTGGCGGAGGAGCAAGAGATGAAGCTGGAGAAGTCACAGAGGGGTGATGGTCACATAAGGGCTTAGGTCTCAGGCCTCCAACTCCAAGCCCAGAGTGATTTTTGCCATTTACCCTAGAAGAAGCCAGAAGGAGCGCTAGGTGTCGAGGAACAGTCATTACAGTTAACGATGAAGTCCATGTGAGAAAGTCTGGATGCCATTTAGATTCTAATCATTTCCATATTCCATCAGGTTAAAGCAACTTACACAGGAGTGTTGGGGGCCAGTGTGAGGAACTCCGCCCATGGCAAAGGTCATGAGGAAGGACGCTTGGCATACACAAAGGCGTGATCAAGCCTCAGGAAACCCCCTGTTCCTGAGTATCTACCCCCAAAACCAGAGTACTTTACGGGGAGCTCTCCCCCATAACCATTTCTCTTGGAGAAGGAGTTAACCTGCAGCTCCAGTTAATAAAAATTCCTGGGCGTGACAAGAGTGTTTCAACTTACAATCTCTGAAAGTTCTCTGGCCTGCCTGATCAGGTTCGATCCGGCCACATGTGATTGTTTACAACTCCCCAACTGTGAGAAACATGGGATGCTTTAAAACTTTATAAATACAGACTCTTTTGAGAAGTTAGAAGATCATTAGTATAATATTAGTGGGTTGATTAGGAATTATACTGGTGAAAGATTTTTTCATTTGTTGGGCTGATGTTTGCTGCTAAATCTCCATATTCCCTGCCCTTATAATGAATATAACTAGCATATAGGAGAAATAAGTATTAACCTTTAAGATGAATCATGTTAACTTTAGGTTAAATAAATTCCTTTCTTGATTGTAACTCACTACACCCTCACCCTATAGGAATGCAACTTTATTTGGAGGGTGGCGCCTGATTTAAGAAAAAAATCACCCCTGGAAAAATAAGTTTTCTGGTTAACTGACCAGTATCAGAAAGGGCCATAAAATGTCAGCAGACCTCATGGTCAGAAGATGATGTAAAAACTCATAAGACCTTTGTATAATTTTATATGAAGCACCTGATTGTGACAAGGGTCAGGTCTGCTGACCCCTGCGTGACTCTGTACTCATCCCTATGTATAACAAAAGGTATAAAAACAAACTTGAAAAATAAATAAATGGGATCAGTTTCTGGGAAGACTGATTCCCCCGTGTCATTTCTTTCTCGCTCCCTGTTTTCCTGGCTAAATTCTCATCTGGTATGGAGGTATGCAAGAAGCCTACTGACTCTGCCTGGGCTTCTAAGATCAGACCGGGAGGCCTCAGTGCCTCCTCTCCTTTGGGAGAACGGAAAGACGCCTGTGGCCACGTAGGTGGTGATTAGTATTCCACTTAAACCAGTTATTCAGCCTCTTTTTCTCCACTAATTTTCCTACTACACTATCCGTTTCTAATCTCTCTCAATATCTGTAATTAAATAAGTTTTTTCTAGGATGCCTACTCCGTCCCCACCTTCGAATCACCCTGGATCCACCAGGGCTGGACCCTGGCACAGGAGATGCGGTTCAATCCCTGGGTCATGAAGATCCCCTGGAGAAGGGCACGGCAACCCACTCCAGTACTCTCGCCTGGAGAATCCCATGGACAGAGGAGCCTGGAGGGCTACAGTCCAGGGGGTCACAGAGGGTCAGACACGACTGAAGCAACTGAGCAGATAAAACAGCTTATTCCTTGTGGGTAAAGCACCAGTCACTTCAGGGTAACTTTTAATGAGCTTAACCTAGAGTCAGCCTGTATTTTCTCCTATAGAGAACACTCAGTTTAAATCTTAAGGGAAAAGTAGAAAATAATTAGAAGTTTCTCTGCCAGTCATTAAAATAGAGTATTGGGTCCCTCAGTTTTCTTCCCTGGGAGTTACTGGTTTGAACCAGATCCTACGTTGTAGAGGAGAGAGAGGCATCCTTTGCCTGGAGCAAGAATGTGGGATGGCCATGACCTTCGCTTCAGTTTCATTTCCCCACGGAAAGAATCTGTAGAGACAAAACTTGCATTATCATGCACAAATTGACAGGAGGATTCTAGCTCTTGATGATAAGCTGGAATAGAACAACATGCGCGTGTCTGTTGGAGAGGAAGGCTTTTATGCACAGGTCCCAAAGGGAAAGACAAATGTAAGCTCTCTCAGAGCAATACCTGGGGAGAGTGGCTGCCTCCCAGCGGTAGTAAGTTTTACTTTGCTGCTGGGCAGCCCCAGTCCAGCCACCGCACAGGAAGCCTTTAAATAAGCATTTGCCCAGAAGGCACAGGAAGCTGTTGCCCTGAGTACTGACATGGAGGTTTAGGACAGTCTTAAAGGGCCAGTCACAGCACACAGACTCCAAGTTACTCTGTTGGAAAGGGAAATTTACAGGACAAGACACAAGCAGGAAGGGGATAGTTTTATAAACCTTACTCTCGAGTATAAATAATTGATAAACTTCATCCTATGTAAAAGTATAATCTTTACTTCTGCAGGCATGGGCTTTGAGGTCAGACATGAGTTCAAATCCCAGTTGCATATTTATTGGTAAAAAGTCAGAGTAGTGGTGACCCCTAAGAGGTGAATGACCCCGAAGGACCACAGGCACCTTGCTGGGAGTGATGGGAAGGTTCTATCTGGGTCGTTGTTGCAGGGATTCCCACATATGTTTAGTCATTGAGTTGTATGCTTGAGAATTGTGTAACTTACTTTGTAGAAGTTGTACCTCGATTAAAGGAGGGAAAAGGAGAGGAGGAGGTGGAGGAAAGAAATGGAATGAGCTTCCCAGAGCTCAAAGTGTTCAGGTAGAATACAGATCACTATTAGGAATACTATAAAGGTCTCTTTACTTCAGGAATTAGGATTCAAAGATCCACCTTGGGTTTCTCACCTTGGTGAACATACAGAGAACATTCAGACTGGAGCAGTGCTTCAGGAAGAATGGAGTAATGCTGGCTGTTTTGTAAGGCAGAACTCAAGAAAGATTGACTGAGCGGGAGGAGGTCTGTGCAATGGTCTAGAGACTTCTGCAAGATTCTTTAACAAGGTTTCTTAGTCTCAGCTCTATTTCCATTTTGGACCAAAAAATTCTTTGTTGTATGGGGCTGACTGTACATTATGTGATACTTAACAGTCTCACTGACCTCCACCCACTAAATGACAATATCACCTCTGCAGTCAAAAGAGTAAAAAATGTCTCCAAATATTTCTAGTGGGCCAGCTGGAGAGGAGCACACCAGAATCCCCAGGAGGGTCTTTAAAACTAAAGATGCTCTTCCTACAAGCTGGATGCCAAGGTCAACCAACTTGATTCTCAATCCCTTTCTCTATGATCTAACTTTAGCCAATTAGATATAACTGGAAGTCTTTCTACAAAGTGCTTTCCTTTTTCACTGAAGCATAAACATGATGGCTGGAGCTTCAGCAGCCATCCTGCAACCATGAAATCAAAGTCAAGAGAATTCTAGATACTCTGGTTCTGCCATGTGAGTGACTAGATCCAGTACCAGGTAGCATCTACCTGTAGCCTTTTAAAAATGTAAAAAAAAATAAGTAAGTAAACCTGTTTTGGTTTAATTACTCTGGTCAAGATTTTTGTTATGATTTTTATAGTCAAAAACATTTGTGATCAATTTTTCCAGTGTTTCCTATGTCCTTCTCTATTTTCACTCTGAGGATCACTGAAGTGACACACAGTTGCAGTTAAGAATGTGTTGTATGTCCCAGGAATGGCAAAAACCTTGGTCTGGTTTGGATTCTCCCAGCCCTAGCTGCAATTAGAATCTCCTTGCAAGTTAAAAATAATGTTAATGATGATGATGATGCCTGGGTCTCACCCCAGACAAATTAACTCAGTCCATGTGGGTGAGATTCCATTTCCATTGTGTTTAATGTATCTACTAGCTACACCCTTCTCTCCAGATGTATGGAGGGTCCAAGTGGGGTTGAAGATACAGTCTTATGACAAGCTGAGGTACATTCCCTATGTCCTCACCCCAGTAGGCAATATGATGCCCTGGCTGGTCCATGCTCTCCTTCTCAGCCGCTACATCCCCCATCTTCTTCCCCTTGTCGCACTGAATGCATTCTCCTCAATGTCAGGGTAACGTTCTCCCATGTGTCTGCTCCAGGAGTATATCTTTACTTCGTTCATCACCGTTCCCTGGCATGCAGAACATAGCATCTCACTGAGAGTGATCAGGAGCCAGGTACCAAAGTTTGAATCTGTCTTTACAACCAATGCTTTTAGCCCCCCAAAATGCTCAAAGGGAAGCCCCCTAGCACAAGTGATGTTCCCATGAACCCCCACTACAGGGACCTTATTTCTGCATTGCAGCCATGAAGGTCTGATATCTCAGAAAGAGAGGAAGGAGAGTGAAGTGGTTATGGGCACGGCATGCTGGGATCCTGCTGTGAGCGGGAGTTAAGAGGCTGAGATTGGGCTGCTTTGGTTTCTAATCCTTCCTTTTGTCCTGGAGCAAGCTACTCAACTCTTCAAAGCCTCTCTTGCCAAATGGCAATGGATTACATAAATAAGGTATATTAGGGCCAGATATATAGTGAGTACCTAGGACGATATCACTCTCAAGGGCTAAAGATGGGTTGATGGAGGACAGAAGTCTTACAGGTTACAATGATTTGTGGTTCTCCAAAAAGGACAGGGAGGACTTCCCCAGTGGCTCAGAAGGTAAATAATCTGCCTGCAATGCAGGAGACGCAAGAGACACGGGTTTGATCCCTGGGTCAGGAAGATCCCCTGGAATGGCAACCCACTCCAGTATTCTTGCCTGGAGAATCCCCATGGACAGAGGAGCCTGGTGGGCTACAGTCCATGGGTTTGCAAACAGTCAGACACGACTAAGCAACCTATCACTTTCACTTTCAAAAGGACAGGAACCCCTGGCATGCTGCAGTCCATGGGGTCTCAAACAGTCAGACACAGCTGAGTGACTGAACAGCAACAAAGGGTCACAGTACATAAACAGCAGTTTAGCACATCCATGGGATTAAAATTTCATGGGGAGGGACAGTTAGGAAAAATGCTGCCTGAAAAGGCTCCTTAAGGTGTGGGAGTCAATAATGGGGAAAAAAGGCCCAGCAACATTGGATCAGAGCCTGCTGATTAAGGTGTCTTTGGTTCTGAGCCCTGGGCCCTGCTCTCCCCTCCACTCCCCCCAAGGCAGGCAGGTGCAGGCAGGTTTCAGGCTTCATCAGCAGTGGAGAGCTGGCTATGTCGGTATCAGGTTTCACATCTCTCTTTGTTTCTTGATCCACAAACTGATGACCCATGAACCAGCAGAAAAAGCACTTACTTCAAATCTGATGGACTGTAGATTTTCTAGGATTTCTTTCCAGTCCTTCATCCACATCCTTCACTTTGTATTCTTGCCATGATTATTTTTTCTCCTGAAACTTGTTTTGATTGTTCTTAAAATGGCCTTTAAAAAGCCCACAAGGATTTATTCCTCTCTATGAGGAGCAGTCCCCAGAGCTCTGTGAAGTTAAGGAGAGTCTTCAACTCTCACTTCTCCAGGATGCTACCGAGATCAGTAGATGGAGGTCTGCTGATTTTAGAAGTACCAACTCTTTCCAAAGCATGGACCCCCTGCTGACTCATGACTTGAATCAGAAAAGTAGAAATCAAATGATACCCCAAAGTCAAGAAGGATAGATATCAAAACTCCTGCCCTGCCTGGTAGGAATATGTGCATTTAATACAAAGATATGAACCCATCCATTCAACAGCTCTATTCAGTGTTCATGCTAGTGTGTGGCTTTGCTTCCCTATTGCTGCTTTTCCTAAACTTTTTTCTTTGTTCTTCATAAATCACATTTATCTAAACACCTTATGATCTCCCAGGCTCCCACTCACACACCTTGTTGGGATGATGTTAGCTATCTTTCCATGAGGATATTTTAAAATTCAGCATTAATTATAGTAATTCCTTCTTCCCATCCATTCAGGCACTTGCAGAAAGAAGCAAAAGTTTGCTTTCTTCCCTCCATGAAGAGCCTAAAGAAGTTTTTTTAATTAACTGCCAAATTAGCCAGGATTGGATTTAATACTTCGATGTGGGAGATTGTCTCAGTGCAAGAATATCTGTCTGCAAGTTAAGGGAGTAAATAAGAGTAAATGTAGCATGTTTAAACATTCAAAATGACAGAGTTCTCATTATTCAAGTCAAAACCACCCTCTCCAGAAAACCACACGAGGAAACTGGTAGAACCATCCCCCGTTAGCTCTGTCCTAGTCCCAGAGACCCAAGCAGCAGAGTAAATGTTAAATTCTGGAATGATGTAATAGGTTCTTTTTTTATAGGCCATTTATGGAGTTCTCTGAGGGTCCTCATTCTCCCAAAATAGCTACTAACCGCTTAGAACCCTCAGTGTGCACCATCAGTGCTGGGCTGTCTGCCAAGCGCTTTGTATGAATAATCATACCGCCCTGAAGCCACACTGTGTATGGCAGAAATTCTGCTCTTGTCTCTGCTTCAAAGATGAGGAACTAAAAGTTAGAGAGGTTAAGGACCAACTTGAAGGCAGCTGAGGGATCGTTTCTTTTTTTTCTGTGTTTTATTTACTTAGAAGGCCTGCACGCGGGCCTTCTCTGTTGTGGCAAGTGGGGTCTGCTCTCTAGCTGCAGGGCGAGGGCTTAAGGCAGTGGCTTCCCTTTTTGCTGAGCACGGGTTCTAGGCACGTGGGTTTCAGTAGTTGCAGCACTAGGGCTCTAGAGCACAGAGTCAGGAGTTGTGCGTGGGCCTTTTGTTGCTGCGTGATGTGTGGGATCTTCCCAGACTAGGAATGGAACAGGTGTCCTCTGCACTGGCAGGAAGATTCTTTACCACTGAGCCACCAGGGAAACCCGAAGGATCAGTTCTTAATGACAAAACCTTCAGTTCACTTTAGCAGCTCAGTCGTGTCTGACTCTTTGCGACCCCATGGACTGCAGCACACCAGGCCTCCCTGTCTTTCACCAACTCCCAGAGCTTGCTCAAACTCATGTTCATTGAATTGGAGATGCCATCCAATCATCTCATCCTCTGTCACTCCCTTCTCCTGCCTTCAATATTTCCCAGCATCTGGGTCTTTTCCAATGAGTTTGTTGCATCAGGTGGCCAAAGTATTGGAGTTTCAGTTTGAGCATCAGTCCTTCCATTTACTATTCAGGACTGATTTCCTTTAGGATGGACTGGTTTGATCTCCATGCAGTCTGAGGGACTCTCAAGAGTCTTCTCCAACATCACAGTTCAGAAGCATCAGTTCTTCGGCACTCAGCCTGGACTGAAGTTGATGGTTCATTCTCAAAGGCCAGGGCTGATGGGGATGTGGCCCCACTTACTCGGGCCTTCTGCAAACCTCACCCTCTCTCCCTGCTTGGAGAGCAGCCCACGTAAGCAGGGAGAGCAGCACAGACCCGACCAACAGACACGTCACTGCGATGCTGTCCAGACCAAGCAGGACCCGCAGTACAAGCTGTCCAAGTTTTCACTTCTCAGATCCCCCTTCGGACTCCTCCCCAGCCTCCTGACTGCACACCACCCTCCTCTTCATTAAAGGTAATCAGGAAGGGACTCCCTCCACCTGCTGCCCCACACCTGCCCATGTGTTCAGGCTGCTGCCACACTCAAGGCTCCAGGACACAACGGTGACGAGACTGCCCTTCACTCTGCTTCCAGGAGCCATGTACCACACCCCCAAAGTCATCTCATTCTGCAGATCCCATCTCAGAACTCCCCCGTATCCCCACCTCTCTCCGTCGCATGTCTGTAATTCAAGCCCCCCTCCACTCCAGGCTAGACGGCCGTCTCGCGCAGCTCCCGGGAGTCCTCCCCTGGCCTCTCCTCACATGACACCAAGTTATCTTTCTGCAGCTCAGCTCTGGTCCCAGCGTTTCACAGCTTACACCCCAGGGACTTCTCGACACCAGACCTCAAACCATCAGCACTGACAGCAATGTCTTTCCCAACCTGGCCGTGGCACTGACCTTGAACCTCTCTCTGCGGCCCCAGGGGAGCACTCCGTGTCCAGGGTGCAGGGGGCTCCTGCGCCGCACCCACTTCCCAGCCCTTACCCACTCGTCCTTTGCCTCCTTCTACTCTGTTCTCTGGTAAATTCTGATTCCTCCCTCGAGACCCGGGTTAAATTGGCTTCGGCAGATGGGGAGTGACTGTTAGGACTAAACTGATCTCCAGAAGGGAATGAAGAGGCAACAAACTTCACACGGTTCAGTGGATTTCAAAACAACTTTAAGCACACACCACCTGACTCTGAGAGAAGAAGGATTTAGGATAGTGGTGGTGAAATAATCTTCCTACCTAGAAAGACCACTTTTATCATCGGAAAAATCTCTTCTCCATCCACTAGATGGCGCTTCTAAATTTACAAGGCACGCATCAGAGAAAGCCCTTAACTCAAAGCATGTATCATCTACATTTTCTTTATGATTACAGAATTTGCCACACACCGCTCACTACATGTGATATCAAAATAAGTATTCCCTAATCATGTGAATACTTATTCAAAATACAAATGCATATACAGGGATGGGTGTCAAGGATCCATAAGATCAACATTAAGATATGAGCCGGAACTAGACCTCACTAGTCCATCTATCACCACCCCATTTCCTTTGGTCCTGGGAGATACATTTCTCAGCTCTCAGCCTGAAGATGCCCCAAATTCAGCCAGTTTTCTAACCACTTTCAAGCAAAAAATATTGAAACTACTAATGGCTCTGCTTGACCTAACCAAGGAATAAATGGATATGATCTTGACATTCCTTGGGTCTCTTCTCTGATCCCGAACTTCCTCTCCCTTCATCCTAAAACCAAAAGCCTTTGTCTTCAGGGGAGGCAATAAACTCTCAAGCTGGGGAAAGCACAACTGTTTTTATTGTCTATTAAATGGTATTTATGGAAAAATAATCACATGGTGATCCAAGCCAAAAATCTTTTAAAGTGATAATGAGACTATTTCTTTGTAGGTAGAGATGCATATTTGACTCACTCCCATGAATTCTGGTCTGATTGTATCCTCTTCCCTTTATTTAGTTTGGTGCTCACAAGAGTGTTATCTGAAGTCACTCTTAGCCTCAGCACAGAGCTGCGCTGAGTAATCTGAGTGTTTCTTTATGGTCACTTGAGGAGAGAAAGTTTCCCTATTCCCTCTTTAAAGGCAGACATGGTCCACTGTGGAAAGTTCACACATTAAATAAGCCAGGTTTACAAGCATCTGCCCTAAGATAGGAGAAGGCAATGGCACCCCACTCCAGTACTCTTGCCTGGAAATGCCCACGGATGGAGGAGCCTGGTGGGCTCCAGTCCATGGGGTCACTAAGAGTCGGACACGACTGAGCGACTTCACTTTCACTTTTCATTTTCATGCATTGGAGAAGGAAATGGCAACCCACTCCAGTATTCTTGCCTGGAGAATCCCAGGGATGGGGGAGCCTGGTGGGCTGCTGTCTATGGGGTCGCAGAGTCGGACATGACTGAAGCGACTTAGCAGCAGCAGCAGCAGCCCTAAGATACTGGCAACAGAGAAGCCCTGTGCAGTCAACAGATTATTGAAAGACATTCTCATCTAAGTCATCAATTTTCTCTTTTTCTCCAGCTATCTCAGGGCTGGAGTTCACAGTGAGGTCAGCCGATCAACCAAGTTTTGCCATCTGACCCTGGAGGGTCACAAAGCTTACCCATAGTATTATAGGGTACTACTATAAGTTGTATTTAGTTTTAACTATTAGCTGGCCTTCCCCAGTGGCTCAGATGGTAAAAAAAAAAAATCCCTGCAATGAAGCTACACCCAAGTTCAATCCATGGCTCGGGAAGATTCCCCTCAAGAAGGAAATGGCAACCCCTCCCAGTATTCTTGCCTGGAGAACTCAATGGACAGAGGAGCCTGGTGTGCTACATGGGGTCACAAAGAATCGGAGCTAAAATTAGTATTTGTTTTTCTCTAAAACTCAGCTTAGATGCCAATTCTTCCAGGAAGTCTTCTGTGAATTCCTTTCACAGATAAATGTTTTCTGAGTATTGTTTGATGATCTGCTATTACACTTAGTACAGTGGATTATAACTGTTTATGGGGTTGGTTAACCTCCTGAGGGCAAGGATTGTGCATTATTCATCCTGATATCCAGCAAAATGCCTTATACATAGAAGGAAGTACAATAAGTGAATGGATGAATTATTCAATCAATAATTTTTAAAATTGCACATTTTCTTGGGGAGAGCATCTGAGTTCCCATTGTTGTGGGCTGGGACATTTCCCAACCTTAGTTTCACAACTGATGTGTGTTTACAGATTAAAGAAACTACTGGATTCCATCTATGTGGCAAGAAATAATCGGGTGATTTAGTCAGTTTAATAACAACTGAGCAAAAAAGTAAAAAGCATCCTGTAAGATCTCAGAAATTAACACACGAACCTTACATGACATTTTATATTATACAATTGTCCGATTATATAATACAATATTATTTCTGTCTTTTTCCTTTTTGGCACATAGGGACATTAGTTCCCCCCACCAGGAATTGAACCTGTGTCCTCTGCAGTGGAAGGACAAACTCAACCACTGGACCACCAGGGAAGTCCCACAAATATATTATTTCTTCCCATCTCAGGACAACTCTATTGAGTGGGTTAGATCAGGGGGCATTTACACATGAAGGAGTTGAGACTCAGAGACATTAACTGACTTGAGTTGGTGAAGGGTTGAGTCAAGGTGACCCCTTGATTCCAAATCAATGTCCCACCTGGGATATTCCCGGGCTCGTCGGTCACGCTCCGCCTTCCCATCACTGACCACTGGCTGTTTGACTACTCTGGCTAGTGGACTGGCTCACTGAATCCTTAGTGTGACCATCTTGGGCAAATAACTCTCTTTTTGGCTCAGCCCTTTACTAGCTATCAAGCCTTGAACAAGTCATCAAAATCTTTGTCTAAGCCTCCTGAAGCTGGGATAAAAGAGTAAAATCAGGGAAACTGTGTTATCTCACTCTCAGGTGGCTAGAGGGTTCGGCGTCATCCTTACCACCAGCACGGTCACGGCAATAGCTGCCCTTTATTCCATTCTGGCTATGGACCCTCACTGTTCAGCCCTTGACATAGCGTAACTCATTTCACCTACCAACTAGCCAAAAGTAGAGTAGGTATACTAAAGGAAATCCACCCTGAAAATAAATTGGAAGGACTGATGCTGAAGCTGAGGCTCCAATACTTTGGCCACCTAATGTGAAGGGCCAACTCATTGGAAAAGACTCTGATGCTGGGAAAGACTGAAGACAGGAGGAGAAGGGGATGACAGAGGAAAAGATGGTTGGATGGTGTCATCGACTCACTGGAGGTGAGTTTGAGCAAATTCTGGGAGATAGTGAAGTACAGGGAAGCCTGGCTTGCTGCTGTCCATGGGGTTGCAAAGAGTCAGACATGACTAAGTGACTGAAAAACAACCCTATCATTCTCATTTTACAGATGTAGAAACTGAGGTATGAGTATGATAAGGTTAAGTAACTCAAGCACAGTTACATATCAAGTCAGTGGAGGAGGAAGGATTAAAGCTCACATAGTTTGGATTCAGAGTTTGTGTCCTATTGTATGGCAAGCACTTGGGCACATCTTACCAGTTTACTGGGCGGGGGGGGAGGGGGGGGGGGCTGCTATACCATTCTCATATTCAATGCAAAGAGGGCTTAGAGTTCATTTACCTGGAAAGATGAAAATTTGGGACGTTCTCATGGAAGCTGAGTTTGCATCTAAGTATGCCCGAGCCTGAAGCTTAAGGACAAAGTCAAGGCGATAATTCCTGCCAGTGCTGCAGAGCCATGCAAGTAATTAGTTCATATCAAGCTGTTATTAAGAAGTTATTTTTGTAACAAAAATACTGTCTTCCTTTAATTTCTATGCAAATGCAAGGAAGCCAGCACAAGTATAGTTTATTTAAAGATGTTCTTGTAGGAATTTAATTTATCCTTTTGAAGAAGCTACAAAAAGGAAAGGTACGGAGATGAGCCAGACAACTTGGATGTGTCCTGAGCTGCTGATAAACAAAGGGCAGCTTCTTTCTCCTATTAGATTCAGCACCAAACCCTCCCCTCCCCTTGACCAAGGACAGAGCACGCAAGTCTATTGTGTCCAGTGACACTTGGAGATAATATTCCAGGCATCAGTCCACATGATACAGAGTTGCCATAAAGTACATCCCAGCACACAGCCAGTCCCCTGAAAGATTAGCGCAGTGACTGCAAACGAGCCTGCACACAGTGTGTTTAGAGTGCCCTAAACTGGGGCTTGTGAAAAGCAGCGGGGGAAGAAACACTCAAGCACAACGTTCGGAAAAGCTCTATGGTATAGAAGAAAGGGCACTGTACCTGGGTAGAGGGCGCAGAAAACAGGAACCTGAGCCCAGTCCCATATTTATAGACTGTGTCTCCTGGATGTGTCTCATCAGCTTCCTTGAGCCTCAGTCTCTCTCAGGAAACAGAAACTGTCTTAACTATTTCTTAGAGTTGCTATTTCTTTTGAAAAGCATGTGACAAAGGTCATGAAAACTCTTGGCAAACTACAAAATACTGCTTGAATTGTAAGACCTCTTTCATTCACTCTTCATATAAAAGGAATCACCTCTATGAAGGCTGAGAACACCTGGAAGGAGCAGTATGTGGGTGATTATATGAATCCAGCCATCCTTTATGTAGGCATCATCTAATTCTTATTGTACTGATTAGACTACATACTTGAAATTACATTCAAGTTATGCCATACAAATGGTGGTCAGGGACCAAGTGTTGAACAGAAAATGATGTGGTTTTGTATTTATTGTGTAACAGATCTAAACTGGCAGCAAATACTTGGAGGGGCTGCATTAATCTATTAGAGCAATGAAAAATATTTCAATCCCATTGTAGCTCTGGAAGAAAAAGTTGAATTTCAAACATTCATTTCTTAATAGCTTTTGATTAAGGCCTGATCAGTGATGACTGATTTTGATGCAAATCATTGACTGCTTAAAGGTTAAGCTGTATTATGCATCAACTTTTATAATAATTTGTCATATGGAGTGATATGCAGAATCAGGATCTCCTTGGATTCTCCTTTGAAAAGTCGAGGAGTCAGAATGTAACAAGAGCAGGTGGGCACTGGATATTAGTGATTCCCACTCACGCACCAGCATGGTTTTGTAGAGGATCAGCTATACCCTGGCTGAGATAAACATGGGTTATAGAAATAAACATGCATATGGGCAAACATGATCCACTACAGATGAAAGATTTATCAGCTTTCCTCTTATGATCCATCTGGTAGCAAAATTCATAGCTGTTTAGAAGTTATAAATTTAGAAAAAGGCTGTGTAGGTAGGAGCTCCTGTTTACCCAGGCTGTATGTTAAATGGCCTATGAAACTGCTGAACCATTGAGAAGCATCTTTCCAGACTTTAATTTGTACACAGTGATCCTATTTACCTGGAAAGTCTCTTTAATTTCTGAGGAATAAATCCATTGTGATACTTTAATAAACAAACAAAAAATACTACTTAGATCCTGCAGGATGAACCATACCGGTGCCAGTAACTGAGAAAACTTTAGAGAACAGGGATTTACTCTTTGCATAATGGAACTGCAAGAAAAGCCTGGTCCAACTTGTCTCTCCCCTTAAGTACACTGCAATGGCATTTTTAAAAGATCTTGTACACTTAGTAAGAATTTGGGGGACCAAATTCTTACTAAGGCCTTAGTAAGAATTTGGGGAAAGCAACTTGGAATGGAACAGCTGATTGGCCCCCTGCAATATGGCAAGTAACGACAGCAGTTATTCTCAGATTCTTCCAGCTCTGATGTTTCATGATCTTATAATCCCATGAGACTTAGGTCTACCTGTCAGGTGTACAACCTTCTACACCTTGCGATTTTGGACACATTTCACAAACTTAAATGCTCTAATGTGTTAGGGAGCAACAGAAATGAATAACTGATCATATGGTAACTGTGGGGAACAGAAGGATGTGTGTTCCTTCTAAAGGGGGTGTATGGGTTCAATTGTGCTCCCCATAATTCATATGGTGCGGTCCTAACCCCCAAGTGCCCCAAGCGATCTTATTAGGACATATGGCTGTTGCAGAGGTACACAGCTAAGATGAGGTCCTAACAGGGGTAGGGGTGGACTCCTAGTTCAGCATGACTGGTTCCTTACAAAAGTGGAAATGTGAACACAGACACAGGCAGAACACTACGTGGACGTAAAGGCAGAGATGAGAGTGATGGGTCTACAAGCCAAGGAATGCCAAAGATCTCTAGCAAACCACCAGAAGTTAGGAGAAAGACATGGAGATCTTCCCTACAGCCAACAGAAGGGACCTACCTTGCCAATATCCTGCTCTCAGACTTCTAGCCTCCAGAAGGGCAATAAGGAATCTCTGTTGTTTAAGCCACCCAGTTTGAAACATTTTTATGGCCATCTCAGGAAGCTAATATGTGATGTCAGCTAAACTCCAACCCAACTTTGTGTGTCAGAAGTGCTGGTGTCATTCTTTCAATTTTCTAAGAGAATTCAGAAATATGCATTCTGTTCTATATATAAAATCTCTCAATTTAACAATGCTGGTCTGCAATACAGAGAATTAAAAATGCAATGAAAAGGCAAAATACATCTGGTCCACAAATTACCAGCTGGAAACCTCTGCTCAAGGGCTTGCTAAACCTGTCTCAAATTACAGTCTTTAAGATCACTTCAAGAATTATCTTGACATTCTCCTCCATCTCTACTTTGGAGTAAGGTCCAGGAGGGTTAGGTCATGTGCTGACACATAGAACCCAAATCATTTTTTTTTCTCTTAAGTTTAGTTAGTTGGTTAGATTCATTTACTGATTTTCACACTTCTGAGCATGGAAATCCTATTTTCAAAACTGACATCATGAAAGTGGAGTCTCTCTGGCATATATTATTTCATGTGTTTAAACTTATAACATTATTTATTATAAAGGTGATTGAAAAAAATAAAAAGACCCTTTGATTAACAGGAATATCTGAAATTAGGATCTGTGTAATTCGTCAAAATTTATCATCCAATGTTTTCTGTACTTTTTTTAGTTTTGAAAAATTCAGACAGATGAAGTGATTGCAAAAGATAACAAAAGTATGTAAATATGTCCTTTGAAATCTTTGGAATCTTTTCAGTTTAACTTATTCAAACTTGAAAGAAGCAAATAGGAGATATTTACCACTCATATAATATCTCATGTACAGAAATCAGAGAAGCACAAAACTTTTGCTTCTAGTAAATGAATGCTACAGTATTTTAATAAAGCTTTATTTATAAACTATGAAATTTGAATTTCAGTGAGTTTATGTCATGTGATATTATTCTTAGTCACAGGCTGTACAAAAACAAGGAACAATCTGTGGGGTGCTGCTGCTCCAGGGCACCCACTAAAATTGTTTAACAGCATATAATTTGTAAAAAGAAAAGGAGGGGGGGAATGAAGCAATAAAAAATTCTCTACCAATGTGACAGAAGATAAAGAAAAGAAAAGAGAATGAAGAACAGACAGGACAAATAGCAGCACATAAGATGGTAGATTTAAACACATATTAGCAACTGCATTAAATCTAATCTAAAAGATACACCATTCTTTTTTTTTACACCTTTTAGGCAATCCACTCCAGTACTCTTGCCTGGAGAATCCCATGGAGGGAGGAGCCTGGTAGGTTACAGTCCATGGGGTCGCAAAGAGTCGGACATGACTGAGAGACTTCACTTTCTTTCTTTCTTTCTTTAGACACTATAAAAAGAAAACTGTATTCATATCAGATAAGCCATACATTAAGGCAAAACGTTTCATGGATGATAAAGGGAGACATTTCATAATATTCTGTTTCAAGTCATTGGGAAGATACAACTCTTCATAATAAGCATGTACCCAATAGGATAGATTCATAACTATAAAACAAAGCTTGACAGGGCCACAGAGCAAAAGACAAACCACAATCACAGGGGAGAAATGAATATAGCTTTCTTGGTTGCCAACAGGACAGCAGACCAAACTTCAGAAAAGATTCAGAAGGCTTCATAAACATCATCAGAAAACAGGATTAAGGTATACGTATAGAACGTTGCATGGAAGAATGGCAGAATCCACATTCTTTTCAAGTACATACAAAACATTACTAAAAATTAAAATAACAATAAGCTGTACCATAAGCAAGAATCTACCAATTTCAAATAATTATCACCGATGACTATGTTCCCTGATCATAATGCCATGAAGCTGTAAGATTATAAACCAGTCGTAAGATAGACGACTATAAACTCTGCATGCTTGAGAACTTAAAATTGGCTTCTAAGTAATCCATAGGTTATGAAGAACTACCTCCCCCACAAATTACAAAACATTCCTAACTTTATGATTATTTAAAATGCATGTAAAACAGCTAATGGCATGCAGAGAGAATTTCATAGTCCTAAAATCACACTGTCACAAAAATAAGAACGTGTGAAAATTAAGACACTAAATATCCATCTCAATAAGTTATTTTTTAAAAATAAAAAAAATTAAAATCAGGGAAGTATTATACATCGAGGTTTTTATAGGTACATTTATATATGGGTTACATATACTCCTGTATTTCCCTATTCCACAAGCTGAAAGACCCTAAAAGCAATGGCCCCCAATAGCAACAAGAGTGAGCACCAAACAGATCTTGACTTTTTTGATACCTTTCTCCAGTGAAAGGAGCTAGGGCTCCCTTGAGAAGTGCTGATTCTAGGACTGAGGCAGTGAATATGTAAGATAAGCCTGGAACACTGTGTAGTGCCAAAACATAAGGAAGAGCTTAAAAAATCCAACAAAACTCCCCATAATGGGGTGTGTCAAAAGAGCTGCAGGAGCCTCTGAAAGAGCTCTCATGGCTAGAGCCAGGACGATTTGAGAAACGAAACGAAGTAGTATTAGATTATAGCCAAACCATTAAATAAGTATCCACAAGTCCATGTTCAAAGAAATAAATGATAAAATAAATAAATGGGAGGGAATTTATTCCTTTTTTTCCAAAGCACAGTATATGGAAAAGAGTAACGTGACACTGGAGGAAATGATATGCTTTTCCTTAGCCAGGCGATCAAGGTCAACAGTAAGGTGATGAGTCATGTTGATAGTGTGTGCCCTTGATATTACGTAATGAAAATGGCAATTTACCTTTGTGGTCTCCACCTACAGATGCTTCCACCTCCATGTAGAACCTCCAGAGTACCCATGAAAGGCGGGTCATCAAAATGTCCTTCCTGTTCAATGTCCCTGCTATTCCCTCTTAGGGGCCCAACTAGTCACATGGTCCCAACCTCCCGACACAGGAAGTGAGGAAGGCCTGATAAATAGTACTGCGTCTGCATTTTTGGGTTTTGGAAGCAAAAGAAATGGATCTCATACGTGACCATCTTATAAAACTGGCACCTTCAAGCCAAATACAATAAGTTATGACCCAGCAATCCCACTGCTGGGCATACACACTGAGGAAACCAGAACTGAAAGAGACACGTGTACCCCAATGTTCATTGCAGCGCTGTTTATAATAGCCAGGACACGGAAACAACCTAGATGTCCATCAGCAGATGAGTGGATAAGAAAGCTGTGGTACATATACACAATGGAGTACTACTCAGCCATTAAAAAGAATAAATTTGAATCAGTTCTAATGAGATGGATGAAACTGGAGCCGATTATATAGAGTGAAGTAAGCCAGAAAGAAAAACACCAATACAGTATACTGACACATATATATGGAATTTAGAAGGATAGTAATGATGACCCTGTATGTGAGACAACAAAAGAGACACAGATGTACAGAAGGGACTTTTGGCCTCTGAGGGAGAGGGAGAGGGTGGGATGATATGGGAGAATGGCATTGAAACATGTATACAATTATGTAAGAAACGAAGTGCCAGTCTATGTTCAATACAGGATACAGGATGCTTGGGGCTGGTGCACGGGGATGATCAAGAGAGATGATATGGGGTCGGAGGTGGGAGGGGGATTCAGGATTGGAGCTCGTATACACCTGTGGCGGATTCATGTCAATGTGTGGCAAAACCAATACAGTATTGTAAAGTAGAATAAAGTAAAAAAAAAAAAAAAAAAATAGTAATGGCTTCAAGCCTCTCTGGGGGACAACAGTGAATCAGCCTGATAGGTTTCTTTAATCCATCAGGCTGCAAACGTTTGCCTCCTTCATTTCATAACCTCCTGGCAGTGAGGTACGTCTTGCTACCAACTCACAGTTGCCTGCAGGGGTATATTGTTGCTGTTGCTGCTGCTAAGCCGCTTCAGTCGTGTCTGACTCTGTGTGACCCCGTAGATGGCAGCCCACCAGGCTCCCTCGTCCCTGGGATTCTCCAGGCAAGAACACTGGAGTGGGTTGCCATCTCTTTCTCCAATGCAGGAAAGTGAAAAGTGAAAGTGAAGTTGCTCAGTCGTGTCTGACTCTGCGACCCCACAGACTGCAGCCTACCAGGCTACTCTGTCCATGGGATTTTCCAGGCAAGAGTTACTGGAGTGGGGTTCCATTGCCTTCTCCCACAGGGGTATATTACTAATGATGTAATTTGGGGTTTCAATTTTTATTCAAATTCTTACATACCTATGTGTTGGTGTTCTTCAGAGAGATTCTGATAATTCCGAAGTAGGATTGATTTTCTTTGAAACAAAAATCCAGTTTTAAAATGGACTGAAGTCTGATCCTAAAGGCACATGCTTTGTCAATCAGCCAATAGCAAACATCACTCTCCTATTTCTGTAAGCTGTGTTTTCAAAATGCTTGATAGCCTTGGATAGCTAAAATTTAGTGCTTTCAATACCTTAAAAAATGATTTTCTACCAAGCCTCTCTTCCTTCCCTCCCTTTCTTCTAGAACTGTTTGCTGTTGAGTTGCTAAGTCGTGTCCGACTCTTTGCAATGCCATGGACTGTAGCCTTCCAGGCGCCTCCGTGCATGGGATGGTCCAGGCAAGAATACTGGGGTGGGTCGCCGTTTCCTCCTCCAGAGGATTTTCCCAACCCAGGGATGGAACTGCATCTCTAGCATTGGCAGGCGGATTCTTTTACCAACTGAGCCACCAGGGACTATTCCAGCCTAAAAGTCAGCGGGGTTGGGGACAGACAGAAGGTGCACCCAGAGCGCACAGTGGCTTTCCAGAGACGACCTGGGCCATGTGAAGAAGATGAGTTGAGCAAGGGTGGTGACTGCCTGGAGGTGGGAGGGGGCCCTCGCGCTGAGACCTGAGGGAAGAAAGCAGACGTGCCTCGGACACCAAGCAGCGGGTTTCACTCTCCACACTAGGAAAACCATAGCTCGGTGCACTACAGATCCACGCCAGCAGTGTGCACTTCCACCCCACATGAGCAAACGTCATTCACCACAAGGGAGAGGCGCCGAACGAGAGCAAAGCGACTTGGCTGAAGCCGTCGACAGGAAGAAAGCAAATCCAATGCGCTGTCCAGACCAGCATCAACAGTTTCAGCCTCCTAAGGAGATCACACACATTCACACGCATGCACACACACACGTGCACACACACACATGTACACACCTATGCACCACACACACACATGCTCACAGAACTGTTAAACAACAGCAGGATTTACTGGTATGAGCCTAGGTGAAAGATCAAGAATGCTATTAGAATTCAAAATATTAGTAGTTGGAAGCTCTAGTTAATCACCAAGTTGCAGGAGTTAGACCTGAGATAAGAGACTCAAGATTTCCTTTAGGGTAAAGGTAGACCTCCTTTAGAGGTCTACGAAGCCACAGGATGGATCCACAGCCACATGGTTCCTGATGGATGTGGGAATAGACACTGGCGTCCTGTCTTCCAGTCTGATGTTCTCTTGAGTCAGCCATCGCTACCCTAAGAAGGCTCGTGGAGAGAAGCCAAAGGACCATTTCAGAAACCCTGGGGGAGAGGGATGGTACGGACTTAACCAACTTGAGTCATAGGCAAACAATGACCCAGGCACAAATTTCTCTTTATCTCTCCTGCTGTCAAACAAAAAAACAAATCAGAACTTAAGTAAGGAGAAACTATGTTCCAAAAGATGATAGAAAAGAGGAGGGGTAGAGCTGTAGGAAAAAGAAAAGGGCACTATTCCAATACGTGACTTCTGACCAGATCTACAAGCATCTCAAAGGTCATACTGTAAAGAATTTTTTTTTTTTAATGGGGAGGAATAAGGAAATCTAGAAAACTACAGGTTTGGGGCACTGGGATGAGCAGAGATGGTGTGACTGGTTAGCAGATCAAAGGATGTTTTACCCCAGGGCCAGCCTATTTCTCAGGTCAGGCCGTTACAGAGGGGTTGAATGCTGGCGCAGGAGGATGATGGGACTGAATTCAGGGGCTTAGAGCATCAGAGTGATCTTAGCCAAAGTTTGGTTAATAAGCATTTTGTTCAGATCACAGATAGTTCAGTTAATATGAAATAAAGAATGGAAATTTGGAGGGCATCCATCTAGTCTTGTCCCAGGTAAACAAAGGAGGCATCTGTGAGTCTTATCTAAGCCCTGTGGGGAGGGAAGTTTCCTTGCAGCAAGTCAGCTCTGGAACACAAAGGACTGGGGCTTTCTCAAGCATCTCTGTTTTCTGGGACCACAGGGTACCCATAAAATTAACATTGTCACAGTAAAGTGGGGCATTCTCTGATACATTTCCAATCACTTGCCTTCATTTCCCTAATTCACAGCCCACTCTGTGAGAAGTCTTTTAAGAGGAACTTATTTCACAAGATTCTTCTTATGAACCAAATCTCAAGGTGGAGGCTGCGATGTCCCTTATGGTAACTGAGACAGGGTATCGATTTCAAAATACTGAGACCCAAGTCACCCCATCCACTACTTCTTTTAATTGACTGTTCTAAAAGATTTCATGTTGCCTTTTTCTCTTCTTTATGAATAAAAGACTCTCAGGACTTCCCTGGTGGTCTAGTGGTTGGCAATCTGCCTTTAAATGCAGGCTGGCTTCCTTGTCAAGAAACAAAGATCCTGCATGCAGCACTGCAATTAGAGAGAAGTCCGTAGCGTGCAATGAAGAGTCCACATGTGGCAATGAAAACCTGATGCAGCCAGATAAATAAGTGAGAAAAAGACTCTCTACTATGACAAAGCTGTGGCGATTCCTACATCTTGTCCCACCTAAGAACGATTCTGTGGGACCTTAGTAGTCCTCCCCTGGGTATCAGCTGGGGCCTCCCTACCTCTCCCGTATCTTGTTTACTTGATTTAAGCCCTCAGTTTTATGATTTATGTGAGTCCGGACACCTCCCCGTCCCACTTTTTGCAAACTCTGAGAGCCTTCTGCCTTGTGGACATTTGTCCTTTTCCAGGCAAAACCTGGGCTCAGAGCTCTGTGTTTTCAAAAGTCCTATAACAGCCGCATGTCCATGATGCACCGTGCTGTCTCACAGTTTTAGCAAAAGCAGAGGGGCGCAACACACACCACACAGGCTTCCCCTGACTTGCTGTCCCTCAACTCTGGGAAAACAGTGTGTCCCACACCCAGACTTCTGGGTGTTGGTTTTAATATGTATATGATTAATTTGTAGATGGAATTTTTTTAAGTATTCACTTTTTCTAAGCTTCACTGTAAACTTCATATTAACAATCAGGCCTTGAAAAACCATAAAATCTTAGAGTCGTAAAGAAGTCTTAACATCACCTTGTGTCACTTCATTTGGGAGAGAGAGTCATACAGGGAAATATCAAAATTACTTCTCAACTTCTACTGTGTCAGACACTTGACAAAACTCGGTCTTTCTACTTCTTTCTCTGGGTTGAGTTTACTTATTTTCTCTGGAAATAAGCAAAAAGAAGGAAATTCTATGATACCCAGAGACCTGGGGAACCACCAAAGGATTATTCTGCTGCCCACTTCTTAACAAAATAATGTAATCCAATTTCTATACTGCACGGACTTCAGCCATCTGATAGTTAAATAGCCTCATATGTCTCAACAGAACTCGACTCACTCATTTTTAGGGGTGGACAGAGCATCAGGATGCTACGTAAATGACAACCCCATTACTTCATCTGAGACAGATGAAAGGCAGGTCCTGTTCCATCTTTCCTGGCAAACAGCTGGCACAGCTTTGCAAGGATTTCTCGTAGGAACCTTATAAGCATCATGTGATCCATCTGGTGCGATAATGAGAAATTTACACTTCAGGGAAAGGTGGGCACAGGGCCTGATGGGACTTATTGAAAAATTATACAACAGTCACAATTTACTGCTTCAACTTGTCTCTCATTAGCAAGGAAAACTCATCAATTTTATGATGTGTGTTAAGAGGCCTATAAAGTGGATTGACCACGATCTCCTGGATGCACTTTTATTTGCACAGAAATGGGGATTCCCAGCCTTGTTCATTGCTCTCTGATACTGGATGGTCACTTCCTTTGTCACTGGCTTTGGTTTTTGGGTTTCGGGTAGGGTTGGAAGAGAATATGGGCTTTGCAGTTCAGAGGCTCGAGCTGAAGTACTAAATTGCCTAGCAGCTTTCTGCCGTGGAATCACAAAGTTTTACTTCTCTGAGGGCTTTCAAGAGCCGGAACCTTCCAGATCATGCCAATTTGAGCCCCTCAAGCGCAGGGACAGGATGCTGTTTGGCTATGCATTCTTCACAACCCCCTCGCTGAAGGCTGATGCTCACAAGTATTCTGAATCAGATTCGGTCCCACAATCCCACTGGATAAAGGAGGATATTAGGCTCAGAAGATCAAGAGACTCTTCAGCAGATCAGCATTGGGAAAGTGCATTCAGTGTCCACTCTGCTAGGGACGATTTTTATTCCAAGATTCAGCTGAAGCTCCACAGCCTCTGAGAAAATCTGCAACTACCCCAGGTCTATAGCTCCTCCTATGAGAGGAGCTTTGCAGCTTCTCCTCAGAGGAATGTTTTGGGCCCTAAACGCAACATTTGCTAAGTGACTTTACCATTTCTTTTTGTCTTTTGCAATAGTCTTTTCTCCCTCCTGTTGATTCAGCACACTCTCATTAAAAGGCAACACTTTGCCCTCATTTCAGATTTTTGACCTCTCACCACCTTCTTTTTGTGCCACATGCTAAGTAAGGATTACTCTCCCAGGGCAGGGAATCCTGTCTCTTCTCGAACAGAGGATGGGCTGCCTTCTCACCCACAAGAAGCCTCTTGTTCAGATTTGATTCTCCAGAGCTGGCATCTCTCTTGAGTAACCTCTGTGTCTCCCATGCCCTGCTGGCTGGCTTGTCACACCAGTCAGCTCAAAGTGCTTATCGACCCTGCTGCTTGTTTTCCCACCTCATAGTTCTTTGCCCTTAACGCTGTCCCAGTGCTGGCTGCTCTCCGTGCGAGTGGAAGGGGGGAAGGCTTGATGCTCTCCTGCTCTGCATCCCGTGAGCCCAGGGACTTGTCTGGGCAGAGAGCTTCATGTCTTAGAGTAGGAATTTTCCACTTCAGCACAGTTGGCATGTGGAGTGGATCATTCTTTGCTGTGCAGAGCGCACTGTAGGATGCTGAAGTACATCCACGGTCTCTACAGGGGCACCCCAGGTAGCTCAGTGGCAAAGAACCTGCCTTCCAGTGAAGGAGACGTCGGATCGATCCCTGGATCGGGAAGATCTCCTGGAGGAGAAATGGCAACCCACTCCAGTATTATTGCCTGGAGAATCCCATGGACAGAGGAGCTCATCGGGCTGCAGCTCACGGGGTCTGAAAGAGCTGAACACTGCTGAGCTACTGAACACAAGCATGGCCCCTGCACACCTGATGCCTGGAGCACCCACCCACCAAAAAGGTCTCTAGACATTGCCAGCCTAACTGGAGACAAATTTACCCCTGTCTGAAAGCCACAGCTTGAATGGAATGGGCCAGCTGCTCATTAAACCCAAGGACAGAAGACAGGGCTCTGTGTGAAAAGGACTGGGAACCAACCACCAGAGTCATGTCAGAAGAATCAAGTTCTGTGTTCAAGAAACCCACACTCAAGTGTAAGCTCTCTGTGTGGAAATGCCAGTGTATTTTCTTAAAAATCTTTCGTTAGTTTCTTAGTATACATCAAAGCATGCTGAGGAAAAGGACCTGACTCTGGGGCATAATAATAAACTTTTGCATATAAATAATATTTTAGAGTTTAATACAGCCTTCCACACGTATCAGCTCATTTTGGTGTGTGTCTTCAAGGTATTAAAGGGAAATTTACGATGGTAATGACACTGCCTTGTTAAAGGCATCCTCTGGAAACCGAATTCAGCCAGTTTTTAAAAGTTCTAGGAATTCCCTGGCAGTCTGGTGTTTGGGACTCTGTGCTTCCAGTGCAAGGCATGGGTTCCATCCCTGGTTAGAGAACTAAGATCTTGAAAGCTTCAGGGTGCAGCCAACAAACACCCCTATGCCCCCCAAAAAACAGTAAAAAAAAAAACCTTCTCCACTGGATTTATTTCCTTGTTAGACAAATTAAGGGCCAATACATAATTTTCTTTAAAGTATAGAAAATAAAAATAACTTCAGGAAATAATCGAAAACTTGAATGGCAACCCACTCCAGTATTCTTGCCTGGAAAATCCCATGGATGGATGAACCTGGTAGACCACAGTCCATGAGGTCGCAAAGAGTTGGACACGACTGAGTGACTTCACTTTCTTTCTTTCTGTGAGGTTATATCCTGATTGTTTCTCACTCTCTCTCCTTCTTCCTACCCCAAATGGAAAAAAAATAATTGAACTACCTTTTGTTGGTGGAAAAATGTCCCCTTAGCAGGGTATGAGCAGGAAGTTGATTTTTGCAAATCCAGAAGTTGCTTGGTAAGCGTTTTGCATTCATAAGGCCTCTTGGTAATCACAGTACAGAGCAGCAAATGTCCCAGCAGCCTATCATTTCCAGGGTTTTCTTATTACATTCCTTGGTTTCTTGACCTTACAAGCTCATCACTGATGTCCAGTGGGGTTTTAATGTGTTCTTTTCCCCAGTGCTTCCTATTCCCTTAATAAGACTAAGTGATGAGCTTGGTTTGATGCTTCTCACTCACGAGGGGCTGTTGATTACAACCATCTGTCTTCTGAAATGGCCCTATCTTTGGCCCAATGGGCCTATCTGCTTCCTATAGCCCAGAGCACTGGTGAGATGATGGGCAAGCCCCCCCAGACAGCCATGTGTCATCAAGTCCCCTCTGATTGTAGAGGTGCGCCTATGGGGGAAATGGCTTGATCTGTACTATGGGTTGGTTGAGGTCACAGGCAGAGTTGTAATGGGACTCTAATGGACTCAAAGCTATGCTTGGAAAAAGCTGTTTTAATTGGCTGTGTAACTTTGATGGACATAAGCTGAGCACCTGTAACTGCGAACTTGGAAGACCAAGTTGGGCTGGCTGATACAGATACAAGGACACTCAAGAGAAGATGCTAAGTGTATGCTGGGTGGTTATGTGAAGGATGTGGGAACCTGGAATGCAACACAAATTTTTCCATGATGGGCTCCATCTTCTTGATACAGTGGGCACTGGATGCTTTACTTATAGTCAGAGGCAGAGGGGCTGCACTGAAAAAGCAGGCTGTCCACCCTCGGTTTATTCCCACAGATTCTAACTGCCCCAGAAGGTCCCGTTGACAACTAGAAGGACAGAAAGACACATCCCAACCGCCTGATGGAACTAAGGACACCATGATCACTAGAGTGAACTCTGGGTGGCATGCAAAGTTAAATTCAAGACATAAATATCAGAACCTGCTTTGAGAATCTGCAAAAACGTTCATACTTCAACATTCCGGAAATAATTTTTAAATTTCTTGGGTGACTGAGGAATCCATTATGAATCCGTTTCTTTCAACAAACTGAATTCCTTGAAACCAGCTGTCCTAACAGGGAGTTAATTTTCATTTCCTTTATTGCATTTTCAACCAAGTGATTGTGAGGAGACTGGGAATAAACAACAATCCAGGAAGTTCCTCCAGATGGTCTTAAAGGGACCCTCCAAGTCTTCAAGCCATTGCTGATATGCAGTGGACAATCATATCACACAGTGAACAGACAGATATTTACTTGAAATTGACTGTTAGGGAAGCAACAGGGTTTAAGGTGAAAGGAAATCAATTTTGAAAGATCACAAATTTGCCAAATTGCAAAAAATAAAAATAAAAATAAACCCCTCAAAACAGTAAGTGAGCCGCTGCTTTCTTTGCACTTCAGTCCAAGCTGGAGGGAGGAGGGGTTCTGGTGCTTCTCAAAAAATTACTTCTCATCAGAACTTTCCATTAATCATTCTGCCTGCGGTCAGAAGCCGGGCTGCCGTGGAGGAGTGCAAAGTCCGCCTGAAACACAGAGAATCTTCCAACTCGAGGATGTGCCCTCAGAGCTCTGGATGCCAACCACAATCACCTCTCACATTTACAAAGCCTGGTTTGGTTTGCAGAGAGCATCCTGGAACACTCCATCATTTGAAATGTAATCTGCGGAGTAGGGATTGATGGAGCTGCAGGTAAATGAATGGACATCCAAAGAGGGGGACTGTGTGGCTCTGGTTCTCTGAGGGGGAGATGCAGGCAGCTAAGGGGTCCAGAAGGTGAATGGATTAGACTCATTAGTGGCTTCTGCTCCAAGGTGTAGCGAAACGAGCGAGTTGCCTGTTGTTCCCATCACTGTCTTCTGGAAGCCACTTTAGTTTTTAGCTGAGAGAGTTTTCACAAAGCAGGAGCTGGTGTTTCACCTCTTGGCTTTCTGAGGCCACCAGGTGAAGCTGGGAGCAGCTGCAGGGCAGGCTTTCCTGATCTCAGTCTCAAGCAACCTCATTGCCCTAAAAGCAGAGTGTGCCCGCAGGCGGGTACTAATCACCCTTGGAGCCAAATGCTGGCTACCCTGTGTGCATTTTTACATCGATGCAGGAGCTGGTTCAGTGTGGGTCCTCACCACTGTGGGAGCACTGCCCATTTCCCCCTCACCCACCCAGCCTGCAGAGTGTGGTGGGGTGTGGATTCTTTCTTTCTAAAGCACAGAAAGGCATGTTAGACCTGGGTGGAAAGACAGGCCTGATGTGGCTGCCCGAGACTCAACGTGTCCTTTTCCTCACCAGCAGAAATGCAGAGTACCAAACACACAGGACATCAATCCCCTAGGAGTGGTCACCATGCAGGATATTAGCCTTGCCTCTTAAAACTTCTCCCAAAAAGATGTATGGGGGGAACACAGAAAAAAAGAGTGGGTATCATAAAGCTGTCTTCTCTTCTTCTCTAGTATATATGTTTCTCTGGTCTTATTTCTTCTGTTTTATCTTACAACTAAGTGCACCATGGAAAAGTTTAAGAAATACAGAAAAATCAAAATTAAAGAAGGATGTGCTATACTGCTCCCTATAGAAAACACGGGTGGATTTCCTTCCCGTCTTTTCTCTATGCATTTATATACACTTTCCAGGTGGCTCAGCGGTAAAGAATTTGCCTGCCAATGCAGGAGCCACAGGAGACATGGGTTCAGTTCCTGGGTCAGGAAGATCCCCTGGAGAAGGAAATGCCAACCCACTTCAGTGTTCTTGTCAGGATAATCTCATGAACAGAGGAGCCTTTCGGGCTACAGTCCCTGGGGTAGCAAAGAGTTGGACATGACTGAGCAACTGAGCATATATGTTATAGTAACATTATATTTATATTCTGTCTTTTCTTCATCTGCATACATTTATATATTTCTGAATGCTCTCATAGGATACGTGTTCTTTTAACCTTGCTCTTTACAGTTTATAAATCTTGAGTATCTCCCCACATCATTAACTTTAACATAATATACAAAGCTGGGTGATATTTTGAGAGATTAATTTCTGCTTCTCCTCCCTATATTTCCCCTTCCTTCCCTCCCTACCCTGGCCCTACCCTTAAAGCAGAGAGTAAGCTCTGTGGTTTCCCACCCAGTAAGAGTTTACAGCCAGACAGAAAGAAGTTGCCACCAAAATGCCTCCTGTCCTGGAATTTGTTTCAAAAGTCTGAGCCCACTGCGGGGGAATAGGGAGCTGAGTCAGGTGAAAGGAGAGTCTGGGAAGGAAAGATGAAGGGAGGAAGGGGGTGGATATTAAGAGGTCTCTGGAATGTGTAAGAGTGAGCCTGAGGAGGTAGCCAGGGATGAGAGGAAATGGTCTGATGATGTGTCCAGAAAGACAGGATCTGGAGACAAGCTCCCAGCACCAGCAGAGACCTCATCCCAGGGGGACCAAGGACAGTCAGGAGCCCTCCACTTGAGGGGACCTGTGTTCAGGGTAGAGGGTGCTCGTGGTCATTGCTGTGAAAAGATGATTGTAATTACAGCCCCCACCCTTTCATTACCTCCCCAGCCATAACACTGAAGATGACCCAAAGCTTTATCATGAGCAGGAGGCAAAATGGGTGGAGCCTTTGAAACAATGAGGGACTTGAATCCAACATGTAGGTTGATTCAGTAAAGAAAATGGGCTTCCCTGGTAGCTCAGATGGTACAGTAAAGAATCCACCCACATTGTGGGAGACCTGGGTTTGATCTCTGGGTTGGGAAGATCCTCTGGGGGAGAGCATGGTAACCCACTCCAGTATTCTTGCCTGGAGAATCCCCATGGACAGAGGAGCCTGGCAGGCTACAGTCCACAAGGTCGCAAAGAGTCTGATGTAATTGAGTGACTCTCACTTCACTTCAGTAAAGAAAATGAGGCTTTTTGCAGAGCTGGACTTCAAAAGTGGAAGCTCATTTTCTGTCCTTAACCCACCCTTTCCACAGAGTTCAGCACAAAGTATTTCTAATTTCCCCACCATTTGATCTCCTGAATCTTAACTGTCATTTTGTTGTCAAATCAATGTCTTTGCAAAATTTCACTTATCATTATCCCCCTAATTTTCTGGTCTAATTTTATCTGTTTAATGCAACATTTTATATTTGTATAGAGCCTTTGTGTGCATGCGTGCTCAGTCATGTCTGACTTTTTGTGACTCTGTGGACCATAGCCCACCAGGCGCCTCTGTCCATGGGATTCTCCAGGCAAGAATACTGCAGTGGGGTGCCATGCCCTCCTCCAGGGGATCTTCCCAACTCGGGGATCGAACCTGTGTCTCCTGTACTGCAGGCAGATTCTTTACCCTTAACCCACCAGGAAAGCCCATGGCAAGTGGGACGTGTCCCCACCAGGTGGCCGCAGGGAGGTTGATCTGTGACCTGAGCAAGCCAGCCACAGCATTGTCCTCCCCTAGCTGAGCCTGCAGTGATCATCCCCACCTCCGGGAGCAGGTCACGTCATGTTCTCTGCAGAGAAGAACAAAGAGGAGAGGCTGCCTGAATCACTTTCGAATCTGGACAGTCCAGGCGAAGCCAAGATCAGAGTTCTCCCTCGCAGTGAACAAATCCTTCTCTCTTTGCAGGTTTCCCAGATGGTGCCAGTGGTTAAAAAAAAAAAAAAAATCTAGCTGCCAATAAGGAGACACAGGAGACCTGGGCTCAATCCCTGGGTTGGGAAGATCCACTGGAGGAGGGAATGGCAACCCACTCCAGTAGTCTTGCTTGGTAAATCCCATGGACAGAGGAGCCCAGCAGACTACAGTCCACAGGGTCACAAAGAGTCAGACATAACTGAATACGCACTCAGCAGCTATCCTCTCTGTTCACAGGAAACCTCAGCCAGGAGACAACAGCTCCTCCTACACTACGAGCCTGGCAAGCACTGTACTTGGACTTCTGCTGATCCCTAGCAGTGGGGTGTCTGAGTCTCAATCAGGAACACACTGTGCCCTGGGTGGGGAAAGGAGGGGTCACAAGAGTCAACTTTTATTGGGAGAGGATCTCTCTGAGTGGAGACTGCAGAAACAGACTCCTCTTTGGGGAAGCTGAAGAGACAGATTGGGTGATAATTGTGGCAGACATGGTTCAAAAGAGGATTTTTCTGGATCAAGAGAGTTGTATGCTTCTAGACTGAGGGGAAGCAAACCAAGCAGAGAGAAAGGCTGAAGTGGTAGGATCAGGGGAGGTCTGAGCAGCGAGGCGCTGGCAAGAATGTAAGGAAACGGGGTCAAGAAACTCATCTTTCAACGTCACCCTGAATCTTATCTGAATGACTGTTGCCCACTTGGGTCACTTTCTAATATCTGCCATTTAAGAATATTATAATGAATAGGAAAAAATACCATTTAAAAGTCAAAAGAGAGGGGCTTCCCTGGTAGTCCAGTGGTTCAGATCTGCCTTGCGATGCCAGGGACACTGGTTTGATCCCTGGACAGGGAAGATCCCACATGCCACGGAGCAACTAAGTCCATGTGCCACAACAACCGAGCCTGAGCTCTAGAGCCCATGAGCTGCAACCTCTGAAGCTGGCAGGAGAGCCTGTGCTCCGCAGCAAGAGGAGCCACCGCAATGGGAAGCCCACGCACCGCAACGAGGAGTAGCCCCCACGCGCCACAACTAGAGAAAGCCCCATGCAGCAAAAAAAAAGACCCACCACAGCCAAAAGTCAAAAAAATAAATAAACCTCTTTTAAAAGGGTCAAAAGAGAATAAAAATCTACTTCTCCTCTTGTTGTGAATTGCGTTTACATCGATTTATATGATGGTCAAAGCTCACTGAACTGAATATTTATAGTTGGTGTATTTTATGTATCCCAAGGTAATAAAATAAACTTACCTCTCCTAGGAACTATAAAAATATTGATTAGGCATTCTATTGACAGATATGATTACAGTATTTAGGGAGAGTCAGAATTATGAAATCTGAAAGCAAGAGTAATACAATGTTTTCAATTCCAAAGCATGATTCTAAAACTGCGTATCAGTTCAGTTCAGTTGTTCAGTGGTGTCCAACTCTTTGTGACCCCATGAATTGCAGCACGCCAGGCCTCCTTGTTCATCACCAACTCCTGGAGTTCACTCAGACTCACATCCATCGAGTCCGTGATGCCATCCAGCCATCTCATCCTCGGTCGTCCCCTTCTCCTCCTGCCCCCAGTCACTCCCAGCATCAAAGTCTTTTCCAATGAGTCAACTCTTCGCATGAGGTGGCCAGAGTACTGGAGTTTCAGCTTTAGCCTCATTCCTTCCAAAGAAATCCCAGGGTTGATCTCCTTCAGAATGGACTGATTGGATCTCCTTGCAGTCCAAGGGACTCTCAAGAGTCTTCTCCAACACCACAGTTCAAAAGCATTAATTCTTTTGCACTCAGCCTTCTTCACAGTCCAACTCTCACATCCATACATGACCACAGGAAAAACCATAGCCTTGACTAGACGGACCTAGTCGGCAAAGTAATATCTCTGCTTTTGAATATAGTATCTAGGTTGGTCATAACTTTTCTTCCAAGGAGTAAGCTTCTTTTAATTTCATGGCAGCAGTCACCATCTGAAGTGATTTTGGAGCCCCCAAAAATAAAGTCTGACACTGTTTCCCTGTTCCCCCATCTATTTCCCATGAAGTGATGGGATTGGATGCCATGATCTTTGTTTTCTGAATGTTGAGCTTTAAGCCAACTTTTTCACTCTCCTCTTTCACTTTCATCAAGAGGCTTTTTAGCTCCTCTTCACTTTCTGCCATAAGGGTGGTGTCATCTGCATATCTGAGGTTATATAGAGGCTGTAAAATTACCATTAATTCTGCCCTTATCGGTGCAAAGTAGATGCGACTCTCCCCATAAGTGCTGAGCTGGATCAATATATGGTTTGCATTCTGTGATCAATAATACTGATAGCTAAGATTATAATTATAACTAACATTATTTACCATTTAGCGTTTCAAGAATGTTATCTCATTTCATCCTCATTATGAGCCTTTGAAGTAATGGCATTTTCCCAGTGAGGAGCCTGAGGCTCAGAATGGCTGAATTATCTGCTCAAGGAAAATACAGATCTAGGGTTCAAGTCGATCTCAGCCTATGTCCAGAGCTCAACTTTTCAATCACTTTGTGGCAATGAAATTTAAAAAAAAAAATCATTTTATTTTTTGCGTTTTATTTAAATGTAATGGAGTTAGGCAGGGAGACCTGGTATTCAAAGAAACCAAGTGAGTAGCATTTTGGGTGAAATGAAACACTCTGTAATGTGATGAAACAGGTCATGTGCTGCATAAGTTAATATCATTGCATCTGTCCATTTCCTCACGATGGGTATGCCCATGTGACCAGATCTAAGGGGAGGAAATGTCTCAGCCAGGAGTCTTACTTTAATGAGGCAGAGACATGAATACTCAAGATAGGAAGGCCACTTCTTTCATCATCCAGTTCAGTCACTCAGTCATGCCCAACTCTGAGACCCCATGAATCGCAGCATGCCAGGCCTCCCTGCCCATCACCAACTCCCAGAGTTCACTCAGATTTATGTCCATCGAGTCAGTGATGCCATCCAGCCACCTCATCCTCTGTTATCCCCTTCTCCTCCTGCCCCCAATCCCTACCAGCATCAAAGTCTTTTCCAGTGAGTCAGCTCTTCACATGAGGTGGCCAAAGTACTGGAGTTTCAGCTTTAGCATCATTCCTTCCAAAGAAATCCGAGGGTTGATCTCCTTCAGAATGGACAGATTGGATCTCCTTGCAGTCCAAGGGACTCTCAAGAGTCTTCTCCAACACCACAGTTCAAAAGTATCAATTCTTTTGCACTCAGCCTTCTTCACAGTACAACTCTCACATCCATACATGACTACTGGAAAAACCATAGCCTTGATTAGATGGACCTTAGTCAGCAAAGTAATGTCTCTGCTATTTAACATGCTATCTAGGTTGGTCATAACTTCTCTTCCAAGGAGTAAGTATCTTTTAATTTCATGGCTGCAATCACCATCTGCAGTGATTTTGGAACCCCAAAAGAGAAAGTCTGACACTGTTTCCACTGTTTCCCCATCTATTTCCCATGAAGTGATGGGACCGGATGCCATGATCTTCGTTTTATGAATGTTGAGCTTTAAGCCAACGTTTTCACTCGCCTCTTTCACTTTCATCAAGAGGCTTTTTAGCTCCTCTTCACTTTCTGCCATAAGGGTGGTGTCATCTGCATATCTGAGGTTATTGATATTTCTCCCGGCAATCTTGATTCCAGCTGTGTTTCTTCCAGCCCAGCGTTTCTCATGATGTACTCTGCATATAAGTTAAATAAGCAGGGTGACAGTATACAGCCTTGATGTATTCCTTTTCTTATTTGGAACCAGTCTGTTGTTCCATGTCCAGTTCTAACTGTTGCTTCCTGACCTGCATACAGATTTCTCAAGAGGCAGGCTAGGTGGTCTGGTATTCCCATCTCTTTCAGAATTTTCCACAGTTTATTGTGATCCACACAGTCAAAGGCTTTGGCATAGTCAAGAAAGCAGAAATAGATGTTTTTCTGGAACTCTCTTGCTTTTTCCATGATCCAGCAGATGTTGGCAACTTGATCTCTGGTTCCTCTGCCTTTTCTAAAACCAGCTTGAACATCTGGAATTTCATGTTTCACGTATTGCTGAAGCCTGGCTTGGAGAATTTTGAGCATTACTAGCATGTGAGATGAGTGCAATTGTGCGGTAGTTTGAGCATTCTTTGGCATTGCCTTTTTGGGACTGGAATGAAAACGGACCTTTTTCAGTCCTGTGGCCGCTGCTGAGTTTTCCAAATTTGCTGGCATATTGAGTGCAACACTTTCACAGCATCATCTTTCAGGATTTGAAATAGCTCCACTGGAATTCCATCGCCTCCACTAGCTTTGTTCATAGTGATACTTTCTAAGGCCCACTTGACTTCACATCCAGGATGTCTTGCTCTAGATGAGTGATCACACCATTGTGATTATCCAGGTCATGAAGATCTTTTTGTACAGTTTTTCTGTATATTCTTGCCACCTCTTCTTAATATCTTCTGCTTCTGTTAGGTGCCTACCATTTCTGTCCTTTATCGAGCCTATCTTTGCATGAAATGTTCCCTTGGTATCTCTAATTTTCTTGAAGAGATCTCTAGTCTTTCCCATTCTGTTCTTTTCCCCTATTTCTTTGCACTGATCGCTGAAGAAGGCTTTCTTATCTCTTCTTGCTATTCTTTGGAACTCTGCATTCAGAAGCTTCTTTCCCTTTTTCCTTTACTTTTGCCTCTCTTCTTTTCACATCTATTTGTAAGGCCTCCCCAGACAGTCATTTTGCTTTTTGCATTTCTTGTCCATGGGGATGGACTTGATCCCTGTCTCCTGTACAATGTCACAAACCTCATTCCATAGTTCATCAGGCACTCTATCTATCAGATCTAGGCCCTTAAACCTATTTCTCACTTCCACTGTATAATCATAAGGGATTTGATTTAGGTCATACCTGAATGGTCTAGCGGTTTTCCTTACTTTCTTCAATTTAAGTCTGAATTTGGCAATAAGGAGTTCATGATCTGAGCCACAGTCAGCTCCTGGTCTTGTTTTTGTTGACTGTATAGAGCTTCTCCATCTTTGGCTGCACAGAATATAATCAATCTGATTTTGGTGTTGACCATGTGGTGATGTCCATGTGTAGAGTCTTCTCTTGTATTGTTGGAAGAGGGTGTTTGCTATGACCGGTGCATTTTCTTGGCAAAACTCTATTAGTCTTTGCCCTGCTTCATTCCGCATTCCAAGGCCAAATTTGCCTGTTACTCCAGGTGTTTCTTGACTTCCTACTTTTGTATTTCAGTCCCCTATAATGGAAAGGACATCTTTTTTGGGGTGTTAGTTCTGAAAGGTCTTGTAGGTCTTCATAGAACCATTCAACTTCAGCTTCTTCAGCATTACTGGTTGGGGCATAGACTTGGATTACTGTGATATTGAATGGTTTGCCTTGGACTCAAACAGAGTTCATTCTGTCGTTTTTGACATTGCATCCAAGTACTGCATTTCAGACTCTTTTGTTGACCATGATGGCTACTCCATTTCTTCTGAGGGATTCCTGCCTGCAGTAGTAGATATAATGGTCATCTGAATTAAATTCCCATTCCAGTCCATTTTAGTTCGCTGATTCCTAGAATGTCAACGTTCACCCTTGCCATCTTTTTGACCAATTCCAATTTCCCTTGATTCATGGATCTGACATTCCAGGTTCCTATGCTCTTTTCAGCATCAGACCTTGTTTCTATCACCAGTCACATCCACAGCTGGGTATTGTTTTTGCTTTGGCTCCATTCCTTCATTCTTTCTGGAGTTATTTCTCCACTGATCTCCGGTAGCATATTGGGCACCTACTGACCTGGGGAGTTCCTCTTTCAGTATCCTATCATTTTGCCTTTTCATAAACATTAGTAAAAAAAAATCTACCTACAACTTCTGCTCACATATCCTCGGTTCGAACTGTGGCACATGGCAAGGGAAGTGGGGAAATAATTGTCACCTTTGCAGCATATACTTTCACTCCCAATTAAATCAGTTGTTTCTTAAGCAGAAGGATACTGAGAACCCAGCTAGAAGCCCCCACCAGAGAGAAAATGAAACCAGGAGTATGGGAAATCAGAGCCCAGACTCAAGAGCAGGCACAGTGTCAAGATGGGAGGCAGGAGTGCCTGGGGTGTTAGGTTGGTAAGAACTCCTAAGCCTTCTACCCTGGTGCCAGCACTGGAAGGAAGGCCAGCTCTGCTTGTCCTGGCTTCGCTCCGCTCAAAGTATGGAGACTGTGAGAGGAGTCCCGGGAGCATGTGTAGATGAAGAAGTTGCTCCTGGCTTAGACACACAGCACCTGATGGACCCATCAAAGCAGATCTACAGGACCATGGAGGGGAAAGCCTCCTCCTCCAAAACACATCCACCGTGCCGCTAGGAAGGAATAATGATGTCAAGAGGACAGAAATCACAAACATTCACACCCATTGTGCATGTCTTGCTGGTATATCAGGGCTGGAATGTATGTGTGTGTGACTGCTACAGTGGGTGAGTCTACTGGGGGAGGAAAAGTGGCCGGGACCCCTCTTCTTAGTAGGTCAACAGGGCTGTGATGCTGCTCTCACGTGGGTTGAACTGAATGGACTAAAACTGAGGACTATCGATTTCAAAAAGAAGCAAAGAAAATACACTGCAGTGTTTATCAAAGTGTGCATGGTGGACAAATTGCATCAGAATCACCTGGAAGTCTTGTTTAAAAACACTCATTCATTTATTCTTTCACTGAACAAACAGATATTGATTTCATGTGTATGACAGGCCTAGTGCGAGGAGCTGAGAACAAAGCAGTAAACAGGCAGACATCACTCCTGACCTCCTGGAATATTCAGTTTCGTGAGGAAAATTTGTTGTTGTTTAGTCACTAAGTTTGTGTCTGATTCTTTAGCGACCCCATGGACTGTAGTCCACCAGGCTCCTCTATACATACAATTTTCCAGGCGAGAATACTGGAGTGGGGTGCCATTTCCTTCTCCAGGGGATCTTCCTGGCCCAGGGATTGAACCCATGTCTCTTGCTTGACAGATGGATTCTTTACCACTGAGCCACCTGGGAAGCCCAGTGAGGAAAAGAATGAAAAGTAGAAACTGTAGTAATAAGAAAGTAAAGAAAGCAATTGCACACTGTGATGTATTTCTGTGCAAGAAGCAAATCCTGGTGGCGACCACAAACTTCAGAAGTCTACGGGCTGTCTTCTATTTTTCAGATGCCAACTAAGTCCTTGAGCCTTCCCTTGTTAAGCCGTGGAGAAGGGTGTGAGACCTTAACGCAAACCGAGATCACTTACCTCACCACCTTGCATACCTTACAGTCAGTGTTAGTTTGATTTAGAAAACTAAAGCGACTTTTCAAAAAACGTGACATATGAACTTTCTATGTTTGTCTCCTTCACCAAATCCACTAACACTGCTAGTATTAACGCACAAGTTCTGAGAGATTACGGAGGAGAAAACAGCTATTGAAAGATTTCAGTGTGCTTTTGTAAGACAGAATGCAAATGAAATAATGGCTGCAGATGGCAAGAAGTTACCTCCCGTGTGTGTGTGTTTCAGGGGAGAGGTATAGAGATGGGAGGATGCTGATGACAGAGATTCAGTTTATCCTACAGAACCTCAAGCTTGGCACCACAGACTGTGGGAAGCAGACAGAGGAGGTCGATTCAAAAGAGGGTGGTAGGTTGTCTTTGCAGTATGCAATTGCCCCCCCAACCTATCACCACCAGCTCCTCTCTGCCACCCCACACAGCCACAAACAAGCTCCACCCATCTTCCTTCTATAGAAAATGGACTGCATAGTATGTATCCAGAAATGTATCCAGAAACCTACAAGCTCAGGGACATCAGGAGGGAATTCCAGGAGGCACAGACATAAAAGAGTAAGACAAGTCAAGGTTTGCATTCTGAACCTTGGAATTCCCAGCCTACCTCCCAAATTCTGCTCCTGGGACCCTAAAGCAAGATATATACTCCTCTAAGCCAGAGATTAGCATGTTCATTTAAGAAAACACTTACTGTGAAAGCACTATAACATACCAAACATTCTGAGTTGCTCTGGGCATAGCAGGCTGGCTGATCATCCACACTGGAACCTATCAATTAATCAGCCCTCTGCTCTCAATCTGAGGCAGAGATCCATGTGAGTGTTTTTAGAGCTTATCATTTAATAAAGGTGGGAAAATAGCAATTTAAGGAAAATGGAAGATGAAAGAAAGTAATCTGAGGAAAATAAAGGTGGAAGGAAAACAAGATGAAGCAGAAACAAGTGTTTTTAATTGTTATAGTTGATTTACAAAGTTGTTTTTTTTTTTAAATACAGTTATTACTTTATGGTCCTCGGGGAGATGAAGAAGCCGTTCTACCCATAAAACAAGAACAAAATGCTTTTAGAAAATAACAAATCGAAATAAGAAAAAAAGATGGCGGAGGAATAGGATGGGGAGAACACTTTCTCCCTCACTACTTCACCAAAAGAACATTTCAACGCTGAGTAAATTCCACAAAACAACTTCTGACTGCTGGCAGAGGACATCAGGCATCCAGCAAAGCAGATCATCGGCTTCAACACCAGTAACTCAGCGATCCTCTAGGGACGACCCTCGAAGTGGAGAAACCTATCAACATTAACCCAGATGTTTTAACAATAGTGCTGAATAGATGGAGAAATCATGAGGCTATTGTAAAAATAAATCTGAAAACCAGAATCAGGAGGCGTAAGTCCAAATCCTGAGATCATCAAAGAATTCCTGAATACAGGGAACATTATCCAATAAGAGCTCATCAAACGCCTTCATACCTATACTGAAACTGAGCACCACCCAAGGGCCAACAAGCTCCAGAGAAAGACATACCATGCAAATTCTCCAGCAACACAAGAACAAGCCCCTGAGCTTCAATACACAGGCAGCTCAAAATACTCCAAAATCATTGACGTCCCATAACCCATTACTTGACACTTCACAGCACTCCAGAGAGAGGAAATCCAACTCCACCCACCAGAGCCTCAACACAAGCCTCTCTAATCAAGAAACTTTGACAAGCCACTGATATAACCCCAAACACAGAGAGGAAGCTCTATAATAAAGAGAATTCCACAAATTCCCAGAATATAGAAAAAGCCACCCCAAACGCAGCAGTATAACCAGGATGAAGAGACAGAGGAATACCCAGCAGGTAAAGGAACAGGAGACATGCCCACCAAACCAAACAAAAGAGGAAGAGATAGGGAACCTACCTGAGAAAGAATTCTGAATACTGATAGTGAAAATGATCCAAAATCTTGAAATCAAAATGGAATCACAGATAAATAGCCCGGGGTTAAGGACTGAGAAGATGCAAGAAAGGTTTAACAAGGACCTAGAAGAAATAAAAAAGAGTCAACATATAATGAATAATGCAATAAATGAGATCAGAAACACTCTGGAGGCTACAAATAGTAGAATATCGGAGGCAGAAGATAGGATTCGTGAAATAGAAGATAAAATGGTAGAAATAAATGAATCAGCGAGGGAAAAAGAAAGACAAATTAAAAGAAATGAGGACAACCTCAGAGACCTCCAAGACAACGTGAAACGCTCCAACATTCGAATTATAGGAGTCCCAGAAGAAGAAGACAAAAGAAAGACCATGAGAAAATACTTGAGGAGATAATAGTTGAAAACTTCCCTAAAATGGGGAAGGAAATAATCACCCAAGTCCAAGAAACCCAGAGAGTGCCAAACAGGATAAACCCAAGCCGGAACACCCCAAGACATATACTAATCAAACTAACAAAGACCAAACACAAAGAACAAATATTAAAAGCAGCAAGGGAAAAACAACAAATATCACACAAGGGAATCCCCATAAGAATAACTGCAGATCTTTCAATAGAAACTCTTCAGGCTAGGAGGGAATGGCAAGACATACTTAAAGTGATGAAAGATAATAACCTTCAACCAAGACTACTGTACCCAGCAAGAATCTCATTCAAATATGAAGGAGAAATCAAAAGCTTTACAGACAAGCAAAAGCTGAGAGAATTCAGCACCACCAAACCAGCTCTCCAACAAATACTAAAGGATAGACTTTAGACAGGAAACACAAAAAGGATATATAAACCTGAACCCAAAACATTAAAGTAAATGGCAACAGGTGCATACTTATCAATAATTACCTTAAATGTAAATGGGTTGAATGCCCCAACCAAAAGGCAAAGACTGGCTGAATGGATACAAAAACAAGATCCCTATATATGCTGCTTACAAGAGACCCACCTCAAAACAATGGACACATACAGACTGAAAGTGAAGGACTGGAAAAAGATATTCCATGCAAATAAAGACCAAAAGAAAGCAGGAGTAGCAATACTCATATCCGCTAAAATATACTTTAAAACAAAGGCTGTGAAAATGGACAAAGAAGGCCACTACATAATGATTAAAGGATCAATCCAAGAAGAAGATATAACAATTATAAATATATATGCACCCAACATAGGAGCACCGCAATATGTAAGACAATTGCTAACAAGCATGAAAGGGGAAATTAATAATAACACAATAATAGTGGGAGACTTTAATACCCCACTCACACCTATGAACAGATCAACTAAACAGAAAATTAACAAAGAAACGCAAACTTTAAATGATACAATAGACCAGTTAGATCTAATTGATATCTATAGGACATTTCACCCCAAAACAATGAATTTCACCTTTTATTCAAGTGCACACGGAACCTTTCCCAGGATAGATCACATCCTGGGTCATAAATCTAACCTTGATAAATTCAAAAAAATCAAAATTATTCCAAGCATCTTCTCTGACCATAATGCACTAAGGTTAGATCTCAATTACAGGAGAAAAGCTATTAAAAATTCCAACATTTGGAGGCTGAACAACACCCTTCTGAATAATCAACAAATCATAGAAGAAATCAAAAAGAAATCAAATTATGCATCGAAATGAATGAAAATGAAAACACAACTACACAGAACCTATGGGACACTATAAAAGCAGTGCTAAGAGGAAAGTTCATAGCCATACAGGCATACCTCAAGAAACAAGAAAGAAGCCAAATAAATAACCTAACTCTACACCTAAAGCAACTAGAAAAGGAAGAAATAGAGAACCCCAGAGTTAGTAGAAGGAAAGAAATCCTAAAAATTAGGGTAGAAATAAATGCAAAAGAAACAAAAGAGACCATAGCAAAAATCAACAAAGCAAAAAGCTGGTTCTTTGAAAGGATAAATAAAATTGACAAACCATTAGCCAGACTCATCAAGAAACAAAGAGAAAAAAATCAAATCAATAAAATTAGAAATGAAAATGGAGAGATCACGACAGACAACACAGAAATACAAAGAATCATAAGAGACTACTATCAGCAATTATATGCCAATAAAATGGACAACTCGGAAGAAATGGACAAATTCTTAGAAAAGTACAACTTTCCAAAACTGAACCAGGAAGAAATAGAAAATCTTAACAGACCCATCACAAGCATGGAAATTGAAACTGTAATCAGAAATCTTCCAGCAAACAAAAGCCCAGGTCCAGACGGCTTCACAGCTGAATTCTACCAAAAATTCCGAGAAGAGCTAACACCTATCTTACTGAAGCTATTCCAGAAAATTGCAGAGGAAGGTAAACTTCCAAACTCATTCTATGAGGCCACCATCACCCTAATACCAAAACCTGACAAAGACACCACAAAAAAGAAAACTACAAGCCAATATCACGGGATGAACATAGATGCAAAAATCCTTAACAAAATCCTAGCAATCAGAATCCAGCAACACATTAAAAAGATCATACACCATGACCAAGTGGGCTTTATCCCAGGGATGCAAGGATTCTTCAATATCCACAAATCGATCAATGTAATTCATCACATTAACAAACTGAAAAATAAAAATCATATGATTAGTTCAATAGATGCAGAAAAAGCCTTTGACAAAATTCAACATCCATTTATGATAAAAACGCTCCAGAGAGCAGGAATAGAAGGAACGTACCTCAACATAATAAAAGCTATATATGACAAACCCACAGCTAACATTATCCTCAATGGTGAAAAATTGAAACCATTTCCCCTAAAGTCAGGAACAAGACAAGGGTGTCCACTTTCACCACTACTATTCAATATCGTACTGGAAGTTTTGGCCACAGCAATCAGAGCAGAAAAAGAAATAAAAGGAATCCAAATTGGAAAAGAAGAAGTAAAACTCTCACTGTTTGCAGACGACATGATCCTCTATATAGAAAATCCTAAAGACTCGACCAGAAAACTACTAGAGCTAATCAACGAATATAGTAAAGTTGCAGGATATAAAATCAACACTCAGAAATCCCTTGCATTCCTATACACTAATAATGAGAAAGTAGAAAAAGAAGTCAAGGAAACAATCCCATTCACCATTGCAACGAAAAGAATAAAATACTTAGGGATATACCTACCTAAAGAAACTAAAGACCTATATATCGAAAACTATAAAACACTGATGAAAGAAATCAAAGAGGACACTAATAGATGGAGAAATATACCATGCTCATGGGTTGGAAGAATCAATATAGTGAAAATGAGTATACTACCCAAAGCAATCTACAGATTAAATGCAATTCCTATCAAGTTACCAGCAGTATTTTTCACAGAACTAGATCAAATCATCTCAAGATTTGTATGGAAATACAAAAACCTCGAATAGCCAAAGCAATCTTGAGAAAGAAGAATGGAACTGGAGGAATCAACTTGCCTGACTTCAGGCTCTACTACAAAGCCACAGTCATTAAGACAGTATGGTACTGGCACAAAGACAGAAATATAGATCAATGGAACAAAATAGAAAGCCCTGAGATAAACCCACACACCTATGGACACCTTATCTTCGACAAAGGAGGCAAGAATACACAATGGAGTAAAGACAGTCTCTTTAACAGGTGGTGCTGGGAAAACTGGTCAACCACTTGTAAAAGAATGAAACTAGATCTCTTTCTAACACCATACACAAAAATAAACTCAAAATGGATTAAAGATCTAAATGTAAGACCAGAAACTATAAAACTCCTAGAGGAGAACATAGGCAAAACACTCTCCGACATAAATCACAGCAGGATCCTCTATGATCCAACTCCCAGTATACTGGAAATAAAAGCAAAGATAAACAAATGGGATCTAATTAAAATTAAAAGCTTCTGCACAACAAAGGAAACTATAAGCAAGGTGAAAAGACAGCCTTCTGAATGGGAGAAAACAATAGCAAATGAAACAACTGACAAACAACTAATCTCAAAGATATACAAGCAACTTATGCAGCTCAACTCCAGAAAAATAAACGAACCAATAAAAAAATGGGCCAAAGAACTAAATAGGCATTTCTCCAAAGAAGACATACGGATGGCTAACAAACACATGAAAAGATGCTCAACATCACTTATTATCAGAGAAATGCAAATCAGTACCACAATAAGGTATCATTTCACACCAGTCAGAATGGCTGCGATCCAAAAGTCTACAAGCAATAAATGCTGGAGAGGATGTGGAGAAAAGGGAACCTTCTTACACTGCTGGTGGGAATGCAAACTAGTACAGCCACTATGGAAAACAGTGTGGAGATTCCTTAAAACATTGCAAATAGAACTTCCTTATGATCCAGCAATCCCACTGCTGGGCATACACACCGAGGAAACCAGAATTGAAAGAGACACATGTACCCCAATGTTCATTGCAGCACTGTTTATAATAGCCAGGACATGGAAGCAACCTAGATGTCCATCAGCAGATGAATGGATAAGAAAGCTGTGGTACATATACACAATGGAGTACTACTCAGCCCTTAAAAAGAATAAATTCGACTCAGTTCTAATGAGATGGATGAAATTGGAGCCGATTATACAGAGTGAAGTAAGCCAGAAAGAAAAACACCAATACAGTATACTGACACATATATATGGAATTTAGAAGGATAGTAATGAAGACCCTCTATGTGAGACAACAAAAGAGACTCAGAGGTATAGAATGGAATTTTGGACTCTGAGGGAGAGGGAGAGGGTGGGATGATTTGGGAGAACGGCATTGAAACATGTATACTATCTTGTAAGAATGAAGTGCCAGTCTATGTTCAATACAGGATGCAGGATGCATGGGGCTGGTGCACGGGATGATTCAGGGAGAGGATGTGGGGTGGGAGGTGGGAGGGGGCTTTGGCATTGGGAGATCGTGGACACCTGTGGCTGATTCATGTCAATGTATGACAAAACAAATACAGTATTGTAATTTAAAAAATAAATTAATTAAAAAAAAGAAGGGGAAAAAATAACAAATGGAAAATAATATGCAACTCTTAAAAATACAAATTTCTTCTTGTTTAGTGGCTAAGTCTTGTCCTACTCTTTTGCAGCCCCATGTACTCCAGCCTGTCAAGCTCCTTTGTCCATAGGATTTCCCAGACAAGACTATTGGAGTGGGTTGCTGTTTCCTTCTCCAGGGGATCTACCTGACCCAGGGGTCAAAAATAGTTTTAAAGAGTAACCCAGATATCACTCAGGAAAATGAAACCAACATGTGAATAACAGAAGAGAGGAGAAATGCAATGAGAGAGTATATCTGTGAGCATCCTAGCAACAGGAGCTTTAAAGTGTGAAGTCAGAGAAACAGATAGGAAGAATTGTTAAGAAAATAATACAAGAAAATTTCCCAGAACTAAATCTGGGTCTCTTGACTGAAAAGGTTTGTTGGGTGTCCAGTCCTATGGACAGCAAAACATCCATAACAAGCCTCATCATGATAATATTCTGAATACTGGAATGAAAAGAAAACCACACACTTCCAGGGAGCAAAAATAACAGGCTACATGAAAAGTAGCAGGGATCAGAAGGTTATCAGTCTTCCCAGTAGCAACACTGGATGCTAGATAATGGTGAGAAATTTCTTTAAAAGATGATGAGGGAAGGTTATTTTCAACCTAGAAAAGGGTGAGAGTAGAATAAAGAAGGGTGAGAGTAGAATAAAGACTTTTTTGAAGTGTAAGGACTCAAAGATGTATCTAAAAGGCACATTTCTTTCTTTCTTTCTTTTTAGATTTTCAGGTTCTGCTGCATTTTATTTTTTTATTTTATGTATTTATTTTAAAAAATTAAAAATTTATTTTATTGAAGGATAGTTGATTGACAATATTGTGTTAATTTCTACTGTACAGCAAAGTGACTCAGTTATGCATGTATATACATTATTTTTCATATTCTTTTTCACTATGGTTTATCACAAGATATTGAATACAATTCCCTGTGCTATACAGTAGGCACATTTCTTTAGAAAGCAACTGAAGACTGTGCATTCACAACATGAGAGCAGACCAAAGAAGATACTGGAAACAAATTCAACCCAGGAGATGGTGAAAAGTAGTCTAAGATTCACCGGACAGAGTCCTAGAGGACAATCCATGCACACTAGGACCAGAACATAGAGGGTAGTGGGGAAAAGGCCCTCAGCTAAAATTGGGACTGGCAGAATTTTTTTACAGACTGAATGTTTGTGTCTCCTCCCCCAGATTTCATATGTTGAAGTCTGGACTCCAGTGTGATGGCATTAGGAGATGGGGGTCTTTAGGAGGTGTTTGGGTCATGAGGATGGAGCCCTCATGAATGGGATTAGTGCCCTTTTAAAAGGGACCCCAGAGGAGTTTTCTTTCACCTTCTTTCTGCCATTTGAGGACCCCATGGAACTTGGCAGGCTGTAACTTGAAAGAGGACGCTCACCAGAACTGGGTCATCCTGGAACCTGTCTCAGACTTCCAGGCTCCAAAACTATGAGAAATAAATCTCTGTTGTTTATAAGTCACCATGTGAATGGGTATTTTCTTTAAATATGGTAAAAAACCTTAGGTGAATTTAGGAGGGAATTGGCAATAGAACAATAGAAAATTATGCAAATTATCAACTGTAAGGAAGACAGAACTATATATGAGAGAAAATAGTCATCATGTAATTACTTGGTATAATAATAAGTAATGTAGATAATAGCAATATAAGCATTTTAATATATATGATATTTACCAGGAATTGTGATATAATTCTATTGGTTAACTGGTAGTGATGGTAAAAGAGTTAATAGTCAATTATACTACAGTAAAAAGTTAGTAAGCAGTAAGTATCATCTAATACAGATAACTGAGAAAATAGTACTGTAAATACATTAGAAAAATAAAATTCCCAAACGTCATATCATCTAAATGCATTATAGTCTTAAGTACTTGATAAATGTCATCACCTGACAAAGATAGCTGATATTAAGTTTATATTCAATATCTTTAAGCAGTAATTGCAAGATGTCAAATTGTACTTTATTACCATCCCAACTTACAAGAGCCAGAAAATATTGACTACCATTGTTTTCCTGTGTTGAAGTGGTGAAATCTAATTTCATTAGCATGGAACAATTTACCAAGTGCATGATAACTATGAAATGGAGATTTTATATTGTCCCCAAACCAATTTCATTTTTCCCTATTCATCCTTCTGGGTATAATTTAAAAGGTCTTAAAAACTGAATCACCCTGTACTATTTTCAGGCCCTATAATGTTAAGAAATACAAATATATACTTGACTTCTATTTTCCATTTGTTAATTTTTTTGTCATGAGAAAGTCATACAAACAGAATGAGGACAGATTGAACATTAAGATTCAATAGACTCGTTTTAATGAGGAAGGTTATAATAGGAAGAGGAAATAGAATAAAATTCACCCAGAGACAGCAAATGATCCGATGCTAACGCCTTCTTCTGGCTGCTTTACGCTTGCAGTCATCATTCTAGATGCCTTGGCCTGAAGGATCTTTAATGTAATTTAAACATATCCTCTGTTCTCAGAACTGAGATAACCAATTTCATATTTTCCATTTTGCTAGAAAAGTGGAAGAGGCTCCGGGTGGAAATGAGAGGAATGCTTAGTCTAGGCAAATATGTAATTGCTCTGTTAGAAACACCTTCATCCAGAAAGATAAATTAATGTAACTCATTTTGGTGGCATCTTCTTGAGCCAAATACACTTCAAAGTGGGGACAGGATAGGATGTAAGCTCTGAAATTAAAATGTGGAGATATATTTATATCAAAATCATTTTCTCTCCATCCCTGTAAAACAGGACAATAATACTGCCCAGAATGACCAGACAGTGCTTACCCACAGAGGCGATACAAATAGAAAAATCCATCACTTCACAGTGGCATTCTGATGCCAACCCTCACAAGAGGAGAAAAGTCCACACTATATCCTAGACCTACCTCTACAGGACTGCTCCAGGTTATTATTAAATCTTTGGAGCCTTAATTATCATTTGCAACTTTTTTCCCCAGTGGGGAAAGGACTCAGTTAACTAAATGTTCTAATGAACTAAATGAAAAATCTTCATGAAACTAAAATAAAACAATTTTTATTTAAGACTACTTTATTTAATGAAAATAAAAGAAACCTAAAGTTAAACTTAAAAGTTTTAATGAAAATAACCACTGAAAAACATTTGAGGTTGGGGGATTATTTCTCAAAGGCAGGTAAGACCCATGGGTGAAGAAAATACTTTTGGCAAAGTTTGAATGCCCTCATTTGAACTCAGTAAAAATGAAAATAGTAATTATTTTACTGTCATTATTGTATTTTTGATTGAGAAAAATGAACTGTAGAATTTGTGTTTGTGTAATTCAAGAGATGGTTGCCAGCTGTGAAGTAGTAAGTCCACAGGTAGAAATCTCAGTTTTGCTAAATTTTGTTTTATATTCGCTACTGAAAATACTGACTTAAATGTGCTCAGTTGCTCATTCATGTCCAACTCTGTGCAGTCTCAAGGACTGTAGCCTGCCAGGTTCCTCCGTCCATGGAATTTCCCAGGTAGGAATACTGGGCTGGGTTGCCATTTCCTTCTCCAGGGCATCGTCCCAACTCAGGGATCAAACCCAGGTCTCTTGCATCTCATGCATTGGCAAGTAAGTTCTTTACCACTAGTGCCACCGGGGAAGACCAGCTTTAAAATAGACTACATCAAAGGTGAACAAAAACATTCATCAGTATTTCAGACCCACATGTTATTGACTGGTTTCCTTCTGGAAAGGCCTTGTCCCGAAACCCCAGGAGAAGCACTGCCTCCTATGATAAAACATGGGAATACTTGACCACACCACATTGCCTCTCTGTGTCCCAAAGAGCCAGGTGCCCAAAGACAAAATGCCATGTGGTTGTCTGCCTTGACTTAAGATGGGGAAAGGCATGGACCACACGCAGGACACCCAGGCCCTGGAGTGCTAGGAGAAGGAGCCACTTTCCGGAGAGGCCCGAGAGGCAGGCTGAGGCTGAGGATTCCAGTATATGCCGTGTGATGGGACCTCTCCTCCTGTCCACTGCACCCCCAGTGGTGACCTCTAACTTGGCTGAAGGAAGGACATCCCCTCCCGACCCATCCCCATGGCATTTCCTCTTTCCTGCTCTCTCCACAGCCTTTGGTTGAGAGCTTTGTACTCAGGGGCCTGGACTCCACTCTGTGCCAACTGTAGCTGCTACGCTCCCAGCAGGGCACTTCAGATCTCTTTCCCTGTCTTTTCTCATCTAACAAGGAAGATGATTCCAATACCTACTGCCTGGGGTTAACAGGTGCATCGAGGTGATGTGTTTAGCACAGAGCCTGGTGTACAGTGTGTGAGGAGTGGCAGTTACTCATTGTTTGTTGATCTACTGATGCTTTTAATATCTGCTGGCCCCCTCACAAGGGATTCCCACGTGGTGCTAGTGGTAAAGAATCCGCCTGCCAATGCAAGAGACGCAAGAGACATGGATTCAACCCTGGACTGCGAAGATCCCCTGCCTTGAGAATCCCACGGACAGAGAAGCCTGGTGGGCTACCATCCCTGTGGTCACAAAGTGTTGGACATGACTGAGTGACTGGGCACACAGTGCCCCCTACTCATTGGTCCTGCCCAGGGACACAGAGATGAATCAGACACAGTCATCTCCCAGAGAGATCATCATCCCCACGAGGCTCCCTGCCTAATACAAGCCCTCTGACTGTTTGGGGCAGAGGCTTCAGACTCCATTTCAGGGCACCCAAGTGATCCTCTACCCCAGGCCTCCACCCACCCTGCGTGTCCCACCCAAGATGTCTCAGCTGCATGTCCCTGTCTATAATTGCTATTTGCTCTCCTTGCTTCGGGAAATCTTTTATCCAAGGGCTTTCTGCCCTCTCAGAGTCCTGCGGGAATTATGATAAACAGGCTTTGGAATTCATAAAGTGGGAGAGGTACAGTTTCACAAAGAGAAGGAATGAGAGAGAGACAAAATAGCAGGGATCCACTTTCCTAAGTGCTTGGCCAGAGCTCGTTGATTGGGTTTAACAAACAGCTCACAGAGAGGAAGTTTTGTTCCTGACTAATGGCATTCATCCCATGCCCCAAATAACCAGGAACCATGCATACAGTCAACAATCAAAGAGCAAGCAGGTAGCCAGTCCCCACCTACCCTGTTGTGCTAAAGGCACGAAAGGCCACTTGCTGAGCATGCCTTTGGCTGAATGGAAGTGGACAGCAATCACACCACTCGGGAATTTTGCTGCCTGGTGACAAACCTTCTGAATCGATTCCAGCTTTTAGAGCTACAAGTCCTCAGGGTCCTCATTATTTTATGCTGCAAAAGCGTAAGTGCCCACAGAATAAGAAATGACAAAGAAGGCAGAATGGGAATGAGAAAGATGTGTGCTTGGAGGCGAATGCACAAGAAGTCAATATCATTCAACTCATGGGAGCCAAATGCGTTTGGAAGCTGGATCTGTTTTCAGGACGCAGGGAGCAGATGGGCACGCCGAATCCACAGGAGCATCCTTTAGCCTTGGAGAGACACTTGGTCCAGAAGATAAGACTGGTTTTCCCTACGGATCTTCATCCTCAATGGCCCCACCAAGAGTCATCTCATGGAAGGGGGTCATTGAGGGCTTTCAACAAGCTTGCAGGGAGTCGGCTCTCCCCTCCCCACTTGGCATGCTGAGATTTGCCTGATTACAATTTCCTTCCTTTCTTTTTAAAGAACTGTATCCAATATATTAACATCCCAGAGAGAAAATGATCATATTAAAGGCTTAAAAGTTATAAAGATGTCTTCTAACTTTATTTAGTACAGTGTTTTTCAAACTTATTTGAACATTTGAATATAGACTTGTGTGTGTGTAATTCTCATTAACACCCCAACTCTAGAGCCCTATGATAGCCTGCCTAGGAGCAAGAGCCAGGAGAGGGGGCTGTCCATGGCCTCACCCCAAGGAGTCTGTGCTCACTGTCGGTCACTGTTACATCCACCTCTCTGATCAACCCATTGCGTGCTCCCAAAGTACCATCTTGAGAATCACTAACAATAGCCTGCTGAGCAGAGAATCCCATACAGTGCACAACTCTAGCCCTGAAGTGATCCTTTGCATTTATCTGATACAAACCAGTAATCATGCAGATGAGAAAACACCTAGAAAGGGGAAGCAAGTTGGTAGCTAAGGCAGAAATTGAATTTGGATTCTCCAACTCTCCCCAGTGTTATTTTAATCGTTCTGTTCTTTTCCCCACCAGTTACCCACCTCTGGTTCTCCTGTCTAGGAGACTAGCAGTCCTGGTTACACACCCCAGATCATCTGACAACACTCTCCATTCAAACCCTGAACTCTCCTTCCCACTGAACATGACCACCATTCTTGTGATTACTTGCATTTGGAACACAAGGGCCATCTGGGATCCCTCTTATTCCTAAACATCATCAAAGACACAAACTTCCATAAAAGTAGAAACATGAGGAGGTTTGCACATTAGGATGACCACCCGGCTGCAGTAACAAAATGGATGGACCTGAGGCTGGTGTCTTTGCCAGGAAAGCCTTTCCCCCAGGGACCCACATGATTGACTCCCCTCTCTGCTTAAATGCCAACCTGTCATCTTCTCAGTGAGGCCTTCAGATGGCTACCTTAGACAAAATAGCCTTCTCTCCCCATTCCTTTTAACTTTGTTTTTCTAAATGTCATTTATTAGCCCCTCCCATTACATACTGGTTTTGTTTATTTATCTTTTCTCTATTTGCGTGCATGACCTTATAAGTACAAGGCTTTGCTTAAAAAAATACATTGCCACCTATCAAATACCTAGAACATAGCAGCTGCTCATTAAATTTTTTGAACAATGTTCTACAAAATATTTTTGTACCTAAGCTCTTTTTAGGAATATAAGGGTTTTTCTTGGGTATAAATCTAGAAATGGAATTGCTGAGTCAAAGAGTTTGTGCAAATCCAACTTCTCTTATGATTTTCAAATTGTTTTTCAATGTGGTTGTATTAAGTTACATGCCTACAGGCTGTGTTGCCAAGTTCCTGCACTTTACCAACCATTGATATTCTGTCTTTCTAAATTTCAGCAATAAGGGTAACGATTTTAGTTATATAGGAAGAATGATTCCCAAGTATAGAAAATATATAGTGTGTAATACTAGAAGGCAATGTATCAAAATATTAATGAAATAGTAATCGCTGGGTGATGGCTAGTGGGGCAGAGTTACACCTTATTGTATAAATTTCCCTGTTTCTATGTGTCTTCCCCATCTCTCTTATCCCTTTGGACCACATGGGCCATTTTTCCTTGTGTTAAGTCATACTGAAAAGGAACAAAGCATCAAAATAGCCTCTTAATAAAATATGGAAATAACGCCAATGTCCATCAACAAATGAAAGGATAAAGACATGTAATGCTTATGTACAATGAAATATTATTCAGCCTCAATAAAGGAAGAAATACTGTCATTTTTGACAACATGAATGTACCTTGAGGACATCATACTAAGTGAAATAAACCAGATAGAGAAAGGGAAAAACCCTGCATGATCTCCCTTACATATGGAATCTAAAATTGTCAAACTCATAGAAGCAAAGAGTAGAACTGTGGTACCCGGGGGCTGAGGGAAGGTGAAATGGAGAGTTACTGTTCAGCTGGTATAAAGCTTAAAGGAGAAGGGGCAGCAGAGGATGAGATGGTTAGATAGTATCACTGACTCAATGGACATAAATCTGAGCAAACTCCTGGAGAGAGTTAAGGACAGAGTATCCTGGCGTGCTGCAGTCCACGGGGTTGCAAACAGCCAGACATGACTTAGTGATTGAACAATAACAACATGCAAGACGGGTTAGTTCTAGAGATCTGCTGTACAACATTATGTCAAGTCAACAAAACTATACTGTGACTTAGAAAGAGGATGGATCTCATATTAAGTGTTCTTACTACAGAAAACAAAAACTAAAAAGCCCCAAAGGAACACAAAGGAAACTTCTGGGGGTGATGGGTGTATCTTTTACTTTGATTGTGGTGATGGTTTTGCAAATGTGTGCGTGCATCCAAACTCCTCAAATTGCTCACCTTAAATACGTGCAGTGGGTTGCATATCGATTATTACTCAGGAAAGCTGTTTCAAAGATAAATGGAACATGGGACAAAGATGCAGTGCCGACTGGCAAAGCCAGTTTCTCTCCCTCAAAGATGAGGCGAGGCTGAGGCAGAGGGAGAAGAGATGAAGATGGAGTGGGAGGAGGAGGGAGAGCAGAGTCTGAGAAGGGGAGCAGCCTCCTGTCCTGAAATCTAGGAGCTGAGTAGGAGAAGATGGGAGTCGAGCTGTCATAGCATATGGGCAGGTGACCTCCTCATCCAAAGCCCGTGACCGAGTCACAAGCTACCAGTCCCCGCGTGGTGGTGCTTCCACACAGGGATGTGCAAATAACACACCTGCCTTTCTTTTGAGTTTTGTAACACCTCTCTGGATCCACCCGTCTCTCCAGGAGGGACCTTTCCCCTACATTCTGCTTGAACTGGCACATGCCACCACTAAGCAGTGATCTCACTGTGTTGTTCTTGTTTTAGTGACTGTCTCCTTACTGGACTGCAAGATCCCTGAGGCCAGGGATCATCTCTGTCCACCGCGGTATCCACAGACCTTTGTGCAAGCTTACACTTCAGGCTCTTGATAAGTTTGTGTGCATGCTCAGTAGTATCCGACTCTTTCTGACCCCATGGACTGTAGCCCACCAGGCTCCTCTGTCCATGGGATTCTCCAGGCGAGAATACTAGAGTGGACTGCCATGCCCTCCTCCAGGGGATCTCTCTGGCCCAGGGATCAAACTTGTGTCTCCTGCATTGCACGTGGACCTTCATCACCGTGCCACTGGGGAAGTCATTGATAAGTACATGTAGATGTGGTTATCACCCCTGACCTGATCTCAGGAACCAGAAAACAGTGGTGCAGATAGTTCTGAAGAAAGTCACCTTTTCTCCCAGATTTCTTTTACTATCCTTTTGGAAGAGACATCCCACAGTCTGTAGGTACTGCAAAGGAGTCACTGGCACCAGCTAGAGAGTGGGAACCAGGCAGCTCTGGATCAGACTCGGGTTGTGGAAGGACAGCTGTGACTCAGGAGCTGTGGACTCTGGAAGGATCAATGCAAATCTCTCCCCACCCTGGAGAAATAGCACAAAGCCTGTGCCTTCCAGGGACTTCCCCACAGGCTCAGCAGTAAAGAATCCACCTGCCAATGCAGGAGATGTGAGTTTAATCCCTGGGTCAGGAAGACCCCCGGAGAAGGAAATGGCAACCCACTCCAGTATCCTTGCCTGGGAAATGCCATGGACAGAGGAGCCTGACAGCTTACAGTCTATGGGGTCACAAAATCAGACAGGACTTCAGCAACTAAGCAACAACAACTACGCCTTCCTAGGGAGTGCTCCACAGGGCACACCCAACCCCCGCTAGTGAATTAATCCAGAGAGCCAAGGCAATCTGAAGGGGAATAATTACACTTTTTCTGGACATCACTTTTAAAATATCTCCCTCTGCAAATAATCAAATGGAATGAAGCTGCACCATTTGAAAGCCAGATCTTGCAAAAGATACTTTTGAGAGAAAAACAGCAATTTTCAGACTTTTTTCACTCAGATGAAGATTGTGTAAAACCTGCCCCAGTAAGTAAGAAATAACTTTTGTGGTCAGATCTAAGCCTCTGGGGCCTAAGCTTCCACTGTGCTTACCTCCTAATGGGCTCAGAGGGGACTGTGTTCTAAGGACTCAAATGAGTACAGATTCACGGTCTGTTGTTGTCATCGTTTGAAAGTGAAAGTGAAATTGCTCAGTCGTGTCCAACTCTTTGCAACCCCATGGACTGTAGCCTATCAGAGTCCTCTGTCCATGGGATTCTCCAGGCAAGAATACTGGAGTGGGTTGCCATTTCCTTCTCCAGGGGATCTTCCCCACCCAGACATCAAACCCAGGTCTCCTGCATTGCATTGCTTTACCATCTGAGCTACAAGGGAAGATCTCCTGTCATCGTTTAGTTGTTCTAAAAGGATAATTTCTGCATGTTAAATCTGCATATGGATTTCAGTGATGTTACTATAAAGATTTATGTAGGTTTAGTTATGGAACCTGGAAAAGGCAATGGCACCCCATTCCAGTGTTCTTGCCTGGAAAATCCCATGGATGGGGGAGCCTGGTGGGCTGCAGTCCACGGGGCTGCTAAGAGTCAGACACGACTGAGTGACTTCCCTTTCACTTTTCACTTTCATGCATTGGAGGAGGAAATGGCAACCCACTCCAGTGTTCTTGCCTGGAGAATCCCAGGGACGGTGGGGCCTGGTGGGCTGCCATCTAGGGGGTCGCACAGAGTCGGACATGACTGAAGCAACTTAGCAGCATCAGCAGTAGTTATGGAACCAGCTTAGAACAGAACATATGTCTGCTGTAAAGCAATAGTCATCATCTCCATATATCACATTATCAAGGCAGAGAGGGCCTACCAGATTGCCATAATTTGAAAAAGCCTAAACATGTATTTGCATTCCCCCTGGGACTTGAACTGGGAAGGCCCGTTAGAGGGCTTCCCTACAGGGATGAATTCATTCTATTATGGCCACACAAGCATATTCCAGAGCCTTTGGCCTCTTCACCCCAGGATAGGTAGGGTCTTTGACAAGTCAGAGCAAACTCTGATTGCTTTCAAACGTTATCATTCTGACTGTCCCCAAATACTATAATCATGTTTGTCAATAGAACCCCTAATTACTATTTTTCATAACTCCTAGGAGAGGTAGGTTTATATTTTGTAATGTTGGGATATACAAAATAAAATGCACCAACTATAAGTATTTAGTTCAATGAACTTTGAAAATCCTATTAATCTATAAAACTACAATTCAAAACAAGAGGAAGGGTCAGTTTTAATTCTGCTTTCAAACTAGAGCTTGCCTTAGAATGACCAAAGAGACTTGTTACGACAATATTGTTATACCCATCACCAGGGTCTCTCATTTTGTGGGTAAAGTAAGGTCTTGAGAATTGGCATTTCTAGTAAGTTCTCGGATGAGAGCAATGTGTTTCTTGCAACTTCCCAGGCGATCTTAAAGCTGTTGGTCCAACACTTGGAGAACCATGGTGTGCCTGATACTGCTCAGCCCTGACGATGCATTAGAACACCCTGGGAAGTCTTTAAGACCTGGCAACCCTCTTCTCCTCCCTGTGTGTCTGATCTGGTTGGGGCTAAAGGAGATGGGGGCTTCCCAAGTAGCATTAGTGGTAAAGAACCTGCCTGCCAATGCAGGAGACATAAGAGATGAAGGTTCGATTTCTGGGTCAGAAAGATTCCCTGGAGCAGGGAATGGCAACCCACTCCAGTATTCTTGCCTGGAAAAGCCCACGGACAGAGGAGCCTGGTGGGCTACAGTCCACAGGGTCATATAGAGTCAGATACAACTAAGCGACTAAATAGCCACAGCAAAGGAGACAGAGTAACCTGCCCTGCGTCTCTGGAATAGATGCCAGCACCACCTTTAAAACATAAAAATGGAGAAGGGCACACCACAAATGTACAGCTCAGTAGATTATTAAATGGTGAGTATCCCCGTAACCACCAGACTGGTCAAGAAATTGACCTTGGTCAGCCACCCAGAGCTGCCCTGTCTCAGTCACAGCTCCCTCCATTCCGACTTTCACCACAATTACTTCTTTGGTTTCTTTTTCATTTTTTTCATACTTATGAAAAAGTATGTATACTTGTATCCCTACACACTAGTTTCATCTTGCCATTTAAAACATTGACACATCTTCTAAATTTCTTTTAATTTTCAGAATTACCTCCAGCCCCTTCTTTTCCTTATGTGTACATGTTGAAAAATCCAAGCAATGTAACCTGTGGCTTCCAACAGTGTGGATTTTGTTGGTTGTGTACTTGTCTTGCTGTTAATATGTCCCTCTTTCTTACATGTTTCTTGAAAATTGCAGCCAGAGCCAAAGGCTTGAATAGACTCCAGTTTGATTGCATTGGCAAGACTATAAGCATGCTATATTCTCTCTTTTTGTGAAGTTAGCCATTATTATTTCATAATGCCTAGGTCTGTTTATTCCCTGGGGATTTCAAAATGGTGGTATTCTAATTCCATATTTCTTTTATGCTTTTAATTGGAATGATTTTAACAGAGAATGTTGTCCCTGATATACTATTTGGAGACCCAGTAGGACAGTTCATTTAGGAAAAAAAGGAATAAATGCATCCTTCTTTCTCAGTTTTTAAGAAAATGAAACCCTACGAAGTTAGCCAGTTAGTTTGGGTTAAAACTATTATTGATAATTCATGGACCTAAAACACATATGATGGATTTTAATTCCTTTCAGTTGTTATCCTTATTGGAGCAAAACTGGGTCTTATATGTCAATTGGGAGCCTATTCAGGTTGGTCAGTGAATCTTTTTAATATGACCTTAGTGGTTTTTGATAATTTTCTTGCTGTATTCTAGGCTTATTGGCTTTTTTTTTTTCCTGTCTCAGACTTGGGATCAGCCATAATTTCTCTTAATAGGAAATGAAATCTGAAGATCACTTGTGTGTGGGTCATTGTTTCTAGGTTTTAAGTGGAAAGGGTACATATATATACATATATATAGTTAAGTCACTCAGTTGTGTCCGACTCTTTGTGACCCCACGGACTACATTCCACCAGGATCCTCCGTCCATGGGATTCTCCAGCAAGAATACTGGAGTGGGTTGCCATTTCCTTCCCCAGGGGATCTTCCTGACCCAGGGATTGAACCCAGGTCTCCTGCATTGCAGGCAGATGCTTTATATTATATATATATATATATATATATATATATATATATATAGTCCATGGAATTTTCCAGGCCAGAATACTGGAGTGGATAGCCTTTAAAAAGGGAGGAAGAAGAGCACACAGAAGAAGGGGTAGCCTTTCCCTTCTCCAAGGGATCTCTCGAATCCAGGGATCAAACCCAGGTCTTCCACCTTGCAGGGAGATTCTTTACCAGCTGAGCCACAAGGAAAGCCCAAGAATACTGGAATGGGTATCCTATCCCTTCACCAGCAGATCTTCCCGACCTAGGAATCGAACCAGGATCTCCTGCATTGCAGGTGGATTCTTTACCAAGTGAGCTATCAGGGAATTCCATATATATATATATATATATATATATATATATATATATATATATATATCTTATTTATATGTATGTGCTGGAAAGATAAAATACTTCATGAGATGATACAGCTATGTCTAATTTAAATGAAGGACTATAGGTCCCTTTACATGTTAGACCTGTATCTCCATTGTTCCACCCTAAGAATCCTGATGAAATCCTCAGAACCAGAGGATTATTTATTTGTTTCATTTCACAATACACATTCACCAGCTTCAGAATACCAATATCAATACAACAAATACCAATATGATTATGAAAAATAATTAAATAATTTATGTATGCTCTTCTTACTCCCTCCCTTTTTAAAATTGTTGTACCATATCTTCATTGTCACAGCAGATACATACCTGTTAATATTTTCTTTTTAACCTTCCTTTATAATTCATTCTACAAATAGCTGTATATGCAATGTTCACCGCCAGGCATTATGTAAATATCTCTCTAGTTCCTTTGAGGATCTGAAGCTCATTCTCTGGTATATTTTCCAGGAAGGAGCCTGTAAACAATATTCACTGAGATCTTGCTTGTTGATAATACATTATACCCTTTATACCTATTTTATTCCTAAATCTTTCCTAAGTTGGTGTTTCCTTTTGAGTTTTTCCAATTTTAATGGATATTGTTATTTCATGTCATGTATCATTTTCCAAATGTCATTTTGCTCATTTTGAAATAGTGGATTATAGTTTTCTGGGCTTGCATTTCTGGCATGCATTCATCATCTTTAAAGATATTATCCTGCTCCTTATTCTCAGTTTTTCTACTATTAACTCTGAATGAACATGACTTTGAATTATACTTGCTGCGCATTTTTGTATGAATTTATTTTCTCCTGAACTTTTAGTAGGAGGCAAGGTTCAGAACAGCTTTTCTCATTTCCCAGAGTTCCTACTTCTGTTGTTTTTGTTTAAGAAGTGTGCAAAAATCAGATAGCTGACTTCCTGAATTTTCTTGGTGTTTCCTGTCTCCTGCTTCTTTATTTAAATTTTATTTATTTATATTTAGTTTTGGCTCTGCTGAGTCTTTGTTGCTGCAAGGGCTTTTCTCTTGTTGTGAGCAGAGGCTACTCTCTAGCTGTGGTGCCCAGGTTTCTCATTGCCATGGCTTCTCTTGTTTCGGGAGTATGGACCCTCGGACCTGTGGGCCCCGTAGTTGCAGCTCCTGGGCTCTAGAGCATAGGCTCAGTAGCTGTGGTGCATGGGCTCTGCAGTATATGAGATCTTCTTGGATCAGGAATCGAACTGATTCTCTTGCACTGGCAGGCGGATTCTTTACCACTGAGCCACCAGGGAAGCCCTCCCCTCTTCTCCTTCTCTCTGGACTTTCTCTTTCCTTTTTCTCTATTGTCCATATCCTGCTCAATTTTGTTTCCACCCCCAGATGTTTCTCTTCCATATGAGTTTCTGTCCTGGACAGCAGTTCTGATAAGTCAATTTCAAGTTCATTCAAACTGCTGGATCTCCTTTCAAAACTTGCCAAGGAAAGCCTCCATTTACTCACTAACAGTTTTATCCACTGCTCACAAATCGATCTAATTTCATTTTCCAGAGAATACGCACTGGGTATTTGGAGTTCTCCTTCACAATCTTCAGATGCCCCATTGCTGCCTTCCACTGCCTTCCATAGAAAGTGCTTTTAGACAACCTCCTTAGAACATAGGCATACTTTTCTTTCCTCTGCTGTTTCACTCGAGAAAATTCACCATGACAGTGTGGATTTTATAATCTATCCCTCCCTTGGAAAATATTTTAAAATATGATTAAGAAGGTGGTTACACTATAGGGTTAGAGCAACACTGTGGGATAGTCATAGAATCTACCTGAATCTCCACCAAAAAAATACATGAAAGAAATCAGACAGTAAACGAAAATCTCATGGACAATATATATTTACAAAATCGTTAAGTGATAAGATATACCCCCTGCCCTGCACCCTGTAATAAAAGGAGAGGGGTACAAACCTGAATTGGTCAATACATGCCCCTTGTTTTTCCAAGAGAAACTTGTTTGTGTTTCACATTTTAGAAGAAATGAAACATTTCAAGAAGCTTTCTTTAGCTGTGGCCAAAGAAAATTACATTCCACACCCAAATGTACACAGCTGGGTATGGGGTTGGGGGAGGCAGTAAGAGCTTTCATGGAGTTATTAAAGCTGCAGCACAAGAAATAAAATTTTCAATGGAAATTATTTTAAGCTCATGAAATTTGAGAGAAACAAAAATTTAAGACCCAGTTTATTATTTGATTTCACAAAAATGCCTGGTGTGAAAGCAATTACCCATTTTAAACGCTTCGGCAGAGAAAATACACACTTCCTCAGCTGAGATTTGGGGGAAGAAGGCAGACAGTAGCTGGTAGCATCATAAATCTTTGAAGGATCTGAACAAGCATCTTCTGAACATTTTAAGAGTTTAACGAGTGCTAAACTTCAGCCCTGAAGAAACAAGCCAGAGAGCAGTTTCATCTTTTGTAAATCTCAGCTTCCATCTGGAGTCTTTCTTGCAAGGGAGAAGTAAACATCATCCTTTTAAGAAGAGATAAGATCTTAATTGCCTATTTGACCCTCACACAGCTTTTCCCCATGAGCAAAATTTAATGTAGCCTGTTTGGATATTGATAGCTTACTCATGAATATTCCTTGTGATATAAAATCAAGACAGATCTGTGAACACTTCCAAAAAACTGCAGTCTATCTTTGGAGAAAGGGAGAAAGTTGCACTATCATCAAATACAAGCTATGTTACCAAATGACACTAGACTTTTTAAAGTTATATTTATAAGGATGATGGCAAATAATCATACAAATCCGTTACAACACAAATCAAGACAGTAAAAGAATCTCTGGCATTGATATTTTTTTAAAAAGATTACAGCCTAGGAAGGATAGTGTAATCTAATTTTCTGAGTTGGCTGCATTAGAGAATTGCTTGAAATGGGAACCACTTAGAATTCACATTTCCTGCCACAGATTATTGTCAGGGTGTTGAGTAATTTCCAGTATGTTCTTTCATGTTTGTTTCCTTGAAACCTTGGACAAGGACTATCACATGATTAACAAAATCTTTCTAGAAGTAGAATGATGGCTCAGGGACAAACTACGCTTAAGACAGAGGAGCAAGAGCTAGAGAAGTCAGTAAAAGCCACATGTGATAAACTTGCAAATGATTGTCACTGCCAGATGGAAAATGACAGTTGGCTTATTAGGATTCGACAGATACATAGAGGAATCATCAGAAAATTATGAGAGGTGCCTCAGCATGATGCTTCAAAGGCTGGGCTTTAGACAGATGCACTGGGGCAGAATTTTTATCTACCAGTTGTGTGATCCTGGGCAAGTAACTTAACCTGATCCATCACACTGGGATAATTATGGTATCAATCTTGTAGTATGTGTGAGAATGAAAAGAGATGATGCTCATAGACGCTTAGCACTGGGATAATTTCATAAAGTTTTTACACATCACTCAAACATTGAGGAGGGATAAGGCTGACAGGACAAGTTGACATCCTAGGCTAGCACTGGATGCAATTTGGTAGGTGAGCTAGTCTTATTTGGAAAGTAGAGACCACCCCAAATGCGAAAAACATTGAAGCTGAAGAACTGAAAAGGAAATTAGGAGAATAAATTGTCTTATGTATAACAAAGCTGATTTTCAGACAAGAGTGAAAGAGAGTGGAGAGTTTGTCTCATTAACTTCCTAAGAATCTGGGGTCTATTTGACTTTCCCTAGGTGAAGTAGACATGTTTGGGGTGTCTACTACTTTTTCCTTCCCTTTCTTCAAGGACACACAAAGGTGAGCCCTTGTGGCCATGTTTGTGTCACATCTACCTGCTCCTCCCTGGAACAGTCATTGAGACCAGCAGTGGACCCAATCAAGCCCAAACAGGGCCAACCTGATCCTCTTTCCAGGAGAAACTTGTCTCATGTCTGGATACCATGTTATGTCAAGCCATTTTGCAAAATTCATCAACAATTTCCAAATAAAATTAATTTAGATTTATAACTTTAACAATACATACTTGTAGTGTGTGTGTGTGTGTGTGTGTGTGTGTTTGTATGTGTGTGCACGCACGTGGCTTAGTTGCTCAGTTGTGTCCAACTCTGTGACCCTTTGGACAGTAGCCACCAGCTCCTATATCCATGAGATTTTTCAGGCAAGAATACTGAAGCGGGTTGCCATTTCCTCCTCCAGGGGATCTTCCTGACCCAGGGATCGAACCTGTGTCCCTTGCATTGCAGGCAGATTCTTTACCTCCTGAGCCATTGGGGAAACCCACTTGTAGTAGAACAGTCTTTGAAATAAGAAAGAAATTGTAACATTAGATCAGAGATGAGGAGTCTTAAATTGAGAAAGCCAATAAACTCAGTGCTGTCAGAGGCATTCTGTGGGTACAAAAGTAAGAATCTGTCTGGGAAGAGCAGAGAAGACACAAAGTGATGCAATGCCAAGAGTTAAATTGACTGGTACAAAGAAGAGGTGAGAGATGAAAGCTCTACCTAGAAGTGTTCAAATCCTCCTGGTTCCAAAGCCCTTTGCTTATTGAGATGAGTAACTGGAAATGGCTACTGGGAACACCCAATGTCTTCTACTGCTGCAGTAATCTCCAAAGGACATTTTGTTATGCCCGAAGTCCGGGTCCCCAAAACTAAGAGAATAAGATGTCCACAGCAATGCAAAAGCATAAAGGGGTTTTATTGCTAGCTCTAGCTAGGGCTCCCGTCTCATCCAGCGCAGTGGAGTCTTGACAAGAGCCCCGAGCTCTGGGTTACAGCAGTATTTATACATTTAGCCCGGTTCAAATGTTGCAACAGAAGAGTTGGCAAACAAGGAATGGTTAGTTCATGCGCGCGGTGAAATTTTTCAAATCACACAAATCACAAAATCTCATTGGTCAAATCACACAAATCACAAAATCTCATTGGCTCAGGTTTGAATCAAAATCCCAATTCTGATTGGCTCGTGTTTGGCGCAAGCGGGACTTTCCCAGGGTATGGTTCCCTGGAATCATGACTCAGGTTTTACAAGAATCTGAATCTTAGGCTTAGTATAGCTTGTTGAGCCTGTCATGGCTCAGGTCTGGTACCTTAACACATTTACTTATTTTTGTTCTTGGTTCTCTATTTTTTTTTAATCTTCCATCGGCACAGTAGAGAAATATTTTTAAAATTTGAAGAACTGAGAAATGGAATTTTCACTTTGACCAAGGAATAAAAAACTATAAATGAAAACTCTAATAAACACCATTGAAAGCCACTCTTCTCCTTTACTGCCCTTTATATTTTTCCTTTCTTCTTCCTAGACAGCTATAGGAAACTCACTTCAGGAACCAAGGAAGTCCGTGCCTGCTAAGCAATCCGGCTCCTTCATCTCTCAGACTGACAGAACCAACCCATTGTATCCTGTCCCCACTTAGAAAGCTGGCAAGGTCCTTCACCATTGTGAGCAGAGCCATTTTGCAATGCAGCAGTGCAGCCTGAAGGCACCTGGCAGGATAAGCTGTCTCTTCCTTTCTTTCCTTGGCTGAGTTAAGACTCATGCTTTCTATTCCTTGCTCCCCTTGAGCTATTGCTTTGGCCACTGATCTTGTTATGATATCAACATTATGACACAATGTCAAGATTTCACCACGACCCTTGGGATCACTTAAGAAGAAAGCTCTGAGCGTATGTTCTCTGGGAAAGTTTGACACAGTAGAATATGAGGAGCAGGAATGAGGACAGGAAAGCTTAGTTATTTACTAAACATCCATAAACTCACTGAGCTGGATGGCCCAGTTCAGAGAATTTTTCAGGTTTATTCATACCCAGATGGAGATCACTAGACTGTATAAAGCAGCTTCCCTTGTAGTTCAGTCGGTAAAGAATCTGCCTGCAAGGCAGGAGACCTGGGTTCGATTCCTGAGTTGGGAAGATCCCCTGAAGAAGGCAATGGCAACCCACTCCAGTATTCCTGCCTGGAGAATTCCATGGACAGAGGAACCTGGAGGGCTATAGTCTATGGGGTCACAAGAGATGGACACGACTTAGCCACTAAACCACCACCACCAGGCTGTATAAAAGAGGCTGAGAGCGGCCAAATATCAGATTAATTCTGATGGTCAGATTCATGCAAAGACTATCTATTGAAAAGATATGTGGGGCTTTGGGAATTATTTGATAATTAGTATTGGAGAGAAAGAGCATTTAAATAGCTAAGGTTTGTTCCTCACTTACACAATTTCATAAGATCTAAAGTTTTCCCTTCAATTAGTGATTTTTGTCCACAATGAGACATCACGACACACTGATCAGAATGGCTAATGATTTTAAAAACTGGTCCTACCTCGTGTTGACAAGGATGAGGAGAAACTGAAACTCATATAATTCCTAGCATGTGTGTGCTCAGTCACGTCCGACTCTCTTCGACCACATGGACTGTAGCCTGCTGGGCTCCCCTGTCCACGGGATTCTCCAGCAAGAATCCTGGGGTGGGTTGCCCTTTCCTCCTCCAGGAGATCCTCCTGACCCAGGGATCGAACCTGCGTCGCTTGTACTTCCTGCATTGGCAGGCAGTTTCTTGACCACTGTGCACTTCCTGGTCACGGTGTCAAAAGAGTATAGCTAGTTTGATAAACAGACAATCTCGTAAACAGTTAGCCATACAGCTGCCATGTGATTCAGCCATTCTTCTTCTAGATATTTACCTAAGAGAAATGAAAGCACACTTCTGTATAAAGATTTGTGCATGAAATGTTCACAGCCGCTTTAGTTAGAAGAGCCAAAAACTGGAAACAATCCAAATGTCTATCAAAGGAGAAAGAATCAATAAGTTGTATTTTGTCCACACAATGGAGTACTACTCAGCAATAAAGAGGAATGAGTTACTGACAAATTTATCAACATTGAAGAGGCTCAAAATAATGATCCTGATTAAAAGAAGTCAGAAAGAATAGAGCATATGCCATCTGATTCCATTTACATAAAGTCCTAGGAAATGTAAATTAATCTGTCATGACAAAAAAATGCTTCAGTGGTTCTTAGGGACGTGAAGGAGAAGAGGGACAGGCAGAAGGGATTACCAAGGGGGCAAGGAGAAACCTTTGGAGGTGATAATACTTTCAATGCCTTGACTGTGTTGATGGTGTGACAAGTATATGGTATCATAAGTAAAACTTTATGCAACTGAACACTTTAAATATGTGCAACATATTGCCTGTCAATTGTATCTCAATTATCCAATTTTTAAATTTAAAAAATCACATGATTAGGTTTAACATCTATCTCTCCTAGAGACATAAGCTCTTTGTGGATCAAGCCTGGGATGATCTGGCTCACTGCTGTATCTGCAGCAACTAAAACAGTGCCTGGCACACAGTAGGCATATAACAATTATTTATTAAATGAATTAATGGTGGAACTAATCCCTACTTAAGCAAGAATTTGATATTATTATGTCTTCCATTGTCAAGTTGAAGTTTACATTCCTAATGATTTTTAAAGAACCCAGTTGGCTATTCTTAGTCTGGCATTGAAAGATGTACAATCTTACAGGTTATGACAAATATACCTTTGAAATCAGGGATCCTGACTTTAAAATAATTCTTCCTTCTACTTATAACTTGCTTATCATAGAAAATTTGGGAACATAGAATAACATGGAAACTTTTTAAAAGGCTGTGTCCTTGTTTCTTATCCTGAAATGTGACTAATTGTGAAAATATCATGTTTCAAAGAATGAATATAATGAACTTGAATAAACTTTTGAAAAAATGGTTCTCCAGACTCTGTATGATTTCAATACCTGTAGACCAGGAAATTTTTGCACCTTGCTTTATGTCCCTGGATATGCTCCAATGTCTCCTGGTTTGTAGTCTATGGGAATCCAATATAATTTGTATCCTCCTGTGTATGGAGTGACTGAACTGAACTGTGTGTGAAAATTGTATAAATCTTAATTATGTTGAATTGGTCCATAGTGCTTTTCAGCCTTACTATATACCCTTATACTTTCCTGTCTATTCATTCTACTAATTTTTGAGAGCTTGATATTCAAATTCCAACTAGAAATCTTAATTTATCTACTTTAAAATAATTATACTAATTCAAATCAGGATTGGGAACACGTGTATACCTGTGGCGGATTCATGTTGATGTATGGCAAAAACCAATACAGTATTGTAAAGTAAAATAAAATAATTATACTATATAGTAGAACTATATGTAACTTTGTTCTATATTTAAGTTTCTGTAAATGTGTTATCATATTTTCATATTTTAAAAAATAAAGAAGAAAGAAAAATAATGGCTCTCATCTCTAAGTTATATTACCAAAACCTGAGTGGAGTGAGCAAAACATACCTAATTTTCCTTTTAATACCAGGTCAAATCAGAAGGTTGACATGACTTCACTATTGACTTTAATAATCAGATATTACAGTTTATTCCTTAAAATACTTGAAAACAGGATGTAGGAGTTTCATTCATACTGGAAAATAAAGTCAAACAAATCACAATAAATATGAGACAGAAGACAAGACCAATGAAATAGCAAAGATACAAATAGAACCTCCCCCATCCAAGACCATTCTCCAAAGAACAGAGAAAAAGATTAAAGAATTAAGGCCAAGCATTCAGAAATTACTTAAGTAATTCTAAACAATTTAACTTCGGCTGTTAAAAAATATATATGGAACCTAAAATAAACAAGCCAAACAACCAAGCTCAGAGTTAGAGAGAACAGACTGGTGGTTGCTTGGAAATGGGGTTTGGGGAGTGGAAGAAACAATGATTTTTTTTTTTTTTAGTTTAAATAAATTGATTTATTTTTTAGACAATGAATTACTTAAAAATAATTGGACACGAAACTCAAACAGAGTTGGGCTCTAAGGAAAGAAGGAGAACGTGTAACGAGGCTCACACACAGTTTATTGGTTTTTGTTTTTTTTTCCTTTTTTGTTTTTCATCACACTCTGAAGCATGTGGGGTCTTAGTTCCCCGACCAGGAATCTAACCCATGACCCCTACGTTGGAAGCACAGTCTTAACCACTGGACTGCCAGGGAAGTCCCACATACACATTTCTACCCTCAGTTTATCTCTCTTCTGCCTTTTAAAATTTGACTTTCTTCTACGTGAGCCACATTCCAGAAAGCTTCTACAAAAACAAGTTAGCGTCTAGGAACCTAAATTAGAGCTTTTCAGTCAAAGCTGTATGACCTACATTTGCAGGAGGGGGACTCCAAGCTCATTTGGAATGAGGTGGGTTTCTCTACCCTCTGAGCTTTAGGTGACCTTTGGATTCAATGACTGGTGGTTAAACCAATTTTTTCCCTCTTTTTCTTCCTGCTGAAATTCTACAAGGAGAAAAAAAAAAAAATAGGGAAAAGGGACATCCATTTAAAACCTGGTCCTGGACTCAGCACATTATACAAACTCTTGCATTGACAAGACTAGTCTCATGACCACAGCTCCACAAAAGGAGGGCTGGCCAAAGCAGACGGGGTGGGCATTTACCTCCCAGAAGTAACATCATCCTGGGGTGTGTTTGGTGGGGGTGCTTTTTGAATGGACAGCCAGTTGTCCAGCTACAGTGCCAAGCCGCCTAGCTTGGGGCCTGGCACACATTAGGAGCTCAGCAACTGAGCAAAAAGTCTTCCCATGAGCAGGCTTGATCGTCGTAGACAAATTATTTAAAGTGAAGTTTCAAGCTGTGTCCTGGTAAAAGCTGCATATTCAAGTATAAAGGGTTTGATTACAAGTGCTTCTTAATGATTTAAGTATTTAAGCTTTGTATTAGTGGTAAAATCTCATATTTTGTAAAACGGAAAAGTAAAAAATAACTGGCTTCTGAAAGCATGATGGGGAATGTTTCATATTTTTGAGTTGGGTCGGGAGGGATGTTTGAGTCACCATCTGGGGTCTGACTCCAGATAGATGAGATCTCTGTGGTGTAAATGACCCCAGCTGGGCTGGTGGTCAGTAGTGTGTTCTTTATAGACTCAAAACCTTTGGCATTTCACCATGTGTTAATTTCCCTACGCCGTGTAATGAAGCAGAGGTAGAGAGTCAAACAGAGGTAGTCCCTGTGAAAGAATGCATAGTAACCAGGGTCCAAATTTAATTTCAGGTGCTCAGAATCTGTAAATTATCCCCAGGGAGCTTGGCCAAGAGGGCAGGATAGGAATGAGACCTTGCCTGGGTGGTGAATTCCTCCTGTAGTGAAAATATTGAGCCTCAGTGGGACCCTCGCCAAGTGCAAAGCCCAACGGTACTTGAGCACAGGAAGGAGGGCTTGGTTTTACTTTATTCCTCTTCTCTCCCTCCCAAAAGGAGTTCCCATGGAGCTGGGGCTCTCAGGCAGGGCTGGGTGGAGACAAGCCAGCACCACTTCCTCTTTGAACCAGGACAGATACTGGCTGGAGCCATCCTTCCACGCTGCCTGATGGGCCCACTACCAGCCCAGAAGAAAAAGACCACATTTCTGCTAGGATGGCCAGGAACCCAGCATACACCAAGTAACTCTCAGCCCCATGCTTTGCAATATAGTCTTAACCCAGGTGCCTAAAAACATCTGGCTGGGATACAAAAGCTGGTAGGAAATTCTTGGCAGAAAATTTAAAAAGCTGTGGCTAAAGTCATCTTCATCCCATGCTGCTTTTTGGGGGAGGGCATTACAAACCCAGCCTACAAATCTAGGGTTGTCAGCTAACCCGTTGTAATTTATAACTCACATCTCATTTTATACCTCGGTCCTCTGTCCCATGCCTTTCCTGCACTGTTCCACTCTGTCATCTCTGGCGCTTTGTCACTGTTTGTTCATAAAATGACACCTGGGATAATAAAAAGCATTCCTGCAGTCTCCCAGGCAGACCCGGTGAGGTGTAAAGGGTCTTGGATGGGTGTCAGTTCAGTTCAGTCACCCAGTCATGTCCAACTCTTTGCGACCCCATGGATTGCAGCACACCAGGCTTCCCTGTCCATCACCAACTCCCCGAGCTTCCTTAAACTCAGGTCCATCGAGTTGGTGATGCCATCCAACCATCTCATCCTCTATTGTCCCCTTCTTCTCCTGCTTTCAATTTTCCCAGCATCAGGGTCTTTTCTAATGAGCCAGTTCCTCACATCAGGTGGCCAAAATATTGGAGCTTCAGCTTCAGCATGTCCTTCCAATGAATATTCAGGGTTGATTTCCTTTAGGATTGACTGGTTGGATCTCCTTGCAGTCCAAGGGACTCTCAAGAGTCTTTTCTAACACCACAGTTCAAAAGCATCAATTCTTTGGTGCTCAGCTTTCTTTATGGTCCAACTCACATCCAGAAATGACTACCAGAAAAACCATAGCTTTGACCAGACAGACCTTTGTCAAAAAGTAATGTCTCTGCTTTTAGTATGTTGTCCAGGTTGGTCATAGCTTTTCCTCCAAGGAGCAAGCGTCTTTTAATTCATGGCTGCAGTCACCATCTGCAGTGAATTTGGATACCCCAAAATAAAGTCTGTCACTGTTTCCATAGTTTCCCCATCTATTTACCATGAAGTGATGGGACCGGATGCCATGATTTTAGTTTTTTGAATGTTGAGTTTTAGGCCAGCTTCTTCACTCTCCTCTTTCACTTTCATCAAGAGGCTCTTTAGTTCCTCTTCACTTTCTGCCATAAGGGTGGCATCATCTGCATACCTGAGGTTATTGATATTTCTCCCAGCAAACTTGATCCAGCTTATGCTTCATCCAGTCCAGCATTTTGCATGATGTACTCTGCATATAAGTTAAATAAGCAGAGTGACAATATATAGCCTTGATGTACTCCTTTTCCAATTTGGAACCAGTCTGTTGTTCCATGTCTGGTTCTAACTGTTGCTTCTTGATCTGCATACAGATTTCTTAGGAGGCAGGCAAGGTGGTCTGGTATTCCCATCTTTTTAAGAATTTTCCACAGTTTGTTGTGATGGGTGTCAGGAAACATGAACTCTGAGCCCTGTGACCTTCAACAATGCACTTAACCTCTTGGGAATTAAATTAACATTAACAAAGGCCTGCCAATGCAGGAAACACAGGTTCAGTCTCTGGGGCAGGAAGATTCCCCTGGAGAAGGAAATGGCCGCCCCCTCCAGTATTCTTGCCTGGGAAATCCCATGGACAGAGGAGCCTGGCAGGGTATAGCCCATGGGGCTGCAAAAGAGTTGAACACAACTTAGTGACTAAACAACAGCACATCTCTAAGGTCCTTTGAAACCTTCAAATATGTAACCCTATGTAGGGGAATAGGAAATGTCTGCAAAGAATAATGGCAGGGAAAACTGAGCATCCATTACTGTGGAAGAATTCAATAGATTTGGGTATCCAGGGTTGCGTGTGTGTGTGCTAAGTCACTTCAGTTATGTCCAACTCTTTGGTACCCCGTGAGCTATAGCCCACCAGATTCCTCCTCTGTCCGTGGGATTCTCCAGGCAAGAATACTGGAGTGGGTTGCCATGCCCTCCTCAGGGGATCTTCCAGACCCAGGAATGGAACCCACATCTCTTACGTCTCCTGCCTTGGCTGGCAGTTTCTTTACCACTAGCAGCATCTGGGAAGCCCATCCCAGGGTTGCTAAGGAGGAAATATTTGCCCACCAAGGCATTCCATGAGCTGTATGAATTACACACTGATAGTCTCCAAGGGCAAGTTCACACTACCATTTACCACCAGTACAATTAATCCAAATCAGTAATGCACAAAGCTACAAGGGTAAACTTAATTCTGATAGAGAAGAGGAAGTTAATGCTCTGTCCTTCCTCTCTAGAAAAAGAAACAGATCCTGTTGTGAATGAACCTCTTACTACTTTTTACAAGAGGGAAGCTGAAAAGTCTTGCTCCTGAGCTTTTACAGGGTGAGGATGTGCACCGAAAACTGATTAGTTCAGACTGGTTTCCCCAGGACTGTGTAATGCTTGGCTTCTTCTGCCTTGGTTAGTTTTCTATGAGATTGCGATGAGGCTGTCATGTCTGCAGATTTATAGTGAAGGATAACCCACATGTTCACAGACCGTGAGAACTGCAAGACACTGGCTCTTCTTATCAATAAATGATGAGTTGTAGAGGTTTAAATGAAGTTGACGCGGGTGATTAAATGTTGTACCTGAAGGACCAAATGTCCTGATAGATATCAAAGAACTTTTCGTCCTGAAAAGAGGATTGAGAGGATAGTCATTATTTGGGGCTGTTCTATTCAAACCTCTTCTTAAAGATGAAGAAAACAAAGTCCAAGAGGGGACTGCAAGCCAGAAGTCACCAGCAGGGGAATGGCAGAGCCATGCCTGGAAAGTGAGGCTTTCCCGAGAGGCCAGAGACCCAGACCAAGCTCTATCCCTGGGTAAGCCACATAATGATACTGAGGACAATTTTTTTCTGCAGCTTAAAAGTTTTGACTTTAAAGACTCTTAAACGCTCTGTTTATGACCCTGTGTGTGTTTTGCAATTAAATTCTAGGAATTGAAACAATTTAGGAAAGTAAAGCCCTGGTTTGCCAGAAATTCTATGGAATGGGGAGTTTAGTCTAATTGAAATGTACAGCACTTTTATTTCACAATTAAAAGCTACTGTTTTGGAGTACCTCGTTCGTGTCACTGACTTGTGTGCAGGGTGCACGGTCCTCATTTACTCAGCATCCTCTGTGCACTGCCAAGCCCATTCGCTTCCTTGACTTCATACCCTTTGCCCAGCAGGACTTAAGAAGCTGGATTCTCCCAAGATTAGGTGGCATTTGCAGTTTTTCTGCACAAGTGCATACTCTCTCACCTATTCCTCCACGTGGGCTGGAAGGTGACTCTTCACTCTGAAGAGACGGACTGGTTCCTTATGCTCCAAGATGCCTTCGGTGGATTTGACTGCTCAATGGTAACTGCAGCTCTCCACGCACCTCCCCTCCCCCTCCCCTGTTTCAGAATCATCCTGAGCAGCCATCCTGAGTGCCAGGTACTGAACTAAGTACTGAGGATGCCGGAGTTGATAAAACACAGACCCTGACTTCAAGAACTCCAAGGCCAGCGAATATTCCTCCTGGTCCAGTGGCTAAGACTTTGCTTTCTAATGCAAGGGGGTGCAGGTTCAGTCCCTGGTTAGGGAAGTGTGGTCTCGCATGCTTCAAGCTGAAAAGCCCAAGCATAAAACAGAAGCAATATTGTAACAAATTCAATAAAGACTTAAAAAACAAAACAAAACTCCAAGACCAGGAGGCAAGTAAGGATTCATTACACGACTGTGAGCCATGTGTGTGGGGGATTCTGACACGTGGGCTGCAAAAGGGCCAAGGGGATTCTGCAATTCTGGAGAAATTTTCCTCTTCTGCCTTCCAGCCTTACGTGTGACCCACCCACCTGTTGAGGGCCAGTTGTACTAAGGAGAGAGCTGCCATTCAGCAGTGATTTCTATCACTGTTACTGGTTCATGCAAAATTCAGGCGAGGGTCTCAGCTCTCTGCCATGATGACTGATCAGTGGATGCATATGAAACAGTCACGTCAATATGCCTCGCTCTCCCTCCTAGAGGAACCACGGATGAGAGGCCTCATTTAGCTGATGGGACCATCAGCCCAGCTTTCACCAGGAGGCATCCCGGGCTGCTCTGGAGGGTGCATCGGGCCTCGTGAGGAGCTGATGTGGGCAACCTCATTGAGTGGTTCATTTCCCGACTGCCTCATCATGAGTCCTTTAAACACATGAGGCTGATAAGGAGTGCCTGCTGTTTGGCGATTTTTTTCCTGGTCCCTTTAGGCAGGCTATGTGAAAACACTGGTTATGTAGCTCCCTTGCTTAAACCACGGCCTAAGGTACGGACGGACTCGAGAGAGAGGTGGGCTGGCGCTGCCTCTGTGACCACCAGGCCTGTGTCTGAAACACACGTGTGGGACAACCAGACAGGACTCCAGAGAGGCCCTGGGCAGAGGAGAGCACAGAGAGTTCCCACTCTCTCCAACTCCTCTTCTCTGTGTGAAAGTTCAGAATAAACCCTAGTCTCCACAATGTTCCTGCTTTCTTTTCCCATCCCCGAAAAATGGAATGCTCTCTGCTTGCTCTCTCTCTCTCTCACTCACCTTCCTTCTCCCAGTTCTTTCGTTTAAAATCAGTTTCTTACAATCAAAAATGCTCCAAAACTATCTCCTTTGCCCTCTGCTGTATGCCAGCAGGTCCGAAAGTGCCCAACACCTAATAGATAAGACCAAATAGTTGTTGAATGAATGAGTGACTCTTCTTTACTCTTCAATTTCAGCACTCGCCTCTGTGGGGACAACTCCAGCCTCAAATTTTCTCCTAAACAATGCCCCACATCTCCAGCTGTTTGCATTTCTTTCTGCTGCCTGCTCACATTCAACATGCTTGCAACAGAAACCTTTTTCTTTCTCTCCAAACCAGCATCCCCATTTGACCTTCCTCTTTCTGCCAGCAACATCATCATTCACGCAACAATTCCACCAAATTTCCGTGTGGGGCTGCCTCCCATCCTCCTTCTGTGAACCACAGCTTGTCCTAAAGCCTGCTTACCTGTCCACTACCCGGTTTCCAGCCACCTTCCCTTTGCTACCAATCCCAGTCCCAAGGTCTAACTCGGAATCTCATCCTCTTAGATTTACCCTCTTACAACAGCCTCCTAACTGGTTTCATTGCTTTCTTCATTCATTGGAAAATTTTCTCTAGTCTGTGTTCTCCAAGTTCTTTGTTCATCTTCCACTTCTCTAATCTAACCAAAATTCATCAGCCACTCTCTTATGCCTACTGCTTTGAATTTGGCATTCAAAATTCTCCACGGCCACTCTTTAAATATTGCCCAATCACACCTCCAGTGATTCCCAAGATAGAACTTTCCTTTGATTATTATTTCTGAACATGTTTTACATCTTCCCCCACCTGGATTCAAGGCCTCTCCTGTCCCTCCCCCAGGAGTCTCTCTCCTCAGCTCTTTCCAGTGAACTCTGACCTAGCCTTCAAGACCAGCTCGGATCACACCTTCTCCAGGAAGCCTTCCCTAACCAGTTGAGCCCACGGTTGTGTCCACGTCCTCTGAGCTCCTATAGATCATGTCCTCTGTATCCTCACTTGATCTTAGCATCAGAGCTATGTGGATGTAGTGAGTCATTGGTAATTTTCTCATGTGTATTAGTCTTATCTCCCCAGCCAGCTTGTAAACTCCTTTCGAACAAAGCCCGTGGCTCATGTTCTCTTATATTCCTACAGCAGTTAATCTCCTTGTTTTCCAAATCAAGACCTTGCACAGAGTAGGAACTCAGCTGATACTAGCTGATTTTTAAGTAAGATTAAGACTGAAATAAATGAACATCAGGATAGGAATCAAACTATGCACATTTAGGAAACGGCTTTCCTGAGGGTATTTTAATGCATTTTTTTCCCTCAATAAAACTGAATATTTTAAACAATATCAACATCACATATTAGATGTAAAATACACTAGCTTATGTTAAAATTTATTTTATTGTTATTCATTTACAGAAGAAAGAAAAGTGAAGAATGTTTTAAATTACAGTAAGAAAAGTGGGTCACCTGGAAATTGATCTTAATTTTCCATATTTAAATCACCTCATTTTAGCAATAACATGGTAGATTTAGTAATGATGAAGGGCTCACAAAGTAACTCTTTCATAGTGTTTGTGTTTTAAATCAACACAAAAATGTTATTCATGCTGTTCTGATTCAAACTGGTTAAACTACATCACCTCTGGATTTTAGAGAAAGTCTCCAATCTGGTTCTTGACTCTAAAGCCCAGATTTGGCTCTCTGCCTTTTCCTCCCTGTGGTGTTGAAGAAGACTCTCGAGAGTCCCTTGGACTGCAAGGAGATCAAAAGGTCAATTCTAAACAAAATCAGTCCTGAATATTCACTGGACGGACTGATGCTGAAGCTGAAACTCCAATACTTTGGCCACCTGATGTGAAGAACTGACTCATTGGAAAAGGCACTGATGCTGGGAAAGATTTAAAGGCAGGAGAAGGGAATGACGGGATGAGATGGTTGGATGGCATCATCGGCCCAATGGACATGAGTTTGAACAGCTCCAGGAGTTGGTGATGGACAGGGAAGCCTGGCGTGCTGCAGTCCATGGGGTCGCAAAGAGTTGGACATGACTGAGTGCCTGCACTGGCTGACTCTTCCTTCCTCTTCAGGGTGAATGTCTGTGCCTTTCCCACAAAATCATATGTTAAAGCCTAATCCCCAAGCTGATGAAATCAGGAAGTGAGGCATTTGGGTGGTGATTAGGTCATGAGGGTGGAACCCTTATAAATAGGATTGGTGCCCTTATAAGAAGGGACAGGAGAGAGCTTCCCCTCCCCACTCTGTTCTCCACCATCTGTGGATACAGGACAACTGTGTGCAAACCAGGAAGCAGGTCCTCACCAGAGACAGGATCTAGCAGCACCTTGCTACCTTCATCTTAGGCTTCCCAGTCTCCCAAACTGACAAGTAAGTGCTGTTTGCTTAAACCAGCTAGTCTGTGGTATATTTGTTGTACCAACCTGAAGAGTCAGCTTTTCTACAAGGAAAGCCTGACCCCCAAAACCTGACCAAATGCTGCTCTCTCCTGTCCTTTCTATGTCAGGGACATTAAAGTCTGAAATCACGCCCTCAGTTTTCTGGTTAATCTCCTGGGTTAAACTCTGACCTGCTTGATCCCAGAGATGACACCTATTTAGCTGTGTATCCACAGCTCCTATACGTTGCCTGGCACACAACTAGAGCTCCACTGATGCTCTTTGAATGCATAAAAGAATAAATGATGACCTCCCAAAGGGGTGCACACGGGCAGCAGCGACAAAGAGGAGCAATGGCTCTGAGCTGCTAGAGGGCATTCCAAAAGAACACGTGTATACCTGCGGCAGAGTCACGTTGATGTATGGCAAAACCAATACAATATTGTAAAGTAATTAATCTCCAATTAAAATTTAAAAAGAAAGACTTTACAGAGGAAGTAATGTTTTCCTGGCTGGCTCTTCCCCTGTCCCCAAGCCTGTCCCCAACCTGTGCCATCTGGGCATTTTCTGACAACTACAGATTCCTGGTTCCAACCGCAGAGCTATGGCTAATACTCTCTTGGGTGGGGCTAGCGACACGCACGCCAAAATGCTTCACTGGTGATTCTGATGAGAAATCAGCTTTGGGAATCCCTGATCTTCTGGCATGGGGGCTTCTCTGTTGGCTTAATGCCAGAGAATCTGCCTGCAATGCGGGAGATATGGGTTCAACCCCTGGGTCAGGAAAATCCCCTAAAGGAGGGCATGGCAATCTGCTCCAGTATTCTTGCTGGGAAAACCTCATGGACAGCAGAGCCTAGTGGGCTCCTTTCCATTGATCACAAAGAGTCAGACACGAGTGAAACGACTAAGCACAGCACAGGACAGATCTTCAAGCCTGAAGAATCTAAGTGGCTTCTTCAAGCAAGAAGTGGCCTACGGGACTGTGCTAACCTCTGCCCATCAGGACAGCCTCATTCTGAACCACTCTGCTCTCTCTAAGAGTGTGTGTGCCCAACACACACCTACCTGTCTACTCATACCTCTGCGCCTCTGCTCAGCTCCCACTTGCCTGGGCTACCCTTTCCCTACCTTGCCTATTCACCCAGTCCCTCCAGAGGAAATATTACTTCCTTTGTAAGGTCTTTTGGAAAGCCCTCTAGAGCAGCTCAGAGCCCTTGCTCCTCTGCGTCGCCGCTGCCCGTGTGCACCCCTTTGGGAGGTCATCATTTGTTCTTGTATGCATTCAAAGAGCATCCATGGAGCACCAGGCACTCTATGGGAGCTGTGGATACACAGCTAAATAGGTGTCACCTCTGGGATCAAGCAGGTCAGAGTTTAATCCAGGAGACTACCCAGAAAACCCAGGATGAGATTTTCAGGCTTTAACATCCCTGACGTAGAAAGGACAGGAGAGAGCAGCATTTGGTCAGATTTTGAGGTCAGAATTTTCTTGTTGAAAAGCTGGCTCTTCAAGTGAGGTTTTCTACAGTATTAGGTGGCCCTCGTGGGAGAACCCACTCCAGTGTTCTTGCCTGGAGAGTCCCAGGGACGGGGGATCCTGGTGGGCTGCCGTCTCTGGGGTCACACAGAGTCGGACATGACTGAAGTGACTTAGCAGCAGCAGCAGCAGCAGTGGTAAAGAACCCTTCTGCCAATAATACACCATGTTATCATCATTAATTTAAGATCAAACTCATAAACAATTGTTCAAATATCCTCTCTAGAAGTCCAGCTGCATTCAGTACTTTTTCAAGCCCGTCTTCCTCAGGAAACTCTCTCTCCCAGGGCCTTCCGTCGGGCTCCAGGCTGGCTGGCGGCCCGGTGTGCCCAGCACTCAATGGTGGTCCTAGATCTCCTTGTATCAGCATCCTCAGGAGCCCCTCCCCTCTGTCCTGTGCACCAGAGTGGTAACCAACTGCTTTTTGCATCCCGTGTCTTCCTCTTCCTTGGTTTATGGCCCTGTTTTGGAAAAGCACATTCTCTGATATCTGCCTAAAAAGGTACCTAGAAGGTACGTTTTCTGAGGCTTTGCATGTCTGAAAAAACATGACACTTGGTTAATTGCTTAGCAGTTGGGTCTCCAGCTCTACTTTAAACGGCTCTACTCACACCAGTTTTCACAGTTTAAATGCTTCAATTCTTGGGGAAATGTGTATAGGAAGTAATTCATAGTATAGTGATAACCACAAAATCTTGGGATAACCCAAGTGCCTTTTTAACATGCAACTGTTAAAAATAATGAAAGATTCATTAATTAATCCACTTAGTCATTTCCCCAGCGAACGCTTAGTGAGCATCTGCCATATGTTGGGCCAGGTCCTAAGTGCTGAATACATAACAGAAGTTCCTGTCAGCAGGTGCTTTATACTGTCTGCCTTTTTCTCACACTTAGGTGTATCTTTCCACATCCTAAGTGGAATCTGATTCTTGAGTCTCTTTCAACTCAAGTCCAACTGGGAAAACACAAGAGTCAACCCTATTTTTTTTTTTAACAAGTGAAAGATCTACCTAATCCACATTTCTGTTTATGTAAACATATAAGAGCCAGATATGACTAAGCAATTGAGCGCACACAGAGAACATAATTTCAGTAGTTCAGTTTGGTTCAGCTACTTTATCGTGTCTGACTCTTTGAGACTCCATGAATTGCAGCTAGCTAGGCCTACCTGTCCATCACCAACTTCTGGAGTTCACTAAAACTCATGTCCATTGAGTTGGTGATGCCATCCAGCCATCTCATCCTCTGTCATCCCCTTCCCCTTCCACCTTCAATCTTTCCCAGCATCAAGGTCTTTTCCAATAAGTCAGTTCTCTGCATCAGGTGGCCAGAATATTGGAGTTTCAGCTTTACCATCAGTCCTTCCAATGAACATCCAGGACTGATTTCCTTTAGGATTGACTGGTTGGATCTCCTTGCAGTCCAAGGGACTCTCAAGAGTCTTCTCCAACACCACAGTTCAAAAGCATCAATTCTTTGGTGCTCGGCTTTCTTACAGCCCAACTCTCACATCCATACATGACCACTGGAAAAACCATAGCCTTGACTAGACGGACCTTTGTTGGCAAAGTAATATCAGTAATAAAATTCCAAATATTGCCATTCTTTGGTGTCTTTTCAAGGTCAATAACCCTTCAATTACTGTTGAAATTAAAGACTTAATAAAGATTTAAGACAATTTACCTAGTGCTTTTGTGTAGAGTGAATTTTCAAATCATAGGCTCAAATTGCAGGTTAATTTATAGCTGGATTCACTGCATAAAATCTAAGTATCAATTTTAAAATTTTCTTTGTAATTTTAACCTGAAATTTACTGAGGGGTTGTTATAAGTTTGGAAAGCCACAAGAAAGAAAGAACTGGAGGAGTATCCTTAGAGGCCACAGGTTTCGAGCTTTTCTTTGGAATATCTGGAGACATTTTGGGCTGTCACAGTGGAAGCATAGGCTGAGAGCATGGTGGGGTGCTACTGGCGTCTAGTGTGTAGAGGCTGGGCTTCTAAACACCTTGGAATATATAGGACAGCCCCAGACCAGAGAACTTTCCAGTCCCAAATATCAGTGGTGCTAAGCCTGGGAAACCCTGGTTCAAAATATTAGCCATAATAATAATAATCAGGCATAACCTAAACAAAATAAGTATTTATTCAGGAAGTGGTAGCAAAAGTTTAAATCACGAATAATTTTAGCCAATATTTTTGAACATTAGGTTTGAATCCCTGACTCTTTCTGTGCCTCTTTTTTTTTTTTAAACTTTATTTTACTTTACAATACTGTATTGTTTTTGCCATACATCAACATGGATCTGCCATGGGTGTACATGAGTTCACAATCCTGAACCCCCTCCCACCTCCCTCCCCATACCATCTCTCTGGGTCATCCCAGTGCACCAGCCCCAAGCATTCTGTGCCTCTTTGAATTGTGTGTAGGACTTTCACCTTTGGCTGCTGCTGCTGCTGCTAAGTCGCTTCAGTCATGTCCCACTCTGTGTGACCCCATAGACGGCAGCCCACCAGGCTTCCCCCCGTCCCTGGGATTCTCCAGGCAAGAACACTGGAGTGGCTAGGAGACTACATTTTCATTTTTTCTATCCCTGACCCTAACCCTGGAATATTTGGAATACTCCAAATGCCCTCTAAGGGGGGAGGACAAGCTGGTTGAGTAACACTGTCCTAAACAAAGACTTTGCTTGTCATCTACTTGTTCTCTGTAATTGCATGTCTTGCTGGTACTTAGAAAATAAGCCTGCCATGTGCAGTTGGCCAGGTTACTCACTGTGTAAGGGCAGCTGGCCAAAGATGTGAGGAAAAGCCAAAATTCAGCCTTTGCTATGCTTGCCACATCATGGTCCCTGTAATGGGTCTCTGTCCTGGACAGAGAGACTTCAGAACTCACATATTAGGTGCTTTGTGGGCTATCTCCTTGTAGCAACATTAAAAAATAATAGGAAGACTAGAATGTCAGATGCAAAACTCATCTAGCCCAACTCCTTCAGTCTTAAAGACAGAAAAACTGAGGCCCAGGAAATTGTGGAAGGATAACTTTGAGAAATGTATTCAACCTCTAGTTGATAACTTGGGAAGAAAAGGGAGAAGCTGATTACACTTTAGGGAGCTTGAGTATCAAATGGGAAAATCTAACGTATATCTTGAAGAAGCTCCCTTGCATGGGTGTTGGGGAGGAAGTACAATCCAGTTTACAGGCAGACACAAGACAAAGAGATAACCTTTCATATGAAAGGCAATGTAGACAGGAGGAATGGGATGTAATGGGCCACACAGAAAAATGTCCCTGGAGAAGAACGTGCTGATGGGTCACTGCTGCCCTGGGATCAGCTCAAAACCAAGACCAGAGTCTGATTCATCTTTGTGGCCTTTGGGTTCATTCCTGGCCCATATTGGCACAGAACAGAGGCTCAGCAAAGCACTAGCCTGGGTAAAACACTGTTGACTGTGGAGACCACGGAGGCAGAAACAGGAAACCCTCCTGGTGGAAAGCACAGGCTGTCCAGGAGGAGAATGTTCCAAGAAGCCACTGCATCAGTCTCCCTGACCCTCAGAGAGTCCTCCTCTCTAAGAAGGCATGGCTAAATATGACACCCTCCCTTCTCCAGATGGTCCAATCACTGAAGGTGATACAGCAAGTTGTATTTTACCCCCGTCTGCCCTGGTGAGTCCAGTTGCACCCACATATCCTGGACTCACCAATTGAACCACCCTCCCCAGGACAAGCTGGGCTCCGGGGCTCTGAGCCCATTGACCTCTTGGAACTTCAGCATGTGGGCGTCTGGCCCATGCTGTTCCCCCTTGCTCTGGTAGGTCAGCTTAACCTTGGCCAAGGGCTCCGCCCCCTCTCAGAGTCCCAGCGAGAAACCTGACAAATCCATGACAGAGTTACCAGAAGCTGCAGCAAATGGCACAAACCCTCACAAGCCACCAGGAGCACATTTCTCCTCCCTGGGCTTCTGGCTGCAACCCCGCGGTGGGGCTCCTCCTTTCCTCCAGTCCAGGGAACTCACAGCTTCACTGGCTCCTGCCTTTCCTGTTCCTCAGCGGCAGGAGCTGAGCATTAAGGAAGCAAGTACGCACCAACTAGGAGCTTCCCCAGTGGCTCAGCGGGCAAAGAATCTGCCTGCAGTGCAGGAGACGTAGGAGACGTGAATCCGATTCCTGGGTCAGGGAGATCCCCTGGAGGAGGAAAGGTCAACCCACTGAGTACTCTTGCCTGGAAAATCCCATGGACAGAGGAGCCTGGCAGAATGCAGTCAATGGTGTCATAAAGAGTAGGACACAACTGAAGTGACTGAGCATGCACTTATGCATAATGCACCAACTAACCAGGAGAGATGCCCGGAGGGCCCCTGCTGGGTCAGGTGTTAATTCACTAGCGACTGGATCACACGGCAGTGCTGAGTGCTGGGGACCGTCTCCACCGGCACAGGAATATCTCAAGGTTTTACCCCTGGTAGGGTCTTCCCAGTGGCTATCAGACCCAATTATCTCTCTCCTTCTTGGAAGTACAGTTTGACTCTGCTGGGCTCTTGCAAACACAGAGAAGCATTCGTAGTTTTTAACAGGTCCCGCAAGGGCAGCTCAAACTCTAGCAATCCACACTCCTTCGGAGGTGATGGGGTCTGGCAATAACCCCACCACGATCTCCCCTTGCGGATCTCCTTTCCACAGAGCACCTGCTGTGGCCCTTTTTCAGGAGGAGCCTAATAATACAATCCAGGCCACTAACTCTTCTATTCTGCTGCCAAACCTTACAGATGCTTCTGCAGGGTCTGACTCTGTAACAATCCATAAAGCACCGACTACAGCTATAATTAAATTGTAAAAATCAATCCAGCCACAGCACACAGCTGAGGAGGAATTCATCTCCTGCGATGTCCCCAGTGGACCATAACCCTCCTCTGGCTGCCATGGCAGGTGGCAGAGGGCACTAAGTCAGCAGCAGGGGAGCCCAGAGTGCACCTCTGGCTCTTGTTTCCATGGCAGGGTTTTGGGGACCATCAGAGAGTCATCAGAGCCACAGTGACAATGACGTGGAAAAACAGTCCATAGCATTTGTGTTGTCAGGTTGAGAGACACTCCAACCAGAGCTCATAGAACTCAGAAGTGAGGGTGTAAGATCTGGTGCCTGGAAGGGACCAGCCAGGGTTGGATGTGCAACTGGGCAGAGAAGGTGGGAGACCTGGAACCAGGAAAATGAAGGAAGAACGTGATGCAGGCTAAAGCAGGGGCAGAACCCCCTAGCACTTCAGACAAGGGTTGTCATTAGTAGAGACTGCCAGCCAGACTAATTAAAGTTGTACGGTATTTAAAATTTGCTATGTATCTGCTTAAGTTGTGTGTGTGTGTGTGTGCATGTGTGGCTTATTCTACAATGTAAATTATATTTTCAATGAGTCCCTCTGTTATCTTTATGAAATGCTGGAATTAAAAGGAATCTCCTTGGATATTGTTAAGATGAAGTACTAAACTGAATTTGCATTTGGAACAAGTTTTTGGCAGCCTGGACTGGAACAGCTGGTGACCACTTACCTCATGTCCACTTTGCCTTTCATGTGGGTTGAATGCTGCCCCATCTCCCAATCCTCCCTTTCAGGATATGTCCATCCTTTTCAGGAAAAGTCTTTCAGAAGTAATTAAGGATCTCAACTAAGGATCTCAACTAAGGATGGATCCTAAATTCAATGACAAGGACCTAGAAGAAATAAGAAGGGAGGGACTTCCCTGGAAGTCTAGGGCTTAAGCCTTCACCCTCCACTGCAGGGGGTGCAGGTTCAATCCCTGGTTGAGCTAAGACTCCCACGTGCCTCACAGTCAAAAAACCAAAACATAAACAGAAGCAATACTGTAACAAATTCAGTGAAGACTTTTTAAATGGCCCATATAAAAAAATCTTTAAAAAAGAAAGGAGAAACTACAAGTCTACAGAGGCTTCCCAGGTGGTGCAGTGGTAAAGAATCCACCTGCTCAGTGTAGGAAACGCAGCTTTGATCCCTGGGTCAGGAAGATCCCCTGGAGGAGGAAATGGCGACCCACTCCAGTACTCTTGCCTGGGAAACCCCACTGACAGAGGAGCCTGCTGGGCTATTGGTCCATGAGGTCCCAAAGAGTCGTCGGGACTGAGCATGTGCTCATGCACCTACGCACACATCAGTCTACAAGCCAAGGATCAATTGCCAGCAGCCACCAGAAGCTAGAGGAGAAGAATGGGACGAATTCTCCCCCAGAGCCAGCTCTGCCAGTACCTTGATTTCAGACCTCTGGCTTGCAGACTGTGAGAGAACAAATACACGGTTTTAAGCCACCCAGTTTATGGAAGTTTGACATGGCAACCACAGGAAACTATGGTAATACACAAGGCAGCTCATGACATGGTGGCATGGGGAGGAGCATCTGTACTAGTTTTGGAGTCACAATTACCTGAATTTGGATTTTATTTGTGTCTCTGCCACTTTCTACTTCTATGATTTTAGATGATTTATCAATGTTCCCCTCTGTGCAGGGGGATGGTAATATTTACTTTACAAAGTTGGAAAAATGAAATGAGAGGCGGCCACACAGCATCTGGCACATAAAAACAACTGCATAAATGGTCGGTCATTATCATGCCTTTATTATCAGAAGTTGGTTGGACACCCAAGTTAATGACTAGTTAAGGGGAAGACAGGAAGTTACTATTTTTTTCAGGAAGTTGCCTTTGAAATAGGCATTCCAGAAAGAGGTGATGCCTCCTCTTCTGTGAAGAAGTAGGGAGAGAGGACATTGGAGACAAAAACCAAGGAGGAGAGTCCATTGTCTGTGTTTGAAAACAAGAGAGAAAAGAGAAGACAGAGGAATAATTGGGAAAGACATCGGGGAGGACTGGTTTTAAAATAAACAACTATCGCTATTACGGGAGATGGAGGGTGTTGCTCTATGTTTAGGAGGAGGACGGAAATAGAGAAATCACTCTTTTAGAGGACAGAAGGGGAGAGGCTGTAATTATAAACGGAGTATGTATCTCTCATGATGAGTGGTTAAATAAACAGGCCTTTATGGAGGCTTCTCTCTTTATGGAGAAGCCCGAGGAAGAGTGAACATCTTTTTCAGGATGCCACCAGGTATCAGAAGGGGTACCTGCACATCTCCTGAGCTGGGGGTGATAAGAGGAAACAGACATTTCCAGGCAACTGCCCAGCAGAGGGGAAGTGCTCTGCCTAGGAACTCAGAAATTTAGACCCTCTCCCCTTTCCCCCTATACCACCAAAAGGACAAAGAATATGTTCACCAGTTCTCATCAAGACTGAGCTAGTCCTGTGACCACATGGGCTGTAGCCCACCAGGCTCCTCTGAATCCATCAGGAATTCTCCAGGCAAGAATACTGGAGTGGGTTGCCATGCCCTCCTGCAGGTGATCTTCCTGACCCAGGGATTGAACCCAGGTCTCCTGCATCACAGGAATATTCTTTGCCATCAGAGCCACCAGGGAGCCCTGAGTTAGTCCTAAAGGGGTATTTTTGACAGCTGAGAGGGTGGAGTATGTTCTGGGAGCAAAAACAGGTTGAACAAAGACAGCAAGTGAATAAAAAATGAAGGCGGTACAGGAGGAGGGCACGAGCCTGCAGGATATATACAGAGGAGGAGTGGGAGAGAAAGAGAAGAGACCCTGGGGCACCCATCGCCCCGAGCAAAGGGGCACCGTGAGCCATGCTCGGGAAGGCCAAATAGGGAGCTCCATATAGAAATGGGAGGGGAAGGAGCGCTCAGAGTGTTTCATTAATAAGTTTAAATCAGTCAACATTTAAGAATAGAGAGTTTTTCCTTAAAAAGCCAGATTACTGGAATCAAGAGAAAACAGAAGGTCTGGCCGTTCTGGCTCCTTACTGGGATGTAGTCGAAGGGAGGCTGAAGCACGGGGCTGCGGCTGAAGGCTCAAGCTCTCTTTGCCATGGCCCCGCCTTACCCAGCACTTCTCACATTCACGTGGCCTGCCCAGGCCCCAGTGGCCAGAGGCAGCAAGTGCAGATGACTCCAAGGACAAAGTAAGACCTTCCCACCCTCTCGCCCTCCAGGCCCTAGTGCTGAAATGCAGCTCTGATGGTGGCCGCTGATTGACAGCGTTAAAAACTTTCTTTATCCTTAACTATTTTTGATTTTGTCTACTGGTTCTATGAATTCTTGAGAAAGCTGTGTGTGTGTGTGTGTGTGTGTGTGTGTGTGTGTGTGTGTGTGTGTATGCATTTTAAACAGCTTCTTAGGAAGGAAAAACTAGTCAGAAATTAGAGCTCTCACCCATAACCTGGCACATAAGTAGTCTATTGACCTGCATCTAGTTCTCCTTCCTGAGTGCAGGTTCAGACATTCTCCTGGCAACTTCATGATGTCTTTAGCCAAGTATGTAGATACAGTCTCCGGATGGATCCTCTTAGGCTTAATAAATCAATATTCTGAAAGTCAGAGTTGCTTAAACCGGGCTAACTGCTACAAATACTGCCTAATAAGGCTTCTTCTTTTTTTTTCTCTGAGTAGAATACAGGATGTGAAGAAAAAGTATGGCTCTTTTCTGTGTTTTTTTTTTTTTTTCCTGTGGTTTAAAACTCAGGGCAGGTATATCTACAGGCCACATTAACTAGATACCAGACTTTGTATCAATATAGGCATCACCCCCAGGGTGTGTTTTCCCAGGGAATTTCTTTGGAAGCTTTCTTAATGTGAAGATGCTACAACACTCTTCAGTCACCCTTGGGAATTGCAAATGCAACCCAGAGATGGAACTAATACTGACTTTCTTTAAAAAGACAGAATCCTAATGCTTATAGCTTAAACTGCAAAGAACAAATAGTCATCATGCAATTCCACTTGATGGTAATTAATATCTATTTTTACCAATTCATGGAATTTCCTCAGACTTATTTTCATCCTTTGAGCTAGATTTTCTTTATTCTCCACGAAACAGTTGCTGTTCCAATTTATGCAAGTCAAACAAGTGACACTCCAGTGGTCCATCCTCTGACTTGACTAGGAATCAGTTCCAGGAGCAAAATAGATGCTGGCAAGAAACACTACATCCCAGCAAGGATCCTGGAACATATGATACAACGAGATTACAATAGGATGGGCTGGAGCTGAGCTTGAAGTCTAGAATATAGGTAGGCAGAGAGGACAGATGGGGTCTTCCTGATAGGGGTTGGAGAAGGAGTATAGCCAAAGAAAAGCCACCTCTAATGACAATCTCCCCCACTGACCTTGACCTTCCTTACTGCCTGATGGCATCATCTCTCACGTACATGTTGTTTAGGCTAAGTGCCCAGGATAAGACAATAATACATAGTCCTAATTAGCACCTGTTATCACTGCTCAGAAAATAATGACTGGGATGGGATGGGTCAATTTTGACCACAGGAAAGGGGAAGAATTTTTTAAGCCAGGCTTAGATGGTACCAGTGTGGGAATCTCTGTTCTAAACAGAGAAGATCAGGGAATGGGCAACCTGGGTATCTCTACTGTTCTACCCCTTGGTAGAACAGTTACTTATACGACTGTCTTCCCATTGAGTTATGATCTTCTCCCACCACAGGGTCCTACTTTCCATTCAACTGCTTATTTTCTGATGAACTGTTGGTTGCAGAAACGGTACAAAAATGCACCAGAGACTAGGAAACTGAGAATGTCTATTTCTGGTCCTGATAAGTTGACTGGTAGCAGACTTATCTTTCCACCATGAACTACTAGAAAACCAACAACTGTTTTCAGATATTGGATAGCAGACAGCATAAAAATATGATCCCTAGAGAAGGAAGACAGACAAGGTGAAAAAGATAAGCTCTGCAATGACCTTAGTTTTCTGCCTGGGGGCACTTTGCAGATCTCAGTGCGAGGAGAGAGATCCCAAGCAGAACACAAGGTGCTTGTTAAACTGAGAAGTGAAAGGGAAAGTGTTAGTCACTCAGTCCTGTCTGACTCTTTGCAACCCCATGGACTGTAGCCCTGCCAGGCTCCTCTGTCTGTGGAATTCTCCAGGCAAAAATATTACAGTGGGTTGCCATTCCCTTCTCCACGGGATCTTCCAGACCCAGGATTGAACCCACGCCTCCTGCATTGCAGGCAGATTCTTTACCATCTGAGTCACCAGAGGATCACTCTAAAAAGATTAAACACAAAGGATCTTCCAAAGGAACAGTTTGCTCTTCAGATAAATTGACTGCCTGCCAGAGCAAAGGCCAGCTCTCTTTAAAAGAAAATGACAAAATCTATATGATCAACAAGGTAAAATTTACAGTATCCAGCATACAATTAAAAATTTCTAAACATGCCATGATGCAAGAATGGTGGGCTATAATCAGGAGAGGGGAAAAAATTAGTTTGTAGAAATAGAGAGTAAGAGCCTAAATCTTTTAGGTATATTTGGGTCTCATATTCAAATTCTTCTCTTTATAATTAGCAACTTATTTTACTCCTGTCAGATTCTTTGAATAAAAAGCTACTCCTGTTTACATACCATCTGATGTGCTTGACATCTAATTAACTAAAAACTTATAACAAGTCCTCAGAGGCCAGCTGATAGCTTCTGTCTTGGAAAAAACAAAGGCTGGGCTTGTTTGGGTGAGATAAAGAAAAGTTGCTCACCCCAGCACATGAGAATAATAAATACTGGACAAATTCTTTTTAGGGAGGTGATGCGCCAATTTGCTTTTCAGCTTCTCTGGGTTTTAATTGTCTCTGCTTCCTCCTTGCCCATCTCCACGCCTACAGTGATCTCAAAACCAACGAATGAGAACACACACAATAGCAAAAGTTGGCAAGATCCCAAAAGATGAAAGTAGAGAAATGAAAAATGAGACTCTATTTGGATGGTGCCTTGGGTTTCTCTGTTATTCTTAGCGGATTATGCCAAATTATTTCTTTTCTTTAACAAGTACATTAAAAAGCAAGCCAATGTTCAATCACTATGATTTTACAACTAGCTGCCTAGCACAGCCTGCAGAGGTGGCCATCACCGAGTATGTGGAATAGAGTGCCAAGAACAGGTGGGAGCAGGACAGGTTTTCCATCTCAGCTTCTATAAGGTCGTTTAGGACCTTCGCTTCATTTAATCAAGTGATCAGTTCTAGTTTAAGCATTTACTTTAAATGTCAACCACCCCCAACCACCGCCACACACCACATAAAGCTCTTGATGTGTGGATTTGAGTGTGAAAGCAAATTTTTAACCATAAGATGGACATTTGTTCACTCTTTGAGTGGGATTTCCCGATAGCTCAGTTGGTAAAGAATCTGCCTGCAATGCAGGAGACTCCAGTTCGATTCCTAGGTCAGGAAGATCTTCTGGGAAAGGGATAGGCTACCCACTCCAGTGTTCTTGGGCTTCCCTTGTGGCTCAGCTGGTAAAGAATCTGTGTGTGATTGGTGAGTTCCTGGCCAAAAATGACCAGGCACGGTTTGGGACTGAGTGACTTTATAAACATTTCACTGGGTTCTGAGAGTTCCCCAGAGCTGACAGCACAAGGCTAATTAGAAAGGCAACTCAAGTAATTAACTAGATGATGAGGGAAATGCCTGTGCTTTAACTCGTACCTTCTATCGTTCCCTGTGGGGCTTTTGAAGGGAAGTAATCACCTCCTCATTATCACAAGTGTTCCTCGATGTGTGTTTGGCCATTGCTGCCATATTTGTCTCTTCTTCTGAATTCTCCAGGCGCCTGAGGTACAGGCAGACCTCGTTTTAGCCCGCTTCACACATACCTTGTTTTTCACAGATGGAAGGTTTGTGGCAAACTTACATCAAGAAAGTCTATTGGTACCATTTTTTCCAACAGTGTTGGCTCATTTCCTGTCTCTGCATCACATTTTAGTAATTCTCAGAATATTTCAAACTTTTTCATGATTATTTTTGCTATGGTTATCTCTGATGTTGTTGCAAAAGACTACAACTCGCTGAAGATTCAGATGACGGTTAGCAGTTTTAGCAATAAATTATTTTTAAATTAAGGTATGCACATTATTTTTCTTCGAAATCATGCATACTTAATAGACTACAGAATTGTATAAACAATATTTAGATGCATTCGGAAACCAAAGAGTTTATGGATAGTAATATTCACTGTATTGCGGTGGTCTGGAACTGAACTCACAGCCTGTCTGAGGTGTGTCTGTATTTGCTTCCAAGAGGCTTGAGCTTCTCTTGCTGCTGCTGCTGCTGCTAAGTCGCTTTAGTCGTGTCTGACTCTGTGCGACTCCATAGACAGCAGCCCACCAGGCTCCCCCGTCCCTGGGACTCTCCAGGCAAGAACACTGGAGTGGGCTACCATTTCCTTCTCCAATGCATGAAAGTGAAAAGTGAAAGGGAAGTCGCTCAGTCGTGTCCGACTCTTCGCGACCCCATGGACTGTAGCCCACCAGGCTGCTCTGTCCATGGGACTTTCCAGGCAAGAGTACTGGAGTGGGGTGCCATCACCTTCTCCGTGAGCTTCTCTTAGGGTTACCATTAAGATCACTTCACTTTTCAAGAGTCAAACATGAAACGTAGACTCTAAGCAGTGAGTCAGTCTTACTTTTCCCCCAGTGAATGAAGTCCTTGGTTGGCACCCTGTGGGTGTCTGGTCTCTGCTTGCACATTCCTTGAGAAGGAACTCACTGCCTCACTTGGAAGCCCTTTTCTCTGCTAAGCAAGTTCTTAAAATTGAACTGAAGTCTCTCTCCTACAATTGCTTCCGATTCTTCCTCCTGTCATGCAAGTAACAGTCTACTCAGGTTTCCAAACGATGGTTCTTATGTCATACTCTGCTCCAGCCCTGCAACTGCTTCCCAAACCCCATCACTTCCCAAGCGTCCTCCCCTCAAGTGACACTACAGTAGAATTGACCCTTTCAGTTTGTTTTTCTTTTTCCTTCTTTTTCTGTTTTTCCTCTGTCATCCTTCCTTCTTCCCCTCTTTTTCCCTTCCTTCCTTCCTTGTTAAAAAAAAATCAGTTCAGTTCAGTTCAGTCACTCAGTCATGTCTGACTCTTTCCGACCCCATGAATTGCATCATGCCAGGCCTCCCTGTCCATCACCAACTCCTGAAGTTCACCCAAACTCATGTCCATCGAGTCGGTGATGCCATCCAGCCATCTCATCCTCTGTCATCCCCTTTTCCTCCTGCTCCCAATCCCTCCCAGCATCAGAGTCTTTTCCAGTGAGTCAACTCTTTGCATGAGGTGGCCAAAGTATTGGAGTTTCGGCTTCAGCATCAGTCCTTCCAAAGAACACCCAAGACAATGGACAGGTTGGATCTCCTTACAGTGCAAGGGACTCTCAGGAGTCTTCTACAACACCACAGTTCAAAAGCATCAATTCTTCAGCACTCAGCTTTCTTCACAGTCCAACTTTCACATCCATACGTGACCACAGGAAAAACCATAGCCTTGACTAGACGGACCTTTGTTGGCAAAGTAATGTCTCTGCTTTTGAATGTGCTATCTAGGTTTGTCATAACTTTCCTTCCAAGGAGTAAGCATCTTTTAATTTCATGGCTGCAATCACCATCTACAATGATTTTGGAGCCCCCAAAATAAAGTCTGACACTGTTTCCACTGTACATCAGACAAACACAAATATATTTGATATCACTCATACATAGAATCTAAAAATACAATAAACTAGTGAATATAACAAAAAAGGAGCAGACTCAAAGATGCAGAGGACAAACTAGTGGTTACCAATGAGGAGAGGGGAGGGTGGAGAGGCAACAGAGGGGTTGAGGATTAAGGGGAGGAACTATTAGGTATAAAATAAGCTACAAGGATATATTATACGACACAGAGAATATAGCCAATATTTTCTAATAACTGCAAGCAGAGTATAACCCTTAAAAATTATGAACCACTATATTATACATATGTAACTTCTATAATATTGTACATCAACTATACTTAAAAATATACACACACACATATATCAAAATATATGTACAATTTGAAACATTATTCAAAAACACCAATCACATGCCTCCAGTATTCCCCATGTCTCTTTGAAAGTACTAGACTCAAATCTGCTCCTAATCTAGTAGCGTTTTGCTCCATGAAAACAGACTTGTGGATTCTATTTACTCAGAGAATCTTGGTGAAAATTTTGCTTTGGGATCTTACTTTTTCCAGAATGCCTATATCTACCAGCCTCAGACCCCCAGTTTTCATTTCACTACACATCTCCTGAGCACAAAATAACTGAGGGATAAGACAATAACTTGGTCCAATTCAGATGACAAATTTTTGGTCCTATGTAGCAGCTGATAGAAGAAAAGGAATTTCATGAACATCAGGCCTTTGCTGAGGGTCCTAAGCCTGCACACCATCACACAATGTAAAGAAAGACACAATCTCTGGGTGCATACCAAGCACAGGGACTCATTTTTTCATAACCAAAATCTGAGACTCCCAGCTTGCCTGCAGGGAGACATCATTCACAAATCAAGGCAACTGTCCCAGTGCTTGATGGAAAACGAACATCGTAATTGTAAAAATAATTCTCAAATAGTATTTCGTGCGTTTCATTATTCCTTGTGATATTGATGGTGCATTAACCCACTTTCTTCTTGTTTCTTTGGGAAACAAACAACGAGGACTACCTTTCACATCAAAATAAGGATGGATTTAAATGTGGAGTTATTGGTTTATATACACGTATTTGGAAAAATTGGACAGCTATTTTCCTACATTTTCTAAAATGACATAGCGGGTATCAATAACAGGGTGAAACTCTGACTCTGAGCCATCAGAAATGGAAGTCTCAGCCCAGCTGCCTGGATACCTCAGGCTGATGAAGAAAGTCCCTGGAATTCTAACCAGCACAAAGATGCTCTGCATTCAGCCTGCATCACCCAAGGCAGAAAATAGTGTGCTGATGAGGGAGAAGAGTGAATAAGACCAAGTTCCACTGGACAGGCTCCAGGCATCAGCCGGAGCAGAGAGCCATGGCTGAGTCAAGGGCTGAAGGTGAGCCAGAGAAAGGACCAGGAGCACATGAGACATAAAGGAAATGCCAGTCTCAGAAGCACTCCCCCTCAAAAGAAAGGAGACCAGTGAGCAGGGAGGAAGTGGGCACTGCCTGTGCTTTAGGGCTTGTATTGGCACTTGCTGAAAGTAGTGTCCATTTCATTTGGTCACCTGGAGAGCAGAATGAAACTAAACCTGGCTAAAGCAGAAAAGGGAATTCATTGGTTCAAGCAACTCAAAAGTCAGGGGTGGGGTTGGTTTCTGGAACAGCTGGTGGAGAGGCCCAGACAATGGCTTCCACTCCCCCTTTCTCTATCTTTTAGTTCTGAATTCCTCTGTGTGGGCCCCACTTACAAGCAGATGCCTTCTTCTTCTGGTAAGATGGCTGCAGCTGTTTCAGGCTTCCACTTCATCCTCACAGCAATCTCAAGCAACAGAGAACTTCTCTTTTCTATGGTTCCCACAGAAGTTCTGAAAGTGAGTCTCAACAGCTCTGAGTGGTCGGCTTTGGGTCACACGATTATCCCTTTTCCAATCGTTAAGCTCAGAAGCCTGTGACACTCTGATTGGCCAGACTCAGCCACATGCTTCACCTCTAAGGCTAAGATGGGGCCAGCCTCTTACTTACCACCTGGACAGAGAAAAGAATGGGTAGTTTTCCCCAAAAGTTGAAAGCTACCAAGGAGAAAGGCTGCAGAACAAGACACAAAATTGCATAACCACTTGAAGGTAACAAAAGTGACTGAAGGGGCTGGGGCAGAGTCTATGGATTACATGAAACTGCTAAATACAAGACTAACTGGTGACTTCATCTGCTGTCATCGCAGATGAGCCTACACCTTCTGGGGATTCTGTTACCCATTAGGGATCTGCTCTTGCCAGCCACCGTTTTGACCATGGCCATTACTGCAGAACCATGGTTAACCATTGAGGATAAAAGCATGAGATTATCCAGGACAGCTAGAAATGAATTTGTTCACTTCAACAGTCAGTCAGACATTCTGAGGACTGATAACGTTTAAAACATATAGGGATTGCCTTTAATTATTCTTGACAAACTTATTCTTGCTTGAATCAGTTCTAATGAGGTGGATGAAACTGGAGCCTATTATACAGAGTGAAGTAAGCCAGAAAGAAAAACACCAACACAGTGTACTAATGCATATATATGGAATTTAGAAAGATGGTTAAGATAACCCTGTATACAAGACAGCAAAAGAGACACAGATGTATAGAGCAGTCTTTTGGACTCTGGGAGAGGGAGAGGGTGGGATGATTTGGGAGAATGGCATTGAAACATGTATAATATCTTATAGAATTGCCAGTCCAGGTTCGATGCATGATACAGAATGCTTGGGGCTGGTGCACTGGGATGACCCAGAGAGAGGGTACAGGGAGGGAAGTGGGAGGGGGTTCAGGATGGGGAACACGTGTACACCTGTGGTGGATTCACGGTGATGTATGGCAAAACCAATACAATATTGTAAAGTAATTAGCCTCCAATTAAAATAAATAAATTTATATTTTTAAAAAACACTTAAAACTCTGAAAGAAAAGTTTTCATGTTTCCTTTACTCTTTTAATTTATTTTTATTTATTTATTTATTTTACTTTACAACATTATATTGGTTTTGCCATACATTGACATGAATCCACCATGGGGGCACATACGTTCCCCCATCTTGGACCCCCCTCCTATCTTCCTCCCCATCCCATCCTTCTGGGTCATCCCAGTGCACCAGCCCCGAGCACCCTGTATCATGCAGTGAACCTGGACCGGCAATTCATTTCACATGTGATAATTTACATGTTTCAATGCCATTCTCCCATATCATCCCACCCTCACCCTCTCCTACAGAGTCCAAAAGATTGTTCTATACATCTGTGTCTCTTTTGCTGTCTCGCATACAGGGTTAGTGTTACCATCTTTCTAAATTCCATATATATGCGTTAGTATACTGTATTGGTGTTTTTCTTTCTGGCTTACTTCACTCTGTATAATCCCTTTACTAGCTCTTAATAGTGAAATATAGACTCTTAATAGTTATGACTCACTATTTATGAGATAGGCTTCCAATCTGACCTTGTAAAGTCATAGATGTTTCTGTTAAAAAAAAAAAAACAAACAGACACAAAATTCAGCCAAGTAATTGAAGTTTCAATTGACTGTGTTCAAGGATTCATGAGCCAGGCAGAATCCAGCTCCCATCAGAGGAGCTGTACAAAATGGAAAGCTTTAGAGGACAGAGAAAGAAACTATTAGCAAAAGAAAATAAAGGACTGTTTCAGGCCACGTCACCTTTTTTGGTGGGGGGTAAAGGAACAGGAGGGGTGTTTACTGTGCAGTTACCTTACTGCTATTGATCCTTGATCAGGAAATTTCAGATTAACTGTTTTAAAGATCATTTCTGGGAGGGACTGAAACTGCAGTTAAGTCTTGGTTTGCTGTCATGGGGTGGGAGATATTCTTTTGACTTGTTATTTCTTTCTAACATTTCCCTGTTGTTTTCTGTTTTATTAGAAGTGCAGGGCTCATCATTTCTAAGTTTGTTCATTATGCTGATGTCTCTCCCAAGTGTTCTATTACTCTTAGTGCCAAACAACTGGGAGAGATCATTCTGAAAGCCATAGTGACTTTCACTACGCCTTTTACATCACTCAGGCTTCTGAGTGATGAATTCCTCATGAGGCCATGACACATCAAAGGCTTCCCTCTAGAATCTCTCTTAGTCACTCCTACTGACTCAGAGCCGTTCCTTCTCAGAGTAGAAGTTTCCCTGAGGCAAGTGCCCACCATTTTGCTGTTTTGACTAGTGGAAGAATTCAAAGTGATGCTCCCAAGGCAAAGAGGTCTTGTGACTCCCAGGCAGCAAATCATTGTCAAGTGGAAGGGAGCAAGCTTGACTACTGAGCTAGCGCTGCCAAGGGTGTCATTTAAACTTCCATAGTCTGCTTCATGACAAACCACAGATGCTGTACTACAGATGGAAGGACATAAGTGAGAGAACATGAGAGAAAAAAGAGAGAACATGAAATATTTTCCAGTCATATTGTAAGCTTCCATACTCATTGTCTCAGATGAGCTGGAAGGAAATCAAAATATGTAACCCCGAAATATGAACACTTTGGCAAAAAGACTGTTTTGAATTGAAAGCAATTAAGAAAAAGCAGTTACAAATTTTAAAAAGTGTTCTGCCTTCTCACTATTTGCCTAGAAGCAGGACTTTCTAAAATTTGTCACAGGACACAACTTTGTGTTGTATAGACACTACTTTCAGTTCAGTTCAGTTCAGTTACTCATTCATGTCCAACACTTTGTGACCCCATGAACTGCAGCATGCCAAAGGACTGGAGTTTCAGCTTCAGCATCATTCCTTCCAAAGAAATCCCAGGACTGATCTTTAGAATGGACTGGTTGGATCTCCTTGCAGTCCAAGGGATTCTCAAGAGTCTTCAACACCACAGTTTAAAAGCATCAGTTCTTCAGTGCTCAGCTTTCTTCACAGTCCAGCTCTCACATCCATACATGACCACTGGAAAAACCATAGCCTTGACTAGATGGACCTTTGTTGGCAAAGTAATGTCTCTGCTTTTCAACATGCTATCTAGGTTGGTCATAACTTTCCTTCCAAGGAGTAAGCATCTTTTAATTTCATGGCTGCAGTCACCATTTGCAGTGATTATGGAGCCCCAAAAAATAAAGTCTGACACTGTTTACACTGTTTCTCCATCTATTCCCTATGAAGTGATAGGACCGGATGCCATGATCTTTGTTTTCTGAATGTTGAGCTTTAAGCCAACTTTTTCACTCTCCTCTTTCACTTTCATCAAGAGGCTTTTTAGTTCCTCTTCATTTTCTGCCATAAGGGTGGTGTCATCTGCATATCTGAGGTTATTGATATTTCTCCTGGCAATCTTGATTCCAGCTTGTGTTTCTTCCAGTCCAGCGTTTCTCATGATGTACTCTGCATATAAGTTAAATAAGCGGGGTGACAATATGCAGCCTTGATGTATCCTTTTCCTATTTGGAACCAGTCTGTTGTTCCATGTCCAGTTCTAACTGTTGCTTCCTGACCTGAATATAACTTTCTCAACAGACAGGTTATGTGGTCTGGTATTCCCCATCTCTTTCAGAATTTTCCAAAGTTTATTGTGATCCACACAGTCAAAGGCTTTGGCATAGTCAATAAAGCAGAAATAGATGTTTTTCTGGAACTCTCTTGCTTTTTCCATGATCCAGTAGATGTTAGCAATTTGATCTCTGGTTCCTCTGCCTTTTCTAAAACCAGCTTGAACATCAGGGAGTTCACAGTTCACGTATTGCTGAAGCCTGGCTTGGAGAATTTTGAGCATTATTTTGCTAGCGTGTGAGATGAGTGCAATTGTGTGGTAGTTTGAGCATTCTTTGGCATTGCCTTTCTTTGGGACTGGAATGAAAACGGACTTTTTCCAGTTCTGTGGCCACTGCTGAGTTTTCCATTGAGTGCAGCACTTTCACATCGTCATCTTTCAGAATTTGTAATAGCTCCACTGGAATTCCATCACCTCCACTAGCTTTGTTTGCAGTGATGCTTTCTAAGGCCCACTTGACTTCACATTCCAAGATGTCTGGCTGTAAGTGAGTGATTACACCAAAGTGATTATCTGGGTTGTGAAGCTCTTTTTTTGCACAGTTCTTCTGTGCATTCTTGACACCTCTTCTTAATATCTTCTGCTTCTGTTAGGTCCATACAATTTCTGTCCTTTATCGAGCCCATCTTTGTAAGAATTATTCCCTTGGTATATCTAATTTTCTTGAAGAGATCTCTAGTCTTTCCTATTCCTTTGTTTTCCTCTATTTCTTTGCATTGATCACTGAAGAAGGCTTTCTTATCTCTTCCTGCTATTCTTTGCAACTCTGCATTCAGATGCTTATATCTTTCCTTTTCTCCTTGTCTTTTTGCTTCTCTTCTTTTCACAGCTATTTGTAAGGCTCCCCAGACAGCCATTTTGCTTTTTGCATTTCTTTTCCATGGGGATGGTCATGATCCCTGTCTCCTGTACAATGTCACGAACCTCATTCCATAGTTCATCAAGCACTCTATCTATCAGATCTAGTCCCTTAAATCTATTTCTCACTCCCACTGTATATAAGGGATTTGATTTAGGTCATACTTGAATGGTCTAGGGTTTCCCGACTTTCTTCAACTTAAGTCTGAATTTGGCAATAAGGAGTTCATGATCCGAGCCACAGTCAGCTCCTGGTCTTGTTTTTGCTGACTGTATAGAGCTTCTCCATCTTTGTCTGCAAAAAATATAATCAATCTGATTTTGGTGTTGACCATCTGGTGATGTCCATGTGTAGAGTCTTTTCTTGTGTTGTTGGAAGAGGGTGTTTGTTATGACCAGTGTGTTCTCTTGGCAAAACTGTCTTAGCCTTTGCCCTGCTTCATTCTGTATTCAAAGGCCAAATTTGCTTGTTACCTCAGGTGTTTCTTGACTTTCTACTTTTGCATTCCAGTCCCCTATAATGAAAAGGACTGTGCGGGTGCAGGAGGGCCAAGAGGAGCTACTCCATGTTCAAGGTCTGGAGGGGTGGTGGTGAAGAGATACCCCTCATCCAAAGTAAGGAGCAGTGGCTGTGCTTTGCTGGAGCAACCATGAAGAGATATTCCAGGTCTAAGGTAAGAGAAACCCAAGTAAGATGGTTGATGTTGCGAGAGGGCATCAGAGAGCAGACACACTGAAACCATACTCACAGAAAACTAGTCAGTCTAATCACATGGACCACAGCCTTGTCTAGCTCAGTGGAACTAAGCCATGCCCTGTGGGGCCACCCAAGATAGGCAGGTCATGGTGGAGAGGTCTGACAGAATGTGGTCCACTGGAGAAGGGAATGGCAAACCACTTCAGTATTCTTGCCTTGAGAATCCCATGAACAGTATGAAAATGCAAAATGATAGGATACTGAACGAGGAACTCCCCAGGTTGGCTGGTACCCAATATGCTACTGGAGATCAGTGGAGAAATAACTCCAGAAAGAATGAAGGAATGGAGCCAAAGCAAAAACAATACCCAGTTGTGGATGTGACTGGTGATAGAAGCAAGGTCTGATGCTGTAAAGACAATATTGCATAGGAACCTGGAATGTTAGTTCCATGAATCAAGGCAAATTGGAAGTGGTCAAATAGGAGATGGCAAGAGTGAATGTCGACAGACATTCTAGGAATCAGTGAACTAAAATGGACTAGAATGGGTGAATTTAACTCAGATGACCATTATATCTACTACTGTGGGCAGGAATCCCTTAGAAGGAATGGAGTAGCCATCATGGTCAACAAAAGAGTCCGAAATGCAGTACTTGGATGCAATCAATCTCAAAAACAACAGAATGATCTCTGTTCATTTCCAAGGCAAACCATTCAATATCACAGTAATCCAAGTCTATGCTCCAATCAGTATGCTAAAGAAGCTGAAGTTGAACGGTTCTATGAAGACATACAAGACATTTTAGAACTAACACCCTCACCGCCCCCCAAAAAAGACACTGCTTTAGACAACTTTATACCCATCTGGAGACAAATTAACATAATAAACTTTACTAACTAGCTTTGATCTGCCACTGGTTTCCAATATATTTACCTTCTCACAGTTTACCATCCTTGGAAGCTTAAAATCACCTTCTATGTTCTCTACAAATTTATTGTCTGTTGAAGATATTACTTCAGCCCGAGTTCCAAGCCACTTCTCTTAGTTAAACGTCTATTGGTGTTCCCATGTGCTACATGTATATTACAGATGTTAATCAACTTGTTTTTCTTCTATTAATCTGTTCTTTGTTTCAGGGCTCCAGATGAGAACATAGAAAGGTAAAAGGGAAAGATTTTCCCCTCTGCTTTATTCCTAGTAACCCTCTTGTTGAATTTCCTAGGGCAAGTATTGCCACATTACAGAGAAGAAGAGTGAGGCTTCTATTAGGTAGCCATCTTGGATCCACTACACAATGGTACTTGAGGAATCCACCTCAAAGGATTGAAGAGATGGAAGATCTGGCCTGCAGACACTTATCAGTCAAGATCATGTGTGTGTTAAGGACAGTTACCAACCTTGCCCTCCTACCATTTCATTTGGCTCATTCTCAAGCTCTAGGCCTATTTGAAGTCCCTGGCCTTCATCCCTCCCAAGGGACCAAAAGGTAAGGTAACCAAAGGGCCCTTGAATAAGCCCATTCCAATAAAGACCCAGAGTTTATGCAAAAGCCTTGTTAAAGTTCTAGCCCATTCTAGCAAATTATTTTCTGGGAGTAAGATGAGCCAACTTATTTGTTTCAATATCTTCTCCACTCTTCTTTTCCTTTTTCATTTACTTGTCAAATTAGCCACTCACTCTTTGGGGCAATTTTCATCACCTACTGGAAGGCCTGATGATGCAAAGGAAGGAAGACGTGTTTATGAACCATGCTGAGAATGCTGCAGTGAACACAACCCAAACACTGCCTTATCTTCTTCCTGAATGACTCAGATGGCTGTTTGGCCTTTGTGAACCCCAGATCTTCCTCAATAAAGCATTGAGCCACTGTATTCTTAGTCTAATATGCAATCATACCTTTAACCCAGTGTTAGTTAAAGGAAGAGAAGGGACTAAGGCATATGAGAGGCCCATTATCTTTGAGATATGTCCTCTAGTTGAAAACTTCATGATGAGTAATCTCTAATTGTCCCTTTCTCTAAAATAAGTGAAAGTGAAGTCACTCAGTCATGTCCGACTCTTTGAGACCCTGTAGACGTAGCCTACCAGGCTTCTACGTCCATGGGATTCTCCAGGCAAGAATACTGGAGTGGGTTACCATCTCCTTCTCCAGGGGATCTTCCCAACCCAGGGACTGAACCCGGGTCTCCCGCATTGGAGGCAGATGCTTTAACCTCTGAGCCACCAGGGAAGCCCAAGTAAGAAAAAGTAAAAATTAGAGTCAGTACTTCTCAGCTACTTGTCAGATGCCAAGCACTTTTACTTCTGTGATTTACATGTATTGGTTTGCGTAATTCTCATGTAACATCTTAGATAAATACTATCAAGATCACCATTGTACAAATGAACAAACTGAAGGTAAGGGAATCTGTGTGACTTGCCCAAGGCCACGTGATGCAAGTGAGATCTAAATCTGCAGATGTGAGTCTGCATTTGAGCTAAGGTCTGAAAAATTCTACAGCTGTCAGTCTTACCCACTCAACTATGGTTTTTTTTTTTCCAACCAAAACATAGGACTGAGTTAACAGATATAAGAGGAATAAGGGACAATATTCTGAAGAGCAAAAAGTCACGTATCTGTACAACACCATGGAGCACACACCTTCCACTGAAGTCTGAGTTAGACTTGTAAGTTATTTACTTAAGTGGGGCAACACAGGTCAAATTACTTTTATTTTAAGTCAAATTACTTTTATTTTAAGTGAAATTAATTTTGAGTTTGAGTCCTCGACTCAGTCCTTCTGGCCTGGCAAGGAACTCAGGCTGAGTGAATTGGGGGCTGTTCTAACCCAGCTCTGGGAAGGGCTCTGGGGGTCTCAGAGGAGAACATTTGGGGGCAGGGGAGCCCGTGGTTTCCAATCCTTGCCAAGCCACTCTGCCCAAACCCGTGCAGTCCTTCAGGTACAGTGATTCTGCTCCTTCTTGCAGCTCTGGTGTCTGTTGATCTGGGTTGAGGCTCAGGGTCTTGGTTAAGGTTGAGGGCTCCAAGATGTAGGGGGGCCCCCCTCTCCAGGAAGATCACACAGCCAAACCTCCGCTACATTCCACAGGAAGCCCTCTTCCCTCACTGAGACCACCGTTCTCTGTCTCCGCCCAGTGTGAGCTCTGCACATGCAGGAATATCAGTGTGTTTTGTGTACTGATGTCTCCTCAACGCTTACGTGAGAGCTTGACACGTGGATCTGTGCTGCTTCTGCCCCCATCCCCCCACCCCCATGGGAAGCCCTTCCTGCCTCCTCGCTCCCTGGAACACCCAGCACCATCCCCACAGTAACCCCAGCCCATCAAGAGCAGCAGATTCTCGGGATCTGGAGGAGTGAGGAACCCAGAGAACAGGACGATAAAGCCTCTCATCATGTTGATTTCCCCTGCTGCAAAAACAGAACCCAAACTAATATCTCAATAAATCTCTCTCCCCTTCATGGACCAGCCAGTGGGCGTTCAGTACTGCTCACCCGCATTTTAGCTGTTGGGTAAAAGTAGACAGGAGTGTGCAGATAATTATAAAGATTTCAAAGGTCTTTCTTACTGAAATGACAAAATTTGAGAATTTCCTTTCTCCAGCCCCTGGATAATGAGATAGTATTCCCACACTTAAAAGGATTTCTCTGTCTTCTGGGTGGAACAAAAGAGCTCGGCTTTCAGTATGAGGGAGGCTAATGAAGTTTTACACAGACTGTCAGGCTTTGCACCACCAGAGCAGTGGCCAGAGAAAGTGAGAGGGAGGGGGGGAGCAGAGATACACTGGCAGAAGGAAAGATAAGTGTAGAAGTCACAGACACACATCAATGCACAGAAACCCAGAAAAGACACTCTGAAGGACACAGAGACCGAGAAGAAAACTGGAGAGTTAGAGGAGTAAGAAAACAGCAAGAGTTAGAACACACCGGTGCTGAACTGCAAATTAAATGCTCTGTCATTCCCCAAACCTAACTAATTTCCCATTAAAGCGATAGCTATATCACTTAGGCACCATGAGAAAAAATGACTTCCCTTAATGAGCTGTCTCATTGCAAACCTGCTTCAAGGTTCAGCCACTTAAAGAAATAATATATTTGCTCTCCTTTGCCTGCCCTCATTTCCCAGACACTTTTCCACGTGTACAAGCAGACTTCGGAGATAATGAGGGTTGGTTCCAGACCCCTGCAATAAAGCAAATATCAAAACACAGCGAGCCGCTCCAGTTTCTTTGGTTTCCGGGTGCCTGTGAAAGCTATGTTTACACTATCGTGCAGTCCACCAAGGGGTTTCCCATGTGGGGCTCAGTGGTAAAGAATCCACCTGTCAAGCAGGAGACAGTTTCGTTTCCTGGGCTGGGAAGATCTTCGAGAAGGAAATGGCAACCCACTCCAATATTCTTGCCTAGGAAATCTTATGGACAGAGGAATCTGGCAGGCTATAGTCGTTGGGGTCGCAAAGAATTAGACACGACTTAGAGACTAAAAAGCATGTCTAAACAAATGTACATATCTTACTTTAAAAATGTTTTACAGACAACACACGCTATCATTTGAGTCTCAAGAGTCACAGTACTAACATCCAAGATCACTGGTCACAGATCACCACAACAAATATAATAATAATAATAATAAAGTCTGAAATATTGCAAGAATACTAAAATGTGACACAGGGACACAATGTGAGAAAACACTGTTGAGAAAACGCTGTTGATAGACTTGCTTGAGGCACGGTGGCCACAGATCCTGAATTTGTGAAAAATACCATATCTGCAACGCATGATAAAGCAGAGCTCCATAAGCAAGGTATGCCAGCACTTGGTGCTTTGAATTTGCTCTCTCACAGCTCTTTGGGTGTCAAATTAAGAGCAACCTTGTCCTCTTCTTTCCTAGTCTTTTTGGCAAATACCTCTTGGTTTTGTAAAAAGTTAACAAAGAGATGCCAAGTCGCTTCAGTTGCGTTCCACTCTTTGCAACCCTATGGACTATAGCGTGCCAGGCTCCTCTCTCCAAGGGGATTCTCCAGGCAGGAATCCTGGAGTGGGTTGCCATGCCCTCCTCAATAAACAGAAGATTCAATTAAATTCAGTTGGGAGACCAGAAGGGGGGAGCTCTCATGCCCTGTGAGGATAGGAGAGCCTGACAGGAAGAAGAGTCTTCATTCCTGACAAGGATTCGGTCAGCGGAAAGCCTTGACTCTGTTTACTCCCAGCTTCCTTTCCCCTCTATACAGATGTTCTCCTCTTGCCCCGGGGCGACTTGCTTGCTGTGACTGCAGACCTTGAATGGAATTTTCTGCTGATACCAAATGAAACCATCTTTGTTGGAGAAATAGCTATTTGTTTCAGGTCAACAGCTTATAGGTATGTTTTAATCAACAGGCAAGTGTGCAATAGATAGGTTCTCGGAAGATCTTTGTAAATCAAATTGTAATATTGCAACACTATTTACAACAGCCAAGACATGGAAGCAACCAGTGTCAGTTGACAGATGAATAGATAAAATATATACAATAGAAAATGGGTCAGCCATATAAAGGATGAAACTGCCATTTGCAGCAACATAGACATAGAGATTATCATAATAAATGAACTCAGACAGAGAAAGACAAATATCATATGATACCACGTACATGTGGAATCTTAAAAAGGATACAAATAGACTTATTTCTAAAACAGAAATAGAATCATAGACCCAGAGAACAAATGTATGGTTCCCAAGAGGGGGAATTAGGAGATTGGAATTAAAATACACACACTGCTAAACATAAGATAGACAACCAAAAGGACCTACTGTGCAACAGAGGGAACTAGACTCAGTATCTTGCAATCGCCTCTAATGGAAGAGAATGTAAAAAAAAAAAAAAAAAAAAAGAGGCTATATAGATAGATAGAGAGAGTGAGTCTCTCTCTTTTTTTTTTACATTCTCTGGAGTGGGTAGCTGTTCCCATCTCCAGGGAATCTTCCAAACCCAGGGATCGAACCCAGGTCTCCCACATTGCAGGTGGATTCTTTACCAGCTGAGCTACCAGGGAAGCCCTTATATACATATGTATAACTGAATCATTTTACACCTGAAACTAACAAAACATTATAAATCAACTATATTTCAATAAAAATTAAAAAATCAAATTGTAATAAATTGTAGCATATGAGGATGGCTTGGGATAATAGTGTGATGTTCAATACTTAGGTTAAGAAAAGAAGTCTTTTGTTAAGTTGGTTGGTTTGCTTCGTTTAATGTAAACAACCTCCTTCAAGGTATCTAGTTTTGGTTGATATGTTGTTTTGTTGTTATTTTTGCTTCTCCCTCCACAGCCCAGGGGCTTCCCCAGTGGCTCAGTGATAAAGAATCTGCCTGCAATGTAGGAGACCTGGGTTCAATCACTGGCTCGGTAAGATTCCCTGCAGGAAGAAATGGCAATCCACCCCAGTATTCTTGCTTAGAAAATTCCCTGGACAGAGGAGCCTGCTGGACTACAGTCCATGGGGTCACAAATAGCTGGACAAGACAGCAAGCATGCAGGCAGGCCACAGCCCAAATGTGAACCTTCTGAAGCACTTTAAGGAGAACAAGCATTCTATATTCTGTGAGAAGGGAAGGCTGGTGGATTTTCTTTTCTTTCAAGCTGGTCCTCGGGAAATTATGGAATAATTGGAATGATGTGGGGCCAGGAATCAAAAATTCTCTTGCTTTTAGCTGTATCAGCTTGAGTAGGTAACTTAAACTCCATGAGCCAACCTTAGAAGGATAATGGTGAGGAAAAATAAGAGGGTGTTCCGATTCACAAATTCAGCAACATATCAAGGGCCTCCTCTGTGCTGGGCCCTGGGAACAGAAGTGTGCATGAGACAGATGGGGCCCTGCACCCCAGACCTATACTCTGGTGAGGGCAGAATGGAAAAAGATCTGTTTGTTTGCTCAGGCTGCAGTAACAAATTACCACAAACTGGCGCTTTAAACAATAGAAACCTATCATCTCACAGTTCTGGAGTTAAAAGTCCAAGGCTAAGGTATCAGCGGGGTGGGGTCCTCTGAGGCTTGTGAGTCCTCACAGTCCTCTGAGGGCTGTGGGGCCCCTGAAGGGTCTGTCGAGGCGTCTCTCCGGGCGTGTCCACAGTGGCTTTCGTTCGGTCTTCCCTCTGTGTAGGTCTGTCTCCAAGCTTCCCCTTTGTATAAAGACACTGATCATATTGGATTAGTACCACCCTGATGCCAACTCATTGGAAAAGACCCTGATGCTGGGAAAGATTGAGGGCAGGAAGAGAAAGGGGTGACAGAGGATGAGGTGGTTGGATGGCCTCACTGATCCAATGGACGTGAGTTTCAGCAAACTCCGGGGGATAGTGATGGACAGGGAAGCCTGGCTTGCTGCAGTCCATGGGGGTAGCAAAGAGTTGGACACAACTGAGAGAATGAAAAACAAAACTGACCTCATTTTAACTTTGGTTACCTCTGTAAAGACCCTCTCTACCTATAAGGTCACATCCTAGGATACTGGGGGCTTGGACTTCAATAGATGAACTTTAAGGGAGGCGATTCAACCTGTAAGAATATATGAATAATATAATTGTGGCATGAAGGAGCTTAACAGGAGAACCTGAGAGAAAAATGTAATTGTGTGTGTGTGCATGTGAGTAAGAAGTAGAAGGCTGGCCTGGTGAGTGATGCGCAGAGGAGAAAGCATCTGAGTTGAGACCGGAAGAAGAGAAAGAGGAAGAGCCAGGCAGAGCTGCTGGGTGCAGAGGGCACAGCGATGCAGGGGCGAAAAACTGCTCAGCTGGTTTATGAACGAGAGGAGGCAGCCAGAGCAGATGTGAGGGAGGAGGCTAGATGGCAAAAACAGACAGCAGTCAGAAACAAAAGGCCACATATTACGTGACTGTATGTATACGGCATTCTAGAAAAGGCACAGAGCTTCTCAGGTGGTAGTAGAGGTAAAGAATCTGCTTGCCAATGCAGGAGACATAAGAGATGCAAGTTCGATCCCTGGGTCGAGAAGATCCCCTGCAGAAGGGCATGGCAACCTACTCCAGTATTCTTGCCTGGAGAACCCCAAGGACAGAAGAGCCTGGCAGGCTACAGTCCATAGGGTCACAAAGAGTTGGATATGACTGGCTCAGAGGATAAAGCATCTGCCTACAATGCAGGAGACCTGGGTTTGATCCCTGGGTTGGGAAGATCCCCTGGAGAAGGCAATGGCAACCCACTCCAGTCTCTTGCCTGCAAAATCTCATGGACTGAAAAGCCTGGTAGGCTACAGTCCATAGGGTCGCAAAGAGTCAGACACGACTGAGTGGCTTCACTTCACTATTACAAAGCTACTTAGCACGCAGTCATGCAGAAAATGTCTAACCTTACAGCACAAAGCAGATCGCCAGTCGCCTGGAGCTAGAGCTGGAGGAGGGAGTGGAGAAAAGAAAGCCAAAAGGAACCTTCCAGGAGGAGGGAGCACTTCTCATCAGTGGTGGTGGTCACATAGCTGTGTACAGTGATCAAAATTCAAAAAGCTGGACATTCAAAAAAGGTGAGTTTATTCTATATAAATAATATTGTGGTTCAGTCATGTCCAACTCTTTGTGACCCCATGGACTGTAGCCCACCAGGCTCCTTTGTCCACGAGATTTCCCAGGCAAGAATACTGAAATGGGTTGCCATTTCCTCCTCCAGGGAATCTTCCCTACTCAGGGATCGAACCCACATCTTTTGAGTCTCCTGCATTGGCAGGCAGATTCTTTACCAGTGAGCTACCTAGGAAGCCCAATATAAATAATACCTGAATAAAAAGAACACAGTTATGAGGCGATTTGTTTTCTGTGAAGCTTATAGGGTTTAAGCCATGTTTTTAGGACATGTTAAGCAGCCCAGAACAGAGTTACACTGGTCAACGTGAACGTCCATGTGCGTTGGTTTGAAACACCTGCAGTAGGACTGTGGGTGTCTATGAGAGATAAACTAAGGGCTGGGGAACCTGGGATAAGAAGTTTGATGGGCCACATACATCACTGAAACAGAAGGGACAACTGCTAGAGCCAAGAACCCTCCCTTGTTCCTCCTTAAAAAGACACCCAAGTCATGTGGCTACAAGGCTCTTCTGCTGAAAGGACCCGACTCCAGGCTGCTGGTAGTTTCTTGGGACAAAGCTGCCCTGTGCCCTGTCGCCTGAGAGCTTGTGCAGAGACATCTCCTTCTTGGACTTCTCCTGGGAGGGCTCATTACCCACTGGTTCTATTTTCCCTGCTCTGTCTAACCTGTGTCGTGTCTAATTGGGTGCAATAAACCGTGTGAGTTGTGAATTACATATTGACTATATTTCATACCTTTCTTGCCCTAGGATATTTACCTGGTCTCAGGGCTGGGCCCTGAAACACACACACACACACACACACACACACACACACACACACACACACGGACACTTGGGCTCCTGAGTGAATCGTGGATTAGGCGGCAGAAGCGGACATCACAGCCGGTCATGTGAGAGAGGGTGACCCCCTGGATGAGGGCGGCCACAGCTAAGGTCAGGGTGGGGGAAGTGGGCAAGTGAGGCATGGGCAAGTGTGGGGTGTATTTTGAAGGTAAAACCAAGAGGTGTTGCTTATGCATAGGACGAAGGGAATCAGGGAAATGAAGCCATCAAGGGAGACGCTGGGGATGTGGACTTCAGAGGATGGACCAACTGTGGCTCCATGGGACACAGCATGCGGCACAGACAGGAATACCAACGGAAAATAAAAGAACATAATCATCTCCAAGACCCCCTCCCAGAGAAAAGGCGCCCTGAGAACAGCTCCATAGGCTAGTCCCCTGCCCCTCCAGCCTGCCCCTCTTGGAGAAAGGGAGGCAGGAGAAAGACTTTCGGGCAAGGGGTCTGAGAAGTGCTTGTGAGTCCTCATTACGGATTCCGGGTTCTCTTTCCCCAGCATCTCATTCAGGAGCCCTGGGGTGGCGCCTGGAAATCAGTAACCAGATGAACAAGAAAACTACCACGCCCCCACATGCAAGTAACTTGAGGACCTGGAGAAAGGGAGCAGAGGAAAGTGATGGGGACTCTCCTTCCAAGCCCCCCGACTTCTGGTTGGCCACAGGACAGGGCTTCAGCCAGTGCAGATACACTGAGCCCGTTCTGTCGGGGAGGGAAGAGCCTCACGGATCACAGCTTTTGGCTGGGCTCTGTGCGAACCGTCTCCAACCTGCTCTGCCAGAAACTAAATTAGTAACCCCTCACTTCCAAAAAAAAGACCAGGGGCTGGGGAACAAATGACTTCATTCTCAGCCACTTTATTAGTGCTTTGTGATGCTACATTTCCTTCATCTTAACAGAGCATGAAATTAAAACACATGCACCCACAAAAACACCTGCCTTTTGTGAACTGGCTCATCCTGTTAATTATGTCTCCTAAGGATCCTGCCATACACTTCATGTTATTACATCCTTTGTGATTTTAATTACAATTTAATGAAAGCTTTTACATGGCCTGTCTTAGGACTTTCAATTTAATAATCATCAGCATTAACAATGCTCTGTGCTTTGTTACTTTTCAGTGTCCTTCCATTTATCGTTAAATGTAAGTTTTTATATTAAATTTACATTTCCTGGTCCAGAATGTTAAGTCATCATCATTGACTGGAGTGTGGTTCTCTCACTCTCCTCCTGCTTGCTGTGCAGAGGAGGGGAAAACCAGAATCAAAGAAATAGACGGGCAGCATTGGGTGGATTGCTTTCAACAGGAGGTAGCAAAAGGATTCTTTTCCTATATTTTTATATTTGACTTTATTTTCAAAATTATAGAATTTTTAGTTAGATCAGAATACTGTTTCAATTTTTATATTTTATATGAATTTTGGCTCTGGATTTAAAATTGCTGCACGCTTAGCCTCTTTAGTCGTGTCCAGCTCTTTGCGACCCCATGGACTGTAGCCTGCCAGTTTCCTCTGTCCATGGGATATTTTCCAGGCAGGAATACTGGAGTGGGTAGCCATTCCTACTCCAGAGGATCTTCCTGACCCAAGGATCAAACCCTCATCTCCTCTGTCTCCTGCATTGCAGGTGGATTCTTTACCACTGAGCCATTAGGGAAGTCAGATTTAAAATTGTCTTTTGAATTGCTATGATTTAGCTTTTATGTGTTTTCAGAGTTACTCATGAATGTAACTGCTGCAATTTAAAAATATCTGACTTTGAAAGGACTTCAAGACTTCCCCTCCCCTTACCCCACAATAGGATAGTTGCTCCCTGGCGGGTGTGGACACAGGACTGGAAGGACCATAGCTCTAGAGAGCTGCACTGGAGCTCAGCTGATAGGATCTTTACAAGTGGCCCAGGCACTCCTAGGCTTAGCCCACAGCTGAGGGGGCTGATCAAAGACACCCTGATGGTGGGCAGAGCTACACGGCCAACCGCTTCGACAGCCGCTCAAGTCCCTACAGATGCAGCCTGTTACAGGGACTGCTGGAAAGTGACAGTCTTCAAACGTCAGAAATGCATCCCATGCTTGGAGGATCTGGAGAACCACTTGGCATCTCTGATCAGAACTGAACGGAAGGTTGCTCGCTGCTTTGAAAAGAACAAGTGGGCTGAGGAGCGGCAGGCTCCGTACTCAGACTGCACATGGCTCTCCTCTGGCCACCTTTAAACAGCAAGAAGAGCTGAGCCAGAGAAGCATATTTCTGTTTCTGTTCTGGCATCTTCTGCGGGAGCCCCAGCATGCTGAAATGCCACCTGCCAGACAGAATTACGGACCCGATGCTGCCACGTGATGAACCCTTTGAGCACCAAGATCCTAAAGGGGGAAAACTCCTACCTAGAAGCTGCTTTTACTCCAGCATCACTCAGCCATTCTCTTGAAAGGATATGGTACCCTCGGACCTCAGAACACTGCTTTGACCCTCTCCCCTTACCCTCGATCTTTATTTTCCTCCTGTTTGGTAGAAACCTATATGTGAGATGATTCATCTCATTTCCTTCTAGATTTGTAACAGGGAAGAACAAAATCTGACTCCACGTTGGCATTTCTTTTACTTTAATCTTTGTTTTCTGTTGCTTTTGTTACTATAATCACTGAGAGGATTGCTGTCTATAGTTACAAGCACATGCAATGGCCTGCATCAGCGAACCCTGCCCATCAGCCTGAAGGTTAAACTAAAGTGTCTTAGGAAACTCCCTGCCCTGCCCGTGTGTGAATGGCTGTGGGGAAGAAGAAATTAATACATCCCCTCGCTGAGGATGACCAAACCAGGAGATATTTTGCAAGACTTATGAACTGTGGTATTGGAAAAGACTCTTGAGAGTCCCTTGGACTGCAAGGAGATCCAACCAGTCCATCCTAAAGGAAATCAGTCTTGAATATTCATTGGAAGCACTGATGCTGAAGCTGAAATTCCAATATTTTGGCCACCTGATGTGAAGAACTGACTCATCTGAAAAGATCTTGATGATGGGAAAGATTGAGGGCAGGAAAAGGGGATGACAGAGGATGAAGATGGTTGGATGGCATCACTGACTCAAGGGACATGGGTTTGGGAGTTGGACTCCGGGAGTTGGTGATGGACAGGGAGACCTGGAGTGCTGCGGTTCACGGGGTCGCAAAGAGTCGTACATAACTGAGCGACTGAACTGACTGATGGCCTTTATACATTGTTCCCTGACCTCCTCCCTCTCTCTGTTCCATAAAAGGAACTAGCACCTACACCCCATAAGACAGTGCTGTCAGGCATTAGTTCACCATCTCCTTGGATGCCTGACTTTCCAGATAAAGTCACTATTCCTTGCCTCAACATCTTGTCTCCCAATTACTAGCTCAGTGGGATGACCAGACTTAACTTGGACTTGGTAACAGATTCAGTGATTCAAAGAGCCCTAGCAATGTCAAGGCTGCAGGTCCAAGCTGCAACTCCATTTCAGAGCTGTGATCGGCTGACAGTTCTCAAAGGTTGTCAGTCTCCGCCCATGGCTCAGTACCTAGAACGACCACAGCTAGAGCTGAGCTGGCTGGCCACCCTGGGGGTGGATGTGAAACTCACCGCAGCCCTGAACAATCTGTGCACTGGACCGCCAACACCATGTATTCCAGGTGAGACGTTTTATTATGTTTTACAACCATGAAAATATAGGACAGTGGCTGTGACGGCAAACATCTGGGAAAGAGGAATCGACCAAGCTGCACTCGCCCACCCCGGCAGCCTCCTTCCACGTGTCTCTCACAAAATGTTCCTGGGCCCTTCTCTTGACCAATTCAGGAGAGTTGATAGTCGACAGGGAATGTAGCATGATCACCATCGGCAAAATGGGAGCAGGGAACTTGGAGAAACAACGGATGAGAAACATGTTACAGAAAACCTCTTTTACTGTGTGATGAGGTCAGGGTGGAGGAGTGTGGCCTGGGCTCAGAGTCCATCCCCCGAGGTCTGGGTCATACGGGGCCCTCGGTGATCCCCTCCAGGGGCAGGCTGGGCGCGCTGTCGGTCGTGGGCCTCTCATCTTTCTTCAGCGAGGGCGGGACTCGGAGACTGACATAGGGTTTGTGACAGGCTGTGTTGGCCAGAGGCGGGTAGTGCTGTCTGTAGCAAATGTAGGCAAAAATGAGGCCAATGACTCCACCAACAAATGAATCTAGGACAGAAGAGCAGAACCAGGAGAAATGCATTATGATTCATTCAAATGAGGCCAGCTGGGTTTTCCAGAAAGCACTTTCCTACTGATTTCGGTGACTGGTTTGCTGGTGAAACCCCTCAAAAGACTATAAGGGGAGAGAAACAACACTGGAGGTGTACATCTTGGTGGCCTCTGCAAACCCGTACCATTTCTAGAACTTAAACATCCCCTTTTCAGTGTGTACTTGATTCTTCTTTTTATTGATGGAATACGCACGGCACAAACTCAGCATTGCATTCTTGATTTTGAAAATCAATTCTAAATGCTGGAAGAAGAATTCCAGCCATCCCCATGGGATGTAAATACCCTCGGGGGCTGTCATTTTTCTTTAGCAAGTTTCTGCTGGAGTCCTGCAATGTTGCTGGTGCACCACGGAAAGCCAGCAGGCATGCTGGCCTCCTCCTCAAAGTTAAGTGATTTCCCAGGGATGGAATAAAACTTCTGAGTCACAAAGTGAATACAACACTTTATGCTGCACCAGGGTGGGCAAATTCGACACTCCCAGTGGGAGGGGCCTAAACCCTCCAACAAGCTGTGGATTTTATCAAGTCAGAAGACGTGGTGGGGGCCCCCGCAGACAGGGCAGGAGAGGCAACCTGTGGGCACAACAGGCCCTTCCACCACCTCTGGCGACCCCGTGCTAAAGAGGGCATTCAGCTAGTGGCCACCAGAGACCCCATGAACGTGGCCCACCCCCAACAACCCTGTGTGTGTGTGTGTGTGTGTGTGTGTGTGTGTGTGTGTCATGCCCTTTAAACTGTGTCTTTGGGTTTATTCTTGCCAAAAAGATCCTAACACAATGGAAAAACCTCCCCTGCCAAGAGAAACTTTGATTTCTTGTGAAGGTCGCTGCCATGCGGAAGTGTCATCCTCCAGTGGGGGTTTCCACTTTCACCGTGATTATCTTGTTGAATCACCCACACCTGCCATGGGCAGGGATACACTTTCTCATCTCCTGGGGATGAGAACAGCAAGTGGTGTGTCGAGCTGTGTGGTGATGTAACATTAACACTGGAATCTCTGCTCCACCAGGGCAGGGGCTCTGTGAGGCTTGCTGGCTGTTGATTCCTCAACACCTGGAACAGCACTTTGCTCATCTCCTGCAGAACTAAGTCGGTGAAGGGAAGTGGCTGAATGAATGTTGTTGCTTAGTCGTAAGTTGTATCCGACTCTTTTGCGACCCCATGGGCTGTAGCCCGCCAAGCTCCTCTGTCCATGGGATTTCCCAGGAAAGAATACTGGAGTGCGTTGCCACTGCCTTCTCTGGGGATCTTCCTGTCTCTGGGATCAAACCCATGTCTCCTGCATTGGCAGGTGGATTCTTTACCACTGAGCCACCAGGGAAGCCTGGGGGAATGAATACGTGCGCAGTAATGGGGAGCTAGGCTCTGGTTACTATCTTGTTTTGTCCCCATTCCCCTCTCTTAGCCTCAGATCCCTCACCAGGAATAAGTGCTTGGCAGCTGAGAATCTTTCTCATATGAATGTTCTAGGAATTTGGTCCCCAGGGTCAACCTATTGAGACCAGCCTGCAGATCATTATGAAACTCTGCTGAGCATCTTCAGAAAATAAGTCATATCCTTGATTGGGATAAAATATCATTTGGGAAAAAAGTTATGCTAACAGGCCACAGAGACTGAATAACTGTGGCCACTTCCTCTGCATAGGAGTGCAAACATGGTGCAACTTTGGCTACCACCTGGCAGAAAGAAGAGGAAAAGAGATTAGTGGCCGCTCAACCCTGAAGAGTGGCCATTAAGGAAGAGGGGGTGGGGAGGACCACTTGTGAGATACAGTGAAACCCAGGTGCCCAGCTCTGCTCCCAGAGGAGATGCCTGCGGCCACGGTAAATTATCCAGCATCTATTCTCACCTCGGACTTGAGAATCCTCTTGGATTCTCACAAAGACACTGTAGATCCCATCAGGGTCAAGTCACTGCATCTCTGAACCTGATTTGATGAGGTCTGCTTCTGAACAGTGCATGCCATAAAATAAGACCTTGAAATGCAGTATCTAAAACAATAGTCTGAGACGTCTATGGCAGTCCAGTGGTTAGTGCTGTGTTTCCAACGTACAGGACAAGGGTTTGATCCCTGGTCAAGGAATTAAGATCTCACATGCTGTACTATGTAGCCCCCAAATTTTTTTAATTAAAAAAAATAGTGTCCATCACTGTTATTCTGTTCCTCTCCAGCACTGCGTTCAGTTGCTTCAGTCGTGGCTGACTCTTTGTGACCCTGTGGACCCCAACTGACAATACTCCTCTGTCCATGGGATTCTCCAGGCAAGACTACTGGAATGGGTTGCCATTTCCTCCTCCAAGGGATCTTCCCAGCACCACTGGGGACTTTCTAATCCTTCCCCATCCTTCTCTTCACACAGCAACTCAACAGTCTATAGTTGTCATCTCTTTAGCATGGCCACACTTTCATAGCGTTTTAAATAAATTCATGAATTTTAAAAAATGGTCACCCAAGATATTGGAAAGTAATAACTACTATGAATTTCTCCGTGGGGTCATGAGGCATAATTAATGTGATTAAACCAAGTTCCTCAAATTGAGAAACTTCATACCGCCTGTGGGCAGGAGCCTGTGCTAGGAAATGTGCCAGGCTTTTTCATGCACGAAGTCTTAAAGACACACCATTGTTTTGTTTTTCTAAGAACCCCAGAGAACAGGCCCACAGGGTATTACTTTTACGAGTATCTGAAATGACCCAGGACATCTGTGTTTGAGTCACTGACTATTGAACAGACCACACAGCAAAACCTATAAATAATGCCACTTGACTTTTACTTTCTGTGACAAAGCATTCGTCACATGCACAAGGTGCATCATGGACCAAAAGATATCAAATCATTCGGCATGTACGTTCCCCAAGCTTACTGATGTGGCAGCAAGCCAGAGCATGTGGCTGCTGTCAGTGCTGTTTTCCCACTTAATGGAATGAGTTAAAAGTGGTATTGTACGTGCCACCGTAGTTATTAGAAGCAACTAGGGCTGTGGAAGGTTTAGCAAAGGTGACTTCTCAGCAGTTATTCAGGGCTTTGTTTATCACAAGGATGGTGAATAAGATTTTAAAAATGACTTACTTAAAGAGAGAGATTATCATTAAGTGCCACTTGATGAAATCCCATTCCCATCCCATAGAGCATGTGCTTAGAGAAAAGCAGGCAGGAGACAAGCGGCCCTTGTTAGGGAAAAAAAATTGCTTGGGACTGACTTCACCCCAAATATGGTCGCATGGGACTGGAGGGCTCAAAGGGGAGTGTGTGGATCTCTCTGTCCCCAGAGTACACAAGCTGTGGTCTCCTCACTCAGCATCAATGTCACTCATCCATCACGTATTTTGCAAGGGGATCAGGTGTCAGGAGAGATGCCCAGTACCAGAACATGAGGCTGAACAAAAGAGATGTGTTCCCAGTCCTAGGGGCTAAGATGGACACTGAGCAGTCAGAGTCTTACTAGTGAGCAGCAGCCGTGGTGAGCGCCAGGAAGGAGAAGGCAGGTCTGTGAGGTCAGCCAGCAGAGTGGTTCAGCTTGTCTGGATCCAGGGAGTTTTGCTGAGGACAAGACCCACGGGTCAGCACTGCAGGATGAGCAGGTGCAAACCAGCGGGGTAGGAAGTGGAGGCAGGGATGGCACAGCAGTCTTCCGGGCAGAGGAAGGAAGGGGCGTGGCCAGCTTGAGAAACTGAAAGGAGTGGGCCATCTTCTCCCAGAGAGGTGTGTCTTTCTAGTTCTATAGGACATCAATTGACCAGGCTTCTGGTGTGGGCTGGAGAAGATGGTTCTGTTGAGGACCAGGGCTCCACCAGCTTTCTAGGCTGTTGTCTGTGCACCTCTCAGCTCACATCTGCCTTTCAGTGTTAACTGCCCCTTGAGTGCCTCATCTTCATTTCCCCAGAGCCCAGCAGGTGCGTGCGTGTGTATATGTGCAGGCACTAGGTTGTGTCTGACTCTTTGCGACCCCACGAACTGTAGCCCACCAGGCTCCTCTGTCCACAGGATTTCCCAGGCAAGAATACTGGAGTTTGTTGCCATTTCCTCTTCCAGGGGATCTTCTTGACCCAGGGATCGAACTTGGGTCTCCTGCTTGGCAGGCTGATTCTTTACCACTGAGCCACTCGGAAGCCCAGCCCAGCAGTTATTCTTCAGTAAACGCTGAGATGCCCTGAACAACATTTACAAGATGAACTAAAGAATAGACACCACAAGACACAAAAGGCCACATATTATGTGATGCCGGGAATATGCAATGTCCAGAAGATGGAAATCCATAGAGAAAGAAAGCAGCTTTGTGGTTGCCGGGGGCTGCGGTGGCCAATATGATTTTCTGGAATTAGACAGTGCTGATGGCTGCACAGCTCTGAATATACTAAAAACCATTTAATTGCACACTTTAAAAGGGCGAATTTATGCATTATGAGTTATGAATTACACCTCAACAAAGCTATTTGAAAGGGGAGGTTAGAATCAATACCTATAGTGCTCCAATGGTAGTAGAAAGAGCGTTAGACTTTGAATCAGGTGACCTGTATTTCAGTCTTTACCTGGAAAATGAGCATGACCTCAACCCCTTCTCATGAGGTTGAAGGACAGGAAAGGATCTCATGGAGTCTGGCCTATTAAGGTGCCAGTACTCAGCTCCAGAATCAACAAGCAGAAAAGTGTTCTGATGACGTGCTATCAGGTCCCCGGGAGGAACACATCCCTCCCTGTTGCCATGGCAACATCTAACATCACTCAGCTGACTTACTTGGGATCTTGTATGCCTTGGGCTTTATGACCCAAGACCCTAGGGTAAAGACCATTTCTGGAAAACTCAACAACCTCACATGATTGTTTCGTTCTTTTTATTCTACTACTAATAACATATCCCGTTTTTGTTACTTCGAGCTTCTATAAAAGAACTTACCTAGCACAGAGAATGCACACTCTCCCTGCTACACTGTAAGCTGGCAGGGCAGCACCAAGTCTGTCTGCCTCAATACTGTGCCTCCATCGGAGAATATGCCTGGCACACAGGTACAAGAGACGTACCTGAATGAGTGAGTGGATAGTTTTGGAAGTTTACTTTTTGGCTCATTTTTGAAAAGAAAGAACTTACAAAGTGTAAGAATAATTTTAGTAAAACCAGTGCATAGAGAAAATTAAATTAGGAAGAAAGGAATATGGTTTAACCAAAATTATTAATTCCTGCATTCCACTCTTATGTACTGAGCACTGTTAGGCATTAAGAATTGTTCCTCCAGAAGATACGCTGAAGTCCTAAACCTCAGTACCTCAGAATGTAACCGTATTTGGATATAGAATCCGTACAGAGATAATCAAGCCCAAATGAGATCAGTAGAATGGGCTCTAATCTGACTGGTGTGCTGACAGAAAGGGGAAATTTGAACACAGAGACAGATACACACAGAGGGAAGGTGATGTGAAGAAACTTGAGGGAAATGCCATGTGAAGACAGAGGCAGAGACTGGAATTATGCTTGCAGAAGCCGAGAACTACCTGGGGCTGATCAGCTGCAAGACGCAAGAAAAGCTCTTTCCCGTGCAGGTGTTAGAGGGAGTGGGGCCACCAACACCTTGACCTTGGGCTTCTGGCCTCCAGAATCATGAGACAAATTCTATTCTTCTATTCGGTTTCTGGAACCTGGGAAACTAACACAAGCACCTACTATGTGCCATACCAGCAAAGAGCCACAAATCCTTCCCCACAGGGAGAGTAGATTCTATTCCAGAAAGCAGCAAACTATGCCAGCCATTCATTTATAGGCTGGTGTCTCACCACCAGCACCAACTCAAGCAGTTACCATAGAGACCGCATGGCCTGCATAAAGCCCAGGATAGTGACTCTCTGACCCTTTACAGAGGAAGTGTGCAGACACTGTTCAAGTGGATAAGAACAGACAATAAGCAATACCAAAGAAATGACTGGGGCTTCCCCAGTGGCTCAGTGGTGAAGAATTTGCCTGCAATGCAGGAGACATGTGTTCAATGCCGGGATCAGGAAGATTCGCTGGAGGAGAGCACAACAATCCACTCCAGGATTCTTGCCTGGAGAATCCCATAGACAGAGGAGCCTGGCGGGCTACATTCCTAGGGTTGCAAAGAGCTGGACATGACTGAAATGACTGAGCATGCACGCAAGAAATGACTGGGTTCGTCAGAAAGTGGTAGATGAGCAAGGTGAACACCACAAAGAGTGTGGGGTCTGGGCTGCGATTTCAACAGAGTGGTCGCTATAAGACAGCCTCACTTGAGCTAAGATCAGGAGGAGGGAAGGGAAGCTTCTGAGAGAAGTGCATTCTGGGCACTGGAGACAGCCAGTGCAAAGGCCCTGGGGTGGGAAAGCACCGGAATGAGCAAGAAGGGGCAGTGCAGAACACCATCAGAGAAGCAGGGATTGCAGGACCAGGTCTCATAGTTGCTGTAGGACGGGCTTTGATGCTGATGGACACAAGGAGTCCCGGGGCAGAAGAGCAGGCACCACACATGACAGGCTCTTCCTGGCTACAATGTGAGGGGCAGAGGAGAAAGGAGGGGAGACAGTGGCAGGGCTTCTGCAATAACCCAGGCAGCAGGGGACGGCGGTCTGGGCTACAGCGGGCAAAGGAAGGTAGCTTCTGGAATTACTTTGACCAGAAAGTCAACAGCAGAAAGCACTGTTAAATGAGGCCAAGTTGTCAAGAGACTTGGGAGCAGCCAACACCTGTCTTCCCTGGGAACTAAGCGATGCAGGAGGCCAGGGCAGAGGGCAGGGGGCCTGGCTGAGAAAGCCTCTCAAGGCCCAGTGCTCTCTGCCCAGTGCATTTTTTTTTTTATGTTTACTTATTTGGCTGCATCGGGTCCTAGTTGCAGCATGCAGGATGTTCGTGTGGTGGGTGGGCTTCTCTCTAGCTGAGGCGCATGGGCTCAGCAGCTGTGGCACTCGGGCTTAGTTGCCCTGCGGCATGTGGGATCTTAGTTCTCTGACCAGGGATCTAACCCACATCCTCTGCACTGGAAAGCGGATTCTTAACCACTGGCCCAGCCAGGAAGTGCCCATCCTGTTTAGTGCGTTCTGACCCCAGAAAGGGAGTGGCCTGGGCCTGCTCAAGCTCTCTGCAGGGATGCCCCAGGTATGGTGGCAGAGATGGGTGGATTCACGGGCAGCCAAGGCCCAGAAGGAGCATTTGGCAGCTGATGATAAATGTGAATGCAGACACACCACACAGGCAGCCAGTTGTGGAAGGAGGAAGAGATGAGACCAGTTCACCTGGGAAGGAGGATCTTGGAGGGCTGGTGGGTTTTGGTGGGAAGCATGATATCGTTCCAAATTCTCCTTTTCAAGTCACTTCATTTAGAAAAATCTAGAGATTGTTTCTGACAGCCCAGGGAGGACTGGTGAGCAGGGTGTCCCTCAACTGTGTGTGTGTGTTGGGGGAAGGAGGTGAATGGGACTGTGCGAGGAGGGAGCACACTCTGCCTGGCTTTTTAGTGTGGTTCAGGTACAGTTAAGTGCAGGGCGCTCGCTGCGTTGCTCAGATGACTCCATGGACTATAGCCCCGCAGGCTCCTCAGTCCATGGGGTTTTCCAGGCAAGAATACTGCAGTGGGTTGCCATTTCCTTCTCCATGTAGGCGCAGCGCCCTCATCCTCAAGCACCCCATGTGCAGAGGTTAGAAACTATACACGCACTCATTGCACATCACAGACCCTTCGTGGCCAAGTCAGGAAACCTGGCAAAAGCTGTGGCGCCATCTTGGAATTTTCAGGCCAAATGTGATGTCTGTGACCAACAAGGATGCATCCCGGCCTCAGGCTGGGTGGGAACAGGCTTCGTCCCTTGAGACTTGTTTCTCTGAATTACATTCAGGCCTAGGTGCCCTTTCTTATGACAAAAGACTACCTGAGGCACCCAGGGCTGCTTAAAATGAGCTATGGTTAGAGAATCAGTATTGGTTAGAAGGTTACTTGCAAGCTGGAGTCAAATAAGGAAACACTGGATAAAGATACAAGGATCTGAGGGCAGAAGGAACTCATTATGTCCATTCATGGAAAAAGCAACACACTCCTGCCACTTCCGGCTCTGACTGTCCACTGACAGGAACCATAAACCCACGAGACTGTGAACCGAGGCAGAAGACGCTTCAGGGAGGTGCTCTGTTCTTTCTGTGCATTTTTCTCCATAGATGGTACCCCCAGCATGGGAATTCTACAATTTTAAATGCTAAAAACACACAGTTAATCACAAGGGTTAGCTTCTTTGTGAAGCGTTGACATCACCCAGGGACTCTTTAGCTTCCAGCTGACCCAAAAGCCACCAAGTCACAGAGACAAGGAGAACTTCAGCCACAGAAAGATTTATAATCCATCCGGCGGTTTTATTTGTGAAGAAGCCCTGCTACATGTCTTACTGCCCCTCCAGACCATGGCCTGTGCCCTCCATGTTCCTCACTTCATAAAACAACAGACTTGTGTGGAGTGGAGCTGGGAAGGGAGAGAAGACCGGAAGGACGCTGATAACCATGATAATGAACAGAGCAAAGCATTTGAGATTATGGGTTATTTACTGGATATGAATATGTAATTGAGTAATTGGATATACTTCCACATTAGACACAGTTGCTTAAATCAAAATTGAAATGGAGTCATAAAAATCTCATAATATTAATACTGTTAACTAAAGTCTATAATGAGAGGTTCTCAGGTTGTGCTGCTGCCTAGGGGTCTCCCCATGAGTTTTCATCATGATAGAAGGCCCCCACCCATGGTCACCGGGCATCTCAACAACAAACAACACCTCATTAATCTCAGCCAAGCATCCTGCGTCCAACACCCTCCCACACAGTAGCCAAGGGCCTCACCGTCTACCTTTTTTCCAAGCTGCAAACCTCTGCAGCCTCCTTGATTACTTCTTTAATAAGTGAGTGTTGAACAAGTAAAATTTTCCACTCGTTGAACACTGCTGCTCTTGACGTGTAATAAGGGAAAGAAAGATGGAGCTGAGATGGTGTGTGCGTGCATGTGTGTGTGCGTGTGTGTGTGTGCATGCTTAGTCACTGCAGTTGTGTCCAATTCTGTCCAGTCCTATGGACTGTACCCCACCAGGATCCTCTGTCCATGGGATTCTCCAGGCAAGAATACTGGAGTGGGTCACCATGCCCTCCTCCAGGGAATCTTCCCAACCCAGGGATCAAACCTGTGTCTCTTATGTCTCCTGCATTGGCAGGTGTTTGCTTTATGCCTAGCACCACCTGGGAAGCCTGAGAGGTGCTGTAGGTTGGGCTCTCTCAACCTCAGCCATAGATGTTTGAGGCTGAGACGTCTTCCTTGTGGAGGAGGTGCTATCTTGCACACTGTACGATGTTGAAGAGTATCCCTGGCCTCTACCCACTAGATGCCAGTAGCCACCACCAGTCCCACCATCCCATCTGTGAAGATGTCCCCAGACATTGCTAAATGTCCCCTAGAAGGTTCAGTTGCTCCCCATTGAGACCACTGGTATAGACAAGGACAGATGACCTCCTAAAGGGGAATTCAGATAAAATGAGCCCAACTCAGGGCCCATTAGAGGATCCAAGGAAAAGCACTCTGCTCCTGACTAACTCCAGGGTACAAGCTGAACAGGTGACGGCACAGCTGAACGAGCAGCTGGGCCACATCTGTGACCTGTAACCCACACAGGCACATTCAGTTTGGGCTGCAGGATGGGTCTACCATGACGCAATTTTGGCTTGCCCCTCCCCGCCCCCAAAGTACAGCCCTACACATCGCTGATCATAAATTCTCTTGCTTTGCCTTCCCATCAGCTCACAGAGCATTAGTATTCTCCCTCTGCTGCTCCAAGCTCCCTTCTGTGCCAGTTGGATAGGATGGGCATGAAGTTCCGCTGCCAGAAGGGCTTGGGGGCACCAGCTGCATCAAGTCCAGCATCTCCCCAAAGCCAAGAACTGCGAGTCTTCATCCTTTCATGATGCACCAACCACAGATCAATAGTAACAAAGAGCATTTAAGACAGGCCAACCTCTCTTCCTAGGTTTGCAGGACAAGATCACTACACAAAGGTTCTCACTATCGTCCAAGATGAAGCCAAATATCAACTCTGAAATCTTTCATCATTTCTCAGATCCAGTGTGGAGGAATGAAAGTGGATTCAGAGCTTACAAATGGGCCACGTGCCAAAGGCATGTCCACTTCAAAATCAGTGGCTTGGGAGGCAGAACACATCCTTCTTTAGAAATGATGTGCTAAGCAACTTCAGTATCAATTCACAGTCGTGCAACACGCTTTCATGTACAAAGTACACTCAGATCCATTATTTCATTTAGTCTATGAAATGGCTCTGGGAAATGTTGAGGGATTATTGTTCCCATGTTCAAAAGAAGAAACTACAGTTTACAAGGGATAAATGAGAAGCAGTTCATGAAACTCCATCCAGCCCAGAACAGTCCTTATGGGGAAATGCTCTAATCATATGCGCCACTATGATTCTGCTGGAAAATATTCCTAGTTCCAAGGGTGCAATGGGTCTGCCCTTGCTCTGTTGGCTCAGCGATTCTCTTCCTGCCCTCCCCCACCCCCCGCCCCATTATGTGGCCTCATTATCCAGAACTTCATCCAAGTCACTGATAAAAGCAGAGAACAAGGGAAGGCTCAGGGTGCAGCCCAATAGGCCTCTACTGACCACCCCCATCAGCAGTGCCTCAAACCTCCTTGATGCCTCCACCTGTCTAGACCATGCCTCAGCCTCCTTTTCTCCCAGACCCTTCACCCCCAGGTTGAAGCTGCTTCTGAAAGCTCATGACACCCAGCATATGAGTTTCAGGAGGGTGGAAAGTAGAGCTGAAGCCAAAGAAGGAGCAGAAGGCCCCTGAGAAGATGGGGCGAAGTCACCTCCAATCAGGAGCTCCCCTCACCTCTGGCCTCAACTGCTGCCTCACTACTACTGGGACAAACACCAGGTAAGAGGTGAGAAGAGGGTGGTCACAAAAGGGGGCAGAGGGGAATGAGCCTGGGGGACGGAGAAAGGACAGGAAAGGAAGAAGAGGGGCTGGCCACAGACAGATCGTGGAAGGTCACTCATTCAGGGAAGCCAGATTAACATTAGGCACATTTCATGCACTGTGTTTGCTGAAAGCCGACACAGTGGAACTCTCCATGGTGCTTCTCAGACTTCATCAGAATTAATGGACTGCTTTGCTAACAATGCACACTTCTGGCGGTCACTCCGAACCCACCCTCAAGAGTCCAATTCCCTAGCTTGGAGTGGCCTGATCAAGGTGATCTGAATATCGGATCCTGGGAAACAGCCCTAAGCCCTGCACTCCTGGAGGGCACCCCTTCTGTGGACACTGCCTCTATCTCTGCTCCCTTTCTTGCCATGGCAGATGCTGCTGTGGTTTAGGCAAGCTGAGAGCTGCAGCTGATCTGCAGAGGGGCATGGCACAGTTTTGCTTTATTCCAAGAACAAGCCCCTCACTTGTCCTGTGTTATTCTGACTTGGCACAGACACCCCAGGGCTAAAACATACAGGTGAGCTTCACCCAGCCCTGCAGTGGCTGCCGGCATCCATCCTTGGGCTGGAAACCTCTTCTGGAAGAGCATCACTGGTGAGAAACATACCTTTACAGGGCGGATGCGATAGGAGCCAACCACCACTTGGCACCAAGTCTGAGAACAGAGGCAAGGGATCCAGCAGGGAAGTCGCATCTGAGTCTGTGACTGAGGTCCTGCCTTCCTGGTAAGACTCGAGCTGCCTAGTTGAGCATGAAGGAATGGGAGGAGCTCTGATTCTGTTCCCAGCAAGGCCGGAGCTCACCTGAACCGGTGCATCTTCTTTAAAACTGCATCTGCTCTGTCACTTCAGCGAACTCTAGTTTCTCACAGCAGGCACTTACTTCTCCCCCGAGTAGGTGCAAGTACCTCCCCATCCCTGCACGAGAGCGGCAGACGGGCGTGTGGACCGGGCGGGCCCGGGGCAGGGACTCACCTTGCCAGTGATGCTTGTAGTCGCACATGCGGGACAGGGCGATCATCATGGCGCAGTACAGGGGCAGGATGGCAGCACAGAGCCGCCAGCTCTTCCCCCGCCCGCTCTCGGTGAAGCAGTGCAGCTTGCCAGCCAAGTAGAACGTTGTGAAGCCAAGGCCTGAAAAGGCAACTGCCAAAGACAAACAGCAGGTGTTACCCCAGCAGGTGGGAAGTGGCAGGGACACAGGGCACCCTAAGCATCCTGGCTGCCATCTTGCAACAGCCCCAGGGTCAAGGCCATGTTGGTGTCAGGCACCATCTCTGCAATCTGTGCTCCTGCTAGAACCACGCTGGTACGAAGCTTTCAGCAATGAGAAAAACCTTTCAGGCTTGCATGTGATCAAAATCTACTCAATCTCATTCATTCAACAATGATTTGAGGGGTAGCTACTGTGTGCTAGACAGGCATTGTTCAAGGTGGGGGAAATTAAAACTTGATTCAGAGGCTGTCTCTGTTCTCGAGGGGCTCATGGACTGGCTGAGGGTCTTGGCTGCGCTAACAGAGAGTTTTAATACTGTGTTATACTGTGTTTGGAGTTCTATGTGAATAAAAGTGCCTGCAGAACAAATGACTGATGACAGCTTAGCTTTGAAAAGTGAGGGAAAGAAAGGGAGTCTTAGCTTGGTAAGTTTTAGCTCAGGAAGATGGGACCAGCAAATGCTATAGAAAAGTGGGTTTGACAGAGAAGCCAGTGGTAACAAATTTCTTATCTTCTCTCAGAAATTATGGTTATTAGTTTCTAGAACTGCAAATGAAACTCAGCTTCACTGGATCCACTGTCAAAAGTGTGCAGTCAGGTGGAGTAGGTAAGCCCTGAGCTTTTTATCTAGTTAGGTTTAATACACAGCTGAAGTCAGTGAGATTAAGGTGAGTCTTCTACGGACTTAAAACAACAGTGCTCAACCCCGGGATATACTCAGAAATCACCTTTAAAACCCGGGAAGTTTTCAAAAATACTGGTAGTCAGACCTCATTATCAAACCTTCTATTTGCACTAGTCTGGAGTGAACCCTAATGGTGCACGCATGCACGTGTGTGTGTGTGTGTGTGTGTGTGTACACTCCTCAAGTGATTCCAGTGGCAGCCAGGAGTGAGTTTAGAGGCTTCTCTTGAGGGAAGGGGCTACAGCTCCCACCTGCTCTGGACATCAGCCTACTCAAAACTCTCCTCTTGATCAGAAAATACTCCTGAGGGGCAGGGCTCCAAGGCAACCATCCTGCACAGTGATTTGATAGAGTTGGTAGAATGGGGCTAAAGCTAGGGCATCAAGGACTTTAACAGACTGTCTGAAGCCTGAGCAGCAGCCTCAGCACCAGTGAGTCAGTCACGAATACAGAACCTCAGACCTGCCCCAGATGTACTAAGTTAGAATCCCCTTTCACAAGATCCACAAGTGAGCCAGATGTACCCTGAAGTCTGAGAAGGCCTGGCCTACAGAACATTCATCCTCTTGATATGGTGTGTCTGAGAGTCCATCTTCAGGAACTAATAAAAAACCATGGGGATATCTAGAAGATATTCTGCTTAAAATTATTATGTAATTATGGGGGAAAAGTAAAGATAAAGAAATAGACTATTTCCATTCAATGAATTATGATGCAGCCATGGAAAATATTTCTGACCATGTGAAGGAGATCGCACCAGTCCGTCCTAAAGGAAATCAACTCTGAATGTTCATTGGAAGGACAGATGCTGAAAACTAAAGCTCCAATACTTTGGCCACCTGATGTGAAGAGTTGACCCACTGGAAAAGACACTGACAGTGAGAAAGATAGAAGGCAGGAGAAGGGGATGACAGAGGATGAGATGGCTGGATAGCATCACGGACTCAATGGACATGAATTTGAGCAAATCCTGGAAGACGGTGAAGGACAGGGAAGCCTGGTGGGCTGCAGTCCGTGGGGTTGCAAAGAGTCAGACATGACTGAGCAACTGAGCAACAAATGTAGCACCACAGACAATACTTAGGACACAATGTTAAGTGAAAAAGCAGGACTCTAAGTCACAAGTTCATTGTAATCATGGTTATAGTACATAAAGATGGATAACCTGCCATATTAATGAATTATCTCTAATAATAACACGTCTTCTTAAATAGGGTTCCCCAAGTATGAACACAAACTTATTCCAAAGCAGAACTTCTTCGACAATCAAATTAAACAAGGTAACAGAGGATTGCTTGTTTTTTTTTAAATTAATAAACCACTATTATGCCAGGTTTATCTCAGGAATAAAAATGAAGCACTTAAATATTTTTGAATAATGATTTGTACTCAAACAGTAAAGCAGTGCCAATATACACTGAATATTCTGTTTAAAGTAAAACTCTATGCAAAACTGCATTGCCCAGGCCAGTTCTAAATTGTTTGCTATGATGAAGGGTGTTACTAATAGATGGTTTATAGTGTGTTTCACGGAGAAGGCAATGGCACCCTACTCCAGTACCCTTGCCTGGAAAATCCTATGGACAGAGGAGCCTGGTAGGCTGCAGTCCATGGGGTCGCTAACAGTTGGATAGGACTGAGCAACTTCCCTTTCACTTTTCACTTTCATGCATTGGAGAAGGAAATGGCAACCCACTCCAGTGTTCTTGCCTGGAGAATCCCAGGGACGGGGAGCCTGGTGGGCTGCTGTCTGTGGGGTTGCACAGAGTCGGACACGACTGAAGCGACTTAGCAGCAGCAGCAGCAGTGTGTTCCAAAGCAGCCCCGTTTGGCCACCATCCTAGCAAACGCAATGGGCTCTTAATTCCCCATCCTCATCCATTTTGCTCTGTTTCTTCTCTTCATTCACACTCTGTCCTGAGGGATCAGAGTGGGCAGAAGAGGCTGGGCACTTGGCTCTGGTGGGGACTGGCCTCCTCCTGAGCTCTTAAGGGAGGAGTGACAGACTTTGTTCAAATCTGACAGCCTAACAGTCTACCCACCTAACTACTGCTACTCCATTTATATAAGGATCTTGAGCATCCATGGATCTCGGTGTCCGCAGGGGGCCCTAGAACCAATTCCTTAAAGGATACTGAGAGATGACTGTACATTGAATGTGATGAGCATAAAAGATCTGCCCTGAAGCTTTGCAGGGTTATGGATGGAAGTTTTCAAGATTTGAATCAGGAGAGAGGCAGTCCTGGGTGTTGCCAAGTTGTCAGTAATAAAAACAAGGTCAGGGAGTATAGGGTGGATGTTGAGCAGGAATTTGTATGTGTCCCCATAAACAATGGTTTGGAGACTTTAAGATAGATGAGTCCAGACTCAACAGCCTCTGGGAAGATTCACAAGATGGACAAGAGAAGGGGCTGCTAAAAACCCACCAAGGTCAAGTCCTAGGGCATGTGGTCCAAGGCCAGACCCTTGACCTCCACCGGATCACCTCCATGACCCCAGAAACTCAGATCTGGCCAGCTCCGACAGTGAGGGCTGTGGCTCAAAGGAGAGCAAGCAAAGCACATCCTCTCTCTCACAGTGGGGCCCATGCTGCAGGTCCTCCAAAATGGAGAGCTATCTGCTTCTCGGAAAAGAAGTGAAGTGAAGTGAAAGTTGCTCAGTCGTGTCCAACTCTTTGCGACCCCATGGACTATATAGTCCATGGAATCCTCGAGGCCAGAATACTGGAGTAGGTAGCCTTTCCCTCCTCCAGGGGATCTTCCCAACCCAGGGATTGAACCCAGGTGTCCTGAATTGCAGGCAGATCCTTTATCAGCTGAGCCACAAGGGAAACCCTCTTGGAAAAGAAAGAGGGGTTCAAAGGAATTTTCAAGGCTGAGTTCAACAGCCTAGATCCTGTAGGCATCCTACAGCAGCTGATCTCCTTCGGCACATCCTATTGGTCCTCCGGGCAGCATGTCTAAAGCAGCACGGTGTGTCCTTACTTGTCTAGCTGACACAACAGACTCTGATTCCATGTTAGACCTATGCTTGTCACTTTCTCACTGATATTCCTACAGTTATTGAACCGGCACGTGGTCCTTTGACAACGGGCTTCTGAGGCACCTCCTTCTGGCCCAGCCATGGGCAGCTCAGGTGCTCTGCCCAAACTCCTGTTTTCCCAAATACCAACTGCATGAGAATTAGGCTTTATCAAACTATACTGAACTCATAGGATCCCACAGTTTTCTGCCCCCACCTCCTTTGAGGCTGGCAGTTTGGGACCAAGATCCTCCCGTGAGCCTTTCAGCTCTGAAATCCTGGGACTTCTCAAAGCTTCGATTCAAATTCAACTGAGAGAAAAAGAAAGCAGAAAGGTTTTTAAAGAAATGCTTTCCAACCTGAGCCAAACAACACCCTCTTCTCGTCTCAAAGAAATGGGTACGTGAGACTCTGAAGGGCCACAAAAGCTGGCATGCTAGTGAGGGGCAGGGAGATGACATTTGTTCCAAGGGTTTGCCTTCCCCCTGAAACGTGGTCCCTGCTTCCAGCATGATTAGGCGAGAAAACCGAGCATCAAAGAGGCAGCAGAGCACCGGACATTTGGAAGATGGAGATGATAAAGTATGATAAATGCCTTCATATTTTGTTAACATTATTAGCACCAGAAATACGATTACAATGATGGTATCAGAGGAAGCTGAGAGTCGACCTCTCCTGGGGGCCCAGAACGTGCTTATTGCTCTCCAGAGTTTAGAACACACACACACACACACACACACATACACACACACAAGCACTCACAGGGATCAAGGGAAGAGCATATGCCCCTTGTTTTCAAAGTCTGTAGCACGTTTCCTTGGCAGGAACGAGCTGACTGTAAATATTTCTCTGTTGCACTGGCTGTGAGAAGTAAAAATACTCTTAAAGCCTCTAAACTAGGAAGCAGATGAAGGAGGGCGGCTCCCCCACCTGTTTCTGGCACTTTGGGGGCTCACTTGGCTGTCATCAACGAGAGTCGATAAGCAAGACCTCACCATACAAGTTGCTGGTCCAGGCGGTGATGATAGGCATGGGGCCTGGACAGGGCTATCTGCCCGCCTGGCGATTCTAAAAGGGAGTTACTGACTCATCTCTGAATACACACATGAACTGTCATAGGTTTACAACATTCCCTTTGCAAGAAAGGTCTATTTACTGAGTCAGCTTAGGTGGCAACCCACTCCAGTATCCTTGCCTGGAGAATCCCATGGACAGAGGAGCTTGGCGGACTACAGTCCAGGGGGTGGCAAAGAGTCAGATTGTGACTACTAACACAGACACTGCTGAGTCGCTTCAGTCGGGTCCGGTTCTGTGCGACCCCATAGACGGCAGCCCACCAGGCTCCCCATCCCTGAGATTCTCCAGGCAAGAACACTGGAGTGGGCCGCCATTTCCTTCTCTGATGCATGACAGTGAAAAGTGAAAGTGAAGTTGCTCAGTTGTGTCCGACTTGCAGCGACCCCATGGACTGCAGCCCACCAGGCTCCTCTGCCCATGAGGTTTTCCAGGCAAGAGTACCGGAGTGGGTTGCCATTGCCTTCTCCAACACACACACACTTAGGTGAAATAAAGTCATTTTGCCTTTTCCTCCCCAGCTGACTTTAAACCAAGTGAAAGAGGTTTGGACCCCAACGACTACAAGAAATGAGAAAACCGGCACCAAAGAAAAGGCTTTAAAAAGAAATGAGGTAAGAATCAGGGGGACAGACTCAGCTTTTGAGGTTGTATTTTTACTCTAATTATAATGAATTTCCCCAAACTGATTATAGCTGACACCACAAATGGAATTGTGCTCTAATGAGGTAATTTGTACAAATTGTTCACGTGATGCTCAAAGAGTAAGTATTTTCTTTTCCAAGAGGGAGAAAGGCGATACTGGGTAGTGGAATAATTTTTTTTTTAATTAATTTATTTATTTTTGGCTGAACCGTGTCTTCATTCTGCACGTGGGCTTTCTCTAGTTGCGGTGAGCGGGGGCTACTCTCTAGTTGCAACGCTCTGGCTTCTCATTGAGGTGGCTTCTCCGTGTTGTGGCGTACAGGCCCTAGGATGCGGGGGCTTCAGTAGTTGTGGCTCACAGGCTTAGTTGCTCTGGAGCATGTGGGATCTTCCTGGACCAGGGATCGAATCCATGTCCCGTGCACTGGCAGGTGGATTCTCAACCACTGGACCACCAGGGAAGTCTCTGAATAAATTTTAATGTTGAAGGGTGTTTTGAGGAGTTTGCTAGCACATCTCCACAAGACCATCCAAAACCAAGGAGGCAGAACACGTATGCCTGGTCAGCCCCTGCAGACTCCTAACAAGCAGCGGGGTGCTTCTGGGAGCGTGGGGTACAGGTTCCCATTCTGGCTCTGCCATTAACTGAATGTGTGCTTCTAGGCAAGTCTCTTTCCCACTCTGGGCCTCAGTCTGCTCTGTAAAATAAGAGGCTGATCCACAAGGGGCCACCACATCGTGCCCGGGGGAGCCAGGTAAATAGGGAGCATGAGTTAAGTAGTTGGATACTGAGTCAACATTTTTGCAACAGAAAGCCCTCTTGGTCTGTCTTCTACTACTCCTCTATTGCTAGACACTCAGATCCAAGAGATATTTTCAGAAAAAAATTCAATGGTTCATTTGTGATGATAAATGGCAACTAATACCTGGCCTCGCCTTTGGGAGACACTTGAGAGTGGTGAGGACTGGGGAAAACAGAAACATTTGCTTATTTAAAGATGCAGCCCCTTCCCTCTGCTCAAGCTGGTGTCTGCCACACGGGCTCAGTGTTCCCAGAAGTTTTGAACTTCTAACAGAAGACGGAAACCCTGATATTTATGAGAAATGTCTCCATTTAAATGTGAACAATTCATCAAAAATGAATACAGTACAGACCACATGAAACGCATCTGTGTACTAACAGGGTTGGGTCAGTGGGCTGCCAACTTGAGATCACTGGAATTCTGCTTTCAGTGCTAGTGGTCCACTGTCTAAATGACCCCTAAGTCTGTGCTAAATGTGATAGACATCAATTTATCCCTTCTCTCTACACTAGAGCAAAGAAGCACTTGAAAAGCCTTAGAGTTGGTGTTGCTTAAACCAATAGCAACCAACAAATTAAGTGACACAGGAGATTCAGGGACTGAATACTCAGTTCAACAGGAGGGGAGTATTGTGTGCTGCTGAGAAAAGCAGACGTTTCAGGACTCAGCTCTGCCACCTTCTCCCATGTGAGCTCATCTCTGGGGGCCTCAGTTTCCTCATCTGTACAATGGGCTTGGTAGCACTCAACTCACAAAGCATTCTTGAGGATGAGCTCACAAGGAGCTGTAACAGGCTTAGCTTGGTGCTGAGTGACTGCTCTCCTAACTCTGCCAGCTCTGCAGCTGCTGTTGAGTTCTGCCTGGTTCTAGAAAGTTTCATCCTCAAAGAAAAGCTTTCCTAAGCTCTACTCTTGCAATCTGTAGCTCCTCAGTTATATAACTGCATGCTTGCTTACAGAGATTTCTGGAGCTGGGTTCCTAGCCTCTTAGCATTTTGTAGCCCCTGCAGCTCTCAGCAGATGTAAAACAATCTCAGCTGGTAAAATGAACAAATTACAGACCCAGTGAGAAAAGCCAGCAGAGATACTGTTCCCACTCTACTCGGGAGATGCCTGAAGCTCTCTGATGAGAGGGTCAGACAGCCAGGAGGCCATTCTAATGGCACATGACCCGGCATGTAGCTCGTCTCCTCTGATTCCGAGTTTCACTGTGTTGACACCTACTTTTACAACCCTTTGGCCCCAAATTTCTTAAAAGGACTAGTTTCTCATTCATAGTTTCTTTTTTTTTTTATTATGTAGCAGAGTTTTATTAAAGTAAGAAAAGGTACAGAGAAAACTTCTGACATAGACATCAGAAAGGGGATGGAGAGTGCCCCCCCACCCCGCTAGTGTTAGCAAGGGAGTTATATACTTTCTAAATTAGTTATTGCAATACATGAAAAGAATGTCTCAGTTCTGTGAAGATCTTACTAGACTCATTTCCATAATATATAGTTTAAGATAACAAGATTGTCCAGAATATTTTCAGGAAGGAGAAACTGTCCTCAAGCAGGATCCATTGTTGCTATATAATTCTTGACGTGACGTGACGTAAAGTTGCTCAGTCGTGTCCAACTCTTTGAGAACCCATGGACTGTAGCCCACCAGGCTCCTCCACCCATGGAATTTTCTAGGCAAGAGTACTGGAGTGGGTTGCAATTTCCTTCTCCAGGCCTCTTACTTTTTAAAAATCCAACTTGAGCATCTGGAAGTTCACGGTTCACATACTGTTGAAACTTGGCTTGGAGAATTCTGAGCATTACTTTGCTAGAGTGTGAGATGAGTGCAATTGTGTGGTAGTTTGAGCATTCCTTCGCATTGCCTTTCTATGGGATTGGAATTCATAGTTCATTCTAGCTAAGATGCTCGCTCTGTTTTCTTTATATGGCAAGCTATATTTATTAACATTCTAAGTTAATAAGAGATTTCACTTTCAAAAAAGGACGAGAGAAGATTGCTACAAATCTTAGAGAGACTGTGGGTCCACAGGGCATTTATTGCCTAAACCATTCAACTGAACAGTAAAGACAGTTATTTATTCCTAATGAAATGACTGACAGAAGATCATTAGCCTCTGATGTAGCTATAGAACCAGAATCATAATTTCAAGGGGAAGTTTTGATAAAAATTATAGAACAGACTCAGTACCACAATGATTTTTTTAAATCTCTCCTTTCTAATCCAGCAGTAAAGAGATTGTTTTGCTATGATGTAGGAGATGTGTCTATCTTAGCTGGAATGAAGAGAATTCTCAAAATCTGGGAAATTTTCTAAATATCACACTAATGATACCTCTTGATACAATTACAAAGAAATTGTAATAAAATTTCTTTCATTACAATTGATATAATCCAAGCGTGTTGGGGAGGCAAGATTAAAAGTATTCATCCATGCAATAAAGTTGCCTGTGATTCCAGGAACAGTCAGAATGCCCAACGGCCTCTGGAAGAATTACTTACTCCAGCACCATCAGTCATAAGAGTTCGTAAGAACTGCTCTGCTGGTGAGGAGCTGAAAGCCATCTGCTGAGACCAAGGGAGACAGGATGGGTCCTAAGCACCTTGGGGAAGGCAGGCAGAGTTTGAGGTTCTTGAAGCCAAAACCATTTGACCACCTCATCCAGAGGAATAGCAAGAACCATTTTAACCCACTGGAGGGGACCAGGTAGCCAAGAAGACCCAGTGGCTGCAACATCAGAGATGTCAAGTGAATTGAGACCCTACAGCAAGGCAAGGGTGGCGTGGGGATGGAGCACAGGTGGGAATGCTCTTGTGCACAGCTGGATGGATCCAGGCAGGCATACTGACCCCCCGCCACCAACCTCCCACCTATGTGACCTGGGGTGAGGTGCTTAACTTCCGAGGCTCAGGCTTGTCACCTCTAAGATGGATAAGCCAACAGGTGTCCACAGAGCCGCTGAAAGCACCGATGGTAGAGTGCCCAGGGCACACTGGACAAAGTGACCAGTACTCCTTAAGCCCTAAGCTAAAATCTCATCTCTTTCCCCTCCATCTGCTGCTTCTACTTATGCTCTTCCTCAAAATCATGCTGCATCCCTGCAGTGAATCTGAGAACATGGAAAAGGAAATCAAGCAAACACGCATAGAAAGCTAAAAGGATGTGAGTTCCGGGTTGGCTCCATGACCACGCCACCAAGATGGCGTCTGTGTCTGTTGCCATTCTATGCCCCACATCAAAAACTGGTGCTCGAGATGAGTGAATGAACAAATTAGTGACAGGAAGGATAATATGAAAACTGGACGAGATGGTGTGTACTCTTGGGGGCTCCAAGGAAACAGTGATGAGCCTCCCTTTTCTGCCCAACAAACTCCTCCCTGCAAGGCTTGGTTTACGTGACACTGCCTCAGAAGTCTTCCCCAGCTCCAGCAGCAGGGGCAATGGGCTCTGAGCGCCTTCTGCACCTGCCTTCATAACACTTAGCACCACTCCTGTCATGCATGCGCCTGGCCAGCATCTCTCCCTTCCACTAGATTCTCAGCCTGCACTCACTAGGAGCTCCAGCAACCCATGTGCTGAATGACTGGCTGAAGACTTGATAACCAGAGAAGGTTTCACAGAAGAAGACAGGGATGCACCCAGGGGAGGAGGAGGGCTGGAGTCAGGCTCCAACCGCACCAGGTCAGGATAACGTGTGGTGGGAAGGCGAGCTGGGCCTCCATTGAATTCTTCCGCATCTCACCCCACCCTCCAGACATTCACATTCTCTTTTAAATACACACACACACATCCACACACACTTCCCTGCCCTCCTCCTGCAAGAATGACCCCAGAGTTCTCCTGGAACCTTCATAGCAGGGGTTCCTCTGGTTTTCAGAGACTGGTAGCCACCTCCAAGATATCTGGGCTAGTTTCTGAGGAACAATGTAAAAAACTTTACAAAAGGGAGCCATGAAATGCTAGGAGTCTGAAGGATGGGCGGGTGGAGTAGCAATTTCAGTGAATGAGAAAAGAAGGAAAGCGGAAACTGTCTACTCGAGCAGGTACCAGGAGTGTTCTATCAGAAGGAGGACAAGCCCATCAGGCACGGAGAGCCCCCTCTGTCAGACTCTGCACTAGAAGCTTCCATGACTTGGCTTTGCTGCATCCCCAGAAAAACACAATGACAGAGCTATCGGGCCATTACATGGATGAGAAATGGAGGCTCAGGTCGAATTACCTACTGAAGGTTAATGCAGTCCTTAAGAAACTGTGAATTAAGTAACTAGCCTCTCATTAAAATAAATTAATTAATTTACAAAAAAATAAGAAAAAAAGAAACTGTGAATTATTTCTAAACAGAGCAAAAAGATCACATATTTTCTTGGCATGGATGTACTTACAGCACTTCTAGCTGCCTGTTTGTTTTACACTCCCTGTAGGCATGTGACGATGAAGGTCACTGTTCAAGCCTTAGAACCCAGCACACTGCCTGGGAGGAAAAGTCAGCGACACACGGTGACTGAATGAATATACAAATGGCAGAGATAGTTTAGTCCTTTCCCAAACATAACTTCTTTTGAACAAGTACTCTGGCAAGAGGCCAAGCTCCTTAGAGAAAGAAAGACATACATGGCCATGAAAGGTCGTATCCTCCACCCACTGTTTCAGGCAGCATGATTCTGCAGCTACCTGAGCCAGAAGATGATCTCCACCTCATGATGGAAAGGCTCGCACTGCCTTGTTTGAGAATGAGCTATGGGGAAAGAACTGGAAAGCTCGTAATTAGTCTGAAAGCAAATGTCAGAAGCAGGAAGTGCAAACAGAGAAAAGCAGACTGTAAACTCCTTGCATAACCTCAGTTTGCACCCCCAAAGAGGATGTTGCTCCGGATTAAAAAAAAAAAAAAAAAGAATCACCTCAGACACAATGCACAAAACGTGCAGAGGAAGCTCGAGGGGTAAGGAAGAAACTGACTTTGGGAGAAGGTGGCGGTCCTTTTGTCAAGCCCCAGAGGTACCAATCCTGGGAAAGGAAGAAGCTCAGCAGAGGAGGATTCAGTTCAGCTCAGTCCCTTAGTCATGTCCAACTCTTTGCGACCCCATGAATCGCAGCACGCCAGGCCTCCCTGTCCATTACCAACTCCCGGAGTTCACTCAGATTCACGTCCATTGAGTCAATGATGCCATCCAGTCATCTCATCCTCTGTCGTCCCCTTCTCCGCCTGCCCACAATCCCTCCCAGCATCAAAGTTTTTCCAGTGAGTCAACTCTTCGCATGAGGTGGCCAAAGTACTGGAGAGGAGGATTAAGGATTTCTAAATGACAGAAATCACTTTGTCTCTCCCCCATCCACCCCTACAGCTTCATGAAAAGTTCTTACTAGGAATCATAAATGTTACTCCTCGCCCCAGAGAGAGCTAAGTAAGAACAGGCACCAAGATGGAATGTGGTTTTGCATATCACACTCTCCTAATCTACTGAAGGTCTAAATCCCTAGGACAACTTTTGTTTTTTTCAGTCTTGATTATACAACACAGTGACCTGAAACATGAATATGAGAATAAACCTTCAAAAGGGAGAGATTACCTTTGCCATAACCCTATTAGAGGAGCCAATAAAAGCTTGGGCAGAATTCAGATAAAGATAACATTTTAATGGAAAATCATTTTATTTTACCTCCAATGGATGGCCTTAGCAGAACATGAATTTGATGGCGAGATTTGAATAGTAATGCACACATTTGAAAAACAACTAAAAAGAAACAACTAAAGGTAGCTATTAACTGGCCCAAGGTACTCATCTGATTGGACTTCTCAGGTGGCGCTGGTGGTAAAGAACGCACCTGCCAATGCACAGACATAAGAGACCTGGGTTCAGTCCCTGGGTCAGGAAGGTCCCCTGGAGGGGGCATGGCAACCCACTCCAGTATAAATCTCCATGGACAGAGGAGCCTGGTGGGCTACTGTTCATAAGGTCGCAAAGAGTCGGACGTGACTGAAGCAACACAGCACACACATGCTCATCTGATCAGCCTCGTCCCAGGGTGTACAGTCTTCAGGAGAAAGCCTGGAAGTTTCACCGACTGATCCTGCTCAGCTGCCTTCTCAAGATGTGGCCTCAACAGCATCTGCCTTTTGTAAAATGTTGTACCACCTGCAAGTGTGATTTGTCAGGGAGGACACTCTTCGAACTTGCCCCTGGCAGCCTTGATTGAGGCTTTCAGCCTGACTAGGAAGGGAATTTGAGAAATAATAGAAATATAGCTCATGGCATAGAGCTCCTAAAATCCTTGAAAATCCCAAGGAATGACAAGAGCATATTGTTCCTCTTAAGTCGCTAAGTCGTATCTGACTCTTCTGCGACCCCATGAACTGTAGCCCGCCATGATCCCCTGTCCATGGGATTCTCCAGGCCAGAATACTGAAGGGGATTGCCATTCCCTTCTCCAGGGGCTCTTCCCAACCCAGGGATTGAACCTGGTACTCCAGCATTGGCAGACGGGTTCTTTACCACTGAGCCACCAGGGAAGCCCGATAAGAGTATGAGGAGCATCTTTTGTTCTATTGCAGTAACTCTGGGTGGGCTCCTGGAGCATGGCTGGTCCAGAAAGATCAAGGCATGATGAGAAGCTTAGAATTTTCATCTCCTGTTCTCCAGAGAGGGGAGAGGGACTGTAAACAGAGTTCATGATAGATCAGACCTGCATGATGAAGCCTCCACAAAATTCCCAAAGGTACGAGATTCAGAGAGCTAAGAGGCTGGTGAACATATTCATATACCAGAAGGGTGGCCTTGACTCCATGGGGACAGAATTTCCTGTGCCCAGGACCCTCCCAGACCTCACCTTATTACCTTTCTATCTGGCTGTTCATCCTGCATCCTTTTTCATAGCCCTTAATGGACTGGTAAATGTCAGGAAGAGTTTCCCTGAGTTCTGTGTGCTGCTCTAGCAAATGAATCAAACTGGAGGAGGGGGTCGTGAGAACCTCAGATCTGCAGCTGATTAATGAGAAGTACAAATGACAACCTGAACCTGCGAAGGGCTTCTTAAATAGGGGAAGTCTGGCGGGGATGAACCCTTTACCATGGGATCTGAGACTCTTCAGGTAGAGATGTTGGAAATGAGTGAAACTGTAGGACACCCGGCAGAGAGCGGCTTGGTGGGAAACCCCTGCACCTCTGGTGTCAGAGGCACCGTAAGTGTGATAGGCATGTGAGAGGAGAGGAAAAACATGGGAGGAAGACTGGGTTGTAGCCGCAAGCTATAAATGAGCTGGCATTAAGAGGATCTACTACCTCCGAGGTGTTCGGCTTAAATGCTGACCTCTAGGGTAGCTGGTGATGAGTGCTGGCCACACAGTCCAACCAAACCTTCCCAGTACTGTGTAACTGGAAAAGGGGAAGGAGAATGGACTTCACCTTTCTGTCCTAAGTTAGGCTAGACCAGTGTTTGGTAACTGCAGAAAACCACAGCATCTGCCAGTTTTAGGACCAAAGGCCCAGATGACTGGGTAGCTGATGAGGTGGCTTCCCAGCTTTCTCCAACATCCCTGTCTCTCTGACAACAAACTCTCATCAGCAAAGGCCAGCTCAGTTCATCGCTCACACCTCTAAGCAAAGTGATCATAAACAGGACAAGAGCTTCATTTATTTGATGTACACAAAGACTATCTCTCTCTGCTACTTCAAAAAGATTTGTTTGATGTTCATATGAGAATTGTGGAATTTTTTTTTTAAGTTAGGATGGCTGTTTAAATTTTGGAAAGCAAATATGTGGAAACTCATCTCCTGTGGTCTTGGCAGCAAAGGACTTTATGCAGAAGCCAGTTTTGGACTCACAAACTTCCTTAAGGCAGAGTCCATGTAGTGACTTGCCCCACACGACAAAGGGAAATCCACCTTGGCTTCTTTTAAATCACTTCATCGAGGACTGCACAAAACAGAACAAAAATAGAATGCTCTGGGTGTTAGAAGATCTGGCTCTAGCACAGCGTGTGGTCACCCTCAGCGGTCTCATCTGTTCACCAAATGGGGAACATCACCCAGCTCTCAAGAGACATGATGCTGGTGAAAATACTTAGGAAACGGAAATTCAACATACAAATGGAAGGTGTTAGTAAAGCCGAGGAAATGGGTAACTAGAAATACTGAAGCTGGTTTCAAGCCCGGACCTGACTGCTTCTAAGCCCAAGTTTAATCCTCTTTCTCAATACAGAAATAGCTGTAATTCTCAAACCCAGGACTTTATTTCCAGCTATATGGCAGACCATATATCCTGATGGAAATAATTACATGTTGGATGAACTATAAATCAAACAAAAAGCTTTTAAACCTATCATTGAGTTGACACCAAAAGAAGAATTAAGGAAATTAATCCTTAATTAAAGAATTAGTGGAAACAAGGTTTCCCCCAAATGACAGGAAAAAGAGGGTCTTAGATGCAAGGAAATGGCATAGCCAGATTGAGCCCCCGAGTGTTTACAGAAACCTGCAGACCCTGGGCTTTGCAGGGTTGACCTCTCCCTGGGGAACAGGAGTGAAGAGACAGAGTCTCAAGCCTACCCAAGGTGAAGAATGTAACACAAGACCCCTGAATAAATATTAAATCCTAAAGCTTCAGAGCGAGTAAGAAAGGAAGCCTGATTTTTAGAAGAAAAGGTAAGGAAACTTGTCTGTCTCCATTTTTCTACTGTGTACAGAGATTCCATAAATATGACTTGTGTATATATTTGCTGTCCCATTCATGCTTCTCATATGGTCCCCAAAAACCTAAGGGGAGAATTAATTTTAGATGGCCCTGGAATAAGTAGTGGTCTCTGGAGGAATTCATTTCAACTCCCCAAAATAGAGTTCTAGGGAAAGTTAAAAGCCCAGTGCAAGAGAACTCAAAACACAAAATATTTCAGGGCATATATACAAAAAGCAGATTCACAACAACTTTAGATATTGTTTAAGGTACAGACTATAAAATAATTATTTGCAATATGTTTAAGGAAAGTATAGGGAAGGATGAAAATGAGGACAAAGAAGAAGCATTAAAAATAATGAAGCAGATTTTTTTGAAGCCCAAAAAAATTTTTGTAAATAAAAAATGAGTCTGGCACTTAAACTAGGGTTAAATAATAACTAGACAGATTAAATGGTAGGTGAGACAAAGCTGAATAGAGAATTAGTACATTGGAAGATAGATTCAGAATTTTTCTAGAGTCCAGTAGAAGAAAGAGGAGGAGGAGAAGAAAGGAGAGAGAGAATGAGAGAGAGATGAAAAATATTAAGAGAGGTTATGGTAAAAAATTCTAATAAATGTCTAACTAGAATTTCAAATTAGAGGAAAAGATAATTGAGAAAAAGGGGAAGAAGCAATATTCAAATAGCTAATGACAGAGGATATCTCAGCATGTAGAAAGATACAAACCTGAGAATTAGAAAGCCCAGTAAATCTCATACAAGATACAGAAAGGGAATCCCACACCAAGACACACAGTAATATAACTTTATGACACACAAAAACCAAGATTCTAAAGGCATCTCAAAAGGAAGAACAGAAGGGGCATCAGTGACATATCTGACTTCAAACACACGAAAAAAATCAAAGCTAGAAAACAGCAAAATAATATCTTCAAAATTCAGAGAGACAGTAACTGCTAATTAGAATTTCGTATTTAGTAAAGCTGTCTTTCAAGAATGGGGTCCAACAAAGAAAATTTAGAAAAATCAAAACAGCATTTTCCATAAAAGATGCATCAAAGAAGTTTAAAGGATATATTTTGGGCAGAAAGTAGAAAAACTAAGATGGAAAAGAGAATGGTATATACATGGCTAAACTATTCACAGGTTAGTGGTTTTGTTGGTGGGAGAGAAGAATTGGGCTAGAATTAAAACATCAAAGAAAACTACCAGATGTGCCAGAATGCGTTTATCACAGCTAAGACATTCAAAGGCTTTATGTTGCTCAGAAGAAGGAAAACAAAAATATTAATTAATTTGAGATTTCACTAACTACATGTGTTAACCAAGAGTCTTAGTAGAACTCTCAAACAAAAAGAGTAAAGTAATGGAATATGAAGATGAAAATGGTACAAGAAGTAAGGAGAACACAGTGCATAATGAATGATGTCAATAAGTCCTAATATATGAGTATTAACAACTATAATTGAAATTAGCTCCCTAGGTAAATGTTTAAAAAAATACATAGATAAAACACAGAACCCAATCAGTACAGGACAGAAAAAGATATAAGAAGCAGAATTTAATCAATAGAAAGTTTGTCTCAATAATAGTCAAACACTATTGTAAAAAACAACACTAGAAATAAAGATGGACATGAACTTAATTATTAAGGTAGAAGAAGCAGTAGAAGTTATAACAAGAAGCAGGAAAATTCTAAACTATATTTACATATCACTTCAAAATATATATATGGGCAAAAAACGAAAACCACAGAACTACAAGATCTACTGTAAGAGTGGAATTTTTAATGTACATTTAAAAATTAAGTATAAATTAATACTTTGATTAATTGTATGAACTAAGCATTAATTAAATAATCATAAACAGAATTTAGAGAGTATACGTTAAGGTTTGACAACACAATTAAGCTTAGTCCAATGGACATATATACAGCTTTATTTCTAGCTATTTAAAAATTTACATTATTTTTAACCATATGAAACATTTATGAAAACTAAACATATGCTAAGCCACAAAACTAGCCTCGAGATCAAGAGTGATAATTTTTGTAGATCACATTATCTGACCACAATGTAATTAAACTATAAACCATTTAAAAATAGCAGCTCAAGTCCAGAAAAATAAACGACCCAATCAAAAAATGGGCCAAAGACCTAAATAGACATTCCTCCAATGAAGACATACAGATGGCTAACAAACAGTTGAAAAGATGCTCAACATCACTCATTATCAGAGAAATGCAAATCAAAACCACAAAGAGGTACAATTTCACGCCAGTCAGAATGGCTGTGATCCAAAAGTCTACAAGCAATAAATGCTGGAGAGGGTGTGGAGAAAAGGAAACCCTCTTACACTGTTGGTGGGAATGCAAACTAGTACAGCCACTATGGAGAACAGTGTGGAGATTCCTTAAAAAACTGGAAATAGAACTGCCTTATGATCCAGCAATCCCACTGCTGGGCATACACACCAAGGAAACCGGAATTGAAAGAGACACGTGTATCCCAATGTTCATTGCAGCACTGTTTATAATAGCCAGGACATGGAAGCAACCTAGACGTCCATCAGCAGATGAATGGATAAGAAAGCTGTGGTACATATACACAATGGAATATTACTCAGCCCTTAAAAAGAATACATTTGAATCAGTTCTAATGAGGTGGATGAAACTGGAGCCGATTATACAGTGAGGTAAGCCAGAAAGAAAAACACCAATACAGTATACTAACACATATATATGGAATTTAGAAAGATGGTAACAATAACCCAGTATGTGAGACAGCAAAAGAGACACAGATGTATAGACCAGTCTTTTGGACTCTGTGAGAGAGGGAGAGGGTGGGATGATTTGGGGGAATGTCATGGAAACATGTATGATATCATGTAAAAACGAATCACCAGTCCAGGTTTGATACAGGATGCTTGGGGCTGGTGCACTGGGATGACCCGGAGGGATGGTACGGTGAGGGAGGTGGAAGGGGGGTTCAGGATGGGGAACACGTGTATGCCTTTGGTGGATTCATGCTGATGTATGGCAAAACCAATACAATATTGTAAAGTAATTAGCCTCCAGCTCAAATAAATAAATTGAAATTTAAAAAAAAAAACAAGAATAAATCATGCTTAGGATTTTTTTAAAAAGCTCTTCTAAACAACTTATGAGTCACAGAAGAAAAATTTAAATTTGAAAATTTTCAAAAAGTAAATTTCGTGAAAACAATATGAGGATTTCCCTCGTGGCCCAGTGGTTAAGAATCTGCCTTGCAATGCAGAGGACATGGGTTCAATTCCTGGTTGGGGGACAAAGATCCCCCTGCCATGGAGCAACTAAGCCAAGTGCCTGCAACTACGGAAGCCCTCAAACCACAACTAGAGAGCACCGCTATAGAAGACCCCACAGGCCGCACTAAGACCCAAGGCAAGCACAATAATAAGAGGAACACTTTAAAAGTCAACATGTATTAAAAAGTATAGAACGCAGCTAAAGAAACATATAGAGAAAAATTTATAGCCCAAATTGCTTACTTTTAGAAAGGAAGAAAGGCTAGCATTATCAAGCAGTGCATTTAAGTTAACTTAGTAAGTCCAAAAAGAACAGAATATACTTAAAGTTGATAGAGGGAAATAATAAAGATAATAGCAGAAATAATGAAAAATAAAACAAGCACAAGGTGAAGAGGTTCATAGCAAACGTTGGCTCACTGAGGAGACTCATAGACTAACTCTGTCAAAACTAGCAAGAAAAAAATTTAGAGAGAGAGAGAGAGAGAGGTACATATATACAATACAGAAATGAACAATGCAGAAAAACCTGAAAACAAATGATATTTTAAAATACTATGTCAATGCCTTTGAAAGTTCATGTGAAGGAAGTAAGTTCTAAAAACAAACTGAAGTTACCAAAATTTCTCAAGAGAAAACTTTTAAAACACAAAGAGTTTTATAACTTTAGGTAAATTGATTCAGTATTTAAAATCTAGGACCAAATACTTTATGGGCATATCTGTCAGACATCCCAAAAGGAAATAAATCATCTTACACGATGCTTTACAGAGAATTAAAAATAAGGGAGCACTAATTTTAATGAAGCTTGGTAAGTGTGCTGTTCAAATCTTATATATTTTCCCATTTTTATTTGATTTGTTAGCCACTGAAATGAATATTTAAAATTTCCAATCATTTGGGGGAATTTTGTAAGTCTTGTACTTCCTTTTTGTACCTCCATCTGGCTTGATATCAGACTGATTATCTGATAACACTGATAACACTGATTATCAGACAAGTGTGGCACAAGAAATGGGAATTATTGACCAACATCACTCAAATATATATATATGTGTGTGTGTGTGTGTGTGTGTGTGTGTGTAAACATCATAAATAGAATGTTATCAACCAAAGCTAGTAGTAAATTAAAAGGAGAATACATCTTCATCAAAGTGTGTTAATTATAGACATTAATACTGGTTTAATATTTTTAAAGTTACTCACCACATTAACACATTAAAGGGAAAGTAAACAACTTGTCAGATGCACCAAACTTAAAATTCATTCTTAGAAAACTAGAAATAAAAGGACCTTCATAGAATGTCTACCCAAAAAGTCATACTCAATGGTAAAATATTTAAAGTATTCCTTTTGTATCAGTAATAAGACATGGATGCTTGCTATCCCCAGTTCTAGAACCTTTACAGGGAGGTCGTAGCTAGTAAAGTGATATGAAAACTAGGTAAAAAGCTTAAGAACTGGAAAGGAAAAAAGAAAACCTGTCATTTGTAGGTAATATGATTTTCTTTGTAGAAAACCTCAAATCATCTATGAATAAGAGATGAGAATTGCTAGGAGAGTTCAGCAAAATTTCTGCACTAAAAATCAATGTGCCAAAGTCAACCATATTTTTGGACACTAAGAAAAAGTCAGATAGATAGAAAATGTAACAAAGTGTTAACAATATAAACAATAATATAAAGTACTTATGAATTACTGTAATAAATAATAGGTAAGACCTTTAAGGAAAAAGTATAACATGACTAAAAGATATTATCACCTAAATTGACAAATATACCATACAGTTAGATAGGAAGATGTCATTTCTCCCCAAATTAAACCTGAGATTCAATAAAACAGCAATCAAAATCTCAATAAGGATTTTCATGAAACTTGACCAGATGATTTAAAAATACCTGTACAAGAGCAAAGGGCTGAGAATAACCAAAATACTACTGAAAAAGAACAAAGTCAAAGAGGGCAAACAATCCTCTAGTTCTAATTACAGAAGAACTGGATCCCCTTACGCCTTTGAAATTAGGTGTGGCCACATGACTAGTTCTGCCAAAGACACATGAGTAGAACCTACACGCGTCACTTCTGGGAGGAGGCATTAACAGCTGACTCTCCACACTTTCTTCCCCACTCTGGAGTCACATGTTGAGATGGTAACAGAGCTTCAGTCTGTCTGGGTCCCGAGTGACTACAATTCTACATGTAACATAAGTAAGAAACAACCATTTTTGGTTTTAAACCACTGAGGTTTATATTCAAAGGTAGCCCACCCATGCTGACTAGCATAAATCTCAAGTCTTTATAAAGCTGTCACAATAAAAACACTGCCATGTTGGTACAAAAATAAGTAAACTGACACATGGATCAGAATAGAGAGCCAATTAAAAGACCCATCCTTGAGTGGACACAAGATATGCCCGAGGCTTTGTTATAGACCAATAAATAGTTTGGGAAAGATAAGTCTACAGGGACAATAAAACTGGACCAGTCCTGGACACTATTCACCATCAACAGCTCCAGATGGATTACAGACCTAAGAGACCAGTGAAATGGAAGAGCAATCAGCAGACGACAGTCTTAGGAGTGGGAGATAAATCTAAAAAGCCACAAAAGTACTAACCATAAAGGAAAAAACAGATGAAGCTGACTTCACTTAATAATGAACATTTGTTTTTTCCAAATATGCAATAAATTCCAGATTGGATATTGGTTTGGCCACATCTATAAAGGATATTGGTAGCAGATGGAGGAAATCTGAAGATGGTTTGCGTACGCCATGTGATGAAAATTCACTGAAATGCAAAGATGCAAACTGTTGACTGAGCTTGCATTTTGATCACACACACACACATACACACACACACAAATGCAACTCAGTAGAATATGCATGGAGATGTTCAGGCTGATGACTTCTAGGCAGTAGAAATGCAAAGTTCTTTAAAAAAAAATTGTTTGCGTCTTTGTATATCCTAACTTGTTATCCTAACATGCAGTATGCATGTACTGCTTCTATGATAATAAAACAATTATTAAAATAAATGAATGAATAAGTAAATGAAACAATGAATACACAAACTGTGGGTTAACACATAAAGATAATGAAAAAGACAAGCACAGAGAGGGAAAGGATGTTTGCCTCACAAATAACCAACAAATAACTAACATGGAGAATTTCTTTAACCCTGTAAGTCAGTGATATAAAGGCAGACAACCTATTTGAAAAATCAGCAAAATACATGAAGAGTAATGTCATATAAAGAAGAAATCTAAATTGCATTAAATTTATAAGAAGATGGTCCAGCTCATTAGTCATCTATAAGAAACATATCACAACCCCTGGGAGCTACTGTCACACCCTCCAGATGGGCAAAAATTAAATTCTGATGATGCCAAGTCCTGGCAAGGCTGTGGGTGATGGGCACCCTCATAACTTGCTGGCAAGAATATATATATATATATATATATATATGACATTATTTGTTAAAGCCACAGATGAGCAAATGCCCCAGAAATCTCATTGCCAGGAATACATCTGAGAATTATTTTTGCAGAAAAGAGTTCATAGCAACACTTCATAACTGGTCCAAACTGGAGATGAGCCAAATTTTCATTAACATTAAAACAATTTTTTAAAAACTGTGGTATCGCCATGTCTGGGAATACCATAAAGCAATGAACATGAATAAATTCCTGTTACATACATCAATAAACAGAAGAACCTCAAAAACAGTGGTGAGCAAAAGTAACAAATCACAAAAATACATTCTGATTCTGTATGACTCCATTTAAGTTCAAAACCAAGCGAAACCAAGTAATATATTATTTAGGAATGTGTGTATGTGTGTAAAACTATCTAGAAAAGCAAATAAATTAGTTTTAAAATTTCAAGACAATGGCTACAGTGTGAATAAAAACAATAAGCCAGGCGGTAGGGGCAGGGGCGGCCGGGGTTAGACAGATTTTCTAAGACTATAGTTAGATTATACACTTTAATTCCAGTGGTGGGTACACCAGGGTCTGTTTTTCATTATTACTTAACATGTATTGATGTTATTTCACAATAACAATAATATCTCTCTGTGTTTTTGTGTGTGTGTGCTCAGTCATGTCCAACTCTGTGATCCCATGGACCGCAGTCCGCCAAGCTCTTTGACCATGGAATTTTCCAGCAAGAATGCTGGAGTGGGTGGCCATCTCCTCCAGGGACCTTCCTCATCCAGGGATGGAACCCGCCTCTCTTGCGTCTCCTGCACTGGCAAGCGGATTCTTGACCATTGTGCCACGGGAAACCTTAATAATATTACATAATATTATGCAGGTATTAATTATTATAGATCATGTTTCATGTGTGATTTTGTACATGCCTTTCATGGCTAACTAAATTATCCCTATAAAACAATAGCAGGATATCAAGAAATGTATACAGTCCAGGAGGAAATACAAAATTAAAACCAGTCACCAAACTGTAATAGTCGCTGTAACAGAGACTATATAGCTATTCCTTTGGTCATCAAGCAAGTCAGGCCGTTAAAAGAGGGACAAGTTCAAGTACCCAACTCTGGTCTCCTTTCTCTGTGAAGCTTGACTGTAAAAGCTCTGTGTTTCCAGGCAGGTGCTCTGCATGCCAAGGCTACATGTGCTGGCTCGAACAGCTTATGAGTGAACCTGAAATCCTGGATTTGGTTTTAGGAGACGCTGAGTGTCATGATCACGCAGGCTATAAATTGCATTTTTATGATGACAGTGATTGTTTAAGCAGAAAAACAGAAGCAATGCGCCTGAAGAAAAAACAACAAAGGAAGCCTACCCAAACATCACCTCATTATTCAAGTGCAATGAACTCCGACTAATACTTAATTACAAGAGGCGCGTGGAGGCTCTGAGCAGAATAAGACATGGCACTCTCCCGAGGCACTTGATTGATTTCTCAGATTACAAAATTCAAGCTACTGAGAATTCTGAAAACATTGATTTAGCAAGAGTGAGCCCAGGGAACACTCAAGGCTTCTAATGGGAATAAATACAGAATAAATGAAGCTGGCCAGGCTGCCTGTTACAGATCTTATACTAGGACGGATTTCAAACTTCACTGATATTTTATTATTCTAATGTAGGTGTTTCTTAAAGGGGAAAAGACAGACCTCATCCCTTTTATTCCTGTTCAGTGCAGCAAAGGCCTGCAACTCTGTGCCATCTGTTGTGATGTTATGCATGGTTTGCATAGCTCAGAAATATGCTAAGCCAGGACTTGGATTATTTATTTTCTTTGAAAAGTATTACCAAGGAAACCTGCCCCACTCATATGAACATAAAATACTTTGGTTACTAAGTTTTCAAGGGAAGAAATAGCTTCTTCCTGCATGAATCATCAATGGGAGATTTCTTCACTAATATCTTATTTTAAATATCAGATAGATTGATAGTTGGGCAAAAGCATTAGTCACTCAGTCGTGTTCGATTCTTAGCGTGGTGACCCCATGGACTGTAGCCAGCCAGGCTCTTCTGTCCATGGAATTCTCCAGGCAAGAATACTGGAGTGAGTTGCCATGCCGTTCTCCAGATGGTTACGCAAACTCACATCAAAATGCCTAGATTTGAATGCTAGCTTCACTGCTTACCTGCTGTGACCTGGGGCAAGAGACTTAACCCTCTGGGTCTCACCTAAAAATGGGATTAATAAGAATACCTGCCTCCTGAGTTTTTCCTAAGGGCTAAATAATGCATGTAAAACATTTGGTGTTTGTCTAGAATATAGTAAAAGCTCAAAAAACAGCTGTATAAAGTCAGTAGGAAGACTCAATGCTTAGTTCAAGATGCTCTACAGGAGACTGAATTTTCTCTGAGTCCCTACTATTGCAAATAGCAAGCTTAAATTTTATCCTCATGTCCACACCATTTGACAGTCTGCTCACATCCTGCATCTATGAACAGAAGCTTGGGCCAGAAATAGTTTACCAGTTGCCGTATTCTCTGTGGTTACCCACATGAGAAAGAGAACAATTTCTCCCCAGGACAAGAGAGTCCTTCCCCACGTGATCAAAAATTACTTCTAGGAATTTTTGTAAAAGCGGGAGTAATAGGAAAGGTGCTGCAAGCCTGATGGCAGGGAAATATCTTAGTTTGTCTTCTAATAAAGGCTTCGGGCTTTCCTGGTGGCTATAGTAAAGACTCTGCCTGCCAGTGAAGGAGACATGGGTTTGATTCCTGGTCCAGAAGAATCCCACATGCTGAGGAGCAATTAAGTCCATGCACCACAGCTTCTGAGACCATGAGCCTAGAGCCTGTGGTTCACAACAGGAGAAGCCACCGCAATGAGTAGCCCATGCCCTCCAACAGGAGAGCAGCTCCTGCTTGATGCAACTAGAGAAAAGCCCAGGCAGCAATAAAGACCAAGCACAGCCAAAATAAATACATTTTTAAAAAAAATATATTGTTTTTAAAGAAAGCCTTAAGGAAGAAGTGAGATTCTGGAAGTTGAAGACTGAAGTATCTTCTATCATTCTCTAGAAATAGTCACAGAAGGGAGTGTTATTTCCTCACAGTGCTCACCACTTTCCTAAGGCAAGGATGGGAAAGGGCACCAGCCTGCAGAAACAACAGATCCGGGATAACTACACCTCTCACTTGGTCTCCTGGTACACAGGGCCAGTTAGTCATCTGCAAGAATCCCTCCTTTACTGTCTTTACCACCTTAGAAGACCTTGAGGAGAGATGCTGTCTTAGTCACCTTTGTAGCCTCAACACTTAATTTAGTGTCTGGAACCCAGGAGGCAATCAATAAATGCCTCCTGTGTGAATAAAGGAGAAGTCAATAACCTGCTCAGGGTCTCTGCTGGAAGTGATAGGTATAGGACTCCAGATTCCATCCATCCATCTATCTATCCATCTATCCACCCATTCAGGCAAACAGGTACTTAAGTTAGTCAGACCTCTCAAGTCCCGTGCTTTCTCCGCCTGCCACAGTGACACTGAGTGGGTCTTAATTTTAGTGAGGCATTTGCCAAAGTCACACCTGAGGACTTTACCAGAGTTCTGTTTTGGAGTTTTGGTAGCTGGCTGAGAAAGCAACTAAAAAAGTACAGATGCCAACCTAACCAGGAGCCCTTGGTCTTATTTCTATCTAAAGTCTTCCTGGATGATTTGGGTAAGAGATTGAAAAGGGAGGTGCCAAATAATAGAAAGTCGAAGTTCTTTCTATCCAAGCAGCTCCACATGCCCTGGGTACAACACAAGACAATATCAAATCTGCTTCAAACACTAAGGAAAAAGTCGACTAGAGCCAACTCACCATTTGGAAGTTTCTTTATTATTCAACACAGTGAATCCTAAATCAACCCTGAATATTCACTGGAAGGACTGATGCTGAAGCTCCAATACTTTGGGCACCTGATTAGAAGAACCAGCTCACTAGAAAAGACCCTGATGCTGAGAAAGATTGAAGGCAGGAGGAGAAGGCGATGACAGAGGATGAGATGGTTGGATGGCATCATTGACTCAATGGACATGAGTTTGAGCAAACTTTGGGAGATGGTGAAGGACTGGGAAACGTGGTGTCCTACAGTCCATGGGGTCGCAAAGAGTCAGACATGACTTAGCAACATTTTACTCAGGTCAACTACAGTACGGAGTCAATTTTTTTTTTTTTCAATCTAACTATGAAAGTAAAGGTTGGATTTGGGTTTTCCCTTTTCTTCTCTAGAGGCAAAGATCAATGCTTTGCTGCCGCTGCTGCTGCTGCTGCTAAGTCGCTTCAGTCATGATCGACTCTGTGCTATTTGGGTTCTGTTTGGTTTTGGTGTCTTGGGTTTGTTTCTGCCTTTCTAAACTAATCTCATTCCCTTCTGTCCCTCAAATTTGGTACTCAGTGTAACTACCAGACTCTGGAAGGTTATCAACATTCCCAGAACTTTCAGAAGATAGGTTTGTGGGTCCTATGCTGCCCAGAGTGGGCAGGCAGAGCTGTCTGCTGTGGATCTAGGGGTGTGTAGGTGCTGGGGACAGCAAGCAGAATGGCCAAGTCTAGGTCACAGCTCAGTCCACTGCATTGATCCTCTCAGACCTTTCTCTCTCCACCTCTGTGATTCTCAAGGAGTCTCACATACTCATAGGCATCATGAGGCCCCAGGTACACAGAATATAGCTTACCGTCAGGGACAGGCACCCTTCACCCTTAATAAAAGAAAGTTACTTAAGGCAAGTCCACTCAAAACCAAGAGCAAACTTTCATATTAAAGAATGCAAAAAGCTTTTATTAAGATTGAACTCAAAAAATTTAAACTCATAAAAATAAATTAATTTTATCTTATAGTTAATAAAATGTGAGTTATAATTGCAATTAAGCTAATTTTTAGAACAAAAGAAATCAAATTTCCATGGTTTTTTATGTGTGTGTGTTAGTCGCTCAGTCGTGTCCAAATCTTTGCAACCCCACAGACTATCCCACTAGGCTCCTCTGTCCATGGGATTCTCCAGGCAAGAATACTGGAGTGGCTTGCCATTCCCTTCTCCAGAGGATCTTCCTGACCCAGGGAATGAACCCTGGTCTTTTGCACTGCAGGAAGATTTTTTTACCATTTGAGCCACAGGGAAGTCCCATTTTTAATATAATTAAAATAAAAATTGGTCTTCAGTAGCTAAGTCGTGTCTGGCACTTTGCAACCCCATGGACTGTAGGATGAGACTGCAGGACACCAGGCTTCCCTGTCCTGCAGCCATAAAATACCAGACGCACCCCTCAAAATCACCAGGAAGATTTTTTTCAACAAAAATAGTAGCAGTATTCATTACTTTTTTCTCAACTACATCTCATAATTCGTTGGCATTCATATCCGTCTCTTCTGAAGCAACTCTACTGGCCTCATTCTACTGTGTTTGCCTCCTTCCAGTGTTAACTGGTCTCACTGTCTGACCTGGCAAGCTCTGCAGCATCACTTTCACTGACTTCATGAAAGCCTGCATCTTTCTCAAGATGTGCAGTCTGACTTCATCATCAACTTGCAATGTGTTTGTGTTGTATTGTCAGATTAAAACACCCAATAATCAGTGAGAACTGAGCAAGAAGGAGGAAAGAAAAGGAACAGATGTTTGAGAGCAGGTTAATTTGAGAGATGGTCAGTTCATTACTCGGCATTTCCTTTCACAGCGTATTGACTTCACCTTTCCTGCGCAACTTCGTAAACTTTGTAAAGAATCAGATAATAATGTAAATGCTGAGAACCCCCTATGTCTGCACCCTTCTCAAACGCAGTGGAGCTTTGTCTACACCATATTAATAATCAGAAGAGAGTTTTGCAGGTGGGATCCCAGCTTCCTACACTGCAGCATTTAAAGACTTTTTCCTGTATTGATTCCATCAGCTCCAGCTTTTGTCACTCAGCTCCTTGAAAAGATCTGAAAATCAACACAGCGATATGCCTTTCCAATCACTGATGCAAGCCTACAGCTTTGAGGAACTGAAGCTCAGAGGTGAAAGCTGGTTGGTTTTTGGCAGTGCTAACATGGGTCATGGAGTTGGTCAGTGGACTAACCTTCTTCTAAAAAAAAAAGAAGAAGAAGAAGGAAAAAGAAGCTGCAGCAGTCACTTGTTAATTCAGTCCAAAAAACAAAACCCCAAACTGCTTTCCTGAGAATGAGCACAAAAGTATGTGCATTTGGAATGCAGGAAATGATAAAATTCCTAGACATCCTAAAATACTCTTTGATAGTCAATGGTGATAGAATGCAGATAGAAAATGTCGAAGACCTGCAGTTAAACCAGATTTCAGTTTCTACTCAGAGAAGGCATGATGATGTATTGCCCCGATCTGGGCTTCCTTGTTTAATCCGTTGGATAAAGGAGCTGAAAGGTCACCTAACTTCTGTTACTGTTGTGCAGTCGCTATGTCATGTCTGACTCTTTCGTGACCCCATGGACTGTCGCTCTCAAGGCTCCTTCTGTCCATGGGATTTCCCAGGCAAGAACACTGGAGTGGGTTGCCATTTCTTTCTCCAGGGAATCTTCCCGACCTAGGGATTTGAGCTCAGGCCTCCTGCACTGGCAGGAGAATTCTTTACCAATGAGCCGTGAGGGGAAGCCCATCTAACCAGAGGCAGCTAAATATCCAAGTCTGGAGAAAGGTGACTTTATTCCCTATGATAATGTAAGTTTTTGTCGATAAATAAGAATTCAGTCTGCCAGGATTTTGAGAAAATATGTAGGCTTCATGAGACATACACATACACACTCAAAACAATACCAGCTGGCATGATAAGGTTGAGAGTTTTATAATGAAGCCATTATTTCAACAACTATTTATTCAGTTCCTCCTACGTACCAGGTCAAATATTAATGTTCAGGTCTGAGATAATGAGACAAAATTTGGTTCTTGGCCTTATGGAACCTAGAAATAGAAATAATGACAAGCCACAAAAAGTGAGTGTTAGGAAAGGAATAAGCAGGCTTTCGGGACAGTGTGACTGATAAGGCCAAGCAGGGGGGGCACCACTTTATGTAAATCAGAAAGATGAGAAGACGCTAGATATGCAGAGCATTAGAGAGTATCCAAGGTGGAAAATGGGCTTCCTGGTGCCTCAGACAGTAAAGAATCTGCTTGCACTGCAGGAGACCCGGGTTCAATCCCTGAGTCAGAAAGATCCCTGGAGAAGGGAGTGGCAACCCACTCCAGTATTCTTACCTGGAAAATTCCATGGACAGAGGAGCCTGGCGGGCTACAGTCCATGGAGTCGCAAAAGAGTTAGACAAGACTGAGCGACTAACACAAGGTAGAAAACACCAACGGCAGCCTCAGAGAGGGAGAGCTGGATACAATCAAGGAACTGTCAAATCAGTAGGTTGGCATGGAGCACGGCTGAGATGAAGTTAGAGGATTAGGCAGGGGCTAGATTTTTACAAGGCTTTGTGGAACATGAAAATTCCCTTGACTTTTATTCCAAGAGTTGAAATTTTATGCTAAGACTTTTAAGGAGAAGAGTAGCAGAAAACCAATTTGTTGCTATGTGGAAGACCAAGCAGTGAGATAAAAGAAGGAAGACAGAACAGGAGCCCACTGGTCCGGACAACTGTATCAGTGGACAACAACTGACCTCTGGTCATCTTGCTATGTCATAGTGTCATTTCAAATGCCAGTTAAATGTAATCACAATCTACAACTTGCTTATTTTTCAAGTTAAAATAAATGCTATGTGAAAATCCTCATCAATTACTAAGTTGTTCTTAAATATCCTTGAGATTTACTAATAAATATTTAGACAGATGTAAATTTTTCTTTTTGGTCTAGTTTTTTTGAAATTGAGCTTAAATTAATACACAGTGAAATGCACAGATCGTTAAGTCCTAAAAAGCACAGACATTCTTAGAAGCACTCCCCAACCCCTGCTAAAGATAACATTATAGCCTTTCCTAGTCAGCCCCTACCCTTATCTACAGCCCCTCCCCTGATCATAACAATCACTCTGATTTCTACTCCATGGACTAGTTTTGCCGGTTCTTGAACCTCATCTACACAGAATGCTACAATATTTATTCTTTGGTGGCTGGCCTTCTCTTCCTATATGTTTTGGAGATTCATCTCTATTGTGACATGTATTTGTAACTTGTTCCATGTTGCTATCTATTCTCCTATTGATAAACATTTGAACTGACTCCAGTTTAGGTCTCTTGGAGGAGGACAGGAATACAGAGGATGAGATAGTTGGATGGCATCACCGACTCAACGGACACGAGTTTGTGCAAACTCGTGAGATAGTAAAGGGTAAGGAAGCCTAGCATGCTGCAGTCCACGGGGTCCCAGAGAGTAGGAAACGACTGAGCGACTGAACAACAAAACAAATGAAACTGCTAAAAACATCTGTACAAGTCCTCTTACGACTATGTGTTTTTCTGTTGGGTAAATACCTAGGAATGGACCTGCTGAATCACAGGGTAAGTATACGACTCCCAACTTACAAACTCATTGTATCAATTTCTACTTCCATAAACAGCATATGAGAGTCCCACTTGAATCTACATATACCAACATTTGATGCTGTCTGTCTTTTCAATTCAGCCATTAGTAAATGGCTGTGAAGTGGTATCTTAATAGGGCTTTAATTTGTATTTCCCTAATGAACAATCATCGAACATCTTTTCATATGCTTACCAGCCATTCATATTATCTTCCTTTATGAAGTTTCTGTTTAGGTCTTTTGCCTACATTTTTATTAGATTGTCTTTCTGTTGCTTACCTGTAGGAGCTCTTTATGCTCTGGATTGTGAACACATCAGTCTTTTGTGAGATAGATGGATTACAAGTATTTTCTTTCAGTACGTGACTTGCCCTGTTACTCTCATAATGATATCTTTAAAAGCAAAACTTTTAAATTTTGGTGAGGTTCCACTCATCTTTTTTGTAATTGTTGGTGCTTTTATATTCCTTTTAAGAAGTCTCTGGGGCTTCCCTGGTGGTGCAGTAGTAAAGAGTCTACCTGCCAATGCAGGAGACACTGGTTCAATCCCTGGTCCAGGAAGATCCCTGGAGAAGGAAACAGCACCCCACTCTGGTATTCTCGCCTTGAAATCCCCATGGACAGAGGAGCCTGGGAGGCTTCAGTCCATGGGGTCACAAAGGAGTCAGACACAACCTAGTACTGAACAACAAGAAGAAGAAGCCTCTGACTATCTCAAAGTACCAAAGACATTCTTCTACATTATCTTCTTGATTTAAGTCTTAGTATATAATTTGTTTTGAATTATTACATATAGTGTGAGGTAGCTGTCAAGGTCAAATTTTTTTCATGATTTTATTCAGGTTTTCTGGTCTATTGATTTTAAACTTTTACTTTTGCCACTGAAATGCCTTGGCACCTTTGTCAAAAGTTTATTCCTATGTATTCATAAATTGATGCTACTGTAAATAGGACTTTTAAAATATGCATTTTCTATTTTAATTGTTTCCTGTTATATTAACCTTTTATCCTATGACTTTCCAAAATTCAATTATTGATTCTAAATATATTTTGTAGATTTCTTAGGATTTTCTAAATAATCAAATTATTTAAATAAAATAAAAATTACTTCTTCTTTGCCTATTACTTTTTTTTTTGCCTAATTGTACTGCCCAGAACAACCATCCCAATTTTTAATACATGCAGTTTTATATTTTTACATAGATAAAATAATTATAAGAAAAATTAAAGCAAATGGACAACCTTTTATGATGTTACCAAACATAAAAGAAAAGCTTCTGATCATTAAGTATGAAGTTACTAGTAGATTTTTCACAGATGCCTTTCATCAAACTGAAGAAGTTCCATTTTATTTCTACTTTAATGAAAGAAGAATTTTTGGAAATTATGGATGAATGTTACTTTTTCTGTGTTTATTGGTAACATTATTTTTTCCTATATTTTGATAATTTAGTCAATAACTGATTGATTTTTAATTTTTAAATCAACTTTGCATTCCTAGGATAAATTCTAATTCCTTCTTATTTATTACTGGACTTGACTTGAAATTTTATTAAAGAATTTTGTGTCTATGTTCATGAGAGCTATTTGGCCTATAAATTTTCTTCCCTGCAATGTCTTTTTCAGATGTTATCAGAATTAGTCTATAAAGTTATCTGTAGAGTCTTACAGAACCAGTTGGGACATGTTCCCTTCTTTTCCACCTTTTTTTTTTTTTCTGAGGTTTTGTGTAAGATTGATATTACTTCTCCTTAAATGTTTGATGAAAAATACCAGTGAAACCATCTGAGCCTTGAGATTTCTTTCTACAGAAGCGTTTAATTACAAATTCGATTCCTATTTCATCTTTAAATCAGTCTTAGTGAGCAGTGGTTTGCAAAGAATTTGACCGTTCTACATACATTGTTGAATGTATTGGCATAAATTCTTCACAATATCCCCTTAATGCCTTTTAATGTATTTAGAATCTATAGGAGTAGCTCATCCTTTTTCCTGATATTGATAATGTGTTTGTTCTCTCTTTTTCCCATTATTAGTCATGCTGGAAACTTATCAATTTTATTAACCTTAAAAATAACGATAAGGGCAAGTCCAATACCAGTTTCTCCCTCATGATTAGAACTAGAAATTCATTATCCAACAGTTGGCATCTGTATCAGTCCCCCAAGTATAATACCAACCATCTTGGGCCGTATGTACATATTATCCTTAAATTTGATAGTTCAGTTCAGTCGCTCAGTTGTGTCCGACTCTTTGTGACGCCATGAATTGCAGCATGCCAGGCCTCCCTGTTCATCACCAACTCCCAGAGTTCACTCAGACTCACGTCCATCGCATCCGTGATGCTATCCAGCCATCTCATCCTCGGTCGTCCTCTTCTCCTCCTACCTCCAGTCCCTCCCAGCATCAGAGTCTTTTCCAATGAGTCAACTCTTCACATGAGGTGGCCAAAGTACTGGAGTTTCAGCTTTAGCATCATTCCTTCCAAAGAAATCCCAGGGCTGATCTCCTTCAGAATGGACTGGCTGGATCTCCTTGCAGTCCAAGGGACTCTCAAGAGTCTTCTCCAACACCACAGTTCAAAAGCATCAATTCTTCAGCGCTCAGCCTTCTTCACAGTCCAATTCTCACATCCACACATGGCCACTGGAAAAACCATAGCCTTGACTAGACGGACCTTAGTCGGCAAAGTAATGTCTCTGCTTTTGAATATGCTATCTAGGTTGATCATAACTTTTCTTCCAAGGAGTAAGCGTCTTTTAATTTCATGGCTGCAATCACCATCTGCAGTGATTTGGGGGCCCCCAAAATAAAGTCTGACACTGTTTCTACTGTTTCCCCATCTATTTCCCATGAAGTGATGGGACCAGATGCCATGATCTTCGTTTTCTGAATGTTGAGCTTTAAGCCAACTTTTTCACTTTCCTCTTTCACCTTCATCAAGAGGCCCTTTAGCTCCTCTTCACTTTCTGCCATAAGAGTGGTGTCATCTGCATATATGAGGTTATTGATATTTCTCCCGGCAATCTTGATTCCAGCTTGTGCTTCTTCCAGTCCAGCGTTTCTCATGAGGTACTCTGCATAGAAGTTAAATAAGCAGGGTGACAGCCTTGACGTACTCCTTTTCCTATTTGGAACCAGTCTGTTGTTCCATGTCCAGTTCTAACTGTTGCTTCCTGACCTGCATACAGATTTCTCAAGAGGCAGGTCAGGTGGTCTGGTACTCCCATCTCTTTCAGAATTTTCCAAAGTTTATTGTGATCCACACAGTCAAAGGCTTTGACGTAGTCAATAAAGCAGAAATAGATGTTTTTCTGGAACTCTTACTTTTTCCATGATCCAGCGGATGTTGGCAATTTGATCTCTCATTTCTCTGCCTTTTCTAAAACCAGCTTGAACATCAGGAGTTCATAGTTCACGTATTGCTGAAGCCTGGCTTGGAGAATTTTGAGCATTACTTTACTAGCGTGTGAGATGAGTGCAATTTTGCGGTAGTTTGAACATTCTTTGGCATTGCCTTTCTTTGGGATTGGAATGAAAACTGACTTTTTCCAGTCCTGTGGCCACTGCTGAGTTTTCCAAATTTGCTGGCATATTGAGTGCAGCACTTTCACAGCATCATCTTTCAGGATTTGAAACAGCTCAACTGGAATTCCATCACCTCCACTAGCTTTGTTCGCAGTGATGCTTTCTAAGGCCCACTTGACTTCACATTCCAAGATGTCTGGCTCTAGATGAGTGATCACATCATCATGATTATCTGGGTCTTGAAGATCTTTTTGTACAGTTCTTCCGTGTATTCTTGCCACCTCTTCTTAATATCTTTTGTAAAGCAAATTTTAAAATTAGCATATTTTAAAAGTTCAGTGATACAATCCTCACAGTAACATTATGAAATATTATTGCATCCATCTGAAAGATGAGGAAACCAAAGCTTAGAAAAATTAAGCAACTACTAAGGTCATTAAAAACTAATTAGGATTCTCAGTCATGTTCTTCTGATGCTAACACCCATGAACTTTCCACTCAACCATGAAGTTTCCATGAACAAATGATTCAGAATCATATTATCAGCACTCAAGCAGCCTACCTTTAGAAAGGTATTGTCCTCATGAAACTGGCCTAAATGCAGCTGGAAAAAGGAAAGTAACAGGAAAAAATGTCCCTTGGTTTTTTTTTACATGGCCAAGAAGCATCACATAGTGCTGAATAAAAATGCTACTGTTGATGAAAATTACAGAAAGCAATATTTTGGCCAAATCCACATGAATGTAGTTTGTTTTTTTGTTTTTACTTTTTATGATCAATCATTTTCCTACTGGGCTTCTTATCTTAATTGCCAATTGTTTATTTTTAATAAAATTTTTAACCTTCAATTCAAAAATTATGATTGATGAGGCTGGGAAATGTCACTTACAAGATTATGCCATGCTATATTTAATAAAAAAAACATGCAATTTCTGTTTATCTAATAATGGGTCCCCATAGAGCTATGCTTTCTCCTCTGCTTTGACATTTATTTCCTTAGTCAAGAAATACTAGTTCACAGAGATATATTGCAGCCATGAAATTAAAAGATGCTTGCTCCTTGGAAGAAATTTGCCAACAAAGGTCCATCTAGTCAAAGCTATGGTTTTTCTAGTGGTCATGTATAGATGTGAGAGTTGGACTATAAAGAAAGCTGAGCGCCAAAGAATTGATGCTTTTGACTGTGGTATTAGAGAAGACTCTTGCAGAGTCCCTTGGACTGCAAGGAGATCCAGCCAGTCCATCCTAAAGGAAATCAGTCCTGAATATTCATTGGAAGGACTGATGCTGAGGTTGAAACTCCAATACTTTAGCCACCTGATGCGAAGAATTGACTCATTTGAAAAGACCCTGATGCTGGGGAAGATTGAAGGTGGGAGAAGAAGTGGATGACAGAGGAGATGGTTGGATGGCATCACCAACTTGATGGACATGAGTTTGAGTAAACTCCGGGAGTTGGTGATGGACAGGGAGGACTGGCATGTGCAGCCCATGGGTTCACAAAGAGTCGGACACGACTGAGCGACTGAACTGAACAGAACAAAGATGTAGAGAACAGACTTGTGGTGGTTGGAAAGAGCTGGAGCCTGCTAACCACACTGACAGCCACACAGGCAGGAGACTGTGCCAGGCAGCTGTGAGGGTGCCAAGGTCACCTGAGCCCCACCCCTCCTCTGTCTTCACCATCTCAGGTAAGGATCAGTTTGATTCAGTTCAGTTGCTCAGTCACGTCCAACTCTTCGCAACCCCATGGACTGCAGCACGCCAGGCCTCTCTGTCCATCACCAACTCCCAGAGTTTACTCAAACTCATGTCCATCGAGTCAATGATGCCAACAGGAAAGACATACAGACTGCCACTAGGGGAAGAAAAAGTCAATCCAAGTGAGTGTTACAGATGCATGAAGAAGTTTTGAAGACTCTGGGACATGAAGACATCATTTACCAACAATCAGGGTAGTCTAGCGGTAGTGGTAGTTTAGTCGCTAAGTCATGTCCATCTGATTTTTGCAACCCCAGGGACTGTAGCCCCTCAGGCTCCTCTGGCCACAGGATTTCTTAGGCAAGAGTACTGGCGTGGGTTGCCATTTCCTTCTCCAGGGGATCTTCCCAACCCAGGGATCAAACCCCTATCTCTTGCATTGCAGATTTATTCTTTACTGAGTGAGCCACCAGGGAATCCAGCCAGGGGTCTAACTGTTTATAATGTTGGAGACGAGATAAAACATCGAGGACAGCCACATGGCAGTGAGTTTTGTGGTTATTGTTACCACATGAAAGCTTTTACCAGTTAATTTCTCAGTAGCAACTGAGAAAAAAAGGGCACATATAGGCTGGATGCATGAAAGAAACGAAATATACTTTTACAAAGTCACGAGGCTTATACATTCCTGTATTGGACCGAAGGCCTCCACAGGCACCTCTTCTCTCCTTAGGGAGGTTCCAGCTCCTCGGCAATGAACTTGCACTGCTAGCCTGTGCTATTGCACATCTCATCTGTCATAAAGAGACTGAAGGAGGCTGAGTAACCACCAGTGGCTCCCAGGATGACTCCAACTGGTTGGGACAACCATCCCAGCCCTACTCAGAGGCTTCCTTTTCATCTCAAACGACTGCCTCCTTAAATCATGTTATTCACTTTGAGAACTGAGAACTGTGCCTCAGCTTCAGCCACCATCCAATGAGGAAAACAACGGATGACTCAGCGGATGCTGACTTCCAATCCCATGGTCTAAGGTCAGGCTGTGTCTCTGGTGGTTTGTACTTGGGCCCATGCTGGCTGACATTCTGGCTGACTGCACTCCGGTATCCCTGTCGCTGTGAACTTTCTGGGTGTGGGTGCAACTGTTCACCAACCTAGGAAATGAATCTCCAGCAGGCCTCCCACTTCTCAGTATGTGGCCATCAGGCAAGCGTGCCATGCTGTGGTCATTGATTTGGCCTTGTCCAGAAGCCTGGCTCAAGGGAGGCTCTTTGAAACGCACACTGGTTTTTGAGTAGGATCTAAGTGGCATGCCATAATTCTTAAATACACTGGAGGCCATGATCAGAGAAATCTTTTTTTAACTTTTAACTTTTGTTTTAAAAAATTGTAAGACAGTGAGTTTCTGAAGGTATAGATCTATTGTTTAGTCGCTCAGTCGTGACTGACTCTTTATGACCTCACAGACTGTAGCCTGCTAGGCTCCTCGGGCCATGAAATTCCCAGGCAAGAATACTGGAGTGGGTTGCCATTTCCCCTCTCCGGGGATCTCCCTGACTCAGGGATCGAACTTGCATATCCTGTATTTGAGGAGGATTCTTCACCACTGAGTCACCTGGGAACCCCAGAAAGATCTGTACATAGAATCAAATTAATACCATAGGTGTAGACAGGAGAACCACTGCAAGAGGGGTATGTTGACAGAATATACTGCACGAATCTCACAGCAAAACACCTGCCGTGAGGGACATTATTAAGATGCAATAATCAAACACTCATCTTTCAGTAGGCAATTCAACTGGATGCATCTACAGCTCTGTCGTATAATGTAAGAAACAAACACATTTGAATCAACACACGTTGGCCGGATTCTGTTTTGTTTCGCTCTTGCTTTCCCATTCCTGCCAAAGGGAACAGAGACCAGCGTCTTCTGATCTTTCCCAGAGTCAGAGCTCAAGGGGGATTGGGCACTAAAGCATCACATTTAATTTTCCCCACACCTTAAAAGGCAGGCATTAGAAATACCATTTTACAGATGAGTAAACTGAGGCAGAAACTCATGAAGCAATTTGCCCAAGAGCACATCATTGCAAAGTAATGAAGACAGCCCAAACTCGGGTCTGCCTGAATCTGAAAATAATTCTTCTCTTTCTATCATAACTAATACTAAAGTGTTCTTGAGTATGAAATTATTTATGTAGAGAAATCTAATGATTACAAAAGCAAATTTATCATTTTTTACCCCATGATAGGTCTTAAAATGGCATTCTTTGGACAGTCAGCAACTCATAGTTATGAATATATAAAAAATAAATAAATGCTCTAATTGAATAAGTGGTTAGACCAGAAATCCAACAGTCTTAAACTTATCTAAGCAGCCTGGCTCTCTTCTCCACAGGCACCAAGATGATGCTTGGGGACACTTGGGGTTCTTCTGATGAGAAATGTCCTCATGCATTCCTCCTTCCAAATTGTCCCAGACACCTCTGATTATGTAAGAGACATTACTTAATAATTATGCATTAGGTACTTCCCTTAGTTGTATATGTCAGGCTTGTAATTAAGTGTCTACTTGAGTAGTAATTTGTTTAATGTCCATTGCTGTCCATCAGGGCTGCCAAGAATGGTTGTTGAAAATACTCACTGCCCAAGGGCTCCCACTGATGGAGCACATCTGCTTTCACTGACGATGCCCCATACTCGGGACTGCATCTGCCGGGAGCCAGAGAGCCCTGATGGGCTTAAGGCACCATACAGCTTGCTGGGGCCGTGCTCTGGAAAGGCTGCAAGGACAGGAATGGCGTCTGCCTCCTCTCGCACTACAAGCAGACCTGGCACATAGTAGGTCTCCACGAAACACAGGTTGAATAAATAGTTGAATCATGAAAGAAATGCGCAAATGAATACTTTCTGAAATACTTACAGGGTATTTGGAATTCTACCTAAGATACTGTGACGAAGGCCAGATCATGAAACACATGGCAGCATGTCACTTGTTTTTCTTTTTTGCTTTGTTTGGTCGCGTCATGCAGCATGTGGCATCTTAGTTCCCTGACCAGGGATGGAACCGGCACCCCCTGCTTCCCTGCACTGGAAGCACGGAGTCTTAACCACTGAACATCCAGAGAAGTCCCTCTGGATTTATTTAATAGCTAAATCCTACAAACCTCTGAACATAAGACCAAGTGATGAGGCGACACGGGCAGTTCTTCACTGGGCTCCTGGCTCTACGCAGCCAGCAAATGCCAGTCACTTTTCTTCTTTTCCAGAAGGGAGTAATTTTGAAAGAAAGTAAATGGACTATTGTCTTATTTGTAAGGTGTGGTAAAGAATATCCAGACCAGAAACCTGAACATTTGCTCCAAAGGCCATATGAGTAAAGGACAAAAATATGAGCCATATATATATATATTTTTTTTTTTTTAAATAAAGTTACTAATCACTGTGGGATCTGAAGTCTGTCGAGATTCTCCTAGCCTCCAACTAGTAAATGAACCACAAAGAAAGCAATGTGTTTTTCCTCTCTTCCTCCCCTTCCTTCCTTGCTTTTGATGAAAAACTGTAGAGACTCTTACGGTCCAGAAAACTGAGGGAGATAATCCTATGAGAGAAAACCAACTGAAATTGAATCCATTTATTGGCAGAAATAAGCACAAAGACACTCCCAAATAAAATTTAACTTCTGAATATGTTTGCTTACAAAAACAAGCGAAGACTCAGGAAGGCCAAAGCTCTGGAGTAAAGAAGCTCATTGGTCTCTCCTCCCAGGAGTCCCCAGTTCCCAGCCCCCAGGTTCCACTCCAGGCTTCCAGGCAGACAGGACCCTCACCCAGTGTCCTCTTGGTCTCTGCAGGCATTATCAGGATTAACCAGCTCTGCAGGAGGAGTCAGAGAGAGGATCTAGTCACAAAGCACCTACTGGGTGCTCAGCACAGTACAAGTGGCTTCACAGCCTTTATCCCTTTCAATACTCACCACATCTTTGGGAGGTTTTTTTTTTTTTTGTTTGTTTTTTTCTTTTTCACTTTAAGCAAAGCCTTGACTTTCAAGGCAAAAGTACTTTTTTTTTCACTTTCTGTTCTTGGCATAAATTTTAATTATTTTCAGTAGAACCAAGACCTCCTGAACCCCTTTCAGTGTCATCTAAAGCTTGAATTTCCTCAATTTCTGGGTAACATGTCCATTCACAAATAAGTTGTGCAATTCAATCACACTTTTGACTTCAAACTTTTCTTTGCCAAAATTAAACAGAATAACACCAACATCTCTATAATCTTCATCTAGGACACTCCTACCTCTATGAAATGTTTTGCCAAGTCAGAACGTGGAGCTTCCCTCCCATAGCACCCAGAAGAAAGAGCTATCTGAATGTTGGTTTTCACAAGGACTTTCTCCATCGGTGGCATCGGGTAATCGTGTACCCTGTACAGGTCATAGCCCGAGGAACACACGGACCCTGTGGTTGGGGCAGCGGTGTGTTCCCAGAGCTGGGCAAAGCAGAGCCTCATGCCTTCCTCCTCCACAACCAGGCCCCACCTGCTGGGGGAGATGACTTGAGCCTCTTGAGAGCTGGGCGAGGTGGGCAGAACATGAGCACAAGAGGGAGCAGGGGAAACAGGAGCCTTTGGGAGGTATTTTTAAACCCTCTTTCAAAACTGATGACAGAGGCTGAAAAGTATTCCATCACTCAAAGTGAGTTCTAAAACCTCATCTCAACTATAGCCCTTCATCTCTTAAAAAGTGAGAGGGAAGACTGAAAAGTCAAGTGTTTGCCATGAAATGACATTGCTGATTAGAAGGAGAGCTGACCACATTATTACATTATTCTAACAGTTCGGGTCCCTTTCTTACTCTAGACAAAGGAAGGCAGGGGAATTCTGAAAACTCAGTGTTGGTGGTGAATTTGGGGTCCTGAACACACTTTTGGAGCATAAATGGAGCTTCAGTTGAGTCTTTATTCAATTAAGTTAACAGATCAATTAGTTCAATAAATATGCGGGGCATCTACAGCGAGCCATTCACTGTGCAGGCCCTGGGAACATCTCAGTTCTGGAGATAATGAAGTCCCTGCTTTCATGGAGTGGACACAGATTTTTAAAAATCAGGTAAACAACCGATAATTACATATTCAACTATGTGCTATGACAAGAATGCTGAGAAAAGTGTCAGAGTATTCAGAGTGGTTTTCCTGAACAAAGCCAACTTCAGGCTGAAACTCAAGAATAAGCAGGAGCTAGCCATGGTGATACCTTGGTCTTGGTGCCCTCAGGGCAAGACCCTGAGATGGATTCAAGTGCAAGTAGCTGCCTGGGAAGACGATCCCAGTTAACACTGGTGGAGAGTGAGACAGGGATGGGCAGGAAGCCGAGAAAGCATATGACATCAGATAAGTTATTCTGTGGGCAGCAAGAGCTCGATCCCACAGGGGAACTCTGGGAGACACTGTAAAATACACAACTCAGACCTATTCCACCTAAGGGGCAAGGGAGCTGGGGTATTTATACTCCATCTCCCAGAAATCGCTAGCCGAGGGCTGCTCTAGGGAGCAGGGTAAACATTCATTCCCTACATGCCCAGTCTGTCCTGAGTATAGACAGACAGGGTTCTGGCAGCCAGCAGAAGCCTCAGAGAGAGAAGCAGGTATTGGTAGTTGGAAACTGACATGCAGGACTAGTAAGTGCTAAAGAAATATGAGTGGGCTCTGATAGCATTTGAGAGCTGTGGGAGAAGGGCAAGTTCAAAGCCAAGGCAGAAACAAACAAGAATGTCTCATGTTGAGGGGGCTGTCAAGAGTTGGGCTCTGAAATCAAAAGTCTGGGTTAAAGTCAGATGATTTAGGTACAAATGCCAGTTTGGGGACATGTTGGCTGTGTGACATTGGGAAAAATGATTATCTTCTCTCAGCCTCAGTTTCCTCATCTAGATAAGAAAACTAATAAGCAAAACCAATACAATATTGTAAAATTAAAAAAAAAAAAGAAAGAGTTCTGACCTCAGAGGTATGTTGTGAAAATTCAAAGGGACAAGTCCTTTACAGCCACTAACACAATCCCTGACATGCTTGACATGATCAATAAATGATATCCTTTTGCATTATCATCAAAAGGATAGGGCTGCTGGAATGTAGGAAGTAGGGGTTTGGGGGAGGGGAGCAGGACATGAGGAGAAGAGGCAACAGGGGTCAGATCATGCAAGGTCTGAAGACTCTGGATTATCCCTGAGATGTGCTGGAAGTCACTGCAGAGTTTGAAGCTATAGAGTCATCTGATATCATCATTCTGGAATGTCCTACTCGTCAAAGGGCTCAGAGGGCCTGCTGAGCAGGAGACAAGGATTCGATCCCTGAGTCGGGAAGATTCCCTAAAAGGAAATGGCAACCCACTCTGTATTCTTGCCTGGGAAATCTCATGGACAGAGGAGCTTGATGGACTACAGTCCATGGAGTTGCAAAGAGTTGGACACATTGACTAAACAACAACAACTCTTCAAAGGCTTGCAATGCTTTATCTACTTCTGTATCCCAGTGCTAATACTGCTGCTGGCATGAAAGGAAGGTGCTATTCAGCAGTAATTAGCAGACTCCAGAGGCGGATGGGTGAAAGAAGCATTGGCTTGAATCACCCAACAACTGCACACATTTGGCTGTGGAATGATCTGCTTCATTTGCCTTCAGCAGACTTAACTTCCTAATTAAGTTGGCTCTAGCCAACATTCAGATGACTTTGCATTTTCCAAGTAGATGCCAAAGAGGCCAGAGAGATGGCCCCCAAAGCCAGTGTGAGAAATGAGGAGGCAGGTCTGTAATGAAATACATCCTGTGGAGATCTTCATGGGAATAACTTATGTACACACATGAATTCTAGCCAAAAGGGAAAAGAAACCACACTGGTTCTAAGGATATGCACACTAGATATGAATCTTTGAAAACACAAAAAGGACTTGGTGTGGTTCTAAAGCCAAAAGATAATGTTTCCATGGCAGCTGAGGCTGGGACTGGGACAGTTTCCAGAGAATGGGATTGTAGAACAGTATTATCTTATACTTATCTACCTATATCCCTTCCTTCCTTCCATCTATTTATATCCCAAAAGATGTCCACTGCAGAAGACATGTGGTTATCTGAATTTTTTATTTTTAGAACATATCTAAAATCACTGCGGATGGTGATTGCAGCCATTAAAAGAAACTTACTCCTTGGAAGGAAAGTTATGACCAACCTAGATAGCATATTCAAAAGCAGAGACATTACTTTGACAACAAAGGTCTGTCTAGTCAAGGCTATGGTTTTTCCAGTGGTCATGTATGGATGTGAGAGTTAGACTGTGAAGAAGGCTGAGCACCGAAGAATTGATGCTTTTGAACTGTGGCGCTGGAGAAGACTCTTGAAAGTCCCTTGGACTGCAAGGGGATCCAACCAGTCCATTCTAAAGAAGATCAGTCTTGGGTGTTCTTTGGAAGGAATGATGCTAAAGCTGAAACTCCAGTACTTTGGCCACCTCATGCGAAGAGTTGACTCACTAGAAAAGACTCTCACACTAGGAGGGATTGGGGGCAGGAGGAGAAGGGGACGACAGAGGATGAGATGGCTGGATGGCATCACCGACTCGATGCACGTGAGTCTGAGTGAACACCCAGAGTTGGTGATGGACAGGGAGGCCTGTCATGCTGCAATTCATGGGGTCGCAAAGATCGGACACGACTGAGCGACTGAACTGAACTGAATATCTTGAATGATCCCTGGGCCTAAATTTGGAAGACTGAATTAAAAATCAATGATTTGAAACAGTGATAAAAGAAACACCCACACAAACTAGCTGCCTATCCAACAATTATTCCTTTATAATTCAAGTCCATTCTACTATCATGGGCCAAGAACAAGCTCTCTGAGGAGTCTAGGGCCCTCACATCCACAAGAAGTCATTACATGCAATGGGAGAGAGAATGGAGAGTAGAGGACATTTCACAATGATTAAAGAAAGGGTCGGACAACAAGAATATACAGCAATCATAAATGTGTGAGTGCCAAGAGAAAGCGCTCCAAACACATGAAGCGAAACCAACAAAACAAACAGGAGAAACAGGCAAAATCTATAATCATAGTGAACAGTATCAAACTCTTAATTGATAACAATGAGACAAAGAAAAAGAATTAGGAATCTCTGAATGACAACATCTTAATCAACACACATGGAATGCCACACCCAAAAAATTCAGAATATGTTTTCGGGTGTGAATGAAATATCCACCAAGATAAAGAATATGCTAGGCAATAAAACAAATCTCCATAAATGTCAAAAGGTAGAAATTTTTACATGTTTTCCAGTCACAATAAAACTAAGTTAACAATTCATTACATTAAAATAGCTGGGAAAGTCTTCAATATTTGGAAATTTAAAAATTCACTTCTGATTAACACATAGATCAAAGAAGAAACCACAGGGTTATTAGAAAATATTTTGAACATAATAACAATAAAAATACAATATAACAAATTTTGTGGGGTATAGCTAAAATAGAGACATTTGTAGCTTTAAATGCTTACATTAGAAAGGAAAAATCTTTAAACAATTATTATTTAAATTTCTAACTTAAGCTAGAAAAGTATGAGCAAATTAAACACAAATTAAAAGCAAGGAAGCAATGAAGATAAGAACCAAAATCAACAAAGCAGAAAAGACATGAAAATAGAAAAAGTAAAGACAAAGTAGGTTTTTGAAAAGTTTAATAAAATCAATAAACTGCAAGTAAGGTAGTCAAGGGAAAAAAGGATCAGAAACAAATTACTATATCAGAAATGAAAGCGGGCCTAGTACCACCAATCTTAACAGACATGAAAAAGTCAATAAGGTAATATTATGAACACCCTTATGTTAACAAACTCAACAGTATAGATAAATGTACAAATTACCTTAAAATCACAATTTATCAAAAGTGACATAAGGGAGTTTCACTTCCACAAGGGCATATGAGAAGCTCTGGGGACCCCACTTCCAAGCTAAACTGGAAAACATTACTAAAAATATAATCAACTCTCTGGAAGTGATCCTAAGAGCATACAGCAAATGAAGAAATAGTCATTTAAGAAGACACTAAAACTCAGTAGGGACAGTGAAAATCTCTGGCATCGGAAACTTGATCTATTCTTATTCCTTCCCTCCCAGCCTAGTGTGAAGGAAGATCCATCCCAGAGGGATACGGCCTAGAACACAGGGCTCCCCCTCCCTCTTCTCACAGCTCCTAGTCAAGGGTAATGGTATCCTGCTGGGAGAGACGGGCTGCTGGTATTCATCACCCTGAAGATCAGAAGCTACTGTGCTCCCCTCCTTCCAGGGGCCAAGTCCTCAGCATGAGCATCACTCAGAAGGAACTTGTCATTGTCCCTATCTTCAGCTCCAGAAACAAGGCTTGGGAAGACACATCTTAGAGAACTCTGGAGCTCTTCTCAAAGAAACTGATTTTATTTGAACGTGGTAAAGTTCAAGCCTAAGGGCGCACTCAGAAACACTCGAGGTTGTGATGAAAAGCAATTAAGAGGAAAATGGGAGCTTCACTAGAGTTATGAACTAAAAATACATGTTAACGCTTCTTTTCAAATTCTGTTGATTGAGTGTAATCCCAATTATAATGCCAGAAGACTTTCTTATGAAAATTCATAAACTGATTCCACAGCATATATGTTGGAAAAGTAAAGAACCTATAATTGCCAAAGTAACCTTGAGGAAAAAAAAAAGAAAGAAAAACAAAGATGAAAGACTCCAGCTGCCTGACTTCAACAGACCTACCATAAAGCTACGGTAATCAATACAGTGCAGTTCTAGAAAAGGATAGGCAGACAGATTAATGACCGTTCTGGAGAGCACAGAAATAGAGCCTCACTTGTATGGTCTGTTAATTTCTGCAAAGGCACTAAAGCTACTTGATGGCGACAGGAAAAATTGTTTCAATAAATGGTGCTAAAATGGATATAAGTGCAAAAAATATTAACTTTTAAACACTGCTTCACACAATGAACAAAAATCAACTTGGTTTTAAATATAAAACCGAAACCATAAAGCTTTTGAAGAAAACATACGAAGACAAGTTTATAACTGGAAGGTGGGAAAGATTTCTTACATAGAACGCAGAAAGCAATAGCCACAAATGAAAAAAGTGACAAGCAAGATTTAATCAAAATTTAAAACCTACTCATCAACAGATACTATTAAGAAAATGAATAGGCAAGCCACTGATGGGAGAACATATTCACAAAACATTTATTTGACACAAGGCTTCTAAACAGAATATGAAGAAACATCACCAGTTAATCACAAATAGACAAAAATAATTAATGGAAAAAGGATTTGAACAGACACTGCACCAAGGAAGATATGAGACCAGCCAGTAGGCAATTGAAAATGAAAGTGACATCGTTAATATGAGAGAAGTACAATGAGACACTGTACATACCCACCAAAACGACTAAGCAAACAAAAAAGACCAGTAACAGCAAATGTTAGTGAAGACCCAGCGTACCTGAAATTTTCACACATTGCCAGGGGGAATGTACACCAGTAGAAGCATTTTGTGAAAATATCTGGCAGTTTCTTCAAAGGTTAAACATATCCTAATGTTTTTACATTAGCAATATCACTCACAGATATTTAGCCAAGATAAATGTCAGCACAGTTCACTAAAAGAACTGCACACAAATGTTCACAGCAGCTTAATTCACAATTGAAATAACCAGAAAGACAAAAAACCTGTGGAATATTCATTACAATGAAATACACTACAGCAATAAAAAGAACAAATTATGGATACTTATAACAATGTGGATGAACTTCAAGATATTATACGGAGCAAAACCTGCCAGACTCAAAAAGAATGCACTACATTATTCCAGTTAGATGGAGTTCTAAAGTAGGCAAAGCTAATCTAAAGGTTAAAAAAAAAAAAAAAAATTACAGTGGTTATTTCAAGAGAATGAAGATTGGAAATGAACATAAAGAACCTTCTGAGGTGATGGAAATACCTTAGATTGTGATAGGAATATGGGTTACATAATGAGTCCACTTCTCAAGACCGAATGGCAATGACTTATGCATTTCAATGTAAATTTTACCTTAAAATGCTAAAATAAATTTTTGAAAGATATACTACCATGTGTAAAATTGATAGCTAGTGGGAACCTGCTATGAAGCAAAAGGGACTCAACTCAGTGCTCTGTGATGACCCAGATGCGAAGGGGAGGGGGCTGGGGGTGGTGGTGAGAGGGAGAGCCAGGAGGGAGGGGATATATGTGTGCATACAGCTGATTCAATTCCTTGTACAGCAGAGATGAACACAGCATTGTAAAGCAGTTGTATTCCAATAAAAAGAAACCGTCAGCATTCTTCAGTGGTGGCAGGAAATGGGCAGAGAAGCAGGAAGAAGCAAGGGCAGATTCTTGTACTTGGAGCATGTGGGGATTCATTAGCTCTGCTTTCTTTTATATGTCTGAATTTCTTTATAATAAAAAATTTAAAAAGAAAGACAGAAATAAAAAGGCATCAGGCTTTAATTACAACTTTTAATCTGACCATGATCTCTTTTTCATGGAAGTCAAATGGTGAGCCAAGTCTTTGAGGGAGAGTATTTTAAATTAATTAAACAGTAACCATTTCTAAAGATACTCTATTTATTCAGACCAAGAACCTAAAGAGTGAATGAATTTAACATATGAAAGATCAATTTCTTCCATATATTTGCCTAATTGTCTGAGAATGGGGCTCTCAGCCTGGACATCACTGACATTTGGGGCTGGACCCTTCTTTGTCGTGAGGACTGTCCTCTGCTCTGTAGGGCGTTTGGCGGCATCCCTGGCCTCCACAGAGGAGATGCAAGTAACACCCTCTACACATGCCCTTGTGACAACCACAAATGTCTCTGGACTTTGCCAATGTCCCCTAGGGGGCAAAATTGTCCAGTTGAGAACTACTGCCCAAGAATACTCATTCCCAGCCAAGACCATATAGCCCTCATTGTTCAGTCGCCCAGTCATGTCCAACTCTTTGAGACCCCATGGACTGTAGCATGCTAGGCCTCCCTGCTCCTCACCATCTCCCAGAGTTTGCCCAAGTTCATGTCCATTGCATTGGTGACACCACCCAGCCGTCTCATCTTCTGACGTCCTCTTCTCTTTCTGCCCTCAAACTTTCCTAGCATCAGGGGCTTTTCTAGTCAGCTGTTCACATCAGGTGACCAAAATACTTGAGTTTCCGCTTCAGCATCAGTTCTTCCAGTGAGTATTCAGGGTTGATTTCCCTTAAGATCGACTGGTTTGATCTCCCTGCTGTTCAGTAGACTCTCAGGGGTCTTCTCCAGCACCACAGTTTAAAGGAATCAATTCTTTGGTGCTCTGCCTTTTTACGGTCTACCTCTTACAACTATATATGACTACTGGGAAGACCATAGCCTTAACTATAGGGACCTTTGCCAGCTGAGTAATGTCTCTGCTTTTCAACACATTGTCTAGGTTTGTCATAGCTTTCCTGCCAAGAAGCAAATGTCTTCTGATTTCATGGCTGCAGTCACTGTCTGGAGTGATTTTAGAGCCCAAGAAGAAGAAATCCATCACTACTTCCACATTTTTCCCTTCTATTTGCCATAATGGGATCGGATGTCATGATCTTGGTTTTCTCAATATTTAGTTTTTAAGCTGGCTCTTTCACTCTCTTCCTTCACCCTCATCAAGAGGCTCTTTAGTCCTCCTCTTCACTTTACGCCATTAGACTGGTATCCCCCCATGGGGACAAAAATTGATTCTTGGAGAGTTGAGAAAATTCTAAATATTATAATTTTTTGTGGCCCTCCAAATGGCCATAATATTAATACAATATATCAGTGGAATTAATATTTCATGGTAGAGAAGAGAAGTTGAGGTGGAAGCCTACAAAAATGAGGATGGGAGATAAAGAAAAAAATTTTTTTAAACATCACCCCATAAACAGGTCTGATTCTTTTTAAAGCCAACTATTTCCTCTAAGGATTTGGTATCCCCAAAGCAAGACTTTCCAGCATTCAGGGGGTCTTCAGTTCAACGATGAAAAAGTTGCAAAATAAGCACAGTTGCTTCCCAGAACCTCTGAAACTGTCCTGGAAGTCTGAGATGAAAGATAACAAATTTAGGGGAAAAAAGCTAGGAGAGGCTCTTGCCAAGTGTGATGATGTCCCATGACAGGACAATGAATTTGGAAGCTCTCATTTGTCACTTAGAAGGTAAACCACACAAATCAAACGGACCTCAGATAAGTGACCACCAGTTTGTCCTGGTTGAACATGACCCAATCAGCGCATATCATTTTATACCATTTTTAAAAGAAGATGGTCTTCTTCAAGCTTCCCATCTAGCAGCAAAAACCTTGGACAGCAATTTCATTTCATTAAATGATGCAAAACAAATGAATCTTGCATTTTCTTCTACTCTATTTCCTGTATCTTTATGCAAAAGTCTGTCTAACCACTCCAAAAACCAGCTGGTTTATAACATTAAATATTCATGCTCGATGGAGTTAAACCTGGCTGCTTAGCATAGATGATATCTTATGATAATTTTTCAATCCATATTTACAAACCCTTTAGATTTGTTCCACAAAAGCAAACTCCCAGACACTCAGCCTACAAAGACCCTCTGGTGTATGCACTTCACTCTCCAGGACTCTTGTCATCGAAGTAACACCGAGGTTATGTGAGAATCTTCTAACATGTGGTGCCCCCACACTAAGGCATCAGAACATTACCAAGGTATCCCTGAATTTAAAATGATAATGGACGGAAGGAATAAGAGAGTGATGACTAATTTTGTGCGTCAGCTTGGCTGAGGCCATAGTGCCCAGATGTTTGGTCAAACATCAGTCTGGAAGTTGCTTCAAAGACATTTTTAGATGTGACGAGTGTTTACTGTCTGTCGACTTTAAGTTAAGGCGCTCACCCTACATAATGTGGGTGTGCCTCATTCCAATTAGTTGAAGGCCTTAGGAGCAAAGACTGAGGCTTCCCAAGTAAGAAATTCGACCTGAAGACTGCAACACAGGGATTTCCCTGCCGGTCCAGTGGCTAAGAATCAGCCTTCCAATGCAGGAGATGCAGGTTCGATCCCTGATTGGAGAACTAAGATCTCACATACTGCAGGACAGCCCCTGAGCCTGCGTGCTCTGGAGTCCATGCACCACAACTAGAGAGCCTGTATGCCGCAACTAAGACCCAGCACAGTCACAATAAATAAACAATAAAAAAAAGAGACTGCAACCTTGAAATCCTAACCAAATTTCTAACCTGCCAGTCCTCACGATCTCGTGAGCCAATTCCTTAAAATAACTGTTCGTCTCCCTCTGTACATACACACATCCTATTGGTTCTGTTTCTCCTGAGAACCCTGATTATGCAAACAGGGAGACAAATTCTATCTTGTCTCCCTCTGTACATACACACATCTCATTGGTTCTGTTTCTCCTGAGAACCCTGACTATGCAAACAGGGAGACAAATTCTATCTTCAATGAAACGAAAAGCACCTCAATGCTACCCCACAATATACGAGGGTGGGAAGAAGCTGGCAGAGCAGATGCTGACTCGGAGAGGAAAGGCACATCTCCGCAAGGTTCTGTGGATGGTGATGCCTGTGGGAAGCCCTAATTCACCAGGAGGGGCCCTGCAAGGGTTTGAACTGGAGGCAGAGGCACTGCAGAAAGCAGGGTCAGATGCGGGCTGGACAGGAAAGTAGATGGAAGTCCCCAGAGAGCAGCTGAACTCTCCAGGTCCCCACCTCATTCTTGAACCAGTAAACTGTCACCTCCTCAACTCTTGAAGAAGGTAGAAGGTTTAACCATCCAAGGCTCTGGGTTTGGAAAAAGAAGTCAAGTGGAGAAAAAGGTTAAACAATCAGGCTGAAAACAGGGGGCTTAGGGAACGTCTGCAAGGTAACCTGTGAGAATGCAAGCCCCTGGACTTGGCTTCCAGAATGCCAGGTTCATATACACCCGGCCAGTGACTGGGGAGGGGGAGGGGAGCTCCCGCCAGTGAATAGAATAGCCTCTAAGTAAAGGCCAGATCCTAGCACTCAGAGTCAACCAGTGAAACCCCGGCTTGCTTCCCACCTACCCTGCAGTGAAGCCCACTTAATGGGCTCTGTCCAGTAAGCTTCAGCACTCCCACCTTGAATAAGAACATCCAGCAGAAGAGCACCAGATATGTAAGAAAAGCTAAATACCCACCCCCAAAAAATGCAGATCAAGAGAGGAGCAGATGACACCTGCAGTCAAAGAGAAAAGAGAGAGTGTACCCATGAGAAAAAGAACCTGATGTTATTTTTTTTGTTAAATCAGAGCTCAGGAAAGAGCTCTTGGAAATTAAAAATACAAAATTCATAATAAAATTCCATAGAAGGGTTGGTAAATAAAAATTTTAAACTCTCCTAGAGAGATGAACAAAAACACGAAGAGAAAGACAGTAGGAAATAAAATTAAAAGATAAAATCAACCCAGGAGATTCAACACCTGCCTAACACAGGATCCAGAGAAAAGAAATGGAATACAGAGGGAGGGACACAAAGTTCCAGAGCAGAAGGACCTACTGAGAGAGCAGAACAAAAATATAAAGAAAAAAAAATCCCAGGAAGGCACATCATTGTGAAACTTCAGACGACCAGAGATAAAGCCTCCGAAGAAGTTCCAGAGAGAGAAAGAGAAAAGCAAGACAAAAGCAGGGAGTGCCATAGGGCCTCTCTGAAGCACCCGGTAAACTAGAATCCTGCACAGAATGGATTTTCAACCTAGGATTCTACACTCAGCTGGAGAGTAGCATAAAAACACTTCAAACATAAATGACCCCAAACACCTGCTCACGTGTACTCTCCTGGGAAATGACAGAGGAAAGAGCTTTACCTCCAAAGGCTTTCCCTGTCCCTGCACTGGAATTCCCAGCTCCCCAAACCCAGAGCACTGTGAGAAAGTGCCTGGCATTTGCCCTGACCCCAGACAGGACAGGGTCATTTCAGAGCACCTGTGCCCTCCTCAAGAGCAAGACTGTGCCTGCAAAACACTGAGTGCCCGAGAAGAGTCTGATAAATCACCACCAGTCAGGTCTTGAAATTCATCTGTAATTTAAATAATGCATCCCATAAGCACTGACTATCCTTGACAACTTAGTGACTGAGCACCACCACCACCCTGTAAATTGACGGCCCTACACTGACACATCAGAATCACCCAAAGTCCACAGTTTGCATTAGGCTTCTCTCTAGATGCTGTATAGTCCATGGGTTTCGACAGACGCATAATGCAATGACAAGCATCCACCACTATAGGGTCATATAAAGCAGTTTCGCTGTCCTAAGACACCTCTGTGCTTGACCTATCCTTCTGTCCCCCACCAGGAACCCTGAAGTAATGCTTGTTAATACTATTTGTTTGGAGTATGGGCAATATGCTTGCAGTTTTGTGGGCCAGGTCTCTTCTGCAACTACCAACTCTTGCTATTATAAAGTAAAAGCCTCCATACACGATATGTAAGCGATGGGCATCTCTGTGTTCCAATAAAACTTTATTTTCAAAAACAGGCAGTGCACATGCTGTCATTAGCCGACCCTGGAATACAGTATCACTTTATTCATTCTCACCATTTTATAGAAAAAAGTTTCTTAATACCTTGACTTGGTAATAATAAGGTGTTTTCTTTTTCCAAATTTTCTCTCCGAAATCTATCCTCTTTCTGCAAGTTGAAACAACACCCAATCAAAAGTTGAAATAGTGTGATGAAAGACAGTTCTCTCTTCAGAATACCCTTGCTTTGAAGCCATATCGCCTTTCTCCACTTTAAACCCCAAGCTTCTCAAAACTCTGAAGGAAATCACTCGCTCTTTGGAGCTGTGCCTCACAGAGCCAGTCCCCTAACATGGCTGCCACGGGACATGCTGTGTGCTGAAAAGTTGTCACACAAGCCCTTCAGGGCAGCGCTGCTTGACTACTTGTGGTAAACTAAGGAAAAGATCTTTGGTTTCCAAAAGACATCAGTGTTTGTTCTTTTGTTCAAAGAAAACCAACTGTTCTGCAGGATGACATGTGGGCGTCGACTACCTTCCAGTCACCAGTTATCTGTGAACAGAGCAGAAGCAAACCCATGTTTACCCAGAATGGGGGATTCGTCTCCAGAGATCCCTTGGTCCAGAACCCCTGGGTCTACTCACTCAAGTGTAACCCACAAAAATGGGTTTTATTGAAGGGAGAAAGAGCCTGTGTCTCAAAATGAGAGTCCACTGAGGTCACCCCTTCTGAAGTCCACCACCTCCTCTAGGGAGCAAAGAGTCACACCAACCTCTAGGCGTCCTATCAGCTACAGTAAGAAATCCAGAAAGCAGCACTGATGGTCTTCTAAGTGGATATGGCAGCTACCTGCAAGGCAATCACTGATCTGTCATAAAAAGGAGCAGAGGAAAATACTCACCAAAAACCTAGAGGCTGGGGAGGATTCTGTCAGCCAAACAGTAAAAATCTGTAACATTTTAAGCACCTCTTAAGCTGCTGCTGCTGCTGCCAAGTCACTTCAGTCATGTCCAACTCTGTGCGACCCCATAGACTGCAGCCCACCAGGCTCCGCCGTCCCTGGGATTCTCCAGCAAGAACACTGGAGTGGGTGGCCATTTCCTTCTCCAGTGCATGAAAGTGAAAAGTGAAGTCTTAAGCAAAAGACAGTAATAGCCTCTGTCAGAAAGCTTGTCGAGCACAGAAGGGACATCAGCCTCCCACTGGACAAGGCAGCTGGTGGGCAGACCCATCAGGAAACGCATTTGACAAGGAGGGGTGTGCCTCTAAAAGAAACTTCTGAGGGTCCTGACTGCTGCTCTTTGCAACCCAGCAGTCTCCTAGCTTGAGTCATTCACGTGAGAGCTATTTCCTTCCCGAGTTCAGATGCAATGGTAGATACAAAATTGTGCTGCAGTCCCCAGATAACCATTTGAAAACCAGGATGAAAATTTCCCCAAAGGGTTTCACTTCTTACTGCTAGTAACTTTTGAAGCCCCTTAAAGCTCAGCACCAAATCTTTGGGAGACCAGAAACTGCAGAGAACTTGAGTGACCGCGCAAGGATGAAAAGCAGATGGAAGCCGGCCCCAGGTGAATACTATCCCAGGTACATCTAAAAATGCCAACTGGGGAATTCCTGATAACAAGGAGACAGGAAATCAATACAACAGGCCTTCCTCCAACTGGCACCTACACAACCTCTAAAACGGACTGACTTAAAGCATGACTTCAGAGAGGAAGTGATTATTCCAAATAGATGCTCGATCATAAATACCAGGAACGATTAGAGCCTAGAAGCACCATGTACCCTAAGCCTTCATGCATGCTGTGCCCCTGGCCATATTAACCTCAGGAATGCATGTTCTGTCAATCTCCCCTCCCCCACCTTTAAGGCTCTAAAGCCAGACCTGCTCTGTTAACCAGGAAGCGTTCAGTCTAAGTCTCCTCCTTCTTTACTCAGGGCCACTGTTGAGAGAGGTCTGGGACCTGGGACCTTTTGCTGCAGTGCTGCGATGCTTGCACCTGGACACACCTCTCCCTGAGCAACAAAATACAAAGAAACTGTATGGGACTAAAAGTAACTGTGTACATGCGCAGGTGGGGCAAATTCTGGACAGAAGATACAAAGAGACCAAGAAATCCAACGGCCACTTTTGAGGAGCCTGGAACACAGAGTGTTGGGAGCAAAGGCAGGGTCCTGCACACGTCACCACCTAAGGGGGTGGGCAAAAACCTAAGCCACCCCTTTGGCCTGATTCCTGGACACACCCCTACCCCCCACCCCATATAAGGAGCAGGCTGGCCCCCTGCTAAGGGATTAAGGGAACCTGTTGCTTGTTCTTGCTCTCCCTTGCTGCAGTAGGGCCCCCAGTAAACTTGCCAGTTTCTTGTCTGGCCTCCAGTCAATTCCCGTTGACTGGGGAAGGCCAAGAAGCCTGATAGATAACACTGTGACAAATTATCACAAACCTGGGGGCTAAAAATGGAAGAAATGTATTCTCTCCCAGTTCTGGAGACCAGAAGTCCCATATTAAGGTGCTGGCAGGTCCACAGTCCCTCTGAAGGCTTCAGGGGAGATTCCTTCCTGCCTCGTCCAGCATCTAGTGGCTCCAGGGTTCCTTGGCTTGCGACTGCTGTTGCTGCTGCTGCTAAGGCGCTTCAGTCATGTCTGACTCTGTGCGACCCCATAGATAGCAGCCCACCAGACTCTCCCATCCTTGGGATTCTCCAGGCAAGAATACTGGAGTGGGTTGCCATTTCCTTATCCAATGCATGAAAGTGAAAAGTGAAAGTGAAGTCGCTCAGTAGTGTCTGACTCTGTGCGACCCCATGGACTGTAGCCCACCAGGCTCCTCCGCCCATGGGATTTTCCAGGCAAGAATACTGGAGTGGGGTGCCACTGCCTTCTCCTGGCTTGCGACTATATCACTTCAATTCCTGCCTCCATCTTCACATGACCTCCTTCCTCATATCTCTAAGTCTCAAAATTCCTCTGCCTTTCTCTTATAAGGACGTCTGTCATTGGATTTACAGCCCACCCTAAAGCCAGGATGAATTCATGTTGAGATCTTTAACTACATCTACAAACGCTTTCCACACCGCGCCCCCCACCCCAAATAACACAGTCACAGGTCCTGTGGGCTAGGATCTAGACAAATTTTTTTTGGTGTCATTATTCAACCTCCTGAAGTCTCCAATAAGCTAGGGGAGAAAAAGAGTTATTTATTTAAATGAACATGGACTATGAATCAGTTCAGTCACTCAGTCGTGTCCAACTCTTTGCAACACAATGTAATGCAGCATGCCAGGCTTCCTTGTCCATCACCAACTCCTGGAGCTTGCTCAAACTCATGTCCATCGCGTCAGTGACGCCATCCAATCATCTCATCCTCTGTCTTTTCCCTTCTCCTCCTGCCTTCAATCTTTTCCAGCATCACGGTCTTTTCCAATGAGTCAGTTCTTCACATCAGGTGGCCAAAGTGTGAATACCTTGTTGTATTTGTTGTTTAACTACCAAACGCCCAAGACACTATCACATTAGACGTTGGCAGGAAGGTCAGCTAGTGTCCTTGAATAATCTGCTGAGTCTGTCTAAGCCTCGCTGTCCCTATGCACACAGTGGGGACAACCAGACCTGGCAGGGCTGTGGCACAGGCTGATGGAGAGTCACTCAGAGTGCCAGGCACCCCAATATTGCTGACAAGCCCTAATCTCTAGTGACTCTTAGCAAAAATGCCCAACTACCACTCTGCTGGAAAGGCCATCCAGTTACTCCTTGGTCCAGCCACTATCAGGGTGTGTATTAGCTACTTAGAAAAAAGAAAAAGGATGAGGCTAACAGGCTTGACCAAGGTCAACAACGATCCAACCTGTGGGGAATCAAGGACTTCAAGTCATAAGAGCAGCTGGTCCCCTCCCAAGTGGTCACCTGGGGACCTGGTTCCTCTCCAAGGATTTCAGAATCACCAACCCAAATACACAGCCTGCAACTGCCTACAGACTCCCCAGGACACGAGCTGTTGCTCATTTATCTCCATGTCCCCAGCACCTGTCACAATGTCTGGCACCTGAGTCACTCGGTAAACACTGATGGAATGAAAGAAGGTGTGACCAGGACACTCTGACATGGATAACTTGGTTTATTTAAAGCATGATACCAAGTACTTGACACTCATGGAGTGGACTGAATAAGATAATGCACTGAAACATTTTGGCATGGTGACGCTCCAGAAATGGTCAGTGGTCACCATCACTTATTTTAACTCTCACTCCAACTAACAGTGGAGGCTTTATCATTCCCAGTCTACAAGCAGGAACTGAGGCACAGAGGTTAAGTCACAGTTCGTATCTGCATAGCCAGGATTTGTCACACTTCAAAGACCTGCGTGCTGTCCCCTACACCACACTGCACCTGGTTCACATTATTTAGTTTAAGGCCGGTCCCAGCTTGAAAGAAAGTGAAAGTGAAGTCGCTCAGTCGTGTCTGACTCTTTGTGACCCCATGGACTGCAGCCTACCAGGCTCCTCCATCCATGGGATTTTCCAGGCAAGAATACTGGAGTGGGTTGCCATTTCCTTCTCCAGGGGATCTTCCCCAGCCAGGGATTGAACCTGGGTCTCCCGCATTGTAGGCAAACACTTTATTGACTGAGCCACCAGGGAAATTCCAGCTTACATACCTATAATCAGACTATATGTTAGGGGTGATGGGGTGTATGTACATGTATATATATACACACATATGCTATATGTTGGTACAGTACACACACACACACACACACACACACACACACACACACACACACAAAACTTCCATTGAAGAAGTAAACTAGAGAGAACACTGAGCTGAAAGGCATAAGGTCCCAGGGAACATGGTTAATTCCCTTGACTGTCAGGATCCTGAATGGATACTGCCAAAGGGTAAAGTGTCGCAAGTTTCATTCTGCTGCGTTGACAAGAGCCACACATACAATGTTTTGTAAACTCCAGAGTCTTGGTCTCAGGCTTATTTCTTCCTGGGGAATGTCTTGTTTCTAAGACAACCGCTCTACAGTGAAGCAAAGTGAACTACACTTGACATTCAAGTATCAATACTTTTCCCTTCACCTAAATTCCCAAAAAGAGTGATCAGGAGACATGAGCTAGGAATCAGTCTCCCAACCAGAGCACTTACAGGAGGAATGGATGCTGGGGAAGCTTTTGCGGCCCTCGGACACCAGGTCGGGGTCCCCGGTGCAGTGCATTTCTGAATTCATCACTCCATCTGGAAAGCAGCGGTAAAAGAAATCGGGGCGAGGTCTACAAAAGACACCATGGACAGTTTCAATATAAAACGCTGCCATCACAAACAAACCCCAGCTGACCCCGCCGACCCCTGCTGCTTCCCCAGTTCCTTCTTCTGCCATCAACACTGCAGCCCCCACCAGAAGACACCGTGGGCTTAGGCAAAGCTCAGGCTTCAGGGTCAGAAAGATCTGGGCTGGAACTCCCACTCTGCCACTTACTAGCTTTATGACTTAGGTAATCACATAGCCACCCTCAGTCTCCACATCTGTAAAAGAGGGATATCAATACCTACCCCAAAGTAAGGTACTGAGGGTCAAGTGAGGTGACTTCCGGGAGCCACCTGAGCATGGCGCTGGTGATGAAGCGATGGCTCCATCTATGGCTCCACTACTCGGAGGCTGCTACCAGGATCCAAGCCTCCAGGCTCCTCCTGGCTCTGTATCTTGAATCTGATGGCCAACTGCCTACACTTCCTTACAGAGCAGGTTTCACTGAGAAGACCTGAAAACTCAGTTCCGAGCTTTGGCACACAGTCACCAGGCCAGCTCTTGGTCCAGGTTGTGGGGGAAGGAAGTAAGGGACAAGCTGGCCCCGAGGCCGAGTCACCTGCCACAATCGCGGTGAACATGTACTGAGTACTTACTGCATACCAGACCCACCCATGGGTCATGCCATACGATGACAACCCTGGGGCAGGTCCTGGAACTTCCTTCATTTCACACGTGTGAAAATGAAGGCTTAGAAAGATCACACTCCTCCTTAAGGTCACACACAACCAGTAAGTGGCAAAGACAAGCTCTGAACCCTGGCAACTGGATTCCGGCACCTACACACCACACCCCACATGTGTCCACTTCACTCAAGCGCGGATTCTCACTGTGATGAGTGATGGTGGATTCTTCACATGAATTCAACTAACTCTGCCAGATGCCTGCCATGGACAAGGCTTTCCTAACAATGTAAACACAGTCCCTCTTTTCTGCACATACTGGGTTACAGTTCATATGGTTCTCACTGTGAACTATAAGGGCTCACTGGTCCTCCAGCTCTGGGATCTGAGCCCAATAATAATCTATCAGTATCCATAACATATCAATTATCAACAATCTGTGGTCCTCCAGCTCTGGGATCTGAGCCCAATAACAATCTATCAGTATCCATAACATATCAATTATCAACAATCTATCAGAACTGTTGGTGTGCTGTCTCTCCTCTACGTGTGTCTCTAAGTGTGGCTATTCACCTACTGAACCAGAGCCTCAGAGAGGACCTGGGAGTCAGCATTTCACTGGGCCCTCAGCAACTCTAAGCACAGAATGTTGGAAGGACGATGCAGTCCGAGGCCACTTGCTGACCAATCTATATCCATCTTCTGCCCCCTCGTTGCCTGACCAGGACTGCACACCAAGTACCTGATTGCTAAATACTGAGGTTCTGAGAGGGAAACCAACCTGTCCAAGGCAAACAGCTAGTCAGGGCCTAAGTCAGGCCTCGAACTCAGATCTTTTGACTATTTTTCTATACAGAGACTAGCTCATTTCCAGAGGATATAGGGGAGAAGGCAAGATAAACAGAAAACAGAAATCATCTCCTGGGAGGGTAAGAGAAACGTGTCATGAGTCACAGCTCAAATACTAATCCATATCGTTTATCCCAGAGAGAATGATAAATAAGCAAGATTATCTATTTGTCAGATGCCAAAACTGACAAGTGAGAGGGTGTCTGGCGAGGCCCTGGAATACCAGTGGGCTGGAAATGGAAATGGCTTTCTTGACTTTGGTCCCCAAGAAAGTATAGTCATTAGATACTTCTTTACTATTGACATCCTGCTTACTGAAGTAGTGAGTTCATCATTCAAAGGAGAGGCGAGATCTGAGTTAAGGACAGAAACCCCAGAAAGACAACAATTTAAGGGAAAACCAGATGAGCTCCAATCCGTCCCATCCAGTTTCCTGTGGCCAAGGTTTCTACACGGCTGACCTTGAGACTCTAAGTCACTACTTGTTTCTTTTTGGAACTTACCTTCCCACTATCAATTTAATAGTGTTTGTGCAGACTCCATTCAAAGCAAGAGCCAAGGACACGGCTACAAAACAAAACCGACAAACAGAAAAATAACCAGCTGGCTCTCAAGTCAAAATTATCATCATTACCATCATCATCATCATCATCATCACTACTTTTCCATCACACCATTTAATTTATGACCATAGAAATATGAACCAATGCTTTTTAAAAAGGAGGGAAGTTTGAGTGGCTAGAGTAAAACATAATTAGAACTGGACTTTGGAGACTGAAAGTTCATAAAATTCCAAGCCCCTATGACATGAAATTTATCTCTCCTCCTAGACTGAAATTTTCAGTATCACAGAGAAGCCCATGTATCATGTTCTGACCTGATAGAACAGATTTAATACTACAGCATGTAGAATTTCTTTTACTGGTAGCAAGAAACATAACATTTTATTTCCTTCTGGCAACCTTCTCAGACATAATTCTAATCAGAGCAGCTGCAGGAATCCCTCTGAATACAGGCATGCCCACTCAGGCATCACCTCCTGTTGACCTGTCCCCTGCTGATGGCTGTCCACTTGTTTTCAAATAAATCACTATTTCTAAGAAGGTGAAGTGTCTCAATACCTGGTGTTTGAAAAGGTTTGCCCAGGTGGTTCTTTCTGCCACCTAAACCAGTAGGTACTTCTGGATGACATTCTTCAAAAATAGACAGCCTGGGGAATTTCTCTAAGCATCTTGGAAGGACTTTTCTGGATGAAGCACAGATCGTCCAAAGGATGCAAGTGAAATGAGTCATGGAGTTTTCCCTGCAAGGCCCCTGCATCTCTTTCTTGTGTTTATCAAGACTACACAAAAGGCAAGACAATGCGATGGAAGGTCAAATGCTTTGCATAAGCAATAAAAACCTATCGATGTCCTGTTCCATTGCTTTGTTGAATAATAAAGCATGTGAGTTACCATTTCCCTTTGGCAAGTATTAACTGTTCAATACTAGCTGAGATTTATGTAAGGAAACAGCAGTGGAGGGCCACTTTCAGGAAGGAGCTGCCTGGAGCAGTTCATGATCATGGGGAGACAAATGTATTATTCTACAAACGGAAAGGACTGTGAACAGTCAACACAGTCACCAAGGGCACAGGCCACTGAGATAGAGACAAAAACCCACCTGCTTGTATCAAGTCATGGAGAAGCAGAGAGAATGGGAGGGACCAGTTCAAATGAGCACCTCTGTCAAAGGGAAACTAGTCCCCAAAGCAGAGCGAGAATGGACCACATTACAATAGCTGGAAAGGAGGGATGGGCCCCCCAGGTGCAGAGCGGGGCATGAGTCAGCAGCACCAGACCACCATTAAAACACCCAGCATGCAACAGGGTATAACCTGGAAGCAAGCATGGAGGAACTTGGAGAGATCTGCTGATTACACTCTGCATGCACAGACCCTTTCTTCCTAAAACACTGGCTTCCCTTCTCTCTCACAAACCTGGAGCACTGCTGAGAGGTTTCCTTTGCAGAGAGGAGGGAGAATTCCCTGGGCCATCATTGCTGCAGGATTCTCCCAAAGCCATGACAATTAACAGGCTGTGAGATTGCCCTGAGATGACAGGGGTCTTTTTGTGTTAGGGCTGGCCCAGCACAGGCTCACTGCTGTGTTTTCCCAGCAGGGCTGAACTCCTTCTCCTCCTGGTCCTGGCAAGGCCTCTGCACAGAAAAGGTCTTCAGGAACAAGCATCACTAGCTGACCTCCCAGTGTCCTTGAGGAAGTTCAGAGACCACGACATCAATCCAGAACACCATACACGTCCGCAACCTCTGCCCCAGCTGGGTTTACTATAGCACAGAGCAATTCTCAGAAAAGCTTCAAGTGGCTGAGCTAGAAAAGGTGTGGCTGTGATGGAAACACCAACAGCTGGCAGCTTCCCTCTCTGATCCAAAAGCCTGAAGGAGACAGAAGAGAGCGAGGATCTGGGTGGAAAGTGTCACAGCCTTCCGGAAGTAAAGTAAACCAATTACTATGTTCATCTGGAGCACAGCCTCCAGGGGACACAGTCAGGGGACCTCTCACTGATGCCACAGGGAAGGCTGGGCTGAGAATAGAGGCATGAAAGGCTGGCCGAGCAGGAAATGAATGACCCCAATCATGGGAGGCTGGCTTGTTGATTAACAAGAACCCAAGGCATCCGGTTCATAAGGGCTGCATCAACAGCATCCCACGGCACTGCGGGGTTGAGAGGAGAGCCAGAAAGACAAGCCAGACTGTGTTCTGATAAAGAAATGCAAAGCAACATGTCACGTGAGTTGGCCTGCAAGTGGCCTGTATTGAGAGCACTCCTGCTTACAAGCACCTCCAGAGGATTAGAGGATTTGTTGCTGTCACTTTTGTTGTTGGGAATTCAACACTGCAGTCCTTCCAAAACAGGGTTTGCTACTAACACCACCTTGGCCGTTCTGCAGCCAAATCCCTGGGTGTGGCGAGCCTTACTTACACACGAACAGATGCACAAAGCGGCCTGCTGTGGACATGCAGCTAAGGGGCATTCTTAGGGTCCAGGTCTGCTGAAGACGCCTCGGTAAAGAAGGGACCTCAGTAAAGAAGGGACCTCACTGAGAAAGTCCTGAATTCCAGATAATGGAGGAAAAGCTACACCTAGTTTTCTGTCCTTGGTTTTGAAAGATCACTCCCTCCAGCCCCTTCCAAGGCTTCCTAAAAGTGGCAACTTTTATTTTTTAATTGTGTACAAAGGGAGGTTCTTCATCATTTTTACAAGGCAGCCTCTCATTTATTTAGGCAAACAGAACATCCAATTAACTCCACCTTCTCTGTTAACACGTAGGAGGCCGGGTATGGTGTACAATTTTGAAGTGTCATCCTAAAGGGAGATTTAGCTGAGAATGAAAAGGTCTAGAGAAAGTAACTGTAAGCTCCTCAAGGCCATCACAATCTCCCAGCTCCAAAAGCAGCCAGTAAATTATAAGTATAACCATGAAAGAGAGTTCCTACCCACAGCCATGTGTCTCGGGACTCAGTGTCAGGGGAGCAGCTAGAATAACAAGTGAGGCAAAAAGATTTCCAGGTCAACTGAGAGGGGCCCCCAACGGGACATTTGGGAACCACAGTGATATCTGTCCAAATGCTGACACAGCTGCTTGAGCCTCGAGAGGGAGGGCATCTACACCTTTCCTGGAAAACCTGACCTTTCCACCACCTCAGCTGAAGAGGCATGTGGTGAGCAGCCGGGGGAGCACACCTGTGTTCAAGCAGAGCACCCACAGGCTGGCCACAGACCCAGGACTTTGCCTCCAGGCTTGAGACTTGAGTCAAGTCCAGAGTCTCCACCTGGGAAGTCTGGACCACAAGATGCAGCGACACTGGAGGTGGCATTGGAGCTGAGCAGTCACGCAGGCATGGGGCAGGGGCACCCGGCACTGCAGCCTCACACAGACCCAGAGGCAGGCAGCAGAGACAGCGTCTTCACAGGAGACCGAGGCAGGGAATGAGAGGAGAGGAAGGATGCAGCACAGAGGAGAGGCGCCATAAGGTGACAGGGCGCCTCCATCCGTCATGGCCTGGATCCCTATTCCATCCCCACGAGGCTTTCCCCTCTGATTCTTGAAGGTCTGTAAGACTGATCGTTATAGTCCTATAACCAAACCTCTAAGTTATTCGATCCAATTAGAGAGGAATTCTGTTCTTTTCAACTACACAGCGCCTAACCAAGGCCTGGCTATGTAAGAAATGGTCCCGGTCCTTCCACTGCTCTGCACACCCTAGAACTCACACCCACCCTCCTTCCCTTACAAAGAACAGGGAAGACCGTAGTTTGCTACGCTTTTCATTTCCTCAAAGTCCAGGAATTAACAAACACCATCTTTAGTGATGAATCTCATGTTTCCAGATTTACTGCCTTACTGAATGGTGAGCCTACACAACACACCGTCAACACAGTGTGTGTGAGGGCTTGGATAACATCAAGGCATCATGTCAGAAAATAAACCCAAATCCTTTTTTAAAACTCTGGCTTCCAGGGAGTTTATTTTGCTAAACAAGCCAAATAGTTTTGCTTTCTCTTCATGCTGTCATTTACTTTGTCTTTTGATTAATATGCAGATCAGAAAAAAAAATGGATTTAACCCTAAAATATCAAACTCCTGTCACACGCAGATATGGCTCAGCTTAGGGACAATTTATAAGCATCGTGTCATACTCAATGGCAAAGACTGTAGCATTCTTTACATAATAACAACTGATTAACTGCCAAAGTGACCCCACAGTGGCAATGAGTTATGGAGCTTGTTTCCAATTGAGATTAAATTTTACATCTGCTTTTCCACATTTTTCCTTCCAGTCAGTGGTGACTGGTCAAGGGTCTGTGGTTGATGCCTGAATGAATTGTCCCAAATTGGGGGCCTATTACCCACAAATGTGGGGTTGGACAGTCAGCGGTGACAGTTTCAGATTCACTCTGCCTTACAGCCAAGAGCTGTCCTTCCAGTTTGCTTAGGAAGCACAGAGCTCTGGTGAGGAGCCTGAAACACATTTTCAGCACAAGGGACAGCGGCGATGGGCTGGCCCGCAGACCAGCCCGGCTAAAAGGGCTAAACCTTTACCTTGCCTTGTGTCTACCGAGCTTAATTTGACCAAGAGAAAAATCAGTTGAGTGCAACTGAGATTTTCAAAATCTGGTAATCTAATCAAGTTCAGCCCCGTCCCCTGAAGCAGGAACTGGGAATACTCTACCTAGGAAGGCTTCCTTAATTTCAGTCTTGTCTGTCCGCCGGATAATTTTCACCACACAAATAACAGCCAGAGGTGTGAGGAAAGAAATTGCCTGGAAGAAATAACAAATAATCCCTTATGAAGGCAGTAGTTTGCTGTCAGAGAACCGATTGATAATTAGTTCCGGTGAGCCTCCCAGGGACGGCGGAGCCTGGCGGGCTGCCGCCTGTGGGGTCACAGAGAGTCAGACACGGCTGAAGGGACAGCAGCAGCAGCTTCCTCTGGACTCACTAGGTGAATGATCTCACTGAACTCCTGACTTCATACTAAGAGGGATTTCTATCTATACTGAGAGATTCCACAGACTTGACAAATCGGAGGTCTGATTACGGGTTATAATTGATTTGTCATTGCTGCGAGTCACGTTTAAAGTGGTGGCTTTTTAAACAGAAGAGAAGAGCCTATAATTACAGCGACATCTTTGCCAGCAACCCTCCTCCCCTCCTCCCCTGTGGAGGGATGGAAGAGCCCTTGGCTTCCCATCCCCAGCACTCTGGCAACATGGGAACACGTGGGATTTGCTTGGAGTCTATTGATTCATTCATTCCCCTTTGGTATTCTTTGGTGGAATATTCCTTTCTGCTGCGAAAGCAGAGGTTAGTCCCTTCACAGGAAGTCTCTCTTCTCTTCTACATCCCCTTTCCTCCCCTAGACCAAAGCACTCAGGAGTACAGTATGCACTTAACGAATCAAGCTGGTGGGATTCAGAAGCAAACAACTCTATCACTGAACCTTCTACGAGGCAGGAGCCATGTCTGGGTACCATCCAGTCCTGGGGTCTCTTAAATCCTCATGCAGGCTTTGTGAATCTTTGCCAGGCTTGGGGACTATGTGATGTGCCTGAGGACACAGCTGGGAAGCAGCGAGATGGGCTCCAGAGGCCAGGTTTTCTGCCTCCCATATCTAGTCTTTACTCAGCATTCTATAATTAGTACTCCCCCCCCCACATTCCAATGATCAAAAAAAGGTAGTGGATTGGCTAAAAAGCTCATTCATTTGGGGGTTTCATTCTGTCTTACCAAAAACCTGAATGAACTTTTGGCATACAATATTTGTGTTACGTCCTTATTATTATAACGTCTCAGGATAACAATCAAAAGGGGTTAAATATCTCACAAATCTACAGCTGGGCTCACAGACGATGGTGGGAGGCATGGACATAGGAGATGGTAAGTATTAAACAACAGTGTTCACAATTTGGGAAGTCTCCACCTGGGTGCTAATCAATGTTGCTTTTTGGAAAGGGGCTTTCTAACAGGACTAAGGCATGGCTGGAAGATACTTTCCTTCATTAAAAACACCAGAATTCCTCCAAATGCACACAGTCTATCAAAATAATTGGAGATGTCCTGCAGACATGCAAGAACCAGACCACGAGAGCTCAGAACATCTTGGGAACTCCTCTTTGGGAGCAATATTCACAGACAGTTCATGAGACAGGAGAAAACCCTTCTCTTACAGGCTGGTTTCTTTCTGACCACAAATGGTAGTAACCAGCTTGATGAGCCTCCTTATGGCCATGGCCCTGAACAGCTTAACACCAACAAGTCCTGTCGTCATGGAGGGTGTTCAGAAGAGTGTGCCCCGGGTTTCAGGGGAGCTGCACAAAAAGGAGATTCAGAACTGGAGCAGAGAAGCAGAGGGTTTACCCAGGGCAACTGAAAAGGCAACACTCACTCGTGAGGGAAGCGTTCCAGCAGGTCTGTGAGTTTACACCAGTGCTTGGGGTCTCTTCACCTGTAGCATTTGTTACAAGGCAGAGCCCCTCAGACCCTCTTACAGGACAGGTCTGGAATCTACATTGTGTAACAAGCATCTCAAATGACTCTGGTGACTGAGAAACACTGCATCAGTTCTGATTCACACATTTAGTGTTTAGGGCTGGCTGAACCCCAGCTTACCTAAGTCCAAAGCTAAGCTTAAGGTCAAAGAAGTCCTGGGCTTTTGGTTTCCTCTCCCCTTTGGGCACTACAGACCAGCCACCACCCTCAACGAGGAGAGGGCAGCTCGCTGAACAGTGAACAGTGTTGCAGCGACCCCGCCAACAGTCAAACCACCAATATGAGAACAACAGTGAACTGAAGACGTGCTGTGCGCTGTGCTTAGCTGCTCAGTAGTGTCTGGCCCTTTGTGACCCCACGGACTGTAGCCCTCCAAGCTCCTCTCTCCATGGGGAATCTCCATTCTGGTGGAGGTAATGATGGTTTCCTCTTCTTGGGCTCTAAAATCACTGTGGATGGTGACTGCAGTCATGAAATCAGAAGAAGTTTGCTTCTTGGCAGGAAAGCTATGACAAACCCAGATAGTGTGTTGAAAAGCAGAGACATTATTCTGCCGACAAAAGTTCACATAGTCAAGGCTATGGTCTTCCCAGTGGTCATGGACGGTTGTGAGAGTTGGACCGTAAAGAAGGTAGAGTGCTGAAGAATTAATGCTTTTCGAACTGTGGTGCTGGAGAAGACTTCTGAGAGTCCCTTGGACAGCAAGGAGATCAAACCAGTCAATCTTAAGGGAAATCAACCCTGAATACTTGCTGGAAGGACTGATGCTGAAGCTGAAACTCCAGTATTTTGGTCACCTGATGTGAACAGCTGACTCATTGGAAAAGACCCTAATGCTGGGAAAGATTGAGAGCAGAAGGAGAAGAGGGTGTCAGAGGACGAGATGGCTGGATAGCATCACCTAAACAATGGACATGAACTTGGAAAACTCTGGTAGATGTGAGGGACAGGGAGGCCTGGCGTGCTGCAGTCCATGTGATCGCAAAGAGTTGGACATGACTTGGCAATTGAACAACAGCAACAAACATATAAACACACACACGTGTATATATGTATTCTATATGTATGTATATATGTATGCTCTGGTGGTTCAGATGGTAAAGAATCTGCCTGCAATGCCGGAGATCTGGGTTCAATCCCTGGGTCGGGAAGATTCCCTGGAGAAAGTAATAGCTACCCATTCCAGTATTTTTGCCTGGAGAATTCCATGGACAGATTAGCCTGGGGGTGTGTCCCTGGGGTCTCAAAGAGTCAGATAAGATTGAGCAACTAAGAATCTTAGCACATATATGCTATTAACATAAAAGGAAAGGAAAGTGAAGTTGTTCAGTCATGTCTGACTCTTTGTGACTATGAACTATAGCCTACCAAGTTCCTCCATCCATGGGATTTTCCGGGCAAGGGTATGGGAGTGGGTAGCCACTTATTAATATAAGACAATTCCAGAAGGCATACTCTAAGGTTAGACAGATTTGGAACCCCAGAGAAAATATGATTTGGGAAGGCTTCCCCTCCAAGGTTCCAGAGGCTGCCTGCTGGGGATGACCCTGAGCTGGACTGTTCTGATCAAACAGGAGATGGGGCACCATGCAGGAGCCCTGTGGCTCCAGCCAGGAGTGGGAGCTGGAGAACGCAAGGGCCATACCTTGTGCATCCACCAATGAAAGCAACACAAGGCATGCCGTCTGTCCCCAAGCCAGACACTGCGTGACCCCTGGATGCTGATATAAGGCACTGTGTTGCCAGGATGCTTCTGAGAATCCACCAGGCATGACACCAAACACAAAGCTTGTCTCCAGGGAAGGGCATGAGTGGCCAAGAACTTTTAGCCACCAAGCAGGTTGAAGCCCGGGCACCTGGTGTTAGGATGTTTTAGCCACAGAAGAGCTTGTCGCTGGGGGTTAGTCCCATCAGACAAAACAATGGGCCCAAAGTGACTGAATTTTCAGCATCCAACAGGAAGGCGTGTACACTGCATGGTTCCTCTAACAACTCAAGACACACGGCCACCTGGGAAGGGCCCTGCAGTGGGCAAACAGTCACAGCCTGTCACTGAGCTGGGAGCGCAGACTTGTCAAAAGTGTCTAAAAACTCAACTGCCATGAGCCAGCTTGGTCTCTTTTCCTTCCCTCCTCCCCACAAACTGATTTTATTTTTGTCTTCCTTAGAAGCATCCTATTACAGAATAGAAGCTCCTGTTATTAAACCAACACAGTACCAGTAATATGCTATGGAAGTGAATATTCTGGACACGTCATAGCCAAAGGAAAAAGATTGATCTTGGGCAAAGGATAGATCTTGGGCAGATTTTTTTAAGCTAAGAATTTGGGAAACACCTCCTCTTCCCTCAGTTCCCTGAGTCTTGCCTGTCCTTTGGGAGTTTTTCTGTGATGCTGAATGGTCTGACTTGTGTTCATGTCTCTGCTCCCACTAGACTAGAAAGCATACCTACTCAGCTCTGCACCTCCACTTCCCACCACCGTGCTTGGCTCTAGGAAACTGCTTCATAACTTTCTGTTGAATTAAGTAATAATTAACTAACTTGAAGTTGCCCACACTCTGCCTGTACCCCTGCCTCCCGATGCCCCCTTCCCCATGTGGTACTCCAAACAAACTCCCATTCATGGGGCCCCCACCGCCTGGCTCTGCTGTGTCTGCTCCTTGACACCTGCTCTTCTGTGTGTGACAGGCTGCGCTCACCACCTGTCCACCTCCCTTCAACCTCCAAGGAGGCAGCATGGCTGAATGGCTCCAAGAGTGTCTGCACTCTGATTGGTGGTGTTCAGACCCTGGTCCAGCCACTGACAGTTGTAAACCTGGGATAAGCTGCTTAATCTCATGACAGTTTCATTTTCTCCACTGAAATGATGGGATCACAAAAGTGCCAACCTCAAAGGATTCTGAGAGAATTCACTGAGATGCTATTTATAAAGTGATGAGCACAGTTACTGTATTCAACAGATGCTAGCTGCTGTTGTGACTACCACGTGATGAGAAGGAGGGAGGACAATGATGAGGATGGGGATGAACGTCCCTAAAAGTGCACCTGAGCCTCTCCTCCACCCTTTCTCAGATTCTACTTTGCTTCAGGGTACCATGGTCCTCACGAGCCTGCAGGGCTCAAGTCTGATTTGACTTCATACCACCTGCAATTCCTATGGCTTTCCTTACCCTGGAAGTGTTCTCTGGACAAAGACACTACAGGCAACAACAGAGAGGATCCTGAAAAGCAATAACAAATACCAACTGAGTAGTCTTCCTACACCAAAAGCAGGCTTTCAAAGATGCGCTGATACACTCCACATGTTCAGAAAGGAAGCATGGCCTCTTCTGAATAAGGAAGCAGCTGATAGCCTGGGAATATCCAGCAAACGTGAAACTCAAGACCCAGTATGTGAGAAGAGAGTTCTCAGCCTTCCTCTCCGGTCCACAGGAGCCCAGGGGCATCAAGGGAAACAAGCTCTTGGAATCCCATGGCCCAACCACACCCAAGTTTCACGCTGACAGATACACTCACCTTAGCTGATGGTGCCAAAGACAGAGAAAATGCCAGCCAGTGGCTTCCAGGTGATGTCATTACCATTTACTCCTTACTTAGTTCCGTAACCTTCTGATAATATTTTTGTAACATTTGACCAAGTAGCTCTTTTAAAACAGACATGCACACAAATAAGCATAACTCCAGAAACACTGATTTCACAAAGAAACCTGGATTCATAACAGCTGCCTTTAAAGAACACTTTGGTTATTAGAAAGTTTGCCTTTAGAGTAAAACATTCTGAACAAAAGTAGAGGAGACCTCAGGATTATTTATGTGTTAAGTAATGAAACTGGAGCTTTCTAAGGAAGCCAAGCAATTTTTAAAAAACATTGAAAGTATGTTCTCTTATACATTCTTTTAGAAACACCATAAGGTTTGTAGAGATCAAAAGCAGACAAATGATATCTTATATTAAACTCTCAATAAAACCCAGGAGAACAAATCTAATTTATGTGGTGACAAAGCATTTTTCATCTTGCGTTGCACATATTCTAAATGTATCTACTGCTTTCCTTGTGTTATTATGGAGTCACACTAAATCTTGCAACCGAATGAACGAAATTCATCAACAACTATTAACAAAACAAAAGGTTGAACTTATTTCATTAGGAGATTAGAGGGTATGAATCAGTGTTTGTGGCTGAATGCCCTTCTATTCTCTGAGAATCACAGCACTGAATAACTCCTTTACTGCCTCCTTTCCTCCACTGCCAACATGCAAATGTGCTCCATCCTATTTGTGTCTGCAGCCAGGATATTTGCGGCATTTGTATCTAGACTTCAAAACAATCCATTGTTCATAAATCTAGGACACAGCCACAGATTCATCACAACATCCCATATGAAAAGGCATCTCCAAATTGGGTTTTACAGCACACAAAATGTGAAATCTTTGAAAATGGGGATAAGTGATAAGCAGAAGCTCCTCCTACTAAAACCATGGAGTAAACTCGTTATGCACATGCTAGCTACTGTATTTCTAGGGTTTATGGAAGATGTGAGTTGGAACAGAAATGGGAAAAAAGTCTGATTTTAATACACAGATGTAAGGCAATGCCCAACTCACAAGAACCCTACATTATTCAATTTCCCTGATAGTCACAAAAATCTGGTTTATTTTCCAGCAGGAAGGTAATTATGAAAAAGCAATAAAAATAAGACTGTGATGTTCATGTAGCGTTCTGGACACTTGGGGGTGTCTGCAGACTCAAAGATCTTTCCAATTATCTTTGAAACAAGCATTGGTGATCTTTCCAATCACTGATGAACAAGATTTCCTCCTCCAATCAGAAGGATTTCTTTCAAAGTGCAAAAATATCCCTCGTGTGCTCTATAAAAGCTCTGGAACACACACTTGAGTTCCCAGAGACAGGACACATGATGGCTGGTCGATAGCAAAAGCTTCAAGCTACAGCATTGCCCATCCAAAAGCTACATCCTTGTTCTGTAACAAGACCAAGCTTCAGTATTTCCTCTGCCACAGAAAGGCCTTAAAGCAATTCTCCAGGAGCTGGTGAGCCTTAGCCAGGAGTCCTGAACACTCAGCTCCAGACTGCAGGGCAACCTCCTGGCTGAGAGCGTGGCTCAGAGCTGGCTGCTTGGGTGCGAATCTGGGCCTTCCCGCTCTCTAGCTGTCTCATCTCTCTGGGATGCAGGTCCGTACCTGCAAAATTCAGACAATAATGACATCTTCCTCGCTGGGAAACAGCTAGTTCAGTTCAGTCGCTCAATTGTGTCTGACTCTTTGCGACCGCAAGAACTGCAGCACTCTAGGCCTCCCCTGTCCATCACCAACTCCAGGAGTTTACTCAAACTCATGTCCATTGAGTCGGTGATGCCATCCAACCATCTCATCCTCTGTCGTCCCCTTCTCCTCCCACCCTCAATCAAGGTAGGTCTAAATGAGAAAATCCTTCCTAAGTTTTCAGCAAGCGACCAGCACATAGAGGGTTAGCCACTCAGTCGTGTCCCACTCTTTACAACGCCGTGAGCTATAGCCCACCAGGCTCCGTGCACAGGATTCTGCAGGCAAGAGTATTGGAGTTGCTATTCCCTTCTCCGGGGGATCTTCTCAACCCAGGGATCAAACCCAGGGCTCCTGCTTTGCAGGTGGATTCTTTACCACCAGAGCCACCAGGAAAACCCATAGTAGGGAAAGTGTGAAAGGCTGTAATCAACATGAAGCAGAATGAAGAGGTAAAGTTAGCCCCAATATATCCATCAGTTATTTAGGTGTTAGCCCATTTATCCTAGGGTCAGAGACGCTATTCAGAGTTGAGTCACACACAGTAGTCTCATCACCGGTTAACTGACCAGCCAAACCCAGAAAAGCGGTTAACAGAGCAGCTTAATGGTGTCTGAGGATGGCTAAATTGAGGTCTGCTTTAAAAGAAGATGGAACAGGCAACTTTGTTCACTAGTTGCTCATCTTATTCTACTCGAAGTGTTTGGAAACCGTTTGGGTTTAGCTCAAGTAAGCAGAGCCCTTCTTTTCCAAAGCCTCAGGCAATTGCTTCTCACATGACCAAGCGGTGAACCCTCCTGATCTGGAATTGAATTTTAATTTGTCGGGCCATTCACCTCTGTTCTTCAGGCTGCTCATCGTCATCAGCAGGGAGTGGAAAAACAGAAGTGAAAACTCATGTGGCTCACACTCGGGGAGTGGTCCCATCAACCATGAAATCACAGGTACTTACAAACATGAGGCGCGTGGGGATGTTGTCTGACTGCACCAGGGGATTCTTATAGAGCCAGATCTCTTCTGGCTGGATGACTCTCTGGAAGGGATCCAAAACTCTGTAAAACTGAAACAAAACAAAGAAAGAGGCGTGAGGGCTGAGCATTGGGGAGGAGGCAGCTTACGCAAGAGCTCAGAGTGGACGGACTGGTCCGTGGGGAGGGGAGGACAGGCTGCCCAGCTGATGGTTCGCAGGCAGCTCCAACAGGGGAAAGATGGAAGAATCACCAGGACTGTAGGGCCTTTGTCACCACCAGCTTGCTAGGATCAACGACAGGCACAAGAGAAGAGCTGACAGGAGGACAAAGACCCTAAGAACTCAGGGATCCAAAGGGGACTGGGAGTTGGAAGTCCAGAATGGTGGCTCGGACCGGGGCAAGGCCAGGCCAGCAGCCGTCTCTGGGGACAATATGGACTTGAGTTGGACTGAAGGGGATGGAGCCGCGGGCAGAACTAAAGAAAAGAACCCACAGTGTTCCTCCTCCACGTTACTCCAGATGGTGCCCCTCCACCATCACCACCACCAGGGGGCAGAGCGAGAGAAAGAAGCTTCCAGAAAGGACAAGGCTGGGACAGGAGAGACAGCAGAGAGGCAAAAGGAAGGAAGTGGGAGGGGATGGGTGACTGCTGTTAAGGAACCAGAAAGCTCTAAGCCTCCACCTCCCGACCCCTCTGTCACCCTGGGAACCCGCAATGCCCAGTGGATGAAAAGAATCACCACCAAGAGAAAACCTGCAGGGAAGAGCAACAGTTTAGCCAGCTTTCAGCCCTTGGGCCCTCCCAGCTCTCCAGCCCAATTCTCCAACTGGTGAATCCAGTTCAGAGTGGCTTCAGATGTGGCTGAGTGAGTCAAGGCTTGTGTGCCAGACGGAGGAATCTGGCTTTTGAACCAGGGAGGAATTTGGCAGAAAAGCATGGAATGAAATGAACAGTGGTGAAGACGGGGCATTGGAGCAGAACAGAGAAGGGAGGCAGAGACAGTGAGGAGGTGAGGGCAGCTGTCCCAACAAGAGACACCTGCAGAGAGAAGCAAAAGACAGGGCACAAAGGGGAAGAACACACACAGGCCGGGGCAGGGTGATGGGCAGAGCTGAGTCCAAGGGCTCTGGCTTGGGCTTTCAGGAAATGGGGTACCATTGCCAAGATGAGGAGGGAGGGGAGTTGGGGGATGGGAATTGGAGGTCAGCAGTTGTCTCATCTAGGAGACCAGCCAGGTGACCAACAGTCCCAGTTTGCCCAGGACTCTCATGGGCTCCCCTCATAGCTCAGTTGGTAAAGAATCCGCCCACAATGCAGGAGACCCCAGTTCAATTCCTTGATAGGGAAGATCCCCTGGAGAAGAGAAAGACTACCCACTTCAGTATTCTGGCCTAGAGAATTCAGTCCATGGGGTCGCAAAGAGTCAAATATGACTTAGCGACTTTCACTTTCACTCCTGGTTTTAGCACAGGAAAACCCCCAGTCTCAGAAAAAATCCTAGATGGTGGGTCATCTTAAAACCATTCCAGACCTGGGACAGAGTCAGCAGCCTGAAAGTCTTGGTTTCTATCCTAGATTTGGGGCTTTGCATGATCATTAGTCTGTATGCCCAGCTACACTGGGAGGGCAGGGAGGCTGGAGTCACTCTCCAGGGCTATGTTCTCAGAGTCCTGCAGGGTGGAACTCTCAGTGACTCTCCAGTGACTGCAGAATCTACTGTCTGTTCCAGACTCTGAACAGCTGCTACTGTTAAAAAAAAAAAAAAATAGCCTCTGTCTCATCAGCCTCACACTGAATTCTATCATGTTTATATCTAAACGAGACCTAAAATTCAATCTGTCTTTTGTGTCTCTATATACATGTCCCTCCCTCTCTATGTCTCCCTCTGTTCCTTTCCTCCCTCTCTCTCCCTACAAGTGAGGTTTTTCACATTATAAAACTCTGTCCTCTGTCCGTGTATTTATGAAATTTCAAGAAGAAAGTGGTGCTGGCCTCTGACTGTTTCACTCAGCACTCAGCCAGAACATATCTACTATAGGATCTTATTGCAATGCCCTGAGACCCCTGCATTGATGTGTAAAGTAATTTCTGCTAACAGCCCACCAAACCTCCTCCAAGACACAAGGGTGCATGCCATCTGGGTGCTGGGAAACCTGCTTTCTGCCTGAGCTCCACCATTAAGCTGCTCTGGCCTCAGAACAACCCACTTCTCACTGGGCCTCAATGTCCTCACCTGCAACCTGGGTGCATGAGTGCGTGCATGCTAAGTCGCTTCAGTCATGAACGACTCTTTGCAACCCCATAGACTGCAGCCCCCAGGCTCCTCTGTCCATGGAATTTCCCAGGTAAGAATACTGGAGTGGGTTTCCATTCCCTTCTCCAGGGGATCTTCCCAAGCCAGCGACTGAATCCTGTCTCTTACATCTCCTGCATTGACAGGTGGGTTATTTATCACTAGTGCCGCTTGGGAAGCCCCCTACAACATGGGAGGGTTGGGTTAGGTCAGAGGTGACAAATGAAGAAGGGTTAGAACCTTTGGAGACACCCTACCTCAGACCTATAGCCTTGGTATGGACTGGGCCTGGTATGTGAATTTTAAAATATTCCCCAGGTGATTCTGAAGGGCCCGGCACTAAACAAGAAAATTCTTCAAGATTCGCAGCACCCTTGTCCACAAGAAGAGGAGACTTAGAAATTTAGGTCTCTACAGTAACAATTCTTCCATCTGCTGAAGGACAGGCACTGGAGTCAGTCTCATCCATGTTCAAATCCCAGCCCCGGCTGTGTGGCTCTTAGTGAGTTCATTAACATCTCTGAGTCTCAGTCCACCCATCTGTGAAATGGGCACACCTTACAGAGTGGAAATAAAACTTAAATGAACGAATATAAAGTACCTAACAGAGCACAAACAGAAACCAGCATTTTGTCACTCTATCATTTTACTCTAGCCTCCAACTGCAAGCTTTTACTAGATAGTTTTCTAGTAAAAAACTGTTTTCTAGACAGTTTCCAGGCTTTTTGGGGGGTGGTGGTGGTGAGGAGTGGATTTCATTTTCAGCAACCTACTCACTGCACTTGGGTGTTTTAAAACCATTTTAAATATAACTAAGTAAAATGAATTTTATTTGCAAGTTATTTTAAAGAATATGTTGGCTTCCTTGCTGGCTCAGATGGTAAGAATCTTCCTGCTATGTGGGAGACCTGGGTTCAATCCCTGAGCTGCGAAGGTCCCATGAAAGAGAGCATGGCAGCCCCCTCCAGTTCTTGCCTGGAAAATTTCATGGACAGAGGAGCCTGGTGGGCTGCAGTCCACAGGGTAACAGAGGAGTTAGACACGATGGAGTGACTAACACTTCAAGAATACACTTATGAAACCTAAAGCTTCCAGAATGCTCCAATTACTCTGGATGCATAACAAATACCCCAAAACTTAATGTCTTCAACCACTTGTTTTCTTTTGCTTATGATTTTGTGGATCAGGAAATCAAGACAGGTCCAGCTAGGCAGAGCTCACTACACATGGTCACAGCAGTTAGACATCAGCGGGGGCTGCATCACGGAAGGCTTGACCAGGCTGGACATCAGGATGGTCCATTACATGGGTGCTGGCTGTCAACCAGGAGCTCAGATGGCAACCGCCATCTGGAGCACCGCACACATCTCTCCAGCACGACAGAGTCAGCATAGTCAGAATTTTTCATGGCTGCTGGCTTCCTCTGGAATGCAGGTCTCAGGAGGTCCAGGCAGAAGCTGAATGGCTTTTCTGACCCAGTCTCCAAATTCCTATAGCATCACTGGGTGACAGAAGGTCACCAAAACAGGGGAACTGACTCCACCTCTTAGCAGTGGTGTGGCAGAGTCCCATTATAGAAAAGCAGGTAAGATGAGAGATAGGGCTGCATTCACCTTTCAAATACAATCTGTCACCTGCAGGCTGTCACTGTTATAATGGTCTTGCAGCCCCTACTCTCAGAGCCCCCAGAACTCTGATCCCCATTTCCTCTGCCCACAGCTGGACACAGGCCAAGGAGCTGGCACGCTGCTGAGCCCAGTCCTTCCTCATCTTGTCTGTCGCCCAGGGAACACTGTCCTCATGGCAATTTTTAAAGCCTCATGCACCCAGCCTTTCACACGACTCCTCACCCCACCCTGAGTGGCTGCAGCCCAGAACACATCTGTCAAGGAAACTGTATCCTCTGGGAGCAGCACACCAGGAAAGATAGATGTCCCTTCTCCCCGCACACCAGCCACTGGCATCTGCCTCCGAGAATCCAGACAGTGAGGCAGCTAAACAGAGGATGTGAGTTTCAAAATGCAGAATGGAGCAGAGGTGGGCAGGCAGTAGAATGGAAAGTTCTGGAAATGTGAAAGGGTGCCCCCAAGAAAGGGCATGCCAGGTCTGGAAACATCCTTCCAGAAACTCTTTGTAAAATGGGTTGGAAAGCAGGAAATGAAACCTTGCTTCCAGCGGAGGAATTCAGCCATGGGATCCAATTGCCCGCTCAGCAGGGCTCACTAAGCACTGAGGACCTCCTCTCGGCCCCCCAGCAGCGTGAACAATCAGGGCTTCCCAAACAAGAATGCACCCAGAGACCTCTTGGGAAATGCTGATACAGCAGGTCCAGGCTTGGCATCTTCAGCAAGCTCCCTGAGGATGCTGATGCTGGTGGTCTGTGGACCAAACCTAGAGTCACAAGAGGCCACCATATCAGCATCACCTCAGACGGAGCTGTTAAAAATACAGAAGCTGACTTCTCTGGTGGCTCGGTGGTAAGGGAGTCCAGCTGCCAGGCAGGAGGCATGGGTCTGATCCCTGGTCCGGGAATATCCTACATGTCGCGGAGCAACTAAGCTCGTATGCTACAACTACTGAGCCAGCACTCGAGAGCCTGGGGACTGTAACTACTGAAGCCCTCACACCCTAGAGCCGTCCTCTGCAAAAAGAGAAGCCACTGGGATGAGAAGCCCACTCACCATGCACTGAAACTAGAGAGTAGCCCCTGCTTGTCTCAACTACAGAAAAGCCCATGTAGCAACTAACACCCAGCACAGCCAAAAAGAAATAAATTATATTTAAAAAATGCAGAAACTTGGGCCCCAGCCCAGATCTGCTGACTCATAATCTTCATTTTTCACAAGATTGCTGTGAGCGCTATAGTGGTACAGGCAGAGTTCTTGGGAAAGCCCATGCTTCCCACCTTCAGCCATTTAAGAACCAAGGTGGGGGGGAGAAGAACCAAGGGGGCCAGTTTTCCTTGATCTGCTCTCCACTTGCAGAGCAAGTGACTTTTTCAGACTTTGTAAACTGCAATGAGTTTATTCTAGAAGAAATCTGTTGTCACTGCTGAGTTATGGGATTGGCATTCCTTTTATAAGTCATTGGTAAATGTTAAAAGCAGGCTATTAAATTCTACCTTGATGCTTTTGCCTCTGGGTGGAGGCTAGCCTTCTCTGTGAGGTCAACAAGATCATTCCCTGCAAGATGGGAGGATAGAAGGAGAGGAGGCAGGACGCACAAGCCTTCTTCACGATACAGAGTCGGGTGGATCATGTCCACAGATAATGGAAAGGCGCTTTGTGAAACCCCTACCCTTATCTCCAGCACACTTGCACCACAGAAGAGGCAGAAAAAAGATGAAAAGCAAAACTGATAACTCAAAAGCACAGCAATTGAAGGCCATTCACTACAGAAGAAATAGCCCCAAGAGTCTTAGGACCTCCTGCCAGCATCAGCATAATGATTTGACTACACTGATAATCCCAGCAATACCCCAGGCCAGTATAACGACCAATGCCCTTGCATTTTCACAAAAACGCTGAAGGAAGAGGAGCAACTCTGGCCACTGGGAGGTATGTAAACCCACTTTGCTTACTTTCATTTCCAATAAATACAACGCAGAGAAAAGCATCTCAATGTCCAGAAAGGGTCTGACAGACCCACCGATGCACAGTTCCTCATACTCTGAGGCTAAGAATCAAAACTATCCCCCTGTGAATGGCCTTTCCTCATCACTGCAGAGACTCTTGAAGAAAGAGTCTTGGTGTGACAGTCGGTACCCCAATTCTGTGGCTAAATGCCCCACTTATCCATTTTAAATCTAGACAGGCTTAAGAGTGGAGGGGACTTCTAAGACTTCATCAGACTCAATGATCAAAAGCAAGCAGAGAGGAAGAGCAAGCGCTATGAAAGAAGGATGAATGCAAATCTAACAAGTCAGAAATACCATGTATTAATCATTTCAAAGAAAAAAAAGTGAGTTACTGAGATCCCATAGGTGTGAAAGCAATGTTTTCTGCACTGGTACTGATCAACTCTGATTCAGCATCCAGGACCAGTCCAGTCTCAAAATAACTGACTTCTCCCCTCATCAAATGCAGTCACTGAATCTTAACTATTATCAAAAACATCATTGCCCTTAACAGTGATTTGAAACTAAAATAAAATGACTAAGCTATATAGGTCAACATGTTCTGATGTGAAAAGCATGAAGTTCCTATTATAGGTGGCGGTGGTTGAGTCACTAAGTTGTGTCCAACTCTTGCGACCCATGGACTGTCGCCCACCAGGCTCCTCTGTCCATAGGATTTTCCAGGCAAGAACACTGGAGTGGGTTGCCATTTCCTTCTCCAGGGGATCTTTCTGACCCAGGGATCGAGCCCAGGTCTTCTGCACTGCAGGCAGAGTCTTTACCAACTGAGCTACCAGGGAAATAGGAAATGAATAATTCTCTCTCCTGAAAATGAAAACTGTCCAAAGTCAGGTAACTTGCTGTGGGATTTTGATCCAAGACAAGCTCCTTCGAATTATCTTAGTCTAACCTTCTCTTAATTTCTCCCTGCAAAGTTTAGACAGTGTTACTCATCTTCTTCTTAGTTCTCTGATGATACAGAAGAATTTGGAAAACCGACAATAAGAAATTTCAAAGATGTTCTTCTAACTTTTTAGGGTCAGTATTAGTCTCTCAGTTGTGGCCAATTCACTGCAACCCCATGGACTGTGCCCTGCCAGGCCACTCTGCCCATGGAATTCTCTAGGCAAGGATACTGGGGAGGGTAGCCATTCCCTTCTCTACAGGATCTTCCCAACCCAGGGATCAAGCCCGGGTCTCCTGCACTGTAGGCAGATTCTTTACCATCTGAACCACGAGGCTATGCATAGCATAGATGCTTTAATCCTCCTTAGACCAGATCTTATCTACATATCTCATACACACACACACACAACCACAACCACACATAGACACACACACACACACACACACCAAAACAGAACTTAAGTGAGCAGAAGGCAAGCAGAAGCAAGCAAGTTTCTAAGATACAGGAAGGCCTTACCAAAACTAACCGAAATAGAAAAGAGGCAAAAGGAGATTGGATGTTGACACAGAGTGAAGAGCAGGCAGAAAGCTAAAGGAGAAATAAAGCCAAGCAGACAAAAACATCCTAGGGTTTTCCTTTTCCCCTCAGGTAGGTGACCAGTCACTGCTCCTCACCAGACCACAGACACATGGCCTGTCAGCCTTCTGTGATCCCCTGAACTCTCACCCAGGAGAAAAGGACGCAATTCCAGTGTCTCGCACTGTACCATGAGGGTCTCTCCAGGAAAATAAAAACATTTTTATGGTTTTTTAAATTTATTTATCTTAATTGGAGGCCAATTACTTTATAATATTGCAGTGGTCCATCAGCAGACAAATGGATAAGAAAGCTGTGGTACATATACAGAATGGAATATTACTCAGCCATTAAAAAGGATACATTTGAATCAGTTCTAATGAGGTGGATGAAACATTTTTATGTTTTAATAAAAAAATATTAGCAGCAAATAAAAACATCAGAGGATCCCCAGACCAGGGCCAGCTAGGGTAGTACTTCCAGTATGACAGATACATACCACACTCACACATGCTCACAAACGCACATACACATGCACAGACTCATTCTCTCCTGTTTGCCAGTCCTGTTTTCACAGCCCACCTGCCCTTAAGCAGCCTAGGATACAGTCTGCTTACACAGGAAGGGGCACAGCAGGGGCAGACAATCAACTTCCGCCTTTGCCTGTTGTTTATTCATTCAACAAAAATTTACTGAGTGTCTGTGATGTACCAGATACTGTCCTATGAATCCTGGTGTATGAAACACATATGATCACACTCTTGCAGAGACTACAGTCAAGGGATGCTAAGCTCCACCTGACTGGTGAATGAGATGTCAAGGCCTTTAGTTACAGGTGTTAGAACTCTGACCTCACAAAATCTCACCACCCCAGGGTACGTATCTATTACTGTCCACTTGCTGAATGTGGCAAGAGACTAAGCCCAAAGCTGGGAACCCAGAGAAATGGCCAATCTTGACATCACAGCAGCAGGAACAAGTCCCTGAACAAGGGACTATGATGCTACTGTCCTCTGGGCCTTTTCTGACTCAAAGTTAAGTTTTCAAAGCCCCAGGATCTCCCTATAATCTTCTAAGAGATTCCATAGATTTGTCAATGACATTTTTTTTTGTCAATGACATTTAACTCATGTTCCTTAATAGGTTTTTTGCAAGATAGGTTAATATTTCTGCCACATACTAGACTCAGAGGTTGACATCCTTTCCCCAAAACATAAATAACACAAGATTATATGGAAATACGAACTTAGACCTTTAAACTTGGTTCAAATCATTGATTTGGCATTTGCTAGCTGGGTGACTTGAGAAAAGTCACTTAACCTCTCTGAGATTTCTGATCTCCTTCCTCGCTTCTCAGGATGGCCAGGGCAGGGGAGTGATAATACTGCTATCATTAGCAAGAAGCAATATGAGAATCTGGCACAGGGCCTGGGGCACCAAAGGGCTCAGTCAAAGCTGATTTGATCGGCTGCTGTTCTTGCAAATGTGGGCAAGAATGATGCTGATGGCTGGCATGACCACTGGGTCTAAGAAGTCTTCCCCTCTCCGTTTCTGCCCCACCCGGGACAGTGAGGTTTCCTGCTGTGGGAAGGAGATGAGACAGGACAGATGAATGCCAACAACTACCAAGCTCATCCTTTAGCCATTCTTCGAGCAAACAATGGCCCAGAAAGTCACTTTTGAACCGTGCGAGATCCGAAGGAGGGAAAAAACAAGACACGTGATAAAGCTCTCCAGGAAAGAGCAGAAAGCAGAGCATGTTTCTTAATTGCACTATTGACTTTTCCTCTCTAGTGAGCCTCGCTCAGGCAAGAGGGAAAACACTTACAAATGGTCAGCAGAACAGGCAGGCAGCTCCACTGGCAGGGAGGAGATGTTTCAGATTTTCCATTAGTCCTGGGGACAGGCCATTGAGAGAGCAAACTGATGGATTATCTCTGTGAGGCAGTAAACCAGAGATCTGCCACCAGACAGGCTTTACCCTGGGTGGGGGAGCTTGGCCATCCCCACGACAAGTCCAACAAGTATAATAATAGTAACTAGTTATCACATTCAGATCTGTCTTGTGCCAAGTGTTTTATTTGGTGTTTTCCAACATTACTCTGTTTAACCTTCATAACAATCATATGAGGTTGAAATTACTGTTATTCCCATTTTAGAGATGAGAGCACTAAGGTTGTAAGACATAGAATGTCTTGCCTAAATCTGCACAGTTCTATCTGTGCAGTCCACTGATGGAAGTTCACTCTTCCATGTCCTCCTTGGCACATATTCTAGAATTCTAAGGAGATCCAGGAACATGCACGCACACACACAAATCCCCACCAATGTAATAGCATCTGCAATTATTTTAATAAGAGATAAAATTTTCCACAATTAGAAATACAGCCTCACTCTTGGGAAACGCAGGATGTCGATCTCAGTTCTCACTCAGGTGTGAACAACTGAGATCAAATCCCTGTAAGGAGCAATTTGTTGTTTGTTGTGAAAGAGAAAAAGAAAGAATAACACACCAGGAAGGAGGTAAAAAGAGAAATGGAAGAAGATGCTTCCACCTCCCTCCTTGCTGTCCTTCAGAAAAGCAGGTTCCCTCGCAGCAGCTGACTTAATCAAAGCTACCTGCCCTTCACCTGGATGGAGGAGAATTGCATCCAGGAGACCAGCCATGGGCCAGCAAGAAACAGCTCCTGGAGTCACCACCACCCTCTGGCGATGGCCCCCTTGCTCCGTAATGAGCGCTCGATAAATGGAGAGCCTGGGGCTTCAGCACGTGTAACTGCCCACCTGAGGCAGAGCCTGGATTCATGTCCCCCTTTCTCCACTCTAGATCTCATGTCCTTTTCAATCAAGTGGACACAGAACCCAGAAGGCAGCCTGGGTGAGCGTTTCAGTCACCCCCTCCAGCTGCGGGACCTCGGTCAAGGCACTTCACCTCCCAGGCCTCAGTTTCCTCATCTATAAAGTGGTGCTCGTGGTAGCACCTACCTCAAAGGTTTGGTATGGCTGGTGAGGTTGTACCGTAAGATGAACTGCTGGGGGGCGGGGGATGCCTGCATGGAGAGAGTGTACTGGAGGTGTGTGCTGTATTGCAGCAAAAGCCAAAAACTAAGGTCCAATATCACACCCTCCCTTAACATGAAACCACAAAGGCTTCTCATGTCCTAACCACAAGTTCCCCTTCCACTCAGCTCCTTCAACCAAACAACCCCCCTTATCAAGGGGACCAGGTATAGTACCTGCCCTTCCCCGAAGAGCAGGTCTCAGTCCCATGGACTGAAATGCCAGCCCGTGGACTTATTCTAACAAGTCAACACACCCTCCTGTGGGAACCAGGGGGCACTGGAGCCCCTTGATAGTACAAAGCCTGCCTCCACGGTTTGCTGTGCCCCTGGGCGGCCTGTGTGACGGTCAGCGTCCTGCTTCCCTGGGCTGTGAGTCTGTCACTAATAAACTGCTTCAGTCTCATCTGTCCAGTGTTGGTTGTCATGAATAGTCAAGATCCCTGTAACTTCAGGGCAGGAATCCCTCCCTGACCGAGGGGAAAAACAGGGGGTGATTAAAAGATGCACTCCTCCACTACGCCCTCCTAAATTATGACAGGATGGGATGGGGTGAGTGGTGCTGTGCTCAGTTGCTCAGTCATGTCTGACCCTTTGTGACCCCATGGACAGAGCAGCCTGGCAGAGCTCCTGTAGCCCTCCAGGCTCCTCTGTCTGTGGGGATTCTCCAGGCAAGAATAGTGGAGTGGGTTGCCATGCCCTCCTCCAGGGGGTACTCCCAACCCAGGGATCAAACCCAGGTCTCCCGCACTGTAGGTGGATTCTTTACCATCTGAGCCACCAGGGAAGCCCAAGAATACTGGAGTGGATAGCCTACCCCTTCTCCAGGGGATCTTTGATTCCCAGGAATTGAACTGGGGTCTCCTGCATTGCAAGTGGATTCTTTACCAGCTGAGCTACCAGGAAAGCCCAGGGGTGAGTGCTGGGACCGTGGAAAGATATGGGTCAAGTCTGGAGGTGTTCTCCTCCATCTAGAGCCCAAGAAGGAAGACAGAGAACCAGGAACAGCCTGCACAGAAAAGGCAAAGCCACGGGCTCAAAGATGCTCTGCTCACACCGACTCTCCTTCAGCTTTCTTTTTTTTTTGAAAAATGGCACTAACCTGCACACCCAACCTGTGGTCACCAATGGTAGGACCACAGACCCCTGAAGATCCCTGACATATGGTTACATGGAGTGCATGGCATCCCCATGAAGCATCCTTCCAAATGTGTATCAGTTCAGTTCAGTTCAGTCGCTCAGTCATGTCCGACTCTTTGCCACCCCATGAATCGCAGCACGCCAGGCCTCCCTGTCCATCACCAACTGCCGGAGTTCACTCAGACTCACGTCCATCGAGTCAGTGATGCCATCCAGCCATCTCATCCTCTGTCGTCCCCTTCTCCTCCTGCCCCCAAATGTGTATACTGAACCTAATCAGGATTTTGGACTCAACTTCCAGCTTGTCAAAATACAGGGGCAGAGGAACAGACAAGTCCAGAAACAAAGTTGCAATAATTCCACATTATAAGAATCTGAAGGCATAAGACAACCAAATGCAACCACTGTGCGCTGACTGGATCTTGGGTCAAAAGGAAAGTTTTTTGTTTTGTTTTTTTTTTAACTATTAAAAAGAAATTTTGAGGATGACTCAGTAAATTTTGGAACTAGAGAATGAGCTGGATATGAGATCACTGTAAAGAAATATAATTTCCTTCAATAGAGAAGAAATGTAGAAGAATATTTTGGGGGAAGCAGCTTAAACATTTAGGGTGTTCAGGATCGTGATATGTCAGCAGCTTGCTTTCAGATCAGAAAAGTGTATAAATAAACGCATAAATACAGAGATAAAGCAAATAGGATAGAACACAAATTGCTTAATCTAGGTGGAGTATATGGTGAATCATTTTGGCTCGAGCATTTTCTGAATGCTCGAAATTTCCTGGATGAACACTGGCACAGCGAGGTCCCAGTGCAGGACCCAGAGTGGAGGAAATAGCAGAGAAGGCAGTGTGACCGTGAAGGTGCAGCGGGACCATCCAGAGCTGCGGGCGAAACCTATTTTCTACGCTTGCCACGTTTTAGTTATGACCTTGGGCTAGTGACATCTCTCTGAGCCTTGCTGCCTCCTCTGGGAGTGGAGATAACCATGCCACCTGCCTGGAGGGCCGTGATGAGGAATGGATGTGAGGACTTAGCATGGACTCAGCATAAGACCAGGCTGTTCTCTGCTCAGTTGTCATCTACCCCCAGAAGTCATTTCGAATAGTAGAGGTATATCCAAAACCACTTCTGCTTCAAAGGAAATGTGGAGCACATTCAGACACGCCCACGCTGGAGCACGGGCATAAATGGAAGCCTGTTTTGCAGAAGCATAATGTTCAGAAACCATATGGATCACCCCAGAAGTCCAAACATTCAGAGCAATCATTTTCAAACATTTCTACAGAGGATGCCTTCCCTTTGGAAGGAGGCAACAGAAGTCAGAAAATGCTTTCATCGCCTGCACCCAAACAGAAAACCCTGGCCTCCATAAACTCAAGCTGCAAAAGCTAATGCATCCGGTCCAGTCAGGGCTTCATGACCTGGGGCCAACTGCTATACTCCCTTCCACATCTGTAAAATGGGTAGAACACCCTGCTGGACATAGTGAGAATTTGGGATCATCATCAGGGCCCACAGGAAGCACCCCACAGCTAGCAGGGATACCCTAATCACTGAAAAATTCTAAGTTAAAAAGATATTCCTAAAATGTCTGCACACCAAGTAACCCTGTGTAGACCTTATTTGGATTCTGATACGAAGAAGTTAATCTTAGTTTTATTGGGTGTTACAAACGGTACTGTGGCTTGCGGGGGAGTGGGCAATTAGAGGGCTTGTTTTTGTTTTCATTCTCACTGGTTAAAGTTACCTTTTGAAGTATTTAGATGTGATGTCATTCAGTATTTGAAATTTGCTCTAAAATACTCCACAAAAAGACTAAACAAGGAGGACAGTGGCGGGAAACAATAAATAAAAGTGCTGATAACTAGAGGCAAGTGTTGTAAAATTCCGCAACAAAAGGGATTTTGTTTTCGGTTTTTCCTAATGATTTCATTCACTGGCTATAAAGACACTTAACAAAATTAAGTATCTTATCAGCCAAAGCAGCTGATACCCTTGGAAAGTATTATTAGCTTTGATTGGATTTCAGTAAACTGTGATAATGGGAAGGGTAATGAAAAAAATCAGAAAGAAGAAGACAGAGAAATGAAAAGAGGTCATCAGGTCATTCACAAAAGGAACAGCCTTCAAACACCCACACACCTGGACCTACCTGGAAACCCTCAGGTTAAAGGTGCCCCAGAGTCTGGGATGATGAGAAGCCCTCTCCCCGGCTCAGATGCTGACTTGGCAAGTAGATGCCTGATAAGTAGAGTGATGAGGAGCCTATGGAAGTGAGCCCTGCGGCAGCCGGTGACTAGGGGCAGAGCCAGGCCACTGAACTTGGGATTCAGGGAAACCTGGCTGCCAGGACTTCTTGGAGCCCAGACCCCACCCCAGCACAGGGCCCTACTCTCCCAACAGCGCCAGCAACACTGAGCCCTCTAGGACTGCACACTCTGGGCCAGACACACTTCCCAGTGGGAAATGGTGTTTGGTGCAGAGAACACTGTGCTGGAGCTGACCCAGAAGCAAACAAAAGCTACTCCAACAACAACAACAACAAAAACCGGTAAGAGAAGAGGGAGAAAAATGTACATTTCTTTGCTAAGAGACCTCAGTCTCCAATTAATCTTTGACACTACAATGCCCAGTGAACCGTCCATTCCTAGATTAATTAGGAGTCTTTAGGCACTTACCAGAGCTTAAAGTACTCTGGAACACTCTATATACCCATTCCCAGACAGGTCACAGCAAGATCCTGGGACGCATCACTGAGCAGAGAACTGGGGCAATAGCAACACTCAGGGCAAAACGCAGTGAAGACAGTACTCAATTTGAAGACAGGCTTCTGAGCTATAATTTTAATTAACTACACCAACCAGAGAGCTCTTATTCCTAAAGAAGAGGCTGCGACATGTCTTTGCGATCGTTTTCCCCCTTAGAATCTCATCTGATTTTCCCTGGCGTCAGCAGTGGCAAAGGAGAGTACTAGGCCTTTCTTACCCCAGTCCTTTGCAGAAATCTGCCAAGTTTTCACCTGGACTAAGCCCCTGACCTTCCTCTCCGTGACCTATTTTCCCCAGGGGATCCTAAAATGATCTTCAGTGGGGCTGGCAGGTGAGGGGAGGCTGATGAATGAGATGGAGAAGCCACCAATCTAAAGGCTCAGGGTTAGGGAGAGCTGTGATCAGGTGAGAGGTCAAGAGCAGGGCCCAGGTCAGAACTGAGAACAGGAATAGCCAGGTCTATGGCGTTTAAACAGATCAGTCCTTCTTTCTGCCCCCAAAGTTTGTTGCTGATGGTAAGCATCACTAAGTGTTTTTGTGGCCATGTGCCCTGCAAACCCTGAGCTCCTCAGCACAGACTCACATTGAGACACAGGCTTATGGATGTGGGCTTGACCTTGGACAACTGGAGACACGTCTATGCTGGTGTCTGTGGCCCCAACAATGGCTAGTATCTAAATCAAGAACCAAGCCATGGTTCCCAGTTGTTATGACTGGGCTCTGTGGCTGGGATGTGGTTCAATCAAAATCTTCCTAAGAAGGGGATGAAAATAACCAGGTCATCATCACCGCTTCAAAGATACAGCAGCACAAGGCAGAATGTAAGGGCCGGAGTGGAAGGGCAGCTCCAAGAGGCACCCAGGACTTTTGTCTATATTTAATGAGAGCTGCATTCACAGATCTTAGAACAGTGCCTGGTATGTAGTAGATGCCCCCAAAATATTTGCTGAGCAAAGGAAACCATCAACAAAACAAAAAGACACCTACTGAATGAGAGAAAATATTTGCCAATGAGATGAACAATGAGAGGCTAATATCCAAAATGTACAAATAGCTCATACAACTCAATATAAAAAAATGACTAAAAATGGGTATAAGATCTGAGTAGATATTTTTGCAAAGAAGATATATCAACAGGATATGGTCAAAAGACATATGAAAAGATACTCAAAACCACTAATCATCAGAGAAATGAGAATCAAAACCACAGTGAGATATAATCTCAAACCTGTCAGAAAGGCTATCATCAAAAAGTCTACAAATAACAAATCTTGGCAAGGATATGGAGAAAAGAGAGCCCTGGTATACTGTTGGCAGGACTGGAAATTGGTGAGGCCACTATGGAAAACAGGATGGAGCATCCTCAAAAAAATAAAACAAAACAAAACAGAACTACCATATGACCCAGCAGTTCCATATCTGAATAACATCCAGAGAAAATGAAAGCAATCATTCAAAGAGATACATGAACCCCAGTGTTCAGATTTATTTACAATAGCCAAGATGTGGAAACAACTTAAGTGTCTATCAACAAATGAATAGATAAAGAGGATGTGGTATACAATGGAATATTCCTTGGCCATCAAAAAAGAATGCAATCTTACCATTTGCAACAATGTTGGTGGACCTAGCGGGTATCATGCTTAGTAAAACAAATCAGACAAAGAAAGACAAATATTGTATGTTATCACTTATATGTGTGGAAGCTAAAAAAAAAAACAAAAGAATATATAAAACTAAACAGAAAGAGGCTGATAGATACAGAGAACACACTAGTGGTTACCAATGGGAAGATGGAAGTGGGAGGGGCAGGATAGGGCAGAGGATTAAGAGGCACAAACTATTGACATTATGTATAAAATAAATAAGCTACAAGGACATATTGCACAGCATAGGAAATATAGCCTTTATTTTGCAATAACTTTAAATAGAAGACCATCTACAAAAATACTGAATCACTGTGCTGTACACTGGAAACTAACATAATATTATAAATCAACTATCCCTCAATAAAAACAAGTAAATATTTGCTGACTTAACAAATAAGTCCAGCTGTTTCAATACACATCAATCCTCCACCGCATAGAATCTTAAGTCAGAGGCTGGCAGCTGGTCATCCTTAAGACTGAATTTTTTTTTTTAATGTATGATTTATAGCCAATGTTTAAAGCCAGGAGGTATTGCAACAATGTCTGTATTTCTTGCTTCCCGCTGAAGAATTTGGTCTGGCAACTTGGGGCCTGCATCCCTGTAGGGCAACAGGGAGTTGGAGGAGCTGAGAAGCGCCCCCGACTTTGGGCAAGCAGAGTTCTGACCAGGGTCCTGCCCACCCATCTGTTTGTGACCCCCCCTCCCATTCCAGCCGTGTGTGTGGCATCTGTGCTCCCCTCTCATGGAGGGAGACCACTGCCAGGCTGCTGGTTAGCCTGAGAGTGGGGGACATTTAAGCAACCCTAGGACCTCTCAGCCCCACTCGATGAAGTCAGCTCCCCTGAAGACAATGAGACCCTCTCTCTTCAGGAAGCTGGGCTTTTCAGAGTGCTCATCTGCTGAGTGGTATGTCAGGACTAACTGATCCATGGAACTTGCATATTTATCTGTTTCGCACCAGCACCACCAGCACCACCAATTCTGGGCTGAAAGGTCAAAGTACAGACCTCGCTCTCCTCATCTGTGCCAAGTGATAGAACCACCCCAGTCCAGGACCACTGAGAACTGGCTGTGAGATGTCATGGGCTGCCTGAATGTTTCCTTCTTCCCTCGGTAAATGAGATGCTGTCTGCAGAGACATCCGGAGGGAAAAAGGGAGGAAGAGGAGAAGGGAGAAAGTGAATTGAGGGAGGGAGGGAGGATCCATTGACCCCTTTCTCAGTGCTTCTTACCAGCCAGCAGCCTGCCAGGCGCATCTTACACCTTCTCTTGATCACTCCTCACAACTAGAAAAAGCAGGCCCTGTTATCCCCATTCTCCAGAGAGAGAAGCTGAAGCCAGAGAGGCTTCTTGACCTACCCAAGGTCATTCAGCCAACCTGGAACCCAAACCCAGATCTTCTAACCATAATCCTGGGCTCTTTCCATGGCCCCCACCTTGGAAACACAGGCAAGTACATGGGGCTACAGTTGGGCTCTAGATGACAACTCAGCTCAGTAGAGGGGGCGGTGGGAGGGCCTAGGGCCTGACTAAGCGGTACAGACAGAGCCTGGTGCTAGCGAACAGCTTGCTGGACTAGAAAGCAAAAGAGCTGCTAGCTCTGACTCCACCACTGATGACTCTGTAATTTAGGAAAGTTACCTGCCCTTCAATGTTGTTGCTTCTTAACAGGTAAGATGGAAATGCCCTCACTTATTCATCCATTCACTTGCAGTACAGCAACGCAGTTAAATGAAAAGCACAGATTTTGAAAGTGGTTTGGCCTTGGCCAAATCACTTTACTTTTCTGTGCCTCATCTGCAGAAGGACTACTGCAAATGAGATGACTGCCCACTGAGAAATTGAAGCAGGTCCAATACTCATCATCCACTCTTCCAACAAGCACTGATATTGCCTCCATTGAGTGGGTATTGTGAACCCTGGGTTTCTGGGGCACGTCCTCTTGTTCTTCTATCCCTCTCCCTGCTCACATGTTCTTTCCCAAGTGCCTCTCCTTCTGTCTAGGCCCTTCATGAATAATGTTGGCCCTTCAAGACCAAGGCCATCAGACAGTAGGGACCACACTGGCTCCCTCAGCCAAACTCACCCCTGACTTCTTGTCTTCCCAAACTGAGATCTCCATCCCTGAGTTCTCACTCTCCCTCCTGGACTGAATCTCTAATTCCTTATGACCTGACAGCCATGGGTTTCCTTTTGGCTTTGGGAGCAAGTCCTAAGCAGGCAGTAGCCACCAACACTGGGAACCAGAATACCTAATCTTGGCTTAGCTGTTAAATAAACTCCAGTAAAGGTTTTTTGCCAGGAGCCAGCATGGGGAATCCCACCCATGGCAAAGGTCATGAGGAAGGGGCCTGACATGCAAAGGCGGGATCAGGCCTCGTGGGGCCCCCCGGAACTTCTCGAGCATCTACCCCAAAACCAAAATCTGTCTGTCTTATTATTTTATGACTTTCACCAACTCCTCTGACATTAACAGGGGGCTATCCCCGAACACCTTTCTCTGGAAAAAGTTAACCTAGAGCTCTAGTTAACAGTCTCCTGCATATAAAAGGAGTTTCTCAGCTAAAACCCCTCTGATGGCTCTCTAACTTGCCTGACAGGTTTACCTGGACTTTTACAACTACGCATGTGATTGTTTATAGCCCCCAACTGCAAGAGGCACGAAGCTTAAAACATCTTAAAGATATAGAGCCCTTTTTAAAGAGCTAAGAATTTGGAGAAAGGAACATTCCCAGACAGGTCTTTAAAGGGACAGACCACACAAAACTTATTAAAACAATGTATCACAAAGAAAACAGATAAGTCTCTTTATAACATGAAAGGAGGACTTTAATGCATGGTTACAATTACTAATGTACTCTGCTGTGGGACATTAATAAAGCTGCTTTTTTTTTCAGGCTAGAATGTTGTGATGCCTAATCAGAACATGCTCTTTTAACTTCTTTCAGCTTCAAATGCAAATTCATCATTGGGTTCACTTCTGATAATTGCAGCGCTTCCTGCCTTGGGCTTAGGAGAGAAGCCTGACAAAATAGTGTTTGCTTAGGCAATAATTTAGACTTACCTTATTTGTGATTACTATAGCGGTAACTGTAACAACAAGGTATAATTTTACTTTATTTAAAATTTATGAATTGGAATGTTTTTTACACTAACTTTTCCCAATAAAGTCCACTGTGAAACCAAAAAAATAAAGAGCTAAGAATTATATTGGTGAAGGGTTTCATTGTTGAGTTAATGACTGCCACCAGGCCTCCATATCCTTTATCTTTTAGGCACCTGGAGGATATTAATCAATGTAATTGGGATGTAGAAAAAAAGAATATAGTAGTTTTGATGTTAGCAATACTAGACTTTTGAGCTAATGAATTTTCTCTTTGTTATAAATTACTGTACTCCTCTTTCCTGTTATAAATTGCTGTATCCTTGCTATGTAAGACTGTAACCTTAGTTAGTGCTTTCTGAGAGTGGCACCAGACTTTAGTAAGAACAACACTTTTAGGGCAGGTAAGTTTTCTGGTTGACGGACCCTTATCAGAAAAGGGCCATAAAATGCTGATAGGCCTCCTGGCCAGAAGATGATGTAAATCACCTAAGACCTGTGTATACAGCTAGGCATGCAGAGAGGAAGCCTGGTCTCGATGAGGGTCAGGGTTGCTGACCCTGCATGACTTTGTATTATCCACTGATCTCTATGTGCAACTCAAAGTATAAAAACTTTCCTGGAAAATAAAGAGAGGGACCAGTTTCTCGGAAATCTGGCTTCCCCCATGTCTTCTTTTCCTTTTCTCCTTTTCAGGCTGAGTTCCTGTCTGGAGCATAGAGGCTCTCCTTGTCTACTTATTTGCCTGGGCTTCTAAGACCCACGCGAGAGGGAGCCCAAGGCGGGGCACCCCTCCGCTATTCAAGCAGGCACCTGTGGCCTTACGTAGACAGTGTAAGTCCCTTGTCTCGAGGCTTTATTGGCTTTCTATGTAAACAAAGGAATACAGCCTCTTTTTCTTCTCTATTTTCTCTCCTCTCTCTCACTACACTATTCTTCCTTAATCTCTCTTCATATCTCTAAATAAATAATTCTTTCCTAATTGCTGACGCCATCTCCCCTTTGAATTACCCTGGATCCACTGGGGCTGGACCCCAGCGGTTTTCCTCATTTTTTTCAGTAAGGAACTGGACCTTCAGAGCTTCCTGTCTCAGTTCAGTTCAGTTCAGTCATTCATCATGTCTGACTTTTTGTGACCCCATGGCCTGCAGCACGCCAGGCTTCCCTGTCCATCATCAACTCCTGGAGTGTACTCAAACTCATGTCCATTGAGCTGGTGATGCCATCCAACCATCTCATCCTCTGTTGTCCCCTTCTCCTCTCGCCTTCAATCTTTCCCAGCATCAGGGTCTTTTCAAATGAATCAGTTCTTTGCATGAGGTGGCCAAAGTATTGGAGTTTCAACTTCAGCATCAGTCCTTCCAATGAATATTCAGGACTGATTTCCTTTAGGATGAACTGGTTGGATCTCCTTGCAGCCCAAGGAACTCTCAAGAATTTTCTTTCTAAAATGCTGCAAAACCTTCCCCCTTCCAAACAATGGGGATTTTAACAATTATGTAACACCTACCTTCCAGCTGTGCAATTATGCACTTATCATATTATTTCATTCAGATGTTACCATACCCTACAAGGTAATTTTTGCCTATTAAGAAACTGAGTTTGGGAAATGCAAATTAAAACCACACTGAAATATCACCTTACGCTTATCAGAATGGACGTCATCAAAAAGATAAGAGAGAACAAGCGCTGGCAAGGATGTGACAAAAAGAAAACCTGGGAACTGCTGGTGGGACCGGCAAATTGGTGCGACTACTATGGATAACAGTATGGAAGTTCCTCAAAGAATCAACAGTAGGACCACAGTATGAACCTGCAATCTCACTTCTGGATATTTATCCAAAGGAAATGAAAACAGAATATCAAAAAGGTACCTGTACTCTCATGTTTAGTGCAGGATGATAAAGGCAAGCTATGGAAACAACCTTCATCTGTCAGTGAATGGATGAAGAAGATGTGGTCTATACATACAATGGAATATTATTCAAGCATAAGAAAGACATCCTGCCATTTGCAACATCATGATGGACCTTGAGGACATTAAGCTAAGAGAGAAGAGTCAAACAGAGAAAGACAAATGGCTGTATGATCTCACTCACATGCAGAATCTAAAAAAAGCCAAACAGAGGAACAAAGACTAGAATGGTGGTTACCAGAGGCCAAGGAGGTGCGTGAAAGCAGGTGATGTTGGTTGAGGGTGCATTCAGCGTGTGTGCAAGTTCAATCACCCAGTCATGTCTGACTCTGTGCAGCCCACCAGGCTTCTCTGTCCATGGAATTTTTCAGGCAAGAATACTGGAGTTGTTAGCCATTTTCTTCTCCAGGGGATCGTCCCAACCCAGGGACCAAACCTGCGTCTCCTGAGTCTGCTGCTTGGGCAGATGGATTCTTTATTGCCAGGTGGCTCAGTGGTAAAGAATCTGCTTGCCAAGCTGGAGACACAGGTTCGATCCCAGGGTCAGAAAGACCCCCTGGAGGTAGAAATGGCAACCCACTCAAGTATTTTTGCATGAAGAATCCCATGGACAGAGGAGCCTGGAGGGCTACAGTCCATGAGATTGTAAAGAGTCAGACATGACTGAGCGAGCACCAGCCACATAGGAAACCTGGTCAAAGGGCACAGACTTCTAACTAATAAGATGAGTAAGTGCTGGGGGTCCAGCTTACAGCAGAGTGGTGACAGTTAATAATACTGTTCAGTTCAGTTCAGTCGCTCAGTCGTGTCCAACTCTTCACGACCCCATGAATCGCAGCACACCAGGCCTCCCTGTCCATCACCATCTCCCGGAGTTCATTCAGACTCATGTCCATCGAGTTGGTGATGCCATCCAGCCATCTCATCCTCATCCCCTTCTCCTCCTGCCCCCAATCCCTCCCAGCATCAGAGTCTTTTCCAATGAGTCAACTCTTCGCATGAGGTGGCCAAAGTAATGGAGTTTCAGCTTTAGCATCATTCCTTCCAAAGAAATCCCAGGGCTGATCTCCTTCAGAATGGACTGGTTGGATCTCCTTGCAGTCCCAGGGACTCTCAAGAGTCTTCTCCAACACCACAGTTCAAAAGCATATACTTGAAATTTGCTAAGAGAGTAGTCTGAAATGTTTCCACCACAAATAAAGAAATATTAATTTGGGGATGTAATGCAAGTATTAGCTAATGCTAATCACTCCCCAATATATACGTGTATCAAATCAACACACTGTATACAATGTTACATGTCAATTGTCTGGGTCAATTGCCTGGGGGCTCAGATGCCTGCAATGCAGGAGACCTGGGTTTGACTGCTGGGTCGGAAGATCCCCTGGAGAAGGGAATGGCTACCCAATTCCAGTATTCTTGCCTGGAAGATCCCAAGGACGGAGCAGCCTGGCAAGTTATAGTCCATGGAGTCACAAAGTCAAACACAACTGAGCAACTATCACTTTCATATGTCAACTGTGTCTCAGTAAGCTGAAAACAGGAAACAACCTGAGATTAAAGGTCAAGTAGTGTTGGGAAAGGAGGCTGTAAGTATGTAACTAAATAAACCAACTGATGCTTCTCACCTAAAATGACTTCCCAAAGTTACTTTAACTTTTATTTTATCAATGGTATCACCTGCCTTCGAATGAAACAGCATCCAGTGCAACTGGCAATATTACCAACCAGCATGACAACCTTGTAATATGCCAACAGTGAGTCTGCATCACTATACGCCGAATTAGCAGAAGAGTAGGTACCTTCCCACCTGTACATGTAACATGACAATACAACTCCCTGGCTATCAGTGATATATAAAAACATCCAAAGCAGAAGACCTGTCCTCATCATCCTCAACCTGTTGGCCAACCAGCTAGACTTACGAGAGCAACTTCCCCAGAATCTGTAGTCATTACTGGAAGGTCTTAATTGGCTTTTGGGATTTTGCACAGCCTTGCAAATTTGGATAATCAAGTTTGGGAAAGTATGTAATCAAGCTGATTTATCCACAATTATCTCCCCCTATTATCCTCCTTGTTACCCCAGACTGCAATTACTTGCGCAGAAAATTTTTATGTACCGGAGACACACAGGAGAAGGCAGCAAGTCCCTTCTGAATACTAGAGTAAGTGAGGGGCTCAGCTCTGCCCAAAGAGCCCGGGCCCCTACAGGAGACGGTTCTGAGAAGGCAGACCTCAAGATGGGGAGGATAAATAGGAGTAAATGTCCAGTGAGCCCTCATTTACACTTGCTCGGAAACTCACAGTTACTTCCTCCAAGAGAAGACTCTCTCTTGTCCAGTCAAGGAGTGACCCACTGGGCACTGTCCAAAACAAGCTGAAAAGCAACAGTGAAAAATGACTCTCTCATCAACACTTGTTACTGGCTCTGATGCTTGAATGCCCATCCTCTTCCCTCTATTAATAGCAATTTCATACAATAAAATTATTGGTCACATCTGGCATTCACAACCCACTTACTCTTCTGGGCACTTTGAATGCACTACACGTCTTCTTACAAACTTCACCACCCCCGTGGAGTATTATTACTACTATCCCCATTTTACAGATGGTCAAACTGAGGCTCTCAGAGCCTACACAGTCTTAGTGCTGCCAGATCTCAGAGCCTGTCCTCATGCTCACCAAGTGGTCCTGCCTCATCAAGGGAAGGGGTGGAGACAGACGGGCCATGTTTGCATCAAAGCATCAGCTGATCTTTTTAAAAAATTACTAGCTTCTTACTTTTTAAATTCATTATTTTTAACTGTAGGATAACTGCTTTATAATGTTATGTTGCTTTCTGCCACACATCAACACAAATCAGCCATAGGGAAACATATGTCTCCTCCCTCTTGAACCTCCCTCCCACCTCCCACCCCATCCCACCCCTCTAGGCTGTCACACAATTCCCACTGGCTTGTCTAGTCTACATAGGGTAATGTATATGTTTCCAACCTACTCTTTCAAGTCATCCTACCCTTTCTTTCCCCACAGTGTCCACAAATCTGTTCTCTGATGCTGTCCTGTAAATAGCTTCATCAGTACCGTCTTTCTAGATTCCATATATATGCGTTAATATGTGATATTTATTTTTCTCTTTCTGACTTACTTCACTCGTACAGTAGGTTCTAGGTCCATCCACTTCATTAGAACTGATGGACATCAAGGTTGCTTCCGTGTCTTGGCTATTGCAAATAGTGCTGCAATGAACATGGGGGTACATGTCTCTTTCAATTATGGTTTCTTCAAGGTATATGCCCAGGAGTCATACGGCAGTTTTACTCCTAGTTTTTTAAGGAATCTCCACACTCTTCTCCATAGTTGCTGTATCAATTCACATTCCCACCAACAGTGCAAGAGGGTTCCCTTTTCTCCACACCCTCCCCAGCATTGGACTGTTTGTAGATGTTTTGATGATGGCCATTCGGATCAGTGTCAGGTAATGTCTCATTGTAGTTTTGATTTTCGTTTCTCTAATAATGAGTGATGTTGAGCATCTTTTCAGGTGTTTATTAGCCATCTGCATATCTTCTGTCACCTGACCTTTTAAAGGAGCATTTGGCACAGATGTAGAAAACTTATGGTTACCAGAGGAGAAGAGAGAGAGGGGAAAATTGGGACATACGCACTGCTACATATAAAACAGGAGCTAATAAGGACTCAGTGTAGAGCACTAGGAACTCTACTCAGTATTCTGTAATGGCCTACATGGGAAAGAAATCTGGGAAAATAAAAGTGGATATATGCATATGCATTGCTGATTCACCTCACTGTGCAGCAGAAACTAACATGGTTCAGTTTTACAAAATAGTTGTAAATCAACCATATGCCAATAAATGTTCTGTTGTTTTTTTTTTTTTTTTTTAAGTAAAGAAGCATTTGGGAAGAAATAAGAAAAAGTGTGAAAAACTGAAAGTCACTCACAGAGGAAGCTGGTGGGATCATTCTGGTTTGAGGCCATCGACAGCCCCAGCTGGATCTGTGGAGGGCATGAGCGGTCCTCAGATGCAGGCCCTGGTCTTGTGACCTTGGTTTCTCCGTTTGTAAAATGCTTGAGTGTAATACCAAGTAATACCACGGAATGACTCTCAGGGTTTGGAGGCTTCTAACAGGAGAGCAGAGCAAAGCAAGAATGCCCGGGGGCACGGATTCTCAACCCCTGCTGCACAGGACACTCACTCCAGGAACTTCTGAAAATCTCACTGCCCGTGCCCTGCCCCAGACCAATTAAATCAGACTCTGGGCATCCAGGGTGGGGCACCCCTGCTCTGGGGCCTCTATACAAAGACCGGCAGGCAGGAGGCAGCTCGGAAGGCCAACGGCCACATCTCTTCATTCTTTCAGCTCTTTTAGTCTTTTACTCTTTTGTTTGGCTTTTCTCTTCGATTTGTCTTTACCTCACCTATTTCCTTGCTGAATGAATCAATAATGGTCCTTGAAAAATGTTACAAAGAAGCCACAGTATCCAGCATCAAAAAAAGAACACGTGCATGTTTTGAGTTCTGCCCGTGAATCCTTCTCCTCTATAAGGACGTCCCTTCGGAAGGAGGCCCCATTAGCTAGGAGCTGAGCAGGCAGGCCATGCTCTCTCTCCATCAGTGTCACCTGTTTGTGGCTGAGAGGGCCCTGGCTTGGCAGCCAGTCCCTAAGCCTTGGAGGCCTTTCCCAGTGGGTAGCATCAAGACTAGAGTTTGGATTTAGGGAAGAGAATCATGGAGGCCATTCCACCCCTAATTCTGAGGTGCAGCTCTTGACCCAGTGCAGAGGTTAGCAGAAGTTTGTTCAGCCTGAAGGCAGTGCCCAGCACTGGGATCCAGAGTGAATAAGGCACGGCCCCTGCCCTCAGAGAGCTCACAGTCCAGCGGGGAGGCCGTGGGCTTAAAAACCAACCATAGGGAAACCCTTGGTGGTCCAGGCATTAGGGCTCTGTGCTTCCATAGCAGGGGGCCGTGGGCATGGGTTCAGTCCCAGGTTAGGGGAACCAAGATCCCACAAGCTACAAGGCACGGCCAAAAAAAAAAAAGACAATGACGATAGTATTAGGTTCCTTTCACCAACGTAACAAATAACCACAAGCTTCTTAGTTTTAAACAACACATGTTCCAGAGGTCAAAAGTCTGATGCAGATCTCACTGAGTAAAGATCAAAGTGCTAGGCGGGACTGCATTCCTTTCTAGAAGCTCTAACCGAAAATTCACTTCCTTGCCTTTTCCACCTTCTGGACACTGCCTGCCTTCCTTGTACAGGGGCCCTTCATCTTCAAAGCCAGCAACAGTAGGTCCAATCCTGTCCACAGGAAATATTTCTGCCTGATCCTCTAATTCTTTTTCTACTTTTAAGGACTCATGGAATGAGACAGATCCTAGCCGGATCATCCAGGATAATCTCCCATTCTCAAGGCTGACTGATTAGCAGCCTTAATTACACCTGCACACGTAATTCCCTTTGGTGTGTAAAGTAACATGCTCACAAGTTCCAGGGGCTGGGATGGGGACACCTCTGGGGGAATGTTACCCTGCCACACACTGGTGGTGATAACACACCGGTAGGTGAAGGAGCTTCCTGGGCTCTCCCCTTTTTGTTGGTGATGTTGTTATTTACATGACACACAAACACACACAGGAGAGAGAGACATGATGAAAATCCCCGACATGGTAACCTATTTATATCTGCTCAGGCACTATGACATCACACTTAAATTTCCCCTGTGGCACTTTCATGCAAATATTTGCTCACTGTTGCTGGGGCCCGCCAGGCTGGAAGCACCATGAGAGCACAGCTCACTGTCTATCTCTCCTTCTTCGTCCCGGGGCCAGGGCAGTGCCAGGCCCCTGCTAGTGACCACAGCGGATGCTGACCAAGGACCCACGCTGTGCCCAGCACGTTCTGAGTGCTTCTACCTGCACTAACTCACTCCGGGCCTCGTGAGACCCCTCAGAGCATGGGCTTATTAAGCGCCACTGTCTGCACAAGAGCAAACCACTTCACCTGCCTCTCTCAAAGCCACCTCACAGCCCTGGAAAGGGTCCCTTGGCACTCTCACCCACCCCTGCTAATGGAGGCCAGGGTCAACTCTGTGTCCTGTCCGTGAACACGAATTTCTAATGTACTCCAATTCCAACCTAGATAAATACTCTTCCCACAGAGCTTCCACAGGGATGAGGCTGAAAGCTGGAGAGGGAGTTCCCCACAGGGTGGAGGAGGGAGCAGAGCTCTACTCCTGGCCAGTGCTATGGACTGGAGTTAATAGTCAGCCGCCTGTTGCTCCGGCTAACCCATGAGAAAATCACCAGGGGAAAAGAATAAAAGCAAAATATAGCAACGCAGCATAAGGGGCTGATCAGCTGGGGTTGTCACGCCCTGCTCAGCTAAGGAAAAACAGTGTGGACCTTGGAACGCCAGGTTAGCGCAAGTTCAGAACACTGCTTATGCACACCCTAAGATGTTTTCCCAAGGCATATGTGGGTCTATGACCTCCAGCCCTTGTACAGGATAGCCCTTGTACAACAAAAATAGCAAAGATAGTTTAAAGTAATCAATAAAACGAGAGACGTGACCAGGGAAACAGGAAGCTGACTTCATCGCAGCCCAACAGATGCTTTCGGCATGCCGAGGCACTAAATAAAGTGATGTGGCTTCGAGGAACAGGGCTCTTGACCCAAGAGGTCTTGAGTCCCCTGGTCCCATCTTAAAAACTTTAATTCTGTCTCTAATTTCTTTTTCCCAAACTGTGCGTCAACCCCTTTCGATCCCTCCCTGCCACGCTGGCTGCAGCAGGCACCCTGCTGGACTCGGAGCCCCCTAAGCTGGGTGTGGACACAGGGAACCAGGAGGTGACTCTGCAGAGTAGAGGGAGAGTGGAGTCTCCACTAGCTCAGCCTGCCGGGAGGCGCAAGGACTTTAGAAGCATGTGAATACAGGTGAGAATCTGGGCTCCCTACCCAGAGCTAAGGTTCTGGGTGTGTCATCTCCCCACCCTCCCTCCCAGCAGAGAAGCAGGACTTCTCGACAGTGGGGACCCGTGCAGATGCACAAGGCAGTTGGACCCAGGGCCTGGAATCGAATGCCCAGTCGATCTGTGCACCATCCTCTCGCTCCATTCTGACCACGTGGGCCTCCTGAGGCTCCTTGAACTTGCCAAGCAGGCCTGATTCGGGAATTGTGTCCAGGTTTTCCCTCTATGGGAGTGCTCTTCCCCAGCACCCGCCTGGCTCCCGCCTCACTTCCTTCAGTTTCTGCTCAGTAACATCTGTCTGCCAGGTTTTCTCAAACACATTGACTTGAAATAGCAACACCGTGTCCCAAATCAGCTGTCTCTTTCCTCCTCACCTATATAGCTTTTCTACTTTTTGTCACCCTCCAATTGACTATTTTTACCTGTGTACTTACTAATCTGGTACTTCTCACCTGATTAGGATTTAAGGTGCATGAGGGCAAGGTCTCTGTTTTGGTCATCGATACATCATCAGGGTCTGCCTGACGTCTAACTAGTGTTCAGAAGAATTTGTTGAGGAACAAACAATCCTTCTCTATAATTTCAGAGAAGAAAAACCATGTATCTATTTACTGATATGCCCTCAAACAAATGTTCTGTAATCATCTTTGTGGCTACAGAAGAGAGTTATAGAAAACACCTTGAGAAGATACACACACACACACACAACATGCACACACAATACACACACACACACACCCAGACAACTGACAAGGCCAAGGACAGTCAGGATGACAAAGGGAAGCAAGGCCTGGATACAGAACATCCCCTGGGCAGCATGAGGGCAGCATGAGGCCAGCATAGATCAGCAATTTATTTCTGCCCCTTCCCTCTGCCCTGATACCTGTTAGGGAAAGTTCACACAGTGTGGACATATTAAGTCCATTTTGTTTTCCTGGATATGCTCAGCTTATCTGGACAACAGATTTCTAACCACTTCAACCATGAGCAATACAGCCAAGAATGTGACGGCAAATGGGGGCACAATCCATCTTCTGCCAGGGGTCCCTGGATCAGGTGCTTTACAAAACTGGAGGCTAACTGCATTTCACAGCTGAGTCTCAGAGAGGTTAAGGGACTGCACTGGGGACCCACAGCCAGCAAATGGCAGTGGACACTCAAACCCAGGACTGTCTGGCTTCTGGATCTGTGAGGTCTTCCATCACCCTCCTATGCCTCAAGGCCCACAGAAGCCAACATCTGCATGTTAACAATGCGGATGAATGAGCCAGTGAAGGGTTGACACACGGCTGGAGGAGGTGGGGGAGGGGCTCTAGGAAGCCAGCCCAACTCTGGGGCCACTGAATTTCTACACTTCCTAGATTCTGGAGGAGATGCTGCTTAGCCTTCAGACAGCAGATTCCCAGCATCAGAGGCTCTTAGCATGGGAACAGGCTTTGGTGATCTGCTGCTTACTAGCTGGGTGGCTTAACATAAGGTCTTGGAGTCTCATCTGCTCAGCAGATATAGAGGAACACCAAACCCCACAGGGAGGCTGTGAGGACTCAGTTACACAAAGTGCCCAACACCCGGGGAGGCGCTGGAAGGTTTAACTATTGTGATGGTTGTTATTATCATTAGCTTTCATTTTCTACAGTTGCCATTTAAAAATCCTCTCCCCGATTCAGTATTCACAGTCAGTGAGTGGCTCCTAGCAAGTCAGTGGTTGTATGTGCTTGGACAGCTCCAACCTGTATTCACGCTCTGGCATTCAAGAAACAAAGGCCTTGACTCCCTGCCCTTCCCTGCACTGCCCTGGGACCCCTGAAATGGTCCACACCCTCCTTTCTTGGAGGCTTACACCTGGGCACAGTCTAGCTGAGCGCCCGCAATTCTATCACCTGTTTCTCACGGAACAAAGTCTGCCAACCAGTCACTACCTGGTCCAGGACTCTACCTAGATTCTGAGAATGGATATACTCCCAACCAGGGCATCCACTGGCCTCTGTTGTGTGCAGATCACAGTGTTACTGCTTAATTCAGTTCAGTCACTCAGTGATGTCTGACTCTTTGCAACCCCATGGACTGCAGCACACCAGGCCTCCCTGTCCATCACCAGTTCCCAGAGTTCACTTTAACTCATGTCCATTGAGTCAGTGATGCCATCCAACCATCTTATCCTCTACTGTCCCCTTCTCCTCCTGCCTTCAATCTTTCCCAGAATCAGGGTCTTTTCCAATGAGTCAATTCTTCGCATCAGGTGGCCAAAGGATTGGAGTTTCAGCTTAAGCATCAGTCCTTCCAATGAATATTCAGGACTGATCTCCTTTAGGATGGACTGATTGGATCTCCTTGCTGTCCACAAGACTCTCAAGAGTCTTCTCCAACACCACAGTTCAAAAGCACTGCTCAGAACGGAGCATCCAGGGAGTGGATACAGTCCCTACCTTCCAGGAGTCCTGGGTCCAAAGAGGAAGATAGACAGTCAGCCAGCCAGCCACACGGTTTGGGGAGACCACACTGGGGAAGCTGTGGTGTTCTCTGAGTGTCCAGGAGAGCATAACTCGCTCCATCTTGCTGGCTCAGGGAAGGTTCCTCAGAGAAGGAGCCCAGCTGGGGTCTGAGCACCATGTGAGTTGGGTGAGGCTATGGGGAGATGGACAACGAAGAGAAGAGAAGTTCTGCAGGAAGGAATTTCTATGAGGCAGTTTGCCATCCTTAGATCTGGAGGCCATACTGCTATTAACAGTATATAAGGCAACCTTAGTTTTTAAAATATTGCATCTAAGAAACCCACAGGGCTTACGAGGTCTTCACTACCCAAATGGCCTTCAAATCAGGCCCCTCCCGTCGCTGGCAGCTGCAGCCAACTCTGCTGAAGTGAGATGCAGGACTTCACACGTAATCCTGTTAGGGCTTACCTTGTTAGTTTCAGACCCATCATTCCTGCCAAGATTTTATGAATCTTGATTCTATTATCCTACGTATTAGCCTTCCATCTTGGTTTTGTGTTATTCGCAAATTTGATAAGCCTGCTTTTTCTGTGTCCTTATCCAAGTTGCTGATAAAAACCTTGGACAGAGGAAGCCAGATTCAGAGTCCAGAGGCATGGCCCTTGAGAGCATCCCCCAGCCACGTCCCAGATGCACAGCCACTACCAGTATTCTCTAGATATGCTAGTTGGTCAACATCTAACTATGTTAGCCATGCTTCCCCTGTACTCAAGGGAAAGACAGCCTCAGTAACAAGAATTGCAATACTCTGCTCATTTAGAATTCAACTATCAATACTATCCTCTTATAGTAGTAATGTTAGTTGCTCAGTCGTGTCCGATTCTTTGCAACCCTATGAAGTGTGGCTCTCCAGGCTCCTCTGTCCATGGGATTCTCCAGGCAAGGATACTGGAGTGGGTTGCCATTCCCTTCTCCAATCCTCCTATAAGAACCAAAAAAAAAAAAAAGTCAAAAAAGCCTCTGGGCACACAGAATATTCAAGCACTTAAACACAGCAGAGCTATTCAGACCCTCAAGCTAAACCTATTCATTCTTATTTTATACACAATGTTAATAAGGTGGCTTTCTCCTTTCAAAGCTTTGGCAGACTAGTAGCTGCAAATCAGAAGTAGAAACATAACTTGGGTAACTGTCTATAACTTTTCAAGAAGAGAGAAAAAATAAGCCAGAAGAAACAAACCACAATAATTATAAATGCAAGTTAGGGCTTGGGAAAGGGGTCTTATCCCTCAGTACACCAAATGGAATCATGGCATCACCTGAGGGCCACTGGTCACCAGCAGTGTGTTAAAAGATGCTTGACATCCTTCATTTTAGAATAAAAATAACAATTTTAATGCATGATGATACAAGTGTCATTGACATTACGGGTAAACATATGTTCATTCAGCAAATTTATCCTGCACACCAAGATGCACAAGTGTAGCGGAAACGGCTGACTGGTTGAAAGGCACTGCCAAATAGCAGTGACCCCCAACCAGCAAGGCCCCTGCACTCACAGAGCTTACAACCTGCCAAGTGAGTTGCCACTAAACAGGGATGCCAATAAATAATGGACAACATCATTTCAGATTAAAATGAGTGCTATTAAAAAACAAAAGGGGTTGATAGGATACTACAATAGGATAGGGCGTGAGACATTGAACAGAATGTTCAGTGAGGATTTCTCCAGCAGGAGACAGTTGAGCACGAATGGTAAGAACTACAAGGAGCAGTGCAAGGAGCTGACACTGCAAGGAGCAATGTTAATTGGTGCAACCTTTCTGGACGGCAAGCTAATGGAAGTAGAGGGGAAAAAATGCTTTGACCCAGGAATCCCTCCTCCAAGAATTAAGCCTATGAATCTAATCAGAGGTGTGTATGGCAAGACATGAGCCATAAACCCTGTTCAACACAGGGGTGTCTCTAGTTCTAATTCCATCACTCAGTCACGTCCGACTCTTTGCAACCCCATGGACTTCCCTGTCCATCACCCTGTGTCTCTGGAGCTTGCTCAAATTCCTGTCCATCGAGTTGGTAATGCCATCCAACTATTTCATCCTCTGTTGTCCCCTTCTCCTCCTGCCTTCAATCTTTCCCAGCATCAGGGTCTTTTCCAATGAGTCAGTTCTTCACATCAGGTGGTCAAAGTATTGGGTTTCAGCTTCAGCATCAGTCATTCCAATGAACATTCAGGACTGATTTCCTTGAGGATTGACTGGTTGGATCTCCCTTGCAGTTCGAGGGACTCTCAAGAGTCTTCTCCAACACCACAGCTCAAAAGCATCAATTCTTCAGCGTTCAGCTTTCTTTATAGTCCAGCTCTCCCTTTATAGTCTTTTAATTTCATGGCTGCAGTCACCATCTGCAGTGATTTTGGAACGCCCACCCCCCAAAAAAATCCCTCACTGTTTCCATTGTTTCCCCATCTATTTACCACAAAGTGATGGGACTGGATGCCATGATCTTAGTTTTTGAATGTTGAGTTTTAAGCCAACTTTTTCATCTCCTCTTTCACTTTCATCAAGAGGCTCTTTAGTTCTTCTTCACTTTCTGCCATAAGGGTGGTGTCATCTGCATATCTGAAATTATTGATATTTCTCCCAGAAATCTTGATTTCAGCTTGTGCTTCATCCAGCCTGGCATTTCACATGATGTACTCTGAATATAAGTTAAATAAGCAGGGTGACAATATACAGCCTTGACGTACTCCTTTCCCAAATTGGAACTAGTCTGTTGTGCCATGGCTGGTTCTAACTGTTGCTTCTTGACCTGCATACAGATTTCTTAGGAGGCAGGTGGGGTGGTCTGGTATTCTCATCTCTTGAAGAATTTTTCACAGTTTGTTGTGATCCAGATAGTCAAAGGCTTTGGTGTAATCAATAAAGCAGAAGTAGATGTTTTCTGAAACTCTCTTGCTTTTTGATGATCCAACAGATGTTGGCAGTTTGATCTCTGGTTCCTGTGTCTACATCAGCTAAAACCAGAGACAGATCGCTAATGTCCAGCTCCAGTCTGTTGACTGTATTAGATTATTTGCCTAATTTAATGGATTGTGTTATAGCTGTAGGAGAGGAAAAAAACAACATTCCCTCTACCATTCTGAATTCTTGGCTGGCACTCCTATAACAAAGAAAAAGAATTTACAAGAAAAATAAAGAATTAGAAGTTTATTAACATGGATATCTCATGTATACATGGGGATATCCAGGGGAAAATGAGTAACTCTAAGCAGTGGCTCAGAACTCCAGTTTATATAGCACCCCCAAGACAGAACAATGATTTAGTGAAGAAATGACAGGACAGATGAAAGACGTTTTAGGTTTCCAAGGACAGCAAACCATGGGGAGCTTAATACATAGAAGAAAACATAGCTCAGTTGGTAGAAAATCCGCCTGCAATGCAGGAGACCCCAGTTTGGTTCCTGGGTCAGGAAGATCCTCTGGAGAAGGGATAGGCCACCCACTCCCGTATTCTTGGGCTTCTCTTGTGACTCAGACAGTAAAGAATCCGGCCACAATGTAGGAGACCTGGGTTTGATCCCCGGGTTGGGAAGCTCCCCTGGGTAGGGGAAAGCCTACCCACTCCAGTATTCTGGCCTGGAGAACTCCATGGACTGTATAGTCCATGGGGCCACAAAGAGTCAGAGATGACTGAGCAACCTTCACTTTCACTTTCAAAGGTCTCAGTCCTTCCTGGTGCCGGACAGGTGGACGGGTACCCTTGAAAGTTAATGCTCTGCTTTTAGGAAAATAGAGAGAGGGCAGGAAGCCCTTCCCGCATCTGCTTCCTCTCAGCTGCCCTCAACCCCAAATAATCCTCATGCCAGAGAGGCATATTTGGGGGCAGCAGATTCTGCCATCACTCACAGCCTCTAAAAAAGCAAGTTGGGGAAGAATATTTATTGGTATAGAAAGATTTTGAGGGTATAATGCAAAATAAAAAAGGCAGCCTACACAATTTTATTTCAGACAAGGCATACCTTCTCTGCAGAAAAAGTATCATGTGTCATGGTATGAGTAGGGGTGAGGGAACGGAAGAAGACTAAAGAATGCAAAACCAAAATGTTAACTCTGGCTTTCTCTGGGTGGTAGGATCATAAATAATTCCTTTTTCTTTCCATTTTTTCCTCTTTCCTATTGAACTTTCTGCACTGAGCCTGTATTTGTTTCATAATTTTAACATAGCATTAAAATAAAATGAAAGAATTCTAACAAAGATGACTTGTTTAAAAGCTGAGGTCCCGGAAGAGGTAAACCTCAGGTCAGAGGTAATACAAACAGATGAAGTAGCTAACCTCCAAGAAGGGATGGGAAGTAACTGATCACAGAGCCTGCACCTCGGGAAATGGGTGTGATCCCACCAAGGACTCCTTACCAGAAGGTTGTCCAGACAGTTGTGGGTGTGGGCCCTGTTGGGGGCAGGGGTGGGGGTGGAGATGGAGGCCTGGCAAAGCCTGGTGTGTGTCTGGATATTTAATCAAACACACACGCGGCCACACTACCCCGCTGCCACTTTGCCACCTCTCTGCTTGCTCCCACCCTGCATGGTCTCTAAATGACAGAGCCCAAGGAGGACAGCCCAGGGGTCTGCCAGGCTCCCCAGGAAGCGGAGAGAGTTGCAAACCCATAGGACGTCTCCATGCAGCTCCTGGCCCTCTGTGCACTGCATTTCTTCCTGGGGAGGAAACGTTGTCTTCCTTTAGTGACACGTGTCCTCTACAACTGTTCCTCCCAGCTTTTCTGCACATCTGAAGACAAGCCTTGGCTTCTGACTTCCTGTCTGCAGGCCCAGAGGCCTTGGTTGGAAGAGCTCTTCCTCTAGAAGGTGATAAAGTGACCGGAAGTCACCTCACTACAGTTATATCACTCACTCCCGCGTTTCCTGAGCATCTGCTACGTGGCAGCCACATATCAGGGGCGGGACAGAGAGTGGTGAACACAGAAGTCCAGACTCCTCTTCTTGAGAAGCTTGTAGTCAAATGAGGAAATGCTTTCAAACCCAAGGCCACATGGGGAAGTTGTGCCAGGACGTCTTTATATCTGACATTGATTTGTACCTAGGACTTGACTCCGTTCAGTGTGAAATTGAACCCCACTCGGTCCGGGGTGAGCCCTGCTTCCTGATTTCCCGACGTAAGCAAGGAGTTGTGATTTCCAGCACAACCAGCAGAAAAACCCAGAGTGATTTTCAAAACATCTCAGATACAAGTGAACAAAACTGACAAGAGGACCCTTCTTTCCTGAGCCCGATCTTCACAAAGTTCTTTTCCCTTCTTTTTTTACAAACTTGAAACAATTAAATTGAATCCAAAAATTATTCAACACACCTTCAGATTCTCTAAAGTTAAAAGAAAACCCTCAGGCAATAATTCTGAGTGCTGACACAGAGGTAGGGAGATTTAAAACAAACAAACAAACAAAAAACCCACTATATTGCTGGATTAATTCAAAGCAGGCAACTCACATTCTTGAGATGGAAATGAAAACCATGATTCACGCTTTAGGCATGAAGCATACAGATAATTAATCAAGCTTCATCGGATGCTTTTTATGTTTGCTGTTCCGAGGCAGGCACTGTTTTCCAACAATGCCTGCTGACATCAGGGAGAGGTTCCACTTGGTCAGAAAAGAAACAATGATCACAGTGAAGTGAGACACATAATTCTTATAAACAAACGGCTCTCACAGGCAAGATAAGGTCAGGGTGACAAGAAGACCACCAGAGAAGGGTGCAGAAAAGAGGCTGTTCTGAAGACAGGGCAAGAAGAAAGGTAGGAACAATTTTAGATGAGCACTTGTGAGTATAATAATAATGGGGGTTGAGACATATACACTATTGATACTGTGTGTAAAACTGGTGTGCTGCAGTCCATGGGGTCATAAAGAGTCGGACACGACTGACTGAACAACAACATAAACCAGACAACCGATGGGAGACTGTTGTGCAGCACAGAGAGCTTTACTTAATGCACCGTGTGACCTGAACGGCAGGAAATCCAGAAGGGGGAGTATCTATGTATATGTAAGGACCGACTCATTTTGCTGTACATACAGCAGAAGCTAACACAACACTGTGAAGCGACTATACTGCAGTAAAAAATAAATTAAAAACATACATTACACCAGGGCTTCCACCTGCAATGTAGGAGACCTGGGTTCGCTCCCTGGGTTGGGACGATTCCCTGGAGGAAGGAGAAGGCTACCCACTCCAGGATTCTAGCCTGGAGAATTCCATGGACTGTATAGACCATGGAGTCGCAAGAGTTAGACACGACTGAGCAACTTTCACTTTCACATTTAAGCAAGAAAAAAACAACAGCTTACATTGGTGCTCCCTACGTGCCAGGCATCACTCAGCCAGTAATTTATCCCCTGACAGGTTCCAGCAGGTACTATTTCTATCCCCATTTTACAGGTCGGTAAACTGAGGAAGGAGAGGTTAAAGTAACCTAAGCCAAGGTGGAGGCAGCAGTGGATGCCAAGCAGCCTGGCTCCAGATTCTGGGACCTCAGTGATAGACTCAGGTACATCTGATTATAGGTTTGTGGTGACCAAGATCCACACCAGACATAGCGGGCAGCAGGCCATCATGCGGGTGGTGGTTTAGTCACTAAGCCATTTCCGACTCTGTGTGACCCCGTGGACCATAGCCCACCAGGCTCTGTCTGTGGAATTTCCAGGCAAGAATACTGGAGTGGGGAGCCATTTCCTTTCCAAGGGACCATCTTGACCCAGGGATCAAACTGGGGTCTCCTGCATTGCAGGCGGATTCTTTACCAACTGAGCCACCAGGGAATCATGTGGGTAACTTGGAACAAAACTAACCCCCCACCAAAGTGCAGCCACAGAGCAATGGGAACAGAGAGCAATCAGAGCCAGGCAGGCCTGGACTCCAGTTCCTCCTCTACCACCTATGAGCAGACAACTACAGACAGACCACACCCCTCTCTGCACTTCACACACTTCTCCGCACTCTGCCCCCTGTAAGATGAAAGCACTCACATCATGTTGTGTGGATGGGATGAGTTAATCGCCCACAAAGCACAGAGTAAGCACTTAAAAAAGAAAGAAGCTGCTATTTCTCATGGCAAAGCAGCTCCAAGGACAGTCCCTGGGGCTGGAGGGCCAGCTGCAAGGTCTACCTAGAGAAGGGCACTGCTGGCCCCAGGCAAAGCTGCTCCCTGGTGTCCTCTATGCTACTTTGACACCCTGCTCTGAGTACTGTTGTTTTTCCCCCAAGGCCCTGACCCCACTGCAACCCCCCAACTCCAGGCAAGTCCTCTTGCACTGGTAAGTCCCCAGGCCAGAAAGACTGGCCTGGCTGTAACCCAACATACAGAGGCTCTGCTGTCCACTGGCCATGTGACCGGGGCTGGCGTGTGGCATCCTCCATCTCTGCGCCCCGGGCCTGGCACAGTGGGACTCAACCCAAGCACGGGTCAGGCTGCAGAAGTGAAGGAATGGAGGGGGTTTCAACAGTATCTTAAGTGAGGGCAGTGGTTCCCTGCCCTTAAACATCACCTACTCCTGCTCGCAGGACAAGGGATCTGGGCCAAACAGAGCAAAGCGTCATCAGCTGCAGACACTCTGCCCAACGAACACACACTCTGAGTGTGACACGAGGTACCCCTCAGTTTCTAAAGCTGGACTCTGGAGAGAAAACACCTCCAGACACACCCACCCCAGAACTTCAGGTTGCATCCCTTGTCCTGACACTTAAAGTCCACAGGAAGCCTCAGGTCAGGTTGACCACCGGGAGTGGACACCACCCTCAGGCATGGCTGGCTCGTCACCTCACCTTCTCTCGGCCTGGAGACACCTCTCTGCTGCGTCCTGTGGAAGTGTGGCAAGCACACGGGAGGGAACTGTCAGGACTTCTTTTCTTCCCAGGATAATGGAGATACAGTAGACCTCATGAATGTTTAAGATGTACAATGTGCTAGTTTGATAAGCATGTGTTGCAAAACGCTCACTGCAGTAGTGCTAACACGCATCGTGTCACATGACCACCATGTCTTGTGTACAGAGCAGTTACGATCAACTTTCATATATATAATAGAGGATCGTTAACCATCATCACCATGCTGCACATTAGATGCCCAGAATTTATTCATCTTATAACTGGAAGTGGTCGGTGAAGGGGTAGGGTGCGGTGGGGCAGGTGAAGATATTGGACCAAGGACTTCCTTTTGAGCAAGAGTGTGTGTATGTGTTTTTTTCGTTTATTTATTTATTTTAATTGGAGACTAATTATAATATTGTAGTGGGTTTTGCCTTACATTGACATGAATCAGCCATGAAAAGCGGCTCCCCAGCTAGCTCCCCACAGAGGCTCTCAAGAAAGGCAACTGCATTCACATGATCCCAACAGGATGGGGAAAAGAGGAGCCCAAATGCAAATGGGCAGGACCTATGCCGTATCAGAAGCAGAGGAGGTCACATGCTGAGCAGCCCCTGGGGCCAAGAGTCAAGAAACTGGGGGTCTAGGTTTGCCTCTGCCTCTGAACAAGGAGGACGTGATTGAAGCCCCTTGTTAAAGACAGGAAAAAAAAAAAAACACTAGAGGGGAAGACAAATGAGACAAGCCCTCGAGACTCTCCCAGGTCAGACGCAGGGTAAGATATAATTCACTCTGTGGTGCCTTCTGGTAAAATGTCAGAGTCCCATTTGCTCAGTGTACGTCAGTCCCCTTCATGCCCATGACTTCACTGAGGATGTCAGGGTCATTTAATTACCAGAAAGCCTCACCACCAGACCCTTCTCTCCCCTCTCTACCCAAATCTGATGCAAACTGTTCCATCGTATTAAACACTCAATTTAAATGTTTCACTGAAGGCACTTTCATCTCACTTATTAACAGTCTGACACTGGGTGAGTTCTTAAACCTCTCTAAGCCTTGGATTTCTCATCCAAAAATATGAAGAATTATAAAACTCCTGTGGATTGCCTTGGTGCACTGCCTGGAATACAGTGAGTGCTCAGTAAATATTAGCTATTATCATCATCGTCACCCCTGGAGCCAAACAACCCCAATCTGCTCCTTTTAGGAATCAATGAAAGGATATTTTGCATCTGGAAAAAAATCAAAGCATAAGTATCTCTGTTTCTTGTGTTTTTCCATAAATAAGGTATTCATATTTTTTATATCTAATTTAATATGTTCTCATTACATGGCTGAAGACATTTTCACTTGTCCACAAGACTGCATTAAAACCCAATACATCCAGAAAACCAAGTATTTCTATCATTTAAAAAAAAAAGACTTTTTGGTGGGACTTTTTGTAACTTCATCATCCATATTATATACATTTAGAGTTAGTATATTTAAATAAGATACCACAGAAAAACAAATTTGGAGCCAAGTCTTGGAAAATAGGTAAGATTTTAGATCAGCAAAGAAGAGACCACTTACTTGATGACTCAGAAAACTATAAAAATATTCACAAGTGGAAGAATCAATTTTTAATATAATATTAATATAAAATACACTGTATGAAAGAAAAATTTGAAAAATGTTTTTGAAAGAGACACCTAGTTCAAGAAGACTAATTGAGTCTGCACGTTTTGTCTTTCTTCCCTCTCGAAAGTCCACTCAAAAGAATGAAAAACATAAAATCCATATCCAGGCTGAAAGAGCCTCAAGGGGTACCAATTAGCAAGACAGAAGACAAAAAAAAAAAAAAAATTATGGAAGACACAAAGCATACGGGGAGAAAATACTGGATAATACAAGAAAGGAGACCCATCCCTGTTAAGGAGTTTAGACAAAGAGTAGGAATCCAAAATTCCATGTACAAATTTCCTTCTAATTATTGGCAAACTCAGAAATCCCAACATGCAGGAGAAGAGTACAAATTACAACAATGGAAAGTAACAGCCATACAGAGAAGGAAATGGCAATTTACTCCAGTATTCTTGCCTGGGAAATCTCATGGACAGAGGAGCCTGGCAGACTACAGTCATTGGGGTTACAAAAGAGTCAGACATGACTTAGCGACTAAACAACCACCTAGTTAACCAGTGGATCAAACTCAATATAATGTTTACTTTGTGTTCTGGGGTGATGCAGATTTTTAGTAATGAATTGTCTCAGGCAAAACTGGTTGTTTAAGAAGCCTATAAACACTGGCCTTTGGCCACAGAAGAACTAAGCTTGCTACCTTAGGTTTATTAAAATTTGCCCCATAAAAACTTAAATTTAATTGAAAATAACTATGCAGTATTTATTTTAGCAACTGTAGTTTGGGGTTTAACTAAGTTTTCAAATTTTCTGTGGTTGTGGAAAATAGTATCTGGCAACTGGCTGTAGCAACAATACTTCCTAATGGTATTATTTGGGTATACCTGTTAGTGACCACATTTCTAGGCATAGAATATCCAGAAATCTCAGTTTGGGCAGTTTTAATTAGCTAAATTGTAAATATAGTTGGGAATGTGTATTCTTCTGCAAAATATACAATTGCTTAAATAATAAGGAAATGCCACCATCTCCATTAAATGTTTGGTCTTATTAAGTCCTCTCTCTCACAATGTGGGCAATCATGAGTTTCTGTGGTCATTTGACATTATTAATATATGTGTTTATACTGGGGAAAAAAAAACCACAGAGAGAGAGAGTAACAGCCATAGTCTAAAGAGTGAAGGACAGACTTCAGCAGCCAGGAGACAGAGTTTGGAGTTGAAATTTCCCCAAGTTACACTTTCAACTGAAACCTCAAAAGGCTCAAACCACAGGAGTAAGAAACACATCCTGGAACTTGAGGACACACCCTAGTATCTAAAGCAAAACCAACACAGACTTATCCAAACACAGCCTAGACCAAGGCTTCAAGGATTAAGGTGACTCCACGGTAAACTAACTGCCTACAAGCTTAAAACTCAACATTTTTCAGAGGAAAGTAAAAGTCAAGTGTCTCATAATATCCAACATACAATTAAAAATTATGACACAAGCAAAGAAACAGGAAAACATGATTGATAATTCAGAGAGAAAAACAAAACCATGGATCACTCTAACAATGGAAATAGCAGAAAAGGACTTTCTACTGTAAAATACGTCTAATTCTAGGGAAAGATGACAAGAATGGGTGAACCAGTGGAAAATATCACAAAGAAACTAAAACTCTATAAAAAGAATCAAAAGGAAATTAGCAACATATAAATGAAAAAAATAAGCATTTGAAATAAAACATCTGTTGCATGGGCTTACCAAAAAAAAATAGATACAGCAGAATAAAGAATTAGTGAATTTGAAGAAAAGTCAATAGATATTATCTTAAACTAAGTCACAGAGAGGGAAATTTAAAAAAAAAGAAAAAAAAACCAGAAAGAACTACCCAAGACCTGGGGAATAATAATAATAATAAACTGTCTGATATTTATATAACTGAAGAACCAGAGGGAAAGGAGAGACAGACAGACTGGGGCTAAAGAAATATTTGAAAAAATAATGTCTTGAGAATAACTAATTGATGAAAGACATCAAACCATCGCTCCAAAAATCTGTATGAACCTAAGCAGTAAAAATACAAATGTGCCACTCCTCTGGGGTTGGCCTGCTCCTTTGTCACAGGAGTGTACTATCTACAGTCTATCTAATAAAAGATCTGTCTACTTGAGCTGTAAAAAAAAAAAAAAAAATACAAATGAGACCAAACAAGACATATCATAGACAAATTGCTGACAACCAAAAATGAAAATAAAGTTTTAAAATTAGCCAACCGGAAAACATGCAGCATTCAGAAGAGTGAGAGTAACAAGTGACAGCTGACGTCTCATCAAAACATTCAAATCCTCAAGACGATTCAAAGCCATCTCTAAAGTACAGAAAGAAAATCGTCGCTCTAAAATTCCATAACAAACAAAAATGTCTTTCCAAAGTTAAGGCAAAATAAAGACAAATCCAATAAGGCAAAAGCCAAAGAATTCATTCCTGGCAAACCTGCCCTACAAGAAATGTTAAAGGAAGTTATCTAGGCTGAAGGGATAGAATCCTAAAGGGAAAATCAAATATGCAAGAAGTAAATAAAGAGTACTAGAAATGGTAGATGTGTGGGTAAACATATATTTAAATTTTAATTTCTGTAAAAATGTATTAATTGCTAAGACAGAATAATGTAAATGTTTTATGGGGCTTACACATGAAAGTGAAATCGAAGACAATGTACCAAAGACATGAGAAAAACATGTCTTTCAAAGATTCTTACATTGTCCATAAAGTGGTATATTGACTTAACAATGACAAGTAAAAAATGCATATTGTAATGCATAGAAAATCATATGAATTTTTAAAGAGGTATAGTTAAAATACAATAAAGGAGATAAAGTGGAATACTAACAAGTATTTGATTAGCCTAAAAGAAGACAGAAAAAGAGAAACAAGAATAGATAAAAAAATATAAAAATCAAATAAGAAGGTGGTAGGCTTCAACCCAACCATATCCATTGCATTAACTGCAAATGGCTTAACCATTCCAACTGAATGGCAGAGACTGGTCACACTGGATTAAATTAAAAGGCACAACTAAAAGCTGTTAATAAGAGTCATAATTTTATACATTAAACATAAAAATACAGATAGGTTGAACATAAAAAGACTGAAAAGTCACTCTGTGCAGACATTAATCTCAAGAAAGATAATGCAGCTACATATTAAAAGTAAATAAAGTAGAATTTAGGATAAAGAACATTAAAACAAAGATTGAAACTCCAAGCTGATAAGATGTTCAATTTCATCAGAATGAAAGATAATTTAAGAACACTACCTAGAAATGGACACAGTAATTTCAGTTACAAATCACTAAAGGAAAAAAAGGGAGGTAGCAAAGAAAACTTGAACTATTCAGCAAAGCAAGAAATAAAGGGGGAAAAACACAAAAATGATGATCGTAAGTCTGAGTGAACTCCGGGAGATGGTGACGGACAGGGAGGCCTGGCGTGCTGCGATTCATGGGGTTGCAAAGAGTCGGACACGACTGAGCGACTGAACAGAACTGCAAGAAAACAGAATAAGTTGGCAGCAATACAAAATAAATATGTTATCTCAAAAAATATGAAAGTTTTAATTACCCCAGTTTGACATAGGGAGCATATCTTCACATTTAAAGAACAAATTTAAAAGAGTGAAAATATGAGGATCTGAACACCACAGCTAACTTGCTTTAATATATTTAGAGCTTTATATCTACCAAACAGAAACTATTCATTATGTTCAATCTATGTAAATTTACAAAAACTTACACTGTAGATAAATTTAAAAATTGACTATGTATGTGCTATACAGAGAATCATAACAGAATTTTTTAAAAACTAGAAATCACATCTCAACTCAGTGAAACCATTTTAGCACTGCGGTTGGTGTTCAGGTGTTAAGTCATGTCCTGCTCTTTGTGACCCAGGGACCTTCCAGGCTCCTCTGTCCATGAGGTTCTCCAAGCAAGAATTATGGAGTGGGTTGCCATTTCCTTCTCCAAAGACTGTAATTATCTCCATATTTAAGGCTAGGAAGCAGAAACACAGAGAGATAAAACAAACCACCCAAGTTCACATAATTAGTCAACAGCAGATTAGTGTTTTGAGCCTCAGACATCCTGGCTCTGGATCCTGCAATCTAGACCTTCTCAGGAAGAAGGGGCCATTTCCCTTCAGATATCTCAATAAACTATAAAGTTACAATAATTGAAATGTTATACTGAGCCACAACCAGGCAAACAAATAATCACAACAGAATTCACTTACAATCCATGGACATACGGAAGTTTATTATGTGATAAAGAAATCACTGAGAAAACAATGCCTATTTTGTAACTAACAAACCACATGTAAGAAAAAATGTTAAATCCTCCACTTCACTCCATAAGTTTAAAAAATTCTCATATAGAATTAAAATTAAATTAAATCTTATACAGAATTAAAATTCTCATAAAGAATTAAAATTAAAGAAGGAAAGTATAAAATACTATACAATACAGAAAAATGTTTCTGTTTAAGCTGACAAAGTGAAATTGAAAATGAAAGTCACTCAGTTGGGTCCGACTCGTAGCGACCCCACGGGCTATACAGTCTATGGAATTCTCTAGGCCAGAAAACCAGAGTGGGTAGCCTTTCCTTTCTCCACAGGATCTTCCCAACCCAGGGAATGAACCTAGGTATCCCCCAGTTGCAGGCAGATTCTTTACCAGCTGAGCCACCTTTCTCAATAGGACAGAAACTCTGAAACCACAAAGGAAAAGACTGATAGATTTAACTATATCATTGAATTATGCACAATAATAGAAAGTGCAAAGAAACTTAAAAGTCAATCATACAGGTGTAAAAGTTTTGCAACTTATGAAATAAAAGGTCAATAGCTATTAAGAATAAAACACTCCTACATATCAGGAAGATAAATGTGAAGATCCAATAAAAGCATGAATAAAGGAAAATGGCAGATATTTTAGTTAAAAATACAAATTTTCCAATACACGAGGTGAAAAGATGCAAATGATATATTCCCTCTCATGGTATAAATATAAAATGTTAATAACATCCAGCACTGGCAAAGATGTTTAAAAAAAAAAGATACCTCTGAACTATTGGTAGGAATGTAAGTAGGTATAGCCATTTGGGTAGCAATTTGGTAATACCCAGGAGAGGGCACTGGCGACCCACTCCAGTACTCTTGCCTGGAAAATCCCATGGGCGGAGGAGCTGGTAGGCTGCAGTCCATGGGATCGCTAAGAGTCAGATATGACTGAGCAACTTCACTTTCACTTTTCACTTTTTCATGCATTGGAGCAGGATATGGCAACCCCACTCTAGTGTTCTTGCCTGGAGAATCCCAGGGACGGAGGAGCCTGGTGGGCTGCTGTCTATGGGGTGGCACAGAGTTGGACACGACTGAAGCGACTTAGCAGCAGCAGCAGGGTTTCCTTGATAACTCAGTTGGTAAAGATTCCCCCTGCCATGTGGGAGACCTGGGCTCGATCCCTGGGTTGGAAAAATCCCCTGGAGAAGGGAAAAGCTACCCACTCTAGTATTCTGGCCTAGAGAATTCCATGGACAGTCCATGGGGTCACAAAGGGTCAGCCACTAAGCAACTTCCACTTTCACTTTGGGTAGTACCCATCAGAATTTAAAATACATGTGGCCTTTGGCCCAGAGATTTCATTTATTGGGTTTAATCACAGCAGTAATTTAACAGGTGCATCACAATATATGCACAACTGCAATGTTGTCTATTATAACAAAAGATGAAAATACTCTTAAAATTCTGTGAATAGGTTAATACAACAGAACACTACACAGCCAGCAAAGGAATCAAGTAGATCTACAAAGACAGAAAATATCTCCAAGGTACATTAAGTTACAAAAATCAAGCTATAGATAGAATGTATTTTCTTTTTTTATTATATAAATATTTGTTTAAAAGTTTAAAAGGAAGGGGATGGAAATGGCAGAAGTGTAGGAGTTCTGGGAAACTTACACCTTTGTATTGTTTTAATTTTTAAAATAATGTTCAAGTGAAGGGAACATTCACTCCCATCATATTCATTTTTTGTAATCTTTTCTAACATTTGTCCCAATCAGACCTGTTTCCAATAGTCTGGAAATATATTGTATTTTTGTGTAGTGTTTTCCTTAACAATTACTTCATAAAATTTTTACCCTGTTTCTTCATGATTTTCAAAAAGGTAACTTTAATAGCTATATAGTATTTCTTTATCTTCATAACTTCTACAACTTTTCTTCAAACGCTGACCATTTGAAATTTTTTGACCATCTGAACTTTATTTTTATTTGACAAGTGTGTTTGCTTGGCATGGAACACAGCAATGAACATCTTTATACATGAAGATTTTGTATCTTTTACATCAGTGTTTCAACATATTTTTTAAAGCATGCTAAGTCCAACAATAGGAATAATTTTCATGGCTGTCTATGCACTGCGATGTTACTGTTCAAAAGGCTTATGTCCATTTATAATTCCACGTATAGATCATATTTGTTTTACCATGATCTCACACATCCTGTGTATTAATCCTTACTTTCTGATTTTCCTTTAAACATTTTATTTGACAAGAAATACAGTAAGGATGATTTTTGACACAGTCCACTTCAGATATTTCTAAAGCAATCAGAAAAGAATCATCCAGTGCCCTGTCTATGGATATTTCATTAGCTTCTTTTCCCCCTATAACAGGAAACATCTAAGTCAATTTCTAATTATGTATGAAAGTAATAAATGTTTACTGTAAAATAATTACACAATAAATGGTATAATGAAAAAAAGCAAATATTATATAATCCCATCAGCCTGAAATAACCACCATTAAGATTTCGTTGTTTATCTTTATAGCTATTTTCTTACCGACATAGATACAAATTGATTTTATTCTATTACCACATTACAGTAGCTTTATACACACTTATGTAACCTGCTTTTTATCACTTAACAACAGTTTATGGATATCTTCCAAGCTAACAAATGGTTATCTACATTATGTACAAAACTAAGTTCAATGGCTACACTTGTTCATCAGAGCCCATAAAAGCTTGTGCTAATCTATATGCGTGAAGAAAGCGGAGTGAAGAATTGATGCTTTTGAACTGTGGTGTTGGAGAAGACTCTTGAGAGTCCCTTGGACTGCAAGGAGATCCAACCAGTCCATTCTGAAGGAGATCAGTCCTGGGATTTCTTTGGAAGGAATGATGCTAAAGCTGAAACTCCAGTACTTTGGCCACCTCATGAGAAGAGCTGACCCATTGGAAAGACTCTGATGCTAGGAGGGACTGGGGGCAGGAGGAGAAAGGGGACGACAGAGGATGAGATGGCTGGATGGCATCACTGAGTCGATGGACGTGAGTCTGAGTGAACTCCGGGAGCTGGTGATGGACAAGGAGGCCTGGCGTGCTGCGATTCATGGGGTCACAAAGAGTCGGACACGACTGAGCGACTGAACTGAACTGGACTGAAAACTGTAAATTAGGACAACAGTATCACCTCCTAGAGTAAAGTTGAAAAGATTAGGTCATCTAGGATGTGACAAATGCCTAGTATGAACATGGCACATGGTTAGTATTAAAACTTGTTTCCTATAACCAAGATGGAGAGACAGGTCAATTAAAGGGTACCCATACGTGCACATAAGCAGCCTCCTGCACTGCAGACCGATTCTTTACCGACTGCGCCACCAGGAAGCCCCTGTACATGCATATCAGCCTCCCTCTTTTTTCTCAGCGGCTTCTTGGACAGTCATTCAGAACGCCATCCATCCTCAGACTTCCCAGATGCCAGTTCCAGGTTCACCTCTGCTGTGGCACTGAGCGCTGCCCTCACTATTAGTATAACATTGCAACACTGTTCTTGTTGTTCAGGTGTCCAGTCCTGTCTGCCTCTTTGTGACCCCGTGGACTGCAGCACACCAGGCTTTCTTGTCCTTCACCATCTCCCGGGCTTGCGCAAACTCATATCCATTGACTCACTGATGCTATCTAACTATATCATTCTCTCCCACCCTCTTCTCTCCTCCTGCCCTCAATCTTTCCCAGCATCAAGGTCTTTTCCAATGAGTCATTTCTTTGCATCAGGTGGCCAGCGTATCGGAGCTTCAGCTTCAGCATCCGTCCTTCCAGTGAATATTCAGGGTTGACTTCCTTTAGGATTGACTGGTTTGATCTCCCTGTTTGTGACATTAGGTATCTTTTTACCTCTATCTCGACCTCTCCCTTTTCATACTGTTCATGGAATAAAAGCTATGACCATCCTAGACAGCATATTCAAAAGCAGAGACATTACTTTTGCCAACAAAGGTCCATCTAGTCAAAGCTATGGTTTTTCCAGTAGTCATGTATGGATGTGACAGTTGGACCATAAAGAAAGATGAGCACTGAAGAATGGATACTTTTAAACCGTGGTGTTGAAGAAGACTCAAGAGTCCCTTGGACTGCAAAGAGATCCATCCAGTCAATCCTAAAGGAAATCAGTCCTGAATATTCATTGGAAGGATTGATGCTGAAGCTGAGACTCCAATACTTTGGCTACCTGATGTGAAGAACTAACTCATTGGAAAAGACCCTGATTCTGGGAAAGATCAAAGGCAGGAGGGGGGGACGACAGAGGTGAGATGGTTGGATGGCATCACTGACTCAATGGACATGAGTTTAAGCAAGTTTGGGGAGTTGGTGATGGACAGGAAGGCTGATGTGCTGCAGTCCACGGGGTTGCAAAGAGTTGGACACAGCTGAGGGACTGAACTGAATCTCGACCTCCCCATTGGAGGGAAGCGAGGCGGAGGAAGGAAAGGAGCCTGGCTCTAACACTTACCGTGTGTCACAACATTACTTCCCTTCCCCTTTAAGCCTCCTCGGCAGTGATATCTTGTCCCCACTCTACAGATGAGGAAGCCGGGACACATCTCTCTCATCGGCAGTCAGGATACAGCTCCAATGCCCACAAGCAGACTTTGGTGCCATGCTGTCCCCCTCCTGCAGAGTAGGGACCCAGCCTCTGCGCATCCTCCTGCCATTCACCACGTGCTTTACACAAAGTCACTGATCAACCGATGGAGATTAAAGCAGCCTACAGCCTAGTGCTCGTTCTCAGAAACTGGGCCAGACACAAGAAGCCAAATCCTCTTTAAAAATCTCAGATGAGTTCCTATTTCCACCCTGCAGTATATAGCCCACGGGAATTACAGATATGTTCATTAAAAACAATAGCAGCATTATGCTCAATAGCCAAAAATAATAAATAATCCAAATATGCATAAATGATATCCATATAACGAGTAAACAAAAAGGTACCATCATGCAATGACAATGAGAATTAACAAACTAACACTAGGCATAACACGGATAAGTCTCCAAAGCATGCCCAAGCAAAAGCCCCCCAAAAGCTACAGAAAACAGTATACACAGTGCATGATGCCATTTACACAAAGCTCAAACGTTGTTAGAAGTTAGAATGATGGAGACCCTCGGGGTGGCAGAAGGGGCTGTAAGGGTGGAGGGTGCTCTCTACAGTCATGAATCATGCTCTTTTCTTTGTGGATATCATTTTTAGTTTGGACTGAGACAAAATTCCTGAGTCTGCAGGTCAAAACAGTCAAATATCAGCAATTCCACGTGGTTCAAACTGATACTTCAATAAAAACACGCTTTAAAAACCCTCTGGTAAAGGAGAAAGACATGGCTAGCGCTGACTGGCAGACTGCTGCCTTTCTGCAAACCAACCTAGATGCTCCTGCAGCTTCTGACCCCGTTTCTCACTGCTTTGTCTTCAGTGGACACAGAATAGCAACTCGTCCCTCACCTCGACGGGACAATTTTTCTGAGTCACGTATTAAAAGACTGTGATGAAGCAGTCCTTGGGCTCCACAGCCCCAGCCCTCCTGGCTTCCTGCTCATCCATCCCGGGCACTGCCAAGTCCTGTACTAATTCACTTCCTCACGGTGAACCAGGGCTTCTAATTCATCCATAGAACACCAAGATTATATTTTTTTAAAGAAACAATATTACTGAGAAAATTTTCATATTTAAAAAACACTATCACAGAAAAATAGAAATACGGAGCTTTTACGAGCCTTGTGTGGGTCATAAAAGGTATAATCTTTATAACTAATTGAGATAACTTTATCCCAAAGCTATGAAACTAATGATCTCTTTTGTGGCGTTGTAAGCATTTACCTCCCTGTGGGAAAACATCACCAATTCTCAGAATTCTGGGTACAGCCGACTCATTCTACGGTGGCCAATAATATTTCAAACGGAAGGATGCTCCATTTATCAGAAGACAGAGCAGATGCCCTCCTGGGTGGGGGAGAAGTGCTGGGTATCCTTGGTCCGGCATGCAGAGACTAGTGGGTGCAAAGGGTGTCTGATTGAAGAACTGTCTGCAGCAGGCTTCTGGCACAACTCTGTGTGACAAGCACAGACTCAAAAGTCAGTGATGGGAACACAGCATTTTCCACTACATATTAGCGAACACTGATAACACTTCTGATTCAGAGTCCTAGAATCGCTGCTATAAAAGGCTGGTGATTTGTCTCTGCTGAGAAGCTACAGGGCTGAGACACCATCAGAGAGACAGCACCCCATGCTTTAATGGGGGTACAGCTCACTGAATGAACTCACGGCACTTTATGTACCTCACTTTAGGGGGCCAAAAGCAATTGTTTGAAATATAAAGGAGTTCATTATTTTACAGAAATCTTGTAGTAAATCATTTGCAATAAGAGTATCATTAGCTTCCTATGGCACTTTCCTTAGCCTGTACATTATGGATTCATCTCAGTAAAGGATAATGAAAATCATATCACCATTTGTTGAGGCTCTCTCATTCAGGACTCACAAGTCTTACATCCGAGGATGCTGTTGATGGAGAAGAGATGGAGATACATGGGCTGAACTAGGATAAACACTTTGCTAAAGGTTCACACAGCTAAGTGACAAAACCAGGATTCAAGCCCCAGTAACCCAACACCAAGGACCTTAACTGTGACCATTATACTACCCTGCCAGGTTTTGACACTACACATATAGATCATAGGGATTCGCAAGAGTAGGGAGCAGACACCTAGTTATCAGTGTATGGACTGTAGGCACTTACAGCACCGTATTTAAGAAAACCCAGTGAAGTAGGAACGAACCCATTTCACTCATGAGAAAACTGAGGCGTTAGGCAATTTGCTAGTTGGTAGCAGAGTCGAAATTCCATCCTAACCCTGATCCATCTAGCTCCAAAGCCCATGGTTTGTCATTTACACTTTGCCTCAAACAACCCTTTGTTTCTAGGGAGTGAGCAAAATTATTACAGGTAGTATTAGATAGAATAGATTTCTGCTACAGTAGCTAAAGTGAAAGTCAATCAGAAGTATCTGACTCTTTGCATTCCCATGGATTATACAGCCCATGGAATTCTCCAGCCCAGAATACCGGGTGGATAGCCTTTCCCTTCTCCAGGGGATCTTCCCAACCCAGGGACAGAACCCAGGTCACCCACACTGCAGGCGGATTCTTTACCAGCTGAGCTACCTCAGTCCCCAGATCACAGTTAATGAAAAAAAGCTTCCTTCTGTCCCACAAGTCTACCTCCGGCAGCAGCTGGCATCTGGCAGCTTTGCCACCTCAACACAGAGCTCCATGCTTGCCGCCAACAGAGAAGGACAATGACAGGTCCCCAGAGGGGGCTTGATGCTGCCTCAACCTGAAGGTGACCCCTGTCACTCTGCCCATGTTCCCCACGGCCCCACCTAAACGCAGGGATTTGGGAGCGGTCGTCTCACATGTAGCCAAGTGAGAAAATAACCAGAGGTGACCCTAGACCACAAGAGGGTCTCAAGCCACTGTAACTGCACGTCAGCAGTTCCCAAATGCGTAAGAAGGATCGCCTGATGAAAATGCAGCATTCCATGGGTTGATGGGAGTGTTGATCCACTCCAGGGTTGGGCTCCACTCCAAAGGCCGATCCAGTTAGGCCTGAACTGGGGCCCAGGTAATTCAGGCGCAGGTGGTCCAGCAGGCTGCCCTTCAGGACACCTTGCTCTGAATGGATGCCGAACACTCGGGGTCTGTAAACACGATCTTCGCAAACCAAGTGCCCGCTGGTGAGCTCTCCTGAACACCAGCCATGCAAGGCCCAGCTGAAAGAGCAGGGAAAGCCAAGAAGACAGGGATGTGGATTCCTGCACAGAAGGCAGAACAAACCTCAGGCTCCCAAAAGCACAGAGGACCCCAGCAACAGAGGAGCACATGGCCACCGACAGAAGGACCGGGGCCTAGATGCCGAGGGAGCTACTGCACCCTCCATGGTGGGCATGTGTCTGTTCATGGCGCTTTTTTGTTTCAAACCTCCCAGGGCTCCCCAGGGACGTTCTGCACAGGGGAATACCCAGGCTTCACGCAGGGTCCTAAGACGTCCTTGTGCCAGGCTCACTGACCCTCCTACAACCCAACTCCACAGCCTCGAAACCCGCACGTTGTATTGAGGCCACCCGTGGTGAGCTTAGTCAGTGTTAGTCACTCATTCATGTCCTGCTCTTTGCAGCCTACCAGGGATTCTCCAGGCAAGAATACTGGAGTAGGTTGCCATTCCCTTCTCCAGGGAATCCTCCCAACCCAGGGATCAAGCCTGGGACTTGATCAATCCTCCCAACCCAGGGATCAAGCCTCCAGGACTCTGTAGGAATGTTCTCAGGCCCAGGATCTCTCTACCCTCCATGCCCTGCTCAAGACTCAGGTGAGAGGTGCCAGCTCTAAGCAACCTTCCTTGGCACCTGTCTCTTCCTTGTCATTCCTCCCAGGGCTAATTAATTCCTCCTTCTAGGCAAGACCGAGCAGTCTGCCCCGAACACCATAGCTCTCCCCAACCTCGAGTCTTAAATCAGACTCCTCGGGGTAATAAAGAAAGATCGATTAGCTACTGCCAATATTCCAAAAATCCACCTCACAGCCAGGGCCCTCGAGCAAGTCACCTGGATCGGCGAAAGCGCCAAGTTACTCTGTGTCTGTTTGGAATTACACAAACTGAAGTTTACTAATGAAAGAGAAAAAAAAAAATAACCACTGTAACTGCAGGCACCTACAAGATGCCAAGCATGCATCTACAGACTGGATGAGTAATAAAAGGGAAATGTTTGGAGGCAAAACTTTCAAAACCAGTGGTTGCAAAGTGAGGGGCGGGGGTGGGAATAACAAAAAGCAGTGTGTCGTGTGCTTGATCTGCCAGGATGCATACTCCTTGGAGGCCCCCTGGTCTTCCTTACCCAAGCATCTCTGCCATCTGCTCAGGCCTCCAGCATAGGAAGTGCTCAAGGAGACAAGCTGAGTCGATCTGAGGTGAAGCAAACACTATTGCCTGGCATCCTGAGCACACTCCTAGCTTCCGGAGGGACATCCCAGACCGGGGCCCTTCCGGGAGCCACAGGGAGGGAGAGAAAGAGGATGGAGGGATGTGGGGAGAAAAAGAGAGGCTGAGGACCCCAGACTCACAAATGAAGTAGACAGCTCATCTGCGCCATTCCCTACCCACCCCGTTAGCATTTCAGGTCATCATCATATTTCCAGGGTCCTTTCTCCAGCGCTATAAATAAAGGTTTCTCCCATTTAACTGATGCCCCAGAGGGGAACGGCCAGCAACGGCAAGAGAAAACAGCGCTAGTCCTTCCATGTTTTTACCAGCAACTTCCTCACCACGTCAGGCTCTCTGGGCTCCAGAGACGTAGGAAGACCTTTAAAATCTGTAACAAGCCCAACCCCCTCCTCTTGGGGAAGGTAAACCACAGCTGGCCCCCTCCACCACTGAGATGTCAGAAAGTCTAGTTTTAGAACCAGAGTGACATTAATCCAGACCGTGCTTCTCTAAAGATAAAGGATCTTTAGAGGAGGGATGGCTTCTAAGAGGGTGGTCACATTGGTTCCACTTTGGAAGCCTGGAACTGGACATAGTTTGTCTCAGCAGCTTTGGGAAGGGAAGATAATTGCCTGAAACCATGTTATATACCTCCTGCTAGCTGAGTACCTGCAGACAAGTTACTTAGCCTTTCTAAATTGGTCTCCTTATTTGTAAAGTCGGAAAAATTAAGAGAATCCCTTCAAGTAAAATGAGGCTTAAAGGAGAAATCACATGGAGTCCCTTTGGTGGACAGCAAGCCCTCAACAGACCACTGCTGGCTGCTTTTTTTTTTTTTTTTTTCCTGAAGCTGTACAGTGAGGTGACCGAGAGCTGAAGCACTGAGATTTAGATCTCAGCGCCTTTACCAGCTCTGTGGCAGTTCCTCAATCTGTTTCGGATCCCTTATCCATGATTAACACACCTGCCTCATCGGGTGCATATAATGGTTAAATAGTACATGCGGTTGTCTTTATTAGTGTCTGGCACATAGTAAGCCCTGAATAAATGGTAGTTATTGGAGTGGCCAAGGTGGAAAAGTGGAAGTAGTATACCACCAGTGGTACACACACGTGGGTCACACACACGTGGGTTACAGGGCCACTGACCGGCCACCCTGCTTCCACACTCCACTCACTCAGCAACGTCCAGTGCTGGCTTCTGCAGGTGCAGGAACACTCACAGTATCCCTGCTGGCATCTCGGGTGATGGCAGAATGGAGGAGAGCCTGTGGGTACTCCTCCTCTCTGCTTTTCCCACAGCCTTTGCCATGCCATACTAAGTCACTTCAGTCGTGTCTGATTCTTTGTGACCCTATGGACTGTAGCCCACCAGGCTCCTCTGTCCGTAGGGTTGTCTGAAACAAGAATACTGGGTGGGTTGCCAGGCCCTCCTCCAGGGGATCTTCGTGACCCAGGGATTGAACCCACATCTCATGTCTCCTGCATTGGCAGGCGGGCTCTTACCACTAGGGTCACCTGAGAAGCCCTCCCATGGGACCCTTGAGGAAGAGCAAAGCCCACAAGTCTCAGAGCACTGAATTCAGCTTCAGAGCTGCACACCGTACTTTGACGTTTCCTAAACACTGATTCCTCAAACCAGTTTATTTCCTGGTAAGTTAAACTTTCCATACCAGCCCTGATGGGCATTACTTGTTACTAATTTTCTCCTCAGTGATTGAGCTTCTCAGGCAGGACTGAGCATTTCTCAGGTGCTCTCTGGAGAGTGGTCCATGAAAAGCATCCTGTTGGAATCCTGAGTCATCAAACCTCAGTGCTAAACGTGGTCTGGAGACAGAGAACTGGCTCCTTAAGAGAACAAGGAAACCTTGTTTCCTAGTCTATCCCCACTACCCACGGATCCACAAATGCATTGCCTTAGCACTAACTTCACACCCGTAGGCGGGCTTCCCTGGTGGCTCAGCCATAAAGAATCCACCTCCCAGTGTCAAGAGATGCAGGTTTGATCCCTGGGTTGGGAAGAACCCCCTGGAGAAGGAAATGGCAACCCACTCCAGTATTCTCACCTGAGAAATCCCATGGACAGAGAAGCCTGGCGGGCTACAGTCCACGGGGTCACAAAAGAGTCAGACATGACTTTGGGCACCAGGAAGTGGGGTTCTAGTTTCATGCAGAGCAAATCTGATCAGAGAGCACGTGCAGCTACCGGTGATGCTCCCCAGAGGCACAAGTCTGCAGAGAAATAAAGTATCCCCCAGCAAAAGATTATTCCCTTATCCTCAGAAATAAGGTAGATATATCAAGAAGAACCTAACAGTGTCATCTAAGTTGGACCCAACAGCAGAGAAATGGATTCGGCTTGTCCAGAGGGACTTTCTAAACCTATGAGGATGAAGCTCTCCTACTGAGACCACCACCTTCACGACTAGAGGTGGGTTCAAGCCACTGAAGCTTGCCATCAGACCAGTACTCGTGAAAGGAAGAATAAAACTCCCCTCACCCCCGAAAGCCAGCCTCTGTCATCTCGCCAGAAGCTCATCTAAGAAAACAAAGGGTCATCTGTATCTCACGCTCCACACCAGTCCTTCCGGAAGTCGGTATCTGCCTGATGATAACAGCATCTGAGCATCCAAGATTCCCACCCAGGAGTCAGCACAGATACCTAAGCTGGTCTTTGCAGGTAAAAGAGCCACAAGTTAATATGACTCACTGTTAATATTTCCAATTTGATACAAAACCAGGGAATCATCCAAAAATGCCATCAGCGCCCAAGATTTTGGGTGATAACAGATCCACTCTGGGTGATAGTAAATCCCCCATTAAGTAATTAATACAAAGGGAAGCTGGAGAAAAAAAAATAAACTGCCTGATTTTTACATAACATCTTTAGAGGAAGCAAGAAACACATAAAATGATAATTATCAAATTTCCAAATCCACTGCATGGACCATTCATTACTTATTTGTAAACATCGCATAAATGTTTGGTGGGGGAGGGGAGAGATGTGAAGGAGTGTTTGAAAATAATACAGATATTTACATATCATTGGATCCTTTTTTTTAATTTGATGATTGCCAGTGGCAAACAAAACCAGCAGCCAAAGAGCCTACCTCACTTTATTTCAACATTACTCACACGAACATTCACCCAACAAATGGTAAATTTTGCTGTGCACTGAACACTATTTTATCATTTCTATCACACAATACTTTAATGGGGCTCAGCCTAACTGCCAGTTGGAAGCTGTCCCCATCTGACCGCAAGGCAAGTACTAGTTTGAATGTATATTCCAAAGGTAGAAAAATAGAGTAAGAGGAGGGAAAAGTGTTTTCTGTTTTTTCTAAAGTGCCCAGGAACCACCAGAGTTCTTCTTCTTCCCACTGAATAACACTAGTGTTTAGTCAGAAGCTAGGCGAGGGTTTTTTACATCTGGGGGTAGCAGTATGAGTAAACACGCTGGATGAATTTAGTCCCTGGTAAAGAAAAACATGCCAGAAAGGGCATTGCTTTGCACGTGTATACCCTAGGTGAAGGAAACCCAAGTCATAGCCTCCCACCTGCCACCAAGGACTCCAGATTCAGGGTAAAAATCCAGAGAGAAGCCTGTTTGGAATGACTCAATGGGCTTAAAAAAAAAAAAGCAGATCCAGAAACTTCATGCAACTTAAATATTTAAAATGTGTCTGAAAACAGCCCTGAGCAGAGGAGGAGAGAGAACCTGAACCCCTAATGGAGGGACAAGTGTAGACACGGGCGCCTAAGTGACAGGAGATGACAGAAGGCTAGGAATGGGTCTGAGCGGATGTTCTGGGCTTGAATCTGAAGGGCAGAGACGCGACAGATCGCTGCTGCTTGGGCTCGGGGGAAGCTGGCGGGGGGCGGGCAGCGGGTCCCCGGGAGTACGGTGGGGTTCATGCGTCTCTGAAAAAAACCATTGCCAGATCCCCCTCCTCTTGCCAAGCACCTGCCGCTCAGGGCCCCCGGGGCATCTCGCTGCTGCCATAAGTGGACACGGACTCCGCACAGAGCCCTAGGCATATGGAGCCCACATCCCGGGCTGCCGGCCCTCCGACTTAGCCGCCGCAGCAACAGTTTTTCCAGCCGGAGAAGTACCGCAAATGCCTCTGGGGAAAACGCTCACCAGGACCCCCAGGCGCCAAAGCCAGGGGCGCGAAGGAGAGCCAGCCCGGCCCTGGGTACCGCGCGGATCCGGGAAGGATGCAGCCAGGAGCAGAGACTGCAAACGTCGGGCTCCGAAGATCACACACAGGGAGAAACTTCCCCAGGGTGCCAACGAGGGTGCGCGTCTGCGTCCCCGTGAGCATCCAGAATCCCGGGCAGGTGGTGCAGGGCCGGGGAAAGGCGCCGGCCAGGGGACCTGGCGCGTTGAGGGTGACGGGAGCCGGCTCAGTCTTGCGCGCGAGGGTCCCTTCGTGCGCAGAGTCCCAGGAAGGGGACCAGAAGGGGCTCTCTACCTCCCCTAGGACGCATCCCTGGGCGGGGAAGGGGCCCTCAATCCAGGCCCCGGTGGGACGCAAACAAAGTTGGGGTGCCCAGACGCTCGGTCCGTGGGTCCCCGAGTCCTCGCTCCCCGACCCCGCGACGCGCCACTACTTACACGAAGACCCCGAAAAGCAGGGCTCGGACCCCGATCTCGATGGCCAGTTCTCGCATGGTGTGGCCGGAGCGGCTCCCGCGGCGGCGGCGGCGGCGGCGGCGGCTGGTGCTCTCGGCGGCTCCCGCAGCCGGCCGGTGCCGGCTCTCCAGACCCGGGGCGGCGAGGGAGGCGCGCTCCAGGCCGCGGGCGGGGGGCGGGAGGCGGGCGCCGGGAGGGGCGGGCAGGGCTCAGCCCAAATCTCCCGCCCGAGGCTCCGGGGATCGGGGACGGCGCGCCTACCACCTCCGACGCTCCCAGCCCCGCGGCCCCTGCGCCGAGCGGGAGGGCGCCTCGGGGACTCCGGGCCCCCAGCGCCCGGCACCGCCTCCGCGCCCTGGGCCCGCCGCGCCTTGCGCTCGCGCCTGGGCGAGGGGAAGCCCGGGGAAGCCCGGACGCCGCCGCCTCCCCTGCGCGCTCCCCGGCTCCCCCGCCAGTGGGCGGCCCCTGGGCTCAGCGCCCGGGCAGCGCGCTCGCTGGGTCTCTGCCTGCGGCTCCTCTGCGTCTCCTCGCTCGGCCTCGACTCTCGCTGCTCTCGGGGCTCTGGCTCCTTGGCACACGCACTCACGTGGGCAGGTAGTAGCGGAGCGCTTTGAGGATTCTCTCCGGGCTCCAGACAGCCCTGGCACCCACTGTTCGTGGCGGGCAGCGCTCTTTCCTATCTATTCTCTGCCCTTCCTACATTTTTCTAACCTGGAATTTTTTTTTTTTCTAAGAAGTTACCCGAGATGACTTTTAAGCTTTGCTTTGAACCCCGCAAGAGCTGGCCAGATTCCAGGGTCCCGGCACAGACTGAGGGCAAAGGGGAACCTGGCTCTTCGCCAACCACCAGCGCCAGGCCAAGGAAACAACCCTCACCGCCACCCCGCGCAGCCCCCAAGCAGCTCCGGACTGTGCTGTGAAACGTAAAAGAGAGAGAGAGAGAGAGAGACTGGCCCCTACCCCAGCAGGTGGGCAGGGTCCCTCTTTGCTGACTCAGCATCGTCATCAGCACCTGAGGCAGCAAGGGCTGCTGGGAGGACCAGGAGCCTCATCCAAAGGGTTCAGAATCAAAGGCCAGATCCTCACCAGTGACCTGAGGGTCAGGATGTCAAACCAGAGCCCAAGCACGGGTTAGGTTTGCTTTCCCATCACCCGTCAGGATTATGTTTCTCAGAATTTGAACTTCCTATTTTTATTAATTTAAAACAAATGGACATTCAAGATGCAAAACTCATATTAACCATAACCATCAGGTTGTCTCTGGGAAGCCCAGATTTCTCCCGGGTTTAGAGATCTGGGGAGATGGCAGTTACTGGGAATGAGAAGCCAGAGTACAGCCTTGGACAAGAGGGTGGGTAGGAAGAAGGAAGACCTTAGAAGGAGAGCTTAGGCATCAGCAGAGGGCACACTGACCCTACCTCAGAAGGGACCCATGACAGATCCAAAATTCCGGAGCCAAGACATCTCAAGGACTAGGGAGAGAAAGGCAGACAGACGAGGAACAGTCCTGGCTGCGTGGAAGGGACTCCATCCCGGAAGCCCCAGAGGCAGGCGCTGCAGCTAGTTAACCTGTCACTGTACACATGCTGCCTGGCACCCATTCGGCGAATGAATGAATGAGTGACTATGTATATCACGCATGTGGAGTGTCAGGTATGGCTAGAGTAATGAGGACTTGGAGGAAGGAAGTGTGGGTCTGTTTTCTCTGTTCCTTGGGCCTTGCAACTACCCTGAACACACTGGACTGAGTTGGGGTGTGGGAGAGTCCATAGTCAACCCAGTGAATGCTAGGAACCCAGATCCAAGAGGATCTGGTCAGGTGGCCAGATTCCAGATTACTAACAAGAGCCAATGATATTAATACATCACTTACCTATGAGCATCAACTGAGCACAGTTTTGTGTTGGGTGCAAGGACTCATAACCTAAATCTGCCCTCAAGCAGACAGACAGACAAGGAACCGTGAAGAAACATTAAGGGACTTGGCAAAGCAGTACCAATCAGTCCCAAAGGAGTGCTTCTGAAAACTGGATCACTCTGAGATCAGAGGTTGGAGTCCTCCCTCCAGTCTGGGGTGGCCAGAGCACAAAGCCTTGTTGAGGAGAGTTGGTTCTTAAAAGGCCAAGGAAATTCCAAGTGAGGGCAAGAACATAAATAGGTGAATGGAGAAGAGGTGGAAGGGGTCTGGAGGGCAGAGTGGATCGACCTCTCTGGCAGTCAGAAGGGTGAACCAAGGTTAAGTTCATGGTCAAGACCTAATTGTGTTGGTGCTGCCCACCAGGGACTGTTACCAAGATCGTAGATTTAGAGTCTTTGTGCCACATGTTCCTGATCATTGCTTGCTTGTATTAGAGATGCCTAGAGAAGGAGTTTGAAAGGGCATGTGACCACACTGCTATCATCATTAAAAAGGGACTTTGAAACACACAGCTCTAAAGAGCTGCCCAAGTAACCCCTCTTTTGATGCCTTGAATTGATTCTATGCTCTCCCCTCAATGTGGTCATCGTGTTTGGATCAGAAATCCTGCTCCTGATGAAGAATTCACCCTTGAGGGAGCCTGTACCCTCTCCAAACAGCTCTGTCGAAATCTCTTCCTATAGGGAATTACGACAGCACACCATCCTATAACATATAATGACGGATTCGTCCTACTTCACCTGTTCACATCCCAGGCCTGCCAGCTGCACAGAACTGATACCATTAGAACTGTGGAGCAAGGAACAGATGGCTCAAGCCAAATCCATTTTAAAGAAGAAGAAGAATTGTAATGTTCAGAAGATCAGGCTTCAGACACAGCGGATTCAGCATCCAAGCACTGTCACCAGGACCTGACTCTTTCTACCTCTTCACTCTGTCTGCATTTGTATTGGCTTCAGTCTTGAGTTCCTGGTAGCTCCAAGGTGATTGTAAGAATTCCAGATTTCCATGCTCTTAGGATCAAATCTGATGGGAAAGACCTCTACCTTCAAGTCAGCAGCCCCAACAAAAGCGTCACTGGCCCTGCCCAGCCCTGAACCAGTCACCATGGTCTGAGAATTATGATTGGATTGATTATCTCAGGCATGGGCCACATGTTTCATCCTAAGCTGGGAATGGAAGCTTCACCCACAGCTTCTGAACTGAGAATGGGAAAAGATGGACCCACAAATGATGCTTTGGAGGAGGAAAAACGTTTCATGTAGAGCAAACGAACATGAGCCCGGATACCCCCTTCCATGCCATAACCATGCAGATTAAAGAATGCTAGCGTGCTTCCCTGAGTTCTTGGCCAGCCCCTCCATCTTTAAGTAGTAGAAGAGTCACACATGGTAAGGCTATCTTGCCTTTGCTCTACCAGGCAGACTGGCAGAACTGCCTTTACACAAAGTGGTGATGTCACCCAGGGCTCCTCCTCAGCTGCAGGGGCTCCTCCTTCTCCACTCCCGCTGGTAACTCTATCATCTGCTCTAATCATCTCCTTTCTCGTTCACCAAAGCCAGCTGTCAGGGAAAGCTCTAGCCTTCTTCATTACATGGTGGCTCAGATGGTAAGAGAGTCTGCCTGCAATGCAGGAGATCCGGTTTCAATCATTGGGTTGGGAAGATCCCCTGGAGAATGGAATGGCAACCCACCCCAGTATTCTTGCCTGGAGAATCCCATGGACAGAGAAGCCTGCAGACTAAAGTCCATGGGGCTGCAAAGAGTCGGACACAACTGAGCAATTCACACTTTCACTTTCTTCATTACAAATCCTGGATCAGGATATTCCATGGGCTCGCTCTCTCACACACATAGAAGCTCTTGATTATTTAAGGCGGGTCCCTCTTGCAGGGCAGTTCCCAGAAATGGCCTGAAGATGGCATCCTGTGTGTCCCAAATCGCCCACAATGGGAGGCCACTGCCCTGCGAGCAGGCGGCGGCTCCAGCAACTGTCCAGCTGTGCCTGTGTGCTCAGTCACTCAGTCCGACTCTTTGCAACCTCAGAGATTGTGCAGCCCACCAGGCTCCTCTGTCCATGGGATTCCCCAGGCAAAAATACTGGAAGTGGGTTGCTATTTCCTCCTCCAGGGGATCTTTCCAACCCAAGGATCAAACCTGAGTCTCCTCTGTATCCTGCATTGGCAGGAGGATTTTTTTTTTTTAACCACTGGCAGTACCAGGGAAGCCCCATCTAGCTGTGTACATGTGCCAAATAGTAGAGCCCTTTAAACTGCCGTGATGCTACTGCAGCCATGAGTTGACAAGGGAGTGAAGTAAAGCAGGTTAGATCAAGCCGTCCGGCTGGTGCCCAGCTTGACAGCTCCGGCTGGGTCTTAAGAAGACCCCATGGAATGTGATAAGTTCTCCCGTGAAGGAAGCATGGGTCAGAGGTTCTAGCAGTCTCAGAAACATTCTATCATAAGAAATGAAATAAACATGCCAATTCCTCATCGAGATAAAGTGAGCTGCGTAACTGTCAAGTGTGAGATTGACCTTTGAAAAATCACTGCAGGACGCAAACTCTCAAATGAGTCCAGCTTCCTTTGGTGCCTCTGTGGCTGCACTTTACAAAGTGCCACTTGGAGGAAAACCTCTCATGTTTCATGCTGAGCTTATGGGCATGCCAAGGAGATCACCCTTGTCCCTCCATAGTCATGCCTCTGTTGTTGGATTAGTTTTTAAATCCCCAAATGGTGTCCAATAGGGTGATCCCATATTGATCAGATTTGGGGCTGTTTCTAAGAACCAACCACCACTTTCCAGACAACATAAATCTGCAACAATTTCTTATCATTTCCAAAAGTTATACACTTTTGTCTCAATGACTCTTACCTAGCTGCTCTACAAGTGTGTCCCGGAAACGGGTAGCAATCCTTCCCTATAGAGACCCACACGTCCAGGCTTTCCACTGTGGTTGCCTCGTATGAACTTGCTGATGTGGAGAGACTGAAGAGGAATTTCAGAAGAGGTCATCAAGTTCAACTTGTACCATAAATATCCTCCACAAGGGTCTCAATAAATATCCATCTGCTTGAACACCTCCGGGGATGAGGAACTCATTCACTGCTCATGTCATCCCTGGAGAGATCTATTGTCCTTGATGTCTGAGTAGAAAGAGATTTGCCTATAGCCTACATCCAGTTATGCTTTGAGGGCCACACAGAATATATTTAATGCCTAGTCTTCTACATTATGGCCCTTTAATTATTCTTCAATTGGAAACAGAGATAGAGAGATGGAGATGAGAATGGAGGGAGGGAGGCAGAGAGAGAGGAAGAGAGAGTAGGTCTTTTCCTAAACAAGTTAAATATTCTCAGTTCTTTCACCTTCTGGTAGTAATATTTATTAGACCTCTGAGGATACAGAACAGCAGACCCAACACTGAAGTGCATTAAACCAAATTCCACATAATAAAAGGGAATTTTTCTACTTCCTGGAAGGAGATAAAGTACACTGTAAGTGACTTAATGCATTCCTGTCTTCAGAGCAGCTGTTAGGCCATCAGAGGAGAAAATATATGAATTGATGAAGACTTCAGGAGAAAATGTTCAGTTCTCAGAAAGCTTTAAGTTAGAAGCTTTTTTTTTTTTTAAGCAGGATTTTGTCTCTTGTTTCAAATGTATCGTGTGAAAAGTCTGAGTATCACTACCTTTGTGTACATGCTAGGTCACTTTCATTGCCTGGAGTCTTTGCAACCCTATGGAGCCCGCCAGGCTCCTCTGTCCATGGGATTCTCCAGGCAAGAATCCTGGAGTGGGTTGCCATGCCCTCCTCCAGGGGATCTTCCCAACCTAGGGATCGAACCACCATCTCTTACGTCTCCTGCACCAGCAGGCAGATTTTGTACCACTAGTGCCACCTGGGAAGCCCTACCTTTACTTTGCCCCCAAAGAAATCTTTATGCAGGAGCCAATAGGATTCTCACTAATATTCCTAATTAGAATCCTGGAACATTAGTGCAAGGGAAAGTGAAAAATGAAAGTCGCTCATTCGTGTCTGACTCTTTGCAACCCCATGGACTATACAGTCTATGGAATTCTCCAGGCCAGAATACTGGAGTGGGCAGCCTTTCTCTTCTCCAGGGGATCTTCCCAACCCAGGGATCGAACCCCGATCGGCATTGCAGGCGGATTCTTTACCAGCTGAGCCACAAGGGGAGCCCACCAACTGCAAGGGAAGAAAATTCACAATTAAGAAGCCTTTGTTCTTAGGGTGCAGCTATTTCTGCTCCTTCACTTGTGGGTGGTCCAAGGCCTTACCAGGACCCCCAACCCCACCCCAGGGTGTCAGGGACACAGCCAGGAGCAGGACCCAAGTCCCTCATTCACAGTCCCATGCTCTTGAAAAACACTCAGCTGCATCCCGGTTGACATCTGATTGTGATCGTGGTTTGCGGCTCCCTGATGGCTAATGATGTTGAGCATCTTTTCATGTGAGTTTTGGCCATTCTTTCATCTTTTCATGTGAAGTATCTCTGTGTGTCTGTTGCCCATTTTTAAATTGGACTTTTGGTTTTTATTATTGATTTGAAGGAATTTTTAATATTTATCTCAACCCCAGTTCCTTCTTAGATGTACGTACTACAAACATCTCCTGCCTCTGCCTTAACTGTTTCTTTACAGTTCTTTTGAAGAGCACACACTTTTAATTTTGATGAAATCCAATTTATCAATTTCCTCTTTTATACTTGTTCCTTTCGTGTGTGAAGAAATCTTTGCCCTTTCTGTATCTGTGAATATTTCCCTTTGTGTTTTCCTCTAGAAGCTTTATAATAGCTTTTACGTGTAGATCTATGTTGTGTCTCAAATTAATTTTTGCATGTGGTATAAAGTAGGGGCTGAGGGACTTCCCTGGTGGTCCAGTGGTTAAGAATCTGCCTTACAATGCAGGGGACATGAGTTCAGTCCCTGGTCGAGGAACTAAGATCCCACATGCCATGGAGCAACAAGAGAAGCCTGCATGTTGCAACAAAGACCCAATGCAGCCAAATTACAAAAATAGAATAAAGTAGGGGCTCTCAGCCAAATAAAAAAATAAAGCAGGGGCTGAGATTCTTTTATTCATAAGGATATTCGGTTACTCCAGCATTGCTTGTAAAGAATACATTTTTTTTTCAGCTGAATTGCCCTGATGCCTTTGTCAAAAGCTGACCCATTGTATGGGTCTCCTCAGTTCTTTTCATTCTCTCCACCCATCTCTTTGGGGTCTAGCTCTATGCTAGCCAACATCAAGGGACTTGTACTAATGTTCATTACAGCTTTATGCGTGATAATCGAATGTTAGAAACAACCCAAATATTTATTAACATAAACACAGATAATGGACAAATGGTGGCATATTAATACAACAAAATACTGTGTGTGTGTGCTAAGTCGCTTCAGTTCAGTTCAGCTCAGTCACTCAGTCATGTCCGACTCTTTGCAACCCCATGAATTGCAGCATGCCAGGCCTCCCTGTCCATCACCAACTCCCAGAGTTCACCCAAACTCATGTCCATCGAGTTGGTGATGCCATCCAGCCATCTCATCCTCTGTTGTCCCCTTCTCCTCCTGCCCCCAATCCCTCCCAGCGTCAGAGTCTTTTCCAATGAGTCAACTCTTCACATGAGGTGGTCAAAGTATTGGAGTTTCAGCTTTAGTATCAGTCCTTCCAAAGAACACCCAGGACTGACTGATCTCCTTTAGGATGGACTGGTTGGATCTCCTTGCAGTCCAAGGGACTCTCAAGAGTCTTCTCCAACACCACAGTTCAAAAGCATCAATTCTTCGGCACTCAGCCTTCTTCACAGTCCAACTCTCACATCCATACATGACCACTGGAAAACCATAGCCTTGACTAGATGGACCTTGTTGGCAAAGTAATGTCTCTGCAGTCGTGTCCAACTCTGTGTGACCCTGTGGGCTGTAGCCCCCAGGTTCCTCTGTCTGTGGAATTCTCCAGGCAAGAATACTGGAGTGGGTTGCCATTCCCTCCTCCAGCGGATCTTCCCAACCCAGGGATCGAATCCACGTCCCTTATGCCTCCTGCATTGGCAGGCAGGTTCTTTACCTCTAGCACTACCTGGAAAGTCCATGATGAAATACATTCAGTGATAAGAAGGAATGAGCTACTGATACCTGAAAACACAAGAATAAACCTGAAAAACATATTTTGAGCAAAAGAGACCAGACATAAAAGAGAGCATATCATAGGATTCTATTTATATAAGCTTCTAGAACAGGCAAACTGGGCTGTGGCAACAGAGAGCAAAAGGGTAGTTACCTCTGGGCAGAGTTGAGAAGGTAACCCAGCAGAACTTCCTGAGGTGTTAGAAATATTCTATGCTTAGCTGAGGTGCTGGTTACATGGGTACATGCGAGCTTGATCCCTGGGTGGGGAAGATCCCCTGGAGGAGGGCATGGCAACCCACTCCAGTATTCCTTCCTGAGGAATCCCATGGACAGAGAAGCCTGGTGGGCTACAGCCCACAGGGTCACAAAGAGTTGGACACTAATGAAATGATTTAGCATGCATGTTCTTATCCAGTTGTATATTTTATATCTGTGTATTTAATCGTGTACAGGTTATATCTTAACTTCTTTTTAAAGGGGAAGAATTAGGCCACTGGATGTGGAGGAAATTCTCAGTGGGATACTTCCAAGCAAACAATGCCAACTCCTCAGTTAGTTCAAGTATTGTGAGTGCCACGGAGTCAGACACACTCAGCAAGACTGCCGTGCTTTCAGAGACTCAAGCAGAAGGATCTCTTCTGGAGAATCTGGAAGCTGCCCAAAGGCTCCTTGTGAGGAGGCACTCAGATAACAGTGAAGATTGTTTCCCTGGCCACGGACCTGACCAGTGAACTCAAATACTCCAGCCCGTTCTTCCAGGTCAACGCTTCATTTGTTTGCAAAATTTTAGCCTTCATTAGCCGGAAAGCTTCTTCCTGGGATCTTCTCATGCTGGTCACGTCTGTGCCTTCCCTCGGCTCCCCACCTGCATTCTTGTCCACCAGGAAACCAGGCTGTCCGGTTGGTCCTTTCTCTCCAGCACCAGCTCTTTGCTTACGTGCGCATGCTACTGCAGGCATGCTCAATCCTGTCTGACTCTTTGTGACCCCATGGACTGCAGCCCCCAGGCTCCTCTGTCCATGGGATTCTCCAGGCAAGAATACTGGCATGGGTTGCCATGTCCTCCTCCAGAGGATCTTCCTGACCCAGGAATGGACCCCACGTCTCCTGACTCCTTGTCTTCTGCACTGCAGGTGTACTTGTTATCATTTGAGCCGTTGAGCAGTGCTGCAAAAATATCTACCAATGGGAAGAAAAATGTTCTCCTTAATGAACTGATTCTTCCAGGTCCTAACTGCTATCCTGGGAATGAAGTCGGATGCAGGGCTGGGCTGGGGAGCACATGCCTTCATGGGATAACTGAGTTAGGTCCAGCCTCTTCCCCCAAAACAGTGACCCTGGCTAAAGGCTATTATTTCACCATTACAACTTCATCTGTGTAGCCAGGAAATCTTTCCTCTTCAAAGATCCCCTTTTAAAGTAGACATTCTCCCTAGCAATTAATGATGTCTTCTTTTTCACATGTCAACTTGCTGGTTACACCACCATTCCCATGCATCATCTTCTTGATCCTCACCACAAGATCACGTAGAAGAAGAGGTATTATCAGTGTTAATATTATGATCTCCACCTCTTTTTTGGGAGAGCCCATGGTTATGTGTTCACCCAGACCACCTAAATGGTCCAGAGCAGAGCAGAACTAAGAGGGTGAATCTTCCAGTAACAGGCTCCATGTCCTTTCCAGGGTGCCAAGGCCCCCAATCCTCAGTATCCAAGTGAGGACTGATGGGCTGCTGGGAGAACAGAAAGAGAACACAGGACTGGTGCCTGGGGAAGGCAGGAAGACTGCATGTGGCAGGATGCTGGGGAGTGAGCAGAGAGGTGATAGGAAGGAAGGGGTGACCAGGTCCGCCTTCTCCGGCTCCATTGTTTGGCATACCCACCCTCATGCGTGCAAGCTCAGCTGCTCAGCTGTGTCTGACTCTTTGCAATGCCACTGGCTTTAGTCCGCCAGGCTCCTCGTCCATGGGATTTTCTAAGCAAGAATACTTCAGTGGTTTACCATTCCCTCCCCCAGGGGATCTTCCTGACCCAGGGATCAGACTCGTGTCTCCTGCATCTTCTCTACTGGCAGGCAGATTCTTTACTAGAGAACCACCTAGAAAGCCCATATCCATCCCCAGAGAACCTTAAATACCCCAGGAATTCAGAACATGCATATAGATGAAACTACTTCTCTGAGTCTTCTAGGCCAACAGTTGAATAAATTATGATTATCTAGTAGCAATTGATAGAAAACCTAACTCAAATCGACCTGGACAATGATCAGAGGGGAACTCTGGGTTCAGGAACAGCTTGATCCAGATTGAAAACAGTGTCATGAAGACTCAGTATCTTTTGCACATCACTCAATATAGCTTCTCTGTGGTCTTCATACTCAGCTCTACTCTCTCCTTATTAGGCAGCTCCATCTTACAGCCTCTTAGATTCAAGTTCAGCAGAAAAAAAAAAAGTATGTGTGTGTGTGTGTGTGTGTGTATTTGTTTTCCAATAGCTCCTGCAAAAGTCCTGAGATTTGCTCTGATTAGACCTGTTTGGGTCATGGGTCTAATGACCATGGATGCATGGTGGCGGGGAACTATGCTAATTGGGATAACTCTGGGTCATAAACCCATCCCTTTAACCTGAGAGGATCAAGAATAGAAAAGGGACAGAACCGTGAGCTAAAGTTGCTTACTGTTACCAAAGAAAGGTGAATGGATATGGAAAAAGCACATTTCAAATTCTCACCACACAGCATGATGCCTACCACATAGATCTCACTAGAAGGTAACCACCAGGAGAATTGAGTTGTTTCCATGTTCAGTGCTATGGCCCTAGAAAATTCCCTGGCACAGAGTACAACAGGTACTCAGTAAACAGTGACATTCATCATACAAATAAGTGAATGAGTGAAACACTAGCTTTCAGAGGAGCTGCTAATACGGTATTGCATGGTTCGTTTTGCTTATCGCTTTCTTGGCCCAAACTAAACTTTCAGAAAAAACTGGATGCACAGCTGCCTCCAGCAGCTATGCCTGTTCGTGTCACATCCATCCATCTGAAAGTCCATCTGCCACTTGAGCTTAAATCAGACAATACATGTCATCTTCTCACATGGTGCAAGCGACACTGATGTATTGACTTGTATTAAAACTGCATCTTGGAGCCTAAAGAAATCTTTCCACCTTTTGTTCTTCCTCAAAGAGATTAAGGAGGATCTACTGTAAGGAGACAATGGGTTTATAGCAACAATGGACAGACATACACACATGTTGGCACAACAGCCCCACACAGCCCTGCCAGGGAAATAGCACAGGCTTCTGAATTTCCTAAAGCTATTGCCCTGTAGATGTAGCAGTCAAGGAACTGAGAGCAAAGGTTGTGTTATATGCATTGCAACTCACCAACTTCTCCAAGCGTTACTCCCCAGGAGAGTTCTCTGGGGCTGCCCTGGTGGCTCGGGCGGTAAAGAATCCACCTGCCAATGCAGGAGGTGCAGGTTTGATCCATGGCTAGAGAAGATCCCATGGAGAAGGGAAATGACAACCCACTCCAGTATTCTTGCTGGGAAATCCCATGGGTAGAGGAGCCTGGCAGGCTACAGCCCATGGGATCACAAAGAGTCAGACACAACTTAGCGACTAAACAACAATGGAGTTCTCTAATCATAATATATGTATAACACTGGGACTACAAGAATAACAGGAAAAACCCACACTGTTTGTAAAGTCTGGAATTTATGTGATTTTTCTGAGCAGAGTGTCCATAATTTTTATCTGTTTCTCAGAAAGCATCATAGGAAAAAAGAAAGTCAAGAACATCTGCTTTAGTGATTATCAGATCAAATCACCTATGAGTCCAATAAGGTTTGATCAGCAGCAACTGTAGTCTTGTGTCCCAGAAGCATTAAACAACCTTTTTTTTTTTTTATGATTCCAATTGAATAATAAAGATTCCTTCTGATGATAGTCAGACTTGGAATCAGGTCCATCTGAGCATCTGACCTAAGTCAACCAAAACACCCAAGCTATATTTGAATAGGCTGAGGGCCCCTGATCACGAGGAAAGAGGAATAAAGTGGCCTGGGGTGGAGTTGCGGGTCCACCCAGAAAGTGATGGAAATGTTAGTTGCTCATTCTCCAACTCTTTGTGACCCCGTGGACTGTAGACTACCAGGCTCCTCTGTCCATGGGATTTCCCAGGCAAGAATAATAGAGTGTGTTGCCATTTCCTCCCCCAGGGGATCTTCCCACCCCAGGGGTGGAACCCAGGTTTCCTGCATTGCAGGCAGATTCTTTACCATCTGAGTCACCAGGGAAGCCCAAGGTGGGTCTGCCCAGGTGTCCCTAAAGGCTGACATTTCAAAACCATCTGTAATGAAGGTTCTCTTCCCAAAAGGAAGACCCACCTTCTCAGAACATCTGTCCTCAGGGCTTTGTCCTGTATCATCCACACTTTCTTCCCTAACCTTCTCCATTAAGACCTTAGTGGCATTTAAATAAGATTCCCACGACTGGGTCAGCACAAGGATGACCAGTCCAGACAAACCAAAGAACCGGCATTTGATGACCAGTTACCAAGGAGCACTTTCAGGAACTCTCTTGACTCGGAAATAGTGGAGGTCCACTGTTTTTCTTGTTCTTGTTCAGTAGCCCAGTTGGGTCCAACTCTTTGCAACCCAGTGGACTGCAGCACGCCATGCTGCTTTTCTATCCAGCATCAATTGTCCTGGACAACCAATGAACAGTCCCTCATTTTCTTCTGGGAACAACTGTGGTGTAAAAACCTGAAGCTAAGATACAGCAGTCTGTGCTGTGTGGGCATCTGGTGAGACCAGGAGGGCCTCCAGTGGCCTAGTTTCTCATTTCCCTCCCTGCTCTGCTGTTGTGCATAGGCCCCTAGGCAATGATCTCCTTGTCACATGGGAACCAGGCACAGTTTCTGCTTATCCCAAGGACCAGGTTTCTGGCCTGCAAAATTGTTCAAACAGGCCGATCGCATCTTTCCATGGAAGCCAGGGTTCACCCCTCTTGCACATGCAATTCCTGAGTGCAACCCTCATGTGGCCCTGTGTGCCATGCTGCGTCCTCCTTCCTGGGACTGGGCTGCATGTGACTAATCACTGTCTCATCTGTCCAGTGTCATAGGTCATGTGACCTATGTTGGCCATCCTTATAACCCCAGGTCAGGAAACCCTCCCTGGCCAAAGAGGGGAACAGGACGTGATTAAGACAATCCCCACACTCATACCTTGTGCCCCCAGGCTGACCTCACCCTAGCCTCAAAGATGTGACTTTGACTCAGACCTGGCCAGTCAGAAAAAACATCTCCCATCCACAGTGATTGGTCACGGCTGGACACGTGACCTGGTTAGAAGCAATGAGATTCAATGCAACCCTCCCATTGCTGAGAAAGGTACTTTTTCTTCTTCTTTCACTGTAGACTTTGGAGGAGATGGGATGGGAACTGGTACCTTTTCACCACAAAGATATTGAGAATTAAGCTACCATGAAAGAGAGAAGGGATAAAGTTTAGAGAGCTCAGGCCCCATTGACATTGTAGGGGCCCTGGGGGAAGTTATGCCTAAAGATACTAATACTTAGACTTTCGAGTTCTCTAAGCCACAGCATTCTTGGTTTTGGTTGAGACATTTTGCTTGAATTTTTGTTGTTGTTGTTGTTGTTATGGAGATATTCGCTAAATATCTACCATGTTCCATGCACTGGTAAGGGATATGTGTGGGACACAGAGATATAGGGGCCATAGAGGTTTATTGAGCGAGATCAACATCCACAAAGCAAAAAGCTAATGAGTAAGGACTTCATTTGATGGCACTGATGCAGGCAGGGATCACTGAGAGTGACTATTCTGTCCATCTGTCAGTTGTAGAATAAAATTCCATTCCAGAATGACTCCCTCTCTCATAGACTCTAGTGATCCACATGCATGACCAGGAACTGTCAGCAGCAGATAGGAGGAGAAAGTGATGTCACCAGAACAAAGCTGGCCCCTTCCCACTTTACCTGAAGCTCATCTCCTTATTCAATTCACGGGTCTGTTTTATAACTTTCCAGGACACAAGATGTTCTGACACCTGAATAATAAGTGATATTCACAAGATGTTTTCCCCTTCTCCATGCCAAGGGTGCTAATGAGAATGGTGCCACACCTCCCCTCTTCCCAGCCTTTGTCCAGGTAGTAAGGTGATGGTCCTCCCTCCCTTTCGAGTTCATCATCAGTAGAGCTAGACAACCACAGTGCCCTTAAGCTACACAAAGAGAAAGCAAAATAGAGATGCCAACAGCCCAGAATAGTTTCTTCGGTTTTGTCCTGGTGAGTTGAAGCAGGAAGTTAATACTAGGCCAGAGCTCAGTGGTCCCCCAGGCAGTACGGCCAGACAACCCCTGTAATCACTAACAGCATCTCCAGAGCAGGGGCCCCTGGATGGGGGATGGGCAGATGAGTGGTTCAACCATTCACGAAGAGAAACACCCCACGGGGATGGGCCTGCACTAGCAACAACCACACTGAGGGTTTTTTTTTTTTTTTTTATTGCAAACACAGTTCCAAAGATCTACTGGTAATAGATAAAAATGTAGAGAAGTTGGATCTCCGTGGGTGACAGGTGCTATATATTCTACCCATTGAATGACTTGTTGTAAAAGTAGGGAACATGACTGTACATGATTCTTCGCCAATTTTTACTGAGTCCTATCAACACTGTGAAGATAAAAAGACACCTTCTTCCAAGAGAAAGTGAAGTGAAGTGAAAGTCACTCAGTTGTGTCCAAGTCTTTGTGACCCCATGGACTATATAGTCCATGAAATTCTCCAGGCCAGAATACTGGGGTGGGTAGCCTTTCTCTTTTCCAAGGGATCTTCCCAACCCAGGGATCAAACCCAGGTCTCCCCTCATTGCAGGCAAAAGTCCCTTATTTTCAGGCCTGCCTCATCCATGCCATTAGGAACAGTTAACACATCTGGGGAATGAATTAGGTACAGCTTATTAAGCCCATCAGAGAACCCTTTGGAGTTGGAAGATAGATGTGAACCCCAGCTCTTCCTCTCTTTCACTGTGTGATCTTGAGCAATGACTTAACCTCTCAGTGCTTCTTTCCCTATAAAAAGAAGATGGTAATTACATCTGCCTCACAGAGCATTTGCGGTGCCCAGGGAGATGAAGCGTGTGAGCACTGTGTACCACGCGTGGGACATGGCCAGTGCTGGAGAGACAAAGCTTCAGGTACGTAGACTGGAAGGGGGGTGGGGGCAGGAGTTTTGCAGGCTAAACACCAGAATATGGTGGTTTTGAACCTGGCTCTGCTTCAAGGCACTGTAATCAAATGGCTGCTATTTTAAAATATATTTTAAGCACCTTAAAAACTGTAATAAAAAAGAACACACACCTACTGGGGTGACATACTAAATCTTAACATATCCAAGATTGCTAGAGTGTGAACTGGAGCAGCTGCAAGAACGTATCTTCCATCTCTGTGTTGGCCTGACCTTCATAGGAAAGTGGCACCAATTAGGCACCAATGCACTCTGGTGCATTGTTTTAAAAATCCAGCTTCTGCACATTTCTTTGCCTCTAATGCACAAACGAGGACACCACTGTCTGCCTGGGGCCTGCCCTGGTCACTTCAAGCAGTTAGCGGTGCCACCACAGGTGAACGCAGGGGCATTCATGCCGCACACCCACGATGCAGCCAGCTCATCAAGGTAACCCTGTGCTGGGCCAGGAGAGGTATTGCTTTTCTCAAAGGGTTCTGCTACTTCTTGCTCAATCTCCACAATGGAAAATGGTTTCAATCTGGGGTGTTTCTTGGGTGAAACCTGAAACGCTCCCGCACACAGAGGGCCAGGAGAGATGGAGGAAGAGGCAGACCTCTCCCGATGGGCTGTTGTTGTTGTTTACTCACTAAGTTGTATCTGACTCTTTTGCAACCCCACGGACTGTAGCCCACCAGGCTCCTCTGTCCATGGGATGTCCCAGGCAAGAATACTAGAGTGTGTTGCCATTTCCTGTTCCACGGGGATCTTCCCAACCCAGGGATCAAGCTCATGTCTCCTGCTTAGCAGGCAAGTTCTTTACCACTAAGCCCCCAGGGAAGCCAGATGGGTAGGTGGCAGGTTTAATAAGCACATGAGCTTACGAGGCTTGTCTTGGGTGGTCAGTTCAGTTCAGTCGCTCAGTCATATCCAACTCTTTGCGACTCCATGGACTGCAGCACGCCAGGCTTCCCTGTCCATCACCAACTCTAGGAGCTTGCTCAAACTCACATCCATCGAGTTGGTGATGCCAGCCAACCATCTCATCCTCTGTTGTCCCCTTCTCCTCCCACCTTCAATCTTTCCCGGCATCAGGGTCTTTTCCAATGAGTCAGATCTTTGTATCAGGTGGACAAAGTATTGAATTTCATCTTCAGCATCAGTCCTTCCAACGAATATTCAGGACTGATTTCCTTTAGGATGAACTGGTTGGATCTCCTTGCAGTCCAAGGGACTCTCAAGAGTCTTCTCCACACCACACAAGATGAGTTTATCTCTACACCCACTCACCAGAGTCTTAAAAGTTTGTGCAGAGACCTTAACAGGGTTCAGTCACGTACACTGTCCAGATGGTCTCAACGATGCATGACTTGCAAGGCTGTGACCTTGAAAACAGCCCCCATTGTGAGAACAGTGGGCAGAAGAGAGAGTCCAAAGACAGGGCAGGGGGTGAGGAGCCCAGTTCCAATCCAAGTCGACAAGAGTCACTTCCTCTCGATGACCTCTCCCTCATCAAGTGCTTGTTAGACCTTGTTGGTGATTAGACCTTGTCATTCTGAAAATAATCACTACCCATTTCTCATGCTTTCAGGAGCTGAACTGAAGAATGCATACTGTGATTGCAAGGTGAGATCTTAAAAGCCCATTGATAATATGTACTACCGTGATAATGTTGACTACCATGTGTAAAATAGACAGCAAGAAGCTGCTGTAGGGAGCTCAGCTCAGTGTTCTATGATGGCCTAGAGGGGTGGGATGGGAAGAGTGGCAGGGAGGCTCAAGAGGGAGATGTATGTACACACGCGACTGATCATGATGCCGTACTGCAGAAACTACACATTGTAAAGCAATTATATTCCAATTTTTAAGGTCCAAAAAGTAAAATAAAATGCCAAACCTAGAAGACGACAAAAAAAATTATTAGATTTGTAACTCTGTGCCCGGGTGAAAAGGTGGCTTTTCACCTTCCCAGGTGGCTCAGTGGTAAAGAACCTGCAAGCCACTGCAGGAGACACGGATTCAGTCTCTGGGTCAGGAGGATCCTTTGTGCCTTTCCTTCACAAAGAAGGACATGGAAACCTACTCCAGTATTCTTGCTTGAGAAATCCCACAGACAGAGGAGCCTGGCAGGCTGCAGTCCATGGGGTCACAAGACAGTCAGACACAACTTAGCATCGAAACAATAAACCCCTGTGTGAAAACAGAGTCTTTTTCTCTCCCATGCAAACCAAACAGACCAAAGTAAATGGGGTAACAATGCTTAGCCCTGGCTCCTCTAGAGTCTGGCTCTGAGACAAGGGTCCAAGTCCTTACAGCTTATTTAGGAACTGATCCCTGTGCCTGCCCCCAGCAAGAAGCCCTGCGGGAACGTGAGAAATTGAGACTGGGAAGGGATCAAGCAGATGACTACCATGGTCCACCAAACCTCAGTTCCACCGGGGAACTCCAGCAGAGAGCATCTCAGGGTCATCCCACCCTCACCCCCACCCCAGAGCCAGGGTTCTTATCCACCAATTATTGTCAGTCTTGTGGAGCTGAGGAGCACTTCTGGGCATTTTCATCCTCCTCTGAGCTCCGGCCAAGCACGTGACTATGACCAGAGAAAGCCCCCAGCCAAAAGTCGCAGGTGTTTGCAGCTGGAAGCCAGGGTCCCTCCTACTCAAGAGGTGGTGAATGCTGAGGGCTGTAGGTGAGGTGCAAACAGTATCAGGCACCCCCTCCTCTTTCCACCAACTTTGATAACAGCTCAGGGTGCCAGGCACCTTGCCTATGACACCTTGTGTGATCCTCACACCCATCCCATGAAGAAGATACTATTCCTGTGCCCATTTTAAAGATGAGTAAACTGAGTCTTAGAGAGATTAAAGAACTAGCTCATGATACCATCTGTCAATACAATCAACTACAGCACTCGAACCTGAAGCTATCTGACTTCAAACTCTTTGCCCCTTATCATGCCACCAAGTTTCAGTCTCAATCACTCTCATGTATGATGTTAACTAGTTGGTTAGAAAATGCCAGGTAGACACATGGCCGCTGCATGCCAGCACTAAGGGATAATGGATCAATCTTGCTGTAGGAAAAAACTCAGCCCAATGATGAACACCCAGCACAAATAATCATGTAAAGCTTAAATGACATGCTGCTGCTGCTAAGTCACTTCAGTGGTGTCCGACTCTATGTGACCCCATAGACAGCAGCCCACAAGGGTCCCCTGTCCCTGGGATTCTCCAGGCAAGAGTACTGGAATGGGTCGCCATTTCCTTCTCCAACGCATGAAAGTGAAAAGTGAAAGTGAAGTCACTCAGTCGTGTCCAATTCTTAGCGACCCCATGGACTGCAGCCCACCAGGCTCCTCCATGCATGGGATTTTCCAGGCAAGAGTACTGGAGTGGGGTGCCATTGCCTTCTTCGTAAATGATGCGCGGTACCTCCCAAACAGAACCTAAGGATGCTCTGAAGTTTCTGAAAGACTTTCAATAAGAATCACAAATCAGGTCCAGGTTTGTGCTTTGGAAGAGTCTATCTCAATGATCTGATTATCCGTGCCCTGGCAGAGTTGGGTTCCCCATTGCAGAATTTCTAAGCCAATGTGATGAGTCCAGAAAAGAGAGAGGGAAAGGGCTGAAGGGCCAAGGGGATCATTTTGGGAGGAAGAAGGTGCAGCCTTGTGGGTAGGTAGGGTTAGCAAGGACACAGTCAGGAGGAGGGGCTGCGAGGGCGCGGCAGCCTCTCAGCTGACAGCTCACAACATCCCTGTGGGAACAGGACCCAAACCAGTTTTCCGGAGAGGCTGCAAGACCAGATTAAATTAAGGGAGAGCCGCATGAAGAGAAAGCACCTCCTTTTATCTTCAAAGCCCTTTGCAAAACCTGAATCTGAAAACAGTCTGACCTCCTAGGAAGCTCTGCATGGGAGGGCTTCTGCCGGCCAGTTTTAAAGAAAGACTGAGATAGAGGCAGCCTGACAGGGCCAGAACCACGGAAGAGGCTAGAGCCGAGGAAGACGCAGCCTTTAAAGCAGTGCTCTGGTCTGACCACCCGCCGCTGCTCCAAGAGGGCTACAACCTTGAAAACCTCCTTCAAAGGGAACAGGCTGCAGACCATTCCCTTCAGTCGCAGCCTAGGAAATAGACATCCGTCACACTACGACTCTCACCTAACTGTTAGCTCCTTGTCCATTAGGGAGGGGGCAGTTCCTACAAGCTGCCATCTCTGTGGTTCTGGTCATGCTGCCTAGTGGCTCTTAAATCCACCTTATAAACCTGTCAGGCAATTAATAGCAGCACCTGCCTCTCAGGCTTCCCTGGTGGCTCAGATGGTAGGAATCTGCTGGCAATGCAGAAGACCCAGGTGTGATCTCTGAGTCGGGAAGGTCCCTTAAAGAAGGGGGATGGCTACCCACTCCAGTATTCTTGCCTGGAGAATCCCATGGACAGAGGACCCTGGGGGGCTACAGCCTAAGGGGGTTACAAAGACTCAGACATGACTGAGTCACACACACACACACACACACACACACACACACACACACACACACACACCTGCCTCTCACCTGACATCAAACGAAATTCACCGGAAGTTCTCTTCTGCTCTGCCCTGGTTTAACCAACTCTGCGACGACACACTGGAAACAACACAAATGCAACACACAGGCCGGGAGCAACATTTGACACAGAAGCTTGATGCTGACAATGTTCTCATCTTCCATCCCACCCTCATCGTTATTTTTTGTGATTTCAAATCATCTGGTGGAATTTTTCAGTTGCATTCGGTTAAAATGAACTCTGCCCAAAAGATTTACGAAGCATGTCCTTTTGGGAGAAAATGTGATAACTTCTAAACTGACGGACTGCAACAGTAAACTCAGCCTCCAGAGGAACTGTGAAGAGCTTGGCCAGTGATTCCAGGGTTTCGGCCATTCACTCAGTGCATCTCAAGCTGAGTGTCACTCAGGCAGCAGGAGCCGTGCCAGTTCTGGAGTATCAGAGCAGACTTGGCAGGGAAAGGTGGGAAAGGGCCATTGCTTTTTATTATTAAAATCCCCTGCTGGAGGACTTGGGCACCGACGTTTATAGCAGCATTATTCACAATAGCCAAAAGATGGAGGCAATCCAAGCGTCCACAGATAGAGGAATGGATAAACAAAGTATGATTAAACATAAAATGGAATTTTATTCAGCCTTTGGAAGAAGGAAATGCTGACAGCTGCTGCAAAGTGGATGAATCTTGACGACATTATGCAAGGTGGAATAGGCCAGCGCAAGAAGATAAGCATACGATTCCATTTATAATAAGAGGGACCTGGAGGAGTCAAATTTATGGAGATGTTACCGAGTCCAGGCTCATTCTGCTTGCCATGCTCTAGGCCAATGAATCCAAGAGGAGGTGTTGAGGCAAGGAATACGACTTTATTTGGAAAGCCAGCTGACTGAGAAGATGGCAAACTAGTGTCTCAAAATAACCATCTTGTCGAGGTTTGGATGCCAGGTTACTTTATGGATCAGAGATGGGGGAGGTGAAGAAACAATAAAAAGGACATTTAATCTTGCTAGTATCTCCTAGAATCTTCCCCTAGGGGGTTGTGTTAATTTCTTTTTCCTGCAATCTACAGGTGGACAGGCTTATGAACAAAGGCACTTTAGTTTAAGGGTCAGGGAGCACGTAGTTGCTCAGCCGTGTCCGATTCTTTGTGACCACATGGACTGTATCCCCTCTGTCCAAGGGGATGCTCCAGGCAAGAATACTGGAGTGGGTTGCCATGCTCTCCTCCAGGGGATCTTCCCAAGCCAGGGATTGAATCCAGGTCTCCTGTATTGCAGGTGGATTCTTTACCATCTGAGCCAACATGGAAGGGTCAGGGAGAAGGAGCAGGATTCTCTGAGGCAGGACATTATGTATGATTATAATGAAAGAAGCGGCAGAAAGCAAGTCAAAGAAACAGGTTCACCATGGAGTCAGAACTGACTGCTCCCTGCAACAGAGAAGACAGTAGCATGGTCTGGCAGTGGGGAGGAGAATGGTATGTTAGGATTTAATGGGCATGGAGTTTTGGTTTGGGAGGATGAAAACTCTCTGTAGGTGGTTGGTGGTGATGGTTAATAAACGATGAGAGCACACTGAATGCCACAAAACTATACACTTGAACTGGTAAATCTTCTGTTATCTCTCTTTAAAACCACAGTGATAAAGAAAAATCCCCCGCTGGAAGAATTTCCCGTCGTGTGTTTTTCCATCAACCAAAGAACCGTGCAGAGCAATGATTCACGCCATCCCACAAAATTCATGTGGCTTGCCATTTTGATCTCATTTCCATTCTCATCTTCATTTTCTCTTCATCCTGTCTGTGCCTGACAAGGTGTTCTTTTTAGAAACTGACTTTTTCTAAGTTGGAAGTACCATGGAGTACACGTTTTACTGGATATAACAAATAAAAAACAAAAAAACCTCACTGGGTTGCAGTATCCTAACAGTAACATTCTAGCCTTCCTATTTCAAAAGTTTGTCACAGAGACTCACCATTGAGTTACACTTTTAATACAACATGGTAAAAGCTCTGATTTCTTTTGTCTGAAGATTTTAGGCACACATAACTTTCTGCTTAATGACCTCAGAGCAATTTATCTAATTTTTCATAATATGCAAGGAATGAAAAGGTCAAATGGAGAAAATGACTTAATGTTTTCGAAGCTCTCTGCACTTCATAAATTCATCATTTAATGCCATCATGCATATCTATCTGGCAGCACTTTTTTCACTTTCTTCCTTTCAAAGGGGACTTGGTGCCAGCAAAAAAAAAAAAAAATTACATAGAAAATTCTAAAACAATAAAGACAAAGTAACATTCCCTTTAAAACGACAGAAATAGAATTTCCAAAGTAGTTTCCATGAACTGTCTGTATTAGAATCACAAATGTGCTGATTAAAGATGTAGATACCCCACTGAGTCAGAATCTCTGGGGTGCTGGCCCTGAACCCACTTTTTAGAATATTTCACAAGGTCCTGGGTAACTAAGGGAAGGCTGGACTGAGGCAAGATGGTGGACAAGACATAGCTGGATTTGCTCAGAAGGGCTGCACGTCAAAAGGCTGGCTAGGGAGAGCAGACACGTGAGCCCAGGGCCTCACCGACTTGAGGCCCAACGCAGGTGCCTCTCCGATGTGCCTCGTGGCCCCAGCCCTCCACGTCCAGCATCCTCAGACAGCCCCGCTGGTTGACTCCGAGTGGACAGCAGACACTGCCCTCTCAGCACCCTTATAAGCACAGAAACGTAATGGCCAGTCTGGGCAGGAGCCTCAACTGCTCTCTGCGCCCTCCCTGACTGGCCTCACCTCTGTGGGCACTGCCCTGACCAGAACTGCCTCCAGGCTGCACCCTATTCAACCAGAGCCCCTTTCCAGGCCTGCTGGAGTGGGGGGACCAGGGTGGGCAGATATATCTTGGTCTTAAGCACTCAGCCTCAACCATTGCTTGTGGCCACCTGGGACCTGTGCTGTCTGGCCTGGGCTGGGAGGGGCAGGGCAGTCAGTTTCCAGCACGCCCTCTCTTCCCTTTAATTGCTTTAAGACAGGGGTCCCCAGCCTCCTGGATCTAATGCCTGATGATCTGAGGAAGCGCTGATGTGATAATAATAAAGTGCACAATGAATGTAATGTGCTTGAATCATTCCGAAATCATCCCCACCCCCACCCCCAGACCATGGAAAATTTTTCTCATAGGAAACCCATTCCTTGTGACAAAAAGGTTGGGGACCGCAACTTTAAGACAATACTTTTCATAGCTCTGTAAATAACTTACTCATTTATTTATAAGTACTTATGTAGCACTTGTATGTTCCAGAAACCTTCTAAGTGCTTTATAAATATTAACTCATTCAATTATTATAAAAACATTGAAGGAGAGACTGTGTTCAGTCATATCTGACTCTTTGTGACCCCATGGGCCATGCACCGAGGCCTGCTAGTTACTCCTCTGTCCACGGCATTTTCCAGGCTAGAATACTGGAGTGAGTTGCCATTCCTTCTCCAGGATCTTCCTGATCCAGGGATCGAACCTGCATCTCTTGCATCTCCTGCATTAGCAGGTGGATTCTTCACCACTAGCACAAACTGGGAAGCCCTAGAGACTCTACCCTCATTTGAAACTGGGACAGCGGAAGCACAGAGAAGTGCAGAACTTTGCCCGCAGTCGTTAACTGGCATACCTGATTCAAGCCAAGATGGTCTATCTTCACAATCTGTACCAAGCTGTTTAAATAGGGTATATATGAATTAAAGGCAAAGTAAAGCACATGAATAAAAACACAGAGGGTATTAAATTCTGGTTACTGTTCCCTATCCTGAGGCTTTGTTGAAAGAAGAAATTAAAGAGCATCTTTGAGAGGTGTTAAAGGAAAATCACAGAACTGAAGCTCTCTCACTGGTATTGCTAGAACTGGACGAGAACTGAAAAACAAGCAAGTTTCTCATTCTCTGTGCCAGTCCTACTTAAGGCCACCAAGGGCACAATTGAGGGTATCTTTTTGGGAAACAGCCTGCTGATAAATTATCGCTTTGTACTTAGCCCACCTTTCTAGTTTCTTTTCTTACAGCTTAAACCTCATGCGAAGAGTTGACTCATTGGAAAAGACTCTGATGCTTGGAGGGATTGGGGGCAGGAGGAGAAGGGGATTATAGAGAATGAGACGGCTGGATGGCATCACTGACTCAATGGACGCGAGTCTGAGTGAACTCAGGGAGTTGGTGATGGACAGGGAGGCCTGGCGTGCTGTGATTCATGGGGTTGCAAAGAGTCAGACATGACTGAGCGACTGAACTAAACTGAAACCTCTTCTTCATATCTATGGATGCTGTGGATTCACTGAAAAGATCTTATCTTTTCTGGTGGAAACTGACATCTTAGCCCTAGTCACACGTCACCATGCAAGTTGAGTCTAAGTCAACAACACCTTTATAGTTGAATATCTCCAGTTAACACACAGCATCAGCTGTACTAGGAGAGTAGTTCTACATATGTGATATCTGACCAGCAGGAGCAGTATCACCCAAGAACATGTTAGGACGAATTCTCTGTCCCACTCCAGAGCTGCTGAATCAAAAACTGGGGACTAGAGCCCTATGTTCTGTGTTTTAACAGTTCTCTGAACTTAAGAAAACTAGTCTAGAAAAAAATAACCAAATACCATGCATACACTAATAAAAATATAATGTCAATTTCTTACTATGAGTTAGGTTTCTAAGAGCTTATCTGGGATTAAATACTGGTTCCAATTGTACTGCCTCTATGGTTTTAGGCCATTTACCTCTGTAAATCTCAATTGTCTGTAAGATGGGAATAACAAGACTTGACGTCACCTGGATTAAATGGAAAACATGCACATGGGATGCTGCCAGCACAGAGAACGTGAGAAATACTCGAGACCAGCTTGTGCTGGTCTTTATCACTTTGGCCATCTTCATGGGTGCAGCAGCATGTGTTAAGGAATATTTTAGAAGGAGAAGGATTTGTGTTATGGTTGGGAATTCCCAGAGAATGCCCAGGCAAAGGTTGTAGACAGATTCCATTTTGTTCAAAATATGTGCCTGACCTAGAGGGGGGGACTTGGATGGGGGGTGGGAGAGAAGCTCCAGAGGGAGGAGATATATAGATAGAGATACAGACAGACAGACAGACAGATAGATAGATAGATAGATAGATAGATAGACACTATAGAGAGATAGACACTGAGAACCAAGCCACACTGTTGGACAGCAGAAATCAACACAGCACTCTAAAGCAGTTATTTTCCAACTTAAAAAAAAAAAAAAAGCTATGAGCCTGTCTGTCTGGCCAAACTCTTGTCCCACTGGCCTATTAACCTAGAGCATCAGCATCCCTGACTTTCAAGATCCCTAGAATGCAGAGATGGCCCTTTCGATAGACCCTGCCAGCCAGACTCTTCTCCTCCCCAGGAAGTATGTGAAGACGGTGGCTGGGGAAGGGGATGGGTTCAAGGAGGACCCGATAAACAAGGATGGGGGATGAGGAGGAAGATGGGACCATCCTGGGCAGAGCCCAGGCCCTGGGTCTTCCCCTCTGCCACCCCCCCCAGGCCTCTGTCCTCCCGTGGCCTCCATGGCCAGCCTTGAAAACATGCTGCTCACCTGTCTCTGGACACAAACCTTTCCCTCAAACCCTCCCACACAGGCTGGAATTTTCCAACCCAACCCGGTACTAAATCCAAAGGCAGGAAGAGATGCAGAAAGAAAATGAGCATGAAGAAATCAGGGAAACTAACACAAAGCCCAGACGATCAGTGGTGCTCAGCACGGACTGGGATCTGACCCTACAACAGCAGCGCCACAAGTTTCTGTGAACTGATTTTTCTCGTTAAACTGGAATCACAGGGTAATCCCAAGGGAAGTGCTACCGGCCAAGGAGAGCCCTCAGTGATTCACAGGCTCTTTTATTCTTGTATCTGGATTCCTAACCCTAACCTACCTCTCTTCATTCTTCCCACCTGGTCCTTTGGGCTAAGCTGGCTTTGTGGGGAAGACTCCACCCACCAGTACAGGAGATGCAGGAGACCCCAGTTCAGTCCCTGGGTCGGGAAGATCTCCTGGGGAAGGAAATGGCTACCCACTCCGGTATTCTTGCCTGGAAAATGCCAAGGACAGAGGACCCTGGCAGGCTACAGTCCCTGGGGTCACAAAGAGTAGGACACGACTGAGCGCGCGCACACACACACCCAAAAGCAAGGAAGGTTATGACATTTGCTGTCTGGCAACAGAGAAGTTCAGCAAGTTAGGTCACAGGTAGGTTGAACCACAGCTGAGGATAAGAAAAAGTCCATCAGATGGAAGACAAGAATAACCACACAGCTGAGCACCTAGGAAGTGCCAGGAACTATGCTGAACTTGTTACCTCCACCCTCTCAGGAAAGCCTCCTAACAAATCAATAAAGGCCATAATAATAGTTATTGCAATCGACTGAGCACTCACTGTGTACCAAGCACTGGCCTAGACACTTTACATACAGTCTTCACACACTTAATTCTTATTACAACTGTATCAGCTATGGATCATTATTGTGCCTATTTTTAACATGAGGAATTTGAGACACCAGGAAATTAAACACTGGACCCGCAGGCACACAGAGTAGATATAGCAGAGGCTGGAGCTGAACCCACCGGCCGACCAGAAAATCCACCATCCCCAGCACTAGGAAAGGGGACAGCAGTCGTCCAGGGAGAGGAGGAGTGGCCTTGGCCGGAAGGTTCGCTGAGTGCTGGGAAAGTGCGCTCATTTTAGCTTCAGGAAATGATTTGCATGAGATGAAAAAAATAACAATAATAATGTGGAACCTGGGCCCACAGGGCATTCAGGAAAAGAAAATTCAGTCTCCGAGGAAAACGAAAGAATTGAGAGTGAAGAGGGTGAGCTGCCTGCTCTCTCAATAGGTACATCCAATCAAGGGTTTCAGTAAAGAGAAGAAACAAAGTTCTTAATAGCAATTCTTTGGATGGATTTTATAACATCGACAGAAAAGACAAAGAACCAGACAAGTGAGATCCAAGCAACAAGAAATACACTCTGGCCACGCCGCAAAGAACAGTCGGTTAGGAGCCCCCTGGGCCTTCTGCTGTGCCCTGCCCCCGATCCAGCCGCCCTTGGCCCAGAGCCACCTCTCAGCGCCCTCCACTGGCGTGGCGTATTCTCAGCTGAGTGTGGACCAGGGACAAACCCTCGTTCAGCTTCTAGGATCTCTGAAATCAAGATTCACACCACACAGGATGCCCTTCCTTTTCCTCCCAAACCCAAGCCACCCGCGACAGTTGCCAAGGCTGACTTGAACAGATGCACAGCGTGCCCAGGTCAACAGAGATCCTGAAGACCAGCAAGCCTGGAATAAAAACAGTTGGTGAGGGATCTAATACAGGGGCGAACTCACATGCCTCCTTGAGTAGATGTACCGGTTTTAATGACTGAGACGCTGAAGCCTTCTTCCTGAGTACCAGCGTCACCAGCCTTGTGAAAAGGTTCCCTTGACTCAGGAGGGCTTAAGACTTGAGGTCCCAGTGCCTCCTGCCCATGCAGTGGCTGAGGATGATGGCCAAGTGCTCCTGGAGTCAGTGGGCTGGAAACTTCTCCCCTGAAGGTCCCCTTGGACCCACCATTCTCTGTGTGACCGATGCTCAGAGGAACGGCAGCAGGAAAGTGCCCTTTGGAAGGGCAAGTTCATGGCCATGTGCTGACTTCCTATCAACAGAAGGAGGCACCATGACTCTGGAGTTTTTTCATCTGTGCAAAGGCTGGCCCTGCATCCAGTTCTTCAGCCTCTGCTTGTGCTGGAAATTTCAGCGTGAACTCCCCTGCGCAGTGATAAGCCTTCCCAGCTCCCCTAGCTCCCTTTGTGGGGGATCCCTCTTTTTGCTTAGTTCCAGCTTGAAACAGCAGGGTCATAGAGCAAGTCATAAGCAGAACTCATTCATGCATGCACGTGCCACAGCCTAGCAGATCTGGCCATCGAAATCAAGACACAAACATGCCTCTGGTGGGGAGAGAAAAATCACCACCACGAATGGAACCAAACAGCTGGCTGAGGATGACAGCAAAAGAAAACGCTCAATGGGGACATTTAATTTCAAAGGAAAAACCTCCAGAAGATGACAAATGTAGTCTTTGGCTTGAACCATCTGCAGTTGAATAGCTCCCCGTGAGCAACACATTGAAACATTTATAGAATTAAGATGCTAAAAATTAATGTTTACTTATTATAGAAGTGTTTATAATTGTCTGACGCTCGTCCATCATCAAATAACAGTTTCAAACATTCCAGGCGACCCCACAATCCAGCGAAACTGTCAAAAGAGAACAAGGAAGATTTATTAGAGGAAAAGTTTGTGAGCTGTGAGCCCTCTTGTGGCCACAACGTGCAGTGCAGCCTGTGTCTCCATCCCCACCCCCAGCCTTCAAGTCCTGCAGGAGGTGGAGTTGGGGGTTAGAGTGTTGAATTTGAGGCCTGACTCCTTCACCCGACCAAGACCTCTGATTCAAAAAAGACTGCTGGACAGCAAGAAAATGCTCTTCCTTCCTTGTGGTATCATCAAGGACATTAGGACAGGGCCCAATCTTCCCACACCTCCACTGTTATTCATAAACCGTGCTGTATCCACAAACATTTACAGACCTTTAGGGGTGCATTGATAGACAACATCATTTATCTAGAAAGAAAACACCACTGAAACTGAGGCTCCAGGAGATGATGTGACTTGCCTGAGGTCTCTTATTCTTCCAACCTGATCTTACAAGCCACCTCTTCCTGATCTGAAACGGTAACCCGCCTTTAAATGTCTTCCTTGACCCTTCTGTATAAAAGTCACACCAGCACCACCCACACCCCCTACTGTCAAACACAGTCCACCCTCTTTGCCTCCATTCCCGAAAATGGTCACATGTTGGCTATACGCCCCTCCCACTAGAGTGGAGATGCCAGTGGGTCCAGAACCGTCTCATTCACCCACACTCCAGGAAGTATCCGTGGAACCGTGAGTGACGTGATCAGTAAGGCCCGTGGCTGAAACACAAGCACAGACCCGTTGACTCCAGACTCCTGGAGAAGCACAGGGCTTGTTGACTTGCTGTCAGCTCCTGGACACCTCAGCCTGCAGACCCCTGTGTGTGAGGTTAACTTCGCCCTTTGCCACGCAAACTCATTCCTCCTCCTTTACCCTCCATCTCAGGTTGGAGGCACCACTCTCCACCCAGCTATACAAGCAAAACAGGAGGAGGTCACCTTGGCTCCACTGCATGTGAATAGCTCCTTCATCTCCCCCAACATCACCAACCCCAAGTCCCACTAATTCTATTAATATCTCCTAAAGGGTCCCTTGTGGCTCAGCTGGTAAAGAATCTGCCTGCAATGTGGGATATCTGGGTTGGGAAGATCCCCTGGAGAAGGAAAAGGAATCCACTCCAGTATGCTGGCCTGGAGAATTCCAAGGACTGTATAGGCCATGGGATCGCAGAGTCAGACACGCGGAGTGACTTTCACTTTCATTTAAAGAGTCGGACATGACTAAGTGACTGAACTGACCTGAATGCACTTGCCTGGATGTGCCCACTGCTCTCTGTTCCAGCCATGCTCCCTTGCACAGGTCATCATCATGAATCATTTGTATCAGGGCAGAAGCTTCTCAGCTGTCCTTCCAGCTCTGGGGCGCTGTCCTGGCTGCAGCCAGAGAGTGGTTGCAGAACCGAGCTGCCTTGTCCCTTAGAACGCTCCAGGGCTCCTTGTGGCTTTTTGGAGAAAGTCCAAAAGGGTTCATGTGACCCCTTTGGCTCCCGCTGCTTTCCTGTCCTCTGCCCCCTGCCCCTAGCTCCAGCCCCCAGCTCCAACCTTGCAGACATTCCTCCAGAGAGTTCCTTACAGCCTGCTGCTACACCACACCCTTTCAGGGACATTATCTTGCTAAACTCCCACAGTACCTCTGCGAGGGAGATATCACTGTTCCCCTTTTCAAAATGAAGCAGCTCAAGGAGGCCAAAGTGACTTGCCTGGAGCCATCAGGCAAACCAAATCTCTTGGTTTGAGATTCACTGTACTTTCCTATTCCCCATCCTCATCACTGTCATTGACAGTGTCTGTTAAACACCTACTGTATACAGGACAGCATGCAAGATAAACTCCGGGGCACTCTTTTGAGCAAGTCATAAAGCACCCTTGTTCACACACAGCAACCCAGGCACTCACAAGAGACCACCTGATTCCTGCACCTTGAATCTCCAGCCCCAGAACAGGGTCCAACACACAACAGATGCTCAACAAATCCTTGTCAGGTGAAAGCTTGTCCATTCTCTTTTCCCTTTCAGAGAACATTATTTGTAGTGTTTCTAGAGCCTTCTGTGTTGTAAAAGACAAAGCCCAAGAAAATATGAGCTGGGACTTCCCTGGTGGTCCAGTGGCTAAGACTCCATGATCCCAATCCAAGGGACCTCAGTTTGATCCCTGGTCAGGGAAGTAGATCCCAGATGCTGCATGCCCCAACTAAGACCTGGCACAATCAAATAAATTTTTTTTTAAAGAAAATACGAGCTTTTCTCTTTTTCTTCTCTGGTTCTTCAGGTTTCTATAGGTCTAGAAAACATTTTTTCATGTCTCCAGAGAGAACATGAATTCTGCCATCATACAGGCCTCACCCCCATTGGCAAGTCCCATGACGATGTGAATTAAAACTGTGTTTAAGATTCTGGAAAATGTCAGCCATTCACAGATTTGGTCCTGAGGCAGTGTGGCAGGGGCTTCAGGTGTGGCCTGTGTTGGAGCTGGAATACAGAGCTGAGCGCTTGTGAAGCCACGGTACAGCAATGACTCAGGGAGACAGAGGCAGCCCCCAGTGGGAGAAATGTTCCAGGCAGCTGCTCATCGAGTTACAGCTGCTCATCGAGTTACAGGAGTAGTCTGTTTATACTAGTTGCCACAGCAACCCTGCCCTTCAAATTCAGAAAGTTTCGTGAACAAGATTACTCTGGTGTCAAAGATTTCATGAAAAAAAAAAAAAAAAACTGGCCAACTCAGCCCCAGGGGGTAGGCCAACTCAGCCCCAGGGGATAGGTGTACTTTCTTTGGAGGATTTCTCCCCTCAAACCAACCATAAGATAAAAGGACTCTGAAGGCTGGTAGTTGGTTGGTGCAAACATAATTGCGGTTTTGGACTGTGAATTTTAAATCATTTGAACTAAGTTCAAACACATCTTCATTCATCTAACTAGGAACCATTATAATCACATTTTAGCCAATGAAAAATATGTTTGCTAATTCCTGTAGCATAAAATTCCGGGATTTGACCAACCCTTGGAAATGATTATCTCAATAGATGCAGAAAAACCCTTTGACAAAATTCAACATCCATTTATGATAAAAACTCTCCAGAAAGCAGGAATAGAGGAACATACGTCAACATAATAAAAGCTATATATGACAAACCCACAGCTAACATTATCCTCAATGGTGAAAAATTGAAACCATTTCCCCTAAAGTCAGGAACAAGACAAGGGTGTCCACTTTCACCACTACTCTTCAACATCGTACTGGAAGTTTTGGCCACAGCAATCAGAGCAGAAAAAGAAATACAAGGAATCCAAATTGGAAAAGAAGAAGAAAAACTCTCACTGTTTGCAGATTACATGATCCTCTACATAGAAAATCCTAAAGACTCGACCAGAAAACTACTAGAGCTAATCAATGAATATAGTAAAGTTGCAGGATATAAAATCAACACTCAGAAATCCCTTGCATTCCTATACACTAATAATGAGAAAGTAGAAAAAGAAGTTAAGGAAACAATTCCATTCACCATTGCAATGAAAAGAATAAAATACTTAGGAATATACCTACCTAAAGAAACTAAAGACCTATATATCGAAAACTATAAAACACTGATGAAAGAAATCAATGAGCACACTAATAGATGGAGAAATATACCATGCTCATGGGTCGGAAGAGTCAATATAGTGAAAATGAGTATACTACCTAAAGCAATCTACAGATTCAATGCAATTCCCATCAAGTTACCAGCAGTATTTTTCACAGACTAGATCAAATAATCTCAAGATTTGTATGGAAATACAAAAAACCTCGAATAGCCAAAGCAATCTTGAGAAAGAAGAATGGAACTGAAGGAATCAACTTGCCTGACTTCAGGCTCTACTACAAAGCCACAGTCATTAAGACAGTATGGTACTGGCACAAAGACAGAAATATAGATCAATGGAACAAAATAGAAAGCCCTGAGATAAACCCACACACCTATGGACACCTTATCTTCGACAAAGGAGGCAAGAATATACAATGGAGTAAAGACAGTCTCTTTAACAGGTGGTGCTGGGAAAACTGGTCAACCACTTGTAAAAGAATGAAACTAGACCCCTTTCTAACACCACACACAAAAATAAACTCAAAATGGATTAAAGATCTAAATGTAAGACCAGAAACTATAAAACTCCTAGAGGAGAACATAGGCAAAACACTCTCCGACATAAATCACAGCAGGATCCTCTATGATCCAACTCCCAGTATACTGGAAATAAAAGCAAAGATAAACAAATGGGATCTAATTAAAATTAAAAGCTTCTGCACAACAAAGGAAACTATAAGCAAGGTGAAAAGACAGCCTTCTGAATGGGACAAAACAATAGCAAATGAAACAACTGACAAACAACTAATCTCAAAGATACATAAGCAACTTATGCAGCTCAACTCCAGAAAAATAAATGATCCAATAAAAAAATGGGCCAAAGAACTAAATAGGCATTTCTCCAAAGAAGACATACGGATGGCTAACAAACACATGAAAAGATGTTCAACATCACTCATTATCAGAGAAATGCAAATCAAGACCACAATGAGGTACCATTTCACACCAGTCAGAATGGCTGCGATCCAAAAGTCTACAAGCAATAAATGCTGGAGAGGATGTGGAGAAAAGGGAACCCTCTTACACTGCTGGTGGGAATGCAAACTAGTACAGCCATTATGGAAAACAGTGTGGAGATTCCTTTAAAAATTGCAAATAGAACTGCCTTATGACCCAGCAATCCCACTGCTGGGCATACACACCGAGGAAACCAGAATTGAAAGAGACACGTGTACCCCAATGTTCATTGCAGCGCTGTTTATAATAGCCAGGACATGGAAGCAACCTAGAAGTCCATCAGCAGATCATTGGATAAGAAAGCTGTGGTACATATACAAAATGGAATACTACTCAGCCCTTAAAAAGAATAAATTTGACTCAGTTCTAATGAGATGGATGAAATTGGAACCGATTATACAGAGTGAAGTAAGCCAGAAAGAAAAACACCAATACAGTATACTGACACATATATATGGAATTTAGAAGACAGTAATGATGACCCTATATGTGAGACAACAAAGAGACACAGAGGTATAGAGTGGACTTTTGGACTCTGAGGGAGAGGGAAAGGGTGGGATGGTTTGGGAGAATGGCAATGAAACATGTATATTTTCTTGTAAGAAACGAAGCGCCGATCTATGTTCAATGTAGGATGCAGGATGCATGGGGCTGATGCACAGGATGATTCAAGTAGAGGATGTGGGGTGGGAGGTGGGAGGGGGCTTCGGCATTGGGAGATTGTGTTCACCTATGGCTGATTCCTGTCAATGTATGGCAAAACAAATACAGTATTGTAATTAAAAAAATAAATAAATTTAATAATTTTTTTAAAAAAAGGGAAAGCATTTTTCTCATCCTGCTAGTTGTGGAAGCAATTTCCCTGCAAAAAGTTGTCAAGATGCGTGAAGAGGTGGTAGTCGGCGGGCGAGAGGTCAGGTGAATATGGCGGATGAGGCGAAACTGGGAGCCCAACTCTTTCAGCTCTTGAAGTGTTGGTTGTGCGATGTGTGATTGGGCATTTTCATGGAGAAGACTTAGGCCCTTTCTGTTGACCAGTGCTGGCTATAGGCATTGCAGTTTTCAGTGAATCTCATCAATTTGCTGAGCATACTTCTCAGATGTAATGGTTTCAGCAGGAATCAGAAAGCTGAGCGGATCAGACCACCAAAGAGTGGCCAGGGTCTATTTTTGGTGCAAGGCTGGCCTTGGGAAGTGCTTTGGAGCCTCTTCTCAGCCCAGCCACTGAGCCGGTCATTGCCAGTTGTCGTATAAGTCACTTTTCATCACACGCCACAATCCAATTGAGAAATGGTTAGTAGTTGTTGCGTAGAATGAGAGAAAATGGTACTTCAGAAAGACAGACTTTTGGGGTTTTAGATCGGCTCATGAGGAACTCACTTATCAAACTTTTTCACCTTTCTAATTTGCTTCAAATGCCAAATGACCATAGAATGATCAATGCTGAGTCCTTCAGCAACTTCTCACGCAGTTGTAAGGGGATCAGCTCCAGTGATTACTCTTAACTGGTCGCCATTGCCTTCTGGCGGCTGCCCACTGTGCTCCTCATCTTCAAGGTTCTCGTCTCCTTTGCCAAACTTCTTGACCTCCCACTGCTCTGCACATTCATTAGCAGTTCCTGGGCCAAATGCATTGTTGATGTGGTCAGTTGTCTCTGATGCTTTATGACCCATTTTGAACTCATAACAAAACTGCTCAAATTTGCTTTTTGTCTAACATCATTTCCATAGTATCAAATAAATGTAAAGTAGGCAGCAAGTAATTAAGTCATTAGCAAAAAAAAAAGGCAAGAAATGCACATTAAGATAATGTATAACATAACCACATTTATTAAGAATGTATTCCAATATCAAACAGTAAGTTTCAACAATGCAAACACAGCGATTACGTTTGCACCGACCTAATAACTCTGAATAGGAAAGCAATACAAACTGCTTTATTTTTCATTCCACTAGTTATGGATTTGTGAAAATCAAAAACAATTACCCTGGCATGCAGCTGGTTCAAATACTGTATGCTGAACATATGAGTGAACAAAGAAATATTTTAAAGTACTGACTTGATTAAAATAAAATATCATTATTTACATTATAAAAATATTTTAATATTTACAATTTAAAATTTATTTATCTTATAAATAAACATAGGTATAATATAGATTATAGATATGTTAAAGCTGCCTGGAAAAACTGCCTGGCTCTGAAGGCTGGATTTTCGAATGCACTATAATTTATGATTAGAACATAAACACTGACTAACAGGAAAAGCTTGGGATTTGGGCCTAGGATCATAGTCTACTAGGAAACTAGTTTTCTCATTTGAAGTAGTCATGATAATAAATAAGACAGTATATGCTTAAAGGGGCTTCCCAGGTGGCCCTAGTGGTAAAGAACCCGCCTGCGAATACAAGAGACATAAGAGATGTGGGTTTAATCCCTAGGTCAGGAAGATCCCCTGAAGGAGGGCATGCAACCTCCAGTATTCTTGCCTGGAGAATCCCCTGGACAAATAAGCCTGGAAGGGCTATGGTGCATAGGGTCGCAGAGTCGGACACAACTGAAGCAGCTTAGCGTGCACACACACACACACACACACACACGTATATGTTTAAAAACAGCTTGGAAAAGCTAACGCGCTAAACCGATGCTAATAGCTTTTTGTTTAATCACATCTCACCAGGCTCAGATTTTTGTGTTTCTGCAAACTTGGATCCTACTTCTCTTTATATGGTTGTAAATATTACTTTTCTTCTGCCTTGGGCAGCCACATCCAACCAGAGGGTTAGACCAGCATGCAGTGTGCAGAGCGGGTATGTTTGTTGGCACCCGGCTGCATGTGTCTGTCCATGGGTGAACACAGCTGGGACACTGAGCGGAAATCGCTGGCCATCCTGGACAAGAGGCAAATGCCTGGGCACTGAACTCTGAGAATTCACTCAGTTTGTTTTCCGACAAACTCACAATTGGAAATGGGAGGCTTCCATGCCAACCCTTTCAGGTTTGTCTGGATGGAACGGCCATTGTCACCTTTTCTGTGCATGTGATCCAAAACATTCCTTCTTCAGTTTCTTGGCAGGTGACCATACCTAGGTGCCATTCGTGAGCAATAGGGCCTTCAAATCACATCCAGACAGAGATCTCTACCTACGTCTCCCACTCACCAACTGACCATGCTACCTGCTTCTTCTCCAGAGGCTGGAGGGAATGTAAATGGGCAGACGGTACCTGGACCAAAAGGAGGCCTCTAACCCATTCATATCATCCTTTCCTCTCTTCATTCATTGAGCCATTCATCACTGATATACCTTTTTATGAAGCTGTTGGATACCTACCCAGTGATAGGCCCCACGGTAGGCAGTGGGATCCTATAGTGAACAGGACCTGACCTCTCACCTTTGCCCTCCATCCTCCCATCACATAGGCTCTGTTCTTACACACCATGTTCCTGCCCCAGGATGTTTGCACTTGCTATTTCCTCTGCCTAAAACGTTCTTCCACCAACTCTTCCTAGAGCTCATGCCTCCCCTATTTATCTGGCCTCAGTTCACAAGTCACCTTTCCGCTGATCATACTATGTAAAAGAAATCTTCCTTCCCCACCACCCTGCATTTATTTTCTTTATAACTGATGTGAAATTATTCCATTTTTTGACAGTTTTGTCTTCTTCTCTGCTGGATCCCCAGACCTGACACACTGATTAGCTCATAATAAGATGCAGTAGATAAAATTTATTTAGCACTCATTGAATGCCAGTTGGCCTTCCCTGGTGACTCAGTGGTAAAGAACCCACCTGCCAATGCAGGAGTCATGTGTTTGATCCCCAGGTTGGGAAAATTCCCTGGAGAAGGAAATGGCAACCCACTGCAGTATGCCAGTTGCCGTTTAGGGGTATTTTATACACTCTCCCAATTAATCATTCCTACAAGCTGATGCACTGGATATTAATAGAGGGAAGTTGTGTAGTCATATAGTTAGATGTATACTATCATGTAAGAAACGAAGCACCAGTCTATGTTCGATACAGGATACAGGATGCTTGGGGCTGGTGCACAGGGATGATCCAGTGAGATGAAATGGGATGGGAGGTGGGAGGGGGTTTCAGGATTGGGAGCTCGTGTACACCTGTGGCTGATTCATGTCAATGTATGGCAAAACCAATACAGTATTGTAAAGTAGAATAAAGTAAAAATAAAATTAAAAAGAAAAAAGAAACAAGGTTGTTTTTTGAACTTAGGACATTTAAGTCCAGTGCCTGGGCTCCTAATCCCTACACAAGATAGTCACTGAATCCATCACCCAGTGTTTTGAATAAATGAATAAATATAAGAATGAATGAAAGAAAGACTCTAAGACAAGCATTAAACAATTTTTTGACAGCTACATAAGTGCAAAGAAGTGTATTACTATGATGTGAGTTTTCGATAGAGAGATCAAACCTAGTTAGTACCTCTGGGGAAACCAGCCAAGGGAAGTGACACTTAGACAGCCTGGCGTGTGGACAGGAGGTGGTGAGAGAAGAAGGTCATTCATCAGGTAATCTGCGGGCGACAGCTGAGCACAGGCGCCAGGCCTCAGCTTCAGAATAACATCCGTTTGTAACGGTGTGGAGAAGCAGGCAGGGCGTGGATGAAATAGGAGCAAAAGCTGGTTACGTATTTTGGAAGGCAATTTGCAGAATCCATGCTATCTATAATCAGTTTGCAGACTTTAAAAGATACCCACTTTTCAATCCAACAATTTCACTTTAACTAGCTAACCTACCGATACACTTGCCTACCTCCAAAGGGGAGTATATATAAGGAGGGTAAACACTGAAATAGCCCCAAACTGAATATTGAAAACCAAATACTTATCAACAAATAACACCATGCTGTGGGGAATATTCTAGAACAAGTTCTTAAATGATTTTATCAGCAATTCTATCAAGACACAGTAGCACTTTAAGATCTACAAGACATAGTGCCAAGTGAAAAAAGTCAAGTAACATTTCACTATGTAAAAAATGATCCCATTTATATTTTTTTACAGAGAAATTGAAGATATATGTGCGTGAACAGAATGCACACACATACACACAGAGATGTAAATACATGTTTTGAAATGTTAGCAATGCTTTGAAAAACTGTTCAGCAAATCTGTGATTTCCTGGGAGGAAAAAAGAGAAGAAAAAAAGACTCTGACTTTAAAAAAGTAAAGAATCTACAATGTTTGAATATTTATAATGAAAATGTAGGCATATATTACTGTGATTTTTAAAAATCTCATATTGAAATAAAAAGATTAAAAGCCAGCACTGTAAACAGAAATCCCCCTGAGAGTATCCCACAGGGCTCCACGGAGGCCCCATCCAGCTGAAACCCTCCCAGCCACACAATTGGATCTGGACCATCTTCCTAGAGTTTCCTACTGGTCCTGATTTGCTTCCTCAGGGCTTCCCTTGTGGCTCAGCTGGTAAAGAATCTGCCTGCAATGCAGGAAACTTGAGTTCGATCCCTGGGTTGGGAAGATTCCCTGGAGAAGGGAAAGGCTACCCACTCCAGTATTCTGGCCTGGAGAATTCCATGGACTATATAGTCCATGGGGTCGCAAAGAGTCAGACATGACTGGGTGGCTTTCACTTTGGCTGGAAGAAGGGTCACTTGTGTCAGTGGTTCTTGGATTCCGATCCCTGGCTAATCCCTGACTCGGCATTTGAGCTGTATCCAGGGTTCAGGACACCCGCCTGTCTATCCACCGTTCTACTGTGGCCCTGATTTGTACCAATCTGTGTAGCTTCACTTTGTTCATCCTCAGGGTTCTGTACCCTCATGGAGAAGCAAGGTAAAATGCCCTCCTCTGTCCCTTTGTCTCACAGATGAAAAGACACTTACTTTTGGCATTACCTGGTGATTAAGGTTAAGATCAAGTTTTCCACTGGAATTTCCCTTTTCTCTGCTGTGTTGCTGAATTTTCCATGTGGTTTCTGTTCTCTTTCCAGGATTCTGAAATTGAGTACCTCAACATACTGGCAGGCGAAATCACTCTTGGTTGGTTGAATCTTTAGTTGCATTAATAAAATAATGTCTTAATGATCTGGAATGTTTGGGCAAAGTAGTGACTACTTCTCCGAGACCTTGCCTTCTTAGAGTTTCTAGTCCAGTTTAGGAGACTGACTCATAAGCACATAATCTCAACACTGGTGGGTGGTAAAAATAGTCTGACTCATAAGAAGCTACAAATACAAACATTAGGGGTCCTCAGCTTAGCTAGAAAATTCTGGGACAGCTTCTTGGAGTAGACAGATGGGTGAGTAAGAGTATCTTGGCAGAGAAAGAAGAAGCAGCAGAGGGAAAATCATGAGTGAGCACATGGAGATTTGAAATGAACAGATTGACACTGTGCAAAGATTAGCAGTGATTGATGTGGCTGTGGCAGGAGATGGCACAGGAGAGGCAGGCAGGGCCCAGGCAACAGAAGGCCTAGAATCCAACTCATACCATTTCCACTGCATCAGAACATGCCAACTGGCATTTCAGCAGTGACCTCCAAATGACTATGATTTTAGCACCTTTATACTGATGCTTTTGAACTGTAGTGTTGGAGAAGATTCTCGAGAGTCCCTTGGACTGCAAGGAGATCCAACCAGTGCATCCTAAAGGAAATCAGTCTTGAGTGTTCATTGGAAGGACTGATGCTGAAGCTGAAACTCCAATACTTTGGTCACCTGAGATGAAGAACTGACTTATTGGAAAACACCTTGATGCTGGGAAAGATGGAAGGCGAGAGGAGAAGGGGATGACAGAGGATGAGATGGTTGGATGGCATCACCGACTCAATGGACATGAAATTGAGTAAACTCCGGGAGTTGGTGATGGACAGGGAGGCCTGGCATGCTGCAGTCCATGGGGTTGCAAAGAGTTGCACACGACCGAGCGACTGAATGGATACCGAGTCCATATTATGTTCAAATGGATTGGGGAAGGGAAGAGGTCAGATTTGTTAAATATTGGTGAAAATAATATTTGACATTCTTTCCTAAAATAAAATGGTCCATTTTTAGAAAGTTCTAGATAATAAGCCAGAGAAGGCAATGGAACCCCACTCCAGTACTCTTGCCTGGAAAATCCCATGGATGGAGGAGCCTGGTAGGCTACAGTCTATGGGATCGCCAAGAGTCGGACACGACTGAGTGACTTCACTTTCACTTTTCACTTTCATGCATTAGAGAAGGAAATGGCAACCCACTCCAGTGTTCTTGCCTGGAGAATCCCAGGGATGAGGGAGCCTGGTGGGCTGCCGTCTCTGGGGTTGCACAGAGCCAGACATGACTGAAGTGACTTAGCAGCAGCAGCAGCAGATAATGAGCACCAGGGAGATTGCTTTTCAGGGCCAGCCGCCCACATACTGATGGCTCACAGTCATAAGGAGGTAAATACAGGGCTTAGGGATGGTGCCAGTCTCAGGATGTACTCTAAAGGATTCCTCTCCATCCTAATGAATCTTGTGTTTGGAAGGTGTTTATGCAGAGATGATTTGTCTCTCTAAGAGAGAACAACCAGATGTTCCATTGATATTAGGATTTTGTGATACAGTCTGGATACCAGCATTGTAGCATACTAGAGGGTTCTGATGCAGTACCCACTTGCCATGGTAATTCCAAACGCAACACCGCCAGGTTTGAATACCAGGTGATTCGGTGTACTACAGTTGTCCCTTGGTATCTGGGGATTGGTTCCCTGACCCCCCACAGATACCAAAATCCACAGACGCTCAAGTTCCTCATATAAACTTGTGTAGCATTTGCATATAAACTATATTCTCCCATATACATTGAATCTTCTCTAAGGAGACTTATACAGTACAATGTAAATAGTTGTAAATACAATATGAACACTATATAAGTAGTGTTTGCATGCAACAAATCCAAGTTTTGCTTTTTGGAATTTTCTGGAATTTTCAAATATTTTCCATCTGTGGTTGGTTGGATCTGAGGATGCAGAACCTGCAGATATGGAGGGCCAACTGTGCTAGATTCAAACAGACATTCTAAATTATATTTATTAGTGCTTTTGATGAAAAAAGAATAAGAAAAATAACCTACTGTTCTATCACTGATAAATTTACCCTGTCATCCCAATTTACTTTTACTTTATTTCGAAGCTTATTGAGATATAATCTATACACAGCAAAATTTAGCCTTTTGAGGGTACAGTTGTGTGAATTCAGATAAGCCCACGTAACCATGACCCCCAGCTGGGATGCAGAACGTGTACCCCCAGAAGTTTCTTCATGCTTTTTGGTGGGTGCTTTTCCCCACCCTTTACCCCTGAAAATCACTAACCCAATTTCTGCCCCTACACTTTGCCTCAACTATTAAGAAATAATTTAAGAATCAAGTAAGAAATTTCAAATATTAAAGTTAATTTAAGAAGTAATTTCTTCTTTTTTGTGAAAGTTCTGGAGTTGGAAGAAGTAGAATCCTATTTTGTCAGTTACTTTTCCTTTACTGCATAGTGGTTAAAAAATGTAGTCTTAGACTTTTGACATAATGGAATTTACTGAGATTTTCTCCATAATTATTACATGGTTAATTTTTCTAAGTATGAAACAACTACTTGAAATAAGAGTGGTCTCCATCAGTTGATATGCCAATGTGTATTAGAATGACCAGATTAATTTTAATTATGGCATGGGTACTCAGTCAGGTCTGACTCTTTGCAACCCCATGGACTATAGCTGACCTGGCTCCTCTGCCCATGGAATTCTCCAGGCAAGAATACTGGAGTGAGTTGCCATTTCCTTCTTCAGGGGATCTTCCTGACCCAGGATTGAACCCAGGTCTCCTGCAATGCAGACCGACTCTTTACCGTCTGAGCCACCAGGAAGACCTATGGTGGGAAATCTGCCTGCAATACAGGAGACTCAGGTTCAGTCCCTAGGTGGGGAAGACTCCCTGGAGGAGGAAATGGCAACCCACTCCAGTATTCTTGCCTGGGAAATCCCATGGACAGAGGAGTCTGGGGGGCTACAGTCCATGGGGTCACAAAGAGTCGAACTTGACTGAGTGACTGAGCACTGAGCACAGTTCAGTCCATAGAATCAATTTTAACTCTTAGGTCTTTAAAAATTCTTAAATATATATTTTTCACCTAATTCTTAAGAATGACTGCAGATGCTGTTGCTAAGTTGCTTTAATCATGTCTGACTCTTTGCAACCCCATGGACTATAGTGCACCAGGCTCCTTTGTCCATGGGATTCTCCAGGCAAGAATACTGGAGTGGGTTGACGTGCCTTCCTCCAGGGGATCTTCCTGACCCAGGGATCAAACCTACATCTCCTGCACTGTAGGCAGTTTCTTTACCACTGAGCTACTGGAGAAGCCCAAGCAAGACTAATATATCAAAATAAACAATGACTCAAATGCAGTAAAAGCTTATCTCTCACTCTCATAAAATATTCGGGTCACAGCGGTTCTCCTGAAGGCAGTGGTTCAAAGACCCAGCTCTTTCTTCCTTGAGGCTCCTCCATGTCCCAAGGCCCTATCATTGCCTTGGGGAAGAGAGAGCAGAGTGAGTTTCTTAAAGTCTTAGCCCAGAAATATCTTACATCAGATTGTCTGGAATTTCATCACATGGCCTTATCTAGCTGCAAAGGAATCTGGGAAATCCAAAGTTGTGTACTTGGGACGAAAAGCACACAGACTCTGATGAGCAGCTAGCAACCCCTGAGCCAGTTCTGTGTGCTAATGGGAGTGAGTTAAAATCTCTTTAATGTTTCTGTGTATTTGTCACTATTCCCTGCCTTTTTCGCTGTACCAGGTCTCAGCTGCAGTTGGGGAGATCTAGTTCCCTGGCCAGGGATCGAACTCGGGTCCCCTGCACTGGAAATACAGAGTCTTAACCACTGAACCACAAGGGAAGTCCTTTATTCTTTATATAATTTGATGCTTTGTTGTTTGGTACATGGATCTTGTTCAGTCTCTAAGTCATGTCCAACTCTTCACAACCCCATGGACTGCAGCACACCAGGCTCCTCTGTCCTCTACTATCTCCTAGAGTTTGCTCAAACTCGGGTGTTAATACTGGCTTAAACAACACAAAGGTATTACCTTACAGCTCTGGGGATCTGACGATTCACTGGACTAACATCAGTGTGTTGGCAGGGCTGTACTTTTTCTGCAGGCTCCAGGGGAGGATCTGCTTCCTTGCCTTCCTTGCTTCCAGAGACTACCCTTCTTCCTTGGTTTGTTCCTTGACTACCCTTCTTCCTTCCTCTTCCATCTTCCAAGACAGAAATCCCATCACTGCAGCCCCCGCTTGCATCATCATATCTCATCCTCTGAGAGCACTCCCTTCCTCTTTCACTTATGAGGGCCCTCATGATTGCACTGGGTCCATGTCGATAATTCAGGATAATCTCCTCATCTCAAAATCTTTCATGGAAATTCATCTATAAAGTCCCTTTTGTCATGGTCTCATATTTACAAGCTTCAGGAATTGTGCACGGACATCTTTGGGGGAACCATTATTCTGCCCAACCACAAAATCTGAAGCTCCACATAGGTGATCATCATGGTCTTGTTGTGGATAATATCTTTTATCACCTTAAAGTGCCACTTTTGCTTTGTTTCAGTTCTTGGCCTAGAATTCAACCTTGTGTGACATCAGCACAGTTTGTTAATAGTTGCTTGATGTGTCTTTGTCAAGCCTTTGCTTTTAACCTTATTGAATCACTTATTTTGAATGTCTTTCATTCAAAACTTGAGTTCTTATAAACTTGAGCCTGAAGTTTTCTTTTTTAGGGAATGAGTTTGACTCTCTTACAGTTACTGCTGTTGTTTTGCCTCATTCTGTCATCTTCTTTTGTGTGCATGCTTCTTTTTAAGTTTTCAGTTAAACTGAAAACTTTTGCTATATGGGTTATCTTTTTGTTATATGGGTTATCTTTCCTCAATCTTATTTAGAGTCCTTGCTTTTTCTTCTGCTATTTTCAAAGTTTTATTTATCTGATTTTAGTTCTTCAAGTGGTTATAATTATACATTTTTAAGTAAGCTTGAACCTTATTAGTTTACCAATATTTGACACATCTATTGAATCCTCTCCATGAATAAAAACATTCATCGTAAACTTCTTCTCATTCATCTACACAAATACAGCCTTAATTTTCACTTACAATATTATTATTCTTTCTTCTTCCAATTTTATTGAGATATAAGTGACACACAAAACTGCATAAGTTTAAGGTGTAAGCACAGTGATTTGACTTATACACATCATGAAATGATTATCACAATAAGTTTAGCGAACATTCATCATCTCATACAGACATAAAACCAAAATAGAGAAAAATTTTTTCCTTATGATGAGAACTCTTAGGAATTATTCTCTTAACATTCATATATAATCCACCGCAACATTAATTATGTTTATCAAGTTGTATGTTTATCTCAACTACTTATTTAATCTTATAACTGAGAGTTTGTACCTTTCGACTGCCTTCGTTCAATCCCCCCCTCCTCTCATGCCTTGCCTCTGATAACTGCATATCTGATTTCTTCTTCTGAGTTTTTCTTTGTTTCTGAAGTAAAACTGACCTACAAAACGATGTTAGCCCCAGTTACACAACAAAGTGATTCTGTATTTCTATACATTTAAAAATGATCACCAGGATAAGTCTAGTTACAACTTGTCACCGTACAAAGATACTACAGTTACTGACTATATGCCTCACTCTGTACATTCCATTCCGACGACTCATTCATTCTGCACCTGAAGTTTATACCTCTTAATCTCCTTCACTTGTTGCTTTCATTATTCTTATTGCTGTCATTGCCACAGGATTAAGCACACTATAAGGATTTATGGCGTTTGCCATCTACAGTTATGATATGCAGGTCTGCTCCTTTCCTGATAATCTCAAGCTCAGTGCTCACCCAGCCTCTCGTCGCTGTCCCCACTAACCTGTTTCTGCCCAAGCTCCACCTCCAATGTGTCTGGCTTTGCCCCCTTAGATATCTGAAGAACTCTTTCTTTCCTTTGGCATTGTATTATCTTTATTGAGGTATGTCTTAGTATTGATCACTCTGTATCATTTTTACCTGCGGCAGTAAAAAGACAATGATCAATACTGCCTTTTGATCAGGAGAGGCTTCATTTTAGGCAGAACATGAGTTTTTCCCCCAGTAAATCTCTGAATAATGCTTTTGTTCATTTATTGGATTCTCTTTGGATCATTTCCGTCCAATATATTTGTTTATATTCTCTGTATATCTTTGTTTACATTCTCTGTATGCATTATGATCACCTCAGTTTTGCATTCTCTTTCTTGTTGTTGAGTCTCTTATTTGATTTTACCTATTATTTTGTTTGTTTTCTTGGCTGTGTCACACAGCTTGTGGGATCTCAGTTTCCAGACCAGGGACTGAACTCTCGCGCTTTGACACTTGAAAGCACAGAGTCCTAACCACTGGTCCTCTGAGGAATTCCCAATTCTCTTATTTGTTTTCTTTATTTCGTATTCTTTCTTGAAGGATTATTACTATTTTAAGTTGTTGATGAACAAACGCATTGCTCTAAGGAAATGATTCAGGGTAACAGGCCCTCCCCACTCCACTCCCCCAGGGCACCTTTGCTGATTCTGCCCATGCCCATTTAAACATCCACAATTCCAGAACCAAGGTTACAGGTTCACAGTCTCAGCTTCTTTACTGTTCTGTCATGGGAAGGCTTTTCTCCCAGAAAACCAGAGTGATAACTATCTGCTTCCCCCTCCTCCACATAGGATGCCCCCAAGGAAAAGGGGGCACTGCACGGTTCCGGGGACAATTTCCACTTCTTACAAATGACAGGGTAACGTGGCGTAGGGGCTTCCCGGGTGGTGCAGTGGTAAAGAATCCACTGCCAATGTAAGAGATGTGGGATCGATCCTTGGGCCTGGAAGATTCCCTGGAGGAGGAAATGGCAACCTGCTCCAGTATTCTTGCCAGGAAAAGTCCATGGACAGAGAAGCCTGGCAGGCTGCAGTCCATGGGGTCACAAAAGAGTCAGACACAAATGAGCACACACACAAAGATGTTTTGAAGATTCTGAACACTGCCACCTAAAACCCTTCTGTGTGTAACTTCCCAGAGAAACTCAGAGAGAAATGTTACAACATTTTAAAGAGATTTGGCATTTGCTGCCACAAGAGAATTCATAAAGTGAATTAATTATTTAGCTATTTTCTGTAAAGCAGCCTAGAAATACCTTTGGGGCATCTGTGTTTAATTCTGCTAAAGGATGAGCAGTCTGCCTAATTTCTCCCTTTCATATTTTACTAACATTTTTCCTCCTCTATTTACTCCATTAAAGTCTACAACAGCATAAAGGATGAAAGAATGCATTCAAGTGTTTTAAAATGCTAATTTCATCAAGCCTGTGGTGGCTGTTCAAGGTGATTTCTCCTTTAAGGAGGAGATGACTTGGTAAATTTCTGACTCCAATGTAAACTGTTCAGTGTTCAGTTCACAGCCTCACTAATTTATGTGTTAATTTGATCAGGAGCAGTTTACATTGCGAACCACAAAACCTGTGTTTCCTTCATTGTTGTTGACAACAGGGAATCCACTTCATGTATGTAAATCAGGCATTTACTCCTCTCTGAAAGGCAAAGTGCAGCGATCAGAGGTGATGGAAACCATGAGTTAGTAGAAATTCCATGAGCACAGAAGCTACGAGGAAGTAGACTAGAATAATAGAATAGAAAGACACTCAGAGTAGTAACAAAAATAGGCAGAAAGTATTATTGCTCTGTGGGTTGAACTGCAGAAAAGGGAACACTGAACGGTCACCTTGAGTGAGGGATTAATAACATGACCTTGAGAATGACATTGGAATCCAAATGGCATCCCAGTCTCCCTAGGAGGCGCAGCTCTACCACTGATTTATCTTTCTAATTAGGAAGTATATTTATAAGCATCCCCATTACTGGGGGCCATCTGAATGGTCCTGCAAAGTAAGATTCAAGCCAAAGTCATGGTCCCATGAGAAGACCAGATGGCAGGTATGGCTGGATGAAGGCAGACCAACCAGTGCTTTGGCTTTAGTCTCTAAGTCATGTCCGACACTTGCAACCCCATGGATTGTAGCCTGCCAGGCTTCTCCATCCATGGGATTCTCCAGGCAAGAATACTGGAGTGGGTTGCCATTTCCTGCTCCAGGGGAGCTTGCTCTAACCCAGGAATCGAACCCCAGTCTCCCTCATTGCAGGCAGATTCTTTACCAACTGAGCTATGACAGAAGCCCCCAAACTAACCAATGTCGGTGAGAAAAAACACTCCAATGTATGTGCAGCCAAGGAATAAAGGACAGCCTGTCTCCATAGATAAAGGAGAGCATACTTAAGTGGTCATCATGCTAGAGACAGTCTTCTTCACACATTCAACAAGCAACATCAGGCACAGGACTGGCAGGACCACATACGTGAACACACAGACTGTGCGAAGCCGCAGCCCCACCTCCCAGCCGAGCGATGAGAGTACAGAGTCCCTGCCCCTGCGGAGCTCACATTTGAATGGGGCTCACAGGAAACTGTTGGCTGAACTGCATCACAGGACGGGTGGGAGCTAGAGCACTTATCCTCTCTCTCCTGCCGTCTACTGACCAAGGGCTGCTCTGCTCTTCCATGTCATCTCCACGCCTACAGCCAATGAACAAACAGCCTTGGACAGACAATCAGGAGGCTACCGGTGGGTTAGAGAGCTGTTCCCTGTGGCCTCCAGGCCAGGCTGGGCTAAGGCACGGGAGGGACACCCACAGCCCCTGTTATGGCCACAGGTCACTTTCCAGAAGGACTGGACTGAGTGGAAGTGGCTGTCTTAGGAGCGTAACATGTGCTCTTCCATGGTCACCAATTGGAGGGAAAAGAGCACAGAGGAGTTGGGCTGGCAGATGGCAGAAGACAGCAAGGTCTCACCTATTTTCTCAGTGACATGAGAACAGAGGTCATCAGCCAGTGGAGCAGACAGGGGAAGGTGTTCGAGGTTGGAGGAAAGCTAAAGTGTGAAATGGTCATCACAAAGTGTAGGGAGGTGTGTTTACTGGAGAAATAGCATGGGGTGGGATGGTGCTGAGTGCTCTTCCGAAATCAGAAACCACCATTCCAGTTATATGCCTTCTTCCAGCGACACTCGGGTGGCAGCAAACAGCTTGTCTGGTTTAATTAGGGCTGGGACATTGTCAGGTGTGTGTGTGAAGGGGCGAGGGGACCAGAGAGCTAAGGGTTAAGCTTTGGCATCAGGAGAAATCCAGGTTTGAGGGGGTGGGGCTAAAATGTAGACACTTTGGGTGCCCTCTTTAACAGAAGGTTTACCAAATCACAAATGTAAAATTAAACACATGAGTGAATTTTTTTTAGAATCAGAAAATAAGAAAATTTAAAACTCAATGCTTACTGCAGACATCATAACATCCAAAAAAATAACATGCGTTTTAATTAGCTGTCTGATACAACTTTGTATTACTTCTTTTCCTGCCCTCTTTTGCCTATTCATGTGACAATAATCTTAGAGAACAGAAACGTAATTCAGTCTTTCCTCTATCAAGGTTGATGGATATCTGGGTTTTTTTTTTCTATTGATAGTTGCAGAAATAAAGCATATGACTTCACACAGATATAATTACTGTGTGTAATACTGATACAGGTTTTATGCTGCTGCTGCTGCTAAGTCGCTTCAGTCGTGTCCGACTCTGCGAGACCCCATAGACGGCAGCCCACCAGGCTCTCCCATCCCTGGGATCCTCCAGGCAAGAACACTGGAGTGGGTTGCCATTTCCTTCTCCAATGCATGCAAGTGAAAAGTGAAATTGAAGTCGTTCAGTTGTGTCCGACTCTTTGTGACCCCATGGGCTGCAGCCTACCAGGCTCCTCCGTCCATGGGATTTTCCAGGCAAGAGTACCGGAGTGGGGTGCCATGGCCTTCTCCAGGTTTCATGCTACTCATACGGAAAAACTGGTAGATTCCATATATCAGCCATCAGAAAAGAGCGGATTTATAAGAATAAATGTTGCAATGTTGCATCACTGAGGTATCCATGAGGAATTTCCACACACCACCTTCTGGGTCCACACGTTTTGAAGCTTGGTTCTCCCTCATTACCCAGACACTTCCCGAGCTGAGCTCTATAGAACCTGCTCAAATCGCAATATGACCCTGGCCTCTGACCCCTTGTGTCCTGATGACGGATGGATCAGCATAAAAGGCAGTAGGAATATTCTGGAAGTGAGGTTTACAGGAGGACAGCTAGTGCTGTTCTTACTATACTCAACTTTCCCTTAGCCACAAACTGAAAATCGCTCTGGACAATTCAGCCCCACCCAACAAAAAGGCACATGCAACAGAGTGGACGTGTGAATAGAAAGATCCAGTGATTCTCAACCGATTGTGGCTTAAATAGCTCACTTTTGCAAATTTTGCAATCGCACATAAACTTATGACTTTTGAGGGCCTCTCTCAGAGTCATAACAGGACCCAGATGTCACTAGCTACACAAATATCTCTTTAAGGCATAACTGTAATAAAGTGTCTTCTTACTTCTAAGCTAGATGAGAAGTTGGATGTAGAAACACAGCAAGATAAATTTTATCAATAGAAGGTGTGGATCCTGTTGAAAAGTGCTGAGGCGGGCGGCTCTAGAGACAATGCATTGAAAATACAGGTTGAAGTAGGTCTCAGGCTGAGATGCCTGAATCCAAGATCTTGGATTTTGTAATATTTTAACAAAAATAAGAACTTAAGTAGACCACCGGGCTTACACAGGATGGAGGCAATGATAGCTGGACACAAAAAAGCCAGGCATTGCATGGATTCCAGGGCCACACTGTCCCATATGGTGGCTACTAGCCACATTTGATTACTCACATATAACTCAACTAAAAACTCATTTCAGGGGCCCAACACCCATACCAGGTGGGCATATACCCATATCTGTCTACTACAATGAAAAGTGCAGATATATTGACAGAACAGTCCTGTGATAGAACATTCTATTGGACAATATACTCTAGAAGACATTGTAATTAGTAAGAATTATAACCAAAGTGTTGGGGTATTAAAAATGAGCTGCACTGCTTGAGTTCAAATCCTGGCTCCATCAAGGACTAGCAATGTATCACTTTGGATACATTACTTAGCCTGTCTGTGCCTTAGTTTCCTCATCTTTAAAATGGATATTATCATAATGCTTACCTTGGAGGGTTGTTGTGAAGATAAGTTAATATAGCAAATGCTTGGGATAGTACCTGGCACATAGGAAATACTACTTAAGTGTTAGCTATGCTTCAGTTCAGTTCAGTTCAGCCTCTCAGCCGTGTCCAACTCATTGTGACCCCATGAATTGCAGCACGCCAGGACTCCCTGTCCATCACCAACTCCTGGAGTTCACTCAGATTCACATCCATTGAGTCAGTGATGCCATCCAGCCATCTCATCCTCTGTTGTCCCCTTCTCCTCCTGCCCCCAATCCCTCCCAGCATCAGAGTCTTTTCCAATGAGTCAACGCTTCACATGAGGTGGCCAAAGTACTGGAGTTTCAGCTTTAGCATCATTCCTTCCAAAGAAATCCCAGGGCTGATCTCCTTAAGAATGGACTGGTTGGATCTCCTTGCAGTCCAAGGGACTCTCAAGAGTCTTCTCCAGCACCACAGTTCAAAAGCATCAGTTCTTCGGCACTCAGCTTTCTTATTATAGGCTAAAAATCCTCACTGAATGAGGGAGTATAAAAGGAGGGGAACCAGGATCAGAAGATGACTGCAACATTGAGGGGCACCAATGAGACAGTCTGAGGGTGGTGCTGGAGAAAAGCTGGAATTTTGAAGAGAGGAGGGCAGAGTTTGCACTGGGAGCCAGCAAGGCACCTAACCCTTCTCTGGGCTCCAGGAAATGCGGCTGGAAACAATACCATATTGTAGAGGGTATGAGAGGGCTATAGAGAAAAACAGCCACTCAGGGCACAGCTTCATTTCTGCTGATAGGACAAGGTGGATGATCTACTCAGAAGGTGGGAGAAGAGGTCGATGTTGGATGGAATTTTGCTGATGGTAACCCCAGTGTCGCAAATAGCCGAAGACAAAAACTGGGGAAGCAGGCATGTTGGAGAACAATCAAATGACAAAGACTTGCCTGGAGAAGCATCACAGTGGCCAGGTTCCCCTGGGAAGCTCACACTTCCAGTGTGACTGAGCCACAGCAGAGTGGAAGGCATGAAGGTGTGAAGAGGGTCAGGGTCTGTTGGGGGCAGGTGGGGACCCTGTGGTCATCACAGCCTCCTCTGCAGGTCCTTTTGGCAATTTACAATGGATGTTGGACAGTGTCACAGCCAGAGGGGCAGAGCTCTGGGTGACTTAGTGTCAAAAATCAGGTAACTCTTCTGTTTTAACCCATTTCCCCCTACATCACTCCATCCATCCATATCCCCCACCAATCTGTGGACTCACCCATCAAGTCACCCACAAATCCATCCACCCATCTATGCATCCAGCTGCCCACACATCTGACAACTTCCCACCCATGTACCTATCTCTGGCTACCCTTATAAGCACCTGATAAATGAAAGGCTTCACGTTTCATTTAGACGACTGAAGCTTTTTCATTTCCAATTCCATTTTCTCCATTTCTCTTTATCACGATGGATTTTATGCACGTAAATCCCTTGTCTCGTTTATAATTTCAGCTTCAAGACCACAGTTCAAGCCATTCTTCTCCCCACAGAGGCCCCTTCTCCTCCATGCTATTTGCACTGCTTGGGCATGACTAATTAACTTCTCTAATCATCATAAGCCTCCTCCCAAGACTGTCAGCATTAGGCAAGAGCAAGTCGAAAGCATTGTGTCATTTCCTCAAATTTAATAAGGAAACAATAGCTTGGGATTTATAAGTTTTCTGACAGTACAGACATTTGCCCAAGGAGAGATAGATAAATAAACTCCAGTTCATCAACTGGAAAGACGTGCATAAATAGAGGAAAGGATTGTTGAAAATATATGTTGAGCCTGAGCTCTCTCCAGCATAGTGTTTGGAGGAAGGATGATAAGAGCTGATGTTTATGCAGCTCTTACTAAGGGCCAGGGTCTCTGTCTGCATTGTTTTATTTAATTATCACTGCATAAAGGATATATTTAGCTGTTATCCCATTTTGCAAATAAGGAAACTGAGGCATTGCTCAGTGTCATAGTCAAGCATAGGCAGCTGGGAAGTCTGCCTCTAGAGCCCATGTTCTCACTCTATTCTACTACATGGAGGGTTGAGGCTTAACTGGAGACCAGGTATACAGTGGAAGTAGCATAGCAGAGCCTGAGGGTCAAGGGCTTCAGGCCCTTGAGCCTCCTTACTGCCAATACCTCATTGGGTGACCTTGGGTGAGTATATGAAAATCTGGTTTTCATAAAATGAAAAGGCTGAGTTGATGATCTCCCAGGGCTGTTCCAGCCCCAAAGCCTGGAAGATTTTCATTACTACATCACTGGCTATGGAATTCATTTACATTAAAGTCAAAGCTGCTGAAAAGTTACCCAAGCAGCCAGAATTAACCAGAGCAAGGACTTCAGGTGGAAATATCAATACACCAAACTTAAAACACAGTCTAGGCAATTCTGTGTCCAGGGAGGGCACCAGAGATGATCCCACCATTGGAAACTGTGAGTCCACTGCCCGTGGATGCCTCAAAAATCTTTAAAACCCAGCTTTACAGACAACTGCTTACAAGGAGGCACACAACTCATCCCCAGCATAGACAAGACGCTGAGTAGACTCCTCCATTCAAAAATCTGCTGTGTACCGCCTACCATTTTGGAAAAGACCCTGATGCTGGGAAAGACTGAGGGCAGGAAGAGAAGGGGATGACAGAGGACAAGATGGCTGGATGGCATCACTGACTCAATGGACGTGAGTTTGAGCAAATTCTGGGAGATGGTGAAGGACAGGGAAACTTGGAGTGCTGCAGTCCATGGGGTTGCAAAGAGCTGGACACAACTGAGCAACTGAACAACAGCCACCACCACCACCTACCATGTACCCAAGTGCTGAAGATACCAGGTGACTAGATCAGAGACAGGCCATAGACATCCAGCCTGGGGAGCTGGAACACGCCCTGCATGGGAGCATATTCCAAAGGTTTGAGGGCCCAGATGGGGGCAATAATCCACATTCTCCCCAGTCTCACTGGCTTCCTTCAGTCTCTCAGACTTGCCAAGCCCCCTTCCTTCCACTTCCCCAGGTTCTGAAATGTTCTTCCCCAGCTCTGGGGACAGTGGGCTCCCTCTTAAGCTCCAAGGGACAGATTACAAGTCACCTCTTCAAAGAGCCCCCCTTTCACTCCTCACCTATGAGCTCCTTTACCGTTCTCCATCCCAGCATATAGTTAGATATATTTTTAAATTTTTTTGGAGTAGAGTTGCCTTACAATGTTGACTTAGTTTCTACTGTACAGCAAAGTGAATTGGCTATATGCATACATATACCCCCCTTTTTGTTTTTGGATTTCCTTCCCACTTAGGTCCCCACCGAGCAGTGAGTAGAGTTCTCTGAGCTATACAGTAGCCCCCATTAGTTATCTGTTCTATGCATGCACGCTCAGTCGCTCAGTCATGTTCAACTCTCTGCGACTCTAAGGACTGTAGCCCACTGGGCTCCTCAGTCCATGGGATTCTCCAGGCAAGAATACTGGAGGGGATTGCCATTTCCCCCTCCAAAGGATCTTCCCGACCCAGGGATCGAACCCACATCTTCTGCATCTCCTGCATTGCAAGCAGATCCTTTAACCACTGAGCAACTAGGGAAGCACTATTTTATACACAGCATCAATAGCATATAAATGTCAATCCCAATCTGCCAGTTCATCCTCCCCCTTTTCCCACTTTGGTGTCCTTACCTTTGTTCTCTATGTCTGTGTCTCTATTCCTGCCCTGCAAATAGGTTCATCTACACCACATTTCTAGACTCCACAAATGTTAATATACTGTATTTGTTCTTCTGACTTACCTCACTCTGTACGACAGATGGCAAATGGCAGGCAAATAGCATGATTTCGTTCCTACCTCTGTTGAAACCACTGATGGTGATTATTTTTCTTACACCCTCACTAAACTGAGTTCCAAGAGGGAACATGCTGGGTCTACTATAACCACCGTGCTACTCCAGTGCCCCCCAGCCAATGCCTGCCAGATCGTTTCAAACCTTTTGTGAATGAGGAGCTAGCTGTGGGGAGGCAGGGAAGGCTCCACAGGGGAGACGTCGGAAGGAAGAGCAGGTTCCCAGGAGTGCAGGGTAAGGACACGGTGCACGTTCAGGATGGTAGCATGTGCAAAGACACGGGGGTAACACTGAGAAAGAGGATCCCAGGAAAGTGTCTGATGGGGAATGAGGGACGTGGCCCCCTCTCAACACCTGTGGATCCAAACCTTGGAAGGACCCGCCCTTTCTTTTTCTTCTTCAGGAAAATGTAAGCAAACACAACCACTGAGTCTCAAATAAAACAAGGCTAATTTAAACAAGCAATTGATGCAAATGATGGCTTACAGATGCCTGAAGAGGGAAGAAACCTCACAGCTGATAATGCCAGATATGACAATGAATCACAATTTGTGTCTCCAGATTATTCTACTAAAATTAAAAAAAAGGCTACACTACGTCTGTCTTGGTGCATCTCCTTAAAGGACTGGCCGACAGTCATTATCACATGAGTCTAATTTACACCCGCCTGTAGGCCCACTGCATGTCCAAGGTTACTGATATTTCTCCCAGCAATCTTGATTCCAGCCTGTGCTTCTTCCAGTCCAGCGTTTCTCATGATGTACTCTGCATATAAGTTAAATAAGCAGGGTGACAATATACAGCCTTGACGTACTCCTTTTCCTATTTGGAACCAGTCTGTTGTTCCATGTCCAGTTCTAACTGTTGCTTCCCTTATGGCAGAAAGTGAAGAGGAACTAAAAAGCCTCTTGATGAAAGTAAAAGTGAAGAGTGAAGAAGTTGCCTTAAAGCTCAACGTTCAGAAAACGAAGATCATGGCATCTGGTCCCATCACTTCATGGGAAATAGATGGGGAAACAGTGCAAACAGTGTCAGACTATTTTCTTGGGCTCCAAAATCACTGCAGATGGTGACGGCAGCCATGAAATTAAAAGATGCTTATTCCTTGGAAGAAAAGTTATGACCAACCTAGATAGTATATTCAAAAGCAGAGACATTACTTTGCCAACAAAGGTCTGTCTAGTCAAGGCTATGGTTTTTCCTGTGGTCATGTATGGATGTGAGAGTTGGACTGTGAAGAAAGCTGAGTGCCGAAAAATGGATGCTTTTGAACTCTGCCGTTGGAGAAGACTCTTGCAAGTCCCTTGGACTGCAAGGAGATCCAACCAGTCCATTCTGAAGGAGATCAGCCCTGGGATTTCTTTGGAGGGAATGATGCTGAAGCTGAAACTCCAGTACCTTGGCCACCTCATGCAAAGAGTTGACTCATTGGAAAAGACTCTGATGCTGGGAGGGATTGGGGGCAGGAGGAGAAGGGGACAACAGAGGATGAGATGGCTGGATGGCATCACTGACTCGATGGACGTGAGTCTGAGTGAACTCCAGGAGTTGGTGATGGACAGGGAGGCCTGGCATGCTGCAATTCATGGGGTTGCAGAGAGTCGGACACGACTGAGTGACTAAACTGAACTGAACTGAACTGATAGGCCCACTGAATTCTTCTCATCACAAACAAGATCCTCTTTCGAGAGCACAGCTCTGGCAAGGAAAGTAGCGAGGCCTGGTTCACAGATGCGTCTCCCAGCCCTCTCCTCAGCCCCTGTTTCCCAGTATCTTCTTCCCATCTCATCTTGACTGCACTCTTAGGCAGTGGTCCCCACCCTTTCTGGCACTAGGGATTGTCTTCACGGAAGATAATTTTTCCATGGATGGGCAGGGCATTAGATGGGGGGTAGGGAGGATGGTTATGGGATGATTCAATAGTATTTCATTAAGTATTCCATTAAATAAAGCACACAAGAAAGTGTACTCTCTGATTATCCCATCAGCTCCAGCTCAGACCGTCAGACATCAGATCCCAGAGGTGGGGATCCCTGCTCTTACGGTGGGGTGATGCAGTTGAGGACTTCTTCTGAGCTGCCGAGCACCACAGAACTGGTTCTGTGTCATCTTCCTATCTCCCCCAAGTGCTGATGCCAAGTCTGTTCCCTCTGCTTTAGATATTTGCATAGAAAGTGTACCCAGGAGCTTATAGTGTTGAGAGGGGAAATTAACCAATGCTAATGACAAGGACAGCACATTACATCCAGATCAACCCCCAACGCACTCATCACAGGGCTGGCGCCACAGTGCAGACACCAGAGGAATTAGTGATGATGAGACCCCTCCTTGTCGAGTGGAACTGGAGAAGTGATCATTACTTGGAGTTTATATGCTTCCTCAAATGGAAATGAGCAAGCACCTCCTACAGAAAAAGCTCCCGCAGCCAAGCATCAGCTGCAATGTGGGTTTTTGGTGATGCCAGCTCTGTTATTAACCATCCTAATGGAAGCAGCTCATGGAACTGAGAGGCTGGATCCTCTAGGAGGATCTTGCTAGAACTAACTTCACAGTGAGATTGCAGGGAAGTCATCCCAGAGATTTACTGTGTGCTTTGAAAGACACATGACTGAGTACAATGTAGAGTTTCTGTTTAAGTAACAAAATGTCTTTCTTCCAGCTTTGAAATCTACTGTTGAAAATTTTGATTCGGTTCCCACCCGGGAACAACTCAATTTCTAAAATGATCAATCCTCCTCTGAAGGGAAGGACCACTAAACTTTTGAATCAATGAGAAACTTCTTAGTAATCACATATTCCAATAAAACCCCTCCCTTCTGGTTTTGAAGTGGTGTCTGTTTGTGCCCCTTGGGGCCACTTGACAAGGTGAAACACTCAAAAAGCTTCAGGGAACAACCACTCTAACAGCTGTCCTACACAAATGACAACCAGACTCCTTGAATTTCTAGAGAAAGATGGGGTTTCTTTCCTGGTAGGTTGTGATATACCTTAGAAAACAACTCCTTGAATTAAATAGCTTAGATCCAAGGAGCTGGTGGGCTACCATCCATGGGATTGCACAAGAGTTGGACACGACTTAGCAACTAAACAACAACAAGAAGAAGAAAGCAGGGAGGGGACATCAGGGCCCCACTCCATTGTCACCACTCTCACGGGTTAGATGGAATGATGACTGCACCTCACAGAGGCTCATGCAAACAGTTCCACTGAATCTCTGCCAAGTCCAAACCCATCTAGGAGTGTGGTATGCTTCTTCCAGGAAACTTGACTCTGCTAACATCGGTGATTTGCAGGCATAAAATATACAACAGATGATTGTTCAAAGAGAGTGAGTGTCTCTCACTCTCTCAGGCAAGGTACCTCAGTAAATGCATGGTGCCCTTTTATCTATTATTGAAACGACGATATAAACAAAGGCACGAATACTTCTATCGTTTGGCCTAGGAAGTGAAGTGGACTGGAGCTCCAGGCTACTGGGCTTGGCTCACTCCAGGATGTAACTGCAGCAGTCTGCTTGCATGGGATCCTGCCATGTGATCCCGGGGATGACCAGGCACCCCAGGCCCAGTGAGGCCAGAGGCTCTGCAGGGCTTGTCCCCCACCCAACCCTGGGCTCAGGACTACTTTGCAGAAGACTGGCCTGTAAATGTGAGAAAGAGAATTCAAGGGAACTTCCCCCAGCTGCCCTGCTCCCAACTCACATCATCTTTATTTTAGTAAAGATAGCCATGCATGGAAAGGAGAAAGAGGACTCAAACTATACAGAGAAAGGTTTAAATTTTTTTTTTAAAAAAGGGCCATGTGCAACAGACTCACAGACTTAAAGAATGAATTTATGGTTGCTGGGGGAAGAAGGAGGGGGAAGAGATAGGAAGTTTGGGATGGGACATGTACACACTGCTATATTTAAAATGGATAACAAACAAGGACCCGCTGCACAGCACAGGGCACTCTACTCAGCCTGGATGGAAGCGGAGTTTGGGCAAAAATGGAGATACATGTATATGCATGGCTGAGTCCCTTGGCTGTCCACCTGAAGCCATCACAACATTGTTGACTGGCTACACTCCAACATAAAATAAAAAGTTTAAACTGAAAACAGAAGGAGAAAAGAATCATTCGCTCTCGCCCCACTTCCAGTCTTCTACAAAGGCAACCACTATCAACATTAGAGTAAAATATTAATACACATAACTACATATATTTGCATATGCTTTTAAAATATTCGATTAAGGTTATATTTATAAAGAGAAATATATATGGGTCACACCTGGGTCTCCTGGATTGCAGCAGATTCTTTACTGTCTGAGCCACCAGGTAAACCCTTATATAGCGAAATGTATACATATAAATATCTAAGTATTTATATATAAAATCTATATATATGCTATTCTTGATTTTTTTCCTTAATGTATTGAACATAATTTCATATTACATGCATCTGTTTTTATTTTTTTATGTTTTGTTTTCCTTTTTATTGCAGTCAAGTGTAAGGTCGGACCCCAGGGGCCATGATGGGCCGCCGCTCCTCTCCCTCCCAGCGGCGAGAAGGTCCCTAACGAAACTCTCGGATCCCAGGGACCAATGACAGCACACTTCACTGGTTGCCATGACAAGCTGCCCCTCCACTCCCCTGCTGGCGGGGGGAAGTCCCCGACGGAGGGCGGCTCCTAGATCCCGAGGACCAATGACAGCACACTTCGCCGCTAAAGCCGCCCCGCCCCAGCCGCATAGAAAGACCTATCAGCCCACGCCGCCACTGAACTGGCAACCTATCCAAACCCCCATCCGCTAACCGGGCCATCCCCCCCGCAGCGTGCATATATAAACGAACTTCTAGCGCGGTCCTTCGGGGGAGGGGGAGGGGGGACTTCCGATCGACCTGCCCTGTTTGGGTCCGGGGAACTCCGCCCGGGAGCGCTTTGTCATTAAAGCCTCTTAGATATTCTTTTGGTGTCCTGGTCGTCTTTTACCTAACATCAAGTACACAGGACATAAACATTACCATCTTAAGAGCACAATTCAGTGGCTTTACATACATTTGCAACACTGAATATGTAACCATGTGCAACCATCACCACTATCCATTTCCAAAGTTTTCATTATCCCAAAACGAAATTCTTTACCCATTAAACAATAACCTCCTCTCTCCCCTAAGCCCCTGGTAACCTTTCATGAATTTGTCTATTTTAGATACCTTATGCAAATGAAATCATACAACGTTTATTCTTTTGTGTTTGGCTAATTTCACTTAGCATAATGTTTCTGAGGTTCATCCATGTTATAATGTGTCAGGATTCTATTCATCGTAACAGCTGAGTAATATTCCATTGTATGGATAGACAATATTTTGTTTATCCATTCACTTGTGATGGACACTTGGATTGCTTCTACCTTTTGGCTGTGTACAAGTATTGTTGCTTAAATTTCTTGGTGCATATAAGCCGAAGTGGAAGTGCTAGATCATATGGTAAGTGTGTGTATAACTTTTTAAATTTTCTATTTATTTTTAAATTGAAGGGTAATTGCTTTACAGAATTTCATGGTTTTCTGTCGAACCTCAACATTATGTATAACTTTCTGAGGAACTATCAAACCATTATCTATAGTGGGTACATAATTTTATATATCCACCATAAATATATAAAGATTCCACCCTCCTACATTATTAGTGGGGATGTAAACTGATGCAGCCACTATGGAAAACATTATGGAATCTCCCTGTGTGTGTCTCCCTATATGAGTCTCCCCGTGCATCTCCCTGTGTGTGTCTCCTTGTGTGTGTCTCCCTGTGCATCTCCCTGTGTGTCTCCCTGTGTGTGTCACCCTGTGTGTCTTCCTGTGTGCATCTCCCTGTGTGTTTCCCTGTGTGTGGCTTCTTGTATGAGTCTCCTTGTGTGTGTGTCTCTCTGTCCAAATCTCCATCTTCTTGCACCAGTCATAGTGGATTAGGATCCTCTCTAATGCCCTCATCCCAACTTGATTACATCTGCTGAGACCCTATTCCTAAAAAGAGCACATTCATAGTTGCAGGAGGTTAGTCAACATGTTTTGGGGGAGACATGATTCAACCCATAGCAGGTGTCTAAATCCAGAAACTGCCTCCCAAATCTCACCTTTCCAATGCATTCCTCGCTTTGTCACTTGAGCAGTTTTTCCCCTAAATTATAAGACTGTTTTCCCATGCTCTCAGAAACCTGCTGCAGCTCCAGCCATCTGCAGGCTCAAACCCAAACCCCTTAGCAGAGAAGGGCCTCCACTACCCAGCCCTGTCTAATTTCTGCCTCTTCCTCACGACTTCCGGTCCGTGTGCTCTGCATCCCAGGAGCTCGCAGTCATCTGCCCTTCCCCAAACATAGCCTGCACTTGGACTTCTTTCTGTGCCCCAAATGTCCTCCCATCATCCCCTCTACCTCCTGAACTGTTACTCATCCTTCCAGTCCCAGAGGTTAAACCGAGTCCTTGAGGAGTATAAAAAATATAGTAATTTGGGGCTTCTCTGGCGGTCCGGTGGTTAAGAATCAGCCTTGCAGCGCAGGGGACACTAGTTCGATCCCTGGTCCAGGAAAAGCCCACGTGCCGCAGGGTACCCAGGCCTGAGCCCTGCAGCCCGCAAGCCACAACTGCTGGGCCCACGTGCAGCGACTGCTGAAGCCCAAATTCCCTAGAGCCCGTGCTCTGCAACGGGAGAGGCCACCGCAACGAGAGGCCCACAGTGAGACACCACAACCTGGAGTGAGAGAGTAGCCCCTCACTCGCTGCAACTCAAGAAAGCCTGTGCTCAGCAACAAAGACCCAGTGCAGTCAAAGACACATGCATATATATTATATATGTGTCCATATAGTAATTTGCCGATTTAATGGAGGAGAAATCTGAGAACTTGTTCCAGAGGAACTAGTGGCACAAAATTCAGGAGTAGCTTCTTCCTTGTGCGGAGGGGAGCTGCGGGGCACATACAAGCCAGACCCAAACAGCACTGTAAGGAAGAATTCACACTTTTGCACACCCTATCTCCACCCCATGCCCCTTGTCTACCTGGTTCTATTCCTGTGCTTTCCATCTCAGTGAACGGCCCCACTGTCCATCCTGCAGACAAGTAAGGAGCTTCAGCGTCACCCTTCACCCTTAAGCTCTCCGTCACCTCCCCGGTGGCATTAATGGTATAAAGAATCTGCCTGCAAAGCAGGAGACACAGGAGCTGTGGTTTCCATCCCTGGGTTGGGAAGATCCCCTGGAGTAGGAAATGGCAACTCACTCCAGGATTCTTGCCTGGAGAATTCCAGGAACAGAAGAGCCTGGCGGGTTACAGTCTCTGGGGCCGCAAAGCATCAGATACGACTAAGCACATATGCACCTCTATTTCTAAATTCAAAATTATATCCTGTGGTTTTTATCTTCTGAACTGCACTCAAAGGTCCAAGTATTTCTACCACCATCTCAGTCTAATTTTCCATCATCTATCACTGGTTACTTAACTGCTCTGCCATTTCCACTCCTGCCCTCCTACACTGCAGCTGAGAGAGCCTTCGAAATGGAAAGCAAATCATGTTTATCACACACACACACACACTTGTTCTTAAAACCTTTAAACACGTTCCCACTGTACTAAGATTAAAAAATAAAAACAAAACAGGAATTCCCAGCAATGCCTACCAGGCTCTACATATCTCACATAAATGCCTCCTCTTCAGACCCATACTGACTTGTTCAGCCCACCTTCATTCAATGCCATACTGGCCTTTTCTCGCTTCCTGGAACATGCTCCCTCATAACTCAGACTCTTTGTTCTTGCTGTTTCATCTCTCTGGAATGCTCTCCTCTTGCCTTGAACTAGGTACAAATCAGATCTCCAGTTTATCAGGTCTCCATTGAAGCATCACTTTCTCAGTACATCCCTATCCTTCCTGAATAAGTCAGATTTCCCTTTATAGCCTCTCCATTACTGTGATGCTCTTTTTTTTTTGCACAAACTATAAATAGTTTCTGTGTTAGTGTTTCATTGTTTATCTGATGCATGGTTCTCACTATACTATTTTACATATACTATACTACATACTGTACTATAATATATACTGTACTACACTATACTATATTATAAGCTCCATAGGGCAGGCACTGAGCTTCTGTCTTATCACGTAGATCCTAGGTAACAGGGGTACAGGAAATATTTGCTGAATGGATGAATGATTAATTGTAAATGAAGAACTGAACTCCTCGAGCCATTATTCTTGCCCCAGTGCCCACGTGATTGAAATTCCTGCACCGAAGAACAGGGAAGACCATTTTCCCTGGAGAACGTATAAAGGAAAATGTTACAGATCACTCACGTTGTCATAAAATAATCTCAGTAAGCAGCCGCTGCCCCTGCAAGTACAGTGAGTGAACAAACCACATGGGCCTGCCCCCGAGTAGCCACGAGTGGGAAATGCTTCCCAAACAAGTTAGATGAAACTGTTCAGTGAGGTTATTTGCACTGATTCATTCTTTGGAACACTGCAGGGATGTTTTCCAAGAATCATGATTTCCATTCCAGCACAGGTAGTGTTTCTTCTGAAGAAAATGCCAAACAGGCTAGACTGCCTCTCCAGGCACCTGGTTGAAGACAGAGAGAGAAACGACGCCCACAAGATAGAAAAGGACCTCCTTTCTCCTCATTCACTCTGCCGAATGAGCATACAGCCTTTTACTAAAGCTCAAGTAATTCAGGCAGAAGTAAAAAGGAAAGGTGATAGCAATGATAATGAGAATAATGCTGAAGCATGAGGCTGCCATTTACTGAGCTCTCCTTATGGGTCAGGCTCAGTGCGAAACACCCTCCAGGTATAATCTCATTTAATTCTTAGAGACATTATCTTCTGATTGCCTGAGGAATGAGTGGTTCAAACAGTTTAAATGACTTGGCTAAAATCCACATCAAGGAAATCATAGCCCAGCATGGAGCCCAGAGCCTCAGACTAGGGTTCTATGACTTCAGTAGCATGTGGATGATAGACTGAGTAAATCACCTACCTACTACCCCACCTCTCCCACCATCTAGCTCAGTTAGTCCTCCTACAGTGAAATTAGTTAATAGAACCCATATCTGAATGATAATTGTGTGCCTAGAAACATGGTTAATCCTCACAACAGCCCTCCAGAATATTGCTATTTTCCAATTTTACAAATAAAGAAATGGAGACCTGGGGGAAGGTAATAATATGCCTACAGACACATAGTAAGTCCCCATGCTGGTAGCTGAACCCAAGACTCTGACTCTGCAGCTTCTGTTCATTTATCCCCTCTCTTATATGACACATCCCGCTTCTGCTTGTAGCCAGTATCTCTCTCAGTCCCAAGAAGAGGTTCCCAGGAACACCTCCAAAAAGAGATTAATGAACTGAGACCCAAATTAATGGAGAAACTGATGCCTAGTTTTTTAGAACCAGCCTGTTTTCTTTGCATTCATGGCAGGTGCTGACTGTAACAATTACTCTGCCTTATTTCCAGGGACTCAGAAAACATTCAAATATCCAGTCAGAGATCACTTAGCAAAACAAAGACTTTGTATTAAAATCACAGGCCTGATTTAAATTAATTCTCTGTGATCCATCTATCTATTCGGGAGATCAGAAACCGTAACAGGATCTTCCCCACAAAGCTGCTTTTTCTGCTCCCAGTGCAAGCTTATCTCATGACACAACCTGGAAAAATGAGCTGAAATTACTACTGCTGAGAGGCTGAAACTGCCCTCTAGATTTCTAAAATACCTTCCCTCTGAAGTTCTAGAATGATGTCAGGTTTGCAGATCTTTGTCCCCAGACACCTCAGAGACGGAGGAAGCCTCAGAATGATGGCTCTTTGAGCAGGTTGAATTACATCTGCTGAGAAAGGAAAGTTGCCAAAATACAATTGAGAAATTCCATCAGTGGTTCCCTGACAAAAGATCTCTTCCATTATGACTTCAATTATTCTTTCAGAATTTCTGATTAAAATATAATCACTTTCGCATGGGTCCACAGGAGATAGGATTCTGGAAAAGAAATGACTCTTTCTGCATAGAAATAAAAGTTACAGAGTTTTAAAAGATACAAGAGAGAGTTAGTGAGATGGTATTTGGGCAGGACCTCAGTGTGTAAAATCCTCATACTGTCTGACACATCACACCCCAAAACACACCCCATGATCAAGAAAAAGGCTCATGTGTCCACTGCAAGAAACTCCATGAGGGCAAGAATCATGGCCTCAAGTGGAGGCTGGCATTTAATAAATGTCCGTAAGCATTTATGGAATGACCAAATAAGTGGCCACAACCCAAATATCCATCAATAGGGAACGCTGAAATACATTAAGGCAGAGCAAGACCTTGGAACAAAGGTCAACTATGAAATACACGCCATAGTGAAAAGAATAAAAGCCCTGGAAGAGTGAGTGTGAGTGTGTGTGTGTGTATCTGTTCGTGGGCGTAGCTAAGGGTCTGGAAAAATACACATCAAACTGATATCAATATTATAGTCAGGGATTAGAAAGAAAAGAAGGTTGAGGGACTGAAAGCTTTCCACTATTTATACTGGTCTGTTGGGTGTCAGTTTTTAGCCATCTCTCTGTATTACGTTTGTGATTAAAAAGCATATCAGCAATACAAAAACTGAAATCTGTTGCCTGTTGACTTATCGACTGAGATCTCAGCTGCACAAGCTTCCAAGTTCCCAGCTCCCTCAAACTGCAGCATCCCTTAGCATTGACCTTTCTCCCTGGTGCTCCGGGAGTTCCAGGTTTGAACATCAGCGGGGCTTGGCTGCCAGCCCAGGACAAGGGTGATTCGTGGGCAAGGACGGAGGCTTACAAAACACAAGGCTGAGCTCTGGTCAATCACTTTGCATGAAGCATCAGAAATCAATTTTATCCACCTGATGTACCTGTAAAAACTCGTGTAGGTGACCTGTCACTGAGATTTTGAGATGAAGCTCTGGGGTGAGTGACCCTAACCAAAAATTCAAGAGTGAACATATTCAATCCACTGGGGAGGGGTTTCTGTAAGAAATGATTGTTCACGCGGGAGGCCCTGGCAGCAGAGTGTAGCCAGGGCTGTGACGGGTGTCAGGCCAATAACAGGTAGGGTAGCTCCACCGCCTTTCCCTTCTTTCCTCTGTTACCAGCCCCCAAACCCTTCAAAGGACTTCACTGCCCCCTATTCCCAGGGTTCATACCACTCTGCTCCTTGCTTTTCAGTGACCTCCAAATCACCTCGAGTTCTTCTCTTCATTCCACAGTAGGCTCTGGTATAAAATACTAGTTGGTTACCTCCTGACTATTTAAAATAAGCACTCCTGCTGCTGCTGCCAAGTCGCTTCAGTTGTGTCCAACTCTGTGCGACCCCATAGACGGCAGCCCACCAGGCTCCGCCGTCGCTGGGATTCTCCAGGCAAGAACACTGGAGTGGGTTGCCATTTCCTTCTCCAATGCAGGAAAGTGAAAAGTGAAAGGGAAGTCGCTCAGTCGTGCCCGACTCTTAGCGACCCCATGGACTGCAGTCCACCAGGCTCCTCCATCCCTGGGAGTTTCCAGGCAAGAGTACTGGAGTGGGGTGCCATTGCCTTCTCCAAAATAAGCACTACAGCCCTGCTTTTGTCTATTTGAAGAAGTCTACTGCCAGTTATAAGGGACAAATAGGGCATTATAAAACTATGTGCTTAGAGGAATTACAAAACCATTAAGCAATGGTTCCAACTTTGGTACTTCTGCTCTAGATGCTTGCAAAAGGCCCTCTCCCTAAAGACTCCTAACACTGATATGTGTTCACATAAAATGCTTCATGTACATTTAAATTTTTTCACATGTAATATAGATTAGTCAAATCAATGGACTATTTTTAAAAATCTACCAATGCGAAAGCTAAAATAGTACTGACAATCCAATTAACTGTATTCCAGTAATAACATAAGGAATCTGAAAAGAGCAGAAAATAAGTGGAGAGATCAAGAAGGGGGAAAAAAAGTATGTAGCTTTTATGCCTAAAATTAAGTTCAAATGTTTTAGAAAATATTCTAATTAAATATTAATTTTATCATCCATGAGTGCATATTGGAAATATAGCTCACTGGCTTTCCCTTAGAGGCCCCCAAATCAGCATTTAATATTTAGACATTGTAGAAAAAAGAGACAATAAAATTCTTCTGTCATTAGGGGTTTCTCAGGAGGTGCCGTTGGTAAAGGATACGCCTGCCAATACGGAAGATGCAAAACGCAGGTTGGATCCCTGTATCATGAAGATCCCCTGGAGGAGGAAAGGGCAATCCAGTCCAGTATTCTTGCCTGAAAAATTCCATGGACAGAGGAGCCTGGTGGGTTACAGTCCATGGATCTCAAAGAGTCAGACAGGACTGAGCAACTGGGCACACATGCTATCATTACATAAAACACAAAACATGACATATAGGCCAAATGAGTAGCTGAATGGAAAATGCTATCAATGGCAGATGGAAGAATTTAACAAAAAAGTAGTCCAGGGCAACCTCTAGACATCAGAGACGGAGGAAGTGTCCCAAGGTCCTTCCTGTCCGTATCCCCTACGGCATCTCCTGCAGCACAGGCCAACAGCAAAGCTGTCCAGGGAGGAGAAGCGGAGTCAGGACGCAGCCCTAAATCAGACTTGGGGTAGAGGATGCAAGAGGGGATGAGGTCATGCAGGGACCACGGTCTTAAACCTGGCCACACTCCCTGGTGGCTAAGACAGTAAAGCGCCTATCTACAAGGCGGGAGATCCGGGTTCGATCCCTGAGTCGGGAAGATCACCTGGAGAAGGAAATGACAATCCCCTCCAGTACTATTGCCTGGAAAATCCCATGGACGGAGGAGCCTGGTAGGCTACAGTCCATAGGGTCACAAAGAGTTGGACACGACTGAGCAACTCACTTTCACTTTCACTTTCTTTCAGGACTTAACAAGAACCCAAAAGGGATAGGACACCATGGGTATCTGATGGCCTCCTTTTCTGCCTGCAAAGTTTCTTTGATTTGCAAATGGCAGGCCCACTCTAGCTAGATAGGAGCATACTTGCTACTCCATGTCCTCAGTCGAGTCTGACTCTTTGCAACCCCATGGGCTGTAGCCCACCAGGTTTCTCTGTCCATAAGATTTCCCAGACAAGGATGCTGGAGAGGGTTGCCATTTCCTACTACAGAGGATCTTCCCGACCCAGGGATAGAACCTGAGTCTCTCATGTCTCCTGCATTGGCAGGTGAGTTCTTTACCACTAGCGCCAGCTGGGAATCCCTAGGAGGAGGATGAAAGGGAATTCTTAGAAGGATTCTGGAGCATCTCATGGGCTGTGGTATAGTGGAGGAGCCTGGTATAGTGGAGGAGCCTGGGGGTCTTCTTTCTAAATTTCTACATTTACACAACATGGTTCCTGCTGAACTGCAATGCGACTCTGATATTTACCATCTGAAATTGGCACAGCCTCCCCAGGCCAAGGGCTCAGTCCCCAGCAAGACTGCCCTCAGACATCAGCCACAAGCTCTGGGGTCCCAAGCCACCTGCATTCCTGGACAACTGGCTACAAACTCAGAAGTTTCTTATGAACCATTAAGGTTGAATAATTCACTAGAATAATCCATAGAACTCAGGGAAAACAATATGCTCACAACTGCAGTTTTATTTTAAAGGAAGAAGGCTGAGCGCCGAAGAATCGATGCTTTTGAACTATGGGTTGGAGAAGACTCTTGAGAGTCCCTTGGACTGCAAGGAGACCCAACCTGTCCATTCTGAAGGAGATCAGCCCTGGGATTTCTTTGGAAGGAATGATGCTAAAGCTGAAACTCCAGTACTTTGGCCACCTCATGTGAAGAGTTGACTCATTGGTAAAGACTCTGATGCTGGGAGGGATTGGGGGCAGGAGGAAAAGGGGACAACAGAGGATGAGATGGCTGGATGGCATCACTGACTCGATGGACGTGAATCTGAGTGAACTCCGGGAGTTGGTGATGGACAGGGAGGCCTGGCGTGCTGCGATTCATGGGGTCGCAGAGTTGGACACGACTGAGCAACTGAACTGAACTGAACCAAATGAAAGGATGTACAGGGCAAGGTCAGAAAGGGACTCCAATGCAGAGCTTTTGTGTCCTTCCCTAGGTGGTACTAGTGGTAAGGAACCCGCCTGTCAATGCAGGAGACCTAAGAGATGTGGGTTCGATCCCTGGATTGGGAAGATTCCCTGGAGGAGGGAGTGGCAACCCACTCCAGTATTCCTGCCTGGAGAATCCCAAGGACAGAGGAGCCTGGCGGGCTACAGTCCATGGGTTTACAAAGAGTTGAGCATGACTGTAGTGACTTAGCGCACACATCCCCTGAGGACAGGGCACACCATCCTCCCCAAACTTCTGTGTTCACCAACCAGAAAGCTCATCCAGTCTGGGCATCTAGAGTTTTTGTTGAGGTTACATTTGACAGAAGTGATTGGCTGAATTATCAGCCATGTGATTGAACTTGATCTCCAGCCCACCTGCCCAGAGTCACCCGGCCCAATGCCCAACCTAATTACATGGCTGGGCTTCCAGGTGTGACCAATCCCATCTGCAGTCATTTGAGCATAAACTCAGGTGTGGTCCAGTTGGCCATCATGAATAATGAAGATATTCTTGCCACTTGAGATCTCCTAGGAGGGTAGAAGCACCCTCCCAGGAACTGGGCATGCATTCTAAGTCCTTTCAGTCATGTCCAACTCTGTGCGACCCTATGGACTCTAGCCTGCCATGCTCCTCTGTCCATGAGATTCTCCAGGCAAGAATACTGGAGTGGGTTGCCCTGCCCTCCTCTAGTGGATCTTCCCAACTCGGGGATCGATCCTGCATCTCTTACAGGTCCTGCATTGGCAGGCAGATTCTTTACCGCTAGTGCCATCTGGGGACAGAGGCCAAATTCTCTATTACATAACATCTCTCCATGCCCTGCCTCTGGTTCCGCACTCTTTTTCTCAAGAGAACAAATCTTACTGGGCCAGCATGAACCTATAATTCACTGTTAGTTTAATAAACCAGAGACCAAAGACGCAGGAGCAAAACTGCTAGGGTAAAATGCGACAAGGGAGGTTTGAGAGAGAAAGGGACAGGCAAACCCCCTCTCATTATGAGTGTCTACTAAACTCTGATTAATAGCACCAAATCAAGCATCCAGCAGTCTGAAATCAAGATTCTAGCCTTAGTATTCCCTAGAAAAAAAGGATAGTTTTTATATTATTAATGGAAGAATTAAATATATCCTTAGAACCCTGTCAGAGTTGAAATAAGCATTATAAAACCTGTCAGAAGTGTGATAGAGAAGGCTAGAACTTTTGTATGAGACAATGTATTTCATTAAAATGAAGACATTTTCTTCAAATAATTGAAACCTTCTTCGATATTGCTACAGCAGTAGCAAGAATGTATTGATTGTGTAAAGTTCCTAAATTATATTTGGTCCTCAACTTTATAGAATAACTTCAGAAATTTCATATTAAGGAAACACCCATTACTCTGAAGAATCTAAATTCAAAACAGCTAAGGATGAAGGAAAAAGATTACGTGTTTGAACTCTTGAAACAAATTTGGGGTGAATTTATAATAAAGAAAGCTGAAATGGTGAGATGGCATTGTCCTGCCTGAATGCACAGAGACAAATTTATACCATACAAGGATGGAGAAATCTCATGAAAGTGCTCGTATCTGAAGACAAAAGGTTCTTTTTCCTCCAACTCTTGTCAATCACAGAAACGTATGCGTGGTCAGCCCGTGAAGTGAGCGGATAAGGAAGCAGTATTTCCCTTCCAGAGACAACTGGACACAGCACACTTGGATGCTCAGAATCTCATTATGTTTATGGCACGCTTTCCTTTTCCAAGTTGTCAAGTCCGCTTGGAAGTAAAGACTGATGATATCCATGTGCGACCGCCTGAGCTCCTCGACTTTTGCACTGGTTTATCCAGCCTTGACCTGGGCACGATCAGCCTTCGCAAACAAATGGGATTTGGGCAGCCTCCTTCTCAATACTGTAGTCACAGAAGACCATCTGTGTTTTCCCCCTCATTCTAATTTTGAGGAATAAGTACTAGGTTTTTCTTCTTACAAGTCCAGAGGCTTGTTGGCTGGTCAAGAGGTTGGCCAGGTGGGAAAGCTAAGGAGGGAGGACCAGGGCAGATAAGAGGCAGGGGTGGCAGCAAGGCAGTTACTCCTTTGGCCTCAGGCAGCATCGCTCAGTGGGTGGGATTTACCTTCAAAGAGATATAGTCACATCACCTTTTCCTTTCTGCAAGCAGGCTGGTTCCAACCTGTGCATACACATAGAAAGTCGCATACACATAGAAAGTCAAGTACACATTGGGGAAAAGCAAAGCAATTGCAGAAAGCCAGGCGGTTGGTGGGTTCTGCCACTGGTCAGATCCTCAACTGTGTTGTATCTTTCCTTTTTTTTTTTTGCCCCACCACGAAGTTTGCAGGATCTCAAACCCAACCACGGACTGAACCCAGGTCACGGCAGTGAAAGCTCCAGGTTCTAACCACCAGACCACCGGGGAGCTTCCACACCGCTGATCCCACAGCTTCTGTAGATGCAGTCGCCAGCTTTCTCACAGCATCCATCCATCCCAGAAGGGCAGGCGAGAGCTTCCCAGGCGTGCTCTACTAGGGATTCCCTTTACATACATATTTCACAGGCTCCTGGTCATCTTCACAACGGAAAAGTTAAAAAAAAAAAAAAGCAACTAGCCCCATCAGGCTATTTTGAACACTTACCTTTTAAAACAGTTTACAAGAAATGGTATTTTAAAATAGCACTCAGCAAGATTAAAATCTCACAATCTCATTATTCAAATTTTTACAAATATGCCAACAAAGCATTACCTTGCTCCAAGTGGCTCGAAGAACCGTTACAAGTGGGTCTTGTTCTTTTAACCTTCCTGTAAGTATATTTCTATTACTGCTCAAAACTACGTTAATGTTATAATAGTTCTATACTGCCAGCTAATGTGATGTATTGTGAAGTATGAAGGACTGAGTAATTTCCAGACTATGGGACGCAAATCTATTCTTAATGGGCACCTGAGTGTGTATTTATATATTACCTCACAATAAATCACAGGAATGACCCAGAAGTCTTGAAGCACATATTTGAAAACTCCTAACAGCTCCAGAAGCCTCAATAAATCTCACTGTACAAATTAATATGTAAAGTTTCATTTGACTTACACAAGACAAATGTGTTTTAAATGTCTACAGGGGAGGGGAAATCTAAGTATGTCACCTTTGAGTTCATTTGTCAAAAGGAGGAAGGGAAAAAGAAAGATGTGCCAAATTACTGAAAAATCCAGTGACTTAATTTTACTTCTCATAAATTAGATATTTTATACGAAAAAAAAAAAAGGAGACCATACTTTGAGGAGAAAATGTGAGTTAAGTATTGAGATAATTTAATTAATATCTGTTTGAAATATTTAGATTATTAGACTCAATCTGATGTGGAATGGCTTGAATCACTTGTATAAAATCCCATCAACTGTCCTTTGAGCGTCTTTATCATTCTCTGTTCTAGGAGTGCTCCACTCTTGGCAAAACCATGACAGACATAAAATTTTGGTGCTTTCTTAACTCTCTGTCCAGAAAGGTCTAGATTGTTTTTTTCTTTCTTGGAAAGAACTAAACTGATCCTGCTGACTGAAAATTAGCACTTGCCCTGCAGAAATTGCCTGTAATGAACTGCAGCTCCTCAGTCGTAAATAGTCTGCTTCAGTGGTGTGGGTTCCTGCCCACTCTCTGGGTTTTGTTCCTCTGTAGCCAGGATGCCAGAGAGGCAAGTCTCCTCCACTCCTCGTTCACAGCTGCAGAAGAACCTCAGCTTAGTTTCTGGATGGTTTCCACTGACTCCTCTTCTTTGACCCTCTGTCCTCCTCCACCCTGCACTGTGTCCTGAAGCTCCCCAGGGACAGTGCCCCCTGGACTTGGTTAGTTCCACCATGAGAGGCACTGCCAGGAAATAGAGGGAGGAGGGAAAATGAGGCAGGTATATCCATGCCCCCTGGAGGAGGGGCAATGAGGCAGGTGTATCCATGCCCCCTGGAGGAGGGACAGTGAGGCGGGTGTGTCCAACCCCTGGAGGAGGGACAGTGAGGCGGGTGTATCCATCCCCCTGACATATTCTTGATCTCTGTAGTTTGGCCAGGTCCCTGTACCAAAGGCCATGGCTCCCATTGGGAGGCCTTCTCCTTCAGCTTCAGTTCCTCCTTTTGGGTTCAAGCAATTGTCCCCCTCAAGCCAAGGGGTGACAGAAACATCCCAGGGTCCTGCATTATCCTGCAGGGTTTTCTCTTAACCCTGCTCACACCTTTGTAAACAGCCTCCATGATAGTTAACTTTGTGTCAACTTGACTGGGTCATGAGATGCCCAAATATCTGATTATCTAATAACAACATTATTTCTGTGTGTCTGCTGCAGTTCCAGAAGAGATTAGCATTTGAATTGGTGGACTGAGTAAAGCAGATTGACCATCCCAATGTAGATGGGCATCACTCATTGAGTGATTGAGTAGAACAAGAAGACAGGGGAAGACTGGTTTTGCTCTCTCTCTGCCTGACGACACAGCTGAGACATCAGGCTTCTCCTGTCCTCGCAGCTCCTGGCTCTCAGGAGATCTGGATCAGAAGCTACACCATCAGCCTCCTAACTCTCAGGCCTTCAACTTATATCACTAGCCTTCCTGAGCCTCCAGCTTGCAGGTGGCAGATTGCAGACCTTCTCAGCCTCCATAATCACATGAGTCAATACCTTAGAATGTATGTGTGTGGGTGTGTGTGTGCACGTGCACATGTGTGTGTGTGTGTGTGTGCACACGCACTAAGTTGCCTCAGTCGTGTCTGACTCTGCAACACCATGGACTGTAGCCCACCAGACTCCTCTTGTCAAGGGATTTCCCAGGCAAGAATACTAGAGTGGGTGGCCATTTCCTACTCCAGGGGATCTTCCTGGCCCAGGACCTGAACCTGAAACTTCTGGTGTCTTCTGCATAGACAAGCAGATGCTTTACCACTGCACTGCCTGGGAAGCCAATACCTTAGCATAATGGGACTTCATTTGGAAATAGGGTCTTTGCAGATATAATTAGTTAAGATGAGCTCACACTGGGTTAGGGTGGACCCTAATCTAATCACTGGCATTCTTAGAAGAAGAGAAAACACAGACACAAGCACAGAGAAGATGGCCACGTGAAGATGGAGACAGAAACTGGAGGGTCACAGCTGTCAGCCAAGGAAGGCCAAGGACTGCTGGCAACAAGAAGCTAGGATGAGACTAACAAGGATCCTTCCCCAGAGCCTGCAGAGGAATCATGGCCTTGTTGACACCTTGAACTTGGAAATCTAGACATCAGAACTTGAGAGAATAAATGTCTGTTGTTTTGAGCCACCTGGTTTGTGGCATTTTGTTCTGGAAGGCCTTGAAAATGAAAATGGAGGTGAGCGTTCTCCTACCACAGGTGCTTGTGGGCATCTCTTTAGGACCTGATTGTCTCTTTCTGTGAGATTGTCCACACTTCAGCCATTTTAGCACGTGTCCCAGATTGGTAACTATTGTATCTTCTTGTTGACCATTTCTCTGTGCCTGTGTCCCCGCAAGAGTTTCCATCTTTCTCTTCACTCCCAGTCTCTCATGCCTCCCTTTTCTCCACCCATGACCCTTTCCCCACTTCCTAGGAGAGGACAAACATGAGTCACAAGAGTTCTATTAAAGAGAAGCCACCATGCCCAGGCATGCCCCATTCCCTGAGGCTACAGACAACAGCTCTGGTCGAGAGTTACCACCCACGTCACGTTGTGCCTGCAGCCACGCGACCCCCCACTTCTTGGATATTTTGTGTTACCAAATCCTGAGCCCACCAAGCTGGGCAGAGCTTGAGGAAGTAGCAGAGAGCTCCAGAGAAGCAGGGTGATGCAGTGAGGGTCCTCCCGCTGAAGAAGAGGTTTCCTGAGATGAAGAAGAGAGTGGCAGGGATCTGGCACTCTCCCCTAGAGAGATAGTCAGACCAGTGGGGGAGAAGGGGTCCTGAGGGAGATAGATGGTCAGTAGCAGCAAACGCCCCAGCCTCCCCCAACTCCACGCCCCACGCACAGAGCAGAACAAGCCTTTGATCTGAATGGTGACCTGGTTAGCAGAGGAACTCGCGTGGCTGGAGACCCTTCCCCTTCCTGGCTCTGATCACGACCCTGGGAGTGGAAGGAGTCCCTAAATGACCGGGTGGGATTCGCCCAGCCTGGTAGTGAGAGGACTTTGGGTTTAGATTTGAATAAAAAATTAAAGTGATATTTCTTATACACTTGACTTTATGGCCTAAGCAGCACTGTCTACCTCTTCATTTCAATAAGGATTGAGATGGTTGCAGGATAGGTAATCCCTGCAGGTAAAGCAACAGGAAGCCAACATGTCTTCTTCTAAATATATGCATGGCAGGAATGTGCACATACGCTGAACAGGGGACGTGTTCTAGAATGTTCCTAGGGGCACTCTCCTTAACAGCCCCTAATCAGAAACTTCACAAGGCCTACTGCCAGCATCAATAAACTGTGATGTGTGCACTCCACGCCACAGTGCCCACCATGAGGACGAGCAGTTTACAACTACACGCAAGGTGGACAAGCCGCAGGTGCGAAATGTCGACCAAAAAACAGCTGTGATTCTATTCAAGCAAACTGTAAAAACAAGCAAACGCATTTACGCCGTTGGGAGGCAGGGGGTGTGGCTGTCCTTGCACAGAGGAAGGGCCTAGAAGGGACTTCAAGGAAGATTAGAGTTTAAGAGAATGCCCTGAGCTGAACTCTCATGATCTCAGCATTTTCTCTATGTCTATTACCCTTCAGCACACACACAAAAATCAAGGTAAGGAGAGGGTTTCTGATAACAAAGATAAAGATGGAAACAGATACACTGGAACCGCGGAAGGCAGACAGCGATAGGAGGGGACGAGTACTGACGGACAACCCCCTCCCCAAAAGCTTGTAGTGCATGGCTCTCGTACATGCGTCCTTAGCTGCTTCAGTCATGTCTGACTCTTTATAACTCCAAGGACTGTGGCCCAACAGGCTCCTCTGCCCGTGGGATTCTCCAGGCAAAAATACTGAAGTGGATTGTCACGCCGTCCTCCAGGGGATCTTCCTGACCCAGGGATCCAACCCACGTTTCTTATGTCACCTGTATTGGCAGGCGGGTTCTTTACCACTAACGCCACCATCACTGGGATACTAAATATACTGGCTTGGGGTGGGAGATTTGGGGATGAAAGGTACACCATCTGAAAACACGTTATCTGGACTGGCATTCTACTTGCAAGGAAAGGCTGTCACGAAAGTGGCAAGCCACAAATGTAGCTGCCAGCCTTCCCTTTCCTCTGAACAATGGTGCTAAAAGGTCTGACTTTTATAATGAGCAGAGCTGTGCAAACTCTCATAAATACCCAGCACATGAGAGAAGGACTTCTATATCCAGAGAAAACATTTGCACCGGTTCATTCCCGAGTGCGGTAAAATATAAAACTTGCAGTGTTTCTTGGAGGGGAAAATGATGCTCATTCATGAGTCACAGAAATTTAACGACTGTTGTAAATTGCTAAATAATTTTTCAAAAACCACAAGATTGTTGGAATTGTGTAGAGGCACAAAAAACTGTGCTCAGGATAATTCCATTTTGGAAAGCTAGGTCATACCTCCCACTCCTGATGAACTAATTCAGCATCCAACCCAACCCCACGTGTGGCACAATCTTAACAAAGGCCCCCAACATGGGTTTTTCTGATAACCAGAAAACTGTTATTTTAGCTGGGCACCTACAAGCCTCTGGAGGACAGGGTCATGAATTATTCATTGCTGGTGTTAATGTACATCAGAAGAGTATATATTTGGACACAACCCTCATTACTTCTCAAGCATTTTTTCCACTTGATTTATTCTTCTCCCTTCTGTGAATGCATGTTCATAATCTACATTACCAGTCCTCTAATGATGCCATGTCAGATCCAAATGTCACCTCATTATTTCTGACACGCACAGAACCCACAACAATAAAAGCCAATTATAGACTAGAAAAATCCCAGAAGATCTCACTGCTACCACAGCTAATAAGCTTCGGCATCATGAAGCTTGGAGAGACCCCCACATGGTGGGCATCTGTGCACACCCATCCTGGGCCCTTCCATTCACAGGAGCCGGGAGATCTAGTGGGATAGACCTGGCTACTGGGAAACCAATCTGCACACCCTGGCAAGAAGCCATGGAATTCACCAGCAGCAGCTTGATGACTAAAGTGTTGTGTTTCACTCTGACACATGAATCAGTTTCATTGACTGAATCAACCTGGCTGAGCTGGGACCATGTTTATGGATTTGGTGGAATTGGCCAGACATGAGATTTGTCATGACCTACATCGTAGAGGGAAGGCGGCACCATAACTTTTGGAAGGTTGTCATGGTTACACATGGGTAAAAGAGATGCTGAGGAACAGGTCGATGTCAGCTTGTCCTCGCTCTCCCCTCAAAGTGCATCCAGCTCTTTTCAGATGCCACCCTGCTGGCCAGCAGTCCAGGCCCTCCCCAGGCAGAGACAACAGACTTCCACAGACTTCTCCTCCAGCATCCAGGTGGTCCCTCTCCAGCACGGGAACCTAAGTGGCAGTTTCTCAGAGTTCCCCGCAAACTCTGACCTTTCCACTGAGGTTGGTACCTCTGGAGGACCAGTTAATGACTCTTTTCTGACCTTCCAACTCTCCTTTCTGGATTCTCCTTCCAGCTTGAAGGACTGGCCTGGCTTCAACAGGTCTTAAAGGACCCCTGATCAATGCAGGCAACCAGTGGGACTTCATCCCTTCTGCAAATATTTACCTAGACTCTCCCATGAGCCAGGCACTAGGGATCCCACAGGGAAAAGACAGCCAGTCCCTGTCTTCCTGAGCCTGCACACCTAGGAAGAGGATGTAACCTGCTTACAAGGTCACAGGCTCTGGGCTAAGTGCTTTACATGAAGGATTTCATTTCATCTTAGCAAGCACAAATTTATAACAGCGGTAGGATTATTACTTCCATTTACAGACAAGGAAACTGAGGCTCACTGAGATCAAGGAACCTGGGTGCCACCAATTCCAGGATTCACATTCTGATCCATTCCACTATTTAGTCTCCTTGTGCAGGAAGACACCCCCCCACCCAAACTCAGGAAAAATGAAAGCCCAGGCAAGGTCCCAGACAGAGGATGAGATGGTTGGATGGCATCACCAACTCAATGGACATGAGTCTGAGTAAACTCCAGGATTTGGTGATGGACAGGGAGGCCTGGCGTGCTGCAATCCACGGGTTCACAAAGAGTCGGACATGACTGAGCGACTGAATTGAACTAAAGGCAAGGTCCCAGGGCATGAGGTATACACAGCAAGGACAAGCCGATGCCTGAGTAAACCTCTTGTCCACGGCCAGAGCATTTAAGTGACTCCAGTTGAGGAAAACGTTAATGCTGGAACCAAGCTATTGTAGCATCTGAAAGAGGTCACTGGAGGACAGTGACCTCAGGGGGCAGGCCAGCGGCTCACCAGAGACACATCCCGACAGGGAAGCAGGCCCAGATCTACGGAGACCGTTTGCTTTGTTAATGCATCGAGATATTAAGCTACAAATCAAGCTCAAAATATATTACTTGACATTTTCTCTGTTAATAAATGACTAGTAGTGAGTTAAAAAATAATTACAAAAACCATATGATATCACTTACATACGGAATCTAAAATATGACACACATGTACAAAACAGAAACAGACTCACAGACGCACAGAACAGACTTGTGGTTGCCAAGGGCGAGAGGGGCTAGGGGTGGAAAGGATTGGAAGCGTGGGACTAGCAGATGCAACCTGGTATATGAAATGGATAAACAAGGTCCCACCATATAGCACAGGGAACTACATTCAATATTCTGTGATAAACCATATGGAAAAATATATGACAAAGAATATATAGGTATACCTGAGCCACCTTGCTGTACAGCAGAAATAGCACAATGTTTTAAATCAACTATATGTCAATACATTTTTAAAGAAATAATTGCAAGAATACCCAACTCTTAATGATGGTTTTCTCTGAGCTGGGGAGAGAGTGATGATTTCAGAGAATCTCCCTTAGCAAGCTAGACATTTCACAATATGCAAATGTTTTAACAGTGAATATATACACTTCCATAAGCAGGAAATGAACAAATGAGGCTGCCAGTTAGGCCAAGAGTTTATGCTGCAGTACCAGTTCTACAACTAAATGATGCTTTCCAGGAAGCACCACCTAAACCCAGATGGGGTCTTCCCAGGTGGCTCAGTGGTAAAGAATCTGCCTGCCCAGGATGATTCAAGTAGAGGATGTGGGGTGGGAGGTGGGAGGGGGCTTCGGCATTGGGAGAGTGTGTTCACCTATGGCTGATTCGTGTCAATGTATGGCAAAACAAATACAGTATTGTAATTTAATAAATAAATAAATAAAAATTTAAAAAAAAAAAAAAAGAATCTGCCTGCCAAGGCAGCAGACTCAGGTCTGATCCCTGGGTCAGGAAAATCCCCTGGAATAGGAAACGGCAGCCGACTCCAGTATTCTTTCCTGGGAAATCCCGTGGACACAGGGCCTGGTGGGCTACAGTCCATGAGATCACAAAGAGCTGGACATGACTTAGCCACTAAACAACAACAACAAAGTCTAGATGGAGCCTGAGGCCCAGACCAAGCCTTCGTCACTTCCTGTCCCCTCCCTCTGCCTCCATATACATTCAAAGAACAGTGCTGAAATACCAGCTACTCCCTGGTAATGAAGTCCAAGTTCACCTGTGAACAATCATGCTTTATACCTCTTTCCCAATTCAAATTAAGGGCAAACCATTCATCATTTCAGCAGAGCCCAGAAAACTGCATACACTGATCTTCTGAATTTTATCACCTGCTCTTCAAGGAATATTGAGCCCTTATGACTTGACAGTGATTTCATTTTTTGTGATCCTGTCACTAAATAATCAGTAACACTTATTATTGAAACAGATGTGCTAATGAAATGGACAGGTTTGAGTTTGTCAATATTCTTCTTGGGTTGATTTTACCTTTTTATGTCAAAGAAAATAATGCAAAAACTGAACTGAAACTTTGCAAAGAGACAATTTTTCTTCTTTGACAGTATCAGTAAGAGCCAGGATTCTAACCATATAGATTTACCTCATGAAAATTAGTCTTTCTGAAGTCAGTAAGAAATTCCAATTCTCAGGGATTCCCAGTTCCATTGTATAGTTTGGAGTGGCAACAAACAAGAACAGACTTCAATAATAATTTCATCCATAACACAACACTGTAAATCAACTATACTCCAAGAAAAAGTAATTAAACAATAACTTCACCTTTTAGGAATAAAAGTGTTCAAAAGGCACAAAACTGTGGCCTGGCACACTGGACTATTTGTCTTCCCAGCAGCCGGACATTTGCGTCTCCCTCATCCTCTGGCCTCCAACTCCCCAACTCATCACCTCCACTCATCATCAGCCCCGGGGATTCACTCTAGGAACCATTACAGGACCGTCAGCTCCCCTTGGACAGAATCTACCAGCAAATGCTGCCCAATCCAGAAGCTTCATAGTTCGCATGCTCTGCACCTCTATTGTTGAGAGCTCCGTGTAGCCAGGAACTATTTCTGTTGCCTTTGACCTCTGTGTCTAGTCTGGCACCAAGTCCAGAGCAAACACTCAATACTCAACAATAACAAACAAACATGACAGTAACTTGGATTCAATGTCCAGACTTACCACGACCAGCTGCTTCATGCTGAAGAGGCATCCATTTCTCTGGAGCACTGTCTCCTCATCTGTAACACACACACACACACACACACACACACACACACACACACACACACCACTGATCATCACTGTCTCCTCATCTGTAACACACACACACACACACACACACACACACACACACCATGATCATCACTGTCTCCTCATCTGTAACACACACACACACACACACACACACACACACACACCATGATCATCACTGTCTCCTCATCTGTAACACACACACACACACACACACACACACACACACACACACACACCATGATCATCACACTACATGGCTTAGAACTGCAGGAAGAGCCAGGGCTATAATGAATGAGAAAGCAGTTTGTAAGGCATAAACTAAAGCACAAGGTGCCTTCTATTCCAGCTCCCCACATCCAGGCCCATGGCAAGGAACTGGGGAAGCACAGGAGAAATAAACTCAGGGCCGGCAATGCCTCCCACAGCGACCCTGGGCACCAGGACTCTGGAGCAAGGAGTTAGAGAGGGAGAAGCAGAGGAGGAACCCTTTGTTCTCAGCTGGATCCAGGAATGCTAACTCTCTTTCCACAGTGTGGAGATATAAACAGAATGCAGGCAGGGTGGGAAACCCCTGTGCCCTGTGCCCTGTCCCCTCCAAGGGAAAGAAGTAATGGAAGCCAGGCGGAGCCGGGGCGGGGTGGGGAGGGGCGGAGGGGGAGTGCTTTGTGGCCAAAGGGCTCTTGGCAAGACTGTCCCTGTTGATGCCAGGCGTGGGCAACCTGAGTATGAAGGGATTACAGCAAGGAAACACACCTCGGAAAGATGTGAAAGGTAACAGCAGTTCTGGGGCTGGGTACATGACCTTCTGGGAGGCTGTACCCACCAGGAAGCGGGCTGCTCAAAGATCTAGCTGAGCAGGTGGAGCTGCCCTCCAGCTACAACCACAGAAGGGATTTCATGTAAATACCTTTGGCACAAAGGAGGTCACCAAGTTTCCTCTGCTTCCTGTTGATTTTCTTCCTGTTTACTGAACTCCCTACTATGCATGCTGGGAACCCGTACACACGTGCACAGGAGGCTAAGGGTACCATGGTAATGACCCCTCACACCTGTAGAGTGTTCTGAAATTTAAAGAATGATCTCACACACAGCCAGTTTGAGCCTGATAATAAATAACCTTCCCATTTCATAGACGTGGAAAGTGAAGTTCAGGATGAAGTGCCTTGCCTAGAATTCCTAAAGCTAGAACTCCAGCCCTTCTGCCTCACAATATCTCTACCTTCCTTCCTTGAGAGATGCAGGTTTGATTCCTAAGTCTGGAAGATCTGCTGGAGGAGGAAATGGCAACACTCTGCAGTATTCTTACCTGGAAAAATCTAGTTCTCATTCCAAAGTCAACATTTGGATTGGCCTGTCCTACCTTGACTTGCCCCTTGGCCAACCTTGTACCGGCCAGACATTTTAACTGAGCAGCTCCTGGGAGGCCTGGAAGACTGCGAGAAGTGCCTGTGACACTTGCTTTTGGGAGACACAAAAAGTGGTCAACTTTCAGGAGGAGGAAGCTCACTGTGATCAAGGCCTTTGTATGAACAGGTCTTCCCTGGTTGCTCAGATGGTAAAGAATTCGCCTGCCAATGCAGGAGACCCGGGGTTCAGTCCCTGAGTTGGGAAGATTCCCTGGAGAAGGGAAAGGCTACCCACTCCAGTATTCTTGCCTGGAGAATCCCATGGACAGAGGAGCCTGGTGGGCTACAGTACATGGGGGTCCCAAAGAGTCGGACACGACTGAGCATAAACTAAAGCCTACATTACGAGACTATTCACTGCTCAGTTCTAAGCAAGTCTGAAATCTAAAGGAAGAAGAAGCATGGTTTTCCAATCTCAAATCTAAATTCTTTCCAATTTATTCAAGCTCAAGTAAAGAATCCACTTACATTTATTAATATAAAGCTCTTATAAAATTTGAAATTTTAATAGACTGCCTGTAAGATCTCAACTGCCTTAACCTTTTTCCCAGTTGGTCTCTCAGTGTGTGTGTGTGTGTGTGTGTGTGTAGGGGTGTGTCTGTGTGCTCACACGTGTGTGTATTATATGTTGGGTATTTTAATGGAAAGCTAAGAATAAATTTTAAAAGTCAGAAACTATGTTTTCTTCAACAGGAAGATTCCTGTTTCAAATTATCATAATGTGTTCTATTTTTTCTTATTTGGAAGCTGCCTTAGGAAATTGTATCTTAATACCCCCACTGAATTTTCAACAGATCTACTTTGAGTTAATTTTCTAGAACATTTCCATCCCATTTTCCAGTTTTCCCCCTATTTACTACAGTCAACCAAAAAGCAACAAACATGCATTTTATAGACTTAATTATCCCTGAAGCTAAAAGCAGTCTGAACACTTGTCCAATGCAAAGGCTAAAATTCCAAAAGCAATGATGAGTAAGCAGATGGCTGCTTACAGGGAAACACGAACAAAAATAATGCAGCCTTCTTTATACATCTTTTCTGGGCAAAATAACTCCAGGTTCTTTACCACATTATTAAAGTTATAAACTAATCCACCTTGAGGGCTTGGCAAAGGCATAACAACCACAGACAGAGAGGAGAGTGGGGGAAAGAATGAAATGAGGGTGAAGACAAGGGACGTTAGCAGAGGAGCTGGTGGGAGGCACGTGGCAGGATTCTCAAGTACATCCTCCTACTGCGTCCAGTAGGAACCACCTCCACTGAGTTTATCCTAAGTTCTTCATCCTAATGTCTAATAAGGCTGGATAGTAGACAAAGCAACATTCAGTTTGAGAATGGGAATGCCCTTGGCTGACATTAGGCATGAGAGGTCTCTCTACCGATTTCTTTTTCTGATTTCTAGGCTGTACTAAGCCAATCTGCCACTTTGACATGACCTTGCATCCTTCTGGTTAATAGTCATAAGGAATGCAGCATCCCCATGACTCCTTGAAACATTCTTACTTTCAAATGGAAGGAAAAAACAGGGCTACTTTGCTTCTGGGCTTCCCTAGTGGCTCAGATGGTAAAGAATCTTGCTGCAATGCAGGAGACCTGGGTTTGAGCCCTGGGTCAGGAAAATCCCCTGGAAAAGGGAATGGCAACCCACGCCAGTATCCTTGCCTGGAGAATCCCATGGCAGAGGAGCCTGGTAGGCTACAGCCCATTGCATTGCAAAGAGTGGGACACGACTGAGCCACTAATACACACTTTGCGTCTAGCCTCTGGTCCCTGGTGGTCTAGCAGCTAGAATCTCTGGTTTTAATCCAGGCTACTCAGGTTCAATTTCTGGGCAGGAAACTAAGATCTCTCTTCAGAAGACTGCTCTCCCTCCAAGATCAATATGATGTGGAAGAGGAGGGCTCAACAAAGTGAGACATACTCTATTCTTTGCAAATGGCAGGCACTTGAGTATTTGCAAGTTATCTTGTTCCCCTCTTTTAAATGAACCACTGGTTACACCACTAAATTCTAGATAGTGCAGAATCTACTCATTATTCTTAGAATATAACAGGTTGCCAATGTTAGACTTACCACTTAACAATGTTTATTTAGATACTCAGTTCTTTACAATTTTTGAAACATTTAGGAAATTTCCAGGGTATAGGAGGAAAAGACTGTATTTCATATAATTTATTGGAGAAGGCAATGGCACCCCACTCCAGTACTCTTGCCTGGAAAATCCCATGGATGGAGGAGCCTGGTGGACTGCAGTCCATGGGGTCACTAAGAGTCAGACACGACTGAGCAACTTCACTTTCACTTTTCATTTTCATGCATTGGAGAAGGAAATGGCAACCCACTCCAGTGTTCTTGCCTGGAGAATCCCAGGGACGGGGGAGCTTGGTGGGCTGCCGTCTATGGGGTCACACAGAGTCAGACACGACTGATGCGACTTAGCAGCAGCAGCAGCATATAATTTATATTTTAGCCATTAAATTTTATGCTCCACTTTCAAGATTTCTGGAAAAATTATCTAAAACTAACCATATACTAAGGCAAGAAAAAAATCTCAGCCTAGAGCCAGGATACCAGTAATCCAAGCCTAGATCTATGCCTTTAGCAAGTCATCTCTGCTTCTTGAGCTCCACGTCTCCATAAGCAAAAGCTGAAGTTTGGCTGATTCTGGGTTATAAATAAGCGTCACCCTAAATAAATCAAGCTTTGTATTGTATTGAAAGGATGCTGCATCCAAGCCTGGTGGGAATAAGTGCAGAGTTCAATTAACAATGTCCAAAGTCAAGGACAATAAAAATGCCAAGCGGTGCAGGAGCACTGCCCTGGAGATGACTGCTAAGGTCTCTCCAAGGTCTAAAGCCTAAGTAGAACATGATCTCTGAAATACCCTTTAATGTCATTTTCTCCAGAAACCCTGTCTAGGGACAATGCCTTAGGGAGCACAGAATGGGGCAAGGGACATTAGTCTTACAAGAGACACCAAGTTGACTCTGGCCACAAGAAATTCCAAGAGAGAAACTCCAGAGATGGGGCCAAGTGAGCATGGCCCTTATAGGGAATCAGACTATGCAACCCCAAAGTTCACCATTTTGGTGTAAGGATTTTGAGTTTAGACTATTGAGAAAAAGCAGATGCCAAAAAAGCTCTCCACCCAACCCATGTTTGTCTAAAAGCAGACTGACTTTTAATCACCGGAGAGAACTCTAGACCAGCCCAAGATGGCACCCAGAGGAACCTACATAACAGGCCTTACAAGATAATCCTTCTTTTCTCTCAGTTCACCCTGCACACTTGTCTTCCCACAGTCTGCTGCCCTTGGAAGCCTAAAGCCCTTTTCCTGTGCCTTGTCACCTCTCTATGCATGTACTGTTCTTTGCTCAGATGCTAGCTATATAAGCCCAAGTTCTAGTCACACCTCTGAGTTATTCAGTGCTGAGTTTCCCCCAGGTATATGCATACTGCATGTGCTATAAGCTCTGACTTTCTCTTGTTAATCTGTCTTTTGTCAGTTTCGTTTCTAGGGCCTCAGCCAGAGAATATAGGAAGTTGGAAAGAAAAGGTTTCTTTTCTTCCTCTAGGCTTCCCCATGGAGAAGGCAATGGCACCCCACTCCAGTACTCTTGCCTGGAAAATCCCATGGGCAGAGGAGCCTGGCAGGCTGTAGTCCATGGGGTCGCTAGGAGTCAAACACGACTGAGCGACTTCACTTTCACTTTCATGCATTGGAGAAGGAAACGGCAACCCACTCCAGTGTTCTTGCCTGGAGAATCCCAGGGATGAGGGAGCCTGGTGGGCTGCCGTTTCTGGGGTCGCACAGAGTCGGACATGACTGAAGTGACTTAGCAGCAGCAGCAGCAGCAGGCTTCTCAGAACAGGCACCCTGTTCAGGATCAAGAGCTCTGTTTCCTTCATAAGAAGTTGAGTCCCCAGGCCCTAAGAACTAAACTGACAAAAGACAGATTAACAAGGGACAATCAGAGCTTATAGCACATGCAGTATGCATATACCTGAGAGAAACTCAGCACTGAATAACTGGGCCCAGCTGTTAGTCCTGGCCCCTCCCCAGACTGACTGAATTCGGATCTTTGGGCGTGGGGCCCAAGAAGCTGTGGTCCAACAAGCCCAGGTGATTCTGGTCCACCCTCAAGTCTGAGGGGCGCTGTTTTAAGGAACTCCAGGCTTGCTGGCCCCTCCCCCTTGATCTGATTGGAGGATCCCAAGATACAACAAAGAATCCAAACCTTTGGTTTCCCATTGGTTACAAAAGTAGCAACACTGGCTAGGTCCTCCTGGGTCTCTCTCTGTGTCCTTCTTCATTCCTTGATTCTGAACTGCCTGACCGTGCACCCAGTAAAGCAACTTCTTAGTGAGCCACACATCTCTTAAGTGAGCAGAAAGCCTTCTTTAGTATTTTGCCACACTGGAAAGAGACACAGAACAGTAAAGGGCATCCGTAAACTTCACCTGAGAAGCTTTATAAAAATAAAGATGCCAAGTCCCACTCCCAGAGAGTCTAATCTCGTTTATTTGGGTGAGTCTCAGGAATCTGCAGTTTGAACCAGTTCCTCGGGGTCCTGGGGAGCAGGTGGTAGAGGGGCCACTCTCGGGAAAACCCATCACTTCGTGATCCATCATGTGGAAAAGCGAGAAGCAACACGTCCCCACAGTCCCTGAAATGAGCTGATTCGTTTCCAGTGACATCCATCAAGCATGTTAACGTCACGAATTAATGACTTTTAAGCAATTCGTACACTTCCTCAGTGGCTCAGCGGTAAAGAATCTGCCTGCCAACACAGGAGATTCGGGTTCAGTCCTGGGGTTGGGAAGATCCCCCAAAGGAGGAAATGGCAACCCACTCCAGTAATTTTGCTGGAAAACCCCATGGACAGAGGAGCCTGGCGGGCCACAGTCCACAGAATCCCAAACAGTCGGAGACGACTGAGTGACTCAGCGTGTGTGCATGTGCGAATTACTGAACCTGAGGAGAAGGTCATGAGAACTCCTGATACAGTCACGTCAGACAAGGTGTGAGTTACCTTGTTAGTTAGTTAGTGTTAGTCACTCAGTTGTGTCCGAGTCTTTGTGATCTCACGGACTGTAGCCCTCCAGGCTCCTCTGTCCATGGAATTAATTCTCCAGGCAAGAATACAGGAGTGTGTTGTCATGCCCTGTTCCAGGGGATCTTCCTGACCCAGGGATCAAACCTGGTGTCCTACACTGCAGGCAAATTCTTTACTATCTGAGCTGCCAAGGAAACCCATGGGTTACCAGGGAACCCACGATTTGCAGTTGACATCTGAGTCTTATGGGACTCAGCCCTTAACTTATGGGGTCTACTCTAACACAGAGCAGTTAATGCCAGAGTTGAATTCAACTGTAGGATATCCAGATGGTGTCCTCAGAGAATTGCTTGGTGTGGAAAACCCACACATTTCAACATTTGATGTCAGAAGTGTTGTGAGTAGAAACAGTTTTCATTCAATGCCTCATAACACAGAGCTCAAAACCCCTGGCAGAAGTCAAAACTCTTGGCTTTCTTCTATCTATTTCCATTTGAAAGAAAACTGACTATGCCATATTCCTCTTAAATATATGCACAGAAAATTTTAAAGCTGCCTAAATCACATTACCATTAGAAATGGCTGCTCTGGATTTCTTTATCAGAAAATAGACCTCAAAAAAAAAAAAAAAAAAGAATTTCAAATTTGGATTGCTGAAGAAAAAGGAGAATATGAAATTTCATTGTGTTATCTCAACTACTTTCCTCCCTAATAAAACTCTTCTTCAGAATTCTATCCATATTTTAATATCTGAGTTTAAATTAATGTAAACTAATTTAAGTGTGACTCAAATGAGGTGACTGAAAATTCAGATTCAGATCAAGAAATCTACAAGAAAGATGGACGCTGTCTGGTATATGGAAAGCTAACTGAGAAGGTATACCCAGAGAGACAAAACTAAAGAGCAGGATATGTACAAATACACATACATGTATGGCACCATCCATGGACATGAGTTTGAACAAGCTCCAGGAGATGGTGAAGGACAGGGAAGCCTGGAGCGCTGCATCCATGGGGTCGCAAAGAGCTGGACATGACTGAGCTAGTGAACAACAATGTATACAGAATATATACACAGATTTTTTTTTTAACTGGATTTTGTGATTGTGAGACTTGGCAAGTTTGAAATTCATAGGAACAGCAGGCTGGAAACTCAGGCCGGATACTAACCCTGAAGGAGAATTTCTTCTCCAGGAAATCTCAATTTTGCTCTTAGGACTTCAACTGATTGGGTAGGGCCCACCTCATGACCTCCTTGACTTAAAGTCAGCTGACTGTGGATGTTAATGATGTTTACAGAAACATCATAGCAACACTTAGACTAAGTACTATATCCTAGCCAAGTAGGCATGTAAAATTAACTATCATCACAGGCTTAGCAGAACCCAGTAATTCATTTCAAACATTCCCCCATGCCATATCCAGTCAAGTGAATTATTTGGCAAGGTATATAGATCATAAAAATGAATTTGACTAACCATGTTCTCGATTTCATTCATTTTTACCAATATACTTGTAACATTACATGTATGCAAATGTGTATATATATATGTGTGTACATATACACATACACAAATACATATATATGACCCAGGCATCCATTTACACACACACACACACACACACACACACACACACACATTGGTGCTCTCAAGTGTGTTTGCTCCATACAACATGACAGTATTATAGTTAATAATACTGTATTGCATATTTGAAAATTGCTAAGAGAGAGTAGGTCCTAAAATTTCTCATCACAAAAAATTTTTTGTAACTATGATTGGGGATGGGTGTAATTGTGATGATCTTTCACATTATATACAAATATATCAAACCATTACGTTGTACACCTGAAACTAATACAATGTTCTAAGTCCATTATACCTCAGTAAAAATGTGTTTGCTGCAAAACTCTTTTCCTGCTCATTTCCTCCCCAAACTGGCTATATTTTAAGTGAACATTTTAAATTACTTTTCTATGGATGATGCTTTTGAGTGCATTACATCTCACTTTTTCTTTGTTATAATGATGATATTTAACTTGCATTTTTTCATTTCAAACAATTATGTAGTTGTTCAGAGCCTAGAAAACTAATCGACTCCCTGACTGTCCCTCAGCCATCAATGACTTTGCTATATTGAGATGCAAAAAGACGGACACTCTGCTATTTCACATCTAAGCTGTGACTACAATGCCCCAGGATGCTTAGTGTGATTTTAATCTCTTATTTAATTACCTTGGCTGCTGCTGCTGCTAAGTCACTTCAGTCGTGTCCGACTCTATGTGACCCCATAGACAGCAGCCCACCAGGCTCCCCCATCCCTGGGATTCTCCAGGCAAGAACACTGGATGGGTTGCCATTAATGTGTCTTAAAATAAAAACACTATACAAGAAAGTCAGTTCCTGCTTCTCCATGATAAACACAGGTCAGACTGCAGTTATGTGTTATTACTAAAATTAAAGCACAGTGAGACTTAATAATTTCTGGTATTTGGGGAGGGTTTGTTTTTAGAGTGAAAAAATACCAGTGGAACTCCCTGCTTAACCATTCTTCATCTGTTTGTTTTCTCCAGACTTTATTATGATCATTCTGCTAGATAATGCCTGGGATAAGCCATAACTCAGAGTGATTTAATTAGTTTTAATAATAACACCTGCCCATGCTTGGTCCTTTTGGAGATTCATTGCAACATTAGGGCATAAATTGGCAAATGTCTACAATAGGGAATGCCTGGTTATAACTCTCACCTCTGGAATCTCATAAAATCAAAGAAATATCACCAGCCTCTTCCATCTTAAGATGCCAATGCATTATTCTCCCTCTACCTCCTGCCAGGTGATGAATGACACTTTCTCTGGGTCCAGCTGATGAGACTCAACAAACTGACATTGTCTCAGAAACAAACTTCCCTGTTTTTTCCCCCAAACACGTTTCTCTCCTCTGAACTGGTATTTACATAAGTCCTTTTCATTAGTATAAGAAGTGTTCTAGTACAGACACAACCTAACTCTGTCTGCCTCTGAGCTGTTCTGAAGAAAACCCAATAGCTTGTCTGCCTCAGTGCTCAAGAATGAACATGTAATTCTTTTGGTTCATCAAGCAATGGTTCAGATATTCAGAAGTTTTGTTTAACAATTCAGTTATTTTATTTATTTCCACTTGATCTGGAAAATAACTAATGAGAGCCTATTGCAAAGCCAATATTTAGAAAGATTTACCAGTTTAAACAATGTTTGTCTATGGTTTTAAGGAATTAACTAACCAAAGGATTGGGAACTCATGTACACCCGTGACTGATTCATGTCAATGTATGGCAAAGCCAATACAGTATTGTAAAGCAAAATGAAATAAAAATTTTTTAAAATAAATAAATAAAATAAATAAAAACAGAATGGTTCCAGAAACCCTTAAGACGAGTATATACTGTTCTAACAAGGACAAACTATTTCCCGGTTTTGCTCAAAGGTGTTACATTTGTTCTACGTTTAGCCCCTCTACCCCAGAGAGACACATCAGTAAATCAAAAGAAGCAAAATATCAGAAAGTCAGTTTTATGACAGACCCAAAAGACAATGTAACTTCCAAATATTTTTCACAAAATTTTAAGACTTTTTCAGGTTGGTCAGAGTTGCATGTATACAATCTTTTTTTTTTTTTTCATTTCACTTTAGTCACTCATGAGCTGTCTACATTCCTGGAAACCTTAGAGAGACATAAAAAGTTCTTCATTTGTAGCTATCAATATATCAGTATGAAAATTAGCTGAACGATAATCTACATTTTCTAGAACAGTCTCCTGTGTAATACTTGGGGATAAGATACAGAGATAATATTTACAAATAATTGTGCTGTGCTCAGTTGCTTCAGTCGTGTCTGACTCTTTGCGACCCTATGGACTGTGGCCCACCAGACTCCTCTGTCCATTCGATTCTCCAGGCAAGAATACTGGAGTGGGTTTCATGACCCCCTCCAGGGGATCTTCCTGGAGGAAGACCCAGGAATAGAACCCGAGTCTCTTATCTCTCCTGCATTGGCAGGTGGGTTCTTTACTACTAGCGCCACATGTTCAGTTCAGTTCAGTCACTCAGTCGTGTCCAACTCCTTGCGACCCCATGAATTGCAGCATGCCAGGCCTCCCTGTCCGTCACCAACTTCTGGAGTTCACTCAGACTCACATCCATCGAGTCAGTGATGCCATCCAGCCATCTCATCCTCGGTCGTCCCCTTCTCCTCCTGCCCTCAATCTTTCCCCAGCGTCAGGGTCTTTTCCAATGAGTCAGTTCTTCACATCAGGTGGCCAAAGTATTGGAGTTTCAGCCTTCCAAAGAACACCCAGGACTGATCTCCTTTAGGATGGACTGGTTGGATCTCCTTGCAGTCCAAGGGAAGTCGCAAGAGTCTTCTCCAACACCACAGTTCAAAAGCATCAATTCTTCGGCATTCAGCTTTCTTTATAGTCCAATTCTCACATCCATGGAAATACCATAGCCTTGACTAGACAGAACTTTGTTGGCAAAGTAATGTCTCTGCTTTTTAATATGCTGTCTAGGTTGGTCATAACTTTCCTTCCAAGGAGTAAGCATCTTTTAATTTCATGGCTGCAATTACCATCTGCAGTGATTTTGGAGCCCAGAAAAATAAAGTCTGACACTGTTTCCCCATCTATTTGCCACAAAGTGGTGGGACTGGATGCCATGATCTTCGTTTTCTGAATGTTGAACTTTCAGCCAACTTTTTCACTCTCCTCTTTCACTTTCATCAAGAGGCTTTTAGTTCTTCACTTCCTGCCATAAGTGTGGTGTCATCTCCATATCTGAGGTTATTGATATTTCTCCCGGCAATCTTGATTCCAGCTTGTGCTTCCTCCAGCCCAGCGTTTCTCATGATGTACTCTGCACATAAGTTAAATAAGCACAGTGACAATATACAGCCTTGACATACTCCTTTTCCTATTTGGAACCAGCACCGCATGGGAAGCCCCCATTTACAAATAATTAGCTGGTAATTTTCAACAGTTGATTTGTTGTGTCCTTCTCTTTATGACCCCATGGACTGCAGCACACCAGGCTCCTCTGTCCTCCAGTATCTCCTGGAATTTGCTCAAATTCACATCCCTTGAGTCAGTGATGCTACCTAACCATCTCATCTTCTACAGACACAACTAAACACAAATATTGTGTATCACAATGATTTTTGCTGAAAGATTCCAGCAAAGAAACACAGCTAGTGATGGGGAACCTCACACGAGTCTGAGTGGCTGGGGTTGGCCATTCTTTAGGCGCACATAGAAAAGTTCACCAAAAAATGGGTAGTTGGTATCCTCCTAAAAAACCATAAAAGATCAAAAGGAATGCATTGAAAGCATCATTAAATACTGGAGGAAAGAAGAGAAGGAAGGGAGTGAGAGAGGAGGAGAAAAGTACAAGAGCATCTTTTGTGTGGTCATGGGAGGAAATCCAATTTACTTTTTGCATTTTTGAAAATAAAATTCAGGATGACATTAAGCAAGGGGAAAACATTTCTTACTAAAAGGAAATAAAGAATGAAAATCCCATGCCTGCCCCAGAACAAGCAGCTACTTCTCTAAGTCTCAGACTTCAAGGACACAACTGTCAAGCTGGAGTCTTGCTTTCTGACTCTAGAGGTTAACAGAGAAGAGAAAATAAAAATGAAATTAAAAAGGCACAAAAGTAAACGAAAGGACCCCCCCTCCACAAGAATCAAATCTAATCAAAGAAAAGCTGAAAGCTTCCAGAACACCAATTCAAAGTTTCTATTTAAAATAAAATTAGATTAGGACTATCTTGGACAGCAAGGAAACCAGTCAATCCTAAAGGATATCAACCCTGAATATTCATTGGAAGGACTGATGCTGAGTGACGTGACTGAACAGCAATGACTAAATACAGATTTCCAATGAGCTTATCTGATATATTTTAAAGAAGTGTCAAAGGTTAGTAAATCTGGCTATTCCCATCCCTCCCCTCCACTTCCCCAACAGGCCTCCAGCTCCCCTTCAATCTTCCAGTAACTACTTCCCAAGCCTCCTGCCTCTGGGCCTTCTAGATGCCTCTCCTCCACCTGCCAATCTGACCATCTGATCATCTGATCACATCACTGCCCAGTGGAAATCCTCACTGCCATCTCAGCAGCCTCAACATCTACACCAAGCTCCTGGTATTGGGGTACATCTCTCCAACAGGTACTGAGTGTTAACTCTCAGTCCCACAGGAAGCTGAAGAGTAAACAGCACATCTTCCTGAAGCTGTAATTTCACTTAAAAATTAAGGAGGGAAAAATTCATTATTAATATGTATAGATGGGGAAACAGTGGAAACAGTGTCAGACTTTATTTTTGGGGCTCCAAAATCACTGCAGATGGTGACTGCAGCCATGAAATTAAAAGATGCTTACTCCTTGGAAGAAAAGTTATGACCAACCTAGACAGCATGTTCAAAAGCAGAGATATTACTTTGCTGACTAAGGTCCATCTAGTCAAGGCTATGGTTTTTCCTGTGGTCATGTATGGATGTGAGAGTTGGACTGTGAAGAAGGCTGAGCGCTGAAGAATTGATGCTTTTGAACTGTGGTGTTGGAGAAGACTCTTGAGAGTCCCTTGGACTGCAAGGAGATCCAACCAGTCCATTCTGAAGGAGATCAACCCTGGGATTTCTTTGGAAGGAATGATGCTGAAGCTGAAACTCCAGTACTTCAGCCACCTCATGAGAAGAGCTAACTCATTGGAAAAGACTCTGATGCTGGGAGGGATTGGGGGCAGGAGGAGAAGGGGACGACTGAGGATGAGATGGCTGGATGGCATCACGGACTCGATGGATGTGAGTCTGAGTGAACTCCGGCAGTTGGTAATGGACAGGGAGGCCTGGCGTGCTGCGATTCATGGGGTGGCAAAGAGTCGGACACAACTGAGCGACTGAACTGAACTGAACTGAACCATGAAGCTGGGCTTCCCAGTGATAAAGAATCCGCCTGCCAATGCAGGAGACATGAATTCGATCCCTGGATCAGGAAGATCCCCTGGAGAAGGAAGAAGAATCCAATCCTGATTCTTCAATCCCTGGATCAGGAAGATCCCCTGGAGAAGGAAATGGCAATCCACTATAGTATTTTTGCCTGGAGAGTTCCATGGACAGAGGAGTCTGGTGGGCTACAGTCCATGAGGTCACAAAGAGTCGGACTCGATTGAGCTACTAACATATATATTTCTTCCCTTGTGGACCTCCCTCCCCCACCTGATCCCGCCCCACTAGCTCATCACAGGGCACCACGCTGAGCTCCCTGGGCTACAGAGCAGCCTTCTGCTAGCTATCTTTTTACACATGATACTTGTCATTCTTGATCTATCTCCTGCCCACCTCCCTCAGTTTCATTTCTTGCTTGCCCACCCTGGTCCTTTACCCACTGATAACACTGGAGTTAACTGTAGCTTTTCAGATCAGAGCTGTTCTGTCATACCTCTATGCTTTCCAGGTCCTTTTGTCTCTGCCTGACATGTCCTTCTTTAACTTGCTAACTTGACAAACAATTTCCCTGATGATAAGGTGGCTTCTCATTGTGCCTTCACCTTGAGAGAAAATATTCTGGCCATACGATTGATTTGCCTGACACCCCTTCACAATGACGCTCCTCAGTGTAAATTCATGAAGACTCTGCTTTTGTAGATCAGCCTTTGTGCACCTGGTCAATATGAGTCACCCTGACAGGCAGTCACTCAGGAGGCTGCCCACACCAGGGATTTTCGTTCACACAGCTGATGCCCATGGGCTCCATCTGGTGAGAAGCAGCAGATATCCTGTGAGCCATGGTGAAACAGCCAACCCAGTAACCTTCCTTCCCTTGGCAACGAACCATCCCAATATCATTCTTTTGGCCAGGCTAGAGGCCCGGTTTCCCACGAATATCAAGGAAAATCTCAACAACTGAAGTATCTGATGAGCCAGGTAGCTCCAATTCAAAACCAATAACAGAGATTTCATCATACTATACATCAGTGAGAGAAGGGCAATGCCCGTCTGTGTACTTTCATTCTCTCACTCAGCATAGAGCTTTGAGCACTGTGTGTCAGGCAGTGTGTGTGTGTGTGTGTGTGTTTAATAAAGCAAACACAATTTATGCCTTCACTGTGGTTTATTCAATCTAACACCTTGACCTCTCCAATGAAGAACCATATTTCCTAAACAATTTTTTGTTCACCAATTGCAAACTCAAACAGGGCAAAAAATATATAAGAAGCAAGTACATCAGACTTTGAGCAAGAATCCTGACAATTCATTGTTTCAGGCAACTGGCAGAAACAGTGACAACTTCCCCAGCCTCTGCCCATCCTGGTCAGGAACACCATTTCTAAAGCTCCATCACTATAATACACGATGCTGGAGTAACGCAGAATACAAACAGCCTGCTGTGAGCAATGATCTTCAACTTGACTCATGTCTAGCCTGAGTCATCTGCTGCATTTGCTTTATGAAGCAGTGAAATGTCTGAGGATGTCCTTTTGCTTTTAGAGTGAATTTTTAACGCATCTTCAGAAAGGAAGGCTTTGTCAGCTCTGTTTATACTCTTGACCACTTTGGAGAGGAGAGAAAACGGCAGCTATAGAAGCACATAACTCAAAGTAAAAAGATCCAAAGGGGGAAGATAAAACTCAGGGATGAGGTTCTGCTTTTGCGGGTGATCAAGACAGATTTAATGCCTCTGCCCAAACACAGCGATTGCCAAGTGCAACAGTGATCCCAAGCTTGCATCAGAGTTGATAGCCTAAGCTACATATTTTCAGTCCCACCTGAGTAAGCAAAAGTAATAAATGGTGATTATCATGGAGACATTATGCTTAGAGCTTAGTCTCTTGTCTACACTGCATCTGCTTCAAGAAGAACGAATATTTTTTTTAAAAATCTTCAGTCTCATTAGTAATCATGGACATGCAAATTAACACGAAGAGATGTCATTTTTCACCTGTAAAACTAGCAAAGATTTTTAAACTGCTATTATCCAGTGTTGACAAGGGGGTAGGGAAGCAAGCACTCTGTTGGAGGGAGTGTAAATTGGTTCAGTTTTTTTGGAATACAATGTGCCAAGATGCATTATAAATGTAAATTTTGTATATGCATGAGCTTGGGAGTTTTTTCCAACTGAAAAATGTAACCTAATTCCTAATGATTTGACCAGTAAGGAAACATATTCTCACAAATCAGGGGTGGCTGTAAGAGCTTTAGGGCTGGCCAATCCAGAAGCTCTAGGATGACGTCACAGCCCCAGGTTTTCCCATCTTTCTGCTCCACCAGCGTTACTCTGCTGGTTCCTGTCCTCACCATCACAGGAGGGCTCCTGGCAGCCCACTTTCAGACACCAACATCCAAAAACAACAAACAGACAAAACTCTACCTCTTTAAAAAAAAAATATTCACTTGTTTGGCTGTGCCACATCTTAGTTGTGGGCACACAGGATCTTAAATCGTTGTGAATGCAGGATCTGCTTCCCTGACTAGATTCAACCCGGGCCCCCTGCACTGGGAGTGTGGAGTCTTAGCCACTGGACCGCCGGCGAAGTCTCAGAACCCCATCCCTTTTTCAGTCTCTGTGACATGGAGGAAGTCTTCTCTGGGAGCTCCCTAGAAGACTTATCCCTGTACCAGTTCACTGGCCTGATTTAGTGATTCCCAAAAGCAGCAGCACCTGGGAACTTCTGAGAAATGCTGTTTCTCAGCCCATTCTGGACCTACTGAAAGTGAAATTTGGGGGTGAGGCCGACTCTCTTGCTCCAGTTTGAGAACCACTGATCTAAACCAGCCAACTTCACAAGGCGAATGGAAGGACCGGGGTTGGTTTCAGACTTTTCATGGTCCCTTCCCTTAGGCTGGGGATTGCCTCTCCTGAGCAAATGGTCTTACCTCACTGACCTCTGTTCTACTTGTCCCCTTGCATGATGGGCCCTAACATGCGACATTCTGTAGAACTAGGATGTTTCTAAGTTGTGAAAACAGAAAATCCAACCCAAAATGTCTTTACCAATGAGGAGGTTTATTGACTCACATCATAACAAGTGTTACACATCAGGGTTAAGGACCTACTGTGTAGCACAGGGAACTCTGCTCAATATTCTGTAACAACCGAATTGGGAAAAGAATTTGAAAAAAGAATAGATACAAGTATAAACACAAATGAAACACTTTATTGTACACCTGAAACTAAACAACATTGTTAATCAACTATACTGCAATATAAAATAAAAAGTTTAAAAATTTAAAAACTAGTAAAAGGATTAAATGAGATGTTTGCCTCTATAAACTAAAGACAAACGTCTTTCTCTTTTACGTTTCTCTCTCTCTTTGTGGGGGATGGAGGAAGGAGTGATTTGCTGTGCTGGCTTTAAAATATATCCACAAATTTTCTGATATTCCTCCATCCAAAAAGCAAAGCTCAATTCTACTCCTCTTGAGTGTGGGCCATGCAGTGACTCGCCTCTAACAGATGGAATGTGGCAGAAATGGTGGTGTGTGACTTTTAATACGAGGTCGCAAATATTCCTTTCTCCTTTTTCTCATGGACCACTTGTTCTCGGAGGAAACTGACCACCACACTATGATTACTAAAGCATACGGGGGAGCAGTCTGCAAGGAAGGAACTCAGGCCCTCTGCCCACAGGCTGGAAGTGCATCCTTTGGCTCCCAGTCAAGCCTTCAGATGACCGCTAATATCTTGGCTACAGCACATGACTCATGAGACACCTTGAGCTATAACTATCCTGCTAAGCTGCTCAATGAAATGAAATGCAAGTCACTCAGTTGGGTCTGACTCTTCACGACCCCATGGACTATGCAGTGCGTGGAATTCTCCAGACCAGGCTATTGGAGTGGGTAAGGTAGCTTTTCCCTTCTCCAGGGGATCTTCCCAAACCAGGGATTGAACCCAGGTCTCCCACATTGCAGGTGGATTTTTACCAGCTGAACCACCAGGGAAGATGACTGAATGACTGAACTGAACTGAAGTTCCTCAATACTTCTCCACACAAAGAAACTATGAAATAAAGTTTGGGTGTTTTTAAGTTTGAGGGCAATTTACTGTAGAGTCTAATCGAAACCCCTAGTAGAATGGCTTGGATGTCTGGGGACCCAGTTTTATTTTGCAACTTTTTCTTCTCCCCAGGATGTATGTGAGTCCCCAGTAGGGGTGGGTTGGGAGTAACCTAACCCTTATTATCTTCCTATACTTAGGTCCTGTTACTAGTTCTTGTCCATTATGTGGCAAATGTCTTCCTCTCTTGTGCTGATTTCTCTTCTGTTAGATATCCTGGCATGTCCCCCTGAATCTAATTTCTTTAGCCTCTTCTTGGTCTTTGCCGCTTTTCTGCATTCTAGCAGAGACCTACTGGAAAGAAGCTGCATCTCTCCCTATAGCAGTGACTCCAGTAGGAGAAATTTCTAGTCATGCCTCAAGGGTGAAGGAAAAGTTGGAAGCATTTTTGATTCAGGGCAAACTTGTGGGTAAACTCCAAATTCCACCTCAGAGGAAGTGTAGGGATACGTGCCAAGACAGCAGCATTTTCTGGACATTTAAAGCAAATCGATATCATCTTTCCAGTCAATAAGACAATTCTTGTGACTTAACTAAGGCTATGCTTCTGTTTTGCCTGGAGTAGAGGTGGCCAATGACTCCAGGCCTGTGACTCTAGAAAGTACCTGTAGAAGCTCCCCAGCCCAGTAAGATCAAAGGTACATGGGGAACGGTGCAGGCCTGTGTGATGCCTCCACACAGCACATGCATACATGCCAAGTTGCTTGAGCCATGTCCGACTCTTTGCAACCCTATGGACTGCAGCCTGCCAGCCTCCTGGTCTATCCATGGGGTTCTCCAGGCAAGACTACTTCTTCCTGACCCAGGGATCTAACCTGCATCTGTTGCGTCTCCTGCATTGGGACACGAGTTCTTACCGCTAGCGCCACCTTGGTGGCCCCACACACGGCACAGAAGCCTGTAAACAAGACCCATGAGGCACCCTAACTCTTGCAAACTGTAGCTATTTTGTATGATTTACATACAGTAAAATCTAAGTGTTTGATTCAGTGATTTTTGACAGTTGTGTACACCCGTGAAACCACCACCAGACAAGATGCAGAACACTTCAGCACCTCAGAAAATCCTCTATTGCCCCTTTCCATTAAACCCCTGCCCAGAACTCATGCTTTTCAGTTTCTACCATCATCGAGAATTTTATCCAGAACTACTGGTTTTGAAAGAGTGAGGTTAAAAAAAAAAAAAAAATGAAATCTGTCATTTGAGAGCTCTAAATAAGCCATTTCTGTCTGGCAGGAGGAAGAGACTTCAATAGCCCATTTGAGGAGATTGTTCCATTTTCCTAGGAAAACCAGCCAAATGCACTTCTTAGTGATGCAAATACAGAAACTTCTGAATTGGCAAGGTGATTGGAAATGTGATTCTGAGGAGATAACACTGCATTGGGAGAGAGAATGTTAAAGGTCTCTGTGCTGGAGGCAGGGCTGCAGATTTTAAGTGTCAAGGACAGGGGGAGTTCCAAAGACTTTCCAAGCTCTCTGGAAGGGAGTTAAGGGCTGAGGGCAAAAAGTAGATGGGATCTTTATCATGAGAGACACTGTGATACTGTGGGCTCAGACAAGGGCCCAACATCCCCAGCAAGTGTGGCTATATGAATGGTACTGCTTTTTCATCATATTTCCAAAATAATTTGTTGTTGACGTCTGAGGAAGCCCTTGATATTTGTACATTTATTTCATGTCTGGTCACCTCATTGAATGAATTGTCTTAATGGTTCTGGTAGCTTTACAGTAATTTAACAGGGTTTTCTAGATGATATCTAGATAGTATCTTCTGAAAAGAATACTTTTATTTTTCCTTTCTAATTGCTATCTTGGTTTTTCCCTGCTTTATCTCTTTGTTGTTGTTATTCAGTTGCTAAGTCATGTCCGACTCTTAGCAACACCATGGACTGCAGCACGCCTGGCTGCCCTGTCCTTCACCACCTCCTGAAGCTTGCTCAAACTCTCATGTCCATTGAGTTGGTGATGCCATCCAACCATCTCATCCTCTGTCATCCCCCTTCTCCTCCTGCCTTCAATCTTTTCCAGAATCAAGGTCTTTTCCAGTGAGTCAGCTCTTTGCATCAGGTGGCCAAAAGTATCAGAGCTTCAGCTTCAACATTAAGCCTTCTAATGAATATTTAGGGTTGATTTCCTTTAGGACTGACTGGCTTGATCTCTTGAAATCCAAGGGACACTCAAGAGTCTTCTCTAACACCACAATTCAAAAGCATCAGTCCTATGGCACTCAGTCTTATCACTGTGGCCATTATTAAATTATTCTAATATTCTTTAGTATAAAGATGCATTCATGTGTGCATGCTCATTTGTTCAGTTGTGTCTGACTCTTTGACACCCCATCGACTATAGTCTGCCAGGCTCCTCTGTCCATAAAATTCTCCAGGCAAGAATACTAGAGTAGGTTGCCATTTCCTTCTCCAGAGGACCTTCCTGACCCTGTGTCTCCTGCATTGGTAGGCAGGTTCTTTACCATTGTGTCGCCTGGGAAGCCCAGATAAAGATACTGGTGTTGAATTTTTGACCAATTTGAAAATGATGGATTTGGGAATAGAGCAGCTTAATCTGAGTAAAGAGAAGCCCTATCAGGAGTTCAGGTGTGAAGTGATAATAATGACTGGTGGGGAGTGATAAAACAAAAAGAAGGGACATATATGAAAGATAGTTTAGATTTTAAAAAAGGTTGGGTTGTGATAAGAGAAGGAAAAATCAGTGTAAGCCATGGCTCCTAATGCTGTGGTTCCATTGACAATAAAACATATGAGTGAAAGTCATTCAGTTGTATCCAACTTTTGGGAACCCCATGGACTGTAGACTTCGAGGCTCCTCTGTCTGTAGAATTCTCTGGCCAGAAAACTGGAGTGGGTAGCCTTTCCCTTCTCCAGGGGATGGAGAAATCAAACCCAGGGATCAAAGCTAGTAAAGAACAAATTCTTTACCAGCTGAGCCACAAGGGAAGCCCAATAATACTGGAGTAGGTAGCCTATCCCTTCTCCAGTAGCTCTTCCTGACCCAAGAATCGAACCAGGGTTTCTTGCATTGCAGGCAGATTCTTTACCAGCTGAGCTACCAGGGAAACCCAAAATATACAAAAAGAGCTCTATTTTGAATCAACTCTGGTATCCGTCATAACTTACTCATCTTAAAAAAGGTAAGAAGGAAATTAAGGATGTATTTTGGCTCATGCAAACCTACAGCTAAGAATTTAAGACCATTTAGCATATAGCTTCTTTCCCTACTGTATATTCACAGTACCACTCTTAACCTACCAACAAGCAAAATATGTTATAAGAATTAATACCTTATTTTGACTTTTCCAGTTCAAAAAGAAATCTTTCTTTTCCTTTCATATTTCAGACACATAGAATTACAGTGATGTGGTCAATATATTCACCTCAAGTCAGTTTATGCCATATTAGCATTAAGAGTTCACAAAGAACCTCACTTTATCATTAACATTTCAAAATTTTATTTATTTGGCTCTTCCACCCAAATCCTAATTCTATTTCTATCCCACTATATTATACTCTTGTTATCTAACATACAGCTGCCTTGTGTGGCTTTATTTACACCTACAGGCATTTTGGGGACTTCCCAGGTGGCACAATGCTAAAAGAATCCACCTCAATGCAAGAGATCCCTGGGTCAGGAAGATCCCCTGGAGAAGGAAATGGCAACCCACTCCAGTATTCTTGCCTGGGAAATCCCCATGGACAGAGGAGTCTGATGGGTTACAGAAGAGCAGGACATGACTAGCGAGTAAACAACCACCACAGAGGCCTTCCTAGCAGTCCTTTACTAGTGTGGATTATTCTTGTTCTACAGACAGTATTGCACTGGGCGTATCATTCGGTCTTTTCACTTTTTCATTCAGTATTATACGTTTGAGATTTATTGATATTAATATATATAAAGTCTATTAAGATTAAAAAATAAAATGAACACCAGTGATCCATCACCTGCAATTAGATTGCTGGTACCATAGAAACAAGGTGCCCTCTGATCCAACCAAACTTCCTCACCAATAGGTACCTGAATCTGTGCTTATTATTTCCTTACTTTTCTTTATTTTGTTTTGCCGTGTATATTATGAAAGCTTCCCTGGTGACTCAGACAGTAAAGAATCTGCCTATAATGCAAGAGACCTGAGTTCAGTCCCTGGGTCAGAAAGATTCTCTGGAGAAGGAAATGGCAATCCACTCCAGTATTCTTGCCTGGAGAATTCCATGGACAGAGGAACCTGGAAGTCTAAAGTGGTTGCAGTCCATAGGGTCTCAAAGAGTCAGACACAACTGATCAATTTTCACTCTCATATATATTATGCACTCCAAAATAATACATTATGTAGTTTTTACATGATTTTCAACTTTGCATAAGTAGAATTATATGTATTCATTTTTATTGTATTTTGGAGTATACTTGATTTACAATTAGTAAATTGTATTAGTTTCAGATACACAGCAAAATGATTTAGTTATACATATACGTATGTCCATTCTTTTTCAGATTCTTTTCCCATATAGGTTATTGCAGAGAATTATATGTACTCTTACGCAACTTTTTAAAATTCAACATTATGTATGTGAGATTCATTCCTGCAGATGGTTGTAATTGTTGTGATAACATTTTCATAGCCGTGCATCGATGTTCATCCATTTTCCATCCTCAGACACTTGGGTTGTTTGCATGTTTTTACTGTCACAAAGCTGGTATGAACATCCTTAAGCATATGTGCAGAAGCATCTCTATGCCGCAAAGTGGAGTTGCAGGGTTAGGAATACATACATCTTCCACTTCAATAGATTCCAAATTATGTCCAAAGTAGTTGCAGCAATTGGCATGCCAACCAGCAAAGAGCTGACTGATTTGAAAAGACCCTGATGCTGGGAAAAATTGAGGGCAGGAGGGAGAAAGGGATGACAGAGGATGAGATGGTTGGATGGCATCACTGACTCAATGGACATGAGTTTGGGTGGACTCAGGGAGTTGGTGATGGACAGGGAGGCCTGGCGTGCTGCAGTTCATGGGGTGGCAAAGAGTCAGACATGACTGAGTAACTGAACTGAACTGAACTGAACCAGCGGAGAATCAGTATTCCAGCGGCACCAAGCTTCTCAAAGTTCCAATAGTGTCAGAGTTAAACATATGCCAATGGTGTAGCTATAAAATATGGCTTTCATTTTCATTGCTAACCAATGAACTCGACAATTTTTAGGTTTATTCAGCATTTGGTGACGTGACTGGTCGATGCTTTTGTCTTTTTTTCTGTTGGATTTTTTGTTGGGCTTGACTGGTACACAGATGGGTACTTGAATATGATATTCCTTTTAACACATCACATTTATCAGTTCCTCTTACTGCTGCCTGTTTAGTTCATTTCCAACCCTTCATTATTACAAACAGTGCTGCACTAAACATCCTAGTCCAAGTCTCTTTGGGAGGTAAGCGATGTCCCTTGAAGTGGAATGGCTGGGTCTTAGAGTGATTGCATATTCAGGCTCCCTAAAGGCTGATGACTTGCTCTCCCAAACAGCAATACCAATGAACTGTCCTTCTACAAGGGCCTGAAGCTCCCCCCTTCACTCCCCTACACATTTGCCAGTACCTGGTATTATCCATAAGGCAACTTTAGGTATATACTGTCTCATGGAGTTTGTAAATAATCCTGGAAGGTAGACAATTTTTTAAAAAAACAGCAGCATTTTTCTAGTACTTTACAATTTGCAAAGTCTTTTCACTTGCATTGTCTACCCCATCTTATGCTCACATTCTGTCACTCATTTCCTTGAAACTCATGCTCAAAGAGCTATGTATTTCATTCTCTAAATCCCACGTGCTGCTTCACACTTTCACATAAACACAAGGGTCTTGCCCAGCTCAAGTATAACCCAAAATATTTCCCAAACCCTGTTCAGTCATGAGCTGTTCTTTATCCCATACCCTGGAGAAGCATAGAAAACCAGAGTCTATTCTCTGTCACGGGGATCATCAAAAAGGAGAATGTGGTTCTGATATCTTCTCCCCATAGACCCTGCCTCCTCCCAAAGCCACAGGACGTAGAGGGCTCCTCACACATGAGAAGGAGTATGGATACTGGTCAGCGAAACACAAGGACAAGTTGTCCAGCAAAGAGATTATAAACAGGTCAGTTAAGGACACAGTGTTCCAGTCTTTTCTCCCTAAACATAATCTTTCTCTCCTTTCCTTCATCCAGTGTCTGGTGACAGGTTTGGGATAAAGAATGAGACATAGTATCATAATCACTCAAGCATTCCTACCAATGGAAGCTCACTCGTGAGTTGCTTGTTTTTCAAGAGTTTTGTGGCTGTGCTCCTTATGTTGGCAATATGTCATCCTAATGATTTTATTTTAGCAGTAATGAATTATGACGGTTCCCTCAGTAAGGCATATGGCATCTCATTTCAATCCCAAGTGAATCGGTGTTGTAGTAATGAATACCAACTTCATCAATAACATTAGAGAATATAAAACGGTGTTCTCTAAGCCATCGTCTTTCTTTTCTGTAAACTTTGCATTCCATCATTTTGACTAATTATCGCTAGATTTAGCTTCCTTTTAATTTACAAAACACTCGTGCATGTCTGCCTGAATTATAACTGCCAGATTCCGATTTCACTAGGTTTGGAGCACCTGTGTGAGGCTTTTTCACCCAATAAACTCTACTGTTTCTAACTGAGACAACCTGGGTTCAGGAAAGTGAAGTCCTTTGGTCAAGGTCCTAACGATGAAGCCAGGATTTCATCACTGGGTTTAAACCTCAAAATCTAGAGCCTTTTCTACTAAGCCATGCCCCCACTCTATACAGTTCTTTCAGTTGTTTTTTTAAGCTTCACATATACAATTCCTGAATTTTAATTTAATTTTCTTTATAATCTTGAAGAAATTTGGATTGCATCCCACTTTATGAAATTTGGGTCCCTGTAGAGTAAAAACCCAAGACTTATGGTATCTTGCCACATTCCTCAGAGATGCATATTAGATGCTATCGAACTCAACCAGCTTCTGCTCTCTAAAAGGCAAGGTGGAGAGATTTCTACTACCAATCAGTTGCCTTGACAATTATTTTCATTCCCTTTCCCTGTGAGAATCAATTCCAATAAATATGAGGCTCTGGATTTCTAGCTACACAGCTTTAGATGTACAGAATCATGCTTTCAAATATCGTAGGAATCTGTCTGGAATGGGTGAGGATATCCTACATTTCCAGGTTTCAGATTTCAACCTTCTGATAGGTATTTGGCTTTCAGAGCTGTATTATAAACCCAAGGAATTTTGACCTAGATTCAGCTAAGCCTACAAAAGATCAGAACTTTATAAGAACATCATGAATCATTTGAGATAAAGAGTCTGGGGATAAACATATTTAGATATCATAAAATTGTCACTAGAAAATTGTGTTCTCAATTTTCTTTTCTGACCCTTGTGCCTGTGTGGTATGGTTTAGTCACTAAGTCGTGTCCGACTCATGCAACCCCATGGACTGTAGCCCGGCCAGGCTCCTCTGTCCGTGGAATTCTCCAGGCAAGAATACTCGAGTAGGCTGCCATTTCCTTCTCCAGGGGATCTTCCTGACCCTGGAATCAACCCCAGGTCTCCTGCACTGCAGGCTGGCTCTCTGCTGATGCAGCTACAAGGGGAGCCTGACCCTTGTGTCCGTATGATCACTATTCCCTCTGACTGAGAAGCAGCCTGACTCCTCTCTCCTCATCATAGCTCCATCTGCCTGTAGAGCTCCTGGGTCAGAGCTGAATCCTTGTGACTGAAACCCTTCAGACATCCATGCCAGTCCCTCGTGATAGTTCCTCCCTGTTCTCACAGCTCCATGTGCGTGCATGCAGTCACTCATTCGCCCAGCAAACAGTCATTGCGGGTCTACCATGTGACTCACCGGAAAAGACCCTGCTTCTGGGAAAGACTGATGGCAGGAGGAGAAGGGGGCAACAGAGGATGAAATGGTTGGATGGCATCATCGACTCAGTGGACTCCTTTGCTCAATGAGTTTGCACAAACTAGGAGACAGTGAAGGACAGGGAAGCCTGGCGCACTGCAGTCCGTGGGATCGCAAACAGTTGGACACAACTGAGCAACTGGACAACAACAACTGCCACGTGCCAGGGGCCACCCTAGGCTCTGAGACACATCCAGGAACCGACCGACAAAAATCTGGCCCTGTAGAGACTGCACTACAACTGCAGACCACAAGTAAGAAACCTCACACACAAAGGGAACAGAGTACCCTGGACGGCGATGAATGCCACGGGGAAAGGTGAAGCAGGGAAAGAGGGGTGCAGAGCATGGGGGTGAGGAGGAGGCTTCTGACCTAGAGCAGAGTGTCAGGCCAGACCTCACTGAGCAGATGCCAGAGCTGAGGGAGCATAGGAAGTTACCCATGTCAGGGAGGAACATTCCAGGCTGAGGGCCAGATAGTAACAAGTGCTTAGGGCAGGAGATCCCTTCGGCTGGAGCAAACTGATGAATAAGACACAGTATTCACAGAGGCCATGGGGACCAGGCTGTGGCAGCCCTGTTGGTCATTCTGAGGATGTTGGGTTTTTGGAACAAGAGAAGTGGGGAGACATTAGAGGATTCTGAGCAGAGGGGATCGGATTCTGAATATCTTATCAGGACTTCCTATTGGACAGATTATGAAACATGATCGAGGACGGCCCCAGGGTACATTCCACCATGACAGCCCTCATTGCACTCGGTCATACATGTTTAACTACGTGTCTTTGTCCCTCACTGGATGTGACTTGGTTGGGACAGAAGCTGTCTTTGGATTCCCAATGTCCAGCTTAGGGCAGGACACATAGGCAAGAAACGTGTGTTGAGTCTCGTAGTCAAAATGAGTGTGTCTCAGCCATGAATTTTATTAGTGAACTGAGACAGGCTTTCGATATCACTCAGGAAGACAAGTCAGAGACTGGGAAAACATCTCCATCCAGCCTCTCCTCTCAGGATGGACAGCTTCCAGACATCACCAACATTGCTCTTCCAGGGTTTGATGTGAGAAATGCTGGCTACTCAAGCCCTCTTTACACAAGGACATGGTGGCAGATGGAACGAACTTCTGTATCTGCTGAGACCTGAGGCAGACATCTGTCTATTCAGAGTGTTACAGTCAGAATTATTTAGAACCAGGGGATTTCCCCCGAGGCTAGTTTCAGCTGAGCAGGGTGGCTGCACAGGACTTGATGAGGACCCCAGAAGGCTTTAATGCTGGGTGGGCACAGCACCACTTGCCCATTAGACTGCCAGGAGACGCCCCTCCCTGGCAGCCTCGTTCTCCTGAACGCAGAGGTGTCAGGATGAATTATAGCTCCTTCTGGATGCCAAACACACCCTCTCACCCTGTGCTGTTTTGTCGGCTGAAGATCCCTTCACTGTCTCTGAGAGCAGAGAGAAAATGCACTGCAACTGGACTCAGAACAGGTGAAGTATGGAGTGAATGTGGGCCTGGCCCTGGAGTGACATAAAGTGCTGTTCTTTGTCCTGCCCGCCTCCATTACTAGCTAAAAGAAAGGCCCACAGTCGGGACTGGTTTATTCAGCAAGGAAAGGCACCAGCAAAGCAGGGAGAGAGAGGGGAGATTTCAAAATCCAGCAAGAAGCCATTTAAATTCCAGCATGTATGTAAACTTCATGCCATTTTGAAAAATAAACTATTTTAAGGTTTAATGGTAGTCTTACTCTGAATTGCATATGCCGATGGCGTGGTGAGCTATTCAGTCTATAGTTTCTAATCTGTTCCCATCAACACACCTGGAGGGCTTCTCAAAGCTACAGTGTAGGCATAAGAAATAAACCTGCTCCCTTTGATTTGAACAGGCATGCTCCATTATGTGACAAATTCTATGAAACTTTTAAAGACCAAGGACAGCGTAGGGCTTGTGAGCATCAGGAAGAGGGTGTGTGGTCACTTACCAGGTGACCACAATGCTATTCCGTCAGGCTCTCAGGAATATGTCTGTAGACCAGCTACCATCATGTGTATCTGAGCTGCACAGCGATACTTGTCACCTTCCTCATGGTGTACATGCAGTCTGCGCACAGTGGGCCAGGACCACCACTGGCCCTGAGGAGGGAAGGTATTCCTGCCCCCAGTGGAACTAACACATGGTATTATTTATATGGCTCTTGTGTTGCCTGACTGTTGCTATATTGCATTACATTTATTACTCTCTTTTAACCAGGGATGGAAACATGTAGCCCTCTGCCATCTTCCTGCCCACTCCCCATGACAGATGTTATATGTGATCACAGTGTTTTCCCACTGACCCCAGAATAGACCTCAACATTTTCTCAACACACACTCCAGGCAGCCACTACCAACCGCTAACCAAATGGTGAGGGCATGTGGCATGAAGCCTTCTTTCATCCTAATTCTGATGGTCAGCTTTCTGAAGAGCAGGAACCCTGTCTTCTGCATTTTCTGTATTTTTGTACTTACCCCCTGTCTCAGATACAGAAAGCAATCTAGAGTAATTTTCCCTTCTAGAACTTTCATTTGCCTTCCTCAACCTTTCCCCATGCATGTGGGAGTGTTAAGTGTTAGCTGCTCAGTTGTGTCCAACTCTTTGCGATCCCATGGACAGTAGCCTGCCAGGCTCCTCTGTCCATGGGGTTTTCCAGGCAAGAATACTGGAGTGGGTTGCCATTCCCCTCACCAAGGAATCGTCCCAACCCAGGGATCGAACCTGGGTTTCCTGCATTGCAGACAAATTCTTCACCATCTGAGCCACCAGGGAAGCACCAGAGAAGCATGTGGGAACACAGAAACAAATCTGGCTTAGTCTCTAACCTCCAGAGCCTTACAGTCATTTAACACTTATGAGACCAACTCTGATGAAAGCATATATTATAGCATTGATTCCAAAGAAATTTTGTATGGGTCAGTCCGAAAGGTCAAAGAGGTAGCCCCAGAAACTAGGTTAGTTAAGTGTAAGATGCTATATTTAACAAATAACAATTAAAATGTCCTTGCTCCTTGGCGAATTGCCTTCCAGAAGCAAAACTGTCAGACTTTGAGACATCCTGGCTCCCTGTGATAAAATGGCTTTGGGGTGGCATAGATCACCACTAAGTCCCTTCACATTTATTTTCCTTATTACCATTGTTAAGAAATTGAACAGGAAAACCTTCTGCAACTGAGATAATGACTTTCTCTGAATCCTTTACACCAGTTGTAAGGGGCTACCCAATCTGACATTCCAATTTGTTTTCATTTCCCTTTTAACCACCCCAAACAGGAGCTAAGTTGTAATTTTTTTAAGTGCCTAAAAACTTTTGTGAGTCTCATTAATAACAGGGCTGATCCGCACATTTGAGTTGGCAACTGTTATTCCCATCAGGGCAGAAGCTGCAGCTCTGAGAACACCCGATTACACTGGCTAATGAGGCCCATTAATCAGTGCTCGTCGCTTTGGGGAACACCACTGAACGGTCTGTTGACCTCTGGAGCAGGCTGCATAGTCACTGTCATATTTTATGTGTCACATTTCTAGCCAAGTTAGCTGTGGATAAGGTCTTCACTCCCTGATAGCTCAGCTGGTAGAGACTCTGCCTGCAATGTAGGAGACTGATTCCCCGGTTTGCTTCCTGAACCCTGAGGATTCGCTGGAAAAGGATAGGCTACCCACTCCAATATTCCTGGGCTTTCCTTGTGGCTCAGCTTGTAAAGAATCCACCTGCAACGTGGGAGACCAGGGTTCCATCGCTGGTTTTGGAAGATCCCCTGGAGAAGGGAAAGTCTACCCACCCCAGTATTCTGGCATGTATAACAACAGTCCATGGAGTTGCAGAATCCGACACAACTGAGCTATTTTCATTTTCAGGGTCTTTACTCAGGTTTTATTAATTGTCAGTTCAGTTCAGTTCAGTTGTGTTTGACTCTTTGAGATCCCAAGGACTGCAGCATGCCAGGCTTACCTATCCATCACCAACTCCCATTACTCAAACTCATGTCCATCAAGTTAGTGATGCCATCCAACCATCTCATCCTCTGTCATCCCCTTCCCCTCTAGCCTTCAATCTTTCCCAGCAACAGGGTCTTTTTAAATGAGTTAGTTCTTCCAATCAGGTGGCCAAAGTATCAGAGTTTCAGCTTCAGCAACAGTCTTTCCAATGAATATTCAGGACTGATCTCCTTTAGGATGGACTGGTTGGATCTCCTTGCAGTCCAAGGGACTCTCAAGAGTCTTCTCCAACACCACAGTTCAAAACCATCAATACTTCAGTGCTTAGCTTTCTTTATAGTCCAACTCTCACATCCATACATGACTACTGGAAAAACCATAGCTTTGACTAGATGGACCTTTGTCAGCAAAGTAATGTCGTTGCTTTTTAATATGCTGTCCAGGTTGGTTATAGCTTTTCTTCCAAGAAGCAAGTGTCTTTTAATTTCATGGTTGCAGTCACTATCTGCAGTGATTTTGGAGCCCAATAAAATTCACTGTTTCCACTGTTTCCCCATCTATTTGCCATGAAGTGATGGGACTGGATGCCATAATCTTCGTTTTCTGAATGTTGGGCCTTAAGTCAACTTTTTTTCACTCTCCTCTTTCACTTTCATCAAGAGGCTCTTTAGTTCTTCTTTGCTTTCTTCCATAAGGGTGGTGTCATCTGCATATCTGAGGTTATTAATATTTCTCCTGGCAATCTTGATTCCAGCTTGTGCTTCATCCAGCCCAGCATTTCACATGATGTACTATGCATAGAAGTTAAATAAGCAGGGTGACAATATACAGCCTTGTCATACTCCTTTCCTGATTTGGAACCAGTCCTCTGTTCCATGTCCTGTTCTAACTGTTGCTTTTTGACCTGCATACAGATTTCTCAGGAGGCAGGTCAGGTGGTCTGGTATTCCCATCTCTTGAAGAATTTTCCAGTTTATTGTGATCCACATAGACAGAGGCTTTGACGTAGTTAATAAAGCAAAAGCAGATGGGTTTTTGGAACTCTCTTGCTTTTTTAATGATCCAAGGGATGTTGGCAATTTGATTTCTGGTTCCTCTGCCTTTTATAAATCCAGCTTGAACATTTGGAAGTTCATGGTTCACGTATTGCTGAAGCCTGGCTTGGAGAATTTTGAGCATTACTTTACCAGCATGTGAGATGAGTGCAATTGTGCAGTAGTTTGAGCATTTTTGGCATTGCCTTTCTTTGGGATTGGAATGAAAACTGACTTTTTCCAGTCCTGTGGCCACTGCTGAGTTTTCCAAATTTGCTGACATATTGAGTGCAGCACTTTCACATCATCTGTTAGGATTTGAAATAGCTCATCTGGAACTCCATCACCTCCACTAACTTTGTTCATGGTGATGCTTTCTAAGGCCCACTTGACTTCACATCCCAGGATGTCTGGCTCCGGGTGAGTGATCACACCATTGTGATTATCTGGGTCATGAAGATCTTTTTATAGTTCTTCTGTGTATTCTTGCCATATTTTCTTAATATCTTCTGTTTCTGTTAGGTCCAAATCATTTCTGTCTTTTCCTGTGCTCATCTTTGCATGGAATGTTCCCTTGTTATCTTAATTTTCTTGAAGAGATCTCTAGTTTTTCCCATTATATTGTTATCCTCTATTTCTAGAGAAATCTCAAGGAAAGGACAGTTTCAGGAGGCATCAGCAACTGCAGAATCAGGTGTTCTGCAAAACAGGTCCCACCTCTGGTACCAATGGCCAGCTTTTGCCAAGCACTCACGTGTCCTAATTCCCCACATCTCTAAATGTTACTTTATTTGGAAAAAGTCTTTGCATATTTAATATATGCATATATATTACTGCATATATAGTTAATGATTTGGGGATGAAGAAATCATCGTGGACTATCTGATGGGTCCTAAATTCAATGATGTGTCCTTATAAGAGACACACTGGAAAGAAAGAGAAGATGGTATGAAGATAGATTCTGTGATTGGAGTAACTCAGCTACTAGCCACAGAATGTCAAGGATTGCTGGCAGACACCAGGAGCTGGGAGAGTGGCATGAAATGGATTCCCCCTTAGAGGCATCAGAAGAATCAGTGTGCTGACACCTTAATTTCAGACTTCTGGCCTCCAGAACTGTGCAAGAATACGTTAGTATTGTTTTGAGTGATCAGTTTGTGGCAATTTGTTACAGCAGCCACAAGAAACTAATAAATCAACGAATGAAGAAAAACCTTTTGCAAACACGCAACACTCATTCAAAGAAAAACTTTAAAAACTAGGAATATAAGGAAAAGGTAACTTATAGATGGAGCAAATATATTCGAAACACATATCAACATAAGATTAATATCCAAAATGTGGAAAGAATTGCAAATCAGTAAGGAAAAGATCAAAATTCTAATGGAAAAAAAGTACTAAACATGAACAGACAACTCATGGAAGAGGAAACTCATTCAGTCTCACCTGTAATCAAGAAAATGCAAACTGAAATACTAATGAGATTCTATTTCACACTCATCAAATTGGCTGTAAGTTTAAAATGAAAATCTCAGTGCTGGCAAGTGTGGAGAAAAATTAACTCAGCAGACCTGATTGCTCGCATTTTGTACATTCTCAGGGGGGCCTGCTTGTATGCTTGTATGACTAGCCCTTGGCTAGCTCCTGCCAACTGACCTCTTGGTTATTGGACTATTTCTTATGCTACTGACTGATAAGGGCATTTTATATATTTTAACCATGTTGTACCAACTTGTTTATATAATTTTTGTAAACACTGATTTATGGTGAACAGATACTTTCCTTCTGCAGGAGTTTCAGTAACCGTGTCTAATCACAAAGGCAATATGTGGGACTTCCCTGGTGGCCTAGTAGTTAAGATTTCATCTTCCAATGCTGGGGATGCAGGTTCAGTCCCTGATGCGGAAGCTAAGATCCCATGTGCCTCGTGGCCAAAAAAACAAATGCATAAAACAGAAGCAATACTGTAACAATACTTTAAGTAATACTGTAAATTCAATAAAGACTTTAAAAATGGCCCATATCAAGAAAATCTTTTTAAAAAAAAAAAGGCAATATGTGCCTGTATAACCAGGGCTTCCCTGGTGGCTCAGAGATTAAAGCATCTGCCTGGAATGCAGGAGACCCAGGTTCGATCCTTGGGTCAGGAAGATCCCCTGGAGAAGGAAACGGCAACCCACTCCAGTACTCTTGCTTGGAGAATCCCATGGAGGGAGGAGCCTGGTAAACTACAGTCCATGGGGTCGCAAAGAGTCGGACACGACTGAGCAACTTCACTTTCACTTTCATTAAAATCTCCAGACCCTTAAGCTCCAATAAACTTTCCCTGGACATACAGCACTTCACACGTGTTCCTACAATTAGCTGCCAAAGGAAGAAAGATCTCCTGTACAACTCCATCAGGTAGAATTTCTGGAAGTTCACAGCTGGTCTTCCCAGACTTGGGCACAAGGGTCCTTTTCCTTTATTGATCCTGCTTTGCTTTCATTCACTGTAATAAATCACAGCCATAAGTGAAAACTATTTCTGAGGTTTTTGAGTCCTTCTAAGAAATCAATGAACTGAGGAGTAGTCTTGGGATCCCTGAAAGAATAAGCATGGAAAAGAATGAGAAAGTGGAGAGACAGGACTTATACACATAGCTGGTGTGTCATCCTGGAGGGCAACTGGACCAGGTAGGGAAGGTTTACACGTACACACGCTAAGTCTAGCCATTTCACACCTATGTTCCCAATGCAGAAAACCTCTCTCTCAATGTCATGAACAAAAATGGTCATTGCAGCATTGTTTCTTTCTTCCTTCCTTTTTAAGTCTTCATTGAACTTGTTTCAATATTGCTTCTGTCCCAACCAGGGATTAAAACTTCATCCCCTGTACTGGGAGGCAAGGTCATAATTACTGGACTGCCAGGAAAGATCCCTGCATCATTTTTTCTATAAGTGAAAAACTGGACACAATTTCAAAATTCACTGATAGGGAAATGGAAAAATAAGTGATCATGACAAAGCATTTCAAATGAATGAATAAGAGCTGATAAATCTTTCAATTTATCTTTAAATTTAAATTTAATCTTTAAATTTATCATTGACACTGATAAATCTCAAAAACAAAATGTTATACAACAGAAGGAAGGAAGCTGAAGATATATATGCATAGTAGGGTATCACACAACTTTTAAAAACATGTAAGATTAGTATTTAAAGCGTGAGAATGACACTCACCAACTTCATGACAGAAGTTATTCTTTAAAGAAAAGAAGAGACGTGAAATGAGAGAGGGGCAGAAAGAGAGGTTTTACATTAGACCTGCAATGCTTTATTTCTTACATCAAACTGAAATTCAAACTCCAGCTCCCAAGCCTGGCTACAGACTTTACTAGGCGTCATTTCTTTTCAGTCAGGTGTTAATTAAAATCCAGGAAAATTAACCTAATCCCACCTGCTGTAGATCACGCAGAGTTCAGAATTAAATTTAAACAAAATGCTTAATTTACTATAAAAATTTCATTGCTTGTGAGAACTCAGAATGTAATTAAATGTTGTAAATAGCACTAAAGTCCCACATTAATGACAAAGACCTTATAGATAGACTTCAGGACACAATAAAACTCAACTGATGGAACAGCTACTAAGTCTCCTGAACTACAGAGTATCTCGATCATTTAAAATACTGAAGAAAAGTAAAATCAATATGAAGGTCTCAAGACGTGTCACTTGGTCAGCTGAATATAAATTAGGAGGAGCTCTTAATTAAACAATTTGTATGCACTGATAGGTTCATTTCATCTTTTAGGAAACATAGCTGGTTTCAGTTTGTCATTGAAACATTGCAAGACAGAAGCCAACTTATTTTGTATTTAAAGATGAAAAGTCAAAGAAGGAGGATAAGTATCAAACACTTGAGTTCTCAAAAGGAAGCACACAGGAGATGTAAGACATATATGCTAATGGTGTTACATAATTTTAACTAAAAATGTGGAGAGTGAGAGTTTGACCAGTTTTATTTTAAAATTTTTCTTAATTAAAATGAGCCAAAAATTACAAGAAATTGTTTTCATGTGTTTCATAAATGTACTTGCAGTTCAATTTCACAAATATTTTATAAGGATTTACTTGTAAGAGGAGTGTTGATCTGGGTTCTGCAGAGATGAGAAATTCCTTTGCTATGATAATACCGAAAAATACTACTATTGCTACTCCACTGGATTCCTCTCTGCAGGCCAGCAACTCTGTTAGAAGACATGCATAATTAGAAGGAAAGTGAAATATGGGTGTGTGGATAAAAAGCCTGAAGAACATAAATAATAGTAAAGAAACTTGCTAAGACCACAGAGCAAAAATGGAAAGACATGGTCAGAGAAAGAATTTTAAAGTTTGAGATACTTGAGTAGAAATGTTCTCAGAGGCTGTAAGATTGACAGAGTACAAATCTTCTATTTTTGCTGGAACAAATCTGATGGCTGAAAACAGCACAGATCTGTTGTCTTGCAGTTCTGTGGATCAAAGGTCCAACATGGGTCTTTCGGGGCTAAAAAGTCAGGGAATGCAGGGCTGGGTTCCTTCCAGCTCCAGGGGAAAATCTATTGATAGATATTTCCTTGCCTTTTCCAGTTTCTGGAGGCCACTTACACTCCTCATGTCCCCTTCTTGCATCTTCACAGTCAGTAATAGCAAACTGAATCCTCCCCCACACAGGTGACTCTGACCTCCCTTGCTGCTTCCATCTTGCACCCCTGAGAACCCTTGTCAAAATGCTGGGTTCACACACATAATCCAGAATAATCTCCCTATCTTAAAGGCAGTGATTAGCCACTCTGCTAATCTGTTCCCTTAATTCCCCTTTGCTATGTAATGTAATGTAATGCGATGCAATATATGTAATGTCCCATCACTTTATGGTAAATAGAAGGGGAAAGAGTAGAGGCAGTGAGAGAGCTTATTTTCTTGGGCTCCAAAATCTCTGCATCTCAGTTGTCTACACCGCATGCTGCTAGTGAAGTTACAAATCAAAGCAGAAATGTCTTTCGTTCCTTATGGATCCTGTTAAGAAACTGAATGGGGCACAGTCAACACTACACTGGACTCTGAGCCCCGTGAAGTCTGAGGATTCAAGTATGTCTCCCTCAACCCTGCCTCCACAGCACCGTGTGGATCTGGCCCATAGAAGTGGTCAATAAACATTTATGCTAACTAGACAGAGTGCTAAGTGCTGTAGTCTATGAGAATGAGTAAGATATTCAGCCGACCTACTAGGAGTTTATACCAGCATGTTTTCTAAGATGTTAATAACATTTCTGTCCGCTCAAGATGGAAGTCTCCTAAAAGCTAACAAGGAGACAATCAATAACAAGGACTATCACAAACGCATTTATCCCTGAAAAGCAAAAGCAAATTCTTCTCCAAAGCTTAAATGGCAGCTAAAGTGTTTTCTCTACTTTCATAAAAAGTAATCAAATGTCAGCCTTGTAAATATTTATGATCCTCAGCAGTCATATTTGAACATCAATTATTTCAAGATCCTTCAAGTGCTTTTTGACAGAAATCTTATATTCTTTGCATTCCCTGTACACAGAAAAACATGCCTCTAGAATGTTTTCTAGGATAAGGTCACAAAGGTAACTAAATATGATGGTGCAGACCCACCCAGAGCTTTACATATTCTGGCCACTGCATGTGTACAGGTTAGAAGCAAATGAGCTTCACTGGAGAGGAGGCCATTGCGACTCTTACTCATCATTAAATGTTACCTGGTTTACAGTATTTTCACTTCTCAGATGCATTTCCGGATATAACACGAGAAGAAAATGAGAGAAAGGGCAAAGAAGTCACGATAATTATGTCTGTGTGCTATGCTCAGTCGTGCCCAACTCTTCATGGCCACATGGACTGTAGCCCACCGGGTTTCTCTGTCCATGGAATTCTCCAGGCTGGAATACTGGTGTGGGCTGCCATTTCCTATTCCAGGGGATCTTCCTGACGCAGGGGTCGAACCTGTGTCTCTTATGTCTCCTGCATTGGCAGGCAGATGCGTTACCGCTGTGCCACCCGGGGAAGCTCATCAATAACTATAATGCTTGGTAAGTGTTCCATCCAGGCAGGGGTATGGCTGCATGCTGTGGTTAAGTTTAAGATCTTTTGCCAGTAACTACCTGTGACTTTAAAAAGTTATCTCGGCCTCAGTTCCTTCAATAGTAATATATATCTTATATATAAGGAGTATATGAATAGCAAGCATTGAATATGAATAGTTGCGTGTTGTGTGCTTAGTCACTCAGTCATGTCCAACTCTTTGCGACACCATGGACTGTAGCTCTCCAGGCTCCTCTGTCCATGGGGATTCTCCAGGCAAGATACTGAAGTAGATTGCCATGCCCTCCTCCAGGGAATCTTCCCAACCCAGGGATCAAACCCAGGTCTCCTGCATCGCCAGCAGATTCTTGACAGTCTGAGCCATCAGGGCACTGTTGGCACATCATTAATCATCCATTTAAGAAATGAGACTCTTGCTGGATTTCTGATACTCCATTCCACTCTAAAACATAATGGTTTTGTCAACTTGATAAGGGACATAAAAGGATCACAAGAAAAAAAATGGACTTATTTTATTCTGTTGCTCAAGAATAAGCCCCAAACTCTCTGAAACCATGAGTCTCAAGTGTCTCATTCCACCAATACTCTGCCCAGAACAAAAATGCCTTGGTATTACTTAAATTCCAGTTTTTCTCCATTTTTCTCTACTCTGGTAGAAAAACAAAGAGAAAAGGAAAAAATGGAGGCATCATAAAAGTAATCCATGAAGTCTGTTTAAGAATCAGCCAGATTATATAAATCTGTCAGACTTAAAAATACTGCACTTACCAAGATTTTTTTTTTTTGGCCAGGAATGGCCAATTGGAATATCAAGTTATTCAGTTATAATAATACCTAATTGATACGAAATTGTCAGAAGATGAGGATTTCTGCTTAATGAATTTTCCAGAAAACGGACACAGAAAGATGAAAACTTTTATTTTTAAGCTTGAAGGATCTAACACTTTCTAAAATAGATAACCTACTTCCCCAGCTGCTTATACTGAGGATAATGAACTCAATTAAACCTTTTTGGGATTTAGGCTCAGCATCACTGAATATCCATACATGAAACTGTGCTGATTTATCACATCACACTATCCAGCCTGATACCAACAGGCCCTAGCTTCCCCAGCATTTCCCAGTCTGCCTTGCGGATAGAGCCTGAACATGCAACCCAAGTTCGGCCAATGGGACTTTGTGGAGGACTTCAGGCAAGGAGCAGGGAAGGTTGGTCTTTTGTTCTTTTGCTTGATTTATTTTGGTTTGGTATGGTTTTGTGTCCAAATTAACAGAGACGAGAAGGAAATAATGATCTCTTCTCTTTAGGACACAGCTGTGTCCACTGTGAGGGGAACCATGAGACCATGAAGGCGGCAGATTCCCGGCCCTTGGAAGCACCGCAAGCTGCTGAATTAGATAGCTCGCCTTCCTTGGTGGCTCAGATGGTAAAGAATCTGCCTGCAACCAGGGAGACCAGGTCTGATCTCTTGGCTGGGAAGATTCCCTCAAGAAGCAAACAGCAACCGACTCCAGTATTCTTGCCTGGAGAATTCCATGAACAGAGGAGGCTGTCAGGCTACAGTCCATGAGGCTGCAAAAAGTTGGACACAACTGAGTAATAACATTTTCACTTTCAAGACCCCCACCTCTCCCTACCCTGTATTTCTGGATAAGTGAGAAAATGAGAGTCCTCTTATGCAGTCGCCACAGGTCAGGGAGCCTTGTCTTGCATCTGAAGCACTTAGCTTATACGTAAGGTCTCCAGGAAAACCCAAATTAGAGATCAGAACCAGCCTCTTGCAGAACAGCTGACCCAGTGGTCCTTCTGAGTGTGTAGATGCAAGAGTGGACATTCAGGGCGGCCTTTTGTCAGACTGAGAAATGGGAAAGAGCGTGTTTGCACGTTGATCTGGAACAAAAGAGACTGCCAGCTATCTCTCCAGCAAAGATGAGTTTTTTCAGGATCAGCAGAGAATTGCAGCTTGGGGTTGGCCACCAGGGTGAGCCCAACCTCCAAGTCCCTACACAGCAATGGCAGGAGAGAAAGAGAACTGTTTTATGGAGGGGACAAGGAACTTGGGAAGATACAGTCCACAAAGAGTCTGAGCCTTTTCACTGGCTGAGTCCTTGTCAGGAAGGAAGAGGAGGCTTTCCTCTTCCTGCTAGGTTCTGCTATCCTCAGAGGGCATGAGAGCTCCCCATTCTGGCCTCCCAAGTGGATTTTTGAAGTTCCTGTATTATTGTTAATTTTTTAATTGGAGGCTAATTACTTTACAATATTGTAGTGGTTTTGCCATACATTGACATGAATCAGCCATGGGTGTACATTTTTAACACAGGTGTGTGCTCAGAGGCTTCTGGGTCACAAAAGTGACTGAGAGGAGAGAGGGGCAGATAACAGTATGGCCTGCTGTCCAGGTAACAAGGCCTGGGATAACATGTAGCCCATGCTTTGCATGGGCTCAGGGCTCCAGCAGCTTCCCAGCTCCACTATAGGGTCACCTGTGACATAAGCCCCATGCCCCCTCGTTAAGTGGGAGATGATAGTGTCCTCCTCACTGGAGGCTGGATTTCTCTGGGTCTCTCACATGGATTCTACGATGCATCACAATTTTAGAGATGTAGAACTGGGGGCAGTGGGGAGGAGGAAACTCTCTTTGGTGAATCATGGTGAACTGGAACTCGTTCAATCATGTCCAACTCTTTTTGACCCCTTGGACTATACATAGTCCATGGAATTCTCTAGGCCAGTACACTGGAGTGGGTAGTCTTTCCCTTCTCCTGCAGATCTTCCCAACCCAGGGATCAAACCCAGGTCTCCCATATTGCAGGTGGATTCTTTACCAGTTGAGCCGCCAGGGAAGCCCAAGAATACTGGAGTGGGTAGCCTGTGACTTTACATATATAAAGTGTCTGGTATGAACAGTGAGTCACAGAATGTTTGCTGTGGTCTTCAGAGCCAGAGGAAGGGATTTCCCCCAGCCCCACTTGGGACCCAGCAGAGATGGCCCTCTGGGAACCAGTGGTTTGGGCAGCACTGAGAGGGAGGACCTGGCTTGGAGACCATCAGACCCATAGAGGGGAAATACCCACACTTTGTGGGAACGATCCTGGGGAAAATGGGAAAGCCTTGGGGCGAGGCAGCTGTGAGAGGCAGTACACGGCAGAGCTCAGAGGGGACAGGGGCAGGGGTCAGAGACCCTGCTGCTCACACAGCTTCATGTGTGTGCACACAGGTTTTCACGGGCTCTTGAGGGGGCTAGCTCCATCTGCCCCCACATGCGATGTCCCCCAAACATGTTACATGTTTGAGCTCTGGCGGGGCCTTATGGCCATTCTTGGATTCCCCCTCTCACTGCGCTCAGCACTCCTTCCTATTCCAACTGCCTCCTTTTAATCATCCAAGCCTAGGAGACCAGAAAACTGAATGTCATCAACTTACTTGAAAGGCTCTTCTGTGATCAAAAAAAAAAAAAAATGTGTAGTTATTCCATTCCTCCATCTAGTCTCTCAACAGATAATTTTGAGCACCAACTTGCACTAGACGCTGTCCAGACACTGGTAATGCAAAGGGACCAAGAGACACCAAGCTCCTACTCTGATGGGATTTACATTTTAAAGGGAAGCAGACATAACAACATCTAATTAAAGTAAATGAATAAGATTCTGTTGGTGACTGTAACCTCATCATCTCTCTGCTCACCACTGCCAGCAACACCACCCTAACAAATTTATGCCACTGGGAATAGTGCTATTAAATCCATCTTGAACAATGACATGCAGAGCCTTCTCTGAGTTTTGAAAAAATGTCTTTCTTTTGAGATCAAAAGAAAGGAAAAAAAAGTTAAAGATCGTTAGACATAGTTCAGGAAAACTACAAATCAGTGTATTAAGATAAGCTGATCATTGAACTGTGCTCCTAATGCAATCATGAAACAAACCCAATTTCTTGAAATATCGCACAGAAGAATTCTTGGAGAGCCACCTCAAGTGAACCACCTTAATAGTGCCTGCATCTCCTGGCCTTGGACTGTGGGGAGCTGATTTTGTGTCACTTTACTTAGCCAGTGGACAACACCTTGAGGCTGGTTTTGGATCCTGTCCTGTTTCAGTAAGTCTTCTTCTTAGCCTAACACTTGCATTTATTCAATAAATATTTATGGAAAGCACCCTGCTAAGCCCCAGGCATCCTTAATAAATACTTCCTGAGTTGAATTCAGAACACTCTCTAGTGGAAATAAAATGATGTAAACTGATGGAGGGAGGGAGAGAAAGATGGATGAAAGGATGAAGGGAAAGAGGGAGGCAGGGAAGACGTCAGAGAAATGGACTTGCTCTTTGTTTATAATGAGAAATAAAAAATAGAAAAGTCTTCCGGGGAAGGCTATACGGTCTCATCTCTACACCTGAAGAAGACTGAGATGAAATAGATAATGGAGAAATCCACCTTGTAAGATGCATTAGACAGGATCTGGACTTGGAAAAGACCCTGATGCTGGGGAAAACTGAAGGCAGGAGGAGAAGGGGACAACAGAGGATGAGATGGTTGGATGGTATCGCCAACTCAATGGACATGAGTTTGACCAAGCTCCAGGAGTTGGTAAAGGACAGGGAAGCCTGGCGTGCTGCAGTCCATGGGGTCACTAAGAGTCGGACATGACCTGAACTGAGGCAGAATCATGGGATTTCGGAGTCTCATCCAACTCTAGGCTACAATGTTCCACTGAAGGAGGAAGGGCAGAAAGAAAAAGTGTTCAGATTATCAATCTCAGAGAGAGACTTTAGTCTGGATGACCTTGGGGGCCAGGCAGCCCTGTGCCTATGGTGCCCATTTGCTGCTCTTCCTCTGGTCCTTTCATACGCATCAAGCATCCTACTCTGGAGTCACATGCTTGTTTTGTTCACGGTCTGGCTGCTCTACTCAGCATAGGTTTCACACTTCATGATGAGGTGCTCACTGCAGTACACTCAGCGCTGTATAGGCACATGCCGTCAGCCAGTAGAAATTTGTTGAATGAATGAAGATGTGAATCATTTTGTTTAAGTACTTAATCTTCCTAAGCCTCCGATTTGTCATTTGTAACATAGGAATTATAGTTATTTTCACTTCCCAAGGGCCAATATAAGGGTCAAATGAGTAAAAGTATTTCAAATGCTTAACACATAAAAACATATTCAATAGATGATGAATATCAGGTTGTAACAAATATCATTATCATTGACATTATTATCCACACAAGAGCTAATTTATTCAAATAGTAAAGAAAAAGAAAAGCTAGAACAGAATTATAAAAGTGAATCACATAATAGGGAGACATTTGTTGGGCTGGGGTGGGGAGGGGGGCTTCCTGGTGGCTCAGGGGTAAAGAACCCACCTGCCATTGCAGGATACACAGATTTGATCTCTGATGGGGAAAGATCCCACAGGCCAAAGGGTGCCTAGGCCTGGGCTCCACAGCTACTGTGCTCACACACTGCAGTTACCGAAGCCCGTGCGCCCTGCAGCCTGTGCTCTGCACCGCACTGAGAAGCCCAGACACCGCAACCAGAGAGTGGCCCCCATGCAAGGAAACTAGAGAGGAGCCCATTCAGCAGCAAAGACCCAGCGCAGACAAAAAATAATTAAAAAGAGAGAGACATTTGGGAAAATGCTCAGTGAGATGGGAGGCCTATCAGATTAAAATGAAGGCACAGTGGTGGCGGGGAGGGGGACTTCCCATCACGGAAGAAGAGGCCAGGTGCTAACCAGGTGTCAGAAGGAAGAGAACCTAAGCCAACACTCACAGCCCACTCACTTCCGCAGCATCTCCAGGGGCGCGGGAAGTCGGCAGCAGTGGCTAGCTACACTGTCGGGGAAACCAAGCCAGCCTTTCCCTGCCGGACGCAAGCAAGCTTCGCTCCTTCACATCGAGCGTCAGGATCCTCCTCTGAATCACCCACTTTGCCATCTCAAAGCTGTATTCTCAGTTCCCATCAAAGGCGTATTTTCTCTTGACTGTTCCTCAGCTTTTACCCCAGAACCAACCAACAGTTCCATCAAGGCTTGAGAGGATGTCGTTCAAACCACAGTCTGCAAGGTCCCAACCACAGACACCCAGATCCTGGTCATAATCCACGCTTCCCTGTAGCTTGTTTGTTTCTTGTCAAACTATTCGAATTGTGGCTCGTACTGGAAAAACATCTGATCGAGCACATTACCTGGGTGGCCCCTGGTTTACAAACACTCTCTGAAACAATTCCATGATCAGACTCCACCGTGAAGCTGAGATGGAAAAGAGTCATTTCCTCATTGCAGACTCCGGCACCCGTTTGTCTTTTAACTCCAAAACCATCTGAAACATCTCTCTGTGACATATTGAAGTAAAAAAAAAAAGTTTTTGCTTTATTTCTTTAGTCCAAGGATCAACGAACTTCCTGTAAATGGCCAGGTGGTAAATATTTAAGGCGTTATGTGCCAGATGGTGCTTGTCACAACTCAACTTTGCTATCGTCACCAAAGACAAAACACAAATGAAAAGGGTTGACTGTATTGCAATAAAACTTTATTGACAAAACAAGCAGCGACAGCACTCAGCCTGGGTTTTCCAGTCCCTGCTCTCTAGTTTGCCGTATGTTTAGAGAGTCAGAAAATCAATGGGCTCTTATGTCCTGAGAAACCAAAAGGAAACCTGTTCTCAAGGAAACTAGTTCATGTGCTACCAAGTAAAGTATAATCACCCCACCAGTTACAGTTCCTGCTGTTTGTTGTTTGTTTTGATCAATTATTCCCTGTACTTGATTCCACGGGAGCACAAAATAGACAGCAGAACCTCTTTGTCGTGTTTCTCTTACATAGAACCTGACACATAAAGCCAAGGAAACAGAGGAGGGGGCTTCTCCAGGGGGCTACATCTTTTCTGATTTGGATAGATTCTTGAACATTTGGAGATGTCCTGTGGCACCCCTGCAGAGTGTGATAAACACTGGTGAAGAGCTCAGCGGCTGGGGCTCTGAGTTGGAGACCTGAACTCTAGTCCAGGCTCTATCCAATTTCTTTGGAAACTGCAGAGATATGAGATGATGAAAGGCAGCACCCCAGAGAGACAGAAGTTGACCTTGGCCCCAGTGCCAGCTCCTGGCTTGGGCCCTTGAAGATGCCTAGCTGGCCTTCTATAGTCTGGGCCCAGTGTTCTTCCAATAAATTTCATTTTGATTTTTGCTCAAGTTAGCTTGGCTGGATATCTGTTCTTTACAAATAAACAATCCCTAAACAAATTAGCAGCAGAATTAGATTTAATGACATTTCAATTCTGTCCAGCTTATGCTGAAAGAGACATCAAATGGGCCACCTGAGTTCTGGAATGTAATCAAATCTTCAAATTCTTAGATTAATTAAATAATTAAGTCTCCTGTAAGACAACACTCCAATATGTGGGAAGATGACTTGGGCTTTTATTTATTTTCCTATAGCTGTTTACAGTTCCACTTCTAGAATAGAATCAGAGAATATTCAGTGCAAAGTTAACCTAGTGATTCAAAATTAAGAGTGTGATTCATGAGACAAGATTAAAATAATGAATGCTCCAGCCAAGCTAAATAAAGGGTAAAGGTGCAGGGTTAGTGTGTCTGACTACCTACAAGGTATAAACAACTGAGTGATGATGTTTGGGGGATGGTAGTAAAGTGTGTTAGGTAAGAAGAGGGGAAGGCTTGGTAAAATGTCCCAAGTGTTGCTAATTCCATTGAAGATAGAATTACCCTTCTGCAGAAATTTGCAGAATTATCTTCAGAATTACCTGTGTGATTTCTGAGATTGGTCTAGATAAAGCAGAACAATATGTGAGTTGCTCTTTTTCCATCTAATACTTATTATTCTTTATTAATGCATCTAATTGAAAGATTTACAATTCCTTTCAAATGTCTTCTAATGCAGACTTTTCACAGATATTACTTCAACAGTATATCCTTTGCTCTCCATCCTGAGCCCAGGTTACTGTGGTCAGAAAACGTTTTCCTGCAGGTCCTTCTCCAAGGAAGTGGGTAACAGGCAGCCTTTGGTTTGTTAGATCTAAGAGACTGTGACTCTCCTCAGAATGTGAAGGTTCTGGAGCCCTCTTGGTTCCATGATGCTTATTTGTCTACATCTTACCTCTTTCTATTTCTCTGACTCCAAATCTCTCAGGATAGGGTTTCCAGGATGATACACCCTTCTGTAAGGTCAACCACAGAGAATCTTCATGGTCATCAGGCCTTGAGTTTCCCTTGAAGACTGTGTAGTGATCTGACATGGCTCAGCCTCCAACACAACATGAGAACAGAGCCATAAGCATCCAGGTGGCAGCACCAAACCTAAGTTGAGAAGCCCTGTTTTTAAAGAATTCATCCCTTGAGCTTATGCGCAACCCTCCAGAGAAAAGAAGGACCAAGCACCTCTTTGGCTTGCACTCAAGAACCAAAGGCTACAGTGTGAGACGGGTGGAAATGAAGTGATCGGGCTTCACGTTTCTGAAATCTGGACTCCTTGCTAGCAATGAGGCCAATGGATCATTTTGACTTCAAGTTTCCTCATCTAGGCATAGGAACTGCTGCTGTTCAGCCCCTAAGTCATGGCCAGCTCTTTGAGAGCTGCAGCACACCAGGCTCCTCTGTCCTCCACTAACTCCCAGAGTTTGCTCAAACTCATGTCCATTGAGTCAGTGATGCTATCTAACCATCTCATTCTCTGTCATCCCCTTCTCATCCTGCCTTCAGTCTTTCTCAGCATCAGCATCTTTTCCAATGAGTTGGCTCTTCACATTGTACCAAAGCATTGGAGCTTCAACTTCAGTCGTTTCAATGAATACTCAGATCCAGCACCATAATTTGAAAGCATCAGTTCTTTGACACGTAGCCTTCTTTGTGGTCCAACTCTCACATCTGTCCATGATACTGAAAAAACTATAGCTTTGACGATATGGACTTTTGTCAGCAAAGTGATGTCTCTGCTTTTTAATATACTGTCTAGGTTTGGCATATCTTTCCTTCCAAGGAGCAAGTGTCTTTTAATTTCGTGGCATAGGACTAGCCAGGAGTAAAACACCAGGGGCCAAGCACCAAATCCAGCCGCCACCAGTTTTTGTAAATAAAGTTTTATTGGAACACAGCCACACCACTTATTTATATACTGTCTGTAGCTTCGTTTGTGCTGCAGTGGCAAAGCTGAGCAGCTGAACATAGCATGCCTTACCCGCCCTAAAAGAAGAACCAACCCTGTCTGGTTCTTCATGGAAAAAGTTAGCCAACCCCTGAACTAATTGCTCTTTCTGACATCTTCTAAACTCTGCCTCTTCCCCATGTTGCCACACACTAGGAAAGTGTTTCTGATGTGTGTGTACACATATATGAGAGACCTATCTCACTCGTGACAATTACAGGTAATAGGCTGGGGTACAGTCTGAGAGATATCCCATGGGCATGCTGAGCCAACCAAGAAGAGGAAGATTCCAGGTGCACAGAGCAAAGTTCGCAGCTTCTGATGGGCTTAATGAGAGAACAGGCTTCCCTGTTGGCTCAATGGTAGGGAATCCTGCCAATGAAAGAGAGGCAGGTTTGATCCCTGGGTAGGGAAGATCCCCTGTAGGAGGAAATGACAACCCACTCCAGTATTCTGGCCTGGAGAAGCCCATGGACTGAGGAGCCGAGTGGGCTATAGTCTATGGGGTCACAAAAAAGTAGGGCATGACTTAGGGACTAAATAATAACAAAAGAGAGAATGAATCTGTGTCTCTCCTCCAGTAATGCACAGTCTTCCCAGTAATACTGAACAGGGTTCTCTTTGCCTCAAGTATCGAGAACCCAGCCCATGGTCACCATGCTGCTGGTGCTGCTAAGTCACTTCAGTCGTGTCCGACTCTGTGTGACCCCATAGACGGCAGCCCACCAGGATCCCCCCGTCCTTGGGATTCTCCAGGCAAGAACACTGGAGTGGGTTGCCATTTCCTTCTCCAATACATGAAAGAGAAAAGTGAAAGTGAAGTCCCTCAGTCATGTCCGACTCTTAGCGACCCCATGGACTGCAGCCTACCAGGCTCCTCTGTCCATGGATTTTCCAGGCAAGAGTACTGGAGTGGGGTGCCATTGACTTCTCTGAAGCCAGTTCTAGGGTACCCAAAAATGGTGCCTGATGGAAGATGGCGGATGCCTAGCAGAACCTTGGGTAGCCCATGGCGCCCCCTGGTGGATGAGAACTTAATCCTGAGCATGCGAAGTGCTACACATCCTGTGCGTACAAAAGTGAAAAGTACAAAAGTGAAAGTGAGTCACTCAGTCGTCTCCGACTCTTTGCAACCCCATGGACTATAGCCTGCCAGGTTCCTCTGTCCATGAGATTTCCCAGGCAAGAATACTGGAGTGGGCTGCCATTTCCTTCTCCAATGCATGAAAGTGAAAAGTGAAAGTGAAGTCACTGAGTCGTGTCCAACTCTCAGCAATCCCATGGACTGCAGCTATATCTCTACACAAACTCAACACTGGAACCAAACTGTAAACAATCTTTTCGTAATTTTGCTCAGAAAGAGATTTGGCCAGTCCTATATTTATAGGATAGCTGCATTTAAATTTCAGCTACACAGGAATTGCAGATTTCTGGTTTTTTCCCAGCTAACACTATACACAAAGAACAGCCAGCCACTGGATGGGCAGCCAGTTTCCATTAAACTTTCCCAGTGATATAACAGGACTGCTTCTTATTCATCCTACCCTTGTACATTGGTTGTTAGGAAAAGATTTTCACAGAGAAATCCAGTTCCTAGAAGAAGAAAGACAAGACAGCAGGCACTGCAACCACCGTTTCTGGTAGTGGCAAAATTATGAGCTGACAGCCTCTGCCAGCTGGTACTTTTCTGATATGGGTCATTTGTCATCTTGACAGGAAGACTGGAAAGGAATTGAATGATAGTTTTAATCCATGCAATAGAAAACATATATGTATCAAAATCAGTGTCTGCAATTATGAAGCTATTTTTAAAAGCCATTAATCCCTAAAATCCTCCATCTGTCATGAAATAGGCCTCATTTAGGTACTTAACAAAATTACAGAAAGAGGTTCTGAGTCCACCGTTTGCAGATCCCTGGTGGCCTCCTCCTTCTGCTCAATTGCATTCAGCCAACAACTTGACTTACACCCTGCCAGTCTAGAAAGCTTTAGTGGAAAGGGGAGCTTTCTCTCCCAATGTCTATGTACCCATCCAGGGAAGAATCTGAATCGTCCAACTTGGGTCATGTGACTACCAGCCTTTTCATGAAAGATTCCTATTTAGCCAGCCTGGGTCAAATACTCACTCCTATGGCAGAGATTAGGGATCTTAACTAATACTCACCAGGACTACAGAAATAGGGCTGAGTCTCCAAAGAATGAGAAAAGTCCTCTAAGAGGCCAAAGTTGTAACCACCATGCCCCATCAAGCCAGCCTTCAAACATGGGTTCCAAAGGCAGCAGCAAGGATGGAAGGGGAGTTCATACTGTTCTAATTTTTAAAAGGTGGCCAGTTCACTATACCAGCAGATGTAAATCCTGCGTGCATGCTCAGTCGCTAAGTCGTGTGCTACTCTTTGAGACCTGTGAACTGCAGCCCATCAGGCTCCTCTGTGCATGGATTTCTCAGGCAATAATACTAGAGTGGGTTGCCATTTCCTACTCCAGGGGAATCTTCCTGACCCAGGAATCAAACCTGCAACTCCTGCATTGGCAGGCGGATTCTTGACCACTGCGCTATCTGGGATGCCCGAAAGCACCACACAGAGGATAACAGCTCTGCAGCAATGTTGCAAAGCAGCTAACAAAGTATTCGTTGTTTGGTGTAGTCAAAGTTATCTGACTAGGCAGATTTAAGTTCTTAGTAACCACACTAAATGCAGATTAGGGATTTTCTTTTTAATACTATGTTCACTGATATATCTGGATTCTCCATGATTCTTCCTTCTTTCTCCTGCCACTTTGATCACCCATTTTCCTCTTCATAACAAAAATACTTCTCCAGAAGCTATACTGTATTCAGATGTTTGAGAAATAACAGGTCACCTTTCCTGAATTGAACCTTCTGGAAAAGTAACTTCTATTGTTGGCTGACATTCAGTTTGTAAACAGTTTGTGTATAAACAAGTTTATCTGAAGATCTCTTTATGGGTTATCAGCAAGAATCTTGGGGATGGTCTATAAGTCATTTTGAAACCTACAGAAATTTAAGGTGAAAGCACGGCTTTGGCCCCAGGCTTCTACCATGAGAGGAAGCTGGCACACAGCCACTGGCTTCTAACACTGCTGTTCTTGGCGGTCTTTGTCCCTGATCACAGAGAGAGCATGCTTAGGACTAGGACTGCACCCGCAGAGCACGATCGCTCAGAGGTCTCTAACAGCCTTTCAACCACACTAACTTGTTAATATTCTCCCATCTTTGTTCCTCAAACAATCACAGACTTCATTTAAGCCCAACTCCTTCAAAGTGGGAAGGGAAACTTTTCTAAATACTGACTTGATTCAACTATGCCTCATGCTTTTTTACTCCTCACTTTACTATCCCAAATATATTATTTTAGCATTGAGTACATGAGGAACTTGGGGAAACACAGTGTTCCAGTGCAAAAACCAGAGCTGGATTTAGACTTCATGGTTTGGGAGAAAAATATTCTCATTCCAAAGTGACTTGAAAACGCAAAGGCTTTGTGATAAGCACATTTGGAGACTTGCTTCCTAAAAGACTACAATATTCTCTGCTACACTCAAAGTTTCCAAATATATGTGAATAAAATATGGTGATTACTCATGGGAAATATCCTCCAATGTTGTCTAAATAAGAACAGCTGTCCAAAAGCCCTTTGAGGTTATGTGAGTCCACAGGATCTCTAGCCATCAGATTCTGCAGGGCCTCCCAGGTCACTTCTGATGAGCCCCACAAGCTTCAGCTCTGAGGGTGTGTGGTACCTAGTCTTTGGGAAACACTATGGAAAACATTATTTCTAGCTTAATCCAGGCTTCAATTTGCCTTGTCAGGAGCAAACAAAATGCTGCAAATCCTTAACCAATTACTTTAAATGATGTTTCTACTGTGCAAGCTTGGACTCCTGCATTTTATTTTAGGATATTTCCCATACTGCTTTGCTGTGCTCACTCGTGTCCTACTCTCTGCAACCCCACGGATCATAGCCTGCCAGGCTTCTCCATCCGTGGAATTTCCCAGGCAAGAATATTAGAGTGGGTTGTCATTTCCTCCTCCAGGAGATCTTCTTGACTCAGGGATCAAACCCCCATCTCCTGCATCTCCTGTGGCGGCAGGTGGATTCTTGACCACTGAGCCACCTGGAAAGCCCTCATAAGGAGGGCACCTCTACTCTTTTCTAATGCTCACCTGCCACCTAGGCTGAGACTGCCTTGCGGTTCTTGGATTCTCTCTTATCTACCTGGATTCCTGACCATCTGTGCAGTCTGACTCTGACTCCTCCATGCCCCTAGTACCAGCCTACATGTGGCACTTGCCACATCACAGAATGAGCCTTTCCAAGTGCAAATCTCATTGCACCCTTTCCTGCTTGGTATTTTTCAGTAGGATAAAGACTAAAACCCTGTTCTTGGGGTGCATCTCCCAGCAACACTGACTGTCCCCACGGAACTTAGACTTACAGACGTCTCTCCATCTTCACCTCCAAATCTCTTCTCCTTGTTAATTCCTATTCTTCCTCCGAATTTCAGCTAAATCCTCCCTTCCTCAAGAAAGTAACCCCTGACCTGTCAATGAGCCATTCCTCCATTATAATTTCCAACAGTGTTACAGGTCTACCCTTCTATAACCCTGCTCACAGTTACAGTATTGGACACACTGTATGATGATTTTATTAGCGCTGATAAATTACACTAGACTGTGAGCTCCTCGAGGGCAGTGACTCTGCCCTTTTCTGCATCTCCAGCACTGCTTACAGGTTGGCCCTCAACAGGTATTTGCTCAATGAGTGGCTGAATGAATCTAGTAACCCAGGCGCAAGGTGAACTGATTCACACTATAAAATAACAATGTTCACTTTCTCATTTTTCACTGAACATTTTTCTCTCTCTCAGGAAACCTCCTTCCTGGGTCTCAGAGATCAAAGGGCTGAGGGAGCATCTTCCAGTCCTAATGCTCAGAGAGACACAATTCCTAATAAATTTGTATCATAATTTCTTTTTGGCTTCCCTGGTGGCTCAGCAGTGAAGAATCTGCCTGAATGCAAGAGCCACAGGAGAATGTGGGTTCAGTCCCTGGGTTGGGAAGATCCCCTGAAGAAGGGAATGGCAACTCTCTCCAGGATTCTTGCCTGGAGAATCCCATGAACAGAGGAGCCTGGCAGGCTGCAGTCCATGAGGTCGCAAAGAGTCAGACACGACTGAAGTAACTTCACATGCACATGATTTACCAATTATTCTTTGATATCACATTAAATTGATCAAATACTCATGGTTTTGATGTTGGGCCCCGTTCCTATTGTTCCTGATGTTCCTGTGATGGTTCCCCGTCTGCCTCTGCAGCTAAATGGATTTACAAAGCACATCCTCCTTGAAGCTTGAGATTAATGTACATGAAATTGGGCTGATGGGATTACTGATGAATAACAGAGCACAATCAAATCAAAGTGGGCATTCCACATGAGTGTAAACACACTGAGGATTTGGAAAAAGCTGATGCTGGCTTCATTTACGCCTCTCTTACCTTGAAGCTGACAATGGGACTTTCATTCATTTAATTTGATCACTGTCGAGAAATAATAGAACTCGCTATAAGTCTCAAACCAAATAGATTTCAGGAAAACATTCTCTGTTCTGCACTGACCCCAAATCAGACTCTGCAGAGGCCATGACTTTTCAATCCCACACGCTCTCAAGCCCCTTCTCCTGGGTCTCATGAGTTCATCTAGCTCTGATAGTTTTCAGGATTGGGGCTTGGGTTTAAATTAACTTCCTCCTATTGGTATTTGTGTTTATTTTTTCCTCTTTATCGCAAGGGATTAGATTGTGTGTTTCAAGCAAACTCTCGTTTTGCTCTAACACCACTGGGATACATTGTTCCACAGGAGGGAGAGGCAGAATGGGGTAGAACAGAGGTTTCCCAAACAGAAGGAGCAAAGAATCACTTTGCATTGTCTAACCTCCCCACAGCCTGCCTCTCTGGTCTGAAGTTGGGGTAGAGAGAAAAGAAAGAGTAGATACAAGCTTCTCATACTTCTCGTTTCTCCCAGAGATATCCTAAGGAGTCCCAAATCCCATAAAACTCTACCTAAAACCAAAGCTTCTGACTAGAACCCACAACTGAAATGAGGAAGTTAGCGTGTCTCAGAGTCTTGGCTTATCGTATATGGCAGCATTCTATTAGACTTAATCCCTGGGTCACGTTCATTTATGACCTCTCAAGGTTCCTCTTTGATATTTAACTGCTTTCACAGCTGTCTCATCTGATCCTTAACATACTGTGAAGTAAGCAGGACAGGGTTTATCATCCCCATCTCAGAGACACATACACTCAGTTCAGTTCAGTCTCTCAGTTGTGTCCAACTCTTTGTGACCTCATGGACTGCAGCAGGCCAGGCCTCCTTGTCCATCACCAACACCTGGAGCTTACACAAACTCATGTCCATCAAGTTGGTGTTTCCATTCAACCATCTCATCCTCTGTCATCTCCTTCTCCTCCCACCTTCAATCTTTCCCAGCATCAGGGTCTTTTCAGATGAGTCAGTTCTTCGCATCAGGGGGCCAAAGTTTTGGAGTTTCAGCTTCAGCGTCAGTCCTTCCAACGAATATTAAGGACTGATTTCCTTTAGGATGGACTGGTTGGATCTCCTTGCTGTCCAAGGGAATCTCAAGAGTCTTCTCCAACACCACAGTTTAAAAGCATCAATTCTTCGGTGCTCAGCTTTTTTTATAGACATTGTAATAGACATCTGCTCTTTCTGCATGCCCAGCCTCCTTCCTCCTCTTCTTCTAACATCGGCAGCTCCCTTTCCCTTAGGAGACACCTCTTGACACATCACATTTGATTTTGATGAAGCTTTGATCAAAGGATACTGCTCCAGCTGCCACTACCTCCTGTATCGCTACCACCTTCTGAAGCTGAAAGAGTCACGACAAAGAAAAGCCAGTGAGACTCTCTGTCTCCTGGAAATCTGAATCAAAGAGAACGTTCAGGCTGTTGGAACTGAGGGACCGCCCACAATGTCTGATGCCCAGATCCCTGGAGTGACCCAGTTACTCAAACCCCCCTTTCTTCCCCTTACCCTCCAAACAAATCCTTTTCACCCTTAACTTAATCACAGTTGGTTTCTGCCACTTGCAGCTGAAGCACTCAGCAACAAGTCTGCAATTTGCCCGAGCTCTCAGACTTGAACACAGGCCTCTTAACTCAGTCTTCATGCTGTGCCATGAAACATGTCATAAGTAATACTAATAGCTTAACCAGCACAGAGAAGCTGGTAAGACCGACACAACTGAAGATAAATTTCGCCCATTATCTAGGGCGGTGAGTCTCAGCCAGGAAGTAGTTTTGCCCCTCTACACCCCCAAGGATAAGTGGCAATGCCACGAAACATTTTGGTTGTCACAACTGATAGGGGACTGCTACTGGCTACTGACGGAGGCCAGGAATGCTGGTAAATGTCCAACAATGCACAGGAAAGCCCCCACCAAATCCCATTCACCACGCCCCCCCAAATAGTTATTTGCCCCCAAATGTCAGTAGTACCAAGGTTTAGAAAACTTTATCTGGAGAAAATGGAGTTATTTAGCATACCAGTCAGGATAACACCAGGTAATGGCAAAAAGCAGGGCGGCAAGGGGGGGAGGGGGAGGAATCCAAGTTTTCAATAGCCTAACACTTGACTCATCAAAAGCTGCAACTTGCTGTTGCAAAATCTGCAGATAAAAGTCTCCTTTCTGTAATGACTTGCATCCAGACCACACCACCATGTGACACACCCACCTCAGCACATAGTTACTAGATGGATAAGGCAGGGGGTGCAAGAACTGGCAGACTGCATGTCAGGTTCCAAACGCTCGTGATCCATTGGCCAGAACACGAAACCTAAGTGCCAGGGGCTGGGATGCACAGGGTGGGTTGGGGACAATGCAATGGATACTGAACAGTACACGATGCTGTTACGCAGCCCGTAGAGCTCAGTGCCATTAAACTGTATCAGATACAGAAGTCTATTTGCACAATTCATAACTAAGGGACATGGCCAGGACCTGTGCAGGGCCTTACTTGGTTATCGCCTGCAAATTAGGTTGTTTTGCTTTTTGCCTTTTAACCTCGAAGAATTAATTTGCTGTAGCAGCCCTGACTGCCGCCAATAATTCTCAGCTCTAAATAAGTGCCATTAAGGCCTGATTTGCTTTATGGTGATCAGGCTATGAACTTTGGTAAACAGACCATAGCCAACTAAATTCCATTGATTTAAAGGGCATTTCCTTCCAAGAACAGAGTCACATAAATGAAATTGTATCTATATGTAATGCAGAGCATTTATAAGTAAGACCAATATATTTTCATAGCACCATCACTTCATGGCAAATAGATGGGGAAACAATGGGAACAGTGGCTGACTTTATGTTTCTGAGTTCCAAAATCACTGCAGATGGTGACTGCAGCAATGAAATTAAAAGATGCTTACTCCTTGGAAGGAAAGTTATGACCAACCTAGACAGCATATTCAAAGCAGAGACATCACTTTGCCAACAAAGTTCTGTCTAGTCAAGGCTATGGTTTGTCCAGTGGTCATGTATGGATGTGAGAGTTGGACTATAAAGAAAGCTGAGCACCGAAGAACTGATGCTTTTGAACTGTGGTGTTGTGCTGGAGAAGACTCTTGAGAGTCCCTTGGACTGCAAGGAGATCCAACCAGTTCATCCTAAAGGAGATCACTCCTGGGTGTTCACTGGAAGAATTGATGTTGAAGCTGAAACTCCAGTACTTTGGCCACCTGATGCGAAGAGCTGACTCATTGGAAAAGACCCTGATGCTGGGAAAGATTGAAGGCAGGAAGAGAAGGGGACGTCAGAGGATGAGATAGTTGGATGGCATCACCGACTCTATGGACATGGGTTTGGGTGGTGATGGGAGGGAGTTGGTAATGGACAGGGAGGCCTGGCATGCTGTGGTTCATGGGGTCGCAAAGAGTCAGACACGACAGAGCAACTAAACTGAACTGAATTGAATATATTTTCATTGCAAATAATGTCGGACTCAATTTATGCAGAGATGTCATCTTGCAGTTAAAAATCTTTAAATATGCATGAGATACAGCATCTCAGTCATTTAGGGCAGTGTTTCTTAATCATGGATAGAGTCACTCCAGCAGCTTTTCCAAAAATCAAAGTCTGGGCTGATCCTTCAAATTTCTAATTCAACAGAGGTATTCTCATTAAGATTATTGAGGTTGCAAATAAAGAATCTGATTGTGGCTACTTGAAAACTGAAAGGGGAAGGCAGCAACCCAGCCTGGAAGGATACTAGGAAACTAATAGAACTTGGGCCTGGGAACCACAGAACTGGAGCATGGCTGGACATGTAGCAGCCAGGGTTCAAGGTCCTTCTGCGAGCTTCAAGGTGCTCACCGTCATCCCCCGCCCCTACTTGTAAATCTCCACGTAAGTTTACTTCTCCCAGGAGTTGCCGGACTAGGCTGGCTGAGGAGGGTAGCTCCACCCCTGGATATATCAGCTCCGATGGGGGAAAAGGGAAAACTTCCATGAGACTCTACAATCCTGAGCAAGTTACTCGACCTCTTCTTGCCTCAGTTTCCTCTTCTGTGAAGCGAACCTGATGGAGGACGTGTCCTACAGGAGCTATTATGCACACATCTTGCAGTTCCACTCAGTGGGATTTAGAGGTGTGTTATTTGGAATTAGGATTGGGTGCTTTAATTAGTAGATTTCCTGGGCACTTATAATGGGTAAACAATATGAAGCCTTTTCCTTGCACTGGCTCATTTAATTTTCAGAAGAGATCTACAGGCTGAGACCTCCTGTGTCTGATACCTTGCCTGGAAAATAGCAAGTGCTACAAAATGGCAAGTGAATGGGTGAATGAATGAATGAATAAATGGTGGCATCACAGCCAAGCACTTCAGCTAAGATTGCAGGTGGTGATCTGCATAGGTGGTGACCCCACCTCTTCCACACAGACCCCAGAACCTATACCTGCCCAGCACCTGCTGGTCAGGGGAGTGCCAGGCATGGATAAGGTGTGGGGTCTGCACAGGAGGAGGCGCATTCTCCACTGCTCCTGCAGCCGCCTATAGTTGGTGCCCCCTATAGATGGCCCCTCTCTAACATTCGCCCTGATTTTTCACAAATGCATTCATTACATATGAAAGCACAGGAATGCCAGCTTTCTTGAAGAGTTTGTGTGTGTGGCACAGGCTCCAAAAGCAGGCAATCTGGCTCCAACTGGGATTCTTTATACTTCGTCTCTGTGTGAGTGGGAGACAATTACTTTCTTTCTCTGAGCCTGTTTTGCAATGTGCAAAAGGGAAGAGAGATGAACAATGCAGCATTTGTAGTATGGTTGTATGAACAAGTGCATGATAAAAGCAGCACAATTCCTGGCACGTAGTCAGGGTTCAGTCAGTGATTAGCCAAAATTATAACAGTGCTTCATAGTCATTACTAAGGATGATACTACAGTGGGTCAAGAAAACAGATGAAAGTAAACTAATCTCAAAACAATCCCAAAGAAAGGCAATGCCAAAGAAAGTTCAAACTACCACACAACTGCACTTATCTCACATGCTAGTAAAGTATTGCTCAAAATTCTCCAAGTCAGGCTTCAACAGTATGTGAACCGTGAACTTCTAGGTGTTCAAGCTGGGTTTAGAAAAGGCAGAGGAACCAGAAATCAAATTTCCAACGTCCGTTGGATCATAGAAAAAGCAAGAAACTTCCAGAAAAAAATCTACTTCTGCTTTATTGACTATGCCAAAGCCTTTGACTGTGTGGATCACAACAAACTGTAGAAAATTCTTCAAGAGATGGGAATACCAGACCACCTGACCTGCCTCCTAAGAACTCTGTATGCAGATCAAGAAGCAAGAGTTAGAAGTGGACATGGAAAAACAGACTGGTTCCAAATCAGGAAAGGACTACATCAAGGCTGTACACTGTCACCCTGTTTATTTAACTTATACGTAGAGTACATCATGAGAAATGCTGGACCAGATGAAGCACAAGCTGGAATCAAGAGTGCCGGGAGAAATATCAATAACCTCAGATACGCAGATGACACCACCCTTATGGCAGAAAGTGAAGAAGAACTAAAGAGCCTCTTGATGAATGTGAAAGAGGACAGTGAAAAAGTTGGTTTAAAGCTCAACATTCAGAAAACTAAGATCATGGCATCCGGTCCCATCACTTCATGGCAAATAGAAGGGGAAACAATGGAAACAGTGACAGACTTTACTTGTTTTGGCCCCAAAATCACTACAGATAGTGACTACAGCCAAGAAAATAAAAGACACTTCCTTGGAAGAAAAGCTGTGACCGACCTAGACAGCATATTAAAAAGCAGAGACATTACTTTGCCGACAAAGATCCATCTAGTTAAAGCTATGGTTTTTCCGGTCATCACATATAGATGTGAGAACTGAACTATAAAGAAAGCTGACTTACTTCACTCAGTATAACAGGATCCAGTTTCATCCACCTCATTAGAACTGATTCAAATGTATTCTTTTAAGGGCTGAGTAATATTCCATTGTGTATACCTGTGGCGGATTCATGTTGATGTATGGCAAAACCAATACAATATTGTAAAGTAATTAACCTCCAATTAAAATAAATAAATTTATATTTTAAAATTTAAATGAAAAAAATAAAAATTAAAAAAATGAAAGCTGAGTGCCAAAGAACTGATCCTTTTGAACTGTGGTGTTAGAGAAGACTCTTGAGAGTCCCTTGGACTGCAGGGAGATCAAATCAGTCAATTCTCAAGGAAATCAGTCTTGAATATTCATTGGAAGGACTGATGCTGAAGCTGAAACTCCAATACTCTGGCCATCTAATGCGAAGAACTGACTCATTCAAAAAGACCCTGATGCTGGGGAAGATTGAAGGCTGGAGGAGAAGGGGATGAGAGAGGATGAGATGGTTGGATGGCATCACCGATTCAATGGACATGAGTTTGAGCAACCTCCAGGAGTTGGTGATGGACAGGAAAGCCTGGCATGCTGCAGTTCATGGGCTTGCAAAGAAAGAGTCAGATATGACTGAGCGACTTAACTGAAAGCAATCATTTATTTTTAAAGCAATTTGTTTGCTTGATGCTTGCTTTCCTTGTGTGTGTGTTTAGTTGCTCAGTCATGTCTGACTCGTTGCAGTCCCATGGACTATAAGGCCACCAGGCTCCTCTGTCCATGGGATTTCCCAGGCAAGAATACTGAACAGGTTGCCATTTCCTACTCCTAGGGATCTTCCCCACCCAAAGATTGAACCCACATCTCCTGCATGGGCAGGCACGTTGTTTACCACTAAACCACCTGGGAAGACCTGCTTTCCTTGAGATTTGCTATAAAACATAGATTCTGGAAAGAGGAGGCCTGAGTTTGAATCCAGATTCACCACTCAATAGCTCTGTGATCTTGGGCAAAAGTTTAACTTCTTTGTACTTCAATTTCCTCATTTGTGAGATGCAATCCTGTTAGTACTTAACTCATAGGACTGTGGTAGGGATTAAATTAACCAGTATTTATAAAACAGAATGATACCTAGTTCATAGTAAGTACTATTTGTTTATTGAATAAATGAAACAGAATGCAGGGGCAGTTTTTGATCAGCTAGCATTAATACATCCAGGCAGTTGGCTTCCAGACTTGACGTCTTGGTAAGGACACCAGTTAAACAAGGTTTCTTCCATTTTATTTCTGGGTTCAGCATTTGATCATTCTTCAAATCTGGGTTTCAGAAGACAGTTAATGCTCATGCTCATCCAGGTCTACTCAACTTGACGGGAGGTGAGACCGTGGGGTTTCCTGTGAATCTAAATATCTTGAAATGCTTTGATCATTGGGGTTCAGCTATTTTTTGGCCTCGGTACAAAAGAAGTGACACCTACTTCTATTTTACTTTGAGGTGTTGAAATCTTTAGGCACAGATGACAAAAGGGCTCTAGGAGCCAGCAGATGGTACCCGGTAAACAGCCCCTTCAAGATGAGCAACATCTGGAAAAGGAAGGTGAAATGCCCCCAAATGAGTTGCTTTGCATATGAATTGCTGCATTTCTGATCCAGTTTCCCTGAGGCTTACCTGAAGGAAGGCTTGTAAAGCTTTCTGTTCAGGAGACACTGAAGAGCAAAAAAATCCAGAGAATACTATCTTTCACGGTGGTTTTCTTTTTAAAATTTACTGTGGCAAAAAAGAAAGAAAGAAACACAATATAAAATGTATTGTCCTAACCACTTTCCCTGCACAGTTCAGTAGTGCTAAGGTATCCGCACCGTGTTTTAAAACAGATTCAGAACTTTTTATACTGCAAAGCCGAAAGTCTGAACCATTAAACAATGACAGTCCTTCTTCCCTCCTCCCTACCGCCCTAGCCCCTGGCAACCACCATTTTACTTTCTGCTTCTATGAATTTAACTACTTTCGATAACTCATATAAATGGAATCATGTGGTATGTGCCTTTTTGTAACAAATTATTTCACCTGTATAATGTCCCCAAGATTCATCCATTTTGTAGCATGTGACAGTATTTTTTTCCTTCTTTGATGCTGAAAAATATTTTGCTTGCATATACCATATTTTATTTATCCACTCATTTATGCCAAACAGGATTCCACCTTTTCACGACTGCAAAATACTGCTGCTACAAATATTGGTGTGCAAATACCTGAGACCTTGCTTTCAATTCTTTTGATATACCAAGAAATAGGATTGCTGGATCATAAGGTAGTGTTATTTTTAATTTTTTAAGGAAACCCCATACTGTTTTCACAGTGGCTGGACTACTATACGTTACTACCAACAGTGCACAAAGGTTCCAGTTTCTCCACAGCCTTACCAAAGCAGTTATTTTCTGTTTGTTTGTTTTATAGTAGCCATCCTAATGGTGTAAGATGATAACCCATGTGGTTTTGATTTGTCTCTCTCTGATAATTATTGATGTTGAACATGTTTTCATATGCTTATTGGCCATTTGTATGTAATCTTTGGAGAAACGTCTATTCCATTTTAAACCCATCTTTTAATTGGGTTATTTGATTTTTTGTTGTCAAGTTGCAGGGGTGCTTCATATATTCTGGATATTAACCCTTTATCAGACACATGGTTTGCAAATATTTTCTCCTACGCCACCGGTTTGCTTTTCACTGTGTTGATTGCATCCTTTAATGTACAAAGGTTTTTAAGTTTGATGTAGCCTCCTTTCCCATTTTCAGCTTTTGTTGCCTGTGTTGGTGGTCATCCAAGAAATTACCCAAGGGCAATGTCATGGAGTGCCTCTCCCTGTATTGTCTCCTAGGAGTTTTATGATTTTAGGTCTTACATGTGGGTCTTTATTTCACTCATTAATTTTTGTATATGGTGTAAGACAAGGGTCATTTCCTTCTTGTGCTTTAGGAAATCAGGTTTCTCGGCATCATGTGTTGAAAATTCTTTCTCCTGGGTTTGACTTTCCTTATTAAGGGAGGGGATCAGTAAGGCTGCTAGAGCTCTCCTAACAGATGCAACGAGGCCCAACCAGCCGAGGAAGAAAAGAGCTTAATTCACACGCAGCTCTCCCTCTGAGCCTCTGTTTCACAGTCACTGTTAGCCTTGCACTTGCAGTCATGGTCCTGACTTCGCTTTAAATCACTGTTCTCAGTTCTACCTTCTCACTATGGGAGATCAGGTTTGCTCCATTTGTTTCTCAATGACTTCTGAAACAATCCTCCATTCGATCCATAATCCAGAGAAATCAATTTCCTTTGCCAAAACTTAACTGACGAGGTTTCATTTCATCTTCTTGGTACTTACTAATCGTAATTGAAATATTTTTCCTTTTCCTAATGTGTGGGAGACACCAGCAAAATACGTGTGATAGTCCTTTTTAAAGTTCTATCTGCTTGCTTAAATTCTCTCTCCTGGTGAAAACTATCTCTAGAAACTTAATGTTTACTAATTTCATCTCATTTCTTGAAAGGTTAGTGATATTTTAACTCCGTTAAGCTCATAGAGTATAAAACCAATCCTTGTCAACTGGGCACCCACACATGTCTTTTAACCAAGCATGCGTGTGTGCTAAGTTGCTTCAGTTGCGTCTGACTCTGTGTGACCCTAGGGACTGTAGCCCACCAGGCTCCTCTGTCCTTGGGATTCTGCAGGCAAGAATACTTGAGTGGGTTGCCATTCCCTTCTCCAGGGAATCTTCCCAGCCCAGGGATTGAACCCATGTCTCTTAAGTTTCCTGCACTGGCAAGCAGGTTCTTTACCATCAGCACCAGCTGGGAAGCCCTTTGAGCATCCTTAACTTACACGTGAAGACGATAGCAAAACCATGCATTCTGCCTCACACCATGCGCCTCTCGTACTTACACCCTGAACAACTGAAAGCACATTCCCAAAAAGAGGATACGGAGCACCTTTAGCTATCTCTGAGTCATGTTAATTCTTCTTCTAGCTGAGTTACATTCCCCTTTTGATGTCCTGTAACTTAAATACTGAGATATAAAATTAACTGTTGTTAATACGTGTTACATAAAATGGTGGGGGAATGGGAAGAAGGGATAGAAAATAATTAAATACATACACAAATATAAACGTATCAAAATAAAGAAAAAAATACTTATAACTGCTACAGCTTCTGCACCTTCTTTCATGACTGATAAGAGCTTGTATAATTTTCTTCTTTGACTGTCTACTCCACATGCCTTTGGCCTTCAGCAAGCATGTCAGGGAGTCATGATTCTTTGCCTGGGGAGGTGACCCAAATCTTTGATTCTAAAGAGTCTAGACTACTGAAAGTCCTGGCTGAATTATATCACTTTGGTTTTCCACTGACTTCTTTTTTCCTTTAAACTTTTTATTTTGTATTGGGGTCTATCTGATTAACAATCTTGTGACAGTTTCAGGTGAACAGCAAAGGGACTCAGCCATACATATCCATGTATCCATTCTTCCCCAAACTCCCCTCCCATCCAGGCTGCCACATGACATTGAGCAGAGTTCCCTGTGCTGTACAATAGGTCCTTGCTGGTTATTTATTTTAAATATAGCACTGTGTACAGGCAACCATTAGTTCATTCTCTAAGTCTATGAGTCCCTTTCTGTTTTATAAATTCATTTGTATCATTTCTTTTTAGATTCCACATATAAGGGATGTCATACAATATTTCCCCTCTGTCAAACTTATTTCATTCAGTCTAACAATCTTTAGGTCCATCCATTGTTGAAAATGGCAGTCTTTCCTTCTTTTTAGGTTTTCCATTGACTTTTACCACAGGACAGGGTAGTGCTAAGATGTTCTGGGAGGGTCTCCTCTTTATCTCTTACGCATAGAAGAAATCCTTATACGTCCGGATCTCTGCTCTCAGTCAGTACAGAACTCCTTTGCCTGGAGAGGCTGGTTAGCAGCCCCCATTTCCCATTTAACTGAAACACTGCTGTCTCCTGGTGGAAGCATTTTTCCCTTGGGAACTAAGGTCTCTAGACCAGTAGACCCAAAGTCTCAGAGATGGAAAGCAAATTCGTTCTTGGGTCACTAGGGGTAATACTGAGAGGAGCCAATTCCATATTCACCCTTTGATTCCCAGACCCATGAACATTATGAGGAAAACAGCACCATACATAGCCTCTTAATCCAGAGAGTATTATCTCAACCCTGGGCTTCCCTGCTGGCTTGGACAATGAAGATTCTGCCTGCAATGCAGGAAACATGCATTTGATCCCTAGGTCAGGAAGATCCCCTGGAGAAGCAAATGACAACCCATTCCAGTATTCTTGCCTAGAGAATTTCATAGAGAGAGGAACCTGGCAGGCCACAGTCCATGGGGTTGCAAAGAGTCAGACACGATTAAGCGACTAATGCTAACTAACCAATCTCAGTTTTACAAGATGTTCTGGCACTGTAAGTGGATCTTCAAAACAGCATTTCAGGACCTGCCAGGTGGTCCAGGGTTGGGAGTCCACCTGCCAGTGCAGGAGACGCTGGTTCGATCCCTGGTCCAGAAAGATGCACATGCCAAGGGGCAACTAAGGCTGTGGACCACAGCTACTAAAGACCATGCTCGAGAGCTTATGCTCCAGAACAAAAGAAGCCGCCACAATGAGAAGCCCATGCACTGGAACCAGAGAGTAGCCCTCGCTCAGCACGGTTAGCGAAAGCATTTCTGCAGCCATCAATAAATAAATCAATAAAATTTCAAAGAATCACCAGACTTTGAAATTTTCTCTTTATAAAAGGGCAATTCAGTGTCTTATCAGATCAGCTTTTTCTAGATGATGTGGCCACAGTCAAACCAGTGAATTCCATGAAAGTGAATCTGCTGACACACTTTATTTGCTCAAGCCCAGTCTCATATATGCTTCTGACACTGGATGATGGGATGCTGCTGTGCACATTCAACCTTATGGCTTAGTGGGCAAGGCCCAGTTCATGAGAGGTGGTTCAGGTCACATGGCCTTTGAGGGCCTGTCGTCAAGCATTGGTGTTGCCCAATAGCTTCCACTCGTGCCTCAGACAGTAAAGAATCTCCCTGCAATGCAGGAGACCTGGGCTTGATCCCTGGGTTGGGAAGATCCCCTGGAGAGGGAAATGGCAACCTACTCCAGTATTCTTGCCTGGATAATTCCATGGACAGAGAAGCCTGGTGGGCTAAAGTCCATAGGGTTGCAAAGAGTTGGACGACTAACTCACTTTCAGTACCACTTATAGACACCTGTAATAAAGAACCACTTTTGTTAAGTTGCCAGTGCACTTAGAAACAACCAACCAAATCCATTAAATTCCATATTTTCACTAACATATTGGTAGCAACTACTTGGTCATCTAGAAACCTATAGGAGCAAGGGAAGAAGTCTATAGAAGGTTGCAGACTTTTAATCTATGATGAGTCTGAAGTCCCTATAGGGTGGCAGGGATGGAAGTTGGGAAGAAAAGCCAGGCATGAGGAGGGAGAGATCAAAGATGCCAGGAACCCTGTGGAGATGATCCGGAACACACATGGACAAACTGGACCCCACAACACAATCAGAATGTGTGTGTCTTTCGTCACACTGACCTTGAGGATGTGGTAACTGGCACAAGAATCTGGGGTCCCCCCTTTCACAGAGGTGCACAAACCTGCCCTGGGACCTGGAGAAGCTGGTGAGGAGGTTTAGGGGAGCAGGAGGAGCTGGGGGGCTCATCTGCAGTCTTGTGACAACAAGGAGGCCAGCAAAGGTGAGGGGCCACCAGATGCTCCCTACAGTGACCTTCAGAGGGCAAAGGCCAACCCTTCACTTCTGCTCCTAACATCCAGTCCAAAATCCTCTTATAGCCAACCCTAAGCCAGAACCAGAGACAGCAAGGAATCCTTGGAAACAATTCCACGTGGCTTGACTTGACATAGAGGCAACACAGGGATGAAAATCATGTGCATGCGTGCTAAGTCGCTTCAGTCGTGTCTGACCCTTTGTGACCCCATGGACTGCAGCCTGTCAGGCTCCTCTGTCCATGGGATTCTCCAAGCAAGAATACTGCAGCAGATTGCTCTGCTGTCCTCCAGGGAGCTTCCCGACCCAGGAATTGAACCCAAATCTCTTATGTCTCCTGCTCTGGCAGGTGGGTTCCCTAACCACTAGCGCCACCTTGGGAAGCCCATGGCAATCACAGACTGCTAGAAATCTCTGGGAACCACTTCCCAGGAATAAATTTCCCTCTCTCTGTCTCTGTTCTTCTTTGATCCTCATAGTCATTGGACAGCAATTGTTATGTTTGATTACTATGATCATCATCACAGCTAATATTTATTACACATTTACTATGTGACAGATACAAGTCAACTACCTTGCATCCCTAATTCACTTATTCTCACAATCATCCGATGGGGTGGGTCCTATTTCACAATGAGGGAACTAAAGCCAAAGAGAGATGAAAGAGCTTTTCAAGATCATCCAGAGAGTAAGAGGCAGGGCAGGTATCTGAACAAAGTCAGTATGATTCCAGTGTCCCTTTTCTTAACTGCTAAGCTTTAACGTTCCTAACTTCAAACAGGATCCAAATAGTAATAAAGATCTTAACACAAATGAAAAGCATAGAATTTCTCTATGAATTTGGTTTTGAAGAAAAAGGAACACTTTAAAGAATATTGATAATCACAAAAATGTAAATAATCCATCACTCACACTTAATCCGGGAGGTACCATAACTAGCTTTTAATTCCCAAGTGGGCCTAAGATGATAGCACTAGTTTTGAAAAACATTATGACGTAAAAGAATAAATTTGTATTCGAGTCACGTAGGATATGAGAGCAACACTAAATCGGATGAGGTATTATAAAAACAAGGCAAGAGAAATGTATATTTACACACGCCGCCACTCACTTCTTTAGCTAATATTTGGAAAGAGCAGTGTGGGTAAGTGACTGTGGGCATAAAATACACTGAAGCCTGGCTAGGGTGCTGAGCCTACAAAGGAAGATGAAGCAACAAGAGAAGGCGCGTGGCATCTCCCCTGCTAGAAGCTAGGATGCAAGGTAGACTTGGTAGTCAAAGAGAAGGAGAAATTCAGGCTAACAGGAGTTTGGTGAAAGAAGACAGAAATGCCATCCTAGTTTGACTTCCTTTCTCTTCGCTTCTGGTATTGCATGGAAATCTAGGGAAAACAATGGCCAGGGAGTCATGAGATTGGGGCCCCATTCTCCTGTTCCTCTCACTAGCTCACTGGGGGATCTACTTCCATTCTTCTCTACGTCTCAGTATTATTATCTGTAGAATGGAGTAGGGGTGGTCCTAACAATTTTCTGCTAAAGTTCTAACAATCGAGCATTCTATGACACTAGACTTTTTTATACAAAAGGGAACGGTCCTAACCATCACTCAAGAAGCCCACTCTTGATGCTAAATAGTGTTGCTGAGGATGCTGCCACTTCTGTGTTCTGACTGATTTTTATTCTATCACTTGTTTTTGTTTGTTTGTTTTTTCCGTGTCAGTAACAGATTCTCCCGGATCTGCCATTACTCTGCCATTTTCCCTCAAGGCCACCAGATGGCTGAAATCACAAGTCCATTTGAATCCCAGGACCGAGTCAAAAGAATCTGTTCCTTGGCCCAGTCCTGGAAACAGCACCATCCTCAGTGGGAGCCAGTAGCCCCAAACTAGCAGTGATGAGATCCTTCCTACAAACAGGCTCATTTCACCCAGAAAGGAGCTGCCGGCAAAGTGTTCTCAAGATCAGAGTGAACACTGCAGACCAAATAAAATGAAAGTGCCTGTGAGTCTTAAACATTTTTAGGACTGAGTTAACAGCAAATTAGCTGAAAGTAATCTGAGTAGAAAAGCAGATATCTTGAGCTTTACATCGCCAAAAGAAGCAAGGTGCATGTCTGTCTGTGTGTGTGTTGGGGCAGGGGTGTTAAGTGTGTGTTTTCTGCAGAGATTTTAAGATGGGGGCTTCCCAGGTAGCTTAGTGGTAAAGAATCCACCTGCGAATACAGAAGATTCAGGAGACTCGGGTTCAATCTCTGGGTTAGGAAGATCTCCTGGAGGAAGAAATGGAAACGCACTCCAGCATTCTTGCCTGGATAATCCCATGGACAGAGGAGCCTGGTGGGCTACAGTCCACAGGGTCGCAAAGAATTAGACACTGCTGAGCAACTGCACATGCCCATGCGTGCACACATCCATGTTCCGTGGCTCCCATGTTAATGGCCCCCATTAACCGATCCCAGTCACTAGACCAAGCATCTCGCATGCATTTTCTCATCTAAACTTCACATTAAGCTCATGCCGGTGTTATTTCTGGCCCATTCCACAGACGAGGAAACAGTCTCAGGCAGGAGAAATGTGTGTCCAAACCACACGGCTAAGGGATGAGTTGGGATTTGAATCTGAGCCTAACTCCAGACACCTCTGTTCTTCTGTCCACTAACACTGGCCTTTTTCTTCTTCTTTTTCCCCCCTTTTTTAAGAGAATTAACCTTTGCCTTAACTTGAGTATTTGTGCCACTAGATATTGGCCTTGGTCAGGTTGGAAGGGTGTGTTGAGATACCTGTTATGCACGTTGAATGTGGATGAATGGGGTGCACGCAATAACATTTACTGAATAAATAACAGCGTGCCTGGTTCTGTGCTAGGTAGGAGTTAGAAGCACAGAAACTCAAACATAAAACAAAGAGGCCACTGCTGCTCTAGAGACGTGTGTGGAAACCTCAGGATGATCTGGATGACCAAGCACTAAACTGTGCTTGGGTGAACTGCTGAGTCTCCTCAGAGAACGCGCTCTTCAAAATGAGCCTCCAAGCACGATGGGAGCTCACTACCAAAGGAAAGCAGAGGGAACATGCATTTAAGGTAAAACCTTAGGAAATCAAGGAAAGTCTAAGCATACCAGACTTGGCTTCCCTTCCTCCGGAGAGTCTGAAAGCCACCGCCCCGTGGCTGGTGTTGGGACTGCTTCACTTTGCTTTAATAAGCCAGATTGACACCCAGTCTGCTCCTCTGTGGTGTGAAGTGAACTGGCAATACTGAGGTAAGGAACCTGTGGCCTTGCGGGGCCGTGAAATGAACTGAGCATGCTTTTCTATCGGCCTGCGGTGACTCAAATATATTCAGTCCCAAACATGTGGGTCAGCCATCTTGTGTTCTTTGAGAGCCAAGAAGAAAGGGGTCAGTGAGCATTTAACATGTTCATTGGAATTCTAGCACAGCCAATCATATTTGGAACTCAGAAGAAGCTTTCTGTTCCAGATATGGCTGCTCAAAAGCAAAGAGGAGAAAAGAGGAATAAAAAAGAAGTTTGGAAGTGAAATGGCAGGAGGGAATTGAGGAAGTCATTGCGTGCCTGCTCAGTCTTGTCTGACTCTGTCAGTTTCCGGGCAAGAATACTGGAGTGGGTTGCCATTTCTCCCTCCAGGGGATCTTTCCCACCCAGGGGTGGAACCCATGTCTTCCGTATCTCTTGCAGATTCTTTACAGCTGAGCCACCAGGTAAGCCCTTGAGGAAGTCATTGCCTAAACTGACGAATCCTCCATGGTTCATGGACTGGCTTTACCGGTATTTACACATAGCCTTGTAGAGGAGTCAAGAAAATCTGGAATTGTACTTAAAGATAAACTTGGCTATCAAAAAAAAAAAAAAAAAAAAGACTATATGAAAACAAAATGAAAGTCAGGCCTCGGAGTCAACAGGACTGAGCCATAAGGTAGAGTCAGAATCACTGCACTACAGTCTTTGGCAGCAGGTTATGAAGCTGATGTAGCCTTCTATAAATTTCTTCTTCCTTTCATTTCTTATGTTCATTATTTAGAATTTTCAAGAACTTTCTTGATCTGTCCATTGAGAGTCCCTGGCCCATTTTTTCAAGTTTTACCTCTTGATTTAAACTCTTTTCATTTACATATGAACGGAAAGTGTTTAGTCATGGCCAACATAAGCGAAAAGCTTGAAACCGTGACACAACAAATTCATAATTAAGGCTTTCTGTTTACTTCATCTCTCAGAGTGCCCAGCAACCTCTTCTCTCTCTTTTTTTTTACAGTGATTTTGTTCCAAAAATATTGCTACTCATTTTTTTTCCTTTTTTTTAAGTAAATCATATCTTAAGCTATAGATGGGAATTTTTCTACTTAGGGAAAATCTTTGCTAAAATATTTTTTAAACTAAACAAAATGTTCTATAAATGTTTGTCTCTGTAAAACTTCACTTTTAAATTGTATTTTAAGCATACTAAAAATTAGAATACCACTGTCTCTAACGCTTAAAGTTTTGTATAAGCATGTCATATACATTCATTGATGATTATCATTAATCTCAAACCTTACAAAGAAACTCATTTCCTCAAAATCAACGCTCCTTTGAGTGGATACCTGTATATGTATGGCTGAGACCTTTCACTGTCCACTTGAACTATCACAATATTGTTGATAATCTATAGTGCAAAATAAAATTAAAGTTTGATTTAAAAAAAATCAATGCTCCCTTGCAAACACAGAAAAATAATACATGCTTCCAAAATTTTAGAAGAATCAGAAAATGGAGGCAGGAGATCTCAAACTTGGAGGGGTTTCCTTGTTCACTGAAAGCAACTGGCGACAGGATGATTTCTGAAGGCCCTTCTGAAACTCAAGCCAACTATAATTTTATCTACCTCAGAGACAATTTCTCAAGGTAGTTAAATTTTCAAATGAAATTCCATTTCTTCTCCAAAGTATACTTCCTGGAAACAGTACAGAAAAAAGAGGCCACACACACAGATGAGCAGAAATGAATCAGAATTACCTGGGGAGCTCCTAGTGAAGATACAGAATGTGTATAAAATGTGTATAAAATTATTATTTTATGAAGCAACTTTAAGAAGTAACCAGACATAGTACCCAGAAGCTCTTCCTGAAGACTATTATAAAGGGAGACACCTAGCCTAGCAAAGTTAAGAATTATATGAAGTTTACCTATTTCTTTTGTTCTTCACTCACCACTATTACTTTTTCCCACTTTCTTTGGGAACCAGTGTCTTGTGTTTCTGCCTGGATTTCCCCAGAAGGAGCCGTTTAGACAAACTATTCATGGTATTAAAGTCTCTGGTGACACAGAACTACCTTGCCCTCCTTCCCACAGCCCATCAAAGCTGCTTCTTATACAGCTGTCCAAAGCATTCTGTCTGGAGCAGCATCACCAAGACTATGGTCCTGAATTGAGCCAGTAGTCATGTATGGATGTGAGAGTTGGACTGTGAAGAAGGCTGAGCACCGAAGAATTGATGCTTTTGAACTGTGGTGTTGGAGAAGACTCTTGAGAGTCCCTGGGACTGCAAGGAGATCCAACCAGTCCATTCTGAAGGAGATCAGCCCTGGGATTTCTTTGGAAGGAATGATGCTGAAGCTGAAACTCCAGTACTTTGGCCACCTCATGCGAAGCGTTGACTCATTGGAAAAGACTTTGATATTGGGAGGGATTGGTGGCAGGAGGAGAAAGGGATGACAGAGGATGAGACGGCTGGATGGCATCACTGACTCGATGGATGTGAGTCTGAGTGAACTCCAGGAGTTGGTGATGGACAAGGAGGCCTGGCGTGCTGCGGTTCATGGGGTCACAAAGAGTCGGACACGACTGAGTAACTGAGCTGAACTGAACTGAACTGATACACATCACCATGTGTAAAACAGATAGCTAATGGGAAACTGCTGTATAACACAAGGAGCTCAACCTGTTGCTCCAACCTGAAGAGGGAGGATGGGGTGGGAGCTGGGAAGAAGGTTCAAGAGGGAAGAAACATATGTACAGCCATGGCTGGTTCAGGCTGATGTATGAGAGAAACCAACACAACACTGCAAAGAGATTATCCTCCAATTAAAACTAAACAAAATTTTTGAAAAGAGCATTGTCCTCAAAACAGCAGCATTAGCATCACCTTGGAGTTTTTAGAAATGCAAATTCTTGAGGTAATGAAATAGGTCCCTCAAAGTGATCTGCGCTCCTCACTCACTGTAGACCATTCACAACAGTCGAGTCATGGAAACAACCCACAAATCTGCGGATGGAGAGGTGGATAAAGAAACTGTGGTTTAAATAAACAATGGTGTATCACTCAACCTTTAAAAGAAGATCATGCCATTTGCATGGCATGAACAAGGATGGATCTGGAGGACAGCATGTTAAGTGAAATAAGATACAGATACAGAACTAGAAAAAAAGAAAAAAAACAAACCCCACATGTCCTGTCTCACATGTGGAATCTATGAAAGTCAAATACGCAGAAGCAGAGAGTAGGATGGTGGTTACCAAGGGCAGGGGCTTGGGGAAATGAGGAGATGTTAAAGTGTACAAAATTGATGTTCTGTGGGCTGAGTGAATCCAGGGATCTAAAGGCAGCATGACCACTATAGTTAATAATTGTTTTTGAAAATTTCAATATAGCTGTATTTTTAGGGCTTCACGTAATTTGAGTAACAAAATTAGTAATTCCCAGTAAAGTGGAACAGAAAGTAAAAGAAAACCACTCCTCAGCTCTGTAGATCATTTTCTAACACTGTGTGAGTGAGTATAGATTTGTCCTTCAGTATACATCAGGGGTTGGTTTCAGGAGCCTCAGTTCCGTTCAGTTCAGTTCAGTCGGTCAGTTATGTCCGACTCTTTGCAACCCTATGAATTGTAGCACACAAGGCTTCCCTGTCCATCACCAACTCCCAGAGTTCACCCAAACTCACATCCATTGAGTCGGTGATGCCATCCAGCCATCACATCCTGTCATCCCCCTTCTCCTCCTGCCCCCAATCCCTCCCAGCATCAGGGTCTTTTCCAGTGAGTCAACTCTTCGCATGAGGTAGCCAACGTATTGGAGTTTCAGCTTTAGCATCATTCCTTCCAAAGAAATCCCAGGGTTGATCTCCTTCATAATGGACTGGTTGGATCTCCTTGCCGTCCAAGGGACTCTCAAGAGTCTTCTCCAACACCACAGTTCAAACGCATCAATTCTTTGGCACTCAGCTTTCTTCACAGTCCAACTTTCACATCCATACATGACTACTGGAAAAACTATAGCCTTGACTAGACGGACCTTTGTTGGCAAAGTAATGTCTCTGCTTTTGAATATGCTATCTAGGTTGGTCATAACTTTTCTTCCAAGGAGTAAGTGTCTTTTAATTTCATGGCTGCAATCACCATCTGCAGTGATTTTGGAGCCCCCAAAATAAAGTCTGACACTGTTTCCACTGTTTCCCCATTTATTTCCCATGAAGTGATGGGACCAGATGCCATGATCTTCGTTTTCTGAATGTTGAGCTTTAAGCCAACTTTTTCACTCTCCTCTTTCACTTTCATCAAGAGGCTTTTTAGTTCCTCTTCATTTTCTGCCATAAGGGTGGTGTCATCTGTATATCTGAGGTTATTGATATTTCTCCCAGCAATCTTGATTCCAGCTTATGCTTCATCCAGCCCAGCATTTCTCATGGTGTACTCTGCATATAAGTTAAATAAGCAGGGTGACAATATACAGCCTTGAAGTACTCCTTTTCCTATTTGGAACCAGTCTGTTATTCCATGTTCAGTTCTAACTGTTGCTTCCCGACCTGCATATAGGTTTCTCAAGAGGCAGCAGGCCAGGTGGTCTTGTATTCCCATCTCTTGAAGAATTTTCCTCTGTTTGTTGTGATCCACACAGTCAAAGGCTTTGGCATAGTCAATAAAGCAGAAATAGATGTTTTTCTGGAACTCTCTTACTTTTTCCATGATCCAGCAGATGTTGGCAATTTGATCTCTGGTTCCTCTGCCTTTTCTAAAACCAGCTTGAAAATCAGGGAGTTCATGGTTCACGCATTGCTGAAGCCTGGCTTGGAGAATTTTGAGCATTACTTTACTAGCATGTGAGATGAGTACAATTGTGCGGTAGTTTGAGCATTCTTTGGCATTGCCTTTCTTTGTGATTGGAATGAAAACTGACCTTTTCCAGTCCTGTGGGCACTGCTGAGTTTTTCAAATTTGCTGGCATATTGAGTGCAGCACTTTCACAGCATCATCTTTCAGGATTTGAAATAGCTCAACTGGAATTCCATCACCTCCACTAGCTTTATTCATAGTGATCCTTTCTAAGGCCCACTTGACTTCACATTCCAGGATGTCTGCTCTAGGTGAGTGATCATACCATCGTGATTATCTTGGTCGTGAAGATTTTTTTTTTTTGTACAGTTCTTCTGTGTATTCTTGTCACCTCTTCTTAATATGGCACTGTTTTAATAAGCTTTTCATGTGGTTCTTATATTAAAGTTTGAAGATGACTGACTTAAAGAAGGGCTTCCCTGATAGCTCAGTTGGTAAAGAATCCACCTGCAATGCAGGAGACCCTGGCTCGATTCCTGGATTGGGAACACCCACTGGTGAAAGATAGGCTACCCACTCCAGTATTCTTGGGTTTCACTTGTGACTCAGCTGGTAAAGAATCCATCTGCAATGTGGCAGACCTGGGTTTGATTCCTGGGTTGGAAGATACCCTGGAGAAGGGAAACTATCCACTCCAGTATTCTGGCCTGGAGAATTCCATGGACTGTATAGTCCATGGGGTTGCAAAGAGTTGGACATGACTGAGAGACTTTCACTTTCAGGTTTCCCTGATAGCTCAGTTGGTAAAGAATCTGCCTGCAGTGCAGGAGACCCCAGTACTATTCCTAGCTCAGGAAGATCGACTGGAGAAGAGATAGGCTACCCACTCCAGTATTCTTAGGCTTCCCTTGTGGCTCAGCTGGTAAAGAATTAGAGAAACCACTGGAGCAAGAATTCCAGCAGTGGAGGAGATGGGAAGAGCTGGAGCTCTCCCTCCATGAGCCTTCCCAACAAAGAGCTTCTGGTCCAAAGGACTTTCACCAACCAACTGTAAGCTGAACATCAATACAAGACACACAAAATGGAAACACCAGGCAGTGGTCTAACATCTTATTGAATGATTTCCCTACATTTTGGGTGTGAAGATTCAAAATCAATGACTCAAGGATATTGGGAATGAACAGTACATCTCACTTAATTCTCTGTGTCTCCAGAGAGAGGTTAATTGGGACCAATAAATTGGAAGAGATTACTTAACGAGTTGATTAACGTTCTGAGAAAGAAGGGGCCCCAACTGGACACATTCTGCTGATTTCTAAAAAAGAGGATTTAATTAAAATCAATTGCTTAACCCTACTGTAAACAAGCGGGATCAATCTCTGCTGTGGGGAGTCTCATCAGTGTGCAAGAAGGAGGAAATGAGGCCACAGTCAGGACGATTGCAGAGAGATTCAGTATTTGTCAAAAGACTATTTATCACGTGCAGGAATGTCAGTGCATAGAAGGAAAAATCAAATATCAATTTCAGCCAAGAATAGATTTTCTTGTAAGTGGGAAAGAGGAACACCCATCTCCGAGTCATCTAGAGTTAAGTAAATTATTCTCCTGGGTTAAATTGCTGTCAGGCTATACTCTATAACATGAACGTTCACTGTACCTTTTCAACAATGTGCACACACCTCCTTGTGTGTCTGTGGAAACAGATGAGTGGGCTGGCATTGCTGAGTTTAGATCAGTACAGTGAAAGCATCATTATTCAGCAGCAGACTCTTGCCACTGCAGATTGCCCAGGGGCTTTCTTTGCAGGGCCCAGGTCTGTACCCCACACTCCCACTCCCTGCACCGTGGCCTCGGGCCACCTCCCACCCTCCCAGTCAAGGCCCAGAACCCCCACTCCTCCAGCCCCAGGGCCTTGCTCAGGTCCACCCTGCTTCCCCAGGCTTCAGGTGCCCCTGCTCCAGCTCTGAGGGAATTCTGCCTGGTAGAGAAACTGAGCCACGTCTGAGAAATGAGGAAGCTAGGAGGCCCACACAGGCAGACTAAGCAAGTGAAGGACATGGGAGCTTCAAAGCTATTAACAAACCTAGGCAGGCCTGGGTTGGTGTGGGAGGCCAAAGAACGCCCCCACCGCCCAGAGATGCCCATATCCTAGCCTCAGAACCTGTGACTACGTTAGCTTTCATGGCAAAGGGGATTAAGGCTGCTGATGCAGTGAGGTTTGCTGACTTAGAGGTTAACCTGGATTATCTGAGTGGGATCCATCTAATCGCATGAGTCTTTAAAAGTGGAAGGAGAGAGAAAAATGCAAGGTGGGCAGGTCATGACCAACTGCTGCTGGTGCTGAAGTTGGTAGAAGGGGAGTGTGGAGAAGATGCTAGAAGCCAGAAAGGGAAGGAAATGGATTCTCCCCAGAGCCTTTGAAATGAAGGCAGCCCTGCTGACCCCTTGATCTTGGCCCAGTGAGACCCACAGGGGCTTTCTGACCTATATAACTGAGATATTAAATGTGTGTTGCTAAGCCACGTGCTGTGTGGTCATTTGTTATAGTAGTGATAGGACACTCATACAGTCAGCAAGGGCTGAGGGTCAGCCTCTTGACCTCAGAGCACTCTGTGGGCCTTGAAGGACCTGCTGCAGATGGTGTCTCAGGGTTGGGTGGGCATAGCCAGTGTCTGTGCAGTGGGGAGAAGTGGGCAGAAAGCCAGAAAGTAAAAGACAGGTGGTTTTTAACCATTAATTTACCCCTGAAGTTTCACAAATGCGATAATGGTGGAAATTCAAAGAAATAAGGTGAGCACCCACATTACGAATTGTATAATACAGATTTACTTTGCATCTTTTAGAAAATGAAGCTGTGTATATTTGACTGTTTACAACAGTCTTGACAAAGCCATGGGCTTCCCTTGTGGCTTAGCTGGTAAAGAATCCACCCACAATGCGAGAGACCTGGATTTGATCCCTGGATTGGGAAGATGCCCTGGAGAAGGGAAAGACTACCCACTCCAGTATTCTGGCCTGGAGAATTCAGTCCATGGGGTCACAAACAGCTGGACATGACTGAGCGACTTTCACTTTCACTTTTATTGACAAAGCCATCTTATTTTCAAAAAATGTTGCGAAACGTTATGGGGTTAGTGAAATTGTTTTTAACGTCAAAAGAAAAAATGGAGTCTGGTATTTAATATTTAACAAACTCCTTATTTTGTTAGAAACATTTTGACTTTAATAGCTAATTATATGTCCTTCAGTATCTAATATATATAGTATCCAATTTTTAGATTTGTGTAAATCCACACTTGGTCACCTTCCTGCGTGATGGAATGAATACAGACTCTTTAAATGGGGCAGATGCTGTACTGGAAGATGTATACAATATAGATGGGTGATTTTTAGTGAACTTTAATAGAAGAAACTCAAGCCTTCTCCACCACATTCCATCCCCATCAGCCCGTGGTAAAAGGAGATTTTGTTAGGCCATGTGTTTGACCTCCGAGGTCAATGCCACACTTCCCTGGTTAAAAGCCTCGCCTCTCACTCATCTGAGCTGGAGGGTGCATGTGCTCTGCCTACACCGCAGCCAGGCCATGTCAGTTCTGGGTCAAACATGGGGACCAAACAGGGCTCTCTTGCCATTTCCTTCTCTCTGGGTACCAGTCCCCTGGAGTGGGTGGCAATGTCAGGCTGGCTTTCCTCTGTGTGGCCAAACACATCTTACCAGGGAGTTCTGCACTGGGTCTTGGGTCCAAAGGCCAGTTAACAATCAGGTATTAGTAGGGTATATTAGTCAGAGTTCTCTAGAAAAACAAAACCAATCTATATATACCCGAAATTTTAATATAGGAATTGGTTCACAGGGTCACAGACACCAGTAAGTCCCGTGATCTGCCATCTGCAGACTGGAGAACCAGGAATGCTAAAGGTACCATTCAGTTCAAGTCTGAAGGCCTGAGACCCAGGAGCCCGGATGTCCAAGGCCAGGAGAGGATGCAGAGTGAATTCACCCTCCTCCGACTCTGTGTCCTATGGGGCTCTCAGTAGACTGGATGGTGCACATTGGAGCCGGACCACCTGCTTTACCTGAGCCACCGATTCAAATGCTAAACACCCTCCCAGACACGCCCCAGAAGTGTGGTACAGCTATCTGGCCATCCCTTAGCCCAGTCAAGCTGACCCATAAACTTGCCTGGAATTGTGCTCCAGTACCCCTGGAAGTCAATCCAACCAGTCCATCCTAAAGGAGATCAGTCCTGGGTGTTCATTGGAAGGACTGATGTTGAAGCCGAAACTCCAATACTTTGGCCACCTGATGCAAAGAGCTGACTCATTTGAAAAGACTCTGATGCTGGGAAAGATTGAGGGCAGGAGGAGAAGGGGATGACAGAGGATGAGATGGCTGGATGGTATCACCGACTCAATGGACGAGTCCGGGAGTTGGTGACGGACAGGGAGGCCTGGCATACTGCAGTTCATGGGGTTGCAAAGAGTTGGACACAACTGAGCGACTGAACTGAACTGAACCTCTGGAAGTCACTGGAAAGTGAACAGTGGATGGGAAGGTAAAGACTGACTCAGGGGAGTCCTGAGATGACAACCAGCTTCCAGAAGCCTTCCAACCTGCCCCTCGAACTGTAATATCCATAAAAGAGGGAAACGGGAAAGATGTGGAGAGAAAAAGAAGAGACAAAGGGAAAGAGAAAGAGGGAAGTCTCTTTCTCATGCCCACCATGGGAGTCTCGCACAGTCTGAACTGCCTTCCAGACCCACTGGAGGACACTCAGAACTGCCCCTGGAAGCATCAGAGCCAGGGTGCACACACGCACATGCGAAGAGGAGGAGATGCCTGGGGACTGCTTGCCAGCACCTTTTCCCCTTTTAACTATTTCCTCAAAGAGCTTTTGAAACATCAGTAACTCCAGTTCAAAGTTCAGCATGGCAGGATGCAGGCAATGTAAAGAACCCTGTGCCCAGAATTTTAACGTGCATTTTCCCTAAGCGAATGAGCACGGGGAAGTGAGCTTTTCTTTTTTCCTTTTTTTTGGAGACACTGAAGATCTCCACTGGACTGAAGTCATGGGCTATCAGCCCTGCCCTGTGCTCTGGAATATTGATTTGCTGGAAAACTGCAGCTTTCAAAGTGCAAACCTGGATGTAAGCAGGTAATGGGAAGCACAACTAATATATTCTGAGGCTTTGCAATACAGTTTAAAGATGCATCACATCTATTAGATGGTGTGTGATCAAGTGTCAATTCTGCAAAACTCCTAGAAGTGAAGGGGGGTAGGGGGATTTTATGATTTGTCACACTGTGAGTACAACTCGGATCTATGTGTGCGTGTTTTCAGGGCTCAGGGTGTTTGTTAAGGACTGCTCGTTTCCATGTGTAAAGTCTTACCTCATGTCAGGAAGTTCAGCTAAATGTCTAGCCATAACCTTCACAAATGTGGGCTTCCCTGATAGCTCAGTTGGTAAAGAATCTGCCTGCAATGCAGGAGACCTCGGTTCAATTCCTGGGTTGGGGAAGATCCCCTGGAGCAGGGAAAGGCTACCCACTCTAGTATTCTGGCCTGGAGAATTCCATTCTCCATGAATTCCATGGACTGTATAGTCCATGGGGTCACAAAGAGTCGGACGTGACTGAGCGACTTTCACTTCACTTCACACCTCACCAAGCCCATAGTAGACTTCCGCTGCATTTCAATAGAGGCAAGCATTTATTATCATTGATTACTTGTCTTTTAATTTGACATTTAATATTGTTCCTTGTCTCCGAGGCATTCTAAGACATACATTTGTTTCCTTTTCATTCTAAGTTAACTCTATGCCTTTCTTCCAAGATCATCATTCTTAATCTCCTTTAAATACTTCATAAAAGCAAACAGCCATCTTTAGCCTTTCTGCCTAAAATGTTTCTGATAGCAATTGCAGATTGTCATGTAGTTGAACTTCGCTCCTCAACGATATCAGTCTTAGTGAGCCTTGCAGTCCTTGGGGCCCAGAACCTCATCTTTTTATACATTCTGCAAAGTGTCTTGTGAACTTAGAGCCTCAATAAATTATATACGGCCACAGTAGTGATCACTTTCCAACTCCACCCTTGGGACTGAGGTCATCTATATTTTACGGGCATCTCTTTTAACTAGGTCCATTAATTTTACAGTAAGCATTCTAAGTGTAAATCAGCTCCTTTATGGCATGATCTGCCAACTTTTCAGAGTCTGTCTTTTTCACAAAGGTGCCAACAGGACCAACTAATGGCATCCCTAAGTAAAACAAGGATTGGAGGTTTTCATGCAGGAGCTGGAAAGACTTGGTGGATCACCCTCTATGAAAGAGTGACCTTTACCTGGGCTCCAAAGCCTGGGAGGTGGAACTCAAGCTAGAAGAGTGCAGTGGAGTTCCTGAAGAGTGGGCTAGCTGGAGGACATCTTCCTGTGGGCAGCATAGGCTGATGCCCCCATGGAACATTTCTATTTGACCAGAGTTTAGCCTGGGCAGACACCCAGCAGGTAGAAGGTGGGAACCTTAAGGGTCCCAGCAGATGACCGTGGAGCTCAATTCTTGGATATGGATGAACTGAACCCAGATTTGGAGCTGGGGCCTCCTGATCTTAGGTCACTCTTCCAAATCCTGAGCACTTCATCAAAGTCAACTCCCCTGACTTAAACTTACCTTCAGAGTCCTAGTGAGACACTCCTGGCTCAACAGTCAGATAACTTCTCGCCTCTGCTAGGCCTCCACATGCCACCTGTGTAGACAGGCAATAGCACCAGCCTCATCAGGACATCAGGACCGCGATAGCAACACACAGAGAATGCACAGCGCAGACGCACCCAACACGGGTGACTTGAGGATGAACTGGTTGGATCTCCCTGCAGTCCAAGGGACTCTCTAGAGTCTTCTCCAACACCACGGTTCAAAAGCATCGATTCTTCAGTGCTCAGCTTTCTTTATAGTCAAACTCTGATATCCATACATGACTACTGGGAAAACCATAGCTTTGACTAGATGGACCTTTGTTGGCAAAGTAATGTCTCTGCTTTTTAATATGCTGTCTAGGTTGGTCATAGCTTTTCTTCCAAGGAGCAAGCGGCTTTTAATTTCATGGCTGCAGTCACCATCTGCAGTGATTTTGGAGCCCCCAAAATAAAGTCTCTCACTGTTTCCATTGTTTCCCCCTCTATTTGCCATGAAGCGATGGGACCAGATGCCATGATCTTAGTTTTCTGAATGTTGAGTTTTTAAGTGAACTTTTGGCTTTAAGTTTAAGTGGCCTTAAAACTCAATTACTGGGCTACTCAAGGCCTATTCATAGCCTACCCAGCACATGCATAGCCTCTCTGTCAATGTTTGAAGGAAAGGAAGAGAGGTGAGATGAGGAAAGAGAGGGACAGAGAAAGGGATTAGAAGACAAGTGGTACACTGGCCGACAAGAGGCCACAGAGATCAGTTACCCAATCAGCAGATCTCAGGGAGGTGAAGCACAGGGTTAGGAAAGGGCGAAGCCAGGGAGACAACAGTCATCACTGGGGGTCTTGAGACCTTGGCCAGTCCCACTGAGGTGGGTCCCTAGTGACAGATCTCAACAAACCTAAGTCCCAGATGATCCAGGGTGGCCAAGAGAGCTCTGCTCCCTAGGCCCACTAATCCACATATTGACACCCAGCAGAAGGGCTCCCACAGTGGAGGACAGGAGTGGAACCAGGACGGACAGATCCTTGACTCAGTACACAGGCTTGACTTTCACCCCCAGAACTACATCACACTCTCATCAGTTGGCCCTTCAACCAGGGGTTCAACATCATCCTGGCCCATTTTGACCTCATTCTGATATGAAAACACCTAGGCAGAGAAAACAAAATCTGGATGGGCATCTTCAGTCCTGTGCTTCATAACCAACCATGAAGCAATTACATAGTCATGTTATTATACAGAAAACCAGCATGCCAACTCTGTGAGCAGTGGTAAATTTTGTTTTCCTCCTAGAAAATGTATTTTCTCCTGCCTAGTAGTAAACTTAATATCTGTGCAGCACTGTAGCTTTTAGAGATTCAGTCTGCATACATTTATATTCCCAGGGAACTCACAACCTACAAGGAGAGACAGAAATGTAAAGAATATATTAATAAATTATCAGTGTGATAACACAGGGTCTATGCCATAGCAGGTACTCAATTAAAAATTAGCTGCAGCTGAATGAATGAATGGTCGCTACAACAAAGGTGGGATATAAGATCCAGTGGGGGCAACAGGAAAAGGCGCAATTCATACTGCAAAGGAAAAGTGAAGTCATAGAAGGCAAGTAAGATGCACCTGGCTGCTATTCTAGGAACTCGGTACATGTGGGTCTAATTATTAAAGTGCTTATTGGAAAAAAACTTGGATTTTTGAAAAAGCTTAAAGAAGAAGACAAGATGCATCCACAATTTAGGCAGCAAATGAAATGCGAGCAGATGTGGAAGGAGTGGCTGAGCAGGGATGGAAATGAAGGCAGTAAGGAAACTGGCCGGGGCTGAGCTAGTGGGTGAAGGGAAGGTGTAGGGGGTGTTCCTGGAATGAATGAGAAACTCAGTTGGCTGCACCATGGAGCCTCTAATCAAAGGTATATTGTTGAGACTTCAAAAATACCCAGGACTTCTGACTGATTCTTCAGAGAGAAAGAGGGGGGTAAAAGGGTATTCATGATTGATACTGCCCAACTCTAGTCCTAATTTGTGTTGGCCTGGAGAGTGTGTGGAGGGCAGTGGTAGGCAGAAAAATGCCCCTTCTCCTCCACCCACCAAAGATTTCTATGTTCTGATTCCAGGAGCCTGTGAATATGCTATCTATATAATCAGAGGGACTTAGCAGATGTGATTAAATTGAGAATTTTAAGATGGAGAGATTATGCTGGGTTATCCCAGTGGACTAACCTAACCACAGGGTCCTTATCAGGAAAAGGAGGGAGGCAGGAGAGTCAGAAGGGTATGTGACAATCAGTTCAGTTCAATTCAGTCGCTCAGTCGTGTCAGACTCTTTGCCACCCCATGGACTGCAGCACGCCAGGCCTCCCTGTCCATCACCAGCTCCCAGGTTCACCCAAACTCATGTCCATCGAGTTGGTGATGCCATCCAACCATCTCATCCTCTGTCATCCCCTTCTCCTCCTGCCCTCAATCTTTCTCAGCAGCAGGGGCTTGTCAAATGCGACAACAGAAGCCAGCATTCAGAGAGAGGTCTGAAGATGTTACGCGACTGTCTTTGAAGATGGTGGAAGGGGCCATGAACCAAGGAATGCAGCAGCCCCTAGAAGCTTGGAAAGGGAAGAGATTCTCCCCAAGAACCTCCAGACAGGAATCAGCCCCAGTGACACTTTGACCTTACCCCAGTGAGACCCTCACAAGGCTCAGAATTACAAGGTGAGAATTTATCAGGTTGTTTCAAGCTTGCAAGTTTGTGGCAATTCACCACAGCAGCCATGGGAGACCAATGCAGCATGCCTTTGTTTTATAAGATGATCCCCACATTACAAGACACACTGTATCCATAGGGGTTTGGGGAGTGTCCCACAGCCATGTGACAGTCAGAGACACCCGCACGTTTTCAGACATACACTGTGGATGAGGGAGCATCCAGCCCATTTAAATACAACTGCCCAGAGAACAGAAGACGCAAATCTTTCTTTTCTGCCTCAATCCCTCAAGCTTTCATCACGCCTGCCATTTCCTCTCACTCAGTGCCAATCCATCAGATTAAAAGGCTTCTAAAACATCCTGAAATTGAGCGAACAGGGGCTTGGTAACAAAGGTTGGAAGCACAGACATGTTAAGAGAAACATTCATCCATTTGATTTACTTATGCACACTCCCTCTGTCTGTTTCTGTGTGTATTTTCAACAAAGTGCAAAGATACTGCTTACAAGAGGGCTTGCAGCAACTGGAGTGGGGGCAGCTGAAATGCGAGCAGCTCTGTGTCCCCTGATTAATGGAGAAAAGGTGGTTGGGCTCCTTGATTGATGACACACAATCCCTATCAGCTTGCCTCCAGCAGCAAGCATGGCTGCCTAACAGTCTTAGAATCCAGAAAGCAAAAGGATTTTCATTCTGGGCATGGAAAAACTGGAAAAACAGCAGACCAAGCTGGAATCTGCCCTTGCATTGTCTGCTAGATGAAATGATGCCTTGTCAGTTTTCATTTTGGTTTGCCTCCCAGATCTGCATGCCAGAGCAGGGGGTACTGCTGACTTCCCCTGAAAAAGCCTGCCGTTTGAGCACCCCTCCAGGTGGCACTGGGCTTCCCTGGTGGCTCAGAAGTTAAAGCGTCTGCCTTCAACGTGGGAGACCTGGGTTCGATCCCTGGGTCAGGAAGATCCCCTGGAGAAGGAAATGACAACCCACTCCAGTATTCTTGCCTGGAGAATCCCATGGACGGAGGAGCCTGGTAGGCTACAGTCCACGGGGTCGGACATGACTGAGCGACTTCACCTTCACCAGGTGGCGCTGGTGGTAAAGAACCCACCTGCTAATGCAGGAGACCTAAAGAGATGCAGATTTGATCCCTGGGTCGGGAAGATCCCCTGGAGGAGGAAATGGCAACCCACTCCAGTATTCTTGCCTGGAGAATCCCATGGACAGAAGACACTGGCAGGCTACAGTCTTTGGGGTGGCAAAGAATGGGACAGGACTGAAGCTTCTTAGCACGCACACATTTGATAATACCAAAGACCAGAGCAGTGATGTGAAGAGTTTTAGGTAGCTAAGCCCTGTCTTAGTTGCAAGAAAAGAGTTTCACTGATCACCCCATTATTTCCCATTAGCCTAAGAACAGTGCCTTTTTCTCCCTCAGAGAGAAGCTTTACATAGATAGATAGCTGTTTCTGAAACCCATAAAAGGAACAGGAATTCAAAGATGCTTTTCTGTCTTTAGCTAACATTCACTGCATGCTTCTTTGAATTATTTATTATTGAAATTATGCCACCAGCAGAACCAAATCATCTCTGTTAAGGAAAGTTTATCTCTGTTAATGGAAGTTTTAGTAAGCTGGAATATGGGTTAGGATCACCACTCCCATTTTTACCCTAATTATTTTTTCCTTAATATCCATACATCCCCATGGTTTGTGCTATAAAAAGCAAAATCAGACTGATTATGTAAAGTTGCTGACATATTTTAATGCTCAAGGCTCAATTTTTGTTATTAAATATTAAATGCTTTTTCTCAGCTTCAAGAGAATTTTCCACTATGTTATTTTATTAATCTTCTTCAAGGGGAATGCCATCACCCAAGACATACAAACACTATTTTTTAAATTTGGGAAAAGTCTTATTCTTAAGTTTCCAGAAAAAGTCATTGCTAAGTTCTCATTGGGATCCTGAGGTTGCCCTCCATGCTTCTCTCCATCATGCCCTCCCGAGCAGGACATGCATTCATGCACACACAACACAGAGTTGAATTTCTCTGGGCCTTCCACCTTTTCTGCCTTCATCTTTGATCAGAATCATGAGATCAGGAAAAGTATACAAAAGAGAAAATCTATCCTACAGCAATTCTTCCCACATCCAAAGATCTGACTTTGGAGGAAGAAAGTCTTTGTGAAAATGAATCCATGAGGCTGAGGCATAGGAAATACCGTAAGGTTTGCATGATCTATAATGAGTAAGCTGTGTGACCTCAGGCAAATGGGCTACCCTCTCTGTGTCACAATTTTCTTATCCAAAAAATGTGAATAGTCGTAGTATCCACTTCATAGGGTTGTTGTGAGAATTGAATGAATGAATACTTGAGCACAGTCAACAGAGAAAAGGATGTAACAGATGGATACACCAACAATGCATAGTTTGGGGGGTTTTTTAGTAGTTAAAACCATAGCAGACTTCAGAGATCAATCAGCCACTCAACAGCGACTAATTTAACACCTAGAAAGAGGCAAACTCTGGGCTTATTGCCACAGATATGATTATAAGCGGTCCAGCTTGATTCTTACTCTCACAGAGTCCTCAGCCAATCCCAGAAGCATGGGGTCTCCATATAACTAACATGGTCAGCTGACAAGTCACCATTCTCTTGATGTGGTATGAGCTGTCGGCTCAATCATCAATGGAAGAAAACCACAGGAGTAACAATATGATGGAGTCCTTACAAACTTTAAAAAGTCCTCCATTTCTTTTAAATAGTTCACCTTCCCCTCTATAGCAGTCATTTTTCTCTGGCACCAGGATCAAAATTTGATCACAATGTGCCCAAGTTAAATAATCTTAAGTGATATATTACTATCATTCCTACAAATTCAGCACAAATGGTATCCTATTCAAGACATCATCTCAAGTACTGCAATTTCTAAAAAGGAGAAGTACAAACAGCCTTCATGTGACCCCTTGGGGTCAGGCTTAAATTAATTGACATCTCCTTCTCCGATGTCTGTGTTAAATGCTGCTTCAGCCAACCCCCTAAACCCATCATCCCAGGATGCTGCTTCTGGAACAAATCAGGATTAGACGGGTAGAGGAAGCACTATGTCTAAACCAGGCTCTAGGAGCTGGTCTTATTTTCAGCTGACAAGAATTCACCACTAAAAGAGAATCCTGTTTACAATTTGTTTACTGAACTCTTAAGAACCAATCCAGCACTGCAGAGATTCCAAAGGGAATGGCTACTGGAAGAAGGGTAACTTGTAATTTTCTGCAAACAAAGCTTCAAGGCACATTTGCAGTCTTGTTTCTGAGCAGAAGCGAGAAGGCTTAATTTCAAAATGTGGTGTGATTATTAAGTGGTTTCACTTAAAGAAACCAGCCTCCTGGGCCCTTGCATTTCAGTTCACTACACCAATCTCCCACTGAGTCAAAAGCATATTTCATAACAATTATCCCTCTGGTTTCCAAATGTCTGCTAATAATAATAAAAAGAACTAATTATTGAGTAGTTACTATAATGCAGACAAATTCTTATTGAAATATAATTGACATACACCATTGTATCAATTTAAGGAGTCAACATGTTGATTTGATACATTTATATGCTGCACTATGATTCCTATTGTACTATTAGCTAATGTCTTTATCACATCACATAACCATTACTTTTGTGAAAAGAATAATTAAGACTTAGTCTCTTAGCAAATTTGATTTGTATAATGCAGTACTGTGTCTATAATCACTATACTATGCATTCAATCTCCCAAATTTATCTCCTACTTGCAAGTTTATACCCTTAAACAAATCTCTACTATTCCTCCACCCCCAAAGTCCATGATAACCACCATTTGACTCTGTTTTTGTGTTTAAAGTTTGGCTTTTCAGATCCCGCATGTTTTGGCTCATATATATCCCTGTGAAAACAGCACCATGATCAACATAATGAATGTGTCCATCATACACTGCAGAAGTTTCTGTCCTCTTTCATAATCCTCTCTCATGCTCTGCCCCGACTCCCAACCTCCCCCAGCCCCACCGCCCACAACAGTCACGGCGTCAGTCTAGTCACGCGTGCCATCAGTGTGCATCGTCTCAACTGTGAGAGTGGGACTGTGAAGAAGGCTGAGCACCGAAGAATTGATGCTTTTGAACTGTGGTGCTGGAGAAGACTCTTGAGAGTCCCTTGGACTGCAAGGAGATCCAACCAGTCCATTCTGAAGGAGATCAGCCCTGGGATTTCTTTGGAAGGAATGATGCTAAAGCTGAAAGTCCAATACTTTGGCCACCTCATGTGAAGAGTTGACTCATTGGAAAAGACTCTAATGCTGGGAGGGACTGGGGGCAGGAGGAGAAGGGGGCGACCGAGGATGAGATGGCTGGATGGCATCACGGACTCGATGGACATGAGTCTGAGTGAACTCTGGGAGTTGGTGATGGACAGGGAGGCCTGGCGTGCTGCAATTCATGGGGTCGCAAGGAGTTGGACATGACTGAGCGACTGAACTGAACTGAACATACTGTGTTGTACTATTTTTTTTTTGCCTGGTTTCTATCACTCAGTCTAATTATTTTGAGATCCATCCATACCATTGCATGCATCAACAATTCATCAGTTTTACTATTGACTCCTACTGCATTACAAAAATTACTCTGACGGCTGTGTGGTGCTGGAGCGACTTTGAGGAGATACCTAATACCCAAGGGCGAAGGAGAAGTCTCAGCAAGATGGTAGGAGGGGTGAAGTCACATTCAGAATCAAACCCCATACCTGCCAGAGATGCTCAGAGGGCTCAAACGTACCTTGTTCGCACAAGGACCTAGAGACCCCACAGAGACTGAGACAGAACTGTGTCTGAGTGTCTCCTGTGGAGGTATGGGTCAGCAGTGGACTGCTGCAGGGGCAGGGGCTCTGGGTTCACAGAACTGGGTATGGCTGGGCACAGCAGACTTGGGTGTAGCATAACCCTCTTGGAGGAGGTCGCCATTAAACTCACCATAGAACTGCCAGCACTTACACAGGACTGGGGAAACAGACTCTTGGAGAGCACGAACAGAACCTTTTGAGCACCAGGACCCAGGAGAAAGGAGCAGTGGCCCCACAAGAAACTGACTGCAACTTGCATGTCTCCAGGAGTCTCTGGAGAAGGTGTGGGTCGGCGGTGGCCTGCTGCAGGGCTGGGGGCTCTGTGTGCAGAGCCCCCAATAGTAAAACTGATGAATTGTTGATGCATGCACCTCTAAGGCTGCCATTATCCTCATCACCTCCACCATAGTCTGGTGCAGGTAAATAACAGGGAGGGAACACAGCCCCCGTCCATCAACAGAAAATCAGATTAAAGATTTACTGAGCATGGCCCTGCCCATCAGAACAAGACCCAGTTTCCCCCTCAGTCAGTCTCTCCCATCAGGAAGCTTCCATAAGCCTCTTACCCTTCAACATCAGAGGGCAGACACACTGAAAACCACAATCACAGAAAAGTAATCAATCTGGTCACATGGACCACAGCCTTGTCTAACTCAATGAAACTATGAGCCATGCCAGGTAGGGCCACCCAAGATGGACGAGTCATGGTGGAGAGGTCTGACAGAATGTGGTCCACTGGAGAAGGGAATGGCAAACCACTTCAGTATTCTTGCCTTGAGAACCCCATGACCAGTATGAAAAGCCAAACAAACGATAGGACACTACTGGAAATCAGTGGAGAAATCCAGAAAGAATGAAGAGAGGGAGCCAAAGCAAAAACAACACCCAGTTGTGGATGTGACTGGTGATGGATGTAAAGTCCAATGCTGTAAAGAGCAATACTGCACAGGAACCTGGAACGTCAAGTCCATGAATCAAGGCAAATTGGAAGTGGTCAAACAGGAGATGGCAAGAGTGAACACTGACATTTTCAGGAATCAGTGAACTAAAATGGACTGAAATGGGTGAATTTAACTCAGATGACCATTATATCTACTGTGGGCAGGAATCCCTTAGAAGAAATGGAGTAGCCATCATAGTCAACAAAAGAGTCTGAAATGTAGTACTTGGATGCAATCCCCAAAATGACAGAATGATCTCTGTTCATTTCCAAGGCAAACCATTCAATATCACAGTTATCCAAGTCCTGTCCTGACCAGTAAGGCTGAAGAAGCTGAAGTTGAATGGTTCTATGAAGACCTACAAGACCTTCTAGACCTAACACTCAAAAAGATGTCTTTTTCATTATAGAAGACTGGAATGCAAAAGTAGGAAGTCAAGGAACACCTGGAGTAACAGGCAAATTTGGCCTTGGAATGCGGAATGAAGCAGGGCAAAGATTAATAGAGTTTTACCAAGAAAATGCACTGGTCATAGCAAATACCCTCTTCCAACACAAGAGAAGACTCTACACATGGACATCACCAGATGGTCAACACCAAAATCAGATTAATTATATTCTTTGCAGCCAAAGATGGAGAAGCTCTATACAGTCAGCAAAAACAAGACTGGGCTGACTGTGGCTCAGATCATGAACTCCTTATTACCAAATTCAGGCTAAAATTGAATAAAGTAGGGAAAACCACTAGACCATTCAGGTATGACCTAATCAAATCCCTTACGATTATACAGTGGAAGTGAGAAATAGATTCAAGGGGTTATTTCTGACAGACAGAATGCCTGAAGAACTATGAACAGAGATTTGTGACGTTGTACAGGAGGCAGTGATCAAGACCATCCTCAAGAAAAAGAAATGCAAAAAGGCAAAATAGTTGTCTGGGGAGGCCTTACAAATAGCTGTGAAAAGAAGAGAAGTGAAAGGCAAAGGAGAAAAGGAAGGATACCCATTTGAATGCAGAGTTCAAAGGAAGAGCAAGGAGAGATCAGAAAGCCTTCATCAGTGATCAGTGCAGAGAAAAAGAGGAGAACAATAGAATGGGAAAGAGAAGAGATCTCTTCAAGAAAATTAGAGATACCAAGGGAACATTTCATGCAAAGACGGTCACAATAAAGAACAGAAATGGTATGTACCTAACAGAAGCAGAAGATATTAAGAAGAGGTGGCAAGAATACACAGAAGAACTGTACAAAAGGACCTTCATGACCTGGATAATCACGATGGTATTATGATTATTCACCTAGAGCCAGACATCCTAGAATGTGAAGTCAAGTGGGCCTTAGGAAGCATCACTTCAAACAAAGCTAGTGGAGGTGATGGAATTCCAGCGGAGCTATTTCAAATCCTAAAAGATGATGCTGTGAAAGTGCTGCACTCAATACGCCAGCAAATTTGGAAAACTCAGCAGTGGCAACAATATGGGAAAAGATCGGTTTTCACTCCAATCCCAAAGAAAGGCAATGCCAAAGAATGCTCAAACTACCACACAATTGCACTCATCTCACATGCTAGCAAAGTAATGCTCAAAATTCTCCAAGCCAGGCTTCAACAGTACCTGAATCATGAACTTCCGGATGTTCAAGCTGGATTTAGAAAAGGAAGAGGTACCAGAAATCAAATTTCCAACATCTGCTGGATCATCAAAAAAGCAAACGAGTGTCAGAAAAACATCTACTTCTGCTTTATTGACTATGCCAAAGCCTTTGACTGTGTGGATCACAATAAACTGTGGAAAATACTTTAAGACATGGGAATACTAGACCACCTGACCTGCCTCCTAAAAAATCTGTATGCAGTTCAGGAAGCAACAGCTAGAACTAGACATGGAACAACAGACTGGTTCCAAATAGGGAAAGGAGTATGTCAAGGTTGTATACTGTCATCCTGTTTATTTAACTTACACAGAGTACATCATGAGAAATGTTGGGCTGGAAGAAGCACAAGCTGGAATCAAGATTACTGGGAGAAATATCAATAACCTCAGATAGGCAGATGACACTACCCTTATGGCAGAAAGTGAAGAAGAACTAAAGAGCCTCTTGATGAAAGTGAAAGAGGAGAGTGCAAAAGTTAGCTTAAAGCTCACCATTCAGAAAACTAAGATCATGGCATCTGGTCCCATCACTTCCTATCAAATAGATGGGGAAACAGTGAGAGACTTTATTTGGGGGGCTCCAAAATCACTGCAGATGGTGACTGCAGCCATGGAATTAAAAGACAGTTTCTCCTTGGAAGAAAAGTTATGACCAACCTCGTGAAGTTGCCCAGTCGTGTCCGACTCTTTGTGACCCCATGAACTGTAGCCTATCAGGCTCCTCTGTCCATGGGATTTTCCAGGCAAGAGTGCTGGAGTAAATTGCCATTTCCTTCTCCAGGGGACCTTCTCGACCCATGAATTGAACCCTGGTCTCCCACATTGCAGGCAGATGTTTTACCTTGGGAGCCATCAGGGAGACCAAACTAGACAGCATATTAAAAACCAGAGACATTACTTTGCCAACAAAGGTCCATCTAGTCAAAGCTACAGTTTTTCCGGTTGTTATGTATGGATGTGAATTGGACTATAAAGAAAGCTGAGAACGGAAGAATTGATGCTTTTGAACTGTGGTGTTGGAGAAGACTCTTGAGAGTCCCTTGGACTGCAAGGAGATCCAACCAGTCCATCCCAAAGGAAATCAGTCCTGAATATTCATTGGAAGGATTGCTGCTGAAGCTGAAACTCCAATACTTTGGCCACCTGATGTGAAGAACTGACTCATCTGAAAAGACTCTGATGCTGGGAAAGATTGAAGGCAGGAGGAGAAGAGGATGACAGAGGATGAGATGGTTGGATGGCATCACCAACTCGATGGAAATGAGTTTGAGTAAACTCTGGGAGTTAGTGAAGGACAAGGAGGCCTGACGTGCCACAGTCCATGGTGTCATAAAGAGTCCAACACGACTGAGGGACTGAAGTGAACTGATTGAGCATTACAAAAACAAACCACAGGGAACTTCCCAGGTGGAGCTAGTGGTAAAGAATACACCTGCCAGTGCAGGAGACGCAAGAGACTCAGGTTCGATCCTGGGTCCGGAAGCTCCCCTGGAGGAAGAAATGGCAACCTGTGCCAGTATTCTTGCCTGGAAAATTCCATGGACAGAGGAGTTTGGCAGGCTATGGAGTCATAAAGAGTCAGACACAACTGAGCACACACACAGATGTTCATTCATTTACTTACTGATATACACTGGGACTCCAAACTTGAGGTGTCATAAATAAAGTTGCTATAAATACTATGTACAAGTATTTGTACAGACATGTGCTTTCATTTCTCTTGTGTAAATGCCTACATGAGAGGTGGCTGGGTCACAAGTGTGCAATTAACTTTTAAGAAACTGTCAAACTATTTTTCAAAGTGGTTTTACCACGTATAGACACTTATATGTTGTATTTGCATTTTTATTCAATTCAGAGTACTTACCCATGTCATTACTATTTTTCAGACTCTTCATTACTTTGTGTAGATCCAGATTTTCCTCTGGTATCAGTTTCCTTCTGCCCACTGGGCTCCCTGCAACATTTCTTGTAGTGCATGTCTACCGCTGATGAATTCTTTCATCTATCTCAAAAACTCTTCACTTGCATTTCTGAAGAATAGACTCACTGGGTATATTCTAGACTAAAGGGTTTTCTCGCAGTACTCTTAAGATGCTGCTTTACTGTCTTCTGCTTTATATCATTTCCAACAAGAAATCTGCTATCACCTTCATCTTTGTTCCTCTGTATGTCGTAAGTATACTTAAAGGTGCTCCTTCACAGGAATAACTTTAAAATACTAGTTAAAATTACAAAATACTATGTTTCTATTATACTCAAAAAGATTTAAAGTATTGATAGCATCTAGTTGCAAGTACACACTCACTATATGCCACTATTCATGACAGTATAAACTGGTACACTTTTTGCACAATAATTGTATACAATCTACTAAAACCAAAATGTCTGAACTTTTTCACAGTTTTTCTACTGGGATTTTTTTTCTCAGAGATATTTTCACCTACTAGTGCAAGTGCTCAAGAATGGTATAGCAGCATGATCTAAATTCAAAATTTCAAAATACAAATGATTATAAATAGACAATTTAAAAGATATATATATGAGTTTGTACATCAATGAAATGTATCCAATAAAACAAATGAATAACATTCATTTACTTGCATAAAAATATGTGTTAGTAAAGACACTTTTGAGTATAAATGGCAAGAAATACAATTAAAACTAGGTTGAGGAAAAAAAGGAGAAGTTATTAATTCTTACAACCCAAGGAAAAGAAATGGGACTGAGCAATTCAACTGTAATGAAAGAACAACCAGAAAGAAAATAGGAAGAAAAGGTGAACAGCTGTATACCAAACTATATCTAAGAGATTATCTCTGAGGTTTGGGACTATGTAGAACTCCCACTTTCTTCTTTACACATTTCTCTAGGGTTTCCACTTTCATAATGTAAGTAGAAAACATCATATATTTCAAGACAAAACTTTACAGAAACCCAAAATATAGTCATCAGGTTCTGAGTAGGATCTTTTCATATTTGCAATAAGACATTCTTGAAAAACGTTTAATTTTTACTAATATTCCAATCTAGAGGAAAACATGGAAATATTCTCTTTGAACTCTTTTGGAGTCTGGAATTCTTAAATGTACTAGCTCGACAAGTCAAAGCAGCGCCCTCCTTTATGCAAAATATTTAAAAGCATCCATATTTCCCAAACTGCCTCTGGAGAATTTAAGCCAACAACAGTCCCTGCCCCATGTTCTGAATGCCTCAACAACACTATAGACAAGAAAGAGTATGCGCCCTCTTCCTCCCCCCTACCCACTCACAGAGCAGGACATTTCCAATAGAACCTTTGTGCCAAATAATGAGTCCTCCTTAAGTCCATGCTAGACACCCAGCACGTAAGTAGGAACAGAGCCTCCAGCACGGCAACGCCCACACAGTTATTCCATCCCCACCTTACACCTTCCCAGGAGATAATTTCCAGAACTTGAAATTTTAAATTATACCACACAATCCAAGCAAATGGAAATGGTGCTGAGTTTCTTCAAGCCACTCAACTGAATATGTGAACAGCAGTCTCTGAGATTTCTGGGGTTTACCATTGTTGTTTAGTCACTAAGTCACGTCCGTATCCAACCCTTTGTGATTCCATGGACTGCAGCACACCAGCTTCCCTGTCCTTCAGCACCACCCAGAGTTTGCTCAAATTCATGTCCATGGAGTCAATGATGCCATACAAGCGTCTCATCCTCTGTTGCCCTCTTCACCTTCTGTCCTCAATCTGTCCCACCATCAGGGTCTTTTCCACCGATGCAGCTCTTCATATCAGGTAGCCAAAGTATTGGAGCTTCAGCTTCAGCATAAGTTCTTCCAATGAACATTCAGGCTTGATTTCATTTAGGAGTCACTGGTTTGATCTCCCTGCTGTCCAAGGGACTCTCAAGAGTCTTCTGCAGCAGCCCAATTCGAAAGCACCAGTTCTTCAGCATTCAACCTTCTTTATGGTCCAGCTCTCACACCCATACATGATTAGTGGAAAAACCATAGCTTTGAGTATATGCACTTTTGTCAGCAAAGTGATGTCTCTGCTTTCGAATACGTTGTCTAAGTTTGTCACAACTTTCCTTCCCAGGAGTAAGCATCTTTTAATTTCCATGTGGAGCGACATTTATTAGAGAAATATTCTCAGCCTCTCTCTTGGGCTGTTGTTGTTTAGTTGATAAGTCATGCTCGATTCTTTTATGATCCCATGAACTATTGCCTGCCATGCTCCTCTGCCCATGGAATTCTCCAGGCAAGAATACTGGAGTGGATTGCCATGCCTTCCTCCAGGGGATCTTTCTAACCCAGGGATCAAAGCCGCTCTCCTGAAGCTCCTGCAGCGCAAGTGAATTCTTTACCACTGAGCCACCAGGGAATCCCTCAAAAATGTACCAAGTACCACGTTAACATTCTGGGGAAATAAAAGCAAAGAAGACACCATCTCTGTTCTCAAGAGGCTCAATACAGTGGGAAAGGCATTACCTGTAATTACAGGTCATTACAATACAAAATTATATATGCCACAGTAAGAATAAGTATGGGCTTCCCTGGTAGATCAGCTGGTAAAGAATCCACCTGCAATGTAGCAGACTCCGTTTCAATTCCTGGGTTGGAAAGATCCTCTGGAGAAAGGATAGGCTACCTACTCCAATATTCTTGCCTGGAGAATCCCCATGGACAGAGGAGCCTGGCAGGCTACAGTCCATGGGGTCTCAAAGAGTCAGACATGACTGAGCGACTAAGCAAGAATAAGTATAGATGCTAAGAGGCACATAACCGACAAGTACAGAGGGCTGGTTCTGTTTCAGAAGGAATTATACTTACAGTGACCATTATCAGTTGACTGTTATGACAATTACAAGATAAACTCTGTCTAATCAAGGCTTCCCTGAAAATTCTATGGTTATACTGCTTCCTATGGCAGCATCACAGCTGGCTAGAGCTAAGCCTTCACAAACAAGGCAACCCAAACTTTGCTTATTCCCCAGAAACATCCAGATCTGTCTCATTCCTGATTTGCAGGGGAGTTTCTCGAGTCTTCGGTGCAGATGTGGAAATCCATCAATTTCCCCAAAGACGCTGTGCATAACAGCTGTGATGAAAGGGCCCTCATAGTACGAAACAGGCACCGCTTATCATCTTCTCTCTACTATCAAAATAATTGCACAGTGCACAGCCTCATTATTAAAAACTGGCCACCACCATGGAAACATGTTGGAAAACACCTGCACTGGCAAAGCAAAGATGAGTTGACCCAATTATGTCCTCCATCTCTAATTCTGGACGGAATATTAAGAGTGGCTGAAAAGAACATATTGGCAAGAAATGCAGATAATTCAGCTTGAGGCGGGGGGAGTTGCCCACAGAGCTCTATTGGGTGAAACTTTGAAGTTATCATCTAATTACACTTTTACACCCCCTTTATTCCCCATGAAAAATGCCAGGGGTGAAAACATGTCATCTAAAGCCCTTCACTGCCACGCCCCCTCCACAATTTTTCTCTCACATCTGATTTGAAATTTTTTAAAATTCTAATCTAGAGTTCTTTGAAGGATAATGATGAGAACCAGACCCTGCCAAGCACGCAGGATGGGGATGCGGTGAGCTATGACTGGAACAGATGGCTCGAACAGAAGCCACCAATTCAACGTGACAGCCCAAGATTAAACTGCTCCCTTAAGTCTTCAGCAGTTTTGTGACCCAATCCTTATTAACGTCTCCAGGAACACAAAGGGATCTGAGTGTATAGAAGTGCCAACAGGGTACTTTTCAAATAAAATATGGATTTGAACAAGATTTGAACTAGAAGAGGGTCATCGGCTGTATTCATTCCCAAATCTAGTAGCACAAGGAATCACTCCAGAGTTTGGAGATATTCCTGTAAATTTCAAACACAGAGAAATGCAATCTATCTAAATAACAAGTATCCAGCATACATCATTTATGCATTTTTGTCATTTTTCCAGATTTTATCTGGATCTTTTATAAAAAGTCACTACAGATACATTTCGACTATGTTTTGCACTCCTCCCAGTCTCATTATCCAAAGATAACTAGTCTCTTAAGGATAATATGTTCCCTTCCCATAAGCATTTTTAGAGTTTTAGCATATAATGCGTGTCTTCCCTGGTGCCTCAGATGGTAGAGCATCTGTCTGCAATGCAGGAAACCCGGGTTTGATCCCTGGGTCGGGAAGATCCCCTGGAGAAGGAAATGGCAGCTCACTCCAGTAGTCTCGCCTGGAAAATCCCATGGACAGAGGAGCCTGGTGGGCTACAGTCCCTGGGGTCGCAAAGAGTCAGACACGACTGAGCGACTTCACTTTCACGTTCACTCTCCATAAACAACACACTGTGTTTTAAAATATACACAAATGATACATTACTGTACCTATTCTGTAACTGGGATTTTTTACTCAACACTTTAGACTTGTCCACACTGATACATGAACACACATTTCATTTCCACTGCCACAGTCGTATTTTTGATGTATTTCTTTTAAGCCACATCTTTTTTTTTTTTTCACTTTATGTCCTTTTGAGACTCTGAATGAGGAATTTTAATCTATTTATGTTTGTTGTGAATACTAACATAATTAATCTACACCACTCTCTTATTTTGTGTTTTTTATTTACCATGGGTTTGGGGTTTGTTTGTTTTGTATAAGAATAAGGTTTTGCATTTTACTCCTTCTTCTTCCCATATACTGGTTTAGAAGTCACGCTTTCTATTTTTATTCTTTTAGTAGGTACTCTAAATTTTTTAATAAACATTTGATTCAACAGATTTAGAGTTAGTAACAACCCTGGTCACATTTAATACAAAATAGGATGTTTTAACTGCAAACACCCAAGCCCATTCTTCTTATTTGTTGCTAATATCTGCAATTGGATTACTCTTATTTTAAAATCCCCACAAATTGGTCTTTTCTAAGTCAACTCATGTTTAGATTTGCCAACATCCTTATCAGTTTCCCCATCTGCCACTCCTTACATCCTTCTCTTCCCATCGGCACTGTGCTTCAGCAATGTATATGTCACGCATTTGCTCCAGAAGAGTTTATGAGCAGCAAACTCTCTCAGTCTTCATATGCCTATGGGTATCTTTATTTCATCATCTCTCTTAAATAGTAATTTGAATATAAAATTCTAGGTTGGGCTCTGTTTTCATCATTAGGAATGATGGATAGCTGTCATTCTGTTATCAGACGAGAACCTTACTATTAGTTGACTGTCATTCCTTATAGATAATCTATATTTTATCTCTAGTAGCTTTTATGACTGCTGTTTTGATATTCACATTCTGCCACTTCACTATGTTGATGTCTGCTTGTGTACATTTTTTAAATTTTTTTTGCTAGAGATTCAACATGTACCTTCCATCTCTGTTTCATGTCTTAAGATTTCTCTTTCATACTTCTCTTTATCTCTCTGTGCTAAATCCTGGGTAATTTCCTCATCTCTTTATCCAACTAAGTAAGTCTCTTTTCAGCTGTGTCTAACTTGCATTTAGATTCATCATTTGAGAAACTTTTCCCCCTGCCACGGCTTTATGTTATTTTCTATCCTCTACTTGGTTCTTTTTTAATTCTATTCATTTCTCATACTGTTCTAATTTTGCCTCTGAGGTTTCTAGCTCTTCTTTTACCTTTTTAGATATCTGATTGTGCTATCATCTCTAGTTCTTATGGTGTGAATTCTCCAGTGTGATAATTCTCCTTCATGGGGCTTTCTTATGTGAGATTTTTATTTTTAAAATAGGAAGGTGACATCATTTTCCATGAGTATCCTAAGGACCTGGGCAGTGTCCATTTTCTCAAAGATGCTTCTTTTCCCTTCTACCACCCCAAACAGAGGCCCACTCTTCTTGCCACTTCCCCATATGAGTGAATGGAATTTCTCATGGCTCCCAGCATTTTACTGACTGCTTTATTTTTCATGGTCCTGAGACCTTGTCTCCTATCCTCTAGTAAGTGTTAAAACCCCACCCTAGTCAGGAGCTTTTAAAAATTCTTAAGCTGTATTTTAGACCTTCTGAAAAACAAAACTCTGAATGTGGGACCCAGAAATCTATTTATCATGTTCCCTGGGTCCAGTTACCCTAGTTATTTATGGAGCCAGAATAAGAAGCTGTATTTCCTAAAAGAATGTTAGTGGCAGAAAATACTGGGGAGCAATTTAATACATCCATGAAACTTAACTCTCTCAGTCTACATGAGAAGAGTGAAGTATGGTTTAATAGTCCACTAATTACAACTAATGAGCTATAAGCATGCACTACAGGCTAGCACTCTCCTGGGTGATGTTCCTTTATACAGAAGTTTTCCACTTACCCATCCCAGTATTCTTGGGCTTCCCTGGTGGCCCAGCTGGTAAAGAATCCACCTGCAATCCTAGAGACCTGAGTTCAATCCCTGGGTTGGGAAGATCCCCTAGAGAAGGGAACAGCTACCCACTCCAGTATTCTGGCCTGGAGAATTCCACAGACTGTGTATAGTCCATGGGGTCGCAAAGTTGGACACGACTAAGCAACTTTCACTTTCCACTTACCTGTCTGGACTCCAACTGCTCCATTTTGCCAGTTTTTTTTTTTTTTTCACAAAATAATGCTATAAAATAATCCTCTAAATAATTACCAGCAAGAATCAACTTGACACAAAAGGGAATTTTTTCTAAAGATTCCTACATGAAAACAATAATTACCTTCAATGTCTACTTTTGCCTTTTATCTGGGTATCCATGTTGTCTCTATGGCTAGTTATCTAAATTTGATTTCTAAATGCCTTATCCACAGGTTTAATTATAATATCACCTTCTACAACAAAGTTTACTACCATGACTTCACTTGAAGGCCTCCAGGCAAGGAGGCAGGAAAGGGGCAGAGGTATGTCTAAGTAGGAGATTTTAGGCCTAGAGCAGGTCACAGGGGGCAGGGTTGACCTACTGACATGTATCCCAGTCCTTAGTATGTGTGATGCCTGAGAAATAATGTCTCAGTAAATGTCTGCCAAAGAATTAATAATCCATGAACACACACAAAATTGACTTTGAGTTCAAAGCCATGAAATCAAGCTGAATTATTACCTCAGTTTGAGAAAAATCAATTCTCAAAAACAAATAATATAGAAACTTATGCATATACTCATTTAACAAATATCTGTAATGCTACCACTTTGGACAAGGTATTGCAAGGTGTGGCACGGCTATCAAAATCCATCACTGATGGCACAGAGACATTTTTCTGAAATCCAACAAGTCCCTTCCATTTTATTTTCAATTTTTTAAGTTAAATTTAAGCAAACTGAAATGTCATAATTTTTCAAATACAAAGCAAATATACTATGACCCCATTTTCCCAAGCTATTTTATCCATGTGTTTGCACCTATGATGTCTATCAGATACTAATGAAAGTTGGTTATCTCTAGGTGGTGAGATTTTTAGTGATTTATTAGCTTTCCTCTTTGTATTTTTCTGTATTATCTGACTTTCTAATTCAATGGGTTTCTATAATTTTTATGAAACAATGAAGTCACATTATTCTTCTTTTATTTTAACTTTTTATTCTCTATTGGGGTATAGCTGATTAACAATGTTATGACAGTTTCAGGTGAACAGCAAAGAGACTCAGCCATACATATCTGTGTATCCATTCTCCCCCAGACTCCCCTCCCATCCAGGCTGCCAGATAACACTGAGCAGAGTTGTATGTGCTAAACAGTAGGTCCTCATTGGTTATCCATTTTAAAATAGCAGTGTGTACATGTCCATCCCAAACCTCCTAACTATCCTTTCCCCACCATCCTTCCCCCTGGCAACTATAAGTTCATTCTCTAATAAGTCTGTGAGTCTCTTTCTGTCTTGTAAGTAAATTCATTTGTATCATTTCTTTTTAGATTCCCCATATAAGGAATGTCATATGATATTTCTCCTTCTCTGCCTGACTGACTTCACTCAGTGTGACAGTCTCTAGGTCCATCCACGTTGCTGCAAATGGCATGATTTCATTCTTTTTAATGACTGAGTAATATTCCACTGTATATATTTACCGCATCTTCTTTATCCAGTCCTCTGTTGATGGACATTTAGGTTGCCTCCATGTCTTGGCTATTGTAAATAGAGCTTCAGTGAACAACTGGGGTCATGTATCCTTTTGGATCATGTTTTTCTCCGGATATATGCCCAGGAGTGGGATTACAGGGTCATATGGTAGCCCGATTTTTAGTTTTTTAAGGTACCTCCATACTCTTCTCCACAGTGGCTGTACCAATTTACATTCCCATCAACCATGTAAGAAGGCTCCCTTCTCTCCACATCCTCTATAGCATTTATTGTTTGCGAATTTTTTGATGATAGCCATTCTGACTGGTAAAAGTCACATTACTTTTAAACCACTGAAGAATAAGGGATTCTACCTCCCCTGTCGTTCTCACAATCCTCTGATTACAGAGGTGAGTGCCTCACATGGGAACACACACAGCCCTGGGACCCCTGCCACATTCTTGGGCTCCTTCTGTTTCAGGAACATAATTTGAAACATGCTGAATCTGAAGCAGTGACAATTAGTCATATGCCTGCCTTTCACAGGAAGACAGTGTGGGGATGAACAGGTCAATCTCTGGCTGATTTTCTGCAATAATTCTCTTCTTTATCAGAGAATTTAAGAGAAGAAGGAAGAAGGAGCATGCAACCTCATATAAAGTGCCTCACATTTTCTATCACAGATTCTATCATGCTGCAGACAAAAGGAAATCCCCACATTCAAATTTCTATTTCAGTTCTACTTTTCTCTTTCTAAAATCATTAATTTTTTCCCTACAACATCAGCTGTGCAATAAGATATGCTGTATTCAAACAACCACCTGTGAGGCACCTAAACGATTTCAGAAACTGTGAAATATAAGGAAATCAAAGATAAACAGGGCAGGGCTGCACCCAGTAAGTTTACAGTCAGGAGTCAAAACTTTCTATGATTGAAAATATCACTAAACTTTATTACTACACTGCGGATTAAAGATTAGAAAATTCTAGAAAGTGATTCTAGATGCTATTGCAACTATCATCTTAGAAGTAATGAATGTGTAAAAGGGGATTTGATTAGGTGTCTGGCCTTAAAGAGAAAAAAAAAAAGATATAGAAGCGTGGTGTGACAAAAATTACCAAAAGAACTACAAAAATTTATGAATGACAGAAATCCAAGATGCTCACTCTGAAATTCTCTTTTCTGACAAGCACATTAGTCACTGGGAGGGAGAAGGGAGCAGTGTTTTGGTTTAAGATATACTTTTCGGATCACTATGACTTGTGGAAAATCCATCTGCCAAATTTGCTTTCTTGAGTAGTTTTTTTCTTACGTCTTTCAGGAGATTCAAGTATAACCACTCTGCTTTAGCAGTAAAATTGAAATAAAATTGGCCCCAATCTGCAAGTGGTAAAACATTAACTCATTGGAATTCAAGAGGCAGATGTTTGGGAGTAAATGCTACCCACCAACTGTCAACTCCCTAAAAGAGATAAAATAAAAACCAATACAAAATAAGTCATGGAGAAACTTTCAGACCAAATGTGTCCACCCAAGCCTACATCCCACAGCTGGAAATGGGCCCATAAAAAGTACGTGGAGGGAGGCGAGGTACACAAAATTTGGCCTCTTCTACACCTACTAGGGGGCTTCCCTGGTGGCTCAGATGGTAAAGAATCTGCCTGCCAATCTAGGAGACATAAGAGATGTTGGTTCAATCCCTGGGTTGGGAAGATCTCCTGGAGGAGGGCATGGCAACCCACTCCAGTATTCTTGCCTGGAGAATCCCTGTGAACAGAGGAGCCTGGTGGGCTACAGTCACAAAGAGTCAGACATGACTGAAGCATCTTAGCATGCACACACACTCAACTACTAGAGATATTTAATTTCACCTGTAGAGACACATAATATAAGCTGTATGTCTCTCCACTCTACAAATCTTTCCAACGTGCTTTATAAAATCCCAAAGTGTCTTATTACAGAAAAAAAGAAATCCATGGTGGCACTGGAGAGCTCTAACAAGCTTTCAAAATTTGAACCCCTACAAAATTATCCTTTAAAACCTTCATAGAAAACCAATTCATTTATTGAAAAGAGTCTCAAGCCACTTTTTCTCAACAACCTTGTTTCATTAGAAGAATTAAAACTTATTAAGACAGAATAATCAGCTTTCCACAAACACACCCTGAGGATTTGCGAGAATAACCATTCTAACATCCCATTAATGTTTATTCACTAGTTTATGGTAATTTTATAAAGTGAATATTTAACACAGTAAGAAAATATTCTTTACCATGTCAAAACTATAATCCTTAATGGTTTCACATACATGAAAAAAGAATCAACTTTTCTTGATAAAAACTTGAACACAATGTAATTTCTCTTCCAGAGATACATACCAACAGTCATTATTATCGCATGTCCCTGTTTCAACTCTGCCTTGAAAAAAATAACAATAATAAATCTTGTAATTAAGAGAAAAATGTTCCATTGATTTTAAGAAATTTGATTTCAGATATATGGAGTATTTTAACTGGATTAGAGTAGGCATCTTAACTTTGTAAGGATCCCCTTTCATCAGAGGCCCTTAAGTCAGCAACCTTCTCAGAGTTGGGAGACTCCCAGGGCATTGCTTAGCAGAAGTCAGAGAATAAGAACCCCAGGAAGTACACATAAAGCCCCAACACAGTCCTCAGTTCTCAAGGATAAAAATCCAGTCCCTGTTCCCAATCACTGCCTTTTTTACAGGTTTAATTGTCCTCTCTGTGACCCTGGAATTCTCAGGAAAGAAAGATGGTGAGACTTTTTCTTAAATGGCATGGTAAGAAACTTCATTTCTAGCCCTCCTCCCTCAGACCCAAAGGAAAAAGTGCAGACTCAGACTTATTTCCTAAAAACCCATCAAAGGATTTGACCTACAAAATACTAAATCGGAGAGAACGTATCTGAAGCTATCCAAAGCAAGCCTTTAGTTTTCCTCCTCCAAAAAGTTCCATACAGTGAGAAGAAGAGAACAGGGCTAGTTACTTACAAAGAAAAGGAGAGAAAAATTAATCGCTTAGAGGAAAAAGTTACCCAGGTATCCAGTTCCTCTATGGGAAGAGCCTGACTTAAAGCCCCTCATTCAGTCACTCAACGCTCCTTGAAGTCAAGTTGCTCCAACTCTTTGTGATCCCATGGACTGTAGCCTACCAAGCTCCTCCATCCATGGAATTTTCCAGGCAAGAGTACTGGAGTAAGTTGCCATTTCCTTCTCCAGGGGATCTTCCCAACCCAGGGATCGAACCCAGATCTTCCTCATTGCAGGCAGACGCTTTACCGTCTGAGCTACCGGAGAAGACGTTGATATCCACTCTATGCCAGTCACTGCACTGGACCCCAGAAAGCATGAGACAGGCCTGTCTGCAAAGAGCTCACAGTCTCAGAGGAGGGTCAAACTAGCAAACAAATCACAGGAGAACGTGATGCGGGCCCAGGAGTGGAGAGCAGAAAACCCGGGATGACGACTGCAACCTGAGATGCCAGAAACTCATGGGCTGGGATGTGAAAATAGCTCATTAGGCAAAGAAGTGAGGGAATGGGGTTTCCATGGAGTGGAAGGCACCATACCTGCCATAGGCAGCACAAGGGCAGAACAATCAGCAGCCCAGTGGAGAGAGGAACGCAGGCTCTGAATCCATCCTGGAGCCACTATTGGTTTATGATCTCTGACAAGTTTCGATGAATCATCTAGAGCCACCACCAGGTTACATCTATGTGAGAAGTTCAGACAAACTTCCAGACTCAGTTGTCGGCACCTCTGCCTGCATGTTAGCCTCAACACAGAAGCTTGAAAATAAGAAGCAATGCTTGGGTCCCCCTCCAAACCAATTATACCAGAATCTCTAGCTTCAGGGTCTGGTATAAACATCAGCAATTTTTAAAGCATTCCAATCGCTTCTTGGTCTTTTGGCTAAGATCAAGTGTAAAACATCCCAACTGGTTCCCATGTGGTATGAACCTCAGAACTCACTGTAAAAAGAAGCTAATTTTTAAGATCTAGTCCCAAGGGTTGTCACGAAGGTTAAGTGAAATAATAAATGTCTAGGAGGTATAAAGATGACAATGGATTATGTGGAGGGGGTCACATATGGAAATGAGGCTGGAAACTGGCCAGAACCAGACCCTTGTGACAGCTAAATCATACGCATCATTCCCTCGTGCTAAGCATGAGCTCTTCATACGTGTAACACAGGCAGTCTGGCTCTGCAGACCAGGCTCTTTCACCCCCTCTTTACTGCAAGAGGAGAGAAGGTCTGATTCAGAAGTAAAGGCTTTAGGTGTGCTGTGTGGGTATTGATGAACCACATTATCAGGGAGTAATAATCAGAAATATATTATTTAAAGTCATTCTGACTTTAGTGTAGACAATAGTTTGAAAGAGAAAGAGACAGAAGCAGGGAAATGACACTATTCCATATGCAGAAGACAGAGATTGGATGGGTCGATCGAAGAAGAAAAACAGCCCAGAAACTCAGAGCTTGAAATAAAACAAAAAGGCACCACAGGCTGGTAGATTTTCTGGTATGACCTCTAAGATTTCATTAAGAAATAAATGTGTTCTGCAACACAAATACAGTCCATTTTGACCTCTTACCTCTTTTGCAATTTCAGTCCACAATATTAATATCACCTGAGCAAGAGAGTTCCAGAAAAACATCTATTTCTGCTTTATTGACTGTGTCAAAGCCTTTGACTGTGTGGATCACACTAAACCTTGGAAAACTCTGAGAAATATGGGAATACCAGACCACCTGACCTGCCTCTTGAGAAATCTGTATGCAGGTCAAGAAGCAACACTTAGAACTGGACGTGGAACAACAGACTGGTTCCAAATAGGAAAAGGAGTACGTCAAGGCTGTATATTGTCACCCTGCTTATTTAACTTATATGCAGAGTACATCATGAGAAACGCTGGGCTGGAAGAAACACAAGCTGGAATCAAGATTGCTGGGAGAAATATCGATAACCTCAGATATGCAGGTGACACCACCCTTATGGCAGAAAGTGAAGGGGAACTAAAAGCCTCTTGATGAAAGTGAAAGAGGAGAGTGAAAAAGTTGGCTTAAAGCTCAACATTCAGAAAACGAAGATCATGGCATCTGGTTCCATCACTTCACGGGAAATAGATGGGGAAACAGTGGAAACAGTGTCAGACTTTATTTTGGGGGCTCCAAAATCACAGATGGTGACTGCAGCCATGAAATTAAAAGACACTTAGTCCTTGGAAGAAAAGTTATGGCCAACCTAGATAGCATATTCAAAAGCAGAGACATTACTTTGCCAACAAAGGTCCATCTAGTCAAGGCTATAGTTTTTCTAATGGTCATGTATGGATGTGAGAGTTGGACTGTGAAGACAGCTGAGCACCGAAGAACTGATGCTTTTGAACTATAGTGTTGAGAAGACTCTTGAGAGTCCCTTGGACTGCAAGGAGATCCAATCAGTCCGTCCTAAAGAAGATCAGTCCTGAGTGTTCACTGGAAGGACTGATGTTGAAGCTGAAACTTCAATACTTGGCCACCTCATGTGAAGAATTGACTCACTGGAAAAGACCCTTATGCTGGGAGGGATTGGGGGCAGGAGGAGAAGGGGACAACAGAGGATGAGATGGCTGGATGGCATCACCGACTCGATGGACATGAGTTTGGGTGAACTCCAGGAGTTGGTGATGGACAGGGAGGACTGGCGTGCTGCAATTTATGGGGTCGCAAAGAGTCAGACACGACTCAGCGACTGAAATAACTGACTGAACTGAAACACTTTTAATCATGTCTCTAGAAGTCTATAAAGAATACACTTAGCATGTTTTTATCATCTTTCATGAATTTTGTCTATTCAAAGGGCTTTTTAAATGCTGTTATCATCACCTGCCCAGAGAGTTTGATTTAATATTTTCCTTTATGGCAGAGTCTCTTTAATGAGGAATTCAGATTTAAACTATTTTTCCATTACTGATATATTCATGATGTTACTGTTGTCTGACTCTTTCAGCACATATTCTTATACCACAAGGTAGGTGTCATTCCTGTTTTACATACAACAGCTAAGCTGGTTTTCCTTCAGCATTTCCTTCATAGTTACAGAAAGAATAAACTACCCAAGTACCAACTCTTTGTAAGCATCTCTAGCACTTCAGAATTATTAACATCAGAGAATAAATGTGACAACTCAGTCTTTTCTATCCCTTAAATTCACTCTATTTATTAGGTAAAATAGCTAGTCTATTTATACCTAGGGAAAAAGGCCAGGCCATGGTTTAACTAATTCCTTGTACTTAAAAGTATACTAAATATGAAATCTGGGACATTTTCCAATTTTTATTGTAAAATACATGGAACAAAAGTTACCATCTTAATATATAAGCATATAGTTCAGTGGTGTTAAACACATTTAAAATGTTGTGCAACCATTACCACTGTCCATCTCCATAACTCTTCATCTTGTAAAATGTCTAAGACTGCTGCTGCTGCTGCTGCTGCTGCTAAGTCACTCCAGTCGTGTCCAACTCTGTGCGACCCCATAGACGGCAGCCCACCAGGTTCCCCCATCCCTGGCATTCTCCAGGCAAGAATACTGGAGTGGGTTGCCATTTCCTTCTCCAATGCATGAAGGTGAAAAGTGAAAGTGAAGTCCCTCAGTTGTGTCAGACTCTTCGCGACCCTACGGACTGCAGCCCACCAGGCTCCTCCATCCATAGGATTTTCCAGGCAAGAGTACTGGACCCTTAAACAGTAACTCCCCATCCCCTCTCCCATGGCAACTAACATTCTACCTTCTGTCTCTGTGATTTTAATTACTCTAAGAATCTCACAGAAGTGGAATCATAGAAGAGTTGTCTTTTCATGAATGGCTTGTTTCACTCAGCATAATGTCCCCAAGGTTCAACCTTGTGGTAGTATGCATCAGCATTTCCTTTCTTTTTAAGGCTGAATAACAAACATCCTGCTGTGTGTATACGTCCATATATATATATATGCAAAGAACAGACTCATTGGAAAAGATCCTGATGCTGGGAAAGATTGAAGGCAAGAGAAGGGGACAACGGAGAATGAGATGGTTGGATGGCATCACTGACTCAATGGATATCAGTTTGAGCAAACTCCAGGAGATGGTGCAGGACAGGGAAGCTTGGGGTGCTACAATCCACGGGGTTGCAAAGAGTCGGACATGACTGAGTAACTGAACAACAACAAACTTGATATTTTTGTAGGTCAAAAGTAGACATGCTGGCAGTCTCACATGGTTCACTTTAATACAACATTATATTGGTATGATACCTGTCAGGATTGTTAGTACTTTAGACTAACTCTTGTTCTTCCTTGCACACTGCAGGTACCATCTGGTGGACCACGCTGGATCATGGGAACAGCTTCTGAGTCCCTGGTTGTTGGGACAGGGGTAAAATGCAGCCCACCTCATGGAAGAGTTGACTCATTGGAAAAGACTCTGATTCTGGGGTGGATTGGGGGCAGGAGGAGAAGGGGACGACCAAGGATGAAATGGGTGGATGGCATCACGGACTCAATGGATGTGAGTCTGAGTCAACTCCGGGAGATGGTGATGAACAGGGAAGCCTGGCGTGCTGTGATTCACGGGGTCGCAAAGAGTCGGACACAACTGAGTGACTGAACTGAACTGACAGTAAGAGTTGAAGACAGGCAGAGTCTCGGTTTTCCCAGCTTTGACTCCTGAACTGATTAGACCTGTGTGTCTTTAAGCTCCCCAAGAGCAAACCATCTCTTTCCTTGGCTCTTGCCACACATGACCAGCCTTTGCCTTGCCCTCACTGCCTGATCCTTACCTACCTTCTGTGCCCTTGGATGGCAGTACCTCTTTCCCACAGGAGGGTCCCACCCACGAACTACCATGGCAGGCTGGGTAGATAAAGGCTTTAAAATAAATTGGATCAATGATAAATCCAAGATAGAATTTTCACTCCTATACCAAGTCTACTCTCCAATGACTAAGAGAAATATTTTTTAACTCCTAAGTCACAAAGTTCTATCAGAAATGAAGGACGAAAATACTGAGTAAAGAATAAAGCACTTGACAAATACTAATGGCTATTATTTCTATTGTGTCCATGACAACGGAACAGAAAGATCTTGAGCCTGCCTTTCCAACTATGCTCCAAAGTCAGAGTCAGAGGAACAAATAAAATCTAAATGCATATCACTGGGGTACATTGTAATATAGCAATCCCTGCCATGGAATCACCATATGGCAATTAGGTGGATCTTTATTCTCCAGCATATAGAGAGCAACAATGAACACATAAATAGACATGAGCTGTATGTACTTTTTGCCTGGAGACTCCCAGGGATGGTGGAGCCTGGTGGGCTGCCATCTATGGGGTTGCACAAAGTTGGACAAGACTGAAGTGACTTAGCAGCAGCAGCAGCATCTGTACTTTTTAGGTATGTATGTCTCTATATGATTAAAAGTTCTTAGAAGCAAAAGAGTAAATACTTGAAAGTAGGTCCCTATGAGGAGAAAAAAAGGAAGAAAACTAGAGAAGCGAATTTTTATGTGTTTCTTCAACAATTTGTAAGAGAAAAAGAGATTAAAAACCATGGATTAAAACAGACAAGAAACATATCAATTTATTGCAACATGCAGACCCTATTAGACCCTGATTTTAACAAAATTTTTAAGTATGAGATAATGGGAAATCCATTCACTGGACATTTGTTGATAAGGAATTATTGTTAATCTGGGGAGATATGATAACGGATTGGAGTTAGTTTATAGACACTTATCTTTTAGAGACACATTGAAATATTTACATAGGAAGTGGTATTTTCTACCACAATAATGTAATGGCAGGTATAGATAAAGCAAGATAGCCTGACAATTGCTCAAGGCGGGCGACACTACAGATTATATTATTTTTCTATTCTGTGTGTGCTTGAAGCCTTCTGCAATATAATTCCCAGTTGGCACTAGTGGTGAAGAACCCGCTTGCGATGCAGGAGAAGTGAGAGACGTGGGTTCGATCCCTGGCTTGGGAAGATTCCCTGGAGGAGGGCAGCGTAACACACTGCAAGATTCTTGCCTGGAAAATTCTATGGACAGAAGAGCCTGGGGACTGGTCCATAGGGTCACAAAGAGTCGGACACAAGAGAAGCAACTTAGCAATCACACACAATAAAATGTCACAAAAATCTTTCTTTAAAAAGTACCTGGGCTTGCTACCTTCCTGATTGTGTGACTGAAGCAAACTATCTAACTTCTGTAAGTTTCTGTCCCTTTTTCTAAGAAGTGGGGATAATGTGGCCTGGTCAAGAGTAAACTTTCAAGAAGCTTGGATCTCACCACACTGCTTGACAGGCCCTCACCAAAGGGCACTAGTAGCTGTTTTATAGCTATTTGTCATCTCAATTTGAATGCACCAGAGGAAACTCAAACCTAACATGTCTGGAAATGAATCACCAAATAGGATGGATGAATAGATGGAAAGAAGGAAGGAAGGGAGAAAAAGATCCATGTCACCATTCTGGTCTGTGTTCTCATAGTTTCTTCCTTGTAGCTGGGCTTTTTCACAGCCGCTGTCTGTACAAAAAGATCTTCACGACCCAGATAATCATGATGATGTGATCACTCATCTAGAGCCAGACATCTTGGAATGTGAAGTCAAGTGGGCCTTAGAAAGCATCACTACGAACAAAGCTAGTGGAGGTGATGGAATTCCAGTGGAGCTCTTTCAAATCCTGAAAGATGATGCTGTGAAAGTGCTGCAATCAATATGCCAGCAAATTTGGAAAACTCAGCAGTGGCCACAGGACTGGAAAAGGTCAGTTTTCATTCCAGTTCCAAAGAAAGGCAATGCCAAAGAATGCTCAAACTACCACACAATTGCAACTCATCTCACACGCTAGTAAAGTAATGCTCAAAATTCTCCAAGCCAGGCTTCAGCAATACATGAATCGTGAACTCCCTGATGTTCAAGTTGGTTTTAGAAAAGGCAGAGGAAGCAGAGATCAAATTGCCAACATCTGCTGGATCATGGAAAAGGCAAGAGAGTGCCAGAAAAACATCTACTTCTGCTTTATTGACTATGCCAAAGCCTTTGACTGTGTGGATCACAATAAACTGTGGAAAATTCTGAGACAGATGGGAATACCAGACCACCTAACCTGCCTCTTGAGAAATCTGTATGCAGGTCAGGAAGCAACAGTTAGAACTGGACATGGAACAACAGACTGGTTCCTAATAGGAAAAGGAGTACATCAAGGCTGTATATTGTCACCCTGCTTATTTAACTAATATGCGAGTACATCATGAGAAACGCTGGACTGGAAGAAACACAAGCTGGAATCAAGACTGCTGGGAGAAATATCGATAACCTCAGATATGCAGATGGCACCACCCTTATGGCAGAAAGTGAAGAGGAACTAAAAAGCCTCTTGATGAAAGTGAAAGAGGAGATTGAAAAGTTGGCTTAAAGCTCAACATTCAGAAAACGAAGATCATGGCATCCGGTCCCATCACTTCATGGGAAATAGATGGGGAAACAGTGGAAACAGTGTTAGATTTTATTTTCGGGGGCTCCAAAATCACTGTAGATGGTGATTGCAGCCATGAAATTAAAGACACTTACTCCTTGGAAGAAAAGTTATGACCAACCTAGATAGTATATTCAAAAGCAGAGATATTACTTTGCCGACTAAGGTCCATCTAGTCAGGGCTATGGTTTTTCCTGTGGTCATGTATGGATGTGAGAGTTGGACTGTGAAGAAGGCTGAGCACCGAAGAATTGATGCTTTTGATCTATGGTGTTGGAGAAGACTCTTGAGGGTCCCTTGGACTGCAAGGAGAGCCAACCAGTCCATTCTGAAGGAGATCAGCCCTGGGATTTCTTTGGAAGGAATGGTGCTAAAGCTGAAACTCCAGTACTCTGGCCACCTCATGAGAAGAGTTGACTCACTGGAGAAGACTCTGATGCTGGGAGAGATTAGGGGCAGGAGGAGAAGGGGACAACAGAGGATGAGATGGCTGGATGGTATCACGGACTCGATGGACGTGAGTCTGAGTGAACTCAGATGGTGATGAACAGGGAGATGGTGATGAACAGGGAGGCCTGGTGTGCTGCGATTCGTGGGGTCGCAAAGAGTCGGACACGACTGAGTGACTGAACTGAACTGAACTGGTCAGAAATACTTCATCTCTGATTTCAGTTGCTCAAAGTTCAGACTTCAAGTACAAAGTCATTATGAACTAATTTTTCTCTAGCTTTAACATCCCCACTTGAAGCCTCTCTACAACTACTGAATCTGTTCATGGGAGCTTTGTAAAACACATGCTTCTCATTGAAACCAGCTTCTCTGTCTGATGAAAAACCTATTCTCTGTAGCCTTGGTCTTTGGCAGGAGTGACCATCCAAATTAGATATAACCCCAACAAAAGAATTCATGGACTCAATAATGCCCATAGTTTGATCACACTGTTTGATCATGACCAGGGGTGCAGCAACCTTTGCTTTTACCATTAACTATTTCATGCCCATCTTATAAGATCCAAATTAGGTGTGTAATGACCCTATCAGAGATCCCCCCCACTCAGGAGCCATGTAATAATCAAAAAACAGGGAAGAGGAAACATCCCAAGAAACTGTTTTCTCCATAACATCTTTGAAATCTGAGCAATTTAATAAGACTGTAAGCATATTGCATCAAAATGTGGTCTCCTGATGGATTTCATACTAGTGTGATTCATGGGGTTGCAAAGAGTCGGACACAACTGAGCGACTGAACTAAACTGAACTGAACTGAATAATTCCTTCATCACTGTTCAGTAATGGGTACCTTTCCATGTCCTCGGGAATAAATAACATGCTTCTCCTGTGCGTAAATTTGTTTCAGACCAATTAGCTCCTTGGCCAGTGAATGTATTTATTTCTAAATAGATACAGACACAGTAATTTTGCTGCATCATTAACTCCTGGAGGAACCTAAGGGTTGTGTCTTTCCATAATATCCTTTTGTTCTTTTTCAATGGCATGTGTAGCCAACAGCCCATATCTTGTATTTACTCAGCACTCAGTTCTCCTGGGTGAGGTTTTTATGGCTAAAGAAAGCATCAGAATTATAGAATCATCACACATGAGAGCTAGAAAAGACACTAAAAATCTAGTTCACTGCTGTTTTGCATACGGAAAAGTGGGGTGCAGAAAGTTGGAGGGTCTTGCCACACCAGTAAGTGGTCAGTGATAAAATCGGGGCTAAGGTCATACCTTTGGAGTCCTCATTCAGGGCTCTTTGGACTTCGACCACTGAAAACATATTATTCCCTGATATTTAGAAAGCAGAGTCTCTTTTTCAGACCATTTAGGTGCCAGATAATGGTTTATGAGAACATGAAGCACTCAGACCGTTCTCAAAAGCCCACACCACAGCTCCATTTACACAGTACAGGGACAGATGTCCCCAGAGGATCTATTCTTTTCCTGCTGACCTCTGTAAAGCTGGGACCTTTCAGAGACTCTATGCAAAATCCTGACAGGAGCAAGCAAGAAAGTCCCTGAGAGGAACTCAAACCAGAATACTGGGCTGACATGCCAATAGATATGTGCTCTAAAACTATAAACATGCAAAAGCTTGACACTGCAAACACATGAGTACCCCCTTTATTTAGACAGTTATAACTTCCACCTGAAAGCAGGTATGAGGGGCTTTGTCTTCCTGTGGTCCCCAGTCCGGCTCCCCCTCGCCTGGGGAGACGCCTGCCCAGCATCACCTGACTGTGTCTCTCCGTCACTTATTCAAATTCCCGAAGAATTCCATTTTCTCAGCCACCAGCGTTGCCTCCTCCTGGGTCAGGGCACCTTTGGGCCAGTCAACTGTGGCTGCTGGGTGGTGTCCTGAGACAAGCCCATCTGCCCAGGTCCATGGGCGCTGAGGGTTCCTGCACACGCCACCCCAAAGGCATCCTCCCGTCTGCAGCTGGAGCACTCTCCTGGGGGCTTTCTCTGGCTGCCTCACACAGAAGGCCAGCTGTGCTGGGGAGCTGATGCCCCCTCAGGACTCTCAACCAATGACTAAGGGAGCTGGTAAGTAACTCAGCTCAGGGCTCTGTGCAGATAATGACGTGGGGTCAGAACTGCCCAGTAGAATCAAGTCTGCACGTTCATGGCATCAGCCTGCTTAACAGCACACATTTTCTGGGCTCTCTTCCACATCTGTCTCTCCACTCTCTTACAGGACTCCTAGGATCCTTAACTAGGCTAGTCTATCCTACGATACACCTATAAAACTACTGCCTCTTTTAAACACCAATTACACATTTCATTTGCAGAAGCATCTAGACACTATCGCACATTAGGAGGTACTGCAGCCTACTACAACCTGTTAGACCTTGCAAGCTTTTTTTTTTTTTTTTTTGGTCTTATTTTATTTTATTTTATTTTTAATTTAATTAAATTTATTTATTTTTTTAATTACAATACTGTATTTGTTTTGCCATACATTGACACGAATCAGCCATAGGTGAACACAATCTCCCAATGCCAAATCCCCCTCCCACCTCCCACCCCCCACCCTCTACTTGAATCATCCTGTGCATCAGCCCCATGCCTCCTGCATCCTACATTGAACATAGATTAGCGAGAACTGCCTTATGACCCAGCAATCCCACTGCTGGGCATACACACTGAGGAAACCTTGCAAGCTTTTTAATAAACAAGCCTAAAGCATAATTCCACTTTAACTGCATCAAGGAAAGTGTGACTTTTGCCCAACTCTGAAAGCTCCTCAGTGGCTTGTTTATTAAACAGGCACTGCTGAAATATTTGTACTCATTTTTATCAACTCTAATAGGCAGGTAATGATCTTTTCACTTCCCAGTTCAAAATACCATAAGGCAAATTTTCCCAAAGATGCAGAGGACAAGTGAAGGCTTCCTTTCACCCATGGGCTACTGAGTAATAAAACTGGCAGGACAAGTTAAGGTCCATCATCCTAGAGTGTACGTGCTGAAGACTGAACAGCGGCTGCAATGGAAAACAGACTGAAAGCTGGAAAGAAAAGTTCCGTGGGGCCCCGTCATAGTTTTAATTCTTTATTTTTAAAAATTGACATAAGCTAAATGAGAAACTAAATTAAACCTACCCTGTCTTCCATTTCATCTTCACATGGACACATTTAAGGATCTTGGGAGGACATATAATGAGGAAGACTCACTGGTATATATACACCCTGGACTCTTCCAAGGAGTGAGACTCCTGGGCTTATTAAGTAGCATAGATGGAATGAGAGGCAACGCCATATACGTAAGAGTTAACAGCCAAGTTTGAATCTGGCACAATTAGCAGCAGCTTCTACTGTCTCATCTAGAAAATCGACTTGAGACTGCCTCTGAGGGACTTCCCTGGTGTTCCATGGGCTAAGGTTCCACACTCCCAATGCAGTGGGCCTGGGGTTTGTTTCCTGGTCAGGGAACTGAGTCCCAGAAGCCACAACTAAGGGTTCACACACCTCAGTTAAAGGGCCCTGCACGCTACAACAAAGATCAAAGATCCTTTGCGCCACAACTAAGACCCGGCACAGCCAAATAAATAAATAATTTTTTTAAAAAAGTAGTGCCAGAGTCACAGGGTTATTGTGAAGACTGAACAAGATAATGGCATGTGCAGTCCAGCACATGGTAAGCACTCAGGAATTATTAGCAAAAGGGACAGAAACTTCTGCACAATAAGGAAGGAGGGAAGAACTCATTCTTCACACTTTCTTCTCATCTTCACTCCCTGTGCATTTAACGCTGCTGAGGGGTCTCACTTGTGCTCCCATGAACTTCAGGACCGAGCATCTACTGAAGTTGACCCTAGTCATACACGATGGCTGGGCTTCCCTTGTAGCTCAGTTGGTAAAGTGTCTGCCTGCAATGTAGGAGACCTGGGTTCGATCCCTGGGTCAGGAAGATCTCCTGGAGAAAGAAATGGTAACCCACTCCAGTATTCTTGCCTGGAGAATCCCATGGACAGAGGAGCCTGGCAGGTTACAGTCCGTGGGGTCGCGTGAGTCAGACACAACTGAGCGACTAAGCACAGACACATCCGCTAGGGCAGCAAGGTCACTCCTAAGTATATCGCCAAGCAGGTACAGATGTTCACCAAAAGACACGCGCAAGAATGTGCACAGCAGCACTTCTGTAATATCCCCAAACTGGAAACCACCGAAAGAGTGAAATGGACGGTGCCCAGCCATCAATAATAAGAGAGACTGACTGCTCCATTAACAGCAAGATGGTAAACGAACACTGTGCTGAACTCCCCAGTGGATGACTAGCCCGCGGGGAGGATGAACAAACCTCAGCCACCGCAATGCAGGTGAATCTCACACGCGCACCACTGACAAGAGGAGCTAGACAACCAGGAGTGCACAAGGCATAGTTGTGCTTGCATGCTGTACAAAAACAGGCCAAACTGTTCTAATCTGCACCGCCAAGATGCAGGAGAGAGGCTCCTATTGGGGGATAGTCACTGGAAGGGACTAGAAGAGTCACTTTTGGTGATGATAATGTTGTCTTATTTGAGCAGGGTGCTCAAGAAAGGGTGATACGCTTAGAAAAAAAAAATTGAGTTGGACATTTAGAATGTGTGCTCTTACCTGTAAGTATGTGATACTTTAGTAAAAGTTCAACAAGAAATGGACTGCGTCCCTTGGGCTCAGGAGCTGTGCCTTCCCAAAGCAAGGCTTGACTTCCGTACAGATACAGTAATGCCAGTCGAGCCTCACCAGGGACCTGGGTGATGCTAGCAGGCTGTCTAACCGCTGCCGACAGCTGGTCCTCACTGTTGACCATTCTACAGCTGAAATCCGAGTCTAACCAGACACAACTGTATGAGTACACTGTGGCCAGAACACTGGTCTCTAGACCAGGACTAGGGACCTTAGGAACTGTCTCTTAGCCGAGACCCAAGTCCTCTCACTTTCCCATTGTCCTCCACATGTGCGGCCCACGGGACCACATGGATTATTCCAAATCATCGGTTTAAGAAACACCGTCCTACAGAGCCCCAGGCATATGGTGTATGAGTCATTTTATTTGGGTAAGCTGGAAACAGCAGTGAGGCATCCCGTACAGAAGACTAGATTTGAGATCTTCTGTAACAACAAATGTATATGTACAGCTTTTAATAGATGAAGTTATATAGAGTTATATATATTTTATATCTAGACATACACAGGCATATCTCCTTTCATTGCACTTTTCCTTCACTGTGCTTTGCAAACCCTTTTTCTTTTTTTTAAATCAAAGGTCTGTGGCCACCCCTCAGGTGGCTCAGTGGTAAAAGAATCCTCCTGCAAATGGAGTAGACACAGGAGATGCCAATTCAACCCCTGGGTCGGGAAGATCTCCTGGAGGAGGACATGGCAGCCCACTCCAGGATTCTTGCCCGGAGAATCCCATGGACAGAGGGGCCTGGCGGGCTGCAATCTCTGGGGTCACAGAGAGTCAGACACAACTGAGCCAACGGGCATGCACGTGGTCAGATGACGGTTAGCATTTTTCAGCAATAAAATATTTTAAAATCATGGTATGTATACTGTTTTCTTAGACGGAATGATACTGCACAGATTACCATATAGTGTAACTTCTATATGACCTGGAAAACCAAAGTATTGATATGACTCACTTTATTGTGATATTTGCTTTATCGTGATGGTCTGGAACTGAACTCACACTATCTCTGAGGTATGCCTACATTGTTTTAAATAGTTTTTTCTACATAAATGGATTTTCAGTTTGAAATTGCTCATGGCCTCAGGAAATCGGTTTTTGAAAGTCCTCTTGTGACACGGAAAAAAAATCGTTCTGATAACAGGCAATTCTTAGTACTTCCAAATATGCTTAATACTTTTGTATCAGTCCTTTCCTCAGTGGCTGTGTGTGTGTGCGTGTGAGTCACTCAGTCGTGTTTCACTCTTTGCGACCCCATGGGCTGTAGCCCATCAGGCTCCTCTGTCCATGGAAATCTCCAGGCAAGAATACTGGAGTGGGTAGCCATTTCCTTCTCCAGGGAACCTTCCCAACCCAGGGGTCAAACCCAGGTCTCCTTCTCAGTGATAACATTTATTTAAATGGTCATGCAGACTTTCATGGAAAACATACTGAATCCTGTCATTTTTTCCCCCAAAAAATCTGTGATCCCCCATAATTCTTTCAGAGCAAGTGAAAATCCCTTGGCATCCTGAAGTTTCTAGAGTTCAGTTTCCATCCCTCATCGAAGAATGTAGGCAGTCACCAAAAAGCCAGAAGCAGCACAACCCTAAAGCCTTAGGAGGGAGCCCAGCCCTGCAGACACCGTGACTTCAGCCCAGCGATACCCATTTCAGAGCTCTGGCCTCCCAGAACTTGGAAGGGCCTCCATGGGAAAACAAATTCCTGCTGCTTTAAGCCATCAAGTCTGTCATAATTTGTCACAGCAGTGATAAGAAACTAACATACAACCCAAGCCTATTTGTTTTCCTTTTGTTCTCTGTCCATGATGCCAACTTGCTGAATTTAAATCAATTATTAGTTTCAAAATAAATAAATAAAGTAGAGCAGTTGAGGAGAAAAGGTCCTATTTTACTGGATTCCTAAGCACAGACTGAGACTTCCCTGATGGCTCAGACGGTAAAGAATCTGCCGGCAATGCAGGAGACATGGGTTTGATCCCTGGGTTGGGAAGGTTCCCTGGAGAAGGAAATGGCAACCCACTCCAGTACTCTTGACTGAATAATTCCATGGTAAAGAAGCCTGGGCTGCAGTACATGGGGTCCAGAAAGAGGAGGGTGCACCTGAGCACCTGATCAACAATAGCAAGGCACAGTCGATGGAGAGAAGGGCCATACTAGGGGTTTGAGACTGAGCCTTGTGGCCTTGCATCAGTCCCTCTGAGTCACTTTCCCACTTATAAAATGAATAAATAACCTCTGAGGTGATGATTCTATAAATCTTCATAGCTTTTGACTTAATGTCACCTCCCTAAGTGCCACCTCCACTAGGAAGGCCGCTCTGATTCACCTCTCTTCTCTATACTCCAGGGCCTCTTGAACACATCATTTCCGTATTTATTGCGCTGTGCTGTAGTGATTTGTCTCCATACCATCTTCCCCACTAGACATGTATTACTGGAGGGCAGGAGTCACATTTTGCTCATCTCTCCAGTGCCCAACTGAGTAAGGAATGAGCAAGGAAACTGAGTTGTTACGAAGTATTAATAATGACTTATCATCCTACACAGATGACTGATGAAAATGTCCCAGGACAGGGCTGTGCATGAGATTCCTGGAGCCCAAGCAGCTCCCTCATGGGAGCCATTCATTGACTAAGTTCTGGCACCCAGACTGCATTTTATGAGAGTTTTATGTGCTTTCATCAGTGTAGACTTGACTTGTTTGATCTATTGAATGAGCTTCAGTCATAATTCAAAAGCCAGCTTTGGTAACTTATATGCTTGAATTTTATAATTATGCTCAATATTTACTGATACATACTGCAATTGCTGATACATACATACAAATTTCAAATTGCTCCTAGAGATGCTTTCTTCTGGCTCATTAAGGTTTTAGAAAGACTTTCCTAAAAATCTTGCCATTTATATCCATAACTCCCATCTCTATGGGTATAAATTCAATGATAATACCCCAAAAATCTGTACAGGAAAGAATTTTTCCTGGGGCCTGGTTTATTCTCTCCCTTCTGCTGGTTTTGGTCTCTTCTTTGGATGGAAGTGAAGGGTTCATCATGTCAGTAGATGCCCAAGTTGCCCTACAGTCCCAAGGAGACTTGCCCTAGTCCAGTAAACAAATTCAACCTGCTGAGATTTTGACTAAAGCATTCTCATCTTTGGCTGAATCTCAATATAATTTAAAGACTTTTCTAAGGCCAGTCATCAGCATCATAGCTGACATTGAGCATATTCATTCATTCATGCTTATGCTCCGTGACGTACCACTCTCTGCACCTCCATGGACTACAGCTGCTAGCCTCCTCTGTCTGTGGGAATTTCCAGGCAAGAATACTGCAGGGGGCTGCCATTCGATTGCCCAGGGGATCTTCCTAACATAGGGACTGAACCTGCGTCTCCTGCATTGACAGGTGGGTTCTGTACCACTGTGCCACTTGGGAAGCCCACCGAGCACAGAAGCCACTTATAACAAGAATTATGGAGTCTGATTTGGATTTCTAAAATAATCACTCAAATCCAGACTTCTCTATGAAAATCTATAAGCTTCTAATAAAATTAAATTTGTAAAGTTATCTGGTATTATTTTACTAATCAAAAGCACCACAGGTACGTTTCTATTCATCTCACAAAGTAAAGATCAATCTGGAAAGTAAGACTAAGAGTAGATTCAAAGGTCTGATGGAGATGAGATTTACCCAGGCTTATCTCTTCTGAGACAAAGACCACGTGCACTTTCAATCAGGATGCATTCACAGTCAGCACGAACCCAGGGCCCTCTCCTCCTGCCTGCAGTAATATTGCTAAAGATGCGGAGCCTTGGAAGTGCTTCTCATTTGCAAATGGTAATTTTCATATTTACAAATGGTAACCATCTAAATGTAAAACTTCCTTAAGTAAATGGATTATTAGACATAAATATATAGTCCTCTAGATGACCACCTGATGTGAAGAGCCAACTCACTGGAAAAGACCCTGATGCTGGAAAAGATTGAGGGCAGTAGAAGGTGGTGTCAGAGGATGACTTGGTTAGATAGCATCACTGACTCAGTGGACACAGATCTGAGAAAACTCCTGGGAGATAGTGGAGGACAGAGAGCCTGGCTCACTGCAGTCCCTGGGGTTTGCAGCACATGCTGTCCAACTTGCAAAGAGTCAGGCAGGACTTGAACAACAACAAATATGCAATTTCCCAAATGTCTCTGTAGCAATTCAAAGGACTCTGTTGCCACAAGTCCAAAATTCTTTGATACCATTTCATTTAACCTGGAGATTCCCAGATGGTGCTAATAGTAAAGAATCCACCTGCCAATGCAGGAGAGATGTAAGAGATCCAGGTTCGATCTCTGGGTCCAGAAGATCCCCTGGAGAAGGAAATAGCAACCCACTCCAGTATTCTTGCCTGGAGAATCCCATGGACAGAGGAACCTGGAGGACTATAGTCCACGGGGTCGCAAAGAGTCAGACACAACAAAAGCAACTTAGCACAGAGGCACGCATTTTACCTCATACCGTTAAATATATTTTCTGCAGTTACCAATCCCTTTTTGCTTTTAATCTATATCTCTACCATTGACTTTCGAATTTTGCCTTTTAGAGCCTAGGCATTTTGTGATTCTGACTTAAATGCTTTCAAGGATAACAAACTTTTCCTAATTCACAAAAGGGATAACAAAATCAGGCACAATTTCCCCAATTTTATATTTTAATTCGAGACTATCAGAAGTGCTCCTGCTTAAAGGATAGCAAATTATTGAATTAGTAATAAACAAATACTGAGGGAAACAATGTTTCAATCAAATGATTAAAAATCAATGTGATACAGAGAACATTTTAATGCAACCTAATTTGTACAGCACACCAAGAAAGAGTGAGGTGCTGTGGATGACACAAAGTTGAAACACTACTTCTGCTGTGAACATGAATGTTAAATAGACAGCTGTGTAAAAGGGTACCCACGGAAAACTCTACCATGGATGAACAACACTCTATCTCCTCCCAGGTGATCAGGAGGCTGGTAGACTGGCTGAACAGGACAGAATGCACAGGAATAGGAAAGGACAAGAGCTGGAAAGAGGAGGTAGGAAAAGGACTTTCTAGCTAGGCCGAAGACAGCTTAAGGAAAGAAAAAGACAGCACCATGCCTTCATGGAGAAGCAGAAAGCAAACTGTTACTTAAAGTGGAAGACTTAGGTAGAGATAGACTTAGAGATACGAGCAGAGGTCAAGGAATGAATCAGGACCTTGGATGCCAAGCGGAAGAGTCTAGGTAGTTCCCCTGAGGCAACTGGAAGGCAACAGAGATGGCTGAGCGTGGAAAGATGTGAAAGATTAATGTCCCTGTGTCGTGCAAAATGGGGGACTGGGGCGGGGGAGGGGAGTAAATGATGGATAACCAGTATAAGTTACTGAAATAGATCAGGCATAAGCCAGGCTGGTGAAGGAGGGAAAAGTAAGGAAGGAGGAAGGTAAGAGCTGTTGAAGAGAATGTTTTGGTTCAGAGGCTAACTGAATAGGGAGGACAGAGACAGAAAACACACTGTTTTTACATCCAAATAACTGGGATCATTAATCAAAACACCACAAATTCAAGGAGAGTAAATATGATGGCTGCTGATTCTAGATGAAAAATGTCCAGGATTAAAAGAACCACACTTCTTCAGAGCTTGCCACGGGTCAGCTCATGGAACTGTCATGGAAGCTCCATGAGACAGGTATATTATTCCTGTTTCACAAACCAGAGAACTGAGGCCAGTGTCTTGAGGGGAGTGAGTGACAGAGTTGAGACCTGAACTCAGACCATGGTTTTGCACTGAACTTTCAAATTTCCAAGAGGAGACTGGTGATGTGGGGCAGAGACTTAGAAGAATAATCGGAGCCGGAGACCAAAATTGGGAGTAATAGCAGCAGCCTGGGACGAGAGGGCAGAGAGTGGAGGTGGAAGCCAGGGGCCGAGCTCTGACTGGCCCTTTGTCTTGGTTTCCATTGCAGATCTGAAATCAATAAGAGTGGCTAACAGGATTCTGTGATAAATGACCTAAATTCAGAAACTGACTTTGGGAAATAAAGAGGCCATGTCTTTGTTTCCTTCCCATTGCATGCACTTGTCACTTTCTCTGTCCTTTCCACAATGCCAGAGATCTCTATCACAACCATCAGAGATCCAATCAGCCGAGGACAGTCAGGAAAGAGAAATTATGCAGTAATTTGAAGTTAAATGGTTAACATAAAGGGCATATTAACTATAAAAGGGGGTTAGATTTACAAGAGACCAGCTAATAAGAAGTGAAAAGGACTTTAAAGAGCATAGGACTAACAGATATAGAAAGAAGCCACTATCTCTAGAATTGAGATAGATTATCCCCTAGCTCAGGTTTCCCTTTTGGCTCAGAAGGTAAAGAATCAGTCTCCTGAAATGCAGGAGATCCAGGTTTGGTCCCTGGGGCAGGAAGATCCCTTGGAGAAGGATATGGCAACCCCCTCCAGCATCCTTGCCTGGAGAATTCCATGTACAGAGGAGCCTGGAAGGCTACAGTCCATGGGGGGTCACAAAGAGTCAGACACGACTGAAGTGACTAAAACAACAACAACAGATATCAAGCCTGGATAACCATCTTCAGATTGCTTTTCTGTAAAATAAAACTCAATCCTTAGTCTATAACCTGGAGCTAAATACAGTTTCTAACTCAAAAGGCGCAGGACTACTTAGCTTTCAAATATGTAAAACAAAATCTGACAGAGGAAAACAACTAGCAAGTCAACAATCAGTGATATAGTTTAATACATCTGTTTCTAAACTCAAGTGATTTCAAACATTAGAATTAAAATGCAGAAATTATCAGTCTGGATAAAAAAGCATACCCCCAACTACATGCTATTAGAAATGGAATTTAAGTTTAAAAAATGCAAACAGGTAGAAAATAACGAGATGGGAAAGTATATGCCATGCTACAAGGAGTATAAGAATCAGCAAAAATAGGCAAGGAATATTACAGAGAAATGAGAATCATTTCATAATGATAAGGTAGCCGATTCATCAAGACATAATTCTAAATGTGACATACCTAATAACAGAGCTTCAAAACACATGCAGCAAAAATTGACAGAGCTAAAGAGAGAAATAAATCCACAATCATCGTTGGAGATTTTGTCATTCCCCTCTCAGTAACTGATGGAAAAAATGGACAGAAAATCACTGAGGATATAAAGACTTGAATAACACCAGCTAACGACTCGATCTCACTGACATTTCTAGAACATCCCACCTGACAACTGTAGAATACACAATTTTTTCAACTGCACATAAAATAGTCACTGAGTTAGACCCTTATCCAAGACCAAAACCAGCTGATAAAGCAAGTAAAAATCAGAAATCATTTTGAAGACTTTACACAATTACCAAGTAAGATCCCTGCCTACATGGCACACATCTCAGCAAAGAGAGACAAAAACATTCTTTTCAAACCACATGAAGCGAAGTGAAGTGACAGTTGTCCAGTCGTATCCGATTCTTTGGGACCCCATGGACTATACAGTCCATGAAATTCTCCAGGCCAGAATACTGGAGTGGGTAGTCTTTCCCTTCTCCGAGGGATCTTCCCAAGCCAGGGATCGAAGTCAGGTCTTCTGAATTGCAGGCAGATTCTTTACCAGCTGAGTCACAAGGGAAGCCCCTCAAACCACATGAGTCAGTACCAAAACTTGTGTGTACCTGACTGTGGCAGGCAGCCTCCAATATGGTCCCCAGTGGTCTTCACCGCTGGAGAAGGCAATGGCACCCCACTCCAGTACTCTTGCCTGGAAAATCCCATGGATGGAGGAGCCTGGTGGGCTGCAGTCCATGGGGTCACTAGGAGTCGGACATGACTGAACGACTTCACTTTCATTTTTCACTTTCATGCACTGAAGAAGGAAATGGCAACCCACTCCAGTGTTCTTGCCTGGAGAATCCCAGGGACGGGGGAGCCTGGTGGGCTGCCGTCTGTGGGGTCGCACAGAGTTGGACACGATTGAAGTGACTTAGCAGCAGTCTTCACCTCCCAGTAATCTCACCCTATGTGGTCCACTCCCATTGAGTACAGACTGGACTTAGTGATCTGCTTATGATGAATAGAATTAAGATGTGATGGCTATAACTGCTATCACTCTCTCTCTCTCTGAACACTCCTTCTAGGAGAAGCCAGCTGCTACATGATGAAACCCACCTGGTGAGGAACTGAGGCCTTCTCCCAACAGTCATGTGAGTGAACCATGAAAGTTGCTCCCCAACCCCCGTCAAATCTTCAGATGCCTGGAGTCCTACCAACAGCCTCTCAAAACCTCATGATCCTGAGATAGAACCACCCAGGTAAGCTGCTTCTAGATTCCTGACCCTCAGAAACTCTGAGATAATAAATGTTTATTGTTCTAAACTACTACGTTTTGGGGGTAATTTGTCACCAAACAATAGATGATATCTAAGCTATTAGGAAAAAAAACCTTTCCAAACCAAAATTTATACAATCTACTTTGCCTGACCAGAAAGCAATACAATTAAATATTAGTGACAAATCTTTCTTAAAAATGTAAACTGTTTTAAATAATTCTTGGATAAGAAGGCTGTCAAACTGAAATTATCAACTATTTAGAGATGAGTGAAAATGAAGACACTACATATCAACACCCATGGGATGCAGTCAAATATATTAAGAAATATTTTTAGCTCAAAAGTCTAGTATTTATTAGAAACCAGGAAAAGACTAATGGGAAATGAACTAACAGCTGACTCAAGAAACTCGATGAAAAGAACCAAAAATAATACACTCCAAAAAGTAAAAAAGGGTTAGCAATAGAAGTTAGAATGCTTTAAACGATAGACTTAGTCAAAACCAACATTCTTTGACTAATACAAGAGAAGAACTTTAGCATTTCTAATTTCTAACTGGTAAAAAAAAAGGGAGAGAAGATGTAAATAAACATTAGAAGTGAAAAAAAGAACATAACTTGAATCTCCTTATCTGGAGCTATTTTCTTAAAGACTGCATTTGATGATATGCCCAAAACTGGAATATCCAATTCAAATTAAAATTTTCTAATACAGTCGAAGAGAACTTTTGCAAGGATAGAAATATTTTGCATCTTCACTGTCAAATATGTTAGCATTGGCCATACATTGATAACAACCCTAAGAGCAATTGATACATCATTACTGCAACTAACTGAATTTTTAAGTATTACTTCATTTGAATAAACTTAATCACATATGACTGGTGACAACTGTAATAGATAACACACTTCTAGAAAAAAATTATAAAAGTTAAGAGGTAGAAAAATTTACTTAGTCTGAACACTATGGAGGAATTTGAAAGTGCATCAAAAATATACTTTAAAGATGTTTATTAGGTGAGTTCCACTAAAACTTCATAAATAATATTACAAATCTTCAAAGTATAGAAAGATCTCAAAATCTCAATTATTTCTTCAAAGTTAACTCTGAAACCAAATTCCAGTAAGAAAGCGTAGAGAGGAGATTTCCTGGTGGTCCTGTGGTTGTTGACTCCATGCTTCCACTGCAGGAAATAGCTTTAGGCCCTGGTCCAGGAACTAAGATCCCATATGCCACAGAGCACACAAAATTTTTTAATAAATAAATAAGCACAGTTTCAGTTCAGTTCAGTTCAGTCCAGTCATTCAGTCTTGTCTGACTCCTTGCGACCCCATGAATCACAGCACATCAGGCCTCCCTGTGCATCACCAACTCACGGAGTTTACCCAAACTCATGTCCATCAAATTGGTGATGCCATCCAGCCATCTCATCCTCTGTCATCCCTTCTCTTCCTGCCCTCAATCTTTCCCAGCATCAGAGTCTTTTCCAATGAGTCAGCTCTTTGCATCAGGTGGCCAAAGTATTGGAGTTTCAGCTTCAACGTCAGTCCTTCAAATGGACACCCAGGACTGATTTCCTTTAGGATGGACTGGTTGGATCTCCTTGCAGTCCAAGGGACTCACAAGAGTCTTCTCCAACACCACAGTTCAAAAGCATCAATTCTTCTGCATTCAGATTTCTTTATAGTCCAACTCTCACATCCATACATGACCACTGGAAAAACTATAGCTTTGACTAGACAGACCTTTGTTGGCAAAGTAATGTCTCTGCTTTTGAATATGCTGTTGGTCATAACTTTCCTTCCAAGGAGTAAGCATCTTTTAATTTCATGGCTGCAGTCACCATCTGTAGTGATTTTGGAGCCCAGAAAAATAAAGTCTGACACTGTTTCCACTGTTTCCCCATCTATCTGTCATTAAGTGATGGGACCAGATGCCATGATCTTAGTTTTCTGAATGTTGAGCTTTAAATAAACTTTTGCACTCTCCTCTTTCACTTTCATCAAGAGGCTCTTTAGTTCTTCTTCACTTTCTGCCATAAGGGTGGTGTCATCTGCATATCTGAGGTTATTGATATTTCTCCCAGCAATCTTGATTCCAGCTTGTGCTTCCTCCAGCCCAGCATTTCTCATGATGTACTCTGCATATAAGTTAAATAAGCAGGGTGACAATATACAGCCTTGATGTACTCCTTTTCCTATTTGGAACCAGTCTCATGGTGGAGAGGTCTGACAGAATGTGTTCCACTGGAGAAGGGAATGGCAAAATACTTCAGTATTCTTGCCTTGAGAACCCCATGAACAGTATGAAAAATACAGTTTATCTTCTCACTAATGTTCAAGCTCTTTTGCTGATCGAAAAGAGGATATGCTCATTACAATGACTCAAGGGCCCAGGCTGGCTTTGTATGTTTCTGGTCAGGAAGTCAGAGATAGAAAGAAATAGCCCTGGATATGTTGCTGTAACAATAAAATTCTTGGCCCAGAACTGTGACATTAGTTTCACTTCCAACTCATTGACCCAAAATAACAACATGGCTACACCCAACTCCAGAGAATCTAAGACCCCTATAAGCTGTGCCTCATGGCCAGAAAAACACACACACACACACACACCTTTGGAGAGAATCTAATTAAATCAGCAATCAGAGAAAGATACCCACCGTTGGCCATACTAGTCAGTATCGTACTTGAAGTCCTTGCCAATGCAAGAAGAATAGGGGTGACACAATGTTAGTATTATAAGGAAGAGCAGATGTCATAATGAAGACAGTGTGTTCATTAACTTAGAAAACCCAATGAAATCAACTAACATGAGAATTAATTACGAGCATTACAACTAAAGGACACTTCAGAAGAAAGTGGCCGTATCCAAGGCCAATGGAATCACCAGAAAGACAATTCAGAATTATGCTGGGCTTCTCTGGTGGTCCAGTAGTTCAGAGTCCGCCTTGCAATGAAGGGGACAGCAGTTTCGATCCCTGATCTGGGAAGATTCCTCATGCCTCGGAGCAACTAAGCCCACACACTACAACTACTGATGCCTACAATCTAGAGGCCACGCTCTGCAACAGGAGACGCCACCACGCTGTAGGCCCACGCACCGCAGCTAGAAAGCAGCCCTTGCAGCAACGAAGACCCAGCACAGCCAAAATAATAAGAGAGAAAGAAAATTATTTTAACAGAGAAAGAAATTCTGGAGAAAGATTTCATTCTCAGAAGCAAATCAAATGATCAGATATCTAGGAATAAATTTATCAGGAAATCTATAAAACAAAAGTGATTAAATGAAATCTTTTTACTAGAGAAAAGAATTACAATGATCCTGAATGAGAAGATTTAATACTGTTAAGATTTTAGTTTAAAAACTAAAAAAATTATCTATACACTCAAAGTAATTCCAATCAAAATCCCAATAATTACATCAAGCTAATACTAAAATTCACATCTAAATATCCAAGAATTTCCAAGAAAATATCTTTTAAAAGCAATTTCTCTACCAAATGTACTAATAAAGTTACAGAAAAGTCAACTGTGTAACTCTAGGACAGCGATAAACAAATATACAAGGGGATCAAACTAGTCAATCCTAAAGGAAATCAACTCTGAATATTCACTGGAAGGACTGATGCTGAAGCTCCAATACTTTGGTCACCTAATGCAAAGAGCCAACTCATTGGAAAAGACCTAATGCTGGGAAAGGTTAAAGACAAAAGGTAAAGGGGGCAACAGAGGATGAGATGGTTGGATGGCAACACTGACTCAGTGGACATGAGTTTGAGCAAGCTCCGGGAGGTAGTGAAGGACAGAGGAGCCTGGCGTGCTACAGTTCACGGGGTCACAAAGAGTCAGATATGACTTATCAACTGAATGACAGCAACAAGTAAGGAAACTAAATAGAAGATCAGAAGTAGATCCATTTCATATCAGACAGAGTTGGCTCTTCATATCAATGGGGATGAAACAGACAATTCAGTAACTGTCACTGGAGAAATCTAATATCCATTTGTGAAAAAATTAAAATATTACTACCTAAGCACAAAATTCAGATGTATTACAAAAACAATAGCCAAAACTCTAGACCACTGCTTTTATGACCTTGGCAGAGTACGTGAGTGAGTGAGCGAGTGAAGTCGCTCAGTCATGTCCGATTCTTTGCGACCCCATGGACTGTAGCCCACCAGGCTCCTCTGTCCATGGGATTCTCCAAGCAAGAATACTGGGGTGGGGTGCCATTTCCTTCTCCATGTTTCTGGGATTTGGCAGAGTAAAGAAACATACAAATCCCAGAAACTATAAATGAAAAGATCAGCTTGTTTGCTCACATAGAAATTTAAAACTTGACAAAAGATTCTATAAGCATCATTACAATAATAGAGAACATAACTGCAAAAAATCAAAATTTATAAAACAAATATATAAAATATATAATATATAAAGCAAGTCAAGAAAAATACAAACAATAAATACCTAAGTCACAGAAAAAAATAAAACTAATATACTTTGGAATGATACAACTATTATAAATTAAGTACACATTAAAAATACAAGAAAAAGACCCAATCTTGCAACATTTCTACTTTATTAAAATTTTTGTGGGGATGTGTGTGGGTGTGTGTGAATAAGGATAGTCAGATAGATATTTTCAAGTTTGGAAGGGCAAGTTGGCAAAAGCATTATACTCCTGCACCCATTTTTACCTCTAATAATCCATCATGCTGGAATATTTGTAAATCTTTTTATGATTTATATTAAGATAATTTTCTAAATTTTACCTAGAATAATGAGAAATCTGACTAGAAATAGTCAATTAAAACAAATATTATAACTACCAGAAATGTAAGCACATGGAAATGTCCATAACAAAATGAAAAGCATGATATCAAATTACATAATAAAAGCTACAGTAACTGTGTGAGTGGTACTGTTAACATTTGTTGACCATTTACTAAGCCCTTACTATCTACTAACTTATTTCATTTACACAATCCCTGTATGAAGTAAATACTACTTTTACCCATGAAAAGGTTTAGATGGCTCAAAGGTTTAGATGGCTTCACTTGTATAAGGTAACTAGGTGGTGTCTGCAAACACCTTAAGTGTTCTGAGTTTGGTTAACAAAGGTTTTCAAGTTGAGATTCTAATACTGTCACCTCACTCACTCCCTACCAACTCAGAGGAATCTAGGATCCTTGTCAAAGCTGAGACGCAAAGGATAAACCAACAGAGAAGGTCAAAGTTCTGCCTGCCTTCCCAGAGGAAGATCACATCTCTGGCTTGATGACCTGGGAAACAACAGGTGGAAATTCCTCTGCCCACCTTCAGCTCACCTGAGACACAAAAGGCCTCTCAAGGCTGAAGTGGACGCTTGAACTCAGCAAGTGATTGGCATGAACACCTACATGGGTTCTCATCTCCTAAAAACACCACCAGGCCACTGTGATTATATAAGCAGGCTGACCCCAGATAAAGTGGAACAGTGGGGGTTAGAAAAGCTGTAGAAGAGTCTCTCACCTCTCAGGATGATTTCTAGCACTCACAGCTCTGCCCTCACCTTCCCAACTCACTCCAGAAGGAAGCACAGAATTTTTTTTTTATTTAAATTTATTTATTTTAATTGGAGGCTAATTACTTTACAATATTGTATTGGTCTTGCCATACATCAACATGAATCTGCCACGAGTCATGTTCTCAATCCTGAACCCCCCTCCCACCTCACTCCTCGTACCATCCCTCTGGGTCATCCCAGTGCACCAGCCCCAAGCATCCTGTATCCTGCATCGAACATAAACTGGCGCTTCGTTTCTTACATGATAGTATACATGTTTCAATGCCATTCTCCCAAATCATCCCACCCTCTCCCTCTCCCACAGAGTCCAAAAGACTGTTCTATACATCTGTCTCTTTTGCTGTCTCGCATAAAGGGTTATCATTACCATCTTTCTAAATTCCATATATATGCATTAGTATACTGTATTAGTGTTTTTCTTTCTGGCTTACTTCACTCTGTATAATCGGCTCCAGTTTCATCCATCTCATTAGAACTGATTCAAATGTATTCTTTTTAATGGCTGAGTAATACGTTGTGTATATGTACCACGGCTTTCTTATCCATTCATCTGCTGATGGACATCTAGGTTGTTTCCATGTCTTGGCTATTATAAACAGTGCTGCGATGAACATTGGGGTACACGTGTCTCTTTCAATTCTGGTTTCCTCGGTGTGTATGCCCAGCAGTGGGATTGCTGGGTCATAAGGCAGTTCTATTTCCAGTTTTTAAGGAATCTCCACACTGTTCTCCATAGTGGCTGTACTAGTTTGCGTTCCCACCAACAGTGTAAGAGGGTTTCCTTTTCTCCACACCCTCTCCAGCATTTATTGCTTGTAGACTTTTGGATCGCAGCCATTCTGACTGGTGTGAAATGGTATTATGGTCTTGATTTGCATTCCTCTGATAATGAGTGATGTTGAGCATATTTTCATGTGTTTGTTAGCCATCTGTATGTCTTCTTTGGAGAAATGTCTATTTAGTTCTTTGGCCCATTTTTTTGATTGGGTGGTTTATTTTTCTGGAATTGAGCTGCAGGAGTTGCTTGTATATTTTTGAGATTAGTTGTTTGTCAGTCGTTTCATTTGCTATTATTTTCTCCCATCCTGAAGGCTGTCTTTTTACCTTGCTTATAGTTTCCTTTGTTGTGCAGAAGCTTTTGAGTTTAATTAGGTCCCATTTGTTTATTTTTGCTTTTATTTCCAGTATTCTGGGAGGCGGGTCATAGAGGATCCTGCTGTGATTTATGTCGGAGAGTGTTTTGCCTATGTTCTCCTGTAGGAGTTTTATAGTTTCTGGTCTTACGTTTAGATCTTTAATCCATTTTGAGTTTACTTTTGTGTATGGTGTTAGAAAGTGTTCCAGTTTCATTCTTTTACAAGTGGTTGACCAGTTTTCCCAGCACCATTTGTTAAAGAGATTGTCTTTAATCCATTGTATATTCTTGCCTCCTTTGTCAAAGATAAGGTGTCCATAGGTGTGTGGATTTATCTCTGGGCTTTCTATTTTGTTCCATTGATCTATATTTCTGTCTTTGGGAAGCACAGAATTCTGAAAGTTGATTATCACTCAAAGAAATATTTGCATAAGATAAAAAAAAAAAAAAAGAATGACCCTGGAGCAAACAGTGCATTGCCCAGAGGAATTATTCAATGGCAGTCTTTCCAGCATCAGTGGAGGAATACTTGAGACAGAGTTCTCTCCAGACTCTGCCGCCCACCTGCCAATACGGGCTGTTGCTGATACAGCTGATCCACGTGGCAAACAGCTCAATAAGCAATCAGCTCTGTCTTTTCACGTCATGGAGAAGGTAACCAATTTCCCCACAAGTATAATATATTCGATCGTTAAAATCTCTAGAAATCCTCATGGAAAAATTAAAGAGTATGAGAATAGAAACCTGAAAATATGATAGGTGGCCTCAGACCAGCTCTGAAAGCACAGCTGCAAGAAAGGTGCTGACGTAGTTGATGAAAACTTTAGATGCTTTAAGACTTTGTGGAAGCACAGGTCAAAGGCTGGTGCTATATTTGGACCTGTAAAGGAACAATTTCAAGCTCCTTAAGGGGCCATTTCAAGCTCATATCAGAGTGGCACTAAAGCACTGTGTGTTCCATGGCTCCTACTGATGTACGACTTGACCAGCTGGACGTCTGCAACATCTCAGACAGCTCAAGTACAGACCCTGGAGATAAATGGTAGAAGGACACCGAGCTTATTAACTACAGCCACAAAGAAGTTTGAATTAGAAAGTAAAAAGGCATCTGATGTTAAAACTCAAGATCCCCTGGCAGGAGAGCATTAATGAGGCTGGGAGAGAGAAGGGACAGAGCAGTGGCTGAAAAGGAACAATACATGCAAAGGTCCTGGCAGAGAAACTAAGATAAGGCCAATGTGGGCAGAAGAGAGCAAGATGGGAAAGCAAGGAAGAGCTGGACCAGCCCAGGCTGGAGGGGGTGGCCAGGGCCTGGATGCCACAGGCCTTTCAAGACATGATAAGAAGTTGAGCTTGTGTTCTATGTGCTTCGGAAAGCCAGGAGGGTATGAACTGATCCATGTGTTTTAACGATCAGCAGCTGGGTAGAGAATGGATAGGGGAGGGGCAAGAATACACTTGGGGGTCACTTAGGTTGACTATGGGGTGGTCTATATTAACCTCTGGGCCACAGAACAGTATCTCCTGTCAGATCAGTGGCAGCATTACGTTAGAAATAAAGTGCACAGTAAGTGTAATATGCTCTAATCATCCCAAAACCATCACCCCAGTTCATGGAAAAATTGTCTTCCATGAAATCAATCCCTGGTGCCAAAAGTTTGGGGACCCCTAGTCTAGATACAAGATGGTAGTGGCCTGTGATGAAGGCAGCAGTGGAGCTGAAGGGAAGGAGCAGATCTGAAGACTTGTTGATGGACTGGATGCAAGCAGCAAGGAGAGAGGGGTATTAAGAGTAAGAAGGGGAGACAGTAGGAAGAACAGGGTTGGAGCTGAAGATCAAGAGTTCAGTCTTGGACACGTTGCTGAGACGGCATCTAGGCCCCTATAAAGCAGGCAACATATGCTGTGGGAGGCAGGCAGAGGCTGCAGAGTCCCGCTCCCACCCCAAAAGACTTTTCCAGAAGTCACTGTAGTTTGAATTCTCGGCACTGGTCTCCTTTCATTGGGGAATTTGGGGTTTGCAGGAGGGTACTACCGCACATCATATTACATGCTGCGCATGCACATCACATTACAGCCCCAGATCTGCAGGCTCACTGCTGAGGAGGCTGTGAACCAGGAGGAGGGAGGAAGGCGCAGGCTGGGACATTTCTGATGATGAGACAAGCCCAGGGCAGGCCCTGGGAGGTGGCTGGAGAGGGAGGCATCTCAGGAGGAGACTGCCAGTTAGGGCCTGCCTCAAAGATCTGTACCAAACCACCTTCTGTTCAGCCCAGATCCCTGACTGCAGAGACAAAGATGTCAATTAAAGAGAAGCATCTGAGATTCCTGTGAGGTGCCTGTCATCAGGCAGAGGCACAGGAATACTGGCTTAGGCAGAATCCATTTCCACTGCCTGCCAGGAAGGACATGCTTGCGTTCCCCTGAAGATGCCCTGGGGCTGATCAGAGAAAGTCAGCGCGAGCGGCACAGGCCTCAGCACACAAATATGTCTGGTTGGGCATCGATGTTTTTATTATAGTTCTCAAGAATTACTCCTGACCCTTTCCTCTGTCTGAAGACATGGGCATGCCATCTCCTGCAGAAACTTCCTTCCTTTCAGCCCAGTGCAGACTTAGGAGTCAGACCTCATGGTTTTGTAAGCCAGCTTTGCCATCTACTATGCAACCTCAGGCAAGTCACTTAACCTCTCTGTGCCTCACATGTCTCATCTGTAAAATAAACATGGCAGTAGTAGAGAGGAGCGCCCTCCTGGGATAACTGTGAGGAGCTCTGCAGACCCACCTCTCAATGAAACAAGCCTAACTTGTGAAATCTATTTGAAAACAAACAACTATTTAAAGTCTCTGAAAACTGTCCTAAAGGCACGTAGCCAATGAAACACTTATTCGAGAAAATCTACTACAACTTGCTGAGACACTGAGAATCTGTGGCACCTGAGTCACAATCCCTGCCCCCTGCCCACCCCGCTCAGCCCCCTCCCCCTCATCCACTCTGGGCACCTGTGGCCAAGAAGAGCGCTTCCTCTCCCCTCAGTTCCTAAACAAGGGATACAGGGCACCGGGAGGGGCAGGCTGCCAGTGTTTCTCATGCTTCCAAGTCCAATGACTGTGTGTTAAGTCGCTTCAGTCATGCCCAACCCTTTGCGTCCCCATGGACTGTAGGCCGCCAGGCTCCTCTGTTCGTGGGACTCTCCAGGCAACAGCACTGGAGTAGGGTGCCATCTCCTCCTCCAGATCTTCCTGACCCAGGGATCGAACCCACGTCTCTTAAGTCTCCTGCTTTGGCAGGCAGGTTCTTTACCACTAGCGCCACCTGGGAAGAGGCTAAATTCCTAGTGAGTTCAGTCAAGAGATCAGCGCTCCTTTCTTCTGTGCATCTCCCATTCACTGGATGGATGCTCTAACCCGGGGTCATCAAACCAAGAACACTGGGGTCCCAACTGCCCCTGCCCCCTCCTCACTCAGAGGACAGAGGCTTCACACATTGAAAGGCAAGCTGAGAAGACCATTGGTTACCGCCCCCGGCCCCCCAGTGCAGAAGCAGTGCTCAGAGTTTTCTGGGGGAAGAAGCAATCCCCAAACGAAATGATCCTATTTGAAATGGAGTGTGGGAAAGTTCAAGCCCAAGAGTGCTCTTGGAAACAACAGGATCATAAGAAAATGAGAAGAGACTAGTAGCCTCTTGTATTCAACTGTAGCAAACTAAACCACAGGCCAGCTAGCTCATCAGAAAGGACCAGGAAAACAGTTACGAAGAGCCTTGCTGCTGCTGCTGCTGCTGCTAAGTCGCTTCAGTCGTGTCCGACTCTGTGCGACCCCATAGACAGCAGCCCACCAGGCTCCCCTGTCCCTGGGATTCTCCAGGCAAGAACACTGGAGTGGGTTGCCACTTCTCCAATGCATGAGAGTGAAAAGTGAAAGTGAAATTGCTCAGTCGTGTCCGACTCTTAGCGACCCCATGGCCTGCAGCCCACGAGGCTCCTCTGTCCATGGGATTTTCCAGGCAAGAGTACTGGAGTGGGGTGCCATTGCCTTCTCCACAAAAGCCCTACTGAGCTCAAAATAAACTCCAAAGACTGGCCTCAAAAACTGCCTCTGCCTTCCACATGTAAAACAGAGAGCTGGTGGGAAGCTGCTGTATAGCACAGGGAACTCAGCTCAGAGCTCTGTGATAACCTAGATGGGTGGGATGAGAGGATGAAGGTCCAAGAGGGAGGGGATAAATGTATACATATAGCTGATTCACCTTGTAGAGCAGAAACTAAAACAACTTTGGGAAGCAATTATACTCTAATAAAATAGGAAAAAAAACTACCCCTGCTCTAGTTAAATTGGATGAGAGGTAGAGTAATTGATGCCCCAGAACACTGTTTAAAAAAACTGAGCAATCAGCCAGAAAATGATGGAGACTACCATCTGGGTGTGATACTAAGCAAGGCAAGCATCTTGACAGAGATGAGGAGGAAACACAAAGAGACAGCTGCCCCCACCTCACCCACCACCCGCCAAAGCCACTCTCATCCCTGAGTAATGGCTGTGCACACAACTTTCACTCTGGAATTCAATCATTTCACTTTCTCTCTGTGGATAAAGGAGGTCAGTAATTAAAATGAGTCCTGCAGAGATTAAGAATAATTCTATATCACCACATTCATGGAATTATGCTCGAATTAGACAATGTTTGGTAAAGTACTTTGCAAACTACAAAATACACCATATGTGATTAGCATTATTCTATACTTTATAGGGCAATTAATATATGGTAGTAATTAAGATGACAAATTCGAGGGTGAAGCACGGAGGTTCAAAGCCATCACCTCTTTATTTGGGGAGTTACCTAGCTTCTCTGAGATGCAGTGACCTCTTAGATGAAATATGTCATGTAAATCACAGGCAACACACTTCTAAAGCTCTAACACATCACCTGGTACCCAGCCAGTGACAACCAATGAAAGTTGTTATCATGAACATAAACTAGTACTAATATCTGACTAGGTTGCTTTAGAAGCAGAATTTACTGAGAGCCAAATCTAAAAATAGAAAATTGACACTAATTTATTAACTTGTTACAAGAGATGGCCCAGCCGCTTTTTAAAAATTCAGTCATTGATCTGTTAGACGTTGCTGGTATAGTTCTGAAAGGTTGTTGCTGAATCACGACGCAGGGATTCTTGGCCCCCAGAGGAGAAGAATTCAATCCGAGGCCAGAGACGAGGCTTGATCGCTCAGAGTTTTTGTGTAATAAAGTTTTATTAAAGTATAAAGGAGATAGAGAAAGCTTCTGACATAGGCATCAGAAGGGGGCAGAAAGAGTACCCGCTTGTTAGTTTTAGCAATGAGTTTATATACTCTCCAACTAATCCAAAGAAGGTCTGGAGGTTGTAAAGACCTCACCAGACCTACTCCCATAATTTACAATTTAAGATAACAGAATTAGCCAGAAGGTTTAATCCAGAGACTGTCCTCAGGCAGAATACATTGTTGTTATATAATCCTAAGGAATGTAGAGAAATAAGTTTGTCCTTTCTTCCTCCTTGAGAATTCCAGACCCCTCTCTCCTTGGGGACCCCTAGACTTCTTATCAACCTGCCTAGGAAATGACTCTCTCAGTTCCATATTCCCAGGAAGGTTCCACTTTATAAAGGTAGTTCTAGAGTGCATCAGAAGGGTATTTGTTGACGGTGGATAGTGATATACATTGTAGTGCTTTTGACTGACATTACAAAGACTTTCAACAGTTTCTCAAAGGCACAAAAGATTATTCTTTCGTCCTTCAACTTCTCTTTAATAGAGACCATGAGAACATTATTTAGCTGGAGCCGTGTTGCTTCTGGCGGAAACATGGGGTGCCCTTTTTGAGTTCATACTTTAGGTAAGTCCCTGTCTGACCACTTTGTTCTCCAGATGAAAAGGTGACCCAATCTCCATAGAAGAAATGATCTGTTGGCTTCAACCAATTCAAGAGGAAAGCAACATAGCTTTGTTACATTAATCTTTTTAAGCAAGCTGCCCTGGGGGTTTTCTTTGATTACAGCCTCTGAAATGGATTTACTTTCTAAATGTTGACCTTTACCAGGTATCTTGTAGACAATAAATCATCTCCCAGCAGTCCTGTATTTACCAAGATAAACTACCTACTATGTGTGCATTGATTTTTTTTAAGCCACAAACTCGCTCAACTTTATCTACTGAAAATATCCCCAGCAAAATAATGCTTCATTCTTTTACCACCTCCAAATCCTACAGGACACGAACATACAATGAAATTTTTATGCAGCACAGTAGGGGTTGGAGTAGATCTGACTTTTGGTATAAAATAGTTTCTTTAGTTCTTATTGTTAAGTAGCTTTTCCCAAGAAATGTGCTAAATTTATTGGAATGCCAAGTACATTTATACTCGAATGATATTTACATTTCACAAGCATACAGATCTCTGTCCTCTGCTCTTTCAGCTAAAAGTTCGAGCGCTGGGTTAGTGCTCTGGCTCAAATTCCTTGCCCTCCCCAGTGCCATGCTCAAGTTGAGGCCTCCATCGTGTCTTGCCTGGACTGAGGCAGCAGCTTCCTCCTGCCACCTAAGGCCCCCTAAGCTGCACACAGAACCCTAAGCTGGGTTCTGACAGGGGGTGTGCTGGACCTTACTTATCCTGGATGAGAGAGGGGACTATAGCATTTTCAGGAATTTTGTAAGCTAAATTCCAAACATAGCTATTATTTAAAAGCCAAGTTAGGAGCTTCCCTGGTGGCTCAGTGGTAAAGAATCTGCCTGCCAGTGTGGGAGACACGGGTTCGATTTCTGATCCGGGAAGATCCCACAGGCTGCAGAGCAGCTAAGCCTGTGAACCACAACCATTGAGGCTGCACGCTAGAGCCTGCAAGCTGCAGCTACCAAAGCCTGCAGGCCTCAGATCCCCCAGTCCACAACCAGAGAAGCCACCACAACAAGAAGCCTGTGCACTGCAGCTAGAGAGACGCCCCGCTCTCTGCAGCTAGGAGAAAGCCGAGAAGCAACCAAGACCCAGTACTGCCAGAAAGACTTCCCTGGTGGCTCAGACGGTAAAGCATCTGCCTACAATTCAGGAGACCCGGGTTCAATCCCTAGGTAGGGAAGATCCCCTGGAGAAGGAAATGGCAACCCATTCCAGTATTCTTGCCTGGAAAATCCCATCGACAGAGGAATCTGGTAGGCTACAGTCCATGGAGTCGCAAAGAATCAGACAGGACTGAATGACTTCACTTTCACAGCCAAAAATATATAAATAGATGTATTTTTTAAAAACCAAGTTACATAAATTTACAATTAAATTACAAAAGAAAAAGGCAATGACTTCCAAAACCTCATCACTTTCTAATTATTTTACTCTCCTTTACAATCATCTATGCTCTTGGGATTGTTTCAGCCCAGAGAAAATGCTCTAGAAGAGGGTGCATTTCTTCCTGCCTCCACCTTAGGGATGAAACCAAGCAGGACCCTGTGGGGCTCCTGGACACAAAAGCTTTTCTATGTCCCCTATTTCTTGTTTGTAGGAAACAGGCTTCATTCAGCCTCCATGACCTTTCCTGAGTTCCAAAGGGCAGATTCAAACAGCTGCTAATCAGCGAAGGAAGGGGATGTGGAGACAAGGGAGGACAAGTCAAGAAGCAGCACCGCAGGCTCGAGGCAGAGTCCTTGTTCCCCCTCAAGGCATATACATCACACGATCTTCGAGCTCTTGTGCAGAACTAAAACTCCCACCAAATGGAAGATGTTAACTACTTGGTGAAGCACTCCATTCCAGAGAGAAGGCCACAGTTCCATAATCTCAAAACCACAGGAGCCCATCATGAGACCACTTGATGGCAGATGGTGTCTAGACTGAAGAAATGCAGGCCCTGCACACACCCTGATCCTTATCAGCAACCCCTCTCCTTGACTGTAAGACTCCTCACAAATCCCCTCCAGGTTGGGACACAGTTTTGAGGACATTAGGCAGCTATGGACCCCTTTGCCTAGCAAAACAATACAGCTGTTCTTTTCTACTTCATCCAAACTGTCTCTGAGATTCAGTTTGGTGCCAAGCATACAGAGCCTGACGTTCAGTATCAGGGACAACATGTTGAGAGCTTGCGATCGGCCAGGTGGGAATTAATACACCACAGAAATTAGTAAAATGACACCTATTGCAGCTTCCCATCACTCTCACCAGAAAAGGGTTTGAACATATAGGTACACGGCACCAGCTCTCACTTACCTCCAGTGCAGAGCCATCAGACAGGAGGCCCCGCGTCCTCCTCACAGCAGGCACAGCTCCTGGAGACAGTGATGGGCTTGGGAAAAGTCATATAATCCAAACAGGGCCAACTGGAGATCTCTGGAGAGGAGTTCATGTGAATAACAGCAGAATAATGACTTCTCTCTCTTTGAGATTGTAACCTGGGGGTACATTTAAGCTTGGAGCTGCTGAGGAATCTTCATGTGAGAGAATCTGTCTGAAAAACAAAAACCACACAAAAGGAAACCAGAATCAGAGAGTAAAAGAGATTGGAGGGTGGAGAGAGGCGAGGAAGTCAGTTGTGACCTCATTTGAGCATCTTGATCCAGCTGTACCTGAAATTAGAATAATTCCTGGAGTTTTCAGATACATGAGTGAAAAAAATTCATTTGGGGCTTGACAAACTTCAAGTACTTTGCTTCTATTCTTTGTAACTTAAAATTTTCTGAGCTACATAGTTTTCTTAGTAGAATTTAAGCAGACCATTGGGCTCTGGTTTAAGTTTTGTTCTTATTGAGCAAATATTGTCAGCCTCCTGCCAGGAGGGAAAGGGAAGGAGCAGAGCAAACAGCAGAGCTGACATCCTGCCAGACAAATGCAGCCGAACAGCACATCCTTAAAGCAAAGGCTCTGAGTATGCCTCAAGGGAGACTCTATTTTCAATATCCAGGGACACAAAATGCAAAGTCGAATATATCCTAAGCACTAAGACCTCTGGATCAGAACCACCTCCCGCCGCCCCCAGAGTCTCAGATGAAGTAGGTCTGGGATGAGGCAGATGAATATGAATTTCTCTCAAGTTCCCAGATGATGCTGGTACACCTGGCCCCGTGGCCATACTTCAGAAACCATCCTTTGTGCATTAGAAATCTAAACACAGAGGTGGGAGACACACGCTTAGGGGTGTAGGCTAGTCTCCGGATTCTGTCCTTCCTTCTCAGGTCCCAGTATGCAGGGTGGGCCCCCAAGGGCCATGTTTTCTGCCACTGGACTCTACCACTGTTATTCAGAGTTGGTCAAAGTTATAGCAATTTAATGGTTTTCCCCAATCACTTGAACTTAGGAGAGAGAGACTAGAAGTCACCATAGCAGAGTTTCAAAAGATCTGCCTAGGAAGCTGATCCCGAACTCCTGCTGCTGAGGCATCTTTGTGAGTTAAGAACAGGGGCTCTGTAATCAGCCTGCCTAGCTCACTGGCAAAGAGGAGGTGATAATAATAAGACCAACCTCGTGGGGTTGCTGTGAAAATTAACTAAGATGCAGTTTTGGCCCAGAGCCAGGCACGTAGGGAGTGCCTGGTAAATGCCAGCCACGACTACCCCAGTTGCTGTCAACATTCCATCATGGAGCTGATGGGGCTCCTGCTCTTCCTTCAGTTCCGTGCGCTGTCACAGCAGCCTTCCAGTATATTCCTTTCTCTTAAGTTACTCAAAGTGGCTTCCTGTGGCTTGCAATCAAAGGAGCTTAAGTAAAATACAATTATAGAGAAAAGCTTGGACTTGCCTACACTGGTTTAGCATCATCAGCCAGCAGGTGCAAACCAGCCCAGGAAATCACTTCGCCCTCATAGTACAGCCCAGCCTTCATTCAACAAGCATTCAGGTGGCGTGCAGATGACCGGCACCATACCAGACGCTCTTGGGAAACACAGTCCCTGCACAAGTTTCTGGCCTCAGAAGAAATCAAGGCTTGCACACAGTTAACTGAGATGCAGTGCTGGACACCCGGTGGCCATCAGAAGGCAGAAATAAAGGCGCAATGTCATCTCGCCCACTCAGGACCAGGGAGCCCCAGGAACCCCCAGGGGACATGGGCAGCAGGTGCAAACTCAGACAGCAGAGGTTACTCCACCCAGAAGGCTACAGAGGCGGGGTATTGGTGCCCAAAAGCCCATCAGTCACTGGCAAGGCTGCTCCCAAGGGCATTAACTCTCCAGAACTTTCTACCTGTTCTGTGGGTGGCAAAGCAAGCTCAGGGCAAGAGAAATCCCCTGGCAAAGAAACCCAGGTGCTGCCAGTTAGGAGTCAGGCTGTGTGTGCTAAAGTGACAAAGTTGGGGGCATCAGTGGGGCACCGACAGCATCTTCCAAGCAGAGTGTGTATGAAGATGGAAGAACGAGCAGGAGCAACAGGAAAAAGGAGTAATTTCTGGGGTGGAGCTTCTGAGCTCCTTTTCCTATAACATGCCTTGTTGCACTATTGGACTTTCAAAAATTCATGTTCCCAAATAAGGGATATTCTACAAATACATGACCAGCACTCCTCAAACCTATTAAAGTTGTCCAAAACAAGGAAAGTCTGAGAAACTATCAAAGACAAGAAGAGTCTAAGGAGATATGATAGTCAACCATAATGTGGTATCCGAGATCCTTTCTTGGAACAGAAAAGGGAAAAAAAAGAAAAAAAAAGAACTACAGAAATCTGAATAAAGAATGGTTGAGTAATAATGTATCAATATTGTTTCATTTATTGTGACAAACATACTACGCTAATGTAACATGTTAACAATAGGAAAAACTGGGTACATAGGAAGTCTTTGTACTATCTTAGAAATTTTTCTATAAATCTAAAACTGTTTTGAAGTGAAAAGTTTATTTTAAAAATGGAAGCACACCTCCTCCTTCACAGGGCTGTTGAAAAGCTCAAAGGGATGTCTTATAGGAAGTAAGTGATATACCCAAGGCTCTCAGTAAATATTAGCTTGTTTAAGAAGCCACAAGATAACTGAAAGTTTCAAGAATAAATTCTGATTTAATGGGAGCTCAATTGGTCTTCCCACTCTATCTTTTCTTTTTTAATGCATAAATAATTAGGTAAATTTATTTATTTATTTTTTACTTTACAGCCCAACTAAAAGACAAAGACTGGCTGAATGGATACAAAAATAAGACCCCTATATATGTTGTCCACAAGAGACCCTCCTCAAAACAAGGGACACATACAGACTGAAAGTGAAGAGCTGGAAAAAGATATTCCATGCAAATAGAGACCAAAAGGAAGCAGGAGTAGCAATACTCATATCAGATAAAATAGACTTTAAAACAAAGGCTGTGAAGAGAGACAAAGAAGGCCACTACATAATGATCAAAGGATCAATTCAAGAAGAAGATATAACAATTATAAATATATAGGCACCCAACATAGGAGCACCGCAATATCTTTTCTTTATACTTATTTTTTTCCACATGATTCCATTTCTTTCACCAAATTCATTATTTAACCAGTCTAAGCTCCAATACTGTAGCCACCTGATGCGAAGAGTTGACTCAGTGGGAAAGACCCTGCTGCTTGGAAAGACTGGAGGCAGGAGGAGAAGGGGATGACAGAGGATGAGACGGATGGACGGCATCACTGACTCAATGAACATGAGTTTGAGCAAGCTCCAGGAGATGGTGAAGGACAGGGAAGCCTGCCGTGCTGCAGTCCATAGGGTTGCAAAGAGTCGGACACAACTGAGCAACTGAACAACAGATACCAGCATCCATTTTTAAGTTAATTTACAGAAGTCTCCTTAACACTAAGTAATAATAAAAATTGAAAAATGAATAAGTAAACAAAAGTTAGGTTCCTTTCACTTGTTGAAACAAAAGCAAGTCACAGGGTGTGACTATCTCATACCTCCAGCCCAAACTGTCTCATAATTGTGTTCAGGAATAACTCAGGGTCATTCACAGACATGGAGCAAAGAGTCTCCCAAATGCCCAAGGCCAGTCGGATACCAGAGCCAGGCCACATTTTATTTACCAGCATAAGCTGCTTGTCCTCTTAAATCCAACAGGGAGCCTGACCAGAAATAAGTCAGCTGGGAGAAGGGCTATGGCTACAACACCTGGGGACAAGCCAGGTGATAAATGAAATTCTTGTCTTTGCACAGATCCGCCATTGGGCAAGTGTAGGAGACAAAGCCCATCAGTGCTTTTAATGGGCTTTCTGATGGGCTCACATGAAGGTTACAGGTAAGGTTACATGAATGTCTGAGAAGACAGAGCAATGGCCCAGGACCCCCAGCTCAGAGCACTGATTTGAGGATATCGTTTCTCTGTGGAGTGGGCAGACAGCATTGAGCCCAGAACCACTTGGGAGAAAGGGAAAAGCCATCTGCTGATTCAGTTCAGTTCAGTCTCTCAGCCGTGTCCGACTCTGCAATCTCATGGACGGCAGCACAACAGGCCTCCCTGTCTATCACCAACTCCCAGAGTCTACTCAAACCCATGTCCATTGAGTAGATGATGCCATTCAACCATCTCATCCCCTTCTCCTCCCACCTTCAATCTTTCCCAGCATCAGGGTCTTTTCCAATGAGTCAGTTCTTTGCATCAAGTGGCCAAAGTATTGGAGCTTCAGCTTCAGCATCAGTCCTTCCAGTGAATATTCAGGACTAATTTACTTTAGGATGGACTGGTTGGATCTCCTTGAAGTCCAAGGGACTTTTAAGAGTCTTCTCCAACACCACAGTTCAAAAGCATCAATTTTTCAGTGCTCAGTTTTCTTTATACTCCAACTCTCACACCCATACATGACTACTGGAAAAAATCATAGCCTTTACTAGATAGACCTTTGTTGGTAAAGTAATAGCTCTGCTTTTTAATATGCTATCTAGGTTGATCATAACTTTTCTTCCAAGGATTAAGTGTCTTTTCATTTCATGGCTGCAATCACCATCTGCAGTAATTTTCAGTTCAGTTCAGCTCAGTCATGTCTGACTCTTTGCAACCCCATGAATCACAGTACTCCAGGCCTCCCTGTCCATCACCAACTCCTGGAGTTCACTCAGACTCACGTCCATTGAGTCCGTGATGCCATCCAGCCATCTCATCCTCGGTCGTCCCCTTCTCCTCCTGCCCCCAATCCCTCCCAGCATTAGAGTCTTTCCCAAAGAGTCAACTCTTCGCATGAGGTGGCCAAAATACTGGAGTTTCAGCTTTAGCATCATTCCTTCCAAAGAAATCCCAGGGTTGATCTCCTTCAGAATGGACTGGCTTCTTGCAGTCCAAGGGACCCTCAAGAGTCTTCTCCAACACCACAGTTCAAAAGCATCAATTCTTCGGTGCTCAGCCTTCTTCACAGTCCAACTCTCACATCCATACATGACCACAGGAAAAACTATAGCCTTGACTAGATGGACCTTAGTCGGCAAAGTAATGTCTCTGCTTTTGAATATGCTATCGAGGTTGGTCATAACTTTCCTTCCAAGGAGTAAGCGTCTTCCAATTTCATGGCTGCAATCACCATCTGTAGTGATTTTGGAGCCCCCCAAAATAAAGTCTGACACTGTTTCCACTGATTCCCCATCTATATCCCATGAAGTGATGGGACCGGATGCCATGATCTTCATTTTCTGAATGTTGAGCTTTAAGCCAACTTTTCAATCTCCTCTTTCACTTTCATCAAGAGGCTTTTTAGTTCCTCTTCACTTTCTGCCATAAGGGTGGTGTCATCTGCATATCTGAGGTGATTGATATTTCTCCCAGCAATCTTGATTCCAGCCTGTGCTTCTTCCAGCCCAGCATTTCACATGCTGTACTCTACATATAAGTTAAATAAGCAGGGTGACAATATATAACCTTGAAGTACTCCTTTCCTGATTTGGAACCAGTCTGTTGTTCCATGTCCAGTTCCAACTGTTGCTTCTTGACCAGCATACAAATTTCTCAAGAGGCAAGTTAAGTGGTCTGGCAGTCCCATCTCTTTCAGAATTTTCCACAGTTTATTGTGATCCACACAGTCAAAGGCTTTGGCATAGTCAATAAAGCAGAAATAGATGTTTTTCTGGAACTCTCTTGCTTTTTCGATGATCCAGAAAATGCTGACAATTTGATCTTTGGTTCCTTTGCCTTTTCTAAAACCAGCTTGAACATCTGGAATTTCAAGTTTCACTTATTGCTGAAGCCTGGCTTGGAGAATTTTGAGCATTACTTTACTAGCATGTGCTGCTGCTGCTGCTAAGTCGCTTCAGTCATGTCTAACTCTGTGCAACCCCACAGATGGCAGCCCAGCAGGCCCCGCCGTTCCTGGGATTCTCCAGGCAAGAACACTGGAGTGGGGTGCCATTGTCTTCTCCGACTAGTGTGTGAGGTGAGTGCAATTGTGTGGCAGTTTGAGCATTCTTTGGCATTGCCTTTGGGATTGGAATGAAAATTGACTTTTTCCAGTCCTGTGGCCACTGCTAAGACTTCCACATTTGCTGACATATTGAGTGCAGCACTTTTACAGCGTCACTTTTTAGGATTTGAAATAGCTCAACTGGAATGCCATCACCTCCACTAGCTTTGTTCATAGTGATGCTTTCTAAGGCCCACTTGACTTTGCATTCCAGGGTGCCTGGGTCTAGGTGAGTGATCACACCATCGTGGTTATCTGGGTCATGAAAATCTTTGTGTATAGTTCTGTGTATTCTTGTACCTCTTCTCAATATCTTCTGCTGCTGTTAGGTCCATACCACTTTTGTTCTTTATTGTGACCATCTTTGCATGAAATGTTCCCTTGGTATCTCTAATTTTCTTGAAGAGCTTTCTAGTCTTTCCCATTCTGTTGTTTTCCTTTATTTCTTTGTATTGACCACTGAGGAAGGCTTTCTTATTGCTCCTTGCTATTCTTTGGGACTCTGCATTCAAATGGGTATATCTTTCCTCTTCTCTTTTTCTTTTCATTTCTCTTCTTTTCACAGCTATTTGTAAGGCCTCCTCAGACAACCGTCTTGCTTTTTGCATTTCTTTTTCTTGGGGATGGTCTTGCTCCCTGTCTCCTGTACAATGTCACAAACTTCCATCCATAGTTCTTCAGGCACTCTGTCTATCAGATGTAATCCCTTGAATCTATTTGTCACTTCCACTGTATAATCATAAGGGATTTGATTTAGATCATACCTGAATAGTCCAGTGGTTTTTCCCCACTTTCTTCAATTTAAGCCTGAATTTGGCAATAAGGAGTTCATGATCTAAGCCACAGTCGCTCCTGGCCTTGTTTTTGTTGACTGTATATAGCTTCTCCATTTTTGACTGCAAAGAATATAATCAATCCGATTTCTGTATTGACCATCTGGTGATGACCCTGTGTAGAGTCTTCTCGTGTGTTGTTGGAAGACGGTGTTTGCTATGACCAGTGCGTTCTCTTGGCAAAACTTTATAGCTTTTGCCCTACTTCATTTTGCATCCCAAGGCCAAATTTGCCTGTTACTCCAGGTGTTTCTTGACTTCCTACTTTTGCATTCCAGTCCCCAATAATGAAAAGGATATCTGTTTTTTGGCTGTTAGTTCTATAAGGTCTTGGAGGTCTTCATAGAACCGTTCAACTTCAGCTTCTTCAGCATTACTGGTCAGGGCATAGACTTGGATTACTGTGATATTGAACAGTTTGCCTTGGAAATGAACAGAGATCATTCTGTGGTTTTTGAGATTCCATCCAAGTACTGCATTTTGGACTCTGTTGTTGACTGTGAGGGCTGCTCCATTTCTTCTAAGGGATTCTTGCCCACAGGAGTAGATATAATGGTCATTTGAGTTAAATTCACCCATTCCAGTCCATTTTAGTTCACTGATTCCTGAAAATGTCAACATTCATTCTTGCCATCTCCTGTTTGACCACTTCCAATTTGCCTTTATTCATGGACCTAACATTGCAGGTTCCTATGCAATATTGCTCTTTACAGCACTGGACTTTACGTCCATCACCAGTCACATCCACAACTGGGTGTTGTCTGCTGATTACATAAATGTATTTCTTAGGACTGCCTTGCAAAGTCATATTATCAGTAGAGATTCATGGCTTGTTTTTTATAAAGGCTTTCTCCCCAGGACACTTTGTTCTATCTTACTGCTTCCAAAAAGTGAAGTGTGCCTTATCTTTTACTGGCTGAGGACTTCAGAAGCCCACAAAGACAAGTTTGATCCCTAATCCATGCCCACCTCTGCATGCTGAAGCAGACTGGGATTACAATTCTGGGTCATTCAGTGGCTTTGAACTCCTGCTAGGGTGCTGGGGAACCAGGGGCAATGGGGACACAGGATGGGGGGTGCAGAGGAGGAGGTGAGTGGTCCAAAGCTGCTGAGGCAGGCAGGCCCCTCATTCAAGAGCTCTGTGCTGAGGTTAGACGGCTGGGCACCTGCCATCTCTGCCTGTCCTGGAGCTCTGAGGGTGGCATGGGAAAGCCTGTGGTGCTGTCCAGAGGAGCCTGGCACCTCAGAGTCCAAAATGCAGTACTTGGATGCAATCTCAAAAACCACAGAATGATCTCTGTTCATTTCCAAGGCAAACTGTTCAATATCACAGTAATCCAAGTCTATGCCCCGACCAGTAATGCTGAAGAAGCTGAAGTTGAACGGTTCTATGAAGACCTCCAAGACCTTATAGAACTAACAGCCAGAAAGATCCAGACCGTGGACTCAGCACCTCTGCAGCATTTCCTCACTAGCACATAATTAAAAGAGACAATAAGTCAGAAGAGGAAAGACTGTAGTTAAAGACTGAGTTGACCAAGAAGTTCACCTGACTGAAGCTCAAAGACCAAAATGAACTGTTTGGCCAACCCAATACATTACAGCTTTAAAAGTCTCTATTTAAAAAGAGACTATAAATATAGCCAGGAAGCAAGCCACAGCTAAAGATAATTGCAACTTATTTTACTGACAAATGATCAATACCTATTGCTTATAGATGGTGATTGGTAAAGATAAAGATTTTACCCTTAAAATATTTTTATCCTTTATAAAATCTTTATCCTTAAAAATCCTTACAAATCAATGATTTAAACACAACCACCCACACAAACTCCAAAGAGGGAGCCTGAAGTGCCAAAAATACATGAAGTGATGCTCAGACCCTTTAATACTCAAGCAGTCAGCAAATGATATCAGGAGGTAGAGGCTGGTTAAGAACTTGTGCTGGCTAAGCCCCAGAAATAATAACAACAGACTGAGCAGGAGATATGCCCCTCTCACGCTTATGTATAATCTCAGGAAGTATGGGAAGGAAAGGCCTCCCTACTCCACCCCAGATACCTCTTCAAGCATATAATGAGATTTTCTTTCTTTTAAACAAACAAACAAACAAAAATCTGACCAGCCATGGTGCATGGTAAGTCCCTTCAGTCATTTCCGACTCTTTGGAACCACATGGACTGCATTCCAGGGACTGAACCCAGGTCTCTATCCTTCATTAATAGGTAGGTTCTTTACCACTAGTGCCACCTGGGAAGCCTGAAGCAGCCGTGGTAAATATAATATTTAAGAAACTTGTGAGATGGGCACATGTATGTTACTTTCTGAATTTTTTCTTTTTTGCATGCTTGAAACACTTTACAATTTTTATAGAGCTCATAAATGATGAAAAATGAATGAAATGACGACATTATAAACAAGGATGGAGTCAGAAGAGGACACCAGGGTGCAAAAACAATTCCCTTGGGGCACAGACCGGGGTGGCAGTGAGAGGAGTCAGCCTCGCCTCCCAACTCCAGCGGCCCTGTACCTTGCTTCATTCCCTGGGTTATTCATGACCTGGTAAGGGGGCCTTTCTCCTGCCCAGTCTGGGGCCAGTTTGGGGACCCACAACTCATGTTCCAACTACACTGACTCTGACAACAGGCCAGAAAGACTGAAGTTTAAAATTTGGGGTATTAATGTGTCATTTCACATTAACCAAGTCCTGACGTTAATAAGAATATTCATTACTTATGATAAATGCGGCCACTTGGAAAGGGCATGACCTAAGTCGTTATCATTCATTACAGACTGCCCTCCAGAAACAAGACTTTCATTTAAATTTCCTGAGGTTGGGTTTGCCTCCATTTCTGATATTTAAAAAAGAAAAAATTCACTGTGAATACAAATCAGTTCAGGTTGAGGTAAAGGTAATTCTATTACTTTCCAAAATGTCAAAGATTCGTGCTTTTGTATCCCATGAGATATCTGATCACAGCAATGTGCATTTCTTTGTGATGGCAATTAAGTGCAAGTAGCAAGAACCTATAATTTTAGGCTTGAGGTTGACTCCACTGGGCGAAAATATTTATTTTTCCTTTGCTCTTTCTATTGGGTTCACATAATGAATTAAATGCAGGGCTCTCTTTCTTGATTATTGCTTTAGAAAGAAACTGTCATGCCTCATTACTCATTTTCAAAAAGAGATGATAGCATGTTTTATTATAGGAGTCTTATGTATTGCTAATGTCTAGAAAACTCAGCAGATTAATTCTCTCTATACAAGGAGAAATGATTGAGTGAACTGAATATCTATAAAAGTCCATCAGTTGTGACCTGAAAACTTTATAGAAGAGGGCACACAAGGACCCAAAGAGAAATATATAAATCTGACATCAGAGACATAAAATTATGCCCAGAGGTTTATCTGAGATTGATCGAAGAACTGTAGTGTTCAATATGTAATTTTTTAATACTAAGTACTATAAATTACTTATAGGAAATGGAAGACATGGAAAAAATAGCTAAAAATATACTCTGAGATATATATGGCACTTTAAATTTTAAAAGCTGAATTTTTTATAGCTTCTGAGCACATACAAAAGCCAGACTTACACAAAATTTGAGATGTAAGTTTTGATAAGTCTCTGATAAAATATGACATCAGTGTCACGGGACAAGTTCTAAACCTCAGGAAACTTCAGTAGGACACTGGACAGCTTTTTGTTTGCCCAGCATGCTATTCTGACTCCCCTTGAGAGAAGTCCATCCATGGGGTTCAAGTAAAGTAAACCCTTACTTGCATAAGATACTGGGCATCACACACTGGGCAGTCCAATTCTCATCTCCAACCTTCCCCACCCTGCCCGGAGCCCTGGGAAGCTGACTAGTCTCGCCTGTGTTAACAGCTCCCCAGCACTGTGGCCAGGCCCGACAGGAGTCATTAGTAGAAGAAAAAAGCCAGGAGGAAAGTGAAGTCGAAGAGTTTATTCTCCACCAGCTGCCACAACCAAAGTCCTCATCTCCTATCAGGAGGTGCTCCCAGCTTCCAAAAAGTGCCCTCTCCTCGCTCTGCAGGCATAGGGACAAAGACAGCAGCCTGGGGTACTGTGTCATCCCTTGCTGGCTTCCCTACACCCTGCCCTGTACCACCACAAATGATCCACTGATGAGCCATCCATTTCCTGCCAGGTCCCTGGCTAATATCCTTGATCCTCCCCCTTCCAGCTTCACCAGCAGGCTAAGCCCTGGAAGTTCTAGACCAAGATCATCCAAACAGTTGGGGCTCCTAGTAAAGAGACAGACTCTCTCTAGACTGCTGTAAGAAGCAATAAACAGGTTTGGGTCACATTTTGGAAGAAAACTCTAGTAAGAAAGTATAGGAAGATTAAGAAGAAGACAAAATTAGAGACAGAAGGACTAGTTTTTGTTTTGTTTTGTTTTTTCACGGCTACAGGCCAAGTCGACTTCCTTGGTAGCTCAGATGATAAAGAGTTCAGTTCAGTTCAGTCGCTCAGTCATGTCTAACTCTTTGCAACCCCATGAATCGCAGCATGCCAGGCCTCTCTGTTCATCACCATCTCCCGGAGTTCACTCAGACTCACGTCCATTGAGTCCGTGATGCCATCCAGCCATCTCATCCTCTGTCGTCCCCTTCTCCTCCTGCCACCAATCCCTCTCAGCATCAGAGTCTTTTCCAATGAGTCAACTCTTCACATGAGGTGGCCAAAGTACTGGAGTTTCAGCTTTAGCACCATTCCTTCCAAAGAAATCCCAGGGTTGAGCTCCTTCAGAATGGACTGGCTGGATCTCCTTGCAGTCCAAGGGACTCTCAAGAGTCTTCTCCAACACCACAGTTCAAAAGCATCAATTCTTTGGCACTCAGCCTTCTTCACAGTCCAACTCTCACATCCATACATGACCACAGGAAAAACCATAGCCTTGACTAGACGGACCTTAGTCGGCAAAGTAATGTCTCTGCTTTTGAATATACTGTCTAGGTTGGTCATAACTTTTCTTCCAAGGAGTAAGCATCTTCTAATTTCATGGCTGCAGTCACCAACTGCAGTGATTTTGGAGCCCCCAAAAATAAAGTCTGACACTGTTTCCACTATTTCCCCATCTATTTCCCATGAAGTGATGGGACCGGATGCCATGATCTTCGTTTTCTGAATGTTGAGCTTTAAGCCAACTTTTTTACTCTCCTCTTTCACCTTCATCAAGAGGCTTTTCAGCTCCTCTTCACTTTCTGCCATTAGGGTGGTGTCATCTGCATATCTGAGGTTATTGATATTTCTCCTGGCAATCTTGATTCCAGCTGGTGTTTCTTCCAGTCCAGCGTTTTTCATGATGTACTCTGCATATAAGTTAAATAAGCAGGGCGACAATATACAGCCTTGACATTCTCCTTTTCCTATTTGGCACCAGTCTGTTGTTCCATGTCCAGTTCCAACTGTTGCTTCCTGACCTGTAAATAGGTTTCTCAAGAGGCAGGTTAGGTGGTCTGGGATTTCCATCTCTCTCAGAATTTTCCACAGTTTATTGTGATCCACACAGTCAAAGGCTTTGGCATAGTCAATAAAGCAGAAATAGATGTTTTTCTGGAACTCTCTTGCTTTTTCCATGATCCAAAGGATGTTGGCAATTTGCTCTCTGGTTCCTCTGTCTGCCTGTAATTCAGGAGACCCAGGTTTGATCCCTGAGTTGGGAAGACCCCCTGGAGAATGGAATGGCTACCCACTCCAGTATTCTTGCCTGGAGAATACCCAGGGACAGAGGAGCCTTGCGGACTACAGACCCTGGGGTCACAAAGAGTCGGACACAACTGTGCAGTTTTCACTTTCAAGTATTATGCTAGGTCTTAAGAAGGCAACACAAGCAAAAACCGTAGAGTCAAGCATCTAAAGAACTAATTGATTCTTAGTGAAGTCACTGAGTCGTGTCCAACTCTTTGCAACTCCATGGACTGTAGCCTACCAGGTTCCACCATCCATGGGATTTTCCAGGCAAGAGTACCGGAGTGGGTTGCCATTTCCTTCTCCAGGAGATCTTCCCGACCCAGAGACTGAACTCGGGTCTCCTGCATTGTAGGCAGATGCTTTACCATCTGAGCCACGGAGAATGGACTTCACTGGGGGGCATTAATACCATTCGCAAAGTCATCCCAGATTTAAATGTCCAATGCAGAAGTTTCTGGTTTATTTACCTCAGGTCATATTTAGATAGACCAGAATAACCCAGTTTTGGAGGTACAGTTCTCTTGTGGTCATTCCAGCAACGATGCACTGTCTGATTTAATCTTCACGACAGCCGGAAAAGGAAGGTTTTGTTATTATCCCACTTTTACAGAAGGGGACACTAAGGCTTCAAATCACACAACCAAAAAGTGGTAGGGCTACATTTCACACTCCAGCAATTCTGATCCCCACCCTCCATATCTTACATTTTTTTCTCACTGAAGTAGAGTTTGTTTACAATGTTATATTAGAAATTAGAAATTCAGCCTTACCACTGGGGAAATTAAATCCTGAGCTCCGGGCTGACAAGCAGGCACACTTACCACTATACTAACAAGGAAGACATTCCCGCCCTCCATATCTCAGCCTCTACCCTACAGTTGCTGATGTTCAGTCGCTCAGTCATCTCAGACTCTTTGCAATCCCATGGGCTGCAGCACTCCAGGCTCCTCTGTCCTCCACTATCTCCCAGAGTTTGCAGAGTTTGCTCAAATTCATGTCCATTGAGTCGGTGATGCCATCCTACCATCTCATCCTCTGTGTCCCCCTTCTCCTCCTGCCTTCAATCTTTCCCAGCATCAGGGTCTTTTCCAGCAAGTCAACTCTTTGCCTCAGGAGGCCAAAGTATTGGAGCTTCAGCTTCAGTATAAGTCCTTCCAATGAACATTCAGGGTCGATTTCCTTTAGGACATAGTACTATAATCTTTTTTCATAATTATCTAATCCAACCAAAATGGAATCTTCTAATCACTTAAAAATTAGCTATACCAAGAAATGATTGGTAGGAAAATGGCAAACCCCATACCATTCATACTTCAGAAAACATTATCAAAATTAACAGTCATGCACATTTCAATATTAACATATCAAACCAAGGTGTAACTGGAATATTGTCACATATATCTCAACAAAGCATTCCTAATACAGAGTTCTAGCACTGTTTGGGGAAATTCTCACCTCTTTCTTTATTGTACCCAGAATATCATGGACACGGCTGGAGGCACTCCAGTTCAAGCAGATATTAGCACTTGGTGTTCAGCTGACACTTCATTGTCACTAGTTAAGAGTGAGCTACCCCACATTTTTAATGAGTACATACAATATTTTCTTTTATTATTTGTACTTACCATCAAACCATGGTATTACAAAGCACAGCCCACTAGGGTTTTAGTAAGACGTGTGCATTTAGCTTTGATCAGAGCAGCTTTCCCTAGAGCTGCTTCTCGTCACACAGGATAGGGACGCCCTGGCTTGTCACCAGAAGGCAAACAACATCATGTGATTCGGAGTGTCTTACTTTACTCAGATGTCCAATGGTCAAGAGTGAAGATGTAGTCTATTGACAGAGAAGGAACTAGGTCCAATTAGGAAGGAGAGGGAGATGTTTCCCACACAAGCCTTGCAAATAATGCAAGAACTTAGAAAGGACACTGGCCTGGGAGAGATGTCATAACTACAGGCAACTGCTCACCACTGACATCTCTGCACTGGAATCTTGGGGTGCCTGAAAGGCACAAAACAGGGTACCAGGAAATGTGAAAAACTGGTTGTTGGGACTAAATTGCATAATTATCAAATAAACAGTAAGTGGCCCTAGCGGGCATGCACATGTGCACACTCGTGCCTCCCGGAGGAAATAAGTCAGAGCCCAAGTGAGCAAAATGAAGCTGGGCAGCAGCCCAGGGCGATGGGTGTGAAGCAGCAAGGCACATGAAATGAGAAGCGGCCAGGAAGGCGATGGGAACAGTTCCCCACAGGCTTCAGGACTAAAACAAAATACGTGGAGAGCCAGTGTGAGTCACCAGCATGGAGGAGGGCAACGCTTTTAAAGAAATGCATCCTGGTCCAAAATCTCTTACTTCCTAGAACATGGCTGACCTAAATCTGCAGTCAGATAGGCCTGCTGAAGTGAGGAGTCTGGGAGACTTAGAGCATGGCCTTACACTAAGATTACTTTGCACTTACTGCCCTTTTCTTGATCCCAGGGACACTTCAATCCTTTCACTTCTCTCCCTCAGCTCCATACTCCATTATTCACATTAGCTATCTACAGAGACCTGTTTAACTGAGTAAGTATTCAGCACCTTACTTCTCTACATGCCAGGTGTACACAGCCTAGATCCAATTTTTAGCTTGAAGAAAGTTTTCATATGATCTACTGGAAATAACTAGCAAGGGCTTGCCAATTACCAGGCAACGGAAATTCAGCACCAAGAGAGGCTTACAAAAGAAAACTTCCTCTAAAAAAATTAAGCTGAAATCAAAACACTACTTTAGACCATCAGAAAGATGTTGTGATTGCTAATTTTCTGTGTCAAACTCACTGGCCATGGGGTGTTCAGGTTAAACAATATTTCTGGGTGGGTTTGTGAAGGTATTTCCAGATGAGACCAGAGACCATATTGCCAACATCTGCTGGATCATAGAAAAAGCAAGAGAGTTCCAGAAAAACATCTACTTCTGTTTTATTGACTACATCAAAGCCTTTGACTGTGTAGATTATAACAAACTGTAGAAAATACTTAAAAAGATGGGAATGCCAGACCATCTCACCTGCCTCCTAGAAATTTGTATGCAGGTCAAGAAGCAACAGTTAGAACTAGACATGGAACAACAGACTGGTTTCAAATTGGGAAAGGAGTACTTCAAGGCTGTATATTGTTACCGTGCTTATCTAACTTATATGCAGAGTACAGCATGTGAAATGCCAGGCTGGATGAAGCACAAGCTGGAATCAAGATTGCCAGGAGAAATATCAATAACCTCAGATATGCAGATGACACCACCCTTACAGTAGAAAATGAAGAGAAACTGAAGAGCCTCTTGATGAAAGTGAAAGAGGAGAGTGAAAAGTTGGCTTAAAACTCAGCATTCAAAAAACAAAGACTATGGCATCCGGTCCCATCATTTCATGGCAAACAGATGGGCAAACAGTGGAAACAGTGACAGACTTTATTTTCTTGGGCTCCAAAATCACTACAGATGGTGACTGCAGCCATGAAAGTGAAAGACGCTTGCTCCTTGGAAGAAAAGCTATGACCAACCTAGACAGCATATTAAAAAGCAGAGACATTACTTTGCCGACAAAAGCCCATCTAGTCAAAGCTATGGTTTTTCCAGTGGTCATGTATGGATGTGAGAGTTGGACTATAAAGAAAGCTGAGTGCTGAAGAATTAATGCCTTTGAACTGTGGTTTTGGAGAAGACTCTTGAGAGTCCCTTGGACTGCAAGGAGATCAAACCAGTCAATCCCAAAGGAAATCAGTCCTTAATATTCATTGGAAGGACTGATGCTGAAGCTGAAGCTGAAGCTCCAATACTCTGGCCACCTGATGTGAAGAACTGACTCCTTGGAAAAGACCATGATGGTGGGAAAGATTGAATGCAGGTGGAGAAGGGGACAACAGAGGACGAAATGGTTGGATGGCATCACCGATTCAAACAGACATGAGTTTGAGCAAGCTTCAGGAGATGGTGAAGGACAGGGAATCCTGGAGTGCTGCAGTCCATGGGGTTGCAAAGATTTAGACATGACTGAGCGACTGAACAACAATAACTTCATTTTTAAGAAAGATACCCAACTGCAGTCTCTGGAATGTAAACGGGAATAAAATGAAATAGGTCCTGCCTATCACAATGTCCAGAGTTTTCCATAAACCCACTCTGCTGTGGTTGCCAAACTCCTGTTCTCTGTCAACCCCAGGTCAGACATGAGGCCAGAAAGCCTTCATGCAACACGCACAGAGACAGATTACTAGCAGCCAGGTAAACTGAAGAAATGGTGAAAATTATTGATTTTATAGATGCAAATATTAGGAACCTTAAAAGTTATGCCTAGCATGAGGATAAGAACTTGAAACAATTCTTTAGATTTATTATTTAAAAAGTAGACAAAATGGGGTCCATATATAGTAAAAATCAATAGATAAATCCAATACCCATTAATCTCCAGACTGCAATTGAGATTATTTTTCAAATAAGAATTCCATTGAGGACTTCCCTCATGGTCCAGAGGCTAAGAATCTACCGACTGATGCAGGAGACATGGGTTTCATCTCTGGTCCAGGAAGATCCCACGTGCCACAGGACAATTCAGCCCGTGCACCACAACTCAGCCTGTGCTCTAAAGCCTAGGAGCCACAAGAATCATGCTGTACAATGAAGAGTTCCTAGCAACTAAAGAGAGCTCAAGCATAGTAAGAAGACCCAGCGCAGCCATAAATAAATATTTTTTTTTTATAAAAAGAATTTCATTGCTAGGGTAGCTACTAAGAGATACGTAAGGAAATTGATAACACAATACCACCACAAACCTGTTCAACTGCAAGGTGATAGTAATTCTCTGAGCTAATACAAACGCTACAGATATAATTCCAAGCTGTACACAGTAATGAAACACCATGAAATAAAATGACTGCTTGTTTCTCGTGCACTTTTTCAGAATGTGTTTGGCCATCTGCCCCCGGTATCCTTGATGTCACTGGAAAAATAGGACGACAGCCCATGAAAGTCACAACCATCGCCGGTTTCCTAGTGCAGCAGAATGAGTTTCCAAGGGTCTTTCCTGGGAGTGGAGTAATTAGCTCTGAGATCCAGAACTTACAGCTACTCCAGGCTCGATTATAAACCTCTTTGGCTGAAACTATAAACACTGTAATATTATCTTCAGGCATCTCGGGGACCTGGAGACTTCATAAAATGAGAGCTCTTCAGAGGTCAAGTGCAGCATAAATCTCCTTAAGCTTGCAGCACTTGTTCCAAAATGTAAGCTATTATAAATAATCCATGGAAAACTGCCCCACGTGCTCAAATGACATTTGTTGAGGATTTAAACATCTTTGCCATTGTAATTCAAGGAGAGTCTCAGTATAGTCAGGCAAAATGCACACGTCAGAGACAGGAAGAACAAGAGTGACAGGTCTAGAAGATTGAAAAGAAAAAAACTGATCGTGCATTTAGAGAAGGTTGATCAACATATTCTTCATGGAATTTAAAGTCCAGGTAGGAAGGACTACTCCCCTCCTCTATGCTGGATGAAGTCTGGCAGGAAGTAGCTTGAAAAGGACCCCTGATGACATGTTGCATGCTAAGTTGCTCCAATCATGTCCAACTCTTTGCGACCCCATGGACTGTAGCCCACCAGGCTCCTCTGTCCATAGGATTCTCTAGGCAAGAATACTGGAGTGGGTTGAGATGCCCTCCTCCAGGGGATCTTCCCGATCCAGGGATCAAAGCCACGTCTCTTATGCCTCCTGCATGGGGTTCTTTACCACTACTGCCACTTGGGAAGCCTGACGACATGTTACACTTCAAGAAAACATCATTGGCATTCTTAACATATGCAGCTGCTCTTTCTCTAGACCTTGGCTTCCCCGAGCCCTCCTTACCGTATTTCAACTTATGTTCAAGTCACTACTGACCATTCTCCATGTCCTACTCTATCTTTTAAAATACTCATTAGCTTTCTAGTGAGGAGATCCTATTGGGTCTATTCTCTGTGCTGAGAGAGATATTTTATATTCAGATATTTTATATTAGGACAATGCTCTTTCGAAGCCGGTTGGTGTGCGTATTATACTCTTGATGCAGCTCTAAGCTTCTGTCTTTTGTTTGCCTGGCCTGACAGTTTAATTGTCAGCTCTTCTTCCAAATGCAACTGATCAGAGCTTCTCACTCGAGAATTCCATAATTGGTTAGGATATACCTCAGTAATTTTAACTACCTGCCTTACCTCCTGTTGTAGAAAAACTCATAAACCGCTGGAGAGCTCTAAACAGTCCTGTGTTCACCATGCCGCCTCCTTTACTATAAGAATAAACAGCATCGCTCCACTCTGTTTAACTCCCATCATTGACACATCTTGAGATTTACACTCTAGGGAGTGCCCTTATCTCCCACTTCACACGCACGGCCTGCTTAATGGCGAGCTGAGCTTTCTACCCGAAGTTATTAAGTGACTTGTTTACCTTCACACTTCTGAAGAAATGATCCAGTATTTTGCTCAGGTGCCAATCGCATCCCAAGAAACTGTTTTTTTCCCCCTTTGAATGTGGAATGTTTCTCTTCTCATTGAATTCAGACTACTATCAGCAGAATATCAACAAAGTTTAGAGCAAGATGTTTAAGAGATATGGAAAGCATCCAGAAGAAAGTAATGAAAATAAATAAAAGGTTACAAAACAAAACTGATAAAAGGATAAGCGACCTGATACAAAATGTCTGAGGATGAATCCCGTATGCTACCTGGTTCATCAGTGCAAAAGTGTTGTGTGCTTATAAACAAATATTCATTTACATAAACCACTTAGTGTCTGTTCAGAGGTCTCTCTGTCCTAGGTCTGTAACACTGTGGTCATCAATCTTAAAGATGGATTGACATATACACACTACCATATATAAAATATGATAATTAATAAAGACCTATTGTATCATACGGGAAATTCTACCCAATATTCTGTAATGACTTATGGTGAATAGTAAAGTCGCTCAGTCGTGTCCAATTCTTTGCAACCCCATGGACTGTGTGTAGCCTACCAGGCTTCTCCATCCATGGGATTCTCCAGGCAAAAATACTGGAGTGGGTTACCATTTCCTTCTCCAGGGGATCTTCCCAACCCAGGGATCGAACCCAGGCCTCCCACATTGGAGGCAGACGCTTTAACCTCTGAGCCACCAGGGAAGCCCTGTAATGACCTATACGGGAAAATAATTTTAAAGAGTGGCTATCTTACATGCATAACTGATTCAGTTTGCTGTGCAGCAGTGATTTGCACAACACTGTAAATCAACCATACCCCAATAAATGTTTTCTGTTTGTTTGTTTAATTTAAATTTATTTATTTTAATTGGCAGCTACTTTACAATTGTATTGGTTTTGCCATACTTTAAAAAAATTTTTTTTTAATCTTAAAGATGAAGTGGATTCCCCTGAGATTATAGGAGTGTACCAGCTGTGTTGGAGGCTTTGTGGCAATGATTGTTACTCTAGAGAGTAATAATTTTTATAAAATTTTTTATAATTTATTTAACATTTTTAAATGCTACAAATTTAACATTCTAAATTTATTAGTTAATTATAAATTATTTCAAGTAGACTATCAATAATAATTACATTTTAGAATTAAAAGATGACATGGTGTCATTTTTTGCAAATATTTTCTCCTGGCATGACTAGTTTTCCATTTTCTTGACAGTGTCTTTCTAAAAGTATATATTTTAATTTGATGAAGTCAGCTTATCATTTTTTTCTTTGTATTTATGTTTTTGGAATTGGTTGTTTATACCAAGATTTATAATAGTAACTGGGGCTTTCCTGGTGGCTCAGATGGTAAAGAATCCACCTGGATTGCTGGAAACCCAGGGTCAATCCCTGGGTTGGGAAGATGCCCTAGAGAAGAGAATAGATATCCACTCCAGTACTCTTGACTGGAGAATTCTATGGACAGAGGAGCCTGGTGGGCTACAGTCCATGCGGGTCACTAAGAGTCGGACATGACTTTCACTTTTCATAATAATAAGAGCTTCCCAGGTGGCACTAGAAGCCACCTGCCAATACAGGAGACGCAGGAGACTCAGGTTGGCAACCTACCCCAGTATTCTTGCCAGAAGAATCCCTGGCATAATAACAATAATTACATAGTTACTTAATGTATAATATATATTATAGATATAGATAAATATATTATAGATATAGATATTATATAATATATAATGTAGATATTTATGCAGTATTTATTTTCTAATATCTATTATATATGATTTACTTTATATTTATGATATATTATTTATAATTATAAAAATAAAATGCTTTTAAGTGAAGAGGAACTAAAAAGCCTGTTGATGAAAGTGAAAGAGGAGAGTGAAAAAGTTGGCTTAAAGCTCAACATTCAGAAAACGAAGATCATGGCATCTGGTCCCATCACTTCATGGGAAATAGATGGGGAAACAGTGGAAACAGTGTCAGACTTTTTTTTTTTGGCGGGGGGGCTCCAAAATCACTACAGATGGTGATTGCACCCATGAAATTAAAAGATGCTTACTCCTTGGAAGGAAAGTTATGATCAACCTAGATGGCATATTGAAAAGCAGAGACATTACTTTGCCGACTAAGGTCCATTTAGTCAAGGCTATGGTTTTTCCAGTGGTTATGTATAGATGTGAGAGTTAGACTGTGAAGAAAGCTGAGCACCGAAGAATTGATGCTTTTGAACTGTGGTGTTGGAGAAGACTCTTGAGAGTCCCTTGGACTGCAAGGAGATCCAACCAGTCCATCCTAAAGGAGACCAGTCCTGGGTGTTCACTGGAAGGACTGATGCTAAAGCTGAAACTCCAATACTTCGGCCACCTCATGCGAAGAGCTGACTCATTGGAAAAGACCCTGATGCTGGGAGGGATTGGGGGCAGGAGGAGAAGGGGACGACAGAGGATGAGATGGCTGGATAGCACATGAGTTTGAGTGAACTCCAGGAGTTGGTGATGGACAGGGAGGCCTGGCAAGCTGCGATTCATGGGGTCACAAAGAGTTGGACACGACTGAGCATCTGACCTGAAGTGAACTGATAATATATTTTATTCTTATAAAGCCAAAATTATTTTTGTACAAGTTTATGTCTCAAATTAACTGTGCCCAATCATTAAGACAAATGAATATAAAAAATGCAAATTCATGTGCCAATATGCATGAATACACGCCTCTAAAAATGTATGATTGTTTTTCATTGCTTTAGGTGTTAGGGTGTTGCCTCGTTAGATTAACACTGCTGCAGAATTTAAATTCTAAGCTTCATTAAAAGTATACTCAAGTGATTGTTCACCTTTAGCTCACAGTTTAGAAAAAAGCATTATGATCAAATACTGCTGTTGCACAAAAAATACACACAAACATAACTATTGAACAAAACATCGCTCTCACCTTAAGTGCTGGGCCTCAACTCAATGGAGCAAATTGTGTTTTAACAATAAAATAATAGTGTTTGCCATCCTAGAATTGCCAAACATTTATGACTTTGAATGCATTTTACACATCTGAAATAATAATCATTATCCTCATTTTCTACACGATAACCTTCATTCCATGTTAAGTACGTTAAAATTCAAACTCTCTGCTGCCAATTACTGCACTTGTCTTTGGCAACATCAAGTCTAGAAGCCAAGAAAAATGTTTGAAGGACTCAGCCAGGTTTTAGGGATAGAAAGGGAGGCTATAAATACATCTTTGCTTCCTCCACCAAAATACTGCTTTTCTCTAAACTTCTTAACTTGAGGATTTCATTTTTAATGGCTTAGCAGGTCAGCTGTAGCACTGTTACGTGACTATGGCCCCACTACTGGGCAGAATACTTGGGTACCGTGACTCGCAGAGACCGAGGGAGGGAGCACAGATGAGACAGCTGGATGCTTTGCAAAGAGCAGGGGCTCAGGGCCGAGAGCCTGAGTTTATTAACTGAACTCACGTTACTGCGTTTACAAACATCTTACCTCTTGCCTTGTCTCCTCATCTGCAAGCTGAAGCTCACATCTACCTTGTACAGCTAGGCCAGGAAATCTATACAGCAAACATCACACATCTGGAAAACAGCTCCCCAACTTAATATCAGTTCCCTCCTTCCAGCTCCCTGTCTTCAAAGGTTTTACAACCATGCAGGAAGGAAAGATTATGATAGATAGAGAGAAAAATCTTCAGGTAAATCTCTACCTTTTATCAAAACATGTTCAGGCAATTTTAACTACTTAAAGGTTTGAAATGAAGTCACTAAAAGTAACTAGAAAAAAATCAAGGCTGCAATCATTCTTGATTTAGAATGATCTTATCATTCTGGAATTAAGAAGTCTTTCCTCAAGCTGAATAGGAAAAGTAAAACTAAAAAAAAAATGTATACAATAGACACTGTAGAAATAAATATTGGGCTTATCATGTAGCTCAGCTGGTGAAGAAGACACCTGCAATGCAGGAGACCCCAGTTAGACTCCTAGATTGGGAAGATCCACTGGAGAAGGGATAGGCTACCCACTCTGGTATTCTTGGACTTCCCTGGTGGCTCAGCTGGTAAAGAATCTGACTGCAGTGCAGCAGACCTGGGTTATTTCCACAGGCACAACTTTAAATTCTCGAAGTCAAACCACTACCATATTGTAATCAGCCTCCAACTAAAATAAATTAATTTTTAAAAATATAAAAAGCAAACTGGGAAAAAATATCTGCCCTACAAATGAGAAAGAGATAATTTAGTATATAAAATGCTCTACAAAAGCAATCGTAAAAAGATGAGATCTTTTAGGGAAAAAATGAGCAAAGAACAGGAAAGCCAATTCACTCAACATCCAACAAATATTTGAGCTCCTTCTTCTGTATGTCAAGCACTCTTCTAGGAATGGAAGATAGGGCAGAAACAAAACTTATGAACATCTCAACCTGTATGAGCTGCTCTTCTAGTAAACACAGAATAAATACAAGTGGGAAAACAAAAACCTAAGCAATTAAGGGAATGTAAATTATAATGAGTTCCCACTTCTCTTGGCAAAGATTAAAATATTTTGTAGAGGGCAGTAGAACAAAATGTTTTAGAACCTTGAAAGACTGCACACTAATTTCCCAGAAATTCCTGTCCTAAGGAAATCTATAAAGATACAGGTCTAAGGATATACAATTTATAAAAAACTGAAAATAACCCAAACGTTTACCAAGATGTTGATTTTATAAATTACAGGCAGTCCGTCCATACAATGAAATGCAATGCAAGCATTAAAAAAACCATAGCATTAACAAAGTATGTCCACAAAAAGCATGTGTCCAAAGTATGTATATTACACGGTACAATGTTTGTGTTTAAATATATGTGTGTAGATTCAGACATCTTTAAGCATAAAAAAGAATCTTGAATGATTATACATAAAAATATTAACAGCAGGGACTTCCCTGTTGGTCCAGTGGTTAGGGATCTGCCTACCAATGAGGAAGACACGGGTTCGATCCTTGGTCCAGGGAGATCTCACATGCCTCAGAGCCACAAAGCCCACTTGCAGCCACTACTGAGCCCACCTGCCTCATGCCATGCTCTGCAACAAGAGAAGGCATGGCAGAGAGAAGCCTGTCCGCCTCAGTGAGAGAGTAGCCCCGCCTGTCACAATTAGAAAAAGCCCACACACAGAAATGAAGACCCAGTGTAGCCAATAAATAAATAAAATATTAAAAGCAGATATCCTTGGATGGAGAGCTGACAGGTGTTTTTATGATCAAAAAATTCTAAAACTATTTGCACTGGAATTTTTTAATTAAAAAAAATAAAAAAGATGGACAACAGCCAACAGCACACACATTCCTGGAAGAACTACACTCAGAGAGTAAGAGTCCACTATAGACTCTTACTGGTCTAAAGCACCAATACCCAGAGGTGCCATATCCCTCTCCTCTTTTCTGGCAAGCGAAAGATGCCTTTGCCATAACCGATTCATGGAAACACCAGACTTTGAGGACAACAGAAGAGTCTGTGCTCTCAATAAGATTTCCAACTGGAAGAAAAAGATCCCCCAGAGAACCAGCCAGTCAAGTTAAGTGAATATATAGTACCTGTGAAAACAGCTCTCCACTCCTGGCCGTTAAACATTCACCACATGGACCATAAAGGCGCGAGTAATTGAAACTGGAATGGCTTTTTATCCGTGCCACTCAATTTTTAATATAAAGAATCCAGCTCTAAAACCCCATTTATGGAAATCTGTCACAACTAAATTACAGATCTCACAGTGGTCAGGGAGCATCTGTGCTCTCGGTCTCTTTAACCAGGAAGCAATAAAATTAATTATTTTTATTTCAAACTCATTTAATTTTCTGTCACCAGCAGTAACATTTATACCACATTCAGGAGTTCTTTCAGGGTTATCAGTGTTTCTGCTGAGGCTCTCCCCACTTCAATTTATCATCAACATAAAGCTCTTTTATCTCCAAAAATATGCATATCGTATTCATAACTAAAGCATTTTTTTAAATGGCTCTTCTGACCCACCTCATTAACAATGTAAAATTCACTGGTCAAATACATATCATTAGCCAGTGAACTACTATCCTTTTGAAAAGCCATATATATATATATACAAAGGATTTAATTCAAAGGTGAGTTTTTCTTATTCTCCCAAAAAGGTGCTGCTGCTTTGCTTGGTAATATGCTTGATAGGTTGCTACAAAGGAGAATTATTAGACAGCAGCAACATAAATAAAAAGAGAGGAGGAAAGCAAAAGAGACAGCTTCCCCCCTCATTTCCACCCATCTGTGCTATATGGTCTTTCTTGCACTTCGATCCACCACATGCGGCACCTCAGTCCAGTACTCTTGCCTGGAAAACCCCTGGACGGAGGAGCCTGGAAGGTTGCAGTCCATGGGGTCACTGAGGGTCAGACACGACTGAGCGACTTCACTTTCACTTTTCACTTTCATGCACTGGAGAAGGAAATGGCAACCCACTCCAGTACTCTTGCCTGGAGAGTCCCAGGGACGGGGGGAGCCTGGTGGGCTGCCGTCTGTGGGGTCGCACAGAGTCGGACACGACTGAAGCGACTTAGCAGCAGCAGCCACAGCACGCTTGGCTTCTCCGGAGGAGGAGACACACCTGCACCAGAAGTGGGAGGAGCTGGAGTTTCCCTCTTTTCGCAAGCAAACTCGGAGAGTGGATTCTGCACGACCAACCAGGGTAAACTAAGCTGATACCAGAACGAGCCTGACGTCCTCTTCACCAGCTCTCACCTCAAAATTTGTTAACTCCGTGACACCTCCCAGATTAGAGCTGGGAGACCTGGTCTCTGGTCCAAGCTGGGGCATGTGTCCAAGGATATGATCTTGTTCTGTGGGCATCGGTTTCTTTATCTGTCAAAAGAGGGGACCGGATCCAGATGTGAACTGGGGTTTTTTTTTTCCTACTTACAAATTGTGGCAAGTCCAAAGCTGTGCCTAAGATCTCCGCAAATTTTCGGAGTGGTGGGAATTTGGGGGTCATGTTCCCGGGGTCATCTCTGGCTTGGAGCTTCTGCACCAGATCAGCCCTGATGGGGATTTCTGAAAGTACCTCCTGTAGTTCGGCTAACTGGCCAAGACTGAGAACCGTGGCATGGAAGAGTCACTGCAGGCTTTCCTAGATCAGACAGCAGAAACTTGACTGATTCTTGATTTACTGAATTCACTGTTCAAAAAGATCTGGGAAAAGAAAGTTTGTCATAATGACCCAGATTAAAGACAGCTCTCTTGAAAGAAGATGAGAGAACAAGAAAAGACCTTCCAAGCAGCATCAAGTGCAGAAACAGAGGTGGCTGCCTTCATGTCACATAGCAGAGGCTCCGTAAATTGGTCTGCCCAAGTGGTCTGCAAGACACGACAGAGAAAATAAGCCTGGAAATGCCTTGGCTACTGCCCTGACCAGTCCCCCAGCTCAGACCATCCCAGTGGTTCCTCCTTTTCCTAGAATGACCCCAGGTTGCAAACAGTATTCTTGATTTCTCCCAGGTTTCCCTCTCCTGCCCAATACCATGCCCCTGATCCCATACAACTGTTATCTTCCAGAATCCCCCAGTGGTAAAACTGGAAAAGTGGAAAAATCATGCTGGTCTCTAACTTATCACAAGGTCTTGAAAAGAGGAACAGCACACACGGCACTACAGAGTTCACATGAAGATATGATCGTCCTCTGTCCTTTCTTGGGAAAACTCAGCAGAAACTAGGAACGGAACTGGCCCAGACTACCAGCTCACAAGGAAAATGTCCCACGGAAACAGCACTCTCAAAACAGGATAATCTGAGGAGAGCTTGTTTACAAAGGTGCTACTTATACAAAGGTGTGGCTAAGGCAACCCAAAGGGGCAGTGTAATAGCAACCGAGCTGAAGGACCAAGGAGAGGGAGCTGTAACCGGATATATGTGTATTTTATATATTCTAGCATATATAATATATGTACGTACAATTTTATACTATATAAATATGTTACAATTATATTTATATCAACTTTATAATTTTTCATTATGTAATATACAATTATTTTATAACATAATACACCATTATATGTGCTATATACTCCTCCATATTCATTATATATATGTTTGTAGGGCTTCTCAGGTGGCTCAGTGATAAAGAATCCTGCCAATGCAGGACACATAGGAGACAGAGGTTCAATCCCTGGGTCGGGAAGATCCCCTAGAGAAGGAAATGACAACCCACTCCAATATTCTTGCCTGGAAAACTCCATGGACTGAGGAGCCTGGCAGGCTATAGTCCATGGGGTGGCAAAGGGTCAGACAAGACAGCATGCACACATATACATACACACACACACACACACACACACACACACACACACACACACATACACAATATACATGTATGTACAGGTACAAACATTCTTGCTCAAAACAGACTCACCTACTTAGTGCTAACCTGGAAACCCTGGTGGTATCTGATATTACCTATCACCAACACATGAAGCAACAAATTTCATAATTTAGACATTTCACATGGATCAACCCCACCTAGAGATTCAAACCTCAAATATAAATATTTTGGACGTAAGAATGGACAGCGCATTCTTTGTTAATCCTAAGTGACTGATCGGTGTACTGATTTCCTATTTATTATTTAAATACCAATATAAGATAATACAAAAACATAGACTTCCTTGAAAACTGTGAGCAACATGACATCAATAGTCACATCCTTTGATCAAGGTGAGTCAAGAATACCTTGATATAACCTTAAAAGTTATATCTTAAAAGTATGGGCAGACAGTAACTGCCTGTCCATACATTGTTAGAGCTGGGAGTTTGTTCAGATTAGTCGTATGTAAAGCCATCTGTGTATCACCCTTGTTGTTGTTGTTTAGTTGCCAAGTCGTGCCTGACTCTTTGTGTAACACCCTTACTCTCTACCTAAATAAAGACTTTGGAGTTTTCATGAGGATGCTGCTGAATTCATGGCTTTAAAAGACACTAATCGAAATATATCACTCTTCCTTGCCATGCTCTATTTACATTTAAACTACCTATTAAAGAGATAAAAATCCCATTTCTAGACCTAAACTTTCTACCTTCAGATCCAAATATTTAACTGCCTGCTAGAACTTTCCCCCTTCCCCTTTCCATGTTCCTTTCCACACAGGCTGCAGTTGGTTCCTTATTTCTCTTCCACTCAACTGTAAGCTGCCCAAGGACAAGGAACTTCCCCTACCATCATCACCCCAGCACCCTCCTGGGTGCAGCACATATAACGGAAATCTAACAAACATTTGTTTGATTAAACTTGATTCCTAAACTTTCCTTCTCCAAAGGAGAAAATGACCACAATATTGGATATGAAATATAACACAAGCTGCCTACTAGAAATCTCAAAGCGGACACAGCTCTGCAAAAAGAGAGGGTGGAGAAAAGAATGTTAAAGCCTGTGCTTTCTTGGAAACAATTCCAGGCTACTTCACCCAGAAATGGAAATCTAAGCATCTGTAAAAAGTGGAACCATTAAAAGAAAGAAAAGGCAAACCAGAGACTAGGAGAAAATACTTGCAGTACACATACCTGATAAAGGACCAGTATCTAAAATATACAAAGAACTCGTAAAATTCAACAGTAAAAAAAAAAGTAAACAATTTAGAAATGGGCAAAAGATCTAGATATCTCACCAAAGAAACTATACAAATGGCAAATAAGCATATAAAAAGATATCCCGCATTGTATGTCATTGGGGAAATGCAAATTAAAACAACAATGCAATTCGGCTACACAGCAATCAGAAAGACCAAAATCCAACACACTGACAACACCAAATGTTGACAAGGGTATGGAGCAACAGGAACTCTCTCACCCATTACTGGTGGGAATGCAAAATGATACAGACGATTTGGAAGACAGTTGGGCAGTTCCTTACTCTTACCACACAATCCAACACACGATCCTTGGTATTTATCCAAACAAGTTGAAAACATGTCCACACAAAAACCTGCACTCAAATGTTTGTAGCAGCCTAATTCATAATTGCCGATAACTGGTGCAACAAAGATGTCCTTCAATAGTTAATAGATAAGCTGTGATGCACCGAATAATACCAGCGATAAAAGGAAATGAACTGTCAAGCCACAAAAAGACATGGAGGGACCTTAAAATGTATATTGCTAAGTTAAAAAGACAGATTGGAAAGGCTACATGTTATATGGTTCCAACTTTTAACTACATTCTGTTAAAAGCAAAACTATAGAGACAGTGGTTAACAGTTTAAGAGGAAGAAAAGTGATGAATAGATGGAGCACAAAAGATTTTTAAGGTGGTGAAACTATGCTATATGATGCTATAATAGTAGCTATGTGTCATTTTACATTCATCAAACCATCTGAATTATAAAACAAAGAGTGAGTCCTGATGTAAAATTCAGACTTGAGCTAATAATAATATATCAATACTGGTTCACCAACTGTTATAATGCACCACACTAACACAAGAGGTTAATAATAAGGGAAACTGGGGCATAGGTGGGCAGTGCAGGGGAGCATAATACGGAACTCTGACCTTCAGCTCCGATTTTTCTATAAGTTCAAAACTTCTCTAAAAAATAAAGCTTATTCATTAATTTTTTATTTTTGACTTTTTAATAAATATTACCATTTATTTATGATAAATTTTATTTTTTATTTTATTTTTACTTTATTCTACTTTACAATACTGTATTGGTTTTGCCATACATTGACATGAATCAGCCACAGGTGTACATGAGCTCCCAATCCTGAAACCCCCTCCCACCTCTCACCGCATATCATTAATTTTTTAAAAGGAGTAGGACCAGAGACTGGGACTTCCCTGGTGGCTCAGATGGTAAAGCGTCTGTCTACAATGCAGGAGACCTGGGTTCGATCCCTGGGTTGGGAAGATCCTCTGGAGAAGGAAATGGCAACCCACTCCAGTGCCCTTGCCTGGAAAATCCCATGGATGGAGGAATGTGGTAGACTACAGTCCATGGGGTTGCAAAGAGTCGGACACAACTGAGCGACTTCACTTTCACTTTCAGGACCAGAGAAGCTGTGTTTTCAAAGGCCGTCATCCACGGAGCTAGACTCTTCCCAATGCACCCATACACACTCATGACCACATCACAGAGTTGGAGAAAAGTATTAGAAGGCCAAGTGGAAGGGAGTTACTTTAGGATGTCCTTCTCTAACTTCAATAACTAAGCCCTCCTGGGAGGGGTCTCTCCAGAGCCAGGTGGGCCTGAATGCCTCGAGTGAGCAGGATGGAGAATGAAATGGCTACTGATGTAGTGGCTAGAAGTACCAGGGTAGGATACTTGGAAGACCTGTATCTATTCTAAGACAACGGCAACAAATTCAAGCCCTTTATTCCTCAGCATTTTTTTTTCTTTTTGGCTTTTCTAATACATATGTGTGCATGTGTGTGTGTGTGCTTAATCGCTTCAGCCATGTCCAGCTCTTTGAGACCCCATGGACTGCAGCTTGCCAGGCTCCTCTGTCATGGGATTCTCCAGGCAAGAGTACTGGAGAAGGTTGCCATTTTCCTCCTCCAGGGGATCTTCCTGACCCAGGGACTGAATCTGCATCTCTTACATCTCCTGCATTGACAGGCAGGTTATCACCAGTGCCACCTAGGTAGCCAATACATATAAGCCTTCCTTTTATTACTTACAATATGACTATTCCTTTTCCTGTTACCTAGAGAAAGAATTTTCTGGACTCCTCAAAAGAGCAACATACTGGTTAGGGATGTGGGCCCTGGAGACAAAGAAACTTGATTATGGGGACTTCCCTAGTGGTCCAGTGGCTAAGCCTCCATGCTACCAAGGCAGGGGCCTAGGTTAGATCCCTGATCAGGGAACTAGACCCCACATGCCACAGCTAAAGATCCTGCATGATGGAACCAAGGGCCAGAGCAGTCAACTTAATAACTAAATAAACTTGAGTCTGAAACTAGCGTTCAGTAGCTCTGCCATTTTCTAGTTGTGCAACCATATAGAACTTACTTAACTACCTTGCCTGTAAGATGGATTCATCACGGTGCCTCCATCAGAGGAGGGAAATGAGATAATGCATGTAAAGAACTGAGTCCAATAACAGCTTAGAAGCAACAGCATAATAAGCAGAAGCTATTATATTTATTATTCCAAACCCTATACTTGTTCCCCAGTGCCATGAAGCCTCTCTGCAGCTGACAGATGGTAATGATTAATGCTGGAAAACAATCAAAGATATTATGGTCTCTGATGCTGTCACTTCTATCTCACAGCAAATGAATCTCATACTATGCTAAGCCTTCAGTCCATCACTTCTAAGTTACCCCAAACTATACTTCTCAAATTCTATGCTTCTATATATTCCATATTCAAACCTCCATCTGGCAAAATCGATATCAAATCTGTTTTCCCACTTATACCTAGTAGTTGTTATTCAGTCATTAAGTTATGTCCAACTCTTTGTGAGCCCATGGACTGCAGCATGCCAGGCTTCCCTGTCCTTCAGCATCTCCTGGAGTTTGCTCAAACTCATGTCCATTGAGTCAGTTCAGTTCAGTTTAGTTCAATCACTCAGTCGTGATTTTGCAACCCCATGAACCACAGCACGCCAGGCCTCCCTGTCCATCACCAACTCCCGAAGTCTATCCAAACCCATGTCCACTGAGTCAATAATGCCATCCAACCATCTCATCCTCTGTCGTCCCCTTCTTCTCCTGCCCCCAATCTTTCCCAGCATCAGGGTCTTTTCCAATGAGTCAGCTCTTCACATCAGGTGGCCAAAGTACTGGAGTTTCAGCTTCAACATCAGTCCCTCCAATGAACACCCAGGACTGATCTCCTTTAGGATGGACTGGTTGGATCTCCTTGCAGTCCAAGGGACTCTCAAGAGTCTTCTCCAAAACCAGATTGAGTCAGTGATACTATTTAACCATCTCATCCTCTGCCACCCTCTTTTCCTTTTGCCTTCAATCTTTCCCAGCATCAGGGTCTTTTCCAATGAGTCAGTTCTTCGCATCAGGTGGCCAAAGTACTGGAGCTTCAGATTCAGCATCAGTCCCTCCAATGAATATTCAGGGTGATTTCCTTTAGGATTATACTGGCTTGATCTCCTTGCTGTCCAAGGGACTTCCAAGGGTCTTCTCTAGCACTATAATTCAAAAGCATCAATTCTCTGGTACTCAGCCTTCTTTATGGTCCACCTTTCACATCCGTACATGACTACAAGTCATAGCTTTGACTATACGGACTTTCATCAGCAAAATGATGTCTTTGCTTTTTCATACAATATCTAGGTTTGTCATAACTTTTCCTTTCAAGGAGCAAGCATCTTTTAATTTCCCTTAAACCCTTAGTAGCCACCTCAATCTATTTGAATAAAATCAGTAAATTTATATAATGTATAGAGTGCATCAGTAAAAGACAACTACAATAACCCCTCAAATGTTATGAGAAGTGTTTACCCCGAGCAAAATGACAGAGGTAATTTTTTTGCAAAAGCAAGTTTGTTCTCAACTTGTCTCTTTTCGGGGGCTCTTCTCCCTCACCAGAGCCCTATCGAGGCTAGATGCCTTGGTGAGGTGGTAGCTGATAAATGTTTAAAATGCTGGTCTTTCTGGAGATATCTGCCCATAAATAGGGCATTCTTAAGAACCAGAGGAGCCCTTGGATTTTAAGGGAATGATTAAGGATTTTCAGGAATCTAGCGCTTTAGCTCCTGCTTGGGAAAAATCTGGAACAAGAAAACTTTTCTGGTATTTTCTACATCCTGCCAACATGATTGTCTGTCTAAGGTCAACATGTAAAATTTCACCGAAATGTCTTAAAAGCCCAAGCCACCATGGCTAGTTTCACAAAAATTTCATTCCAGAACCATAGCACTGAAAATCTGCCCAAGGTGTCATCAAATTAGTTCTATTTTGACCAAGATTTCTCCTAAGCTCTCTGGCTGCACGGCTGGTGAGTTGACTCCAGAAGGGCCATAGACATCTGATTAAGCCAACAGGTGTTGCAGATTTATCTGGGGACCACAAAAGCAATTAGAATAGTGGGGGAAGTCTGATTAACTTCATTATTGCTGGTGCTCAGCCAAGAAGAGAGTTGCCATACACAATATTAATGAAAACCCGTTCCAGAACAGGAAAATGCAAATAATGTTTCAGCTGCTGATTTTCTGTCACCAACCCAGCAAAGCTGAGTGAAATAGCAAATCTTTCTCTGCCAGTCACTTCAGCGTGACACAGTTGCCAGGCTAACCAAATGGAACTTAAAGCCATGTTTTATTGTTGCCTGTCTTATTCATTAACAATAGCAGGAGGACAATATTTCAAAATAATTACAGAAGTGAAAGGTAGTAATCAGCAGTACAAATTAGCTATTAAGTGATTCCAAAATTTCAAAGTGAGAAAATGACCTTTTCACTTCTTACCTGGCAGTGATAAATTGGGTTCTGATTTGAGAAGAAAAATAAAGCCCTCTAACACATTATGGATTTTCTTCACCTTCCAATGGGAACTGAGCCAAGTTCATTAAAAATATGGTAGAAAGCAGGAATTTGAGGATGTTCCTGGCTGGCTTTCTCACCTGCCTACCTGGAAGGGTCACCTCCCTCTTCAGCCCATCCTCAGCACCTTCCCTCATAGTTAGGAGAAAGAAAAATGGGAATTCCTAGTGGATAATATTTTATTTAATTATTGGATGACCTGGTAAACCTCTGTTTGTCGTGACAACATTTCCCACTCTAATTAAAAATTATTGGCTGAAGATATACACGCTGAGTGTTAGTTAATTCCTCTAACAAATAATTTCACTTTACAGTAAACATGGCATTGTAGTCCCAATCTTGGATATTTTCCATCTAAAAATGTTGCCAAGTTATTCTTGCCATTTTACCTGCTGCGCAAAACTACACAGATTCCACCATGAAGAGCTAACCAGACCACTCACCTCTATTAACCTGCAGTCATGCTAAGCACCTTCCATTGCTGCTTCTCTTGGAAAAAGGTACCCTCGGCTCAAGAACTGTATATTTCTCTTACATGCTAAAGTCTCTTTTGTCACCATGATCTTGATACGATTGCAATCTAGGCTACTTCTTTACAAGTCAATGTATGAAAACCTTTTTTCTGTACTTTATGGTGAGGCCAAAGATTTTGACATGAGAAGGCACAGTGCCACTGGGTGGGGGTTGGCACAGAGATAAAGGTAATGATCTCTTTAACACAAAGCAGCAGATGAACAAAGTGATTCATGGTATACCCACGGGGCTTCCACGTGAGAGCGCAACTCAGAATCACCAAAAAACTGCAGAAGTAAAAGGACCTCAGATGTAATTAAGCTTAAACCGCCTTACTTATAAATGACGGGACAAAGACTATTAATGCATATATATGGAATCTAGAAAAATGGTACAGATGAACCTATGTGCAGGGCAGAAATAGAGACACAGACCTAGAGGTCAGACATATGGACATGGCGGTGGGGAAGGAGAGGGCAGGACAAATTGGGAGAGTAGGACTCACGTCTATACACCACCATGTGTGAAACAGAGAGCTAGTGAGAAGCAGCCGCACCGCACCGGGAGCTCAGCTCAGTGCTCTGTGATGACCTAGAGGCGTGGGGGGCGGGGGGAAGGGAGGCCCAAGAGGGAGGGGATTTTATATACATACAACTGACTCACTTCATTGTACAGCATAAATTAACACAGCATTGTAAAGCAATTATACTTCAACTGAAAAAAAAAAGACTCATAGTAAACAGGTTTTGCCCATCAGCACACAGCTACCTGGGGGCGAGCCAGCCTAGATCCCAGGTCATCACCTGGTTCTGGGTCCAGTGCTTCTTCTGCCTACCTGCTGCTCTTTCAAAGGTTTCCCCCCCCCAAGCTGGAGACAAAGTGCAAGTTTCATTATTTGCAGATTTCATATTTGCAAATTCTCCTACTTGCTAAAATGCATTTGGAACCCCAAAATCAATACCCGCAGCACCTTCACAATCCTCATGAACTGCACAGAGAGCAGAAAAATGTTTGAGCCACCTGGCATGCCAAGCCATCTTAGCCAAGGTCTAACAAAGATACCCTCTGCCTCCTCGTTGCAGCTCTTACACTAAACAAATGTCCTTTATGTGGCCTATTTCATTCCACTTTTTTATATTTTGTATTTTTGCTTGGTGATTTCAGTGTTTACAATGACACAGTGCTGAAGCACCATCTAGCATTTCTAAGTGTAAGAAGGCTGTGAGGAAGACACAGAGAAAACACACGTGTTAGATACGCTTCCTTCTGGGCATGAGTTATAATGCTGTTCACTGAATTCAGTATTACTTAATCCACAGTCTATATTAAATAAGATGCCATTAAACAGAAACACACATTAAACAAGGTTATATATTAGCTGGCTGACAAAGTTCTTCTGACCAGAGGTTTGCAGGAAGCTAATCCTGTACTTCCTCTAGCAGCGATGGCTCAGAATTTACTCATTCAGTGTTCAGGGCAACTTTTCAGACCATAACTACCATGAATAGAGCTTCCCAGGTGGCACTAGTGGTAAAGAACCCTCCTGACAATGTAAGAGACATAAGAGATGCAGGTTCCATCCCTGGGTCGGGAAAATCCCCTGGAGGAGAACATGGCAACCCACTCCAGTATTTGCCTGGACAGAAGAGCCTGGCAGGGCTACAGTCCATAGGGTCCCAAAAAGTCATGCATGACTGAAGTGACTTAGCACGTATGCACACACCATGAATAGTAAAAATCACCCGTATATTTGAATAGACCATCAGATGATGAAGGCTTCCCTGACAGCTCAGTTGGTAAAGAACCCGCCTGCAGTGCAAGAGACCCCGGTTCGATTCCTGGGTCGGGAAGATCCACTGGAGAAGGGATAGGCTACCCACTCGTGTATTCTTAGGCTTTCTTGAAGGTTCATAAAGAATCTGCCTGCAATGTGGGGGACCTGGGTTTGATCCCTGGCTTGGGAAGATCCCCTGGAGAAGGGAAAGGCTACCCACTCCAGTGTTCTGGCCTGCAGAATTCCATAGGCCGTACAGTCCGTTGGATCACAAAGAGTCAGACATGACTACGTGACTTTCACTTTCAGATGATGGCTCAAAAATGTTAAAACAATACAGGAAAGGTAGAACAATCCCAAGGTCATGGGCAGGTGCATCTGGGAGATGAGGCAGACTCCCTGTGGGTGCTCACTCTTATCAGTGGTTCTTGGTTTATAAGTATTTATGGGTCAGAACCAGGTCCCTCAATTGAGCATCGTGTACTAGCATCATGTACCTATTACTGAGCATGTGAGGTGCCTCTATTAGGAAATGAATGATCTATGATGATTCCTGAGAGCAGAGTAGCAACCATAAAAATTCAAGAGAGCAAAATCGCAGCCGATGTGTACATTAGCCTCTCTGCCTCAGACACTCTCTCCCACAAAGGCTACTGGGATTCACTCCAGGCTTTCTTTTAGCTGAGTCTCCCATGACCCTGACAGCGGCACTGCTCTTTGATTCTTGCAAGAAAAGCAGATTGAGAAGCTGCCTCCTGGGAAGTCTCAGTGAAAAGTATGGTTTTAAAGATCTCCATTGACGATCAGCATTTAAGTGCACGTTTCCAAAACAATATTAGACACACACACCATGTTTGGAAGAACATATACCAACCACCAGCAATGGTTTTTTTATGGAGGACAGAATTACTAGGGACTTTCACTTTGTCCATTATTTATTTCTGCAATGTTTCAGTTCTTTGTGAAAAGCGTATAGTACCTTTTGCTATGGACTGAATTATTTTCCCCTTAAAAATGTTGAATCTCTAACCTCCAGGGTGACTGTATTTTGAGACAGGGCTAAGAGGAGAGGACAAAGGTTAATGGGTGTGATAAGGATGGAACCTTAGTCGAGCAGGGCTGATGTCCTTATAAAAAGGTGAACAGATCCCAGAACTCACTCTTTGTCTGCCATGTGAGGACACAGCAAGAAGCTGTCTGCAGCAGGGAACTACATTCACTATCCTGTGATAACTCATAATAGAAAAGAATATGAAAAAGAACATATGTATAATGTATAACTGAACCACTTTGCTGTGCAGGAGAAATTAACACAATATTGCAAAAATCAACTACATTTCAATAAAATTTTGTTTGGAAGATTCAAAAAAAAAGCTGTCTGCAAGCCAGGAAGTAAGTTCTCACCAAATCAACTGGCACCTTGATCTTAAGACTTCCTGGCCTCCACAACTGTAAGAAAATAAATGTGCTTTGTTTAAGCCACCCAGTCAGTGGAATTTTGTTACGACAGCTGGAGCTGATTAATACATCTTTGTAAGCAGGAGGAGAAAAGATACATTTAATGATTAAATACACACACATTTGCAGAGCTCAGACAAATACACTCAGTGCTGACTCAGCTGAAGTTTTTGTTTTGTATTTAGCGAATGTGTGATCCTAATGAACTATTTGAAATATATCATTAAACATTGAAGGTAGCATCTATACAGAAGTGAAAAGCCCCTGAGCTTGATCATTTCTGTTTTGCTTGACAGTGTTCTTCCCTAGGGCATATTTTGTGAAAATTGAACTTAAACATGTAATCAAATCAATTCCAAACAACTCACACAGTTTTCTGTGTATTCTATCACCCGTGAAGACATCCCACAGGCAGAATTTCAGTTCTACCATGGTCCACTCCAGTGGCCACTCTGGAAATCTCTGCAAAGACCATCAGCTGCCCTCCTCTTCCAACCAGGCTGGCATCTAAGTAAGGCCTAGGAACTTTGGAACCAGGCAGCAAACGCATACTTTTCAAAAGAAACCAATGCACCACACCCATTAAAATGACTACTATCAACAACCGGAAAATAACAAGTGTTAGCAAGAAGGTGGGGAAACTTGAACGCTGTGCCCTGTTGATGGGAATGTAAACTGGTGCAGTCACTGTGGAAAGCAGAATGGCCGTGAAACCATGTACAAGCCTCTGGGTCCTCGTCTTTTGAAGTAAAATACTGACTTGGGAAGTATGAAGAAGTGGAAACAAAGAATAGCTCTTGGGCTAAGGAACTGGTATCAATTTAGACTATAATTCTGCCACATAACAGAATCACCAAACTCTAGTTTCCTGATAGATAGATAGACAGACAGATAGATAGATAGATAGATAGATAGATAGATAGATAGATAGATAGATAGAGGCCTGACTCACACTCCTAAGTTGTTTTTACAGGAAGCAGACCCCCTCTCCAGGTGAAAATTGCTGATGGCAAGAACATAGACCCTAAACTAGTTGAAACCAGAAGTCTGATGATGCTTGAAACTTCACCTTGATGCCAACCAATCCAAGAAGTGTCCACAACCTGATCACGCCCTGCTCCTTGGACATTGTAAAGCCCCTCACTACCCTTTCCAGGGTGGGTCACATGGTCTTCAGGGTGTCAGCCCACTGTGGACCCCTTTGCTTGGCAAAGCAATAACAGCCACTCTTTTCTACTTCATCTAAAGCTCTGTTTCTATTCGGCGCTGGTGAACAGAGGCTGAGCTTCAGCAACAGCAGTTACTTAAAAAATTAAAAATAGTGACAATGGGTAGTTTAGTGAGCGGGACATGTCAGAGTCACTGGGGATGGAACTCTCTGCCCACTCATTCCTGCTGGTGATCATTTGTCTGTTCAGGGCCACAAACCACAGACCAGGGAATGGGGACCAGGAACCAGACCTAGCAACATTTTTCTCCAACATCCCTGGGCAAAGTACGCCTGCTGGGGAGAGGACAGATTGCTCCCTCTCAATGCTGGGCCAGTTTATATCATCAGTGGCCTCCAAGGTTCATGGTAGGCCACCCTCAGTTGGCTGAAACATGTTGAGAAATTTTCACCATCATGTTGGGTCAATATTCCAACATTTATACATGCATGAAGAAAGTTTTATTTATTTTTTTTTACCCTCTTGCTGCCACTGCAATGAAATAACATCCACAAATAAAATGAATAAAAACACAGGGTAATATTTAAAATAAAAAAATTTAAAAATACAACTACCATATTATCCAGCAATCCTACTTCTGGGTATATGCATCCTAATGAATTGAAAGCCAGGTCTTACAGAGGTATTTGCACATCCAAATTCATGGCAGCATCATTCACAATAGTCAAGAGGTAGAAGCCACTCAAGTGTCTCTCAACAGGTGGATGGATAAACAGAATATGGTCAATACATTCAATGGAGTATTATCCAGCCTTTAAAAGGAAGAGAATCTGACACACGCTGCAACATGGATGAACCCTAAAGACTGGCTGGAATGGAGGAATGGAGGTAATAACTACCAGAGCCACGCAAGGGCTTCTGGGGAAAAGATATTCCTTTGATTCTTGCCTTGGGTGCTGTTTACACAGGTGTGTTTACTTCAAGACAATTTTTCAAGCTTAGGAGACTGAGGATATGTAAATATGGGTATTATAATTCAATTAAAAGTTTTTTCAGAAATTCCCAAAGTGAATGCAAAACTTCAAGCTACAGCCACAGTGGATCAGCTGACCAGAAGCCAGGAGAGACTGAGAGACAAAGCAGAATTTAGGCTTGGGAGATTCAGTCACTTCCAGATTTCCAAACAATTGGTACAGGTGCTTCTGAGCTGTAGAGCTGGACCCCATGTACTCAGCCAGATGCTCTCAACCCTGGTGCCTATCGGAATCCCCTGGGGAGCTTTAACAGTCCCCGGTGCCTGCGCCCCTGCCCTTAAGGATTGTGGTGTAACTAGCCTGGGCAGCAGCCTTGGCATCAGATTTTCAAAGGCTCACGAGTGTTCTGTGAGCATCCAAAGCTGAGTAACACAGCTCCGGGGACCAGGTTAGATCCTTTACATCATTATCTCTAATCCCTTCACTCTTCTACAAGATGATAAAATGAAGCTCTGAGAAACTGTCTTTGACGTCTCTGGTGGCTCAGAGGTTAAAGCGTCTGCCTCCAATGTAGAAGACTGGGGTTCGATTCCTGGGTTGGGAAGATCCCCTGGAGAAGGAAATGGCAATCCACTCCAATATTCTTGCCTGGAGAATCCCATGGACAGAGAAGCCTAGTAGGTTACAGTCCACGGGGTCGCAAAGAGTTGGACACGACTGAGCGACTTCACCTTACTTACCTTACACAGCAAATAAAGAGCCAAGGTGGATTAAAAGTCTGTCGGTCCACAAAGACTGCTACCTCCATAGCATTATCTAGAGTTGTGCAAAGTCACGAGTTTTCTTATAAATGATTTGCAAACTCGCCACGTGTTGTTTATCTGGCTCTTATCCTCGCCAGCTTCTTAATACTATGAAAGAAAGTGAAAGTGGTAGTCACTTAGTCAAGTCCGACTCTTCACGACCTCATGGACTTAAGCCTCCCCCATTCTTCTGTCCGTGGGATTTCCCCAGGCAAGAATACTGGAGTGGGTAGCCATTCCCTTCTCCAGGGGATCTTCTCGACCCAGGGATTGAACCCAGGCCTCCTGCATTGCAGGCAGATTCTTTACCATCTGAGCCACCAGGGAAGCCCTCTGCATGTATATTCCTGCTTAACCTGGTGTCTTCTGAGAAAGCCTTTCCTCTTCTCTTAGTCCTCCACCCACACACACTTAACCACCCCCAGCTCTCATTTCTATCACAGTCCAAAATGGCCCAGCAATTCGTTTCTTTCTTTGTTTTGTTTCCTTCCCTACTAAATGGTAACCTCCAGGGGAGCAGAAATGCGTCTGTTTTCCTCCCTAATGAATTCCCAACACTTAGCACAGTGCCTGACATTTCATAAGGACTAAAGAACTCACCGCTGAATAATAAATGAACCACTCAGTACCGAAGTGTGTCACTCGAAGCCTGTGGAAATGGGGCATCCCCCGCTCTCGTCGGCCCCCCTAGAGGCCACTGAAGTGAATGCACCCCCTCCTCGTGAACACTAGGGAGGACCCAGGGTCATCCACAGAGAATACAGAGGAGAAAACAGAAAAACAAGAGGCAGAGATAAAAACCCAGAGGTGGAGACAGCATCTCATCACAGGCAGCAAATCACACACGCAGCGCGCATCTGTCTTCAGACAATCTTGTTTATTCCCCACCTTGCTCAGTTTTTCCTGGGGCTGCAGAAGAGACAGATGTTCCTGAAGCCCAACCCCAGCTCCTGGGGGCGGAAGGGGGCGGGGGTGGGGGGGAGGCGGAGGAGGGGTGCTGGGGGTTCACCTGCAGCTGCTGGAAACATCACAGGAAGCCTCTCTTGTAATCTGTCCCCCTGGGCGCTGGCTCCATTGTAAGCAGGCACAACCCAGAAGGATGAGGGGCTTAACCTTGCCACTGGCCCTCCCCTGGACAACCAAAGGGAGGGGGAATCCAAGGACAAACGCCCCAGGCCCTTGTCCTCTGCCAGGCTGATCTTTCAGCGGTCCTGCAGAGGGTCCTTGTGGGATTGAGACCCTGGCGCTCACCTAGGGTACCCATTCATTCCCACACTTAATGAGCTCATCTCCTTCCCTGCCTCACCTTCCCTACTTCCCTCCCTTGTGCTTCCTGATATTAACTTCCGAATAAACCACCTGCACTTAGTGCTTGCTTCAGGATCTGCTTTAGGGGCCCCAAGTTAGGGCAGGCTGTTATTTCTACTGCACAGGTAAATAAGGGAAGGAGGGAAGAAGCAGAGTCTTGCTTAGACTGAGTTGGTTTCTTTGCATTTCCCACAAAAACTTAGGGATTCCCGCACTGCTTAGGGATGACCTCTCATGGAACTCTGGAGGCAACAGCAGGGCAGCCTTCACCGCAGAGTGAAGCAGGGAGTTCCTGACCTTTGATCCAAGTGCAGACAGGCCCCAGGGGCTGCAGAGATGCTGGGGTGGGCACACTATGTTCTCAGGGATTTAACCTCTGCCTGGGAGGCATTGGCACAAACTGTCACTATTCCCATGTCCAGTTGGACAGCAAAAACTGACTGCAGACAAGCAGCCAGACTATGAGGAGTCCCCCTTCTGACGATGTCTGTGGCAGACACAGAGAACCGACTGCGCTCCCCTCCACTCTGAGAAGCTGAATCTAAGTGTCAACACACAAGACCCCTCATGGGAATTCGCTGTCCTTCTAAGCACATCTATGTTCTGAAGTTCTTAGGGATCTTAGTTTAGTCCAAAGTAGAAATTCCCTCCTCTGTACAGGGCAGAAACTGGCTCCCCTGAGCAGTGTTTGTCCCATTAATGTGTTCATTTGGGGGCTGGATGAGGATGGTAAAATGAGATTTCTTACAAAAACAGAAATTTCTAGTTTTTCTTGACAAAAACCAAAGGATCTGGCTAGCCTGGGCCCACACTCTCCCCTGGGAAGTATTGGCCAGAACCAAACAGTGGCTACCTTTTCTAAACAGGCCAAGTACAAGGCCGGTGGCCGGAGAGGGGGCCGAGGGCGGCAGGGAGGATTGACTGGGAGACTGGGATTGACATAGATACACTATTGATACCATGAATAAAATAGATAACTAATGAGAACAGACTGTATAGCTCAGGGAACTCTACTCAGTGCTCTGTGGGGACCTAAATGGGAAGGAAATCCAAAAGAGGGGCTATGTGTACACATATAGCCGGTTCACTTTGCTTTACAGTAGAAACTAACTCAGCATTGTATTACAAGTATGCATGTGTGCGTGCCAAGTCACTTCAGTCGTGTCCAGCTCTGCAACCCCACGAGGCTCCTCTGCACATGGGATTTTCCAGGCAAGCATACTGGAGTGGGTTGCCATTTCCTGTTCCAGGGGATCTTCCCAACCCTGGGGTTGAACCCCGAATCTCCTGCATTGGCAGGGGGATTCTTTATCACTGAGCCACCAGGGAAATCCTAAATACCTACTTTAGCCATGCTCTAAATAATAACATCATGAAATCATGGTTTTGGAGTGCCAGTTTAATTTTCCCTGAGATAAACATAAATCTTTTAAAATCTTTAAATGTCACTGATACCATCTGTGTGGATCACAATAAACTGTGGAAAATTCTGAGAGAGATGGGAATAGCAGACCACCTGACCTGCCTCTTGAGAAATCTGTATGCAGGTCAGGAAGCAACAGTTAGAACTGGACATGGAACAGACTGGTTCCAGATAGGAAAAGGAGTATGTCAAGGCTGGATATTGTCACTCTGCTTATTTAACTTATATGCAGAGTACATCATGAGGAACGCTGGGCTAGAAGAAACACAAGCTGGAATCAAGATTGCTGGGAGAAATATCAATAACCTCAGATATGCAGATGACACCACCCTTATGGCAGAAAGTGAAGAGGAACTAAAAAGCCTCTTGATGAAAGTGAAAGAGAGGAGAGTGAAAAAAGTTGGCTTAAAGCTCAACATTCAGAAAACGAAGATCATGGCATCCAGTCCCATCACCTCATGGGAAATAGATGGGGAAACAGTGGAAACAGTGCCAGACTTTATTTTGGGGGGCTCCAAAATCACTGAAGATGGAGACTACAGCCATGAAATTAGAAGACGCTTACTCCTTGGAAGAAAAGTTATGACCAACCTAGATAGCATATTCAAAAGCAGAGACATTACTTTGCCAACTAAGGTCCATCTAGTCAAGGCTATGGTTTTTCCTGTGGTCATGTATGGATGTGAGAGTTGGACTGTGAAGAAAGCTGAGCGCTGAAGAATTGATGCTTTTGAACTGTGGTGTTGGAGAAGACTCTTGAGAGTCCCTGGGACTGCAAGGAGATCCAACCAGTCCATTCTGAAGGAGATCAGCCCTGGGATTTCTTTGGAAGGAATGATGCTAAAGCTGAAACTCCAGTACTTTGGCCACCTCATGAGAAGAGCTGACTCACTGGAAAAGACTCTGATGCTGGGAGAGGTTAGGGGGCAGGAGGAGAAGGGGACGACAGAGGATGAGATGGCTGGATGGCATCATAGACTCAATGGACGTGAGTCTGAGTGAACTCCGGGAGATGGTGATGGACAGGGAGGCCTGGCATGCTGCGATTCATGGGGTCACAAGGAGTTGGACACGACTGAGCAACTGAACTGAACTGATACCATCTCAAATTGTCTTGCCTAACATATTTGTGTGGGTAATGCCAACAATTATAATAAATAACCAAAAACATAGTGGCTCCAACACAGTTGATGTTTATTTCTTGCTCTCGTGGCAGTCCTGGGCAGGTGAACTGAACAGCAGGACCAAGTTCCTCCACACGGCCCAGCTGTGCCCTCTTTAACACAAGGCTGCAGAGGTCACCCTATGGGTCACGTCCACTCCAGCCAGCCTGTGGGAGAAAAGAACATAGGAGGGCATGCACGGTTGCATAGCCAAGCCAGAAGGGGGTGCCCTTCATGTCCACTCAGTTTCCTAGGCTAGATTCCAGCCCTGTATTACATCTTCCAGAGAGGCTGGGAGAGGGAATATAGCCAAGTTACAGGAGAAAAAGAGAAAACTCTAAGCTGTGTTATGGTCCATTGCATATACATCTATTCCTTACTAGTGTCTGGGCAGTCTGAAGGCAAGGGGAAGAGATTTTACACCCCTGTACTCTCTCATGATTCCTGACAGTGTGGCTAAATAAGTATTCATTCCACGGTCAACAGAACAATCTTTTCAGGACAGCAACATTCCAGTAAACAGCAGGCAAGATGTTGTTCCAAACTGTCTTTTTAGTTACAAGAGCTGATTTAGTGGGAAACAGAAGGAACCATTAACACGAGAGAGCTCCAAGTAAGACCAGACTCTATCTAATGGGGAAACTTAGTCTTTCTTAAGCCAAAGCAGAATTAAGCGACATTGTCACCGATGGTCTCCAGAAACACAGAGGAGATGATGCTAGAGATCTTCTTCTGGGCATCGGGGGAAAAAAGATCAAGAAAACCTCTGGAAGAACATAAAAATGCTTCCACTTGGCAACAGAAAAGAACAGAGATGAATGGATTTAGGAATATAAAAGAGACCTTCTAAAATCAACAAATATCTTTTGCACAATTAAAACTCAGTAGAAATGGCAGAGAAAGAAGGGAAGAGCAATTTTCTTGTAAATCACAAACTCTAGAAGGTGATGATGTATCACACTATTCACATTTCAGGTGGTGCCCTGGGAAGAAGTCAGTAAAAATTATTTATAAAAAGAAACTGAGGAGAGATAAAAGGAAATGAAGAAAGTGGAGAAAACCACTAGACCACTCAGGTATGACCTAAATCAAATCCCTTATGACTATACAGTGGAAATGAGAAATAGATTTAAGGGACTATATTGATAGACAGAGTGCCTGATGAACTGTGGACGGAAGTTCATGTCATTGTACAGGGAGAGGAATCAAGACCATCCCCAAGAAAAAGAAATGCAAAAAGTAAAATGGCTGTCTGAGGAGGCCTTACAAATAGCTGTGAAAAGAAAGAGGTGAAAAGCAAAGGAGAAAGGAAAGATATATCCATCTGAATGCTGAGTTCCAAAGAATAGCAAAGAGAGAGAAGAAAGCCTTCCTCAGCAATCAATGCAAAGAAATAGAGGAAAACAATATAATGGACAAGACTAGAGATCTCTTCAAGAAAATTAGAGCTACCAAGAGAAAATTTTATGCAAAGATGGGCTCAATAAAGAACAGAAATGGTATGGACCTAACAGAAGCAGAAGATATTAAGAAGAGGTGGCAAGAATACACAGAAGAACTGTACAAAAAGATCTTCATGACCCAGATAATCATCATGGTGTGATCACTCACCTAGATCCAGACATCCTGGAATGTGAAGTCAAGTGGGCCTTAGAAAGCATCACTACGAACAAAGCTAGTGGAGGTGATAGAATTCCAGTTGAGCTGTTTCAAATCCTGAAAGATGATGCTGTGAAAGTGCTGCACTCAATATACCAGAAAATTTGGCAAACTCAGAAGTGGCCACAAGACTAGAAAAGGTCAGTTTTCATTCCAATCCCAAAGAAAGGCAATGCCAAAGAATTCTCAAACTACTGCACAATTGCACTCATCGCACATGCTAGTGAAGTAATGCTTAAAATTCTCCAAGCCAAGCTTCAGCAATACATGAACCGTGAAATTCCAGATGTTCAAGCTGGATTTAGAAAAGGCAGAGGAACCAGAGAACAAATTTCCAACATCTGCTGGATCATGGAAAAAGCAAGAGAGTTCCAGAAAAACATCTATTTCTGCTTTATTGACTATGCCGAAGCCTTTGACTGTGTGGATCACAATAAACTGGAAAATTCTGAAAGAGATGGGAATACTAGACCACCTGACGTGCCCCCTGAGAAATCTGTAATGCAGGTCAGGAAGCAACAGTTAGAACTGGGCATGGAACAACAGACTGGTTCCAAATAGGAAAAGGAGTATGTCAAGGCTATATGTTGTCACTCTGCTTATTTAACTTATATGCAGAGTACATCATGAGAAACGCTGGGCTGGAAGAAGCACAAGCTGGAGTCAAGATTGCCGGGAGAAATATCAATAACCTCAGATATGCAGATGACACCACCCTTATGGTAGAAAATGAAGAACTAAAGAGCCTCCCAATGAAAGTGAAAGAGAAGAGTGGAAAAGTTGGCTTAAAGCTCCACATTCAGAAAACAAAGATCATGGCATCTGATCCCATCACTTCATGGCAAATAGATGGGGAAACAGTGGAAACAGTGGCTGACTTTATTTTTCTGGGCTCCAAAATCAATGCAGGTGTTGATTGCAGCCATGAAATTAAAAGACGCTTACTCCTTGGAAGGAAAGTTATGACCAACCTAGACAGCATATTAAAAAGCAGAGACATTACTTTGCCAACAAAGGTCTGTTTAGTCAAGGCTATGGTTTTGCAGTAGTCATGTATGGATATAAGAGTTGGACTATAAAGAAAGCTGAGCAGTGAAGAATTGATGCTTTTGAACTGTGGTGTTGGAGAAGACTCTTGAGAGTCCCTTGGACTGCAAGGAGATCCAATCAGTCCATCCTAAAGGAGATCAGTCCTGGGTGCTCATTGGAAGGACTGATGTTGAAGCTGAAACTCCAATACTTTGACCACCTGATGTGAAGGACTGACTCACTGGAAAAACTCTGATGCTGGTAAAGATTGAAGGCAGGAGGAGAAGGGGGATGACAGAGGATGAAATGGTTGGATGGCATCACCGACTCGATCAACATGGGTTTGGGTGGACTCCAGGAGTTGGTGATGGATGGACATGGAGGCCTGGAGTGCTGCAATTCATGGGGTTGCAAAGAGTCGGACACGACTGAGTGACTGAACTGAACTGAAAAGGAAATGAACACCCCAAAGCAGACACTGTCAGCAGCACTTTAGAGAGTCAATAATTATTGACAGTTCAGCACTTGCACAATGATAAATAGCTAGTGATACAGGTTTTACATAGCTGTGCTGGTAGCTCAGGTGGTAAAGAACCTGCCTGCAATGCAGGAGACCTGGGTTTGATCTCTGGGTTGAGAACATAGCCTGGAGAAGGGTATGGCTCCCCGCTCCAGTATTCTTGCCTGGGAAATCCCATGGACAGAGGAACCTGGCAGACCATAATCCATGGGATTACAGAGAGTTTGACACAGCTGAGCAACTAACGCACAGGCTTTATAAGCATACCAGTATTTATAATATGAAAACATGCTATCAAATCATTTTCTGATGCAGACATGAGAGAGTGCAGCTCTCAGACAAGGAATTAGGGTCTGTCCTCTGCACCAGGTGCATGGGAGAGTGTATCAGTTTTCTATTCCTGCTGTAACAAATTACCACAAATGTGACTCAGAACAGCACAAATTTTTCATCTTACAGTCCTGTATATCAGTCCTGCACAGGTCTCCCATGACTAAGGCCAAATTGTCAGCAGGGTGCCTCCCCATCCGGGGGCTCCAGAGAGAATCCACAACCTTTGTCTTTTCCAGTTTCCACAGGTGTCCACGTTCCTTGTCTCATGACCCCACTCCTCTGTCTGCAAAGCTCGTGGCACCAAACTGAGTCCTCCAGCTGCCTTCCCGTCTCTGTGATTCCCTCCCATGAGTCTCTCTCTCACTTTTAAGGTCTCCTGATTACACTGGCCCACCAGGGTAACTCAGGATTATCTCCCTGTTTTCAAGTCAGCTGATTAGCAACCTAGCTCCATTTGCAACCTTAATTCCCTCTGGCCATGTGTTATGGACTGAATGCATCCCCTCAAAATTCATAAGCTGAACACCTAACCCCTCACACTGTGATGGTGTTTGGAGTCAGGGCCTTTGGAAGGTGACTCTAGGTCATAAGGGTGGAGCTCTCGTGAATGGAATTAGTGCCCTAGTAAGAAGAGGCTGGGCTTCCCTTGTAGCTCAGTTGGTAAAGAATCTGCCTGCAATGCAGGAGACCTGGGTTCGATTCCTGGGTTGATTCCTGGAGAAGGGTTTGATTCCTAGGTTGATTCCTGGAGGAGAAAATGGCAATCCACTCCAATATTCTTGCTTGGAAAGTCCCATGGACAGAGGAGCCTGGCAGGCTGCAGTCCATGGGGTCACAAGAGCCAGAGATAACTTAGCGACTAAACCACCACCACCAAGAGGCTAGAGAGCTCTATGGCCCTTCCCACTATAGAAGCATATCACAAAAGTCAGTCATCCAGACCCAGAGGGATGGGATGGGGAGGGAGGTGGGAGAGGTGTTCAGGATGGGGGAACACGTGTACACTCATGGCGGACTCAAGTCAGTGTATGGCAAAACCAATACAATATTATAAAATAAAAGTAATTAATTAATTAATTAAAAAAAAAAGTCAGCCTTCTCTGTAACACAACCATGCCTTAAACTGTGAGAAATGCTTGCTGGTTAAGCCACCCAGTGAGCAGCATTTTTGTTATTGCAGCCTGAACGTCCCAAGAACCATGGAATTTAACATATTACAGGATATAGGGATTAAGACATGGGCATCTTTGTCTTAAGGGGGAGGGGAGCTATTATTCTGCCAACCATAGGGATTATGTTACATGAGCCACAAATCTTGTTTTTGTGACACCTATATATAAGTAAAGGAAATGTTACCCATTCTCCAATAATAAGAGCCACAACCAGTTACTAAGCACCATGCTCTGTGCTGAGCAGCATATCTAGTAACTATGGGGTTAGAAAACTACAGCTCATTACCTGTTTTTGTAAATAAAGTTTTATTGGGACACAGGCAGACCACTTGTTTATATACTATCTCTGGCTGTTTTCTCTCTACAACAGTAGTTGTAACAGAATATATATGACCCACACACCTGAAATATTCACTATGGCCCTTCACAGGAGAAAAACTTGCCAAACCTATGTATCAGCTCATTAAATAACCTTTTGACGTCAGTTGTCTTATTATAGTCCCCATTTTACAGATCAAAAACCTGAAGCACAGAGAGAAAAGGAACTTGGCTCAAATCACACAGCTCCCAAGAAACAGAGTCAGAATTTAAAGGTCCTTTAGCCATTGTTCAGTCGCTAAGTCATGTCCCACTCTTTGCAACCCCCTGAACTGCAGCAAATCAGACTTCCCTGACTCTCACTATCTCCTGGAGTTTGCTCAAACTCATGTCCATTGAGTCGGTGATGCCATCCAACCATCTCATCCTCTGTTGTCCCTTTCTCCTCCTGCCCTCAAGCTTATCCAGCATCAGGGTCTTTTTAACGAGTCAGCTCTTCGCATCAGGTGGCCAAAGTACTGAATCTTCAGCTTCAGCCTCAGCAACGAATATTCAGAGTTGAGTCTCTGAAATAACCGTACACTAAAGACCCAAACGCTGTCTCATAAGAATCCTACCTAAGTATTATTGGGCTTCCCAGGTGGCACTAGTGGTAAAGAATCTACCTGCCAATGCAGGAGACGTAAAGATGCAGGTTCTATCCCTGGGTTGGGAAGATCCCCTGGAGGAGAAAAGGGCAACCCACTCCAGTTTTCTTGCCTGAAAAATCTGATGGACAGAAGAGTCTGGCATGCTATAGTCCATGGGGTCACAAAACCATCAGACACAACTGAGCAACTTAGGACACAGGTAATATTGTCCTCATTTTAGAGATGTAGATGAGGCTTACAGTCCTACAGCTGGTCATGGCAGAGGTAAGGTTCAGGCCCAGGTCTGTCTGACTCCAGAATGTCTGCTCCCCTAACATGCAGTGATACACTGCGTCACTCAGGGGAACCACCCTTACAGGGTGGGAAACAAGGAGGCTGCCTGGCCAGTTATGTGTGAGCTGGGATTTGAAGAATAAATGAGATTTTGAGCTGCAAAGCTGAGGCTGAAGAATGGGGTATTTCAGGGAAATGGATAGCACGAGAAGAAATCTTAGAGGTTAAAAAAAAAAAATCACTCAGTATGTTTGGTGACTGGTGAGGAGGCTGGAGTTGAGAACTTCAACAAGAGAGCAGTGGAGGTTGGACTGAATTGATGGGAGAACCAAAGTATTTGGATCTTAAATGCCAAGCGATAGTATGGGGTTTTATCTGAGGACAGAAAAGAATTTCAAGTTGGAGCTTATCCATCATCATCTATGAAAAGAGAAATAAGGTGATGGTGGAAGAGACAGAAGAGAAGGAAAAGGCACTTGGTTAAAGAAGAATCACAGGAGGGTCACAGGAAAGAAAAGGTCAAGGAGACAAAGGCAGACAGGCATCTCTGAGCTGGATGCTAGTGAAAAGGGTGACGCCATGGATAGTAAAGAGATGAGGGACTTTGCTGGTGGTCCAGTGGCTAAGACTTTGAGCTCCCAATGCAGGGAACACGGGTCAATGCCTGGGCAGGGAACTAAGATCCCACATGCCCCGGGACAGCTAAGACTGCGCCCTGCAACTACTGAACCCACACACCACAACTAGAGAAGAGCCTGCCCGTCGCAACAAGAGTCCACATGCCACGATGAAGATCCTGTGTATCTCAACTATGAACCAGCACAGCCACATCAATCAATCAATCAATCAATATTTTTAAAAATTAAAAAACTTTTTTTTTTCAAGGAGATGAGAAAAAAACTGGTTGTATTGAGTAGCTGACAGTTATTTTGGCTTTGGTTCTGCTGTATGTGGGATTCTAGCATCATGTCCAGGTAGGTACACCAGCAGAAGCTGAAAATTCAGAATTAGGGTTCAAGGGACATCGCTGTATTAGACAGAGCACTAGATGGAGAGGGCTGTGTGTAGAGGTCATGGCTGGAACTGTGGACCTGGACAAGGTCTCTGGTGTCATTCTCCGTGAGATCTGCAAAAGCACATGGACTCTGTGGGTCCTCACCAGCAGCATCTTTGATCTCAGGAGTGGAGACTCCCAACATTATAACATCTTTCAGGAGAGCCAAGACTCAGCATGTGCACCCAGTCACACAGTCTCGCCTGACTCTGTGCAACCCCATGGATTGTAGCCCACCAGGCTCCTCTGTCCATGGGACTTTCCAGGCAAGAATACTGGAGTGGGTTGCCATGCTCTCCTCCAGGGGATCTTCCTGATCCAGGGATTGAACCCAAGTCTCCAGCACTGGCAGGTAGATTCCTTACCACTGAGCTACTGGGAAAGCCCCCGCTTACTCAGAATCCTCAGTAAGTCCATGAGGCCTTGTGAGAGTAAAACCAACAGCTCCTCTTTCAGTACTCCTTTCTCTATGTCCCACCCAGGCCCCTGACTACCCCTTCCTCCACCAGAAGCACAGTTCAGTCCTCGCAATTGGCTAATGCGATTCTGGAATCAAATATGTTCTCCACAGAGGATCAAGCTTTTCTGCACTAGCTCCTTTGTGTATATTGTAAAAACAACTGCTCTGCTCAGACAGGATGATTAACTGATAGGTCTATGGCTAGATCATGAATTTTAAAGTTAGTAACAAAGTGTTTAGCATGTTTCACTTGTATCAACATGCTGATAGGTCTATGGCTGGATCATGAATTTTTAAAGTTAGTAACAAAGTGTTTAGCATGTTTCACTTGTATCAACATGCATGGAAACGTCATCTCCAGCCTACCCTTGTGAGACTCATCCTGTAAGGGTGAATATGGGGATCATTCCTGTTTTACAAATGAAAATAAACTGAGATGAAGAGTCTCTATGTGGCTCCCCAAGGTGACCTTATATTCTGTCCCTTCCTCGGTGCCAGAATTTCCAAGTCAGCTCCAAGGGTCAGTGAGAAAGACTAAGCACCTGAGTGCTGAGAGGAGGGTCAGGTGCTATCATGTGACTGCTGATGACAACAGGTGCCTCAGACTCTGCACTGCTCTTCCAATAAAGCTGTTTTTTAAAGAACAAGATCATAAAAATTCTACAAGGAAGATAACAGTCTGGCATTGATGGGCTTGCAAGCTGCTCTCCATTGCCTTGAATTTAGCAAGGAAAAGTTTTACACCAAAGGCAATATTTTGTATTTGTATTCTCTTGGGTTCTTTTAAAAAATGTCCTTCATTTAGATTAGTAATAAGAACATATGTTCTAAATAATTCCCATGTGGACAACAGATCAGAAACAGCTAACTAACATAATAGCATGACAGTGACTTCAAAACATGTTGACTTAAGGAAAAAGACTTCAAAGGCGAAAAAATGTTTTTCAAAGGAGAGTCTGTTATATTCAAGAAGTTAGAAACATTTATGAATCTAAGTGTCCTGCATTTAACAGATGACTTGTATGCCTTTAATGTCAACTAGCTCATCTCTACCTACCTCATGTTAGACAAAATTAAGTGAAAGGAGGTATAGAGTAAAATTCAGACAAAATAATTTGATGACTAAAGTGTGCAGGATGAGAGAACATGGATTTATCCATTCATAGGCCCAGTGATCACCAACACAATCCTCTGAATCAGAACAGAACAAGTGGGTCAGAGTATGATTTCAGCTTTCTAACGAAGTTGCCCAAAGATTAAGGGAGCTTCCTTTGGGCTTCCCTGGTGGCTCAGCAGTAAAGAATCTGCCTGCCAATGCAGGAGGCATGGGCTTAATCCCAGACTCAGGAAGTTCCCTCAAGAAGGAAATGGCAACCCATTCCAGTTTTCTTGCCCGGAACATCCCATGGACAGAGGCACCTGGCAGGCTGCAGTCCATGGGGTCACAAAGAGTTGGGCACGACTTAGCAACTAAACAACAGCCACCTGGGGACTGGAAAATTCTCTCTCACTGCTAGTGTTCAGGCTCATCAAACTTTCTCTAAGGATAATTCAAAATTTAGAGGGACTTTGGAGAGGCTTGCATCACAGACCTTCTCTGACTCTCGGAGAAAGGGATCCTGAATGGTGGCTCTCAAAATTATTTTGATCTATGACCACTTGTTGAGGAGTCTCTGGCCCTCTGGGAATCTAGGGCTGTACTTTGAGAGAGGACGTAGCCATTCAACCAAGATGTATCGAAAACATACTATCTTCCAGGTACCATTGTTCAAACTGTTGATTCAATAAATATTTACTGAAGGTTTGCTGTGTGCCAGACATTGTACTTGGCCTTGGCAATATAGTGTTGCTCATGGGGATAAGACAAATACATGAGTAAGATACAAAGATTTTTAAGTATTATAAATAAATAAAATAGGGCAATGAGGATGAAAGCCAGTGATTAGGGGGTTCAGGGGGCTTCCTTTGGATTAAGAGCAGGCTTCCCTGAAATAGCTGTCTTGGGGTTAAGAGGAAATATGAGAAGTGAACATCTGAAAAGCAAAAGCCAGAGGAAGAAAGAGCAAGTCCAAAGCTCTGAGGTAGGAACAAAAGAGAGTTGTAAGAAGACCAGGGTGGCCAGATAGAAGGAGAATAAGATGAAGTGTGAGCAGGTGTAGGAGTCAGGTTAGAAGGATGTGCAGGCTGTAGTAAGGGGTGCAGACTCCATTCTAAGTTAGATGGGCAGCCAGGAGAAGATTCTAAGCAGAGGATCTCACCATCCCCTTCACTTGGGATTTCATGAAAAACTGTACAGAGAGGACTTAAACCTGGAAACAAGGAAGAGGGACACACCTAAAAACAGAGTGGAGAGTGGAGATCACCTCAGCCCTGAGCAGAAAGGGTGGAAAGGTCTTGGGAAAGGGCTGGGAGAGGACAGCGGAGCGGCTGCCTCTTCAGGAAGGAAGAGTCAGTCCACGTGATCTTATTTGCAAAGCAAAAATAGAAACACAGATGTGGAGAATGAACATGGATACCAAGGGGGTAAGTGGGAGGGGGTGGGATGAACTGGGAGACTGGGATCGACACATATGCACAACTGAGAACTATGCCTAACACAGACAACAAATGAGAACCGACTGCATGGCACAAGGCGTGCCACCCAGTGCTCTGTGGGGACCCAAAGGGGAGAGAAATCCAAACAAGAGGGGACACGTGTATACGTATAGCTGATTCTCTTTGCTATACAGCAGAAACTAATACAACACTGTAAAGTAATTTTTACTCCCCTATAAAAATATTAATTAAAAAAAAATTTTTAAGAGAAAGTCTACAGACCTGAGTTCAATCAGTGATCAGAGGTGGCTCTGCATGAGGTGAAAACCTGGTTCGAGAAGGACAGGATGATGCGGCTACTCTGAGAAGCTTGGGTTCAGAGTGGGGAGGAGAGTTTGGAAGAAGCAGCCAGCACTCTGGATGCTGTTTTAGCCCCCTTCTTGGGCCAGGCTCTGACCCAAATACCCAGAATTCTAACCCCCTCCGCTCTAAAGCTCCAGAGTCCCCTTCAGCCTCTCTTAGGTTCCTTTAATGGGGCCAGAATGGGGCTTCGTACATGGCTCAGTGGTAAGAATCCACCTGCCAAGGCAGGAGACATAGGTTTGATCCCAGGGTTTGGAAGGTCCCCTGGAGAAGGAAATGCAATCCACTCCAGTATTCTTGCCTGGGAAATCCCATGGAGAGAGGAGCCTGGCAGGCTACAGTCCATGGGATCGCAGAGTCGGACACAATTGAAGCAACTGAGCATGCGTGCATGCAATGGGGTCAGCATAGGAGAGAAACCACTGCAGAGAGAAGTCCAAAGATGCCCCCACATTACCACTGCTCCTTGGCTACCAAAGACACTTTTCCCAAAGGACAGAAGGAGCGACAGTGCCCCCCAAAATAGCCATTTGCTCTTGATTTAATATCATAAAAGAATGCATGTCTCCACACCTGAACAAGAGCTGTCATAACCACAGTGCCGTAACTAGTTCAGGGTACAGCAGTACTTGACCCATGAACCTCTTGCAAGACAAGCAACAGCAGAAGGCAGGCAGGCTATGCACTCAGATAAGCTTGGGTTTGAACACCAGACTTGAAAGCTGTTTGACCTTGGGCAAGTTACTCCACCTGGCTGAGCTCTGGGTTCATCTTCTTAAAAGGGGATAAAAGCATCGGCTCTTACAGCTGCCACGTGGAGTGGATGATGTATGCAAACCCTGAGCATGGTACCAGGCACATATGCTGCTGCTGCTAAGTCGCTTCAGTCATGTCCAACTCTGCGACCCCATAGACGGCAGCCCACCAGGCTCCCTGTCCTTGGGATTCTCCAGGCAAGAACACTGGAGTTGCCATTTCCTTCTCCAATGCACGAAATTGAAAAGTGAAAGTGAAGTCGCTCAGTCATGTCCAACTCTTCGCAATCCCATGGACAGCTGCCTACCAGGCTCCTCCATCCATGGGATCTTCCAGGCAAGAGTACTGGAGTGGGGTGCCATTGCCTTCTCCGACCAGGCACATATAGTAGGTCATTAAAGTTGCCTCCCTTTCTTCCAGCTGGGATCGTTGGCAGTTCTCTAAGTTAGCCTGTTCTTTTTCTCTCTCTGTAGACATTTTGAGCTGAGCCACATAAAGGTGAAGGGCATAGACACCCTGGCACTGCGACACAAAACAAGGTTGAAAAATAATTTGCTCTGTATGCCTAGCAGCCTGCCCAGCACAGAGGAACTCAGGCAAGCGGTGATGGGCTCTGTTGTCTCGAGCACTGGCGCTGAAGGACTGATACAGAAGCAAGAGGTCAGATCACCAAGAGCTCTTCCCCTCACTGAAAACATCTTAAATTTGATCTGAGAGTCAAGAAGCCCATTTCTAAGACCAGAACAGAACTTTCTTCATGGGAACAGGCCATTCCAAATTACACTACTGGCCCCTTACTTTCCATTTCCCTCACTGCTTAGAACTCTCGAGAAATCTTCCAGCCCCTTAATTCAGAAGCTGGAGGCCAGCTTATACCATCTGATCCTGGCAGAGGGAAGGCCACAGAGACTTTTACCCATCACAAAACAGGGCTGTATTTTTCTTTCATAGAAGTCAGGCGGCCACAGGCACTGGACATACGACTTCATAACTCAGTTCACTCCACTAGGCACTGGGGTTACTTGATCTAGGAAAACAGCTCCTGACAGCCCCTGGGTTTTCCCTGTGTGGGTCCTGAGCAGGTAGGAACCATCAGGCCCTTGTTGAGACCTCCAGTATTACCTGTCGAAGCTGAACTAAATCACAGAGGAACAGCTTCAGCAGCATCGCCTTCAAATAAAAGCATCAAGTTAATAACAAACAATGGAAGAAGAAATTGCTGACCAAGTTTGCAATCACAAGAGAGGTACTTGTTCTGCTGCAAAATGAACGCTGGAAAAAGTGCATGAATTTTAAAAGCCAAGTGAAGCTAGTGTCTTGCACAGTGGCACAGAAGGGAATTCTTCCTGGATGGAACAAGTAAATGACAGGATCTTATCTCTTTGCAAAAGAAGGGAAGTGTCCATTTTATCACAGTCAAGGCATTTTTTTAATATTCATTTATTTCACATTCTGTGAACCTGTTATTGACTGGGCTTCAGTATGAGCATGGTAGAGATAAGGTTACAAATGTAACCTGGATTCAGTGCTGAATTTTATCTGCGTATCAATCCTGGGGGATATTCCTGGACTCAGTATACATATGAGCTCCGGCACCTATTTCTTGAGGAAGAGGGACAGTGAGGAAGTAGGTGAACTATAATCTGGGGCTTTTGTTGAGCTTTCTGGAAAGTCGAGTTCAAGTGCTCCCATGGGAATGACGGTTCTAACCCACAACAGCCCTCAGAGAATTTGTGGGTTATGACAGCTCCCTTGGATGCCAACTTCCAGGGTATTCCTGTTACTTCTGTTGCTCCGGTATGACTGCCTCCTCCTTCTGGTACTAAATTCCCTTTCCTATGAGGAACCAGCCCCGATACAGTCCTTCCCAACCACCCTCATCAGGAAGCTGTAAAGACTCATGCCAGACAGTCAGTCTTCTCTGGGATTTTGCTGCTAGTGCTGTTTTGAGGGGTCACCATGCTAACAAAACAGGCTTCCCTTCTCTGGCGGCTCAGCAGTAAAGAATCAGCCTGCAGTACAGGAGGCCTATGTTCAATCCCTGCATCAGGAAGATCCCCTGGAGGAGGGCATGGCAACCCACTCCAGTATTCTTGCCTGGAGAATCCCATGGACAGAGGAGCCTGGCGGGCTACAGTCTGCAGGGTTGCAAAGAGTCAGACACGACTGAGCATGCACACATGCAAGCTAACAGGACATGAGTCTAGAGGCAGAGGGTGGCCATTTCACCCCTCACATGGAGGAACCAGTCTAAGAGGTGGGAGAATGGTTCATGGTGGCATTATTTAAGCCTCTGGACCCAACCAGACCTAAAGTCAGATGCACTCCTAAACATGCAAGTTTTGAAAACTAATATCTATCTTGTGTCCTTAAGCAACTTGAGTTCATCACTTACAACCGAAAATACAAAATTGATCATTAAATCATAGAACAGACCCTGGAAGAACTATTGCAGGAAACTCTGAGTAGTATTTCCAGCAGCAATTTGGGAAACTCTTGAGGATCTGTCTTTTGCCAAGTTTGTGGTCAATACCAAGCTGATGCTAAAGGTTCCCAATGGGACACCTCTTGGAGCTGTTCCCTAGTCCTGGTGCTGAACAGAAACCTTTGTGTGACCTGCATCTGAGCTCTAAAATACAAAAGGGAAGGTCCCTATGGAAACAGCAGCTGGGATCACCAGCTCCCATGGGAAGCCTTCCAATTGGCTCTGCAGTTTTAGGGGAATTAAGAACCATTGACAGTAGCAAGAAGGTAAGTCTGGCTAGTCCAAGGGAGCCTAGAGGCAAAGACTCTGGCAATAAGCAGAATCCTACAGTTAGCAACAATCTGGAAGCAAAAATCCAGGCACTCCTAAGAACTGGAATTAAGAGTTGTTGCATGTGAGAGAGAAGAAGGAGAAAAGTAGGACTCTGATTGTAGAGCCAATGGAGCACTGAAGTCAGAGGCCCTGGGTTCAAGTCCCAGTTCTCACATTTATAAGACATCTGGCCTTAGGAAAGTACCATTCTCAGCCTCAAATTAAGGAAGTAGATGATAATTAAAATCAAAACAAAGGCCTGAATTGGTTTTTATCTCTATTAGAGTTCTGTACTTTCTGAATTGTGGTACTTTGTATCTCTGTTTATGTGTCTGCCCCACTCCCCGCTGTACTCATTTTCTTTATCCATCCTCCTTTTAACTCAGTACATGAAACTCAAAATTATATACATAACAAGTTAGTGAAATTAGACAATGCATATCAGTTCACTTCAGTTCTGTCACTCAGTCGTGTCCAATTGTTTGCAACCCCATGAACCGCAGCACACCAGGCCTTCCTGTCCATCACCAACTCCCGGAGTCCACCCAAACTCATGTCCATTGAGTTGGTGATGTCATCCAACCATCTCATCCTCTGTCGTCCCCTTCTCCTCCTGCCTTCAAACTTTCCCAGCATCAGGGTCTTTTCCAACGAATCAGCTCTTCTCATGAGGTGGCCAAAGGACTGGAGTTTCAGCTTTAGCATCATTCCTTCCAAAGAAATCCCAGGGTTGATCTTCAGAATGGACTGGTTGGATCTCCTTGCAGTCAAAAGGACTCTCAAGAGTATTCTCCAACACCACAGTTCAAAAGCATCAATTCTTCAGCACTCAGCTTTTTTATAGTCCAACTCTCACATCCATACATGACCACTGGAAAAACTATAGCCTTGACTAGACAGACCTTTGTTGTCAAAGTAATGTCTCTCCTTTTAATATGCTGTCTAGATTGGTCATAACTTTCCTTCCAAGGAGTAAGCATCTTTTAATTTCATGGCTGCAGTTATCATTTGCAGTAATTTTGGAGCCCAAAAAAATAAAGTCTGACACTGTTTCCAGTTTCCCCATCTATTTGCCATGAAGTGATGGGACCGGATGCCATGATCTTAGTTTTCTGAATGTTGAGTTTTAAGCCTCTCTTTCATTTTCATCAAGAGGCTCTTTAGTTCTTCACGTTCTGCCATAAGGGTGGTGTCATCTGCACATCTGAGGTTATTGATATTTCTCCTGGCAATCTTGATGCCAGCTTGTGCTTCTTCTTCTGCACACAGCACTATTATATAGAACTAGTGAGCAGAATAAAGCTGGTGGAGGTGATGGAATTCCAGTTCAGCTATTTCAAATCCTAAAAGATAATGCTGTGAAAGTGCTGCACTCAATATGCCAGCAAATTTGGAAAACTCAGCAGTGGCCACAGGACTGGAAAAGGTCAGTTTTCATTCCAATCCCAAAGAAAGGCAATGCCAAACAATGTTCAAACTACTGCACAATTGCACTCATCTCACACACTAGCAAAGTAATGCTCAAAATTCTCCAAGCCAGGCTTCAACAGTATGTGAACCATGAACTTCCTGATGTTCAAGCTGGATTTAGAAAAGGCAGAGGAACCAGAGACCAAATTGCTAACATCCGTTAGATCATCAAAAAAGCAAGAGAGTTACAGAAAAAGATCTACTTCTGCTTTATTGACTATGCCAAAGCCTTTGACTGGATCACAACAAACTGTGGAAAATTATTAACAAGACAGGAATACCAGACCACCAGACCTGCCTCCTGAGAACTCTGTATGTAGATCAAGAAGCAACAGTTAGAACCAGACATGGAATAACAGACTGGTTCCAAATCTGGAAAGGGGTACATCAAGGCTGTATATTGTCACCTTGCTTATTTAACTTATATGCAGAGTACATCATGAGAAACACCAGGCTGGATGAAGCACAAGCTGAAATCAAGATTGCCGGGAGAAATATCAATAACCTCAGATATGTAGATGACGCCACCCTTATGGCAGAAAGTGAAGAACTAAAGAGTCTCTTGGTGAAAGTGAAAGAGGAGAGTGAAAAAGTTGGCTTAAAATTCAACATTCAGAAAACTAAGATCACAGCATCTGGTCCCATCACTTCATGGCAGATAGATGGGGAAACAGTGGAAACAGTGAGACACTTTATCTTGAGGGGTCCAAAATCACTGCAGATGGTGACTACAGCCATGAAATTAAAAGACGCTTGCTCCTTGGAAGAAAAGCTATGACCAACCTAGACAGCATATTCAAAAGCAGAGACATTGCCAACAAAGGTCCGCCTAGTCGAAGTTATGCTTTTTCCAATAGTCATGTATGGATGTTAGAGCTGGACTGTAAAGAAAGCTGAGCTCTGAAGAATTGATGCTTTTGAACTGTGGTGTTGGATAAGACTCTTGAGAGTCCCTTGGACTGCAAGGAGATCCAACCAGTCTATCCTAAAGGAAATCAGTCCTGAATATTCATCGGAAGGACTGATGCTGAAGCTGAAACTAGAATCCTTTGGCCGCCTGATGTGAAGACCTGACTCACTTGAAAAGACCCTGATGCTGGGAAAGATTGAACGCAGGAGGAGAAGGGGACAAAAGAGGATGAGAGGGCTGGGTGGCATCCCTGATACGATGGACATGACTTTGAGTAAGCCCTGAGAGTTGGTGTTGGACAGGGAACTGGTGTGCTGCAGTCCGTCGGGTCGCAAAGAGTCAGACATGATTGAGCAACTGAACTGAACTGAACTGAACTGAACAGTAAGCAGAAAACAAAATCAGAGACCAAGACAGGAACTAAATTACTGGACCTGAATATGCCAGGATCAAACAGGGGAGGACAAGACTCCTGGACCCTGGCCTAAGTGACTTAATGCTGTATCCCAAGACACAGAAAGCAAAAAGCCTTCCTGAGTAGGTCCCATATTTATTCCCTTCTTTAGAGCCAACATGATTTAAATCCTCAGTAGGAGGCATCTCATAATAATGAACCACCATTAATGCTCAGTGTCCACTGGAAGGAAACAGCTATTAGAAATACCTGAGAACAGATTAAGGCCCAGATGTCTCTACTGTTCCGGTACTTGTGATCATTGAAGGAGACAGAGGTTAAGTTCTCACTGGGAACGGTTTATACATTTATATATTCTTTGCTTAGAAGAATGCATCTGTATCTTTTTCAAAGTCTGAAAAGTGTTATCTAAGATGCTGTAGGTGGCCACTGGAATCAATTTCAGAGATAAGCAATAACACAAACTTTAGGTTCTCAGTCAGGGAAAGAGGATTATAAGACATGGAAACTACTAAATAGTCCCGCTTAAGACATGGACTGCACTTTCTAGTTTTAGTGATATAAGTTCAAAACTGTATGCTTCCAAAGGTTAAAAGTGACTATATTTCACAAAAGATCTAGGCATTTTATGTTATCTTCCATCCCGTTTCCAAAATTATATCCATCCAAAGTATTGAAGTAAATTAACAGTTTTTTTTTAATACTTTATTCTACATTACAATACTGTATTTGTTTTGCCATACATTGACATGAATCAGCCACAGGTGTCCACGATCTCCCAATGCCAAAGCCCCCTCCCACCTCCCACCCCACATCCTCTCCCTGAATCATCCCGTGCACCAGCCCCATGCGTCCTGCATCCTGCATCGAACATAGACTGGCGCTTCATTCTTACAAGATAGTATACATGTTTCAATGCCGCTCTCCCAAACCATCCCACCCTCTCCCTCTCCCTCAGAGTCCAAAAGTCCGTTCTATACCTCTGAGTCTCTTTTGTTGTCTCACATAGAGGGTCTTCATTACTATCCTTCTAAATTCCATATATATGTGTCAGTATACTGTATTGGTGTTTTTCTTTCTGGCTTACTTCACTCTGTATAATCGGCTCCAATTTCATCCATCTCATTAGAACTGAGTCAAATCTGTTCTTTTTAAGGGCTGAGTAGTACTCCATTGTGTATATGTACCACAGCTTTCTTATCCATTCATCTGCTGATGGACATCTAGGTTGTTTCCATGTCCTGGCTATTATAAACAGTGCTGCAATGAACATTGGGGTACATGTGTCTCTTTCAATTCTGGTTTCCTCGGTGTGTATGCCCAGCAGTGGTATTGCTGGATCATAAGGCAGTTCTATTTGCAATTTTTTAAGGAATCTCCACACTGTTTTCCATAATGGCTGTACTAGTTTGCATTCCCACCAGCAGTGTAAGAGGGTTCCCTTTTCTCCACATCCTCTCCAGCATTTATTGCTTGTAGACTTTTGGATCGCAGCCATTCTGACTGGTGTGAAATGATACCTCATTGTGGTCTTGATTTGCATTTCTCTGATAATAAAGAGAATTCCACAAATTCCCAGAATATAGAAAAGCCACCCCAAACACAGCAATATAACCAGGATGAAGAGACAGAGGAATACCCAGCAGGTAAAGGAACAGGAGAAATGCCCACCAAACCAAACAAAGAGAGGAAGAGATAGGGAATCTACCTGAGAAAGAATTCCAAATACTGATAGTGAAAATGATCCAAAATCTTGAAATCAAAATGGAATCACAGATAAATAGCCTGGGGTCAAGGATTGAGAAGATGCAAGAAAGGTTTAACAAAGACCTAGAAGAAATAAAAAAGAGTCAACATATAATGAATAATGCAATAAATGAGATCAGAAACACTCTGGAGGCTACAAATAGTAGAAGATAGGATTAGTGAAATAGAAGATAAAATGGTAGAAATAAATGAATCAGCGAGGGAAAAAGAAAGACGAATTAAAAGAAATGAGGACAACCTCAGAGACCTCCAAGACAATATGAAGCGCTCCAACATTCAGAATTATAGGAGTCCCAGAAGAAGAAGACAAAAAGAAAGACCATGAGAAAATACTTGAGGAGATAATAGTTGAAAACTTCCCTAAAATGGGGAAGGAACTAATCACCCAAGTCCAAGAAACCCAGAGAGTGCCAAACAGGATAAACCCAAGGCGGAACACCCCCAAGACATATACTAATCAAACTAACAAAGACCAAACACAAAGAACAAATATTAAAAGCAGCAAGGGAAAAACAACAAATAACACACAAGGGGATCCCCATAAGAATAACTGCAGATCTTTCAATAGAAACTCTTCAGGCTAGGAGGGAATGGCAAGACATACTTAAAGTGATGAAAGATAATAACCTTCAACCAAGACTACTGTACCCAGCAAGGATCTCATTCAAATATGAAGGAGAAATCAAAAGCTTTACAGACAAGCAAAAGCTGAGAGAATTCAGCACCACCAAACCAGCTCTCCAACAGTTTTTTAATATCTCAAAAGATTTTCTCATAATTTTTCCTCCAGTTCTATTATACATAAAAGTTCATGATACTCAAATGCCAAAAGGATTGTAATTGATACACTAAACTGGTATCACATCTCAAACATAGATGACTGTCCTTGGTATTTTTCTATTTCCTACTCATATAATGATATATTCATAAAGCACACATGGAGACAAAAATTATGTTTTCTTTTAAGACAAAGAATCTATTCATTGCTTCTTTTATAAAGCTCAATTCACTTTCTAAAGATAACCCTGAGATTATATTAAGTTGGCCATAAGCATTAATCAATGTCTTATTTGCTCAAATAAAAATGCTATTATTCTTGGCCAAAGATAGTGATATGAGTTATATAGCAAAGTTGGTAAATGAATCCATAAAATTAGAAATATAAAAATAAAATGGGGACACCAAAACTGTCTCAGCCTGTTTTGAAGACCTGTGAAGATTGTAAAATTAAAATACACAGGGTTGGGAATTCCCTGGCAGGCCAGTAGTTAGGACTTGGTACCCTCATGCGGTGGCCCAGGTTCAATCCATGGTCAGGGAAGTAAGATCCTACAAGCCACACAGTACAGTAAAACAGAACAGAATAAAATAAATGCACAGGGAAGTAGCTGGAATGATTCATGCAGCAACGGATCACAATTAAAGATATCAGTATGAATGCATATTTAGCTTAATATGGATACAGATAGAAATACTGTTAGATACATGGGTTAGTAGACACAAAAATATATCCTTGTTTTGTCAGCGAGAGGGCCTGGAAGCAATAACACCCAAGTAGCAATGAACACACCTAAGAATCTTGGTTTCTAATATCATTCTCAAAAAAAAAAAAAAAAAAGAATCAGGGCTCCCTGGATAAATGACTGACTCTCAGGATTGGAGCAAGAAATATATAAGATGATCCTGGAGTTTCTTATTGTGCCAGAAAGTAAGAAAGTTCTTTAAAAAATGAAAGAAAGAAAACCACAATGATGAGATTATACCAAAGGGACCCAGAAATCAACTAAAAGAGCTTCCAATGGCTAGAGCTAGAACAATTTGAGAAAAAAAAGTACCGGGTTATAGTCAAAGGATAAATAAACACCCATGAGTCTATTCTCACATATAAATAAATAAATAAAGCCTTCAATAACTATGCCTGCCCTCCAGAAATGTACTTTAATAGTCTGAAGTGAAACCTAAGCCTAAGATTTGCTTTACTTTTAATTCCACGAGTTATTCTAATTTGCATCCAGGCAGATAACCATTGGAATAGATGACTCTTGAGGTTCCATCCAGTCCTCAAATTTTGCCATCTTTAATTTTCTTTAGTAGGAACCTTCAAGCCAAATGTTTAGTAGGAACTCGTCTTACCAGAATGACATTTATATACTTGCATTTTTTAATCTAATGCTAGAATATCAGACCACCTGACCTGCCTCATGAGAAACCTGCATGCAGGTCAGGAAGCAACAGTTAGAACTGGACATGGAACAACAGACTGGTTCCAAATTGGGAAAGGAGTATGACAAGGCTGTATATTGTCACCCTGCTTATTTAACTTATATAAAGAGTACAACATGAGAAATGCTGGGCTGGAGGAAGCATAAGCTAAAATCAAGATTACCAGGAGAAATAATAACCTCAGATTTGCAGATGACACCACCCTTATGGCAGAAAGCGAAGAACTAGAGAGAGAGTCTCTTGATGAAAGTGAAAAAGGAGAGTGCAAAAGTTGGTTTAAAGCTCAACATCAAAAAACTAAGATCATGGCATCTGGTCCCATCACTTCATGGCAAATAGATGGGAAAACAGTGGAAACAGTGGGTGACTTTAATTTTTCTGGGCTCCAAAATCACTGCAAGTGGTGACTGCAGCCAAGAAATTGAAAGATGCTTACTCCTTGGAAGGAAAGTTATGACCAACCTAGACAGCATATTAAAAAGCAGAGGCATTATTTTGTCAAAAAGGTACATCTAGTCAAGGCTATGGTTTTTCCAGTAGTCATGTATGGATGTGAGAGTTGGACTATAAAGAAAGCTGAGCAGTGAAGAATTGATGCTTTTGAACTGTGGTGTTGGAGAAGACTCTTGAGAGTCCTTTTGACTGCAAGGAGATACAACCAGTCCATCCTAAAGGAGATCAGTCCTGGGTGTTCATTGGAAGGACTGATGCTGAAGCTGAAACTCCTATACTTTGGCCACCCTGATGCGAAGAGCTGACTCATTTGAAAAGACCCTGATGCTGGGAAAGATTGAAGGCAGGAGGAGAAGGGGACGACAGAAGATGAGATGGTTGGATGGCATCACTGACTCAATGGACATGGGTTTGGGTGGACTCTGAAGTCGGTGATGGACAGGGAGGCCTGGTGTGCTGCAGTTCCTGGGGTCGCAAAGGGTCAGACACCACTGAGTGACTGAATTGAACTGAACATAATAAATTACCCAAAAACTTTTCCTTGAATTTGTCTAACGTTTTGGTCCTCAAACCTTTTTAACTCAAAAGTATTGAGGACTCCAAAGACCTTTTTGCTTATGTGGCTTATATTCATTGATATTTAGTGCATTATAAATCAGAACTGAGATATTTTGTAAATATTTACTTGATTTCAAATAACAGTAAGAAATCTATTACATGTTAGCAGAAACAATATGCTTAAATGAAAGTAACTATACTTTACAAAACAAGATAATTAGGGAGAAGAGTGCCATTGCTTTTCACTTTTGCAAACTTCTCAAATGATTGGCTTAAAAGAAAACGCCAGGTCCTACTACCTGTGTCTGAATTCAACCTGTGGCAATATGTTGCTTTCATTTAAAAAAAAAAATCTGATCTCATACAAATAATTAGAAAGAGAAGAAATATTATAATAGTCCTTTCATGTCCCCATGGATTTCTTTCTTGATACCACATCAAACTTGACAGCTGATAGTTTCTTAAAGGTTAACTGCAAAGTGGAATCTGATATCATATCAATGACCTTTTCATATTCTGCTATATTAAAATTAATTGACCTGTACTACAGTTGAATGGATATTTTGTCTATACATGATTTTGCCATTTCATGCTTTGGTGATTTGGAAAATATTAGTTCACAGAGTAATATGGATATTACAAATGTTACCATATTTAATCATATAATATCAAAATCTCATTTGTTAACATCTTCCCTGATCCCAGCAGAAAAGTGTTAAAGTGTGGGGAAACTGGCAAGATCATGAGAGATACAAGTTTTCCCAACTTTCACCTTTTGCTTGAAAACTGAAATCTTGTCACTGATAGCAAATCTGGTCAGATGTTTTCCTTTAAGAAACAAACTCTCTTGGTTCATTTTTGAGAAAATATGTACCAAACGCCCAGAGTCTAAAAAACTAGTTTTGCCCATCTGTTATTTCTTTCCATTAAAAATGGTGTTTCCTGAAAGCAAAAGCTCAGTCAGCTCACAGCTCCAGCAACCAGGCACAGGGTTCCTCCTGGGACGACCATCCTACTTTGACAGAACATCCGAAGTGTGCTCCTCCCATTTCATCAATCTGGGCGCTGGACTTTGTTCAATTTTCTGCCTATGTCATAAAGTTTTTTGGCCTTAGGAATTCTGAGGCCATAGTTCGTTCTTCAGTTATTTCTCAAATCATACAGAATGTGCACCTTCTTTTGTCTAAATCACCCACAGAAAGCATGTATAGGAGAATTTTAAGAGACTTCTCAAAATAAAGCCTTTCTCAGTACATTATATCTGTTGTTTTTATATATGAAGTAGAGCTTTTTATTAAAGTTGTAGTGTTTGTATCATCAAGGAGAAATGAGCATTCTTCTGATGATGATCCCAAAATTACTGTGAACATGGGACAGGCCTCAGAATAACTAGAAATTCCTAGTACTTCAGTGGCCTTAGCAAACCAAGGCAAATACAATTTACACCTTCTCTAGCCTTCTACAATTTACCGCATGCCTTCGAGTTTGCCTCTTACAATTTAGCCTGCATTCAGTGGCACTAGTGGCAAAGAATCTGCCTGCCAGTGCAGGAGACACAGAAGATGCAGGTTCGATCCTTGCGTCGGGAAGATCCCCTGGAGAAGGAAATGGCAATCCCTTCCAGTACTCTTGCCTGGAAAATTCCATGGACAGAGGAGACCGGCAGACTACAGTCCATGAGGCTGCAAAGAGTCGGACATGACTGAGTGACTGATCACACGCACATACACACAGAAGTACTCCGCTAATATCCAAAATATATAAAGAACCAATGCAACTCAACAGCAACAGATTTTTAATGCACAGAAGAGCTAAATAGACTTTTTTTTTCTGAAGAAGACATACAGATACCAGTAGGCACATGAAAAGATGCTCAACATCACTAATTATCAGGAAAATGCAAAGCAAAACCACAATAAGATATCATCGTATGCCCATTAGAATAGCTATGATCAACATGGATGGGCCGTGAGAGTGTTATGCTAAGTGAACTAAGTCAGACAGAGAAAAACAAACACCAGATGATTTCACTCACATGTGGAACACAAATAAGTAAGTAAACCAGTAAACAATCAAATAAAAACAGACAGCAGACACAGAAAACAGAGTAATGTTTACCGGAGGTGAAAGGGGTTGGGGGAGCACAAAACGGGTAAAGGGGGTCAAGTTTCTGGTGACTAAACTTTTGGTGACGAGCACACTGTACTGTATTCTGAAGTCAAAATATAATGTGAGACACACGAAACTTCTTATCGTTCAATGGCTCAGCCGCGTCCATTTGCAACCCCATGGCCTACAGCATGCCAGGCTTCCCTGGCCTACATAATGAGACTTACATAATTTTATAAACCAATAGAACTATTTTCCTTCTTCTGTACTTACCGCCAGCCAATGTGCATGTCCTTTTACCTTTCAGACAACTTTAGCATTTCATTCTGGGGAACTGAATTCTAAGGCAGCGGAGGACAGAGAGAGTTAGCAGTAACTATATTAACAAGAAAGTTGATGGCTTTCTTCATATCTTTAGACAATTTCTCCTGGAAGTTCAGAGGAAGGAGAGGAAATTGGGGAGTGCTAATGTTTCTCTTGCATGATAGCATGTTTGAATTTTTATTTATTTGGTAATATGGAACACTGTTTCTTCTAATGGCCCTCTGCTTGCAAATATTTACAGAGATCTTTATTCATAGACTTTCAGTCCTGTTTTTGTCCTTATTTCAAAGGTCAGTTCTTTTGCCTTGAGATCTAGAAATCTATTTTCATTTCTAGCTTATTTACTCTCTATATATTTTAAATTGGCAATTTTCCATTCCAATTTACTTATTTATGACTAAAACCTCTATTTCAGGTCTAAATCTACTTACAAAAAGAGAGGACAAGTCTCCCTCTACTCAAGCGGCTAGGACTACCCAGAATACTGCTTAAAAGTTTCCGAGGGTCTATTTTCTAAGCCTCCTATTGATTCATCTTCATTTTGTTTGCAATTTTGAATCTTTGTCCAATCTTCTCTTTGGGAAAGACTTCCAAAATAGCTTAATGGAATACACTCTCTTCCTTGCCCTCTCAAGGCGATTATTAAACTATGGACCACTGGGCTGTTTAAACTCTCTTTGTCTTTCTCATCCTGTGCTTTTAACCATTTTCCCCCATCTGAGGGGGCTAGCAATCAAATGTACTAACTAGTTGGTACAGATTTGATAGTCCAGAACAATAAATATCTAATAAAATCTCAAGCTCTGTAGTAAATTTCTGTCCATCTCTCTGAGGTTAAAATTTTTAAACTAGTGTCCTTTACTCAATTCTAGACCATTGGCTTAAATTCAGCTTCCATGCTGCAATCTTTCACTTTAGATATTTATAGTGTGATAAAAGGGGCATGTCCTTTTATTAAGAAAATACTGAAGAAAGGAAAATTCATTTAGGAGGTCAGAGAAAGGAACAGAAGGAAGAGAAGAGCTCTAAAGCGGGTGATGAAAACAACACAGAAATGAGAGAGGCAAGAAGAGTGGGTTCCATGTGGCTTGAATGATAGTGAACTAGAGTGTTTTTTGCGAGAAAATACCTTAGAGTCAGCATTTTGTTCTGTGGGTTACTTGGCTTAACAATTTTAAAGAAGCTGGCACTGAACCTTTGAATGTTATTATTTCCTAATTTTCCAAGAATCCTTCTTTACTGTGTTAATTTTGACATGTCAAAAGTTTTCCCAAATGGTCTTTGTTATTCTAAATCAAAATACATTTGCCACCTACCAAGGTTAAGTGCAAAAGTGAGGATTACAGAGCAACTTCATGTAGGAAAGAGTTCTTGAGGAGAGTGAAACACTAACACAGATTAACTAGAAAGAGATCACGCAGTAGAATCCCAGGTAATTACTGACTCCACCCATGAGTAAACAACACAACCTCCGGTTGACTTGACAGTGTCTTTATGAGGATTCTGAAGGGGATACAAGGCTAAGTATTAATATAACCCATCAAGTCTGCATGAATTGGCCACAGATCAAACAGATGTCCAACCAATTGTCTTCTAGGTGGGTTTGGAGTGAACAGAAATTTACTGAGCCTGCACCTACACCTGTTCTCTGTGGAGTACTTCTTCATGTATTCAACAGGCACAAGGCAATCCAGGAAGTAACAAAAACACCTTAGACACTACTGTACAAATAGTCAAGCAATTGCAAAAGCAAAGTGATCTGTGGAATCCTCCAGTAGGTTAATGGCAAAAATATTTACCAAGCAGTACAACTGCAAACCCGAAACCCCTAATGATTGTATACATATACTTAAAAATTTTTTTGCGTGCCTACAAACCAAAGGTCTAATTTCCTTAAAATAATTTTGCTAAATAAATTCTAAGATACAAAGCACAGAATATTAAAATAAACTCAGCAGCCAAAGTCACTGAAATAAGCCAGAGATGGTTTGGTTACAAACCCTGGGATAATAAAATAAGCAACAAGAACACTAAAACCTGTTGGAAGCCAAATCATTGTAGAGACAGACTTACCTGGCAGCTAAGACAAATGACAAATAATATTTGTACCAAGTTGCCCAATAAACATGTCCTAGGCCCAAGGAACCCATGGAATGCTACAAGTGAAAGCCTTAGAAATATGTGAAAGCCTGGAACATGTGAAAGGATGAGACTCATCACTTAAAATATGAATCCAAAATGCTGAATTTAGTACCTGCTTAAATAAGGGGAGGTCCCACAAAACTTTATTGAGCAAAGCCAACTGCTATCTACAAGATTTAGGAGGAAAGGCAGGAGGGAGTGGGAAGACATCAGCCTTAGAAATGTTTCTGTGCTAGCTGCAAAAACTATCTAAACAGTGACAGACTTTATTTTCTTGGGCTACAAAATGACTGCGGGTGGTGACTGTAGCCATGAAATTAAAAGACGCTTGCTCCTTGGAAGAAAAGCTATGACAAACCTAGACAGCATACTAAAAATGGAGACATTACTTTGCCTACAAAAGGTCCATCTAGTCAAAGCTATGGTTTTCCAGTGGTCATGTATTGATGTGAGAGTTGGACTGTGAAGAAAGCTGAGTGCAGAAGAATTGATGCTTTTGAACTGTGGTGTTGGAGAAGACTCTTGAGAGTCCCTTGGACTGCAAGGAGATCCAACCAGTCCATCCTAAAGGAGATCAGTCCTGAATATTCATTGGAAGGACTGATGCTGAAATTGAGGCTCCAATACTTTGGCCACCTGATGTGAAGAATCAATTCATTAGAAAAGACCCTGACGCTGGAAAACATTGAAGGCAGGGAGAGAAGGGGACGACAGAGAATGAGATGGTTGGATGGCATCACCAACTCAATGCACATGAATTTGAGCAAGCTCCAGGAGTTGGTGATGGAAAGGAAGCCTGGCGTGCTGTACTCCATGGGGTCACAAAGAGTCGGACACAACTAAGCAACTGAACTGACTGAAGAAGTATGCTCATTGGAGCAGGTCTACTGCCAGTTGACTAATTTTCATTACATCATATTGTCCCTGACTGGCTGGCTTTCAGAGGTCTGCTCACTGAAGCAGGCTGTCATTGACTGACCTAAAGTCAGTTCAGGTGTTTACTGGTTGAAAGTGAAAGTGTTAGTCACTCAGTGGTGTCCTACCCCTTGAGAACCCATGGACTGTAGCCTATCAGGTTCCTCTGAAAATGGAATTCTCCAGGCAAGAACACTGGAGTGGGTAGCCATTCCCTTCTCCAAGGGATCTTCCCAATCCAGGGATCAAACTCTGGTCTCTTGCATTGCAGACAGATTTTTACCATCTGAGCCACCAGGGGATTCACACTTACTGGTTCAGTTCAGTTCAGTCGCTCAGTCATGTTCAACTCTTTGGGACCCCATGGACTACAGCACACTGGGCTTCCCTGTCCATCACCAACTCCCAGATCTTACTCAAACTCATGTCCATTGCGTCAGTGATGCCATCCAACCATCTCATCCTCTGTCGTCCCCTTCTCCTCCTGCCTTCAATCTTTCCCAGCATCAGAGTCTTTTCAAATGAGTCAGTTCTTTGCATCAGGTGGCCAAAGTATTGGAGTTTCAGCTTCAGCATCAATCCTCCCAGTGAATATTCAGGATTGATTTCCTTTAAAATGGACTGGGTGGATCTCCTGACCATCCAAGGGACTCTCAAGAGTCTTCTCCAACACCACAGTTCAAAAGCATCAATTCTTCTGCGCTCAGCTTTCTTTATAGTCTAACTCTCACATCCATACATGACTACTGGAAAAACCATGGCTTTGACTAAATGGATTTTGTTGGCAAAGTAATGTCTCTGCTTTTCAATATCCTCTCCAGGTTGGTCATAACTTTCTTCCATGAAGAAAGCGTCTTTTAATGTCATAGCTTCAGTCACCATCTCCAGTGACTTTGGAGCCCAAAAAATAAAGTCAGCCACTGTTTCCACTGTTTCTGCCTCTATTTGCCATGAAGCAATGGGACCAAATGCCATGATCTTAGTTTTCTGAACGTTGAGTTTTAAGCCAACTTTTTCACTCTCCTCTTTCATCAAGAGGTTTTTTAGTTCTTCACTCTCTGCCATAAGGGTGATGTCATTTGCATATCTGAGATTATTGATATTTCTCCCGGCAATCTTGATTTCAGCTTGTGCTTCATCCAGCCTGGTGTTTCTCATGATGTACTCTGCATATAAGTTAAATAAACAGGGTGACAATATACAGCCTTGACGTACTCCTTTCCCGATTTGGAACCAGTCTGTTGTTCCATGTCCAGTTCTAACTGTTGCTTCTTGACCTGCATACAGATTTCTCAGGAGGCACGTCAGGTGGTCTAGTATTCCCAGCTCTTTTAAGAATTTTTCCACAGTTTGTTGTGATCCACACAGTCAAAGGCTCTTACTGGTTACCAACCTATAAAACCATCTGTCTCTTTTTAAGAGTATGAAGAGTTTTCATTCTCAATCTCTTCCATAACCTCTTGGTTAGGTTCACAAAGAATTAAAGGGAAATAACATTATAAACTGAGATTATACCATCTCTTCGCCTGTGTCTGTGACTGTACATTATTTCCAAAGGAAATGGTACAAACCTGGCCACGTTTGTTTCCTATAGAAGCAGGCTGTTTGCTTTATTATTCCTATGATCTCTAGATGATTCCAGATTAATAATTTCTCTTTGCTTTTTACTATGGTCCTGTGCACAACTGATGATAAAATAGGTAGCTTTTGTTTTCCAGATTCAATCTTTTAGTTCATTTTTCAAAGGAAAAGTTTGTAACCTTTTAGGCTCCGTGGACTCCTGCTGCTCATCTTCACTTCTTCTCAGTCATTGTGAGCACCTCTGCATTTTGGAGCTGAGCCAATGACTGTACGTGTCAATCAGTTCTGCTAATGTGAACACGCCCAACTTTTCAAAATGGGCATTTGCTGGATGGAACGTGTGTGGGCTGCATTGTTTCCAAAGCCAAGGGCATTGTAGAGACATTAAGTACTTAAATAATTCAGAGGTAAGAGTAACACTGTGCCCTAGGGAATCGGGAAAGGCTTCACAGAGGAGATGGACTTGATCTGGCTCTAAAAAAATCCATTAGTATTTTAATAGGCAGAGAGGAGGACATATTCAACATGGATGACAGAGCACTCTAAGAGTCAAGACAGAAAATGTTTTATATATTTAAAGATAATGTGCAGAAAGTTGTAAGAGACCATTATCCTCTGTCTAACAACCAAATGAGATGGCCAAGCTATGAACGCATACCAGACTAAATTTTAACTCCAGTTAATGACCAGCCATATGGAGGAGGAAAGATACCCATGGCTGCTCTCCTCACAGGAGAGCAACAGGAAGAGGATAAACGCTACAAGGATGGGAGTGAAGAGGACCCAACCAAACCTCGAATGAACTTCTAATGGGCGCACGTGAACTGCAAGGACAGATGTGAACTCCAGGAGTCCTGACCCCAGAGCAGGTTTGCTTCTCCCAGCCCGTTCTTTTCCACGGGTCCTCACAGGGTGCTCAGGGCTGCGAACTGTAGCTGGGGACCAGCCAGAAATGAGAGATATTTCTCCCAAGGTACACAGAGCCTCCTCTTGCAACAGGGCCAAGTCTGAAAAGGTGGGAAGAAGAGCAGGCTAGCTGAGAGGAAGCAGTTCCTTTGAGGAAGACACATAGGGCTCTTAGCTGGAAAGAGCTGAGAGAAACCTCCCTAGAGCATTCTGGAAAGCAGAGAAATCTCCTGAGGTGCAAAAGGCATAGGGGAGGACTGGAGAGCAAAGGAGACTCTCTAGAAATCCAAAAGGTGAGGCATAGACTGCAAAGTAAAGAGAGCACTCCTACCACTAGGAAAGCAATCTGTTCAGCAATAACACCAGTCAATCCTAAAGGAAATCAACCCTGAGCATGCACTGGAAGGACTAATGCTGAAGCTGAAATTCCAATACTTCGGCCAACTGATGCAAAGGCTAACTCACTGGAAAAAAACCCTGATGCTGGGAAATATTGAGGGCAAGCGGAGAAGGGGACAAATAACAAAGTCCGAAGAAACCAGACAGACAGCATAAAAACAGTTTTAAGCTTTTCGTCATCTTTTGCTTATTGTTATTCTTCCCTTTAACTTAGGTCGGCTTCTTTAGTTTGTATATTTGAAGATTTTAAAAGCAAACATTTCTAACAAGCCAAGGCGAATTATGTATGCTAGACCCAAATTATCTAACTGTGATGTTGGAGAAGACTCTTGAGCGTGCCTTGGACTACAAAGAGATCCAACCAGTCCATCCTAAGGGAAGTCAGTCCTGTATAGTCATTAGAAGGATTGATGCTGAAGCTGAAACTCCAATACTTTGGCCCCCTGATTTGAAGAACTAACTCACTGGAAAAGACTCTGATGCTGGGAAAGATTGAAGGTGGGAGGAGAAGGGGACGACAGAGCATGAAATGGTTGGGTGGCATCACCAACACAATGGACATGAGTTTGAGTAAGACCGGGAGTTGGTGATGGACAGGGAAGCCTGGTGTGCTGCAGTCCATGGGGTCGCAAAGAGTCAGACATGACTGAGCGACTGAACTGAACTGAACTGACAAATTATAAATTTTTAAAAGTTTCAGAGTAAAAATATTTAGACAATAATGTCTCTATATCTAAGTTCCTGTAATGAAACAAGGACATGCCCAATCCCTACACTCTGTAGCTGACATTTACAAGGAATTGATGACATGTTTTAACACATAAAGTAGCTCATAACTTTTATTGAAAACTCTTGTTAATTCTTTACATGATACATTGGCAGTCACCTTACCAGTAGTTATCATTCACACCAGCTCTAAATACATAAGTGTATTATCATATGCAAATACTTCCTCTGCTTCATTAAAGACTAACATGCAAAAATAAAAGTATTCCACTTGATTTTATTTGTTGATTAAGGATAAGTTAGAGAATGAGATGGTCAACCTTTGTCCTCGTTTTCAGAGGAGAAAATCATGGCTTAAGCAGTAAATTCACTGAGTATGTCAAAGCTCAATTAACTGACACCATTACGTGAAGATCAAGCTTTACTTCATTAAACTCCAACTTACTAATGGTAATATTTCAAGCCTATGATTCTTGTGTCTTCCTTGCCTGAAGGCCTTTGAGGTTTTAAAAGTACCAACCCCATGCTGATTAGTCAGATTTTTCATTCAGAATTCATAAAGATAGGTTATATTTAACTTTACACATTTCTTTGCATCTGCTATTCCTAAAAGAAATTTGTTTTCTATCCATCCTAAGAAAAAGCCTGATGAAAAGTATGACACAAACACATGAAAAAAATTAAAACCTCCTTATGAGACCAATGGAAAAGGAAATGGCAAACCACTCCAGTATTCTTGCCTGGAGAATCCTAGGGATGTAGGAGCCTGGTGGGCTGCCCTCTATGGGGTCACACAGAGTCAGACATGACTGGAGCTACTTAGCAGCAGCAGCAAGAGACCAAACTGGGACTTCTTGCCAGTCCAGAGGTTAAGATTCTGTGGTCCCAACATAGGGGCACGGGTTCAATCCCTAGTCAGGGAACTAAGATCCTGCATGCTGCATGGCTCAGCCAAAGAAATAAATAAATATAAAGGGGAAGAAAAGAGACCAAACTAGCCTTATTTTATGAATTACAATATAGAAGCAATTTCCCCAATAATTTGATAATCATAATTGGAAGGAAGTAGGGAAAAGAACTTTAAATATCTCAAAAATAAGTTCTCAAAATAATTACAAAATCAAAATAATTTCACCAACCATTCACAGACTTACTAGCACTGTGAAATGTCTTTTATTATTCCGTTTTGTTTCATGCCCTACACCAGACCTCTCCTCTCATTTGCCTTCACAAATGCGCGGGCAGCCACTTGCTTAGAAAACACTTCCTCTCTGGCTGTAGATGGGGCTTCCCTGGTGGCGCCCAGTGGTAAAGAACCCTCCTGCCAGTGCAGGAGGTGCTGGAGACACAGGTTCAATCCCTGGGTAGGGAGGATCATGGAGGGGGACATGACAACCCATTCCAGTATCCTTGCCTGGAAAACCCCATGGACAGAGGAGTCTGGAGGGCTACAGTTCATGAGATCACAAAGAGTCAGACACGACTAAGTGACTTAGCACGCATGCTGGCTGTAGACACTCTCCTTCTGATGGCTTCCATAGATGACTGTCAGCTTTCTCTCTACCGGAGAGAATGGAGAAGGTAGCAGCCTCCAAACCATCTTCCCCTACTGTCTGTCCCCCTGGGCTGCCACTTAATAAGAATATTATACACAGAATGCAGTGACATAAATTTTCCTTGGACATTATGAAACTGAAGCTTATGCAGGGAATCCTAGAGGTTCTCTGAAATGACCCAGGAGTGGAATGGGGGAAAGGAAGGAGGAGCTTACAGAGAGATAGATGATAGAGAGACTGAAATAGAGAAAACCAGACTGCAGAGAAAGAGAGTGGTCAATCTCATGAAAATCAGACCCCCCAGGGGACTTCCCTGATGGTTCAGTAGCTAAGACTTTGTGCTCCCAATGCAGGAGTGCCCAAGATCGATCCCTGGCCCGGGAACTAGGTCCCGTATGCTGCAGCTAAGAGTTCATATGCAGCAACTAAAGATCTTGCATGACCCAAGTAAATAAATAAAATATTTTTTTAAAAATCAGACCACCTATTCTGAAATCTAAACTACAGGATAACATATGCTTAGGTAAAGAGATGTTTACTTACATTTTTTCCCATTTCCAGATGTTTACCTACTGTCCATATTTCATGAAAACTACAATCTAACATACTTTTAAGGGAGGGCTTTGCTGAGTTACCAGTGGCCAAATATCAAAAACTTCCTCCTCCTCTCAACAGGCAACCTTCACCAACATTTCATATTTTATTCTATCCAGGAAGGAGAAGGAGAGGGTACCACTCGAGAGGGTACCACTCAAGAGGGTCCACACGTCAACTAAAACTTTCCTGACTTCCACAAGCCCTGAGAGACTAACCGCCCCACAGTCTCCACGTCACTTGTCTTGAGACCCATCAGTTTGCCCCAGGGCTTGCTAGTCTTCCTTACCTTTCATTTCCTTTCCCCTCAGTGTATAATCCTGCAGCTATGATTGAAGGAAGATTCTTTCTTGGTTCCAGACTTTCCAAGGATGGAGAGTGTGGAGAGCAACAGAGAAAAGCAGAGAACCCATGAGTGTAGCTGGCAATAGACCAGTCCTGTGGATAGCGTCACATACAGAATCTCCTATTGCCATATCACTTCTTCAGCTAAGAATCTGGCTAGGAGACTTCCCTGGCAGTACGGTGGATGGGAATCCACCTGCCAAAGCAGGAGACCCATGTTTGATCTCTGCTCCGGGAACAGCCCACGTGCCACGGAGCAACAAAGCCCATGCGCCATAACTACTACTAACCCCAAATGCCCCGGAGCCCGTGCTCCCCAACAAGGGACGCCATGCTGCTGCAACTAGATAAAGCTCATGCACAGCGACAAAGGCTCAGCGCAACCAAAAACTAAAATAACAATAATCTAGCTAGGTCGGTTGACACTCACAGTGCTGAAGATGGATCTTATAAAATGAGGGGATCAAACCAAAGCTGTAATATTTTGACAGCCTAGAATGCTGTTCTCTCCATGTCCTACAGCCCCGAGTTTGGTATTTACTGTAGGGTTGCCAAATTTAACAAATAAAAACACAGAACACCCAGTTAAATTAGACCTACAAGTAAATGATAATTATTTTTGGTGTAAATATATCCCATGCAATACTTGGGATATACTTAGAAAATTCTTTATTGTTTATGTGAAAATTTGCCGGGGAGTCCTACATTTTATCTGGAAACCATAAATTAGTGGATAAATCATAAATAATCACTCATATAGGCCACTACTTACTGAGCACTGACCTGACTAGGACCTCAGATATTTAAGACTTAGCTTATTTGATGCTAATAGCCTTATGAAGGAGGTAAATACAGAGGCTTCTAGAAGTGAAGCACTGAGCTGGAGAGCAGTGAATGCTAGGACAGAAGTCCAGGTCTGGATGACTACATGCAATTTACAGTCTATTATTTACAAATTATTGCAATGTTGAAAATGCATCAAACAGTTTTTGAATAATATGCACAGAACTCTACTTGTCTTTGAGGAGAACACTTTTGAATCCAGAGGTGAGAGACAGCATTATTTTTCACTGCTTTTATCTGTACCGTTTGTATTTTTTTTAACAATATACATGCACAACATACATAATTATTTTCATTTAAGTAAAATTAACCCCCAAAGATTGTTACAGTATACAACTTTGATAAACAGACCTTTATCAACTTCAGTATTTTTTCAATAGTAGTAGCAATACCTATTATTACAAATATGTTGACTTTACTTCTTGTTTGTTGGAGGTAGATTCCTACTTCAGAGCATGGTTCTTAGTTGGTCGCAGACTGTTAACACAGTCTCACTCTGCCATTCAAGAACCCTTGCCAACCCGTGGCTGATTCATGTTGATGTATGGCAAAAACCACCACAATATTGTAAAGTAATTATCCTCCAACTAAAATTAATTAATTAAAAAAAAGAACCCTAGCCAGTTACATAAGGAGGAAATGCCCGTGGAGCCTGAGATGTAGGGTTTACCAGGAGCTCCACTGCCTGCGTTTCTCCCTAAGGCATTAAGCAGATCTTGCCTGGAAGCATAAGTGACCCCAGGGAGTGCGCCAAGGCAAAAGCAGGAAGCCCCTCCCCTACAACCCAGACCCACTGGGCAGAGCCTTTGATCTTCTACTACTGACTCGAGGGGCTCCCGTTAGAGGTGCCAAATGTCAGATGTCACATCCCTCCAGTCCTAATGGCCACAGTGCCCAGTGGATTCAGCTCTACATTTTTAAAGAGGAAAAGATATGTCCATGAAAAAGAAAAGTTATAGTGACAAAGTTTTCTCCTAAGTGGACTTCAGTCCCTCATTGCTAGTTATCTCAGACATACATTTCTGTAGTTGGAGAAGAAATACTCACTTTTTCGAAAATTGTCTCTCTGCTTGCAACCCTTACCTCCTAATTGGTAAGGGATGAATTGAATTGAACTCTTCAATTGAAAAGAATTGAAGTCCCAGTTCACTTCTTAAAACCAGGTTGTCAAGATTGCGAGGGGCCATGGATAAAGAGAAATGAGCATGCTTTAAGGCATTTAGGTAGGTGTTCCTTGGAGCATAGTCTGTGATGCCTTCGCATCCACCTCACACAATTAGCAGCTACTGCTCCGCACAGGCGGGAGGCAGGCTCTCATTGCTCCAGGCGCTTGCAAACACCAGCCACAGAGGAGGCGCCGCAAGCGAGCTTCTATCAGAGTTAATTGATAAAAATTAAATCCCATTAATAAAAAAGGGAATATTCAATGCCCACCAAAGTACCAAATGGCAAAATGACAGTAAGCTCTTCATGTATATCAGAGTTTAGAAAACAAAGTGTGCAGGGGAGAAAAAGGGAGAAAGTTAGTGCCTTCTCCAAGGACAATGGAAATTGTGTGAAAAGCAGAGATATACAGACCAGACTGCTCTCCATTAACATCCAAGCCAGTCTCACAATGTCAGAAGCGCCATTCAGGTAACAGGAGACCTGTTTTCTCTCCCAGCTCTGCCATTGCCTCCCTGGAAGTACTGGGATTCAGGAGAGGAAAGAAACTCATAGTGTGTTAGTCGCTCAGTCATGTATGACTCTTTGTGACCCCATGGACTGTAGCCTGCCTGGTTCCTCTGCCCATGGGATTTCCCAGGCAAGAATACTGGAGTGGGTTGCCATTTCTTTCTCCAGGGGATCTTCCTGACCCAGGGATGGCTCTCTTGCACTGCAGGCAGATTCTTACCATCTGAGCCATCAGGGACATGTGAATTTGTGATTCTCCCAAGTCCAGTCCTCCTCATCCTGCTTTATGCTTTTCATAGGATTTGCCATCAGCCAGCATGTTACATGTTCACCTGTAACCTGTCTGTCTCTCCAGGCACTGTTAAGCCCCAGCAGAGTAAAAGCTTTCTTTAGCTTTCTTCAGAATCCCCAACTGCTAGCACACAGTGGTGGTGGTGTAGTCGCTAAGTTGTGTCCGACTCTTGCAATCCCATGGACTGTAGCCTGCGAGGCTCCTCTGTCCAAGGAATTCTGCAGGTGAGAATACTGGACTGGGTTGCCATTTCCTTCTCCAGAGGATCTTCCCAACCCAGGAGTAGAACCTGGGTCTTCTGCATTGCAGGCAAATTCTTTACCAACTGAGCTATGAGGGAAGCCCACACAGTAGGTCATCCATAAATGCATGCTGAATGAATGGACTCATCTTTTCACTCACTGAGCACTCATCAGGCACCTGGGGATTCTGCTGATGGATTTGCATGCTGCTTATTTAACTTCTATGCAGAGTACATCATGAGAAACGCTGGGCTAGAAGAAACACAAGCCGTGATCAAGATTGCTGGGAGAAATATCAATAAGCTCAGATATGCAGATGACACCACCCTTACGGCAGAAAGTGAAGAGGAACTAAAAAGCCTCTTGATGAAAGTGAAAGAGGAGAGTGAAAAAGTTGGCTTAAAGCTCAACATTCAGAAAACAAAGATCACGGCATCTGGTCCCATCACTTCATGGGAAATAGATGGGGAAACAGTGGAAACAGTGTCAGACTTTATCTTTTGGGCTCCAAAATCACTGCACATGGTGACTGCAGCCATGAAATTAAAAGACGCTTAGTCCTTGGAAGAAAAATTATGACCAACCTAGATAGTATATTCAAAAGCAGAAACATTACTTTGACAACAAAGGTCCGTCTAGTCAAGGCTATGGTTTTTCCTGTGGTCATGTATGGATGTGAAAGTTGGACTGTGAAGAAGGCTGAGCACCAAAGAATTGATGCTTTTGAACTGTGGTGTTGGAGAAGACTCTTGAGAGTCCCTTGGATTGCAAGGAGATCCAACCAGTCCATCCTAAAGGAGATCAGCCCTGGGATTTCTTTGGAAGGAGTGATGCTAAAGCTGAAACTCAAGTACTTTGGCCACCTCATGGAAGAGTTGACTCATTGGAAAAGACTCTGATGCTGGGAGGGATTGGGGGCAGGAGGAGAAGGGACAACAGAGGATGAGATGGCTGGATGGCATCACCGACTCGATGGACGTGAGTTTGAGTGAACTCAGGAGTTGGTGATAGACGGGGAGGCCTGGTGTGCTACAATCATGGGGTCACAAAGAGTCGGACACGACTAAGCGACTGAACTGAACTGAACTGATGAATAAATAAACAGAATATGTTCTACAATAGAATATTTTTCAGCCATAAAAAAGAAAGATGTGCTGATCTATGCTACAACACAGATGAACTCTGAGAATATTATGCAAAGTGAAAGAAGCCAGATACTGTGCGCTCCATTTAAAATGAATGGTTCAGAATAAGCAAATTCATATAGACACAATTAGTGGTTTCCAGGGGTTGGGCAGCAAGGGGCTGGTGAGAACCGGCGGTGATAGCTGAAGATGATACAGGGTTTCTTTTTAAGCTGATGAAAATGTTCTAAAATTGATTATGGATAGTTTCATACCTCTATGAACAGACTAAAAGTTATTGAATTTACATTTTAAACAAATGAATTGTATAACATGTGAACTATATATCAATAAAGCTGTTATAAAAATAATACTAAAGCTGACCTCATTATCTCACCAAAATCCATACTCCTTTTATTTGTATCTCACCTCCCATTAAATTGCCTTTTCCAGGAAAAACATACTAATAGAAACATGTGTAAGAATGGCTGAGTCCCAGAACATTGTTAATCGGCTATACCCCAGTACAAAGTTTTGGGAGTTTTAAAAAAAATTTTTTAAATAAGAAATACTAATGACCACATAGTTCTTCAAACTATGCTTTTCTAGTTATTATTTATAAGGCGGTTTTAGTATTTTAAGGTTTTTATTGAATTTTTTGCAATATTGCTTCTGTTTTATGTTTTGGTTTTTGACCACGAGGCATGTGGAATCTCAGCTCCTGACCAGGAATCGAACTTGCACCCCTGCATTGGAGGGTGAAGTCTTAACCACTGGGCCTCCAGGGAAGTCCACCTCCTATTTTTCTATATCAATCCTCATGAATTATGAGGTGGGCCCACATGGGGTTCCTTGCTTCAGATGAGTCCCTGTGCTCTCACCATCGGGAGCTGGACTAACCTCTTCCATGGAAGGATAAAGTGTTCACACCTGTGTTTATTGTCACAGGAGGAAATGCACAATATGAGATGTAATGTCCTTGGAAATTCAGGGTTTCCTAGCCAAAGAAGACATAATTTTAGCAAGCAGAAAGTTCACTTTGATTTTTAACCCACTTGGTGAGGAAGTGATGAGATGTTGTCAATTGTCACATGGCCAGCTAAGTTTTCAAAAGCAGTAAAATAAAACTATCATATCTGTTACTTTTAAAAATGCAGAGTGATTCTTAAAACTTAAGCTCCTGCTAGACTTTCCTATCCTCTGCCGTCTTCAGTCCCTCCACAATATTTTTAAATATCCACCCCAGGTTCCGGACAATCTAGAATAACAACTTTGCCTCACCTCTTTTCCTTACTTCTGAGCATGATTTACGGACATGGGTTGACTTTGTCTCCCCTAAAAGGACAAGAAGAGGCCCCATCAGAGCCCCAAGCACTCTGAACCCCCAGAAAGGATCTCCGGGTCAAAACGCTAAGAGCAGCAGGCTTGCATCCCATTAAGCAATAGCTCTGGGAGTCTTCTTGGAAAGGCAAAGGAAGGAAATGTTGCACAATACAAACAGACTTATACCAAGAGTATTCAGCTCTACTGACTTGCAGAAAGGCACAGTCTCTAGAATCAAAAGAAAAAAAAGCTATTTTATTTTTCTCTTGTTTTTGAAGGGAAAAAAAATAACTTATTTCCTTTTCCCAAAGGCATTGAAAGTAATTAAGCATAAAAATGTTGGGGAAACATGAGCTCTGAATGATTCCCACTGCTCATTTGGTAGGATCAAAACAACAGATCAGGTCACACCTGGGGCTGTGGAGTTCCAGAACACAGCGATTGTGTCTTAGCACAAGCATTCTGAGGATCCACTGTGTGCTCTGCTCTGGGCTGGGCACTGGAGACACTATGCATGTATGCTCCGTCGCTTCAGTCATGTTCAACTCTTGGTGACCTCGTAGACTGTACCCACCAGGCTGCTCTGTCCACGGAATTCTCCCTACAAGAACACTGGAGTGGGTTGCCATTTCCTCCCTCAGGGGATCGTCCCCACTCAGGGATCGAACCTGCATCTCCTGTCTCCTGCACTGGCAGGCAGGTTCTTTACCACTGAACCACCTGGGAAGCCTACTGGAGACCCCCACACTTTGAGAACTCTATCTGCTCCACTCACATTCATACAAATGCTAAACTGGTTCATGATATTTCTACGACATGGCATGAGAGCAGGGTTTCTCAGCCTCTCCATTACTGACACCTTGGGCTGGATCATTCTCTGTTAGGAGGGATTGCCCTGTGAATTGGAGGATGTTTAACAACAACCCTGGCCCTACCCTCTAAGTGCCAGCAGCACCTTTCAGAGGGCAAGTGGGGCTCCATCAAAGTTGCTTCTGGCTGATTTGAAGAGAGAACAGCAAAGAAAATAGCATTATGCTGAAGAGCCAGGGGAAAGTTAGGTGATTTTAACAAGCTACTGAGGGCTAAGAGCATCTAAGTAATGCAAAGTCTAATCAGCCCAGCTTCCACTCAGTGAGACTCTGGAGCCAAAAAGACAGGGACTCTTCCCATCTGTGGGACTTGGGCTAGAGAACTTATTAAGCTTTCCTCTAATTCCAGGACTTCCCTGGTGGCTCAGACAGGAAAGCGTCCGCCTACAATGTAGGAGACATGGGTTCACATCCCTGGGTCAGGAAGATCCCATGGAGAAGGCAGCGGCAACCCACTCCAGTACTCTTCCCTAGAAACCCCATGGACAGAGGAGCCTGGTAGTCTATGGCCCACAGGGTCGCAAAGAGTCAGTCGTGACTGACTGACTTCACTTTCTTTTCTTCCAATTCCGAAATTGTATAACATGATCCTTTCCTCCCCACCCAAACCAAGTTGTCAGACTACTGCAGGCTGGGAGGAGCCAGGTTCCAGATGCTTGGCCATCTCTCCCTGTGTGGAGTCAGAAGTGGGTACAAAAGGAGTGAGAACTTTGAAGAATGGGTTGGACGGTATCATTGACTCAATGGATATGAGTTTGAGCAAACTCCAGGAGATAGTGAAAGGCAGGAAAGCCTGGTGCACTGCAGTCCATGGGGTCACAGGGAGTCGGACACAACTTGGCAACGGAACTACAACCCCACTCCCCACGCGTCAATGCCCAGAGCCTCATAACATCTAAGACCAGCCCAGCTACCAGAGGAAGAACCATCACAGTATGTTCAGTTTTACATTCAGTGCCTTGAATCTTTTCTTTACAACTTAAATGAAATGAACCACAGGACGGGGAGGAGTCCAGGCATTAATCTGGCTCAGATGTTTACCATTGTAGGCATGAGCCTACAATGTGGGAGACTCGGGTTTGATCCCTGGGTCGGGAAGATCTCTTGGAGAAGGAAATGGCAACCCACTCCAGTATTCTTGCCTGGAAAATCCCATGGGCAGAGGAGCCTGGTAGGCTACAGTCCATGGGGTCGCAAAGAGTTGAACACGACTGAGTGACTTCACAAAGGAAACGCATAAGGAGCGAAGTTAAGTACTGGGTTGGATGGCATCACTGATGCACTGGACATGAGTTTGAGTAGGCTCTGGGAGTCGGTGACGGACAGGGAAGCCTTGCGTGGTGCAGTCCACGGGGTCACAAAGAGTCGGAAAATGACTGAGCGACTGAACTGAAGTACTGGCTTCCCAAAACAGCCTCCCAGACCCAGGCAGAGGGGCTGAACAAACTGTCCATGCACAAAGGCACACAATTATTAGAAGGGCGGTTTAATTCATTCTTATGAACACACAAGAGATCCACATCTCCGATCCCCAGGGTAGTGAAACAAGGAGGCGAATGATAACAGCCTAATTTAGCCAGCTCAGTGAATAAATAATCATTGCAAATGAAGCAGTCATACCAGGTAATTAAATTAATTTGTTTCACAGACATGATTCACCAACTCTCCACTGACAAGAGTTGCCTTCTTAGAGGTTAACTTTTACTCTTGGATCTTCTTTGGATGTTGAGATTACTTCTCAGCTTCTTATTCTCAGGTAGCCAAAATGAATATTTATTTCTCCAATGATTAACCATTCAGCAAATATCAGCGCTCCTAAGATATGTTGGGCTTAGAAACATGATTTAAAAAAAAAAAAAAAAAACCCAGGTCCTTATCCTCATGCAGTTGCATGTCTAGCAAAAAGACTGATGTTAAATAACCACAAAGGTGTCGGGTGCAGTGATGTAAAAAACAGGCCACTATGGGTTCAGTCTTTGGAGAATAACTTCCTTTTATTTTAAAACAGAAATATAGGACCTCGTGTTCATTGGCTGGACCTCTGCTGAGAGGGGGTTCAGTAGTTCATGGCAGATAATCCATTCCAGGAGAGTAAGAGGGTCACTCAGAAAGGGTATGAAGAACTATAGACTAAATGTCCATCCTTCATCCTGTGTCGCCAGACCCACCAGGTGCAATGGGTGAAACGTGGAGACTGGTTCCGTCCCATTTCTTCACACCTTCCCACTGACGCTCTGAATATTTGCGTTAAAATTGTAACTGCTTTAAAGTTGAGGAGTGGGAAGGAGGAGAGAAGAATCAGGAATGAAGGTTATTTCTATAAATTATAGTTTTAATATTATTCCTATACAGTATCTCACAGATCTAACTTACATGAAGATCGGGACAAAATTAAAAGAAAAATGACCTCTTGAAATACTCATCTTTTTAAAAAAATTTCCTTTTTAAGACCTAAGGCTCAAGAATGCCATACTTAGATTTTTCCATGACCTGGAAAAAGGCACACTCAACTAACCACAAAATGTGAGCTTCTGAAAAAGTCAGTGCTGCTGATTGCCAGGCTGACAATTACAAGACACAATGTTTTCCAGGGTGTGAGTCTCTGAACATGTGTGTCTACTCATCAACTCTATGCTTTATATCAAAGACCACTTTCATAAGACAAGGCACTCAGCATCCTTTATCAAACTGACAATTACTTGTAATATACCAATATATTTATGGTGTATTTTTGCAGCTGTGAAGAGTTATTTGGGTTGCAAATTCAGGATTTAAAGCATGCTGATCCAGGAAACAGACATTATGAACAGTGGTATATAGCCAGCTCTATGTCCTAAGGTTTTAGGAACAGTTGGTCTAAACTTACTGGTCAGCGAGGAGTAGCTGATTCATTTTTAGGGGGTACATTAACCCAATTTAGACACCATGCAATGTTGGGAAAATAATTCTCCAGTACATTAAACAGTCTCCTGGATCTACTCAAGGGCACTTATTCACATTTAGGATATCACATTGCCAATTTTTGTCATTGCAATATGCCAGCCAGTTTTTTAAAATGACATTATGAAAATGGAAAGCATTTTTAAAGGGAAATATCAAAAATACCTCTCTAAGGGGGACTTAACAACTCTTCTAACCACTTTAAGTTGGCTGAAACTAAATTCTGAAACTCAGCTCTCCAAGGATGGTCCCTGAGGCCTCCCAAACCCCAATTCAGAAACCCAGTGTGTACATCACTCTCCTGAGTCTTTCAGCAGCACAGGAGGGCCTTCACACATTTATTCTCTGTGTCTCTCTTTCAGAAATTTTCTCCATCTCTAGCTTCCCAGGTGGCACAACTGGTAAAGAATCCACCTGCCAGTGCAGGGACATGGATTTGATCCCCGAGTCAGGAAAACTCCCTGGAGGAGGGCATGGCAACCCACTGCAGTACTCTTGCCTAGGGAGTCCCACGGAGAGAGAAGCCTGGCGGGCTCCAGTCCATAGCATCGCAGAGTCAGACACAGCTGAGCACAGAGCTGCCTGCTGCCTGGCTTTCTACTACTGCACACTCCTGTTCCTCCTGTTATTAATTCATTTTCTCCCCCACGGGCTCTGACCACGGCCTCTACCATTCTCTCTCTCTGAGCTCTTTCTCTATGCCCTCCCTAGTTCACTCACCCAGCCCCGCCTCTTCCCTAGAGACCCAATGACAGTTCTTCTTACTGTCTCTCTAGCCTTTAAACCACGCAAGCCCAGCTCACCGCCTTCCCTCCAAACAGCACCGCCAGGCTTCCTGGCATCCGCCTCACCATCCTGCCGGACACAAATCACAAGGGCCCACTTGGTCTTGACTTCTCCCCTGAGATCCTTCTCCCAGCGCACCGATCATAGCGGCCCCTCCCTTCTACTCCCACCGCCCTTACGCCGGCTGCCCTAGGCCACTGTGACCCCAGCCTGGTCTCCTTTTCTTAACGGGTCTTCTTGTCATTCTCTCTAAGCCATCTCTGAATGGCTGCACTTAAAACTAGAGGGCCAACCCAAAGGGTGAGCCAGGATGGCGGCTGCATTGTTTGAGGCATTTTGCACTCGGGATTGCAAAATACCCCTTAGACACTCTCCATGAGCCCCCATTGCCTACTGAATAAACTACCCCTTCTCACCCTCAGAATTCAAGAACCTCCAAAATAAAGACCCCAGTATCCCAGTCTTACCTCACGTTATTCCCTTAAACTCCAGACTATATTACAAAATGGAATATTATAAAATGAAATGTTCAGTCTCTGCTTTTCCCTTAGTATGCCTTCCTGAGTTTTCCTTTGTACAGGCTCCTTCTGGGCTAGGGCCACCCCACCATCACCCCCACCTCTTGAAAGTTCACACACTCCCCCAGGCTCAATTGCAAGAGCTCTCATCCGTGAAGCCATCCCTGATCCTCCGTCACGATGTGAGTGCCTTGAATCTTATGAGCCTTTTCTCTGGACTGAAGGCTTCTGTTTTTCCATCTTTCAGTCCCTCCTAGACAATCACCTCCTTGAACATGTCTTGGTCTCCCTCTCTCCTGCAGTGTTTTCCTCGGGTTAAAGAGTTTAGTAAGCACTGTTCCATGGATACAAGGTTCATTCAGAGGGGTTCTCTGGGACCAAAAATTCATAGAATTCATTCACATTTGCTAAGAGACTAGATCTCATCTCTCTCTCTCTCTCTCTCACACACACACACACACACACACAAAACAGTAATTTGGTGACCAGATGGACATGTGAACTCACTGGACTCTGATGACCACAACATCTGCATCTATCAAAACATCGAGTTGCACACCTTAAATACATATATTAATAATTTTTACTTGTCAGCCATATCCTAACAAAACTAAAAAAATAATGGTGACTCTCAGCTACCAAAATCCTGGCTCTTCATCTTTACACCTCACCACACCCCCACCCCTGCAGACTGCTGCGTCTCCAACAGAATCCCACCTCTGGGGCCACCCAAGCTTCAGGAGAAGGGTTACCTGGGTCATAGCCCCTGGTCACACCCCAAAGCCAAAGCAACTTCAAGGTCACTCAGGTTCCAGCAGCCCCAGGGTCCCAAACTCTTTTTCCCAAATAAAGAAAGGAAGGAAAACAGGGCAGGAGAGATGGAGGGAGGGCGAAGATAGGAAGGGAGGGTGGGAGGAGGGAGGCAGAGGAAGAAAAAGGAAGAAGGAAGGAAGGAGGAGCTTTCTGGAGTCTGACTCTGCACACCTGATTCCCTGTGCCCACCTGGAACATCCAGTTCTCTTGTATTTGTCACAAATTCCTCCTCAGCCTTCAAGACTCAGCTCAAATATGACCATCTCTAAAGCACGGCCCATTCTTGTTGCAGGTCCTCTGGGTTAAAAGTCAGAGGTGCGGCTAAAAATCCTCTACAGTATTTCTAGCTCTAAATTCTGTGAGCTCGTGAACCAATCCGCTTCCCGAGCACGTGAGCCAAGGCCATAAACACCCACTGAGCGCTGTGCTGTCCCCTGACCTGAACTGCTACTCTCCTCTGAGATCGCAGGGGAAGGCAGGCACCTGGGCCCCCAGGCAAGGGCGGGGGGGCTTCTAAAGAGGCCAGCCTAGCCTCCAACGGGCTCTCCCCCTTCCCTGGAAGCACCACCCTGGGTGCAGAGCGGGCGGAGGGAGGCAGGTTCCGGCAGAGCCTCAGTCCAGGCTGCGGACCCCCTGGAGGAAATGGTGCTGCAGTCAGGGTTAGCCGGCGACGACGGAAAACTCGTGCTTTGCTTTCCACTGAGGTGGTGCCAAACAGAGTGGCAGGCAGAGGCAGGGGCCTGAGGCCACCCTGCAAATCAACCCTAGACCCCTCTTCACTGCCCCGTCACTTCTCTGCCCACCCATCAGCCAGCTGTCCCCATGCCACCTGTCAGGACCACCTCTTTCAGGGGCTTTGCTGGTGGCCCTGGCTGAACCCCAGCAGGCACCCAGATCAGATGGCATTTACAACTGACTGTTTTCCTGTCTCCACAGAGACTCAACTGGTTTTCTGGAAACACCACAGATTTTATGAGTCAATTCTGTGGGGCGCAGGTTGTTGTGGTTCAGCCGCTCAGTTATGTCCAACTGTTTGCGACCCCATGGACTCAGTACTCCAGGCTTTCTTGTCCTTCACTATCTCCCAGAGCTTGCTCAAACTCAACTCCATTGAGTCAGTGATGCCATCCAACCATCTCACCCTCTGTTGTCCCCTTCTCCTCCTGCCCTCAGTCTTTCCCAGCATCAGGGTCTTTTCCAATGAGTCGGCTCTTCATGGGCTTCCCAGGTGGGGTTAGTGATAGAGAACCCGCCTGCTAATGCATGAGAAGACTCCAGTTCGATCCCTAGGTTGGGAAGATCCCCTGGAGGAGGAAATGGCAACCCACTCCAGTATTCTTGCTTGGAGAATCCCATGGACAGAGGAGCCTGGCAGGTTGCTCAGTCCATACGGTCAAAAGAACTGAACACGACTGAAGCGACTCAGCACGCATCAGGTGGCCAAAGTATTGGAGCTTCAGCCTCAGCATCAGTCCTTCCATTGAATATTCAAGGTTGGTTCCCTTAAAGATTCACTGGTTTGATCCCCTTGCTGTCCAGGGGATTCTCAAGAGTCTTCTCCAGGACCACAATTTGAAAGCATCAGTTCTTTGGTACTCAGCCTTCTTTAGGGTCCAACTCTCACATTGGAAAAACCATAGCAAAGTGATGTGTCTGCTTTTTAATATGCTGTTTAGGTTTGTCATAGCTTTTCTTCAGAGAAAGGTTATCTTTTGCCATAATTTTCTGAGACAAGAACTTGTATTTGTGTTTCCTTTCAGGTAAAAGCAGGTGAGAGTTGTAGGCTGCTCTTCCATTTGCTAATATTCTCACATTCTTTCCACAGCCTGTCATCCAAAGCCAGAGTCACTCAGGAACCCTTGCAAGAGCCCTGGGGTCCTGGGGGCATAGGGGAGGGATCTAAAACAGCGGGCAAGGCAGCAGGACTAGAGGCACCTGTCACCTGCCCTTCCCCAGGCCTGGTCTCCAGCCCTGTGGTGTGGAGCTGGCGTCCCTGCCTGCCACGGGTGCACAAAGATCCTGGATGTCTGCCCTTGGCAGGAGCCTCAGTTTCCCCAGAGTACTGTGATGGTGGGAGGTCTGGCCCCCACCATGTCTGAAGAAGAAATAAATGCTGTTGCCCTTTGTCAATCTCCCCCACCCCTCCCAACATACACACAGAAAGAATTCCCCACCGTGGAACATGTGTGACCTCACTTACCAAAAAAATTAAAGGCACTGCTGCTGCCCTCAAGGTTAAAGACTAATTTGGGCCAAACAGTGAATACTGTAACAATTCTCAAATAAAGGAGTCTCAAAGGTAAAATTCTTAAAAAGGAAAACTTACAAATTCCTGGGGAAAATTCAGAGTATCACAAGGACAAATACATAAAATTCCCCTCCACAATTCACTGAGTCTACTCCTAGGTTTATGATACTCTAGAGTGTTTAAAATCACATAAAAAAGAGTCATACTTAGAACCTAGCAACCCGATGTAATTTCAATTAATATGAAGGTTTAAAAGGGGTCAGTGACATGAGGCACTTCTTTGAGAAGGCTCAGGAGACGGCAGAGCAAGACACAGTCACAAAGACCAACCAGAATGAAGTCAGCTCCAACAGCACTGGAAGCATGCTTTTCTTTGATGATAAACAGCCTCTCCTGTTATGAGACCTGGGCTGGTGGGCAGCTGTTCTAGGGCCACCAAAAGCCAAGCCCTTGGGAAAGAAAACCTTCCCCAGTGGTTAATGTGGGATCATGAAAGAAGCTTCGTGATGGTTTCCAAAGGAAGGACTGGCAAGCAATTAACTACGTATGTTGAGACTAAAGCATTCATTGTGTTAGGAAAAGCAGCCATTCAGTTCTTACATCTGCATATATTCAGAAATCCAGATATCTCCAGCACAGTAGGTCTCACACCTGAGAGCCTCTTCGCTGTGGTGCCCATCACAGACTTTAAGCTGGTGCTCCCAGCTGTGCAGCGCGTGCACACTGGTTTCCTCTGAGCTGCCTCCGGCCCTGGAGGTTTGGGAAACCACTGGGAAGCCATCCTGAGCTGCCAAGATAACAGCAGAGGCGTCCCCAGGCCGTTGCTTCAATGCCCTTCCCTGAGTTAGCTCAGTGTTTGGGTCTCAAGTCTACTCAAAATATAAATCCTACTTCCCTTCCCCTCGGATCTAATTCCAAAAGCCTACCAATCAAGCCTAGAATTGCAAACTGCTTTGGCTTTTTCTGCTTTGAACTCATTTTCTGTGATCTTATACACAGAATATGGAAATCAAGGATAATGCCTGTAACAATCATAATGGCATGGCTTGGGAGCGAGTAAAGAGATTCAAGGAATTTGTCTTAATATAACAAAATTTTGCTTGGAAGTATGCAAATACACATGCACGCACAACATACATACTACATACTCTGATGTCTTAGCTGCAAATAGATAAGCAGTCTGGTAGCTTCTGGGTTTCTGCTGAAACTCACATGGTTTCCCTGTGCCAAGGTATGTACACACCTCCACTGAGTTACAAAGGACAAGTATTTGGCTCACTATTTCATATTTATCTAGATGCTTTTGTCTTGGGAGTTTAAAAGCAATTTAATTGCATTAATTAGGCTTCAAAGCAGTGCTGCAGTATCGTCTGTATTTTTCTGAAGCCAGAACAAAAGAAAGTTGTACCCTGAGACCATTCGTCAGGTCCCCGAAGCAAAATAATTTCATCTAAAATTTAAACTAAGTTAGAAAAACATTTCAAAAAGATCACAAACCCCGAAATAACTGAAAACACATAAAAAAAGAGAAGTGAAGAAAAATAAAAGGAAAAAAGTAAACTCTGTCCTCAGAAGTCATATCTCCAAACACAAGGCATTTTTATTTGATAATATTGCTTACATTTTTGGAATATTCTTTAAAACAGCTATCTGAATTCCTAGATGATAATAAGATTCTTTTGAGGCTGACAGCAGGAATTCAACTCATAAACCCGATACACAACCAGAGCCACATCTGCTTTTATGTTTTAAGCATAAAAGTATTTTTTAATATCTACTCTGAATGCATTATCAAGTTGGCAATGGAGAGGAATACTCATAGACTCAAAGACTTCCAAAGTGAATTCAATCCCATCATATGAGCTCAAAAATCGCAAAAGAGTTTTTGTTTCATTATTTCAGTTCTTTGCATTTTATACCTTGGTTCTCAGAAATGGGTGAAATCCATGGCAAGAAGGAATTAGAAAATTAATTTGCAAGGTATCTTTCTCTTGTTATGAAAAGGCTTTTTTTCCCCCTCCTAAAGACATGACACACTAACTGTTCATTTCAAGCAAATATAATTGCAACATCTTAACCAAGTAGTCTCTAACTCTGCTGGCCAGAACATAACTATAAACTTGAAAGGGACCCCCAAATGCCGACTAGCAGCTCTTGAGCTGAGGACTATTTCAGAGCCTTCAGCAGTGTGTTCTGCCTCGCCCTCAGACCCTCGTCAGTTTATCTGCTAGTCCTTCCTTACATCCAAGTTGGTCATTTTATGTATGTGCATCCCACAAGGTACTTGCCAGGGAAATGCAAGGGAAAAAACTTTCCTCCTCTCATCCTCCCTTTCTGGAACTTGGCCCACTTAGAATATTGCTTCCTGATCCTTCCAATAAGCTAAAACCCCAAAGGCATGTAACAATTAAAAGAAGAGGCCAGAGGTGTTCATTTGGAACATGCACATCACATATAAAGTCTAATTGTTCTCTTTCATGATTGCCATATTGCTAATATTGCCCAACTAGAAATGGAAAACTGCCACATAATTTAATCTGCACAAGATTCTTACCTTTATGCACAAGAAGAGAATAAATTAAGAAGTTTTTATTTCTGCTTTTTTTCCTCGCCTAAAAGAGTTAAAACTTTAAAGCCATTAAGAGATTTCAAGTTCACATTGAATTCCGCTGGGCTAAGAGATACCGGAGATCATGAGTAGGCATTCACATATCCGTTACAGAGACATTCAGGCAGGATCAAATTAGGTTGTTTGGTTTTCATGGCCCCCACAGGGTTTTGTTCTGTTTAGCATCATCAGGCAAGGAACTTATTATAACTAACTCAAGTTCAGTCTATTGTCAAAATATTATTCCCCTAAGGTCTCAATACTAGCCAGGCAGCCTCCCCATCACCTTAGCCAAGTAAAAGACTGGGAGGCCACCCCATCTCTCTCCCCAGTATATTCCTTTTAAGAAACCCTAGCCATGTGTACTGGATGCATATGTTCTGGATGGACACCGCTTGAAGTGGACAAGCCTGCACACCCTCTAACTTTGTAGATCAACACACCAACAAAAAAGTAAGAACGGCATTCAATAAAGTATTTGCCATGTGTGCTACACAGTTATCCCCTCTCTTTTTCCCAACAACCCTACAAGGTTGACACTGTTGTTTTCTCACCTTCACAGATGAGGAAATGAAGGCCCAGAGAAGTTAGATAAGTTGCCCATGGTCACACAGCAAGTAAGGACAGGGCAGATCCATGGCACAGACCTAGGCCTCTCCGGCTCCAAAGCCCTTCTCTTCCCTCTGCTCTGCCTCTTGTGGTTCCTCATGTGCCCACCCATGTCCCCCAACCTGTCCTTGTTCCCCCTGCACTGGCCTCAGGACCTTCAGAGTTCTGAAAGCTACCTAGGTTCTCCCCAGCAACAACCCAGATTCCAGGGCCCACTGAGCTACTGGGCATTCCAGCCTGATCTAGACCCCAGAACATTCCATCCTGTGTACCTTGCACATAACAGTCTCCACGGTTCATCTAAGACTCTGGAAACTTCATCATTATATAACAGCCTAAAAAGGACAAATAGGTTTGTCCCAATCTTTTTAGAAACAGAAGTTCCAAAGGATGAAGTCAGTTCCATCACAGGTCAAGCAGCTTATTTAGCGGTGATTCTTCAATTTGATCCCAGGAGCTGCATTGTTTTCCCCAGAGATGATCTCTGATAAATGGTTGCTGATTAACTTACAATGACCCCATTCTCTCCACCACAACTTTTTCCATTTGTAGTGATTTTCATTTCAGAAAAAAAATTTAATTCTCAAAAAAATCATTCACTCAACTGTCATAACAAGCACCCTTCAAACTCCAATGACTTAACCCAACAAAAGTTAAGTTCTCACTCATGCCAAGACCACTGTGGGTCCAGATGACTCCCCCAAGGAAGCTGTCCACCATACAGAGGCTCAGCCTCTGCACTGACCATCAACAATGACCAATCATCATTGACCTCCATCAGCCCATTCTCCCACAGATGCTACACAGGGGGTGGAATTAACGGAGAGTGAACACTGATGCTAACAATTGATGCTTCCACCCAGCGGTAACACACTTACCGTCACCCAGAGTCTGTTGACCACAGAAAGCCATAGAGACATGCCCACCTTCAAAAAGGCAGAGAAATACAATTCTTCTGTTTGAACAAAGGAGAAAAGAAACTAGATGTCAGGAAAGCAGGAATATCTACCACAAACAATGAAAAAAGCAAGATTTGAGAGGCAACATGATTTAAGAAGTAACAAGGTCACACAGTTAAAAAGTGGCAGAGTCAGGACCCAGCCCAGGTGTACATCTCTAAATTCTGAGTCCTTAACTAACACTTAAGTCTCAAGAGAAGTATATCCACTTCATAGACACAATTATTTTTGCATGAACAATAAGCACCTATTGCTTGTAGGTTGATCCCACTCACCTGTCTAGAATTTGCTCAGCAGACAGTGATGGAGGCTGGCCTTGGTCTGGAGGACTCAGATGACTTGACTCTGTTCCACAACTCTGTCACCCTCCAGCAGGCTAGTTTGGGCATTTTTCATTGCAAAAGCAGAGGCACAAGACCAAGCAGGACCAAAGCAAGTCGTATGGCTGAGTCCAGAGTCAGGAAGTGGTGAAGGAGGGCACTGTAATATTACACAGCAAAAAGAATGAAGAATTAGTCCAAGTCTATGCAAGCTCTTTCTGTAAAAGTTCAGTTCAGTTACTCAGTCATGTCCGACTCTTTGTGACCCCGTGGACTACAGCACGCCAGGCCTCCCTGTCCATCACCAATTCCTGCAGCCTACCCTAACTCATCCAACCATCACCAGTCGGTGATGCCATCCAACCATCTCATCCTCTGTCGTCCCCTTCTCCTCCTGCCTTCAATCTTTCCCAGCATCAGGGTCTTTTCAAATAAGTCAGCTCTTCTCATCAGGTGGCCAACATATTGGAGTTTCAGCTTCAACATCAGTCCTTCCAATGAACACCCAGGACCGATCTCCTTTAGGATGGACTGGTTGGATTTCCTTGCAGTCCAAGGGACTCTCAAGAGTCTTCTCCAACACCACAATTCAAAAACATCAATTCTTCAGCACTCAGCTTTCCTTATAGTCCAACTCTCACATCCATACATGACCGCTGGAAATACCATAGCCTTGACTAGAACTATGGTAAATACTTTTGGCTTCTTCAGCCATACTCAACTCTGTGACTGTAGCATGAAAGAAGCCATACATCATAAGTAAATTGATGGGTGTGGCCGAGTTCCAATACAACTGTATGTAGAAAAAGAGGAAGCGGGCCGGCTTTGCTCCAAGGCTGGAGTCTGCCAGCTTCTGAACCAGAGCCATCACTGCGATCTTCCACACGGGCTTCCAGTCCTAGTTCTGGAACTATCTGGTCATATGGTCTTGACAGCATCACTTTTTTCTAGCCTGACAATTTTTCCATTTACAAAGTGAGGGAGGTTGAAGTAGTTCTCTAGAACTATAACACTCTTACGTTCACAGTCCACATTATGCTGCTGCTAAGTGGCTTCAGTCGTGTCCGACTCTGTGCGACCCCCGTGGACTGCAGCCTACCAGGCTCCTCCATGGGATTTTCCAGGCAAGAGTAATGGAATGGGTTGCCATTGCCTTCTCCTGCCTTCTCCACATTATATCATCCTATAAATCAGATGGTGTGTTCTGAAGTCTAACTGAAGAGATCATTCCCAATCTATGGAGTTTGTATCTATTTTTGTCACCTGCCTAGGCTAAAATTCTATGATTTTACTTGTACTAGAGTTGCCGTGCAAAAGACACTGTGGTATAATCTCAGCCCCATGAAAGTCAAATAGATTTTTTTCCATCCACCCAAGAGGAAGTCAGTCAGACGTATGAAATGGAAAATAAACTGACACTTTTAATTACAAGTAGGTAATGAGCGACTTCCCTTTCACTTTTCACTTGCATGCATTGGAGAAGGAAATGGCAACCCACTCCAGTGTTCTTGCCTGGAGAATCCCAGGGACGGGGAGCCTGGTGGGCTGCCGTCTATGGGGTCGCACAGAGTCGGACACGACTGAAGTGACTGAGCAGCAGCAGCAGCAGCAAAGCTTTATTGATTGCAAGAATAAAAAATAAAATACTGGAGAGTCAACCCTCAGTGATATCGGTGAAGGTTAAAGGGAAATACAGAATTAATTGATCCACAAGGATAAGCTCAAGTGAGGGACACTATGAACAGGAAGCAGGGAACGCAGTGTTTAACTGAAAGTTACTCTGTTTATCATAGTCTCCTTTCTTGACACCGCAACCGCATGTACTTCAGCATGCTACAACATTGCAGGAGGATGTTTCTGCTTTTACCTCTCTATTAATCTTCACTGCCAGGCTATTGCCAGAATTACAAATAAGAAAATTCATGTTAATAGCAGGCTGCTAAGGGAAAAGCAAATGTAAAATACTCTGTAACTATCCATAAAATCAGAGCAACACACAGAGCTTTGCAGACATCTGACTTCTGAAGCTTTCCATCAGTGATCCTCAACTGGGCAAGGAAGAAGGGGAGCCATGTTGGCAGCCTTTGGAGATATTTTCATTGTCCCAATTGGGGAAGCATTACTGGCATCTAGCCTGCAAAGGCCACAATGATGCTAAAAATCCTACAATATACAAGACAGACACACACGGGGAAAAAAAAAAATGATCCAGTCTAATGTGGGAAGCCTGGCATGTTCCAGTCCATGGGGTCGCAAAGAGTTGGACATGACTTAGCGATTGAACAGCAATGTATTAACAGTGTCAAGGTTGAAAAATTCGCTTTTCATAGACAAAAAAAAAGCTCCAGCTGAGACTGACAGCAACTTTTCAAATCACTGGGAATTCCAAATCATGATCATACATCCCACAAAAGCAGCATGCATCTCAGACTACCCTCGAGTGACTTTATTTTGTAACCTACCAACGTTTCAAGCCAGGTACTTGGTATCAGAAGATTCTGCAGAACTGCTCAAGAAAAATACCTTTCCAAAAGGCAGGTCACAAATTCCAAAGCCTGTCCCAGAAATGATAAATGGCTCAAAATACTGAAAAAAACATTGGGACTAATATATAATTTTTAAATATAAGAAGTGCCTTTATTACTGCCCATATATAAAATAGTCTTTTTAAAATCTACATCATCAAAAGTGGTGTGGATATTTTCTAATCAAAGAACATGATATGTAGCAGAAGAATTTTCACCCTGTTGGAATCAAATGTTGAATTTCACCCTGTTTGAGAAAAGGCAACATCAGCTTTTGTTCTCCAGACCAGGATACTGGAGTGGGTAGCCTTTCCCATCTCCAGGGGATCTTCCCTACCCAGGGATCAAACCCAGGTCTCCCACATTGCAGGCAGATTCTTTACCAGCTGAGCCACAGGGGTCGCCCAAGAATACTGGAGTGGGTAGCCTATCCCCTTCTCCAGCAGATCTTCCCAACCCAGGAATCGAACCAGGGTCTCCTGCATTGCAGGTGGATTCTTTACCAACTGAGCTATGAGGGAAGCTCCAAGTGTATCTCCAACAGGATATAATTTATCAGTAGGTCAAAGAGCTGGAAAATTAGTATCTGTTTAGCTAAACACATCACATCTGTTGGCAAACCTGTCCAAATAATTTGGCATTGTTGCTTCCAATATATGTAGACAGAGAGCATTTATCATATGGATTATTTCTAGAACCCACAGGCTTGTCTGCTATGCACTGCACAGAAACATGTGTGGGCTTGCACACGTGCACATGCTTTATAGGAATCCTTTAGGCTGCTTTGCATCAATTGGCTGTTTGCTTTTAAGTGAATAGAGTACAGCATTGCTTCTGCAATTTCCTCTAAGTTCTGTTTTTCCCTTACATCATCCCTCCACCTCGCCTGCCATTAGTGTCATTTCCACTCCAATTCATTCCTAAACAACCGAGAAAATAGATTTTCAGCAAAAGTAGGGAAGACTGTTTAGGATTATGTTCCAGGGCCTGACAGACAGGCCCTGCCTATGTACCCTAGCCCTGCATTAATCCACGTTAACTGCAGTAGAGCTCTCTACTCCTGAGGGCCTCCCCAAGCAAAAGCAAGTGTGATGAAGTCCATACCGGGGTGTCAGGTTGACCCCTGTTCAAAACCCACTTTGACCATTTTCTGGCTGTGATCTTGGGCAAGTAGCATAACTGCTTCGATCCTCAGCCCCCTACATGAAAGCACACGCAAAACTGCCTGCCTCCAGGGGCTGCTATGAGGATAAGAAGAGGTCATGCTTTTAAGGTAGCAAGCTCAGGGCGCGGTACACAGTCCTTAATAAACATCAGGTGTCCTCATTACATCAAAGGACCCTGCAAGCTAATCCATCAAGGCCATTTTGAGCCTGCAATTCAAACCTAATTCTCTACTCAGGGCAAGGACAATCACATGAGACAAACACATTCTCCCCTCAGACTGATCAGTGTTCCTGGTGAGTGTAAGGTTCCTTCTTCCTTGTGAAAGAATTTGGAGGTGAAGCAAGAAGGTTAAAAAGCAAGGTGAGAGTTTATTTAAGCAAGAATATTCCCCACGGTTCAGTGGTAAAGCACCCCCCTGCAATGCAGGAGACACAGGTTCCACCTCTGGGTCGGGAAGATCCCCTAGAGGAGGAAACGGCTACCCACTCCAGTATTCTTGCCTGGAGAATCCCATGGACAGAGGAGCCTGGTGGGCTACAGTCCATGGGGTCACAAAGAGTCAGACAGGACAGAAGCGATGGAGCGTAAGAGCACACCCTCAGGGGAGAGGAGGCAGAGAGGTGAGGAGCTGCTGCCGGGTTTCTTTGGCAAGCCGGTTATGGGGGGCATAAAAATGAAGGGGTGGAATAGTCACTGCGAAAGGAAGAGCCTGGGGGTCATACTCCCTGATTTTCATCCCGGCTCCATTCTCGCGAGGGGGAGAAGCAGATGTGTGTGGGTCTTCAGTCGCTCAGTCGTGTCTGACACTTTGCAACCCCATGGACTGTAGTCCAGCAGGCTCCTCTCCCGCTCTCTCCACCAGGAGGAAGGATTTTGTCCTTATTTAGCTTAGATCACAAGTGTCATGGCATCGGTACATGATGGGTACTTCTTATTTGTAAGATAAGATTAATCTTATTGCAATGAGAACATAATGAGCAAAGGTTTCATTTGGACACAGAACATTCCCATCTTTCCTCACCTTTCTTTGTCTGCTTCCAGGACACTCATCACCCAAAACGTGTGGCTTCCTGTCAGTCTGGAGATTCCTGCTTTCCTTTGTCTGTCTATAGATGTCCACTGTTTCCAAGATTCATGGTTTCCTGCCACCTGGCCCCTGCCCCCACTTCTCTGCTCATACCTAGCTACCTGCCTGCTGGGACAATGGTGTCGCCAAGGAAACACACTGGCATGGGTGAACAGGAGAACAGGCAGGGCTGTTGCGTGGTACAGAGCCAGAATTGCAGAGATCAGAGACCAGGGAGTTCAGCTGGAAATGTCAGGGAAGTTAATACATCAGAAGCGATCAGCCCAGGGTCTGGTTGGAACAGGTACATGGGAACACAGGCCATAGTTATTATCACTGACATCCACTGCAGGGGGTGATGGGAGCTATGCCTCCTGCATCCCTGCATCACTCTGCCAACAAAGGTCCATCTAGTCACAGCTATGGTTTTCCAGGAGTCATGTACAGATGTGAGAGTTGGACCAAAAGAAGGCTGAGTGCCAAAGAATTGATGCTTTTGAACTATGGTGTTGGAGAAGACTCTTGAGAGTCTTTTGGACAGCAAGGAGATCAAAGAAGTCCATTCTGAAGGAAATCAACCTTGAATATTCATTGGAAGGACTGATGCTGAAGTTGAAACTCCAATACTTTGGCCACCTGATGCAAAGAAATTCATTGGAAAAGATCCTGATGTTGGGAAAGACTGAGGACAGGAGGAGAATGGGGCAACAAAGGATGAGGTGGTTAGATGGCATCCCTGACGCACTCAATGGACATTAGCTTGAGCAAACTCTGGGAGATAGTGAAGGACAGGGAGGCCTGATGTGCTGCAGTTTGTGGGGTCGCAAAGAGTTAGACACAACTGAGCAACTGAACGACAACCTTGACGTCACCAACTCCCACCCCTTATTGAAGGACAGGAGCTCCTGCGGAAAATCTCACTTCACTGCTGTTTTGTGGGCTTGCTCGGGGCCTTTTTCATTATCCCTTGTTTTCCTCTCTGTATTGCTTGCTCTCTCTCCTTCCTGGCTTTTGGTTCAGTGTGGGAGTTATTTGATTTATTATTTGCTAAACAGGCAAAGCAATATTTTTCCTTGTTAAATTTCATAATTTTACCAGCACTGGCGAGAGTGTTCACAAATACCATAAATCGTCTCCATGAAGTCTTTAAATCCATTCAGACGGTTGCCGGATTATGCATCATCTAGCAAAAATACATTGGCTCTGTGGTGTTCTATCCTTTTTATTTAAACTTGACTTGTTTCTTATTTGTTTTGGTTTTTTCTAAACAAAAACCTTAACACTAAAGAAATGAGGCTGACAGCACAGAGTTCCCTAGGCATTAGAGCTCCCTTATGAAATTCAGAAAATAGCAGTCATCAGCCCAGGGATTCAAGCTGCACAGAAAAGGCGTCCACGGTTATCTGTCCCATTATCAACATTTCCCATTGCCAAGGACCTACCTAGGTCAGCCTGGGTGCCGTATTTAGTCTGCTGCGCATTCTGGAAGAAATACATTAGAGCTGGGGGAAAAACAAATGTAAAGATGACCTGTTCAAACTAACGTTTAACAGGCAGGAAGTTGAAGCTATGAGGAAGAAGTGACCTAAGTTGGAGGCAACCAAGATGTCCTTCAGCCAGGCCCCAGATCATGGGGTCGGGCACAGCGTCTCTGCACACGGCATCCTGTGAACAAATGCAACTAGACAAAGCACAAAGGGAAAGGAGGAGAAAGGTCTGCCCCCAGTCCTGAGTCTGATCTGAAGATGTGAGCGGCGGAAGCTAAAGGATCAACACCACTACACATCAAAAACCTGAGACAAGGCAGAGGAACAGAAGGACGTGAGAGCACCCCTTCTTACAGAAACACCAAAATCCCAACTAACTGTTGAACAACCACCACCAAGATGTCACTCAGTTCGTAGGTAGAGAGATTTCCCACAGTACATTCAGACAATGGAATACTGCTCAGTGCTAAAAAGAAATGAGCTATCGATCCATGAAAAGATACGGAGGAAACTTAAGTGCATACTACTAAGGGGAAAGAGCCAACCTGAAAAGCACAGATACTATATCGTTCCAGTGTGCAATTATACTTCAATTCTGGAAAAGGTAAAACTATAGAGTTAATAAAAAGACCAGGGGTTGCCAGAGTTTAGGGGAGAGGGAGGGATGGATACACAGAACACATAGGATTTTTAGGGCAGTGAAAATACTCTTGTGATATTACAATTATGGACACATGTACATTTATCCAAGCCAGTAGACTGTGCAACACCAAGAGCGAAACTTAACGTAAATTGTGGAACTTGGGTGATAATAATATGTCAATGTAGGATCTTCAGTTATAACAAATTTACACTCTGATGGGGGATGTTGACAATGGAAGAGGCTATGCACATGTGGGGACAGGAGACAAATGAGAAAGCGCTCTTCCTTCTGTTCAGTATTGCTAAGAATTGAAAACTGTTCTTAATTTTAAAAGAGCCTTAAAAAAAAAACCTACATTGTACATTGCTATGTATTGGGTTGGCCAAAATGTTGGTAACATCTTAAAGTAAAACCCAATATATCTACTTATTGATGAGCAATACAACACTACTCGTGGCTCCCTAGGCTTCCGTGGTAGCTCAGATGTTAAAGAATCTGCCTGCAACACAGGGGACCTGGGTTCAGTCCTCGGGTTGGGAAGACCCCCTGGAGAAGAGCATGAGAACTCACTCCAGTATTCTTGCCTGGAGAATCCCACAGACAGACTCAGACATGACTAAGCGACTAAAACTTTCACAGGGAAAAATACCCACGGACTGTAGCCCAGAAGGCTCCTCTGTCCATGGTACTCTTCAGGCAAGAGTACTGGACTGGCTCGCCAGGCCCTTCTCCAGGGGATCTTCCCGACCCAGGGACTGAACCCTCATCTCTTTCACCTCCTGCTTTGGCAGGTGGGTTCTTTACCTCTAGCGCCACCTGGGAAGCCTAGCTTCCATATCTACAGACTTCGCCCCTAGTCTAATTTTTTCTCAATTAGCCTATCAGCTCCTTGAACCAAAGGTTCTCTAAAAATAAATAAATGAATTCCGTGTGGTGAGAGCTTGCTTTTCCCTTCTGACATCCCTGGGGCCTGGAATCCTGCTGAGATTAAGTTAAAAGAGTTCTTCCAGACTCTCCAAGACCTCCCTTTCCTCAATCTCACCCACATCCCAAGTATCACCTTGTGCCCAGACTTCACATGGCTTTAATTCTAGCAAGCCTCACCTGATCTCTTTCATGCAACTGACAAGAGGCTGGGTACTAGAACTGACTCCATGCACTAGACCCTGTTTACGAACCTCTCCAGACCTTTCCACCCACCCCTCTCTCTCTCCCCCGACCCCTGCTCTCTAGAGCCTTCCTAGGGAGGGTTCATGCCATTTTCTTTGCTATACAGCACAGCTGCCTTTGCATGCTTAGTCGCTCAGTCATGTCCGACTCTTTGCAGCCCCATGGACATTCATTAGCCTGCCAGGCTCCTCTGTCCATGGGATTTTCTCAGCAAGAATACAGGACTGGGTTGCCATTTCCTCCTCTAGGGGATCTTCCGAACCCAGGGATCGAACCTGTATCTACTGGGTCATCTGCACTGCAGGCGGAGTCCTTACGGATGAGCCACAGGGGAAGCCCCTGCCACCACGTTTGATGCCATCAATTAGGAGCCCCTCCTGCAACATGACTGACACATTTGCCAGACCACATCACAGAAGCTCTGTCTCTCCCAGCACCTCCCTGGATCGGTCAGGAAACAGAGCACAGAAATGCAGGATTATTAACACCCAACAGCCAAGAAACGAAGGAGCCAACTGGTAAACGGCCCCCTTCCCCCCAGCCTCCCCACCCGGCTCTGGATGGTTCTGAGTTGCTGGGATTCTGTGCCTCTGCTCCAGTGATGCCCTGCACTGCTGTATTCCTTATAAAACTCTGACCCACTCTGGCCAACACCAGCTTGTATTTACCATCACTGGCTGCCTCTCTCAACTCTCTTTTTCCCCTTGGTATTTCACCACTCTCCACTTTCAAACCAAGCTTTCTCTGTAAATGGCTAGACAGTAAAGGTTTCAGCTTCTACAGGCCACATGGTCTCTATCACGACGACTCAGCTTTACCCTTGCAGCCTGAAAGCAGGGGGCAATGCAATTTGTTAATGAGTGGGTGTAACTGGTCAATAAAATGTTATTTGTGGATGCTGACGTTTGCATTTCATGTTAATATGCACATGTCACAAATTCATTTCTCATCTTGTTTCAGCCATTTAAAAATGGAAAAACCATTCTTAGCTCATGGATCATGTAACACAGGCAATAAGGGGATGCATCTGGCCCATAGTTTGATAACCCTGCTTGAAATCACTGAGTTTTCTTAATTCACAGATTATACAAACCAGGTGACACAGGCCAAAGTTTGCCAGCCCCCCGGCTTTAGCCCATAAGCTTTGCTTCGGGCCTGTTTTCTGGAGCTCTTAGGCTAAGGCACCACAGTCATAATCCTTAGGTGAATTTTTTAAATAATAAATGAAAAATTTTTTTTTCTTAAGAATGTTCTATACTGACTCAGGAGCCTGAGTTACTAGACATATAGCTCCATCGAGAATCCTGCCAGATCCTGAAAGGCAAACACCATATGCTATCATTATATATGGAATCTAAAATATGGCACAAATGAACAAGTCTGTGATAAAGAAACTCACAGACATAGAGAACTGACTTGTGATTGCCAAGGGCAGGCAGGGGAGGGAAGAACTTAGAGTTTGGGATTAGAAGATGCAAGCTATTATACCTAAGAGGGATAAACAACAAGGTCCGACTGTATAGCACAGGGAGCCATATCTAACACCCTGTGACGCCTATACCCCAGTGTTCATCGCAGCACTGTTTACAACAGCCAGGACATGGAAGCAGCCTGGATGCTGATCAGCAGATGAAGGGATAAGAAAGCTGTGGTACATGTACACAATGGAATATTACTCAGCTGTTAAAAAGAATGCATTTGAATCAGCTCTAATGAGGTGGATGAAACTGGAGCCTATTATACAGAGTGAAGTAAGTCAGAGAGAAAAACATCAATACAGTATATGGAATTTAGAAAGACAGTAACGATGACCCTATATGTGAGACAGCAAAAGAGACACAAATGTAAAGAATAGACTTTTGGACTCTGTGGGAGAAGACGAGAGTGGGATGATTTGAGAGAATAACACTGAAATATATATATTATCATATGTGAAATAGATCACTAGTCCAGGTTTGAGGCATGAGACAGGGTGCTCCAGGGCTGGTGCACTGGGATGACCCTGAGGGATAAGATGGGGAGAGAGGTGGGAGGGAGGTTCAGGATGGGGAACACACGTATATCCATGTCTGATTCATGTCAATGTATGGCAAAAACCACTACCATATTGTAAAGTAATTAGCCTCCAATTAAAATTAATTAATTTTTTAAAAAGATCCTGTGATAAACTACAATGGAAAAGAATATGCAAAAGAATATATCTATATATAAATTATACATATATATGTATAATTGAATCACCTTGCTATATAGCAGAAATTATTACAACATTGTAAATCAATTATATGTCAATAAAATTTAAAAAAAAATCCCCTTCCTCCTTCCCAGAGTCATCCTTATCCCTGAAGCTCAGGGATCTGGGAGACTGGATCCTCTGAGGAGCTTGGAGCTCTAGGGATTCTCTTGTGTGTCAAACACTACCTTCCATTTCATTTTGCTTCCCTTGGGCATAATTCTTTACTCCCCTTAAGGTCAAGGAGCATCAGTTAAATTTTTTTCTTCTCTACTAATACCACCTACACAATGAATATTTATTCTCACTAAACATGTCGAGGCTTCATCAGAGCAGGTTTAAGAAGACGGATTTCAGGCTTCTCTGGTGGCTCAATGGTAAAGAATCCACTTTCCAGTGTAGCAGACACTGGCTGGACCCCTGGTCCAGGAAGATTCCACATGCCTCAGAGCAACTAAGCCCACGCGCCACAACCACCGAGCCTGTGCTTTGGAGCTTGGGAACCACAGCTACTGAGCCCACATGCCACAGTGACTGAAACCCACACACCCTAGAGCCTGTGGCCTGCAACAAGAGAGGCCGCCACAGTAAGAAGCCCGTGTACAACAACCAGAGAGTAACCCCACTCACCACACGAGGGAAAGGCAGCAGTGAAGATCCAGCACAGCCAAAAATAAAAAACAGTACAAAGAAGAAGAAGACATCCCTTAAGGTCCAGAAAAGGCAATGGAACCCTCTCCAGTACTCTTGCCTAGAGAATCTCAGGGACAGGGGAGCCTGTTGGGCTGCCGTCTATGGGGTTGCACAGAGTTGGACACGACTGAAGTGACTTAGCAGCAGCAGCCCCTTAAGGTCAAGGAACATCAATTAAATTTTTTATCCCCTACTAATACCATCTACATAATGAATACTTATTGCTCACTAAACACATGTTGATTCTTCATCAGAGTAGGTGTAAGATGATAGATTTCAGGCTTCCCTAGTGGCTCAATAGTAAAGAATAGTAAAGTAAAGTAAATAGTAAAGAATAGTTAAAAAAAAAAAAAGGAAAAAAAGATTTTATGATGGGGTTGGATTTCCTAATCAGGGCTGCCTGAAGAGAGAGTAGGATGCCTTCAGGAGAAGTGAGTTGCCCATCATGTTAGGTAATTAAGAAGAATCTCTAAGACCACTTGGCAAGGATGCTAAGGATTCAAGAATTTATACTTCAGGGATTTCCATGGTGGTTCAGCAGTTAAGACTCCAAGCTCCTAATGCAGAGGGCCCAGGTTTGGTCCCTAGTTGGGGAACTAGAGACCACATGCTACAATTAAAGGTCCCACATACCACAACTAAGACCTGGTGCAGCCAAGTAAAAAATAAATATACATAAATACTTAAAAATTAGAATTTGTATTCAAGTAGAAGGCTGGACTTCAGTCCAGCCCCAAGAGTCTATGATTCCCCAAATGGGCCAAGGAGAGCCAACTGTCTGAGACACAAGAGAAAGAGAGAGAAAACTAACAGTTGCCCATTCACTGTGCTGAGTGCTTTACAAATGAATAGTATCGAAAATAATAATGACTAACAAGTATTGGACTTATGATGCATTCCAAGTACTGCGCAGCACTAATCCAAGACCACACAGCCAGAAAACAAAACAAGGACTGAACCCCAGTCCGACTGACCCCAAAGGCCAGGAGGTGTCTTTCTCCTCAAGTGGGAGGTTAGGTCACACCACGAAGTCCTAATATGTCTTGACGGGACTGTGTTGTCTGACCACTTAAGAAATGACATTAGTGATGATGTCCTTGACTAAATTAAGGTCCATTGTGATGTTTCTTCTCTTGAGAAGGAACGTATCAGAGGATCAATCTGCTCCTGGACTTAAAAAATAAAATTGCAGAGAATCACAAATGTTATGGAACAAGGACTCTCCCCAGGGAACCAGAATAGCAACGAACCGCATCACAGCCCATCACCAATTAAGGATGCTTAAATGGCAGCTTGTATCTCAGGGGGACGCTGCAGGCAGGAACCACGGCGTTCCATCAGGCCTGAAAACAAGTACTTCGTCGTGATCTTGATGTATAATTTACGTGAGCATAAAATGTGTCTCCTCTCTTTTTAAAAACAGACAAGCGCCAGCACAGAGCCCCAGCTGTGCCCCTCGGCCCCTCCACAGAGAAAAACTATTCCTGTCATGGTCTAGCTTTTGTTTTGACCTGGAGCACATCTGAAAACGTGGCCATGGCAGCCACTCTGAGCTTCCCTTCAATCTGTCCCTCAAATGAAGCAACTACTTAACAGCCGCACCTGTTCCCATTCCGAAATGCTCCCCCAGCTCCTCCTTCAAAACTCAGGAGTCCTCCCAGAGGGGCCTCTTCCTCACCTTTACCATGCGTCTCCTCCATACCTGTGTTGCACATAGTTTTGAATTCATTATCATGATGCTTGGAAAGAATTAAAAACAGCATTCTTAAGTTACGTTCCCCCACACCCCCAAGCAGGCTGTAAACCTGAAGAGAGGAACCAGTCTATTATGTATGTGGGAAGAGACAAAGAACATTATTCATCTGAATGTCAGACTGGCAGGGGTGATGGGCGCTGATTCTCATGAGAAAGATGAAGAGAGAAAACTCTGTTTCCAAGGGCCAGTGGTCAATGGAAAGTTGCTGTATGAAGACCTTAGTGAGTGAGTGAAATCGCTCAGTCGTGTCCGACTCTTGGCGTCCCTGTGGACTGTAGCCCTCCCGGCTCTTCTGTCCCTGGCATTCTCCAGGCAAGAACACCGGAGTGGGTTGCCATTTCCTTCTCCAAGGTATGAAGACCTCAGCTACATAACAAACCAGCACAGAATCAAATGGCTTAGAATCATTGCTACAGGCGTTCCCTCTCACAGTTCTGTGCATTTACCAGACTCCACCTAGCGGCTCTTACCTACATCTCTAGTTGTTGCTGTCGTTCAGCCACTAAGTCGTGTTCAGCTCTGCGACTTCACGGGAAGTAGTAGCCAGGCTCCTCTGTCCTTCACTATCTCCCAGAGTTTGCTCAAATTCATGTCCATTAAGTCAGTAATGCTCTCTAACCGTCTCATCCTCTGCCACCCCCTTCTCCTTTTGCCTTTAATCTTTCCCAACATCAGGGTCTTTTCCAACGAGTCAACTCTTCGCATCAGGTGGCCAACATATTGGAGTTTCCAGCTTCAGTCCTTCCTATGAACATTCAGGGTTGATTTCCTTTAGGACTGATTGGTTTGATCTCCTTGCAGTCCAAGAGACTCTCAACAGTCTTCTCCAGCACCATTCCAGGTGCACTCAGATCCTGGCTGGGGTCAGCTGAAGAAGGGTCCACTGGGACAGATGTCCAGATGATGGCCTTATGCCCACCGCTGGTGGTCATCCAGACAGGCACGTGTGTCTCTGCACCCAGCCTGCCTGTGCATCTCCAGAGCCTTTTGGGGTACCACTGGTGTCCTTAAACCATGCCCCCAAGGGTTAAAGAAATTGATGACTAACAAACTCTTGATCTTGTCTTCCAGGAGAGCAGATAGGGAGGCAGCTTGTGGAAATCAACTTCGTTTGTAACAGGACAGAAGTGGCTGAAACCAGCTGGAGCCAAGACCGCTGATCAGAGTCTGCGCAGAAGAGATTTGCTCGCGGGTGCGGCGGCTTCTGACGTCACAGCTCAGATTTCCACCCGGAGATTCATACCAGCTCTGGGTAAATGAGCACGTGCAACCCAGGAAGAAACAAGCCGCGTGCTTGCCCCTGCAGGTAAGAACCCATCGCTTGCCTTAAACTTTGTAAACAACCATGTTTACAACCTCATCTTTCTACTGGGGACACAGATTTGAGCCGTGCCTCCGGTCTCCTTGTCTCAATGAAGCTTTTCCCTTTCTCAAAAGCAGGTGCCAGAGCGTAGGCTTCTATGCATGTTGGGCAGCAAGCCCTTTGCCCCATTATCACCTTCGTTTCCCAGAGCTGCTGTAACAAATTGCCACAAATGGCGTGGCTTAAGCAACAGAATGTCATTCTGGAAGTTCTTTAAGAGAAAACTCCCTTGCCTCTCTGTAATTTGTGGTGCCGACAGTCCCCAAAAGGGTGGGGACCCCTCAATGGGTCCTTTGCCCTGAGTTGCAAATGCCAGTCGAGCAACATCAGGGTGGTTTAGCAGAGCAGAAACTTTATTCATTGATCAAGCATGGAGAAGGGAGGGTTCCTGCTCTAAAAACACCTTCTCCCCAAAGGAAAGGGAAGGTGGGAATATTAAGGGGTAGGAGAAGATGTGACATCAAGACTCTAGGAAAGGGGCAGAGGTTGCCAGAGGCAGTAGGAGCATACATAGTCTTCCATGCTTCTTTGCGCTTGGAATTGTGCCTAGCAGAGTACAGATCCCTGCCTTGAGCAGAGAGCTTAGCATAGCAAGGAAGCAAAGAAAACTTCCAGACAAGTCCAGATCTCATCTGTGCAGGTACATTCCTGTGGCCAAGTCAGAGCCCAATCGGGGCACTGGACCACTGCAGAGCTGTCAAAGCATAGCTGCAAAACATCTCTGTCAAATACCAGGTACTTTTGAAACAAACAGAAGTAAATGAAGGATGGGATCCTTTAGCTCTCAGGGGCTGCGAGCAATCCTCAGGTCCCTTGGCCTACAGCTGCATCACTCCAGTCTCGCCTCCAGCTCCACGTGGCCTTCTCTCTGTGTGTCTCTCTGCATCCTGTCCTCTTACAAGGGTACCAGTGGATTTAGGACCCAGTCTAACTAAATCATGATGTCATCTAGATACCCATAACAAATCATATCTGTGAAGACACATTGCCAAGTAATTTCTGGGTGGACATGAGTTTTTAAGAGACATTGTTTAACCTCTACAGCTGGTTTCCCTCAAAATTAGATTTTTCATGAAGACAAGGCAGAAGCTGCAAGGCTTACTCTGACCCAGCCTCAGAGCAATCAGCAACATGACTGTTGATTCTAAGTGTCTTACAGGGCGAGCTCTGATTTGAGAATGGGCCACACAGCACACAGTACTAGAAGTACAGTCCTTGGGATCATACTTGGAGACCAGCATCTGTAAGAACTCGTCTCCTGAGAAATTGTATGTAGGTCAAGAAGCAACAGTTAGAACCAGACATGGAACAACAGGCTGGCTCCCAATTGGGAAAGCAGTTCGACAAGGGTGTGTATTGTCACCCTGCTTATTACTATGTGAAGTTAAATCAAAGTACATCATGCAAAGTGCAGGGCTGAATGAAGCACAAGCTGGAATCAAGATTGTCAGGAGAAATAGCGACAACCTCAGATATGCACATGATAACACTCTAATGGCAGAAACCAAAGAGGAACTAAAGAGCCTGTTGATGAAAGTGAAAGAGGAGAGTGAAAAAGTTGGCTTAAACCTCGACATTCAAAAAAACTAAGATCATAGCATCTAGGCCCATCACTTCGTGGCAAATAGAAGGGGAAAGGTGAAAGTGACAGATTTTATTTTCTTGGGCTCCAAAATCACTGCAGATGATCGCCAGGGTCAGCCACCGCAGGATCCAGGGAAACCCAAAGGAGAAACGGCATCAGCGATTGATTTAGAGAGAGAGGGAGACAGATAAGAATGTTGTAGATAAGAAAATAGAGGAGAGAAGAAAAGAGGCTGATGTTCCTTGGTTTATACAGAAAATCAATAAAGTCTCAAGACAAGAGACTTGAACCGTCTACGTGAGGCCACAGGTGCCTTCCCAGTCTCCTGAGGGAGTGAAGGCACAGGGGCCTTCCCGGTCAGGTCTTAGAAACCCAGGCAAATAAGTAGACACGGCGGATATCTGTACTCCAGATGGGAACTAGCCTGAAAGAGAGAGTAAGAGGAGGAAAATGATTGACACGAGGAGATCAAGCTGCTTTGATGAGCAAGATCCATAGCTTTATTTTTAAACTGTACTTATATACCTTTTTGCACATAGAGGGATATGAAAGATGCAAGGTCATACAGTATCAGCCCAACATTCCAGCAGTTTTGCCCTTATCGAAACCATGATTTTTTCTGCATACCTTTCCCAAAAATAATGTTGTGTTCAGTATCTTCTGGCCTTGGAGGCCTGTGAACATTGTATGACCCTCTTTTGATAAAGGCTGCTCAACCAAAAACTTATTTTCCCTCAAAGTGTTTTTTCTTTATATTTCTAATCTATGTCAGCCTCAGAAAGTGCCAAACAGAGTTACGTTTTTCACAGAGCAAAGGTGCAGCGAGTTACAAGAAAGAGCCAATTAGCTCAAAAGTCTGATATGGTTAAATTCAAGGCTACACGTGGTTTTTTTTTTTTTGCATTCTCACTATGTTAACTAACACATTCCCAGGTGCACAGTGGATAAGAGATATGGGAACTTAGCAACAAGCATTGGCCTAATAATGAAATCCTACACGAGCACTAGCACTACTCTAATAACTTTTAACTCTTTCAAAGGCTCAGTGTCTTAGGCTTTGCGTGCTTCTCACAGTTGGGAGGCTGTAAATAATTGTATGCATAGCTGCAAGAGTTTGGATATATGTGCCAAGCAAGCTAGAACACTAACAGAGGGGGTTTGATTTGAGATATTCCTCTCATGTCCAGGAGACTTATTAGCTATAGCCCTAAGTTGATTTTCTTCAGAGAAAGGTGGTCAGGGTCAGCCCCCTGTTAATGTCAGAGGAGTTGGTGAAAGTCATGAAACAGTAAAACAGACAGGTGCTGGTTTTGAGGTAGAATGCTCGAGAAAGCCTAGGGAGCCCCTTGAGCTCTGGAAGCCTTGCTTAACAGTTCTTTTCCACATGACCCTGTCATGGGTGGGATCTCCCGTGGCAGTTCCCGGCAGATGATGACTGCAGCCATGAAATTAAAAGATGCTTGCTCCTTGGAAGGAAAGATATGACAAACCTAGACAGCATATTAAAAGCAGAGACATCAGGCAACAAAGGTCCATATAATTAAAGCTATGGATGCTTTTTCCAGCAGTCATATATAGATGTGAGAGTTGGATCATAAAGAAGGCTGAGAGCCAAGGAATTGATGTTTTCAAACTGTGGTGCTGGAGAAGACTCTTGAGAGTCCTTTGGAAAACAAGGAGATCAAACCAGTTAATCCTAAAGGAAATCAATCCTCAGTATTCACTGAAAGGACTGTTGCTAAAGCTCCAATTCTTTGTCCACCTTATGTGAAGAGCCAACTCTGAAAATACACTGATGCTGGGAAAGGTTGAAGGCAAACGGAGAAGAGGAGGCAGCAGAGGATGAGTGGTTAGATAGCATCACTGACTCAATGGACATGAAACTCTGTGAGATGGTGAAGGACAGGGGAGCCTGGCATGATGCAGTCCTTCATGACTTAGCAACTGAACAACAATCTATGAGAAGGACCAGGGACCAGGGGAAGTGAACAGGAGGGTCAGGACACGGAGGGGAGAGAAGACATTCTTAGGACTGCCATGGTGGGGCAAGGGAAGCAAGGCATGCACTTGATTTCCAGGAAAGGTCTGGACAAGACAGAGAAGGCTTTCAGGAGCCACCATCTGGCAGAAGAGAAAAATTGTGCATGACAGAGATCTCTTCAGAGGATTTTTAAGATGTTTCACTGCACATCAAGACTCTTTTCTGCCCTTTGACATTTTTCAAGAGACAGGGTAAAGATATGAATTGCCTTCATTTGTGTTTTTCTGCCTGGCTGTTATTTCTCACACGTTATTTTCTGCGGGCCAAGATCACAAGATGATCACAAGATTTCATCGTTTTTATACAAGCGGCATATCTCTAACCCTCTCAGTAAAGCCAGCACAGGGCTCTGTCCGTGGAGTGTAATCAACAAATAATGACCAGGTTTAAAGTATTTACAAGTTTAATTTGGAGACTGTACATTTGAAAGGTGAAACCAGGATTTCTGTTGAATTGGAGTATGTGCATGCACTTTCAAAAGAGTATCAACTGAGTTTTTCAGCTTGTCCTCACTGTAACAGGTTTTGACATAGGTATTGTTGGATTTTTATACCCTGAGGGTCATTAAAGGTGATGTTCAGTGAACTGCCTTTCCAGGAAAGTTTGGCTGGAAGGTTCATTTTATTGAACAATATGGCTGACAGTCTTCAGATAACAAAAGATTCAGAGGATGTAGGCAGTGTTCCCTCACAGGCTGCAAAAAATACTCCCCATGATAAGCCCAATAATTCTTCCAGCTCAGGAAATATTGAGAGGGTGACTAGGATGCCAGGGATGAGTGGGGATATTATAGCTGCAGGCTTTCCAGCTCTGGGGGACTTAGTTAATCAGAGAAATTAAGGGCTCAGATCACTAAGATAATGTTTAGACCCCCAACCAACAAAACAAACCAGTCATGGGAGGAAGTTTATGGAAATACTTCCTATTTCAACATAGTTGATGTAATCTGGGTACAAAAGACTAGGAACTGACCTGAAATGAGACTTCTCTGCTCACAACTTATCTCTGTTTTTATCCTGTGTTGTTGTTTTTTTCTTTGTCATTGTTGTTGTTAATATTTGTTGAAGACTTACTATGCTATGTGTTTGACATACGTAATCTCATTTAATCCTTACAACACTCGTATGAAACTGGTACTAAGGAAAAGAAGATGTACTGGGCTGGAAATTTGGGTGGAGGTGGATGGAATAGTCCCTGCTCAGAAAGACTATCTTGCAGTGAAACATAAAGAATGGTCTACATGTTGTCTGGATGTTTAAAACCAAGACTGTAGTTTGAGTTTTAAGAAATTGAGCCAAGGGCTCAAAGAGGGCTTAAACACAAGTTTAAATTAATTTATGTTAAACTTACATGTATCCAGACCCACTTATGAATGTAGCTGTCCTTATTCCTATAGTCTCAGGGTAATGGAAGACTTTCTGTTTGTTAATGACATTAACATTCAATAAATATAAGTGTATATATTAAATGTCAATCAAATATGGAGGGAGATACCACTTCACACCCACTGAGATGGCTAAATCCAAAAAGGCAGACATTAAAAAGTAACAATGAGTTCATAAATTGGTGAAGCCACTTTGGAAAATAGTCTGGATGTTCCCCAAAATATCAACTATACAGTAACCATATAACAACATTCAGAAAACTAAGATCATGGCATCCAGTCCCATCACTTTATGGCAAATAGATGGAGAAACAGTGGCAGACTTTATTTTGGGAGGCTCCAAAATCACTGCAGATGGTGACTGCAGCCATGAAATTAAAAGACGCTTACTTCTTGGAAGAAAAGTTATGACCAACCTAGACAGCACATTCAAAAGCAGAGACATTACTTTGCCAACAAAGGTCTGTCTAGTCAAGGCTATGGTTTTTCCAGTGGTCATGTATGGATGTGAGAGTTGGACTACAAAGAAAGCTGAGCACCGAAGAATTGATGCTTTTGAACTGTGGTGTTGGAGAAGACTCTTGAGAGTCCGTTGGACTGCAGAGATCCAACCAGTCCATCCTATCAGTCCTGAGTGTTCATTGGAAAGACTGATGTTGAAGTTGAAACTCCAGTTCTTTGGCCACGTGATGCAAAGAACTGACTCATTGAAAAAGACCCTGATGCTGGGAAATATTGAAGGCAGGAGGAGAAGGGGACAACAGAGGATGAGATGGTTGGATGACATCACCAACTCAATGGACATGAGTTTGGATAAGTTCCAAGTGTTGATGATGGACCGGGAGGCCTGGTGTGCTGCAGTCCATGGGGTCACAGAGCGTCAGACACGACTGAGTGACTGAACTGAACTGAACTGAACCATATAACCATCAATTCCACTCTAAGATATCTACTCAACAGAAATGAAAACATATATCCACACTAAGAACTACTCATAAATATTCATACCAATGTTATTTGTAATAGCCAAAAGGTGGAAACAACCCAAATACCCACCAACTGATTCATGGATAAACAAAATGGGATGTATCTATACAATGCAATCTTATTCAGTAATAAAAAAATGAAGTACTGATACAGACTATGACACGATCACCCTTGAAGACATTATAGTGAAAGAAGCTAGTCACAAATGACCACGCGTTATATGATTCCACTTATATGAAATGTCCAAAGTAGGAAAATTCATGGAAACAGAAATTAGATTAGTGGTTCCCAGCAGAGAGGGAAGTGGGCAGTGACTATTACTAGATAGTAATAGAATTAACGGTCCTAAATATTAGCAAAGCAGCTAGCTCCTTAGAGAGGGCCGCTATAATAAATAAACGTAAAGTATGGTTATGAGTTTATTTCTGAAGTGCTTTCAGCAAAATCACTTGTTTACACATAGCAACATTCTGGGGCGGGAGGAGGAAATCAATGCAGTTAAATACCTTCACCTCTGAAACTGCCCCAAACATAGTGTGTAGCTTTGTCCTGTGACTGGAACCTCCATTCAGTAAATCCTAGACACACTATTAGAGAGTCAGTGTAGGTCATGCCATCTGCCATATGCTCTCCAGACTTGAAAATCAGAATAACTCAACAAGAAGCCCACAAAGCTGCTAAGAGCTGTCAGAGGTGTGCGTTATTATGGTAACAATCTGGCGGCAGCAGTGGAGCAAATGGGAATTTGTTGCTATATTCAGGGCATAGGACTTGCTGGACCAGAACTAATAGGAGAGGATGAAAATGCAAGCAGAGGCTGGCAATGGGTAACTTACAACCTGGATATTCATAAGGAAAATGTCTGCACTTTAGGTGGTGGTCCAGTCATGTTTTAGATACCTCAGCATTGCTGTAGAGAGAGAATTCCATGTAAGTCTCATCCGCATTGGACTTTACTCCATGGGCTTACCATCAGAAACAGTCCTGTGATTTGAAGGAGGTGAGAGACACATGGAGGAAGCTGATTCCACCAGCTCACGGTAGCCTTCCTGCATCAATGCATGCAAACCAGAAGCAGAGCTAAGCCTTGACTGCAGACAGAGCACAGTGGAAAGAGCCCCAGGCTTGGGAATTGGGAAGACTTTCCTGGTAGCACAGCTGGCAAAGAATCCGCCTGCAATACGGGAGACCTGGGTTCGACCCTTGAGTTGGGAAGATCCCCTGGAGAAAGGAACGGCTACCCACTCCAATATTCTTGCCTGGAGAATTCCATAGACAGAGGAGCCATCTATCTGCCATGAAGTAATGGGACTGGATGCCATGATCTTAGTTTTCTGAATGGAAAGGCAATGCTTCTACCCAAATGAATGCATCCCTAGTGTGGAATTTTCAGATTCAGACTTGGTTAGGGGGTCTTTCAGGGACAGGATAGCCTTTCAAATTTCAACCCATCAGAAGCCACTGCCTCAGCAGGGATTTGTCCTTTTTTCCACCAAGGGTCCCATGTGTGCGGAGGGTGTGTGTGATCCAGGCCTCAGTGTTTACTGTATGAAGAAACTCTGAGCCCCATTGTGTCTGATTGTTTACCAAATTCTTACTGAGGAAGAAACTGTCAGCTACGGGACTGTCCAGGAGAGCACAACCTCCCCCAGCAGATGCCAGCCTTTGGCCTGATGATAATCATGGTTGTTATCTATGGGCATGCCCTTCTTTCAGAAGCTGATCCTGGGCCAAGGACTCAGGCAGAAGCAATTCATGAAGGTGCGCCCCTGGGAGCAGGAGCTTTGCTGCCTTTTTACTTGCCTTGATTTGCTGGGAGCGTATGGGTTAATCCACCTTCCTCAAGTAAGAACCATCAGTCTCCTTGGCCTTAGTTTTGCCATCTGCAGAAAGGATCGATGAGATGCAGAGTCTCTTCAAGGACTGCACTTCTGCTTCGAATGCTACCTTCTGAGTAGGAAACACACAGTGTACTAAGGAAATTTTCTAGAAGGGGGAGAAGCCAGTTAAATTGTAATCGAATGACAGATCTAATAATAACTGACTTATTGGTTACCTGGCAGCATGCTAGGCAATTTTTAAAAAAATGAATTTATTTATTTTAATTGGAGGCTAATTACAATATTGTATTGGTTTTGCCATACATCAACATGAATCTGCCACGGGTGTACACATGTTCCCCATCCTGAACCTCCCTCCCACCTCCCTCCCTGTACCATCCCTCTGGGTCATCCCAGTACAACAGCCCCCAAGCATCCTGTATCATGCATGAAACCTGGACTGGCAATTTGTTTCATATATGATATTATACATGTTTCAATGCCATTCTCCCAAATCATCCCACCCCTCTCCCTCTCCTACAGAGTCTAAAAGATTTTTCTATATATCTGTGTCTCTTTTGCTGTCTCGCATACAGGGTTATCATTACCATCTTTCTAAATTCCATATATATGCATTAGTATACTGTATTGGTGTTTTTCTTTCTGGCTTACTTCACTCTGTATAATCGGCTTCAGTTTCATCCACCTCATTAGAACTGATTCAAATGTATTCTTTTTAATGGCTGAGTAGTACTCCATTGTGTATATGTACCACAGCTTTCTTATCCATTCGTCTGCTGATGGACATCTAGGTTGCTTCCATGTCCTGGCTATTATAAACAGTGCTGCAATGAACATTGGAGTACATGTGTCTCTTTCAATTCTGGTTTCCTTGGTGTGTATGCCCAGCAGTGGGATTGCTGGGTCATAAGGCAGTTCTATTTCCAGTTTTTAAAGGAATCTCCACACTGTTCTCCATAGTGGCTGTACTAGTTTGCATTCCCACCAACAATGTAAGAGAGTTTCCTTTTCTCCACACCCTCTCCAGCCTTTATTGCTTGTAGACTTTTGGATTATGCTAGGTGTTTTACCTGGTGGGCTGCCGTCTGTGGGGTTGCACAGAGTTGGACATGACTAAAGTGACTTAGCAGGAGCAGCAGGTGTTTTAAATAGAGCATTTCTGTTTTAAATAACAGCCTTAAGATGCGTGGCGGCTCAGTCGTGTCCGACTCTTTGTGACCCCATGGACTGTAGCACACCAGGCTCCTCTGTCCATGAGATTTCCCAGGCAAGAATACTGGAATAGGTAGCCATTCCTTTCTCCAGGGGATCTTCCTGACCCAGATTGTTCAACAGGTGATGGACAGATTGTTTCTACTTCTTGACAATTTTTTTTTTAACACACAGGGTTTATTTTCCTTTCTCATAAAAGAACAAAAGGCAGCCATCTGAGGCTTGCTATATTGGCGATTCCACAATATAAACAATCTCCAAGCTCCTCTCTTTAAGCTCTTTGGCTATCCTGAGTAATACTCCTATAAACATTCATATACAAGTCTTTGTGTGGGTAGATATTTGTGAGTGGAATTTCTGGGTCATGTGGTATCATTTATGTTTACAAATGGCATTTCTGATTTTTCTAAAAATCCTGTAAAGCAGGAATTTTTATTCCAATTTTACTGATGCTAAAACTGAGGCTGGAGGCGGTTAAGCATCCTGTCAATGTAACACAATTAGCAAGCGGCCGAGCCTGGATTTGAACCCAAGTGAGTGAGTGAAAGTTGTGTCTTACTCTTTGCGACCCCATGGGCTGTAGCCCGGGGAAACAGTGTCAGACTTTATTTTCTTGGGCTCCAAAATCACTGCAGATGGTGACTGTAGCCATGAAATTAATAGATGCTTACTCCTTGGAAGGAAAGTTATGACCAACCTAGACAGCATATTCAAAAGCAGAGACATTACTTTGCCAACAAAGGTCTGTCTAGTCAAGGCTATGGTTTTTCCAGTGGTCATGTATGGATGTGAGAGTTGGACTATAAAGAAAGCAGAGCACTGAAGAATTGATGCTTTTGAACTGTGGTGTTGGAGAAGACTCTTGAGAGTCCCTTGGACTGCAAGGAGATCCAACCAGTCCATTCTAAAGGAGATCAGTTCTGGGTGCTCATTGGAAGGATTGATGCTGAAGCTGAAACTCCAATACTTTGGCCACCTGATGTGAAGAACTGACTCATTGGAAAAGACCTTGATGCTGGGAAAGACTGAAGGCAGGAGGAGAAGGGGACGACAGAGGATGAAATGGTTGGATGGCGTCACTGACTCAATGGACATGAATTTGAGCAAGCTCCAGGAGTTGGTGATGGACAGGGAAGCCTGGTGTCCATGGGGTCCCAAAGAGTTGGACACAACTGAGTGACGGAACTGAACTGAGGAGCCAAAGATAACATATCCTCTTTTAATTTTAAATCATACAATTTTATAGCCATCAGGAAACCTAGATGTCATCGAGTACAATGGTTTTCTAAGGTATGTTGGCAACTGACTTTTCACATAAATGCTGAGACAGTCAATGTTAGTCACTCAGTCATGTCCCACTCTTTGAAACCCCATGAATGGTAGCCCGCCAGGCTCCTCTGTCCATGGGATTTCCCAGGCAAGAATACTGGCGTGGGTAGCCATTTCCCTTCTCCAGGGGATCTTCCCAACCCAGGGATCAAACCCATGTCCCCTGCATAGCGGGCAGTTTCTTTACTGTGTGAGCCACCGGGGACCTAATAATTAAAACAGGTAAAGGGAGAGTTGCTCTAATACCAGCAAAGGGAGGTGCCATACTCTGCCCACCTGCTCCCCACTGGGCAGCCCCTTGGTGTGTCCAAGAATGTGAGACTCTTTCATACCAACTGGAAACTGCCACCCCACACTGTCATGTGATTAGAAATGGTACCTATTAACATTAATTACTTGGTCTAAAGAACAGCTACCAGGTGTTGAGCATGAATATTCAATGAAGTCCCAGCAGTGTACAAAGTAACCACCTTACAAGGATTTCTCATTTAATTCTCACAATAAACTGCTCTGGTGTTGGTACCCTTATTATTCCCATTTTACCACTTAAGTGGCACACAGGTTAAATAACAGCTAATAAGAGTTGGAGGCAGGATAAGAATGCCAGCTATCTGACTCCAATCCAGCCATCATATTTCTCCTAACTCATTCTTTCCATCCTGCAGAGGCAGGCTGAGCACAGGAAGTGGGCTTTGTGCAGTCAGAAGGTTGATATCTGCAGAGCTGGACGCAGGATCAGGGTGCGACTCCCACTTCAGGGTCCTCCTGTGGGGTTCCTTCATCTAAGGGATCAAGTACAAAGTCTTCATGAAGAAGCCTCAGTCTGAGGATTCTACAGTGATCCAGTGGTTAGGACTCCATGCTTCCACTGCAGGGGGTACAGGTTCAACCTCTGGTCCAGGAAAAAAGATCCTGCAAGTTGTGCGGAGTGGCAAAAAAAAAAAAACCCAGTCTTCAGCATGGTTCCCTCAGTCCTTAGCCCCGCCAGCCCTCCAGTCTCACTTCAGTCTCACTGTGCTCGTCCCACTCATGCTCCTGGACTTTAGGAGCTCCATGAGCTTTAGGACCAGGTCCTAAAATGCCCCACTCCCTCAGTCACTCCCTTGCCTCAGGTTGTCCCCAGAGAAGGGACAGACCCCCCAGGGGATGTCCTTCCCCTGCCCTGATTAACTCATACTGAGCCTTCAAGGTTTAGTTAGGGCATCTGCCTTGTATGATTCCTAGGGAAACCCGACACTTGCCAGACCTCTCCACCCCCTCTCCTGGCCCACCTAGCTCATCCTTCCTCCTCACTCCCCTCCACATGGAAGCACCTTTACTCGTGGGCACATCAGCCTCTCTCCCTCCAACTAAAACCTTCAGGAATGAGTCCCACCTTTCCCTGTCTTTGTAACCTGAGAACAGGGCCAGCACTTAGGTGTGCTCCAATAGAGTAGGAATGAACGAGCAAATGACCCTTGAGGTAACACAAAAATAACTGGCTATCAAGTCCATTTTGAGCCCCTCTATATTTTTCTTTAAGTAAAAAGTTCACTCGAAAGTTAAAAATTGTTTAAGGAAAAAAGTCACCTCAAGTGAATGATTAAATATATACTTTTGTCCATGGACTGCATACCCTTTTCTGGACATGCAGTTCCACTCAGTTAACACACACGAGACTTCCCACAGCTCATCTGATCTTCACTCTATTCAGGGACGAGCACAGTCACACATCCCTCTTGAGCCCCCACCCCGATCTCTACCAGCTCAGTTCAGTTCAGTCGCTCAGTCGTGTCCGACTCTTTGCAACCCCATGAATCGCAGCACACAGGGCCTCCCTGTCCAACACCAACTCCGGGAGTTCACTCAGACTCATGTCCATCGAGTCAGTGATGCCATCCAGCCATCCTCTGTCGTCCCCTTCTCCTCTGACCTCCAATCCCTCCCAGCATCAGGGTCTTTTCAAATGAGTCAACTCTTCTCATGAGGTGGCCAAAGTACTGGAGTTTCAGTTTTAGCATCATTCCTTCCAAAGAAATCTCCTTCAGAATGGACTGGTTGGATCTCCCTACAATCCAAGGGACTCTCAAGAGTCTTCTCCAACACCATAGTTCAAAAGCATCAATTCTTCGGCACTCAGCTTTCTTCACAGCCCAACTCTCACATCCATACATGACCACTGGAAAAACCATAGCCTTGACTAGATGGACCTTTGTTGGCAAAGTAATGTCTCTGCTTTTCAATATGCTATCTAGGTTGGTCATAACTTTTCTTCCAAGGAGTAAGCGTCTTTTAATTTCATGGCTTCAGTCACCATCTGCATTGATTTTGGAGCCCTAAAAATAAAGTCTGACACTGTTTCCACTGTTTCCTCATCTATTTCCCATGAAGTGATGGGACCAGATACCATGATCTTAGTTTTCTGAATGTTGAGCTTTAAGCCAACTTTTAACTCTCCACTTTCACTTTCATCAAGAGGCTTTTAGTTCCTCTTCACTTTCTGCCATAAGGGTGGTGTCATCTGCATATCTGAGCTTATTGATATTTCTCCCGGCAATCTGGATTCCATCTTGTGCTTCCTCCAGCCCAGTATTTCTCATGATGTACTCTGCATATAAGTTAAATAAGCAGGGTGACAATATACAGCCTTGAAGTACTCCTTTTCCTATTTGGAACCAGTCTGTTGTTCCATGTCCAGTTCTAACTGTTGTTTTCTGACCTGCATATAGGTTTCTCAAGAGGCAGGTCAGGTGGTCTGGTATTCCCATGTCTTGAAGAATTTTCCAGAGTTTATTGTGATCGACACAGACAAAGGCTTTGGCATAATCAGTAAAGCAGAAATCGATGTTTTTCTGGAGCTTTCTTGCTTTTTCCATGATTGAGCAGATGTTGGCAATTTGATCTTTGCTTCCTCTGCCTTTTCTAAAACCAGCTTGAACATCTGGAAGTTCACGGTTCACGTATTGTTGAAGCCTGGCTTGTAGAATTTTGAGCATCACTTTACTAGCGTGTGAGATGAGTGCAATTGTATGGTAGTCTGAGTATTCTTTGGCATTGCCTTTCTTTGGGATTGGAATGAAAACTGACCTTTTCCAGTCCTGTGGCCAGTGCTGAGTTTTCCAAATTTGCTGGCATATTGAGTGCAGCACTTTCACAGCATCATCTTTCAGGATTTGAAATAGCTCAACTGGAATGCCACCACTTCCACTAGCTTTGTTTGTAGTGATGCTTTTTAAGGTCCACTCAGATCTAGCCTAATCCCTTTTCCAAAATTCTTCAGAATTCTCTCAAGTCCCATCTGAGTCTTTGGATTAAATATTGCCAGCTCTGCCAACAGTCTCAACTGCCTTCTCAGCACCTGTGTGGTTTCTCAACAACTCCCAAGCGTCATAGACTTGCTATTGATGCACCCAGGGTTTTATTAGCTCTTTTGGCAGCTACAGCTCAGCAGTCCCTCACAGAGCTCATGGTCAACCACCTCCTCTGAGTCTTTTCCATTCATGTTGCTGCTAAACCATGTCCCTCTCATTCTAAATGGAGCAGCTGCACTTATGGACCTACTTTCTTTCTGTAATTGCAGGAGAGATTGCTAGCTGTTGGCCAAAATCCATTTCCTCTATTTCTCAGGCACACAGCTAAGTTACGCTTCCCAGACTCCCTTGCAGCTAGGTGTTGTCATGTGACTTAGTTGTAGCCAATATATTATGAACACAAGATGTTTAAGAAACAAGTGTGACATCAGAATAACCAAATCATTAATGAAAAAATGTTTCTTTTTTAGAGGAATTCTGGCTAACAAATGAGCAAGAAAGACAGGACATCACCACATACAAACCTTTACATAATCATCAATAGTCAAAACACCATCTATGGAGTAAATTTGTCCCAAAAATCTGGACCAGAGAAACAAGTGTGGCCCTACATCCATTATTGTCGAAGCTGAATGATGAGTATTGGGGATGAACTTTTGTATCTCCCTCCTTTTTGTATGTTTGAAATATTCTGTAACAAAAAATAAAGTTAAAAAAACATACTCTTCTCCTCCTCCTGGAGGCACATCTAGAGGAGGATGTTAATGGAAGAAGCCACAAGATGGAAGGAGCCTGTCATTAGCTAACCACAGACATCCATCTCACACTGTTATGTGAACAAAAAATAAACATCTGTTGTGTATGTGACATTATAATATTCTAGGTTTATTTGTTTCCACAACCTACTCCACACATATAATATGGATAGAAATAATTTGGTCTTGGTCCATAGCTTAACTAATGTGATCTTTCCAAAATCATTCTTTTTCTCAAATTATGTTCCCTTCTTTTGCTATTTGTCCTTTCTAGCATTTCGGCTTTGAAATGAAAATGCCAAGTACAGCATTTCTAAATGTTAGACAATGCCCGGTAGCCACCACTAGACACCTTCTACAGGGAAACCAAGTCAATAAATCAATATCCTTTGAGTAGTGATTCTGTTATGAAACCATCTCATTATACAAACCCCTGACACAATATTCTGTTCTATCCAGTGATTATTATATACCTGTCAGATGCCTTGTTAAACTTTAGGTAATTGACAGTTGAGTCTACTAACTTAGAAAAAGGAAATAAGATCAGATTTGATTTATTCTTAGTAAATCCACACTAACTCTATTGATCATTTTCAGTGTTAAGTGGTCACAAGTAATTTCCTTAATAACTTATTATGGAATTTTGTCTGGTTTCAACTGTTAAGCTCACCATTCTATAATTTATGAGGAGAAAAGACATCCCTTTTTGAAAAGTCATTTCCTTTTCAAAAATCAAAACTATTTTTGTAGGGTTCCAACCTCTGACACTGCAGTTCCTCAAATCCACTCCCAGTGGTTGGGTATTCTCACATGCAGATCCCCTGGAAAATATTTTCTTTCCCTCAAGATACCTGAAATCATTTAGAGAAATTCAGGCTCTAGTTCCCTTTTATCAATATGTATTCTACCACTGTTTTTGAGAATCTTTTCTGTAAGAGAGAAGAGATGTAAAATAAGAATAAAGCCATTCTGCTTCATCTGTGTCAATTAGGTTCACCATGTGCGTCTCTCAGAACAGTTAGTTGTTTCTTCTGGAAAGAAGTGGTAGGTTCCTGTTGCCTTGAGTCCTTCCAGCTCCTTCTGTGTCCCAGCTCATTACCCATAGCTTCTTGGGGAATGTATAGAAGAGACACACTGACACTTTCACACTCTTTATCACCAACAAGGGCTGCAGCATAACGTTTGTATCTGACCTCAATCCCCAGGTCCTGGGTGAGCCATGCACCAACGTCAGAGTAATGCCTTCAATGTCAGGCCAAGGCTAGCAGACAGTGTGACATCTATGCTTGTCTCTCAGTCCTCAGGCCCTACTAACCCAGCAGCATTAGATCAGAGAGACTAAAAGAATAATGAACAAGAATGACTCACAGAAGAGAGGGTGATTTGTCAGAATTTTACTTGAAATTCTTTCCCTCCTCCCACCTAAATCTCTTCTTCCTAGTATCATGGTGCGTGTACGCACCTGAGGGTTCCCTTTCAGTTTAGGGTCACACCAAAGAGCTGGACCTGAAGGAGAGCCAGTCCTCAAGCATGCCCAGAGCACAGTGGTGGCTCTGTTACTGTTGTTTAGTCACTCAGTCATGTCTGACTCTTTGTGACCCCAGGCACTGCAGCACTCCAGGCTTCCCTGTCCTTCACCATCTCCCAGAGTTTGCTCAAACTCATGACCATTGAGTGGATGAAGCCATCCAATCATCTCATCCTCTGTATATATGACTAACACTATCCTTGAACCCAAGTTATCTTGGCCATTCTTGCTCTGCATATCACTAGAGAACCCTTGGCATTTTTGTTTCAAAACAAAACAAAAGGGACTGACATTTTTGCTTCAACTCTCAAACCGCTCTCAACTTTGATCTTTCTGACATCATTGAAAAGGCTGAGAAAGAACTACTTACTTTTCAGAACTCAAAAACTACCCTCAAGGGCACCAAAGGCTCACATCTTGTTCTCAAGGTTGCCATCACTGGCGTTTCACCATCTCATCTCTCCTCCGTGTAAGGCCGGACCCCGGGGCCATGGGCCGCCCCTTCTCTCGCCCACCGGCGGGGGAAGTCCCTAACCGAAGGAGCCTCCCAGATCCCGGGGACCAGTGACAGCACACTTCGCCAAATAAAGCCTCGGCCTGGCGTCCTATCCGAAACCCCTTCCATTAACCGCACCTCTTCTGGCGATCTAGCCTGACCATCCCTCGCAACTAACGCATATAAACCACCCCCAACAGGGTCAGGGCGCGGACTTCCTCGACCTGCTCACTCGGGTCGGGATCCCCGCCTGGTAGCGCTTCGCCATTAAAAAGCCTGTTAGACATTCTTTTGGTGTCCTGGTCATCTTTTACCTAACACTCGGCACTAGGATATGAAGAACAACCTGCTGTTTCTCGCTCTGGCCTTGGAGGGGACAACCTCCATCCAGACCAGCAAAGCACCTGTTAGACATCCTGCTTCCAGCTGAGTCCTCAAGCAGGATGTTAAGGCAAATGGTTAACCCTGAATCATGACCAGTATATCTCTGGGCCATTTGGAGAATTGGCTTCTACTTGTTCCATCTAGCCCAGCAGAATCTTTGCCTGAAAACACTTTGACTCCTTAATTATTTTATCCTCACTTGGATGTTCCTAAATGACTCTTCCACCAGCCCTGCAGATTTTTGATAAGGGTTATATTTTATTTGTACTTCCCCAGTGACTCAGTGGTAAAGAATCCATCTGCTGCAGTCCACGAGGTCGGGAAGAGCTGGACACGACTGAGCAACTTCACTTTCACTTTTATGCATTGGAGAAGGAAATGACAACCTACTCCAGTGTTCTTGCCTGGAGAATCCCAGGGACGGGGGAGCCTGGTGGGCTGCCATCTATGGGGTCACACAGAGTTGGACACAACTAAAGCAACTTAGCAACAGCAGCAGCTAATGCAGGAGACATAAGAGACTCGGGTTCAGTCCCTGGGTTGGGAAGATCCTGTGGAGAAGGGAATGGCAACCCACACCAATATTCTTGGAGAATCCCAAGGACAGAGGAGCCTGGTGGCTACAGTCCATAGGGTCGCAAAGAGTCGTGCACAACCGAAGCAATTTAGCATGCATGCACACTAGCCTCATCTTCTATTGTTTTTTTTTCCAAGCAAGCCTTTATTGGGGCTCCTGTGGCAGCAGCAAGGGAGTAAGAACAAACAACAGGTTCCTTTCCTTGTCCCCTGCTCCCCAAGGGGGAGCAAGCTTGTTCCCTATATGGGGTGAGGATAGGGATGTGCCCATGGGTTGGGCCAGAAGTGTGGTTTAGACATTTTGCTACCACTTAGCTGGTATTGTGTGCAGGGGGCATGCTCAGTACACTGCATTTGCTCCTAACACTCTTGTTTTTTCTCTAGGCTCCTACTTTTTGGTTTATTTGTATCTTTTGGGTCCAGAATTTGCCCCAACTGCACTGTGTGCCCCTGCACAGTCATTTTTAGTCCCTTACAGTGTCTTTGTGTTTTATTGCTCTAGGAGAGGCATGACCAAGTGCAAGCATTGCCGTACTGCAGCAAGAGTGAAGCTGGGGAATGACCCAACTTCACTCTTAGCAAGTCTGTTTCCTTAAATAAGAGCTGGCTCCCTTGTATAGCCATAGTTTCTAACATTCCAGAATAAAATGCTATTGCTCACTCATGAGCTTGTACAATGAGATCATTCAGATAATTCAATAGACAACAAGGCGGTGGACAAGACCCACTTATTTGTCCAGCAAGAACTTCGAGTGTGCCACCTGTGAAATAAGACTTCCTAGACTGAAGTCTAACCCTGTTACTTCTGACTCTTGAACCTCAGTTTCCCTATCTGTAAAATGTGTCCACAAATTGCACTTCCACCTAAAGCTGATGTGGGATTAAATGATGTAACCCACATCAGTACTTAGCATGATGCCTGGCACATCAGAAAAGCTCTGTGAACATCACTATCATTATGAATTCAAGGGGATTTGACGACTGTCCACTGGTTCACAGGAGATACGAATCCAGACTTCATTGGAATGGTCCACGTCAGTCTTAAATTTAGAATAAATGACTTCACAGGCTTTGTCCCTCCCATTATTTCCTGCAATCAGCCAAACTTGGCTCAGAACTAAAAGCAGCTATCATCTGAAGCAAGGAAATGAAATTTTAGCAAAAAAAAAAAAAAAAAAAAAAAAAAAGCAAATTCAATGAAATCTTAGAAAATAAGTCTTTTGGTTCTCTCATTTACACTCTATCTTGTAAATTCCTGGAAATTGTAGATGCACAACTTTTTAATCAGAATTTAATTAGCACCTTGCACACAATAAGCACTCAGTGACTGGGAATATATATGAAAAAGTTATGTCACCAGTCACCCAGGTACCAGGGAAACCCAATCCTCATTCTTATTCATTAAAGCCCAGTTCTCCAAGGACTTGTCTGAGAGCCACTGGCAGAAAGATTCCTCAGAGCTTTAATTAAAGAGCCCCTTCCCCCTCTATCCACTACTTCTCACCCTCCCTTCCCTCCTCATATTCAATGTCCATCTTCTCTGAGAGATTCCTATCTTGGAAAATAGAGAACTGCTTTTTAACAAGAATAATCTAGGGACTTCCCTGGTGGTCCAGTGGATGGGAATCCACCTGTCAATGCAGGGGACACAGGTTCAGTCCCTGGTCTGGAAAAATTCCACATGCCTCGGGGCAACTGAGCCAACGGGCCACAACTGCTGAGCCTGTGTGCTGCAAATTCTGAAGCCTAGAGTCCACGCTCCACAACAAGAGACGCCACCACAATGAGAAGCCCTCAAACTGCAACCAAGAGTAGCCCCTGCTTACCACAACAAGAGAAAGCCCGTGCACAGCAACAAAGACCCAGTGCAACCAAAAATAAAGCAAATAAATAAATAATTTTTTAAAAAGAATAATCTAGAGAAATGAATAATCTAGAAATGACTCTACAGGAGCATGCTAAGAATATGTACTTTGGGGATAATTATTTTTACCCATCCTACATCAGGATGTGGCCTGTACCCCTCACACCAGGCATTGTTCCTACAAGCTCAGATCACAATCTTCTGCTGACAATCTCATAAAGATTTCATTCCAAACAAGCTCTAGTCTTTATCTAATAAGTTTACCGAGTTGCTCTCCTACCAAGGAAAGCACCCTCTCCAAACGTATTGTTGAGAAAGAGAAACCAAGGCCTTTTCAGTTTACACTTATAAATATAATATTAGAAAAATCTCACATCCCCAAATCCTGGAAACCTGTGGCTGCTGTTAGACAATTCAGCCACATCAGTGGAAGTCTGGCATGTCAGAAGCTCAAGGGCGTTCTGTTATTCAATGTGGCTTCTTAAACAGCAAAGTCTTACTTACTGATATATAGGGAATCAACAGCAAATTAAAAGAGGTTAAGTTCAGTAGCAAATGGTACATCCAATTATTTCAGAGAAGTAAATAAGGATAGCGAATGTCAAGGCTCCTCAAACATTAAGAATTGAACTGTGAAATCTAAATAGATATTTGAACGTTGCCTTAGAGAGAGACAATCTGCTGGAAGAAGGAAAGCAAGTGAAATATTGGTCTAATAGACAAATATCTGCCCTGGCATGAATGGACTTGCCACTCCTGAGGAGTGACGAGATCAGAAGACACAAGACCATTTGCTTTGCAGAGCAGAAATAGAGACACAGACGTAGAGAACAGACATAACAACACGAAGAGGGGATACACGGGGCAGAATGGATCAGGAGCTTGGGACTGACATATATACACTACCACGCATAAAATCCATAACTAATGAGAACAGGCTGCATAGCACAGGGAATTCTACTCAACACTCTGTGGTGACCTAAATGGGAAGGAAATCCAAAAACGAGGTAATAAGTGTAGACGTGTGGTTGATTTGCTTTGTTGTATAGCTTTGGCCACCTCATGCGAAGAGTTGACTCATTGGAAAAGACTCTGATGCTGGGAGGGATTGGGGGCAGGAGGAGAAGGGGATGACAGAGGATGAGATGGCTGGATGGCATCACAGACTCGATGGACGTGAGTCTGAGTGAACTCCAGAAGGTGGTGATGGACAGGGAGGCCTGGCGTGCTGCGATTCATGGGGTCTCAAAGAGTCGGACACGACTGAGCGACTGAGCGGAACTGAACTGAACTGAACTGATAGAAGAAACTATACAACATTTTGCAAAGGTCCATCTAGTCAAGGCGATGGCTTTTCCAGGGGTCATGTATGGATGTGAGAGTTGGACTATAAAGAAAGCTGAGTGCCGAAGAATTGATGCTTTTGAACTGTGGTGTTGGAGAAGACTCTTGAGAGTCCCTTGGACTGCAAGGAGATCCAGCCAATCCATCCTAAAGGAAATTAGTCCTGAATAATTATTGGAAGGACTGATGCTGAGCTGAAGCTCCAATACTTTGGCCATCTGATGCAAAAACCTGACTCATTGGAAAAGACCCTGATGCTGGGAAAGATTGAGAGCCAAAGGAGAAGAGGGCAGCAGAGGATGTGATGGACACCAATTCATTGGACATGAACTTGGGCAAATTCTAGGAGCTAGTGAGGGACAGTGAGTCCTGGCATGCTGCAGTCCATGGGTCTCAAAGAGTCAGATACGACTGATTGACTGTACAACCATGTATGTATGTGTCTATCTATCTACATATAGTGGAATATACCCTACGTGATGCTGTCCTACAGCCTAGACATGCATCCAGGTACTACTCTAGACTCCTAAAACCCGTCATGTGTTATCTTGTTATTTTTATCATTTTACTTAGCTCATTGTCAACATCTACTGTAAACACACCTGTGAAAGCCTCCCTGCACGTGTCACAGAGACTGGTACCCAACTAGAGATGACTAAGGGCTTCCTGAACTGGATCCTATCCTAGTACGTGCCGTGTGTTTTGCATTCTGAAACTATTCAACAGTCATCCTTGGTAAGAGAGAAAAATGATATTGCAGGGTAATGAGGGGAAAGAGTGGCATATTTAGCAAAACACATTTGAAGGTTGAGAAATAATGAGAGATGCCTAAAGCCCTAGTCTAGACATGAAACATTTAGACAGTAGCATCTCAAACCCTACCATCTTACAACATCTGAAGCATTATTTTGCCTACTGGCATCTCCTGCTATAAGATTATAAAGCAAATCATGATTAGGCATTCTTCAAAAGTTTGAGACAGAAAAGCTGACTAATAAGGACAGATCATATTTAATTAAGAATGGTTCTGGACTGCCCTCCTGGAGTTGGTGCATAAATCAAGTGGTGACTGTTGCCTTCCTGTTGTTGTACTTAGCTCACTGAGCTGCTCTGACCTGCCATTGTCTGACTACCTGTCTGTTATTGCTCTGAGCCCAGGCATTCGTGGAGGGCAGGGACACCTGGCAAAGTGCTGAGCATGTGGCTGGCATTCAATGAATATCCATTCTGTGATGCTTTTTACTCACAAGACTTCTGACACCAAATAAATGGGCTTTTTCTTTTTCATAATATGATACAACTTAATGTCATCAATCTGCTTTTTAACATGAAATGGTCATATAATTTTTTTCCTTCCATTGTGTAATTACACATTCAATTTCTCATTGATCCAAGATTTAGAAGAGGGAGTTCCAGTTTCCAAGTGCCTGCATTTTTGTGTTGTTTTGTGTGATTATAGTTTACACTTTGGCTATCTATTGTTGGGTTTATGTAGCATTTGCTCTGGGGTAGGTTGGAATGTGGGATTTGAGTTCCCTGAATGTACCAGCTATTAGTATAAAGTCATGACTTTCCCACAACTACAACTCCCTCCTCAGGCTCACTAATTTTCTAGAATGGCTCACAGAACTCACACAAGGTCTTTGCTTACTAGTGAAACTGAAAGTGCTAGTGATATCCAACTCTTTGTGAGTCCACGGACTGTAGCCCACCAGGCTCCTCTGTCCATGGGATTCTCCAGGCAAGAATACCGGAGTGGGGAGCCATTTCCTTCTCCAGGAAATCTTCTCATCCCATGGGTGGAACCCGGGTCTCCTGGATTGCAGGCAGATCCTTTATCATCTGAGCCACCAGGGGAGTTTACTATTACTGGTTTATTATGAAGGCCAAAACTCGGAAACAACCAAATCCTATAGAAGAGATGCAGAGGGCAAGGCATGGTGGCAGGGGACCTTCCATGGCTTCTCTGGGCACATTATCCTTCCAGGGCCTCAATGTATTCAGCAATCAAGAAGCCTCCCCCAAGTCCCACAGCTTAGGGGGTTTTAAAGAGGCTCCATTACCTGGGCACAATCAATTAAATCATTCCCTGTTGGAGACTGACTCAATCTCAAGCCCCTCTCCCAAGAGGTCAAAGGTTGGGATGAAAGTTTCAAATTTTTAAAGGAAACCCTCCTACACTATTGGTGGGGATGTAAATCGGTATGACTACTATGGAGAACCCTGTGGAGATTCCTTAAAAATCTAAAAACAGAGCTACCGTGTGATCCAGCAATCCCATTCCCGAGTATATATCCAGAGAAAACCATAATCCTAAAGGATCCATGCACCCCAGTGTTCTTTGCAGTGCTATTTACAATAGCCAAGACATGGAGACTACCTAAATGCTCACAGAGGAATGGACAAAGAAGATGTGGTGCACAGTGGGATATTAATCAGACACAGAAAATGAAACAATGCCACTTGCAACAACACGGATGGACCTAGAGATATCATCCTGAGGGAAGGAAGTCGGACAAGGACACGCACCCTATGATGCCTCTCATGTGTGGAATCTATTGTGAAAATATATCAATGAACTTATCTACAAAGCAGGAGCAGACTTGCAGATATCGAAAATAAACTTACAGTTACCAAAAGGAAACATGGAGGTGGGGAAACAAATAGGGATGTTCATCCCAAACTTGAATGCACACACACTCCTACATATAAGACAGATGACTGACGGGAACCTGCTGTGTAGCACAGGGACTCTAGTTCCCTAGTGCTAGAGTTCACTACCCAATGCTCTGTGATTATCTATATGAGAAAAGAGCCCAAAAAGAATGAATATTTGTATAATCGAATCACTTTCCTATACACCTGAAATTAACACAACGTTATAAATAGACCATACTCCAATAATTTTTTTTTTAAGTTCCAAATTTTTAATCACATCTTGGTCTTTCTGGAGACCAGCCCTCATCCTGACACTGTCTAAGGGTCCCCCACCACCAGTTTTCTCATCAGCATACAGAAGATCCTTTTCCCACTCTGGAGATTACAAGGTTTTAGAAACTCTTGTGTCCAGATTCAAGGACTATAATCCAAGACCAAAACAGACAATGCTCCTATCAGACTTCAATGGTGGTCTGGTGGTTAAGACTCTGAGCTGCCAGTGCAGGAGGTATGGGTTCAGTCCCCGGTTGGGGAACTAAGATCCCACATGCTTCCCAGTGCAGCTGAAAGATTAAAAAATAAAATAAAGCCATCCCCATTAAAAAAAAACTCTTCTAAAAAATGCTCCTATCACCCCTACCATTCAGGAAATCGAAAGGTTTTAAGAGCTCTGTGCCAGGAACCAGGGACAAAAACAAATAATATTTATTATATTATAATATCAGATTTGAGGATGTCACCAGTTTCCCCAGGCTCCAGGTAATCATTTTCTGTACGGATAGGATAGTGCAAGGGTAAAAGGCAAGAACTCAGCTTCTAAATGCCTAGTTTCCTGATCCATAAAACAGGAATAAAGTAGCACCTAATTCATAGCATTTCTGAGATTTAAATTGTGTGCCTAGCTTATGGAGTCCTGCCTGGCACAGACGGCCATTACATGCTGCTTCTATTATTGTGACAATATGAGACTATCTTTTCACTGTGAAACTTTGAACAGCCCAGAACCCAGAAGCTTATTTAATAAAATGTTAAGTGGGGAAAAAAGCAGGTTACAGAAGAGTATGTATGGAATGATCCCATTTATGTAAAAAAAAAAAAAAAATGTCTATACACTGAGGGCACCTAGAACACAGCTTCCAGGAAGGACAGAGAGAAAGATCAGGAGAGGAGAAAGGTGAGAGAGAAGAAGCGAGAGTAGGGAACAAAGTCGAATCGTCACTGCTTTGCTCACTTCGCTACTGTGTTGTTTGAATAGTTTCAGTGGGAATATAATCACACCCCATTTATAGGTTTAAAGATAATAATTAGGGACTTGCTTAGTGGTCCCGTGGCTAAGACTCCACACCCCCAATGCAGGGGGCCCAGGTTCACTGCCTCATCAGGGAACTAGATCCCACACGTCGCAACTAAGACCCTGTGCAGCCAAATAAATAAATATATTTATAAATAGATAAAATAACAATCAGGCAAAAAAATTCACAAATTGACCCTAAGATATCATGCTCAGCAGGGATGCGCTACTCAAAACTCCTGAACGTATCAGCATCCAACCATTGGACCAAAACGTCCAACATGCCTTCTGCATGGGGAACCTCATCTCACCCAGAGCTTCTCACCCTCCGCACGTCGACCTTTGGGGCCAGCTCATCCTTTGTTGTGGGGACTGTCCTGTGCACCGTATGGCACATGGCAGTGCCCTGGCCTCTACCCTTTAGATGCCAATGGGACCTCCCCGCTTTTGACAAATGTCCCCAAATGTTGCCAAATGTCCCGTGGGGGAAGAAATCACCCTGACTAAGAACTACTGTTTGCTCATTTTATGAAAATGAGCCAGTGCTTGCCGCCTGTTTTTTTTTTTTTATAAGAGACTGTCAGCTTTACAGGTCTTGCTATAAGGCAAAGCCAACAGAAATCTAGGGCCAGGAGAAAAGCAGTGAATGCGTGAAGCTGGACTGTGGTTCCTTCCTAGTACAGAGAGGACAGCCTAAGGAACATTATCCATTCCCCCAGTAAACACTGTCTCTCCTAACACTGTAAAGGGCTTCCCCAGTAACTTAGTTGGTAAAGCATCCATCTGCAATGTAGGAAACCTGGGTCAAGAAGATGCCCTAGAGAAGGAAATGGTAACCCACTCCAGTACTCTTGCCTGGAGAATTCCATGGACAGAGAAGCCTAGCGGGCTACAGTCCATGGGGGTCACAAGAGTCAGACCTGACTTAGTAACTAAACCACCACCACCCAAGACTGTAAAACATTTGGTGTGCAAAATAGCCCTTCCCCACATCTGCTTCTGCTCCCCTCTAGTCTCATGAGAGAATGTCACCTCCTCCCCTTGGGCCCAGTGCAATGATGATGGTAGTATACATTTATATCAGCTGTTCTGCCAGAAAAGGACGTGAAGAGTGAAACTACGCTTTTGTGGAACTTTTGAGAAACCATCAAAACCCAGGAGCACCAACAGATCTCATCTTTGGGAAAGGTTTGTAGAACTGGAAAGGCTAAGCTGAGAAATTCCCACATTTGAGAAGTCAGATTATTCATTCTGTTTCGGCCTCTCCTCTTTCTTCCTCTCACTCCCCCTCCCTCTCCCTCACTAAGGGGAAATGAGCTAAGGTGGGGACTCCAGGCAGGAAGCAACAGAAAATTCCAGAGGCAAGAACTCTGACCCAAGATGTGGTCCCTGCAGAGGAGAGACTGACCTGTGGGTGAAAGCTGCCCTAGACTTGGAAACTAAGCCGAAGAGAACTGTTTTGCTCTCTTTACACCTGTGCAATTTGAATCTTTTGCAGAAGCAATACAGGCATGTCTCACCTATAGATTTTTTTTTTAATACTAAGAGAAATAAATTACAAATCTGACTGCAAAATATCGTGCTAACCAGGGCTGCCTGACTTTGAACTCTCCAAAGTTCAGGTCTTCTAGGTGTGACCTTGGGCAGAGTCCTTAGGTTCCCGGGGTCTCAGTCTCCTCATTTATGAAATGGAGGTAATGGCTCTACCTGCTCTACTGACCTATTGGGTTGTTCCCAGAAGCTGCAGAGATAATGTTGGTGTTGGCAAGAGACACTGCAGGGAAATAAACAAGCTGTCATGGCCCTGGCCCCAGGACTCATCCCCTCTAATCATCGCAGGTCTAAGAACCCCTAAGGAATGGAAACAGTAGGAGAAACAGGAAGACTTTGTTGGGACTGGAGCTAAGATTTCACAGATGAAACTGTCTCCAATATGACAGCCTATTTCCAACTCTGCTACTTTCAGATACAGCATGGTAACCATCCATGTTAGAATGGGAAGCAAACAGAGGGTGGGAGACCTTTCAGAAGACAAAACTGGGCCATCACCTCATCCTTCTGTTTTGAGGGGCCAGGCAGCCTTGTATCCTCCTTTGTCATTCCAAAGAGTCTGTAACAGGATCCTTAAATTACCTTGTCAAACCTCAAAAATCCTAAATGTATAACCCAGGTGGGAGAAGCATATATCAGTAATATATGTACCACCTTTTCCCCCTTATAGCTTTGTTACCCAGGTATTGCTTCTGCATTCAAGGCGCAGAAGCAAGGTTATCTAACAGAGGTAGCCTAACATGACGAGCTAACTGGAAGATGCAGAGACCACATCTGGTCATCCAAGCCGATCTGCTGCTCCAGCAGAGGGTGGAGAAATGGCTCATGCCAAGAGAAGGAAAGTGTTTCTAGATCTGCCTGCTGAGTTAGCTTCCAAAGGATAGAACCTTACCTTTTGGGAACAAGAAATTGAGACTATGATCTGATCAGATACTAGACCAATAAGAATTACCATTGCTCTTACCATCCATTAAGGTTAACTATGTGCCAGCACTGAGCTAAAAGCCTTCATACATTTTATGTGATCTTCCCTCATCAAACAAGCAAATGAGGACTCAGGAGTCAAGGGACTGGCCCAAAGTAACACCATTTGTAAATGACAGAGCCAGGATTTAAACACGGATCTGTCCAAAGCTTTAACCTTAACTACAACATACTGCCTTCAAGCTGCCAAGCACTGTCTCTCCCCAGCAAATCAGCTGTAGACCATATGTTATATGATAATAAAGTCACAAAGCCCATCCTCCATGTGGCTCCCAGTCCGATTGGTGTTCATTTTCCTCTGCTAATTCCCTGTCCTGACTCTTCTAAATTCTACTTAGGAGGGTCAAGGTGGGGGCTGTAGACAAGGTAACAAATGACCTTTCTGGAATATCCTCCATTTGGTGTACCAAATATATAATTAACCCAAAAGTTAAATTTATTTCCTGTTTAAAAATCTAAGCATGTTATAAGGAAAATCAAGAATAATTTCTTTGAAATGCTGAATGATGAAGACAAATTCCTAGCAGAACAATTCAAGAAACCTGGGGGAGTGTTTACAATGAAGGATGCTAACTGGACTTTCTATGGTGATCATCCTACAATATATACAAATATCAAATCATTATGTTGTACACCTGAAACTAACATAATCTTCTAGGTCAACTATACTGCTTAGTCGCTCAGTCGTGTTTGACTCTCTGCAACCCCATGGACTATAACTTGTCAGGCTCCTCTGTCCATGGAATTTTCCCAGGCAAGAATACTGGAGTGGGTTGCCATTTCCTTCTCCAGGGATCTTCCCAACCCAGGGATCGAAACTGCATCTCCTGTGTGTCCCGCGTTGGCAGGCAGATTCTTTACCATTAGTGCCACCTGGGAACCAAGGTTAATTATGTCTCAATTTTGAAATTAATTAATATTTTAAAAAGAAAGTAAGAAAGTAAGAAATATCAGAAATGAGGTAAAATAAGGGGTAATTAAAACAATCAATGAAAATAACTATCAGTGTCAATAAATTTGAATATCAAGATGAAATTGGTGGCTGTTAGATGTAAATTACCGAAATAAACTTGAGAAAAGATAGAACTGGCAGGGGCATTGGGGAGGATTGTGAAACATCCACCACTGCAATAGGAACCAGGCCCAGATGGTTTTGCCCATAAAGTGTATCTGTCCTTCAGAGAACAGCTAATTCCTGTGATGCTTGAATCACGACTTAAAGGGATTTCCCCAGTGGCTCGGGGCTAAAGAATCTGTCTGCAACGCAGGAGCCACAGGAGCCACCAGTTTAATCCGCGGGTTGGGAAGATACCTTGGAGGAGGGCATGGCAACCCACTTCAGTGCTCTTGCCTGGAGAATCCCCACGGACAGAGGATTCTGGCAGGCTACAGTCCATAGGGTCACAAAGAATCAGAAGACATGACTGAAGTGACTTAGAGTGCATGCACAAAAGAAGAGGAAAAACCTTTCCAAATCATTTGGGAAGTAGACATAAACCTGATTCAAAGTATAATTTTTTAAAATACAAAGAAATTACTGACCTATATTACTAGCAATATGAGTTACAAAACCTTACACAATATATTAACAAATTGAATCTAAAACAATATTTTTAAAGCACAGTGACCAATTTGGGTTTATTACAGAATTTTATGATGACTCAATATCCTACATTGGTTTAACATTCAGTTCAGTTCACTTTAGTCGCTCAGTCGTGTCCAAATCTTTGCAACTCCATGAATCAAAGCATGCCAGGCCTCCCTGTCCATCACCAACTCCCAGAGTCCACTCAAACTCATGTCCATCGAGTCAGTGATGCCATCCAGCCATCTCATCCTCTGTCATCCCTTTCTCCTCTTGCCCCCCAATCCCTCCCAGCATCAGAGTCTTTTCCAACAAGTCAACTCTTCTCATGAGGTGGCCAAAGTGCTGGAGTTTCAGCTTCAGCATCAGTCCTTCCAATAAACACCCAGGAGTGATCTCCTTTAGGATGGACTGGTTGGATCTCCTTGCAGTCCAAGGGACTCTCAAGAGTCTTCTCCAACATCACAATTCAAAAGCATCAATTCTTCAGCGCTCAGCTTTCTTCACAGTCCAACTCTCACATCCATACATGACTACTGGTAAAACCATAGCCTTGACTAAATGGACCTTTGTTGGCAAAGTAATGTCTCTGCTTGTGAATATGCTATCTAGGTTGGTCATAACTTTCTTTCCAAGGAGTAAGTGTCTTTTAACTTCATGGCTACAATCACCATCTGCAGTGATTTTGGAGCCCAAAAAATAAAGCCTGACACTGTTTCCCATCTATTTCCCATGAAGTGATGGGACCAGATGCCATGATCTTAGTTTTCTGAATGTTGAGCTTTAAGCCAACTTTTTCACTCTCCACTTTCACTTTCATCAAGAGGCTTTTACATTAGGAAATCTATTAATGTAACTTATTATGTCAGTAAATTAAAGAAGAAAAATTCTATTTTGATAGGTTCCAGAAAAGCATTACATAAAAATTCTAAATAATTGAAAAGAGAAAATGAAACTTACCTAGAGAATCTGAACAATCTATGTACACAAAGTCTCTAAGAAGCTGGATAAAAACTGGAATCCTAATCCAGTCCATTGCTCTTCCCCATGCATTTTGCTACTTTTACCAGGGATTTAAAATGCCAACAAAATTATTCAAAATGCCCTTTGATTGAAGAAAAATAATTTGCAAATGCCACGGTGATTAGAATAATGCGTGACTGTTTTCTTATATACCCTAAACTGTCTTTGTGAACAGGCTCCAGGGGCAGTATAAATACATCACGTTCTTCTATCACCCTAACCTGCATGCAGTTAGTGCTTTTCAAGAGTCGTTGTGCCTCTTCTGCTTTCGAGGGCTAAGATGAAGATCTCTCTTAGTAAATGTCACATTGCACTTGAAAATATGTTTGTTATTTCCAAGTATCTTTTGATATTGATTTCTGACATAATTCAACAGTATTAAGAGAACAGACTCTGTATGATTTCAATACCTTTAGACCATGAAATCTTTGAACTTTGTTTTATGCCTCTGGATATGTTCAAGTGCCTCCTAGTTTATAGTCTATGGGAACTTGAATAGAATTTTATCCTACTCTTGTGTGAAAATTATATAAATCTTCATTATGTTGAATTGGTTCACAGTGCTTGTCAGGTCTTCTATATCCTTTTATTTCTCTGTATATGCATTGTATTAACTTTTGAGAGTTTGTTATTGAAACTCCAAGTAAAAATTTTAATTTACCTACTTAAAAAAATTGTAATATATAATGACACCATATGTAACCTTGTTCTGTATTTTCCAGTTTCCTGTAAATGAGTTATCATACTTCCATAATATAAAAAAATAAAAGTTTTTAAAAAGCCAGATGCCAGGCATGATATATAGAATGACCTCTTACCTAAATTACAGAGAGAATCGTGTGTGTATGTATGATTAAAGAGATGACTGGATATTCATTGATATATTAATGGTATACTATAAAAAGTATATATTATACTATATATAAAAGTATAACATACTTTTTTCTATAATGCTTGAATTTTCTCAATATGCATGCAACTAATTTTGGAAAATATTTATATGCAAAGATAAAAATTATTATAATTGAAAAAAATAGTCATTATGCCATTTCTAAAACAATAAAATCTACTGACCATGATGCCTGGTCTGCAGCACATCTCATCTGTAAGCTCCCCAATGTGTCAGTTTAAATCTGTATATGGTATTGAAATTACAATGAAAAAGTTCTAAATGCAAAGTTATCCACATTCAACCATTTGGAGAAGATCCTTTATTAAATTTATTTCTAGCATCAGTAAAGTCATGTGTGCAAAGTCTCATCCATTTTCAAGGGAAAAGATATTCACCCCTGGTTCACAAGGCTGGCCATACAGCCCTCCAGTCTTGCATTTATGATAGCCTGAGAATTACAGAATGAAAACTGCCGAATCTCTACTGAAGCTCTTCTAAGATGGGGACCAGAGAGATGCAGATCACTCAGGGTCTCAGATGTGATAAACAGTTAGAGGCAATTTCACAAGTCAACTCTAGAAAGAATAATAAATCCAGGAAGAGATCAGCTGTAACAGAAGCATGAGATTACTCTCAAGCTGTAAAAACAAAATCCAAACATTTTCCCACCTTCACCTTTATGAAAGAAAGACTGTTGATAATTTGAAAAGAAAAACATTGCAGTTTCTGAAAATTTAAATCCCAGAATTTCTGCTCACTATGAAAGCGAAAGTGTTAGTCATTCAGTGATGTCCGAGTCTTTGGGACACCGTGGACTGTAGCCTGCCAGGCTCCTCTGTCCATGGAATTCTCCAGGCAGGAGTTCTGGAGTGAGTTTCCATTCCCTTCTCCAGAGGATCTTCCTGACCTAGGGATCGAACCTAGGTGTCCTGCATTGCAGGCAGATTCTCTATTGTCTAAGCCACCAAGGAACACTCCCCAGAAAAGTTAAAATATGAATCAAAGGCAGATTAAAAATCAGGACTTTAATCTAGACCATACCATTTTCTTTGCAGGAAAAGGAGAGGAGCATCTTTCCCTACATGCAAGTGTTCAACGGGTGCAATCTTTAAATACATGTTGAACAGCTATTGATTTATTCACTTTATTTCTGAGGTTCATGTTAAGAATGCCCCAAATTTCCCGTGAGGAACTGTACCTGTTCAATTCGGAGCTGTGTGATTTAGGCGAAATTGACACGTACACACCGCCACCATCTCCCCCTTTAGCAATACAGCTGGATCACCGGGAGGGACGAAGGAAACACCGTGCTGGCCACTGTCTTCATTCCGCTCCCCAAGGAAACCACACCCTTTCTACAGGGAGGTCCTCGGTGTTAGAGGAACCACCCCCGCCCAACCATGAGACAGAGCAGGACCCTGTGGGACCCTCCCAGGTACAAATTCTTTCTATGTCCCTTGTCTCTTGTTTGTAGGAAAGAGGCTTCAGCCTCCTAGATCTTCCCTGAGTTCTTTTAAAGGGTAAATTATTTTTTCTTAAACTGATATTTTGTCCCAGTTAAGTTACATCCAGTTACTGGACTAAATAACCCAGGTCTAGCCTGGCCCAGGTGCTAAGAACATTATTACTTTTCTCATTATTATGGACATCCCTTGAGGAGAAACCAGAACCCCGCCCAGTCCTGGCACTAGTCTTTCTTGACTCCCTTTCCTTTGTTCCTGCATTCACTCACTCCTCTAATTAGTACTAAAATAACTGTTTGAATCTGCCCTTTGGAACTCAGGGAAGGTCTAGGAGGCTGAAACCTTTTTCCTTCAAGCAAGAAATGGAAGATATGGAAAGGCTTTTATGCCCAGGGAGGCTCCCACAGGGTCCTGCTCGCTTTCAATTTCCCCTTCTCTTTGATATTTCTCAATCTTGAGGAAAACATGTGCTGGACAAGAAAGGGAATACAATTTTGGATAGAGAGGTTAATCATAAACTCAGCAGGGGTACTCAGTTTCAGAGGGACTCAGTTTCACTCTCTGATCTCAATTCAGGAAGAGCCCGATGTGGAGAAAGGAGAAGACTATACTTTCTGAGCGGACTAAGTTTAGCCCCAAGATACAACAGGTCCCTGGAGCCACTGGATGGAGGAGAGGTAAGAGCTTAAATCAACTATAAAGTTCTACCCAGGACGAGACAAGCTGAAGGGAAGTAAAGTTAAGGAATTTGCCCAAGATTTTATTAAAGGGCAGGAAAGAAAAAACTGACAAGGTATAGCTAGAGGCAATGATGGAAAGAAATAAAGACAATTTCTTGTTTATATCCCTACTGATTTTGACAGGTTACAGATTTTTATTTGAACAATAAAACCACAATAGCACAGGAGAGCAAGAAAGGCCATCTGAAGGTAATAAATTTTTAAGCCCAGGAAGATAGCAGATAGAGTTAGAGCAGTAAAAATCAGAACTGAAAACATCTACCCACAAGAGTCCTGAGTGGGGACGCATAGAAAATTTCAAAGTGGAGAAGAGAAACCAAGCAGAAATCGGTGGGGGTTGGGGCGAAGGTGGGGGACACGACCAGGGAGATTTATCAAAGAACTGCATTCAGGGTACTTCCCAGGTGGTCCAGTGGGTAAGATTCCTCGCTCCCAGCACAGGGAGCCCCTGGTCTGATCCCTGGTCGGGGAACTAGATCCCACATGCCTGCCACAAGAAGACCCCACAAGTCTCGACTGAGACCCAGGGCAGGCAAAATAAATAAATACTTAAAAAAAAAAAAAAAAAAAAACTGCTTTCAGAATTACAAGGACAGAATACAGATCAGTGCTTGCCTGGAGCTGTAGAGAAGGGTGGGGCCTGATCTCAAAGAGGCACAAGGGAACTTTTCGGAGTGATGAAAATGTTCTGTATCTTAACGGGAATGGTAGTTATGTAGCAAAATAGAAGGTACGCTTCAAATGGGTACTTTTTATTATATGGGAACTATAACTTAGGTATAAATACATGAAGATCAACCAAATAAGAAAAGCAAAGACTGTTCATTCAGAGCTTGTAGACATCATCACTTGCATTTGGCAGAAACTCAAAAAACAGGCAAATGTGTGGGAAAGCTTTATAGTGGGGCCTGGGGGAGGAGAAAGCTTCAGGTGTGCCCTGACTGGTGGCTTTTGGACAGGGAAGAAAAATGCTTACCATGGAGGCCGTTACCACACTGATGCTTGCTAAGAAAACTGACCGACAGTCTGTTGGAAGTTAAAGAGTCAGCAGAGTTAGAGCTTCCTCCGACAGAAACGGGTTTGGATGATAAAAACGTGTAAGCATGGGAAGGAAATGGCTCAGAGAACTGAGTGAGAAGGAATTTAGGATAAGAATTCAAACGGCAGATGGAATTGTACTATTTGAAGTGAGGTCTGCAGACCATTGCTTCCCAAGTGGCTCCGTGGTAAAGAATCCACCTGCCAATGCAGAGACCCAAGAGACACAGGTTTGATCCCTGGGCTGGGAAGATCCCCTAGGGAAGGAAACGGCAACTCACTCCAATATTCTTGCATGGGAAATCCCCTGGATGGAGGAGCCTGGCAGGCTACAGTCTGTGGGGTCGCAAAGAGACGGACACGACTGAGCAAGTGAACAACACAATTACAGACCATCCACGTGAGCATCACCTGGGAACTCACCAGCAATACAAATTCTCAAGCTGCACCCCAGACCAACTGCATCTGTGCGGTAAGGCCAGGAATCTGCGATTTAACAAGCTCTCTGGGTGACTCTTATCCACACTGAAATTTAAGTGTCAGTGTAGAGAGCAGTCATGTTTTCCTGACACTTCTCCATGGGAGGGAGCAGAAATACACCCTTATGAAATAGAGCTGGGGAAGGTTCAAGAGGAGCCTACAAAGCAGATAACTGCGCGGCTGGACACTTCGACCCAGAAGTCACTTTGATAATGAAAAGTCTGTGAGTGTCACAATTCCAAAGGGTCAGCTGCACTGAGATGCTTGGAGCCCGTATAATTTGTTGTTCGGTCGCTAAGTCATGTCCGACTCTGCAACCCCATAGACTGCAGCACGCCAGGCTTCCCTGTCCTTCACTGTTTCCCAGAGTTTGCTCAGACTCATGTCCATTGAATTGGTGATGCCATCCAACCATTTCATCCTCTGTCGTCCCCTTCTCCTCCTGCCTTCAATCTTTCCAAGCATCAAGGTCTTTTCCAATGAGTCAGCTCTTTACATCAGGTGGCCAAAGTATTGGAGCTTCAGCTTCAGTATCAGTCCTTCCGATGAGTATTCAGTGAGTATTCTGATGAGTATTCAGCTTCAGTATTCAGTCCTTCCGATGAGCTTCCTTTAGGATTGACTGGTTTGATCTCCTTGCTGTCCGAAGGACTCTCAAGAGTCTCCTCCAGCACCACAGTTCAAAAGCATCAGTTCTTTGGTGCTCAGCCCTCCTTATGACCTCACGTCTGTACATGACTACCAGAAAAACCATACGTTTGACTATACAGACCTTTTTACCAAGGCGTAACCACTCCTGGAAAAGATTAGACTACAGAGACTTGTGTGCCAGGACAGAGAATGAATCAAGGTCTGTTAGCTTTCAGAATGAGTAGCATTGCCCAATAGCCCTAAGAAGCCCTTTGCTGTCTCTAATAGGTAAGAAACTAGGTTTCTACCTGGTGTAACACTCTGATCTCTGAAACCAACATTAGGATACAAACCAAGGCTCTGACTATAAGTCAACTCAACGGTATTTATGAAAAATTAAGGTGCGGTGTTTTATAAATGCTAAACCACTATTTGGCTGGAACCACTATTTAGTTTAACAGCTCTCTTTGTTCTCAAGTGTAGGTTTTCTTTTGCACCCAATGTATTAGGAAAGATAGCCAGGATCAGGGAAATTTCCATGACAATGATCTTCTCTCACACTGAAGACACTTAATGAGCTGACAACATAATGGACTGCTCATTAGATCTGTCAAGAATAAGTCCCAGCCAATGAGGGGGCTCTTCCTGAGCCTGAAATCAAGAAAACCACAGAGGAAGATGTGAAAAAAAGCCCAGCAGTTTCAGCAGATTCTCTTATAAAAGAATTATCTGGGTGATGTACTTGATATTTCATGGAACACTATCAGCAAATTTGCAAGCATAACAAATTTCATTTAAGGTTCTTTTATACAAAGAAAAAGAACAAATTTGGTGTTTTGATAAGGTAGACTAAAAGAATACATTCAAATCACATACATGTTTTAAAGAGGAAGCATCAGTAAATTATTGCTGAGTAAACAAACCATCCCAAAACTCTGGCTGAAACAATAACAGCTTTTATTTGCTTACACACCTAGGGGTTGGGGGAATGACTAGTCTAGTCTGTACTTAACTGAGATGGTTCTGCTCCACGTGTGTCTCTCAGGCTCCTTGGACCAGTCTTCTAGTCCAGGCACAGTCTTCTCTTTGGCCTTGGCCAAAGAGATTAAGTGAAACCCAAGATCACTTGGCCTAGGCACAGACTTGGCACCTTCACTTCTGCCTCATTCTCTTGGCCAAACCAAAGCACATAGCTAAACGCAGTGTCCAAGGGCAGGGAAATGCATTGCCCCTTCAAGGAAGAAATTCAAGGTCACAAGGCAAAGGGCATGGATACAGGTGAGGCAAGAGGTGGGGTCAAGTGGGAATTCCTGACGTTCCAGTGGTTAGGACTCCACACTCACTGCAGAGGGCATGAGTTCCATCCTTGGTCAAGAAAATAAGATCCCACAAACAGCATAGACAAAAAATAAAATAAAAAGATTTGGGGTCAATAATGCAATCTACCCTAGGGAATAGCACATTTTTCTCATCAGGCATATTAGTTGAAATTTCCCCCTAGGATTGTACATGGTACCTTGATTTTTTTTTAATTATGAAACTATTAATTTAAGGTGACAGGAATGCACAGGAATGCACATGGCTCTGAAGTGCCTTTTTATTCTCATCTCCGTAAATTCCCAGGTTTGCACAAATCTTCCACTGGAACCCAAATGGCCAAACTACTGGTTTCCACATATACCCTATAATGATGAAGATAGCCTCCATCTTCTTGCCTTGGAGCAGTGGTTCTTACAGTGTGGCCCATTAGATATATGTAGCAAATTGTCTTTATCCATTCCTCTGTCAGCAGACATCTAGGTTGCTTCCATGTCTTGGCTATTGCAAATAGTGCTGCAATGAACAATGGGGTTCGTGTTATCTTTTTGGATTATTGTTTTCTCTGGATATGTGCCCAAGAATAGGATTGCTGGATCATACGGTAGTACTATTTTTATTTTTATTTTTTTAAGGAACCTCCATATTGTTCTCCTGAAGAAGGAAATAGCAACCCACTCCAGTATTCCTGCCTGGAGAATCCCATGGACAGAGGAGCCTGGCGGGCTACAGTCCATGAGGTAGCAAAAGGGTTGGACACGACTAAAGCAACTTAGCAGCAGCAGCATATTGTTCTCCACAGTGTCTATACCAATTTCCACCAACAGTGCAAGAGGGTTCCCTTTTCTGTACACCCTCTGCAGCATTTTTTTGTTTGTAGAATTTTTGATGATGGCCATTCTGACCGATGTAAGTTTTTTAGTTTCGACTCAGTGTAGCTCTGATTTGCATTTCTCTAATAATTAGTGATAAGAGTGGAGTTCTGAAGGAGAACTGAGACCTCAGGTCATTATGGTCAACAAGCTCAGTCTAATTCCCATGTGCCTGTCAGAGAAATCTGAGGCAGAGATATTTATGAGATTCAAGTCTCCTTGAGGACATTGTCTCCTGGTCTTACACTGCCTTTCGATCAGATTTACAAAAGGCAGCAAGCCTTAGTCAGGTCAGTTAATCAGTCATGTCCAACTCATTGCAACCCCATGCACTGCAGCACGCCAGGCTTCCCTGTCCATTACCAACTCCCAGATTTTACTCAGACTCATGTCCATCGAGTCAATGATGCCATCCAGCTATCTCTTCCTCTGTCATCCCCTTCTCCTCCTGCCCTCAATCTTTCCCAGCATCGGGGTATTTTCCAATGAGTCATTTCTTCGCATCAGGTGGCCAAAGTATTGGAGCCTCAGCTTCAACATCAGTCCTTCCAATGAATATTCAATACTGATTTCCTTTAGGATGGGCTGGTTGGATTTCTTTGCAGTCCAAGGGACTCTCAAGAGTCTTCTCAACATCACAGTTCAAAAGCATCAATTCTTCGACGCTCAGCTTTCTTTATGGTCCAGCTCTCACATCCATACACGGCTACTGGAAAAAGCATAGCTTTGACTAGATGGACCTTTGTCGGTAATGTCTCTGCTTTTTAATATGCAGTCTAGGTTGGTCATAGCTTTTCTCCCAAGGAGCAAGCATCATTTAATTTCATGGCTGCAGTCACCATCTGCAGTGATTTTGGAGCCCAAGAAAATAAAGTCTCTCACTGTTTCCATTATTTCCCCATCTATTTGCCATGAAGTGATGGGACCAGATGCCATGATCTGGTCCTATCACTGCCATTCATTTTTTGAATGTCAAATTTTAAGCCAAATTTTTCACTCTCCTCTTTCACTCTCACTAGGCAGCAAGCCTAGTCCTCAATATAAGAAGGGGGTCACTCTGGACATTCAGTTGTCATATGAATGCCATAAGAGGACACAGTAATTCTCAACACAAGCATGAATGAAAAGTTCAATTATCCCAGGTAAAATAATCCCCATCCAGGAAAGATAAAGGTCTAGAGCTTTCTGAGCTGATTCCCAGGCCACTGATGTTGTTCACCTTGATCACCCTGTACTGTTAGCTAATTTGACTTCTTTGTAAATGCCCCAGAGTTTCAAGATAAATAGATGATGACTCATCTAAAGCAACAAGGAAAATTAAAATGCCTCTAATTATAAAGGAATTTGAATTTGCTGCACCTAAGAATTTAGAGACTAAACTCTTGTTTAAAATCATTACAGAGATAAGATTTGTGAATTTAACCACAATTACTTTCACTAAAGAAATGCTCATTATAAAGGTAGTTTTTGTAAAGAAATCATTACATGTTGGGGAAAAAGGTTTAATCATTGTACTCTTGGAGACAAAAGATTCATTTGCTGGCAGATAATACAGGTGCCAGAACTGAATTTCTAGAGAACAACATAATTCTACTTTTTAAAATATTTATCATGGCAGTTCTGTGGAAATGTTTACACCTTTCTAAAGAATGTCCAGACACTTGGAATTGAAAGTACCAGAAAAGGAGATGGTAATCCACTTTCCATTTCAAAGGATACAGGCTGAGGTGACAATGTCAGATCTTATGTGAGCCCTGTGCTCCCAGAAAGCAGGGATGGTTGAGAAATCCCATCCCCAACCCTGTGTTCTGGAAAAGGCCTGATTACAAAACTCCATGCTTCTTTAGCATATTTCAAGATACATCCCACCTCTACCCTTCCTTCATGACTCCCCTATTTTATAAAACCCCAGTTTTTCTCCCTCTTCTTACCCTCATTACTGAATGTTGTCCCTATTGCAATATCCTGGATGAAACCACCTCAATTGTCCAGGGAATTTTGTCCTTGAGAAAAGAAGGAAAATCTCTCCACCCAACTGAAAATCACTGAGTAAGTTGTTAAGTCTGTGTTTACCAGGCACTAGACTGGGGTTTTATTAAATAGGGGAGTCATGGAGATGTCAATACAAAGCTGAAGGGTATATTCCATGAATCATCTCAATGGTCTATCTAGACCTAACTCTGAACCAACATATTTACAATCACTTTCCAACTAGATGTTTAGCTGTGGGTACAGGCTCCCCTGGTGGCACTAGTGGTGAAGAATTCACCTGCCAATGTAAGAGACTCAAGAGCCAGGTTCGAACCCTGAGTCAGGAAGATATCCTAGAGAAGGAAACAGCAACCCACTCCAGTATTGTTGCATGGAAAATTCCATGGTCAGAGGAGCCTGGCAGGCTATAGCCACGGGGTCACAAAGAGTCAGACACAACTGAACACAACACACACACACACAACCCATTAGAAAGCTCAGCTCTTGGTTCTTCTAAGATGGGAGTGGAGCATTCCCTGATCTTATTAGACGAACCAAAGACAAAAGTCCTTCCAGTCAATGCCTTCTCTGGTGTGGACGCCTGCCACCTCCTGGCCGATTTGCTCACTGCACACCACACCTGCTCAAGTTTGCTCCAAATGAAGGGTTGCAAAGGCTCCTTGGGGACCATATGGCCATCTGATCTTCCCCTGCTAGGCCCTGCTGATGTCTGGTTAGTGTGAAGGACAGAATTCCCCAGAACAGTTAAGGTGATGATTCTATTCAAGCTACTGTTATAAGGAAGATGTCCACTACTGAGAAGCATCTCAGAGGACAGGATGGAGGCCTGGGGTTTTCTAGAGGCAGGGAGGCAACAGAATCATCGCCTATTTTCATGGGAGTCATGGGAGGAAGTGCGGAGGAGGCTCTTGCCATGGCATATGCAGGAGTGGAGGGGTCATCTACAGTTACCCCTTTCTCAGAACCCCAAAGGCTGGGAGATTTCTCAATCAGCACTGCTCTATGGAAGCCCAGGGCTCAGATACAATTCACCACCATCACTGAGTCTCCACCATCTCACCAAAAACTAAGCCCCAACTCTGTCAAGCACCCTTGCAGGTCACCATGAGCCAAAGCAGAAACAATTATTTTGAAAACAAAAACTGCCAACCTTCAGACAGCAATGTCACGTTTCTGTTACCAAAAGGGTCTGCTGCCCAGTGCGCTTAGTAGTCAACACTACGGCCCCGGCTTTTGAGAAAAGAGAAGGCTTCATTGCAAGGTGGGCCAGAAAGGAGACAGAAGGTGTGGCTCAAGTCTCTCCCCTGATCTGGGGTTCGGTCGAACTTTTGGGAGTTAGGGTGGGAGGCTGGTCTGGGGAAGCGCTGGTAGGCAGGTTATGACAAGAGGGCTTTGGAGCTGGCCACCTGTGGTCAGTGTGGAAAAAGGGTTCAACACCAGATCTTGGACAACAGACCCTTTGCTCCTGAAAGGGATCCAGGTTCAGGCTCCAGTGAAGTCCTGGTCCTTTGGTTCCTCTGTGGGGAGAAACTTCTAGGTATTAAGGGCAAAATTTTCTCCTCTGCACCTGCTTTGGCTGCGTGACTTGTGGTTTTCTTCTGTTGTCCCTGAAAAATAACTGAGTATCTTGTTAGAAACAGGATAGGGCCAATTTGGGGTGGTTCTGCAGTTACTTTGGTTGGCGGGGTCGGGGGATGCCACTGGAGTTTGGCTAATTGGCCACCCTGAGAATAGTTTTTTCAGCAAACTGGCTTTCAGAAAGTGGGACCTCTTCCACACAATGCTCCCTGGGATTGCATAGTCACTGGTGTTTTTGTCTCTCTTCTCAAGCAAATGCTGAAGTCCTTGTGGGTCCTGACCACCTTAGCCAGACCCCAATCCCTCATTCTTACCCCAGAGCTAGGGAGCTCTCAATAAATGCCAGTTGAGTTAAAATATTCTTTGATATAAATCTACCACTTATTCATCAAGCAGAATCACTTTCAAATAGTTTCCAGCTCTGAAAATCTCCAATCCATCCATGTACTTGAACCTTACATCCTGGGAGGAGATACCACCCAGAGGGCTGTTGATTCTCCCAGGTTTCCCTGGCTCCCCACCCGTGGTCCTGAGCTGGTCCACACTGGGTGTCAGAGCAATACTCACATATCACAGCAAAGGTGGAAAATAGAAGAAAAACAAAATCCACAGTGAAAGTGAGAGTAGAGGCTCTACAGCTTTCTAGGTGGTGTGATTCATCAGCAAAGTCCCATATGTAAGACCCAGAGTTTAGGCATCTGTGTTTCCTTAGGACAGGATGAGAACTCCCAAGGCGTTGTAACATCACCCTCCAAGTACCATCTCTAGGAGAATGTCATACCACGTGGAAAGAAAGAGGCTGCCAGTAGTCACAGTGGGCTTGGATGGGAGAAGCAGAGAGCTCCAGCATCACACAGTCATGGCAAAGATTCAATTACAGAGGAAACTAGAAGGAAGCCAAGCCAGCCACAGAAAGCACCAGAGTCCCTCAGTCTGCAAGGAGGTCAAACCAGTTAATCCTAAAAGAAATCAACCCTGAATATTCATTGGAAGGACTGATGCTGACGCTGAAGCTCCAATACATTGGCTACCTGATATAAAGAGTCAACTCATTAGAAAAGCGCCTGATGCTGGGAAAGATTGAAGGCTAAAGGTAAAGGGGGTGACAGAGAATGAGATGGTTAAATAGTATCATCAATCCAATGGACATGAATCTGATAGTGAAGGACAGGAAAGCCTGGCGTGTTGCAGTTCATGGGGTCACAAAGCGTTGGACATGACTTAGCAAGTGAACAACAATGGTCAATACAAGCACGGTCCCTCAAGCCACCCCACAGTAAGCAGAGCCCAAAGGCAAACATAGCAGATGTCATTAGATAAGACCATAGGGAAAAAGAGGAAATTCTGAGTTCAGTCCAATCGCTCAGTCATGTCCAACTCTTGCAACCCCATGAATTGCATCACACCAGGCCTCCTTGTCCATCACCAATTCCCAGAGTTCACTCAAACTCACATCCATAGAGTCCATGATGCCATCCAGCCATCTCATCCTCTGTTGTCCCCCTTCTCCTCCTGCCTTCAATCTTTCCCAGCATCAGAGTCTTTTCCAATGAGACAACTCTTCGCATAAGGTGGCCAAAGTATTGGACTTTCAGCTTTAGCATCATTCCTTCCAAAGGACACCCAGGACTGATATCCTTTAGAAAGGACTGGTTGGATCTCCTTGCCGTCCAAGGGACTCTCAAGAGTCTTCTCCAACACCACAGTTCAAAAGCATCAATTCTTTGGTGGTCAGCTTTCTTCACAGTCCAACTCTCACATCCATACATGACCACTGGAAAAACCATAGCCTTGACTAGACGGACCTTTGTTGTCAAAGTAATGTCTCTGCTTTTGAATGTGCTGTCTAGGTTGGTCATAACTTTTCTTCCAAGAAGTAAGCGTCTTTTAATTTCATGGCTGCAATCACCATCTGCAGTGATTTTGCCCAACCCAGGGATTGAACCCATGTCTATTCCATCACCTGCATTTTCAGGCAGATTCTTTACCACTGTGCCACCTGGGGTCCCTAATTCTGAGTTAGACCCAAATTATTTTTGTAACCACACAGGCTATAAGGGTTATTGTCTTTACTCCTCAGTCAGGAGAACTCCTAATATAACACCATCAGATTCCACCTTATAACATTTGTGAGACGGAATACACCAACAGGTGAGGGCTGGACCAAATTGAATAGTAAAACTCTGACCCGCAATCTCTGTAGTAACCTGCCCAGGTCAGTTAGGACTGCGTCAGTGATCACCAGCTTCCAAGTCAGGACCAACCAGAGAAAACTGGAGGAGATCAGAATACACCAGGACTTCCCGATGGTCCAGTGGCTAAGACTCCACGCTGCCAATGCAGCAGGCTGGGGTTCGATCCCTGTCTGAGGAACTAGATCCCACATACCACAACAAAGAGCTCACATGGCATAACTAAAAATCCCGCATGCCTCAAGTAAGACCCGGCACAGCCAAATAAATGTTTATTTTTTTAAAAAAGAAAATGTCGCCCTAAAATACTGCACTCTCTCACAATGATTATTTTGAGTTGGAGACAAATGAGAATCCACAGATCCAGAAAGAAACCTTCCCAGACTTTCTCTTATCTGACAAAAAGCAGAAACTTTTGAGAACTTGAGGATGCCATAAATCCCCTCTGCCAAGGAAGTTTTATGGCCATGAAGAAGACAGAAAGTTGGCACCAAGATTTACCTGCTCATATAACCCATTATCTTCCATTAGTTCCGCCATATATTTCCCTTCCCACAGCTGATACCTTTAGAAGCCTAAAACCCTTCTCCTTTGTCTTGTTACTTCTCCTCAGATTTATTGTTTCTTTTTGAAGGTGCTATATAAGCCCAAGTTCAGACCACTCTGAGGTACTCATCGCTGAAGCTTCTCCCACACCATAATAGAGGGATGGTGCGGGGAGGAAGGTGGGTCGGGGATTCAGGATGGGGAACACTTGTGTACACCCATGGTGGATTCATGTTGATGTATGGCAAAACCAATACAATATTGTAATTAGCCTCCAATTAAAATAAATAAATTTATATTTTAAAAACAAATAAAAATAAAATTTAAAAATAAACTGTTTCTGTCTTGTTAATTTGTCTATTGTTAGTCTAATTTACAGGAGACCAGTCCAAAAATCTAAGCTGGATTAGAGGAAAAACATTTTTATCCTCCCCTGCCAAGCTTCTCAAACCAATTACTTAAGATGCTTACTTCTCGTTAGCCCACCTCCAGCTTCCCCCAGGCCAACAATCCTGCAGTCAAAACACACTTAAAACCTTCTCTCTTTCTTCACGGTAAAACTTTCCTGTTCCCCTGCCTGCCTTGGAGTCTCAGCCAGACACAAAGATGGAGCTTGACTTCTCACCTGCAGCAAGCTTTGAAGAAGTAGCTTTTGTTCTCATTTGAGTGGTCTTCTTTATTTCTGGCTTTCCCTGGTGGCTCAGCTGGTCAAGAACTCGCCTGCCAATGCAGGAGCCCTAAAGAGATGCAGGTTTGATCCCTGGGTCAGGAAGATTCCCTGGAGTAGGAAATGGCAACCCACTCCAGTATTCTTGCCTGGAGAATCTCCTGGACAGAGGAACCTGGCAGGCTATAGTCCATGGGATCACATAAGAGTCAAACATGACTTAGCAACTAAGCAACAACAACAATTGTAACCAGGAAGTTTTAATTAGAAATATACACTGCATCTGTTCTGTGACATGAGCCCTTTTTGTTATTATAAGCATATGTAATGGCCTGCTCAGGGAGATAACCTGAGCCGCCCACCTGTGAAGAACTGTGTAAGAAAGTAAACTAACACATTCCCCTGCCTGAGGCTTGCCTATCCAGGAACATTTGCAAGGATGGAACAGTTGTCTTGCTTTGTTTCCTCACCTCCCCACCATCTCTGATCCATAAAAGAACCTGGCAACCAGGTCCTGCTGCTAGGTTGCTTAGTCACTTCAGTCATGTCTGACTCTGTGTGACCCCATAGATGGCAGCCCTCCAGGCTCCCCTGTCCCTGGGATTCTCCAGGCAAGAACACTGGAGTGGGTTGCCATTTCCTTCTCCAATGCATGAAAGTGAAAAGTGAAAGGGAAGTCACTTAGTCGTGTCCGACTCAGCGACCCCATGGACTGCAGCCTACCAGGCTCCTCCACCCGTGAGATTTGCCAGGCAAGAGTACTGGAGTGGGGTGCCATTGCCTTCTCTCCCTCTCAGTTCAGTTCACTTCAGTCGCTCAGTCGTGTCTGACTCTTTGCGACCCCATGAATCACAGCACACCAGGCCTCCCTGTCCATCACCAACACCCGGAGTTCACTCAGACTCACGTCTAGCCCTTTACAAATACCCTAGCTGTGCAAAAGCCATGTTTCTTGAGTTACTTTTATACCAGCACTAGCAGCTGATTGTGAAATAAAGTTTTTGTTGCTTTCTCTAAGTTAAAATGAGTAGAGGGACTTCCCTGGTGGTCCAGGGACTAAGACTTTGCACTCCCAATGCAGGAGGCCCAGGTTTGATCTCTGAGCAGGGAACCAGATGCCATATGCTGCAACTAAGACCTGGCACAGCCAGATAAACAAATATTTTTTTTTTTAAATGAGAGAGGGGGAAAAGCAGAATTGGGCTCACCCGCCAATGAAGGGCCAGGAACTGACCAAGACTCAAACACGTGCCCCAGTGTACTTGGCTATTCGAGTCATTAATAGATCATATTTTGTAGGGTCATTGTGAGGTCTAAGTGAGTTTATACAGGTCGAGAGCTTAGGTGAGTGCCTAGCACATTCCAGTGCTCTGTTTCGATTGCTGTTTCAGAGTACAGGCTTGTTCACCTGACTTAGACTTTAGTCATTGTCATAAAGACCTCAGCGAAAGCATTCCTCTGAGTTCTGCAGACTTGCACACTTGGGCAAGATGGGCTCTACTGGGCAGGTAGCATTCTCTCAGGGGAATCCTTCTCTGGTTTTGCCCAGTATGAACACAAGTCTCTTGAATTCCTCTCAGTTTGACTTGATTCTCTCTAGGCATGCTCCATGTCACATTAACAACTGGAAAGGAAAGCATGGAAGGTCTGTCTCTGGGTGGCTGAGTCAAAAGTGGGACCTGCCATTAGATACCAGGGACTGGGAAAAGAAAAGTATTCTGACCAGAGTGAGAAAAGAAAGCATTCCCTTTGTGTCCCGGAGTTGCATGTTCTTATCTGTAACACTTGTTGTTATGGGTTGAATTGTGTCCTCACTCCAAAAGTTCAAAAGCTGGATTCCTAACCCCCAAGACTTCAGAATGTGATCTGATGAGGAACGAGGATCTTTGCAGATGTACTTAGTGAAGATGAGGTCATACTGGAGTAGGGTGGGCCCTTAATCCCATAGGACTAGTGCCCTTTTAAAGGGGAAATTTGGACCTACGTTGGCACACAGGGAGGATGCCCTGTGAAGACTGGGGTTATGCAGCCGCAAGCAAAGGAAGTACTAGAAATTCAGAGAGAGGTCTGGGGCAGACTCTTCCCCAAACCGGCAGAGGTGCGTGGCTGTGCCATCATTTTGATTTCAGACTGTCAGTCTCCAAAAGGACGATGTATGTCTGCTGACCTGAGCCAGGTTTGCAGCGCTTTGTTGTGGCAGCCCTAGGAAACAAATACTTGTGTAGAAAACCTGTGTTGTTGTTGTTCAGTCGCCAAATTGTGTCTCTTTGTGATCCCATGGACTGCATCGAACGAGGCTCCTCTGTCCTCCACTGCCTCCCGGAATCTGCTAAGACTTACGTCCATTGAGCCAGTGATGCTGTCTAACCATCTTGTCCCCTTCTCCTCCTGCCCTCAATCTTTTCTGGTCTTTTCCAATGAGTTGGCTCTTGCAGTAGGTGACCTGTCAAAGTACTGGAGCTTCGGCTTCAGCTTCCAATATTCACTGGAACAACATTTTTCTTCCAATGAATATTCAGAGTCGAGAAAACCTAGGTTTACTGCAAAAAGAATCTGCCCGCAGTGTCATAATGTACTGTCTGAGGCCCTGTTCCACTCAGAGGGTGAGAATCAATAAAAACATGAAATTAAACTTGTCATCAGCCCTTAATAACCACTCCATAAATCAGGACTTGCCGCTCCTATAAATTGTTGATGGGAGTGTGCCCTGATGCAATCGTGTTGAAGAGCAGTTACACAGTATCTATCAATAACACACACATCCTTTTGACACAGAAATTTCATGCACAGGACTTGATTCTATACACATACTTGCATTAATTGCAAAGATCCATGCACATAGATATTCAATGCAGCATTTGTTGATAATAGCCAAAACATGGGAGAAAAAGAAACTCTAGGCCCTTCAGTAATTATGATACACCCACAATAATATGCAGTGGATGGGCATTCCCAGAACAATCTCTATGCTAATGTTTAAACTCCCCAGGCCTAATTGTTAAAATGGGAAAAAACTGTAGATCAATAAGTATTCAGTTCAGTTCAGTTCAGTCGCTCACTTGTGTCCGACTCTTTGCGACCCACTGAATCGCAGCATGCCAGTTCACTCAGACTCAGGTTCATCGAGTCCATGATGCCACCCAGCCATCTCATCCTCTGTCGTCCCCTTCTCCTCCTGCCCCTAATCCCGCAAGCATCAGAGTCTTTTTCAATGAGTCAACTCTTTGCATGAGGTGGCCAAAGTACTGGAGTTTCAGCTTTAGCATCATTCTTTCCAAAGAAATCCCAGGGCTGATCTCCTTCAGAGTGGACTGGTTGGATCTCCTTGCAGTCCAAGGGACTCTCAAGAGTCTTCTCCAACACCACAGTTCAAAAGCATCAATTCTTCGGTGCTCAGCCTTCTTCACAGTCCAACTCTCACATCCATACATGACCACTGGAAAAACCATAGCCTTGACTAGACGGACCTTAGTCAGCAAAGTAATGTCTCTGCTTTTGAATATACTATCTAGGTTGGTCATAACTTTTCTTCCAAGAAGTAAGTGTCTTTTCATTTCATGGCTGCAGTCACCATCTTCAGTGATTTTGGAGCCCCCAAAATAAAGTCTGACACTGTTTCCCCATCTATTTCCCATGAAGTGATGGGACCGGATGCCATGATCTTCGTTTTCTGAATGTTGAGCTTTAAGCCAACTTTTTCCTTTCCTCTTTCACTTTCATCAAGAGGCTCTTTAGTTCCTCTTCACTTTCTGCCATAAGGGTGGTGTCATCTGCATATCTGAGGTTATTGATATTTCTCCCGGCAATCTTGATTCCAGCTTGTGCTGCTTCCATTCCAGCGTTTCTCATGATGGACTCTGCATATAAGTTAAATAAGCAGGGCGACAATATACAGCCTTGATGTACTCCTTTTCCTATTTGGAACCAGCCTGTTGTTCCATGTCCAGTTCTAACTGTTGCTTCCTGACTTACATACAGATTTCTCAAGAGGCAGGTCAAGTGGTCTGGTATTCCCAGCTCTTTCAGAATTTTCCACAGTTTATTGTGATCCACACAGTCAAAGGCTTTGGCATAGTCAATAAAGCAGAAATAGATGTTTTTCTGGAACTCTCTTGCTTTTTCCATGATCCAGCGGATGTTGGCAATTTGATCTCTGCTTCCTCTGCCTTTTCTAAAACATCAGGGAGTTCACGGTTCACGTATTGTTGAAGCCTGGCTTGGAGAATTTTGAGCATTACTTTACTAGCATGTGAGATGAGTGCAATTGTGCAGTAGTTTGAGCATTCTTTGGCATTGCCTTTCTTTGGAATTGGAGTGAAAACTGACATTTTCCAGTCCTGTGGCCCCTGCTGAGTTTTCCAAATTTGCTGACATATTGAATGCAGCACTTTCATAGCATCATCTTTCAGGATTTGAAACAGCTCCACTGGAATTCCATCACCTCCACTAGCTTTGTTTGTAGTGATGCTTTCTAAGGCCCACTTGACTTCACATTCCAAGATGTCTGGCTCTAGATTAGTGATCACATCATCATGGTTATCTGGGACATTAAGATCTTTTTGTACAGTTCTTCCATGTATTCTTGCCCTCTTCTTAATATTTTCTGCTTCTGTTAGGCCCATACCATTTCTGTCCTTTATCGAGCCCATCTTTGCATGAAATGTTCCCTTGGTATCTCTAATTTTCTTGAAGAGATCTCTAGTCTTTCCCATTCTGTTGTTTTCCTCTATTTCTTTGCATTGATCCCTGAAGAAGGCTTTCTTATCTCTTCTTGCTATTCTTTGAAACTCTGCATTCAGATGCGCATATCTTTCCTTTTCTCCTTTGCTTTTCACCTCTCTTCACAGCTATTTGTAAGGCCTCCCCAGATAGCCATTTTGCTATTTTGCATTTCTTTTCCATGGGGATAGTCTTGATCCCTGTTTCCTGTACAATGTCATGAACCGGATAGCATGTAACAAGTCATGTTTTTAAAAAATGAGAATTTCCTGGTGGTCCAGTGGTTAGGACTCTGCACTTTCACCACCAAGGATCAGAGTTCAGTCCTTGATCAGAAGATCCTGCAAGCCTTGATGTGATCCAAAAAAAAAAAAAAGAGCAACAAGACGTTAAAGATGGTGGGGTAGGGAAGGGCAGAGGTGTGACTACAAAGTGCAACACAACTCCATCTTTGTGGTGATGGAGCAGTTTTGCATCTTGATTGGGGTGGTGATTACAGAAACCTACACAAGGAGTCAAATGCTACTGAATCGCACTGTACCAATGTTAATTGCCTGGCTTTGCTATAGGGGTGTAGGGTGGAAAATTTTTTCCTTTTTCCCCTCTAGGTTCTTTGACTAATCTAATAACTGAATATATAAGTCAGATTTACAGGAGAAAAATAAAGTTAATTTTGTGTATATGGGAGCGCCATACAAATACAAGACTCAAAGTGGCCGAAGCAGAGAACTTTTTATATATTTTAGACAGAAAAACAATGCATTTGTGGAGAGCTGACAAGACAAAGGGGTTTGAGTTTGGAGTAGCAAATTAGTGAAGAAGTAACAAGCTTTGTGCAAACAGCTTTTTCAGTCCTAAATTTCAGTTTCTGATGCTAAGGATACCACTTACCCTCTTGGTACCTTTCACAGGGAGATGTATTTCCTGTTTCCAGGGGAACTAAGGAGGTCAGAGCGTCCTTCTTGCACCAGCTGTTTCCTAAGTAACTTTAATTCAAAGTAACCAATATGATCAATATGCCAGAGTGGGCTTATTTTGCAGAGGCATACTCTATTCCCCTTCAGGAGAAACTGGATTAGGATACAGGAGACATCTCTGCACTGTCTCTGCAACTTTCTATGAATCTAATGATTTCAAAATTTTTCCAAATTTGTAAATAAAATAAACAAAAAAATCATGTAGGACATTAGAAAAATAATAAAACTATATACACGTGTATGTATACATATAAAGATATGAATGTCTATCAGTGCATAGGAAACTGAAAACATGGCCATCTATTGTTGGTAGTCCTTAATTCTGAGGGAGGAATGGAGAGAATAAGGCATTTTACTCTATAGTTCTGTCAACTTTAGTATTGATAGAATATTTTACAGTTACTTTTCCCCCAGAAAAGTACGTCTTCCAAAGGGCCCTTTATTTATCCATCTTTGAGGAAGAGCACTAAATTTTGTCTTCCATTCTAGTATTTAAAATAAAGCAAGTTAAGGGACTTCCCTGGTGGTCCAGTGGCTAAGACCCCAAGCTCCCAATGCAGGGGTCCAGGTACCATCCCTGGTCAGGGAACTAGATCCCACATGCTGCAACTAAAGATCCCAAATGCCACAGTTAAGACCTGGCACAGCCAAACAAACATTTTTCTAAAAATAAGTAAAAGCAAGTTAATAAAAGGAGGGAACATCTGAAATTGAAAACCATCACTTCACACACCAGCTCTTCAGAGTTCCGTGAACAGTGGGGCTCTTGTCAGTCCCACAGAGAGGGAGGTTCAAGGCAAAAGAGAAGGAAATAGACAGAGGTGCCCCAGCCCATCAGGAACACACAGGCCTCTCCTAGGGCATCTGTGATTGTGCACTGCTCCCAGCTAAAGCTTTCTTGTGCATTATCCTAGTTGAGAAGAAGAGGTGTGTTAAAATTATGCTAGAATCAAGACAGTGGAGAACTTGTTTCAATCTACTTCAAGGAAATTGTTCAGAGGCACTCCTGAAACCAGCTGCTTACAGAGAAGAGTTCTCTCTTTGCAAGACAATCTATAGAGCCAGATTTGGGTTATTACAATTCAGGGCTATACTGTTTCCCTTATCAGGACCTCAACACTTAGTATTGGTAAGGATTTCCCTTTGCAGAAGTAGATTCTTTTTCTGGAAGAATGACAGAGGCGTAGCTGCTCCCACAGCACCACTTTTTATTTTCACTTCTTCCCTAATGACTTGATACTTTATGGAGGGCTGAAAACCCTCAGAACAACTCCGACTATCAAACCAAAAGATGGCATTCACTGTATAAACAGGGCATTGTCACAAACAAGGGGTTGAAACAGACAACTGACCACATTAGACAAAGACTACCCAAAGGACTGAACATCAGTTTTTCCAAAAGCAACCCTTTTCTCTAATCATTAAAATAATTTATTGAGCACCAACTGGCTTATGCCACATTGATCACCAAGATATGACCTTTGCCCTCATAATTTCTTTTAACTGAGGTCTGATTCACACAGCATAAAAATCATTCTGCTGCCTCCTGCTTTTAAGTATAACCAGGGCTTCCCTGATGGCTCAGATGGTAAAGAATCCACTTGCAATTTGGGAGACCTAGGTTCGATCCCTGGGTTGGGGAAGATCTGCTGAAGGAGGGCATGGCAACCCACTCCAGTATTCTTGCCTGGAGAATCCCTATGGAGAGAGGAGCCTGACAGGCTACAGTCGATGGGGTCACAAACAGTCAGACACGACTGAGCGACTAAACCCACATAGATTATACTAACCAACTGAAACTCAGTGAGTTCCTAAGAGCATACTTTGCAACCGAGCCACGTTAAAGATGACACAAACAAGTATGATGCTTCGAGTTCAGAAAGCTCAGACAACCAAGACTGTCTTGTGTGCTGACCAGGTCCCCTCCGGCAGGCCCCCGCTGCCTCTGAGCCCCATCTCAGGCCTTCTCCCACTGTTCCCAGGTCCAGCTGCCTCCCCGCATCTGTGCTTTCCTCACCAAGCCTCAGTCCGGGATCCTGTCATTGCTTCTTCCTCAAGGCTCTTCTCCCAGACCTTTGTAAGGTCAGGGTCCTGTTCAGGTCACAGTCTAAAAGCTCCCTCCTCGGAAGGTCTGCCTCCCCCTCACCTCATGTGGTGATCTCCCTCACCTCCTCCTACCCTGTCCAAGCCCTTCACACAGCTTGTCATCATTTTTTTTATTTATTCATTCATTTGCTTCAATGCTCTCCATCTCCCATCCAGCAGATACCAAACTCCAGGAAGGCAAGGAATTCACCTCTATTATTAATACTTAGTACAATGTAGGGTTAGCCAAAGCCTTTGACTGTGTGAATCACAATCAACTGCGGAAAATTGTGAAAGAGATGGGAATACCAGACCACCTGACCTGCCTCTTGAGAAACCTGTATGCAGGTTAGGAAGCAACAGTTAGAACTGGACATGGAACAACAGACTGGTTCCAAACAGGAAAAGGAATACATCAAGGCTGTATATTGTCACCCTGCTTATTTAACTTACATGCAGAGTACATCATGAGAAACGCTGGGCTGGATGAAGCACAAGCTGGAATCAAGATTGCCAAGAGAAATATCAATAACCTCAGATATGCAGATGACACCACCCTTATGGCAGAAAGTAGTGGTGGTGGTGGTGGTTTAGTCACTAAGTCATGTCCAACTCTTGAGACCCATGGACTGCAGCCCACCAGGCTCCTCTGTCCATGGGATTCTCCAGGCAAGAATACTGGAGTGGTTGCCATTTCCTTCTACAGGGGATCTTCCTGACTCAGGAATCAAATCCGGGTCTCCATGGCAGATAGTGAAGAGGAACTAAAAAGCCTCTTGATGAAAGTGAAAGAGGAGAGTGAAAAAGTTGGTTTAAAGCTCAACATTCATAAAACGAAGATCATGGCATCCGGTCCCATCACTTCATGGCAAATAGATGGGGAAACAGTGTCAGACTTTATTTTTCTGGGCTCCAAAATCACTGCAGATGGTGACTGCAGCCATGAAATTGAAAGACGGTTACTCCTGGGAAGGAAAGTTATGACCAACCTAGACAGCATATTCAAAAGCAGAGACATTACTTTACCAACAAAGGTCCGTCTAGTCAAGGCTATGGTTTTTCCTGTGGTCATGTATGGATGTGAGAGTTGGACTGTAAAGAAAGCTTTGTGCAAAAGCACAAAGAATTGATGCTTTTGCACTGTGGTGTTGGAGAAGACTCTTGAGAGTCCCTTGGACTGCAAGGAGATCCAACCAGTCCATCCTAAAGGAGATCAGTCCTGGGTGTTCTTTGGAAGGAGTGATGCTAAACCTGAGACTCCAGTACTTTGGCCACCTCATGCAAAGAACTGACTCATTGGAAAAGACTCTGATGCTGGGAGGGATTGAGGGCAGGAGGAGAAGGGGACGACAGAGGATGAGATGGCTGGATGGCATCACTGACTCGATGGACGTGAGTCTGAGTGAACTCCGGGAGTTGGTAATGGACAGGAAGGCCTGGTGTGCTGTGATTCATGGGGTCGCAAAGGGTCTAACATGACTGAGCGACTGAACTGAGCTGAACGGTGTAGGAGCTCAACAATGCACACAATGCATGAATCTGCTTTTAAGGTTTTCCTAGCTAAGACTAGGGTTTCCCCAGTGGCTCAGCAGTAAAGAATTCACCTTCAACACAGGAGACATGGGAGATGCATGTTCAGTCCCTGGGACAGGAAGATCCCCTGGAGGAGGGCATGCAACCCGCTCCAGCATTCCTGCCAAGAAATCCCATGGATAGAGGAACCTGACGAGCTACAGTCCATAGCATTGCAAAGAGTCAGACACGACTGAAGTGACTGAGCGCAGCTAAGACTGACATAAAACTCTAGGGCTTTAGGGACTTCCTCATGGTTCAGGGGCTAAGACTCTGCATTCCCCATGCAGGGGGCCCATGTTCGATCCCTGGTCAGGGAACTAGATCCCACATGCCAGAGCTACAACTAGGCATGGCCAAATAAATAAATAAAAATAACTATTAAAAAAAAGACTTTGGGGCTCTAATCAGCCATTGTCCACATGTTACAACAGATCCTGAATTGCTCTCTAAGGAAAACTTTGGCCCTGCCAACAGGTACTTTTGCGACCCACCTCCATGGGCCGGCGGACCAGCCTCAGCACAGGCACGTCCTGGTCAGATTCCCAGTTTTCTTAAGAGGATGCCCATCTCATCTCCACTGCAAGGAATTGGCCCTTGAAGGATGACTTAGTCTGTTCTACTTATCAGAGAACAGACCATCAGGACTCAGTACTAGCCTATACTTAGCAACCTGAACTTAATTGCAAAAAGTAATACTGATGAAACACTGCTTAGAGAAAACCCCACCCACTCTTTCCTTCAGTTTTAAATGCAATCTTTTAAGTCAGCCAGATCTTTGGAAAGAATAACTGAACCATTTTTGCTTCCCATATACAAGTTTCTACTAAACTATATATTTTTCACTATATTTGACCACATTGAAAGACACTATGAAAAACAACCCTGGGAAGCTCATCATTATATATTATTATATATTCCATATAGGTGTTTTTGAGGATATTATTTGCTACATCACACTGGGCCTCCTATTGAAGACCCACAGGAGAAATGTCTCTGCTCTAGTAACAAAAATAGCTGTACTTCTCCAAACCACGGGTTTGCTTTTAATCTTTTTCATGTCATGAATCTTATTTATTCCCGAGCTTTAGGGGCTGAGAAGCTCAGCCACACACTTGGGATCATAACAAGGGCACTTTATGTGCAAACCTCACCTTGGGCTTCATCAAGTCTTTCATATCCTTATTTTCCTTTGACCTCAATTTCTTTACTTACCATTTTTTTTAGTCTTGTGAAACTAAGTGTATTGTTATAAAGATTCTAATATCTTTCCTGGAATAAGGCAGGGCATCTACATTTTAAAAGTTAAGATTTTGGCAGGTTGCTACCATGTTACAAAAACAATGATATAGGGGCCCATTGGGGTAGCCTGACTTAAAATGCAGACCTCATAGCATTCCTGGGTTTGGTTATGAGGTTCCAGAGTCACCCCCAGGACTGCTGAGATGGCTGAGTCTTCCATCTGTTGCATAAGAGATGTTCCATGATGTCAGGAGCATAGAAAGCACACAGCGGCTTCCAACATGAGGACCAAGTCAACACCATCCTTGGGGTCCTCACCACCCCCATGCCACACTGTTCCATACACGAGAGGGAAGTACACCACATGCTGAGGTATGCCCTGCGCCCCAGGACCTCACTAGTCCCTACAGCTTCCACCAGTAGCCACGGCCTCTAAGGGGCCATGTCCTTGAATCCGAACCTGGGCAAATCTGCAAGGTAGGAGCCTTGCTCTCCTCCTCAATTCAGGTTCTCCCTCAGCTCAGACACAACAATCTCTCCCCACCACTTCCAGTCCATAGCCCTCTGCCCACCCCATGCCCAGACATGTCTGAATACCAGGTTCAGCTCAGTGTATACACACACACACACACACACACACACACGCACACACACACATGCACACACACACATGCACACACACATGCACACACACATGCACAAACACACACGCACACACACACACGCACACACACATGCACATACTTCTGAAACTTAAGTAAAGAGAAAGAACCAAGGGAAAGGATTATAGGATATTTGGACCAGAAGGGTCAAGAGGAAGGAGATCCATGCATGGAAAATGAAGAGAATAAATATAATAACTTGAATGACTTTTATGAGCCTTAGAAAGGACAATAAGTTCTTCTCTTCAAATGCCAACAAAAACATTCCAGCCTCTATTGGTATTCTTTGCAGCAAAGTTTCTTCCTAGAAAAAAAAATTCCAGCCTCTATTTAAAAAACGTAGCCAAATCATAATTTCATATGGTCTCATTCCTTGTCTAATCGGTTTCTGCACCGATCACTCTTGAGGGATTGCCCTCTCCTGTCCATCCATAGACGTGCAGTGGCAACAATCATGTTCATACAGAAAGACCTCCCTCCAATTCCCCTACCACAGACCGAAAGCCTCTACATCAGGGATTTGGCATGAAGACCAAGCGAGGCCACCTAGCCTTCCTAGGGTGGGTGTGGGGAGTTGGAAATCGCAGAAGCTATTGGCAGCAGCTTTCTACGCACCGGTTCCTGGCTCTAGTCTTTGTTGAGACCCAGTCAGGTCCCTGTTCTTGGGTCCTGCCATAGACCCCAAGGTCTTCAGAAGGCTGAAGAATTTTATCTGCTGAAACGATTTTCATTATTTGCAGCTAAAAGAGTATTAATTAGAAGACATCTAGTAAGCCAAAGATGATTGTTAGAGGACCTTGAAAGGAAAAGAGCAAAGGATAAGAAATAAACAATGCATGACAGATGGGTGGATTGATAAACAGATGACAAATAAACCAAATCTGCTTCTAGAAGGAAGCAGATGACAAAAGGATGACAAAAAGGAGAAGTTACCCTAAGAAAGGAAACCGGCCCTTGGCAAGTGTCTTGGGAACATACAGAAAGACACCCCACTGTCTCAGGAGTGGCCTTACTGACAGCTCAAAATGCATGCATGCTAAGTCGCTTCAGTCATGTCTGACTCTTTGTGACCCCATGGACTGTAGCCCATCAGGCTCCTCTGTTCATGGGATTCTCCAGGCAAGAATACTAGAGTAGGTTGCCATAGCCTTCTCCGGGGAATCTTCCCAATCCAGGGACTGAGCCCATATCTCATGTCTCCTGCACTGGCCGGCAGGGTTCTTTACCACTAGCAACACCTAGGGAGCCCTACAGCTCAAAAGCTCCCAGATCTCTCAGCTAACAGCTGTCTTCCTGGCAGGCGCCTGAGATGCCACAGCAGATGGGAAAATGCTTCGCAAAGCAGCAATGTTGAGAGAAATCAACATTTATCTATCATCACCTCATTTTCTTACTGAACATGTAGAAGGACAAAGAGAGAAAGAGAAACTAATGAAAGAGAATCAATTTTCTAAAATTGAAGCAAAGAATTAACAGCATCCAGAATCTTCGCCTCATGGTTCCTGCGTGGAAAGGTTTTCTGTGGTTTCCTATTACCCTCATATGGAGTCAAAGACATGAAGACATATGGTCGCTGCCACTTGGTGCCCATCCTCTGTCATCCCCCGGCCTCCCCCAGGCACCAGCGGCACCAAATGCTCAGTTCACCTGCTCACCACGGTGGTCCTCATCCCTGTTCCCAGGGGTCCACCTCCAGCTCATCTCCCTCCTTGGTGACTTGGGGTTTTTTGTCTTCTCTCTCTCTCTCTCTCTCTCTCCTCTTTGAATCACTTTGGTCTTTTCACTTCAAGTTCCTCAACAATCAACTTTGCCTCTTCAGATGACTCTTCTTTGTCCTGTCAATTTCTCTCAAATTTATTGCTTCTTTGTCTAAAAAGCATAAAAGCTGCTTGCTTTGGCCACTTCTTAGGTCATATTTCCTTAAGACTCCCCTGTGCAAGAACTAAAATTAGTTTCTTTTTCTCCTGTTAATCTGTCTAGTTTAGGTGTACCAACTCTCTACTCCCGGTGTGTTCTGCACAAAGTTAGACCATGAGCTCACTGAGGAGAGGGGACTCAGCCCCCTAGAGCCAGGGTGGCTGGTCTTAGAAACTCTTGATATCTGTTGGACGCCTATGTGAACTGTCAAAAGGTAAATTCCTGCTGGTAACCTATGTAATTGTTATTAGTCATTGTCAACCATATATATTTTTTTAATTTCTGATCATTGTCAGCTATATTTTTTAATTTCATTTAAATTTTTTAAATGTTCTTGCCCATGAAATTCTATTTCTCAGCAGTCAACTTCAGTCAATTTCACCCATATTCATAATGCTTAGAATCTCTGGCACCCCTTCTTCCAGCAAAGGAGGTTTTTCCTTTTGAATTTGCAATTGCTCCATTTATCAACATTATGTTGCTCTGAAATATAAAGCTGCACTCATTATCATGGTCTTGATGTTACCTGGTGACATGAAAGTTTAATTCTAAACCATCTCACATATTTCAGATGGATTTTTTTTTCTCAAAGAACTGAACTTGAGCGACATGGTTGGCATTTATTTAAATAACAATAATATGGACCTTTGACTGCACCCTTAAGTAGCTAGGCCTGGGCTGAGCATTTTATGTATACCATCTCATTTAATCCTCACATTAACCCTTAGGAATTACTGCCACCTTATAGATGAGATTGATGTTTAGAAACGTTAAGTAATTTGTTCAATGTGATGCAGATGCTAAGGGCAGAACCCAGAACCAAGGGTGTCAGATTCAAAATCACTCACAGTCCCTATCAGTGGGTGCCTAAGAAAAAGAGGGACTGAGGATGGTGTGATCAGGACCCAAAAGGACGGTAAGAAAATTGACTAAAAACAAGGGGCTACATTTTATTATGTTTCCATGCACCTTTTTCATTGTTCCAAGAATATTTGTGTCTTTTGTTACTCTCTTGTTACCTGTCATAAACCTGGAAACTGGAACCTGAGGCTAGGAGTGAATGGAAGAGCATTATTCCTTGCTTCTCCACTGGAATTTGACATGAGTCCATATATCTAAGACCACATTAGGAATCTCCTGAAAGCAATAAGGTTGCAAACCAGATTACCAGCAGCAAAGCTAATCATCTTGGGGTTCGTGAGGTCTGTATTCTCTGAGACTAGGATGTAAACTATAAATCACCAAGGCTTGAAAAGAAATGAACAGCCCTAGGGGGGCTCCCTCCGGGAGGCAGAGACAGAGGCACTGTTCTATGCAACCCCACTTGGGCTTCCCGTGGCCACATCCCTAAAAATTACACTGATGGGCTAACAAATGGCCAGTGAATATTCTCTTCTGATTAACTGACACAGAGTGGTCTAAAAAAAAAATCTGAATCTGAGCATACAATCTGCTTGACTGGTTCTTATTAAGGTGAATTTCTCCATTGGGTCAGAAAAGGAAAAGTTTTATAAGTGCTGAGTCCAGGTATTTTAAATGAATCAAAAGAGTGTATCAAATTTTGATGGCAGAAAATAGGTCAGCTCTTATCTTTTTGTTTTTCAAGGGAAAGGTCTCAGTGGTAAGGTCTTGGAATATGCCCTGCCCCTGAAAAGTCTTGCCATTGGAGGACTTAAAACTGAAGTCTAAGGATTCTTCCATCTTTGACTTCTTATCGGTATAAGTGAGGAGGAAGAAATGTAGTCTATTTGTAGAATTTCACTGTGGGTTGTTTCAGGAAAGCTGACTTGATAAAAATCTATTGAAAAGTCTACTGAATAAAGGCAAATGTTTTGTGGCAGGCAAGTATACATATGAAAAGAAAAGTTTTTCTACTGGATTACAGATGATTTTTTTAAATGGTAACTATGAAACAAGGCTTCCCTGGTGGCTCAGAGGGTAAAGCAACTGCCTGCAATGCAGGAGACTCAGGTTTGATCCCCAGTTAAGGAAGATCTGCTGGAGAAGGGAATGGCTACCCACTTCAGTATTTTTGCCTGGGAAATCCCAGGGACAGAGGAGCCTGGTGGGCTCAGTCCATAGGGTCTGAGCAACCAACACTTTCACTTTTCATGAAGCAAGGCAGGGTTGGAAATATTGCTAATCAGTGTATATTATGCCTTGCCTAATCAATCTTGAGGACCAAGGTGAGTCAGGGCAGAGCCATTCCAGTCTTCATCACAGACTAGCCAACTGCCAGGAACACCTTGCTCTCTCCCTATCCTACAGAGCTCTTGGTACTCCCTTGCTGTGTCTACCATGGAGTGACTCTTCCTCAAAGAATCCTGCCATCATGTGAGCTGCCACATTAGTGCCCTATGCATCTAATTCCAAAACAAACCATTCAGCCAAAGGTAAGAACAACCCAAATGTCCATAAACAGATGAACGGATCAACCAAACGTGGCAGATCCACACAATAGAATATTATTCAGCCGTAAAAATTGAATGGAGTTTTAATACATGCTGCTAGGTGGATAAACTTCTAATAAAATATTAGAATAAACATTATTCTAAGTGAAATAAGCCACAAAAATGCCACATAGTATATGATTTCATTTATGTGAATATAGAGTAGAAAAATCCACAGAGAGAAAATGCAGAGGGCTGCTGCCAGGATCTAGGAGAGAGGGGAATAGAAAGCAGTGCTTAATGTGTCTAGTATTTCCTTGTGAGTGATGAAAATGTTTGGAATGAGACACTGAATATACTAAATGCCACTGAATTTTTCACTTTAAAATGGTCAATTTTATGTCCTGTGACTTTCACTTCAATCAAAAAGAATTTTGCAATAAAACAAAGATTTTACTTTATGTCTTTTAAAGATGTCATATGGAAATTTTAATACAAAAGTAAGAGGACAGTGTGATAAATGCTTCTAATAAAACCAAAATTATGAGAGCAGGCCTCTCATCCTCCACAGCACTCAAAAGTGAAGCATAAAATCTTCTGGAAGGGTCATAATCTTCTGAGGCAATATGAATTTAATCAAAGAACTATGCATTTAGTGGAGCAGGAAAACCCTCAGCCACAATATTCTACTTTTCAATATTTTTTGCAAAAAAAAAAACAAAAAACCTTCAAATGGCAACACCTCCAAGAAAGTACTTTCTTTTGCTGTGCCTGTCTCTTGGTGAGCCAGCTGAGGGTGGGCGATCCAAGCTGTCCCCCACTTTAGATGGCTCCTAGGCTTCTTGCAAGCACTGGGCACCATGGCGCTCACAAGCTGATTTTAAGTCACAAACCTGCCTCTGTACTCAGGGTCCAACCTCGCCACAGAGAGAAACCTGAGTTTTAACTAAATTAGGGAATCTGAGAACCCTGGAAAGTTCACTTTGTGCTGTTTCAAGCTTCATAAGATTTGCTTTATAGCATGCCTACACAAAACTCTAAGGAAAGTTCTATACAAGTGCACCAATTATGAATCCCAGGCTACTCATCTCATCTCTTACCTCCCCACCAAGTAATACCCTGCAGTGTGAAATACTTGACTTGTAAAGTGATTTATCAGGACTCTAAAATAACTCTGCTGACCATGATCAGAATGGCATCTAATTGACTTAAGCATGTTCAAAGCCAACTCAGTGGACGAAAGAGTGGGTGTGTTTTCTAGTGGAAACACTTTCTATCTTCTCACGTAGAATGACCTGGGAGCATTATTAGAACTCACAGCCTTTCATCATACACGCTCTTCCCAAGTCAAATATTTGCACAGGACAGTGGCTGGAAGATAGACATATCTGAGAACACATGCAAAGTAATCCATAAGCAATTATGCAAAGTTGGAGGCAGGAATGCGACCTGAAAACTACACTTGTGCAGCATCTTCACTTAGGAATTCCTAGATTTGGGGGAGGGGGGCGGCAATCTAATCGATCAGCTCTGATAGGGAAACACACGTGATTATTCTAAAGACTCCTTTACCTTGGGGCCTATTTTCAGCAGATTCAGGCACAGATTTCAAACAATACATGCACTCTGAGCTGTTTGGGATTTCTGACCAAATCTCCTACTGTTATCTTCCTTGAGAAGCAGGAAGGAAATAAAACCAAAGAAATAAATAAAAAAACATTCATACATCAAATTGATAACTAGAAGATCCGTAACCAAAACAAGCCCTAACGACTGGCTACCACTGTATTTGTCTTCCTCCGCTCACCCTGGAATATTCTGCACGTCTTTGTGGGGGGAAGAAATCTATCAAAATAATAAGATACTGACAGTCCCTCTCTACTTCCTCCAGCCATGAACACAGCGTTCTTCTCTTTAAATATCTCCATTCACATCAAGGAACAGGAGAAAGACAGAACTTTGCATTTAGATGCTTAAACAGAGACGGACAATCTGAGTTTATAAGCACTCTGGAATTTCTTACAATATGTTGTACTTAATTGCAAAACCTAAAGAGACAGTCAAAGTTTCCTTGGGCTCTCAGAGAGACCCTTGATTCAGAAAAGCTCCAGACTTTTATATTAAAAGGTTCCCAGAAGAGGGCTTCCCTGATGGCTCAGTGATAAAGAATCCACCTGCCAATGCAGGAGACACAGGTTGGATCCTGATCCAAGAAGATCACACATGTGCCAAAGCAAATAAGCCTGCGCGCCACAACTACTGAGCCTGTGTTCTAGAGGCAGGGAACTGCAACTACTGAAGCCTGAGCGCCCAGAGGCTGAGCTCTGCAGTAAGAGAAGCCACTGCAATGAGAAGCCAGCGCATCGCAGCTAGAAAGTGGCCTCTTCTCAGCGCACCTAGAGAAAAGCCTTTGTGGCAGTGAAGACCCAGCAGAGCCAAAAATAAATAAATATATTTTTTTTAAAAAGGTTCCCATGAGAAACTGAATGACCAAGCAGAATCTAATTTAATTCGACCCAAGTTGCCACCATCTTCACCATTTTTAGAATTTCATTCCATTTGACCAAATTTTGTTATGCCTACAATGTGTCAGAATGGAGGGTAGGGCAGAGAACCACCATAAAATCTGAAAGCAGGCCCCAGAAAAACAGGCAAATGCTGTACAAGAGAAGCCACAATGGGAAGAAACCACCCGGGAACTTTTTACAAAGACAGCGCCTGCTCAGGCTGACCTGGCCCACCTGAGACTTGAGTTCAGATGGATTTTAGCTGGAATAAACCTCTTAAACCCTTCATCTTTCCTGAGTTTAAACTAGTGTTAGGGAGCAAGCCATAGGGTCAGAATGGCATCACGTGTGCTGAAGCCCATTGCTGCCAGACTTACACCAAGCACCTGACTTAACTGCAGTTTCAAACTTCCCCAGAAACATAATCTTAACCAACCCTTCTGGAATGTTCCAGTCAGCACCAATGAGGTAGTCTGTCATGTGCGGGCCTTCCGTCCCTCCCCTCACCCAGCAGAAGAGGCCATCTGTTCCATAAAATCCTTACCATTTCCCTCAGAAAAGTGTCCTGGCCTAAAAACAATCTTTGCTCTTCTTCTGCTAATAGCTCCCTTGTCCCACCCTTCTCCCTATAAAAACCTCCCATTCTGTACATCCTTCTCCGAGTGTCCTCCTAGAGGCTCGATGGAATGCTACCCAGTTCATCAGTCACTCAATGAAGCCAATTAGACCTTCCAACTTACTCGCTTGGATTCTGTTTTTAACATGTCACAGATAGATGTAGCATTGTGAGAAGGTTAGAAGTTAAATTCACATCACCTCACAAAACTAAATTCAGTCATTAACATATGCTGTGGCTGCTGCTAAGTCGCTTCAGTCATGTCCGATTCTGTGCGACTCCATAGATGGCAGCCCACCAGGCTCCACCGTCCCTGGGGTTCTCCAGGCAAGAACACTGGAGTGGGTTGCCATTCCCTTCTCCAATGCATGAAAGTGAAAAGTTAAAGTGAAGTCGCTCAGTCATGTCCGACTCTTTGCGACCCCATGGGCTGCAGCCTACCAGGCTCCTCCGTCCATGGGATTTTCCAGGCAAGAGTACTGGAGTGGAGTGCCATTGCCTCCTCCTTCATTAACGTATGGTGGTCCCCAAGACTCTAGTACCACGCATAGCTTTTTGACAAGCTACTGCTGATTCATCTCATGTGATCCCAAGCAGAACCGATTCTGTTCTCTAGAATCTGCTCTAGCTAGCTTCTGTTTTATCCATTCAAACCCAAAAAACATGAGTCAGATTGACATGGGCATTGTTTCTAAGATCACGTTTCAGTGTGGAGAACTCAGGTCCCCCTCCTCAACAGGTAGGTCCCACTGAGATCTCTTCCATCCCCAATCCCAGTGTATTTCTCTGATTCGCTGCTGAGAGACTGTCTAGGCTGAGATGCTCAAGTTCACACAGAAAGCATCGGAGCTGGACAGGGACCCCAGCACTGCTGCAGCTGCAGAACACACACTCCTAGCCCTACGCCATCCTAGCAAGCTACTGGCCCATTCTACAGTTAGGAAAACAGAGCTATGTATCTGTCTATAAATAACTTAGTCACTCACAGAGGCCAGTTCTTTCCATTCCTGTTAGTCGCAACAGTGAGTCAACCCCAAATAAGCCCCAGGCAAGACGGTAAGCCTGGCCACTTGCAGTTTTCCTCCCCTCCACCCCATCTGGTCCCTCTCACCTTCTTCTTTCGCACCCCCACCCCTTAACCAGTCACCAGAAGCCCATTCCTTAAGCAGATCCTCTGGGCTCTGAAAACTGTCGCAGCCCCTGGTGTGTCCTGACTGCGGCTCCCTGGGGCACACTCTGTGTCACTTCACACCTTTTTCCCTCCCTCTCCCCAAGTAAAACGTGTGCACAGCTTCGCCATAGCCTTGGAGGCCACGCCTTCAGATTGTTTCCCAGTGACCAGCGGCGTCTGCCTGTCCTGACATTCCTGAAGGCACTGCTGAAGCTGCCCGGCCAGGCCTGGGGGCTGACGCCAGCCAAGCAGGGCGACGGAAGCCCTCCGTGCATCTCAGCCTCTGCCTTCAGCCTTGCTCCCGGCAGCCTCTCCTCTACCGAATTCCACTCGAGGTATTAGCTTCTTTTCTCTGCCTCAGACCCCGAGGAAGCTGTTAACGAATTGAGAACTGCTCAGAGAGCAGCAGCCACAGGCCAGGGAGACCGTGGAGCTGGAGGACTTCCAAAGGGGACGGGCTCCCAGTGGGTACCTGGAGAGGGAACACTTCAGGGCCCGCATAGGGGCAGGGCCAGGGCCTCAGCTGCCTGGCAGGCCAGGGCTCTCACACTGTTGGCAGGCGCATGGCTGAGTCTAGCATCTTGTTAAGACAGCTTCCTAGCCAGAAACGTAGGCGGTAAAAATTGGTTTCCACTCTCAACACCATGCTCTTTCAAAGGCTCCCTGCAGAGGTAGCTGTGTCTCCCTGCTCCCAGTAACAAGCTGTTCAAAAGCCCCCTGCAAGGTAAAACTATGTTCCCACCGGGACTGTGTACTCCCCAAGAGGCTGCAGGCAATGGCCAAGATTAAAGTGAGGTGTTGAAACCCAGTCCCCTCAAAGCTGAGTTTATGTCTAAACTCCCTGTCTAAAATTTTGTTCCCTTTCTTGTCCTCTCTGATCTCAGCCCTGAGCTTATTGAACCTAATCCACCAGACAGATGACTAAAATTGCTCTTGCCCATCCCACCATTATTGAACTAAAATTGCTGTTGTTGATAACATCCTTAATGTGCTGAAATTGCTGTTGTAGATATCACCCTTAACCACAAACTCAGGTTGCTTCTCCAGGTCAAGATGAATTAACAGACCCCAAGCCATGGACCACCTGGCCAGAGAATCATAAACCACAGGCATCCTGACTTCAAAACCTCAATTAAGGAAAGTCATAGAAATGTCACATGATTGATCCTGGTCTCTTTCTCCTTTCCTTTTTAAGGAAAAAAAAAAAAATCCTAACTCAAAGACCAAGTTGGAGTGGATCTGAGGCTTGTTGCCTACTCTCTTGCTCGGTGCGCTGCAATAAATCCTGTCTTGGGTGCAGACTTACTTTGTGGCTGTCAGAGTCTGGCTTTTTGTGCCGCAGATGCACAAGCCCTTTTGGTTACAGCATCAGCACCAACCCTGTGTCTTAGCAGCTGGGGATGAGACTGCCTGCATTCAAGTTCAGCTCTGGCGCCATCTGCTGGCCATTCTGTGCATCGTCTCTCTCTATACCAGTAAATGGGATGATTGTTAACAAGCAGTCTCTCCCATGTTCTTGCCTGGAGAATCCCAGAGACGGGGGAGCCTGGTGGGCTGCCATCTATGGGGTCGCACAGAGTCGGGCACGACTGAAGCGACTTAGCAGCAGCAGCAGCAGTGGGACCGAGGGGGCGGTTGGATGAGTTCAGTGCTTAACAGCAGCTCCTATCAGAGCAAGTACTAGAGAAAAGATTTGCTATTTCTCTTTTCCAGTTTCTTCTAGCAAACTTAGTATCAACTGTGTCCATCCAGTCACAAGACAGAACTACATTTTGCTTAAAGGCATGCAGATAAGAATGAGGTATTCTCATGCAAACAATTCACTGACTCCTAAGAGAAAATATGGTTTATTCACAGATACGCAAGGTCGAGATGAAATAGCACGATTTATCAGATCTCTAAGATTCTTGAGACTTTCCTGGTGGCCCAGCAGCTAAGACTTCACGCTGCCAGTGCAGGGGGCCTGGGTTCAATCCCTGGTCAGGGAACTGGATCCCACATAACACCACTAAGCATTTTCAGACAAAATCCAAAATTCTAGTTTGTTAATGTGAGAAACATTCATTTCATTGGTCCTCCTCAAGAAAAGCTGTGTCCATACTTTAAAGAAATCCATATACGCGTCAACCTTTTCTAACATATTAATTAATGGAGAAAGAGCAACAACACTGAGGACAAGGAACAGTAACTATACCCTTGGTAACCCCCTGTTATGGGGTGAACTATGTTCCTCCTGCCAAATTCATATTTCAAGTCCTAATCCCAGTACTTTCAGAATGCAGCCTCACTTAGAGCCGCTGCAGATTCAATTAGTTAAAAGTCAGGTACCAAGCAAAGAGAACGGGCAGCTCACGCCCAGAAGACCTAGCTCCCAGTGGCTTTCAGGGAAGAGTTTTTTTAATTTTTATTTTATTTTTAATTGAAGGATAATTGCTTTCCAATATCGTGTTGGTTTCTGCCATACATCAACATGAATCAGCCATAGGTATACGTATGTTCTCAGGGAAAGCTTTTAAAAGGCAACACTTAGGGTGAGGGCTGGAGGATGCATGGTTTTCTTCTGACTGGTTGGTGGTAAGGGAACACCATGGTGTTTCAGGCCTCTTACGCACCAGCCTGGTTCCAACCAGCATAGGGTCTACAAGGCCAGCATGTAGTCATCATCCTCCACCTGGGTGGGAGGTCTTTGTCTGCAGAACAACTCAAAAATATGCATTAGATTGTTATGAAATCCCTTGAAGAAGAGCTTGGACTCTGTTTCATTATCTGAACTATATTTTATTTTTCAGTTTTTTAATTTTTTTCTGAAGATTTTTGTATACATATATTTTATTTCTCTTAGATAAATATCTAGGAACGCATGAATGAATCACAGGATACGTATATGATTAATGTGATTAACTTTTAAGAAACTGCCAAACTGTTTTTCAAAGTGGTGTTTCCTTTTGTACAATGTACGCATGTGTAAGATTGCTCCATCTCCTTTCCAACACTTGGTGTTCTAAATCTTTTATTTTTGGCCATGGCTTGTGGGCTCTTAGTTCCCCACCCAATGATTGAACCTGGGTCCACAGCAGTGAAAGCTCAGTTTCTTTTAGCTTTTAAATTTAATTTATATTAAATTTATCTGAACTATTGTTTAAGCTATCATTACTTTTCTTGCTTGACTGATTTTCCTTTGTTTCTGCATTCCCTCACTTCCCTAATTTGTAACCTGTTTGAATCTGCTCTCTGGAACCCAGGGAAGATTTGGAGACTAAAGCCTTGCTTTTTACAAACAGGGAACACAGAGGGGCTTTTGTACCTAGAAAAGCGCCATAGGGTCCTTCTCAGTTTTATGTCCTCCAGAGCCGTGAGACAGTTTCTGTCTCAGCCACCCCGTTCATGCTACTTGCTTATAGAAGTCCTCAAAAATGAATACACCCTTCCACAGCATAAAAGCATAGAGGTTGTATTCAGGGTAATACATAACACTCAGTGGTCCATGAATATATATGGACCTGTTCCACCAAGAGTTGGAGGTGCCTGCCCTGGGGAGGTGCTGTGCTGTGTCCTGGGGTTGCAATGGTCCCACCACACAGGCACTGAATCCCTACCACCCGTGTGAGTGCTTGAAGAGGATGGGGGGAGCCATGAAGAGTTTGGTCATGGCCCAAGAGGGATCCGCACTTTAACAGCAGCAGCTGGACATAACTGAGGGAGCCAGAGGTGGCCAAGGCGGCAGAAGCAACATGATCAGGAGCCTGGCAGGGAGGGAAGAGGCTCCTGCCAGCGTGCTGTGCCCACGACAGCTGAAGCTGAATCCAGCCTCACCTCCATACCCCGGCACCGAATTAAGTCTCAGAATTTTGGGGGTGAAGTTAGACGAGAATAGCTTTATTGCTTTGCCGGGCAAAGCAGGCCCCAGTGGGCTAATGACCGCAAAACTGCATGTCCCCAGACCTAGAGAACAGACTTATGGACACAGCAGGGGGTGGGGGTGGTCGGGAAGGGTGGGAATGTCTGGAGAGAATAACCTGGAAACGTACATTACCATATGTAAAATAGCCAACATGAATTTGGGGATTTGCTGTGACTCAGGAAACTCAAACCGGGACTCTAACAAACTCGCGGGCTGGGATGGGGGAGGGAGGCTCAGGAGGGAGTATACCTATGGCTGATTCATGTTGACATTTGGCAGAAACCAACAGAACACTGTAAAGCAATTATCCTTCAATTAAAAATGAATAACTTTAAAAAAAAAAAAAACCTGAATGTCCCTACTTGGAAAGCAGAAACGTAGGAAGCGACAGATACTTAATGATGCCACCAAAGGAGGCCCTATGTCTGCATCTCTTGTTATGTAAGATAAGGAGCTTCTTAATATTGAAGCTCTCTCTGTCTGCAGCCAAAAATGTCCAGCAGATTTGCCATGAAGCTAGCATCCTGCGTGCCAAATGCCACTTGATGGCAGAAAGTTTTTCGGGGATGTGGCATTGTGACCTCTCTACACTCGCAACGAATCAGACAACTGGACAAGACACTCTTATATTATTACAGCACTCATCCTGGGAAAAGCACGTTGTGCTATGTTCTTCCTTTGTTCTTAGGATCTCATGAAAGTTTTCTTTTGTAAATTTATATGAAAATGATAGTGGGTCAGAATAAGCCTGCAGGAGGGTGTTGAGTCCTGCCCTAAGGCCACAGAAGCAGAGTTTAGAACCAAGTTCACCTCTAAAGCTGACTGACCCGTTTGTAACCTTGCCAAAAGCCCCCTGACCATCACTAACAACCTTTCTGACTCAGTTAAGTAAAGATACCCACTCCAGTAAATACCCTATAGCGTCCCAACCAGTCACTTAACACCAAACTTCTAGCAGAAATTTGCTTTGTCCTGAAGCTATAAACATTGGCTATTAACCCATGAAAATGGTCAGCTTTCCCTGGTCTGTCAGGAGGTTGGCCCACTGCATTTGCCGGACCCACTTTATCTCTGCTCTTAGTTCTTAATAAACTCACTCCCTTTTGAAATGCTCTGTGTCTGGAAATTCTTTTCCAACCCATGCTTGGACTGCATCAACAGAGGGAAAGAAAAATAAATGAAGTCAGAGCTTGAACCCACCTCTGTGGTGATCCAGAGCAAGTGGCCATCTCTGCAGGACCTGGAAGACAGCAGGTGCCCCTGCCCACACTCATCACTATTTGCCAAGTAAACACAGGCGCATTGGAGCGAACTTGGCTAAGCCCTCGCTTTCCAGGAGACAGTGCTCCCACTTTAGGGTAGTTTCTCACAAAATCCTAGAACCTCTTTAAATTGTATTATCTTAGGGTCCTTAGGCTGAGAATGACTGAAAAATTATCTCAAATATGTCTCATGGCTCACGTGAGAAAGCCAAGGAAATCGGAGTCGGGATATAATAACATGAATATCATCAGGACTGTCTTTTCTCTCTGCTTTTCTCTACCCCTGGGCTCCACTCTCTCAGGCAACCTTTTCCACAAGGCTGGACTCATGATGGCCAGCAGCTCAGCCACGATTATCTCGAGCAGAGAGCAAGAATGGGACTTCCTGGTGGTCCAGTGGTTAAGAATCTGCCTTCCAATGCAGGGGACGTAGGTTCCATCCCCAGTGGGGGAACTAAGATCCCACATGCCATGGGGCAGCTAAGCCCGTGTGACCCTATGCAGCCAAGTAAATAAATAGATAAATATTTATTAAAAAGAAGAAGAAGAAAGGAAGGAAGAGAGGGGGAAAAAGGATGTTCCCCAAAGCTTCAGTGGGAGACTCCAACTGGCCCAGTTTGGGTACAGTGATTATCACTGGACCGCTCACCATGGAGAAGAAGGTGTGGTGGGTTGAATTCTGTCCCCAAAAACATATGCAAGTCCTCATTCCTGATATCATGAGAATCTGACCTTGTTTGGAAACAGGATCTTTACAGATGTAATTAAGAAGAGGTCACACTGGATCCGAGTGGTCTCTAATCCGACGGCTGGTGCCCTTATAAGATGAGGGAAATTTGGATGTGGACATACACACACAGGGAGAATACCATGCGATCACAGAGGCTGAAATTAGACAGATGCATCTGCAAACCAAGGCATGTCAAGATCACCAGCAACTACCGAAAGCTATGGCTTCCCAGGCGGTGCAGTGGTAAAGAATCTGCCTGCAAATGCAGGAGGCGTGAGAGACACGGGTTCTGTCCTTGGATCAGGAAGATCCCCCGGAGAAGGAAATGGCAATTCATTCTAGGATTCTTGCCTGAGAAATCCCATGAACAGGGTACGGTCCACGGGGTCACAAAGGGTCGGACAAGACTGAGCACACACACACACACACACACACACACATCCAAACACACACACGAAAAGGTGCGAGAGGTGAGGAGCACATTCCCTCTCAGGGCCTCCCAGAGGTGCCAGCCTTGACAACATCTTGATTTTTTACTTCTAACGGTGTTATGGTAAGCCACCTGCTCTGTGATGTTTTGTTATAGCAGTCCTAGAAACTCATATAGACATATAGGACCCAGGTTGACCAGGTATCTATAGCAGGGGTCAGGAGTTTGGGGTATTATGAAGGACAGCCCCCAGTACACAGTTGGAGGGGGAGAAAGGGCTGTACCCCCAAAGAAGGTGCTCCATTAACAGAAAGTAAAAGTGTTAGTCAGTTGTGTCCAACTCTTTGTGACCCAGTGGATGGGCAAAAACACTGGCATGGGTATCCATTCCCTTCTCCAGGGAATCTTCCCAACCCAGGGATCAAATTCTATCTCATCTCCTGCATTGCAGGCAGATGCTTTACCATCTGTGCCACGAGGGAAACCTTGCTTAACATAGGAAGAGGGTGAAGAGGCTGGGCAGACAAGTACATTAACATACGCTGTCATCAGCTCTGGCTGGATTTCTTGCAGGTGAAGAGAATGCAGAAAATGTTTATTCCTTCTTCCAAACACGGTACAGATTCTTTGTTCCAAAGTCAAGAATTTACCAGCCCCTGCAGTTTGAACAGTTTTATTCTTTAGATGAGGATTGAAGTAATCAGATTTGCTTTGACACTCAGGAAGTTCATGGATTCATGCAGTCATGCAATTCTGCTGTAAGAAATGTTTTATTAATTACACCAAGGTATATAAAAATTAAAAGTTAAGTTCCCATGATGTACATATTCTCTTTCAGTTACCTATCAGCTTTAACCTTTTATTTCAGCCATAAAATTCAAATTACATATCAAATAAAATAAAGATCCATTCCAATGAATTAAAATTAGCTGTCCTTTTTAACATGCTCTTAAACTATTTTTAATTGATAACTTTCTGATATTAAATGGTCAGTTCAAAGATGGAAAAGCATTACTTATAAAGAGTAATCTTCAAGCGGACACTCTCAGATGGCCTTATGCTTAAAGATTCTATTTCAAGGCAAGCTCCACTGCAGTTAGAATTCTAACGAACCCCACAGAATCCTTTAACAGCCTAGGTGGCAGGGAATGTTCTCCACCGCCAGGATTACTTTTTTTTAATTCCATTGCAATTTCTCTCAAAAAATTATTTTTTATAATTGGAGGATAATTGCTTTACAGTGCTGTGTTGGTTTCTGCCATACAACGCATACGAGCATAATTATATATATCCCCTCCCTGGTGAGCCTCCCTCCCCACTCCCATCCCACTCCTCTATGTCATCAAGGCTCACTTTCAAAGTGCAGAGCTTGCAAGTCAAAGTTAAAGGTAAGGAAATTAGCCATGTGAATATGCATTATGCATTCAAAGCAGCCAACAAGCACAGAATCTACTGAGAGCTCACTCATGGTAGCTAATGTGCCACGTGTCAGGGGCTGCTATATGCAATTCGTGGGTATCAGTGAATTCTCATGACACCTGAGAAGTGAGTATTATTATTCCCCATTTTACAGAAGTAAACTGAGAAACAAAGCTTTACGTGACTTGCCCAGATCACTTCACTGACGAAGCGCAGAGCACCAAGACTCTAAACCAAACGGGCTCCAGAGGCCAGGATCCTCCCTGTCCAGGACACAGGGGCCTTACCTCCTGCCTTCAAGGGGCTCGCAAGATCTTTGAAGGGATAACACTCGTCCACGTGAAATCAGAGACCTTGATTAAATCACTACAGTGCTTGATGGCACAGGGTGAAATGGTTCGCACAGAAATCATTCCTGCCGATCAGTGAGGTGTCTGACAACCACCACAGTGGGTCAGGGAAGGTGGGCAAGGAGGTGACTGAGGCTGAAAGGACAGACTGAACTGGGTGTAGGGGAGCAGGCCTCACAGCCCAGAGAGAGTCACAACCCAGAGAGAGTCACAACCCAGAGAGAGTCACAACTTGTCTCTTCTTTGTCACAGAACAGAGTTATCTGTTTCCTTTCATGTAGCACAGGCCAGAAGTCACAGGTCACAAGGAAACAGGACAAAACCATCCAGATGAAAAGCTGCAAACCCTTGCAACAGGGTCACAGACTCATTCGAGTTTTCCTGAACTTCCCTGGTTTCTGCCGAAGTCCTGAGTTCCAGAGACCCTGTATCCTGAGCAAATGAGGATGGCAAGTCAAATTCTAATCAGAGAAAGACAGCTTTGTGAAAAGAAACTGTTTAAAACAAAGCCTATGCCGTGCACTTTTTACAGTAGGTAAGAAAACCCATCAAAAGATTAAAACCAGGGAATCTGAGCTCCTCTGGTCACTGCTACATAGAGGCTGTGGAATCTTAGAATGGTCACCTCACCACTCTGAGCCAAGCTTCCTCACCTGCAAAACTTAAGGTCTGAAGTTGGGTGAGCGTCAAGGTCAAATCCAATGCTAATAACCAGCCTAAAATTCTTTTCTTCTTTTTGGCCACACAGCATGTGAGATCTAGTTCCTTGACTAGGGATCAAACCTGCACCCCCTGCACTGAAAGAGCAGAGTCTAACCACTGGAGCGCCAGGAAAGTCCCAGCCTGATATTCTTGAGTTAACATCAGTGTTGGGGAGAGCGCCCTGGCCATAAACACACATACACACACATCTTATACAAACACACACCTATGCACATCTATACACAGTTTTCTTATTTAGGCGAAGAATCTCATGCTGTACATTATTTTTCATCTGAGATACAAATTCATTGGAAATGCTAAGATAAATTAAGGTTTCTTTCTTCACCACGATTCTTTCATAGTTTAACATTTCCTAATTTTACTTAGCCAGTCCTAATCAATTTCACAAACAATGATGGGGGGAAACGCTCTCAGAATAAGCTGGCTGATAACAATCAGAAGCTAGTTTTTGTGAATGGTAGCTCTTATCTCCCAGACTGTGTACCTTGGGAATGCAAGATTCGAGAGGACTTAGACAAACAACGACGGGAACCCCGCTCCAGAGAACACAGCCCCTGGTGACTGTGCCACCGCAGAGTTGCCACGTGAAGCAAGGAGTAGAATCTGTATAACAGCTTGATTGCTGGAGGAATGCAGTGCAGGGCAGTTCAACAAAAATCTATTAGCACATAGGCCAAAAGGAGGTGCAGCTCAGCAAATCCGACCAAAGTATAAGCGACTCACCTTCAATAAGTTGAGCAAAATGGCTGTGAACACTCCATTTTCCATGTTGATATGGGGGAAGGGGGCAGGTGACCCTTTACTGCCAATCAGTAAATCATGCAACCCACCCACCAGTCCTATGTGCCCTGCCGTGACACTCTTGCTCAGTGTTTCCCATTGGAACCAGGGCCAGCTTGGTTAATCAAGTCTTTGTCTCCTGAAATAAACCATATGCTCTGGGGAACAGACTCAGACTATGAACACTGATGCCCTTCTGACCTGACTCAGCTTTGTGCTCGGCTTGAGTTCCACCTGCATCTCTGGAAGGCAGGTGGCAAATAAATGCACAATTATGTTGCCTTATCCACGGAAACTGGGATGCATCTCAGCTAAGGGTCACACTGTCAATCAAAAGACAGAAGAATTGGATCCTGGGCATCCAGTATAAAATCAATAAATATTTCTTCTTTCCATATCAGCAAGAGGGATATCCTGTCTTCACTTTATAAGAACTAGTCCTACAGAGAGATTACAGCTTAAGCCCCCGCATGCCTTCTCTGATGGGCAGCAAGCATTAACGTCCTGCCATGGTATATCTCCAAGTTCAGTGTCAGTGTCTAAGGTCAGATTTATTTTGTTGTTGCTATTGTTATGGAGCAGGAAATAGCAACCCACTCCAGGGTTCTTGCCTGGAAAATATCATGGACAGAGGAGCCTGGCAGTTGCAGTCCATGGGGTCACAAAGAGTCAAACACAACTGAGCAACTGTGCACGCGCGCGCGCACACACACACACACACACACACACACACACACGAGGGTTAATGCCACAAAACTTACAGATAAAAGAAATCAAAAAAATTTTAGGGTTTGGATTAGGCAAATACTTCTTAAGTAAGACACAAAAAACACAACTGATTTTTTTAATGTTTTAAAATTAATAAATTGGACTGCATCAATATTTAAATCTTCTGCTTCAAAAACCACTTTGTATTGTTAAGACAATAAAAAGACAAGCTGCAGGCTGGAAGAAAATATTTACAAAACTTATATCTACCCAAAATATATGAAATAATTCTTACAACTCAATAAGAATAAAACAAATGGTCAAAAATTTTGAATAGACACTTCACCAAAGAAGATACATGAATGGGAAATAAGCACAATTATCATCAGGGAAACACAAATTAAAATCACAATGGAATACCACACACATCCACTAAATAGCTAAAATTAAAAAGATTGACACTAATAAGTGTTGCTAAAGATGGGGAGCAACTTGAACTCTTACAAATTGATGGTGGGAGTATAAAAAGATACAAGTCAGGTTCTTATAACGGTAATATACAGATACTATAATGAAAGTGAAGTAAAGTCGCTCAGTCGTGTCTGACTCTTTGTGACCCCATGGACTGTAGCTACCGGCTCCTCCGTCCATGGGATTCTCCAGGCAAGAGTACAAGAATGGGTTGCCATTTCTTTCTCCAGGGGATATTCCCAACTCAGGGATCGAACCCAGGTATCCCACACTGTAGGCAGACACTTTACCGTCTGAGCCACCAGGGAAGATTCAGATACTATAAGAACCAGCAATTCCAATCCTAGCTGCTTAATCAAAAGAAATGAATGCATATTTCCACACAAAACATGCATGCAGATGTTCAAAGTAGCTTTATTCATGACCGCCCCAAACTGAAAACATCCAAATAGCCATGAATAGGTAAACAGAGCAACAGATTCTGATATGCCCATAGAAAAAGACCGCCACTTAGCAATAGAAATGAACTCACTACTAACATACGCAATATAGATGAATCTGAAAAATACTATATAGAATGAAAGAAGCCAGGCACAAAATACAGATATCCTGGGTGATCCCATATACATTAAATTCTAGAAAATGCAATCAACTCTAGAGTGATAGAAACAGATCAGTAATTGCCTGGGGCCTAAAGGGGAGACAGATTGACAATCAAGGGCAAAAGGAAGTCGGGTGTGGTGGAAACGCTCTGTCTTGGTTTTGTTGGTGGTTATTTGTATACACTTATCAAGTTCACCACAATTAAAACTGGTGCACTTTATTTTATGTGAATTTATCGCAATAAAATTGACTTTTAAATAAAAAGGGAGGGACAGGAATTGCCTAGAAGAGACATTAGCATCCACACTGGCAACAAATCGAAGCATTCTTTCCAAGATGATCAGAGAATGGAGAGGAAATTTCAAAAAGTAACCTTTCATGATTTCAGTCAATGGTTTTAAGTGTCTAAATTCAACTCTGAGAACACAGTGAAAAACACTGTCCTTTATAATGTCAACAATCTCTAGAAAGCATTTTCCTTAAACCCATTTTGGTTCAGATTTTAATTATCAGCTAAGGATTTAGCAGGAATTAGTTGGCAATCGTCTGAAAGGATAAGCTCTACAGAAGCAGAACAGAAGACAGGAAAAGGTGACGGCTTCACCAAAAGATTCAGGAGAACGTCCCCATGAGCTGTGGCAAGGAGGCGAGTGAAGAAGCTGCAGGGAGAAAGAGAAAAGGCAGAAGGGCCCGTCCTCTCAGGTGCCCAGCCTCTTGGTCATGCTCCAGGAGCTGATCCCTTTGTTTTCCCATGGGTCAACCTGGGCAGTCTGGGGTGAAGCAAGGAACTTGGCAAATGAGTGGTCCAGAGTAAGTAGTCCTGGTGGCTTAAGACGATGTGTGCTCTCAGACCCACCTCTGTCATGTACAAGACGTCAGGCTGAAAGTTCAGGTGGAGAGTCTTGTTCTTTAACCTGAAAATGCAAAGCTTTCGGGCTGCTAAATGTGTTTTATCCTCCTATTCATACAAGCACACTTTCATAATGACAAAACCTAAAACAGTATAAAGTTAGGTTTGGGTGTTTTGTTTTGGCCACACTGCGAGCAGCATGTGGGGGTCTCACTCCCAAGTTAGGGATGCAACACACGTCCCCTGCAGTGGAAGCACAGTCTCGGCCACTGGACTCCCAGGGAAGTCCCAAAGTTACGCTTGTATCTGCCTGAAGGTTGGCAAAATGTCAGACACAACTGAATGTACTATTTCCCAAATCAGGATGTTCAATTAATGCTCTAACATTGATAAGTCAGAAAGATACGCATTATTATTAATTACCTTTATTTCATAAATTGCTTCTCAACTTCATTTTGGGGAAATCATAATTATATTTCTATAATTTTCACATAATTTCTGTGCTATTGATAGCAGTGACCTAAATGATTAATTAGAATGTAATAATATTCCAATGTACAAAATTGGAATAACTTTTTATTAAAAATACATGTTAAAAGAAAATAATAAAATGTTTAAATTGAAATTATTTTATGCTTTTAAAATAGGGGTTTTTTTCCTAACACATTCCAAAGTGTTGGCGGGGAGGCATAGGGTATATGTGGGCAAAAATAAAATTTTTAATCAATGAAGATAAAAATTTTAAATCAAAAGTACTTAAAACTAAGGTCATTTAACTTTTTGAAAATGGAATCAAGGCATATTAACTATATATTATAGAAGTAAAACTATTCATAATTTTAGCGTTCAATTTCCATGCAGGTGCCTATATAAAAAAGTAGACATCATGCTTCATGGGTTGCCCTGGAGAAGGGGATGACAAACCACTCCAGTGTTCTTGCCTGGAGAATCCCATGGACAGAGGAGCCTGGTGGGTTACAGTCCATGGGGTCACAAAGAGTCGAACATGACTGAGTGACTAACATACATTCATTGGCTGAAAAATAATATGCAGTGCTTCGAGCTTCCCTGGCGGCTCAGATGGTAAGGAATCTGCCTGCAATGCAGGAGGCCCGGGTTCAATCACAGAGTAGGGAAGATCCCGTGGAGAAAGGAATGGCAGCCCACTTCAGTATTCTTGCCTGGAGAATTCCATGGATGGAGGAGCCTAGCAGGCTACAGTCCCTAGGGTCTCAGAAGTTGGACATGACTGAGCAACTAACACTTTCCCTTTTTCTTCATGCATTGTTTTAATATTGCAGACTTATGTCCAGCTGCCATGTGTAACGACTGCAAATACCATGCTAATTTATGATATCCCTGGAACCAAGGATTGGAACACAAAGAGAAGAAAATGAATGTTGGCACTACTGGGAAGCAATAAGTCTTTATGCAAGAATCTATTGTAAGTTAATTAATGATAAATTAATTAAATTGTCTCTTCTTTACCTCAGTGCTCTGCTGCTCAAATCCTTATGTAATAAAGCATCTCCCACACAGGCAGCAGCACTAGCCTCACCAGTCCTGGCATTTGGGGGCAGTTGCCTTTGTTCAAGGGCAAAACACCTGCAGAATCTTTTCCCTAGGACCTGAATGGAGCTCTTCACAAAAGCAGATGCTTGGGTTTTAATTAGCATTAAATCATACGGTTCCTAAGTGACAAAGCTGCCCACGTGTTCTCTAAGATGCAGGACTCTCTAAAACAAAAGGGTCAGGGCAAGATCTCCTCTGCCCAGGTCCAAAGGCAGCCCTGCTTATAATATTTGTCTTAAAATTTTAGTCAATATATCTGCTTTTAAGATCTATTAAATTCCTTTTTAATTATACAAGTAACGTGAACATATTTCCTTATTGCAGAAGTATTAACACATTAAAGATCTGGCTACAACTCAATTCATCCATCCACCCCACTGTTAACAACTACAACTTCAGTACAAGTCATTCTAAATGCATTACATCATTGTAGTAGTTAACATTTTTTACATATATACACTGTGTAATATATTTGCACACATTTACATTGTTCTACGAATTTTATGTCCATCATCTTTTTAAATCCTCATAACAACTTCACGAGACAGCTACTTTCAGTTCAGTTCAGCTCAGTCGTTCAGCCATGTCTGACTCTTTGGGACCCCATGGACTGCAGCATGCCGGGCTTCCCTGTCCATCATCAACTGCCAGAGCTTGCTCAAACTCATGTCCATCAAGTCGGTGATGCCATCCAACCATCTTGTTCTCTGTCGTCCCCTTCTCCTGCCTTCAGTCTTTCCCAGCATCACGGTCTTTTCAAATGAATCAGTTCCTCCCATCAGGTGGCCAAAGTATTGGAGCTTCAGCATCAGTCTTTCCAGTGAATATTCAGGACTGATTTCCTTTAGGATGGACTGGTTGGATCTCCTGCTGCCCAAAGGACTCTCAAGAGTCTTCTCCAACACCACAGTCAAAAGCATCAATTCTTCAGTGCTCAGCTTTCTTTATGGTCCAAATCCCACATCCATACATGACTACTGGAAAAACCATAACTTTGACTATACAGGCATTTGTCAGTAAAGTAATATCTCAGCTTTTTAATATGCTGTCTAGGTTTGTCATAGCTTTTCTTCCAAGGAACAAGCATCTTTTAATGTCATGGCTGCAGTCACCATCTGCAGTGATTTTGGAGCCCAAGAAAATAAAGTCTGTCACTGTTTCCATTGTTTCCCCATCTATTTACCATGAAGTGATGGGACCAGATGTCATGATCTTGGTTTTCGGAATGTTGTTTTAAGCCAGCTTTATCACTCTCCTCTTTCAATTTCATCAAGAGGCTCTTTAGTTCCTCTTTGCCTTTTGCCCTAAGAGTAGTGTCATCTGCATATCTGAGGTTATTGATATTTCTCCCAGCAATCTGGATTCCAGCTTGTACTTCATTGAGGCCAGCATTTCGCATGAGGTACTCTGCATATAAGTTAAATAAGCAGGGTAACAATATACAGCCTTGATGTACTCCTTTCCCTGTTTGGAACCAGTCTATTGTTCCATGTCCAGTTCTAACTGTTGCTTCTTGACCTACATTCAGATTTCTCACGGGGCAGATCAGGTGGTCTGGTATCCCCATCTCTTTCAGAATTTTCCACAGTTTATTGTGAAACACATAGTCAAAGGCTTTGGCATAATCAATAAAGCAGAAATAGATGTTTTTCTGGAATTCTCTTGCTTTTTCCATGATCCAATGGATGTTGGCAATTTGATCTCTGCTTCCTCTGCCTTTACTAAATCCAACTTGAACATCTGGAAGGTCTCAGTTCACATACTGTTGAAACCTGGCTTGGAGAATTTTGAGCATTACTTTGCTAGCATGTGAGATGAGTGCAATTGTGCGGTAGTTTGAGCATTCTTTGGCATTGCCTTTCTTTGGAATTGGAATGAAAACTGACCTTTTCCAGTCCTGTGGCCCCTGCTGAGTTTTCCAAATTTGCTGGCATATTGAGTGCAGTGCTTTCACAGCATCATCTTTTAAGATTTGAAATAGCTCAACTGGAATTCCATGACCTCCACTAGCTTTGTTCGTGGTGATGCTTCTTAAGACCCACTTGACTTCACATTCCAGGATGTCTGGCTCTAGGTGAGTGATCACCCCATCATGGTTATCTGGGACATTAAGATCTTTTTTGTACAGTTCTTCTGTGACAGCTGCTTTACATCCATGTATTCTTGTGTTTACTTATAGAGGATCTGTAACAGTGTGTGTGTGTGTGTGTGTGTGTGTGTGTGTGTGTGTGTGTGTGTGTGGTATCATGCTTGAGGCTTAGTCCTGAAACTTATTTTATTGTCTTAACCTCAGAAGGGACTTTCCTGGTGGACCAGTGGTTAAGACTCAGTGCTCCCAATGCAGGGGTATGGGTTCGATCCCTGGTCAGAGAAAAAAGATCCCACATGCTACACACTATAGCTAAAAACTACTGATAATATTAATAAGGCAAAATATATCTTGGAGATTTACTCATGCAAGGACATTTAGATCATACTTTCTTTCATAATAGCAAAAGGTAAATGTTAATGAAATTTGCTTTGGGAGGAAACAAAAGTTTTCTAAAGATCTTCAGAATGTCCCATTTACTGAGATTTCTAATTTTTCATTTTCTAATTAGCTTCAGCTTCTGAGATCCATAGGCAATTAGCCACCAGCTGGAAGGTTAACAGCACAGCTGGCCAAGGCAAAAATTTCCCCATGAAAATGTCCAATTTCCTGGGCATCATCTTTCTCCCACCAGACAGCTCTCTAAATGAAAGAGCAAAAGTCCCACCAGGCTATTTCTGGATGATTTTCTAATAAACACATAGAATTATTCTACACAGGATCTAATAAATACAAAGAAGCAAAAATTAAAATACCCGTACAATCATTCCTTAATTAAAGAAGTTCTTCTTGCACTGGATCAAATCGCCAGCCTCCTCAGTTCTCTGCCAGAGCCAGCGTCCAGGTGCCACCAGCAATGCTCTGGCGTCTTCTGAACTGTCCAAGGCGCCCCGGGCGCCACAACGCCCTCTTCCTTCGCCCTACTCCCACTTCCTTCTCCGCTCCCCAAATAGGTAAAGCGCTTCATAAGTGTAGCTTTCAACTTGGTGTTGGGAGAAAACCGATGTATTTCACACTAACAGCCTGATAATTCCCCTTTCAGAACTGTCTCAAGATGACTTGTTTTTCTGTTTGTTTGCTTTTTTAATTCTCACTGGAGTATAGTTGATTTACATTCCTGTTAGTTTCAGGGAGACAGCAGAGTGAATCAGTTATACATATACATATACCATTGGATTTTAGATTCTTTCCCCATATAGGTAAGCATGGCTTGTTTTAATCCAAAGCCTCTATTTGTGAATTGAGATTCATTTAGGGAGACATTTAGGCACAGAGAGAAGGCCCAAATACTTCCTCCTCTTTATTGTTGTCAGTAGGAAAGATTAGCTCATTAATATTTAGGATGCATCAAACAAGTTGGGCCAGAGAGTGGTACAGAGTGGAGCTCAGTATAAATAAACAAATAAAATGAACATCATGAACTAATCAAGGCTGCTGGGACAATAAACCTGCAGGCAAGAGATGAAAAGAGAAATGTGGCGCAATACCCAGAGATTTAATCAACATGAATATTTTTATTCTTTCTTCTTTGCAATAGCAAAGTAGAAATCAACCCGTTTATAACAATCAGGGGTTTGGTCTTTAGCACTCTAGAACTTTTCTCTTTCTTCATGAAAAGAAGTACCAGGATAATTTTTCTATTACTTATTTGTCTCCAGGTTCTTGTTGGGAGAGTCTCCCGCTGGCACCAAGAGTCAGTTAGGAAAGAAAATTCCTGAACACCCAGCCATGCAGGTCCTGTCTGGCAATTCTCCATGGTTTTAAGGCTCTCTCACCCTTAGTCGGGAGGGGAAATTTCCCCCTTCCACTCCTCTGAGTTCTTGTGGATGCACTAATAATAAAATTGACACAAGGCTGATTGATGGGAGAAAAGAGAAACTAATTTTAACTTGGGCACATGGAGATCTTACAGAAATGGGGCCTAAGAAGTAGTCAAAGCAGGCAACTTTATACTTTTTAGACAAAGAAGCAATAAATGTGTAAGGAATTTGACAGGACTAAGAAACTTAGGTCCCATTTGTTTATCTTTGCTTTTATTTCCAGTATACTGGGAGTTGGATCATAGAGGATCCTGCTGTGATTTATGTCGGAGAGTGTTTTGCCTATGTTCTCCTCTAGGAGTTTTATAGTTTCTGGTCTTACATTTAGATCTTTAATCCATTTTGAGTTTATTTTTGTGTATGGTGTTAGAAAGGGGTAATCTCAAAGATATATAAGCAACTTATGCAGCTCAACTCCAGAAAAAATAAATGATCCAATAAAAAAATGGGCCAAAGAACTAAATAGGCATTTCTCCAAAGAAGACATACGGATGGCTAACAAACACATGAAAAGATGTTCAACATCACTCATTATCAGAGAAATGCAAATCAAGACCACAATGAGGTACCATTTCACACCAGTCAGAATGGCTGCGATCCAAAAGTCTACAAGCAATAAATGCTGGAGAGGATGTGGAGAAAAGGGAACCCTCTTACACTGCTGGTGGGAATGCAAACTAGTACAGCCATTATGGAAAACAGTGTGGAGATTCCTTAAAAAATTGCAAATAGAACTGCCTTATGACCCAGCAATCCCACTGCTGGGCATACACACCGAGGAAACCAGAATTGAAAGAGACACATGTACCCCAATGTTCATTGCAGCACTGTTTATAATAGCCAGGACATGGAAACAACCTAGATGTCCATCAGCAGATGAATGGTTAAGAAAGCTGTGGTACATATACACAATGAAGTATTACTCAGCCCTTAAAAAGAATAAATTTGACTCAGTTCTAATGAGATGGATGAAACTGGAACCGATTATACAGAGTGAAGTAAGCCAGAAAGAAAAACACCAATACAGTATACTGACACATATATATGGAATTTAGAAGACAGTAATGATGACCCTATATGTGAGACAACAAAGAGACACAGAGGTATAGAGTGGACTTTTGGACTCTGAGGGAGAGGGAAAGGGTGGGATGGTTTGGGAGAATGGCAATGAAACATGTATATTTTCGTGTAAGAAACAAAGCGCCAATCTATGTTCAATGTAGGATGCATGGGGCTGATGCACAGGATGATTCAAGTAGAGGATGTGGGGTGGGAGGTGGGAGGGGGCTTCGGCATTGGGGGACTGTGTTCACCTATGGCTGATTCGTGTCAATGTATGGCAAAACTAATAGAGTATTGTAATTTAAAAAATAAATAAATTTAATTTTAAAAAAATAAAAAAATAATAAAAGAAAAAAAAAAAGAAACTTAGGATTTAGAAGCTTAATGAATGACCAGTCTGAATAGAATTGGACCTGGGGTAGTACATTAGAAGAATCACTACCTAGCTGGGTAACATGGACAAGTTGGTGAACTTCAGTAGGGCTCGGTGATAGAAAGACCAGCAAGGAGGTGACTCAACAGTATACCAGGTTTCTTCCAACTCTAAAAATTCTTCCAACTCTAAAAGGTTTCTTCCAGCTCTAAAAACTCTGCGATTCTACATGTAGCCCTGCCTAAACAGCTAGAATCAAAATATTCTTCCCGAGACTTCCCTGGCATCCAGTGGTTAAGAATCCGCCTGCCAATGCAGGGGACATGGGTTCAGTCCCTGGTCCAGGAAAATCCCACCTGCGATGGAGCAACTAAGCCCATGCATGGCAACTACTGAAGTCCAAGCACCCTAGAGCCTGTGCTCCACAACAAGAGAAGCCACAGCAATGAGAAGCCCGTGCATCACTACTAGAGAGTAACCCCTGCCCGCCGCAACCAGAGAACGCCTGCACACAGCAATGAAGGCCGAGCACAGACAAAAATTAAATAATTAATTAGTTAATTAAGTAACTGCAGCCCATGAAATTAAAAGACGCTTGCTCCTTGGAAGAAAAGCTATGACAAACCTAGACAGCATATTAAAAAGCAGAGACATTACCAAGAAAGGGATGTCTAGTCAAAGCTATGGTCTTTATAGAGAAAGCTGAGCCCGAAGAATTGATGCTTTTGAACTGTGGTGTTGGAGAAGTCTCTTGAGAGTCCCTTGGACTGCAAGGAGATCCAACCAGTCCATCCTAAAGGAGATCAGTCCTGAATATTCATTGGAAGGACTGATGCTGAAGCTGAAACTCCAATACTTTGGCCACCTGATTTGAAGAACTGACTCAGTGGAAAAGTCCCTGATGCTGGGAAAGACTGAAGGTGGGAGGAGAAGGGGACGACAGAAGATGAGATGGTTGGATAGCATCACCGAAGCAATGGAAATGAGTTTGAGTAGTCTCCGAGAATTGGTGATAAACAGGGAAGCCTGGCTTGCTGTAGTCCATGGGGTCGCAAAGAGCTGGACATGACTGAGTGGCTGAACTGAATTAATTAAAGAAAAAAAAATCTCTTCCAAGTAAAAATATATGACATACTTAACAGCAAAATGTTTGATATCTTACAAACTTTTAAAAGAATGAAATTGCATCCTATTCAAGTGATGCTAAAGACAACGGAAACCAAAACCAAAACCTCATTTTCAAGTGTCATAACCTAGAGTTCCTCTAAAAGATTCCCAGGAGAAACGCAGAAGTACTTTTTCTCATTATACTGACCATCATCCTGAAGTCTTACACATAGAGTTTGGAATATTTGCCTTCAACAATCCTGAGCTAATTTATATTACTTCTTAAAGTACCTTTCTTTGTGCCAAGTCACAGTGAGAAATAGTGAAAATAAATGCCTTTAAAACTTTACAGAACTTAAAGTGTTTCTAAGAACAGCCTCACCTTCAGGCCATTCTGTCCGAAAGTACAGTACATTTCATAGTAATTATTGCTTCACAGTGGGACTTGCCAAGCATTTATTTTAAGTAAGCTCTTTTGTGGCATGATAAATGAAATTTTATATATAAACCACTATCTTTACACAACTTTTCAGAAACATAAAACAATCATGTGTGCATGCTAAGTCGCTTCAGTCATGTCCAGCTCTTTGTGACTCTATACACTGTAACCCACCAGGCTCCTCTGTTCATGAGATTCTCCAGGCAAAAATATTGGAGTGGATTGCCATGCCCTCCTCCAGGGGATCTTCCCGACCCAGGGATCAAACCTGTGCCTCCTGCAGCTGCTTCATTGCAGGCAGATTCTTTACCACTGAACCACTGGGGAAGCCCTAAACTGTAACAGCTAGTATTTGTTCAATGCTTCATTTGGTAACAGCCTAGATCCCTGGTGTGTTTTGGCTTATTAATCTTAAGAAGAACCTCCCAAGCCAGGTACTATTTTTCCCACTTTACCTGTGAAAAAAGTAAAGTAGGTTCATGGTGGTTGAGTAAATTTGAGTTCACACACAAAAAAAAAATATAGAGTCAGGAATCCAGAGTCTGCACTATTATATAAAATAAGGTACCTACAACAACAGAACCTAAGATACAGAAGGTGGTAAATCGGAAGCTAAAGTCAACAACTGACTGAACATTCTCTTCAGGCTCCCCGTGATGTTAAATCATTGGGATTATCTATCTTGATCTTTGAAGTCTACCTTAATCAGATTGAAATTTTAAAGTTTAAAGATAATATCACCCTGGGACCTCCTTGGTGGTCCAATGGTTAGGAATCTGCCTTGCAATGCAAGGGAAGCAGGTTTGATGCCTTGTCGGGGAACTAAGATCCCACATGTCACAGGGCAACCAACCATTGAACTCACACGCCCCACCAACAGGTCCACAGGCTGCAACTAAGACCCAACACAGCCAGACATTGAGACAGATAAACAGCATCAGCCTGCTAGAGACAGGGAGACTCCGTTAATTCACAGTTTCTCACACACAGTGCACACACGCTGTGGTCATTTCCATACCATGTGTATGCTTTTGCCATATTCATGTATCACTCAAACTATTATTTACTTAATGAGTGTGTGCATGCTTGCTAAATCACTTCAGTCGTGTCCGACTCTTTGCGACCCTGTGGACTGTCAGCCATCAGGCTCCTTACTTTCATTTAAATCATCTACTTTATTTCAAAGAGTTATACAATATCTGAATTGATTGGTTTGGTGTTCTAGCTGTATTTTTTTAACTACTTTAAATATATAGCCACCTAAACTTCACAAACCATTTGTATATCTCCTAAGACTATTTCTTGTTATATTTTTGGCAATATACATCACAATAGGAACATGCTGCGACTGAAAACCTGAGGCTTCCAGAACCATGATGGAGATAAAAGATAGCAACAGCAAGGGCATTATCGGCTGCTGACACGGACCTTGTTCTTAGAGAATGTCTTTACCAATAGACACAAGTGCAAGTATAAATTCAACCCATCCATCTGTGACTTTTAAACCCTGATCAACTGTCCTGAAGAACTGTGAAGAAATAAATATGGTTCAAGGGAATAGTTTTTGTGATCCTCTAAGATATGGTTGTGAAGAAGGCTGAGCGCCAAAGAATGATGCTTTTGAACTGTGGTGTTGGAGAAGACTCTTGAGAGTCCCTTGGACTGCAAGGAGATCCAACCAGTCCATTCTGAAGGAGATCAACTCTGGGATTTCTTTGGAAGGAATGGTGCTGAAGCTGAAACTCCAGTACTCTGGCCACCTCATGCGAAGAGTTGACTCATTGGAAAAGACCCTGATGCTGGGAGGGATTGGGGGCAGGAGGAGAAGGGGACGACCGAAGATGAGATGGCTGGATGGCATCACGGACTCGATGGGCATGAATCTGAGTGAACTCCAAGAGATGGTAATAAACAGGGAGACCTGGCGTGCTGCGATTCATGGGGTCACAAAGAGTTGGACACGACTGAGCGACTGAACTTGAACTTGAACTTGAAGATATGGCTTGCCCTTACATTAAACATAACACTACACAGCTTTTAGAATTAGATCTTATTAAGCTCTACCCCCATTAGAATTTTTTCTAACTATCAGATATTTGAGTTGACTTTGGAAGGAAACTTCTCACTGTTTTATAGAGGACAGGATTTCAAGGTCTTCGCCAATCTGGGAACTAAGTTACTGACACGTGGCACCTCTGTACTTCTGTAAAAAGAAATTCCCATAAAAGAAATGGATTTTATCATAGCGTGTCATCCCAGTGACAGGAACATACAGGCATGAAGCCAGCAACTATGGCCAAATTCCATTCACTCATTTTCCTCTCATCCTTACAGAATCAGGCTTATTCTTACATCTTAGAGTCTTGAGAGCTGATTAATCCCACAGAAGAAAAAGGTGATGAGCCAGAAAAATAGATGAATCAGTAGTTAGTATTGACAGCTTTGAGACCACAATACATTTCCTGTGGACCTTGCAGGCAGTTTTAGAATGTACTGAGGAAACAGGAGAAAGACATATGGGGTGGGGAGCAGGTATTTGAGAAAGCATCTGATGTTTTTCTCTATAATTGTCACCCTTATTTCATATAGAAAAAGAGGCTTTAGACTCTAATAATGGAGAAAGGAACTATACAACCTTGTAATTTTGTCACATACACTACCATTTTACTCTGTTCAAAGAGATAAATAGCATCATAACACTCAAATCATGTAGGCTTGAATTTATGTTAGAGAGGTAAGCATGCCCACTGATATTTCCATAAGAAGTTTAATTTCCATTTGGCCTCTCTTTACAAAACCACAGAATTTGTTCCTTAAACGAAATGTCTTTAGCATACATTAAAAGCATCTTCAAAACAGTCACCTTTTGTTTTCAAGTCAGCCCATGAGCCCTCTTAAGGAGTAAACTAAAAGGTGTTTTAAATAACTACACATCTTGTTGGTCTATAATCACATGAGATAGGCAAGATAAGAACTTTGGGAATTTGAACTCGATGGGGAGGTAGGTATATAGTCCTACAGTGCCATGATGTCAAAGGTTAGCCCACAGATGTGGGTTTCTCCTCCTGCCTAGAGTTTTGGAAAATTCAGCTAAATAGCTACATTTAACAATTGAGAGAGCACACAGAGCAGTGTGGGTTTCCAACTACACTACCCTCCAGAAGGTCAGAGAGAGAGAGAGAGAGGACGACAAGGGAAGCAGAGAGGGGCAAGTTGGGGGGGCAGGGGGAGGGCGGGGGTTAAGTCCAGCTGATGACAGAATTAAGAGAGTGCTGGGAAGTCCCAAGTTCTCCTGTCAGGAGCTGAACTAGCGTTGATATTGCCACGACCCTTCTTAGAAGGTGGGTAATGTCCGTAAGCAACATGTTGCAGGAGAGATGAGACGGGTCAACTTCTTCACGCTTCCAGACACCACCAAAACTTTTCAGACACGTTAGAAAGCAACTCAGAAGCTATCTTTCCAGAGTTTCAAGAGGTTGTTCAAGTACAAGTTTGGAATACATATGAATGCTGCTGCTGCTAAGTCGCTTCAGTCGTGTCTGACTCTGTGTGACCCCATAGATGACAACCCACCAGGCTCCTCTGTCCATAGGATTCTCCAGGCAAGAACACTGGAGTGGGTTGCCATTTCCTTCTCCAATACATATGAATGTGCAACCACAAATGCTGAGACATAACATAGCTTTCATTTCTTTAAATCAGCTTAAATACAGGTAGCATCTGCGAAGCCAACCACAGTCACCACCCAGAGGCTCACTGTGACAGGGTGGGAATTACTGAGCCTGATGCCCTGAACAGGGAGGATGGGGGGTGGGGGCCCACCCCCTTGCTCCCAGGTCCTCTACAGACATCCCTGTGAGACGCTCCTTGTCCCAGAAAGGGAAGTGGACTGTGGCTCCCATCCAGTGAGTGGGAAACCATTCCATCCACGTTCAGTGGCCAGCCCCATGGCGAGCCCTTATGGGCTGTGGTTCAGAAGGGTGCTAGCCAGCTATCAAACCAGTGGCCTCAGCATGTTCAGCAGAGCGAGCTCATTGATTGAGCCAATCAGGGATCAGGACAGGGAACTGGAAGAAGATATTGGAAATCTATGGCCAAGTGGCTATAAGAAAGAATAGATAAGTAAATAAAATAATGTGCGGGGAGTACATGTGTGAAGAACATATCCAGAAGGATGCACACCAGATATCCACACTGACCTTCCATGAGGTGGCTGGGGAGACCGTCAGCTCTGCTCGAGTTTTCTACAGCAAGCCTGCATTGCTGTCATAATTATTAAAAGTTTCTAAATAAAATATTTATAAAACATTAAGTATAGGATATTTATATAATATACGCTACATGTAGGAATATGTGCATAGATAAAAGCTTATCTCTGGGTGGTGGCATGGTGGGTAATTGTTCTCTTCTTTATAATTGTCTGTATCCTCCAACTTTTCTACTTCTATTATCTCAAAAACATAAGAAACATTAACAATAAGTTCAAAGGTACATTTTGTACCTTAAATCATCTCTGAATTACATCCTCTCACTGCTAAAAATTTTCATTAAAACAGAAAGCACCCATTTGTCTCCCCTTGCCCCACTCCAGCGATTTTCCAATCTTGTGTCCCCCTGAAACATGTCATCACTCACAGCTATCTGCCTCGTGACATCTGCTGACAGGGCCAATGAGTGACAACTTTCAAACAGAAGCCCGGCATCAAGACTGGCTCAGAAGTAAACATTTAAAGGCATCTGACTCCTGGCCATCACTGGGCTCTGTTCCTAGTTCCAAATGTCCACAGCTGCTGTGTTCAGATCATGACTCAAAGCATAAGCCCTACCAAAGATGACTACAGACCAACAAGTGAAAAGTAATCCTCCCCCGGATGAGTCCTATTTGTGAGCGCCCCAGTCAGGAGTTACTGGAGTTTCAGATGGCTTTATCTAGAGTAGATTCTTGGTAAAGAGTATATGATAAGCTTGTGCTAGATAATACGTATATGATAAGTATATGATAAGCTGAAACTCCCAATACTTTGGCCACTTGATGCAAAGAGCTGAGTCATTAGAAAAGACCCTGATGCTGGGAAAGACTGAGGGCAGGAGAAGGGGATGGCAGAAGATAAGATGGTTGGATGGCATCATCACCTCAATAGACATAAGCAAAGTCTGGGAGACAGTGAAGAACAGGGAAGGCTTGTGTGCTACAGACCACGGGGTCGCAAAGAGTTGAACACAACTGAGTGATTGAAAAACAAAAGATAATGTGGCTTACCCATCCACTACCCTCATTCATGAAACCTGTTCCTGGGCTTGTCCTAAATCCTATGAACTTCTGACACATGTTCTTGGTGTAAAACATGGCCGAAGCATTCTTGGGAAATGCTCCCCAAACTCTTTAACACAGAAAAATTCATACATGCTAAGACTAATAACAGAGAATTATAGTAAATATATACCAAATAACAGAAACATACAATCACAATAGTTTCTGTACAAAGGGACTCGGTGAAATGTGTCTCATCACATTAAGGATGTGGGACGCAAAGGAAGGATGGAAACACACATGTGCACACTCACTCCAAGCAAAGAAAGGCAGCTGGATGACCCTGTGACTCAGGAATCGTGCCCTTTGGCCCCATACTCCCTCTATCCACAGTCTCTTTGGATCATAAAAAGTGGGCTGCATTCACGTCCCAGGGCCTGTGGCCAGTCATGTCCAGACAATGGAGACAACAAATTATTTGCATCTAAGTGCAAAGGGTATGGTCCAAATTTTAAAAAAATCTAAAGAGCAGTGCTATCTGACAGAAGCGATTCCCCATCTTGTGCCCTACCCATCTATTCTCTTACCCTGGAGCTGGAAAAGGAAGGCAGAGAGCTGAATGGGAAGGGAGGGACCCAAAAGGCCTGGCTTCGGGCTCTGCTCCCAGAAGAGAAGGTGTTGAAGGCTGCTGGCGGAGACCCAGATGGATTAGAAATCCCAGAGTGGAAAGAACCGAGCCTCACCTGTCCCACCTGGAGCACTGGGCATCTTCTACTTTGTCCCTTGCACCACAAAGCCTAGGAAATAACCACACAGGGAGAGCAGCAAGAATGGTCGGGAACTGAGAGGGTCCTCGCAGTCCCCACAACCCTTCCAGAGGTCCAGAAAGGCAAGAGAAAGAGAACCATGCTTTCAAAGAGCCTCCAAAATGAGTGGTCAACTCAGAACCCTCTTCCCTATGATTTCAATGCTTCCTATGACACCACAAGATTAGGAGACACCATGGTTAAGAGTTCTCCCATTCCAGCTGAAAGAGGGTTTTATCCCTAGTGACTGAGAGTTGACCAGGTCCTGGAAGATACAGGGAAGATCCCAAGGGACCACCACAGGGTCTGAGGTTATTAACACTTTGCTTGGGCACCTTCTGGGACAGTCAGAGGTTGCCACAGGGTCAAGGGATCTACTGACACTCACAGGTGGGCAGGAACCTCTAGGCAAGACAAGCTCACCATCCCACCATTCCTGCCTGGCCCGTTGGCCCTGCTACTGGCACTTCAGACAGAAAGGGATTGAACAGGAACCCAGAGGGTGTGTACAGTAGGTTCCAGGCCAACTGAGAGACTGTGGACAGGTAAGTTACCCTCTCTGAACTTCACTTTTCTTGACCATCAGAAGGGACACAGTCTTCCCCTGGGGCCTTGGTGAACCACATAGAAGGCCTCAATAGATGGCAACTACTATTTCCCACTCTGGACCCCAACTGGAATTCTCTGTATCTCTGCCACAAAATCCTTACAAAGATCATCAATGTAGCAGAGTGTTTGGCAAAACACTATTTCACTTATGCCCATGGCTTCCTCTCTCCTCAAGTCTGCACTGAAAAACTCTGCACACACTTGCCTTAGAAGTACATAGGAAATGTATGAGGAAATATTTTTAGAGACTTATTTCAAAAGGTGCTCAATAATGTTGATCTTACTGCTTACCAGACATTTTACGGGTGTTTTACAGACATAATCTTAAGACCCTAAGGGGTCCTCATGTTATAAATAAGGACAAGAAGGTAAGTATTATCACCTGTGCTTTACATGTATGTAAACTGAGGCCATTAAATTACAGGAAGTTGTCATTAAAAACAACAACAATCCTAGGTAGTATTCATTAAATATTTATTATATGTCAGACACTATTTTATTTATATAAAAATTAAATAGATATATAAATATACTTGTATGCCTGGCACATACTAAGCATTAAATGTGTGTTAGTGTGTTAAAGACTTAATATTATCAGGAATTTTCACTTAATCTCCTCAACACTCCTCAACCACTCGTAAGATAGTGGGTACTCTTATCCCTCGGGAAATCAGGACACAAAGAGGTAAAACAAATCGCCATGATCTCGTGGGTCCTGAGGGGTGGAACAGAGATTTGAACCCATAGAGCCAGAGCCAGATCTCAGCTATCACAATCTTTTGCTCACAGCTGGGAAATGGTAAAGATAGAATCTGAACCCCAACATCTGTCCAATCTCACATCTCCTGGCCATCTCAATAATTTGCAGGGATCAGAATTCATTTACCTAGAGAGAGCTTCAGAGAAGGCAATGGCAACCCACTCCAGTACTCTTGCCTGGAAAATCCCATGGACAGAGGGACCTGATGGGCTACAGTCCATGCGGTCACTAGGAGTCAGAAAGGACTGAGCGACTTCACTTTCACTTTTCACTTTCATGCATTGGAGAAGGAAATGGCAACCCACTCCAGTTTTCTTGCCTGGAGAATCCCGGGGACGGGGGAGGCTGGTGGGCTGCTGTCTATAGGGTCGCACAGAGTCGGACACGACTGAAGCAACTTAGCAGCAGCAGCAGCAGAGAGAGCTTGGTCAGCCTCTTTGTTCTGCATTCAAGCTGAGTGCACACTGACCCCTCCCTTCCCCCAGGCCCTCTGGAATGTCTGTCTGCTTTGCCCAAATCTGAAGGTGGCAACTTTGTGCAAGACAGACAAGTAAGATAAGGCAGACAGTTAAGGTACCATGAATAACAATACCCACGGCCATCAAACCCTAGAGTAATGCTGCTCTCCAAAATTCAGACATCCGTGGACTTCCTGGTGGTCCAGTGGCTAAGACTCCAATGAAAGGGGCCAGGGTTCAATCCCTGGCAGGGAACTAGATCCCATGTGCCACAACTAAGACCCAGTGCAGCCAAATCATAAATAAATAAACAAAATTAAAAATTCAGACATCCTAATATCTAAACCACACTTAATTTGCTCTCCTAATGGGTGATGTGAACCCTCCCTCCTCCAAACTCTCAGAGGATTTATTGAACTCTCTCATGGAATTTCTCTCATCCTGGTATACATTATGGTTATTTAAGAACTTCTCAACCTTTGTGGGCTTCCCTGGTGGCTCAGATGGTAAAGAATCTGCCTGCAGTGCAGAAGACTGAGGTTCAATCCCTGGGTCAGGAACTTCCCCTGGAGCAGAGAATGGCTACCCAATTCAATATTCTTGCCTGGAGAATTCCATGCAAGAGGAGCCTGGTGGTGAGGTTGCAAAAAGTCAGACAAGACCAAGGAACTAACAATTTCAACCCTTCTAGAGTTAAATCCCCTGAGAACTGTATGGTTAAAAAACAAATCTGGCTGCTGTGTAAGAAACATCTCCAAATAGCAACGGCTTTAAAGAGATGGGAGTTCGTTTCTCTCTCATGTAATGCTGCAGGGGCAGTATGGGGGCTGGAGGGCCGCTCTGCTCCGCTGTGTCATGCAGGGTGCAGGCACCTGCCATCTGTGACTCTCCATCCATTGCCTTTATCTGTCTACAATAGCTCTACATCTTGTCTACACTCCAACAAGTAAGAAGGGGGAACTGTGGCAAGGAGAAGAGAAGTCCCTCCCTTCTAAAGGCAGAACCAAGTTAAAACTTCTTTCATTATCATGACTCAAGGAGCTCAAATCCAGTGCTCTGTGACAACCTAGAGGGGTGGGATGGGGTGGGAGGTGGGAGGGAACCTCCAGAGGGAGGGGACATATGGATACCCATGGCTGATGCATCTTGATATATGGCAAAAACCAACACAATACTGTAAAGCAATTTTTATCTTCCAATTAAAAATTACTTTTTAAAAAGCTCTTTCCCTGGCAAAGAAAGGGAGAGCCTGTAGGGAAAGAAAATGAACATTGCAAGGGACCATGTCTTAGGAAATACATTCAAAATGATGTTGTATGTATGCAGACAACATTTTCTCATCCATCAAGTAAGTGTAAAAATGCCACCATATGTCAGACACTGAGCTAACCCCTGGGAGTCCAACACAAGGCGTTTACAAGCAATGGGTGAATAAAAGAATGAGCCTTTTTATGGAACAGCAATCTGGAGGAAAGACCATGAAAATTTCATGAGGGCAAATAATTTAAAATATGGACACAAGTAATTTCTTCCCACAGTAGGTCATAGATAAAAACAGACATATTTAAAGCTGAATTTTCCATGACTTGCTGAAAAATATGGAAAATCAATTATAAAGAAAGTGAACAAATAGACCTGATTTATTGGGCTATGCTGCCACTAGCAAAATATATTAGAGTCTCAATCCTGAATTTTTATTTTAATGACTTTTTCTGTGTTTTGCTCTGAAGCACATTTTTGCTTTTTCCCTATAGAAAATATACAACAACAACAACAAAAAAAAAAGGTCACTCACTGCATTTAGATAAATATACAGGTCTAAAACCACATTCTTTCTGTGTCTTCTATAAGATAAATATTCCAGGAGTTTAACCTGGGAGAGGAATCAAAAGTTTTACTCCAATTTATTATTATTTCTAATATATATATATATATATAGACTTTAATAATAATGTCAGTTGGGCTGCCACTGGAAGGCATTATCATTTTCAGCCACAGACATCACCAACTTGGCTTATCTCACTTCCCAAATTCCATTAAGATAGAACTTCCCGGATGGTGCCATCAACCCTCCACCTCTCCACATCATGAAAAAGTCCAACAAATGATTTGCACTTAGCATTTTAACCAAAATGTGAGTAGTAATATGAATAGTCATATTAAAGAGTGAAATCTTAAAATTCAAATGTAAAAGAGATGGATGAAAATTCTGAAGTGGATTAAAATGAAGCTGTATTTAGTTAGAATAAAGTTTTCTGTGCTCAGGCTTTAGGTTTCAAAGAGGTAGAGGTGAGCCCTAGGAATCTGCATTCTCCCCTAGTGTTGTTAACTTGTGATGTTTTTCTCCACATACATTGCTCCTGCGAACCTGACTTCATTTCTCCTTCCTCTCCTTGGCACCTAGACACACCCTACTTATTCAGTGTGCTGTTTCTAGGAGGGCAGCTGTTGTACCCATTCTAGCATCTTCCTTCCAACTGTATTAGGCTTGACTGAAAGCAATAACTCATAAGTATTAAATAAAAGCTACTCATCTGGAGGAAGCAGAGTATTGTGTCTTTGAATTTTGCGGTTCTCATCTTCTGTGACTTAATTGCATGCTTATTTATTCTGCTAGGGTAGTAAAGCATTTGGTAGTGTGTGTGGCAAACAGTTATTATTTATTTAGGACTTACTATAAGAAGGCACAATCCTAAGTCCTCTGAGGACTACGGAGAGTCATACATTTACTTAAAATGCTTATGGGGCTTCCCTGGTGGCTCAGTGGTAAAGAATCCGCCTACCAAGGCAGGAAATACAGGTTCAGTCCCTGATCAGGAGGATCCTACGTGCCAGGCTGCAGAGCAACTGAGCCCATGTGCCACAACTACCGAGCCCACCCGCCACAAGCACTGAAGCCCGACTGCCCTAGAGCCCCTGCTCCGCAACCAGAGAAGCCACTGCAGGGAGAGGCCTGTGCCCTGCGACTAGGGGGTCGCCTCACTCTCTGCAACCAGAGAAAAGCCCATGCAGCAACAAAGACCCCACCCAGCCAGACGGAAAAATAAGCAAGCAAAATTATTTTTTAGAAATGCTTATGGGACGTCCCTGGTGGTCCAGGGAGTAAGACTCCGTGCTCCCAAATGCAGGGGGTATGGGTTTGACCCCTGATCATGGAACTAAGATCCCACATGCTGCGGGATGTGGCCAAAAATTTAAAAGATTAATAATGCACCAGTATCAGTTTATTAGTTGTAACAAATGAATGATACCAGTGTAAGATGCTAATAATAATGGGAACTGAGTGCTGGGTATAAGGGAACTCTACACCATCTTCCCAGGTTTTCTGAGATCTCCTAGATGCTCTCCCCAGCGTGATGCTTTTCAGCAGCTGCCCCTGCCCCACCTTGGCAGAAAATGGGAGGTATATTCATTTGAATGGGTATCAAAAGATGGGGGTACCAGCCCTAGTTGAGGGACAGAGTAAGATACTGAAAATAAGACTGATCTACATATTAATGTTGAAACACTCAGCTCTCCTCCCTGACTCAGAACCCAGGGAAACCAGGCTTCTAACCGCAAGAAGGAGAATTTAAAATTCTTCTCTGGCCAATTCAAATGAAAAGGCAAAAAGACAGTTAAGAGAGAGGGAGGAATCCCCAATGAAATGGTCCTTCCACCCACGGTGAGGCTCTCTTATCAATAAGCCCAGTCCCACAGGGGTTCTTGGTGTCTCAAGCTTAAAAATAATTATCATCTGTGTCTCTTTTGTTGTCTCACATACAGGGTCATCATTACTATTTTTATAAATTCCATATATATGTGTCAGTATACTGTATTGGTGTTCTTCTTTCTGGCTTACTTCACTCTGTATAATCGGCTCCAGTTTCATCCATCTCATTAGAACTGAGTCAAATTTATTCTTTTTAAGGGCTGAGTAATACTTCATTGTGTATATGTACCACAGCTTTCTTAATCATTCATCTGCTGATGGACATCTAGGTTGTTTCCATGTCCTGGCTATTATAAACAGTGCTGCAATGAACATTGGGGTACATGTGTCTCTTTCAATTCTGGTTTCTTCGGTGTGTATGCCCAGCAGTGGGATTGCTGGGTCATAAGGCAGTTCTATTTGCAATTTTTTTAAGGAATCTCCACACTGTTTTCCAGTGGCTGTACTAGTTTGCATTCCCACCAGCAGTGTAAGAGGGTTCCCTTTTCTCCACATCCTCTCCAGCATTTATTGCTTGTAGACTTTTGGATCGCAGCCATTCTGACTGGTGAGAAAAGAGACACAGATGTATAGCACGGACTTTTGGCCTCTGAGGGAGAGGGAGAGAGGGTGGGATGATTTGGGAGAATGGCATTGAAACATGTATACTATCATGTAAGAAACGAAGGGCCGGTCTATGTTCAATACAGGATACAGGATGCTTGGGGCTGGTGCACAGGGATGATCCAGAGAGATGATATGCGGTGGGAGGTGGGAGGGGGATTCAGGATTGGGAGCTCGTATACACCTGTGGCAGATTCATGTCAATGTATGCCAAAACCAATACAGTATTGTAAAGTAAAGTAAAAATAACATTTAGAAAATAATAATAATAAAAATAATTATCAGATATTTGAGTAAAATCCTTAACATGAAAGACACCAAAAATAGTAAAAAGCAATTTAGAAGAAGTAGATACTCTAAGAACAAAAGCTTCAAAGCCACATTTAATATTCTCAGAGCAATAAGAGAAGAGTTTATCTCCATGAAATTAGAACAGTATGCTATAAAAATGGGCCTTCCCTGGTGGCTCAGCTGGTAGAAGAATCCTCCTGCAATGCAGGAGACCTGGGTTCAATCCCTGGGTTGGGAAGATCCCCTATAGAAGGAAAAGGCTACCCACTCTAGTATTCTGGCCTGGAGAATTCCATGAAATGTATAGTCCATGGGGTCGTAAAGAATCGGGCATGACTGAGTGACTTTCACTTTCTCTGAGCACAAAGAAGAAAAAAGTAGAAAAAGAAGAAAAAAAAGGGGGCTCTTGGGAGTTAAATTTTTAGCAGCCAAAATGAAAAACTCAGAAAAAAAAACTCCAAAGTGGTGAAAAATATTAGAGAAAGAAGAATAGTAGACCAGTCCAGGAGGTAGAATAACAGCAGACCAGACCACTCACATAAGAGGGACACTCCCAGGAGAGAACGGAAAAACCAAAGGGAAGAAAATAACTTATTTTCTTCAGAATTTTAGAACATTCTTCAGAATTTTAAGGATGAGTCAGCAGGTTGAAAAGACAACTGACAGTGGATACAGATAGACCCAGACACAGGATCATGACTTTCTGGACTATGAGAGACATGGTCTAGCCAAACATAATAGTTCCAGGCCCTCCTTGCCAATGACTGGCTCAGGCCAGGGCATGCAGTGCAATGCTAGCCACTGAGAAATAAAAGGAAGTATGCATTAGCTTTCCAGGAAAGGTCTCTCAATAACTCACATAGATGCAGGAAGAAAGACTCCCTTTTGATGCTTATGGATGTTTGGAACTGCCCTAGCCATCTTCAAACCACAGCCTAAGAGGACATACATTTAGTAAGTGGAATAGCTAGGTCTCAAGTCTGCCTCCAAATTCCATGTTTTTTTTTTTTTAATAAATGGTACTGCATTATTATTAGCCAAGCAGCATGTGGGAATCTTAGTTCCCCTACCAAGGACTTAACCCATGCCCCTTGCAGTGGAAACGTGGAGTCTTAACCACTGGACCACCAGGAAATCCCAAATCCCATGTTCCCATGTTCTTAGCTCACTCTCTACACTGAAAGACTATCCACAGATAACAGCCTGAGGGAAAAATCATATCTCCTATTACATCACAATTGTTTATATACCAAGTGCCTCTAATTAGTTCACGGTACTTTTCTAGAACCTTTGTAACTTGAATTTGTATACTTAGTACTAGAAAGTAACTCTAGATCATAAATCTTTGAACCTGGAAGTTCTAGTAACAGCAATTATCACTTTAACCTACAACTCATTCAAAATTTCATCTAATAAACAAGTATAATAAGAGGACTTTTTCACTTTCAAGTTCATTTATTTTCATGCCAGATAGCAGATTCAGATATTAAGTCTCTGGCTGGTTAAAGCAACAGTACTAAAGAGGCCAAAGTCATGAATTTGAACTCCAGGTAAAGCAGTTTAATTATCTTCACCACTGACATCAATCAGTAGTTTTTCAAACAATGAAGTGTGACTCTAAAACAAGAGGTGAGCTTTATCATGTGACAAAAAAATAAAATGAGGTGGTCAAATTGGGGGTGAGAGGTCATCCTAGCCCTGCAAAAAAAAAAAAAAGCCAGTAGTTAGAAAGCATCTTTAGCAACAAAGGGAAGCTATTGTGCTTTATGGCTCAGCCTCACTGAACGAAATGATGTGAACCGCTTCCTATGGAGTGAAAACACCGGTAAACCGACACCTCTGCCCAGGTCACCCTTCTAGATGCCAAGCCTTCATAGACAACCACAACTCTACAGATCCTCCTGAAAGTATCATGGCTATCTCAGCCTCAGCATAGTGAGAATGGACCTAGACTTTCTTCTTTCCATCTTGACAGATGGCACCACCACGCAACAGGTTGGGAGACAAACCTTTAGAAGCCATTCACAACCGCTCCTTGCCCCCAACAAAGGTTTGCACATTCTTCCTTCTCTCTCAGTGTTTCTTCATTTTGACCCTCTTTGGCATCCCACTCTAGGCATCTCTTTCCTGTTCTAGTTCAATGGGCTTCTAAGTAGTCATTCTTTTTCTAGTATCTTCTCTCTCCAATCTCCACAGTTACTAGAGTTATACTAAAAGGCGAGTCTGATGAGAGGAAGCAGAGGAGGAAAGTGGAGAGGTGAGTGTGTGGTCCATCAGGCAGGTGACATGGATGTGTGTGAAAGTTTAACACAGGGGAGTGACATAAACTTTTTTTTTTTTTTTGCTATCAAATGGACATAGGGTCTCACTGCTATTTCAGTTTGTGTTTTTCTGACTGATGTTGAGCGTCTCTTCGGAGATGTGTCATTCATTCAGGCTTCCTCTTCTGTAACTTGCCCATTCATGTAATTTCCCTTTTAATTCTTTTTTCCTAATTTAGTTCCCTTTCCCTTTTCTCTACAGAGGTTTAGATGTTTTCCCCTACACTCTAGAAGTTAACTGCTTTCCAGTCATAGATGTTGCACATGCATATTACCAGATGTCATATATTTACTTTGATGATATCTGCCTATTAACAGCAGCCAAAAAAGTCTGTTTTAAAACATTCGAGTCTATTGTTTTCTTTAGTGTATACACTTTGAGCATCCTATTAAGAAATTTCCACCACTCAAGATCATAAAGAATTCAGTTCAATTCAGTTGCTCAGTCGTGTCTGACTCTTTGTGACCCCATGAATCACAGCACACCAGGCCTCTCTGTCCATCACCAACTCCCGGAATTCACTCAAACTCTCGTCCATCGAGTTGGTGATGCCATCCAGCCATCTCATCCTCTGTCGTCCCCTTCTCCTCCTGCCTCCAATCCCACCCAGCACCAGAATCTTTTCCAGTGAGTCAGCTCTTCACATGAGGTGGCCAAAGTACTGGAGTTTCCGCTTTAGCATCATTCCCTCCAAAGAAATCCCAGGGCTGACCTCCTTCAGAATGGGCTGGTTGGATCCCCTTGCAGTCTAAGGGACTCTCAAGAGTCTTCTCCAACACCACAGTTCAAAAGCATCAGTTCTTCAGCGCTCAGCTTTCTTCAGATGCACTTACATATAAATAAAAGATAAAACACTTTTGCCCAGACTTAGTGCCTGAATGGGCTTCCCTGGTGGCTCAGAGGGTAAAGCATCTGCCTGCAGTGCAGGAGACCTGGGTTCAATCCCTGGGTCAGGAAGATCCCCTGGAGAAGGAAATGGCACCCCACTCCAGTACTCTTGCCTGGAAAATCCCATGGACAGAGAAGCCTGGTAGGCTACAGTCCATGGGATCACAAAGAGTCGGGCATGACTGAGCAACTTCACTTCACTTCACTTCAGTGCCTGAATACATAGAAATATTCTTCCAATGTGATGAGAAACAACAAAAGACAGAGAAATTAACCCATATTTTATCAAGTAGCCATCATGATGAATTTTCATTTTAGCCAAATCCTTAGCTGAGAAAACCAGTCTGGTTGTTTTTAAGTTCTTCTGTTAGCTACATTTTTTTCCTATAACATAGTGCTTTTATCTTTAAAGTCAGGTCTTTAATCCACCAAGAGTTTATTTCTGTATATAGTAGAGATGAGGATCCAACTTTATCTCCAGATAACAAGCCAAGATTATTTACCAAATAATCCATCTTTTCCCCTAGCTCTATAAAATACCAATACCTCATTTATACAGGGTCTATTTCTAGATGCTTTTCTGTTCAATTGGGCCTGGTTTTATGTCTGATTCTGTAATATATATTAATATCTGGTAGTGGTAGTCATCTTTCTTTGCTCCTTTTGTCCCTAAGATATCTCAGCTATTCTTAAAGTTTTATTCATCTATCTAATTTGCAGAATCAGTTTATTAAGTCCTCTCAAAATACTCTTGGAATTTTATTTGTAATCACATTGAATTTACAAATTAAGTGAAATCAATAGTTTTATAATGTTATCCTATCCACAGCTCTTCGTTCATTTACATTTTACTTTATATTGTCTAATAGAGTTTCAAACTTTTCTTCTTAAAGATCTTGAGGCTTTTTATTATGTTAATTCCTAGAAAATGTAAAGGTTTGTGGAGCTTCTCTCTCTTTTTTTTTTTTTTAATGCTGCAAAAAGCTTTATTGTTTCCATTTGGCCCAAGGCTTGAGAGGGCTCCAGGGTGTTAAAAAGCTGCCTAGTGGCTTGCAGAGAGGGGCTTCAGGCAGCCCTGATGTTAGGTGGGTTCTTCAATGGCCACTGGTCTCCAGAAGCTCCTAGTCGTGCTTGAGGGTAAGCCTTTGGAAGAGATACTCGCCCAGCCCAGCATGGGGACCAGCCAGCCTGCGGAGGTTGGTCAGGTGGTCACCCATCTTCTTGATGAGTTTCACTTCCTCATCTAGGAAGTGGTTCTCCAGGAAGTCACAGATGTGAGGGTCTCCGCGGGCAGAAGCCAGGCCATGCAGATCCAACAGGGCTTGATTCAGGTTCTTCTCTATGAGAAGGGCGGCTTCCATAGCGTCCTGGGTTTTACCCCACTCATCTTGAGACGGCTTCTGCACGTCCAGGAAGAGGGCGCGGCTGCCACGCTGGTTTTGCAGTTTCAAGAAACGCTCCGCGCCCTCGCGCATCTCCTTGGCCACCGCGAAAAAGTGACCCACACCCTCCGGGGCCACATCGTCGCGGTCGAAATAGATGCCCAGAGAGAGGCAGGTGTAGGAGGCCCGCAGTTGCATGTTAACCAGGCGGTTGACGGCGGCCTCCACCTCGGTAGAATAATTCTGACGATCTGGGAGCTCATGATTGGTCGGTAATAAGGAGTTAAAAAATGGTGGCTGGTCCCGGTGATCGCGGACAGCTGAGTGGCTGGCTCCGGAGGTTGCGACTGGAAAAAGGTTGGAGGGTGGTCGGAGGCTGGAGCAAGGGGCTTCCCTGGCTCTGTTCCGTCCAAGCACTGTTGAAGCAAGAGACGGATATCTCCGCGGGGCCGCTGAGCACTTTAATTGTTTTTGTTTTCATTTTATAATGAGTTATTTCTAGAGTAAGAAGATGCTATTAATATTGATTTTGTACCCAATTTCTTTCAAATTCACTGAGATTTTCTTTGTGCTATGGTACAAAAATCACTGTGTGCTTCTTCGGTGTGTGCTCAAAAGATTGCATATTCTGTGTTGCTTAAATTCATCTCCGTTAATCTGGATTAACTAATCATGTTATTAAACTCTTCTATATCCTTGGTAAATTTTTCTGCTTAATTTATCAGCTTTTGAGCATATGTTAAAATCTCCAACTATAACTCTTGATTTATATACCTCTCATCTTAATTCTTGATGTACTCCTTTTCCTATTTGGAACCAGTCTGTTGTTCCATGTCCAGTTCTGGCTGTTGCTTCATGACCTGCATACAGGTTTCTCAAGAGGCAGGTCAGATGGTCTGATATTCCCATCTCTTTCAGAATTTTCCACAGTTGATTGTGATCCACATAGTCAAAGGCTTTGCCATAGTTAATAAAGCAGAAGTAGATGTTTTTCTGGAACTCTCTTGCTTTTTTGATGATCCAATGGATGTTAGCAATTTGATCTCTGGTTCCTCTGCCTTTTCTAAAACCAGCGTGAACATCTGGAAGTTCATGGTTCACATATCGCTGAAGCCTGGCTTGGAGAATTTTGAGCATTACTTTACTAGCATGTGAGATGAGTGCAACTGTGCAGTAGTTTGAGCATTCTTTGGCATTGCCTTTCTTTGGATTGGAATGAAAACTGACCTTTTCCAGTCCTGTGGCCACTGCTGAGATTTCCAAATTTGCTGGCATATTGAGTGCAACACTTTCACAGCATCATCTTTCAGGATTTGAAATAGCTCAACTGGAATTCCATAACTTCCACGAGCTTTGTTCGTAGTGATGCTTTCTAAGGCCCACTTGACTTCACATTCCAGGATGTCTGGCTCTAGGTGAGCAATCACCATTGTAATTATCTGGGTCGTGAAGATCTTTTTTTGTACAGTTCTTTTGTGTATTCTTGCCACCTCTTCTTAATATCTTCTGCTTCTGTTAGGTCCATGAGAAATGCTGGGCTGGAAGAAGCACAAGCCAGAATCAAGATTGCCGGGAGAAATATCAATAACCTCAGATATGCAGATGACACCACCCTTATGGCAGAAAGTGAAGAGGAATGAAAAAGCCTCTTGATGAAAGTGAAAGAGGAGAGTGAAAAAGTTGGCTTAAAGCTCAACATTCAGAAAACGAAGATTATGGCATCCAGTCCCATCACTTCATGGCAAATAGATGGGGAAACAGTGGAAACAGTGGCTGACTTTATTTTGGGGGGCTCCAAAATCACTGCAGATGGTGATTGCAGCCATGAAATTAAAAGATGCTTACTCCTTGGAAGAAAAATTATGACCAACCTAGACAGCATATTAAAAAGCAGAGACATTACTTTGCCAACTAAAGTCCATCTAGTCAAGGCTATGGTTTTACCAGTAGTCATGTATGGATGTGAGAGTTGGACTGTGAAGAAAGCTGAGCACTGAAGAATTGATGTTTTTGAATTGTGGTGTTGGAGAAGACTCTTAAGAGTCCCTTGAACTGCAAGGAGATCCAACCAGTCCATTCTAAAGGAGATCAGTCCTGGGTGTTCATTGGAAGGACTGATGCTGAAGCTGAAACTCCAATACTTTGGCCACCTCATGCAAAGAATTGACTCATTGGAAAAGACTGTGATGCTGGGAGGGAATGGAGGCAGGAGGATAAGGGGACAACAGAGGATGAGATGGCTGGATGTCATCACTGACTCAATGGACGAGAGTTTGAGTGAACTCCGGGAGTTGGTGATAGACAGGGAGGGTTGGCATGCTGCAATTCGTGGGGTCGCAGAGTCAGACACAACTGAGCGACTGAACTGAAATGAACATCTTAATTCTACTGTATTTTGCTTTATATATATCAAGGGTATGGTATTAGGGGCAGATGTCTATAATCATTAGATCTTCTTGGTTTATTGTGCCTTTCTTCAGCATGGAACACTTTATCTTTGATGCTTTTCCATAAAATCATTTTGTTTGATACTAAAATTGCCTCTTGAGCTTTAGTTGCCTCGTGTATCTCTTTTCATCTCTTTCTCTTCAGTGTTTCTGTGTCCTTTTGTTTCAAGTGTAAATTGGTAGGTAATATGTCACTGGATCTCGGGGTTCTCTCATCCCAGGGCCTCTGACTTTGGCAGTCATCTCTCTTTCACAGGACTCTTGCTTTTCAGAGGTCTCGTTTTTAAAATTATTTAAACCTTTTATGTTAGGTATAGCCAATTAACAATGTTGTTTCAGGTGCACAGAAAAGCAACCCAGCCATACATATACATGTATCCATTTTCCCCCAAACTTCCCTTTCTTCCAGGCTGCCGCATGACACTGGGCAGAGTTCCAGGTTCTATACAGTAGGTCCTTGCTGGTTATCCATTTTAGATACAGCAATGTGTACATGTCTATCCCAAACTCCCTAGCTATCCCTTATCCCCATTCTTCCCCGCCCCAAACCACAAGTTCATTCTCTAAGTCTGTGAGTCTGTTTCTGTTTTGTAAATGAGTTCATTAGTATCATTTAAATTCATTTTGTATCATTTCTTTTTAGATTCCACATACAAAGGATATCATAGGATATTTCTCTGACTTTCTTCACTCTGTATGACAGTCTCTAGCTCCATCCATGTTACTTACTGCAAACGGCATTATTTCATTCTTTTTAATGGCTGAGTAATGTTCCATTGCATATATGTACCACAGCTTCTTTATCCATTCCTCTATCAATGGACATTTAGGTGGCTTCTCCTCAAAAGTCTCTTAATTGTTCTGCATTCACCATTATTCCCTTAAGACTAACTAGCCCTTGGCTAGTGATGGCTCTCTGGTAAGGAGAATAAGCCCTACCTTGTGCTTCTCCAGGTGAGTTGGAGATAAAGACACAGAAAGTCCCAACTGGGGCTTTCCAAACTCAAGCAACCCCTGCCTGGTCACCCTGCAGGGAGAGGAGTAGTACTCACCCCGCAGGAGAGCAGAGATAGGCGCCCTGGACACATGACAGTGGGCACTCAGTCAATCGGCATGTTCATCTGCCTGCTAGTTTATAAGCTGATCGAGATTTCAGGAGTTTCAAACAACCTGAGTTGGAACCAGTCGTATAAATCAAAGGTGTGCTAACTGCCCTGGTTCACCAGGGTGATGTAAGAGAGCGAGAAAGCCCAAGTATAACCAGCCCCGTCCGCCATGGCTTTGGCTTCCCACCTTGAACCCATCTCTCCCCTTTCTCCTAAGAGTTTAGGGTCAGCTGTAGAGGCGGGTCTTGAGTACCAATCCCTCCCTAACTCCTCTCAGTATCTTCAGGGTCGGATTCAGAAGTTGTTGGTTTCCTTGACCAGAGAATAAATTCTCAACAGCGCATAACAGAGATGTGTTTTTTCTTGCAAGATATTGTGCAACTGTTTGTTGCCTGTAAATCAACTAAATTTAGATATTTCTGCCTCTCCCATGGTCAGGCTGGAGAAGGCAATGGCACCCCACTCCAGTACTACCTGGAAAATCCCATGGACAGAAGAGCCTGGTAGGCTGCAGTCCATGGGGTTGCTTAGAGTCAGACAGGACTGAGCGACTTCACTTTCACTTTTCAGTTTCATGCACTGGAGAAGGAAATGGCAACCCACTCCAGTGTTCTTGCCTGGAGAATCCCAGGGAGGGGGAGCCTGGTGGGCTGCCATCTTATGGGGTCGCACAGAGTCAGACACGACTGAAGCGACTTAGCAGCAGCAGCAGCGTGGTCAGGCTGGTGGGAAAATACAAACTCTATCTCTCTTGATTTTCAAAAATGATCTATTCACAAGGTTTTGGAATAAAAATATATCTAAAAGTGATACTGTGAAAATCTTCCCATCCCCAAATATAACCACTGATAATGGTTTGTCATCATTCCAGAGTTTCATTAGATAAGCAAGAGTGTGTGTGTGTGTGTGTGTGTGTGTGTGTGTGTGTGTGTGTGTGTATAAAATAATGAAACAAGGGTAAGAATGTATCATACACATAAATACACAACACAGTCTTAATGCTCACTTTTTCTACAAAGGACAGCATACTCTACAATCTAACCAGCATTTCACCTATGTTATTTCACTTAACTATCCAGGAGATCTTTCTCTACAGAAAGGTCGAGCATCTTTTTACAGCACTACATTCTCACACGGTGTGGAGAAGTGTGATTTATCTAAGCATTCCCCACTGATAGACACTGAGGTTGTTTATAGTCTCTGCCATTACAAACAATGCTGCATTTAATAATACAGGACATTTAAATGAAGGTGGGAGGGAGGGGAAAAACAGCCACATCATTTCATATTGTAAGTCTTTAGTACTTTCTTTCTCTTGCTGCTGCTGCTTCCTGCTGCATTTTTATTTTCCTGGAAGCCACATGTGAATGCTTGATTGCAGCGTCTACATTGTACAGGGTTATTTTAGCAGTTGGAACTACACAATAAAATAGAAAAATGTACATTTGTGAGTAGCAACAGCAGCAGCAAATCCTGCATTTGTCCAGTGCTTTCTGCAGCCACAAGTGCTGAGATAGCAAGCTGCGAGAGGCTTTGAAAGCTAGACACACAATGACAGTTAACTGAAGAGCCCTCCTTTCTGCCACAGCAGCCTACGATGCCCAGGGTTTGCTGGTCAGGCCGTTCTTCCAAGGGCTACAGAAACCAAAGAAGGCACACACGAGTTTTATCCTTAATGTGCTCTAGCTTTCAAAAACCCACTGGAATATATACATCAAAGAATTGAAAGCAAGGACTCAAAGTGCTATTTGTTCACCTACAATCAAAGCAGAAGTATTCACAATAACCAAGGTGTGGGACAACCACAATGGTTACTGACAGATGAATGGATGAACAAAATGTAGTATGTACATATTAACACACTGGGATGTTTTTCAGCTTTAAAATGGTAGGATAGTCTGACAAATGCTACAATATGGATGAACCTTGAGGATATTACAGTGTTAGTTGTTCAATGATGTTCAATTCTTCGTGACCCCAGAGACTGCAGCCTTCCAGGCTCCTTCATCCATGGAATTCTCCAGGCAAGAATACTGGAGTGGATAGCCATTCCTTTCTCCAGGGTATCTTCCCCACCCAGGGACTGAAACTAGGTCTCCTAAATTGCAGGCAGATTCTTTACCGTCTGAGCTACCAGGGAAGCCTGGACATTATGTTCAATGAAATAAGCCAGACACAAAAGGACAAATAATGTAAGCTTCCACTTACATGCGATACCTAGAGTCATCAAATTCACAGATACAGAAAGCAGAACAGTGGCTGCCAGCGTATGGAAGGGAGAGGCAAGTTACTGCTGATGGGTACGGAGTTTCAGTTTTGCATGATGAAAAGAGTTCTGGAGATGGATGAAGCTGATGGTTGCACAACAATGTGAAAATATTTCATGAGATAATACTACACTTAAAATGGTTAAGATGGTACATTTTATGTTAGGTGAATTTTGCCACAATTTTTTAAGCATGTAAAGAGTTAAAAAAAAAAACAAAACTATTAGTAGCCTCTTGATTGATGTTGGTCTTTCTGTATCAGCTACTGTAAGTAGAGCCTTTTCTGATCAAATCACTTCTCCATGGTCCTTTGTCCCACAATCAGTGAAGGGAGTCATGAAGAAAAGATCTTATCATGAGGATGGTAGAAGTGAGACTGCAAGTTAATGTTAATTAAGCCCCCACTGAGCTGGGCACTAAGCTCAGCTTCTTTATCTCATTTGGTCCTTATGAAAGCTCTGCCACATTATCTTCATTTTGCAGATGAGAAAACCAATGTTCAGTAAATATAAAAGAAAAACAACTAAAAATTATTAGTACTCATGAGAGTGAAGAATTATTCATACTTATGAATAATAATCAGTACTTGCTGTGTACTAACAATATCCAACTTGAAATTGTTTTTAAAAAATCATCACATACACCGCAACAAAAATTTCAAAATACTGAGGAAACATTGTAAAGAAATAAGAGTGGGACTAGGACAAGGGGATATGGTGAAAAATTCACTTTTTACCTGATGCAACAGACTGAACATGTATGTTTCCCCAAGTCCATATGTTGAAATTACAACCTCCAACTTTGCAAACAAAGGTCCATCTAGTCAAGGTTATGGTTTTTCCAGTGGTCATGTATGGATGTGAGAGTTGAACTGTAAAGAAAGCTGAGTACCAAAGAATTGACGCTTTTGAACTGTGGTGCTGGAGAAGATGCTTAAGAGTCCCTTGGACTGCAAGGAGATACAACCAGTCCATCCTAAAGGAGATTGGTCCTGGGTGTTCACTGGAAAGACTGATGTTGAAGCTGAAACTCCAAAACTTTGGCCACCTGATGGGAAGAGCTGATTCATTTGAAAAGACCCTGATGCTGGGAAAGATTGAGGGCAGGAGGAGAAGGGAACGACAGAGGATGAGATGGTTGGATGGCATCACCAATTCAATGGACATGAATTTGGGTAGGCTCTGAGAGTTGGTGATGGACAGGGAGGCCTGGCATGTGGCAGTTCATGGGGTTGCAAAGAGTCAGACACGACTGAGTGACTGAGCTGAACTGAATGTGACGATATTACAAGGTGGAGCCTTTAGAAGGTAATTAGGTCACAAAGGTGGAGCCCTCACAAAAGGGATTAGTACCCTTATGAAAAAGACCTCAGGGAGCTCCTTCACCCCTTCTGACATGTGAGGACACTGAGAAGACAGTCATCTACAAATCAGGAAAGTGGGCTCTTACAAGATACTGAACTACTGACACCTTCATCTTGGACTTCTCAGCTTCTAAAACTGTGAGAAATAAATTTCTGCTGTTTATAATATACCCACTCCATGGTAGTTTCTATAGCGCTTCCCTGGTGGCTCAGAGGTTAAAGCGTCTGCCTCCAATGTGGGAGACCCATGTTTGATCCCTGGGTCGGGAAGATCCCCTGGAGAAGGAAATGGCAATCCACTCCAGTATTCTTGCCTGGAGAATCCCATGGACGGAGGAGTTTGGTGGGCTGCAGCCCACGAGGTCACAAAGAGTCGGACACGACTGAGCGACTTTACTTACTTATGGTAGTTTCTATAGCAGTCCAGTAGACTAAGATATCTCATATTGCTTCTGTATAATTTTATATTCATGGGACTTCCTTCGTGGTCCAGTGGTAATGACTCCGTGTTTCCTCTGTAGGGGATATGGGTTGAATCCCTGGTTGGTGAACTAAGATCCCACAGGGCATGATTATTTGCAGAAAAGCCAAAAATAATAGTAATTTTATATTGTATTAAAATGAAATTTCTGCCTAATGAAAAAAAATAAATGATGCCCTGGGCCTAAAGTAAAGACCTCTCCAGGTTGCTGTGAAGACCAAATGAGATCCAGCACAGTGATGGCTTCTCCCGGTGCCTGATATGATAAGTGCTCTGAAGATGGAGATTTCTCTTAATTCTGTGAATGGAGAGCCAAATATCAGACAAGTTGATGCTAATAGTGGTTAGAAATACTCTTTGAGTGAGATTTATTTTAATTTCCAATTGTATGCAACAATCTTTTTGTATAACTATGTATTTACCTGAATAAAAGGAACACAATGAAAATAAAATATTTTGCAGTATAATAATTAGAGAAAATGTGTATGAGTTCATCAGTTCAGTTCAGTTGCTCAGTCGTGTCTGACTCTTTGTGACTCCATGAACACAGCATGCCAGGCCTCCCTGTCCATCAACAACTCCTGAAGTCCACCCAAACCCATATCCATTGAGTCGGTGATGCCATCCAACCTTCTTACCCTCTGTCATTCCCTTCTCCTCCTGCCCTCAATCTTTCCCAGCATCAGGGTCTTTTCAAATGAATCAGCTCTTCACATCAGGCGGCCAAAGTATTGGAGTTTCAGCTTCAGCATCAGTCCTTCCAACAAACACCCAGGACTGATCTCCTTTAGAATGGACTGGTTGGATCTCCTTTCAGTCCAAGGGACTCTCAAGAGTCTTCAACACCACAGTTCAAAAGCATCAATTCTTCACTGCTCAGCTTTCTTTATAGTCCAGCTCTCACATCCATACATGACTACTGGAAAAACCATAGCCTTGACTAGACGGACCTTTGTTGGTAAAGTAATGTCTCTGCTTTTTAATATGCTATCTAGGTTGGTCATAACTTTCCTTCCAAGGAGCAAGTGTCTTTTAATTTCATGGCTGCAATCACCATCTGCAGTGATTTTGGAGCCCAAAAAATGTCAGCCACTGTTTCCACTGTTTCGCCATCTATTTCCCATGAAGTGATGGGCCCGGATGTCCTGATCTTAGTTTTCTGAATGTTGAGCTTTAAGCCAACTTTTTTGCTCTCTTCTTTCACTTTCATCAAGAGGCTCTTTAATTCTTCTTCACTTTCTGCCATAAAGGTGGGGTCATCTGCATATCTGAGGTTATTGATATTTCTCCCAGCAATCTTGATTCCAGCCTGTTCTTCTTCCAGCCCACTGTTTCTCATGATGTACTCTGCATAGAAGTTAAATAAGCAGGGTGACAATATACAGCCTTGATGTACTCCTTTTTCCTATTTGGAACCAGTCTGTTGTTCCATGTCCAGTTCTAGCTGTTGCTTCCTGATCTGCATACAGGTTTCTCAAGAGGCAGGTCAGGTGGTCTGGTATTCCCATCTCTTGAAGAATTTTCCACAGTTTATTGTGATCCACATAGTCAAAGGCTTTGCCATAGTCAATAAAGCAGAAATAGATGTTTTTCTGGAACTCTCTTGCTTTTTCCATGATCCAGTAGATGTTAGCAATTTGATATCTGGTTCCTCTGCCTTTTCTAAAACCAGCTTGAACATCTGGAAGTTCACAGTTCATGTATTGCAGAAGCCTGACTTGGAGAATTTTGAGCATTACTTTACTAGCATGTGAGATGAGTGCAATTGTGCAGTAGTTTGAGCATTCTTTGGCATTGCCTTTCTTTGGAATTGGAATGACAACTGACCTTTTCCAGTCCTGTGGCCACTGCTGAGTTTTCCAAATTTGCTGGCATATTGTATGCAGCACTTTCACAGCATCATCTTTCAGGATTTGAAACAGCTCAACTGGAATCCCATGACTTCCACTAGCTTTGTTTGTAGTGATGCTTTCTAAAGAATATAATTAATCTGATTTTGGTGTTGATCATCTGGTGATATCCATATGTAGAGTCTTCTCTTGTGTTGTTGGAAGAGGGTGTTTACTATGACCAGTGCATTCTCTCGGCAGTACTCTTATTAGTCTTTGCCCTGCTTCATTCTGTACTCCAAAGCCAAATTTGCCTATTACTCCAGGTTTTTCTTGACTCATATGCATATATTAAAATGCATCAATCAAGGAGTTAACAGTACTCAGAAGGCAGCTGAATCAGGGATACAGGATCCAAATTAATGGAATTATTAAAGAATTTTTTGATAGAGAAAATGGTATATTTTATGCATCTTTTAAGGCAGAAATAGGAACCAAATTTAAATTGGGTCAGGGTAGTAAGAGTGGCAACGTTTAACAATCTAGGTGGTTTATTTGATCTTATCAGGATCTGATGTCTCTGGTTCTTCAGAAATTTTCCTAACTCCTTTCACTTCTTCTGAAAGGTGAAGTTCACCAACTCTTGTACATACTTCAGGAGATTAATTTTTAAGCTCTCTCCTCTGATATAAAATGTATACCGCCTCCTCTCCTCTCGTGTTCGTTCCCACTGGGACGAGGCAGGCACCAAAATCTGAAGCAGCCTCAGCTATTATTAAGGAAGGAGCATGTGGCTGCCGGTTAGACCGAAGGCACGGGCTGAGGAGACTGAAATTAACTCATTCGCCGATTCCATTCATTCCTGTACGTCAAAAACTTTACATCCACGAACTCATCTAATTCTCATAATACCCCTAAAAAGTGTAAATAACCATCATCATCTTTATTGTACATTTTAGGACCGAAAAGCTTCAAGAAGTGAGATCACATGAGGAGTAAGTGGTGGAACCAAGATGGGAAACCTGGGAATTCCCTGGTGGTCCAGGGGTTAGGACTCCATGCTTTCACTGCTGACTGGTTTCAATCTCTGGTCAAGGAACTAAGATTCCACAAGCTGAGAGGCACAGCCAAAGAAAAAAAAAAATTGGCAATGTGTTTCCAGCCCCTCAGCAGGAGACCAGCCAGTGCACACCAGGGACTGAGCATGATCCCCTGGGGCCACAGGCAAAAACGCAGCGAGAGGGGAACGGTGCTTTCTATCTTTTTCCTCTGTGAGTTTCAGTCTATTTCTTTCTGACCTTCTTACCAATCCACTATTCATCTCTTTAGTTATATCCTACCTGGTATGAAATTCACTACTGAATTCTTATCTTCCATTACTATGGTGCTCAGTTCTAGAATTTCCATTAAGTTATATGTGTGTGTGTGTGTGTATGTATATATGTGTGTGTGTGTATATATATATATATATATTTAGTTAGAACTATATATATAGTTTATATATATATTTAGAAGTATATACATATATAGTTCTCTAAAACTGTTAGTTAGTCATGTCCAACTCTTTGCAACCGCATGGACTGTAGTCCACCAGGCTCCTCTGTCAATGGAATTCTCCAGGCAAGAATACTGGAGTGGGCAGCCATTCCCTTTTTCAGGGAATCTGCCCAACCCTGGGACTGAACCTGAATCCCAGATTCTTCACTGTCTGAGCCACCAGGAAGCCCAGTTCTCTGAAAGAAGTCTCCAAACTGTCATCCTATTTCTTGACAATATTAATTGCTGTTATTTTAAAGCTGTGTCTAAGAAACTCCAGTGTCTGGATGTACTATAGGTCTGTCTTGTTGGTTTTTTTCTTTTGTTTTGGTTTGGGTTTTTTTTGGCCTTTAGTCATATAGATTAGTTATCATGTATGAAAAACTATACAGTAAATTTGAAGCACTGCTGCTGCTGCTGCTAAGTTGCGTCAGTCGTGTCCGACTCTGTATGATCCCATAGATGGCAGCCCACCAGGCTCCCCCATCCCTGGGATTCTCCAGGCAAGAACACTGGAGTGGGTTGTCATTTCCTTCTCCAATGCATGAAAGTGACAAGTGAAAGTGAAGTCACTCAGTCATGTCCAACTCTTAGCGACCCCAGGGACTGTAGCCTACCAGGCTCCTCCCATCCATGGGATTTTCCAGGCTAGAGTACTGGAGTGGGGTGCCATGGCCTATCTGAAGCTCTAGATGATGCTATCTTCCTTTCCCAAAAATGTGTTTTGCCTCTTGCAGGCAGTTTGGAGAGGGGTAGATCACTTTACAGTCAAGGATTAAGCCAGTGTAAATCCGGGCCAGAGTCCTTCTGAGGGCTGCTCTACTTTTATTTTATCCTTGTCTGAAGGAATAGATTGTTAGAAGTCCCAGTTGAAATGATGGGGGTATTTTTCAGAATCCCTTGTACCTCACTTCTTTGGTAGGTCTCTGTTACCTTCAAACACTTTTTCCATATATTTTCTAGTTGTTTTTAGTGGGAGGGTTGGTATACAATCAGCTAGTCTACCATCACTGAAAGTGGAAGTATCCTTCATGGTATCACAACTGAAAAATGTTTTGAGTTGGATGATAAAAACTGGGTGGGGAAAAAGGCTAAAGAGGAACATGAATATTCTAGAAGATACTATTGCTTGGTGAGAGACATTAGGTGGGTTACTCTGCTCCTCTTCTCCCCTTCTCATATACATAATTTGGATTTAAGACTTTTAGAATGTAAACAGAGAGTCTGAACAGATTTGTAAGGAAACAATACACTAAAGCCAACAATCACATGTTCTGAAATTAAAGTTTCATGTTCAAAGGCAAATTTCATTTTTTAACTTTTTATTTTATATTGGAGTATAGCTGATTAGGGTCTCCCTGGTAGCTCAGCTGGTAAAGAATCCGCCTGCAATGCAGGAGACCCTGGTTCGATCTCTGGGTTGGGAAGATCCCCTGGAGAAGGGATGGGCTGCCCACTGCAGGATTCTTGGGCTTCCTTGGTGGCTCAGATGGTGAAGAATCCACCTGCAACTTGGGAGACCTGGGTTAGGAGGAGGGCACGGCAACCCACTCCAGTAATCTTATCTGGAGAATCCCATGGACAAAGAGGCCTGGCAGGCTACAGTCTATGGGGGTCGCAAAGAGCTGGGCTAGACTAAATGACTAAGCACAGCTCAGCACATAGCTGATTAACCATGCTGTGGGTTTCAGATGTCCACCAAAGTGATTCAGTTATCCACATACATTTATCTATTTTTCAAATTCAACAAATACAAAAAAACCTCAAATAGCCAAACTGCATTTTAAAATGAGTAAATAAGTGAAACGAACAAATACTACAAAAGAGACTTAAAAGACTGCTAACATTAGCTACATAAGTCAGATCAAGTTCTAAAGTAAGATGTATGCCCCAAATGAAAACAAATGACTGAAATACAAGTCATACACACAGCATAAAGAAGACAACGCAAAACTTTCTGAACTAGGAAGCCTTTCCAGAAGATTCTGAAGGGTCAGAGATTGGATCTTTAGGCTTACATGATCATACACGCAAGCCATACGTAAATGGCATCCACTGTTGAAACAAGTTTGCAGTTTAGAAACAATTTACCCCCTTTTGCTTAAAGAAAAAAAAAAGGCCAATGTGTTCTAACAGAGGAATGCCTTCTAGAATTCATATGTCCCATCACTGTTTCTTTTTTTTTTTAATTTAGCTTTTTAGCAGAATTATTTTTGGCCTGAAAAAAATAGAACCACCACTTTACTAGGTAGCTAAGTGACTGAGTTAAATCTACTTGAAACACACAGGTTGGGAAGATACCAAAACTACCATTCAAGGAAACATAATCTTGAAGGTGATTTTAAGGTTGAAAAGAGGCTGTACAAAGACTCAAATAAAATCAGGGGAACAAAGTCTTATTTCCTTAGCAACTTCCTATATCATTTGACCTCTGAGAAATCTTACACCTGTTCAGTGATTGAATTTAAAATCTAATTCACATGTTCATGAAGCTTTCTCTGAAAGGAGGTTCATGAAAAGATTCATCACTAGGGCCTTCCCTGGTGGCTCAGTGCTAAAAGAATCCGCCTGCCATTGCAGGAGACGCAGGTTCGGTCCCTGATCCAGAAAGATCCCACATGCCTCGGGGCAACTAAGCCCGCGAGCCACAACTACTGAGTCTGTGCTCTAGAGCTGGGAACTACTGAAGCCCACGAGCCCCCGAGCCTCTGCTCTGCCACGAGAGAAGCCACGGCAGTAAGAAGCTCAGGCACCACAGCTATGGAAAAGCCCTCGCAGCAGCAAAGACCCAGCATAGCCAAAAATAAATAATTCATTTTTAAAACAGTGAAAAAAAAAAAATCTATCTGATCAACCTCTATGATGTATGTATGGTGTATCTATCCATACACACACATATGCATATGTATATGGAAAACTGAAAACAACAAAAAATAAGTGAAAACAAATCAGTTTGACTTTATAGATCGTTCCTGTAACAGAAGAAAATCAAGAAGCAGTAAATGAAAAAGGAAGTTCCAAATATTATAATGTGACCCCATTTTACTAAGGAAAAATACAAAATGGTGAGAGTAGAATATGTGTGATTGTTTTCTCATTTATGCTTCTCTGTGTTTTCCAAATTTTCAGTCCAACACAATGCCAAGAGCTATTTCATGTTTATAAATTTCAAGGCCCGTGAGAATTGCCTGTACTGATAAATAATGTATTTCCACACAGAAACAAAATGATGCCACGGACAGAGGACTGGACTTTGAGGGAGAAGACTTGAGTTCAAGTCCCAGCTTCACCGCTCACTCCTCCGAGTCACTTCAGACAAGTGACAGCACCTCTGGGAATCTCGGTTCTCTCATCTAATTAAAGATGGAGATGCTCATCCCCAGCTGGTCTCCCTCCCTTAATTAGTGCAAATACCAAATGCAAAAAGTTCACAAAAGTCTTCTGCCGAGAGGAAAGTGAGTTTCAGCAAAAGGAGTAATGGTAACTATTAAAGCTGCTTGTAAAGTTTTTTTTTTTTTTTAATGGATCTGGCTCAAGTTTATAAAGTTTTAAGACTGTATTTTGCTTCGGGAAGAAAAAAATATCCATCATCACCACTGCACATGTTCCCTCAGGTGGGACAAATGTGGGATCCTGACAAAGCACCAAAGCATGAGCGTTGGACAGGTAGGTAGTATCCACCCACAGGGGAGAAAAAAACCAAAATGTTTTCACAAGTCACTAGAGTGAAGAAACAGCTGTCCCAGGTGCCCAGTGGTACCTTATCAACAGTTACATGAGGCAGAAAAAGACAAGGGAAGGATACTGTGGGAGATACAGCCACATGTGAAGAAAAGGAGAATTTTTCTTTTTCAGATGATGACACACTCCTCTCTCTTCTAAATCCACTAAAGAAAGAATATTGGTCGGCAACCTCTAAGACTTTGTCCAAACACTGGAGGAAAACTAAAAGCTTGAATTTCATCTCATTTTTTTAAATTTTCTTTTCTGTGCTCTGACCACAATGCCACCAGTTACTTATACTGTGATCTTGGAGGTCACTCCATAGTGCTGATCTCAGTTTCCTTTTCTATGAAATGGGCCGGTGCCATTCTGAGGCCACAAGTGCCAGAGTTACATGAAAAGGACACAGATAAACTTGCAACGCTGGTCTTGTCACTATCTGTGACCCTGACCAGGTCCCTCCCCTTTCTGATCCTCAGATTGCCAAGGACTTGTTAAGAGGAGTTCTGTGCCCCCAGCTCCAGCCACAGTTCAAGCTCTGCACATCCACTGATCCCCCAGACTGGGCTCTTTCTGGCTAGCGTCATCTGTGCTGGGAGAGCGACCCTGTCTGACAAGCTGACCTTGTACAGAGAGTGCTGCCAGCCTTCCTGGCACTGATAGCAGCTGGGCTGCTCTTGTAGTTACAAAAATACAGACTATGTCGAACTGTCCATGGGCTCTTATTCCCCAGTAAGGCTCTTTGTGGCCAAAACTAGAAATCTGTGAATTCCAAGTCTTCTTCCCACTTCTCCAACTTCTTCCCAAACTGACCATGTAATTTTGTTTAAACTAGCCTGAACATTTGTTTCCAGGCTTTTACTCTGTAACTCTCCCAGGATGAACAATCCAGGATATATAAATCTTTGTCCATTTTTTTAAAGACTCTGTTTCTCAGAATGAAATTACTCAGTTAAAAAGTACAGACCATTTTAAGGCTCTTGATACATATTACACCAAATTGTCTTCTGGAAAAGAAGTATCAGTTGATATTTCTGCCAGCAATGGATGAGCTTTCGTGACAATCTTTTTTTTTAATTTGGCATTATGAGCAGTTAAAAAAACAAGTCCCTTCTTTTACATTTTAATTTGTATTTTTAAGGTAAGTAATGAGGATGAACATTTTATTTCAAGTGTATGAGTCTGTTTCAGTGACTTATCTGTTCATGACCTTTTCAGATGTTTTAACTTGCTAAAAATTCAAAGAAAAATCTGTAATTTCTTTCATAGCTAAAAAGGATGGGATAGTTAATTCCAGACAAAAGTTAAAACTGTGAAATTGATTAATGTGCAATGAACATTTTAGCCAAATATTGTTAACACACACATTGTTTATAGAAATTAAAGCATATATACTCTAATTTTTGTGAAATGTTTTCTTGACTTAAAGCAGTTTTAAGAAAAACTGATCTTCTTCTCTACTTTGCCATACTAAATATGTCTTATGAAAAATGGTATCTTTTCTTTAGATGTGACACTCTTAAAATGAAATAAAATTCAAAAGCAAAAAAATAAAACTGAACACTTCCAAGTTTGTTGGGATCTGCACTTTGCAAAGCTAAACAACAGCTATAAAATAAAAACTTCTTTAAATATTCATTTCCCTTTGGGGCCTAGCAAATGGGAATTTCGTTCCAGCTAACTGCACACATTCACTCTTGCAGTTCAAGAAAGTTCTTTCCAGAACTTTAAGATATGCCAAGAGGAGACTTCATGCTCCTCTTTCAGCTCCAAAGTGATGACAGATGTGACTCTACAATCCAGCCAGCAGACTGGATTTAATTCTCTGCAGATAAGCAGCACATGTTCAACTACTGATGCCCAAGGATTCAGAAACCTTCATCTTTACAGATTTCATCTGGAGGGGACTGAGACTCAAATTCACCCATTCAAAACTCATCGTGTACAGTCGAGGTAAACTCTAATTTTCAGCTGGCAAAATATTGTCATTTTCTAGACAATAAAACTCCACAGGCCCCAGGCAATAAGAGGTAATGACAGAGGGAGATGATCACACACATCATCCAAAGACCACAGCCTGAGGAGACTCGGGTGTTGGCAAAACTGGGAAAAGAGGAAAAAGTGGAGGCATTGAGGGCTTGATTCTGAAATTTGTTGAAAAATGAAAAGTAGCATCAGAAAATGAATTTTTACAGAAGTTCAGTGAAAGGTACTTGAGCTAAGAGAAATGAAACACAGCCTCAAAAAATAAACAACTTTCTATTACAAGTGTATGTTTTTGAATTATAAGACTGAAGAGTTGCCATATCGAATGCTGAATAAAACAAACTCCCTCCCTCTCACACCCAGGACCTACCTAAAGAACTTCTAATGAAAATGACAGAAACCTTCAAAACAGACAAGAATTTCTGGATGGTATCCAGAAATCTATCTAATAAAAGGTATCACAGATATTATTTAAAGAAACTAAGTATTTTGACCTGAGATGATACTTTGGGGAATGATACTTTGGGAAAAATTACAGTTTAAAGAGATGGGAATACCAGACCACTTGACCTGCCTCTCGAGAGATTTGTATGCAGGTCAAGAAGCAACAGTTAGAACTGGACATGGAACAACAGACTGGTTCCAAATCGGGAAAGGAGTACATCAAGGCTATACATTTTCACCCAGCTTATTTAACTTATATGCAGAGTACAGCATGTGAAATGCCAGGCTGGATGAAGCACAAGCTAGAATCAAGATTGCTGAGAGAAATATCAATAACCTCAGATATGCAGATAACACCACCCTTATGGCAGGAAGTGAAGAACTAAAAATCCTCTTGATGAAGTGAAAGAGGAGAGTGAAAAAGTGGGCTTAAAACTCAACATTCAGAAAACTAAGATCATAGCATCTGGTCCCATCACTTTGTGGCAAATAGATGAGGCCACAATGGAAACAGAGACAGACTTTATTTTGGGGGCTCCAAAATCACTGCAGATGGTGATTGCAGCCCCGAAATTAAAAGACGCTTGCTCCTTGGAAGAAAATCTATGACCAACCTAGACAGCATATTAAAAAGCAGAGACATTACTTTGCCAACAACGGTCCATCTAGTCAAAGCTATGGTTTTTCCAGTAATCATATATGGATGTGAGAGTTGGACTATAAAGAAAGCTAAGCACTGAAGAATTGATGCTTTTGAACTGTGGTGTTGGAGAAGACTCTTGAGAGTCCCTTGGACTGCAAGGAGATCCAACCAGTCCATCCTAAAGGAAATCAATCCTGAATATTCACTGGAAGGACTGATGCTGAAGCTGAAACTCCAATACTTGGGCCAGCTGATGCAAAGATCTGACTCATTGGAAAAGACTGATGCTGGGAGAGATCGAAGGCAGGAGGAGAAGGGGACGGAGTCGGACACAACTGTGCGACTGGACTGAACTGAATTGATACGTTGAGTGGGGAGGGGATTTTATAATGTACATTTTCACAGGGAAAGTTTTGTAATAAGATGCTTTTTTTTTTATTAAATAGGGGGAAACTGCTGCTGCTAAGTCACTTCAGTCGTGTCCGACTCTTTGTGACCCCATAGACGGCAGCCCACCAGGCTCCCCCATCCCTAGGATTCTCCAGGCAAGAACACTGGAGTGGGTTGTCATTTCCTTCTCCAATGCATGAAAGTGAAAAGTGAAAGGGAAGTCGCTCAATTGTGTCCGACTCTTCACGACTCCATGGACTGCAGCCTACCAGGGTCCTCCATCAATGGGATTTTCCAGGCAAGAGTGCTGGAGTGGGGTGCCATCGCCTTCTCCGAAATAGGGGAACAGAAAACATTAAATTAGGTCCTTAATATGAACTTCCAGCCTATAAAGGACACCTCACCAGGTAACTGTATGTTTAGAACCATGCACCTCCTTCCCTCGCCAGCCACTTGCTAAAATCTACACATGAAGCCTTCCTCTTACCTGATGGATGCCCATGAAGGTCAAGATGTAACTGTGAGATGACAAACTCACGTTCCCACTGTTTGGGGAGGGGTGCAGGTGGAAGACAGCGAGACGGAGGCCACCGGCCTCAGGGAAGAGAAGAAAGGCGCTCTAACAGCCTCTCTGTGCCCTCGGGCTTTGCCTCCCTCTGATGTGGAGGCTGGAATCCCATGCTAGTCATTCTCCCCTGTTGAACGATGCTCTTTTGAGTTAAGACACCTGTGACCAAACGAGGGTAAAATGTCGATTCAACATCACCAAGCAGCACTGGGGAAGCAGCCCTATTTAGGATTTCTGGAGGGCAGAGGCTTTGTGGAGAAGGGGGAGCCCAAGGCTCTGGTCTCCTGCAGAGGCCAGGAGGGAATGATAAAGGAAGAGAAAACTGGGAGAATGAATAGCCAGCTTGGTTCATACTGCGGAGCAGCAGCAAAGGCGGCAGAGAGGCTGGGGCGGCAAGAGCCAGGACAGGAAATTCTGAGCCAGAGAAAGCCCCCAACAGGGAAAGGGGAGGGCAGAGGATGCTGGAGGGCCGCGCGGGGTCTCGGTGGCCTGGGCTAAAGGAAAGCCAGGGTGATGGCAGGGAGAGTGGAGAACCAACCCCAAGGGAACATCTGAAACCTGGGACCGTCACTGAGACATTCAGGTGGGCACACAAGCTAGGACACCTCTACACTCTTTTTTTTAAGGACAAAAGACCATCTTTTCTCTTTTCAGTTCAAAAGGTAGTTAAACAAACATTTAGGTCCTGTTCAGACCAATATTTAGGAATCTCCACTAACAAGAGGCTTTTACCCCCTGCGTTAAAAAGAAAAAGCCCTCCAGGTGCAAACAACAAAGCAAATTATAATCCACATCTCCTTAAACCCTCTTCTTTCAAAGGATGCTCTGAAAATGCTTTTGCTTGTGGGAGGACAAAAAACAAGCAGGGGAAAGGAGTGTTGTGACTGCCCGGGTGTTTCAAAAGGAGGCAATCTGCAAGGATCTTCCTACAGCAGAGAGCTCCTTCTATTTTTGAGTCTTAAGTACACTGTTCTTCCCTGCCATTAACTGTGTGGCCCTGGCAAGATGGCTAGCTTCTGTGAACCTCGGTTCTCTCACCTGTAAAATGGAAGAACAAACCTACACCCACGGGGTTTCTGTAAAGACTCGGAAGAGCCTGCACAGCGCCTGACACACAGTCCATGCCCCAAAACACAAATGCCTCTCCCCAGTTCTAAGGAGTAACATTCAGAACTATTACAGCCTCCTTCATGTGAAGCTTCTCCGAGAGTGAGAAGTGCTCTCCAAAACAGTTTTTTACCTACTAATAAACATTCCTTGGAAAGAGAAGCAGACAGGTCTCAGAGATACAGCTGGGCCCAGGCTCTTGAGAGGCACAGGAAAAAAAGGAAGGCCTCTTGGTTGGTAGTGAGCACTTTCAATATTCCAAACCACCTTCCTTTCAGCAAGAGTGAATGCCAGCAAGTGGCTTACAAAAAGAAAAAGCACCACTAGAAATGTTGTCTTTAAAACAATTTTAATGAAAACCATACTCAATACATTCAAACAGCTCTTACTGTGTTTCATGCACAACTTACTCTCTCCCAGTTGCCCAGCGTGATACCATTTCCCCGCTCAGGTCCTTCCACGTCTTGAATGCACTTTGTTTCCCTGCTTGGCCCTGGCTGCCGCTGCTCACCTGTCTTTTAGGTTACAGAGGGGCAGACCCTGGCACCACCAGAGGCAAGGGCAGGGGTCCATCCATGGCAATTCATTACACCACTCTCCACACTTTGGAGTATATGAACATCTCTATGATAAAACTTTTCAAAAGTCGCTCTTTAATAGTATAAGTGAAAGAAAAACACAGAGGGTCACCCCAGGTTCACCACTTCCACCTGTCTGTGAACCTGAACTGCAGCTCAGCCCCTAGCAAATATGCAGCACTGGCCACTGTCTCCAGGATGTGTCCTCGCTAAATCCCTGGTCTGTTCTACAGGTCACTCTGAAGTTTCCTGTATTAAACATGTACCGTGACTGCTCACTGTCACCAAGGGCGAATACTGTCTAAACACGTTTCACTTGCTTTGAGACTTGAAGGAGGGAAGCATTAAATGAAGAGGCTGCACTGTCTCACGAGCACCCACTAGTGTTAACAACATGAAGTCACTCTCAGAGCTCCGTGGGGTCAATGCTGCATGCATGCCAAGTCACTTGTGTCTGACTCTTTGCAACCCCATGTGATGTAGCCTGTCAGGCTCCTCTGTCCATGGGGCCAACAGGTTTGAGAAAATCTCCAGCAGAGCTGGTGTTTTAAAGCAGGAAAATAAAATATCAGGGAGAAAAGAAGGCAGAATTTAGGAAGGAAAACGTGTTTTTTCAATCCTTATACCAAAAGGAGCTTAGAGAATCACGGCACATGAAGTTATTCAAAGGTGCTTTCCAAGAGTCCCACTGACCTGCATGAAGACAGACTCGTGAGCATCACCACCCCCCCGCCCCTAGCCCCACCCCAACTGGTTCCACATTTCCTGTATCCTCCCGAGTCACCTGCACCTCTAGGCCTGCACATCTGCAGACACCTGGCGTCTGTGGAGGACGCTCAGCCCTCCCAGCATCGCTCAGAGACAAGAAACCTGGCCAAGTACAGCCCAAGGAGGACTGCAAGTGGCACAAAGACGTAGGTCTTCCATGAATCTGAGTGCTCATGATAAAAAGAGCAACAGTAGTGATAATTAGCTGATCTTCTGAGTGCTTACTAAAGCCCAGAAACACTATACTCTCTTTACTCATATTTTCATTTAAGCTTCACAACTGTGAGGTTGAGGAATCTCATGGAAGAGGAAACTGACCAGAAACACTTTGCCAAGAGCTTAGGAGAAAATGATCTTGCGTGGGTCCCACAGCTAAGAGGTAGAGAGCTTGGACTCAACGGCAGATGGGCACCTGCACTCGTTAACATACTGTGAAGATTCTGGTAAGCTCACTTTCGAGGTGAAATACCAGAAAAAGACTGATATCTGTTGGAAGTCTTATAGAAATAGCATGGAGACAAGTCAACTCACGGTCCATCTGGTACTTTGCACGCAGACGGACAAGAGTAGAAATGCCATGTCAGCACCTCAGCTTGTTGTTTAGTCGCTCAGCCATGTGACTCTTTGTGACCCCTAGGGACTGCAGTACGCCAGGCTTCCTGTCCTTCGCCATCTCCTAGAGCTTGCTCAAACTCATGTTCATGGAGTCGGTGATGTCTTCCAACCATCTTATCCTCTGTTGTCCCCCTTTCCTCCCGCCTTCAATCTTGCCCAGCATCAGAGTCTTTTCTAATGAACTGGTTCTTCGCATCAGGTGGCCAAAGTATTGAAGCCTCAGCTTCAGCGTCAGTCCTTCCAATGAACATTCAGGACTGATTTCCTTTAGGACTGACTGGTTTGGTCTCCTTGCAGTCCAAGGGACTCTCAAGCATCTTCTCCAACATCACAGCTCAAAAGCATCAATTCTCTGGCATTCACCCTTCTTTATGGTCCAACTCACATTCATACATGACCACTGGGAAACCATAGCTTTGACTAGAGAGACGCTTTGTCAGCAAAGCAATGTCTCTTATTTATAATATGCTGCCATATAGTTGTTCATAACTCGTAACAGAACTAAATTCTATCAACTCGCCTTAGAGGACCTGCCCTGGGGAACTATTAATAACGCATACTAACCAGTGCCAAATTATTGTCACCATGAGAACCATTAACTTGGGTAAAATCAGAGCATTCAGTGTCTGCAGCTCAAGCACCCTCTTCCCAGACGGGAAGATCTACAGGCAAAGCAAGTCACCACAAGAATGCTGTTCAATGTACACTAAAGAAGTTAGATGCCTCAAGTCAAAAACCTGAAACAACGGGAAAATAAATACCAAAATCAACGGCTCTGGAATGCCAGACTGCAGGACAGTCCTCATCTCCAGCACTCTGTTTACAGTGCTAGGAGTCGCCATGTTGCACAGAGGATCTCCTCGCCAGGACAGCGCTGTCTACACTTTACGTCCTCATTTTCAAGGGTCTACGTAAAGCACACCTTTCCAGTAACACATTCAAGACTAACCTCAAAAATCAATACACTCTGTCAAGTTTTATCAATACTATAGCCACACTCTGGTTTTGAGAAACATCCTTATCTGGTGAAATCACAAGACACACAGGCCCATCAGACTTGGAAGATAACTTTCCTTGCACTACGGCCACGTTAACAAACCAGACCTAGGTTGTCCTCATCAGTTTTACAACTCTTTGACCTTCAATTTCAGACTCTGATGCTTTTTAACTGTAGTCTCAAACTCTGCATATGAAACAACTTCAGAATCCCTAGAGACTTGACTTCCCTCACTGGAAGAAAATGAGAGCATCAACCCAGATTAGGGCTGGGTAGGAGGGTCCTAGGAGAGGACCAGCTGCTGGGAAAAGGAGGAGGTCAAGCTTTACTCAACAGCTACACTCTCGTCTAAAATGTTTAAATGGGAGCTTTCCTGGTGGCCCAGGGCTTGAAAATTCACCTCTGCAGTGCAGGAACACAGGTTCAGTCCCTGGCCTGGGAAGATTCCGCACGCCTCAGGGCAACGAAGCCCGCGGGCCGCAACTACTGGAGCCTGAGCACCTGGAGCCCACGCCCTGCAACGAGACGTCTCAACAAAGAGAAGCCCTTGCCCCGCAACCAGAGAAAGCCCAAGAGCGGCAGCAAACACCCGTGCAGACAAAAGTAATAAATATATTAAAAAGAAAGCAAAATTAAAGAAAACGTGTAATTTGTCAAGGGTTTGGTCTGAACAGTCATTCTAAGGTCTCTTATTTAATTTTACTTTTGAGTTTTTAATTGTTTTATTCAACAAATATTTGGGATGTGCCTCACTTTGTGACAAGACTGTGCTAGGCAGGGTGGTTATAACTGTCAACAATATGCTAATAAAGAGACTCTGCCCTCAGACCTACTTACTGTTCTGACTTTAGGTTTGTTTTTTTAAGAAACTGAAGAGGGATATAAATACATGCCCCCCAAATTCTACTTCATATCTTTTGAAGTGTTAAAATTACAGGATTCCTGAAACTGCTCTGGTGTGTGTTTCTACTATGAACACTAGTTCAAGCATTTCTGCTCTGCTCAATGTTCAGAAAACACAGGCTGAACAATACAGACAAGACCAGCTTAAGTTGAAAAATCAAACTGGATTTTATTAAAATATACATAAATAACTCTTATTTTTCTTTGTTTCATCAGTTGGAGAAGTTAGGGAGGAAATTAAGTGAAAAGTAACAGCACTGGTGTCGAGAAATGAAGGCCAAAGGGGAGTGGGTGGAAGCGCACTCCAGCCCACATCTGCCACCAGCAGCCTGAGAAAGGCATTTAGTGTCGTGTCCTTGGATGCAGAATAAGGTGGTTGGAACATATGCTGTCTGGGGTCAGCTGCAGTTCAAAAACTCTACTGTCCTAATTCTATTATTAGGAGCAAATGCTATAGTTAGACATTAACCATAGAGCAGATGCTCACAATGAAAAGTAAATGAACACTGAACTCAAAGGAATACTTTTAAGGAAGACAAGAAAATTACAGAAGTTTTCTGCTTTAGAAAAATGCACTGATGTTACTGTTTTATTCACACTAGTATACATACACAAAAAATGTGTATCATATGTGGCCTTCAAAAAGTCTATGTTCCATGAGAACTATGTAAACAGTGTCAAACGCTCCTACTGCATAACAAAAGCAGATCAGCATTCCCATGGAGTATCAAGAAAATATTCAGATAATCTGAAGTTACAGTAAAACAAAGTAAACTATCACAGAACAGTCTTTTCATGAAGTAGAGCTAGTCTAGAAGTTCATACTTTCCAATACTTTGGTATAAGTGAAATTAATACAAGGCAAAAAAACCCAAACCCCCAAAAATTCTACTATGATTCTCATATTAACTGCGACTTCAGAAATAAGGCGACTGCACAGCTACCATGGATGACAAAATGGAGAAACTTCTTGCTTGCTCCCTGCTCCCAGCGGAAGCGACACTGGGAGAGCGCTCACAGGACTTCCATGAAGTGAAGAGCGCCTCACTTCCTCTCCCCACTCTCCTCCCAGCAACAGCCTGGAAGGCTCCAAGACCACAGCGAACAAAAGTGATTTTGGTTACTTCTGCTTAACAAATACAAATAACCCTGCATTAAAGCAGCCCAAACTATAATTCACATTTAAAAAGTTGAACATAAATTTTTCAAAAACTGTATTATTATAGTTTCTTGAGAAGTCTGTAGAACATACTACATTAATTTTAAAATGCAAGTTTAATAGACCACTGACAACAGTTTTTTAGGAAAAAGAAACAACCATTTGCATGCAACAAATATTCTCCATTGATATCACATTACTTTGACAACTGTACAATTAAACTGATCTGAGGAGTTTTAAACTGCATCATTTTAAACATTTCTTTTTCTCATCTACACAGTCCAAATGTGGTACTGATTTTCTTCACTGTCTCTTGTTCTGCATGTTTTCTTTACAATGAACCCCTACATCTGAGAATGACAGCACAGGAACTGTCGATGAATCACTTTTCGGTCAGCCATCCCAGGAGTGGATGGGAATGTCCTCCGAGGATTTTCTCGGCACTGTAATTTAGACTGCAAGCTTCTGTGAAGACAGGGTCTTGAAAAGAAAAAAAGAGTCCTCAGTCATCTTTACAAACTTACAGACATAACACAAAAACTCACTGTCATTCCTTTCTAAAATAAAAGAACACACTGTCAAGCGACAAGCAAACACTGCAAACTGCCTGGAAGAACGTGGCCCGTGAACAGTCCTCAGAGAGGCCTTCTGGAGGGACAGGAGGGCATTAGGGAGTGCTCAGTGAGGTTAACTAGCGTAATAATTTTCAAAACAAAATGAGTACAAAAAATACAAAACATAAAGTGAATTATCTGTCAGGTTAATCTGAGGCTTTTTAAAGAGCGATTCTAAAGTTAAAGGACAGAAAAAAAAATTCAGCAAAACTGTAGATGCTTGAATGAACCATGTATAGAAGGACTGTTAAGATTTTAAATTATTTTATAGTGTCAGTATACTGTTAGGAACTAAGCTCTTGCCTAAGTTTTACAATCATGTATAAGAAGAAATAAAACAATTACAGTGAACAAATCATGTGTAAGATGAAAGGGTCTTAATTTTTCATAGCAGGTGATGCTGTCACAGTCCTAGAACTGCATCTGGATTTTGTTTGTTCTGCTTTGTTTTGTGCAGAAAGAATGTCAGGGGAATTTAAATCATTTCAAAATTCATTTGGAATAATAGCCAAGACTATGGTATCCTAAGAAACTGGACTACTAGATATTAAAAACTTTCACTGAATCTAAGACAGTGTCAATTGTAAGATGCAACATTGTTTTATGGGTCATGCGAAGAAAATATGCCCGGGGTGGGGAGTCTAAAAGGCATAGAGACCCTCACAAAAAGTGGGGATATCAAATCCCAAATAGCCTCAATGAGGGGTGAAGGTGAAGGTGAAGTCGCTCAGTTGTGTCCAACTCTTTGCGACCCCATGGACTGTAACCTACTAGGTTTCTCCGTCCATGGGATTCTCCAGGCAAGAATACTGGAGTGGATTGCCATTTCCTTCTCCATCAATGAGGGGTAAAAATATAATAATAAAAATAACGCTTCCTCCAGAAAGAAAGTAAAGACGCTGCAGACCACTTCTCTGACAACAGAAAGGAGGGGAAATTCCTTGATATTGACCTGGTGCCTCCACCCCCACCAGCCTGCAGATTTTATGACCTGAGTGCACACTATCAGCACAGGCCAAGAAAATCTCAAGCAGAGTAGTTTCATAAGACTCAGACTAACAGTGGCCCCCAGTGACTGGTAGAAGAAAACTCAAACCCTCTCAGGGAGAACTCAACTTTCATTAAGGCAACAGCTGCTTTTAAAGATGCATTCCAAATGTAAAGATGCTGAAATGCAAAAAAATATGTAACTTGAAATCAGTAAAATATGGTAGACAGTTAAATAAGTCAATAGAAAAGATATCAGAAAACCTATAAAACAAATATTGGGTATATGAATTTTAAAAAAGTCAACAGCACATGATAAAATCATCAAACCAACAACAAAAAGGTACATTATTCAATACATGGCATAGGCAAAAAGATTTAATATTTAAGAAAAAAGTTAAATTCCTCTCTATACCATATCTTTCAAAACTATAAACTCGGGTGAAAAAACAAAACCATATAAAAACTAAAGAAAATAAATGTAATTATCTAAATAATATTAAAAGACTGGCCTGCACATTTTTAAAACATGCTCCCTGATCCTATCCCCTAAAAATAAAGAGTGTATTTATTTACTAGAAGGCAAATGCCAAACTCAAAAAAAAAAAAACTGTAATGACAAAATGTTAATTTAGCTATCAAAACTATAAATCAATAAGAAGCAAAACTATCATACCTCCCACCTCCAGAAAAAAAGCATAAAGTTCAAAAACAGGCAATTGACAAAAGAAGAAATGGCCAGTTAAAAACACTAAACATGCTTGATTTCACTAGTAACAGAAATGCAGAACGAAACACTGATGTAACCACCTCTGGGCTTCCCAGGTGGCACCAGCAGTAAAGAGCCTGCCTGCCAATGAAGGAGACAGAGGAGACGCGGGTTTGATCCATGGGCGGGAAGGTCTCCTGGAGGAGGGCACGGCACCTCACTCCAGTATTTTTGCCTGGAGAATACCGTGAACAGAGGAAACTGGAGGGCTACAGTCCATAGGATTGCAAAGAGTCAGACATGAATGAAGTGACTTAGCATGTATGCATAACAATTTCTAGCTATCAAATTAGTAAAACTTTAAAAAACAGTAATAACCAATACGGACACGGTAGAAAAAAACCAGCACTTATACTGACAGTAGCTATGAAACTTCTGCAGCCCTTCTGAAATATAACTTTCCAATAAATGCAGATCAAAAATCGTTTTAAAATGTGACAACTCTTAGATTTAACAATGCTTCTTCTAGGAATTTAGGCCAAGCAAATAGTCAGAGATGCACAAAAGTACATACAACTACATGTTAAGAATTATTTATAAAAAAGAAAAATTGGAAAATCATCTAAACATGCAACAATGGTATATAAATTAAGGATTTTAATAAAAAGAACTATGAATGAAATACAACTATTAAATATAATGTATCTCTGAAGCACTGTTCTTACTAGTAAACCTATATGCCCAACAGTAAGGAATGGTTAAAACAAATTGTGGTGTAACAGTCAATGAGATACGACAACTCTTTTGTTCTGATACATATTCTGTCTGAGATGATCTTCTTTCCCCAGATACCCACCTGGCTCAGTTGCTCCAATGACATTCTATCATTTAGGATGTCCCCTGACATTTTATAGACAACAGCAACTTGTTCCCGTCTCAAAGGTATTCCCTCTCCCCCTTATCCTGCTGCTCTATTTTTAACCATCTGACTCACTTCCATTGTTTATTTACTGCCTGTCCTCCCTTAGAGGAAGATCCTTGGGGGAAGAGACTGTGTAGTCCACTGCTGTGACCCTCAGGGCCCAGGCACTTAGCAGGTAAGTAAGGTGCTCAGCAAATGATGGATACATGCTGGGCGGGTGGGTGGGTGGATGAATGGATGGGTGGGTGGATGCGGGAAAATCACAAAGATACAAAGGTGAGAAGAGTCGGTAAAGTTGGCAGTGGTCAGAGCGGGGTTCTCTGGCTTCTCTCTGAAGTGTGTGAGAGTAGGGTCACGGTCAAGGGCTGTGGGAAACGTGAGGAGAGAGAGGAGCAAAATAACAGTCACCTCAGGGTGTGGGGAAGGGGACTGACCAGCACAAGTGCGGCAGAACAGTACTGCAGGCTTGACTCCTGCTAGGTGTTTGGTCATAGATTTGAAGCACATACAGTTAGCACAACTGCGTGACCCTTCTCCTGCCATGTGCTGCTACTCGGGTGAGGCTCAGAGTAAGACACAACTGGGCTTGCTAGGATGAAGGTTTTGTCCAGTGACTAAGAGAGGAAGAGAAAGACATGGGACTCCCCTGACGGTCCAGGAGTTAAGACTCTGCTCCCAACAAAGGGGGCCCAGGTTTGATCCCTGGTCGAGGAACTAAGATCCTACATGCTGCAGGGTACAGCCAAAAAAAAAAAAAGCCTCAGAATGAAGCCTTCAGGATTTATACACAAAATAAACTCACACAGTGAAGCTGAAGTCCAATCAATGCTGGGGCTGTTCTGGACTAATGTTCATTGTTCGATAAATTTCTTTAAGTAACAACAGAGCAGTATCTTCTGATTCCCTATTAAAAGAAAAGCACATTTACTTAAGAGATAATGAGAGATTAACCTCTATGCATAAAGGTGGAAAGGCAGCTTTGGTTCTATTCAACTCTACCTAAGGAGGGCAAATGAAAACAAAGTTGTATAATCTCAGAGCTATCCTTAAAAAATGGATAAAGACTGATCAGCAACAAAACAGCTGTGCTGCCGTTCTCCTTGGTGACACAGGGTATATAAAAGGATGGCGTTCAAAGTCCCTACCATTCCCACTCTGAAAGGCATCCCAACAATATGTGCAAGTACCAAAGGCCTTTGGTCAAATGCAGGTGACACGCTGCCATCTTGTGGATAACTAAGCTAATGGGGGAAAATACTGATTTTGAATACAAGGGCATTCAAATGAATATTCCGTAACAAATGCTAATTCAGCAAGAAGCTCACGGAACTGCAGTATGTGCTGGCACCTAAAGGCCACATGAACACTATCAAAGGTGAACATACTTACCAATAGCATAAGTGACTCTGAAGAGCGAAAAGATATTCATTAAAACTCTCTATTGGCTTTTCTTGAAGAACGTAGTCAATTCGACGGCCTCCGTTCAACATTCCAACCTTTCCTAAGTAGTCCTCATCCTTGGAAAAATCTGGACTTTCAACAATCTTTTCTGCTAGAATTCAAACCATTTCAATATCAAAGTCAATCCCTTAATCATTATCCTTTGACTTTAGCTGACTCTCTGGGCTCAAGAGAAAATTGCTTGGCACACGCAGCAGCCTGGGGAGCTACCAGGCTCACTTCCCATTCCTCCAAAGGGCCAGGGGAGAGGGGCTGGCTGCCCGAGAGAGAGGAGAGCGAGCCACCAGCTGACCGGAGTTTTGAAGAAAAGGGGTGAGAGCATTGTAGAGAGAGGAAACAGAATTAGAACCTGAAAGAATCAAACACATCATGGCACAACGACTTGACATTGCACGTACAGTCTATAGTGACACAGTCAGACACAGAACCAGGTGAGCTTTTCTCACAGGGGTCATTCAGATGCCTGAACACCAACTTAGCTCTCAACTCCGACAGTCCATTCTGGCCTTATGAATCTCAGCAAAATTTAAAGCCTGTACAGTAAAACCGTGGCTTCCCAGGTGGCTCAGTGGTAAAGAATCTTCATGACAGTGTAGGAGATGCAGGAGAAGCAGGCTCAATCCCTGGGTCAGGAAGATCCCCTGGAGGGGGAAATGGCAACCCACCCTAGTATTCTTGCCTGGAGAATCCCATGGACAGAGGCCTGATGGGCTACAGTCCACGGGGTTGCAAAGAGTCGGACATGACTTAGCAACTAAACAGCAGCAGAGTAAAAGCTGCAACTATCAGCCCAAAACCTAGTTTAAAAAGAAAGAATGACATGGGTTTTGAAGTACAGTTTGTACAAACAGATTTTCCTTTATAGGAAGAGCCTCTACATTTCAACAAAAAGGACTATAATGGAAAAACATCATCAAATAATTCATGTGTGCTTTGTTCACAAATAATTTTTGCACTGGAAAATGCCTTAAATGTCATTTACCTTCAACTACTTGCTTTTCTTCTTCTTCTTTGATCTGATTGGCTACCTTCTCCAATTCTTCTTGCAACTGAGTTGAAGAGGTATGAGCACGGGCAAACTCGTTTAATGTCTGCCAAGCACTTTTCAGAGAGCTAATGAAACCCTGCTTCAAATCAGATCCCATACGAGAGAGACTTTCTTTCAACTCTAAAGAGATTAAGACGACATAACAAGGTATTAGTTACCAGGTAAAATTCTGCACCACAAAAATTAAAACACAAGTTACACTATTTGCAGACTGGATAAGACCTCTTACTCTTCTCTTAAATGTCAAATACATAGGAGTTTCTTAGCCAAGAACACTCAACATGTTAAAATGTTCTGTGAAATAAATAAATAAATAAAATAAAATGTTCTGTGAAGTCTTACTCTATCATTTTTTTAATGACTAAACTTGATCCAGCCTAAACCTATATATTTCCTCTCCCCCCACCCTCAAAAAAAGACAGAAAGCAAATACCATAAAAATATAAAAGCACATTTATGGGCCTTTTTGTAAGTCAAAAAATGGGCCCACAAGACTAAAAAGATGACTGTTTTTCTAATGTGTATTGGCGAATACACATTTTTCTAATGTGTATTGGTTTTGAGAATTTGAGAGTCTGATATAATCACCATTTAAACTCCTAACTTAAAAATGAAGAAACTACTGCCCCTTTACTTTTTCTACTTGTGTCTAATAAATCATATTTTAATTCAAAATCTTAAGAATATCAAATTTCTCATTTTAACTTCAAAAGTTAATTATGTTTGAAAAGCATGATGCAAGCTTAAAGAAAAAAAAAAGGAGAACAAAAATTTTAAGAGGGCATGATCACTTTTCCTTCTTTTAAACCTATGAATAAGAATAATACACCATTAATAGGCATAAAAGAAACCTAAACCCTACTTGGAATTATTATCAATCCATTTTGTTCAATAAATTTGTTTGAAAGAAAACGTTTATTTATAGTTACCAAGTTAAAAACAGCTCACTTGACTGAGTGTCAAATTTATTTCTTGATGGTTTGGTCTTTAGTTCAAAAACAACTATGTTTCCCAATTCCAAAACTTTTACCAAATTTTATCAAAATGTATGCATCTCACTTTATCACCAACTTCCCTCGTTCTTCATTATATCAACAATTGTATCAATTATATCAAGAAATACCAAATATTATCAAGAAGAAATCATCAAGAAGAAACTCTTTTATAACTTTATAGCGCCTCCAAATATTTAGTAAACAGGTTCTGAACATAGTAGGCACTTAAATAAGACCTTAGTGTTAAAATGCTCATAACTTATTACAATGACAGGAAGAACCCAAATCATTAAATGACAGATCACAAAATGACAGGAAGGAAATCAGTTTTTACAGCATTTTCTCTTTACCTAAATGAAGTCTTTTTCTGCCTTTGTGATGTGGAATGAGAACTGCCTTCACATCCAAATCTGGTACAATCATAGGTTCTAATCGATATGCCACTGGATCAAGCTATAAACAGAAGAATTAGAAATTTATGAAAAGCTGTTTTGAGTTATGTATTTTAATTAAGTGAGAAAACAGATAACTAGCAAACCAGAGATTTTTATTTTTTTTTCACACCTTATTCAGATATGGTAATTATAAGACGACTTTTGTTTGTAGAGAAAATTACTTTGCAAACAAAACAAAAGAATCATTTCCTTGAACAAAGGCTTTCTGGTAGAGAAGTTTATTGCAAAGTATCAGACTGTATTTTTTAGGTCAGAGGACTGAGCTGTATAAAATCAAAGTCAGTTTTAATTCCCAAGAAATACGAATCTGAGACTCTATCAGGATAAAGAGGACTAATGCTTTGTCTTCTTCAAAGCAGAAGTAAATGCAAGTCACTCACTGGGTGATAAATATTGAAGAATCCTTTGCAGGTAGGAAGCCTGTAGTTTTCATCTATCCTATCCACTCCTCGAATAGTGAGAAACATACCAATTGGAGACCCCAAGGCAAAGAAAATCTCTGGTTCAAAGTCTAAGGAGCTGTAAACAACAGAAACCTAGGAAGAATCAGAAAACAATGAAAGACAGTCATTTCAATGTCATGAAACACAAATATCAAAGGTTCAACTAAAACTTCACTTAATTAAAAGCACCCCAATACAGACGATGCTCTGTAATGTGTGGCTTACGATGCTAATGATCACTGTAACGGACAGCTGCTGCTAGCACAGAAGGACCAAAAATTTCCCTCTGAAATCTTTATCCACAATTACATCCTCTAACTAGACTTTCACTTACTGTATAAAGCATAAAATATACAGTGTACAGAAGTATCATCTCTATGTTAGTTATAAATGTGGTCAAAACTGCAGACTCTAGAATCAAACTGCCTGGGTTTGAGCCCTGACTCCACTCCTCACTGTGTGTCTTCAGGCAAGTTTCTCAATCTCTCTTGCCTCCACATTAGTCTCCTCATCTATAAAATGGGAATCATAACAATGCCAAACTCATACTGCGGTTGAAAAACCACACTTAATAATCAAATCCACATAAGGTGCTTAGCATATTTTAAGCATCCAATGACTGTGACTTCTATTATAACTACCATCCTCATTCATTAGGCATGTTTCTCTCCATTAGAAAGAGGATTTATCCCCAAAGAGCTCCCGTGTGGGGGAAGCTCACATGTAGCCTTTCAGCTCACAGAGAACTGTTAGCATAAGAGAAAGCACCCGCATTCGGACAGCTCTCTGTAGTTTACAACGCTCTTTTGTTTGCTGCTCAGTGACAGAACTTCTGTCTCCATCACTTTGGTATCCTGAGAATGAAGAACAAGGACTGGCATAATCAAGGGCATGACAGAGGTCCACTGAGAGCAGAGGGCATGGCAGGGACCCTCATGCCCATGTATCAGACGAAGACAGTGAAGCCCAAGCAGGTGACGGCAGCTACCCAGGAGCACACAGTGAGGGGCAGAATGCCGTCTAACCCCAAATTCAAAGCTCTTTCTACCAACTAGGCTGCCCTTCTACCAAAGTCTAGACTTCACATCCCCTGGTTTGCCCCCTAAATTTGCAAATTCAATAGTTTCTGCTACTGATGGGGACCACAAAGGAGGAGCTTTCAAGATTATGCATCTTCCCTCAGTTCCAGAAAAAAAATAAGGTTAAAAAAATTATAAACTGGAAAAAATATCTACACGAAGGGGCCAACATCCCTAATATATAAAGAATTCTTTAGTACCAGTAAAGAGAAAAGCAACCCAACAGAAAAATAGGTACACTAGCACATCACTGAAAAAAAGCATAAAAAACAGATGACAAAACATCTAACTTCTCTAGTGCTCAAAGAAATACAGTGAAATACAGTTAGCACAGATATAAATAAAATACTAAAAAAATTAAAAACTCCTATTTGCATGTGAAAAAATTATTTCTTTAGAAGAAGTTATAAAAGTAAGACTATGACATTTTTAAACAAGAATGATTGATAGTACTAGCAAGGGAGGCAGTCTTATAAGCTGCCAGTGGGAGTACAAACTTTCCAGGGGCAAGTAGCGATGACTATTAACATTCTTGTGTTCAAGGCTTTTGGCCCAGCTATGAATACTTCTAGTTATATAACTGCAAGAAAGAATTTAAAATGTTCACAGAAAACTGGCTGAAAACCGTTTATCACTGGGTTGCTTAGCAGAGTGAAAAACTGCCTACAGGCCCAATATTATGGATTCAATGTGTTCCCCCAAAGAGAACTGGACCAGTACCTCAGGCTTTCTTTGGAAACAGAATCATTACAGCATTAAGGTGGGCCCTAAATCCAGTGACTGGTGTCATTATGAAAAGGAGAAACCTGGACATAGAGACAGGGAAGTGATGTGAACACAAAGGGAGGTGGCCAAGTGAAAGCGGAAGAATGGGGAGGGGGCTGAAGCACACTTAAGCCAAAGGACGCTAACCAGTGCTGGCAAACCATCAGAAGGGCAAGAGGCAGAAAAGGGGCGCCCCTACGGGGCTTCGGAGGGAAGCAAGGCCCTGCTGACACCTGAGTCATGGGCTTCCAGCCTCCAGAACTGTGAGACAGTAAGGTTATGGTGATTAAGACCACCCAGCTTGTGACAGTTTGTTATGGCCGCCTGTTTTAATAACGGGCTTTGTGTTGGATAATTCTGCCCAACTGTACGCTAATGTTTAAGTGTTCTGAGCATATTTAATGTTTAATGTTCTGATGCTGGGCAGGTTAGGTGTATTAAATGCATTTTTGACTTTGGGTGTTTTCAGGTTATAGTGTGTTAATCAGGACGTAACCCCATCATAAGTCAAGGGAGACCTGTATAATGTTCTAGCATTTTCCATTTTTATTAAAACAGATATGTAAATATATGCTCAACAGTCCAGAAGGCCTTGTTGAAACTGCTTATGGTAATTAGTCATGGTTAAGATATCTCTTCAAGAAAATTAGAGATACTAAGAGAACATTTCATGCAAAGATGGGCTCGATAAAGGACAGAAATGGTCTGGACCTAACAGAAGCAGAAGATATTAAAAAGAGGTGGCAAGAATACACAGAACTATACAAAAAAATCTTCATGACCCAGATATTCATGATGATGTGATCACTCATCTAGAGCCAGACATCTTGGAATGTGAAGTCAAGTGGGCCTTAGAAAGCATCACTATGAACAAAGCTAGTGGAGGTGATGGGATTCCAGTTGAGCTGTTTCAAATCCTGAAAGATGATGCTGTGAAAGTGCTACACTCAATATGCCAGCAAATTTGGAAAACTCAGCAGTGACCACAGGACTGGAAAAGGTCCGTTTTCATTCTAATCCCAAAGAAACGCAATGCCAAAGAATGTTCAAACTACTGCACAATTGCACTCATCTCACATGCTAGTAAAGTAATGCTCAAAATTCTCCAAGTCAGGCTTCAACAATACGTGAACCGTGAATTCCCTGATGTTCAAGCTGGTTTTAGAAAAGGCAGAGGAAGCAGAGATCAAATTGCCAACATCCACTGGATCATGGAAAAAGCAAGAGAGTTCCAGAAAAACATCTATTTCTGCTTTATTGACTATGGCAAAGCCTTTGACTGTGTGGATCACAATAAACTGTGGAAAATTCTGAAAGAGCTGGGAATACCAGACCACCTGACCTGCCTCTTGAGAAATCTGTATGCAGGCCAGCAAGCAACAGTTAGAACCGGACATGGAACAACAAACTGGTTCCAAATAGGAAAAGGAGTACGTCAAGGCTGCATATTGTCACCCTGCTTATTTAACTTATATGCAGGGTACATCATGAGAAACGCTGTGCTGGAAGAAACACCAGCTAGAATCAAGATTGCCAGGAGAAATATCAATAACCTCAGATATGCAGATGACACCACCTTTATGGCAGAAAGTCAAGAGGAACTAAAAAGCCTCTTGATGAAAGTGAAAGAGATAAGCGAAAAAGTTGGATTAAAGCTCAACATTCAGAAAATGAAGATCATGGCATCCGGTCCAATCACTTCATGGGAAATAGATGGGGAAACAGAGGAAACAGTGTCAGACTTTATTTTTAGGGGCTCCAAAATCATTGCAGATGGTGACTGCAGCCATAAAATTAAAAGACACTTACTCCTTGGAAGAAAAGTTATGACCAACCTAGATAGCATATTCAAAAGCAGAGACATTACTTTGCCGACTAAGGTCCGTCTAGTCAAGGCTATGGTTTTTCCTGTGGTCATTATGGATGTGAGAGTTGGACTGTGAAGAAGGCTGAGCACCGAAGAATTGATGCTTTTGAACTGTGGTGTTGGAGAAGACTCTTGAGAGTCCCTTGGACTGCAAGGAGATCCAACCAGTCCACTCTGAAGGAGATCAGCCCTGGGATTTCTTTGGAAAGAATGATGCTAAAGCTGAAACTCCAGTACTTTGGCCACCTCATGCGAAGAGTTGACTCACTGGAAAAGACTCTGATGCTGGGAGGGATTGGGGGCAGGAGGAAAAGGGGATGACAGAGGATGAGATGGCTGGATAGCATCGTGGACTCGATGGACGTGAGTCTGAGTGAACTCCGGGAGTTGGTGATAGACAGGAAGGCCTGGCGTGCTGCAATTCAAGGGGTCGCAAAGAGTCGGACATGACTGAGCTACTGAACTGAACTAACTGAAGGAGATTATAAGATTTTTTTTTCCCTCATCTTTTCCTTAATCAGTACTTTCTGGCTTTCTGGCATGAACGATACACACTGTGGATTACCACAACCACCCTCTGGGTAGCAAAGGAGATGGCATGTGACCTGGACTGGGTCAATCAAACCATGCTCCACTCCCCAGGCAATAAGAATTGGTCCAGAATGGACTTGAGACTCAAGTCAGGTCAAATAAAACCCTTCCTTAAAAGTTTCTTAACTGGACCTATTAGGTAGATTCCTTTAACTCTATGGTGATGAACCTATGAAGAGGGGAGTCCAGACCACCAACACCCACAATTCCACATTCACAGATGCCAACACTTCCAAGGAGAAGCAGGCAGTAAGTGTGTCCTGGTGATGGGGAGGCCCTGTTTCCACAAACCTATACTTCAGCCTTCATATGCAGCTAAGAAAGTATCTGTCCTTTCTTATTTCCTAGAGTCTGTTCAAGTTTGCTCATGTTTTAAAAAGACATTTTTGGGGACTTTCCTCGTGGCTTAGATGGTAAAGAACCCGCCTGCAATGCAGGGACCTGGGTTGGGAAGATCCCCTGGAGAAGGGAACAGCTACCTACTCCAGGACTCTGGCCTGGAGAATCCCATGGACAGAGGAGCCTGGCAGGCAGCAGTGCGTGGGGCCGCGAGAGGCCAGACATGACTGAGCACCTTTCACTTCACTGGTGGTCCAGTGGTTAAAGATCCACCATGCAAGCCCCTTGCAATGTGGGGAACACAGGTTTGACCCCTGATCGGGGAACTAAGATCCCACATGCCGTGGGGCAACTGAGCCTGCCAGTTGTAACTACTAAGCTCCTTCGCTCTGGAGTAGGCAAGCCAATAAGTAAGTTAAAGAAATAAATAAAAAGCCTTTTAAATGCAAATTTTACGCTTGAGTTAGGCTTAAAAGCTTGAATAGGCTGTATCAAACATCCAGCAATATTTTCTGCCTTCTTTAAATCAGTCATGAACTCACTTAAGAGATTAGAACCATACAACTATAAATAAATTGAAAGTAACCTTCTCTAAAAAGATTGTAATACTTTTAAGCCACTGTGAAACAAGTTTATCATTAAATGCAGCATTATCAACTACTGGTAGGTTTTTACAGAAGCTATTTCACTCAGGGAAGAACTGTGAGTAATAAAAAGTTTAAGCATACTCTGAAAATAATTTTCTATTACCACTGCTATTTCTAGTGGCTGAGACACTGAACGCTATAAAACCAAGGGGTGAAAGACTTAAAGAGAGACAATTTCAAAGGCGAAGTGATATGTTCAGTACACATTCAATCCCGTATTTCTAACATTATGAACGCATACGGTTTTTATTAAGAGAAAATCAGTTTTCTCCATCCTCCCCGAAAAAAATTGTTGAATAAATATTTAAAGAATTTAAAGTTGCCCAAATAACCCAGGTAAAGGATTCCAACATAAACCACACAAGCCTGAGTCAGTGTGTTGACTTGCCTGTCCAGTGCCAACTTCAAAGGCCTCATAATCTACACGCACAGAAGAGACGGACGCTCCAAGCGGGAGTCTCCTCTTGGACTCGTTCGAGTCTGAGGGAGGAGAAGCCACGTCTTTAGCTTTCTGAGCACCTTCCTCCTGTCCTTTTGCTGAAGTGGCCACCACTGCCTTCTTTTCCGATGCTGCTTTTTTTCTCTTCCTGTGAAATACCAAAATTTCATATTATAACTAAGGGGAAAAAGTTCTCAGCTATCACTATAAAATATCCATATCAATATTAAGAAATGATTAGTAATTTCTTAGGCCTAAGAATGAAAGCATTGTGGTCAATTAGAGAAATGTCCTTTTAGAGACACATGCTAAATATTCAAGGAAAAATATGCCATGTTGCCTATAAGCTACTTTAAAATTCTTAAGAAAAAGAAAATTAAGAACAAAGAAAAATGTGGCGAAACAGCTACAATTAAATCTAAATATTATCTATTATTATACTCTGTGCCCTACACTTTTTATGTAATTTAAAACTTTAATAGAAGGGTTTTTTTAATACCAACTTCTTCCTTTATGATCTCAACTTCAGCCAGATAATTTTAGAAGTATTTATGTAACTGTAAAATATATACTTCCTATAAAGAGGTGTAAACTTAAGAAATTTATTTCTCCAACATGTTTATATTCTTGCGTCTATATGAAGCCATTGACAAGTTTTCCTCAAAAGCATTCTGTAAAGAACACATTGTGGTACATTCATACAGTGGAATAACTACTCAGAAATAAAAAGAAGTAAACTGCAAATAAAACTACAACTGCATGGATCTTAAAAACACTATTTTGAGTAAAAGAAGAAAGATACAAAAGAATTTTCAGTGTTGGTTCCATTTATATAAACTTCTACAACAGGCAAAACTATTCAATAGTGATCAGATTCAGAAGAGGAGCTGTATGGCAGGAGGAGCTGATTAGAAAGAAGCATGAGAGAACTGAGTGACAGAAATGTTCTATTTGTGGTTTTGGCTGGTGATTACATAGGTGCAAAAATTGTCAGAGCTTATTGAACAGAATGCTCAAGATCTATGCATTTCATAAGTAAGTCAGTAAAGAACATCTTTGGGAGCATCAACAGAACAGGTGTATCAGAATAGTGATGAGACAGAATCCGCCCATGTTGGTTTGTGATCGCGCCCCAGGACAGCAGCAACAATGTCAGGAGAATGTGAACGACCATCACGGTGGATTTGCCGACTTCCCATGGGCACAGGTCTCAGTGGTCCTCACTCCCCAAGCTGTGAATGCCTGGGTAAGTCTCTGTTTGAACATTACTGACAGTGCCTAAACCCAACAGCTGGTCTAACTGCTCTTGTCCATCAGTGAATTCCAAATACTAGGAAATCTGGAAACAAGTCCAACTCGTTAATTCAAAAGATGATATAGCAAAAAGAAAGCTCTCCGCCAGCCATCTGGGAACTGATCCCACCGTGAAGGTCTGGGTTGGCTTTGTTATCTCTGCCCTTTGGAGACACCACAGGATTAAGCCTAAAACACAAACTGAAAAATGTGACCAACGTTCTTCAGTTTAAATTTGCTTTCTTGCTTCAAGTACCTCCCATTATAGTCATACAACTTAACAATCTAAATTGCTAAGAAAATGGTCTAAATAGATCCTAAACTGTCCTACGCAAACTGTTCTTTTGTTTCCCTCTTAGACAGAGGCAGTAACTTGAAAACAAAGTGAGCCAACATACACATACTTGACAATCAACATTCCCAGCACTAAGAATTATTTCTTTTCAAAGGAAAATGATTAAGATGGTTTACAAAGGGGAAAGAAAATTTCAGGTCACAAATACCTGATCTCCTTATTAAAAATAATAGGCTAACTTTTCAGTTACAGTGAATCAATAGGATGCACCATTTTATCTCATTATTGATCCAGCAGCACCTTGTAAATGATGAAAAACAGAGCCATCAATGGTAACACGGCTGAGAAAGTGTCACAGTTCATTCAGAGGTAATTATTTTTGAATTTAAAAACAAGATGACTTTATAGGTTTTTACCCCTTTCAAAACATTCTTCTAAGTGCCGTAAGTGATACAGCCACGCTACTACAGGAGCCAAACCAAACTCCTTCTAGAGACTTTTCAAGAACTTTAAACAGAACACTTTTTCTTTTCTTCCTTTTATTGAAATATAAACTCAAGGGCAGATGCAGGGCCTGAAAATCTAGCTTATCATTTTTTGCTTCTCTGTTTCTACAGGCCTGTGCTTCACTGACGTGCACATGCAGACACATGTGCTTACACATGGGGAACACAGGCTGGTGTCCAGTGTGGACAAAGCTGTGGTGTCCTGGCTTTGGTGTGACCACTGTGCTCACCAGAGATGCTGCCCCTCGACTCAGTCTTCATCATCACCTTCAGCCAACCATCACCAACGCTATCCTGTGTCTAACATGTGTTTTGAGTCGCACTCTTCTTTTCCATTTTCTATTATACCCCAACCATTTCCAAGTCACTGCATAATTACAGTGACTGCTGAGATTCCCAACAGCCTCTAGCTTCACCCCCTTCCAACTCCACGCCCACATTGTAACCAAGTGAACTCTAAAACACCAGCCCAGTCATGGAAGTGCCCTGACTGCTCCACTGACCCACAGCGGTGGCTCTCACACTGTGTCCCTTAGAACTGACCCAGTGGCTTTACACTGCTGCTAAAATGTGGCCCAGTTCTCTCTCACACACATACATATTAACGTAAAATTCAGGTTGATAATGATGTGCTCCATTAAGATTTGCTCCAACTTTTTCTTCCTTTAGTACTGCGTATCAGCCAGTAGGCCCTAACCAATAGCAAAAGACAGAAAATATTAATGGAAAAACCAGAAAGGAATCAATGTCTAAAACTCATTATTTATTATAAGCACATTTGCTCATGGTTGTAATTTTATAGGGACTTCCCTTATAGCTCAGTTGGTAAAGATCCGGCTGCAATGCAGAAGACCCTGGTCATGTGGCTTATAGCACACAGCTTTAAATTTTAACATATTTGAAGTAAAAAATTTAAAATTTAGACTAAATAAATGATTTGGTGCCAAATCATAATGTGACAAAACTCAGCATTTCATGGTGTTAGTTTAAAAAGCACCATGCCTTTCATGGCCATGAGAATACATTTTGAGGACCAGCTGCCACTTCTGCCGTTCAGGCCTTTGGGACACTCTCCTTTACCCTATTCTCAGTCCCCTTGCTGTTTCCACTGCAGAAAAATACTTGCTCCCTCCTGGAAAGCCATTTCCCCTGACCCCACCCCCTCCTTCAGGTTCATTCACCAACACCTGGGGGAAGTGTTCCCTCGCCAGCCCGTCCCTTCTCCCACGGCCAGGCCTCACCTGGCTCTGACAGAGCTGTCAGGGGACCGATACTTTCTCTGTGGTCAGATCTCCCGCTCTAGCTAGACCACAGACTACACAGTTCATCTCGAGGTCCCAAGGATCCTGCACGTGCCTGATCCAAAAGATACACTTGGAAAATGCCAAACAACTCAACTGCTTAGCTAATCACAACAGCTCTGTCCTATGATTTTATAACCGTATGACACATAAAGGGGCATGTTAAGTTCTTTCCAAAGTAAGGAACCACAGAAGTTTAAATGATGGAAGGGTCGATGAAGACCATGCTCATTAATGTACAATAAAAACAGAATACCTACTCTAAATGCTACTAACTTTCCTACGTTCACAGAAAATCTCTGTATAGTTAACTTAATGAAAATTAAATAAAACAACTGAGTCATTCCCAATTGTTTTACTTCTTCTTAAATGCTTTTTAGTTGTTGCTATTATTGCTGTGTTTTGGACTGCTGACAATTTTTGCTTTTTAGTTATTATTTAATGAGATGTATGTGTGTGTTCTTTTTATCTCTTTAGATGGTGAGAAGGATTAGGAAGACAGAAAACGAGCTAATATGTACTGGGTGATTAGCTATACATGCATGGCTTCATCCACTCTGCAACTCTGTAAGGAAGGCATTATCACTCCCAATGTAGAAATGAAGGAAACCAAGGACCAGAAAAGTTAAGCAAATTGCTCCTGAATATATAGTTAATGAGTAGTTGAATTGGAAATTAGGGTCACCAGCTCATCTGTTTGTCTAGGACTTATCCAATGTTGCACTGGGAAATATGCAAATACCAATTTAAAAACTGAAAGTCCTTTAACCTGAACCTTGATCATCCCCAGGAAAACTAGGAATTGGAATTTAATTAGAATTTAAACCCCATTCTGGCTGACTGCCACGTCTGGGATTCCACCAACTTGCTTACTGTTCCCTTGGGCAGGGAGCACAGTAACTGGCCTAACCATAATGGTATGAACAAAAATTTCCAAAATATAAACAAGCTAGTCAGAGGTAAGTTGTGTTTTCTTTTAGGAGCAGAAATGAACCTTACCAGTTTGACAGCTTTATGTTTTACAAAGTTAGCTATCTTCTTTCTGGGTCCAAGCGGTATCCCCATTTCCTTCAGATCATCCACTGTACACATAAGCTTTAAAAGAAAATAGACAAGCACATTAGTCAATCTAATGATACATGAACTGAAACTGAAAAAAAAGTAAATTATGAAAAGAAACTATATCATCTAAGATAATTGAATATCTGAGGTCAGCTTAATTTCTTTACCCCCACCCTCAGTAATTTTTAATTATGAACTAATTTAGGTGGTAAAATCTTCAGCCTCCACATCTAAATCATTCTCTTAATTTTTAACATGCATGGCTGTTCAGTATCAGAAGTTATGTCAAGTGTAAAATAAAGTCTCCTCCCTCCACCCGCCCCAACCACGCAGTCCTCTGAGCAGACACTGCAGGCAACTTGCTCTCCGTCCGGAGATATCTTATGCGTACACGGCATCCTGTGTTTTTCCATATGTGTGACTTATATGTAGCACCAACTCAAAGGACATGAATTTGAGCAACTCTGGAAGATAGTGTAAGACAGGGAAGCCTGGCGTGCTACAGTCCAAGGAATCGCAAAAAGTAGAACTTACAAAAAGTGACTTAGTGACTGAACAACAAACCTACACAAACAGATCTGACTTTTGGTCTTTTCGCGTAACAAACCTTAGAGATCTCACACCACTCCCTCTGGCACTGCCTCGTTCATTCAACAGCTGGGTTCGCCACTGTGTGCATGCACCATAAATGCATGCACAGGTGTTCCCAAGGAGCTGCTATTACAAACAGTACTACAGTGAGTATCCTTGGAAATACTCCTATGTGAGTAATTTTTCATAGGAAATAGCCTTGGCAGTGAAATTGCTGGGCTAAGTATATACATTCTTTGTATTCTATAAGATAGGACTTCCCCGGTGGCCCAGTGGCTGAGACTCCATGCTCTCAATGCAGAGTGCCCAGGTTTGATCCCTGGTCAGGGAACAAGATCCCACATACTGCAACTAAACCTGGTGCAGCCAAATAAATAAATAGTTGAAAAATAATAAAACATATTGTTGGACTGCCCTCCACAGAGGTCGTAAAAATTTATGCTCTTACTCCAGTATGTATCACTACCTATTTCCTGTTATCCCGGCCACACAGTATATGAACATCAAACTCTTAATATTCTTGCCAAACTGACAGGTTAAAAAAACTCACTGCACTTTTAATTCATATTTTTCTTGAGTTTTTGATAAGAAGTTGTTTATTTTCCATATGCATCTGTTTATATCCTTTGCCTATTTTCCTACGGTATTGGTGGTTTTTATGTAGTTAATTTGTAGCAACTTTGAATAAGGAAATAAGTGCTCTGTCTACAAGTGTGCTCCAAATTGTCTTCTTAACCTATCACTGGCCTTTAGATATTGCTTATGGCATCCCCTACTACATAATTTTACTTATGGCTTGTGGGTTTTGTTTTACTTAGAAAAGTCTTCCCAGATTATTATTTTTTAAGTTCTCCTGATTTTTTCAATTTTTAAACATTTAAGTCTCTGCTTTCACTGTGATGTAAAAGGGTTTAAATCTTAATAATTTTCCATCTCATACACAGGAAAAAGAGTTTCAGACAAAAATGAATCAAAATGTCATCAGTACCAGAGATTCCATATCAATCTTTTCCTTTTCAAAAGTGCTAACATATTCAGAGAGACTAAGTGCTTCCAGAGTTTCTTGCAAAGTCAGGACTTCTTCATTTTCAACATCAAGGTCACAAGACTCATCCAGCATCAGCTTTGGCTCTTCGGGTATCTTTTAAAAAAAGTTGGGAGAACATTACAAAGTTCAGAAAAACTCCCATAAAACATCTCCTGATCTATGGAAAAATCTTAATTCTGTCCCATACATAAACATAATTTTTGGCAGTTTGTTATTCCAAATTTGAATATTCAGAAAATTACTGAAATTACTAAATTTGTATGCTCCCATTTCCTTACAATAATTTACTTCACATCTTTTAAATAAACCACAAACATTCTATCACATTTAAATATATAAGCCATAAGGAAGACAAGTGAGAAACTCAAACAAGCTTTGTGGTTCCATCATACTTATAAACCTCAAGGAGTTTTGTTACATAAAACCAGTTCAGATTTTGAAAAGCTCTTTGGCTCAAACTCTAAATCTAGATGTTAGTGGGCCATACCTGCTTTTCCTGAAAATGTGGTTGCTTCACAACTCCATTAGCAACAGCAGAAGGCACAGAAGACTTTGATAAGCTCAAATCTTTTGATTAGATAGGATGTCAAACAATATTAAAGAGCCTTAAAAAAAAAAAAGCATTTTGCTTTGTTGTTTTATAATGTATTAAGTGCTTCCATAACATTAATTAAATTCTCCTACTCTTATTGTTCAGAGTCCCAAGTGGAAGTCACGTAAAGTTACATGCTCATCAAGATCTGATAATCAGTATTCTTGCTTTACCGAATAGCAGAATATAAAGCAGTCTTGCTGCTGCTGCTAAGTCACTTCAGTCGTGTCCGACTCTGTGCGACCCCAGAGACGGCAGCCCACCAGGCTCTCCGTCCCTGGGATTCTCCAGGCAAGAACACTGGAGTGGGTTGCCATTTCCTTCTCCAGTGCATGAAAGTGAAAAGTGAAAGGGAAGTCACTCAGTCATTCGACTCTTAGCGACCCCATGGTTATTCCTAGGCAACAGGAAAGGTGAATAGCAAAAGGCAGAATGTAAACTCAAAAGCATTCACTTCTACCTTTATAAAATTGAAAATCTTTAATTCTAGATCTCTAACGAACCATGTCACCCACACTGAAAACAGTGATGACTCAACAAAAACTGTACTTTAAATGTGGAAATTTAAAAGTTTCACCTAAGCTGTGGCCAGCAACAGAGACCCCGCCTTTGAAGTCCGGGTTCCGACTCATAAAGAGTGCATATAGACGGTTTATCTCCAATCCCACTTTCTCCACAATCATCTGACAGTAGGTGGGGCTGTTGTAAAATAAAATGTCTAGCAAGGTCTCATTGGTAAAGTGACGAAATCGACCAATACTTGGTAAAGTGATTTTCTTAATATTCCTGTTTAGAAAGAAAACAGTATACTTAGTAACCACCTTAAATATGAGTTCATGAATCCTGAAAATACACTGAGGAAAAAAACTCACAGACTAGTTATTTAGAGTTGATTTCAGTCAGTTATTGTAAATAAATCAAGATAAACCAAAAATGTTATCAACTTGTGCCTGTAACTATTCTGTGAATTTGTGGATTCTCTAAAGCTATCATATAAAATAAGGTCAAAACAAAGATCTTTACTTCATTTTTAAAGAGGAAGGCCTACCTTTTTCTTCCAAGTTACTGGAAATCAGGATACTTGACAAAAATTGTAGGTGGCAAAGGACAACAGAGAATGTGGCAAGAAACTAAGAAAGGAGTTTAAGAGAATGAAAATCTTTCCTGATTTGAGTTGGTCATATTTCAGGACACAGCACAGCATACTTTAGGAACACCCAGAGAGAAAGAAAACAGCCCCGTAATAGGGCCTCAGTTCAGTTCAGTCACTCAGTTGTGTCCGACTCTTTGCGACCCCATGGACTACAGCATGCCAGGCCTCCCTATCCATTACCAACTCTCAGAGTTTACTCAAACTCATGTCCATTGAGTCGGTGATGCCATTCAACCAGCTCATCCTCTGTACAGGGCCTCACATGATAAAATATTCGTAGGTTAGTTTTATTAAAACATGTACCCTGAAACCTCATGACGTTCACTAAAATCCAAGTATGTTATCAGCTCTGTGTCCCAAGAAGAAATAAATACTTGCTAAGTCTCTGGTTCCCAACTGGAAGCCATCAAAACTGAGTGGAGGCCTTTTCAGTTGTCACAGTGCCTGGTAAGTGCTGCTGACAGTTAGTGGCATTTAGACTAAGGATATTAAATGGCCTACAATACACCCAACAGTCTTTCACGACAACTGTCCCGCCTGAAGAGTTTCCACTGAGAAACAACCATCTAAACCAATGGTTCTCAACTAGGGCAACTCTGCCACCAGGGCACATCTGCAGTGACTAGAGACATGTTTGCTTGTTAAATTAGAGGTTAGGTTGTGCTACTCTTATCTGGAGGGGAGAAGCCAAGGGTACTGTTCCACATGCTACCATGTACAGGACAGCCCCACGTCTGAACCACTATAGGAAAAACGCTATAGCTAAGTATTTTAAAACCAGTTTAACTTTCTTAGATTCTCTTAAATATTTACAACAGAAATATACACACCACATACATACATACACACACACATACACACATACATACATACATGATTAGGCATGCACACATACAAAGTAGCCTATAAGCTTAACAATATTTAATAATATATAAGAGCAAATACATAATCAAAGCTTTTTAGTGTACTTGTTGAAGTCTCAATAAACTGTATGATAGTTTAAAATTTGAATCCAAGCTTGACTAATCTGAAAACCAAGTTATCAAAACTCACAAACCTGTCAACACCTGTGGCATCTCCACCCAAGGAACTGTGCCAGTGAACTGGAAGGAACTCCACTCTGCTTACTTTCCGATCATCTAAAGATTTCTTGAAATGTGTCTGCAGCAATTTTAGAGAAACCACCCTAAAATCATCCACTTAAAGGAAAAAAAAAAAAATTAGGGAAGACAAATGTACTTGATTAAATTTTGCTACCTTGATAACAAAGGTAGCCATCACCTCAATTATACCAGTATTTTTTGTAACACTAACTTTTCAAAGGAAAAAAATGACAAAATTTAGTTCAGAAAAGAAAAAAACAACAATCTTTAAGAAGTTCTTCCATTATTTTACAGAAATAGATAAATGACTGAAAAATATTAGCTCAACTACCACTACTGGCAGGCAGAAATGCATTTTGGGTAGATTCAGGAATCAAATTAACCTGCTCCAGAACCTCACAGACTGAGACACAGGAGGGGTTAACTCATACTCTGGGCCTCACACAACATGCAAGATACTTGGCACATTCCAAGTATTCAATAAATATAAACTATTACTACAAATAAAAATAAAATTCATAGCTTCTTATTTATGTTAGACAGGCAAATTCATAGTTCCTTTAAACAACTTCTCACAACTAATCCACCAAAAATCAGTTCAGTGTATAGGTGTTCCTAGTAGCTCAAAGTGTTCAGGCAGAGGGTGTCAGAAGGGCTAAATTATTTCCAAGATCCCTGCTCATTCTTCAGAGTCTAGGATTTTATGAGTTACAAACGTCATAAGACCAAAATAAGTACAAATTAGTGTTGCCCAGTGATCGGTTCAATCTCTTCTGACAGTACATCAGCCAACAGTATACAGCTGGAAACACTTTAAAATAAGTTCTTAAAGTTCTTCTAATAGTTTTCAAATCATTTCATGAAATAAAGTGACTAACACTTACCACATTCAATAATGCTTCTAAAGCGCAAGTCACACACAGGTCCAATGCCATGTACCATGAACACCAAATGGTCAACCTGAGGCATTTCTCCTGCAAAAGACAGACAGACATGCACACATCCATACGTACAAACATACACAAGCTGGAGACTGGTTTAGGTTTTATTAAACAACTAGCAATATTCAATATCCCTTTGTCATCACAAACTTGCCAAAATTAGACGAACAAAGCTCAAAGTCCATCTTGGCATAAATCAGTGAACTAGACCAAGGAGTGGAGAAAGCAGCTCACTGGAGAAGCTATGAGCCAATGACAACCATCAGTTTTGTACCTCTAAGGCTCTATAACCTGATCATTTCTCCAGAACTGCCCAGGGCACTAAGCCCCACGTGGAGAAGCAATCTGCCAATATAAAACTTACAATCTTTTTCAAAAATCCTTCTCTTTGTTAGATTTATACACACTATAATGAAGATTTTCAAGCTAAATCCACTATTTTACTATGATTATTTCATTTAGATTGTAGATTCAGATTATTTAATCTGAATAATTATTCAGATTGTTTCATTTCATTCAAATATGGCAGGTAAGCCTAATAACTGTTTGCTTTTTCTCATCATTTTAAAGTAGAAAAGTTTAAAAATGATCTTGATCCTAAACAAATTATACACACCATCAGGAATTTCATCAAGGTTATCATCAATTCCACGCTTTACAACCCTTGGCCTTGTCTGTCCATCTTGTGTGGTCCCCCATTCATCAGGCACTGAGGAAGGTTGGAACTGAACAATAACCTTCAAGATACAGAAGAGGATTATGACAGAGGTCACTACCAAATCCATTTCCACTATACATTATTTCAATACACAATAAACTACTTTGTAGTATAGCTTATAAATCAAGCACTTCCACTACTCCTCCAAAATCAGTTTTCTAGCAATCTTGCTGGTGTTCAGTAACCATTAAGATTAAGCAAGTCAATACCATTATTTCCAATGCTTGTGCTGAAAAATAGTACAACTAAATGAGTAGTTTGTCTTGATTTAAAAATATAATAAACTTCCAGGTTTACATGTAAGAAATTAAAGAAAAATTACGTGCAGCAGAGGAATCTGTTTTATAAACATAAAATCCTCTAAATAACAAAGTGCAAATTCAATTTCAATGTCAAAAACGGACTTACCTACCACTTTTCAGGAAGACATACACTATTCTGTTAAATCAACTGTATTAAATTTAGTCCAGTGTCATATGGAAAAATCTCAAACAACCTAATCTACCACCTAAAGGAATCAGAAAATGAAGAAAAAAATGAAGTCCAAAGTCAGCAGAAGGAAAGAAGTAATTAAGATGTGAGAGGAAATAAATACAACAGAGACAATAATAAGAAAGAGCAATGAAGCCAAGAGCTGGTTTTTTGAAAAAGAAACAAAATTGATGAACCGTTAAGCAGGTTTACCAAGAAGAGGACACAACTAAACAAAATAAGAAATGAAAAAGGAGAAATAACAACCAAAATTCAACACACATTCCTGACAAAACTCTCATCAAAGTTGGTACAAAGAGAATATATCTCAACATAACAAAGGCCATGTATGAAAAAACCTACCACTAAAATACTCAGTGGTGAAAAGCTGATAGTATTTCCTCCAAACTGGAAACAAGACAAAGATGCCCACTCCTGCCACCTCTATTTAACATAATATTGGAAGTCTGGCCACAGCAATCAGATTAGAAAAAGAAACAAAAGGCACCCAAACTGGAAAGGAAGAAGTAAAACTATCACTATTTGCACATGACAACATTGTATACAGAAAATCCTAAAGTCTCCTCCAAAAAACTAAGAACTGATACATGAATTCAAGAATTAATATACAAGAATTAATACAAATAATACAAGAATTAATATACAGAACCCTGTTGCCTTTCTATACACTAATAATGAACTAAAAGAGGAAGAAAAAGAAAAAATTCCGCTTAAAATCTCTTCGAAAATAAGATACCTAGTAATAAACTGAAACCAAAAAACTTAAAAGGTCACAACAGTTCTAATTACACCAGCCAAGATATGGAAGCAATCCAAGTGTCCATCAACAGACAAGTGGATAAAGAAGATGTTGGACAGACACACAGATATAGAGAAATACATAGACACAATGGAATAGCAGTCATAAAAAAGAATGAAATTCTCCCATCTACAGCAACATGGATGGACCTAGAAAACATGTGCAGTGAAATTAAGTCCAGAAAAGACAAATACTATTTCACTTACTTGTGGACTCTAAAAAATAAAACAAATCAATGTATATCGAAAAACAGAAAGACTCATAGATTTAAAAAACAAAAAAAGGAAAGCAGTTTAACAACTAGAGAGAGGGAAAGGAGTAATGCAAGATAGAGGTAGGGGATTAAGAGGCACAATCTGCTATATATAAAACAGATAAGCTATGAGGATATATTGCACAGCACAAGGAATTATAGACACTATCTTGTAATAACTTCCAATGGAGTATAATAATCTATAAAATTACTGAGCTGCAATGCTGTACACCTGAAACTAATATATTGTATAAAGCAACTATACCTCAATTAAAAGAGTAAAATGATAGTTTAACATCAATCTCTCCCTCCCCCAATAAAAGAGAAAGAATGTATTTTTACTGTAAAGGTTGAAACAAACCACTCTCAAGGGCAAGGTAGGCAAACTATTGTCGCAGGTCAAACCTGGCCTACCACTCATTTTTATAAGCAAATGAAAATACTGAAATATTGTTTTAATTGAAATATTGTTTGTTTTATTGAAAATAGCCATGCTCGTTGGTTTACATATTGCCTAAATACCAATACACTTTCAGAGACTACATGGCCTACAAACCCTTAAATATTTACTCTTGGACCCTTCAGAGAAAAGTCTGCTGACCTTGGGTCAAGTACAAAAACTTGTCAAGCTTAAGTTCAATGATGCATACTAAGCCTTAGCTAACGTGCTACCACAAACAGAAACTTACTGAGAGAAATTTAAATTTCATTTATTTTTCTATCATCCATGCAATGCATTTGTTATAAATATATCCCTACTGCAGAATAAAAATGAACACTTATCAAACACATTTAGCAAAATAATAATTCTTTTAAACCTAAACATTTTAATATCTTAAACAATATGACTACCTTTGGATTGTGCATAACAATTGTCTCTCCACTTGGAAACTCTAATCTTCGGTGCCACTGATTTGTGGTTACAGCTTTCTTATATTCAGCCTACAATGGAAACAATATACAATCCAGTAAGACAAATCTGTGTCACATTAAGAGAAAGTGTGGAAGAAAATTATTAACAATGATAGTAATAAAAATAACAATAACAGCAGCTCTCATTTACTAAGTGGTTATCAAACTTAACATTTTACATACGGTACCTCATTTGATCAACTGCTTAAAAGCAGCCCTAAATAACATTATCCCCATTACACAGAGGTGAAAACCAAAGTTTAGAGTTGTCTATTAATTTCTTTGTTATTGTTCACTTGCTAATCTGACTTTTCGCAGCCCTACAGACTGCAGCACACCAGGACGCCCTGTCCTTCACCATCTCTTGCTGCTGCTGCTGCTGCTGCTGCTGCTGCTAAGTCGCTTCAGTTGTGTCTGACTCTGTGCGACCCCAGAGATGGCACCCCCACCAGGCTCCTCTGTCCCTGGGATTCAGATTTACTCATATTCATGTCAGCTGAGTCAGTGACGCTATCGAACCATCCCATCCTCTGCCTCCCCTTCTCCTTCTGCCTTCAATCTTTCCCAGCATCAGGATCTTTTCCGATGTGTCAGCCCTTCACATTACGTGGCCAAAGTACTGAAGTTTCAGAATCAGTCTTTCCGATGAATATTCAGGGTTGCTTTCCTTTAGGATTGACTGGTTTGATCTCCTTGCTGTCCAAGGGACTCTCTAGAGTCTTCTCCAGCATCACAATTTGAAAGCATCCAGTCTTCAGTGCTCAGCCTTCTTTATGGTCCAACTCTCACATTCATATATGACTACTACAAAAATCATAGCTTTGACTACACAGCCCTTTGTCGGCAAAGTGATGTCTCTGCTTTTTAAGACACTGCCTAGGTTTGTCATAGCTTTCCTTCCAAGGAGCAACAGTATTTTAATTTCATAGCTACAATCACCACCCACAGTGATTCTGGAGCCCAAGAAAATAAAATCTGCCACTGCTTCCACTTTTTCCCCTTCTATTTGCCATGAAGTGATACGACCAGATGCCATGATCTTAGTTTACTGAATGCTGAGTTTTAAGTCAGCTTTTTCACTCTCCTCTTTCACCCTCTTCAAGAGACTCATTAGTTCTTCACTTTCTGCTGCCATTAAAGTGGTATCATCTGCATATCTGAGGCTGTTGATGTTTCTCCCAGCAATCTTGATTCCAGTTTGTGCTTCATCCAGCCCAGCATTGAGCACAATGTACTCTGCAGAAAGTGAAAGTGAAAGTGAAGTCGCTCAGTCATGTCTGACTCTTTGCGACCCCATGGACTGTAGCCTACCAGGCTCCTCCCTCCATGGAATTCTCCAGGCAAGAGTACTGGAGTGGGTTGCCATTTCCTTCTCCAGGGGATCTTCCTGACTCAGGGATCGAACCCGGGTCTCCTGCATTCCAGGCAGACACTTTAACCTCTGAGCCACCAGGGAAGCCATGTACTCTGTATGTAAGTTAAATAAGCAGGGTGACAATATACAGCCTTGTTGTACTCCTTTCCCAATTCTGAACCAGTCCGCTGTTCTATATCCGGTTCTAACTATTGCTTCTTGACCCAAATACAGGTTTCTTAGGAGACAGGTAGGATGGTCTGGTATTCTCATTTCTTTAAGATTTTCCAGTCTGCTATGATCCACACAGTCAAAGGCTTTAGCTGAGTCAACAAAGCAGAAGCAGATGTTTTTCTAGTTCTCCATGACTCAACAAATGTTGGCAACTTGATCTCTGGTTCCTCTGCCTTTTCTATATCCAGCCTGTACACCTGGAAGTTCTCAGTTCACGTACTACTGAAGCCTAGCTTGAAGGACTTGTGAGCACAGACACCTTAGTAGCATGTGAAATGAGAACTGTATGGCAGTTTGAGCCTTCTTTGGCATTGTCCTTCTTTGGGATTGGAGTGACATTTTCCAGTCCTGTGGCCACTGTTCAGTTTTCCAAATTTGCTAACATATTTGATACAGCACTTAAACAGCATTACCTTTTTGGATTTGAAATAACTCAGCTGAAATTCCATCACCTCCACCAGCCTTGTTCATAGTAATGCTTCCTAAGGCCCACCTGACTTCACACTCCAGGATGTCCAGCTCTAGGTGAGTGACCACACCATCATAGTTATCCAGGTCATTAGACCTTTTTTGTACAGTTCTTCTGTGTATTCTTGCCACCTCTTCTTAAAGGACCCCCTTCACAGATCACAGCCCTGTCCTGGCAAAGGGGCTTGCATAATTCAGTGAGGCATGCCATGCAGGGTCACCCAAGGCAGATGAGTCAGAGTGAAGAGTTCTGACAAAACATGGCCCACCAGAGGAGGGAATAGCAACCCATTCAAGTACTCTTACCAGGAGATACCCATGAATAGTATGAAAAGGCAAAAGGGGACAACAGACAGGTTTACTAACTTGTTTGTGGTATGGTTTCACAAGTGTATGGATATGCCCAAGCTTTTTGAATCACATATATATCATAAATACGTATAGTTCAGTTCAGTTCAGTTCAGTCGCTCAGTTGTGTCCGACTCTTTGCGACCCCATGAATCGCAGCACGTCAGGCCTCCCTGTTCATTACCATCTCTCGGAGTTCACTCAGACTCACGTCCATCGAGTCCATGATGCCATCCAGCCATCTCATCCTCGGTCGTCCCCTTCTCCTCCTGCCCTCAATCCCTCCCAGCATCAGAGTCTTTTCCAATGAGTCAACTCTTCACATGAAGTGGCCAAAGTACTGGAGTTTCAGCTTTAGCATCATTCCTTCCAAAGAAATCCTAGGGCTGATCTCCTTCAGAACGGGCTGGTTGGATCTCCTTGCAGTCCAAGGGACTCTCAAGAGTCTTCTCAACACCACAGTTCAAAAGCATCAATTCTTTGGCGCTCAGACTTCTCACAGTCCAACTCTCACGTCCATACATGACCACAGGAAAAACCATAGCCTTGACTAGACGGACCTTAGTCGGCAAAGTAACGTCTCTGCTTTTGAGTATACCATCTAGGTTGGTCATAACTTTTCTTCCAAGGAGTAAGCGTCTTCTAATTTCATGGCTGCAGTCACCATCTGCAGTGATTTTGGAGCCCAAAAAAATAAAGTCTGACACTTTCTCCCCATCTATTTGCCATGAAGTGATGGGACCAGATGTCATGATCTCCGTTTTCTGAATGTTGAGCTTTAAGCCAACTTTTTCACTCTCCTCTTTCACTTTCATCAAGAGGCTTTTTAGCTCCTCTTCACTTTCTGCCATAAGGGTGGTATCATCTGCACTGCCTGTCAATTATACTTCTAATGTTCCCTGAAGCCCACTTGACTTCACACTACAGGATGTGTGGCTCTAGGTGAGTAAACACACCACAGTGGCTCTCCAGGCCAGTGAGATCTTCCTTGTATAGTTCTTCTCTATGTTCCTGCCACCTCTTCAGAATCTCTTCTACTTCTGTTAGGTCTTTTTCATTTCTGTCCTTTATCATGCCCATGTATGCAGATAAATCAACATTTCAAATATTTAAATACTCAATTATTAAGAAAATTTTAACAACAATGAATTAACACTATTATGTAAAGCAACATTAACCACCAGTTTTAAAATGGTTAAAAAGTCTGACAACATCTATTCCTATTTTTTTTTATAAACGCTTTTACTGAATATTAATTTGAAAAACATCCATATGGTTGGCATATATTAGTAGCAGCAGATCCCAGCAGCCTAAGTTCTTTTGAAGGTTTGATACAATATCTTAGTATATACCTCTGTAATGTTCCCCTGAACAACATTCTATCTTCAGACACCAAGACCACAATTAGCACTTCAAAAAGATGACATTACTTAAAAAGTAGTCTTCTTTGTGAATCAGATCAAGATGAGGTGTCCTGTAAATAAAGTCCGCTCCCCTGGAGGCGTTACATGAGGCTCCAATCAACGTATGCAGTCTATGTGTTTTAAAGAAAGGCATCAAGGAGCAAAGCCCACGCACCTCTAGCTTCTCGCTGAACTCCTCTGTATAGGGAATGAATCTGCTGTCTGTGTCACCTTTGTAGAACCAAGTACAACGTCTCACTTCGGCTGGCTCCTCGTCCCAGTACACGGCTTTCCGCATCCGGTCATAGAGGTAGACGTCGTAGCGCCCTCCATCAGTGCCAAGGACCACACTCTCAGGGTCTGGCTGGACTGGAAAACAAAGCCCACATTTTAACTGAACAGTTACAAGGTAGATCTAAAAGTAATAAATAATGAATATAGTGACTTGTCTAGCATTAAAGACAAAAAACAAAGCTCACTTCTATTCCAAAACAGAATTTTAAGATTAATCTGTGCTGCTCAAAATGATGACTCTTTCACGTAGAGAAGAAATAACCAGAGTAAAATATAAAAGCATCATGAAATAATTCCAATAACTGGTAGGCTTTTTCTCTATGTACCAAACCAGCAAACGCTCCATGAACATAGGTGATTTTTAAGTCCTAAGATGAAATATCTTCAGGATAAACAAAAAACCTATTTCTATAGTGAAACTTCTCAGAGTCTTAACCTACTCCTGTGCACCACCTCAAGAGATGGATGTTCTTGCTCCAGGGAAAAAAAAAGAGAGAGAGAGAGATGGATGTAGTTATAGCATTTTTAAAACTCTTATCTGAAGGAACAAGAGTTCCATAGAAAACGCTTTATAAATGACATATGAAGTGAAAGTGAAAGTCACTCAGTCATGTCCGACTCTCTGTGACCCCATGGGCTATAAAGTCCATGGAATTCTCCAGGGCAAAAATACTGGAGTAGGTAGCCTTTCCCTTCTCCAGGAGATCTTCCCAATCCAGGGATTGAACCCAGGTCTTCCGCATTGCCCTCTAGCTACCAACAAATAAAGGAAATAAGAAAATGGACATCTGGACTATATGAACTACTTTATTTCTTGGATTTAAAATACCTTTAAACAAAAACTTATTAAAACATATCTTCAAATAGCTTACTCAAATAACCCAGAACTTAATAATACAGTGTATTATTGAAAGTATCGTCACCTTAAGGTACAGAGGCTGGTGAGGTCTACAGTATTAAAGAAAATGACATTCATGAAAAGGAGGCCATGGATACTTACTCCTCATTCCACTCCTCCTCCAATCAGATACAAATGATGTAGGACCCATACTTACCTGAATTATAGATTTCTTCAAGATTCAGAGAGTCAAAAACACTGAAAGGCATCCATAGTTGTTTGTATTCTATCTCCTTGCAGTAAAACCAGTGGGGCTGGACAGGTTCATACTGGTTTTGAAGTGGAAAAGGAGGTGGTGCTTGCACAGGGGGTCCTGCAGGTCTGGCAGGTGCCTGCTGCTGGATTGGAGGGGGCAACCCTGCCTGCGCTGGAGGAGGGATCTGGGGGACAAAAGACAGGACCATCAGTCAGTCCAAAGGAACAATTCTGTGTATGCTGCAGACCCAAACTGACATTAGTAATAATTATTCTTAATATTTCTCTAGACCGCTATTAAATAACTAAGCTCCAGAGCAATTTAAATTTTTTAAAAATATAACAAAACCCCATGCCAGCTGGAAAGTGAACAGGGCTTTCTCACACTGATGGCAAAGTAAACTAACACCTTTATAGACATCAATCCAGCAGTACAGCTCCTGTCATTTGTTTCATCTTTAAGACACGCATAATCCTCAAGAATTCTGTGGCAGTCCAGTGGTTAGGACTTGCTACTTTCACAAGGGCCTGGAGTCATCCCTGGTTCGGGAACCAAGATCCCACAAGCCATGAGGCATGGCCAAAAATAAAATAAAATAAAAAATAATGCATATTCCTTGATCTACCTATTCCATTTCTAAGAATTCATCCTAAAGACCTAACTGTAAAAATTACCTACAAGGATTTATAACAGACAATCACTGGATACAATCCAAAGACCTACCAGAAACCTGACTAAAAAGATCATCTTTTACTCATATACTGGAATTCTCTAGAAAGATTAAAAATGTTTTAGAAAAAAACCTTAACATCTAAACTATGTTGACATAAAAAAACATATATAATGCTTGTCAAAGAAAAACTATGTTTATCTAGAAAAAGATAAGAAAAACATAAAAACTGAAAACAAGGTTTTCTCGTGGCAATTTTTACTCATTTGGCTATTAGTCATTTCTAAAATTCTGTGCAGTAAAAATACTTTTAAAAGCAGAATACAATTTTTTAAATTTTATTTAAAAATGATTTCAAAATATTCCATCAATGTTAAATTTACTGAGATTGATTACTGCGGTCATGCAAAAGAATATTCTTATTCTTAGGAAATATTAATACACACTGAAGTATCTAGGAGTAAAGAATCATAATGTATGTAAGTGAAAGTGAAAGTTGCTCAGTTGTATACAACTCTTTGTGGACCGATGGACTACACAGTCCATGGAATTTTACAGGCCAGAATACTGGAGTAGGTAGCTGTTCCCTTCTCCACGGGATCTTCCCAACCCAGGGATCAAACCCATGTCTCCTGTATTGCAGGTGGATTCTTCCTCAGCTGAGCCACCAGGGAAGCCCTATAATGTATGTAATTGATCTGCAAGTGTTTCCCCCAAAACTGCACATATACAGTGAGAGAAAGGAACAGGGGAGGAGAGGATGCTCCCACACATGTCAGTGTGCATGTTCACGAAGGAGAGAACAAATGCTCGTGACAGGGAACCTGGGTTACAGTACTGGGGTGTTCTTTGTCCTATTTTTTATTTTTGCAATGGTTTACTTAAAATTATTTAAACATTTTTAATCAGAATTCTTCAAAATTTCATCAGCAAACAAGTATACTAACTTATATTACATGCTACCAATCTGCTGAAATCCACAGTTACCAAGAGTTTGTATACTGGTATGATTTAGATTAGATGATAAAATGGAGCCCATTCTCTATCGCCACTGACTACAGTACCATTATCCCTGCCACACTGGGTTCTTAGCTCTTTCTTTCAATCTTTTCCCTTTTTCTGATTCAGTTCAATTCCCTTTGGAAGTCAGCTGAATAATTAGTTGGGGTAGCGGGAGGAAGCATAAAGGAATTTCATAAAATTTACCCAAGGCAAAAGTTATTCCATCATCTGTCTGAGATAGTCTGTCTAGATTCGAACTTTATAAATGTAAATAAACTATTGGAGTAATCAATTTTAGTCCCAGTAATTGAGCGTTTTGATCGGGCAGTATAATTAAAATAAAGAAGCGGATAATAGTTCCTTCGACTCTCACATATCTCCAGACAACATTCGTTATTGTTATCTTACATTAAATCTGGTAATACTGGCATACAGTTAATGCGTTAAAATAAATCATTACTTCCATAAATAGAAAATATAACCTAAAAGATGAACCATCCAATGAGCTACTTTTAGAAGATTGTTTACTTCAAAACCTATAGCTTACAAAAAACAAAAACAAAAACAAAGAACACAGTCTGAAAATAATTTGTCATCAAAGCACAGGTAAAAATGAGAGAGGAATTAGAATTAGTGAATGATAAAAAGATATAAAGTATGTCTTCATACCGGAGGCAAAGATCCTGGAGGCACCTGGTACATCTGAACAGGGGGTGCAGAGGGCGGAGGATGGGAGGGATGCGCTGGTGTCTGGCACTGCTGCAGCTGCGGTGGTGCGATGTAAGGATTAGCCCTGCTGCTTACAGCCGTGTGGCGATATGGATTGTATCCTTGTTGGGGCGTTCCTTGTGGTGGGCTCCCAAAATTCGAAGGAGGGAGATTACTAGGCTGAGAAGGCAGGTAAGGATTTATTCCAATTTGTGAAGCAGGTGGGGCACCATACTGTGCCTTTGAAATGGATGATGAAAATGCATTCGACACATCTTGGGATCCAGTTGTAAAAGGCAGAGCCGTTGGGGGCTTGGAGTAGGCTGATTGTCCAGCTGATGCTGCTGCAGTTGTTAACGGGGACTGTCCAATGTTCCCAAAAGGATCACTACTGCTTGATACCTGAGAGAAGTAACTAAATGTCTGTGGGGTAGATGTGTGAGCAGAAGTCTGCCCAAGGAAGCTGTCCTCCTCGCCCACATCGGTGGAATCCTCTGCAAGGGAACAGGAGGGTACGTGGTTTAAAGGGATGCTGTCACTCTGTGGACAAGATGCTATTTGGCAGGTCTAGCAATTATACCTCTGATTTTGTTGTTCAAACTTACATTTCTGCCTTAAAGACAATAATGAAAAACTTGTTTTTCTTTTTTCTTTGAAATGAAAAACTAGAAAATATCAGTAACAAACAAAAAAGGAGGGAACCCTCGCACTCATTCGTAAGCTCACCTCCCGGAGACAAGCACTGTTAATGCTTTTAATATGTTGATATATACCTTTCCATACTTTTAAAATAAGTAGAAATAGTTACATACCATTTATTTGGTAGACATGTATAAATTATGTAGAGGTATTTGTATATAACCCTGGTTTCCTGCATTCCTGTAGATTCTTTACAGGGAAGCCCATATTTGCATACAGGAGAATTTTTCAAAAAATGGAAACAAAATTTGTACGTACTAGTTCTAGATGTTATTTTGAATGATTTTTGAAATTTTGAAGAAACAATTCAAACATTATTCCGCTACCCAAATACACAGAACTTTATTTATACAGTAACAACAAGAAGCTATGTACAGAAATTAACTCTGTTGACAAGAAAAGGTGTGTCAGGGCTCTTACCTACAAAGCACTCATTATACAAGTGAACATGAGGTGCTGGCATTCCCGAGGAAAAGTAGGTCAACCATTCACTACCATCCCTAAAACCACACAGTATCACAACCAGGTAATCATCATTAGAGAATGACAATCAGTATTTTAAAAAGTCATTTCTACAAAGGAAAGGTCTGCTCACTTCCCTTTGCCAAACATGATCTTCACTGTTGGTATTTTGGCACCAAACTATATTATTTTATTCTCTCTTTCGCTACCAAGTTGTAAAATAATATTTTCCTTCTACATGGCCTAAAAAGTTGTTTAGTTTTCCTGAGAAACTTTTGAGTCCTTAGCTTGGAACATCACCTTTCTCTTCCTAATCTTTTTCTTTCTCCCATCTCAACCCCTTATCTTCAAATCTCTCTAATCTCCCATCTCTGGAGGCACAGAGCAGATCGGAACAGTGGACCCCTTCCCAACACACAGGCAGGCTGTGGTCTCTGTCCTTGAAACCTGCCAAAGTGTGACCTTGCAAGTTCTGAGCTCCTTCTTGACTTCTGCTGCTGAATGTGGCCTTCAGCTGTTAGGCTGCTCCCAGTTATATTTCACACATCAATTTAACTGAGATACTCCACTATTCAAAATACCCCTCTGAACTGTTTCTTCATAATTAAAATATCACTTTCTGAGCAAGGCCCCCTTTCTGCTTTTATCATTCTACTTCTCTGATACATTTCTGGTTCCTATCCTCTCTCTCCATTCCCATGAACCTCACCTGGACTCAGACTTCAGTTCATCTCTCAACATCTGAAAGCAGGGGGAAAACCTCTGTGGTGTTCTTCATCATTTAAAGCAACTTGGGATCAATCTGATACAAGAAACTTTTCTCTGATTAGCATCAAGTTTACAAAATACTGATCTCAACAAGCTGCAAGTCTCACCTCAGCACTTTCTAATTACATGTGGACACCTTTGGCATCAAGACCCATATCTTTAATAAGTGCCTATATACTTGTGACACTCCCAACTCTGTCCCAAACTGAGACTGATCGTATGTGTCCCAGAACCTATTTCCCAGCTGCTCCCTCGGTACCTCTGGCAGGTTCAGACGCAGACAGCTCAAGCTGAGTAAAGCTCGACCATCACCTTAACTGTCCCCCTTCACGTGCTCCTTTTACAATCTCACTACCTCAACAGATGTCTACCAACATCCATCCAGACATGAAAACCAGAAACCTTCTCTCTGAGACTCCTCTCTCTCTTTCATTTAATCATTTAGATCTTCAATTAAAGAAGTAAGTACACAGTATCTATTAGATGCCAGGTGGAGCTGTAGCTTGGAGCTGAAACTGAACAGATAAGAGCCTATTCACTGGACAGTTTGGCCCTCAGTGAGTCACTAAGTCCCAACAATTTGATGATGTAAAAATCTCTTACTTCTGTTTCCTGCTCTTCACACCCTATGTGGCTGACCAAGGTGAGAGTGCCACTCGCTCCTGCCTGACTCACAGTGGCATCCAGACTGGACACCTCTGCTACGGTCCGCTTTACTCTGGTGCAATCTCAGAAAACTCGTCTTTCTGAAATGCATCTCTAATGTCAAGGCCCTGTTTAGAACCCTCCAAGGGCACCCACACATCACACAGGATGTACCATGAACTCCTTAATGTGCTGCATGAGGCCCTTCATGACCTGGTTCCCACTAACCACTTGAGCCACTCCCCTGCACTCATTCTAGTCAAAAGAACCTGGGAGGTTAGGGGCAGGGACTGGCCAAGAGGGAAAGAGTTGGTGGGGAGACAGAATATGAGCAGCTACCTCAAAATCCCACCAAATCTGCAGGTTTCTCTCACACCTCCAGACTTTTACAAATGCCGGTCTCCCCAGACTTCCTAATTTCTATGTATCCTTCAACACTCAGCTCAAGAATCACCTCCTCTGTGAAGTTCTGAAGGTCTAAGGGATGTCCGCTCCCTGGTCAGCCAGCCTGACAGCCACGGCTCTCACAGCAGCCTATCAATCCCTCTTTCTGGCCATCACAAACCTGTACCACAACTACTTACACAGCTGGGCACAGTGTGTCGTAGAAGTCTGGAGTCACTGGGGACAATGCTATCTGCTCCTCTCTGTCTCTGTGACGCCTGTAACGGGGCCTGGCAAACAAGCTGCTCAGTCCAGGTTTGCTGAGTGAATGAAACTGCTTCCTGTTATGCCTCTTTCACTGAGACTGATTCATCGCTGCTTCCAATGCCATCGGTTCTCCTTTGTCTCTAGAAATTCACTAAATGGACTTCTAATGATCAAATCTTTGTTAAAGGTAGAAAAATATTTGTTAAAGAATTTTAGTTCTAAAACTAATTTCCTTATTAAAAAACAAACCACCTCCAAGAAACAATAGCTTTCAAGACACGTAAGTTACACTGTACTTGGCACTGAAGATGTTAACCATTTACTGACAGTGACAAACAAAACATTATAAAGGAACACGGGCATGAACCAAACATCTGTGAAGCAGAGGACGGTAAGAGAATTCCATGTACAGCCATATTTATTCCTGCAACCTCCAAAAGCATTCTGCTCCAGTCATGCTGGTCCTCCACCAAAAATGGCAATGTGGAAACAAGACAAACATATTCCTAACTCCCACCCTTTCATTCATTCAAGTCTCTATAGAAAACAATCTGCCTACAGCATACCAAGATGTGTTCTAGGTATATGCTCTTGCTCTCTCATGGAGCTTACATGCTAGCGGGACAAGATAAACAAAGATGTGGACATGTCAGGTGGTAAGCACCAAGAAGAAACGTGACACCAGAGGAGGAGAACCATCGTGTACTGCTCCGGTTCGCCCTTTTTCACCTCTCCATGAAACTTTCCTTGGTCCTCCAAATAAGAACAAATTATTCAAGAGAAAAATATTCACAATTTCCTGAGGAGCTATGTGCTGGGCACTAAACAAGATCCTAAAAATAAAAAGGTAAATAAGTCATTGCTGCAAACTTCACACAGCTCACAGTCCAAATAAACAGGCAGACATGCTAACTTTACAAACGTTTATGCAACATGATGTGCCAGACGCTATATTCAGTGCTTCACAAAAATCAATTCAATTCTCATGACAACCCTGGGAGGCTGTACATGTATGGAAAACGAAGCACAGAGAGGTGAAGTAACATGCCTGAGATCACACAGAAAGTTACTGCCAGGGCTAGGGTTGGAATACAGTCGGTGCTCCTAAACACCAGCTCTGGGTTATGCCGCATAATCATGAAAACGCAAGCTCCGCAGACACTAATAAAGATAGGTACAAAGTGCGAAGATGGACACAAGAGTGGCACCGAAGAAGAAGCCAGAACTTCCAACAGAAAGTGAGGCACGGCCTTGAAAGATGACTGTGCTCTATGCCTCTGCTTTGCGAGTATCACGAGCCTCTCCTAAGAGATGGTCTTCTGTACCCGCGGAGAGGGGCGACTAATCTATCTTACCTTCCCTGCAAGCACCTGGCTATGTTTAGCAAAAACGTGAGGAACGCCAGTGCAGGGGCGGCCAGCACTTGACCAGTCCCTTTGACGAAGAGCCTGGCCCCCGCCCACAAGACCCCAAAGTCCCGAAGCTACTCAGATCTGGCCACTAACTGCCCTGACAAGGAAGCAGAGGGTCGGATCCAGGCAAAGCAAAACCTCTTGTCCAACCCTTCGCCTCACGCCCCCCCGCCCACACTTGCCCAACCGGATCCCCATCTCCTTACTACCTCCGGGCAAGAGCAGGGAGGCCGAGGCAGCGGCGGCTTGGGTGACTGGGATAAAGGGCACGCTGAAGCTGAACTCCGTGGCCGAGGAGGAGAAAAGTAAGTTAGTGCCCGACGAGGAGGCCGAGGCTGCGGCACCGCCACCGTTAGGTTTCCTCTCGGCCATGGCTGCAGCCCACCGTCCGTTACACGTCTACGGGCGGCCGGTGCGGAAACACCGGCCGGAAACTGAGCGCAGTCGGGGCCAACACACTTCCGCACTTGCGCACAAGGGCCGGAACTCCGGGTGGCCGCTCAGCTTCCCTTTGCCTTCGCCAACGAGGCCGCCAGAAAGTAACATGGCGGCGCCGACCTCGCGCCCGGGTCCTAGCACGTGACAACCTCGACCACTGCCCGGGCGGGGCTGGAGAGGCTGGGGCTGGAAGAGGCTGGGGCTGGAGCGTGGGGAGATGAGGTGCTAGTGTTTGTTCATAAAAGTACGAATCGACACTGCAGATCTCGGGTTGCGGGGGCGCTCTGTGCTTCCATAAAGTACCCACAGGAGCGTTTAGATAAGATTTTGAGGAAGTGCGAAAGCCCGCACGTGTAGGTAACAGATTGCTAGCAGCAGACTAAGGGAGGACTAGAAGTGTGGGGCCCATTTGTGGCCAAGGTATAGACCAGCTCACTCGCTCTGACCGAACATCCGCATCTAACCCATTCACACTTTCTGCACTGAACTGAATTCTTGTCATTGGTCCAGAAACTGAAATGGTAAAACTTACAGAAAATACACCAGAGGATTTCTCAATTGTTAGCTAATAATGTCTCGTGAATGCATGATCTGTGGAGAAGCCCCTGTAGTTTTTACCTGCTGCTGCTGTCTGTTGGAGAATAAATTTTGGATGGTTTTTGTTTTCACCAGAAAGTGTGTGTGTGGGGGGGGAAGAAATGGTAAAACTTTTGAAGATTTTAAGCCAAAAAGCAAAAAGAGGGAATTGATGTTTGGGTGTGTGACTTTTTAACAGCTTTCTATAGTGGTGGTGATGGTTTAGTGGCTAAGTGGTGTCCACCTCTTTACCCGTCCACAATAATCTGATTAGTTTAATCCTAAAATATACTGTGGATAATTTGGATATAATTATCTTTCATATAGTTAGATTATAAAGAAAAAAATAACACAACTTCTTAAAGGATAGGAGAAAGCTATAGGAGAAACCCCAAAGAAAGCTTTGAAATAACAAAACTATCATGTCCCTCAGCTGTTCACACCAGTTCAGTCGCTCAGTCATGTCCAACTCTTTGCGACCCCATGCACTGCAGCACACCAGGCTTCCCTGTCCATTACCAACTCCCAGAGCTTGCTCAAACTCATGTCCTTTGAGTCAGTGATGCCATCCAACCATCTCATCCTCTGTCCTCCCCTTCTCCTCCTACCTTCAGTCTTTCCCAGCATCAGGGTCTTTTTCCAATGAGTCCATTCTTCAAAACGGGGCCAAAATATTGGAGCTTCGGCATCAGTCTTACCATTGATTATTTAGGACTGATTTCCTTTAGATTGACTTGTTGGATCTCCTTGCAGTCCAAGGGACTCTCAAGAGTCTTCTCCAACACCACAGTTCAAAAGCATCAGTTCTTTGGCGCTCAGCTTTCTTTATGGTCCAACTCTCACATCCATACATGACTATTGGAAAAACCATAGCTTTGACTAGATGGACCTTTGTTGGAAAAGTAATGTCTGCTTTTTAACATAGTACCTGTTTATTACCTAATAACTATTTAGTATGCTTACTGTCAAAAGGAAAAAGAAAAAAAAGCTAAGGAAAGCACTGAAGGGTGTCACAGGTTGCTGGTACATGTGACTAGGCCACCCAGGTTTGTTAATTGGCACTTACGTGGAGGAGGAATTAACTTTTCATATCTTCATGACAGGCAGTGGTACAAGTTAAAGCAAGGTACCCCCCAGGCTTCCCAGGTGGCACTAATGGTAAAGAACCCACCTGCCAATGCAGAAGACGTAAGAGATGTGGGTTTGGTCCCCGGGTAGGAAAGATCCCTGGAGGTTGGCATGGCAACCCACTCCAATATTCTTGCCTGAAGAATCCCATGGACAGAGGAGCCTGGCGGGCTACAGTCCATGGGGTTGCAAAGAGTCAGACACAACTAAGTAACGTGGCATGCATGCTGGCACCCACCAGGCTGGGAGGAGCTGTCAAGTCCTTTAAGAATACACTTCTGGGTGACAAATCTTTATATCTCAAAAGGGCAGAAAGAAGATTTATGTAGCTGACTTTCTAAAGTAACTACTTAAAGGAGGTTCAGGGGCCTCTATACCTATCACCTGGTTTAGGTCGACACTATCAATTCTCCCTGCATTGTTGAGCTTTCTCATGCAGGCATTTTAAGGGGGACAGGGTTCATCCTAGGGACATGGCCTTAAGCTGTTAGCAGCCATGGTAGGGTTTGGTCAAGGGGTCTTTGCCATTACTGTGAGTGGTCAAAGGCAGTATACTAAACCCTGGAGATACCATGGTACATAAGATAGATACAGGACCTTTCCTTCTTGCAGCTTACAGTCTGGTCAGAAAGACAGACAACTAAACACACAATAACCATAAAGTGTGATGAACGTGATAATGTAAAATTTCCAAAAGTGTCTTATGTGGAGTATTGACACCATCAGGAGAGGGAGTTGTAACCTTTCTAGGGGAGAGATAGCAAGTATTTAGAACAATCAGACCATCAACAAAGGGCTTACCTTGTCTGGAGCCACATGAAAGGCTTTCCTGAAGAAAACATATTTAAGTTGACACCTGAAAGTGAATGAGTAGAAGTTAACCAGAAAAGCTGGAGGAGAGGGGCTGAGACAATTAACATAAAGTTACAGTATGTAGGGATGCTTTAAGATGCCATATTTGAATGTAATAAAAGAAACCTCCAGCATGGCTGGAACCCAGTGAACAAGTGGGAGAAAGCCTGGAGATAAGAATGAAAAGTAGATCAAGGCCAACTGATACACGGTCCTTACATGTTAAGAATAAAAGGGACTGAAAGAAAGATTTAAAGGTGGGTGGAGAAATAATATTTGTTCTGCAGAAAGTTCACTCTGACTTCAGTGTAATAAAATAGATAAGGAAAGAGCAAACCTGAGCATAGAAAGAACAGTTGGCCGCCTGCTGCGGTGGCCAGCTGAGCAACGATCATGACTCAAAGGAGAGCAATTGCAGTCAGAGTGAACAGAAATAGGAGTGATTTCTGGGCAAAGGTGTCAGACTGAGCAGCTGGATCTTCATTTTCTTCCTAAAACTCTGTTGAAAGCACAAACAGGTTTGTTTGATTTGTTGTTGTTGTTGTTTGTATTTTTAGGCATACACCCCTAAGGATGAGGAGAATGTGGGAAGATTTGACAGCAACAAGATTTTACCAAAAAAAAAAAAAAAGGGGGCAAGTAGTAGATGATTTAGCAAACAGGTAATGGGGAGAGCTGAAAAGCAACATTATTTGTACCATAGGATCACCAAAAAGTTTAGGACCTGATAACCTCGGGCACCTCTGAAAGTGGCGGTCCAGTGGAAAACAGAGGTCCTGGAATGAGGAGGATTGGACAAAACTTTTTAAACAGATCCCCTCCCCCACTCTGACCCCCACTATAGACTACTGACCATCCCCCTTAAAGGAAAAAGACTGAGTGTTCCTTCTGGACAGGGTAGAACAGAAGGAAGATTAAGCAACTATGTACATACTAAGTAATAAAACACTTCCACACCCCTAGACTGTAGTCCGCCAGGCTTCTCTGTCCATGGATTTCCCAGGCAAGAATATAGGAGGAGTTGGCTGCCATTCCCTTCTCCAAGGGATCTTCCCCACCCAGGGATCAAACCTGGGTCTCCTGCATTGCAGGCAGATTCTTTACTGTCTGAGCCACCAGGGAAGCCCCAAATAGGAGGAAGATTGAGCAAATATGTACATACTGAGTAATAAAACACTCTCTTCCGCAATCCCAGCCCAATTTTCCACTTAGCTCCCAAAACACTAGATGCCAGGTCTTCAACCTCTCGGCAGGAGATTAGCAGACTCTTCTTGGGGTCATGTGAACAAACATCTAGAGATAATTAAATCAGGGCTCCCCAGTAAGACAGCCCAGACAGCATGGGATCTGCTCAGTTGTTCAGTCATATCCGGCTCTTTGCAGTGCCATGGACTGTGGCCCACCAGGCTCTTCTGTCCATGGCATTTTCCAGGCAAGAATACTGGAGTGGGTTGCCATTTCCTCCTCCAGAGGATCTTCCAGACACAGGGAGTAAACCTGCATCTCCAGCATTGGCAGGCAGGTTCTTTACCACTGATCCACCTGGGAAGCCCAGGCAGATCACCCCGTAATTTAGCTCACAATTAGCTAGCCCAGAATTCCCTGCCACTAGCCCAAATGTCTCTTCTTGGCCACTGATTCGAACATCTGGCCTCAACTCAGCTCAAAATGAACCCTAAGTGCTCATGAGCCTCTGGTGGTTCCTGCACCTGCCCCCACTCTTTATATTTGCTCCTGCAAATGCACCTCCTGCAATCAGAGCTTCTGCTCCTGCTGCCCTGTGGGCAATGCCAACTGTGCCCAGGGGTGCATCTGCATACAGGCAGCAGAAATGGGCTGCTGCTGAGCCTAATGTTGGGAAAGCCTGATTCCAGATGTAGATAGAGAAACACCTACGAATCTCCACTTAACAATTTTTTATTCTACTACCCAGACCCTCTTGCTACATTCCTATTTCCATGAAATATTCGTATAAATATTTCTATACAAATTAATGCTTTTGAATTGTGGTACTGGAGAAAACTCTTGAGAGTCCCTTGGACTGCAAGGAGATCAAACCAGTCAATCCTAAAGTAAATCAGTTCTGAATATTCATTAGAAGGATGGATGCTGAAGCCGAAGCTCCAATACTTTGGCCTCCTGAGGTGAAGAACTGACTCACTAGAAAAGACCCTGATGCTGGGAAAGAATGAAGGCAGGAGGAAAAGAACACAACAGAGAATCAGATGGTTGGATGGCATCACTGACTCAATGGACATGAGTTTGAGCACGCTCCAGGAGTTGGTAATGGACAGGGAAGCCTGGCGTGCTGCAGTCCATGGGGTCACAAAGAGTCAGACACAATTGAGCGACTGAACTGATTCATATAAAAATAAACTCATCTAGACAAAAATAACCACCAGACCCATTTACCTGCTCTGAGCTCCCAAACACCTTTTTAGTCCCCACCCTTTTTTGTTCAGGGATTCATTCAGCAAATTCTATTATGTGAACTTGCCCTTGTGCCAGACATGGGGGATACAAGAATGGCCAGACCAGCAGAGTCCTGACAGTTCACACCCTAGGGAGCAGCATTCCTCTCTTCCACACTCACATCCACCTGGCGAGGCAGGTAAACAGGGAGGACGAGGCACAGGACACTGGAGGGAAAGTGTGCTAATTTCTGATTCAGGGAACATAGAGCAACAGGGGGACAAAGTGGAACATAAAAATGGAGATACCCAGCAATTAGATAGATGGCTCTGAAACTGAAGAAAGAAGTCCAGCATCAGCTCACATGTGACTGATTTGGAAACTGGGGGTAGTGGGCAAAGAGCCTCATGCTCTGTCGATGTCAGAAATGGCCATTCTTTTGGAGGAGGGTTTGTGTTGCTTTCTATACAAGGTGACATCTTAGGTGTTAATTCAGGCTGACAGGTGTGATCAGAAGAAGCACAGGTGGGAGGCAGTCCCCACACTTTAAGTATATTTACCACATGATTGAGAAGAGCCGTTTACCTGAAAGTCAGTGATCCAGACATAACCCACAAAAGGAACAGGAAATGGTAATTTAGAAGAAATAACCCACACAGGAAGGCAGGGACTTTTAAAAATCTATCAGTAATATCTTCAGAGGGATCTGCAACCAAGAAACAGGATCAGGGTGCTGTTTGAGAAAGAAAAGAAATATTTAGGGAACAAACAAGAAAGTAAGTATAGGAAAATAAATACGAGAAATTTTCTCAAAAAGGAAAACAAAAAGACAAACAGATGGAAGCTAGGCGAGAAACCTAAGAAAATTAGAGTACCAGGCAAGAAAAAAACAGTATTTGCATTTTAAGAGCTCTGCTAAAAAGACAGAACATGCAGGGGAGGGAATCATCAAGAAGAAAAATTTATATCCAGAAATGAAGGATACAGGTTTCCAAATTAAAAGCATTTAGTGGGACTTCCCTGGCAGTCCAGTGGTTCAGACTTCACATTCCAACACAGGAGGTGCCTGTTCGATCTCTGGTCAGGAAGCCAAGATCCCACATGCCTCATGGCCAAAAAATCAAAACGTAAAACAGAAGCCATATTGTCATAAATCTGGGGAAGACTTTAAAAATGATCCATTAAAAATAAATCTTTGGACTTTCCTGGTGGCACTGCTGTGCTCTGTTACTCAGCAGTCTCCAACTCATTGCAACCCCATGGACTGTAGCCGGCCAGGTTCCTCTGTCCAAGGGATTCTCCAGGCAAGAATACTGGAGTGGGTTGCCATTTCCTTCTCCAGGGGATCATCTCGACCCAGGGATTGAACTCGTGTCTCTTTCTGTCTCCTGCATTGGCAAGCAGATTCTTTACCACTAACACCACCTGGGACAGAGTTGAGTCTCTGGTCCAGGAAGCTCCGTAAGCCGAGAAACAACTAAGCCATCACACGGCAGCTACTGAGCCCTGTGCTGCAGGTACCGAAGGCCACGCCCCTAAAGCCTGTGCGCTGCAATGAAAAGTGGCCCTCACTCACCGCAACTACAGAAAGCCTGTGCAAAGCCAGGAAGACCCAGCACAGCCAAAAAAAAAAAAAATTAATCTTAAAAAAAGAGGGGGTTCAGTATTCAGCACGATAGCTGAAAAAAACACATCTGAGCGCAGGAGACAAAGATCCATACAGATTCCGGAAGGATTAAAAACAGGTCAGATGCAAAGAAATTCAGCTCCCAAAATATTTACCTCTCAAGCAGACTTTCTAAGAATATGATGGAGAGGCTCCACCAAAAATAAAGGAATAAGGCTAAGTCTTCCTATATGGGCTGCAAGTAACAGGATATCCAACACAGGTGTACAGGGGAATTCAAGCACAGTCTCACACAAAAGACCCCAAAATGCAATGGTTCAAACAAATGTTCCTTTCTCACTCACACAAGAGTACATATTGGTGACCACGTTTTGTCTTCAACATAATGCTTCTGAGGCTGCCCCTCAAGGCAAGAAGAGGTGAGCTCAGTTCAGAGACAAATGTCCCATGTTGTTTTTCTGGCCAAACTGTGAGATGTGTGGGATCTCAGTTCCCCAACCAGGATACAACCCATGACCGCTGCAGTGAAAGCACGGAGTCTTAACCACTGGACTGCCACACAGTCCAAATGTCCCTTAACAGAAGTGAGACAGAAGTTAACACACATCACTTTTGGTCCCTTTCCACTAGTGTGAACTTCAACAAAAGGCACTCCCTTTGGGTACAAGAAGAGCTGGGAAATAACACTCCACGCTTGGGTAGCCACAATTCTGGTGACTACAGTTCTATAACAATGGAGGAAGAAGGTTTTGGTGGGCAAACGACAATTGCCAAGGCAGTCTCTCCCTCTGACCACCATTTACCAAGCCTCTGGCTCAGACAGTAAAGCATCTGCGTGCAATGCAGGAGACCCGGGTTTGATTCCTGGGTTGGAAAGATCCCCTGGAGAAGGAAATGGCAATCCACTCCAGCTCTCTTACCTGGAAAATCCCATGGATGGAGGAGCCCAATAGGCTACAGATCATGGGGTCACAAAGAGTCGGACACAACTGAGTGACTTCATTTTCACTTCCCAAATGGAACATACTCCTGCCCCAAGGGTGGCAACCAGCTGTCTTCAGCTTAAAAGTCCAGGATCTTTGGGCAGCTCAGCTTTTCCTAGTGATTCTGGATGTGGTTCCTCAGGAGCTGTGACTAAGACACTCAATAGATGGTTGTGGAGCAAGAACAGGGTAACTGCAATGGAGACTTCCACTAGGAATCAAAGAGGAATGGAAAGCACAGTACTCTGTTTCATAGAAACGATTGAGTCCTTCTAGACAAAAACTGAAAATACCCCTGCCCTGACAGTGGAGAATATTTGTGGTTAGTCCTGGCTCTCTTTGGTTTGGTTCTCTGTAAATAACTCCCACCCCCATCCACAGTCTTTACTGGCCCTGGCTTTGCCCTCTGGAGGGTTTCTCCTTGACTGTGGTCATCCAAGGCCATAAGTGGCATTGGGAAGTACATCCTCGTTAGGGGCAGTACAGCTTTGGCAGTTTACTTCCTGTTGGTATGAGTTTGAAGCCTGAAACTTGCTTTCAGGCTTGAACAGTTACAGACTCTTTCAGGCCAGCCCCTGGTTTGCTGTTTCCAGTAAAGTAACTTCCGTGTCTCACCTGAGCTCTTCCCTGGTGGTGCAGAGGTTAAAGCGTCTGCCTCCAATGCGGGAGACCAAGGTTCGATCCCTGGGTCGGGAAGATCCCCTGGAGAAGGAAATGGCAACCCACTCTGGTATTCTTGCCTGGAGGATCCCATGGACAGAGGAGCCTGGCCAGCTACAGTCCATGGGGTTGCAAAGAGTCGGACACAACTGAGCGACTTCACCTCACCTTACCTCACCTCAACAGTGGTTATGGTGGCTTCCCTGATAACTCAGTTGGTAAAGAATCCGCCTGCAATGCAGCAGAAAGTGAAAAGTGAAGTCGCTCAGTCGTGTCCAACTCTTTGCGAGCCCGTGGACTGTAGCCCACCAGGCTCCTCTGTCTATGGGATTCTCCAGCTAAGAATACTGGAGAGGGTTGCCATTTCCTTCTCCCAGGTTCAATTCCTAGGTCGGGAAGATCCGCTGGAGAAGGGATAGGCTTATCCACTCGAGAATTCCTGGGCTTCCCTTGTGGCTCAGCTGGTAAAGAATCTGCTTGCAGTGCAGGAGACCTGGCTTCGATCCCTGGTTGGGAAGATCTCCTGGAGAAGGGAAAGGCTACCCACTCCAGTATTTTGGCCTAGAGAATTCTACAGAGTGTATAGTCCATGGGGTCAAAATGAGTCACTCACAACTGAGTGACTTTCAATGGTGGTTAACTTGAGGTCATTTAAAACCAAACTACAATCTTGATCTGACCTTTGCTACAAAGCTAGATTCTTTAGTTTACCTGAGAAGTCTTAAAGGACTGATCCTTGAAAACACCTTTGAATAAATTTTCCTTGAGTTCGAATACCACATTGTTTTCTTTCAATCCAGGAAGGCCCCAGTTTCTTCTGTGCTTACAGCTCTCCTGATCTTGTGGCTGTGCCCACCTGTGGTTACTAAGCATTAGAAAAGTAGCTATTTGAATTGAGATGAACTATCACTATATAATATACTCTGGATTTTGATGAATTAGATTTAAAAAAGATAATAGTCTTCACATGGATTATTTGTACAGATTACAATATTTTTATATGTTGGGTTAAAGTGAAAATAAAAGTCACTCAGTTGTGTCTGACTCTTTGTGACTCCATGGACTATACAGTCCATGGAATTCTCCAGGCCAGAATAATGGAATGGGTTCAGTTCAGTTCAGTCAATCAGTTGTGTCCGACTCTGCGACCCCATGAATCGCAGCATGCCAGGCCTCCCTGTTCATCACCAGCTCCAGGAGTTCACCCAAACTCATGTCCATCAAGTCAGTGATGCTATCCAACCATCTCATCCTCTGTTGTCCCCTTATCCTCCTGCCCCCAATCCCTCCCAGCATCAGGGTCTTTTCCAATGAGTCAACTCTTCGCATGAGGTGGCCAATGTACTGGAGTTTCAGCCTCATCATCAGTCCTTCTAATGAACACCCAGGACTGATCTCCTTTAGGATGGACTGGTTGGATCCCCTTGCAGTACAAGGGACTCTCAAGAGTTTTCTCCAACACCACAGTTCAAAAGCATAAATTCTTTGGTGCTCAGCCTTCTTCACAGTCCAACTCTCATATCCATACATGACCACTGGAAAAACCATAGCCTTTACTAGACGGACCTTTGTTGGCAAAGTAATGTCTCTGCTTTTGAATATGCTATCTAGGTTGGTCATAACTTTTCTTCCAAGGAGTAAGTGTCTTTTAATTTCATGGCTGCAATCACCATCTGCAGTGATTTTGGAGCCCCAAACAATAAAGTCTGACACTGTTTCCACTGTTTCTCCATCTATTTCCCATGAAGTGATGGGACCAGATGCCATGATATTTGTTTTCTGAATGTTGAGCTTTAAGCCAACTTTTTCACTCTCTCACTTTCATCAAGAGGCCTTTTAGTTCCTCTTCACTTTCTGCCATAAGGGTGGTGTCATCTGCATATCTGAGGTTATTGATATTTCTCCCGGCAATCTTGATTCCAGTTTGTGCTTCTTCCAGCCCAGCGTTTCTCATGATGTACTCTGCATATAAGTTAAATAAGCAGGGTGACAATATATAGCCTTGACGTACTCCTTTTCCTATTTGGAACCAGTCTGCTGTTCCATGGCCAGTTCTAGCTGTTGCTTCCTGACCTGCATATAGGTTTCTCAAGAGGCAGGTCAGGTGGTCTGCTATTCCCATCTCTTTCAGAATTTTCCACAGTTTATTGTGATCCACACAGAAGGCTTTGGCATAGCCAATAAAGCAGAAATAGATGTTTTTCTGAAATCCTCTTGCTTTTTTGATGATCCAGCAGATGTTGGCAATTTGATCTCTGGTTCCTCTGCCTTTTCTAAAACCAGTTTGAACAATGGAGGGAGCAGCCTTTCCCTTCTTCAGGGGATCTTCCCAACCTAGGGATCGAACCCAGGTCTCCCGCATTGCAGGCAGATTCTTTACCAGCTGAGACACAAGAGAAACCCATATTGGGTTAAATATATTATTAAAATTAGTGTTACCACTCTGTGCCAGAGCAATGTCTGTTCTTTTTCTCTTCATTGAAAGGACTGCTGCTGCTGCTGCTAAGTCGCTTCAGTCATGTCTGACTCTGTGTGACCCCATAGATGGCAATCCACCAGGCTCCTCCATCCCTGGGATTCTCCAGGCAAGACTAGTGGAGTGGGTTGCCATTTCCTTCTCCAATGCATGAAAGTGAAAATTGAAAGTGAAGTCGCTCAGTCATGTCCAACTCCTAGCAAACTCGTGGACTGCAGCCTACCGGGCTCTTCTGTCCATGGGATTTTCCAGGCAAGAGTACTGGAGTGGGGGTGCCATTGCCTTCTCTGATTGAAAGGACTATTTATCCTTTTAAATGTATTCAGAAAGTCAGTTCACTTTAAAAGAAAGTGTTACTTGTTTCTTTTTACTTTTTAAAATTTAACTTTTAAATTGCATATGTGGTTTGCACAATATATCTGGGAGACTGAATACACAAACAATGGCCAGACTGCATTTAACAATAGAATTCTGACCCACATCCTCTGACAGTAGAGTAATGGATTGGTAAATGCCAACTTTCCTATTTGTTTCCCTCACTCCCCAGAAAATAGGGATGGTTAGAAATTCCTCCTTGGAAATTCCCTGGCGGTCCAGTGGTTAGCATTTGGCGCTTTCACTGCAGGGGCCTAGGTTCAATCCCTGGTCAGGAAAGTAAGATCCTGCAAGCCATACAGCATGGACAAAAAATAAAGAAAATTACTCCTCTGTTTCGTTTTCTAAGAAAGGGCTAGCTGTAAAGGAGGCTCTTGCACTTACCAAAATAAGACTAAGCCCATCCTCAGTGACTGTTTTATAAAATCTCCAAGTTTAACTCTTTAAAATGTTCCTGATGGGGGTCACTGGTGGTCCAGAGGTTAAAAATCTCCCTGCCATTGCAGGGGATGTGGGTTCATCCCTGGTCCTAGAAGATTCCACATGAAGCCTTGGGGCAAGTAAGCCTGAGCCACAACTATTGAGCTCACGCACACTAGAGCCTGTGCTCTGTAACAAGAGAAGTCTCCACCACAATGAGAAGCCTGCTCACCGCAGCTAGAGAGTAGTCCCCACTTCCTGCAACTAGAGAAACTTTGTGTACAGCAACACAGACCCAGTGCCAAAAAAAAAAAAAAAAAAAAAAAAACCTCTCCTGAATGTGTGTTCTCTCTATTGCCAACAGCCCAAATAAATGATCTTCTGCATTCCCTGGGGCATTTTGTCTTTCATCTATTCTCATCCACTATCCAAGCACTAAACTAGAGCCACATTATGCATTTTCTCTTTGTTATAGTAGCACATCACTTCTGAAAATAATTTCTGTCTTATTTAGAGTAATGCTAGCAGCTGTAAAAAAAAAAAAAGCTATCTCAGAATGCAATGTTCATATGAAAATCTAAGCTGGCTTTAGCACAAGGTCATTCTAGACATCACCACCCCATCCATCAGGAAAGAACAAAGAACATATCCAAGGCCAAATTCTTGAGAAATTGAAGTGGAAGTTCCAGATACACTTTCCCTTGTGCTGCTTTGGTAAGTGAAAGTGAAGTTGCTCAGTCGTGGCCGACTCTTTGCAACCCATAGACTGTAGCCCACCAAGCTCCGCTGTCCATGGGATTCTCCAGGCAAGAATACTGGAGTGGGTTGCCTGCTTTGGTAAACCTAGTCATATATGCCTGCCTAGCATCAAAGAAGCCTGGGAAATGTAGTTCTCAGCCAGGCAACAAACCTCCCCCTACACTTCATAGCTAGGAAATGCAGTTCTTCCCAAGACAACCTTTCCACAACCCTGAAAGGAGAAAACATATTTTTGAAGTCTCAATGAAAAGATTAATCCTAAAGAAAAGAATCTTTAGGATGATGGTGGTGGGAGACCCTAAGAAGACAGTTTTGCACCAGAAGTAGAGGGCAACAAATCAGATTAGAATAGGACAAAGGACTTTGGGAAAATAATGTATATAAAATACCTGATGTGACTTCCCTGGGGAAGTGGTTAAGAATCCGCTTGCCAATGCAGGGGACACAGGTTTGATACCTGTTCCAGGAAGATTCCATATGCCACGGGGCAGCTAAGCCCACAATCACTGACCCTGCACACACTAGAGCCTGTGCTTACCACAAGAGAACCTACCACACTAAGCCCACACACCTCAACTATAGAGGAGGCCCCGCTTGCCACAATGAAGACCCAGAGTAGCCAAAATTATAATTAATTAAAACATACTCAATGTGTCTGTTTAGAAAGGAGATTTAGGCACTTAATGGAAAGTATGCATTATCCATTCAGCAACTATTGCACATCTATGACGTCAGACACTGTTCTAGGTACTTGGGAACAATACAGTATAAAAATACCAAAATCACTGCTTCAAAGATCTCATAATCTAGTGGAAATTTTAGTGCAGCTGAGGTTGAATTCATGCTAAGTATACAGAAAATAAGCAAATGTTTACAAGAAACTTTCACCCCATCCTGGAGGCAACGACATTCAATTCTTTCCGCTGATTGTTTCAGTATTTCTGTATTTTAAAATTAACATTATATTGTCACTTCTGAGTTTTCCTTTTTTCTCCTTTGAATTATGTGTTGACTTCCCAGGTTTAAGAGGAGGTTTAAATCTTCTTTATCCTATCACATATATGAATCCTGTACATCCTCATACCCTTAGCTTCCTAAAGTTAAATTATAATGTTGCTTAGATAAATATTCTAATTTAAAATGAACTGAACTGAACTGATGCTGTTAAATACTCTTGAGAGCTTTGTCATGACATAAATTGTGACTCTTAATTTTCTATTCAAGTTTTTGTTTTCCTTGCCTTAAGACTTGGAATAACTTTCCCTCACGCTTTTCACCTAGCTAACTCTCATTTATCTTTCAAGTCCTAGTGAAAAATGTCACGTTTTCAGGAAATCCCTGAAGGATGCTTTCCCCAAAACCCTCCCTCACTAGACTAGATGGTGCTATTCATTCCTTTAATAGAACCTCACTTTTTCTTTCCTGGTACCTATCATGATTGTAAATGGATAATTATTCAGTAGTAAGTCTCTCACTGAACTGCACACAACAGGAAGGCAGTGGGTCTTTGTTGCAGTCCATGGGGGCTTCTCTTGTGGAACACAGGCTCTAGAGTGCGTGGGCTCAGTAGTTGTAGCCCACCAGCTTTGTTGCCCCTCAGCATGTGGAATTTTACTTTCCCCACGAAGGATCAACTTGGGTCCCCTGCATTGGAAGACAAATTCTTAACCATTGGACCATCACAGAAGTCCCTTAATGCCTTTCTTAAAAATACAGACTTGAGAGTGGGGGAAGTGTGATTGCCAGCAATGGCAAAAAAATCTTGCCATAGAGAAGTACTCTTATGGCCCTTCCCTTGGCCTTTTAAGTTTCATAACCACTCATTAGTAGTGTCAAAACATCTTGCCACAGGAAAATTAGAGGGTGAAATTATTCACATTATAAAGTAATTACATTTCAGTAGGATCACAGTGTCTCTTAAAGTTAAATCTGAACAATTGTCTACAAATCACTACAGAAGGAGAAACCAAAAGCTGGTGTTCTTAGCCACTGCTGAACTGGTGTCCAGCTGCAATTTCATATACAGCAAATTGCAATTATTATAATTTAAAAGATGTCCATGACATACATTTAATTTGCATTTTACTGGCCACAAAGCTAAATAGGATATTTCTCTATTCAATACCAGGAATCTTGGGCCCTTCTAAGCTAAATGAATGAATGAAAGTAGTAATGCCAAAGATTTGAAACAGTTTTCTCAGCTCACCCAAACTCACAAGAGCCAGATGTATAGTATAATATACCAATCACAGTCATTCCCTGGTATCAATTGCAGGCAGGGAATTGGTTCCAGGAACAGATATCTGTGGATGCCAGAGTTTCTTATGTAAAATGGTACGAAATAGTACAGAGGGCCCGGCGTGATCAGGTCTCCATAGCTTCCGTTTCCACATCCGGGTATTCAATCAGCCTCGACCACCAGACTCAGAGGAATGTAATTAGTTCGCAGAGACAGATACAAAATAAACCCTTCTGCCCTAAGGAGCGCTTGAGATCCAAGTTCAGTTCTCCAGCTCCTCACTTTTTAGGGAGTGGAGATGATCGCATTCGGATCATCCTTCTGTTAATATGCTGTATTTCAGGTTATGAGAGGGAGGTTTTCTCCGATATATTCCAGATCTAGGGGCTGTTTCATTACAGAACTTGGATATTTTCCAAATTTCCTCATTGAAAGGTTACTATTAACCAGACCTTTTCTGTGTACAGATACCACTGTCTTGATCCAGTCGAGGGAAGACTTGATCCAGTGGAGGAAAGTCATTACAGGGGGTTTCTAGCACGGAACCAAACAAAGGAGTTGCCATTGGCCAAAAAAAAAAACAACCAAAAAATACAAGTCACCAAGAGGTGGGCAGACACCAGAGGCAACGTTACCTTCTAATTTTGCCCAGAGATAACTTTGAGGTCTCTTTGCGCTTGTGCTTTTGGACTGTTGCGGTCTCCGACCTGCGCAAGGCCTCGCCACTATAAACAGATAAACCAGACTTCGGGAGTCTCTCCTTTCGAGTCTGCAGAGGGACACCGAGCAAAATGCAGCCCTCAAGTAACCACGCGGCAGGCTCGCGAGGCCGCCCCTGCCCTTCCCCTCGCCCGTCTCCAAGATGGCGCCCGCCCTGCCTCCGCGGCCCCTCCCCGCCGAGCCCCGCCCCCCTCCCGGAGCAAGGCCGCCCCGCCTCCCCGCCGCGGGGCCGCGCCGCGCGCTCCCGCCGCCCCTCCCCGCGCGAGCTCCACCCAGGTCGCCGGCAGCGCGGTCGGCGGCGGCGGCGCCTATTTCCCGCCATTGTGCGAAGTGGAGGCTGGGGGCCCGCACGCGCCGCCTGCCCGTCGCCGGCAGCGCCTCACCGCCGCCGCCACCGCCGCCGTTCCCTGAGGCGCGGGGAGGCCAGGCAGCCCGCGCCGCGAGGCTTCCCCTGCGTGGGAGGGCGCGGGCGAGGAGCGGCCGAGCCCCCGACGAGGAGCAGAGGCGCGCGGGACGCCCGGGCCGCGCCGGCTCCGGCCAGTCGGCGAGATGCCCTGTGGGGAGGATTGGCTCAGCCACCCGCTGGGCATCGTGCAGGGCTTCTTCGGTGAGTGGCGGCGCCGGGGGGGACGGGCGGGGTCCGGGCGGGCCGCCGAGTTCACCGAGCCCCCGGGGCCCGGACCCTGCCGCGCGGCGCCCAGGCGGGGCCGCCTCGAGGGCTCGAGCGGCCGAGACGGGCAGCCGGGCCTGCGCCGCCGGCGCTCGGCAACCCCCTCCCGCCCGGAGACTCCGGGCCGCGGCTGCCCGGGCCCGGGCCGCAGGTGCCTCCCACCTGCCCGATTCGCGACTCGCGAGCCGCCAAGGTTACGCCGCCGGGGAGCCGGCTGGCGGCCGTGATTGACGGCCTCGCTTTCCTTCGTGGCCCCGCGGGCGGACCCTGAGCCCCGCGTGCGGCCGGACTCTGGGGTTGAGGGTCCTCGAACCTTTCGGGAGGACCCGCAGAGATGGGCTGAAGGGGAAAGCACTTTGCCTATGGGAAGCCCGCAGGACATTTCAAAACTTCCGGTGGTTGGGGGAGTGCTCGCGTGCTTGCTCGCTCGCTGCAGAAGTTGGCTGTAACTCCTGTGTTACACACATCCTCCCCTTTCGAGATAAGACTTCGTGTGATAACTTAGATTTTTTCCGTTAGGACACCTTTAAAACCTGTCTCGTCTCCCCGTCTCCTCTTGGGCCAGACCTAGCAAGAAATGGTGAACGAACTCAGATGCGTTCCTGCATAGAAAGAGCTTAGCATGTGGCAGGCAAGCTCAGGAAATTTCACTTTCAGTCATGGTTAATGACACTTCTCGGGTAGGGTACACAAAGGAAAATTTAGGTCTGGTTGCCGTTCACTAGGCATTTTGGCCCCACCCCGCATGTCTTTTGCACTTAGGAGTGGTGGAGGCAAACCCAACCAGGAATCAGTGTGTAAGATCAGAACACCTGACTTGTCAGGAGGTAACTTGAACTTGTAAAGTGGCCTTCCTCACTTAAGACCTTGTGGAATATTGGTGTGAACGCTTATTAAGAAGCTAAATAGTCCGCAGCAGCCAAAACGGATGGCAGAAAATGTATTTCTTGCAGGAAAGGCTCACTGAGCAACTCTATTCATTTTCCTTGTGATTTGAACTTGTTCAGTTGTCTGGTTTCCCAGGCTGAAACTAGAGGCAGTATATTAGGAAACCCCTGGTTAGACATCCAGATTGTAGCTAGTGAACACTGACAACCTATTAAAGGAGAAATTTCAAACTACGTACATAGTGTTTAAAATTTTTTTTTAAATCCCTGTATATCTATCCAGGGCCCTTTTCAAAACGGGGCATATGTCTCTCTACTAAATCCTAGTAATTGATGCTCATAATGAATACTAGAACCCATAATTGTTTTCCAAAATAATGGCCTTAAGATGTGGAGTGAAGATTAAATTGCACAGTAGGTTTAAGAGGGTGCAGACACAGAGACACTTTTTAGGGAAAATCATTCAAAAGTAAGTTTTGGTGCTTAATTGATGTTTAGAAAATTTATGAGAAATATCCATGTCCTAGTCTGGCTGGATAAATGAGATGATTTTATATTTGGTATATATTTGAATGTATTTGCGTCAGATTTTGTCTCCTGTTTGTAGGATCCTAAGAGGCAAACAACTCATTATAGTAGAGTAGGTGTAATTTGGATATAAAATGCTGGCTCTACAATATTTTCTGAAGTGTGTGTATTGTTGGTGACCTGGACCTTGTTGATGTGTTTTTCCTCTAGAATGTCTTATTCTCATACAGATTGTGTCTTGGCAGAGAAGAAACTAATCCTTACAGTCATGATGTTTTTGTAGAAGCTGCTTTGATGTATAACGTATATTTTTGCTGTATTTTCCTATCACTGTGAATATATGGGATTGGATAGCTTTATAATAACAACATTACAGGTATGTTTGTGTGAGAAGTGAGGTGTTAAACTTGTAGACTCTTTTTGGTCTAATAGGAAATTGTTGTAAATCCATTTTCCCCCAGAGAGAAAAGTAATACTCATCTTTTGTGGTTTATGAGGCCTTTTGGGCCCACCCCTGCCCAGCTCTGGTGTCTCAGTGGTGAAGAATTCACCTGTGATGCAGGCGACCCTGGAGACGAAGGTTCGATCCTTGGGTCAGGAAGATCCTTTGGAGAAGGAAATGGCAACCCCACTCCAGTATTCTTCCTGGCGAAATCCCATGGACTGAGAAGGCTGGCGGTCTGCAGTCCATAGGGTCGCAAAGAGAACTGGGCAGGCACATTGCCCAGCTCTCAGACCTGGTCACGGCATGCCCCTCACGCTGAACCTTCTTCCAGTCCTCTGATCGTAAACGACGCCACTGGGCTTTCTGCAAACGCTGTTTCCTTTGCCTGATCAACACTTCCTCTCCCGCTTCTGTTTTCCTGGCTAAATCTTACTCTTCTTTGGGAACCTGAGTTAGGTAACTTCTGCTGCATGTAATTATAGGATCCTGTGAAGCGGACACGACTGAAGCGACTTAGCAGCAGCAGTGAAGCCTGAAAATTAACTTGTAAAGCATGTTGTTGAAATCACTCGTATCCTGGGTTCCTTGGCTGTGTTTTAACCCTGGGGATTTTAGAATGTGTATCTGTTTTATTTGCCGAGAATATACCTGTACATCGAAAATGCTCCATGAGGGATTTTCCGGTGGTCCGGGGTTAAGGCTCTGCAGTTGCAATGTAAAGGGCACAGGTTTAATCCCTGGTTAGGGGACCAAGATCCCACATGCTCCTCAGCCAAAAATAAAATAAGATTTTTTTAAAGAGAGTGCTCTGTGAATATTTGTTGAGCAGAGAAAAGACTGATTAATCAATCAGAAATGGTGTAAACTGGGGTGGTTACTGTCACCACAACTCTTAACTAAAGAGTCTTGGTGGACATTATATTGGTTCAGAGAATATGATCATACCAGGTATGAGTTACTTTCACATGCAAATTCTAATTCTTTTTCTTGGTTCAAATAAGAAACTTTGAAATTCTCTTAGTGACCACAAGCACAACTATATGAATCATAATTCATCTTTGTGAACCATATTATTTTGTATTTTGAATTTTTTGAATTTGTATCTGCCATATTACATATTTTGAATTTGTATCTGCCATGTTACAATTGTTCATATGTAAATTTTTCCCTGTAAGCTTTCATAAAATGCTTTTTCTGTTTCCATTCCAGTTTCTAAAAGATTTTATATACAGAACATTGAGGTCCATAGACTTAAGATTTAGAAATACTTTATTGAGCTGTGTGTGTGTGTGTGTGTGTGTGTGTGTGTGTGTGTGAATCGCTCAGTCGTGTCTGACTCTGTGGCTTCATGGACTGGAGCCTGCTGGGCTCCTCTGTCAATGGGATTCTGGAGTGGGTTGCTGTTTCCTTCCCCAGGGCAACTTCCCAACCCAGGGATCAAACCCTGGTCTCCTGCATTGCAGGCACATTCTTTACCATCTGAGCCACCGGGGAAGCTCATATTGAGCTCTATTATGTGCATAATGCTGATGGCTTGGTCCCCGCAGTGGTTGCTCATTAGTAACCTGTAACAACTTGCTTCCCTTAAACAGAAGCAGGCGTTGTTAAAAAAAAAAAGTTTTGTATACTTTTTCTTTTAATTTTTTTTATTTAAAAAAGGAGTTTTTTTCACTTGGATTAATAACTGCTTTAATTTCAAAATAAGTAGGACTGCTTATCACCTCAAATGTCTTTATGTTCAGATTGTTGGTTGGGTCAAGATCATTAGTTTCAGGTATATTCAAGGCACTTTGGTCATATCTAACAGAACTAGAATTAGACTAGCTCTTAGAAGGTCACTGATGTGTGGAGGAGAGAAGGGAGTAGTATCTTATCACTAGGATTTTAGAGAATTTCAAGCAATAGTAAAATCATCTAAAAGTCTGTCTGCTTTTTTGTTGTCACCATGATTCTAAACCAATAGTTCATTCCTTTTTGTCTGTACCCACCTTGGACCTTCCTACCACCTGGCCCTTGTTCAGTTGCTCAGTCATGTTCAACTCTGCAACCCCATGGACTGCAGCACGCCAGGCTTCCCTGTCCATCACCAACTCCCAGAGCTTATTCAAACTCATGCCCATTAGTCAGTGATGCCATCCAGTCATCTCATCCTCTGTTGTCCCCTTCTCCTCCCACCTTCAATATTGCCCAGCATCAGGGTCTTTTCAAATGAGTCAGTTCTTCCCATCAGGTGGCCAAAGTGTTGGAGTTTCAGCTTCAGCATTAGTCCTTCCAATGAATATTCAGGCCCCTGTTAGGCCACTGAAAAAAAGTAATTTAAGGTTATAGAGCCCAAAGGCAGGGCAGGTGGTTTGGTAACCCAAGAGACTACTGAGTGAAGTTGGAAAGCTAGCAGAAATCCAACCAAGCAGCACGTCTCAGTTTTCTCCCCTAGGCTATGTTCATTTCTGCACACAAACTTTACCTTTCTCTAGTCCAGGGCTGCCAGTTTCACTTGTCAGTTCCAACCTGCTTGAGCTAGCATCTTTATTTTTTCCAAAAAATTTTTTTGGGCTATGTATGCCCGGTCTCTGTTGCAGCATGCAGGACCTTCAGTATTCGTTGCGGCATGCAAGGCTTTAGCTGAGGCATGTGGGATCTAGTTCCCTGACCAGGGTTCAAACCTGGGCACCCTGCATGGGGAAGGCAGAGTCTGAGCAGATGAGCCACCAGAGAAGTTCCAGCATCTTTATCTTAATCCCAGATTTTAGGGTTAGAGGACCTAATTGGCCCAGCAGGCAGTCAGTGGTTCACTCATGGGCCAGTCAGCCGCTGCCAGGGCAGTGTTAATGGATGGTCATAACTACTGAGGCCCACACTCACCACTGGGGGAAGTTCTCAGGGAGGAATGGATTGGAGAGCCATGGCAAAAGGCATGTTTATATACACATAGACACACACGTATATGTATAGATATATACATGTGCATTGGAGAAGGTGATGGCACCCCACTCCAGTACTCTTGCCTGGAAAATCCCATGAGTGGAGGAGCCTGGTAGGCTGCAGTCCATGGGGTCGTGAAGAGTCGGACACGACTGAGTGAGTTCCCTTTCACTTTTCACTTTCATGCATTGGAAAAGGAAATGGCAACCCACCCCAGTGTTCTTGACTGGAGAATCCCAGGGACGGGGTGGGGTGTGGGGTGCCTGGTGGGCTGCCGTCTATGGGGTCGCACAGAGTTGGACACGACAGAAGTGACTTAGCAGCAGCAGCCGGATACATGTGTATGTATATGAATTTTTAAATTATTGAATAATAACTTGAATATCATTAAAACCAGTGTTACAGTATAAAATGAAGAGTAAGCGTGTGCTGCTTTTCTCCCACTGAGGGTCCCACTTCTTTAACTGTTTCCAGTTCTTTTTTTTTTTTTTTGCATTGAGATATAAAATTCACCATTTAAAAAAGTACAGTTCAGTGGTTTTTAGTTTATTCATTGTGAACGTGCAGCCATCAGCACATCGTTACTGTTACCCCAGAAAGAAGCCGCATATATGTTAGCAGTCACTCCCGATTGCCCCATCCACCATCCTCTTAAAACCACTCGTTGACTTCTGTCCGTGGTCTACCTAGTCTGGACATTTCATCTGAAGGGAATCAGGCAGCTTCTGGCCTCCTGCGTCTGGTTTCTAACTTTGCATGATGCCGTCAAGGTTCATACATGTTGTAGCGTGTGTCCGTGCTACATTCCTTTCCGCGACTGCAGACAGTACTCCTGGCATGAATATGCCATGTTCCATTTCTCCATAGGTGGACAGTTGGCTATTGTGAATAGTGCTGCTATAAATATGCATGGTTTTTGTGGGAATACACGTTTTCAGTTCTCTTGGGAATATGCCTCTGTGTATGATTGCTGGGCCATATGGTAATTTCATGTTAGAACTTTTCCCCAAAGTATCTGCACCATTTTACATTTCCACCAGCAAAGTATGAGGGTTCCAATTTCTCCAGTCCACTTCAACCTCTTCTTAATAATAGCCACCCTAATGAGGGTCAAGTGATATCTCATTAGGATTTCAGTTTGCATTACTGTAATGTAATAGTATATTGTATCTGTTCATATGCATATAGGCCTTTTGTATATTTCATTTGGAGAAATGTCTTTTCAGATTCTTTGCAGATTTTTATTTTTGACCACACCATGCAGCTGCTTCTCAAATCTTAGTTCCCTGACCAGGGATTGAACCCATGCCCTTGGCAGTGAAAGCCCAGAATCCTAACCACTGCACCTCCAGGGAATTCCCCTTTGCAGATTTTTAAATTGGGGTTTTGTCTTGTATTATTGCATTATAAGGGTTCTTTATATATTCTGTATATTAGACCCTTATCAGATATATGTTTTAGAACTATTTTCACCTGTTCTATAAATTGCCTTTTTGCTTTCTTGATAACATCTGATGCAGATTTTTCATTTTGATGATGTCCAATTTATTTTTCCTTTAGTTGCTTATGCTTTTGGTACCGTATTTAAGAAACCATTGTCTGATGCAAGGTCACAAAGATATATATCTGTATTCTTTGTTAGAATTTTGTAGTTTTAGCTCCTTACATTTAGGTCTTGGATCCATTTTGAATTAATTTTTGTGGATGATGTTATGAGGTTAGGGATTCAAATTCATTTTTTTGCATGTGCACATCTAATTGTCACAGCACCTTGTGTGTGTGTGTTTTAACATTTGCCAGTTTATCTTGAGGGATCTCATAAAGTACACAGATGAAAAGGAGCATAGGGCAAGGTCTGGTAGGGTCGCTTTTGGACAGCTTCTGTCTGCGTGGAGCTTCTCTGTGCTGCCTTTTCAGCATGTGGTTGCCTCCTCCACCATCCTGGAAGCTCCCCCAGCACTTTTTGTTGAAAAAGACTGTTCTTTACCCACTGATTCAGTTTGGCAGCTTTTTTTTTTAAATAAACTGTGTGTGTGTATCAGTTGACCATTGATGTATAGCGTCATTTCTGAACTCTCAATTCCATTCTGTTGATCTGTATGTTTACCCTTCTGCCTGTACTATGTTGTCTTGATTACTTTAGCTTTGTAGCAAGTTTTAAAATGATGAAGCATGAGTCCTCCAACTTTGTCGTCGTTCTTTTTTTTTAAAGATTGTTTTGACTCTTCAGAATCCCTTGTATTTCCATATGAATTCAGAATCTGTCATTGCTGCAAAAAAGGCAGTTGGCATCATGGTGGGGATCGCATTGAATCTGTAGCACATTTAGTTCTTTGGGAAATAGAGAATAGTAAAGATTGCAGATTCTAAAGCCAAACTGCTTCTTAGCTACAGGGCTATACCCAGGGCGTTTAGCTCTAATCATTTTTAATACTTCCCTTTAGAAAGAAATGGCAACCCACTCCAGTATTCTTGCCTGGAGAATTCCATGGATGGAGGAGCCTGGTGGGCTGTGGTCCATGGGGTCGCAAAGAGTCGGACACGACTGAACGACTTAACTAACTTCTTTATACTACAAAATTATTTTCAGTAATAATGATGAAATGAAGCTATGTGCAGTGTTTAAGGTAATTACATATTTCAAATTCAATCTAGACATTGCTTCTATCAACTTCTTCCTCAACCCTGCTTATTTTAGAATATTTTTGTGGTTGAGTTCTGTTATGACGACGTTGTTTCATGTTGGTATAGGTACCACACTTTAGATTTGAATAATCTTGTATTAATTGTATAATTAATGAATTTTTTGTATTAAGAGTAACAAGTTTCTATAGACAAAAAGCTCAACTGTTGACTGAATAGTGTTTATACCTACTAAATAGTTTGAATTTTGGTCTTTTAGTTATAATTCAATATAATATTTTATATAAACAGTTAAATTATAAATGAATTTTGATAAAACTGAAACATCTATAAAAGACACAAACTAGAAATCTTTCCACTGATGTTACCAACATTTTCTTGATTCATTCTTTACTATAAAACAAATAGCTGTTTAAGACAATGTGCTATGTTTAATTGCCCAGTCTGACTCTTTGCGACCCCATGGACTGTAGCCCCCATGCTCTTCTGTCCATGGGAATTGTCCAGGCAAGAATACTGGAGTGGGTTGCCATGCCCTTCTCCAGGGGATCTTCCTGACCCAGGGATCGAACCCAGGTCTCCCACATTGCAGGCAGATTCTTTACTGTCTGGGCCACTAGGGAAACTCATAAATACTGGAGTGGGTAGCCTATCCCTTCTTCAGGGGATCTTTGCAACCCAGGAATCAACCGGGGTCTCCTGCATTGCAGGTGGATTCTTTATCAGCTGAGCTACCAGGGAAGCAGGCCCTTAAGAAGAATATATTTCTATATTAAGATACAATTCAAATTCAGTAAAATGTTCACTTACGAGCAAAATTTGCACCTACTGCACCTCTCACTTCATACTATTTCACTGTGTAAAATGTAAACACAAAAAGTTGTCCAAGTTGTCCCATGGAAGATAGAATTGAAGTAATTCAAGTTCTCCTTCAGTTTTACAGTCACTGGGTTATTGTTTGTTTATTAAAATCTTTCGTATACCTGTAGGACTCTAGAGTACCGTAGGGCTTGGGGGATGCTCACTGCTCTAACCAAGTTTGGATTATTCTGTACCACTTAGAGGGCTTCCCAGGTAGCTCAGTAGTACAGAATCCATCTGCCAACGCAGGAGATGCAGGTTTTAAGCCCTCAGTTGGGAAGGTCCCCTGGAGAAGGAAATGGCTACCCACTCCAGCATTCTTGTCTGCCAGGCAGAGGAGCCTGGCAGGCTACAGTCCCTGGGGTCGCAAAGGTTTAGCCTTGACTGGGCGTGCACACTCGTACCACTTAGAAATTCACTGTCCAGACAAATGCATGTGGCTGAGTCTGTTTGGGGAGCTAAGTATATAACAGAGGATGAGATGGTTAGATAGCATCACCAACTCAGTGTACATGAATTTTGAACTCCGGGAGATAGTGAAGGACAGAGGAGTCTGTCCATGGGGTCACAAAATGTAACAGAGGTTCTTCAAATAAACTTCTGTGTCAAATGAGATATTTATTAAAGGGTAAGTAGTAAAAATGTAGTAATTGCAGCCCTATGGACTGTAGGCCCTCCAGGCTTCTCTGTCCATGGAATTCTCCAGGCAAGAATGCTGGAGTGGGCAGCCATTTCCATCTCTGGGGGATCTTCCCAACCCAGGGGTCAAATTTGGGTCTCCTGCATTGTGGGCAGATTCTTTACCATCTGAGCCACTGGGGAAGACTGTATTAAAACTCAGCAGTAGTCAGCAGTTGTTTAGGATTTATACCAGCAGAAGATTTTCAAAGGAAAAATAGTTTATCAGTGACATTGTTTAGAATGGTTAATTCATAGTGATGGTAGAAGTGGAATGGATTTTAGTTGGTTTTGTTATTTTTAGATTGTCTGCAGGAAAGCTATCTCCCTATTGCTAGCACTTAGGCTAGAGACTCCTACCACTTCTGTAGTAGGTCACTGCTCGACCCCTCCTACTTCCTAACTTTGAGGGTGAACATGTCAGTTAACCTTTCTTTACCTCAATTTTATCATCTGTAAAATGGGAATAAAAGAGAATCCCCTTTTTTGGTGGGCCATGTCCTCTTCCAGGGGATCTTCCTGGCTCAGGGATTGAACCTGCGTCTCTGTGTCTCCTGCATTGGAAGGCAGGTTCTTTATCCCTAGTACCACCTGGGAAGCCCCTGTATGAAACGGCCAAACTGTGTTCCAGAGTCGCTGTACTGTTTTGAAAGAGCAGATACCATTAGAGGCATGTGAAAGAGTAATAGACAGGGGAAGAGTGATACAGACAGGTCTGTGGATAGAAATCCAACAACTTGGATGAAATAGACCAGTTCTTTTAAAAATACACTATTGATTTCCTATTTCTGCTGCAATAAATTACCACAAATTTAATTGCTTAAAACAACATAGATTTATTTTTTATTGTGATAGGGTTGGTTTACAGTGTTAATTTCTGCTGTATAGGAAAGTGATTCAGTTGTATATATATAATATAAATATTCTTTTTAATGTTCTTTTCCATTATGATTTATGACAGGATACTGTATCTTTTTGAACTGTAGTTTTGTCCCAGTATATGCCCAAGAGTGGGATTGCTGGTTCATGTGGCAACTCTAATTTTTAGTTTACTTTTTTTTTTTTTAAACCTCCAAACTGTTTTCCATAGTGGCTACAACAACTTAACATTCCCACCAACAGTGTAAGAGGGCTCCCTTTTCTCCACACCCTCTCCAGCGTTTGTTACACAGATGTATTATCTTACAGTTCTGGAGACCAGAGTCTGATGTAGGTGTCACTGGGATAAAGTCAAGGGGTCCATAGGTCTGCCTTCCTTTCTGCACCCTCTAGGGGATACTCTTTGTTTCCTTGCCTTTTTACTGCTTCTAGAGTTTGGCTAATTTCTTGTGTTGTGGCTCCATTCAGTCTTCAAAGTCAGCAACAGCAGGTCAAGTTCTTCTTACATGTTCAGTTCAGTCGCTCAGTCCTGTCCAACTCTTTGTGACCCCATGAATCGCAGCACACCAGGCTTCCCTGTCCATCACCAACTCCTGGAGTTCAAACTCAAATCCATAGAGTCGGTAATGCCATCCAGCCATCTCATCCTCAGTCATCCCCTTCTCCTCCTGCCCCCAGTCCCTCCCAGCATCAGGGTCTTTTCCAATGAGTCAACTCTTCTCATGAGGTGGCCAAAGTATTGGAGTTTCAGCTTTAGCATCAGTCCTTCCAACGCACACCCAGGACTGGTCTCCTTTAGGACGGACTTCTTGGACTTCCTTGTAGTCCAAAGGACATATATCTTAGTTCCCCTCAAATCTGTATATGCAGTATCTAATCAAACTGAAATTTAAACATCAAAATATAATCTTACAGAAACTTCAGCAGTCGTTTTCAGGTGTTTCTCAGGATTACTTAGAAATGTTTAGAATCTAGAATAAGCAAGACAAACTTTAAAGCAAAGATGAAGAACATCACTACTTAATTTTAAGACTCACTATCAGGCTATAGTGATTAAGACAATATGGTATTGGCATAAGGATAGACAACTCTTACCAGTTTAACAGAATATGGTAACATAAAAACAGGAATTGACAGTAGTACCACGGTAATTTACTTATTTTTAAAAATCTCATCTGTTACTGCTGAGGGCCAGTGAGAAGACTTTCCCCAATTACAGCATCTATTATTTCTCATCAGTGTTGGTCTTGGACCCATGCAACTTTGCTAATTCTGTAGGAGGAAAGATTGACAGTGTATGAGTGAAGTTCCTCTTCTTTGACCATGGTTTTGTGGGATATGTTGAGTGAGTGGTTATTTTTTTGCATGTTTTCTCTTTGGTAATTGTGTGACAGTTAATTGTCACTCTGTTTGCCAAAGCAGCTTACCACTAGAACGTCCTTTAAATAAGACTGGAACAAATAGATATCTTTCTGGAAAAAAAATGAGCCTTTATGTCACACTAGAAACAAAAACATTAATTTGGTATATGATGGGTATTACAAAGATTGACAAGATGAAGTATTGAGGCAGAGCACTGGACCTCCCGTAGGCTGTTGGTGAGAGTGTAAAAGTGTGTCTGTCTTTTGTTCCTCAGTTCCTGTGACCACTTAAACTAGGGCAAGAGAGTGCAAGGGTGCCCACGTTCAGACGGCCAGGAATTCATGAGAAGGATGATAGTGATATGTATGTGCTCAACAGGATTCTTGGTTGCCTGCAGCCTAAGTCTATTCTGCTTAAACCAAGGAAGATGAACACATTGTTTCAGGTAACGGTTCCTGAGTGGACTAGTGTCTGGCTTACCTACAGCCAAATACTTCAGAAATCAGCCTCTCTGCTCCACTTTCCCCTGGGATGGGTTTGTTTTCAGATGGACCTCGGTCATTGTGGCCACAGGCAGCTGTGGGATTTGTTGGACCCAGCTCCTGAGCCTTATACCCGGGGTTGTCCTTGACTGAGGCCTCCCTAACCTGATCATCACAACTACTGTGAGGCCTCCGTCAGGTCCGCCCCGGGGCTGAGAGTGAGGGTGCTGTGGTTCCTCCTCAGGAGAGGCACTTGGTAGAAAAAGGGGAAATGGGTGCTAGTCTTGCGAAACAGCCTATTTTTCTCAATGTTTTGTCTATTTAATGTTTATTTCTCTGACTCCAGTAGCTGTGTCCCAGGCGCTTGTTAGAGCCTGGGAATGTAAAGGTGAATTGTTGATTAACAGAGAGTGGATCTGTAGCCTGGCATTGAAAACTCTGTAATGTGTTTGGTCTCATCTTCCTTTTGTTCGCTAGCTTTGTTCTTTTCCAGCCACTTTGTGCTCGGGTATTTGAATTTCTGGTATGTCCGTCCTTGTCTTTGGCTTACTATTACTCTTCCCTCCCTCGGAATGCCTTGTGTCTGCAATGTGCCCACCCCTCATACCTCAACATGGTTCCATTCTGCCTCTCTTCCCAGGCCTGGCTCAAACACCACCTCTTTCAGAAGCCCTCTCTGAGATATTTTGACCTTCATTATTTTCTCCTCTTTGCTTTTGCCTGTTATTCTGCCCATAGCTTATCTTAGCTCTCATGTGCTTACATGCACCTCCAGGAGATCTTCCCAACCCAGGGATGAAACCCACGTCTCCTGCATTGGCAGGAGGATTCTTTACCACTGAGCCACCTGGGAAGCCCTGTTTTAGCTCTGCTGCTAAGTCACTTCAGTCGTGTACGACTCTGTTGTGACCCCATAGACAGCAGCCCACCAGGCTCCCCCATCCCTGGGATTCTCCAGGCAAGAACACTGGTGGGTTGCCATTTCCTTCTCCAGTGGATGAAAGTGAAAAGTGAAAGGGAAATCGCTCAGTCGTGTCCGACTCTTCTCGACCCCATGGACTGCAGCCTACCAGGCTCCTCTGTCTATGGGATTTGCCAGGCAAGAGTACTGGAGTGAGGTGCTATCGCCTTCTCCGAAGTTCCTTCAGTTCTAAGGATCCTGATAGCACCTGGCAGAGTGCTGGGCATAAAGTAGGCTTAATACATAATGGGTAGTTACTGTACTCCTGAGAATTTTGGAATTCTCTGCTGCAGTCCTTAAACTGTTCAGCAGTACCAGATGTTTTGTTAACATTTCATAACATGTAAGTTACTTCAGAAGTAACTTGCTGCTTCCTAGTCACTCTTTGATGTAGCTTCATCGCCTGTGATGTGGTGTATTCAACCTTCTTACACAGATGCAGTCAGAATGGTGGTGTTGGCAGTCATGTCTGCTTGTAGGAAACATCCGTTTTGACTAGAAGCAGAAATACCCAGTCTAGTCCCTCCCACCCCATTCAGTGATCCTTTATTGGCATGAATTTAGTAGAGCAGGGCTTCTCAAGTTTCAGTGTGCACCAGAATCGCCTAGAGGGTATCTTAAAGCATGAACTGCTAGGGCTCACCTCCAGAGCTTCTCCCTCAGTGGTTCTGGGATGGGCTCCCAGCCTTGCCAACAACTCAGGTGGTGCTAGCGCTGCTGGTCTGGGAAGCTGCACTTGAGGACCAGGTTACTAGGAGTAGATTGAACCCTTGGGGGGCTTTGCTGTAGCTCGGTTGGTAAAGAATCCATCTGCACTGAGAAGATCCATCCCGGATTGAGAAGATGCCCTGGAGAAGGAAATAGCAACCCACTCTGGTATTCTTGCCTGGGAAATTCCATGGATAGAGGAGCCTGGTGGCCTGCAGTCCATGGGGTTGCAAAGCGACGGACATGATGACTAACATACACACACAAGGATTTAACCCTCGTTGCAGTCAGAATCACTGACGGCGCTTTCACCTCCACGAGTGCTTTATAATAACTGTCCTTTGCTCAGTTAAGTGAAAGCATTAGGAATCTGCTACAGCAGGTGTTACCAGCATCTTATGAGTGTTTCTAACAGAACCAGCTGCATAACAAATAAAGACAAAATTCCTTTACACCACATTTCTATAGCACTTGTGTGATGTATATGGTACCCATGCATTGTTGGAAGTATTGACCAGCTCTGGTTCAGTTCAGTTCAGTCGCTCAGTCGTGTCCAGCTCTTTGTGACCCCATGAATCGCAGCACGCCAGGCCTCCCTGTCCATCACCAACTCCTGGAGTTTACTCAAACTTAAGTCCATCCGTGATGCCATTCAGCCATCTCATTCTCTGTCGTCCCCTTCTCCTCCTGCCCCCAATCCCTCCCAGCATCACGGTCTTTCGCATGAGGTGGCCAAAGTATTGGAGTTTTAGCTTTAGCATCAGCCCTTCCAATGAACACCCAGGACTGATCTCCTTTAGAATGGACTGGTTGGATCTCCTTGCAGTCCAAGGGACTCTCAAGAACCTTCTCCAACACCACAGTTCAAAAGCATCAATTCTTCGGCGCTCAGCTTTCTTGACAGTCCAACTCTCACATCCATACATGACCACTGGAAAAACCATAGCCTTGACTAAACGGACCTTTGTTGGCAAAGGTCTGGTTAGGTAGTTCTAATTCATGAAAACATGAGTATATATGTTCCTGGGTTTGTTTGGGGTTTTTTTTGTTTGTTTGTTTGTTTGTTTTTGATGATTCACTTTTTAGTCTTGGCCAGTTCCCATAGTTTTTCAAAAGCTGGTTTCTTATCCTTAATATGACATTAAAAACACCTTTTTCTTATTTTGCAATCATCATTGCAAGAGGTGTGCTGAATCTTGGGAGCAGGGCAAGTTTTGTGAAAATTCCTTGTTTGGTCCTGAGGTATCTCCTGTAGATTGCTTACTAGAAGAGAGAGGGGGAAAGTGACTACTGTGGATAACTTGGCTGTCACTTTTACTGGGTGGTGAAAGTTAAAGTCATGCGTGGAGAGAAGATGGACATCTCCTGTCTCAGTGAGGCACGTACAGCCGTTCAAGGACACCGCATGCTCATGTAGCACCCTGACTGGCAACGCGAGGCTGCAGTCCACGTGCAAAGAAACAGCAGACAGACCCAGTGAGGAACATTCTGTTTCATAATGGGTTTGTATTCTTCATTATCAGTGTCATAAAAGATAAAGATTGAGGAACTGTTCTGGAATAAAAAAAAGATTAAAAGGAAAAAAAGCTAGCAGAAAGCAGCCTGTGATCCTAAACTGGATGTGCACTGAAGTGGAAAAAGTACAGGAGACAATAGTGTTGGGTCAGGAGACAAGCTGGAATATACGTGGTAGGCTTGATAAAAAAAGTTTGGTGTTGATTTCGAATTTCCTGAGATTGATAGCAAGTACCGTGGTTATGTAAGATAATCTCCTTATTCTTAGGAAACACACTGTACAATTTAAGTGAACGTCACTCAGTCTCGTCCGACTCTTTGCGGCCCCTTGGACTGTACAGTCCATGGAATTCTCCAGGCCAGAATACTGGAGTTGGGTAGCCTTTCCCTTCTCCAGGGGATCTTCCCAACTCAGGGGTCAAACCAGGTCTCCTGCACTGCAGGCGGAGTCAGGGAAGCCCAAGTACTATTTAAAGGTAAAAATAAATGATGTGTGTGTGATGTAAGCTCAAGTGAGAGAAATGTGGGAGGAGGGAGAGAGCAAGCAAATAATAAAGTGAATAGGGGCAAGGGTACAGGTGTTCTTTGCAATTTTCATTGTGACTTTTTGGAAGTTTGAAATTACTCCCAAATAAGTTCTTTTTAAAAAAAAAAGAAGAAGAACACACTCTGCTTTTCATCAGGGTAATTGTAAGTGTTTTAAATATGTATTAAAATGTTTTCAAGCAGCAGAGAGCTTTTCAGGTGATGGTTCCTGTGCTGCTCTGTCTGGGGGCCTCACCTCTCACTGTGGAAGAGCTCTTGGCAGACTGTTAGCACTTGAGAGCCCGCAGGGGCTCGGCCTCACCCCGACTGTAATATCCAGCCCCTGACCCAGCAGCTTCTGATGTCTTGCGCAGCGCTTCCGATAAGGCACCCTAAACTAATGTACTTTCAGCTTTGAAAAGTATATTTTTCTTACAGCTCAAAATGGAGTTAATCCTGACTGGGAGAAGAAAGTAATAGAATATTTTAAGGAAAAGCTGAAGGAGAATAATGCCCCTAAATGGGTAAGCTTATTATTGCTGTTTGCTGGGGGTGGGTGGGCGGCCGAGGGTTGGGCAGGCTTCCAGTTTCTCACAGTAGTGATCCACATATAACTTAAAAATATATAAAGTAACGTGTACCACCCTCTGCCTTAAGTGCTTATGTATGAAAAGATTTTGGTCTCTTGCAATTTAAATTCAAGCAAATAAATGCTTCTGCACTGGCACCTGTAGGTGGCAGTAACTGACCGTGGAAAAAAAAGGGTAATTGTGAGAGCTTCGATGATCTTTCATTACCTTCATTTTAAAGAATTACTTGTATGAGTTTTTTTTTAATACTTATTCTACATTACAATACTGTATTTGTTTTACTTGTATGAGTTTTAAGAGAAGAGCTCAACAAAGCAAATGCCTTTCTGCTAAGTGGAAAGTGTTCTGAAGGAAAAGCATCCTTTGACATTATAATCAAATGTCATCATACGAACTGAACTTGCAAGAATGCGGAAAGGACTTTTTCAGCAGTTGTGTTGTTGACCGTTGAAATCATTTGGCTCCCTGATGGGGCTTGATTTTGTATGTGGGGTGGGTAGGTGGGGAATGGCAGTTAGTCTGGATATATATGTGTATGTGCTTAACATTTTTATACAGAGACTCTTTTGACTTGTTTGTGTTCCTTTAAGGTACCATCGCTAAATGAAGTTCCTCTTCATTATTTGAAACCTAACAGTTTTGTGAAGTTTCGTTGCATGGTTCAGGATATGTTTGACCCTGAATTCTACATGGGAGTCTATGAAACTGTTAACCGAAACACAAAAGCACGTGTATGTATTGCTGTTTTCATGAAACTTAGTGTTTGCAGTTAGTAGGAGTAGCTTTGACCTTGTGTTGTCCATGGCAGTTTTGATTCTGACATCTTGATGTGATACTGTTATTTTTTGTTTTGGTTGTAGGTTCTTCATTTTGGAAAATATAGAGATGTAGCAGAGTGTGGGGTATGTATACTTAAAATATATAAACAACTTTTTAATGAGCATTTTTTCCTGGGCAGGGAATATTATTTTCCTTTGATTGATCATAAATTTACTTATCTTGTATATAAGTTCTAAGAAGTCATGTGAAATGTTTTGTTTATTTGCCTTTTACTTGAGTTTCTCTGATACAATTTTTTTATCTTCTAAAAATGTCTTAGAAGGTGGATTATTGTAAATGACAAAGTTAATTCCTTTCTTTTCCTAATATCTAGACACTTGCTTTTAAAAATTACTTAAGTTCTTTTAAAATTAAAAGTAGAATAAAAATGAAAGAATATTACTTGATAGCTTTGCATGCGCTTAATTTTTTTATACCTTTTTTTTTTCTCTTTTGGCCACACGGCATAGCATTTGGGATCTTAGTTCTCTGACCAGGGATCAAATCCACACCTCCTACACTGGTAGCAAGGAGTCCTAACCCCTGAACTGCCAGGGAAGCCCCTACATGTGCTTAATTAAATTTGATTAAATCCTGCCCTCTTTTCCTGGGAAGAAAAAAGTAAACTTAAGCCTTCTTTGATAAAAGGAAGCAATAGAAACTCTCCTACATATCAATAATGGGAAAGGGAAGAAGAAAGAAGACAAAATCCTAGAATGAATAAACTAGCTCAGCAGGCTGATCTGTGTGGAAGAATGGCCCTAATTAGGAAGGTTTCTATAGAGAGTGACATATCACTTCCTACACTTACTTAGAGTAACGGACTCGTGAAAGATGAATTCATTTAATCTTTTGATGACCTCCAGGTCTCCCGTTGTCTTTTTTCTTTTAAGGGCGTTTCCATGACATGGTAATACATTGTTGTGCTGAGTCTAATGAGTCAACTTTATAATCCTGCGTTCCTGTTTATGGAGCCCTAAGTTACATTAAGCTGATAAATTAATACACAGTTTTTCTTCTAGTATACAATAATCCATTGTCTCTCTAACTCAGTAATCTCAACATCTGGAAATGGCAAAATAAAATACATGGGGGTGTCCATCTGTGATACTCCCAAAGTTAAAGAGTTTGTGCTGTGTTTCTGAAGTCATAAGTAAGAACACTATACCAGGAAAAGGGGACTTTGGCCCTGAAAAGAAAGAAAGAAAAGCCACTTTGCTTACACATACCATCTCAGACTCAATTGATGTCTCTGGCATTCTTTCTTTCTTTGTTTTTCTCTTACAAGATAGAATATAGATTCTGTTTACTCGTAAGGGATTTTTTTGTGTACTCTAAAAGTAATATGAGTATCTTGAAATAATTTCTTTTTTAAATCTCATCTCAGAGCAACCTCATAAGAAGTATATCATTGAATTACTGTTTGATAGGCTAATGTTGATAGCATTCCTGTGAGAGAGACAGTGGGATTACCATGAGTGTTGTCTTTGAAAAAAACTAAACAAAATACTGTGTTTATTTTAGGGATTTAATTTTATAGCCTAGGGTATTGTGTATTTTGTATTTGAAGGAAGCTGCAGTATGAATTGGGCTTCCCTGGTGGCTCAGACAGTAAAGAATCCGCCTGCAGTGCAGGAGGCCTGCATTTGATCCTTAGGTCGGGAAGACCCCCTGGAGGAGGGCATGGCAGCCCACTCCAGTATTCTTGCCTGGAGAATTCCCATGGACAGGGGAGCCTGGCGGACTACAGTCCATGGGGTTGCAGAGTTGGACACACTGAGCAAGAGTTTGTGCTGTGTTGCTGAAGAGTCATAAGAGCAAGCACCGTACCAGGAGAAGGAGACTTTGGCCCTGGAAAGAAAGAAAGAAACAAAACCCACCCATCTCAGGCTGTACACACTGTATTGATGACTGCATTTGAAGTGATTTTATGTCAGTCTTCGTTTCAAAAATGATAGTTTAGATTTTACCTAAGCATGATTTTAGGGGTAGTTTTTAATGTTGTTTAGACTTTAAATATCGGAGAAGGCGATGGTACCCCACTCCAGTACTCTTGCCTGGAAAATCCCATGGATAGAGGAGCCTGGTGGGCTGCAGTCCATGGGGTCGCAAAGAGTCGGACACGACTGAAGCGACTTAGCAGCAGTTTAGATTTAGTAGTCGCTTGTTAATTAACTCAGTATGAAGTATTTACTGTGATTTTTATAAACAACCTGAAAACACAGTTGCTATTTTTTTTTAATAAATAAAATTTTGTGAACATCACAGCCTCAGCAAGAAGTTGATTTAAACTCTCCACGAACTACTACTTTGGAGAGACAGACATTCTACTGTGTTCCAGTGCCTGGAGAATCTATGTGGGTAAAAGAAATATCCTTTATCTGAACCTTCTTATGTGTTGAATGCTTCCTGATAATTTTCTTAATTGAAGAGACAACAATTCATATTGTTTTTTTAAGCCTATTCTTTTTACCTCATGAAGTTAGCTGGAAAAAATAATTTTTTTATTCTTGTTTCTTTTTTTTAAATATATTGAGGTGTAATTGGTTTACAATAGTGTATTAATTTCAGGTACAACATAATGATTCAAAAATTTTGGTAGATTTTACTTCATTCATTATTACAAAATATTGCCTATATTTGTGGTGCTATGCAATATATCCTTGTAGCTTATTTTTTTGTATACATCAGTCTTCTTTTAAAAAATATTTTTATTTTAACCAAGCTACCAAAGTAGTAAGTGGTAAGCTACCAAAATAGAAGTAGTCTTTTATTAGACATAGAGGTAGCATATTTTAGGATATTCCCCAGTTCATGGAAATCTTTCTTTAACCCTTCATTTAACGCCTATGTTAATGCCAACCAAGCTCGAGTCAGCCCTTCAACGTCTTACACCCCTAGCCGTCACAAGAGAAGCTATGAAGATGACGAAGATATGGATCTGCAGCCCAATAAACAGAAAGACCAGCATATGACTGCCAGACAAGCAGGTAGCGTGTGCCATCCCCCTTTCTGGAGACGTCTGCTCTCCTGCTGCGGCTGCTGCTAAGTCGCGTCAGTCATGTCTGATGCTGTGCGACCCCATAGACGGCAGCCCAACAGGCTCCTCTGCTCTCCTGCAGTGGATTCATATTCAGAATTCATAGTTCTGTAATGTAGCTGTAGATTTAGGAGCTGGCAGTGATTTGACAACTTTGCTTTCAGGTTTAGCAGAGTTATAGACAGTTCTGAGCATTTTGACAGCTGCGCCCTGGTCAGTCTGTGCTCCGTGACTGAGCAGTCAGGCCCACCTGGATGAGGCTCATTCTGTGCTCTGAAACTGAGCAGTTAGGCCCACCTGGAAGAGGCTCAGTCTGTGCTCCGTGGCTGAGCAGTTACGCCCACCTGGAAGAGGCTCAGTCTGTGCTCCATGGCTGAGCAGTTAGGTCCACCTAGAAGAGATTCAGTCTGTGCTCCGTGGCTGAGCAGTTAGGAAGAGGAAGAGGCTCAGTCTGTGCTCCGAAACTGAGCAGTCAGGCCCACCTGGAAGAGGCTCAGTCTGTGCTCCGTGGCTGAGCAGTCAGGCCCACCTGGAGGAGGCTGCTCTGCTGTCACGTGTTCAGGGTCTTGATCTGGGAAACTAGAAAAGGGCTTTTGTGTTTCTTCCTATTTATTTTTATCTCAGCCTTTAAGTAGTATGAAAGCATAGTAGTCTACCCCAAAAATGACTTATTTGTATCTGAAAACATCCTTTCTTATTTTCTTTTTAGAATAATGATGCTCTAATTTAGTAAGACTGAGCACATTGGAGGAAAAATGTGAAGTTTTGGTACACTGGATTACTCATTCCTAAACTTTAAAGCAAATAACCCTTAGAATAGTCACAGTTCTGTTTGTTCTATTTAAAGTAGGTTTGTAGTAGTTTATGTATTAAAATATTAATTAAAATGCAAGTAATTCTGATTATACAAGGAAACAAGTTGAAATTTTCTAAGAGAATTTCAAAATTGGTATATGTTATTGATTTGCCAATCACAGTTTTTATGAGCAGTGAATTCCTTCATATGGCAGGTAGATAAGTTTGTCTTTATTTCTCCTTTTATGTCCTGTCACTTCTTAAAGGCTGAGGAAGTAAAACAAATGAGTTAATTTAATCTGAAGAGTGTGTTGAGAGAGCAAATACAGCAATCAATGGTAAACAAAATTTACTACTGAGTTTCATTTAACCGTATGTTATTCTACTGTATAAGTTCATAGTATTGTGTTTCTTTAAGCTAAGGCATATTTTAATATTTTTAAAAATGGAATGTTTTACACCAAATATATATGAATATAATACTATTCTTTTTCTTACTCCCAAGTGTTTATTAAAATTAATAGTGCATCATAGCAATAACCTAAATACATATTAGAATCCAGGGCGTATGGTAATTCTCTTCCTTAACATTTAAGCTGTTGATGCTTCTATTTCTTGCCCCTTTTGTTTGAATGTCATACTTCAGGGCTTTTGAACATATGTGAGTGCGTTAGTTATGTAAAGTTTTACCTTGTTTGCGTCTTCCCTTATGTTTCAAACAATAAAGAATCTGCCTGCAATATGGGAAACCTGGGTTGGGAAGATCCCCTGGAGAAGGGAATGGCAACCCAGTCCAGTATTATTGCCAGAATTCCACGGACAGAGGAGCTTTGAGGGCTACAGTTCATTTGTCACAAAGAGTCGGACACAACTGAGCGACTAACATTTAACCTTGTTTGTTGGTTTCTAGGCAGTCTATCAGACTATGTTGTAGATTCACATGCACTTACAAAAACAATAACACAGAGAGATCCCCGTATATCCTTGGTGTAGTTTCATGTGGGTCAACATCTTATATAACATCTTGTATAATTATAGTAGAATATCATAACCAGGAAATGGATATTGATATGGTCCATAGACGTTATTCAGAATTCACATTTGTGCAGTTTCATCACATATGTAGATTCATGCGCCCACTACCACAGCCAGAATACAGAACAGTTCATTGCCTGGATCTCTTATGCTGCTCTTTTATAATCACATCTGCCTCTCTGCCTCCCCCTGGCAACAACTAATTTGTTCTTCATCCCTATAATTTTGTCATTTATGAATGTTATATAAATGGAATCATATAGTGTATAGACTTTATAGATTAGGTTTTATCATTTAGCATAATTTCCTTGAGGTCTGTCCAAGTTGTTGTTTTCATCAGTAGCTTATTCTTTTTATTGCTAAGCAGTATAGTGCAGTATGGCAAGCTATATTTAATTCTAACTAGTTACCAGTCCTAAATTGTAACTACTTTAGGGGTACAGGCTATCTTTAAATGATCTTTGAAGACCCAACAATTAGTCTGATTCCTGGTACGTAGTGGAAGTTAATAGTTGTTTAGTAAATAAGTTTATTGCTCTGTGGTTTTATTCTGCTTAGTAAGTAGAAAGAAATATATTCTACCAAAGTGTTTTTGTTGTCCATGGACCCATATACTCACTGGGTCAAAGACGTTAAATAACCCTATTCAATATTAACTTTTAAAGTTATATCTAGGAGATCTGATGGGGGTGGGCAGGAATCTGTTGCCGTTTTATTGCAGGGGGAAGGTGATCACACTACCAGATCTTCTTTGTTACCTTTATAGGTCAAAGGGCTTCTAATGTGTGTTACTTCCTTTAAAATGGGAACAACTTGAAGTTTGCAAGCTCAGAAATATATCATTTCAGTCAAACTCAAAAGGCTATTTAGGACTGTTCTTTATCTCCAGGAAGCCTTTGAAATGACGATGTGTAATGCTGTCCCTTTGAATTTAGGGAATGTTGGTGGTCTTCAATGGTGTGGCGAGCCAAAACGTTTAGAAACTGAAGCTTCTTCTGGACAGCAGCTGAGCTCCCTAAACTTCTCTTCTCCTTTTGATCTGAATTTTCCATTGCCAGGAGAGAAGGGTCCTGCATGCCTCGTGAAGGTAAGAAAGTGTGACGGCTCTGATGCTGACAAAGATGTGCTAAGTGTAGCAGAAACTAAAACAGAAAAGTCTTAGCATTTGTGTTGGCGAGTTTTCTCTTGCTGCTGTAACAAACTGCCACAAATTTAGGGGGCTTAAAATAACAAAATTTATCATCTTAGAGGCTTTAGACCAGAAGTCCAGTGTGAATCTCACTGGGGATAAAATGAAAGTGGCTGCAAGACTGGTTCCTCTCTGAATACTCCGGGGGCAATCTCTCTTCTAGCCTTTTCCAGCTTCTAGAGGCTTGTGACCTTTTCCACCATCTTCCAGGGCAGCAGTAATACAGCCAGCCTTCTGACCATTTTTCATAGGCTCATCTCCCTCTGGCCATAGGTAGGAAGGATTCTCTAATTTTAAGGACTTGAGTAATTAGATCGAACCCACTCATGCAGTCCAGAGTAATCTCCCCATCTTAAGGTCCTTTAATTTATATAAGTCCCTTTTTCATGTAAGGTAACATACTCAAGGATTCCAGTGAGATGTGGGTATGTGTCTGGCGGGGAGGGGTATTATTTTATCTACCACAGCATTGTCTTAATTTTTTTTAAATGAATATTTCAAATGGAGGTGAAACAGCATTTAAACTAATATCGATATTCTTCTATCATTTCTAACTTATTAATTTCTGCTTTATTTTCACCATTCTTTCTTTCCTTATCAATTAGATAAAAAATAAGGTAGAAGAAAATCTGTTAACAGTTTGTTCCCCCAATCTTGCTCATTCTGGTTTTTTAATCGTGAGCAGAAACAATCAGTGGGAATTTCCGTTCTTAGTTGTTATGGCTTTAAGTTAAATGGCACCTCAGCTGTGCAGCACGGGAGCCAGAATTAGCCCATCTTTCCTTCTGTGCTTCTCCTAGGTGTCACCAGTAAGAGGCTGTGACAGGTTCTAATGTCCATCTTGATAGACGGCTTTGAAGGTTTGGCTCTTTATTGTGAGAAGCCTCCTGGCCATTTGAAGTCTGTGTCAGTCCTCCTAATACTGCATAGCTTGTGAAGTCCAAAGTTAATAATACTTAGTTTTCCCCATCTCAATGTAGTTAATAGATTTTGAGATAATTCATGTTTCTAGTTTTAGTTCATCCTTTGGGAAAAGCTTTTCTCTGAAGTAGTGGGAAAACAGACATTGGTCAGGAGTCCTGTGTTTTAGTTGTTATTTGCTAACCAGCAAAATGGCTTCAGGTAAGAGCCTTACCCTCCTTGGTCTCCATTTATCAAATAAAGGAGATGCTGTGAGGTTCGTTTTCTGATTATTATTACTTCAAGGCTAATATCTTATGCTTTTTGATGTCATTGAGTCCTGACTGTGATTTTGTGTGGCCTCTTGTTAGGTCTATGAAGACTGGGATTGTTTTAAAGTAAATGATGTTCTTGAGTTATATGGCATACTCTCTGTGGATCCTGTGCTAAGTATACTGAATAATGATGAAAGGTGAGTCTCTTTGGAAATAATTTCAAACTGAGAAAAGTTGGAGGATGGTTATATAAAGAACTCCCTTTTCCCTTCATTCAGATTTATAGGTTGTTAACACTTAGGCTCCATTTGCTCTGTCACTCGTTTCTGCTTATTTTTATATACATAGATTTGTATACATACGTAGTTTTTGGAAACACTTGAGAGTAAGCTGTGTATGTCATATCCTAAATCCTTGCCATGTCTGTATTTCATATATAATCAGAGTGTAGCTACAAAGTTTGGAAATTTGCCTTGAATACACAGTACACTAACCATAGGCCACGCTAAATTTCACCAAGTGTCTCAGTGCTGTTCTTTCTGACAGTCTTGCTCTCAGTCCAGGACCCATAGATCACTCGTTGCGTTAACCTGGAGCAGTCTCCAGCTCTTAGTTCTCCTTCAAGGCCTTGATACTTTTCTTTTTTTTTCCTGTCCTTCAATGTATTGACACTTTTCTTGACTCTATGAGAAAATTCACTTCTCATAGTATGGGGGCACCAGGGTTGAGACAGCTGCATTTAGCCAGGGCCCGTTTCCTGGCTTGCAGATGGCTGTCTCCTACCTGTGTCCTCACATGGCAGAGACAGACTCGCAAACCCTGAAGGGTACAGACCAGCTACTCTGGAGGACGTCTGTCTGTTTGGGTTTATCTGATGTCTCCTTGTGATTAGATTCCAGCTATGCATTTTGGGCAGAAAACTACAAAGTGATATATTCTTCTCAGTGCATCACGTCTGGAGGTACAGTGTCCTCTTACTGGTTTAGTTCTTTTTGATCACTTTGTTACATTTGGTACACACGTGTACATACGTATACCTTTATCATGATATGACGTGTGTAGGTAGCCTGAAATCTGCCATGTAACAGTTTACAAAGAGGAGGAGCATTTTCTGTTCTCAGGAGAAGTCAGGTGGAACCGTCCTTGGCTTGAGTTCCACGTCATTTTCAGAGACGGGTGTTACTTTTACGTGTGTACAGCGGCTGCCTCTGAACTGAAGCTCTGTCATCTCTCGGCAGGGACGCCTCTTCGCTGCTGGACCCGATGGAGTGCACGGACATGGCTGAGGAACAGAGGGTGCACAGTCCTCCTGCCTCCCTTAGTGCCAAGAATCCACGTGGTCCTAGCCCAGAAGCTGCAGCACATCAACCCCTTACTGCCTGCTTGCCTTAACAAAGAGGAGAGCAAGACCTGTAAGTGTAAGTGCTGACGCCTTGTGGCCCAGAGCCTCACCCAGGGCGTGGGAGCTGCGTTTTGTGGAGCTCAGGTGCTCAGTTGTCAGGAAAAGTTCCTCCAGCCATCACCATCGCTTTGCCCATTTTCCTTTGTGTTAATTCTCTTCATTAAAATGAGGCCCCTCCCAAAAGGTATGCCGCTTGTCTTGTCTTGACAGTTGGCATCACTCACGGGCCAGTGTTGGACATCCCTTCCAGTTGTCTGCTGACGTGCACTGCTTTGTTGCATAGTTACTTTTTAGCCAGAGGCGCGGGAAGGCCTGGCGTGTCTGTTGAATCTGGTCGCCCTTCTCTCTCCAGTTGTTTCCGGTTTCATGTCCGAATTGTCTCCGGTCAGAGCAGAGCTGCTTGGCTTCCTCACTCACGCCCTTCTGGGAGACAGCTTGGCCGCTGAGTACCTTATATTACACCTCATCTCTACAGTGTAAGTGCTGTGTTCCTGGGAGTTGGGTGTTTTGTTGAGAGGGACAAAGAAGAGGAACTTTCTGAGATAATTTGTTTTGTTTATTAGGCTTCATCACCAGATGGTTATTTGTTCAGTGCTACAGCTGTTACACCTAATCTCAGATATTCTTTTTTTCAGCTTTTCTCAGGGTCACGTGTAGCATTTTGATTGTATCTCCTTACATTTAAGAGCTAAAACTAGATGTAGAACCTAGCTGATGAGTAAAGTAAGCTGTCTTGTCATTTTTACAGTCTGTAAGTCCCCTATTTATACATCCCGAGGCTCTGTGTCTACAGTTTGCGAGGCCACTGGGTGCACGTCTCACTTGTGCATGGACATGAGCCCCGCTTCCTCTCACCTCGCTAGAGCTCTTTGTTTTCCAATTTCAAAGTAATGTGCGTGCCTTCAGTAAGCCCCGGCATAAAGAAGAAAGCAGAAACTGTCTGTAATCTCACCACTTAGAGATGGTATCAGTTAACAGACCTTGGTAGCTGATACCAACTTTTTTGTTTCCTTGTGTATACCTCCCTACTTGGGTCTCAGTTATACTCTAAATAGATCATTAGATTGCTTTTATCATTAATAAATATTAAACATTCTCCCATCATAATTCTCCATGAGCCTTTTAATGGCTGTACAGTATATCATTATAGACAGTTGTACTTTTCCCCTAAATCTTAGGCTTCCCTAGTTTTTTTCTGTTTAAATAACTCTGTAGTAAACATGTTTGTCCTAATAAATCTTTCCTCAGGTAGGATTTGAGACAGTAGTACATAATGGTTGAATGCGTAGATGCTGGAACCAAATTGGCTGTGTTCAAGTCCAGCTCTACCACTTCATGGCTATATGAATGTTGGCATATTACTTAAAATGCCTCAGATTTCTCATCTGTAAAATGAAAATAATATTACCTACCTCAGAGTGTTTGGGAATTAAATGATAAAGTACTTAGAACAGTACCTGGCACGTGGTAGAAGAACAATACCAACACTAAGTATTGGCTGTTATTTTAGTTATTGTTTCTGTTTTTAAGCTGATGAGAGTAATCTGCTTTATTTTTAACGACAGTATTAAGCTAATTTTTCTTTGTTTGCCTTTTGATGGAGATCAGGAAATCACCTGAGTGTCTTACTGGTTCATACCTTTTTTTTTTTCCCTAGATATACAAGAAGAGATGTTCTTCCACTAGGAAAATTTACGGTTAACTTGAGTGGTTGTCCACGGAATAGTACCTTTACGGAACACTTATATCGAATTATTCAACATCTGGTTCCAGCAGTAAGATCAATATAAACACGTGTTATAAACCTAAGTACACTTTAAAAGTCCATCTAATGGTCTTTCATTCAACTCGAATATTTAACTTCGAGATTTTAATAGATCTCATTAAGGGGAAACAAAGACTGCCCGGTTTCATAACATAAAATGTACTTACCTTAAACATTTCACTTTTCCTTTGTTGCCTGAGCATGAATTTCTTTGAATAACAAGTACAAATGTAGTAATTCCTTTAACATTGTACTCTCCTTTGATGCCAGTTTGTTTGTACAATTTGGTATCCTTTGTATGCTTTAAGATTTTAAATGTCAGTTAACTCTAAATTGTAGGAGCATAATTCTTTCTAGTTGAGGAAATAACTTTATCTCTGCTGCCCAAGTTTAACTCCTGTTTGAAAGTCAAGCTACCTATATTTGCCAGGGCATCTGGAATGAAGTGTTTATGTGGTGGTAAGATCTTAGGGGAATAGCTTCTGATTAGTTGTGTGCCTGGCAATGCTGATCACACCTTACTTTAGAAATTTAAGAGATTGAGGTAGATCATTCGTTTAACCAGTGTTTATTCAGTGTCTTCTGGGCCCTTAAGAAACACCGCAATAGACCAGCATTCCTCACTCTCCGTGACTTACTTTACACTCTTAAAAAACCATTGAGGACTCAAAGAGAAATTGTTTGTGTGGATTGTTTGTATCCTCAATTTACCATGTTAGAAATTAAAAACATACTAAGATAGTCATTGAAAACAAGTCAATTATATATGAACATAAGTAAAATTACAAAAATAGCAATTTTTTCCAAAAAAAAAAAAATCAGTGATAAAAGTGACATTGTTTTAAATTTTTGCCAGTCTCTGTAATGTCTGGATTAATAAACAGCTGGATTGGCATATCTGTTTCTGCCTTCAGTCTGTCGTAACATGATGTTTGACTGAAGTATACAAAGGAAAGCTAGCCTCACACAGATGAAAACGCAGTTGGCGAAGAAAGGACTGTGTCAACAGCCTTTTCAGATAACTGTGGATGTTCTTTTGGATGTTCTGATACTGAACGAAAAACTGTCCACGTGGTATTTTCTTCAAAAAGAGTTGCAGGTGTGAAATCTGAGATCTCATCAGTGAGCTTTTATGCTCTGCTGTCATAAATTTGTTGGTCTCTCTGGCACACTGAATGGACCCTTTATCCGGGAGTTTTGACCTCATGGGACCCCATAAACGGGTCTTAGCAAGCTTCTGGTGATATATTTTTTTAAAGCCTCTGTGTATTTGAGATACATATACCAATATATATCTCAGTTGTCTATGATTTGTTTCTGGTTCACTGACAACTCACTCTAGTACTCTTGCCTGGTAAATCCCATGGACGGAGGAGCCTGGTAGGCTGCAGGCCATGGGGTCTCTAGGAGTCAGACATGACTGAGCGACTTCACTTTCACTTTTTGCTTTCATGCATTGGAGAAGGAAAGGGCAACCTACTCGTGTTCTTGCCTGGAGAATCCCAGGGACGGGGAGCCTGGTGGGCTGCCATCTCTGGGGTCACACAGAGTCAGACATGACTGAAGCAACTTAGCAGCAGCAGCAGCAGTAAAATTAAAAACTATTCTCCAGGAATACTGAACAGGACAGTTGAGAATAAACCAGCTCATAGAATCAGAGAAAATCTTACTTAGGATGTAGAAATTTTTGTTTCTGAGAGCTCCAGAAACCATGAGCCTACTCCCTTAAAAATTGATAAGATCTTTCTCTCCTTATAAAAGGTAGTGTTTAACTCCAAATACATATTTTCTTAAAAGAGTGAAACTTGCTAATTAGGAAATTTCTCTCTGCAGTCTTTTCGTCTGCAGATGACTATAGAGAACATGAACCATTTGAAGTTCATTCCCCACAAAGACTACGCCGCCAACCGCCTGGTCAGCGGGCTCCTGCAGCTGCCCAGCAACACTTCGCTTGTGATTGACGAGACTCTCCTGGAACAGGGGCAGCTGGACACGCCAGGTGTGCACACCGACATTTCCCCACCATTGCTAAGTCCCAGTGAGGCCGGGCTGGGTAATGGTTTTCTAAAAACATAACCGCGAACAAGGGCATGTTCACACTTCACAGATATTTAAGATAAAGGCTTGCTCTGTGAATTTAGGTAAAGCTTATATGGTAAACAAGTAAGTTGTGTACATCAGCTATGTTTTATGATGGTATGGAAATTGTACCATGATACAAGTAAGTGATACAGCTTTTTAAAGGCTGCAAGGCAGGAGGCTTTGCCTTTAGTCCTATATTATCTGAAAAGAAAAGTTGTAGAAAAGATCTAATAAAACATTTTTTTACCAACCAATGTTAATAAACTTTTTTCCCAAAGAGTCAAAATATTTAGAAGATCAAATGGCTTGAACTAAATATTATGAAACATGTTATGAAATTATAAGAAAGCAGATTGCTTTACCTGTGCTCAAATGAGAATGCAAAAGACACTTTGCTAGTAATCAGTTCAAGAGGTCAAGGTAGAAAAAGCAGTGTTACACTGGGTAGAATTAAGGCAAAAAGAGTATAAATTCATTAAAATTCAGTAACCTCATCTCTGTGTAAAAACCATTTTGGTCCTACCAGATTATTTTAGCCCTGTGGACACATCACATACAAAGTAATCTTACTTTTTGGGGAATTATTTTCTGTCTAATGGCACACCAGATGCTTGATAGTAAATTTTGGGTGGGTGGGTAGGGAATCTTGGCTCCAGAAATATGTTTTATCTATCTTGACAAATATTGTCTGTGAACCCTCTTAGTTAATGGTCATTTAGAAAATTGGACAGTGCTTCTCATACTTTTTAAAGCAGTAGAAATCTCATGTCTTATTATCAATGTCAGCAAAACTAATTTGGTTAAGTAATTAAAATCAAGCGACTAAAAAATTATTTTCTTGCTTTTGTAGGTGTTCATAATGTGACTGCCCTGAGCAACCTAATAACTTGGCAGAAGGTAGATTATGACTTCAGCTACCACCAGATGGAATTTCCCTGCAACATTAATGTTTTTATTACTTCAGAGGGGAGATCGCTCCTGCCGGTACGAAGGGTCATTTTGAAGTGGAGGACAGTTACTGGAAAGAGATCTGGACTTTTGCTTTGTTTCTTTGCATTGCGTATTATTAATAAGCTGAGCTTGTTTCAAAATTGTGGCTGCTGATTATTAATAAGGAAATTGAATATTTTGGTTCTCTGGGATGAACCCCTCGTATCTATAAAGAAAATGGGAACGAGGTGGCCCAGTGGTGAGTTTCTGTGGTGAAAGTGTGATTTGCTTTATGTGGTGTCTAGAAATCCAGTTCAGTAAGATACAGAGTACATATTCCATGGTGAAGGAAACATGTAAAACGTTTTAATTAGCCACTAGGTAGAGATGCACTCTCTTTCTATATGCTTACTGATACCACTGAGGAAACATAAGTAACCAAGAAAAGGCTAGCTTTGGTCATTATTGCTGAGTAGTTACAGTTCACATAAATTAATATTAAAAAGTGACCTCCCCTAATAATAAATCATATTTCCTATTTCCCTCAGGGGTCTGATAGAGCTGAAGCGTCCCCTAAAAATTTAGATTAATTTAGGAACTTGGGAAATACTGTGCACTGTTTCTCTTTTTAGGCAGACTGCCAGATCCACTTACAGCCACAGCTAATGCCACCAAACATGGAGGAGTACATGAACAGCCTGCTCTCAGCGGTGCTGCCCTCTGTGCTGAATAAATTCCGCATCTACCTGACCCTTCTGAGGTTCCTGGATTATAGCATCTCTGATGAAATAACCAAGGTGTGTAGCTTAAAACAAAGGATTTCTCTGTGTTGAATTGGAATAATCCATTTACATTTGCTGTGGTTCCCGATGAGGTAGTTTTGCTCTTTGTTTTCTGTGTTACAGTGCCTTCTGCTCCTCTGCTCCTCTGTTAATGTCTTTTGTTTGAAATAGATATCACTAGTGTACAACTTTAATTTTGTCTTCTATGACACAAATTTCTTTTGTTAGTAGTTGCCTTGGGAGCTATATTAACATCTTAATTATGATAATCTGGGGTTAATTTAGGATTAATGCCGGTTTACTTATAATAGTATGCAAATGCTTTGCTCCTTCATAATCCCATTTCTTCTTTGTGCTTTATTATCATTCAGATTACATCTTTATATTGTATGTCTGTCAACACATTTATGATTATTGCTTTATGCAGTTGTCTTTAAAGACATTTATACTACCTTTTGTCTTTACCCATGTGGATACCCTTAGCAGTGATCTTCACATGGATCCAAGTTACTTTTACTTCAGCCTGGAGAACTTTCATATTTCTCAGGGTTATTCTGTAAGGGAGATCGGCTTGTGACAAATTCTGAGTTTTTGCTTATCTGGGAATGTCTTAATTTCTCCTTAATTTTTGAAAGTTGACTACTTTTGCTCGGTGTGGAATTCTTAGTTGTTGGGCTTGTTCTTTCAGCACTGTGAGGAAGTCCTCCAGCTGCGTTTTGGACTTTCTGATAAGAAGTGAGTTTCCAGTGAGAGGATTCTTTGTACATTAGTGAGTCATTTTTCTCTTGTCCTTTCAGGATTTTCTCTGGCTCTTGACAGTTGGGCTGTGATGTGTCTAGGCGCGGATCTGAGTTTATCCAACTTGCAGTTTATTGAGTTTCTTGGGTATGCAGATTAATGCACACTTTGGGGAGGTTTTCAAGACATTTGGTACATTTTTGATCATTATTTAAGTTTCTTCCTGCCTCTTTCTCCCTCCTCCCTGGCATTCCCAGGTGTGTATGTGGTACACTCGATGGGTCCCACAGGTCTTTGAGGCTCTGTTCAGATAATCTTGGTCAGCCTGTCTGCAGATTTTCTGAACTTCTGCTGTTAAGCCTTTCAAGTGAATTTTTAATTTAAGGTGTATTTTTCAACTTCAGAATATGTTTTAAGTAATTTCTCTTTATTGATATTTTCTACTTGATATCATTCTCATGCTTTCAGGTCTTTATTCCTGTTTCCCTTTAGCTCTCTGAAGATATTTAAAATAGCTGATTTCTGGTCTTTGTGTAGTAACTCCAATGTTTAGGTTTCCTCAAAGACTTCTTATTTTCCCATGAAGCGGGCCAGGCATTCTTGCTTCTTTGTAGGTCTCCCAGTTTTTGTGCTGGGAGCCTGGTGCTTCGCATAGTATAGTCTGGCACCTCTGCTCCGGCAGCTTCTCCCCTGCCCTAGGGTTTGTTGTTGTTGTTGCTGTTTGTTGTTTAGTGACTTCTCTGAATTGATTTCTGAAAGTCTGTATTCTTAGTTGTATGTGGGCACAGAAGTCTCCCTGAGTTAGTTCAGTGGTCAAGTGATTGGAGAGAAATTTAATTTCCTTAGATGCTTCCAAGTAGTCTCCCACTATAAGCCAAGGGACTCTGTGTCCATGGTGGGGCAAATCTTTGGCACTCAGCCATGCAGTTTACAGATCTGCCCTAGCCTTTGCCTTCTGCTCGCACAGAGCCTCAAGGTTGTTGAGGAGTGAGAGCTTATGGCCTGCCTGCTCAGGCTCAGATCTCCTGAGCAGGTGCACAGCCCTGTGCATGTGTGTGGCCTTGTAAATTCCTGGTGAATATATGGACATTTCATTCCTAGATTTTCTTTTTAATGGTTTAGGTTAGCCTGCTGTTTGCCCCATCTACTTATCCAGGGTCTGGGGCAGCTGAAGTGATCGATAATTGCTTCTGATTGTTTCTGATAAACACTCAGTGGGGGGTGGGGTGGGGGGAGACAAGCTGTTCACACTGAACAGCTCCCAGTCACGTAAAATAAAGATAGGAAGACAGTAAAGCAGTTATTCTTCAATTAAAAAAAAAAAAGCCTTGCGAATGTGTTGTTCTGAGGAACCACCAGGCAGTCAGGTAATGACAGTTCTCTGGGAATGGTACTTTGACAGAGCTCCAGCCCCAGCAGCCTCTCCAGTGGTTGCCAGACTGTTTTCACGGCTGCTTGGAGATGGGGGAAGGGAATAGGGCAAATTTAAATGCCTCGAAGCACAATGTTCTTTTGTCTTTCTTGGAGAAAATGCTCCCCAGTTTGTTTCAGGGGTCTGGTTAATTTCTAGTATTAAAGGAGCTGATTGTGATAATTTTTGCCAGTGTTCTTGTTCTCTTTAATGATGGGGGAGTTTTCAGAGGTCCTGACTGGCCCATTTTGCTGACATCTCTCTTCCCTGTATTTAAAGGCATCATGTTTTGCTATGAGAATTGCTGGTTTTTATCTGTCTGTCTGACCTCAAATGAGTCTTGAGTTTTGTTATTTTGTTTTCCAGTACTCTCCTCAGTGGTATAATTTAGGTGTAAAGTTTGGTTTTGGTCCTTTTACCCATACTGTTTCATTTGTCCAAGGTACAGGGCTGACCTCATTTTCACATTGGGCAAGGACCGTCTTACTTTAGCTTAGTAAAGAATCCTTTTCCCTACAAAGTGCAAATATAACTTCCTCATAAGGAGTAACTTCAAAGTTCATTTACTGTTTTGATAAAGGCAGTTGAAGATGACTTTGTGGAGATGCGCAAGAATGACCCTCAGAGCATCACTGCCGACGACCTCCACCAGTTACTCATCGTAGCGCGGTGAGTCAGTCCCTGTCCACCGTTGCCTTTTCAGCGACCTGTGGCTAACTCTCTTTGTTTAGGATAACTTAGGCAGACTTACAAAAATGGAAATGAACTGTTCCCTTCTAAAAACGCCCTTGTGAAATGGATCACGGAGGGGGAATTACTTTTGGCCAGAGATCACTTCAGTGGACAAGGCATGCTCCTTGTTCTTCACTCAAGGGGAAAAAAGTGAAAATATTAGTCACGCAGTTGTGTCCGACTCTTTGCAACCCTGTGGACTGTAGCCTGCCAGGCTCCTCTATCCATGGAATTCTCCAGTCAAGAATACTGGAGTAGTAGCCATTCACTTCTCCAGAGGATCTTCCTGACCCACGGATTGAACCCCAGTCTCCTGCATTGCAGGCAGATTCCTTACCATCTGAGCCACCAGGGAAGCCCCACTCAAAGAGGGAATCACCCTCCAAATCTGACTCTGAAAGGATTCCTCTGTAGAAGTCTTAACTTGGCTGTTGAGCTGGGTAGCTACCAGATGGTCTTGTCTCCCACAACATTTTTTTAAAAACTTCTAAACAAATTTTTTTTTAAGGCCTTATTCTAGGTCTAGAGTCTAATTTGTTTCTGTATTTCAAACCAGGTTTCTGTCTCTCAGTGCTGGTCAGACAACGCTGTCAAGAGAACGATGGCTAAGAGCCAAGCAGCTGGAGTCTTTAAGAAGAGCCAGGCTTCAACAGCAGAAATGTGTCAATGGAAATGAACTTTAAAGGTCTGATATCTATAGAGAGTAATGGGCAAATTCTAGCCACATTATTGTAAAATTCAAATATCATTTATATCACATTGTTTTGTAGATAATTTGTATCAAAGAAACCGATGACTTTTCCTGAAATCAAGCCTGGTAACATCTAAAGTTTATATAATATTCAGTAAGGGCTTTTACCTTACTGATTTTATGGAGCTTTTGAATTTTGTTTTATAATTATATAAATTAGTAACAATGTACAATAATGTATTTGATATTAAAAATTTAATATTGATAATGTTGCTGATATACCATTTCCTTAGTTTCCTTAGCTTCAGCTAAGTCATAGGCCAGACTCTGTTGAAATAAGAAATGTGAGCATCATTTGAAGAAAACTGTTGCAATTCCAAAGTCAAAGGAATTGTTCACTTCAGATTTTTGTCTCTCCAATGAACAGTGGGTCTGAATATGTATAGTGGTCCAAGTTTAGGGAATGGAGCATACTTGCCATTAATTCACATATGTAGTATCATTTCCCAGACACTGGACCACACCTTTTTCCATTTATTTAATAGTTGTTAACAACATGCAAAGCAAGTCTTTAAATGGCAGTGGTTCCCAGACTTTGGGGTTTCATGGACCAGTAATATTTCCAAAAATTGTGGGGGATTGAGAGTTGCCAATTTATTTTGCCAAGTGATCTGAAAGAAGTCACTGTATTATCACCTTTTTTCCCCATAAAAGAACAGTCTCAGAACAAGAGAGAGTCCTTTAAATGGAATAAATGTAGCTTTTTGGAAGGAAAAAAAAACCCCGCTATATTGTCCTTATTTTTCTCATTTCACTCCAGTGCATTTGGGAACCACTGTTTATGGGACTCACTTAAAGAGAATGCTGCCTGCCCTGTGAAGTTGTTTTGCCCAAAGAGGAAGAGAATAAAATAATTTAACTTTTTAAAAAATGCCTTCTTCAGAAAAAAAATTGGTTTTTATTCTTTTCCTAATAAATGTCATTTAGTTGCTTTGATGATTACCTTGCATTTTGAACTTATGTTTATCCGTTAGTTCCAGATGTATTAGATCAACTAACATTATCTGCTAGTCCAAGAATGCCCTGATAAAATTGTATGTAGGTAGGTTATCACCAAATTACAGTTTTAACAAATTTTTAAAGGAACAAAAATATTATCCTTAGCTAGAAAGCAAATTGATACAGCATAGTAGTATAACTGTGGCATCGAGAATCTTTGGAAAGGTTAGAACATTACTTTTTTACGCTACCACTGGTTACATATAAAAATTAGTTTCTTCAGTCAGTAACGTAGAAACGTTAGAGATCAGTTAAATGATTACTGAAATTTGGCATCCCCCTGACCCCGAGTCCTAAACTAAGAAAACAGGGTCAGCCTTGAAAATGGAGCAATCTACTATGCCTCATGAACTGAAGTGGAAATTATTAGTTCTTTAACTTTTCCTAAACTCAAATCTATTTTTATAAACTAATGTAAATAATCTGTTTATACTTAGAATTCTAACTGGTTTTCATTTTTATAACTGGTAGACTAGACTTTCCTTAAACTTTTAGAAATAAAACAAAGGCTCAGCTGGATTTGTGAGAATAAACTTCAACAGAGTAGATTAGGTACTGTGTGTTTACTGTGCCAACGTGGATTGTAATTTACCAAAGAGAAGTACATAATTTGCCTGGTCTTACAGAAAGTTCCCTTGAAAGGAAAACCCTCTTTCAAATAAATAAAACTTACCAAATTACTGGTACTTTGGGCTGTTCTTCATGAATTATGAGACTCACCCCATGTGATCCTCTGTGTGGAAAATCATTACCAGAGATAAACTTCAGTATGAGATGATACAGCATGGTCTCTCTCCTCTGAGGGCCCACTCAGGTAAGAGACTGGTACTCTGGGCTTCAGAAGTCCTTTTCTCCATGGGGACAATTTGTTGATCTAATGAAATAGTAACCTGATTTGAAGCACTGGGAAAATGAATAGGCATCTGTGTTACCCTCACTGGATTTAAACATCACCTGCTTCATTTTAGTTTTCAAAAATCTCTGTGGAATTAATTTCCTTGGAGCTTAAAATACATTTTTATCACCTGACCTTATTTTCTCTCATGTTGTAAGATGGTAAGGAGTACATGTTCAGTTTTGATGTTTAGTTTTTAAAATCATGATAACACTTTAAGAATGAAGTATTTGGAAAGGCTGGGACCGAGAGTTTAAGTTATAGCTAACTTATTAACTTCTGCTTCTGAATTCTTCAGTCTGACTTAAATCCTTATCTTCAAAATGTTATTCAAGGAATTCTCATACACATTGTCACTTTGAATTATGATATTTTATTTTAAATAGTCACATTTGACACTTCAAAAAAGATATCACTAATAAATAACAAAAGTGGAAATACTTATCAAAGTTACAACAGACATAATGTTTAGCTGAGAATCACTCAACAGTAAGGCTCTAAAGATACCAGACAAACCAATACTTGTTTGGAATAAGATGTGCAACTTTCTCATGGGCTGACAGACAAGGCCCTGGTTCCACATGGTTAACGTTACAGTCGTGCTTCAGGCTAAAATTTTCAGCAGTTTTGAGAGCCTATACAAGATGTTATGGACTGCACCTTGCAAAAAGTTACAACTTGAAAACTTCTTTCAAGCTTTACTAGTATCCAATGTGTATATTTTTAACATTTCTGAAGAGAGAACAAAATTAATAGGTGCTGGTAATCACATCTGATATCTCAGGTTTCATGGCAGACAGGTCTTAATGCTCTTAGACTTTGGGGGTGTACAAGGTAGGTATATTTTAAATTTATTTAAGTAGAATGTGGGGAAAATTAGGATCAAATGGGCATACATTCCTTGGTTCCAGTGCCATTAGCCCTAACTCTATAGGGAATGGTTAAGCCATCAAAAATTAAACCAATAGTTTTTACATTAAAATGTTTCTCCATACTAGTAACACTTAAGAGTCACTAAACTAAGAACTTGTAGAGGTTAACACACAGAAATGAGCTGACAGAACAGTAACAGTTATGAACAATGCTACTCATCTAAAAGGATCCATATCCACCCTTTGAGTCTACTTCATACATTCTACCCACCCACCCCACTCCAAAAGGTTTCATATTATGTCCCAAAGTAATCTATTCCTGAATTACTTGTGAAGAGACAAACTGCTCTGTAGTGTATAAGCTACTTAGGTCCTATTCTAGGATGATGCACTTCCATTGTCATAGCTCTCAAATTTGGAAATCTGCTCAGGTTCAGTCTTTTAAAACCTTTCCAAATTAACGTAATTAGCATTTGTGATCCCTAGATTCACATATAGTACACACTCTGTGACACCTTTGAGGGGGTTAAATAAAAGCCACAGGATTCTATGTAACTAAAAACTAAATCTGAATTATTCGTGTCTGGCATTGTGTAAACATATTTTTAAGTTCATTTTGCTGGACTTCATTAACTGCTTCAGGATCTGCAGGGCTCTTCTGAACCTTTGCCACTGCAAAATTTATCCCCTGGGTTAACCCAGCCTGGGTAATGTTAGCAACCTGGACCATAGAACTTCGAATCTTTGCAAAAGGAGAGACTGCTCTGCTGCTACAGCTCTCTGAAGGAGAAGGAGTTACATGAAGCCCTCTCTCAAGTTCAAGCATGCCAGATTCAGAGCTGGGGGTCTTTTGAGATACAACTGAATGCACTGGTTCAACTGACAAAAACTGTGGGCCTGCTGCAGAAAAAGACACATCTAATTGAGAAGGTCGAGAAGGTAGCTGTTCCGTCGATTCAAACCGAGTTTCTTCACTAGAAACTTGATTGGTCATTTGATTTCCTTCCTCACTAGCCTGCTGAGAAACAGAGCTGGTTTCTGATGGCTGGGTCATTTTGTTTTGTGCATCTTGAACAAATCTGTGGCAGTAAATATCCACAGGCTTAGCAAAGCCAGTCAATGTGTTTATGTTGTCAACAGAAGGACTTTTCTTCAAAGAAGACTCGTGGCCTTTTCCAAGCCCACTGTCATAAGCAATAGTAACCTCTGAAGGAACATGAATGCTGATATCAGTGCTGCTAACAGACTGGGATCGACTGCCTAACCGAGGTGCTGAAGCAATAATACCACAACTAGGAAGAACATAGTCTATTGGCCCTACATTCTCTAAAGAGTTAGTTAGCTGCCTGTCTTCATCAGACTTGGAATTTGTAAGAAATTCATCAGAGTGATACGAGTCATTATCTGAAGAGATTTCCCCTTCTGACTCTGCCTGGCCTTTATTATCCATCACACTTGTGTTTTCCATGGTTTCAAGACTACTATCTGATTTCCAAAGGTTTACTTTTAAGTTTGGTTTTAGAAAGTTAACTTTCATTTCAGGTTTTGTGAAGTTTCCTAGCTTTCGTAGATTGCCAATGTTTACACTGGATTTGGTCTGTTTCACTTTTTGATTTAGAGATGAAAATTTGCTCATTAAAAATTTTTTTCCCTGGGCCAGAGAGCCTTGGTTTTGAGATCTGATGCCAATGATGTCTTCATGAGGTTTACTGCTCTTCCTACAGATTAGAAAAGAAAAAGTTAATTTCCCATGGAATCCAATATGACAGTTCTAATTATTAATGTAAGTGAAAACTCAAGTTGGCCTCAATTCCTTAAAAGTAGCATACTGCTTAATGATAAATCTAGATAACTCCTTTCACTTGATGCTAGAGCATTAATGTCCAATACAAACGTGGGCTAAATACAATTTTATATACAAAAATGTCATTTCAATACATAATTAGTATTAAGAGATGATTGATCAAGTATCTTCATCTTTCTCAAACTTAAGTCTTTGAAACAACCAATGAACAAGAATTTTATACCTGACACTGAGTCACCTACAGGCACTGAGAGGGAAGAGGTGGCGCGCTATGTGACTTTAACCCCAGGTCCAGCAAGCAGGCCACAGAGATCTCCCGAGTGACAGTCTTCTCTCTCAAGCCAGCCGCCCTCGAGGAACACTACCTCCACAGTATCTTTATCCCACCTCCTGAAGCTCTTCACAGTAATTAGATGAGTTGTGTTCTCTTGGACCAGACCTTTTGTCTGTACAACTCATCATCACTTGTGATGGCACGCTTCTCTCTTCATAGTAATTAGATGAGTTATGTTCTCTTGGACCAGACCTTTTGTCTTTACAACTCATCATCACTTGTGATGGCACGCTTCCTTCAACTGTTTTTCCTGGCATTCAGAGAGGAGGGGAGGCAGGGGAGGAGGCAGGCAAGCCTAATGGTAGCCTCAACCTGTTTTTGCATTATTCTGAGAATCTGTTTCCCCAAAAACCTCACACCCCAAAATTCGAACTATTCACATTTCAAAACAGCCATATGTGGTGACTCACTACAATATGGGGGAGCACAGATCCACTACATCCACGATCTAAACCGCCAGCAAAGGAGACACTGACTATGAATGGATATTCACAGCATTTTAACTAAAGCTGGTCTACACACATTGCACTTTGGTTGAATTCAGGCAGAGAAGAGGGGAAGGAGCTCGATTTCCTCATGCTTCCTGTGGGTTATCTGAATTTATTTGGGAAGACTTGGGACATTTAACATAAATAATTTGTGTTTTCTCCTTAGCCAGCCCTCCTGGTTGCTAAAAATGAGAAAAAAGGCAGTCCTATACCGTACATCTCAGTACATGAGTTCAACACTTGGTCATATAGGATCACTGGTCATGAGAATATTTCATAAGAGTTACTGAATACAGTACTCTTTTTTAAAAAGCTACTGAAATATTTCTAACAGAAGACTGAAAATTTTTATCTAGATGACCAGATGGTCCTCCTTTCTAGTGGAATTTGGACCTTAAAACCTGCTCATTAGATGGAAAAACCACAAATTTAAAATATAAAATAATTTGTTTATAGGCTTTCTTTCCCCAAATTAACCTAGTGTTTAAAATATACTGGCTGGTTATTTTCTCTAAAACGTTATTTAAATTTGAATGCTCCCTCTCAGGAGTTTTAAAACATATCATCACTTGTGGCTATAATTTAAACAAAATTATTACTTTTTGATCCACTATGATATGATCCTTCCCCTTCTAAATTAATCAACGCAGTATCATAATGTGATTTCTCTCCTTTTTGCAGACACTTTAAAAGAAGTAAAACTTTAATTTTCTCTGTAGAATAAAGACACTTCTGTGCAAAGTGGTATACTTACCTCTCAAGCTTTTTCTCTATTATAGGTACATCTAATCCCATGGCTTGCTTGGTGATCTGCAGCATCTCCGCAATGCACTGAAGGGTATCTGAAACCCAAATGTAATTGTTTGCCACTTTAGCAAAAACATTTAAAAACTAGCAGTTCTAACTCAGAACTCAAAATGGGATTTTTAATCTTATAATAGAAGCTTGTTATAATTTATAAAAACATACTACTTCACTCCCCTAATTCAAAATATTCTAAAATGTTAACAGAAAACTAAATGAACAACAAAAGAACCAAATCAATTGGAATTAAAAGTTTATTCGGAAACTCTAATCTGTCTAAACACTGTGCCAGACGCTGAGACAACAGGCACGAACAAGACAGGCGTTGTTCCTATTACCCATGAGACGTGTATGTAGTTCGAAAAGCCATCACACTCAAATGCCCAAGCACACTGAAAATTCCCATAATACATTTCCTTGCCCAAACTATCTATAATCAATTTGTGTCCCTGCACTGCTGAGAACAAAGTTGCTATTTCAAGATCTCAAATCACAATTTTTCCTGATCACTCACTTGTATAATATTGTGTGCAGTCCCGAGCTGCACTTGGGCTTATAAAAGCAGATAAGCTGTAACTGAATACTTTCACCTCTCTTACCTTTCCCATCCTCTTCCGGGTTGCGCATTACAGCTCTCAGGGTGTGGAAATAGCCACTTGCTTCTTTATATCTGTAGTGCAATCGCATGCAGGAGAACTTTGGCTTACCAAAAAGAGTGGGTTCAGGACCTAACGACCCAAATGAATATATGTTAATCTTTCACATAACATTACCTTTCTTCTGTATCTTCAAAATACTGATATTTTGATATTATCCAAAATACTTCAAAATATTGATGATTTGATTCATCAATCATTTAGTACTTTTTTCATCTGAATAAGCACACATGCTTATGATGTCTTAGTCTAATAAGACTATAAATAAAAATTCTTCAGTCTCAAATATTTAAACTTTCTAGACCCCAGGCTTAATCTTCACAGGACAAGTAATGAAAGAAACAGTTATTATTAGACTATATCCACCACTCATCTCTAAAATATAGAAGGGAATCTTAAGAAATGGACTACTTAGACTACTCCTCTTGGAAGAAACAGTATTTGCTTTCTAGGACCTGGTTAGTATCTTAAAATTTTACCTATTTCTATTTTTTCCAGGTCTTCAAGACTTAGTCGTTGATACTGGTTTACTTTGTCAACTTCATCATCATAACTAGACAAAGGGAAAGGGAGTAAGAAGAGGATTAAAATCAAAAGCATATTTGGCTGGTCAGCTGAGGCATAATAGCAACAACCATTATGCAGGCAAAGTCTTCTACAACACAATACATTCTGGGGTAAAGAGTTAAATATTTTAAAAACTAGATGAAATATTATATATATATAGTTCAATAGCTAAATGAAAATCAGTTTATAGATCTTACACTAAAGGAAATTACAAAGGAAAATTAAATTCACTTTCACAAAAGCTCTTACAAAAACTAAACCAACAAGCCTAAAACAACCTAAAAGGAAAGCAAAACACATACTGAAGCTACATATTCCTGATTTGGCAGATAAATCTGATATCCAAAATAAAAACATCAATGCCAATAGGCACCCTTTGGCCAAGGACTGAAAAATGAGAGTTCATACCAGACCAAAAAGAAAGTGACTGTGTATTTGAAAAAAGAATTCTGGTTAAGACTATGAGGAAGTACCTGCATTTCTGCTAGTGGCACTGTTAACGGGGTGTCATTTCTAAGGCATAAAAAGTCTTAATTCATCATATCCTTATAATCAGAGAAGCGCATGTGTACACATACACAATTATCTGCACACAGCTGTCTCATTCCTCATAGCAAAAAAGTAAAAGTATGTTAATGCCTAACAATGGGGAAACATTTAACATTTTATCATAATAAATGATTTTATTATAAATAAAACATTTTATCATAATAAAACATTTTATCATAATTGTATCATAATAAAACATTTTATCATAATAAAAAATCATGGTATATGGTCACTTACAATAAAAATATGTAGAATACATCATAACTTGAGATCTACAGGAGATACTATCAAATACTCAAAGAACACTATTATAAAAATACACTGATTTTAAATCACACTAAAATCACATTTTCAAATTGATAAGAGTGATGTAACAATTATGTAAGATAAAGGGGTTCAGTGAAATTTCTTAAAATATATAGCAAAACTAGGTTCTTTTTGTGTTACAGAATATAAAAAGGATATTTACTCACATTAAAACAGTAAAAGCTTTAAATCAAGCAACTTACTAGGCCACGTAGTACGCAGAGTTAGAAAGCAGTAACAGCACATCCACATCTCTGTGAGTAGCATCAATGAGGCTAAACAAACATGACACAAGGAATTAAATATTTTCATTTTTCATCTACATTTTTTCTACAGCAGATCCCCTTATGATAAAAGATTGGTGGGGGCTAGGGTGGGGAGAAAAAATCAAGTAATCAATGAGTCCTACTTCTGAAGTTAAATGTACACAGCCTATCCATTTGGAGATTTTAAAAAACCAAACCAGGAACACAGGAAGGTGGGGTAGGTGGAGGAAAGGACTGGAGTTGAGTAGCCAAGGAGAAGGGAGGGTTCAGGGAAAATAGGATAATGGTACGTGGGGAGGAGGGGGAATTGCATGATGGTGGAGGGGGGTAAGGATTGTAAAGAAAGGAAAATATCAGGCTGAGAAAAGAGAAATTACCTAGATCATCTCACATGACCTAATCTTCAAGTTACACTGCACATTTACCGTATGTTTATACTCATGCAGAATGTATCCTTTGAAAGACTTCTATGTAAATATAACATTTATGTGCAAAAATGGAACCAAGCCCAAACTATTTTGCTTTTTTTTTAAACTACAGCTTACACAGCTTTTAGAGAATGAGTAAACATTTCCTTATTCTAAGTCCACTTTGCTGTATTTTGTCTCCACTCTAAAGTCAAATATCAGTGTAAGGGTTAGAAACCAAGTACTGATGAACCATTAAACCGAATACTTTTTTTTTAAAGTCAACTTATGAAATCCACAAATACTCAACAGGTAACATGGGCAGAATCAGAACTCAACCTTTTAATCAAATATTCATCTACTATTAAAACAGCTTTCCAATCAAAAGATGAAAATCTGCACACTTATATTGGTTCTCAAAAATTCCACTGCTGGAGTAGATATTTCTATCTTAGAAATACCTTAGAATTTCATAGCTATTTGCAGAAACTGACCAAATGCTACTGAAAAACGAATGGAAAACAATAGGGGGAAAATGACTAGTAGATGGAATTTAAGTAAAGTCACGTACATAATCTGCCTAAGAATGAGGTCATTGTTCAACAGGTACTGCAAAGAAAATTTCACCAAGATCTTAAATTGCAGTATTTTACATCACGGGCATCTTGTTGTACCGTAACTGGAACAATTTTAATCTAAAATAACAAACTGACCTCAATTCTCACCAAAAACATGCCCCCCAAATACAACTAATTAGATTGAAGAAGTCAGAACCCAATTAATACACAGATTGATCCAAAATACGAGCAATAACTAACCAACCAACCAACCGGAAAGAGAAAACCATCTATTCTACAATCTTGGCAGCCTCACCGAGAATAACGTAGACAACACCGTAACATACAATTTAGTTTTGCGCATTGGTGCTTACCTGCGCTCTTAAAACTGTCGCTTGAGCCAAGCCATAAAAATTACGTCACGACACGTAGTTTAATATGAAAAAAATTTCTACACCTACTAAGTAGTGCTACTTTATCATAGCTTCTATTTTGACAAGAATATTTACATTGGTCAAACATGATCTCAAGTCAAAAGCATTACGTCTAGAAAGAAAAAGCACTTGGCACGTCACAGGCAATGGAGAAAGAAGTCAGCCCTCCCCCACCCGCATTTTTACTGAAGTATAAGCTGCAGTGAATACTTAATTTCCTCCCCACCACCCTCTGCCCCACTTAAACAGAAATAAAGAAAATCTAATCCCCATTAAAAAAACACAGACGAAAGAAAACCCCTTTGGTGCTCCCCCGCCCCTCGGCTGCAGCTCGGAGGGAAGGGCTGCGCTACTCGTTTTTCTCTTCCCGCCAGTCAGGCATGCCCTCCTTCCACACGATGAACACAAACACCGCCAGCACCACATGCAGCCCCACCACCGCGACGATGGTCGCGTAAAAGCCGCTGTCATCGGGGGACATTAACAGGAGGCTTTGGAAAAGCAGCAATTTGCAGGAAAAATACAACCCCACAGGAACTTTAACCATCAGTCCTGCAAAAAGGAGAAAAATCTTGAAAGTGGTCGCCAGGCTGCCGCCTTCGGGCTTGGGCTCGGCCGCGTTGCCGGCGGCATTGCCTGTGGCATTCGCCTGCCGCTGAGCGGTTGGAGGAGGCCGGTGGGAGCGCGGCATCTGGTCGGTCGGTCAGTCCGTCCGTCCGTCCGTCAAGCGGTCGAAGCTCAGTCAGAGCCACCCGTGCCAGACCTCGCGCCCGCAGCCACTGCGGCAAGTGCGGCGCGGCGGCGCCAAGCCCCGCCCGAACCCGGCGCACTTCCGCCGCCCCCGCCCGCCGCGGCGCGCGCCCAGTGCGCAGCCGCAGCCCGTCCCCACCGCCCACCTGCGGGGGAGGGTGCGGCGCGATCCCCAGGGAGCTGAGGTGGGCTCGGCCCCGGCCGCGGTCCGGGGAGAGTGCATGCAAAAACACCTCGGTGAAGAGCCGTCCCTCCAGCCCGGAGAGCCACCGGCGGGGTCTGCGGCACCTTGACTAAGCGCCTCCCCGCGCTGCCGCGCGCCTCGTGAGTCCACTAGTACGAGTACCAGTAGTCAGCTGCTCTCGGTGTAAGAAAAAGCGAGTCCGAGGTGGACCAAATAAAGAGTGGGCTTTGTGCAGATGCTGAAGGGCACCTGGACGGCCCCCCGATTTCCTGTCCCATTAAATATTCCTCCTTCAGCCACAAGTGCACCACCCGGCGCTTACGGGCTGTCGCTCGAGTCAGCTCTCCCTGCGGCAGCAGTGGCCGCGGGACAGCCGGGAGCTCTGATCTGCGTACGTGCGGGGGAATTAACTGAGCTGTGCTCGGGGGGTTAACATAAAAAGGCCCGAGGGTGGGCTCCAGGTGGCTGGACAGTTCCAACTGAAGCCCTGGGAGATAAAGGAAAAGGGAAGGGCAGCCATTCTTGCTGCCTGCGCAGGACCGAGCATTTGTAAACTGTTTTTCTGCCACATGTTTAAAATTAAACAGGACCGTAACTGCAATGAAGTCAGTGAGGCACTGGTTTCTGGCGCAAAATTTATGGGTTTGCCAAAAAACACCTGACATCAATGAAAGTTTTTAATACAGTATTTTTAAAAATCAAAATTAATGCAAACATACCATGATAAACAAGACATCTAACATTTCAAATAAAAATAAGATCCGACTCTGCAACCTGTCCAGCCCTGTCTCGCTTGCCTCACCCTAATCCCAGCTCCATTCGATAAAGTTTTATTGACAAAAACATATGGCCCAACTCAACAACAACAAAACAACCCACTTTTCTAAATAGCAAAGGATTTGAATAGATATTTTTCTGAAGAAGATATACAAATATCCAACAAACCCAAGAAAAAAAATCGTCAACATCGTTTGTCATAAGGGAAATTCAAATCAAAACTGCAATGTGACAGTACTTCACATCCACTAGGATGACTACAGTAAAAAAACATGGGGGAAAAAGGAAAAAAAAAAGGGTGGGTGGGGACATGGAAAAACTGGAACCCTCTCACATTACTTGTGGAAATGTAAAATGGTGCAGCCACCAAAGAAAATAGTTTGGTGGTGTCTTTACAAGTTAAGCATAGTAGCCTGGCAATCTCCTCTCCTTGATATATACCCCAAAGAAAAACAGCTGTTCAAACAAAAACTTGTTTATAAGTATTCACAACATCACTGTTTGCAACAGAAGAGCCGGAAAGTGGAAACATAAATGCCCAAAAGAAGAGTAAAAAGAAAACATGGTCTATCCATACAATGAAATACTATTCAGCCATGAAAAGGAATGACGTTCTGCTACATGGCATAACACCCATGAACCATGAAACATTATGCTAAGTGAATGAAGCCAGTCACAAAGGCCACATTATTACATGATTACGTTTATATGAAGTGTCCAGAATTCACATATCCAGAGAGAGAAAAGTAGATTAGTGGTTGCTTAGGGGATGAGGGTGGGGATGGAGTACAAGGATTCTCTTTGTGGTAATAAAAATGTTCTAAAACTGACCAAAATGATGGTCTTACAATACTGAGCATATTCTAAAAACCACCCAATTATATACTTAAAATGGATGAAATGTATGCTATATGAATTACATTTCAGTAAAGGTATTTTGGGGCTTTCTGGGTGGCAGCAGTGGTAAAGAACCCCCCTGCCACTGTAGGAGACATAAGAGACACGAGTTCGATCCCTGGGTCAGGAAGATCCCCTAGAGGAGGGCATGGCAAGCCACCCTAGTATTCTTGCCTGGAGAATCCGATGGACAGAAGAGCCTGGCAAGCTACAGTCCACGGGGTCGCAGAGTCAGACATGACTGAAGCAACTTCACACACACACACACACACACACGTTTTTAAAAAGCATACATGCAGCTGCAGGCAGACAGGTGCAAACTGCTGCATCCCCAAGCCTGAGGGACTGAGGCCACCACACACTGTCCAGGATCTGAGCCTGCAAAGCCACTCCCAGAGCTACTCTTGCTGTCCTCAACCAGGGGCCACCTGTTCTGGGCCCACATCTCTGTCTCAGTAGACAGACTGTACAAAGGCTCTCTAGCAACCTCAGATAGCCCAAGGGCAGGTTTCCAAACATCTCCCTTCAAGACAAAAGGAAAACTATCCACCATCCAGAAAATCTTTAAGCCTTGCAAATGATAAACACCAGTAGCAAATTTAAAGAAATTTTAGCAGTAATAGAAAGGATGATAACCACAAAGTATCTCTCATAAGAAGGACAGTTCTTAAAGAACTGTCTAATCAAGATGGCAATATAGGGACTTCCCTGGTGGTCTAGTGGTTACAAATCCAGTTTGCACTATGGAGAATACAGGTTCGATCCCTGGTCAGGCAACTAAGCCCTCACTCTACAACTAGAGAGTCCACGTGCTACAACAAAAGCTCCCATGTGACCCAATGAAGAACCCGTGTGTGGCAACTAAAGCTCAAGGCAGCCTAATAAATATCCAACAACAACAACAAAAAAGATGGAGACATACAATTAACTTTGGAAATTCAAATGGGCAGAAAACCTCCTCTTAAAGAGTCCAAAAATTGCATCCATACATACAGTACTGACTATCAAAGCGAAATAATCCATGAGCTTGAAGTCATGGAAGGACTCATTATGAACCTATGGTCAATATCATTTTTTATTCATTATCATATATGTAAATACTCCCTTGCATTCTATTGTTCTTGCAAGCTTGTTTTATGCCTTTTATTAAAAAACATACAAAATGTAAAAAAGATAAAATCTAAATAGACCCTTTTACTCTCAAAGCTTGGTTTAGAATTTTCTGAAGTATTTCTGATTCATAATATTGAAAATTGTAATTTTAGATTTTAGCCTGAAAGCAAGCAATCTGGTGGATAAATTTGGATCCTGCCGTTCAGCTGATATTTTAAAGAAGCACTTGAAAGTGGATGGTTTTTGTTTTAAAAAGAATGTAGAGTATTAGTTGGCCTATTTATTTTATGAAAGACCAGGACCACATAACAACCCATCAAAGTAACGAGCATCATTAAACCTCCTGGTGCACGTGGCTCTGTGCATTAATACAATAAACCTAGCTTCTGGGGCATGAGTTGGGGCTGGGGGCAGGGGAGGACCCATGAAACAAGCTTTGAATTGTAGTTTCACAATTTGGGTTTTAAAAAATCAGATATTACATTATCATAGTTTACCTCATTACTGAGTTTTTAGTGCCCCTTTAATTTTACAGCCGAAGTTGAGTGCCTTGTCAGCTTGCCTTAGTACCAGCCATGTATTTGAGAACTGCCATGCACTTTGCATCCACGCCCACAGCTTTATGGACAACTGCTAGCAATAATTAGGACAGCTTAATATCAGAAATTTAAGCACGTTAGTTACCAGGACACCACTCCAACTTACCTGGGGTCACAGTCAATAAGGGCCCAGCCACCATGGAACTCTTCATTATCAGGCAGCAGTAGCTTCATGTAACTCTGTAAGAGTTGGCTAATTAGTTCCTGGTGGCTTCTCTGATTTTCCTTATGCAAAGCTTCGTGCTCTTTTTCCTTGGTAAATATGGAATAAAGATCTTCTGTCACTGGAATGCCTTGCATCAAATCTAGAGTAGAAAGTATTGATATCTATCATCTTCTTAGTTTACTAATACATTTTTTAAAAGCAAAAGTGAATACAAGACCTAAAACAATAAGAATCTCATTTTTAAAAACAGGCATAAATCTTTGCGACCTTGGACTAGGCATGGGTTTGTTGGTTTTTTTTTCATATGAAACTAAAGTCACAAGCAACAAAAAAAAAAGACAAACTGGACACGATCAAAATTAGAAACTTTTGTGTTTCAAAGGAAAATACCATGAAAGTTAAAAGGCAACCCACAGAGTAGAAGTGAATATTTAAAAATCATCTATAAGGGAACTGTATCCAAGAATACATAAAGAACTCCTGAAAGTGAAAGTTAGTTGCAGTCATGTCTGACTCTTTGCAATCCCAGGGACTGTAGCCCATCCGGCTCCTCTGTCCATAGGATTCTCCAGGCAAGAAAACTGGAGTGGGTTGCCATTTCCTTATCCAGGGGATCTTCCCGACCCAGGGATTGAACCTAGGTCTTTTTGCATTGCAGGCAGATTCTTTACCAACTGAGCTACTAGGAAAGCCCTACAACTTAATAAAAGAATGATTACTAATTATTATCAATAATAAAAGAATTCCTACAACTCAGTAATAAAAAGACAAATAAGCCAATTTTAAATTGAGCAAAGGAACTGAATAGACATCTTAACTTCTTCCTGGTGTAGGATGCAGCTCAAGGCTTATTAACAAAATCATTGTAATCCCACTCCTTACACGGGTTTGGGATAGTAAGACTTCTGGGAGAAAATTGCCAACCACTGGCCTTTTATGGAGAAGCAGTGAGCCTAGACTGCTACTAGCTCATCTCTCTCAAACTTGGAAGAGATTTAGCTTCAGGGTTAGGATGAAGCTGATATTTTTCATGGTCAAAATGAGAAAGGAACAGAATCTGGGTCCTCAGTGACCTAACTGAATTGCTAGGAAAAAATGTGTCAATTTTTCCTTTAAAAAACTGCTAAAATCCAATTTTCCTATCAGTACATACCATATCTGTGGCAAATGAACCAAACTTAATTACATCAGACTTCTCAAATTCCTAAATTGCCTATATGTGGGCCCTACTATTTCATATATAATACATAATTAGGTTAAAAAAATAAGATTTAAAAAATATTCCTAGAGACCATATGACAAGCTATTATGTTTGGTTCTAATCCAGAATACTCCACATTTACTTTAATCCTAAAAGGTAATACTTTCATGGAAATTAAATTTAAAGTCACATTAAAAAAAAATATGCTGTGGCATGAATTCCACTGGGCAATTCACCCTCCATTTCTTCTCTTAAATAATGATAAAAATTGGTTAGGATAGTCTGATATCCTAACACCCTGTTAAATCATGCTTATAAGGAAGAATAGTGTACTTGTCCACAGCAAGAACACATGATAAACATCAGACAAAGAAAGAAAATCATTTTGTTTTATCTCTCAGGCTTGAGTAATAGGAAAACAGAATATTGAGTTTTTACTTGATGACGTTTTAGGGCACCATATTCCATAATCCAGGAGCCTCAACCTTGCCTTCTGTTACATGAATAACAAACTGACAAATATGTAAGGAAATGAGCAGTTTCTTTTGCTGCTCCAGCCTAAAAATTTGTCCAGATTCTAATCTTGTAAAAATTCGATTTATCGGGTAAGATGTTCAATGTAGAAACAAGTGTATTATAAAACATATGGTTACATTAATGAAGTTGGTTACTATAAAATGTTAGTCACAGAAAGTATAACAAATTGTAAAGAACGACATTTGTGCTCCTTACCTATAACAGCTTGCCTGTAAGCATCCTTAAATCGATTCAGGTAATACCTGTTTGCTGAGTTAACACCGTCCTTCATAACTCCTGCTAACTTCCTTTCTCCTGTCCTTGTGAAGTCGCCCTGTCAAGAAGAAAGCCACTTTGATGATTTATGCAGACACAAAAATGCTCCTGAGGTCAATGTGGGCTTTCAAGACTGGAATTCTACAGGCTTTTACAGTTTCCAAATAATGTAATTAAAATATCTACTAGTATTGGACTCAGATCCAAGCATGTCAAATAACAACACGCTATTGGTGTTATCCACCTTCACAGTTAGATGGTGATTTTAAGGTAAAGCCATTCTTGGCAGTCTGTAGAATATCTAGAACTTATAGGTCAAAACTTATATATAACAAAACAAAAAGATTTTCAAGCCTCCAACTGGTATGATATTCAAAACACACAAATATCTGATGTGGGAAAATGTGGACAGTTCCCTAGAGCTTATTACAACCGTATTTAACCTGTGTATGTGGTTGTGTGTATATACAGATAGAGCAAAGGTTTCCATACCTTGCTGCACATTACAATCCCTGTAGAATGATCCAATGAAGATTTAATTGTTTTGTTTCTCTTGGTTTTCACAACAAAGATGTCAGAGCAAGTCCCTAGAGAGGTAGGGAAAGCACAGTCTCTTTTTTCCCCCATCCCAAACCCACTATTTCCATCCAAGGCAATCTTAGAAATAGACTCTGTCCTAAAATTGACAATTTAGGAAGAACATGTTGCCAATTAGTTAGGTCATTCACAGAAAATATTAATTTAGCAACAGGAATCTATTATGGAAAAGAGAGACATGAATGCTGCATCCAAAGAATTTTAATATCAAAGGAGAAAAGTATTCCTCTTTGTCCAGCTTTGTATAATTAAAAAGTACCCCTGCATAAGTTCAAGGTGTACAATATGATATTTTGTGTGTATATATAGTATTGTTAATTATAGTCACCATGCTGTACTTTCGATCCCCAGAACTTATGAGTGAAAGTTTGTACTCTGACCAGTCTCTCCCCATCTACCCCATCCTCTGGTAACCATCAGTCACAGTGTTTCCGAGTCTGACTCTTTAAAAATCCCACATACAGGTGAGGTCATGCATTCTGTTTGTTTATTTTGCCTGTGCTGCATCTTCGCTGCTGCGCGCAGGCTTTCTTTAGCTTCCGTGCACAGGCTTCTCTTGTTGTAGAGCATGGGCTCTAGGGGCCAGCTGACGCACTCGGGCTTAGATGCTTCATGGCCTGTGGGATCTTCCCAGACCAAGAATTGAACCCGTGTCCCCTGCATTGACTGGCAGGCAGATTCTTAACCACTGGACCACCAGGGAAGTTCAGAGATCATGCATTACTTACTTGTCTTTCTGTTTGTCTGATTTTACTTAACATAATACCCTCAAGGTTCATCCATGTTGCTAAAAATGTCAGGATTTCCTTCTTTTAAATAAATAAACTATTTATTTTTGGCTGTGCTAGGTCTACATTGCTGTGTGCAGGCTTCCCGTTGCAGTGGCTTCTCTTGTTGTGGAGCGTGGGCTCTAGGCACCTGGGCTTCAGTAGATGCAATTCACATTTTCTACCGAGTGGGCTCTGGAGTTGTGGCAAACGGGCTTGGGTCCTCCTTGGCATGTGGGATCTTCTTGGACCAGGATCAAACTTGTATGCTTTGCACTGGCAAACAGATTCCCTACCACTGGACCACCAGAGAAATCCCAGGACTTTCTTCCTTTTATGGCTGAATATTCCATTATATATATATATATATAAAATTTTGTATGGCTGCTTCCCTTGTCAACGTATTCTTTAGCCATTCATTCAGCATGAGACGCTTAGGTTCTTCCCAGATCTTGACTACTGTGAATAGTGCTACAATGAACACAAGAGTACAGGTATTTCTTCCAGATATTGATGTCATTTTCTCTGGATATATATTTATAAAATAGGGTTGCTGGATTGTATGGTAGTTCCATTTTTAATGTTTTGAGGAACTTCCTTAAACCATTTCCTATAATGGCTATGCCAATTCACATTCCCACCAACAATGTACAAGGGTGAGCTTTTCTGCCAACCTTGTTATCTCTTGCCTTTTAGATAACAGCCATCCCAACAGATGATAACTCATTGTGGTTTTTGATTTGCATTTCCCTGAGGATTACTGACATTGAGCACCTTTTTATGTACCTGCTGGCCATTTGTGTATCTTCTTTGGAAAAATGTTCTAATCCTTTGCCCATTTTAAAATCAGTTGTTTTTTTTTGTTGTTGTTGTTTTTGCTATTGAGTGGCATTACTTCTTTACATATTTTGGATATTGACCCCTTCTCAGACATATGGTTTACAAATATTTTCTCCCATTCCATGAGTTGTCTTTTCATTCTGTTGATTACTTATTTTGCTATGAAAAACATTTTTTGTTTGATGTTGTCCCACTTGTTTATTTTTACTTTTCTTCTTGTGCTTTTGGTGTCAGTCAAAAAAATTATTGCTAAGACCAATGTCATGAAATGTTTCCCTATGTTTTCTTGAAGGAGTAAAGTTTCAGGTCTTACATTTAAGTCTTTAACTTATTTCAATTCAATTTTTGTGAATGGTGTCCAGTTTAATTATTTTGCATGTGAATATTTCAGTTTCCCAACACCATTTAGTGAAGAGACTATCATTTCCGTATTGACTATTCTCAGCTCCCTTGTCAAATTATCAGTTGACTGTACACATGTGGGTTTATTTCTGGGCTCTCAGTTCTAGTCCATTGGTCTTTGTGCCTGTTTTTATGCCAGTACTATACTGTGCTGATTACTACAACTTTGCAATATCGTTTGAAATCAGAAGTAGGATGCATCCAGTTTTGTTCTTTCTCAAAATTGCTTTGGCTGTTAGGGGTCTCATGTGTTTCCAAATGAATTTTAGGACTGTTTTTTCTATTCTAGTAGAAAATGTCAATGGAATTTTGATAGAGATTACATTGAATCTGAAGATGGCTTTGGGTAATATACGTTTTTTTAAATTTGTATTTTTACTTTATTTTACTTTACAGAACTGTATTGGTTTTGCCATACATTGACACAAATCCGCCACAGGTGTACATGAGTTCCCAATCCTGAACCCCCCTCCCAACCCCCATCATCTCTCTGGATCGTCCCTGTGCACCAGCCCCAAGCATCCTGTATCCTGCATCGAACATAGACTGGCGATTCATTTCTTACATGATAGTATACATGTTTCAATGGGTAATATTTTAATACTAATTTTCCTAAGCCATAAACCTGTGCTATCTTCCACTTATTTGTGCTTTCAATTTCTTTTATCAATGTCTTAGTTTTTAGTGTACAGATTTCTTACCTTATTTAAATTTTTTCCTTAGTATTTTCTATTTTTGATGCTATTATAAATGGGATTGTTTTATTTCTTTTTAGATAATCCCTATTAGTATATGCTACTGCTGCTGCTAAGTCACTTCAGTCGTGTCCTACTCTGTGCAACCCCATAGACGGCAGCCCACCAGGCTCCCCCGTCCCTGGGATTCTCCAGGCAAGAACCCTGGAGTGGATTGCTATTTCCTTCTCCAATGCATGAAAGTGAAAAGTGAAAGTGAAGTCGCTCAGTTGTGTCCGACTAGTAGCGACCCCATGGACTGCAGCCTACCAGGCTCCTCTGTCCTTGGGATTTTCTAGGCAAGAGTACTGGAAAATTATATTAGTATATAGAAATAGGAAGGTGAAGGTGAAGTCGCTCAGTTGTGTCCGACTCTTTGTGACCCCGTGGACTGTAACCTACTAGGCTTCTCTGTCCATGGGATTCTCCAGGCAAGAATACTGGAGTGGATTGCCATTTCCTTCTCCAGGGGATCTTCCCGACCGAGGGATCGAACCCGGGTCTCCCGCATTGGAGGCAGATGCTTTAACCTCTGAGCCACCAGGGAAGCCATATAGAAATAACCAGTTTTCATAGGTTGATTTTGTATCCTGCACCATCACTGAATCAATTTATCAGTCCTAACAGTTTTCTGGTGGAGTCTTTAGGATTTTATTCAGGATTTGTTATGACAGATATTCTGAGGTGAACTATTTACCTTGAAGAAAAATAACTATAAACCTAATTGAAAGTAATTCAACCACTTCCTCTTGCCAGGAGAGGGAGTATCTAGTAACCAGTGACTGTATTTTACATTTACATTAAATTCTGTGAAGATCAGCTTGGTAGGATTCTCAAAAGACTTTATGTAAAACAATCACAAAAAGATAATAAAACACTTCTTCACCATTTACTGTGTGTCAGGGAATGATCTAAGATCTAACGTATTAGCTCATATAATCCCACACCACTTTTTCTGAAGTGGGCCTAGAATTATTCCTGTATTATAAATGAAGAGACAGACACAGAGAATTTAAGTGATTTGCCCACAGTCACAGAGCTAGTAAGAGGCAGGGTTGGGATTCAAATTTAGAGGAGGCAAATTATACCAGGGATCCAAATCCCACCAACTGACACGTTTTATTTTGTCTGTTTTAAAAACCAACTATTACACATAAAATTCTAGATTTCCAAACTCCCTTGAAAACTGGGAGCTCTGGCAACCCTGGGCCTCTAGCCCATTAGAAGTAGCAGAGCAGCACCTTCCTGAGAGAGCCCTCATATGCTCTTTCTCAGGCACACATCGCCCATCTGTCCCTTTAAGCTGATGAGTGGCCAGTTCAAGTCACAAGACTTGGCACCTGCAGGAATTTGGAAGTGTGACCCCTGCCTTACCCAAACATTCCAGAGTCAACTACGTAGACCTACCACCCACATGCTTTTCTCTCAAAAACCAAGCTGGTTTTAAAGCACACTCTGTGTCCCACAGAATGACCCACAGATGCTGGCTACAGATACTTACCTTCAGAGCAGCTGTCCCAGCATACTGTCTGCTAATGGAGTCACCATTGTTGGCCCACATTATCTGATAAATCCGATTGCATTTCATCGGTAATGGCTGCTCTGGGGGCATCACACCTAATTTTTTCAGCTAAAATGAATGCATTGGTAGATTAACTGCAGATAAGCCAGGAAATCATAGTATAAAATATATACTGCAGAGAAAAGGAAGCATATGCATGTACAATTTAGGACCCTCCAAGAAATGTTTTCAGACTTTTTCAAAGTAAAGTACTACTTGAGAGATAGCTTTATGAACTGGTACACCTGAATCAACAGAATAAAACATTCATACCATTCTGGTGTCATTTTTAATGTGTTTTATCTTTCTTTTAAATGTGGCTATGAAGTGAAGCTAATTATCAAAAAAATCATTTGGATACAACAATAACATTAATTGTAGCAGAGCAGTAAGTGCTCAGTAAAGATGAAGTCTGGTGCCATATGCAGAGCTTTCTAAAATAAATGATCCCATTTATTCCTCATGACAAGTCTATGCGATCAATACTCTCTAGTACCCTCATTTTATGGATGAAATGAAAGAAGTTTGGAGAGTTTTTACATGGGGTCAACACCTAGTATGTGGTAGGGCCAAGGGCTTCATCACCAAAGACTAGCTGCTTCAGTGCAATAGTAGAAGACTTCCTCTAAGGACAGTCACAAGGCTCTATCAGGAAAACAAAACAAAACACCATGCGAGGAATATCAACCTTGGGAATTCATCACTCAGCTGTTGGACGGATGAGAGATCTAAAAGGAGACACAGAGGTGAGAGATGTAGTAACTACAGGAAACAGGTGCCGCCAGGAGGGCTGGGGCACAAAGGAAGAGGCTGGTTCTGTGATGCCAAAGGACCCACAGCCCCAAAGAGGGTGCTGATAATGGGAATATAACACAGGTGAACAAACTTGTCCCTTTTCCCTCCTCCAGCCTCACAGTCTTCCTTGAAAGCCCCTACTGGCAGAGCCTGACATGGAAGCAGGTAGTCGAGCAGAAAGGTGGTGTGCAGACCCCATGCCCCAAGAACAGGTGGGAGGGTGTGTAGCAGAGAGAAAACAGTAAATGACTACACGGTGCCACCCACTACATTATTAAATTTTGGGCCTCACAGTTTTGAAATGAGTACTTAAGAAAACACCACCTGATTCAACTGATTTCTAGCAAAGGTTGTACTTTCCAGGTTTTAAAGCAACAAGGATGGTTGCATGCTGTAAATGCTCTATGGCAGGAAGATTTTAGCTACTTGCTTACAAGTGAAAAAATTACAAATGAATATTTACAATCCAGTGGGCTCCAAATTACCTGCTGTTCCATGACCACTCGTGCAATGGCAGCTTGCACCACATTGGTGCGATCCAGGCAGTCCATGCAGTTAACTCGAAAAATCCCTTCTTGTTTACATATTATTCCAGCTTGATCAACCCTTTTCAAAAATAGTATGGAATTACTTTACAATAGGAAAAACTTAAAAGTTTTCAAAGCCCACAATTCTTTACAGTATAACAACAGCCACCTTGGTTATCTATTTGCTTGGAATATCATGTGGCAGGCATTACTGAGACCTCTGTAGACATTATTGTTAATTTATACAATAACCTGACTAGGAAGATATTACCCTCATTTTGAAATAAAAGGAAAAAATTGAGACGCAGAATGACTTTTCTGAGTCATACAATTACTAGGCAGAGCTGACACAACCCCAGCCATGCTTATCTACACATTTAAAACCAGAAGGCACTTTAAAACAACATCCTGTTCCCTGCTTTTTGACTTCAAGCAGAAATGCATCTAAATGAGCTTGTACAGACTAATTCACTCCACCACCCAGGGTGTAATCATGAAGCTTGCCTCACTCATCTAATTCCTCTGGCCACCTGTGGCCTTAAAATCTAATCAAATGTTCTCTTCTGTCCTTTAAGCTAATTTCTCCTTCCTTTTTCTCTCTCCTATAGTCTAGAATCATCTTTCTTCTCCAGCAATTTTTAAATGTCTCAAAACTGAGACCAAATACCTCGAAGCCTTCCTTCCCATGTTAGGGGCCAAGAAGAAATGTAGAGGATAAAGGATTAGAAGGAATTAAAGAACAGTAATAGAGTACTTTGCTCCATTTTGTCAATCATCTGACACCTTCTTCCTGTTCAAAGCTAACAATGCCTAACGACTAATACTTTTGAAAAGGAGAATAGGAATCTGGAAGTGAAACAAGAAAAACAAAAGTCTTTCCCAGCCTGCTATTATTTTAATGCTTACTGGTACTAGACAAAAACATATGATTTGACAGACCAAAAGTTGTCAAACTGATTTCTTATGAAATACCTACCAACACCACTTCATGTCAAGAATAATGTCATGAATGGCATCTGTTAGTGTTTGGACATTCTCAAACTTCATTCCTCGGCTAAAATATATGCCAAAAGAAAGGAAAACATCTTTAAGAACATTTTTTAAGCTTAAGATATGACATCTAAGATTGCTTGGACAAATTAAAATTATTACTGTAAATATGATATTGATACTACTTTAAATTATATGGGAAATTATACAAATATTTACAAGTAATCTGCATTATGAAAGAAAATATGCTTAAGAATACATTGAAACAGATCACAGCCGCTGGAAGCTTCTTTCCCCACCAATCTTTTCAATACCTAGGTAAATAAACCAACACTAGAGCCAGGCTTATGACAAAAGAAACATGCTTTCAGAATACACACAAGTTAAAATTACCATCAAAATGATCATTGTTTTCCAGATAACTAGTGAACTTATCCCAAGGGAGAGCATTATTACTAATGGAGTATGAAGATGAACCAGCAGGATGAGTTTTAAGTAAGGGAATGCTATTACTCCTGCCAGGCTCAAACTTAAGCAGAAAGAAAAAGCTCCATTAATTAAGTGAAGGATAAAAGGAAAAAAGGAACGCTAAGTCTTGGAGTCATTTTGGAACAAAAAGACTGAATATTTCAAGAATTAACTTAAATTTTTAGGCAAAATAAATCCAATATGAAAATGGAACTAAGAAATGATCATCCTCTCCTTTCTAACAATGAGAACAAGATTTTCTAAACTAAGGTCTCTGTGGCAGCTGCTGCTGCTAAGTCACTTCAGTCATGTCCGACTCTGTGCGACCCCATAGACGCCAGCCTACCAGGCTCCTCTATCCCTGGGATTCTCCAGGCAACAACACTGGAGTGGGTTGCCATTTCCTTCTTCAATGCATGAGAGTGAAAAGTGAAAGTGAAGTCGCTCAGTCATGTCCAACTCTTCTCGACCCCATGGACTGCAGCCCAATAGGCTCCTCCATCCATGGGATTTTCCAGGCAAGAGTACTGGAGTGAGGTGCCATTGCCTTCTCTGTGGCAGCAACTACTACAAATACTGGACCTGATCAAAACTCATCTCAGGAAGCCATCTTTTTTTTTCTCTCTGTTTTTTCTAAATTATGAAAGTATGATAATACATTTATAGGAGACTTGGAAAATACATAACAAAGTTATACTATACATTACAATTCTTTTAAGTAGAGAAATTATTAGATTTTTATTTGGAGTTTCAATATCAAACTCTCAAAAATTAATAGAATGAGTAGACAGAAAAGTAGGATATAGTTGACCTGAAAAGCACTAGGAACCAAATATAGTTGACCTGAAAAGCACTAGGAACCAATTCAACATAATTAAGATTTATACAATTTTTCAGGAAGCCATCTTACCAGTGCTCATGGAAATCAAATGAAACATAGGTGAGGTGTGAGTTGTTAAAGAGCAACACTTGTTTCAGGTAAGCATCACCAATTATTTTCTCTCTTCCTGCCTGGTCTACCAAATTAATAATAACCTGTGAGAGTGGGGAAAACAAAAAGTTCAGTTAATCAGATCTGAGACTCATGACTTTCACTGAATTTATTTAGAGTTATGTTTTAGAAATATTTTGTATCCAGACTTAGAAATTAATCCACTCAAGCATCAGTTTTTTCCCTTATAAAATTAGGTTTTCATTTGTTACACTTAGGTTTATGAGAATTTACATCAATCCCAAGAATAGTTTTACACATTATGCATGTGCAATAACCTATTAGAATACATAATGAAAACAAGTTCCTTTATGATAGATATTTTATATCTCTAGAATAATTTTTAAAGAAATATATAAGACCTACGTTAGACACTATGAAACATTGCTGAAACACAGAAAACCTGAGTAAATGGAGAGAGACACCATGGTGCTGGATGGCAAGATTCAACACTGTAAAGATGTCAGGGCTCCCCAGATTAATCTACACACTCAACAATTCCAGTCAAAATTTGAACAGGATCTTTGTACAGACTTCACAATTCTAAAGTTTTTCTGGAAAAGTGAATAATATGGGAAAATTTTTGAAAACCGATAAAGGACTTGTCCCACTGAAGAGCAAAACATAGGTTAAATCTCAAGATTGCTGGGAGAAATATCAATAACCTCAGATATGCAGATAACACCACCCTTATGGCAGAAAGGGAAGAAGAACTAAAAGCCTCTTAATGAAAGTGAAAGAGGAGAGTGAAAAAGTTGGCTTAAAGCTCAACGTTCAGAAAACGAAGATCATGGCACCTGGTCCCATCACTCCATGGGAAAAAGATGGAGAAAGAGTGGAAACAGTGTCAGACTATTTTGGGGGCTCTAAAATCACTGCAGATGGTGACTGCAGCCATGAAATTAAAAGACGCGTACTCCTTGGAAGAAAAGTTATGACCAACCTAGATAGCATATTCAAAAGCAGAGACATTACTTTGCCGACTAAGGTCTATCTAGTCAAGGCTGTGGTTTTTCCAGTGGTCACGTATGGATGTGAGACTTGGACTGTGAAGAAAGCTGAGTGCCGAAGAATTGATGCTTTTGAACTGTGGTGTTGGAGAAGACTCTTGAGAGTCCCTTGGACTGCAAGGAGATCCAACCAGTCCACTCTGAAGGAGATCAGCCCTGGGATTTCTTTGGAAGGAATGATGCTAAAGCTGAAACTCCAGTACTTTGGCCACCTCATGAGAAGAGTTGACTCACTGGTAAAGACTCTGATGCTGGGAGGGATTGGGGGCAGGAGAAGGGGGTGACTGAGGATGAGATGGCTGGATGGCATCATTGACTCAATGGACGTGAGTCTGAGTGAACTCCGGGAGTTGGTGATGGACAGGGACGCTTGGCGTGCTGCGATTCATGGGGTCACAGAGAGTCGGACACGACTGAGCGACTGAGCTGAACTGAACTGAGTGATTAAAACTATGGTATGAGTGCAGAAAAATGAACGACTCAACAGAACAAGACAGATGGCCAAGACAGACCTGTGAACACTGAGGAATCTAAGCTACGATGATATCATTCTCAGAGACTATGGACTATACTAAACACAGACTATACTGTAGATACTATATATTACTATACTGTAATATACTGTAGTTCAGTTCAGTCGCTCAGTCGTGTACGGCTCTTTGAGACCCCATGAATGACCACGCCAGGCTTCCCTGTCCATCAGCAACACCCAGAGTTCACTCAAACTCATGCCCATCAAGTCAGTGATGCCATCCAGCCATCTCATCCTCTGTTGTCCCCTTCTCCTCCTGCCCCCAATCCCTCCCAGCATCAGAGTCTTTTCCAGTGAGTCAACTCTTCGCATGAGGTGGCCAAAGTACTGGAGTTTCAGCTTTAGCATCATTCCTTCCAATGAACATCCAGGACTGGTCTCCTTCAGAATGGACTGGTTGGATCTCCCTGCAGTCCAAGGGACTCTCAAGAGTCTTCTCCAACACCACAGTTCAAAAGCATCAATTCTTCAGCGCTCAGTCTTCTTCACAGTCCAACTCTCACATCCATACATGACCAATGGAAAAACCATAGCCTTGACTAGACGGACCTTTGTTGGCAAAGTAATGTCTCTACTTTTGAATATGCTATCTAGGTTGGTCATAACTTTCCTTCCAAGGAGTAAGCATCTTTTAATTTCATGGCTACAATCACCATCTGCAGTGATTTTGGAGCCCCCAAAAACAAAGTCTGACACTGTTTCCATAGTGGCATACTATAAATGATATTGGGATAACTGTCTATTTACATGGGGGGACTTAAGTTAGCCCCTTCACTATATATAAAATAAATTCTAGATGCATTAATGATCTAAGTATTTTTTCTTCAAGTTATAAAAAGGCAAGAATAATGTTGGCATGATTTTTCCCATGCCAACATGGGAAAGTCACAGGATTTTCCAAGCATAATAAAAACCAGAGAGCATAAAGAAAAAGATGGTCAGATGTGACAACATGAACATTTAAAACCTCTGTGTACCAAATGACAGTATAAGCAAACATTAAGAAAAATAGAGGACTACCTAGGGGAATACACCTGCAACACAAAAACCATTGAAATACAGAGTGCTATAAATTCAGTAAGAAAAATACAGGTAAAGGATTCAGAAGACATTCAGAAGAGAAAATAGACAAATAGCCAATATACATGAGATTTGCAACTTTGTTAATAACTATATGTAAAATTTAAAAGAGAAAACCAGTTTTAATCTACAGACAGGCAAAAACCGAATACTAAATATGGACAGCATGGTGAATATGTGGAGAAATGGGTACTGGCTCTCGCTACTAAGAGTATAAACTGGAATGATCTTTTGGAAGCAACTGAGTAGTGGGTATCAACCTAAAGTTAATCTAATGTGTGATCCCTTGGACTGCAAGGAGATCAAACCAGTCAATCATAAAGGAAATTGGTCCTGAACATTCATTGGAAGGACTGATGCTGAAGCTCCAATACCCTGGCTGCCTGAAGAACTGACTTGTCGGAAAATACCCTGATGCTGGGAAAGACTGAAGACAGGAGAAGGGGATGACAGAGGATGAGATGGTTGGATGGCATTACCAACTTGATGTACATGAGTCTGAGCAAGCTCCGGGAGTTGGTGATGGACAGGGACGCCTGACGTGCTGCAGTCTATGGGGTCCCAAAGAGGTAGACACAACTGAGCTACTGAACTAAATGTGTGATCCAGCCATATCACTTCTAGAAATTCAGTCTATAAAGCACAGACATATTTCAAAACGTGTAAAAGATTTTCTCTGGGGAATTTTAGAATAGCAAGCAGAAACTATATCCTAAAGGTCCACCAGTGGAGAACTGGTTGAATAATAGCCATCAGCTACTATGTGAAAATAGTTGCAGAACAGTGTATATGGTATAGCTTATATCCTTCTTTTGACTTAAATTTCGAATGCACATATATGCATGTGTCAAGATGTTTCTTTGCTGCAAATAACACATCCCTGACTCAAATCTCAGGACAGAAGTGTGTTCTGAACCTCAGAAGTCTGGAGGTTGCATGGCTCTGGACCTGCTTTATTCAGTAGTTACCAATACCAGCTCTTTTGTTCTACCATCTTTCACATATTGATCAATCCTCAAACTAATGAACTAACCTGGTTAAAGTTACAGCAGTTACCAGTCAAATCCAGACACAACCACCACAGAGAGACTGTGGGTTCCTGCATTTCTTTTTATTAGAGTAGGAAATCTTGCCTGGAGCCTCCCAGCAGACTTCTCTTCACATCAGACCTCGTTGGTCAAAGTGCCAAAAACATACACTGGCCCACACCTATACCAGCCACAGGCAAGAGCAACAATATTGACACCATGACTTATTGGCTCTGTTGAGCTTAGTCGTGTCTGACTCCTTTTTAGCCCCATGGACTGTGGTCTGCCAAGCTCCCGTCCATGGGATTTTCCAGGGAAGAATACTGGAGTGCGTTGCCATTTCCTCCTCCAGGGGATTTTTGGCACTTGACTCAGGGATCGAACCCGCATCTCTTGTGTCTCCTGCACTGGCAGGCAGGTTCTTTACCACTAGAGTCACCTGCTGCTGCTGCTAAGGCGCTTCAGTCATGTCTGACTCTGTGCGACCCCATAGACGGCAGCCCCCAGGCTCGCCCCGTCCCTGGGATTCTCCAGGCAAGAACAGCGGAGTGGGCTGCCATTTCCTTCTCCAATGCATGAAAGTGAAAAGTGAAAGTGAAGTTGCTCAGTCATGTCTGACTCTTAGCGACCCCATGGACTACAGCCTACCAGGCTCCTCTGTCCATGGGATTTTCCAGGCAAGAGTACTGGAGTGAGGTGCCATTGCCTTCTCTGAGAGCCACCTGGGAAGCCCACAATACTACTTCTAACTACACATATTGCAAATACATGAAATTTTTTTTTCAGATTGTAAAAAATTGAAATGTGGATAAAGGTCAGTCACATCCTTCCTGAGCACACCTAGTCCACAGCTTTCCCTAAAGGTAACTCCTGCTACAAGTTTGAAGTGTACCCTTTCAGGCCACCTAAGCACGTCCCTAAAAAAATGTGCATGCCATATGTAGGTGAGAACACATGTATATATGGAAGAGAACTGCATATGTATAAACAGCACAGTTTTTTATTTTGTGGGATTTTTAAGTGGTAACATGCCATATGCTTTTATATAGTTTTCCTCTCACTCCACTATATGATTTTAAGATATTTTCACATTAGCACACACAGATGCATCTCAGCATTTTTAACTATTTGTATTCAACACTTTAGATATGCTGTACTTTATCCATTGAATGCCTAATGAACAATTAGGGGTTTTTTTAATGCTGCAATAACGGAGGTTTATACGTGCTTCCTGGATTTTGAACACATTTCTCTTAGAGAGATTTAAGTTTATTGTTTAATTTGTATTAGTTATGGCTTCTCCACATCCTTGACAAAAGTTGTATTTTCCATCTTTTTTATTTTAGTCATCCTAGTGTGTGAGTGGTGGTTTTAGTTTACATTTCCCCAATGATTAACCAAGTGGGGTACCTTGTCCTGTTTATTGTACTTGGACTATCCTTTGTCATGAAGAATCTGCCCAAGTTTTTGTCCAGTTTTCTTTGAGTTGTACACACTTTATGAATTTGAAGGCATTCTTAATGTACACTAGATATAAGCCCTTTGTCATATATATGTCTTCTGCAACTTTCTGAATTGCCTTTCCATTCTCTTAATGGTGCTTTTTAATAATCAAGAATTTATTTTAGTAAAGTCAAATTACCAATTTTTCATTATGGTTGGTACTTTTAAAATCTTCTTTCATTTTAATAAATAATATGCCACTTGTAGTGTTTTAATATTGAAAATATATGATAATAAAGCTTTAATAAAAATAAAAAATTTAGTAAAGTCTACTTTTTTATTACAGTTAGTTCTTTTAAAACCTTGTTTAAGATTCAAGGTCAAAAGATAGTCTAAATGCAATATTTTCCTTTAAAAGGCTTATTGTTTAACCTTTCATATTTAGATCCATATCTATTTAGAACTGATTTCTGTATATGGCATGTAGGGCCAAAAAGCAAATTACTATACTAACAGTATAAGCGTATTTTATTTTGATTGATAATACCATTCAAAAATGGCCACAGCAATTTATGCTTCTCCCAGAGAAGTGTTGCTGCTGTTCAGTTGCTAAATCATATTCAACTCTTTGCAACCCCAAGGACTGCAGCACACCAGGCTTCCCTGTCTTTCTCTAGCTCTCAGAGTTTGCTCAAATTCACATCCACCGAGATGGTGACGTCATCCAACCATCTCATCCTCTCTTGCCCCCTACTCCTCTTGTCCTCGATCTTTCCCAACATCAGGGACTTTTGCAATGAGTCAGCTGTTCACATCAGTTGGCCAAAGTACATCAGTCCTTCTAATGAATATTCAGGGCTGATTTCCGTTAGGATTGATTGGTTTGATCTCCAGCAATGTGTGGCAGTTCTCATTTCCCCAGTTACCTGCCTTTATTTCTTTTCACACTTTATATAATTTCCTTTTTATTTCCCTGCTGGGACTGTCTTTGGGACTGCAAAACATTTACATATTAATTTTGCAAGAGCTGAAGTCTATTCAATATTGAGTCTTTCCATCCAGGAACATGGTATTGTCTCTCCATTTATTCAGGTTTTCTTCTGTGTTCTCCAGTAGACTTCCTTCCCAACAGCCCCCTCCCCTCATATATATGCTATCTTTTTGATGTGTTCCGTAGATTTTAGGCTATTTCTTCCTATTTGTGCTGTGGTTATAAAAATGCATCCCATGGCATTATACCTTCAGACTGGTCACTGCTAATAGATAAGAGTCACTGATTATATTAATCTGTATGAAATCTGGTCATCTTATTGAAATTGTATTTCACTCAACAGTTCTCAAATGATTTTGGTTTTTATGTTCACATATCTATATACTGACTGTATGAATACATAAGAAAGGTGTGCAGAGAAAAAAAGATACTGAAGGATATTTCTAATTGTTACCTCAAAGAGGTGGACCTGAAAGATGCCTTTCATATCTTACTCTAGATATATCTTAGATAGTGATAACTGATAGTAGACTAATCTCATCTAAAAACAATCTAAAGTAGCTGACTCAATAATTGTTAAAGAATACTCTTAGCTTATGTGTTTCTTAACTTCATGACAAGTGCCGTTTTACTTATGAGCCGTATGTCGTTATCCTCATGAAATTAAAACAGATGCACAACCATTTCTAAAAATATGAAGGAACACATTACTACAGATGAAATCCCACCTGTTTTTTGTAAATTTTCAGTTGTTCTTCGAAATGGGCACAGAAATAGGCAACCGTGTCCTTTTCACCTACGAAGAAGTGATACAAAATCTGTTTTTCCTTCCCATGTTTAAGACAGAGTTTAGTGTCTATTTCATCTTTACTCTTACTTTAAACACTGACAGCCCAAATGTAACTAAGATTGTCTAAAACTAGTATTTTTAAATGAAATGCTAAGCTGAAGATTTGATTTCTCTTTTTCCCCAATTACACTAAACTGAAACGTACTGAAGATGTCAACTATGAAACCATGGCATTTATCTATATATTCAACCAACTTGTCAGAAAACGTTTCATGTAGTTTATAATAAATTAATAAAACTCCCTTAAAGCAAGGATATTAAAAATTAAAGTTTGGTGAAGTCTCACAAATATGAATTAAGTTTTGAGTGAAAAATATTCTGTAAAATTTTAAAATCAGCCCCTTTGAGTAATCTAATTAGATTAATATGATTTAGCTATTCTGGTTAAAATACTTGAAGAAATTAAATCCTTAATATTTCAAACAACAAACCTTTCACAGCAAACATCTGAAAAGAGATTCTACCTATTCCATGAAGACACTGTCTCGTTAAGGTATTTTCTGCTTCTACACATACTGGCTATATTTACACTTTTCCAAAATTAAGCACTGTAATAAAGTATTCTTCAAAGAAACAACAAATTAAAATCTGTGAAATAAGCTATGCAATGCTCTACTTTGCAATTTTTTATTGTTAATTACTTAAATTGTCAGCAACCACTATTATTAATGCTTTTGAGATTATGTCACCATTAAATTTCAGTGTACCAGCTACTATCTTCAATGAACTATCTGGCAAAATAAATCCAAACCTATGAAGTATCTAGGATTTTAAAAACATCTCCTCTGAAATCACTGCAAACCAAATAACTGACAGGCTTACTTCTGTCCAGCCGAGGTCTTGGATTATATCTATACCCAACCTGGCTCCAGAAGACAGGCACAGAGCCTCGTGTCTGAATAAACGACAGAGTGTGATTATGGACGTGAATTAACTGCTCAGTCTCCACATAATTTGCAACATTTCCATTTTTATCCACTCCTCTTCGCTTATAACGCATTCCTAAAAAAAAAAAAACAGCAAAAATTTTAAAAATTAGTCTGTTTGGGGGAGAATGGATACATGTGCATGGATGACCAAGCCCCTTCACTGTTCACCTGAAACTATCACAATATTGTTAATTGACTACAGCCCAATACCAGATAAAAAGTTTTTTAAAAATTTGTGTCTTTCAGGATAGCCTTGGGGATCTAACATGCAACTGCTTGGCAGCATAGTATTAACTTACCCCAAATCATGCCTGTATTCACCAGTGTTTTTTAAAAGTTGAAGCTGAGATAATGCCTGTGAACTAAAACAGGAGGGTTTTCCCAAAGGTGCCAGCACTAAGGATTTATTACGGTGATACAGGCTGTCAGTAGGAACAATGGTACTTAGAAGCACATCCCAAGTGACTTTCTGCTCTTTTCCACGATATACCTCCTTTTCTTTCCCCTCTTGTTAACACTCTCCCATTCACTTCTCTCCAAAAAATTGGTCCCCAATTACACCACACTATTGAGAGTCACTGAGCACTTTGAAGCTGTTTTTCCAAATCCATTATTGCCATTAGCATTTCAATTCATCTGCAATGTTCCATTCTCGCCTGGATCTGATTTGCACACTCTTACTACCTGCTCTGTGTCTACTTCGGCGTGAAATGAGAGCCACTAGAAATCGTGGGTGAATGTCATCTACACAGGTGGACTCCTGAGGCGGGGTCTCTGGGCTGCTTTTCTCATCGTCAGATGACTCATTATAATTAACCACAAGCTCTTCAATCTGCACAAAACCTTGGATGATGGGGATGATCCAAAAGTCCACATCTCGTGTCTGAAAATAATATGAACACCATGTTATTTCTATTCTGTACAGCACTGCTACTTCCTCAAATCCAAGCAGTGGACATCACATAATTGCTAGTTTATTAGAAGCAGAAACCTTCCGTTCTTTAACCATATTTTCAGCTTACTGGAGGACACTGAGGAATGAAGGGAGGGAGGGGCAGAGCCTTTCCTTTCCTTTATGGTGGTCATTCAAGAAGAGCTGCCTGAGAGGGCCCAGAGCATAGGAGCTGGATGGCTGTGTACAAATTCAGGCTCCACCACTGACTCCCTCACTCAGAAGAGTGACTTAACCTCTCCAGGCCTCCAGACATTCTGCTTTGTGAAATAAGACAACAACTTCATAAGGTTATAGTGAAGATTAAATGAGTAAAATCTAAAATGTCTGTCTGCTTTTAATAAGGATTTAACAAATGTAGCTAGTATGCTTATTCCTGTTGGTATAAAAGAAGATATAGCTTAAAGGTTGCTTTTCAACTCACAATTATATTAAGCCTTTAGTAAAACCAACTTTGATCACTTAGTTATGAAACACAAACATCTATTCTACTTTCTAGTTTAGACAGTCTTGCTTTGTGCCCAGCTAAAATCTAAGCAGTCAATGAACCAAAAAGAATAAAAAATAACGTCCATAAATATTTTAAAAAATCATCCAATGTAATTAGGTAAGTATTAATTAAAGGCAAAGATCTCCTCTTAAGTCTTTAGACTAAGAATACTCAAAATTTCTCAACTGACTATATCCGGGGACAGTAAAGGATGAAAAGTGTTCCAGAGAAGTTGTTCTTTGTCCCTCTTTTTCCCGTCTCCATATCTGAATCTACCCTTGATACAGATCTCAGCATCAACTTCAAACCCACCCCCTCCTTTTTTTTTTTTTTTAACAACCATATCTTCCAAGTCCCCTCACATTTCTATTTTATGGAGCCTGTAGACAGGATCTCAGGAAGGTGATTAGAGTTGAAAACAGTGAGGCGAAGATCTATCCACATTCATTAATTTCATTACCATTCTCATTATTTTTAATTTTGTTCCAGCAATAAATGCAAATGAGGAAACAGGAACATTTAATAACTGGGATTCCCTAGTGGCTCAGATGGCAAAGAGTTTGCCTGCAATGCAGGAGATCTAGGTTTGATCCTTGGGTCGTGAAGATCCTCTGGAGAAGGAAATGGCAACCTACTCCAGTATTTTTGCCTGGAAAATTCCACAGATGGAGGAGCCTGGCAGGCCACAGTCCATGGGTTCGCAAAGAGTTGGACATGACTGAGCAACTTCATTTCACTATCTCACTAAAGGAAAACTGGGCTTCAACATTTCCAATGGGTAAAAACAAAATACCTATTAGAGGAACTCTATGGACATTAGTTCCCTAGCTTTAAATTATGAATGTCCTATGGGAATCTGCTAAAAAGATAAGTCTGTGGCCATATAGTTGAATTGTGAATCGCCTTAAAACAGTACCTTGGTTTTCCTTAGCTAAATGATTCCCATTTTACAGGGTAAAACATTATGTGAGTTTTTAAATTTCTTTTAGTACAACTTAAAAATATTTGCTTAACAATTATAACTACCTTAGAATATTTCAGAAACAACTACTCACACCAATCTCAGTAAGGTCTTGTATCATATACTTATTCCAAAAAAATCGGTCATCAACCTGAAAAAGGTAGAAAACAAATAGTCAGAAACATGTTGCTTCAGTTTTCCCACAGAGGCCAAACAGGTCCATAAATTGCTCTGGAGGCAAAGCCTGCTTTGAGCTGTGAGGTGTACCTTTTGCCAGAGGGGACGGGGGTCTTCCCGGCACTTTGCCGCTGCACGGAATTGGTCAGGTCATAGGTCAAGCTATAGTAAAAGGATTCCGAGTCCATGAACATCTTCAGCAACTCCTCAAGTAATCTTCTCTCCAGCTTCTCCTTTTCTTTACTTTCCTTAACCTATAAGAAATGTATCTACTATTACTGCAGGAATTAAATGCAAGGCATTATGTGGATACCATTCAACTCCCTAGGAGAAAAGTGAAAAATAATCCCAAGGACATGCAGGGACAGTGCTTTAGATGATGAGTAGTCTGAAAATAAGTTTCCTAGCAGGAAAGTCGCCCCTCCATTTAAAACTAATCAAAGATGAATTCCAAGCCCATATAACTCAAACTCTTACTTTCTTTTTATTAGGAGCAGACACATTGGATTTAATATGCGTAAAGGTCTTCAGTAGAAACTTTGAGTCATCAGGAGATGGTATAATCTTCTCTGGTTTGTTAATTCCAAAATGATGCTTCTTACAGAGCTACATAATTAGGAAGAGAAAGAGAATTCATTATTACTAATATCTGCTTGCTAAATGTTCTAGCATGAGTGGACAAGTGTAGCTACTGCTCAAGCATTGTGGTTAAAACCTCAAGAGCAAGTAAAATGACCAAGTAGTCCACTGATATTAGAAAACACAGCTGTGGTTTCAAGGATTAGAAAGCTACAGCAGAGCACAAGCAAAAATACAGGGCAGGACATACTGGGGGTTATAGCAAACTCTTATCTAATATAACTGAAGAATAAAATGCTCTGGTTGGGGTTCATTAATGCTTTACAAATTGGCATCTAAGATTTCCCAGGTGGCTCAGTGGCAAAGAATCTGCCTGCCAATGCAGGAGCCTCAGGAGGCTCCTAGGTGGAGAAAATCCCCTAGAGGAGGGCATGGCAAGCCACTCCAGTATACTTGCCATGGATAATCCTATGGACAGGGGAGGCTGGTGGGCTACGGTCCATGGGGTTGCAGAATTGGACATGACTGAAGATAACTGAGCATGTACAGACACAGAAGATTAAAATTAGTGCAATATACACAATTTCTATGCTCTAGGAACACTTCTTTATAGCAATCTGTGCTAAATATTAATGCTAGTTAGTGGAGTGTTTTGGGTGAGACGATGCCAAGAGTCTGCTCTATTAGGAATCTTAAAATCTGGACATTTCAACTACTCTTTCCCCTTCTATCCTCACACACACACTGATAAAATCAGCATAAAAACACACTCGTTGGGTCCAGAGATTAAATTTGGAGAACCAAAAGTTGGAGCTGCAGGAAATGAGCAGTCTAACCCACAAAGGTGAGGAAGAGGATGGAAAGGTTTGATAAAGGCAAAGGTTGTAGAGACGACCATCTGGTTAGAGTTGAGCATTTTACATATAATTTCATGTGACTCAACACACAAACCAAACATTCTGAAGGGGGCACATGGATTCTATTAACCATATGCAGACTAATGCCATTTTTTCAATACACTGGTTTTATTGCTGTGCTAAGTGGCAGAACCCTATTACGAGGTAACATTTACTATATGCTTATTATTAGTAGTGTCTTACTTACAAAATAACTATTACTAGATAATAAACAGGATGAGAAAAACAAGGAGAGCAAAAACTAGCCCAAGCTGGGTTTTTTTTTCTTTAATTATTAATTAATTATTTTTGGCTGTGCTGAGTCTTCACTGCTGTACTGGCGGGTGGTTCGGGTGGTGGAGGGGGGGTGTTCTCGAATTGCAACGAGCTGGGCCTACTCTCTAGATGTGGTGCACAGGTTTCTCATTGTGGTGACTTCTCCTGTTGGAGAGCACAGGCTCATCCCAGACCAGGGACTGAACCTGTGTCCCCTGCGCTGCAAAGCGAATTCTTAACCACTGGGCCACCAGAGAAGTCCTAGTTCAAGTTTGATAGCAAGTTATTTTTTTAAAAAAGGAAGGAAGCTGTTCCTGTTTTATCAGATTCGAAGTGGAGACTGATAATTGAACCAAGAATCTACATGTAATGCCATCTTCTGGGTTTTATGTCTTTTTAAAGCTCTGGCTATCAAACACTCAATTTACATGGGTTTCACAACATGACTACAACTTTACACTCCTCCTGGCCTACCAGGGGAAGACAAGGGAACCCAAGAGGAAGTAAAAAAAGATCTACAGTCATCCTGCTGAAACCCAAACTAACTTAAATTTTCTTCCACGGGTTTCCTCGGTGGCTCAGAGGTAAAGAATCCACCTGCAATGCAGGCCCCACAGCAGATTCTGGTTTGATCCCTGGGTCAGGAAGATCCCCAGGAGGAGGGAATGGCAACCCACTCCAGTGTTCTTGCCTAGGGAATCCCATGGACAGAGGAGCCTGGTGGGCTACAGTCTGTGGGGTCCCAAAGAGTCAAATGCGACTGAAGCAACTTAGCACACACACAAGCAAAACTAACCAGATCATGACGTGATGGGGAAGGAGAGAGAATCAAGCATATGGATGTTGCTCCAGCAGTTCTCCCTGCTCCCTTCTTTCTGCCTGATCACTCGACCAGCACAGAAACACAGATATTTCTCTCCTCCAGCACCTTCCCGTGCCAGCTAGGATCCTACTTCTTTACAGCCCTCACTGCCACCAATTCCTCTCCTCTTGTTCTCCCCCCAGCCCACTGCAACCTGGCTTTGGCCCCCACTACTCCACTTTAGCCCATCTTCAGTGTGACCCATGTGGTCTCCTTGGCTGAATGCAGCGTGGATTCCTGGTCCCCATCTTGACTGCCCAGTAGCATCTGGACGTGGTTCCCCCTGCCCCTCGTCTTCTGATACACTGTCTCGCCTGACTCCCACTGGCACTCTTTACCTCTTTTTCTGGTTCCTTCCCAACCACTTTACTTCCTAACATCTTGGCACCTCCAGGTTCAGTCCTATCTGCATTCACTTTCTCAGTGATTTCGTCCAGTCTCCTGGCTTCAAATACCATAGACATACCAATCCTTCTCTCTCAATGGTATATTTCTAGCCTCGCTCTTCTCCCAAATTCTAGAACCACAAACACCAAAATTTCTACTCAGATTTCCATCAGGCACCTCACACTCAACACATCCCAAACTAGACCCTCATCTTCCCTCCCTGCCTTCATCTCCTGTGGCTCTCTTCCCTTTGCTTACTCCACTCTGCCCACATCAGCTACCTGCTACTCCCCACACGTCAGGGCTACTTCCACCTCGGGGCCTTTGTTCTAGCTGTTCATCCTCTTCCCATGCTGTTCAGTTGCTCAGTCGTGTCCGACTCCTTGCAACCCCATGGACTGGCAGTGTGCCAGGTTTCCCTGTCCTTCACCATCTCCCAGAGTTTGCTCAAACTCATGTCCATTGAGTCGGTGATGCCCTCCAGATATCTCCCGAGATATCTCACCATAATCTCCGCCCCTGGCACTCCACCCACCACTCTTACTGCACTCAATTTTTATTTCCCATAGCACTGATTACTTTTCAACATAAGACATAACATAATCATGACAGAGGGTGAGATGGCTGGATGGCATCACTAACTCGATGGACATGAGTCTGAGTGAACCCCGGGAGTTGGTAAAGGACAGGGAGGCCTGGTGTGCTGCAATTCATGTGGTCGCAAACAGTCGGACACGACTGAGTGACTGAACTGAACGAATTGTGTTAATGTTTATTGCCTGCCCCACGTTCACCAGAGACCTTTGCTTTACTGACTCATATCTCCAGGGGCATTAGCAGTACCTGGTACAGGAGGTCACACACACAAAAAGTTATAAATGTGAAGTGGTAACCTCCAGATTCACACATAGGTCATAAGAGTAGGTTGGGAAACCATCACTTCCCTTCTTCTATGAATATACCTCACACCCCACGACACTGGTTAGCGCAGAATTCCTGGGACAGCCAAGAAGCTCTGTTAGTCCCCTGTTGGTGCTGCACTTTCCTTTTTTAAAACATCTGAAAACATGCCTCAAACCTAGTTATAAGTTATTACAATTTTAATATTCCAACAGAATATTATGCACCTGTCAGATACAGTTACTCCTTAAAAGCATTCAAGCCAGCAAGATTTTCCCCCAGGAATACATCAAAGATGATTCTAAATATCTAGCTATTCTAAAGTAATCTTGTAGCAGCACACCTAGCCTGCACCCACACTCTCCTCATGTGCAAAAGGACGGGAGTTGTTTTTCTCTGCAAGGCTGTCTTCCCACGGTCTCCCCTTAAGGACTGGGACCTTGTCCTGACATTCAGTCCCCTTTACTCTATTGCAAACTCTCTCCACTAGCCCCTTTCCTATCACCTTTTAACACTACTGAAGTTTACTGAATCTTTTCTTTTTAATCATTCCTCAACCCTGAAATCTCTATGCCATAGTCCTTGGAACTGTGAGGATGCTAGTCTGACTGGGATGATGGCCCAATGAAACTCCTGAGGCAGAGTGAAACAAGGACCCCCCCGCCCCCGCAACTCTGAAAAGGACAAATCAAAGAACGTGGCAATAATGAGCACTTCCTGCTGTCTCTTCCTCTGGTCTCTCTGGGCTCTTACCAGACTCTGACTGTCCCTTCTCTGACTAGCATCTCTATCTCTAAACATGATGGTGGTCCTGACATTCCATCCTTAGCTCTCTGCCTATCCTTCATGCTCTGCTGAGAAAATTTCATCCTCTATCCTCTGGAAAAGGGAATGGCAACCCACTCTAGTATTCTTGCATGGAGAATCCCATGGACAGAGAAGCCTGGTGAGCTTCTCTGAGCTATAGTCCGTGGGGTAGCAAAGAGTCGGACATGACTGAGCAACTAACGTACACATCCTCATTTTAATTACTACTATGTTTAACTCCACATTTCTAACTCCACTCTTTTGCTCTGAACTCATGACCCCAAAATACAACATCTGCCCACTATTGACACTAGCCTCTCAAGTTCAACATCTCCAAAACTGACCAACGTCTATTTCACAAATCTTGTTCCTTCTCTGGTATGCCCTATCTCAGGCAATACCACCAACTGTACCACTTAAGCAAGAAACCTTCAAGTCATCTTCCGTTATTCTCCCTGATAAAGTCTCTTCTATCAACCCCAACTATTTCATGCTGATTGCTATTGTGATAATTCAGATCCGTATCTTTTGCCTAAACCACTGCTTCTCAAGGGAGGTGCTACTGGCTTAACAGACTGAAGAATTCTTTTATGCACAATCATCCCACTTAGAGCACAAAATCTAACAACCTCCTTTCACAAACTAGGGAGTCCACTCCAGCACCACTTGAAGCACTCCAGGCTTCAAGCACTGAAAAGGGTTCCAGGCTTCCATTTAGTTCCCTTTATTGTGTAGAGATCGCTTGGAGAAGGGAATCGTTACCCACTGCAGTATTCTTGCCTAGAGAATCCCATGGACAGAGGAGCCTGGTGGGCTATAGTCCATAGGGTCTCAAAGAGTCACAAGATTGAGTGACTAACACTTTCACTTAATTTCACTGTGTAGGGACCAAATCTCCACCACCACTGACTACTTGTGGATCCAGAACCTAGGAGGCCTATGACCTCTATCTGAGCTACGATTCCATTTGTGGTCCATGAAGATGAGATGCAGTGTCCCTCTAGGCCTGGCAATGTCTTCCTTGTTTTTCTTTCTCTTTTTTTTAATCTACTCTTCTCCAGGGCTTGGAACAGAGTTGACAGAGGCCAAATATCCCTTAACTTCCTTACAAACAACTTCAAAAAATGCTAAAACTTGAAAGATTATTTTTAAAGTTTGCTACAAGCTCATCTAATGATAAAATAACCCCCAAAGAGAGGCTATTTATAGGCATCACTTACCTTCCTCAGAATGAATATTTATATGATTTTTTAAGAAGTATGAATGTGTAGTGCTGTAGGGTAACATCCTAGACTAACTGCCCATATAATAAAATACATGGAATAACCTTTTGGAAAGCCCTCAAAACCTGAATTCTAAAGGTTTCAGATAAGGACTGTGATTTGCACAGCAGAGCATAAAGTCACCACACCATCTCTCTTAAAGTTGATTTTTCTAAAGAGAAATTTAAAATTACTTTAAACATAAAAATTTTCAATGAATATTTTATAATCACCCATATATATAGATAGTGGTAAGGAATCTGCCTGTCTGCCAATACAGGAGATGCGAAAGGCCCAGGTTCGATCCCTGGTTCAAAAAGATCCCCTGAAGGAGGAAATGCCAACCCACTCCAGTATTCTTGCCTGGAAAAAAAGTTCCATGGACAGAGGAACCTGGTGGGCTACAGTCCATGAGGTTGCAAAGAGTCAGACACGACTAAGCACTTGCCAGTGACAGTCAGCATATATAGATACAGTTAACTTTAGAAAAGAAAGCATGACCACTATCTCATTTTATAAACTTATATATTTTTAATGGAAGGATAATTGCTTTATAACATTGTGTTGTTTCTGCCATATATCAACATGACTCAGCCATAGGTATACATATGTCCCCCTCCCTCTTGAACTTCCCTCCCACCTCCCATCCCATCCCAACCCTCTAGGTTGCCCTAGAATCCTGGTTTGAGTTCCCTGAATCATACAGCAAATTCCTATCTGTCTATTTTGTGTCAGTTCAGTCTCTCAGTCGTGTCCAACTCTTTGTGACCCCATGAATTGCAGCACGCCAGGCCTCCCTGTCCATCACCAACTCCCAGAGGTCACTCAGACTCATGTCCATCGAGTCTATTTTGTGTATGGTGACGTATATGTTTCCTTGCTACTCTGTCCATTCATCCCACCCTCTCCTCCCCCGACCCCCACACCATGTCCACACGTTCTCTGGCTGGCCCACCGCTGCTGCACTGCAAATAGGTTCACTATCTTTTTTAAAGGTTAAGTTCAGTCCTACCAAGAAATAAGAATATAGAAAATAACTTCTCGGAATTCCTCCCAGTCCTAAAATGCTTTGTTTAGACAGAGCTCTTGGGATTACCACACACAACATATACAGTAAGATCACCTTCCCTTTTCCAGAGGCCCAGCCAGTTCTGCATAATATGTGCTTAGGCCCTTATCACAACATCGATACACACAAACTCAAAAAGAAAACCACAACCACAGCACCACACTGCTGCTGCTGCAATGTCGCTACAGTCGTGCCCGACTCTTCGCGACCCCGTGGACTGCAGCCCACCAGTCTCCTCCGTCCATGGGATTTTCCGGCACCACACTGCTCCCCTAGTATTTCTACTGTTCTAACCACTTAGAGTTCACAACCAAGATTAAGGGCTGCTGCTGTTGCTGTATAAGGAAAGGAAAATAAATGATTTTACTTTATAAGTTGATATCTACCTATGTCCATCAGGAGCTAAAATTTTAAACAGATGTCTAATGGGAAACCAAATATGGAAAATGGTGCAGTTATCTATTAAAGCAACAAGATACAGCAAATAAGATATGCAGACATGGAACATAAGCCTATAAAACTTTAAAGGATGTTTCCCAAAAGAAAGAATATCTATGTTCTCATCTATTTGAACTCCAAAGATTCTTCATATCCTTGCATAGATCTTTTCTTTTTAAATGGCACACTGCTTTGAAAAACAGTCTGGCAGATCCTCAAAAGGTTAAACCCAGAGTTACTATATAATACAGCAATTCCATTCATAGGTATAGAATTTCTTTTTCTCACAAGAAAAATGAAAACAATGTCCACCAAAAACTTATACATAAATGTACAAGTTTTGTTTTGTACAGAAACTTGTATATAAATATACAGCAATATTATTCACAAATAGCCCCCAAATGAAAACAACCCAAATGTACATCAGCTGATGAAAGGATAAATAAAATGTGGTATATCCATACAAAGGGATAAAAAGAAATTAAGCACTGACCCATGCTACAACAAGCATGAACCTTGAAAACACGGTGCTAAATAAAAGAAACCAGGCACAAAAGCCTATATATTTTATGCCATGTAGAAGAACTTTTCAGAACAGGCAAATTTATATAGACACAGCAAGTAGATTAGTGGTTGCCTAGGATTTGCCTGGGGTTTGGAGGAAAATAAGTGACTGCTAATGAGTGCAGGGTTATTTTTAGAGTCATGAAAATGTTCTAAAATTAACTGCAGTGATGGTTACAAATCTGTGAATATACTAAACACCACTGAATTATATGCTTTAAATGGATGAACTGTATAGTATGAAAATTATTTTAAGAATTGGCAAACATAATGAGCCACACAAATAAAGTAAAAAGTCAACTGGAGTAGAAAACTAGAAATACTATTAATTCCCAACTTTGTAACAAAATGTTTCTGCTCCAATGACAGAAGACAGAAGAAGTCCCGGAAAATCTGAGAACAGTGACCACAATAAAGAGCCCAGGGGTCCTGAGAGGAAAGGGAGAAAGCAGCGGGTATTCAAACACAAACACAGATGTCCAAATTATCAAGACCTACTAAGAAGCCCTAGACTTCCCTGACAGCTCAGTTGGTAAAGAATCTGCCTGCAGTACAGGATTGGTAAAGAATCTGCCTGCAATGCAGGAGATCCCGGTTCAATTCCTGGGTTGGGAAGCCACTGGAGAAGGGATAGGCTACCCATTCCAGTATTCTTGGTCTTCCTGTGTGGCTCAGCTGGAAAAGAATCTGCCTGCAGTGCAGGAGACTTGGATTCGATCCCTGAGTTGGGAAGATCCCCTGGAGAAGGGAAAGGCTGGCTACCCACTCCTGTATTCTGGCCTGGAGAATTCCATGGATACAGTCCATGGGGTTGCAAAGAGTTGAATATGACTGAGCAACTTTCACTTTCAAGAAGACCTAAGAGTCAGCTTCATTTAAAAAAGTCTTATGTGCATAAGATACATATGGTCCTAAAAAATAACAGGAAATTTTTAACTAACAGAAGTAGGAAAAATATGCAAAGATGCAAAATATAAAAACTACCCGGAAAATTTGGAATATTGCTCCAAAGAGCTAGAGACAAATGGAAACCAGGGGACGTATGTATCCCTATGGCTGATTCATGTTGACGTATAACAGAAACCAATACAATATTGTAAACCTATTATCCTTCAATTAAAACTAAATTGTTTTTAAAAAACCAGAATATTGACATTGATTATTTCTATGTGGGAGAATATTTTTCCTCCTCCTCAGTTACAATTACTATATAATCAAAAATAAAAAGCCCCACAAAAATTTATCATGCTTCTAAATGCTCTTTATAACTGGCGTTATATGGAAACTAGAATAAGAATACCAAAGATTTAAATTAACATGTCAGAAAATAAGCAAACAGTTCGTGATTTTCAACAGAGCTGTTATTTGCCCTTCTATTGTTCACTGTTGTAAAGCTCCATTAACAGAAAATAGGATTAAAGGAAGGGGAAAAAAGGCTTAAATGCAAATTTTTAAAATTATATTCTCTTGAGAGAAAACCATGACAAACTATCACTAAACTGGGATCTGGAACTACTTTATCTATAATCATGTTTACCCCTAATTAGCAAGGGTCATTATATATTTCCAGCTCTTAACATGGACTGTACTTTTAGCACCCTGGCAAACGCCATTGCTCAGGTTGTCCAACAGCGCTATAAAACACTCAGCTACGTGGGGCTATCTCATTTTCATTTGTATGTGAAGATGATCTCATTCACTTGAGAGTATCAAGAAAGAAAAGGAAAAGTCTTCAGAAAGAAGACATTTTAAAAGCTGTCATCACAGTCACATTTTTTTTTGTTTTAAAATTCCATTAAATGTTATTTCCTAAAGATTCCTCCCCCTCCACCACCCACCATCTATACAACAGTCAGCTGAAGCTGAAGCTCCAATTCTTTGGCCACCTGATGCGAAGACCCAATTCACTGGAAAAGACCCTGATTCTGAGAAAGACTAGAAGCAAAAGGAGAAGAGGGCGGCAGAGGATGAGATGGTTAGAGAGCATCACCGATTCAACAGACAGGAGTTTGAACAGACTCTGGGAGGTGGTGAAGGACAGCAAAGCCTGGTGTGCTGCAGGCTATGGGACTGCAAAGAGTTGGACACGACTTGGTGACTGGACAACAGCAGCAATCTCAAATGATTCAGACTGATGGCCACGAGGAGCATCTTCCTGAAAAGTCCACTAGGCGTCCTATGCAGGCCTCTGGATGAGGATATTGCCCCAGAATCGGGGGTGCCAGATGTGCAAACTGATGACTAACAGGTGACCAAGGTGCTGAGGAGCTGGTCTCTGCTCCAAATCTAACTGTCCAGGCCCCCAGCTTACTGCTCAAACCAGCACGCTGCCCAAGGAGTGCTCTCGCTCAAGGCCAAGGCTGGTGACAGGAAGCCATGCTGACCTTTCAGTCTGTCAGCAGTCATCCAAAAGACACAAGTTTACTGGCTTAATCAATGGATAAAAATTTTTAGTCTGCTCTTCGCTAAAATAAAATGTAACAAAAACTGCAAAACACTTGTTTTCAACAGGCCCACTTGCCACCGAAGTTACTTGTCTAAGGATCAGCAATAGTGAATAGTATTCTATCCCTAGTACCAATCAAAAGAAATAAGTACTTGAATCTTTTTTTTTTATTTCTATAACAGAGTATCAGTGTCCTCCTAAATTCATTTTAATACTGGTTTGTAAGACTGACAAACTTCCAGAAAGATCTGAAGCACAAAAAATTACATTGTTACCGCATACCCTGTTTTATTGTGCTTCACAGATGCTCTTCAAAAAAAAAAAAAAAAAAAAGAGGTTTTGCGGCATTCGCAATGAACAAGTTTATTGGTACTGTTTTTCCAGCAGCACTTGCTCACTTCATGTGTCTCACGTTTTGGTAATTTCCCACAAGATTTCAAACTTTCCCATTATCATCATATTTGTTATGGTGATCTTTGATGTTATTGTGAAAAGACTGACTCCCTGAAAACTCAGATGGTGGTGTGGGCTTCTCTGGTAGCTCAGATGAAAGAATCCACGTACAGGGTGGGAGACCTGGGTTCGATCCCTAGGCTGGGAAGATTCCTTGGAGGAGGGCATGGCAACCCACTCCAGTATTCTTGCCTGGAGAATCCCCATGGACAGATCACAAAGAATCAGACACGACTGAGTAACTAAGCACACATTTAGTATCTTAGCAATAGTATTTTTAAATTAAGGTATGTCTTTTTTTTTAGGCATAATGCTCTTGTACACTTAACAGACTATGGTGTAATATAAGCATATCTCGTATATGCACTGAGAAACCAAAAAATTCATGTTATTATAATTATTTGCTTTATTGCAATGGTCTGGAACCAAACTCACAGTATCTCTAAGATATGCCTGTATGTATTTTTAAAATAATTTAACCCTGTCCCCCAATTTCCTTCCCCAAAGTTCAGCCTAGAAAACACATACTGAGTTGTGGGGCCATGGACACTATGCTACCTGTTACCTGCGGTTCAGGTAACAGGGAGGCAAGCCCAGCAGAGGGACACAGAACAGATGGCCTCAGTTCAGGCCTAGATGCACCGCAAGCCAGCTGTGTGGTTAATCCTCACCAAGGCTTCTCTCTTCCCCTGTGCAACATGGATTATAACAGTGCCTACTTCACAGGACAGCCCAACGGATAAAACATGATTATCCATTTAACCCTCAGGGCCTGTCTGGTACACCACATAGTGATCAAATTAGGCCAGGGCTATGACAGTGTGATGACACCCCTAGATGCCACATCCCCACACTGATAGTAGGCATGACACAAGTGCTTTCATGGGTTATTTCTGCCAGTGTGGAGATGAACACTGGCCCTGGGCAATCTCATTACCTTGGCCCTAATTTACTCAACTTGTGGGTTTGGTTTCCTTTTAGAAAATGAAAGTCTAATAGGTCAGTGGCTTTGTTTTTCTCTTCTTTAAAAAAACAAAAATCCCAGCTTTAAGAAAAAAATTACAAGAGAAATATAGTTTTAGAAAATTTTCAAGACATATAGATAAAAGAAGATACAGTAAAAGTTAAATCTAACCTTCCTGACTCTCCTCACCCCAGATCAGTTTTCAAATTGTGCTATAGTGACTCAGACGGTCAAGAATCTGCCTGCAATGTGGGAGACCTGGGTTCGATCCCTGGGTCGGGAAGATCCCCTGGAAAAGGAAATGGCAACCCACTCCAGTATTCTTGAGTGGAGAATCCTATGAACAGAGGAGCCTGGTGGGCTTCAGTCCATGGTATTGCAAACAGTCAGACACAACCGAGTGCCTAACACACACAGGCGTCCCCAGAAGCAGAGGTGGGTTTCCAGCAAAGGCAAAGGAGGAAGGGCCCCAAGGAGAAGCTCTTACCCCATCACCACCTCAACCAGTACAACTCTGCTGCTATGCATCTTACATACTGGCTTTCATAGATTTTAAAACAAAGGTTCTACACCAAAGTCTGAAAACACAGGACTCAATTACTCTAAAGATACCCAGCGCTAGAACTCTACAATTCTGGTCTATTAAATCAAATCCTCACGGTTGCCATTGTACCCATATCAAGTTGCCATGAAATTTCTTGAAACTTCACCTTACCTCTAGCTCAAGATCCTGAGGTTCCATTTCAGAAAGTGATAGTACAGCAATTTTGGTTACTTTACAGACCTCATGGTCTCCTGGAAGTTTGCCCACCAAGGCTTTCTGCCGAATTAAAATGAGCCACCATGGAAGATCTGAAAGAGAAAAAGCATATTTAACGTCTGGTTTACTGCTGTCCTAGCAAGCTGAAGCGAAGTAACACAGTACAATCCTTGGTGAAAGTGAAAGTCAAAGTGGCTCAGTCGTGTCCATCTGTGATCCTCCAGATGCAGGAATTCTCCAGGCCAGAATACTGGAGTGGGTAGCCTTTCCCTTCTCCAGGGGATCTTCCCAAACCAGGGATCGAACCCAGGTCTCCCGCACTGCAGGTGGACTCTTTACCAGGGAAGTCCAGGAACACTGGAGTGGGTAGCCTATCCCTTCTCCAGCGGATCTTCACGACCCAGGAGTCAAACCGGGGTGTCCTGAATTACAGGTGGATTCTTTACCAACTGAGCCAGGGAAGCCCACAGTCCTTTGGTAAAGAGCACAACAAAGAGAAGTGGCCCTAAAAACCTATGAAAAGATGTTCAATGGAGATGTAAATTAAAATGTTTTAATACCATTCTCACCCATCAGCTTGGGGATAATAAAAAGTATTGTTATGACAGCACATTCTGACAAGGCTGTGGGAACAAGGTTACCCTCATAGCGCGTGTGAGAACACAAAGAGATACAACTTTTCCAGATGTTAATTTTACCATAACTAACATTAAAACATACCCACTTACTGTTTAACCCAGCAATCCCACGCTTGTGAATTTACCGTGAAGATACATCTCAACTAAACAAAAATATATACACTCAAATTTATTCACTGTAGCAGTCTAACTGCAAACTGCTGGAAACAACTTGAATGCCCAGACAAAGAATGGTTAAATAAACTATGGCACATCTATGCAACAGAGTACTATAAAGAATTAGCTATAAAAAAGAATTCAAAGCATTCTATAAAAGGATAAGGGTATAAACTGGATATATTATTCATGTATTAATATCTTTATTAATATTATTAATATAATAAGATACAGTATTAAATCAAAGCACAATGGAGTAGCTAGAGTACACTACTCTTTCTGTAAAAAAAAAAAGAAAACTATATTTGCTCATTTGTATAGAAAGAGAGGAGAGATAAATTAGAAATTAACGAGGTTGGTTACCTAATAAGGGGTAGGTGGAAATGAGATGGAAGGAAGAGAAAACAGGAATGAGATGAAAGGGACTGGAACTGTCAGCTCTCCAAGTACAGCCTTTGACATACTTCTGACTCTTTGAACCACGATCATGTTTTACATCTCCTCAAAAATAAATTTTTCAAATTAATCAGAATATGGAGGGAACTCAAGATGAAATGCAGAGTAACCCAACTCTGTTATAAATGGAAAATGTAACCCACTGTAGGAGACAAGGAAGAAAAAAATGAATCTAAGTAACTTTGGAAAACAGTATTTTGTAAAGATAAAGACAAAAGAACTGTATACAATATTGTACTCTGGCAAGCAAGTTATTTGTCAGAAGAATATGGGCTAGCAATTCCAGAACTACTTCATGTGCACACAGGACTGAGCAAATAAGTAAATATATTGATGAAAGTGGGAGAGAGGCATAAAACAAAGAGATAGTTAATAGATATAAGAAAGGAAAGAAAATGCCTAGAGAGCCAACAGTTATCTTTTCAATCCGAATTTCTACTTTCCACAAAAGGTTTTTATTTAAGTGAGAAACAGTCTATGAAAGCCAGCATGTAAAAGCAATTTTCATTTTGAGACTATACCCTTTAAAAATACTACCTAATTAATACCAAAAAAAAAAAAAAAAACCCACCCAAAACTATTGAAACAATGTTTCAGAAATTTCTTATAGAAAAACAGCATGGGGGATATATATTGTGCTTATGAAAAAATATTTTTTACAGAAATACAGTATTTTAACTTCTTCCTTTTTTCTCCCAAATACTAATCCACTTTCATTTTAGGCATAGTGCTTTGGAGATGTGCGTTAGACATTTCATAAATGCAAGAGTTTGGAAATGTTTCATAAGTCCATAAAGTAGGATGGAAATTCACTCCAAAGTTTCAAGGTTTTTATAAATCACTTTATTATTCATGATCATTAAACTTTAACCACGGACCCACAATGTGCTGGGAAGTACGTCAGGCACGGATTAAGGTTACCAAGCATTTAACGCACAGTAAACCTAACACCAATCCCTCCCAGCATCACAGTCTTTTCCAATGAGTCAACTCTTCGCATGAGGTGGCCAAAGTACTGGAGTTTCAGCTTTAGCATCATTCCTTCCAAAGAAATCCCAGAGTTGATCTCCTTCAGAATGGACTGGTTGGATCTCCTTGTAGTCCAAGGGACTCTCAAGAGTCTTCTCCAACACCACAGTTCAAAAGCATCAGTTCTTTGGCGCTCAGCTTTCTTCACAGTCCAACTCTCACATCCATACATGACTGGAAGCCTGGCGTGCTGTGATTCATGGGGTCGCAAAGAGTCAGACACAACTGAGCCACTGAACTGAAACCTAACACATAATAAAGCACATAATGCACAGTACACTTAAATGTTAATACAGTCAGCTGAGTAAAAGGAAGGCCTTACCACAAATCTCTTAACCTTACAAGAATAACTTTTACTTTACATGGAACAATTTAGAGTGGTGGCAGAGGATAAGACAAGCCAACATTAGGAAGCCCTCTTCCTAGTTTATGCCTTCTTGTCTTCTTATTAACATTATGAACTGCAATTTAAAAAAAAAATACAGCAATGATAAAAACACAATGTACATAATGAAATGTGATAAATGTCGTTCTCATATGCCATATAATGGCATAGTACCAAAAATAACAAATTTCAAACTCAGAGGTTTTACTCCATACATAGACTCACTTGGGAAAACAAAAAGCACTCTTTTTACACAAAAATGATGGTATTGTCAATACTGAAATTCAACTTACAAACTTAAAATCACTTAAAACATCACAGACTTAAGTTCAAAATACCTGAGGGGTTATAATGAAGATTAAATCTGAGAAAATACAATGTAAATGATCTCAAACAACAAGAAACAAAATTTGTAAACAATAGTTTCCCTTTTCAGAAAAGCCTCAATGTGTTCTGACTTAGACATCAGAACTCAGACTCAAATTTTAGCCCCACTATTTATCATGTACTTCGGCATAATACTTAACTGTTACAATTCTTGGTTTCTCACCTGTAGAAGGGACGAAAATTGCCTATTTCAAAAGTACCTAGGAGGATTATATAATTTTTATACTCCATATTGTTAAGAGTTAATGTTTACCAGGTAGCAAAACATACTATAAAGCTATGGTAAACAAAACAATGTGGTGCTGGTATAGGAATGAACAAATGAGTACTAGAAAAGAAGACAGAAGACAGACAGAGACCCACGTAAAAATGGGCATCTAAGTTAACGATGATAAAGAGGGGGAAAGTATGGTATGTCAATAACTAGCATTGAAATACATACTGAAGTATCTGCAGACAAATGTATTTACCTGGAATCTGCTCTGAAATAATTTAGACACTGGGAATGTAGAGATCATGGATAAAAACACCTTTTTGTAGTTGACTTGCAAGCAGCTGTACAAATTGCACTGGGTTAATGTCTCAATGCATGGGGTCACAAAGGGTCGGACACGACTGAGCAGCTGAACTGAACTGAATGTCTCATAAGTCTTTCACGATACAGTTTCCTGACTTACTGTTTTCAGTCTCACACAGTGATCAAAACAAAAAAACTAAAAGTAAGATAGACGAGAAAGCTGATATATACTAGTTATAATCTAAGTAACTTGGGACGATGAAAATACACTGGAGTTACATAGCAGATGATGGTAGGATAATACAACCTTACGGTGATACTAAAACCCAGCGAATTATAATGTTAAAAGAGTGAATTTTATCTCAATTTTTAGAAAAGCTTCTAAAGAACAAAAAAAACTTGCTAGGAGTCTTACTTACTAGGACAGTGAATAACCTAAAAGTATATTTTCTACCAAACACAGAGATATAGGTACTTGAAATACTGTTTAATTAGAAACAAGTAAAATTATCAAAATGGAAAGAAAATGAAAAACTTGAATTGGACACTAAGATATTTCTAGGTTGATTCTAGAAAACAAAGCAAAACCAAAAATCTCTTGGGAAATAACCGCAATCTGTAGTCCTGTTAGCGGCTTCCTGGTGGCTCAGAGGTTAAAGTGATTGCCTGGAATGCCGGAGACCTGGGGTCAATCCCTGGGTCGAGAAGATCCCCCTGGATAAGGAGTATTCCTGTAATTATTTTGCCATAGGTGAAACAAACACAACAGTAAACACATAGAAGCCTGAATCCAGCAAAAGTGAGTATGTTAGTTACAGGGTTAAATGATCCAAATATATTTTCTCTAGTTTGAATTTTAAGCTAAGAAAAATGCAAAAGTATAGCATTACTATTGTTTAGCAGTCTCTATCCAGTCAAGCACAGTTTTGTAATGAAGCTTTTAAAGGCACCAAAGCAGGTTACTGAATTAATTTCTATCACCCACCAGAAAAAGAAACTTGGCTTAGTTAAAGCCATCACACTGAGATCTGGCTATGTATTATAACCAAGGGTCAAAGGTAATTTATTCTAGCAAGGTCTTTTGGTATAAAAATTTTCCTCAGCTTTTAAAATATATTACAATGGGGGAAAAGGTCAATTTTGTAACCCTGATTCCTTTAAAATAAAAAAAAGACAGACAAAAAATGTGACTTCCCCAGCCAGATAAGAAAACTAACTAGGAAGTGATTATCTTGAAAAGCATGACCAGTTAGGGCAAGTAAAACAACAGTCCTGGAAAAGATTCAATTGCTTGCCCTATACAATAACTAACTCAGTTAAATTAGGGTAAGAAATCGCAGGAGAAAGATTTTTATTCAAAAAACCTTTTTTTCTAAAATTAAAATTAGGGGCTTCCCTCACAGTTCAGTCGGTAAATCAACTGCCTGCAAGGCAGGAGATCTGGGTTCGATTCCTGGGTCAGGAAGATCCCCTGGAGAAGGAAATGGCAACCCACTCCAGTATTCTTGTCTGGAGAATACCAGAGGAGCCTGGCAGGCTACAGTCCATGGGGTTGCAAGAGTCGGACACAACTTAGTGACTAAACCACCATCATATGAAAATATTTTCTCCCTACTGACAACCTCACCTCTGAGTACTGCATCTAATATTTCTCAACATGGCTATCCATTCTACTGACATGCATCAATAGAAAAGATGAGCATTTGATCCAACAATGCATGTCTAGCAATCCTCTATTTTTATTAATGTTAATCATACAGAAAATGAAGGAATATGTTCCACATGTTTAAAAATGTAAACATTACATATAAAATTAATATTCCTTTTCACCACTGTTTCCCATTCCATGGAAATTCTTTAAATCTCATCCAAACCCCACTTTATGAGCTCTCTAATATAAGAAAACTGCCTGAGGAACTATGGAATGAGGTTCGTGACACTGTACAGGAGACAGGGATCAAGACCATCCCCATGGAAAAGAAATGCAAAAAAGCAAAACGGCCGCCTGGGGAGGCCTTACAAATAGCTGTGAAAAGAAGAGAGGCGAAAAGCAAAGGAGAAAAGGAAAGATATAAGCATCTGAATGCAGAGTTCTAAAGAATAGCAAGAAGAGATAAGAAAGCCTTCTTCAGCGATCAATGCAAAGAAATAGAGGAAAACAACAGAATGGGAAAGACTAGAGATCTTTTCAAGAAAATTAGAGATACCAAGGGAACATTTCATGCAAAGATGGGCTCGATAAAGGACAGAAATGGTCTGGACCTAACAGAAGCAGAAGATATTAAGAAAAGGTGGCAAGAATACACAGAAGAACTGTACAAAAAGATCTTCATGACCCAGATAATCATGATGATGTGATCACTCATCTAGAGACAGACATCTTGGAATGTGAAGTCAAGTGGGCCTTAGAAAGCATCACTACGAACAAAGCTAGTGGAGGTGATGGAATTCCAGTTGAGCTGTTTCAAATCCTGAAAGATGATGCTGTGAAAGTGCTGCATTCAATATGCCAGCAAATTTGGAAAACTCAGCAGTGGCCACAGGACTGGAATAGGTCCGTTTTCATTCTAATCCCAAAGAAAGGCAATGCCAAAGAATGCTCAAATGACTGCACAATTGCACTCATCTCACACACTAGTAAAGTAATACTCAAAATTCTCCAAGCCAGGCTTCAGCAATATGTGAAAAGTGAACTCCTTGATGTTCAAGCTGGTTTCAGAAAAGGCAGAGGAACCAGAGATCAAATTGCCAACGTCCGCTGGATCAGGGGAAAAGCAAGAGAGTTCCAGAAAAACATCTATTTCTGCTTTATTGACTATGCCAAAGCCTTTGACTCTGTGGATCACCAGAAACTGTGGAAAATTCTGAAAGAGATGGGAATACCAGACCACCTAACCTGCCTCTTGAGAAATGTGTATGCAGGTCAGGAAGCAACAGTTAGAACTGGACATGGAATAACAGACTGGTCCCAAATAGGAAAAGGAGTACGTCAAGGCTGTATATTGTCACCCTGCATATTTAACTTATATGCAGGGTACATCATGAGAAACGCTGGACTGGAAGAAACACAAGCTGGAATCAAGATTGCTGGGAGAAATATCAATAACCTCAGATATGCAGATGACACCACCACCCTTATAGTAGAAAGTGAAGAGGAGCTAAAAACCGTCTTGATGAAAGTGAAAGAGGAGAGCGAAAAGTTGGCTTAAAGCTCAACATTCAGAAAATGAAGATCATGGCATCCGGTCCCATCACTTCATGGGAAATAGATGGGGAAACAGTGGAAACAGTGTCAGACTTTATTTTGGGGGGCTCCAAAATCACTGCAGATGGTGACTGCAGCCATGAAATTAAAAGACGCGTACTCCTTGGAAGAAAAGTTATGACCAACCTTGATAGTATATTGAAAAGCAGAGACATTACTTTGCCGACTAAGGTCCATCTAGTCAGGGCTATGGTTTTCCCTGTGGTCATGTATGGATGTGAGAGTTGGACTGTGAAGAAGGCTGAGCGCCGAAGAATTGATGCTTTTGAACTGTGGTGTTGGAGAAGACTCTTGAGAGTCCCTTGGACTGCAAGGAGATCCAACCAGTCCATTCTGAAGGAGATCAGCCCTGGGATTTCTTTGGAAGGAATGATGCTAAAGCTCAAACTCCAGTACTTTGGCCACCTCATGCGAAGAGTTGACTCATTGGAAAAGACTCTGATGCTGGGAGGGATTGGGGGCAGGAGGAGAAGGGGATGACCGAGGACGAGATGGGTAGATGGCACCATTGACTCGATGGACGTGAGTCTGAGTGATGGTGATGCACAGGGAGGCCTGGCGTGCTTCGATTCATGGGGTTGCAAAGAGCTGGACATGACTGAGCGACTGAACTGAACTGAGCAGAAAAAGAACGGTTACCATTGCTAGCATTAGTCCTTTCGATCTTACTTGAGCTTAACAGTGACTTTTTAAAAATATTTACTGATTTATAGTTGCATTGGATCTTAGTTGCGGTGAGCAGGCTCAGTAGTCTCGGCTCAAGGGCTTAGTCACTCCTCAGCATGTGGGATGTTAGTTCCGTGACCAAGGATCACACTCACCTCCCCTGCATTGGAAGATGGGCTCAACCCCTGGACCACTGAGTAAGTACCACCAATGACTTTTTAAACATGCATAATTTAGGGAATTTCCCAGCAGTCTAATGGTTAGAACTCTGAGCTTCCATTACAAGGGCCATAGTTCAGTCCCTAGTCCAGGAAATAAAATCCCATGTTCTTTGAGAATGAGCCCCTAGCATTTTTTTTTTAATGCAACACAGCTTTATCTAGTCTTTTCAAAGCATTCAATTTAGCCTTCATAGAAACAGGAAGTCATTCCTTTTGTATTTACAGTTGACGGGTTTATTTAGTTACGTAATTACAGTATGAAGAAAAACAAATATGAACAGCTATGGAAATAAACACAACCCATAATCTACCAGAAGACAGAGGGCTTCCTACCCAGTCTCCACCAGCCTTTGGAGCATCCAACACATCTACCAATACATTCTGCAGAGGCAGTGAGGAATGCTGACGGTAGCCCGCACCACACCCCTCCATCCATGGGATTTTCTAGGCAAGAGTACTGGAGTGGGCTGCCATTTCCTTCTCCAGGTTAATATTAAGTGAGGTTCAATTAAAAGAGCTCCTACTGACAGAAATACATACACAGTACATATTCTCTGTGCCAGACACTTGAAGTGAGTGAAGTATCTGTGTGAAAATAATTTTGTTTTTCTGATTTTTTTTTCCTTCTGGCTCACCTTTTTCCAAGACTGTTTCTGATTTGACTGGTTCAGTGAGATTTTTAAGACAATTCAAAAATAACATTTCTTCGGTACTCAGCCTTCTTTATGGTCCGATGCTCATAGCCACACACAACTATTTGAAAAAACCATAGCTTTGTCTATATGGACCTTTGTCGGCAAAGTGATGTATCTGCTTTTTAATACGCTGTCTAGCTTTCCTTCCAAGGAACAAGAGTCTTTTAATTTCATGGCTGCAGTCACCACGAAGCCCAAGAAAATAAAATCTGTCACTGCTTCCAATTTTTCCCCCTCAGTTTGCTATAAAGTGATGGGACCAGATGCCATGACCTTAGTATTTTTAATGTTGAGTTTCAAGCCAGCTTATACACAAAAGAATTTACAATTATATCCACATGCCAAATTACTAACATTTATTTACTATATACTCCAAAGTCCTGACATAATATTCAATAACCAAATTGTAAATTCTTGAAGAGCTTCTGCAGATTATGCCTCTAGTAAGAGCTTAGAGTCTGCATTCGAACCAGACGAATCAGAGGATTGAAATGTGCTGCTGTGAAGGAAAAAGAGAATTAGGAAAGGCAATTACAGTTGGCTCGCTTTTCCTTTCTTCTGTGTCAAGCTGACAATAAGAATTCTTATGTATTTCTCTGCCATTTCAAGTTGACACTCTGAACTAATAAATTTAAGCCAAATGACTCACTGCTCCTTTTATATTTTAAGGCTTAGGTGCCTACAAATTTAACACTCCTTTGTCTTTCTGGTGACTTGAACTTTGGCTGTTTTTGAAATGTATATCTGTTTATGCTTCTTGCCTTAAAGTCTGTTTTGATATTATTATGAGCACATCAGTTTTCAGTAGGTTAGCATTTGCTTGGTTTCTCTTTTTCTATCCTTTTACTTTTAGCCTTTCTCTATACATACACTTAAGGTATCTGTCTTAAAAGTAGCTTGTAGATGAATTTTACTTTTCCATTATGAAAAGCTTTGCTTTTTAACTACTAAATCCATTCGTGGGCTTCCCTGGTGGCTCAGTGGTAAAGAACCCACCTGCCAATGCAGGCGTATTCTTGCCTGGAAAATCTCATGGACAGAGGAGCTTGGCAGGCAACACTCTATGGGATCACAAAGAGTCAGATTTGACTTAGTGACTAAATGAGTCCACTTATATGTAATGTAACTGTTAAAATATTTAAGAATCATTCTACCATCTTACCATTTCTTCACCTATTCTATATACTTTCTTTCCTTGTCTTCTTTTGGATTGAGTGTTAAAATTATTATTCCATTTCTTCCCTTTATTAGCTTTTTACAATCCTTTATTACTCTATTAGTGGTTATATTGTAGGGTCTGATAACATGAGCCCTAACTTACAAAAGCCTAATGTAAATAAGTGTTTTTGCCAGTTCCTGGACAGGGAAAGGACCTGAGACCACCAGCCTTTTTAGCTCACTAGTGTTACTATTATTGTTGTGTGTTTTCATTCTGTGTTAATTTTAAACCTCATATAAATAAAGCTAACTTTGTTTAAATTTACCAACATTTACTCTTTCCATTGTTTTATGTTCCTTCCAACATTTCCATACTCCTATCTGGAATCATTTTCCTTCTCCCTGAAGAACTCCTTAGTATTTATTTTAGTGCAGATACTGGTGGTGACAAATTCAGTTTGTTTGGCTCAAAATGTTTTTCCCTTAATTTCTGAAGGTATAAAATTCTAGACAAGAACTTTGAAGGTATCATTCCACTGTCTTCCAGCTTCCACTGTTCCTACCAAAGCTTTATTGAATACCGTTGAATTTAACATGTAGCTTTTCTTTGGCTGCTTTAGGATGTTTTCTTTGACTTCAGCTTTTATCAGTTTTACTATAAGATGCTCAAGTGTGGTTTTCTTCATATTTTTCCTCTTGCAGTTCAAAGTATTTCTTGATATTGTGACTGTCAGAAATAATCTGACTAGTTTCTGTTTATCTCATTTTTTAAAATGTATGAAGTATCTTTAAATGATCTATTATATAGCAAAGTAACACACTATGCATTCTAAGAGAATCTAATCATTGGGTAATATCCTAATGGCTTTGTTGTTTAGTCACTAAGTCATTTCCAACTCTTTTGTGACCTCATGGACTGTAGCCTGCCAGGCTCTTCTGTCTATGGGATGTTTCCAGGCAAGAAAACAGGAGTAGGTTGCTATATTCTTCTGTAGGGGATATTCCTGACCCAGAGACTGAAGCTACATCTCCTGCATTGGCAGGTCGATTCTATACTACTGAGCCACCATGGCTTATCTCAAGATAAATTATGTTCCAATTTGAATCCTGCCTTTTCTTTTTCAAAATAAATCTTTGGTAGGAATTTAAATTCAGTCCACTATGTGCATAAAACTCATTTCATTGATATCTATTGCATAAGCTATTACTTGGCCATTTAGTACTTTTAAATGAATATAAGCATAAGTCTATAGATTTTATGTAAGTTTATGCTCAGATGGCAAAGAATCTGCCTGCAATGCGGGAGACTTGGGTTCGATCCCTGCACCAGGAAGATCCCTTAGAGAAGGGAATGGCTATCCACTCTCTTCTTGCCTGGAGAATTCCATGAACTGAGGAGCCTGGCAGGCTACAATCCATGGGGTCACAAAGAGTCGAACATGACTGAGCAACTAAACTGCATGAATTTAAATTTCTACTAAAAGATATGTATTCACAGTATGTTTAATATAATTTTTGCTTTCTATTTTTAAAAAACTACATCAAGAAAAATACTTTTCCTAATAGAAACAGAAATAAAGTAGTATATTCCTTTGAATATATTTCAAGGAGCACTGTACACCATTGTATATCAAGTAAGTAGAAATACAAATACTACCACACAACAATGCTGTTTTTTTCCACTGTCAGACATCTGTAGTTAAAAGTACATCATATTGGGCTTCTAATATTCTCAGTGACCAAAGAGTCAATCATTAATTTGTTCATCTTCCAAACATAATAGCTACTCAGTGTTTCTTAATGATCACTCTATTGTCTACTAAAGTGTCCTAAGTCTGCGCATACAGAAAACCGACAGTGACTCATAGTGAGAGTGTCTGGGACATGAGATGCGTTTGTTAGGGTCTATTTCAAAGGTGCCAAATGGTGTAATCAGAAGCACATTCAGCTTAACCTACGAATTCAAATTCAGCCTAATAACAAAATCCCTAATAATGACCAGCCATAAAATTAATCTATTATAATCTATAAAAATATAAAGGCTTTTCGATCTATAACAGTCCTAGGAAACTACAAAAGTCTAAGTGTCAATGAGCAAAATGAGTTTCTATTACAAGAGTACATTTTCCACATAACTGTGTCTTTCGCTTGCTAAAGTGCTAAGTAAGATGTTTCCTTACATATTTATTTAAAATATTAATCTATTACATACTTTCCTATTAAACCCCAGCATACTAAATATTACTGGGGTTATTGATGGTGAAGGTTTATCATGAAGATAAACTACTGTTTTGAGGAGTGACATAAGTATGCTGTGAAGGTTGGAGGTTACAGGCCTCTCTGCTTGAGGGAACACAAGCCCACAGGCTGTAACAAACCTGAGAGCCAAGTCAAAGTCAATTAGATGAATAACCTTCATTTTCTGCCCTGGATGGCTGATACTGGCCACATGTAAGTAAGTGAGGTGTTTTTTTTTTTTAATCAAAAATATCCTTTTTAAAATACAATTAGACCTGATAATAATTTGATTGCAATCACTTCAAAATGTTCAGGAAGATAAAATGTTCAATAAGATAAAAACCTTAATAAGAATATAAAGGGGAAATAATATAAATATAGGAAACACCTTTATAGGTGGCCCATACATACATTCAGTCACTCTTACCTTTACAAGATTCTTCTCTATATGGAGTTAAGAACTTTTAATATCACTGCCATAGAAATCACTGAGAAAACAACTGGAGTTTAAGAACAAATTCATTTATAACTGGACAGCAGAATGACTGAAACAGAAGAGGTAAGCTGGCCTACCTCTAACGTACCTCTCTGCCTGAGGACATGAAAATCTGTCACTTAAGAGTCACGCTCAGAACTAAGCAGCATGCTCGTCTGATGCCCTTGGGAAAGCTCAGAACTGTGGGTCACCTTCATGTGTCTCATTCAAGCACTGCTCCTACCAGGGAGGTGGAAACATCCACGCCAAGGAGACTGGAGCACAGATCAGGGACAAGGGAGGTGATGGGAAACTCTGAAGCATAAAGTAATGGAGCAGACAGAGGGGAGCAAAGAGAGGAGGGAAGGGTCATTCAGCACCTAGGTACCTGGGGAGAGAGTAAAAGGAAGACAGAAGCAAAAAACAGCAACCAGAAGATGCCAAAGAAAGGAGCCCCTCGCCACTTAGCCCATCTACTTTCAAGACCCAAAGCTATTAACTGAATAGGTCAGCTAAACTACAGTGAAAGAGTCTTTTAAGGGTTAACCAGGAACCTAGTCACCAACATGAATTTTATCTCCAAAATCCATGAGTTCTGAGACTCTCATGAATCAAAGTCTCTCAGTCATGTCCGACTGTTTGTGATCCCATGGACTATACAGTCCATGGAATTCTCCAGGCCAGAATATTGGAGTGGGTAGCCTTTCCCTTCTCCAGGAAATCTTCCCAACCCAGGGATCAAACCCAGGTCTCCCACGTTGCAGGCAGATTCTTTACCAGCTGAGCCACAAGGGAAGCCGTTAATGAAAAACTGAAAATAAAAAAAAGAAAAATTGAATATAAAATGACTTTTTAAATTTTTTTAATTTATTTATTTTTTTAATTACAATACTGCATTTGTTTTGCCATACATTGACATGAAACAGCCACAGGTGAACACAATCTCCCAATGCCGAAGCCCCCTCCCACCTCCCACCCCACATCCTCTACCTGAATCATCCTGTGCTCCAGCCCCATGCACAGTGTGGAGATTCCTTAAAAAACTGCAAATAGAACTGCCTTATGACCCAGCAATCCCACTGCTGGGCATACACACTGAGGAAACCAGAATTGAAAAGAGACACATGTACCCCAATGTTCATTGCAGCACTGTTTATAATTGCCAGGACATGGAAAATGACTTTCTAAATTACATTTTAGATTATCTGGTAGAAATGTTATATGACAAATAATACTGTTAATCTTTAAGATTCTTCCCTCAAAGTAACTTTCAGTTCAGTCACTCAGTCGTGTCCAACTCTTTGCGACCCCATGAATCGCAGCATGCCAGGCCTCTCTGTCCATCACCAACTCCCAGAGTTCACTCAGACTCACGTCCATCAAGTCGGTGATGCTATCCAGCCATCTCATCCTCTGTCGTCCCCTTCTCCCCCTGCCCCCAATCCCTCCCAGCATCAGAGTCTTTTCCAATGAGTCAACTCTTCGCATGAGTTTCAGCTTCAACATCAGTCCTTCCAATGAACACCCAGGACTGGTCTCCTTCAGAATGGACTGGTTGGATCTCCTTGCAGTCCAAGGGACTCTCAAGAGTCTTCTCCAACACCACAGTTCAAAAGCATCAATTCTTCGGCACTCAGCTTTCTTCACAGTCCAACTCTCACATCTATACATGACCACTGGAAAAACCACAGCCTTGACTAGATGGACCTTTGTTGACAAAGTAATGTCTCTGCTTTTTAATATGCTGTCTAGATTGGTCATAACTTTCCTTCCAAGGAGTAGGCATCTTTTAATTTCATGGCCACAAGCACCATCTGCAGTGATTTTGGAGCCCCAAAAATGAAGTCTGACACTGTTTCCCCATCTATTTCCCATGAAGTGATGGGATCAGATGCCATGAACTTAGTTTTCTGAATGTTGAGCTTTAAGCCAACTTTTTTCACTCTCCTCTTTCATTTTCATCAAGAGGCTTGCTCTTTGGTTCTTCACTTTCTGCCATAAGGGTCGTGTCATCTGTATATCTGAGGTTATTGATATTTCTCCCAGCAATCTTGATTCCAGCTGGTGTTTCATCCAGCTCAGCGTTTCTCATGATGTACTCTGCATATAAGTTAAATAAGCAGGGTGACAATATGCAGCCTTGACATACTCCTTTTCCTATTTGGAACCAGTCTGTTGTTCCATGTCCAGTTCTAACTGTTGCTTCCTGACCTGCCTACAGATTTCTCAGGAGGTAGGTCAGGTGATCTGGTATTCTCATTTGTTTAAGAATTTTCCACAGTTTGTGGTGATCCACAGAGTCAAAGGCTTTGCCATAGTCAATAAAGCAGAAATAGATGTTTTTCTGGAACAATCTTGCTTTTTGATAATCCAGCAGATATTGGCAATTTGATCTCTGGTTCCTCTGCCTTTTCTAAAACCAGCTTTCACGGTTCACATATTGCTGAAGCCTGGCTTGGAGAATTTTGAGCATTACTTTACTAGCATGTAAGATGAGTGCAACTGTGTGGTAGTTTGAGCATTCTTTGGCATTGCCTTTCTTTGGGACTGGAATGAAAACTGACCTTTTAAAAAAGTCACCTTTAAGTTATCAAAAGGTAGATTAATTATTAAAATAAGATAAAATCAGAAGTAATGAAAAAAGGATACAAAAAGTATTCTGACAAATATTTTCAGTGGCTTTATTGAGATATAATTTATATACTATAAAATTCACTCATTTTAAGTATAAACAAGCCAATGATTTTAATGAATTTATAACTGTGCAACCATTATCACAATCCTTACATGTTTCTATGAGTCATCAGTAGACAATAAAACAATCTTCTCCCACAATGCAATTGTACACAGACTATGAAACTCATATTTAAACAGAAGTACTATGTAAAGGCCGTGCCCAAGAAGCAGGCCTCAAGCTGGGGCCCTGCCAGGTCTTCTCTTCCCTTTCTCTAGTGCCCCTGAGGGGGTGGGCGTTTCTAATGGCTTTTAGGAAAGTATGAAAGCAATGCTGGTGACATTCCGCTCATTCATACTGAAGGTATAAAAGTATTTCATATCACTGAGTGTCACAGCAAAATCTCCACACACAGCAAGGGACCAAAATCACACTTTTAAAATCATATGCATAATACATTGTACCATTTTAAGGATATCGATATCCTCACCACTTTAACAGTGGAGAAGCAGATGGTGATACTATTTTAATGAATGGGAGAGATTTGAGTGAATTGTGTCTGTAGCTGTTCAATACTAGGAGTAGTAATTCTCCTAATTACTAAACAAAGAGCCCCTATTGCTAAATAAATCAGGTTTCCTGACAATTCTCTCTTCAAACTAGTTCTGAATACACTGTGGATATATTTGCATTTTATAGTCAGATATTTTATACCCTAACAAGCTTATCCTTGTGGAACTAGTTATAAAGAACCCACCTGCCAATGCAGGAGACCTAAGAGACACAGGTTTGTTCCCTGGGTCAGGAAGATACCTTGGAGGAGGAAATGGCAACCCACTCCGGTATTCTTGCCTGGAGAATACCATGAACAGAGGAGCCTGGTGGGTTCCAGTCCATGGGGTCACAAAGAGTCAGACATGACTAAAGCAAATTAGCACCCATGCATGCACAGTCTTCAGGACACATATCCACAGGGGATACATTCCAGGACTCTCAGCAGATGCCTGAAACTGCAGACAGAACCAAACCTTATATAAACATTCTTTCTTGAACACTGGGGTCATTACTAAGTAAAATAAGTGTTACTTGAACACAGCACTAGGATACCAACAGCCAGTCTGATAACTGAGCCAATTATGTGACTAAATGGGCTGGAAACATACTGTGTGGATACGCTGGACAAGGGATGACTCATAACCCAGGCCAGAGGGCACAGAGACATACCCTACTCAGTGACTAGTGCTCACTAGTTATTTTCTGACTTCTTAGACTTAAGTAGATCCGAAGCAAGTGGGTAGGAGGTCTGGGGTAAGTGGACACTCTGACCGTCCATTCAGCAGCTGGCAGTAAGGACACCACTCAGGATACCACACAATTTACAACTTGTGAATTGTTTATTTCTGGAATTTCCCATTTAATATTTTTGGACCATGGCTGACCACAGGTAACTGAAACTTCAGAAAGGGAAACTACGGACTGAGGTGCAGCAGGAGGGGGACTACTGTAGATTTTAAAGAGCTTTTGTAATATATTTAAAACCTCCAGCCTCAAGCCATCTCGGGGTTTCCCAGGTGTCGCTAGTGTAGGATACATAAGAGAGGTAGGTTCGATCTCTGGGTTTGGAAACCCCCTGGAGAAGGGCATAGAAACCCACTCCAGTATTCTTGCCTGGAGAATCCCATGGACAGAGGGGTCTGGCAGGCTACACTCCATAGGGTCACACAGAGTCAGACATGACTGAAGCGACTTAGCACATAAGCTATCTTTTCAAGATTACCTGTGTGATGATATACTATCTCCTGGATGGAGGGCATTCCTACAGAGGTGATGTCTGAGTTGAAGTCAGAACTATTTCAGTAGAATAATTTGGACAGGGTCAGGGTGGGGAAAGCAAGAAGAGAGCAGTTGTTGGCAGAGTAAGCCATGTGCAAAAAGATCCCCGTGACTGAGAAAACACATTTCAGGCCTCAGCTGAGACATCACTTCCTCAGGGATGCCTTCCATCCAGGAACCCGATCCCCACCAGTCACGCTCCTCTGCTACGTGCTTCACAATATCCCACATTTGTCTTCTTCAGAAGCTTAAGTTTAATGATAAAACTCTGATCGGGCAATTAATGTCTAGCTCTTGGATTTGACTCTATGCTCCTGGAAGCTTTGCATTTTGTTCACCCTGTAGACCCCCAGCATACAACAGGCACTCTGTAATTATCTGCTAAATAATAATGTGCTGAATATTTTTGAATAGCCACTGAACAGGGGGAATACAGCAGTGAGCACAACAAACACAGCCCCCCGCCTTGGAGCTCATCCTCTAGAGAGGGAAGAAGAAGACAAAAACAAAGAAGAAAAAAAAAGTAATGTGTCATTACAACTGTGGTAAGATCTGACCATCATTCTGACTTTCTCCTGGACACTACAGGGAATAGAAGACAATGATTTTTCATGAAGCTTTACTTTTCCTTCATCTATTTAGCACATTACATGTTCTTTCGACTTTCTGTTCCTCATCCTAATAAATTCCAACCGATCAAAGCAGGGTCAGACACCTTCAGGCTGTCAAAGATAGACTCATTAGACCCTGGCTGAAAGTCTGCTGCTGCTGCTGCTGCTGCTGCTGCTAAGTCGCTTCAGTCGTGTCCGACTCTGTGTGACCCCAGAGGCAGCAGCCCACCAGGCTCCCTTGCCCCTGGAATTCTCCAGGCAAGAACACTGGAGTAGATTGCCATTTCCTTCTCCAATGCAGGAAAGTGAAAAGTGAAAGTGAAGTTGCTCAGTCGTGTCCCAACTCCTAGCGATCCCATGGACTGCAGCCTACCAGGATCCTCTGTCCATGGGATTTGCCAGGCAAGAGTACTGGAGTGGGGTGCCATTGCCTTCTCCAGCTGAAAGTCTACCTGCCTGCAAATGTCTGGGGGAAGAGACCTTCCAAACTGAAGAAAGGCCAACTATTCTAAATAGTTTGTTTTCTAGGCACCAGTGTTAATAGAACAATTTGAGGGGCAGAGCTTGCTATAAAAGGAAGGGCAATTATCAGCAAAGGATTCCACAACCAAATAATACTTCTAAATTCTTTTCTATCACACATTTTTCTAAATGGGCATACAACTTATAAAATATAACCTTTACTAATGCTACTAATATTTCACTTCTAAAAACATTGCTTTTATAATCCCCACCATGTCATCTTTTAGTGACATGTTAGTATCATTAATTTCAGTAAAAATTAGTGTTACTGGAAAAAACAGTCTAAGTTTAACATTTATTCAAAATTATACATTCAGAACTTGTGTTCTCTAGTGACATGTTTTACGTTTAAAACTAAGGAAAAATAATAATAATAGCCAGCATCTACTGAATGCCTACTATTATCAGAAGCCATGCTAAGCACTTAATGAGAGTTTTATTAAACTTACCATAACCATATCTAGGTGGTGTCATCACCCAGCGACTGAGGCTTGGATGAATAACCTGATCCAAGGCAATCATGTGACCTCAAGGTTAGTCCAGTGCCTACCCAGTGATATTTGGGGAATGGCCTATTCCACTGTAAAATAAAAGGGCAGATGCAAAGGTGAGAATTCTCCTGGACATGTTTTTGTAGTGAGCATTCCAGAGGATGCTAGGTTCCTATTACGGATTGAATTAGGTCCCCTTAAAATTCACTATGTTGGAGTCTTAACTCCCGGAGCCTCAGAATGTGAGCCTGTTTTAAAGAATGGGATCTTTAAAGCTGTAATTAAGTTAAATGAGGTCATTAGGGTGCGCTCGAATCCCTAATGACCAGTGTCCTTATAAGAGGAAATCTGGAGACAAACACAGAGTGAGAATAATGTGAAGACACAAAGAGAAGATAGCCATCTACAAGCCAGCAAAAGGGGCCTCAGAAGAAACCAGCCCTGATGACTAGATTTTAGACTTTAAGCCTCCAGAACGACAAGAAAATAAATTTGTTTAAGCCCCCAAGTTTGAGGAACTTTGCTGCGGCAGCCTAGCATACTAATGCTGTTCCAAAGTCACGACTGCTTGATGACAGTCACAGCTCACCCACGCCGCTTTTAGACTGTCAATGACAACTGTTCAAGTAAACTTCTGTTCCCATCTCACTAGGCAAGAACAGAAATTCACGCATTAATATGTAGAGAATAAGTAGGAGGGAAAGAGGAGTGAGAAAAGTTTAAGTACAGACATTTTCTTCCCCTCATCTTCTACCCCCAGAAGGTAAGATGCTCCCATGGGCAAGTGCACTTGGAGTGATTATTTCAGTTCTAACACGAATCAGGAGCACAGTGCCCAGTGGGCAAGTTGATAGGGTGGTCAAAGCAAGAGCTTAGGTGGAACACAGGGTAGGGAGGAAATGAGGCATGCCCAGGACAGAGGATGAAGAAAAAGAAGGCAGGAAGAGCAAGACAGATGCTCAGGGCATGGGACCGGGGTGGAGTGGCACAAAGGGTGGGGCTGCAGTTCTCTGGGTGAGGGAAAGAGCAGCAGGAGGCCCAGAAAAAGATTTTCCTTTGTTTTTTGACCCTGTATCCTTTCTTAATAGCCAAACCTTAGAAGTGATGTGGCAAGAGGGGGCGGGGCAGGGCAGGGGCAGGGGGAGTACAGAGATTAGGAGCGTGAAAAACTTTCCCAGCCCCGTTTATTTCTTTTTAATATTTTCTTTATTATTTCTCTAGTTCACTCTATTTCCTCATTTTTCCCCTCTTCCAAAATATCCTACATGACAGGTATCCACACTGCCTACCAACTTCTTTTGGTCCAAAGAAAGGCATGAGGTACAAGGAGGGAAAGTGCATGCAAACAGGGGCTAACCACAAAGTTCAGTTCAGTTCAGTCGCTCAGTCGTGTCCGACTCTTTGCGACCCCATTGAATCGCAGCACGCCAGGCCTCCCTGTGCATTGTCCATCGAGTCTGTGATGCTATTCAGCCATCTCATCCTCGGTCGTCCCCTTCTCCTCCTGCCCCCAATCCCTCCCAGCATCAGAATCTTTTCCAATGAGTCAACTCTTCCCATGAGGTGGCCTGAAGTACTGAAGCTTCAGCTTTAGCATCATTCCTTCCAAAGAAATCCCAGGGTTGATCTCCTTCAGAATGGACTGGTTGGATCTCCTTGCAGTCCGAGGGACTCTCAAGAGTCTTCTCCAACACCACAGTTCAAAAGCATCAATTCGTTGGTGCTCAGCCTTCTTCACAGTCCAACTCTCACATCCATACATGACCACAGGAAAAACCATAGCCTTGACTAGACGGACCTTAGTCGGCAAAGTAATGTCTCTGCTTTTGAATATGCTATCTAGGTTGGTCATAACTTTTCTTCCAAGGAGTAAGCATCTTTTAATTTCATGGCTGCAGTCAAAGACGATAGGAAATGCCCCCACCTGCCTAATGACCATACTTTCACTACATCAAACTCACCAACCAGTAGCATATTTGTACATTGCTGTAGGAAATGACTGGGGTTTGCCAAGTTCAAATCCTCCTGTTTTGACTGACTGTCCTGCTTAGTGTAGTGGGCATGTTTGAATTTTGTGACCAGGGAAGGCCCCTGACTCAGACTGAGCCCAAAACGGTCTCTTCCCTGGGGTCTTAACTAGAGAGCCAGTCAATCTCCAGAAGTTATAGGGTACATCAGATGCTGGTTAGCTTGAGGGCTAAAGTCCGTCTGAGTACCACATAAGGACAGAAATTTCATCCCACATACACAAACAGAAACCCAAAAGAAGACAAGAATGTACAAGAGATGTACAGAGACAGCGATGGTCAGAGACTGTCACAAAATGTAATCTCAGATCCTGCACAAATCAACTTTTTGGTTTTGTTCCCTTCAATTCTAATAAACTGATAGGTTTGTATTTGCAACCAAAAGAATTGATAAAATAGTGATAATTTACTGAGCACCTTTAAGTATATTACCTCACATGAAACCCACAATCCCCTCAGGAAAAAAAAAGTGAGCAGTTATTTTCACTCTTGTTTTATAGTTTACAAGGAAGTAGAGGCTCTGGGGCATTGGGGGCCCCAATGAACTAGCCTCCTGGGATGCAAACCCTTGCGAAGCCCCCTTCCCATGTTGGTTCTGGGTTTGGCTGTGTGGCCTCCTCTGACTAACGGGATATTAGCAAGCTCAGTGATGCAAGCAGAGGCTTGATAAGCCCTTCTGCACTGGAACTTGTCACCTCAGCACCCTGAAAGGATGTCCAGGTACCCAGGAGACAGAGTGGGGCCAAAAAAGAGGCCTCGTGAGATGAGCTACATGAAAGAAATGCCACATGAAGGAAAACTGAGATGCCCCAGTGCTGCCACTCAGATGACCCTGGCCAACAGACGAAAAGGGCAGAAGAGCCACGTGTCAGCCCACAGAACTCGAGATACTCTAAACTGTTACTGTCTTAAGGCTTTAAAACTTTTGTGGCAGTTTATTACACAGCAACAGATGAAACAGATGTTATGTAATTTCTCTCATATCTCAAAGCTCTAATAAATAAAGCTTGAATTTAGGTCTCTTGACTCATGTCAGTGATTTATTCATTGTTTCAAGATGTAACTGAAATTGGAGAAAAATAACTCAAAAGTTTCATATGCTTCACTTAAACAATAGAAAATGAATTTTAGCTCAGAACATTCAACTGTGAAATTATCCTGTCAGCATATAAATGAATTAAAAAATATAAGTATGTAAATGTGGACAGGTAGGAGAGTGTGACTAAAATACTTATTAGCATGTTACACAATGTCTAAATGCTTTTCTCCTTTGTACTGAAAGAATTCAAAACTGCCAAAGACAGAATGTACAAGAACACTCACAGTGGTCTCATCTCTAATGGCAAAAAAGCCCAGAAAACAAAAATTACCCAATGATAGGAAAAAGGACAAATTATGATATTGTATTACTAATACAATAGTGAAGATAGGAACTAAAGTTTCATATATCAAAGTGGACAAATCTTAAAGTATTCAGTTGTGTGGGTAGGGGCAACAAGTGAAAGAATACAAATGGCTTAACATCATTTATATAAAATTTCCAAAATACAACATATTATTAGCAACATATTATTTAGGGATATATATGTAACAAAAGCAATAATGAAAATTAACGGCCTTATTAAGTACAATATTCAAAATCACAGGGTCTCTTGAAGGGAAAGAGACACTTAGAGAAAGGCAGCAAGAGTTTCAAAGACATTGATTTCATTTCTTAATCTACATGGTAGATAAATGTGTTTAATTTACAACAAGTACACTGTGTATCAGTGACAAATAGCTCTTTGTGTCTATAAAATATTTAACAATTTTTTAAATAAACAAAAAAATTAGCAAAAAGATATTAAGACTGTCTATGGCAATTTGTGCTTTATATTCAGAAATTAACCTAGCTTTCAAATGTGCAATAATTTTACCTTAAAAGAATTTTTAAAAACATACAAAGGCGGCTACACTCCTGACTGCATAGCACTAATAGCAAAGCTTCCTATAGCTCTTAACTCACATTAAAATCGATAACAATGAAAAAATATATATTTAAATTTCGTGCTTAAAATATTTCAGTTAGTCCTTTTCATGACTTTTTGGGTCCTGCCTATGTAACACCTATCTTTTAACAAAGTTCCCTCTGAACTCAGGGCACAAGTGCTTGTCCTTCCAAGGGAGGGTCTGGTGAATGAACTAGACCTTCCATCAGTTTGCCTTCCCTGGGCAGGACTCCTAGAAGCACCACACTGTGTACTAACAGACCCTTTCTCTTCCCTGGCCAGAGCTGACTCTATGAGGAACAGACAGCTGACCAAAGCTAATCAGTCCTAGTCTGCCACCTGCCTAACTCTCTAGCCTTATTCTCACTATTCTCTCCTTCAAAACCACTGAAGTTAGTGTATGTCAGAGCACCTATCACAATTAACAAATAATTATACATTTATTTCAGTGATTAATCACTAATGTCTAGCCTTCCCTCTTAAACAGAAAGCTCCATGAAAGTGGGAACAGGTCAGTTTTTGCTTACTATTGTATTCCACCGACTAACACAATTCCTGAGAGGAAGCATTTAATAAGTTGCTGGGTTTAAGAGGAAGAAAGGATTTTAATATTATGCCTCCTTTCTCTAAAGCTTTATAGGCATCCCTTGGAGATACTTGTACATTCAGTTCTAGACTATTGCAATGAAGCAAATACATCAATAAAACAAGTCACACAAATTTTTTGGTTTCCCAATGCCTATAAAAGTTGTTTACATCAAATTGTAGTCTACTAAGTGTGCAATGGATTATGTCTAAAAATGTACAGACTTTAATTAAAAGTACTTCTTCACTGAACATATTGACTACAATGGAGAAAAGACAGTTCTTCAGCAAGTGGTGTTGGAAAAGCTGGACAGCTCATGTAAATCAATGAAGTTAAAACACACCCTCACACTATACACACAAAAAAAACTCAAAATGGTTTAAGTATAAGATGACACCATAAAAGTCCTAGAAGAGAACAAAGGCCAAACATTCTCTGACATAAATCATACCACTGTTTTCTCAGTTCAGTCTCCCCAGGCTATAGACATAAAACCAAAAATAAACAAATGGAACTTAATCCAAACTTATAAACTTTTATACAACAAAGGAAGCCATAAACAAAATGAAAAGACAATCTACAGAATAGGAGAAAATATTTGAAACCACGTCGCTGACAAGGGCTTAATTTCCAAACTACCACAAACAGCTCATACAACTCAGAAACAACAAACAAACAACTCAATCAAACATGGGCAAAAAATTACGTTAAGTTAACATTTCTCCTAAGAAGACATACAGATGGCCAGTCAGCAGTTGAACTAGATGCTCAACGATGCTAATTACTAGAGAAATGCAAATCAATGAGGCACCACCTCACACCAGTCAGAATGGCCATTATTAAAAAGTTACAAATAACAAATGTTGGAGAGAGTGTGGAGAAAAGGAAACCTTCCAACACTGTTGGTGGGAATGTAAATGGTACAGCCACAAAGAATACAGTATGGAGGTTTCTTTAAAAACTAAAAATACATTTGCCACATGATCCAGTAATCTCACCCCAGGGCACATATCCAGAGAAAACTATAATTTGAAAAGATATATAGCAATGTACCAAAGTTCATAGCAGCACTATTTATTTATAACAGCCAAGACATGGAAGCAACTAAATGTCCATCAACAGATGAATGGATAAAGAAGATGTGGTATATAGGCAATAGAAAACTATTCAATCTTAATAAAGAATGAAATAATGCCATTTGCAGCAACATGGGTAGACCTAGAGATTATCATAAGGTAAATATGCCAGAAAGAGAAAGTCAAACACCATATGTTATCACTTACCCATGGAGTCTAAAATATAACACAAATGAACTTATTTTCAAAATAGAGAAAGACTCATAGACTTAAAAAACAAACTTATGGTTACCAAAGGGAAGAAGGGTAGGGGATGGATAGATAAACTAGGAGTTTGGGATTAGCAGGTACAAACTTCTATATATAAATATAAAATAGATAAACAACAAGATCCTATTGTATTACACAGGGAGATATATTCAATATCTTAGATTAACCTATAATATAAAAGAACATGAAAATGTGTGTGTGTGTGTATATATATATGCATAACTGAATCACTTTTCTGTATACCAGAAACTAACACTGTATATCAACTATCCTTCAATTAAAAATACTTTCTTACTAAAAATGTTAGCCATCATCTGAGCCTTCAGTGAATCATAACAATAAAAGATCACTGATCACAGATCACCATAACAAATATAAAGTTTGCAATATTGTAAGAATTACCTAAATGTGACACAGAGACATGAAATGATCAAATGCTGTTGGAAAAAATGGCACCAATGTATTTGTTGGACTCAGAATTGCCATAAATCTTCAATTTGTAAAAAGAAATACAACATCTGCAAAGGACAATAAAATGAGGGATGCATGTATTTTTGTTTCCCTTATACGGATGATGAGGAAAAGTTAAAATTTTACATAACCTCCTTTTCCTTCTGCCTCTGTAACTCAGCTTGCCCCTTGCAAAGTCTAGATCACGTAAGTCATGCAGTTTCAGAAAGTGTGGATTTGCAATACTAGGAACTGGAGTTTATCTCACTCACCCTTGTCCTGCTCTTTGCAATCGCCCAGCCCCTGCAAACCTGCTTCATCATGCCTGTCCAGGTCAGGCATCCCCCTCCCCATCTTGACCACTGTTCCTGCGCTCACGAAACTCCTTAGTTTAAACCAGCCTATTAACAGCTAGTGTTGCCCACTACAGTCTGTCTATAAAAACTCTGTAATCCCTTTGTTCGGGGCTCAGAGTTTGGAGTGTTAACTCCTCTGGACCCACCAGTGTAATAAACTTGAGTTCTCCAGCTCTCCAAGTGTGGTGCTTGGTTTCTCAAATACTGATTTCTGCAACACGGAAATACACCCACTTTGGGTAGATCCAAAATTAAGGTAAAGGAATCCAAGCCATTATAGAATCTGCATTTATCCTCAAAGAAGACAATGTCATAGAATGCCACATTAAATTTGACAAGCTTAAAGAGTTTACAGAAACATACCTGAATGAAGCTGAATTTTTCCAATAACACCTTCTACCAACCCCAAACAAATGGGATTCCACGCAAGAAGTAGATCGGTAGCTAAAATAAAATAAGAAGCAGTCATGAGAAAGTATTCACTGGAAAACATTAAAACAATATCTTTATAGAGAACAAACTAGTGTTTACCAGTGGAGAAAGGAGAAGGGACAAGATACAGGTGAGGGAAGGGGGGCCACAAACTAGGGGTGTCAGATGGGCTCAAGGATGGATCATATAATACAACACATGGGATAGAACCAATATTTCCTGATAACTGTAAATGCAAAGTAACCTTTAACACTGTATAAAAATAGAAAATTTAAAAAGAAATGTCACAGAAAAGTCACAAGATGATTTAAAAAACACAATGTCTTTAGCAATGTATTATAAAATGATCAGCAACCCAAAAGAGCAGGTATCCACACCCAGAACTGAATACATTACTAACAAGCCTTTGTAGAGAAAGCATTAAATCCAAGGCCTAAGTAAGTTTTCTAACTTAAGGATAGTTATGGGAAGATAACTGACATTCTAAAACTCTACTTGGATGGGAGGCAGTACTTTGGCGCCCTGCAGTGGAGGAAGGAAGCTGGTACAATATAAGAGGGCAATGAGAGGAGTTATCCAAGGTCCTACTGCCAGAGCCAGTCTCAGATCCAGAGACAAGGACTGAGAAACACCCCCCGAGAGATGTCCACTTACTGAATCACATTCCGGAAAATATCCTTTCCTGAAGAAGCTAGCACCAAACAAAGAAATTCGGAAAGCCAGTTCTCTTTCATGTGACTTCTATGGCAACAACAGGAATCACTTCTATTTATACTGAGTGCCTACTATGTGCCAGGCATCCCAGTCAGGGTTTCTCATCTGAACCACAGAACAAGACAATGACTTGGATGACTGTATTCTCAATTCTCCCAAGGATGGTAGATCATTTGTACCATTCTAGACACACAGAAGAGAAGCTAATTCACTACACACAATAGATGCCTGAGGACGTTAGGGCTGAATTCTGTTGTGGAACCCAGGCTACAAAAGGCTGATATACCATTGAGATAAAGGTACTATTAGTGGGGGCTCAATAGCAGGAAAAGATTAGCAAGAATGAAAACAATATTTCTCTTAGCAGAAATTTTAAATTACATTTTAATTATTACCATTTAAATTCTATTTTAATGAAATGTATAATCAATTTGTAACTCATGTGGGTAATTACAAAAGACTTAATAGTCTCCAAATTCATTTGAGTTTTGACTATTGTATCTTGAACATCTTTGTTATTAATGATACATTCAGTGGGAGGCAAAAAAAAAGTTGACTTCTGTTTTTATTACAAGAATTAAAGTAAAATAGAGAATTAATTTTTTAAAGGCTATTATACATACTATCATTTCTAATCCTGATAACTCTAGCAGTTAGGTACTAGGAGTCCCAAATCACAGATGAGGAAATGAAGTCGTAGAAAAGTAAAGTGGCCATATCACACAATGGGCCAAGGCCAGAGCTGCAATTCAAACCCATGTCTACACCACATGGCCTGTGCTCTTAACCATCCAAACACAGAACTATACATACATGGAACTAATCAATAAGACAATATTTACATTTTAAGTAACATGCATTCTTATAAAAGTAATACACTGTAAGATTGGAAAAAATACTTTATCACTTCCATCCTGTTACCCAGAGATATTATTTTGCTACATTTCATATCATATATTTGTGTGCATATCCAACTGTAATATTGCAAATATATCACTATATGCTAACTTTTTCTTGTTTCATGAGTATTTTCTCACATCTTTAAAATATTCTTCAAAATTATAACTTCACAGCTGTCTAATTTTCAACTTAAGGAAGCACTTTCTCACTCTTGGGCATAAGTCATTTCCAGTTTTTCCCTATTAAAAAAAATGCTATGATAAATGATGAACATTATGCAAGTATTTTATTTGCTAATTAATAGCTTTAGGACAAACTCTTAGGGATGAAATCAGTAGGTGAAAACTTTAAAAAAAAATTAAAGCTTTCAATACTATCAACAAAGGTTATACACCAAGTTATATTTCTGCTAGAAGCATATGAAAATGCTTCTTACACTTGCCATCATTTAGAATTTCTTTGTAAATTTTGCTATTTTGATGGCATCCATTGCCTAAATGATGTTTATTTTCTTTTCATTGCTGGTAAGATTAAACATTTAATTAAAAACTGGCTGCTTATGGTTCTTCTTCTATGATCTCCTTATTCAGATCTCCTAAGAATTTTTTTTTAATGTTCCTTATGGATTTATGAGTTTTTATACTAAGGATATCAACTCTGACATGTTTGTAAATACTTTCAGTTTTAAATGTTTATACAAATCACTTTCATTATCCATCATTTTTTCACTTATTATATTATCAAGTTGTTCCTTAGTGGTAGTAGTGTTAGTCACTCAGTCGGGTCCGACTCTTTGCAACCCCATGGACTGTGGCCTGTTGGGCTCCTCTGTCCATGGGATTCTCCAAGCAAGAATACAGGAGTGGGCTGCCATTTCCTTCTCCAGAGGCTCTTCTCCACCCAGGGATCGAACCCAAGTCTTCCGCATTGCAGGCAGATTCTTTACCATCTGAGCTACAGGGAAGATCACTAAGTTGTTCTTTATCTGTTATCAATCATTTATTAATTTTACCCCTTTGTTAATTTATAAAAATCTAACACTAAGCCTGGAATTCATGTTGGTATATAAACTAGAAGTATCCTGATTTCTTTTCAAATAATCAGAATCCCTGTCAGGCAGGCCACATCTCAACCTCTGCCAACACTGATGCCCGTGCTAAGGAAAGAGCTCCAGCTATTCATAATCTCACCCTGATCCCAGATGAACAAGCACATTTGCAAGACTCTCCCTCAAGTATCAAATGAGCTCGAGGTATATGGAGGAGGATGAAAAGTCAGTGCTAAAGCAGTCACAGACAGTTGCACAGAGGAAGTGGAACTTCAAGCATAAGGAAATCAGAAATAAGAATGATGTGGCAGAAAGAAAGTACAAGATTTGTTTTGGAATCCATCCCTTCACTGGGGAAATACTTATCAAGTACATTTCAGTAACCAGGCACTGAGAAGATATGAAAATTAAGGAGCAAACAATATAGATCAGAAGACCAAAGAGTATAGTGAGTATGGTGGAGATCTTCATTGGGAAGAATAGAAAAAGTATACTGAGGCCAATAAGGAGAGACTTGAATAAAAGACTAATTAAGGAACCTTACTTCCTGGAGGCGTTGGCAGGCAAATACCAAAAGTAAAACAGGACTGCAGCCAGGGATTAGCTGACAGCACTGAAAGGAGGTGGAGACTGCGAACAAGGAAAGGAGCTAGATGGTTTTTATTACAAGAGTGTTGGCTTGAAAGGATATGGTAGTTGAGGAGCAGGGTGGGAAATAGGTGAAGAAAGTACAGGAGATTAACATGAAACACCTTAAAGGAAGCTACACAAAGGACAGGAAGAGGGTAAACTTACAAATGACAGTTATCCTCTCCAGAGATGAGTAAGAAGGAGCAAGGGTATATAGGAGCTGGGAGAAAAGGCGGGTGAAAACCTCTTAACTCAATAATACCCTTTTGCACCTATGGTATTTTGAACCATTCAACTATATCAGCCATTGAAGAAAATTAAAATTTCAACAAAAAAACCCAAAAAAACTATACTTTGTGGTTTAACTGACTAAAAATAATAGTCACTGATAATGTTTGAGATCCAAAGAGAGAACCAGGTAAGTTCATTAAGACTGAGTTCATGATGGGATGGTCCAGGGGAAATGTCTAGCTTTAAGAAACAGAGGAGATATTAAAAGAGGAAAAGAAAACAAAAGAAAATGAAATCAAAAGTACAGGTATGAAAGTGAACGGGGTGGGGGCAAGGGAGATATTACTTTTTACTAAGTCTGGAAGAAAAGGTGAAAAAGCTAAATACAGAAATGGAGCTGAGAAGCAGATCCACGTTTGGAATGGCCCTGACTCAGTACAAATAGGAGTCCAAGTCATCTTCTCTATAGCAGGGGGAAGGACAGAGGCAGAAGAGGAGTAGCAGATGCTACTCCAGGAAGTCCGTTTGTAAATGTTCTGTGTGTACTTGAAAAGCACGTGTATTTGCTTAGTGTTTTCAAGAAAAAGGGTATCAGTTCAGTCCATTAGCGGGTCATTTTATCAGTTTTGTACAATGAGATCAGCACTAACAGCAATGAAACAGAAAACAGAAAAACTGCACCACTAAGGAGAAATATTTCACAAAACTTTTGTTTCCGGTACATACACACACATGTGTCTGTTCAGGTCAGGATTTTTAGAAGTGTTTCTTACTTCAAACACAGAATACGCTATTAAACTCTGGGGTAAGGGCTCTTTATCAACTTTGTTATTTTCTTCAACTGCTCTATGTACTTCCTAATTATTTGACTGCTTAGCCTAATACTGACAGTTTAAGAGAGTTTTTTGTTTTGCTTTTTAAATCTCATGCTTTATGTATTCCCCTCTCCCATTTTTCCTTTGTAATTTTTGCATTATATTTTTTGAAACTATGTTGTCAGGCATATACAGATTCAGAATTATATCTTCCTGGTGAACTGCTCTGTTCATCAGGATGTAATAACTGCCTTTATTTCAAATAATGGATTAATATTATAAAAGAAATCTATCAAGCATTAAAAAAAATAAGTACATACAACACAGGACACTGTTAATCCAATTATATTACTTCTCCTATATCCCAAGCCTGAGAAACAAAGTCCAAATTCCTTGGAAAAGCTTGCAAGGCTGTGCATGGGTCGCTCCTGTCTACTCTCTTCCTGCCTCCCCACCCCCAGCATCCTTCATCTTCCAGAAGTGTCCGAGGGCTGGGTCTGGAATGCTGCTCCCCACCCACTTCAGCCTGCTGTTCATTCCTGACTCAGAACAAGGGTCACCGGTATTCCCTGACACATTCCCTCTCCACCCACCCAGCAGAGCTGATCAGGCTCTCTTTTGTGAGCCCCCTGGACCCGGTTCATATCCCCATTATGACTTATCATTTTGGTTTACTGCACCTAATTATTGATTTGCCTGTCTCTCTGACTGAACAGGAAGCCCATCGAGAACAGAAAATTCATTGAGACCTGGTCTCATTCAGCTTTATGTCTCAAGTGCATGATACATACATTGCAGAGTCCAAAATGCTGAACGGACAGCTGAACATATGACTCAGAATGAAGCAGTAGGTTGGAGTGAGATAATTTGCATTGAATCACATTAGAAGCGTTCAGTATCTGAAGTGGCAAAGTGAAAATCATCTGCAGTATTTCAAACAAACATAATCATGGCTGGCAGGGGTTAAAGTGTCCGATACTAACTGCCCATATTGTGAAAACCGAAACCCCATTTCTCACTCTCAGTCCAGTGCTCTATCATACCTCTAATACCATAAGCTTCCCTACCAGGTGTAATTACTCAGATATGATGCTTTCATTTTTAAATTATACAGAGTCTTCCAGCTCACCACCATGATTCCAGCTGCACAAGCCAGAACCTGGGAGACATTCAAAATGCCTTCCTTCCTCACCAAGTCCTGTTGACTTCACCTCCTCATATCTGATGTTTCACCTCTCTCCATCCCCACTGCTGCTGTACTTGTTGAGAACCAGGACCTCCCCCATCTGGGTTATGAGAAAAGCCCTCGGCAGCCTCGCAGCTAGCAGATTGTACTGAATGCAATGAAGACTCTAAATGGTTTGGTATGGTAAGGCCCTAAGGTAAAAGGCAGGAATCTGTAAGAATAATGCTGAGAAACCAAACAGGGACCAACTCAGGAGGGCCACAGATAGTAAATTCAGGAGCCATTTCCTCCAGAGAGGGCAGATTTGCATGTGAGATTGAACTTTAGGGCCACTATGTACACAGTGGACCCAAAGGGGCAATCCTAAAGTCAGAGATCCAATGACAAGTGTGTGCAGAAGGGCGCCCTGGCTCCAAGTCTGGAAATGAAAGGCTGGAGAGAGTCAAGACATTCTACAATCTGCATTCCATGTCCCGAGAGAAAAGTCCTACTAGCTCTACTGTAGTCTCAGAACCTCTTTCAAATTCAGGTTCCTCTTTCATAAGGAGGAATGCATCTAACTTACAGGATTTTCATGAGGATTAAATGAAAGAATTGTGACAATGTCTGGCACATAAATGTTCAATAACTTTTACTTCAAGTTGGGAAATGTATATGCATTTAAAATTCTAGGTTCCTATCACTCAATAAATCTCTCTATAGATTTTTATATCAAGGGTCTACATATGGCTTTTTTTTTAAGAAAAGGATATTTTTAAAAAACAACTTCAATAATGTTTTTTGCATTAAAATATATGGTAAGGGCATAATCCCTAAAGGCTTTCTGAGAGTAATAACGGTTTTATGAAATATCTCAATGCTTATATATGCCCCCGAAATTCTGTTTCTTCAGAATGTGAAACACACACAGGGCTCTGATGCAGCTCAAAATTAGGCATGCAGTCTCAGTCCTAGCAACCCAATTCAGGTCCAAATGGCAAATCAAGCATGACTGCCAGCTTCCTCCACTCCCAGAAGTCCCTTACACTGGAGAGGAAAAATCTAGAAGAGGTAAAGTCTAAATGGAGGTTGAAATATTGCTTGGGAAAAGGCACAGACATCAGTTCAGTTCAGTCACTCAGTCGTGTTCAACTCTTTGCGACCCTATGGACTGCAGCACAACAGGCCTCCCTGTCCATCCTCCTGGAGTTTACTCAAACCCATGTCCATTGAGTCAGTGATGCCATCTAACCAGCTCAACCTCTGTTGTCCCCTTCTCCTCCTGCCTTCAATCCTTCCCAGCATCAGGTCTTTTCCAGTGGGTTAGTTCTTCCCACCAGGTGGCCAAAGTATTGGAGTTTCAGCTTCACCATCAGTCCTTCCAATGAATATTCAGGACTGATTTCCTTTAGGATGGACTGGTTGGATCTCCTTGCTGTGGCAAGGGACTCTCAAAAGTCTTTTCCAACACCACAGTTCAAAAGTACCAATTCTTCAGTGCTCAGCTTTTTTATAGTCCAACTATCACATCCATACATGACTACTGGAAAAACCATAGCTTTGACTAGACAGACCTTTGTTGGCAAATATGCTACAGACATCAGTAGACTTCAGTTGTATATGTGAAAATAAGTACTGGTCTGAAGTTCTGAGAAACACAAGAATGAAAAACAGGATGGGTAACTTCTAATCAGCAACAGAAAGATATCTGAAAAATTTCACACCATCCAAAAAAACAAAAACAAAATAAAATAAAAATCATACTACCCAGTGAAACACAGTAAAAGGTGATAGAACAAAAAAAAAAAAGACTGAGAAAAAGCACAATAAATGGAAAAAATGAGTAAGAGGCAGTGTTGTTGTTATAATTATAATAAATGTAAAATGTCAACTTACCAATTAAAAGACTCCTAAAGACTCAAAAAGAAGACTATCAAGTTTCAATTTTTCTATCAATTTAATTCTAAACCTATTTTGTTTACAGAATATACTTTTCAAAAGAAGATTAGGAAACAATACATTTGTTGCAGCAGATCAATTACACGGCTGTTGTTTGTAGAAGGATGGGATGTATGCCTGGAGCCTAGCACAGGGTTTGACACACAACAGGGACTCATTCAACAGCGACTGAACCAGAGGAACAGGTAAATGGGAACAAGCATGAAAGAGTGAATTGGAAATCTCCCACCAATTGCTTATTGTCTTTGACTTTTAATAAGACTAACATCTTAAGTTTTTACTGTTTTAAAAGACAGTCCCTTAATACTGTTCTTGATTAGAGAAATGCAAATCAAAACTACAATGAAGTATCATCTCACACTGGTCAGAATGGTCATCATCAAAAATCTACAAACAATAAATGCTGGAGAGAATGTGGAGAAAGGGGAACCATTGTGGGTGGGAATGCAAACTGATACAGTCACTATGTAGAACCGTATGGATAGTACATCATGAGAAACGCTGGACTGGAAGAAACACAAGCTGGAACAAGACTGCCGGGAGAAATATTAATAACCTCAGATATGCAGATGACACCACCCTTATGGCAGAAAGTGAAGAGCTAAAAAGCCTCTTGATGAAAGTGAAAGAGGAGAGTGAAAAAGTTGGCTTAAAGTTCAACATTAAGAAAACAAGGATCATGGCATCCGGTCCCATTACTTCATGGCAAATAGACGGGGATACAGTGGAAACAGTGTCAGACTTTATTTTAGGGGGCTCCAAAATCACTGCAGATGGTGATTGCAGCCATGAAATTAGAAGACACTTACTCCTTGGAAGAAAAGTTATGACCAACCTAGATAGCATATTCAAAAGCAGAGACATTACTTTGCCGACTAAGGTCCATCTAGTCAAGGCTATGGTTTTTCCTGTGGTCATGTATGGATGTGAGAGTTGGACTGTGAAGAAGGCTGAGTGCCAAAGAATTGATGCTTTTGAACTGTGGTGTTGGAGAAGACTCTTGAGAGTCCCTCGGACTGCAAGGAGATCCAACCAGTCCATTCTGAAGGAGATCAACCCTGGGATTTCTTTGGAAGGAATGATGCTAAAGCTGAAACTCCAGTACTTTGGTCACCTCATGCGAAGAGTTGACTCATTGGAAAAGACTCTGATGCTGGGAGGGATTGGAGGCAGGAGGAGAAGGGGACGATGGAGGATGAGATGGCTGGATGGCATCACGGACTCGACTGATGTGAGTCTGAGCGAACTCCGAGAGATGGTGATGAACAGGGAAGCCTGGGGTGCTGCGATTCATGGGGTCGCAAAGAGTCGGACACGACTGAGCGACTGAACTGAACTGAAGTATAAAACTACCATATGACCCAGCAATCCCACTACTGAGAATATACCCTGAAAAAAACCCCACAATTCTAAAATATGTGTACCCCAATGTTCATTGCATAAGTATTTACAATAGCCAGGACATGGAAGCAACCTATATGTCCATTGACAGATGAATGGATAAAGCAGTTATGGTACATGTATACAAAGGATTACTCAGCCATAAAAGAAATAAATTTTAGTCAGCTAAACTGAGGTGGATGAACCTAGACCCCTGTTATACACAGTAAAATAAGTCAGAAAGAGAGAAAATAAATATATATGGAATCTAGAAAAATGTTACTGGTGAATCTATTTGCAGGGCAGGAATAGGGACGCGGATATAGAGAACAGACTTCTGGACACAGTAGAGGGAGGAAAAGATGGAACAAACTAAGAGAGTACCACTGAAATATACACATTAGCACGTGTAAAACACACAGCCAGTGGGAAGATGCTCTGTAACGACAGAGGGTGAGATGGGACTGGGAGGGAAGCTCAGTTCAGCTTAGTTCAGTTGCTCAGTCGTGTCTGACTCTTTGCAACCCCAGGAATCGCAGCACACCAGGCCTCCCTGTCCATCACCAACTCCCAGAGTTCACCCAAACCCATGTCCATTGAGTTGATGATGCCATCCAGCCATCTCATCCTCGGTCATCCCTTTCTCCTGCCCCCCAATCCCTCCCAGCATCAGAGTTTTTCCAATGAGTCAACTCCTGCTTCACACTGCTGAACAAAAGAAATCAATACAACATTGTAATTATCCTCCAATTAAAAATAAATATTAAAAAATAAGAAAAGTCCCAAAACACAAGTCTGCTGCTGCTGCTGCTAAGTCGCTTCAGTCGTGTCTGACTCTGTGCGACCCCATAGACGGCAGCCCACCAGGCTCCGCTGTCCCTGGGATTCTCCAGGCAAGAACACTGGAGTGGGTTGCCATTTCCTTCTCCAATGCATGAAAGTGAAAAGTGAAAGTGAAGTCACTGAGTCGTGTCCAACTCTCAGCAATCACATGGACTGCAGCACTTGCTAGGTGGGTACTTTTAATAATAAAAGCATTTCTCTTTCAATAAATGTAATAAATGATGATTTCTCATGTGATTTCTCACAATGAAAGACAACTAAAATTTGGGAAACTTTACATTATCTCTAAGAAGTGCTCCAAGTTTCTTACGTCAATAAAGAGACAAGAGACAAGCCAGTGGAGGAAGGTCTGAAGCAGGCTACATAACAGGCACAAGAAGGGAGGCTAAAGGTGTCTTTTGAGCTGCTATGACTTTATGCCTGGTACAGTGTCTAACACACAATAGACACTTCAAAATATACGTGTAGTTTTTAATCTGTTACTAAGGAAATAAAAGTACTAGCGGAGTGTTCACATAGAGACCAGTATAAACCATATTGGTCTAAGCATATGTAGTAACTTCAGTTCAGTTGCATCCGACTCTTTGCGACCCCATGAACCGCATGCAGTAACTCAGCATATGCTTATTAATGGACACCCTGTCACCATTATTAATGGTTACTCCAGAGGCAGAAGGCATTGGAATGGCAGTGAAAATGGCCAGTGGGCTTGTCCTTCCACAAAGAATAGCCAGTAATTTATCTGCTCCAACAAATGTATTGCATTCTAATCCTTCCTTGAAAGGCATATTCCACCGTGGCACATAATTTCAAAACAGAAATATTTGAAGTTTGCAAACAGGTTTTAAATTTTAGGATTAACAAAATTATCTAGCAAAGAGTAAGAGTTGCTTACCAATTACAAAAGCATAGGGTTTGGGAAATAATGCCAAATTTTAATTAGTGAAATCATTAAAGGAACATATACCCCAAAACATTAGTATTCTGTCATAAGCTCAACTGTCTGACCCATTAGGTCAACATTTCCACTCTTATTTCAGATCCCACTTGGCAGTACATGGCTTCTATTTTCATATGCCCTCCTCTTCCTGGTATACAGAAAACAAGTGATTAAGTACTGTGTGCTTGCAGAGAGCATGAGTCACTCATTCCAAGAGCTGTAACTGATGTCGCTCTCTGAGCCCAAGAACAACCCTGGGCTTTGCAGAGCTGCTGAAGTTTATAGGCAGTTTCTCTTGTGTCAAAAAAAAAAAAAAAAAGGTCCAAGGTATGCATAATCTGACCGTTTCATTTCCTGCTAAAGAATAATGGTATTATTGCTCTGAAAAGGCAATTACCAACACCAAAGTCAAACAGATGAGGGAAAGGGTTCTACAGTGAGAAACTAGAAGGTCCAGTGGTTAGCTTATCCATCTTTCAATTCTCAAAATTTAATTAGGCTAGAAGAAAAGGTTAAGGAGTAATTTGACTCAGTTACCTTCTTATAAATGCAAAATTTGACATACATGTCTCTCAACTCTAACAGTAATTATTTTCTAGCATTCAGCAAGCTAAAGAGCTAATCCAATTTAAAAGTTCTAGCAGCTGCCAGTGTGAACTCCAGCTGAGTGGCCCTGGTCCTTGGCCATCACTGTCATCATCTGGGAGCTTTATAAATACTGATGCCTGGGCCCCACACCTGGAGAGTCTGACTCTGTTGGTCAGGGTGGGGCCAAGGCATAGGTATTTTGCAAATTTATTCCAGATGATTCTAAGGTAAGCCAGGTTGAGAATTGCAGGTCAAACTGATTATAGGCTACTAGTTGGACTCTGCATTAGTAGCTTAGTTTTATCCTACAGGTCTGATTCAAAGATGATGCCTGTCTATGTACAGCTTTGAACTATTTTCATATAATTAAGTACCATAAACTGCCGAAAGAGCTCATAATACAATGAACTGGCAAAAGCTGGTTAAGCTAGTATTTTAAAAATACATTTTAAAAAGTAACCCTAAGGGAAAACCCACTCCAGTAGTCCTGCCTGGAAAATCCCATGGACAGAGGAGGCTGTTGGGCTACAGTCCATGGGGTCGCTAAGAGTCGGACACGACTGAATGACTTCACTTTCACTTTTCACTTTCCTGCATTGGAGAAGGAAATGGCAACCCACTCCAGTGTTCTTGCCTGGAGAATCCCAGGGATGGGGGAGCCTGATGGGCTGCCGTCTATGGGGTCGCACAGAGTCGGACACGACTGAAGCGACTTAGCAGCAGCAGTAGCAAGGAAAAAATAAAAATAAAAACCTCAGAACAGTTAAAAGATGAGATACATACCTAGAAAAGGGATCCTAAGAATTTCTAGACTTCTCCCATTAAAACAGGGATTTATTAATAATTACAGTGCAGCAACAGGGCTACAAAGTTTTGATCATGAAGGATATTTGAAAGTGTTTTGGGGGCAGAAGTTCTAAATAGACACATCTCCAAAGACATACAGGTGACCAACAGGCCTGTGAATAGATCCTTAACATCACTAATTATTAGAAAACTACCAGAAGGCATATGACCTCACACAGGTCAGCATGGCCATCATTAAAAAGTCTACAAATAACAAATGTTGGAGAGGCTATGGAGAAAAGAGAACCCTCTTACACTGTTGATTAGAATGTAAATTGGTGCAATTATTATAGAAAAGAACATGGAGGTTCCTCAAAAACTAAAAATATAGTTGCCATATGATCCAGTAAGCCACTCCTGGGCATATATCCTGACAAAACTATAATCCAAAGGGATACAGGCACCCCTCTGCTCACAGCAGCACTATTTACAATACCCAAGACATGGAGACAACCTGAAAGCCCATTAACAGATGAATGGTTAAAAAGAAGATGTGGTGTATATATAAATACCGTGGACTGCGATACGGATGGACCTAGAAGTTACCATACTAAGCAAAGTAAGTCAGAAAGAGAAAGAGAATACAAATACCGTATGATATCACTTATATGTGCAATCTAAAATACAACACAAATAAACAAATCTATGAAACAGAAATAGACTCCAACACAGAGGAAAAGACTTGTGGTTGCCAGAGGAGGGGTGGAAAAAGGAAGCATTGGGAGTGTGGAATTAGCAAGTGTAAATTAATGCATGCACGCCATGTGTTCTTGCTAAGTTGCTTCAGTCAAGTCCGGCTCTGTGTGACCCTACGGACTGTAGGCTGCCAGGCTCCTCTGTCCATGGGATTCTCCAGCCAAGAATACTGGAGAGAGTTTCCATGCCCTCCTCCAGGGGATCTTCTCAACCTGGCATCAAACTAGGATATATACAAGATAGATAAACATTAAGGTCCTATTGTATAGCATAGGAATCATATGCAATATCCTGTGATAAACTTTAATGGAAAAGAATATAAAAAAAGAATATATATGTAGAACTGAGTCACTTTGCTACACTGTAGAAATTAACATAACATTGTAAATTAACTATACGTCAATAAAAAAAATTGCTTTTTTAGGGGGATTTCCCTTGGTGGTCCCGTGGCTAAGACTCCATGCTCCCAATGCAGGGGGCCCAGGGTTTGATCCCTGGTCAGGGAACAAGATCCCATATGCTTCAACTAAGACTTGGGGCAGTCAAATAAATAAGTAAAAATAGTTTAAAAATTTTTTTAAACTCTACACTATCCAAACTAAAAATTGTTATGATTCTCTATTAAGGGTTGTCACATCTCAAGAAAGACCCGGTGCAACTTATAAAAAAACGACAGAGGACAACTAAAGTAAAAGACAGGTCCTGAGAGGATATGATGAATATATATAAGATTATAAAAGATGCAGTCTTTACAGGACATTCAGAATACCAGTATAGGGCACAGAGACTGAAAGGACACAGTTTGAAAATAAATGAAGGGAAGGACAAGCTTAAATGACAACTTTCCCAACTCATTACCTTAGGAAACTGAAAATATAACCAGTCCAAAGAAGGCTTGGCTAAACCTTTGGATAACAAATTAAGGCATCACCCAAGAAACATGGCAGTGTGCTGCGATGCACTCCTGACCTCTGCTCTCCCAAAAACTGTTCTTCAGAACAATACGACTTTCAGAAATAGGATTTGAGAGCTAAATAAGGGCACAGGGGAGCTAACAATTGGTATTTTCCTTAGCTCATTTTAGAGCTGGTAACAGATTAAAATAGCATAAAATTAGCATTCTGACAGTAACCTTTGTCTCTGTCGGTGTTTAAATAACTTCCTAGCTTTCCCCAAAACTGTTCAAAACTAATTCTCTTCCATCTAGGATTGTCTGTATAGTCATTCTGATATCACAGGTCCTTACCACCAAAAAGCTCTACCTTCAAACACACCATCAGGTCTATTTTAATTGGCCTCAAGTCAAGAACCGCTTCTAGATCAAGCAGGGGCGCAACAGAGTGCTCTGTGGGGGTGGGAGTGCAGGGGAGAACCTGTGCTATTTCAGTCTGGCCAGTTAGGCACTATCATCCCCATAATTTTTTTTTTTTCTGAGTACTTAGTTAGAACCAAGGTACTGTGCATACAAAGTTATTTCTGGCAAGGCAAAAAAAAAAAAATCCATTAAAGTTCACCAGTCACATAGATAGTTTCTTTCAAGACTGTTCACTCTTAGATAAGAAACAATCACAGACTATTTACAGCTGGAAGGAACTTCATGGAATCAAAGAACTCCCTTCTTCCCATTTCTTTATTAGGGAGAAAAATACATTTTCATTATCTTAGAAAAAGCAGAGGCTTTGAATGTCAAGAGTCAGTTAAAATCTCCCACTGAACTCAGCTCTGTCACAGTATCTGTCACTCCGAGTCAGTTCAATTCAGTCGCTCAGTGGTGTCTAACTCTTTGCGATCCCATGGACTGCAGCACACCAGGCTTCCCTGTCCATCACCAACTCCCAGAGCTTGCTCAAACTCATGTCCATCAAGTTGGTGATGCCATCCAACCATCTCATTCTCTGTCGTCCCCTTCTCCTCCTGCCTTCAATCTTTCCCAGCATCAGGGTCTTTTCCAAAGAGTCAGTTCTTCGCATCAGGTAGCCCAAGTATTGGAGTTTCAGCTTCAGCATCAGTCCTTCCAATGAATATTCAGGACTAATTTCCTTTAGGATGGACTGATTTGATCTTCTTGCAGTCCAAGGGATTCTGTCACTCTAGAATCCTATGTATGGCTTTCTCTTTTTGAACCACTACCTGGGCTAGGGCAGAGAGATGTTTTATCCAACTTCGTATACAGGCACAACGCCTAGCAGTCAGATCTTCAATAAAGATTTGTTGAAATAAGTAAATGACTTCACAGAATTTCAGACTTAATATAATTTGGAAGGAGAACAAAATAGAATACTAAATTAGTTGTTGGGGTGGGGAGTATTTGAAAGGTGCAAAGAGGGATAAATACAGGTACAGGAGATGAATCCTGGAAGTCAAGAAAAACAAGTGCCCAGAGAGAGGTAGCAAATTAGAAACTCTGCCAAATTCTTTGGTTTGTCCACCACAACTGTTCCCTGGGGGAGTGGTGGGTTATTACGCTGGAAATAGGGAGAAGAATGTTTATATCTGGTATAAAAACAATGTATGAATGACACCATGCAGCATCATTAATATTATACATGCAAACTACTAAAATTAAGAGCCCTGTAGCATATTTAAAATGCCCCAGCGTTTCAGTTAGATGTTAAGACTATTTCAAATTATGTATGTTGACCACTGTTGAAACTGGAATTTGACGTTCACTATAAGTAAAAATGTGGTTTCAAAGAATAAGATTCATAAATTTTCATAAAGATAAAATAATGCACTTTGTATTTTTATATATCCCATTATAAAGTTAAAGAAATTCAAGGTTAAATTTGAAAGAATCTGCAATTAAAATGAGGTAACTTAAAAGAAAACACATGGATTACTGACCTAAAATCAACTTGTACTTCCTTCAACCAGCCTCAGAGAAAGCTGGCAGGAAAGGATGCTTTTTGTGAATGAGAGCAGCTCCTTTAAGGGTCTCGCAGCAACCAGAAAATGAGTCATCTTAACAGAGCATGGGATTTAATTAAGATACTACCACTATGTGTTGTGATAGTATTATAATGCTAAATGTTCAGTGTTAACCCTCACCTTTTAAATACTACTTAAATATTACTTAATGTATTATCAACAGTTACTGATAATAAAGTAATGTATTATTTCTCTATTTTGGTAAACACAATCTAATTCCAACATTCTCAGCTCAATTATGGTCAGCTGACACATATGATTATGATTTAACCCAGCTAAAGAGTAATTTGTTAGAGATTCTAAGATATTGTTGGAGAAGGAAATGGCAACCCACTCCAGTGTTCTTGCCTGGAGAATTCTATGGACAGAGGAGCCTGGTAGGCTACAGTCCATGGAGTCAAAAAGAGTCAGACACGACTGAGTGATTTTCACTTTCTAAAACATTGATGTTACTTCTTAGACTTATGTTTGCTAGATTTTAAAAGGTTATATCTTAAAACATATGCACAGAAATAGTACAGCTTACAAAAAGGTGCACAAAGAGATAATAATACAGCTCTTAAAGACATAATAGATTTAAATCCCCAGAAAGCCACACCAAGGTTAGACTATGGCTCTCAAAATACACTCAATCAATACTATACCCAAATTAGTTTGATTTTACAATAGCCTTGTATCTATCTGCAAATACATTAGCTAATTTTGTCATAAATCATAAAAACCAAAATCATCAACAAGCAATTTTTTTTGAAATAGGGCCAGCTAGAGAAAAATAAAAAAATGTCTTTGAGTCTCATTTATTTTCATTTAAAAACAAAAAGGATCTGTTGAATCTCACGGAACTAAAATTCAGATTCCTCCCTTTCCTGAATAAAATGATGAGAGATTAGCATCTTTTAAAAAGCTGGTTAAGACAGCAGCATTTTAGTCCTCTGTTCTTATGTTCTCTATTTAATCCTCACAACAGCCTCTTTGCTGCTCAAGATACATGGGGTCAACCAGAAACTAGACTTACTTCAATTCATTGCTACCATTTTTACAGAAGACCAGCAGTGGGCCACATGGAGGGAGACAGTAATGAATCTCCATCTCCCTCTCCCTGAGTGGGCTGAGTCAGGCTGGCCAGGTGGGACAAGGGAAGCCATATGGCTGGACATCCTGGAACAGCACCAATGTAGTCATGTTCTGGAAAGACCAAGCTCTCTGGGCACCCTGGTTCCTGACACCTTCATGCTCTCCTAAAGGCCTGCATGTTGCCTCTCCTCTGAAGCCAGCCTTTGGCAAGTGCTGGTCTCTGCTGTCATGGCCTGGTCAGAACACAGGCATCTCGGAATCAGTGATGCTACGAAAGTCCCTCTGCTTTTTGGAGGCGGGTGCCCTAAAGACTTTTCCTCCTCCATTCCCTCTCTGCTTTATGTGCTCTGAAAGGATGTCTGTGAAACTGGATCTGGAACTCTTGCAAAGCTAGACTGGGAAGGCTTCAGGTTGCTCATCACCAGCTGAAATAGTTCCCATCCAGTACTTATCAGTGTTTCTGCTTCAAGATCTTCCCTCTATCTATTCCCTCCCCAACCCTCAAATGCTCTAAAAACTTGAGAAACCTGATAAACTGACCATAACTGGAAAAACTAGTCAATCTATTAAAAAACAATATTCCCTGTAACTGTACAAACTAGTTTTACAAGAAGAGAGTCAGGACAGGTGAAATGTCAAAGAGCCAGTAGTCCCATTATCAGTCTTTTATTCTATCGATCCATAGATCCTTCCTCAGTGAGCATACTTGGACATTTCAGAGGCTATTTTATTCTCTACATAGACTACATGATAATGAGTATGGTTGTTACAGATATGTTTCAGATATTCCCCATAAAAATATAAATCCCAGGGCTTCCCTGGTGGCTCAGTGGTAAAGAATCCGCCTGCCAACGAAGGAGACACAGGTTCCGTCCCCGATCTATGAAGATTCCACGTGCCACGGAGCAACTAAGCCCCTAGTAATACAATGACTGCGGCCAAGAGCCACAACCACTGAAGCTTATGCACCTAGAGAAAAGCCCACGAAGTAATGAAAACCCAGCACAGCCATAAGTAAATATTATTAAATATATATATAAATCCTATAACTTTGCGGTCAAGAAGATAGAAAGGTTTATAAAACATTTTTGTCAATATTGAGAAAAACTTGGCTTTGGAGTCAGTATGGAGTTGGAAGTCTGGCTCTCCCTCTTATTCTTTAAACTTGAGAAAATTACTTCTCTGTCCCTGTAAAATTAGAATTAGAAAAATCTAAGATTTATTGTGAGGATGACATGAAACAGGACACATACAGGGCTTAGAACAGTGTCTGGTTCACAAAAATACTCAATAAATAAAAGCTGCTGTTATTAGCTACTATTTTCAATGTATTTATTTTTAATTGAAGGATAATTGCTTTACAATTTTATGTTGGTTTCTGCCATACATCAACACAAATCAGCCATAGGTATACCTATGTCCCCTTACTCTTGAACCTCCTTCCCACCTCCCAACCCTCTAGGTTGTCACAGAGTGTTATTACCTACTATTAATCTTAGCTGACAAAGTTGACAATATACACAAAACCTTCCCTCTATCTGTAAAACTTGCTTCTGAAAATTGTCATCATTCACCCTACAAAGACTTTTTTTTTTTTTAAGCCAAAGAAAGGGTGAAAGTTTTTGGAAAGATGTGTTTTCTACTTTGCATGTGTAACAGTAAATGTTCATAAAATAAGTTTACAGATCTCAATCCAACTGCTGTCCTGTTAGAAATATAAAATATGGGGTAAGAAGTTTTCAAGGTATAAACTTGGTAAGCTTTAAAAGAAACTGAAAACTACAGACACTAGAAAAAACTGATTATTCAACAGCAACAAAAATGGTTTAAAAGATTTTTACAATATATTTAATAACTAATTGTTAAATTAAAATGCCCTATTATATTTTATCATGGTACTTTGTGAATTTTTAGTAAACATGATTTTTTTAAAGGTAAAGTTAAAATTTTTTTTTCAAAGTAAATACTAAATAACACAAAATGCTTTACTGAACGGTTTCATAATATAATTTTGCAAAGGAGATAAAAGTTCTATTTAGATGTCAGTTCTGTAGCTAATCTCATTCAAAAAAGTTTTCATGACATGTTAAAAATAATTTCATTATCAAAAAATAACTAGGAAAAACACGAACACATTTTTATGTTTCTGTGCATTCTAACAGATAACTAGCATCCCCTCCAATAACCATTCACTGGTATTTATCAGTTTCATCTCTAAATAGTTTACACGCTTAGGAATGTTACGTGTATGACATGCTCTACCATCTTTTTGTGGTCACTTCATTTCAGAATGAAGCAATACACAGCAGTAAATTATATAACACTAGTCTATCAGAACAACCTACAAGGACAAGTGGAAGCAATTTTAAGATTAAAGAGATAAGACCATATCATCCTTCCCCAACGGTGGACTGTATTACATTGCTTTTTAAGTCTTTAAATTACAACCCTTATTCTCAGATAGTGAAACTCCACTCTCAGAAGATTACTGAATGTTTACACAGTACTTTACCATTTTCCCTGGTTGAAAATAAAACTAAATACTTTCCTCTGGTGGCCATTACCCTGAGAGAGACATAGTGAAAAAGTGAAAGGGTTAGTCGCTCAGTCGTCTCTGACTCTCTATGACCCCATGGATTGTAGCCTGCCAGGCTCCTCTGTCCGAGGAATCCTCAAGGCAAGAATACTGGAGTGGGTAGCCATTCCCTTCTTCAGGGGATCTTCCTGACCCAGGAATAGAATTCAGATTTCCTACCGCATGAGCCACCAGAAAGCAGTTCTAAGTATGATCCCAGACTACACATTATCCTTAAAAGAATGGAAACACCAGAAAAAATATTCAACTCTTTAGAAGAAAAAATGTAAACAACATTAAAGAAGAAAATAAGGAATTCCATCACAAAGAATTTTTTTAAGTGACATTAAATCAGAAAAACATCACAAGTGGAAACACATCTTTCCTCACATTTATTTCCTTATTCAGCTGGACAGATTTTTCCACCCCAGTTAGAAGATATTCAAAATAGGCCCTGAAATGAGTGAGTATAACACAATCCTATATTTACGACAATGATATTACTGAGAGAAAACCCGGACTTAATTTAATTCAGTTCAACTCCATCAAAAACGCCTTCTGTGGCCAACACTCAAGCTCAGAGATACCAAGATAAGCAGGATAAAGTCCTTGCTTAAGGAATGCTCTGTTCCAGAAGAAAACTATTTTCATGCGAAGCAGTAAGAGCTACAAACAAAATGTGTACCAAGTGTATAAAACACCTGGAAACACAAAAAGGTGACCAATAATTCTGCCCCAGGAATGCAGAGTATGATGAGCACAGAGAAGAGGTGGCATCCAAACTGGATCTTACAAAATAAGGAAAAGAGACCAACAGTAACAAACATTCGAAGGTAAGGAAATGGTCATTTTAACCTTAAATATCAATAATGATCCATCTGATTCCACTAGAAAAGAGTACTGTTTCAGGTTGCTCAATAGCCAGAAACATAAAATCACAATGTTCACAGGCTCTTTTGGTTTTATGATACTGCCCTTTAGAAACAAAAGGGATCTGGCTAGTAATATATTCAGTTGAATAATCAATAAGAAACTATGAAAGATCGTAAATGCTTTAATTACAAACAACAGCAAAACTGGCTGTAAAAACAGAGGGAAATGATCCAATAAAATGGAGAATTTTAAGTTAATGTACACAGATCTGATAACAATTAAAAAGCCATTATTCCATTTTGTAGTTGTTGTACAGTTACTAAGTCATGTCCAACTCTTTGCAACACACTAGGCTCCTCTGTTCTCCACTACCTCCCAGAGTTTGCTCAAACTCATGTCCATTGAGTCAGTGATTCCATCCAACTATCTCATCCTCTGCTGACCCCATCTCCTTTTGCCTTCACTCTTTCCCAGCATCAGGGTCTTTTCCAATGAGTTGGCTCATTTAGTCTACGGTCATTCTTTAGATAGGCTCTTGAGTACTTGATAGGATAAACTATTTAAAGTCAAGAGCATGAGGTTCTTTATTTGCTCGCTATATGTACTTGAACATCTGAAGATCAAAACAGGCTTTTCTGAAAGATAACGGCCTCTTCCTTCCTCTGTATTTTTGGTCTACTTTAGTCTGTGGTTGGCTATATCCTAAGAAGTGAGATAAAGCTAATTGCCAAGACTATAACCAATTTACTCAGAAAAAAGTTAATTTGCCTTCTGATAGGGACTTTGGATACATAAATGGTAATTCAAATTACATAGCTTAATTCAAAATCTAGGCCCAGGTTTCCCTTAAGTTTCCTTAAAGTCTTAAGCCAATAGTCCATTTGAGCTTCCTCAGCTCAGAAATATGGGTTTAAGTATCCTTCCACTAGAAAGGTAAGCTACTAGCCAGCACCCTGTAAGAGTTGACTTACTTCTCTTGAGGGGAACAACTTATCCCTAATCAGTATCAGCATTTGTCACTCAATCGTGTCCGACTCTGCAATCCCATGGACTGTAGCCTGCCAGGCTCCTCTGTCCATGGGATTCTCCAGACAAGAATAATGGAGGAGGAAGCTATATCCTTCTCTGTGGGATCTTCCTGACCCAGGGATCGAACCCAGGTCTCCCAAACTAGGGGCAGATTCTTTACCATCTGAACCACCAAGGAAGCCCTGGACGAGGGCTGACTTACTTCACTTGAGGGTAGCATCTTATCCCTAAAGCTATTAGGACTGGACAGGTTTCTGCATACAAGAAATGAACACAAACCAAACAGAATGACAAATAATTCACTTAAAGTCGTCTATTTAGAGGACTTACCTCCTTTCATGTAATTCCACCATCCTGGTGCATCTCTATAAATCTTAGGGGCTGAGAGAAAAAGAGAGTAGCCCTAGAAATGGAGACAACCACGCCCAACCCTATTTATTTCTGCCTCAATTCACTATGAGTGAGTGAATGAAGTCGCTCAGTCGTGTCTGACTCTTTGCAACCCTGTGGACTGTAGCCAACCAGGCTCCTCCGTCCATGGGATTCTCCAGGCAAGAATACTGGAGTGGGTTGCCATTTCCTTCTCCAGGGAATCTTCCCAACCCAGAAATTAAACCCGGGTCTCCCGCATTGAAGGAGGACGCTCTAACCTCTGAGCCACTAGGGAAGCCATACTGATACACAAGTGACCTAGAGATTTCCTGAGTGTTTTCCATGAAACATGTCAATTCTTGTCCTCAAAGAGGTACACTGAACAAACACTTAAACTGGCATTGTTTCAAAAGCGTTTCATTATGTACAAAGGCCAAAAAAGTCAAACCTTCATTTTATAGCTGAGGAAATGAAGTGCAGAAGTGTTCTGTCCAGTGAGTTAAAGATAATGTCAAGTTCTATCCAACCGAAATAGTTAATTTTAAGCTCTCAGAATCCAAAGAGCTGGCTCTTTGGCAGCCTAGGGAATTTTGCAATCTACCTTCCCTCAGTTTGCACTTGAAGCCTTCCCCAAACACTGGGGGCGGGGTGGAGGGAAAGATCAGGCAAATGATCAAATCAGGAAAAACAGAAAAGAATGACTGGAGACTGGCCAAAATTAGCCTATCTACAACACCATCTGTCTCAAGATAATCAAGAACCTTATCTGGGTGTAGTAGTTTCTCTTCCATTCTGAATAGAGGAAATATAATAGCAAGATCACTGCAGATGGTGACTGCAGCCATGAAATTAAGACGCTTACTCCTTGGAAGAAAAGTTATGATCAACCTAGATAGTATATTCAAAAGCAGAGACATTACTTTGCTGACGAAGGTCCATCTAGTCAAGGCTATGGTTTTTCCTGTGGTCATGTATGGATGTGACAGTTGGACTGTGAAGAAGGCTGAGCGCCAAAGAATTGATGCTTTTGAACTGTGGTGTTGGAGAAGACTCTTGAGAGTCCCTTGGACTGCAAGGAGATCCAACCAGTCCATCCTGAAGGAAATCAGCCCTGGGATTTCTTTGGAAGGAATGATGCTAAAGCTGAAACTCCAGTACTTTGGCCACCTCATGGGAAGAGTTGACTCACTGGAAAAGACTCTGATCCTGGGAAGGCTTGGGGGCAGGAGGAGAAGGGGACAACAGAGGATGAGATGGCTGGATGGCATCACTGACTCGATGGACGTGAGTCTGAGTGAACTCCGGGAGGTGGTGATGGACAGGGAGGCCTGGCGTGCTGCAATTCATGGGGTCGGGAAGAGTCGGACACGACTGAGCAACTGAACTGAACTGAATAGCAAGAAAGTGAGTGAGTGAGTGAGTGAGTGAGTGAAGTCACTCAGTCGTGTCCGACTCTTTGCGACCCCATGGACTGTAGCTTACCAGGCTTCTCTGTCCATGGGGTTCTCCAGGCAAGAATACTGGAGTAGGTTACCATTTCCTTCTCCAGGGGATCTTCCCAACCCAGGGATCGAACCTGGGTCTCCCGCATTGGAGGCAGATGCTTTAACCTCTGAGCCACCAGGAAAGCCCAATAGCAAGAAAACACACCCCAAATCTAGGCCGGGGGGTGGGGTGGGGGGATGACAACTAAATTCTCCTTCACTGCTCTAGCAAATCAACCACCAGAGCTTCCAAGGCAAGAAGTAGAACGGGTCAGCAAGTGTCTTGGGGGCCAGTTCTCCTCTGTAACCTCCAGCAAGTTACTCAACCTTTCACACCTGTCTCCTCACTTGAAAATGAGGATACCACCACCTGCCTGGTAAGGTTGTTGTGAGGATTGGGAATAATATATTAAGGGATCAAATACCTTGGAAACCCTCCTATATATGGTAACTGCTATAATATATACAAAAGGTTGATTTGTACCTTTCATACTTTCCAATTCATACCACGTAATTCTTTGTCTAGATTACACACAAGAATTACAGGTAAACTAGAAATGTTCTCGCGATTTCCTTAAAGAACTCTATTCTCTCACACCGAGCCCCTCCAGAGAACCGCCCCCTGGACTGTCAGCTCTCTGAGGGCAGGGACTGTCCTGCTTAACTCATCATGTGATCTAGTTTTCCTAACGCAAACTAATGTTGTAGAGTGAGGCATCTCATGACAGCTTACACGACATCCAAACACAGACGCACAAGACTGTGTCGCACAATATCGAGTCACAAATAAACATTAAAAGTTGAACACTGCAGGTTAATAGTAATACTAAAAAAATTTTTAAAGGTGCTGTAAATCGAGTGCTTATGAGGTAATCAGAATGAAGCCATGCCTATAATGATAAGGGACCAGAAACACAGAGATGTCAAAAGGGACTGAAGCTCCGGCAGGACTTTCTACGGAAACTGGCGCGACCGGGACTCGAACCCAGAACTTGCCCAGAAGGAGGGTCAGAGGGCACTCCAGAGAAGAGGCGGCCTTTAAGGCCAGGCGCACCTCGCCCGAACTTTCTGGTGGGCGCCGACCCGACCCCGACTGCGGGCGCCTCGACCCAGGTTCCCCTCTCCCCGGGCAGCGGAGCGGATCTCGACGCGGAAGCGTGCTCGGAGGGACGAGGGTCGCCGGCCCTTTGTCCCCGCGGAGGGCCAGGGGCCCGGCAGCGCTCCCTCCCCTCAGGAAATAATGACAGATCTCGCGCCCTCGCTCGCGCCCGCCCCGCCCGCCACGGCCGCAGGCGGCGCCCGATCCGCAGCCTCCGGCTGAGGGGCCCGGCCGCGCCCCCTCACCGGTCCCCCGACCCGCCCAGGGCGACCCCCGCCCCCCGCCGCCAGCCTCACCCGGTCGGAGCTGGAGGCCGCCGTCGCGGCGGCTGCACCACAGCGCGCGCTCGCCCTGCTGCAGGATGTAGTGGTCCTTGGCTTGGAAGAGCTCCATGCCGGCCCCAGACGCCGAGGGAGGCGGCGGCGGCTGGCGCGGGCAGTCCTCGTCGGCCGGGGCCGCCTGAGACCGCGCTTCAGGGAGCGGCGGCTGAGGAAGCGCCCCGGCTGCCAGACCCGCGGGAGGAGAACTCGCCCCGGCGGCGGCGGCGGCCTCGGAGGCCTCTCCCCGGCTCCGCCCCTTTCCCGGCCCCGCCCCCGGCACCTCCCCTGGCTCCTCCTTGCTCCCCCTTCCCGGCCACTCCCCCGACTTCCCCCAGGCTCCGCCCCCTCCCCGTTTCCACCCCGCCCCTTTCGCCTAGTGCACCTTTCGGTTCCTCTTGCTGCCCTTTCCCGCGGCCCTCTTCACTGGCTTCTTCTGGCTTTCTCCTGTTTCCTCCCTCGAGGCTCTTCCTCCTGCCTCTTCTCTCCCCTCCGGCCAGCCCCCTCCTCCTACAGCTCCTCTCAAGCCCCGCCCCTGGCCGGCCCTTCTTCCCTCCCCCGGCTGATACGGTCAGAACCCCGGGTCTGGTTGGAGTCTGGCGGCCCAGCTGCTCTGCGGCCTTTGGGGCAGAAGCCCTCTCCTGGGACCTCCTCTCCTTCCTATGCTGGCAGGTTATTTGTTACTTTCACCAGCTCTGAGAAAAGCCAGGCCGAGTCCCCAAATACAGCCCGAAATCCCCTCCTTCCCGGGCCTGAGCTGCCCGCAGAGACCCAGACTTGGGAGAGCTGGGAAACGCGACCCATGGGGCTGGCTGCAGGGGTCTATCCAGAACCAGACTCTCCTCCTCCGAGCGGGAGCGTCTTCTCTTTTGGAATTTCTTCTTAGAACCTTGTGACATTTGACAACAGCAAACATTCAATAAATGCAAATCAACAAGAAGCATGTAACAATAGAAAAGTATTAGCAGCAGCCACTGCTGCTAAGTCGCTTCAGTCGTGTCCGACTCTGTGCGACCCATAGACAGCAGCCTACCAGGTTCCTCTGTCCCTGGGATTCATCAGGCAAAAATACTGCACAGGGCTCTAATAACGAGGCGGAAGAGAGAGCAAAGTTCATAAACTGTCATGTCCCGAATTAAGAAGGATGTATGTGAGAAGACAATGTCAAAGAAGTAAAAGGGGTCTATTTTGACAAGGATGAGATGTCCGGAGAATATCTTGCGGAAGATGGAGGCCCTCCCAAGTATCTTTGATCGCTCTTGTAAAGCCACGTGGTGTATTGAACAGAATGGGGCTTGGGAGTCAGGTCCCCAGTTCCATCTCCCACTCTAGGGGTGATCTAGCTGTGTGATCTTGGGAAGGCATCTTGGTCTCAGATGGTGCTGAACTAAAAGACAGTTTTATGAGTCAGTGAGTGTGTCTAGGCCTATCTCCTGCCTTTTCTAACGCCTTAGGAAGAAGGAAAAAATAAGTAAAACAAACAAAAGGTAGAAGAGAAAGGCAATTCTTTTAACCTTCTGCTAGGTAAAAGTGAGAGGGCCCAAAAGTAGGAAGGAGTTCCAGATTACTAATTATTCCAGTCCACACTGATTTCTCTGTTGAATTTTCATAGCACAGAAAGTCCCAGGATGACAAACTCTCCTGGAATCTCTGATAAGTACTATGCCTTTTGGACTTCCCAAACAGCTCAGCCTGTAGGTCAAAAGGAGTGATTCCTATGGCAAATGAGGTGAGTTGACAAAGAAGATAATGGCAGTAAGATGGTGAAGATTCAGTGGAACCATCAGTGTCAGATTCATTACTGAATTCAGTCATATGTTGACTTTCCTTAGCAACAAGGAATAGTGAGAAAGTCTTATGAAGACAGGATGTTCTGCAAATTACTTCATTATTTTTTAATCATATTGCCAGGTGTGAAGAAAATAATGCTACTGTAATCATTTTGAGTCAACTGATTAGTTTATTGAAACTTCCCCTGATGTTTTAAATCAGTGATTCCAGCGCTGGCTACTTATTAGAATCACCTAAGGAGTTTTTCAAATTTACCAATGGATCTCAGAACAATTAAAGCAGAATTTAGTTGAGATGGGCTCTGGCAGAAGTATTTTCTTTCTCTAAGCTCCCCAGACTATTCTGATGTGTAGCCAGGATTAAGCACCACTGCTTTAAATGAAATTAATTGTAAAAATCTTCCTGACAGCAGCTTAGTAGAACACACCTGTCAGTCATCAACTAATACCCAGGAGTGGGGTTTATGACCTGTATGTAAATCCAGGTTTAACAAGAAGAGCCCTGAAGAGAGAGAGACGCTGAAGATACTCCTGGAATCTATCTGACGCAGATGCACGTGGCTTTCTTCTCACTTTGAAAGCATGCTTGACTTTGGGGTAGCTGGAGCCTGGGCCTGGATCCTGGGCCTGGTAGCAGGGCCTGGCCAAGCAGAGTGCGTGCAAAGAGTAAACACTGTATCTCTCATGTTGTCCCTCAGTTTCCGGCCACAGATGCCTTGCCTTGTCCACTAGAGACTTCCTGAACTTCGGATACTGCTTACCTGCCAGGTGCTCCCAAGTCTACCAGACCTGGCTGTTCTCTCCATCCTTCATCACTCTCCTCCAGCTTCCTAATTCAAGACCTTCCTGCCCTTGAAGGATGCCACCCAGTTTATGGTAGAAGGTTCATGTGATGCTGTTTTTTAAACATGAATGACCATCATATATATTATCTTTACATGTATCATACATTTATACTAATTTAAGTATGTCCACTAGGAAGTCAGGTTCTAGCCTGTCTGTATTATAGCGTCGGTTTCCTTACTTTTTAAGAGATGATCACTGAGTGTTCTTCCAGCCTTAAAATCAGTGAATGTGAGGACATGTGTCCACATAGTTAAACTTACACAAATAATAATGGTAAATGACTCAACTCTGATTATTGATTCGTCTTTCATTCTCACATTTACTGTTTCTGAGATTTGAGGGTTCTCATTAGAGTCTAGTGTCCTATGGTGAAATTTGGCTTTTAACATCATCTTCTGTCTACTTGTCTACAGTCTTGTATGCTGTTTGTCTACAAGAACATTCTTCAGTCTTATTTGTACATGAGAAATCTTCCAGAGAAGATATATATTTTTTATATGTATATTCTGCCTGCCAAGAGACTGCTGATTTCTTCAGTCAGCAGTTGGGACCATTAAGAGCCTAAGATACTCACAAGCCAAGTTTTCACATTTAACCAATCATCACCAATGTTTCCTGGATTTGACTGCCATATCTCCTCCCATAACTTTATGAAAGACAACTGGAAATTGTAACAACCATTTTGGAACTTTAACATATGTAATAAAAGATGCTTACTCCTTGGAAAGAAAGTTACGGCCAATCTAGATAGCATATTCAAAAGCGGAGACATTACTTTGCCAACAAAGGTCTGTCTAGTCAAGGCTATGGATTTTCCAGTGGTCATGTATGGATGTGAGAGTTGGACTGTCAAGAAAGTTGAACACTGAAGAACTGATGCTTTTGAACTCTGGTGTTGAGAAGACTCTTGAGAGTCCCTTGAACTGCAAGGAGATCCAACCAGTCCATCCTAAAGGAGATCAGTCCTGGGTGTTCGTTGGAAGGACTGATGCTAAAGCTGAAACTCCAGTACTTGGGCCACCTCATGCAAAGAGTTGACTCATTGGGAAAGATTTTGATGCTGGGAGGGATTGGGGGCAGGAGGAGAAGGGGACAACAGAGGATGAGATGGCTGGATGGCATCACAGATACAATGGACATGAGTTTGAGTGAACTCCAGGAGATGGTGATGGACAGGGAGGCCTGGCATGCTGCAATTCATGGGGTCGCAAAGAGTCGGACACGACTGAGTGACTGAACTGAACTGAACGGAACTGAATATTGTTCATTTGAGAAGCACCGGAAGAAAGTCCCTTAAGTCACTCTGCAAACAGTTAACATTGGTCTAAATGAGAGATACTTTTGTTTAATAGAGAAGATCATCTCTCCTCCATTGTTATACTCTGGAGGTTAATAAGTTCTGGCTTTTTAGTTGCACAGTCTGACAGACTTGTCAAGGACCCACATTATTGTTTAAACCAGTGATGATGCTTTTGCGCGCATGTGTGTGTGTGTGTGTGTGTGTGTGTGTGTGTGTGTGTGTAAGAGAGAGAGAGAGAGAGAGAGGAGTTGGGGCGGGGGCAATGAAATGTGTTTTCTGTGTCTCGTCTTTCTCCTTCCAGAGGAAAGATAATTAGCCTTTTACAGTGATAATTTCAAATTTGTCCAGAAACGGCTGTCTCTCACTTCCTCTCTGTTATGCATTTATTTTTCAATTTTAAAAATAGCTTAAAAATTAGAGAGTTTTAAATAAGCTAATTTTTTTAAAAAAGGATACTGTTAAATAGAAAAGGTCCAAGTTGCAGAACGACTTGAATGTATCCCATTTGGGCTTTTAATGGGGAGAGTGGGAGAGATATTATGTTTTTATAAGCCCAGGACATTTCTAAAACAAAACACAGGAAGTGTGATTACCTCTGAGGAATGGGAATAGGGGTTGGGCGGGGCGGGAGGGGAGGGTGGGGGTGGTGGGGGAACACTCAGGAATGGCCTAAAGGAGAATAGAAACAATTTTCACTTTATATTTCTGTATATTCTTTTGATTTTTGAAATGTTTTTAATGCCTCAAATTAAAATACAGAGTTAAATATGTGTGTGTCTAAAACGTACTCTTCCACTGCACACAAAAACATATTTTTAGGTAACTTATTACCTAAGGATTTAGAACCTTTTGCCTTGACAAGTCAGGAATCCAGGGTATAGCTCTTTTTATTCTACACACACTACTTAATATTTTTGAGTTTTCCTAACACCTTAAATGCTGTCAAAGTGAGCTATAGTTAAGTATATAAGCCATTTTTCTGCCCTGTATCCACTTTTAAATAGAATATAAGGAAGAGTTTTTCCTTTAGCACCTTTTTCTTAAACCACAGCAATAGCTGTGGCTTGTCCATCCTCTGCCAATTTTAATTCTCAAGCTGATGGCCTGTTGGGGCCTTTACCTTTGTAAATCAGTAACAACTGTCAATAATGCCTTCTGTTAGATAGTCATTTTACAGGTTTTTCAGGGAAGGCTTTGTGCTGCACGGGAAAGCAAGGGCGACAGGGCTGGGGGTGGGGTAGAGGTGGAATTGTGTGCCTATGCTTAGTCGTTCAGTCGTGTCAGACTCTTTGCGACCCCATGGACTGTAGACTGCTGAAATTTGGTACATGTTTGGAAAAGCTGCCCAGTGCATTTTCAACGCATTGTTTCTTCTGCTGGTTAAATAATAATCGTTCATAGTGTTTCACCTTTTCATGAGAGTAGCACTAGTGACCAGGAAATTGAGGGTCTGGATTTTCCTAATACTCCTCCACTCTTTACCTTGACTTTTACATCAATTCTTCAAAGAGCCTGCAGAAACACAGTGAAGGGTGTGTGTTGGGGGAAAGGGTGTGTGTTGGGGGAAAGGGTGTTTGGGCTTCTCCCGACTGGATGAGTGTAGAGAGTGAGGGGTATGTAGGGTTGGAGAGTGGGGGCAGTGAATAATGCAATGTGATTTGCAGAGTCTCCAAGGTAATATTTTTAATGAGGCCCATGTCTTCCCTGGTGCTCAGATGGTAAAGAATCTGCCTGCAACTCAGGCAACTTGGGTTCAATCCCTAGGTCAGGACAATCCCCTGGAGAAGGGAATGGCAACCCACTCTGCTTGCCTGGAGAATTCCATGGATGGAGGAGCCTGATGGACTACACAGTCTGTGGGCTTGCAAAGAGTAGGACACGACTGAGCAACTGAGCATGCTCAAATGGTGACTCAGGCTTATTTCCCATAGAGAGGTCTGGCCCTCCTTAGAGGGTGGTGCGGGGAGGGGCGGGTGGAATAGAAGGCTAAACTGGCTGGCTCTCCAGCTGTGGGAAAAAGGAGACAGGCTGGGGACACTCAGACACTAACAAGTCTATGCCATCACTTCTGTATGGGCCTATTTCTCCCTTGGGATTCTGTAAAACTATTTTTATTTTGGATGGGAAAAAATCATGGCCCATAAGCAATTTTATCTGGGGCTCTTATATTTAAAGGCCACTGACTAATATCTGGACTTTCTTTCTGTTGTGATTTCATGTTTGGAAATCTGTCCCAGAGGAGGAGAGCAAGCTTCAGGGAACTCTGCCTGCAGAGATGGACAAGCTCTGGATCTGAAGGCATTCCCTAAAGCAACACAATCCCCTTGTCTTCTGCCAATCTGGCCTATTTGGAGCAAATTACTTACTGTTCTGCCTGTCGAGCTTGGAGCTGAGAAGTCCAAAGGGATGGAGAGAGACAGAAAGGAAGGATCCGTGTCAGGAGGCAGGCAGTTTAGATGAACTCTCTTGCCTTGTTCTTTCTACCCTCACCCCCATCCTAGCCCCAACAGATAGCTAGCAGAGCCCTAGGTCCCTGCCCACTACCCCTATTAATGGAAGCCTGATGTACTTGGGCAAATCTCCCAGCTCTCCAAGTCAATTTCCCTTGTGTAGACCAGAGATAAAATATAAAACTGTCATAAGACAAACTGAGAGTAACATGGAAGCATATACATTACCATATGTAAACAGATAGCAAGTGGGAACTTGCTGTATGAAGCAGGGAGTTCAAATCTGATGCTCTATGACAACATAGAGGGGTGGGGCAGGGTGGGAGGTAGGAGGGAGGGGACATATATATACCTATGGCTGATTCCTATTGCTGTATTGCAAAAACCAACAGAATATTGTAAAGCAATTATTCTCAAAAATAAATTAATAAAAAATATATATATATATAATTTTCTTCACAAGTTTATTGTCAGGATTAAGGGAATTCGTCTTTGAAACGGTGTCCTAAGCTATAAGGTGTTAAAGAATTCTTATTGTATAACTTTAAAAAAATGCACTTTATGTGTAAAGCTTTTCCCTCTAGACCTCAACCTGAGAGATTTCTAACATATTACATATATTTTAACACATATATGTATACCTACTATGTATATATTAACATACATGTGTCTGTGCTCAGTCATGGCCGACTCTGCCAACCCATGGATCGTAGCCCTACTACCAAGCTCCTCTGTCCATGAGAATATAACAGGCAAGAATACTGGAGTGGGTTGCCGTTTTCTTCCCAGGGGATCTTCCCAACCCAGAGATGGAACCCGAGTCTGCTGTGTCTCCTGCTTTGGCAGGCAGATTCTTTACCACTGCACCACCTGTGAAGACCATATATTGTTAGTGTTAGTGTTAGTTGCTCAGTCGTGCCCAACTGTTTGTGACCCCATGGACTGCAGTCCACCAGGCTCCTCTGTCCATGAGTTTTTCCAGGCAAGGATACTGGAGTGGGTTGCCATTTCCTTCTCCAGGCCTATATATTAATATATACTAAAGATGAAATATGTTAGTATGTATAATTCAGCATATATATATGTATAATAGGATTGATGTCAGGTTGGTTTATCAGTTACCAGGCAAACCAATGGCTGCAGCAGGGGCAAGCATATATATAGACAGTACCAATTAAGTCCTAAAATTAAGAGGATTGGATAATCACATGAGAGAAGCAGGACATATACAGGGAGCAAGAGAACAGCCATCTGTCATGACCTAACTGTACAATTTCCCACCAGAGACAGAGGATCTGCCCTGGGGCTAATAAAACTCAAGCTTCAGGACTTTTGTTTGTTTTAATATTCCATTTAAGTTATTCCAAAATAATGGCTCTGTTTCCTTGTGCTGTATAATATATCTTGGCTGCTTACTTATTTCACATTAAGCTTCAGGACTTCGGGGCTTTCCTGGTGGCTCAGATGATAAAGCATCTGCCGGCAATTCAGGAGACTCGGATTCATCCCTGGATTGAAAAGATCCCCTGGAGAAGGAAATGGCAACCCACTCCAGTACCACTGCTGGAAAATGGACAGAAGAGCCTGTTAGGCTACAGTCCTGTGGGGTCTCAAAGAATCAGACATGACTGAGTGACTTCACTTTCTCATTTCAGGACTTTTGGATTTCACCCAAAGCCCTCTGCATAATTCTGTATTCATTATTTTGTATTCTTCTTTATAAAGAGGAACCTCCCTATGTTGAAAAGCTTCTGGTGCCACAAACCATGATCCCAACACTAGCATAAAAGAATGTTCTATGATCGGCATCCCAGGAGGATTTGGGGCCTGCTCGTTGTTGTCTCTTGATTTGCCTTTCCCCCTTTTGGTCATTCTCTTGCATCACTGTAGCCCCTCCCCTCTTTCTAAATTTGGATGTACTTTCTGTTACCCCTAAATCTCTCTCTCTCTTTTTCCCCCTGTTTTTTGGCTATGCCATGTGGCATGCAGGATCTTAGTTCCCCAAGTCCAGCAAAGTCCTACCCTTAATTCTCTAATCCACCAACAGTTATGTAGCTGTTAACACACACACACACACACACACACACACAAACACACACACATACTTCTATCAAGAGATAAATTTAGAGATCAGAATCAGTATGTTCAAGGATAGCACCATTCATCCCAAATGACTCAGACAGAGCTATTCCCAGTTAAATGTGGAGCCCTTGTCATGAAAATAGAACTAGGAAGAAGTCTTTCATTCAATAATGCTAGGGTTGCAGATGTTTCGCGAGTGGATTCCAAGTACTATTAATAGGAAGAAATTGTTTTCATCTCGTGATGTTAGACTAGACTGTCTCTGGAAGAAACATAATACTCCATGTACCAGGTGTACTTCACTTTGTGGAATTCAGAAGGAACCTGGTCACACAACACCTGGTCAAGGAAATCCTTGGAAGCAAGCAAGGCACCAGGTCCTCCCCTGGTTCACAGGCACCCAGGCTTACTTCCCACCAGCCCCCAAACACAACCCAGAGCCAACAGAAGAACATTCTAAGTCACAACAGGATGAAACCTGAAATGATGGGTATTTGGGGAGATAGTATAGGTCCTAATCTGTTGAAAGGGTTGGAAATTTTCAAAACTGGAGCTGGGAGATAGCAGACAGGAGGGGAATTAAAGGAAGACAGGGGACTTCCCTGGTGGCCCAGTGGCTAAGACTCCATTTTCCCAACGCAGGGGGCCTTGGTTCAACCCCTGTTCAGGGAAGTTGATCCCAGGTGCTGCAGCTAAGAGTTCGAATCCCACAACTAACGATCCTGCATGCCACAACAATGACTCAGTGCAGCCAAAAGAAACAAATAAATATTAAAAAGTAAAGAAAGAAAGGCAGGCGACAGACCCTCAAAAATGGGAGAGATGGAAAGGAGGGAACAGGTCGTGTCCATTCAGAGTATTCCCTGAGGCCTAAACTGAGAGGCCTTGCCCTACCCACCCCAACCTTGAGTGGCAAAAGGACTAGACTAACTTAGATGAAGGCAAGGCTTCCAGCCCTACTGCTGGACCGCTTTAGGTTGCTTATCCGACATTTCTGTAAAAGCTCACTCTAAACCCCGTAGCCAGCTATACCGATGTCAGATGTCAGAACCTAATCCCTGGAACCTGCAAATGTTACTGTATACGGAAAAGTGTCTTTGAAAGCATGATAGGATATCTTGAGATGTAATTAAGGCTCCTACCCTGGGTCACATTTAGGTGGTTAGATAGCATCACTAACTCAATGCACCTGAATCTGAGCAAACTCCGGGAGATAGTGGAGGACAGAGGAGACTCTCGGGCTGCAGTCCATAGGATTGCAAAGAGTTGGGCATGACTGAGTGACTGAATAACAACAAAGGCAATCACATGTGTCCTTCCCAACAGGGAAGGCCCATGATGAGAACTTTTAAGATCTGCCTCAACCTTCTTCTTGATAGGATACATGTGACTGCATTTGTTGTGGTATAGCTGGCTACGGGGTTTAGCCTGAGCTTTTACAGAAATGTCGGATAAGCAGCCTAAAGCGGTCCAGCAGTAAGGCTGGAAGCCTTGAATGCATCTAAGTTAGTCTAGTCCTTCTGCCACTCAAGGTTGGGGTGGGTAGGGCAAGGCCTCTCAGTTTAGGTCTTCAGGGAATACTCTGAATGGACACGACCTGTTTCCTCCTTTTCATCTCTTCTATTTTTGAGGGTCTGTCGCCTGCCTTCCACCTGCCAATGCAGAGGATGGGCTTCCCTGATAGCTCACTTGGTAAAGAATCTGCCTGCAATGCAGGAGACCCTGGTTCAATTCCTGGGTCAGGAAGATCCCCTGGAGAAGGGATGGGCTACCCACTCCAGTATTCTTGGGCATCCCTGGTGGCTCAGCTGGCAAAGAATCTGTCTGCAATGCGGGAGACCTGGGTTCAATCCCTGGGTCGGGAAGATCCCCTGGAGAAGGGAAAGGCTACCCACTCCAGTATTCTGGTCTGGAGAATTCCATGGACTGTATAGTCTACAGGGTTGCAAAGAGTCCAGACAACTAAGTGACCTTCACTTTTACTTTCACAATGCAGAGGGCATGGATTCGATCCCTGGGTCAGGAAGATCCCCTGGAGAAGGAAATGGCAACCCACTCCAGTATTCTTGCCTGGGAAATTCCATAGACAGAGGAGCCTGGCAGGCTACAGTCCACGGGTCGCAAGAGTCGAACACAACTTAGTGACTGAGCACACACACACATTCAACCCATTACAATGGCCAGACCCCTCCCCACTCAGTGGTGGAATGACAGAGCTCTAGCAATCATCTAGCCTAATAAAGAAAGCTGAGCACCGAAGAGTTGATGCTTTTGAACTGTGGTGTTAGAGAAGATTCTTGAGAGTCCCTTGGACTGCAAGGAGATCCAACCAGTCCATCCCAAAGGAAATCAGTCCTCAATATTCACTGGAAGGACTGATGCTGAAGCTGAAACTCCAGTATTCTGGCAACCTGATGCAAAGAATTGACTCACTGAAAAAGACCCTGATGCTGGGAAAGACTGAAGGCAGGAAGAGAAGAGGATGACAGAGGATGAGACGGTTGGATAGCATCACTAACTTGATGGACATGAGTTTGAGCAAGCTCTGGGAGCTGGTGATGGACAGGGAAGCCTCGTGTGCTGCAGTCCATGGGATGGCAGAGTCAGACATAACTGAGCGACTGAATTGAATGAGGCCTCAGCGAGCTGCAGCAGTTTGCCGTACGATCAGGCAGCACATTTCAACATCAGGCTTCACAGAAACCAACCTTGAATTTTCTAACCCTGCATGATTCCCACCACACCGCCTAGCCTCTCTCTAGTTCCCTACCTAGGGACGATGCTATTTCATTCACAACCAACTTAAAATATACACCTCACTCATCTTTACACAATTGCTTTTGGTAGAAAAGACATGCATATCGTACACTAAGCTTTAAAACCAGGGCTTCATATTTCAAATTTACATCTGAAAGAAATAAGAAAACAGTACCGTCCCAAATACTTCCATTTCTGTACCTTTTGCTAAATGATAGTTCTTCTCATAAAGGGAAAGATTTCTCTCAAAAGTTCAGTCAGTTCAGTCGCTCAGTCGTGTCCGAATGTTTGCAACCCCATGAATCGCAGCACGCCAGGCCTCCCTGTCCATCACCATCTCCCAGAGTTCACTCAAAAGTTAGCAGATTTTATATCCCAAAGAAGCTATTCTGTATGAGAATATAGAAGAGTCCTTATGCTAGAAATGCAATAATCACCTCCCAGTTTGTGAAGCAGTCTGATTCTAAAATTCTTTTTAAAAATTTACTTGTGTTTTGGCTGTGCTGGGTCTTTGTTGCTGCACAGGCTTTCTCTAGCTGCGGGGAGCGAGGGCTACTCTTCATTGCTTAGGCTTCTCACCACAGTGGCGTCTCTTGTTCCAAAGCACAGGCTCGAGGACATGTGGGCTTCAGTATTTGTGGCGCGTGGGCCCAGCAGTTGTGGTTCCCAGGCTCTGGAGCACAGGCTCAATAGTCGGGACATGGGCTTAGTTGCTCTGAGGCCTGTGGGATCTTCCCTGATCAGGAATCAAACACATGTCCCCTGCATTGGCAGGTGGATCCTTTACCACTGAGTCACCGGGGAAGCCCCTAAAATTTTTTACTTGTGTTATCTTATTTGAGACAATGGATACCCTCAAGGTGTCCTCACAGAACATCAATCTGCAGTTTTCATTTACCATATTTACGTGATGAAAGGAAGGGGAGAGCTATTTCTGAGGGTCTGTGCTAGACACTTTCCCACATACACAATACTCACTACAGCTGTGAAATTTCTCACTGGGACCTGTAGGATACTTTCAAGCCATCAAGCACTTGTCACTCGCTATGCTTGTCTCTGCCCTACTCACCTTCTGTATCCATTTCCTGGTGTTGCTGTAATCAGGTCCCACAAATTAGGAGGTTTAAAACAACAGAAATCAATCTCTCCTGATGTTAGGAGTCCAAAATCCAGATGTTGGCCGTTATACATGCTGTCCGGAGGCTTGGAAGTGCATCCCTCCTTGCTCCTTCAAAGCTTCTGGTGACTTCTGGCAGTCCTTGACATTTCTTGGCTTGCAGCTACCGGACTCCAAGTCTCTGTCCCTGCTATCACATGGCCTTTCCTGCTCCACTTCTTTGTGTCTCTCTTGGTTATTCTCTTCTTATAAGGACTTCAGTCGTATGGGATTTAGGGCCCACTGTAACTCACTATGACATCATCTTAACAACTAGTTATATCTGCCAAAAGCTATGTTTCCAAATAAGGTCACATTCATAGGTTCCTCCTGGATGTGAATTTGGAGGAGAGAGGGACGCTGTTGAACCAAGTGCACTTACCCAAGGAAGATTTGCAGGTCTCTTTGGGACGGCTTTTCTTTACTGCCCCTTTTAATATACTGATTCCTCATATCACTAAGAAAGAGCCATACAGAGAGTAAAAGAAGCCTGTACAAATTAATTGTATTGTTTCCTTCTATTTTTAGAAAGTCGAGATTTATTTACTCTTTAGGAGAGTCATCAGCCATCAGGGACTCGAGTATGACAGCAACCAATTTATTGTTGTTTAGTCACTCAGTCGTGTCCGACTCTTTGCCAACCCATAGACTGCAGCCTGCCAAGCTCCTCTGTCTACGGACAGAGAGACTGTGGCTTGCCATTTCCTTCTCCAGGGGGTCTTCCTGACCTGGAGATTGAACCTGAGTCTCCTGCTTTCCCACTGAACCACCAGGGAAAGTGAAAGTGAAGTCGCTCAGTGCGTCCGACTCTTTGCGGACTCCATGGACTGCAGCCTACCAGGCTCCTCAGCCCATGGGATTTTCCAGCAAGGGTACTGGAGTAGGGTGCTATTTGCAGCCACCACCCAGCCACCCCTCTCCCCCAGACCCAGGAGTGTGTATTTGTATACTAGTATATGTTCTTACCTGCACTGTTTCCCCTTCTCTACCGTCAAGGAGGGACCCATTTCTGCAAGCCAGCCTATATATGATGACACTCTCTGTTGAGCTTTCAGGGTCGTACCAAGCAGATCTCCAAATTGACATCTCAGCCCCTCCCACTGCCCTTCCCTCCAAGCCCCTCCCACTTCCCTCCAAGCCCCTCCCACTGCCCTTCTCCTCCAAGCCCTTCCCACTGCCCTTCAAGCTGAGCTCCACTGGGGAAGGCCTTGGAGTCAGTATCCAGCTGCAGGAGCAGTTTGGGCCCTCATAGCAAAGCACTGCGGACTGGGTGGCTTAAACAGTAGAAATTTATTTCCTCAGTTACGGAGACTGGAAGTCCAAGCTCAAAGTGTCCTCAGGGTTCATTTCTTCTGAGGTCTCTCTCCTTGGCTTGCAATTGGCTGCCTTCTTGCTGTATCCTTACACAACTCTCTCTGTTGTGTGCTGTATGTGTCTTTATTTTTTTTTAAGATATGTTGATGTGGACCATTTTTAAAGTCTTTATTGTCTTTGTTGCAGTGTTGCTTCTGTTTCATGTTTTTGGTTTTCTGACCAAGAAGTATGTAGGATCTTAGCTCCCTGACCCCCGGCAGTGAAAGTCGAAGTCTTAACCACTGGACCACCAGGGAAGTCCCTGTATGTGTCTTAATCTCCTTTTGTTATAAGGATGCCACCACTCATTTGGGATTAGGGCCCACCCAGATGACCTCATTTTTACCTTGACTACTTCTTTAAAGGCCCTGTCTCTACATACAGCCACAATCCAGAACTTCAGCATAAGAATTTGGGTGGGGGGGACACAATTCAGCTAATAATATCAGCCAAAGAGCTCATCATCAGCTTACCTACTCTTCTCTCTTCTTCCCATCACCCCCTTCCCATTCTTGGGGTCCATCCACTCACCCTAAAAATTGTGGACTCTTTTCTCTAAGTATAATGTAAAATATACAAAGTAATATAGACACATATAAACCAGATACTTATAACAATTTACTCATAAGTGATAGGGCTTCCCTCATAGTTCAGTTGGTAAAGAATCCACCTGCAATGCAGGAGACCCTGGTTTGATTCCTGGGTCTGGAAGATGCCCTGGAGAAGGGAAAGGCTACCCACTCCAGAATTCTGGCCTGGAGAATTCCTGGACTGTTTAGTCCCTGGGGTCCCAAAGAGTCGGACACAACTGAGCAACTTTCACTTACACCCATAAGTGATATGTACTCTAAGGTTATTGGATAAATGAAAGTATCTATTGAAAATGATGATTTTAGAGGCCTATTACAAGTATCTCACTGAGAAAATGGGAAAAAATAGAGTTGAGAAATTCAGTTCCATTATTAATTAAATCTAAAACAACAAGCTTGCTGTCTGCTAAAAAATAGCAGAGTGTGAATGACAAGATGAGTGTGAATATCACTTTTTTAAATCATAAAATCCTCAAGCATAACCAGCACCTAATGTGAGAAAACATCTTCTTAAAGCCCATGAGAAAAGGTTAATGATGGGCCAAAAAAGAGCCTACATTTCAGATAAAGAATGAAAGCCAAAGGGTCATGTGGGGAGCAAAAAAGAAAACCAAATAACTATTCATATTTCTCTTTAGGGCTCAAAGAAAAAGAATACTAGCAATGTCCTAGGGGAGGATTAGCACTGAAGCTGGAAAGTAAGCCCACAAAAATATTCTCAACACCAGGAGAGAGGAGTCCTCCTTCAACAGACAGAACAAAACCTTTTTGGAGTTAGAGAGTGAGACCAGAGAGTTTAATACTAATGTAATTAAGCCACAGATCCTTTTTGGGTCACTGGCTTAGTAGCAGTTCCAGGTTCTATATGACTCAAAGTAAGTGGTGAGAGATGTTTAAAAAAAAAAAAAAAGCATAAAGTCAACAGGGGTTAACATAGTAAAACAGGGTTTCACATTTTTTAAAAAGCCCGCAGTACTAGGGATGTGTTTCATTAACACTCATCCTTACAACCTAACAAGTAAGGGAATGTATTCAACCAAAATATCCTTCTCAGCCACAGGTCTAGAATGAATGGAAATAAATAGCTGAGTTCCTGACAGAATGGAAAAATAATACCTTTGCTCAGCTGTGGAATCACTAATGACATCAGGATAAGAATTATTTATCACCAGGTACCAAGGAGAAGATGTCTTGAGGGAAAGATATGAATAGCAAGCTCAAGGAAGGGAAATCCAGTTTAAAAAAAAAAAAAAAAAGGAGGCAAAGGAAGGTATTATTACCTCTAATTTTCCACAGCAGTCTGTATAGAGCTCAAAATACTTAAAACATGTATTTTTATTTTGAGGTCGTTGTTGTTTAGTTGCTAAGCTGTGCCAGACTCTGCAACCCCATGGACTGTAGCCCTCCAGGCTCTTCCATGTCCACGGGATTTCCCAGGCAAGAATACTGGAGTGGGTTTCCACTTCCTTCTCCAGGGGATCTTCCTGACTGAGGTATTGAACCTGCTTCTCCTGCACTGGCAGGCAGATTCTTTGCACTGCGGCACCTGGGAAGCTCCTATTTTGAGGTAGCAGGGTGAAAATATCAGCAGCCTTCACAGATGATTTTGTGGTGCCTGCTTCTTCCAGCAGGGTCTCCTGCCAGAGATGGAGCTGCACAAAGAGGGCTTGTAGAGAGAGAGTCTCTCTTTCTCCTGGGCTCTTACCAACTCAGCCATCTGAAAGGTTCCCCAACTCAAATGTATAATATCCTAATACAAAATACTAAGTATTGATAATTATCTCCATCAGAAACACCACATCTAGTGACAGCAAGAATTAATCCTATTCTGTAGACAAGAGACGGAGAAGGCAATGGCACCCCACTCCAGTACTCTTGTTTGGAAAATCCCATGGACGGAGGAGTCTGGTGGGCTGCAGTCCATGGGATCTCGAAGAGTTGGACACGACTGAGTGACTTCACTTTCACTTTTCACTCTCATGCATTGGAGAAGGAAATGGCAATCCACTCCAGTGTTCTTACCTAGAGAATCCCAGGGCCATCTCTAGGGTCGTACAGAGTTGGACACGACTGAAGCGATTTAGCAGCAGCATAGACAAGAGAACCGTGAACTTCCAGATGTTCAAGCTGGTTTTAGAAAACGCAGAGGAACCAAAGATCAAATTGCAACATCCGCTGGATCACTGAAAAATCAAGAGAGTTCCAGAAAAATATCTATTTCTGCTTTATTGACTATGCTAAAGCCTTTGACTGTGTGGCTCACAATAAACTGTGGAAAATTCTGAGAGAGATGGGAATGCCAGACCACCTGACCTGCCTCTTGAGAAACCTATATGCAGGTCAGGAAGCAACAGTTAGAACTGGACATGGAACAACAGACTGGTTCCAAATAGGAAGAGGAATACATGAAGGCTGTATATTGTCACCCTACTTATTTAAATTATATGCAGAGTACATCATGAGAAACACTGGGCTGGATGAAACACCAGCTGGAATCAAGATTGCTAGGAGAAATATCAATAACCTCAGGTATGCAGATGACACCACCCTTATGGCAGAAAGTGAAGAGGAACTAAAGAGCCTCTTGATGAAAGTGAAAGAGGAGAATGAAAAAGTTGGCTTAAAGCTCAACATTCAGAAAACGAAGATCATGGCATCCAGTCCCATCACTTCATGGGAAATAGATGGGGAAACAGTGTAAATAGTGGCAGACTGTATTTTGGGGGCTCCAAAATCTCTGCAGATGGTGACTGCAGTCATGAAACAAAAGATGCTTATTCCTTGGAAGAAAAGTTATGACCAACCTAGACAGTATATTAAAAAGCAGAGACATTACTTTGCCAACAAAGGTCCTTCTAGTCAAGACTATGGTTTTTCTAGTAGTCATGTGTGGATGTGAAAGTTGGACTATAAAGAAAGCTGAGCAGTGAAGAATTGATGCTTTTGAAATGTGGAGTTGGAGAAGACTCTTGAGAGTCCCTTGGACTGCAAGGAGATCCAACTAGTCCACCCTAAAGGAGATCAGTCCTGGGTGTTCATTGGAAGGACTGATGCTGAAGCTGAAACTCCAATACTTTGGCCACCTTATGAGAAGAACTGACTCATTTGAAAAGACCCTGATGCTGGGAAAGATTGAAGGTGGGAGAAGGGGACAACAGAGGATGAAATGGTTAGATGGCATCACCAACTCAATGGACATGAATGTGAGTAAACTCCAGGAGTTGGTGATGGACAGGGAGGCCTGGCATGCTGCAGTCCATGGGGTCGCAAAGAGTCAGACACCTGACTGAGTGACTGAACTGAACTGATAGGCAAGAGAGGGGACAAGCAGATGTTATCTGGTCAATGTGTTAGTTTCTTGGGGGCTGTTGTAACAAAGCACCACACACTGAGTGGCTTAAAGCAATAGAAATCTTGCAGTTTTGCAGACTAAAAGTCTAAAATCAAGGTGCTGTCAGGGACTTGCTCCCTCTGAAAGCTCTAGAGAGCCCTTCCTGTCCCTTTTAGCTCCTGGTGTTGGCCAGCAATCCTTGGTGTCCCTTGTCCTTTGGAGTGATGTAGATGCATCACTCCAAACTCTGCCTCTACTGTCACGTGATGTTCTTCCAAGTGGGTCTGTATGTCTGTGTGCAATTGTCCCTTTTCTTATAAAGGCATCAGCCATTGGATTAGGGCTTCAGTATGACCCCATCTTAACCTGATCACATCTATTGTGGGTCAGTTTACTCAAAACCACCAACAGCCATGATTCTCCAAAGCAAAAGGGAGATTAACAACGTATTTACTGGTGAAATGGCCTAGAATCCCTTTCCGAATAAGCTCTCTATTCTTCCCATATCCAAACTTCATGATTCTATGACTTAACACTTATTGTCCCATGGAATCTATCTGTAATATCTTGTATGATTTTTCCATTACAAAAATTTCATATTCCTGTCCCTAATGCTAGTAACAGAGTTTCCCAGAGAAATCTTCTTTCAAAACGTGGTATTCTGTTCTAAACAATTCATCTTATTCTTTGAAAAGGAAAAAGAATGCCCATGGAGTGAAAACATATTCTAAGAATGATTAACCTTTTGGAGCATTCATTCTGCATAAGACTCTGCAGTAGACACCCTCAGTCTACTTAACATGACGCACACGAGGACACCTATTTAGGGATGTGGAAAATGAGAGAGAGAGGATGCAAGGAACTTGTCAAGGTCTCTGAGCCCCTAAGAGGATGAAGGAGACAGACAGCTTATACCCTACTTCTGACCACAAGAGCAAGATAATTGGGACCGATAGAGAGGAGCAGAGAGGATGGGAAAAGCCCAGAATAGATGCTTCCTTCCTCCTTTCTGTACCAAGTGATGGTTGGGGACTGCCGTTTCTGTTTGTGCAGTGTTGCCTCTGATGGACCAACAGAATCAGAGTAAGCCACTCACACAGCACCCTGCAACAGGGCCCCATTGTCATGCAGGTCAGGTGGCTGTGAGCTAAGCCTCATTCCCCTCCTCTGTACTGTGCTTTGTTGGAAGGTTGAAGGAAGTTGGGAAATGTAATCGTTCTTTCTTAGTCTGGAGGAGAACCAATAAAATTGAATGATTCATTCAGGTGTGACCCCACTTTGTCTCATTTTAGCCCACAACATGCTCTGTCTCTCTTCTCCTTAAAAACCATTTATTCACTCAATAACAGCTATGTACTAGTATTAACAAGCTGAAAGCTCAAAGTAGCTACAAAATACCAGCTCTTTTTTTTTTCTTTAGAATTGTTTAGAGAGGCAAGTCATAGGAACTTCTAAAGATTTCATCTCAGTGTAAGATAAATATAAATAACCAGACTTCTTCTTCCTCTTTGGTTTAAAAATGAAGTTTCATATGATGTATATTTGCAATTCCTTTGAAACCATTTCAGCTTCCATTTCCTCCTTTTGACCTTGTTTTACTTTTCATGTGTGTGCATGTATCTGACTCTTTGTGACCCTATGGACTGTAGCTTGCCAGGCTCCTGTGTCTATGGAATTCTCCAGGCAAGAATACTGAAGTGGGTTACCATTTCTTTCTCCAGGGCATCGTCCTGACGCAGGGATCGAACCCAAGTCTTCTGAATTAGCAGGTGGATTCTCTACCTTTCTGTTGTTCTAAATTTTTCTATTGGTTCTTTGTCCTTGGAATTTTCCTTTCCCCTCATTTTCTTTTTTATTTCTCGAAACGGTTTCCTAATTGTCCCAGCTGTTTCACTCTCTCTTCCTTATGATTCTCTCTAGAATCATGAAAGCATAGAAATTTTAAGGGGAGGGGACTTTTGGTTAGCTTAACAGCTTTATTTTACAGAAGGGCCAAAGTCTACAGAATTTAAGGAATTTGCTCAAAGTGATGCAGCTAATTTGTGGGTGGATCTGGCACTAGAATCCAGGTGTCTTGATCACAATCACTGATTCCTTCTTAGTACCTAATTCCACATTCATATAAGAAATTTCCATATCCCTGCCATGCTTTCAAAAAAAGGGGAAATTTTGGTGCAGTGTTACCAATAGTAAAAGTTTTGAGAAAGAAGGAAGTGAAATTATACCAACTCAAAAATATACTCATGGTGTGCTCATAAATTTCCCTCATGAACACAATCTAACAATAAAACATTTGGGTTATAGGGCAAACAAGTAATTATAATCAACAGAGAAAAGACAATATTTTCCACTATGTAGGATGGGGTCAAATTTTATTCAGTCTGGCATCACCACAGTCCTCAGAGTTCTTGATGTATCATAAGTGCTCAACACTCTTCATCTAATAAATGCTAGGCAAATGGGTATGTGCCTACAGAAAGTTAAACTGGAAGATGACCTTAACTCTGGGCTCACGGTTCTTTTAACACCAATTACCTGTAATTCTGATTTTGAAAAGCAACACAAAAATACTGTGTTGGCCAGAAAGCTTGTTCAGGAACCCAAATGAACTTTTTGGCCAAAGCAATATCACCAGCTAGTAACAGAGTCTGGACTTCTCTGGTGGGTCAGGGATAAAGAATCTGCCTGCCAACGCAGGAGACCCAGGTTTGAGCCTTGGGTTGGGAAGATCCTGTGGAGAAGAAAATGGCAAATCAATTCATTATTCTTGGCTGGAAAATCCCATGGACAGAGGAGACTGGCGGGCTACAGTTCATGGGGTTGCAAGAATCAAATATGACTTAGCAATTAAATAATGACAACAGAGTCCCAGTTTTTATTTTTTTAATTTTTAAAAATTTTATTGAAGGATAGTTTATTTCCAGTGCTGTGTTAATTTCTGCTATACACCAAAGTGACTCATATATTCTTTTCTATTATGGTTTATCACAGGATATTGAATATAGTTCCCTGTACAGTAGGACCTTGTTGTTGATAGAGTCCCCAGTTTTGAGCTTCTTCCATTCACCAGATATTCAGGGTGGCCTGAGCAAGCACATGAAAAACTAGGCTTAAACTCATCATTTCTTCACAACAGCCTTCCCCAGCTTGCCAGATTACGGTATGTCCCTCTGTTTCATAACCACTCAGCCTGCAGTTCTCCTTTGGAACACTCACTGGGCTTGTTCAAATCTGTGGGCCTGGTCCAGGAAAGTCCCATGAGGGTGAAGACTGTATTTTTCTTCATGACCCACCATGTCTCCAACACCTAGCTCAGTACCACGCACATAGTAGGTGCTCAATAAATATCTATGATTGCATGAAAGCAGGAACTAAGGCAGGAAAGTGCATGCTTCAGCAAGATCAGTAATACCTAGGGCAATATAGAGGTGAGGCAGTTGCTGAGCTGCCAAAAAGCAGGCAAAATGAAGATTGATGGCACTAGGGCTGGTTTTTGTGAGGAATGGGGGCTGCTTTTTAAAAACTTTTTATTTTGTATTGTTCAGCTCAGTTCAGTCGCTCAATTGTGTCTGGCTCTTTGTGATCCCATGAACCACAGCACGCAAGGCCTCCCTGTCCATCTCCAACTCCTGGAGTTCACCCAAACTTATGTCCATTGAGTCAGTGATGCCATCCAACCATCTCATCTTCTGTCGTCCCCTTCTCCTCCCACCTTCAATCTTTCCCAGCATCAAGGCCTCTTCCAATGAGTCAGCTATTCGCGTCAGGTGGCCAAAGTACTAGAGTTTTAGCTTCAACATCAGTCCTTCCAATGAACACCCAGGACTGATCTCCTTTAGGGTGGACTGGTTGGATCTCCTCACAGTCCAAGGAACTCCCAAGAGTCTTCTCCAACACCACAGTTCAAAAGCATCAATTCTTCTGTGCTCAGCTTTCTTTATAGTCCAACTCTCACATCCATACAGGACCATCGGAAAAACCAGTCTTGAGTAGATGGACCTTTGTTGGCAAAGTAATATCTCTGCTTTTTAATATGCTATTTAGGTTGGTCATAACTTTCCTTCCAAGGAGCAAGCGTCTTTTAATTTCATGGCTGCAATAACCATCTGCAGTGATTTCGGAGCCCCCAAAAATAAAGTCAGCCACTGCTTCCCCATCTATTCACCATGAAGTGATGGGACCAGATGCCATGATCTTAGTTTTCTGAATGGTGAGCTTTAAGCCAACTTTTTCCACTCTCCTCTTTCACTTTCATCAAGAGGCTCTTTAGTTCTTCTTTTCTTTCTGCCATAAGGGTGGTGTCATCTACATATCTGAGTTATTGATATTTCTCCCAGCAATCTTGATTCCAGCTTGTGCGTCCTCCAGCCCCGCATTTCTCATGATGTACTCTGCATATAAGTTAAATAAGTAGGGTGACAATATACAGCCTTGACGTACTACTTTTCTTTTGTATTGAGGTATATATAGCCAATTAACAATGTTGTGATAGTTTCAGGTTGTCAGCAAAAGAATTCAGCTATAGGTACACACCAGTCTTCCCACTCACTCAAGCTCCCCTCCCATCCAAGCTGCCACACAACACTGAGAAGAGTTGCATGTGCTATATAGTAGGTCCTTGTTGGTTAGCATCTTTAATATAGCAGTATGTACCTGTCCATCCCAAACTCCCAAACTATCCCTTCTCCCTGCAATCCTAAGTTCATTCTCTAAGTCTGTGAGTATCTTTTCTATTTCGTAGGTAAGTTCATTAGAGTAATTTCTTTTTGGTTTCCACATATAATAGATGTCATTTGATATTTCTCCTCTGTGTGACTTACTTCACTCGATATGAAAATCTCTAGGTCCCATCCACGTTGCTCCAAATGGCATTATTTCATTCTTTTTAATGGCAGAGTAATATTCCATTGTGTGTGTGTGTGTCCATTCCTATGTCAATGGACATTTAAGTCATTTAGGTTGCTTTCATGTCTTGGCTATTGTAAACAGTACTACAATGAACATTGGGGTGCATGTATCCTTTTGGATCATGTTTTTCTCCAGATATATGCACAGAAGTGGGATTGCAGGGTCATACAGTAGCCTTATTTTTAACTTTTTAAGGAAACTTCATACTGTTCTCCATAGTGGCTGTACCAATTTACATTACCACCAAGAGTGTGGAAGGGTTCCCTTCTCTCCACATTGGAGGCTGCTTCTAAAACACACACACACACACACACACACACACACACACACACACACAAAGAATTTCTCTGCTGCTGCTGCTGCTAAGTCGCTTCAGTCATGTCTGACTCTGTGCGACCCCAGAGACGGCAGCCCACCAGGCTCCCTCATCCCTGGGATTCTCCAGGCAAGAACACTGGAGTGGGTTGCCATTTCCTTCTCCAAAATAGTTTCTGTAGGAGAGTTAATATGATAGTGGTATAGAGGATATCCTCTTTTACAAAATAGAAATAATGATACACATTTGATAGAGTTGTTGCATGCTCGTGCTCAGTTGCACCCAACCCTTCATGACCCCGAGGACTATAGTCTGCCAGGGATTTCCCAAGCAAAAACACTGGAGTGGGTTGCCATTTCCTCCTCCAAGGGATCTTCCCCACCCCAGGATTGAACCTGCATCTCCTGAGTCTTCTGTACTGTCAGGCAGATTCTTTACCACTGAGCCACCTGGGAAGTCAATAGACTTGTTGAGGGGATGCAGTGAGATCGTGGAGTTACTCAGTAAATAGTAGCTATGAATAGAACAGAGAGAGCCTGGAGTACATCCGTCAGTTTCCTCATTTACCCAGCAAGCATTTGATGAGAGTAGTGGGTGAGAGTCTCTCATCTTCCCCACACACCAGGCTGAACGCCAACTGAATAGGATATGTCTGAGGATCTCCAGCCAAACAGGAAATAGAAAACAAGCCTTCATGCAAAGTTCCAGTAAGAGCTGAACTTGAACATGGTTAAACATAGGCCCAAGGGAGACACAGTCCTCCTATCCCTCTGCTGAGTGAACAGAGCAGGACCCCAGGGCAAGGGTCACTGGATCTACCCATCCAGTCTCAGGGAGACGTTAGAAAAGAGACAAAGACAGACTCCTGCTTCCCCCTCCCTGAGGAGGGTGGCCCTGTCAAGAGGTGCTAAACATACCCGTGTGGCCGGCACCATGTGTGAACTCAGGAAGTGAAAGAAGGGTGGAGCCTGGGCCCCGCCTTAAAGACTAGTCATCCCACTCACTGATGAGAGTGGTGCCATCAGCCTGTCCACCTCTCCCCTGGGAGAGAGCAAGGGTGATGAGAATGTTTCCTCTGATATTATCCCAAATGGAAAGAGAAGCAAGAATCTTTTTCCCTGTGTGCTTTCTTGGGCTAAGTTGCTTCAGTCATGCCAGCTCTGTTCAATCCTGTGGACTGTAGCCCACCAGGCTCCTCTGTCTATGGGATTCTCCAGGAAAGAATGCTGGAGTGGGTTGCCACTTCCTTGGGATTTCCAGGAAATCTTCCCAAGGGATTGAACCCACATCTCTTGAGTCTCCTGCCCTGATGGGTGGGTTCTTTACCACTAGTGCCTCCTGAGGAGCCCCTTTTCCTTATGTTCTGGGTCTAAAGAGGAAATAAAATTTTATCTGGTTCTTCACCTGCCAGATGTTTGAATATTGTTAAGGGTGTTCCTGGAATGAAGAAGAGGATGTGCAAAGGCATGAAGCCATGAAAGGGCATGGCAAGTCCAAAAATACCCCATAGTTCATTTTGTTTATAGCCTGGTGAGTGTGCAGAGGAATCCTTAGATGTGTCTAGACAGGTGGGCAGGAAGAAGGTGGTTTGTCAAGATGGGTTAGTTGGAAGAAAAGTGTCTGCTACAGTCTGAATGTTTGTGACCTCCCCAAATTCTTATGTTGAAATCTTAACCTCCAAAGGTGATGATATTAGTAGGTGAGGTCTTTGGAAGGTGGTTAAGTCATGAGGATGGAGTCCTCATGAATGGGATTGGTGCCATTTTAAGAGAGGGTCCAGAGGGATCTCTAACACCTTCAGCCACATAATGATACAATAAGAACTCTGTGACCCAGAAGAGAGCTATCATCCCAACATGCTAGCACCCTGACTTTCAGCCTCCAGGATTGTGAGAAATAAATATTTGTTGATTATAAGCTACCCAGTCTGTGGTACTTTGTTATAGAAACCTGACTTAAAAATCAGAAATGAAAAGCAAACGTCATATTTATCCATAAAACACTAGAGGCAGTCTCATTAAGTCAAGGAATGGGACAAGGAAATCTGTTATTCCTCATATCATTCAGCATTTTTCCTGGAAGTTTTAGACACTGCAATAACACAATTTTTAAAAGTTGGAGGCATAAAAGATAGAAAAGATAAGACAAAATTATCATTATATACAGATATGACTGCCTACCTCCTGAGCTATTACCAAAACAACTGGATTGGAGACTGTATTTGTCTGCTAAGGCTGCAGTAACAGAATGCTGTAGGCTGGTGTCGGCACATTTGCTTTTTCCTGAGACCCTCCCCTTGGCTTACAGATGGCACCCTCTCTCCTTCTTTATATGGTCTTTTCTCTGTGTGAACTCATCCCTTGTGTGTCTTCCTCTTTAAATGAGGACAAGGCCCCACCCTGATGACTTCATTTAACCTTGTGCTGTGTTCTCAGTCACTCAGTCCAACTCTTTGTGACCCCATGGACTGTAGACCACCAGGCACCTCTGTCTATGGGGATTATCCAGGCAAGAATCTCCACTGGAGTGGGCTGCCATGCCCTCCTCCAGGGGATCTTCCCAACCCAGGGATTGAGCCCAGGTCTCCCCCATTGCGGGCAGATTCTTTACTACTTGAGCCACCAGGGAAGCCCAAGAATACTGGAGTGGGTACCCTATTCCTTCTCCAGGGGATCTTCCCAACCCAGGAATCAAACCAGGATATCCTGTATTACAGGCAGATTCTTTATCAACTGAGCTACCAAAGTTACCACTTTAAAGGGCCTGTGCGCGTGTCCAGTCATGTCTGACTCTTTGGGACCCCATGGACTGTAGCCCACTAGGTTCCTCTGTCTATGAAATTTCCTTGGCAAGAATACTAAAGTGGATCGCCATTTCCTTCTTCAGGGGATTTTCCAACCCAGGGATCAAAACCACCTTCCTTTAAGTGGATTTCTTTTGTCACCGCTGAGTCACCAGTGAAAGTGAAAGTTGCTCAGTTGTGTCCGACTCTTTGCAACCCCATGGACTATACAGTCCATGGAATTCTCCAGGCCAGAATACTGGAGTGGGTAGCCTTTTCCTTCTCCAGGGGATCTTCCAGGGATGGAAGCCAAGTCTCCGGCATTGCAGGGGGATTCTTTACCAACTGAGACACCAAGGAGGCCCTTCAAGGCCCTATGCCCAAAGGAATTCACACCAAGTGAATGCATGTGAATGAGGAGAAAGACAATTCAGTCCATAAGAGAGACAGATCTACAGCTATAACTGGGCGTCTTGAGATCTTTGCTGCAGAACTGATCTGAGAGAGGGAAGAAAAAGAGAAAGGAAAGTGCAGAGATGGGAGTCAAGCAAACAGACTCAAAGCTCTCTCTCTAGTTACTCCAATTCTCCTGGAGGCAAGAGAGTAGGGAAGGGAAGGAGTAGCTGTTACTCTAACAGTGGATCTCAAGCCTTCCTGCTATTAGAATAATCTGGGGAGCTTTCCAAAAGTATCCACGCCTGGGGGAGTCTAGGCTCACAAATTGTTTTGTCAAGAAATAGTTCATTTACTATAAGATGTACTTTTAAAAGTATACAAGTCAGGGAATTCTCTGGTGGTCCAGTGGTTGGTACTCTGAACTTTCACTGCCAAGCACCTGAACCCAATCCCTGGTCAGAGAACTAGAAGCCACAGGCTGCAAGGTGCAGCCAGAAACCAACCAACCAACCAAACAAAAAACCCACAAAAGTGACATTGAGCGACTTCACGTTCACTTTTTACTTTCATGCGTTGGAGAAGGAAGTGGCAGCCCACTCCAGTGTTCTTGCCTGGAGAGTCCCAGGGATGGGGGAGGCTGGTGGGCTGCCATCTCTGGGGTTGCACAGAGTCAGACACGACTGAAGCGACTTAGCAGCAGCAGCAGCAGCAACATATTCACAAAGTCATACATTTATGATTGCTGTCTAATTTCAGGACATTTTCATCACTGCTCCCCCCACCCCAAAGAAAAACCTCAGATCCATTCACAGTCACCATCCATTTCTCCTCATCTCTAACCCTTGGTAACTACTAAGTTACTTTCTTTCACTGTGGATTTGCTGGACATTTCATAAAATGGAATCACATAATATGTGGTCTTTAGTGTCTGGCTTCTATCACAGGCTAGTGTATTTTTAAAAATCTCTCTGGTTGTGCAGCCAGGATTAAGAAACATGTGCAGAAGTCCCTTCATGGAAACAAGAGAACTTTCACAAAAACTCCTCTCTGCCTCACCTAGGGTCAGTAAACAGCACCAGAGAGTCTCAGCAGCTCCAGAAGAAAAAGCTGATAAAGGGTTCTGATTGGCACAGCTTGGTCACATAATCATCGCTTGACCAATTGCAATGCCAGAGAACAATAACAAGATCATTCCTGTGGCCTTTAACCTGAGGGAAAGGGGAGCACTGCCCAAGGATTTTAAATAGAGGAGGATGTAATAAGATTTAGACACATCTACTTGTCCAGGAAATTCAAACTACTAAGGAAAACCAATCAATCTTAAGATCCTAAATATTAAGAGTTTGATGCAATGATGCTACTAATAAAAATATATATATATTCTCTGTTATGGACTGAATGTTTGTATTCCTCTCTCCCTCCCCTCCTCCCTACCAAATTTATTTGCTGAAGCCCTATCTCCCAGTGTGATATTATTTGGAGGTGGGCCCTTTAAGTGAGGTCATGAGGGTGGGGCCCCCATGATGAAATTAGTGTCCTTATAAAAAGAGGAGAGATCAGAGCTCTCTCACCACCAGGTGAGGACACAGCAAGAAGCCAGGAATGCTGGCACCCTAATCCCAGACTTGCCAGCTACCAGAACTGTGAGGGATAGATTTCTGCTGTTGAGAGGTGGTCCTAAGATGGTGGAGGAATAGGACAGGGAGACCACTTTCTCCCGACAAATTCATCGAAAGAACATTTAAATGCTGAGTAAATTCCACAAAACAACTTCTGAATGCCGGCAGAGCACATCAGGCACCCAGAAAAGCAGCCCATTGTCTTCGAAAGGAGGTAGGAAAAAATATGAAAGACAAAAAGAGAGACAAAAGAGGTAGGGATGGAGCTCCGTCCCAGGAAGGGAGTTTTAAAAATAGAGGTTTCCAAACACCAGGAAACACTCGCTGCCGAGTCTGTGGCGAGCCTTGGAACCACAGAGGGCAACATAACTGGGAGGGAAAATAAATAAATAATTAAAACCCACAGATTACATGCCCAGCGGTAACGCCCCCAGCGGAGAGGCAGCGCAGATGCCTGCACCCGCCACTAGCAAGCAGGGGCTGGGCAGGGAGGCAGGGGCTGCATTGCTTAGAGTAAGGACTGGGCCTGAATGCCGGAGGGCAATCTGCGGGGAACTAACTTGGGCTAGCAAACCAGACTGTGGGATAGCTACCACGCGCAAAGCCTTAACCTAAGACGCTGCCAGGCCTGCTCACAGAACAAAGGACTGACTAGAGCTACTCGAAAAGCCCTAACCTAAGACACCATCAGGCTAGCTCACAGAACAAAGGACTGAGCAGAGCTAGCCAGCTGCAGACCATTCCCCTCTGGTGACAGGCAGCCAGAGCCGGAAGAGGGCAATCGTGGCCCCAGAGAGGCATTATCTACCAAACTTCAAGCAGGCTCCATTGCTAACTAAGACTTCTTGGGATTCTGGAGGGTCAACATCCGCCTGAGAAGGTGTGCCAGTTGTACACCCAGAAAAACCCCGAGTGGCAGGGATGGCAGAGGCGATAAGTTGCAGCGACCGTGCTCGCCAAACACCTGGTCACCTGAGCTGCTCGGACCCGGGAAGGGCACTAAACACAGACCCAACCGAGTCTGCGCCTCTGAGGACTACCCCCTACCTGAACCTGAGCAGCTTAGACCTGGGAAGTGCATACAACCCAGGGCCGGCCTCAGACAGTTCTCGGCAGAGCATCCTAAAGCCTAAGCAGTGTTGACAGGGAACGCACACACACCGGGACTGGGGGCAAACCCAGTGTAGCCGAGACACTGCGAGCACAAACAAGTGTTATTTGTTTGCAGCGGTCCTCCCCACAGCACAACGAGCCTGAAAAAGTGTCCACCACCGCCCCCTTGTGTCAGGGTGGAAATTAGACACTGAAGAGGCCAGCAAACAGAAGAAGCTAAAACAGAGGGAACCGCCTTGCAAGTGACAGGTGCAATAGATTAAAACCCTGTAGTTAGTACTGACCTCATAGGAAGGGGCCTATAGATCTTGAGAAATATAAGCCGGATCAAGGAACTATCCCAAAATGAACTGACCCCACACTGCCCACAACAACACCAGAGAAAGTCCTAGATATATTTTTACTATTTTTACTATCATTCTTTTTTTTTTAATTAAAAAAATTTTTTCAAGTCTTCTATTACTCCTTTAATTTTCATTTTTATAACCTACTATTACCTTGTTTAAAAAAAGAGAGAGACCCTATTTTTTAAGGCAAACTTCATATATATATATATATATTATATAATTTTGTGACCTTTTTTTCCTTTTCTTTAATACTGTATTCTTGAAAATCCAACCTCTAGATTTTTAATCTTTGCTTTTTGGTATTTGTTATCAATTTTGTACCTTTAAGAACCCAATCTTCAGTACCCATTTTTATTTGGGAGTGAGATTACTGGCTTGACTACTCTCTCCCCTTTGGACTCTCCTTTTTCTCCACCAGGTCGCCTCTATTTCCTCCCTCCCCTTATCTTCTCTACCCAACTCTGTGAATCTCTTTGTGTGTTACGGACGGTGGAGAACACTTGCTGATGATGATGCTAAGTCGACTCTGTGCAACCCTATAGATGGCAGCCCCCCAGGCTCCCCTGTCCCTGGGATTCTCCAGGCAAGAACAGTGGAGTGGGTTGCCATTTCCTTCTCCAGGAGAACACTCAGAGAACTGATAACTGGCTGGATCTGTCTCTCTCCTTTTGATTCCCCCTTTATCCTCCTGGCCACCTCTGTCTCCTTCCTCCCTCTTCTTTTCTCTGTATAACTTCGTGAACATCTCTGAGTGGTCCAGACTGTGGAGCACACATAAGGAAGTGATTACTGGCTAGCTTGCTCTCTCTTCTTTTGATTCCACTTCATCTGATCTTGGTCACCTCCATCTCCCTCCTCCTTCTTCTCTTCTCCATGTAACTCTGTGAACCTCTCTGGGTGTCCCTCACTGTGGAGAAACTTTTCTTCTTTAACCTAGATGTTTTATCAGGGGTGCCATGTAGCTGGAGAAGTCTTGAGGCTACTGTAAAAATAAGACTAAAAACCAGAAGCAGGAGGCTTAAGTCCAAATCCTAAGAACACCAGAGAACTCCTGACTCCAGGGAACATAAATCGACAGAAGCTCATCAAACACCTCCATACCTACACTGAAACCAAGCACCACCCAAGGGCCAGCAAGTTCCAGAGCAAGACATATCACACAAATTCTCCAGTAACACAGGAACACAGCCCTGAGCTTCAATATGCAGGCTGCCCAAAGTCACTCCAAAACCACTGACATTTCATAACTCATTACTGGACACTTCATTGCACTCCAGAGAGAAGAAATCCAGCTCCACCCACCAGAACACTGACACAAGCTTCCCTAACCAGGAAACCTTGACAAGCCACCCATACAACCCTACCCACAGAGAGGAAACTCCACAATAAACAGAACTCCACAAACTGCCAGAATACAGAAAGGCCACCCCAAACTCAGCAATATAAGCAAGATGAAGAGACAGAGGAATACCCAGCAGGTAAAGGAACAGGATAAATGCCCACCAAACCAAACAAAAGAGGAAGAGATAGGGAATCTACCTGATAAATTCCAAATAATGATAGTGAAAATGATCCCAAATCTTGAAAACAAAATGGAATCACAGATAAATAGCCTGGAGACAAGGACTGAGAGATGCAAGAAAGGTTTAACAAGGACCTAGAAGAAATAAAAGTCAATATATAATGAATAATGCAATAAATGAGATCAGAAACACTCTGGAGGCAACAAATAGTAGAATAACGGAGGCAGAAGATAGGATTAGTGAAATAGAAGATAGAATGGTAGAAATAAATGAATCAGAGGGGAAAAAAGAAAAACGAATTAAAAGAAATGAGGACAATCTCAGAGACCTCTGAGACAATGTTAAACGCCCCAACATACGAATCATAAGAGTCCCAGAAGAAGACAAAAAGAAAGACCATGAGACAATACTTGAGGAGATAATAGTTGAAAACTTTTTTAAAAATGGAGAAGGAAATAATCACCCAAGTCCAAGAAACCCAGAGTCCCAAACAGGATAAACCCAAGGCAAAACACCCCAAGACACATATTAATCAAATTAACAAAGATCAAAACAAAGAACAAATATTAAAAGCAGCAAGGGAAAAACAACAAATAACACACAAGGGGATTCCCATAAAGACAACAGCTGATCTTTCAATAGAAACTCTTCAGGCCAGGAGGGAATGGCAGGACATACTTAAAGTGATGAAAGAAAATAACTTACAGCCCAGATTACTGTACCCAGCAAGGATCTCATTCAAATATGAAGGAGAAATCAAAAGCTTTACAGACAAGCAAAAGCTGAGAGAATTCAGCACCACCAAACCAGCTCTCCAACAAATGCTAAAGGATCTTCTCTAGACAGGAAACACAAAAAGGGGATATAAACTCGAACCCAGAACAATAAAGTAAATGGCAATGGGATCATACTTATCAATAATTACCTTAAAAGTAAATGGGTTGAATGCCTCAACCAAAAGACAAAGACTGGCTGAACGGATACAAAAGCAAGACCCTTATATATGTTGTCTACAAGAGACCCACTTCAAAACAAGGGACACATACAGACTGAAAGTGAAGGCCTGGAAAAAGATAGTCCACACAAATAAAGACCAAAAGAAAGCAGGAGTAGCAATACTCATATCAGATAAAATAGACTTTAAAACAAAGGCTGTGAAAAGAGACAAAGAAGGACACTACATAATGGTCAAATGATCAATCCAAGAAGAAGATATGACAATTATAAATATATATGCACCCAACATAGGAGCACCGCAATATGTAAGACAAATGCTAACAAGTATGAAAGGGGAAATTAACACAATAATAGTGGGAGACTTTAACACCCCACTCACACCTATGGACAGATCAACTAAACAGAAAATCAACAAGGAAACACAAACTTTAAATGATACAATAGACCATTGATATCTATAGGACATTTCACCCCCAAACAATGAATTTCACCTTTTTCTCAAGTGCAGATGGAAGCTTCTCCAGGATAGATCACATCCTGGGCCATAAATCTAACCTTGGTAAATTCAAAAAAATGGAAATCATTCCAAGCATCTTTTCTGACCACAATGCAGTAAGATTAGATGTCAATTACAGGAGAAAAAGTATTAAAAAGTCCAACATATGGAGGCTGAACAACACGCTGCTGAATAACCAACAAACCACAGAAGAAATGAAAAAGAAATCAAAATATGCATAGAAATGAATAAAAATGAAAACATAACAACCCAAAACCTGTGGGACACTGTAAAAGCAGTGCTAAGGGGAAGGTTCATAGCAATACAGGCAAAGCTCAAGAAACAAGAAAAAAGTCAAATAAATAACCTAACTCTGCACCTAAAGCAACTAGAAATGGAAGAAATGAAGAACCCCAGGGTTAGTAGAAGGAAAGAAATCTTAAAAATTAGGGCAGAAATAAATGAAAAGAAACAAAAGAGACCATAGCAAAAATCAACAGAGCCAAAAGCTGGTTTCTTTGAGAGGATAAATAAAATTTACAAACCATTAGCCAGACTCATCAAGAAACAAAGGGAAAAAAAATCAAATCAATAAAATTAGAAATGAAAATGGAGAGATCACAACAGACAACACAGAAATACAAAGGATCATAAGAGACTGCTATCAGCAATTATATGCCAATAAAATGGACAACTTGGAAGAAATGGACAAATTCTTAGAAAAGTACAATTTTCCAAAACTGAACAAGGAAGAAATAGAAAATCTTAACAGACCCATCATAAGCACAGAAATTGAAACTATAATCAGAAATCTTCCAGCAAGCTTCATAGCTGAATTCTACCAAAAATTTAGAGAAGAGCTAACATCTACCCTACTCAAACTCTTCCAGAAAATTGCAGAGGAAGGTAAACTTCCAAACTCATTCTATGAGGCCACCATCACTCTAATACCAAAACCTGATAAAGATGCCACAAAAAAAGAAAACTAGAGGCCAATATCACTGATGAACATAGATGCAAAAATCCTCAACAAAATTCTAACAATCAGAATCCAACAACACATTAAAAAGATCATATACCATGACCAAGTGGGCTTTATCCCAGGGATGCAAGGATTCTTCAATGTCTGCAAATCAATCAATGTAATACACCACAGTAACAAACTGAAAAATAAAAGCCATATGATTATCTCAGTAGATGCAGAGAAAGCCTTTGACAAAATTCAACACCCATTTATGATAAAAACTCTCCAGAAAGCAGGAATAGAAGGAACATACTTCAACATAATAAAAGCTATATATGACAAACCCACAGCAAACATTATCCTCAATGGTGAAAAATTGAAAGCATTTCCCCTAAAGTCAGGAACAAGACAAGAGTGCCCACTTTCACCACTACTATTCAACATAGTTCTGGAAGTTTTGGCCACAGCAATCAGAGCAGAAAAAGAAATAAAAGGAATCCAAATTGGAAAAGAAGTAAAACTCTCACTGTTTGCAGATGACGTGATCCTCTACATAGAAAACCCTAAAGACTCCACCAGAAAATTACTAGAGCTAATCAATGAATATAGTAAAGTTGCAGGATATAAAATCAACACACAGAAGTCCCTTGCATTCCTATACACTAATAATGAGAAAATAGAGAAATTAAGGAAACAATTCCATTCACCATTGCAATGAAAAGAATAAAATACTTAGGAATATAACTACCCAAAGAAACTAAAAATTTATATATAGAAAACTATAAAACACTGGTGAAAGAAATCAAAGAGGACACTAATAGATGGAGAAATATACCATGTTCATGGATCGGAAGAATAAATATAGTGAAAATGAGTATACTACCCAAAGCAATCTATAGATTCAATGCAATCCCTATCAAACTACCAATGATATTTTTCACAGAGCTAGAAAAAATAATTTCACAATTGTATGGAAATAAAAAAAACCTCAAATAGCCAAAGCAATCTTGAAAAAGAAGAATGGAACTGGCGGAATCAACCTGCCTGACTTCAGGCTCTACTACAAAGTCCCAGTCATCAAGACAGTGTGGTACTGGCACAAAGACAGACATATAGATCAATGGAACAAAATAGAAAGCCCAGAGATAAATCCATGTACCTATGTATGCAGGTCAGGAAGCAACAGTTAGAACTGGACGTGGAACAACAGACTGGTACCAAATAGGAAAAGGAGTACATCAAGGCTGTATAGTCACCTTGCTTATTTAACTTGTATGCAGAGTACATCATGAGAAATGCTGGGCTGGAAGAAGCACAAGCTGGAATCAAGATTGCCGGGAGAAATATCAATAACCTCAGATATGCAGATGACACCACCCTTATGGCAGAAAGTGAAGAGGAGCTAAAAAGCCTCTTGATGAAAGTGAAAGAGGAGAGTGAAAAAGTTGGCTTAAAGCTCAACATTCAGAAAACAAAGATCATGGCATCTGGTCCCATCACTTCATGGGAAATAGATGGGGAAACAGTGGAAACAGTGTCAGACTTAATTTTGGGGGCTCCAAAATCACTGCAGATGGTGACTGCAGCCATGAAATTAAAAGACACTTACTCCTTGGAAGGAAAGTTATGACCAACCTAGATAGTATATTCAAAAGCAGAGACATTACTTTGTCGACTAAGGTCCATCTAGTCAAGGCTATGGTTTTTCCTGTGGTCATGCATGGATGTGAGAGTTGGACTCTGAAGAAGGCTAAGCGCTGAAGAATTGATGCTTCTGAACTGTGGTGTTGGAGAAGACTCTTGAGAGTCCCTTGGATTGCAAGGAGATCCAACCAGTCCATCCTGAAGGAGATCAACCCTGGGATTTCTTTGGAAGGAATGATGCTAAAGCTGAAACTCCAGTACTTTGGCCACCTCATGGGAAGAGTTGACTCATTGGAAGAGACTCTGATGCTGGGAGGGATTGGGGGCAGGAGGGGATGGGGACGACCGAGGATGAGATGGCTGGATGGCATCACGGACTCGATGGACGTGAGTCTGAGTGAACTCTGGGAGATGGTGATGGACAGGGAGGCCTGGCGTGCTGCGATTCATGGGGTCGCAGAGTCGGACACGACTGAGCGACTGAACTGAACTGAACCAATGGACATCTTATCGTTGACAAAGAGGCAAGAATATACAATGGAGAAAAGTCAATTCTTTTACAAGTGGTTCTGGGAAAACTGATCAACCACTTGTAAAAGAATGAAACTAGAACACTTTCTAACACCATACACACACAAAAAAACTCAAAATGGATTAAAGATCTAAACGTAAGACCAGAAACTATACAACTCCTAGAGGGGAACATAGGCAAAACACTCTCCGACATACATCACAGCAGGATCCTCTGTGACCCACCTCCCAGTATACTGGAAATAAAAGCAAAGATAAACAAATGGGGCCTAATTAAAATTAAAATCTTCTTCACAACAAAGGAAACTATTAGCGAGGTGAAAAGACAGCCTTCAGAATGGGAGAAAATAATAGCAAATGAAGCAACTGACAAAGAATTAATCTTAAAATATATACAAGCAATTCCTGCAGCTCAATTCCAGAAAAATAAATGACCCAATCAAAAAATGGGCCAAAGAACTAAATAGGCATTTCTCCAAAGAAGACATACGGATGGCTAACAAGCACATGAAAAGATGCTCAACATCACTCATTATCAGAGAAATGCAAATCAAGACTACAATGAGGTACCATTTCACACCAGTCAGAATGGCTGCGATCCAAAAGTCTACAAGCAATAAATGCTGGAGAGGATGTGGAGAAAAGGGAACCCTCTTACACTGCTGGTGGGAATGCAAACTAGTACAGCCACTATGGAGAACAGTGCGGCGATTCCTTAAAAAACTGGAAATAGAACTGCCATATGACCCAGTAATCCCACTGCTGGGCATACACACCGAGGAAACCAGAATTGAAAGAGACACGTGTACCCCAATGTTCATCGCAGCACTGTTTATAATAGCCAGGACATGGAAGCAACCTAGATGTCCATCAGCAGACGAATGGATAAGAAAGCTGTGGTACATATACACAATGGAGTATTACTCAGCTATTAAAAAGAATACATTTGAATCAGTTCTAATGAGGTGGATGAAACTGGAGCCGATTATACAGAGTGAAGTAAGCCAGAAAGAAAAACACCAATACAGTATACTAGTGGATATATATGGAATTTAGAAAGATGTTAACGATAACCCTGTATGCGAGACAGCAAAAGAGACACAGATGTATAGAACAGTCTTTTGGACTCTGTGGGAGAGGGAGAGGGTGGGATGATTTGGAAGAATGGCATTGAAATGTGTATAATATCATATGTGAAAAGAATCACCAGTCTAGGTTCCATGGATGATACAGGATGCTCGGGGCTGGTGCACTGGGATGACCCAGAGGGATGGTGTGGGGAGGAAGGTGGGAGGGGGTTCGGGATGGGAAACACGTGTACAGTTGTGGCAGATTCACGGTGATGTATGGCAAGACCAATACAATGTTGTAAAGTAATTAGCCTCCAATTAAAATAAGTAAATTTATATTTAAAAAAATAAAGTTTAGTCAAACTGAGGGAGACTTCAGACAGCTTCATCATGTATAAGGTATAATGGGTGCTGGCCCCTTCCAGGGGTGAGATTTCTTTGTGCATACCTTCTCAGTTTGAATTCTCAGAGCTTTATGATAGGCCAGAATAACTGAGTGACTTGTAGCAAGTTTTCTAGCATCGAACAGTAGAAGTTCTACCCTGGAAGATTCAATTTCTCTTTTGCTATCCGCCTTGCCCACTGTCCCCAAAAGGGAATTAAAGGTAGACTCACTGCGTTTGAAAACTTGAGGGACTTCCTTGGTGGCCCAGGGGAAAAAAAAAAAAGATTTCTACTGTTGAAGCCAGCCAGCCTACAGTATTTTGTTCTGACGGCCCTAACTGACTAAAAGATTTTCTAAGTCCAATGGCCAATGTATAGGAAATACAGAAGACTGAGCATCTAGTTAAATGATACTATGGGGTGCAAAACCCAGAATATGGGAATCACTACAGGACAAGACAATATGTCTCTTTTCTCTTAGTTTCAATAAATAAACTGCAAGGAAAAGAAAGAGAGAGAAGGAAGAGAAACAGAGTTAAAGACATTTAAAGACACAGCAAGAACTTCCCTGGGAGTCCAGTGGCTAAGCCTTCTTGCTCCCAATGCAGGGGCCCAGGTCCAATCCCTGATCAGGGAACTAGATCCCAAAAGCCACAACTGAGAGGTCACATCCCAAAGCTAAAAGATCCTGCATGTGGCAATGAAGATCAAAGATCCCATGTGCCAGAACTAAGATCAGGCACAGCCAAACACATAAAGATTTTTAAGTAAAAAAATTAAAAAGATAAAAATACAGCAATAATTACAATGTATAAACTTCATTTAGATCCTAAGTTTTTAAAAACTTGTGACATTTATGAGGCAATTGGAAATCTGAACACTAGATATTTTAGACATTTAGTGCTATTAGGTAATTAGTTATTTTAAGTCTGATAATGGTATTCTAAAAATCTTTTATCTTTTAGAAATCCAGGAAGCACAACCTGGGAGAAATATCAATAACCTCAGATATGCAGATGACACCACCCTTAGGGTAGAAAGTGAAGAAGAATTAAAGAGCCTCTTGATGAAAGTGAAAGAGGAGAGTGAAAAAGTTGGCTTAAAGCTCACCATTCAGAAAACGAAGATCGTGGCATCTGGTCCCATCACTTCATGGCAAATAGATGGGGAAGCAGTGGAAACAGTGGCTGACTTTATTTTTCTGGGCTCCAAAATCACTGCAGATGGTGATTGCAGCCATGAAATTAAAAGATGCCTACTCCTTGGAAGGAAAGTGATGACCAACCTAGACAGCATATTAAAAAGCAGAGACATTACTTTGTCAACAAAGATCCATCTAGTCAAGGCTATGGTTTTTCCTGTGGTCACGTATGGATGTGACAGTAGGACTATAAAGAAAGCTGAGCGCCAAAGAAGTGATGCTTTTGAACTGTGGAGTTGGAGAAGACTCTTGAGAGTCCCTTGGACTGCAAGGAGATCCAACCAGTCCATCCTAAAGGAGATCAGCCCTGGGTGTTCATTGGAGGGACTGATGTTGAAGCTGAAATTCCAATACTTTGGCCACCTAATGCAAAGAGCCGACTCATTTAAAAGATCCTGATGCTGAGAAAGATTGAGGGCAGGAGGAGAACAGGACGACAGAGGATAAGACGGTTGGATGGCATCACCAACTCAATGGACATGGGTTTGGGTGGACTCTGGGAGTTGGTGATGGATAGGGAGGCCTGGTGTGCTGCGGTTCATGGGGTTGCAAAGAGTCAGACATGACTGAGCGACTGAACTAAACAGAACTAAACTATTTAGGAATGAAATCATAGGTTATATGGGGTTTGCTTCAAAATATCATGTGAGTGGGGAGCAGATTGAGACAGGAATTCAGCAGGCCTGTCCTGGACTGATGGCTGTTGGGAGTGGGGGAATAGGAACATATAGTATCATAGTATTTTGTCTTCTTTAATGTATGTTCAAAATTCTGCGTAATAAAAAGTTTAAAAGTAATAAAAGTACATATGCATATTCATATTAAGGCAGGCCTGCCTCCATTCTTTTTTTTTTGCAGGATTTTCATTTCCCAGCCGGGCACCAGGAATGGAATCCATGCAACCCGCAGTGGGAGCTCCTAGTCTTAACCACTGGACCACAAGGGAAGTCCCCTGCCTCCAGTTTTTGGAGTGGTTTGAGTCTTTGAGTATTTAAAAAGCACTAAAACTATATATTTTTTTAAAGAGGAAAGAGGAAAAGAACACCCTGGCCATAAAAGGTGACTGGACTGGACAGGTTGGAAAACTGAAGGTAGAGAGCCTGGGCTCAAGGCTGCTTGAATGACCCTGGAAGTAACAGTGATAGCAGGAGGGAAAAGGAAAAAAAAAGCAAAGAGACACTTAGAAAGTGAATACTGAGTATTTGCTATATTTAGGAGTTATTATCAATTCTTTTTGCTTGGTATTTGGTTGGGTGTGGAGAGTGAGGTAGAGAGGGGCATAAAGTATGAGGCCCAGTTTCTGGCTTGAGCAAGGGGGTGGTGCCATCTTATGAACTTGAAAACACTCAAGGAGGGAAAAGTCTGAGGGAGAAGGTGGTGCGTTCAGGTGTACATACAGGGACTTTGAGGTACCTGTGGGGGCGTCCAGGTGGAGCAGCCCGGTTGAAGAGTTCTGGGAGGTCAGGCAGGTACAGAAAACTGGAAGCTCTTAGTGTAGAGCGGGTGATTGAGGCCGTGTCAGAGGACCAGGTGGCCTGGAGAGGGAAGGACTCTGGAGGAGAAAGGAAATCTGGGCCCAGAGGGAGGCCGACATCGAAAGGAGAGCTGGAGAAAGAGCCGCCCACAAGACAGGCTGGAGGAGAGCAGGCAGAATAGTGAGGGGAGAATTAGGAGTGTCGATGTCACAGAAGTTGTAGGAAAAGGAAGTGGAAAAGGGTCAATAGTTTAAAAGCCTTGGAACATTCATAGACAGAAATAGATGAATACTAGCCATTGGATTCAACCACAAAGGCATTGCTTATGACCTCGGTGAGGGCAGCTTCTGGGCTGCTGAGCACATAAGCCAATTGCCTTGAGCTGAAGAGTGAATGGGAGGAAAACAAAGATCTTTCTGATGGTCTGCTCTCCTCCTCCGCAGACCCTTCTAACGGAGGCTGCCCTGTGCACGATCCCTTGGCCCTAAATAGTCACATCCTGTAATATGAGGTCAGAGACCTGACTCCTCTCCTCTATTGAGGAAATTACCAGGCTAATTACATTGCATCTCTCTTGGGCATATGTCTGTTGACAGTAGGAGCCAGGCTAAAGATTCTGAAGTGGCTGGAGCTGATGACATCCTTATAAGAGGGCACTAAGTGAGACATAGAGAGATGAGAGAAGAGAAGAGATGGTCAGAGAGAAACAGAGAAAGAGAGGAAAGGAGGGAAGGGGAAGGGAGTGGAGTGGAACGGAGGAAAGGTGAGGAGAATTTGATCCTGGTGGATGTGCCATCCTTATTCCAAATTTCTACGGGACGTTTCTATGGAACTAGCTTTATTTCATTATCTTAACTCTAGATTTGCACAGTTTCCCGTGTGTCCCTGCAAGAGGCAGCTCCCTCGTGCCAGCCAGATGGGTCTCTGTTCTAAAGGAACTTGAACAAAACAGGAGGTGAAGATGTAGAGGTGGTGAGTGCAGACAACTCCCTCCAGAAACTTGGTTTTGCAAGGGAAGAGAGAGATGGAGCAGTAACTGAATAGAGGGATGAGAATGATTTGAGGATATTTTAATGCTGATGGGAAAATCAAGTGAGAGACAGAAACTGGAAACACAAGAGTGTTGAGATAATGGACAAAGAAAGGTCTCAGAAGAGGTGGGTGGTGAGATCATCCACGAACAGGGCCCATAAGCCCAGTGTCATCGGCATGGATGCATCTGACTAGCATCTGCTCCCAGGTCAGAGTGGGTCTCTTCTCAGCTGCCCCACTAACCATGCCTCTCGGTAAGAGAGGAGCCACAAGGACTCTGCTCTGTCATAATCCACCATGCCATTCTAGCAGGATGTTAGCAGCTTGGGTTCAAGGTATCATATATCATGTCAAATGCCTCGTAGGCTTGCTGAGTCACTGGCTAGCAACATTTGACTGCGACATGTGAATGCTTCCTGTTGGACTTTAGCAGCATCCAATTCTAACACAGAGTTTCAAAGATGGCGTTGGTTATATTCTGGCAGTTTATATACATAGTTCACATACGCATATAAATACTGGTTTTAGCAGATGAGTTGGGACCATAAAGAGTGATCATGCTTCAAAAAAAAGTTTTTTTCCAGAAAAAAAAAACAACTGAGAGTGTCAGCTGCTGAGTATCAACTCTCTGTCAAGCCAGGTATCTTATCTTCTCAGGCAGTGGGAATAGGATGGATATTAACAGGGGACCTCCACGACCCACAAACTTGAACTCAGGCCTCAAGATCCACCCTGTCAATCACACACATGCTGCTGTCCATTCCACCTTGACCTCTGACTTGGCTTTGGTGGAGGCAGGAATCAAGGACAAGAGGGCATCTTGCCTAAAGAATTCACATGTGTAAGGCACAAATTCTCTGTCCAACAGACATCAGTTGCTCCCTATTACCAATCAAATTTGACACACACAAAGCCTCACCTTAAGGGTTTTGCTTTTTTGTTTGTTTGTTTTTGGTAAATAAGTATTTGTTTGGCTGCACCAGGTCTTAGTGGCAGCATGTGGGATATTTAGTTGCAGCATGCGAACTCTTAGTTGCGGCATGTGGGATCTAGTTCCCTGACCAGGGATCGAGCCCAAGCCCCCTGCATCGGGAACAGAGTCTTAGCCACTGGACCACCAGGGAATTCCTTCATCTTAAGTTTTAAGGCATAATATGCGTGCATGCTCGATCGTATCGGACTCTTTGGGACCCCATGGACTGCAGCCTGCCAGGCTCCTCTGTTCATAGGATTTACCAGGCAAGAATGCTGGAGGGAGTTGCCATGCCCTCCTCCAGAGGATCTTCTGTACCCAGGGATTGAACCTGCAACTCCTGGCATCTCCTGCATTGGCAGGTGGATTCTTTACCACTGTGCCACCTGGGAAGCCTAAGGCCTAACCTCACAGATGGATTCACCATCTCCCACTACTTCTTTGCCTACATTCCATGCTCTAGCTACGCCAGAGAGCTCACTGTAGAACTTCTCCCCATCAAGGCCTGGAAATCGCCTGTTTCCTTTTCAAACTTCACTACTGGATCAGCCCTAAGCAACCTGGAGAGAAGGACTGAGTCTTGCTTGCCGAAGTCCATCTCCCTCCTAGCACAATGCCTAGTAGGGAGTAGGTGCTCAGCAACTATTGAGTAAAAATTTCCCTGAATGGCGACTTTCCTGGTGGTCCAGTGGCTGAGACTCTACACTCCCGATGCAGGAGACCTGGGTTCAGTCCTTGGTCAGGGAACTACATTTTCCATGTGCAACTAAGACCTGGTGTAGCCACATAAATGAAAATAAATATTAAGAAAAATTTTTCTCTGAATGAACTTGTTGCTTTTCCATCTGCAGAATTTTGTTCATATTACTCCTGCTCCCCAGAAGATGCTCAAGCCAGAGTCCCCTGATCTACTGTCCTCTCTCCATGAACTACTTGTCCCGATTAAACCTGCATTTTATTAGCAAATTATGCTCTGCCATGCACAGCCTCCACACACTGTGTTCAAGCTATTGGTTTACTTGCTTTGCTCCACTCACCCTTTCACTCCCACTAGGTTGGGAGGAGCTCCCTGGAGGCAAAGGACAGTCTTACCCATCTCTATGTCCTGGTCTTATACTCTCTGCATCTTGGCAGCAATTAGAATAATGTCTGCCATGTAGCATGTATCAATAATACCCGTGTAACCCAGATGGGACAGGCCCCTCTTCTGTGTCCTGGAGGGCTTTTTGTTAACACTTTGAGGGGGGGGTTGGAACAGGAATCAGATAGTCAGTCCTGTTGTGCCCTAATTTGGAAAAGGCCCTTAGACAATAGGATGCTAAGTCTGGTGACACCTGGTGGTGCCTCCATGGCAGGGGGCTGGGAAAAAGGGAATTCAGCTGCAGGCCTGTTGGAGACACACTCCACAGTTGATCAGAAAGTGCTTACCACTCCTTTGCCTGCCTTACTAGTCTTTGCTAACACAAGCATCACTGAACACAATGGAGGCTACAGTTGTGGACTGAGATGAACAGAGATCTCACAGAGCAGCTAGTATAGACTTTAGAGGAATGAACAAAAAAACTCTTGGGCAGTTCCCTTGTACCACCCACAGTGAGGAGGTCTTATAGCATTAGGCTTTCAGCATAAGCGGGCCACAAACACATGTCTTTGCTCACCATCTGTTCATCTTCCCTAATGCCTCCTTTTCCTCCAGCAAGCCTGCATTCACCAATGTGGAACTGCCCTCCTCTTTCCTTCCGGAAATTCTCCCTTCTTCACAGGTTATTAACCCCATTGCCCAACCTTGTTCATTTTTTTTTTCCTATTTATTCCATCCATTCCTTAAAAATGTGTTCTAAAATATCCCACCATGACTGTGGATTGTCCATTTCTTTTCATGTCCATCGACTTTATCATCTGTTTTAAAGTGATGCTTTTATTTGGTACTGGATATCATGTATGAAAAAATTACAGATATAATTTGAGGCTTTGGATGATAGTAGGATTTACTTTTGTTTCTGGCAGGCAGGTATCTTGGGAGATACCCTCACACTCTGGTTTTAAGCCAGAGAGGATTCTGTTCACCAGGGGCACTGGCAATGCCTGGAGACGTCTTTGTTGGTCAGAACTTGGGAGAGGGTGCCACTGGCCTCTAGTGGGTAGAAGACAGGGGAGGCTGCTCAGCATCCTCCAGTGCACAGGCTAGTCCCATTTGCGTGTGCACGTGCTAAGTCCCTTCAGTTGTGTCCAACCCTTTGTGACCCTATGGACTGTAGCCCGCCAGGCTCCTCTGTCCATGGGGATTCTCCAGCAAGAATACTGGAGCGGGTGGCCATGCCCTTCTCCGGGGATCTTCTCAACCAGGGATGGAACCCTCGTCTCCTGTATTGCAGGCAGATTCTTTACCCACTGAGCTACAGGGGAAGCCCATTAGATGTCCCCAAATGATCATAACACCGAGGCTGAGAAACCTTGCCTTAACCCAATCAAAAACTGAGCTGATTGGAAGCTGGATTTCAACCTTTGGGAGAGTTTCTTTATTTTCACCCCAGTCCTCAGTGTAGCGCATTGGAACTCCCAGCTGAACGCCCAAGGCGATTACATGGGCTCCTCATCCTTGGGAGCTCTGAACTCCAATTTTTGCCCCTTTAACATAAGAGGCTGGAAATGTCTCTGCCTCTTAAGAATGGGCAAATATCTCAAAAGTAAATTCTCCGCTAACCTTTTTTTTCTGGGATCTTGGCCCTCAAACCCTCACCACCCTGGTAATCACCTTCAGACACTTGTCTTCGATGTTTCGTTCAGCTTTCCTCACTATTCTTAATAGAACTCGTCTGATATTATGGAATCACTACTTTCCCCAGGGAGAAGATGTTGCTTCTCACTTTTCTCCAGTCTTTCAAATGCAGGTTTTAGGCCTCGCCATGATGCTGAGATTCTTCTCTGCTCATAACCTTGTCCATTTGCCTGGAGAGGAACAGCTCTAGTCCCTGCAGAAGGAATGACGACAGATGCTACGATTTCCCATAACTGCTGCCACCAGCTAGAGCCATGGGAGAGAGCCGTGGGGTGATGGGGTTTCTTACTAGTTACCTAAGAAATAAATGTGACTCATTAATTTTCCCATTCCCATACAAGGATAAAATAGCCCCATCTCATACAAAGACATTTTATTTTGACCCTGCTCTTTGTGAAAGAACAAACCTGGCCTAAGGAAATGGCAACCCACTCCAGTATTCTTGCCTGGAAAATCCCATGGAGCCTGGAGGGCTATAGTCTATGGGGTCAAAAAAGAGCTGGACACGACTTAGCAGCTTAAAGACAAAAGCAGATGTGCTAAGAACACTTGCTTTTCCCCTCAAAATCCGGCTTACACTGCTAGAAAATCAACCAAGATATGAATGGGCCTTAACATACCATATATCATCTCAAATGCAAGTGGTCACTTCTCATTATTGGAATAGAATTATAATCAGACTATATTTTTTTCTGATTCATAAATCTTTCCAATTTTAGAAAATGGAGGTGTCTCATTGATTCATGGAATGAAAGCATGAATGACTGCATGAAAGTGAAAGTCACTCAGTCGTGTCCAACTCTCTGTGACCTGATGGGCTATATAGTCCATGGCATTTTCCAGGTCAGAATACTGGAGCGGGTAGCTTGGTCCTCTCTCCAGGGGATCTTCCCAACCCAGGGATCAAACCCAGGTCTCCCGCATTGCGGGCGGATTCTTTACCAGCTGAACCACCAGGGAAACCCTCCCATTCCAGAGCTGTGTCCTAATCTTAGATCAGCACCACATCCTGTACTTGTTTTTTGTTTTTGCTTTTTAACTTGGTCTTCAAATAAGGCTTTGGTCTTTGTTACTGCATCGATTGTGTTATAAGAAATAAAAAATAATGAAAGAAGGAATTCATTCTGAAATGGAGCCCACAATCTCCGGAATGACTTCCTGTGAAAGCAGGAAAGGTTTTCTTCCAGCTGGGGTAAAAGCAAAAGGCATAGTCATGAGTCGCCCCCTGTCGCTCAATGGGGTGACATCTTTGACCTCAGATTTTGATTATTTGTGGTGTTGAGTCTTGTATCAGCAGTCATGGAACTGAAGCAGAATTTCAAGAGCCCAGGGGAAGCGAGTCCCTAATACACACAGTGAGTTACTGAGGATTCTGGGGTGAAGAGCCAAGATCTCAGGACTCTAGAGCCTAATGTAATAGTCACAGTCCATCCACCCAGGCCAGTAGCTGCCAGCTTTAGCTTGTGCTTGTAAATTAACTCCCCTGGAGATTTGTAACTTTCAAATAGCTTTTAGTAAAGCCTTACTTTAAAGAACTATTTCAAGGTTTGCATTGCAACGTACCACAAATAAAATTACATATATAATAAAATAAACCATCTCAGCCATACATTTTGTACTAACTAATAAAGTTATTCTTGGGACCCCTTCCCTCCCCCTCCCTTTTTCTCCTCCATCCCCCACCCACCTCCTCCCTTCCCCTCTTTCTCTCTCTTGTTTTTCATTCTAAGAAACTTAATCCTTAAAACTATTCATCACATGATTATGAAATGTTTCATTTTTAAACTATTTTATAAAATCTTGATCATTAGGGTGAAACATAATGAACAAAATGGAAGTTACCATATTTTTAGTATTTTTAAATCCTGAGAGTTAAAAAATATATGAAGAACAATGATCATTTGTCTCTTTTTGTCTGAAAGAACTTTGCAACACAATAATTCATCAAAATTATCTAAAAATTTTGAGAAATACAACTGGGCACCTATTGAGAGAAATTTATAAATTATGCCATAATTATGACTGTGTCACAGGGTGGAATCTTCAGGCAAGAGTCTTCATGTAGATTCTTTCAGTTATGAAAATTCTGAGCAAGTAGGCGCTTACTGCCCTAATAGAAGGTGATAAAGCTTTTTAAAGGGTTGATGAAGCCCGTTTCTCCCTGAATACTTCTTGATAAGCAAATCCAGTAGCCAAGGAGAAAGAATATAAATTTGTCCAACAGTAAAGAAAGCTGGCTTCCCAGGTGACTTAGTGGTAAAGAGCTCACCTGCCAATGTAGGAGATTTGATTCCTGGGTGGGGAAGATCCCCCGGAGTAGGAGATGGCAACCCACTCCTGTATCCTTGCCTGGAGAATCCCATGGACAGAGAAACCTGGTGGGCTGCAGTCCACAGGGTTGCAAACAGTTAGACATGACTGAGCATGCACACACTCAACAGTGAAGGAGATTTGTCAGGGCAAAATCTCCAAATCTCAGCCTTTTCTCTCAGATTCAAAGACAGGAAAACCTGTTGGGATAAATGAAAGGTTGCTGACAGAAAAGAATACCAAAAGCCCCAAGGGAAACTGTGTAAGAGAGTTCTGAACTGGAGACCAGAGGTGTGAGTGTGAGGATGAAGAAATGGTTAGAAGGCTGCAAGGAGCTTAGCGAGGGTTCACAGGAGGACATACCTGGAGGGCCAGAGGTGGAGGACCACAGGAAAAAACTGGCTATTTTCAGCTGTGTTCTGTTGAAGTTGGCTAAGAGACTTGTTCAGGTGAAGGTGTTGAGAAGAGTCGTGTCCAGTCGCTAAGTCACATAAGAGTCCGCAAAACCATGGACTGCAGCACTCCAGGCTTTCCTGTCCTTCTCCATCTCCCGGACTTTGGTTGAAGAGTCCTCTTATGGTGATAAACACCTCTTCTGCATCACACCTGGGAAGGACGGTAAACAGTCAACGTGCAGCCCAGTGGAGGGTATCTCAGGGCCCCTCCTGGTTTTGCCATTTGACAAATGTAATGAATTTCCACGCTTGTCTGTGAGCGAAGCATGTTCTGCACATCTTCCTAGTACCCCTCTCAGTAGGCATATTCTTTATGTCAAAGTGCACAGATGTGAGAGCTGGACCATAAACATGGCTGAGTACCAAAGAGTTGATGCTTTTGCTTTTGAATTATGGTGGTGGAGAGGACTACTGAGAGTCCCTTGGACTTCAGGGAGATCAAATTTGTCAATCCTAAAGGAAATCAACCCTGAATATTCATTGGAAAGGTTGTTGCTGAAGCTGAAGCTCCAATACTTTGGCCACGTGATGTGAAGAACTGACTCATTGGAAAGGACCCTGATGCTGGGAAAGATTGAAAGCAAAAGAAGGGGACGACAGAGGAAGATGGTTAAATAGCATTACCAACTCAATGGATGTGAATCTGAGCAAACTCTGGGAGACAGTGGAAGACAGAGGAGACTGGCATGCTGCAGTCCATGGGGTCACAAAGATTTGGACATGTGCTGGGGTCCAGCCCGGGTGGATCCAGGGTGATTCGAAGGTGGGGACGGAGTAGGTGTCCTAAAAAAAACTTATTTAATTACAGATAGAGAGGGACTAGGAATTTAGCAGAGAAAAAGAGGCCAAATAACTTGGTTAACACAGGGTACCAATCACCACCTACATAGGCTGCAGGCATCTTCCCGTTCTCCCAAAGGAGAGGAGGCACTGAGGCCCCTGTGGTCCAATCTTAGAAGCCCAGGCAAAGTTAGTAAGCTTGGTGGGTCCTATGCACCAGATGGGAATTCGGCCAGAAAATAGTAGGAGAGAGAGAAAGAGGCTGAATAACTTGGTTTATTTGGGGTACCAATAAAATTCTGGACAAGGAATTTGTACCATCTGCATGGTGGGCACCCATGCTCCAGATGGGAATTCAGCCCGAAAAAGGGGGAGCAGAGAATGAACAACATGGGGGAGTCAGTCTTTCCAGGAACTGATCCGATTTCTTTATTTTTCAGGTTTATTTATATACCTTTTGTTACACATAGGGATGAAGACAGAGTCACGCGGGGGTCAGCAGACCTGACCCTTGTCACAATCAGGTGTTTCATATAAAATTATACAAAGGTCTTATGAGTTTTTACATCATCTTCTGACCATGAGGTCCACTGACATTTTATGGCCCTTTCTGATACTGGTCAGTTCACCAGAAAGCTTATTTTTCCAAGGCACCACCCTCCAAATAAAGTTGCATTCCTATAGGGTGAGAGTGTAGTGAGTTACAATCAAGAAAGGAATTTACTTAACCTAAGGTTAACATGATTAATCTTAAAGGTTAATACTTATTTCTCCTATATGCTAGTTATATTCATTATAAGGGCAGGGAATATGGAGATTTAGCAGCAAACATCAGTCCAACAAATGAAAATCCTTCACCAATGTTCCCTTTACAATCTATTTAGTCTTAAGATAGTGATAAGGTTACATTTTTGCATAGCAAGGACACAGTGATTTATAACAAAGTACAGTAGTCTATAACAAAAGAGAAAATTCATTAACTCAAAAAGTCTAATATTGCTAACATCAAAAACTACTATATTTCCTTTTCTATATTCCAAATACATTGATTAATATATTCCCAGGTGCCTAAGGATATGAAGGCCTAGTGGCAATCAAATGAGAAAAGCCCTATGCTAATACTCCAAACTCTCTGTGCTGTTTATGGTTGAGAGGTTGTCACACAAGCTAGTCTGTCAGCAGAGAGGTTTGACCTGAGCCATCCTTGTCACACCCAAGGCAGGGAATTAGCAGTAATTATTGGCATGACAAATGAAAAAACCCTTCACCAATATAATTCCTAATCAACCCACTAATACTATACTAATGATCTCCTAACTTCTCAAAAGAGTCTGTATTTAGAAAGTTTTAAAGCATCCCATGCCTCTCACAGTTGGGAGGCTGTAAACAATCACATGCGGCTGGACAACCTGATCAGGCAGGCTAGAGAACCTTCAGAGTTTGTAAGTTGAAACACTTTTATCATGCCCAGGAATTTTTATTAACTGGGGCTGCAAGTTAACTCCTTCTCCGAGAGAAATGGTTATGAGGGAGAGCTCCCCATAAAGTACTCTGGTTTTGGGGTAGATGCTCCGAACAGGGGATTTCCTGAGGCTTGACCACAGCTTTGCGTATGCCAAGCTTCTTTTTCCTCATGACCTTTGCCATGGGCGGAGTTCCTCACTCTGGCCCCCAACAGACATGACTTAGTGACTGAACAACAATAAGTAAGTTGTTTATCTGCTTATGCTAATAGCTGTGTGAGTCTGTGATCCAAAGAGCTGGGAAGGTCCATGTCCATAAGCTCTGGGCCTCATCCTGGGATGAATCTTCATAGGGACCACATGCTGGTTCCCACGGGGGTATGGCTGAGAAGGAAGCTCTGGACTCAACTGCTGGTTTTATCAGTGTGATCCAAGAGAGCCTTTAACTTGGAGCCTGGAATGCGGCTGCAGGTGGTGGCCTTAGGCTTCCAGGTCAGGTCTCTGCACAAGGAGCAAGTGTCCACCCAGTAAAGAAGGCCTGCTTTCAGTGGTGACATTGAAGTGCTTATGAGAGAGTAGCTGGTGAACAAAGCCAACTCCTTGTCCTCTCTCTCTTTCTGCAACTACAGTAGGATGGACCCCCGTGACCTGAGTGAGAGCCCCCTGAGATTCTTGGACAACTCAGGGAGGAAAGGAGAGGCCTTGCGATGGAGACACTGGGCTTCTTGCCCATGACGGCATGCAGATGCTTTAGCGACTAAGGGAAAAATTAGAGACCTGACTGTATGCAGACTCCACAGCATTGGCTGAAGCAGATGAAACTCATTATGAGGTCTCCTAGTTTGCCTTGTTGAGAGTCTCAAGAAAAGCAGCACCATTTTGTTTCTGTAGCCAGCTGCCCTCTGTGTGCAAATGGTCCTGAGATGAAGCTGGTTTCATCCTCAAGGCCTCTGTCTTTAGGGAATCACACCGCTCATACCTCTTTTCTTCCCCATGGGCTGTGCTGAAGGTATGGACGCTCTGCGGCTTTGCTTTCAATATGTTAGTCTGCTTCATCACCCTGGCCCTAGGTGACTTGACCAACACTGAGTATCCGACCTAAGGCAGAGTTCATGGGCTAGACAGTGAACTGTATATCCTGGTGGTAAGAGATGCCCTGTCAGTTTAATCTATATTCAAACATTGTAACTAAGATACATAGAGAATGAGATGCAGAGAAATTGGAACCTTTCTACACTGCTGGTGGAAATGTAAAAATGGTGCAGCCACTTTGGAAGACAGTCTGGCAGATCCTCAGGAAGTTAAAAAGTTACCATGTGACCCAGCAAGTATATTCACTTGGGTATATATTCAAGTGAAATGAAAACATATGTCTGCACAAAAATTTACACACAAATCTTCATAGCAGCATTATTCATGATAGCCCCAAAAGTGGAAACAGCCTAAATGTCCTCAAACTGAGGAAAGGATAAATAAAATGTGGTGTATCCACACAATAGATGTTTCTCAGCAACAAAAGGAAATCTGGATTCATATTACAACATAGATAAATCTTGAAAACATTACATTGTGAAGGCAGCCAGTCAAAAGATCAAATACTGAGTGATTCCATTTCTATGAAATGTTGAGAAAAGATGAATCTACAGAGATAGAAAGCAGATTAATGGTTTCCAAGGTCTGGGTGTAGGGAGAGGGTTAAGAGGAATTGGGGAGTAAATACTAACGGGTATGGAGTTTTGTTTAGTGGGTGATGAAAATGTTCTAATATTGACTGTGGTTAAGGCCACACAACTCTGGAAATATACTAAAAACCTGAATTGTACATTTAATGAGATAATTACATGGTACATGAATTATATATGAATAAGGTTTTAGAAAAGGCAGAGTAACCAGAGATCAAATTGCCAACATCCACTGGATCATCGAAAAAGCAAGACAGTTCCAGAAAAACATCTATTTCTGCTTTATTGACTATGCCAAAGCCTTTGACTGTGTGGATCACAATAAACTGTGGAAAATTCTGAAAGAGATGGAAATACCAGACCACCTGCCTCTTGAGAAACCTATATGCAGGTCAGGAAGCAACAGTTAGAACTGGACATGGAACAACAGACTGGTTCCAAATAGGAAAAGGAGTACATCAAGGCTGTATATTGTCACCCTGCTTATTTAATTTATATGCAGAGTACATCATGAGAAATGCTGGGCTGGAAGAATCACAAGCTGGAATCAAGATTGCTGGGGAAAATATCAATTGATAGGGCGAACGGCTAGTCCCGAAAGCTGGCTGACTCAGTCAGCCGGAGCCGGGAAGGAGACCGGCCTCTCGGGGCAGGCCCTAAAGCCCCGATCCAATCAGGGGACAACGGGAAACCATAGACACCAATCACCACTGTAGTCTGCAAATGCTACCTTGGTGGGAAAAAGACCTTGACCCGTCTGCTAGCTCTCAAGATAAAACTTTCCCGCACCCCCCCCCGCCCCCCCCCACCCCCCCCCCCCCCCTCGCAGACTCCCTTTGTTCCCCTGCTCGCTTGCCCCTGGGAGTTCTGCCCGGGAGCGACCGCCCAAATAAAGGCCTTTTTACTAACGGTTCCTAGAGGTGGCTTTTTCTTGCTGCGGCGTTTTCTAACACCAGTAACCTCAGATATGCAGATGACACCACCCTTATGGCAGAAAGTGAAGAGGAACTAAAAAGCCTCTTGATGAAAGTGAAAGAGGAGATAGAAAAAGTTGGCTTAAAGCTCACCATTCAGAAAACGAAGATCATGGCGTCTGGTCTCATCACTTCATGGGAAATAGATGGGGAAACAGTGGAAATAGTATCAGACTTTATTTTGGGGGCTCCAAAATAACTGCAGATGGTGATTGCAGCCATGAAATTAAAAGACACTTACTCCTTGGAAGGAAAGTTATGACCAACCTAGACAGCATATTAAAAAACAGAGACATTACTTTGCCAACAAAGGTACGTCTAGTCAAGGCTATGGTTTTTCCAGTGGTCATGTATGGATGTGAGAGTTGGACTGTGAAGACAGCTGAGCGCCGAAGAATTGATGCTTTTGAACTGTGGTGTTGGAGAAAACTTGAGAGTCCCTTAGACTGCAAGGAGATCCAACCAGTCCATTCTAAAGGAGATCAGTCCTGGGTGTTCTTTGGAAGAACTGATGCTAAAGCTGAAACTCCAGTACTTTGGCCCCCTCATGTGAAGAGCTGACTTGTTGGAAAAGGCCCTGATGCGGGAGGGATTGAGGGCAGGAGGAGAAGGGGACAACAGAGGATGAGATGGCTGGATGGCATCACCGACTAGCTGAACATGAGTTTGGGTGAACTCTGGGAGTTGGTGATGGACAGGGAGGCCTGGCATGCTGTGATTCATGGGGTCACAAAGAGTCGGTCATGACTGAGCGACTGAACTGAACTGAAGGCTGAAGTTAACAAAAAAACACCACAGGGGACTTCCTTGGTGGTCCAGTGGCTAGGACTCTCAGTGCAGGGGGCCTGGGTTTGATCCCTGGTTGGGGAACTAGATCCCACATGCCACAACTAAGACCCATCCCAGTCAAAAAAAAAGTAAATATTAAAAACAACAACAACAACAACAACAAAAAAAACTTGGACTTCTGTGGTCATTCAGTGAATAAGAATCCTCCTGCCAATGCAGGGGACACAGGTTCGAGTCTTGGTTTGGGAAGATTCTACATACCGCAGAGCAGCTAAGCCCATGCACTGCACCTCCTGAAGCCCGTATGCTTAGAGCCTGTGCTCCACAACAAGAGAAGTCACTGCAGTGAGAAGCCCGGGCACCATGCTCACCGTAATGGAGAGTAGCCCCCTGCTCGCTGTGATGAGAGGAAGCCCACATGCGGCAATGAAGACCCAGCAGAGCTCCCCAACAAAACAAAACCAAAAAGCTTATGTAGGTAACGAAACAGTGAACAGTGGCAGAGGAAGCAAAAAGGCTCAGATACAAAGAAAGACCAATTGGCCATGAGCAGCCTGTGGAAACCAAATCGGTGAGCGTGTAGAAGCTGTATCTCTAGGGAGGAGTGAAAGGAGGAGGTACGTGACTAAGTCTTTCTGCTCCCAGTGCGGTTGCCACCATCTCTAAAGACTCCTCTACAACTTTCCAGTGCTCTGTCTCACCCACCTGCAAGCCATCAGAGGTACATCCTTGTCCTCCAGAGTAGCCTTCTCATGTGAGAGTTAATGCTCATGTCCATGGGCTTCCCCTGATAACTCAAGTGGTAAAGAATCCTCCGAGACTCAGGTTCCATCCCTGGGCCGGGAAGATCCCTTGGAGGAGGAAATGGCAACCCACTCCAGTATTCTTGCTGGGAAAATCCCATGGACAGAGAAGCCTGGCAGGCTACAGTCCATAGGGTCACAAAGAGTTGGACACAACCAAGCATGCATGCAAGCATGCATGCACACCGATGTTCACATTATTACCACACTGGCTTGGTTATTTGAAGCTAAGCAGTTCCAAGAATCTATAGGTCATGAAAAGCCTCATGATAGGTATTCCTGGAGCTTGTCCATTGTGAATTTCCAGGTGGCTGATTCCTGGCCGAGGCTTTTTGCTGGAAACTTGTCTGTTCTGTCGCATCCTTCCTGTATCCATTGGAGACTGCTAGGAAAGCAGTGAGTTTGGGGCACAGATACCTTGAGAACTCCAGGTTACGAGCTGGCCCTCATGCATGCTCTATCTGGCTCAACACGCCACCACCTGGGATTGACTGCTTACATTTTGTTTAGAAACGTATAACGGGTCATCTTTTTGTGTTTCAGTTTTGGAACTGGACTGTCCCCAGCCCCCATCTGTATATTCCTGTGTTTACCAACAGCAGATTCCAGCTCCCAGGAACCATGCTGTTTCCTGGTCTCCTTGCCAAGGTCACTCTTTCCAAAGGTTCCATCTCACAGAGGCTGGAATGGCCAGTGGTTGCCAGCCTGAGTGCTTCCCTGATGGCATCATGTGCTCTGATTCTTATGTCCTAATCGTTGCTGGGGAGAGAACAGCATAGCAATTTAAGAAAGAGCTGGCAGCCTCGTCCAATGGCAGACCCTGGGCCTCTCCGGATCCCGGCCTTGCTTCAGCTCCTGATTGCCTCAAGGCCTGACCTGGGTGTTTCCCAGGTTCCAGAGATCAGAGATCTTCGCAGTAAACCCTGTTGCTTGAAGTCCTATGTCAAAGATCTTTGCAGTAAACCCTTTTGCTTGAGGTCCTGTGAGGGGAAGGGGTCTCTGTTCCCAGTTTCCAGGAACTGTGGAATCTTTGCCTGGCACTCACTATAAAAAGACGTCATCTGGGGACTTCCCTAGTGGCTCAGTGGTTAAGACTCCACACTCCCAATGTGGGGGCCTGGGTTCGAGCCCTGGTTGGGGAATTAGATCCCACATGATACAACTAAGCATTCGGATACCTCAGCCAAAGATAGGAGATCCCATGTGCTACATCTAAGGCCTGAAACAGCCAAATAATAATAAATAAGTAAAAAGATGCCATCCAGGCCTGAGTGGTGGTGGTTGCGGGTAGGGGTTGCAGAGACGGATGGGGATGGCAGGGTGAGAGGAAACCGAGGCGTGTGCGATTATTCCTCCCCTGGACTCTGCCTGGATCCCATCTTGAGGATGCAGAGTAGAAGGACCTGTGGACCTGTTCTTGGCCCTCTTCTTGTCATCAGGGCATGTTTAGGGAAGGATGGTAGAAACAATGTCCCAGCTGGGCAAGTGGTTGTCCCCAGGATTAAATGTGTTACTTTGTGTAGAGTTAGGTACTCTATATTTTAAAATTTATTTTTGATTGGAGTATGATAACTTTACAATGTTGTGTTGGTTTCTACTGTAGAACAAAGTGAATCACTAAGGATATACACGTATACACATATCCCTTCCCTCTTGAGCTTCCCTCCTGTCCCTCCACCCCCATCACAAACCACTAAGCCGAGCCCCCTGCGCTGCACAGCAGCTTCCCGCCAGCTCTCTCTTTCACACATGGTGGTGTATATATGTCAGCGCTGCTCTTCCGGTTTGTCCCACCCTCCCCTTCCTTTGGAGAAGGACATGGCAGCCCACTCCAGTATTCTTGCCTGGAGAATACCATGGATAGAGGAAGCTGGTGGGCTACAGTCCATAGAATCGCCAAGAGTTGGACACAGCTGAAGCAACTTATCACGCATGCTCCTTCCTTGGCTGTGCCCACATGTCAGTTCTCTATGTTTGTATCTCTATTCCTGCCCTGCAAAACAGGTTCATCTGTACCATTTTTCTAGATTCTATAAATACGCATGAATATGTTAATATGATATTTGTTTTCTCTTTCTGATTTACTACACTTTGTATGACAGACTCTAGGTCCATCCACATCACTACAAAGTAGAACTAGGTACTTATCACTGACTCAATGGACATGAGCTTGAACAAACTCCGGGAGACCGTGAAGGTTGGGGAAGCCTGGCGTCTTGCAGTCCATGGGGTCGCGGAAAGTCCGACACGACTGAGCAACCGACCAACAACGACAACTTTCACTTTAACTGAGGGAGACACCCCGTCTCATAAAGGTCTAGAACGTGTCTTAGGGAGGCAGTTACTGAGTGAGGAAGCTGGGACTGGGGCTCAGCCTACCTGACACCAGAGCCGATTCCCAGTGGATGACCCTAAAACATGTGTGAAGCACGTGGGCCAGCAAAGAGCAGGACCCGAAAGTGTGTTTGCACGAGGGGACCTGGAGGCAGCCTGCTGACTTCTTTGGAACAGCGTGGTCGGGGGCTGGGGACCTTGAAGGTAGGCCAGCTCTGAACTAGACACTCCTGGCACCGTTGGTGGTCTTGAGGGTAGGATGAAAGCCTTGGACGTGGTAGGGAATAAAACAGGATTTCAGCAAGATGCGGAGAGGAGAGCAGGGAGCCGAGCTCTGTCTCTGCTGCCATTTCTCCCAGTCATGCATCTGAGAATCCAGGCCACAGGGCTTTGCTCTCTCAACTCCCAGGCTAGAGGGAAGGAAGGAGGGCTGAGACAGAATTAGGTATTCACGGTACAGTAGGACTTGAGCCTTGCACATGGGCAGTTGGAGGCCAAATCTGGCCAGCAGATGGATTTTGTTGGATCCAGTTTTTTTTTTTTAAACATTTGTTGTTCAGTCGCTCAGTCACATCTGATTCTTTGTGACCCCGTGGACTGCAGCACGCTAGGCTTCCCTGTATTTTTAAACATTTAAAAATATTTTAAACTTGAGAAATTTCACACAACACCCCCCTCCAATTTCTGGCTTTCTTGGAAGTTAGGAAGCCCTTACAACACTGGCCCCACATCCTCCCGTGGCAGCCGAGAGCTGGGACTGAGCAGGGATGTCCCTACCCGCCTCTGTGGGACCTGGGTCCGCTGCCCCTCCAGCCCGGGGCCTCTGTGAATATTTGGGATTGTGCCCCCACGGAAGGCTTGTGATGTGAGAGTGCTGACGGGCTGAAGGCACTCTGCAATCGGGATTCTGGGTTCCTGGAAGGCAGAAGTGAATGCTCACTTTCCCAGGTGCCCTGGAGGCAACTGTGCATAGGAGTTTGGTGTTCAGGAGGAAGTAGGTACCAGAAACACACACCCAGCGGTAGTGGGGTTTGGGAAGTAGAAGTCAGTGATCCAGTGAGAACGTAAACAGGATGTATCATTACTTGGGCTTCTCCAGAAAATGTCTGTGTTTATGTGTACATATTTTCTAAATTTATTTCTATTATTTAGTAACGAGAGGATACTGATGCTTTAGATTTTTATCAGGTAGGCAGTTATGAAATAATAAACGGGTGCTCTGGTTTTTATCTCGCTTTGCTTTCTGGACGTGACCAAAGGAGAGCAGGCAGGAGGAATGGGAAGTGATTTTGACGGGAAAGACACCTTCCTCATCACGTATACCACCTCCTCAGCGGGAGCTGATCCTGCAGTCTCGAGGTAGGATGTCTTCTTTTCCAAGAAATCTGTTAGTGGTCTTAAGGCCTTCCACCGACTGTATAATGCCCATGCACATGAATAAGGGTTGTGATCTCCACGTGTACGGAATACCTGCATGGCAACACCTAGCCTCTGCTTAATAACCAGGTGCCGTCACCCAGCCCGGCTGACACAGAGCTGTCACGCAGTGATGGGAGCAGTGGGCTGAGGACGGGAGCTTGGGAGACCTCAGAGTAGGAGTGGGCGGCGGCCGAGGTGAGTCTGGGTGGTTCTGCTGGGAAGGCCGCCTGGGACTGCAGCCTGGGCCTCAGGACCGGGCAGGCCAGTGGATCACTGTGGGAGGGGCAGAGCCTGGAGACCAGGCGGTGAGTTCATCTGCGCTTCCCAGATATTTAATAAGGGAGGTAAACTGAGCATCGAAGGGAAAATGGTTTTTTTTTAATTTGTACTTTGTAGGCTCCAGAGAAGGAAGGAGACATGTGAGAGAGGAAGAGAGGTGCAACGGAAAGGAAGAAACGGAGAGGCTGGTAGTCGGATTTCTCTTAGTCTTATTTTTTTTTAAACTTTTAATTTTATATCGGGGTATAGCTGATTAACAACAACATGATAGTTTCAGGTGCACAGCGAAGGGACTCAGCCACATGTATACACGTATCCATTCTTCCCCAAACTCCCCTCCCATCCAGGCTGCCACATAACATTGAACAGAGTGGTGGGATTCCTTTGTGGATGAGGGGAGACCTTCTCCCTCAGCAACAGGGCTGAGAAGAAAGCAGGGCTCCACACGGGCCACCCAGGACAGTCAGGACCAAGTGCTGGTTAGGGCAGGCAAGGACAGGAGTGTTCCAGAAAAAGGGCCCTTCTGCCTGGAATTCTTTTTCCAGTGCCTTCCTCACTTCCTTGCACCTCCTTTAGGCTGCCTTCCAGATGCTTCGGGAACTCTACTCTCCCCCACCGCTGTCCTGGGCTCCCGGGTGTGGGGACCCCAGCAGATGACCTGTGGCTGCCCCTCCTCCCTTCCACAGCAAGCAGATGGCACTGTGCTGGCCTCAACTGCCCTCTCCTCTGCTCCCGGACCTTCCTTGCACTGCCGAGCGGCTCCTCACTCTCCCCTGATCTCCACTGGTTCCCAGTGGGCAGTGTCGGACAGCAGGCAGTTTGAGTATTGGGAAAGTTAGGGACACCCCAATCTCACACACACACACACAGATGGAGAGATTTTTTTAAAAAGTAACAAGAACGTGTAACCTGGAAAATACGGATCATCCTCGCTCTTCTTCGGTGGCTCAGTTTTTATCTTAAATTTCACTGTGGGAGGCATCACAAGGCCTCCGAGGGCTTGATCCAGCCCTGCCTCACACTGCTCTGCCTGCAAACATTTCAGAGCTCAGAGGATGTGGTGGCCCAGCCTAGAAACAGGCGCAGCCCAAGAAGGGCTCAAAGACACAGAGGGCGTGTGCCCTCACCGGGGCTTTTTTTTTTTTTGCACTGCCTGAAAGTTCAAAACACCCTGGAACATGGAAAGAAAGGTATTTGCCTGGGTGACTCAGACATGTTCCAGCATTTTCCCACAGGCTCCTGCTCGTCCCAAAATAACTGCAGCCCTGGATCCTGTCCCTTGGCATATGATTACTTTGGTATAATGTTACAGAGCAGCGGCCACACTCACATGGGCGTTGCAGGAATGCACAGCCCAGGACAAGGCTCCGTGCTGGAGAAAAAGGAAGCGCAGAGACCACAACAGGGAGAAGTGCTGACTCGCCAGACTCATCCAGACCACGGAGCAGGGCCTGGGTCAGTGCTTACCTTCCATAGATGGGGAGAAAAAGACCCAGAGAGGGAATGGTACACCCAAACTTACAGTTTGGGGATTAAAAGAGAAAGCTGCTGGAAGAGCTGGCCCTAATTGCTCATCAAATAATACTGATTTTTTTCCTCCTGTTTTAAAATTCAAGTATAGTTGCTGTACATAAGTGGGATGTCAAGGCGTCCCTGGTGGCTCAGATGGGAAAAAATCTGCCCACCAATGCAGGAGACCTGTTTCGATCCCTGGGTTGGGAAGATCCCCTGGAGAAGGGAATGACAACCACTCCAGTATTTTTGCCTGGAGAATCCCATGGACAGAGCAGCCTGGTAGGCTACACACACCATAGGGTCGCAGAAGTGGCCACGAATAACATTTTCACTTTTACTACAGGTGTACAGTATAATGATTCACAATTTTAAAGGTTTTACTCCCCTTATAATTACTATAAAAGAAAATTGACTACATTCCTTGTGTTTTACAATCTATCCTGGTAGCTAATACAGCTGTTTATTCCTAAGTCATCATCACTTTAGCCTTGGACCGCTAAGTCAAGTCAAGGAAGTTCAAGGGCCTCGTGGTCGGCTAGGGTACCCACGTTCCAGGTCTGGACAAGGTGGGTATAAGGTGTCACAATGGACCTGCCCTCCAGGGGACGTAAGAGTCTTGCTTGGGAAACGACTAGATGCTAAAACAGCTGGACGAAAACTGACCTCTGGCAAACAAGCTGGTGGGAGTTTGGGGAAATGAAGTCTGAGAAGGGCTATATCCCAGCAGAGACGGTCTCACAGAGAGGTGGGCCTCCAGGCTGGGTGTTGAGTCGGGTGGGAACGCTTGGAGGGAAGCAGAGGCAAGGTGAAGGGGAGAGGGGAGGCTCCAGGAACCTTTGGAAATGAAACACTGGGCGGCAAGTGAGCCCAGCATAGAGGCCATTGCTGAATAGTTTCACGTTGGGAATTCTCAGTGGTTAGGACTCCTTGCTCTCACCGCTGAGGGGGAATTAGGATCCAACAAGAGGCCTGGTACAGCCAAAAGGAAAAATGAAATTTCCAAGCCCCTTATCTGGGGAGCAGGAATAATTTCATAGGATTTTGACACAATATATTTAAAAAGAACCAACTCTCTGACCAAGGGAGAGGTGAGGGAGTATTCTCAAATCTCTGTGGTACTTACACAGAGTCCTCTCTGTCTTGGTGCTAAAGATGAGGAGACCAAGGAGCACTTATCACGTCTCCTGGGGTCTGGTTCAATCCTTCTCCCGCTCCTAGGTCTGTGGGCCCCCGTCACACAAAGATGCCAATTACAGCTAAGGTCTGTCGTGTGCCAAGCACCACCTTCACCGCTCCCCATGCCTGGTTCACTTAACCTCCCCCACCTCCCTATTTAGGGGCTTCCCTGGTGGCTCAGCTGGTAAAGATGGTGATGGTTTAGCGGTTTGGTCGCCGTCATGTCTAACTCTTTGCGACTCTGTGAACTGCAGCCCGCCAGGCTCCTCCATCCATGGGATCTTCCAGGCAAGAATACTGGAGTGGATTGTCATTTCCTTCTCCAGGGGATCTTCCAGACCCAAGAATTGAACCCAGGTCTCCTACATTGCAGGAAGATTCATTACAGACTAAACTAGCCGCCTGCAATGCAGGAGACCCGGGTTCAATCCCTGGGTGGGGAAGATCCCCAGGTGGTTTAGTGACTAAACCACCACCCCCTATTTTACAGCTGAGGAAACCAGGAAAAGGCTCTGTAACTGCCCACTGTTCCAGAGCTTTTCCGTGAGGCTTTGATTTTATCCCAGGAGTTCTAAGTCAAGACTGTTCTGAACTAAAACGTTCTCTTAAGGAGCACTGGCATAATTAGGCCGAACCCCTCTGACACTAGGGAGACAGTTGCTTTATGTCCCTGACTCCCACAGAGGCAAGACAGGCATATTAACAAGAGCCTTGCAGCCAGCCCTACACCCAGCCTGTCAACACCATGCAAGGCCAAGGGACCACCAACACAGGCTGGGTAACTCCTGCCCAATACCCACATGCCATCTAATGTTGATGGCTGAAAACATTCTAACTGCACCAAAGGGCTACCTAATCTTCAGCAATAAAATGTCCACCTCATTCAGTGTCCACATAAGAAGTCTTCATGTTGAGATCCACTGAGCATAGGGTCAGGGTCTAGCATCAGGGTCTTTTCCAATGAGTCGGTTCTTCATATCAGATGGCCAAAGTACTGGAGTTTCAGGACTGATGCTGAAGCTGAAACTCCAATACTTTGGCCACCTGATGAGAAGAAGTGACACTTTGGAAAAGACCCTGACACTGGGAAAGATTGAAGGAGAGGGAGAAGGGAATGACAGAGGATGAGATGGTTGGATGGCATCACCGACTTGATGGACATGAGTTTGAGTAAGCTCCGGGGAGTTGGTGATGGACAAGGAAGACTGGCGTGCTGCAGTCCATGGGGTCGAAAAGAGTCAAACACGACTGAACGACTGAACTGAGCATAGATGTCCAAGTCATCAAAAAGATGGTCACGTTCTTTACGTTGATTCATCTAGTGAAAATCAGTCCAGAAGGCTTTTTCTTTTTATTTACACACTTGTGTTTCTAGAATCAGTGTTGCTGTTAGCAGTCAGCTTATACTCCTCACATGAGTTCACCGCGTAAAGATGTTGGCGGACGCCCATGGGAATGACTTCAGCCTTTCTCATCAAGCTGAGTGGCAAGCACACCGGCGTGTATTTTTGTGCAGCACTGTCAGGCACCAATATTAAACTCAATACAGTCATGAGGAATTCAGCTCAGGGACTCAAGTCGGCAGGCTTCCTCACAGCTCTGAGATCTCAGGCCCATCTTTCTCTTTCTTCTCAACTTCCACTTATGTGACAAAACATAGCTCCACATTCTGGGGCTGGGATACTTCCCAAGCTCTTAAAATACATTAGTCCAGAAAGATCCTTTCCCCTCCAGTGGCTTCGCAGTGCATCTGATCCCTAACCCCAGTGACTTCGAGGAACCCAATCTGGGAGGATATACCTGGTCCCAGCTTGGCTTGGTGACTCAGAAATGTCAGATCTAGATGACCCCGACACACGCACAGAACATGTGCCAAGCCCCAGCGACTTGGACTCCAGGAACGCATGGGCCAGCCTTGGGCAATACTGGGAACTGGTTTCTCTATGCACTTTTGAACCCATGCAGCTGCTTGGTGAGGCCTGCAGGTGGCCTGGGGCCAGGTGGGCAGAGATGCACCTCGGCTGGGGCAGTCAGAGAGGTGTGATGGGCACATTCCCATTACCTGGGTTTATAGCCCTGGGTCTTCCCAGGTTCCAGCTGTGACCTGAGGCAGAAAAATGACCAAGACTCATTTTCTCATCTCACCAGTAGGGACGTCACAAATCCCAGAGCAGGCTTGTAAATGCAGTGCTGCTTATTTTTCCTGAAGCCAGTGCAAGTCTATCTTGATGCTGCCACGCTTCAAAATTCAGAAAGCACAGAAGACATTTTGAGTTACATTATTACTTTATTTTCCTTTTTTACACATAGCATTAAAGTCATCCCACATACAGATATTTCTATGGCTCCTTACACATTTTATTCTATCTAAAGTATCATAGCTATGAGATGACAAAAATCATCCCATTAAAATGGCAACATTTCTGAAAAAAGGGGCTTCATATTTAGTGATGAGAAACTGACTCCCCATCTACTCCCCCAGCCAAAAAAACCTCCTTCAATCCAGAGCTAGAAAGACAGTTCACATCCGTGGCTAACACGTGGGACCCATACAGAGAAGGCTCCAAAACAACAAGCTATGGGGTTATTAAACTTGTAACAAGCAACTTCTTTATTTGTACGGAATACGAACACAAGAAAAGCATCATTTTCCTTTTTAGCCCTTTTATTAGTGTGTTTTGCCTCCACCCAAGTTACTGCGTACCAGCGGCTATGAAGAGTAAAATTCAACTGATTTTAAGTCCCTGAAATGCATGCAACTTCTAATTCCCTAAAGCACACAATCAGTTCCCAGTCTCTGGGGCTGACCCTTCACTTCGTGGAGACTACGGTGCTGCTGGGTTAGCAGCTGTGTCTGTCGTGCTGCTGGGGTCCGGAGTTGCTGCTGCTTTGGCTTCCGGCGGCTGGGTTTCGGTTTTGGGGTCTTCTCCGTCTCCAGCACTCTTCTTGCTCTTGTCTGCAGCCATCTCCATTATCTCCTGTAGTGGCTGATCCGTCTCAAGGAGCTAGGCTGGAGTTCGTAAACCTGGACTTGACCCGGGACATCTATTGCTTTCTGTTCAAGTTTCTCCAAGATGGTCTGAACCTTCCTGACCCCATCTCTCCTGGCCTGGCGGACATCAGCTCGTCCTTCTGGGTCTACTGAATCCAGGGCCAGTAGCTCTTTGGTCAGATACTCTTCTATCATCAGATACTTTTTGTCCGTCTTCTTGCCTTCAAAGTTGTCCACAGCCTGCTCCAGCCCTTGCACTTTCTCCAGGATGGCCTCTACTTTCAGCACACCTGGATGCTTTGGGGGCACTTCAGCCTCTCCTGGTTTAGGGGGTGCAGCTTCTGCAGGGGCAGGACTGGGGGCTGCTCTTTCTTCTGCAGCCACATTCTTGGCAGAGGGGATGGCAGAGGGGATGGTAGGAGGGGCGGGGCTAGGAGGACAAGGCACTGGAGCGGAAGGAACCTTTATTTCCACCTTCTCAGAGGGGAGGCGGGGGGCTTCTGCGCAACAGGTTGAGCATCCACCTCCTTTCGGATCACTTGGATCGGGATGTGTCCGGGAGGGAGATCTGGTCCAGTTGGGCCCGGCCTGCTTTCTGGCTTGTTTTCAGGTTGGGGAACAGGAGAAGGTTCTCGATGGGTCATGGGCTGTGGGGAAGAGGCAAGGACACAGACAACTTTAATGGTTGAGAGTTACAGGTGGTCATGTGTAGCTGGTACTGACTAGAAGGAAATGGGAACGACTTTTAAAAAGTTTAACAGCATAAAAGAGATTTTCAAAGTCAACTGACACCAGTTATAAGAATAAAATATGGCATTCATTATGTATTATAGGGCTTCCCAGGTGGGGCTAGTGGCAAAGAACCCATCTGCCAATGCACAAGAGATAAAGACGTGAGTTCGATCCCTGGGTCAGGAAGATCCCCTGGAGGAGGGCATGGCAACCCACTCTAGTATTCCTGCCTGGAGAATGCCATGGACAGAGGAGCCTGGCAGGCTACAGCCCACAGGGTCCCCAGGAATCAGACATGACCAAAGAGACTTAGCATGACTAGCACACCTGCACTCTATGTAACCAAACCGTTGTTATGCTTCCGTTTGTTACCTTGGTCTCTCAGTCTGTTATCTCTTACTTTTTCTGGAGATGGAATTCTTATGGCAATGAAAAGAAAACCAACATAATTTTTCAAAAGGAAAATACCCCAAACTCATGCTGACTCCTGAGTTACTTTAGCTCAAAGCAAAGTCCTGGGTGACTGACTTTCAGGGGATGGAGCCATGGAGTAATCATTGCCATTTGCCCTCTTCAGTGTGATAGTCTCTGCTCAGGGTATGACCTTCCCATCTCCTGTTTTAGCAAAGTTATAATCGTCTTTTTTTTTTTTTAAACCTTAGACAACCTTGTGGTTTCTGCCCAGACCGATGTATTTTTTTGAGAACAAGCAAGATGCCCCAAACAGGTAACCCTATAAGACTTCTGCCTGGACACATTTGTGCCAGAGCTGATACTGGCACAGTGCAGCACCTCCACACTGACTACACGGCTACAGAGGCTGAGATACTCTTTAATGTGACTGAGATACTCTAACGTGAGATACTCTTTAATGTGACTATAAGCTAGAGGCATATTCTAAAATATGAACTATGCCTGCAACAGAAGTAACTTGGTTCACCCAGCATTCAAGTGAATATCTAAAACCTCCTTAAAAAAAAAATCTCACACACTCTGACTTCATCAACTGGGAAATAGGAGTTAGACTATAACACTTGTAAAGTAATCTATATTAAAAACACTAAATCCCACTGTAATATTCAATTAGGTCAAATCTTTGCAAGCCTCCAACATGGGATCTCTGAACAAGCTGTGAAAGGTAGGCCACTACGAACAAGTAAGATTAAGTGGAAATAGGATTAAATATTGTTTCACCAATTACACAAAATATATAGGAAAGATATGAGAGGAAACATTGCCAGCTTTGTAAATGAGCACTTCTTTCCCATTTGAAAGGATTACTGAGTTTAAGTAAGGATCTGATAGACGCTTGGCTGTCTGAACACCAGTAGCCTCCTTTTCCATCAAATCTCTTCTGCCAACCAGAAGTCCTCAACTTTGGCCCGTAGCATTCATGAACTAGCCACACGCCCCTCCTTGGACTTTAAAGCAATAGCTGAATAAGTGGCTTTAGAAACACTTAAGAGGGAGTGTGCCTGCTGGCTTGTACTTTTCAAAAACTTTTCAAGGTCATGATAGCAGAAAAAGACTGAGAAACTGATCCAGATTAAAGAAGACTAAAGGCAAATGACACCTGCATGCAATGCTCATGATCCTAGACTACATCCTAGAACAAAGGGGGAACTGCTCTAAAGGAGATGTGGAAAGAACTGTGAGAGAGACAATAATGCCGTAAGGATGTTAGCCGTCCTACATCTGGTATTTCTAATGCAGTTATGAATGAGAAGGTAGCTCTCTTAGGAAAACATCTGTTACCATGTTTAGGGGTACAGGGGCATGTTATTTATAACTAAATCTCAAACAAAAATATAGATAATATTTGGAGGGAGGAGAAAATGACAAGGCAAATGGAATAAAATGTTAACAGTGAATATGGCTGAATCTTTGCTTTCATGACCTTTATGTATACTGGACTTCCATTCTGTTAAGGTTGGAATCATTTCCAAATAGAAAAACCAAAAACTAAAGCCAGTAACAGGAAAGCACTCTGTTAGAGGGCCCTGGACAGTGTCCCCTTTTGTAGGAAGGAGATGCCCTCCATTTGTTTACAGGGTACTTTCCTTTTAAGAACAGTGGTCAAGAATTCACTCAGCAGCTGAGGGGCCCTGGCTGCTGGGTATTCTGCGGCTCTAAAACTAGAAGACTGCTTCCCCCAGGGATCAGTGCCTGCACGCGTCTGTGCTGTGTGCTGTGCTAAGTCGCTTCAGTCATGACTGACTCTTTGTAACTCTATGTACTGTGCCCACCAGGCTCCTCTGTCCATGCAATTCTCTGGGAAGAATACTGGAGTGGGCTGCCATGCCCTCCTCCAGGGAATCTTCCCGACCCGGGATCAAACCCGCGTCTCTCTTGCACTGGCAGCTGGGTTCTTGACCACCAGTGCCACTTGGAAAGCTAGTGCACGCTTCTACCGAAGGCTAAACAGGCACTGCCTGTGACTTTCATCAGATAGGTGGGGAGGTTTCCCAGCCACCCAGCCGGCTGGGCATCAGCCGGGCAACACAGTCCTTCACTGCAAAGGGTAAGACATGCTGCCTGTGGTCAAGGTCAGAGCAGAGCTGGAGAGCGCAGATGAACACTTCCGAAATGCAGAGAATAATCAGATGCTGAGCTGTAAGAGACTAAGCACCCTGGGAAAAGATGAGGAGGCTGCATGGAAGCTGCAAGACCGGCTTGTCCCCTGAAGGACAGGAAAAGTTTAGACTGTGGAGGCATCTCAGAAAGTGGGTTCAGTGTGAGCAAAGAAACAAGAGAGGAGACAACAGATGAAAGGGCCAGCAGGGTGCAGAAGGGGTATCTGTGAGGCAGGAGATGGAGGCTGCAGCTGGAGTGTGGAGTGGGGTGTGGCAAGGCATGACGGGCAGAGGACACCTGGGCCCCAGATGTGTGACGCTGTGCTCTGCCCACCTTTCCCCATCACGGTGGTTGGAACTCTGCCCCTGAGGCAGCTGCAACAAAGAACGAGCACAAGCTGTAGAAGGCACCAGAGGTTCACAGCCCTCACCCGCATTTCTGCTGGTGATCAGCATTTTCCAGGATCTCGGTCTCCCCAGGAAGGGCTGATGAGGGCAGGGGACCCAGAACACCTGCACAGAGCTCTTCCGGCCCTGGAGAGATGCCCCCCCAGCCCAACTGCGACACCGACTCCCATACCTGAGGCCTGTCGACCGTGGTCTGCACACGGACAGATGGCGGGGGTGGCACCGGTGTGCTGCTTCTGGCAGGAGAGCCCTCCCGGCTGGATGCACCCCGGACGGGAGGCCGGAAGGGCGATGCAGTCCACGTGGTCCGGGGCTCCCAGTCATCCCCTGGATCTTGTGGTACACGGGCTGGTGCGTCTGGTACTCGCCCTGCTGAGCTGGGTAGTGTGTCTTCTGGGCTTGGTGAAAGGATGGCTGAGCTGCTGGCCGGGTGACGTTCTGCTCGTGTATCACAGGGATGGAAATGTAGCCCCGGGGAGCTGGTGACCACCCAGGCTGCTCCTGCCGGAGGAGGCAGGCAGGCTGGCTGAGGAGGAGGGACGAGGAGCAGTCCGAGGCTGCTGGAGACTGGGACCGCTGCAAGACACAGAACACAGCCACATGGCCCTGTGAACCCCCTTGCCTGGCTCTCCGACTCTGCCCCCAGTACATGCCTGCTCAGGGTGGCAGGTTTAACACAACCTCCCACCTGTTAAGCCTTTCCAGTGTCCACGTGTACTGGTAAGACGGGGAATTCAGGAGTCAAGAGGCCTGGGCTCAAATTCTCAACAGCCCGATAGCTTTGTTATTTTAGTCGCATCCAACTCTTTTACTTCATGGGCTGAAGCCTACTAGGCTTCTCTGTCCATGGGATTTTCCAGCCAAGAATACTGGAGTGGGTTGCCATGCCCTCATTCAGGGGATCTTCTGGACCCAGGTATTGAATCTTGGTCTCCTGCATTGCAGGCAGATTCTTTACTGTTAATGAGCTGCATTTAAAGTACAGAAAAGAGTAACCCCTCCTCACCTGACTGACTTGAAGCTTCTATAAAGGAATCAGCGGGCGTGTCTGGAGCCAGCACCACCCACAGGAAGTGCTCACTAAGTTTCAGTTGTTGTTATCACTTCATTTCCTCTTTCCTGAACTCTTTTCCTGCTTATCCCCAGAGAACCCAGGGGGCAGTGGGAACCACGTCCCCATGTGGACCGAGGCAGGCCAGGCCCCTCTCCCTTCCTGACCGCGTACTTTCTATTTTGGAAGAGCAGAACAGTGTTTCCCCCACCTGGCTTCTAAGGCCACTGCTAGGTTAAATTTGTGAAGGTTTCTCTGACGCATCACTTTTGATTTTTACAAAAACATTACAAATGCAGGTACTGCCTCTCCAAAAAGGGAAAGTGCCTCCTGTTTGAGTGTGTGGTCAGTCATGTCCGACTCTTTGCAACCCCATGGACTGCAGCCTACCAGGCTCCTCTGTGGATGGAATTTTCCAGGCAAGAGTACTGGAGTGAATTGCCATTTCCTTCTCCAGAGGAACTTCCCAATGTCACAGGGATCTGACTCACGTCTCCTGCCTCTCCTGCACTGGCAGGCGGGTTCTTTACCACTGCACCACCTGACCCCTCCATTAATTATGTTTTTCACCTGGAATGAGCATTTCTGCTCAAAAGCAGAGCGGAGAACACAGTGGGATGGTGTGACAACAGGAAAGCCCAGAGGGCCTATGGCTCAGGGTTCCTGCTGGGGTCCACTGGCCTTCAAGTCTCAGCTAAGAACCAGGTTAAGGACTATGCTTTAAATGTTAGTGCAAGGAAATGCTGACCTCAGACTTAAAGCCTGAAAATATTATTTTATGCTTTGTTTTAAACAGCGGACACTGTGAGGGCAGGCATGCGGTCTCATTTTCACGTCAGCATAGCTCTGAGCAGTTAACACTCAACTGTGAACACTGAACTGAGTGAAATGCCACAGAGTCTCTCTGTGTTTCTGACACAGAAAGCTCGGTGGGAATGAGGGGTGTCATAGGAGGAGCCAAAAGGCCAGGCTTTCAGGCCCTGCAATGCCACTTCCGACTTTATGCTTTCGGACCAAGCTGTTTACCCCTTCTTGAGCCCCAATTCCTGAGCTTCAGAAACAAAACCACAATCTCTGTTCATCTGGAAAACCAGCCTGTGAAATGCTGGGGGACATGGGGCTGTCAGCAAGCCATCTTTGCTGGGTGACGCTGGCCAGGCCCCGATGCCCCACATCTCATGGGGTTGTCATGAGGGTCTGGGGTCATCTGTGGTCTGCGGCAGCCCAGGAAGCATGCAACCCAGCTCCCCGCCATCCCTCCCCCTGCCTGCACAGGTCACGGTCATATCGGCCTGTGGGCCAGGCCTCTCCTTACCTCGGGTCCATGGGAGGCTGGAGGCTGGGCCGCTGCAGCAGCTGCCGCTGGTGCACTCAGTTTATCCGGCTGGCTGGCTTCCGCCACACCCCGCAGTGGTGACTGGGATCTTGGGGGAGCCACTGCAGCAGCCTCGGTTTGGAAGCGCTGCGTCCCAGGCTGAGAGTAGGGAAAGACAGGGTGTGGCCGGCTCGGGGCGCCTTCATGGAGGACAGGGATGGGAATGTAGCCTGGCCGGAGCTGGGGGTACACGGCATGACCTTCTCTAGTGGGCAGCAGCCTGGGGCCCTCCCTCGAAGGCCCATTTGCAGAGGATGTGGTTTCCTAAAAGTGAGAGGAGACACACAGACCTGTTAGAAACTGGGAAGGAAACAGCCCTGAGGAGGAGAAAGCACAATGCCATGTGCTCCGATATTCCAGAGTGACTCTGGGCTCCACGGTGCCAGCCAGGACAGCTGAGCACAGAAACTGTGGGTACCTCCCCTGACCCCCTACTTCTTCCAGACCCCTCCTCCCTTGCTGAAGCTGCTGCTGGTCCAGCAGTTTAAGAACGAGAAGCATCAAGAGAAAGCAAGAGATGAGCAAGGTATCTGGAGCACAGGAGAAGTCCAGTTTCCCCAACTGGTAAGACAGGTTTTTGTTCTGGATGACAAGGCAGCCTTGCATACAGGGGAGTCCTCGACAGCTTCCTAAACCTTCAGAGACCCAGATGAGAAGATGCTAGGAGGATTCAATGCCAGCTTGCTAAGGGGATTACAGCCAGCATCTTGGCTTCCTAAACGGTCCTCATGTTTCCTGACAATGCAGACTCGCGTGGGACCCCGACACAGGCCACAGCTCAGAAATCTGCAGAGAAGGGGCAGTGGCAGGCAGGCAGCCTCCTCAGGAACATTTTCAGAACAAGCGGCAAGAAAGGGAGATACCCGAGGAATGCAGAAGAGGCACAGGATGAGAACAAAACCCGGGGATTAGTTGTGCTGGTCTTGTGATGCCAACAAAGCCTGCTTGGCGAGGAGCGGCCGGGGTCCCTCCTGTGTCCTCTCATGAAGTTCTCCCTTCAGCGGCCTGGCTATTTTGGGACCCTTGAGAAGGCCAAGTTCCAGATGTACCACAGAGAAAGATCCTGTTTCAGACAACAAGGCTGGCCACTCACCGGGCAATGTCACTCCTCACCAAGCAGAGGCTGGGCGACTGAAGCCAGGGACCCCTGCGGCTTTCTGTCCTGACTATCTCCTGAGCACTAGAGGGTCCTTTCACAGAGGAGGCAGCTGAGGATTCGTGCCACTTCCATGCATCCAAGTGGACAAGCTATTATGCCTCCTTACGAGGCATCCCCCTGAACGGCAAACACCAGAAGGCTTGAGGCTCTGTTCCCACTGGGGCGAAGCTGGTCACAAGGAGGGCAAGCCCTGGACCTTAGATCTTTCAGACCTGTGAACCTCTCTCTGCCCTCCTGCTGAGCTCACCACCCCAGTGGGCCTCCCAGCACTCAGGAGAGGCCTGGGTGTTGCCGTGTCCTTGGGGACACCGGCAGACAGGCGGTACTCTCAGATTAGAATACCCACGTGCTCAGGGGTGGCGGCATTATTTTAGCCTGCTTAACTCTCAGGTCACCCAAGAGCAGGGAGCGGGTCCAGGCGCCACATTCAGAAGCGCATTCCTGCCACGAGACGGGCACCAGAAGGGAGGCAGCAGCAGTGCAGAAGGAGGCCTGTGCTGCTGGGTGCTGACTCATCACAGGCCTGCTGGGCACCTCGTCCTCACCCTGGGGCACCATCCCTCCAGCCTGGAGGCGGAGCCTGGACAAGTGTGGGGGGCGGTGTCCCTGCCGGCCTCCTCTTGGCCACACACTAGAGCAGAGATGGGCAGGTTAGCAGCCCTCATCTGCTGGCTGGCCCCTGGTGAACGGCCTGCTCCCAAGCTACTGGGTACCATGGTTTACAACCAGCAAGGCCCAATCCCCTGCTGGCCAGGGGCCACGTGAAACAAACAGGACGACTACCTGGAGAGCACAGGGGGCCCACCTGGGCTTTTCTAGTAGGGTGGAGTTTCCTAAAGAGGGCTCGCATTCTTCCTTACCTCTGTTGGTAACCATTCTTTCACTGGGGTAAGTCTCTTCTCTCAGAGCCTTAATTCCCTTTGCTAGAACGTGGAGCTAGCAACACCCACTTCACAGGTCTGTAGTGAGCTGTTACAAGCGCCCACGGTGAGGGGGCTGAAAGACATTCCCTTCTTAAACGGGCACAGGATGCTTCAACTCAAGACGCCCAGGGATCAAAGGAATCAAATCCGAAGGACTCAGTTAACCGGTGGTAACCGGAGTCAGGAAGGTGGACGCACCTGGAGGAGATGGTAGTCGTCTGGGAACGGACCCTCTGAGGAGATGGAAAAGTTCTCTCTCTCTGGGTGGTGGAGATAAATGAGCATACACCCATGTATAAGAGCAGCCTCTCACAGTCTCTGGAGCCCCCACGCTGCCCATCTCCTGCCTCAGTCCACCCAGGCTGAACCCGAGGGCGGCCCCCCACCACCCTGGGGTTAGCCGTGCCTCCACCGCAGAGCCTCCCGGGGCCTGGAAACCCCAGAGAGGCCTGGCTGAGTGACGCCTGGCCACTCCTGGGGAAGCCCCTGGATCCAGAAGGTCCGAGGGCGGGCCTGCCAATACATTTTACGCATCTTGCTGAATATATTTTGTGCCTCAGTTGAAAATGGAAAGGGAAGAAAAGGAAGGAAGGAGGGGAGGAGGCAGAGGAGCAGTTCCGCCTGCCCGGGGCTGTGCGAGCACAGCCAGTGCCCGGCCTGGGTCTTGGGGCAGTGCAGGGAAGCGTGGGCGCTGCAGGCCAGGGCAGGGCGTCAGGGGCCAAGCTGGAAAGAAGGGAGGCTGGGAGGGGCCCGGAGGCTGCTTTCCTATAGACCTGAGGCCTGCACTCCCGGCTCCTTGTGAACCAACGGCTCGTTTATGCCATTTAATAAAAACCCCACGCATCTCTTCACGATTGTCGTGTCTAAAAGAAGGCAGGCGCCCTGACACTCTGGTGGGCGGCAGCGGGGGTGTGTGGCAGGCTTTGTTTAGAAAACACTGCTTGAGGTAAGTTTAAAAAACCATCTCACATCTATGGACTAGAAAACTAACACTTCTCTGTGAACGAAAATTTAAACCCGAGTGAAACACCCGCCCATGACAAGGTCCACACGGGGTGCTGATGCCGCCTCGGTTTCCACTCTGCTCTCGCTAGAACCCTGTCAGCAACAAATGCTTCAGGTCTACGAACCAAACTGCAGGACCCCAAAGAGCCATACTGCCCTTTTAACCTTCCGTGATGTTTCATCAGAGTCTAGTACAAGAAAAGATGTACTTTTTTTCCGGGGGTGGGGTGGGGGAAGACTTTAAAATGTTTAATTTATATTAAAGTATTTATATAACTATGTATTTAAAATAAGTATACATTCAAATGGTTTCCCTGGTGGCTCAGACAGTAAAGCGTCTGCGTGCAATGCGGGAGACCTGGGTTCGATCCCTGGGTCAGGAAGATTCCCTGGAGGAGGAAATGGAAACCTGCTCCAGTACTGTTGCCTGGAAAATTCCATGGATGGAGGAACCTGGTGGGCTACAGTCGATGCAGTCGCAAAGAGTTGGACACGACTGAGTAACTTCACTTTCTTTCTATACATTCAAATGTATATAATAAATATCTATTATAAATATTTGTAATTCTCCTAGAAAACACCTAGAACATGTCTTCTTAGTCCCATAAGAAGTGTTCTCAAGTTCAAGCCCAAGCCTCTTGGTTATGCTGGCCAGCATCTTTCATAGAAGACGCACTACGTGGCCCACCGTGACCTCGCTGGAGCCTGGGGCCTCCGTCTCCTGGGGGTCTCGCGCCTGCGAGGCCCTGCGACAGGGACGGGGTGCCAGCGAAGTGGCCAGCGGACGACGGCCGGTCCGGCCTCCCCACCACTGCCTGCCTCGCTTCCTGACAGCATCGCAGCAATTACCCTCCAGGCAGCTCAGCTCATTATCCTTATCTGTGGGCAGAGCCATCAGGAATACATTCATACCAAATCCAATTAGGGAATCAGAGCCTGACTCCACTGCTAATCTCACTGCACTAATTTATAAAATGAACTGGCCAATTCTTCTTCTTTGGGCATTACATTAAAATCCTCTGCAGGTGCCAAACAACTCCACGAGAAGGCCAGGATAAAAAGCAGGAAAAATTGCCTTAGATGAGCCAAAACTTGCCCTAGCAAATATCAGGTATTATTACTAGATAAGCCTGGGGTCAGGATGTGAGCTTAGACAAGGGTGTGGCTTACAAACAGGTCTTATTTACTCATTGTTGTTGTTCAGTTGCTAAGTTGTGTCCAACTTTTGCAAACCCATGGACTGTAGCACATCAAGCTTCTCTGTCCTCCATTATCTCTGGAGTCTGCTTAAACTCACATCCATTGAGCTGGTGATGCCATCCAACCATCTTATCCTCTGTGGTCTCCATCTCCTTTGGCCCTCAATCTTTCCCAGCATCAGAGTCTTTTCCAGTGAGTCAGCTCTTTGCATCAGGTCACCAAAGTACTGGAGTTTTGGCTTCAGTGTTAGTCCTTCCAGTGGATATTCTGGGTTGACTTTCTTTAGGATTGACTGGTTGGATCTCCTGCAGTCCAAGGGACTCTGAGAGGATGACTATGCTTCACCACTGAGTTTTAGTAACAACGTGGGCACTAAGGGACAGCTAGCAGACTTGGAAAGAGACTGCACGTGGTCCCAGAGCCAGCTCTGCCCCTAAGGAGGCACTACGGAAGCAGCTTACTCCTACCCCGCCACCTCCAGTTTCCTGAGCTGTGAAATGATGTGCTATAAAGCAGTGGTTCTCAGATTCTAGGGGCCTCTGGAACACTCAGGAAATTTTTTAAAAAAATGCAGATTCGCTGTTCAGTCCTAACAAAGTCTGACTCAGAAGGTCTGTGGGGAAACCCAGCCCTAACAGCCCTGGGAGCACAGCTCTAAATGAGGGTCCTTCCAGCTGACCTCCCTGACCTCTGATCCCAAGATCTCTCCTAGCTGTAAACACCTACATAAAGCTCAAACACAAGGAAAAATTGATGCTGCAGAAATCTAAAAATGATCACTCTTAACTGTACTCAGTTAAATCACATCAGTAATCGCTGGAACTCAAGGTGCCCTGAAGTTTCAGGAAGAGGAGGAGTTCCCTGTGCTATACAGTAGACTCGGGACCTTAAAAGCAGGCTGGGACCATAAGCCCTGAAAATCATGCCCCTGTGAGCCCCAGCCTCAGCTCCACAGTGTAGTGTTCTTTAAAACGTGGGCTGAGCAGCTACAAACCACTATCTGAATGAAGGGAAACAGCCACAGAGGCAACTCAGAGCACCACCGCCTTGACAGCCCTGGAGTCTTAAGTAGGACACACTATTAACTGGGTTTTTAGGCCAGAAGAGCCTCATGCCTGTCAGCTAGTGACTTTTACTAATGATACTTTCAAGACTTCTAAAACAAGGGGAAAAAGAAGATGAAGGGAAATAAGAATCCTGGGACTCCCCATTTAGCAAGGACCTGGATCAAAATAAAGTGGCCTGGGTTTGCCTCTCTCAGGCAGGAAGCAAAACAAAAGAAAAGCTTCCTTCTAAAGCACACACAGAGACCTGAGCTTCAAGGTCCTACAAAACCTTCCATTTGGTATTATAGGCCACAGAAAAGAAACAGGAATTATTGCCAATGTGATATATAAACAGATACATACATCCCCACAGCCAAACTCTAAGCTCCCACTAGAGTGTGGTAAAGGGTCTCTTCCACTGCCCCCAACCCTGTTTGGGGGCACATTAAGAGCACCGGGCAAACTCTGAATAATAAGCAAAGACCACATCCACCAAAGTCTGTTTACAGCACTCCTGGCAGGACAAGAGTCTACACTCTAAGCAAACTAGTCCCATGTGATTGAAGGTTTTATCTAATATACCCGTTATTAAGAGTATGTACACTTCTCTACAAAACAGAGTTACAGTTCAGTTCAGTTCAGTTGCTCAGTCGTGTCCGACTCTTTGCGACCCCATGAATCGCAGCACCCCAGGCCTCCCTGTCCATCACCATCTCATGGAGTTCACTCAGACTCACGTTCATCGAGTCCGTGATGCCATCCAGCCATCTCATCCTTCATCGTCCCCTTCTCCTCCTGCCCCCAATCCTTCCCAGCATCAGAGTCTTTTCCAATGAGTCAACTCTTCGCATGAGGTGGCCAAAGTACTGGAGTTTCAGCTTTAGCATATTCCCTCCGAAGAAATCCCAGGGTTGATCTCCTTCAGAATGGACTGGTTGGATCTCCTTGCAGTCCAAGGAACTCTCAGGAGTCTTCTCCAACACCGCAGTTCAAAAGCATCAATTCTTCGGCGCTCAGCCTTCTTCACAATCCAACTCTCACATCCATACATAACCACAGGAAAAACCATAGCCTTGACTAGATGGACCTTAGTTGGCAAAGTAATGTCTCTGCTTTTGAATATACTATCTAGGTTGGTCATAACTTTCCTTCCAAGGAGTAAGCATCTTTCAATTTCATGGCTGCAGTCACCATCTGCAGTGATTTTGGAGCCCAAAAATAAAGTCTGAAACTGGTTCCACTGTTTCCCCATCTATTTCCCATGGAGTGATGGGACCGGATGCCATGATCTTAGTTTTCTGAATGTTGAGCTTCAAGCCAACTTTTTCACTCTCCTCTTTCACTTTCATCAAGAGGCTTACAGTTCCTCTTCACTTTCTGCCATAAGGGTGGTGTCATCTGCGTATCTGAGGTTACTGATATTTCTCCCGGCAATCTTGATTCCAGCTTGTGTTTCTTCCAGTCCAGCGTTTCTCATGATGTACTCTGCATATAAGTTAAATAAGCAGGATGACAATATACAGCCTTGACGTACTCCTTTTCCTATTTGGAACCAGTCCGTTGTTCCACGTCCAGTTCTAACTGTTGCTTCCTGACCTGCATACAGATTTCTCAAGAGGCAGGTCAGGTGGTCTGGTATTCCCGTCTCTTTCAGAATTTTCCACAGTTTCTTGTGATCCACACAGTCAAAGGCTTTGCCATAGCCAATAAAGCAGAAACAGATGTTTTTCTGGAACTGTCTTGCTTTTTCCATGATCCAGCGGATTTTGGCAATTTGATCTCTGGTTCCTCTGCCTTTTCTAAAACCAGCTTGAACATCAGGGAGTTCATGGTTCACATATTGCTGATGCCTGGCTTGAAGAATTTTGAGCATTACTGTACTAGCATGTGAGATGAGTGCAATTGTGATGTAATTTGAGCAATCTTTTGCAATGCCTTTCTTTGGAATTGGAATGAAAACTGACCTTTCCAGTCCTGTGGCCACTGCTGAGTTTTCCAAATTTGCTGGTGTATTGAGTGCAGCGCTTTCACAGCATCATCTTTCAGGATTTGAAATAGCTCCACTGGAATTCCATCACCTCCACTAGCTTTGTTTGTAGTGATGCTTTCTAAGGCCCACTTGACTTCACATTCCAAGATATCTGGCTCTAGATGAGTGATCACATCATCATGATTATCTGGGTCGTGAAGATCTTTTTTTGTACACTTCTTCTGTGTATTCTTGCCACCTCTTAATATCTTCTGCTTCTGTTAGGTCCATACCATTTCTGTCCTTTATCGAGCCCATCTTTGCATGAAATGTTCCCTTGGTATTTCTAATTTTCTTGAAGAGATCTCTAGTCTTTCCCATTCTGTTCTTTTCCTCTATTTCTTTGCATTGATCGCTGAAGAAGGCTTTCTTATCTCTTCTTGCTATTCTTTGGAACTCTGCATTCAGATGCTTATATCTTTCCTTTTCTCCTTTGCTTTTCACCTCTCTTCTTTTCACAGCTATTTGTAAGGCCTCCCTAGACAGCCATTTTGCTTTTTTGCATTTCTTTTCCATGGGGATGGTCTTGATCCCTGTCTCCTACCAGCGGGGAAGGGGGGATAAACTGAAAGATTGGGACTAACATATACACATATGGTACATAAAGCAGATAACTGATAAAGACCTACTGAATAGCACAAGGAACTCTACTCAATGTAATGGCCTACATGAGAAAAGAATCTAAAAGAGTGGATATAGGTAATGTATAACTCATCCACTTGGCTATACGCCTAAAATTAACACAGTATTGTCAATCAACCATATTCCAACAGCAATTTTTTTAAAGAAGTATGTGGCCCTGATTCTGGGATTACTGAGATGGGTGTCCTATGCGCTTTTACTAGGGAAAATTTTTTTAAAAAACACTACATTACTTCTCTTTTCAGCTGTGTCCCAACAGGTAGGAATGAACCAGCGTGAGACCCCATCTCCAAGCTGCCATCCTAGACTCCAATCCCGCCCTGCTGTGTGCTCTCGGATACGACTCCTTGCTACTGAGACTCAGGTCCCCTAGCTTATAAAAATCCCCTTGCCTCCCAGGACCTGTTGCCAAATTTAAGTGAAATAAGGCACAAGAAAATCTCTGTGAACTCTGAGCTGTCCCGTGCCCTGTATAACCACGCTCTTCCATTTCACAAATAGTTGCTGATGGACCCAGCTTCTCCCAAGCAACTGCTGGTTGGGCCTACTGTTCAGAAAGTTGTATATTCAGGTTTGATTCCTCAGTGGTCTCACCCAAGTTGGTAATGAGCCTGTTAAAAGTTTGAAGCCCTTTTATCTGAGAGTCCTAAGAGCACTAATTAGCAGGGATGCCATTTTCTCTGTTAAGACATGTTATCTAATGTTTCATACTGGAAGCAAACACAGCCAAAGACAACTCCAGAGGCCTGAGCCCTCCACTCTCCTCTGCCTTCAGGAGGGCCCCAACCCTGGAGGGGCTGCCTTGCAGACGATCAACACCCAGTCTGCAGTGACTGTAATGCCTGCACACGTGCCCCTGAGGCCCAGGGGGAAGAGTCAAGCCAGGCTGGGGCAGAAGGAGTCGCCTAGGAGTAGAAAGCCTGCTAATGTCCCTTCAACATCCCCAGGGTGTCCCTCCATGGCATGTAAGTTGTCTCCAGGCCACAGCTGAGTATGTCCCCTGCTGAAGAGAGTGCTCGGAGCTCAGAGTCCCTCACTCCCTGGAGCCCCTTTCAAGGGTTCCCAAGGTCACAGGGCAAGTGGCTGCAAAACCAAGAAGAAAACCCTGGGTCATCGGAGTTCAGCTCCTGAACTCAGTGGCTTCAGGGAATTTAAAAACCACCTACTTCCTCCTCAGGAAAAAAAGAAAAAAATAGGGATCTGCTTTAATCAATGTAAAGCCACAAGTCACAGACGGAAAAGTACCTGAAATCTCCATATCAGTAAGCAAACTCTTGACTGAATTTAGATAAAGAGACCCCCTTCACCCCCATGGGTACATTTCCATTGGTTTCTCAAGGTTCTGTCTCAGAGGCCAGCCATGCATAGCATCTGTTGGTAGCAGGGTGCTGGCTTTACTGGACATGCATTTTGCACAAAACACAATTCCCCAATAGGAAAAAAAGTCAAATCTCCAATTCATCAACCACAGCTCAAGCAAGGGGAGACTGAGAGATGGTGGCAGCCCTGGGAGGAATTTCGGTGGGGGGCGGGAATGCCTCCCCACCTAAGCAGCTTCTCAAAGCACTCCTTTCCCAACACACACACTCCCTCAAGAGGATGGTGAAAATTAGAAACCCCCCCCTCTCCTTCCGCCCCTTAGGGCAGGGTCCAGACACCTGTGCACATGGCCGACGCCCCCCCCCCCCGCGCAACAGCACCCTTGGGCACCTGGTTGCTGCTGGCACTGTCCTCAGGCCCAGAGAGCCTCCCCTGGATCAGACAGGCTTGAAGGTAAACAGCACTCCCTGAAGAACACAGAACACACAACTGCCCTGGCCTGCCTTGGGCAGGGGATCTGGGGCCAAGGCTACAAGCTGCTGGGGCTATGGGCTGCAGGTCTGGCTGAGGCTCCAGAAGGCTCACGCCCGCACTGAGTTCCTGCCCAGCTCCTGTGTATCCCCAACGAGGGGCACAGGAACCCCCAGGGAAGGGTGCTGAGGGCGTCCAGACACTGGTGGAAGGACAGTCAGCTGAGGTGGTTCAGGGGCCATAAGAGGAGCCCTTGCCTCGGGAAACAAGACTTCATGCCCATTTGGGAATCGGCAGACCCACATCCAGCCAGCACTCTCTACCGTGTGGGGAAGCAGAGCCCCTCTCCGAGAATCCCCTCCGACTTCTTGGTGGAGGCTGGGGCTCTCCCCACAGATTGCACACACGCCTCAGGTCAGGCCCTGGCTCCTCACAACCCTGCTGGATGGGTACTGGTGTACACCCATTTCTCAGAAGGGGAGACTGAGGCTGGGGAGGGGGAGGTGAGTGATTTTACCAGAGACCACCGGACATGTGAACCCTTTCCCTATTCCTGCCACACCTGTACACTGTGGGATTAATGACTGTTGGCGGCTAAGGTCAAATGAACATCTGCAAACCCTTCGTCTTCCCAGGGGGTGAAATCGCAGCAGAAGGGAAAGCATTTCATTTTGCCTGGTGGAGCTGAGCTGAGGCGCAGACCTGGAACATTCAGTTCAAGTGTGCTCTGGGCCAGGGAGCCAAGGTTCAATGCTGAGTCACCGCCTGGCTGAGGCAGGGCAGTGAGAGTGGGGCACTCAGTTCTGAGTCACCACAGACCGGAGACTCCTCAGGCCTAGCCCAGGGCCTCTGCTGGGAGCAAACCCAGGTCTAGCCCAGCAGCAGAGCCGGGTCCTACTCTGCCCCTCGGGCTCTGTGGGATAATCTGGAACATTCAAAAAAGCCACGTGGCTGCCTTCCCTGCTACACACATGTTCTTTCCTATCTTCCTGCCGTTTCCACTTCTAAGCCATTCATTCATTCATTCATTGTCCAAGAAAGAATTTTTAACATAATTGAAAAAAACACAACAATTTTACTTCAAATTTTCAAGAAACCGAGGAAGTTACTTCAAAATAGGAAACGCCTGTTTTTCAACAGGATGCTAGGGAGTTTTCAGGGCTGAGTCCCCTCTCCCTTACTCAGGACGCAGCTGGGGGGGCTCTCAGGAGGCGCTTAAGGTGCACAGCGCTCCCCAGGTGGCGCAGCGGTGGAGAATCCGCCTGCCAGTGCAGGAGGCGCAGGAGACGAGGGTTCCAGCCCTGGGTCGGGATGATCCCCTGGAGTGGGAAACGGCACCCCACTCCAGTATTCTTGCCTGGAGAACCCCACGGACAGAGGAGCCCGGTGGGCTACAGTCCGTGGGGTCGCAGAGTCGGGCATGACTGAGCACACACGCACGCTATGCACATATTATGGAGGCAGCGAACAGTCTGCAATCCTGGGCTCTTCAGAACCGACAGTGAGGAAGGGGCTTCGCCGCTCTGCAGCGTCTGACCTTACTGCCCGGCCTCACAAGCACAAAAACTGGAGACAGAGCCTCACACAGCCCTGGCTCGGTGGCGTCTGGCTGCTGACAGCAACCAGCCTCCCCGAGAGGCCGGCTCTAAGAGGCTGTGTCACTGGCGGGGCCAAAAATGACCGCCTCCAGACACCTAACGATGAACTTAGGGAATCAATACCCAAGTCCCCTGTGGAGAACAAGCCATTTAGAAAGTCAATAAAAAGGAGCCGGCAACTGGGAGGCATCTGGGGACGAGGCTGCCGCCGCTCAGGAAGGACAGCGGCTTCCCGCGACATGCACGTCGGAAGGGGCGCTTTACTCCAGCAGCCCCCCCCCCGCGCCCAGGCCCGCGCGCTCCTCTCCGCCGGGCGCTTTGCTCCAGCAGCCCCCCCTCGCAGCCCAGGCCCGCGCGTTCCTCTCCTCCGGGCGCTTTGCTCCAGCAGCCGCCCCCTCCGCAGCCCAGGCCCGCGCGTTCCTCTCCTCCGGGCGCTTTGCTCCAGCAGCTGCCCCCTCGCAGCCCAGGCCCGCGCGTTCCTCTCCGCCGGGCGCTTTGCTCCAGCAGCTGCCCCTCGCAGCCCAGGCCCGCGCGTTCCTCTCCGCCGCGGAGTCGCGCATGCTGAGCCCGCCGACCCTGCCAGGCCCCGCAGAGGCAGAGATGAGCGAGGGGCAGAGGCTGCCTCTGGGGCGCTCAGCCCACGGGGACACGACCTTGAGGCAAAGCAGGAACGTGCTGCCTTTTGGAGGAAAGTTTCAAACTGAAGCAATGTGGCATCTAGAGCCGGGATGGGCTGCTTCCAATCCGAGAAAAGGGGGAAACGCTTTCTGGAAAATGGCCCTGAAGGAGGCAGAACTGTTCTCCGTGTGACATTTAACACCATGACTTGCAGAGAGCGGGCACTCAAAAAATTTCGGCAGAGATGAATGAGCGGAGACTGCGGCTTGTCTTCTCAGCTCAGATCTAGGCTCAGGAAAGGAGCCAATGTGTCTGACGAGCTGGAGGAGATGGACTCAAGGCTGTTTAAAATCGGGGCTGCGCCTGGCAAGCTCGGAGTATAAAGGTCTAAGTTTAAAGCAGCAGCCAGGCCGGCTAGCAGCGAGTCTGTCTGTCACCTGGGGTGGAGGCAAAGCTCTGCTCACAACAGTCTATTCTGTCACAGCTGACAGGCTTCAGGCCAGGCACCTGCCCTCTCTCCACCTCTGTCTACTCGTGTATAAGGTGAATCTGACAGCTTCCACCTTGGTGAGCGCCTTTGAGGGTTTAAACAGATAAGGTTTGTAAAGCACCCACCTGTGTCTGGCACATGTCTGCAAAGGTGTTGACAGACGGGAAAAATCAGTTCCTCCCTTCCTACAGAAATTCTGATTAAGCTTTTGCGAGCTGCCTGACTGGCTGAAAAGCTGCCGAGGCCCCTAAAGAAATCGTCCTAGAAATATGTGAAGACTGAACAACACCAGCTATCTCACCCGACCACACGATGCCAAACAAGGGCTGGAGATCAACTTTCACATCTGCAAAAGGAGGGGGACTTGGAGCCTCGCTTCAAAAGTCCAGCTTTTTGTCTGAGAGCTGAGGCAAAAAAAAAAAAAGGATCATGGGCATGCAGACATGATTCACGAGCCATGGGGATCCGGGAGGGCCTGGAGAACTCTACTGTCAGGTACGAGAGAGGTTTCCTTGCAGTTCATCAGCACTAGAGGATCCTCAGAGGTTCCCGATAAGCAAAGCCTTCAGCTACTGCTCCCAGTTTCTCTATATAAGGTGTCTTAAACATGTTAAGAGCAACATTAACACAGCAGAACTATGAAGGAGAAAGAGTAGGTTTGGATTTATGCACGGCTTCCTAATTTTTACGAAAAATGCCAGGTCATTTTTAAATGTCAATGGGAAGGAACCAACGTATAGAGTGGTTTATATAAGGCAACTGTGTGTCATTCCAGAAACGAGGACAACGCTCATCAAGCCTCATGGGTGGCAGGAAGCTTTCTGACTCACAGGCAGCCACAACAGCATCAAACGGCTAAGCCTTCCCGGCCCTGGCTAATGTCAACCACCGCCACAGTTCCTGCGCGCTGTCTCTACCCCCCGGTAAAGGGCAAACATACGCCGCGACACAGGGGCCAAGGTATTGGTCAGGTCTTGCATAGCCCAAACACAGACTGTTCGTCAGAGGGGAGAACGAAGGTCCTGGATGAGCTGGGCTCCAAAGGCATTTGTTTGGCCATGTTCTTTATCAAACCCTCAGCAAACTGCTATTCATCTGTGATACAGATATTTGCTCCAGAGTCACTGCAACTGGCTGGAAATACAAAGGAAAGAATGGCCGCTCCTTTCCTGTGTTCTGGTTCTAAGAGGCACAAGAGCTTGCCATCGATCTGCAAACCACAAGATGATCTCATCTCTCGGAATATTCAGGAAGCTCTCCCGAACGTGAAGGGGAACAAATGGGTCTCTGCTTCAACTGAAACTCAAACCAGCTCTGAGTCGCTCTGCAAGGATGCTCCTATCTGTCTCCTATAGGGCCTGAGGGTAATCTGTCAAACGACTGTGGTGACATTCGGCTGGCAGGGCAAGCCTCTGGCCTGCTTCTGCTGGAGTTCACAAGGGTCCGGGGATCACCTCCCCACACCTGGCACTGGCACCCTGCCAGGCTCCATCCCTCCCCTTGCCATCCTCTTCATCACCCCCAGAAACTCAGGCACCTGCTGAGTTTCACCAGGAAGGAAGGGAGGCTTGGGAGATGGCTCTGAGGGTTTAGATGTGCTCCCTTGAGGATGCCAAGGCTCACACAGGTGCACATAAAGTCATAGCTCCCCCACGCCACCCCCTCTAGGATGTGGGATCATTGTCCTTTGGTGACTCCCAAGTGCCCGGGCGCCAGAATCAAGAACCAACAGGGCAGCTTTTTTGACATACAGATTTCTGGGTCATATCATGAAGAACCTGGATCCAACAAGGGAGTACGCACAGCTGGCAACCTGTGTTCTCCTCAGGCTTCTCTGGAGACTGCCAGGCTCGGGAATCCGGGCCCAGGCACCTCCAGGACCGGAAAAGCTAGAACTGCCCTGCTCCTCTGCCCAGGGAGGTTTGCGAGGGAACAGCACAGCGCCACACTCCAAAGCATCTGGCCTCTGTTTATTTCACAAGGCGAGCCAGAGGAGCGGCCTGCATAGAAACTGTACATCTCAAAGAGGATGCCAAGTCCTCTGCCAGAGAAGGAGCCTGGACTGGTAGGAACTTGCCAGGAGACGTGTGCAGAAAATCGATATCCAGGCAGACTGCAGGTGGGAAGGTTCAGATTCTCAGAGTGGAGCTGCAGTAAGCCCAAAGCCTTTGCCTTTAGCTGTCCTGCCCCTGCAGTGAAGGGCAAGATACTTTCACTTGCCCCCTCTTTAAAAATGGGATGAAAGGTCACTCTAAACACCTCAGGGAAATGGGAGAGCATCAACTCTAAGACAACAGCAAATAAAACTAAACCATATACAAAGTTCTAGTCTTCTTCTTTCCAAGAAATTCATTCATTTACCCATATGATTAAACTGCAAACACCCCAGAAACCGTCTTCCCCTGAAGAGGGCTTTCTCTGCTTTTCATGTTCAGTGAATAGCTCTTTATTGACTGACAGCATCTTCCCTGGAAGGTAAGGATGCTCAGAGGGTCCTCTTAGCTCAGTTCCTCTAAAATGACCCCTTGTTTTTTGCCAGAGCTCTTTTCTCAATCCACATTAAGAAACCAATTTCTGATATAATGTGCTAGTGAAGGATATTCACTTCATGGCAAATAGATGGGGAAACAATGGAAACAGTGAGAGACTTTAATTTTTTGGGGGGGGTGCTCCAAAATCAATGCAGATGGTGTCTGCAGCCATGAAATTAAAAGACACTTGCTCCCTGGAAGAAAAGCTATGACCAACCTAGACTGCATATTAAAAAGCAAAGACGTTACTTTGCCAACAAATGTCCTTCTAGTCAAGACTATGGTTTTTCCAGTAGTCATGTATGGATGTGAGAGTTGGACTATAAAGAAAGCTGAGCACCGAAGAATTGATGCTCTTAACTGTGGTGTTGGGAGAAAACTCTTGAGAGTCCCTTGGACTGCAAGGAGATCCAACCAGTCCATCCTAAAGGAGATCAGTCCTGAATGTTCATTGGAAGGACTGATACTGAAACTGAAACTCCAATACTTCAGCCACCTGATGCAAAGAACTGACTCATTGGAAAAGATCCTGACGCTGGGAATGACTGAAGGCGGGAGGAGAGGGGATGGATGACAGGATGAGATGGTTGGATGGTATCACCGACTTGATGGATATGAGTTTGAGTAGGCTCCAGGAGTTGGTGATGGACAGGGAAGCCTGGCATGCTGCAGTCCATGGGGTCCCAGAGAGTCAGACATGACTGAGCTGCTGAACTGACTGTAAGATTTTCCATTGTATTTATTCTGGAGTGAGGTGTCATTCACAGAAGTTAAAGTGAGTTAGTCACGTAGTTGTTCTGTGTACATCAAAGTACAGTCTTGAAAGCCATGAAGCCCACAGAGCTAACGAAGTGAATGTTAGTTTTCCCCTTATGTTCTAGTGCCACGCTGAGAAAGCTCAATTAATTTGGTAAGCAGCTCTTTTCTTGAGTTGATGACATCCAGCCATCACCATCCAAGTAGTCACAAAAGTCAGAAGGGCAGAAAAACAATCAAGTACTCCAGCCCGCACAGTTTAAATTTCATAGAAATTTAAGACTCTTCTACCTTCTTCTGAACAACAAACTGCCTCTTAATTAGGACTTTCCGGTGTAGGTCTCTCTTTGCTATTGGTACTGGCTGAATGGCCTTTGGAAACACACGTGAACTCTCTGGGTTTCTTTCTCAGAAAAATAGAGGCTGAGTTAAAAGATTTTAAACGATCTTTTGACTTAAAAATTCTGTTAAAATTTTCAAATCAACTTTTACGGCATCAAACTTCTGATTTACTAGTTCTTATGTTCTACTTGTTGAAAAAAATAACAGTAACCTAACCTGTTTCCCCCACTCCCTGAAAAAGTTTGTAAAACCACAGCCTAACCCATCCACCATACGAAAGATCTCAACCTGCTGGGTGAGTTTCACGTTGAAAACCAAGCGCCAGCAATGTGGCATGTACACTGAACTCACAGTGGATATGTTCCTACTTGACCTACACTCACCACCACCGCCGCCAGTGGATTCTGACTCTTCCTGTCTCTATAGGAAGGAAGCCTCAGAAAGACAGGATTTTTTTTTTTTTTTTTGGCCTCAGTAAAGATCTACACCCTTGCAGGCTGCAGTAACAGAGGTGGTTTAAAATGAGCTTTAGTTTCACTCAATAATGGGCTGAACAGAAAAGCGAAAGGAATACATGGTTATGTCGATCCCAGCTAATTACAGCCTCTTGAAATAATTTTCAGGAATAAATATACAATTAACTTCTTATAAGTATAAGCTGCTGATTATACAATACCTCACTGTTGGGCACCAGAGTTTCATAAATATTTTAAAGGAAAAGCTGCATAAAACTGAAGATGGTTAACACAGATTTTTTCCTTCTAAAACAATGGTTTATAAAACATTTTTAATTCTGGGAATTTTTAAATCTTCAAAATAACTTATCAGTTCTTCATGTCTTTTATTTTGCCCAGACTATTTCTTTTTGCCAAGCTTTACGTTTTGAAAAAGCTCAAAGTTATAGAAAATTACAAGAGCAGTACAATTAGTTATAATTTTTTAAATTAACGGACTCATTCCAAGTTTATATTTTCAAATTTTCATGGTTCTAAGGATTAAGCAGTATAGACACCCCTGCGTATATGTAACTAAGGCATACTTCTAATAGAAAAGTATTACTACTAAATTATTTGTGTATTGGGGATAAGAAACAAATCCTAAATATTTTAGTAGCATAACAAAAAGGCAATGTATTGATATTTTTTTAAAAAAAAATCTCTTTCTGACCAGAGTGAGGCGGTATCTAAGCCAATAGCCAACTAGGAGACAGTCTCGCATCTTCAGTTTAGAAATTGCCTGGAAGACTGCATCTTATTTTTAACAAGTCATACTAGAATATATTCTTAGTGAAGACAACTTTCAAACAATAACACAGTTTTAATTTCAAATACAGAAGGGAAAAAAAGAAGAAAAGGAATGCATTTACATCAGTCTCCTGAGTCACTCTGTGCCTGAGGTGGGAGAGTGAAGTCAAGATACCCTCAACCAAGTTCAGGAACTTGAGGATGTAAAATTCCTAAGAGACCCTAAAGGACCCCCCACAGAAGCTTGCCAACGGTCCCCTGGCGTCTGCCAAAGCACGGTCAGCAGAGAGAAACGAGGATCTGAGCCCTGGAAGCCGGGTGGAGACCGTGGCAGGGCCTGGCCCGGGCCTTGGTGCTGAGCAGGCCGGCCACCCGTCGTCTCCTGGCCCAGGGCCCCTCGAATGGAGCCGGTGGACGGGACCTGGTGCCACTGCGCGGGTCCCATTTCCCGCCCGACCCCCGGAAACCAAACACGGCCCAGGGAGGGCAGTCCTCTTGGGAAGCTCCCCACACTGGCCCAGACGCCGGCCAAGGGCGGGCCTGGAGAGTGGGCTCGTTGGGGGGTGCAGCAGGCCGACCCCCCTGGGCGCTGGCGTCCTCCTGGGGATCCGTGTATTCCAGGCGGCCTTCACTGACCTCCGAGGCACCGGCTGCGGCCGGCGGGCACCTGGCGCCTCGCGTCCCCGCAGCCGGGCCCAGTCCAGCCGCCCCCGCCCGGCACTGTCCCCATACTGGCCGTCGATGGGGGTTGGGAGGAAGGTGGAGGGGAGCCGCTGGCCAGGGTGCGGCGCAGGCCTTGCTCACCTTGGGGCCCTCGGGGGGCACGCGCGGGTCGTTCCACGTCGTGGTGCGGTTGTTGTGGTCCACGAAGAAGGGCCAGCCGGTCTGCGGGTCGATCTTGATCTCCCAGCCGGGGGGCAGGGGGTCGCGGTCGCTGGCGCCGTTGCCGGACGCCATCTGCACCATGGGCGAGTGGGTGGCTGCGCTCATGCTGGGTCGGGGTCGGCCCGGAGGGGCGGCCGCCGGGGGTGCTGGGTTGCAGGGTGCCGGGTCGCGGGGTGCTGGGTCACGGGGTCGCGGGGTGCCGGACCTCCAGGTGCAGGGTCGCTCGCTGGCCGCGGCCGGGGCGGAAAGTCGGGAGCGCCGCCGACGTGTCCGGGAAGCCGGCGCCGGGCACCTTTATGAATTAAAGGAGGGGGTGACGTGGCCGGAGAGGGCTGGAAGTGTCTGGAAATAGCCTCCTCGCTGCCAAAGGGGAAGGAGGAGATAAAGGGAGGTAGCAACTGGCCGGCTAGAAACTTCTGGTCCCATCCAGAGAAGTTGGCGGCGACGCGGGTTGGATGCGGAGCTCCGCCCTGAGTCATGGGCTATAATCGGGGCGGGGCGGGGCGTGGGCGGGGCGTGGGCGGGGCCTCCGCCGGCCGCCCCTCCTCCACCTCGCCACCTCTTCCCCCTGTTCGCGGCTCTCCGGGGCGGGGGCCCCTCGGCGGAGTCGTCCCTGAGCTGGGCGAGGGGTTTGCATCTGCGGGATCCCTGTGTCGCCAAGCGGCAGGTCGAGCGAACCCCCGGGGACGTCATCTGTGTGTCCTGGGCCGGTTTCGGTTTTCAGACTCGCTTGGTCTTCTTCGAGCCGCGTGGGTGTTCCCGGGACTGGCTCCTTCGTGTAAAAACAAACTCATCGTTAGCCTTTTAAATCGTTGGGCATTAAACTAGAGTCCCACCTCGCCTTTGCACCCCCAGAGTACTAATACTCCGGGACATTGGTGACCCTCAGTTAATCACTTTTTCCCCATGGGCTTAAGGGCCGTCCGGAAGGGGCTCTGGAATGTTGATCTGAAACCAGAAGCAAGCTAGGGAGAATAATGGAAGTAAAAATAGAAATTCACCTGCCTTTCTTTCGAATCCTAAAGAAAGATTGCATCAGCGCATGCATGTTGCTGAAGCACATGTCTTAAATGTAGACCCTGTCGTTGCAGTGAAGAACTTTAAAGAAAAAAACATTCTTTGGGGTTTGGGGCTTGTTGATGGTGCAAGTTGGTTCTTGCTATCTTAATCTGACCTTCATTTGGAAAGTAGTGTAAATCATGCGTGCTCAGTCACCTCCGACTCTTAGCGACCCTGTGGAGCCTGCCAGGCACCTCTATCCAGAGAAGAATACGGGAGTGGGTTGCCATTTCCCTCTCCAGGGGAATCTTCCCGACCTAGGGATCAAACCCATGTCTCTTGCATTGCAGGCGGATTCTTTACCCGCTGAGCCACCTGGGAAGCCCTTTGGAAAGTAGGAAAGAATACAAATTATGAAAAAATTTTGTGTAGTTAATGAAATGGTAGTTGCACTTGTAACCTCCACTAAGCACCTCATTTCCTCTGGGAGAGAGAAAGTATGCCCACAGAGGTGGTATGCTGGGAGGTCTCATTTTAGATTTTTAGGCCTGCAGCCTCATTCCCTTCCCCAGAAACATTTTTGAGAAGGTGCCTTGGGCTAAAGTAATATTGGGCCCAATATTCCAACTCAAATGCAGAGGACATTCTGGAACCCTCAGAAACACTTTTTGGGGGTCTCTTCCCACCACCAACTTACTCCTTTTGGAGCAAATGCTGAAGATTCCTGCCAATCATTTTCAGTGGAATGGGAGTCTCACTTACATAGGTCTACCCATCAGCTTTAAAGTACAAAAACTCAACTTTGTGAAAATACAGAGATGTTTAAGCCCCTGTACTAGGTCAGGCTTTCCAGGTGGCACAGAGATAAAGAATCTACCTGCCAACAAGAAAATGCAGGTTTGATCCCTGGGTCACGAAGTTCCCCCTGGAGAAGGAAATGGCAACCCACTCCAGTATTCTTGCCTGGAAAATCCCATGGACAGAGAAGCCTGGCAGGCTGCAGTCCATGGAGTCACAAAAGAGTCAGACATGACTTAGTGACTAAACAACAACTGACTCAAGTCACCACCAAATACACAAGAGACTGAGGTATAAACCCAAATGCTAGTGCACCAATTTACCATAAGAAGTATTATTATTGAAAGAGCCGGGCCCTCAAGTGCAGAAGTCAGTGGGCCTCTTTTTTATTTTCACTTTTGGTCGCACTGGGTGGCATGTGGGATCTTAATTCACTGACCAGAGCTTGAATCTGTGTCCCCTGTATTGGAAGTACAGTCATAACCACTGGATTGCTAGGGAAATCCCAGTGGCTCTCATATTTTTCCTTATTTCTGAAGCCTTGAGCAGAAGGTTGGGCCCAGAGTCCATAGTCACTAAATTTGTGTTTTCTTCCTTTGCTCGATTTCACTACAACTGCATTTAAAGACGGAACATTCTTTGCTAGTGTTAAGGTTTGTTTGCTTTTTTGTTAGATTTGCTAGAGAAACAGGGAGGAAACAGTTTCCTCTGGGATTAACATATCCTGCTTCTGAGAGTTATAGCCCATCAGGGGTTTCAAGTGGGTTTGTCTACAATGGAGTCATAAATCTTGGAGAACTGTCTGGAAGAAGCTCCTTTAAGCCGTGCTGAATAATGAGGCATATGTCTACTCTTGATGGCTTTTTCTTTTTCTAGATCTTATGACACTCATTCCCCAGGGGCTATAGACTGAATATTTGTGTCCCCCAAAGCTCATATATTGAAACATATTCCCCAATGTGATGCCATTTGGAGGTGGGTCCTTTCGAGCTGCTTAGATCATGAGGATGGAGACGTTATGAATGAGTTTAATGCCCTCATATATATTAAAAAAAAAAAACAAAACCCAGAGAGCTCTCTCCCTGCTTGCTTCCACCATGTGAAGGCACAGTGAGGAGATGGCTGTCCTCTGGCACCTACCAGACACTGAATCAGCTGGTGCCTTGATCTTGGAATTTCCAGCCTCCAGAATTGTAAGAAATACATTTCTATTGTTTATAAGCCCCCCGGTCTGAGTTAGTCTGGTATAGTAGCTCGAATGGACCAAGACAAAAGGCCTGCAGTTCATTTGCCTATCAGAAGCTGAAGCATGACCCTGAATTTCCATTTTTCTCTTTCCATCCAATCATCATTGAGTCTGTAGATGGCATCACCTCGGTACTCTTTGTTTAGGAGTATCCCCTCTTTCTTTAGTACCACCAGCCTAGTCCAGGTCACCCTTGTCCCTCATGTGGACCCTGGAAACAGCCTCTTAGGTTGTTCATGTCCAATCCATTGCCCAAATGGTGGCCAGAGTGACCATTTTCAAGCACAAGTGGGCCGTGTCCTTTCTCTGGTTAGAATGCTTGAATGGCTCCCTTTATCTCCAAATCCAACACTCGTTGGCCTGGTGTGTAAAAGCCCCTTCTTCCACTCTCTCTGATGCCTACTCTTTGCTGGCTCTGCTGGACTACACCATGAGCAACTACCTCCTCAACCTTCTTCGCCACTGCTGACACCTTTGCCTGGCTGACTCCATGGTTATACTCCAGGTATCACCTTTGATGTCACTTTCCTTTGACTTCCTAGTCTGGGTCATGTGTCCTTTCTAGATGCTCCCATACAAATCCTGGGGCACCCTATCAAATGCGCTGCATTGCAGTTGCTTGCCTGATGGTCTGGTTTGCTATGCACTGAGTTTCTTGAGCCTAGGAGCAGAATCTGGATTGGCACTGAGTGCCCAGCCTCTAGCACAGTGCCTGGCCATTAATAGTTGTACAAACAATGATTGTAATGGTGGCCACGGGGCAAGCATTCACTGAAGGCCAGGCACTGTGGTATGAGCTTTATGTGGATGATCTCACTTAATCTTTGCGATAGTGAATGTAATCCCCTTGCAGGAATGAAGGATCTAGATGTTGAGAACATTGTGGGAAACCAATCACCAGAGTCCTTTGCAGACTGACTAAGCTGATGAAAGTTCCTTTGGATTCAACTTGCTAACGTGCTCTCCCAGCTCCAGAGCATGCCCCTGGGGTGCGCTGCTACTTGCTTGGGACTGCATCCCAGCTCAGCTTCTCCCTCTGCTCAGTCCTGCTTCCTGGTCTCACTTTTACTGGTATTACTCTTAGGAGGATCCCTTCATAAAATCCTGTTGGCCAATTTCTGTCTCGCCATCTGCTTCTCAAGAAACTAACCCTGGAACAATCCTCCCAATAGCCTAATGGACACTTATTACTAAGGTTCTCCTCAGTTAAGGTTTAAAGACACTAGGTAACTTGCTCAATGTCCCAAAGCTTATGACTTGGAGAGGTGAGACTTGAACTCAGTCAACTAACTCTAGAGCCTATGCTTCTAACCAGGCACTCGATAAATTCAGTCAGTGAGTTGATGGCTTATTTTCCACTAGTCACCAAGGTAAAAAAATTTAGTTCCTATCCTTCCCTAGTAGCTAAGATGGTAAAAAAAAAAAAAATTTGCCTGCAATGTGGGATACCTGGGTTCCATCCCTCGGCTGGAAAGATCTCCTGGAGAAGGAAGTAGCAACCCTCTCGGTATCCTTATCTGGAGAATCCCTATGGACAGAGGAGCCTGGCGAGCTACAGTCCATGGGGTCTCAAAGAGTCAGACACACCCGAGTGACTAACATCCAGAAACAGAGCTTTGTGCATATAATCTTCTCAATGCCAAGGAAACCATGATCACAGCCTGGCCTGTCAACGGTGTGGACGGGCTTGGCTGACTCACAGTGCAGGTCACCAAGAAGCGATTCAAGCCCAGCTCTAATGGTGAGTTCTAAATGAAAATGTCACCTGAAAGATCTCTGTATCTGGATGATTTAATCCATTTCTAATGGAACACATGAGCTGGCGTAGAACAGCCAGTTCTCCCTGATCTGTGCAAAATGCTGATTATCCCAAGTTGTTTTTGTTTGCTTTGGGATGTGTTCAGAGATCAACACATGCAGCCTTGCACAGCTTCACCAGCCAGAGCCTCCCAAGGGGACCCTTCCTCTATGGGCAGCCTAGACTAGGGGAGGCCAGGGCCATTAGGATGGAAGCCCTGGCCTCTTGGAATGTCCTGATGGTCAGGCTCACTGGGAGGGGGCCACAGGCAGGAGGTAGTCGATGGGAGAGAGGAATAGATACCTTGTCTGGTTCTGCTGTAGAGACCTCGAGAATAAGCTCTAGATATATGCCCTGCAGAAGGGGAGGGGAAATCAATATGGTTTTGCTCAAAGTTTCAGATTTCAGCACTAACTTTGCATCTGTTTGTTATTAAAAGTTAAAGTCTGTGCCTGCTCCAGCCCTGTGCTCTCTGACCTCCTGAGGCAGGTACATCCTGTTCCAGGCAGCTGGGCCTTTAATCATAAACTATTCTGTTTTGCTATTTAACTGTCTATGTTCTTCCCTGAAAGGATGGCAAGAGCGTTGGAAATGGGGACTCTAGTGTTAAAATCTAATTTTTTTTAATATCAGGCACTGGTGCTAAGCATCTCAGGACCTGATCTTATTTATTTCACTCAGCAATTCTAGGAGGCATTAAGCCCATTGCACAGAGGAGGACACAGGTTTAGAGATGGTGAGTAACTGGCCCATATTCACATAGTTGATCGGCAGGTAGAATAAGGATTTGAAATGAAATCTGTCTGATTCTACAGCCTGTGCTTCTCCACCCTCAGTGAGACCCAGGTCAGCAGCTGTACTGGGTTGGATAGGTGGTAGTTGGTGGCTGCTGAGTTGTGTCCAACTCTTGCAACCCCATGGACTACAGCCGGCCAGGTTCCTCTGTCCATGGGCTTTCCCTGCAAGAATACTGGAGTGGGGTGCCATTTCCTTCTCCAGGGAATCTTCTAGATCCAGCGAAGCCCATGTCTCCAGTACTGCAGGCAGCTTCTTTACCAACTGAGCCGCCAGGGAAGCCCAGCTTGGGTAGTGCTCCTCCCAAATTCATGTCTAGCCAGAACCTTAGAATGCGACCTTACTTTGCAGATGTATTCAAGTTAAGATGAGGTCAGGGGATCAAGACAACCCTTAATCCGATGACAAGTGTCCTTATAAGAGGAGAAAAATGTGGTTACACAGACACAAACACACAGGAAATCACCATGTGATGCAGCAATGGGAGTGATTCCCCTACAAGCCAAGGACTGCCAGCAAACACCAGATGCTGGGAGAGGTAAAGAGGGATCCTGTCCTGAGACAGTAAATTTCTGTTGTTTTAAGCCATCTAGTTTGTAGTATTTAGTTAAGGCAGCCCTAGGAACCTGATATAGCAGCCATACTCTCAATCTCTACTGCCTGTCCCAAACATTGCTTCTGTAATCCATAACAAGAACTACCCTTTGGAGCGTAATTGACAGATTGTGTCACTTGTCCCTCATTAAGAACAGCCATGCAGGCAGGAAGACTTTCTTGATTCCTTATCATCCCAAATCAGCTTTCCTTGTCTGAGGAATTAGTTCCTTTGTTGTTCAGTTGCTAAGTTGTGTCCAACTCTTTGTGACCCCATGGACTGCAGCACACCAGGCCTCCCTCCCTGTCCTTCACTATCTCCCAGAGTTTTCTCAAACTCATTGAGCAAACTATTGAGTCAGTGATGCCAACCAACCATCTCATCCTCTGTCACCCCCTTTTCCTCCTGCCCTCAATCTTTCCCAGCATCAAGGTCTTTTCTAATGAGTTGGCTCTTTGCATCAGGTGGCCCAAGTATTGGAGCTTCAGCTTCAGCATCAGTCCTTCCAATGAGTATTCAGAGTTGATTTCCTTTAAGATTGACTGGTTTGCTCTCCCTTGCAAAATACTAAACTCTCAATTCATTTGAAGTAAAACACTTGAATATGTTTTGATTTTCTGTATATTGTTATTATTATTATTATTTATTTGGCTGTGCCCAACCTTAGCTGAAAAAGTTGGCTTAAAACTCAACATTCAGGAAACTAAGATCATGGCATCTGGTCCCATCACTTCATGGCAAATAGATGGGGAAACAATGGAAACAGTGACAGACTTCTTGGGCTCCAAAATCACTGCAGATGGTGACTGCAGCCATGAAATTAAAAGACATTTTCTTCCTTGGAAGAAAAGTTATGACCAACCTAGATAGCATATTAAAAAGCAGAGACATGTGCTCGCTTCGCAGCACATATACTAAAATTGGAACGATACAGAGAAGATTAGCATGGCCCCTGTGCAAGGATGACACGCAAATTCGTGAAGCGTTCCATATTTTTAACATCACTCATTATCAGAGAAATGCAAATCAAGACCACAGTGAGGTACCATTTCACACCAGTCAGAATGGCTGCTATCCAAAAGACTACAAGCAATACATGCTGGAGAGGATGTGGAGAAAAGGGAACCCTCTTACACTGCTGGTGGGAATGCAAACTAGTACAGCCATTATGGAAAACAGTGTGGAGATTCCTTAAAAATTGCAAATAGAACTGCCTTATGACCCAACAATCCCACTGCTGGGCATACACACCAACGAAATCAGAATTGAAAGAGACACATGTACCCCAGTGTTCATTGCAGTGCTGTTTATAATAGCCAGGACATGGAAGCAACCTAGATGTCCATCAGCAGATGAATGGATAAGAAAGCTGTGGTACATATACACAATGGAGTACTACTCAGCCCTTAAAAAGAATAAATTTGACTCAGTTCTAATGAGATGGATGAAATTGGAACCGATTATACAGAGTGAAGTAAGCCAGAAAGAAAAACACCAATACAGTATACTGACACATATATATGGAATTTAGAAGATAGTAATGATGACCCTATATGTGAGACAACAAAAGAGACACAGAGGTATAGAACGGACTTTTGGACTTTGAGCGAGAGGGAAAGGGTGGGATGGTTTGGGAGAATGGCATTGAAACATGTATACTTTCTTGTAGGAAACGAAGCGCCAGTCTATGTTCAATGCAGGATGCAGGATGCATGGGGCTGGTGCACAGGATGATTCAGGTAGATGATGTGGGGTGGGAGGTGGGAGGGGGCTTCAGCATTGGGAGATTGTGTTCACCTGTGGCTGATTCATGTCAATGTATGGCAAAACAAATACAGTATTGTAATTTAAAAAAATAAATAAATAAAAATTAAAAAACCATAAAATAAAATAAATAAATAAAAAGCAGAGACATTACTTTGCCAACAAAAGTCCTTCTAGTCAAGGCTATGGTTTTTCCAGTAGTCATGTATAGATGTGAGAGTTGAACTATAAAGAAAGCTGAGTGCTGAAGAATTGATGCTTTTGAACTGTGGTATTGGAGAAGATTCTTGAGAGTCCCTTGAACTGCAAGGAGATCCAACCAGTCCATCCTAAAGATCAGTCCTGGGTGTACATTGGAAGGACTGCTGCTGAAGCTGAAACGCCACCTCATGAGAAGAACTGACTCAATTGAAAAGACCTCTGATGCTGGGAAAGATTGAAGGCAGGAGGAGAAGGGGACAACAGAGGATAAGATGATTGGATGGCATCACTGACTCAATGGACATGATCTGAGTAAACTCCAGGAGTTGGTGATGGACAGGGAGGCCTGGCGTGCTGCAGTCCACGGGGTTGCAAAGAGTCGGACATGACTGAGGGACTGAACTGAACCTTAGCTGTGGCATGTGGGATCTAGTTCCCTGATCAGGAACAGAGCCTGGGCCTCCTGCAGTGGGAGTGAGTTTTTGCCGCTGGACCACCAGGGAAGTCCCCTAAGTGTATTTTTAAATGAGTTTTTTTCTTCTCCTTTCACCTATCAAATTCTCCAAATCTTAGGGTCAGGTTGCAGTGATGTTATTCTAACCATCAATGAACTGATAGTTTATCAAGCCAAAAACAGAATAGAAATGGAGGAAGGGGGTGAAAAATGCCCAGTTACCTAAGTATTCATTCACTCCACCTAACACTTGAGGGCCAGTCTCTAGGATCATAATGATGGATGAAATGTGGGCTCCGTCCCCTTTGTGGAGGTGAGAACTTCATGAATAGTTAAATCACATAACCAAACAGTAAAAATGTTGTGGCAGAGAATAAAATGTTCTAAGAGCTAAAAGACAGAGAAATCAACCCAGACTGGTAAATCTGAGATGGCTTCAGGGAGCATTGGAAATTTATACTGGAAAAAAAATTATTTTTTAGTGGGTAATACATTTGCCTGCTTACACACCTCTAAAGGGCACCCAAGGAAACTATTTTCATTTGCTAGGGTTGCTGTAACAAAGTACTACAAACTGGATGGTTTAGAACAATGGAAACTTACTGTCTCATAGATCTGCTAGCTAGAAGTCCAAGATGAAGGTGTCTGCTGGGTTGAGAGCTCCTAAGAACTGCAAGGGGAAAAAAGTCTGTTCCCATGCCTCTCTCCTGGCTTCTAACAATTTGCTGAGAATGACTTCAATCTCTGTCTTCATCATCAGTGTTTTCTGTGTGCTTGCCTGGGTCCAAAGGTTCCCTTTGTATAAGGATACACGGCCTATTGGATTAGGGGCCCACACTGCTCCTGTGTGACTTCATCTTAGCTAATTACATCTGCAATGACCCTATTACAAAATAAGGTCTCATTCTGAGGTACTGAGGATAATGGCTTCTGCAAATAACTTTGGGAGTCACAATTCAACCCATAACAGTATTAAGAAAAAGATAAATTTCATTATTTTTCTCAGATGTTCCCAAGTCTGCTGGGTTCTGGCTGCCAGATCCCTGCAACCAATATCCCCAGGGGTCCTCCATGCATTTCCCAGCATGTATGTGCATTCCCCCACACACAAATTCTAGCACATCACATGCACTGGCAACCGCCTTATTCTTTTCACTTAATACCCTGTGAAATTTTCCACATCAGTTCACACAGACCTTCCTTATTTCCTTAAGTGGCTGTACAATAGGCTATAATTTGTTTCACTGGAACCCTGTTAATAGACCTTTAGAGACTTATTACAAACAACAGCACAATGTATATTCTTGGGCATACGTCATTTTGCATGAATATACAAGTACATCTATTAATACCTGGAGGTGGGAAGTGCTTGGTCATCGAACCAGTGCATTTTGAGATGTTTTACCAAATTGTTCTCCAAGGAGGTCAGAAAAGGTCAGTCTTGCCCAACTGTGTTTACAGTGCCTGCTTCCCTGCAGTCTTTCCAGACTGTGTACCTTACTTTTCCAATCTTTGCCAGTCTGATATATTCCCTTTGTACTTTAAATTTGCATTTATATTATTATGAGCAGAATCGAGCATCTTTTCATCTGTCTAAGAGATATTTGGTATTCTTTTTCTTTGAACAGCCTGTACCTATCCTTTGCCCATTTTTCTGTTGGAACTGAGGAGGAATGAAAAGGATTTTTACAGATGCGGAAAGAGGGAATTTTAATAGGGACTGGATAATTGTGGGGCACCGGAAGATGAGAACTGGCATTGAAAAATAGCTTGAGGACCTACCACCTCTGCAGTTGCTTGAGATATCTGGGCCAGGCCTTTCCTCCTCCTCCAGCCTGAGCGACAGCCTGCTCAGGTACAGAGGGGAAGTCTGGAAATTACATTCTAGGTCTAGAATTGCAGATTTGAGCTTGGACTGTGAATTGTTTGAGAAATCACTAGGCCCCTCCTCTTGAGCCTGGTTTATCTCCAACGGGCTGATTAAAGTTGGTGGAGGGGAGGTGGAGGCATAAGAGGTTGGAGCTCGTGGCCTGAATTAGTAATCAGTTTAGGAGAGAGATGAAGCCTGAAACAGGACCGTATGTCCTAACAAGACAGTCGGAGGCCAAGTTCAGAAATTCCTCCCTCAGCCACAGCATGCTTTTGTGTTGTTCTTTTGTCTTTATTTTCCTGGAAGGTATGACTGAGGGTGTCTGAAGAGTTGTTTTCAGAACTGAGAAAGGACCAAGCTATGCTTTGGTGTCTCTGCAGTCATGTGGTTTGTACTCTGGGAATCAGGCAGATGTCAGTCACACACCCTCTATTGTTTCTAGAAAGTTCATGAGGTGGCTTCCAGAGCATCTGTCAGGTATCATTGTTCTATTCTTCCATTCTTGGTGGATTTATTGACAGTAGTTCCTGGGCTTGGCCCAGTTCCCACAAACTCAGACATGTAGAAGCTGACCTATGCCTTGCAAAATGTTAGACCCTAATTAGAGGAATAAGAGTACCATGATGGTGAATTGTCTGTGTCAACTTGGCTGGGCCACAAAGCCCAGATACTTGGTCAAACATTCTGGATGTTTCTGTAAAGACGTGTCTTGGATGAGATGAAGGTTTAAAAATAGTGGACTTGGAGTAAAGCAGATTGCCCTCCATAATGTGAGTCAACCCTGTCTAATCCACTAAGGTCTTAATCAGAATGAAAAGTGATGTCCCCCTGAGCAAGACGGAGTCCTACAGCAGACTGCACTTGGACTTGGGGGCCCTCTTTACTGGGCCCCCAGCCTGCTGGTCTACCCTGAAGCTTTTGGACTTGCCTTTCCACATCGTGTGAACCAATTCCTTAAAATAAATGTCTTTCTGTCCCTCTCTCCCCTGTCTCACTCTGTAGATAGATAAGCAGATAGATAGCTGGATAGATGGACTCTGTCGGTCCTGTTTGTCTGGAGAACTCTGACGAATGTAATGACTGTGGGTTGTGTGGCCCTCCAGGCAGTATCTGACTTAGCCCAGGTGGAAAGAGATGCTGAGGGGAGGGAGAAAGTGGGGGCCTCGGGAGTCAGGGGGCCTTGAGCAGGACCTGGAGAGCTGAGGAGGATTTTGAAGCAAGGTCAAGTCTGGGTAGGTGCAAGAAGGGGGAAGGGCCTTCTGGGAGGGGAGACAGCAGAGGAAAGCTGTGGCGTGAGATCCAGCAGTAGACACGACGGAGACACGGGGCTCCTGGCTCCAGGCCCCTTCTCCTCTGCAGCTGTCAGATGAACTGGACCTTGTTAGTGGAAGTACGTGCTTAATGTCTGACTCCATCTCAGGCCAGAAACTGGTATTTTCTGAGCATATGTATACCCCTTGCCTGCCTAGATCCTTCACGAGTCAGTGTTAAATAAATATTTATGGAGTGAAGGCATTCACTTCATCCTCATATTGAATTATAATCTATGGAAGAATGAATTCTCAACCTTGTTCCAAAAGGGGTCAAGAAATTGGCAGTGACAGTTAAGAGAATTACTTTGTCCCAATGGGGAGATAATTTTATTCCTTTCTTTTCAAAAATGTACTTGTGAACAACTCAGACAATGCAGACAAATAGAAAATAGAACTTCTGTAGTCTCACTGCCTGGAAATGAGATGGAAATTAAATAACATTAAATCACCCTTAACTGCCAAACTAATGCCATTTGCAGCAACATGGATGGTCCTAGAGGCTGTCATACTGAGTGAAGAAAGCCAGACAGAGAAAGACAAATATCATGTATCACTTACATGTGGAATCTAAAAAATGGTACAAATGGACTTATTTACAAAACAGAAATAGGGTCACAGATGGAGGAAACAAATTTACAGTTACCAAAAAGGGGTGAAAGGGTGGGGAGCGATACATTGAGAGACTGGGATTGGCATATAAGCACTAATATATATGAAATAGATAACTAATAAGGACCTACTGTATAGCACAGGGAAGTCTACTCAATACTCTGGAATGACCTATATGGGAAAAGAATCTGAAAAAAGGTGGATATATGGATAACTGATTCATGTTGCTGTACAGCAGCAATTAGCACAACATTGTAAATCAACTTCAGTTAAAAACGAATATTTTTTTGGCCACGCAGCATGTGGGATCTTAGTTCCCTGACCAGGGATCAAACCCAAGTCCCCTGCAGTGGAAAAGCCGAGGACTGCCAGGGAAGTCTCCTCGCTAACAAAAAAATTTTTTTAGATCACCGTTCTTGTTATTATTGCCACGTCGTCAGAATTTTCCTTGCTCTTGAACCAGGACTGTCGTATTCATTGGCACCTATTGCTGTGTGTTAGGGACTGAAAACAGAGGTAAAAGTCAGACACAGGGTCTCCCTGCCTTCCAGGAGGGTTGGGCAGATAAGAGAGAGTCTCACAGAATCTAAGCTTTGCCCAGCTTGGGTGTTCCTGGGCGGCCTCTTGGCTGCTGCACACACACACAGTCTTTCGTTGTTGCTGCGCTTGAATACACATTTTCCTTTCCCCTTCCAAGGCTGTGGGGAACAGACCTCTCAGGGCATTTCTCTGGAGCCATTTCCATTTTATACAAAATGGGGTGTTCAATTTGAAGGACCCTTTTCAGTTTTTTCTTAAGATCTCCCTGGAAACTCAGCCTCTTTAGTTTAATGTTTTGGGGGAGGGTTTCGCTTTTGTGTTTAAAGGTCGAATTCTTCTACTGGGCAGCAACTATTCACCCTGACAAGCCAAACTGGTTTAGTTTTTTATCACTCTTCACTCACCAAAAGATGCATTATCCTTAGTAAATAGAGGGGAATAATTAGCAGCATTTCCTTTGTTTTTGTTTGGATTGATTTTAGTGTTGTTCATTTTGGGTACATAAGTAATAAATAAGATGCACCGTTGTTTGAAAATGTGCTTTAAATTTTAAGCTCCTGTATAAATGGAGCATTTCATCCAATGTCTTAATCTGTTATTTCTCGGCATTCTTTATGGTTGTTCTTACAGGTGTAGGCTAGAGCTTAACCCACCTGTGCCTAGGAAAGGGCTTCCCTTGTGGCTTAGCTGGTAAAGAATCTGCCCACAATGCGGGAGACCTGGCTTCAATCCCTGGGGTGGGAAGATCCCCTGGAGAAGGGAAAGGCTAACCACTCCAATATTCTGGCCTGGGGAATTCCAGTCTATACAGCCCATGGAGTCACAAAGAGTTGGACACAACTGAGCCACTTACACCTAGGAAAAGTCTGTTTTAGTTTTCCAAAATTTTTTTGTTTCCCAGATTAATTTTGTTAATTTTATCCATCGAGCTATCCCATACTGTTTCTTGGGCCACAAGATAGCAAGACTTACTTGAGAACAGGAGCAAGCAGTTTTTACCTTCACAGTATCTGCAACCTGCATGCTCTGGAACAGGCTTGGTGCGCCCCTGGGAGTCTATACTGTGTTCCTTACCCACAGTGCTAGGCTGGTAAAGGTGCATTTGAAAGCTGGGAAAGGATTTCCCTGGCAGTCCAGTGGTTAAGACTCTGAGCTTCTAGCACAGGGGACACAGGTTCCATCCTTGGTCAGGGAACTAGGACTCCACATGCCATGTGGTGTGGCCAAAAAATATCTCTTTAAAACAAAACAAGAAACCCAAACCACTTATAATGTAAAAAATAACAAATTTAAAAATATTTTAAAAAATAGAACACATATTTAAAAAAGAAAGTTGGGAAAAGCATTTGCTAGTTATTAGCAGCTCATGGTCCCTGCCAACAGCAGGCAAGTCCCAGAGACAAGGGAGGCCAAGCTATGCTCTAGCTGGACTCCATCCCCAACCTCATGTGGGAGAGGAGGCCAGCAGTTAGGTTTCTTTCTTACCCATATAAAAAGCAGAAGGAAGAAAAAAAAGGCAGAACTAGGTTTTGTGATTATAATTTTAAAATTTGCATTGTTTTCTCTGTAACTAACCAAGCAATTTATATAACTCTGTAAACACTGGGAAGTACAGAAGTCTCAGAAGAAAATGAACATCTCAGGGAGGGATGGGAACTTTTAAGGAGGCAGGATTAAGTTTGAGATGGGGAAGAACTTGCTCACAGTTAGACGTGAGCTCCTTGTTCACTGACAATGTGGACAAGGAAGAGGACTGAACGAACAGCCTCTAAATGACTTGTCTGCTCTGATTTTGCGATGGGGCAGCCTGTCCTCAGCCTGCTGGGATCTAGACAATGTGTCTCCTCTTCCTCACCGCTACCCACACAGAGCAAGAGAGGCTAACTGAATCAAGGCTCTCAGAACGGCACGGGCAGAAGAGGGTTAGTTCCCAGGAAATGCCACATCTGTTCATTCATTCACAATTCTTGAAATATGTATTGAATAGTCATTATGGACTGTGCACCACGCCAAGCTCTGGGGATGTTCTGTGAGCAGCACAAACTCTAGACCAAATCCCCACACAGGCAGGAAGGTTGCACAGATAAGAATTTAGTAACAATTGTTAACACCAAGAAGCAGCAACCATCCTAGCCCAGAAGTTAGGAAGGCATCTTTGAGGAAATCACACATCAGCTGGTCCTTGCTGGGTGAGTAGGAGTTAGGCGGGGCTGAGGACTGCGGAGGAGCCAGTCTACAGTAAGTGTGAAGGTCTGTGTTAAGGAACCTTCAGGAAAGGAAACAAGGCCAGTGTGGTGGGCATGTGGTGGCACGGGGCTCCACTGTGAAGTGAGCTGGGCCCGATCTTGCAGGGCCATCGAGGGCTCTTTAGGGTGTGGGACCTTATGGTGAGGACAATGGGAGCCATTTGCAGAATTTTAAGTGAGGAGTAGTCCGATCAGACTTGTGTTTATCTATGTATTTATTTTTGGTTGTGGTAGGTCTTCATTGCTGTGCGGGGACTTTCTCCAGTTGCCGCTCTTCCTTGCAGTGCACAGGCTTCTCCTTGCAGCAGTTTCTCTTATGGAGCACGGCTCTCGGTGCACAGGCTCAGGAGTTCTGACACTTGGGCTTTTTTTTTCTGAGGCATGTTGAGTCTTCCCAGACCACGGCTCGAACCCAAGTCTCCTGCTTTGGCAGCAGACTCTTAACCACTGGGCCACAAAGAAAGTCCCAGATTTGTGTTTTTAAGAAACCTTTTGGCTGCCATATGGAGAATATCTTGTAGGAAGGCAAGGCTGGAGGTCAGGGGACTCATTAGGAGGCCAACATGAGCATTTAAGTGAGAGATGCTGCTGCTGGGCCTAGAAGAGGGATAATAGTAATGAAAATTAGGTTTGATTGAATGTATAACTAAGTCCCAGGCACCTGCGTGATTTCATTCAAGCCTCACAAATGCCTGTGAAGTTAGGTGTCATTAATATTGTTGTTACTTTTTTTTTAAAGATATTTTTTGATATGGAGCACTTTAAAAGTCTTGAATTTGTTACAAAATTGCTTCTGTTTTATGTTTTGGTTTTGGGCCCCAAGGCATGTGGGGTCTTAGCTCCCCGACCAAGGATCAAACTCGCGCTCGCTGCATTGGAAGGTGAAGTCTTAAACACTGGACAGCCAGGGAAGTCATTATTATTGTTGTTTTATAGAGAACACCGAGGCTCAGAGAGGTTAAGAAAGTTGCCCAAGGTCACACAGTTGGTGAATGGAGAGTCAAGATTTGAACCTGGGCACTTTGAGTCAACATTTGAACCTTACCCAAGGTCACAGAGTAGAAAGTGTCAGAGTCAGGATATAAGCCCAGGCAGGTCCATCTGATCAAAGCTATGGTTTTTCCAATAGTCATGTACAGATGTTAGAGTTGGACCATAAAGAAGGCTAAGCACTGGAGAACTGATGTTTTCAAATTGTGGTGCTAGAGAAGACTCTTGAGAGTCCTTTGGATTGCAAGGAGATCAAAACAGTCAATCCTAAAGGAAATCAACCCTGAATATTGGAAGGACTGATGCTGATGTTGAAGCTCCAATACTTTGACCACCTGATGCAAAGAGCTAACTCATTGGAAAAGACTCTGATGCTGGGAAAGATTGAAGGCAACAGAAGGGAGCAGCAGAGGATGAGATGGTGAGGTAGTGTCACTGACTCAGTGGACACGAATTTGAGCAAGCTCCAGGAGACAATGAAGGACAGGGGAGTCTGGTGTGCTGCAGTCCCTGGGGTTGTAAAGAGTCAGACACGACTTGGTGACTAAGCAACAACAAGCTGGCTGTTAACCATATTAACAGGGGGCAGGCTCTTAACCATGGACCATGCAGCTTCCAGGAGCTTCTACAACATACTGGTCCTCCTACCCAGGGCCAGGCTTCAACAAAGCAACCCTCATTCCAAGTGAAAGCCCAGAAATAAAACTGGCCCTCAGACATTTAAAGTATAAAGTTTGCGACTGGCATCTTTGGACCTAAGTTCACTTATGTAGAAATCGTGAATCTGCTATAAGCTGTTTATTAGCATGGCCTGTGGAGAAGGCAATGGCACCCCTACTCCAGTACACTTGCCTGGAAACTCCCATGGACAGAGGAGCCTGGTGGGCTGCAGTCCCTGGGGTTGCTGAGGGTCGGACACCACTGAGCGACTTCCCTTTCACTTTTCACTTTCACACATTGGAGAAGGAAACGGCAACCCACTCCAGCGTTCTTGCCTGGAGAATCCCAGGGATGGGGGAGCCTGGTGGGCTGCCATCTATGGGGTCGCACAGAGTCAGACACGACTGAAGCAACTCAGCAGCAGCAGCAGCATGGCCTGAGCTTCTGAAAGCGTTACTTTCCAGACATTATTTTCTGAATTGGTTGGGAGGCTTTTTGTAGAAGGAGGACAAGTTATCTGATGAGGGGTCCACAGGGAGACTTTTCTCAGACTTCTGATGACATCATTCCATTATGTAGAGGTGGCCTTCTTGGTGTTGAAAAAAACCTTTGCTTAATTTGGATGCCTATGGAATTATATTTGGAGGGATTGCTATTAAAGGAAACCAGCGGAAGGGCAGTTCCTCATAAGCACAGATATCTCTGTATAATGGAGACCACAGCTTTCCTTGTGATCTAGAACCTGAAGGAGGTGGATACTCCTATGCTTAAGTGTTAGTCGCTCAGTCATGGCCGACTCCTTGCGAACCCATGGACTGTAGCCTGCCAGGCTCTTCTGTCCATGGAATTCTCCCAGGCAAGAATGCAGGAATGGGTTGCCATTTCCTTCTCCAAGGGATCTTCTGAGCCCAGGGATTGAACCCAGGTCTCCTGCATTGACGGGAGGACTATTTACCATCTGAGCCCCCAGGGAAGGTCATGTGTTGAAACAATCCTTTAAAGGAAACGTCAGCCCCTGGAGCCACCCACAGAAGTCATTCCTATTTCAGAACCTTCCAGAACTTCCCACCACTCTCAGGGAAGAACTCAAGAACTTCACTGAGGCCCCATACCTGTCACAGCCAAACTTGCCAACTTCTCTGTACCTTCCAGCCCCACTACGGAGTCTCACCTCCCCCACAAATATCCTATACGGGTCCCTTCTTGCCAGAAATGTCCTTTTCCCTTCCCTTCATATGGATCCTTTCCATCTCATCCTTCAAGATCCTGCAGAAGGGTCTTAGGACACTTTCTCCACTTGACTCAGGTACTACTAACATAGCTTTATTATTTGGTGTTGTTATTTAGTTGCTCAGTCATGTCCAGTTTTCAACCCTATGGACAGCAGCACACCAGGCTTCCCTGTCCTTCACCATCTCCTGGAATTTTATTATACACAAATTATAATTATTTGGTTATGGGTGTCTTTCTCTTTAAACAGAGAGGCAGGGATCAACTTATTAGTCTTCATTTTTCTTCCTTCTCCTCATCTGTGGCCCTCTGTCCAGCACAGCGCTTGTTGAACAATACTGGGCAGATTACCCTTCCTGAACTCTGACCCCACCTCCCTCCACCCTCAACTTAGCAAGGCTGTCCTGACCACAGACTAATGTCTATGCTGAAGTGTCTATGTTTTGGACCATATGAAACTTGACTTCCCTACGTCTCTGAGCTAGGAGTGGATCCCCAGAACACAATTCAATGGCTGGCGTGTGACTTGTAATGACCTGAGGGAAAGTGATGAACCAAGCCCTCAGGCTCTGCTTTTAGGAATGTGAAGTAAGAAGCAGCATTGGCAGAAGACGAGGGTGTGACTGAGTCACATGAAGGGGAGAGAACAAGGGTGAAGACTGAGGGACGCTGGCTATCTAAGTGTCCAGAGCTTCCTCGGCTCCAGGCTGCTCTCCAGCTCTTGTCTGATTTCTGAGCTCCAGTTTCCCATCGTGGTAGCCAGCCTCCAGGATGGCCCCATGACCATTGCCTTCTGGTACTCGCTCCTGTATAATCCTTTCTCACACTGAATAAAGCTGACTTGTGGGGCCAGTAGGATATCGCAAAAGATGGGGTGTGTGACTTCCAACATACAACATAAAAGACATTGCAGATTCTTCCCTGGTCTCTCAAGTCAGTCCCTTTGGCAGAAGCCAGTCACCACACTAAAGACAGTCAAGCGTCCGTGTAGAGAGGTCCTTACGGAGAGGCGCTGACCAGCACCAGCTTGTGTGTGAGTCACCAGGGAAGCGGAGCCTCCTGCCCCAGTCAAACCTTCAGGTGACTGCAATCCAGGCTATCTTTTTTTTTTTTTTAACTGGAGGATAATTGCTTTATAATATTGTGTTGGTTTCTGCCGTACATCAAAATGAATCAGCCATAGGCATATATATATGCACATATGCCTCCTACATCTTGAACCTCCCCTGGCTAACATCTTGGCTGCATGAGCCCAAACCTCCAGCCAAGCTGCTCCCAAACTCTGACCCATAGGCACTAAGTGAGATAATAAGTGTTTCCTGTTGTTTTAAGCCACAAAATTTGAGAGTAATATGTTATGGAGCAATCAGTCAGTTCAGTTCAGTCGCTCAGTTGTGTCCAACTCTTTGAGACCCCAAAGACCACAGCACGCCAGTACTCCCTGTCCATCACCAACTCCCAGAGCCGACTCAAACTCGTGTTCATTGTATCCGTGATGCCATCCAACCATCTCATCCTCTGTCGTCCCCTTCTCCCACCCTCAGTCTTTCCCAGCATCAGGGTCCTTTCAAATGAATCAGCTCTTTGCATCAGTTGGCCAAAGTATTGGAGTTTCAGCTTCAGCATCAGTCCTTCCAATGAATATTCAGGACTGATTTCCTTTAGGATTAACTGGTTGGATCTCCTTGCAGTCCAAGGGACTCTCAAGAGTCTTCTCCAACACCACAGTTCAAAAGCATCAATTCTTCTGTGCTCAGCTTTCTTTATAGTCCAACTCTCACATCCATACATGACTACTGGAAAAACCATAGCTTTGACTAGATGGACATTTGTTGGTAAAGTAATATCTCTGCTTTGTTATATGCTGTCTAGGTTGATCATAGCTTTTCTTCCAAAGAGCAAGCATCTTTTAATTTCATGGCTGCAGTCACCATCTGCAGTGATTTTGGAGCCCCCAAAATAAAGTCTGACACTGTTTCCATTGTTTCCCCATCCATTTCCCATGAAGAGATGGGACCAGATGCCATGATCTTCATTTTCTGAATGTTGAGTTTTAAGCCAACTTTTTCACTCTCCTCTTTCACTTTCATCAAGAGGCTTACAGTTCCTCTTCACTTTCTGCCATAAGGGTGGTGTCATCTGTATATTTGAAGTTATTGATATTTCTCCCTGCAGTCTTGATTCCAGCTGGTGTTTCATTCAGCCCAGTGTTTCTCATGACATACTCTGTATATAAGTTAAATAAGCAGGGTGACAATATACAGCCTTGACATACTCCTTTTCCTATTTGGAACCAGTGTGTTGTTCCATGTTCAGTTCTAACTGTTGCTTCCTGACCTGCATATAGATTTCTCAAGAGGCAGGTCAGGTGGTCTGGGATTCCCATCTCTTTAAGAATTTCCCACACACTAGTAAAGTAATGCTCGAAATTCTCCAAGTGAGACTTCAACAGCACATGAACCACGAACTTCCAGATGTTCAAATTGGATTTAGAAAAGTCAGAGAAACCAGAGATCAATTTTCCAACATTCGTTGGATTGTTAAAAAAAAAGAGAGTTTCAGAAAAAATCTACTTCTGCTTTATTGACTACACCAAAGCCTTTGACTGTGTGGATCACAACAAATTGTGGAAAGTTCTTGAAGAGAAGGGAATACCAGGCCATCTTTCCTGATTCCTGAGTAATCTGTATGCAGGTCAAGAAGGAACAGAACCAGACATGGAACAACAGACTGGTTCCAAATTGGAAAAAGAGTATATCAAGGCTGTACATTGTCACTCTGCTTATTTAACTTATATGCAGAGTACAACATGTAAAATGCTGGGTTAGATGAATCACAAGCTGGAATCAAGATTGCTGGGAGAAATATCAATAACTTCAGATATACAGATCACACCACGCTTATGCCAGAAAGCAAAGAGGAACTAAAGAGCCTCTTGATGAAAGTGAAAGAGAAGAGTGAAAAAGCTGACTTAAAATTCAACATTCAGAAAATGAAGATCATGGCATCTGGTCCCATCACTTCATGGCAAATAGATGAGGAAACAATGGAAACAATGACAGACTTTATTTGGGGGCTCCAAAATCATTGCAGATGGTGACTGCAGCAATGAAATTAAAAGACACCTGCTCCTTGGAAGAAAGGTTATGACCAACCGAGATAGAACATTAAAAAGCAGAGAGATTACTTTACAACAAATGTCCATCTAGTCAAAGCTATGGTTTTTCCAGTAGTCAAGAATAGCTGTGAAAGTTGGACTGTAAAGAAAACTGAGCACTAAAGAATTGATGCTGTTGAACTGCAGTGTTGAAGATTTTTGAGAGTCCCTTGGACTGCAAGGAGATCCAACCAGTCAATCCTAAAGGAAATCAGTCCTGAATATTCCTTGGAAGGACTGATACTGAAGCTGAAACTCCAATACTTTGGCCACCTGATGTGAAGAATTGACTCATTGGAGAAGACCCTGATGATGAGAAAGATTGAAGGCAGGAGGAGAAGGGGATGACAGGGGATGAGATGGTTGGATGGCATGACCGACTCAATGGACATGAGTTTGAGCAAGCTCCAGGAGTTGGTGATGGACAGGGAGTCCTGGCGTGCTGCGGTCCATGGGGTCAAAAAGAGTCAGACACAACTGAGTGACTGAACTGAACTGGGAGTAGTTTTGGCATAGAATCAGTCTCCTGAATTTGGATCTGGGCTCCATTAGATGCAGGGGAGTGATCTTGGAGAAGTTACTGGCCCTCTCCGTTACTCCATGACTCAGTATCTTGACACAAAGAGTAAGGGTCATCAGATTGTGCTAAGTCATTTCAGTCGTAGCCGACTCTTCTCAGTACTATGGGCTGTAACCTACCAGGCTCCTCTGTCCATGGGATTCTCCAAGCAAGAATACTGGAGTGGGTTGCGGAGCCCTCCTTCAGGGAATCTTCCCAACCCAGGGATGGAACCCATGTCTCTTAAGTCTCCTGCACTGGAAGGCAGGTTCTTTACCACTAGCACCACCTGGGAAGCCTGAGGATCATCACAGGCATCTAGTTATATTACCTAATCATGCTAGCTCACAGAGTTCCTGAGGCTCACAGAGATAATTCGTGTAAAATACCTGGAACAGTGCCTGACACATAATAAGTGCTAAAATGTTAGCCCTTTTTAGAATCACTATGATGATGCCCATTTTACAAAGAAATGGAGGCTTAGAGATGTTAAGTAAGCATCAGTTCAGTTCAGTTGCTCAGTCGTGTCCAACTCTTCGCGACCCCATGAATCGCAGCACGCCAGGCCTCCCTGTCCATCACCATCTCATGGAGTTCACTCAGACTCACGTCAATCGAGTCAGTGATGCCATCCAGCCATCTCATCCTCTGTTGTCCCCTTCTCCTCCTGCCCCCAATCCTTCCCAGCATCAGAGTCTTTTCCAATGAGTCAACTCTTCACATGAGCTGGCCAAAGTACTGGAGTTTCAGCTTTAGCATCATTCCTTCCAAAGAAATCCCAGGGTTGACCTCTTTTAGAATGGACTGGTTGGATCTCCTTGCAGTCCAAGGGACTCTCAAGAGTCTTCTCCAACACCACAGTTCAAAAGTATCAATTCTTCGGTGCTCAGTCTTCTTCACAGTCCAACTCTCACATCCATACATGACCACAGGAAAAACCATAGCCTTGACTAGACGGACCTTAGTCGGCAAAGTAACTACATGTTTTTAACTGTATCACTCTAATATTTCCATAAAAGGTGTTAAGGGATGGTAGACCAAGATTGCTGCTAAGTCGCTTCAGTCGTGTCTGACTCTGTGTGACCCCATAGATAGCAGCCCACCAGACTCCCCCGTCCCTGGGATTTTCCAGGCAAGAACACTGGAGTAGGTTGCCATTTCCTTCTCCAATGCATGAAAGTGAAAAGTGAAAGTGAAGTCTCTCAGTCATGTTTGACTCTTAGCGACCCGATGGACTACAGCCCATCAGGCTCCTCCACCCATGGGATTTTCTAGGCAAGAGTACTGGAGTGGGGTGCCATTGCCTTCTCCGAGACCAAGATTAGTATCACAATATTTTCTTGTAAAGTAAAAAGGTAAAAGAGAGTGAGGGGTTTAGACTCCAAGCTTCCACAGCAGGGGGCGCAGGTTTGATCCCTAGTCCAGAAACTAAGATCCCACATCCTATGCAGTTCAGACTTGGGGTGGGGGTGGGGAGGAGAGTGAATTCTCATCCAAAGAGGAGATGATTGAGTTAATGGAGCAACTCTTCTGAAAACAATCTGTTCTAAACGAAGGTCAGCTGGATTCTGGCCACAAGTTACTTTTGCTGTTATGACCTCCCGTCTCAGGCAGCTGGTTGTTTCAGAGAAGACCCCTGGGCTTGGGGCGTGGGAGCCAAGGCTGCAGAAGCCATTTTGCACAACTCACCAGGAGGTTCGCAGCACAGCTGAGAAGCACCAGGGAGAGCAGAATTGCTAATCACGCTGTCTGCTGATGTAAACTCTATTTGGATCCGATAATGTTTTTAAATAACCTCAAACACAATTAGCACCCTGAGGAGGGGGGCTGGTTGAATGACTAGAGAAATATCATTCAGATGGTTCATTAACTAATTACAGCAATCCACAAACAGTGTCTGGGAGGCAGGGGGCTGTGAGCTGAGTCACAGGGCTGAGTTAGGGACCACAATTCAGCACTCTCTTCTGGCACTAGCATCAGGAGGAGACTTTTTTTTTTTTTAATTTGGCTGTGCTGGGTCTTAGTTGCACGTGGGATCTTTAGCTGTGGCATTCGGGATCTAGTTCCCTGCCTGGGCATTGATCCTCAGCCCCCGTACTGGAAGCGCGGAGTCCCAACTACTAGACTACCAGGGAATTCCCAGGAGATAGCATTCTTAATTGACAAAGAGGGACTCTTCCTTTCTTGCTAGCTATTTCCCTAGCATCAGTGGGAAGCTGGTAGGGGAGGCCTGGAAATACTTCCATGCCAGGGCTACAGGGCTTCAAAAGCTCTGTTCCTCTCCATGCTAACTCCCTGCACTCACAACCCAAGTCAGACAGACTCTCAGAGAGCTTAGACAGGGCAGGCCGGTGTTGGGTCACTCTTTCGATTAATGAATCTGTTGTCTCCTCTGTCTTGAGCAGTGGGTGGAAGAATATAATCCTGAGGAGAAGAGGGCACCTGTTGTCCTACCACAATCTTGCAGCCCGAAAAACTTGAATTCTCCTTGCATGGGACAGAGGTGTCCATGCAGAGGCTGGTTGGAGTGCCACCATGGAGAGGTTAAAGAAATTGTTTGAAGTTGTAGAAAATGTTTGCAAAACACGTAGGAATGCCTGCAACTTAGGACAGGCCCCTGTTTTTTCTGCCCCCTTCGACTGGGCTGGATTTTGTTGCCCCATGCAGGGTCTTCAGGGCTTCCCCAGTGGCTCAGCAGTGAAGCATTCACTTGCAGTACAGAAGATGCAGGAGATGAGGGTTCAATCCCTGGGTCAGGAAGACACTCCTGGAAGGAAAAGGCCACCTATGCCAGTATTCTTGTCTGGAAGATTTCATGGATAGAGGAGTCTGGTGGGCTACAGCCCATGGGGTGGCAAAGACTCAGACACATCTGAAGCGACTGAGGTGCATGCATGCAAGATCTTTAGTTGCAGCGTGTAGATTCTAGTTCTCTGACCAGGGACCGAACCCAGGACCCCTGCATTGGAGTGCAGAGTGTTAACCACTAGACCACAAGGGAAGTCCCTGAGCGGGCCACTCTTTGACTCTTGGTTTTCTGAACTGCAAGGAGTTAGTATAATAATCTCCTTCAAAGAGTCATCAGATCAAATCATGTAAAGGATGTAGAGATTTTAGCGTGGTGCTTGGCAAGAAGCCAGGGCTTTGTCAGTTCTCCTTAATGTCATTTGATCACATGCACGCTGTTACACCCTTCAGAGGAGAGCAGATTCAGACCTCGACTCCTTCCCCCAGGCATACTCCTCCAGCATTCAGCCAGCATTCAGACTCTCGATGTTTGGCCAGCCTTGTGATGGAGCTGAAGACTGACTACTCACAACTCTTTTTCTGAATTTTTAAAGAAATCAGTGTCAGTAGCACACTATTAGAATTGGCAACCTCCTCCCCCAGCTTTGTTTTGAAAACAGCGTTCTTTTAGAGGAATATAATTAAGCCTAGTTGGCTATATGACCCTATTTTTCTATTTTCCAAAGAGGAAAGAGGAGGCCAGATATTTCTGGGGCCAAAGACAGGATTAACATTTCTTAGCCTAGTAAACACACCCATCTGGATGTAGCATGGGGAGCATTAGCGCTCCAAACGTTTCCTGTAATCAGCTTGAACGATCCAGGCCACAAGCTTGGAAATTGAATTCTAGAAGTGATTTTCCCATCGTGGAAGCTATTTCAATTACGGCTTCTGCAGATGAAACTCAGATAAGCCGCAAACACAAGCCCTGCACACTTACGTAATGTGTCTGTACAATGGGAATCTTGTGCCGCACAAGGAAGGGGCCACCTGGAGCCTCAGAACACAGGTGCCGGCCAGGGCCACCTGCCTGCTCTGAGCGGCCGCGGTGAACCAGGTGTCAGGTGAGACTCTGAGCAACCACGGGTGAGCCGAATCCAGGCCCCATCCTTAAATGCTGGCAGTGCAAAGAAGACGAGATTCACTGCAAGAAATTGGCATGGCGGTTGACTCTGGTGCCGTGAAAGCAGTAGCTCAGCTTGGAGTTGAGGGTGTGACATCTGAACTGAATTCCCAAGGGAAGGGTGGACATTGCAGGCAGAGGGAAGAGCAAACCAGGACCCAGAGCTATGAAATGTGTGTGTGTGCCCGTGTCTCCCGGCTGCCCGGTGTTCGAGCGGGAGTGGCAGGAGACTAGCTTTGCCCTTCACCATCGTTTTTAGCCTCAGAAAGTCCTTTAGGAACTGCCCCAGGAGCTTCTCTCCAAGACACCAGACTTCTAGGGCATAAGATTCAGAGCTCCATGAGCCCTTCCAAGAAATGCAGAGGCCACGCTGTTGCATTTCCAAGCTGGATCTCTAGAGGGCCTGATCTCTAGAGTGCTGGAGGGGACCGTGGGGCCTGAGCATTAGTGTCAGAGTCCGTGGGTGCAACAGTGGCCAGTCCATGGAGGCTGAGGCACCAGAGCCCAGGTGGAAATTCTAGGATACAGCCGTCAGTCTGGGAAGGTCTCAGCTGTAGATAGCAGGAATAAGATTCAGGGCAGTGCCAGAGGTCATTAGGCAGGTGGCCCTTGGGCGATCTGGGAGCAGAGGCCACTTTGCCCAGCGATCCTTCAGTGAAGAAGACTCGAGAGCAGACAGAGGCCGGCTCATGAGGTGGGAGCCTTACACTTGTTCACTTTTTGTGTGCTACACAGTTTGGGTGAGGGATGCTTTGTAAGGGGTTTCCCATGTAGCTCAGAGGTAAAGAATTCACCTACCAATGTAGGAGACTCAGGAGACTCGGGTTCAATCCCTGGATTGGGAAGATCCCCTGGAGAAGGGAATGGTGACTCATACCAGTATTCTTGCCTGGAAAAGTCCAGGGACAGAGGAGCCTGGCCAGTTATAGTCCAAGGGTTTGCAAAAGTCAGACACGACTGAGCGACTGAACCTATGAAATCTGTGACACCTGGCTACCATCAGCTCATCGTGGGAAGCCCACAGTAGGAGTTCAGAGGGGAGCAGATAGAGCTGAGTTCAAGTTCTAATCTTGCAGTTTGCTGTGGGCCTTGAATTAGAATTTCACCAAGTGCTGGATTCCTAGGTGTTAAAATGGGGATTAGGGAGTCCACGGGTTATTGTGAGTGTCAAATGAAGCATTAGTGGAAGATTTGGCATCATGGTGAGTATTGACGGAAATGGGTTTTATCCAGGTGCCCCTGGATAAAAGTTTGCAGCCACTAGCTAATCTTGCTTGCATTATTTAGGGTACTGAGAGAGTGTTACCCTTCAGTATCGAGGCCTCCTTACTGTCTCCCTCATGGCAGTGGGGTCAGCTCATCTATAATCACATGCCAAGGAAACAAGATTCAGGGGCTCCTGAAGAGCCTCCCACTGGCCTCTCCTCTTTCCTGCTTCCACTGAAACTCTTCTGATTGCCTTCTCCATGCAGAGCTGCCAGAAAAGAGTGTGTGCAACGAGAAGTGATGCAACTTGAAATTTCATTCACTGTCATAAGAGAACTTGTTGGGCTTGAACATTTTCACTGCCCTTCTCAGTTTCAAAATCCAAGAGGCAAAGATTTTATGAGAGAAATAATGTAGATTCAAAGTTAAAAAAAAAAATCTGGGACACTGAAACTGAGTTGCTTTTCTGCTCCTGGCCTCAGCTTCCTAGTCTGTAATTGAGAAATCATAGTAATAGCTTCCTCTTAGGGTTACTGTCGGAGAAGGCAATGGCAACCCACTCCGGTACTCTTGCCTGGAGAATCCCAGGGACAGGGGAGCCTGGTGGGCTGCCATCTATGGGGCTGCACAGAGTCGGACACGACTGAAGTGACTTAGCAGCAGCAGCAGCAGGGTTACTGTGGAGAGTAAATGAAACTATTGAAAAACACTTGGTGCAGGGACTTTCCCAGTGGCCCAGTGGTTAAGATTTCATCTTCCAATGTAGGGGCTGCAGGTTCAATCTCTGGTCAGGGAGCTAAGATCCCATATGCCTCGTGGCCAAAAACCAAAGCATAAAACAGAAGCAATACTATAAAAAGTCAACAAATATTATTAAAAATGGTCCACATAGAGAGGGAGCGGGAAATGCTTGGTGCAATGCCTGGCAGAGAGGAAGCACCTCACATGTAAATGGTAGTCATCACAGCCATTCTACTCCCAGACATGACGTAGGGTCTCTTTCCAGAAATACTCTGTGCTTCCAAGAAAATGTACGTACATATCCACACAGACAGATGTTACACATAATGCTCTGCAACTTGCTTGTGTTCACTTAATAAGCTTGGGCATGTTTCTATATTCAAGCATATTGACTTCCCAATTCTTTTTAAATAACTGGGCACTATTTCACTGAATAGGTACCATAATTTATATGTCCAAAGGAGAGCATTTAAACTATAATGTTTGAATTATAGTTCAAGAGACACAGAAGACATAGGTTCGAACCCTGGGTCAGGAAGATTGCCTGGAACTTGGGGACTTCCCTGGAGGTCTGGAGGTTAAGACTCAGCGTTCTCAATGTAAGGTATGCCAGTTTGATCCCTAGTCAGAGAATTAAGATCCTACTAGCCAAAAACTAAATTAATAAATAAAATAACCTATTTCGAAGCTCTCTGTAAAATTTTTTTAATTGAAAAAAATTTTAAATAAAATATAAAATTACAAACTTGTCCAGAGTTTCTTTATTTGAATATACAGGAAAATAACCACTTGAATAATTCAAACATCCTCTACAACATTCACAAAATCTTATAGTTTTGACCCACACTGTGTACCCAGAGTGGGGCAGAGAGACAAACTGGAACCTCAGGTCAAGAGTGCTGTAGACTGGTCTGGATGTGCCTAATGGGGCCGCTTAAAAACTGTGAAGTTGCTATATTTATTCCAGGTTAATTTGGAACAGAATCAAGATTAAAAGAAGTGTAATAGCTGTTTGTTTACACTTTTAACGACAATGTAAAAGGACCAGTGGTTTTAGTGTTATTTTTCCATTTGGCTTCCTGGCACCTCGGAATTCAATCAATGTCCTGCTGTTCAGAGGTATTTTGAAGTGTGCCAAGTCTTAATTGAAGTGGAAGTGCCTGAAACCATAGTTAATACTGTGAGCAACAGGGAGTCGAATTTATGGAGGTAAACTGTTGCTAGCTCTGCATTTCAACTCCTCCTTGGCTCCTGGGGTCCATTCAAATTCTGAGAGTAGACTGGATGGTCGGGAGCTGGGCTGAGTCAGAGCAGCCGCTCTGATGATTCTGCTGAGCTTCGGGTTACCTTGGAGTATGAGAAAAGAGTCCTACAGGGCCCAGGGCAGACCTCAGCCTGACATGTGAAGCCTACTGAACGCCCTGGGCACTGCACTGAGAGCTAGAGGTGCAGTGGACCGAAGAATGAGACTGGCTCCCTGTCCTGGGAGACTTCAGCCGGCATGTATGTTAAGTCGCTTCAGTTGAGTCCAACTCTGTGCGACCCTATGGACTGCAGACCGCTAGGCTTCTCTGTCGGTGGGATTTTCCAGGCAAGAATACTGGAGCGGGTTGCCATTTCCTACTCCAGGCAATCTTCCTGACCCCGTGTTCGAACCCATGTCTCTTGTGTCTCTTGCATTGACAGGCAGATTCTTTGCCACTATGCTACCTGGGAAGCCCTGGAACCACTATCGTACTAATTGATTCAAGGAAGAATCATCAATGAGTGCTAAAACCACTGGTAAAATAATGTTGGGGAGAAGGATATTTACATCCACTCAAATGATCACATCATGAATTACTTAATAATTACAGTGAGAAGTGTCTTTCCAAAGGAGAAATCTGGTGGACATCTTCACCAGTTATCTCCTTCAATCTTCTTTAATTTGGCCAGTAATGGGACAAATCAACACCAGGTCCCTTCTAATGGAATATGTTGAGGACACAGCATCACCTACAAAGAATTCCTACCAAAAATATTCAACCTGGATATAATTATGAGAAAATAATGAAATAAATCCAAATTGAGGGCCTGAACATTTTAAAAGTATCAAAGTAATTGAAGAAGAAATAGAACTGTGATAAATTAGGACTTGAAAGCAGAAGTGAATGGAAAAAGACTCAGCCTAGTTTAAACTACCCCTTAACTTAAAGGAGTAGAGATTGGATGAGAGGAGAGGGAACATATGGATAGAGAAACCTGGGGGTAGGCAATGTGCTAATTCTTAGGTGGGGTGGTAAGTATTTACTTTATTATCCTTGACACTGTCATATATATTACATTCTCTACTATGTGTTACATATGACATCATGTTTTAAAATGGCATTTTGGTGATGACCTAGAGGGGTAGGATGAGGGGGTGGGAGGGAAGCTCTTAGGAAGGTGGGATATATGTATACATACAGGTGGTTCATGCTGTTATACAGCAGAAAATAACACAACACTGTAACGTAATTAGACTCCAATTAAAAAAATAATATTTAAAAAGTGGAGAAGCAGTAAAGAATGTTCAACTTAAAAAAAAAAAAAAGGCATTTTAGTTAGGGTAAGTCCAGAAGTCCCAAATTCTACTTTTGGCCTATTTTCTCTAACTAGCGAAAGTGAAAGCGAAGTCACTCAGTCGTGTCCAACTCTGCAACCCCATGGACTGTAGCCTACCAGGCTCCTCTGTCCATGGAATTTTCCAGGCAAGAGTACTAGAGTGGGTTACCATTTCCTTCTCCAGGGGATCTTACCGACCCAGGGACCGAACACTGGTCTCTCGCATTGCAGGCAGACGCTTTACCATCTGAGCCACCAGGGAAGCCCTTCTCTAGCTAGACCTAGTTCCAAAACAGAAGGCAACGGCAGGTAAGTGAGAGGCCAGGGAACCACTGACTGTTTGCTCCAAACCCCATGGCAGAGAAAGGAGGTAAGGGGGGCTGCATGGGTCCTGTCCCTCCTGTCCGTGTTGGTTGAACCCTGAGGCCTGCTTACAGGTTCTGAAGTTTAGCATTTCTTACCCCAGAACTTTGCAATCATGATAAGAGGAAAGGTCAGCTTTCATGCAGATCCATCATCAGGGAGAAATACAGCCAGTGGCAAGAGCGAGGGAGCCAAGTGCAGAGCTGGTGCAGGTCTGAAGGGGAAAGGGGAAGGGAGGAGGGGTGGTCTGGTCACGTGCTCTTGGGGAGAGAGCAGGCCTGCCCTTTCCTGCTCCTGCTATCGTTTCACAGGAAGGGACAGAGGCAAGAGCCACACTCCACTCGAGGTCCCTTTAACTGAGTAATTGTCTACTGGCAGGTGTGGCCCATCTTGAGTTCCAGAGAAGCTCCTCTTGACCTCGGTGGAATCAGGCGTAGGGCCAGAGGAGGACAGCAAGGACCAAAGAGAGTGGACATATGATATTTTATAAGTGAAACTGACCGAGTTCTGGAGGCTTCATAGACGTTACACGGCTTCCTTCCCCTCTCCTCTGGGAGTTCACAGTCCCGTCTGTCCAAGCCTTTCAGATGGTGAGAAGTACTGTCACCCTTGCTCCCCACGGGGTCAGCCGGCGGGGACAGAGCTCCCTCTGCTGGCTCACACGCTGGAGACTTCCAGATGTTGAACGGAATCCTTCCTATGTGACATCAACTGCAAATAATTGTCATCATAACAATCTGTAACAACTTTTTTATTATCTAGTACTAGTATCTATTGCTGTAGAAGAATACTCTAATATAAAGTATAGCAAGGATTCTGGAATCAGTTCAGAATCCCTAACAGTGACCTATTTCTTAATTTCTGAGCCTCAGTTTTCTCATCTGTACAATGGGTATAATGATACTGGATTCGGACCCAGTTAGCAAAACAGAAATTACATTAGTTGGTTTAACAAAGAGAAGTTGGGGGAAATTGTTACACGTGTTGGAGGACTAAAAAGACAAAAATAGGTATTTTGAAGCTACAGAAAATAACCACAAGCAGCAGCTACCATTCCTTTGGTGGAGAAAAGAGGTTGAGGTTTTCAGAACTGCCTCAGTCATCTATTGGTACTCAACAAATCGCCTCAAAGCTTAGAGACTTCACATTGGGTGGGTTGGCTGGACAGTTCTTCTGCGGGTCTCACCCGGGCTCACTCGTGCTGCAATCTTTTGCTGGAAAGCAGGCTGAGACATGCTGAGGGGTTGGCCTGTCTCTCTCTGTCTGTTCATCCTCAGGGGAGCCAGGCTCGCTATAGTCCACAGGGACGCAGAATCCGACACGACTGAGCAACTGAACAGCATACTGTGATGGTGGCAGCACCAGCCCAAGAAAATGAGCTTCAAAGCACAAGTTCTGACCCATCCTTCTATTAGCTGATATCCCACTGAGCACAGCAGATCACTTGGCCAGGCCCGAGTTATGGTGGAGGGGACTCCACGAGGGCACTGACTTCACGAGGTTATCATCCATGAAGGGTCACTGGTGTAACAGCTGATCACAAGGACCTATGGGATCTCCAGCTACTGCTCAGGACCTTGGACGAGGGCTCTCATGGAGCTGGGGTGTAGACAGTTCTCATGCTGGGAATGTGGAAAGAAGTGGGAAGTTGGAACCATCTGCTGTTCCCAGCAAGCAAATAGGAAGAAGTCCCTTCTGCCTTCCACACTCCCCCTTGTGGCCCTTTTTGGCCAGCTGTGAGAGAAGAACTGGAGCTTGCAGACTCCTAGCCCTGGCATGAATCACAGAGCCAGGGCGGAAGGTGGGCACTGAAACAGTACCTCCCTCCCCTTGCAGGCGTGGTGACGACGGGCACTGTCTGTACAGCCTAGAGGAAATGCTCAGTTATGGGTAACTATTTTTAAGATGCATTTTGGCCACGAGGCACGTGGGATCTTAGTTCCCCATTGTAGTTCAGTCGCTAAGTCATGTTTGACTCTTTGTGACGCCATAGACTTCAGCATGCCAGGCTTTCCTGTCCTTCACCATCTCCCTCAGTTTGCTCAAACTCATGTCCACTGAGTTGGAGATACCATCCAACCATCTCATCCTCTGTGGCCACCTTCTCCTCCTGCCTTCAATCTTTCCCAGCATCAGGGTCTTTTCCAATAAGTCAATTCTTCACATCAGGTGGCCAAAATATTGGCGCTTCAGCATCATTCTTTCCAGTGAATAGTCAGGGTTGATTTACTTTAGGATTGACTGGTTTGATCTCCTTGCTGTCCAAGGGACTCTTAAGAGTCTTCTCCAGCATCACAATTGAAAGCATCAATTCTGATGCTGAGCCTTCTTTATGGTCCAACTCACATCCATACCAGAAATCAAACCCATACACCCTGCATTGGAAGGCGAAATCTCAACCACTGAACTGCCAAGGAAGTCCTGGAGATAACTATTTTTATGTTTTTAATTCTTTTTCATCTTTCTTGAGTACAGTTGCTAAACTCTCACTGTACTAAACTGCACTGTACGAAACTCTCACTGTACTAAGTACCACACAGTGAAATAAAATTTAGAGACAGCTGAGGTTTTTGTTTTATCACAGTATTGTGGCCCTCATCCATAAATCCCATGACATTTATCATCTCAAGTTTCCCAGGTGGCTCTAGTAGTCAAGAATCTGCCTGCTAGTGCAGAAGGTACAAGAGACATGGGTTTAGTCTCTGAGTCAGGAAGATCTCCTAGAGAAGGGCATGGCAACCCACTCCAGTATTCTTGCCTGGAAAATTCTGTGGACAGAGGATCCTGGCAGGCTACAGCCCATGGGGACGCGGAGAGATGGACATGACTGAGCAAAACACAGGCTATTTATCATCTCAGGCCAGAATGTGTCAGGAACTAGGACTGTTATAGCAGTTCACAGAGCATCTGAGTGGATTTTTCAAACATGTAAGACACTGGTCTTGAGAACTGCACTTTTCAGTTGCAAGCACTGGGTTTATTGAGAGAGGAAAGATTTCCTGAGGTCTCAGAGACCAAGAGCCTGGAGGACTCAGAATACGGAGCTCATAGCAAAAGGCACAGAGAGGCAAGGAAGCCATGAGGACTCTGGAATAGTTTTCTTGTTTGTTCCTGCTCCAGAGAAGATGGTAGTGACAAACGACAGGAGAGAAAGAATCAGAGGGGCTTAAATGGATCTGATATGTGGGGCTGCAGGAGCGGCCCTGTACTCTGGCCTTACCAGGAGTCATAAGGGTTTACACAAATTGCCATGAGAATGTCAAGGATGGATTTACTTATTCTGTCTCAAAAAGCCAGGAACAGCCTCATATCTGCAGGACACAGACAACACTCAAACTGGGAAACTGAAATGAATCAGGGATCTATTTACGAAAGTGTGGGCAGGGTTTAGTAACAGCCACAGGGAGGAGTTGCTACAGTAGCCTAGTACTAATAATAACTAGGAGCTATCAACTACCACTTTTAGGCCTGACGGAGCAAGAAGGAGGACCAATTACTAGAACCTGGTGAGCTGTATGTTGAAGACTGCTGGTTATGTTTTAGGAGACATGACCAGCTGAGGGTAGCAACCCAGTGGGTAGGAAGTTGTGGGAATAAATACCATCTTTTCTTTCTTTCAACCTCCTAATACAAGGGTTGCTAGATTACATGGGAAATACCTATGCTAAAATATTGCTGAAATTCAAATGTAACTGGGTGTCTTGTATTTTATCTGGCAGGACTAGCCAGTACTCCCCATTGGCTGAACCAAGACAGAAGCCAGAGCCCAGGACAAGCTATTGATGCAATCATGGGTCCCTTTGGGTTTTATTTTGTAGTCAATATGGATAGTGGTAGATTTTTCAGGAAAAGGATAAATATTAAGTAATACTTTATTTAATATTCACAGCAACACTACTTGTGAGAGTATAGTGAATGTGTTAGTCACTCAGTGTGTCTACTCTTTGCAAGCCTATGGACTGTAGCCTGCCAGGTTCTGCTGTCCATGGAATTCTCCAGGCAAGAATACTGAAGTGGGTAGCCATTCCCTTCCCTAGGGTATCTTCCCAACCCAAGGATCGAACCAGGGTCTCCAGTATTGCAGGCAGATTCCTAACCATCTGAGACACTAAGAAAGCCCAGTGATAGCATAAAATACACATTAATGAAAGAATGAATAAACCGCAATGGTCACAAAGTGGAACGTAACACAGCAGTGAAAATAAACTGAAGATACAAACAACATGCATTTTTGTGTTGTTTTTAACCATCTCATTTATTGGTATTTGGATTTTTTAAAATAAAAACATCTTAAATAAAAATAGCTAAACAAAAAATAAAGTATATTTAACTTATGTAGGGTACATATCTTAAATTTAATGTACATATTATATATATACTTATAAACATATATGTATGTATATATACATGTGTATATATTATATATACATATTGTACATATTTTAATACATATATGTATGTGTATATATTTTTATATACATACATATATTTAACTTATGTAGGGTATATATCTTAAATTTAATGTACATATTTTATATATATAATGTACATATTATATATATAATGTACCTATTATATATACATATTGTACATATTTTATATACATATTGTCTTATGTTGATATCCTACTCAACCCTGAATAATCATTGGAAGGACTGTTGCTGAAGCTGAGGCTCTAATACTTTGGCCACCAGATGAGAAGAGCCGACTCTTCGGAAAAGACCCTGAGGCTGGGAAATAATTGAAGGCAAAAGGAGAAGAGGGCACCAGAGGATGAAATAGTTAGATGGCATCACTGATTCAATGGACATGAATTTGAGCAAACTCTCGGAGACAGTGGAGGACAGAGAAGCCTGGCATGCTACAGTTCATGGGGTCACAAATGGTCAGACAAAACTAAACAACGGAACAACAAAAAGGTGTTTTAAAATTGCATTTATTTGTTAATTTTGGCTGTGCTGGGTCTCTCGCGTGGGCTTTTCTCCAGCTGCAGAGAGCGGGGGCTACTCTCCAGCTGCGGTGCAGGGGCTTCTCACCGTGGTGGCTTCTCCGGTGGGGAGCACGGGCTCCTGGGGCTCTTGGGCTTCAGAAGCTGTGGCTCATGGGCTCCACAGTTGTGGCACACAGCTTTAGCTGCTCCGAGGCATGTGGGATCTTCTCGGATCAGGGATCGAACCCGTTTCTTCTGCATTGGCAGATGGATTCCTAAGCACTGAGCCACAAGGGAAGCCCAACAATTATTTTTAACATAATTATCATATTCCAGATTCATTCTCAACCACTATGTATCATTAAGTAGGAAGTTTTGTGTTGCCATACAGTTTATTTTCAGTAGAATAATTTTCTTTACATGATTGCCTCTTGTGCATTTTGAGCATATTTTTATGATGGTATAATTATTATGTAGTCAAGTAACTATGACAATAGATGGGGAAACAGTGGAAATAGTGACAGATTTTATTTTGGGGGGGCTCCAAAATCACTGCAGATGGTGGCAGCAGCCATGAGATTAAAAGATATTTACTCCTTAGAAGAAAAGTTATGACTAACCTAGACATCATATTAAAAAGCAGAGGCATTGTCAACAAAGCTCCATCTAGTCAAGGCTATGGTTTTTCCAGTAGTCATGTATGCATGTGAGAGTTGGACTATAGAGAAAGCTGAGCAGTGAAAAATTGATGCTTTTGAACTGTGGTGTTGGAGAAGACTCTTGAGAGTCCCTTGGACTGCAAGGAGATCCAACCAGTCCATCCTAAAGGAGATCAGTCCATTGGAATGACTGATGTTGAAGCTGAAACTCTAATACTTTGGCCACCTGACATGAAGAGCTGACTCCTTTGAAAAGACCTTGATGCTGGGAGGGATTGGGGTCAGGAGGAGAAGGGGACACAGAGGATGAGATGGTTGGATGGCATCACCGACTCAATGGACATGAGTTTGGTTAAACTCTGGGAGTTTGTGATGGACAGGGAGGCCTGGTATGGTGCAGTCCATGGGGTTGCAAAGAGTCACACATGACTGAGTGACTGAACTGAACTATTAACAAAATTAAGCTATAAACTAGTTCTATTATATCCCCAAATCTCCACAAACTCTTCTGTAGTCAACTCCTCCTCTAGCCCTCAACCTCTGATAACCACTTACCTGTCTTCCATTCCTACAGTTTTGTCTTTTCAGAATTTCATATAAATTGGAGTCACACAGCATGTAGACTTTGGAACCTGGCTTCTTTTGAATGAAAGAATAAAGCGTAATGCATTTGAGATTCATTCCTGTTTTCACAGGCAAATTTCATTCCTTTTCATTGTTAAGTGGGATTCCATTGTACGAATAGTGTATCAGTTTATTCAGAAGTTTAAGGACATTTAGGATATATATCAATCAGGACTGATATGTGTCAATCCCCAGAAAAGCAGATCCAGTAAGAAACGTGTGTGTGTGTGTGTGTACACATCTCTCTCTCTTGCTCAGTTGTATCTGACTCTTTGTGACTCTATGGACTGTAGCCAATTAGGGTCCTATGTCCATGGAATTCTCCAGGCAAGCATACTGGAATGGGTTGTCATTCTCTTCTCCAGGGCATCTTCCTGAACCAGGAATTGAACCTAGGTCTCCCACACTGAAGGCAGATTGATTACCATACGGGCCACTAGGGAAGCCTGTATACACACATGTCTACGCGTATATATTTACACATAGCATACATGCATATATACACCTATGCCTATCTATATCATCTTATCAATATCTGCATCTGTGTCTATCAAGAAAAAGAATTCATTCTGAGGAATTAGTTCATATGTGTGTGAGACAAATCCAAAATCTGGAGGGCAGGTATGCTACATTTTCAAGGCAGAATTTCTCCTTCTCTAGGAAACGTCAGTGATTGCTCTTTAGACCTTCAAATGATTTAGCATCTGAATGCAGAATTCCAAAGAATAGCAAGAAGAGATAAGAAAGCCTTCTTCAGCGATCAATGCAAAGAAATAGAGGAAAACAACAGAATGGGAAAGACTAGAGATCTCTTAAGAAAATTAGAGATACCAAGGGAACATTTCATGCAAAGATGGGCTCGATAAAGGACAGAAATGGTATGGACCTAACAGAAGCAGAAGATATTAAGAAGAGGTGGCAAGAACACATGGAAGAACTGTACAAAAAAAGATCTTCACGACCCAGATAATCATGATGATGTGATCACTAATCTAGAGCCAGACATCTTGGAATGTGAAGTCAAGTGGGCTTTAGAAAGCATCACTACAAACAAAGCTAGTGGAGGTGATGGAATTCCAGTTGAGCTGTTTCAAATCCTGAAAGATGATGCTGTGAAAGTGCTGCACTCAATATGCCAGCAAATTTGGAAAACTCAGCAGTGGCCACAGGACTGGAAAAGGTCAGTTTTCATTCTGATTCCAAAGAAAGGCAATGCCAAAGATCACTCAAACTACCGCACAGTTGCAATCATCTCACATGCTAGTAGAGTAATGCTCAAAATTCTCCAAGCCAGGCTTCAGCAATACGTGAACTGTGAACTCCTTGATGTTCAAGCTGGTTTTAGAAAAGGCAGAGGAACCAGAGATCAAATTGCCAACATCCTGCTACTTCTGGCTTATAGGACTTTCTATAAGTCCTCTGGCTTATAGAAACACACACACACACATACACACAACTTCTCCTTTGCAACAACCTAGGCTTAAGAAAATTCATTTTTGGCTAGTTGAAGCAGTATTTCCTGAAGTAGAGTACTTGGAGCAACTATTTTAAACTCAACTAGGATACTTAGCTGAATAAAGATTTAGTGTGTCTCACCCCAGACTTACTAAATCAGAGTTTCAGGGGGTGGGTCTGAACTTCTGCACAGTTTCAATTCAACTTGGGAAACTACTGAGCTAAAGGAAAAAGGACACTGGTTGGACTTTTATAAAATGAAATAATACCTGCCTCACTGATTGTTATGAAAACATCTATATGAAGTAATGGATGTCCAGCTGGTGATGTACGGCAGTCAGTGCTTAATCACCATGCCTGGCACAGTGTAGACACTCTACAAGCATTTGTGAACAAATGAATAACTGCATTTTGTGAATAGCCCTACTCCCCCTCTAAGGCCAATCTCAAAATGTTTTCATGTTTAATAAATACATAAATCGACTCCAAAAAAAAAAACAAATTGCCAACATCCGCTGGATCATGGAAAAAGCAAGAGAGTTCCAGAAAAAACATCTATTTCTGCTTTACTGACTATGCCAAAGCCTTTGACTGTGTGGATCACAAGAAACTGGAAAATTCTGAAAGAGATGGGAATACCAGACCACCTGACCTGCCTCTTGAGAAATCTGTATGCAGGTCAGGAAGCAACAGTTAAAACTGGACACGGAACAACGAACTGGTTCCAAATAGGAAAAGGAGTACATCAAGGCTGTATATTGTCACCCTGCTTATTTAACTTCTATGCAGAGTACATCATGAGAAACGCTGGACTGGAAGAAACACAAGCTGGAATCAAGATTGCCGGGAGAAATATCAGTCACCTCAGATATACAGATGACACCACCCTTATGGCAGAAAGTGAAGAGGAGCTAAAAAGCCTCTTGATGAAAGTGAAAGAGGAGAGCGAAAAAGTTGGCTTAAAGCTCAACATTCAGAAAACAAAGATCATGGCATCCGGTCCCATCACTCCATGGGAAATAGATGGGCAAACAGTGGAAACAGTGTCAGACTTTATTGTTTTGGGCTACAAAGATGGATGAGTTGAACCAAGATTCAAACCAATTTTGAGACATTTTTCTTTCTCTTTTTTTCTGACTCAGCCCTTCTCTTATCTTGGCCAGGGACTCCCTGACTACCCCCGGAGTGATTCATGTAAGAACGTTCTTCCCCTAATGCAGCACATAGGCCCCCTGAGAGACTTCATACTCAAGATACTTCTTGGGAATTGGGGCGGAGGTCTGTTTCTTCTGTAACTTCTTCCTGCTGTGCATGGGCGTAGGCCTGCCTATCAGAGCAGAAGTCTCTCTCTACCTGATCTAAGTTGGGGTTTTCTACATCTGAAACCAGCTTTTATCCTTGTAGTAAAAACAATTTAGTTGGCCCCTCTCAGAGATGAAATAGACAAGGGCCAAACAGGAGACCTAACAGGATGGTCATCTCTGGTCCCCGGAAACAGAAGGCAACATTTGGGGTGAGGGTTGCAGGGTTTGTTACCCCTTCTGATTGATTGGTGGTGAGGCGACAGAGCTGTGCTCCAGGAATCTTGTGTTCAGTCGGAAGTTACCATCTTCCACCTGGGTAGGGGCTAAAAGACATTGTTTTGAAAATGGTGGCATCCAAGCCTAACACGACTCAGAAAACTCAAGTGTTTAGCAATACAAGGTCTAATCTGAAAGTACACCCATAGCATCACCTAGTTATTTCCCAGGCTATCTGAACCATAGCTACTCTATTTTGACTTTTAATTGTAAACTTTTCCTTAATAGCCAAAGCAGATTTCACCGTTAATGATGTCAGTGTTTCTCTAGGTATGAGAAGATGCAAGAATTGGGACTCATAAAATCTTCTCCTAAAAGATCTAACTATCTGAAGGCCTGTTTTGCCAGTTTTTCCCAGAGCACTGAGTGCCTCATTCCTGATTCTTACCCTGAACTCCTTTCAGGATCGTTGAAAGTCAGCAGTTGCAGCCACCATGATTTAATCTTCATAGATGCAGATGGCGAGTGTCAGTCTTCAGTTGGCAGAGCCCCCTTGCTCATAAACTTGACCATGATTTTGAGGGGGCATTTCATGACCATTTTATCCCACGGTGCTGAGAATCTCCATTCTCAGGTTTGGCAAAGATTCTGTTGACAGGCCACTCAATGTGCTGTTACTGGACTAGGGCATAAAACGGTATCCAAAATTTTCTGGACCACCTGTCTTACTAGCTTCTTGGTCCAGGAAAGTATTCCCTCTTGTTGCTTCTTGCCATTTCTAGAGTTACACTGTTACCATCACCAATCTCATATGGGACTATATATTATTCTATTAGAGGCCTCACACACATATTTGACAGTATAAGAAAGAACAATTTCATAAAACAGGTGATATACAAATAACATAGCCAGCAGTATTAGTAAAGTCACAAGTTAAGACTTATGTTAAGAACTTCCATTAGATGTAGCCCAGTATATCTCCATGTTATCTGACTTAGTCTGCCCTGTAGAATCTTTATCTTCCAGGGAAATTATATATTGGCACCATCTATAAGACACATAGCCCAGTTTTCCAGTGTTACTAGACTGATTATCTTTAGTATGACTTTTTTTTTTTTTCCCCAAACACAGAGGAGACTAAACCTAAATTACTGTAGCCTGGTATTATCTATATAAATCCATCCCATAATTGTGGGAGATTTCCCCCTCCTTTACGGAAACTTTTCTCGTTCTGATTGAGCTTGGGTAATAGAAAAAAGCTCAAATTTATAGCAAGAGTCAGAGCAGGCATTATTAATTGGCCCGGTGAGGGATCCTATCTAGTACTATCACAGTGACCTGAAGATGACTATAATTTTTTTTTTAAAGTAAATTTTCCCAGGGCCAACCAGTTAGAGTCTGGTAGTAGAGAAATTTACCAAGGTAACTCAGAACTAGACACAGGTAATCGGCCACAAACCCAACAACTGGATTGATTTGTCTTCTCATCCTGGTGCAGTGTAGTTTCTCCTGATAAAAAGTCCTTTCATCCATATTGGAGACAGTCCCTTAAATTATATCTTTTCCAGTCCTGGTTGTAGGTCATGAGGCATCTGATCTTCACCCAAAGATAGATTACTGAGACAAGCTTCAGAAACAAACTTAGGGTGTTTTTCAAGAGTTCAATTAAATTTTACATTAATATCACATAACAACAAAGAACTATCTAAGAGATGAGTCTTATTAGATGCAGACCTCCATTAACAAACTGGTATTTAACATTTTGAAATATCTTTTTCTCCTTAAAGTTATCCTTATTTTTATTAAATATAACCAAATTAAGGCTAGTTTGTTTGCAAAATAGGTCTGTTCTCACTGATTTTGGTCTGATGACTTTTATAACCATAATTGATTATAAGCTTTTTATTTTGCTGAAACATTTATAGAGTCTCAGATTGAACTTTAAAAATAAAACAGGGCTGGGAAACTCACACCAAAGGCTTATCACAGATTTTGCCTAACAAATCTAGGTGAATTTTTCCCTTTTAAGGTCTCAAAAATTTCTTGAGATTTTTGTACCCATGAGATAACCTTCCTAACTCATTTGATAAACTTACTGGAAGCCTAAGAACTTCCCATTTTTAGAGGAGTCAGATAGGAAATATAATTGTTTTGTTTATAATGTTTAATTTTACTGAAGTATTGTCATAATTAGTTTGAGAGGAAGATTTTCCCTACTCCCTGAACACATAAGATTCAAACCCATAATTTTTCAGATAGAAACCATAAAAGTTACAAGCATATTCGCTGGTTCATTCAGTCCTTTTGCTAACTTTTGTGAAGTCATCAGGTTTTCCATTAAAATACCAGGACATACCAGAATGTTAAAAACTCCATATAATTTCTAGGATATCTGTATTAGTTATTTCACCATACATTATAACATGAGCAGATTTATTACTCATTTGATAATCTTTTCCATGTAATTTAACCAACCAAATAAACACAGTTTAATATCTCTCTTTGGGATGTTCCAGGGGCCCTCTGAAGCACCCCAAAGTTAGCTAGAGATCAAAAGAACTTCAAAAGAGTTCTCTTTAGGAAGTTTTTTTTTCCACTTGAGGTAATTTCCTTGTTGACAAACTCGCAACAGATATAATATTTAACTTATATTAAACCTAGGTACAATGAGAATATTCTACTTAACGTCAATTACTCTAAGACATGTCTATATTAGATAGGTCAACAAACAAACATTAATATCAGGTATTTAACATTGAATATTTCCCAGTTTACATGAACCTGGAATTTACTGTTTAATTTAGAATTACTTGATTTGTAAGCGCTTACCTTTAAGCCAAAATAAATAGAGCTCATATATAAATTAACCTCAGAAATATTACCCAGAGACAGAGACATACCAAGACATAATTAGACAGACACAGTGCAAGATCTAGCTTCAAGCCCTTTTCTTTTTCCCCTTTTCCCTCAGTGTCAGGAGTTAGAGATGGTCTAGATAGGTGCTCCTAAGAGCCCTGGTCTCAAGGCACAGGGAAAGAAAATCAAGTTCTAACAAAATGGTGGCAGGTCTAAACCTCATGGTGGCCAGACAAAGCAAAATGGCCATCAAAAATCACAACACAGAACACAGAGTTAAAACATACAGAGATAAACCTGGCAGTCCATATCAAAGTGAAAGTGAAGTTGCTCAGCAGAGGCTTTAACCTCGGCTCCACTAGGGAAGCCCTTAATACAAGAACATAGTCTCTCAGAAAACCTCCTATAGAGACGCAGAACTTCAGATCTAAGTGCTAACATCAAAGATTTCAAGGGAGGAAAGGAAGCCAGGTTGAAAAAGGAGAAGGGGAGGGAGGCAGGACGTCTCCTGCCACCTACAGATACCCAGGTGTTACGGGACTTTTCCCTGGGCCTCCAGAGAAGGGAGGACTGGAACTCGGCCCTACCAGAAATCAGAACCAGAATTCGAGTTCTCTGCCAAGAGAAGGTGATCAGTCTCCAATCCTCAGCTCAGGCTGAGGGCCCTTCGACCAGATTCCTGTGTCCAGGACCGGGGGACTAGAAAAACAGGGAAGGATAAAAGGGTTAAGGAGAGGAAAGAGAGAGGGAAGGAGAGAGATCAATAAAGTCTCTTGTCCCTTACCGGTCGGGGAACTCTGGACAGTTGTCCGTGTCAGGAGGAGACCAGGGACAAAAGGGTCCCAGTTGCGGCTGCTGGGTCTAGTCCATTGGCAGGCAAGCTGGCCCCTGAGTACCCCGAGTGGTCAGGATGTCAGTCTCGGTGAAGAAGAGTCCACACCAGAGTCGCCATTTGTTGTAGGAAGAGGGACCCCTTCCAGGGCCCAAGACTGGGCTCTTGTCTAACACTCAGAAATGAATTGTCCGAGGAGACATATGTGCTGAAAAAGCAAGAGATTTTATTGGGAAAGGGCACCCGGGTGGAGAGCAGCAGGGTAAGGAAACCCAGAACTGCTCTGCCGCGTGGCTCACAATGTACACGCGGTGTCTCCTTTAGACCTTTCCCGAACTCTTTCAGTTGGTGGAGGCTTATTAGTTCCTTACTCCTTATCAGGATCTCCTGTCATAAAAAATTCATGCAAATGGTTACTATGGTGCCTGGCCAGGGTGGGCGGTTTCAAGCAGTGTGCTTTCCCTAACAATTCCCCCTGCAAGATGGGGTATAGTGGCGCCCTTTGTTCCGGCTCCTTGGGATTCTTCGGGTTCTTTCCTACACGTAACGCCAACACCTGAGTGGTAGAAAAATCCCTGTTGAGGCCAAAAAAGATTTTACCCAAGGAGGGGGCTTGGTCAGGGTGTCCGATCCGCGGTCAGAAGATGATATGTCAGACTTGGTGTCCAGTTCCCAAGTCAAAGGTGCCTTCTGAGGGCCAGCCTACATGGAAGGACAGCCATTCTGTGCTGCAATAAGTGATTAATTTATTCTTTTTAATTTCTACACTGAGGTCATGAACGCGCATCTTGATCTTCTTAAAATTATCAGTAACCAAGGACAGAGGTGTGGGGCTAGAATGGCGTTGCCGCATCGTCCCGGGACCAGTCAGATGTTAGTAAATTAACACAGACAGCACGAACAGCCACACAGACAGAGAGACAGGAGAAATACACCTCCGGAGGTAAAACCGAACGACGATGGCCTCTGGCCGTTCAGCGGAACGACCCGCTATCGTCTACAGAGAACAGGGGCACTCCGTCCCCACTCCCCCCTGCCGGGGTCGGGGACGCCTCCCAATGACCCCAACCGGTGACTCTTCGGTGCATCCACCTGAGTCGTATACTGGTCTCAGTAACCAGGCCCTGCCAGAAACGAAAGACAGAAAAAAAGCTTACCGGCTATAGATGAGTCTCCGGATCGGTCTTTCCATGGAGCCGGTGGGAGATCCCGGACGAGCCCCCAAATGTTATGCCCAAGTTGCAAAATCTCCCAATGAGCACCTGGGAGCCGATATCCGATGCAAAAGCAAGAGAGTTTTTATTACCAAGCTCGAGCTGGGGCTCCCACCGATACCGAGGCAGTGGCTATAGGGAGGAGCCCTGAGCTCTGGGTTACATTGCTTATATAGGGTATTCTTGCGCCAAAATTTGAAAAGTGGGAGTTTCCGAGTTGGGAGACGTCTAATTGGTTATCTTCTGTGGAAGGGTTAGGTGTTGGGTTCTGATTGGTTCCCATTACCTACGTAGACCACCAGTCCCTGAACGTCAAGTCAGGAGATTCTGGTCTGGGGTGCGATTGGCTCAAGGGTGGTGGGGTGAGGTCAGGGGATTTTCAAAGGCTCTTTTCCTGGAACCTTACAAAATGGAGTTTTTCTGTTAACAAAATGGAGCAACCTAGGCCCTTCACCCACAGCAACATCTGGACTAATGTGTGACCAAACAACTGGGCGCTGCTGTCTAACCGAGTTGGCATAAAATTGTCACAAGATATGTCCAGTGTTTGGTGACTATGAATAGAGCTTTTCTCGTTTCCCCTGAAGTGTTTTTCTTTAATCTGCATCTCCTTAAAGCACTAAAGTTACATCTCTATAGAACAAAGGCACAGTGGGCTATAACAAAGAAGGTACTTAACTCAAAGATCTAATGTTGCTACTTGGTTTTTCTATATACCAATTATATCAACAAATAAAAGATATAAAAATTGGGCAGCCAAGTATTGGCTCAACAAATGAAACCTTTAATCAGTCCTGTTCTAATGATTTTGACTCCTCAGAAGCCCCTACATTCCTAGGATGTTTTAAGCTTCCTGTGCCTCCCGCAGTCAGGAGGCCTCAAACAATCACATGTGCAGCTGTAAGAGTCCTGCAGGCAGGCTAGAAAGCCATCAGAGGGGGTTTGGGATTGAAATACCCTTTCAAATGCAGAAGACTTAAGCCTTGAGATGACTTTTTCCCAGAGAATATCATAAGAGTGGAAAAGCAGAGTGCAGAGGCCAGTAGATTCTTATTTGGGGGAGGGCGGGGATGGATGCTCAGGAAATGCCGTGGGGAACCCCTGAAGTTTGATCACGCCCTGCGTATACCAGACTTCCTTCCACATGACCCTGTCACGGGCGGAATTCCTCACACTGGCTCCCAGCACCTGATATAGGTTTTGTGTGGGTGTAAACTTTCATTTCACCTGAGTAAGTAAATCAGAGTGGGACAGCTGGATCATATAGTAATTTTTATGTTTAATTTTATAGGTAACTGCCAGATTGTTTTCCAAAGTGGTTAGAGGTGAGAAATTAAGGTAGAGTCTCTTAACTGATGATTGTGTTCAAGTTAGGGCCCTGATCTAACAGACCTGAGATGGGGAGTTGAAGGACTATAGAAAAGAGCATCATGTTAAGGACTCTGGAGAACCTAACAGAGCCTGGTCCCCACTGTCACAAACCACAGACTTGAGGATCCTTTTCATCAGATCAGAGGTTGGTGACTTTTTGAAATTGTTTCTAAATGACTTTGCACGCAGCAGAGACTGAGATTGCCATGGGCTGGTTTTTCAGCGTGTCTGTGTTCCTCATTTGTCTGATTTTAATTTAGATCAGCCTTTTGCTACATGTTTTAGTTGCTTGATTTTACAAAAAGTAAAGGCCTTTCATCACTTACAGCACTCACTTAGGTCTAAGGCTTAGCACTAGGGAGGGAAGGTTAATTTTTCCATTGGTGCAACCATGTTGATGCTTTATTTTCTTTGTAGATGAATTCTAATTTTTATCAGCTCTATCTACATAGTTTTTTAAAATATCAACATGTATAAGGCTTGTCAGGAAACCAGAAGTTCTGGAACCTCTTCCATTTCCTCTTCCCAGAATCATCCATTTTCAGTATTTACTCCCTATCTTTAAATAGCTTGACTATATTTCCATTTCCCAGTTCCTCAGTTTTAGGTATTATCTGTTGACTTCAGCTATAAAAGATAAGAATTTATCTTTCACCCCTCAGCTACCACACAAACACATATTTTGCTGTAATATAATTTTGGTTAAATCAATTTTCAGTGTCTTTATTATTATGACCATGTAAATGTTGTGCACAGCTGAGCCAAACAATACAATTACTTCTCCTATCCAATATAGCTTCCTTCTCGTAGAGTTGGGAAATGCCTTATTTTTCTGTTCACTTGGTTCTTCTGTACTTATTTACATTACCTCCCAATTCTCCGTCAGTTGTTTGCGGTCCTTTCAGTAAGAGCGAACAAACTAGGTATTAATTACATTTCATCTTCTTGACAAACTCTCTCTCAGACTCTTTTTTAAAAGATTGCAGTAAAACATATACAACAAAATTTACCATGGATACCATTTTTAAGTGTACAGTTCAGCAGCATTAAGCACATTCATTTTAGACAACCATCAGCACCATCCATTGCTGCAACATTTTCATCATCTCAAACTGAGACTCTGTGCCCATTAAACACCGGCGTCCTCCCCAAACCCCCAGCCCTCACCCTTCTGCCTACTCCCTGAATTTGACTATTCTAGGCCCCTCCTGTAAGTGGAACCATACAACATTTGCCCTTTGTGATTGGCTTATTCCATTTAGCAGGATGCCTTCAAGGCTCATCCATGTTGTAGCATATGTTGGAATTGCCTTCTTTTTTAGAGCTGAATAATAATTTCATTGCACGTATAGCCACATTTTGTTTATGCATCCATCCATCAGTGGGCACATGTGTTGCCTCCACCTTTCGGCTGTTGTAATGCTGCTATAAACACGGGTGTATAGTTTCTCTTTGAGATCCTACTTTTAATTTCTTGGGAGCATATATTCAAAAGTGGGGTTCTTGACTCATACGGTGATTCTGTTTTTAATTTTGAGGAACTGCCATACTGTTTTCCACAGTGGCTGCACTATTTTACATTCCCACTGACCGGGCCCAAGGGTCCCAATTTCTGCTCATCGTCGCCAACACTTGTTACTTTATTTACTTTTTCTGGCATTTTCCGTAGTATCCATCCAAGTGGGTTTCGGGTAAGAGCCTTTCCTTTTGTCTGATCTTTATCAATCTTTTAAGGTTGTTTCTTTGATTTTTGTCATGTGTTTTTGTCCTCTCATATTCTCAGCCTGCCTTCCATACCCTCCCCAGGGGACACTTTCTCTCACCTCAGACCTCAGTTACACCTACAGATTTTTTACTCTTGTAGCTAGTGTGGGTCCCTGAGCTCTAGACTTTCATATCCATTTGAATGCTGGGCAGCTTTAAATACATGTGCAATCACTGAGAGCAAAACAAACGCACTTTCCCTAAAACCCGCTCTTCCCGTGTTTCTGACTCAGTGAAAGAATTCACTATCTGGGAAGATAGGCAAGCCATTAACACACGCAGTTAGCTTGTTTTTTTTTCCCCTTCTCCCACCTTACTGCCATCCTGTTATCTTGTATCCATAACTTTGACTTTTTCATTGCTACTGCCTAAATCTACTCAATTTGTAACTCCTTTTCTCTTACTTGTTGAAATTTAGCCCAGAAGCTCTCTCAGCCTGAAATCTTTCATCCCTGTGATAATCTAGACACCAGCTTGAGTTTTCCTGCTCCAGTATAGGCCTGATACTACTCCTCTACTTAAAACCTCAGGACATATGTGGAAGAGAACCCTGGTGGTGCAGTGGTAAAGACACAAGAGACTCAATCCCTGGGTCAGAAAGATCTGGAGTAAGAAACAGCAACTTACTCTACCCGATCTAGAATTCTTGCATGGAAAATCCCATGGACAGAGGAGCCTGATAGGCTACAGTCCATGGGGTCGCAAAGAGTCTGACACTACTGAGTGACTTCACTTTCTTTCTACCTGATCCAGTGTTCTTGCCTGGAGAACCCCAGGGACAGGGGAGCCTGGTGGGCTGCCGTCTGTGGGGTTGCACAGAGTCGGACATGACTGAAGCGACTTAGCAGCAGCAGCAGCTACCTGATCCAGTATTCTTGCTTGGAGAATCCCAGGGACAGAGGACCTGGCAGGTTACAGTTCATGGGACTGCAAAGAGTCGGACACAGTCGAGTGACTGAGCACAGAGGGACCGAGAATAGATGGATTCTTCTAGGGAAAAGCAAAAAGGGGAGGACTAACCCTATGATGTCGAACTTCTCATAAAGATAATGCTTTTGTACTGACAACAGGCATAGACTAGAGAGCCCGGAAACAAATCTGTGCATGTCAGAAACTCTGGTACAGGACTCTGGTAACCACGAAGGTACCTTACTCGAAATTCCCTCCAAGAGAACCGGGGCTCAGAGCACAGTTAGTGGACAACCTCTAGGGCTCGCCCAGATTAGAAGACAGCAACTTTATAGCCACTGCAGCATTCGTGCAGAGACCACGCTCTCACCCAAGGCTGCTTTGAGCCAGTGGCTGAGACAGCAGAGGTATAGGAGCGAGCCACTTCTGTCTGACATGGGTCTCCACTAAGAGGCAAACTTTCCTCTGAGGGTCTCCAGTGACCTCGTCAATGTTAGCTTCAAGTAGCACCAAGTTGGAGGCAATTCCTAGCCAACCCTCCTTGCCCACTTCCCTTTTCACACGTGTCCAACATGTATTGTGGGATTTTTGCCTATTCCTGTCCTGTTTCACCCTTCACAAATTTTCCTTCAATGCCTCTCTTGATCTTCTAAGGACCCAAATTACATGATGACACAAGGAGCATGTCAGATCAAACGGGAAACACTATGTGGAACTGTTCAATGAATGGAACTTTAATGACTATAAATGTGGAAGAATATGAAATTAGATCCCTCCCCTATATTTGTATAAAATTTAACTCCAGGTAGATTAATAACTTAAATTTCAAATATTAAGTTTAAAAACTTTTAGTAGATTCCATGGGTGAATATCTTTTAGAATCTGTGATTTAGAAGTTGAGGTAGGAAAATATTTCTTAAACAAGACACACTCACACACTGCAAACAGATTTGACCACTTTAAAATTAAGCACTTTTGGGACTTCCCTGGTGATCTAAAGGTTAGGAATCTGTGCTTTCACTGCTGAGGGTGTGGGTTTAATCCTTGGAACAGGAACTAAGATCTCAGAAGCCACTAGGTACTGCCAAAAATAAATAAATAAATAATTTTAAAAATTAGGCACTTTTGTTCATTAAGGGCATTTAAAGAGACAGGTTATAAACTGGGAGAAGATATTTGCAATATACATAACTGAGAAAGGATCAGCATCAAGAATTCCTTAAAATCAATGAAAAAAAGCATATTATAACCTAATAGAGAAATGGACAAAAGATATAAATAGGCATTTTTCAGAAGAGGAAACATATGGCTATGAAATATGAAGAGACACTCAATCTTATTGATTATTAAATGCAAATTAAGTCCACACTGAGCTGGCATTTTGATTGATAAGTGTAAAAAGTCTGACAAAGCAAGTGTTGAAGAAGTTATGGATCCACTCATAAAACCTATATTAGTGCAAATCTGTGTATCCACTTTGGAAAAAACATTTGACATTATCTTCTAAAACTGAATACTCACTACCCCATGATTCAGCAAACCTACTTTTAGGTATAGACTCAAACAAAGAAAGCTCTTGTAAATCTGTAACAGAAGAATACAAAAATGTTCACAGTAGCATTGCTCACAATAGCAAAAACCTAAAAGAAACCCAAATGTCCATTCATGAGAAATCAGACAAAATCTGGTTCGTTCACCAGCTGGAATCTTATACAAGAGTGAGAATGAATGAACTAAAGACATACAACATGGGCAGGGCATGCATTTCATGCAGCGTGTGAATGTTACAGTGTGGAAAAGTCCAAAAGACACAAAGACACCATTCCCCCTCTCCCACTTTGTAATGGACTTTATTCCTGAGCAGTTTTAAGGCCCATCACTTCATGGGAAATAGATGGGGAAACAGTGGAAGCAGTGTCAAGACTTTATTTTGGGGGGCTCCAAAATCACTGCAGATGGTGACTGCAGCCATGAAACTGAAAGATGCTTACTCCTTGGAAGGAAAGTTATGACCAACCTAGACAGCATATTAAAAAGCAGAGATATTACTTTGCCAACAAAGCTCCGTCTAGTCAAGGCTATGGTTTTTCCAGTTGTCATGTATGGATGTGAGAGTTGGACTGTGAAGACACCTGAACGCTGCAAGAATTGATGCTTTTGAACTGTGGTGTTGGAGAAGACTCTTGAGAGTCCCTTGGACTGCAAGGAGATCTAACCAGTCCATCCTAAAGATCAGTCCTGGGTGTTCATTGGAAGGACTGATGCTAAAGCTGAAATTCCAATACTTTGGCCACCTCATGAGAAGAGTTGACTCATTGGAAAAGACTCTGATGCTGGGAGGGATTGGGGGCAGGAGAAGGGGACGACAGAGGATGAGATAGCTGGATGGCATCACGGACTTGATGGACGTGAGTCTGAATGAACTCCGGGAGATGGTGATGAACAGGGAGGCCTGGCGTGCTGTGATTCATGAGGTTGCAAAGAGTTGGACATGACTGAGCCACTGAACTGAACTGAAGGTTACAGAAAAATGGTGCAGAAAGTACAAAGTTCCAATACATCCTCTTGCTACCACACAATTTCCCCTATTGCTGCTGCTGCTGCTAAGTCATTTCAGTCGTCTCCGACTCTGCAACTCCAGAGACGGCAGCCCACCAGGCTCCCCTTTCCCCGGGGATTCTCCAGGCAAGAACACTGGAATGAGTTGCCATTTTCTTCTCCACCCCTATTGCTACTATCTTGCATTTATGTGGTACATTTGCTGCAAACAATGGGCCAATGTTGACATATGATTACTCACCAACACTTCATAGTCTACATTAGCATTCACTCTGTGTTGTACATTCTGGGATCCACCATTACAATACCACACAGAATAATTTCACTACTGGGTAAAAACGACCTGTGCTCCACCTGCTGCTGCTAAGTCACTTCAGTTGTGTCCGACTCTGTGCGACCCCATAGACGGCAGCCCACCAGGGTCCCCTGTCCCTGGGATTCTCCAGGCAAGAACACTAGAGTGGGTTGCCATTTCCTTCTCCAAAGCGTGAAAAGTGAAAGTGAAGTCACTCAGTCGTGTCCAACTCTTAGCGACCCCATGGACTGCAGCCCACCAGGCTTCTCCGTCCGTGGGATTTTCCCGGCAAGAGTACTGGAGTGGGGTGCCACTGCTTCGGGTTACATGTGCTTTAATTTGCTCCACCTATTCATCCTCATCTCTTGCAACCATTCATTTTTTTTTTTAACAGTCCTGCCAATAGCTTGGTTATAGTCCAGTGAAACTCAGTTCAGAACTGTAAGATAATACATTCCTGTCGTTTTAAGCCACTAAGACTGTTAGAGGCATGGATCCATGATGAAGTGCATTATGATAAATACAGTCCTGTACCCAGGTCCAGTTAAGAGAATAAATCCCTTGAATAGCTTTTTATGGACTAGAAGACAAAGCCCAAACTCCTCAGCCTGGTGTCGGTCCTTAACATGGTTCTATAAACCCTTGCTCTTCTTATCACCTATCCGATGAGTGAACGGATGTAGAGATCTTCGAAACTCGCAAAGCAATTTTCCCTGGGGCTTCCCTGGTGGCTCAGTGGTAAAGAATCCGGCTGCCAATACAGGAGACGAAGATTCGATCCTTGAGGAAATGGCAACCAGATTCCAGTATTCTTGCCTGGAACATCCCATGCACAGGGGGTCCTGGCGGGCGACAGAGGTCGCAGAGAGTCGAACACGACTGAGCACGACCCCCAAGCAATTTACATGCCGCCAAGCCAGGCTCGAATACCTATTTGAGGGAAAACGCGCCCACAGGACGCGGCTAGCAGTTGGGAAAGTCGGAGGAGGGCCCCGGTGAGGGTAGCTTGCAGCTCAGCGCGGGTCCAAGGTCCACTCTGTCATCTTCATCTGTCGCGCGGGGTAGCGGTTGATGACAGGAGGCCGGCCGTTTTGGTTAAAACTGGGGGTCAGAAAGTACCTGAGGGCTCGGACACCACGCGGAGTCAGAGCACTGCCTTCAGCAGCAATTGAAGAAACCGCTCTCAAGCTGGACTGAGGCGGAGCGGCAGCTCCCGCAGAGCCAACAGAAGAGCTTTAAAATGCCAGGAGCACTGCTAGGACAGCCCCCAGCGCGAGGCACTCTGGGACTTGTAGTCTACCTCCGAGACGGGGCTTTCCCCCACCCCGTTTCCCCGCCTCTTACTGTAGCTTTTATTCTTCCCCCGCTCCCACCCCAGCGCGCCGTCTTCCTGGTCGCCGCACGCCTCACAGAAGACTACACTACCCAGAAGTCTCTTCTCCGCGTCCCAGCGCCCCGCTAGTGCCGGCCGTCTCCTTTGGACTACAGTTCCCAGAAGTCCTCTGGAGAAGTGATTCCCTCTCTCATTTCTAGGACCACAATTCACAGTCACATCACCTTCCCGGCGGTTCTCTCTCTCCTTTTTTTTTGACTCGAGCTGGCTGGGTTTCGCCGACCGGCCGGCGCACAGCGACGACGTGGTTCGCCGTGACACCGCACCGGGTTCCCTCAGCGGCCCGTCTTCCTCCCCTCTCAGCGATCCCCCTTGCAGGTCGTCGCCGCCGGCCTGAGCAGTGACCTGGCGGGCCGCGCCTGCGCTCTGCCCCGTTTCCTGCCTGGCTGGTGGCGGCGGCCATTTTGTCCATCCTCCTCCTCCTCCTGCTCCTCCTGGTTGGAGCGCAGTGTCCGGAGCGGGCTGGGGGAGAAAGCCCGAGAGCAGGGTTCGGTGCCTTTTCCTCTGTCCCCAGCCGGTGCCCGGAGCCCCCCTCCCCTTCCTCCCCACCCCCTCCCCTCCCCGGCCCTGCCCTCCCCCTTGTCCCGGGATCGCTCCGTCGCACCCACCATGATGGAAGACGACGGGCAGCCCCGGACTCTGTGAGTACCCGAGACGGAGGGGGTACCAGGCGCTGGGAGGCCCCCTGGCACCGCGGGATGCTGTGGGAGGGAGCAGGAGTGCGGGGCCGAAGCTGGGACTTCTCGGTGGACCCTTGGCCGCGGTGGCGCGGACGCGAAGTGCATTCCTCATCTGTCCCTTTTTTCCTTGGAAGGGAAGCCCTCCCTTCCCCCCCAAATACAGTCACTTCCTGGGGTCCGGGGCTCGCTTGGACCTTTCCCTCTAGCGCCCTTCTTTGCACCCCCTTCCTAAGCTGGGTTTCTGCACGGCAGAGCCTGTCAGGCCCGGGAGAGCTCCTGCTCTCCGTCTGCTTTGGGAGCCCTGGGCTGGGCCGGGAGCTGCGGGTCCCCCCCGACTCCCCCGCCCGACCATGGGGGCCGGGCCTGGTGGAGGTGGGCCTGGGGGTGGGATCGCAGCCACCTCCCGCTGTGGGTCGCGAGGAATCGGCACTCGCGCCCTCCACGTCCCCGGCTCCAGTTGCTGCCGGCTCTTCTCCCTAAGTTGAACTCCCGGAGGAAGCCGGACGCTCGCCCGCAACTCTAGCCCCTACTCTGCCCCACGTGCCCGCGCCCACGCTGTCAGAAACACTCGCCCAGCGCCCGCTACTTTGAGAGTGAGAAAGGGATGCCTCTTGCCGCCGGAGCATCTTTTCCCTTCTTTGGATGATGAAGTTTACTTTGAGCGCTACCTACGCTAAACTGACAACCAGTTGTTAAACTGCTTTGCTCTCATGGATGTTACCTCCTCCTAATCTGTTTCTTGGGTCGAGACCTTCAGAGTTGGATAAGTAGAGGGTTTTGATTTGTTTTGTTTTTTAATCAGCTCTTCGATGTGTGTCTTTTGAGCGCTCTTTCTTCGATCTTGCTGTTGCTCGTTACCTGAAGTCCAGTGTAATGAATGAATTTCATCTTCCAATTGCTTTTTCGAGTTTCCTTGCCTTTCTACTGAAGAGTGATGACTCAGCATTTGCGTTCCTTTGCAAATAGTATGGCACTCCTTTCTTTTTTTCCTGCCCTTTTTTGGGGTGGGGGGTGGGTAGTGTAATTCCTAGTTAAATGTTTAAGTTTGGTACCTTGGGTTTTCCTAACGTTTCGAAGCTCAGCACACCTGCCTCCAGTGCAGGGAGTCAGTCAGGTCGCTGCTTTGTTTTCTCTTCCCTCTGCCTGGTATTGATAGGATCATAGTCCACTTGGCTCTACTATCTGTTGGGGAAATTACTTTGGGGGAATAGACGAAGGTGGATGGGTACTCAGGAAGTTTGACCAGTTTTTCTTCTCTACTTCTAGCAAGGAGAGTGTGTTTGGTCAAGAAGGTAGATATCTGTGTTCAATATTGGTACAAGTTTGGCTTCTTGTCTTGTTGGGAGGGATAGATTACACTTTTTTGTTCCTGTTTCTCTAATGTCTCCCTAAAGTATCCGCTATTCTTTTTGAGAATTTGAGGCCAGCTTAAAGCACATCTAATGCTTGGATGAAAAGCCTGCTTCGTAGATGTTTTCCGTGTATGTTTTGTGCTGTCTTCCATTTCTGCTGTCTTTTCCCAGAAGAGAGAATTGGGACAAGCTTGAAATTTGTCCTCTTGACATCTGTTGAAGCCAAGACTTGGGATTTAGTTAGCAATGTGTTCTTGGAAGGAAGCATCTGAGAAGGCTGAATTTAGGCCTAGCAAGCATGTATTTAACAAAGAGAAAAGTTACATTGTATTTAAAACTCTGAAATGTCATCATTGCATCATAATAGCTACTGAATAATTGGTAAATTCTTGAGGCACCTTTCACTTTATTTGTATCTGTTTCTTATGAAGAATTCCTGGTTTTTATCATGCTAAATAAAATGCTATTGCAGTAGCCTTAATTCATATAACTACTTTGCATCTGCCTTCTCTTCCATCTCTATCAGATCTTACTCTACAGACTAATTTGTCACTTAAGAATTCTTACCTCGACCTTTTCCAAACTCCTGTTCTTTCTCAGTATGTTTACAGCTGTCTAAAAATGTGACATGTATACATATAAGTACTGAAACATCGTGAGCCTGGTTGCGCCTGCATGTCAGATGTCAGCACATGTTCGCTTTTCTTCCTTTTTCCTGCTCCCACTCTTCTCCATGGGAAGGTTTGTTGTTTTTTTTTTTAGACAAGGACTGCTACATCTTCCTAGGTCTTACCCCTGCCTGGAACGTAAGAGGTACTCAAATATTTTACAATGATTTTACTTCTTTTCACTAAATTTAATATTAAGTCCGTTTTTAAAGAAATCCTAATTGATTTAAAATTATATATAGGCAGACATGGTCATACATGGTGTGGTCCATTGATTTATATATATATATATATATTTTAAACCTCAAACGTACAATTTTGAGATAAAAGCGAATGTTTCACAATTACATTTTTGTCAGATTTTAATAAAAGTAATGCGTATTTTATGTATTCTTAAAAGGTTCTTTTAGATACAAGTAACATCATGAAAAATTTGAAGGTGACTTTAGAGATTGATATCTAGTAGGGGTTTTGTTTATTTATGGAGATCCTTCTTTTATTTTACATTATGATCTTTGGTATGGGCTTTAAGTGGTTGGTATGTTTTAAAACAATGTACTCTTAACAAAGTTTATCTTAAACTGTTTCCTTAAAATGCCTGTGTGTTACTAGTGAGGTTTTTTTCCTGCAGACACACACAAGCTAAGACATATGGTTCTATCATCAGAAAACAATATGGTGTTTATAGCCTAGGTAGGTCTTTAAATATTCATTACCTACAGTATTACTAATTTATTTGATGGTATTTAAAGTGATATAGAATTGCTTTGATGTTGAGACTAAAGTTTGTCATATAGTTGCTTTGAAGGTCCGTTTTCTGATGTTCTTTGTTCTCATTTGACATTTGTGGGAGGTGGGGGAGCTAATATATATTGGGTAATTTGGGATCTAAAAAAACAAATGAGAAAAATTCTGTGTAAAACTGGTGTTGGAAGTGAACTGCCCAACACCTACCTTGTAGGATTCACATTTCAGATTTGTGTTGTGGGTAACTGAGTGCAGTGATTTGATCCATGTTATTTCTGAATCTGTTACACAGCATTAAATGGTAATGGTGCTCTGCTGTAGGTTCATTTTCTTCATCTATTCGATGTACTACAATGAATAGGAACTGTAGATGTGGAGTTATACCATGGTGTGCAGAGCCATCTTGTAGGCTGTTTTCTTCCTAACAGAGACTCAGTCAAAAGGAGGAAATAAACCATTGATTTAGGGTATAATCTGACCATCGAAGGGCAATAGCCAAAGTAAATACTATTAAATCCTATTATAAAATTGATTACTCTACCAAGGGTTTGGCTGTATTGGGCCTGAAATTAAATTAAGCCTCTCGTTCAATTTAATCATATTCTGTTTCTCTAAAATGTATGTGTATGTGTGTTGATATTCCTTTTATAGTTGGTCAGTTCACTTGCACCTCCTGTACCTTTCTTCTGCTCTGCCTCCTTCCTAAAATGAAATATTGATAAATCGATCAGTTCATTAGAGGCCCATTGAAGGACATTGTTGCAAAATCTTCTCTTACATAAGAATTTGCAAGAACAAAACCAAAAATGTTACTTAGCCATAGCATCTTGTGTAAAAGTGCTGATAATTTTGACCTCAGTAGGGCTGATCTTTTCAGAATGAGAGCACAGTCAGCGATGGAAAGTGTGATTAGTCTTCTGAAAGGCATGGTGTTCTTAAAATTCTGCGCAGTTCGACATAGGAAGTAGTTTGACAATGTGGACTTTTGCCTACTGTGAAACAGCCAAATTCTAGTCTCAAATTTGATTTTAACCCTGATGTTAGGGATAAAGACACCATTTTCCGTTTTTAATGTGTAAATTCCTACGGTTCCTGTTCTTACAAGACAAAATAGACCTAACGTATGCTTTTTCCCCATCTTGAGTTAAAAAGTGTTTCAGAATTTCCTAAGTATTTTCTTTTTGAATTGTCAGATATGAGCATTTGAGCTATTTGTCTTTTTCTGTTATTCTGTGTTCTTCAAGTAGAAATTTTATATTTAAATCCTTGGAATGTTAGAATATGTTGACTGCCTCATAACCAAAGCAGAAAGAAAGTGTAGAAATGACGTATAATTTAGAAGGAAAGGGGGTAGTATTTCAGTATACTACCAAGATGTGATATTTTTGCCAGAGCAAGCCTTGAATATTTTTGTTAGTATTTATTTTGGGACAGAAACTTTATAATAATGTCACGGTACTTAAGCTGTATAGTGTTTTTAAAGTTACGAGATATTTCAGTATTAAGTTGTATGGAGGATGAAGGCAAATGTAGATGAATGAATTACAGAACTCTGAGTGAAGGAAAAGGCAATCTTGAGATTTGGGTATAATTTTGGTGAAATTATGTGTTGAATTATATCCTTTTTATCCTGTCAGATTCAGATGTCTTGCATGTAGTTATGGAAGGCCATTTTTATATTAGCTTCTGGAGTTTGCTGCTTTACCACTGAACTTTTAGTGAAAATATTTGAAAAGTAGGAAACCTTAAAACTGGACTTTTCTATAAGTATTTCATGACATTCTAAAATTAACTTTTGCTCTTTGTTGCTCGAAATGTAAATTAATATATCTAAATGTGCCTCTAGAAGTTCTTCAGAATCTGTATTAATTAGAAATAGATTGACTTGGAATAAAGATCCTATGAAACAGGATGCCCATGCAGTTTTTCCTGGAAAGATGTTTAAACACTCATACAAACTTAAAATTATTTAAATCATTTACAGTTTGTTACATAAAAGTGATACTTTTTACTTTGTTACTAGTTAGCTTTGATAGTGAAACTCCTATTCTCTTAGAAATGAGCTGCTGCTGCTGCTGCTAAGTCGCTTCAGTCGTGTCTGACTCTGTGCGACCCCATAGACAGCAGCCCACCAGGCTCCCCTGTCCCTGGGATTCTCCAGGCAAGAACACTGGAGTGGGTTGCCATTTCCTTCTCCAATGCATGCATGCATGCTAAGTCGCTTCAGTCGTGTCCAACTCTGTGCGACTCTATGGACAGCAGCCCTGTCCATAGGATTCTCTTGGCAAGAATACTGGAGTGGGTTGCCATTAACTTCTCCACTTAGAAATGAGCTAACTATTACTATTTTAGGTTAGATGAGTTTTAACACTTCAGAGACCAAGGTCACTGGTCTTTATAGCTAGGTCTGCTGCTGCTAAGTCACTTCAGTCATGTCTGACTCTGTGCGACCCCATAGACGACAGCCTACCAGGCTCCCCCATCCCTGGGATTCTCCAGGCAAGAACACTGGAGTGGGTTGGCATTTCCTTCTCCAATGCATGAAAGTGAAAAGTGAAAGTGAAGTCTACCTTGTATAAAAATTCCAAGGATACAGACTCTCAAACTGCTATGGGTTTTTTTAAAAAGAAAGGAGACAGGTGATTGTCTGGCTAGCTCAAAAGTCTTTAACCTTTCACTCCTGCTGGGAGTGTGTCCTGCACAGCCTACTCATGGGTCTGCTCTACTTCAAATGTAACAAAAAAGGTAGCATAGTGGACCTCAACCAGTTTGTCACTTATTTAGTCTTCCATTCAAGTAACATTGGACTTATGTTTCATTTTTAGAGTGTGTTAAAGTTATTAGGACCCATTACGATGAAATTCTTAGGTACAGAAGAAAGCTGCTGGTCATTCTTAATCAGATTTTCTTCTTTTACACTTAACCTTACCTTTCTCAGTCTTGTTTTCTCTTTCAGAGTGTCCCAACTTAAACTATGGCAACTGTAGATGCAAGGCTTATATTGGTCTCAATACATTGTTTCCAGATGTTATATATTATAGTTAGGAAAGTAAAGTTTGTTTTCCTTTCCAGAAGAAACAGTGTCTACATTTTACAAATATTGTTTGGTTTATGAGGATCATAACAGATGTGAGTTTTAGGAATTATACACTGAGTACTGGAAAGACTTAAAAGTTTATTCAGCTAAATTGAGATAGGTCCATGATACAAGGTGGTCATCTTTGAGTGGCAGTGTTCTTTTCTTTTAAACTTAACCTGTATATTAAATTTTTTATATAAAATATATATATTCAACTTGTAATTTAAAAAAAACATTTTTAGATATGTTATAGTCAAAAGTATGCCTGAATTTGTCTTTAATTTTTTCTGAATTTTTAGAGAAATCTTTATATTTGCTTTGTTATCTACATAAAGATGTATTTTGTTGATTCTGATGCATTTTAGCTGAGGAATTTTTGTTATTTTACCCTGCTCTCCTGAAACAAAGTAATGAAGACATACCATCAATGACGGTCTTATTATCAAGACAGAAAAAAAAAAATCCTTCAATCTCTTGTGTGTTTTGCTATAACTTTGATTCTGTTCTTTGATCACGTAATTCCTTTGGTTGAGGGTCTAAGATAAACTAACCTTATATCTGATACCCCTCTGATTGGGTGTTTTAATGAGTCAATATTTGTGGTACTGTGTGTGTTATACATTATTTTGAATTGTGTTTCACATCTAAACATTGTAGTTTTCTTGAGACTGGTTTAAATTTATTATTTTTATTCTAACAGATGAGAAAATGATATATAGGCTGCAGAATAATATGCTTTTGGGGGTATGCAAAATCACATTGATTTGCTCTTTATAAAGTCTTTTGAAGTGGTAACTTTAGTGCCCTAAGAACAGTTATGCTTTCCTAGGTGAGAGTTAATCTTACACACAAAGAATCAGGCTTAATTGGAAAAATTTTATTGAAGAGAGAGAAAGTTGAAATAAAAGATGATGTGTAAATGATAATGCTTTAGAGCCAGAACTGAAGAAATTGCTGATAGTTTTTTCTTTTTTTTTCTTCTTCCTATACAGATACGTAGGTAACCTCTCCAGAGATGTGACAGAAGTTCTTATTCTTCAGTTATTCAGTCAGATTGGACCCTGTAAAAGCTGTAAAATGATCACAGAGGTAAGAGCTTCCCAGTTCCAGGTGCTGACAGTTAGCATAATGTTTAACATTTTGAGATACATGAGTTGATTTGTATCATTTTAAGCCTCAGGTTACTAGATGGAGAGATTAGTGTTTGTTGTGTTGACTTGTTTGCTTTGACTGACAAACTAGGTTTAGAAGTCGAGAGGACAAAGTGTGCCCTTATTTTCAAATAGTCCTTCCTGATGATGCTATTTTCAGGTGATGCTGCTTATAAAAAGTTGTTAGAGCTTATCTCAAAGGTGATATTTCATCTATTTACAGTAAGAGTGTTACACTTGAAGTCCAGGGGTGGTGGTGTGTGCAGGACGTTGGCTTGTTATGACCAGAGTGCCACACAGGCCTCCTGAGCACTTTTAGTGAATGCTGCTTGAGCAGCTTGTGAAGGCAGGAGTCTGAGTTGAATTGTTCATTTGTTTTCCTCCCCCCCACCAAAATCTTACTTTTTATACTTTCCTGGTCAATGACTTGTGTTTCAGCTTATTCTCATCTTCTTTTTTATTTGTTAACACTTTTTTTTTTTGGACTATTCAGTTTGTGCCAGGTGCCATGCTAAGTGCTAAGGAGGCAGTGGCGAATGAAACAGTTCCTGGCCCCGTAGAATTTTCCAGTCTAATGAGGGAGACAGAGCAGTTAACAGGCACGAATGATAATAGGGTAGTAAATGCTGCGGAAGCTGACAGGTTCAAGTGCTCTAGGAGCATATAGGTCCACACAGTCTTCAGTCAGGGGAGGGTTCTTGGAGGATTCAGTGTCTCAGCTGAAACCAGAAATAATAGTGGAAACTGGCTAGATAGGAATCTGAGGAAGAAGGGAATCCAGGTAGAGAGAAGAATGTTGATCCAGCCCGGTAGACAGAGAATGGGAGTTCTTGTGAGATTGAGGGAAAAATAAAAACCATAACATGGTTAAGTTTGGAATAGGATTTGTCTTCTGAGATGCCAGGAGATGAGGCAGGAGCATTCATCAGGGGCCAGAGCTGTGTTGAGTTTGTGTGATGTCCTGAGACGGAAGAAACTGTTAAAAACCTGTAAAGCCAAGTGGCCTTTTGATCTCCTTTCCTAACTAACAGTAATTATCTCTCTGTGTGGTATATTACCTCTTCTTTGCTTCCTGTCTTTGATTATTACTCATTCTCTCTTTTCATCCATCAAACATTTCCTTTGTACTTGGCACTGTTCAGAGTGTTGGGAACATACTGCAGAGCTAGACCAGCGAGGTGCCCAGGAGTTCACGTATAAATGAGAGTGTTGTCAACAACAGTAAGCTGTTAGGGAAAACCGCGGACGGTAATTTTGGATAGGGATAAGAGCTTTGAAGAGAATGAAAGTTCCGTGATGATGAGTGGAGTGTTGGTGCCGTGTAGCCTGGGTGGTGAGGGGAGGCGTCCTGCCGTTGGCATCTGTTTTGTGAATGTAATATTAACGGTTCATAAGGAGACGGGAACAGAAGTTGCCTAATGGAATGTTGAGGCTTTTTGGTTATGGTCTGTGATCCAGAAATCTCTCTCATCAGCGGGTAATTGACTCAGCCAAATTTTAAAGGATCAAGTGAGTCTTTTTCAGACTGTGGATGTTGGGTATGGGACCAGCCTGGTAATGATTGCTGTCTGTCAGCAATGACCACCTCTTTGAGCTGAGATGGGAGTAACAAGATGGTGCTGTCTATATTAAGAGCTGGAGGCAGAGGGAACAGCCCATACAAAAGCCTTGAGTTGGTAGTTAGCTTGGGGGTTTGAGGAACCAAAGACCAGGTGGCTGGAGCCTGGGGAATGGTGGGAAGTGAGCAGGCAGGCAGGGTTTGGAGTCAGTAGGGCAGTACTGGCCATGACAGGGTGCTTAGATTTTATTGTGGTTGTACCCGGGGCTTCAGGTAGGGTGGGAAAGTATTCCTGTTTGATTTCGGGGAGGGGCTGTGCTGGGTCTTCATTGCAGGGCTTGGACTTTTCTAGTCTTATACGCATTGTAAAGGTGACTGGAAAATGACTGTTGTAGGGAGGATGGATTGTAGGGGGCAAGGGCGGAAGGAGAAGGAAACTAGCTGTGTCTATTTCACTAGTCAAGGTAAGAGATGCTGCGGGGAACTTGTTCTTTAGAGCGGTAGCCACAGAAGTAGAGGTGGATGAATTTGAGATGACTCTGGAGGCAGCGTCGATAGAACTGGATTGGCCATCGGACCCAGGGAAATAAAGAAATCAAGAAACCCCTGAGATTCTCGTTTGTGGTTGTGTGGGTGGTGATGCTGCTTATTTGCTAAAATGAACATGACTGAAGGGGCCACGAGATGGATGGGGGAGTGGTCAGAAGCACGCTCTGTGTTGGCAGTGTTAAATTTAAGATGTGTTTTAGACATATATCAATAAATGGACATTATATGTAGGCAGTTGGATAAATATTTTGGAACTCCAGGGAGACCAATGCTGATGATACTGGCTTTGATGATACTGGCTTGCAGTGATATTTGAAGCCATGGGATTAGATAAGATGTAGTTCATAGAGCTAGAGATAGCGCTGAGAGAGGAGAGAGTGGGGGGCCTAGGTGCGAGCCCTGGTGCATCTCAGCACTTGCTGTTCAGTTGCTAAGTCATATCCGACTCTTTGTGACCCTGTGAACTGCAGCTCACCAGGCTTTCCTCAACACTTAAGTGACAGTGTAGTTTGAATTAAGAGGGAAAAATGCCTTCAGAAAGATTTCCAGCAAGGAAATAGGAAAACCAAGAGAATATGGTGGAATCTAGAGGAGAATATTTAGAAGAGGAGGAGAGTTGTCAGCTGTGTTGAAATCTGCTTGAAAGTCAACATGAGGAAGAAAAGGGATCACAAAGATGGCAGAGAGGTCATTGATGAGCTCAGCACAAACTTTCCTTGCCGTGGTTGGGTTAGAAACTGACTGGAGTGTGTTTAGGAAAGAATAGAATGTGAGAAAGTGGAAAGTCACTAGAAAACGTTTTGAGAAACATTTGTTGGGTTTTTTTTTTTTTAAATAACTTATATGCACAATCAGCCACTTGAGGGTGGAAGGGTTTGAAGTGAACTTTCATAATTTATCCATACTCTACAACTCCTACACTTAAACTTGTAAATAGTTTTAAAGTCTCATATTTCTCTGCTTTGATATTTATGTCATCCAACAAAAATTGGTGACAACATGAAGGTAAGGACACAGTTGGTTTTAATTCTTTTTTCCTTTGGCTGCGCAGCACATGGTATGTTAGGGATCTAAGCCATGCCCCTTGCATTGGAGCATGGGTCTTACTTAACCACTGGACCACCCGGGGAGCCCCCATAGTGTCCCTGGGTAGTGGAGTAAATGGAAAGCTTTCAAAGGCCGTGAACTCCACTGCCAGGTATTGGTTTCCTTTTATCAGTTTCATTTCCGTGTGTGAGAAGTCTCTTTCTTGCCCTTATGATATTCTACTTTAGATATTGTATCTCAGACTGTAGCTGCTTTCCCTATATACATGTGTGTATGTGTGTGCTCAGATGCTGTGTTGTGTCTGGCTCTTTGCCACCCGTGGCCTGTAGCCTGCCAGGCTCCTCTGTCCATGGAAGTGGCCAGGCAAGGATACTGGAGTGGGTTGCCACGCCCTCCTCCAGGGGATCTTCCCAACCCAGGGATCAAACCTGAGTTTCTTAAGGGCTCTTTCATTGGCAGGCAGATTCTTTACCACCAGCACCACCTGGGAAGCTCCACCTCCATATACTATAATAAGTATATATTACCAATTCTAAGGCAAATGTTAAAAAATTTTAACATCTCTGACAGTAACAAAAAAATCAATGGTGTCTTAAGTGAGATGAAACGCAGTATGATACGAATATCTAAGAATGTGTGTACATATGTATGTATGTACATTGAATGGGATCTGGCCTACTACTGGTTAGATAAAATTTGCAGTCAGTATGCACAAGTAGACTAATTACCTGAAGCCTGTCATAGTTATTATACTTCTACCATTGGATTCCTGTACATTTTACTAGTTATCCACGTTTTCCTTTGAGACCATCAGGGCAAAAGAGGTAGGATAAGGAGGAAAGCTGACTAGCACAGATTTAGCGTCTTTCTTACTGTGAGATCCCGTCTTCAGTGAATGTTACTGGTAAATGTCAACTCTTTTTCACAAAAGGAATTTAAATGTGTATTTCTCTTTGGAGTCTTTACCCCTATTTCCTTTCTCTGCCTCGTAAGTACAACAGCGTTCACTTCACGTGGCTACAACAATAGGATCTTGTATAAGAGCCCATAGTTTTCATGTCAGCATTAACAATTACACTTTTTTTCCCTCAAGGAAATGCCTTCTGGTTGCTTCACCACTATTGTTTTAGACGTCTTATTTTGGATTTTTCTTCTAAAACTTTCCTGGAATGAAAAACAGTGGTTTTTGAAAAGAGCTTTATTTTATCTGTTATTTTTAATTCCTCGTAAGTGCAACTGGAATTGCCACATTTTAAATATTATTTTTAGTGTATTTTACATTGAACAGTGATGAATATTTTTAGCCTACGTAAAAAATATATTTGTACAATTGTGTAGCTGTTCATTATAGGTTGCCGTCTTATAAAAATTCATTTCCATTTTGGTTCATAGATCATATAGTTGCTATAATTTAGGTACTTTCTTTTGTATTGTTGGTTTTTCTGGTTGTTCATTGTTGATAATTTTATATTGTTTATTTAATATTTATTGGTGTTGTATTAGATGCTCTTATATTGGCATTTTCCGATGTAAAATTATAGCTTTGCCTTGGTATATTTTATTCAGACATATTTTCAGAAAACCTTTTCTTAATCACTAGTACATTTTTCTTGTCTTTGGAAGGCCAAATTCAGAGTGTATAGAATCTCCAATGCTTTCAAAGCTTTTGAAAGGGATTTCATTTCAACACTTGATTATAAATCTGAAATTTTTCAGTTTCCATTCTTATTCCTTCCTTATCCAGAGAAATACATAATCTTGTCTCATCGTGTATAGTACTAATCCTAGTTTTGATCAGGAGTAAAGTTTGTAAAGTTGTATTTTTTATAGTCGTGGGATACAGTTCATGAAGGATTATGGTGCGTAAATAGAGCTCATCCCTTTGAAAACAATGTTGGGCGAGGAGAGCAGTGGTGAGGAGTGGTCATCTCTCAGATCTGAGCTTGAGGTTTTGTTTAGTATAAACTTCTGTTTTATATTTAACATATTTCACCAGAATCCTATATTTTTATTTAATACTGATAGTCATGATTCTCTACTGCTTTGTAGTTCTGTTTGAGTACAACAGTGTTTTGAGGTACAAAGCCAGGTGTAGGTGTAAATCTTATAAAGTGTTAGGCTTTGTAAAGTGTTAGGCTTTCATAAGCTTATGCAGTCTCACCTCATACAGTCCTAGCTATCAGTAATGTTTTTTCCTGGATTTTCTTCTCAGCAACCCGATAGCAGAAGGGTCAACTCTTCTGTTGGATTTTCTGTTTTGCAGCATACAAGCAATGACCCATATTGCTTTGTGGAATTTTATGAACACAGAGATGCAGCTGCTGCATTAGCTGCTATGAATGGGAGAAAAATTTTGGGAAAGGTAAGATCGTAAATGATGGCACCTTATGAATATATATCTATCTGTGTGTCAGATTAGTTTGTGTTCTTTCTTAGCAAGTTTTTAACAAATACTCAGCTCTGCCAAGTGATGGTTTTGTTTTCTTCAGCTTAGTGCTTTTACCAAAATTCATTCTGGTTGATAAATGATTTAATAAGTGGTAAGTGTTATGACTAATAATGACATGCCTAATAATTTTATGAAATATAATCTTTATTTTTAGGAGGTCAAAGTAAACTGGGCAACAACACCAAGTAGCCAGAAAAAGATACTTCCAGTAAGTACTCCTGCTGCATTTTACGGAAGAGTTCTGAAATTATCCTGGCAGCATTACCAGCTCACATAGGGCTTTTTCTTCCTTTTAGTGTTGCCTAAAAAGGTTTAGTCCCTGACTTCTTAAATATTTGATTACTAAATGCTTTGGTTTCAGATCATTTCCACGTGTTTGTTGGAGATTTGAGTCCAGAAATTACTACAGAAGATATCAAATCAGCATTTGCCCCCTTTGGTAAAATATCGTAAGTATCATAATCAATACTATATTCAATAGCAGTAGGCAAAATTGTATATGATGAACTTGTATCAGAGTTAAGAGTTTCTTTCCCTAGTTAGTGTGATTTTTTTTTGTTTGTTTATTGTTTGTTTGGTTTTTTTGATTAGTAGATGTTGTTGAAAATGTTACTGTCATTTCAATGTTTTGGGGTCTTGTTTTCACCTAATCCTGTGTATAACATGTGAAAAAAATTTAAGTGATTCTATTTGTTTTCTTTAAAGCAGATGTTTGGGTGGTAATGCCTATTAAAAAGTCTAGCTTTTGTCAAATGTTTTCAAAATTTGATGGTTAAAGATACAGGTTAACCAAAATTAAATGTGATTTCGGTTATGTATTAAACTTTTATAGAAGGAATTTATAAGTGGGAAAAAGTAGGGAAATCCTTGGGTATATTGTGAAATTAGAAATGTATATGTTATTATAATGATAAATGTGTTTTGGTATTTTAGCTGAAAAGTAGCACTATTACAGTATTAAAATGTTTCAATGTCTGAGCCATAAATGTGGGATTAATTAGTAGGTTATTTTTTGTTAGTGGTGTTTGATTCTGCTAGTTAGGGCCAAATTGTGGTTTGATTTATTTTTTTAAACAAAGTTTATGCTCAGATTTTACTGTTTTGTTACTTGATCTAATATATTGGAAAATTAAAAGTGGTTACAAGTTCTGTAAAACGTTTATCACAATTTATCTAGTTTAAAATCACATTATTTTATGTATTTATTTCCTATAGATTTAAGTTAAATGTTTTAGTACTTTACAGAAATATGTTTCACCTAAGAACAACAATATTTCTCTCTACAGTTTGTTGTTCTGTAGATTTTATTTGATAGATGTAATTCTTAATTTTATATTTTGATATTTGCTTTGCTTTTTAATCTTTAATAAATGTGGTAAGTAGTACTGTTTTAAAAATCAGTGTAAAAAATAATACAGGTTGCTGTTTTTCAATCTTTATTTATACCTGAGACCTGCAGTTTTTCTAAAGTCCAAGTCACAATTAAAAGTAATAGCATTCTGGTTATTTTGCAGAATTGCTCATAAGAATGGACAGGATCTTGAAGGCTAACTGCAAGGAACTGTGCACACTGGAACTCAGTTGTAGATTTTTTTCTCATTTCTATTTATTATTATTATACATTATTTATATATACATATTTTAGTATTTACATTTTAACATTCTATATTCAGTGGAGTTCTATATTTCCAATCATTTTAACTTACTCACTAAAATTTCTGTGTAAATTTGTTGTTTTCGTACTGGTGTGCTTAGCATTGTTGTTAGTTTTTTATTCTCCTTTCTTAAATTTCTGAAAATGTCAATTTTTCAAAATTTACAGCTGCCCAAACTCCAAAATGATGATAGAGAATTGACCAAGAAAAATAAAGAAATCTGTTAACAGGCCATGTATGCCTTTTTAATTCCTATTTTTTCCTCTTTTTCAATTTTTTAATATTTCATATATTTTGTATCACTAGGCAGAAAACATTTAACTATTTAGAGTTTGCATGGTAAAGTAGTTAGCATTGTTACAGTAATTTATAGAACCAGTAAACCTTAGAGGACACTAGCGAATAGAATATTAGCAAAGGAAACTATTGTTCCTATTAATCTGCAGATTTGAGCATTTAGTTTAGAAAGCACAGGCTATTTGATTAGGTTGCATGTTTATTACATGTTTTTGTCCTACTGCTTTTTTCTAACAGGTAAAGAAGCGTTAGGGAGAGTTCAGGAATGGCTTTAGTTACTTAGGGCTAACTGAAATTTTATTTAAAAAATGCTCACAATACAGTGTGTGTGGTTCCTTTTAGTTTTTATTTTGAGAATGACTCTCACTTCCCTCATTTAGCTGTGCTTCTTTTCACAGGGATGCCCGAGTAGTTAAAGACATGGCAACTGGAAAATCCAAAGGCTATGGCTTTGTGTCTTTTTATAATAAACTGGTATGTTCTTTCAGCTCAATTTGAATTTAATACAAAATTCAGTCATCAGTAAATGTTTTTGGATGTTAACAACAAACACGATGATTGTGTGATTTTGTTTGTTTGAGTAATAGGGCATAGTTCTTTTTTTTCCATAATCTTGGAAATAAATGGGAAAAGATAGACTGGTTATAAGGTGATGACAAGAAAGAATATTGAAGTTTGCAGTTGTGACTTGGTGTGAGTAAGATGTGTTTGAAATAAAACTCAAAATTAGGATGCACGAGCTAACCTCAGAATTTGGAGGGAGGTTAAAGTATATTTGTCTCAACCATGAAAATCTCAATTTTAATTTTTTAATTATATTATCTGTATTTTTGTAGCTGAGATGGTAGTGACTACAGCAAGTTACGTAAATGAAATTTTAGGCAATTCATATTGATTTTTGCATATGTTCAAGAAAAGGGCACCAAATATCTAAGCATTTGCATTAACTGTAACATTAGATAATATAATGGACTTTGATATTAACATTTTGGAACAGTTTCAACAACAAATTGTATGTTGTATTGAAGCCGTAAGATAAAGGGACAAGAGTTGTATGGGGGGGTGCTGTTCTAAGTCTTAGTTGTGGCATGGGTGATTTCTGGTTTCCCCTGCGCATGCTGGCTCTTTAGTTTGAGGCATGCAGGATCTAGTTCCCTGACCAGGGATTGGCCCCAGGCCCCCTGCATTGGGAGCCCGGCATCCCAGCGCTAGACCACCAGGGAAAGCCTTGGAGTCATATTCTTTTTTGCTTAGATTCATTGCAAATGCACGTTAACCTCTATAATCTAAACTCATTTGGGGTGAATTCCGTGGTGTTCCAGTGATTAGGACTCTGCAGTTCCACTGCAGAGTGTATGGATTCGATCTCTGGTTGGGGAACTGAGATCTTGCATGCCATGTGGCATGGCCAAAAAAAAAAAAGGTTTTTTTAAAACATTCTAAATCAACGCAGAAGTTTTTTGTCTTAAGCGTTAAATCTTGTGTCACAGTCGTGTGTGCATGTGTATGTGCTAAGTCACTTCAGCCGTGTCCAGCTCTCTGTGATCCCAGGGACTGTAGCCCAGCAGGCTTCTCTGTCCATGGGATTCTCCAGGCAAGAATACTGGAGTGGGTTGCTATGTCCTCCTCCAGGGGATCTTCCTGACCCAGAGATCAAACCCTTCTCTCCTAGTCTCCTGCATTGGCAGGCAGGCTCTTACCACTAACATCACCTGGAAGCCCTGTCATAATCATAATCCATTGCTATTAGAATATCGATTTGGTAAGGGGTAAGAGGATTTAGACCATAATATCAAGAGGTTTTAGATACTCTACAGTAAATGTTATGTTACAGATCAACAAGATATTTAAAAACAACTGTGTCTCTTTTCTTGGTTATCAGTGGGATTGTGATTTTTCTCCTTGCATGTTTGAATTATTAATTTCCCTTGATGCTTAAATGTATTCCTGGTATCTTAAAATGTATAAATAAACATTGGTGTAATGAGCCACTTACTGATGAGATTTTTGTATCCAGAAATGCCAGCGTTTCATGTCGTCTTAGTGGGTCTTGCATACTGCTATCTTCTGTGTGGTAATCGCTCTCTCCTTTCTTTCCTTCACAGGATGCAGAAAATGCAATTGTGCATATGGGAGGCCAGTGGTTGGGTGGTCGTCAGATCAGAACCAACTGGGCCACACGCAAACCACCTGCACCCAAAAGTACACAAGAAAGTAAGATGCGTCTGCTTTTGTATGTTTTTAAGAGCACTTCACAAAATCATCTATTAGTATAGTCTTAATTTCTTAAAATTTAATTTTGTTAGCATTGGAAGACTCATTTAGTTTCCAGTGTATTTATCTGAAAAAAACTGGGCTTTGATATAAGTATATTTGAAGCTGTGAACCAGCTGGTTTTATAGATCAAATCGATAGTGTCAAGGGGAAAAAAGTTCTGTTTATCCCCACAGTGAGGCATATCTCATTTCTTTATAGTATTACAGTAACCCATTTTATAATGCTGTATAACCGTCAACACTTTTTTCTTTCTTTCTGCATACAGATAACACTAAGCAGTTGAGATTTGAAGATGTAGTAAACCAGTCAAGTCCAAAAACTGTACTGTGTACTGTGGAGGAATTGCTTCTGGCTTAACAGGTACAGTGAGTCTTTCCCTAGTTCCCTTCTCTGTGGAGCTTCATCATCATTAGTAGTAATTTCTTGATAATATGAACCTTAAATATTTTTACAGTTTTTGTATGTTTATTTTTCAGATCAGCTTATGAGGCAGACCTTCTCACCATTTGGGCAAATTATGGAAATCAGAGTTTTTCCAGAAAAGGGCTATTCATTTGTCAGGTATAATTCTACCTTACTTGTGATCCATTCCTTTCAGTTATACGATTTGATCCCCTCAAGTATGTTTTTGTTAATTTAGTCCTTATTTGCAATATAGAACTTTAAACTGCCTACATGATGTGCTTTAGGAAAATATCAAGTTGATAGGTTTAAACTAAGGGGTTTCTGTATTACTAAGTTAAAAAAAAACAACCTTCTCTTCCTCTCAGATTTTCTACCCATGAAAGTGCGGCTCATGCTATTGTTTCGGTGAATGGTACTACAATTGAAGGACATGTTGTTAAATGCTATTGGGGTAAAGAATCTCCTGATATGACTAAAAACTTTCAACAGGTAATTCGATTTTTCTTAGCACTTTTTAAGGTTTCCATCTTACATATCTACATAAGAGCTTTAGAAAGTCTGTAAAAGAGAGCAAACAAAAAATAAAGCATATAGCTGCTTTCAGTTGATTTTATTAATGCTATTTCAAAAGTGATTATTTTACGGTATTAACTGAATCTTAATACTTTCTTTTCACAGGTGTCACCACCCCCAATAAACTTAGACAATGATAAATAACAGAGTCCTATTCACATAAGGGTGCTTACTTAGTTTTTCTCTTCCTTGTCTCCCACTTTCTTCAAATACTGTGTTTCTTACTCGTTTCCTAAAACAGTAATTTGCTTTTTCCTAGGTTGACTATAGTCAGTGGGGCCAGTGGAGCCAAGTTTATGGAAACCCACAACAGTATGGACAGTATATGGCAAATGGGTGGCAAGTACCACCTTACGGAGTATACGGGCAGCCATGGAATCAGCAAGGATTTGGAGTAGAGTAAGTTGTTTGAGTTTTTCCAGTGTAGAAACAGACAAAGTTCCAACAAAAGGGATCTAAAAGGATGTCTTCCTGGGGAGAATCTTTTAAATTAAATACATTGAACTGTGTGGTATTATAAGCATTGTAGAAACCTTATGAAAAATGCTGCCACTTTGCTCTTTATAATCTGGGTGGAAAGGGAGGTTGGGATAGCTGTGTCCTCCTCTCTCTAGGAGCAGCTTGTAGAGTTTGACTTATATTTATAAACACCATTTTATTTACTTATTTACTTTTGCATGGAAAAAATCTTTTGTCTTATTTATGTTCAGAAGTTTAATGCTTTATGCCTATTAACTTGTGTGAGAAGTCTCCCAAGATTTATCTAATTCAAAACAGCTTACCCTTTTTGTTTTATGGATCAATTGCGTTGTTCCTTGTACTTTTTCCTCCTGGGCCAGCCTAGATCTTCATTCTCAGCAGTTGCTCCTCCCCCTTCCAAAGTAAACATGTGTTTTATAAATTGATATACATATCTACTATGTGTTCAGTATTTGGAGGGTTGATGTGTTGAATCATTTGTCATTTTTTAAAAAAAAATCAGCTTTGAGATATTTATCAGACAGCATTATGTTGTCTAAACAAAAATTTAAGACTAATATTAGAACATATATTTTGCACGTATGGCTAGATATGTAACATTTATTTCTTTGCTCTTTGTTGTAGGTATCTTGATTTCTTGTCTATTCTGTGATTAGGCTCTGCTTGATTTCTGTGTAAATATATAGATGGTTTTTTAAAAATTTGTATTTGCTGAAGTTTTTTTTTCCTTTCTTTCTTCCAAGTCAATCACCTTCAGCTGCTTGGATGGGTGGATTCGGTGCTCAGCCTCCCCAGGGACAAGCCCCCTCCCCTGTAATACCTCCTCCCAACCAAGCTGGATATGGCATGGCCAGTTACCAGACACAGTGAGCGGGGACTCTCAACAAAATGTAATTCATGATAGCTTCAATTTCCTTGTGACACTCTGAAGACATGAAAGTAGACATCGGAAAATGAAAATATTTATTTTAAAAATTGAAATGTTTGGAACCTTTAGCACAGCTTTGCTTTGGTGAAGGACACATGTCTTCTAGTTCTGCCTTTTTAAGTTTTTGTTCATGATGGATATGAACATGATTTTTCTTTGTGTATAAAAACTAAAATAAAGTGAATAAAAAATTCTGACTACAAATTTTGATATAATAGGAGAAATGGGTAAATACATTTTGATTCTTAGATACTATTCCATTTTTATCTTGCTGTTCAGTATTTTAACTCACTGTGTTTTTAAAAGAGCAAAAAAGGGAGGATCATGAAAAACGGAATCACATATAAGTTCATCCTGAATTTTGATACTCCCCCCCCTGCCCCAAGGTGGACCACATTCGAAGTCAGCAGGAAAAAAAAAAGTGATATTGAGAAGAAATGCATGATTTTGGAGTCGCTTTGGAGGAAATACTTTCTCTGTGCCTAAAGAAACTGAAACCAGACTGATAAAAGAAATTTTGTAACCTAAATAAGAAACAGCATTGTCTGCCTTGAGCAAATGTTGGTGGTTCACATTAAGACATATTTTTAAAACTTTAAAAAGTGTTCATAATTAAAACTGTAGTAAACTACATTTCATTTTGGGGGAAAATCCCAAGTATGGTGTTTGTATTAAAAGTCAGACAGTCATACCTATGCTTTTACATGAAGTTTAAATGATATACATTGTAAATATTGAATACAGTGTTTTAAAAGCATGCTTCAACATAGAAGTAGCAACAATGTAATTATTTGAAGTAACACTTAACACACTCCACTGCATTGAATGCAATGGATGAATAAGAATGTTTAAGACTGACATTTCCAAGGTTGGCTACTATGTAAGATTAAAATTATACAAATGACAGAAAAAGCCTTAATTTTAATTTCATACAAATCTGATGCATTAGTACATTTTAAAATGTCATTGGAAATTAGATTTTTTTTTTCTTTTTTCTTTTTTGCTTTACATCATCTGGTATGTAAATACCTTGATTAAAACCTTGTAAGCCTATTTCAAGGTTCCTATAAGTTGTATAGTACAAGCGTTTTTAAAAAATCTTGGGGTGTTTTTTAAAATTAGATATATTTTGCCCAAGAATTTTTTTAACAAGATTGTTAAAACATCTTATTTAGACAGTTTAATGTACCAATTTATAATTGGATATTCAGCTTAAATAGTACACAGAGTTGTGACTTTTATTTTTAATTAATTTTTTTCCTTGTGGGTAGTGTGCATGGGATGACAAGTCTGAACAGAGGCTGAGCTGTATGAGTGTAGAGTTTGTAAATGATTCGATTGGGTAAGATTAACACTTGATTCTGAGGTATTTTTCAGGCCATGTGCATAAAATCTGCCTCAAATTTCTATCATAACAGGAATGTAAAAGAAAAACTCTTATCTATCTGAATCCTAACAGCTAGGGGGTGCAAATGTTTAGGCAGTGTATTTGAAATGTTTTGAAGTCTGGGCACCAAAATGAAAAAAAAAAACTCTTTGCAGTTATACTACAAGATACAGTTAGCACTCACAGATTACTGGGTTTTAAACTTTTGAAGTCTTATAATTAGCTTTAAAATAATGGTTTTGTAAATTGGTCTCCACAGTAATTTTGCTATTTTCCTTCTTCCCCCATTTAGAAATGTATTAAATATGAAAATTTACAGAGTCTGAAGTTGTTGGTCTTCAGGCCAAATTTTTTATGGCACTTTAGTTTTAACCACAGTACTCATTTATTACATTCGTCTGTTATAAAATTTACCCTTATTTCTTTTGTTCATGGTTAGTATCTTTGGGGGATGTTATGGAAAATTTATATTTTATAAGGAGAACACTCAAATTATTCAATTATGCCTCCTAGTTAAAATTTTCTTAAATATATGTGAAACTTGAACTAAACTCTCAGTTTGCCTTTTTTGGTCTGCCAGTAAATTAAGTAGCTTGTTGCAACACTAGTTAATACTGCATAGTAAACATGACTGAAGTCTTTTCATCTTAATCTGAAAGAACAAGATTATGTGCTCAGTTAATGGAAATTATTAATATTTCTTATTAAATGGTTTTTAAAATATAAAGCTACTTATCCAAATGAAATGTACCATTTTAAAATACAACTATCAAGCTAACACAGACTCGAGACTATTTTATAACACAGAGTGAAGTCAGTGCTATCTTGATCCAATTTAAGCCTAAGAATCGTTGCCTTTTCCATGTTCATTAAAAACAGCAGCAAAGATTCTCTGGCAAGCAAGAAAATGTTTATTTCATAATCATTTTGAGATTTATTTTTGGTGATGTGTTTCTGACTACCACCTTCTTTGCTCTGATCTCTCTACTAGTATTTCCCCTCATGCCATTACCACTTGATTTTCATGTCTGCTGGCAGTGAGAGGCTGAAATGACTGGCCAACTTAAGCCAAAGCTGTAAACCACAGTTGAAGTTAAGTCTTTCAATAAAGACTAGACTATATGATGAGTGACTTTTTCTTATTGTCGTTTATTACATAATTATCCTTCCAGGATGCCATGAAATAGGAAATTCCATTTGTTTCATGTTATTAGTTAAGGTATATGAAGTTTACATATATTCAGGACCTATTTCTGTGATCTGTATAAGTGATAAACATCCATTTGCTTTGCTGGATTAAAATTTAATTTCTGGATATAGAGTAGAAATTTGCATCCTTCTAAAAATGTATGTTCTGTTGAATATTCAGTCGCTCAGTCGTCTCCAGCTCTTTGCGACCCCATGGACTGCAACATGCCAGGCTTCTCTCCATCACCAACTCCTGGGGCTTGCTCAAACTGACTTTCATCAAGTTGGTGATGCCATCCAACCATCTCTGTTGAATATTAATGTAGTAAAATCTCATTAGAGTCCACAAGTAATGGGAACCATAAGTTTACCATTTCTGGATTGATCTTTGGTAGTGCTATTGGAGTCGGACACAACTGAGTGACTTCACTTTCACTGTCATGAGTTGGAGGAAATGGCAACCCACTCGTGTTCTTGCCTGGAGAATCCCAGGGATGGGGGAGCCTCGTAGGCTGCCATCTACAGGGTTGCACAGAGTCGGACACGACTGAAGTGACGCAGCAGCAGCAGCAGTGCTATTAGTAAAGATTATGCTCAATAAACAGAAAAAGAATTTAACAAATTGTCTAAACACCTTTCTAACAGGTGTGCCCAAATTATATCTTACCTATTCATTGAAAAATCAGCATTTGGGCTTCCACTTAATACATTAGAAACATTGAATTTGCATTTTTGTATGTATTGAAAAGATGGTAGAGAAATGATTTAGACTTACTATTTATATAAAGCCTTGGTTTAAATGAGTGGGTTTTGTTAAATAAGAATTCTGTGTGTAGTAATAAAATGTCTTACTATGTTCAGATCACTACAGATTGTATTACCATCTCTTCCACTTTCAAATAAGGAAATTATGTGAATAATTATGACATTTTAAAAATGTGTCATTCTAAGTTGTGGTTAATTAGTGTGGTATTTAAATGCCATATGAAACCTAGGCTTGTGCCTACCTAAATTGGGTCTGTTTTGGGAGGCGGAGCTATTTTTTAAATAACTGCAGATAAACTAGAAACTATAATTTAGAAAGTACTTTAAATATCTCTTTGAGGGGCATGGATAATATAATTTTAGAATTGCCCAAATGTGAAGGAGGTTCAGTTTATATCTAGAAAATAGAGGAATGGGATTTATATGTATTTGTCTTAGAAAAAGGGGGTGTTAATATTCACTGACCCTTTTGTTAATTACACTTTTGTTTGAAGGAAGAGAAGATTAATCCATGTAACAAACATAAATTTGGCTTTTGAACAGTGTCAATTAAGGTAACAGGTGATGAAAGGTACATATCCAGTAAATGAATCCCTTAGTGTTCCAACTCAGTTCTAATACATAATGCTGAATTATCACTTTTCCAGATGGTTGCATTTTTCAAAATTCAGTAACCATTGTTTCTTTGAGATATTTTGAAGTCAGCTTGAAAAGTTAACCAGACATGACTAAAACTGAACTGCAATTAGATGGCTGTCAGAAGAAAGCTGGGATGGTTTTATGCTGAAAAGTAATCTCTTGGGGTCAAGCCGTCCAGTTGTTGATTTTGCAACTGGGCTTAGATTGCCCATGGACCTCCTGTTTTGACTCTGAGTCACCCTTATGAACTGATGAGAGTTTGCAAACAGCCTGTTGTCAGGTGGTTCTGCAGATTTTTTTTTTTTTTTTTATGAGTTAAACCAGGTTTCCCTACGTATAACTAGTATCTAACTTTCCCAACCATGATGTTTTTTCCCTTCTGTTACTGTATCTTTCTTCCTTGGGTTTCAGTACACCAATGCAGAGAAGTTCACAAAACCATCTGGACGAAATGGGCATGAAAGGTATAGCCATATGCAACGGTGCCTGTTCTGAGAATTGATATTAATACTGTATAAATTTCAGATTTTCACAGTTCATTTTACTGGTTAAGAGTTGTGAGTTGAGTTGTTCCATATGTGGTGTATATGATTGCTTTTGCTCATGAAAAGAAAACCAATTCATGGAAACCAATTCACAGGTAGCTAAACAAAACATTTAATAACTTTAGTTTTTTTTGAAAAGGACTAAACTTGGAAGAACATTTTTACTAAATTGGATAGGTTATATTAATATTTTGGTATAGGGCCCATTTCCTCCGTGGTTATCTGTTTAACGAGGTTGGGAAAGGAGTAAGTGACTAGAGTAATGAAGATGGAGAAGTCCTTCGTTCTGAAGAGTGTTACCACGGCAATAAGACAGTCCTGGGCAGGTGTAGTAACCCATGCATGATGTCAGGACTTGGGTGCTGATACTTACTATGGTAGCATACACTCCACATTTTGTGAAGAAGACTTAACCAGGTTATTGAAAATAAAAATATTACCAACATATTTGTCTTATTTACTGGCCTTGATCATTTCAGCTTCCTTTAATGTGTATTTTTATTTTTGTACCTATCTGTGTATTAGAATGTTGGGCACATGCTGCTGTTTTATTAATATAGTTTTAAATATTTATTTATTTATTTGGCTGTGCCAGGTCTTCTTTGCAGCATGTGGGACTTAGTTCCCCAACTGGGGATTGAACCCAGGTCCCCTGCATTGGGAGCTTGGTGTTTTATCCACTCGACCACCAGGAAGTCCTGCTACTGTTGTAAAATATTGCCTTTGAGCATTTTCAATAAAATGGGATTAAGACATCCTGCAAAATCCATATTTAGTTTGTCATAACCAGGAATCTTTCAGTGGATAACCTTGTTCCCAGGTTGCCTCACTACTTTTCTATCTCTAGATCCTTCAGTTTCCTCCTTTAGAATGTAAGCTCCATGGGGGCAAGGACCTTCTGATAGCCACACAAATCCTAGGACTTAAATAACAATATTTGGCACATGGAGGGTATTCAGTAGATGTTTATTGCATGAATGTGATTGAGGAAGTAAAAGCAAATGAGTATTTTAGTCTCCTTCTTAGAACACTACATGAGTAGGCTTTGATCACAATCAACCAAGTGCTTGATAAAATGCAGACTCTTGAGAGTCCACAGTTGCGGTTAAATGTAATCTGAGATAAAATTAATTGGTGTGGGTTCCTTTCTTCCTTTAGCTCTTGTCAGGGGAAGAAACTATGGGCAATGGTCACAAACTTTCCCAGAAAAATTAGTATTTTAGAGTGCATGATTACTATGATTGTTGCCCAGTTTAGTGTTAACCATCTTTCAAAGGTGACTAGAATGTACACCTTATGATAATGTTAGCACGTAGGGACCATAGCTGTTCCTGTATAGCCCTCTTCAAGAATGTGAGTGACACTGGGCCATGGTATCAGATAGTTTGGGGAGCATTTTTTCAGAAGGGCTACCAGCAAGGCAGAATTGGGTTCCTAGGCAGGCAGCATCTGAGTATAATAGACTACTTGGAAATAACCATAGAAGTGACACAGTTGAGATTCTTGAAGTAGCAATTACTTATATGTATATAATTGCTATATATATATCATAGACATCTAATAAGTCTATGTGCTTCAGCAATACTGATAAGGACATTTCTTAAATTGCTTAAGTGAAAATTAGTTTGTAAAAGACTTTTAGGAAAACAGGTAATTTTAATAGTGTTGATTTCTCATGGTATCACCTGTGAGTGTACATTTAAAATACTGTGTTACTTAAAATTTGATCTGCCCTCTATCACAAAGGGTAGTCTATATTTTTAGTTTGATTAAGTATTGAAACTAAAACTGCTAGTCGCTCAATCTACGGCCCACAAGGTTCCTCTGTCCATGGAGTTCTCCAGGCAAGAATACTGGAAGCAGGTAGCCATTCCCTTCTCCAGGGGGTCTTCCTCACTCAGGGATCAAACCCAGGTTTCCTGTACTTTGGAGGCACCAGGGCAGCGCCAAGCAAGCCCTTCACTTGACTGAGTCTTAAATGTGTCCTGAGTCTAGTGCTGCCAAGCACAAAGCTTTTAAATTCTAATATGTCTGGAAATTACTTGTGTTTACTCCCAGGAATTTACAGCTGTACTCAAATTTGTTAGCTCTTTCAAGCAAATCTGCCTACAATGCATCTGAGTTGGGAAGAGCCCCTGGAGAAGGAAATGGCAATCCGTACCAATATTCTTGCCTAGAGAATTCCAGAGACAGAGGAGCCTGGTGGGCTACAGTCCATGGGGTTGCAAAGAGGCAGATACGACTGAGCAACTACACTTTTTTTGAAGCAAGTGCGTTGTCTTGACATTGAATTTGCTGATGCTTTTGTTAGACCTACAGAGACTTGGACAAAATGCGAAAGCAGGGAAAAAATACATCTCAATTTATAAATCTTGTCTTCACTTGCTCTCTATTCTTACCCAGGTTTGACCTGCCATCTTTTTCATCTGGAATACTACAGCTTCCTACCTGGAATGTATGCTTTAAAAAGTTAAGACATAGAAAGGTTCACATATGTGCCCAACTCCGAGTTTCGAACATACACATTCATGTAGAGCCACTGAGATTGGGAAGGAGGCATTGACAGCACCCTAGAAGCCGTCATGCTTTTTATCTGGTCTCTAACCTCCACTTTTCCCCCTAAGATAACCACTAGCCTAATTTGTGTGATCTTAAATAGTTAGTTTTTGAACTCTATGACACCTGCTCCTTGGAAGAAAAACTTATCTACCTGCTGTCTACCAACCTAGACAGCAGATTAAAAAGCAGAGACATTATTTTGCCAACAAAGGTCTGTCTAGTCAAAGCTGTGGTTTTTCAGTAGTCATGTATGGAAGTGAGAGTTGGACCATAAAGAAAGCGGCTGAGCACCGAAGAATTCATGCTTTTGAACTGTGGTGTTGGAGAAGACTCTTGAGAGTCCCTTGGACAACAAGGAGATTGAACCAGTCAATACAGAAAGAAATCAGTCTTGAATATTCATTGAAAGGACTGCTGCTGAAGCTGAAGCTCCAATACTTTGGTCACCTGATTTGCAGAGCCAACTCAATGGAAAAGACCCTGATGCTGGGGAAGATTGAGGGCAGGAGGAGAAGGGGGCAACAGAGGATAAGATGGTCGGATAGCGTCACTGATTCAATGGACATGAGTTTGAGCAAACTCCAGGAGATAGTGGAGAACAGAGGAGCCTGGCCTGCTGCAGTCCATGGGGTCGCAAAGAGTGGAACACAACTTAGCAACTGAACAACAATAGCAAATAATGATGATAAAGTAGGGACAGAAGAGAAATAGGGTCATGGTCTGGAGGAGTCTGGAGCAGTGGTCTGGTTAGATCTATTAATAAGGGAAATATATTGCTTGGGAAGCAATACGGGTCATTCTGTTATTCAAGGCACAGTTGCTGACCTCCCACCTTGTCACCCCAAAGTCAGGTGGGCCACTGAGAGCTTCCTCTGGCAGTCTAGGTGGCTACTGCTGGTGGTGGGAGCCTCTCAGTTTTCAGCTGTTTGGGGAACAGGCAAGTCAGCTGCTTTTCAGGAGCTCCTGTTGGTGTTAATGAACATGCTTGTGGCAGTGACTGGAAAGGAAATCTTCAAGAGGGAAGCCAGTGAATTTGCTCAGTCGTGTACGACTCTTTGCGACCCCGTGGACTGGAGCCCGCCAGGCTCCTCTGTCCATGGGATTTTCCAGGCAAGAGTACTGGAGTGGGCTGCCGTTTCCTTCTCCTTCCTTCTCTTCCTGACCCAAGGATTGAACCCGGGTCTCCTGCATTGCAGGCAGATGCTTTACCATCTGAGCCACCAGGGAGCGCGCAAATCTAAACCTTCCCTTCCCCACTCCCGTCATCATGCCCCCTCATCCCTGTCTCTACCACTGGCAGCTGTTCCTATGTTTACAGTTGAATGAACCCTTAGTCATCTTCTTTTCCCTGATCAATCAGAATAAGGACAGGGTGTTCAAAAGAAAAAGTAAAAATCTAAATAATTTGGAGTTAAACTTTTAAGTTCTGGGAGCAATGATCTAGTTGACTATATATATTTAAAAATTTTGAAAAGTTTGACAATTATTTCCTTTTTTTTTTCACCCAACTTTCTTCTTACTTTAAGCTGAAAACTGTACTGTAGATGTAAAACGTATATGTGCTTAGTCGTGTCCAACTCTTTGCAACTCCATGGACTGTAGCTAGCCTGCCAGGCTCCTCTGTCTGTGGCAATTGTCCAGGCAAGAATACTGGAGTGGGTTGCCGTGTGCTTTAGGGGATTTTCCAAACCCAGGAATCGAGCCCAGGTCTCCCGCATTGCAGGCACATTCTTGACTGTCTGAGCCACCAGGGAAGCCCAAAAGAGTGAATAGTTTTGGTTTTTAATCCAAAAGAAAACAAGCAAACCAGAAAATAACAAATGTTGATGAGGATGTGGGGAAATTGAAACACTTGTGTACTGTTGGTGGGAAGGTGAAACGGTGTGACCGCTATGAAAAGCGGTCTGGAGAGTCCTCAAAAATTAAAAAATAGAATTTACCATATGACCTGGTAATCCCATTTCCAGATATATATTCAAAAGAATTAAAAGCAGATTCTCAAAAAGATATTTGTGTACCCACGTTTATAGCAGCATTATCCACAAAGCTGAGACGGAAGCAACTCAGGTGTCCATTGACGGATGAATGGATTATGCAAAATGTATATATATACCATGGAATATTATTCAGCCTTTTAGAAGGCAGGAAATTCTGACGCAGGCTACAACCTGGATAAAGCTTGAGGGTGTTGTGCTAAGTGAAATAGTTCAGTCGCTCAGTCATGTCCGACTCTGCAACCCCATGAACCGCAGCACACCAGGCCTCCCCGTCCATCACCAACTGCCAGAGTCCACCCAAACCCATGTCCATTGAGTCGGTGATGCCATCCAACCATCTCATCTTCTGTCGTCCCCTTCTCCTCCTGCCCTCAATCTTTCCCAGCATTAGGGTCTTTTCCAATGAGTCAGCTCTTCACATCAGGTGGCCAAGCCAGTCACAAAAAGAAAAATACTGTGTAATTTTGTAATTCCTCTTATATGAGACATCTAATGTAGTCAAATTGATGAAGACAGAAAGGAAAATGAAAGTTACCAGGAACTGAAGGGAAGAGGGAAAGGGGAAATGTTTCATGGGGATAGTTTCAGATTTGCAGGATGAAAATGTTCTGGGGATTTGTTTCTCAACAAAGTGACCCTACTGAACTGGACAGTTACAACTGGCTAAAATGGAAAATTTTATGTTGTGTATTTTCAACACGATAAAGTATGTAACTTTTGAATTTTATGGATCACATTTAAAAAAATAATAAGAGAATGATTACTGTTTGGGCCTAACCACTCTTTTCCTTTCAGATTTGTCAGCGCTTTCCAAATTCTTCTCATTTTCTCGCTGACAGAATTAGATCCTCTGTGTAAATTTACCCAGTTTTCTTCTTGTTAGGTGACTGTCCTTAGATACTTTTCCTCTTGAGAAATAGTATTCTTCCACTGTTTTTGCTTTGTCAAGTCTACATTTTATGTAACTGAACTTAGTTATTTAAGACATTTAGTGAATTAAGATCTCAGCTAGTCGTCAGCTTGTTAGTAAATTTCCTCTTGACTTAAACTGCCTTAAGCTGATTTTAGTCTACTGGTATTTCTTAGCCAATGGCATAAAAATATTAAACGTGAAGAAATAAGTCAGACCACCAACCTCAAGAACACTAGGAGGGCAATGCATGGAAAATGTGGCAGATAGCAGTCTGAGCCTCAGTTGCTGCATATCCATTTAGCCTATGAAGTCAGCAATGGTATGTTTGTCCTCAGAGAATTTACTGCTCTGCTGTTTATGTTAAGGGTGAAAAAAACCTGGTGACCCTGACTTAAAAAGGTTGAGGGTAGCGGTGGCTGAGAGCAGACGTGGTCTCAGCTGGCAAGATTGTTTGAGGTTGCAAATAGTGCCTGGCAACAAATTTTACCTGTATCTATAAATCCCTTCAAAACATGGACCCCAATCCAAAATGGCACTTGATAGCCCATTTTATAAATGTGTGGGATTAACAGTTTATTAAAGAAAGTATTTTGGTATTTATGACTGGAAGCTTGTAAAAATAAGCAGTGTTAGTAGTTTCTCTTGTCTTTATCAGTAGAGATCACATAACAAGACTGATAACCAGAAATTTGTGGTTTTTGCCTCCCTGTAAAAGTAACTCCTTTTATGAGCTTAAAACTTTGGGTCTGTCTGACGATTGCCAGATCTCTGTGTGGAACTAATGCCTACTCTTAAGAAGTGTAGCTGTGCAGACTAAGGTGCATTTATCCAGCTGCTGGGCCAGCAGCCCTCACTGCTTTCGGCTTATTTACAGACTCATTTAAGTGTGCACATGTAGATACATGTTCATTTGTGTATGGTGGCAGCGGGTCAGTCGCTAAGTCGTGTCTGGCTCTTGTGACCCCATGTAGCCCGCCAGGCTCCTCTGTCCGTGGGTTTTCCCAGGCAAGAATACTGAAGTGAGTTGCCATTCCCTTCTCCAGGGGATCTTCTGACCCAGGGAGCGAATCTGGGTCTCCTGCATTGTTCAGTTCAGTTCATTGCTCAGTCGTGTCCAACTCTTTGCGACTCCATGAACCGTAGCATGCCAGGCCTCCCTGTCCATCACCAACTCCCAGAGTCCACCCAAACCCATATCCATTGAGTCAGTGATGCCGTCAAACCATCTCATCCTCTGTCGTCCCCTTTTCCTCCTGTCTTCAATCTTTCCCAGCATCAGCGTCTTTTCCAAGGAGTCAGTTCTTCGCATCAGGTGGCCAAACTATAGGAGTTTCAGCTTCAGCGTCAGTCCTTCCAAAGAATATTCAAGACTGATTTCCTTTAGAATGGACTGGTTGGATTGCCTTGCTGTCCAATGGTCCAACTCTCACATCCATATATGACTACTGGAAAAACCATAGCTTTGACTAGACGGACCTTTGTTGGTAATGTCTCTGCTTTTTAATATGCTGTCTAGATTGGTCATAGCTTTTCTTCCAAGGAGCAAGCACCTCTTAATTTCCTGGCTGCAGTCACAATCTGCAGTGGTTTTGGAGCCCCCAAAATAACGTCTCTCATGGTTTCCATTGTTTACCCATCTATTTGCCATGAAGTGATGGGACCGGATGCCATGATCTTAATTTTCTGAATGTTGAATTTTAAACCAGCTTTTTACTCTCCTCTTTCAATTTCATCAAGAGGCTCTTTAATTCGTCTTCGCTTTCTGCCATAAGGGTGGTGTCATCTGCGTATCTGAGGTTATTGGTATTTCTCCCGGCAATCTTGATTCCAGCTTGTGCTCCATCCAGCCCGGCGTTTCACATGATGGACTTCTATGAGGCACATGTAGAAGAGCAGCAGGAATCTGAAGACTTTCATTCCAGTCCTATTTTTTCAGTCTTTTATTTACTTCCACATAACAAGAACGATATACAATCCTGATGTCTCTTAAGGCAACCGTATTAGAAAGCCTTACCACACTGTCCAGCATCTCTTACAGGCACTTTGCGCATCTTTGGAGTTGGGTTCCCTGTTCCCAGAAGCCTGTGTTTTCCTTTCTTTTTGCATTTTCTCATATTATAGGGGCTTCCCCGGTGGCTCAGATGATAAACAATCTGTCTGCAATGCAGGAGACCTGAGTTCTATCCTTGGGTCAGGAAGATCCCCTGAAGAAGGAAATGGCAGCCCACTCCAGTATTCTTGCCTGGAGAATTCCACGGACAGAGGAGCCTGGCCAGCTACAATCCATGAGTTCACAAAGAGTCAGACAAGACTGAGTGACTTTCACTTCACTTCATATTGTTGTAGAATATCCTCCAGTAGTTTTCTAAGAAATTCAATGACAATTTGATTTCTTTTAAAAAAAAATATTTATTTATTTGGCTTTGCTGGGTCTTCATTATGGCATGTGGAATCTTTAGTTGCAATCTGCAAACTCTTACTTGCTGCATGGAGGACCCAGTTCCCTGACCAGGGATAAAACCCAGGCCCCCTGCATTGGGAGCATGGAATATTAGCCACTGGACCACCAGGGAAGTCTCAGCAATTTGATTCTGAACCTTTGTATGTGAGCTGGTTTTGATCTGTAAAAATAATATATATATATATTTTACTTCATCTGGACTTAGTTGTGAAACGCAGTATCTTTCACTGTGGCACTAGGGCTTTTTCTTGCAATGTGGGGGCTCCAGAATCCGTGGGCTCAGTAGTTGCAGCTTGAGGGGGTTAGTTACAGTGCAGCTTGTGGAATCTTAGCTCTCCAACCAGGGACTGAATCCATCTCCCCTGCACTGGAAGGTGGATTCTTAACCACTGGACCACCAGGAAAGTCCCCTGATCTTTGCAATTAAAAAACTTCAACAATTTTGTTGAGATAAAATGTATATATTATAGAGTTCACCTGTTTAGAGCAGAAAATTACATGACTTTTAGTATATTTACAGAGCTGTGCAGCCATCACCATAACCTAATTTTAGGACTTTTTCATCATCCACCAAAGAAAGTTTGTGCCTATTAACAACAGTTAATCAACCCCCTCTACTCTCTGGGGCTTCCTTGGTGGCTCAGGAGTAAAAATCCACTTGCCAATATAGGAGATGTGGATTTGACCCCAGGGCTGGGAAGATCCCCTGGAGAAGGAAATGGCAACCCACTCCGTTATTCACGCCTGGGACATCCCATGGACAGAGGAACCTGGTGGGCTACAGTCCATGGGGTTGCAAGGAATTGGTACCACTTAGCGACTCAGCAATAACAATAATCTACTTTCCATCTCTACAGACTTGTCTATTTTGAAATGCATATAAATATGATCATACAATATGTGGATTTCTGTGATGGTTCTTTCACCTAGTGAAATATTTTTTTAGGTTCCTGCATGTGGTATATGTCAAGGCTTCATTCCTTTTTATTGTTGAATAACAGTCTATTGCATGGTTATCTGTGTATCCATTCAACAGGTGATAGACATTTGGGTGGTTTCCAGCTTCAGGATATTACAAACAAAGCTGCTATGAATATTCATGTATAAGTCTGTTATAGACATATGCTTTTATTTTTCTTGATTTAATGCCGAGAAGTAGAATATTTGAATTACACGGTCTATATATGTTTGACTTTAAAATTTTTTTTCATATTCCCACCAGCAGTACACTCTCCATAAGCTTTTTGGAAAGAGCTGTTTTGAGATTTCATGCTGGTGTACTTTGTTGTAGGTATATCATTATGTCCATTTTGTGGGCTCTTTCAGTTTGGAGATGAGTTTTCTTCCGTCTGGACAATTTTGTGGAATTGGATCTTTCATTTCCTCTCTGCTATTTTCTCTGCAATGTCTTTCTAGAACTTCTATTGCTCAGGCTGATTCTTTTCACTAGTTTTCTTTCTTTCCTATTATACATTGTTTCATTTGTTCTAATTTTTAGGCGATTTCTTTGACTTTTTCTTCCACCCGCCTTTAAAAAATAATTGTTTTTGTATTTATATTCTAAGCTCTGTTTCTTTTATGGATGCAATAGTTTCTCTCTCTCTCAGGTAATTACAGTTTTTAAAAAAGATTGATTCTACTGTCTCCTTTGCCTTTCCTCTGAATTCTTCTGTTTGTTCTGGTTTCTCTCTCAGGCTGGAGGCTTTCCTTGAATGTCTGTGATCTTCACATACCCCTCATATTTGAGAGGGAGATGTCAAAACCTCTCAGAAGCTGCATGTGGATGGTGTATTTCCCTATGATTGGTTAGACATAACACCTTTGGGGAATCCTTAAATATTAATATCTATTGCGCTTTGTTTGGAGGGAGACATTAAATGTGTCCAGGGCTCCTGACTGCTGGCTTTCTGGGTGCAGGGAGGGGAAGGGGCCTCCCAATTCAGGATACAGAACTTTACCCTCATAGAGCCCGGGATCCCACTTGCATGTCAGCTCAGTACCTGGTCCCTAAGTCCACAGCCTCTGTGCCTCCACATTTCCCACAGTCATTTCTGGTTTCCTGGGCTGGGGTGGGAGGGAGCCTGAGGATTGGATTGATCCAAAACCCATTTCCAGCCCTTACCTGTCCTGTAGTCGGTGGTCCTGTGGCTTTTGGTTCACAGCTCACGGGTGGCTCTGCAGGGTACACTGGCCTCTTGCCAATGCCCAGCTGCCCATATTGGGTGGAAGCTCCTTTCTCTTGTTGAAGCAGTTTCTGCTGCTCCATCGGCTTTCAGATTGGCTGGCAATTTACAATGTTGTAAATCAACTACACTTAAATTAAAAAAAGAAGAAGAAATCTCTCTTCCGTTTTTGCCTCCTTTCTTGCACACCTCATCCAGGCAGGTTTGTACTTAAATTTTTTAAATTATTTCTTTTTAGCTGCACTGGATCTTTGTTGCTGTGTGCAGGCTTTCTCCACTTGTGGAGGGCAGAGGCTTCTCTCTAGTCGCGTTGTGATGGCTTCTCATTGCAGTGGCTTCTCGCTGCGGAGCTTGGGCTCCAGGGTGTGCAGGCTCCATAGTTACGGCACCCGGGCTCTAGAGCACAGGCGCAGTAGTGGTGGTGCCTGGGCTTAGTTGCTGCAAGGCAAGTGGGATCTTACTGGATCAGGGGTAGAACCCGTGTTCCTTGCATTGGCAGGTGGATTCTTAACCACTAGCCTACCAAAGAAGCCCAGTACCTTATTATCAAATACACCTTATTTGTAATGTCTTTTCTGTCATCTTAGTGGAGTTTGGGGAGAGAGGGGATAAGTACTTCTCCTCTGGATTCATCAGCACATTGGTGTTCTCTGTGTGACAGGCACTCCTCCGGGTGTTGGGATGGCAGCTGACATTCTAGGGAGAATGGAGACTAGGGTGTGTGCAAGGACTCCATGGAGAACAGACATACGTAGTAAGTAGGTAAGTTCCAGTGTGTTAGAAGGTGTACACGCTACAGAGAGACAGGGAAGGGATGGAGGAAAATGGAGCGTGGAAGTTCAGGGATGAGGCTGCCGTTTGAAACACTGAGGAGGCAACATTTGGATAAAGACCCAAAGAATCTGAGGGTGTGCACCATGCATACCCAGAACAGGCTGCTCCGGGACAGAGAAGCACCCCAGCAAAGGCCATGAGGTGAGATTGCTGGGGGTTGGGGGGTGAGGGGTAAGGAGGATTTGCTGGAGCAGATGAGTGAGGAGAGAGAACAGGAAAGGAGCTCAGAGGTGGAGAGAGGTCCCAGTCACGTGAGGTCTTGTCAGTCTTTATAAGGTCTTGGGCTTTCTCTTGGGGCCACATGGGGAGCCATTGCCATTTTGAGCGGAGGGTTGACATAGTGAGACACCCCTTATTCGAAAGGCTCACTCTGGTTGCTGGGTTCAGAACAGACCATGGCAATGGGAAGCAGGGTGACCTGCCAGGGAGGCTGCTGCAGTGAACCAGAGCAGTGGATGGTGGCTTGGATGGGGAGATGTGGAGATTGAGAGGCAGCATGGGCTTCTCTATTTATTTTGAATGTAGAACCTGCAGCGTTCCTTGGACTCTGATGTGAGGTGTGAGAAAAAGGATGATCAGAAATGACTCCAAGATAATTGACCTGAGCAAGGGTGGAGCCATCTTTAGTTGTGATGAGAAGGCTGCGGGGTGGGTGGAGTGGGTGTGGATGGGAGGAGGAGGTTCCGTTCCGGACACACTTGGTTTGCTAATGTCTTAGTTGGCTTCCAAGAGGAAACGTCAAACAGGCAAGACCAGGCTGGAGATGGAAACGTGGGAGTCCCCTGGTCTAAGAACAGCATTTCATGTGGGCTTAGGTGAAACTGCTTCCCTGATAGCTCAGCTGGTAAAGAATCCGCCTGCAATGCAGGAGACCCGGGTTCGATCCCTGGGTTGGGAAGATCCCCTGGAGAAGGGAAAGGCTACCCACTCCAGTATTCTGGCCTGGAGAATTCTATGGAGTCTGTAGTCTACAGGGTCGCAAAGAGTCCAACACGACTGAGCGACTTTCACTCACTAGGTAAAACTGATGTGTAGATGCAGGTTCGATTGCTTGTAACAAATGAACCACCCTGAGGGAGAAGATTGATGGTGGGGAGGTTGTAGGGGTGGGTGAAGGGTGCCTGGGAACTCTGAACCTTCTGTTTAATTGTGCTGTGGGACCAAAATTCTTCTGAAAAACAAAGTCTATTTGTTTATGAGACTTGATGGTATGGCCAAGGGAGTAAGCGTGCAAGACAAGAGATCCAAAATCTGCAGTGCCCTCCTTCAGGAGGAAGGCAAGGTGGCGGTAGGGACAGCCAGTGTGGCAGAAAGAAGGAAGAGCAGGAAAGCGTAGTGTCTTGGAAGTCAAAGGAAGAAACTGGTTCAGGATGGGAGGCCGGATCCACAGGGTCAGATGCTGACAGTGGGTCAAGTAAGATGGAGATGGAGCTGACTGTTGGAATTCCCAAGGGATGCCAGTGTGACTTTGCAAGAGCAGTTAAGTGGGGTGGTGAAGATGCAGACAGACTGGAGAGGCCTAGGAGGGTGAGAGGAGACAGTGACTGCAGGCAACTAATGGAGGCACTTTGCTGAGAAGCTGCAGTGAAATAGAGCAACAGAAAACTTTTTTTTTTTTTTTTGCTTTGAGATTGGAGAAATGCAAATATGATCGCACGATGCTATAATTCAAATCTGTCTTTGCTTAGCAGGAATCCCAATTTGAATTTTAAATGTACAGAAAGCCCCGCCTTTTTTTTAGGTGCATCTTCATGGATGCAGCATGATACAAGACAGAGAGAGCTGAACCAGGAAGACCACCCAGAGCAAGCATCACTCCTTGGCAAAGTCATCTGGGTCTCAGTTTCCTGATCTGAAGCGTAAGACGCTGATCTCCAAGGATCTAGCTATGATATGGCATGAATGAGTGACTTGAAAAGCAAGGGAGATCATAGCTGGGAAAAGCAGTCAATATCTGCTTGCTTCTTCCATGGTAAATTAAGAGTTTAAAGAAAGTGCAACTAACGTTGTAAAGATGTGGGCTTAAGTATTTGTAGATTAATGCTAGTAGAGATTTTGATCAGTTTCCAACTACCAAACCCATCCCCTCATTGAAAAGCATATTCACCGTAGAAATTTTATAAAACATGAAAATATAATAATGAACATTAAAATCACCCATTATCCCAACATCTAGAGATAAATGATAGTAACACTGTGGAGTCATTTCCTTCAAGCTCTCTATTGTAAATATAATACTGTATTTCTTCTCTTTCCCCAGTGAAAAATGCCTCTATAATTGCATTCTGTTTTTTTCAGTGACAGCCTCACAAGCATGTTCCCTGCATCACCAAATATTCTTCACTACTTCTTGAAAAGTGAAAGTGAAGTCGCTCAGTCATGTCTGAGTCTATGACCCATGGACTGTAGCCTACCAGGTTTCTCAGTCCATGGGATTTTCCAGGCAAGAGTACTGGAGTGGATTATCATTTCCTTCTCCAGGGTATCTTCCTGACCTAGGGATCAAACTCAGGTCTCCTGCATTGTAGGCAGACGCTTTACACTCTGAGCCACCAGGGAGGCTGTTCAACAGGAATACACTGTAACTAGGAATACACTGTAACTTAGTCTTTCTATGAATGGGCATTTATAGCTATCATAAATAGCGCTGATAAAAGAAGTGTTAGGATGTTCAACTTTGCACGTAAATTTTGTATTTCAGGCTTCCCTGGTGGTCCAATGATTAAGAATCCACCTTGCAACACAGTGAACACCAGTTCAAGTCCATAGTCCAGGAAGATCCCAACCATCTTGGGGCAACTAAGCCCATGTGCCATAATTGCTGAGCCCGTGCTCCAGAGTCCCGTGCTCCACAACAAGAGAAGCTGTGGTGATGGGAAGCCCATGCACCGCAGCTGGAGGGTAGCCCCCACTGGCTGCAACTAGAGAAAGCCAGCACACAGCAACGAAGGCCCAGCAAAGCCAAAAAGGTTTAAAAATGAATAAACAAATAAATAAATCTTTGCATGTCTTATTCTTTCTTTGGCATAAACAGCCAGTTGTAGAATTATTCACTGGTCCAATGGATGGAAACATTCTCGAGGCTCTTGGGCATATTGCCAAAACCACCTTAATACATCTGCCTCTCTTACCTTCCAGAGAGGTTGTAACAATTTACTTTCCCGCCTTCACTGTGTGTGTCGATTGCATCATGCTGTTACAAACCCTGCCAACTTCCTATGATTTCTTTTCAAAAGTCACCTTTCACTGACTATAAGCCAAAGTTTATTTCTTATTAAAACAGCATTGTAGAGGGAGTGATTCAGATTCCAGTATATTTTTGTGTGCCTACATGCTCCGGGCACTGTGCCAGATGCTTTCTTGTTTACTCCTGTTTATTGTGAACACCACACCCTTAGAATGTAGGTGGCATCCTTTTCTTGTCCAATCCTAGGAGTCTGTGTTGAAAGACACACAGTTGGGGAATTCCCTGGCAGTCCAGTCATTAGGATTCTGCGCACTTACTGCCAAGGACACAGGTATGATCCCTGCTAAGGGAACTAAGATCCTGCAGACTTCGAGGTGTGGCCAAAAACCCAAAAGACACGCAGTTGGTCTGATGTATGGTCAAGATCGATACCCAGGGCTCTTGATTCCAAGCTTGACACTTCGATAGTTACTTATTTTACTATACCTCACCTGCTTCAAAGGGCTGAGAATAATCTTTATGACTCTAAGCTATATTCCATTTTATTGTGTGTGTTCGGTCCCTCAGTCATGTCCGACCCTCTGTGACCCTATAGACTGTAGCCCAGCCAGGCTCCTCTGCTTGTGGAATTTTCCAGGCAAGAATACTGGAGTGGGTTGTCATTTCTTCCTCCAGGGGATCTTCCAAACCCTGGGATGAACCCACGTTTCCTGTGTCTCTTGTGTTGGCAGGCAGAATCTTTACCACTGCACCACATGGAATCAATTTTATTGTTAAAGACTAAAAGATATTCACAGCTTACCAGTTGTTTTTTTTAAGGTTTTGAGAATAAAAAATATCAAATTCTAGAGTCGATAATAATTCTGAAATTCTGCTTTACCAGGAGACATCCTAGTCCCCTGCTCCTTGGCTGGTCAGAGTAAAGTCGTTCCACAAAAGGTGAGACCAACAGGGCTAGGAAGGAGCCAAGCCAATTGTCCTCTTCTTTCCTAGATTGGTTGCTGCTACTGCTGCTGCTAAGTCACTTCAGTCATGTCCAACTGTGCAACCCCATGGACTGCAACCTACCAGACACTGTCCGTGGGATTTTCCAGGCAAGAGTACTGGAGTGGGTCACCAGTGCCTTCTCCACCTAGACTGGTTACTGGTGTTTGTATAGGCTTGAGATGAGCTACAGAAAGTGAATGATGCTATTTGGATGGAGAGCATCTTCAGGTACTACAAACTACAGGCAGAACTTGAATCCCTTGGGAGGGGTATGTGTGCGTGTTTTCTTTTGGCAAGCCTTAGGAATCATGAGGCTATATACTTCTATACTTGGTCTTCTGCACAGCACACATTGAAAACTGGCTGTTGGATCTTCAGACACTTGAGACAAGTATTTATAGCAATTTCATGAGGACAGTCTTTTCATGCCCCAAAACAAATTTTAAACTGTGACCGTTGACCCATGGGTCTTTATTTCTGTACTCACTATCTGATGTGCTAACAGGACAGTAAATGTGGAAGCTGTTCTATTTTCCCTTCATTTCAAAAAGGCCTGACCACAATCTTTAGCTCCGAACAGCTTAATATGGATGTCCTAGGCCACGCCAGGTTTTTTTTTTTTTTTTTTTTTCTAGGATACAGCGAGGGTGGACTTGGAAACTGGCATAACACTGAGCTGTGCCTAACTTTCACCCATTGCCAGTCTCTCTATTTCCTGTTAGGATGACTTGTAATCTCTCCTGAGGAACTTTTGGGGGAGGTTCTGCACAATTCCCTGGTTCTTGCCATGATAATACAGCATCATTTAGATGCTGGACTCTGCAGACTATAAAAGTCCTGCTCTTACAATGGCTGAACCTGCTGCCTATTTAAGCAGGATATTTAAGCATCACGGTTCAATCCTGTTACAACCAAGAGGAAAGAGGAGGCCCAAAGCAGACTGACAGTTGGAGAGGCTTCAAAAAAACTGAGCTTCTCAGATGGTTCTCGCTCTGTTCCTGGTCATGGTGGCCTCCTAGAATTGCAGCTGAAAACCCCTGTAACCTTCAAGAGCTAGAAAAGCTTCTCTCCAGCAGTAGAGGGGCAGGGTGCTTAGAAATACTTTGAGCAAAATACTTTGAGAGGGGAAAGGATGGGAGGGACAGAAATGGGAAGCAGCCTTAGAAGGCCAGAGACGGGTGGGATTGGGACAGAAATGGTGGGAGGGAGGAAAATGGAGGAGGGAAATGGAGGGAGGAAAAATAAGCAGAATGGGAAGCTCAGAACAGAAGATATAAAAGAAAGTGCCAACTAGTGAAAATCTTGAGAAAGGATGGTTGGAGGGGGACCGACGACTGGGGAGCAGTTGAGAAAAATAGCAATTAGTACTGCTAAAAATAAAGACCAATTTAGAGACAAAGCCAGATACACAGGAGGAAAATAGGACTGCCAGAAAGACAATTCCTCGTAAACCAGATCCTCAAGAAAGTAGGGCTAGTGACACTCCCTCTTGGGATGTTTTGCAGAAGAAAGGAGACAATGGCTTTGAGTGGAGCTGGCCACGCAGAGCAGGTGACCGGCGGCGGGAAAGGAGGAATCAGAAGCAGAGCTCAGTGTGGTCCGAGTGATTTCCAGGGTTGATGGCCCAGGTCCTGCCGACAGGTGCACCACGTGAGTAGCGCCCAAAGTTAGGGTCTCCCGCCAGCCGGCCTGCCGGGCAGAGGCATCGCTCAGCGCTGAAACCGGAGGGGGTCCTACGGAATTCTCCCGAGGTCGGCCCTTGGAGCCTCAAGACCAAAGGCAGGAGGCGCCCAAATTTCAGTACCCGCGCAGCGCAGCCCGGGAGAGGGCGCCCACCGGCGCGGGCTCGGCTCGCTCCGCCCGAGGACACCGCGGCCCGGGGCCAGGCGACGCCCCCGCTGGCTTTCGCGGCCATAGGAGGGCCCAGCGCCCACGGTGTCGGGCAAGCTGGGGAGCGCAGGGATCCTGGAACCAGAGGCCAAGAGGGCGAAGGCCGTGGGCTGCACCTGGGCTTTGCAGAACCACAAGATCTCGGCTTTCCGGTCTCAGAACCAGGAGGTGACCCTCACCTGCCGCCCAGCAAAAGCGCGCGGAATCACGAAGCGCAGTGCGCCAGGGGATCTGCGCCCGTTTCTCGGGGCTGCAGGAAAAGGGCGGGAGGCCGGGATGGGCGCTGGAGCTGGGAGCCGGGGAGGGCTGGGCGGGGTTCGGGCGGCATCCCTGGAGAACCCCGCCAGGCGGCGAGGGATCCCCGGGACGCGCGAACCTCCAGGCAAGGCTCCTAAGTCTCGGGCAGCGCGGGCCACTTCCGAGCGAGTGCGCGCCTTCTTGGGCTCTTGGCCGGGCTATTGGACTCCTGGCGTTTGGGAGTCATCCGGGTGCGCTCTGCCCGCCCAGGCACCCCGGGGCGGGACCACTGGGCCCCCACGGGGGCGGGCCGGTAGGGCGCACTGATCGCGCCACGCGGCGCTTGGCCCGGAGGAGGGCGGCAGGGTGGGGGCCGCGCGCTCCGGGGCGGTGCTGAGCCAGCTCCTCCTCCTCTGGCCTCCTCCTCCTCGCCTTCCTCGGCTCAGCCGCCGCGCAGCCCGGCTGCTCCTCCTTCCTCCCCGGGGTGCTCGCGGCGATGTTTAACCGCGCCGTGAGTCGACTGAGCAGGAAGCGGCCGCCGTCAGGTAAGCGGCTCCAGGGCTCCGCGGACTGGGGGTTGGGGAGCCTCCAGGGGCCGAGATGAGCCGACCGGGCCGGTGTTGCTTGCCTGCCTCCCACCCCTGGCATCCTTCCCTCCTGCCCGGGGTCGGGCGCGGCTCAGCGATGCCCCGGGCAGGACGCGCCACTTCTCCCTGCTCTGTCCAGCGTCCCCGCGGTCCCAGCCGCTGCGGGAGCGCTGAGTCCCGAGACGCGCGCTGGGGAGGAAGTTTGTCTAAAAGGAGGAACAACAGCCGTTTTCTTTTTAGTGATGGTCTGGGAGAAAAAGGAGATCCAAAACACCTCCAAACTTTGGCTCTAGATTCCGAAAGCAGAACTGAGTTCTGGAGGTCTCTGCCTCCGCTGCGGGCGTCGGTGCCCAGCGCGGAGCCAGCGGAAGGCACGCCCGGACCCGGGGCATCCGACTGGGCGGCCTGGCCTGGGTTGCTGGGCGTCTTCGGTTCTGCGCCGAGGAGCCGAGATGTAGGGCGGAGAAGGAGGGTGAACACCAGGTGAAGGGCGCATCTGCAATTCGCGCCAGGAAACAACAGATGTTACAAAGGATTCAGCTTGGCTGTCACGCTGGACCAGCCTGTCACTCTGGACCAGCCACCGTGCGGAGCGATTCGATAGGACAAAGAGCTCGTGGTGAAGATGAAACCATCCCTTGATTCCAACCATCTCACCCTTTTTGTTCCTTGCAGCTCAGCCCCCTTTAGCGCTCCAAGTGGGACCCAGTACGTGTTCTGTGAATTCTCTCTTCACCCTTAGGGCAGCCCACCGAGATAGGCGTTATCCTCAGCCCTCGCCACCGGGGAGCTGTTAGGTAACTTGCTCCGAGTCACATTTAGGTGGTGGAGAATCTTTCAAACCCAGCTCAGCCTGACTCTGGAGTTCAGAGGCTTTCCTGCCACCTCTCACTCCAAGAGTCGCTTCTGCTGGTACCAAGAGAGTCTGTACAAGTTAGCCCCCATCTCTTTTTCACCTCGTGTCTTATTTTATGAGGGATGCTGTGGTTAAGAGGATGAGTTGAAAGTAGATCAACTGAGTCCAAATCCCACCTCCACTACTAGGCACACGGCGACTGCTGCTAAGTCGCATCAGTCCTGTCCGACTCTGTGAGACCCCGGAGACGGCAGCCCCCCAGGCACCCTCATCCCTGGGATTCCCCAGGCAAGAGCACTGGAGTGGGTTGCCATTTCCTTCTCCAATGTGTACATGCATGCTAAGTTGCTTCAGTCGTGTCTGACTCTGTGCGACCCCATGGACAGCACCCACCAGGCTCCTCTGTCCACGGGATTCTCCAGGCAAGAATATTGGAGTGAGTTGCCATTTCCTTCTCCAGCTGGGGACACAGTCTCTGTGCAGACAAGGATCTGCAGAATGGCAATAAAATACCCCTCCTTAAACGCTGAACTGAAACTGCTTTCCCATCCATCATATTTTGCAAATTATTCCCTCTAATATTGAGAACAACTCAAAGTAGGACTCCATAGTATTTTTGCATTTAATACGCATAGCAACTTAGTGTCATAGTTGAGTGAAGTTGCTCAGTCGTGTCCAACTCTTTGCGACCCTATGGACTGTAGCCTACCAAGCTCCTCTGTCCATGGGATTTTCTAGGCAATAGTACTGGAGTGGATTGCCATTTCCTTCTCCAGGGGATCTTCCCGACCCAGGGATCGAACCCAGGTCTCTCGCACTGTAGACATGCACTTTAATTGCTTATATTAGTGTTAGTATTAGGGGTCATGTAAACCTTCCTGTGTTGCCTGTGAGTCAAAGGATCTCCCTGTTGGGTGTTTGCTTTGAAAGTGATAGTCACTCAATTGTGTCCGACTCTTTGCAACCCCATGGACTGTAGCCCACCAGGCTTGTCTGTGCATAGAATTCTCCAGGCAAGAATGCTGGACTGGGTAGTCATTTTTTTCTCCAGGGGATCTGCCCGACCCAGGGATCAAACCCGGGTCTCCTGCATTGCAAGCAGATTCTTTACTGTCTGAACTATTCGATTTAGCCATTCCCTATTGTTGGATGTTCACAGGCCAAAGGAGTGGTGGTCAGAGCCTGGACTCTGAAGTTACTTACACCCTTGGTTCCTACCCTGACTCTAGCATTCAGCTGCCTTGAGCAGGTTGCTTGACCTCAGAGTCCATTGCTAAGTGGGAAATTTGGGACCTGGTTGCTAAACCATAGGTGGCTTGAAATTGGCTATTAGTGGCCATTTCCATCATGGAAATCAGCAGATGTTAAAAATCACTTTTTTAAAAAAATTCTAGGAGAGCTGGTTTACCAGCATACTTATGTGTCCATTTTCCCATCTGTACAGTGGGTTTCATAGAATTGTGGAACTAAACATACAAAAGCATATATATAATATAATATATATATATGAAGTCTCCAGTACAGTGCCTGGCATAACTGAGTATAATGGTTAGCTGTTATCTTTTCCACTTTTTTCTTATCATAAATAGAACATCCCTGCACAGGTCACTTTTGGGGTGAGGTCTTCCAAATAGAACAAATGAATTATGGATCACACATGGTTTTAGGATGCTATTGCATATGTGCAGATTGTACCCCAGAAAGACTGGGAGCATTTTAGGAATACCAGTGAAGTGTACCTCTTTCAAAGTAACACATTTTAAGGCTGATGAAATGTGGTTAGATCACTGATAGAAAGATCGATAGCTATGTGGATTGGTGTTAAACGTCTGGCTTCCAGGAGCCTGATTTCTTTATGATTTTTAGGTTTAACGTCTGTCTCTGGATAGGAAAAGACAAACGAGCCTCTGCAAGTTTGGTTATCACCACCCAGCAGTGAGAAAGGGGGAATGTGGGCCCTGAGGCAAAGGCACTGGGAAGCCAGCCAAGTGGTCCAGGGGCCCCTGGACAGAACTTTTTTTTTTTCTCTTTTGGTGATCCTGAATTATTTTCCTAAAGTGGCTGTCCAAATTGTATGAGCATCTGGCCCCACAAAAACTCGATCCATCCCTGCTGGACCCTGACTCAGACCTGGCTGCAGTCCTGCCTCCCAGCTCTTTTTACTCCAAACCTTTTCTGTTTTTCCACAAAATCTCACTGGAGACCATATCTTTAAACTGAGGTTTGGCACTCCCAACCCTTAATTCCAAGTTTTGAAGTGTGATTCAAAGTGTGAATGTTCTCCTCTCTGAGGTTTCTCAAAGTGTGTTCGTGAACCACTAGAGGGTGGGGGGTGGTCTGATAAAATGCAGCTTTCAGGCCATGACCCAGACCCCTCCCCTGTCTGATTCTGTCTTGGGCACCCAAGGTGGGAGGGAGTGTTGGCTGCATTTTTGACAAGCGCTCAGTTGATTTTTAGGCTACTGAAGTGTGAGGAACCCTGGATGATTCCCTGCACCCACCTTGCCCCCCATGGTGACTTGTGACATTGATGGTACCTGGGATGCTCTTCACTTGGGGAAAAAAAGCCAAAGCCATAGCCTTCCACTGCCCTGTGTGATCAGACCAGGACTGAACTACCAGGGGAATTCCCCCACCCAGCCCTGAGCCTGTTATACATTATCCCATTAAACCTCTGGGACCAGCTGCAGATTTATTGCTGGGCTTAAGTTTTTATTTAAAGATGACAGTTGACATAACAATTTAATGTCTTTGTTATAACAACTCTACAGCAGGATTGGCTTGGCTGCTGGGGGAAATTTTCCCTGCAGAACATCACTGGGCTGGCCTGTGGGCTCAGAAAGAAGGAAGGAGACAGAGAGGACGGGCTGGGAGAGGGGCATCGTTTATACACGCGTGTTCCATGCTGGCTGAGTCCTCAGTGCCAACTCTGAACACGAGCACGAGCAGCTTGCAGGCTGGTGGGTGCCAGGCGCTCGGGGCGCTTTACTTATCTTCACAGACTTTGTATTGGAACCAATGTGTTTTTCTCCCTCGCTTTAGAAATTGTGGAAACTAGGCAGGTGCTGGGCTGGGCCACGTTTCCTGGGTGAACTGAGTCACTTCCCTCCCTGGGGTTGAGTAATCCCCTTGGGCTCCTGCTGCTGGGCTCTGGGAACTTGCTGTTTAAACTGTACTAAATTTACTTCCATCCGTTTCATCTGCTTCCCCCAGATAGCTCTCCAGGGCAGCAACCCCGGGGGTGGCAGTGGGGGCAGAGGGGCCCACGTGGGCGACAGCAGCAGCTCCCCGATAAGAGCTGCCAGGAGGGGTCCCCTGGGGCAAAACAGTGGCTTGCAGGCTTCCGGGGACCAGTCTCCCTCCCGAGAAAGTACCCTGCTCTCGAGGGCCCGGTGCCTGTGGTTCGGTTCTGCTGCCCCTGATCTGGGGTGCACTCAGGGACCCCCTCATCTGGCCTGCCTTCTCTCCCAGCCCCCCATCCCCAGCTATGCTCCTGGGTGGCCGGACATCCCCCCTTCCTCTGGTCTGTGTCCTCCCAGAACTCCAGGAGACCCACTATTGCAGACCTCCTGCCTCCCTCCCTCTCAGAACCAGAAACACAGCCTGTCCATCTTGTCTCTGCTTGGACAGTGCAGAGACTGTCAAGGGACAGGGACAGCGTGGAGCCACCTATGTGAGAAGGACTCAGAGCTCTGACCTGAGCCCAGAGCTGCTCGTGTGACCTCACGCAGCATCCATTTTGTCCTCTTAGCTCACCTGTATTAATACTGAGAGTGAGTGTGACGCACTGGCTTTTCTTTTTCCTTCTCTGCCTCCCTGTTGCCTTGCTTCACAGCCTTCCTTCCTTTCTTGCTTCTTTCTGTCCCTCCCTCTCCAATCAGGAACATTAAAAGGCAACAACACCATCGTCAACTGTCTTTCAGTTCAGTTCAGTCGCTCAGTCGTGTCCAACTCTCTGTGACCCCATGAACTGCAGCATGCCAGGCCTCCCTGTCCAACACCAACTCCCAGAGTCTACCTGAACTCATGTCCATCGAGTCGGTGATGCCATCCAGCCATCTGTCGCCCCCTTCTCCTCCAGCCTTCAATCTTTCCCAGCATCAGGGTCTTTTCAAATGAATCAGCTCTTTGCATCAGCTGGCCAAAATATTGGAGTTTCAGCTTTCAGCATCAGTCCTTCCAATGAACATCCAAGAGTGATCTCCCTTCGGATGGACTGGTTTTATCATCCCACAAATGAAGGATGTGTCAACACCCTCAATAGTAGGAAAGATACAATCTCATGTAAAGAACTCTCCTGATAACAAGAATCTTCTAGAGGCTGTTGCTTCTAGTGAGAGGCTCTGGGTTGTTGAGGGACAGGGAAGATAGGAAGACCTGTCCCACTGGAGCTCTTGTCTTTTGTATCATGTAAATAAATGCATTTATTTACTTTAAAAAGACAACCCCAGACTGCCCTTACTTGGTCAACACAGCTCACTTGGTAAATATTTCCTCCTGCTCATTCTCATTCCTTCATGGACCAGTGAAGAAAATTTCATGCAGTGTGTGGCAAGGCAGGCAGTGGCCATCAGGGAATGCCTGGCCTCATCTTCTGTGTCAGTTTTAAGTTCCCTGAGAAAAAGAGTCTGCCTTTTATTTCGTGCATCTTACTCTGCCTTTACCTTTGAAGCCTCTGCAGCCAGACAGCCTAGGGCTGAGTCCTAGCTCATCTAGCTCCTGGCTTGCTCCTTTGCTTGCCTTGGTTTCCTCATCTGTAATGGGCCAGTGATGGACCCAGGCTCCAAGCATTGTGGTTGGGTTGAGATAGGAGGTAATAGGTGTTCAGTACATGCCGGATCTTTGTACAACCATCATCCTCCTTTCTGCCTTGCCCTCCACCCCAACAATCTATCTGAAAACTGTTATCGCTATAAAGCTATACATGAATGCCAAGCACTGTGGACCCTGAGGGAGACACAACTCTTACTCTCAAGAAATACACAGTCTACCCTACTGACACTGGAGGGAAAATGTTGCTTATTTGCCCAAATGTAGGGGCTGCGGTTGGGGGTGGGCCTTCCCTGGTGGCTCAGTCGGTAAAGAATCTACCTGTAATGCAGGAGACCAGAGTTCAATCCGTGAGTCAGGAAGATCCTCTGGAGAAGAAAATGGCAGCCCACTCCATTATTCTTGCCTGGAGAATCCCAGGGACAGAGGAGCCTGGAGGGCTACAGTATGTGGTCACAAGATTTGGACGCGATTTAGGGACTAAACCACCACCAGAGGCCAGGGGAGAGCGAGGGCACATTTCTGCATAAATGTCTAGTCCCCTGATGCTGGAAAGATTGAGGGCAGGAGGAGAAGGGGGCAACAGAGAATGAGATGGTTGGATGGCATCACCAACTCAATGGATGAGTGTGAGCCAACTCCGGGAGCCAGTGAAGGACAGGGAAGTCTGGCGTGCTGCAGTCCAGGGGGTCACAAAGAGTCGGACGCGACTTAGCGACTGAACAATAACTGCTTCCAGAGGAAGCACAGGGGCTTCTGGAAAGTGAGAAAAACGCTGTCAGGGTCTTTACTTTCACCTCCAGAAATGGGCTCTTGGGGAGTTTTTATTTTTTCTGGGCTTTTGCCTAGAAAGTGAGGATTCTAAGAGGCTACAAATAACAGTCTGGCGTTCTTATTTCCTTCCCTCTGGTAGAAACTGGAAACCAGTGGCCATCTGTTGTTTAGTCCACTCAAAAGAGGATGTTGAGGCTTGTTTTTCCTCCGGACCCAAGGGTGCTCAGGAGCCCCGTAGCCCCTGCCGGTCTTGTACAACGCGTCTCTGAGAAGACGGCGGAGTGTGGGGCTGCGTGGACGTCCCCAGGCGGACCCCAGGGCATGGCACGTAAGGAGGGTTCCCATCCTGGAGCTGACATGCCCTCCACTTAGCTGTCGCTGGGTGCTGACAGGCAAAGTAGGGTTGGGGGTGTGTGGTGCAGTCATAGGTACGCAGGGGGCCTTTTGGGGGTCGCGAGCATTTGACTTTTTTTGAGGCTTCAGAACTCGTGGGAAAATGCCAGTGAGGCCTTTTCTGAGCTGACCTCTCCAGCCTGTGGGCCTGCTCTGGTCTTTGATGCTTTCTATTAGTATGATTATTTCAAAACGTTTTTATTTTTATTTTCTGCTAATGGCAGTTCACGCAAACCTCTCCACCAAGGGAATTGCATGCCTGAAGGGTCGTTATTCTCAGAAGCTAGATACTGGAGCCGATAAACACTTAAGGAATATTTAGATAGAGGGTTTCCATGACCCAGTTTCTCTGGAGCCTTCCATGGATCACCAATTTTAAAAACGAATTCTCCGCTTCTAAGTTGGGATGACTTTAAAAAAATGTAATGTTTGGCGTGATGTAGGTGATACAAGGATTTGAATAAGTTCTGTGGGGTGTGTACTTTCCCTGCGTATTTTAAAGGAGTCTGCTGTGTGTGTGTGTGCGTGTGTGTGTGTGTATTACCAACCACTTCAGAATTTAGAGCTAATGTTTTTGCCTTTTCCTGGGCTTGAATGTTTATTTTTTAAAAATAAGCCATGCATTTGGGGGTGCCTTTGACAAACCTTTTGAGGATGTAAGTTGACTGCTGTTGAGGAAGCTGGATATTGAGATTTTACTAAAATCTTTGGCTTGGGGAAATTGTCTCAGGATCATTACTCAGACCTTCCTGTAGACTAATAGCAAGAATCTGTACTGTAAGCATTCAGTTGTGATGAATGTTAGAGATGCCTTTTGAATGTGGATTTCCAAGGAATTAATGTCTGGAGAAGGTCTCTGGTAGATATGACATCATAGCCTCTATAAATAATGCATCACAGAATATGCTACAGGCAACCAGCCTCAGGCCTCTGCACCTGGATGCTGCACTGGCTTTTCAATATTAGCTTTTACTGAAGTCAGAGACTGCACAGAACAGCGCCAATGTAAATGAAAGCATATGCCCGTTATATTTATGTGCTGGATGATTCTGGCCTAGTCGTCTGTGGGATTTTGTCTGTGAGGAGTTAGACTCTTATTTTCACTGTCTTCTCTCACATAATTTTTACCATTCTTTTCAAGGCTGGCATGTTCTGGCCTCTGTGAGGGTGAAGATCAGCAGATATCAAAAATAAAAATGGCAGTCGAGCCAGTGGCAAGTGGTGTGTTGTGCTTTGGAGCCAAGGCTACCTGGGCTTGGACCATGAGTCCCCATTTTCAAAGCTGGGTGACCCTTGCAAGTTAGTGTGCCTCAGTTTCCTCATCTGTGAAGTGGGAATAATCTTAACCACATCAGAGGGTCGTTGTGAGAACAAGATGATTTAACCTATGGAAAAAGCTCGGAATAGCTAGAGCCCAGCATGCTGTGAATATTTTTAAGTGTAATGGTTACTACTAGCCCATGATAAACTCATCTGAAGGTGAATTTCTTGAAAGGTAAGTATTGTGCCTGCAAAAATCTAAAAAGCTAAAACACTTTGAAGAGCCCAGGAGGTAAAAAACCTATTTATTTCATTGCAAAAATGCTTTGCAGCTGATCTAAATGACAGCAAGTGTACAGAGCTGAACAAAACTGAAACAAAAACATGTTATCACCAACAGTTCTTTACTAACTTGAGTGGTCTTAAAGCTGCTAGATAGATAGGTTTAACTCTTTTCCTCCTGTGCTTTTTTTTTTTTTTTTGACTGTACCCTGTGGCATCTTAGTTCTCAGACCAGTGATCGAACCCATGCTTCCTGCGGTGGCAGCACTGGACCACCAGGGAAGTCCCTCTACCTGTCCTTTCCAAACCTGCCTTCTTGTGTAATCCATCTAAAATGGGAACTTTCGTCAACGAAAAAGGAAAGAAGAGTGTTGGACCTTTGTGCTTCCAAGTGCTAGGAACTGGGAAGGAACTGGGAAGCTGGGTCCTCTTGTTATAGTTGCTGAGTCGTGTCTGGCTCTGGGCAGCCCTGTGGACCCCAGCCCACCAGGCTCCTCTGTCCATGGGATTCTCTAGGCAAGAATACTAGAGTGGGTTGCCATGTCATCCTCTAGGGGATCTTCCCAGGGGGATTGAACCCTCTGCTCCGGCCACATCTCCTACATTCCAGGCGGATTCTTTACTGCTGGGTTTTGCTTTATTCTTAAGCTCAGAAGTATATCTGATTGCTACGAAGAAAGGTTATTTCTTTCTCCTGGACATCACTGGACTGATTGTAACATTTAAAGTGAACCAAGTTGTCTTAGGAAGTCCTTACTTGTATGCATTGGAAAATAGTGGAAGTCTCCTTGTGCAGAGGCTCCCGAGGAACGGAAATGCCTCAGGTGATGAGGCAGTCTCTAGGGCAGTGCCAAATGGAGTGGACCTCTGCCAGGCTCATTGGAAGCTGGGGATAATGATTTGGAAAAGAGAGACACCATTAAGTGAATAGAGTTTGCAAATGTTGCTCTAACTAGAGCTATCTATGTATACTGATACAATCAAGGAGTTTTTTTTTTTTTTTTTTTTTTGAGGCAGAGGCAGAAGCCTTAATCAAAATTGAAAGACAGTCGGGAAGACCTTGCAAAATTTGAACCAATATTTCTGGAGAAGTGAAAACACATGACAGTAGAGTGTGAGTAGAAGATTCTTATAGTAAGGACTGTTAGGGCAGAAGGTGAGCAAAAAGCAAGAAGGAATTTCTCTTTATCCAGGGCACCAAAGCCAGAAGGCAGTAACCATGGTTATGGGGATACCGTATCCCCATACGGTGTGCTTTCTGAGCTAGCCCTAAAAATTCTATGCCTTCTGTAAGTGTCGGCCATAGATATATTTCACAATGTCGGTGGAAGGGAACCAGCAGCCCAGGAGGGAACTGAAAGGAAGGGTCACCCATTTGCAAACTCCTGTATTCTGAGGAACCCTGGGTTTCTGAGGACGTGGTCCTGGTGGGGACAATTGTCTGTACATTTAACCCAAAACTGGTTCCATCCAGCAGTTCCTCAGCTGGGTCACCTTACCCTCTGGACCTTTATGTCTCTATTAAATTAGGAGACTAGATCAGATGAGTGGGTTTTGGGCTGTAAAACTTTTTGTCAAGTGGCACAGAAAGCTGGCCCAGAAACCTAATGTGCAAAGTGAGTAGAGTATGAAATGAAACGGCAGAGGGAGGAAGCGACTGGCTCATGGTGTCTCATAAGGCTATCTTACCTCTCAGTTAACCAGAAGATCTAGTTAACCAGAACACTCTGTTAGCTAAATGGGAATCCACCAACTGTATTTACTTCCAAGACCATGAAACTATGAAAGCCCAAATATGGTTTCATGTATTATTGAAAAGAATGTCAGAGAGTTTTGGAATCATCACAGGCCAAGGTTGAAAACTTATAGACAAAGGAATTGTTCTGCCATGGCAAGAGAAAGTTCTGGCTGCCTAAGTTTATTCCCGGAACAGTAAATTGTGTCTCTAATTTATTTACTTAAGAGAAGACCTGCTGGGGAAGTGGAGAAAACCGTCAAACTGTATTCTTCAGGCAGAGAACAGAGAGTAAATTTGTGAAATGCTTGGCAGCATGAACCCTGCTGCAGAAATTCTTTATGATAATGATCTTTTAATTTGATTTATACTTCATTGGGAAGAAACACAGTGTTCAGAAGCTTACCATTTTAGCATTTGCAAAGCGAGCAGAGAACTAATTTAATATCCACGAACTGGAGATTCACTTTAGAGAAGCATCAGGTCCATTTGTGATGTTTGAGTCAGTTTGCCTCTCAAAGGAGTGGCTTTGTCCCAACAATTCTCTTACTCCGTCAGCAAAGTGTATTGCTTCTGGTTTATTTAGCCTAGTGGCAAGATGCTGGGAGAACGCAATCTCTGCTGTTCACAGAAATGAACCTGTGTTGACCCCCAGTAGTACATGAGAGATCACAGGCAACCTACAATGGCAACCTACTCGTTTTCTTGCTGAGTCAATCCCATGGACAGAGGAGCCTGGCCAGCTCCAGTCCTTGGGGTCGCAAAGAATTGGACACAAGTGAGTGGCTCACCCAGGCACGTAGTGCAAATTGGCCAAAATGGCTTTGGAACCTGGGCCCATCTGAAGTGACGCTCCATGGTTTTTCCCTTGATTCCAGGGAGGGGCCAAGTGAGATGAGATGTCTTTGTGCTATCGCTTCCACCTTCAGGCAAGTAGCTGGAGTGTGTTAGTTGGAGGTGACAGTCCCCTTTCCTTTAATCAAGAGGCTTTTTTTGGAGGCAACAGTAAGAGAGTGCATGAGATGGGCACGTGCAGTCATTAACTCATTTAGTCTTTATCCATTGTGCCAGTGTGACACCGAGCCATACTGGAGTCTGAGAGGCACAGGAAAAGTCAGTTATGATGACTCTGTCTTTAGTATTTTGCTCATTATGGAATTTTTTTGCATTAATTTTGTTTTTTCAGTATATTGCATGACAGTCTCTTTTATCTGATGCCTGAGTTTTTTGGCGTCCCCTTAAAATTTGCGCCTGTGTCCATTGCCTCCCTTTCCCCACTCTAGTCCCAACTCTGGTGCTTACTTTATGTGCCAGGCAATGAGCTACCTCCTGAGATACAAGATCAAGACACAGAGGAGCTTTCAGACTAGTGAGAGCCGACTGTGCGAACAGTCACAACACAGCAGGGTAATTATAAGACTGCGCACAGAAAGCAGTGGGGACAGGTTGCCGTTGAGTCAAGGTCCCTGGAAGGAGGGCTTGAGGGAGACCTGAAGGCTGCCTGTGGGTTGGCCAGTGGATATGTGGGTGGCGGAAGCATGTATGGGGAGTGTTGGAAAGTGACAAGTCCCTTCTTGACTCTGAGCCTCAGTTTTCTGCATCTGTGAAATGGAATGGTAGCACCCACTTCATAAGGTTGTTGTCAGGAATGAATGAATGAATGAATTCCCTGTGTTATCGCAGAGAGTAGATTCTGGTGTGTAACCTGATACTGTGTCTTAGTCATAGTGGTGGTGATGATGATGAAAATAATGCTCCTTATAAGATGACAGTATCTTTGGACCACATACACAGTCTCTGAACTTTGCTTTGCAGACATCCACGACGGCGATGGGAGCCCCAGCAGCAGCCACCAGACCCCTAAAAGCACAGCCAAATGGGCGTCTTCCCTGGAGAATCTGCTTGAAGACCCAGAAGGCGTGAAAAGATTTAGGGTGTGCCTTTTTCCTTGTTGACCGGAACTGACACACCACACAAAGAAGTTTAGAAGCCTGTGGGGGTAACACAGGCCAGCTTTTGATACTGTCCATCCCAGCCTGAGAGAAAGAACTTCTCACCTGTCAGGACCAGCATGGGAACACTTTCCCGGGTGGCCACGGGCCAGCACTGAGGGGCTTGCAACGACTGGGTCTGGTTTTTAGATAACTGGGAGGGGTGGGGGATGGGGGAGAGGTACTGTGCCCATTGGTAGACTCTGCGAAGAATTTCCAGCTCCGTGACACCTAGGAGGGGCGGTCAGGGGCTCCCTGATGTGAAGATTTGTTCTCTCGTGTGCTGGGGCTTCTTGGGATACACTGCTCGTAGAGTGAAAGAGCTGGACAACAGCTGGTAAAGTGAAGCTGAACTCAAAGGAGGACAGGCGGATAGGGAAATGTCAGGACTACCTAGAAATGGCCTTCAGAAACCCCAGGTGTCAGAAGAACCTGTAAATTTCAAGAATGCCTGTATCTGCCTGAGTCCCACTGACTTCTGTCTTTAGTCCTGGGTCAGGCCATCAAAAGCCATCATGCTGTTGGTTCCCTTTGCAGACTCCAGGAGCAGGTGGCAGCCATTCCTAGACACAGGGCGTTTGTAAGCACCATGTAGATCTTGGGGAGAAAACTTTTCTGTGCACATTAGGATAGCTGGCTGTGCCACTGACCCCCAACATCTGCCGAAAGAAAGTGCACCTCCAACTTAAAATAGTTTTCATTGTGGTGTTTTTAGACATGCTTAATATGTTTTCTTTTCTTTTGTTTAAAAAGAAACTGAGCCTGATTTTAGAGGAATGTACTTTGTTTAAACACTGTCTGGAAGGAACTAATGTATCTTCCACTTTAATTTACTTTTTGGTAATTTATTGTTAGTTGAGAATTGTTGAGTAGATTCCTGCTTCGTTTTGACACTTCTTCACAATGTTAAAACCATTAAGTTTGAATGCATATGAAATTCTAGCTTTAACATTAAGCATAACACAGTTTTGGGGGTGGAGCTTTACGGAATTGAATGAATGTGCTCATTTGTCGAATTTTGACTTATCACTTCTTGAAGGGAAATGCATTATTTGTTTCTTTGTTTTTTTAAAGTAGAATACTGTTTGATATTTTTTTCTTCTCTTCATCCATAGGAATTTTTAAAAAGGAATTCAGTGAAGAAAATGTTTTATTTTGGCTAGCATGTGAAGATTTTAAGAAAACACAAGATAAAAAGCAGGTACTTCTTTCACTCTGTAACCATGTTCTTGCTAACTTTTTTCGTTCTTTATAAAGTCACAGTTGCCTTTCCAATAAATTTTGAAATTGCCAACAGAAATCCGAACCATATTGGATTTGGGGGAGGATTTAAGATTCAGAATAGCCTACCTTGTGTTGATCAAATATTAACAGTTTTTAAAAGGGTATGTTAATCTATTTTCAAATGGATTTTAAATATTTTCAAATATTTAAAGTAAAAATAACGATTTAAGTCACTGAGAGTCTGTCATTGAGTATGATTTTTTTTTCATGCATAATTTATGTGAATGCTCCTTCCAGGGCTTGACATGTTGGCTTTTGTATGGACATCGTAAAGCAGATGCATGGTGATAAAAGCACAAGGCACATCAGATGGATTGTCAATTATTCAATCTATCTTTACAAAACATCTTGTAGTTGGCAGGCATCCCACATAGAAAGTTTCTGACTGTTCTTCTGGGTGAATATGTACTCCTTGCAGGAGGTAGTCTTTAATTCCAGTGTCGGCCGGATTTTCTGCCACTGAAGGTTGGGTGTCAGGGGAGGTGGAGGAGATTCTGGGCAAGGAGGCTTGTGGATTGGGTGTGTTTACAAGGCGTGTGCCTTTCTAAGAGGCTCATGGCTAAATGCCTGCATGCATGCATGCTAAATGGCTTCGGTTGTGTCTGACTCTTTGCAACCCTGTGGACCTATGGCCCACCATGCTCCTCTGTCCACGGGATTTTCCAGGCAAGAATACTGGAGTGGGATGCCATTTTCTTCTCCAGGGGATCTTCCGGTAATAATGTGCACAAAGGAGATTTTTGGTGTGAGGCTGTAGGGAGTGGTGGGGATTGGGGCATTAGGGGGTGGCCTGTCCTGCCTGCAGTGGCTGGTTGTTTAGCTGACCTTGGCAGCAAATGCTTTGGGGTCTGTGGCTGTCTGAGCTTTCCCTGCCTCAGGTTCTACCCACTTAGGTCTTCACTTGCCCCGGAACCCTGAGGGACCTTGCTCCTTAGGGCATCTTCTCCCATCTTCAGTCCAACCGCTGCCTGTTTTTCCAGAGAAGCTGGACGTTTGGTTTCTTATGTGAAACCATCCAATGTTATAAATGATGGAACTAATTTTTAAAAAATGTAAAACCTTTCCTGCCAAACAAAACATAGCCATGGGCAGATGTGGCTTGTGGGCTGCCAGCTTTAAGCCTCTGGCTCCAAAAAGCTGGAATCCATGAAGCCAGAAGCCATTATGTGTTTGCAGAAAATATCTGTCATTGGTTTACTCAAAGGCTTTTCTGCCTCAGACACTCTTTCCCCAAGAGTGGTGTGGCCTTTGTTCTACGCCTTCTCTTCTGCAGGGGCAAGGATAGATAGACTCCGAGATTCCTGGAGCTGGAATTCCCAGGTCCGCCCAGAAAGCCACCCTGGGCATGACCCTTGACACTGGCTTTCTTCTTGCTTCTCCCCCTTGGATGACTTTGCCTGAGCCCTTTGGGCTTCCCTAGTGGCTCAGATGGTCAAGAATCTGCCTGCAATGCAGGAAACCTGGGTTGTATCCCTGGGTCAGGAAGATCCCCTGGAGAACGGAATGGCAACCCATTCCAGTATTGTTGCCTGGAGAATCCCATAGACGGAGGAGCCTGGTGAGCTACAGTCCTGGGGTGGCAAAGAGTCAGACACGACTGAATGACTGACACTTGGGTGTTGTCTCACCCATTGCTCTCCTTGGCCGCCAGCACCCAGCCCAGAGCCCAGGGGCCACTGTCGATAAATGCTGACCTGGCAATGGATTCATCTGGCCTCACCTTAAAGCCCTAGCTCAGAGTCAAGTGGGACAGATGGACAGATGGCCATTATTCTGCCTCAGTCTGTGTGTTGGAGGTGCGAGGGGCTGACCAGTCAGCCAGCCGCTCCTCTATATGCAAACCAGGCAGCGGAGGTCCCTGCACGGCTGAGCTGGGACTTGAACTTGCCTCCTGAGCCTCCCAGGTGTCCCTGCCTGTGACGCTGACATGCCCTTCCATTCAGTCGAGTTTGCCAGACCCTCACGGTGCACCTGCTCAGGGCCAGGCCTTGTAGAAAGCATGGGCGACACAGGGGGACGAGACAGCCGAGCCTCTTTAGGGAACAGGCCCCGAGAGCTGAAGCTCCCTGTTCGCCAAGCCTTTGCAAGTGCGTCGAGCCCAGAAATGGGAAGTGCAGGTTCCGTGGGAGCACAGCAGTCGGTGTTGGGCAGAGCTCTGGGGGAAGTGACCCTTCAGCTGACACCTCAGTGGAGTTTGGGGATGGGGGTGAGGTCGGGGGTGGGCGGAGTGTTCCCAGAAGAGGGCACAGACTGTGGGGAGGAAGGCCTGGAGAGAAGAGCTGAAGGGAGACCCAGCGGCAGGAGGCTTGTGTTCAGGGGCGAGTGGGCTTCCCTGTGCCTGTTTGCACGTTGTGCTGGGAGGGAGGTGGGGGCATGGCCGGAGAACCCGGGTGCCAAGGTGAAGACTGGAATGCCACGGGCTGGGTGTGCATGGGCCCATCCAGCTCCTACAGCCAGAGCCTCCAGAATCCAGCAGCCCCTCTCTGCACCCCCCAGCCCTGACACCTAGGGTTTGTGTCCTGAGGTCTGGATGTTGCTTCAGGGCAGTGAACACTGCCTCGCCCATCAGCTGCCTGCGGATGTGGACGGCTCTGGGGCAGACGGAGCATCCCATCCAGGAGGCCCATGGGGTCCACACCTCCTTCCCGGTCATCACACTCAGCGTCCTGACCTCTCCCCCGCTTCCCAGACACCGAGGCTGTGGTCTAAGAGGTTAGGCTGTGGCTCGCCCACGGCCTCCTGGGCTCGGTGCAGACAGAGCCGGGAATGCAGCCCGGCTCTCTCTCTCTAGACCGTCTTGCAGGTCCAGCCGCAGGGAAGTAAAACCAGAACTAAGTTCTGCTTCACTAATTTTAAGATGCAGAGGAGGACATGGCCCAGGGAGAAGTCAGCCCAACTGCATTTCACAATCGGACTCGTCACGTCTGAGCCGGCAGGGAGTCTGTTGACTGTCTGTCTCTGCTGTGAACTAAGGCAGTTGCAAGATGGAGGCTGTGTCTCACCTTTGCCTCGGTTTAAACTGGACCTGTGCTGGCTGTTGTTTTCGTTCTTTTACTGTCAGGATCCAGTCAGATGCTCCATAAGCTCTTGCCAGCTCACCTGGTACCTTATATTTATCTCCTGTGCGGTTTGGCTTTCGCTTTATCATGAGGGCTCTCTAAGGTTGGCGAGCTTTGTGTTCTATCCCAAGCCTAGGATGGTCCCTGGCTCACTGGGTCCTCCCTGATCTCCACTCAGGTCAGCTGACCCCTGAGGACCCACAGTGGGCAAGATCCTGGCTTCCCTGTTCACCTTGAGCTGCAGTCGCAGTTTTAGGGGTAGACTTGAGAGAGGAGGCAAGTGTTGTTTGTTCTGCTGGGGTCTGAATTCTCAGAAACTCCAAACAGTGGACCCATGCTGGGGCTTCACTGCCTTCCTGGTCTGTGCATTGCCTCCTGGCAGGCGGGAAAGCAACCGTTTAGTTTGGGAGGGTCTCAGCGCTCTGTTTATGGTGGGGGATGCTGGGGCTTTAGGAAGTTGGGAAGTGATGCCTGCCCCCTCCCATCTCGGGGTTCCTGAGGGTTGTAACTGCAGACAGCTTTCAGAGCCGTTCTCCCCCTGGCAATTTCTTTATGGTCTGACATTTTTCTCTAAAGGGCCTCTTCCCGTGAGTTAGCATGGGAGATACATCTACCTTCTAACACAGAGCAACATTCATGTCTTTTAAAACCTCTGAAAAAGCTTCAAGAAGGTGTTTGTTCTTTGGCTATCCCTCATTCATTCATTCACTGTTACTCATTCATTCATCAGCACATGTATAAAGGGCCTATTTACTATGTGACAGTGATTGAAACAGATACAGCAGCTCCTACAGATTTGTAAAAACCAAACTGAGTTGGGGTGGGGAAGTGGTGGGGTGGTGCAAGATTTCTAATAATCAAAGCTCTGAGAGCAACTTGCACTGGTGCTTAAATGTAACAAACAGTATCTTGCCTTTTATAGTGGTTTAGAGTTAACCAGAGGGAGGGGTCTATAAAAGAAAAGTGAAGTCGCTCAGCCGTGTCTGACTCTTTGTGACCCCATGGACTGTAGCCCACCAGGGCTCCTCTGTCCATGGATCTTCCTTGCGACTTGTAGGCTTTCTCTGGTCACAGCAAGTGGGGGCTACTCTCCTGAGCGTGGGCCCAGCAGTTGTGGAGCATGGACTTAGTTTCCCCGAGGCACGTGGGATCTTCCTGCACCAGAGATCGAACCTGTGTTCCCTGAATTGGCAGGCGGATTCTTATCCACTGGACCACGAGGGAAGTTCCTGGACTATTTTTTGCTTTCCTTCTTTTTATACTTTCTAGTAGCCTGTGAAATGCTTCTTATTATGATGTGGCTCAGGCCTCTCCTCATCTCTGCAGTCCGGGTTCCCCTCGGGGCCCTTCCCGGGGCCCTCTGACCACAGCTCCCACCCGGACGTCCCCAGGTCTTTCTTTGCTGCCAGTGGCTGCTCCCTTTGCCCCTCTCCTGCCATCTGGACCCAGGCCCTCACTTGTCCTGAGTCACTTCCTCATCTTAATGGAGCAAGACCAGTCATAACTTCTTGAGAAAGGGCACACGGCAGGTAGACCTTTAAAGATCTTATTGAGTGAAAATGTTAATTGTTTTCCTATTCTCCTGCTTCATGGATAATCCAACAGGGCATAAAATTGAATTCCAGGTTAAAACTCTTTCAGAACTTTGAAGCCATTGTCCCATCATCTTCTGTTTTTGTTACGAATCAGTATGTTACATGTAAGCTGTTTCGTTTTCTTTGCTTTTTCTCTCCGGAATAACATAAGGCCCTCTTTTCATCACCAGTATTCTAAAGCTGTACAGTCAGAGGCTTGGGAGGGGGGCGAGGTGCTTGCATTGTGTGGGACATTTTCTGGAGCCTTTTCATCTGGAAATTTGTAGTTCTGGGAAATGTTCTCGTATTTTTATTATCATTATTTTTTTGAAACTTCTTTCCTTCCGTTCTCTCTGGTTTCTCTCCCAGTGATGGCCCTCCTCCCCTGGACTGAGTCTTCAGTTTCCTCGTCTTTCCCTCCGAGCTTTTCATCTTTGTTCCTTTCAGTTCCTACGTTTTCTTTTGGAGATTTCCATTTTGTCTTTAAATCTTTCTATGGAATTCTTTCCGCTTCTGTTTTCTATAGACGGGGGCCCTCTCATCCTGGTGGCGGCAAGCCTGATAGGCTTATAAACTGAACATATTTCCAATGAGCTGGGTTGGGAGAAATTTGCCGTGTGTCTGTGTGCGGATTTTCAGTTAACCCTTGTATTCAGCTTGGCATGGCTTCCTTTCCCTCCTGCCTTTCTCTGTCTTCAAGAGAAGAAAGCTCCAGGCTGGGGGATGGGCATGGTAGGTGGGTGGGGAGGGAGGAGATGACTGCTCAGGGCTGGGGGTCAGAACCTGGGCGTCTCATGGCTTCTTCCTGCTGCCCTCTTCGTCCCTCCCGCCTGGGTTCCCAGGTGCCCTTGAGTTCCTGCCATTTGAGGATGCTACTCTGCACGCCCCCCCCCCCAACACTTGCAGGGCCTAGGTTTCTTCCTGCTGCTGTTTGCAGTGTCACTCACTGTTCCTCCAGCTGCTTTCCATTTCCTGAGCCCCTTCTCAGAAGTTATCTCAGGTCGTTCACTTGACCTTTTCCTTGCCTCAGTCTCTTTCTGAAGCTGATAGTAACACAGGTAGTGCGTGGCTCGAGCCTTGCCTTTTCTTATGTGTCCTGGCCCATTGTCCATCTCTGGCAGAGTGATGGGAACAGCAAGGGAGGGGCTGACGGAGGCCAGGTGAGCAGGACTCAGTGACAGGCAGGATGCAGGGATGAATGGGGTGTTAGGGGATCACCACCCCAGGTTCCTGGAGTGGATACAGGGGGAACCCCAGGCCAGAGGGGGACCATTCCTTTCCTTGGTTTTAGGTGTGAGATGTCTGTGGGATATCTAAGCCCACAATTCTAGACACCAGTTATCTGCATGGTAAGTTGCTTGGGGCAGAGGAATTGGCCGAAATCTTGGGAGACCATGTGGTTAGGAAGTGGTCAGCCCAGGGTCGAACTCAGGAAACCCCAGAATTTTCAGGGGTGAGGGGGACAGAGGGACGGGGAGCTGGCAAAGGAGACAAGCAGCGAGTGTTGGAGAATCCCGAGAGGGCAATGGGGGTGAGCAGGGTGACGGCCTGGAGAGCGGTCCAGAAGAAGGGTGTCGAGTGAGCCGATGGGAGGGCAGGAGCCAGGGACAGGGGAGCAGGTGGAAGGGAGAAAGTGGAGACAGAAAATGCACTTGTGCTTTCTTTTGAGATGTTTCAGTGAGAAGTCATTAACTACAGGAGCATGTGGAGTAAAAGCTTTTATTTCTCCCAGTGGATAAAGTTAAAGCACACTTACTAATGAGGGAGAGAAGCCGGAATGTACAGAGCAGTGCTCGTCCACACTATGGTCTGCAAATGCTTTTGCCTTTGTTCTGGGTCGATTTCTCTTTCTGGGGCTGATAATACTCAAGTGAGTTTGCTTCTCCTAAACGTGCACTTGCTGAGAGCGGCGTTCGAGTGCTGACGTTGCTCTTGGCTGATGTGCTGCCGGGCTGGGAGGAAGGCCCTGGGCAGAGGGGCTGGGGACCGTGTCTGGGAGGCAAACCTGGCTACACATGGCTTCTAACAGGGATTCTCAGCTTGATGGCGGGAGTCATCACCTACACCCAGGGGCGATCCTTTTCCAGCACCTTCTGGGACAGGGTTGGGAGCTGGGCATGGCTGCTGTCCATGGCGGTGCAGATACTCTGGTGGAGGGTGGAACAGCCTAAGGAGAGTGGCCAGCCATCCTTCCACATCACACCCAGGTTCCTAGACCCCAGAGGGCCCCACCAGGGGGGATGGTCTCACCCTGTCCCAACAGGAACTAGAATAGGGTTAACCAAGCTCTGGAAAATATCCCCAAATAACTCGAGAGACCCGCTTCTTCTTTTCTGTTACGTGTCCTCAGCGTGGACACCAGGCCTTCCTGTGACCAGCTTGTGGTCAGCAGTCTCAGGGTTTCCCTTCTCAGTCACGCTTCCTACCCCGGCCAGATAAGTTCTGCCCACGAAGCTGTCACCTTGAGTCATCAGCCAGAGATGAGGGTGGCCCATGCCCGGGTGCCTCAGGGACCCCGAACTCTCCGACAGATGCTGGGGTGGTAGCAGACACACTGGGGGGAGCTGAGAGGCCTGAGGCCTGTACACCTGCAGGCACCCCCTAAGCCTGCTTCCTGCTCCCCTCACCCCCACCTCTAAGCCTCAAGCTACTCATTACACTTCTTCTTTTCAGAACCACCCAAGACAGCCTGGATCCATCGGAAAATGTGTGTGTGTGTGTGTGTGTGTGTGTGTGAATGTTCAAGGGGGAGGGGAGGCCTAAAGCCATTTTTTTCTTCTAGGGCCCTACATGGAGTTTGCTAATCTAACTGGTTAAAAGTCTGCTTTTATGAATTATCGTTGAAACAGGAAGTGGTTTTCCAAAAACGTTCCTTTCTGACAGAATGGGGGTGGTGGGAGGGAGGCTCAGAGCTTCCTGAAATGAGTGGGTCTTGGAGGGGTGGGCGGCCCCAATGCACAGGCCCCCTGGGTCTCTTCGATCACCTCCTGGCCTGTCCCCTGCAACAGCCACTTACCTTAAGGCTCCCACCTGGGTGGTCTTCCCACACTTCTCCCCAGGGTTTACCTTCTGGGGGATGGGAGATGGGTCAGACCTCCTTCTTATGGGATCTTTTGTTTGCTAGTCCCAGGAACCAAAAGAAGTGAAAGGTTTGCTTTTGTCCTCATTTCAGCATCAAGTGTTGAAGCCTTCTGGTGGTTTCTATGAGTCCAAAGGGTTTTCAGAGCCTGGGGTTTCCTAGGCCAAGTCCTGCAGCATGCAGGACCCCAGTGGGCTATCTAGAGACAGTGGAGTTTTCTACATAGACCCTGAGAAGCCCCTGGCTTCCCGTACAAATTATAGCTCCGCAGCTCCATTTCCAAGGCTTTTATTGTCTGGCTTCCTCTGTAGGGTGGGCTACTCCTGAGGCTCTAATGTTTGGAGAAACAGCCTTGTGCGAGGTGAGCACAGGGAGTCAGAGAGCAGACAGCCTTCAGGGGATGTCCTGCAGGACCCTCGCTTGGAAGCCTGCTGTTTATAAGACAAAGCGTTTGCCATCATTGGAAAAGACCCTGATGCTGGGAAAGATTGAAGGCAGGAGGAGAAGGGGATGACAGAGGATGAGATGGTTGGATGGCATCACCGACTCGATGGACATGAGTTTGAGCAAGCTCTGGGTGTTGGTGATAGACAGGGAAGCCTGGCCTGCTGCAGTCCATGGGGTCGCAAAGAGTCAGACACCAATGAACAACACATTCCTTCACCAGTCACTGTTGGGTTTTGGTGCCGCCTAAATGCAGTTGTGCGTACCTTTTCCAACCCCGCTGACAAGCCCTCCCAGGGCAGTGCCTATTTAGGGCTGATGCCTTCTGGCCTGACTGCACTTGGGGTTCAGGGCAGGCGGCAGTGTTCTATCTCTTGCTAATGCTCATCTCTAGTTCTGGGAAAACAACCCCCAGTCCTGCAGGGCTGACAGGGCATTACCGGGGGCAGGGAGGGGGCAGATAATGTGTGTCACCAGTGTGAAACTGAGCAGAAATGCAAGGCTTGGGAGGCAGATCGTCCCATGTCTCTCTTCAGGCTTCATGGATAAGCCATATCACCCCTCCTGGCCTCTGTGTCCTTATAAAGGACATGGCACTAACAGGAAGATAACACTTTGCTGGACTCCTAAGGGATTAAGGAAATTGGACCATAGATGTAAAGTGCCTAGCATGTGTTTGGCACTTAGTAGGGGCTTGATCACTGGCTAGGATATGTGTTCAGGGTTTAACTTGACTTTTTGGTATTGTGGTAAAATAAAAGGGGCTTCCCTGGTGGCTCGGTGGTGAAGAATCTGCCTGCCAATGGCTGTAAAGAATCTGTGGCTTCTTGGGTGGATCTCCCTATTTCCCCCTCCTCGAGCCGACCGCTTATCTCTCTGTCTCTGTGGAGGTGCCTATTCTAAATATTTCATATGAATAGAATCATGTAACATGCAGCCTTTCATGTCTGGTTCCCTTCACTGAGCATAATGCTTTCAGGGCTCATCAATGTTGCAGAATGCCAGTCTTTCACTCCTTTTATGGCTGAATAATGTTCTCATGGGGCTTCCCTGGTGGCTCAGTGGTAAAGAATCTGCCTGCCAATACAGGAGAGGCAAATTCAATCTCTGGGTTGGGGAGATCCCCTGGAGAAGGAAACGGCAACCCACTCCGGTATTCTTGACAGGATAATCCCGTGGACAGAGGAGCCTGGCAGGATACAGTCCATAGGGTTGCAAAGAGTTGGACGCGACTGAATGACTGAGCACACCCATGCTAAAACAGACATACATTTTACCATGCTACCCATTTTTAGGGCTCTCATGTTTTCCATTTTAACCATTTTAAAGTTCAGGGGCATTGAATACATTCACGGTATTACACGGCTGTCACCACTGTCTAATTCCAGAACTTGTTTATCACTGCAAACAAAGCCCTTACTCGTTAAGCAGTCACTCCGTTTCCCCCTCCCTGAGCCAGCCACTTATCTCTGTCTCTATGGAGTTGCCTGTTCTAAATGTTTCATATGAATAGCATCATGCAACATGCAGCCTTTCGTGTCTGACTCCCTTCACTGAGCATAGAGCTTTCAAGGCTCATCGACGTTGAAGAATGTGTCAGTCCTTCATTCCTTTTTATGGCGCCTGCCAATGCAGGAGGTGCAGATTCAGTCCTTGGGTCGGGAGGATGCCCTGGAGAAGGAAATGGCAACCCACTCCAGAATTCTTGCCTGGGAAGTCCCGTGGACAGAGGAGCCTGACCGGCTACAGTCCATGGGGTCACAAAGAACTGGACATGACTGAGTGACTCAGCAACAACAACAAAGTTTTCCCATTGAGGCCTTAGTTGGGAGGATTCACAGCATGGTCGTGAATGCTACTGAATGTCCCGCACTGTTTGCTGTGATTCTTCCTGTCCTCATTTCGGGATGAGTAGTGTAGATTTTGAGGCAGGTGATGTGGCCACAGATGCACTGAAGGGGAGGGGAAGGGGCAGGGTGGCCATGAGCCTCCCACCCCCTGACCCCCTCATTCAGCTTAGCCCTGGATCCCACAGCTGGATCCCCTACGGCTCTTCCAGCAGTGGCTCCTTCCGGGCTGTGGCTGGCAAGGGCTGTGCTCGCAGATAATAGACAGGCTCTCCGTATCTCCCCACAGATGCAGGAAAAGGCAAAGGAGATCTACGTGACCTTTCTGTCCAGCAAGGCCTCGTCCCAAGTCAACGTTGAGGGCCAGTCCCGCCTCAATGAGAAGATCCTGGAGGAACCGCATCCACTGATGTTCCAGAAGCTTCAGGACCAGGTAACCTGACTTCCCCAGCTGCACCTTGATGGCAAAACTGACATTTCTGCCCCCCCTCGGTTTGGAAGAATTCAGTTGAAACTAAATACTGAACACGCTAGAAGCAGTCCCATCCATCTGGGTGGCCTGAGGCGTATGGAGGGGGCGTGGTTGGTGAAAGAGACAGGCTGGCCTGCCAGGCCCAGGATTTGACCTGTCGGAACTGCCCTTGGGCCTCTTTACTCTTGGTCTACTCACACTTCGACCAAGCAGGGTTGTCAGTTTTCTCTACCAGATTAGAGGGGAGGCTGGAGCTGTCTGATGCACCCACACTGAGGTAGCAACGTGTGAAAACTGCTAAAGGTGGGAGCAGCCAGATAAGCTGAGAAAAGCAAGCACAAGATCCCAAGTGGCAGGGAATCTGCTGCTGCTGCTAAGTCGCTTCAGTCGTGTCCAACTCTGTGCGCCCCCATAGACGGCAGCCCACCAGGCTCTGCCGTCCTGAGATTCTCCAGGCAAGAACACTGGAGTGGGTTGCCATTTCCTTTCCCAATGCGTGAAAGTGAAGTTGCTCAGTCGTGTCCAACTCTTCGCAATCCCATGGATTGCAGTCCACCAGGCTCCTCCGTCCATGGGATTTTCCAGGCAAGAGTACTGGAGTGGGGTGCCATTGCCTTCTCCAGGAAACCTGAGGCTTTTGTAAAAATATCCAAACTTCACCACCTACTTCAGTTGGCCCATGGTCCACTTTGTCAACATAGTCCACTAAATGCAGGAAAAGTTAGGTTTAAAAAATGGACTTCTAAGGGATAAACTTTAGTTTTCTGGTGAATTGTCATATGAGGAATGCCAGCAGTAAAACAGGCAACAGGCTGAAACTGTACTGCAGAGATTTTTTTCGGATATGTATTTGCAGATGTGACTATTCATAGCAGGTTTTGTTCTTGTGAAACGTTATATACACACCCGTGGACCATGGAACACTGACAGAGTGCTAACTTCTGCTGGCCCTGTTCTTATTGCGGAAGCAAAGGCCTTCTTTGGCACACAGGTGGAGACTAGCTCTTAGCTTAATTTAGCAATCCTCCAACATAAGCAAGCCCAGAGCCACCTGGAGGGCTTGTTAAAAGAGAAACTGGACTAGAAGACTTGATGGTTTCCAGGTGAGTTGAGACCTTGCTGTCCTAGCAAACCCCTAGGTGATGTTGACTCTGCAGGTTCTGAGACTACACTTTGGAAACCACTGGTCTACAGCATCGGTTGCCCTTTTTTTTTTTTTTTTTGATCAGCTGGATTGTGCACAGAGCCCAGAGCATGTCCCAGCATCCAGAAAGCTTCATCTGCTCAACATCAGATAGAAAACAAATAGGTAGAAATTACAAATAAGAGAATTAACTTGAGAATGTTTTCCAGTTGATACAGTGGCAAATGCGAATTCCACATGAATTCGACCTCAAATCTGGGTGTTGAAGGGACTCTATCGTTAGCATGAGAGACTTGTGGAGGGCCTCCTGGAGGTGGTGATGTTGAGCGGATGGGAGGGATGCCGTGGACATGGGCTTGTGGAGGGAAAGGAAGGCAAGGTTAGAGGCAGTGCTTGTGGCTGGAGCCACACGAAGGTCTCCACTTCACCTCGACCTCAGAATCATTTACAAGCTTCCTAGGGTACTGCTAAGGGAGGCCAGGGTGAGATCCTGCATGGACACCCCTGTGTTCTAGGTGTTCTCCATAAGAACAATGTCCTCGCTTCAGGGGCGCCCTTCTGTGCCCCCTTGGCACGTATCATCTCATTTAATCTCCAGTGAGGAGTTGCGCTCCCACTTTGATGAGAAAAGCAAGGTTCAGGGGGACCACGTGGTTTGTTAGCACAGAGTCCCACAGGTCTAGGACACGCTGGAAGCCGATGCACCTGCCTTCAAAGACTGTACTCTGGGGGCTTTCCTGGCAGTGCAGAAGTTAAGACTCTGTGCTTGCACTGCACAGGGCTCAGGTTTGATCCCTGGTTGGGAAAGTTCCACACGGTGTGAGGTGTGGCCAAAGGGAAAAAAAATAAGACTGTACTCTGGACTCACACAGCCCCTCACAGCTCCTCGAAGCTCCAGGAGCTGGAGCAGAGGGTCTCATGTGCATACAGCCCTTTTCCGGGACTGCAGAAACCAAGGAATGAGATGGGCTGCTATCACCGCGGTCTCCCAAAGACCCTGCTCTCCTGGGAGAGTTAGGCCTGCAATGCATCTCAAAAAGGAGCTGGGCTGCTGTGACCAGGGCACTCCCGTTGGATTCAGACCTTGGGAGGTTCAGCTGGTGCAGAAAAGAGGAAATACAAGGGACCGAGGATGATGTCATTAAGTGACAAAAATATTTTAATTTAATTTTGTTTTTGGCCTCACCATGCAGCATGTGAGATCTTAGTTCCCTGCCCAGGGATTCAACCCTTGCTCACCTCCAGTGGAAGCCTGGAGTCGTAGCCCCTAGACCACCAGGCAGGTCCCCAAAACATTTAAAAAAATAACTTTTGTTAAAAAAAATCTTTCATCTGCCTAGCTAGAAAAATCATATGTACTCAACAAAAGAAACTTGGGAAACCAAAATATAAAAATGAAAAAAATTCATAATTTTATACTTGAAGCGAATCACTAACATCTGATGTCTAGACTTTCCATCATTTTTTTTCCTGTAAGTACACACATCTAACAAATGTGGCAGAATGCAGTTCACACTACTTCCTGTAAAGAAAGTACTTTTATATCCTGTTGTTGAAAGTCATTTACTTGAGGGGGAGAGAGGTGCTAACTGTCTTCCTTGGGCATAACTGGATGGAAGCAAGGTACTTGGAGAGGCTTCCCCACTGGCTCAACAGTAAGGAATCCAGAGCTGCAGGAGACGTGAGTTCAATCCCTGGGTTGGGAAGATCCCCTGGAGGAGGAAACTGGCGACCCACTCCAGTATTATTGCCTGGGAAATCCCATGGACAGAGGAGCTTGGTGGGCTACAGCCCAAAGGGTCACAAAGAGTGGGACATAACAGCACAGGGTACTTGGAATCTGGGTTGATTCCATAGTGAGTCCTTGTGAAGGCCTCTGGGTTCTGTTTCGCTTCAGAAAACTCTGTCTCTCAGGGCCTTCCTGGTAACCATCAAAATGTATGCTCAGCACGGTTTGTGGTTCTTTGCTCTCCAAAGGCCCCCATGAGAGCCCTGTGTTCCTAAGGAGAGTGAAGCAGAGGAGAGCATGTTTGGAACCACAAGACTTCAAACAACTTAAAAACCCTCCTCAACGGCTCTGACTTCATTCAGCCAGGCTCTTCTGTCCATGGAATTCTCCAGGCAAGAGAGTACTGGAGTGGATTGCCATCTCCTTCTTCAGGGGATCTTCCCAATCCAGGCATCGAAGCCAGGTCTCCTGCATTGCAGGCAGATTCTTTACCAACTGAGCTACTAGGGAAGCCTTGACTTTATTCAGCACCACTTGGCTTTACAGCTGAGCTTTCTGAACAGGTTGCTTTCAGCACTAGCTCGCCAGGAAAGATTTAGGGAGCCTTAACCCCTCTCACCATGCTGGACAGTACTCCAAGCCCTGAAGGCTGCTATTAGGGCAGCGTGGACTCTGGGGCACAGCTGAAGCCTAGAAGGATGGGAAAATCTTCCCTGAGCATCAGATGAGATGACTTGACATCCATGAATCTCATTTAAAGGAGAGCTTCTTGGGTCTTTGCTCAGGTCCTGTTGATTCTTGGTTTACACACAATTCTAACACATTTTGGTTTTTTCACTTCACAGCCTATTTGAAGTGCTGGTAGAGGCTGTGGAGTGAGGAGCTGCAAGAAGCAATGGCTAACAGCCAAGGAGGAGGCAGAAAATGATACTAAAAACACAAAACCATAGCACAGTGATTGGGAACCACCGAGCATGGGGGACCACAGTCCCACACACCACAGTGGGGGCATCCCAGTACCGCAGGATGGTGATGCAGTTGGTGATCCTAATGACCCTAAAATGTCAAGTAAAACTTACATTGTGGTCAGCATAGTCACTGTCAAGAGTGTTAGATGTTTTAATAAGAATTGCATACTTATTAAAATGATATCTTAAGAGAAGTTTGGAGGCTTAAAACTTTGTTATCTAGAAAATTTGTCATCGGAGAGATTGTTCTCCGATTTAATTTTGCTCTGCTGATGGGGCCCAGGTGTGTTGCCGAGGACGCGCTGGTAAGGCCAGGAGAGGCAAGAGTAGTACTGCGAGCATCCTTGGGAACTTCAGCCTATAGTCAAAGGCTGTTGTTGGATACAGTTAAGTTTCAGGAAGCTGGAATGCGGAGGAGATGATCTTACAAAGAGTTGATCTCTTCAGTGAATCGCAATTCACTGCGTCGACTTTTAATCTCAAAATTCCCCTGGGGGACTTCCTGGTGGTGCAGTGGTTAAGACTTCACCTTCCAAAGCAAGGGGTGCAGGTTTGACCCCTGGCCAGGGAGTTAAGATCTCACATGCCTAGAGACCAAAAAAACATGCAAAATATTAAAAAAAACACACACACAACAAAAAACCCAGAAGCAATATTGTAACAAGTTCAATAAAGACTTTAAAAATGGTCAACATTAAAAAAAAAAAAATTCCCCTGGGAGGTCTATTTCGGTTCTAGTTGGTTTGCTGGTGTGTGAAGCTGTTTTTTCTTTCATTCCTTTATGCTATTAATATTGGTGGAGGGCCTACTATGTACCAGGGACTGTGCTTGGAACTGTGAGTGCAGTGAGGAAATCGGCATCTGACTAACCTTGAGGTTAGGAAATACAATAGGCAATGGGGCTAAGAGTGACCGAGAGGGATCTAGTGATCAGCGAGTACTCCTTGAAGATCCGAGTGGCAGAAGGGGGAGCCAGGTGAGAAGACGGGGGCAGGACCTTCCAGCACATGCAAAGGCCCTGGGGCAGGAGTCCACTGGGTGTGCTGGAAGAGGTCAGTGTGGCTGGAGGGGAAGGAGGGAGATAGAAGAAGCTAAGTTGGGAGGGACTGGCTGGGGTTAGGCCCTGAGGGAACCAGTTTAATTTCAGTGGTGACTATGTGCCAGCTGGGCTCATAAGGTTTGGTCCTCTTGAAAGCCAGGCCCCTTGGCTCTGACCCCTGATGCCACCTGCTTCTGTCCTTCATCGGGGGTGGGGGGTGGGGGTTGAGCGGCAAGGGAATGCAGATGACTCAGGGCTGAGCCATCTCTGCTACTAGAAAGTCAGTTGCGCACCCACAGTCTCCTGACCCTGGCTCATCTCTGTACCCAATGGCCTGACTCCCTGCCCCCTCACTCCCCGCTCCCTGCCCATCACTTCCTGGACACCGAACTCTCACTCATGTCATCATCACTGTATGTTGGGTTAGGCAGGAGGAGGGGAAGCGTGAGCTTATGATCCAGGACAGCCTCCATCCCCCACCCCCACCCCCAGCTGGGTCCTGCTTCCTGGCGTGGCTTCTGTGGCCTCATCGGTAACTCAGGGCTCTCGGTAAACACGGCTGCCTCTCCAGACTCTGCCGCAAGGCAGTTCGCGAGCCTTCAAGGGCCGGTGTTAAAAAGTCACTCCCTGACGGCCACAACCTTGCACCTTTAGACCCGATGTGTCTCTCTTTTCTTTGACGTGAGCGTTTAGCAGCTGCGAAACTTTGGGCAAGATGCCATCCTTATCTGAGCTTCAGTTTTCTCATTTGTGAAATGCGTGTTATGATAAGGCAGTTGTGAGGATGAAATGCACTCGTGTCTGTGAGGCTGGCGTGCAGTCTGTAAGCGTTAATTCCATGAGTGTTAACCGTGCGTGTGTCCTTTAAATTGCCCTCACGCAGCAGTTCTTAACGGGGGCCGGTTTTGTCCCTGGGGAATGGGCAGTGTCTGGAGACATTTTTGGTTATCACAAGTGGAGTGGGCGAGCTCCTGGCACCTAACAGGTAGAGGCCAGGATGCTGTGAAACCCCCTGCTGTGCACAAGGCCGACCCCTCACCCCCGCCCCCGATGCACATGTATCCGGTTCAAAATGTCAATGGCGCTCAGGTGGAGGAAAGTATTGAAAGTGTTAGTCGCTCAGTCATGACCGACTCAGTGTGACCCCATGGACTGTAGCCTGCCAGGCTCCTCTGTCCGTGGGATTCTCCAGACAAGAATACTGGAGTGCGTTGCCAGAGGATCTCCAGAGGATCTTCCCAGCTGAGGGCTCGAATCTGGGTCTCCTGCATTGCAGGCAGATTCTTTACCATCTGAGCCACCAGAGAAGCAGAAATCCTGGCTTAGTGTGGCTTTCAGAAATGTAGCAGAATTCATGTGGCTTACCCTCACTGAGCCTCAGGACCCCACTTTTTTTTTAAAGCACCAAATAATGTATATGGCAGTTTTCTACACTTTAGTGAGTCCTGGGAAAACACTCAGGCTGCACCTCTTCACAGTGTGCACATGCCTCTGTGTGCATCTCATCTGACTCTCAACTGGTCTTAGGGAAGGTGGGACCTGGCACCTCGGTTTACGGGAGAAAGTTCCCTAGAGGAGGAGGCGACCTGGCTAGCCCGAGCTCCCAGAGCTGGAAGAGGAGAAAGGGGGCAAGAACCCAGTGCTTCTGGTTCAGCTGGACTCTTGCTGCCACATGGCTGCCCTGTGAGGCCCGAGCTCCGTGGGAAGCCGTGGTGTTGATTCTCACTGTTCTCTTTCTGGTCTCTGCCACCTTCTTCCCTTCCTGGAGGCTGGTACGGTGGCATGGTCTTTGGCATTCAGAGACCAGCCAACGCGCTTACCTTCTTCTCTTTTCTCCCCCGTGGCCTTCCTTGCTCAGTCGTCCTCTCCTGTACCTCCAGCCCTGGCTAATTCTAGAACATTCCCAGCAGTCACTGAGACACTGAGAATCACCTATAACCTAAAGGGGTCAAATTGGTCACAGCAGCCTAACATGCTTTTCTTTGCATGAGAAGTGACGGCGCCTGTCTGTGCTGGCCCTGACAGCTAGGCGTCCTGCTCATCTCCTTGGCTGGAGCTCCAGGGAGGAAGGCCAGCAGAGGAACCTGCTAAGCCACCGCTAGCCACAAGCACATCCTGTTACTGGCTCTCCCAGGATTCTGGACAAGTCAGTTTTGTTTTTGGCTGTGCCCCCCACACACAGCCTGTGGAATCCTAGTTCCCCGACCAGGGATCAAACCCATGTAGTGGAAACTTGGAGTCTTAACCACTGGAGCACCAGGGAAGTCCTCTGGACAAGTTAACTTTTAAGTTATTTTTAATTGCAAAAATAAAAGCAAGAGCTGACTCACTGGAAAAGACCCTGATGCTGGGAAATATTGAAGGCAAGAGGAGAAGAGGGTGACAGAGGATGAGATGGTTGGATGGCATCATTGACTCAAAAGACATGAGTTTGAGAAAACTCAGGGAGATAGCAAAGGACAGGGAAGCCTGGCGTGCTGCAGTCCATGGGGTCGCAAAGAGCTGGACACGACCGAGCGACTGAACAATTGTAAAATTACTGTGTGCATTGTTAAGATTAAGAGGAGAAAATGACACCATCCAGATGATGACGTGAAAGGCTAAAATCCCCCAGTTCCTGCCTCTTCGCTCTCACTTTCTGCCTCATGTTGTGTATCCCTCCAGACCCTGAATGTTTGAAAATGGAGCACTTTGAAATCTGCTCAGTGACTTGAGGTTGTGGCAGATGAAAAATTCAGAACAGAATTCTGCTCCACAAGTTTCTGGGTACCCGTTTACATGCCTGTCTTGCTCTGAAGCTTCCGGGTTGAATTCCACAGTGTAGAATGATGGGTTCCCTAGGACAGCAAGGAGACTGGAGAAGAGGGAAGGTCCTTGCTCATGGAAACATGAAAGAGAAGGCTGCAGGTCTGAGGGGGCAGGAGTGCTCTTTCTCCTTCCACGAATCGTAGGAACCCCAATGCCTATACTTACTGCAGATTTTGAGGCTTTCCAGGAGGCCCTCAGGCTTCAGGGTTGATGCATGCTAAGTCTGGTCTGGGGAGGACAGAATAGAGGCAGGTTTTTTCCACTGAAAAGGAAGTCCTCAACCTCTGATGTTTAAAAAAAAAGAAAGACTTCAGTGAGATGTCAATGCTCCCAGCCACATCCTTGACAGAGAAAGGAACCAAGCACCAGACCTCTTTTTTTTTTTTTAAGCAGTGTCGTTTCTTTGAATTTCCCCAGACACCAAGAAGTAAGAATTGCTTCCTTTGTCGACCTCAGTAAGAAGGGCTGGAGCAGCTGGTAGTCTGCGATGGTGGCTGGAGCAGGGGTTCCTGGGCGCCTCGGTCTTGGTGCCAGCTGACCTTTGCTCCCAAAGATCAAGCCCAGTCCAGAAAATGGCATGTTCCAATGGGCACAGCCAGAAAGAGCAGTTTGTGGGTTTCCACTCAAATGCAAGGAGCATTGGATCCTGGTGTTTGCCACAGCCCTTTGGCTTCTGAGGGTGGGGTAGGAAGGACAGCGTTTGAAATACCTTTTTTTTTTTTTTTTTTTTTTGGTTAAACAACTTTAAAATAGTGTTTAAGGGAAGAAGGGGGGAGGGGTACCAGTATAGCTCTGAACTCTCTCCATGATGGGCAAAAGGCAAGGATAAAACACCTTCACCCCATGCAGAAGGTGTGTCATTTCAGCTTTGGATTTGAGGATTAGGGACATCAGGAACAAGTGGATGGCCACCTCCTCCCTACTCCAGCCCCCGACAATGTGATAGCACCAAACCCGTGGGCTTGCGAGGGGATTTCACCTGGGGCAGGGGGCCGCTGACTCCATGTGTGTTCGGCCTTTCTCTGGAGTTCTGACCTCACCCTGGCGTGTGGTCCACCTCTAAGGGGGCCCATTCCAGAAGCAGGAGCAACATCCAGGTGACAGAGCCTTCTATGTGGCCTTCCCCGGAGCTTTGGGACCAGGGCTGACCTGAGCTTTGTCTCCTCTCCTGCTCTCCGCCAGCTGCCCTCGGGCCTCCTCTCCCATCCCCCCTTCACCAGAGGGGAAGGTGGTCTTTGATCCAGCGGTGGGGGTGTCCCCAGCTGTGCCCCTGCCCCAGGAGCCTCTGCAGCACCCGGCTGATCCTTGCATGAGGGCTGGCTCTCTTCACACTGCATCTATTTGCGTGGTGTGAAAGTTTGTCTGTAGTGTACGTGTGCAATTACACTCTAGAACTGCAGTTTGTGGACACGTGTGCACTTTTGCAGTCATTTTCACATCAAAACTAAATCAAGTGCTTGAAGCAAATATGAAATCCCACTAATAAAATTTTCTGTTGCAGGAAAGGTTTCATGTTTTTTCCTCTTGGCACTCAGTTGGAATTACGTAGGTGGAAGGGTCTGCAGTGTACGTGTTTAGGTCTTTAATGTCCTTGTGTCTTTTGTTTTTGGGGGACCATGTCGCACAGCATGTGGGGTCTCAGCTCCCCACCAGACCAGGATGGAACTCACGCCCCTTGCAGTAGAAATACAGAGCCCAAACCACTGGACTGCCATCTTGTCTTCTAAGATGGGTTAGACGATTTATTAGGCTTGCAATGTGCTTGATCGAGACAAGGATGAAGCTTCCACGGAGGGGCCCTCAAAGCTGGTTAAGCGTCTCATTCTTTACACGACTGAGTGTGTGTCCGTGAGGGAATCCTTTCCAGAGCAGCAGACAAAACAGTCTCAAATCACAGCCCCTCATGGATATTTTCCGTCACGGAAAGGCGAATCCTAATTAGTTGCGCTGTCTGGGGTCTGGGGAGGGTGGGGGCGTCTTGCTGTGTATCAGCCTTGAGTTGGGGGCCCTCGTGGCAGGAAGCCTCCCTTCTTGATTTCACTGCGAGTCTCACCTCCGGCAGACTAAGAGTTGGATCCCAAGGCCGAGACACTAAGCGATTTACAGTCCTGGTATGCAGCTCCCAGATGTGGGGCTGCTGAAATCTGAAACCTGCGTGGACACAGCTGTGTTGGCAAAAAAAAAAAGGTCCAAATGCAACTTTGCGGCAACTTAGGTTTTCTGCTTGGTCGGCTGCCCGTCTCCCCAGAAGGCTGTCTGTGTTAGAGCTCTGCTCCCCTAGTCCGTGGCCCCCAGCCCACAGTCCCAGCCCACCTGGGTATCCACCTTCTTCTTTCGCTTCCCTGCAGACAACTTGAGGTGCATGGTCGGGCTGATGCCCACAGTCCAGCCCTGGTGAGTCCAGTTCTCCCATCAGAGAGTCCTGGTTTTGTGGAGCCTTCTGGAACCCCTAAGGGCCATCTCATTTTCTGCACTTAAGCAGGACTGAGGTGAAGTCAATAATTTACCTGTGTTCATTTCCAAGAGCTGTCATAACAGATGATTGCAAACTAAGTGGCTTAAGAAAATAGGTGTTTTTTTTTTCTCTCTCTCACAGCTCAGGAGGCCAGAAGTCTGAAACCTGAGTGTCAGGCAGGGCCGTGCTTCCTCTGAAAGTGGGAGGGGAGAGTCTATTCTTCTCTTCCAGCTCCTGGCTCCTGGCAATCCTTGGTATCCCTGGCTTATAGCTGCACCCCTCCTGCCTCTGTCTCCACATGGGCTTCTGGTTGTCTCTCTGTGTGCTCTCTTTTTTCTTATAAAGACATCACTCCTTGGACTTAGTGAAGCGAAAAGTTGCTCAGTTGTGTCTGACTCTTTGCCACCTCATGGACTGTAGACCGCCAGGCTCCTCTGTCCATGGGATTCTCCAGGCAAGGATACTGGAGTGGGTTGCCATGCCCTCCTTCAGGGAATCTTCCCGATCCAGGGACTGAAACCAGGTCTCTTGTACTGGAGGCAAATGCTTTACTGTCTGAACCACAAAGAAAGCCCCCTTGGATTTAGGGCCCACCCTAAATCCAGTGGTCATGTATGGATGTGAGAATTGGACTGTGAAGAAAGCTGAGCACCGAAGAATTGATGCTTTTGAACTGTGGTGTTGGAGAAGACTCTTGAGAGTCCCTTGGACTGCAAGGAGATCCAACCAGTCCATCCTAAAGGAGATCAGCCCTGGGTGTTCTTTGGAAGGACTGATGCTAAAGCTGAAACTCCAGTACTTTGGCCACCTCATGAGAAGAGTTTACTCAATGGAAAAGACTCTGATGCTGGGAGGGATTGGGGGCAGGAGGAGAAGGGGACGACTTGAGGATGAGACAGCTGGATGGCATCACTGACTTGATGGACGTGAGTTTGAGTGAACTCCAGGAGATGCTGAGGGACAGGGAGGCCTGGCGTGCTGCGATTCATGGGGTCGCAAAGAGTCAGACACGACTGAGCGACTGAACTGAACTGAACTAAACCAGCATGATGTCATCCTGAGATCCTTAGCTAACCCTATTCCTAAATAAAGTCACATTCTGAGGTTCCAGGTGGATGTCAATTTGGGGGACACATTGTTTAACCTCTTATACTGACCTTTGGGGATATTTATTTCCCACTTAAATACACAAGCTAACACATTAGAGAATGTATTTGGGGTCATCGTTTTCAGTTTTAGTGAACTTTAAACATTCTGTGTTCAGTCACTTGACACTCGTGTTCATTTTTCCACGTTAAACTCTTTGCACAATCTTCGTTTTTAGTGACTACCTCTCACTCTGCCATACGAGTGGTGGGATGGCCCGAAGGTGGGCGTGTGGGCTTGAGAGCTGGACGGCTAGAGTTCGCATCCTGCTGATCTCTTTTGCTCACTGTCACAGGCTGAATCGTGTCCTCCCTCAAATTCAGATGTCAGACTCCTAAGCTCCAGGACCTCAGAGTGTGACTAGTTGGAGTTGGGGGTCTTCAAAGAGGTGATTAAATGAGGTCCTTGGGGTGGGCCCTAATTCAATCTGACCAGTGTCCTTATAAGGAGAGGAGATGAGGACATAGACACACAGAGGAGAGACCAGATGAAGACGCTGGGGAAGACAGCCACCTGCAAGCCAAGGACAGAGTCCTCGAAGAAACCATTCCTGCAGTCACCTTGATCTTGGACTTCCAGCCTTTGGAGCCCCGAGAAAGGAAATTTCTGCTTTTCAAGTCATCAGTTGTTGGAACTCGTCACGGCAGCTGCGCTGACAATATACCGGCCACTGGGGCAGAGCAGCAAGCCTCCTGGGCCCGGTTCTTTCCCTGTGTGTTCGGGGCCCTCAGGGGTTCAGTGGAGATTAGAGGGCTGCCCCACGCACTGCCTGGCATGTGGTTTGCAGGTGCCGTTTCTGGGATGGGCATGCCTTGAACTGCTGCCCCAGCCCTTCTGTCATTGCTCGGTGGATAGGCCCCACTCATTCGCTGGGTGAACCTCCGTCGTGACCACGTGCCCTGTGATGGAGGCTACTGCCGTCAGCCTTGGCCACTTTCTCGAAAGAGATTTTTAGGACCTTCTCTAAGCTCTCATTGCTGAGTACCCACGAGGGGCCCTGGGTTGAAGCTGCCTATTGCCATGAACTCCAAGGCCAGTGCCCAGGAGACCCTTTGCTGGTGGCAGTGAAGACCCCATCGGAGATCCCAGGCAGTTCCTATCCCCAGAAAATGAGGCTCTTGGTAGCCACATCCCTCTCCTTCTTCAGATCTGCCCTGGTCTGATGCCTCCAGCTGCTACCCGGTGACCGGTTTCACCAGGAGGCAGGCGAGGGCTCCTGAAGAGGGAAACCCCAGCTCGAGGGCCTCCACGGGCACCTCACACCCGCCCACAGCAGGGAGTGTCCTTGCTCTCTTGTTAAATAGTTTGTAGCGCCCCCGCCCCTTCCCCTGAGCTTGCTGGCTCCAAGTGTGCCGAAGGGAGAGCCAGGCATCTCCCGAGGTTGAGCCCCGCTGCTGGAACCGCCTCCCCTGCCCCCTCCCCCACCACCTCGGCAGGGCGCCTCCAGCCCCGGCCTTTCTTCTTCTTTTCTCGAGGAGCTGCAGCAGGCAAACAGGATGCACCACTCCCACACGCAGAGACTCAGACGAGACACTTGGGTCGAACCGCATCCTGCTGGTGGTGCTGGGTCCCATCTGCTGCGGGCCTGGTTGGGAGGAGGGGGTGGGGGCTTGGTTCCCCGGGTCGAGGGCACTCACGAGCCTGGTTTCATTGGTCAGATTTCGAGCATCATTTCAAACGGTGAACTGGATGGGCGTCTCAAAGTCCCCCTTTGGAGGTTCCTGTGCCTGGAAGGGCTGAATAATGCAGGTGGTGATGAGGGATGGTAACACACCCGCGCAACATACTGTTGGCGTTTCGCATCTCCTGCCTCACACCCCCCCGCCTATGATTTTTGTATTTTCTGGGAGGTTTTTGGCTTTAATGAATGCCTTCTCCGAACGTTACTGAAGCAGTCTAAGATTACAAGATTGCTACAAAATAGAGGCCCACTCTGGAGAGGCGCAAGGTAGAGGCCTTTGGAGGCACACTCCTTCTGGAGCAGGTTGACCAGACTGGAAGGGCACTCACAGAAGGGCAAACAGCAGTTCAAGAGTTTTAGGAAAACCCGAAGTCCAAACCCGGCTGAGAGCAAAACGGTGGAGGCGGCCCTCCCGGGTCTTGGGAAAACGAAGGTGTCAAGCCCAAGTTCCAGTTCTCCCAGCCCCCAGCCAGATGTTCCGAGTCCGTGGACACCGTCAGGCGTTTCGTTTGCAAAGCAGTTTCTGTGCCTGTGGTGGGTTTAAAAGATGTTTTACCACCCACTTGGTGACCCCGCCTGGCAGCGAGCGTCTTTCTAGACGCCCCTGGAACTTTCTGTTTGTCGAGCCCAGGGCGTGCAGTCACTGAGGGTGCCAGGTTGCGTGATGTGAATTTTCAGTCTGCACAATGTCCTGAGAGTCCAGTCGGAAGGTCTGAGATGGGAGAGAAACTTCTCAAAATAAGAGACTGCCCCTCGACAGCCAGAAAGGGCTTCCTTCTGCTTCCCCTGTCCCCACCCCTTGGCAGGGCATGGGAGGACTGCATGGGGAGGCCTTGGAGGAGGAGAATGTTGGGAACAGGGACTCTGGCTTAGAAGGGGGGAGCTCTTTGTGATCTTGGGGTGCAGCAGGCGCCAGTCCTCTACTCCGTCAGGGGTCCTCTCCTCGCAGCTGGCAAGTGTGCATTAGAATGACTGCTTTCCCAGAGAGGCGCTTCTGGGCCTGTGTGAGCGAGCAGGTGTCTGCGTCCTGCAGCTGACTGCTATTTTCTTTAATTAGGGCCTGTTCCCAAAGCCCCTTCTGCCTGAGCTTGTCATTCCACTTCTCTGCCCTGCACTGAATATGCCCCATTTTGTTTCTTGGCGTAATAATAGGTTTGTGTAAGACCTTGGTTGCCAGACTTCCGGAGGTCTAAATATTAGCATCGTCTGATATGATAGTGGCCTTTATTTCATCGTCTCTACAGATATGGCTTCTCTTCTGCTACCTCGAGTTCCTGGAGACCCACATCCCTGTAATATCTAACATGAATACAGTGGTAATTCTATTTTTTTTTTAAGTGGTGATTCTTAAAGTGCCTCTTGATCCAAGGATATGCATCAATACTGTGTGAATCTAGACTCCCATGAGAAATAAAGATTTGCTTGTGCTCTTTAAGCTCTCATATTCCACTGAGATAATTTCATAATGACCCTAAACATCTGGGAAGTCTGCCTGGTCTACCACAAGACTTACTTTAGCTTTCCTTGGGTGGCTGGCATGCATGTGCATCCTTGGCACACGATCGTGCTCATGTCCAGTTGCTCATTCATGTCCAACTCTTTGTCACCCCATGGACTGTAGCCCCTACAGGCTCCTCTGTCCGTAGAATTTTCCAAGTAAGAATACTGGAGTGGGTTGCCATTGCCTCCTTCAGGGGATCTCCCCGACCCAGAGATCGAATCCTTGTCTCCTGTGTCTCCTGCATTGGCAGGAGGGTTCTTTGCCACTGTGCCACCTGGAAAGCCCCAGCACATGATAGGTACTTAATAAAAATTAAAAGATTTATAATTTTCCTTTTCCCCTTAGATCTTCAACCTCATGAAGTATGACAGTTACAGCCGCTTCTTAAAGTCTGACTTGTTCCTAAAACACAAGCGGACCGAGGAAGAGGACGAAGAGTCACCAGATGCCCAGACTGCAGCTAAAAGAGCTTCGAGAATTTATAACACATGAGGCCCTCCAGGCGCTGGCAGGACTGGCAGCTTTCAGAATTGAAGGAATTCATTCTCAGGACCATGCAGGGTGGATAATGGCTTTGTTATCTGCAAGGACTGAAATGTACAAAAACCCTTCCATGGGATCTGTGTATTTTATTATCTGCTTGACCAGTAAGTTTTTGCATGATGGCTAATCTTAGATAAAAAGACAAATAGCTTTGAAGTTTTAGCTCTGTCTCACACACAAAAGTGAAATAGTCCTTATACACTGGACATCTTGAGTATTTTACGGCTTGATTAAACTCATGTGAGGCCTCCAGGTGAAACTTACAGCCACGTCTTCCCTTTGACGTCTTCACCCTCCCTCTGTGAGTGGGTCGCTCAGGTCCACGCTTCACCACCTGGTGAATCAGCTCGAGAATGAGTTAATCTGGCATGCTCAGGCCACTGGGGGCTTGTCTGTCAGATGCCGCTTGGGTTAAATACTTCTAGAGAGTAAGTTCAGTGTTGGGAAAAGAAAATTCATTGCAGCCCCTAAAGATTCGGGCAGTTGCGTGTGAGTATCATCAGAGGGCTCTTATTTCTGAGATTTGGGTTTGTCCTGGTTTTGCCCACAATCCGTGACGTTTCATGCAACACAGATAAATAGTTCATTTTGACAGAAACAAGATCTCAACCAGGAAGAACGAAAACTGGGAGATTGTTCAGGGTCCCCATGGCGATGCAAGGTGGCGCTGAATGGGATGGTGGTACCCAGCCCCTGCTGATGATGGAGGGTGGGGGATGTTCGCTCCTCTCACAGCCCATCTGGTGAAATCGTTAGTGCTTACCCCTCGCTAGACTTCTTAACTCTGGGCTTGAGACTTGAACCAAAGGATGGAAATGCTGTCTTTGGAAGCCCCCTCTTGGGCTAGAGGCTATGAGTGAAGTCCGATAGTCCCAGGCAGTCCTAGCCAGCCCAAGTTCCCCTCCAGCCGAGCCCAAGGTCAGGCATGGTTCCCTTCTGCTCACTGTTCCTGCCATCTGCTGCTGCCAGACCTTCTCCAGCATGTTTGCCAAACCTTAAACTTCTGTACAAACAAAGCAACTTACTTGAGAGCTTTCCAACTCAGACATTCCATTTGCAAAACTCCCTGCTGTTGAGTATGACTCTATGATTTATCAATCAAACTAGGACACTTGAGAGAGAAGGGCAGTGAGTTGAATCATCGCGCTGGGATAACAGGGCATCAGCTGGTTCTGTTCTGGGTGAAACCCATTTGCATAGTCGCCTTGCTGACCCCCTCTCCTGGCATGACCACTTGGGCAGTCTCCCAGATTCTCATTGTCCCTTCACTGTGGTTGAATGCCCCCTGTCTTTCCTTTTTGGGTCTTAGGGAACCATTGGCTATGTCCAACCGAACCACACAGCTGAACCTCATCAGGAACAGTAAATACTTGATCTCCCTGCCTCCCAACAGGGGGTTATCTGCCTCCCCTAGGTCATCCCAGACAGGTTTTCTCTCTGCCTAGAATGAGATTGTCGTCCTGAGAACGACACCCAAGGGCCCTGTCATCTGGGAAATTCAGTCCATCTTCAAGCAGAACAGACTGATGTACTTTTAAGAGTAAGGAATTAAAAAAAAAAAAAAAAAAGAAATAGGTTCTCTAGCTCAACTTTCAGTTTACTAGCCAGAAAAAGTGCAGAGATATAGACCGCGCCCCCAACCCCCGGCCCTGACCTGTCACAGACACAGGATAATTTCAAGGCCCCATGGAGCTGGGCGAGTGGCTTGTGTGTTCTTGCCTCAGTTGCATCCTACTCTTTGTGACTCTGTGGACTGCAGCCCACCAGGTATCTCTATCCATGGACTTTCCCTGGCAAGAATACTGGAGTGGGTTGCCATTTCCTCCTCCAGGGGATCTTCCCGACCCAGGGATCAAACCCATGTCTCCTGCATTGCAGGCAAATTCTTTACCCACTGAGCCACCTGGGAAACCCTGATCCTCCTATTTGAGAGCCTGTTCCGGGCGGGTCCCAGAGACTGCAGATGGCTGGGAACCCTCTTTCCGGCTTTCACATTTTTACCCCTGGGTTCAGAGACCCTTTGAGGTGGTGATCTGTTCAGAAACATAAAGGAAACAGCTAGAGTTAGCCGGAAGTCTGTCTGCCAAGAGAAGAGCCTCTTGCTTAAGAGTTGCCTGAAAAGCTCCCCAGTAGGAGGGGGGAGCCGCTTACGTTTAACCACAGCTTACTCCCACCAGCATGTACTCACACCACCTCCCCCGGCTTGCTCCTGCCTGGCTGCCTACATCCCTTCCAAGTGCAGAACCAGACAGGTACAGAATGCAGCTTCCTAGAGCTGTTGCAACAGTGAGATGAAAGTGTAGGGCATCTGGGTCCCCAGATGAGCTTCCACACTCGGCTTTCACCTTACCCCATCCATTTATTGATTAGTACCTTAATTGCATCTGGGACCTCCCTGGTGGCTCAATGGTAGGTAAAAAAAAAAAAAAAAAAAGAAAAGAAAGAAAAAGGCTGCCTACTGAGGCAGGAGACACAGGTTCTATCTCTGATCTAGGAAGATCCCACATGCTGCGGAGCAACTAAGCCCGTGAGCCACAACTATTGAGTTTGTGCTCCAGAACCCGAGAGCCTCAGCTACTGAAGCCTATGCACCCTAGAGCCGGTGCTCCACAAGAGAGGCCACTGCAATGAGAAACCTGTGCACCGCAACTAGAGAGCAGCCCCCGCTTGTCACAACTAGAGAGCAGCCCCCGCTTGTCACAACTAGAGAGCAGCCCCCGCTTGTCACAACTAGAGAAAAGCCAGCACAGAGACAGAGACCCAGCACAGCCAAAACTAAATAAGTAAATACAATTATTTTAAAAGAATAAGTAGTGTCTTCTATGGGCTAGGGATGGTGTCTGGTTGTTGTTGAGTCTCTAAGCCCTGTCTGACTTATTGTGACACCATGCAGGCCACGCTTTCTCGTCTTTCACTGTCTCTCGGAGTTTGCTCAGACTCATTTCCAACTCATGTCCACTGTGTTGGGTGCCCAGATTCAATGGGGGCCATGTAGCTTCCATGATGATTCAAGCTCCAGTGGGGTTCACGGGTGTGTTAAAATGTGTCTGTGTTAATCGCTCAGTTGTGCCTGACTCTTTGCGACCCCATGGACTGCAGCCCACCAGGCTCCTCTGTCCATGAGATATTCCAGGCAAGGATACTGGAGTGGGCTGCCATTTTCTTCTCCAGGGGATCTTCCCAACCCAAGGATCAAACCTGCACTGCAGGTAGATTGTGTTAAAATGTAGGCGTTATTATTATTCAGGTATGCTTAGCCCAGGATATCAGGAGATGCCTATCACTGATAGGAGAGTCTGTTACAGTTTTTAAGAGAAGGGAGCAGGTCCCGCCATGCAGGGCTGATGGGAATCACCAGATCAGTCAGGAGGTGGAGTCAGGAGCGGGAAATGTTGGCAAAATCCTTTATTGTGGTTTCCTTGGAAAGGGAGGGGCAAAGAATAGGACTGGCCAGCTTGGATCATTTCTGTGGGCTCTGGGGCTTAGAGGGTGTCCTTAATGGTCTGGTATCTGGGCTGAATGACTAGGGCAGGTGCAAGCACCCCATAAAGAAGGGTCTAGGGTGCAAGCTCAGGGTTGCTCAGTTGTTTTCTGTCTCTAGGAATTAGCTGGTTCTGTGAGGAGCAGTGCCTCCAGGGCCAGCCAGGACCCAGAGGTCAAAGTTCAGTCACTCAATTGGTTCCGACTCTTTGCAACCCCATGGACTGTAGCATGCCAGGCCTCCCTGTCCATCACCAACTCCCGGAGTTTACTTATACTCATGTCTATTGAGTTGGTGATGCCATCCAACCACCTCATCCTTTGTCGTCCCCTTCTCCCGCCTTTAATCTTTCCCAGCATCGGAGTCTTTTCCAGTGAGTCAGTTCTTCACATCAGGTAGCCAAAGGATTGGAGTTTTAGCTTCAGCATCAGTCCTTCCGATGAATATTCAGGACTGATTTCCTTTAGGATGGACTGGTTGGATCCCCTTGCTGTCTAAGAGACTCTCAAAGAGGTCAAAGCATCAGAATAAAACATACATTTAAATCAACAGGCTGCAGGGTCTCAAAACATAGATGCTGTGTTTGACCAGGCCTGTTTTAAAGCTGTCCAAGCAAATGCCTTGGGCAAAGCACCAGTGGGATCTCCGATTGGCCGCAGGCCCCATCGCGTCCTATTGCCTTAAAACCGGTCACGTTCTATGTTATCTGCTGGCTCCAGAGTCTGTGCCCTGATTGCCATCTCCTGTGTGCAGATCAGCACAGCCTCAGTGACATTTTCCTCTGTGACTCTGCGATCATTAACGACACCTCTGGACCCACCCCTGCTGACTGGCCCAGAATCTGCCGTCGTCCACACTCCTGCAGCATCTTGCCTTCACATGCACAGAACCCTCCTCCAAAGCAAGGCAGGGGCCACCTCACCCTCGAAGAACACCTTTCCACGTGTTTCTTTCCCACTGCTTCATCTGAAAAGTCTTAAAAAGTAAGAATAGCAATTTCTCCCATTTTAGAGACGAGAAAACTAAAACAAAGGACACGACTCACACAGGCTGGTGAGTACTAGAGTCTGTGCTGGAACCAAACCTTCTATCTCCTGATCCTAGCCCCTTTTTGGGTCCATCCCCTGCCTGGACAGGACTCTAGGGGAGCCCAGGGCTGGGGTGAATTCTGGCAGTTAGTAAAGACGGTCACTTACACAGCACATACTTAAAGAGCAATGACTACCTCCTCCTGGGCTTCCCTGATAGCTCAGTTGGTAAACAATGTTCCTGCAATGCAGGAGACCCCGGTTTGATTCCTGGGTTGGGAAGATCTGCTGGAGAAGGGATAGGCTACCCACACCAGTGTTCTTGGGTTTCCCTTGTGGCTCAGCTGGTAAAGAGTCTGCCCGCAATGCGGGAAACCTGGGTTTCGATCCCTGGGTTGGGAAGATCTCCTGAAGAAGGGAAAGGCTACCCTCTCCAGTATTCTGGCCTGGAGAATTTCATGGACTGTATAGTCCATGGGGTCACAAAGAGTCAGACACGACTGAGAGAATTTCACTCACTACCTTCTCCTAGCTATAGGAATGGAGGAGGATTAAAGGATAAGGCATCAACTCTGCCTCTAAGGGAGCAGCTATCAGGAGATGAGAAGGGGTCACTACCAAACATTCTGCTACAAGAAAATAAGTGACCAGCTCCTGGGAGAGAGACTGATGGGTCAAGACTGGCTGGTTGTGTTCATCTCTTAGGTTTACACGCTCAGTTGTTTTGTTTTTCCCCTCCCTAAACATCGGAGTGTTAATTAAGCTTCATGTCAACATTGGTGGTGAAGTGATTTCATTTGAGAAACATGATAATGAGTACTCTGGTTTTTATCAGGATAAGCTTTTTATTTTTTTAAGATTTTTAAAACATGGGCCATTAAAAAAAAAAAATCTTTATGAAACTAGCCACAACATTGCCCCTGTACCATCCTTTGGGCTTTTGGCTTCAAGGCATATGGGATCCCACACCAGGGATCGAACCCACACCCCCACATTGGAAGGGAAAGTCCCAATCACTGGACTGCCAGGGAAGTCTGGGGATAAGAATTTTTTTAATGAATATGCATTTAAAAAATTTTTTATTTGTCTTTAATTGAAGGATAATTTGGCTTCCCTGGTGGCTCAGACGGTAAAGTGTCTACCTGTGTTGGTTTCTGCCATACATTTTACATGAATCAGCCATAGGTGTACATATGTCTCCTCCCTCTGGAGCCTCCCTCCCACCCCACCCCATCCTACCCCTCTAGGTTGTCACAGAGCCAGGGATAAGCTTTTTAAATTTCCAGTCTCGGGTGAACTCCAGAGAATGAGGGCTTAGTTAAGTAAGTTTTCCATCGTGTGTGTGTGCACGTTCAGTTGCTCAGTCCTGTCTGACTCTGCAACCCCTTGGACTATAATTTTATTAATATGGCCTTGCATGTGCTAGAGTTGGGAATTGATGAATTGGTGCCCAACTCCTAGGCCCTCGCTCTGAATCTGTGAGCACACTTTGTTTATATGCTCTGCAAATACTCGGCAAGCGCAGTCATGACTCACATTCTGTCATTATTTACTTTCATTTTGGCTGTGGATGTTCTAGAACTTGCATCTATTTGAGTGCTAAATGGTCGTGCTGCACCGTTAGCTTCCAAGGTTTTAAAGCTGTGCTTCTTCTCTGAGTTAGCAGCATACACTGAGGCAGGGCTGATGCTCCGGGCCTGGGAGGGGAGAAACCTCACACCCAGAGGCAGGGGTGGACTTCTGAAATGGCCTCCTACTGGCTTTCCTAGCATTCCCACAGGACGTGCAAGCTTTGTGAGTATGAAGTTGCTTAAGCAGAAACCTGATGGTCCCTCTGCTCCGGGCTCTGAGTAGGGGTCTTGCAGGTCGTACCTTCTTTGGGTGCTTGCAGGGTATTCCAAGGGCTTTATCCATTGCAGAAAGTGGGGGCCTTTCCGAACTCCCACAAAGCCACTAGGCTGGGGCACCCGGACATGGCCTGATGGTCTCCCCTTTTCTGTACAGTCTATGTCTGATCCATCAGCAACCCTCTAGCGCCTCCTCCCGAATCTAGCTTGAACGCGTCCACCCTTCCTGTCTCCACGGCCCCAGGTCCTGACCAAGCTGCCTCCCTCGTCTCTTGCCTGATGGAGTCTCCTCGCTGGTCAGTCCTCCTCACCCCACACTCCGTCCCCACCTTCTTCCAGCATCAACCTTTTAAAAGCACAACGCTGACCCCATTGCTCAGAAACCCCTTCTGGGCCTTTCTTTGTTCTCCAGTGTTCAGATCATGACCACGGTCTCCTGATTGCAAAGGCAGGAGAGCTGAGCCCAGACCCTCTCCCCTGCCGACGTACCTCTCCGCCTCATTTGAGTAGAGCTCAGATGTGAGCAGGGCACGGATGCTGCTTTCTGCAGCCTCTTGCTCAGGCTGCCTCCTCCTGACCATGGCTCCTTCCTGTCTCAGGCCAGATGTCAGCTGCTGGGAAAGGTCTTTCCTGAGGACCCCACCAAGCAGCCCCCTGTCCTTATGCCCCCTTTCCAGTGCCCCCAGAGCCCAGGCACAAGGCTATTTCTCTGTTACCTCTTTATGATCCCTCTCCTCAAGGACAGGGATAGGATGTGTTTCACTGAGTTCCTGGAGGTGAGCCTACTGCCTGGCCCGGAGCAGCCACATGGCAGGCCCTCCATCAGTGTTCCTTGAGTGAGCAAAGGAATGTCAAGTGGACCAGGGTCTCAGATTTTGGTTGATCTCATTCACAGCCTGGCACCTCAGTCTCACCCCTTGGTAATTAATGGTCAACCCTTGTGACTGCAGTTGGTAATGGTCTACCCTTGGCATTGCAGAATGGGGAGGCCCACCACTTCCTGAGAACCTCCCATGCGCCTGGCATTGTGCAAGGTGCACTGCAGATGGCAACAAACTTGGGCAGTGGGCGTGGCTTCCACTGTATCAAAGCGGGCAGGCCTTCGGAGGCATCGAATCTGCACCAGGTCACCGTGGCTCACGGTTGGTGCTGCCAGGATTGGAAGCCAGGTCTTCTAGACTCCACTCTTCACCCTACCATCTTTTCTCCACACCAGGCTGGCCCAGATTTCAGCTCAGACAAGTCTTTGGCCATTATAGCTAAAAAAAAACCCCAGCTGGTCTTGGCCCATTCTTCCTTTTCTTTCACAAGACATGGAGAGGGCACCTCACCCCAGCCAGGGAGGTACAGTCAAATGCTCCTTTAAAAGTCTGGTCTGGTGGCAACCAAGACCCATCACAACCAAAAATAAGCAAGTAATTAAAAAGGCAAAAATAAGTCTGGTTTGATGTTTACAGCCAGTTTGGGGTTTTTATTCCCTTTTAGTGATATATCATAACCATCTTTCCATGCCAGTAAACATAATTATACACCATCCAAAAAAAAAAAAAGTCCAGCTTCAAGATTATCTAGGAAAGATAAATGTTCCCCTTGCACTAATTCCAGCACAGTTTATATGCTATTTTGCAACACGGGCAAACTGTTTTCTTCTTATTTAAGCATTTAAACTCTGTTTTTTAAACTGTTATGGCATACAGATTGCCAAAGAGTAACAGATGTCTATTTGATAGAGATGTTCCCAGGAAAGGAATCTGCTGCTTCTTGGTCTCCAGAGGAAGGATGTCTTTGCAAGTATGTGACTTTTGGTCCACATGTCGCCCCTCTTACCCTTGTTAAGAAGAATCAAGGAGAATTATAGTGCCGCTGGCTGCCTTGTAAATATCTGTATTGAGACCCTGTTCGCCCAGGAGGGCTGTCCTTTCCCCTTCTGGAGGGAGTATCTATCTCAATTTTCTTAGGTGGTTACCTTAACCATGGCCCATCTGGAGATGTGAAATCGTGGGTCCACTTTTACCAGATCCCCTGACTCTTAGCAGTGGAAGAATCCCAGTTGCCTTTTTGAATAATTTTGTTTACGTATTTATTTTTGGCTGTGGTAGGTCTTCGCTGCTGCCCCTAGCTTTTCTCTAGTTGCAGCGAGCGGGGGCTACGCTCTGGTTGCGGTGCGCATGCGTCTTCTCGCTGCGGTGGCCTTTCTTGCTGCAGAGCTCGGGCTCTGGGGTGTGTGTGCTTCGGTAGTTGCAGCACGAGGGCTCGGTAGCAGCCACGTGTGGGCTCTAGGGCAAGGCTTAACAGCTGTGTTGCACAGGCTTTGCTGCTCCGTGGCATGTGGGACCTTCCAGGATCAGGGATCGAAGCTGCGTCTCCTGCTTTGGCAGGCAGATTCTTTACCACGGAGCCACCAGGAAGCCCATCAAATATTTTTATTATTACTATATTTTTTAGCTATTGACTAGCATGAGAATTTCGACTGAAATCACGTCATGGAGTTCAACTGCCTAAATTCTAATCCAGCTTCATCACTGATAAGCTCTGTGATCTTGGGCAAGTCACATATCTTTCCAAGCCTAAATTCCCTTACCGTTAGATGGGGATAACATTGACTCAAAGAGATTCAGTGAGATAATATATGTAATGTGCATAGCACAGCTCTTGGTCAATAAATCTTACTGATCCCCAGTCGTGGGGTCTGTTCAAGGTCACACAGGGAAGGTGTGGAAGGTTCCTGTGCTGTGCTTAGTCGTTCAGTCATGTCCAGCTCTTTGAGACCCCATGGACTGTAACTCGCCAAGCTCCTCTGTCCTTGGGGATTCTCCAGGCAAGAATGCTGGAGTGGGTTGCCATGCCCTCCTCCAGGGGATCTTCCCAACCCAAAAATCAAACTGGGGTCTCCTGAATTGCAGGTGGATTCTTTACCGGCTAAGCCACCATGGGGAAGCCCATGGCAGGTTACTAGCCTGGGCTAATTCCTGACTCCTTGGCTGGGGCTGCTTCTCCACATCGTTTGAGTGTCACAGAAGAGCCCCAGGACCAGGGAGCTGGATCTGAATATTGCTCAAATAACTGACACTGAAAATGTGGGTCTCTGAGCAGGAGAGGGTCAGCACTGGAGGATGTGAGGGGCAGCCTGGGAGGGGAAGACCAAGGAGGGCCTGGAATTGAGTATTGCGGCTGGGAGGTGGCTGAATCGCCAGCCCAACTGGGAGCCAGCTTGCTAGTTCAGCCAAGTGGCCAAGTTAAAGGCAAGAAGTCTTAGAGAGGGTCTCTGACAGAAAAAGTTGGTGTGTGACAAAGGCTGTTGCTGTTCAGTCACTCAGTCGTGTCTGACTCTTTGTGACCCCAAGGACTGCAGCACGCCAGGCTTCCCCATCCTTCACCATCTCCCAGAGTTTGCTCAGATTTATGTCCATTGAGTCAGTGGTGCCATCCAATCATTTCACTCTGTCACCTTCTTCTCCTCCTGCCCTCAATCTTTCCCAGCATCAAGGTCTTTCCCAGTGAGTGGCTTCTTTGCAGCAGGTGGCCAAAGTATTGGAGCTTCAGCATCAGTCCTTCCAATGAATATTCAGAGTTGATTTCCTTTAGGATTGACTGGTTTAATTTTCTTGCAGTCCAAGGGACTCTCAAGAGTCTTCTCCAGCACCACCGTTCAAAAGCATCAGTTCTTTGGGGTCAGCCTTCTTTAAAGCAGTGAAAACAGGGAGCTGGGGTCTCTTCTGGAGGCATTTTGCATCTGAAGCAAGGGGAAGGGAATCCACTAGATGCCCTTCGAGGGGCTTCTTGTATCCTTGGGGACTTTCCCTTGGCGTGGTTTCCCTGGGAGAAGCTACCTCGTGCTTTCCAGGATGTCCTCGACCCTGTGGGAGGAGGGAATCTGGCTTCCTGAAGTTCCTGGCTCGGACTCACGGGGGAGCTGCTGAGCCATGGAGGGAGTGAGAAGCTAGGCTCCCTGCAGGGAGGGAGGGACCCTCCCCAGGCCCTGGGCGTCACTCCCACCCGTCCTGGAACACGTCCCCCTCTCCCCCCACCCTAGAGGCGTCCTGTGGAGACCCCTCCCCAGGTTGTAAAAGGATCTTTCTGCTAATCATCTTCCGAGTACCTGGGATCTGGGGGTGGGGCAGCTGACCAGGGCCACAACCCTGGCTTCTAGTGTGAGTGGCAGAAAGGTGGGTACCCTTCCTAGTCCCCACCGTCCCATAGCTGTTCAGGCAGGAGGGCAAGGAACTTCTGGTCTTACACTGAGGTTTTCTTTAGCCTCTTCCCACCCTACCCCGCACCCCACACCCCACCCCTTGGCCTCTACTGACCCCAAAGACCCCTCAGTGGAGGACTGTTTCCTTCATTTCATTCATTTCTAAAGTCGCTGCTAATTTTTTGAAAGCACCTGGAAACAATGTTTTGATGTGAGTTTATTAAAGAACTACACAACTTCGGTACTAAAGCTACATTAACAAAGAGATCAAGAAATGACTAGCTTTGTGCACAGAGGCTTAAAGGTTTAAAATGGTTGAGATATTAAATTTCTCTTTTTTCTCATCGGAGGATTTTAAAAAGTCTGTCTCCAAATCCTCCTCTTTTATCTCAGTGTTTGCTCTGAAAAGTAGTCATTACTTCTGAAGCTTCCAAGAGAAAAGGCTACAATTTCATTCTTTTCTCCCCAGATCTCTGGGCTGCATTCTTATTTCAGAGGTAAGGGGAGGGCTTTTTTTCTTTAAGTGAGGAATAATTAATTTTTAGTAAATATACAGATCTTGAGTGGGCAGCTCAGTGGATGTTCATGTTTGCTTGGTGGTGATGGTTTAGTAGTTAAATTGTGTCTGACTCTGCGACTCCATGGGCTGTAGCCCATCAGGCTCCTCTGTCCAAGGGTTTTCCCAGGCAAGAATACTGGAATGGTTGCCATTTCCTTTTCCAGGGGATCCTCCCAACCCAGGGATCAAACCCTCTTCTCCTGCTTGGCAGGCAGATTCTTTGCCACTGAGCCACCTGGGAAGCCTCCCTTGTTTGTTTACACACATGGAATCCGCACCAGGTCCAGCTACAGAACACTACCAGCATCTGGGGGACAGTTTTTAAGGGGCATCCCCTCAAGAAGTCCACCCCAGAGAACATTTGACAGGAGCCCTGCGACCAGGGGGCTGCAGTGATGCTGGGGATGGGATATCGAGGAACCCAGGACCCCTACATTCCTTGTCATCCTGCCTTCCGTATTTCCTGTCTCAGTTCTCATGGATGCAGATATCAGTACCCTGTCCCCAGCTCCTTGTTCAGCTGTGTGGAGTGAAAATAAAGTGGTCCCTCCATGTACAGTACTCTTTGAGACTTTCCTCTGATTTTTTTCATTAGGGAAATGACTTACTTTACTTTGCAAAATAGTTAACAGCTAAGGTGCCATTCTCAGCACAGTTTTTAAAATCTTCATTTTGGCTGCAGCAGGTCTCAGTTGCAGCACGTGGGGTTTTCAGCGCATCACCTGGGATCTTCCGTTGTGGTACATGGACTTTTTAGCTGTGCCACACAGGCTTTGCTGCTCCACAAGACATGGGACTTTATTTCCCCACCCCACCCCCACTGGTATTGCAAGGTGGATTCTTAGCCATTGGACCACCAGGGAAGGCCCGGTTTGTACAGTTTTGTGGCAAAGTTGGGAGGGATTTGTCTAAACCTTTACAATCCTGCTTCTTCAGTGCTGACCAGTTGTATTGCTCAGTTTACCACTAACCTGTTACTTTACGAAGACTGTTTATAGGAAGAATCTCAAAACATTCAGAAAAGAAAAACACAATCACAATAAAGCATTATCTATATTTATTAATAATTGCTAATAATTATCACTAATTGTTAATAATCATTAGCCATGTTTCTGCCATGTGAAGTGAAGTTGCTCAGTCGTGTCCGACTCTTAGCAACCCCATGGATTGCAGCCTACCAGGCTTCTCCGTCCATGGGATTTTCCAGGCAAGAGTATTGGAGTGGGGTGCCATTGCCTTCTCCATAGTTTATATTTTTTGCCAAACTATTAAAAAAAAATTAGATGTAATGGTTCATCTAAAATAATAACGCTTATTCCACTTAAAATGAACAATTATTTAATATTATCTAATACCTACTCCATATTCAAACTTCTTAAACTAGAGGACATTTTCAAATGTCCTTTATTTAAAGCCAGGGTTCAATCAGGGAACTAGCACTGTAATGTCTTTCAATTTAGAACAGTCTCCCAATCTTTTTATTTTTTGTTTAACGGCATTGCCTTTATCAAGGAAACAAGGCATAGTATAAAATGTGGCACATTCTTGACTTGTTTTATTGTTTCTTCCTGGTGTCATTTAGCCTGTATCTCCTTTACTTCTGAGGCTAACATTACATTTGCTGACCTTTCTCTTTAGTCCAGAGGCTCCTGAATTTTCTCAGTTCATGACGCCCCAGAGTCTCAGATTTTTCCAGTGTCCTTAGGTTAAACAAACGAACCCCAAACTATCAGCTCCACTGATTAAAGGTCCCAGCAACTGAATAAGCATTTGTGTCCTAACAGTTTCATAGGTGACATTTAAAGATAATATACACAAATCAACATTTAAAGAGTATTTCTACTTCATTCAAAAATAACCAAAACTATTTATTAATGGAACATGTACACCTGTGGGCTCCTCCCAGCTCCTCAAACCTTGGAATCAGACTGATGCCCCTTAGATTCTGGCCCACAGTGATTTTGTGTGCCATTTCCTTTTCTCACAGCCCCTGTCAGAAGCCCAGCTTTGGAAAGAGATGGGTCCATCAGAAGGAATGTAGATATGTTGAAACTATGAACCATCTTGAGCTAAGTCAGTGTCGGCTATCCCTGTGTCTTTCCTTGAAAGTGTAAGGTATCCTCCGGCACTCCCGAGTCTGGCACTCCTGGTCTGCTGTGGCCTCTGTGTGCTTTGTGGGCAGTTTGGGACTCATAACACGAGTCCAGCATCTGCTTAACTTCAGCTGCAAGGATTAAAAGTGGCAAGAAGACAAGTCCCTCGGACTGCAAGGAGATCAAACCAGTCAATTCTAAAGGAAAGCAAGCCTGAATATTCATTGGAAGGACTGACGCTGACGTTCCAATAGTTTGGCCACCTGATGCGAAGAGTCAACTAATTGGAAAACACTGTGATGCTGGGAAAGATTGAAGGCAGGAAGAGAAGGAGGCGGACCAACTCAGCTGACATAAGTTTGATCAAGCTCCGGGAGAGGGTGAAGGACAGGGAAGCCTGGCGTGCTGCAGTCCATTGCGTCTCAGAGTCGGACACCAAACTGAACTGAAGTCAACCAGTACAGGTTTGTCACCCCTAAGTGAAAAGAGAACACAGCCTCCTTAACCCGAGTAGTGCCTGACTCTACGTGTCAGAAACATCTGGGAATCTTATTGCAAAGAACACTCCTGGCCTCAAGCTAGGGAAACTGACCTGGGGGTTTCAGATGCTTGTTTAAAAGAGAGCATCCCGGGACTTCCCTGGTCACCTTACAAATGCAGGGGGTGCAGGTACAATCCCTGATCGGGGAGTGAAGATCCCATATGCCCTGTGGCCAAAACACCAAATCATAAAGCAGAAGGAATGTTGTAACAAATTTAGTAAAGCCTTTAACAATTTGGTCCACAAAAGAATAAATAAATTAATGTGTTCTGAGGTCATCTCTGACAGAGTTCACTCTCAGAAAAGAACATGGAAGAAGACAAAATTTCAGTGAAAAATGTCTGAGTCTTAATCCAACCAATAGAGTGATATCAGTGGCCTTGTGAATGCCCCCTCTCTAGAAAACCTGCTCTCTTGAGCTGGTTGGGTACATCTCTACACAACAGTAACCGAGCAGCGTGGGACCCAGAGAGGGGAGCAAGACCAGCACTGCCCTTGAGTTTCTCCAGCTGCTGAGAGGAAAGGGACATAAACGACCTATCTCCCAGGTATAACTTAGCATCAGGGTAGATTTAAACCATGTCACAGCCGTTTTCCATAGATATTGACCCTCCCCTCCCATCCCATAGCAAATGAAGCCATTTTCCCCTCGATCTCAGTAGGCAAGGGGAGCTAAGGGTTCTTTTTTCCATGAAAAATATCAATCTCCTTGGTGAATTATTTAAACTTCTCAACCAAAATGTTGAGAGATGGCCTCCATCAGCAGGCCTGGCTGCGGCCCATGCTTCTGACTTCAGTGATTTTCCAATTCCTTTTTCTGAGACAACTTCAATTGTGAATCTGAGAGGAAGCCTTTGGAATTCTAGTTGATCATACCCTCCCAGGTGGCGCAGTGGGGAAGAATCCGCCTTCCAATGTAGGAGACATGAGAGATGTGGGTTCGGTCAGTCCCTGGGTCAGGAAGATCTCCTGGAGTAGGAAATAGCTACCCACTTCAGTATTCTTGCCTGGAAAATCCCGTGGACAGAGGAGCCTGGTGGGTTACAGTCCATGGGGTCACAAAAAGTTGGACATGACTAAGCGTGCCAAGATGATGAATGAAAGTTAAATCATCCTTCAAAACTCGCATCTGCTTGAACATTTGGGGGCACCCTCTGTGAACGGGACTCTTCTGGCTCATTTTCTTCATTCAGCCTTCACTGGGATTGGACGTGTAGGGCGGGGAGGTGCAGAGCCTGGACATAGAGGCCGGAGTGTCCCTTGGGGATGGCTTACTTGGGAGGAAGTCAGACATTATCTGCTGGACCTCAGAAAGGAAGAGAATACCCCTCCCTGGAGGTCTCCACGCAGAGGCTGGGCTGTGGGATGCGGCCTTTAAACATCACCTGAGATTGCACTAGGTGAAACCTGAAGCCTCTTCCAACTCGGAGAGGCTGTGGGTTTATGTTCTGAAAGATGCCTTTCAAGAAAAGCAGGAACCCAAATCTTCATTTTCACCCAGAGGGAAAGCAGGAAATAAGCTAAAAGGGAGATTTGGGAGGGAAAAAAAAATCCTAAAAGGCATAATTTGTTTTCGATATTTGCATAAGCTCTTAAGTTTAGGCCACGGAGAGCTTTGAGGACACCATCAAAAGAAACAATTGCCTTGGCATAAAAATAGTTATTAACCCCGGAGCCTTCCTCTGCAACCAGCTGCCCTTGAGAATCCCATCTAGACCATCTGGATCACCACCCACACGTAAAAAGGATTCTTTTGAGGCAGAGAGACTACACTGAGCTCCATCAAACAGGAAAGGTAGAGAAAAGGGCTGAGAGATGCACAGAGAGGTGCCAGGGCGACTGCTGGGGGTGAGGGGAGAGGGAGGGAGAGAAACAGGGTTTTAACAAGTTCCCAGAACTTGGTATTTGGCTCTCCTTCAGGGTTTGGGGAAATAAAAGGAAAACACATTGGACTGGCCTCTTCACCTGTGCGGCTGCTCTGAGATGGACCACGTAGGTTCTGGGTTTATGCATGTTATCTTATTAACCCTTGTACTTCATGAAGGGAGGCCAGCAGGGTTCCTACCTGTAGCGTGCCATCTGCCTTTCTGGCTCCCCCAGCCACAACCCCATCCTATAGATCCCAAAGCACTCACTCTTCCAAGTACTCTCCTTCAAGTCTCACCAGAAGTCTAGAGAAAAACACTGGTATCAATACGTCCATGAAGCAGATGGGAAAAGTAAGACTGAGGTATGTGACAACTGCTTGAACACCTGGGTGTTTAAGCTTAACTCTTCTGACTGTGAATCTGGCGCTTTGCCCTCTGTCTGTCCTGTGAACCCCAGGTTCTCTGACCATCTGAACTCTGGCCTGAGGAATCATCCAGGTGGTTTGGCTTTCCTGTCCCCAGAGCAACTCTCAAGTAACTTTGGAACACCGGCAGAGTTGTCCTTCTATTTTTTCTGCCTGCCTTTGTTCCCTTGTGGCAGGCACTTTTCAAAAACCCATTGAATTGGGTTTGTGAAAATGAGTGACAGAGACATTTGCCAGCGCATCACGTGGGTGGCAGCACCCTGCTGTCTCGTCATTGCACACAAAGGAACGGCACTGCTAATTACATCTGTCCAGTCTGGACGTGCCCATCTGCCCCTCCACACGGCTGCTGTTTATGGTGTTCTCGGCTTGGATTCGAGAGGGAGGAGGGTGAGGGAGCCAGGGCTTTCTTCTCACCATGCTGTTTACACAGAGCCAAGCAAGGGCGCTGTTGTTGAAGTTCAGATTTCCATTTTGTTGTCTGGTTGGGAGGTGGGGCAGGGAAGGAGGAGCGGGGTGTTTCTTGGAAGCGAATAGGGTGGGGGGGGCGGGGGGCAGGGAGGCGACGTACACTGCAGCTGAGAAATGAAACCTTCTATGGTTTAACTTGCAGCGAGTTCAAAGGATGTGTTAGGGAAAATTGCAGGTGCTGGTTCCGAGGTATTTGGAGTTCAGATGAAAAAAGAAAAGCAAACAGACTGCTTGGCAGCGCATCTCAGAGCAAGACAGGCTTGCCAGTCACCCTTTCCAGCAGGAGCCGTCCTGCTGTGGGTCCCAGAGGGGGCAAGGGTGGTGGGCAGCAGCAGAGGGAGCAGGAGGAGGGACAATCAAATATATTTTTTGAGGCGACCTCATTCACCCAGGCCCAGCTCTCTTTATGGGAACAGGGTGGGGGACTAGATTAGGCATCACACTGGCAGATTTTAAGAGATGCCACAGAAGGAAAGAATTTTCTGATGTTCCAGTGTTGCTCAAGTTCAGCCTGTAGAAACCGCAGAGTTTCATCAGAGGTGGAACCAGTTCACTGGACTTTTTAATTTTTTTTTAATGTAGAGAAAAACAGGTTCCAAGACGCTACTAACTGCAAAACTGTATCACAGAGGTCTGGAGAGGGAAGGGGCTGGTTGATCTCTTTATTCTTTCGTTTCAGATGCTAAGAAGCAGAAACCATCTGACCTCCTCTTGGGTTTCCACCAACCTCCACCCCTGGTCCTCCTTCCGTTCCCTTCTCCCGGCCACCTCATCTCCCCGTTCCCCACCAGAGAGGCCGGCAGAAAACATGGGGCCCTGATGCCCACATTCCTAGATCCTTTCCACTGCCTCCTTTAGGTCTTTGTAGGTTTCAACTTCACGTATACTCTATTTAAGGCTTCCCTAACAGATTTCTCTCTGAAATAGTTTCCTAAAGAAAAAGAGCCCCCTTGGCTCAGGCTGCCAAGCCCCCTTCCTGCGGCTGTACTGGGGGTTCTGCAGTGAGCAGTTTCTCATCTGCGCTCTGCACTGGCCTCCCCTTTCTGCCCCTTATTTCGTGGCTGCCAGGGGTTAAGGATTTGATGGGGCAATGAAGGATCCTTGTGCTGATGGATGTGTCCTATAGGTTGACAGCATCCATGTCACCATCCTGGTTGTGGTGGCGTACTAGAGTTTTATAAGATGTCACTGCTGGGGGAAGCTGGGGAAAGGGTGTGTATGTGCGTCTGAAGTCGATTCAGTCGTGTCCGACTCTTTGTGACCCTATGGACTGTAGCCTGCCAGGCTCCTCTGTCCATGGCATTCTCTCAGGCAAGCATACTGGAGTGGGTACCCATGCCCTTCTCCAGGGGATCTTCTCCACCCAGGAACTGAACTAGCATCTCTTCCTGCATTTACAGGAAGGTTCTTTTTGGTACATGGGGTCTTTATTATTTACCGCTCTGTGTTGATCTACAATTATCTCAAAATAAAAGAGTATACTTTAAAAGCAAAGCAAAACACCAAACTCCCCTGCATCTCCATATTGTGGTCAATTATGGGACAATACTTCAATGATGTACATTTTCTGAGTGAGGTTGTTTTCATCTAGTAGTTAAGATAGACCAGTTGAGCCAGATTGTAGGCTGACCAGCCACAGGCCATCAGGGAGACAAGTCTGGCTCTGGGTCAGTGGTTCTGACACAAAGAGCGTATCAGAATGAAGCAGAGCACTTGTTAAAACAGATTCCCAAGTCCTCCTCCTAGAGTCCCGTTTCTGGGCCAAGGCATGTGCATTCTAACACCTGCCCCAGGGGCTCAGATGGAAACTGATCACTCATTCATGGCTCCCGATTTCTGTTCATTATCTAGAGCCGGAGCTTATATGTGCTTGAGTCATAATGGGAAGTACTCACAGGATGTTGGTTTTTAGATTTTTTTTCTTTAAAATAATAAACACACACACCTGAAGTTCAGTTGTTTCAGAGGGTGTTCCATGATTCTCTCTATGGTCATGATCAATAGCTAATATTAATCAAGGCCTCGCTGCAGACCAGGTACTAGGATAGGCACATATGTATATTAGCTTTTAGGATTCTATCACAACCCTGTGGATAAAGACATAGAGGACAAAAGTTTCAGGAACACGTCCAGTGTGTTGCAGTCTGGACGTGGTGGCGTCAAGACTTATAAGACTATACTCTCTGAATGCTCTGTACCCTAGGCTCCCAAATCCATATGTTGAAATCCTAGTCCCTAAGGGGGATGGTATTAGGAGGCGAGAGACTTCTGGATGTTCTTAGGTCATGAAGGTGGGGCCCTCATCAATAGTTAGTGCCTTTGGGACCTTCTTGGGGGTCCAGTGGCTAAGACTCTGCTCTCCCAGTGCAGAGGGCCCAGGTTCAATCCCTGGTCAGGGGACAAAGATTACAACTAAGCCCCAACTTGGCCAAAATAAACATAAAAAATAATTAGTGCACGTATGCAAGAGACCCAGAGAGAGCCTGCACCCCTTCTGCCGTGTAAGAACAGTGTATGCTAAGTCGCTTCAGTTATGTCAGACTCTTTGTGAGCCTATGGACTGTAGCCCACCAGGCTCCTCTGTCCTTGGGATTCTCCAGGCAAGAATACTGGAGTGGGTTGCCGTGCCCTCCTCCAGGGGATCTTCCCGACCGAGGGATCAAACCCTCGCTTCTTATGTCTCCTGCAATGGCAGGCAGGTTCTTTACCGCTAGTGCCACCTGGGAAGGCCGTGAGAACAGTGAGAAGTCAGTAATCTGCAACCTGGAAGAAAGATACTGGCAGTCAGATCTTGGATTTCCAGCCTGTGGAAATGAGAGAAATAAATGTTTGTTGTTTAGAAGCTACACAGTCGACAGTATCCTGTTATCGCAGCCTAAATGGACTAAGACACCAAAGCACAAATTTCCACCCTCCCTGAGCACCAAACACCCACTGGCATAGCACTGGTTATTTCAAAGGATCTGGGCTTGGCGGTAGGGCCCTGGGTTCCAGGCCTTGCAGTAACAGAGCCAGCCTCAGGCATCCATCCAGTCCCATTTGCTAAGCCTTTTAGGCTAGATACCATTTCCTCTCTGTACCACCTGCATGATGTGCCTCATGCTACTGAAGAGTTCACTCATTTCTTCAATGTACTTACTTTAAAAAGTGACATTACGTCACTGCCAATATGGCCGGGGTCACATATCCCAGAAGACAATGTGCAACTGATGGAGACGCGGCATGATTATCTCGGATTCAGGGCTCTCTTGCCTTCAAGTCTCCTAGTCAGAGGTCTTTCTTTTCTAAAAAGGAGAAAATGTGGAATCAGAGTGATGTCAGCACTAAGCGGGGGGTATTATGGGCTGCGTTGTGTCCCCCTGAAATTCTTATGTTGATGTCTCAACCCCCAGTCCTTCAGAATGGGACGGCATTTAGAGGCAGGATCTTTAAAGAGGTGATTAAGTTAAAATGAGGCCATTAGGATGGGTTCTAATCCAATCTGCTGCTGCTGCTGCTAAGTCACTTCAGTCAGTGTCTGACTCTGTCCGACCCCATAGATGGCAGCCTACCAGACTCCTCCGTCCATGGGATTTTCCAGGTAAGAGTACTGGAGTGGGGTGCCATTGCCTTCTCCAAATCCAATCTGACCAATGTCTTTTTCTTTTTTTGGCCGTGCCATGGAGATTTCAGGATCTTAATTCCCTGACCAGGGATCCGACCACGTGCCCCCTGCAGTGGGATCACAGAGTCTCAGTCACTGGGCCACCAGGCAAGTCCCCTGACTGCTGTCCGTTTAAGAGGAGTTTAGGCCGCAGGAACACATGGAGGGGAGGCTGTGTGATGACACGGAGAAGATGGAATGGCCGTCAGCACGCCGAGGGAGGCAGGAGGGAACCAGCACTGCAGATACCTTGCTGTTGGCCGTCCAGCCTTCAGAAGCGTGAGAACATTCATTTCTTTTGGTTAAGCCCCCTGCCCCATGGCACTCTGTGTGGCAGTTCTAGAATCTGATACAAACTTCCAGAAAGACTCAGAACTAATGGGAAGGGTTCACTGCAGCATGTTTCCAATAGCCAGGACTTGGAAATAACCTAAATGTCCATCAATGGAGGCATGGAGAAAGAAGATGCAGTACACTTATACAATGGAATATTACGCAGCCATAGAGAAGGATGAAATGATGCCATTTGCAGTGACGTGGACAGACCTAGAGATTGTCATACTGAGTAAAGTAAGTCAGAGAAAGATAAAAATATGAGGTTGCTTATATATGGAACCTAAAAAAAAAAGGTGCAAATGAACCTATTTACAAAACAGAAATGGAGTCACAGATACAGAAAAAAACCTTACGGTTACCAGGGGATAAGAGGGGAAGGGATAGATTGGAGACTGGCATTGACCCACACACACTCCTATAAGGACCTGCTGAATAGCACAGTGAACTCTACTCCATACTCTAATGACCTATATATGGAAAAAAGAATATAAAAAAGAGTGGGTGTATGTATCACTGATTCACTTTGCTATACACCTGAAACTAACACATTATAAGTCAACTATAGGCCAATTAAAATTAATTTTAAAAATTAATAGAAAAGAAATTACCTTTTTTAGAATGTTGACTGAACATTGTCTGTGTCTAAGCATCACCCCTAAAGTGTCTCCTATGCTGAGAAACAGTGCCCATGACTCAGGGGTCCCCAGCTTTTCTAAGGGGGAGCCTTACCCTGCTCATTTCACCATAAAGTGGGGAGGGGTGAAGGTCTCAGTGAAGGTGAGGTGGGGGCTGTTCAGCTCCCTAGGGGTCAAGGTGAGGTCAGTGAAGTGGTGACTTGGGTCAGCCAACACTGAGTTTACACCATCGTCTCCTAATCTCTCCACCCTTCACTTCCACGAGCCTCATCGCTCCCCTCTCTCTGCTCCTTTACATTGGGTGAAAAACGTGCTTTATTCAAATATCTCTTGGAACAGCCCCCTCCCCACCCCCCGGAAAGGCACAGTGTTGAAGATGGACCAGTTTGGTTCCCTCCAGGATGGGATAGACTCCAGGGTCTGAGGACAGGTCCCCGCCCAGCAGCTGCGTCTCCGGAGGGCTTGGCTGGGTGAAAACTCCTCACATCTTCAAACAGCAGAATTACACACAGGGGCAGGATGTCCTCGGCAAGCAGGGCAGCGAGACCAGCTGCTGAGACCCATGTGTCCGCCTCAGGCTCACTCAGGGAAGATGCTTCCTGTGTGGGATGGTTCCTGGAATTGCCTCAACTATTACAAAGGTCACTTTTCTCTTTCTCTCCAGTGGGTGGAGTTGAATCTCTGTATGAAATGAGCATCTGACCTCCCGGTGCCTGGAGGCTCTGAGACAGTGCTTGGAGGTCCCTTCCTCAGCCCGGCCCTGAGTGGCCTTCCTTCCCCTGAGTGGCTGCCCAGCGCTCCACGCTGCCCGGCCGCCTGCCCCTCCTGTCCTGAGCCATCGACCACAGAGTCCATGGGCACGGGCAGTGACCTTCGGGGCTGGGCCAGCTCAGTGGGTCTGTTCCTCAGTGGGCTCCACCGTCTCCTTTCCCTCACTGTCTGCTTTCAGTAACAAGGGAACACTTTCTTTTGTATGTTTACATATTTTGGGGGTGGGGAAAACAGTGATTTGGTTTATAGTTCCTTTTTAAAGAAAAATAAAGGCCTGTTGTCCTGGCTGTGGTTTCCGGTTGCCGTTGGATTGGGACTGTTGACCTTGGTCTGTATTTGCTGGAGAGAGGGGAGGGGTGGAAGGTGGACCAGGAATTGAGGAGAAAGGGTAAGAGCCGGCTGGTGGGAAAGTGTCTCAGACCCCTGGGGCAGCCACGGACAGAGAAGGGATCGGGGGACTTCCGTCCATCGAGCTCGATGCAGCAGACACGACTCGTGAGAGCAGCCGTGTGCGTCCCTTCCCAGCTCCACTCTCTGTGACATCACACTAGTAATGTGATGTCAGCCACATGGGAACGGTTTACATCACAGGAATCGGCAAAGGCTACAGTCAGGGCTTCTCACCCGCTTCCCCCAAGGGCCTGCTGTTAAAAGTTGTCTAACACATCCAGAGGGCTTCCCTGATAGCTCAGTTGGTAAAGAATCCTCCTGCAGTGCGGGAGACCTGGGTTCGATCCCTGGGTTGGGAAGATCCCCTGGAGAAGGAAAAGGCTACCTACCTACTCCAGTATTCTGGCCTGGAGAATTCTGGGCAGGGATGGTCTGTAATATAGCTGAAGACCAGCAGGGGTCTCTGGGCAGGTAAGTGTCTCCGCTTCCTTTATTGATCAGTCAGTGGATATAGATATAGTGAGATACAGAGACTGATAGATTGATACTGGTATCTCTCTCTCTCCAACTACCTATATCTATTCTCTGTTTAATTCATAGGACCAGGGTATGCGTGTGTGTACGTGTGTGGGAGGGGGTCATCCCTAAACACATCCTCAGTTGGGCAATGGGCGAATAGAAAAAGAATGGGTCAGTGGTGAACTCAGACCTGGGCAGTGGGTTAGTGAAGGATAGGGGTGGGTGCAGAAGCGAACAGAGAAACACCTAATAAACATCTTTAGGAGGGCAGAGATAAAACTCAAATCCATACTTTTTAGGAAATAAAAAATTACTTTAAAAATTCATTTCTTCCTTTATTCCTTCACTCCTTTCAGAATTTGCACAAATTACCATGTAAAGAGGTGTGATGCCACTCACCCCCTCCCAGTCCTCTATCACTGTCCCAGCAACCAGCTTTAAGACCGCAGAGAGGGCCAGGCCTCTTCTGAAAACTGCCCACGGCTGGGGCCCCATGAGGGACGGAGCCCACGGCTGCCTGTCTCCATCACCCTTGTTGGCTATATTGTGTTTAAGTTGCCTAAGCTTTTCCTATTCACTCAGAGGAATGCTGTGTATCATTTACAAGAATATGAACACAATCCCTAAACTACTTTTCAACCTCAAACCCTCTTGTTTTTCTGGAATCTTTGGCAAGTCCTGAGCCGCTGGGAAGGGGATGCCTTTGTAGTTGGGCCAGTAACTCAGCCCAGATGCTCGGTCCTGGTCCTGGCTGCACAGAAGGACCTCTCTGGACCCTCAAGACCTGCTGGAAACAACCCCTGAGCCTGTCTCATTTTTATTGTTCTTTCCCTTCCTGTTGTTGTTGGTTTGGGCTCCTTTTTGTGGGATTGGCATAAAGATGGCTTTAGAATCAAAAGCTAGGCGGTGAAGGAGTTGGCAGGGAGAGCTCACTGAACTCTGTGCCAGCCAACTTCCAGTTAAAATGGGGCCCGGACAGTTGGAGACCCAGAGATTGCAAAGGGGTGAACTTGGAAAGTCCTGGCCAGCATCCAAGAGGTGCCCGGGGTACCATCCACTGTGCCAAGGGGTGCCAGGTGCCGAAGGCAGTGTGGAGGAAGCAAACGAGACCCAACTCTGCCAACTGATTCCAGGCCAGTTGTGCCACCAATCCAGGCCCAAGGTTGGGCAGGACATCCCCCTGGGGACCACCCTGTGCTTCATGATGGCCAGGGTCTCAAATATGTTTCTGCCCATGAGAAGAGTCTCCTAACACCCAACACCACATCCTCACGGCTCTGGAATCTCATCAGCACACGCGACACCATTCCAGCCCAGCATGGACCCGACCTGACTGATTCCAAACAGCTCTGGGCTGGAGGAGCAGTGGGAAAAACTCAGAAAGCCCGAAAAGCTGCCCTCAGACCCTGTGGCCTGGCACCACACTCCTCCATGCCCTCCCTGTTCTGGAGACGAGAAGCTTGGATGACAAAGTTCCCTGGAAGGAAGGGGCCCTTGGGGAGAGGACGATGGGTTGGTTGTCTCTCCATGTGGGACCCGTTAGAAGTGAGGAAGTTAAATGACCGAATGAAGGGGGCACTCACAGCGGCGGCAGTCCCTGGGGCCGTGGCTCCTGCGGAGCGGGCGATGGCTTCTAGGGTAGGGCCTGGCCTCTAAGTCCCCATATCCTACCTTCCCCAAACCTCAAGGGGCTGGGGTTCTTTTCAGGTAGAGAAAATGGAGGTGAAGGGAGGCTAAAGGGGAAGAGGGGCAGGAGGGGCTGGAGGTCAGGGTGCCAGGGGCAGGCAGAGGCAGACAGGGGAAAAGAGATTTGGGGCAGAGACCGAGACTGACTCCCACAGGGTCAAAGAGAGGAAGAGAGGCTGCAAGAGAGGGTGAGTGGGAGCAAGAGATGCTGGCGTGCTGCAGACGTGCCCGAGCCAGCCTCTCCTGACACCGGTCTGATGAGGCAGGTGGGGTCCCTGGGGGTGCTGGAGGCCCCTCCTCCTCCCTGGAGGCCACTGGAGGGGGCGAGTGTGCAGGACACTTAGGGGCTCAGGGATGCCCGGTTTCACACATCCCTCACCACGACTCCCTCCACCAGCTCCTGGCGCTTCTCAGAGGGAGGCAGACCTGGCTGCCACCACAGTGGAGTGGGGTCTCCCATGGACTGCCACCCCAGGGCCTCTCACAGGGAGAATGGCATGTGCCCCTCCAGGCCCTGCCCGGCTCTCTGAGCCCCTCTCTGTTGCCCTGAGGGTCTCTCGGGACTCAGGGGCCTGTCAGCTTCCACAGCACGGCGTGGCTCCCAGGCGCCTGTCACAGCCCAGGCAGCGCTGAGGAAACAGGGGCCTCAGAGACTCACCCGAGGGGGCCAGGATCGCAGCCTGCTGGGGGTCGGCTCTGGATCACCCAGGCAGGGGTGGACACTTGAGCCCCAGCGCGGGGGAAAGGGGCAATGGGAGCTGGAAGAGCAGGGAGCCAGGGTGGCCCCCACCCATCAGCCTCTTAGGGGCCATCCCACCAGCCCCGTCCTCCTTGGCAAGCAAAGGCCACCTCAGCAAACGTCCCACAGGTCACACAGGGCAGCTGCTGCTGTTAGATCAGGTCAGGTCAGTTCTCTAACTCCGATTTGACAGCCATTGACACTGAGGTCCTGAGTGGGTAACTGAGTCGTGTCGTTGGTGTTTGTGTATGTGAGCACTTAGTCGTGTCTGACTCTCTGCGACCCCATGGACTATAGCCCACCAGGCTCCTCTGTCCACGGGATTCTCCAGGCAAGAAGACTGGAGTGGCTCACCATCCCCTTCTCCAGGGGATCTTCCCAACTCAGGGATCGAACATGGATTTCCAGGCTCATTCAAACCCCGATTTCTCTGCTCCCAGGATGCATGTCATTTAGCACCGTATTGAAAGGGTGCAGAAGAGTCCTCTTCCCGCTTCCAGCTTCTCTTAAGCTTTGTAGGAATAGAAAGAAAACTGCTGGAGGCGAGGTTCAATTCACACTTCTTTTGACTTAGTTGGGTCACTGAAGGCCTTTTGGGTTTGAGGTGACTTCCCAAACTGCCTGTAGCCCTGTTGTCCTGCCACAGCTCCTGTCAACAGGCCCCTTGGCTGGCTGCCTACCAGGGCCCCCTCCTCATCTGTGGGTCATCTGAGGCCACCTCTCAGGAGGGGGCAGCTCTGACCTTGGAGAGCAAGGTCGCCATCTGCTCCAACCTCTGCAGAGGGAACAGAAGGAAGGAAAGTTGGCCTGCGGGGACAAGATTGAAAAGGGGATTAGAGGCCTTGGGCCAAGTGGGAGGGGCAGGAAATGGTGGGGCGTGAGGGCCATCTGTGCCTGCCACGTGTTTCTTCCTTTAAGAGAGGAGCACACCGGGTGGGCGGTTCTCCTCTGGGAGGTCTGCACGCGGCTGGGCCTGCAGGAGGCAAATGGACCAGCTGACCCTCCACCATCCCTCTCACCTTGTTGCAGGGCCTCTGACCCCCGTCAGGAGGGACTGAAAACACCTGCTCCAGCCCTTCTCCCCCTGAAGGATCAGAGGCTGTGGTTAGGACTGGAAGGAATCTTAAGTCCAGAGAAGGGTCGTGGCCACACTGACAAGAGGTGGTCAGGGGTATCGGCCGAGTTTGTGCATCGGCACTGGCAGTGGTTGGGGAGAGAAACCTCCGGAATCCACCTGGGTGACCCTTTACAGAAGACTGATGAAGAGAATCAATGTGGCCACAGGTACAGAATACTAAGCGGATAAAAAGTGACAAGGTCCATCTGTACGCACTGATTCAGAACCCTGTTCAAGAAGTTCTGTTGAGTGAAAATCTATGTGGAGAGTGGTGGATATAACTCCCATTATGAGTAAGATTAAAATGGAATATGGTTTCCCAGGTGGCTCAGTGGGAAAGAATCCACCTGCCAATAAAGGAGATGCAAGAGACATGGGTTTGATCTCTGGGTTGGGAAGATCCTCTGGAGTAGGAAATGTCAACGCCAATATTCTTGCTTGGAAAATTCCATGGACAGAGGAGCCTGGAGGGCTATAGTCTATGGGGTCACAAAAGAGTCAGACACAACTGAGCGGGCACACATGCAAAAGAATATACAGGCAGGAAATAGCTCTGGAGAACTACACCAGAAGGAAAACACTCTTCTATTGGGAAGGGGGATGGTTGTGTGATAGTTTTTACCAAATTAAACAAATAAACAAAAATTGAAAAGAAAAGGCGAGGCCTATGAAACCAGACAGACCTGAATTTTGGGTTCTTCTCCCTTGTGGCTCAGCTGATAAAGAATCCGCCTGCAATGCAGGAGACCTGGGTTCAGTCCCTGGGTTGGGAAAATCCCCTGAAGAAGGGAAAGGCTACCCACTCCAGTATTCTGGCTTGGAGAATTCCATGGGGTTGCAAAGAGTCGGACATGACTGAGCGACTTTCACTTTCTTTTCCATCACTCATCACTATCTGACTGTGGGTAGGTTATTTCACCTCTCTAGACCTCAGTTTTCCCATCTGTAAAATGGGGTTAATAATCATAGTGACACCCAAATAGTTGGATGGTTGGGAGGACTGAGTGAGAAAGGCATGTTCAGCACTGACCCAATAGATACTGTTAACTGTTATCATCTTTATGGATAAAGACCCCTCCCACAGGCCTAAAGGCAGAATGGCAAAGTCCCTTCTTTGGAAGGCATTTGGGCACCATGAATGTCCCCTGGGTGGCTGATGGCAGACTGAAGGCTGGAACTAGGTGATTCTCTCCAGCTGGAGACTGGCTGGCTGGAGCACATGTGGGCATTTCACTTCCATGTGTCACTGGACTCTGTTGAGGGCTGCAGGGATGAGACCACCCACCCAGGCTTCCAAGGGCATGGTGGAGGACTAAGGGAGGAAGTGGTCCCCCTGCTCATCACCCACGGGGCTTGAAGCAAATAACAGAACCCTCTGCTCCCAGGCTCCTTGGCTCCAAGACAGGACCTCATCTAGGCTGCCTACCTTTGGAGCTGAGCCAATAAAGTGCTGGCAAAGAAACTTAAAGGGGAAGGTTTCCCACATGGCTCAGTGGTGAAGAATATACCTGCTAATGGAGACATGGGTTCGATCCCTGGCCAAGGAGGGTCCCACATGCCTCGCAGCAACTAAGCCCAGGCTATTGAACCTATGCTCTAGAGTCCAGGAGCTGAAACTGCTGAGCCTACATGCCGTACCTGTTCAAGCCCACCTGCCCAAGAGCCTGTACTCTGCTGCAAGAGAGGCTGCTGCAGTGAGGGGCCCAAGCACTGCAGCTGGAGAGTGGTCCCAATCGCTGCAGCTAGAGAAAGTCCAAGCTGCAATGACGACCCAGCATAGCCAAAAACAAATAAAAATTTTTTTAAGGGGAGGAGAGCACTTCCCTCAAGATCACGCTGTTGTAGAAAGGCTTCAGAGGCCTCACAAGGATGTTTGGTGAGAGAGAAGTTTCTTCAGCTAACACAAATTAGGGGAAAGCACACCTCTACCCTGCTGCACTGCCTGCCCTCAGAACCCAATTTTCTAAGTAAACAAATTATTAAGAAACAACACGAGGATGGACCCTAAAACCAGCTCCAAACAGCAAACCAGGAGATAGTCTCAACTTGAAAAGCAGACAGAGGTGCTCCTACAGCCAGTCCCAGGGCCATCTGGGTTGGCAGGGTACCTTCCCTTCTTTGCAACACCAAAAGCTGATGACGTGGGTGTGGTCTTGACCTCAGGGGCCCACAGCAGAACTGGCTCCTGCTATGCTTGGAGTCCATCTGGGACGAGAGGTTGCTGTGTCTTAGTGACAGAATTCAAGGGACCCCACCACCTTCACGGTCCACCCAGCCACAAAACCTTACCACATCCCTCCACTACTCTGCCTTGTGGTTAAGTTTTTGTTTTTTTGACGTGGACCATTTTTTGTTTTTTTCTTTATTGAATTTGTTGCAATACTCTTTGTTTTTATGTTCTGGTTTTTTGGCTGGGAGGCATGTGGGATCTTAGGTCCCCAACCAGGGACTGAACCTGCAGCCGCTGCATTGGAAGGTGAGGTCTCAATCACTGGGCCACCAGGGAAGTCCCCTCTGCTTTGTGTTTTATCTTGGAAATCCCAGACTCCATTCCATGTCATCTGTAAACATTTCAAACACGCGTCTTCAAAAGTTATGGACCTAAAAGAACAAATAACCACAGCAATATTATCAAATACAAAAAGGAGATATTTAAACAGAAGCCTAAGCTCCCTAAGAAAAACATTAATAACTGGCATTTACTGAGTATTTGCAGCATTTCTAGGTTCCAGTCACATCACATTTAAACCACCCTTCTGCCTTCCGAGGTAGTTATACCTTGTTAAGCCCCATCCAGAATTTCAACACCGCTGGCCACAGATTGCCTATCCTTCCTCCCTCCTTTAGTTTGTTTTCTTGCATATTTAAAACAATTTTGAAATGATAGATTTGCAGCAAATTGGAGAGACAGCACAGAGAGGCCACATGCACCCTTCATCCAGTTTCCCTCAGTGGTGGCATCTTACATCACATCACAGTCAGCAAGCTGACACTGGTCCAATGTGTGTGCAGTTTTCAGCCCTTTTAAATACATGGGTAGCTTGGTGTAATGACCGCTGCAACCAAGAGACAGTATACTCCTCACCGCAAAGATCTCTCTGTAGTCAAGCCCACACACCCACCACCCCTAACCCCGGACAACCTCTAGCCTGTTCCCCATCTCTACAGTGTTGGTGTTCTGAGGATGATGTATAAGTGGAATCACTCAGCACGTGACCTTCGGGAATTGGGCTCTTTTCACTCAGCAGAATGCCCTTGAGATCCATACGAGGTGTATCAATAGTTCCTTTCTTTTTATTGCTAAGACGATCCCACAACCCTGGATATACCGTCCTTCATTTAACTGCTCACCTAGGACATCTGTTTCCCCTTAACACTGTTGACAAACATACTATATGTTTATTTGTATCTTATTTACTTTCTCTACCTCTCTGGAAGGTATGCTCCGTGAAAGCAGGGGCTTGTGCCTCTTGTATTCATCTCTTCATCTCTAGGCCTGGGGCCAGGGCCCAGCACATAATAAGAGCTCACCTCACATTTGTGCAGTGAATGTGGCCTGAGTTTTACAGCAGAGGAGACTTAGACTTGGGGAGGGTAAGTCAATTGCCCAAGTTTGTGGAGCCAGTGGGTGGCAGAGCTGGTCTTGCACCCAGCTCTCTTGGTTCAAAGCCTCACTCTCAACCCCCTTTCCAGACCCAGTTCTTTTTCCCTCTGGCCAAGCGTGGGCAAAGCGGTTCTGTTTCTGTGTTTCCCTTGGCTTAAAGGACAGAGGTTTTCAAATGGAACTTTACTGACAACCCACAAAGCCCAAAGGGAAATAAACAAGGGAAACATGAGGATTTACAAAATGTTGAACTTATAAAATAGAGAGATTCTCTTTTCCTTTCCACCCCTCCCCCACTCCATTTTTAAAGGCATGTGAAGATTTAATGAGATAAAGCATGTAAAATGCTTATGATAGTGCCTGGGACAGAATGTATGCTGAATAAGCATCACTCCTTCCCTTCCTTCACCAAGTTCCTAGAGCCGTTAGATACTAGACACCACGGTCGGCCTTCGGTATCTGAGGATGTGGAACCCACAGAAGAGAGCTGACAGTACTGGGGTGCAAGAGAAGCAGAAAAGACAGAAATCCTTAAGGGATTTACAATCTAGTTAGGGAGACAAGGGTGTATCATATTTACTATTTGGTAAATAGTAAAGCACAATAGAGTGTAAGGAACTATTAATATATATTAATGTCAACTATTGGAGAAGGAAATGGCAACCCACTTCAGTATTCTTGCCTGGAGAATTCCCATGGACAGAGGAGCCTGGCAGGCTACCGTCCATGGGATCTCAAGAGTCGGACATGACTTAGTGACTAAACCACCAATATCAATTACTACATTCGTTTTCTATTTCTGCTATAACAAATCACAAGCTTAGTGGCTTAAAACAGCACAAATCTGTAATTGACACCTATACACTATTGACAGTATGTATAAGACGACTAATGAGAACCTACTGTATAGCAGAAGGAAAACTTAATGCTCTGTGGGGACCTGCATGGGAGGGAGTCCAAAAGGGAGGGATATGCATATATACTTACGGCTGATTCATTTTGCTGAACAGTAGAAACTAAACTCAACAAAAGAGGGACTTCTGGATGTCTGGACCAGGCTTCAAGGCAGCCCCAGGACCCCTGCCCCCACGCCACTGGGGACCGACCTGCTTGGTGACACTTTGCCCCCTCCAGGCAGTCAGCTTCTCTTCCTGTTCTCACCTGTCCATCTCAGCCTGGACCTGCTTCTCCTCCAATCCTCTGAGCCTCGCCGACACCTGGCTGGCATCTCCTGACCCTGCGTGCCCTCTCTAGACCCTGGGTTCTAGGTCACCCACAACTGCTGCGGCCAACTGCCCGGCTCTCCACTCGACCCACCTCAAATCCCAGAGGGAGAGTGCTCGATGGAGAATGAGAGGAGCTGACACCACCTGCCCCACGGCCGCCGGCTCTTGGTCAGTCTGTGCAGCCCCCAGTGGGAAGAGGGGGCAGGGAAAGTGGGCTGGGGTCACATTATGTCACATGGTTGCCCAGGGCCGTCCCCTCCCCCAAGGTTTTTATTCCTCAACCCCCTCCCCACTTTCCTGCCTGCTGTCTAGAAGGTGAGGGATGGACCTGTTGCAGCCGAAATAAAGGACTGGAGTCCTGGGGTGGGGAGTGGGGGCAGCAGGGGGTGGGGGTTGGGGGTCTCCTAATATGAAGCTTATTTTCATTATTTTAAAATGTTTTGTCAGTGTGTTACAGGGCAATACAATACAGGCCCTAGAGTACCAAACACAGCAGTTTCCAACTCACCTTGCCCCCGCTGCCAGTCCTTCCCTACAGCCCTGCCAACCCATTTTAGATTTCTGACCTCCAGAATAGATTTGGTTTTTTAGGTTAATTCTTACTGGAGAATAGCTGCCTTACAATGTTGTGTGAAAGTCCTACCAGATTCTTGTCTTCCCCGTGGCCACGTGAGCCCTTCAGTCCCCGGCATGAGTGAAGCCACCGGAGGCAACATCCTGGCCAAGAGTCCACTAGGGCAGTGAGGGTGGGCAGGCCTGCTCCGGTCAGCTGCATCCAGGTATGTGTCAGATCTACAGAAGTTGCGGAGGAAACACAGCTCATTGGTAGGAGGTGGCAGATGCTCAACTCTGGTTATGCTGGAAAGAGAATGGGCTCTATGACCGGACGGCACAGGGTTCGGACGGCACAGGGTTCGCAACCAGCTCTGCTGCTTCCAAGCTGTGTGACATTGGGTGAGTGACTTAAGCAACCAAGCCCCAGTTTGCTCATCTCTCTAATGGGGTAACAGCCCAGGCACCTTGCTGGGCTCCTCCTCCCTTTTTAAGAGGGAAAGTACACACTATCTGTTGTCATCTTCCCAGTGTTCTTCCACTGCCAAAGCATCAACTTCAAACAGTTAAATAAATGACTTCATGCAAATATAAGGCAACCGAAATCAGAAAGAAAGGTAACTAGCTCAGAGAGTTAAGTGAAAGTCACTCAGTCGAATCCCACTCTTTGCGACCTCATGGACTATATAGTCCATGGAATTCTCCAGGCCAGAATCCTGGAGGGGGTAGTCTTTCCCTTCTTCAGGAGATCTTCCCAACCCAGGCATCAAACCCAGGTCTCCCATATTGCAGGCAGATTCTTTACCAGCTGAGCCACCAGGGAAGCCCAAGAATACTGGAGTGGGCAGCCTATCCCTTCTCCAGCGATTCTTCCCAACCCAGGAATCAAAGAGTAAAATGGGTGTTAATAGTCATTTAAAAAAGAATGTCAGAGGGGTAGGGGGAGGAAGAAGGGATGAACAGGTGAAGAGGAGAAGAGGGGGACTCGGGGGCAGTGAAACCCTCCTGTACGTTTCTCAAATGGTGGAAGCGTGACATTATGTATTTGTCCAAACCCATAGATCTGTACAACACAGAGACACAGAGCCCTTGCATAAATTATGGACTTGATAATAAGGCCTCAATATTGGTTCAGCCATTGTAACAAAAAGCCCCACACTGATGCAAGATATTGGTAACAGAAGAAATTGTGTTCCAGAGCTGGGGATTGGGGATCAGGCGTGGCAGAAGTGACATACAGTCATTCTCTGTACTTTCTTCCCAGTTTTTCCATAAACCTAAAACTGCTCTAAAAATATAAAGGCTAGTAAAGGATAGTCTATTAACAATAATTTTAAAAAGAGGGGCAGAGGGTGGTACCGACAGGCACACCATGTGCCAAGGCCTGGGAGTGAGAGGGAGAGGTGGCGGGCGACAGGGAGGCCGCAGAGGGTGTGAGACGCAGGGAACCGGGTGATCAGTTTGTTTTCTGGAGCTAGTGTTCTGGCTGCAGACCTTCTCGCCCCTCTTTAAGGCTCATTTCAGTAGATTAGAAAAAGGGCTGGGGCACTGGGGGGTGCTGCCCACTGAGCAGATGCTTCACCTAAGGGCCCCTCCCAGGCTCAGTCATCTTTGTCCTGGGCCGCCTCCGGCCCCTCTGCTCCTTGACTCCGGCCTCATCTCCTGGATCGCTTGAAAGCTGCCTCTTCCACCAGGCAGCCTCAGAGGGGCCTTGTGAGGAAGACCCCAAATCCCTGTCTCCTCTCCACCCCAGCACGGGATCTGGGAGAGAATTTCCTGAACGTGGGACACAGACATCGCAGAGTCAGAGGACATGGCTTTTAAGTGGACCTAAAATACGTCCCCAGCAGGGAATTCCCTGGTGGTCCAGGTCCTTGGTCACTCATGGCTCTGGGGGTTCAGTCCCTGGTTGGGGAACTAAGATCCCACAAACCTCACAGCACAGTCAGAAACAAAACAAATGTCCCCATAAACTCACACAGATCTCCCCAGAGGGCTCCCCAGGGGACGTCCTCCAGCCCAAGCCTCGGCTCAAGGTTGACCGTCCCCTGGGCCCCAGAGCCGATCCAGCCCTCCTCCCACTTGGCAAACACTTAGCCTCGACGAGAGATTGGCCCTATTGCCTGCCTTAGTCACCCTCACCCACAGGGCAACCCAAGACACTGGCACCTACAGAAGGATCTGAGTTTCTTAGAACATTCTCTCCCCCTCAGGGGGTTTAGCATGCCTGCTCTCCCTGATGGGTTTTCGCTTTCCCTGGATGGTGCCCACCAAGTCCTCCAGGCAAGTCTTGCACAAATACGCCTCCTTTAGACACTTCTTCCTGCCTCCAGGAGTGTGAACCGGTGCTGGGCTGAGCCCTGCACCCCTTGTGGCTGCCCAGCCTCGAGACGGAAGAGTCCAGAGACCTCAAGAGAGACCTCAGTGGCTAATGGGATGGGGGAATCTTACACAAAGCAACACCCCAATGTGTGCGGAGAACATAATAGCAGTCTTTGGCACTTAAGGGAGAAAGAGGCTCCGTTAATGAGGGAACTGACGTCAGGTGGGCCCGGCTACCAGGCTGTGTAGTTAAGTGAATTGGATAGTCATGTGAGTGAGGCAGGGCCTGGGTGAGCAGAGGATTCACACAGAGCCACAGAACAGCCATCTTTAAAACGTATATACTTAAAAAAAAAAATCTTGTTTCTTTGGCTGTGCTGAGTCTTTGTTGCTGCGTGGGCCCCTCTCTAGTTGCAGTAAGTGTGGCTCTCTCATTGCTGGCTCCCCTCCACCCGCTTTGTGGTTCACACGCTCCAGGGCACACGGGCTTCAGCAGCTGTGGCTCACAGGCCCAGGTGCCCCCAGTAGGTGGCAGGATCCTCCTGGACCAGGGATCGAACCCAAGTCTCCTGCACGGGCAGGCAGATTCTTCACCACTGAGCCACCAGGGACGCCCCAGAACAGCCATCTTGAATGGCCTGACCATTCTGCTAGTGACCTGTTATTTACAGCCACTCCCCCATCTCCCGGCAGCAGGCACCCCGCGTCTATAACCAGAAGGGGACGTTGTGAAACAACGTTGTCTTGCTCTGTCTCACTGCACACTATGCCAGCCTTCTCGCTGTTCACATTGTTTGCTGAACCCAGGTTGGGCAAGGCATAAGCAGGGAAGCTGGAAGAAGATTCGAGGAGCCTTAGGAACTGCAGACACGCTTATTCTCTAATACAGCTGGTGCGGCGTCGAGAGGATCTCAGCTGAAGCTTATATAGGCAGGCAGAGCAAACGTGGCCTGTGGCGACGCCAGCGCACCGGGACCTGCGTGTGCAGCGCTGTAAGTGATCTCAGCTGTTAGGTCAGCAGGCGAACTCACTGTTTGCAGGACTCGGGGTGAGAGGGCCTGACCGTCGCTATCTTGGCTGCGTGTTCTTTCCCTGCAAACGTCAAGCACCCAGACTCCTCTGCCCTTGGTTAAGTCCCGACACAATGATGTCCAGCAGCCTCTGCCTCTTTCTCCAGCTCCCAGACGGAGGGCAGGGAGCCACAGGTGGAGCGAGCAGGACGGAGGCCCACGGCAGCCCTCACACTGGAGGGCCCTGCCGGATACACAGGCTCTGGCAGGAATCTGGAAACGAGAGTTTTTTCTCTACTGGCAGCTGGTTAATTTGGCCGTGGCATCCCCTGTCCCTCCCACCCCATTTCTGTACGCAGCCTGTGTAAGGACGTGTGAGTCTTCTCTTTGGAGCAAACCCTGGCTGTGGGGGGAAGGCCTGCTTATTCCTCAAGTCACAATTATAAGGGGGAAAGCTGATGAGAGGAGTACTTTTAACGAAGCTCAAAGCTCTCTCTGGCTGCTTTTTGAGAATGAATTAGAAGGAAGCAGGTGTGGAGACAGAAAGACCTTCTCCCTCTTCTCCACCCCGGGGGTCGCTAGTGAAAGGGGCCACTCCTCCCTGGCCTGGCACACCCAGCATCCCTGTCTGGCCCAGGAATCTTCCGGAGCCCAGAGGCACTTCAGGATTGCCCTCTGTGGCCCAGCCCCTCTCTTCCTTGGTCAAGTTTTCAGTGGGGTCCGGTGTCACCGTTGGCACCGCTCCTGACTGCAAAGGCTGGGAAAGAAACCCAGCCCGCATTCCTGCGAGGGAGCATGACCCACTGTCTGGCTTTGACACACTAGAGCCTTCAGAGTATTTTCCAGCCTCACTGAAGAGGTGCGGAGAGCAAGACACAGTATAATTCACACCTGTGACAGGAGACGAGCTGGGTTAACTGCAAACAGCAACTTTTCTTAAATCCGTCAGAGAACTGAGGCTGCAGGACAGCAACTAACTTGAAATCTGGGGAGAGATCAGAGCTAAGCACTTGCTTATGTGATGGGGTCGGTGGGGATGGGGGGCAGACACTTCTGACCGTGTATACGCTGGTCGGAAAATGTAACTAGAAAATTTTCATTCCTGCTCAGGACTGAGAGGCCAAACAACCAAAACATTGGAGTTTAGAACAGAGAAAGATTTATTTCAGGGCCAAAGAGAACAGGCAGCTCATGCTCAGGAAACCCCAATTCCCTGATGGCTTTTGGAGAAAGACTTTTTAAAAGCAAATCTTGGGGTGATGGCTGTAGGGAGTAGGACTTTCTTCTGATTGGTTGGTGGTGAGGTAACCGGGTGATTTCCTTGAATCTCATTCTTCTGGTTCCAGCCAGTGTGGGGTCTACGTGCTTGTGGCCAGGTGTAGGTACCATCCTCCACCTGGGGGTCTTAGTTTTTGGAAAACAACTCAAATATATTCTAGATTGTTATCTTCATTCCTTCAGGAGAACTAGACTCCTGTGATCCTGTCCTCTTAACTGCCTGAGCCTGCTCTTTGGAACTAGGGGAAGGTCTAGGCATCTTTTTCTACAAACAGGGGACACAGAGGGGATTTTAGAGCTGGGGGGCCTCACGGGGCCCTGCTTGGTTTCAAAGTCCCCCGAGAATGTTCTGTGTGACTGTACCACCAACTGCATACCCAGATATGTTTATTTTGTCTTTTGATCTTTCAGTTCAGTCGCTCAGTCATGTCCAACTCTGTGACCCCATGGACTGCACCATGCCAGGCCTCCCTGTCCATTACAAACTCCTGGAGTTTACTCAAACTCGTGTCCATTGAGTTGGTGATGCCATCCAACCATCTCATCCTCTGTCATCCCCTTCTCCTCCCACCTTCAATTTTTCCCAGCAGCAGGGTCTTTTCAAATGAATCACTTCTTCCCATCAGGTGGCCAAAGTATTGGAGTTTCAGCTTCAGCATCAGTCCTTCCAATGAATATTCAGGACTAATTTCCTTTAGGATGGACTAATTGGATCTCAAGAGTCCAAGGGACTCTCAAGAGTCTTCTCCAGCACCATGGTTTAAAAACATCAATTCTTTGCCACTCAGCTTTCTTTATAGTCCAACCCTCACATCCATACGTGACTCCTGGAAAAACCATTGCCTTGACTAGACGGACCTTTGTTGGCAAAGTAACGTGTCTGCTTTTTAATATGCTGTCGAGGTTGGCCATAGCTTTTCTTCCAAGGAACAAGTGTTTTTAATTTCATGGCTGCAGTCACCACCTGCAGAGATTTGGGAGCCCCCAAAATAAAGTCTGTCACTGTTTCCATTGTTTCTCCACCTATTTGCCATGAAACGATGGGACCAGATGCCATGATCTTAGCTTTATGAATGTTGAGTTTTAAGCCAACTTTTTCACTCTCCTCTTTTACTTTCATCAAGAGGCTCTTTAGTTCTTTGCTTTCTGCCATAAGGGTGGTGTCATCTGCATATCTGAGGTCACTGATATTTCTCCCAGCAATCTTGATTCCAGCTTGTGCTTCATTCACCCCGGCATTTCGCATGATGTACTCTGCTTAGAAATTAAATAAGCAGGGTGACAATATACAGCCTTGACATACTCCTTTCCTGATTTGGAACCAGTCTGTGTTACATGTCCATTCTTACTGTTAGCAAATGCTTTCAGGGAGATGATATGGGGTGGGAGGTGGGAGGGGGCTTCGGCATTGGGAGATCGTGGACACCTGTGGCTGATTCATGTCAATATATGGCAAAACAAATGCAGTATTGTAATGTAGAATAAAGTATTAAAAAAAAAGTTAAAAGCAAAATCACCTAAAATTGGAGCATATTTAGGCATCAACTTTTTACCTAAGTATTAATCTAATCAGATTATCTAATTTTTCTTGAATTAGTCATTAGTGTCAGGTAGACTTTTTTAAAATATATTAGCATAAAGTTGTTTTTGTTAAATTATCATTTGAAATTATTGTATCTGTTAATCATTTGCTTTGAAATATAAAACTACATGGGCATTTTCATCTCTGCATTTTCTCTTGCCATGATAATATTAGCCATAAATTGTATATTTTATGATTTATTAATAAAAAATTACTCAACAAAACAAAACAAACAAAAAAAAAGAAATATTAGTTTTGTTTTACAATCATCTAAAGCATTTATAGGTGACAGTGTTTAATTTTACCTGAGCCCTGTGCTCTTGAAAAACAGTGACTTTAAAGGAATACCCCCTCACCCTTTTGCATTCTGAAAACAAAAAACCACAAAATATCTCACTACAAAGAACCTTCTTTCCACATGACATAGGTATGACCCATGGATGCCCCCACTGTTTGTAAAGGACAAGGCCAGACACAGACCCTCCAAGTTCCCGTCTTTGCCTCCTAAACCACAGCTGAAATGTTGGTCCTTACTGGCCATCAGAGCAAAATGCTTGTCAGTCCAGCTTTGGTTGTTTCTCTCCTTCCTCCAGATCCTGAACTCTGGCCCACCCTCAGCCGGAGCCAGCACGCAGCCCCCTTGGAGAATACGCTGGACTCTGGGTAAAGCATCCTCTTCTAGAAAGAACGAGGGTGGGGAAGTGGAGTGAGAAGAGGCTTGTTTACTCCCCTCCTAAATGAAAACCTCCTTTATACCCAAAACCTGAGCCCTTGCAGGCCTCAGAGTCAAAGCAGCCTCTCTTCTGAGATATTGTCCGTCCCTCTGTTGCAATCACCCCTTCTTTCCTCCTTTACAAGAACCCTTTCGGACAAAAATCTCCCCTTACTAACCCCAGACTTGTTTTATATTTGAGCCCTGGCTTTCTAAGTCAAGTCTACAAGACAGGCACTTTCAGAGAGGCCTGGCTTTTATTACCTGTTTCCCCACACCATTCCCCATACCTCTCCCTTTAGGTAATTTTTTTCTTTAAGTTTTTGGCTTATCCTTTCATTTTGTAAAATATAAGGCAAGATGCACCCTTGCTCCCATTTTTGGAGAACCAAGGCAGTCAGCCCACGTGCGCCATCTCCATTTTTGTACGTGCAAGCCTCACCCAGGATGTCCCAGCTTAACAAGCTGTCCACAGGGAGACCCTGGGCTTCAGCAAGATTTCAGGGAGATGAAAGCACTTTGCAAATCAGTGGCCCTCAAACTTGAGTGTGTCCTAAATCACTTGGATGGCCTGTTACCAGGTCCCACCCAGAGTTTCTGACTCAGTGGGCCTGGGTCGGGGCCGGTGAGAGTTTGTCTGAGCTCCCAGGGACCAGACCTTGAGAAGCACTAGTGTGAGCCCCACTTAGGGCAGGGCAAACATACTCGAGTCTCCCTAAGACATCAATACCTCCAAGTACAGGGCCTGTGGGGATATTGATGGGAACGTAGGCCCTGGCTTGATATAGACCTTAGCTTGACATTCCAGTTTGAAGTTCTCTTCTCAACGGTCACCCGTGGACCGGAAGCTTCTCCTGGGAGCTTGTTAGGGAGGCAGACCCTGACCCAGGCCTGGTAAATCAGAGTCTGTGGTTTACAAAGAGCTCAGGTAAGGCTGTGCTCCCTCAGGTGAGAGGCACTGGCCTGAGTCTCCCTGGTTTTTATCTATGGAGTAGGGGGCTGATGGCCCCTGGAATGAAGCTGAAGAGGGCAGAGGCTTTGTCTGAGCTTTGACTGAGCAGGGCGAGCGCTCAGCCTCTAGCCAAAGGAACGGGCCTCCTCCTTGTGGTCTCTCTGCCCCTACCCACAGCAGACCCCATCCGGGCAGTGTTTGGCTTGAGGGACAGCTGGGCAAAGTGGTGCCAGGAGTCCTGGCTGCCACCGCCTGAGTGCCCGTCCCCGAGGGCTTCGCTCTCCTTCCTCTGTACGGTGTTCAGGGGTGTGGGCTCGGTCCTGTGACCCCACAGACTCTGTTCCAGAGGATAGCAGCCTGAAGCTCCTTATGCCTGGGGGTGTCTGCTTGGAGCCTGGAAATGAACTAGTTGGAGGAAATTTTGGCAAAAGTCACGAGGACACTTAGCAAATCCATGGCTGTCTGGAGTGAGGGAGGGGACTGAGAGACACCGTCTGCCCCCGGCTCGCCCCGTCTACCCGGGAAGTGCTCAAGTCACTGGGCAGAGGGTGTGGGTGGTAGGGGCGGCCGGGGCCCGAGGCTGGAGTTTCCCCTTGGGCCCTCTGTCCACCTGCGGGGCCAGCTCAGACAGGAGGGTTCATGGGATGGCAGGAGAAGGTCCCAGAGAAAATGCCGAGGCCACCGAGAGACTAGCCTCTGGCAGGTGAGGCAGGGGCTCCCCACCCCCGTGATGGACCCCTGTTCAGAGTCTCAGCAGGCTCCTTCCTCTCCTTTCTCTCCAGGTGAGGTCACCTCAGCCCACCAAGTTCCCCTCCCCTCCCCGTCCCTATTGCTCACCAGACCCTGCTCCAGGAGCCGGAAGACAGCATGACTCTGATTCCTTCTGTCCCTGTGAGGCAGGCGGCTCAGCCTCGACTCCCAGCTCAGGGCCTCCCTGGCCAGGTGCTGGGGCTGAAACCAGCTCCCCTCGGGGCTGTGAGGGGCTGATGTGTGTGGGTCTAGGACCCTCACCCTGTTCTAGGACCAAAGACAGCCAGGGTGGCTGTGTCCTCTAGAACAGAGGCCTCTGCTCTGAGCATCACAGGGTCCTCCTGACTTTTTCAGGAGTCCTCCACTCCACCCTCCGCTCCTGGCAGGTGTTATTCCATTTTACACATGAAGCCACTGAGGCTCAGTGATAACTGGCCACTCAAGGTCCTACTGACGGTCAGTAAAGGGTTGTCAGCACCCAAAGTGAAGGTCACTCGGTCATGTTCAATTCTGCGGTCCCAAGGACTATACAGTCCGTGGACTTCTCCAGGCCAGAATACTGGAGTGGGTAGCTGTTCCCTTCTTCAGGGGATCTTCCCAACCCAGGTATCAAACCCAGGTCTCCCACTTTGCAGGTGGATTCTTTACCAGCTGAGTCACCAGGGAAGCCCAAGAATACTGGGGGTGGGGTGGGGGTGGGCATCCTATCCCTTCTGCAACTATCTTCCTGACCCAGGAATCGAGCTGGGGTCTCCTGCATTGCAGGTGGATTCTTTACTAGCTGAGCTTCCAGGGAAGCCTACGTAGCACCCAACATCCTGCTCATTGTCCTACTAGGCCAAGCAGGTGGAGAGAGAGACTGAGGGGTCTCGGGGCCTAGACTGGGACTCTGGGTTCAGAGGCACAAAGGCCATCCTGCTGTGCTGGTGACCGGTTCTAACGTGTGGCTCTGTGAAGGCTGAAAGCCCAGAAGAGGCCCTGTCTGCAGAGCCCACCTCTGAGTTATGGCCTCTGTTGGGTTTTAATAAAACCTGCCAGGGGAGGGTGCCTCATCTGACGTTGGAGTGCAGGCACTGACTCAGGCCCGCTCACCCCATCCTGCCTGGTATCATGTGGGAGGAACACTCTGGAGCCATCTGTTGGGTTTGGGATCAGAAGTCAAATAGCCTAGAAAGAGCTCCTTAGGCCCTGCCCCCTGGAGTGGGGCTAGCTGTAGTCAGGTCGGATGGTCAGTACAGGGCCAGCCTTGGGTGGGGCTGAACCATCCACTTGATGAAAATTTAACTCACAGACCGAAGCAGCAGGCCCTGGCATCTTGGGGGCAGCTGGCTTTGGCAGAAAAAACAGAACAGCTCAGAAGGAAAGAATGCAGCTGTGCTTTCATTAATGAATTTATTTCTCTTAAAAAAACCAAAACAACAGTGGTTCGATCTAGATACAGCAGCACTGTGACATATTCGAGGAAACATACAAAGATTCAGAGCAGCAGGAGAACAAAAGCCGGTATCTTCAGGAACGACCTCCAAAATGGAGCTATTTTTATTCATCAATGTTAAAATTTCCCTGAAAAAAAAAAAACCTTTGGATACTAGAAGGATTATTATTTTTGCACTACCAACAGCCACGAAGCTCTTCTAATTGAGAACACTTGCTTCTGATCTATTACAAAAAAACTTAGTGATGCACCAGAGCAAGACGTCTAGATTCTTCTTTTGGGGTGTGTCTTTCCCTCCGAAGGAGAGCTAACGTTTCAAAAGTTTTAGCCACTGTCCACAGCACAAGACTTTAAAGTCAGACATGATGAGCACCCACACCTGCTGGAGCTTGAAAAGCTGGGCTGGTTGGTTGTTGGTACAGAAGGGGTCTCAGGGGATGAAGTGTCACCGTCTCGGTCTGTTGTGATCAGAAAGACGTGAGCTCTCTGCTATTCATGACTCACAGCCCTGTGCTTGGAGATGCACAAAGATTTCACATGCTTTCTGTACAAAGGCTAAAATATTAGGAGGTCCTACTTCAGAGTGTGGAGCTAGAGAACAGGAGATGACCAGAGGGGTTGCCCCCAGGTACACAAGCTCACAGCAAACCGAGAGGCAAGCCCAGCGTCACCCGACTGGGGTCCCCTCTTCATCTCTGGGGACAGCTGTTCCCCTTGGCCGAGGCCTAGGGTGCCAAGTTCAGGGGCCGCGGGGCTCCCTCTGTATTGAGGTCTGGGCCAGCAGTTTGTGTGAGAAAGTTGGTGGGAAAACTTTGAGGGATGGGGGGAGGACAGGGTGTGAAAGGATGCGGAGCCTCCACGGTGAGCTGGGCACCTTGGGATAGCATAGACACCCCCTGCCTCCCGGAGGGCAGGCCCTCAATGTCATCCGGGCTTGCTAGGTTCAGGGGCAGGTGGCCGCATCCCACCTTTGCCTTGGATGCCAAGGCTGCATCCCCACACATGATCTCAGAACTCACTGCCATTTGCCCCCATGGGCTGCCTGAGAAGCATGCACACCCCAGACCCCACTGCAAGCTTCTGGGGAGCATGGCCTCCGAGACGGAGGCTCCCCTTTGCTAAGAGCAGTGCATTTCAGGGAAGAAGCCCTCCTGGGGCTGCTCAAGACAGAGTAACACTTGGCTACTGTGCCAGCCAGCTGCCTTTGCAAGAAGCCTCGTGGTTTTCAAAGTGATGATCTAGCCTAGAAAGATCAGAGGATGAGTTGTTGTGGGAGGTGGTGTCATCCTACAGGAAGGTGGGGTTGGGTCTTTGTGATCTTAAGAGCGATATTATGGGAGAACTCCCCAACCAGGGGCTCGAGAAACACTCCTGGTTCATGGTGATCATGGCAGAGAGACCACCCCTATCCCACCAGGTACAGCGGCTTGGCTCCTGAAAAGCAGAAGCAGATATGCTTTTGCGAGACCCTGCGTCTCACATCAAAGGCACAAAGTCAGCAAAGGTCTGGTGAGAAGAACATCACGACTTGAAGGAAGAAAGGCTCTTCCATGAAGAGCTCTAAAGATTTAAATCCACTCACTGTCCAAATATGCCTCATCCTGGACAGGTGGGTGGTAAGACGTTTTCTTCTTAACTGAAAAGAAATCTTAAAAAAAAATGCAGTTATAGAAAACAAGCCAGAGTAGAAGCTTGTGTGTGTGTGTGTCGGGGGGAGGGGGTTGGTGCAGGGTCGGGGCATCCAGGCGCAGGACCTGTGGGTACCCCGAGGGGAGGGGGCTCACTTTCAGGCACTATTCTAAATGAAGATACCTCTTCTCTGTACAGAGCGATGGGCCTAAGGAAGAGCAGGATTGCAAAGGCCAGCGAGTCTGACTGTCCTCTGGGCGCTTGGGGGCAGGTAGTGACTCTGAAGGAAGACGCCTGTGATTCTAAGAGCCACTCAAAGCTCTGTGCTTTCAGCATCTCTGCTCTCACAACGGAGAAACACACTGATTCATGTTTTCTTTCTTGCTCCTTGAGGATGCTTAATGCAAACAGACAGTGCATTGGCTGTGAGGTGCAAAGAGACGGACTTCTGCACACCAGTCGATTTGGAAAAGCTTGGGTCGCTGTGAATGCGGCAAAATGAATGAAACTTCTGGACAGGAGGGTGGTGGCATGGGCTGGTGACTGTCCTAGCGGGATGACTGTCCCTCTTTCCATTAAGAAAGGAAGATCAGTCCGAGCTCAAGGATATTAAAATACTGGTCAAAGAGCTCCACTTCCTCAGCAAAAATTCAGTATGGCTGTTTTTATTCATCTTGTACTCAGCCCAGGAAAGTGAAGGGAAGCTGCCTTGGAGACATGAGCTGGTCTTGAAAAAAATAATACTGTATTAAAGGGATCTGAGGGAAGCCCAGCTGTTTTCTGGCTCCCCTTTGCTTGTAAAATGGCCTCAAAATGGTCAGTTGCAAAGGTCGGGCGCCTGTCTAGCGCCCAGACCCAGTGGCAAGGTTTGGGGAAGGAGCATGGGAACTGCACACAAGGCTGACACACTGGCTTCTCTCTCTTCCTGAAACCTCAGGCTCCAAAGCTGCCTGGTCAACTAGAGAAGTTATGTTTGGGAGAATCAGAAGCCCCATGGGTGGCTTGAGGCAGTGGTTCTCACACTCCAGGGTGCAGCAAAATGACCTGGTGGGTTTGGGGTAGAGCCCGGAATCTGTATTTTGATGGGAGATGTTGCAGAAGGAAGTACAGGGCCCACGGTGGGAGAAACCCGGGTAGCTGCCTGGTGGCTGAGACCAGGTCTGACCGAGGTCAACTGGGCAGGCAGCGGAGCATGGGATGTTGGCCTTTCACCCCATCCGGGAGGGGGAGGCAAAGGCGGATTTGCTCCTTGTCATCTTGTGAAGGCAGCAGGGGAAGGCCGGAGGCAACCTGGGGCTGGACGGCCATGCTCAAAGGGCCCTTTAGAGGCCCTGGGCTGGCAAAGCCACCAAGTCCTGCTGGGGCTGCTTGTACCTGGAGATTTGAGATACCCAGTTAATACGCGCCTGCCCTCCCTTGCCCAGAAGGGACGGTGAGTCCTGAGCTTCTTTGGTGGCCCATCCTCTCCCATTTGCTTGGAGAACCAACCACATCCATCCATCCATCCATGTCACCTGGGCCCCTTGACGCTCTCAAGACCCTCTGATCCGTATACTCAAGGGATGTGCCTGGAGGCCCTGGGCAAACCACTCTCCCCTCTACAAACCCAAGACCTCTGCCCCCTGATGCTTCCATGGGCCGGAAGGGCTTGAGACTCTTGGGGTTCCATGATTATCTTTCCTATGTGTCTCTTTAAAATAGACTAAAGTAATCCCGAAATGCAAGACTCTTGAAAACATATTGGCTCCAGCAGTCAGAACCTGCTCAGAAAGAAAGAGGCCTAGACACCATTGTGCTGAAGACTCTCAGCTCAGTGGCCGCCTTTCAGAAGGAAGAGGAGGCCAAGCCTGAAGCAACGGTGGCACCATGAGCCCCCAAAGGGAAACTGCATGTTGTGATGGAGCAGAGCTCAGGTGACTCCACGCACCCAGTGGAAGCTATTCTGGCTGGGGGTGATGTCTCAGTGTGCCTTTGGGCATTTAATTCAGATGGTTACAAGCCAACAGTTGAATGAGGGTGCCAATGGAGGAAAAGCTTATAGAGATGGATACAACCAATCCTTTAAAGGTGAAGTGTGGATCATTTTCTACATTTAATAAAAACATTTTCTCATTTGAGGCTCTGGAAGTCTTGAGTCACATTTTTCATTGCTGTTGTAAATCCCCCCTCCCACCAACCCCCTCTAAAATGTCTTAAAACACATGGTTTAACAGTGGCTGCACAGAAAATATACACCCTCAAAGTCTGACTTTCTTTTAAATACAAATATACAAAATGTAAACTGAGACAATAGAGAAATTTACAAAACTTTTCTTTAAAAATAATAAAGACAAAATTCAGTTCTAGTTATTAGGATGCTATTAAAACACGTGCGAGTTGAATCCGACTGGATTTCTATTGCAATGTTCGCCAGAGACACGTCCAATCCACCTCGGCTCGAGGGCCGCCTCCAAACACAGACCTGAGTGGAAATCTCTTTGAGGAACTGGGAGGCTCCCCATCTCAGGGGTGGGCAGCCTCCTTCCCCGGCTCCTGGAGGGCTTCCCCGCCCGCCCGCCAGGGTGGGAGCTCCTCCGGTTGCAATTCTGCTTCTAAGAAGAAGGGTCCAGGCTGGTCCCACCGTGGACTTCAGGCCAGAGCTGCAACTAGCTGCTTCCGGTGGAGTTTGAACTCACGTGGTTTGAATTGATGTGGTGGTTAAAACTGGTCTTGGAATTGGGTGAACTCTTGGAATTGTTCTGATGCTGGGAGGGGGGGTGAGCAGAGAGGAGAGAGGAGAAAGAGCAAGTCAGTCATTGCAGAGTCAGGCCCTGGGGCCCTTGCCTCACAGGGGCCTCGGAATCTGAGCCGGAGAGGGGCTCGGGTGACCAGCCCTGCCTCTTGCTTTCTGCTGCCTTCTGTTTTCCCCCTGCAGGCCTAGGGTCCACAGACCACCCTGCGAGTGGAGGGCTTTTCCTGGTGCCCGGGAGAAGCTATGAAATTCACAGAAGCCCAAGGCAGGGAGGAGGCGGTCCCTCTATATTAATATCTACATGGTTAGACCTGCTGGCCTGGAGTTAGGCTGCCAGTTCACACCCTAAATGTGCCACTTCTTGGCTGAGTGACCTTGAGCAAGTGTCTAACTCCCTTGTTTGCCTAGCCTTTGTAAGGTGGGGTAGGAGCCACTTGTGCCCGGGGCTGTTGGAAAAAGGAAACAAGGCTGTGTGTACAAAGGGCTCTCTTGGGTGCCCAGCTCCGGAACCGTAAGCTGCTCATCCTTAGTACCCCCGGCAGTGTCTCAGCATCCCATCCCAGGAGAAGAAAGTTCCAGGCGTCTGCTCCCACTGTTGGTGGTGCTGAGGCCACTGTTCTCCACCCTACTAAGTCCTCTTCCCACCCCAGGCAGCGCGCATCTCCATCCTGCATTTTCCGGTGGGCAAGCAGAGGCTGGGAGAGGATCAGTGAGCTACCACCCAGCCAGGAAGGGGTCAGGCTGGATTTGAACCCGGACTGTGAGCTTCCATAGCAAACGCCTATCCCAGAATCTGGGGCTGTCCTGGGGTGCTCGTCCATGTCAGAGATGGAGGTCATTTCTGTCTAGAATTTCAATTTTACTTGATGGAGGCATTTGAAAATTATATTTTTATAGTAGGCGGAGATGAATATGTTTGTGGAATAGAGGGTGAAACTCTCATGAAGTTTCTAGATAAAACTGCAAACTTGGGCCCTCAGTCTGCATTTTCTCTCTAGATTCTGCCAGATCCATGCTCCCCACCCTATTATCCCAGATCCTCTGCGTGGGCTCACAGGCTGTGTGACCTTGAGCAAGTTCCATAACTCCTCTCAGCCTCAGTTTCCTCATCTGTGAAATGGGGTGATGGGAGCACTTCTGGGGCTCACCCTCCGTTAAGGTCCCCAAAGGAGGGATGCGGTTTGCCTGCTGCTGCATCTTAAGTCCTCAGGTAACAGTCTGGCATGACCAGGTTCTCAACACATACTGGTGGAACGAATAGCTGAATGGAGGCCTGCGGTTTTATGAAGATTAAATAAGAGACGCCTTCAAAAAGCACTCAGCGCAGGGCCTGGCCCATGGTGGAGCGCCACAAACAGCCACCTCTTCCCTGTTATTTAAGCGGGAGGGAGGTGAGACGCCGAGGGTCTGGGGACAGAGCTGCACCTGCCTTCACCTCTTCATCCCCCTGGGGGAGAGGGCTCCTGTGGGCTGGGAGAGAGGAGAGTAAGGAACCAGGGCCTCGCAGTCCTGGGGATGGGGCCACGCCTTCTTAAAGGGCCAGGCCAGGAGGGGGGCGCTATGGTGGCTAACCCCTTCTTGGTGGCAGGGGTGAGGGCAGGGCTCTCTCTCGAAGGCCTGCCTGGTCCTGCCTGGGACACTTCTCCCATTTGGCCCGAGCAATCCTTGATCCAAGACCAGGCTCTGAGAGAAGGGACAAAGTCTCCTCTGGCTGCCGGCTGGAAGGCCCAGCATCAAACTACAGGGACCTCCTCAGGAGCCCCGAGGTTCCGTGGGGACCGCCTCTCCATCACCAGGTACGCCTGTTCTTTGTCAGATCTTTGCAGGCATAACTGGTGTCGCCTTTACAACGACTCTCAACCAGGGACGTTTTGTCCCCAGACCCTGGGGACATTTTTGACCGACCTGCGGGAGTGGATGCTACTGCCATCTACTGGCTGGAGGCCAGGGGTGCTGCTAACCCCCTGAAGGCACAGGACAGCCCGCGCAGCCGAGTAAACCCAACCCGCCCACCGCGCTGAGGCCGGCCGAGGAGCCCTGACCGAGGGGGAGCTTTGGGTTTGCCCCTCCGCTCTGGGGACCCCATCAACCAGTGGGTTTCAGGGCACTTCGCACAGGTTGCCTGTCCTTCCAGGCTGCAGCTGCAGCCCCCCGTCTCCCCAGCCTGCAAGTTGGTCTCAGTCCTATGGAAGGGTCAGGCCTGGGTTCCCGGAGCTGAGACCAGGGCATCCAGGGTGGGGTGGGAGGGTCTCACCTGACGCTTGAAGAGCCTCTGGAGCAGCCCTTTCTTTGGCGGTTCCGGAGGGTGGCTTCGGTTCAGGTCCGGTGAGAGGGTACCGTGGGGTCCGAACACGTTCAGCTCCTTAAAGCACTCTGTTTCTATCATCTAGAGAAGCGGTCAAAACACAGGCGAGGCGAGGGGTTGTCCAGGTCATCCCGGGGGACAGGCAGCCCAGCAGCCTGGCCGTGGGCGACACGGTCCTGAGCCTGGTCCTGCCAGGCCCTCCACTCGCCCGGGCTGAGACCCCGGCAGCTTCCCGCCTGCCCGCTGCCTCTCCCAGACTGCCTGGTGAGCCGTCCTCACTCAGAAGACAGAAGCCGGCCACGGAGGTTGGGATGCGGGCGCTCATCTTCCAGCCGCCCTCAGCTCCTCCCTTCACCCCAGGGCTCTGCACCGTCCCACTCCAGGGCTGCAGGCCGACCTCCCCATCATGTCTATCTCACGGGAACCAGCTCGGACTGGGCTCCGCCCCCAGTGTGCAGTGCGGTAATGGAAGCACTCTGCTGGCTCACCCTCCACTAAGATCCCCAAAGGAGGGATGCAGTTTTGCCTGCTGCTCCACCTTCAGTCCTCAGTCCACCCTGACTCCATCATCCGCCTCGGGCCGCCAGCTGCTGCCCGTTTCCCAGCCACGCTTCTCCAGAGTCATCTGGACAGGCCTCCTCTCCCCGCCCTGCCAGCTCCTGACCCTGCACCACGCCACCACTCCAGTTCGCCCACCGGGACACTCCCCCGCCTCGCCGTCCCTTTCTGCCCTCGGAGCAGCCCCGCCCTCACTTTGGGGTGAAGCCGAGGACCCCACCATGCTCACCTCGCTTTGCCACGGGATGGGCACAGAGCCAGTGGAGAACTTGGAGTAGAAGTCGTCGTCTGTGTGGTCCAGGTTGACGCCCTTCACGGTGGAGAACTGCTCGATGTCCAACACGTCCTTGCAGTACACGGCCCGGGGCTGAGGAGGGAGGGATTTGAATGGGGACCGGGAGGCGGGTGGGGGGGCAGGGGTGGTCTCCCAGGGCCTCCCCCTTGCCCTGGGAACCTGCACTGCCCTGGCTCAGCGGGACCAAGAGGCGCCCAGTTGGGGTGATGAGAACTCCAGGCCCCTTCCTGCCATCACTGACCCATACAGGCTGTGACGGGGATGTCCCCAGGAGGACCACTCTGGCCCTTCCCACATCAGAGGCCACTCAGGGCTGGTGGGTCAGCATGCAAGCTCGTCTGCCACACACAGCCCTGGGCTGGGGTCCCAGCTATGGTGCTTAGGCACTTTGGGAAAGTCACATGACCCCTGAAGGCCTTAGTTTCCTTGCCTGCAAAATGGGGACAGTCGAGGCACCGGGACATGAGGCTGCCAGTGCTGCTGCGGGCCGGATGCTGTAACCCTGCTGATCTCTTTCATCTCACTTGTCCACCAAACAAGCTCTGGGGCTGCAGTTCAGGGACTCACAGAGACAAACCCGGGCCCTGCCCTCTGGGAGTTCAAGGTAGGTGGGGGAGGGCTCCCAGGGGCTCTAGGAGCCTGGGAATCTGGAAATGAAAACTTTATAGAGGTGATGAAGCTAGGATGGGTGCAGAGAGACCTCCCCAGACTAGGCGATGCTCTGCTACTGGCAGATGGGAGCCACCCCCTGCCCATGGGTCTCAGCCCCTGGTCCAGGGCCCCTCACAGATATTTAGCAAAGTTGAAGGTCGTAAACCAGTGCACAGGCTCAGTCCAGGCTGGGGAGCTACTCACATCTGGAATAAAGGGGGATCCAACATCCCGGCCTCTAAACGCTTGAAATTCATGTTCCTGAAGAAGGGGTGTCTCTTGACCTCCGCGGCCCCTTCCTCCTGGCAGCCCAGCCTCTGCTTCACATCTTTGGTGAGCAGCTGCAAAAGGGGAGCCCCATGAGGACACGGCAGGTGAGGAGCCTTTCCTCCTGCCCAGAGGCCCGAGGGGCAAGGGGCTTTGGAGAGCCTGTGATCACCTGCCTTTCACACAAGAATCCCCGAGCCATCCCCGCCAAGACATCTCTTCGCTCACGTCCACCAGGCCTGGGCCACCCCAGGTTCCCATCAGCCACCGCTCGACCCTGATTCGGGAGGCTCTCCTGAACCGCGGTGCGCTCTGTGGTCCCAGGATCCCAGCGTGCTCAGATGCCTGGAACCCTCAGGAGAGCAGGAGTCCTGACTGATTCTGCCCATGACAGCATGTCCAGTGCCTGGTGCGTACCTGGCACCCACTCATGTGTGCTGAACTGGCATCCCCTCTTCTGCTCCAGGTAAACTACCAAGGGCAAAGACTGGTCTGTGGGTTCTCTTATTCGTTTACTCGATTCAGAGGTGCATTGCAGACTTGCACCCAGGAGGTGCCGAGAGATGGGATCCTGAGGCTCTGCTTCAGCAAAGTCACGTTAAGAGGACCCATCATGGCAAGGCAGATGCGACACCACAGTGGCAAAGGAAATGAGAACTGGCTGTTAGCTGAGGGATCAGAAGGTGGTCTGGGGAGGGGGGTGTCTGAGACAGGCTTTCAAAGTGGGGAGAAGGCACTGGAAGGACCTGTGACAGAGTAAGCAGGGCGAGCTTGGAGAACACTCATCTTTGAGTCTGAGGGAAGGATGGGAGTGAGAGAGATGGGTAGAGTGAAAGGGACCAGCTGGGGAGAGTGATGGAGGGTCCTGAAGGCCAGGTCTAGAGGTGGGATTTTTAATACAGAGGTAGTGGGGAGCCAAGGATGGTTAGGGGTGGAGGAAGGTCCTCATCACAAACAAAAGGCAGGATGGAAGGTTATTAGGAGAGGAAGGGGCTGTAGGAACAGACATGCCACCAGACCAAACTGGAGGAAAGTATGAATGAAAGATGGTGAGGGGGGAGGAGGGAGGCGGAGGGAGGGGGAGGGGCTGGCCTCGTCTTCATGACTGCAGGGCATCAGCCCCCTCCCCAGTCCCAGGGTAAGCCTGTGCTTCTCTCTCCTCCCCGCCACACTGAGCACTCCACCGTGTACACAGTTGGAATCTACTAAGTGTCTGCTTCGAGACTGAAATCAAAGTGGGCAGCTCGCACCTTGGAGGGAGTCCAGCCCTTTCTTTTAAGAGCATCCTGATGCCCTCTGCACATGCTCATTCTGAGAGGCAGGGGGCCTCCTGGGGTCTACGGTCTAGAGAGGAGACTTGCTGGGACTGCCCTTCCCCCAAACTAAGGAATGAAAGGCCTTGAAGGGATGAAGCTGTGAGACAGCCGCTCACAATGTTGCCCCATTCGGTCTACCGACCCCCCAGGCAGGCTTGGCCCCGTGGACTGGTGGCTCGGGGCCACTCCTGCTCTTCTCCTGGGGCTTTGCTTGTCTCCAAGAAATCGCAGAGGCTGCAGGCCCCAAAGGCTGCAGGGGCTGGCCAGACAGATGAGACAATGAGGGTAAAAGGTGAGGGGGTGGGCCGCGTGGGCCATGCCAGGCTGTCCCTCAGCTCCTGCCAGGCAGGAATGTTGGCAGGTGTCCGGGGCTTCTGCTTTTTTCAAAAGAAGCCAGAAAATCCAGGTTTTTATGTGATTTTGCCCCATTTAAAAATCTTGACAATTAACCCACTATTCACTTTTTTTTCCTAAAACACTGTTCAGCTAAAATAAACACCCACCTATATGCTGCCTGTTTGCAATCTGGGCATCAGGTCAAGAGTTCACAAATATTATATCAGGTATAAACCAGGAGAAGCAAGAGGGAGAGATGCTGTGAGTTTAGGTGGATGGGGCAGGCAGAGAGGGCTTCCTGGAGGAGGATGACTAGAGATGGGCTGGAAGGATGGGTGAGACTGAGAGGGATACAGGGCTAGTGGGGAAGAACAGTGCTGGGACTCAGCAGGGGCCTAATAAAGGTGGGGGCTGAGGTCTGGGCTTAGGGACTGGACCCAGGAGACAGGACAGTGAGATGCATGCCCTTCTGGACCACAGGGGCAGTGGAGGCGGTCTTGTGGCTGCCAAGATGGAATGGGGGCTGGGGACTAACTTTACTGCTGTTTGTGGAAAAAGTCTTCCTCAGCAGGTGGGGGCTGGAGCTGCCCAGGGCCTCCGGGGTCTCCTTACGATCAGGCCCTGCTATGTCCTGAGCCTGGTGTCCCTTGGTGGTGACAGGGCAAGCCTGGCTGCCAGACCAGATGGGTTGAGGTTACGGGCATGGAAGTCCAAGATCAGACTTCCAAGACCTCAGGGTCATTTGCAAGGGGGCAGAGCAAGACCAGAGGGCTCCAGAGGTTCTTCTAGCTGAGAAAGACGAGGGGACCTTGGTTTTGACAGTTGCACCTGTGAGCCCAGGTTTGCCTGGAGCCCCAAGCTCAGCTGCTGCCTTCCCTGTAGTGGCCCCCAGGGGGGCAGCAGAGGAACAGCAGTGCCCCAGAGCTGATGACTGTGGGCAGGGGGCCCTCTGTGCCTCTCTGTCCTCTCAGCGGGTCCCCTGTTGCTCCCAGGGTGTCTCAAGAACGGCTTCTCTGAATTCCTGACCCTGAGCCAGGGCACTTGATGACGCACTGACCTTCCATGCCTCACCCAGTTAGGTCCCAGCAGATAGGTACCTAGTTGCAACATCAACCAAGTATTGTTAGCTCCCCCCCCCTTTCGACTCCACCCCCTCCCCCAGTTTCAACCATTCCCCTGCCTCTTGCTGCCTTGCTCCTCTTGTCCCTCCATCCCAGCTCTGGCTGCCGTGACCACCTGTCTCCTTGGGGGCCGCCCAGCTGCAGGCTGGCCCAGGCGTGTGGTCCGGGCATGTGTTTGCTGTGTACACGCCATGCCTCCCTCACGGCCTCTCACACACGCAAATGACAGATCTATGGTTCCTCTTTGGAAGTGGTCAGATGGCAGCTCTAGGCCAACTCCTTCTCCCGGTGCCTCTGTGACGTCAGACTGAGGCTGGTGAGAGGAAGTGGTCAGGCAGCGGGTGGCCGGCTCCAGGAGGGCGGCCTTCTGGGGGGCGGGAGCTAGGCCAGATGGCTCCGGGGCCCCTAGCAGTGCAGCCTCAGGTTTTCTAGGAGCAGAACTTCGCTACTTTTCATCTGTTTCCTGGGCCTGCCTTTCTCTGGACTCCGGCCTGGTTGTTAATGTTCACATTTCAGACCCTGAGGGTCAGATCCTGGTCTTGCTGTTCTAGTTGCAGAGCAGAGGGAGGAACCTGGGGGTTCGCAGGTACCAAGCGTTGGGCGCTCAGGCCCTTCCTGTCCCCGCGTGGCTGGCCTTAGAGGGCGGCTGGCATTAGTGGGCAGCTCCCAGCACAGCGGTACTAAACCCAGAGGGAAGAGGGACCTGGGGGACACAAGTGGGACTTGGAAGCCAGAGAGCCAGGCAGGGAAGGAAGCAGGCCCACCAGAACGAAGGAGAAGGGCCTCAGTCCAGGGGTGGACTCTCTTCAGCTTCACTTTTGAGGTCCTGCCACCCCATCCTCTACCCGGCTTCTAGCCCCCCAGTCTGGCCCCTCCCCAGCAGCCTGACAGCTGACACCCCCAGTGAGCCCTGCCTGGGGCCGGGTCAAATTCTCTATCCATGGATGCTGTCACTCAGGACCTCAGCAAGTGTGACCGACACTCCAGATAGTGGGTGGTAAACGTGATTAAGTGATGTTCGAAGGCTGAAGCTATCACCACCCACTGCCTGCAGCCCCTGGCCCCAGAGAGCACCAGGGACCCAGAGCTGGATGGAACAGGAGACCCAAGGTCAAGGGTAGGGGCTGTCCTGATGCCTTTGTATCTTGGGGGTCAGCTGGGAGCATCCCCTTTCTCCCCCCATGCTGACCTTCCCCCAGAGCTGGACATAAGAGTGCCTCTCCTTGCTCACTGCAGCCCCCCTCATCATGGAGCCGCCCTGCCCCACCCCAGGCTCCCTCCTTGAAGCATCTGTCAACCATCCCAGTCCACAGACCCAGTGGCTTCATCGTCTACACCTAGCTTGCCCTGCCCTTGCTCCTATCTGCCTGTTTGCTGTTCTCAGCTAGGGGCCAGGAGGGGAGCCGGCACTGGACACCGGCCCTAGGGCGATGTCTGGCTCACCGGGAGCTCACCATTTTGCAGATGGACTTGGCCTCCTCGGAGAACTTGTGCGAGTACACCTCCTCCGTCTCCAGCACCCGGCGGTCCACCTCCTCCCCGCTTCACCTTTTCCTTGCGGCCGCGGAAGGGCGACTGGCCCTCGATCATCTCGTAGATGAGGCAGCCCAGACCCCAGTAGTCGGGGCTCAGGCCGTACCTCTGGTTGTTCAGGACCTCTGGAGCTGGGGGCAGAGCAGGAGATCCAGGGGACGTGAGAGACAGCTGGTGATGGGTCAGAGCCGGGCACATGAGGCCAGGACTGGGATGCTGATGGAGCCTCAGGACATCCTGCAACTAGGGAGTGATGGTACTGCTCACAGGAGGCCTGGGGCTCCAGGGCTGGAATCCCTTCCTGCTGCTGACTCCTGCCCACCAACTGCTAGAAATACCGCCTCTTCCTGGGAGCCTGCCGTGGTTGCTCTTCTCTGCGCTCCCAAAGGACTCTTGACTGTGGCTTCAGAAGCCTGACCATGGTGGATAGAAACAACCCATTCCCTTGAAGTCTCCCCTACTAGACTGTGAGCTGCCTCATTTCCTGCTGTGCCTGATAACAGGTACGATGCCTGGAATACAGTAGGTGTTGCAGGCACATATTCATTTCAAAGAATGAAAGTGTGTCCACCCAAAGTAAAGATGACTTTAAATGTATCTGGAATTCCAGCAGCATCTCACTATGACTTCCCTAACACTTTGATTAAATGGATTATGGATTCACCAGAGAAGCGCAAGAGAAGATAGGCAGGCTGCATACATCCAGGAAGGCTAATGTATCCACATGGGTGTGGACACTGTGCATGAAAAGATGACACAGATGCCCAAGCAGACACACACAGAGTGCACAGATGGATGTATCTATCCATCCATCACCCACCCATCCACCCATCATCCATCCACCATTTATCTATCCATCCATCACCCATCCATCCATCATCCATCCATCACCCATCTATCCATCATCCACCCACCCATCATCCACCCATCTATCATCTATCTATCCATCCATCACCCATGCATCCACCATCTATCCATCGATCCATCATCTATCCATCCATCATCCATCCATCTATCTATCCATCCATTTATTAACCTGGTCATCCATCAATTATCTATCACCTATTGATCATCTATCCATCTGCCCATCCATCAGCATTCACATAGGTATACATACCTCCGACATACACGTAGACACATACCCCATGGGTCCCCCAATATCATGCAATCTGAAAAGGACCCTCTGACACCAGAGTCCAGAACTCTGAGCGTGGGCTGCTGGCATGAGCCCAGAGGAGGACAAGTGTCCCCATCCCTTGGAGCTTTCTCAAGTCCTCTGCCTCCTGGGGTGAGCGGGTGGATGTGTTTGAGGTGTATGGGAAGATGCCCAGGGAATATCCCCTATTTGGTAGGCAGACCCCAGGGGACCAGTGTAGCTCCAGGGCAACGGTCTCTGAGAAGGCTCAGGGGACACAGGGCAGGAGCCACGGCTGGTCCCTCCTTGAACGGGGCTTTGTGACACAGTAGGTGGTGTACTCCTCTCCATTCCGGGCCCTTCCTAGTGACCTCCCCACTCTTGAGGTCACTCAGAAAGGCTGTCTGCCAATTCACCAGACCCCTACTACACTCACACCACAGGCCACTCTGTGTGTTGGCTCTGAAACTGCCCTGGGAGGGGTTTGGCTTGAGACACAGGTGGGGCTAGGGGTGGGGGCTGCAGAGCTCAGTGTAGTCAACACCCTGGGACCCCAACACTTCCCCACCCTGGCTACAACTTCCCGCCTCCCACTCGACTACTCTGCAAGTTGCACAAAGAGGCCAGTGGCTTCGAGGGGCCCAGCTCAGGGAGGAGCCATGCCTACACTCACCCATGTAGCCAACGGTGCCCACCCGGCCGCGGATCAGGTCTCCTCGGGGATCTTCACGGCCAGGCCCAGGTCCGAAATCCTAATGTGGCCTGATGGGGGACAGCAGCGTCAGCGGGTCTCTGGGGTGGTCCTGCGGACATCTGATCCACCTTGGGCAGGGCCCTAGACTTGCCGTGGGGCCCTCGCCTTTTATTTGTCCCAAGAAGAGTGGTACCCAGTTGGCCATGCAGGGTGATTGTGGACCATCGCGAGAGTCAGGTGTCAGAGGTCAGGGGTAAATTATTACTTTTAGGGAGAAAAACATAAAGATGCAATAGGACCCCTGGATTCGGCTGGATGATGGCAGACCAGCCTCATAAAATGCCCTAAGGGGCTTCTTGTAAGGCTAACATCACAAAGTTTAAGATGCGTTGGCTCGATTCTGGGATTGATTCATGGGAAAATGTGAGATTCTCCTGACATTTTGCAACAATTTGCTTAAGGGGAAAAATCACAAAGCAACTTGGGAAGCAACTCCCTGTTCTGCCTTGTTGGTCTTTGGGGTTGTTTGTTTCCCTTTGGAGAACCTGCCGCCCAGACCAGCAGAGACTGGGAGGTGGCATTGGAACTCCCGGGCCAGAACTGGCCCGCAAAGGGAGAGATGACCCCGTGCTGAGAGTGCGCCTTGGCACTGTCTCTTCCAGCGGCCAACCCGGCAGGGCCCTGGCTGACCTTGCAGGAAGGAACACTGTCCCGCTCCTCAGCCTGGATTTCAACAAGGCCCAAAGCAGGAGCCACCCCCCGCCTCCCCGAGGGGCTGGAGCTGAGTGGAGCCCACTGGCTCAGTGGCCCCCAACGAAGGCAGGAATGGTGCGAGGCGAGAGAGCATGCAGATTCCAGCTGTTGGGTGACAGATTGGTGGCAGGCATGGTTCTGAGACCAGCAGGGAACAAGAACCCCTGGGGCTCTGGGTGCATACAAAGAGGGGCAGTGGGCCCTGAGCCCTCTGCCTGGCAGCATCACACTCAGACCTCTTCTCCAGGTCTTCTCCCTCCTCTTCCCTCCCCTTGGCCTGGGATTTGCTGGCAGGGAGACCTAGTTTCAGGTCTCCACTCCCCACTGATATTTGTGGGAGGCTTTGGAGAGTGGGCTCCTCTGAGCCTCAGTCTTATCAACTGTAAAATGGGCACAGGGTCAACTGGCCCTGCTCCCTCTGTAAAGACAGGAAAATTTAGTTAGATAGATGTGACAACCCTTTCCCAGGTGTGAGTCTAAACAGTCGCGAGGGGCTCCTGTGGTGGCTCTTTGTTATCCGTGTGTGTGCACAAACACACATGGAAATAACAACGATGACAGCCAAGTAGCGACACCTAACATACAGCTGGCTTCCCTGGTGGCTCAGATGCTAGAGTCCAGCTGCAATGCAGGAAGCCCGAGTTCAGTCCCTGGGCCAGGAAGATCCCTTGGAGGAGGAAATGGCAGCCCACTCCAGTATTCTTGCCTGGAGAATCCCACGAACAGAGGTGGCTGGTGGGCTACAGTCCATGGGGTCGCAAAGAGTCGACAGGACTGAGCGACTAAGCACCCGCATGCACGCATGCATGCACACACGCACAGTTAGTAAAACAACTCATCAAGGTATCTTGTCAGAACCTCAGCTCCACCCTCCACCATCTGAAGAAAGCAGGGCAAGGCCCACTGCTTCCACTTCACAGACTAGAAAGATGGGGTGAGGGAAGTTGTGTGAGAGTGAGATGTTTGCCCAGAGTCTCTGGAACCCTCCACTCCTCACTCGGTGCTGGTTCTCTCTTTCTCTCCCCTGTCCCCCCACCCTCCACTGCAACAATTTGCTTAAGGGGAAAAATCACAAAGCCACATCCACTGAGCCACATCCTTCTTCGCCAAGTAGGAGCTTTGTCCACACCTTCTGCCCTCCCCCCGGAGCCGGGGTCAGCATCTCTGAGTCTCTGTTGGAAGCCTCCTGCTCCCTTTGGGTTGTGACGCTCAGCTACAGAGCAGGAAAAGGATCCCCGGGGCTGCTGCTTGACTTACCGTAATCGTCTAACAGGATATTTTCAGGTTTCAAATCTCTGAAAGGGAAAGATCACCAGCGTGTGAGTGCGACTGTTCTGGGTGGCAAGAGCACACGAGCATCTGTTGTGGACCCCCTTGAGCTACTCAGGCCTGAGTATTCCCTCCCCAACTCTGGGCTCAGGAGGTCTGCTGTCTCTCTGGGTCAAGACCATCTTGGGGTCACTGCTTTCCCTCCGGTATTAATTTAAAACAAATGCTGTTGTTTGCCATAGGTATCCTCTCGACTCTGGAGAGTGACTGAAAAGGAGTTAGGCAAAGGTTAGTCCATGCACCCAGGGCCCCTGGGGCTGGGAAGTGACAGACCCCCCTCCAGGGGTGGGAAGACCTGGAGGTCGCCGGATGCCCTGAAGGCAAGAGCCAGGCCTGGGAATGAAGGGAGAGAAGTTACTGAGGACAAAACCCCAGCTGTAGAATTGGGTCAGAGAACTGTAAGGGACAAACCTCCAGGACAAAGACCCCCTTTGGGATGTGGCCCCTGGGAAGCCTGGCACTTTCCCCAGCTCCAGCTGAGCTATAGCCTGGGAGAAAGCATAGCCACCAGGCACAGCTGTAGACGCAGCCACCTCCTCCTGTCTCCAAGGTCTCTCTTCTCTTTACAAGACATGGTCATGCACATGAGAAAGAGAGCCTTTCCACTGTAAGGGAGAGGCAGCAGAAGTGTCTGGTTTTATTAATAAAAGCTCTTCTCTGTGAATTAAAGAATAACCAACAGGATAGGGTGTGTAACTTGGGTAGGTAAGCCATTGTGCAGAGACCACACATGGCATCTGGACTGAGGATTTGGTTCTCACTCAACTGGCTTTGTTCATTAAACTGAGGGCAGCTGTCCTCATGGGGAGAGGTTCATGTGCCCAAATCCAGTGATGCAAGCTCACAAAGTGATAATTGGGGTCTGTATGTGGTTACTTATTACAACATACTTTTCTTGCCATCGTTATTAACTTCCATGCTTTGGACGCGCTGACCCTTCCAAAGAAGGGCAGGAGACCTCACTTCAGTCAATCGGCCACCACCGACCACCAGGTTGGAAAGACAGCTGGCTAGTGGGCACAGAACCCACACCCACAGAAAGGCTATGGCAAGTGGTCAGGCCAGGGAGGCACCGTGGTTCTCTTCGTCCCTAGTATTAATAGAAAGGCTAGAATTTGGAGGGATGCCTTTTTCTTTTTCTTTCTTTTTTTTTCTTAAGAGAAAAACAATCAAGTGGAGGATTCTTTTTCGACTCTTCTCACTTGAATGAAAACAAAAGCATAAATTGGGAGAAGCGGGGGTGGGGGGCATGTCTTCAAGACCATTCCTCCTTATTTTCAAAACCTTGGGCTCCCGAGATATTCTTAGCCAACAGCCCTGTGACAAAAGTCTTCAAACTGGGGTGTGTGTGCCCAGTGAGGGTGGGGGATGAGAGAGTCACCCATGTGTTGGGACTTCAAGAACATGCATTTCTAGATCCTTAGCATCATAATGCCTTGTCCTGACATCCTACAGGATCTCCCCTCCCACCTGTCCTTTCTCAACAGCTCTTCTCCCAAATGACAGAAAAAGGCAGGTTCCTCCCTACTCCTGCGTATTGCTATGGTGCCCAACTCCATGGGGTGAAACCTCCAGGGTCCCAATTAGAAGCGGGACCTATTAATTATAATTATAAGGCAATTCAACAGAAGAAATTACTTTAACACTTAGAGCCTTATGATCAGTGAGAATTAAAAAAAAATCTTATCTACATCCATATATTTTACAGTGGGATGCTGATCATTGACTTTAAAGCAAAAAGTATATTACAGTAAAATAACAGTCTCTGGGGGCCGAAGGAAGTAGAGAAGGATAGAAAATTCCTCACCATTAAAGAGTTTTCATGCATTTTTCTAGTTACATGATGGTGGAGGTCCATTTGCTACAGCAGTTAGATTCCACTGGATACCTTTAGATATGTGATGTCACTTGAGTTCAATTTAAAAACATCAATAATACTAGCCACTATTTTAACGTATGATGGACTATTTTAGGTGTCTACTTATAACATATGAGGGCACACAGATTTTCAAAATTCTTGAGGAGGCCTGCGAGAAGAGTCTGAAGGCCACTTCTCACAGAATCTAGACACCTGGTCCTGGGGTAGGAGAGACTGGGGTCCACTCTGATGCCTGCTCCAGTGGGGATCCTACAGAAGTCCTGCCAGGGTTGGTTCCGGATCAGACCTCCAGGCTCCACTCACTGAGCTTCCTGGGTACTAGGTGGGAAGGGACCAGTGGCCCAACCTCATTGACTCTGAGGGAACACCCACCCCCCCAAGCGATCCCCCTCCCTTTCTCGGTTCCAGGGTGGGAGTCTGTCTGACTCAAGGGCAACGACCTGGCCTCAACTTAAGGGCAAGGCTGAGAGACCAATTCAGAGCATGGAAGGGTTGGCCTCACTTGCTCAGGCTCAGATGGGGGACCCGGGGTTGCCCGCTCACCTGTAGACAATGTTCTCATGGTGGAGGTCCTCCAGGCCGCAGAGGATCTCTGCCGCGTAGAACAGTGCGCGCTCCTCCTCGAAGCCGGGGTTCCCCATGTTGTAAATGTGGAACTTCAGGTCCCCGCCATTCATGATGGTCAGGACCAAACACAGCGCATCCTTGGTCTCGTAGGCGTAGGCCAGGTTGACCTGGGAGCACAAGACAGCCATGCGGTGGGGTTCCAGGGACCCCACATCTGCCCCTCTTCCTCAGGGGTCCTTGAAGCTGGGTGGGAGGGCTAGCGTGGGGAGCTGCAGCCGCTTCACACCACCCCCTGCAGCCCATTGCTGCCCCTCCATTCCATTCGGCAGTTCCAGGCAAGGAAGCAGAGTCAGAAGGGGCAGTTGGCACCTTTCAGGGGTCCCGACAGGACGGTGGCTGTTGCCTTTAAGTCACAAAAGCATGTGCGTGCATCAGGTGGTTAGAACTTCTGTCCCCTGTGGCCATCCCCTCACAACTCGCCAGTTCTGTGGAATGCAGGCTGCCTGGGTGGATGGCGCTGCTTGCCATCAGGCACAGCTGGTGGGCGTGTAACTGGGGGATATGCACATGCTCTCTGACAGAGTGAGTCCTCCGCCAGGAATCCGTCTCCCGGACATCCCCACAGAAACACGCCAAAGGGATGTTGAAGGATGGATGGACCCGGGGCAGCCTTGTCTGTTGTGGTGCCTTCAAAACCAGAGTGATTTCTACCTGTGGCTGCACAGGTCATGGCCTCTCTCCTCCCTGTACACAGGTATGGTGAGGTGAGATGAGGTGAGGTGAAGTCGCTCAGTCATGTCCGACTCTTTGTGACCCCGTGGACTGTAACCTACTAGACTTCTCTGTCCATGGGATTCTCCAGGCACGAATACTGGAGTGGATTGCCATTTCCTTCTCCAGGTATGGTACACAGCTTTAAAAAAAGAGGCGCAGCTATCTGTCTGGTTATAGAAGATTTACAATTTAAGTGGAGCAATGCTGCAGGCTAAGATTTGTTACAAGATCCCATTGGCTAAAAATAACGAAGCCTGTATATGTATCAAGTGAAGTGAAAAGTTTATGTCATGTCCGACTCTTTGCAACCCTGTGGACTATATAGCCTGCCAGGCTCCTCTGTCCATGGGATTCTCCAGGCAAGAATACTGGAGTGGGCTGCCATTTCCTTCTCCGGGGCAATCTTCCGAACCCAGGAATCGAACCCCATCTCTCTGCATCTCCTGCATTGCAGGCAGACTCTTTACCATCTGAGCCACCAGGGAAGCCCAACATGTCTGCAGTGGTTACTCAAAAAGGGAGGGCTTCTATGTTTACTTGGCATCCTTCTGTGAGGTTTGACTTTTTACCCATATATATATTATGTTTTATAATAACAAGTGGGGGAGACATTGAGAGCTGGCCAAACACAGGTCCCCTTCCAGGTCCCTACCCCCCAGCAGGTGTGGAGGGGCAGGACCGACAGGACTTCAGATGAGAGTCCTTTGCTGCTTCCAGCTACTCTGAGTTGGGCGTTGGTTTGTTACTGCAGCAGAGCCTCGCCTGGACTGAGTAACAGGGCGTATAAACGAGATGGGACTGACGCTTCGGCCTCCTATGATGAAACCAGCCTACGGGGTTTGTGGAAACAAAGCTCCTTGGCTGGGCCCCTTTCTTCCACGGAGGTGTTAACAGAAGCTCACACCCTAGAGGGGAGCCAGCCTAGCTCCAGGGACAGGACACAGTCAGTCCAAACTGCCTTGAGAAGGAGGGAGCATTGGGCTCCTTCCTGCAACTCACTCTTCACTCCCCTCACTGCATCCCACGCCCTGGAGGACCTGCTACACTTCCGGTCACCTGGAAGGGGGGCTCTGCTACACTTCCGGTCACCTGGGAGGGGGCTCTGCTACACTTCCGGTCACCAGGAAGGGGGGCTCTGCTACACTTCCGGTCACCTGGAGGGGGGGCTCTGCTACACTTCCGGTCACCTGGAAGGGGGGGCTCTGCTACACTTCCGGTCACCTGGGGGGCTCTGCTACCCTTCCGGTCACCTGGAGGGGGCTCTGCTACCCTTCCGGTCACCTGGTGGGGGGCTCTGCTACACTTCCGGTCACCCGGAGGGGGGGCTCTGCTACACTTCCGGTCACCCGGAGGGGGGCTCTGCTACACTTCCGGTCACCCGGAGGGGGCTCTGCTACACTTCCGGTCACCCGGAAGGGGGGTTCTGCTACACTTCCGGTCACCCGGAAGCGGGGCTCTGCTATACTTCAGGTCACCTGGAGGCGGGGCTGTCCCCAGGCCCTGACACTCACCACAAACCGACTGTTGACCTTCTCCAGAATCTGCTTCTCATTCAGGGCCATGGACTCCCCTTTCCTCTTTTGATCCTCTTCTTCTCCAAGCGTTTGCAGGCATACATTTTACCCGTGGCCCGAACCTGGCAGGCACAGACCTGAGGGGCCAAAAGAGAAGACAAGTGCAAACAGCACATGAGACCAGGCTGTTCTGAGACTCCTCCAGGCCAGTGTCTCCAGGGCTGGGAACCACAGCGGCCAGAGCCGGCCGTACCCGGGCCTGTGGGTATGCCAGCCTCAGGAGTGAGCAAGGCCTGGCCGTGGACCCACCGCTCCCAGGGCCCTGCTGTCAAGATGACTTTGGTGCCATCTCAGGTGAACCCAAGCCCTTGGAGGTGGAGAAGCAGCCATCTATACCAGTTTACAAGGCTGGCTGAGGCTCAAAGAACCATTTCTATCTCGGGGGCAACTAGATTTTCTCTGTCCCAAGCTTCCAATCAGATGCAGCTGCTAATAACTGGGAACTTTGAAGGACCAGCTGCTAGAGGCTCATTTGGGGAGCGGGGGGTTAGTCATGGGAGACCCCTGGGAACTCTGACTGTATCATTTAGAGGAATGAAACCCAGGGCATTTGGATCTGGTCTTAGTTCTGCCCCTATTCGTCTGTGTGACCTTGTCTGGGTTACCTAACCATTCTGAACGTCAGTTTTCCTCATCTCTGAAACAGGAATGACAAGGTTGGGGAAGATCAGGTTAAGCATAACAGCGCAGATTAACAGCATGCCTGGGCCATACCTAGGCCCCTCATGTCCTCACTTCACCCTCCAAACACAATCAAGGACGCACATTGAAGCGTCCTTCCGTAGACCTGAACCCTGCCTGAGGCTGGCTCCAACATCTCCATCCAGCCACCCTCCTTCCCTTCCTCAGACACCGGTGACCTTCCCTAGGCCCCAGCCTCACCCGCCTTCTCCACGAGGGGGCGCGTGACCCAGCCATTTGCTCAGAAGCCCTGCTTTGGACACTTTTCAGGCCAATCCGGAAGGGACAGAAAAGGTGACGAGAGTCCAGAAACTTTTGATGAATATGCGGATGTTCACTCACCTCCCCAAAGCCCCCTTTTCCTAGTACTCGGTACTGCCTGAAAGTGTTTTTGGTTACCGGTTGCCTGGAAGAAAAGCAAAAATCCAGCATGGGTCTCATAGCATTAAGATGCAGAATTAAGAAACAGACAAGGGCAGCATTGAGAGGAGCTGAGCGGGGCAAGGCACACACCTCCAAACCCCGCCCTGGGGACCCTCAGGAACCACCGCTGCAGACGCGACCCTCAAGCACTGGCTCAGGGGCTGGGCGCCCTCGGCCCTGGACTGGAAGGAAAGAGCGGGAGCCTTGAAAGCGTGAGCAGAGGCTGCTTCACTGCACTTTCCCTGCGGTTTCCCCCTCTCTCCAAATGCAAATCCTGTGGCTGTACTCAGAAGGAAGCTGTGTCCTTGGTGCAGGGAGAAGAGAGAGGGCCAGGAGTCAGGCTCGGTGTCCCACGGAGGCCAGGAAGGACACCGCAGCCCTGCGTCCACACCTGCCTGGCAGAACAGCTTGCGCCTCCTGTCCCCAGGTGCCCAAGCTGTTCCTTCCTGCAGACGTGCCCTGGGAAGACCAGCCTCCTGGGAACAGAGAGGCTGCTGATCCCCATGTCGTCTGGTTACTCTCTCACCAAGGACTGAGGGCGTTGGACTCCTTGAACCCCAGGACAGAAGATCCTGTCTGCCAAAAGGTGTGTGTGTGTATGTGTGTGTGTGCGTGCTGTCGCCTCAGCCATGTTCGACTCTTTGTGACCCTGAGGATCGCACCCTGGATAGGCTCCCCGTCCATGGGATTTCCCAGGCAAGAACACTGGAATGTCATTCCCTTCTTCAGAGGAACTTCTTGGCCCTGGGGTTGAACCTGCCTCTCTTATGTCTCCTTCTTTGGCAGGTGGGTTCTTTACCACTAGTGCCGCTGATATTTATGACTAATCATCTTATGTCTCTCGATTCCCCACTTTAACTAGCCAAACCATTTATAATGTCTAATGAGATGAGCCTCTGATCATGGGGCAAAGGTAGGGCTCATGGAGTAAAGAAAGAAAGAAATGGCCCCTTAGTTGCAGCAAAGGACTCCACCTTGTAGATAGCGTGTGCTTTTTCATTGCTGGCCTATTTGGCTAAGAAAAGTCAGGTTTTTCCCCCTCTTTTTTTGGCTTTAATGAGGTGTACTTGACAAAGAGTACAACTTGATGTTTGGATATATGCATACATTGTGAAATGATCATCCAGTCAAGCTAATTAACATCCTATCACCTCCTCAAATTAACATTCCCCCTTCCTTCCCTTCTTTCCTTCCTTACTTCCAAGGACACTTAAGATCCACCCTCTTAGCAAATTTTCAGTAAATGATACAGTACTGTTAACTCTTGTCCCCATGTTGTATTGAGATCCTTAGAACTGACTCATCTTGCATAACTTCAACCTTGTATCCTGGGCCAACATCTCCCATTTCTCCCATCCCCTCCCTGCCCCTAGCGACCACCACTCTACTCTCTGCTTCTGTGAGTCCACTTGGATTCCACATATAAGAGAGATCACATAGTACTTGTTTTTCTGTGTCTGGTTTATTTCACTTAGCATAATGTCCTCCAGGTCCGTCCACATTGTCATAAATGGCAGGACTTCCCCTTTTTTTTTTTTTTAAGGCTGAGTAATACTCCTTATATAAACATGATCCTATTTTACTCTCACGATCATTGCAGCATTATCCACAATAGTCAAGATACGGAAACAACCTAAAAAGCCATCAATCTATTAATGGGTAAGAAGCAGCAGCTTTTACGATATTAAAATCGGCTCTTGACTCTCAAGGACTATCTTTGAGCACCCCAAATCCCACCCCAAGGTTTTGCCCCAGCGTGGGGATTGGCATGAGATTGGAATGGGCCAAAGAACTGGGTCAGCTCGAGAAAGACCAATAAATCTCCAGTGGCTCTTGAATGACTCTCCCATGGAAACTCTTCTCGCTGCTGGGTCCTGAAGAGGATTTGGGTCTCAGTGGGAATCACAGCTTCGGCACCACGCTGCTCTCTTAGGCACTCTTCTCCTGGGTGCTCCCTGGCCTGTCTGGAATTCACGTGTGTGCTTCACTGCCTCTTCCTGGTGTTTCTTTAGGAAGCGGGGTCCAGGGCTGCCCCTGTGCTGGACTCCCCTTGCTCTGCGTCTTGCACACAAGCGGCCTGGCCTGGAGCAAACCCGCCATGCGCCTGCATCCAACATGCGGCCCTGGGAAGCGTTTCCTCCAGCTGCCCTCGAAACCACATGAAGGCGTCCGGGCCAACAGTTTACGATACATGGAGAACAAACAGTCGGCCGACATTACCGCAGAGCTCCTCTGCTGGGGGAAATGAGTGTAATACAATTTCCGAGGAATTTCTTGGTTAACCTTGGGAGGGAAAAAATCCCTTTAATATTTCAACAGCACAGCACCAACAGGCCGTGATCTTGTTAGCAAGAAAAAAGGCGGGGGTGGGGGAGAAGCGGAGGTGCTGTCAGTCATTTAGGGCATTTCTAGGCCAGGGTCCTGCTTTGCTGGCTTCAACAGCTTCGTGGCCTCAAAAGGGCATAACTCTTTTGAGGTCGACACACCGATTTTAAAAGTCCATTTCTCTATTTCATGTGTTTGGTCCTGACAAGTAAAGTGAAAGCCAGGGGCTGCAGCTAAAGGCGTTCTTTGGAACAGAATGCTGGATAAACTAAGAGTGAAGGACTTGAGCCAGGGACCTGAGCTTCAGATTCCAGCCTTGCCAGGCCATTGCTGTGTGACCCGGGGCTAACCCATCAACCTCTCTGAGCCTTGCATCTTCAGTAAAATGGAGATATTGAAAAGGTATATATATATCCAAAGGTTCTCTGTAAGCCTCTAAGTGTCAGATGTCATCATTAGCACTCTGAGGATAAAGGATGTGGCCCCTTCTGAGGGTCTCTGTGGGAACAATCCTCATTGCTCGAAGCAGCTTGTTCACGGACACAGGTAATCCCGAGAATCTGCAGTCATTTGGCAGATGGGCATGCTTAGGCTTTGAGAGGTGAAATGAGATGCCCATGATCTTGGCTGGTAAGTGGTGCAGTTGGAACTGGGGTCCAGACAGTCTGTTTTGGAGACCAGGTTCGGTGTCCTGAGCCCACGCCACCACCCTAGGAAGGTGGGGATAGATTGGGCTTGTGTGATACAACCCAGAGCTTCAAACTGTGGAGCAAGGTGGGGCAAGATGAATATCTCCCCACCAGACTGCGCCCTGCGAGGGTCAGCTGCTTCCTCCAAAACATTAGACAGGTGTGGCGATGGCTGAGCCAAAGCGCTCAGTGACGACGCATGACAATGATGACATTCAGCCGTTTACCTCCCAAGGAGGCCGGCTTTGTTGAGGTGTATGCTGTGCTCTCATCGCATCCTCACCACACCCACGAAGCAGGCACTGCTATCATCCCCACGTCACTGGTGAGGAAGCCGAGGGGTGGAGAGAGGAGCAGCCCTGCCCTGGCCCCCCAGGAAGAGGCTGAGCTGGGACTCGGATCAGGCTGTGGGCTCTTGGTGGCCCACGCGTGGCTCCTGGAGGCACGGTGTGCACAGGCAAGGTGGCCAGAGGCAGGCCACGTGCCAGCAGAGATGCCCACCCACTGCTCCTCTGTCACCCCATCGGTCAGGGTGGAGACAAACGTCTCCCAGGATGTAGGGTGGGGTGCATCCTCAGATCTCCCTGAAGAGGGCAAGGACGGCAGCTAGTGCAGCTTTGCAGGGGTCGTGTCCCCCAGGTGCGCGTCCTAGGCGTCTGCAGGGGACTCAGCATGGATCCAAAACATGTGCAGGAGCAGGAGGGTTCCTGGCTTTCTGACCACACTGTATTCGTACGGCAACGCACTCCAGTCCTCCGGCATAGGAACCCTGGTAGTGGGAGAGGAGCTTCCATCCTTGCCTACCAGCTCACCTCATATGGCTTTTTAAAAATTTATTTGCTTCCCTAGTGGCTCAGACGGTAGAGAATTTGCCTGCAATGCAGGAGACCCGAGTTCGATCCATGGGAGGGGAAGATCCCCTGGAGAAGGGAATGGCAGCCCACTCCAGTATTCTTGCCTGGAGAATCCCATGGACAGAGGGGCTTGGCGTACTACAGTCATGGGGTTGCAAAGAGCTGGATACGACTGAGCAAATGAACAGTTGTTTACAATGTTGGTTTATTTATTTGTTTTTTTATTTTTGGCCACACCCTATGGCATGTGGGATCTCAGTTCTCTGATCAGGTTTCAAACCCACATCCCCTGTGCTGGAAGGCAGAGTCTCAGCCACTGGACCATCAGGGAAGTCCCCACAGTATGTCTTTAATGCAAACACTGCCCTGACCTGCAAATCCTGGGATGCTGTGGTGGGCAGAGCACCACTCGGGGGGCCTGGGCTGGGGTCCCCCCTTGGCTGCACTAACCCCTCTTGGGTGACCCAGCACGCCACATACTCATGGCCTCCCCTTTCTCATCAGTCACACCGAGGCCACCTCTGCCTGACTAAGTCACTGCTGTGTGTGCAGGAGCTCTTTGAAGAGAATCAGTTCAGTTCAGTTGCCCAGTTGTGTCTGACTCTGCGACCCCATGGACTGCAGCACGCCATGCTCCCCTGTCCATCACCAACACCCGGACCTTGCTCAAACTCATGTCCATCGAGTCGGTGATGGTATCCAACCATCTCATCCTCTGTCGTCCCCTTCTCCTCCTGCCCTCAATCTTTCCCAGCAGCAGGGTCTTTTCCAGTGTGTCAGTTCTTCACATCAGTGAAGAAGTATTGGAGTTTCAGCTTCAGCACCAGTCCTTCCAGTGAATATTCAGGACTGATTTCCTTTAGGATGGACTGGTTGGATTTCCTTCCTGTCCAAGGGACTCTCAAGAGGCTTCTCCAATAACACAGTTCAAAAGCATAAGGTGGCAAATAAAAGATGTGAAAAGATGCTCCGTCTCACCCACCATTAGAGATGAAAGGTAAATAAGAAGGAAACCCGGCTCTCACAGGCCAAGAACAGTGTGGCTGAAGCTGAGGCCACGCAGACACCCGGGGCACGGGCAGGACTGGGAAGTGGGCGGCAGTTGGGGGAGGGAGACCTAGCCGCCCCTCACAGCTGAAAACTCTGCCCCTGGAGTCCCTCTGCTAGGAATATCTAGATGTATCTCTGAAAGTACATAAAGATGTATGGGCCTCCCTGGTGGTCAGTGGCTAAGACTGCGCTCCCAGTGCAAGGGGCCCAGGCTTGATCCCTGGTCAGTGAGCTGGATCCCACAAGCTGCAACTGAAGATCCTGAGGGCTTCAATTAAAACCCAGCACAGCCAAATAAATAAACAAACATTTTAAAAAAGATTCACGTACATAGTTACTCACTATTTAGGGAAGGTTGCACACAAAATTGAGACCAGTCTCCAACGTCCATCAATAGGGGGTGGGTTACATGAGAAATGCGCACATGTATGTAAGACTACGTGCCTCTGACTCCATGCGTCACCACAGACCACAGACTGTAGCCCCCAGGCTCCTGTGTCCATGGGATTCTCCAGGGAAGAATACTGGAGGAGTTGCCGTGCCCGAGGAGGGATCATCCCAACCCAGGGATCGAACCTGAGTCTCTTATGTCTTCTGCATTGGCAGGAGGGTTCTTTACCGCAAGCGCCACCTGGGAAGTCCCAGTGTAAGAATATGGCAGCCCTTTCTGTTGGCAGAGCAAGACTTCCCCAAAGGCAGTGAACCAAAAAAATAAGCACAGAATGCTGAGTATATGTCTGAATGAGTGTGTGTGTGTGTGTGTGCACAGTAATAAGCACTGAGCATTTCTAGAATACTCAAGAAATGAACAGGAAGAGAACGCTTCATTTTATTTGAGCCACGGACCCAAGGGAAGTAACTGACTTCTATATAACTTGTCATGGGAAAAACTCATATCCCCACCCCTGCCGACACACACACTTGTACACACTGGTGTGTGGGGTGTGCCACCCCAGAAGCACTCACCTTTCCAACCACTTCCACTGGAGAAAGCGATCAAAATACATGCTGTCCAGGTACTCGTGGAAGGGTTCTCCCCTCAGGTAGTCGTGGACAGACCTAGCTCGGAGGGGACAAACGGATGAACACATCACCATTCTGACTCTGCAGCAGGTGGGCAGGCCCATAGCAGCAGGTCACCGCCCGGCCTCCTCCACCCCCAGACTTTGGAAATGCAGACACACAGGAGCCTCCAACAGACGCAGCGGCAGGGAAGCCAGGCCCCGGCCATTCTACAAAGCTGGTCTGAGACTGACTGACTGGCCCGCAGATGCGCCGTCAGTACTTGCCTTGGGCACCGCTTGGGTTCCGGGACACAATGCCGTGGCATTGTGAGGGGGACAGACCACGAATAAATAATTGACCCCAGGGGCATGTTATCATGAGTTAGCAGGAAGTGAGGCCCCTGGGGGTCCAGGAGATCTCTCTGAAGAAAGGACAGGAGCTGAGATGAGAACCCAGCACTGTTTATGCACAAGGGAGGGACTGGGACTTTGAGGCAGAGGGTGTCTTGGCAAGAGGCCGAGGGGCATGGGCTCTGGATTTGGTCAGGACCAGTGAAGCCCCCTGCAGTAGAATTTACTGGGCACGTGCTGTGGGCCAGGTCCCAGGCCAGGCCCTGGAGGGTCCTGAACTTGGCTGCAGGCAGGGCTGGGCTTGGTTCCCTTTAAAAGCAGCCACACTGACCAGTCAAACCCAGGCGCTTGGGACCTGGGGAAGGGAGGGGACACTCAGGGTGAGAGAATCTTGGAGACTGTGTCCTGCCAGACTGAGAACAGGGGCCAGCGCGGGGGGCCCAGGATGGCCACTCCCTCAAGGGCAGGGGGCAGCCCAGGGACCCCCATCCGCTGTCAGGGCTAACCCTTGGCCACCTCCAAGCCCGGATTCTGCCCACAGTGGTCTCTCCCTAGCACCTGCCACAGGGCTGGGCCTCAAGCTGACCCTCTCCAGAACATCCCAGTTCTTTCCGCAGCGCACGGAGCGCCGGCAGTAAGCCGTGAAGGCAGGACTGCACCCTTGCTCTCAAGGTCTCCCTTGAGTGACACGCACACAGCAGGCGCCCAGTTAATGTCTGGGCTGCGAACTCTGAGCAAGGGTGCACCCACACCTTCTGTGACCTCGGTGGGTAAGTCTGTGCCCCTGCCTGTCAGCTCACGGGGAGGGCGTGCTGGGCACAGGAGCGGCTGTGAGCCCAGTGCCTACATGTAGCTTTGCGGGCACATCTGTGCGAGATGATGGAGCCTAATTGCCGCTCGGCTGGCACCACACCCGCTGCAGCCTGCGATGAGCTGGTGGGGTGTGGCCGGGGGCAGCCTGTAGCCCCGCTCCGTTGGCAGTGTGGGTGGGTGGCAGCGGTGCGGGGGTGGGGTGGGAAGGAAGGGTTTCCAAACCAGCCAGACCGGGGCAGGGCTTTACACATGCCTCCGTCTCAGCGGCTGGGGGCTACATCATCTGAAGCATGTGTTTTCTCTGCACTTGGCACCCTGGGCTCTTTTCCCTTCATACACAGGCTGCTGGGGGGGCTTGGCGGGGGCCCTTGGGCACTGAAGACCTGCCCCCAGGTGCCCAGTGCTCCGGGGAGGGACGCAAAGGCAGCCCCCTTTCCAGGTGACCGGGTGGAGACCCACAAGGAGGCTGAGGGTCCTGACCCCCGGACAGGGAAAGAGGAGGGGAGGCCAGCGCCCGGGGCACTTACTGCACGCAGGCCGAGAAGAGTTCTTTGCAGGGTTTCTGAAGGAGCTTCTCCTCTGTCTGGGAGACCAGGTCCCGTCCAACTTGGGTGATGAAAATTGGGGACTGGAGGCAGGAAGAGAAGAGGAGGCATCAGTGAGGAGGGGGCAGGGGGCCGGGCTGCCACGGGGCCCTGCTCACCCGCACCTGGTCCCGGCCCCCCACTGCATGGTGAGGTGGCAGCGATGGAAGGTGGTGACCCAACCGGTCTGGACTTCGGGTCAGATTTCTGGTTCTGCCACTGACAGTGTGGCGACCTCATAAGGCCACCCTGCTCCTCGGAGCCCCACTGTCCTCCTTTGCGACACAGATCATGACATCCCGTGTCCGGGGCTGTGGCCGGAACCAAGGGCGGGGTGTGAGCACTCACAGTGAAGGGACCCCCGGAAAGCTACCCCCGCCCCCTTAGCCACAGCGGGGCCGTGCCCTCGGAGGGCGGGCATCAGGGGGTCTAGAGCAGGCGACGGAGTGTGGAGAGGCGGTCCTGGCCAGGGGGAGCAGCAGAAGGTGGCAACGTGGGCCTGTCTCGGGCTTGCCAGGGCTGCATCCCACGCCCACGTGGCTGCTGGAGTCGCAAGCCTTGCTCCGGACACGGCCTCGCTGTCGCCAGGAGGATGGTCATCAGAAATAACGTTTCTCCAGGAACCAGTCAATGAAGCCGTATGAGTTGGATGCCACAATGATGCTCATTTCACAGAGGAAAGCACAGGTTCGGAAAGGTTAAGACCATTGCCCAAGGTCACCAGCAAGCGGCAGAGATAGGACTTATACCAGGCTGGGTGGGTCTGGTGAAGCTGGTTGGAAGTGGTGGCGTGTCTGACCACGTGTGTGGGCTCCCCTCTTTCACTGCCATCTCCCAGGAGGCCCCTGCGATGTGACCTTAGCTGTGGGCTGGCCTGGAAGTTATACAGAAGATGCCACAGCTAGGGTGGTGAGCCACCGGTCTCGGTGCTGGTGGGCGGTGGTGGGGTGTTATTGCAGAGGGTTGAGGGGTCAGCTGGGAAAGCTTCTGAGGGGGAGGGGTCAGAGGCAAAGCAGAACGTGGCCTCAGACCTCCCACCCTCCCCACTCCCGAGCAGACGGGAGGCGCTTCCGGGGTCTGGGGGCGGCTCAGCTGTGCGTGAAGTCACAGCACCGTCATTCCCTGGAACCGGCGGGCAGGAGAGCTCTGGGGGCGCTGCCTAAACTCCAAGCCCCGAGGGAGTTAACAGCTGGTGATGACGCGCTTGGTTTAAACCATGGGTTTAAATTCAGTCTCTGGCTCGATGACGTGAAGAGACAAAGTGATTCCAACCAAACCCCTCTCAAGTGACTCTGGGGAACGACACCTTCTGCCAATAAGAAGGGAATAAGAAGCTGTTGGCAGCTTTAAGCTGGGAATGTAAAACCCCAAACCTGCTGGGAGGGTGGGCGTGCCACTGCTCAGAGAGGCATTTGCTGTTCTAGTCACATCAGGGGGAATCTGAGGGTGTTGATCCTTCCCCCAAACTGAGAAGGCTCTCCCCCACAGGTGAGGTCTGATGCTTCACGTAAGAAAAAGGGCCCTGGGGTCCCGGTGACCACAGTTTGTCCTCTGTGGCTTGAAGGCGGGAGAATTCCACACGGTTTTACATCTCTTTCCAGGAAGCTAATCCCTGCTGGTCCCAGGAGGCCTGTGAGGTGGGCTGGAGAAGGGAGGAGTATTTCCTCCAGGCCAGGTGGGCTCTGGAGAAGAATGTCCCCCTCACTGCCCTGAGGGCTCAGGAATGCCACGAGAGCTCTGGCGGGCAGGGCTGTGGCTCTCTCCAGCAGGACTGCCTCTCTGGGATGGAGCCGAGGGTCAGGACGGAGTGGAAGGATTGGGGTCATTCTCCTCCATGTCACAGATGTTCCCTTAATTTCTAACCAAACAGAAAAGAGCGGGAGGCCCTCAGATATTTATGGGGCTGAAAGCAGCCTGGAGAAGGGGTGTTGGTGGAGGCCACTGGCGCCTGGGACCCCCTCAGGCCAGCAGTGTTGAAAGTGACTATTTATTTGGTCACCAGGTGGTATCCTCATGGAGTCCCAGCCTGCAGGATCCGACTTTACACAAGAGTGTGCATGTAGGCACCAAGTGAAGTGTGAAATTCGCTCAGTCGTGTCTGACTCTTTGCGACCCCATGGACTATATGGTCCATGGAATTCTCCAGGCCAGAATACTGGAGTGGGTAGCCTTTTCCTTCTCCAGGGCATCTTCCCAACCCAGGGATCGAACCCAGGTCTTCCACATTGCAGGTGGATTCTTTACCAGCTAAGCCACCAAGGAAGCCCAGGAATACTGGAGTGGGCAGCCTGTCCCTTCTCTAGGGGGTCTTCCCAACCCAGGGGTCGGATCCAGGGACCAAGGGTCCTTTGAAATGTGTGCTGGTATGGCTTGGGGGACTGGGGGCGGGTCTGGGAACTGGTGGCCCCGCTGTGAACACTGGGCCTCCTGATGGTCTAGGGCAGCTGCAGCCCACGGCTGGCCAACCCCTGACGTGACCGGTCTGCAGACCTGCCAGAAGTCCACCGTGCTGGCCATTAGGGCCGAGCCTCGGGTGCCCCTCAGGAGGGCATCTCCACGGCCAATTCCAGATGGCTTAAAACACAGTTTGCACCTCAGGGACACAGCTGTGCACACTCAGGCTTGTGGACCACCGAGCTCTCCCCTCCAGCCTGGTGAGAAAGGACTTGGTTCCTAGAGGAGCCCTAGGCTGCAGGGCCACCGGTCCTGCCCCCAAGTCACACGTGGAGCAAGGGAACACCCCCACCCCTTTGCCCAAGATGCTTCCCAGGCTCTTCTCCCTTGAGGCAGGGAACAGATGGGGCATTCGAGCTCAGGTGTGCCTTAACCACTCTCTGTGGGTAGAAGCCCCCCATCAACAGAGGAGAATAACCTGCTCCCTGTGGAATGTAAAATTGACCTTGAATTCAGTACCACTTGGAGCTGCAGTTGGATGGGGCCAGTGGCCGGCAGGCCCAGCGGGTCAGGTGGACTCTGCACACTCGCCCCTTTGTACCTCCAGCCCCGCGACGGCCCAGACGCACTCCCGCCTCTTCTCGATGCCTAGGCCACAGGTCCTGGGCTTCCTGCTGTGTGTGTTACCAAAACACACTTTTGAGGCAACAAGAGGGGAGGGCTGTCCAAGGGTTTTACTGGATACCACAGCACATTGGGAAGAGCCCTTTGCGTCGTTCCGAACGTGAATGGTGCAGGCCAGTTAATGGTACAGGGGCCCTGTGGGCTCTGCACCTTCACATCCCCCTAAGCCCCCTCCTCCCTTTGGCCCCACTTCCCTGTTCTCAAATGCACCCTTCGATAGCTCAGCTGGTAGAGCGGAGGACTGTAGACTTGATAAATGTGGACATCCTTAGGTTGCTGGTTTGATTCCGGCTCGAAGGAAGTTGCCTTAGCTGCTTTGGGCTTCCCTGGGGGCTCTGACAGTAAAGCGTCTGCCTGCAATACGGGGAGACCTGGGTTCGATCCCTGGGTCAGGAAGATCCCCTGGAGAAGGAAATAGCAACCCACTCCAGTACTCTTGCCTGGAAAATTCCATGGATGGAGGAGCCTGGTGGGCTACAGTTCATGGGGTTGCAAAGAGTCAGACACAACTGAGCGACTTCACTTTTTCCCTATTCTCAGTGCTCTCAGGTTGCCTCACTGCCCATGACCCTAAACTTCAATGTGGGGCCTAGGCCAGACCTCCCATCCTCTCCTCCACGGACACCTCTGCAACACGGAGGCAGGGACGGTATAGATGACCAGCGGTGGTTCAGGGCACTGGAGGCCGCAGGATTTCTAAGGAGGAGAGAGTTAGGGGCTGGTGGGGCAGGGTGGGAGGATCTGGTTAGTTAGAAGAGCTAAGGATTTGTCCTGAAGCTGCATCTGTATAGCAATGGATTAAGCGGGGAGCATGTGCTGGATTTGGGGTAACATGCGGGCTAACAGGGAGAAGGAAATGGCAATCCACTCCAGTACTCTTGCCTAGAGAATTCCCTGGACAGAGGAGCCTGGTGGGCTGCTGTCCATGGGGTTGCACAGAGTGGGACACGACTGGAGCGACTTGCATGCATGCATTGGAAAAGGAAATGGCAACCCACTCCAGCTTGCCTGGAGAATCCCAGGGACAGAGGAGCCTGGTGGGCTGCCGAATATGGGGTCGCAGAGAGTTGAACACAACTGAAGCGACTTAGCAGCAGCAGCAGCGGACTAACAGGGATTACCTGAGGTGTTTCAGGGACTGAGGTTGGAAAGGAAGGGATGGTGGTCAGAGGGAAGGCATGGGTCTGGTCTCGGCAGGAGGCCTCCGTGGGTGCTTAACTCAGCCCTCGACCCAGGAAGCCTGTGCGGGTCATCCACCACGCCCAAGCCTCTCTCCCTCAGCAACCTCCAGTGACAGGGATGGAGCCCCCGGGGGCAGACCGACAGTCCCCCACCCCCTAACCCCTACCCCCGCAGCCCCACTCGGCCTCCACAGGTCATCCATAGCCGGTCCACCAGGTGGCGCAATTGAGCCCCCTGATGCTGCACTGCGCGTGCAGACACCCCAGGGCTGACCAGCCCCCCACGCCCTCCCCAGCCAACCCCCATCAGAAGAGGGAGGCCAGCTGGCACACCTGAAATAATTACTGAGTGATTCATCTCAGACCTGAGGAGGGCGGCCTTTGCAGTAAGAATTTAGGGAAAAGTGAGACAGCCCCCTGGAGAGGGCTGGACCTTGAGGGAGACGTGGGGTTTACATGGGAGTTGGGGGAGCCCAAAGGTCAGCAGGCTGGCAAGCAGGGAGCTGTAGGGGTGCTGCTCACGGGGAGGAGGGTTCATCCAGATAGAGCTAAATAAGGGCGACGGCTGGCGCGGTCATGTCTTGCCAGGCTGGTTCTCACTGACGGCTGAGTCATCAGGCCAAGGGTGGAACGGGTAAGGGCGGGGGAGGGTGTGTGTGTGTGTGTGGCGGGGGCCTGCTACCCCTGCTCTCCCCGGGGCTGGAGCCGCTGCTGCCCTCTGCACCGAGGTGACCAGCGGGAAGAAGGGACCTCATTTCCTGCATCAGAGAGAAATTGCGATGTCTGAGGGCTTTGTTGCCTAAGCATCCAAGTTCCTCATCAAGAGGTCAGAGTGGAGATGGCATCCACCGTATGTGGCCGGTGTCCCTGGGGGTGCTGAGGGATGGAGGCATGGCTGAGCTCCGAAACCACCCTCCAACGCCTCCTCCGCAGTCGCCAAGAATCCCGAAAGGAGCACCTCTCCTGTCATCCTTGGAGTCTCCAGGAAATACACGCCCAACACTTGTTTAGAGATCCAGGAGCCCAGAGGATACAGCAAGAAGGGGAGAACACAGAGGGCTCTCCTGGGAAGAGCCTCGGGGCCTCACTGATGTAACCCCATTCGTGGCACAGATGGAAAAACAGAGATAAGACACCCCTCTGAGTCACGATGCTGGCCAAGGGGAGCACCCCAACAGTGGAGGGGGCTCCATAGCAGGCAGAGTTCAGGCCGGTGGATCTGAGCTGGATGGGCTCTAACCAGGTGTCCTGTGCCACTCGAGGGAAAGAACACAGCCTCTGCCTCGCTGTCCCCACTCCAAAACCAGCTTGTCCCCACTTCACAGACAGGGACAGGCACACGCAGCAATCTCAGCCCTGGTATGTTTCAAGAATTCTCTTCTCTTGCCTGGACTAACTAGTAGTAGGCCCTCACAAGCCACTGCAACCATCTGCTTGTACGTGGATACAACAGGTCCCAAGAGAGTTTTTCCACCTCACGCAGCGGAGATGAGCCCCACTGCCAACAGACCAAGTTCAGAGCCTTCTTGATCTAGCCCCAAAGGCCTTCCTCAACCTGCCTCTCCATCATGGCCCCTGCTCCCACTGCACACTCATTTCCTGGGTAAACTCTGGCTTTCCAGCCACCAGGCCTTTGCTATTCTCATGGAAGGAGCACTTGCCACCCGTCATGGCTCATTGTCCAAACCCTACACAGTCTTCACGACCTTTTCCCAGTGCAACCTCATCCAAAATGATTCTCTGAGCCTGCAGGGCCTTCCGCACAATCCTACCTCCCACTGACAACATTCATCATCATTGTGATTTTTTGAGCACCTATTATATGTTAAGTCCTAGGAACTTTCCATGGGTATCTTTTTAATCTCTCAAAGTAGGTTTTATGCTTATTTAACCTGTATGAAGAATACATCATGTGAAATGCCAGGCTGAATGAAGCACAAACTGGAACCAAGATTGCAAGAGGAAATATCAATAACCTCAGATATGCAGGTCAGGAAGCAACAGTTAGAACTGGACATGGAACAACAGACTGGTTCCAAATAGGAAAAGGAGTATGTCAAGGCTGTATATTGTCACCCTGCTTATTTAACTTATATGCGGAGTACATCATGAGAAACGATGGGCTGGAAGAAGCACAAGCTGGAATCAAGATTGCCGGGAAAATATCAATAACCTCAGATATGCAGATGACACCACCCTTATGGCAGAAAGTGAAGAAGAGCTAAAGCGCCTCTTGATGAAAGTGAAAGAGGAGAGTGAAAAGTTGGCTTAAAGCTCAACATTCAGAAAACTAAGATCATGGCATCTGGTCCCATCATTTCATGGGAAATAGATGGGGAAACAGTGGAAACAGTGTCAGAGTTTATTTTGGGGGGCTCCAAAATCACTGCAGATGGTGACTGCAGCCATGAAATTAAAAGACACTTACTCCTTGGAAGAAAAGTTATGACCAACCTAGATAGCATATTAAAAAGCAGAGACATTACTTTGCCAACAAAGGTCCATCTAATCAAGGCTATGGTTCCAGTGGTCATGTATGGATGTGAGAGTTGTACTGTGAAGACAGCTGAGCGCTGAAGAATTGATGCTTGTGAACTGTGGTGTTGGAGAAGACTCTTGAGAGTTCCCTGGACTGCAAGGAGATCCAACCAGTCCATTCTAAAGGAGATCAGTCCTGGGTGTTCTTTGGAAGGAATGATACTAAAGCTGAAATTCCAGTACTTTGGCCACCTCATGCAAAGAGTTGACTCATTGGAAAAGACTCTGATGCTGGGACGGATTGGGGGCAGGAGAAGAAGGGGACGACAGAGGATGAGATGCCTAGATGGCATCACTAACTCAGTGGATGTGAGTTTGGGTGAACTCTGGGAGTTGGTGATGGACAGGGAGGCTTGCTGCTGCTGCTGTTAAGTCACTTCAGTTGTGTCTGACTCTGTGCAACCCCATAGATGGCAGCCCACCAGGCTCCCCCATCCCTGGGATTCTCTATCCTGGCGTGCTGCAGTTCATGGGGTCGCAAAGATTTGGACATGACTGAGCGACTGAACTGAACTGAAAATCACTGCAGATGATGACTGCAGCCATGAAATTAAAAGATGCTTGCTTCTTGGAAGAAAAGTTATGACCAACCTAGACAGCATATTAAAAAGCAGAGACATTACTTTACCAACAAAGGTCCATCTAGTCAAAGCTATGGTTTTTCCAGTAGTCATGTATGGATGTGAGAGTTGGACTATGAAGAAAGCTGACTGCCAAAGAATTGATGCTTTTGAACTGTGGTGTTAGAGAAGACTCTTGAGAGTCCTTTGGACTGCAAGAAGATGCAACCAGTCCATCCTAAAGGAGATCAGCCCTGAATATTCCTTGGAAGGACTGATGTTGAAGGTGGAACTCAAATACTTTGGCCACCTGATGTGAAGAACTGACTCATTTGAAAAGACCCTGATGCTGGGAAAGATTGAAGGTGGGAGGAGAAGCAGACGACAGACGATGAGAAGGTTGGATGGTATCACCAACGCAATGAGTGTGAGTTTGAGTAGGCTCCAGGAGTTGGTGATGAACAGGGAGTCCTGGCATGCCGCAGTCCATGGGGTCGCAAAGAGTCAGACATGACTGAATGGCTGGACAACAACACAAGTTTTACCATGTCCATCAGATAGATGCAGAAATAGGCCCCGAGAAGTTAAGTTACTTGCCCGACATCACACAGCTAGCATGGGAGCAGAGACAAGATTCAAACCCAGGCAGTATGGTCAGAGAGCCTTATCCCTGAGCACTACAGGTCCTCCAAGGATGCCATAGTCTTTCTCAAATAGTGAGTGGGGATGTGACTCTGCCTTGGAGAGCAAGCCTTCTTTGGAGGATGGTGGGGCTGGATAATGAGGTGCAGTGGATGTTGTGTGTTTTGGCAAGCACTGTTTGTATTGCACTGTTGTGTACACACACACACACACACACTCAGGCTAATGGCGAGCATATGCTTCACTTCACTATATGAAAACATCCCTCCAAGGAGCTCCCTGCTCATTAGCAGCAGTTCCATCAGTGAGCAAAAGGTCAGCCCAGGAGACTGTCCGCTCTATTTCCAGACACAAGCACTTAGGGCTTAATGATGTGTATATTTTCATATGTGGGCAGTTGACATTCCCCATGTAAACTGTTTGCAATTTCTCAATGTGGACAGATCTGGTTTTCAGGAAAAGCTGAGCAAGAGAGGCAAGACACTCCGGAAGACAAGGGTCCCAGCGGGTCCCCTTCCTTCCAAACAGGTGTCTTCTGGTGGGGGTGGGGGTGGGTGGGTGTTGCCTGTCCCATCCATACCAGGTTGGAGGCAACTGTTTGTTGGGGGGCCAACTCGCTTCTCCTCCAGGACAGGAACCGGGAGAGGCACTCCCACAGCCATACCCCTGGCCGCCCCTTGACCCTTGACGAAGAGATCTGCGTCAGTGGTGGGAAGCTCTGCACACAGGGCTGCCCAGGCCCATCCGTGGGCTGAGGCAGGGGTGGGAATCAGCCTCTAGCAGAGCCAGAGTCATAGGCATCATGGGTGCCTAGGAGAGGGGGCTGGCTGATAGCTACTGGCCCCTCCAGGTGACTTTTCCCACTAATTCATACTTTCCATCGCTCCCCAGAATGATGCCCTAGGTGGGGCTCGTGGATGCTGAGCCTTAGGGAGCTCTTCAAGGGGCAGAAATGTTGTTTATTTCCTGTCTCATCTGAACTTGAATAAAGCACTTGGCGAGCAGCTAGGACTCTACATGCCTGTAGATGGGACAGTTCATAAACAGATGACCTGAGGTTCAAATCCAGGCCTGTGCAGCTCCAAAACCTGCCATCTCTCTACTCTGCTTCGCTGAAATGAACTTATAATGTGCTCTGAACACAGTCAGTGCTTGATACATTTGTTCACCAAATATGTATGCACATGTTCATTCAAAGCAGAAATGCCTTCGTGAGGTCATCTGGTCTACCTCCTGCCTTTGCGCCAACTGGGCCAATCAGTTCTTTGGGATTTTCTTAGTTACAACCATTTGGAGTGTTTGTTTGGGGTGGAAACTGTGGACTGGAGGCTTGAGGGTGGCTGGGGGTGGGGAAACTGGAACTGCCTTAGGAGAAGCACCCTGGGGCCACGGGTTCCTGAGCCCATGAAGAGCCATGTCTCTCTGACGGTTTCATTTAACCGCATCCCCCTCCCCACCAACTTCCAGTAAATTCCTCCTTTGAACAACTGGGAGATAAGTATCTGCCACTTGCCACCAATACTCCAGGCAAATTCACCATCTGTAAAATCAGGAGCTGGGCCTGGTGGTGAGGAGGACCCTCCAAAGTCTCCCCCCCCCTCCCTCTTCTCTCCCCCCACTCCAAGTTGGCTGGTTCCAAGTTCCATAAAAACTAACTCAGCCCAGCCTGCCTGACACTAGGAACAGGAATTGGATGAAGAAAGCAGGACAGGAAGGAGGTGGGCAAAGCAGGGCCCATTCCAACCCCCGAAATCCCGGCTGGAAGTGAAACTTGCTTGTACAATCACAACTGACAGACAACGGAGCGTGTTTGCTGATCGGCAGCCTTGGACAACGTTTCACTCCAGGGTTGATTTAAGGTCCGGCTGACAGGAAGAGAAAGCGCCATTCTTCCACCTTTTAATCAAAACCTTTAGTGCCATGTGGAGAAGCCAGGGGCCGCGGAACCTGGGTCTATCTGGAGTAGTTCATCTTCTACACCTGCCAGGCAGCAGGCACAAACCAATGAGCCCCAGACAAGAACAGAACCAAAGGGAATGGCAGAGTTTGGTTATCTTGGTCGTTGGGAAAGTGAACCAGCCCAGCCAAGCACTCTCAAGCAAAGAGGCTATGAGACTATGGCTCCCGGGCCTGACTAGGCCAGACGACTGCATCTTGTGGCTCTTGGCTCAGACACGAGCTCCTCCCTGGGTGTCCACGTGGGCATCGAGGCTGCTGGACCATGTGGCCTGAGCACCATGCCAGATGCAGCCCCCGAGGGCAGAGACACATGCAGGATAGGCAGCTGGTGGCTGGAGGTCCTTGGGGTAGACGCTGGGAAAATGACAAGTCTCACAGCTCCTCTCTTACGCTCTAAGGAGAGGTGAGGCTTGCTGCTGACCATTGGGGGGCGTGGTCTCCATTCAGAAGTAATTCACCCTGAAGCAGAGGGAGCTAAAGCTCTGGGGCCCCTTACTTGCAGTCCGGGGAGCGACCGAGTGTTCTCCGTGGGAGAGGAAGCAAGTCTGCACAAGCACTTCTGGGAAATGGAGGTCTCAGGTGACAAGCACCGAATCCCCAAGGCTGCACGCGTCCATTGTGATTTCTTTTCTCCTTCTCAGGAAATACTCACTTTGGTACCTAATGTTCTGTTCTTTCTTCTTAAAGAAGATTCTCCCTCAATGTTATTTAAGCTTCAGCTGCCACACAACCTGGATCTTCCTTTGTCTCTGACAGACGGCACTCAGTCTTGAAGGAAACTTTTTCCAGAGGGGCACCCAGGGATCCACCTCCTGCCTGACGGCCACTCAGCACCTTTATCTTTCTGTGATAAACAGCCAAAGACCCGGAGTCAGAGGGCCTCACAGGGCTCTCAGGCTTCTTGTGGCTGGAGAAGGTGAGGCAGGCCATCGCTCTGACACTGTGGTTGGAAGCAGCCCAGGGTCCTCTGTAAGGCCCATGGTTCCATTATGACGCAGACAGAATACGCGGCCACCCTGGCAATCTCCTTAAGTCTTTGGACAATGATCTCTTATACCAATTTGGGGCTGACCCTGGGTTTAGCTGGTTACTCTGCCAGGAAGATACTGGGGGGGACAGGAGCTGCCTTTGTGAGCAGACTTTGCTGTGGAAGATACAAGTCGGGAAGCAAGGAGCCCGCTGTTTCTCCTGCAAGGGTCTGAGCTGACACCGTCCATCAGCTATAACAGGTTCCCTGAGTGTCTGTTCTGTGCCCAGGTCATGAGCCGTACCCCAAAGACCTCATAAACCGACTCACTTGGCCAGTGGTAGGAGCTCAAGGCTGGTGGGGAGTCAGGGTGGCCAAGTGTGGTGTGGGCATTCAGCCCCTAGAAGGACGAGCTCAGAGAGGTGACCTCATGGCCAAGGTGAGGTCTTATCAAGGCTCAGAGGATGAAGGGGACGTGGCCGGACAATGAGAAGACCAGCACTCTGAAAGAATCCTGACCCTAACCATAACACTTCCCAGGTAGAGCTAGAGGTAAAGAGCCTGCCTGATCCTTGGGTCAGGAAGATCCTCTGGAGAAGTGCATGGCAATCCACTCCAGTTTTCTTGCCTGGCGGGCTACAGTTCATAGGGTCACAAAGAGTCAAACACGACTGAAGTGACTTAGCACACACACAACCCTAATCCCATGGCCAAACCGACACTTTTCTGGACAAATTTAAGATGGCAGAGAGCAGGCTCACAGAGACCATCCACTGGGGAAGGGCTACTGGGTCAGGAAGTCCTCTGAACAAGTACGCCCTGCATGGGGTCCCAGCCCTTTCAGAGGGTGCCCCCACTGACCTGACCACCCCAGGTCACAAAGGGTCACATTCTCTGTGTCAGCGAAGTGGTGAAGCACAGCCCTTACCCTCCAAGGAGGGAAGAGCAGACGGGGATGTAAAGCATGTTGTCCCTTACATCCTTTGCTGTTTTTAAGTGGCTTCGCAGAAATCAGGATGAAGGATTTTTAGAGGTCAGGAAGTGAAAGCATTTTTAAACACTGGTAGAATTTAGCTAGAGGCCCTGAGAGCTGGGCAACTTTAATGAGAAAGAAAGGAAAATGCACAAGTGGCCCTGACCCAGACCTTGACTTTTTTACGTCAAAAGCAAAACGAAATGTGCCTGGACATTGGAGTGAGAGGCCAGCCGGGCTCTGTCAACTTGATAATCCCCGGTCAAGAACTGCGGGCCCAGAGCTCACATTGGGAGATGACTCGGTGTTTACACAGGCTGAGGGCTGGCGCTCAGGACCCAGAGAAGCAGGCTTTTTCCTGGCGAGGGGCTTGGATCCAGCCAACTCTGCTCTGGGTCAGGATGGTCATGTGCAGGTAATTTACAAGTACGGCCCAGGTCCGATGTGGCCGGGGTGCAGAAATGCTCACACCCCGGGGTGTCTCATTCCTTGCGTGTGAGCGGCGAGGGCACAGTGAGTCAGTGTTCCATCTTCCAGGTCACCCTTCAGTCCACAGACTCCAGACTGTCTTCAGTGTGAAGCTGAGTTGCAAATACCTTGGCCCAGGAAGACGTTTCTCCCATGAAGATTTCATTCCAGGCAGCTCGGGAGTGAAGGAGGGCAGGCATCTTTCAAGATCCTGGGAAACTGGAGTGAAACCCCCAGGATGTCATTTCTCTGCCCAAGACCCAGGGTCAGAGACCAGTGTCTGCCCATCCAGGGCAGTGCTGAGGGAAGGGAGGCTGTCCTCAGGAAGCCTGAGGCTGGCGTCACTGTATCCAGCCACTCTCTAAAGAGGAATTCTGGGAAGGAAATAGCATGCACGCGCGCACACACACACACACACACACACACACACACACACAGGAATGGGGTTCAGAGGCAGAGCCAGCTCCACCAGCAGCAAAGGAGACTCCCATTTTCTGCCCTGGAAGGTCACGAGAAAGGAAGAAGAACTTGGACAGGCATGCCCTGGCCTGCTGTGAGGAGCCCCAGACATCAGGCTGAAGACAGAGGGGGCGTGTTTTCCAGGGAAGTTAGCGAGGAGACATAAATATGTCTCTCTGAGGGATCCAACTAGTCCATCCTAAAGGAGATCAGTCCTGGGTGTCACTGGAAGGACTGATGTTGAAGCTGAAACTCCAATACTTTGGCCACCTGATGCAAACAGCTGACTCACTTGAAAAGATCCTGATGCTGGGAAAGATTGGGGGCAGGAGGAGAAGGGGATGACAGAGGATGAGCTGGTTGGAAGGCATCACCGACTCAATGGACGTGAGTTTGGGTAGACTCCAGGAATTGGTGATGGGAAGCCTGGCATGCTGTGCTTCATGGGGTAGCAAAGAGCTGGACACAACTGAGCAACTGAACTGAGGGACAATTACACAGTCATTGAAAATGCTGTGCAGAGAGTCTAGGACATGAGAAAATGCTACTGACACAGCATAAAGGCTGGGCGTCAAGTGGATCACGCACAGGAGGGTCCATCCTATCCACATAGCCCTCAGCCCACCTGCCACCCCCACCCCAACTCGCTCCTTCATGAAGCAGCTCGGAAGGTGCCTTTGGTCAACCTCTGACAAGATGACACAGTGGAAAGGAAAGCATCCAGGTTCTAGAATCAGGCAGACTAGGGTAACATCTCATCATCATTCTTTTCTCTGTTGTTGTTCTTTTTTTTTACTTGTGGTCAAATAGACATAACAGAGAGATGGCCATTTTAACCATTTATAAATAGACAATTCAGCGGCATCAATTGTGGTCATAATGTTGACTATTACCCCCATCTTTTCTCAAATTTTCTTACCATCCCAAACAAAAACGCTATACCCATTAAGCAATAACTCCCCATCCCTTCCACTGAATCTCTGGTAAGCTTTAGTTTTCTTTGTCTCAATGAATTTGCCTACGCTGGACATTTCATGTAAGTGGAATCATATAAATGTGGCCTTTTTTTTTTTGTCTGATTTCTTTCACTTGGGCTTCCCTTGTGGCTCAGCTGGTAAAGAATCTGCCTGCACTGCAGGAGACCTGGGTTCGATCTCTGGGTTGGGAAGATGCCCTGGAGAAGGGAAAGGCTCGTCACTCTAGGCTATTCTGGCCTAGAGAATTCCATGGATCATATAGTCCATGGGATCTCAAAAAGTTGGACAAGACTGAGTGACTTTCACTTCTTCACTTAGCCTAATGTTTTCAAGATTCATTCATGCTCTAGCAGGTATCAGGACTTCATGCCTATTTATGGCTGAATAACATTCCATTGTATGACAGACCTCATTTTGCTTATCCATTCATCCGCTGATGGACACAGCTTGTTTCTACTTTTCAAAAATTGTGAATAACGCTGTTATGGATATTGCATACAGGTATCTGTGTTGGTTCCTGTTTTTAATTCTCCCAGCTTTTACCCTTAATGAAGCCCTTTTTCCAAGGTAAAACAGGGACAATTGTGTCTACTACCCAGGACCATCATGAAGACAGCATGCGATAAAGGTATGAAACACACAGTATACAGTAAGTGCTAAAACAATGTTACCTAGGGCTTCCCTGGTGGTCCAGTGGTTAAGACATTGCCTACCAATGTAGAAGGTGGGGGTTTGATCCCTGGCTGGACATGCTCCACGGTCAAAAAACTAAAGCATAAAACAGAAGTAATATTGTAACAAATTTAATAAAGACTTGAAAAAAGGTTTTCAAAGAAATAAAATAATGTTACTTTGCCCCACCTCCCTCATTAATATGCACCCTGATGTTCAATCTGGTTTTAGAAAAGGCAGAGGAACCAGAGATCAAATTGCCAACATCCGCTGGATCATCAAAAAAGCAAGAGAGTTCCAGAAAAACATCTATTTCTGCTTTATTGACTATGCCAAAGCCTTTGACTGTGTGGATCACAAGAAACTGTGGAAAATTCTTCAAGAGATGGGAATACCAGACCACCTGACCTGCCTCTTGAGAAACCTGTATGCAGGTCAGGAAGCAACAGTTAGAACTGGACATGGAACAACAGACTGGTTCCAAATAGGAAAAGGAGTACGTCAAGGCTGTATATTGTCACCTTTCTTATTTAACTTCTATGCAGAGTACATCATGAGAAACGCTAGACTGCAAGAAACACAAGCTGGAATCAAGATTTCCGGGAGAAATATCAGTAACCTCAGATATGCAGAAGACACCACACTTATGGCAGAAAGTGAAGAGGAGCTAAAGCGCCTCTTGATGAAAGTGAAAGAGGAGAGTGAAAAAGTTGGCTTAAAGCTCAACATTCAGAAAACGAAGATCATGGCATCCGGTCCCATCACTTCATGGGAAATAGATGGGGAAACAGTGTCAGAGTTTATTTTGGGGGCTCCAAAATCACTGCAGATGGTGACTGCAGCCATGAAATTAGAAGACGCTTACTCCTTGGAAGAAAAGTTATGACCAACCTAGATAGCATATTCAAAAGCAGAGACATTACTTTGCTGACTAAGGTCTGTCTAGTCAAGGCTATGGTTTTTCCTGTGGTCATGTATGGATGTGAGAGTTGGACTGTGAAGAAGGCTGAGCGTCGAAGAACTAATGCTTTTGAACTGTGGTGTTGGAGAAGACTCCTGAGAGTCCCTTGGACTGCAAGGAGATTCAACCAGTCCATTCTGAAGGAGATCAGTCCTGGGATTTCTTTGGAAGGAACAATGTTAAAGCTGAAACTCCAATACTTTGGCCACCTCATGAGAAGAGCTGACTCATTGGAAAAGACTCTGATGCTGGAAGGGATTGGGGGCAGGAGGAGAAGGGGACGACCGAGGATGAGATGCCTGGATGGCATCACGGACCCGATGGACATGAGTCTGAGTGAACTCCAGGAGCTGGTGATGGAGAGGGAGGCCTGGCATGCTGCGATTCATGGGGTTGCAAAGAGTCGGAAACGACTGAGCGACTGAACTGAACTGAATTTAGTAGAGGAGTGTGGAGGGTTAGATTCAGTGATACCCTCAAGGGCTGTACTGTGCTAAATCGCTTCAGTCATGTGACCCTAAGGACTGTAGCCGACCAGGTTCCTCTGTGCATGGGACGCTCCAGGCAAGAATACTGGAGTGGGTTGGTGTGCCCTCCTCCAGGGGGTCTTCCTGAACCAGGGATCGAACCCACAACTCTTTCATCTCCTGCACTGGTGGGCAGGCTGTTCACCACTAGCACTACCAGGGAAGCTACCTATACTTAAACGGTGGCCTCCTCAGTTTTGCACAGCATTTACACAAGTACTGATCCAAAGAATGGGAGTCTCACGGGAACTCAGGCTCCACTGCAGGCCAGCTAGGGTGGGAGGTGGGAAACGAAGCCAGGAAGCTCTCCTTTTCGTGCCTCTGTGCCACCCTTCTAGCACAGGCGAGTGGGAAGCCCGGTGAGAGATGTTCCAGTTTCCTCTTCCAGTTGTATGACCCTCAGGGACCCGGCTCCTCTTGGACCTCAGTTCCCTCGTCTAGGGAATGAGGAGTCTGGCTTAGCCCAGTAGTTTTCAAAAACTGGGTTCCAAAGAGTCCTAAGTGTTCTTCTAAAAGCCAGGGCCTAGGATGGAGAAGAGAGCCAAAGGCCTGCTCAACCACAGCAGATCCACGCATCTTTGCATCAGGAAATCTACAGCTGAAACTGCGGCCAGGCCCTGGACTGGGGGCCCTCTGAGATCCCCGGGAGCTGGAGCATACTCTAGGTGGTGTCGTCTCTTTCAGTCTGGGGTGAACTGACAGAATGGTCCCTGAGAGTGGGCTATAAGGGTCATCTCCCAGCACACCAGGACTCCTGGAGGCCCAGATCTTTATTCTGAGCATGGCTCAGCAGCAGGGGCCCTCTGTAGGGAGCAATGTAGTGCTGGGAGCTGCAGAAACTTGAAATGACCCAGGAGCCCTGCTGCTCTTCAAAACAGCGCCCTAGCTCCCTGCTCACTAATAGTTCTTCAGGCAAGAGGAAGTGTGAGTGGAGCCCAAGGCAGGGAGCCAGGTTGGGTTCTTAGAGCAGGATAGGGAAGGGTCAAGAGCATAGACTCTGAAGTCTCGGCTTCCTTCATGCCAGCTGTGTGACCCTGAGCAAGTTACTTAATCTCTCTGTGTCTTCATCTCCTCATGTTTAAAATGGAGGATTAAGTGAGTTATTTAAAGCTCTAAGAACAGTGTTTGGCTCACAGTAAGAGCTGTTCCCAGGAAGTTCCTTTCTCAAGTTTTCTTCTCAATCTTCTTCCACCCTTGAGGCTTTCTGCAGTGCTAAGGTAGGAAGTAGGAAAACCCAGGGTGCAGCTGGCCACCTAGTCAGGCCCTGCCCAGGAGGGGTTCAAGCAGAGGTGAATCCTGAGCTGACCAGATTCACTGACAAGAGCATGGAGATGCCGATCTGGGTGCTTGAGAGGCAGACAAGAGTCAAGTGATCTTAGCAGAGACGAAAAGCTGGCTCCAAGGCCTGGGCTCAGAGCTCAAACCCCACGGAAGACATGGCAGGCACTAGGAAGGGAGGCTTTAGCCAAACCTGCCCATATTCCGTGGCCTTGGTTGCCCCAGAGACCAAGCTTTGGTTAGACGGTTAGGCCAATTCTGAGCCAGCTCCTCGAGGCCTCAGACCCCAGGAAGGGAGATTCAAGAGTGACCCCCACTCCTAGTCCAGTGCCCTTTGCTTTAGGTCATGCTATCTCTTCCAACAACAAGCCAGCATTTATCAAATGCATCACAGTTAGGAGGTAGACAGCCCAGCATTTTCCAAAGGTGATGAAGTGATCTTAGCCTGGAGGTGCAAGGACACAATTAAATAACGTTGAATCACTCAGTGAAAAAAGTATTCCCCTTTCAGTTTTCCTTCAAGTCTTCCATCATCAAGAAGAAAGTCTCAGTGTGATGATACTTGCCATCTTGCTAACTTGTCTCTAATACTTGCTACTTTCCCTTCAAAACAAAGAGAAAGGAGCCTCAGAGCCTTAGATAAGCAAAATAGCATCCATCTAGGATGTAATGTCAAATTTTCCTGTTATCTTTATGTACAACAAATCAATCCTGGCTTTCCAGGCAATTCCAGATACCAAGTTTCCTTTTGAAACATTTAAGTTAAAAGATGAGTTGATTTAAAGACAAAGGAGCCCTCTTGAGCGCCACTGGTATCATCCCCATACTCAGATGGGGAAACTGGGGCTCCAAGGATGCCAGCTGGAAAGTGGCAGAACGGGGTTCCATGTGTTCCTGAGGACAAAGGTTGAAGCCTCTGATGGCCCCAGAGGCCAAGGAGCTGTCCTCTACGAGGCAGCCAGCCTGCTTGCACTAGCTGGGACCCCATGCCGCTGCCTGGATGGGGTAGGAGGAGGTGCCAGTGAAGTGAGGCTGTGGGCAGGGGAGCCAGAGAAAGAGGAACTTGGAGTAATTATTATTTCCTTTCATTCAAGCTCCTTACTTTATAACTTTATAAAGGTGGATGTTTTCCGGAGAGCCAAACAAACACTAGGAATAGATTTCTTTTGTGCAGCAACTCAGGCTGATGGGTAATTTCCCCTTAACAAGAACAAACTGCCCTGCTTAGCCTATCATTGTTCATAGAGACAAAGAGGCCTGCATCTGTGGGCCTTGCCAGCAGACCTTCCGCAAGAAATGCCCTCTAAGCACCGCCTGCTCCGGGGCTTTCCCAGCATCCCACAGAGGATGCCAAGCTGGTTCACGTCACAAGCCTGTCCCAGCTCACCTGCCCACTTCATTTGTCGGAAGAAGCCCATGCAGGGTCCTTTCCACAGGACCCTCTGCCAGGTCTGAGTTTCCCTTGGAATCCACGGATACTTTCTAGCAAAACCACATTGAAACTGGGTGCCACCTGCCTGGCCTTAGTGACTGGGGTGGAGCCCTGGCACAGTTGCTCATGGGCCTAATTAAAATGAACTAGAGCAAAATGTTCTACAAGCAGCATTGCCGAAGCAGAATCCTAAGGAGTTCTTTCTAAGCCCTGCCTCTGCTATTCTAAACCAACCTCTCTTCCCTTCTCAAACCTCAGGTGCCTGGTCTGTAAAGTGGTTACACTAATACCCATCTCGGGAGTTGCTAGAAAGATCCAAGAGCAGGTGATTGCATTGCTGTAACCAGAGGGCCTACAGAATAGCGTCATGTCGACCCGGAGCAGGGCTGGAGTTCAGGTGGAGGACCAGACCTGGTCCTGTTCTTCATAGCAGGCAATGGACTCTGAGAGATTTATGGGCCTGTTTCTCCATACATACCCTAATCCTTGAAAAACTGAGGCCTGGGCTTCCCAGGTAGCTCGGTGGTAAAGAATCCACCTGCCAATGTAGGAGACACGGGTTCAGTCCCTAATCTGGGAAGATACCACATCCTGCAGAGCAACTAAACCCATGCGCCACATAGAGCCTCGGAGCTGCAACTATCGAACTGCAACTGCTGAAGCATCTGAACTACTGAAGCCTGTGCTCCCTAAAGCCTGCGCTCTGCAAGAGAAGTCACCGCGATGAGAAGCCCGCTCACCGTAACTAGAGAAAAAGTCTGCACAGCAACAAAAACAGCACAGCCAAAAATGAATAAAATGATTAAAAGAAAACAGGCCTTTTTTACAAGGATAGATAAGACAACATGAAAACAAGTCATTTAAAAGCAAGTAAGAAAAATGAATCTGAATGTCATCAAATGAAAAATCTTCATGTTTCAAAGGCCACCAGCAAGAAAGTAAAAAGACAACCCACAGAATGAGAGAAAATATTTGCAAATCATCCGATAAAGGACTTGTACCTAGAACATAAAAAGAACTCTTAGGATTCAACATTAATAAGATGAACAACTCAATTTAAAAATGGGCAAAGGATTTGAATAGACTTGTCTCCAAAGATGATATAGGAACGGCCGATAAGCACACGAAAAGGTGCTCATTAGTCATGCTGCTGCTGCTGCTTCTAAGTCGCTTCAGTCGTGTCCGACTCTGTGCGACCCCATAGACAGCAGTCCACCAGGCTCCGCTGTCCCTGGGATTCTCCAGGCAAGAACACTGGAGTGGGTTGCCATCGCCTTCTCCATCATTAGTCATGAGGAAAATGCAAATCTAACTACAATGAGATACCACTTCACATCCACTAGAATTATTACAAAAACAAAGCAAAACAGAAAATACCAAGTGCTGGAGAGGATGTGGAGAGGTGGGCACCTTCATAACCTGCTGGTGGGAATGTCTGCTGGTGCAGTCACTTTGAAAACAGCCTAGTCATTCCTCAACTGATGAAATATCAAGTTACCATGTGTCCCAGCAATTCCACTCCTAAGTACATAACCAAGAGAAATGACAATACACGTTCATGCAAAAACTTGTGCATGGATGGGCATAGCAGCATGATTCATAATAGCCCCAAGTAGAAATGTCCCAAGTGTCTGTCAATTGATGAGGAGATAAATAAAATGGGGCATATCCATAATGGAATATTATCTATCCAGCCATAAAAGACATGAGAAATACTGATACCCACTACAACATGGATGAAACCTTGAAAGAAGTCAGACACAAAAGTCCATATATTACACGAACTTAATTATATGAAATGTCCAGAACAGGCAAATCCACAGAGACAGAAAGTAGATTAGCAGTTGCCTGGAGTGGGAGGAAAGGGAAATAGGGAGTGATGCTAATGGGAATGGAGTTTTTGTTGGGAGAGATAAATGTCCTGAAATCAGATAGTAGTGATAGTTGCACAATTCTGCAACAATTTGAAAAACCACTGAGCTGTGTGCTTAAAAGGGTGAATTTTGTGATGTGTGAATTATATCTCCATAAGCTAGTATTTTATTTTCTGTTTTTATTTATTTTTAATTTTTGGCCATGCTGCACAGCATGTGGAATCTAATTCCCCAACAAGGGATCGAACCCTCAACCCCTGCATTGGAAGCACGGGGTCTTAACTGCTGGACCAGCAGGGAATTCTCCATAAACTAGCATGTTTTAAATGCTGTCTATAGTGACGAATGCTGTGTAATACTCTTTTCAGGATCACTTACTATTACTTATTATTATAATTAGGAGTATTTCCTGGTCTAACCCCCAGCTCAGAGCAACCCTGCCCCCTTAACATCTGCTACAGGTATCAGCTCTGATCTGTAGGTACCTGAAAGGTGAGCTGCCTGGATCTCTGCAGAGCCCATCGCACGTCTGATTCGACCAGCTCTGGGCAGCTCCTCTGAGCTGACAACCCTAAGAATATCTATGGACTACGCCATGTTCATGACTGCCTCACCAGCACTAGAAATAAGCCTGCCAATAGACGTTTTCAGCTTAGGGGTTGGGGAGAGACAGTAACGTGTCACATGGGGACCAAGGCATTTAAAGCTCATGTGCTTCCCTCATTTGTCCCTTCCCTTTTGGTGATGGACACACAAAAGCAGCCAGGCCCCCTAGTCTTTACCCAGAAGAGACCCAGTCAGAGCGTGCATGAAATAGAAGTTTTTGGTGTGTGAAGCCCCTGAGATTTGGGGTTTGTTTGTTGTGGCGACTAGCATTAATCATCCTGACTAAGGCATTGCATTTGAAGGAGTCCAGCCTCTCTGGCCAGCCCTCTGAGGCTGGGGGCCCTGGGACCCCTTCTTGGCCTCTCACAGCTCCACAGCTGGAGTTCATGTCTAAATGATTTCATCATTCAATGGCCTGATTTTGAAAAACACGACCAGGGCGGGGAAAGTCAGAGGAGAGGCACCAGCGAGGGAAGGGTCTTGTGCATACCAGCTCCTGGGCTCCGTCCTGGCTGGTATTTATGCCCCTCAGGGCTACCCGGTCCACTTGACAGAGGAGCAGCCTGAGGTTCCAGGAGGTTAAGGAATTTTCCTAAGGCCTCAGCTAAAACAGACCACGCCTAGCTTCCAACGCAGGTCTACCTGGTCCTAAAACTTGCCTCCGCATAAGCACTCTGCTGCCTTTGAGTCAGATCTCAATAGCGTTCATCCCATCCCAAAGCCCACCCCAGGCTGGCGTCCTCTAACTGCCCCCAGAGCAAAGCTGGCCACTTGTGGGCAACTGACGCAGGATTCTGGGCAGCATCCAATGTGTGGACTTAGTCCCTGGGATGGACGCCTTCAAGTCAGGGTTTGGAGAGAGAGAGATTTCAGCTCTGGGAGTGAGTTTTGACTTTGAGCAGGGATGTGCCAGTCAGACTCCCAGCAAACACCCCGTCAGATTCCAAGGGACACGAGCCAGCTCAGTGTCAGCTTCCCAGAAAGAGGTCTGAGTGGGCAGAGGGGAGAGGCTCATGGGGGAAGCTTCCTGGGCGCCCTCCTGTCTCATTCAAACCAACTCACAGTGAATGACAGCCATGTGTCCAGTGCTGTCGGGGGTGGGGTGGGGGGGGAGGGTAGAGAGTACACACAGAACAGATGCCATCATCTCTGCCCAGAGAGCTAATAGCCCGGCCACCATCCTGAGCACCCTGCCCTTCCTGGGGGCACCCACGCCCACTCAGTGACTCTAGGTGGAAAGCACAGACTCCTCTTGCCCCTTCTGACTTCCCACACCTGTCATCCCCCGAGAGCTCCTTCTGCCTGACATTTCCCAAGGCCCTGGTATCTATTTCCACAGCTAGGGCAGCAGCTCCCAGGATGGCCTCTCACCTTCAGTCCTCCTCCTCCCCTTCCTCCACTACATGAGGGGCAGAGAGACCAACCTGGGCTGTGCATGGACTTCAGAGCCCTCAGGGCTCCCCACTGACCTTAGGATGGTGCAAACGCCCCACCATGGTTTTCCAGGCCCTGCATCCCAGAAGGTCCCTGTCCCCCTACTAGAAATAAGCCTGCCAATAGATGTCTTCAGCTTAGGGGTTGGCGAGAGACACTTCTGAAACACTGACCCCCTATCAACACACATCCATTCCCCTCTACGCACGAAGGCCTCTCACCCTCAATGCTACTGACATTTCGGGCCCAGATAATTCTTAGCTGGGGGCCATCCTGTGCACTGCAGGACGTTCAGCTGCATCTCTGAACCATGTGTATCAGATGCTGGGAGCACATTCCCCATTCGTGTCAATCAAAAAGATCTCCAGACTCTGCCAACCACAGCCCCCCAGGTGAGAGCCCCTCCTCTGGACCTTTGCACAGGAAAGGGCCCTCTCCTTTCTTTTCATTTGTGTCTGGCTTCCTCATCAGCACGTGAGACTTTGGTTCAGTTGTATCAACTTTCAGAAGCCTTCCTGGCTCGCCTGGGCTGGCCCAGGACAGCGTCCCCCGGCCCTCCCCACTTCCCTGTGCGCTGTCCACCGCTGCTCTTGTTAGACCGCACTTGGCCCATCTGGTGATGCGCTGTCACCCCCTCTCTGGGGGGGGCCCTCCCCAGAACCCAGCCTCTGGGGCTGTGGAAGCACCAACCCCAGGGACCTGCAGAAGCACGACCGAGCAGCAGGCAGGAGCGACGGCTTCTGACCAGAGGCAGAGGAGGCTCTGTGTGATGGAGCAGACACAGGAGAAAGAAGAGTCGAGGAGCACCTTCCAGGTTGGAAGCCTTGCCGGGGGCAGTTCGGACAAAGGTGACCAAGTGGGCATGTCAAGATGAGACTGAGCGGCTGGTGCTCGCCTGCCTGGGGGCTCTGGAAGCAAAAGCTGGAGGCCAGGTCGTGAAGACCCCTGGAGGCGTTCTTCAGCCCCAGGTGTATTCAGCAGGATGTGAAATTGCCAGGGGGTGGGGTGGGGGGTGGGGTGGGGGGGTGGAGTCTGGGAAATGCTTTGTTATCAGTTGAGCTGGTTTCTTTACCTTAAGTCTTTTTCAAGAGCCTTTAATGTGCTCACATACCGGGTAAATCTTTACAAGGGAAAGATGCCGCGAAAAGTCATGTCCACAAGTAACTGACCACAGAGGTGTTTTTCTCACAGTTCAGTTCAGTCGCTCAGCCATGTCAGACTCTTTGCAACCCCATGGACTGCAGCATGCCAGGCCTCCCTACTCAAACTCATGTCCATCGAGTCGGTGATAGTTGGGTTTTTTTCACAGATCCTCTCAAATGATCAGTGTCCGTTGTTGTTTAGTTGCTGAGTCATGTCCAACTCTGCGACCCCATGGACTGTAGCTGGCCAGGCTCCTCGGCCCATGGGATTCTTCAGATGAGAATCCTGCAGTGGGTTGCCATGCCCTCCTCCAGGGCATCTTCCCAACCCAGGGATCGGTCGCACGTCTCCTGCATTGACAGGAGGGTTCTTTACTGCTGAGCCACCAGGAAAGCCCCGTCTACCCTTTGGAAAATGATGCTCGGAGGCGAGACACGAGTTGCACCTTGAGGAGGAGTGGGAGGTAAAGACTATCTGGGTTTGGGGACAAGGGTCCTTCCTGGGGGTCATTTGGAGGCCTCGGAGCTGGGGCTTCAGCCACAGGGCTCCTCTCCCAGCTGGGGCATCTGCAGCCCCGAGAAGGAACACAGGCTCCTGCGAGAGTGACTGCAGGAAAGACCTGGCCGGCAGCGCAAAATTTATTATAGGAAAACAGTCAACCCCCAGACCACTTGGACCACCTCCCCCAGGGCCCCGGGCCATAACATATGGTGTGGTTTAAATTTCTAAAATTGAGGAGTACTTAAGGAAAAAATGTTGGCAAGCTCTGAGCACTTGTAAAACCTTCTGAGTTGAGGGGGAGGCTGGGCCCCATCCCTCCAGGAGACACAGGCAGCACGCAGCAGGGGCAGTGAGGTCTGGGGGCCCAGACTGGGGTCCAAGAGCAGAGGCTTCTGGTCAAGGCTGGCCAGTGGGGAGAGAGGGAAGTGACCCCCTGCAGCAGCCCAAGGATGGGCTGAAGGAGCCAGCAAGGCCAGCCAAGGAACCACCTCATCCTCAGCACAGATCCCAGCCAGACCAGCAGATGTGGGGGTGGGGGGGTGTCACTGGGGGTGGGGTAGGGGTCACTGGTGAGGTGGGGTGCAGACACTCTCTGTACTGCCGTCTAAGCATCTGGTTGCAGTGTGTGTAGTGAGCTGGGTCCCCAGGTCTGTCCTTGCAGATGGAGCAGGCAGTTGGGTGTGCCCAGGGCCACGCCTTGTGCAGAGTGAGCCAGCCCTGTCCAGCGTCTGAAAGAGCTGATGAACATGGATCCTCTTGCTTCTGAAAAGTGCAAAGGCCCTGGCACTGCCTGCCATTCCATTAAGAGGCGTGTAGGATTACGACGGAAGCAGAAGCAGAGAAACAGCGGAGGGAAGAGGGGAAGTATCGGGGCACTGGCTCAGCAGAAGCAGGAGGAAGTGCCACAGGGGACAACCTCGGGGTGGGGCTGGGCCAGTGGCCGGCAGGCCAGCACAGCTGCTCCAGGCAAGGGCTCAGTGCAGCCCGAGGGGCCCGCACCACATGCGTGGGCCCTTGGGACCTCCCTAACATCAGCAGGGGCAGCGAGGCTTGAGGTGGGGCCAGAACTGCCAAGGACCCCTGGGACCGCTGCTGAGAACGAGGTGGGGCTTACCCTCCTCCTCAAGGGACTTCCATGCCATGTGGATAAAAGGTATAAAACTGTGCAGAAACTGTCCGTAAGTGCAGGGAGGGGAGGAGGCCAGGTTGTAAACTCGGAAGGCGCTACCATGGGTTTAACCCCCTTGTGAATGCCTTCACCAGCAGATGCAGGGGAGGGCAGGAGTTCAGCGCATAACTTTCACAGGAGGAGCTGCTGTGTGACCTGGATTCCTTCTGTTCACAGTCCTACCTCTGTCTCCTGACCAGAAGTCAAAACCTGAGTGGCTGCGGCAGCCCTGATTCACCGCCTCCAGCATCAGGGCCACCATGAGTGGGCACAGGCCATGGGGGTGGCCCCTCGCCCCAGGGGAGGTCAGGGCGGGCCCTCGCCCTTCAGCATACCCCAGAGCACCTCGGAACACTCAGCACTCTGCTCTGTGCTCAGCCAATGTTACCTCCGCCCACTCAGCTTCAGCCAGGCCCTCCTCCTACGCACTCCTGGGCCCTTCCCGTCACACCAACCTCTCAGACCCACACCTGCCATGCCTTTTCTTCCGGGTACTCTGACCCTTGCCTTGGTTGAGCCTTCACCTGTCCTGCCACAAATGCCTGGGCATGGGCAGAGGGCAGCAAGAGTGCCACTGGAGGGGACTGGGCCCCCAAGAAGCAAGCCTCCCCACTGCAGGCCTGCTCTGACCTGGACCACCTACCTTGGCCCTGCCAGGCTTGGGTACCTCTGAAGAGGATAAAAATTCTGAACCTGGAGACCAATGGCACCCCTGGCTGGGTGCTCCCCATTGGCCTGGCACAGACCTGGGGGCCCATATTCCTGGATAAGGCTTCCCACTCCTGCTGTGGGGTTTGGGCAACCTCTTACCTTTGGGGTGAGGTACTTGGTCATAATTTCCTTCCCTTTTTCTCCCAGTTTTTCATCTGGAGTAACTTCATATTCTGCCTAAAACAGAAGAAGGAAAAGAACAATAATAGATTTGCTCATGAGCTTCTTATAATTGTAGAACCTTAGAGGCCCCTGGAGAAGACACCCTGGAGGTCACGTGACCGCGATGGGGAGTGAGGCCCAGAGAAGGGAGGGGCCCTGGTGTCCAGTCCAGCCGGCTCTGCTCCACTGTGGACACGTGCTCAGAACAGCAGCAGCACACTATAGTCATTGGGGAGCCAACGCTGGTGCTTGGACCCCGCCCCACACCCACAGAGTCAGACCCTTTGGTGATGGGGTCAGGCATCCAGGCAGCTGGTGGGGAGAACCACAAGCTTAGGAAAATCAAAGGAAGCTGCTGGAAATTAACTAGAGCCAGCAAACTGGAAGGCCCTCAAGAGGCTGCCTGAGGTCACTCAGACCTTACATGCTGCATGACCTTGGACAGTCTCTTCAACCTCCATACAATGCAGATGGAAAAAAGCGCCTACGTGTAGGGTGAATGTGCAGAGAGAGAAAGACAAAGCCAGGCACATGATAAATACTCAGTTAACGGCCGCTGTATTTACCACTCTTGCAGTTACTGCTCTTTGTAAGAGAAGACAATATGCATGGCTAACTTTGACAGCTTTTCAGTTTACAAAGGGAACACATAGAGATTCTTCATATGCTCTTATATGAACCTTATTTGATCCCAGGTAGTGATATGGTGGTAAAGAACCTGCCTGCCGATGCAAGAGACATGGGTTTGATCCCTGGGTCAAGAAGATCCCCTGGAGAAGGGAATGACAATCTACTCCGGTATTCTTGTCTGGAGAATTCCATGGACAGAGTAGCCTGGTGGGCTACAGTCCATAGGATCACAGAGAGTTGGACACAACTAAGCAACTGCAGCCACGAAATTAAAAGACGCTTACTCCTTGGGAGAAAAGTTATGACCAACCTAGACAGCGTATTCACAAGCAGAGACATTACCTTGCCAACAAAGGTCCATCTAGTCAAGGCTATGGTTTTTCCTGTGGTCATGTATGGATGTGAGAGTTGGACTGTGAAGAAGGCTGAGCACTGAAGAACTGATGCTTTTGAACTGTGGTGTTGGAGAAGACTCTTGAGAGTCCCTTGGACTGCAAGGAGATCCAACCAGTCCATTCTGAAGGAGATCAGCCCTGGGATTTCTCTGGAAGGAATGATGCTAAAGCTGAAACTCCAGTACTTTGGCCACCTCATGAGAAGAGCTGACTCATTGGAAAACACTCTGATGCTGGGAGGGATTGGGGGCAGGGGGAGAAGGGGACGACAGAGGATGAGATGGCTGGATGGCATCACGGACTCAATGGACGTGAGTCTGAGTGAACTCCAGGAGTTGGTGATGGACAGGGAGGCCTGGCGTGCTGTGATTCATGGGGTCGCAAAGAGTCGGACATGACTGACATGACTGAGCGACTGAACTGAAGCGACTGAGCACAGTGACACAGAAGGCAGGGCTGCAACCACACCCCTTCATCCACATACAAAGAGCAGGGGTTTAGCAGAGTTGCCCAGGGTCAATGGTGGGGAAGCAGCAGGGCTGGGATGTGGACCTCCAAGCCTGGACACCTTTTACAAAAACACCAAGGAATTTAGGACCCGGATTGCTGACCATGCCAGTGGGACTCAGGCTCTATAGAAAGAAGTGAGGCTTCAAAAGATGGACGATTTTATTTTCCCTGACCCCAAGTGAGGCTCCTTCACAGGCACTTGTCCCACTTGCCAAGAAGATAAAAGGCTGCCTCCACTTAATGAAAAGCCTGGTGAGCTTGCCTTTCTCATTTCAACAAGGGAACTAATTGCAAATTGTTTATAACTAGTTCAAAATCTGCCACCCAAGGATTTGTCAGCCTCCATCCAAAGTGCAGCTATTTCCAAAGAGACAGGAAGTGACATCAGCACAGAGGGTCTTAAACTCCTTTCCTGGCCACCTCACTGTGGAGTTAGACCCCAATACTCAACCCCATCCCCACCCCTACCCCTGGGCTGGTTCAAAACGGACTCTCAACTCAGTGTCTAGAGTCCGGTTTCACCAGTCCAGCCAGGAAGACCCTCCTGGGCTGGAGCTGCACCTCTCCGGGGCAGAGGGTTCTAGGAACACAATTGCCCACCTATCTTCCAGGGGGGCAGAGAGACGCTCCCAGTGTCCAGCTGCCCTGGGAACGCAGCCTGGTGGTCTGGCTCTGTGGGAATTTACCCAGACTGCTTTGCAGGGCCCAGGCCACAGGCAAATGGCCGCCTACCTTTGGGGGGTAACTCAATCCCATGCAGAACCCTGGATTTGCACCGTCCCAAAATACCTCTGCGAAGGTGGCTCTATTTAACTAAACGGAGGCCTGAGGCTCACTAATCAGCCTCAATAGCCAGCTGGAAATATTATTGCTCTGGGTACTAAAACCCACGTTAAAAAAAAATAACAACACTTTCAGGTCAGCTGCCTCCCAGCAGAGGCCCGGCCGGGCAGCTGGGCGCCAGGGTTCCACAGGGAGGCAGCCGGGAGCACGCCGGGACAGGCCTCCCCAGCCCGGGATCAAAAGGCCTTTCTTTGAGAGTCCATGTCAGGTCACCACCACCTGAAGAGCATTTGTGTTGGGAGGCAGAAAACCAACAGAAGGCTTCCAACCGGGCTTTCTGCACCGATTAAGTCACCTGGAGTGACAGGCCATGTCTCCACCATGACCCCCGAGAGGAGCTCCTGGGGGACCCGTCCCTGAGAGGCCACCTACAGAGAAAAACACCCCGGCCAGGCAGCGCTCAGGGCGATCACATGGGCCGGAGGCGGGGACCACCGGGAATCCGCTCCCGCAGGAGCACACTTGCCCTGGTGGTGGGCAAAAGCTGCCGAAATCAGCTGCAGCCAGAAAACAGAAGCAGCAAATAAGAAGTTGGGTTGGCCAGTGCTCTGTGACGACCTCAAAGAGGTGGGATCGGGTGGGAGGCAGGAGGGCGGTTCCAGAGGGAGGCGACATGTGTATGCCTATGGCTGATGTGTGCTGAGCTACGGCAGAAACCAACACAACATTGTAAGGCAATTACCCTCCAATTAAAAATAAATTAATTAAAAGAAGTTGGGTTGGGCCAACAGCCTAGAATTTTACAATTGGAAATGGCAGACATTGACTTCAGTGAACAGAGAGGTAAACGACATGCCAGGAGGACCTGAGACGTCCATCCATGAGTTCCCTCCAACAAGAGGGTGGGTGGGCTTGTCCGCACCCCACCCCCACCCCCCCAAACAGGGGACACACACTGTCCTCCCTGCTGTGTTGCCCACTTGAAACCTTCTCCTGCCCCGGGCTCAGCCCTAACGGCCAGAGCGCCAAAAAGCTCCTTGCCAATCCACTCGGAGAACACTTTTCTTCCCCAGATACATCCATGGTGCCAACCGAGGGAGGCATTTAATGAGCCTTCTCTCCGCACGGTGATTTATGCCAAACACAGGAATGGGCTTTGGGGAGGAGACGCTGTAACACAAAGCGCAAAATACGACATTGAGTTCAAGGCGAAAAGAATTATTTATATATCTGTGCCTGCCAAAAGGGTATAAACATCTGTGTACATCCTAGTTTATAAAGCCAATATTTCATTCTCTTGGCGGACTCTAATTGCATCATCCATCTCAGAAAATGCTAATGAAAATATGTCCTCTATTAAACATATTTCTCTCAGATGAGTTTTTAAAAAACATGAAGATTGCAAACTGGTACAAGGGGCCCTTCCACGTTCTCACAGAAGCCGGCGCTGGTTTTTACAGAGAGGAGTCTGAGCAGAATTCCTCTCGGCAAGATGTCATCCCCCTCCTCTCGGGAGCCCTTCTCCTGCCCTGGCAGGAAGATGAAGTCAGAGAGGCTTTGAGGTCTCGCCACCTCCGGCTTCTGTAATTACCGATGTGGTCAGCTTTTCCAGAGTCTTCGCGGCAGGGACAAGTGACGCGCCCAGCTGGCAAGGCTGCTCCCCGTGGCCCTCTCTGGAGAAACACCCGGCTCCTCCCACACCGGCCTTGGCATCTTGCCGGTGCCAACCCTGGGGGCCAGGGGTTTCCGTCCGCCCCTCTGGAGTCACTGGCCACCCCGCTTCGGGACAGAGGAGAGTGAGGATGGGGAGCTCCCTGCCGGTTTCCTCCTGCCGGGCGCCCAGGCTCCTGCAGCTGCCTTCTCCCACTCCTCCTGTATGGGCCCCTGTCCCCGAGGGCTGGAGGCGGCGAAGGCTCGGACGTATCTGCATATGTAGGCCAGGACTCCGACAACTGCCCTTCATTAAGCCCTACTTCATTCACACGTGAGCAAGCCATCCATCTCTGGCCAAGTCCCTCACTGATGCTTGAAAAATCCCAGGGGTCCCAGGGTCAGATGGGCCTGCTCAGCCTCACAGCCTGTGTCCACCTGGCAGGCAGAGCCTTCGCAGATCTCTGGCCGTCGTGAGAGGAGCCCTGTCGGGCCTGGCTCAGGAAGGGTTCCCTGGCCCAGGGTCACTGGGGCGGGCTCAGAGAAAGAAGGGAAGGGGGAGAGGACCCCTGGCCACGTGGGGTACAAACTGAGGGTGATAGGAGGGACCCCAAGGAGGGGCGGCACCATCGCCACCAAGCTTGAGCGACACATCTTGACAGAGGTGAACTCAGAAAAGTTAGAGGAGAGGGTTCTGACCTCTCCTGGGGTGGGGGTGGGATGGGGGGGGCTGACGCGTCTGCGTCCACGGCAGAGGGCCTGTGCTCTCGCCGCCTGCCCACGCGCCCCCCTCCCGGGAGCCCAGCCCCAGCGGCTCTCTGCCGCCCCTTCACCGCTCCTCCTCTGCCCCGGCCCCCCGGCATTCTTGCCGTCCTCACTCCCCACAGGGCTCTCCCTGTTACTCTTTCAATTCTCAGTGAAAAGAACCTCAACCTAGTCCGATTCAGGCGCAACTAGAATCTCTGGGTTCCTAGCTCCGAGGATGGGGTTCCCCAACCAACTTGTGGGGAAAATGGAAATGCAGCCTGGCCCAGAGCGACAGAACCAGGGCCGGGAGCACCTCTGGAACCCACTCTCATAGCATGTGTGTGTGTCTGTGTGTGTATGTGTGTCTGTGTCTGTGTGTCTGTGTATGTGTCTGTGTGTGTGTCGTGTGTGTATGTGTCTCTGTGTGTCTCTGTGTGTGTCTGTGTGTGTGTGTATGTGTCTGTGTGTGTGTGTCTGTCGTGTGTGTATGTGTCTCTGTGTGTGTCTGTGTGTGTGTGTCTGTGTGTGTCTGTGTATGTGTTTGTGTCCATATGCATGTGTCAGTGTATGTGTGTCTCTGTGTGTATGCGTGTGTGTATGTGTCTGTGTCTTTGTGTGTATGTGTGTGTACGTGTGCGTCTGTGTGTGTCTGTGTATATGTCTGTGTCTCTGTGTTTGTGTGTCTGTGTGTGTATGCATGTGTGTATGTGTCTTTGTGTGTATGTGTGTGTGCATCTGTGTGCGTGTGTGTCTGTGTGTGTATGTGTGTGTGTCTTTGTGTGTGTGTGTGTGTGTCTGTCTGTCTGTATGTGTCTGTGTCTGTGTGTGTATGTCTGTGTCTGCGTGTGTGCGTGTCTGTGTACATGTGTGTCTCTGTGTGTATGTCTGTGTGTGTATGTGTGTATATGACTGTGTGTGTGTGTCTGTGTGTGTGTGTCTATGTGTGTATGTTTGTGTGTGTTTATGTCTATGTCTGCATGTGTGTATGTGTGTCTGTGTCTCTGTGTGTGTCTGTGTGCGTGTGTGTCTCTGTGTATGTCTGTGTCTGTGTGTGTCTGTCTGTGTATGTGTTTGTGTCCATGTGCATGTGTCCGTGTCTGTGTATCTGTGTGTGTATGTGTCTGTGTCTTTGTGTGTATGTGTGCGTCTGTGTGTATGTCTGTGTCTCTGTGTTTGTGTGTCTATGTGTGTCTGTGTGTCTATGTGTGTGTATGCATGTATGTATGTGTCTGTCTTTGTGTGTATGTGTGTGTGCATCTGTGTGCGTGTGTGTCTGTGTGTGTCTGTGTGTGTCTATGTGTATGTCTGTCTGTATGTGTCTGTGTGTCTGTGTGTCTGTGTGTGTATGTCTGTTTCTGCGTGTGTGTCTCTGTGTGTATATGTCTGTGTGTGTGTGTATGTCTGTGTATATGACTGTGTGTGTGTGTCTGTGTGTGTGTCTATGTCTGTGTCTGCACGTGTGTATGTGTGTCTATGTCTATGTGTGTGTGTGTACATGTGTGTCTCTGTGTATGTCTATGTCTCTGTGTGTGTGTCTGTGTGTATGTCTGTGTATATGTCTGTGTCTGTGTGTGTGTTTGTGTCTATATGTCTGTGTGTGTCTGTGTGTCTGTGTCTGCATGTGTGTTTGTATCTGTGTGTGCATCTGTGTCTATGTGTGTATGTCTGTGTGTGTTTTTGTGTCTATGTGTCTGTGTGTGTATGAGTGTATGTCTGTGTCTATGTCTGCATGTGCGTATGTGTGTGTGTCTGTGTGTGTATGTGTGTCTCTGTGTGTGTGTTGGCCTCATTCTCCCTGGGTGCTGCCTGACTTGCTCCAGTGGCAGGAAACATGGTAGCCAGGTTGTTTATTCTAAGCCTCCTCTACCAGAGAAGGAATTCCCCTCAAGTCAACAAGCCCAGGAAAAGGACTCGCTGACCTGCACTGGCTCACAGGCTCATCCCTGTTCCCATCAACTGTGGTCTTCAGGTACCATCACTAAGCACAGGGCAGCTTCTGGAAGAGTCATGTTATTTGGGAGTATGGGTGGCCACCAAGGAGACAGGACAGTCCCACAGATGTCCAACAGATGAACCCAGTTTGTTGTTATTCAGTTGCTAAGTCTTACGGACAGAAGCATGCCAGGCTTTCCTGTCCTTCACCACCTCCCGAGTTGGCTCAAACTCACATCCATTGAGTCGGTGATGCCATCCAACCAACTCATCCTCTGTCATTCCCTTCTCCTGCCTTCTATCTTTCCCAGCATCAGGGTCTCTTCCAATGAGTAGTCTCTTTGCATCAGGTGGCCAAAATATCGGAGCTTCAGCTTTAGCATTAGTCCCTCCAATGAGTATTCAGGATTGATCTCTTTTAGAATTGACTGGCTTGATCTCCTTGCAGTCCAAGGGCTCCCAAGAGTCTTCTCCAGCACCACATTTCAAAAGCATCAATTCTTCAATGCTTAGCTTTCTTTATGGTCTAGCTCTCACATCCATACATGACAACTGGAAAAACCATAGATTAGACTATGGTTTTTTTCTTTTAAGTGGTACATTTTCAAGATGACCCTGCTCCCAGGGTATAGCTTCATCAAATGCTCTGAGGGTCTCTACATCTATCTGAAGGATAACTACCACCATCCCCCTCACTCTTTTGGGAGATCACAGTGGTGATAGAAGGACAAAAACAAATACTGGGTATGATTCAAAAATAAGAGAAGCAGAATACTTAGTTCCCCTGGTGAGGTATTTCAAATCATTTTACAACAAAATTTCAGGATAAGATGGCCTATTAATGTCAAGTGATTTTCCGTAGTTCTGAGCTAATGAATATCTTGGAATAACTTCTAGCATTTCCTGATGTGAGATTCCATCTGGTGTAACCTCATATTTGTAGTTGCCAGCCTCTAAGATGGAGATTTTAGTAATCTTTGCCTCTTGCTATTCATGTTCTTGAGAAGGCTCTTTCCAAACCGAATAGGGCCAACCTGTATATCAGACATATGACAACATGGAAGCTCTGAGACCAGTTTACAAAAGATATTACAGGACTCCTGCTTGTCAGTGTATAGGGGACATGGGTTCGACCCCTGGTCCAGGAAGATCCCACATGCTGCAGAACAACTATGCCCGTGGGCCGTAACTACTGAACCTGCCCTCTAGAGTGTGTGAGCCGCACCTACTGAGTCTATGCGCTGCAACTACTGAAGCCTGCACGCCTAGAGCCTGAGCTCCAATACGAGAGAAGCCTCCACAATGAGAAGCCTGTGTACCGCAATAAAGAGTAACGCCCTCTTGCCATGGCTGGAGAAGGCCCTTGTGCAGGAACGAAGACCCAGCACAGACGAAAAAAAGAAGACACTGCAGCTTCTACCATGCTCGCTCCAGGGAAAGCCAGTCCACTTACGAGGACACTCGAGCAGTCCATGGAGAGGCTCACATGGAAGACAACTGAGGCCTCCAGCCAATAGCCAGCACCAACATGCCAGCCATGTGCACAAGCCTGGAAACAGATCAAGCCTTCAGCCAACTTGCAGCCCCAGCCTACCTCCTGACGCAACCTTTAAAGAGACCTTGAGCCCATAACACCTTGGTCAATCATTCCCACATCCTTGACCCATAGAAACTATAAGATAATAAATGCCTGTTGTTGTTTCAAGCTGTTAAGTTATAGGTAATTTCTTCCCAGCAACAAATAATGAATACTTGATAGGTATTTGAACTTGTAGTCCATTAAAAAATGCCCTTTGTTGCTTTTTCAATCTTCTGTTTAATTGGAAAGCAAGCCCCATAAGGGCAGGAACTTCCTTCTCCTGCTCACTCCATAGTTTCCTGCTGCTAGAACAGAGTGTGATATGTTGAAGACATCTCATAAATGTGTGTTGAGTGTGGTTGTGCATCCATGCTTAGCCGCTTCAGTTATGTCTGACTCTTTGTGACCTCATGGACTGTAGCCCTCCCGGCTCCTCTGTCCATGGAATTCTCCAGGCAAGAATACTGGAGTGGGTTGCCATTTCCTCCTCCAGCGCATTTTCCCTACCCAGGGATTGAACCTGCATTACTTAGGTCTCCTGCATTGGCAGGCGGGTTCTTTACCATTAGTGCCACCTGGGAAGCCCAAATATAGTTGAGTATCTGCCAAACCTCCCCTAACCCCAAAGAGCAGAGACCTGAAAACTTTAAGTCCCACCCAAGCTTGGGGACCAGAGGATTTCAAATGAGGTGAGATGCCATCAAGGCTCCGAGAAAACAATTTAGAGAAGTATGTCAGTCTTTAAGGGGTCCATGGCAAGACCCTACTGGTCTTAAAGCCAAATCTACTCAAAGCCTTGACTTGGGTCACTGAATCCATTTCTCTGCGGGAGGGCGATGGGGTAGTCCTTCTCAGGCTCCCAGAAGCCACTCAGTAGCCAAGACTAAGGGCCAAATCATCCTTGTGTCTGATGAATGACGCACAAACAGTTCCACTGACTCGGATCACCCAGTCCCCATCTTAACAGCCCATGTCTTCTGCTCAATCTGAGAATCTTAGACGTTAGGACTGTCTTTCCTGGGGGCAACGTCAGAGCCGACAAGGACGGGTTATTTTTCATCGAACTCCACTTGGTAGAAATTCAGCCTAGAGGTGGGGAATGGTGTGGATGTCCCTGGCTGAGCCAGGAGCACTGGAGGGGCATGCTCCCCTAATGACACCACCACCTCCTCCCTCCTCAGAATTCCAGTCAGGATGGAAGGGAAAAAAAAAAAAAGGTATTTCAGACAAGCATTGCGCCAGACCTGGAAAACTCAATAAAGTCTTCATGCGTAAAAGAGGTGTGCCAAAGGCTGGTCATTTGACGTCAGGATGGGCGATGAAAGGTTCTGCTAATTCCCAGAGATGCAGACACAAATTCGAGGGGATGGAGGAGCCTCTCGTGAGAGGTGGTGTCATTAAGGCGTATGTAAAGAGCATGTGTCGCGTCCACACAAGGAGCCAGACTCGCATTTCCTTTCCAAAAGAGAGCTCTTGGTACAGGCCCAGCAACACAGAACGTCTGCACGACCAGAATGAAAATAGGCATCCATTGGATTTTTTCCCCCTTCTTCTGAAGCTGACTGTAAGAGTCTAACAAGACACGTGGCTGGAAAATTCCACTGGCTCCTGGGTTTAGCCTTGCCCTGCTCTGCCTCATCAACTCTCCAGACAGGTCCCAAAGCTGCGGATGCCTCATCTTTTCCAAACGGGGAGGAGCCTTGGTCCCAGGCTCACATTTTGGTCCTCAGCTCCTCCATCCACGTTCATCTCCTTGGTGAGCACACCTAGTCCGTGGCTGTAAGTGCCAGCTATAGGCTGGTACTCCCAGTTTGCTATTTCCAGCCCAGGCCTTTCTCACAAACTCGACTCTAACACCCACCACCCCTCCCACATCTCTGCTGGGCTGTCTGGTAGACATCGGAAGCTGAGTCCCAGATGAAGCTCCTGATCTCCCCTCAAACAAGCCTCCCACAGCCTTACCCTCACTGCATCTTTCCAATGGTTCAGGTCAACACTTGGAACTCATCCCCAACTCTTGTCTCTCATCCCAAGGGCATCAGAAAATACTGTTAATTCTGGTTCAGAACATGCTCCAATCCTACTGCGTGTCAACCACCAGCTCTCACCCATCAGCGCTCCCCACTCTGACCCTAGCCCACTGTAGCCTCTTCCCAACACAGAAGCCAGAGGGAAACTTTCAAAACCGAAATCAGGGAATTCTCTGGCAGTCCAGCAGTTAGGATTCTGTGCTCTCCCTTCCAAGGGCCTGGGTTCAATCCCTGGTCAGGGGAACTCAGAGCCCACAAGCTATATGGTGTGGCCAAAAATTACAAAATAAAAACCTAAATCAGACCATGACACTGTTCTGCTCAAAAGCCTTCCAGTGCCTACGCCCCAAATCAAAGGCAAAGTTCTCTAATGGTGCAAGGTCTTGACAATTGTCACTTGCCCTGCTCCCTCGACTCCAGCCATGGACATCAGTTCCCAGTGGGTCTTGTGCATCAACAACTTGTCAGGTGTGCTGTGAGCATCCAGAGATGATGAGCTATCCAGTTAGTGGAGGAGGCAGGCGGACAGATAAAGCCTGGCTGGCTACGTACATAGCACCTGTGACATGCCAGACACCGGCGTGAGCAGTGCGCATCTGCCACCAGTTGGTACAATACGTCCCCTCTTACCGATAGAGGTGAGGTGCAAAGGGGTCAGACACCTGCCCGCAGTCTCCCTGGCAGCTGAGGGGGCACCAGCATGGCACCGTGGTCTGTCTCAGGGGCCAGCTCTCTCCTGATGCACTATTCTGCCAGCACTGAGCACTAATGAGGCGCAGATGTGTGTCAAAGCAGCACCTCCAGCAGAGGGCAGTCAGGAAGAGAGAGGGTGGACAGGGGGTAGTTTTTGAGAGCAGAGTACAGGAGACGAGCTGGCATTCACCAGGCAGAGGTCCTGGGAGGCCTTTCAGGTAGCAAGAGGGAGGGAGGCAGGGCTGAGAGGCGTCAACCAGCTTGGCAAGTCAGAGCCACCAGAAGCAAGTCCAGGGGCAGAATGCAGGTCTCAAGAAAGACCCAGGGAAAGCCATGCATGAAAGGCAGGGGCCTGTTAGTGGAAGGTCTAGTAAGTCAGCCTCAAAATGTGTAATTTGTCCTAGATGCCAATGTTTCCCGACCCTGAACATTTACAGAGTACTGTCCTGTGCTAAGTCGCTTCAGTTATGTTCGACTCTTTGAGAATCTATGGGCTGTAACCCGCCAGGCTCCTCTGTTCATGGGAGTCTCCAGGCAAGAATAGTGGTGTGGGTTGCCATGCCCTCCTCCAGGGGATCTTCCTGACCCAGGGATCCACATCTCCTACAACTCCTGCCTTGGCAGGTGGGTTCTTAACCACTAGGGCCACCTGAGAAGCCCAATACTGTCCTAGGAGATGTGAGAATCACCATTGTCTACTGCCTCCTTCATGGATTACTGCCGTGTTGTGGCGAAGGGGCTTGGGTAACTCTATTAAGCTATGAGCCATGTCACGAAGGGCCACTCAAGACGGATGGGTCACAGTGTAGAGCTCTGATAAAACATGGTCCCCTGGAGGAGTGAATGGCAAACCACTCCAGTATTCTTGCCAGGAGAACCCCATGAACAATATGCAAACTCTGGGAGATACTGAGGGACAGCAGAAACTGGTATGCTGTAGTCCAGGGGGTCGCAAAGAGTTGGATACAACTGGCGACTGAACAAAACCAATAAATGTCTGCTACAAACAACGGCCCATTCAAACAACGGGAAATAATGAGCATCCCTAAGTGCCAAACTGTAGACTCCAAGTACCATTTCTCAGTGAAAGAAACCAGGGCTCCTTGGAGACATGACGAACTCTAGGTGTAGGGCAGGAAACATACAAGATGAGCCCAGAACATCACATCAGACAACATGATGGCTACCGGCAGCCAGGGGGGTCCTCTCAAGGGCTCAGAAGCCAACCTGAGGGGCTCCCACAGGCCAACAATGAAACCATGGAGCACCACTGCATCAAAACGCCCCAAATTTAAGACCATGCATTAAAACTGTAATTGACTACTGCAGTTGGGAGATGCCAGTGAACCAATTAGGTACTTTGAAAACATACAAATTCAAGAAAAGAATCAAGCACTCCCTATGTGAACTTTTCTATGAGGTAACCAAACAGTAGAGAGAGGAATACCAGACCACCTGACCTGCTTCCTGAGAAATCTGTATGCAGGTCAAAAAGCAACAGTTACAAGTGGATATGGGACAACAGACTGGTTCCAAATTGGGAAAGGAGTGCGTCAAGGTTGCATATTGTCACCCTGCTTCTTTAATGTGTATGAAGAGTACACCACGTGAAATGCCAGGCTGAATGAATCACAAGCTGGAATCAAGATTTCTGGGAGAAATATAATAACCTCAGATACGCAGATGACACCACCATTGTGGCAGAAAGCAAAGAAGAACTAAAGAGCCTCTTGATTAAAGTAAAAGAGGGGAGTGAAAAACTGGCTTAAAACTCAACATTCAGAAAACTAAGATCATGGCCCCCATCCAATCATTTCATGGCAAACAGATGGGAAAACAGAGGGAACAGTGACTTTATTTTTCTGGGCTCCAAAATCACTGCAGATGGTGACTGCAGCCATGAAATTAAAAGACACTTGCTCCTTGGAAGAAAAGCTATGACCAATCTAAATAGCATATTAAAAAGCAGACATTACAAAGGTCCATCTAGTCAGAGCTATGGTTTTTCCAGTAGTCATGTATGGATGTGAGAGTTGGACTATAAGGAAAGCTGTGCACTGAAGGACTGATGCTTTTGAACTGTGGTGTTGGAGAAGACTCCTGAGAGTCCCTTGGACTGCAAGGAGATCCAACCAGTCCATCCTAAAGGAGATCAGTCCCAAATATTCATTGGAAGGACTGATGCTGATACTGAAGCTCCAATACTTTGGTCACTTGATGTGAAGAACCAACTCATTGGAAAAGACCCTAATGCTGGGAAAGACTGAAGGCAGGAAGAGAAGGGGATGACAGAGGATGAGATGGTTGGATGGCATCACTGACTCAGTGGAATGAGTTTGAGTAAGCTCTGGGAGTTGGTGATGGACAGGAAAGCCTGGTGTGCTGCAGTCCGTTGGGTTGTAAAGAGTCAGACAGGACTGAGCGACTGGACTGAACTGACTGAACTGAACAGTAATCGAAAGGAAGTATTTTTCAGTGAGAAAAGGAAGAAGGAAAGATAGAATGTTGCTATGTCACAACCCTTAATCAATAGATTTGGATATTGAGTATCAATGGCTACTGCCATCTCAAAAAGACACCAGATATTATAAGCTCCCTAGCAGAAGAGCATGAAACCACTTATGAAGTCAGCCCCTAACCATTGCCAGACTGAAACTGAATCTGACCAAATTTCTGAAGTCAATGAGCAACTTACAAGAAATGCAGAGGAACCTATCAAATGACACATGGGGGTGAGAACACAACACTCAGACCATAGGACGCCCTAGGAGGTGGTTGTAAACTGTGAAGAGATGCATTTGCAAATAGCATGAGAAAAGCAGAAATTTGAACACTGACGAGTATTTGATGATAGTAAAGAATTATTACTTTTTAGCTGTGCTAATGGTACTGTGTTTTTTTGGCTAAAGAGCCCTCATCGTTTAGTGACACATACTGACATGTTCATGGATGAAATGACAGAAATGAGATCAGCTGCAAAATGCCACAGGGTGGGGGCTGCGGGGAGGATGTGGGTGAAACAAGATTGGCCTTGAGACTGTAACTGTTGAAGCAGGTGAAGGGTGCATGGGGGTTCATTATGCTATTCTGTAGACTTCTACTTTTTATAGCTTGAAATTTTCCATAATAAAAAGTAATGAAAATACTTGGCCCCATCCCCAGAGATTCAAATTAATGAGTCTGGGCTTCAGCTCAGGCACTGATTATTTTTTTAAGGCTCCCCAGGTGTTTCTACTGCTCAGTTGAGGTTGGGAACTATTGCACTCACTGGCATGGAGACCAGGACAGAGACTGTGGAGGGAAGGGAGCTAGGCTGGGAGAGGTCAAGGGACCAGGCACATGGTTCTTGATCTGGCTGGTAAAGAATGATGAGATGGAGGGGTCAAGGACAATGCAGAGATTTCATATGTGGGTGATGGTGTGGTCACTGTAATAGAGAACGTGTCAGGGCTAGTAGTATGGGGGACCTGGGGGAAGGTGCTGAGTTAGTTTTAGGTGTTGACTTTGAGGGGCCCATGTGACTGTCAGTGAGATGTTCAGTGGACAGTTTGGCCAGTGGGTCTAGAGATCCACACTGAGACCCTAAAGCAGACAAACAAACTTGGGCCCCATTGTTCTGTCCCCCAAACCAAGCCAGAGGTCAGGATGGCTGCAGCCAACGATGGCATTAGGGCCTCTAGGAAACAACAGCATCCCCACACCCTGCCTTGGAAAAGGGGCTCCGGATGACCCCATGCCTTTCACGACTGACCATAATTCACCCTTCATCTCCCTACTCCTTGTCCACTTTCCTTGGATAGACTCCCTAGGCCCAGGGTGAGGTGCCCTGACCTCCTAAGCAAGTGCCAAAGAACTCCTGCATGTTCATATGTCCTGTTCTGAAAGCTCACGCAGATCAATCAACATTTGTTTTTAGTTTTTTTTTTTAATTTAAGTATAGGTGATTTACAATGTTCCAGTGAAGAGAAATAATTCTGTTATATAAACACTCACACACATATTCTTTTTCAGATTCTTTTCAATTATAGGTTACATGTGCTACATAGTAGGTCTTTGTTGTTTATCTGTTTTATTTACAGCAGTTTGTATCTGATAATCCCAAATTCCCAGTTAATCCCTGGTCACTGGAACAGGGATCATGTCAGGGCTGGTAGTTCGGGGACCTGGGGAAAGATGCTGGTGGTGGTTTAGTCACTAAGTTGTGTTTGACCCTTTCGTGACCCCATAGACTATAGCCCGGCCAGGCTTCTCTGTCCATGGGATTTTTCAGGCAAGAATGCTGGAGTGGGTTGACATTTCCTTCTCCAGAGGATCTTCCCAACCCAAGGATCGAGCCCCCATCTCCTGCACTGCAGGTGGATTCTTTACAGACTGAGCCACCAGGGAAGAAACCATATACAGTAGTATGTATCTGTTAATCCCAAATTCCCAATTTATCCCTTCCCCGCCTTTCCCATTTGATAACCACCAAGCTTGTTTGGGTGTGAGAGCTGGACTGTGAAGACGGCTGAGTGCCGAAGAATTGATGATTTTGAACTGTAGTTTTGGAGAAGATTCTTGAGAGTCCCTTGGACTGCAAGGAGATCCAACCAGTTCATTCTGAAGGAGATCAGTCCTGGGATTTCTTTGGAAGGAACAATGTTAAAGCTGAAACTCCAGTACTTTGGCCACCTCATGCGAAGAGTTGACTCATTGGAAAAGACTTTGATGCTGGGAGGGATTGGGGGTAGGAGGAGAGGGGGACGACAGAGGATGAGATGGCTGGATGGCATCACCGACTCGATGGACGTGAGTCTGAGTGAACTCCGGGAGTTGGTGATGGACAGGGAGGCCTGGCGTGCTGCAGTTCATGGGGTCGCAAAGAGTCGGACATGACTGAGCGACTGAACTGAACTGAACAGAACTGAAGTTTGTTTTCTATGTCCATGAGTAGACTTCTGTTTTGTAAATAAGTTCATTCATATCTTTTTTTTTTCCTTTTAGATTCCACATATAAGTGGTATTATATGGTATTTGTCTTTCTCTGACTTTCTTCACTTAGCATGATAATCTCTAGGTCCATCCCTGTTGCTGCAAATGGCACTACTGCATTCTTTTTAATGGCTAATACAGCATTTGTTGGACAAATGAGTGACCAGCACATCTGAAGGAAGACCCCATGCTGTCAGTTGTGTCTGGGTATGCCAGCAGACAGCGCAGCCAGCAGCTGACAGATCGCTTTGAAATAGTCAAGACATGTTCCTCCCACAAATATTGAGTGCTGTATGGGCCAGACCTAGTGCCAGGCAGGAGTTAACTGCAAGCCCAGGGTCCTGGCCCCAGGGAGCTTGCATTCTAGTGAAGAAGCAGATGGTAAACAAGTGTACAAACAAACATAGCAGGTAATGACCTGGAGACAAGTCTGTATTCTCAAAGTCTGCACTAGCAGCTTCTTAAGCGACAAGGTTATTCTTCATTCAGCTAAGTCACAAGGTCTTTATCTTTTCCCTTGGATGAAAACCACCACTGATCACAGAGGACCAAAAGCTCCCAACTCAGGAGCAGAGACTTACCACTGAGTCCAGGAACTGAATGTAAGACTCCAGTCCAGGTCTGGTTTCGCAGAACTGCCGGAAAAGCAGCCTCCCGATTGGCTGTTTGTCACATAAACTGCAGTAATCTCGGTCTGGAGAAAAGAAAAGAAGAATACGGTGAGACCCAGAGAGGGCCAGGCAGAGCCATCAACCTGTGTCTGGATCCAGGACCTCTTACTCATCTCCAGGCTCTACAGACTGAGAGGGTCAAGGTCAGGGTAGAAAAAGGGGCCAGTTAATACCCTGCCTCTACTCTCCAGGCCATTCCCTGTTCAATGCCCTGAATTCTGTGAGAAGATGCTAGCAGTTCCTGGCACCATGACTGCGTCCCTAGCTGGCTGATTAGCATGTCACATTCCTTGGTTACAGTGACTGGATAAGGGTGCCGAGCATGCAACTCAAGCCACTAAAACCCACATGAGCCACAGATGTTGCCCGGGCACGCTAAGCCTCTTTTCCTCTGGTGCTGGGGTACATGGCTGTGAGGCCAGGGTCTGCTGCAGAGATCTTGATACTGCACAACAAGCTGCTGTGAGGATGATGTTCGCATGAAGAGGAGGCCAGAGCTGGGAAAATTATGAGTAGATGCTCTGGTGAAGTCATGAACTAGATCACACTATGCCTGCAACCTGCAGCCCAAACCAGATCTGAAAAGCTCATTTATGAGCACTGTTTAGGACAATTTGAAAAACTTTTAAAATGACTTATAATTCAAAACATTCTAATGAATGCAGTTTTTAAAAAAAATAGCTATTTGCCCATCTGAAGCAAAGCCCAGTCTTAGAGTGCTTCACATTGTGAAAACCCTGCATTTTCCAGCTAAGAAGCTAGAGGCACAGAGGCAGGAAGTGACCAGTCTTCAGCTCTTGAGTAGCCAAGAGAATTCTGAAGAAGAAAGACAGTGTAGACTCAAAGCCAGAGGCCTGGAGACCAGGGTTCTAGTCAGTGGCTTGCTGTGTGACTGCAAGCAAGACATCTAGCATCTCTGGGCTTTAGTCTTCCTCTGTAAAATGAAGATGCACATTGGAGGGAAGATGGGAGGGTCCCTTCTGGCTCTTTCTGCAATGACTCTGCAAGAGGCTTTCTCTGGCCAGAAAGATGCTCCAAGGTCTGGCTGAGACACCTTGCCTTGGATCCCCTAGAGTACTGAAAATGAGCCCCTTGATTCTGCAGCTGCACCAGGAAAAGTCAGGTGACTCTGTAGAGAAACCAAGAAGAGAGTGAGGTAGACCTCGTTGGGAGAGCTATCCAGAAGGAAGGAAAGACTAGATCCTTGCCAAGTGCAGAGGCCGAACCAGGACAATCATCCCTTTAGAGGCAGTTTCCCTGGTTGATACGAAACACAACAAGAAGATGGGAAGAAAATCATCACGTCCACTCACTTTCATACCCAAAGAGTTTATCCACAGGAGGTACAGCCATTACTTGTAGGGAGATCTGTGGCTGTGAGCAAGGGCTCTGAAGCTAAACCCAGGTTCAAATCCCAGCCCCACTATTCACTGCCTGTGTGGCCTGGGGCAGATGACCTGACACTTTATCCTTCAGTTTCCTCATCTGTAAACTGGGAATGATAATCACACCTATCTCCTAGGACTAGCATGCTACTGCTGCTGCTGCTGAAGTTGCTTCAGTTCAGTTCAGTCCAGTCGCTCAGTCGTGTCCGACTCTTTGCTACCCCATGAATCGCAGCACACCAGGCCTCCCTGTCCATCACCAACTCCCGGAGTTCACTCAGACTCACGTCCACCGAGTCGGTGATGCCATCCAGCCATCTCATCCTCTTGTCCCCGTCTTCTGTTGCCCCCAATCCCTCCCAGCATCAGAGTGTTTTCCAGTGAGTCAACACTTCACATGAGGTGGCCAAAGTATTGGAGTTTCAGCTTTAGCATCATTCCTTCCAAAAAATCCCAAGGCTGATCTCCTTCAGAATGGACTGGTTGGGTCTCCTTGCAGTCCAAGGGACTCTCAAGAGTCTTCTCCAACACCACAGTTCAAAAGCATCAATTCTTCGGTGCTCAGCTATCTTCACAGTCCAACTCTCACACCCATACATGACCAATGGAAAAACCATAGCCTTGACTAGATGGACCTTTGTTGGCAAAGTAATGTCTCTGCTTGTGAATATGCTGTTTAGGTTGGTCATAACTTCCAAGGAGTAAGCGTCTTTTAATTTCATGGCTGCAGTCACCAGCTGCAGTGATTTTGGAGTCCCTCAAAATAAAGTCTGACACTGTTTCCATTGTTTTCCCATCTATTTCCCATGAAGTGATGGGACCAGATGCCATGATCTTTGTTTTCTGAATGTTGAGCTTTAAGCCAACTTTTTTCACTCTCCTCTTTCACTTTCATCAAGAGGCTTTTTATTTCCTCTTCACTTTCTGCCATAAGTGTGGTGTCATCTGCATATCTGAGGTTATTGATATTTCTTCCGGCAATCTTGATTCCAGCTTGTGCTTCTTCCAGCCCAGCGCTTCTCATGATGTACTCTGCATATAAGTTAAATAAGCAGGCTTCAGTCGTGTCCAACTCTGTGCGACCCCATAGACGGCAGCGCACTAGGCTCCTCTGTCCCTGGCATTCTCCAGGCAAGAATTCTCCCTTCCTTTGTGGAAGCTCCTCCTCCGAGTTTGTAAAATTCCAGCCCACGGTTCTAAGGGAATGACTTCAGGGAGCTTCAGGGAGGAGCACATGACTCAGTCCCAGCCAATCTGAGTCCTGTATCAGGGCCACACTGAGGTTCAGGGCACATGACCCAGGGGGCCTTGGAAGTCCTTCCAGGGATTTTGCTAGAACTTCCAGAAAAGAAACAGGTACCCCTCTGGGATGACAAGGTCTTATGAATAGTCAGTCAGGAGCCAACACAACTGTCTTTCCCACCAGGCAGCAAGAGCCCACGGAGAGTGAAGCCAACACAGGAGAAAGAGTTGAGTAAGAAAGAGAAGCCCGCAGCTGCAAATATCATGGGAGACCCCAAAGGCAACTGACTGAGGCCTGCTCTCCACCTGCACCCTTATCCACCTATCGCTTAAGCCAGTGTTGGTGGGTTTTTGTCTCCTGGGTCAGGAAGATCCTTTGGAGAAGGAAACGGCAACCCATTCTAGTATTCTCACCTGAACTGGGGAGCCTGGAGAGCTATATAGTACATGGGGTCACAAAAGAGTCGGACACAACTTAGCAACGAAACAACAATAAACCAAAAGAGCAAGTGACCAGGGCTGGTGGGTTTTCTCACCCACTTCTCCTTTCCTGGGTGAACTGCCTGAGGGTGAGAACTTTCTGAAGGAATCCGCTGGTTCTTGGGGCTTCCGTGGTGGCTCAGACAGTAAAGAATCTGCCTGCAATGCGGGAGACCTAAGTCCCATCCCTGGGTGGGGAAGACCCCCTGGAGAAGGAAATGGCGACCCACTCCAGTATCCTTGCCTGAAGAACTACATAGAGAGAGGAGCCTGGTGGGCCACAGTCCGTGGGGTTGCAAAGAGTCGGACACAACAGACACTTTCACGTCACCAGTTCTCAGGATACCATGTTCAGAAGGCACTCACAACCTTCCGTTCTCTCTTGAGTACATACGTTGATGGATATAGATGAGACACCTTGCAAGTCTCCCCCTGGGCCCCTCCTCAAGTGGTTTGGGGGCTGAAACTAGTCTTGAATTGTTGCCTCACTCAGCCTACCTTTCCATGCACGGATGGTTTGGGAATAGCCACTCCAACCTTGGTGTGTGGCAGGATCAGAGAGCGTAAAGGGTAGGGGGAATGGGACACAATCCCTGACCTCAGGGATCTTGGATTCCGTTGGAAAGGTGGAGTGTGTTTGGGTGAGCAGACAAGATCCCAAGTGACAGTAATAAAATGTCAGGTCATCATCAGCGACAGGAGGGAGTCTGGGTTGGAGTCTGGTCACCCCACGGGTGACTGGTCTGGGGCCTGCACCTGTTAACACCATGCCCCGTGGACATAGCCTGCATTCTCTCCGCCTCCCTTTCAGCCTGATCCCCCAAGGGGAGAAAACAAACTTTCCTTGCCTGATCAGCTGAGCTTCCCCAGCACCAACACAGAACAAAGTAAATTACCTCATGTCAAACTCCATTGTATTCAATTATGGCAGGGAGCACCCCCATCGCTGATGCGATTCGAGCGAGAGGCCCTCCCCATCTCCAAAAGCAATTATGAGATTTCATTTACCACACTGCGATTCCTCAAGGGTTCAGCTGACAGGGTTTTCTCTCTCCATATGGCATGTGCTGTCAGTATGGAAACAAGGATGCTGTAAACTCACAGCACAGTAAACACCATGTGATTCCAACACAAGCTGTCAGCACCTTAGTTCTGACTGTGCCTCTCCCAGCTGTACAGAGAATCCCAGGCAAGAAAGCCATGTGCCGGGAGCCCAGGAAGAAGGAAGATTAGCAAGCATCTACTGGGATGTTTCCTTAACTTGAAATAAAGATAAACGGACCTGTCCTCTGAGGAAGTGCAACCACCACTAAGATCGAAGGGCAAAGTCTGCAGTTCCTTTAGAGACAGAGAAGGAGGCCACAAAACAAAGAACAGGAATCCGAGGGTTGATCGAGGCGACAGGAAGAGGTGTGAATCAAAGTTCTTAATGCGTCAAGAGCAAGTCCAAGGGGCAGGTCACTTCCGGAAAGTCAGAAGAGGCTGCAGTTTAAGGCACAATTTGCTCTGTGATATCGACAGATCTTCAGAGCGGATCCTTCCTGTAGAAATGCCCACAGCCCTTCTCCCAAGGGTGTCCTAGCGGGGTTTGGTGGGGAGGAGTTCCCAGCACAGAACGGCAGGGATCTCTCTGGCCTCTGAATCTCTTTCTTAGACTGGGAGGCCCTGGGATGCTGGGCACACAGGCAGGCACACACACACAAACACACCAGCTCTTCTGAACAAGAAAATTCTGCTTTTGGCTACATCGCTCATTGATCTTTCCCTCCAAGACAGAAAGAGCCTGTTGTTATGTAAGATATGAGGGGCATCGGGCTCCCTGCCCCCAAAGTATTCACCAATCATCTAATCATTCCAGCCTATTCTTTGGGTCCTTCCTTCATTCAACAAACTCTCTTCCAAGTTTTCCTGCTTTATGATACCAGAAGGTTCCTTCAATTTTCATACACTCTTATTGAACTAAACACCCGGTGGGGTGTGGATGGTGTGGATGAGTGGATGGGAGGAGACACACCTCATACCCACTGGCAGGTTAATGATCCAGAAACAGGCTTGGGGTTAACAGCTGGCCGTCAGCTAAGACCAAGATTAGGGGTGTGGTCTCGTGATGTGACATTCGACCTTGGCTGTTATGGCATTGGTCTGGTGGACATAGAAAACTGAAGCATATCTAGAGGAAGGTAATGGACAGGGGGTCCAGAAAGCCCATTCTAAGCTCTGAACTTATAGTGCCCTAAGTCAAGGGAGAGACTACACCAGGGAGGGCTGGGGCCCACCAGCACACAGGAGGGTGGAGGATGGGGGACGTGCTGGAAAGGCAGGCTGGATTCAGACGGGAAAGAGCTGGACGCCAAGGCCAAGGAGACTGGATGGATTCTCCATCCCACTGGCGCCTCAGTGATTCTAATGAGCACAAATGAATTCAAGTGCAGTGCATAGGAAGGTGGACAAAAATGGGGAGGGAGCAGTGAGTCCGAGACATTTATGGAAGAAGGTCGCTGGTTTGGGAGCGATTCCCACCTGTGGTTCAAGCACCGGCCTTTGGGCAGGGAGGGTGCAGCCTGTGCGGTTTCCAGATCCTACTTTGGTGAGAAGCCAAATTGAACTAGCTTTAAGGAAACCACATGTGTCGTTTGTTTCTTCAAGGGCTTGACACCTCCCAAGCATGCCCATGGCTGGCCGGGGAAGACAGGGGGTGCCGCTCCGTCCTGCAGCAGGCTGAATTCCTGCCGAAGGGGCCTCAGACAGAACCACTGTCCTCTTAGCAAGTTCACAGACCCTGGCTGAGCCCCTTCTGGGCACTGCATACTGGGGCCTGTCGGGGCACCCCCTTAAAGGAGACTCCCCCTCCCCCAGGCTTTGTCTTTGTTCGAGCAGTTTGCTTACCAGCCCCGCTGAGGCAGGATGAAGGAAAGATCACAGGTAGGGCTGGTCACTGCTCAGCTGTGAGGCACACACATAGCTCTCCTGACTTGGGTGAGTTTCAGGGTTGGTGCCCATGGGAGGGCTCACTGGAGCATGGGAACGAGAGGGACGGGGGTTGCCAAAGGCAATACCAATCGTTAAGCACCGGAGAGAGGCTGAGTGCTGGGGAAGGAGAAGGTCAAAGCCAGAGAAACAGGGCCAGAGGCTAGGAGGAGGCACAGGGAGAAGCCACAGTGCATGGCTAAGACAAGTGTGTCATGGCAAAAATGCAGGGCTAGGTCTGCGGCCACTGCAGGGAGCCTTCAGGAATGGCTTAAAGTATATGGAGGTTCCTCCAGAAATGAATATGATCCAGAAATTCCACTGCTGGGCATTTATCCAAAAGAATTAAAATCAGTATTTCAAAGAGGAATTTGAATTTCCATGTTCATTTCAACAGTATTCACAAGAGCCAAGGTTCCTGAGTCCCAGGAGGTATGATCAAAAGATGTCTAAATTTTGGGGGCAGGATTCACGGTGGTGGTGGTGGTGGTTTAGTTGCTAAGTCATATCCAACACTTTGTGACCGCATGGACTATGGCCCATCAGGCTCCTCTGTCCATGGGATTTACCAGGCTAGAATACTGGAGTGGGTTGCCATTTCCTCCTCCAGGGGATAGTCCTGCCCCTGGGATTGATACTGCGTCTCCTGTGTCTCCTGCACTGGCCGGCAGACTCTGTACCACTTGAGCCATCAGTGAAGCCTGTTGTTGTTCTTGCTGTTGTGGTTCAGTCATTGTCGTGTCTGACTCTTAGTGACCCCATGGACTGCAGCACACCAGGCTTCCCTGTCCTTCACCATCACCTGGAGCTTGCTCAAACTCATGTTCATTGAGTTGGTGATGCCATCCAACCATCTCATCCTCTGTTGTCCCCTTCTCCTCCTGCCTTCAATCTTTCCCAGCATCAGGGTCTTTTCCAGTGAGTTGGTTCTTCACATCAGGTGGCCAAAGTATTGGAGCTTCAGTGTCAGCATCAGCCCTTCCAATGAATATTCAAGACTGATTTCCTTTAGGACTGACTTTCCTTGATCTCCTTGCAGTTCAAAGGATTCTCAAGAGTCTTCTCCAACATCACAGTTCAAAAGCATCAGTTCTTTGATGCTCAGCTTTCTTTATGGTCCAACTCTGACATCCATACATGACTACGGAAAAAACCATAGTTTTGGCTATATGGACTTTTGTCAGCAAAGTAATGTCTCTGCTTTTTAATATGCTGTCTAGGTTGGTCATAGCTTTTCTTCCAAGGAGCAAGAATCTTGTAATTTCATGGCTGCAGTCACCATCTGCAGTGATTCTGGAGTCCAAGAAAATAAAGACTCTCACTGTTTCCATTGTTTCTCCATCTATTTGCCATGAAGTGATGGGAATGGATGCTATGATCTTAGTTTTTGAATGCTGAGTTTTAAGACAGCTTTCTCATTCTCTTCTTTTACCTTCATCAAGAGGCTCTTTAGTCCCTCTTCACTTTCTGCCATAAGGATGGTGTCATCTGTATATCTGAAGTTACTGATATTTCTCCCCGCAATCTTGATTCCAGCTTGTGCTTCATCCAGCCCAACATTTTGCATGATGTACTCTGCATATAAGTTAAATAAGCAGGGTGATAACGTACAGCCTTGACATACTCCTTTCCCAATTTTGAAACAATCTATTGTTTCATGTCCGGTTCTAACTATTGCTTCTTGGCTTGCATACAGGTTTCCCAGGAGGGAGGTAGGTGGTCTGGTATTCCCATCTCTTCAACAGTTTTCCACAATTTGTTGTGATCCACACAGTCAAAGGCTTTAGCATAGTCAGTGAAGCAGAAGTAGATGTTTATCTGGAATTCTCTTGCTTTTTCTATGATCCAACGGATGTTGGCAATTTGATTTCTGGTTTCTCTGCCTTTTCTAAATGGGCTTGAACATGTGGAAGTTCTCAGTTCATGTACTGTTAAAGCCTCACTTGGAGAATTTTAAGCATTACTTTGCTAGCGTGAGTTGAGTGCAATTGTGCAGTAGTTTGAACATTCTTTGGCATTGCCTTTCTTTGGGACTGGAATGAAAACTGATCTTTTCCAATCCCGTGGTCACTGCTGAGTTTTCCAAATTTGCTGGCATATTGAGTGCAGCACTTTCACAGCATCATCTTTTTCATCACTTCTACTAGCTTTGTTTGTAGTGATGCTTCCTAAGGCCCACTTGACTTCATATTCCAGGATGTCTGGCTCTAGGTGAGTGATCACACCATTGCAGTTATCTGGGTCATGAAGATCTTTTTTGTATGGTTCTTCTGTGTATTCTTGCCACCTCTTCCTAATGTCTTCTGCTTCTGTTAGGTCCGTACTGTTTCTGTCCTTTATTGTGCCCATCTTTGCACCTGTGATATTTCTAATTTTCTTGAAGCGCTCTCTAGTCTTTTTCATTCCATTGTTTTCCTCTATTTTTTTGCATTGATCACTTAGGAAGGCTTTCTCATCTCTCCTTGCTATTCTTTGGAACTCTGCATTCAGATGGGTATATCTTTCCTTTTCTCCTTTGCCTTCAGCTTCTCTTCTTTTCTCTCAGCTGTTTGTAAGGCCTCCTCAGACAACAATTTTGCCTTTTTGCATTTTTGTTGGGGATGATTTTGATCACTGTCTCCTGTACAATGTTATGAACCTCCATCCACAATTCTTCAGGCACTCTATCGAATCTAATCCCTTGAATCTATTTGTCACTTCCACTGTATAATCATAAGGGATTTGATTTAGGTCATACCTGAATGGCTTAGTGGTTTTCCCTACTTTCTTCAAGTCTGAATTTAGCAATAAGGAGTTCATGATCTGAGCCACAGTCAGCTCCTGGTCTTGTTTTTGCTGAATGTATAGAACTTCTCCATCTTCAGCTGCAAAAAATATAATCAATCTGATTTCGGTGTTGACCATCTGGTGATGTCCATGTATAGAGTCTTCTCTTGTGTTGTTGGAGGAAGCCATCTGCTATGACCAGTGCCTTCTCTTGGCAAAACTCTGCTGGCCTTTGCCCTGTTTCATATTGTACTCCAAGGCCAAATGTGCCTGTTACTCCAGGAATCTCTTGACTTCCTACTTTTGCATTCCAGTCCCCTATGATGAAAAGGACATCTTTTTTTTGGGTGTTAGTTCTGAAAGGTTTTATAGTTCTTCATAGAACTGTTGAATGAAAACCACAATCACAGAAAACTAACCAAACAGATCACATGGATCACAGCCTTGTCTAACTCAAGGAAACTATGAGCCATGCCACAATGGGCCACCCAAGACAGATGCGTCATGGTGGAGAGTTCTGACAAAATGTGGTCCACTAGAGAAGGGAATGGCAAACCACTTCAGTATTCTTGCCTTGAGAATGCCATGAACAGTATGAAAGGCAAAAGATATGACACTAAAAGATGAACTCCCCAGGTCAGTAGGTGCCCAATATGCTACTGGAGAAGAACAAAGAAACAGCTCCAGAAGGAATGAAGAGGCTGAGTCGAAGTGGAAACAACAGCTGGCTGTGGATGTGTCTGGTGGTGAAAGTAAAGTCTAATGCTGTAAAGAACAATATTGCATAGGAACCTGGAATGTTAGGTCCATAAATCAAGGTAAATTGGAAATGGTCAAACAGGAGTGGTAAGAGTGAATAGCAACATTTTGGGAATCAGTGAACTAAAATGGGCAGAAATGGGTGAATTTAGTATATCTACTACTGTGGGCAAGAATCCCTTAGAAGAAATGGAATAGCCATAATGGTCAACAAAAGAGTCAGAAATGCAGTAGTTTGGTACAATCTCAAAAATGACAGAATGATCTCTGTTTGTTTCCAAGGGAAGCCTGTGGAATACAATATAATCTGAAAAAATATATATAGCTGAACCACTTTGTTGTATACCTGAAACTAACACAATATTATAAATCAATTATGCTTCCAATTTAAAAAGAGAGAGGATGGCTTAAAGAAAATGGATAGGTTCTTCCCTGGCAGTCCACTGTGGTAAAAACCCCAAACTTCCAATGCAAGGGGCACAGGTTCAATCCCTGGTTGGGGAACTAAGTTTCCACATGCCAGGCAGCACAGCTCTACCCTCCACGAGAAAAAAAAAAAAAAAGAAGAAGAAGAAGAAAGAAAGGAAAAAGAAAATAGACAGGAAGTAATAGGTTGCTTGGGGATAGAGGTAAGACACAAAGAGACACAAGTCAGCACAGTGTTAACTGAGCGGTTCAGTAGGTAAATTTATTTGGTGATGAAGGTCACTGTCTGAGAACACATCTGCAAGCATGCCAACACATGCATACAGATTTGCAACACATATGTCCTAGGTTTTAGGCAGAGCTAAGCCTACCTCAAAAGTCAGGCATGACCCTTACCAAGTTATCAACCAACAGAGGGCACACCAAGACAAGAGGCCCCATGCTCACTGCCACTTTGGGATGTGTGGGTGTTTGCTCAGAGCCCCTTGTGTCTCCCAGCCTGTTCTCACAGTAAGCCACTGATGGTACCCACACCTCAGGCCCACTGTGAAGGACCCCGGCTAGAGACGACACATGGTGGTGGTGGCGTTTTAGTTGCTTAGTCATGTCTGACTCTTTGAGACTCCATGGACTGTAGCCCACCAGGCTCCTCTTGTCCATGGAATTCTCCAGGCAAGAATACTGGAGTGGGTAGCCATTTCCTTCTCCAGGGACTAAATGTGTCCCTTCTCCCTATTCATAAGAAGAAACCTAATGCCCAGGTGATGGTATTAGGAGGTGAGACCTGGGAGATGACTAGGTCATGAGGGTGGAGCCCTCATGAATGGGATTCATGCCCTTTTAGAAGAGGCCCTGGAGAGCTCCCTCACTGTGTCTTCCCTGTGAGGACACAGCAAGAAGATGTCATTTATGAACTGGCACCTGGACTTCCAGCCTCCAGAACTGTGAAAAATAAACTTCTGTTTATGGGAATCTCTTGAGAGTCCCTTGGACTGCAAGGAGATCCAACCAGTCCATTCTGAAGATTAGCCCTGGGATTTCTTTGGAAGGAATGGTGCTAAAGCTGAAACTCCAGTACTTGGCCACCTCATGTGAAGAGTTGACTCATTGGAAAAGACTCTGATGCTGGGAAGGATTGAGGGCAGGAGGAGAAGGGGACGACCGAGAATGAGATGGCTGGATGGCATCACGGACTCAATGGATGTGAATCTGACTGAACTCCAGGAGTTGGTGATGGACAGGGAGGCCTGGCGTGCTGTGATTCATGGGGTTGCAAAGAGTCGAACACGACTGAGCGACTGAACTGAACTGAACTGGTGATCCAGGGGTTGGGACTCCATGCTTTTACTGCCAAGGGCCCAGGTTCAGTCTCTGGTCTGGGAATTAAATCCTTCAAGCCTCATGGCCTCCCCACAAAAAACCCACAATAAACAAACAAAACCCTGTTGTTTATAATCCATCCAGGCTGTGGCATTCTGCGCAAATGGACTAATGTGCTATCCTGTCTTGGGCACGTCCCTGAACCTGAGGCCCAGTACCTCTTGCATCACACGGTCAGTCAAAGCATCACACGGTGGTCAGAGGATCAAAACACACGTGAGTGTCCAGGCCATTCTCAGCATACTGCAGGCCCTACACAAACGGTAGGCCTTCCCAAGTGGCTCAGCGGTAAAGAGTCTGCATGGTAATGCAGGGGACATGGGTTCGATCCCTGGGTCAGGAAGATCCCCCCGGAGAAGGAAACGACAACCCACTCCAGTATTCTTGCCTGGGAAATCCCATGGAGAGAGGAGCCTGGAGGCCTACAGTCCATAGGGTCACAAAAGAGTTGGACATGAGAAAGCAACTAAACAACGACAACAATAGCAACACAAATGGTAGCCACTCGGATATCGCCTCTCCTCTACAAGACCAGGAAGAGTCAGAAGGGAAATGGATGTAGCCAGTGAGAGGGGGGCTGACTCTGCATTAGCACCAGAGATGGCAAACCCAGCCACTCCTCCTGACATTGCTGAGCCCCGGGAAAGGCAGGGGCCAGGGCTCTGCGGCCCTTCTCCCCCTCCTCCAAGCCTCTCTCTCAGAGAGAAGCCACGCGTGTTCCCTCAGCACATGGATGGCGTTAAAATCTCACAGCCCACAGTCAATTCGTGCAGGACTCATGACCCCCAGTAGACTTAGGAGCAGGAATGATATTGATAGTGAAGATAAATAAATGCTGTCACTGTTTTCATTCTTTTCGAGTGACATGAGATGGGAACATACTTTCTTAATTAAGAGCCTGTGGTATGTGGATTCTTGGAGGGTCACCAGATTTTCCCAACTGAAAGCCAGAACTCAGGCTGTGGGACTGCATGGCTCCCCTCGTGGCTACAGACCCAAGCAAGGGAGGCTGCCACCCTTCCCTCCTGACGCAGCCTCAGTCCCCAGCTGATGGGGAGCAAGGAGAAGCTGGGGGAGGAGGGGGCGTCAACCCTGAAACCAGCTTGGGAGTGTGTGTGTTGTCGCCCCAGGCACTCCTTGAACTTGGGCCAAAGAAAATGCACGTTCCATTTCAGGAGTAAGAGCAAGAGAGCTTCCTGAGGAAATGGAAATGCTAACACCGGAGCCCTTGGAAATGAAACCACATGTTTATTGTACGTGGAGGGAGTCGGGGTGTGGGGGGTTGTCAAAAAGTAATTCCTGGAGCCATCTCTCTATCAACTGGACGTTTTGTTCCTTTCTTTCTGTTTCATTTTATTAAACACCATTTTACTGAAATACCAGGTTTTATTGTTCTGTTTTTTTTTCTTGTTGGGGGCAAGTGTCCCAGTAGGTCCCGAGGCAACTGAGGAAAACAGACTGGAGGAGACTGGATCAGACCGAGGCCTCGAGCCCCTCCCTCCGGGTCTAAGATGATAAACAGCTTTCTTTCAAAAATTCCTGCCAACGCTGGGAAAACAATCGGGCGTTTGCTCTGAGGAAAAGGCTGTCTGACGTTTGAAAGGCAAGATAGCATCACGGATAACGGCAGTTCTTCACAGCCCGCTTCTTGGAAGAAGCAGGAGAGGAAAAAGGAAACATTTGGTATTTGGTTAGCAACAGCCGAGTGGGTTCCTATTGCTTCAAGAAAGATGTTTTTATGTGAATAAAAAATGACATATGGCACATTACACAAACACACCCAAACCCAGCCCCGTCTTCCTGCACTTTCTGTCACCCTCGTTTTGGTTTCGAGTTCTACTCAATGTCTTGTACTTGTCACGTGTCTCTGGAGGACCAAAACTATGAAGCCTGAGTCTTACAAAGGTTAGCGACACCCAGAAAAGTCGCACACGAAACCCACCACTGAGTCGGGTGTTTGGGGTCTGGGCTGCCAGATGGGGGAAGGGAGGGAATATGGGGTGGGGAAGGGGAGAGGAAAGGAGGGTCTGCTCTGAGGATCTGTGAAAGCAAGAGGAGTGGGAGGGGGCTGAAGTGTGTTTTGGGAGGGCCCTGGTACGGCAGCCCAAGCAGCCCCACCTCTGCTCTGAATCCACTGGCTGCAGTCAAAGCCCAGGAGGAACCTAGAGCCTGGGAAAGGGCTGAGGGCTGAGCTGCACAGGCCGCCAAGCCGTCACTGGCACTGCAGGGCCCTCTGGGTAATGATGGAGCCCTAGAGCCACGCAGTGACCGCTCCCTTATCCTTGCAGCCAAGAAAAGCAGAGAGTTTAGAGACTTCCTTGCAATGAGAATGAGAGGAAGAATTGGGTGGGTAAGTAGAGCAGTGGAGTGGCGGAGGTGGGCCTGGGGAATGGCCAGGAAGGCACGGACACTGTGTGGCTGTGACTGGGATGCCCGGCATGGGGGAAGATCTGGGGACAGATTTGGGACCTGGGGTCCACACTTGGCTTTCTTCCTGAAAAGCTGAAAGTGTTAGTTGTTCAGTTGTGTCCAGCTCTTGCAACGCCATGGACTGTAGCCAGCCAGGCTCCTCTCTCCATGGAATTCTCCAGGCAAGAATACTGGATTGAGTAGCCTTTTCCTTCTCCAGGGGATCTTCCTGACCCAGAGATCAAACCCAGGTCTCCTGCATTGCAGGTGGATTCTTTACCATCTAGTGGCTCAGACAGTAAAGAATCTGCCTGTAGTGTGGGAGACCTGGATTCGATCCCTGGGTTGGGAAGATCTCCTGGAGGAAGGCATGGCAACCCACTCCAGTATTCTTGCCTGGAAAATCCCCATGGACAGAGAAGCCTGACAGGCTACAGTCCATGGGGTAGCAAAGAGTTGGACATAACTGAGCAACTAAGCACATACAGGGACTCTTTAACATCTGAGCCACCAGGGAAAACCTGCTGCTGCTGCTGCTGCTGCTAAGTCGCTTCAGTCGTGTCCGACTCTATGCGACCCCCATAGACGGCAGCCCACCAGGCTCCTCTGTCCCTGGGATTCTCCAGGCAAGAACACTGGAGTGGGCTGCCATGTCCTTCCTGGCCATCTCTAAATCAGTAGCCTGAAACACTGGCCCCTGAGCCCTCTCCCAGGCTGAAAGCCCCCAACTCTGTGACTGTAAGACTGCATCGAGGGAAAAGCATGCCAGCCACCAGGCATCAGCAGAAAGGGCATTTGGTTCATCAGCAGTGGAGGCTCCTAAAACACCCTGCACAAAGGAGACATCTGATGTTTGTGACCTGTGGCTGTTTCTATTTCTTTAGATTTTAAATATTTACAAATGAGGATAAAACAAGTCTTTGAAAAACACAGCTGAGTGATCTGAGATTAGGAAGTCCCTGGCAAGCAAAGGAGATGTGACCCCCAGATGCCTGCCTTGGGGTGCAGGGTCTGGGCTCCATGTGGGTGCTCAGAACCGTGCCAGGCCAGCAGGGGAGCCTCCCGGGAGCCAGGCCATGCCCGCTGGGGTGCGGCGCCTGGGAAAGCCCGGCGGAGCGTGAATGCTGCTCTGTGCCTGCTGACCGGGGCCTGCCTTCCCTCGTGTTCTGCTCACAACCATCCTCTTAGAGCCACATCCCTTCTACGAGCTTTTCTCCTCCTGGAAAGAAATTTCCATGTGGATACAGGCGACATTAGAAATTGAAGTACACAGGCCACACCCAGGTCAACTGGATCAAATCTCAGGAGATGGCGTCAGTAGTTTTTAAAGCTCCCCAGGAGTTTCCAAGGACTAGTTCATCATTTGATCCCCAGCAACTGGAACAGTGCCTGGCCAAGCAAGAGCACAGGTGTATACGTAAAACAAATGACTGTAAAATGAAACAGATGAACAAACAATGTGAAGTCGAGGCCATAAGCCTCCTCCAAGCTAGGGAGTAAAAATCCTGGGCCCACACTCCCTCGACCCCCTCCCACCACGAGTGGTTGATCTGCCAGAAAAGCAGGTCTCCCTGAAAAGACTAGATGATGAAGAGCTGTTCCTAGCAGGGCTTCCATCTAAGATTAACAGAAGAGCCCGTGAGGTGTGCAGGGCTCTGAGTGCCCCGGCTGGGCCAGGCCATCTGCCACAGCTGTGGTGGGCTCACGGCAGACCAGGAGCGAGGTGGGCCCAAATGCCTTCCAGAGAGCTCAGTTGGACCCATGGGGTTGGGGTCAGGGGACCAGACTCTGCCTCTGGCTTCTCCTCTGATGCCTGTATGATTCCAGACCCATCAGTCTGTTCTCTGGACCTCAGTTTCCCCTTTTACAAAATGAAGCTGATAAACTAGGAGAGCGTAAATGTCCCCGCCTTCCAGCTTGGTGGTCCACAAGCTGGTGCCTGGGGGGCGGGGTGGTGATGATGCAGACATCAAAGAGGACTTTTCCTGCATCAGAGTCCCACGCAGAGTTCACGGCTGTTGAGGTCTTTGAGCCCACCTGGCCGCTGTCCTTGCAGTTGTGGCCAGAGCGGGTAGGAGTTAAACGGCAGCACTTCCCGAAGGCCAGGGAACAGCGATGCCCCGGGGCCAGGGTCCCTGGCTGCCGTCTCAGCCCTGCCAGTTTGCTGCAGGGTCCCAAAGCTATGACACCCCCCAGCTCCTTGCCTCAGTCTACCTGAGAGCTTTTCCTGTTTGAGCCTGAATGACCATGCCTGACTCACCTTTACTGTGGGCTACTCTAGCTTGCCCAGGAGGACAGCAGGGAGGCATGGGGGCTCTGAAGCCTCAGAGGCTGTGCCCACTGTGCCATCCGGGGCCCCAGGGCCTGGCTTTACCTGGGTGATGAGCTAATGAAGCAAAAGCCGCAGGAGGGCAGGGCCAGGAAGCGGCTGGGCAGGCAGGAGCCAAGGCAAACAGCAGCCTCCACGAAGAGGCGGCCCTGCTTCTTCCTGGGCCCGTGGCCAAGGCCCAACGAAGCGCACAGCTGTGCCAGCTGAAAGTGGCTTGAGGAGCAAATGCCTGGGAAGGTAGAGGCAACCGATGGTCTCTCCAAAGTCCTGATGTCTCGGGGTCCAAAGACACCCCACATCCTCACCATACGATCCCCATCAGGGGCTTAGCCAACATCAGCTTGTGTACTTCTGGGGACAGGAAGCACTTCACCTACAAGGTGTTCAGTACTCTTTACCAGTACCATGTTAAGGGTCATTCTTATTTGGAGACCAAACCTGTCTTTCTCTAATATCTGCCTGTTTGTCCTTATTCCTGGGACTGTTGTGTTCTGTCGCTAAGTCATGTCTTACTCTTTGCGACCCCATGGACCACAGTACGCCAGGCTCCTCTGTCTTCCACTATCTCCTGGAATTTGTTCAAATTCATGTCCATTGAGTCAGTGATGCTATCTAACCATCTCATCCTCTGTTGTCCCCTTCTCCTCCCGCCCTCAACCTTTCCCAGCATCAGGGTCTTTTCCAATGAGTGGCCAAAGTATTGGAGCTTCAGCTTCAGCAACAGTCCTTCTAATGAATATTCAGGGTTGATTTCCTTTAGGATTGACTGGTTTGATCTCCTTGCTGTCCAAGGGATGCTCAAGAGTCTTCTCCAGTATCACAGTTCGAAGGCATCAGTTCCTTGGTGCTTAGCCTTCTTTATGGTCCAACTCTCATATCTGTACATGACTACTGGTAAGACCAGAGCTTTGACTCTAAGGACCTTTGTAGGCAAAGTGATATCTCTGCTTTTTAATACACTGTCCAGGTTTGTCATTCTTGGGACAGGGAGGGCAAATGTTTGCTAGTAGTTATTCTGTGCTCCTGGGGGCCTCTCTCAGATAAGAGTCCAGTTCCACCAGCTGCCTCATCACAGCTTCTACAAGACCAGCCGTGCAACACACCTGAACTCTGTTTCCCCAAGAAACAGCCTGTGGAGGAGCTCAGCCCACTGGTACCCAATCCAGGTCTTTGATATTTAAATGTGCAGCCATGTCAACTCTTCCCTTCAAGTTACCTTTGCTTAGCTCGGGCCCCAGACCCCAGAGGGGCTAGGTTGGGAAGAGATGCACATATTCACAGGCACATAGAGTTCATCTGGTACCCACATTATAGATGAGAAACAGGAGAGAGGTGTACTGCTTCAGCAGAAAGCAACACAGAAAGGCAGAGTCTCAATTCAGATGTCTCTTAGCTAAGTTACAGCCCAGGGTGGAGTCGGGATTTTAGACATGAATTCTCATAGAGTGCAGCTAAGCTGGTTTTCAGAAAGAGATGACTTTTGGGTCAGACAGTGACCGCCCCATTTCGTCACCGGATGCATCATAATGATAACTGAAGGGTAGCAATTAACAAGAATGGGGCACCTGCTGTATACCAAACACCAAGAGACTCACTGCAGGTGCTTTTCTCTTGCAATCCTCCTAACAGCCCTAGGAAATAGATGCTATTATCAGCTTTTGTTTCAGATGTAAAAATGAGGCACTGAGGAGTTAGCATAAGGTCTCAGAGCTAGCAAGAGGTGGGGATGAGATCTGAACTCAACTCTACCCGAAAACAGAACAACTCTTCTCCATCTCTTAGCTTCTAGGGATCCATGGCATTAGCTGGCAAAGGACTGGAACCTTGAGAGGTGGATGGCCCACACCAGTGCCCCACACCAAGGGCACTGTTTGGCAGGCTCTGGAGCTCACAGGGGAAAGAGGGCACCCCCTAAGCTGTATGCACTGTGATCTATTGGTCATTTCCACTCCCACGGGCCCAGGGCTGCTCTGCATACTCAATCCGGGGCTCCAGCCTCTAGAGACCAAGGCCTGGGGAAACCAGGGCAGGTCAGGGGCTGGCTGTCAGCTGGACAGCTACGCACCACCAGCTGGTCCAGCACAGGAGAATAATCTGGAACACCCCCTCTCTCCCCTCGCCCTCTGGAATGCCCCCTCCCTGGAGCTCCTTCAGTCTCATGCCGGGCCCACACCTGTGATCAAGCAACATGCACGGTGTCTCGTTCCTTGGGCTGCGGTCCTCAGAGTGGACCTCCTCACCACCCCCACCATCCCCAGCTGAGCCGTAAATTCTCTGCATCTCCGGCAGAGCCAGGGACAGTCTAGACACTTATGAGGTCACCAATAAATATACAATTGATTAAAGCGGGAGCAGCCATGAGAAATGTTATTCACTAGGATCCTGTTTACACTTCCTTTGTCAAAACAAATCCCTCGCTCCTTGAAGGTAGAAACCTTAGAGTCCTGGGTGTTCAGAAGTAAATGCTTGGCTTTTAATAGGCTGCTGGCATTGCACTGCACAGCACATTCCTGTGCTTGGACCTACATCGAGGCAAGTCCTTAAGCCAAGAGGTGGTGATAGTTTAGTCACTAAGTCATGTTCAACTCTTGCAGACTGTAGCCTGCCAGGCTTCTCTGTCCATGGGATTTTCCAGGCAAGAATACTGGAGTGGGTTGTCATTTCCTCCTCCAGGAGATCTTCCCAACTCAGGGATCAAACTCATGTCTCCTGCATTGTTGGCAGATTCTTTACCAACTGAGCCAGCAGGGAAGCCCTAAGCCAAGAGGACAAGAGTCCAAACGGCTGGACCCCAGCTGGAGTGGGCAGGGCTCAGGTTGCCTTGTTCCCTGGATGCCCAGCTCCCCACTCAGAGCCCGGCATGCAGTAACATTTGACGAGTGATTGAATGAATAACCTATTTCATCAATTTGCTGGCCTTTGGCTACATTCTAATTTCTCCCCGGGCTGGGTCAGGTTAATGAATGGATCTGCCACTCGGGAAAGCGAGCCTCTTCCCAACACTAGCATCATCCTTCTTCATTACACAATCATGTCAGAGCAGAGAAAGGGCATGCTGGAGGGAGCAGGGGCATGGGCCCTGTGGCAAACCTGAAGGAAAGCCAGTGTGACACCCTCACTGCTTAGATGGGGACACTGAGGACCAGGTAGGAGAAGGTCTGATCGTATTCATCACCGCAGGGCTTGCTCAGCCACTCAGCTGCTCTAAGGCTCCTGCTCGGTATGAACAAAGAGTGGAAGTTCTTGATTTAATTCAAAGACCCTCACCCTAGGGTCACTCAGGTCTGGCACAGAGACTCCCTCCCGGTTGAGCCTTTTCAACAGTCCCTCCCAGGACCTGGTGTCTTGAACACGGTGCAAGGTAGCTGTTTCTGCCAGCCTGCAGGCTGGTGATGGATGCCACGCAGGTGTCTCCTATAAATCTTCAAGGACCATCTCTGCATGGAGCCAAGTAGACACTTTTAATCATCAATGTGGGGGAAGCAAAATGCCTCCTGCATTTTCATTTTTATCTCAGTAAAATAGCACAATCAATTTGTCAGCAGGCAGCAACACTTCTTGCCAAATACCACTTATTTTAAACTAAAGCTTTCTCAGCTATACAAATACAGAAGAGAAGCACACAGAACCTGAAACACATGTTTTGCTTTCTTCCCTTCTTTCTTGAGTCCTGCGTATCTCATAACTGTCTAGACCTCGTAAGCTCTGTCTCAGCCTAGAGAAGCACCCTCTGGGAATACCTTTCCTCTTCTCTCTGACCACCAGGCTCCAAACAGACATTTCGACAGATACTTAATTGATGCTGAGCCTAATGGGTATCATCCTCAGTTACTCAGCACGCGAGAGATAACTGGGAAAAAGACCAAGAAACCATTGGGATGATCAAAGAATACCACTGTGGTGAAACCTGTTTCTAACTGGTCTAAAAACGTAACCCATAATGGCTGTTTGTTTTCAATCATTCCTTGCCAAGAACAATGTTCAGATGATTGAAAAATTCCACCCTGGAACCTCAGATGCTCACTGACTTCTCCCTTCTGAGCACCTGCATGGAGAAAAGCTCTACTCAGAAGATGGAACTAATAATGGGGACTGGTAAGCTCCCAGCTCCTCACACTCAGTGAGCTGCCTCGGAACACCCTCTGAGGACTTTGGAACCGGGCCTGGGTTCTGAGAGGTTTTTCTAGGTGCATCAGGGCCAGTGTGAGTAGGCAGCTAAGGCACAGAGAAGGGGAGGCAGAGACCCTCCCAGTGCATGGCACGTGGTAGGCCCTCAGTAATACTCTCTATCCATCCCTATTGCTAGAAGCAGCCACTGGAGATTTCTAGAATTCCCCAAAGCCACCCACTTCACTGCCCAGCCAGGGGAGAGCTGAGCACAAACTATCAATAAAGGATGGACTGTGGGACCAAGGCCCACCCACCTGAGTCTCATCTACTAGATCAGGCAGAGTTCCAGATGCCCCTTCGCCACCAAGAGGAGGCCGAGGAGTGGCTTCAAACATGACATACCCACCCGACCTCACTCAGCATGACCCACAGTGCTGTAGTGAGGCTCCCAGGCTCCCACGGTCCTTCAGCAGCCCTACAACTTAAGCAAAGAGAGGACAGTTTCCCTGGTGGAATTAAGGTACCCAAATCTCAAAAAGCAACTGTTCAGTTCTAAAAATGGTGACCTGAAATGGAGAGCACTTTCCCTCCCTGCTCAACACAATTTAGCTTTCCATCTCTGTGATACAGGGGCTTCCCAGGTGGCTCAGTGGTAAAGAATCTGCCTGCCAATGCAGCAGACACAAGTTTGATTGTTGGGTCACAAAGGTCCCCCAGAAAAGGAAATGGCACCCCACTCCAGTATTCTTGCTTGGGGAATCCTACAGACAGAGGAGCCTGGTGGGATGAGATGGTTGGAGAGCATCACCAACTCAATGGACATGAGTTTGAGCAAACTCCAGGAGATAGTGGAGGACAGAGGAGCCTGGCGTGCTGCAGCCCATGGAGTCGCAAAGAGTCAAACATGACTGAGCGACTAAACAACAACTCTGTGGCATCTCGGGTAATCCCTCTTGATCCACCAGATAAAAGTTCCAGTATCTTCCTAAGTGATAGTTTGGAGGCTGAAAGGTTCTGAAGTCAGTGGAGCTTTTTGCTGTGAATCACATCAAGTAAACACTCTGGTTCCAGGAACTGGAGGCAGCGCACTGGAAACCACATGTGTTTTCCCAACATGAAGGAGCTGTGCACATCGCCTCATCTCAGCCACATCGGGCTCAGGTGTCCCTGGGGTTACTGAAGGGCACGGGCAAGAAGCAGTCCCCAGGTGGCCATGCCAGCGCCTGGGTGACACTGCCTCTCATGCAAGGGCCAGGAAGGTGGGTGAGGTGCCTGCACTCAAGGGGCACACATCCAGGTGGCCTCTGATCCCGGGCCGTGGTTAAGTGGCTAAACACAAGATTGTGTACAGGGCTACCAAGGGCTTCCTAAGAAATGATGTTCCTTTTTTTAAACATTGACTTCAGCCTTGCAGTATGATTGCCTCTGATGGTCACAGAGCCCAGAGTGCGGACATTCTGCAGCTGGCGCCCACAATTCCTGAAGCCGAGGGCTGCCTTTCGATTCTGAACCCCTTTGAGCCTCACCCAGCGCTGGGCCTCTCTGTCACCTCTCCTCTCAGGAGTTCAACACAGGCGATCTTGAAACTTTGCTTGGGTGATAGCTTGGTTAAGGTCCCTCCCCAGCTTCAAGCTGGAAGTAGAGGGTCAGCCCTGCTCTGTTCTGTTCCTGGCTGTGCTCCCCCAGAGCCCACGGCAAGGCCTGGGGCAAGGTCTGGGACAAGGCTGCTGCTGCTGCTGCTAAGTCACTTCAGTCATGTCCAACTCTGTGCGACCCCATGGACTGCAGCCTTCCAGGCTCCTCTGTCCATGGGAGTTTCCAGGCAAGAGTACTGGAGTGGGTTACCATTGCCTTCTCCGTGGGACAGGGCCGGTTCTCGGAAATGGGAGTATGAATGAATGAATAAGTGGGGCTTGCTGAATAAGTGCATAAGTGTGCCTGCTCGTTTCTCAGTCGTGTCTAACTCTTTGCAACGCCATGGACTGTAGCCCACCAGGCTCCTCTGTTCATGGGGATTCTCCAGGCAAGAATACAGGAGTGGGCTGCCATTTCCTCCTTCAAGAGATCTTCCCAACCCAGGGATCAAACTCCAGTCTCTTGAGTCTCCTGCATTGGCAGGTGGATTATTTACCACTGAGCCACTTGGGAAACCCTTGCTGAATACGGGAATGGTTTTAATCATGATGCAGCTAAGGCCTCTCCACTGAGGCAGTCAGAGAGCAGCCAAGGCCAGAGTGATAAGCCAATGGTGGGCGGGCGGGGCGTCTACTCACAACCTCCATCTGTAAGGGACCCCTTACACCGTGGCTTGCACACGAGTGCTCAGCAACCCCGGAGCCCTAGGCTTGAAGACTCCATTCTTGCTCTTAATGCCACCCTGGACGATGGAGAGTTCTCCACCAGTGCTGAACAGAAAACCACACACTGCGGGTCTAAGGGACTCGCTGAGGTTAAACAGCGGCAGTAAGGGAACCGGGGCCTGAGTCCACGCCTTTTTGGTTCTTAAGCCCCTGGAGCTCCCAGTGAACGCTGGGAAGGAAGGAGGCGCCCCAGGAGGCCCCTCACTGACCCGGAGAAACTCGCCCTTGGGAAGCAGAGGAAGGGAGGACAACAACTTGCTCCTCCTGTAAAAGGGAAGCCACCACTTCCCACCAGAGAAGTGATGAGGCGGCAGTCTTGGAAACACTCAGGGCCCTCCCTCAGGGAAAAGGAGCCAGAGTGAGAGCTGAGCAAAGGGCCCTGGGCCAGGAAGGGGAGAAGGCATGGGACAGGGGAGCGCAGATACCCCAACTTCTTAACTAGGGGAGGTCGCAAGAGCTTGAGCACTTTCACATGAGCTGCAAGATGCCCTCTTCCCTCTCAGATGGGCTGTGGCTTCAGCCCTGAGAAGCAACTTATCAACACAGAGCCCAGCAGGGGCTGGGTGTGCTAAGTTGAGGGACAGACATAATAGAAGCCAAAGACACCACAAGCGGTCAGACAGACAGACTCAGACTCTGCTTTGGGTCAGTGCAGGCACTGTGGTTTTCACAGAAGAAACGTGAGGAACAGGAAGTTCCACGGAAAGAGAGTCCCTTGAGCTCCTTCAGCTTCCTCTGCCTCCCCCAGCCTCCCTCAGCCTCCTCAGCCTCCCCCAGCCTCCTCCACCTTCTCAGCCTCCCCCAGCCTCCTTAGTCTCCCCCTCTCTCCTCAACCTCCCCCAGCCTCCTCAGCCTCCCCTCAGCCTCCCCCTCTCCCTCAGCCTCCCCCCCCCCCCCCTCCCCCTCCCTCAGCCTCCCCCAGCCTCCTCAACCGCCCCCAGCCTCCTTAGCCTCCCCGCCTCCTCAGCTCCCCCTTCCCCAGCCTCCCCCCCTCCTCCCGCCCCCAGCCTCCTGGCCTCCTTCAGCCTCCCCCTCTCCCTCAGCCTCCCCCTCCCAGCCTCCTCAAGCCTCCCAGCCTCCCCTCTCTCCTCAGCCTCCCCCCTCTCTCCCTCAGCCTCCTCAGCCTCCCCCTCTCCTCAGCCTCCTCAGCCTCCCCCTCCCTCTCCTCAGCCTCCCCCAGACTCCCTCAGCCTCCTCAGGCTCCCCTTCTCTCCTCAGCTTCCCCCTCTCTCCTCAGCCTCCTTAGCCTCCTCAGCCTCCCCTCCCCTCTCTCCTCAGCCCCCCTCCCCTCTCTCCTCAGCCTCCCCCTCTCTCCTCAGCCTCCCCCTCTCTCCTCAGCCTCCCCCAGCCTCCTCAGCCTCTCCCTCTCTCCTCAGCCTCCCCTCTCTCCTCAGCCTCCCCCAGCCTCCTCAGCCTCCTCAGGCTCCCCCTTCTCTCCTCAGCTTCCCCCTCTCTCCTCAGCCTCCCCCTCTCTCCTCAGCCTCCCCCTCTCTCCTCAGCCTCCCCCTCTCTCCTCAGCCTCCCCCTCTCTCCTCAGCCTCCCGGCCTCCTCAGCCTCCCCCAGCCTCCTCAGAACTTTTTCTAGCCTCCTGGCTGAATACCCAGCACCACCCCACACAGAACACATGTCTGCTATGGCCTCCACACAGGACCTGGTGCATAAACCCAAGCCTCTGCCTTGGGAGCCCCACCTTCATTTCAGAAACACAGACACAGCAGGAAGTTAACATTTCTAAACCTGGCAATACGGATTCCCTTCACCAGCCACATCTGGGCTGAGTCTGAGAAGTGGGGACAGACACTAGGCGAGGAAGGCGAGAGGATTTATAGCAGGGGCTCCCTGTAGGGGCCACAGAGCCCTGGGGGGCTGCCAGCCACATGAAGAGGCTGCTCTGCACACGTCTCTCGCTGTGGAAGGAGGGCTCCCTGTTTCTCAGTTCCACTTCTGTCCTCCTTTGCCCACCTTGGCCCAGCTGGAATTCCACCCCCTTCCACATTACAGACCTGGAAATGCTCCCTGACAGGCTGTATCAAGCAAGGTACAGCTGCCTCCCTGGGCCAGGCAAGGACCAGATGGTCCCTTCTCACCACATTCTTGGCTCCTGGAAAATAGGTACCCTCATCAAATCACTGGACTACATGTGGGATTGCTCTGAAATAAGCCAGACTCCCAAGTGGGTAAGCTTCACAGGCCCAGTGTATGCACACACAAATACACACCCAGAGACACACACACCTCCTCCAGGAAGCCTCAGATTGTCCCAGTCCTATCTCTAGGCTCCTGCACAATCACTCCAAATGACTCCCTTGATAAGCAGTAGCAGACATTTCCTGGTGTCATCTAGGGGCCCCCAAAGAGTAGAAGGGGCTCAGGGTACATTATAGACTGAACTGTGCACACCCCCTAAATTCCTACATGGAAGCCCAAACCTTCAGTGTGACAGTATGGAGACAGGGCATTCAGGAGGATACGTAAGGCTAAATGCAGTCGTCAGGGTAAAGCCCTAACCCAAGGACTGGCGTCCTCAGAAGATGAAGAGACACAGAGGTTCTGTGTGTGTGCGCGTGCGCACAGAGGAACAGCCAGGTGAGGACAGAGTGAGAAGGCAGCCTTCCACAAGCCAGGAAGAGAGCCCGCACCAGAAGGCAACTCATTCAGTACACGGCCCTCACACTGCTGGCCTCCAGAAAGGTGAGGAGACGTGTTCCTGTTGTTTCAGCCCCTCTGCCTCATTCTGTCGTGGCACTCAGTGGTATTTTGTTACAATAGCCTGAGCAGACTAGGACAGGGTGTATGAACAAAAGAGCGAGGTTTGAAGTTCAGTTCTGCCCATTCCCGGTTCAATGATCTCTGACAAACCACTTGGCCTCAGTCTCCTGGCCTGTAAAGTGGGGTACTAACTCTCTCTGCCCTGCCTGCCTCACTAAGAGGCCAGAAGAAGACCTTGGGTTCAAATCAGGAGAAGGGTAGGAAGAGCGGGGCTGGCATGGGAGATGCTCACAAGTTCAGTCCTGGCCCCACAGGATCAGAGCAGCTGCTGCCAGCAGAGTATCTGCTGACCGTCAGCTACGTAAGCCATTAACCAGCTGTCTCAGCAGAGCAATGGGGACGCGGAGCCTGCTGCTCGTGGGAGTGACAGCCAGATGCTAACGTGGGCGCGGCATCCGGGCCAGGGCCAGCCATGCCCACTGGGCGGCCACCCCAGAAGGCTGCCTCCCAGCCCTCGCCACACCCCCTGGCCTGGGGACACTTGCTGGTGCTCCAGGATCTGGGACAAGCTGGCCCTTTGCTCCCTCGCCTCCACGCAATAGGAAATCAGCTGGAGCCTTGGAAAGAAGAGGCCAAGCCATCCCAGGCTATGCGTAGCATCGTCCAAGACTCACATACTTTCCAAACTGAGGCCTCACCCTGAGGGGGTGTGACTGATGCAGCCACCCCAAGAGGACCGGAATCTACTCAGCAGACTCTGCCCAGGCGTTTGGGGGGCTGCCTCCACACCTTGTCCAAAATCCAGTCCCTGTGGGACCCAGGCTGCCAGGTTAAGAAGTGTGCCCCACCCCACCTACCCATCTGCCTACTGATGGTGTGGTTCCTGACCATGGAGATGGCCTGTTACATAAAGGAGGAGCAGGGGTTACCTCAGGGCCAAGAGGGCTGTAGGGGTGTGAGAGGTGGGCAGAACGTGGGAAAAAATGCCTGCAGAGCAGTAAATGAAGGGGGCCAGCAGGGTGGGGGCAGGCTGTGTTTGCACTGGGCTTGCTACCCTTGAATGAGCCTCAGAACTTCCATGGCACATGGGGACTCAGGTCTCTGGAGGGCAGGCAAGCCAACATCAATCCAGACTCTAATCCTTCCCCCTCAACAAAGGGCAGGAGTCCAGGAGGCGGCGGTCAAGGTGTGCACCAGGATGGAACATTCCCCACCATTCCCGTCTGCAGTCATGGCCTTTCCAAACATCTCTCTGACCTCAAACACCAGCTGGCACAGTGGGACGTTCCCACGAGTCACCCAGCCTCTGTCTCCCAGGGGACCAATGTGCAGACTACATGCAGGTCTCTCTGCAGGCGCCTTGTTGTGCTGCGATGGTCTCCAGCGGGGCTCCTGGGAAGGTGCCCAGGGCAAGCAAAGGCCACAGCCCACCCGTTTGTCGCTGTATCTTAGGAGCATAAACAAGCTTCACCTGCATTTATGGACAAAACAGTGAAATCAGGGACTTCTCTGGTGGCTCAGTGGTTAAGAAGCCACCTTGCAATGCAGAGGACGCAGGTTTGACCCCCGATCTGAAAACATCCAGTAGTCATGTATGGATGTGAGATTTGGACCATAAAGGAAGAATTGATGTGTTTTCCAATTGTGGTGTTGGAGAAGATGCTTGAGAGTCACTTGGACAGCAAGGAGATCAAACCAGTCCATCCTAAAGGAAATCAGCCCTTTATATTCATTGGAAGGACTGATGCTGAAGCTGAAGCTTCAATACTTTGGCTAACTGATGTGAAGAGCCAACTCACTGGAAAAGACCCTGATGCTGGGGAAGACTGAAGGCAAAAGGAGAAGGGGGTGACAGGATGAGATGGTTGGATGGCATCAGCAACTCAGTGGACATGAGTCTGAGCAAATTCTGGGAGACAGTGAAGGACAGAGAATCCTGATGTGCTGCAGTCCATGGGGTCACAGAGTCGGACACGACTTAGTGACTGAAAAACAACAACCGGCAACTAAGATCCCACATGCTTCAGGGCAACTAAACCTGAGCCTTGCAAAGAAAGATCCCGCATGAGCCAACGATGATCCCATATGCCGCTACTAGCACCCAAAGCAGCCAAATTAAATCAATAAATGTTTTTTCTAATGGTGAAATCACTATTCCTTACCCAGCCCTACTCTGTCATTTAAAATCACTCATAGATCACTTTCAATGCCTTAGACAGGGCAAGGCATTTCCACACGCTCACTCTCGCTGGGCTGCAGGCTCTGTTCCGCCCCTCTCACACCTCACTAGTTGCACAGAATGTCTCCTCCCCTGGCCTAGCCTCACCCACAAGATGTTCTTCAGCAGGCATGGAAGCTCCCTGCCCTGGGCTGAGTCTTCTTGAATGGGGCCATAGAGGTACCATGAGAGAGCCCAGCGCTGGTACACTGCAAAGGGGAGAACTGGCGGAACAAGTTTCGGTCAAGCAAAGCCTTTCTCTTTTGTCAATTGTGAGAAGACAAATTCTCCCATAGACAGTGTTGAAACTTGTGAGAAAGGGGATCAGTTGTGGCTGGGCTGGGTCTGCTAGATGCTAAAGCATACAGGGGGTGTGGTTCTGCTTTGTTTTATTTATGTATTTTCTTTTGGCTGTGCTGGGTCTTTGCAGTGTGAGGGCTTCTCTGGTTGGAGGGTGTGGGCTCAGTTTCAGGATGTAGTATCTTAACTCCCTGATCAAAGATTGAACCTGGGCTCCCGGGATTGGGAACACGGAGTCTTAGCCACTGGACTACCAGGGAAGTCGCTGTTGTTTTTTAACTTTTGATATTTTTCTGTTCTTGGTTCTTCTCTCTGGATGGTCCTGAGACACAAATGGAAATAAGCCTGGGGTCAAAGAAGGAGGAGCCAGAAAAGCCCACAGGCTGCCTGAAGGTGAATTTAGGCAATGCCGGGAGAAGAAATCCATGGACGGATAAGGGGCTGATCTGCAGGGCATCAGGAAAGTAGGTACACAGGGCTCTGGCTAGTTCAACCTCGGAAATCAGACAGGACCCTAGAAATTAAGAAGATGTGAGAGCCATGAACATGGTCTCACGTTCAGGGCTCAGCGTCTGAAACCTGAGCACTGACAGCGGTGGAGAGAAGAGCGGTGAGCAGTGAAAGAGCTGGGGGCAGGCACTGGCGTAGCTGAGACTCAGAGCTCAGCCCTGAAGCCCTATCACGGTCTTTATAGGGCAGAAGTCATTCTCAGCAGGACCATTTTCGACTAGATATTGTCTAACATGACTGTGTTCCCTGGAGAACTTTTTCAAAAATACAAAATTCTGGGAACAGAGACAGATTCTGCAAAGCTTTGGAACTATTTATTTCCTAAACCTCCAAGGCGATTCTGATTTTAGCCTCTGCTCTAGGCTCCCTGATGGACCACTGACTTTCTGTCTAACTGAGGAACAGAGTGTGTGGGCAGAGAAATGGTCATTATGTCCTTTCTGAGTTGCCTTCTGCAATCTGGCTTCCCAGGTGGCACTAGTGGTAAAGAATCCACCTGCCAATGCAGGAGACATGAGCTCAATCCCTGGGTGGGGAAGATCCCCTGGAGAAGGGGATGGCAACCCACTTCGGTACTCTTGCCTGGAGAATCCCATGGACAAAGGAGCCTGGCAGGCTATAGCTATAGGGTCGCAAAGAGTCAGACATGACTGAAGTGACTTAGCACATCTGCACGCACACCCACATGCATGCTGCATGCTGAGAATTTGTTTTGTCTAAGCTGATTCTAACATCATACCCTGCCTGATAGAATTTACTATTTAAAAAAAAATAAATTTCTGTTAGATGATTTTGCACAACTATAGATTTCTTTTAAATTTTATTTTTGGCTGCACTGGGTTTTCATTGCTTCACTCGGTCTTCTCTAGTTGCAGTGAGTGGGGGCGTCTTCGCTGCGGTGCACAGGCTTCTCAGTGCGGTGGCTGCTCGGGTCGCAGAGCACAGGCTCTAGGCCCTTGGGCTCCAGTGGCTGCAGCACGCAGGCTCAGCAGTTGAGCTGTGCAGGCTGTAGAGCACAGGTTCAACGGCTGCGGTGCCCGGGCTTCGCGCTCTGCGGCATGTGGCACCCTCTTGGGTCAGGGAATGAACCCATGTCCCCTGCATGGGCAGATGAAGTGCCATCCATGGTGCCACCAGGGAAGTCCCCAGAATTCACTGTTCTTGAGGTCCTTTTCAGTCTGAACACAGCATCTACTTTTGCTGGTTCTTTGTCCCACAGAGCTGGGACCACCATGTGGTGAGAAAATACCATGTGCCGAGAAAATACCATGTGCCATGGTAAAGGCACATGGAGAGGAACAGAGGACCCATCGACAGCCAGCATCAACTGCCAGACACGGAAGTGGATTGGTCATCCAAGCTCCAAGGCCTACACTGAGGCCTCGAACAACAGGGGGCAGATATAAGCCTGCTTTACCCCTCTTTGAATTCCAGACCCACAGAATCTGAGAGCAGAGTAAATGGTTGTTCTGTGTCACTACAAGACTGAGCTGTGCTAACTGGAACATTCCCCAAGGTATTTAGATCTACTGCAATAGATGCTTAAATATTTCTTAGGTTTATAACCAAAGAATTGATGCTTTTGAACTGTGGTGTTGGAGAAGACTCTTGAGAGTCCTTTGGACTGCAAAGAGATCCAGCTAGTCCATTCAAAAGGAAATCAGTCCTGAATATTCATTGAAAGGACTGATGCTGAAGCTGAAACTCCAATACTTTGGCCACCTGATGCAAAGAACTGACTTACTGGAAAAGACCTTGATGCTTGGAAGAACTGAAGGCAGGAGGAGAAGGGGACGACAGAGGATGAGATGGTTGGATGGCATCATTGACTTGGTGGAGATGAGTTTGAGCAAGCTCCAGGAGCTGGTGAAGGACAGGGGAGCCAGGTGTGCTGAACAGAACCAATAACACATTGGCTAACATATTATTACTCTTCTCGAACCTACAGCCACTCTTCAGAAAAGTCCTGTGCCCTTCATCGAGGTACCTTTGATCCATCCCTCATTGGAACCGAGTCTCACTCTCCCATTTGCCACTGAATGAAAGCCCCCAGTTCAGAGAGGGCTCCTGCCCCACCCAGTTCCTCAGAAAGCTAAGGGGTGTGGATTCCCTGAGATCCACCGTCAAAGCAAATAAGGGACTCAGCCCCCACTATTTCCCAAACAAACATTTATATTGCCCTGGGCTTGAGTGGCTGCCATTTTGTTTTCCTTGTAAACCAGGTACTTCCAGGACAAAAGTGACCTGAGGAGAAAAAGAAATTCCCAAACGGTACCTGCATCATCCAATCTAAAAATAAAGACAGTAGAACTGGTTTAAGACTGAGCGATGCCACAGCTAAAAACGCCTGGATGTATGATGACATTGGTGGGTAACTCGCCTAGGACCCGTGGACTTCAGCATCCATCGACGTGACATCTCCCAGGAGTTGCCTGCTTTCCAAACTGCGTCAATCCTGCTCACCCAACCCCACCCAGCCTGTATTTCGGGAAGCCAGGGCTGGATCTACTAAATCCAAGAAAAAAGGGCTGGCTGAACATAGGGAAAGCCTGGATTTAGAGCTTTCATTAAAAAGTAATATGGACTTTCTATTTCAAGAACAGAATGTCTGACAGGGTTGCCAAGGAGAAGCACTTCAGGACTTGCCTAAATGGTAAATAGCAAGCCATTGTAATTAGCATATTAATAGCAGTTTGATTTCTAACGCCATATGAAAGCAGCTCTCCAGCCTCTCTATAATACTCTTTGCTTGAAGGTAATTACAGAACAAAGACTCAGCATTCAAGCACAGAGCCTTGCTCTCCCCAGCTCTGCCTCACATTGGCTGCATCAGTCTCCTGATCAAATGGAGACATGGGGGCCAACCCCATCTCTTGCGCTCATCTTAGCTCTAACATTCTAACCACAATCTGACAAAAAGTGAAAATTCCCCCAAAGTATAAGGGGAGCATTTCAGACCCCCAAAGAACCCAAATCTCAGCAGAGGGGGCTTCCACCAAACAAGGAATGATCTTCCACGAGTGGGGCCCCAGGACAACTTCTGCATCACCTCTCCAAACTTGACATTCCTGGCAACTAGCTGGCATGCACCTCCAAGAGCTGAGAGTTGAGAAGTGCAAAGCAAACTCCACATTCATGCTCACCTATAGGTGCCAGAGGGCAAGAGCAAGGATGGTGACCAGGGAGTGTGCAGTTTCCGGAGTGCAGAACCCCACATCCACCTGAGGGCTCTGCACCCCACGCAGGTCTCTAAATGAGAGATCAGCTAAGCCAGAGATCAGCTCCCGGATGCAGTGAAGAGCCAGCTCCGCAGCTCCTGCTCTCACTGCACTGAGGGTGGAAGGTTGGAAGCCTGGTTTGTTTTGTACTCAAGAGTGACTCTTGTCTTCTCAGAACGGCGGATGGGATGGTGAGCAGGGAGATGCCTGGGGTAGGCTAATTGCTGCAAGTCTACACTCCAATTACACACCAAACATGTGGAACAGTGCAAAGCAGACCAAGCTTATGAGGTCACTCCAGAAGCAGGTCCCAGCTCAGAGGAGGCTTTTTCCTCTCCACTTACCTGCTGTCTCCTGCACAGCTTCAACTGGAAGCAGCTCACTCTACCAGCAGCACCCTGAGGACAGGACTTTCGTTTTCCATGCACATACACCTAGCGCACAGTAGGCAGCCTCTCCTATAACGAGGGCTGGCCAACACGATGAAGAAAGGCTGGGTTAGATTCACCTTCTGGAAAAGCTCCTTCAAGGTGGATGACTCATTGAGAAAACATTGACTATGCTAAAGCCTTTGTGTAAAGAGATGGGAATACCAGACCACCTTCTCTGTCTTCTGAGAAACCTACATGCAGGTCAAGAAACAACAGTTAGAACTGGATATGGAACAACTGACTAGTTAAAAATTGGGAAAGGAATATGTTAAGGATGTATATTGTTACCTTGCTTATTTAACTTATATGCAAGGTACATCATGTGAAATGCCGGGCTGGATTAATCACAAGCTGGAATCAAGATTGCAGGGAGAAACATCAACAACCTGAGATATGCAGATGATACCACTCTAAAGGCAGAAAGAGAAGAGGAACTAAAGATCCTCTTGATGAGAGTGAAAGAGGAGACTGAAAAAAAAAATGGCTTAAAACACAACATTCAAAAAATTAAGATCTTGGCATCTGGTCCCATCACTTCATGGCAAATAGAAGGAGAAAAAGAGGAAACAGTGACAGATTTTATTTTCTTGGGCTCCAAAATCACTGCAAACGGCAAGTGCAGCCATAAAATTAAAAGACACTTGCTCCTTAAAAGGAAATCTATGGCAAACCTAGACAGCATATTAAAAAGCAGAGACATTACTTTGCTGGCAAAGGTCCATATGGTCAAAGCTATGGTTTGTCCAGGAGTCATGTACAGATGTGAGAGTCGGACCATAAAGAAGGCTGATCACCAAATAATTGATGCTTTCCAATTGTGTGCTATAGAAGACTCTTGAGAGTCTTGTGGAGTGCAAGGAGATCAAACCAGTCAATCCTAAAGGAAATCAACCCTGAATGTTCACTGTAAGGACTGATGCTGAAGCTGAAGTTCCAATACTTGGCTACCTGATGCAAAGAGCCAACTTATTGGAAAAGACGCTGATGCTGGGAAAGATGGAGGGCAGGAGAAAAAGGGAGCATTAGAGGATGAGATAGTTGGATGGCATCACCTACCCAATGTACATGAGTTTGAGCAAACGCCAGGAGATGGTGAAGGACAAGGAAGCCTGGTTGCAGTCCATGGGGATCACAACAGTCAGACATGACTTAGCAACTGAACAACAACAACACATTTACCCTTTTCCTTCTCTTCTTTTTTTCTACCACCTGGAAAAAGAATGTGATGGCTGGAGCAGCATCAGCCATCTTGGACCATGAGATATTGGTAGAGCAGAGAGATAGAAGGAGCCTGTGTCCCTAATGGCACACAAGAGCCAATCCATAGCCTATACCTTAAGACATTATACAAGGAAAAAATATGTTGTTCAAATTCAGCCAATAATCATAAGTATCTGATCCATGGGATACTCTGCATTGCCACCCAAACTTCCTTTGCTACCCCTCAGTCAAAGCCTCCTACTCTAGGAAATTTTCTTGTATTATACTCTAGGAGGAAATAATCACTTCTTTATCTGACCAACTGCAGTACTTTGTCACAGCATAGTGGCAAAGAGTTCATGATCCACAGTCAGACAGACCAGGGTTCAAATTCAGGTTCTTCCACATACTAGTCATGTGACCTTGGGCAAATCATCTCCCCTCTCTGAGCCTCAGTTTCATCAGCTCTCAGTTGGGATGGTAACACTACCATCTCCCACAGCTTCCTGAAGCTTGCATGATGGTTCAAGTAAAGCCCTCGGCATCCCAGCCGCATGCAATGAAACTGCATTGAACTTTTCTAGACATCAGTCATTTGTGAGCCACTGTCAAGAATTTTTAATGATAATCTTTACCGTAATCTACCACCTATAATAGTTACCACTATTATAATATTTACCGGATATTTTTAACTTGGGTTTGTTGTTGTTTCAGCCATGCTGTGAGGCATCTGGGATCTTAGTTCCCTAACCAGGGATTGAACCCATGCTCCCTGCATTGGGAGCATGGAGTCTTAACCACTGGACCACCAGGGAAGTCTCTTTAACTTGTGTTTTAATTGACTCTCCCTCCTACCTTTCTTCAACTTTTTATCTCTAAGCAATAACATATGGGAAATTACTGTTGAAGTTACTTTTTTTTTGAATGACATACATTAAATGCATAACCCCAGTTCACTTGAGTGTCACCTGAAGTCACCTCACACCTCAAATGATGCGCCTGCTGCCCTTCCTAACGTGGTTCTAAAGTACTTAGGAATGGAAAACACCTGAGCCTTCTACTCCCCATCAGCCAGGCTCCTTGAAGATGGGGCCCGAGTTGCACTCATCTTTGATTAGCCCAGAATCTGGGGCATAGAGGGAACTCTATGAATATTGAAAATTTGCCTAATGAGCAAGCAAACATTCTCTCACAGCCATATCAGAGACCTGGACAGACAGCACAGTAAATTCCATTCCAGCACATTCTGAGGGCCAGCCAAATTCTTCTGCTGTGCTGGGTGCATGTTCTATCAAAAATTACACAAAAGGAGCGAGCTGTCAGCAGAGGAGTCTGCAATTGTTTCCACAAACATTTCCATGAACCTTAAACAGCTTTGGCTGTAATGGGACATGATCCACTTCAAGGCGCCCTGGCAAGACCCATCCTGGCCAGTGAAACGTGGCAGGCATTCTACAGAAAAGGGATTCTTCTCTGAGCCGGACAAAGAAAACCTTCTGCAGGAGTTTTGTGCCACCTTGACGGTGAAAAACATTCTTGCAAAGTATTTCCATTGGGGAGTTCAGTCCTTACGTAAAGCAAGAGGTGGTGACATTCTGAAAAACACTGGATCCCAAGTAAAATGTGAGCTGTCACAAGGATGCAGCAGGAATCAGCTTCTGTGTCAAACACACTTTTTGAACGATGGAAATGTTTTGATGGAAAATCGTGCACTTGGCCTGTTACGAAGTAACCAAGTGAAATGATTTTTGGCATATGGAAATGTTTTAGTTGGCGAGTTCATGCCAACTCAGACTGGAAGGTAACATTTCTCCCACCACCTCACCTTCCCGAGGCCAAATGGCTTACTGAAAAAATGAGACAGGTGTAGGCAGTAGGCAGGTTGGGATCCCAGAGCCCAAGACCTAAATGCAGAAGGCGCTGGAGTTGGAGTTTCGTGTAAGTTGCTCAGTTGTGTCCAACTTTTTGCAGTCCCGTGGACCACAGCCCACCAGGCTCCTCTGCCCATAGAATTCTCCAGGCAAGAATACTGGAATGGATAGCCATTCCCTTCTCCAGGAGACCTTCCCAACCCAGGGACCGAACCTGAGTCTACCACATTGCAGGCAGATTCTTTACCAGAGTTGGAGGGTTCTCATTAAAGAGGTGGCTGCCACTGGTGGAAAGCTTAACCAGCAGGAATGGGCTTGACCATCCAGGCCCATCTACACGGTGTCCTCACCCCACCCTGGGGCAAGCTGCATGGCACAGCCACAATTAAGTCCCAAGAAGCAGCCATGAGCCACCATGGGTCAGGCCTTGCTGGGCAATGGAGGTAACTTCTAGGAGCTGGGTCTTTCAGAGGAGACTGGAAATAACACTCACCTGAAGGATCGCTAAAAGATTGCATGAATTCGGGGAGTGTGAAAAGAGCTTTGCATGCTGAGTAGCCCACGACCTCCCTGAGGAGTGAAGACAGGCGCGTTCAGAGCTACAGTCAAAGACATGTGGTGGTTTGGAGGGTCAGAAGAATCCCTGGACCTCAGAGGACTAGGTGGTGTCTGCAGCCGAATCAGTGCCGGACAGAAGAGCTGACTTTCACCATCAAGCCCAACTGGAAAAAGAACTTGGCTGCTGGCCAGTGACTCCAGGAAGCCTGTCACCAGGGCTGCAGACAGACAGAGCCAACACCCACCCCCAAGGACCATCTTGGCCCCGGAGAGAACTGTTCCACACCAGCAGGTGCTGCGCCAAGTACAGGGTCTCCCTATTCATGTCTGACGATGCTCTGCAGTGTGGCTTCCCAGGCGGTGCTGGTGGCCAAGAATCCGCCTGCCAAGGTAAGAGATGCCGAGAGACTCAGGTTTGATCCCTGGCTCGGGAAGATCCCCTGGGGTAGGAAATGGCAACCCACTCCAGTATTCTTGCCTGGGAAATTCCACGGGCAGAGGAGCCCTAGCGGCTACAGTCCATGGGGCCACAGAGAGTCGGACACAAGCGAGTGACTGAGCAGACCCCAGGAGGTGTCCCGCATTTACCCCACGGTCCGAGTAAGGAACTCCTTCCTGAAGGTGAGAGGCTTGCCTGAGACCATCCAGTGAGTAAACAGAAGAGCAAAGAACGGAGTCCTGTATGGCATTAAAGATACTGCTTTCCATCTGGAACTACTGGAAACAGAGTCACAGCATCACCTCGGTCCACCTCCCAAAGCCACACTGCTAACCTGAGCTGCTGTCCTGCCTTCTATCTGCACCTTTGTAACACTGAAGCCCACCAAGGACTAGGCTTGGCCAACTGCTGGTCCAGCCCCATCGGCTCCACCCCTACCATGCCTCCACCTCTAACTCCTTCCAGTACTGTCCACCAGCACCGTCCAGCCTGCCCTCCTCCTCTGGTCTCAAGCCACAGGCTATTTCCTGAAGAATGCAGCAGACAGGCCAGGTTTAACTGCTCCACTTAGAGCTCGTTCTCCCCAACTCTCTCTAAGGATGGCCGGGGTGTGGCGAGGAGAAGAGAGTGCAGGATGATAAGAGATTATTCAACTCTCATCTTGCCAATATCTCAAAAAGTCTGTCTCCAGTTGACTACCGGGACCTCAAAAGCAGTCCTCCTGTGGCGCTGTGAGCAGGGAAGCCCTGTCATCTAGCCACCCACCCCCCCTCCCCACCCCCACCCCACCCAAGCTCCTATTTATACCTCTCAGCCGAGCTTTCTCCTTTTTGGACAACGTCACCATCTTGCGGATGCCCAGTCCTTGCACCTTTTTACCAGGGAGGGAGAGCAACGCAGAGTAACACATGAAGCTGGCCCACCTCCAGTGCTATAACTTAGGATGTCTCCTTCCCCTTAGGGCAATTTCCAGTGGCCTGATTGGCCAACCTCTCAGACAGCTTCTTCGAAATAGGAAGCTGGCCAGCTTTGCCCAGTTGGGCAAGCCCTGGCCCCCTCCAGGCTGGTTGTTCCACAGCCAGTTCTACGGAGGCGCGTGGCATCTTCTGGCCTGAGTGGCCACATCTTCCTAGAGCCCCAGGGCAGGCACTGGCCTGGCACTGCCTAGCACCTTGGCCCATCCAAATACATTCCGCCCATACGTTCCTCGAAGTTTGCAGGGCAGGTGCTCATCGGCCCAGTCTCCAGGAAGGAGCACCGGAGCTCAGACACACCTTGTTCCCAGGTGGAGAGGGGACCTTTCTCCTTCCTGTTTCTAATGGACTGATGTGTATATGGCTTGCTCACTTCCCAAAAGGGTCCACAGCATTTTCCCATAAAAGCATATGTTCAATTGTTCAGTGAAAGAAAAAGAACAGGAAACAACCAGCAAAGAGGGAGGAGAGAAGAAAACAAGCTCCCCCAGGACGTCTGACAAAGGAGAGCTATGCTTTCGGCATGCACTTGGCTCTGGGCTTCCCAGCAATTTGAACAAAGACAGATGCAGGTGGGTGGGTAGTGACGGAGCATAAACGAAAACCAGGCCTCAGGACTCTTGGCTAATCAGACGCACAGCAAGCACCTCCCGGGTGCACGCACTGTGGCCCACGCTGGGACACAGGGAACAGAGATACGGCCCCTGTCCAGGGGGCAGACCAATGAGTGGGGTGGGTGAGAGATAAGCTCACTTTTAGGGTACTGCTCTGCGCCCCTCTCATGCAGATGGAGAGGGTGGACGCTGGACAGAATGGGAGAGGGACAGTGCCACCTGGCATGGCCTGGCTGCACCCGTGGGTGCTGGCGAGGCTGCCCTCTCTGCTTGCCAAGCTGTCCCGGCGTCCTAGGGAAGGGTCAGGATCCCAGGAGAAAGCCCTTCCCTAATTTGGAGGCTGCCTTTGAGTGTGGCAGCCACCCAACCAGCCTGGCGAGTGATTACTCACCTCTCTGGCAGGATGTGACAACGCCAGGAACCAAGAACAGGTCCTTTGTTGCCACAGGTCCAGAATTGTCCTCCCGGCTCCTACCATCCCCCACCCCCACACACAAGATGCCATGGCTGGGACCTTCCAGGCTTCCTCGGCTGAGCCACCTCCTGGGCCCACGGTGTCTGGCTGCCAAGCCAGCAGACCCAGGCCCCTCCTCATTTCCTACCTCCAGTTTGCCGGTCATCCCTGGGGTGGCGGGGGTGGGGTAGCTGTTTCTCTACTGCAGAGGAGGGGTGCAGCTAGCATGGGCCTGAGGTCTGCCAGCCTTGACATTCCAGGAGGAACCTTGTTAGGGTGAAAATTGGACTCGAACTCAGGTCTCCAGCTCCCGGCACTGGCACCACACCTAGCCAGCACTCAAGGGCTCACTGAACAGACTCTGGTGGTCCAGGGGTTAAGAACCCGACTTGCAACGCAGGAGACAGAGGTTCGGGGATCCCTGTTCGGGGAATTAAGATCCCATATGCTGCAGAGCAACTAAGCCTGCTCGTCACAACTAGAGAAGCCCTTGCAAATACCTAGTGCAATTAACACGTTGAAAAAAACTTCACTCACTGAACAAATAAATGAATGGACCCTCCAAGGATGCGTGAGCTGAGCGGCCGCTGGGAGGCGCTCTTCCCTCTCTGCTGCAAACCAGGCAGCAGAGATCAGAGCTGCTCCAGGGAGACTCTTCACCCTCCAGGAGGCCTTATGAGGGTCGCACTCAGCTCATTCCTCCTGTGCCCATGAGCTACCTGCCTGGACCTCCACACCCCGAGGCTAGGAGTTAGGCTGTCACACTCCCCAGCCAGTGACCTTAAACTAGCCCCTTGTCTCTCAGCCTCAGTCTTGTCATCCATAAAATGGGGGCGAGGGGATGGTAAGAACAGGAAGTGCAGTAAGAACAAGGTGAGGGTCCATCCCCATTTGACAGATGAGAAAACTGAGGCTTGTACAGGGGCTCTGTGGGAACTCTCTGTACTTCCTGCTTAATATTTCCACTAGACTAAAATGGTTTTAAAAAATAGAGTCTGTTCATTGAAAACAAAACAAAAACCCAGGCCTGAAAAGGTGGGTGATTGATTGGCTTAAGGCACAGCACTGGTAAGATGGCACCTGGCAGAATGTGGACCTTCTAACCCCAGGCCCAGAAACTGCCCTCCCCTGCCTGTGGTGTCTCCAAGGCAGTCACTCTACCTGGTACCTGTGCAGGTGAGAGGGATACAAGACAGCCAGTAGCCTACCTTCAGGGCACAGGGTCTGGTGATATAGACACACGTGCCAGGCTGATTCCCTCAACAACACGGAAGCCCCGCAGACTCTTCAGGAAAGCTGGAAGGCAACAGATGGCACAAGCCTGGGCTCCCCTCAGTTGGGGCAAAGAGATGGAGAAAATGGGGCAGATCTCAGAATCTGAGGTTTCTACCTAGCACAGCCATCACAGGGAACAGGAAGGTGGGAGGGATGCAGGCTGCGGTGAGTGGCAAGCACTCCAAGAATGACTCCTTTCACGTTAAACCCCAACAAGGTCAGAGGGTGGCAGAAGCCCCAAGAGAACGGGTCTCATGGCTGACTGGCCAGAGGAGGAGGCCAGAGGACTGTGGGGCTGGAGAGTTCCCTCTGCAGCCCACACCCCCACCTTCTGAGCCCCAGTCGGCTCAGGTCTGCAAGCCTCACCCGGAACGTGCCTGAAGCAATCACTCACGCAGGCCCACCCCAGGCAGAGGGATGGCCAGTGTGACATTCACGCCCATCTCCCACCTTCTACAAGGCCCAGCGTTGGGGCAGGGGATGAGAGAGGACAGACAGCAGGGGAGCCAGAAGTCACCTCCAAAAGAAGGGGGAGAGACAGGTGGGCAGCGGGAAGAGCTGCTGGCGCGGAGACCTCACAGGTGATGTGAAAGGCATTCCGTGACCCAGTGTCGAAAGAGAAACCTGTGCCCAGCCTGCAGTGGCATGTGAGGAAGCTCCAGCCACTCCTGACTCTGCAGGGTCACCTGAGCCAAGGCGTCCTGGCCTCAGAAGAGGAGGCCATTTCTGGGACATTCCAGGTCCTGGGCTGGGTGCCTGAGAAACACCGTCTCATTTCTCCCTGGCACATAGTAGGTAAAGAATAAATGTTTGGAAAAGTGAATGAATGTCGTATCACCCAGAAAGGCCAGGCTGCTCCATCCACAGCCTCTCTCTGCTCTCTGTTCCCACTGAGAACGGCGGCAGGAGCTGTCATGCTATAGCTCCCTACTACCTGCAGGATGAAGACCGAACATTCCAGCTTGGAGGCATGGGTGGTGTCTCTCTTAGACCTCATCCCTCATGACTTCTCTGCACAAAGCTCACCGAAGCAGGGCACCGTCGCATCTCAAACGTCCCCCAGCTGTCCCACTCCCATGGGGAAACCACAGCCAACGTGGTGGAAGTCAGTCAGTATGGCCTTGACTCTGGCCCAGGTTTTGATCTGAGTTCTGCCTCTCCCAGAGCTCTGTGACTTTGAGCAATTTACTAATCTCTCTGCATCTCTGCACCTTCATGCATGAAACAGGGGTGGGGAAAGAGACACCTGTTCCATAGGCTTTGTAATGCTTCAGTGAGCGTGTGTCTGTAAGGGAAGCAGCCAGATGCCTGACCACGGTGAGCGCCCAGGAAACGCTTGCTGGATGGATGATGCTGACGACACTGAGCTTGCTGACCCCAGAAGTTTTCCCTTTCTCCCAGTGACTCCAGCTGGAAACTTCCTGTCCCACAGAGATGTCTCTGTCCCCCCTTCTCTCCCCAACCTCTAGGCATTTGGTACTGAGGACTGACTTGTGACAGCTGCCCACATTCTCACGGCCTTTACCCGGCATCTTGTATGTGCTTCCTGCCCTGTCTCCCCGACTAGGGACAGCTCCTTAAGGGATGGAGCTGGCCTCACACCGCCCCCCCAACCCCCCGGGAGCCCTCGGCTGCACCTTGCCCAGAGTGAAAGCTGATCAGGGATTTGTGGGTTAACAGGTTTTCACTCATGCATCTGTGTTAGTTGAGGGCCCATCCTGCCTGGAGGCAGAGGGATAGAGGAAGTGGCCTTTAAGGAGGGGGGTTTCTGGTAGTAACCATGAGAACTTCTAAGTCTGCTAAGAGTAGGTAAATAGAGACTTTGAGGGCCGAGAGAAAAGGGTTACATCCAGGTTACATAAAGGAAATACACAGCCCAGTCCATGCTGCCAGGAGCCACTCCGGAAAGCAGCTCCCCACCACCTGGCAGCTCCCTGGATCCCTGGCATAGAGTAAGGATTTAACAGATGAATGAACGAATGAATGGACAGATAAACTTAAAGCCAGCAGGACTTGGCAACCACCACCCTGGGAACCAAGAAACGGAGCTCTGACCTGAACGGGACTGTGGACGACAGTGATAATGAAGAGGAAGGGGATGAAGCAGCTGTCCCTGGACACTTGCTGTGACCCAGGCCCTGGGCACAGGCTCCCATTGGGCATCTCCAGTCAATCCTTGCAACTTCTATTCCCCTTTTTGCACACAGAGAGACTGGGGGTTAGGGAAGTGACATCACTTTGCCCAAAGTCATAGTCAGTAAGGAACAGAGCCTGGCTCCAACACTGGTGCCTCATGCTCTGCACTGGTATCTCTCGACCAAACTGATGGAAATGGATCAGTCCCTCAATACCTTTGTCCCAGCTGACCTGCCTGAGACATAAGCACAGTGCCTACGGCTGCCAGGCACTCCCAGAGTTGCTGACGCTCAATCCTGATGATGGCATTTTTGGCAAAGCCATTCTCAGCATCTCACTCTGTCTCAAGCTGGGCTCAGCTGAAGGCCTGGAGCAATATCACCTCTGTGTCCATCTCTGCCCACTAGGCAGAGGGGGCTGGCATGACAGCGATGCTGGTAGTATCTGTAGTCGCTCAGTTGTGTCTGACTCTTTGCGACCCCCATGGAGGGTAGCCCGCCAGGCTCCTCGGTATATGGGATTCTCCAGGCAAGAATACTGGAGTGAGTAGCCATTCCCATTCTCCAGGGGATCTTCCCAACCCAGAGATCCAACCCACCCCTCCTGCATTTCAGGCAGATTCCTTACCGTCTAAGCCACCAGGGAAGCCCAAGGTCACATGACCATGCTGAAAATGACCAGCAACGATCTGCAGAGCCCATGACAAAGCACTTTCTACCAGTAACTCCACTGGACACCTGATCATCCAGTAAGGTAGGAAGGATGGTCAGATCCCCATTTTAAAGATGGGCAAATTGGGACTTGCCTAGAAGTCCAGTGGTTAAGACTTCACTTTCTTATGAAGGGGATGCAGTTCCATCCCCAGTTGGGGTGCTAAGATCCCACATGCCTTGCAGCCAAAACATAAAACAGAAGAAATATTGTTAACAAATTCAATAAAGACTTTACAAATGGTCCACATTTAAAAAAAAAAAAAAAAAAAAAGATGGGCAAATTGAGGTTAAGTGACTTTCAAAAGGCCACAAAACCAAGGCGGTAGCATAGGAACCTGGGTTTCCTACCTCCCAGGCCACAAGAGACACTACAACTATGTATTTCCATTTAAAATGGTACCTGATTTCTGGGCGGGAAACAAAAGACAGCTAGTACAATTCTCTAAGTAGAGCAAACTGTGAAAGGGCTACATACGGAAACGTTAACAGTGATTATCTCATCAGCAAGCTTTATTCTCCTCTTTCTAGATTCCATTTTAGAAATTCCATCAACGGGTTTATTTCTGTAAAGAGAAAAAGAACTAAAAGATAACTAAAAACTAAGTTTTAAAGACAATGCAAGGACAGTACAATTGTGAAACAGGAAAAAAAGAAGAAGAAGAATGAACAAAAGGCCAGGCTGAGTTTGCAGGTTTCTCGATTTTGCATCTTCCTTCCCGGTACAGGCTGGAGGGGGCGGCAGGGAGAAGTCAGCAGGAGCTCAGGCTCCCAGGAGCTCTTCAGGGGATACATTTTGTTGTTGTTGTTCCTTTTTTTTTTTTAATTTGAAAGTTTATACTGGCCCCACATATCCCTCCACCCACATTTTTTTCTTCTCTCTCTCCCTTGGGTGCTAGCTCTGGGGTACTCAGAACAAGGGGGTGTTTAACGCGCTGAGGCAGACGCTGGGGTTGATGCTGCCAAGGGGCTGCTTAAGACAGAGCTCGGGAATAAATTCTGTAAACAGAGTCTGGGCAGAGACCATCAGCAGTGTTGTCCTAGAGTCTCTGTATGGGGAGAACTCTGTCGTGCTCAGGCTGCTGCAGGTCGGCTGGCCTCTGGCTGCTTTGAGGTCCCTATTGCTGCTGCATAAACCAGCTTGTTTTCCCCTTGTTTTCAGCAACAGGCCTTAAAACAGACAGAAAACCCTTCTCCTGCCTGCGACTGCAGGGAACTGGGGCTGGCAAGCAGGGCGGAGGTGTTCATCAAACCTCACTGGCTTTGTCCATCAGCAGCACATTTCACGTTAATGGCATCTGTGGATGCAAGCGCGAGCTGAAGCGAGGGAGGCAGAGGGCAGAGCGCAGTCCACTCGGGTTTAGCTAAATGTGTCTGCAGTCACAAAGACGGCATGGGCTTTCTCACCTCTGAACCAGAGACTGCGATGTCACAATGAAGTACAAAGAGGGTCATCTGAACACTAATTGTGATGGCAAAAATGAGGGAAAAAAACCCCAGGGGCTTCCCTGTAAGTCCAGTGGTTAAGACTGTGCTTCCACATATATCACATATTAACACACACACACATATATGGAATATAGAAAAATGGTCCTGATGAACCTATTTACAGGGCAGAAATAGAGATTCAGACATAGAGAACAGACTTATGGACACAGTGGGGAAAGGAGAGGGGGAGATGAATTGAGAGAGAGCATTGAAATATATACATTAATGTGTAAAATAGCTAATGGGAAGTTGCTGTATAGCGCAGGGAGCTCAGCCTGGTGCTCTGTGACAACCTAGACGGCTGGGGTGGGGTGGGAGGTAGGAGGGAGGTTCAAGAGGGGAGGGGACATATGTATACCTGGGGCTGAGTCATGTCGATGTACAGCAGAAACCAATACAATATTGCAAAGCAATTATCCTCCAATTAAAAATAAATAAAGTAAAAGATAAAAAAAAGACTCTGTGTTTCCAATGCTGGGGACATGGACTTGATCCCTGATTGGGGAACTAAGATCCCAAATGCTGCCTGGTGGCCAAAAAAAAAAAAAACCCACCCTAAATTACAATACATATATGGGATATATGTGTGTGTGTGTGCTTAGTCATGTCCGACTCTTTGCAACCCCATGGACTCGAGCCCACCAGGCTCCTCTATCCATGGGATCTCCCAGGCAAGAATACTGGAGTGGGTTGTCATTTCCTCCTCCAACGGATCTTCCCAACCCAGGGATCGAACCTCGTCTCCTGCACTGGCAGGCAGATTCTTTACCACTGAGCCACCTGGGAAGACCATGGGATAGAAAGGAGGCCTTTAAAAAATCAGATTCATTTGAGGCCACTGAAAGAGGGCTTATTTTCAAGATAACTTAAAGGAAATAATAAATAAGGAAATAAATAAACCACACAGGTGGGGACGGACTAGGCAGTAGGCTAGTTCCCCACAGTCCCCTGGTGTAGACAATCACCCCTCCAGACAGCCCCTGAGAACAGAATTTTGTGTTTGGTTCACTAATATATCCTCAATGCCTGACACTCAAAAAATATGCATCAAATAGAAAAGCATAAATCACATTTATGGAGGTTTTTAATGACATGGGAAAATATTTTTTAAATTATATTAAGAAAAAGATTAATAAACAAAACCATGGTATATACACAGGGGGAAAAGCCAGAAGGAATTACATGCAAGTGTTAAGCGTGGCTACAGCCCAGGGCCTTCATGTGTGGTCCTTCATGTGCGTTTTCTTATGTTTTTAGCAAAGTAATTTACCAATTACAATGACTTGAACAATAACAACAAAAATAAGAAGAGGGAACATGAAAGCACCATGCAGCATGGTTTGGAAAGCCGGCAGTCGTCCTACAGACATGCCTGTGGCCTGTGGGTAGCAGTGAGCCTCAGCCTACAGGGGTTAGCCTCGAGCCAGGATGGGAAGGAGGGACGGGTCTACTCTTAGACTTGGGAAGATTCTGGGTCCTCTGGTCCCTTGAACTTGAACTCCAGAAGCCACGTGAGAAGGTGGGTACTTGGGGGTTGGATTGTGATCCCTAAAGAAGACACGATGGTGCTGGAGAAAACTCCTGAGAGTCCCTTGAGAGTGCCAAGAGGTCAAACCAGTCAATCTTAAAGGAAAAAAACCCTCAATATTCATTGGAAGGTCTGATGCTGAAGCTGAAGCTCCAATACTTTGGCCACCTGATGCGAAGAGCCGACTCACTGGTAAAGACCCTGATGCTGGCAAAGACTGTGGACAGGAGAAGGGGACGACAGAGGATTGAGGTGGTTGGATGGCATCACCAACTCAACGGACATGAGTTTAAGCAAACTCCAGGAGATATTGAAGGACAAGGAAGCCTGGCATGTTTGCAGTCCATGGGGTCTCGAAGAGTCCAATACATCTTAGCAGCTGAACAACAAAGAAGGTATGTTGGAGTCCTCACCCCTACTCCATTATAATGTGATCTTATTTGAAAATAAGATCTTCACGGAGGTGATCAAGTTAAAATGAGGTCATTAGGATAAACCCTAATCCAATATGATACCAATATAACTGATGTCCTTAAAAAAGGGGAAATTTGAATACACACAGACACACACACACCCAAGAATGCCATGTGAAGATGAAGACGAGGTTAGTTGTGACGTTTCAACAAGCCAAGGAATTCTCAAAATCGCCAACAACTGTAAGAAGCTAGGAGGAAAAGACTGGCGCAGAGCCGCACCACTGACACCTTGAACTTGGCCTCCAGCTTCCAGAATTGTGAGACAATGAATTTCTGTCGTTTAAGCCCCCTGGTCTGTGGCATTTTGCTCTGGCAGCCTGAGCCCACTAAGACAGTGAGTCAAAGAGAGACCTCATCAAGTCACTTGTCTCTCTGGGACTCAGTCTACTTACCTGGAAAATGGGAGACTTGGCTTAGAACCATGGGTTTCAGACTTGGTTTTAACTCTGGAATAAAACCTTATACAGAAACCCAAATATAAAAGGCAAAAAGAAAGTCTGATCAGACAGAAGTCTAGTTTAGATCTTTCATGCTCCCTGCAGGGCAGCCTTTGGACACCACAACCTCGGATCATCTATAAAATCCCTATCAAAGCTCTGTTTGAAGAATCTCCCAACATGAAACCCATCACCTAGGACCACTGAGCATTGTGCTTGCACCCAAGGCCAGGCTGGGCACTGAGGATCCAGACTTCCAGTGGTATTGGTATTGATACTCCAGTGGTGAGCCGTACTGCTTCCTTCTGGCCCATCTGCTCCAAGCTTTCCTCCTAGCTTCTTATGGTTGTTGGCAATTTTGAGAAATCCTTGGCTTGATCTTGATGGAGAGGTGAGACTAATGCCCAGCAAACTGTGGGACTAGCCAGGCAACCCTCTCCCTCCTAAGAGCTACAGCTGCAAACAGGTCACTTGATGCTCTAAATCCGCCACATCTAAATTTATCTTGCCCTCCAAGGACAAGCAGATGCTGAGCCTTATCAGAGCATGGCAAGTGGCAGAATGACAGACGGGACGCGCCTTTATCACCCCAAGGACAGGAATGACGTCTGCAGAGAGACTTGGTATCCCTGACAAGGAAATCAAGTGCTTGCGTGCCAGCCTGGCAGGCCTGAAGGGGCCTGGGTCACACAGACCCTGGGTGGGGTGAGACCTGTCTCAGGAGCCCAGACTCCTCTCCAGACCCTGATGTGTGCCTGGCAATGCCAAGGGACCGGTTGCCCGTGAGCAGGGACGAGCAGAAAGGGAGGCCGTTTGCAGCAGAGACCAGCCCTGTCTCATCTCTGGGAAGGACCCTGGCCACCCATTCCACTCAGGGGATGCCGACAATGTGCAGGCAGGAGTCCACCATGGGTGGGATGAGGGGGGACCCTGCTGGCCAGAGTGTAGCGCTGAGCACCCTAGGAGGAGGCTGGAGACTCCAAGGATGGGGGTCCCAGGTCAGACTGGGATGATCCAGGCCTGAGCTTCCTCCAAATCCTTGTAGGACTGAAGGTCCTGAGACACCCACCCCCCCACCCCCCGCCCTGACCAGCCAAAGAATTTTGGCTATCAGTTGGCTCCCACCTGCCAGCATACCAGAAGAACCAAGCAGGGAGCCCCTCAGCCAGTCCTGCAGGACCTGCAAAGACGGCAAGACTCCTATCATCCTCTCAGAGGCCACAGACTCATTAGTGGACCCAAAATCTACCAGGAAAGAAGGACATGGCATCACTGTCCCCAATGCCCCACTGTGGCAGCAGGCAGCAGATCTCATCTTTAACATTCAACTTTAACCACACAAATAACCTGCCAATTCTTTCTCCTTTATTAAAAAAAAAATCACGTTATAGGGCTTCCCTGGTGGCTCAGTGCTAAAGAATCCGCCTCCCAGTGCAGGAGACACCAATTCAATCCCTGATCCAGGAAGATCCCACATGCAACTAAGCCCATGCGCCACAACTACTGGAGCCCCGGCACCCTACAGCCCACACTCCACAAGAGAAGCCACTGCAATGAGAAGCTCATCCACCAAAACTAGAGAGCAGTCCCTGCTTGCCACAGCTAGAGAAAAAGGCCCGAGCGGCAACGAATATCCAGCACAGCCAAAAATTTAAAAATAAACCTTTTCTAAAAACTGCAAAATCTCAAGGCACAAAATACAAAATATTGTTTTAAAAAAACATCTTACAGATAAAGCTAACGTCCCCTCTGACCTCTATGCCGTCCCGGTGCTAAGTCGCTTCAGTCGTGTCTGACTCCTTTGCACCCCATAGACCTCCGCCCATGGGGTTCTCCAGGCAAGAATATGAATTGGGTGGCCATTTCCTCCTCCAACGGCTCATCCCAACCCAGGGATAAAACCTGCATCTCCTGTGCCTCCTGCACTGCAGGCAGATTCTTTACCTGCTGAGCCACTGGGAAATGGCTTTCCCAGGGGTAACCTTTATTAGGGCTCCAGAGTGCAACCTTCCAGAGCATCCTTGTGTCCTAGGAAAGAAACCTACCAGGCCAGGGATCTGGGCACAGTGGGACACCATTGGCTTCTATGGGGAGGAAGGAGGGCCAAGGGCTCCAGAGAGCTCTAAAGTCTCCCCCCGCCCCAGGGCCTTCAACGTTTACCCACACCACCAGCACCACGACGACAATGGCGATGAGGATGGTGTGTAGCAGGCACCCTGCTGGCCCTCCCAACAATTCTGCCAGGTTGATATTAGCGTGTCCCATTTTCTAGACAAACTTGCAAGCCGGAGAAACTAAGCAACTCGCCCCATGTCACACAACTGGGAGCCACGGAGCCACAACTTGACTTTACTGCCAACAGCCTTCCACGAGAGCGACACTGCTTCTGCGGCCAACGCTGCGGCTCCTGGCTCTGCAGTGCTGCCCAGCACGTGGTAGGGGCTTACCACCTATCTGTGGGCTGATTTTTTGTTGAAAGACCATGGGCAACACTGAGTGAATAATCAAGACTAGGCTAGTTCAAGGCAGACTTCACGTTATTTTCATTTTATTCTTTTAGTTTTAAATGTTTTTTAGCTGCACACCGAGGCATATGGGACCTTAGACGCTCATTGCAGGGACTGAACCAGCACCCCCTGCATTGAAAAGCAGAAGCTTAACCACTGGATCGCCTGGGAAGCCCCGTGGTTTTTCTTCTTTAAAGTTAAAAGTCTACAGTTTCTTCTAGAAATCCCCCACAGTCTAGAGTTGCTGCTCCTAGAAAGAGTTAAGGCTTGGCAAGTGGTTCTCTCCCACATGACAAATGAAATCTCTCCTGTCCCGTCCGTCCGTGAGAGTGTAGGGCACGACGGCATCTACTTTCTGTGAAAAGTCTCCTCGTAAACGTCACCCCCGCCAGGAGGTGGGGAGGGGGCTTGATTTATTATATAGCTTTTGGATAGTTCCTGCAGAAATATTGCCAAATTGCGGAATAATCAACTCTTTCACTCAAGCCCCCTCATACTCTTTTTTTTCTTTTTAATGAAAGAATAAAGTACGCAATGAGCCTGAGCTAAATAAATAAAAATGCCACACTTTATGCCCAAAAGAACTTTCTGCGTCACTGAGAAATATTTGCAGACCTCAACAATCTTTTATCTTCACAATGATGTTCCTGCCTTCCAAGTTCTGGATATTCTGAGAACTACTTTGATTTGGGCACTCTCTAATTATCTTACAATTAGCTTATTAACGAATGCCATTATTCGATGCTTCATCAAGCAGATATTAGAGAACACTTCCTCTTCTCATGATCTGTCTGCTCTCTGCCAGGACTGTCTAAAATTGGTTACTGATGTCTGGGGCTCAATTGGAAGTAGATACATGTGGCAAGGAATCTGTTTTAATATCATTGCTGCTATTCACAGTTAGTTACAGTTTCCAGGCTGGGAAGGAGGGCAGCACTCATTCAATCACTTTATCCATCCATTCATCCACCTACTCCCAGTACCAGCAATGGAGACCCAAGATGGAGAGTGTGGTACATGTCCCTCGGGAGCTCACACAAAGAGATGCCCTGAGAGGCTCAGAGTGATGTCATTTCCTCCAGAGAAGTTCTTGATGGGTGGAGGACCTGCGGTATGGTTCTCCAGCTCAGCAACCTGTCCCTCCAACATGAAACTTTCTCAACTTGCTCTCACCTATTTCCCACCAGCCTCCTGGGTTCAGCCATGAATGAGCTTGGGGGTGGAGGCAGGGGTTGGGTGGTCAGGAATCAGGCCTGTTTCCCAAGTGCATAGCATACCATGAGGGTTCAATAAACTTAGTAATCAGATGAACATGCAACCCACACTTAGAAGATGAAAGAAAAAAAGAGACAGCAATGTCTCTTTTTCTGAGTGCCTAAGCAGTCTCTCTGCTTTGGGTACTGGCTGGGGGCCGATGCCAAAAAATGTCTGTGAGTCAGTATAATGCTGGTGAATGGACAGTTGCAGCTGAGGACCAAAGGCCTGGACTATCCTGTCCAGGGCAGGTCACTTCTCTTATTGGAGGCTAACAGACTCTGAAATTCAGGCTCAGGTCTGAAAAGGGTGATTGGACAAGATGCTCTCCAGTTCCTTGAGTTGAGAATTCTATAAAAGTCTAACACTACTGTAATACCCTGATCACTTTTCTCTGAGTTTGTGCTTTATTACAGTGTTAATATAAACAACTGTTCTTTATAAATTATTGTATTGTCCATATGTTTTTTGAAAAATTTCAAACTAGAGAGTTGTATATGTGTGTTTATATGCATTGTATCTAATCTATTCCAGGCAGGTTTTACCTAAGCATGATTTTAGGGGTACTTTTTAAGGTTGTTTAGACTTTAAATATCGGAGATGGCAATGGCACCCCCACTCCAGTACTCTTGCCTGGAAAATGCCATGGATGGAGGAGCCTGGTGGGCTGCAGTCCATGGGGTCACAAAGAGTCGGACACGACTGAGCGACTTCCCTTTTACTTTTCACTTTCATGCATTGGAGAAGGAAATGGCAACCCACTCGTGTTCCTGCCTGGAGAATCCCAGGGACGGGGGAGCCTGGTGGGCTGCCGTCTATGGGGTCACACAGAGTCGGACACGACTGAAGTGACTTAGCAGCAGCAGCAAGAGTTATTCTAATTGCAGCCTCAGGGAAACTGTCCTGGGCCAGGAGTCACCAGATCACCTGCCCCTCTGACTTGTTCATCTATTTGGTAGCGAGAGAGGGAAGCGAGTGTTAAAGCAGATGCTTTCTAAGGTACCTTATAAGCCTGAACTTTTATGACTTTTCGTTTTAAACCATGGGCTACATTAAATTTGGGAATGCCACGCTCACGTCACAGATTTTCTAAACAGAGCCCTAATTTTCAATATTTCACTGCATTGACTCTACCAGTATTTAATGAGCCCCTACAGTGTGCCAGGCACTGTCCTAGTGGTGACCCCACAGTCTCTGTGGTCACGGGACATCCAGTCCAGTGAGGGAGAGAGAAAACCCACAGGTCCACAGCTAAACAAAAGGTGACTGCAGCTGGGGTTGTGGGCCACGAGCATTAATAGATGGCACTACGTCAAAGACAGCAATTAAAGGGAGAATACAGCTCCTTTCTAAAGGTTAGTTGGAAAGGCTTTTCTTTGCTTTTTAAAAAATATGTATTTATTTGGCGGTGCCGGGTCTCAGCTGTGGCAAGCAGGATCTTCCGTCTTCACCGCGGCATGCAGGATCTTTGGTTGCAGCATGTGGGATCTAGCTCCCTGACCAGGGATGGAACCTGCGACCCCCTACAATGGGAGCACGGTCTTAGCTACTGGGCCACCAGGTCCTACTCTTTGCGACCCCATGGACTATAACCTACCAGGCTCCTCTGTTCATAGCATTCTCCAGGCAAGAATACTGGAGTGGGTTGCCATTTTCCTTCTCCAGGGGATCTTCCCGACCCAGGGATCGAACCAGGGTCTCCCACAATGCAGGCAGATGCTTTACTGTCTGGGCCACCAGGGAAAGGTATGAGTTTACTTTTAGGGAAATCCCAGGAAGGCTTTTCTATGGAGGTGCTATCTGAACTGAGACCTAAAGGTCCCCTGAATGTGGGGGAAGAGCATTCCAGGCAGAGGGACCGGCAGAGGCTCTAGACTAGAGACAAGCTTGGGGTAGTCAAGGAAAAAGCAACCAGCACAGCAAAGTCAAGAGAGGAGGAGGGAGTGACTGAGACCAGGGTGAAGGCAGACTCATACAGGGCAGCATAGCAAGGGCATCACCAAGAGGTCGATGGATGGGACTTAAGAGGTCCTTGAACCTTGACTTCCCTGGTGACTCCAGACGGTAAAGCGTCTGCCTACAATTCGGAAGACCCGGGTTCAATCCCTGGGTCAGGAAGATCTCCTGGAGAAGGAAATGGCAACCCACTCCAGTATTCTTGCCTGGAAAAATCCCATGGGTGGAGGAGCCTGGCAGGCTACAGTCCATGCGGTCACAAAGAATCGGACGCAACTGAGTGACTTAACTCACTCACTGAACTTGGATGGAGAAAAACATCGTCTCTCTTTTCATCAGCCTCTAACTGGAAATGAGCATTTCCTTGAGTCATGAATGTCAACAACAACCCACAGTAACGTTAGCAGTGCCTGGGAATGATCAACAACAGAAATCTCACACCCATTCATATCACCATCACTGCAGGTATCTGGAAATATTACTAATGCTCCTCACTAATTCAGAACTACAGCAGCTATTAGAACAGTTGCTGAGCCTTGGTTAGACCAGTTGCTGAGCGTTATTACAGTTTCCCAGGTGGTGCAGTGGTGAAAGAATCCACCTGCCAAGCAGGAGACGCAAGAGATGCAGGTTTGATGCGTGGCTTGGGAAGACGCCCTGGAGTAGCCAATGGCAACCTGCTCCAGTAGTCTTGCCTGGAAAATTCCATGGACAGAGGAGCCTGGCAGACTACAGGCCATGAGACCTCAAAGAGTCAGACATGACTGAAGGAACAAAAAGCTCATATACTTCAAGAGCATAATATTTTAAAGTATCTAATTATCTGAAAAGAACTGGTTTCCTTTGCAACACCGTGTACTTTATTTTCTGTATATATAAAAGCATTATTCTGAGAAGGGATCCCTAAGCTTCATACAATGGCCATAGTGCTCATAAAGCACAGTGAGAAGTTGGTGTTTCATTCCAGGTAGAGGCAGAGGCTGCTGTGGTTTCAGCAGGGGGTCCACTGGGTGCCGTCTTCATTTCTTAAAATCACCCTGGGGTCTCTGCTGGGGGAGATGGCCTGCAGTTGTCAGGCCCATGCTGAGTGCAAGAGAGAGGGTATGGCTTTAATAGACCACTGCCCAGTCCAGGGGATCCTAGAGGGCTCCGTACTCTCCTCTAATGAAGAGCCTTCCCACGCGGCCTTCCAGGCCCACAAGGGCCACGTCACCCTGGCCCAAAGCCTGCCCCAGGACATCCTCTCCAAAGCTTCAGAAAATGAGCTCATGTGTGCACAAGAAAAATAAATGCAGCATTTGCCACTGTTTGGTTTGTGTATTGGTCTAGAAAAGAAATGAAGATTTTTATTTAGGAAAGCCTTCCAGCAGGACCCCAGCAGAGGCTGGGCAAACACCAGGGCGACGGACTGTAAACACGAAGGAAGGCCCAAGCCCTGGGGCCCGTCCCCGTGAGCAGCAGTCCCTCGGCTGGTTTATGGCGGCCTTCCTGTTTTCCCGGCCTCTCTTCACACTGCCCTCACACACAGAGCCTTTTCAATGCCCTCGAGGAGAACAGAAGAATTCATTTTCACACGCCAGCGCACACGTTTCTCACACCCTCCCAGGGGAGTGGACTGTGCCAAGAGGCTGGTTTATGGACTTAGACAGACAGATGGGGCTGGGGCCTGTGGGGTGCGGTCCACGGGCGGAGCAAAGCTCAGGGGGTAAATCCTAGGCTCCTGGGTCCCCCAAACCGGAAGTGAAGAGGGTGGGGCCAGGCCAACTGGAAGGGGGGGGGCCTTGGTGGCCCTGGGGCAATGGCCTGAGGCCTCCTGGGGAGCAGGGTTAGACTTGGGGGACTGAGAATCAGGGGGCAGGGAATGAACCTCAGTAGAGCCTGCTCACCTCCAAGTGTCAGGATCAGAGAGGAGAGACATGGAGAGTGAGGGAACGCTAGGTCCCTGAATCTGGCTCAGGGGAAGTGAGAAGGAAGATAGAAAGTGAGGTGTCCCTGGCCGTTGCCCAAAGAGAACATGATTTTTTTAAATTTTATTTATTTTTGGATGGGAAGTGTCTTCCTTGTTTGCACCCATTGGCATTTCTGGGTGGTGAGTGTCTCCAGGACCTGGTCCCTGGGATATAAAGGAGGTAAAAAGGAAAGCCAGGAGCTCACTGGCACATCATCACTCCCCACAGCCCGAGGGTCCCAGCCAGTCTTCCTCTTCCTCATCTTTAGGAGGACAAAGGAGCCTGGCAGGCTTGCAAAGAGTCGGACGTGAGCAAAGCGACTTAGCACACACATACGCACAGACACAAAGTAAGGCAGGCAAATTAACAGCCTCAAAGGGTAATTGGGGGTTGATCCCACCCAGTGCGCATCAGATGCTCCATGAATTTTGGATGAATGTTGGCTGTATCTTTATGCCAACTGGCAAAGGCATCAGCTTGGAGCTCCTACCTGGCACCATTTTACAGCATTGTCCATTTTGACTCGCCGGACAGATGACTCCACAGTGGCTGGGCTCCTCGCTCCCCTCCCAGCTCCTCCCTGCGCCCCCTGGAGCAGAATGGCTTACCTATGGTCCTTCGGAGGTCTTCACACTGGTTAATGTGAGGGAACTTCAGTATTTCCTTCCACTTCTTGCTTTTCCCTTTGCGCTTTCCTCCGCCTCCTGCAGAGATGGGAGAGAAAGACAGGGAGCTGATGCTGGTGTTGTCTGAGGTGCCAGAGCCCACATCCCATCCCAGCGACCCTGGGGGCAGCTTCCTAGCTGGGAGACTGCGACAAGCCCCTCCCCAGCCAGCATCAAGCCTATGCGTCCTTCCTTCAGGCTCACACAGGTCTGGGCTCCCCCACCCAGCACAGCCTCTCCCATCACCCACTTCCACACCCACACTGGGTGCCCGTTCTTCACTAATATATTAACCATAGCTATGCAACCCCACTAGGGACCTAGCATCAGCCCCAGACTAGACCTCAACCTTTCTATGGCAGAACCTGGCAGACTGGCTCAGGAAAGCCTGGTGAAATGGATTCACAAATGCGCCCCCCACCACCACCTCTTTTTGTCCTCTTGTTTCCTGTGGACAGTCCCCATCCCCAGCTGGAGGCCAGGTGCTGGGGACAAGGGCGTCAACTCTCCTCGCCTTGAGAACCTCCTTCTTCTCCCGCCTCATGAACCCCAGGGTCTCGAGGCTGGAAGGACTCCTGGTGGACCACATCAGCTGCGACCCCGCCCCGTATGCTGCCCAGCACACACTATGGGACACACATGTGATGAATATGCACATGTGATAAACATACAAACACAGTGAACACACATGTAACAAGCACACAGAATGAATACATGGAGCTGAGGAAGGTGCACCCACGGGTGTCCCTGTCGTCCCCACCACTTCTTATCCCTGCACAGTGGACAGACATCAGAACACTCCGGTCTGTAAACAAGGGGCTGCTGACTCCGGCCTGCATGTCCCTGAGCCCACCACCACTTGGAAATGGGACCTGGAGGCACCTCTGTGCCATCACATGCTCAGGACCCCACAAAAACCTGACATGCATTCGTCTGACCCCTGTCGCCAGAGTAGTCCTTAAATTCCACCGGTCAGTGACTCATTAAAAGTCACATAGCCCTTTAGGCCCCTAAGCATCTCAAGATTTTAAGGTCCTTTTATCCTCCTTCACGGGATCAACACCCCAAGTACCTGTGGGTTTGGGGTCTGGTTACCAGAGACATGGGATCTTGGGCAGGCCCTTGGCACCCTGGGCTGATCTCTAAGCTGGGTGGGTGTGATGTCCCCGAGTCTGGCAGGGCAAGGGCCCTTTCTCCAGCCAGCCAACCCAGGGTATCCCAAAGGAGCTGGGCTCTGGGCCCACCCCCAGAAAAGTATGTGTTCTGAGGCTGGCATGGAGCTGATCTCAATAAATGTAGCTGCTTCCCTTGTGACTCAAATGGTAAAGAAGCCGCCTGCAATGCAGGAGATGCGGGTTCGACCCCTGGGTCGGGAAGATCCCCTGGAGGAGGAAATGGCAGCCCACTCCAGTATTCTTGCCTGGAAAATTCCATGGACAGAGGAGCCTGGTAGGCTACAGTCCATGTGATCTCAAAGAGTATCAATAAACGGAGATTCCCAAGTTATCCAATTGCCCTGGAAAGCTGAGGCCACCTTCTGGAACAGCCAGTGTGTGGGCTTCTGAGGCCAGAACCAGGACCATCCTCAGAGCTGGGAAGGAGGAGAGGGAGCCAATGACAGATGGGCAGGACACAGTCCGTTTCCTGGCTCTCTGCTCTTTCTGTCTCCAGCCCTGGCCAAGCAGCTCCGGCTCCCTCTGCTCAAGTCTTCACAAAGATCAAAAGCACTGGACTCCAAGAAACTCAGTGAATGTGTATGGGGCCCATGCTGTGGCCGGGCACTGTCTGGACATTATCTTATTTAATCCCCAGAATGACTCTTGGAGGAGCAGCTCACCAGGTACCTCACAGATGCCGAAACAGACGTCCAGACGGTGTAATTTCCCAGCTGATGGCCTGCACTGCCTCACGCGTGCTCGGTGCTCCCACCGGAGCTGGCACACAGCGCCACCCACATACACGCTGGAGCCCTTCAGCTGGCCTTCCCTGAGTCCCCACTCTAACTCTCCCAGGCAGAGCTATTCCTCTCCCCCTTGAAAGACAAGGAAACTGAAGCAACAGGGAAGAAAGAGGCAAGTCTCCTACACCCCACAGCTCACAAATGGCAGAAACCAGACCCCAGCCTGAGCAGAATCTAGACCCCAGGCAATCATACGCACCCTTCTGTCTAGAAAGCTCCCTTTCAGGAGCCCTGTGAGCCAGGAAACTCCCAGGGGTCACAGAGAAAGCTGACCCCTGGACCTCGGAAGTGACAGGACATCCGGTAAGAGCAAGCAGAACTTGGAGCTCTTCAGTGGAGACCCAAGCCTCCGAGAAAACACACCACCACACACTGTTCACAGAACCAGGTGTCAAAATTTAAACACTGAGGTTTTGCATATAAACTCAGATTCGGGACTTCTCTCCCATAACCAGACACATGGCAAGGCTCAGACAGAGCTGGGCGCAGCTGAAGCCATGGACACGACATGTGGCCTCCATTCAGTGGCCGGCCTGGCCCTGTAGAGCTTAGTTATGTGTATCCCCCAGGGGAGGGCTGCCCCCTGGAGAAATCAGCCAAGTCTGCTCCCATCCTCAGCTCTGGCTCTGAGGCCTAAAGTAACGGTTAGAGCTCATCTAGTACGTACCACTCCCCACCCCCACCCCCCGCCACTCATTCCACACTCTTCATTCCCAGACCTGGCTGGTATGAAGCACTTTTTGTGTATGTGGTAAAATATAAGTATCAGAAAATATACCATGTTAACCATTTGTAGGTGTACAACTCCACCGCACTGAGTACGTTCACAGTGTCATGTAACCATCGCCACCATCCAGCTTCAGAAATACTTCATCATCCCCAGCAGAAACTCGGTGCCCATCCAACACCAGCTCCCAGCCCCCTCCACCCCGGTAACCTCCATTCTACTTTCTGTCTCTGTGGTTTGACTGCTCCGGGGGCCTCATGAGTGACAGCACGCCACACGTAGTCTTCTGTGACTGGCTGATTCCACCTGGCAGGATGTCTTCCAGGTTCATCCACGTTGCAGTGTGTGTCAGATTTCACTCCATTGTACGGTGGAATAATCCTCTGTTGTGTGTGTACACACCACCTTTTGTTTATCCACTTGTCTGTTGGTGGATGCTTACATGGTGTCCACCTTCTGGCTATCGTGAATATGGCAGCTCTGAATATCCGGGTCCCTGCTTTCAGTTCCGTCAGGTATGTGCCTAGGAGCAGAACCACTGGATCATGTAGTCATTCTGTGTTTGCCTTTTTGAGGAACTGGTGAAGAACTCTTGGCCATACAGACTCACAGGCTGTACCTCATCAGCTTGAATCCCAGCTCTGTGAGTGGAACCAGGAATGGGGCTACTTAAAGAATCACCCCCAAGTGATTCTTAGGTAGCCAGTTTACAGAAACAGAAGTCTATTTTACACTCACACACACACATTTTTATAGACTAACTTCTCCATTAAGAAAGTTAACACAAAATAAAGAAAATTAACACAGACTCATTAATTCATCCAACCAATATGTTGAGCATCAACGAAACGCCAAGCAGTATGCAGATGCTGGGGACACAGGAATGGGGAAGGCTGAAGGGGCTTCCGTCTTGTGGTGCCCAGTCTAGTAGGAAGGCGTTAAAGCCTTGACAGCAGTGGTTCTCAACCCCTGGGCAATTTGTCCTCCAGGGGACACCCGGCAGAGTCTAGAGATACATGGGGCTGTCACACCTGGATGAGAGTGCTGCCAGCATCTGGCAGGTAGAGGCCAGAGCCAGAGTTAAACATCATACAAGGCGCAGGAAGGCCCCCTTACAACAGAGAACAAGGTACTCAAAGTGTCAATAATGCCACAGTGGAGGGATGCTGCTTTATTTATGACCCTTACGACCAACACTCAGGAGAAGTGCAGAGTTTGGGAGGGACTCCCTAGTGACGGCGCAGTGGTGGAGGTGGGGAGACAGGAAAAGTCAGTCAAGGCCACCTGGAGGATGTAACATGGAGGCTGGGTGATGAAGAGTGGGTGGGTACCACACAGCCTCCCGGGGCTTCCTTCATCCTCCTCACCGCCTCAGCCCCCAGAACGGGGCAGGGACTATGTAAGCAAAATCATACTCCCCCAAAGTAACCCTTAATCGCCGGCACCTGTGAATATGTTGGGTTATGTGGCAAAGGGAATTACGATTACAGACGGAATTAAGGATAGTGACAGGGATGTTATTCTGGATGATCCGGGTGGACCTGATGTAACCAGAGGCAGAAGAGTCAGCTCAGAGGGATGTGATGTGAGAAAGACAAGATCAGCTACTGCTGGCTTTGAAGAAGGAAGGGGCCACAAGCCAAGGGATGCAGGCGGCTTCTAGAAATTGGACAAGGCAAGAACTGATTCTCTCTTAGAGGCCCCAGAAACGTAAAGAGCCCCGCCGACTCCCTAGCTTTTAACCAGTGAGACTCAGGTTAGGCTTCTGACTTCAAGAACTAATGCCTCTGCCTACTGAAGCCCTCCCTGCTCCTTCTTCAAGACCCCCTTCTAGTCCCGCCTCCCAGGCTGCTCTTGAAAGGCGGACCCCTCATCTGGCCTACAACCCTCACCCAGCTCAGCCCACATTCTTGCTTCATATCCTTCCAGAGGGTTGGACAGTTAACACTGTCCTGGACAACTGCAAGCTTTTGTTAAGTTATGCTGACTGGGTAAATGAGTATTTGCAGGGATCGCCCTCTGGGCTTAGCACTGAGCTAGGTGCCGTGTGTTGTGGTCTTTATTTAGAATTAGCCCCATTTCGCAGATGAGAAACCTCAGGCTAAGGGAGAGGGATGGGGCCAATAAACAAACCACACGTGCAAACAGAAGCACGTATCTTCTCCAACCCACGCTGATTCACAGCCACTTCCTGTCTCGAGCATCCCTGGGCTTTCTTTTCTTCACCCAGCAGCCCACTGCTGCTCATGGTTTACCTTCCATGTGCTGAAAATGAGGTGGCTAAGAGGTCAGAGTGCCCTGCTTCTTGGAACTCCAGCTCATCCCAGGCTTCAAAGACCAGAGCTGAGCAAGGCTGCTGGGGGTGCGGTCAAGCAGGTCGGGGGCCTCATGGAGGAAGGGGGCTCCCTCCAAGGAGGGGATGCCAGCAACACAGGCCGGTAGTCAGCCCGGAGGTCTCCCACCAGAAGTGACAAGAGACCAAGACATCAGGCTTGGGGACATGGGCTGAACTCCACCCGCTTACAGTTCTGGGGACAGCACCAAGGGACCAGGGTGGTGGGTCTCTCCAGCAAGTGGACACGAGCCCAAGCGCAACCTGGAGGAAGGTGGGTGGCAGGAAGATGCAGTGTCCCCAGGAGCAGCCTCCCGGGAGGGAAGTGGCTTAGCATATCACTGCTCTCTCCAGCCTCCAGGGCCCCCCGGCTGCCAGCAGTGGCCCTATGCAGGTGCAGCCCAGATGGGCTGAGAGAAGCGTGATGAGCAGGTGGCAGGGCAGGGAAGCCGGGAGAGTGCCAGCAGGCGGGCAAGCCCCAGCGGGGAATGGAAGGCAGGACTTGGGAAGAAAGCAGAGTAATAAAGAGCTATCACGTCTTAAGTGCTCAGAACAGGCTGAGCTACTGAGAAACTAATTGGCATTTCTTTCGCTCCCGTGGATACCCCCAGGGAAGAATGAAAGGATCACGCCAAAAAGCTGCCAAGAGAAAGCTGTCATTGTGGGGGAAGAAATTGGCTGTTATTCTCGTGGCATCTACTGTTTTCCAGGGAGGTGTTTGCACTTTGAAGGCTGAGGACTGAAATGAGAATGAGGGGGAGAGTGTTTGGGAGGGGCCGCAGAGGGAAGACTGCGCTCCAGGCAGGCACGGTCCCCACAGGATCCCAGGGATGAGGGATTCTGAGCAGTGTGGGACCCAGGGCCAGCCTGACACAGGGGAGCTGATGCAGAGACCCCTCCCCCAAAGGACACTGCCTAAACAGGCAACAGCAGTGACCCCGACGGTCTGAGGTCTTATTTTGGGGACTCCTTGGAGCCTTAGGGGCTTCCCTAGTGGTTCAGATGGTAAAGTGCCTGCCTGCAATGTGGGAGACCTTGGTTCTATCCCTGGGTCAGAAAGAATCCCCTGGAGAAGGAAATGGCAACCCACTCCAGTACACATGCCTGGAAAATTCCATGGATGATGGAGCCTGGTAGGCTACATACAGTCCATGGGGTTGCAAAGAGTCGGACACGACTGAGCGACTCACTTCACTTCACTTTGTGGCTCAGAGGATAAAGAATCTGCCTGCAATGTGGGAGGCCTGAGTTTGATCCCTGGGTTAGGAAGATTCCTGCAGAAGGGAATGGCAACCTACTCCAGTATTCCTGCCTGGAGAATTCCATGGACAGAGAAGCCTGGAGGGCTACAGTCCATGGGTTCGCAAAGAGTGGGACATGACTGAGTGACTGATACACGCTTTGGAACCCTAGGACTTTTTGTGCTATCTTTGGAAGGGATAGGAGGCACAGACCTTTGTAAAACAATTGACCTCGAACTTCTCATTAATCTTACAGTATATCTGACTTGGAAGTTAAAGAAATGTGGTATTTCCTGTACTCCCAGGGTCAGGAAGCTATTTGTTTAGACATCTTTTCACTTAATCCTCTCATCAACCACACAAGGTAGATCCTCTTAATGGTCTCATTTGACAAGTGAGGAAAGAGATTCAGAAAGGCAAGAACGTTGCTTCAAATCACTCAGTTTGTGTTACATCTGAACCAGGACCCAGGGACTTCCCCAGTGGTCCAGTGGTAAAGAATCCATCCACCTGTAATGCAGGGAACATGGGTTCAATCCTGGTCGGGGAACTAAAATCCCATGTGCCAAGGAACAACTTGGCCCTCGAGCCACAACTACAGAGTCTGAATGCTGCAAGGAAAGATCCTGCATGACGTGATGGAGATCCCGTGTTCTGCAACTAAGACCCAACACTGTCATATTAAACAATAAACAAACCAAGAGCCAGGCATCCTGACTCCTGGTCTACTGTTCTCTTCCTCCCTAGTAACAAATGAGCAATCAGTCAGAGAAAGGATACTTGGGTAGAAGTTGAGCAAGACTCTCTGCATGTGTTGCAAAGGACTTGCCTTCACACCCTCGAATCAGTGGTTCCCAGTGCGGTCCTTGGACCTGTTGCACCAGCATCACTGGGGAATTCGTTAGAAATGCAAAACCTTGGGCCCCACCTTAGATTTACAGAGTCAGAAATTCTTGGCGGGGCGGGGATGGGCAGCAGTCCGTTTTAATAATCCTTCCAGGTGATTCTGATGCAGAGTCAAGTTGGAGCAAGTCCTTGAGCATCACATGGGAAATGGTATGATGGGACCACACTTTCTGGAAATTGCTCTGATTATTATTTCTGCTCTGCCTACTTCTAAAAAGGATCTGAAGAGAAACACAGGGGTTTGGACAAATTCAGTGATGCTGGGGTCTGAGTCTGTTAAGAACCCAGGTCCCTGTCCCCTGCTTGACTCGGGCATTCTTCTCACATGATACCCACAAAGCCACTTATCTGGCCACTGGCTGGGATAGGGGGACAAACTGGATATGGACCCAACAGTTTCCAGAAAACTAGAGGGGAGACACTGGAGAGAAGCTCACCACTGGCCTTGGTGGATACAGGCTACTGAGATGGCCTCAGGGACCCATGATTGCAGGGCCCAGTCTGGCTCCCTAAGGAATGGGAAGGACTCCCTTCAAACCCCACCCAAATCATCGGCACACACGTCGTATACTTCCTGGGTGCCTTGTCCCATTCTGATGGCCCTTAGACCTTTATTGTTCTACAGATTCCATAGAGAAGAGCATCACCCCTGGAGATGGCACATCGGGATCTGTAGAGGACCTAATGCATTTTGTGGGCCCTGAGGAAGTGGAGGCTGGTTTTCCCACGGACTATGTTCCTCCAAGATAGACTTGTCAACTCAGATTGCAAAACTGTGTTGGTGAGTGCGGTTCTGGCCAAGTGAGCAGGATGAGAGACTCATTCAACTTGACCCCCAAAGATGAAGATAAACACCAGGGTCATAAGGAGCTTCTGGGAATCCAAGGAGAGGCAGTCAAGAGCAGCAGGATTTGTAGGAACAGGAATGCCAAGGAGACATGGAGAATCTGGGGCTGGGGTGTCTCTGCCTCTCTGCAGACCATGCCAGGCTCACTCACCTCTTTGCATCGAACCCAAATGGCCATAATGAAAACACTGGCTTGGTCCTTTGCTCCTGGGAGGTGACCTCCCAGTCCTGGGAATTTTCGGAGTGTTGGGGATGTGGGTTTTATTCCTGGTGGACCCCCAGAGCTGCACCTGAGCTTACGCTAATGAGATGACTCAGGCTGAGGCTGGCCATGCCAGAATGACCAGCCATGGGGTTAGAGGGTTGGGCCTTTGAGTCAAATGACAGTGTCCAGACTTCGGGGTGGGGAAGGAGGCTGGAGACGGTGTTCAGCCACGTGACTAACGATTCAGTCAATCATGCCTAAGTAATGAAAGCCCAATAAAAACTCTGGGCACCAGTTTGGGTGAACTTCCTGGTTGGCGCTCACACACCAGCTCCGGGAGGGGTGACGTGTCCATCACAGACCTTGCCTTGTGCATCTCCTCGTTTTGCTGGTTCAGATTTGTATCCTTTCACTCCTAATAAAATTGTAAATCTAGAGCTCTCCTGAGCTCTGTGAGTCGTCCTAACGAATAATCAAATCTGAGAGGGGGTTGGGGGAATTCCCAAGTCTGTAGTCAATTAGTCAGAAGTACATGTGGCCTGGGGACACCCAAAGTCGCATCTGGGGTCTGGAAGTGAGGGTAGTGGTCTTGGGGGGACTGTGCTCTCTCTGTGGAGTTTTTGGTCATTCAGGGTAGTCAGTATCAGAATTGTGCTGCAACCGGCAGGCCCCAAACCCCCTGCCTACCCACTGGTCAGAATCCTGAGTCCAAACTCCCAAGGGGGCCTTCCCTGGTGACTCGGATGTTAAAGAATCTGCCTGCAGCTCAGGAGACCTGGGTTTGATCCCTGGGTGGGGAAGATCCACTGGAGAAGAGAGTGGCTACCCACTCCACTATTCTCGCCTAGAGAATTTCCAAAGAACAGATCCAACTGGCCAACACATCTTTTCCCTCCAGGCAGGCCACACGGGGACATTTTTGAGCAAATTCTGGGAGATGGTGAAGGACAGGGAAGCCTGGTTCCCTGCAGTCCATGGAGTCACAAAGAGTCAGACACAACTGAGCCACTGAACCACAGTAACAATAAGACCACATGTCGTGGGCCAGCCTTGACTCTGAAACAACCCTATCAGTTCTGGCCCCTTGTGGATGGGGCAAGACAGAAGGGCTGAATGAGACTTGCAGAAACTCAGCGGTATTTCCCAAGGTAGGTAGTGCCAGGCGTGACCAGAGGCAGCATAATCAAAACCACAGAAATGGCCAGCCTCCTGGCCAAGACAGTTTAGAGCACCGCTGGCTAAAGGCACCAGAACACGGTGTTGGGGGAGGGCCTGGGCCACAAAGGGCTCCAGGATGCTCCGCAGGGCCTCTTCCTCGGAGCCCCTCCCACAGGGCCTGTGAGTCACCAAGGGATCAAGAGGTTGGAAAGGTCATGCTAAGGCTTGGAAAGGTCATGCTAAGGGGCCAAATTTGTTAGAAACTCACATTGTGTTGCAAAGCAGGTGTTTAGGATACACATCTCGGTGTGGGGGTAGGGGTGGGGTGGCAGGGGGTGAGAGCCATGAAAACCAGAGGCGTGGCTCTCAGCACTTGGATCAAGGTCTGGGAGGGTCCGAGCATCCTGGGGACCTCGTGGGAAGGCTCGCTCTCTGTGTTCCCAGCCACAGCGGCTGATGACTCAGCAGCTCCTGCTGGTCAGGTGGAAGCTCTGTGACAAGACTGCCTGTGACGTCGGTGGGGGTACAGAGTCTGTTCCGTTCCTTTCTGCCCAGAGGAGCTTGCGGGACTGTTTCTGCAGCGCAAGTCTCACCGTGGGGAGGCTCTGGGTGTTCTCGGAGGCCGGTTTTCCTGACTGGGGGTGGGGGGACAGGTGACCCCTGGGCCTGCTCCTTCCTCTGCTCGCCCTCTCTGCCACCGGCCTTTCTATCCCACCCCGGGGCTCCGCGGCCTTCGCCACTGCCACAGCGGCACCCACTGCCCCGGCTGGTGGGGGGCTGTGAGGGAGCCCACCGCTTCAGTCTTTCCATGCAGCCCCAAACAAGGCAAGAGCCCAATGACAGGGCCATTTGGGACTGCGTCACTGAGTGACTCAAGCCTTTTCTAAAGGGACTCCAGACAAAGGCATTTGAGGTGACCTCAGCCTGCAGGTGACTTTCTCCAGCCCAGTGCCCTTGGCAACCACTGTGGAAGGAAGACAGGGCCCCGCCCCCTGCCCCCACCTCAGTTTCCTCACCTGGGAGGGGAAGGGGAGCAGTGGGCCGAGGAGGGTGGAACCAGTTCAAGGCCCCAGAATCTTTTTTATCAGAAGCGTTTCTTTACAATCCCATAGGTACAGGTAAGAAGGGAGCTGATCAGGTGGGCAAAGGGGATGGAGCTGGCAAATACAAGGGCCAGGGGCCTCGTTCTGTTTTTTGTGGGTCTCACTTTCTAGAAATAGCCAGTAGTCACAGGGTCTCTGCCTCAGGGTACCCTCCTCTGTGAAGTTCCCTGGATGCCCCCTGAGTCTAGGACGCTCCTTCTCTATCCTCCCCCTCCCACTGGCCCCCACTCCTCTGTTACCCCCTGTCCCAAAGTGCTGGGGTTGAGATGTCAGGATTCAGGGGCACTGAGTGGACACGCCCCCAGACCTACCCACTGATGGGAACACTTGAAAGAAAACGCAACTCGAGGGGCACCTCTAGCCCAGCATCTCCAGTGATGGGAACTGTGTTGTTCATGCTGGGCGGCCGCGTCCATGGTTTCCCAGGACAGGAAGACACTTGGTGTCTTCAAGTGTGTCCAGCACCTTCCCAGTTTGACGTAAGACCCCAAGGGTGGGCAAGAGAGGCAGGAGAGCAGAATCAGGGGACACAGAGCCTCTTCCCATGCAGAGGTGCTGTCCAGGGCCTGACTGCCCCACCTTCACCGCTTGGGAGCACCGACCCTTCCCACCGGTGCAGAGCCCTAAAAGAGGGGCTCGGGATGCAGGATGAAGCCCGGGCTCGCTTCAAGAGGCAAACACTGGTGCAGACGCAGCCAGTTCAGGAAGCACCCAGCCCAGACTCAGAGAGGCAAGGAGGGGTGGAGCAGAGGACTGGAAGCCTTTCTAGGGCCTGTTAACACACCTGGGAGCTGAACTTGGGGCTTAATTGGGGCTTCCGTTGTTCACGGGGACCCCACCAGATGGGTGGGTAAAAAGCATGGTGGGCAAACGAATGGGGAGCAAGTACATTTCCACAGCCTGGGCCTCAGGGCCGGCTCCACCCTCCGTGGGACCGGACATGGCGCAGCAGAGACACATAGTGATCCTGACCACGGAACGTTTTGCGGTGCCCCAGCTGTCAGCTACAAGCACCTAAAACCTCCAGAATGTTCTTCAAAGGAAGTGCAGCGTTGAAGTGGTGGGAGGCATTCGGGGCAGCACGGGGCATGTGCGGCCTGTGGCCTGCGGGCAGGTTCCAGCACCTCCCAGCCCCACCTCATGGCCACACTGCTGTTGTCGGGCTTCCAGGGCAGAAAAACCTCAGCCATGACCAGAAGGATCCCACAGCCTCAATTAGGAAACCCCACACCGACCCGAGGCCTGGTAACTGGTTGCCACGGGGATGGCGGAACGTGGCCCCCTCCCCACCACACTGAGCCTGAGGGAGGCCTCTGCAGTGGCTTGGGGGTTGAGGGGGTGCAGGAGGGCAGGGCAGCCAGGGGACGGTCCCTCCCAGGAAACCCTTGTTCCCAAGGACAGGCTAAGAGTGGGCCACCTCGACCAGAGGCTGTGGCCCCTGAGTGACAGCTGCACTGTCGCCAGCTTCCCCGTGGCTCCGATGGTAAAGAATCCGCCCGCAAGGCAGGAGATCCAAGTTCAATCCCTGGGTCTGGATGGCAATCCATCCCAGTATTCTTGCCTGGAGAATTCCATGGACAGAGAAGCCTAGTGGATTACAGTCTATGAGGTCACGAAGAGCTGGATGTGACTCAGTGACTAACACTAACTGCCTCCAGGTCTCTTCACCAGAACATAAGTGGCTGTCACAGCATGTCATCTGAGCCCTGCCATGCACATGGCCTTCCTTAAGTCACTCAGCGTTTTCTCTCACAAAGGAAGATGCTGCGACCCAACTCGTCCTGCTGTGGGGTCAGAGCCAAGTGTGCAAGTATCTAGCACACAGTAGGAGCTCACTAAGTTCAGTTCAGTTCAGTCGCTCAGTCGTGTCCGACTCTTTGCGACCCCATGAATCACAGCATGCCAGGCCTCCCTGTCCATCACCAACTCCCGGAGTTCACCCAAACTCACGTCCATCGAGTCAGTGATGCCATCCAGCCATCTCATCCTCTGTCGTCCCCTTCTTCTCCTGCCCTCAATCCCTCCCAGTATCAGAGTCTTTTCCAATGAGTCAACTCTTCACATGAGGTGGCCAAAGTTCTGGAGTTTCAGCTTCAGCATCATTCCTTCCAAAGAAATCCCAGGGTTGATCTCCTTCAGAATGGACTGGTTGGATCTCCTTGCAATCCAAAGGACTCTCAAGAGTCTTCTCCAACACCACAGTTCAAAAGCATCAATTCTTTGACACTCAGCCTTCTTCACAGTCCAACTCTCACATCCATACCTGACCACAGGAAAAACCATAGCCTTGACTAGATGGACCTTAGTCAGCAAAGTAATGTCTCTGCTTTTGAATATACTATCTAGGTTGGTCATAACTTTCCTTCCAAGGAGTAAGCGTCTTTTAATTTCATGGCTGCAGTCACCATCTGCAGTGATTTTGGAGCCCCAAAAATAAAGTCTGAAACTATTTCCACTGTTTCCCCATCTATTCACCATGAAGTGATGGGACCAGATGCCATGATCTTAGTTTTCTGAATGTTGAGTTTTAAGCCAACTTTTTCACTCTCCTCTTTTACTTTCATCAAGAGGCTTTTAGTTCCTCTTCATTTTCTGCCATAAGGGTGGTGTCATCTGCATATCTGAGGTTATTGATATTTCTCCCGGCAATCTTGATTCCAGCTGGTGTTTCTTCCAGTCCAGCGTTTCTCATGATGTACTCTGCATAGATGTTAAATAAGCAGGGTGACAACATACAGCCTTGACGTACTCCTTTTCCTATTTGGAACCAGTCTGTTGTTCCATGTCCAATTCTAACTGTTGCTTCCTGGCCTGCATACAGATTTCTCAAGAGGCAGGTTAGGTAGTCTCTGATTCCCATCTCTTTCAGAATTTTCCACAGTTTATTGTGATCCACACAGTCAAAGGCTTTGGCATAGTCAATAAAGCAAGCATAAATAGATGTCTTTCTGGAATTCTCTTGCTGTTTCCATGATCCAGCGGATGTTGGAAATTTGATCTCTAGTTCCTCTGCCTTTTCTAAAACCAGCTTGAACATCAGGAAGTTCATGGTTCACGTATTGCTGAAGCCTGGCTTGGAGAATTTTGAGCGTTACTTTACTAGCATGTGAGATGAGTGCAATTGTGCGGTAGTTTGAGCATTCTTTGGCATTGCCTTTCTTTGGGATTGCTATGAAAACTGACTTTTTCCAGTCCTGTGGCCACTGCTGAGTTTTCCAAATTTGCTGGCATATTGAGCGCAGCACTTTGACGCATCATCTTTCAGGATTTGAAATAGCTCAACTGGAATTCCATCACCTCCACTAGCTTTGTTCGCAGTGATGCTTTCTAAGGCCCACTTGACTTCACATTCCAGGATGTCTGGCTCTAGATGAGTGATCACATCATCGTGATTATCTGGGTCGTGAAGTACAGTTCTTCTGTGTATTCTTGCCACCTCTTCTTAATATCTTCTGCTTCTGTTAGGTCCATACCATTTCTGTCCTTTATCGAGCCCATCTTTGCATGAAATGTTCCCTTGGTATCTCTAATTTTCTTGAAGAGATCTCAGCGTAGCCACTATCAACACCACCAGCAACACCACCACTGCCATCATCATCATCACCACCATTAATTACCATCCCCACCATCCCCATCCCCCTCCACCAACCCCATCAACATCACCATCATCCCCACTCGCACCACGATCCCACCATCGCCACCTTCACCATCAACATCCCATCATCCTTACCACCACCACCATCATCACCGCCACCACTATCGGGACTTTTGTAAATGAGATAACCGAGGACACAGAACTGGTAAAGGACAGACAGCAGGTCTAAAACCCAGGTCTTAGGACTCACAAGTTTGGCCATCTCTCTACCCTACCACAATCCTCCTCAACAACAACACACACAGACACACAACTCCATCAACACGATGTCAGCATCTGTCTAGACATTGGCCAGAGGTGCTGTGGGAAAGCCACACAGGAGGGCTACAGGATTCGGCTCCGTGACCTCTCTGACCTCACTGGCTTCTACCCTCCTTCACTCTAGCCATCCTCTCTTCCTCATGTTTATCACACACCCAGGCACCATCCCAGCTGAGGACCTTTGCTCTAGCTTGAGAACTTTTTCTGCAAAGACCCAGCTGAAGTCCCTGGGTCACAGACAATATAATATGTAAACAAATGAACATAGCTATCATCCAGTGAAATTTTATTACAAAAACAGACAGCAGGCTGGTGACCCCAGGGGTCATGGTTCACCTAAGTTCATCTGCTATTGCTGTTCCTTCTGCCCGGAGTCCTCCTCTTTTCTTGGGAGAAAACATCTCTATGTTAACGCCTTCCCCTTCTTTAGGCTTTTACATAAATATCACTTTCTCCATGAAGCTCGCGCTGACCACTTTTTGTCCTAATAAATAATTTTTCCCTAATGAATAAAACTAATTACTGTAAAGTGAACCATTCAGGGACATCTAGAACATTCATGATGCTGTGCTAAAACCACCTGTGCCTAGTTCCAGGGCATTTCTCTCCCTCCAAAGCAATACCCACTGCTTACTGCTGTAACCCTACAGCGTCTACCCACCCTTCTGCCTGCCTCTCCAGATCCCTCTATCTTTTTATACATAATGTACATTTTTTAAATGTAGCTCATTCTTAAAATCTTTATTGAATTTGCTACAACATTGCTTCTGTTTTATGTTTTTTGGCCCCAAGGCATGTGAGATTTTAGCTCCCCGACCAGGGATTGAACCCTCACCCTCTGTACTGGAAGGTGCAATCATAACCACTGGACCAGCAGAGAAGTACCCCTCTACCTGTCTTTTACTTTGCAGTTTTAATTTCTACTGCATGCATCACCCTGTAACATTCTATATGGCTTATTGCCCGACTCCAACCCTCCTTCCCCTGGAATGAAGGCTTCACCAAAGAAGGGATCTTTATTTTGTTCCCTACTGTCTCCTAAACACCCAGAGTAGTGCTCTGGCACATAGTAAATACTCAATAACTTGTTGATGAAGAGACTGATAAACAGATGAAGGGGCAGGACCACAGGGAAGAGAGGGCTTCCAAATGGACTTTAAAACAATAAAACCACATCATACACTGTCGTCTTTCCTGAGCCTGCACTCTTCTCCTGGGAAATGGAAGGGGCAGGGTGCACACTGCCTCCCAGCCCTGCCTCTTGGGTATGTCTCCTCCTATCTTACTGGGTCAGTTATCCTGACCGGGGACCAAGTGCCCCTTTTCCTGGAGCAGTGAACACAGAGTAGGGGCTCTCATCAGATAGGCATGGCTGGACTTCTGGGTCCTCTGTCCACCAGGTAGCCACAGGACACCTCCCCAATCTCTCTGAACCACAATTTCCTAAAGCGAAAATGAAAGTCATTCAGTCGTGCCCGACTCCTTGCAACTCCATGGACTGTAGCCTGGCCATCCATGGGAATTCTCCAAGGAAGAATACTGGAGTGGGTTGCCATGCCCTCCTCCAGGGATCTCCCCAACCCAGGGATCGAACCGAGGTCTCCCATATTGCAGGCATATTCTTTCCATCTGAGCCTCCAGGGAAGCCATGTTTCCTAATTGGTGTAATAAAATAACCAAATGCCCTTTGTAAGGCTCAGATTAAGAGTATGATTAGCACAGTGCCACGCACTGGATGGACAAACACTATTTTCAGCCTTCCTGCTCTCTGTCTTGGCTTCCCAAACATCCCCTCCCAGTGGCCTCACCCCTTCTCTCTCCTTCTCTGTCTCTTCAGTTTAGTGAACATTTCCTTCAAGAGAAGACAGATCCCCTGTCCTCTTGCAAACACTAATGACCTCCTTAGAAATGTCCTTTCCAAGGAAAATCATTTTCCAAATGTACTTTCGGGCTTACTATGTTTTTGCCCACACTGGTTTTCACAGTTAAGAAAGTTTGGCCACAAAAATTGACTTTTCACTGCAAAAGTAATCCCCATCTCTCAGCAAAGCCCAAATTTGGCCACTTTTGTCTTCACTATGTTTTCCCTGGGTTAAAGAAGAAAAGAAAGTGTGGGGAGATTGGGAGCAGGAGGGAGGTGAGCTGACCCCTGAGAAAAGCCACTGGCATTGACAGTTGGCCCCTGAAGCCCAGCTGTGGCTGTTCTGTTAGAGAAATAAACAGGACTGTTTGCTCATGAAAAAAAAGTGCCCCAATTTTTCATAAGATATTCATAAAAATATTTGCATTTCCCTGTGAGTAATAACTACTTCTGCTGTCCCCAGAATTTTTGCATCATCTACTTGAAAGAAGCTGAACAGACTATTTAGAAAGCCTTCCCAATCAAATCCACCCAGCGACCTAGGCACGTTATGATGTAGCTATGACTGTGCACACGGAAGGGCTGGGAGTCTGAGGTGTAAAGAGATCCAGGGCAAGCCAGGCCCCAGCCTGAACCCGACAGCAACATAATCAGTGATTCCATAAATCCACCACAGCAAAGCGGATTTATTTTGCAGAAGCAGGAACAAGCCCAGAGAGGCCAAGTATCCAGCCCAGGGTCACACAGCCACTAAGTGGCTGAGCTGGAAGTTGAACCCAAGAATACTTAGTTCTTAATTCCCGATCCTCGAGACTGACATGAAGATAGTTCAAGGGGCAGAGGAGAACTAGGCCGTGAGAAAGCTCCCCCACGTCTGAGGGCGTGGAAGCCCCAGACCAGCATAGCACAGTGGCACCTGCAGAGAGGTTTCAGTGCAGAGGTGAAATCTAAGCTGGGGTGCAGAAAAGAATTCCGATTCCCACCAGTCTTCCCCCAAACATGTACTTCCACCTCTCAGCAGACAGCACCACCGTTCACCCAGCCACTTAGGCCAAAAGCCTCAGTGTTATCCCCCCATCCCATCCTCCTCGTGGCCTCTGCAGTATAATCAGCCTCCATGATGGTCCAGTGATTCTCTTTTTTTTTTCGGTCATGCTGCCTGGCATGTGGGATCTTGGTTTCCAGACCAGGGATGGAACCTGCACCTTCCGCAGTGGAAGCACAGAGTCTTAACCACTGGGCCACAAAGGAAGTCCCAGCCCAGGGATTCCTGCCTCCTGGGACTCACAGCCTGTGCAGTCCCCTCGTGCCCTGACCCTGTGCAACCAAGGGGATGTGGTGGACACGACAGGACTGTGCCCTCCACCCTGGGACACTCACTCTGAGGATGCCTATGGAGGGGCCCATGTGGCCAGGAGCTGAGACCTCCAGGAAACGGGCAGTGTTAATCTGCCAGTCGTGTGCGTGAGCACCTTTGGAAGTAGGTCTTTCAGCCCCAGTCAAGCGTTCAGGTGAGGCAGCTTCAGCTGATATCTTGACTGTGACCTGAGACCCAAAGCCAGCACCACCCAGCTGAGTCACTCCCCAATTCCTGACTCAAAGAAAGGAAGTCACTCAATCATGTCCAACTCTTTGTGACCCCAAGGACTGTAGCCTTCCAGGCTCCTCTGTCCATGGGACTTTTCAGGCAAGAGTACTGGAGTGGGTTGCCGTTTCTTCCTCCAGGGAGCTTCCCGACCCAGGGACTGAACCCAGGTCTACCGCATGGCAGGCAGACGCTTTACCGTCTGAGGCACCAGGGAAGCGTAAAGAGTGTGAGTTAACAAATGTTGACGGTTGTTCTAAGCTGTTAAGTAAACTTTTACATGGCAATAGCTAACTAACAGTCTTCCACCTGCAACCATCCACCAAGTCGTATAGATTCTCTTTCCCAGTGACATTTTGACTCTGCCATCCTTCCCCTTCCACAGTGCGCCGCTGCCCGGTCCAGGCCACCACCACATCTCACAGGATGACTGCAGCTGCCTCCGATGGCCTCCCTGCCTCCACCCGGTTCCCATCCAACCCACTGCCCACGCTGCAGCCTAGGTCAGTCTATAGAAGCAAACCACTTCTAGCCTCTCCAATGGCTCCCCGTGGCCCTTGGGATAAAACCTGAACTCTTCACCATGACCCACAAGGCCTGCAGGCTAAAGCCCACCTGTATCTCTCCCCAGCCTCATCTCCTGGTTCACTCGTGCCAGCCGCAATGGGCTGCCTTTGGTTCCAGTTCCTCCTGCCTCTCCCTGCTGACTCTGAGTCTGTGTTCCAGCTGTTTCTTCTGCCTGAAACACTCTTCCTATGACTCTTTCTTTGGTTTCCAGCTAAGAGGTCATCTCCTTCGAGAGGTCTTTGCTGATTACTTTGTCTAACAGATAATCCCTATTACATCTTGTTTACCCACTCCCTTATAAACAGTGCGTGCATGCATGCTAAGTTGTTTCAGTTGGGTCTGACTCTTTGCAACCCGATGGATTGTAGCCCGCCAGGCTCCTCTGCCCATGGGAGGATTTCCCCAGGCAAGAATACTGGAGTGGGCTACCATGCCCTTCTCCAAGGGATCTTCCCAGCCCAGGGATCAAACCCATGTTTCCTACGTCTCCTGCATGGCAGGTGGTTTCTTTACCACTAGCACCACCTGGGAAGTCCCGTATAAACTGTAATGACCTTAAACTATTTTATGCATTTAGCTTTTCAGCTTATTGTCACCCACCCCTCCCACCCCTTAGAAGGTTACTCCTCACAGGCTAGCACCATAACTATACCTAGTGCCTGGCTGAGTAGGTACACAATAAAATGGCTTAAATGGATGAGTGAATGAACCCCATGTCTTAATGTGACCCCAGAAAAAAAAATCCCTATAATTTCAGAGCTTGAAACTCCCATCAAGAAAAACATTGACTCACTTCCTGTGTGGTCTTGGGGAGTCCCTTCCTCTCTCTGGGCCTTAGTTTCTTCAGATGAGGGAACTGGGTCCATGAGTTCTCAGGTCCCATGGGTCTTTATCGTTGACACATAAGCAGTTAAGCCACACTCTGGGGAAGGTAAAAGAACCCTACTTTTTGTGCTGCTGGACAGGACCAGAGGGCCTCACCTTGGGTTTTATGGAGCCAGCACATTGTCCTTAAAGATCAACTCAAGATAGCTTCTCTACAGAAAGAACTGCTTTCTTTAAGAACTTTTAAAATTCCTGACCTGTGGATTTCCCCGTTGGCCTAGGGGCTAAGAATCTGCCTTGCAATGCAGGGGACACAGGTTCGATGCCTGGCCTGGGAACTAACAGCCCACATGCCATGGAGCAACTAAGTCCACGCGCTGCAACTACTGACCCCTGCAACTACTACTGTCTGAGTCTGGGAGCCGCAACAAAAGATCCCGCACAGGACATGGCAGCAACCCAGAGGCCCATCAGCAGACAGATGGATAAGAAAGCTGTGGTACATAAACACAATGGAATATTACTCAGCTACTACAAATAATGCATTTGAATCAGTTCTAATGAGGTGGATGAAACTGGAGCCTATTATACAGAGTGAAGTAAGTCAGAAAGAAAAATACCAATACAGTATATTAACGCATATATATGGAATTTAGAAAGATGGTAACAATGGCCCTATATGCGAGACAGCAAAGAGACACAGTTGTAAAGAAGAAACTTTTGGACTCGTGGGAGAAGGCAAGGGTGGGATGATTTGAGAGAATAGCATTGAAACATGTATATTATCATATATGAAACAGATCGTCAGTCCAGGTTCGATGCACGAGACAGGGTGCTCAGGGATAGTGCACTGGGACAACCCAGAGGGATGGGATGGGGAGGGAGGTGAGAGGGGGGTTCAGGATGGGGGACACATGTACACCCGTGGCTGACTCATGTCAAGGTATGGCAAAAACCACCACAATACTGTAATTAGCCTCCAATTAAAACAAATAAATTTTTTAAAAAAGGTCTTGCACAATGCAGTGGAGACGATGCAGCCAAATAAGTAAATAATGTATTTTAAAAAATTCCTGACCAAGAAAAGTCTAGGTTCCCAAAGATGAACCAGAGCACCTGGGTTCTCTCCAAGGACCTGGCCATGCTTGTTCAGCCCACAAAGATGTGCTGGGCATCTGATCAAAACCCCACTACAGGAGATCACTCACAGAAGACCAAAGATGGTGCCTGGGAGGTGGAGCATCCCCTGGGGCCTTTCAGAGGCAGACTCTATGTGGGTCTCATAACCCTTTCCCTCCTTCCCTTCACTTCCTAATTCCCATTACACAGCAGAGAAAATGGGGACAAGGTGGTCGGCCTTACAAAGTCTTTCTCTAAAATGCTTCTTTAATTGTAAAATGGCCAAGGAGAGCTGTATTTGGCAGATTAAATTTCTACCCCTAGGATTTCAGACTCTAACTTGAATACAGAAAGGAAAGTCTGATGCAAACAGATGTGTGAGTAGGACATTTTAATTTCTTAATGATGCTATAAGAAATCACTACACATTTAGTGGCTTAAAAATAACATGAATTTATTATCCGAAAGTTCTGTAAGTCAGAAAGCTGAAATCAGATTCACTGGGCTAAAACCAAAGTGTTGGCAAGGCTGATTCCTTCCAGAGGTTCTAGAGGAGACTCTTTCGATGCCTTTTCCGACTCCTAGAGGCTGACTGCATTCCTCGGCTTGCAGTCCATTCCCGCATCTTAAAAGCCAGCAGTCACTGGTTGAGTGTTTCTCAAGCTGCATCACTCTGGCCTCCTTTTCTGTAGTCAAATCTCCCTCTGCCTCCTTCCTATAAAGATCTTTGTGATTACATTGGGCCCATCAGGTTAATCCAGGCAAACCTCCCCATCTCAAGATTCTTTAATTAATTAACTTAATTAACTGAAAGGTCCCTTTACCGCCGAGGTAACAGATTCACAAGTTGCAGGGATTTCAGATGTCGACATCTTTGGGACCCTTGTTCAGCCTACCATAAGCGGTGGTTGAAGATCACACATTCCCAGATCAGACTGCCTGGGTTTACATCTCAACTGTGTCCTTTCCTAGCTGTGTGATTCTGGGAAAGTCACTCAACCTCTCTGTGCTTTCACTGACTCTTTTGTGACCTCACAGATCCAGAAGACATGAGCATATAAAACATTTCAGCACAGTGGAGAAAGCTCAATGAGAAAGGGCTGTAATTATTCCCTCCTCTCCACCAGACTCAGCACTAATGGATGCCAGAGCTGGGAGGGGCCTTGGTGATCACACAGCCTGTCCCTCAATGAACAGCTGGGGACTCAGAGGCCCAGAGAGAAGTGAGTCATGTGGGGCACACAGCACTTTCTCAGGCAAAGCCCGGATGCCCTCTAATAACCAACCTGGCACCGACTTGCTGGAAGGAGGGTCCAGTAGGGCAGAGGCCACAGCCTGCTGCACCCAGCACCCTGCCCTGCACCCAGCAGCTGCTGGAGGATGCTGCAGCCAGAAAGTAAGGGAGGGGGGTGGGAGGCTCTCCCCACAGAACGACAGCAGGAAGCACCTGCAGGTGCGGCGCCCTGGCCTGAATCTCACACCCGCAGTTCCCACCCCACCCCGCGGGCTCGCAGGGCCAGAATCAGACTCAACACGTCTCCCCCGGAGAGGTCAGAGGACTAGTCTTAGCCAGGGACGTCAAGACCCAAGTTCAGGGCCAAGAGAAAGCTCTGCACTAATCAGTCCAGACTGATCAAACATCATTCGGGGCCCTCGCTTCCTCTCTGCATGACCTCAGATGGGACGCCTCCCCACTTCGTTTCCGCATCAGAAAAGAAGACCAGATCAGTGATCCTCAATCTGCAATCCCCACTTCCATGGATTTCAGAGAGTTCTGAAAGAGCTGTTCCTGGACACACAGCTGAAGCGCGTGCCCAGGTTGCTTGTCCAGATGTCAAAGATCACCAGCGTGTGCAATTCAGGCTGAACAGACATGTTGGAAGGTGTCTGCGATCAACCAAATGGGAAAACAGTGACTCACCCCACACAATGGCCGGGTGAGCAGGCAAACTCCTCCACAAAAGGAGAGAAGGATCAGCTTGGGCCCTTGGCAGAAACTCAGCTAGGCTCCACTGCATCTAACCAGAGGGCTGACTCACCCCAAGGGCTCCCCTCCCACAGAGCTAGTTTAGGCAGGCACTGCTGCAGATGCTCTGGTTTCTGCGACCATCACGCTGTCCTCCAGCTGACACCCAGGATTCCCACAGGCCCTCCCGAGGGCCTTTCCCATGATCTCAGGGGCAGCTAAAAGCAGATAGTAAAACAGAGGGGTCATGGGGAAGCCTGCAGGGTAAAAGCCAGACCTTCACTTTCCTCCTCACTGGGAAAATTTCCTGCCTCAGGGCCTTTGCACATGTCATTCCCTTGCTCAGATACACATTTCATTATCTTGTGCTTTTTTTTAATGAAATATTTCAAGCTTACAGAGAGTTAAAAAAAATTTTTTTTGATGTATATACCCACAGGTTTTGTGAAAATAATTCATTCACCCACTCTCTGTTGACAGGGGGTTATTTCCAGATTTTTACCATCACTAATAGTGCTGCTCTGAGCACTGACACACATCACCCCACCTCCTCCAACAAGCATTCAGATCGCATTCCTCAAACCCGGTCCCCATCAACCCAAGAGTTATGTCTCCATGTTTCTCTCTGACGGCTCCCCAGTCTCTCCATCAAAGCACTTATCACGATTTATGTCTTTATTAGGTCCCCATCTAAAGGGACAGAGGCCATGTCCTCTTTGCTGTCGAGCGCTCAGGGAGAGGTCACTGAGCAGACCTCAGTTAGTGTCTTGCACTGAAATGAGTGAGAGAACAAATGAGTGAGTGAGCGAGGATCACCCCAGAAGCAGGCCGTGCTGGGCTCCTTTCCACCCAGGACTCTGAGAGATGACCTGGCACATCTGCCTACCTCTTGCTCTGCCCTCAAAAGGATGGGAAGAGGGGCCAAGAATCCCCTGAGATCTTGGGTTCCTGAAGCTTCAGAGAACCCTGAGCCCTGAAGCAGGGAGCCCTGAGAGCTGGAGGGTCCGAGGCCCTGGGCCAGGCCCTCAGTGCCAAGCCCAAGGTGAGGTTCAGGAGACCTTCACCTGGGCCTTCCCAGGGCTCCTTGCGGCCAGGCACCTGGTCCTGCCCCGCCTCAGCAGGTTTGGGAAACAGGCTTCTGCTGGCCAGGCCCAGTCGTGAGAAGCCGCTGCTCTGGGACTCCGCTACCTGGGCCAGGGGCTGCCCCCCTCCTTCCTGGCATCCCCGTGCTGCTGAAACAGACCAGCCCCCCGCCCCTGCCGGCCATACCCGACCTTGAGTGGGGCCATGGGGCAGGGCTGGGCAAGGCATCTTCACTTGCTATCGATCACTTAGGGTCTCTGTTCCAAAAACAAGAGAAAGAGCTGGAAATAGAAAGCTGGGTGGCATCCAAAAACAACAGCAACAGTAATAGATGTAGCTGGTGTTCCTGAGCAGCCTCTCTGCAGGCGGGCCCCTCTGCATCCTCCCCCGCTCTCGACAAGGAGGAGCCGCTGTGACAGATGAGGACACTGCGGGCGGGGAGCCATCCTCCCCTTGCTCTGGGGGATGCCAGGGCCTTAGGCAAGCAGGCTTTGGGACCAGCCCCTGAAGCAGACTGGACACAGAGGGACAGACAGGCCACAATGCTAAGAATGGTGATATTTTACTGTATTTGATGATATTTTATTTCCCTGTGCTGTACCTTTGGTGCAACGCGCAGGTTTTCCCTAGTTGTGGCATGCGGGCTTCGTTACCCCACGGCAGGTGGGATCTCAGTCCCCCAACCAGGAATCAAACCCACATTCCTTGTATTGGAAGGCGAGTTCCTAACCATTGAACCAGCAGGGAAGTCCTGAACGACAATATTCTTAAAAAGACAAGCAGCACGAGCCTCCTGCCAGTCCACCCAGGCCCCTCTGCTGCAGATTTCTGGGCGCTCTGTCAGAAGTCCACCCTCCAAGCACCCAGGGCAGACCCCCCCATTCAATTCCTGGCTGCCCACCTCTTTTTAAGCGTGTGGCCTTTGACTAGCTGCGTCCCTTCTGGCCTCCATTTCCTTCTCTGTGAAATGGGCGAATGCTCGCTGGATTGGGTGGGGGTGTCAGCTGAGGAAACGCCCAGTGAGGCTTTCAGTGTTGAATGGATCCTGGCAGCTTCCCAAGTGGCCAAGGCATGGGGGCGGGGGAAACCATTGTGGTCCTGAACCTGACCCACTCCCTTCAAGGACCAGGGTACTGAACCCTGGGGATGGGAGTGACAGGAGTAACCACACACACACACACACACACACACACACACACACACACTCACTCACTCACTCACACACAAGACTGGCTTCATTCCGAACACAGAGGCTGCTGAAGGGCACTCATGTGTCTGCCCCAGCACCATGGAGGGTGCAGGCGATGACTGCCTGGGGTGGAGAGCACCCTAGGGCCCCAGGGGGAGGGTGACAATCACAGGCTGCCCCCTGCTCCCTGAGTTCCCCACTCTGAGGCTCTGGGGTCCCGACAAGAAGCTTGCCTGCCCTCCTCACACCATCCTTCTGACACACCTGCTTCCTCAGGACACAGTGATTTTCATTTTACTCTTCAACTCAGCATTACAGCCTGAATTCTGAGTCTCAAGAGCAGGGCTCAGTTGTGGCCTGACCAAAAACCCCAAATCAGAGACTACCTCCTCGAGAGGTGGAGAAAGCTGAAATGCCGTGGCTTCCCCATACAAGGCACTGCTATCTCCTCCTGCTAATGCTGACTGTGACGTGTCAGCCTCCCCATTTCAGAGATGAGAAGACTGAGGCTCAGAGGCCCTGCTGTGTGGTACACAGGCAGGAATGGGAGACGTGGGATTGCAGCCCAGGCCTCTTGGCCTTTCAAAGACAAATGCCTCAGCTGAGGACAGCACAGTCTGAGAGGAATAGAACTTGACCCACAAACTGCCTGGGAACCACACTGAATGAGGAAAAAGAAATAAAGCGAAATAAATTTTGGTAACATTTCACATTTAACTTGGTGTATCAAATATCATTCAACACGTAATCAGTATAAAAAAATATTAAAGAGACACTTGACTTTTTTTGGTCATACTTTGTCTCTGAAATAGTATACACTCAGTGCATATCCCAGTTTAGACTGACCACGTTTCAGGGGGCTCTGTGGCCATAAATGGTGAGTGGCTACCAGCTTGGGCAGTGCAGGTCCAGAGGAACAGAGAAGCAGCAAAGACCAGGGGTGGCCCGTCCATTCATACACGCATTCATTCACTCACTCAATCTACCAACCGGTATTTACTGGGTACTTACAAGGAGCAGGTGGGATCATATAATATGAATGAGGAGGAGGGAAGCCCCACCCCCACGGGCTTCCACTGCGGAGCTGGGGGACATGGAGAGGGTGGCAGTCAGGAAAGTCACACTCCGCTGGCTCAGTCCAGGGTCCCAACCCCAGGATGACACGCTTGGACGGTCACCTGCCAGGCCAGGACCCCTGAACTGAAGGTTTGGGACATGTGGGCACAGAACACCTCCTTTTCAGGACATCAGAATAACAACCCCCTCCCCACTCCCAGCTAGCACAATTGGCATGAAAACCACCTGGTCTGACTTTCATCCTCAGACCCTGAGGGAGCCCTTCGGATTCATCCAAACCTGATGGAGGAGCTTGGCTCTCCACCCACCAGCAAGAACGGGCAGCGGCAGATCAAGTGGAAACCGGTCAGGCATGCCCCCATGGGTGCCAGGGTGGCGGCGGGCAGGGCTGGGGCAGCTGCGGTGACTGTCCCCAAAAGACAGAGCTGACACCGCTCCTGCCGGGAACAAAGGTCTCCTGGACCTGCACCTCCCACCGGGCCTGAGCCCCGCAGCAAGCCCTCTAAGGAAAGAAGGGAAGGAAGGAGAAAGGGAGGGAAGGTGGCAGGGGACTGCCTTTTCTGCAAACTCCCCGCGGTCCTCCTCCACGGAGGAGCAGGGGTTCTCTGGCACGCCCGCCCTAGACAGGGACACGGAGCCGGCCCTCGGCACACAGCGGGCGAGGGACAGCATGGTCACCGGCGACAGGGTTAGATGTTGGCAACACACTTCATACCAGCAGTGAGCTTGACCTCTAACTGCCTAGGTGACCTTGGACCAAACCCTCTGAACCATGGGCTCTGCATCTACAAAATGGGAATAAGATCGTCTACTCTGCTGCTCGGGGTTGTGAGGAATAACTGAGAAAATGCACGTACAGCTCTTGGCACAGGGCAGGGTGAGCATTCAATCAGTAACAGCTCTCACTGTTGTCCCGAACTTCTTGTCACCAGGGCTGTCGACCACAGCCCCCAGCCACATCCTGCTCATTGACCCATCAGCCAGGTAGCCCTGGGCGGCCTCTCGGGCATTAAATCCTAGTTTCCCACCTTCCCCAGACTCCAGGTAACATGACGCTGTCCAGCCTTCCAGATCCAGAAAAGCAGGTGGAGTCAACCCCTCCAGGTATGCTAATGGGCACCTGCGAGAGCCAGGTACCACGTGGGACTTGAGGGTAAGTAAGGACTCTTGTCGGGGAGGGGACACCGCAGACCATTCAGCCGAGGAGGTGAGCCAATCAGAGGAGCCCTACCGAGTCCCAAACCCAGGAGACAGCCCACTCTTCACTCCTCCTGCCCCCCCGCACTTATATTCCCCTCTGGGTCCACGCCCACATCTGTGATTTCTACAGCAAAACACACGTCTGTCGCTTCTCTGTCTCCACAACCACCACTTTGGACCAGGCCAGCATCCGCTCTGTCCCCAGACAGGAGGGTCCAGGCTCCCTCCTGCTCTCCCACCTCTGTTCTCACTGCTCCGAACCATCTCTGCCTAAGCATCCAAACCCACACCGAAGCGTGGCATTCTCTCATGCCGTCCTCCAGTGACTTACCACGAGCTGGGAATAATATCCAAAGCCCCACACATGACTAGCCCCCGCCTGCCTCTCACTGCGGCCCCCACGGTCCACACTCCCAGGCATCCAATTCCCATGTAGGCTTTGCAGTTGGTGCCCATCTCCAGGCCTTTGCTCCAGCTGTGCCGGCTTCCTGACCACCCCATGCAGGCCCCCCTCCTGACACCCCTGAGTCACACGACCAGTCACACTGCCTGGGTCCCCAACTACAGTAACACCTCTACCTGCAGAGTTGGCCTGCTTCTCTCATCTGGTCCTGCTTTATTGCACTGACTCCACAGTTGTCATCACTATCAGGAATTACCCCTGTTTATGCGTTTATAGATTATTTCTATCTGACATGATCGTGTTTGCTTCCTGGTTTACTCCGGGTCACCACCCTGACCCAAAGGCAGGGATGGCATCTGCCTAGGTCACGGCTGACCCTCAGAGTCCAGAACAGTGGTAGACACACAGCCCTCTGTGAATGCCTGTGACTGTCTTCCAAGTCACTGAACAGCCATGGGCCAGAGACCCCCCTCCATGAAACGCCATGACTCTGAAGGGGTGTGGGTGCAGGGGGATGGGGACCAGGTACGAGGAAGGGAGCAGATGCCGGTGCCACCAGACCAACCTTTGCCCCAGTGATCAAGTCCTCAAGCAGCGATGGGGCGGGTGGGGCGTTGTCACTCTGGCAATAGCTGGCTCCTGCAAAGGCCTTGGCGGGGCCCCCAGGGAACCCCTGGCTTCCGTGTGGAAGGAGCCCCGAAGGCCCCGTCCCCTCCTCAGACTCCTAGTTCCCAGTCTCTGCTCAGACACTTGGACCAACATGCTTTCTGGCCCTAAGAAGTATTTACATTTTGATTAAGTCTGGTTTTAAACCACCAGGTAGGCTGGCCTGAGGCCTCGGTGTCCCAGCCAGTCCTGCTGTAGTAAGAGCGTGCTGGGGGACAGGTAGAAAGGATGGGACCGAGAGGGGGCTCACCCATGCCCCCGGGAGCCCCCTAACCCCACTCTCTACCCTAAACTCCCTGCCAGACAGAGGGAACCGCTGACTTCATGAACAATATCAGTAAGCAGTGTGGGGAGCCCCAAAGTCCTGCCTGGGAAATAAACACTCAGGGTGAGGAATGGGGCGCCCCACCCAAGCCAGGCCCCCAGCAGAGTGGCCCTCGGACTGCCCTGCCCCTGACCCGGGCCTCCCTCCTGCCAGGTGGTATCTCACCCAGGAAGCAGGAAGTGAGTCTATTCCAAACTGGGGACTTGAGCAGGGCACATTTTTATCCTGTTGGATGTACTCTAAGGACTCCAGAACAACCAACCATTGTGAGACTTTGGGAGGCTGGGAGAGAGTCGTTACTTATTTACAACCTTCAAGTCTCCTTGAAACTGTGATGTTGGGAACAGCAAGTGACACCCTAAGGGAATGTGGACTCCTGGATTCAACATATCCACTAGGCAAGACATGGTCCCCACACCTGCTCCCCACCACTCCACCTGCAAAGGAAAAGGTCCAGATAACTAAGAAATGGTTCAAAAAGGTGATTTCCTTCATTTTGGGCCCCTTTCAAAGGAAATCAAGCTTCCTTACCAGAAAGCAGCATTCTGTTTGTTCCACCTTGAGCTGCAATGGCAAAAAGATTTTAAGCCTATGAACTCCAAACAGATGGCAATGACTGCCTGGAGTTCCAGGACTAGAGACAGGATTCAGACTCAGTGGACAGGAGTGGGACAATTGATTAGCAATGTCTGCCACTGGCAGGAGGAGGGGAATAATGCTAACCATGCTCCGTGCGTGTTTGCAGTTTAGAGCTTAGGTTTTAGCAAAATCAGCAGTGGGAATTCAGAAAACCAGGGATTCAATGGTAAGAAAGCAAGGTCAAAGTAACAACAACAACAAAAAAGGCAGAAGCTTTTGGAGAACCAAAGAGCAAGCCCATGGCAATTTCTTGGGCAAAGGGACAAATCACTTCCAGAAAGATCAGGCCACTTCCGAGGCAGCTGTCAGATGGGACATGTCCCAGAGCCACCCCATCCGAGCTGTCAACCACGGTCCACTCTCAGTTCCTCAGATAGACTCAATTCCAGACTTCTCACGAGACAGCACATATTTGACCTTTAAGGGCACAGAAATAAATACCCAGAGTTATAAACAGGGTTTGCTGCCGCTATGGGGAGGTGATGGTGTGTACGTTGTTGGGGGAGGTCTCCTTGATGACAAGCATCCGTTTAAAATGAGGGGAAATAAACTGTAATGGAAATTCTGGTTTATTTATCCAGCTATATGTAACCATATCATTTCGCTGTACACTGGAAATTAATACAACATTGCAAATCAACTATACTTCAGTTAAAAAAATACTTATTGAATGCTTTCTCTATCCTTATTGGGTTCTTATATTAAAATGGCCAAGTTAACTAAAAAATAAAACAAAAAAGGGTTTGGGAAAGGAGGAGCTGGAGCACAGAACGTTCCATCAGTTAGGCTTCCCTGGGCAGAGCCGTGCAGGACTGGGGGTTTACAGCAGGAGAATGTGACAAGCCGCCTAGCAGAGAACCATGGGCATTTTTTCAGGACAAAGGGGGCACCTCTAGCTATACCATTCTATCTCAACAGAGGACAGAGGAAAAGGCTCCCAGCACGATTGACTGAGGCATCTTACCAGGGGGGCCAAAACCTGCTGGGGTTGCTAGCTGGGTCCCCAGTGTGAGAATTAACGGTTTGAGAGTCATGGCTAAGGAAAGCCTTACACAAGAGCAAGCGGGATAATTATAGGGTTGGGAGGAGGGTGAGTTCAAAGTGGCCACATCCCTCAGCCGACCGTCCCAGGGTGACTTGTGACTTCCAGGGAATGCAAGTAATTTCCCAGAGGAGCTAAGGAGACAGTGTCCCTTTCTACAGAACAAACGGAGACCTGGAAAGGAACTTCTGTTGCACGTGAAACTGGAGGGGAAGGTTCCAGAACATGCTACACTAACTAGGAGGAGGACGCTCAGTGATGTGCGGTCTAGGGTATGGAGATCCAGGGGACAGCTCCCCAACCCGCGTACCTCACAGGGCTGTCAAATGCAGGGAAGACCGTGAGACGGCACCAACTGCCAGTGCCTGCAACCATGTGTCTGAACCTCGAATGCAGTGAGTGGTGAGTCCAGGAGCCCAGACCCAAACAAGGGGTAGCATGAGATTCGGTGCATCCAGAGTTCAAACGTGGGCAAAATCAACACCAGGTGTTAGCAGCACCTCAGAGCAAGTAGACCCTGGAGGGAGCTCCAGGGGGCTTCTAGGGTGTTGGCTCTGTGATGTGCACGCTTTGCAAAATCCCATCCAGCTGTGCACTGATTGTTTCTGCCTTTTCTACACGAATAGTGAAGTTAGTAAAACTCACTCAGTCGCGTCCGACTCTTTGCAACTCCATGGACAGTCCATGGAATTCTCCAGGCCAGAATACTGGAATGGGTAGCTTTTCCCTTCTCCAGGGGATCTTCCCAACCCAGGGATCGAACCCAGGTCTTCCACATTGCAGGTGGATTCTTTACCAGCTGAGCCATAAGGGAAGTCCAAGAATACTGTAGTGGGTAGCCTATCCTTTCTCCAGATCTTCCTGACCCAGGAATCAAACGGGGGTCTCCTGCATTGCACGCAGATTCTTTACTAACTGAGCTATCACCTCAATAAAAATTTACCTCCTCCCCCAACAAAAAAACTGTCTGAAAGTCTTTTGCAAACTTCTAGGTCACAATATTAATATAAAGGAAAGTGTTCTAAAACACAAGTGCTATCAATCTCCTAGAAATGAAAGGCAGGTGAGACAATTTCCCAAAGTTCCAGTTCACCCAATGAGACAATGATAGTGTTGGAGAGAGAGCAGATTGGAGGAGGCCAGCGATGTGGTCAGGACGGGACAAGAAACAGGGTGATCAGAGCACAAGCCTGGAGGCGGCTCCTCCACTCACCAGGACTGTGAGCCAAGTAAGATAACCCAGCTCTCTGCTTTGATGACTCCCACTAGGGTGGTGGTGTTCAGTCGCTCAGTCGTGTCCAACTCTTTGCAACCCCATGGACTGCAGCATGCCAGGCTTCCTCGTCCTTCACTATCCTGAGTTTGCTCAAACTCATGTCCATCGAGTCGGTGATGCCATCCGACCATCTCATCCTCCGTTGCCCCCTGCTCCTCCTGCCCTCAATCTTTCCCACCATCAGAGTCTTTTCCAGTGAGTTGGCTCTTTGCATTAGGTGGCCAAAGTATTGGAGCTTCAGCTTCAGCATCAGTCCTTCCAATGAATATTCAGGGTTGATTTCCTTTAGGATTGACTTACACTAGAGTGTAAGCTCCCAGACATAGGACTTTGCCTTATTTGGCACCTGGAATCTTATCTGGTACACAGGGCGAGCTCAATAATCTTGATGAATGAGTAAGGGAACAAACGAGAAAATAGTACTGATCCCAGACCTGCACTGTGAGGACCCAACAAGACATCACAGGTACGGTGCTAAGCAGAGCACGTGCAAGCAGTAAATGTTGGATAAGCGTTATCTGGCATCCGAACTTGGGTTTGTGCAAAGTTCTCCCACCACCATAGAGGCATCTCTCCCAGACCTAGGTGCCCTTCTTTCCCCACTAAGGAAGGGTCAGGAGCAAGTGCAAATGCATCTTCTCAAACTATAAGGCCTGAGTCCCAGTCCCCTCCCCACCCCCCATTCTGCTGCTCCCCAGCCCTGTAAAGTGAAAGGAGGGTGTGAAAATACTGCTGCTTCCAGCCCCCAGGGGATTAGCAGGTGACTGTCAAGCATCTGAAAAGACAGAGTGCTCTCCTTATTACTAAACCAAAATAGATGCCATCTCGCTCCCTCCAACCAAAGGTGTCTATTTCAGGTTTAACATAACAATAGTCTTGTTCCCACTCCCTGACTTGGTACCACCCTGCAGAAACATTTAGAGTGAGGGATGGGGCTGCACCTGCATCAGAGTTTCTAGGTACCATCCACTCCCATCTCCTGCACCACGAAGGGGCAGCAAGGCACCGGCATGGCAGTAAGAAGCCTGCCTTGTGCCTGGAACTGGGCAGGTCGACATAAACTGATTGCCAACCATCATCAAGAGTCACTAGAGTGACAGCTACATGGGCAGTGCTCCAGGAGGGCACTGCGTGGACAGGAACGTGCTCTGATTCTTTGCAACCCTATGGACTGTTGCCCACCAGGCTCCTCTGTCCATGGGATCACCCAGGCAAGAATACTGGAGTGGATTGCCATTCCCATCTCTAGGGGATCTTTCCGACCAGGGATTGAAGCCCCATCTCCTGCATCTGGACAGGAACTGAAGCCCCTTAATGCCCAGAGCATTTTCTGTGTACCCTGCTATTATTCCTGGAGAAGGAAATGGCACCCCACTCCAGTACTCTTGCCTGGAGAACCCCATGGGCAGAGGAGCCTGGCAGGCTGCAGTCCATGGGGTCGCGAAGAGTCGGACATGACTGAGCAACTTCACTTTCACTTTTCACTTTCCTGCATTGGAGAAGGAAATGGCAACCCACTCCAGCGTTCTTGCCTGGAGAATCTCAGGGACGGGGGAGCCTGGTGGGCTGCCATCTATGGGGTCACACAGAGTCAGACACGACTGAAGTGACTTAGTAGCAGCAGCAGCCACTATTATTCCATTGAAGGCAAACCCTGCCTTGGAACTTTACAACTACCCCATGGGATGGCAGCCTCTGTCAGTTATTAATAAATAATACAGCAGCATGTACACAAGAAAGTGGACCGGATCACACATCAGGAGCCCAGGTTCAGGCTGAATGTGCCTCTGTATGACTCTCCAGGCCTCTACTGTCTCATCTGTTAAATGAGAAAGAAAAATATTTCCCCCGCCTTGTTCACAAGAGTCAAAGAACAGTGTAAGCGAGTCCCATATTCAGGCTCTTGACCTTAAACTACAAGTGATACATACTTTGTTTAGACTTTAGCTTCTTTATCTATAAAATGAGACAGTTCTTGTCCAAAACGCTGCCAGAGAGATGACACAGGCTGATGCCCCTTGGCACCTGGTGCAGGGGCTGACCTGGAGCTAGAGCTCAGCGTCACCAGGATTAAGTTATTAAAGGCACTTTGTCAACCAGCAAGTCAATATGACTGGAGAACCCCACCCTGTCTCGGCTGGCAAAAGGCATCTCTGAGTTTGTATACCACTTCAAATGTATGTATCCTCTGAGGGCAAAAACTGTTTGGGGCTTATTTATTTTTTTTAGAATTCTCTGAAAGACCCTCAAAATAGCCACCTGCCTGAGGCAGGGACCCAGAAACAATGAGCGGATGAGCACCAAGCGAAGGCACCAGGAGACTGTGAAGGCCGAGGAGGAGGACTGAGAAGGCCGTTCCTTCCTGGCTCCAGGAAGTAGCTCTGCGCCCACCAGCACCCACGGCAGCCGTGGCCGCGCCCTCCAGTGCCAGTCCTGCCAGCGGGATCTACCCACCCACCCACAACCAAATAAATGACCCCAAGAGGAGCCTGGGCCCACCTGCCTGCTTCCCAAGGATGCCAGACTGAACCACTACCTCGGCGTGTTGCTAAAAGGGCAACACAGATTTCATCGAGTTTCCTGCTGAGTTGTGTCACTTTGGAAACCCAAGGATCCCTCCTTTGTTTTGTGGATGCCAGCTTGCAGAAAGTGGAACAGATTAAGCTACAAAAAACTTGAAAGTCATGGAAAGAAACCCCCACCACCCCCCAAGTGATTCCCCACCCTGTCAATGCCCATTTGCTACCACCTGCCCACAGCCAGTTCTGGGGGCCTCTACCACGTGTTTTCACTGCCTTAGACTCCTCTCACCCCCAACCTAATGCCTACTCACCCCTCCAGGGCCAACAAAGGCTCACTATTGTGCAAAGTTTCTCCTATTACTTGCCAAAGGGACCACCCCTCCCATCCCCTTGCTTCCCAGTCTATCCTGGGCTCATTTACTGAATAAACAGGCTTCCACCTGTGACTGCACTGGCCTTGCTACTGGGAAATACAGGGATGAAAGCGCCTCGCCCCTGCTTTCAGGAACCCAGTCCAGCACACAAGACAGGCCAGGAAACAGATGATTATGCCCAACCTGGGGGATTATAGGACCCATATGAACAGAAGGCTGTAGGACCACAGAAGTGGAAAACCGAACCATGGAATCTAGTCAGTTAGCGTTAGCCATTAAGTCGTGTCCGACTCTTTGCAACCCCATGGATTGTAGCCTGCCAGGTTCCTCTGTCCATGGGTTTCTCCAGGCAAGGATACTGGAATGGGTTGCCATTTTCTTCTCCAGGAGATCTTCTCGACCCAGGGATTGAACCTGGGTCTCCTGCATTGCAGGCAGATTCTTTACCATTGAGTCACCAGGGAGGCCCCAATCTAGAATCTACAAGTTTCTCCAAAGGAAGGATGCTTCATCATGACCTGAAAGGACAAGAAAGTATCCTCCAAACAGAGGTGGGTGAGAGGGCATTCCAGGCAGAGGCGTCAGAAGGTCGGGGGGTCATTGGGAATGGCTGGATTGTAAGTGTCTGGGAAGGGACAGGAGTCTGCTGGGGAGAAGATGGAGCCAGTTTGTGGGAGGAAAAGCATGACTGGATGGAAGTTTTAGAGTCATCATGCTGTTACCAGGCAAGAGTACTGGAGTGGGGTGCCAAATCCCACGGACGGAGGAGCCTGGTGGGCTGCAGTCCATGGGGTCACAAAGAGTCAGACACGACTGAGTGACTTCATTTTCACTTTTCACTTTCATGCATTGGAGAAGGAAATGGCAACCCACTCCAGTGTTCCTGCCTGGAGAATCCCAGGGATGAGGGAGCCTGGTGGGCTGCCATCTATGGGGTTGCACAGAGTCGGACAGGACTGAAGCGACTTAGCAGCAGCAGCAGCAGCAGCAGCGTGCTGTTACCAAGACCAGGAGGTACTGGGTTGGCCAAAACATTTGTTCAGGTTTTTCCATAAGATGCTACAGAAAAATCCACACGAACTTTTTGGCCAACTCAATATTTTGGGGGCCACTGCGAGAGTCCAGGCAAGAGAAGGAATGAGACTCTGAACCAGGATAGTGGCAGCAAAGGTGAGAGCCAAGGATGGAGGTGATGAGAGGGAGCCAGATGTGGAGAGACTGGGACAGAAGCACCTTCCAGAAGCAGCTCAGTACTTGGGAGTGTCTGTGCTTCAACTCCCCCTGCTAAGTAAGTGCTCCTTCCCAGCAGCGGCCAGTTTTCTACTTCTCTTGAGCACAGAGCAGCCTCCCAGCTGATAAGTACTGGGCTTCCCAGGTGGTGGAGTAATAAAGAATCCACCTGCCAATGCAGGAGATGCGAGAGACAAAGATTTGATCCCAAGTCAGGAAGATCCCTGAGAGTAGGAAATGGCAACCCATGCCAGGATTCTTGTCTCAAAGAGTCAGACATGACTGAGCACACACACACATACGCATGTTGAACTAAAAGTTTTAAATCCTAGAAGGATCCTTGAAATGTAGGTATTTGACATGCCAGATTCTGATCGGAGAGGAACAAAGAACACAGTTGCACAAACTGATAGAAGCAAGAGAACCACACCCCAATCAGGCCAAAGACGGCTCCACTGAGGCGCAATGAAACTGCCTCCAGAAAGTCAATAGATAGGTCCTGGATCATGGGGAGACTCAGGCATAGAGAACATCCAGCACAAAGACCAAGACACAGGAAATTACTCTCTTCCAGGCCTCTGCTCATCACTGTCTGGGAGGCTGTGTGACTACGGTCAAGTCACCAACCCTCTCTGGGCTTCAGAGCCTACATATGGGATCTTCCCAACCCAGGAATCGAGCCCCATTTTCTTACAATGCAGGCAGATTCTTTACCATCTGAGCCACTAGGGAAGCCCAAGAATACTGGAGTGGGTAGCCTATCCTTTCTCCAGGAGATCTTCCCAACCCAGGAGTCAAACAGAGGTCTCCTGCATTGCAGGCAGATTCTTTACCAGCTGAGCTACCAGGGGAAGCCCAGATGAGAATTCAGAGGCTACAAATATGCCCACCGGCTGCTGCCATCCTTGACTCCCACAGTGGGAGGGAGAGCAGGCCAGGCCCTACCTCCTACTCGGTCCCACACTCTGCCCAGAATACCCGCACCTCAAAGCAAAGACATTAAGCACTTCCTGCTGTCGAGGGAGATGCCTATTTACAGTTCTCAGTGAGTGGGCCAGTCTTAGGTCTTCAAAAGCAGAGGAAAAGGTGCTCAGAAATCCTTGATCACAACAAGGTCGAAAATAGCTACAGGTCCAATTTTCAGGAACCTCTCAGAATCTTTGAGTAAGGGCCATATATACATGTGGTTCTGGGCAGAAAATAGCTCCAAGGAGCCTTCACAGCACCAACAAACAAAGAAACAAAACAACCTTACTCTCCCCACCCCTCAAACCTTTTTTTTTAATGAAAAAATTCTTTTAAAATGATAGTTCTGCAAAGAAAATATGCTCCCCTACCATATTTTCTCATGCAGTTAAAAATACAAGTGTTGCAGAGAAAAAAGTTTTGTTTGAGGTCAGAAGGGGGAAAAGGCATGTTTTTTGAAATCTTGGAAAATAAACAGACTCAGCCCTCATCTGCCGGCTCTCTGGGAATGTGACCCAAAGTGCTGCTGGGGGCTCAGAGAGCTGTTTAAAGGAAAGTTCAAGGGCAAGCCAGAGGCTGGGGATTAGTAAGCTCGGACATTGCGTCTCTCTCCCAGAGGAGAAGCTGCGTGAAGGGGTGAGATGGCAGAGAAACAAGGGCCCCGTGGGGCAGGTCCATATCTGACCGGGCCAGACTGGGGACACACTAGAGGCGGGCAGGAGCAGCGACACCAGTTAGGGGTGGTGGAGATGCTGTCCACTCGGGGGCCAGGGTCACCCTGGGTGGTCCCTTGGTCTGACCTGTCCACTCTCAGCAGCGGCTCAAGAACCCACAGTAAAGCCGGCTCCGGGGAAAGTCAGGAAGCAGGGCTCGGCAGTGACTTGTGCACTGGATGCGTATTTAGTAAGCACCTACTGTGTGCTTAGACCGCACAACTGGACACTGCAGCTACAACCAACAAGACAAGGCCCTGGCCTGCATGGAGCTTACATCCGGGTGCACAGAGCCCCTCCACTCTCTCCTCCCCCCTCCCCAGCCTGTGAGCCTCCTGACAAACCTGGTGGGCCCTGATGTGTGCCAAGCCCACACCAACAAGGACTGCAGTGGGCCACGCCCCTGGGCTCAAGGCTCATAAACTCCTGGCAGTGGAAATAATCCCGCAGGTAGTCAGGGGTGGGAGGAGAACAGACCCGGCACCTGGGGTGGTGTGTGGGCAGCCAGAGAGATGTGCTCATGTAGGATGTAGGAGCTAGACATCTCCTGCTCCCCCACAGCTCTGAGCTAACCCTGGGACCAAGAAACGGAGGCACGGGCTCCATTCCTAAATGTGAAAAACTGCCCAGCCCAGAGAGGGGGAACAGAAAGCCAAGGACTCAGACGCGCTGGGGAGCAGCAGTGCTCCAAGCAGGACTTTGGAACCAGCCAAGGCCCAGTTTGGACCTGAGGCTCGTCGTTCATGAGCTGTATCTACCTGGAGAGCCACTTTGCCTCTCTGAACCGGACTCCTCTACGGTTGGCACAGCCTACCTCCCAGAGACCAGCTTGCCACTGGCTCCTGATAACGCAGAGAACGACCTCCCTCCTGCCTGGACTTTACAGAGGTGTGAACAGTGGTTTAAGAGGCAGGGCAGGTGGCCATGGATTTTGCCAGAGAAAGTCCAACACGTATTAAAAGATACAATGTCACCTGAGCTAAGTCTGAGATAGGAATACAATTTCTACAAGAAGAAGAAGAGAAGGTATTTGAAGCCCAGAGGAAACAGGCATCCCCCCACCCCGCCTGGGGGCCTTCTAATGACATTCTAAGTCCTGAAATGAAAGATTTGCAATGAAGAGAAAAAGTGAAAATGGTAATAATAATACACAACATTTTCAAAAAAAGTTAAAAAGATTTGCAATGAATTATGACTAGACGGATGGATGTAGCTTTTTGTTCCTTCCTTCCCCTCCTTCCTGCTCTTCAACATAAATTTATTGAGCACTTATTATGTGCTGCAGAAGGAATAGATTGGTGACACGGATGTCTCTGGGAGCTGACATCTGACCTGTTGACATCTGATCCCCACAACCACCCAGAGTTGATTTGGTCAAGTTAAGAAGCTTGAATTACACACAGCAGAATCAGATCAAAGGAAACTCCATCAGCCTTCACCACCCCGCCCCCCAACTCCCCAGCTCCCTACCTTTCCCACCAAAACCACCACACCCAGATAAGGGAATGGGTGACCGTCTAAGTGGAGGGCTAAAATAATCAGAGACAACCGACTTTCCAGCTCCCCTGAAACTCCCCAGCTCCTCCTGTAAATAATCATTTAGACTGCAGAACAACCTTTCCCTTCAAATTATAGCAAGTGGAAAAACAGAGTCCACAGACGCCCGCAAACTCCTGGGAGAGCTGATTTTGCTCTTGTGGCTTAAGAAAGGGTGAGGGGGCCACAGAGGCCCCAGGTAGGAGTCCCCACCAAACCATCAGACCTAGCTGAAAAGCCAGTCACAGGCTGTGGCAAGCACTTTAAGGCAACACACCTAATATACACACACACTCTTTTCCCCAAGAGGACAGATTTTACATCAAAAGATTTAAAGCATGCGGGGAACTTGATTAATCAAAGAAATTTTTTCACCCAGATTAACTCAGCCTGAAGACTTCAAAATCACCCTAATGAAATATTAAGGATGGCTGAACTGGCTGAAGGGTACAGGAGCTTCATCATACCATCCTCTCTGTGTCTGAGTACACTGGAAAATTTTCAAAATGAAAAGTTTTAAAAAGACAGCTGAAAGAATAACACGATAAGGCTATAGGATAAATAAAAATAAAATATTCACAGTACGGTTAATAAATATAATAACCACCCCCCTTCCCCCGACATGGGAATTCCCTGGTGGCCCTGGGGTTAGGACTCATCACTGTTATGCCCTCAGATTCAGTCCCTGAATGGGGAAGTAAGATCCCGCAAGCCATGCAGTAACAATAAAGCGAAAAATGCACACACAAAACAAAGACAACTGGATTTCTGGGGTGTTCTGCTCTATAAACTACTTCTACCTGCATAGCATCTAATTTGAACTGTAAAATAGGTATCATTAGTCCCATTTTGCAGACAGGACAGTCTTGCCTGAGGGCTTTCTGCCAAGAAGCTTAGGTAAGAACTTGACGGCGGGAGGAGAAGGGGACAGCAGAGGATGAGGTGGTTGGATGGCATCACCGACTCAACGGACACGAGTTTGAGTAAACGCTGTGTATTGGTGATGGACAGGGAGGCCTGGCGGCCTGCAGTCCATGGGGTTGCAAAGTGAGCGACTGGACTGAACTGAAGAACTTGAACTGGGCCCCAGGGCCTTCATCCCTGGCTCTGGTCCAGCCGTAGCAGCTCCGGGCTCCTCTATTTCTGCCTCAGGGCATGTGGCCTTATCAGACAGTTGCTATTTTTTTAATGCTAAAATATTTTGCCCACCCCTACTCCCTTTCCCAGGCCACCTCATTCTATTCCTGCATCATAGGGCAGGATTTTAAGAACTGAGGGGGCCCCCACCCCAAGCCACAGGGGACTATCTATTCAGTCACCCATCAGGGCTTCAGTCCAGCATCCATCTTCCCGGCTGGACCTTGGGGTCAAACTCTTACTGGGCTAGTGGATGGTCCTCAGTATAAAGTGCTTCCAGTGTCCAGGAGATGGTGAAGGACAGGGGAAGCCTGGTGTGCTGCAGTCCACGGGGTCGACTGAGCGACTGAACAACAAAAGTGGCCTAAGTCAAGTCATCATAACAGAGTGCTTCCCAAGGCCAGCCTGAAACAATCCAGCCCCGACGATCTTTTCAGAAACCTTGTCTGGGCGAGAGACTGGCCACAGATTAATCTCTGCCCAGGGAGTGAAGAGCGGAGGTGGGGGGGTGAGGGGGTGGCGGGGGCAGTGCAGTGGGTTGGGTGGGTGGAGAGGCTGGCTCAGGGCGCCCTTTTCTCCCCACCCACCTACCTCTCACTGCAGCTTCAGACCATCCAGGAAACATTTTAAGGGACCGTCTTAACCCCTTTCATTTGAGGCCCATTTGAGAAAACACTAGTGCATTACTGTCCCTGTTTCTGCTCATCCACCCTCCCCCTCGCCGGGCCCGTAATTTCTAGTCTCCCCGCCTACAGGTCACCTCCAAGCCCGAGGGGCCCTAAGTGCGTCAGCCAGCTCTGACCCCATGATGGATGCGTTTGATGACTTCACTCCTGACACCAGCCCGTAGACATCCTCTATTTGTATACTCAGAACTTCTGTTATGTCTGAAACCTCGTAACCTTTCCCCGAAGAACACATCGTACCTGTTCTGAGCTCTGGGAGTTTTGCAACGGCCTTCGGCCAAAAGCAACACGGCTCAGAGCCAGATCCCCACACAGACAAGCAAAGCCTCCCTGCAGTGTGGGGCTAGGAGCTTAGGGTGTCTGCCCTCCGCACAGCCCTGCCCAGGCCCCGTCCCAGACAGCAGGAGAGATGCTCCTTCTTCAGGGACAGCCCTGAGGGGGACATCCTTTTTCGAGGCCGCAGCTTTTGCCTGGCACACCCAACTGGGGGAGATCTAGCAGGCGCCTTCTAGAACCCAGCACACACGCTCAGGCCTGCCATGCCTTCTCTGTTATTCCCTTTGACCACTTCCTCATGCTTCCTCAGCTCCAGATGACAACTCCCAATATTCATTCATTGACCAGCAGAGCAATCCAGAGCTACAACACCCAACACAGAAACCACCAGAGGCGGGTAGCTACTGAGCACCAAAGATGCAGCCGCTCCAAACTCCGACCTTAAAATACATATTGGATTTTGAACACTCGGCATGAATCAAATCTGCCATATATCTTACTAGGAATATTTATACAGATGACATGTTAACACTAATCTTGTGCATATAGTGGACTGAATAAAATATTAAAGTAATTTTAGATGTTTCTTACTTTTTTTCTTTTATTTTTTTAAATGGGACTAGACATTTTCAGTTTCACAGGAGGCTCAATTGAATTTCCTACTGGCTGGTGCTGGTCTACACAATGACTGCGAGCCACTACCTGGGTCCAAACCTCAGCTCCATTTATTAGCTGTTTGCTGTTGGGCAGGTTTCTTTCCCCATCTGCACTTCAGCTTTCCCACCTGCACACAGGGGATAAAAGTACCTAACTGCCCAGAGCTGGGGGAGGCGTCAGTGAAATCACAGAGACTTGTAGTGACCTTAGTTGCTGGCATTCAATAAATGTTGCTGCTATTCTTCATTCAACAAAGACTTACTGACCTCCTGGCATGCCAGGCTCCATACTAAGACCTGGGAGCACAAACAAAGATGAACCTTAAAACACTCTCCTGCTGAAGGCATTCACCATCCCACCCACCAGGTCTTAAAGAACCAGTTTCATCTCTCGTCTTTGCTACTGTGTGACCCTGAGTGATTTAAGTTGTGAGGCGGGGGACTCAAGGTCCCATCTGCAGAGTGAGGGGAGGGACGTCCAGCTGAGACAGTCGCTTGGTGACTGAGAGCCCACGTAAACCATCAGCACAGTCAGGTCACCTCACAGCAGGCCTGGCCACCAGAGAGCGGGCACAGAGCTCTGATCTACCCAGGAACAAGCCTCCCTGGCTAATAGCATTTGTGCCCCAGGCCCCATTCACTCTTGGCCTGGGAGTCCAGGGAGGGGGCATTCCAGAAACCGGCAACTCCCAGCCCCAGGAATGCGTGTGAGTTGCTCCCTCCCCCAGGCCCCACCCCAAGTTCCTCATTTTCCAGCCAGAGAAGGACTTGCAGGGCCTGGGGGTGGGAGTGGGGAGGTGGGAAGGTGAGTATGGGAGGAGGGACTCGGCTTCACTTTCATAACATAGACATCTGAAGATAACTATTTTATATCATCTTTAAACGAGAAACTACGCTCAACCCCAGGGAGAAGGGACACTTCTATTTGATCCCAGCACCACCCCATGTGCAGCGCACTATGAATCAGTATTTCTTCTGCATCCTGTCATTACCTTGTACCTAGAAGGAAATGGCAACCCACTCCAGTGTTCTTGCCTGGAGAATCCCAGGGACGGGGGAGCCTGGTAGGCTGCTGTCTATGGGGTCGCACAGAGTCGGACACGACTGAAGCGACTTAGTAGTAGTAGAGTGGCTATGCAGTGTCTGTTTGAAAAGCGCCATCTTGAGAAAGGTAAATCATTTTAAATGCCATGTTTGTAACCTTCTTGTGGAATTTTAATTTTTGTTAATGAACACGCAGATGCAGAATAAAACAATCGAGAGCAGGCCAGACTTCTTGCCACTTCTGAGAGGCCTTGAGATACGCCCACCTTTGCAGAAGGGCCAGTGTCCATGGGCACTTGTGACTGTCCAGGCTTAGAGGAAGGACCCAGCAACCTGCTCATGCTCATCAGACCCCCAACTAGAGTACTTGCTGTGTCTCCCTGGCCCCACAGGCCTGCCTTCTTATAAGAACTTGATTTTACGATTAGAACCTTGTTTGCTCAGGAGATAGCAGCTCAAATGCTTCCAAGAGAGCGTCCTCAAAGCCTCCAGGTTGGTGGAAGCCCTGGAACCTACTGACAACCCCCAGGGTGCCCATCTCTACTCTGCTTAGCTCTGTGCCTGGCTGCTAGACAGGAGAACAGGAAGCTGGATGTGAGACCAGACCCCAGGGCCAGCCTTTCCTACTCCCATTGAGAAATCTGGAGCCTCCAGAAGCCTCAGTCCAGCCGTCCTGGAGGTCTGTCCAAAACCCCCACGGTCCACATTTCTCAAGCAGCCGCCCGGCCCAGGCTCTGGTCTCAGGAGCTGGGAACACAGTGGCATGAAACAGGGCTGTTTAGGATGGGAAAGGAGAACAGAGCATGATAAAGAGGGTTGTACAAGCCATGGGAACGACAGAACTGGGGCCAGAGAAGTATCTCCCGGGGAGCAATGTCAGGACTGAAGCCTGAAGCACAAGTGGCACCTGGCCTGGGACAGAGCTGGGAGAATGTTCCAGGCCCAAGAAACAAGACACTAAGAAGGGAGGGTCCGTGCCCTCCCATACCCAGGAACTAAAGTAGCACAGGTACCTGAAACCCATGCTGGGAGGGGCTGTTGGTGACTCACTGGGGTGGAGGGTGCAGCCGGAGTGGGGGACAAATCAGAAGTGGGGGAACCATGTAGGAAGCCACAGCCATCTTCTAAGCTAGAGACATGGATAAATAGTTCAAAGAGCGAGTCACCAGCGTTAAGGAGAAGTAGGACGGGCTGGAGAGAGGACATCAGCTTTCTGGCTTGGGTGACAGGCCACTCTGGCTATTTTCCTTGCAACGAGAATCAGAGGCTCGGAATCCACCAAACCCACCCTGTAAGCTCAGTAAGTGGCTGCCTGCTTCTCCAACACTAGGTCCCAATCACTGTGTTCAGCCAGGCTTCCCAGCCCCCGTGGGGGATCGGACGGCCTGCTGGCTAGGTTCAAGGATGGCAGTGCTCGAGGGCACGCTTCCAAACGGGCAGGAGCCCAAGAGGGGAGGCAGCCAGGCAGCACCCCGGGAACCCGAGGCAGCCTGCCAGCATGGAAGGCTCTGTACGCCCATGCCAGCGGCCAGCATCCCTCCCTGTGAAGACGATGCCACGTGGAGGCTTGCTGCAGAGCGGCAGCTCGCCCACAGGCTGGCAGTCACGGGCTGGACAGGGAAGCGTGGGCCACGCCACAGTGAACAGTCCGTGGTCGCCTTCAGTGTCATCTCACGGCAGAGGTTACCAACCCAGATTAGTCTGTAAATCAGGATCTGGGTCACTGAGTCAGACCCACAACTGCCTCAGGAGCTGCAGAAAGGGATGAATTTTCTCCAAAGGAGGTGGGGAAGGCAGTATGTGCATTAAATCTGAGAGGGAGGTAAAGGGGTATCCTAGGGGAAAGGAATGATCCAGCCGAAGGCGTACAGACAGGATGTGATGACAGATTCAGTCTGGTTGGAGAAGATCCTTCTACGGAGGCAGAAAGAGCAAAGTTCTGAATGCAAGAGGCCAGCCTTGGGCTTTAAACTGCAGGCAATGGGAAACCACTACCTCCAAAGCATTGTGCAAGGAAAACAGCTTAGCAGCTCCTCAAAACATTACACATGGAATTTCGTCACTATCTAGAAATTCCACTACATTCCGGGCTTCTCCCACTCTGGGCCCAGAGCAACTCAAACATGGGATTTGTGGGGCCAGGACAGCAGGAATCTAAGTGAACAAGAGGGCACCGGATCCAAACAGCCTGCCCGGGCAGGTGGTGGGATTCACGCCCTCCAACACCACCTGCACAAGGTGTGTGCAAACCAGCCCGCTCCTCTCCAGGAACAGAACCAAAACTTGACACTCTCCCGAGGTGGCTCTGTTTCTCACACTCTTCCCTTCTGCTTCACTGCCCCCAGGAAAGGGTGTGAGCGCCCCCAGCGAGAGCACGCGCTGTCCACCAAGCAGCTCTGACGTGCCCGGGCATTGGCCCGCAGCCCGGAACACCTCACCTCCTCCTCACCCCGCAGGGCTCTCGAGGCAGCCCCTAGTCGCAGAACCACAGAACGCCAGGCAGCCTCGGGCCATAACCACTCCCTCTCCAGTTCAGTTCAGTTCAGTTCAGTTCAGTCGCTCAGTTATGTCCGACTCTTTTCGACATGAATCACAGCATGCCAGGCCTCCCTGTCCATCACCAACTCCCAAGTTCACTCAAACTTATGTCCATCGAGTAGGCAATGCCATCCAGCCATCTCATCCTCTATTGTCCCCTTCTCCTCCTGCCCCCAATCCCTCCCAGCATCAGAGTCTTTTCCAATGAGTCAACTCTTCACATGAGATGGCCAAAGTACTGGAGTTTCAGCTTCAGCATCAGTCCTTCCAATGAACACCCAGGACTGATCTCCTTTAGGATGGACTGGTTGGATCTCCTTGCAGTCCAAGGGACTCTCAAGAGTCTTCTCCAATACCACAGTTCAAAAGCATCAATTCTTCAGCGCTCAGCTGTCTTCAGAGTCCAACTCTCACATCCATACATGACCACAGGAAAACCATAGCCTTGACTAGATGGACCTTTGTTGGCAAAATAATGTCTGTGCTTTTCAATATGCCATCTAGGTTGGTCATCACTTTCCTTCCAAGGAGTAAGCGTCTTTTAATTTCATGGCTGCAGTCACCATCTGCAGTGATTTTGGAGCCCCAAAAATAAAGTCTGAAACTATTTCCACTGTTTCCCCATCTATTCACCATGAAGTGATGGGACCAGATGCCATGATCTTCATTTTCTGAATGCTGAGTTTTAAGCCAACTTTTTCACTCTCCTCTTTCACTTTCATCAAGAGGCTTTTTAGTTCCTCTTCACTTTCTGCCATAAGGGTGGTGTCATCTGCATATCTGAGGTTATTGATATTTCTCCCAGCAATCTTGATTCCAGCTTGTGCTTCTTCCAGCCCAGCGTTTCTCATGATGTAGTCTGCATATAAGTTAAATAAGCAGGGTGACAACATACAGCCTTGACGTACTCCTTTTCCTATTTGGAACCAGTCTGTTGTTCCATGTCCAGTTCTAACTGTTGCTTACTGACCTGCATATAGGTTTCTCAAGAGGCAGGTTAGGTGGTCTGGTATTCCCATTTCTTTCAGAATTTTCCACAGTTTATTGTGAGCCCTCAAGAGCCATCTGGCCTGTGAAGGGCACACATGGGCAGAGGTGAAAGGCCATACTGTTGCCACATGAGTCAAGTCTGGCTTAACCATGACTCCCCTCCCTGGCCCATCCCAGGAGTGCCCAGCCTGCCCCACCCAGGCTTGCTTTCATCAGAAAATCTGCCTCTCCTGCCCTTTCTTCATACACTGAGCTCCCGGGGGATAGGACTACCCTGTCCATTTTTCTGCAATGAGCACCTTAGCTCAGAGCTCAGCACCTCAAGAGGCAAGTTAAATGCTGGCTGCTGAGTAGAAGGGCCTGGAAGAGGCAGCAATGAGCTCTGATTCCCTGTTCAGGCAGGTCAGATTCCAGACTGTCTCTGCAGCAGGCTCATGTCAAGCCAGGGGTCAGCTGAGAAGTGAGCCCAAGACATCCAAGCGTCTCACGAGGAAGTCACGGGTGTGTCCACCTCTCCGAGGTCTCCAGTGGGACACTGTGCCAGTGGGCAGGGCAGTTCCTTGCCACGAGGCTTGCTGAGCCCAGAGCAGGTCAGTGTCCCTGCAGGGCTTGGGGGATGGGAGACAGGTATGCAAAGAGAGCCTGAGTCTTCCCTCTGCTCCTCAGGGCCAGCTTGCAGAGAGAGGCCAAGGCCAAACCGGCCCTGAGAGAACAAGTGGAGGTGGAGTAGCTCACGCAGCCTATCACTCAGGGCCAACCGCAGGCCGTCAGGTGACTGCAGGAAGGAAATGGAAAAGGCTACAGGAGAACTGCTGGGGAGGGTTATTAAAAAATATGGATTCTGGGGATTTCTTCCCTGGTGGTCCAGTGGCAAAGACTCCACACTCCCAATGCAGGGGGCCTGGGTTTGATCCCTGGTCAGGCAACTGGATCCCACATGCTGCAACTAAGAGTTTGCATGAAGCACCTGAAGATCTCACACCCAGCAACAGAGACTGGAGACCCTGTGTGCTGCACCTAAGACTCAGTGCAGCCAAATATATATATATATATATATATATATATAAAAAACCAGATTCCTAGTACATCGATGTGATCACAAAAACTGACAGTTTATCAATTTCCAGAGAAGTTAAACCTATACCCACCGTAGGACCCAGTCATTCCATGCCAGGTACTTAACCAGGAGAAAAGGAAAAATATATGTTCATAGAAAGACTTACACACAGTGTTCCCAGTCACTGTATTTGTAATAGCAAAAAAAAAAAAAAAAGTGGAAACAATCCAAATGTCCCAACAGGGGAGGAGATAAGGAAAGAACCTACAGTCACATGTAACGGTGTGAATGAATCTCAAAATACTTACACTGTGTGAAAGAAACCAGATGAAAAAGAGTACTGATTATGTGGTTCCATTTATAGAAATCTCCAAAAAAATGTCAACTCATCCATAGTGACAGAAAGCAGGATGAAGGATGGCCGGGGGTTGGGGGTGGGAGGGGAGGTAGGGGACGTGGACGGAGGGATTACAGGAGCATCTGGAAATTTCCAGGGTGACAGACAGGCTCACCAACTTGTGGTGCACGTTTCAGATAGGTGGATATGCCCAAACTTTTCACATAGTATACATATTATAAATATGCATAGCTTACCGCCTGCCAATTATATCTCAAAGAAGTGGCTTTAAAAGAATATAGGGAACTTCCTGGGGGTCCAGTTGAGCCATGCAATGCAGAAGACATGGGTTCAATCCCTGGTTTGGGAAGATTTCACATACCAGGGAGCAACTTTGCCCATGGGTCACAACTCCTGAAGCGCATGCACCCTCGAGCCCGTGATCTGCAACAGGAGAGGCCACTGCAAACAGAAGCCGACTTGCTGCAGTGGGAGAAAGCCCACACACAGCAACAGAGACCCAGTAAAGCCACACGCAAATAAATTAAATTAGATTTTAAAAAGACTATGGATCGCTGGGTACTAGCCTGGAGAGTGGAGGCCAGTCATGCCATGGCGGGGGTATTGCAGAATAAAGGGGGTGGGGTGCGGGCCTTCCCCAACACCCTGAGCAGAGCAACAAGGACCAGCCACAGGGACCCCAGGCTGCCGTCTTCCCTTGCCATGTCTATCCGCTCACAGGATGTACATAGGGACCATGTCTCAACAGCATCAGTTACCCCTCCAGGGGAAGTGTGTGGACATCTCTATCGCTATGTTAACATCTGGAAGCCCCGCCATGTCCCCCAGAACTCATCTGGAGCACCACCAGGAAGAGAAAAGTGCACACAGTCACCCAGTTGGATGGCGTCTATGCCCCAGTGCGGTGGTCTGTGAGCTCTCTCATGGGTCTGGCTAAACCAAAGCAGGTATCAGTTACCCATGCTCCATGTCTAACAAGTGGATGCCAAACAAGCTACCTTCTAGACTGTCACCACCTAATTTTTCACTTGAGAACATTTAGGCTAAAAATGTATTCACCCAGGTGAGGCTAAATCCTGGTCATGTTATCCAGAGATGTGGCCCAGGAATCATACATTTTTCCAAGTCACAAGGACAAGGGATGGAAATATGGCTATCAAGGGATTCCAACCCAATTTCTAATACACTTCAAAGTCAGGCTTAAAAGTCTGATATTATTACAATTATTTCTGCCTGTATATTTACTTTGTGGGTCTTTTTCTTTCTCGCTTCACTCACATGCTCAGGCACAAATGAAGACAGGAAAGAAAAATGCCAAAACATTAATGACTGGCAGAGTTCACTCCTTGGAGAAATTTTTCTATGATATGACTATATCACTGTTTTAAAAAAGAAAATATTGTAAAATAAAAACTTCATCTGCCAAACTTAATTGGTACAGAAGTGACAAAGAGCCTGATCATAATTGATCATTGTATAAGACCTGTGAACTACAGCATGCGTAGGCCAAGCATAGAAGAGCCCCAGATTAGAAGTTAAGACCTGGGTTCAGGTCTCAACTTGGCCCTAACTAGCTGTGTGCTACTCACCCTCTCTGGGCTTTTTCTCGTCTATAAAGGAAGACTTCATCCTCCCCAAAGTCCCTCCTCTCTTTGACATCCTAGGCCTCATTTCACATCCTATTGGATCTCAGATTTGCTGGAGTCTTACATCCCAATCTGCTAGCTATGTTGCTAAAATGTCAAAGGTGACTTCAAGAAAACCAAAAACACCCTCTGACTTTTCTAAACCTCATACTTTACAGCAGACTCTGAGCCACAAGCCTTTCCAGCAAAAGCCCAGTGTATCCCACCTCTGGCCTGTTTGTGTGAAATGTTAATCTGGCAAACAGAGGAGGAAAGACACAAGACTTTTCATCAAACCCCAACCAGGGGATTCTCAAAACCCACTGAGGTGCTATGAGAGCCATGGATAATTGCATCCTTGTCCGCATCTTCAGCAAGGATGAAGATCATCCAGCAAGATGGTCCCCAAGTCCTGTAGCCCTTCTTTTCTTGTCAGATGTTGACCCTAAGCACATAAGACCTGTTTTCATAATACTCAGTCCTCTCCTCGAACAAATGTTGCATTTTTACTCCAGTGAGTAATATCTGAATGCCTTCCAAAGAAACCCGTTTCATTTATTAGCATCTCAATTGGATCATAAGCCAGAAAGACCAGCAGCCAAAAGCACAACATGTCGTGACTTTAAAACCACAGCAGCAAAAAAAAAAAAAACACAAAAACTCTGTCTTGAAGAATTTGGACTTGACCCCAGTTCCAAAGGTCATCATTTATCACAGGAAATAAAGGGTTCATGTATGTTTTTCTTCCTCTGTATCAAGTCGCCATCAGAGGAAAGTTTACATAAATGAAACACAAAATTGAAAGGACTGCCTGTCTCCAGGAAGTGGTAACACGATCCACGGTCAGAGATCCAGCCCTGCCCAGTGAAAAGGAAGCTCTCTCAGGGTGCCCTCATCTGTTTCTAAAAGGTCAAGTGCAGGTCACAGGCACACAATCGGTCCAGGTCACTGCTCAGAGAACAGAAACCAAAGATGCTGATCAACCATATGCTCTCCTCACTTCACTCCGGGTGTTTATCGGGGCTGTATCCCCAGCAACAGTCAGGAAGCTTGCTCTCCACCCTGGGCAATGGTCACACCCATGATGACGGTGATACAAAGCACTAGCTGCCACTTACGGAGTCTTACCAATGTGCCAGTGACTATACTCTGTATCATTTCATCTTCCCCAAATGCAGCATCATTAGCCCATTTTACAGATGAGGAAACTGAGAGCCCTAGGAAGCTAGCATGTGGCCAAGCCATAATATAAATCCCAGGTTCTGAACCACTTTTCAATATTGCACTCTGAGAAATTTCAAATTAGGAGGGTCTTCGCATTTTCACAGCAACTCCCTCATAGCAGTAGGAACCTGCCGCCCACAGAGGCCAAGAGATTCACCAAAGGCCACCTGGTGAGAGCTGGAACTGACGCAGGAATCCTCAGGTGCTGACTTTCCTGGGAGTATCCTTGGGGCTGCAACCCAGTCCTCAGAGCTCACCCAGGGGGACTAGCTCTGTTAAATGACACGAGGGAACATCACCCAAGGGGATAGAGAAACCTACACAATAGCATTCCTTCAACTGGCAAAGATGCACCCAACCCCACCCCTGACCCTCTGGCCACCCACCTCCCACCCAAGCTGCAGACAGCAGGCTGGAAAGGAACATACCCAGACTCGCTTCAGGGGACCCAACACTGTCACCAAAGGAAACAACCACCTAGACCAGCCACGTAAAGACACCTGCTAGGTTTCCTACCAATCGGATACCACTTATAGTACCAGGATGACACGCAGAAAGGATAGGCTGATCGCCTTCTGAAGGCAGCCCCGTGGGTAAGTGCGGAAGGGAGCCACACAATGAATGTGAGCCCTGCGATGAACGTCACCCCTGGGATCTCTCCACAAGTCTCCCCCTCGCCTGTTTTCCCTCCCACATTGTGTGCAATGGGAACTCTCAGCCACTGCTGGTGGGAATGCAAAATGGTCCAACCACTTTGGAAGACAGTTTGGCAGTTTCTTGTAAGAACCCAACATTCTCCTACCATGTGATCTAGCAATTGCATTCCTTGGTATTAACCTAGAGTTGAAAACTTCCATCCACACAAAAACCTGCACAAAGATATTTACAGCAGCTTTATTCATAATTGCCAAAACGTGGATGCAACCACAATGTCCTTCAGTCGCATAAGTCGTTTCAGTCACATCTGACTCTGTGATCCCAGGACTGAAACCCACCAAGCTCCTTTGTCCACGGACTTCCCCAGGCAACAATACTGGAGTGTGTTGCCAAGCCTTCCTCCAGAGTATCTTCCTGACTTAGGGATCAAACTCCCTGTCTCTTAGGTCTTCTGCACTGGCAGGCAGGTTCTTTACCACTGCTGCTGGTGCTGCTAAGTCGCTTCAGTCGAGTCCGACTCTGTGCGACCCCATAGAGGGCAGCCCACCAGGCTGCCCCGTCCCTGGGATTCTCCAGGCAAGAACACTGGAGTGGGTTGCCATTTCCTTCTCCAATGCATGAAAGTGAAAAGTGAAAGTGAAGTCAAAAGTGTCCAACTCTTCGTGACCCCATGGACTACAGCCTACCAGGCTCCTCGGTGCATGGGATTTTCCAGGCAAGAGTACTGGAGTGGGGTGCCATTGCCTTCTCCATCTTAACCACTAGGAATGGATAAATAAACTGTGGTGCATTCAGACAATGGAATATTAATCAGCTAAAAGGATATATGCTATCAAGGCATGAAAAGACATGGAGGAAACGTAAATCTATGTTACTAAGTAAAAAAAAAAAAAAAAAAAAATCCGAGAAGGTTACAGACTGTATGATTCCAACTATATCACATTCTAGAAAAAGCAGAACTATGGAGACAGTAAAAAAGATGAGTGGTTGCCAGGGGTTTGAGGTAGGGAGAGTTGAATAAGCAGAGCACAGAGGGTTTTGGGGGCCGTGAAACTTCTGTATGATACACAGAAAGGTGGATACATTTGTCCAAAGCCACAAAAGTACATCAGCAAAAGTGAACCCTAATGTAAACTACGGACTCTATACCTATGATGTGCCCTGAAGGTTCATCAGTTGTTACAAAGCTGCCACTCCAGTGGGGAATGTTAATAATGGAGGAGGCTTTCCACATCTAGGGGCAGGGGATATATGAGAACGCACTCTAGTTTACTTTTAATTTGTTGTGAAGCTAAAACTGTTCTAAAATCTTTAAAAAAAAAAAAAAAATTAAGTATACAGCTCAGCCACTTTCCCATCAAACAAACCCCAAAACCACAGTCAAAGATTCAGTGGCCAATGGGAACAAAGCCGGAGGAAATAAGTCCCGCCCTGTGGGTCGGAGCAGTGGTCTACCCACACCTGTGGTCTGAGGCACCAAGGCCTAGGGCGTCCTGGATGGGCTTGAGAAAGCCTGGGGCCAGAGTGTTGAGGCTGGCACCCGGTCCCCGACATCCAGTAATGACCACCATGGATTGCTCATGGATAAATTTACTTTAAATTTTACTTAAAATGTGTTTTAGGCAGTCATGTGGAATCAGCACACTCTTGAAGTACTCCTGAACTTTACCACCTGCTGTACCAAGGCCGGCGGCAGGACCCCACCATGCAGCTGCATTCGGAAGAGATCACAGCAAAGTCCCCTTTGTGCCGCTGGGGTCCATCGGGGCCTCCAACACTCCCGGCCTCCAGGCAGGTGCCAGTGGGCACCTCTCAGAGTCACTTCCTGTGAGCTCAGGGTGGAGCTGCCAAGGCCCCCTTCTGGAAGTCCACAGTCTCCCCCTGACCTGGTGCAATCCCCTCTCTGACCAGGCCTTTTTTTTTTCACATGAATATCTATTTGTTTGGCTGCACAGGGTCTTAGTTACAGCATGTGGGATCTACTTCCCCCACCAGGGATGGAACCTGGGCCTCCTGCATGGGGAGCTTGGAGTCTTAGCCACTAGACACTGGGGAAGTCCCCTGACTGAGCCTTTAAAAGTGGTTAAAGGTGCCCCATTAACCCCTTAGCTGTCCTCATATTCTGAGGCAGAGGGCCTAGAATATGCCTGGTGTTGAAGGGGAGGACCATCTCTGGATCTGTCCAAGAATCCTAGAAGGTCCAGGGTGGAAGGACTTTGAAGACTGTCAACACAGACCTCTGTATCCTTATCCCTCCCCTGGGGCCGTCCAGCTTCTGCCTGAAGCCCTCTGGGAATAGGAATCAAACCTCTCCAGGGAAGCTCGGGTCCCAAGGCAGCAGGGCAATGCTCTGGCCTCCTGTCACTCCAGATCTATGAGCTGGACCACAGATGACTTAGACGATCTGATAGGGTCAGGCTTTGAGAAGTTCAAAGGCCGTGACCACTCCGTCTGCTCCTCACTCCCCACCGTTCCACTTTCTTTGAGATTCTCTTGTACCCCCAATGCCCTTTTCTAAGGACACTGCACACTGGCCTTTTGGAATGAAGTTCATCAGTCAGGGCAAACCCCTGACCCACCATCTGCGGGTTCTGTGCCAGGCCCCACCTAAGCACCTTACAAACTCAGGCACAGTTCATGCTTGCAGTCACCCTGGCAAGAGGATGACAGATGCTCAGAGAAGATAAGCAGCACCTGCAAGGTCACACAGCTGGTAGGAGCAGGAGTGGGTGTGCAAACCCAGGTCTGTTTCCAGTCATTATCTGTGCCTCCTGTACAAGGCTGAAGTCCAGAACATTCTGAACTGTTTCTGATGAACAGACCATCATCTACATCTGGGAGGATCACATCAACCTACAGTGACGAAAGCCTTGATTTTACTTCTAAAGTGAAGTGGGTCTCCTGGCAAGCCTTTCCCAACAGGATCTCTGAGGACAAAACAGGGCCCAACAGACAAATAACAAGAGCAGCTAGCGTGTATCACCCATCAGAAAGTCTCCAAATATTAACTCCTTTAAGCCTCCCACCAAGGTCAGTACTGTTTTTTTTTAAAGGGAGAATTTTATTTTTTGTAATTATATTTATTTACTTTTGGCTGTGCTGGGTCTTCGTTGCTGCTTGGGCTTTTCTCTAGTTGTGATGCTTGGGCTTCTCACTGCAGTGCCTTCTTCTTGTGGAGCACAGCTCCAGGGTGTGCAGGCTTCATCAGTTGTGGCTCTCAGGTTCTGGAGCACAGACAGGCTCAGTGGTCACGGCACAAGAGCTTAGTTTCTCCGTGCATGGCACATGGGATCTTCCCAGACCAGGGATCGAATCCGTGTGTCCTGCACTGGCAGGCAGACTTTTTACCAGTGAGCCACCAAACACACAGAAGAGGAAACACACAGATCAGGTAAGCAACTTCCCCAAAAGTCACACAGCTGCTGGAACTGGGGCTCAACCCTGACTAACCTCGCTCTCAAACACGGTTTTTTCTCATTAGAGTCAGAGGCCTGATGTTGCTCTCCATCACCGCTGCCGGCGACTGAACCTCCAAACGTGGGCCAGCCCTGACCGTGTGAGTCATTTACGAGCTCTGGACCAGCCAAGGTCTTCAGACTCAGTGACTCAGCGCAGCCGCCGGGGTCCAGGGCTCCAGCTCTCTCTTTGTCAAGTGCAAAGATCTGTATATGCTAAATGTCTGTTTACCGGAGCAAAACAAAGAAGTCAATGCAGGCAAACAAAATCTGTAGGAAACACATGGTTTCAGCAAGTCACTGGGGCAGCAAACAATAGAAGGGAAAAGGCCACGCAGAATCTCTGCAAAGAGAAACTGCCTCATGGGTCCCAGACCTGCACACCCCTGACTTTTGCCAGCAGCTGGGGGTGGAGGGTGGGAGGTGGAAGAGACTCTAAAGAAGTTGAGGCCAGCGTCTGAGAGGCCCTGGGCCTGCACGGCGCCTCTCTGAATGACCAGAGCCCCAAAGGGCGTGGGAGGATGTAGCAGAACACGTGTGACCAGGGTGGAGCTTCCGGCCAAGCACAACGTCCCTCCCTGCCGCGTCTACGGAGCCGGCGCCTCCCCAGGGTCCACAGTGCTGTCGGACGGTGAGCTTAGGAAAGCGCCCGTCTGCTATTATTCAGCAACTTCTAGGCGGGTCCTGTTATTATTATTAACAAAGATAAGATTACAACTAATAATAACGCATGACATTTAAATGCATTTCGTACTATAGCTTCAGCCTTGTTCTCTGAGGCAGGGTAGAGTTCAAATTCCACGTGTGTACTGCTCCAGTGGCCGCGAGTGCCAATTGGCAGATGAAATTTCCAGAGCCTTCTTAAGAATGGATTTTTTTCTTTTTCCTTTGAGCAGGTATGCCAGGTACCATGCACTTGGAGCTGCTGGAAGGAAAAAGCCTGTTGTCTTACTTACCAAAGTGGTACCTAACTCTCTACTTCACACCTCTCAAAAGAAACCTCTGGACATCTCCTAGAGGTCCCCAAGACACACACACATACACTAATCGTGCCTTCACCTTTGAAGGTCTCTGAGAAGGTCAGCTTGTGTTGCAAACTCAGCCATGGGCAGCATGAACCAGACTCGCACCAACCAGCACACGTTCCAAGTTAGACAGGAGACAACACACAAGTAAGCCCACCAACGCAAGATCACAAATGTTGGCGAGCGCTGGGAAAGGAAGAAATGACAGCAGGGCTATAACTGAGAATAATGGGGCTGCTGGGGGTCCTCAACGGAGCCCAACTACTTAAGACAGCAAATAAAGGCCTCTCCGAGGAGGTGAGGTTTATTAGGCCAGACCCTGAAGGTCAAGCGAGACATCACAAGGGTGAAGGGCAGGGAGAGGATGCTAGGGATCCAGGCAACGGAACCAGCACACAGGAAGGTCTGCTGAAAGATCTAACAGGCCCCTCATTGGCAGAGGGGCGGGGCAGGCCCAGCCAAGCCCCTTCCCTCCTGAAGGTCAACATCACTGGCTTGGAGCTGACGAGCATCTTCCCTTTTCCAGGGAAAAGGCCTGGAGAGCAGAATCTGGTAATTCCCGTTAGTTCTGATCACTGCCTCTGGACCAGCTCATTCAAGTGTGTGAGGTCTCCAAAGAGGGCCTGCCCACGGGGACCCTCGGCAATGTCAGTCTTGACTGCTCTTGTCCCAGGGCCACTATATTAAAGACCACAGGATGCTCTCAGGAAATCCCTTCCTTACGGACACCTCCGGCCTCCCACCTGCACCCATGCTTCCCTCCTCACAGGAAGCAGCCACGACTATTGTTTATTGTTCTCGAGCAAGTTACGGCAATTGTCAGCAAAGAGGCCACGCGCCACAGTAAGCAAGAAGGTATCGGGTCTACAAACTTCCTGTGAAAAGTCCGGCTTTGCTTAGAAAGGATGCCGGCTCGTTTCTACCGTTTCCATTAAAGAACGAACAAAACCTGTGCCCAGAAGAGTGTGCGCTGAGGTACAGTTACGATCCACCTGAGACCCAGGCCCCAGCTCTACCCTGATGAGGGGCCAGAACACCCATGCCCTCTGGAGGGGGCTTCCAGGCCCACGGGGTCTCAGCTGCCAGGAGAGGGCTCCCCCGGGGCCGTCCAGTCCCAAGTCGCTCAGGAAGCCTCTGCAGACAACTGATGAACCAGACCTTCAGGGCCAGGTCTAGAGATGGGCCAGCAAGCATTCTCTAGGGACTAAACAGAGCACACACTCCACCCACCCCCCTCCCTCATATCCTGGGATGGCCAAGATGACAACGGTTAGTGAGCTTATCATGTGCCGTGTTTCAAGGAATTAAATCTCAGAAATTCTATCATTATCCCGATTTTACAGGTGACAATACAGAGGCTCAGGAAAATTAAATGAATTAGGTCACATCCTAATGGGTAAAAGAGCTAGGATTCAAGCTTAGGCCACTTGACTTACTCCAACCTCAAAATCATGCCCCCTCTATGCAACACAAGTGCCCAAGGAGGTCTGGCTCATTGATGGGGCTGCACACATTGAGGAAGGTCCGCAGACATCAGGACCAACTGCTGACACCCGCACATGGGAGTCTGCCCAGAGGCGGAAGGAAAGGAAGCTGGGACTTCATCTATGGTAAAATCACGTCTTTGCACAGAAAAACAATCCATCCAAAAACCAGGAATATGAAGTGCTGGATTTTTGTTGTTGTTGATTTTTAATACTTATTTTTTTGGCTGTGGTGAGTCTTTGTTGCTTCACGTGGGCTTTCTCTAGTTGTGGCGAGCGGGGTCTCCTCTTGTTGCGTGGGCTTCAGTAGTTGCAGCACGGGCCTCAGTAGCTGAAGGCTCTAGAGTACAGGCTCAGTAGCCGTGGCGCACAGGCTTAGTGGCCCCGAGGCATGTGGGATCTTCCCAGACCAGGGATCGAACCTGTGTTGCTTGTGTTGCAAAGCAGATTCTTCACTGGACCACCAGGGAAGCCCCCTGAATTTTGTTTTGTCTTAAATTATTTCTTTCTACCTAATGAACACAAAGGTTGTTTGAAAGCTGACTATGCTAATTCAGCTTTCCCATCAGCTGCTTCAGAAGCAGGTGAGAGATGCATGGCACATACAGAGAATGTCTCCATCTGGGAGCACACAGGGCTGTGGGTGAGGCCAGGGCACAGAACAGGCAGGGGGTTGGTACTCATCGTCCATACCTTGGGCTTGGCCACCTGGAGACACACCCTGCGTGTGGACAGTGTCCCTTCGGGCGGGGACACTCATCTGGGATGGGCACAAGTAAGGGCACCCTGTCTTCTTCCTCGTGTCTGCGGAAATTGTGGTGGCTTGTAGTCCCATCCTCGGGGACTCCGTTTCTTATGAGGCAGTGCCTAGGGTTTTGGACGAGGCTGGACAGACGACGCTGAGGATACATACTCTGACACCCAAGCAGCCCCCTAGTTCCACATCACCATTCATGTGGCTGAGCTGGGATAGCACTCCATCAAACCCACAGCTTTGAAAACGCTCCCAGAAACCTCTGATCAGACCCGCTCATTTCATGGAAGACAAAACCCAGGTCCACAGCAGTCACTGCACCGACTTGCTGCAGAATCCCAGACTGGTCAAGGGCTTTTCCCCCTGTACTGCCACAAGAGCCTTCTAAGAGCGGTAGGATGAGGTCAACTTGGTTCTGACAACAGCTGAATGACCATGATCAGCATCTCCTGGGCAGTGAAAGAAAGTGAAAGTCGCTCAGTCATGTCCAAGTCTTTGCAGACCCTTGGACCATGCCGTCCATGGAAATCTCCAGGCCAAAATACTGGAGTGAGTAGCCATCCCCTTCTCCAGGGGATCTTCCCAATCCAGGGACTGAACCCAGGTCTCCCACATTGCAGGCGGATTCTTTACCAGCTGCACCACAAGGGAAAGGGGAGGACCTAAGCCATCCTCCCTTACCTTCCCCTCCACTCCTGCCCAATCCTGATCGATCAGTTATAAGTGCCAATCATGTGCCTTCTTGGCCAAGACTGGACGCCTGACCTTGGGCTCCATGTAGAATCCGCCTTCCTTGCTTCCTATGCTGGACACAAGGATTGGATAGCATGTTCCCTTGGCTTGACCCAACAGCCTTACCAATTAAACTTCCTCACCTTTAAAAACACACAAGTCATGAAAGGGAAGGAAAAGCTCATTGGATGGTGGCTGAGCATCTGGGAAGGGCTCTCCTTGGGAAAAACAACTAGCATTGTTTCTAAAAGTAGGTTAAGAATTCAGACCGCTAGGGCCCACGGCAACCTCAGATTAACCTCCCAAAGACAATGGACACAACTGTTCCACTTCAGGACATCCTCCGAGGAGAAGCCAGGGGTGTCCTCTGTCTCCAGGTGGCCCCAGGCTCAGCTAAGGACACAAATTTTTAGCATAAGGTCCCACTCTCAGGACCTCATTTAAATCTGATCACCTCCCAAAGGCTCACCTCCTAAATCTTATCACAATGGAAGTTAGAGCTTCAACCTGTGAATTCTGGAGGATACAAATATTCAGTCCACAACCCTAATTTTGAAATGAAACTCCTTGCTGTTCCATTCATTTACTCAGGAGCCTCAGCAAAGGCCTGCTCTACCCTGAGCCTCAGTTTCCTCATCTGTAAAACAAGGCTGGTGATGTCTGGCTCACAGAGGAGTTAAGAAGATTAAGGAGAGATTTCCCTGGTGGTCCAGTGGCTAAGAGTCCACGCTCCCAATGCAGGGGCCTGGCTTCAGTCCCTGGTCAGGGAATTAGATCTCACACGCCGCAGCTAAGAGTGTGAGTGCCACAGGTAAGACCCAGTGCAGACAAATACAAAAGTATTTAAAAGGAAAAAAAAATTAAGGAAACTAAGGAACAGAAAGATAGAGCCCGACACATGAGCAAGACAGTGTGACTGTGTGTGTTAGTCGCTTAGTCGTGTCCAATTATTTACAACCCCATGGAGTCTACCAGGCTCCTTTGTCCACGAGATTCTCCAGGCAAGAATACTGGAGTGGGTTGCCAGGCCTTTCTCCAGGGGATCTTCTCAACCCGGGGATTGAACCTGGGTCTCCCATATTGCAGGCAGATTCTTTACAGTCTGAGCCTCCAGGAGAGGAATACAAAAATTATGGGCAGGAGAGGAATACTTTGAGACCAGACACAGGTGCTTGATTCTCAGAGGGAAGGCCCCTGGGCTCCTGGCAGGGAGGGTAAAATAAGCCAAGGCTGCTGGGTGTCCCAAGAGGCTGCTGCGAGTCCCTTCCCCTCAGTTCAGCATGGAGAGGCACAAAAGGATAGAAGGAGCCTTGAAGTCGGCCCCCAGCGAGAAACTGCACACCCTAGGATAGGTCTGCCCCTTCCTCTTTGGACCCTAAGATGCTATACACATTACTGGGTTTGGTCAGTAATAGCAACAATTAACATTTAAGTGCTTGGTTGAGGCTAGCCCTTGGGCTAAACCCATGCTTTGCATTATCTCTATCAATGGAACCTCAATTTTCTTTCCATTTTGCAGATGAGAAAACTGAGTACAGGGTAGTTGGGGAATTATTAAGATCAGACAGCTCCTAAATGGTGGGTAAAAAATCAAGTTCAGGTCATTTGACTCCAAAGAGGACCCCAGTCTACACTCTTGACCTCCACTCAATCAGATGCTGATTGGGTGGCTGAAGATGCTGTGAAAAAGACTCTGGCAACAGTCCCTCAGCCAGTGACTGATGGGAGATGGTTTAGAGAACCCAGCTACCTGGCCCCCGGGTGGAAGAGACCTCAAGTGTGTGCTCTGTACTGCTTCTCAGAGTTCCCCGAGGGATAAAGTGTGGGCTGCCCCAAAAGGTAAAAGGTTTGATGGAACACAATTTTTTGGCTTCCTTCGTTTTCTTCACTTCTCCACTGCCCCACTGGTGTTTCCTGGGACCATCCCCCAAATAAACCACATACACTCCAATCACTGGCTCAGAGGCTAGTTCTGGGATAATCTGAACTAAAACAGGTAAGGTAAACAGAGTAGCTTCATGCACTTCACAATGAAAACAGCCAAGCTTATCATGGCTCGGAGCTGTTTGGAGACTAAACTATAGCCTCATCACTGGTGAGAATGCAAAATGCTACAGCTCTTTGGGAAACAGCTTGGAAGTTTCTTATAAAGTTAAACATACACTTACCATATGACCCAGCAATCCCACTCCTAGATGTTTACCCAAGGGAAACGAAAACTTATGTTCACACAAAAAGCTGTTCATGAATGTTTATAGTGGCTTTATTCATAGTCGCTAAAAACTGGAAACAATCCAAATGGCTTTCAACTGGGGAACAAATAAACAAACAATGGAATACTACTCAAAAATAAAAGGGAGCTTATACACATGGCAACACGGTGAATCCAAATGCACTATGCGAAGTGAAAGAAGACAGACTCAGAAGGCTACGACCTGCGTGACTCCATTTATATAACATGCTTATATTGACACGACATAGGGATAGAAAATAAATCCAGGGTTGCCAGAACCTGGGGGTGGGAGAAGAGGTAACTATAATGGAATCTGGGGGAACTTCAGGGCTGATGAAAATGTTCTTGATTGTGGTAGGAGTTATATGACTGTATATATTTGTTAAAATGTACAGATCCATGCACTCACTCTAAAAAGGTAAATTTTATACCTTAATGGAATAAATAGGGAAAATAAAAGATAATAAAAGCAACAGTCTAAGCAAGGGCCCCAAACATGCTCCCAGACTAGTTGTCCAAGATGCTCTTAGACTATCTCAACAGTAGCCCAGGTGAGACGTAAATAAAGATTGGCACCCAAATTGATCAGACAGCCCAGCCCATCCACAGCATCCCTTCATCCGTAGGCTAAGCCCCGACTTGGCCCCAACATTCTCAAGATATGACATACTCCCACCCATAACAGTGCCCCAAGGGGAGCCATGGCAGACTTAGGGAGCTGGGGGAAAGGACATTTTCCTTCCCAACTCAAAATCGCTGCTTTAGCTTCTCCTTAGGCAGTGTAGCCAGTCTACCAGGGTGAGAAGGTTGACCTAAGTTTCCATCAGACAAATTAGAAACAACTTCCAAACACTCACCAGAGAACTCAACGAGGCTAATGGGGGCTGTGATTACAGTTCAAATGAATGGAGCATCTGGAATTCCCTGGTGGCCCAGTGGTTAAGACTCCACGCTGCCAGTGTAAGAGGCACAGGTTTGATCCCTGGTTGGGAAACTATGATCCCACGGGCCGAACAGTGTGGCCAAAGAATATAATTAATTAATTATCAAGTAATTTTTAAAGGAATTTAGTTAAAGAAAGTCGAGTACTGAAGAATTGATGCTTTTGAACTATGGTTAGAGAATACTCTTGAGAGTCCCTGGGACTGCAAGGAGATCAAACCAGTCAATCCTAAAGGAAATCAGTCCTGAATATTCATTGGAAGGACTGATGCTGAAGCTAAAACTCCAACACTTTGGCCACCTGATGCCAAGAACCAACTCACTGGAAAAGATCCTGACATTGGAAAAGACTGAAGGCAGGAGAAGGGGACAACAGAGAGAATGAGATGGTTGGATGGCATCCCCAACTTGACGGACATGAGCTTGAGCAAGCTCTGGGAATTGGTGATGGATAGGGAAGCCTGGTGTGCTACAATCCATGGGGTTGCAAAGAGTCGGACATGACTGAGAGACTGAACTGAATTTAAAAAATGAAAGCGGCATTAACAGATTGCTAAACAAAATGTGATATATCCACCCAATGGAATATTACTCAGTCACCAAAAGGAATGCAGTACTGATACCTGCCACCACAGAGATGAACCTTGAAAATGTTATACTAAGTGAAAGAAGTCCAACGCAGAAGGCCACATAGTGTATAATCGATTTATGTGAAATGTCCCGCAAGAGAGAACACAGACTAGAGGTGGCCTGGCGCTGCAGCTGGGGCAAATGGTGCGTGGCTGCTCACGGAGGGCAGGGCTTCTTTGGAAGTGTTTTGGATACTTTCCTGGAAAGTGTTTTGGAATCAGTGTTGATGGTTGCACAACATAATGAATACATTAAAATTCCCTGAAATGCACACTTGAAATGGTGAATTTTATGATATTTATGTCTCAACTTTTTGAAAAAGGAAAGAAAAGAAAGGGGCTCAAAGGCCAAACACTCATTACCAGAGTCCCAGCCACTACCCCAGAGTCCAAGGAAAGTGGCTCATAAGCCTAAGGAATGGGTCAGGGTGGGAGAGGGGAGGAGCAGGCGGGTGCCTGGCCTGCGGCCATTTCCCCAGACCCACAGGCCTCGACCCAGCCATTCCAACCTCCAACGAGTTTCCTAAATTCTCTGAACCCAAAGCCTTTCTGCAAAGAGCAGAGAGGGCCCGGAGGAGGGAGGAAGGGGGCTGTGGGTGACCAGGGACCCCTGGAGCTGGGGCTCTGCCTCCGCTCATATGCTACACGCAGCTTCCTTTTCACAGCTGTTTTTCCCCATTAGACCATGAACCCCCTGAGCACGAGGACGGGCTCTGCTTTGCTCACCACTATGTCCTCAGTCCCTGGAGCCTTATGTGACACAGTGGGACGAATGAGACCAGAGAGGAAATTAAAATCTGATCCAAAACATCACAATATACTGTCTGAAGACTCCAGTTGCACAGAACAGACAAAATCTTTTTCTGGGCTCAGAGGGACAGGATTCAAGTTCTGGTTATGCAAGCCTGGGTGGGTCATGGGTCTTCTCTGACCTTCAGTTTCCTCTTCCTTTTAAAAGGGCTGTGTGGCCAAGATGACCTTTCAGCACTTCCCCCAAACTCAAGCACTGTATGCTTCTGAAAGCATTCTGTATTTTCTGAAAGCTCAGAATTAAGACAGTGCCATTGCAGAGGGCAGTCACCAGCCAGAAGACCCCCGCCCCTGCGCATCTCCCCACTTCGACCCCGTCTGCCTCATCCTTTCTGCTTAAGGTTTAGTTTAGTCTAAAGGCAAGAGTCAGAAGAGATGCATTAGCTACACTGACTAAGGCATAATACTTTCCATCAGGTGTCACAGCATTATGTACTTTCTCCTTTTCCTGGGGGACTCGGAAAAACGATCTATACTAGCATCTGAAAATAAATGTGTTCAGTGAAAAATCATGTGCGCACGCACACACACACACATCCCCCTGGGGCAAAGAATAGCCAAGAGCTCAAACCCTCCAGGCCCCCCTCCCCCAGGCCAAGCTCCAGAAGCTGCATCCGGAAGATGTTGCATTTTTCTGGAATTGTGTCATTATTCACAGAGAAGTTCACTCTCAGGCCTCGCACCCACCCTAGCACAGGGCTGGGCAGCCCAGAGCCACAGTGAAGAAAGAGCTGGCCACTCGCACCATTTTTATGGTGAGTTATGACCTCCAAACCAGCAGAGTGTGCGCCGAGGACAGAGCAGGGGTGCTGGTCCAGCCATGGAGAGGCCAAGCATCACACATCAGGGACCAGATGCACGCAGAGCTTGGACTCAGTCAACAGGGCAGATAAAGCAGAGCAGCTGCACCGTGGATGCTAAGCTTCCAGTTAAAGGGGGAACACGGGCTGGGGGGCAGGCTTGTCCCTCTCCTCCATAGGCTTCCCGCAGCCAGCAGGGCCCAGGGGGCTGTGGAGACCACCACATGGGAGAAGCTGACATCAGCGACCTGCCGTGATATGTTTTCTGATGCAACCCAGAAGCCGGGATAGTCCACGGCTGCCCTAATCCCGGATGCTCATCCTTCAGTTCAGTTCAGTCGCTCAGTCATGTCCGACTCTTTGCGACCCCATGAACTGCAGCACGCCAGGCCTCCTTGTCCATCACCAACTCCCGGAGTTCACTCCAGACTTGGTGTCGATCAAGTCAGTGATGCCATTCAGCCATCTCATCCTCGGTCGTCCCCTTTTTCTCCTGCCCCCAATCCCTCCCAGCATCAAAGTCTTTTCCAATGAGTCAACTCTTCGCATGAGGTGGCCAAAGTACTGGAGTTTCAGCTTTAGCATCATTCCTTCCAAAGAAATCCCAGGGCTGATCTCCTTCAGAATGGACTGGTTGGATCTCCTTGCAGTCCAAGGGACTCTCAAGAGTCTTCTCAACACCACAGTTCAAAAGCATCAATTCTTTGGCGCTCAGCCTTCTTCACAGTCCAACTCTCACATCCATACATGACTACTGGAAAAACCATAGCCTTGACTAGACAGACCTTAGTCGGCAAAGTAATGTCTCTGCTTTTGAATATGCTACCCAGGTTGGTCACAACTTTTCTTCCAAGGAGTAACTGTCTTTTAATTTCATGGCTGCAGTCACCATCTGCAGTGATTTTGGAGCCCCAAAAAATAAAGTCTGACACTGTTTCCACTGTTTCCCCATCTATTGCTCATGAAGTGATGGGACCAGATGCCATGATCTTCATTTTCTGAATGTTGAGCTTTAAGCCAACTTTTTCACTCTCCTCTTTCACTTTCATCAAGAGGCTTTTTAGTTCCTCTTCACTTTCTGCCATAAGGGTGGTGTCATCTGCATATCTGAGGTTATTGATATTTCTCCCAGCAATCTTGATTCCAGCTTGTGTTTCTTCCAGTCCAGCGTTTCTCATGATGTACTCTGCATAGAAGTTAAATAAGCAGGGTGACAACATACAGCCTTGACGTACTCCTTTTCCTATTTGGAACCAGTCTGTTGTTCCACGTCCAGTTCTAACTGTTGCTTACTGACCTGCATACAGGTTTCTCAAGAGGCAGGTTAGGTGGTCTGGTATTCCTATCTCTTGAAGAATTTTCCACAGTTTCTTGTGATCCACACAGTCAAAGGCTTTGGCATAGTCAATAAAGCAGAAATAGATGTTTTTCTGGAACTCTCTTGCTTTTTGATGATCCAGCGGATGTTGGCAATTTGATCTCTGGTTCTTCTGCCTTTTCTAAAACCAGCTTGAACATCAGGAAGTTCACGGTTCATGTATTGCTGAAGCCTGGCTTGGAGAATTTTGAGCATTACTTTACTAGCATGTGAGATGAGTGCAATTGTGCTCATCCTTAGAATTTGAAAATTCCACCAAGGGCCAATATGATCTATTCTACCGCTGAGATCAGAGGGGAATGGGGTGGTGCATCATCCCTGGACTCACTGCTGAGCCATCTCCAAGTGGAGGAAGCCATAGCAAGGGGATTCCCTGGTGGTCCAGTAGTTGAGAATCTGCCTGCCAATGCAGGGGACATGGGTTTGATCCCTGGTCTGGGAAGATCCCACATGCCTCGGAGCAACTAAGCTGGTGTGCCAAATTCACTGAGCCCTCATGCCCTAGAGTCCATGCTCCTCAACAAGAGAATCTGTCACAGTGAGAAGCCTGCACACTGCAATGAAGAGAAGCCCGCACGCTGCAATGAAGAGTGGCCCCCACTTGCCACGACTAGGGGAGGTTAGCACAGCAGGTTAGGACAGCCAGCCGGAGTGATGAGACAGTCAAGGAAAGCCAGGCCAGCTCACCTACTAGATGTAGGACAGGTCAGTCCACACTGACCATGACCCTTGCCCTCTAGCATCCATCACTTTCTCTAAAAACTTTTGGCCTTTGGTACACTTGATTTACTGACTCCAGGGAAAGAGGATGACTTACTTGATAAATAAATCTGGGCAAGTTGCAAAGTTCAAAACTTCAACCGTGGCCTAATCTCTTGGTTTCTTTAAGAAAAAGAAATTGGAGTCTCCTCCAAGACCCAATATACATGAGGCAAAAATCAATGAATGACCCCTAAACCCCTCGCTGAATCTCACTAGTCAGGAACTGACAACTAAAAGCAAATTCAGGAAGGTCACAATTCCACCTGTTAACAGTCCCACCTTTGCCTGTAAGTCAGGAGAAAAGAGAAGTGGAGAATGTTCTACAGGAATATGGAAAGGTGGCTTGATGGGAAACGTGAGGACAAAAGGAGGACGCTATTTGCCTAAGGCCATGCTGCTACCCGGGGTAGAGTGGAAACCAACTCAGGCTTGACGATGCCTGGACCAGTGCTCTTCTCTCAGCGCCCCACTGTAGCCATTGCACCCAGGTGTCAGTCTTCTGGGGGCCAGGGGAGCCTCCGTCCCAGGGACACGCATTCATGGACCCTCTCCCCACTTCAGCCCTGGGAAAGGGCTGTGCTCCTACTCACTGGGATCCAGCTGAGCCTCTCCTGGGAGCCTCATCATCTCTGTCCTCAGATTCCAAAAGTGGAAGGAGCAGGGCAGCTCTCTAGTCTATCACAGGCCTGGGCTGCCAGCAATCACAGCATGGTGGCCAGCTGCTCCCACCATCAGGGCCAGAGGCTGGGGCCACCAGTCTCCACCCACACTGACCGCATGGTTTCCCTTTCATGCATCTGTCTCCAAGATGGTCTAGCTATTCAACACCTGCCCATCAGCACATCTGGCAAGGACCAGCATCCACAAGGACCTGCCAGGGGGAGTGTTGCCTTATTCCACATCCCTGGGCCTGGGCTGAGGTTGGCGCACTGTCCAGAGGGAGCGACATCTCAAGGAAGTGAGGGTAGGATGAACGAAAGAAAACAAGCCTCCTGTTCATGGGAGAGCTGCAAGGGGTAGATGCACAAGGCAAAGGAGCAGAGTGCAAGTTCAAGACCACCAAGATCAAGGCCAACGGCTCTCAGTGGTGTCTGGAGTCAATTTTGGTTGTCATAACTACAGGAATGCTACTAGCATCTAGGGATGCTGGTAAACACCCTCCAGGGCACAGGACAACTCCACAACCCCAGAGGATTATCTGGCTCCAAATATCAATAGTGTTGAGACTGAAAACCCTGCTTTAGGCACATATCCTCTGGAAGAAGTGGGTTTGAGGTGTTTTTTTTTTTTTTTTTTTTTTTTTATATTTATTCATTTGGCTGGCCTGGGTCTTAGCTATGGCACTCAAGATCTTTGATTTTCATTGTGGCAGTTGCAGCACGTGGAATCTTTAGTTGTAGTATACAAACTCTTAGTTGTAGCAAGTGGGATCTAGTTTCCTGACCAATCGAACCTGGGGTCCCTACATTGGGAGCTTGGAGTCTTAACCATTGAACCACTAGGGAGGTCCCTGGAAGACAGTTTTTTTTCTTCTACTTTCTTTCCCTAGGCCCCTTTCAACACTGCTGTATAAGATAGCAAGAAAAGAACACGAGAGCCTGACCGTTTGAATGTCAGATAAACACTCACAGCCTGTCAGAATGGAAATTTGGGCTTTTCATCCGTGACAGTGACTATCAGTCACTGGGCTGCAGGAAGGCAGGCCAGTCTTGGGGAAAATAATTCAGAGTAGAGACAGCTTTAAGAAGAAGTTGTCAATATGTTCTCAAAAAGTTTGAGCATCACAGAGAGGCCGTGGTGATGCCATCAACATCCAACTTGGGCTGCATTTTTGCTTTGGTTAAATAAGCAGCCCTCTTCCAGAGCCTTTAGGGTATGGCCTGCTTTTGGTTTTAACGTGGTTTTAATCAGGGGATCATGGCTCTTGGTTCTTTCAGGAAATTCTGTCAAATATTTCACATTCCTCATAGAGAACAACTGTCTGTGCAGGTTAAGATCTCAAGTTTTAAACTGTGGGGTGAGTGGCGCTTTGTTGTTTTTAATGTTAGTATGAGGGAAAAAAGAAGTGGAGAAGGAAAGAATGTGAGTGTTCGTCATTGAAAACACACACCAAACCAGAAACATTCTTCCCTTCATGCACAAGGTCAAGAATATCTGGGTAAATTTGCTTCATGTTCTGCAGATGCGCTAATGCAACATGAGAAATGCTACTGCAAAGGCTCTTGACAGGAGCCCCAGGAGATGCCTAAAAATAGCCATTTCACCCAAAGGAGGGTTATCTGTTAGAACTACATCATTCCCAGCGTGACTGAGCAGCACAGACTGTGACACTGGGGCATGAAAAATATAGTAATGGGCGCTCTGACAAATTCGCTTTACTTAGAACGAGAGATAAACTTGGCTGTGACTAAGCCACTCCTTTTGAAGCTCACTTCCAATTTTCCTCGTACCCAGTTATCAAGATGCTGATCTGGGAAAGCGAGGGAGAGGATGGAGTGTCTGACACCTCTTTATCCCTTTCTGGAAGTAAGGGAGTGGCATCAAAATTTTTGTGGACAGTTAAGATTTTTTTTTAAGATGCTTACTTAAATTTGTGCATGCTAAGTCACTTCAATCATGTTCAACTCTTTGTGACCCTGTGGACTGTAGCCCACCAGGCTCCTCTGTCCGTGGGATTCTCCAGGCAAGAATATTGGAGTGAACTGCTGTGCCTCTTCTGGGAGATCTTCCCGATCCAAGTATAGAACCTGCATCTTTTATGTCTCCTGCATTGGCAGGTGGGTTCTTTAACACTAGCGCTACCTTTTCTCTATTTTTTTTGGCCACACCACAGGACATGTAGGCTCTTACTTTCCCAGCCAGGTATAGAAGCCACGTATCCTGCAGTGGAAGCATGGATCCTTAACCACTGGGTCAATGGGGAGCCCCTTGAACAAGGTTTTAATTCCTCTGAGCCTCTCAGTTTTCACCTATAAAATAGAGGTGGCTCTGAAAGGTTAGGAAGCAACAATTAGAACTGGACATGGAACAACAGACTGGTTCCACATAGGAAAAGGAGTACATCAAGGCTGTATATTGTCACCCTGCTTATTTAACTTCTATGCAGAGTACATCATGAGAAATGCTGGGCTGGAAGAAGCACAAGATGAAATCAAGATTGCTGGGAGAAATATCAATAACCTCAGATATGTAGATGACACCACCCTTATGGCAGAAAGTGAAGAAGAACTAAAGAGCCTCTTGATGAAAGTGAAAGAGGAAAGTGAAAAAGTTGGCTTAAAGCTCAACATTCAGAAAACAAAGATCATGGCATCTGGTCCCATCACTTCATGGGAAATAGATAGGGAAACAGTGGAAATAGTGTCAGATTTTATTTTGGGGGCTCCAAAATCACTGCAGATGGTGACTGCAGCCATAAAATGAAAAGATGCTTGCTCCTTGGAAGGAAAGTTATAACCAACCTAGATAGCATATTAAAAAGCAGAGACATTACTCTGCCAACAAAGGTCCATCTAGTCAAGGCTATGGTTTTTCCAGTGGTCATGTATGGATGAGACAGTTGAGCTGTGAAGAAAGCTGAGTGTCAAAGAATTGATGCTTTTGAACTGTGGTGTTGGAGACTCTTGAGAGTCCCTTGGACTGCAAGGAGATCCAACCAGTCCATCCTAAAGGAGATCAGTCCTGGGTGTTCATTGGAGGGACTGATGTTGAAGCTGAAACTGCAATACTTTGGCCACCTGATGTGGAGAGCTGACTCGTCTGAAAAGACCCTGATGCTGGGAAAGATTGAGGGCAGGAGGAGAAGGGGACGACAGAGGATGAGGTGGTTGGATGGCATCACCGACACAATGGACATGGGTTTGGGTGAGCTCCGGGAGTTGGTAATGGACAGGGAGGCCTGGCGTGCTGCGGTTCATGGGGTTGCAAAGAGTTGGACATAACTGAGCAACTGAACTGAACTGAAAACTAAAAATGAGAATATCTGGGCCCAGGGCTCAGTACAGAGGAGGCCCTCCCTCAACAACTATGAGCATCTGCTGACTGGAAGAGACAGCTTTCAGGGAGGGTTGACCCAGAGGTCTGGGCACAGCGCTCAGAGGGGAAATTCTGTTTTTCAAGACCCTGTTTGCAGCCCTAAAGAACCTAACTCTTCCCAAACTCAGTTTTTTACATCTACTCTGTTAGTCCCTATCCAGCATGGTCACAAATGTGGGTCAGCAGGAACTCTGGGGAGCAAAAATTGGGGAAGTTGTTCTGGAAAGCAATTTGGTAGCACTTATCAACATCCCTCCACCATCAAGTCCACTTCCGGTGTCTGGGATGTCCACTTCGGCATCTGCAGGGTCCCTGCCCATGTGCGGGGAATTACGATAAAGTTAGTAACAACGATGCTGTAACAGTAGCCAACGTCTATACAGCATTTAAAAAGTTCTAAATGTCTTACATGTAATTTATTCACATACATTGGACACGTTATAATCTGGTATATTCTACATGTAATATTTATTTGATATAGTTAAGTAATTTCACCCTACAAAGTAGGTCTTTTTTGTTTGTTTGTTTGTTTTAACTATGCTGCTGCTGCTGCTGCTAAGTCGCTTCAGTCGTGTCCGACTCTGTGCAGCCCCATAGACGGCAGCCCATGAGGCTCCCCCATCCCTATAGCTGAATGATAAACGAAGGTTTTATCATTATCTTCATTTTACCAAAAAGAAAGTGGAGACATGGAGAGATGAGTAACTTGCCCTAGGTCAGGGGCCAGCAAATGTTTTCAGTAAGAGGCCAGATGGTAAATATTTTAGGTGGCCCAGATGGCTGCTGTCACAAGCTATTCACCTCTGCTCTTAGAGCACGAAAGTAGTCCCAGACAACAGGTAAACAAACGAGCATGGCTGTATTCCAACAAAACTTTACTGATGGACCCTGAATTTTGAATCTCATATAATTTTCATGTATCAGGAACTATTTCTCGTTTGATCTTTTTGCCAACCATTTAAAAATAAGAAAGTCATTCTTGCCTCACAGGCCAAACAAAAACATGAAGAGGGTGGATCTGGCTGGAGGGCTGCAGCTTGCCAACCCCTTCCTGGGTCCTACCGCCTCCTTCCCCCACGTCTCACTGCAGTACCATTTCAAAGGCAGGCAGTAGAGGTCGAGAAGGCAGTCGTGTCTGCACACTTTCGTTACATCATTTAATACCAAAAAGGAGGACAGCGAAATGGTTCAATAAATCACATGCATATTATGAGACATATTACGGCATTAAAAGGTCACACACACAGGCTGACCAGCAGTAGCTCTGGGTACGTTAAGTGAAAAAGCAAGCTATACATCAAATTAAACATCATGACCCTGCATGTGGATTAAAACTAAAAGTAATTGTGTATGTTGTGGTTTAAGTCGTGTCAGACTCTTGTGACCCCATGAATTTTAGCCCACAAGGCTCCTCTGTCCATGAAATTTCTCAGGCAAGGATACTGGAGTGGGTTGCCATTTCCTTCTCCAGGGGATCTTCCTGACCCAGGAATTGAACCTGTGTCTCCTGCACTGCAGACAGATCCTTTAACAACTGAGCCACCAGGGAAGCCAGTTGGGTAAATTGTGTGAACCTAAATACATACTTGTTTGTGGACATATAAACAGTGAATATAAAGAAATAGGTCTAGAAAGAACAGGGACCTTTCATGCCAGGGAGGGTGGTGGGCTGGTAGCAGTGAGGGGACTTGTGAGCTCTCCTGTGTATGTATGCGGCTCTATAATTTGAACCTTTTACATCCCAAGTGTATTCGTTTGTTGTATAATAAAAGGAAAAAAAGTTGAGGTCCTTGTTACAAGGTACTACTACCAACATACTTTGAGCTCTCTGAGCAGTTTCCATGTACTTGGATCTAAACAAAAGCTGGTTATAATTAATTACCAAAGAGCAAAGACATTCTTTCCAGAAGAGACAACAAACAAGCCAACAAGGTGGCATAAACTATATGGTAAGCAAACACAGCTATGTCTCTATCAATGGTGACTTTTTTAATTGCACATATGTACAACCTAGCCTCCTCGAGACATCATTAACCTTCAAACCAATGATGTCAGTTGTAAACAAAGCTGTCAGGTTTTCATCTGGTGTGTGATAGTCCAGGCCTAGCTTCCTTGCCTGCGTAAACTTTAATTTATGAAATTACTTTGGTTTGCTCCATTGGCATGAGCACAGCTAAAGGGCGAGTCATCAACTGGGGAAATGAGATTTCCCTTGGTGCCAATTTTTAAATCTAGCCTCCAGGTCATCTTATTTTTTGGATGCTTCCCACAGTCACATTTTTTGTTTGTTTTACATGAAAGAGCACATTCCCTTTCCCCAAGCCAGGTTTACCATTTTCCATTGCTCTTATTAAATGTGTCTTATCCAAATGGAATGTTCTCAGAGTTTCTGCCTTACAGTTCTGGGTAGGGGACCAGGACAGACACACAGACCCCCGCACTCCAGGCTGCCTCCACGCGCCATGTAATTGCATCTGCAGAATGAAAGAATGTTCAAGATCCCACTGTGGTCCCAGGATTCCAGACTCTTCATCACGAACAGACCCCGTGGGACCCTCAGCCTGTCCCTCTGTGCTCATCGAAACAGCAGCTGCTGCCTGCAGCAGAGCCTGATGGTGCTAAAATGCAAGCCTGGGAGGAGCCTGGTCCTTCTCAGGTGACATTCCCATCAGGGCTGCGAGGGCTTTCCGTTGACCAAACAATGAATGTTTTTAACCCCGAGCAGTGCCTGACTTGGGGGGGTACAGGAGGGGCTTTAAACCTCAAGTCGACATGACACGCCAGTCCCAAATCCAACACACAGCTGTATGAATTGCTAAAACTGGCAAGACAAAGCTTTCCTAGCCAGGATTTGAACCCGGCCAGTCGTCGCACAGGCTATCTCTTAGCTGTGGCTAATGATTTCCTCAATTGACTGATCTGTGATGGAACATTACTTGCCCCTTTGAACACGGCAATCCTAATCCCTTGCTTTTGTGATGGGATCAAGTTTACATTTTCCAAATACTCTCCTGCCATACTAGGGGCAGAAAATAAATTGTTATAGAATCTACTTCAGATATGCAGTTTTTAAAAAGTAACATCTACCCTCTTAACACACTTCTAAGTGCATAATAAATGTCATTGTTGTTGTTGCTGGTCAGTGGCCAAGTCATGCGACCTCATGGACTCTTTGTGACCCCATGGACTGCAGCACACCAGGCTTCCCTGTCCATCACCAACTCCCGGAGTTTACTCAAACTCATGTTCATCGAGTTGGTGATGCCATCCAACCATCTCATCCTCTGTCACCTTCTTCTCCTTCTGCCTTCAATCTTTCCCAGCATCAGGGTCTTTTCCAACCATAATACAATACTGTTTACTATAGGCACTGTGTGTACAATGGACCTCTATAATTATTCTTCTTGCATAACTGAAAATCTTATACCTGTTAAACAGCAACTCAGCATTGCCCTCCTCCCTCCAGCCCTTTGTGACCATTCTACTTTCTGTTTCTATCAACTTGACTATTTCAGATTCCTCATATAAGTGGAATCATACAGCATTTGTCCTTCTGTGAAGGGCTTATTTTTTTCTAAATCCATTCATCTGTCAAAGGACATTTAGGTTGTCTCTCTCTTTTAGCTTTTGTGAATAATCTCGCAATGAACATGGATGTGCAAACATCTATTTGAGATCCTGATTTCAATTCTTTCTGATAATTACCCAGAAGTAGAATTACTGGATCATATGGTAATTCTATTTTTAATTTTTTGAGGACCCTCCATACCGTTTTTCACAGCAGCTGCACCATTTTACATTCCCATCAACAGTGCACAAGTGTTCCAAATTCTCCGCATACTTGCCAATACTTGTTATTTTTTGCTTTTTCGAAAATGGGCATCCTAACGGGTATGAACTATTGTCTCACTTTGCTTTTGATTTGCATTCCTCTGATTAGTGATGTTAAGCATGGTCTCATATACCTATCAGCCATTTATTTGTATGTCTTCTTTGGAGAATTGTCCATTCAAGTCCTTTGCCTTATTTATTTATTCTTTTACTACTCCAGGTCTTAGTTGCAGCACATGGGATCTTTTTCAGTTGTGGCATGTGGGATCCAGTTCCCTAAACAGGGATAGAACCCAGGCCCCCTGCAGTGCACTGAGTCTTAGCCATTGGACCACCAGGGAAGTCCCAGCTTTTTTTTTTTAATTGGGTTATTTGGCTTTTTGCTATTGAGTTGTAGCAGTCCCTTATTTTGGGGGATATTTATCCCTTAGTGAAAGTGGAGAGTGAAAAAGTTGGCTTAAAGCTCAACATTCAGAAAACAAAGATCATGGCATCTGGTCCCATCACTTCATGGGAAATAGATGGGGAAACAGTAGAAGCAGTGTCAGACTTTATTTTGGGGGCTCCAAAATCACTGCAGATGGTGACTGCAGCCATGAAATTAAAAGACGTTTACTCTTTGGAAGAAAAGTTATGACCAACCTAAATAGCATATTGAAAAACAGAAACATTACTTTGCCAACAAAGGTCCCTCTAGTCAAGGCTATGGTTTTTCCAGTGGTCATGTATGGATGAGACAGTTGAGCTGTGAAGAAAGCTGAGCGCCAAAGCATTGATGCTTTTGAACTGTGGTGTTGGAGAAGGCTCTTGAGAGTCCCTTGGACTGCAAGGAGATCCAACCAGTCCATTCTAAAGGAGATCAGCCCTGGGATTTCTTTGGAGGGACAGATGCTGAAGCTGAAACTATAGTACTTTGGCCACCTCATGCGAAGAGTTGACTCATTGGAAAAGACTCATGCTGGGAGGGATTGGGGGCAGGAGGAGAAGGGGACGACAGAGGATGAGATGGCTGGATGGCATCACTGACTCGATGGACGTGAGTCTGAGTGAACTCCAGGAGTTGGTGATGGACAGGGAGGCCTGGCGTGCTGCAATTCATGGGGCTGCAGAGAGTCAGACATGACTGAGCGACTGAACTGAACTGAATTGATTTATCCCTTACTAGATACGTAGTTTGCAAATATACAGTTTACTTTAGAGCAGAGTCTTATGAAGGACAAGGAAGCCTGGCATGCTGCCGTCCATTGGGTCACAAAGAAGTAGACATGACTGAACAACAAGTGTCTTATGGCCTATCGAATAGAAGATTTTCAGACTATCTATACCAAGGGCTGGCAAGATAATGTCTGTGGGCCAAACCTGACCTACCACTTGTTAAAAATAAAGTTTTATTGGCACACTGCCACGTCCATGTGTTTAGGTATAGGCTATGGCTGCTTTCCAGAGAAGGCGATGGCACCCCACTCCAGTACTCTTGCCTGGAAAATCCCATGGACAGAGGAGCCTGGTAGGCTGCAGTCCATGGGGTCGCAAAGAGTCGGACATGACTGAACAACTTCCCTTTCACTTTTCACTTTCATGCATTGGAGAAGGAAATGGCAACCCACTCCAGTGTTCTTGCCTAGAGAATCCCAGGGATGGGGGAGCCTGGTGGGCTGCCGTCTATGGGGTTGCACAGAGTCGGACACGACTGAAGTGACTTAGCAGCATGGCTGCTTTCAAGCTACCACAGTCAAGTTCAGTAGTTTCACAGAGACCACATAGCCCACAGCAGAAATACTTACTATCTGTCCTTTTTAGAGAAGGTTTGCTAAACCCTAATACACAGGATCAAGGCTTAAAAACATATGTCTATTCCAGCCTCTATCATAACATGACAAGAAGGACAATTCAGAGTCAGACAACTCTGTTTAAACACTGTGATTTCTGTGACTGGAAACAACTGTAAAATCCAAGCTCCTATCACCCAGGAATACAAGTTACTGATGAGACTCTGGTGCTACCAGGAGGTGTCTAGTCTTACATGGTTGGGGTGGACAGCCTCTGTTTTCACCCTGTGGCTCTCCTTCCTCCCCTTCTCGACCCTTCTCCAACTTGACCCCCACCCTCCACTCCAGCCATTGGGCAGGCAACCGATACCGTGCTACCCAAAAGTGTATTTTCTAGGACTTTCCAACTGGTTCTCAAAAACATGTTCTCTTTGCACTGGGGCTGCTAAGAGAGCTGATATGGGACCCCCTGAGCAGTCAAGTTAAGTGGAGGAGAGACCAGCAGAACTAAAAGGGACAGAAAGAACCCGGGGACACTATTTGAATGCTGGATCCAGAAACCCCCAGCAATATTCCAGATCCCTAGACACAAGGCCAAAAGTCTCATTTTTGTTTAAGCTAGATTGGTGTTTCTGCCACTAGCTAACCAAGGATTTCTGAGTACTGCAGTTGTCATCTAGTTTTAATATTTATTTATTTGACTGTGCCAGGTCTTAGTTGCGGCATGTGAGACCTTTGATCTTTGTTGCATCTAGTTTGATCTTCGAGGGATTTAGTTTCCTGGACAGCGATCAAACCCAGGCCCCTGCACTGGGAGCATGGAGCTTTAGCCACTGGAGCAACAAGGAAGTCCCCCAATCTTTTCATGTTCTACTCCTTGCAGTTATGACTTCATATATCATTTTCAATGTTTCTACCTTAATTTTCACCTGTACTGGGTATATAACCCATTAGAAGGGACAAACCTGACCTGACTACCCAGCCTACCGATACAACGCAGACCCCACTGGGTGCCATAATCCTGACTCGGAAAATTCTGCTCTCAGCAGACCCAACCAGCAGGGCACCATGATGTCATGGGCAGCCCCTGTCACACAGGAGACCACCTCCAGCCTACCAAATGCCCATTTAACCAACAGGCCCAGGCATTACCAGCCTGACACCAACGCTAGTGAGACAGTCTTTCCTCAGTGTCACTGAGCTACAGTTTGTGAGTGTTCAGCTGTGAAAGTCCTACACCAACCCTGCCCCTGCCTAGACCGTGTCCCTCAGAGCCAAGACTCCACGCTGTTGGAGACCCCAACCAGCAGTAAAACTTTCCCATTTAGTGCTCGGCCCTGGTGGCTTGATGGCAAAGAATCCACCTGCCAATGCAGGAGACCTGGGTTCGATTCCTGGGTCAGGAAGATCCCTTGGAGAAGGGAATTGCTACCTACACCAGTATTTTTGCCTGGGAAATCCCATGGACAAAGGAGGCTGGTGGGCTACAGACCACAGGGTTGCAAAAGAGTTACACATGACTTAGCAACTAATGAACAACTTTGGTCTCTTTCTTAGTCTTTATTTTTTCTTTAACAGAGTGTAAGTTACTTGGGTCATTTGCAAGCTTTCCCCTCAAGAAGCCAAGTGCCAGGTCAAGGCAAAGACTATGTCTGCCTGGCCACCCCAATCGTCCTGTGCTTGGGACCAGAGTGAGTACTTAATGCCTGTCTGTTGAGTGGGTAAATTAAATGAATGAAAGAATATACCCTAAGTGTCAGCCACAACGCCATTCTCCATGATCATACTGGGTTGGCTTGGAAGGTCGTCAGGTTTTTCTGTTAACATCTTATGAAAAAGTCGAAGGAAGTTTTGGGGCAACCTGGTATATAACACTGCCTCTTTCTACAGCTATGCCAGCTTCGTTTTGGCAAAAGACATTCCCAGAGAAGTTTGTGGTCAGCAGTGTGGGACAGGATTTGAAGAAAGACCTGTGTTAGGAAAAGCTACATTTTGGCGAAGCCTCATTGGAACTGTCAGCTGCTGACAGGGCTGGGAAGAGGGTGCACTGGAGGGCACCTGTCACATGTCCCCTGACATGAAGTTGCTCGAAGGTTACGACTCCCCTTTGCCCCAGGAAACAGCCCTCCTCGTGACAACACAGGGACTGTAGGCCAACCCCTCGCATTGGCACAGCTCATCCAGGTTTGTCCTCCACCATCTGTTCTCTTAGAAGTTCTGGAATAAGTGGTGGCACCATCCCCAGTTCACAGATGAGAAAACCAAGGCTGAAAGAGAAGGATTTGTTAAGTCACCCTGCCTAGGAAATGTTACGTTAATTAAAGAAAGAGGTAGTTAGGCTCAGGCTGCCTGTATCAGCAAACCAAAATTGAAGCCCTTACGTGCCTCGAGGTTATGAAATTAAAAGGCTAAGGGCAACCAGTCTAGGCTTCAGTCAATCAAATCATTTCCTTTCTTCACTTCTGCACTTTCTCTACATGGGTCTTTCCCCTACTCCTATCGGCGGAACACTCCTAACCACTTCTGGTTTGGCACTGCCTAATGGGAAGTGATTTTTGCTCCAGTAAACTCTTATTAAAAGTTTTAATATCCCCCAGTTCATCTTTTAACAGAAGTGACTAGAGCCCAGATTTTTTTCGACCCCTAATCCCCACTCTTGCAATCAACCGTGGTCGAGGACAAACCAGTGTCCCCAGGAAAGGACTAAAGGGCTTCGTGAGCCTGCGCCCTCTGACCTCAGGGTCCTTTGCCTGGGCATCTGCATCCTGTGTGTTCTAGGTGGGCAGTCACGTACTTCTCTGTATCCTCTTTCCTTTCAAAACCCTGCTTCGGAAGGCCTGCCCACATGGACAGAAGCCCTCTCTCAGCCCTCTTTCAGCGCTCACAACCCTTGTATGGTTTGAACCTCTTACTAAGAAGCTCTAGGTTCTTTCACTTCATTCTACTTGTCTCTTTTAATGTGCTTTCTCAATAGCAAAACGTCCATCCTGTCTTTTCAGCAAGAAATTGGGCTCTGAAGGTTGTACATGTCACTTAGCTTACAAAAAGAAATATATATATATACATACATTTAATCATGTTTTTCAAATGCCTTGGTTTCAGCACTGCCTTCCCAAACAAGTTTTCTGCTGAACATCTGCTTTTTCACAGTAGAGTGACTATGTAACTTATCATCCAAACAGGGACCCTTTTAAGAATGAAAGGCTCTGTGCTTAGTCATTCAGTTGTGTCCAGCTCTTTGTGACCCCATGGACTATAGCCTGGCAGGTTCCTCTGTCCACAGGGTTTCTCCAGAATACTGGAGTGGGTTGCCATGCCCTCTTCTAGGAGATCTTCCCAACCCAGGGATTGAACCCAGGTCTCCCGCATTGCAGGTGGAATCTTTACCAGCTGAGCCACCAGGGAAGCCCAAGAATACTGGAGTGGGTAGTCTATCCCTTCTCCAGGGGATCTTCCCGACCCAGGAATCGAACCGGGGCCTTCCTGCATTGCAGGCAGATCCTTCACCAGCTGAGCTGGTGAGGAAGCAGGGACACTGGCCATATCATCGTCCTTCTTCGTGGGGGCCACCACCTCTCGACAGGGCCCAGGAGAATGTATCAAATGACTTCCAGATACCAGTTGCATTCAGTTATTTAATGTCGGGCCCTGAAAGAGACAGCAGCCATGCAATCCACTTTTAAATGACGAAGACTCTCTTTGCTCTGCTCTCTGACACCGAAGCTTGAGTATCTAATAGAAGGGAAGTGTTCTCCAGTTTGCTGCCCAAGCAGCCAAAGTATCCAGCTTTAAAGATACTGTGTTCTCCTGCAGGGATCCTAATGTGCTGAGACTAAACCTTTCAGGAGGAGGAGGGGTGGGGCAGAGTCTGGTCCCTGAACAAAGAGGGCTGGAGACATGGCTGGGACCATCTTAGCCGCCAAGGCATGGCCACACCCATCAGTACAGATGGGGTAGAATCTCTGCCCTTTTTTTTAAAACCTCAGAGGAAATCGTGCCACCTCCCCAGGGTGAGCCAGCTAACTGAGTTCTTCAGGGCTAGGCACCCCTCCGTCCAGTCCACCCTCCACCCAGGAAACCAGTAACACCTGACCCTCAGGCCTGTCATCTGGGCACCCTCTACCCACTGTAAGGGGGCATCCTCCCCTCCGCAGGCCAGAAAGCCCTCTCTGGGCCCAGAAAACAGTCAGGACATGAAACAGAAACACACACACAGAGATTCCCTTCCTCTCCAGCTCAGCGGGCTCCCCTCCTAGCCTTTTAATCCCCAGGCCCACTGGAAATGGAAAGACAAGAAATGGAAATGCAAGATGCAGCGATTGAGCCATTTTCATCTTAACTCCTGCCTTCCCCCCACCCCGGCCTCTCTTCCCTTGACAGACAGACAACCCATTAAGAGCTCGCTCGTAATAGTCTTTCCTGTAAGAACTTGTAAACAGCATCCTTGGAGCTCCGACTTGGGTATTTCCCAGCTCACTGACTTCCATTTCCTTTGCCGGGGAATGTTCTCATGGGGAGTGGGGGAGGCTGATGGGAGGGCCTCTCCTCCTCCACCCCTTCACCTGCGCTGCCCAGCTGCCTCCTTCCTTCAGTATCATAGAAGTTTAAGTCTCTTCCCCTTGAACACCACTTCTAACACTTAGATCGGTGTGTTCCTTTTGTTTCTTTGAAGGAAGCCCTTCCGTTCAGTAAGCTGAGACTCCTGCCATAGCCTTCATTCCAACACATTCCTACCACTAAGGAAACATACAGCGTTCTCGCCAGGTCTCAGCATTAAATGAACAAAATCTGTGCCTGCAGAAATTATGTATTAAGTAAACACTGTACCTGAAAAACTGCTTTTTTTTTTCCTTTCTACAGGAGCACTTGTTTTGATATAACTTAAAGTTTGCAAGGTAAATACACTACAGTAAAGGACAGAGGACCCAAACCCAGGGCTTGGTCAGGTGACCCAATTGAGTGAAGGAGACTTGGTATGTGGCAATAGGGAATAGTGGGGTCTGTGGTGAAATGTGGAGCCTGGAACCTGGCCCCAAAATATGCAGCTGTAGACAGATGTTGTTATGTAAAAATCCTTAGTTCATATTGCCAGAACTTCCAGTGTTCTGAGAGAAGTCTTAAGTCAGGAATGCTACATGAAATTTTATGACTTTTAAAATAGTGTTTGAGGGCCTTCCCTGGCGATCCAGTGGCTAAGACTCTGAGCTCCCAATGCAAGGGGCCTGGGTTTGATCCCTGGTCAGGGAACTAGATCTCACAAGCAGCAACTAAGAGTTCGCGTCGCTCAACTAAAGATCCTGTGTGCCACCACTACAAGACCCAGCACAGCCAAATAAAGAAATAAAATAAATATATTTTTTAAAAATAGTGTGTGGGCTGAACAGTCTGCAAGCCCTGGACTAAACGATAAATAGCTCTGCTACAGCCTGCACCCCAGCACCACGGGGCACTGCCACCATCTGCACTGAAGAACACAACACGGACAGCAGTACCCACGGGGAGAGGGCACGGGCACAGGGCACCCAGGCAGGGGGGATGGCAGGGGCAAAGGCAGACCCCAAGCCCCCACTCCTCAAAGCCCGGCTTCCTGGAAGCTCTGGCCTCCTGGGACACTTTCTGGGAACGATCTTATTTTTTAGGAAGGAAACAATCAGGAGCTAGGGTTCACTCTAGAGTCATTCACTCTAATCACATTCACTTTACAGAAATTCACTCTACAGCCGGTTTCGCTGAAACAGATCTATAAGAGACACGATGGGCAGCAGCCTTTTCCTAGTAAAAATAAACAAGATACGCTGAACATAAAGCCCTGAACTAGTCTGCAGGCCCCTGTGAAGGAGCAGAAACCAGTAACTCAAATAAATAATCCTACAAAACAAAAGCCTATACCTTCCTTCCCAAACTCAAAGCAGTGGGGTGGGCCCAAGACCCCACAGAGAAGAAAAGCACATTCTAGAATCATCTTCACTTGCCTGGTTTAAACCACTGAGAAGACACAGGATACTGACAAGTTACTTATTCTCTTTCAGCTGCAATTGCCTCATCTGTGAAACGCAGGTAACAAGAGCACAGTTCTACCAGAATCCCTGGAAGCACAGAAACCGTCCATCAGCCTTTGGCCAAGCTTCAGGAGTTTCCTGGGTGCTCCTGGGTTCATAATTCATCCCCGAAGTATCTATTGAGCATCTTCTGTATACAGATGCACGACAAAGAGCAATACATAGGCACAGGCCTTGGCCTCCCCAAATCCACTTTTATTTCTAACAGTAAATCCTAAATATAATACATTTTCAAAATGGAAAAAAAAAAGCTTCAGAAACTACTCAAGGAGATGTCCTTGCACCTTCTTATTAAAATGATTCATGCTTTTTGTTATGGAACCAATTCACGAGTTTGGGGGAGTTTAAGCAGCCTGGGTGTGTCTTATAAATGGGTGCTCAATGAAAAAAGGAAAAAACCGTCACATACTCCCACTCCACAGCATTTGTAACACGTTCAGTCCGCCCACAAACAGTAGTACATTGGGTTTTTCCTTCAGGGAGGATCTAATTTACATAGACTTAACGGTGTGATTTTGTTTTTAAACCTTACTCTTTTGCTTTAACATTTTCCAATTAGTTACACATTAGTGAATCTCAGGATATGGTTTCCCAACCATTATAGACAAACCAAGTCACTATTATTCTCTGTCCACAATGTTCGTTCTCCTGATTTATTTCTTTAATATAAATCTACACATGAAGAACATCACAGTCGATGAAAGCCAGATTTAGAAAACAGTTCTCACCCAACCTGGGTTTCTAGATCAAATTCAACACACAGCAGCATTTCAAATCCATCTGGGGGAAAAAAAACACCTCAAAATATATTTCTGCCTCCCACTGACTATGGGACTTGACTAGGATTCCTAAATCCTCTGTACTTCAGTTTCCTCATTTATAAAATGGGGAGATCAACTCTGAATATTCATTGGAAGGACCGACGCTAAAGCTGAAGGTCCAATACTTTGGCCACCTGATGCAAAGAGCCAACTCATTGGAAAAGACCCTAATGCTGAGAAAGACTGAGGGCAGGAGGAGAAGGGAGTGACAGAGGATGAGATGGTTGGACGGCATCACCAACTCAATGGACATGAGTTTGAGCAAACCCGGGAGATGGTGAAGGACAGGGAAGCCTGGCATGCTGCAGTCCATGGCACCTCAAAAAGTCAGACACAACTGAACAACTAAACAACAACCAGCTACCTACCTCATGGGGACTCAAGGAAATAAAACATACTTTATCAATTTTTTTTTCAACACCAACATGAGATAGTGGAACGCAGGGATAGAAAGGGAACAGACCCTGGGGCCTGGGTTCAAATCCAAGCTTTTCCATTAATAACTGTGACCTTGGACAAGTTAAGGAAATTCTCTGAGCCTCAGCTGTGGAACTGCAATTAAAAACAGTATCGACCTCAAAAGGCAGTTGTGAGGAGGGCCCTGGCAGATATAACACATATTAGGTTTATAGCTATTTTAATGATGATAAAACAAAGGCTTATCAGAGGTGTTACCCTCTCCGGGGCCAGTGGCTATATAATGAGTTTATGGACATATCCAGGCTCCCACAAGGAAACAGATTTTGGGATCAAACCAGTGTCGGCGTAGACAAATCCACTTCTGGGCTCACACACAGCTATTGTTCCTGAACACCTTGGGTTTACATTTCCATGGTGACCAGCATGTTTGTTTACTTGTTTCCTGATTTTTTTTTTTTCTTTCTACAACTGAAGTTCCACAAGGGCAGCCAGGTTGGAGACTGTATTGTTTGTAGCAAATATGAAATGCACCTGCCCCTCAGCTCAGGCAAAGCCTGAGACAAACGTTTAGCCAGCCTTCCTGGACTCAGAGGATCCTCCTGATCGATGCCCTCTGGGCCTGCCCTCTAGGGCTACACATCCCCTAAAGACATGACTTCTAACCCTGAGGGCGTCAGAACCCTTTGTTAATGTCAAGTCACGGGTCTCCCCAGCAGGAAGCCTATGGGGATACAACTGGCTCCCAGGATGGCTGGAGACCAACATCATATAAATTACATAAGGAATTAATCTCGCGCGCGCCCTGTCTCTCTACCCTCCCCCCCAGCCCTCTTTCTCTCCCACTCTCTCTGTCTCTCCCTCTCTCTCTCATGCTGCCTTTACTCTCAAGCAGGATACAGCAACAGCCACCAGCAGCTTCAAGCTTCCCTTCCGCTGGCCTAGCAACCCCAGCTACAGAAAAGCAGCCCTTTCTGGACCATGAATCACATCCTCATCTCTGGTCCCTGAGGGTAAAGAGAGAAGCAGTGCTCTGATTGGCCAGGGTTGGGTCACATGCTCACTGACAGAGCCAATGAGAAGTCACTACCACCCAACATCATGAACTGAATGAGGAAGGAGTGGTCCCCAAGAAAAATGGATGTGTTGTTACCAGAAGAGGAAATGGGTGCTGGGCAGGGAAAAACAACACAGCCATCTGCTCCTATGTTTCTTCAAAGCTGCGGCTTGCTGCCACCTCACCCAAACTCCCCTCTGGCCTGGGGAGGCCCTACAACCTTCTAGGCTGGCCATTCCTCCAGTCAGTGAGGCCCAAACCATACCTGCATCTTTTCCTAGAACCAGCAACATTTTCCCAGCTGCTCTGCAATGCTGTCTGGGTTCAAACTCAATAGCGTTGTTCATACACGTCCATATCCCATTAGAGGCCGAGTTCTATAGGTTCAGCCTCCAAGGTCACGCCTATCCACTCCATCCCTTCTTTTGCAAAGATCTTGCAATGCTTCTCAGAACCACTGGGCATTTGGCATCACAGCCTCTGCTGCCAGATCCAGCCTCTTCCAGCTCGGCTAGTACCAGCCTCCTCTGCTCAAGAGCTCAGTGACACCATTTAGCCTAAAAATTTAACTCTCGACCTCTCAGCCTGGCATTCGGAGACCTCCCCACTCCCTATGTGACTGTCCACTCTTCCAGCCTTTCTTCCACTGCTGCCCTGCAACTGGTCCAGACACCGGGCAAACCACCACCCCATGCCACTCCCTGCTCCCCGCCCCGTCACCACCATTTGGCTCGAGCCTCCCCACTGCCAGGAACCTCGGTCTCCACCACGCTCCACCCTCTAACTTCATTAGGTGGAATTCTTCCCACAACACTGGCTTTGGGTCAGATCCAAGTTCCAACACTTACCAGCTGCACGACTTTAGACAAGTAGAGTAGCCTTTGTGTCAATTTGCCACATGCAATTGACAATGACACCTAACTCACTGGATTGAAAACTGTATCTCTATAAAGCCCCCCACCAGGGATTTCCCTGGTGGTCTAGCAGTTAAGACTCCATGCTTCCACTTCAGGGGGCACAGGTTCAATCCTTGGTCACAATACAGCCAAAAAATAAAAACAAATAAATAAAATGTTAAAGTCATTAAAAAAAAAAAAATTTTTAAAGCCCCCTTCACAGAGCCTTGCTTCCATCACCAGTCACATCCACAACTGGGTATTGTTTTCGCTTTGGCTCTGACTCTTCATTCTTTCTGGAGTTATTTCTCAACTGATCTCCAGTAGCATATTGGGCACCTACCAACCTGGGGAGTTAATCTTTCAGTGTCCTATTTTTTTGCCTTTTCATACTGTTCATGCGGTTCCCAAGGCAAGAATACTGAAATGGTTTGCCATTCCCTTCTCCAGTGGATCACGTTTTGTTAGACCTCTCCACAATGGCCTGTCCGTCTTGAGTGGCCCTACATGGCATGGCTCACAGTTTCATTGAGTTAGACAAGACTGTGGTCCATGAAGATCCAACCAGTCTATCCCAAAGGAAATCAGTCCTGAATAGTCATTGGAAGGACTGATGTTGAAGCTGAAATTCCAATACATTGGCTACCTGATGCAAAGAACTGACTCACTGGAAAAGACTCTGATGCTGGGAAAGACTGAAGGCGGGAGAAGGGGACAACAGAAGATGAGATGGTTGGATGGCATCACCGACTCAGTGGACATGAGTTTGAGTAAACTCTGGGAGTTGGTGATGCACAGGGGAGGCCTGGCGTGCTGCAGTCCATGGGGTCGCAAAGAGTCAGACACAACTGAGCAACTGAACTGAACTGAACTCACAGAGTCAGGCTAAATGCCTTGACTCTTTGCAACCCCATGGACTGCAACCCACCGGGCTCCTCTGTCCATGAGATTCTCCAGGTAAGACTATTGGAGTGGTTCACCATTTCCTTCTCCAGGGGATCCTCTTGATCCAGGGATGGAACCCGTGTCTCCTGCATGGTAGGTGGATTATTTACCGTTGAGCAACAAGAGAAGCCCACTTCCTTTACAGTACCTGGCATCTGTCAGGGGCTCTGTAAATGATGGCTTCACACTGTCAACCACCAACCTCTGTGGTCTAGCCCAAATACCAACTCTCAGTGAAGCCTTTACTGAATGTCCCCATCAAGACCAACTTTGTACTTATGTTCTACCTTGCAATGTAGTTGGTCACATACCTGTCCTTCCTCTACTATCCTAGAGCTTCTTGAAGTGGAAAGCTGTCTCTTTCATCTTTACATTCCTAAAGCGCCTCACCTGGCCTTACATACCTAGGAGGTGCTAGAATCATACCAGTGAAACTGACTCCAACTGTGTGCATCCCAAAGTATCCCTACTCATTAGCTGTTCATTGGTTCACTAGATAAAGCTGACAGGACCCAGTCCTGGACACACATCCCTGGTTACAAGATTCCAGAGAGTCACAGTGTCTCTTTATCAATTTCCCAACTTGTCACATAAGAATCCAAGGGCTCACACCCCACCTCACATCCCACCGCACACTGCCACATGAGGATAAATTAACCCAATGGTGGTGGTTGCTGTTGAAGGAAACACACAGCACCCACATGTCCCAAAGAACACAGCCAAACAAAGCAAGTGCCCTGGAAGGAAAAGGAAATCAACCGTGAATACTCATAGGAAGGACTGACGCTGAAGCTAAAGCTCCAATACTTGGGCCACCTGATGAGAAGAGCTGACTCATTGGAAAAGACCCTGATGCTGGGAAAGATTGAAGGCAGGAGGAGAAGGGGACAACAGAGGACGAGATGGTTGTATAACATCACTGACTCAAAGGACACGAGTTTGAGCAAACTCCAGGAGATGGTGGAGGACAGGGAAACGTGGCGTGCTGCAATCCTTGGGGTTGCAAAGAGTCGGACATGACTTGAGACTGAACGATAGCAACAACAACCCTGCCTGCCCAGGGTACTGAGAAGAGTTCTCGTTCTCCACTCTTGCCTCCTATGCCCCACCTCCAAAATTCCTACCAGAGGGGCTGCTTGCCTTACACACCAAACCCAACAATAAAATGTAAGCTTTTCCCAAAAATCAAATTCACATTTGAAAGACAAAGATGTTTCTCCACCCAGCAGAGTCAAAAAAGGATACTAGATTCACTAAGGCATTTATTCAAAGATTCAATCAAGCTAGTCAGTCAGCCAATAGATGGGTCCAAAAGGGAAATTTCTAGAATCATTTGGGCAAGTAGAATAATCTTATGACTACCATGGTGAAATGCTAAGAAGGACAACCCTTGGTGAGAGCCAGAGGGTCTGGAATGTTTATTTTTTATGGATTTTATTTCTTATGTTCCCAACAAATGGCCTTCAATTCAGTTTAGTTCAGTCGCTCAGTCATGTCTGACTCTTTGCAACCGCATGAATTGCAGCACGCCAGGCCTCCCTGTCCATCACCAACTCCCGGAGTTCACTCAGACTCACGTCCATCAAGTCAGTGATCCCATCCAGCCATCTCATCCTCGGTCATCCCCTTCTCCTCCTGCCCCCAATCCCTCTCAGCATCAAAGTCTTTTCCAATGAGTCAACCCTTCCCATGGGGTGGCCAAACTTCCCATGGAGTTTCAGCTTTAGCGTCATTCTTTCCAAAGAAATCCCAGGGTTGATCTCCTTCAGAATGGACTGGTTGGATCTCCTTGCAGTCCAAGGGACTCTCAAGAGCCTTCTCCAAAACCACAGTTCAAAAGCATCAATTCTTTGGCGCTCAGCCTTCTTCACAGTCCAACTCTCACATCCATACGTGACTACTGGAAAAACCATAGCCTTGACTAGATGGACCTTAGTCGGCAAAGTCATGTCTCTGCTTTTGAATATACTATCTAGGTTGGTCATCACTTTTCTTCCAAGGAGTAAGTGTCTTCTAATTTCATGGCTGCAGTCACCATCTGCAGTGATTTTGGAGCCCAAAAAAATAAAGTCTGACACTATTTCCACTGTTTCCCCATCTATTTCCCATGAAGTGATAGGACCAGATGCCATGATCTTCGTTTTCTGAATTTTGAGCTTTAAGCCAACTTTTTCACTCTCCTCTTTCACTTTCATCAGAGAGGCACAAATTGTCATTCCTCACCCCCAAATGAAAATGTCTTTATTTTTCTAAATATAATGAACGTTCACTATACAAAATCCAGGTTTTCCTAACTTCCATTCACTGTGTTATGATCATCTTACTGTGTCAGTAAGAATAAATCTCCATAATTTCTTCAGCGTTGCATATGAGTCCATTTTCTGAATACACTAAAATTCATTTCATCAAGCCTCTACTGAAGGTCACTGAGATCATTTCCAATTTCTATTATAAACACCCTCTACTGAATGACCACCTGCATAGCACTTGTACATTGATCTTTCCTTCTTCTGAAGAAAATAACTTTTTATGCCACGTGGCATGTGGAATCTTGGTTCCCCAACCAGGGATTGAATCTGCACCCCCTCCGTTGGAAGCACAGAGCCCTAACCACTGGATTGTCAGGGGATGTCCCAACCACTGGACGGCCATGGAAGTCCCTAAGAAAATAATTTAGAAATAGAATGTCAAGGCCAAGGGTTACACAATTTATATATGTATGTATCCCAAGCTGTCCTTAAGAAAGATTTTTTAATTTACACTCCTATCAGTAGTGGAAGTATCATGTTTGAAAGAACTTATTTACCCACATTTCCTTACAGAGGCATTATCAATGCTTAAAAATTTTGCCAAGCTAAGATTGTGTGCATATATATAGGATTCTGCTTACTAGTGAGACTGAGACTATTTTCTTGTAGAGTGAATCCCCACATACCACCTATCTGGCCAGTACCCTTTTTATTCCTCCTAGAAGTGACCTCCCCACTAATAACCTCCATCCTCTTTGGAGCCACCATGTTCTTAGAACTTTACCTCAGTGGCCGGCAAACTAAGAGTCTAAGAACTGATGCTTGGGATTAATGTTAATTGTTCCAGAGCGATCCACTGACAGAAAGCAGGCCAATGGAGTCATTCCTTAGGATTATATTAAAATCAGATTGGGGAGGGAAATACCAGTCTTGCTGGCATCTAACATGCCTTCCCCAATGACTGGTTAGCTAGTTATCTCAACACCGTTTCCTGAGTAAGCTGTTCTTTTCCCATTGATTTGAATGCATCCTTTATTACATAGTAAATGTTGGCATATACTTGGGTCTGCATCTGAACTTTGTATTCTGTTTATATTCTTTCTTTGGTCTCTGTAATCTTTAGGGCATCATCCCCACGTGATGATCAAGATACAGAAAGGCTACGTTATTAGCTTTGTGACCTCAGATGAACTATCAACAAAGCAAGGACAGAAACCAAATTACCAGTCTCCACCTTGTACTGATTGCAGCTGTAGGAACTTTACACAGAAGAGGACCACCAGCCCTCTCAACGTCACACTCGTCTATGAAATCTGTGTCATCAGCCAAGCTAAGGCAGATGTCTAGACAGGATGTTGCAGGGGAATAAAGAAGCGGGTCAGGATTTGCCAGGAAACCAACAAGAGTGCCTGGCAGCTCCCATTCCGATCTCTAACCTATTTCCCTGTGGGTGACAATAGTGTCCCCAACTAGAGTCCTGAAAAGCAGGCAATGCCAATAAACCTATCTCTGACTCCCTGAGGGAAGTCACCAAGTCCACACGAAAATCCTCACATCACTCACACCTAGATGGAAAACTTACATTTTCTCAATACTATTTCCTTTTTGGTGGGTTTTTTTTTTTTTTTTTTGATCAGACAGAGCACTGTCTCTTTTCAAATTTTCCAGGAAGACTGTTACAGGAAGATAATCTTCCAGGAAGATAATACAGTGCAGAACAATCAAACTGTTTATTTTTTACTTTTGATTTAATTTTCCTTTCTATAATCCACTAAAGAAAGTACTAGAATCATGCATTTGCCTTTCTTAGATTGCAGGCTTCAGTTAAATTAGCAGCGACGGATTTGGGGGTTTGGGTTTTTTTTCCTGTTTGTTTCTATTACACACATAACTCCTCCCAGCTCCAATTCTTTCCTTAGGGTAATTTTCATTTTAATGTGTAATGCTTGCTCTTCAAATTAACATCAAATCTTATTATGAAGTAACCACAGATGAATTGTTATCAGTGGACTATGCACCAGCAAATTCTCAACATTTGAATGATGAGAAGAGCTCGGGAATTCGTGTGAGCTAAGGTATGCATTTAAACAGCTGAGGAAAGTTTGGCTCAGAGAGGTCAAGCAGTGAGTCTAAGCTCACACAGCCAGTGGGTCGATGGCACATTCTCCCTTCTCTTCAACCTCTTCACTGTGTGCTAAGTTGCTTTGATTTTGTCCAACTCATTGCGACCCCACAGACCGTAGCCCGCCAGGCTCCTCTATCCATGGGATTCTCTAAACAAGAATACTAGAGTGGGTTGCCATGCCCTCCTCCAGGGGATCTTCCCAATCCAAGGATCGAACCCACGACTCTTTCGTCTCCTGCATTGCTGGGCAGGTTCTTTACCATTAGTGCTACTTGGGAAACCTTTTCACTAGAAGCCTAATTGTGCTTTCAATAGAAATGGCGCATCTTGATGGCTGATTCTATTAACCAGTGCTGTCAAAGCAGAACCAGGACTCAGTGGGTCAGCACTGCACCAGGCATTTCTGGGCTTGAACAGCAGACTTCAGTTTACCATTAACATTTGGTGAGGCTAGAGAGATACAAGGAGAGAAAAATCCGTTGTCCTTGCCCTCAAGGAGTTTGCTGTTCAGTGGGTGAAGCAAAAAGCCTACCTAATATATATATTTTTAAAATCCAGCTTGACAGAGGGTATGAGTTCCCCAATACTAAAAGACGTGAGCAGAGGGGAGAAACCTTCTGCGAGGGAATCAGCAGAGGGTCCTATCTAGGGAGCCAGATTGGAGCTGAGTCTCCAAGATTCTCTCCGAAGAGAGTCAGAAAACTTTTACTTTTTAATTATTTTTTACTGAAGTATAATTGTTTACGTTGTTATGTTAGTCCCTGCAGTACAACTAAGTGAATCAGCCATGTGTATACATATATGGTGGTTCAGATGGTAAAGCGTCTGTCTACAATGCCAGAGACCTAGGTTCGATCCCTGAGTCAGGAAGATTCCCTGGAGAAGGAAACGGCAACCCACTCCAGTACTCTTGCCTAGAAAATCCCATGGATGGAGGATCGTGGTGCAGGCTACTGTCCATGGGGTCACAAAGAGTCGGACATGACTGAGGGACTTCACTCCATCCCTCCCGGAAGTCCCTCCCATCCCACCCCTCTAGGTCATCACAGAGCACTGAGCTGAGCTTCCTGTGCTTTATCGCTCTAAATTTTACACATGATGTTGTATATATGTCAACCTCAGTCTCCCAGTTCATCCCACCCTCCCCTTCCCTGCCTGTGTCTGCACCTCTGTTCTCGATGTCTGGTCTTTATTCCTGCCCAGGAACTAGGTTCATCTGTACCTTTCTCCGGATTCCACATACATGCATTGATATACGATATTTGTTTTCTCTTTCTGACTTACTTCACTTTGTATCACAGGCTCTAAGGCCCATCAGGGTGGTGGTCCTCACACCTGGCTGATCCTCGAGAGTTTCTAAATTACAGCTTCTCAGGTGCTTCCCATGAGCTTCTGATTCAGAATATCGTGGGCAGAATATCTTGATGTGATAGACTGCATTGTGTCTGCTCCCCCGTTCTCCCAAAAAGATATGTGGAAGCCATAACCCTCAGATTGTGACCCTTTTGGAAACAGGGTCTTTATAGTGGTAATTAAGTTAAAATGAGATCACTAGGGTGGCCCTCAATCTAGTAAGACTGATGTCAATAAAAATTAACTTAAAAAAATATATCATCAGCATGTTATAAAAAAAAAAAGTAAGGCTGGTGTCCTTATAGAAGGGAGAAGTTTGGACCCAGAGACAGACAAGTAGAGTGAAAACTGCCTGAAGAGACACAGAGGAAGACCGTCATCTACAAGCTTAGGAACACTACAGGCTACCAGAAGCGAGGTCTGGAAAATATCTTTCCCCAGCACCTTCCGAGGGCACGTGGCCTGCCCACAACTTGATTTTGGCCTCCAGAACTGTGAGACAATAAACTTCTGCGGTTCTCAGCCGCCCATGTTGTGGTCCTTCGCAGCCGTGAGTGGTCCTGGGGAGTTCATGCTGCCTGGGAATCAGTATTAAGAGTCCAACTGCAGTAGAGGAGCACCCCCGGGGCCTACTCTGAAGGCTGCTTCCACGCTGGCCCTGCCCTGGGTGCCCACGGGGCTTCCTCTGGTCCTGAGGCCTTTCCTCTGGGGAAGGGAGGAGCGGGCTCTGGTGGTGGAGCTCCTTCCTGCAGATGACAAGGAGCCCACGGCCCTGTGAAGACATCATGCGATTAAGGGACAGCCTTTCTCCTTCCCCTGCGGCTTCCAGGCGCGGTGAGCCCCGAGGCAGATGAGCCAATACATCGCAAATGCTTCCTGGAAGAAAATGCCGTTCTCTCTTCCAACTGCTACAAAAATACTGAGGATCCAGGGCCTTGGACTTTGCTCTGGAGCCAAGCTTATCTCAGAAGATACACTAGGGTGGGCAGGGCCAGGACTTGCTCTCTTTTGTACTGTTTTTATTTGCGCGCTGGAGTCTCAAGGTGGGACCCACAGAACCCTCACCCAGGTAAATCATATGCAAACCTGCAGTCAAAGCAGTTATCAATGGCGGAACCTGCAGGAGTCCACAGAGGAGAAAGCCCTACCGGCTAAGTGACAGGAGGCAGAGGACAATATGTGGAACCAACAGCAGCACCCTTGAAAGAATTAGGAAATGGTGCCCCCACCTTCCCCAAAATACAGTTATATATCTACTTCCTCTGAACAACGAACTCTGAACCTCAAGTTCAGATGTCTCCCCAGAGTTACTCAACATACAACAAGCATGGAAGTCCTTAAAGACGGGGGAAGATGCAGTGAGCTAGCACCAGGAGGAATGGGGAGAAGGTCGACTTTGGAAAATCACATCACCTCTCTGAGCTTGCTTTTTCTCAACCTGAGATAACAATAATAATGGCTGCCAAATCTGGCTGGTGGTGATGAGCCAAGGAGAGAAATACATGAGAATTCCCTGGCAGACCAGTGGTTAGGACTCCTCAATTCCACTGCCAGGGGCCCGGGTTTGATCTCTGGTTGGAGTACCAAGATCCCACAAGCCTCGCAGTGAGACCAAGAAAAGAAGAGCAAAAGAAACATGGGCCCTCATCTGAGGCTGTGTTCCCTGCTGATTCACACATGCAAAACCCAGGAGCAATTACAAAGTTGTTGCCAAGTCAGTCTTTGCCCTAACTTATTTCCCTAACTGAGGCTTTGAATACCCTAGAAAACATGGCTGAACACTCCCATGGGGGCGTTAAATCCTAAAGATTACAGAAATGTTGCATCACATGTCCTCATGTGCATCATGTTTCTTCCTCATAAGAAAATGTGCTCTGTACATCCCTAGGGTCACTTAACTCCATTTCAGAAATTATCAGTATTCTTCCCAAAGTGGGGGGTGAAGAATGGGGTGGTGGGAGACCCTATGAGACAGAGACCACCACGTGCTAGGCAACTAAGTGTCTAAGTGTAAAATGTTACCCAGTGAGGAGAATAGTCCCACACTGTTTACAATATATTGAAAAATTAGAAAACCTAAATTGTTGAAAATTTAGGGAAACCTAAATTGTTTGTTGTTCAGTCGCTAAGTCATGTCCAACTCTTTGACTCCATGGGCTGCAGCATGCCAGGCTTCCCTGCCCTTCACTATTTCCCAGAGCTTGCTCAAACTTATGTCCATTGAGTCAGTGACGCCATCCAACCATCTCATCCTCTGTCGCCCCCTTCTCCTCCTACCCTCAATCTTTGCCAGCATCAGGGTCTTCTACAGTGTCTTCTTGATGGTATGTCTTGGTTAAATACATCATTTAAACTACTTCAAAACAATCAAAGACACAGGCCCGTTTACAACCAGATAACCCCTAAGGGTCTGATAGAAAACACCCAGCATTCCATTGAAACGACACTCCATTTCCAGAGTCTTTCACAATTTTTCCTTACACCCTTCCGTCTCATGGGAAACTATAAACACAGATATGGGAAGGCACTACAACTTACTGTTGACTGAAAACAGCTGCAGAAGCACGTGTACACCCAGATCCCATTGGTGTCAAACGCCTCTATATGTTCATGCGTGCATACACACAGAGATTGGGGAAACGTCCACCTTAATGGTGACAGTGACTCTCTCTGAGAGGTGGGACAGGTAGCAGGGGCATATGGGAGGAGGGAGATTTTTACTTCCTTCTTGATGTCTTTTGCTTTGTTCTTTGCATTTTCTTTAGCAAGCAAGTACTGTCCATGCAGGAGCTTCCCAGGCAGCTCATTGGTAAAGAACCCACTTGCAAGGCAAGAGACACGGGTTCCATCCCCGAGTCGGGAAGATCCCCTGGAGTAGGAAATGGCAACCTGCTCCAGTATCCCTGCCTGGAAAATCCCATGGACAGAGGAGCCTGACTGAGTAGAGCCCGTGGGGTCATAAAGAGTCCGAGACGACAGCACAACTAAGCACACACACACACACACAGCATACAATATCTGTGCAAATGTCTGAAAGCCTTCAAATCAGGTAGAATGATTCGTAGGGAACTATGAGTCACAGTGCCACACTAATTATTTTACATACATGTTAGTACTGATGCTCCTGTTAGCTGGTAAGATTATTGAGGGTGGCTGCTGTGATGGAGCAGAAAGACTATCAGAGTGGAGACTGGGTTTTGCACTCGATCTGGGTTGTGGAACTAGCAGATTGCACTAGGAAAAGGCATTTACCCCTCTTAGTCTTTGATTCTTCGTCTATAATACAGGGAAGAATAAAACACACCTCACAGGACTGTATGGAGAAGGCAATGGCACCCCACTCCAGTACTCTTGCCTGGAAAATCCCATGGACGGAGGAGCCTGGTAGGCTACAGTCCGTGGGGTCCGCAAAAAGTCAGACATGACTGAGCAACTTCACTTTCACTTTTCACTTCCATGCACTGGAGAAGGAAATGGCAACCCACTCCAGTGTTCTTGCCTGGAGAATCCCAGGGATGGCGGAGCCTGGTGGGCTCTCGTCTACGGGGTCGCACAGAGTCGGACATGACTGAAGCGACTTAGCAGCAACAGCAGCATAGGACTATGCAGAGTAAATGAAATCGTGGGTACAAAGGATTGTATAATTCTTAAATGATTCCATTAGAAAGAAGAGGGGAATTCCCTGGCTGTCCAACAGTTACGACGCCACGCTTTCACTGCTTCCTGGTCAGGAAACTAGTCCCAAAGTCAGTGTGGCCAAAAAGATAAATAAAATTAAAACAAAACTACCTTTATTTAAAAAGAAAGAAATGGAAACTCCATTGTTTCCTGTCTCCTGCTCAGAGCCTAGCATGGGGCCCCACACACAGTGGGACTTAACTAAATACTGGATTCATGACGCTGGGGAAGATGCAGAAACCAACCTAGGGTTACTCCGCTGGGAATTCTGCTTGCAGGGATTTCCCCCAAGCCCTCTGCTTAGGCAGACAATTAGAACGAAAAGGCCCACCATGGGAGAATGAAATTATAAGCAGACGTAAGTCCACTTCTCTGATTAGGCCTCTCAAAAGCTTGACCCCCTCATGGGCATTCCTGAAACGTTTGTAAGCCGCCCAAAAAGACTAGCGACAGTACCAGGCACTAGGGTATAAAACAGTTAGCCACCTGATAGTAAACTGAAGGGAACCGGAAGACCAGCCCTCACCTTAGTCACCCGTGGAAATGTCGAGGAAATCAGGTTTGTCCTTCTTTAATTTGCATCCTGCTCTATAAGAAATTAAGCTTTAACTTTAAAAACCCTCTAATTGGATACTACTGATGGGAAGACATCTGGGGCAAATATCTAGGCCTGATGCATTCCACCCCAAGCAATGGTTAGTGGTTTGGGGAACGAGTGTGTGGCAGAATAAGCAATGGTTACTAATTATTAAATAGCACAGGGTTTGGCATCATCCATAAAGCCCCGTCGTGAAGGCCCCTTCCTCTGCAGAGAGGATTACAGGATTGACTGTTTGGACTTTTTTTTTCCCTGAGCGAGCATACATTTTCCTTGTCTTAATTGGATCCAGCCTCTTTGCCCCTGAGCAAAGAGGCCATTTTTCTATAACAATTCTATCCTTCAAATGCCAGGTCAGTCATCAGCCATTCTGGGGCCTGGAAGGAGCAATGTCTGGCTTCCTATTTTCTTTCCATTTGCTCAGCGTTGTTCTAGCAGTGATGCGAAAAGCATGTGAGGATCGTGTCCTAAGCTACCTCCGATTTAGCCAAAAAGGTATGAGTGCTATCAGTGTGAAACATCTTCAAACCACACAGAGCCTTCAGATTGGGGCGAACTGTTTGCCCCGAATGTTTGGACTAACGCAAATATTTATTTCTTCCAAAACAAGTAACACACACCACTTCCAAACTGGGGGTGGGGGCGGGGAGGATCTGCCAGACATTTTTCACAGTTAAGACAAACATTTGGAAAACATTTTCCAATTTGCCCTATACCTTTAGTTAATCTTTCTTAACCATGCTGAGTCATTTCCTCATTTGCCATCTACTGCAACATGAAGGCCACTTCTTTCTTTTTAATATTTATTTGGTTGCTCAGGTCTTAGCGGCAGCATTCAGGTTCTTCCTTGTTGCAGCATGCAAGATCTTATTTTAGTTGTGACAAGCAGAATCTTTAGTTGCAGCATGGGGGCTGGGATGGAACCTGAGCCCCCTGCCCTGAGAACTCAGAGTCTTAGCCACTGGACCAGCAGGGAAGTCCCCCAAGGCCACTTCTTGAGAATCTTATTTTCTTGGCTCTTCCCCTCGTCCACATACCAAACATAGCATTAGTGAATCATTCCCAGATCAAGGTTAGTTGGACACCTATGTTGCAGGCACACACTCATCTGACTGACAGCCTCCTTAACCTGTGACTGTAGGCTTGGTGGCATCCACCCACAACAGCACTCGGCTTGAGAAAAACGGGATCAAGCCTGTAGCCCAATTCTCTGTCCATACCCAACTGCCTATTTGGGGCTTCCCTGGTGGCTCAGTGGTAAAGAATCCACATGCAATGCAGGAGACACAGGCTTGATCCCTGGGTCAGGAAGATCCCCTGTAGGAGAAAATGGCAACCCACTCCAGTATTCTTGCCTGGGAAATCCTATGGACAGTGGGGCTTGGCAGGCTACATACAGTCTATGGGGTCTCAAGAGTCAGACATGACTTAGCAACTAAACAAAAACCCCCTACTTTTCTAGAGCCTGGGGTTCCTTCTCAGGGGATGTTATCTAAGCATCCCAAGGAGCTCTTCCTGAGTGTCTGATGGAGCAGAGCGCATTCCTGCACAATCCATGGGAGAGCTGTTTTCCGTGGCCCGTTTGTTGACCTTCTCCAGCTTGTTTCCATTTGACAAGTGTGCTAAGACCTGTGCCAAGATGGAATTCCATTTCAAATGAGGTTTCATAAGGCCTTTTATCAGATATGCAGACCAATTACACTGGCTGGGTTTTCTCTACCCTGTAGCTGAGTCACTCTACCCTTCACCCCCACTTCCTTTGCTGTAGTGGTTAAGTTCAGAGCTTCACCTTCTCTGCAGGAGCAGATCAAAGGCTTGACTTCCTGTCCCCTCATTAGGGGCTGGTGACATCCCACTGTTTCCTCTCCATCAGCAACCCCCAAGAGACTCTCAGCTCCCAAAAGCCTTGAAAAGTTGCTAAATTAATGCAAAATGCGTGCACATACACATGTTCTGGTTTCTAAATGCAAATACCCATATGGTTACCCCTGAAATATCTAAAAGGTTAACCCTGAGAGAGCTTTTCGGGGGAAAAAGGCTGATTCACACATTCTCTTTGGGAGGGAGGAGGGGTGTGCCCTGCTATGTGGCAGGGAAATCACTCCAGTAGGTCTCCCCCCCCCCCTTCCCAGTTCCCTACTTTTTCTCTTTTTAACATTTATTTATTTGGCTGTACCGAGTTTTTAGTTGTAGCACCTGGCCTCTTTAGTTGAGACGCCTGTGCTCTAGCTCCCTGACCAGGGATCGAACCTGCACCCTCTGAGCTGGGAGGGCAGCATTCTAGCCACTGGACCACCAGGGAAGTCCCCGACTTTTTATTAGTAAAGAGAGTTGCAGAGACCTGAGCATATACCTGGAGAAGGAAATGGCAACCCACTCCAGTATTCTTGCCTGGAGAATCCCAGGGACAGAGGATGGAGTCGCACAGAGTTGGACACGAATGAAGCAACTTAGCAACAGCAGCAGCAGCAGCAGCAGAGCATATACCTAGGGGGCCACCATCAGACAGAGGTGCTTGGGGACAAGGATCTCCCAAGGGGCAGCAGGCACCGAAGGAAGCAGGGCTCGGGGCAGACGTGACTTGCATGCGCCGGGTGCTCGCTCACACCCGGCCCTGCCCAGGAGAGGGCTGCCGCCACTGACGTGTGGCTACTACCGTCCATCTCCTTTAAGCTCCTGTCCCTCGGGGGCAATTCTTTGGCTACTCAGGATTCTCCCCAATCCCTGCCGGAGGACCAAGAATGCCAAAAAGCTGACTGGCCTTGCTCTTCGGGTGTGCAGGGATGCATGAGGGTGTGGGAGAACACAGGTGACACGGCTGCAGAAAGAATCACGGCCATGTGAGCACAGGCGTGTATGTCATTTGTCCCCTCCCCGCCCCCACCCCCACCAATCACAGATTCATGTGCGTTGATAAAGAGTTCTATCTTTTGCTTCTTTAAATCATCACTTTTATTTGTTTGGCTGTGCCAGGTCTCAGTTGCAGCCGGTGGGATTTTCGTTGCCACAAGCAGGATCTTTTCAGTTGCAGCACAGCGGCTCAGTTGTTGCAGCACGCAGACTTAGTTGCCCTGGAGCATCTGGAATCTTCCTGGACCAGGGATCAAACTCAGGCTCCCTGCCTTGGAAGCATGGAGTCTTAACTGCTGGACCACTGGGGAAGTCCCAACAGTTCTACTTTAAAATGGAAACGCTGACTGTGAGGACTCACCTTATGGTAGTCATTCAGAGCCTAGTAGGAATTACATCCTCCAACTGCTCTCAATGTAGCTGAAATCAGGGTCTGGGAGGGCAGTTAGATTCCCATTTTCTTTGCCCCTTTCCCCAGGAAATCTGTTAGAGACTCTTTCTCGCCCACAATAGCAACCTCAGAGCATGTACGTTTAGAAACCATACTGCCCTGAGAAATGGGTTTGGTTTGGGGGGTTGGTTTCTGTGGGAGTTTGGGGCTTATATTAATATGATTATAAGGGAAGGGAAAGATTTCTTTGGCAATGTTAAAGGATTTTGGAGGGCTTCTCCAGAAAAGTCCACATTTCAGGTAACCTTGGACAAGCGGGTCCCTTTCTTCCATCTCACTTTCCCCATCTGATAAGCAGGGTGATTTCTGTTCTGGAAAGTGGAGAACAGATGAGGAAAACCCCTGAGAAGCCTTGGGGCAGCCCAGGCCCTGGCAACCCCGTGGGCCTCTGTGGCGGCTTCCCAACCCAGGAATGTTCGTATCTGTTTCTCTGTTTCTTTTACCTTCTGCACAGGTCCCGGAAGTTGTCGTTTGAGGTTTATTTCATCACTGCCTTAAAAAAAAAAACAACTGATACTCCACAGGCTACAGATTCCTAGAGACAAAACAGCCCCGTGGAAATTAGCCTAATTTATTACTGACTTCTGTCAAGAGGAGGTGACCAGTTGACTCTGGCACAACTTCAGATAAGCTATTCTTTGCTTCTGACCCCAAGAACAGCAGTGAGCTCTTTTATTGTTTCAAATACTCATGCTGCTTTCTAAGTGTATTCTAACAGCGTTGTCGTTAAAATGTGTCAAATCTCACAGGAAGTTTTTAAGAAGAAATCACTTTAAAGTGGATACAAGAACAGTGTGTTTGTAACATCTTTCTCCATGATCTTGTTGCAATCTGTCCTGTTCAAAAGAAATGGAAACTCTTAAAATTGTTTTTATCAATCGCCCTGTTCATTTTAGACCAGCTTTTCTGAGGTAAATAGAAAGCAGGTTTTTGGTTTTTTGTTTTGTTTTGTTTTCCTTCTTTCTGTGGATTTACTGTACACACAACTTTTTTTTTTTTTAAGTTAATAATGTGTATCTGCATGCATGCTAAGTCACTTCAGTCGTGTCCAACTCTGTGTGACCCTATGGGTTGTAGCCTGACAGGCTCCTCTGTCCATGGGATTCTACAGGCAAGAATACTGGAGTGGGCTGCCATGCTCTCCTCCAGGGGATCTTCCTGACCCTGGGATCGAACTGAGTTGGCAGGCAGGTTCTTTACTACTAGCACCACCTGGGAAGCCTGTAATACACACTTAATTTGAATCAGGACAGTCAGTTGGTCAATTGAGGCCAATTTCCCAAAAGATACAAAAAAGGTGGGGAAGGTGAGAAATATGAATGGCTTATTACTGCCACCAATGTTTATGATTGTCCTTGAACTGAGTTTTTCTCTGATTAGGACTCAGTCCTCACCTCCAATCCCCCAGCCCCTCCTCTGTTTCTCGCCTCCTTCCCCCTGCCCCCTCCCTTATGTTCTCCCAATTTTCACATCAGAAGTTATGAGGTTCTCACCCTCATTTAACTCAATGTGCGAAGAACCCTAGAAGTTACATCCCAAGAACTTTCTGCAGAGCCGGGGTACTCCCCTTCTGCACCATCCAGCAGGGTAGCCCCTCATGACTGCTGAGCACTTGAACGTGGCTGGCACGCTTATGGAATGGAATAGTTCACTTTAATTTTTAAAAATATTTATTTGGCTGTGCCAGGTCTTAGTTGCAGCACTCGGGCCCTTTAGTTTTGGCACACAGGATCGAGTTCCCGGACCAAGAATCGAACCAGGGGCCCCCTGCATTGGGAGCTCCAAGTCTTACCCACTGGGCCACCAGATAAGTCCCTCACTTTAATTAAACAGCCACATGCAGCTAGTAGCTACCATATTGGAGTAGCTGCCATATTCAGAGGACTAGACAGACACTTGAACATTTTCAGGTTATTCCAGGTGACAGGCTCTACCAGAAGACGTGCTCAAGCCCAAGAAATCCCAAGAAAAATCCAAAGGCAGGCTGTCCCCACCATCTTTCCTCCAGAACGGTGGCCCATCAGTTCCGCCCAGGGGCTGCCCCAGGAAGACCACTGAGGTGTTGCCTGGAAGACAACCTCTGCACACCAGTTTCTTCTTGGATCTTCTCACCCCCAACCAAAGGGACCTCTTGCAGTTGTCTTAAGTGGACACCAGTTTCTTCTTGGATCTTCTCATCCCCAACAAAAGGGACCTCTTACAGTTGTCTTAAGTGGACACCAGTTTCTTCTTGGATCTTCTCATCCCCAACAAAAGGGACCTCTTACAGTTGTCTTAAGTGGACACCAGTTTCTTCTTGGATCTTCTCATCCCCAACAAAAGGGACCTCTTGTGATTGTCTTAAGTGGTTTCCATTTGTAGGAGCTGACCTTCATAAAAACACTTGTCTTGGAAAATTAGCAGCTGTCTTCCAGATTCCAGCCTATCCCTCAAATATGACCTCTGAGTTATCCTTAAGTCATGTTTTGGTCCCGCCGGCTAGTGTCCAAGCTCTAGGCACAGCAGAGTCAACAGTTTCCAGCTAAGCAGGTTATACCACAATCAGCTTCAGCTCCTTGGAGGAAAAACCAGGTTCTACTCAAATCTGATTTATCAGGTTAAAGGCCTAAAAGTTAATGATGACGGCCAATTCCATCTCTTTACCCACCTCCAGCCGCACCTCTCCAAGGCTAACACCCAAAATGTCACCTCCCACAGGATCCTTCAACAATCAAAGGCTGAATGAATGATTTGAGCCTTGTAAGAATTTCAAAAGACAATTTAAAAATGGTTTTCACAAAACAAGAAACTGGGAGAAGGGGCAAAGTCTAGACAGGACAGAACTGCCTTCTCTTTAAAAGGTACCATGAGTAACTATTTGGATATTTGATGATAATAAAGAATTTTTGCTTAAAAAAAAAATAAGCGTGATTTATACCAAATGGAGTGCTTCCCCCAACTGTCTGGATGGTATTAAATGCAACAATATTGTCTTTATCCCCAAAAGATAAAATTTTAAGGAGCTTTATGGATTAAAATCGTTTCAATATTTAGGATATTTTAAAATAAAATTTTCCACTGAAATGTAACAGCATGTATTTCAAAGTAAAAATCATTCCTATTATTTAAGCCCACATAATCTATTTTTAATCATTTAAAAATCACATCTTAAAACCTTTATCTTCACTATTCTATTTTGAAGTGAGGTGTGGGGGCTAGGGGTTGCAAGACTGAAGAAATTCCCTTTCCTTTGCTATGTGTCACCTGTTTTTAGTCACTTTCTATCATCTTCTCAAGTTTCACCTAGAATTGTATGATCTATTATAGTAATATCTTTTTGTAACCGTAAGACTTGTTTATTTCAAAAATGTCAAGATATTATAATGCTTTACCATAAACCACAAATATACTGGCAAAAAATTATTAACTTTAAATATTGACTGAAGTCCTGAAACCATTAAGACTGTGAGTTCCCAGGTCTGGGATGAATGGCCTTTGGTAAAGGTCAATTTGGTCCTGTACTGAGCTCTTTCCTGAAATTCACTCAGATGTTATTGAAGTCTTCGGCCCACACCCAAAGGGTATCATTTAGCAAGCCACTACAAGAGTTATGGCTGCTGAAGACATAATTTAAACAAGGATTAGTCTAGGGAGTGGAAGAATCAAGCTTTCTAGAGTTTAGAATCTGACAAGAAGCAGCTAAGCTATTGAAAGATGAGAGTCTTGAGGGCATTTATCTGATGGTTTTAAAAACCAGCAGCTAGATTAATTAAAAGCATCGTTTGAAATGTTTCTGTAAGAAAGCAAGGCCTCTGAAACCATTTGCTTTTGGTTTTTCCACATCCAAGTTGTCAGTACTGAAAAGAAACTCAGAGAAAGTAAAAGGTAGTTTTGTTTAATGATGGCATTGTACTTAACAGGCACAGCAGCATGATGAGCTCAGGATGCAAAAACTGCTGCTCTTCTGAGCGAAGAAGCTTTAGGGCAGAAGCAGCCACAGGGGTGGATTAAGTACTCCTGCAGTTAAAACGGCTGTGGGCTTCAGAGACATTCCAGTGTTCTAATAACAATATTTCAGTTTTGTCATCATGAACTAGGGGTGCAAGGAGAAGAGGAAAGGGCTTTCAGCCTTGCCATGGAATGCTGAGTCTGTCCCAGCAGGCTGGCTGCATTCAAACCCCCCTCCTGTCTCCTGCCCTTCCCAGCCTCTGCGGTCACCTGTTTCCAGGCCCCCAATCTTAATCACTGGGAAGATCCAGGCCAACAAATTTACAGAGATATGTGAGAGAAAGGCTCTTACACGTTCTGATTTTTGACATCCTGACCAAGGGCAAAAATCAAGACGTTTCTGACTTCTCAGTTCCTATAGTTGTGCCTGCTAGTACCACGCTCAGGAAAATGTGATCGATACTCCCTCTCTGTCCTCTTAATCGATCAAATATGACTACTATTGCCCTGGGAAGAAAGGAAGGGTGGAACCTTACAAAATTTCTTCTCACCACCGTTCAAAGAAGTGAGGCAAAACACTAGAATATGAAGAAACCTTTACTGCAACAATAAAATCAAAAGGAAACACACAAAAGGCCCTCTGCAAACATTCTCTCTCACTACTATGATTTCAGCAATAGTGTGCTTGCCAATTTTCTGAGATTCTGAAATGTAAATAGATAGACAGATAGAATTAGTCTTGGGTTTCTTTTCATTAAATGCTTAATCACTTAGCTCATTTCCATAAACTGGCATGAATTCAGTCTCAACTTCTTTTCTTTTTTTACCCTTAACCACCCATTTTTAGGAGAGTAATCTAAAGTTCCTAAGAATGATCAAGTTGATGCTCTCTTGAGTCCAGAACAAAATACATTTAGGTGGTTTAAAATTTTGAACCCAGATCTTCATCTTATTTCAAAAAAGTCACAAAGGTGCAAGCTGTTTCCAATGTTGTCTAATTATTAATGACGAACCACTTTAATTCACTTACAGATTTTCTATCTTATTGCTGTACTCATTTTTCCATTTTATAAAAGTATTATTATGGTAAGAATTTTAACTTACAATGAATTTAGAAGACATCTGCCTTTGAGAATGCATAAAAATAACAAAAGATAGGCCCCCAAATTACCCACCAACATAGGCAACTACAAATTTATAGCATTTGCAAAGTGTGTCTGTCTTTCTTCAAGGCCTGTTTCTCTATTGTTTGGGACAAACGTGACTTTTACTTGAAAGCCACATTTTAAATTGTTTACAATCTATTTTGTTAACTGAACTAAATTAAATTTCACATTCACAAACCATATTTCTCATTTATAATCACTCACAAGAATCTTCAAGGAAGAAGTGGTTTTAAACATTGTAAACAATTCAGATTTTTAAAGATACAACAAATTTTATGTTAGAGCTTTCATTATACTGACTGGAACTTTCATTTCTGAATATGCGGATAATGTGGTTACTAGGAGAATTATGCGGAGAAGGCAATGGCACCTCACTCCAGTACTCTTGCCTGGAAAATCCCATAGGAGGAGGAGCCTGGTGGGCTGCAGTCCATGGGGTCGCTAAGAGTCGGACATGACTGAGTGACTTCTCTTTCACTTTTCACTTTCATGCATTGGAGAAGGAAATGGCAACCCACTCCAGTGTTCTTGCCTGGAGAATCCCAGGGACAGGGGGAGCCTGGTGGGCTACCGTCTGTGGGGTCACATAGAGTCAAACACAACTGAAGCGACTTAGTAGTAGGAGGAGGAGAATTATTTAATTGAAAAGAATGACTTCAACTATGTAAGGACTGAGAAGAGAAAAATAAATTGCTTTTATTTCTAAAAGCTTCTACAGTGATTAGAATATATGTGCTCAAATCTTTAATAAAGATCCAGTGAGAAGAAAGTGGAAGCACTTAAAATCATGGATTCTCTTTAGACATAAAAGAGAAAGAGGGGGAGAAATGCAGATTTCAAAATGAAATTTCCATGTAAGTAATTAGTTTTTCTCATTCAGCTGTCAGTTTCTCCGTATTCTTATGGGGAAGGCCCCCTCCATTTCAAAGGAATTTCAGGAGCTATTTTCTCACCCTGAGATGACTACCAAACTCTCAAAGAGAAATTGAAAAGACTTAAAAAGGAAAAGGAAGTAAAAGGCACATTCTTGAGAACTTTTTAATCACTGTAATTCGGTCATTCCATATAAGCCTCCAGACTGTAGCTCTCTTTTCCAAGGCTCTAAAAAAACCAGTTTGTTAACCTGACAGACAAAATTACCAAGCGGTGCATTCATTTCAGTGAAAAAAATCTGGGGAGACCAAACTGGGGGAGAAAATTAATAATACTCTGCCCACTCCAAGCAAAATATTTTAAAAGAAGCAATCAAATGTTAAGGGAAAAAAAAAAAAAGAGCAAGCTCTAGGCAAATAAGTGTGTAGAGCAGCAAAAGTAGGCAGCAGAATTCCCCGGGCAACAGGAGAAACCAGTGAAACTTGCAAAGCCTCCAGTATCGTCACATCCAATGATTTCCCAGGAAAAAATTTCAGAATGGAGAGGGAAAATTTTCCCAGCCCCCGAGCCCTCAGGTGAACAACCATATTCCACCACTAGGTGGCGGCTGCAGAGGCTGTGAGCCGGGGGCTGTTTTCTCCCTTTTTCCCCCTCTAGGACTCACTGCCCTGTTCAGGAGACAGCCCACGAGCCTCTTGGTCCAATTTGCTAAAAATTTTGGGTTAGGAAAAAGAAAATACTCGGGCTTTAGAAACTGAAGTCACCAGGAACAGCCCTCTGTTAAAAGTCTGTTCACACCAAAGCTGGGCAATGGGAAGAACAGACCTGCACATTTCCAACTCGGCTGGAGTTTCCGAAGCAAACCTTCCAGGCTGCTGCTTTGGAGACAAACGAAGCTGAAATTACGACATGAGCTGTTGAGCTGTGCATCACCTACTCACACCCCGTGTACAGTGCCACAAGGTGATGGAATCGGCTGGATCAACAGGAACCGTTTTACTGCTGGCCAGCAAAGTCTTCCTTCATTCATCAGAGTGTGTGAATGAAAAATATTAAGAAGTAAATAGGGCGTTTTCGTGGACTGCTCGCCTTGTACTCTTCTGAAGTCAAGACCTTACCGAGACTGCGTTCGACCTTGGGTGTCAAATAAAGCCTCCTCCCATGAAAGGGAAAACCACTTCCCTTTTCATAAAAAGGCTGCACCCAGAGCTCAAATCTTGGCAAAAGAAATGTTACATAAATTCCAGGTGTTCCTAAATATGTATGCTTAGCCGCACGGAATCATTTTAAGAAGCATCTTAAGTTTCTGGGCCACTTTCTCTCTCACCCCTTCCCTCTCTCCATCTCAAGAAAGAGTCAAAAGTGCGTTTATAGTCTCGACTTAGCTTCTTACCCACTCCATTTAGACGATATTTCCTGCCAACCTAATGCAGAAAATCTAATGATTTGCATCCAAAACACATCTAAGCACTGGCACACTTACCTTTCTTTTCTTAATTAAGCCAACCCCCCAATCCACTTAATCTCTCCCTCCTCAATGGGGGAAAACACCACCCCTGAAATCATATATTCTTTTCTACATGATTCGCACAACCATCCTCTCGTTATGTGAACAGGCTAATTCCTCAACGTCTTACTTTGCCTTTAAAAGGCTTCCCTTCCACACGACGGGATTTCCCTAAGAAACATTCCCAGCGGATGGTTTCCAGCTATAACCTATATCAACTCAGCCGGCGCCCCTCCACCCCCAACACACACACACACACACACACACACACACACACACACACAATTCACTCACAGAACCATCCCGGGCCAACTCGGAAAAGCTGTTTAATTTGCATGTTTGCCCATCTCTTCCTGAATGAACGCCTTTCCAACTGACCGTTCAACAGCTGCCGAGAAGGCACGGCACGGTAAGGTTAGAGCTGGAAACTAGGGAATCTGTTTTAGCATCCTAATCCTTGCAACCTCGACGTGACGTTTCCCCTTCTCTGCCCAAGTCCAGGTTCCCCAAGCAAAAGGGCAGGAACCGTAAAGCGTTTGCCGAGCACTCTCCGAGGTGCCCTGCTCCCGACCAAACTCACTGCGGGCATCCCGCACCCGCCCGATACCCCGGCTCGTGGCGAAGGAGCCAGGCACGCACCCGCCCTGCCTCTTACCTTCCCTGGCTTTCAGCAAGACCGTGTTGGCCACGATGTTTTCCAGCTCCATTGACAGTCGGCGGTCAGCTAGGGAGCCGGCCGGCGGGGCTGTCAGCGCCTGACGGTGCTGCCGCTGCGGCCGCTGCTGCCGCTGCTCGGGCTGCTGCCGCTGCTTGCCGGAGCCGGGAGCGAGCAGCCCGCCTAGCCTACCGCATTATTCTTTGCTCTTATCCCTCGGGTTTCCACCTCTGCAAAGAGGAGCCGCCGCCGCCGCTTCTTCCTCCCTCTGTGTCCCCCCCCCCCCCCCCCTCAACAGTTTCCCCCCCCCCCCACCCTGCGCGCTGCTCTGTCACTCCATTCTCCTCCCCTCGGGCTCCCGCGGATGCTTTAATGCTTCGGATGCTTCTGCCTCCCCTCTGTCCGTCCCGGGGGTGTGGTACTCGCAGGCTCGGGGCGGCCGCACTGCGCAGGCGCTGGGCCGAGCCACGCCTCCCGCTCCGGCTCTCGCGGCGCGGGGCCTGCTGGGACTTGTAGTTCGGCCCCGCGCGCGGGGCTAGGGCCAGGACTGGCGCGCGGCTGCGGGAATCCGAGAACCGCCCCGGGACGTGCCTTGAGGGAAGGCGTTGGAGTGTGCAGCGAGCGAGTCAAAGGCGGCTCGGCGGAACTGAAGCCCGCTCCCTACTCCAGTCCTGGGGCCCATTCTCGCATATCCATGCCCGGGGAGGAGGGGTGGTCCTCCTCTCCCGCTTCCCGCCCTGCCGAATGCCCAGAAAGCGAAGTGCACGGGCCACGGCGAGGGAGGGGCGAAGCGCTGCGTCCGGGCAAGAGCCGGTGCCGGTTCTGGCCCCCGCGTGACGTGCTCGGGGTAGAAGGGAGGTCAAGCCGGCCGGGCCTGCAGCCCGGCTTCCTCCGGGGCACGCCGAGCCCACGCGGGCAGGGGGCTGCAGCCCAAAGGCGGTCAGGCGCGCCCGCGGGCCCCGCACGCGGCGGGCGGCCGAGGTGCTGCCGTCGCACGCGCGCTCGGTGGATGACAAAGGTGTACTTTGTTTCTCGTCCGATGGCGCGAAGGGGGATCCACGAGTCGGCGGCGACTCGGCGCTGGCAGCAGCATCGGTACCCGCGCAGCCTGAGCGCCCCTCGGCGGCCGCGGGGTGGAAGCGCGGCGGCGGGGCCACGCAGACGACGGGTCCACCCCCAGGCTTCTCTGCGCCCCGGGACACCCGTCTGCGACTCGGGGGATCCCGGCGTGGGATGCGGACCGGTTCTGCTAATAACCTGCCTTCCACCACACGGAGCCGCGAATCAAGAATCTTCATTCCAACCCAAACTGATTGATACTCAAAAACGCAGACGGAATCGCCGGGGTCAGAAACATAGTTAACAGCACCAAGTCTGTGTTGAACATTCGTTTTCCAAGTCCAGGCTTATTCATCTTGGGGCTCTTAGTGCCTTTACACTGTATGCTCAGAACGTCGGGCCCCAGATCTGCACTCAGCGTCGCCTCCTTGCTGCCTCCGAAGGCCTCGCCCCGGGAAACGGGCGGTGGGGCCTTCCGGGTCTGCGACAAGTGTTCTATCTGGGAGAGGGGCGGGCTGACCCCCAAAACAGTGAAGTCTTTGCCTTTTGCGCACCCTGAGGGCCGGATATCCATCCGGAAGCCGGCTCTGGGCCTTCTCTGTCCAAAAAGAGGAAACCTTCCACCCCCAGGGCTGCCAGGAAGTGGCAGGGAGGTGCAGAGAGAAACGGATAACAATTACTATGCATTGGAGAATATAAAGAAATTAATAGACTTTTCAGGCCTTGGAAACTAGGGTGGTCGCTGATTCTAACAGCTCAGGATTGTCTTGTTTCCTGATGGAGTGTATCCATCATCACCACTCCCTAGTGTCTGGATTTGGGTCAGTGGGTCTCCCTGGACCTCAGTTGTCTGCGAAGTAGGGGGCATAACAGTTTGCCTTTCAAAAGGCAGGGAGCTGAGCAGATGATTTTTTCTCCACTCTAGGCATTACTATTCTAAGCACCCCAGGCTTGGTCTTGGCTACATAGCCACCTACTTAAAGTGAAAGCCCTAATTTACATCAGAGTGTCTCAGAGAGACAGAATCAGAGCTGGCATCTCGTGCACGTGAGTACTAAGCTGCTTCAGTAATATCCAAAGGTTTGCGACCCTGTGAACCCTAACGTAGCCCGCCAGGCTCCACTGTCCGTGGGAGTCTCCAGGCAAGGATACTGGAGTGGGTTGCCCTGCTCTTCTCCAGGGAATCTTCCCCATCCAGGTATGGAACCCAGAGTCTCTCCTGTCTGCTGAACTGGCAGCCGGGCTGTTCACCACTAGCGCCACCTAGAGCTCACCAACTGCAGTAGGCATTTTGCCCCTTGCCGGTAGCTTAAGGCCTGATCCAGTCCAAACTTTACCTATTTGACTAACAAAAGCAGCTACCTAAAGAGCTCCCTGCTTCCAGTTCAAAATGGCAGAGTAGAAGGACGTGCGCTCAGCTCTGCGTGAGCACCAAAATCGCAACTAGCTGTTGAACAACCATCGCAGGAAGAGCGCTGGAACCCACCAAAAAGATTAACACCCCCCCCCACCCCCCGTGAAAAGCCTTTACATGGTTAATTTCACTGAACACAACATCCAGATGAGGTAGAGAACAAAGCTGCATTTTATAGATAAAGTCACCAGGTTAGGAGACGTTTTATAACTTGCCCAAAGTCATACAATTAATAAGAAGAAAGCCTACAGAAGACCTACCGAACACCTACCGATTTGAACCTAGCAATCAGACTCGGAGTCTATGCACTTAATTTCTGGCGAGCAACATACTGAACTGGGTTGCAGTTGTTTTGTTTGGCTCCCAGAGTAAACTTAAACTGTATCGTAAGAAAGCAAAGTAGGCAGTTGGCTAAGTGATTAAGGGAAGAGGCGAGGTTTCCATTCCAGATAATAACGCCAACATTATAACTTCATTCCTTCCCATTAAATGCATTAATAACTCATAGTCCTGTTGAAAAATGGGTTTGATTCAGGAAGAGTAGTCTATTAAATATCAACAGGTAAGTTGGGAATCTCGTTGGCAGAGAGCAAGAATGGAAATCCAAATGGAGAGCAGCAATTTGGGGAGGGATGGGAATACACCAAAAACAAATACTGACTGCCCAATCCACTCAGGGTCAGCTGGGCCAGAATGTGAAATAAACCGGAAATCTTCCCATTCTTTGGTCAGCACCTGTATTGTGTGAATAAAGCTGCTTGGTCAGAGCTCTTATAAATTGAAATGAACTATTCTGAAAGTCACAAACCTATCTGCCCTAAAACATGGATGGCTTTTGCTTGAATAAACACATCGGCTTTCTGAGCAGTGCTGGAGCTGGCGTTTCCTTGCCTCTCCTTGTGCCACTGCTTTCTAATCATCAGGAAACAGCTGGAGAGACAGGGCTTTCATTCTCCCTTTTTTTCTCTTTCTTCAAAGTTTACCTTTATGTGCCAAGCACAGCAGGGAATACCAAAGTGATTTCCCAGGAGAGTCCACCGCTAGGTAGACTAGCAAACTGGGAGGAAAACCACTGAGATAAAACGGAATAAGGGTCACTGTGGACACAGACACAAGGGACTTTGGAAGCAGAGAGGAAGTGAGTTCCGGGACTTAAGAAGAATCTGAGAGGAGAAATGAGAGCTGACAGTGGGCCTGGAGGCATGAAGGAGGTTTTCTGTTATGTTCCCACCTCTCTGAGAGCTCCCTTCATCAATGGGCCCAGTGGTGACCAACTCTGACATTAAAAACTTTGCGGACTTCCCTGGTGGTACAGTGGATAAGAACCCACCTGCCGCTGCAGGGAACACAGAAGATTCCATGTGCCTTGGGGCAGCTAAGCCCGGTCAGCACAATTACTGAGCCCACAATCCTAGAGCCCGTGCTCTGAAACAAGAATCGATGGCAGTGAGAAGCCCTTGCGCCACAGCCGAGTAGCCCCGGCTCACCGCAACTAGAGAAAGCTGGTGAAAAGCAGTGAAAACCCAGCGCAGCCAAGAATAAGTCAATACGTGTTTTTTAATGTTTTATTTTTTAATTTTTGGCAGTGCTGTCTTCTTTGCGTTCTCTGTTTGCAGAGAGTGGGGGCCACTCTCTAGTTATGGTGTGTGGGTATCTCCTTTCATTGGCTTCTCTTGCTGCAGAGCATGGGCACTAGGTGTTTGGGCTTCAGGAGCTGTGACTCATGGGCTTAGTCGCCCTATGGCATGTGGGACCTTCCTGGACCAGGGATCGAACTGGTGTCCTCTGCTTTGCAAGGCAGATTCTTAACCACCAGATGACTCGGGAAGCTCTAAATAAATTAAAAAAAAATCTTTGCAATATTGTAGACCACAACTCTTCTTCCCTTTATTTAGTATTTTTCTTTAAAGTCAAGTTGCTTGCAAAGGAAAAAAAAAACTTCTATTATCCTAACCAAAACATTTTTGAAATGTGAGTAGTAGTAGAAATATCACACTTTGGAAAAACCTGACCTCCAAGCAACACGTGGGACAGTAACAGCCTTCAGTTTCAAGATAAACTGGCTGATTGTATAAATCTATCTGGAGGCTTCACCTCGGTGCTGCCAGATAATTATGGCCTGTAGACATCCAAATGCTCAGCTTTGTAACAAGACTTTACCAAGTCATCTGTGGGGGTCTTTATTGCAAGTTCAGAAATAAGATTCCAGCCACAAGTGATCTCTGTGTTCCTCAAACTGAAGCCGTTAAGCATGATCTTTAGTGAGAAAGAAAGGCCCCCTTCCTGATGCTGTGTTCTGTTGGGCTGATGCTGTGTTCTGCTGGAAGGGTCTCCATAGTAGACTTAGGCCCTGAACTGTTACAAACTTGTTGTCTCCATTGTAAAGGAAACTGCTCAGTCATGTCTGACTCTGCAGTCCCATGGATTATAGCCCACCAGGCTCCTCTGTCCATGGGATTCTCCAGGCAAGAATACTGGAATGAGTTGCCAATTCCCTTCTCCAGGGGATCTTCCCGACCCAGGGATTGAACCCGGGTCTCCCTTATTGCAGGCAAATTCTTTACTGTCTGAGCCACCAGGGAAGCCCAAAGGAAACAGCCTGGGAGAATTAGGTCAATTGTTGAGCCATGGCAAGGCTAGTTTTTAGGTGAGTGCCTGCCTTCCCTGAGGGCTTCCCCAGTAGTTCAGCGGTAAAGAATCTGCCTGCCAAGCAGGAGACCCAAATTCGATCCCTGGGTCGGGAAGATCCCCTGGAGAAGAAAATGGCAACCCACTCCAGTATTTTTACCTGGGAAATCTCATGGACAGAGGAGCCTGGAGGGTTACAGTCCATTGGGGTTGCAAGGAGTCGGGCACGACTTAGCAATTAACAACAATCAACTGCCTTCCCTACTCAAAGGCCTGAAATGTGCCTTTTTCTTCTTTTGATTCCATTCTCTGTAGAACCTAGTAAGTACCTTATACATAGTATTTGGCAGTATTTGCTGACTCAGAGCACATGCCAAGACACAGCCCAACCTAGGCCTCTGGTGTGCTAGTTATTATGCACTAGTTAACTCTCAAAATGTCTTCATCACTGCCTGATCAGAGATTAAAAGGGAAACATAAGGGAGTCTGGCCTCCTGGTCTGAGAGGTCAGTCTGAAAAACCAGTCAGGCCCTGGAATGATTTCACCTTCTGCCTGTACCTCCAGCCTCAAATCCAGCTGTCTCCAGCAATCTGCCCAGGAGTTAAGGCAATCACACAATTTTAAGGAAGACTAAGCAGACCAATTTCAATTCACTTTACAGACTTGAATAAAATACAAGCTATTTACCACCTCCCCCCGCCAAAAAAAATGGGCATTTTTTTTGTTTGATTCAGTGCCGAGCAATCAGATAGATTTACATGATGGAAAAAATGCTCAAATTGGTAAGGAAATTACACACAGCATAAAAATTAATTCTGAAAGGAAGGAGGAAAAACAGACTCTTTCCTAGTAATCTGTTTAAAAGGCAATGATTTTCTCTTAGTATGGATGAGGAAAGAATCCAAGCCATCACTGATGGTCTTTTTATGATTAGCATCTATCAGGCAGGTCATTTCTTTGAGCATGGTAGCCTACCCTGGAAATTGGGATAAAATCTTGACAACAAAGGTAGAATTGCTTTTTAAAGAGAAAAGGTGAGCTGAATTAAATTCAGTGTTAGGAGCCTTTAAAGCCAGATGACTCATGGGTGAGAGGGCTCCAGCAATTTCGACCTTAATGCTGCAATAACATAAACTTTCTCTAACTCCAAAGACTCTGAGCCTAATTATCTCTGAGACTTTGATATACACTTTGACTGTCCTCGGGCCACTGTGGGTAGGTGAAAATTTAATTGACCCAATAAAAAGGAGGGCATTCTTGCTCCCTTACTAAAGTCTCAGCTAGTCGGTTATACGCTAAAGGGAATCTAATAAATACTTGGAGTTTAAAAATATAATGTTTGCACAGATTGTTTTTTTTTACAAATATGCAAAATAGACTATAGTCTATAATTTGGAATAGCTTAATTTCCTCCGGTAGGAGAAAAGGCGTGGGTTCCCTGCCACTGACATGAGCTTGCACAGGAACCTGGCAGGTTGGAGCACTCTTTCCACTTCTCTGTCATTCCTCTCCTCTATGGAGAGAGGATGCCATCTAGCATGAACTCTGGAGAGCTGCAGCTAGCCCCCAAATGGCAAAAGGAAGCCTCAGGTTCCACATTTGTGAGCTAAAATGAGCCCATGAGTGTGGCAGGTGTGTCAGTACAGTACAAACCATGCTCACCTGCTACAAAGGGGATTCTGCTCTTGACATGGGCATCGGGTTAGAGAATGTTTCAGTGACTTATATCTCAAGCTCCAAAACCCTCCTGTGTTCCAGGATCCAGCTAGGATTCCAGAGAATCCCCACCTCTCCAGGCTGAATCTGGCCTCTCTGTGATTCAGGGAAGTGGAGGAAAGATTACTGTTGCTCCGTCGCTAACTCGTGTCTAACTCTTTGCAACCCCATGGACTCAGCATGCCAGGCTTCCCTATCCTTCACCATCTCCTAGAGCTTGCTCAAACTCATGTCCTTGAGTTGGTGATGCCATCCAACTATCTCATCCTCTGTCATCCCCTTCTTTTGCCTTCAGTCTTCCCAGCATCAGGGTCTTTTCCAATGAGTCAGCTCTTTGCATCAGGTGGTCAAAGTATTGGAGCTTCAGCGTCAGTATCAACCCTTTCAATGAGTGTTCAGGACTGATTTCCTTTAGGATTAACCTGGTTTGATCTCCTTGCAGTCCAAGCGACTCTCAAGAGTCTCCTCCAACACCACAGTTCAAAAGCATCAATTTTTCGGTGCTCAGCTCTCTTTATGGTCCAACTCTCACATCCGTACATGACTACTGGAAAAACCATAATTTTGACCCAATAGACCTTTGTCTGCAAAGTAATGTCTCTGCTTTTTAATACACTGTCTAGGTTGGTCATAGCTTGTCTTCCAAGGAGCAAGCGTCTTTTAATTTCATGGCTGCAGTCACCACCTGTAGTGATTTTGGAGCCCAAGAAAATTATCTCCCAGTGATTCCATTGTTTCTCCATCTATTTGCCACGAAGTGATGGGAGCAGATTCCATCATCCTAGTTTTTACAATGGAATATTAGTCAGCCACAAAAAGGGGTGAAATATTGATACGTGTGACAAAGTAGATGAACCTTGAAAACATTTTACTAAGTGAAAGAATCCAGATGTAAAAGGATAAATATTGTATGATTCCATTTATATGAAATATCCAGAATTCAAAAAGACAGAAACATGGAACATGGATTGCTGGGGGGCTTACTGGGTCTGGGGGTTTATTTTGGGGTGATAGAAATGTTTTGGAATTAGATAAAGGTGGCAATTCCCCAACATTGCAAATGTTCTAAATGTCACTGACCTGTTTCTTTTAAAATGGTCAATTTTATGTTGTGTTAGTTTTATCTCAATGAAAAGTTTAAACCCAAGTAATAGTTGGAGAATACGTAGGTTGGATTAAGTGATTAATAATATTAATATGCTGGACTTCCCTGGAGGTACAGTGGATGAGAATCCGCCTCCCAGTGCATTGGACACAGGTTTGATCCCTGGCCTGGGCAGATTCCACATGCCTCGGGCAACGGAAACCTCTAAGCCACACGCCTACTGAGTGTCATGCGCCTAGAGCCTGTGCTCTGCAACAAGAGAAGCCACTGCCACTAGAAGTCTGTTCAGCACCACACGAACAGTAGCCCCCAAGCAACTGCAACTGGCGAAAGCCCACGTGCAGCAACAAGACCCAGAGCAAATAATTAATTAGAAAATAATGCTAGTTATTAATATGCAAAGGAAATTAAAGAGATACTAAAGGCCAGAGAAATGAAAGATGCATAACCAGAAAGTTGCAGGACTGGCTCCCAAAACCAGTCTCTGATTCTTTATGCCACACTGTTTCCATTCTACTTACTACATGATCTTCCAGAATGAGAGGAAAGGCGTAGCATTTTTACCAAGTGCACCAATCTTGCAGGAAAGAGAGAATGTTGGCAGGAAGCCTAGAGCCCAGAGAATAGATAAATGGACAAAGGGAGCAGCAGAGGAGAGGAGGAAGCGATCGAGAAATGGAAGACTGACTGGAACATGCTTGCTGAACAAAATCAGGAGAAGGGGCGGGAGGGATGCAGGCAGGCTGGTTTGCATGGTGCTAGGGTGAGACTCCACTGAAGGAAAGAGGCCTTGAGCCACGATAAGCACTCCCCAGTTAGGAAACTACTGATTAGGAACTCTGCCACCTGCTAACCTGCAGGAGCTGATCCACTACTCCCCCCCCAGCCCCCAGCACCCTTCTCATCCTTTCTCCCCTCTGAGATGTCAGTTTCCCACTTGGAGACAAGACAAAAACAGGAAAGCATCTTTATTTTCAACACAACCTCTTGTCCCACTTCTACTCAACCTCTGCCCACTGTGGCCTCAGAATCTCCACCCCTGGGAAAATTAGAAGCAGCTTCTCCTTGCACAAGACTTAGGGCCCCTCCCATAAGTGGCCTTAACAGGGGGAGCTGGAGCCCATAAGAATGCTTTGAAAATGGTGAGGTTGAATGGAATCCTTCCATGCTCCATGACGAGGCACCAGTATTTCTGAACCATTGATGACTAAAGGGAGTCACAGAAGACTTAGGCAAACAGTACTTTGTTGTGGTTGTGGTAGGGGTGGAGGAAAAATTCATCTGAAAGGAAAGAAGGCTCTTTTATTTTGGGAAAACACTTTCAGGGCTTTTAGTTACTTGAGAATCAAGCCACTACCCACTCTGGAATGGGAATAAAGACGAATTGAGCTGGGCTGCACATTCTCTAAAAACATGTCTTCTTCAGGGGAGGTTGATCACAGGATGCTTTCTGGGAGAAGCCAAGGTGGGGGGTGGCAGAGGGCTGGGATGGGAAAAGAGGTGAGATCAAGGGGTGTTCCCTATGATATTTTCCCAAGGGAGCGGATCCCTGCAACGTGGGGAAGGAGTGCTATTGCAGAGGAGAAAAGTGGTCTCTCGGGGGAGCCTAAGAGCTGGGAAGGTAACAGCATTAAAGGATAGCGTTCACCCTGCTTTACGTTTGTCTCGTTTGCATTATAATCCCCAGCTGTAATCCCCAAGCCTTCTATTTAAAATGATCACTCATCTCCGCTGGCATCCAAGAATTGAGAGAAAGACATGTGACCAGCCTGGGATCCAGAAATGTAAACAAGAAGACACGCAGCCCAGAAAAGCCTCTGGGCAAGAGGGAGCTGAGAAGCTCAGAGCAATGCTGATGCCTGAGGTGAAAGGCTCACCTAGGATCGATATGTATGTGATCGCTCGCTTAGTCATGTCCCATGCTCTGTGACCCCATGGACTGTAGCCCTCCAGGCTCCTCTGTCCATGGGATTCTCTAGGCAAAGATACTGATGTGGGTTGCCATACCCTCCTCCAGGGGATCTTCCCAACCCAGGGATCAAACCCAGGTCTCCCGCATTACAGGCGGATTCTTTACCATTTGAGTCACCAGGAAAGCCCATGGGTACTGGAGTGGGGAGCCTATCCCTACTTCAAGGGAACTTCCCAACCCAGGAATCAAACTGGGGTCCCCTGCATTGCAGGTGTGTTCTTTACCAGCTGAGCTACCAAGGAAGCCCCAGGATCAATATGGACAAGATGTAAAGGTGCTTTTGGGAATCCCAAGAGGTCCTGGGAATGGGGACTAGTGAAAGGCTGGACCACTTTCTAATCTAGGCTAGGAGGGATTCTGGCTGTTGGACTTTGGAATGCTAATTTCAATGACATTTTTAGTAGCCCAACATGCCAGAGAAGAACCTAACAGTCACACAGGTGTCATCATCACCATTTGCTCCTTCCTTTGACATTTACAGGGTGACTGTTAAGTAGGAAGCATAGTTAGGCACCATGGGATGAGTAAGACCACAAAGATGTGTAAGACACATAGGTTCTACCTTTTAACAGCTTTTAGTGTTTTGGGACAACCAGTCACATGTAAGCAACTGGAGTGGAAGATAGATAACAGGAGATGTACAGAGGGCGGAAAGAAGCCTGCTTTAAACTGCCTGGGTGCAGTGTCAGCAAAATCTCCTAGAAACCACTTGCACTCATTGCAGAAGGAGTATAAACTGGCACAACCCCTCTGGAAGGCAATTTGGCAACACACAACAAGAATTACTAAAGCACACACAGCCCTTAGTCATAGCAGTTACAATTCCAGAAATATACCCTAAAGAAATAGGTAAGAATGTGTGCAAAAGTTTGGCTACAAAGATGTGTCAATATCATATTAATTATCAAGAAAATTTTAGAACAACACAAAATCTTCAATAATAATCAGGTTGGTTAAGCAAATTATGGAACAATCCTGTCAAAAATATTTAACCTGAATTGAATGGCGAGGAAATATTAGACAAGCAAGAGGAGGAAAATTCCACAAAGAGCCAGCCAGTGTCCCTTAAAACTGTGAAGGTCAAAGGAAGATAAAGACAGACTGAAGAAGACTAAAAGACAACTAAATGCGATGTGTAATTTTTTGATTGGATCATTGGGGACAGTTGTTGACATTTGAATATGGCAGTGGATTTGATAATAGTGATCGACGTTAACACTCCTGATTTTGATCTTTGTATTGAACATTATGATTATTATATACGAATGTACTTGTTTTTAGAAAATACACCCTCAAGTATTGACGGGGTTTTAAAAGTGGTTATGCAAACTGCAAACCAGAAGAGCCATCAGAAATCATTCAGAAATGAAACACGACTCAAATAACAGTTCAAGGCAACAGTGAAAGATCTGTGATAAAACATAGAGGATTGATCACCAAGAGAATTATGTTGATGATAACTTTCAAAGGCATTTAGGGAAGGAGATAGCAGCTGGAGTAGGGGAAGGGGTAATCAGAAATGGCTGCACATTGTGAGTTTTTAGCTAGATCTTCAACTAGGTTCATCTACATTTGCTATGGGTCTGCCATGTGCCAGGAATAGTGCTTCAGGCTGGGCATGTAACAGTGAGCAAGATGGGCATGGACCTTTCCCTGGTGGAGCTTTTACCTTGGGGAGAAACCCAGCAAATAATTAGTAAACAAAGTAATTGTAATTTCCAATCAAAGTAAACAAGGGCCAAGATAGAGAATAACAGACTGGGTCATTAGGAAAGTCCTCTTGGTGAAGATGATAGCCAAGCCATGTCCTAAATAAGGAGCAGGAGGGACTTCGCTGGCAGGCCAGTAATTAAGAATCTGTGCTTCCCGTGCAGGGGAACTAACATCCCACAGGCTGTATAGTGTGGCCAAAATTTTTTTTAAAAAGGAGGAGGAAGTAGCCAGACATATTGTTTGTGGTTCAGTCACTAAGTCGTGTCTGATTCTTTGTGACCCCATGGGCTACAGCATGCCAGGCTTCCCTGTTCTTCACCATCTCTCGGAATCCACCCAAACCCATGTTGATCGAGTCGGTGATGCCATCCAACCATCTCACCCTCTGTCATCCCCTTGTTCTCCCACCTTCTATCTTTCCCATCATCAGGATCTTTTCCAATGAGTCAGCTCTTCACATCAGGTGGCCAAAGTATTGAAGCTTCAGCTTCAACATCAATCCTTCCAATGAATATTCAGGACTGATTCCTTTAGGATGGACTGGTTTGATCTCCTTGCAGTCCAAGGGACTCTCAACAGTCTTCTCCAGCACCACAGTTAGAAAGCATCAATTGTTGGTGCTCAGCCTTCTTTATGATTCAACTCTCACATCCATACATGACTACCGGAAAAACCGTAGTTTGACTCTACAGGCCTTTGTCAGCAAAGTGAGATCTCTGCTTCTTAATACACTGTATAGGTTTGTCATAGTTCTCCTTCCAAGGAAGAAGCGTCTTTTAATTTCATGGCTGCAGAGTTTATCTTCTTGGGCTCCAAAATCACTGCAGATGGTGATTGCAGCCAGACATGAGTGGAGAGAATTCCAGTCGAAGAGCACAGCAGGTGCCAAGGTGTGGACTGGGTGTTGGGGAAGCAGGAATAAACCAGTATGGCTGGAGCAGGAATGGGGTGGATGGGCCCAAAATGAATGATCTGGAAGAAGGCAGGGCACAGACTGTGTAGGACCCTGTGTGAACTGGGGTTTTACCCTAATAAAAAATAGGAACCCATTGAAGAGTTTTACATAGGAGATGAAATGAACTGGTTCGTGTTTGTTGCTGAGGATACATTGGAGGGAGGCAGTGAAAGCAGAGGGACAGGTTAGGAAGCTTCTGGGCCCATCATGGGAGGCAGGGAGGAAAGGAGGCAGATGGGGTGATGGGATGGGCCTCACGTGTGGACTTTCGCAACATCTCCGAATAAAGTTCGTTACAGAGAGGCTGACAGAACTGAGAAAGGTGGCATTCATCCTCTACCTTTCTCTCTTTCTTAAATTGTTTTATTCTAGAATTGCATCATAGTCTCCTTTATTTTTGGCTGCACTGGGTCTGCACTGCTGCTCGTGGGCTTCTTCTAGTTGCAGCGCTTTGGCTGCCCACTGCAGCGGCTTCTCTGGTTTCCAAGCATGGGTTCTAGAGCGTGGACTCATAGCTGTAGCGCGCTGGCTTAGTTGCCCCGAGGCCTGTGGAATTTCCCCAGAGCAGGGATTGAACTTGTGTCCCCCTGCACTGGCAGGCAGATTCTTAACCACTGGACCAGTTTTATCCTCCACCTTTCAGCTTGGTTCTCAACACCAGCTCTCCCAGTATGGAATAAATTATGACTAAATATTTATACCTAAATCCTGCAGTTGGCCTGTGGATAGCACTTTGCATTACAATTTTTGTAGAGTCATGTTTAAGCTTGGGTTTTCCTAGACCCTGAGCCTAGGATTCAATGCAAGGAGCTTGTTTGGGAGGTACCAGAAGTGCACGTGAGGCAGGGAGAGATCAGACAGTAAAGCAGCTGGTGAAAATGTGTTAAGTAACCTCCATAGGTAACTGCAACTTAACCCCTCTGGAAACTCCAGGAAACATACCTCAGGTTATCTGCCCAGGAGCAGAGAAGCTGTGCTACTTTGACACCAGCTCTTTGCACCTGGCCAGCGCGAAAGATGCCATGGTGATGGTGGTTTAGCCATCCAGTTGTGTCCGACTCTTGCAACCCCATGGACTGTAGCCTGCCAGGGTCCTCTGTCCATGGGATTTCCCAAACTAGAACAGGGGTTAATTCTCTTAAATTTGTCTTTCCACAGGGGTGGGTGGTCCAGCCCTCCCAGTTCTGAAAGCCCTCAACACAGAGATGCAGGTAAGGGCAGTTAGGAATCTCTGGGGTCCAAAGAAGTAGCAGAATCTGAGGGACACAGAGACTTGTGAGACAGCTGCATGGATTTTGTGTTGCATTTTCTTTCCCTTTTAAAACAAACCTCGGGACTTCCCTGGGGGTCCAGTTGTAAGAGCTCATCTTCCAATGCCTGGGGTTTGGTTTTGATCCTTAATCAGGGAGCTAACATCCCCCAGGCCTCCAGACCGAAAAACAAAAGGTAAGACAGAAAACCAAAATGTAAGACAGAAGCAATATTGTAACAAATTCAATAAAGACTTTTAAAATGGCCCACGTCAAAAAAACAACAACAACCTCACATCATGGAAGTGACCTAAGCCTTTTGACCACCAAGAGGCCCTAAGAAGCTATGACAATTCCAGGGGCAAAATGGTGATGGCCTGGACTGAGGTGGACAGTGGACAAGGAAGACATCCATCCTTTGGGTGCTGGTTGGCTGCAGTGGCAGCGAGGAGGTAGTGAGGAATAGGTTTGCGGAGAGAAAGCAAGCGTTTGGTCTTGTGTTTGTTGCATTTGCGCTGAGTAAGAGATACCCGAGTGGAGATGTTGGCAGGCTGGTTGGGAGACACCACTCTAAAAAGGGGGTAGGTGGCCTAGAGTTAGGAGGAGGGTTTTTAGGGCAGTGGACTATTCTGTGTGATTCTATAATGATGGATATACATCAGCACACATTTGTCCGGACCCATAGGATGTACAACAGCAAAGTGAACCCTAATGTAAACTCAGGGTGATCATGACATTATCAGTGTAGGTTCATGGATTGTAGCAAATACACCACCTTGGCGGATGGTCGGGGAGGCTATGCAGGCGAGGAGCCAGAGAGTACATGGGAAGTCTCTGAGCTTTCACTCAATTTTGCTCTGAAACTGCTCTAAAAATACAGTCTATTGAGAACCTCCCTAGTGGTCCAGTGGTTAAGACCATGCTTCCCATGCATGGGGCATCAGTTGGATCCCATGTGCCCTGCAGTGCATTCAGAAAAAAAAATTTAAATACACACACACACACACATATATATGTATAGTCTATTGAAAAAGGAGGCAGGGATGGGAATAGATGCATACATGCATGCTGAGTCGTGTCTGACTCTGCAACTCCAAGGACTGTTGCCCGCCAGGCTCCTCTGTCCGTGAAACTTTCTAGGCAAGAATACTGGAGTGGGCTGCTGCTTCCTACGCCAGGAGATCTTCCTGACCCAGGGATCGGAAAAAAACCTGTGTTTCTTGAGTCTCCTGCACTGGCAGGTGGATTCTACACTACTCCTCCAGGGAACAGTTGGGGGATAGGCAATAAAGATAGCAGAGGAAAGACTCAGGAAAGGCTCAGAAGGAAGCCGGGGTGTGCTGGGGCAGGACGAGAAGTCTCAGACTCAGGAAGGTGAAATAATCTGCGGGGCTCTGAACGGAGGACAGGTTAACTTCTCTGCTACCCGCTGCCGTGGAGCAGCCTGAGGTCAGGCAGTGGGAATTCAGGGATGAGGTTGTCCAGAGAGGCCTTTGCCAGGAGACGTGGCTCGGCATTGAGGGTGCATCTTCCTCAGAGCCCAGGAGACAGCTGAATCTGGGGCCCTTCTCAATAGGAAAAAAGGGGAAGACAAATGCTTTTAGCCATGGAAAGAGGAAGAACTCGGTAAAACCCAGAGTAATGTCTGCCATCTCTAATTGTAGCCCCGGTTACCAGAAGATTAACTTGTGGTTCCAGGGAGGTATTTTCCTAATCATCATAAAAAAGTAGCATATATCTTTTCATTTGTCTTTCCCTCGTCTAGGTCCAAAAATTCTTCCCCAAAACTCAAAAAGGAGAATTTCAGTTATTTTCTACTCTTTTGGTAATGAAGACAAGTTCAGTTTGTCTTTTTCCTTTAGGGAAACAATCTATGTCCTTGTTGTGACAGCTAGAGAAAACTGAATAAAGAGATTTTTTTCCCCCAGAATGAATGTGGAAAGAACGTTTTGGCCACTATGTCAGCCACTGCTTATTCATTAGTTCGATGAACTTTTTCTGAGCATTTATGAGCCAGGTACTAGCCTAACCACGGTGGCCACAGAGCTGAGTAAGATATGAGCTCTGCTCTCACGAAGTTCACAGTATGGTTAAGATCTAGACAAGACTGTATGTGTGTGTGTGTGTGTTTTCAGTCTCTCAGTTATGTCCGACCCTTTGGGGGCCCCACGGACTGTAGCCCAACCACCTCCTCTGTCCACGGGATTTCTCATGCAAGAATACTGGAGTGGGTTGCTACTTCCTACTCCAGGGGATCTTCCTGACCCAGGGATTGAACCTGCGTCTCCTGTGTCTCCTGCATTGAGGGTAAATTCTTTACCTGCTGAGCTACCAGGGAAGCCCCAGACAAGACTATCGGGAATCCCAGCATGATGTATCAAGAGTGAGAATGAGAAATGAGAATGAGAAAAGCTTTCTAGGTACCTTTGAGGTCTCTCTAACAACCCATGGGGGAGGTAGTCAGAGAAGGGTTGGCAGAACAGTACTCAAATATCAATTCCAACTAAGGTTATCTTTTCTCAGAATGAACAAATGGAGGACTCTGCTTATCCTCCCAGAGGACATCTTTGGCTCTAGCCAGAGATTAGCTGAAGGACACTCACTTTGCAATTTCTGAACAGGATATTGAAAGGCTCTAGTGTGAAATTCCTTCTGGGCCTCTGCTGGAGATTCTAGGGTACTTCATTTTTTTTTAGGACCAGGGAGATAAGCCTTAGACAAAGATCAGCAGACCAATGTGTCCGATGAGGAGTTCTCCATTCTCATTGTCCCCCAGTCAGTGAATCCTTGTGTGACCTGAGGCAAGCTGCTCAACCACAGGCAACTGCTTCAGCTTTCTATTTGGAAAAGAAGTGATGAGCAGTGAAAAGTCTCCAGAAGCCGAAAGACCTGGGAATTGGGCATCTATGTTGACCCTGTAGGGGTTCCCAGGTGGCACTCGTGGTAAAGAACCCTCTTGCCAATGCAGGAGACATGAGAGGGGTTTGACCCCTTGGTCAGAAGATCCCCTGGAGGAAGGCATGGCAGCCCACTCCAGTATTCTTGCCTGGAGAATCCCATGGACAGAGGAGTCGGGCAGGCTACAGTCCATAGAGTTGCAAAGAGTCGGACACAACTGAAGTGACGTAGCACGCATGCACGTTGGACCTGTAAGTAGATAGGGTAGGGGTTCCCTGGAGAAAGAGAAACAGGCATGACTTTCTTGATGTAAGAAAAGCCATTTTTGGCCTAAGCTATTTTTGTGATCTAAGGCTGGCCACAGTGCTGTCCTTGAATAGGTCTTAGTAATTTATGATCTAAAGGGAACAAAAGAATGCAGAAGCAAATGACTTTATCAGGCAGTAGAAGTAACTATAGCAAGGATACTTCAGTTATAAACACTTGCAGATCTGCTTCAATGATAAAGATTGGCCTGAAGTGTTCAACCACCAGATCAGCTGGAACCTAAGCGAAGAATGATATTGACCTTTTCCGACCCTCATAACTTCGATCAACTAAAGCCTGGATTCTATCTACCACCCAGGCCCCTTCATGCATACCCACATACCCTTAGCTTGAAACTTCCCTAATTTTGCTATTTAAGGAGACAATGCTTTGGAAAATATCTCCTTACTTAGGACTTCCCCAGTGCTCCAGTGGCTAAGACTCTGCACTCCCAATGCAGGGGAACCAGGTTCGATCCCTGGTCAGGGAACTAGATAGATCCCACAGGCCATAACTAAGAGTTTGAATATCCCAATGAAGATGGAAGATACTGTGCCACAACTAAGACATGGCACAGCCAAAGAAATATTAAAAAATAATCTTACTTGTTGCAAGTAATAAATCCTTCCCTTTCCTGGTCTTTGCCTAGGTTGTGTCATTTGGTTCCACACTCACCAACCCAGTTTGGAAAATACCACTTGGGATCTACATTTTATCACAATTACTTGATTTTTATCTTGTTTGATGAATATGCTTCAAAGTACCATGCTCACCACTGAGCACTTGGCTTTACTAATCAGCAGAAAATAAATGTTAAATTTGTCTTCAGTTCAGTCACTCAGTCGTGTCCGACTCTTTGTGATCCCATGAATCGCAGCATGCCAGGCCTCCCTGTCCATCACCAACTCCCGGAGTTCACTCAGACTTATGTCCATCGAGTCAGTGATGCCATCCAGCCATCTCATCCTCTGTCGTCTCCTTCTTCTCCTGCCCCCAATCCCTCCCAGCATCAAAGTCTTTTCAATGAGTCAACTCTTTGCATGAAGTGGCCAAAGTACTGGAGTTTCAACTTTAGCATCATTCCTTCCAAAGAAATCCCAGGGTTGATCTCCATCAGAATGGACTGGTTGGATCTCCTTACAGTCCAAGGGACTCTCAAGAGTCTTCTCCAACACCACAGTTCAAAAGCATCAATTCTTCGGTGCTCAGCCTTCTTCACAGTCCAACTCTCACATCCATACATGACTACTGGAAAAACCATAGCCTTGACTAGATGGATCTTTGTTGGCAAAGTAATGTCTCTGCTTTTTAATATGCTATCTAGGTTGGTCATAACTTTTCTTCCAAGGAGTAAGCGTCTTTTAATTTCATGGCTGCAATCACCATCTGCAGTGATTTTGGAGCCCCCAAAATAAAGTCTGACACTGTTTCCACTGTTTCCCCATCTATTTCCCATAGAGTGATGGGACCAGATGCCATGATCTTCGTTTTCTGAATGTTGAGCTTTAAGCCAACTTTTTCACTCTCTTTTACTTTCATCAGGAGGCTTTTTAGTTCCTCTTCACTTTCTGCCATAAGGGTGGTGTCATCTGCATATCTGAGGTTATTGATATTTCTCCCAGCAATCTTGATTCCAGCTTGTGTTTCTTCCAGTCCAGCGTTTCTCATGATGTACTCTGCATAAAAGTTAAATAAGCAGGGTGACAATATACAGCCTTGACGTACTCCTTTTCCTATTTGGAACCAGTCTGTTATTCTCCCAATTTTGGCAAGAGAAGCCAAAATGGAAGCCCACACATCATCCCAAAGATTTTTCAGGACAACAAAACCTTGCTGTGTCTGACCCACTTGGCTTATTGGTGGTGGTGGTTTAGTTGCTAAGATGTGACCGACTCTTGCGATCCCATGGTCTGTAGCCTGCCAGACTGCTCTGTCGATGGGATTCTCCAGGCAAGAAGATTGGAGTAGGTTGCCATTTTCTTCTTCAACTTGGCTTACTAACAGAAAAAACTGCATTAATGATTTTTTAAAGAACATTTATTATTTATTTGACTGCACCAAGTCTTAGTTGCAGCATGCAAATTCTTAGTTGAGTCAAGTAGGCTCTAGTTCCCTGCCCCCAGATGGAACCCTCAGCGCCTGCACTGGGAGCACCAAGTCTCAGCCACTGAGAAGTCCCTGAAATTGCATTCATGATTAATTCCATTCAAAAGCAGAGACATTACTTCGCCAACAAAGATCCATCTAGTCAAGGCTATGGTTTTTCCAGTAGTCATGTATGGATGTGAGAGTTGGACTATGAAGAAAGCTGAGCACCGAAGAACTGATACTTTTGAACTGTGGTGTTGGAGAAGACTCTTGAGAGTCCCTTGGACTGCAGGGAGATCCAACCAGTCCGTCCTAAAGGAGATCAGTCCTGGGTGTTCATTGGAAGGACTGATGCTAAAGCTGAAACTCCAGTACTTTGGCCACCTCATGCGAAGAGTTGACTCATTGGAAAAGACCCTGATGCTGGGAGGGATTGGGGACAGAAGGAGAAGGGGACGACAGAGGATGAGATGGCTGGATGGAATCACTGATTCGATGGACATGAGTCTGAGTGAATTCCGGGAGTTGGTGATGGACAGGGAGGCCTGATGTGCTGCGATTCATGGGGTCGCAGAAAGTCGGACACAACTGAGCAACTGAACTGAACTGAACTAGAAGCCAGAAGTGTCTACCTCCACCCAAAATAGAAAAGGGAGCCTTTTACACTAACAGTAATCCACAGGTTCACAGTTCAGTCACTTCAGTCGCTCAGTAGTGTCTGACTCTTTGCGACCTCATGGACTGCAGCATGCCAGGCCTCCCTGCTGCTGCTAAGCCACTTCAGTCATGTCCGACTCTGCGATCCCATAGCCTGCAGCCCACCAGGCTCCCCCGTCCCTGGGATTCTCCAGGCAAAACACTGGAGTGGGTTGCCATTTCCTTCTCCGATGCATTAAAGTGAAAACTGAAAGTCAAGTTGCTCAGTCGTATCCGACTCTTATGGACTGCAGCGACCCCATGGACTGCAGCTTACCAGGCTCCTCGGCCCATGGGATTTTCCAGGCAAGAGTACTGGAGTGGGGGTGCCAAAAGGCCTCCCTGTCCATCACCAGTTCCCGGAGTTTACTCAAACTCATGTCCACTGAGTCGATGATGCCATCTACAACCATCTCATCCTCTGTTACCCCTTCTCCTCCTGCCTTCAATCTTTCCCAGCATCGGGGTCTTTTCAAATGAGTCAGTTCTTAAATCAGTAGCAAATATGGAAATATCTATCTTCCCATCCTGGATTGGATCTTTTTAGGCTAGGGCGACAAACAGAGACAAAGTATCGCTTTCCCAAGCATGAAGCTACTTAGGAGTTTTAACAGGACTTAATCCTCCTCTGGGTGGGATCGAGGAACCCCACAACCGAGACGTGTATCGGGCGGAGGGCCCCTAAACCGGCCAGAAGGTCGTGGCCCTTCCAGGCCCTGGCTCCGGCGCGGGCCCGCTCCTGCCCGCCGAGACCACGCCCCTGGTCACGCCCCCTGAGGCCCCGCCTCTTCTACGTCTCTGTCGGCCCTGCGGGTCCCCTCCAGAACGAAGATGGCGGCCGCGGCGGGAAGGTTCCTCCGGGCTTCGGTGAGTGGCTGCCTGCGGGGCACAGGCGCGGAGACCCTGCGGTGCCTCCGAGAATGTGCTTCCCAAGTGGGGTGCCGCTTCCTTTGGCCTGGGGGCCGTTCACCCTGCTTGGAGGATGTCAGAGGGTAATGGACCGGGGTGGGGGGGGCGGGGGCGGGGGCGGGCAGGCTCCCGCGCCTGCGCAGAGCCGCTCTTCGCCCACCCCGCCCCCACCCCCGGCCTTGCGTACCAGTTTCCTAATCCCTCATCGCTCCCAGTCGTGGGACCCCAGTCCACTCTCTGCCTAAGCACCTGGCTCTGGATGCAGGCGACCTGTCCCCTGGTCCCAGTTCTATAACTGACTCCTTGACCTTGGGGAATTGCCTTCTTTTCCAAACCTCAGATAACTTCCTTACCTTAGCATGTAGACTGCCCTACCTCAAGGGTTTCCGGGAGCATCCCCTTAAATGCTGGATGGACATCAACGTGCTAAAGTAATCAAAGTCCTTGAGTGCCAAAGGCTCTTGGCTGCCCGCCCTCCCCTTTCTCGTGGTGGGGTTCCACCCAGGCTCTTTCTTCCCGAGTCATGCTGGACCCTGAAATTGAGCAAACGTTTCCCTTGACCCCTATCCAGACACTCAGAGGCTGAACTTTGTTCTGTTTGCTTCTCTGTGGGCCAGAATGGCCTTGTCTTTTCCAAGGGAAAACCTTGACATGGTAGGAACATGCCCAGCATATCTGCTGGTAAAGAGCTTAATACACAGAGCCTGGCCAGTCTCCTGGTCTGAGTGCTCAGGGTTCCTTTTAAAAGCATGGAATTTTCATATTCTTGTAATTTCCCTCTACCTTTCAGTCTTTTGTTTCCCATTAAATATGTGTCAGAGTTGGCCAAAAAGTTCATTCAAGTTGAACCCAAATGAACTTTCTGGCCAACCCAGTAATTATATTTATATATGTATATGGTATATACATATACAGTCAACCACTGGATCTCCAGGGAATTCCCTATATTTTTTAAAATAAAAATTACATTTTTGAAGTGTGCATCATGATATAAGTAATGAAATAATTACTGTAGTCAAACTAATTAACATCTCTTCACATGGTTAGCCTTTGTGTGTGTGATGAGTGCATCTGTCTACTCTGTTAGAATAATTCTCTTATTTCCAACTTCAATACAGTATTATTAAGTATAGTCAACCTGCTTGTACATTAGATCTCTAGACTTTTTCATTCTCATAACTGCAACGTTGTACCCTTTGACCAGCGTCTCCCTGTCTTCCCAGTCTCCTTTACAGTCTTAAAGGATAAGAAAGCAGAAGGGAGTTTCAAGTACATGTAGACTCAATCCATGCTTTTGCAGTTTGGAGTTTTTGTTCATAGGAACAAGGCCAGCAGAGGCCACTACTGGCCTGATGCCCTTTCAGCAGGGTTTCAGCCGCCATTCTGGGAATACGTTCTGATATAAAGTGTTTTTCTTTTTAGCTCGTCCGACATGTGAGTGCCATTCCTTGGGGCATTTCTGCCTCTGCAGCCCTTAGGCCTGCTGCTTCTCGAAGAATGTGCTTGACAAATGCATTGTGGTCTGGTTCTGATCAAGCAAAATTCTCCTTTAGCACCAGTAAGTGTTGTTATGCTTTGGTTTGAACCAGATAATGGAAACATTTATCACCTCTGAGCAGGAGCTCTGAACTATGGCCGTATGTTAGACTCATGTGGGGAGTTTTTACTGTCGTACCACATTCTTAGTCCCACTCCAAACAAGTCAGTCTTTGGGGTGGGACCAGCACATCGTATGTTTCGTGCAGCCAAGGTTGCGACTCACTGAGGAAGACTCACATTTCCTTGTTGACTCCAGAGGTTTTAATCCCCTGGGTCGAGGAACATGAAAGGAGAGTGGGGACAATCAGAGGTCTCTGGGCCTGCTGTGTGTGAAGGGTGTGAGCTGACTGGGGATGGACCCTGCAGCCACTCCAGAGGCTTTTGGATTCAGACCTGCATGGCCACGTTAGGCCGATCTGTTGGACTCCTCCATGATCTGAGTGGCACACAGCTGTTTCCTGAGATTTATAGTCCATTCTAAAATATGAGATTTGCTCGGCACAGCTTCAGATAATGAGTGGCATTTGAAGAGGCCTCCTTTAGGTTTGTCCCACCTTTTAAAAAGACTATTTAACTTGTAATAGTTGCGGGGGTTGGGGTGGGGGATGTACTTTAGCAAAACCTTTGTTTGTTGGTGAAGTGTTCTAAAAAACTTTACAGTTTTCTCGGAGCTTTAAGGAATTTCTGGTATCAACTTGATGACATGACTTTAACTTCCCTTGTCATCTGTCCCAAACCCCAGCTCCCAGTAGCTCCTCCTGTTTCTGAAGCCAGGCATCTTGACACCTGGCCTCCTTTGTCCTGCCTTCCCAGCCTGAAGCCTGGCCTCTGCAGTCCTGACACAGCTCTTGCATCCTTTCCTTTCTTTCTGTCCCCTCTGCCGTACCTTGCCCGCCTCACCACTCACTTAGATAGGTGCAGTCATCTCCTAACATCAGGCTCTCCCTGCTCCTCTCACTCTCCCTTGCCCGACTAATCTTCCTAAGAACAGCCAACGCATCACCCAGCTCCTGCACAGAAGCCTCCAGTGATTCCTTTATCTTTCCTTTTAAGAGCAGACTCATCCGTCTGATATCTAAGGGCCCTCTCAGCGTGGCCTTCCACCATCCTTGCTCTCTCCCCATGCGTCTTCCTTCCATGCACACCTGTTCTCTATGTCAAGCAAACTGCTACAGCCCATTCCCCGCACCTGCCCTGCTCCTTCCTTTGTGCCATCCGCCTGGTCTTGGCAAAAATCCAGACCATGCTTAGAACCCACCTTCAGGCTCATTGGTTCTTATTTCTGTGTTCATCCATCCCTATTCTCTCCTATCGTTTATCTATTTATTTGCCTTTTGGCCACACCTTACAGCCTGTGGGATCTTAGTTTCCCGACTAGGGAGCACACTGGTGTCCCCTGAAGCAGGAACTGAGTCTTAACCGCTGGACCGCCAGGGAGTTCCCTCCCTGTCTCGTTAGTTTCCATAGCACTTTGAATTAGTGTACAGTCTAGACCTATGGAAAGAGAAACAGTTTTGTAAGATGTACAATTAAACTGAACCTTTTAATTATACTACTGATTAATTACTGGGAGAGGTTTGAGTAAAATAGGATAAGTGGTTGGTTTAACGAATGAACTGTATGCATGTTTTGGGGGTATTTTTCAGGTTCCTCATACCATGCCCCCGCTGTCACCCAGCACGCACCCTATTTTAAGGGTACAGCTGTTGTCAGCGGAGAATTCAAAGAAATTAGCCTTGATGACTTTAAGGGGAAATATTTGGTGCTCTTCTTCTATCCTTTGGATTTGTAAGTATATTTTCTGTGATGCTATAACATCATTCTGCGAGCAAGCAAAGATCGCTGCCTTCCCACTGACACTGCCTGTCTTTACTCTTGTCAAGGGGAGGGTCATTGCTGGCTCTGTCACTGATGGTCTTGTTGATACAGCTTGCATCTGTAGTTAATTCACAAGTGATAAGTATAGGGGCTGGAGTGGCATTCCTCTTAATGGGTTTTAATGTGGCTTTTTGTTAAGATGTATGTATAAATACATGTTTATTGGCTGTAGTGGGACTTAGCTGCTGCACATGGGCTTTCTTTAGTTGGGGTGAGCGGGGGGCTCCTCTCTTGCAGTGCTTGGGCTTCTCATGGGGTGGCTTCTCTTGTGGAGCAAGAGCTCTCGGGCACATGGGCTTCAGTAGTTGCAGAATGTAGGCTGAGTAGTTGCAGCTCCTGGGTTCTAGAGCGCAGGCTCAATGGTTGCGGTACACGGGCTTAGCTGCTCTGTGGCGTGTGGAATCTTCTGGGATCAGGGATCGAACCTGTGTCCCTTGTACTGCAAGGAGAGTCTTACCCACTGGACCACCAGAGACGCCCTGTGGCTCTTGTTTTATGGCTCTGCAGCCCGGGAGCTGCATTACTGAACCCACGTGCCCTCGAGCCGTGTTCCACTCTGGAGTAGTGGTTCCTGTAAGCCTGTCAGGGAGGAAGTTTCCACTGGTCTGGGGGAAATGAGAAAAGTAAGGATAATAAAATGAATTTTCTCATGAAGCTACTTATTTAAATAAAAATTTGTCTTTATTCTTGGAGTATGTCTCTGCCACCCTTATATTTTGATATGATTCTTAAAATAGAAAGTTGGTTAATTTTTTTTTTTTTTTAACTGGAGTATCATTGTGACCAGGAGTCCAGTGAGGATGATTAACCCTTTTGCCTTTTTCTCCTTTAAGAAAATAGAACTACTCTTTAGACAACTGTTGTTCAGATTTTAAAAGTCTTTCAAAAAAAATTCTCTGATGAGACTTCTTGCCCTTTTTCCCAGCACCTTTGTGTGTCCTACAGAAATTATTGCTTTCAGTGACAAAGCCAATGAATTTCATGATGTGAACTGTGAGGTTGTTGCAGTGTCGGTGGACTCCCACTTCAGCCACTTGGCCTGGATAAACACGCCGAGGAAGGTACACACATGTCCACACCGCCTCTGCACTTGTGATCTGAAAAACTGCTGGGTCTCATGAAGACCAACCTAGAAGTTGTTAAAGCATGACTAGTCTGAAATGGGCTGTCAGTCCTAACCTACTGGCAGATTCTCTTAAGCTCTATCCATCTCTCCTGTAACATTGCATGTATTTACTCCTCACTGCACTTGTGTTTTCCAACCAATAACGGAGAACAAACTCAGCAGGACAGGGCAAACAGCTGGCTTCCATTGTCTCCCCTCTCACCTGGACCCTGTAGATACCAGTACCCTGTAGGCAGGTGGGACAGAGGTTAAGTTCTGATTTTACTCTTCTGCATGATCAGTATTCTTGCCTCAAAACTTGCTTGGGAGAATCAATTTCTAGCTATGATGTTAGACTATCAAATATCAAATTAGTCAAAGTATTCTTTTTATTATTATTCCATCTTTATGCTTCAGAAATGAATCTTCAACCAAAAGAATACTTTAAGAATTAGAAAAATCTGTAGTCTTCACTGGGTTTAAATCCTGCCTCTGCCCCTTTCTAGCTGGGACCTGGAGCAAGTTACTCAACCTGTGTGTGCCTCAGTTTCATCATCTGTAAAAAGACGATGAGGATAGTAGCTACTCCAGGGTGCTGGAGGAGGAAGTGAGGCAGTAGAGCGTCTTCTCCTCTTAGAAGTAGCACTCGGCCCACTGTGGGTGCTCAGTTCCTGCTGTCCGGCTGGTGTTGGTCAGTCGTCCTGTTCCCCGGCTGAGGAGGCTGTGGGAGCCACAGTGTAACCACCAGCCTTATTTGTATTTTTATCAGAATGGTGGTTTGGGCCATATGAACATCCCACTCTTGTCAGATTTGACCAAACAGATTTCCGAGACTACGGTGTGCTGTTAGAAGGTCCTGGCCTCGCACTACGGTAAGATCCGTTTCATATGAACTTAAAATTGTTTTTTGTGTTTAGCATTATCATACTTCATAGGAATTTACAGAAGCCTGCGTAGGGAATTTTAGAACCCCAAACCCTTAATTTGTCTTTTATTGTAATAAGCATCAGTGGATGCCTCCTGCGAGGGTTGGCAGTCTTTCAGAAATGACCGTGATATGTGTGCCCTCTGTGTCTCCCTGGGCCTGTTTCTGAAGAAGGATATCATACCCTTTAAAATATATGTATTTATTTATTTAATTTGGCTGCACCAAGTCTTAGTGGCAGCACATGGGATCTAGATCCTTGACCAGGGATTGAACCAGGGCCTCCTGCATTGGGGAATGCGGAGTCTCAGCCCCTGGACCACCAAGGAAGTCTCCAGTACCACATCTTACGGTCACACTGCTTCACTCTTCCTGACCACGTGGGAGCCACTTCTCGCAGTGAAGCCATCAGACTGCTTTGAGATTTGGGGGCGGGGGGCCACAGGGGGCCGGCAAGGGTAGGAGATTCCTGGTATGGTTAGTATCTTGTACAAGCGCTGGAACCAGACCAGCGTTTGAATTTAAGCTCAGCTGCTCAATAGCTGTGTATGACTTTGAGCAAGATATTTAACCTCTTTGAGTCCCTTTCTCCCCATAATTAAAATGAGAATGTACCTCCTGGGTTGGTTGTGAGGATTGAGTAAGGTGAGGCAGCTACGGAGTTTCGCCTCAGCTCCTCGTAGCTGTTGTGAGCCCCGTCCCAGACCTTCAGCCTTCCTGGGAGGGATGGGAACGTAGGCATAATGACGGCTGCTGATGAAGGAGGGACAGGGCAGAACTTGACCTCCAGGACACAAGCGAGGATCCCACTTTGAAGGGCCTCACAGTTTTGTTGGGGGCTGGCTTGAACCTGCCCACCTTCATACTTGATCTTCCGCCTGCTGGGGGTACACTGGAATTTGGGCTCTGGAAGCCACCTGGGAACTTGGGCCTTTTGACTCCAAAGAGATTACTGCCTTCCTTTAATAAATGGAAGCCTAGCTCTGACAGCGTTGGCAAGGAAAGGAGGAGAGTCCTGGTGTTTTCCTCCCAGAATCTTCTTTAGAGTCTCGCTAACTTTGTAGTTACCTCCCTACTGGTTTCACTGTTAGGACTGACAAAGGGAGAGGAGTCGAGTCTGGCTTGTAAGATAAGCCTTTCTTTCTGGAGACTGTGCTGTGGGCCCATCTCCCACCCGGCTCTCCATTTCTGCATCTACGCGGTGGATCCAGCTTGGCTGCACCCAGCAGGGACATGCACCAGGACCCCTTAGCCTCAGAGCCTAGACCCCCTAAGTCCAGGCCCAGGGAGGGAGAATCACCGTTTTATCTTCTGACTTTTTCTAACTTGACTTTTTCCTGAGTGATCAACATTTGGGATGCCACACCCTTTTAAAGACGGACTGTTAGAAACCTCTTGAGTTTTATGACCTCTGCATAAGTCAGAGTATCACCCTCACTTGTATAGAAGATAAGCACAGACCCCAGGGTGGTGGGTTACCTCATTACATTGCTGCTAAGTGACAGTGATGGGCTTGGACAATCTGTGGATCAAAATAAGAACTGTAAGTGATTGAAACACATTAAATACATTTAAATTCAAGATTCGAAGAATTCCAGGAAACCAGTTCATTATTTTGAAAACTTAATAATGGAAGAGTACTAAGCACTCATTCTGTCTTTCCTATACAAACTGTACCTCAGGGTAGCCAAAAATAAACAAAAGTGATGGGATTGTTTTCCTTTAGATTTCTGCTTTGCCTAGACTTAAGGCCAGTAAATTTTCCCATGGGATTTTCTCCCCGATACTCAATTCACTCATATGTATTTACAGAATACAGATAAAATACGTCTCTGTCCCTTCTCAGTCGCCTATGGTTTCTTGCCAGGATTTGATACAGCTGCCCAAAGAATGCTTACTGCATCACTAACGAGAAGTCTTTGCTCTGTGTAGTTCATTGACCTTCAGAGACTGTGAGACATCCAGGTCAAATCTGTGAATGTGAACACACTGCCTGTTTTCCATGGTGGCCTAGTCCAGTCCTATCTTTGTTAAAGCATCTGTCATCAACAAGAGATGATACGCTTTCTGTACAAGAAAAACCTGATTTTTAAGCACATGATAGAGTTTAATGCTCTATCAAGGAGAATTAAAGGCAGCGTAGAAGTAGAGTCTTTCTAGCTCTGGTAATGTTGATATTCTGATGAGGATGAACCTTTACGCAGCGGTCTCTTCATAATTGACCCCAACGGAGTCATCAAGCATCTGAGCGTTAATGATCTCCCAGTGGGCCGAAGCGTGGAAGAGACCCTCCGCTTGGTGAAGGCATTCCAGTTTGTGGAAACCCATGGAGAAGTCTGCCCAGCCAACTGGACACCCGAGTCTCCTACAGTAGGTCTCTTTCCCAAAAGCAATGGGAACCCAGCCAAGAGGGTCCCAGGTCTTCACTGCCTCAAGGGCTGCTGGCCTGGAATATCCACGTTGGAGCAAGGGTGGAGGTGGTATGCAAATGCGTGAAGCTGCTGCAGGTGGGGGTGGGACCAGGCCCCAGGAATGCTGTTCATGTCTGTTTCATCCATGTATTTTAAAGGAAACAGACCAAACTTTTAAAAGTTAAAGAACTGTAGGTTAAAAATTGGGGTCCTTCGGCTCCCTTTTGAGATCATGAAATCACTTAGAGTGAAATGTTTTTCTATTTTCAGATCAAGCCCCATCCAATTGCTTCCAGAGAATATTTTGAGAAGGTAAATGAGTAGACCGTTCCGTGCACACCTGCAGCTTCCCACACCAGAAAAGAACCACAGTGGGAACTCACTTGTAGCTTTTCAAAGATTAGTATTTATAGCAGGCAAAAAAAAAAAAAAACCCAAACCCAGTGATACTTATATTCATAAATAGTATTACTCTAAATGTTTTGTTTCTGTAATGTTGGCCAAGGCTTTTAAAATGTTTTCAGCTACTAATGTCATGAGTCCAAGGCAAGGTGTGGATGGATGGCTAGTTTCTACAGTGTGCGTGTGTAGTTCAGCTGTTTCTTGGATCATGTCTTTAATGGGAAAAGGAAACAGATCTTTTTCCTCAGCCTTACTTGAACCTTTGTGTATACCAGAGTAGTACGACAGTTATTGAAAACTTCTGATCAAGGGTCCTGAAATTTTCCTGTATTAAACTGAATTTTCTTTAAAGAACATAGTTTTAAGTTGTTAGTATCAGTGGTCTAATTTAACACTTGGAATGAACGTATGGTTGAAGGAAATGTGAATCATGTTTTTTTAAAAAACACAGTGGCAAAGTGACTTAACTGATCATGCATGTTCCCCATTCCTGAGATTTATAGTTTATATAGTTATTTTACTTACTTTGTTAGCTGACTTAGTGTCTGCATACATTTCTAATACTGATTGGGTATAATTAGAAAGGATATTTATTGAATCCAGGGATTGCAGTATGAATTTGAATCATTCATGCATTTGAATTATTGTAATTATTTTCTTTCTTGAAGTGTTCCATGTAAAAAATATAAAAAATAAACATATTTTAAAATACTTGGATTTTTAACACCATTAATTCTTGCTTCAGCTTACTTATATTGTGGGGCTCTCTAGTTTTCCTTCTCTGATTACATCAACAGACATTTATTGAGCATTTAATTCACTGGCTACAAAGATAAATAAGATGCTGGCTCCACATCCAAGGAACTGGACAAAAGAAATATGGAAGCATTTATTCATTTTAATGGTTTCCCTAGTGGCTCAGATGGTAAAGAATCTGCCTATAATGTGGGAGACCTAGGTTCAGTCCCTGGGTTGGAAAGATCCCTAGAGAAGGGGTGACAACCCACTCTAGTATTCTTGCCTGGAGAATTCATGGGCCAAGGAGCCTGGCAGGCTACAGTCAAATCCTGGAGTGCCTACTATATGCTAGGTACTATTTTGGAGGCAGAATGAACAAAAAGACATACCTCTTCCTTTTGCACTTGGATTGTAGAGAGAATAAACAATAACATTACATAAAATGTCTGGAAGGACAATAAAGTGGAACAAGGGACTAGAGCAGAGAGGTGCAGGTATTTTAATAGGGTTTCAAGGAATCAATCTCTCCAGGTCTGTTTTCTCATGCAAAATGAGGACTGTAATTGTACCTACCTTAGGGTTTTGGTGTCAAATGAGATAAAACATGTAGAAGGTGAGGGAGTTGCAGGGATAAAAAGGTTCGAGGCAAAGCGAATGACAGGTGCAAAGGCCCCGAGGCAAGAGTGGACTTGGGGGTGGGTGAAGAAGGACCATGTGACTGGACCTCTGAAGGAGGAGAATGGTAATGGGGAGCCCAGAGTGCTTTATGGGCAAGCTAAGGACTTCGGATTCTATTCTGAGATGGGAAATGGCAGAAATGTTTTGAGAAGAGTTACATCATCTTGTTCTTAGAGGATCACTCTGGCTCCTCTGTTAAGACTAGACCCCGTAACAGTGCAGAGAGGAAAAGCAGGTCAGCTGGGCTGGATTTGCGACATACTTGGAGTAGAGCCAGCAGGGTAATAGATGTGCTAAATACTTCAGTGCTATAGATGCATTCCGGGGAACTCTGAGGAGGGAGACCCCTTACCTGGCTATGGGCATCAAGAAACTTCCTGGAGGAGGAGATGAAGTCTTGGAGATGCGGAAAACTGACCTGTGGGAGCTGAGAGGCCACATGGGCCTGAAGAAAACCATGAACTGCTCTCATATTCCAGGAGGGGACGACAAAGGGAGGCTAAAGGCCAACTGGCTGCAAGTGGTCCAGACTGAGCACGTCCTATGGACCCAGCACTGCCAGGGCTTCCACATGTCTTACCTCATCGGACCGACAACAAAAACACAACAGATAAAATTAATCATCATTTTACAGATGGGATAGTAGACTTGAAGATACTGACCTGACCAGGGTCACACACCAAGTATTCCATGGCACCAGGTCCCTAACCTAGGACTCCTGAGGAGCCCCCTGAACACCCTCAACATCCAGCCTTCCACAAACACACAACCCTCACACACCCCATGCTGCGGAAGTGGACGGGGGGCAGAAGGAAGGCACGTTTTCCTCCACAAGTGTCTCTACCTGCACTCTTGCCTTGAAAATCCCATGGACGGAGGAGACGGGTAGGCCACCATCCTTGGGGTCGCAAAGAGTCGGACACGACTGAACGACTTCACTTCACCTGCTCTCATGTTCAACAGAGGAAACTGGATTTGCCCCAGAGCAAGGGGAAAGCCCTTGGGCAGAGACACTGCCAGGGAGGCAGGGCTAGGGAACCTAGAAGGGCCCCGAGGCTTGGTTTAATGCTCTCAAGTCGAAGTCTGAAAATTCGAAAAAGAGGTACCACTGGGCCGCACAAATTATGTAGTCCTACCCTCCATCCCCTGTGCAATCGAAGAGATTTCCGAGGGTAAAAAACCTGTGCTCGGGAAGTCAGACGCTGCAGGAGTGCAGGGTGAGGCTGTGGAAGGTGCCACACGCCCCGATCGGATCTTCGCTGTAGGTCCCGTGATATGGGGGTTACACAGGTGCCCCGTCTAGGCCTGGAGGCGGCCAGCCTACCTGAAAGTGAGGAACAAGGTTGGGAAGACCTGGCCTATGGGGAGGTGGGCTCCAGGCAACAGCAGGGGTGCAGGAGCCCAGGAGCGGGAACGGAGCGCACGTGGTACAGAGGAACCGAGGGCGCGCAGGCCTGGGAGCCGGGATAGGGGACGCGCGCGCGCCCGGGGCGGGGCTCGCCGCCGGGCTCCTCCTCCCCGCCAGGCCCGGCCGCCGCGGCCTTTCCTGGCAGCTCTTAAAGTCCCAGGAAGAGGAGCCCGGAAGAGGAGGAAGAAGCGCCGGGGGCGGGGGCTCCCAAGGTGCAGTGGCGCTGCCGCCCGCATGGAGCCCAACGTGCGCTTCTGGATCACCGAACGCCAAGTACGGCCCGGGCCCGGCGCAGCTGGGGGCGGGGAGGGCGCGGGCCGCGCGGCCTGGAGTCGCCGCTGGCCGCCGTGACCTTGGGCAGGCCACGTGGTCGCAGCACCCGCCTTCCCGTCTCAGACCCCGGGGAGGGGAAGGGAAAGCCAGGCCTGCAGGATGCCGACGGCCACGGCGGTTAGCGTGCGTCGTCTCCGCCGCAGACTTGGCTAGGGAGGGTAACACAGTGTCACCCTGCAGATCTCACGAAAACCAGGAGTCACTTCCCACCCCTCACGGGTCTGCTTCTGCTGCCCAGGCTGTTGCTGAGCACCGGGTTGGAGAGGCACAAAACAGGTCCTCCCCAGGAGTCACAGGCTCAGCCACCCGACCGTGAGATTCCGGGCTGCGGGAAGCCCCGCCTCCAGGCAGTGGCCCGGAGGCGCTGTCCAATAGAAATAGGATGGAGTCACGTGGGTAATTCCAAATTTTCTAGTAGTCACATTAAATATATATATGACTTTTTACCTTGTAATTTTAATAATATATTGCATTTAGCCCAGTAGAAACAAAGTATTAACATTTCAGCATGTAATCGATATAAAACATTATGAATGCGATTTCTTACATCCTTTTCTCTAGAAGTCTTTTGTGTATGGTTTCCACATACAGCACATCTCGAATTGGCCTGGCCACATGTGGTTAATTGGACAGCACATTTCTAGAGTGTTCTCATTCATTCTTGACCTAGAGCAGAGCTTAGTTCCGTTCTCTTAGGCGGGAAAGTCAAGGACAAGGAACTCAAGTTGTCCTAAAGAGGGAGTCACTGCAAAGTCTGCGGGCTTTGGGAAGCAAACCAAGCCTCCTTTCTCCATATGTGAACCAAACTGCCTTTATTGAGCCTTCACTGGAGAGTTCAGTTCTTTATGACTGAAGTTAAGCCTTATAACCAGGCTTTCCAGGTGACTCTGGTAGAGAATCCGCTGCAGTGCAGGAGACTCCAGTTCAATCGCCGGGTCAGAAAGATCCCCTGGAGGAGAAAATGGCAACCCACTCCAGTATTCTTGCCTGGAGAATCCCATGGACAAAGGAGCCTGGTGCACTACAGTCCTTAGGGTTGCGATGAGGTGACATAGCATGCATGCAAGCCTTATAATCACCCTATAATCACTTAGATTCTAAGACCTTTCTAGGCAGTGCTTCCAGGTGATATGTGGGGGAGTGAACATAGGTCCATTTGACTCTAAAGTCTGGGCTTTTAATCCTCAAGAGCAACTTGAAGTGAAGAGCACAGGCCACTGGGTCATTTCCTGGTTGAGCTTCCTTGAGTACATTCATGAGCCCTTGGAAGCTTCAGTGTCTTCACCTGTAAGATGGGGATGTTGTGAGGATTCTAGGAGATGCTGCAAGGAGAAGGCCCTACGAGGTTCTGGAAATAATGTTAACTGGTATTATTATCTGTTTTTGTTTTTCTGCTGCCATTAACTTCTCTGGTGCTCCTGCCCATCTTAAGTCTTTTATTCAAAGATTTCTTCAGTGGACAGAATTGTTGGATCCTACGAATTTGGTCCTTTCAATTGTAAGTATTTTCTTGTTTTTAAAATAGTGAATTTCACATTTTATTCTGAAATGTGAAGGTTGTATCTCCCTTTTCAAAGCAGTTGAGATAGCAGAATCCATGTATATTATCATGTTTTTACTCCTTGTGAATGAACTTGTGAGATTGGAAGTTTGCTATATAAGAACAAATATCCATTTAACAGGTAGTACCAAATCCTGGCTTCCTGGGTGAGTGACTCAGTGGTAGACAATCTGCCTGCAATGTAGAAGACACAGGTTCAGTTCCTGGGTTTGGAAGATCCCCTGGAGAAGGAATTGGCAACCCACTCCAGCATTCTTGCCTAGGAAATCCCATGGTCAGAGGAGCCTGGCGGGCTACAGTCCGTGGGGCCACAAAAGAGTTGGATACAACTTATTGACTAAACAACAACCAACCAAACCCTGGCCCTGGTGCTGGTGGTTTCAAAGGGAATCAAAACAAACCTCCCTGGTAATGGAGGAGAGACTAGCAAAGCTAGTCACAGACCTTGACCCAGGGCTCCAAGGGCAAGCTGTGGCAGGGAATTGGGGGAGGTTGTTAAAAGAAGGCTGGGAGGGAGGGAGGGTGGGTTAGGGAGGAACTGTCAGGAAGACAGGACTGTAAGCAGAGGGGAAGGGGACAGGAGCCAGGTCACCCAGTTACTGGGTCTTTTAACTCAGGGGAACCAGACAGTTCTTGTGTGTCATTTTTACTTAGCCATGTGATGAGTAACCAGGAGGGACCCAGACTGATCAGTTCAGGTGATGACTCAGTTGTCTAAGTGAAAGATGAGAGTTTGAACCAGGTGTGGCTGAGGGATGAAGAGGAAGAGAAACCCTTCATGAGAAACCAGCAATGACACTTTCAGCCAGATCCACAGAGGCATTCCTATCTTTGTGCTCAAATAAATGTTCTCTGTCATTTTGTTTATAATAGAGAAAAATAAGAAACAAGCTGAGTGCACATCAGTAGGGAAATAGAGAAATATAAAATGGTATATTCATGCAGTGGAATACTGAGAGTGTGGGTTCAATCCCTGATCAAGAATTAAGATCCTGCAAGCCTCTTGGAGAAGGAAAAAAAAAAAATTAAAATCAGGTGTTAGTAAGCATATGATTCTTAAATCAGTGGATAAATCTGAAGTTAAGATCATTGCTTGATTTCTTTATATCTAATTGTAGGAAAAAATAGAAAAATCGAGGCAACTGTTGTTAACAAACGAAGATGTATCCAGAGGTGACCTGGAGGACAAAAGGGTATGTTTCTTGTTCCCAGGTGTGCCTGGCTCAAGGCTGGGCTTGGCTGCATTCAGATAATTCCAACTGCTTGGTCTGAACTCAGGTGGGATTTTGTCATCATAAACACTACTCAGTTGGGTTAGCTTTTAAAATATAGTTAGGACTCCTTCTTGTAAGCCTGATGAATATGAGTTATGCCTGTTAGGAACTAGTATTAAGGGGAAAAAGCATAGGGTTCCTCCTGTGCAACAGAGATTGGCAGTTGCAGTGTCTGTGATGGGTGTTCTCTGTAGCTGACTCCTGAGCCCCTCGGCAAATTCCAGAATTCTGGCAGGCCTCTGAAGTCAGAATCTGCTCCCTGTTAGAAGCAGTGTTACAGGGTGGGGTTACAGCCCCTGCCCAAAGACTTAAGCCCAGTGTTTGTTATCTACCTTGCAGTGAATGGGGCTTTCCAGAGCCCACAAACATCAGTCCCTTGAGGCAGCCCGCAGAAAGAAAGCTCGAATGTTTAACTTGGTTTTTCTAAGAACTTGTTGGGGCCTCTGAACTCACACCTGCCTCTGTTACAGTGACTTGGCTAAAGGCATGGTTTGCACACAGCCTGCTCTGCTCTGAGCCGGGGGCGGCTGGCTGCATTCAGGGACTCTCCTAAGGGGCGGGTTAGATGTTGGCCTCTCCAAGGTCACAGACTTGGGGGCTTTTTAATGTTTTGGTCATTTTCATGTGGCTTTTATTTTTGCTTCTTGTTAGTTCATTCATTTGATTTACTTGTTTTGATCTACTCTGCCCCCCTTGGTAGAAAACAGTTCACTCTCCACTTTCTGAAAGGTGGAGCAAAGGTGGTACCAGAAATGAAACTGGAGAGGAGCTATTTTGGCTGCCGGGCCACCTTTAAAAGCTATTGCTTGCTCTTTCTCTTTTTAGATACAAGAAGCTTGGAAGAGAAGTCTTGTAAGTTTCAGCCCCATCCTAATTTTTAGCCTAAAATAACAAAACCAAACATCAGACTCACCTTTGTGTTTACCCTTCTGAAGTCCACAGTGCATCCTGACAATAGCAGACTAATCCCTGGTCCTTTTCGACCTGCAGGTGAGTTGATTCTAATTTTCACAAGTTGTTTGTACTTTTAGAAAACCTTGCCTCCCGCCAAGTCATGTGGTTGGTTCCCCTGGCAACCAGCCCCATCCTTCGGTGCTTTCCCAAAGTCACGGTATTGACATTATCTCAGGTGTGGTTGAAAGGGGCTTGCTTTGAAGAATAAGAGGCACTTGGTCCAGTGGCTGAGACTCCATGCTCTCAACGCAGGGGGCCTAGGTTCGATCCTTGACCAGGGAACTAGATCCTGCGGGCCACAGCTAAGACCTGGTGCAGCCAAATAAATTAAAAAAAAAAAAAGAATAAGAGACACTCCTTTCACCTTTGTCCCCTCTTCTCACTTAGGAAATTTCAAGGGTTTTAGGATCTCTGTGCCAGGAATAGGGATGAAGACCAAATACATATGTCTTATTGTAAGTGACATTGTCACAGTCCAATCCAAATCACTCAGTCGTGTCCAACTGTTTGTGACCCCGTGGACTGTATAGCCCACCAGGCTCCTCAGTCCATGGAATTTTCCAGGCAAGAATACTGGAGTGGGTTGCCATTTCCTTCTCCAGAGGATCTTCCCAACCCAGGGATCGAACCCAGGTCTCCTGCACTGCAGGCAGACGCTTTACTGTCTGAGCCCCAGGGAGGTTTCACCTGGAAGGATGAACAAAGACTTGCAACAAGTGACCACTTAACCTCAATGAGAGAAAGCCTGGTCAGGTCTTCCTCTGCTGTGCTGGTTTTAAGTTTTGTCTTATGCTGCTGCTAAGTCACTTCAGTTGCGTCCGACTCTGTGCGACCCCACAGACGGCAGCCCACCAGGCTCCCTCGTCCCTGGGATTCTCCAGGCAAGAGCACTGGAGTGGGTTGCCATTTCCTTCTCCAATGCATGAAAGTGAAAAGTGGAGGTGAAGTCGCTCAGTCGTGTTCGCCTCTTTGCGACCCCATGGACTGCAAAGCCTACCAGGCTCTTCTGTCCATGGGATTTTCCAGGCAAGAGTACTGGAATGGGGTGCCATTGCCTTCTCCGAGGTAGTTATTATTTTTATTAGAAAGAAAAGTGCATAAAAATATCCTTTGACTCCCGTGCCTGAGAAGAGGCTTCAGGGTGGTTGGTTTTCCACCCTCTCTGCCGTCACTGACCCTCTTGTCTTTTTCGCCAGCTCTCCTGCCTTTCACAGCGCCCACGGTGAGTAAGTTGCCATTCACCACTAAGAAGCCAAGGGGTCAGGAGGACATCCATCCATCTCCTAAGCTCTGGGACTCTGTCCTGTGACTGCCTGATGGATAGTTAGGACCTCTCACCTCTGACCCTTGTCCACACCCCACCCCTACTTATCCCCCTGGGCTTCAGAGCCTGTTGAGGATACACAATGTCACAAGGTAACCCTTTCTTTGAATACCTACCATGTGCCAAGCGCTAAGGGGGGAGGTTGATGAGTTAGGACATACTCTGTGGCACAGGCCCATGTCACTGGCTGTCACCTCCTCTCCCCAAGCTGCCCCCAACCCAATCAGGCAGGCCCTCCCCTGGGACCCGGAATCACCCCAGTGAGGCTGTCCACCTTGGCTCTCATGAGGCGTGCTTACTAAGTGACAGCACTCCTCTGCCGCCTGCAAGTTTAATTTAAAATGAATTAAAATGATGCTTCTCAGCCACGCTGCTCGATTGCACGTCTGGAGACAGGGACCACTGTGAGGCCCCCTCCCGGCTCTCACTGCCCATGGGGGCCCATCCAACACCACCTGGCCACTGGCCACCTGCCCCCAGCACCCACATCTGCTTCTTGCCCCACTCTTGGGGACTGTTCTACATCTCCCTGGGGAGATTCTGTGTACAAGCCTTCCCTCCCGACCCCAAGACACTCTCAGCTCTGCTTTATTTTCTTTAATTGAAGTATACTTCATTTACAGTGTTTCAGGTTTACAGCAGAGTGATTCATTATCTATGTATTCTTTTTCAGATGCTTTTCCATTGTAGGTTATTACAAGATCTTGGGTATAGTTCCCTGTACTACACAGTAGGCCCTTGTTTATTTTATATATAGTAGTCTATATCTGCTTTACTTTCTTTACAGCTCTTTCTGTCAATGCTGCCAGTGAAAAATCTGAAGTCCATGGTTTTACCTCAGGTAGCAATTCTTTCTATTTCAGAATTATTGAATTTGTTGCACTTGAAACCAAAATGTGACATGTTCACCTCTGTCTTCCTGTAGGCTTCTTTCTACACCTACAGTACAGTCTTCAACATCGTCAATGGAAATGCAAGCTATGTGAGTATTACGGAGCCCAGAGGCCATGCAGTTTCACAGTCTTTCTTTTAGTGATTTTGTGTGTTTGTTGGAATTATCTTTCCTGGGTAAAACTGTGCTATTTGCTAAATAAGAACCTTTGTTTTTCCCTAGGATCGTCATGCATATGAGAGCTTATTACTAGGAGCAGGAGTGATTGTGTCTTCAACTTTTTGGGCGTATGTATTTTTTAAATGTGTCAAATCTTTTACTCCTCAGAATCAAAATTTCATGTTCTAACTGAATTTAGAAAGTACGATTAAGACATAAAGAAGAAAATCAAAGTTACCTGTAATCCTGTAACCCCAAAATTATGTGATTTTTTTTTCCTAAGTTTCTAGCCATGGACTCAGTACTGTTATGTTTCTTTAAAAAATTAATTCAGGGGACTTCACTGGTGGTCCAGTGGTTAAGACTCTGAACTTCCACTGCAGGGGCTATAGGTCTGATCCTTGGTCAGGGAACTAAAATCCCATATGCAGCGCTACGTGAACAAAAAAGAGTAATGTCATGTTTGTAAACATGTAATCCAAATTGTGTGTTGCTTTCAATGTCAGGATACTGTAATGAATGAAAATGTAGACTTCAGAGTCTGGTGAGCCTGGGTTCACATCTTGGCTCAAATCCTTAACATCTTAGTGACTCTGGACATGCTCTGTACACTAAGTCTCTAAGTGTTCCATGATCAGGAAGAACACTTCAGTGTTGCAAGAATTAAAACAAGAAATATGAGGAGACACTTGCAGGGTCCTGCCCTGTAACAGGAACTAAGTTGACACTAGCTCTCTGCTGGTCCCATGCAATAATGATTTGTCTCTCTCATCTTCTAGTTATTCCCTCGTTTGCTCCAAGTAAGGCTTTCAATGAATAGCATTGTGAGCAGAAACGTCATTCCTGTCATCATTCTCGGTAAGCAGGAGCCTGCCTCCATCTTAAGGGATACCCCAGTCCCTGGGCCTCATGGAAGCTGGTGAGAGCCACCATTTACAGCTTCCTGGTGCCCCCAGGTCCAGATGGGGATCTTTGGTTTGAGAAATGACACTTTGTCCGTAGATACCCCTTGAGTTGTCAAAGGATGAACACAAACCTGGAAACACAAATTACATTTTATTTATTTATATTTATATTTATAATAAATATTAATTATACTCCAATTAATATTTTATTATTTTTAAAATTTTTATTGGAATATAATTGCTTTACAATGTTGTTAGTTTCTGCTGTATAGCAAAGTGAATCAGCTATATGTATGTGTGTGTGTGTGTAGACACATTTACGCTCCGTCTTGAACCTCCTTCCCACCGCCCCATCCCACCCCCTCCAGGTCATCACAGTGCTGAGCTAAACTCCTGTGCTGCAGCAGCCTTCCCACTAGCTCTCGGTTTTACACATGGTAGTGTATATACGGGAATCCCAGTCTCCCAGTTCGTCCCCCCTCCCCACCCCTCTCTGATGTCCATTCTCTACATCTCCATCTTTTTGTAAAGACTGTACAAGCCTTGTCCATACATTATTTCACTGAATCTTGACAACAACTTAGGGGCAGGTAATATTATCCCCATTTACAGATAAGGAGACTGAGGCAAGGGGCGGTTAGGGGAGATTTTCTAGGGTTACACAGGGAGGAATTAGTAGTCTTGGGGATTTCAAACCAGTGGTCTGACTCCAAGGGAGGGACAGAGATATCAACCAACTGTTTTAAATTTACCAGCCTGCAAGTTCAGCAATTCACACTCAGCATTTGGGCTTGGAAATCAAAGCAGCTTGAAGAGTTGGCAGAATTAGGTCAGTGGTAAAATCTGGGAAATTATGTTATAGAAACTAGGTCAAGCCAGCTTCAGCAAAGAAGGCAGGCATATTTCAAGGGCCCCGGGGTTTTCTGGGAATCTCGTCAAGGGTGTCGGGACCTGGGGCTGGGTTGTAGTCAGGATCCAAGACTGAGAGGCCAGCAGTTCTGACCCCGACTCTACAGCCCAGGAGAGAGCTGACCTCGTATGTGTCAGATGACCACCCATGGATCGGCAAAGCACACCCATCAGAGAAAGAGGCGTGACCTCGAAAACACGTCCCTTCACTGGACCCTCACTCATCCCTCTGTTTCCTTCTTTACGCCCACAGCCCAGCTCAGTGGGATGAATGTGATCGCCTCCCGAAGTTTGGAGCCCATGCGCGGGATCGAGGTCATGGACAGGGAAGGCAATGTCATAGGTTATTCCAGAAAAGCCGGGACAAAGGTAGGGGACGCACGCCTTGGAGCTGTAAGCTGTCTGCCTTTGGGGCAAAGAATGTACTAGTCAGTCTGAGAGCTGGTAGCAGATTTACATCTCCCTTCAGCCTTTTCCGATCTGTCTTTTCTCATGATGTTCAGAGAGAGTTTACATTTGCACTCTGATGTTTAAATGGTATCTGGGTTCTCCAGAGATACAGAACCAATAGAATATCTGACCATCTATCAGTCATCTATATAAATACTTTAAGTGTGTGCTGTGCTAAGTCGCTTCAGTCGTGTCTGACTTTTTGGAACGCTATGGACTGTAGCCCACCAGACTCCTCTGTCTGTGGCATCCTCCAGCAAGAATACTGGAGTCGGCTGGCACGCCCTCCTCTTCCAGAGGATCTTCCCGAGCCAGGGATTGAACCCACGTCTCCTGTGTCTGCTGCCTTGGCAGGCTTACCACTAGCGCCACCTTCTGCAGCGGATCTTCCCAACCCAGGAATCGAACTGGGATCTCCTGCATTGCAGTCGGATTCTTTACCAGCTGAGCTACCACAGAACCCAAATATATATCAAGATCTATTTTATTATTATTTCAATTTTTACTGTTTGGCTGTACTGGGTCTTAGTTTGGCATGTGGAAACTCTTAGTTGCAGCTTGTGGGATCTAGTTCCTTCACCAGGGATTGACCAAGACTGGGAGCACAGAGTCTTAGCTCTTGAACCCCCAGGGAAGTCCTGCCGCAGTCCACTTTTACAACATTTTCATCCCCGGAAAATTTCGTCGGGTGCCCACTTCCAGTCAGTCCCCCTCCCACCCCTACCCCCAGCCCCAGGGAAACACTGATCTGCTTTATGTCGTCATTTTCTAGAAGTTTCGTGCAAGTGACTCACAGTATTTTTGTGTCTGGCCTCTTGGATTTTGAGGTTCCCCATCTTTTGATGCGTTGGTAGCGTGTGGCTTTTTGCTGCTGAGCAGTCCTCCGCTGCGTGGCTGTACCACGTCTTGTCTGCTCCTCAGGCGACGGACATTTGGATTGTGTCCAATTTTTGGCTGTTGCCCCTGATGCCGCTCTGACCACTTGTGTACAACTCTGTGTGTGGATGTGTGTTGGCATTTTTCTTCAACTGAATTTTAACTGCAGGGCATGGTGAGAAGCACGAGAGCAAATGCTTAATCCACAAGTTGTTCTTCAGCATCTCCCACCTCTCGGGTGCTCTGCTGGGCTCTGGAGACCCACCCCCCTCACCGGTCAGCATCGCTTCTCTCCAGGGGCTGGGAGGGAGCCTCAGGCCCTGCTAGCTACCCAGTTATCTAGCCCATCTTATTGAAAGGAGCTTCCTTGTTTGCAACACGGCCAATTTAGGGTGAAAGAAAGGTTTGATGATCTACTTAAAAAGCTGATCTTCCTCTTAAGAATAAAGTGTCTGTGACCGTGCGTAAGCTCGATCATTCTTTCGTCACTTCCCTGTCACCGGAAGGGTTCTTTTCTTCAGCTAAAATTTCAGAAACTGCGTAACCAGCAATATCTGATTGTAATAGGGCACCTTTGATCAGATTTCAGGAGCCTAGTCCACGCTGTTTTCCTTTTGACTGGCTGTGTTGGGTACTCAGTTGCAGGCCATCACGCGTCTCACAGTGTCTCCTCATGACTGGCGTCTGGTTTGGAATGTCTTCCCTTCCACACAAGACAAATGGAGAGAGGCCAGCCTTATCCTACTGACGCTGAAACACACCAGGCTCAGCCACCACTCTTTTCTTCTTGGAGTCGAGTGACTTTATCTTATATTCCTGAAAGGTTATTTTTAAAAGCCACCCTCCTTGCAGCCCTCTGTCCTCGTCGGGGAAGGGCATTCCTGCAGGGGATCAGATGAGCTGAGCATTAGTGTCCTAGGCAGAAAACAGGCAAGTGGGCCACAGCAGAGAAGCCTGGACAATGAGCTGTAGCCAAAGAGTCACAGGAGGCCGGAAGTGCACAGGACAGATTTCAGGGGAGGGCAGAGTGGGCAGAGTGCCTGTCTATCTTGCACTGAGCGTGTACCCAGGGGTTGGGTTCTGACGTTCCAATGCAAGTGTCATCTATAGTCAAAATTTCCCTTGAACATCTCCGATGTTGCCCTTGAATACACCTGATTTTGTGCATATAACCCATACTGTCAGTGATGTTTAAAGGTTCAATATAGAGAGTAATGTATATTATAGAAAAGATGGCAACACGGTATGGACTATACATACATGTTTATGCAAAATAAAATTTTATAATACACTGTTCATTACACAAGCAAAAGATGGGTGCATGCAGGCAGACTCATGCATGTTACATGCGGACATGATGCCATGCCAGTGCACTCGGAGCTGGGCTTCCCCTACTGGAAGGAGTAGGATTAACTGGGGGTGGTTCAGGAGAGGAAGGTTGGTGTGCAGAGCCCTGGAATGAAAGAAAAACGTGGAGATGTCCTCAGTGGCAAATCAATCTTTTCCAGCAAAGGGACTGCCACTTGGTTCTAAGTAAGGATTTGTCTTCTGCTTGTACTTAATGTTTTATTTGGGGTGGCTGGTGGGAGGGATGGAGACCACTGTGGAGTCAGGGATAGATTAATCTCATCTCCGATCACTCCAGGCACCAACTGCAGGCATCTTCTGTACATGTGCAGGTCAAGTGCTGCTTCCAGCTCTTTGCATGTGCAGAGAGGGGAGAGTGGCAGCTTGCCAGTCTCTGTCGTGAGTTGCAAGATCCCTGGAAATTGTCCCACTCCGTGTGCTAAGCTGTTTTCTTTTCATTTCCTCTAGGCTGTTAAAGATACAGCAACATCCAGAGTTGTGCTGTTTGGGACCTCTGCATTTATCCCTGAAGTCTTCGCATACTTTTTAAAAGGTAAGAGGTATGCTTATATCCCCAAGAAGGAACAAACATGTTGACCATCAAAATCGTATAAAATCTGTCAAATTCTGAACCTGATGAGCGGGATGGGAAGGTGCTTTAGGAATCTTCCTTCTAAACAGTCTTCATCACCATTAAGATGGTAGGATTGATTTAGGGTAGGTCTGGACATCCTGATGTGCACATTCCAACAAACCTGGACTGTCCCCCAGGCTCTGTCCTCAGTTACATCTACTCCTTGGGCGTGTCCCTGCACCTGCTGAGGCTCGATTCCTCATTTCTGTTGATAGAGAGATGAGTTTGGAGGATTTGCAGGCCCTGGAGAAGGGCCTGGCAACTCACACCAGTATTCTTGCCTGGAGAATTCCAGAACAGAAGAGCCTGGCAGGCTACAGTCCATGGGGTCACAGAGTCAGACATGACTGAGTGACTGACACTTTCACTTTTTCACTTTTCTTTCCCAGCTCTCATGTGCTATGGATGTTGCTCAAGTCTCTTTCCCCTCTTCATTCCAAGCATGTGCTAAATTAGCTTAAGTGGCCCAGAATCAGTTGACTGCCATTCCTTTATTTATTCATTTTAATATTTATTCATTTGGCTGCGCCAGCTCTTACTTGTGGCATGCAGGATCTTTTGGCTGTGGCTTGTGGATCTAATTCCTCACCCACGGATCAAACCCACACCCCCTGCATTGGAAGGCAGAGTACTGGAGTGGGTTGCCATGCCCTCAACCAGGGGATCTTCCCAACCCAAGGACTGAACCCGTCTCTCATGTCTAACCTGTGTTGGCAGGTGGGTTCTTTAGGACTAGCGCCACCAGGAGGCCCCTTAATCACTAGATCACTAGGGAAGTCCTCACAGTGTCTGAATGAGAGAGAAAAACACAGCAAACCTTGGGGGGCTGGGGGCAGGGATTTTCTTCCATGCAGTTCACAAACTCCTGGGAAAGGATTCTGTTGGTCCAGGAGGGGTCACCTGCCCGGTGCTGGCCCAGCCTGTTCTGTCTGGGCTGCTGAGCTAGGAAGCCTCTGCTTGGATCACACAAGGAATGCATTTCAGGAACCAGCAGTGTTCTGTCCAACTCTTACTTCCCGTGATCGATCCAGCTGGGTGGGTGTGGGGACTTATGCTGGGTTGGGTCCCCCTGCTCCTCTCTGGCTGACCTCAGCGTGGGGGATTCTGGGAAAGCTGGGATCTCGAGGTTCATCCTGCAAGGCCTGCACAGTGGTACCACCTGCCTGATGGGGAGAGATGGTCTTCATTTCCAGGTGGGCCTTGGGGGTGCCTAGAAGGGACCTCGTCCCACACCCATGACAGTATCCAAGGCAGACTGGCTGTGGTGGCCCTTCTGACTCAACCTTTTCATTTTTGCCTCTGAAAAATCTCAAGGCCCAGAAGGGGAAGGCGACTTACCGGAGGGCACAGGGTCTGTCAGTGGCCGAGCCCTAGCTGGAGCCCAGGACCCCAGGTCTCCGACTTCCCAGGCTGGGCTTCTTGCACCTTCTTCCCACAGTCTCAGAGGTCAGGGTCAGAATGTCACAGTCCAGGGGAGGAGGGCGGAGGTCCTAGAATCTGACCTCTCAACTTTTGAGAATTTGAAGATGTTAGAAAAGTTCCTTACCTGGCCGGTGGCTGCATCCTCTTGTTGGTGTGAAGGAGATGATGATAACGCAGACCTCATAGGGTCGGAGGATAGCGGGTGAGCAAATGCATGTGAAGTGCTTGACCCGGGCCTGACATGTAGAGAGCCCTCCATCTGTGCAGCTGCTGGTATCACCTGTTGTGGGGGATTAGGAACGGAGGCTGGGGCTGCGGCTGCTCACAAAACAGTTGCCTGCCATTTGAGCACGGGGCAGGCCTCTAAAAAGCCCTGAAGGGACATCCCTGGTGGCTCAGTGGGTGAGTCCAGGCTTCCCTGGCAGGTGGCCTGGGTTCAATCCCAGGATGGGGAACTGAGACCCCCCACATGCCGTGTGGTGAGACCAAAAAAATAAAAATTTAAGTAAGCTATCTTTTAATTGTTTTAAATTAAAAAGCTCTGGTACCTTTTTCTTACAGGACCCAGTTTTTCCTGCAGAATCCGTGGTCACTGTGGACCCTGAAGCTCTCTTGTACTATCCTTGTCATGGGATTGATGGTGCCAGTTTCCTTTAGTGTCTTCCCACAGATTGGACGGGTAAGTGTCCCCTTCAACTTCCTCTAAAAAAAAAATGTCTCTCTTCTCATTATCAGAGTGAGATAACTCATTCTCTGAAAATCAGGCCAAGTTTACAGAGGAATAAAACAAAATAACATCATTTACGCATATTCCCACCCTGCAGATGACTTGCACAGTTTTTTGGATTCTGTTCTTCTTAACTGTGTATCCAAAGTGTTTTTCTGGGACATTCCAAAAAAAAAAAAACTTTGAGATAGTTTAAAGCTTCATGAGATACTATATGACGTCCCATCCCATGGGACTTTCTGCAGTGATGGAAATGTTGTGTACATGTTGTCAAGTATGTGTAGACCCTCATCACAGCTGGCTCTTGAAATCTTAAATGCTCATGTGCAGCCAGTAACACCTGTTCTGTGCGTGCTTAGTCATGTCCGACTCTTTGCAGCCCCATGGACTGTAGCCCACCAGGCTTCTCTGTGTATGGGATTTCCCAGGCAAGAATACTGGAGTGGGTTGCCATTTCCTACTCCAGGGGAATCTTCCTGACGCAAGGATCGAACCTGACTCTATCTCCTGCATTGGCAGGTAGATTCTTTACCACTTGGAATCTTTACCACTAGTGCCACCTGGGAAGCCCCTAGCAGGATATATTATAATCTATGATGAGTCAGACTGCCTGGACTCAGATTCCCAGCTCATCCATGACCATGGTCAATCTGCTTAAACTCTCTGAGGCTTAGTTTCTATTAAAGACAGATGGAGGTCATAATACCTCTGCAAAGGCTTGTTGCTGATAGCAAGGACATTACTGATGTAGTAGATACCGATTTCCGGCATTTCTTGGCTGAAATGCTTGCTGATGTCACCATCACCACCCCCGACCCCCAACCCCCACCAAGCAAGACTTGTCATTTGCTGGACGTTTAAAGTAACTTGTTGATCCAAGGTGGGCATCAGGTGGCTGAATGGTGGTCCTGTCCTGCCTGGAGTGGCTTGCAGATAGAGTGTGGGGCTAAGAGAGATTCTGCCAGGGCCCAGCCCAGGGTACCTCCTCAGACATTGTGTGAGCTGCAGCATTTGTTTATATTTGCAATTTTCCATAAGAAAGTTTTTAAGGGACTTTCCCGATGGTCTAGTAGTTAGGACTCTGAAATTGCAATGAAAGGGGCCCAGGCTCAGCCCTTGATCAGGGAGCTAAGTAAGATCCTGCAAGCCTCACAGTGTGTGGGATTTTAGTTCCCTGACCAGGGATTAAACCCAGGCCCTCAGCAGTGACCACATGGAGTCCTAACCACTGAACTGCCAGTGAATTCCAGGTTAATTTTTTTTTTAGACATCACTGAAAAGCTTGGACTGAAACAGATGCTTTCTGAACTTTATTTTTGCTACACTACATGGCTTGCAGGATCTTGGTTCCCCGACTGGGGATTGAACCCAGGGGCCCTTGGCAGTGAAAGCTCCAAATCCTAACGTCCTAACCACTAGAGCACTGGGAACTCTTGGAAAAAATTCTTTTTTAACTTCTAAGGCAAAAAACCTGAATATGCATATTAAGAATTTAACTTTGTTTTTTTAGATACAGTGCAGTGAGCTTGAAAAGGAAATTCAATCAGCAACCGAAGAAACAGAACTCTTCTATAACAGAGGGGGTGTAGGTGTGTGTTTCAGCTGCATTTGGTTGGTTCCTGTGTGAAAACCTTCCTCTGAGGTTTCAGTTTTAAGAACCCTGCCAGCAGTGTCCTGGAAACCCCAGAGGTGTCTGTGCCGACAGGATGGCTTACGATGACACCTGCCGAGACTGGTCCTGCCTCAGGTTAAACAGGCTTGGATGGAAGAAGAGAAACGGGGGCTGTCCTGTCTGACCCACCACGTGCAGTTGCTAAAGGGATGTGTGCGTGATGTAAGATTCAGTTTTCTATTTGTTTGTCAGCCTGTGAAAGGATACTGTGAAATTACCAATAAACTTGTCTAGAGTTGAGTATTTGAAAACGAAAGAGAAAGGTCCATGTGCCCAAAGCACAGGCATTAAACTGCTAGCCCACCTCCAGGTACAATGGTGGGGACTGGGTGAAGGCCTTCCACCCCAAAGCAATGGTGTTTCCCTTCTCAGCTTACCCCTGTTTGGACAGCTGCTTAAAACCTCTGCCAGCTGCTACCCAGCTCCTTCTTTCTCCTCCCTGGCAGATGACTCATTCTCGCCCTCCACGGTGAAAGCCAAGGCTATTGGCCTCCTGGCACGAAGCCTGCTGACCTCCGTCCACCCACGCCCAGCCTCCCCTCCTCCCTGCGTGATCAGCGGTGTCCTAGGCTTGGGCCTGACCAACCCTGCCCATTTCCTTGGGGCCTGGCTCTGCAGCCTTCACTGCCCCCTCTGGCTCCAGCCTCCCTCCTCTGCTTCTTCCCAGGAGCATTTCAACGGCATGAGTCACCTGGCTCATGAAAAAACAAAACACCCCTCTGTGCAGCCAAAGTTTTTCAAAGAGTTTCTGCCCTCAGTCCTTCCACCCCACCTTCCACTGCTGAGGCTGCTACCATCCATTGCCCCCAGTGCTGCTGACACAGCCACTGCCCGCTGGGCAGGCCTTTTATGGGGTTGGCTCTCCCCTGAGCAACAGGGCCACGTCCAGCCGTCCCCTGCACTTTGCCATCCGGACATACATGGAGCATCTTTCCCTCCCAGTGTCAGGAAATAGCACTGCCACTTACTGGCTTAGTCAGGACCACTGGCATCACCCCGTACTCCCCACCCCATTCGGTAGACTCAGCAGCCAATAGTGTTAAGCCGCTAGAACTCGGCCCTCTGGCTGCCACCACCATGGCTCAGTCCAACAGCATCCCCTGCTGGTGCTGCTCATCAATCCATTTCTAGCCTGCTCTTCTAAACCACACCTGCTAAAAAGCCTTAAATGGCTTCCCAGTACACCAGGATCAAGTCCAAATTCCTTGCCACGGCAGGCAGAAGACTGCCACTCCCGCTCCTCACTCTGGACTGACGTCCATCAGTGTCTCTGAGCCTTCCCACACGCTGTTCCCTCTGTTCCCAGTTAACCTCTCCCTGGGCTTCAAGTTTGACTTGAACATCAATCACTTTCCTCCAGGGAGCCTTCCAGGATTCACAGGACTGAATTAGGTGCCCCTCCAGTGTGCTCCCATAGTGCTCACGTCTCACCTAGCACTTGCCACACGGCCATGCCGTGGCCTGTTTGCTGACCCTATGCCCCCACAGACAGTGCATCTTGAGAGTAAGAACCATTGTTGTGGGCATCAAGGAAGCCCCAGGATATGAGCAGGGCACAGTGTAGAGTAGGCAGCCGTGTTTGTGTTCTGGGTGGAGGATGTTTCTAACACACCCTGCCCCAAGTCATCTCAGAACACACCTGTGGGGCTTCCCTGGTGGTCCAGTGGTTAAGAATCTGCCTTGCAGCGCTAGGGACACTGGTTTGATCTCTGGTCTGGGAAGTTCCCACAGGCTGTGAAGCAACTAAGCCCATGCTGTACAACTCCTGAGCCTGGGCTCTCGAGCCCGGAAGCTGAGACTGCTGAAGCATGTGAGCCCTACAAGGCCATGCTCCACAAGAAGTCACCGCAGTGAGACGCCCTCACGCTGCAATGAAGAGCAGCCGCCGCTCACCGCAACCAGAGAAAGCCTGCATGCAGTGATGAAGACTCACCACAGCCAAAAAATAAATCCGAAAAACACACACACAGTGCACCTGTGGCTTTCAGTTTTCCCTAGGCCACAATGACAGTTATCTCCAAATTTGGTAAAAGGTGTTTCACCACAGCCTAAAAGGACAAAACCAGTCAAAATGATCCATGCAGCTACACGTTTCTCCTAAACAGAATGATAGGTGTGCAAAGGCTCCAAGTGAAGATTCAGCCACTGATCGACGATGCAGCAGTAATGGGAGGACATCTTCTCAAAGATGACACTTGGCCCTTACAGTCCAGCTCCAGAAGGGGGTGTGCAGGAGGACCAGGTAAGGAGAGACGGGCCAAGGCAGGCGGGGAAGGAGCCAGACTGCTTGAACACTCATACAGGTCTTCGGATAATCCCCAGGGGGTCCGCATTTGACAGAGAGGGTTTTTTCTTTCGTTTGGTTGGAGTAGGGAGAAAGGGCACAATTTATGCCTAAAAGTGCTGAATATCAAAATATTTCACTTTATTTCTGTATCATAAATTTGTCATTTCAACAACTTTGATCATGAGCGAATACAGCAATATAAAAAAAAAGAGGGGTGAAAAAGATGTTAGTATTCATTTTCATAAAGTGCAGATTTAATTTTCAATTGTTTGCCCCAGTAAACATCACTTCACTTCAAATCCTCCCTGACACCAACCAAGAAAGGGCTGTTTTAAAATTTTTTCCCTTAACAAATGTCTACCACCCAGGATAAATGAAAGATCCAATAAAGACAAGTTTTTCTGCAAACATTTTTCTGGTTAAGATTTCTGAGGACAAGAGTACTGAGTGAAAAAAATAACCTGTCATAATTAATATGAATACATATAAGAACGTAATTTCGACCCCCATGCTTATTTTGCAATTTTTAGGTCTCCAATTATGAAAAAGGTACTTAACTAAATGAGAATGGATACCGTCATATGTGGCCAAATTATTTTTCCTGACATCGTTTGAAGACATTCTCTGATTTTGGCCTTTACAAGAAGTTAATTCTCACACTCCCTCACCAACTATATAAGGTTGCTGTTTCAGTCAGACAGACATTTATATTCAAAATGGGCTGCTTCTCTTATGCTACTACATAAGGACTGGCCTCTCTTTTCAAAAGAATATTGCTAGCAACGAGGTTAAAGAGAACTCATGGCTTAAATTTGCCAAATGCTTACCTCTGCGACAGTATAAATATGGATTATTAAAATTGTCTACTCAAGTATAAAATCTAGGCAAAACCCTTGTAATATAGGCAAAATATTCAAAGGCTAAGAAAAAAATTTTCTTTTACAAGAAAGTGCAACTGCAGGGTCTTTTGAATGATCTTCTAGACAGTTCTGCAGAGAACTTAGTAGTTTGGCTCAGAAAGTAGAGTTCCTCATGAGGAATTAAAGTTCTTCCTAGAAGAATTCAAGGCAAAATTTCAGGCAGCTTTCTGAAAATAAACCATTAGTTTGTGGTTACACAATGAGATAAACTGGAACTTGCAATAATGAAGGCCTTCAGATTTGCTGCGATTTGCAGGAGAACTTGACAGAGCTGCTCTGCTCTTACCCGGGATGACGGGCTTTTATAAAGGTACATAGATAGATGGTTACAGCACTTTGTAAACATTGAGAGTAGGCATGAAATTAATCAGATAGGAAATCAGAAGTGTTTTCATATGTGTTTCAGTGCTTTTTCAGGTCAAATTACAATGCTTTCAAATAAAACATTAAAAATATAACATTTTCTTGGTTGTTTCCAGTATTTTACATAGTTAATGGATAATCATGGTGCTAGGGCTTTAGATCAGTCATCAGTGATACATTCTGTCCCACCGTCAGATTTTCAGCATTTGCTCCACGGCTGCTAGATGGTAGAGGAAGTTTTCTGTGGCTGGTGGAAATCGTCTTTGCTTTAGTGCCTCATAATTGAGCACTCGCTTTTCTCCATCATCCGAAACTTCTGAAAATGGAGCCAGGTTGGTGAAGATTTCTTTTGTTTTTAGGGAGATATCCTTTAATAGAATAGGAAAATATACAATATGCTAGCGTCCAAAAATTTGAATAGCTCTCCAGAAATTTTCCTGCTATTTTTTAAGTTTATCAGACTAATTTTATTTGTAAATTATAAAAATGCAACAAATTTAAAACAACAAAAAATAAATGTCATGGCTAACTATGCACAGCAGCGGTGGTGGGAGTGGGGGAATATTTTAACCTTTTTTTTTTTTAAGTGCACAACTCAGTGGCGTTTTAAGTACTTTCATCACGTTATGCAGCCATCACCACTACCCATTCCCAGAACTTTTTCATCATCCTAAACCAAAACTCTACCCATTAAACAATAACCCCCCACCCGCCCCCCAGACCCTGGCAATCGCCATTGTACCTCTGCCTCTATGACCTTGCCTATTCTATTAATAGGTACTAGTGGAATCAAAACATCTGTCCTTTTGTGACTGGCGTATTTCACTCAGCATAATGTTTTCAAGGCTCATGCATGCTCTGGCACACGTCAGCGCTTCATTTTAAGGCAGAATAACATTCCACCATATGTACACACTACATTTTGTTTATCCATCCACCGATGAGCATCTAGGCTGTTTTCAGCTTTTGGCCATTGTGAATAATGCTACTATGGACACGGGTACATAAATACCTACTTGAGTTCCTGTTTTCAATTTTTAATATAGAATTACCGAATCTGTATTCATGCTGTGTTTGGCTCTTTGAGGAACCTGCTATTGTTTTTAGAACAAATCTCTTCCCAGGGTCCCCTCCTGCCTGGGATGAGCAGCCCAGCACTCGCCACACAGGGTTTCCTTCCCCTTTACCAACTGACATTCCCTTTGGGTGGCTGAGGACTCAGCAGGGCTCGCATTAAAGTCATGTCTCTTTCCTGGTTTGCTGATATCATTAATTCATTTGGATACTTTTGATTTCTGAATACATATCAGGCACTACGTTATAGATTACACTGAACCATCTATGGATCACTTTTAGTCCATGAAAAACACTGTTAATTCAAAACTCAAATTTACACATTTCACCAACACTGTTTTTACTCTAGGTGGAATGGGTGAGTAAAGACCATCTGTCCAGTAGGACAGTCTCAAGAATCTGGGTTCTCAGGACAAAACCCACCCACCCCTCCCGGCCACGGCTAGATGGGCCACCAGCACTGAGAGAAAGGCGTTGCTGCCAAGTGCCCACCAAACCTGTGGCCCTGGCCGCCCCCTCGGTGGCTACAGCTTTCATAACAACTGCCTGATGTGGGCAGCAGCCCCCTGTATCTGTCTCTTCCTGGAGCCTGGTGACCGACTGGCTCATCTTCATTGGGCCTATCCTGAAGACCTCCTCTGAGCAGCTGCCCATGGGCTTCTCCACTCACTTCACTACGTGGGCAGCAGATAACCTGCTGCTGCCAAGAGGGACTTTTTGGGACCCCGTTGGTGGGAAGATGAAGGCATTACCTGTATTACTTGGCTGTCTGACTTCTCTGGATCTTCTGCTGACTGGACAATTAACTGACCAATTTCTTTATGCAGTTTGCCCATTGTCATGGCCTCTGGTGAAATTAAGAAGAATTTAGACATTTACAAAATGAAAAATAATCATCTACATGACAACCCAAATGACTGTACAGAGGGGATTCTGAAAAAACAATTGACAAGCCCCCCACATCTCCATCCTGTTACTACACACAGATGAGATGGTTGGATGGCATCACTGACTCAATGGACATGAGTTTGAGTAGGCTCCGGGAGTTGGTGATGGACAGGGAGGCCTGCTGTGCTGCGGTCCATGGGGTCGCAAAGAGTCGGACACGACTGAGCGACTGAACTGAACTGACTACACACAAATACGACAACATAACAGGAGGTCAGGCACGATCATAATTTATATACTTCATGTCCAAAAAAAAAATACACCAACGCCAAACCAAAATTCTGATAAGAACTTTTTCTTTCTAGACAAAAACCTAATGAAAACTGACTACGTGTAGGTTGGAGATTGTAAGCCAAGAGCCTGACTTTCCTGTCCACACCTTCACGGTTGGGAATTCACATTTATCTTTCTGGCAGGAATATTGTGAAAGCAGTGCTTCCTGTCAGTTCTGCAGAAGCATCTCAACAATCACGGTGGAAAGGCCCTTAGGAATGAGCCAAGGCAGCAACCTAAGTCACAGTCATTATGGGCTGACCAGAAAGTTCGTCCAGGTTTTTCTGTAACCAACTTTTTGGCCAAGCCAGTATCTACATTGCTATTTTCTGCAGCAAGAAGATTAACAGAGGTTTATGTTTAACACTCGAGAGGGACAGACTCCAAAGGGATGAGCCCATCTTATTGACTCAGAGCAGCAGGGCACAGCAGTGAGCGGCCACGCTTTCGGTCCTAACACTTCAGCAGTTTCAGTGGCCCTGGCCACAGCTAGATTTCTACCACTCCAGCTTTACAAAAGGCAACATCTCCTAAAGACCTGATACCATATTTTGATTTTTTCACCACGAATATGTATTATGCTTGTAATTTCCAAGTGAATTAAGAAAATCGAGTTTTAGATCTATTAACTGGAAGTTGCTAGATAAAGCCTCACATAATCAGAACCTAGCTAATAAATATCCCTCACTGGCTAGCATTCAGCTGCTCCCAATTTTAGGAGAAAGATAAAATGACAACACAAAAGCTGTTACCGGTAATTCTTATCTAAAACCAAGACTTCACAATGTCCTGGGGTCAAAATGTGTAAAACCCAAACCTTTTCTACTTTATGCAGCTGTAATTTAGGATGATTTACAGTTTCCAGAAGTGACCCTATGACACTAGAGCACCCTTTCTTGGTCTTTAGCCTCCAAGAATATTCATTCCCTGGCGTTTACAGAGACATTGTTCAAAAAGATTTTCCACACAGGAGTCATAGTCAACCATTGTGTAGTGACAGATAGCTGCACACTCTTTGATACTTTGTCCTTCATGAGGTGGAGTCTAAATTCTTTTCCCTTAATGACTTGCTTAAACAAATAGAATACAGAGGAAGTGATGGTATGTGACTTCCCAGACTAGGTTGCAGAAGACACTGTGGCCCCCTGTCTTGAATTACTGTTGGGGTGATCAGTAGTCACGTGCTGAGAACACTCAAGCTGTGCTAGGGAAAGGCCTCTGTGGTGAGGCTGCCTGTCCACAGCCGTGTAAGCAAGCATGGAAAGGGATCCTCTTCGCCCCAGATGAGCTTTCATTTGACTGCAGCCCTGGCAACATCTTGCTGAAATCCTCATGAGAGACCCTGAGCCAGAACCTCCTAGCTAAGTCCCTCCTAAATTCTTGCCCACCAAAACTTTGAGATAATAAGTATTTGGTGTTTTAAATCACAATGTTTAGCAGTCATCTGTTATGCAGCAATAGATAACAAATACACTTCGTATAAACACAAAAGTGGAGAAACAAGATGAACAGACCATTGATCTTACTAATATATATATATCATACAGCACAAGCACTCACATGTATCCTTAACCGTTAGGTCTACTAGAATGAGTGTTGTGTTCTAGACACAGAAAAATCCATCCAGCACAACAGGTGAGTACCTAGTATTTAAACAATGAGAATCAGCCTAAAAAATACAACTGCTTGGCTTATATCCAGTGTCAACAACAGAGAACAGAGAACTAACCTTTTGCGAGCGGGCAATGGTGATCTCACTGTCTGCCAGATTCACAAACACGTCGTACAAGTCTGATCTATTGCTCACCTCCAAGTCCACAAATCCAGCGATGTAACCTGTGTTACAGGGAGGACCAGCATTACTGGAGAAGGAGGAAATCACACTGTGAACATACCAAAACGGGAGTGAGTCTAAGAGCTCATCAGCTGCTTTTCTTCTCTGCGTTACTTATCCAGGGCATTTAAGCTGCATCCGTGGTATTTCTTAAGGTGACATTATTGCCAGCTGTCTGAAGAAACTCACACACCCCTCACAATGTCCCAAAATTAGATTTTATGTCAAGGAAGAAGGCTGAAGTAAAGCATCAGCTTTTAGTTGTTGCTATTTGGGTCAAGAATGACAGAGGGAATTCCCTGGTGGTCCAGTGGTTAGGACTCGGTGCTTTCACTGCTGGGTCCCGGGTTCAATCCTTGGTTGGAGAACTAAGATCCCACAGGTCTTTATCTGTGCGGCCAAATAAAAAATAAAGTCTTTAAAAGAGAATGACAGAGAAAACAGCGTGTAGCAAGGATTCTCTTGACCACTGTCCCCTCCTAGGTCTCTGTCGCCAAGAAGTCACAACCAAACACTCAGGTTCCTCAGGGATAGCATGGAAGAAACAGCATCATCGTCACCAACTTTAGATCAGATACAATAAACACTAGAGGAATCAAAGCAACTCAAGAATCAGCAGACTGGACTTCCCTGGTGGTCCACTGGTTAGGAATCCACCTGTCAGTGATGCAAGGGACAGGGGTTTGACCCCTACTCCAGCAAGACTCCACATGCCATGGGACAGCTAAGCCCGTGGGCCGCAACAACTGAAGCCTGTGTGCCCGACAGCCCATGAGCCGCAACAAGGGAAGCCACCGCAATGAGAAGCCTGCGCACCGCAACTGGAGAGGAAACCCCGCTTGCTGCAACTAGAGAAAGCCTGGGTGCAGCAGCAAAGATCCAGTACAGCCAAAAGTAAATAAGTAAAAAAGAATCAGCAGACTTTTGGAACTGGTTTAAAGGTTCCCTGACTTTAGATTTCACAGATCAATACAATTAAAATAAACTCTTTTTTGGACCAATTTTACTTTACCAAGTGAGGACATTGAAAAAACAACGGCAGTAACAAAAGCAAAAACCTACCACAGAGCACCCAAAGATTCCCTCAGGTATAAGAAAATGTGATATATGACCAAAATCATGTATCAAATATGATTCATAAAACCATGATTTCTGTGATATATAAAATCATATATCAAATATAAAAAAATGATACTGCAGATTCCTGGAGAGAGAGGACACTAGTCAGTAAGTGTTCCTGAGCCAAGTTGCTATCCAGATGGAAAAAACTGAAACAGTGAAACTCACATCCTACCTACAAAAATAGTAATCACAGGTAGATTAAAGGTTTAAATGGGGAAGAAAAAACTTTATAAATTTTTACACGAAAATATAGGAGAATATCTTTCTGCCATTGGTGTAGAAATTTTCTTAAACAAAATATAAAAGATAAAATCATAAGTCTAAAAACATCCCAACACATTAAGATTTCTATTCATCAAAAGATACCTTGAGGGGAGACTTCCCTGGCAGTCCAGTGGCTAAGTCTATGCTTCTACTGCAGGGGGTATAGGTTCAATCCCTGCTCAGAGAACTAAGATCCCACAAGTCTTGAAACATGCCCCACTCCATAAAAAGGAAAATGAAAATGGTGGTAACTTTTAGGTGATTTTGTGTATTTTATCGATTTCTTTTAATTTTATAATTTTGATTAGAGTATAGTTGATTTACAACATTTTATTAGTTTCAGGTGTACAAATTTAATTAAGAAAACTTTTAAGGAAAAAAACAACTGGCTGCATTTACCAAAGAAATTCTAAATAATCAACATTCCCCTCGCTATGTTGTGCTTAGTCCCTCAGTCGCGTCCAACTCTTTGCAACCCCATGGAGTGCAGCCTGCCAGGCTCCTTGGTCCATGGGGATTCTCCAGGCCAGAATATTGGAATGGGTTGCCATGCCTTCCTCCAGGGAATCTTCCAAACCCAGGGATTGAAGCCAGGTCTCCCATGTTGCAGGCAGATTTTTACTGCCTCATCTACCAGGAAAGGGCAACATTCCCCTTAGAAATGCTCTAAAATTAAAACAAAACAAAATCCTCCCCCAAACAACAACCCTGGTTAAAGGTGAGCATCTCCTCCCCTGGGAGCCTGCTGCCTACCTGGGCACATCTGCAGGGCTTCCAGTTCATCGGCATCCAGGTGCACGTAGGAGTGAAGTATGGTCCAGTCCTGTCGATGCCATACCAGGGCAGGCAGAGTCCTGCGGAATCAAAGTGAGAACACAGATGGCTGCCAGCCCACCCCTGGGACTCCGCCCATCCTGTTCCCTCTTCTTCTTGGGGAGGAAACTGGCTTCCGGATGCAGAAGGAGAACAAACGCTCACTGTGCCAACACCTCGAGGCTTCAAAGTAAAGTAACGCAGCGTTTTGCTGTTGTTTAGTTGCTCAGTCGTGTTCGACTCTTTGTGACCCCGTGGACTGTAGCCTGCTAGGCTCCTCTGTCCATGGAATTTCCCAGGTGAGAAAACTGGAGTGTTGCAGTTTCCTTCTCCAGGGGATCTTCCTGACCCAGGGATCAAACTCCTGTGTCTCCTGTGCTGGCAGGTGGATTCTTTACCACTGAACCACCAGGAAGCCCAAGTGTTCTAAACACCACTTTTGGGGTCCGATTAGCTACAAAAACTGAAGGTGTTAGTTTCAAAAGATCTCCATGGTGGAAAGAAAGTGAAAGTCAAGTCGCTCAGTCGTGTCCGACTCTTTGCGACCCCATGGACTGTAGCCCACCAGGCTCCTCCATCCATGGGATTCTCCAAGCAAGAGCACTGGAGTGGGTTGCCATTTCCTTCTCCAGGGGATCTTCTCCACCCAGGGATTGAACCCGGGTCTCCCGCGTTGTATGCAGATGCTTTATTGTCTGAGCCGAAAGGAATGATGCTTTTAAAGTGTTCCCCATGGTCCAGTGATTAAGGCCCTGCCTTCTACTGCAGGGGGTGCGGGCTCCATCCCTGCTTAGGGAGTGTCCCACATGCCTCACAGGGCAGCCACAGAAACAGTAATGACAAAGCGCTCTTCCTAGTGTCCCGCTCTGCAGGCCGCCCCAGAAGTGGTCTGAGGGTAAACCCAAAGTGGGCCCTGCAAGCAAGGCATTTTTTGAAGCCTCCCATTTCATATTTAAAATTCCAGCCAAACTTGCAAACTACTTTGTGTTTGTTTTTATACGAAAATAACTTTTCTTAAAAACTTCCAGTGAGACAGCTACTTCATTCAGGAAGAAGTATGCGTTGAATGCACCTGTGGTTTTATGAACCTTCTGGTGGCCTACTAGACATCTCAGAAACTGAGGACACTCAGGTTTCAGAAGCATAAACATAGAGGAAGAGGGAAAATGGGTGGAAAAACACAGAATTTGGGGGGTGAGAGCAGGATAACAATTCTGGTCCCATTACTGTGACCTAAGGCAATCACCATCCTAACAACTGTAATTATTTCTAGAGTGCACACTATGTGCAAGGCACATGCTGAGCATGTTACACAAATTATTTCCAATCCTGAAACCAAGCTTATGAGGTGGGTATTATCAGCTTCATTTCACAGTTAAAGAAACTGAGGTGTAGAAACATTACATATCCTTTACGTGGTCACAAGGCTAAGAAGTTGTCTCCCAGGACTTTACCCTAGGTCTTTCTGCCCAGCAAGCCATTTTTCTTCTCAGTATCTAACCACTTAGCCTCGATCTGCTTATCTACAAACAGGGCAGTCACACTTCCTCCCAGCGTTCTTCTTGTGAATAAGTCTAATACATCCAAGTGACTTACACAATGCCTCACATACAGTGAATAGCATAAATGCTAGCTTCTCTACTTTTACAGAAGAATCTAAGAATAAATCTAGGTTAGATTTAGCAAAGAAAACAAAACAAATCTTTATTTACTATATAAATAAGAGTCTTGGATAAAACAGAATGGAAGAACAACTTGCCAAAAACAGGGGTCAGGCAACTATGGCACATGAGTGCGCTGCCCTTCTTTGCACGCAAGGTTTCACTGGAACACAGCCATGCTCATTCATCTACGCATGGGCTGTCCATGGCTGTTTTTATGCAGCCTATGGCAGGTGAGTAATTGGGACAGAAAGCATATGGCTACAAGGCTGATATCTACTCTCTGGCAAGAGAATGTGTGCAAACTTCCTGCTCCAAAATATTCACATTTCAAAATTTAAAGAAGAATCTGTTCAAACTCAGTGACCTTGAATACGAAACCTAAACCAAAGTGGCATTTCACCCCTAAGCTAGCACATCTTATTTATTCCAACGTGCAAAGCAACAGGGCCCACAGTGACACAGAGGACCCCAAAGAGGCTGCCAACCAAGTTTACACTTGTTCATGATAAGAGATCATACCTGGTAAACTCCTGGACAGCTTCTATTTTGGGATGATAGACGACAATTCTTTTCTTTAGCATCAGTGCTGTGTGTAAGATAACAGTTTCCATTCCAAACTGAGATACAATGTCTTAAAACAAACAAACAAAAAATGTGAGTGCATTAAACATTATATAAGGAAATCAAGTTTTTATCAGAAATAATTCGTATCACATGAATGCATAATTATTTTCAATACAGAGAATAAATTTCGGTAAATGTTATAAGTACAGAAGCACCTTAGTTGGTGGATGGTCGTATCACTCCGTACATCTGCTCCCCAGGATGGGTGCTACAGCAGCTACACTCACTCCCACGAGGGACTGGATGCTAGGCGCAGAGGTGAAGCCAGACTCACAAGAAAGGGGGATTATATGAAGGGAATCACCATCTTTGGGGTCATGAAAGCTTAAGTTTAAGAAAAAAGGTTCACTGATCCCCCACACCTACATACACATCACTGCACAAGTCCTTGTGAGAGACAGCTGGACAAACACCTAGCACCTCAACAGGGGTGCTTAGAAACCATACAAAACAGTGGGATCGGGGATGAGAATGAAGGCCAGGATTGCCCGCGGAATCCTTTCTTTCCTTGTTTAAGGACACAAACTCTCGGCTCAGCTCTAGGCTGGACTTTCCGGCGAGGAAAGAGAGGCAGGGAGTTAGACTGGGAACTGGGGTAGGGGCTTTAGCTCCCCCAGAGGAAGAGGTCACTGCTAAGATCTAAGGAAAGGAAAACGAAGGAAGTCAGTGGAGACTTCGACCTGAGAACTTCAGCATGCAGATGAAAGAACTCTCTATAGACAGTTGGAATCGTATGGAAAGAAACACCACACAAGTCTGCATTTCTGACAGAGTTCTAACCACATAAGGAAATGGAGAACTACCTTCCCGCACAGGAAACAAATATCATGTAGATGAAAACATGTGGAAAGAGGAAATAACACTCTAATGTGAGACTGTCCTTGGCCTGGGGTTTTATTATTGTTGGGATGGGTTTTTGGTTTTTTTGCATCTCTCTCTCTCTCTTTTTTTTTTTTACCTTTGATGGAACCTGCAAGGTATGCCTTTCGGGCATCAAAGTCCTTGCTAAGGAAAGAGCCATTTTCTTCACTCTGGCATATCCCCTTAGTGAGAACCGCGATGTAACTCTCCATCATCTTAACTGGACTCCCATGCTTCAGGTACATCCTGTGAGAAAGGACAAAAAGCAAGTGTGCTTCTAGTTAGCATGGCCCACCTGGGGTAACGCACCAAGGCCAGGCATGGGTACATTCTAAAGAACCTGAGCCAACTTGCTAACACACTTCTGAATGCCTGTATCTTTTCATGACATGGTTACTTCCATAAATTTACTTGGAAAATATATTAGAAAAATAAAACCACCACTGGAGAAGCCTTCAACAGTTCTGTGAAGTCAACTCTCGTTACATCTGGGGAGGCCGGGTGAGGTCCACTTAGGCAGGAGAATGAACTAAGGACTTCCTGAGGCCCCGCTGTTCTCAAGAATACTGTATCCTTATCTGTTTTTATGTCTTACATTCACAGGTGGTGTTGCTGGGCATAACAACTCTGTTTTATTGCTGGATTTCCTTTCATAAGAAAGGAGTTTATGCATTGTCCACAGAGAAAGCAGCAATTAGTTGTAGAACATATATTTACTATTGGGAGTTCTCAGAGGTAGCTATATTTAGATAATTAAGAAATCAAACTCCTCTAAATTTCTGGTGATAAATACACACTAGATACATTCATTAAATTAAAAAGGTCCAGAAAATGCTGACAGGAAGCCGGCTACATTTACAGCTCACATGTGAAATCAGGCCCCTCCCCTGCAGTCTCTTCCTGTGAGAAACTACATGTGAATTCTTCTAGAGAAGCAGGTCTGGGTCTGCTTGGGCAAATTAGTAGCTGAAGGGGTACAAAATTGGGATGAACATAAAATAAGTGTTTAAGACAGTTCACCTGAAAACTATATTTACTGTAGATTAAGTGAAAAAAGCATGGGATTTAACTGCTTGTTAAATTTCATCAACTGTCAGTGTTTTAAAATTATTTTTGTGCACACACTGGGGAAAAAGAGGCCAAGGATAATGAATATGGTGAACTGTCACGTATAGAAAACAGTCAACCCCATGAACTCATCCAGTGCTTATAGATGAAGAAAACAGCTCCAGTAAGACATAAGGAAGGCAAGTCCAGGAGCTGCCCTGGGGTGGGGGGTCAGGAGGAAGAACTGGAGACTGGGAACTGGGGAAAGAGGGGACTTAGACTTCACTGTACACCCTTTGGTGTTACTTGCATTTCTTTTTATTATGTGCTTATATTACCACCACCAAAGCAGAGCAGAAAACCAAACGGCACCATTAAAATGATTACATATTTTAAAAATAAAATAAACTTCCATTTAAAAATTAATTTAAAATTATAGAAAGGGGTCATGGCAGTGGGCCCAGATCTCACAGAGGGAATGGACCCCGCCATGTGGGGATTCCCTGGCCACTGTGTGCAGCGTGCCGTGAAGGGCACCTCTCACCAGAAATGGGAGAGGGCACCTTCCAGCTATCAAAAAGTGCTTCTCTAACTAGCACAACATTGTAAGTCAGCTATACCTTAGTAAAAATAAAAAGGGAAAGTGAAAAAGTGTTTATCTCTGTGTGTGTAAAGAGACACATGTGTTCGTGGGGAGCCTGAGTGTGTGTGCAGAGAGCGCGCGTGCGTGGACAGGTGCCAGGGCAAACACTTGAGGGTGTTAGCGGGGGGCAGGCAGAGGAAGTGGTTGGCATCAGCTTGAGTCCTCATTCCTCTTGTAACTGTGACAGGAGGAGAGAATGCAGAGTGTGACAGTGTCACAGCATGGCACAGGCTGAGAAACCCTCTGGGCTTCCTCCAGGGCAGGAAGTACGGTCTAAGGCTACCTGGCCTTTGGAGGCCCAGAAGATTTCCCAGTGAATTCAGCTGAGTAACCTAACCTTGACTCACTCAAATGAAATGGGAGTCCACCGCTTGTTCAAAAACACCTCTGCAGTGTCTCTAGTTCACTGCTACTGGACAGTGACCCTAACAGTAACAATCTCCCTTTGCATCACTGCCTTATTTGCAGACAGCTGTGTCTACTCCACAGTGAGCCACACTCCTGGAATTTATCTCATGGAGAGCAAGAAGTTTTTATCATCACAGCTGACTGCAAAAACAGTAAAACTTCACTTTGTCAAAATATAACCTAACTGTAATATTTAGATCATGAGATGGTATTCTTACAACGTTGTGTATGTGTGTGTATGCATATATAAAAATGGCAAAAACGCAACCATTTATCAGGCTTATAGTGTGAAAAACAAAAACAACGCCTCTTATCCCGCCCCCCATAAAAATCTACATACTGGATGTAAACCTGAGGTTGAAATATTAGGGAAAAAAAAAAGCAAAACCTGAAACCCTGCAAAAGTCTTGTTTAAAGAAAAAGATAATGTCTCTCACATATAAGAGAGATTTCATTGATTTCACTAGATACACTTATCAAGGCAAGAAAGCAAACTAGTATACTTCAGATTAATTTTTTCAACAGTTGTGAAACTGGAGTCCACTTGAATCATGATTAACCAGTTAATCAGTTTCTCAGCTCCTCATCATTCCAGCTAAAAAAATATTTTCCTGTCCTTAAGCATAATTCAAAATGCCTGTTAGCCTTCCCCAATGACTCCCACACACAGACTGACACAAATGAGCCAGTTTACCACTTCCATCCTAAAGAAAGTTCCAGCTTGGAGATGAGCAGAAGTAAAATACCAAAAGTAGCAAGTGACTCAAAATACCCAGCACCTACAACAGTTGTGCAAACTGCCTCTTCTCCCCCCGTCTATCATTTTCCCTGATAACAGAAGCAGTACCATAGAAGACAAAATTCCTCTTTATAAAACAGTGTCCAAACAGAAGGCTGAAATACGCTTCCTCGTGTAGAAATCTGCTACATGACTATTGAGTAAGATCCTCATTTTTATATATTAGCATTTAATACAGTTTTCATACAGACCTACACAATATCCTAGTGAAGGCGGCATATTTCTCTGGATTAAAATCTTTGGCGGTCAGAACAATAGAAAAATGAGTCACCTGTCCAAAACAAACAAAAAAAAGTACACTCTTTAAAGACACTTTAATAGAATTAATCTTTATTACTACATCCTAACAAGCCTCTTGTATAAGGCAAACCAGCATTAAAAAGAAAAGACCAAAATGTAACAAGTCCTCACTTGCCTCTTTATACTTTTATGTGTATATGATTTATATATATATATATATATACACACACACACATAAAATATTATATGTGTATATATACATAAAATTATATATTATATTTAATTTCCTTTTAGTTAGAATTCTTTTCCTCAAAAACATAAAAATATTTCAAATGTCAGAAATGAGAGTTTTTATTTAAAACCCTCTATCCTCATCAAAGCAGAATTAGGAATGCTATATCAGACCTACTTAGTGACTATTTTTCATTAATGAAATAGAAGGATGGAAAACAATATATATATGTTTCAGTAAAAATCATACAGTTCCCCAAATATTCAGTTCTCTGTAGGGTGTTATATAGGCTATAGGGCATTGTTATAACCTTCATTTATTTATATGCCTCTATTACTATACACACAAATTTCTGATCATCATATACCTATTATTCTCATTAGTATCTTTTTACAATTCACATTTTCTAATTATTAATCTCTGTTTTGTCTTAAACCTGTTACAAAACTGTTGCCTTCCTGTTTACTTTAAACGTAATTCCTTCCATTTAAACTGGTATCCTGAACATGCTTCACCCCATCTGGTGACTGACTATAGAAATAGCCCTGAAATGCTAAAAGAAGTCTTCGCCCAGAAGCCGACCAGGGGCTCGGCCACTCCGTACCAATATTCTTTTCTCTGAGAAACCCTGCTGGTTGTGGGGGACTAGGAAAGTCCAAAATGACCACATACTTACTGGCTTTTAGCCTGTCACCTTGATGGTGTCCATATCAAATGACATACACACACACAGTCTACTGAACACACAAATTTCCTTAGTTATCCTCTCTATTCTTAACACCCCTTTATCAAACATAAACCAATAAAGTTTTATTAACCAGAATAATTATATCCTTCAAAATAGTTTTTAATCATGGAAAATTACTTCTTCCCACTTTTAATCAGAGTCAAAGCTTTGAAAACTTTTCTACATTTCTACTCCATCCAAGGGTAACTTGGGAAAAGCTTCTCCATAACAAACACAGGTCAATCAAACAATATATATATACCAATCAACATAATGATTGAGAGTGAAATGTGAAAGAGAACATTCTCAATTAAAATCATATATTTAATATTTTCCCAAAACATATTATGAATGAGGAAGTCTAAAGCTAAGGGTTATTGGAATAATCTTACATCACTTAAAATATTTTTCCATTTTGTTGACCCTCCTACAGTCATACCTTTTTCAAAATGGAAGAATCTGGAACTTCAACTGTCATGATATAAAACCATGTTCTTCTGTACTGACCAAAGACGAAGGGATGGAGCAGTTTGTTTTCATCTGTAAGGCAGCATTTCCTCAGCAGCAGATTCCTTAAAGTAGCTGTGGTGGAAGGATAACACCACACCCACAGAACTTCTCCATTTGTGTCCTTTTCTACGGTGGAAAGATGGTCACTGTGAGAATGTCAAACAGCAGCAAGGAAGTGAATTGATTGGTTACTTAGAAGCACTTCGTGGAATCAGTTTCAACACCCCATTTTACAAAGAAACCCAGAGCATGTGAGATCCCCCCCCCCCATCCCCCAGTTCTCACCTACCTCTCCTGGTCCCATTAGCTAGCTCTCCTGATCTCGAATTTTAGGCCACCTGAGTAAGAAGCTTTTCTAACAATTCATGAGTGAAAATGTAGCTTCAGAGGTTTGGTAGGGTCTTTCCTCTGAGAAGGCAATGGCAACCCACTCCAGTACTCTTGCCTGGAAAATCCCATGGACAGAGGAGCCTCGTAGGCTGCAGTCCACGGGGTCGCAGAGTCAGACACGACTGAGCGACTTCACTTTCACTTTTTACTTTCATGCATTGGAGAAGGAAATGGCAATCCACTCCTGTTCTTGCCTGGAGAATCCCAGGGACAGAGGAGCCTGGTGGGCTGCCGTCTATGGGGTCGCACAGAGTCGGACACGACTGAAGTGACTTAGCAGCAGCAGAAGGGTCTTCCCTATCTCCTCCCATACAAATTCTCATAAACTTATAATCACTTTACCTTATGATCTAGTTGGAAGTATGTTTAATAAATACATAGAAAGGGTTTGTTGAAAACTGGAAATTAAGAAAATGGGGAAATCTCTGTTATATCATGCTATGCACTGATAGTATGAAGTCTATATTTAAAAATTTTAATAATAATGGTTAAACAGTCATACATGAAGTTTCACCAAAGTCAACACCTCAGTAACAAAATAGGAGCAATTTTCTAACAAAAACAACTCCAGGCAAAAAACAGCCTAAAATTTAGAGAAACAGTAACTGAACATATACCAGTAAAAATCCAGTTTTTCATCTACAGACTTTAAAAAAAAACTTTTATTATGAAAATGTCAAGTAAAAAAAAAAGTAGAGAATGATAAAATGAACCTCCATCACTCAGCTTCAGCAATTATCAACACCTGGTCCTCCTCCGGTCATAAGGGGAAGGAGTTCCACTCCCATTATTTTAAGCCAATCCCTTTTAAATTCATGTAAACATGAAAAAAATTTTTAATGAATTGAAAATGCAGCTAGTCATCTTTTTCTTTGCTCATACCAGATAAAGTCGTGGTTTAATTCAGTCTTAACTCAAAAGTACCTTCAACGACTAAGAGGTCTTAATGACAATTGCTCAGTCGTGAGTGACTCTTTGGGACCCCATGGACTGTATAGAATTCTCCAGGCCAAAATACTGGAGTGGGTAGCTTTTCCCTTCAGGGGATCTTTCCAACCCAGGGATCGAACCCAGGTTTCCCGCATTGCGGGCTGATTCTTTGCCAGCTGAGCCACAAGGGAAGCCCAAGAACACTGGAGTGGAAGATGTCTTAGGTGCTTAGGTTTTGTTTTGAAACAGTTTTAAAATCACATTAGAAATGAACACATAATCTGTTCCCAAATAAATGCACTCCTTTGAGACAGTGAAAATAATCAGCAACATTTAGTCACATTTCCACCAATTTTGCTAAATCCAAGCAACTTGCTTGTGCACTAGGGTTTAGGCATATGTGAAAATCTCTGGAGAACATTTTTCAAAGGACAATGGCATGCAGAGAACAACAGACGTTCACCTAAACCAACCCCGTGCTGACTGTCGCTGTTGGATGGACGTCGCTTCAAAAACCATTGCACAAGGCTCAGGCATGCATTTCCGGCAGCCCAAAGATCCTAACGCACTTCCTTATACATTGATTTCCTCAAAAGAAACTGGGATTCCACCCACTATGATGATATTACATGTTACATGCACGATTTCGGAGGCAGGCATTCTCCCCTGGTATGAGGTGGGGCTCTGGGGCTAGACCGCAAGGGTCCCCATCCTGGGTCCACCACTTCCTAGTGTGCCTTCTTGCACAAATGACACCCTGGGCCTCCATCTGCTCCGTGAAGCGGGCATCAAACATTAGCCAGACCCCCTGGAGCCGAGGTGAGAATCAAACGGGAAACAATCGATGCAGAACGCGCAACACCCCGGGCCTGCAGCAGGCCACCGCGTCTGGAACCGCTCGATCACATGACCGGGGGCCAGCCGGGCGCCGGGGGTGGCGCCCGTCTCTGCATCGCTCGGAGGGGACCCCGGCCCTGCAGCCTCAGAGACGTGCGGCCTGCAAGCTGCCCTCGGCCTCACCGGGGCCTCGCCTGAGCAAGTCGGTCAGCCTTCAGGTCCAATCTCGTCTGCAGCCCAGAGCACCCAGGAGGACTTCCCTCATAGAACCCTGGAGGTCTCCGGGGTCCCCCCGCCCTGCCTCCCAGCCCGGGCAGGCCCCACACAAGGCCGCGGGCGCACGGGCCCAGGACTGCAAGCCGGGGCCCTGCGCCGAGGAGGTCGGGCCCACAGTCCCTAGCCCAGGCCCAACTTGGAGGGGGCCGCGCTCTCCCCCTCCGCTGGCGGTGCTGCAGGCCGCGGGAGCAGGGGTCGCCCCGGGCCCAGGCGGAGACGGAATTGGGTGCGGGCCTGCGGGGCAGGATGCCTGTGTCCTCACCGATCAGCCCGACTCCGAGCATCAGCTGAGTGTCCGCAGCCTCTGTAGCAGCCATTTTCCGCCGCAGCCGCCGCCGCCTCAGAGCGCAAATCCTAGCTCCCAGCCCGTAGACCCCGCCCCTCCTCCTGACCCGCCCGCGCAGGGGCCCCACCCGCTGCAGGCCCCACCCCCAGGCCCCGCCCCCGCCCTCGTCCAGGCCCCGCCCCCCGCCCTGCAGACACTTCCTCCCTGACCCGCTCTCCCGGACTTCCTGCCTCGCCACTTACTTTCGCCCCAGGCGACTCACCCTCGAGGCCTGTCTCCTGTCTCTAACCCAGATCTTCATCCTCTGCCTCCTCAGTTCAGTTCAGTTTCGGTTCAGTCGCTCAGACGTGTCTGACTCTGCGACCCCATAGACTGCAGCACTCCCTGTCCATCAACAACTCCCGGAGTTCACTCAAACTCATGTCCATTGAGTCGGTGATGCCATCCAACCATCTCATCTTCTGTCGTCCTCTTCTCCCGCCTCCAGTCTTTCCTAGCATCAGGATCTTTTCAGATGGGTCAGTTCTTCGCATCAGGTGGCCAAAGTATTGGAGTTTCAGCTTTAGCATCAGTCCTTCCAAAGAACACCCAGGGCTGATCTCCTTTAGGATGGACTGGTTGGATCTCCTTGCAGTCCAAGGGACTCTCAAGAGTCTTCTCCAACACCACAGTTCAAAAACATCAATTCTTTGGCGCTCAACTTTCTTTATAGTTCAACTCTTACATCCATACATGACTACTGGAAAAACCATGGGTTTGACTAGACAGACCTTTGTTGGCAAAGTAATGTCTCGCTTTTAATATGTTGTCTAGATTGGTCATAACTTTTCTTCCAAGGAGCAAGCATCTTTTAGTTTCATGGCTGCAGTCACCATCTGCAGTGATTTTGGAGCCCCCCAAAATAAAGTCTGCCACTGTTTCCCCATGAAGTGATGGGACCAGATGCCATGATCTTAGTTTTCTGAATGTTGAGTTTTAAGCCAAATTTTTCACTCTCCCCTTTCACTTTTATCCTCATCCCACCCTAATCTTTGCTCTTCCCCTAAGGCTTTCCTCATTCTACCTCTGCCTGCTGGTCTGGCTCCAAAGAGGTGTCCTCAGGTTGGAGGGAAGGTCTCCCCATTCATTCATTGGCTTATTCATCCAGACATAACCCCCCAACAAAAAAAAAAACAACTGAGGATTTAAACTGGCTTTGGAAATGCAGGGTTGACCAAGACAGAGTATTCTAGTGGGGGACTAAAACAGCCCAGAGTGATAAGCCTCTTGCAGTAAAATAGTGCTGTTTGTTAAAAAGTTGAATGGACATGTGGTGATCTGAAATGGGTGTTAAGGAAGGATTCCCTCAGGGATATTTGAACAAAGATCTGAATGATAGGAAGAAGCCAGACTATTTGGGTGGCTCCAGGATCCTTCCTTCTTGATTCTCTGTGTCTCCAAACCCAAATCACACAAAACTCATCAGGGAAGGATCCTTAGAGTCTAGTCTAAGGCTGTGCACTGGCGCTCAGTCGTGTCAGACTCTGTGCCTCCACATGGACTGCAGCCCGACTAGCTCCTTTGTCCATAGGGTTTCCCAGGCAAGAATACTGGAGTGGGTTGCTACCATTTCCTCCTCCAGGGGATCTTCCTGACCCAGGGATCCAACTTGAGTCTCTTGCATCTCATGCATTGAGATGCTTTGGCAGGCAGAGTCTTTATCACTTGGCACCACCTGGGAAGCCCTTGGAGTCCATAGGCAAACAATTCACTCTTCATCTCATTTGATCTTTAAAAAAAAAAATTTTAATATGAAATATTTCATACATAAATACCAATCTAAGGAAAACTTTTGACTACCACCCAGCTTAAGAAACAAAGTATTACAGGAACTTCCCTGGTGGTCCAATGGCAAAGACTCTGTGCTTCCATTGCAGGGGCCGAGGGTTCCATCCCAGGAAACTAAGATCCACATGCCGGTGAGGCCCAGTGGAAAAAAATAAACAGAAAGTATTGTAAATGTCCCATCACTTCATGACAAATAGATGGGGGGAAAAGTGGAAACAATGACAGATTTTCTTTTCTTGGGCTTCAAAATCAAACGTGAAAATTAGCCAGTCAAAACAATAGTACATAACAGAATGCTATGAAGCTATGAAGGAAAGTGAGGTGGACATATTTGTACTAACTCATTATAATCCCATAAACTTTATCATTACAGTGCTGCTAGTTTCCCAGGAGTCTCAGTAGTAAAATATCTGCCTGGTAAAACTCTAAGGTCTGTGTGTACTTAATGCGTATATATAACATGTATAGGATGGGAGGGATACACACCCACGTGCTGACAGTGGTTTCCTCAGAGGAGGAGCATGGGGGCTGTGGGGATAGTGTGAAGGAAGGTTTGGAGCTGTAGACTATATAATAAAAATACAAGTATACATATTTAGAAATGTTGTTCGGTCACTAAGTCCTGTCCAGCTCCTTGCAATCCCATGGACTGCAGCATGCCAGGCTTCCCTTTGCTTCACTATTTCATGTCCATTCAGTCAGTGATGCTATCTAGCCATCTCATCCTCTGTCAGCCCCTTCTCCTCTTGCCCTCAATCTTACCCAGCATCAGGGCCTTTTCCAATGAGTCAGCTCTTTGCATCAGGTAGCCAAAGTATTAGAGAAGGCAATGGCACCCCACTCCAGTACTCTTGCCTGGAGAATCCCAGGGATGGGGGGAGCCTGGTGGGCTGCCGTCTATGGGGTCGCACAGAGTCGGACACGACTGAAGTGACTTAGCAGCAGCAGCTAAAGTATTGGAGCTTCAACTTATTTCCTTTAGGATTGACTGGTTTGATCACCTTGGTGTCTATGGGACTCTCAAGAGCCCTCCAGCACCATAGTTCAAAAGCATCAATTCTTCAGTGCTCAGCCTTTTTTATGGTCCAACTCTTATATCCATACATCACTACTGGAAAAATAATCAGTTCAGTTCAGTTCAGTTCAGTCGCTCAGTCGTGTCTGACTCTTTGCAACCCCATGGACTGCAGCACGCCAGGCTTCCCTATCCATCACCAATTCCTGGAGTTGCACAAACTCATGTCCATCGAGTCAATGATGCCATCCAACCATCTCAACCTCTGTTGTCGCCTTCTCCACCTAATGGAAAAACCATAGCTTTGACTATATGGACTTTGGTGGGCAAAGTGATGTCTGTTTTTACTACGTTGTCTAGGTTTGTCATAGCTTTTCATCCAAGGAGCAAGTGTCTTTTAATTTTGTGGCTACACTCACCATCCACAGTTATTTTTGAGCCCAAGAAAATAAAATCTGCCCCTGTTTCCACTTTTTCCCCATCTTTTTGCCATGAAGTAATGGGACTGAATGCTATGATCTTAGTTTTTTTAATGTTGAGTTTTCACCCTCATAAAGAAGCTCTTTAGTTCCTGTTCACTTTCTGCCATTAGAATGATATCATCTATCTGAGGTTGTTGATATTTCTCCCAAAAACTTTGATTCCAGCTTGTGAATTATCTAGCCCTACATTTTGCATGGTGTACTTTGCATATAAGTTAAATAAGCAGGGTGACAATATACAGCCTTGACGTACTCTTTTCCCAAATTTGAACCAGTCTGTTGTTCCATATCTGGTTCTAACTGTTGCTTCTTGACCTGCATACAGGTTTCTCAGGAGGCAGGGTAAGGTGTATAGTGTATAAATATATATATTTACAAATATTTAGAAATTTGTATATTTAGTACATAAAGGCTTTAAAAATACTACCTATAAGGTCCATATGTGGGTCAAGATGCAACAGTTAGAACCCTGTGTGGAACAACTGATTGGTTCAAGATCGAGAAAGTAGTATGACAGGGCTGTCTGCTGTTACCCTGTATGTTTAACCTACACGCTGAGCACATCATGAGAAATGCTAGACTGGATGAGTTACAAGCTGGAATCAAGATAGGTGGGAGAAACATCAACAGCCTCAGATATGTGGATGATACCACTCTAATCTCTTGATGAGGGTGAAGGAGAAGAGTGGAAAAAACCAGCTTAAGACTAAATATTAAAGCAATGAAGATCATGGTATTCAGCTCCATTCAGTTTAGTTCAGTTCAGTTCAGTCGCTCAGTCGTGTCTGACCCCATGAATTGCAACACGCCAGGCCTCCCTGTCCATCACCAACTCCCAGAGGTCACTCAGACTCATGTCCATCGAGTCAGTGATGCCATCCAGCCATCTCATCCTCTGTCGTCCCCTTCTCCTCCTGCCCCCAAACCCTCCCAGCATCAGGGTCTTTTCCAATGAGTCAACTCTTCGCATGAGGTGGCCAAAGTGCTGGAGCTTCAGCTTTAGCATCATTCCTTCCAAAGAACACCCAGGATTGATCTCTTTTAAAATGGACTCCATTACTGCGTGGCAAATAGAAAGGAAAAAGGTGGAAGTAGTGGCAGATTTCCTCTTGTTGGGCTCCAAAATAACTGCAGAAGGTGACTGCTATCATGAAATCAGAAGACGATTGCTTCTTGGCAGGAAAGCAATGACAAAAATAGACAGTGTGTTGAAAAGCAGAGACATTACTCTGCTGACAAAGATCCATTTCGTTAAGGCTATGGTATTCCTAGTTGTCACATATGGTTATAAGAGCTGGACTGTAAAGAAGGCAGAACGCCAAGGAATTGATGCCTTCAACCTGTGGTGCTGGAGAAGACTCCTGAAAGTCCCTTGGACAGCAAGGAGATCAAATTAGTCAGTCTTAAGGGAGATCAACCCTGAATATTCACTGGAAGGACAGATGCTGAAGTTGAGGCTCCAGTATTCTGGTCATCTGATTTGAACAAATGACTCATTGGAAAAGTCCCTGATGCTGGGAAAGATTGAGGGCAAAAGGAGAAGAGGGTATCAGAGGATGAGATGGCTGAACAGCATCACTGATGCAATATACATAAACCTGGGCAAACTCTGGGAGATGATGAGGGACAGGGAGGCCTGGCGTGCTGCAGTCCAAGGAGTTGCAGAGAGTCAGACAGGACTGGATGACTAAGCAACAACGACAAAGGTCCATAACTGTAAAAATACAGGAAAAAATTCAAATGTTAGTAAGAGTGGCTTTCTTTAGGTAGATTAGACTTCAGAATTTTTTTCCTCCTCCTATTGCTTTTATTTCACAATTTAAAAATGCTATATTTCTTTTACATCCAAGAGTTCAAATTTTTAAATCTCCAAAATTGGGACACATCCTATAATTATAACTGGAAGTGTTTTTCTTCTTAATGCTACATAAAATGATATGCTTAATCACTGATGGCATTTCTAGACTTCGTGAAACATGGTAATTAGAAAAAAATTAAGAAAATTTGTTAAATCTGTAGACCCCAGATATCCTGTCTTTTCCACTTCACCACTTTGCTGAATCTTAAAGACACATTTAGCCCAAAATACATAATAATTTTGTGTGGTATTTGAGCTAACCAATATCACCACGCTAACTAGTATGGTATTTGGGAAGCCAGTTTCCATTAAATTAACAAGAATGTAGACAGTAAGACTTGATTTCCTTTGCTCAGTGTGCTAGCATCTGCAAAACAGAGTGGACTAAAGGCTGGGGAGATGGTAGAGCACATTTCTTACCTGTGACCATCTCACAACAGGCGGGAAAACAGAAGGAACACATGACCAGATCTATTGCTTCTGGGACTTCAGACCTAGAGAGGCTAACCTGTGGAAAGAGAAAAAGCCTCAGAGGTGGGGCAGGATGAGAGCACAGCCCTTCCTTGCCCTGTTCAGGTGGCTCTGCTGTGGGCACCTTAAGTACTTCTTCTAAGAGTGAGTTAAGGACAACCCCCTGTGGCCAAGGCCCATCGGTGTCATCTTAGTCTCTGGCACATTCCGGGAGGCATTCAGAAAATAAATGAGGATGAGATGATGACAGGTAGGTACTGAACCAAAGGATTGGAAGGAGATAGTGGTATATACCGGGAGGGAAGGGGGAACAGGCTAGGGAGAGCAGAGGTTGTCTCTGCAAAGTGTGATTGGAATTTTCTCCCTCCCCTTTACTTCCTGGTGTGGTCAGACCTGCCAGACAGGTTCTCCAGAGTCAAGGGGAAGAAGCAGAGGGTGGAGAGAGGAGAGGCACCCCAACTTTTGGTGATAAGACTGACTGCTGGGTGTGGCAACACAAACTTGAGTTCTAATCCTAGCTCAGCCCCTCAGAGCTGTTAAATCAATCTTCTCTGGGCTTGTTTTCTTAGTGATCAAATGGGGCTAATCTTATTTTCCTCTGTATTTGTCTTAATAAGGGTTGGACCAAGAAGAATCTTTATGCTAATGTTATAGATAAGAGTAGGCATTTAGGAAGTTTCTTTCCTTCTTTGCCCAAGTATCAGTTAAAAGGAGTGCAGCAGAAACTAACCAGTGGCAGCATTATGCTTCCAAAAAACTGCAAGGAAAAGTATTGCAAGCAACAGTAGTAGTTGCTGGATTGGGTTCTCAGGGAAGGGGTAGAGAGATTCAATCAGTTACCAAGAAAGCTGGAAATAAATTTCTTCTCCGAGAATATGGAGGTACCACAGTATTTCTAGTTGACAAAGATTGTTTTTCATTTAGAGGTGGTGACATCCTTTAAAAGTGCGTGCTAAGTCACATCTGACTCTCTGCGACACTTTGGACCGCGGTCCACCAGGCTCCTCGGTCCATGGGATTCTCCAGGCAAGAATACTGGAGTGGGTGGCCATGTCCTCCTCCAGGGGATCTTCCCAACCCGGGGACTGAACCCATGTCTCTTGTGCCTCCTGCATTGGCAGACTGGTTCTTTATCATTAGTGCCACCTGGGAAGACTGTAGACTGAAATAAATCACTATTGAATTGGCATCTGCCCATTCCACTGAAATATTTTATCATGTAAATAATTTCCACATCTCTTCTTTATAATAAACTAAAGTTATGACCAACCTAGATAGCATATTCAAAAGCAGAGATATTACTTTGCCGAGTAAGGTCCGTCTAGTCAAGGCTATGGTTTTTCCTGTGGTCATGTGTGGATGTGAGAGTTGGACTGTGAAGAAGGCTGAGCGCCGAAGAATTGATGCTTTTGAACTGTGGTGTTGGAGAAGACTCTTGAGAGTCCCTTGGACTGCAAGGAGATCCAACCAGTCCATTCTGAAGGAGATCAGCCCTGGGATTTCTTTGGAGGGAATGATGCTAAAGCTGAAACTCCAGTACTTTGGCCACCTCATGTGAAGAGTTGACTCATTGGAAAAGACTCTGATGTTGAGAGGGGTTGGGGGCAGGAGGAGAAGGGGACAACAGAGGATGAGATGGCTGGATGGCATTACTGACTTGATGGACGTGAGTCTGAGTGAACTCCAGGAATTGGTGATGGACAGGGAGGCCTGGCGTGCTGCGATTCATGGGGTCACAAAGAGTCGGACACGACTGAGCGACTGAACTGAACTGAACTGAATGATGGCACCCCGATGTGGAGAGCATCTCCAAGACCACCCCAGGTTTAATGACTGTGGGGGCTCACAGGATTCAGCACATAGCTGTACTCATGGCTGTAACTTGTTAGAGCTAGAGGATACAAGCCAGACAGCAAAGGGGAAAGGCACAGGGTGATCGTTGGAGGAGACCAAGTCTAGGCTTCCAAGAATCATCTCCTAGTGGAGTCACGTACTATGCACTTGATTTCTCCAGTGACACATAGTGAGACCACACGTGAAATGTTGTCCATTGGGGAAGCTCATTAGAGACACGCAGTTTTTATTGAGGGCTGGTCACAGAGGCACTTCCTGCTCAATGCATACCAAAATTCCAGCCTCTCACAAGGAAACAGGTGTTCAACATGAACCCCACTTCGTGTATGAATAGTTCAGGTGCAGACAGTCATTCTTATCAATTCTGGGAATGGTAGGAGCAACCCGCAAATCCGACTTCCCAGACACCAGCCCCCCAGCCTAACCTTCCCAGCAGGCTTCTCTAAGGATGGTGGTCTCTGGCCTGCTACGTCTGGTTTGCACAGCCTACTTATCCCTTGCTCCTTAGGAAAAGAGTAAGAAATCATTGGCATTGATATGGGTTGGGAAAATGCCCAAACTGTCTGAGCATGTGGATAAGGGACACAGTGTTTTCCACAAATGTTCCAATGCCCGGGTCCCTGTGCGCCAAGTTGCACTTCTTTTCATCTGTTTCAAGAATTGGATTTAAGCAGAAATTAGGCACCATGTCTGGAGAAAGCAATGGCACCCCACTCCAATATTCTTGCCTGGAAAATCCCGTGGACAGAGGAGCCTGGTGGGCTGCAGTCCATGGGGTCGCGAAGAGGTGAACGCGACTAATCGACTTCACTTCCACTTTTCACTTTCACGCATTGGAAAAGGAAATGGCAACCCACTCCAGTGTTCTTGCCTGGAGAATCCCAGGGATGGGGGAGCCTGGTGGGCTGCCATCTATGGGGTCACACAGAGTCGGACACGACTGAAGCAACTTAGCAGCAGCAGGCACCATGTCAGCCAAGAACTTCTTTGGCTGGGTGGCAGCTCTTTTAAGGGATTCCAGGCCTGCCTGGGGACTGGAAAGTCACCTCTGGAAGGGGGTTCTGTCAACTACCCTGACACCATCTTGATGGTTAACTTGCTTCCAGCCTATTCGAGGCTTCTAGAACATTGCCAAGAGGAGGTCGTTCTTGTACTCTCCAAGGTTTCAGGATGCTTCCATTGGAAACTGAGTAGAACATAGGCCCCAAGAAGTCCAGCTTTGGAGCTGTGTCACATTTAAAAGAAACAGTTCAGTAAGGAAAATACAGTTAAAATGAATTCTGATCTTTGTTTGCATTTTCCAAAGAACATTAAAGACCACAGATTTGTTACCTACAGTGATACATCTTAAAATGTATTTCTGCTCATATTTTAAAAACATTTTATTTTATACTTTGCTGAAACCTGAGATAAATGTTTTGTTTTAGAACAGTTTTTGATTTCCAGAAAAGCTGCACCAATAATACTGAGATTGATATATGCATGCATGGCAGTGAGCATGCTGTCTTGCCCAGCTCTTTGGGACCTCATGGACTGTAGCCCACCAGGCTCCTCTGCCCATGGGGTTCTCCAAGCAAGAGTGCTGGAGTGGGTTGCCTTGCCCTCCTCCAGGGGATCTTCCCGACCCAGAGATTGAATCCAGGTCTCCTGCATTACAGGTGGCTGCTTTACCGCTGAGCCACTGGGAAAGCCCCAGATTATTGTATATTCCTCACCTGATTTCTCCTATTATTAACATCTTATATCACAATAGTAGATTTATCATACCTAAAAAATGAACTAAAAAGGAACCAATGTTGATACATTAGTGACTGACGTCCATATTTAATCTAGATTTCTATAATTTTTACCTAATTCTTTTGTTTCAGGTTTCTAGTGAGGAAAACCTATTTAGTCAACATGTGTCCTTAGGGTTCTCTTGACTCTACTTTCCTTGTTTTTGATCACCTTAACAGTTTTGAGGAGGAAACTGCCCTTTGGTTAGGGGTTGTCTGATGTTTTTCTCATGATAAGGCTGGGTTTTGCATTTAGGGGCAGGAAGACCACAGAGGTCAAGTGTAGGTCTCATTACATCATAAAACACCTTGCTTACCTGGCTGAGGTGTTTGTTGTAAAGCCACCCCCTCCCCCTTGTCTGCATTGTTCTCCTTGGATGGAAGTCACTATGCACCACCCACACCTCAAGAGTGGAGGGTTATGCTCCACTCTCTTGAGGGCAAAATATCTATATAAGTTATGTAGATTTCTCCTCTCTATTCACTTGCGTCTATTTAGTTATTCAATCATCTATTTATGTTGGCACTGACTTGTATATTGGGAAACTATCTTTCATTCATCTGGCACGGGTTCTCATATCTCTTTCTACTCTTCCTTACAAATAACTTTTTCCAGTATTTTCATTTTTCCCTTCTTTCCTTTTCGCTCCCAATAACCTGTTTTCCCACCCCCTTTCCCACTCCCTCTGTCTCTTATCTCACCCTTTCCTTGAGTCTCCTACCCTATTTCTCCAGTTGTCCTCCCAATGGGTCGATTGGTTACTCCGCATACCGAATAAAGTATCTAGTTTCCCTGGTGGCTCAGAGGTTAAAGCGTCTGCCTGGAATGCGGGAGACCCGGGTTCGATCCCTGGGTTGGGAAGATCCCCTGGAGAAGGAAATGGCAATCCACTCCAGTACTGTTGCCTGGGGAATCCCATGGAGGGAGTAGCCTGGTAGGCTACAGTCCCAAAGAGTTGGACACGACTGAGCGACTTCACTTCTTCGAAATAAAATATCTAGAAAACAGAGGGAAGGGAAGCAGGGAATGCTCATTACTCAACATCAGAATAGTTTAGCAGTCAAGGGGGCAGAAACAGGCTGTGACTATTTCAAGCACTGATTATTTTACCCATCTCGTATGCATATATATGGGAATGGTTTCTAGAGAGCTTGTGTCGGGTGGTGCTGAGAACCATACATGTAGTATTTTACTCAGCCTCACAACAACTTCATCATGCTTATTTCAGAGCTGATAAATCTGAGACTCACAGAGAGTACCTGCTCAATGTCAAGTCAAAAGGCAAAGTGGGGCTTTAAGCCACAATTGACTCCAAATCTGATGTGCTCATAGGAAGAACTGAGATGTATTTATAATCCTGGTTCCCTAGGAAATGAAACATACCTCTACTTCTCAAAACACCAATGTGGAGTACAGAAACATGTTCACAGTCTCAGAGAGTCTCAGCTCTCACGAGGCTTTGGCTCTGTCTGAATTTGTAGGTACACCTTAATTACAGTCTTGTCCGTTTCCTCCATTGAGCTGGTACCTCGGCTTTCACCTCCTGCAAAGCAGACTCCAGAGTGTTGTAGTCTTTTTACCTCTGTGAGTTACTGTGGAGAAAACTGTTAAGGTTTCTGGATTCGTTTTCTCTTGCTGTGTCACAGGTAACCACAAACAGCGGCTTAAAGTAATACCTACTGCTTAGCTCCCGGTTCTGTAGATTTGTGTGACAGCTCTCTGTTCAGGGACTTGATGGCCAGGCTGCCTTCCTTTCTGGAGGCTTCGGGAAGAATCGGCTTCCAAGCTCATCCAAGTTGTTGACAGAAGAATTCAGTTCCTCGCAGACTGAGGCCTCTGTTCACAGGGTGACTTTTGCCTGGGAGATGCTCTCAGCTTCTAGACCGCCCTCCACTCCCTACCACAGTCTTTCTTCATGTAGCTCCCTCCAGACACTCTCATGCTTTGAATCTCTTCCCTCCTCTGCCTCTGACTTTGAGACCCAGATTTAAAGGGCCCATGTGATTGGTTAGGCCCACCCAAATAATGAAACTGCCTTTCCCACCACCACCCCTTTTTCTTTGGCCACACCACGAGGCAGGCAGGATATTTCCCCAACTAGGGAACAAGTCTGGGCACTCTACAGTGGAAGCACGGAGTCCTATCCACTGGGCCACCAGGAAGTCCCAACCTCCCCTTCTTAAAGTCAGTTGTGACACATAATATAACCTAAAAAAAAAAAAAGGTGAAAATATTAGTCGCTCAGTCTGATTCTTTACGAACCCATGGACTGTAGCCCACCTGGCTCCTTCATCCATAGGATTCTCCCGGCAAGAATACTGGAGTGGGAAGCCATTCCCTTCTCCAGGGGATCTCCCCAACCCAGGGATCAAACCCGGGTTTCTTGTATGGCAGGCAGAGTCTTTACCATCTGAGTTGCCAGGGACGCACAGCAGTAATACCCCATCACATTTACAGTCTTAGGTATTAAGCAGGATGTGTAAACCACATCTTACAAGTCTGTCTACCACAGCCTCCATTCCTTCATCTATTGACACATCTCATAGTTATGGAATGCCTGCCCTGTGCCAGGCATTGTTCTAGGATTTGGAGATACAATGGTGAACAAGACAAACTTGACCTCTTAAAGCTTACTATGTAGCATAGTAAGACAGATAGTAACCAAGGAAACAAAGAAAACTCCCTGTTAGTGCTGAATGCTCTGCGAAGAATCAAAATGGGCTGTCTTTAGGAAAGGGCTCTCTGTGGAGGGACTGTTTTAGCTGCTCCGTGAGAAGATAATATAATGAGAAGTTTCATGTGAAGATAATGTAACATCCACAAACCCAAGATGAAAGTCTACACGTTCCAGGGTTCCTTCTAATCGTGTTTAACACGCTTCACAGAGAAGCCTTGTTTTAAACCACACCCAAAACCACTCTGCACCGCATCTTACTCACTCTGCTTCCTTGGCAGTAGCTGGTTTGTGTAGCTCTGAGCATAATCTCCCAAGCTCCCCAGCGGTAGCTGGGCTCCACGGCACGCCAGCCTTGGCCTGTGTGAGTGTGTATTCCATGTCCCATAAACAAGCCCCCTGTCTCTCCCTTCAGCTTTCTTCTACAGCCAAGCACTATCTTTTTAAAAATTCTTTTTAAATTAATTAATTGTTTTATTTTGACTGTGCTGGGTCTTTGCTGCTATAAGGGCTTTTCTCTAGTCACGGAAAGCGGGGGCTGCTCTTTGTTTCTGCGTGTGGGCTTCTCACTGTGGTGGCTCCTCTCGCTGTGGAGCACAGGCTCTGGAGCACAGGCTCTGGTGCACAGGCTCTGGAGCACAGGCTCTGGTGCACAGGCTCTGGAGCTCAGGCTCTGGTGCACAGGCTCTGGAGCACAGGCTCTGGAGCACAGGCTCTGGTGCACAGGCTCTGGTGCACAGGCTCTGAGCACAGGCTCTGGTGCACAGGCTCTGGTGCACAGGCTCTGGAGCACAGGCTCTGGTGCACAGGCTCTGGAGCACAGGCTCTGGTGCACAGGCTCTGGTGCACAGGCTCTGGAGCACAGGCTCTGGTGCACAGGCTCTGGAGCACAGGCTCTGGAGCACAGGCTCTGGTGCACAGGCTCAACAGCTGTGGAGCGTGGACTTAGTTGCTTCTCAGCCTGTGGGATCTTCCGGGACCAGGGATCAAACTGGTGTCTCCTGCATTGACTGGCAGGCGAGTTCTTTACCACTGAGCCACCAGGAAAGCCCCAAGGCAAGCAGAATGTTAACTGAAGACTCCTGAGTGTAAGATGCATGTTTTCCAATCAGTAACAATATATCACCAGGACATGTTTCTGCTAAAAAATATACTCAACTGAATCTGCTTTCAAGTTCCTGCTTTAAATTTGCAGAACCCAAACTTTCAGTGAGGTGAGAACTGCCTGGCATAAGCATAGTGCACTCCACGCGTGCCCTGGGCACACCACTGTTTAAAGGCTTCCCAACCTCAGCTGGACATTTTCAAGATGAGGAACGCCAGGCTGTGAGGTTTTGGACCTAGTTTATTTTCACAAAGTACTGGTGCCGCTGATGTGCTCTGAAATACACACCAAACACTTTCTGGGTGTGACTGTGAGCCAGGTACCATCCAGATACAAAGATGAATGGCCCCAGTCACTACCTTCAAGGGACTTCCAGGGTGACACAGGAGAAATGTGCAGATGGGCAATTATAATATAGAAGGCTTGGTTTAACCAACTGTCACTTATTCAGATGACTTTGACTTACTGAGTGTTTACTCTGCTTAAGGTACTGCTACCGGTGCTACAGAGACAGCAATTGGACAAAACAGACATAAATCCCTCCCCTCATCAAGCTTATATTCTAGGAAATTCCCTGATGGTCCAGTGGTTAAGACTCCTTGCTCTCACTTCTGAAGGCCTGGAATTGATCCCTTGTCAGGGAACTAAAACTCCCATAGGCCACATGGCACAGTCAAGCAAGCAAATAAAAACTTACCTTTTAGAGGGGCAGACAGTAAATAAATAAACTCATAAAATATATCAGGGGTCAAATGGTGATAAATAAATGTTATGGAGGAAATGAAAGGCTAGAAGGGTGTTAAGAAGTATAGAGAGAAGGGAGGTTATTATTACTTTAAAGAGGTGAGAGAAGACATCGCTGAAAAGGTGACATCGGCAAGATGTGGGAAGGACGAGGGAAGAGAAGGGGCTGCGTTGGGTCTTGCAGGTCATTGTAAGGACTGACTTTCACAGAGTGATCTGGGGGCCACAAGAGGGTCTTGATTAGGAGACTGACACAATCACCTCATTTTTGTTTTGAAAAGGATCCCCCTCCTTGCTATGTGGAGAAAAACAGGGAGGAAGCCAGGTGAAAAGAGAAAGACAAGCTAGCTGGTTATCCTACTCTAGCTGAGACGTGATGGTGACTCAGACCATCATTAGGTAGCCGTGGAAGTGGTGTATGTGGGATTTGTTGACGGGCTGATTGGACGTGGGGATAGGACAGAGAAAAGAGGAGTCAAGGATGTCTTTAATATTTTTGTGGCTTAGGCAACCAGAAAAACAGGGTTGTAATTATTCTCTGGGGGATGGTGAGAAGAAGAGCAGGATGGAGCCAGAGAGACCTGGCGTCTGGTTTGGGGCAGGCTGGGTGTACGCTGCATGTCAGACATTTAATGGATGTGTCAAATAGGCATCTGGGCGGGAGCTGGGCTTTCAGGAAAAGAGGTCAAGTGCCGGTGATACAGTTTTGTAACTTGACAGCACAGATGTGATTTGTAAAGCTATGAGCTAGTATTTTGGGTGTCTGCTATCAGCATCTTTGCTGCAAGCATTTTCGCAGCAAATTGGCCATAAGACACTTTTACCACGAAGGATATACTGACTGGTTGACAGTTTGGGGTTTGACAGTTTGGTTTCAGTAAGTTGAAAAGCATTAGCATTTCTTCGAGTCAGCGACATTATTGATGTCTTTATCAAGCTACCAGGTGATGTCTCTCCTTTACTTTTTGTTCTTTTCGCTTTTTTCCTCCCATTGTTTTATCTTTTACAGCAAAATTGCCTATGACCACTTAGTTATGAGGCAAAAATGCTTGCAGCAAAGATGCTTACAGCAAGAGCATCTAGAACCATGAGCTAGAACCAAAAGATGAAGGCAGTTAGAGGAGGAACAAGGTCCAGGAACTGACCTCCGGGACTTTTCAACCTTACAAGTCAGAGGGACGAGGAACAGACGGAGAGGTGAGAAGAAAATCAGGAAAGGAGGATCCTGGAAGTCAAGTGGAGAAAGTGTTTCAGGGAAGATACAGCGATCATCTCTGCGTATGAGGGGAGATGGAATCCAACACATTGGTAGGTAAGGGCTGACTCTAGATAAGAGCATCAATGAATGGTAACAGGAGGGAAGGCAGAGAGTCTGAGCATAGATGAAAGTGGGCAGCAGATGGCACAGTGCCAAACTTCTCTAATTTCTCCTCTGTTTTCTCTCCGCCATGGGCGGAAAGTAGAGAAAGGAGGGCCTGGATTAGCGAGAGGGAAACGTAGGAACTGGTCATCTGGGAGGGGAGAGCAAGGCCGAGAGAGGTGCAGCAGGATGGGTGAGCAGCAGCATGGGGCTTGTCGAGGCTTGCGGTCGTGAATCTGAAGTGAGACTTCTCGACGTGGCTGTGCCTTCATCTCGAGTCATACGAGGCTGCAGGCAGGAGTAGGTAGAGGGTTGGATTGGCCAGGGTTTGGGGTAAAATAGAGAACTGAGCAGACAATAACTAAATGATGGAGTCTGTGTTGGGCCTGGCGGGACTTCCATGGTGGTCCAGGAGCTAAAACTCCGTGCTCAATGCAGGGGCCCTGGGTTTGATCCCTGGTCAGGGCACTGGATCCCACATGCTGCAACTAGGGATCCTGCATGCTGCACCAAAGACTGAGGACCCCACGTGCTGTAGCTGTAGCTGAGACCAGGTGCAGCCAAAATAAATTAATAAAAAGAAGGAAAAAGTTGGGTCTGGAGGAAACAGAGGACATGGGGGATGAGAGCAGAGAAAAGAGGTACACTGGATAAATGGATTGCAAATAAATCCCAGTCAAGCAGCAGGGCTGTTCCAGTTGGGATCTGATAGAATTAACCACAGCAGTGGGTGGCCAGAAAGTAAGATGCTTGAAATCTAGATTTGGGAACTGGGACAGTTAGTGTGACAAGATCTGGATAGAGGTCAGCATACTATGGCCTTGCAGGTTAAATCTGGGCCTGCAGCCTGTTTTTATATAACCTTGAGATAAGAATGGTTTTTCACATTAAAAAAAAAAAAAAACAGAGAGAGAGAGAGAATTATCCTTTTAGCAAGAACAGTTGCTCCAAGAATTGAAGGTATTTCATGGCCCACAAAACCTAAAATAATTACTACCTGGCCCTTTATAGAAAGAGTGCTGACTCTTGGTCTATACTGTAGGGTATCAATGGCTGTGTGAGTGGCTGAGGTCAGGTAGAGGACACAAAGGTGAAGGCCAGGTGGCCAGGATATCTGCCAGAATCAATTACTTGGCTATAGAGCCCACCAATCATTACAATGGTGGTGTTGGAGAGAGTGACAGGGAGCCAGAACTAATAGACAAGGAATGAGGGGGTGTGACCTGGGATTGGTAGATGACTGAAGAGAAAGGACCACAGCATGGAGGAATCAAACATGGCCTAGACTGATGGTGTGAGCATCAGAAGTGAGAATTTAAGGGAAGAGAGAGAGAGGGAGGAGGAGACAGAGAAAGCATGCTCTGGGATGGAAGGAGTTAGTGGGCTGAGCTAATTGGTCACGGATCCACCTCCCGGTGCCAGTGGTTTGATGGAGAAACACAGCCACCCCTTGTCAGGGTTGCAGAAGCAGCCAAATGCTCACGATTGGCCTGGGTGATGGAGCTAATGGAGGCCTGAGCAAAAACCATGGCCAAGGGGCAGTGAGGTCAGCCCTGGCTGGCAGAAGAGGCTTTGCAGAGAAAGACTTTGGGTTGAGGCTTGAAGTATTAGCAGGAGTTAGGTAATGATGGTGGTGAGGGGAGAGGGATATATATGTGCAGGAAGGTGTGGTATCTTTGAACACTGACCTCAGAAAATCATGAATAAACTTGAGCACAGTTGGAGGTTCAGAATAAGTGCAATTAGGAGCTTTGGGTGAAGAACATTTTTGTTTCTCCTTTAATATTTGCATGTGAGGCTTAGGGGTAGTGAATGCTCTGTGTAGACGGGTAGATGCTGTGAGTGAAACATGACATACATTGGCCTTTAAACTTGTTACTGCCCCCGTAGTGTTGCAGAAAAATGTATTTTGTGTATTTACATAAGGATTTATTCATTTCTCTCTCCAGCATCTTTTGAGAGCATCTTGTCTGCCTGATGCTCTGCCAGGCATTGGGGATACAGTGGTGAACAACATGAATATGGTCATTCCCCTCTCAGAGCTTACAGTCTGCAAGTAATTACACTGAAGTATGGCCAGCACTAAGAGAGGATGTTATTGGTGCTCAGTGCCTTGGCATCTAAATTAATCTGGGAGCTAGGGAAGAATCCTGGCAGAAGTGACATTTAATATGAAAGAGAAATAGGTGGTTGTTGCCAGAGTAAGGAACAGGTGGTGGTAAATTTCCAAGTGAAGTGATGGCATGCACTGGGTTGGAGGTGGGAGAGGAGTGTTTCAGGCACTGAAAGACTTTGAGAGAGGTGAGAGATGGGTCTAGAGAGACAATGGCGGCCTGGTCTGGAGTGGATTCTCCGTCTTCATGTGGCTTCTTTTGTGGGGGGCTGCCTGGTACATCTTACAGGATCTTGGTTCCCTGACCAGGGGTTGAACCTGGGCCCTGGGCACTGAAAGCATGGTGTCCCAGCCACGGGATCACCATGGGATTCCCTCCACGGAGCCTCTGATGGGTGTTCAGAGTCTTCCTGTCTCTAGACTGCAAAGTCCGAGAAAGTGAAAGCGAAGCCGCTCAGTCATGTCCGACTCTTTGCGGCCCGTGGACTGTAGCCCACCAAGCTCCTCCGCTCATGGGATTCTCCATGCAAGAATACTGGAGTGGGTTGCCATTTCCTTCTCCAGGGGATCTTCCCAACCCAGGGATCGAACCCCAGTCTCCCACATTGCAGGCAGATGCTTTAACCTCTGCACCACCAGGGAAACCCTAAGTTTGAGTCTGGCACATAGTAATCGTTTGTTGATTATGGTTTATTGAATGAACATATAAACACGAACCTTAGTTTAACCCTAAAATTTATTATGTTCATCAGTACAAATACCTTCATTATAGCATTCTTGTAAACAATGAATGTGAAAGCATTTCAGTAAACTGTGAAACATGACACTTGTTTTAAAGCTGTGAAGTATTATGCTGCAAATATGTATAATGTAGTAATTCAGTTGTACCTTAACAACTGTTTTTTTTTTTTTTTTTTTGAGAACCTTATTTATTCCACTCAAGTTAGAAAAATCCTACAGAACACTGTATTAGAGAAAGCATCCAGTCATATACAGTATAAACGTAGCTTCATTAGGGGAAAAGAAACCTTCATCAGCCTGATTACATCCTTTTGCCACTTCCTGAGTGGCTTTTAGCGTTATTCAGGTTGTTTGTTTTCCACTAAGTGAGCATTAATCAACAGCAAGTAATTATGCTTTTCTCCAGGCCCAGAATAGATCCCGTCTTGTCCCTCTTTGTGTACCAGTCTATTTTCACCAGTGAATCATCATCTCTGTGAAAGGAGGCATCGTGCTTATTTTTATCCCCAGCATCTTACATTATGGCTGTTAGCTGGTACTGAATACCTGTTAGTTGAGTTTAATAAGTAAATTTATCCTGAAAATTGACATTATACCTTTACTCATTCAAAAATATGGTAACAGACTCTAAATACTTTTCATGCATCTAAATGGTCCTTTGGTATTGCTGATGCTGCTACTTAGTTGCTTGTCATATACGACTCTGTGTGACCCTATGGACTGCAGCCCACCAGGCCCCTCTGTCCATGGGATTCTCCAGGCAAGAGTACTGGAGTGGGTTGCTGTGCCCCCCTCCAGGGAATCTTCCTGACCCAGAGATTGAACTGGGGTCTCCAGCATTGCAGGTAGATTCTTTACCACTGAGCCACCACGGAAACTCCATTTGGTGTTGACATATTACCAAATGCTTCAAATGCAGTCTTCCCTTGGTATCTACAGGGGATTAGTTCCAGTTCCCACCACATATTAAAATGTGCAATACTCAAGTCTTATGGCATAGTATTTGCAGTTAACCCTATCACTCATCTCACATGCTAGTAAAGTAATGCTCAAAATTCTCCAAGCCAGGCTTTAGCAATATGTGAACCGTGAACTTCCTGATGTTCAAGCTGGTTTTAGAAAAGCCAGAGGAACCAGAGATCAAATTGCCAACATCCTGTGGATCATGGAAAAAGCAAGAGAGTTCCAGAAAAACATCTATTTCTGCTTTATTGACTGTGCCAAAGCCTTTGACTCTGTGGATCACAATAAACTGTGGAAAATTCTTTAAGAGATGGGAATACCAGACCACCTAACCTGCCTCTTGAGAAATCTGTGTGCAGGTCAGGAAGCAACAGTTAGAACTGGACATGGAACAACAGACTGGTTCCAAATAGGAAAAGGAGTACGTCAAGGCTGTATATTGTCACCCTGCTTATTTAACTTATATGCAGAGTACATCATGAGAAACGCTGGACTGGAAGAAACACAAGCTGGAATCAAGATTGCAGGGAGAAATATCAGTAACCTCAGATATGCAGATGACACCACACTTACGGCAGAAAGTGAAGAGGAGCTAAAAGCCTCTTGAAGAAAGTGAAAGAGGAGAGCAAAAAGTTGGCTTAAAGCTCAACATTCAGAAAACGAAGATCATGGCATCTGGTCCCATCACTTCATGGGAAATAGATGGGGAAACAGTGGAAATGGTGTCAGACTTCATTTTTGGGTTTCCAAAATCACTGCAGATCGTGACAGCAGCCATGAAATTAAAAGACGCTTACTCCTTGGAAGAAAAGTTATGACCAACCTAGATAGTATATTCAAAAGCAGAGACATTATTTTGCCGACTAAGGGCCGTCTAGTCAAGGCTATGGTTTTTCCTGTGGTCATGTATGGATGTGAGAGTTGGACTGTGGAGAAGGCTGAGCGCCGAAGAATTGATGCTTTTGAACTGTGGTGTTGGAGAAGACTCTTGTGAGTCCCTTGGACTGCAAGGAGATCCAACCTGTCCATTCTGAAGGAGATCAGCCCTGGGATTTCTTTGGAAGGAATGATGCTAAAGCTGAAACTCTAGTACTTTGGCCACCTCGTGAGAAGAGTTGACCCATTGGAAGAGACTTTGATGCTGGGAGGGACTGGGGGCAGGTGGAGAAGGGGACGACAGAGGATGAGATGGCTGGATGGCATCACTGACTCGATGGACGTGAGTTTGGGTGAACTCTGGGAGTTGGTGATGGACAGGGAGGCCTGGCGTGCTGCGATTCATGGGGTCGCAGAGAGTCGGACACGACTGAGGGACTGAACTGAACTAAACTGAACTATCACATCCTTCTATATAATTTAAATAATCTCTAGATTACGTATAACTCTCAATGCAGTGTGAGTGCTAAGTTGCTTCAGTCGTGTTTGACTCTGCAAGTCTATGGACTGCAGCCCATCAGGCTCCTCTGTCCATGGTATTCTCCAGGCAACACTGGAGTGGGTGGCCATTTCCTTCTCCAATGCATGAAAGTGAAAAGTGAAAGTAAGTCGCTCAGTGGAGTCCAACTCTTAGCGACACCATGGACTGCAGCCTACCAGGCTTCTCCATCCTGGGAGTTTCCAGGCAAGAGTATTGGAGTAGGGTGCCATTGCCTTTTCCATAATGCAGTGTAAACCTATGTAAATAGTTGCCAGTAACAAATTCAAATTAGGCTTTTGAAATTTCTGGAACTTTTTCCCCAAATATTTTCTTTCTCTCTGTTGCTCTCTCTTTTAAGGCTTTTTTTTTTTTTGGCTGTGGGATCTTAGTTCCCCAGCCAGCGACTGAACCTGGACTCTCAGCAGTGAAAGTGCAGAGTCCTACCCATTGGGCCTTCAAGGAATTCCCTTCTGAATATTTCTGATGCATGTCTAGTTGAATCTGAGGATGCAGAACTCTACAGGTGTGGGTAAAGAGGGTTGACTGTATTTTTAAAAAAACTTCAAAGAGAAAAGGATGAAGATGTAGAAACATTGGATTTCATTTACCTCCCAATTTTCTACTATTTTTGCTTCAGGTCTACCAAATAATGAGCAATAATCAATAATCATTTTACCATTTTCTTTGAGATATGACAATGGAAAAGTTAAGAATGTGGAAAGCTTTTTTGATACTTAGGTCAGGTTTCTTTTTATTGTTATGCACTTCTCTGGTCTACTGAAAAAATTTTCTATCTACCGCATTTAAAAGCTATATTTGCTCTTATGTTTAGCTATTTTGACTTAAGTATTTTATACACAAATAAATCTCTTGATCTTGTCCTATAAAACAGTTCCCATGGCTTTTTAATACCTACTGCTCAACTCTGCTCTTATTTTTTGAGGTGTAAGCTCAGGGAGATCTAATCATTTGGAAGAAGAACTCTCTGAAATGAATTTGAGAGTAAAATTTTTCTTTAGAATTTGTGATTTATTTTCTATGTCTGCATTTCCCAAATAGTCTTTCTAGTGATAAACTTAAATAGAAAAACCTCTTTGCTGAGGCAGAAGGAATGAGGGGGAAACGCTTTTTGTGTGTATATACTGTAGTTTTCTCATTCATTAATGTGGTACTCTCATTTACACATCCCATCTATTATTGTGGTGGTGAGCTTAGTCACTAATTCTGCGTCCGACTCTTGTGACCCCATGGACTGCAGCCTGCCAGGTTCCTCTGTCTATGGGATTTCTCAGGGAAGAATACTGGAACGATTTGCTATTTCCTTCTCCAGGTCACCCAGGAATTAAACCCATATCTCCTGCATTACAGGTGGTCTCCTCTATTGTAGGCAAATTCTTTACCACTCATTATTACAAAATGTGTAATAAATTTGCAACTTTATTCCACTGCTGCTTTCTGAATTTTTCTTCTAAACTTATTTAAATTTTTTTGGTCAAGCTGCAGGGCTTGCGGGATCGTCTGTTTCCCTGACCAGGGATGGAACCCATGCCCTGGCAGTGGAAGTGCATAGTCTTAACCGTTGGACCACTGCCAGGCAAGTCCCAGAACTCATTCTGAATAATTAGACTCTTGCCTGGAGAATCCCATGAACGGAGAAGCCTAGTAGGTTACAGTCCACGGGGTTGCAAAGAGTCGGACACACTGAGCGACTTCACCTCACCTCACCTTAAATGGCTTTCAAGTTCTAGGTATAATGTTTGAACATTAAAGTTGTTCATCAGAAATAGAAGACCTGTAGCAAAGGGCCTGTTACAGAATTTTTTCATTAACACTTCTTAGGTTTGTGTGCAGTATATGCTCAACATAAAGGCGACGACAGTCCCATGTATTTTCAAATATTTTGAGGGTCTGGTCTGCTGCATTTCTTTTCTCCCCACGCCAGACTGCTGTCTCCAGTATATCCCCAACCTTCAAGTCTTGGCTCAAAACGAGCTTTTTCTGAGGGTCCAGGCACTCTCTATGTCACCAACTTTAGGATTTTATCTAGATGTGAAAAAGGCCTGCTTGGTTGTTTAGTTTCTTATTGCAGCTCTCCTCCCCAGGCTAGTCCGTCATGTGACAGGTCTCCACTAGAGGTGAAAATCCTTGGCCTAATGATATGTTCTCAATGCATTTGTGTTAAGCGAATAAATTCGGTATTTTAACTCAGCCAAGTCAGTATCCTTGTCTGGAGAATTCCAGGGAGAGAAGCCTGGCAGGCTACAGTCCATGGGGTCGCAGAGAGTCGGACAGGACTGAGCGACTACTTTTCACTTTCCAGTCAGATCATTCTCTTCCCTAGGCGAATGAAACTCCAATACTTTGGCCACCTGATGCCAAGAACTGACTTATTGGAAAAGACTCTGATGCTGGGAAAGATTGAAGGCGGGAGGAGAAGGGGACGACAGACGATGAGATGGCTGGACGGCATCACCGACTCGAGATGAGTTTGAGCAAGCTCCGGGGAGTTGGTGATGGACAGGGAGACCTGGCGTGCTGCAGTCCATGGGGTCGCAAACAGTCGGACACGACTCAGCTGACTGAACGGAACCGAACTGAGGCGAATGAGACCGATTCTAACTTTGCAGGACTCCGTACAAATCTTATTAAAGGAAGACTGCGCTTTCTCGCCAGACAGTAGTTCTGACCAAAACCGTATCTTTCTCACCCCTATTCTCACTCGAGGAGCTAGGGGCCTGAGAACTCTCTCCCCAACGTGCGTCTCCAGAATCCAAAAGTGGAACCCGAGCGCCCGTCCGCCGAGCACAGCCGCCACGTCAGCCGGCGCGCGTGACGCCAACGCGCTTGCGCGCGGGAGGGGCGGGACGCGCCCGGAGGCCCGCCCCCTACATCCGGGGCCTAAGCGGCGGCGGCGGCGCCGCCGCGCAGGGCGGGTCACGTGGCTCTTTCCTTTCCGTCTCTGGCCGGCTGGGCGCGGGCGACTGCTGGCGAGGCGCGTGGAGCCTCGCGCTGGTTCCCTTTCGTCTCCTCTCCCGGCCCGGGACCGCGAGGATTCGCTGACGCCGGGTGAACTGAGCCTGCCGCCAAGATGCCGGCCTATTTCCAGAGGCCGGAAAATGCCCTCAAGCGCGCCAACGGTGAGGAGGGGATCGCAGCGCGCCGGACTGGGGCGGCCCGAGGCCTCGGAGGTCGAGGGGGCCCGGGCCTGGTGCGCGGTGTGCGGCCGCCCGACTGTGGCTGCACGGGAGGCCCCTGCGGCCTGCCCGCCGCCGACCCACCCCGGGGTTGGGTACGGTATCCCTTCTCGCTCCAACCGACATGGGAGGTAGAGCGGGGAGGGTGGGGAGGCACGGAGCCGGGAACCGTCTCTGCGGGGCTCGCTTTCCTCCCGCCGCCTCCCAGTGAGTCTCGGGGGCAGGGTGGCGGCGTCGCGGCTTTGGAGACAGGCCGAGCCGGGCCGGAGCTCCTCTCTCCCCGCCTCTGCTGGGCACCCCCTCACCCCAGACCTTGTGCGATTCGGCCCCGCGCCCCCGGCCGCCATCTGGGAGTGCCGGGGAGGAGGAAACATGGCTCCCTCCCGGGGACAATGCACGCGAGAACCTCGGCTCCACCTCCCGCCGGGCCAGGAGGCCTGGCAGGCCCACCTCCGGGCTCTCCTGCGGACGCCTCCGCGCCCCCGAATCCAGCGCCGCGCTCTGCCGGCTCAGGGTCCACTTCTCCTTCCGACCCCTCTTGTCCGCTTCGGGGACTCTGACCCCTTTAGCTCGTTCCCTATTTTTTAATTTTTTTTTCCTTTTGGCATTGATTGTTGGCAGCTGCGAAGCCTACTCCGAGTCACAAGGAAGTTGGGACAGAGTTAATACTATAAGAGGGACTTGAAGTTTCTCTCAAAGATTAGGAAAGTGAGGCCTAGGGAGACTGGTTTGCCCAGGGTCACTCTGGGAGTGAGTTGTTGAGCTAGAAGCCTAACACCAAGGTCTCTGAACTTCAAGATCCATCGTGGCCCCCCTCCCCCCAACTATTGCGCTGCTGCTTGCGATTATTTCCATATGTGTGCTTGAGTCGGCGGCACTGTTGGGAAAACTTGTGTATGTCCTGATCTGTTCAAGAGGCATTTATTACATTGTCGTTACAGGGGGTGCAAATGTATTCTCTGGTCTTTGAATAAATTCTTATTTAGGGTTTATAAGTGTTAAGAGTGTCCATTGCTCTTTAATTTTCACGCTTCCTCAAGCCAAACGAGTTTTGGGTCTTACCCCTGTTGTGGGTCGATGTACAGTGTCTGTTAACCGTTTTATACTTATGAAGCTTATTTTGTTAGTTCGTTTGAAAATCCTTTTAGGAAAAGATCAGTTTCAGTCAATGCGTACAATTGGTACTACTGATAATCTGTCAGGGCCAGAGAGAGCTGTTTATTGTATGCTTGTTATTTTTACTGTACGTTAACAATTTCAGGGATAAGTAACCATCTGTGAAATAGGATAATGCCGCATTCTGTGGAATAGAGTAACTTCTAAAAACAATGGAAACTGCAACTTTGATCTAATCACTCACTCTGATCCTCCATGTTAACAGTTTGAACAGGCAGGAAGTTTACACATGCTGATTAATTTATAGGAAAGAAAATAAGATTGAGATGGAAATTTAACCCTACAAAATAAACTAGCAAATTTAGGGAAAGCATTATTTCTCAAATGTTTTGAAACTTAAGAGAATTATATATTGTGGTATCCAAATGACTTCGGTCAAATTACTACTGTAGATCTGTTTTATAGCCCTTTGAATGCTTTACCAACACATTTTTTCCCATGTTAATTGGCTGAAGCCCTGTAATCTTCATGGCCTAAATACTACATACTGATGTGTTCAAGCCTTGTATCCTTCACTCCTCCCTTTTGAATCTATATGAACTTAAGATTTCAGTAACTTTAAAATTAGAAGTAATGTATGTTAACATCTTAAATTTTTTTCTCACAATTTCTAAGTTGAAATTGATTCATGAAGAGCAATTTGTGAAAATGTCAGAAATTCAGGTAGGCAAGATGAGAAAGACATGGGGATGGGGACTTGAGTTTGTTAGTGTAGTTTTTGTAACAGGCCTTTTAAGAAGCTGTTAGATGAGTGCTGGCATGGTAGAGATGCCTCCTCTTTCAAGGAGTATGATTTCTGTCCCTTTCGTCTTAGATCATGTCTTAGTATCAGTGAGCAGAATGTGGATGGCATATGACACTGTTGACAACATTTTATAAATAGGGTAATCAGAGCACATTTTATTTTTAATGGAAATAATCTCATAACATTTGTAATATCAAATCAAATCACATTTAGATCTCATCCATTAGAGTATCCTAATAAGATGTGAATAAATTTAGATGTAGAATGGTTTGTCAGAGCAATAGTTTTGGAAGCAATTGGAAAACAAGCATTGTGGAAAATGAGACCGAGTCCCAGCAGTTACTGGCAAGAAATTTGCATACCCTAGAATCATTGAGAAAAAGCCCCTTTTCCAGTTCATATTGATGATAGTGCCAGTTCTGTTCCTTCTGACTGTATAACGGCCTTTTAACTTGAACTCTACAACCAGTGTCTTAAAAATAAAGTTGTTATTAAACCCACAAATTATGTGACATAGCTTATCTACTTGGTCTGTTACACAAATAAACTAGTAAAATTGAAGGGCTAACCTAAACTTTACTATAGGTAGATACATAGATCACTCACTGTGTCTTTAAGAATGCCTACCCTCCTAGGAATAGTTTGTAATTCCAGATTTTATTTTTAAGACGATATCAATCTGGAAATGAATGTTTCTTAAAAGATTGCAGTACAGCTTTTAGTGTGTGATAGTTTTCTATCCCATAGCTTCAAAAACTTGGTTTTTTTCCCTAATTAGATGATTGTTTTGGAATTTGAAAGTATTGAATTTGGAATCTTAATTTGACTAGCTGTTGAGGAAATGAAAAAGTACTTTCAGTTTTATCACTAAACAAGACTTAGTATTTTTTTAAGTGACATTGTTACCACAGTCATTTAAAAATAAGAGACTGGGAATTATTTTTTGATAGTTTGTTATTTTGTCACCACATCCTACTGGGGCCAGTTCTTAAATTTAACTCTTGGTGCCTATTTTGCAACATATTGACAGTGCTTATATAAAGCAGTATGGGATTTAAATCCTCAGTGTACAGTTGGGAATTGGATAAGTCATTTTGGTGGGCTGCTGTGATATCTTTAATGTAAAGGATAAACGTAAAAACATTTACGCCCCAATTTTTGGCTGATAGAAGCTGTTTCTGTTAAATAGTTTTGAAAAAAATACTAAAATATTGTTGAATTTTAAAATAACGATGTGTGCATGCTCCAGGAAGATGATGAGTAGGTGGTTCCCTTGAAAGAGAAAACAGCAAAGTATCTAGTTGTATTCAGTGTTACATCTTTGATTGGGAGAGGTGTAATAAAATTGACCTGAGTGAAAATGGCCTTGCTCCCATATTGGCAGATATGATATTGAGATTATTGATGTATTGAAGAGGGGTTTATTTGCATGTGAAGAGTATGATTTGGTATACTATGGGATGACGTAGGATATTGTGTTAAAACATACTTACTTCAATGTGTTTTGTGATTTCTCCTGTATAAGGTTTTAAAAATATACTAGAGTAGAAATATTGTTTATAGTTTTCCTGGAGGAAGGAATGTTCAGAAGCAGCATTCCTGAAAGATACGATGATTGGAAGAAGAAATAAGAGTTACTAAATCCATAGATCTAGTAAATCCTTCAAATAAGAGACATTTTGGTCTGTGTTTGCCCTAGAATAGTTATATCTTAGATAATGTTATACATTGTTAGGTTAATGCCTAAAATAATTATTTGTCAAGGATATTTTTTAGAAAAATGAACATTGATTTTAAAAACATATGTGTTTTAACTTTTTTATAGCGTAAACTAGTATTCTGCCAAATTATTTGTCAAATTTTCAGTTCAGAAATTTTTTTGTGTGTGAAATTTGGCACTTACTGAGTTTTAAGTTGAACATAACCAGAAAAGAACTACACGTAGTCTGTTAAGTGTATTAAGAAAGTTTAAAAAAAAATGATAAATTTTAACTTTGGTCAGAAATGTAATGGAGGAGCTTTTGCTTTTATTTTCAAAACAAGCAGTATACCCAAAATCTGAGGTTGGAATAGATTTTGAAATATTGCTACATACAGAATGCCATCAGATTTAGGCAGTGAATTTCAAAAAGAGTATACATTTGTTTGCTCTACATTCAAATATTTTTTTCTCAATTAAAAATAAACTTTTAATTTTAGAAGTTTGAGATTTATAGAATTATTGTAAAGATAGTACAGAGGGTCACACCACACACAGATTCTCCTGTTAATAAATATCTTAGATCTGTGTGGTATGTTTGTTACAACTAGTGAATCAATGCTGATGCATTTTTATTAAGGAAAGTCCATAGTGAGGTGAAGTCGCTCAGTCGTGTCCGACTCTTTGCGACCCCATAGACTGTAGCCTACCAGGCTCCTCCTCCCATGGGATTTTCCAGGCAAGAGTACTGGAGTGGGTTGCCATTTCCTTCTGGAGATCCCGACCCAGGGATCGAACCCGGGTCTCCCGCATTGTACTCAGATGCTTTACCATACATTGTTCATATTTTCTCAGCTTTCTGTAATATCCCCTGTGTATTTCAGGATCCCACCCAAGATACATTACATTTAGTTGTCTCCTTAGGCTCCTCTTGCTTGTGTAGTTTGTTAGATTTGTTGGTGGCCTTGACAGTTTGAGGAGTATTGGTTGTCAGGTATTTTGTCTCTTAGCTGGGATTTGTCTCAGTTTGTTTCTTGTGTTTAGATTGGGATAAATAAGTTCTTCCAAACTTGTTATATAGGTTCAATGAGATCCCAGTGAGCTATTTTATAGGTATCTACGAACAATTCTGAAGTTTGTATGGAAAGGCAAAAGGTTACATAGCCAGCTAGTACTGAAGAACAAAGTTGGAGTACTCACACTACCTGACTTCAAGATTTTCTGCCAGGCTACAGTAATCAAGACAGTGAGGTATTGGCAAAAGCCCAGGCAGGTCAGTAGAGAAATGGTCAAAATAGAGTCTCCAAATAGACCCACGCAGTCAGTTGATCTAAAAGGAACTCAGTCAATCTAATTTGTTTTTTCTACCTCAAGTCTTAATACAAACTAGCAAAAATTGCATCAGCCAGATCATTGTGACTGAAGTTACACTTGCTTTTTCTGCCTGTTCAAGGCGGAGATTGTTACCCTCATGACTTGAATTTCTGGAACTTTATAAAGTAACTTAGACATAATTGGTTCAGAGGAATTGAGTAAAATTTAGTTTTACCGATAGGTCATATTTGAGATAGTATCAGTTTTTCTTTTTTTTTTTTACCTCGGCATAGTGTTAGAAATCAAAAATAAATTGTGACCTCAAAAGAGATGGTAATAGGTTGGGAAACTAAAAACAGCCAAGTTAAAAAGCAAGATTTAGGTTTTTATATAGCATATATAACTAATTTTCTTCTGAATTACTTTTCCAGAATTTCTTGAAGTTGGCAAAAGCAACCTGCTTTGGACGTTCTTTATGATGTTATGAAAAGTAAGAAACATAGAACATGGCAAAAGATACACGAGCCGATTATGTTGAAATACTTGGAACTTTGTGTGGATCTTCGCAAGAGCCATTTGGCTAAAGAAGGCTTATATCAGTATAAGAACATTTGTCAACAGGTATGAACAGCTGGGTTTTTATATTTTAGTAAGCGCTTTTAGTCATTTTGGGAGGCATTTACCTTTCAAATTTACTATTTTATACCATAAAGTTTGCTTTTAAAATATTTTTTGGTTTGTTGGGAGACGAGTTTTATTTATTTATTTATTGGCTAGGTGAACATCAAATCTCTAGAGGATGTTGTTAGGGCATATTTGAAATTGGCAGAGGAGAAAACGGAAGCTGCTAAAGAAGAGTCCCAGCAGATGGTCTTAGACATAGAAGATCTGGATAATATTCAAACTCCTGAGAGGTATGTGGGCTAAATTGCTAAATATATTTTTCTCATTGTTTTTCTTCACATGTGTCTCCATTGTCCCCATTTGAAGTAAATGTTTATTAGAAAGAATGCTTGTCTTTGGGATTTTAAATGTACAGTAACTTCAAGTCATGTACTATTCAGAGTTCATAAAAGTAAAAATTAAACCATCCAATAAGATGTAAACTAATTTAAATGGCTTTAATACAGATTGAGAATTCAAATACTTGGACTAAGTGATAGCTTTACAGTATGTTCAAAGTTGTAGATAGGATTTGAACTATTTTATAATGATCATTGTTGGTTTTGGTTTTATAATCATATGGCAAAATAGGAAACCATGTCTAAAATTGTTTTCAACATTTAAATTTTTTTGTAGTGTTCTCCTAAGTGCTGTAAGTGGTGAAGACACTCAGGATCGTACTGACAGATTACTTTTAACTCCATGGGTTAAATTCCTGTGGGAATCATACAGGCAGTGTTTGGACCTTCTTCGAAACAATTCTAGAGTAGAGCGTCTCTACCATGATATTGCCCAACAAGGTAAAACAAGAACTGATTTGAAAAGTTGACTTAAGGATAGGTTTTGCAAAAGATTTAACTGTTAACGTTAACCTCCTTTTCTCTGTAGTACTTGGTTTACATAGTTTTAATTCTTTCTTTAGATGATTGGTATTCATTTGAATATTAAATAAGAAATTTGTTTCATTAGTCAAGGTAATTCTGTGTTTTCTATTGATGTCTGAAGCACCTTTTAAAGTCATTTTGGAATTTTCTAAGTGACTGAAAAGATAAACTTTTCTATTGCTTTCTGGCAAACTTGTTTCTATCAGTACTTTTGACTCTCTAGCATACTCTTCAGCAAGCTACTTAACCATGTACTGGGTTTCTGAGGTCTTTTTGAGCTCCAGAGTGTTATTGAATAAGAACTAAACCTTACTGAAGACTCAGGATCATCATAAAAGTATCCAGTAGTTAACACTCCATGCACTTTTAATCTGAAGAACTATATTAAGTGTGTTTCCCTAATCTTGTCTTTTTTGCCTTACTGTTGCAGCTTATCTTCTGTCAGTGCAACCTTTTAACTATATATGACATGAGTGGCTCTTGGCTTTTTCTTACTTTTTAGCCTTAGGCACAAGCTTGTCACCATTCTTTAATATGGTATTTGTTTTTATTTATTCAAGTTTTAAGTGATTATGTGACTAAGAATAGCTTACTAGGAGTATTAGAATCTGTTTCATTTTGCCCACATGGCTAGCATTTAACACAAGTCAACTCTCAACTGTTTTGATAACAGTTGAGATAAATATTAACTTGCAGTTAAACTGCATCTTTCTGTTTTAGGCCTATTGAAATAGAAATACTCTTTTAAGGGATTGACAAAGGACATTCAAAGAAGTTATCTTAGTATTGCATGTATGATAGTAGAGAATTATGTGTTTTAATGATAGAGCAAGTAGTTGATTTATACATATGTGCACAATTGAAATTAGGTTACCATAGACCCCCAATTTGTATTATTCAGTTTCAGTTAGTGCAGAAGCTTTGTTTTCTAGTAAATTAGGTAAGAGAGTTAATTGTATTACAGACCAGAATTTTTTGCTCTTTTAGGGTTTGAAGTGATAGGTGTTTGGAAGGTGAGTCCTTCTTAGACCTAAACTTAAATAGCTTCCTTAGCTCCCAGAACCATTTCAGTCATAGACCAGGACTGATGTCTAAAAGGTGCTCAGGGCACATGAAGTTAGTTATAACTGATCATTTCTCAAAACTGATGCTGAGTTTGGTAAATCTTGTTAAGATAACTAACCTTAATACGTGAAATAGAACCTGTTTAAATACTAAGTTTATGGTGGAAAGTACCTAATATATTTTACAATTACGCTTATAGCTTTCAAATTCTGCCTCCAATACACCCGGAAGGCCGAATTTCGTAAGTTGTGTGACAACTTGAGAATGCACTTGTCTCAGATTCAACGCCACCATAACCAAAGTACAGCAATCAACCTTAATAATCCAGAGAGCCAGTCTATGCATTTGGAAACCAGGCTTGTTCAGTTGGACAGTGCTATCAGCATGGAATTGTGGCAGGTATTTTGTGAACTATTTTGGCTTTTCTTTGTAGTAATAATAACCTATATTACCTTTTTTTCTCTTAATGACTATCTGCGTCTTGGTATCTCTTGGTTAATTTCAATAGCTAGGTAACAGATTTGAGGTTGTCTAATGGAGAAGGACGAGTTTGGGACGAGAAGTCTCAGTGATTTTGGTTCTTGATGCCTGCTGTCAATTCCAAGCCAACTCATCTAATCTCTTTTTCAGACCTCAGTGCTCAAATTGTGGCTCAATGGCTGGAGAGTATGCATTTACAAAATTCTGTAAATAATTTCATGGTAGCTTTGTCTCTGTTTACCTGGATTTAAAAAAATGAATTTGTCTTTCCATCTTATTTTAGTAGTAAAACAGTTCAGAAATTATAGACTTGTCCTTTACCGCAGAGAGTTGGAGAAATGCAGCACTAGACTGTCCCCTAGATTGCTCAGTGCTGCGTAGACTTAGTAAGCTCGCACAGTGAATATCCTACATCAGAGATCTCGGTAGTGGGCATTTGGTTGTCAACATGGACTTTTTACTCTAAGGATTCTGCAGACATTTTCTCATGAGTTATTTTTATATATTTGATTCCCCCACCAAAACTTATTGAAATTGCAGAGGAAGAAACTAAAAATTGGTAGTTTTCAGCCAATGAAAATGTGATCTCCTGCTCTCCCATATTTTCCTTTTCTGCAGGTACACCCTTAAGATACCTGAACTAAAGGAAAAAAGTTTAATAGAAGACAAATAAACATACCTAGTATGGAAAAAATGGATAAGTGAAAGTGAGAAAATATTTATCCATTATCTTAACATTCAGAGATAGCCTTTATATTGTGTTTTATGTCCTTCCAGATTCTTTAAAATTATATTCCCCCAAGTGTTATGTTATTCTTTAAAGGCTTGGGCAGTCCAAGAAATTGTGTTAGTTTTCTGAAATATATCAGATAGTTAAATTATGAATAAAAACCACACATGAAGTTATTTTATTTGCCATTTTTATTCTTAAGTGTAATGTATTTTAAGTTTCATAGATTTTTTTGTTTGTTTCTTAGAATGTAATGACTGTAATTTATACCACTAATTTTAGGAAGCATTCAAAGCTGTGGAAGATATCCATGGGCTATTTTCCTTATCTAAAAAACCGCCCAAGCCTCAGCTGATGGCAAATTACTATAACAAAGTCTCAACTGTATTTTGGAAATCTGGAAATGCTCTTTTTCATGCATCTACACTCCATCGTCTTTACCATTTATCTAGAGAAATGAGAAAGAATCTTACACAAGAAGAGATGCAAAGGTAAGAATCTTGTTGTTGGATAGTATTGAGGTATAAAAGAACTGTCTTGTAAATGGTGTGATAATGTTAGATCAGGGTTTCTCAGCTGCACTGTTGCCATTTGGGGCGGCTTATTTTTCTGTCGGGGACTACGGTTAGGATCTTTGGCAGCATCCCTGGTTTTCCCACTGCTTGCCAGTAGCACGCCTTCTAACTGTTAACTACCAAGAAATCTCAGTGGTATTCTTGGATAGTATTCTTGGTCTTTGGTAGCTATCTTTTATCTGGTAACCAACCCTCCAATTGAGAAAATGGAATGTTAGGAAAGGCAGTGTTAAGGTATTAGCTTCCTTAACTGAGTGCAGGTAGTTAGAACTTAGGAACCAATTAGACCCCGTCCTCCCCAAATGAGTACTTCTATCAAGTAACTTTTTCCCCCAGCTATAAAACATTGACTGTATAAATGATTGTCATGTGTATTTTTATGTAGATAGCCTATAATCTAACAATCTAAAGACTTTTATTTTTTTAGCATTACATGTATACTTTCAGTCATGTTTGGTTTTTATTTTACATTTTAGTTGGGTTTAGGCAACTCACATACCATTTCTTACTGGCAGACCATGTTATTTTGGTCTCTAGTGAAAGTACATACATCAAATAGTTTTTCTTAGCTTGTAAGCAGTGCATGGAACCAACTAAATTTTTTCTAGTGTATATGGCAACCCACTCCAGTCTAATTGCATGGAGAATCTTGGACCGAAGAGCCTGGTGGACGGCAGTCTGTGGGGGCTGCAGAGAGTTGGGACAGGACTGAGCACCTGAAACTTGTGCTCCCTTGTATGTATGTGTGTCTTTTGCCACACGGAGCATCGTGTGGGATCTCAGTTCCCCAAGTAGGGACTGAACCTGAACCTCCTGCATTGAGAGCTCAGAGTCTTAACCACTAGGCCACCAGGAAGTCCCTTAAAAAACTATTGAGGACAGTGTTTGTTATGTCATTCACTTATGTATGTAATCCTTGTCTATTGGAATAAGGGAAAAAGCTTGCTTTTCTTTAAGTTATTTCTGTACTCTTCTGTTAGAAAATACTGTAAGAGTACTGTCATAATCATTAGGCTGTTTGGCTATATGTACATTATTTCCCTTAATCCTCCCAACACCTTGTGACTTAGAAAATTAAGTATCTTGCCTAAGGTTCCAGTCTTGGAAATAGTGAAGCTGAAATTCCAACTCTTCACTCTTGGGCTCCAGAGCCCGCGATCCTTAGTGTCCTATGGTGCTCTAAATTCAACCTGAGTTTCGTGCTTTAAGGAAGCTAACATTTAACTTTGCCCTCAACTCCCATAGTAGGTTTTTGTGATCCTTGTAACTTTTCCCTCTTAAGTGTCAGTTTTTTCTTAGTTTTAAAAGTCTCCCCTAAGAGTTTCTGTGAGGAAGCAGGGGCATACGCAGATGTGTCTGCTGCTGCCAGCACAGTCTTTGGCTGGAAGACACTGACAGTAGGAACTGGGTGGGTGGAGTTCTGCTTCTCCAAGTGTTCATTTTAGGATAATCCATTTCTTTTAAATTAATCCCATGCTGTGATAAACACTTAGGAGGCCAGTTCATCATGGTGGTATACATATTCTATCACTGGCACATTTTACTAGATAATTAAGAGAAGTGTCTTTCTCCTTATCAAATAACATTTGCAAACTTAACAGATTGTATCTTTGTTCTCCAGAATGTCTACTAGAGTCCTTTTGGCCACTCTTTCCATCCCTATTACCCCTGAGCGTACTGATATTGCTCGACTTCTGGATATGGACGGCATTATAGTTGAGAAACAGCGTCGCCTTGCAACCCTGCTAGGCCTGCAAGCCCCACCAACACGAATTGGTCTTATTAACGATATGGTTAGTATAAGTTTTAGCACTCTTTAACAGCTTTGAACAGAATGCTCTATGATTAGGTTTTATAATTTATGATTAAATGAATTCTGATGCATTGCCAGGCTATTCTGATGCATGGACAAGTTTGAGAACCATTGGTGTAAGTCAGCCCTGTGTTGAGATGAGATTTGTCTTGAATGAGCTGGAGTTAAATTGGATGCAGCAGACAAGACTCAGACTAGTTTTGAGGAATAGCATAGGCCCCTTAATAAGGGAAGTATGAAGGGCAAAAACGATCATGGCTTATTTCAGGGGCTGTAGGAAAAAATTAAGCTGATAGGTATTAGAAATATGATGAGTCCAGGAAAGCATGGAATTAGATTAGGCCCAGTTCTGGACAACTCAGGTGTTTCTAACTTTGTTTTTAACTTTCATTGTATGTTACTAAGGCAGTGGTTCTTAATTAGGGCTATACAGTGTAATTGTGTGTGAAGTACTTTTTAAAATGCAGGTTTCTAGGTTTCACCCCTGCAGATATTAAATTGATTTCAGAATACAGAGCCTAAGGTTTTGTATCTCACAGTGTTTTACATTGGACTCTTTAATTCAGTGGAAATTTATCATGTTAGTGTCTGTTACTTGCCAGGCAAGTGATAGTTAAATGGAATTTGTACTCCAGAGGAGTTTGATTAACAGTAGTTTGACTTAGTGGTTACTGTGGTATAGCTCTAGCAAATTACTTCAGGATAAGAGAAAAAAGAGGGAAAATAGGCTTTATTCCGTCACTGTCAGAGTCAATCAGTTTGGATAAAAGTTAATACATTTTGTATATGGCATTACTTTTCTCTTGTAACAGTTCTCTGTTATAGTAGCAAGGCAAGTTCCTTTTGTGGTCAATTTTTCAAAAGAACTAACTTAACCTCTGAAATAGTATTTCTCTCTGAATGCCTTCGTGTTTTATTCTGCTGCCATTTATAAAAACCGGCTTTGTGTGTTGGCATGTTTTTATGGGACTGAATTAGGATTGCTGCTGCTATGTCGCTTCAGTCGTGTCCAACTCTGTGCGACCCCATAGACGGCAGCCCACCGGGCATCCCTGTCCTTGATTCTCCAGGCAAGAACACTGGCTCGGCTTGCCATTTCCTTTTCCAATGCGTGAAAGTGAAGTCACTCAGTCCTGTCCGACTCTTAGTGACCCCATGGACTGCAGCCCACCAGGCTCCTCTGTCCATGGGATTTTCCAGGCAAGAGTACTGGAGTGGGTTGCCATTGCTGTCTCCTGAATTAGGATTAAATGTAATTAAATAAGAGGATTGTATTTAGGAAGAGGTCTTAACTAGCAAATAAATATTAAAAAAAAATTTTTAATACTGAAAAGTGTGCCTGATGGAAGTATTATCCATATCTCTTGAGCTTATGTAGCATACCTTGATGTTAAAGTTGATTAGTTATGATACTGATGTAGGAATCTGTTTGTGAGGTCAGGGTCAGTAGGCAGGACATTAACATTTGGGTCCTCATTGGACCCATAAATAAATGCCTACAAGAAGGCTTCTAGTTGGTGCCAGATGAATGGCTTAACTAGATGTCAGGAGGCATTTTGTAAATCTTGAGTTCACTATATGTACAAGGTCGAGACCTGAGTGTTATGTTTATGTGGCTAAATTCATAATCACCTAGAGAATGATTCTAGTATCTCAGGAACAGACTCAAGTTAATCAAGTTCATAAGAGATTATTAAGCTTGGGAAGCAAGTTTACTTCAGTAGATGGATAGCCTGTCTCAGTACATTCCTTATTTGGAGGTGATGCTGAATGGAAAATCTAGAATATTCATTTATTTAAAATACAGGTACAGTTGATTCATAATGTGTTCATTTTTGCTGTACAGCAAAGTGATTTAATTTTATATACATTTTTTAATATTCTCTTCCATTATGGCTTATCTTGGGATACTGAATATAGTTGTACTGTTCAGTAGGAAATCTTGTTCATTCTGTAACAGTTTGCATCACTCAACCCCAGTGTCCCAGTCCATCCCCCTGCAAGTCCACGTCTGCTCTCTGTGTCTGTGGGTCTGTTTCTGTCTCATAGTTTAGATTTCACATGAAAGTGATCGTATGGTGCTTCTTTCTCTTTCTGACCTCACTTGATACGGTAATCGCTAGTTGTATTTGTGTTGCAGCAAATGGTATCACTCCCTTCTTTTCCACCGTGTGTGTGTGTTCTTTATCAGCTTATCTGTTGATGAACATTTAGGTTGTCCCCACGCGCTGGCTGTTGAGCATAGTGCTGCTGTTCACAATAGTAGGGGTGCATGTATCTTTTTGGATTACTTTTTCTGGGTCTGTGCCCAGGAGTAGGATTGCTGGATCATGTGACAATTCTAATTTTAGTTTTCTGAGGAACCGCCATACTGTTTTCGTTAGTGGCTGCCCCAGTTTCCATTCCCATCAGCAGTGTAAGAGAGTGTCCTTTACTCCATACCTTGTCCAGGATTTGTTATTTATAGATTTCTTTGGCTAATGGCCATAGAGTAGGTGGCCATTTGTGTTGATGAGTTTTCATCATTTCATGATAGGTGTATGACTGATGTCCCATAACCTGAGGGCAGGCTATACAAGCTACATCTTTATTGTGCAAGGAAGCTCTATTCACATATCAACTTAAAATATGATTAAATTGTAACATACATTTTTAAAGTACATGTCCTAAGTATAATTGTGTAAATTCACAAAAAGATTTTTCCATTCATCACTTTTTCCTATTTCCTCCAAGAGTAGCCACAGTCCTGACTTATAACACTACAGATTAATTTTGCCTGTTTGTGTATTTTACGTGAAATTTAAATCTCACATAAATCTGTGAAATTCTTCTCCTCACTGGTGAGATACATTCATGTATTGAATATAGTTGTTATTTCTTTGACTGTTTCTGTATATTATGTGAATCAGGGCCTGTTTTGTCCTGAGTGTTTTCTTTTTTGAGTTTGTGGCTTTCCGAGCAGTGTTGCTTTAATGACTTTCCTCTGATACAGCTATTTGTAAACTGGTATTTACTTTTTATTGATAATAAACTTATTTGTATTGGCCACATGAATTGTCTTTGTAAATATTTTGATTGTGTTGATGAGTTTTTATTTCCTTTGTAAATTCCTGTGGGGTTTCACTGTAGAGAGTTGCATAATTTGGGACAAGAGACTCAACATAGTGGTCCTGGATTTCTCTTTGGTAGAGGTGGTTGAGGCCAGTCATTTCCCAGCTCTCCAGTGTGATATTTTTATTTAATTTATAATCAATTCAGAATCCCAGTTACAAAAATACCTTCAACAATTAATCCTTTTGTTTTGCTCACTGTAGGTCAGATTCAATGTGCTACAGTATGTGGTCCCAGAAGTAAAAGACCTTTACAATTGGCTGGAAGTCGAATTTAACCCACTAAAACTCTGTGAGAGAGTCACAAAGGTAAGCTTTGGTTATATTATCATGTAGCCATCCCTGTTACAGTTTCACATTGTATTATTTTATTTTTTATTGGAATATAATCGCTTTACATTGTATTAGTTTTTCTGATGTACCGTGAAGTAAATCGGCCACGTGCACGCATATGTCTTCCTCTGTCTTGGACTTCCCTTCCACCCTGGTCGTCGCAGAGCACCTGCTGCGCTCTGTGTGCGCTGGCTTCCCACTAGCTGTTTTCCACCTGGCAGTGTGTACTTGTCAGTCAGAACCTCCCAGTTAGTCCCGTATTTGTTAATAGAGAAGTGTTATCCTATGTGTTCGAATTTGGTGCACATTTCATTGTCTTTTTTCTTTATGTCAAGAGAAAAGATATTTCTGATGTGCTAAATAAACCTTTGGAGGTAAATTAGCAGCATGACTTAATTTAGCCGTTGCTGTCAGTCACCTTCATACAGAAGTCAATAGCTTCCTGTTACATTTTGTATTTCTTTGCATTGTGTGGTGATTTTGTCTGTGAAGAAAATGAAAAAGTATCACAAGTGTTTTAGTATTTACTATAGAGAAAATATAACTCTTAATGAATTTTATAGGTTCTCAATTGGGTTAGGGAGCAACCTGAAAAGGAACCAGAGTTACAACAGTATGTTCCACAACTGCAGAACAACACCATACTGCGGCTTCTCCAGCAGGTAAAGATGGAAAAACAGATGTTTCATGGAACAGCTGGGAATGTTCCAGTGATTGTTCTGATCACAAAACTAAAAAATTTAGAAATAGCTCAGAAAAAGCTTCCTCAAATTCTAACCCTCACCAAAATTATTTTATGTGTTTGATTTGAAAAGTAGTTATTTTACATAACTCAGCTGCTTTTGTCTCTTTTGTTAGCCATTGTCTTTGTACATTTTTCCTTGTTAGCCGTGTATATCTTATTCCTTTCAATACCTATGTAGTTTTTCATTGTCTAAAAGTACTATGGTTTGTTTATTCAGACTGTTGGAAATTTTTTAGTTTTTTTGGCCATAATAAGTTGAAATAGTGAACATTTTCTTTACACGTGTCTTTGCATATTTCTGTAACTTTTGTAGCTAAGAAGTGGAGTTAGTCATAGTCTACACATTTAAAACTTTTAACAGATCCTCAGAGATTGAATTCATGGACCTTCCCACCAGTAGTTAAGAAAGCTTTTTTCCTGCTAACACTAGTATTGTCAGTCTTTTAGTTTTTTTGGCAACCCTGTGATATGTGGGATCTCAGTTTCCCAACCAAGGATGGATCCCGTATCCCTTGCATTGGACGCGTGGATTCTTAACCACTTGACCGCTAGGGAAGTCCCAGTATTGTCAGTCTTTTAACTATTGCAGCTCAGCTTTGTGCTTAAGTTTGAATATTATGGTTTACAGTATGACTTAAATGATCCTGTTGTGTCATCCATTTTTTTCATTGATGGTGGAGAGCTTTTACTATATGTTAACTTCCATGTTTGTGCACATGTCATTGACCTGCTTTCTCTCCTATGTGTGAGCAGTGTTATTTCTTCTGTGCTATACAAATAATTGAAGGTTAATTAGCAGTATAACTAAATAGTAATACTGCCAGTCTCCTTCAGACAAACTGTTTTATTAAATGTTCAGATGAATTAGGTAAGTAGCAGGTCTCTGTCTACATATATGTGACCATTTAGGGTTTTTGGTTTGTTTTTATGGAACTAGGATTTGAAAGGATTATGTGGTGGTTTGGAATATGGTGTAATCTTTTCATTATTAGCCTTGAATTTTAATTCTGGCTCCAGCAGTGCATGTTTACATACTCTGAACTTCAGTTTCTTTTCTTTGAAAAATAGGCTTTCTAACTTTCTACTGTTCCATGAGACTCCACGTAACAATTGCTAAATAAATGATAGCTATTATTACTAACGCTGTGTTTCTTATGCAGGTGGCACAAATTTATCAGAGCATTGAGTTTTCTCGTTTGACTTCTCTGGTTCCTTTTGTTGATGCTTTCCAACTGGAACGGGCCATAGTAGATGCAGCCAGACACTGTGACCTGCAGGTAGGTGCTACCCAGGGACACTGAGGTGGTGGAAGGCCTGAGAGGACTAAAACACACTCTCTCTGCTTCTCTGATTTTGGCACTGCTTTAAAGCTTTAATGAATTGAGGCTTCTAGCTTTGATATTTGACATTCTTCACTTGATTTTTTTCCTTAAATTCAGTTGAAATTTTAATCAAAGTTACTCATTTGTATAAAGACCTTATGTTTGCATGTAGATTTAACTATTGATAATACTCTTCAATTTTCATAGGTTCGTATTGACCACACTTCTCGGACCCTTAGTTTTGGATCTGATTTGAATTACGCTACTCGAGAAGATGCTCCAATTGGTCCTCATCTGCAAAGCATGCCTTCAGAACAGATAAGAAATCAGCTCACCGCTATGTCCTCAGTACTTGCGAAAGCACTTGAAGTCATTAAGCCAGCTCATATCCTGGTACGCATCTGTGGGAGAAATGGATGACGAAATTACGAGGGGGCCCTTTAGGTCTTTCACAAAAAGGTTTGAAATGATGTCTCAGAGAAGGGATTTATTATATGTTTCCTCTTTAGTTGTGTTTGATACTCTTGATATTTTATTAAATATCTTTGTCAGATAACACAGATCATTGAGCTGCCTTCTGTGGGTCAGAATAACTGGTTAAGGTGATCATAGGAGTACTGTGATGAGTGATAACAAACCACAGGTGATGACTCCATGTAGGGAGTACGGTGATCATGCCTTTGCTTTCTGTTTAAGTTGTTTGTGAACTCTGTATTTTCTCCTTGGCTTGAACACTTTACAGTATACGTGGTTCAGATAAAAGTTGGCCTAGCAGATAAAGGTTCTTCAGCTATGTCATTGCTTTTAAAGACTTTGAATAGTTGTAGCATCATAGTATTTGGTGCTAGAAACCAGTAGTTGAATAATGTCATCTTCTCTTTTCAAATGCAAATACATGTTAGGCTAATACATTAGGAGTATGTAGCAATATTTTTGGTCTCGGATACTGTGGTATGTCCCTTAAAGATATTTTTAATGCATTTGTTCTTGAAGCAAGAGAAAGAAGAACAGCATCAGTTGGCTGTTACCGCATACCTTAAAAATTCACGGAAAGAGCACCAGCGTATCTTGGCTCGCCGTCAGACAATTGAGGAAAGAAAAGAGCGGCTTGAGAGTCTGAATATTCAGCGTGAGAAAGAAGAGCTGGAGCAGAGGGAAGCTGAACTCCAGAAAGTGCGGAAGGCTGAGGAAGAGAGGCTGAGACAGGAGGCAAAGGAAAGAGAGAAGGAGCGGATCTTACAGGAACATGAACAAATCAAGAAGAAAACTGTTCGTGAGCGTTTGGAGCAAATCAAGAAGACGGAATTGGGTGCCAAAGCATTCAAAGATATTGACATTGAAGTATGTAGTGTATTAATGCATTAAAATTCCAGTTTTATTCAGGTCTCAGAAGCACAATTCTTTACCATTTATTGGCTTACTTTTTGTTATTTGGTTATTTTGCTCAGTTTGATACAGCTATTAATAGTTCATTAGTCTATGAAATAAGCATTTGTTTTGGTGACTTCACAGTTTTTAGTCACTGTTGAAATGAGTTTGGATACAGTAGAATACAGGAATAAGAAGTAGATGTTAGGATTACATTTTTTTCCCTCACAATCAAATAAGCCTGTTTTAAAACATTTTTGTTGCCTGAATTTACCCATTGTAAGCATTTGCCCTTTTGAAGTAAAGTAATTTAGGATCCATTTCTAGGAAGAAATGGTGCTCCATATTGACTGGTATGCACTTTTATTAATTAATTGTGGTACATTTCTCTTACTTTTCAGGACCTTGAAGAATTGGATCCTGATTTCATCATGGCTAAACAGGTTGAACAACTGGAGAAAGAAAAGAAGGAACTTCAGGAACGCCTAAAGAATCAAGAAAAGAAGGTAAATGAAAGAACTGATGAACTTTAACGTGTCAAGTTAAAAGAATGTTTTTTAACAACATTTGTTTTCGTGATACTCAGATTGACTACTTTGAAAGAGCTAAGCGTTTGGAAGAAATCCCCTTGATAAAGAGTGCTTACGAAGAACAGAGAATTAAAGACATGGATCTGTGGGAACAACAAGAAGAAGAAAGAGTAAGGCTTTAATTTAATTGTAATATTTTTAGACTGTAAGCAAGCTATAATAAAGCCAGTAATGGGTAAAGAGTTTCAAATTGATTTCCGTATTATTTCGCCAGGAATTGTGTTTTAATGGCTGTATACAAACAGGTTAGTAGACATTTACAAAATAGAGATTAAATAATGAAACTTGTAAAGTACAAAGGATAGAGATGAACTTTTTTTTGAAAACTGCTTTATGGAGATATAATTCATGAATTTAAAGTGTGCAATTGATGTTTTTAGTATATGGAATTGGGCAACAATCTGATTTTAGAACATACCCCAAAGGAAACTTCATACCCATTAGCAGTCACTCCATTTTCTCTCCACTCCTTCAGCAGCCACTTAACTCCTTTCTGTCTCTAGACTTATCTGTTTGGGTATTTCTTACAGATGGAATCATATAGTCTGTGTGTGTGAGACTAAACAGCTCCTTCAGTAGCTTTATTTATTTATATGTACTTAACAGTACAAAAGCAACATTTGCAAATGCTTATAGTGGCCAGATTTGTAGTAAAAACGAGTGACCTCATTTTGGTTAAAAAGTAACCACAGGCCGGAGACGACATAGATCTGTGGTGGCTGCCTCCTCTTGGTTTCATTGGATTGTTGTCATTCTGGGCCTAGTGTTAACCATCTTTTCCAATTTTCTTAGAAGTTGGAATTTGTGATAATTCTTTTAACATGAAACGAGAGAAAGCTTCAGAGAGTTTGCTGCCTTTTTTAAAGTTAATTTATTGAAACGAAATTAAACTTTTTTTTTTTTTTTGCTTGTGCCTCATGGCATTTAGGATTTTAGTTTCCTGATCACGGATCAAACTCACACTCCCTGGAGGGGCCAGAGAAGTCCCTCCACTTGCTTTTAAAGAAGAAAATATAGTAAATAATAAGCCATGAAGTATTTGTTGTTTTGTCACACACATTTTAGTTTTTCCTCCATAAATTTTGTGGTTTTCTTTATTCATTCTCTTAGTCCTGTCCAACTCTTTGTGACCCCATGAACTGCAGCCCTCCAGGCTTCTCTGTCCTTCATTATCTCCAGGAGTTTGCTCAAACTCAGTATCCATTGAGTTAGTGGTGCTGTGGTACCATGGGGTTAAAGCTGTTTCTTACAGATGCCCCAGGTCTTTTTTATTCATCTTCTGTTCCTCATTGTCATCCTAGGGAGCTGTTGGTATGGCACAATGGAGGGGGCAGAGGATATGCTTATACTTCAAGAATATCTGTCAGAAATTTGGGATAAATTCATCATCAGATAATGAGCACTTTGAAATTTAACTTTGTATCATGTGTTTGCAGATTACTACGATGCAGCTAGAACGGGAAAAGGCTCTAGAACATAAGAACCGGATGTCTCGAATGCTTGAAGACAGAGATTTGTTTGTAATGCGGCTCAAGGCAGCACGGCAGTCTGTTTATGAGGTGAACTTCTTGATTTCAGGGAAACCTTTATTCATGAGCCTTTGCCTTAAGGGTTCTTCAGTGTGGTGGTACATTCTCTGTCCTGAGCTAACATAATCATCATTCAAATAGTAATTTAATAGAGATGTCTTGAAATTATTTCCTGGACTTAAGTAGCCATCACTATAAATGGATTTTTTTCTGAAGGTGGAAATAGACTGCATTAAACTTGCTTTTGATATAAATTTTTGTTCTTTGATTCAGAAAGAGAAAAAAACTAGATCGAAAAGTCCTTCTCTTAGACTCTGATTTAATCATTTTATTTTGTATGAATAAATCCACTGTGTATAGATACTGTCAATTCAAAGTTTTAACCATTTGACACACAGAAACTTGTATTTGGAAATTTGATTTTTAGGTTTGTAGGTTGCTTTTTATGGTTCCACCAGGCTTAACCATGCTTTTGTAGCTTACTGCCATTTTGTAGCCCTTGTAGTTTGATTCCTTTCTTTTGGTGATCATTCAATTACAGGAAAAACTTAAACAGTTTGAAGAGCGGTTAGCAGAAGAACGGCATAATCGCTTGGAAGAACGTAAAGGCAGCGTAAAGAAGAACGAAGGATAACCTACTATAGAGAAAAAGAAGAGGAAGAGCAGAGGAGGGCAGAAGAAAAGATGCTAAAAGGTAACTATTTGGACTGAGACTGGGGCTCTACGGCAAGGCTGATAATAGGTCTCCTCTGTACAACCTTACTTAGGAAACAGGAATGTGGAACCAAGGCGATTAGCTAACTAGTTCTCAGGTTCTGACAACCTGACTTAGTTTTCTGCAGTGTGTTACCTGTGAGGGTGTTAAAGTCCTCTGCCAGCCTATTTCAATGATTTTGGTGTTCTTTCACAAACTTGGCCCTCGTATTATCATTGTAGTCTGTATAGTATTAACATTTATTGAGCAAAACGTGCCACGTGAAGTTTCTGAAATGATCCTTTTGTGGCATCGCAGATGCTCAGGGGTTGGGGTGGGATTCTAATATCTTTCATTGTGTTGAGTGGGATAAGACTTGTTTTCTTGAATATTTTCTGATATTTAAGTTTAGCTGATTTTAAACTATTTTAAACTTTTTAAAAGAATTTTTTCTACATTATGCTGCCTCTAATACCAGAAAAGTAGACATATAGTATATCACCGATGGAAACGTGTGGGTGGGAGGCAGTCTTTATAACCTGATGTGTTGTGCAGAGCGAGAAGAGCGAGAGCGGGCTGAGCGCGAAGCGTGAGGAGGAGCTTCGGGAATACCAGGAGCGGGTCAAGAAGCTAGAAGAAGTTGAAAGGAAAAACGTCAGAGGGAGTTGGAAATTGAAGAAAGGGAGCGTCGTAGAGAGGAGGAGAGGAGACTTGGTGATGACTCACTTTCTAGAAAGGTAAGTACGGGTGTCAGTGCTAAGTGAAAGTGAAGTGACTTCACTCGGTCGTGTCCGACTCTACACCTCCATGGACTGTAGCCTGTCAGGCTCCTCCGTCCATGGGAGTTTCCAGGCAACGTTGCTGGAGTGGATTGCCAGTTCCTTCTCCAGGGGATCTTCCCAACCCAGGAATCCCGGGGTCCCGCATTGCAGGCAGACGATTTTACCGTCTGAGCCACCAGGGATCAGCCAGGTCTCTGCATATCAGAGCTGTCTGGTGTGTCAGTGTCTGGGCATGGTGTTTTGAATCACATCGTTCAGATTTAAGTCTGATACTTCTTTATCTTTCCAAAGAGGAAGGTTCCTAAGGAGGATGGGGAGGGGATTAGACTTCTCTTAGTAAGCTGGGATTTTATAAGCTTTAGAGTACTTGTCAGGAAGAACTAATCTCATGAAATTAAGTATATGATGAAAAGTAACACAGTCATATGGAAGAGGAGCTGTTCGGTTCCTTGAAAGGAGTTGCTATGATGTAGGGGTCCTCAAAGATGAATTTGTGGGACCAGCCAGTATTCAACATCCCTTGATAGAAATGCAGTCTTAGGCTCAGAGCCAAATCTTTTGAACCAGAATTTGCATTTTAACAAGATTACCAGGTGCTTCAAATGCTGGTCTAAGTGTTTATTTTTAATTTCCATTCGTGTCCAAAGCGACCAGTGCATCTGCTTTATCTTGTATAAAGAGGGTATCTGATACCTTCTCCTGGCAGTAGCTTTGTTACCTCCTTAAGCCACGTTGTTTCAAACCCATCCCTCCTTTTTATCCCTATGCTCCTGCCTTATTTAATTCAGCTGGTTTCTTTTGCCTGTATTACTTACAGGTCTTATCCCTGGTTGTCATCTTTTCCTCCAGCCTCAGACCTTCATCTATACTGTGGCTTGCTTGGTTTTTCATAACGCATACTTGATTGTTACCTCTGCTTTCGGTTTCAGACCTTCCTTTGGGTCATACTCATTGCTTGGAATCAACTAAATTAAACACACCTTAGCAGCCAGGTGTGTTTAATTATGTTTAATGTTTACTGTTGTTTCATTAGCTTCATCAGTCGCTGTTTTCTTAGTCACTTCTGCTCTAGCTATTCTGAGCTAGTGTTAGCTTGTTTTGCGTCTGTGACATCTGCCTGCTTGGCTCTTTGTTTTTCCTGCAATGTGTCTGTGCTGTCCTTCAAATGAAATACTGCTGTTTTTTAAGGTTAGTGGTAAGTAGCTGGAGGGTTTATTGCCTGCCATGTCTCTGAACCTTTATTTGTGCCGCACCTGTATCACATGCTTTCCTTTATTGGAGGGTCTGCTCCTAGTTATATAGCCTTGAGTTTGTTTTACAATATATGAATGGATTTTTAGTTTTGTTAGTCTTGTTGGTAATTATTATGAGTGTTCTTTTCCTATTGGGCACAGAGTGGGGGTGTGTGTGTGGGGAGGGTGTGGGGGTGTGTGTGTGTGGGTGTGTGTGTGATTTGCTACATCCTGTTAATTTAGTTCTTCTAAAGCAGATGAGGTATTTCAAAGGTTTTTTTTTTTAATCAGTTTTTGCAGTTCTGTGTTCGTCCTTTGTTGCTGTTTCTGTTTTGTTAGCTCCCCGTTCCCTTTCAGTTGGAGAGTGTTCAGTTCTTTCTGACCATGTTTAACATGGCAGCTAACTGTGGCAACTAACTAGTGCTTGTGCCTTTATTCCTGACATTTGTTTTGGCATTTATGCTTTTCTCTGCTCTTTTACCATCCATTCTTTTCAAAGTCTAAACTTACAGTCTGTAGATTTTGAGAACTCTTCCCTTTCTTTAGAACAAACAAAATGTGCAAAACAAAGAAAACAAGCACTGCTGTGCTTAGTCGCATCTGACTCTGTGACCCCACAGATTGCAGCCCGCCAGCCTCCTTTGTACATGGGGATTCCAGGCAAGAATCCTAGAGTGGGTTGCCGTGCCCCCATCCATGCTCTCCCAACCTAGGGGTCAAACTCTGGCCTCCTGCACTGCTCAGTCTTACTGACCGAGCCACCAGAGAAGCCCAACGATGATCAGGCTTAAGGCCTCTTTGTCTCTTGTAGTAGCACCTGTGTTGGTCCTGCAGTTGTGTCCGACTCTGCAGCCCCATGGACTATAGGTAGCTGGCCAGGCTCCTCTGTCCATGGACTTCTCCAGGCATGAATACTGGAGTGAGGAGCCATTCCCTTCTCCAGGGGAATCTTCCCAACCCAGGGGGTCTCCTGAATTGCAGGCAGATTCTTTTCCGTCTGAGCCACATCTATTTAAAGACTTTACTTAAATGTATTGCCTCCAATGCATTTAAACAATGTTTTCTATTTAGAATTCACTTAGCAGTTTTACAGCTGCATTGGCAAGGTGATTTAGTTTAAAATATGCTTACACTGTATCTTTTCCCCTTGGCATGTACATTTTTTGTTTTGTATGGTCTATAGTTTATTTTTGTGTATGCCTCACAAGAGGTTTTGTTTTTCTCTCACAGTCGCATAACGGTTCATTGGTTTAGCCAATTCAAAATCACCCTCCTTCAGAAGTTGAGAGACCTGTCAGTGCTCACTGTCCTAGCACTTAGTGGGAAGAGGGTTCTTGACAATAGTCGTGATCTTTTTAGTTCAGTAGATATTCTGCTGTGTTCCTAGGAAGCTCTGAGAAAAGCAGTTCTAATGTTTCACCAAGTCTTTGTTTAGCCGCCTGAGCTTAGTTCTCTACTGCTCGCCCTTTCTGGCATGTGTGCCCCGTCAGGCAGGATTCAGTTTACGTAGAGCATATTGAATTTTCTTAACTCAGGAAGATTTTTTCTCCTTTTCTCTTCTTCTGCCCTCTCAAAGTCCTACTCTTTATCTCTTTTAATGTTTCAGTTATTTTTTTCATCTCTGTGCTATAGCAGCTAGCTCTTTGAGGTTCCTGTTCAGTTTCTATCAGTGATGTTGCTAATGTGCCTCTCACTTTGTTCAACGTAGGACTCTCGTTGGGGAGATAGAGACACAGAAGGCACTTGGAGAAAAGGACCCGAAACAGATTCTGAGTGGAGAAGAGGCCCTCCAGAGAAGTAAGTAGAATTAAGGAGAAGAGACTAACCATAGGTCCTGTTAGTGTTTAGTGTTAGTGTTTTTCTAATTTGGCATATTTTGTGGGGGTGGGGAAAAGGGAATCATGAAGAATTGTATGCATATCTATTACTGAGATGTTTGTCATGGTTTACTTCAGTGCTGCTGTAATTACATAGAACAGATATCTTGGAAAATACGTGCTTTAGGTTTTTCTTTTATTTTTAATTTCCTAAACTAATGGTATTGAGGTTAGAGTATAGTGAGTGGTTTCATAGTATTTTTCTTGTCGTTTTGAAAGCCGGTAGTAATAGATTTAGAAATTGCTAAGGCATTCCTCATAAAGTGCAGATACCTTTTAGAGGCAGTTGTCTGCTTACTGGTTTATTTGTTGACATAAACTTTTGGATTTTGTGGATTTTTTTTTTTTTTAATTGGAACACTTTATTTGGAACAAAGTGAATTTACACTTTGGAAGTGAGTAAAATCATTGCCGAAGAGATCATGTACTTTCTTAAGAAAGTACACTCTTAAAGGTGTTTGGCTTGTTACTCTGTAGGGAGTGGAGACGCGGAGAAGGGCGGGACGAAGAGAGACCTCACAGAAGAGACGACGACCGACCGAGGCGCCTGGGGGATGATGAAGAGAGAGAGTCCTCTCTTAGACCAGATGATGATCGCATTCCCCGACGTGGCATGGATGACGACAGAGGCCCACGACGTGGTCCTGATGAAGATCGGTTCTCTCGCAGGGGGCGGACGATGACCGGCCTTCTTGGCGTAGTGCAGACGATGACAGGCCTCCCAGACGGGTGGAGATGAAGACAGGGGTAGCTGGCGTCACGCAGATGATGACAGACCACCTAGACGAGGACTGGACGAGGACAGAGGAAGCTGGCGCACAGCTGATGAGGACAGAGGACCCAGGCGAGGGCTGGATGAGGACCGGGGGCCACGCCGGGAGGTGCAGACGATGAGCGTTCGTCCTGGAGGAATGCTGACGACGATCGTCCCAGGCGGGGCATGGATGATGACCGGGGTCCCAGGCGGGGCATGGATGATGACCGGGGTCCCAGGCGGGGCTTGGATGATGATCGAGGACCTTGGCGGAATACCGACGATGATAGATTTTCCAGGCGAGGTGCAGATGATGACAGATTTTCCAGGCGTGGTACAGATGATGACAGGGGGCCTTGGAGAAACATGGATGACGATCGGATCTCAAGACGGGCTGATGACGATCGGATTCCCAGAAGGGGTGATGATTCACGACCTGGTCCCTGGAGACCATTTGTCAAACCAGGTAAAATTGTGGTATTCAAAAACCAAACTGGATGCTTTATATGTATTTACAAATGCTAGCTGAAATTTTACACCAGCTAATCCTCACCATTCTGTAGAGGGTAGCAGGTTATTTCAAAGAAAAAACACAGGTCTCAAAAGACAACTTACATTTTGATTGTTAAGTAAGACATGTTCCTGCTATTTCAGGGCTTTGAGATTCTTTTTTGTGTGCTTGTCCGTAAGTATCAGTGTTCTTCAGGATCCTTCCTGGACTGGACTCCTTGTAGAAGTAATGAAAAATAAAAATATACTTATCATTTGTACTCTTGAAAATCCATGGCATTATGTTCATGCGAGGAGCCCATTTCCTTTCTCCGTCTTGGGCCTGTTCATCCTTTCATCCCTTCATACTTTTGTTTTATTTATTCAGCTGTGCTGGGAGAAGTCAATGGCACCCCACTCCAGTACCCTTACCTGGAAAATCCCATGGATGGAGGAGCCTGGTAGGCTGCCGTCCATGGGGTTGCTAAGAGTCAGACATGACTGAGCAACTTCAGTTTCACTTTTCACTGTCATGCATTGGAGAAGGAAATGGCAACCCACTCCAGTGTTCTTGCCTGGAGAATCCCAGGGACGGGGGAGCCTAGTGGGCTGCCATCTATGGGGTCGCACAGAGTCAGACACGACTGAAGTGACTTAGCAGCAGCAGCAGCAGCTGGGACTTAGTTGCCAAGCACAGGATCTTAGTGGCATGTGAGTTCTAGTTCCCTGACCAAGGATTGAACCGAGGCCTTCATTGGGAACGTGGAATTTTTATAGCCGCTGGACTACCAGGGAACTATTCCCCCTTGATAATTTTTATTATTCTCGAGTAATTGTATACAGGTCTATGCCTTCATTACTGTGTTGCCCAGATGACTTTTCCCCATACCTTCAGACCTGTGTTTCCAACTTTTATGTAGCACCTGTTCAGTGACACTTCAGACTCAACCTACGAAAACAGAATTCCGCCCTGCCCACTGTGTGCCCCCACCCCCAACCCAGGGGGTAGGGGGCGGGGAGACGTATATACACGTTTCTCTTCAAGGGCATCACTGTCCATCTAATTGTATAAGATGGGAGTTCTCTTTTACTCTGCTCTTTCATCCTTCTTATATCTTTTCAGTGACTGATGTCTTTTCAGTAATTTGTTTTAAAAGCAGTTTGAGCACTTGTCTGCCCCCTAGCCTGAGTGGTTTCTGTTGCATACTCGTGTTTCTTCTCACTTCATTCCATTGTGAAGCTTTGTGAGTTCTGGGTAAACTTAACTTTGCTGTGCTTTATGTAACATGGGGATAATAGCACAGTAGATTCTTATTAATTCATGATAATTACATTTTTATAAAGTCAGTGAATACTGAACCACTGCTACTAAGGGAAATACTAGGTTAGGTTCCTGTTTTTCCTGAACCCTCTGGTCAGTTTTTTCCAGCCAGTCAACACAGAACCTTGTTTTAACTTTCTGTTTAAAGATGCCTCATTTAATGTATATTACTGATTCATTATCATTGAACTCCCTGGCCAACAACACAGTCACTCATTCCTGGAAGAAGTTTTATCTAACACCTGTATTTTCTCCCTAAGTCATATCCATTGCCTTTTTGTTTTTGGAGAATGCTGGGGGCAACTGAAATCACTAAAAAGAAGCACAAAAAAGTGGAAATGTGGTACTAAATAGGCCACTCAGAGGCTACTTGTTTAAAGTAGGAGAGCTGCAGCCAGAAGACAGCATTGCCTTGTTTGAGCTCAGCTGAGAACAGGCCTGTCAGGTGGCCCAAATATTTCACCACTGGTACATGCCTGGGAGTGACTTGTGAACGTGCTGGAGTGCTAATTTTGGCATAACAGAGTTTTAGCAAGTAGCAAATTAGCAGGTATGGAATAATCTACTTACCTCAGAGCTGTGGATAGGATTGAAAGAGCTAATAATAGACGGTTTAGACTAGTGCTATAGCCCACCGGAATATATAAATGGTAGTGATGATAATTGTTGGTCTTGCAGCTATAAGAGATTTTCATCAAAATAATCTGCTTACTTTCATTTCCTTTTGTGTGTGCGCCTGTGTACTTGTGTGCACACATTTTCCCTAGATTGGGACATCACATGGCTAAGTGAGATACTGAGCAGGGCCAAAGGCTTTGTCCTTATTTCATGACCTTATGGTGGTAAATGGTAGAGGGCAGGATTGTGAAAGGAAAGAGTCTTTTTAGTTAGGTTTTGAAAATGTTGAAAGATATAAGTGAACTCATAATTGGGGCTCTGTCTCTCAGATCTAGATCCTACCCCTCCTTGAAGTTCTTTGCTTAAATGAGTTGGCTTCACTGTCAGAACAGGTTTACAGATTTTTATACCTGAAATCTTTGCATATGGAATGTAAACTTCCAATGTATTATATGTTAGAAAAATAATAATAGGTAGTCAAAATAGGAGTTGGTTCTGTGAAATGAGGTAAATGCATTTAGTTTTTAAAATTATGTTAGAGTGTCTTAATTAGCCATTACAGAGGTAATGGATTAACATCAAGATTTGTGGTTGCCAATCTGTTTCTTGAGTGGAAATTTTCATTTTGTTTTTTAAAACCTAGGTGGATGGAGAGAGAAAGAAAAAGCCAGAGAAGAGAGTTGGGGTCCACCTCGAGACTCGAGACCATCAGAAGACCGTGAATGGGAGAGGGAAAAGAGAGAGACCGAGATAATCAAGATCGAGATGAGAACGACAGGGACCCGGAGAGAGAAAGAGACAGAGAGAGGGAGAGAGAGAGAGACAGAGAGAGAGATGGTGATCGAGATGACCGCTTCAGACGGCCAAGGTTTGATACTCTGGTTAAGACTGGCCTTAACGGTTAAAATTCCTTTAATGTCCTGTGCATTCCTAGATATTTTTGAAAAACATGCTCCCCCTTGCATATATTTATCTAGTAGAATCATAGATTTTTAAAAACTTAGAGGTCATCTGATTGAACCAGATTCCTCTCTTTAAAGATGGGGCAGGCAGGCTGGTGCTGTCTGTGGGTTGTGTGGCTCTGTGGTGGTGGAACCAGTCCAAGTTCTTCACTGTCCATTACTTTTCCCCTGTGGTTGAGGTCCATTTATTGCTTTTAAATTATTAAAAAGCCCCTTTGCTTTTACTAGGACTTCCCTGGTAGCTCAGACGGTAAAGCGTCTGTCTATAATGCCAGAGACCTGGGTTCGATCCCTGGGTTGGGAAGATCCACTGGAGAAGGAAACGGCAATCCACTCCAGTACTATTGCCTGGAAAATCCCATGGACAGATGAGCCTGATAAGTTATATAGTCTGTAGGGTTGCAAAGAGTCAGACACAACCGAGTGACTTCACTTTCACTTTGCTTTTACTAGTTTTAAGAGTTCTGGCTGGCTTCATCTGGTCAAAGTGGCTTTGTACTAACCTAATCTAGATCAGCACAATTCAGGACAGTTCCCTGCAAGGCTGAAAGTGTCCTGTAGATGTAATGTCCACACAGTAACCAGCTATCATGTTTGACTGTTGAGTGTTTGGAATGGGCAATGACCATTCTCTTGGACAATGCAGAGCCAGATGTTCTCATCTGACTTCATGCCTGAAGCATCAGTTTGAGGTCAACTCATGCGTTTAAGACTTCCCTGGTGGCTCAGATGGTAAAGCATCTGCCTGCAGTACGGGAGACCCAGGTTCGATCCCTGGGTTGGGAAGATCTCCTGGAGAAGGAAATGGCAACCCACTCCAGTATTCCTGCTTGGAGAATCCCAGGGATGGAGGAGCCTGGTAGGCTACAGTCCATGGGGTCACAGAGTCGGACACAACTGAGCGACTTCACTTCACGAGTTTAAAGTTTATTCCTGTTATTTGCTGACCTGGGTATTATATATCCACTTAAATTTACCCATGTTGTCTAACGACAGACCTTAACGTGTCATTTGAATTGGCTTGCAGGGATGAAGGTGGCTGGAGAAGAGGACCAGCTGAGGAGTCTTCAAGCTGGAGAGATGCAAGTCGTCGTGACGATAGGGACCGCGATGACCGGCGTCGCGAGAGAGATGATCGCCGTGATCTAAGGGACAGACGAGACGACAGGGACCGAAGAGGACCGCCTCTCAGATCAGAGCGTGAAGAAGGTAGAGATGTGCTTTCTGTGGGGAGCCATAGTTGATGAGGGAATTTACTGTCTCTTTAACTTCTGTGAACACCAAAAATAAGATGGCCAAGTAGATCATTTATTCCATTTAAAGTTCATGGTCTTCACAGAGTTACTGGAGAAGGAAATGTCAGCTCACTCCAGTACTCTTGCTTGGGAAATTCCATGGACTGAGGAGCCTGGTAGGCTACAGTCCATGGGGTTGCAAAGAGTCAGACAGGACTGAGCAACTTCAGTTTCACTTTCGTTTTGTTTAAAATGACCATGGCACTTTTGCCTCAAAAGCTTACTATTTATTTGGTTTTACATCGAGGGTATTTCTTCTTTTATAGTATAATGAAATATATTTCACATATTTGCTGTTAAGTCTTAAACAGCCAAAAATTCTGTAAAAATTTTTATCCAGCCAGATTTTTGTCACCTTATCCTAAATATTTTTAAAAATTAGGACACTTCCCAGGTCAGTGATTTCTTGCTTGCAAGTTGTTATTTTTAAGTCTATTTTAAAGGTTTTTCAGAAATTATATCAAAATGATTAAAATGTATTTAGCACTTTTTTTTAAAAAATGAAGATTCTCTATCATCTTCAGTACTGAATTTCTGAGTAATTTGAGGCATTCCTTTTGCTTCAGTTCTATTTAGTCTGAGCTGATAGAATACAGTACAAATTTATTTTCTCTCCTTTTCTTTTAATTAAAGTAAGTTCTTGGAGACGTGCTGATGACAGGAAAGATGACCGGGCAGAAGAGCGGGATCCTCCTCGTCGTGTTCCTCCTGCAGCTCTTTCGAGGGATCGAGACCGAGACCGAGACAGACCGGAAGGTGAGAAAGAGAAGACCTCCTGGAGAGCTGAGAAAGATAGGGAATCTCTTCGTCGTACTAAAAATGAGACTGATGAAGATGGATGGACCACAGTACGACGTTAAGTCTCAAGATAATGGATTCAAACTCATGTCTTTACATAGGTTTGATCACATTCGAGGATTATTATATTTGTGCTTCAACCAATCTAAATTGGATTCTTTAATGTCTCACCATAACACAAAAAGCATGAACTTGTATTAATCCTATATAATAGATTGATCAGGCACCGCATCCACAGATGATTGGAAAACCACGCCATGTTTTTGAATTTAAGGTGTTGCATTATTTCGTCAATCATTTGTTTACAAAAAAGAAAAACTAAAAATAAATTTAAAATGAGAATTCTTCAGGTATTAACACCTGTATGTTGGTATAGAACTGATCTTTTTTCTTTTGAGTTTGAAATATCTGGTATTAATTTGGAATGAAGTAAGGTTCTGTTATAGAGAATGTATCTGAAGTCTCTAAAACAGGGAGCTGAAACAGTTCTCACACCATTGAGACATACCTCTAGGTATCTTGAGGTATTTACTATTTACTAAATTCAGAAGGTTTTCAGGTTTACTCTGAGTGCAGTAAACATTACACACATTGGATACAGTGGAGTTTTTGGTAGATTTTACTTGAAAGAAGGTGAGTATAAACCAACTTGGGGTCATTATTATAATGACGAGAATACTGCTGGAGTGTGAATCCAAAACAGATATAGCTTTTAAATTTTAAAGCATTTGGTAAACTGTGGCTGAGTTTTTTCTGTTGCCAATAGCAAACTGCTTTTCCATTTATGGAGAATTCATGCCTTTCAAGCATTTTAAATATGACAATATTTATAAATGTGTGGTTTGGAGGAATTCTTTAAATTCTTTTCCTAATTTCCTTTCTCTTCAGGATAGATTCTTTGAATAAGTAATTTGTAGTAATGACTGTGTTGACTTCAATTTTGGAGTGCAGTAGCTATGTTAAAGATTAACTATTTGGTCTTATTGAAGCCAACACAGAACTTGCTGCTGTGTTTTTCTTCAATGATAAATAAAACACTTACAAATTTGTTTTTAGTGTTGATTTGTGGTTAGAGTTAGTGTTTCAAATATAATGTTTAGCTTGCATATTCGTTGAGTTTATTTCACTTGAGGTTTTACCAGTGGTATTAACTTTCTCACTGTTGAGTATCAAAGAAAATAACCTAAATATAACAAAAAGCAAATGTGGCTAGGATGTTTCCACTAAAGTGTCTTCCTCTGTTACTGGGTGAACCTCTTAGTTTCCCTGTAAAGTTGCCCTGTCTGTATAGGGATGTGTGTGTGTAAAGTTGTGTTTGCCTGTAAAGTTGTCCTCTCTGTGTGGTGTGTGTGTGATGTACATCTTGAGTTTTCCCCTGAAATTAAAAGCATAATTGATTTCACATAATGTTAATTGCAAATTTATAGTGGCACTTAGATTCTTTCTGGTGTTGTGTTGAGTAGAGGTGAGAATTATCTTGGTGCAGCCGTGAGGCCAGAAGAGGGAGTATTGATGCATTTTTATAAAAAACTTTACCAAATGCAGCCTTTCCTTTTGATGTTAATAATGATAGAACTCACTTTAAAAAACGTTTTTATTTATATTTCAAACAAGTGAAAGCCTTGTGAGAAGAGGGTCTTTTATAACAAGTAAAAACTTGGGACAGTAACCTAATCTGTCCCAAGTTACTAGAACAGGACATACCTGGGCAATCACATACAGGCCCCAACAGACATTCATTTGAGCTGATTTGTTTAGATGACTGTCTGATGGTTAGGTTTCCAGGCTAGTCTGCAAACCACCCTTCCTACCCAGACCCTCTCCCAGATGTGCTGTCCTCCAAGCTCTGTGACCTGGGTGTTGGAATCGGAGCAGAGGGCAAGGGCAGAAGAGTGCGGCTGCTTGTGACCCTGCTCAGGGCCTCAGTCTCGCCCCCTCTCTCTGTGTTTATTCTGCATTTGTAGACAGGGTGTCATCACTGTCAGTATGGATGGATTTGAGGGTGGAGGCAGTGGCCCAAAGAAGTTTCCACATTCCAGTGGTTGTCCAAAGTGGCTACTAGGGGGAGGTGGGCATCTGTATGTGTGACATGGTTTGGCTGGACACCGACTTAAGATTTTGTAAGTCTAACTAAAATATACTGCAAATTAATGGAAGGAATATTCATGTTGTAGCTAAGAACAGATTAGAAAATTAGGACTAACACTGAAATTTTTCTTTGATAGTACGTGTTCACTTGTGGTTTGATTTTAAAATGTAAGGCAGTTTGTGGCTGCACAGTTGGTAAAGCTCTTCTGAGGATTCCATACATCTTTTCCCAAAAATATGCAGTCTTATGAAAATAAGTACTTTTGTCACTATTTTATATATTTTCTAGACTTTAAAAGATTGGATTTCCTTTTATCTTAAATTTAGCTTTTCAAGTGCTTAAAACATGTTTCAGATTGAGAGTTGCTTTTAAATGTGTTACAGCCTGTTTAGTAAACTTTTTCAGAAGAGAGTTCTAGAGAACTACTGACATTCTCTGTTACGCTTTAAAATACTAGAAGCTGAAGTTAGCTGAAAACAGGCAAATGGCTGGTGGGGGTTGGGGGGCTGCTGCTGATAGGTAAGTCACCCGCCTAGTCCTTCCCATCTGGAGAATGCACCCATCTGTTAATAGTGACTCTTGAAAAGGTAGAATTAAAGCAGTGGCAAGAGGTGACAGGAATTCATGTGACCTAAAAACAACCCAGAGAGCAAAACTCTCTTAAATTGATATGTTTTCTAGCAAAACTGAAGAGAAGAAGTTAATGCATGCTTTTGAGTTTAGGTATATTCATATCTGAAGTTTTCTCATTAAGAAATGATTTGCCTGTGTGCCCCCCAACCCCCTTCTTCCACCCTTTGACTAGAAACGCTCATAGCTATCGCAGCTATCAAGGCAGCTTCTTAAGACTTTAAAAGAAGTGTTCAAATCAAGCAAATTTGCTGTGGAGGGATGTAGTTGTTTAATACGAATTTTCAATAACCTAGCTAAGCTCTCCTGGAACCTCTAAGGACTGAATCTGTTGCTGTTATTTTCAGATAGTGATTTTGTACATTTTAGATGACTTTATGTTAATTCATTTCCATTTTTACCTTCTGTGTCTGTTCTGATGGTACATACGGTATCGTATGCACTGTGGTGGACTTGAAGATGGGAGGTTAAAGTAGAAGACAAGCACCTTTGCCCAAGGTTAGATTTAATCTCACAGATGAAAATAACTGGTGGGATTCCAGAAAGGGGTATCTTCTAATGAGAATGGGAACACAATAGAGGGAGGCTGTGTTCCATGTCTTAACCCCCTACGCCCAGTCAGTTCCTTTTATTTGTACTTATACTGGTTTGAGGACTTCTATGATGGTTTAAAGCTGACACAGTCCAGAGTGGAACCTTCCTGAACACCAGTTGTTCCATTAACCTTCCAGAGCTCAAAGGATTCCATCTTAACATTTAGTCTGAGAGGCAACAGCTGGAATGAGATTTATACTATTTAGAGACCCTGAAATCGAGCAATTCAGAGTGAATGAATACTACACCCTTTTGATCTTAAGTATGACATATTTTGAAGAACTGGAATAGGAAGGGGCATAAAGAAAAAGTCAAGTAGTAGAGTTAAAGGCAAGGTTAATGAATACATATACTGTTACTGTATAAATACACAATTTTTTTAACAGCACCATTTTCAAGTGTATACACAATATGATTATAACTTGGCACTATTTTTAAAGGGGGAAAACGGTAGGTGCTCGTTCAGTAATAAAAAGATCTGGTACATACATGAGCTGTATTCTACCTGCTACCTACAAATTGTACATTTTATACATCTCCAGCTAGGACAAAAACAAGCCACAAGGAGGGAACACCCACCCAAACTAACACTGTAAAGTATACCAAGTCTTCACTTAATGCTGCTACCAGGCAGGGCTTCACCTGGAATTATAACTGGGTAAGGACAACAGAAATATTACTTGTTTCAAACAATAAAATAGTCATTTTGCTGACACTCCATAAAATCGCCAGTTTTAAGTTCAGTTGAGAGGCTTTTAAAAAAATATTCTAGACCTAGTAAAGTGCCTCCATTCATAAAATTAAACATCCAAGATTAGATTGAGACAATTTCATACTGATGCGCATCTAAAATAGGTCGACGTATAAATAAACCACAGCGCCTGTAAGTTGCCACATTTCAGTTAGTGGAATACCCAGCCTTCACCGTCTGGATGTGCACAAACTAGAAACAATCAAGGTTTTAACGTCTAGTCTCAACCGCTCTTCGACAGGAAAATAGTACCGTCGGCTTCCTTTGGAAAAACCAAGACAGCTCCACACACCCCGGCAGGCAGCGAGGGGAGATGGTGCGCAGACCAAACACGAGAGTGGGCGGGCGGCTACCCTGGTGGCATCAGGTGGCATCAGCAGACCGGGGTTCGGGCCCTTAGCGCAGCTTCTTGCCGGGCAGGCCTTCCCGGGCGCTGCGCGGCGGCGGGCGGGCTGCAGGCGGAGGCGGCACTTTGGAAAGCGGGCAATACTTGATGGTGTGCGCGTTGTCGCCGCTGGCACCGCACAGGGGACACGTGTACCGGCGTAGCACGGGGCACAGCACCCGCCCGTCGGGTCCCTTCAGGATGTGGGTGGTGTAGAGCGCCACTGCCTCCTTGTTGTTCCGGCAAAACACGCACACCTGCAGCTCGGGCTTGAGCAGCCGGGCAGCGGCCGCCCCGTTGGCGGCGTGCAGCTTGGGCTCGGCCGCCCACGCCGGGGCCCGCTCCTCTCGCGGCGCTGCTTCGGCGGTGGCCGCGGCGGCGGCGGCGGGTGCGCAGCCCAGAAGCACGGCGGCGGCGCGACCAGCGAACGGGCTCAGCTCAGCAAATCGCTCCTCCAGCAGCCCGGCCTCGGCAGGGTCCGCGCACAGCTCCAGAGCGCGCAGCTCCAGCGCGCCCCCCAGGTAGCGGCTCCGGGACCCCGGGTCGTCGCTGTCGTCGTCGTCGTCCTCGTCGTAGTCGGGCGGCCCCAGCGCGGGCCCCAGCGCCCCCAGGCCCGGCCCCCGCGTGGGGGAGCAGCACGACGAGGAGGAAGAAGAGGGCGGGGAGCCGTCCCCGCCGCCGTCCCCGCCGCGGGCGCAGTCGAAGCGCCGCTCGCCGTCCACCGCTTTGGTGATGAGCGTGGCGAGTCCCAGATAGTCGTTCCACGAGCTGAAGGGCTGCGGGTGCGCCGGGCCCTGGGTGCTCACGTAGCGGGCGCTGGGCACAAGCGCCATGGGCGGGGGGGCGCGGCCGCGGCGGGGCGAGCGGGGCGCCCAGGGGAAAGCCTCCATGGGCGGGGTGCGGGCCGCGCGCGCCACCTCCCCGCCGCCGGCGCGGGCCGGACGGAAGGGACGAGCCGAGCCTGCCCGCCGGCCTGCTTCGGGGTGGGGCAGCCTCGCCGCCTTTATCGGGCCCCGCTCCTCCCCGCCCCCGCGGCCTCTCCGCCGCGGCCCTGCCCCCTGCCCTCCCCCGCCCGGGCCACCTCGCCCGCGCCCGGGACGGAGGCGGAGCGGAGGCGGACGTGCGGGGGGCGGGCGGGCAGTGAGCGCGCGCTGCTTCGGCAGGCGAGGCTCCAGCACCCCACGCGCTGCGCCCGCCTCGCCAGCTGCAGGGCAGCTTTCATTCTGGGAGGGGGCGGAAAGGCACCGCCTCGGGCCGCTGCGCTAATTGGCTGCTGACCAGAGCCCCCTGCGCCACGGGCGCCGCTCCAGACGGTGATTGGTGAATCCGGAAGAGGGGGCGTGCCCTACTGAGCAGCTGGGAGGGGAGGGGGATGTAGGGGAGGGGGCGGCTGCTGGGGCCTGCCTTCGCCTATTGCCCTGGTTTGGAACAGGTGACCAGTCCTGGATGGGGGTGAGACCCACCTGCCAAGCTTTATAGTGCCCTGGGCCAGCCTTCTGCCTTCTGAGAAACCCCTTCTCTCCTCTCTCCTCATCAGCATCAGCAAGGAAAGATGTGGGGAGGCAAGACTTGGTGCGAGTTAACGATGCAGTTTTTAAGTGGGAGCCGCCCAGCAATCAAGTAACTTCCTTTTGCACAGCGTTTTGGAGAGCTTTCAACTGGGTGGAATCTTCGCACAGACCTCAGAGAGCTTCAGAGAGGTTTTGGTTCTTACCTCGTAAGTAGTGGAAGGACACATGAGTTTCCCACAGCAGCGCTGTAGCACCTCCCAACAGGTGTTCCGAGACCAGGTGGTGGCCAGTAGCTGGTGACAGACAGGTAGGGGTGAGGGCCTTAGGACAGTGATCCATGTGTGTGTGTTTCTAAGTGTGTGTGTAGCTCCTCACTCCCCCTGCCCCTGGGGTGGGGGGACCGTATTGACAAAGGAGGTGTTTGTGCAATTGAAATAACAAAGCGTATTCAGGGGCCACTTCAGCGTCACCATTTAATACTTTGAAATGAATGCTGTACTTTTGTAAAAACGGTGGAAAAAAAATCAGAAGATTTTAGGTGGCTACGAGATGGTCATGCCCTTCCCAGGAGGAGAAACATGGTTTTTAAAATATAGAAAGTAGGAAAAGTATTAGGTGGGAGGAGGGTTCCTGTAGGGTGCTGAGGGCCGGGGACACTGGCTCCTCTAAGCTGGCAGGCAGGGTTTTCCTTCCTCTCTCCCGGAGGAGCTCTGTCTGTGGAAACAAGGGTTGGGAGACTGTTGGAGCTGTCATTAGTGGGTGGGTCTGGGTGTGTCCCAGCAGGTGTAGAGTGGCTCCGTAGGGATGCCCAGAACCTAGTGCTGGCTCAGGTTAACAATAGAATGAATGAGTGAGTCCCAGTGTTCGTAGTGAAGGGGATCTTTGGGATCATTCAGTCCGATCTTACTTTACAGATGAAGAAAGTGAGACCCAGAGAAGAGAAGGCTTCTTTAGGCCACACAGTGAATTTGTCACTGCCAGAGTGAGGACGCGGGCCTCTTTGTGACTGGCTTGGTGGCCTTCCCTCTACACCGTGAATCTGGAAGCTGTTTCAGACTTTGTCTGTGCGTGCATCAGCAGAAATCAAGTGTAGCACGTGGGGGTACGGAGGAAGAGAAGAGAGATGGGGCCTTGTGCCTTTGGTATGGGCCGCTGCCCTCAGGCATGATCAGGGACCACGCAGCAGGGACAGGGAAGGTCTTGAGGCAGTAACATGGTGCCTGTCCCAGCCACCTGTCTACATGCGGGGTGAAAGGTATATTTTTCAGCCTCTTCCTCACCTCCTACTCCCTGACGGTTGATTTAAGTCCCCAAACCAGGCAGTGATATTCAGCACTTGCCAAGCCGGTTCCTTTTCCAAGTTTGTGTTGGCACTCAAGTTGAAAAGCTATTCCTTTATTTCCTCCTGTCTCCCACCAAAAATAAATAAAAGGGCCCGGCTGGCGTGGGGCTCCTGCAGAAGCGTGGTGGGTTTGCTGACTCTGAACTTACCACGAGAACGCTGGCCCCCAGAGTGGTATGAAGAGTATTATTCTATAAATGGAAAATTCCACTCTGTTCCTGCAGCCCTGCAGCCTGCGTACTTTCAAGGTATGCGGGCTTTTCAAGCTCTGAAGACTGCGAGCTACTATTCTGAGAAAAATCTCTGTGAGCAAAGTTTAAAGCCACCAACGGCTGGGGCCAGACCCTCTTGGTCAGACCAGAGAGAATGGCAACTAGGAGAGGCTTTCTTTCCTCGTGTGGACTTTTTAGCCCTTGTGGATTTGCAGGGAAATAAATGCTTTTAAGTGAACTTGAATGGGAACAAATGCCTGGATCGGGAGCTGCAGCCTGGGTGGGTGGGTTGTGGTAATCTTGAGGCAGATGTCCTGGGGAGAGCTGGCGGGGTATGTCCTGGGGCCCTGGCTCCGTGCTGTTTCCCGGGCTACTCACCTCATCTGCTGTCAGCCTTGCCCAGAGTAGGTGTTTTGCCCTGAAAGAATGTCTGGAAGTGGAGGGCATGAAGGCTTTTTTTTTTTTTTTTAGCAGGGGAGGAGGTACATGCTGCACCTCAGTATACTGTCAGTGACCCCAGAAAGGCTAGAGTGTGTGCCTGCCCCAGTTCTTGGCTCAATCAGCAGTCACTTTTGTCACCAAGTGCAGACCTCAGATGAGCTCTCTAGCTCTCTCTGAGGCTCTTTGGCTGACTTCTGAGATGTGCTTAGTACCTCTGCTGGATGAGGTCTGACTGCCTTTTGTTCCGCTTCCAGAAGTCCGGACTGAAACAGAAAAGCCTGAGTGTGAGAGTTTCTTCGAGGGACACCTTCAGGTGGTTGGGGGCAGGAAGACAGAGCAGGAGGGGCCTCATCTCAGAGCTTAGACAGTGTGTCTCCCGTTTCTTCTGGAATGGGGCCAGCGTGCCACAGGCAGGGCAGGGCAGGGGTGAGTTGTGAGATGCTTGGGCTCCGGGTGTCCACCTCTCCACATGGACCCCAGGCCCCGTCCTGGGCCGTTGCCTTTGTTGGCAGCAGAACTGACCCAGGAGAGGCAACACACAGACCTCCGGCGTCTTGAGGCTCTTCAGAAACATGAGGTCAGCCCCAGGGAATGAGGCAGCTTGGCGGGGGTCCAGGCGGCTACAGAGATGCTGTTTGTCAGGCTCTGGGTTCCCGTGGCCCGCCTGCCAAGCTCCTGTGAGGGGCAGGCATTGCTCTGACTGCCCCAGCCCCACGCGGCCCTGGGGCCTGGAGGCGCGTTTGGACGCATTTGGCTCACTTCTGTTAATGGTCTTGACTTTGTCCGCGTCATGCCTCTGGCCAAGCTCAGAGGAGTGCCCTTTTGGGCTTAGGGGCAGCCACAGTTGGTGAAGAAGCCCCGTGGTGATGTGGCGGGAGCTGGCTGGGCCAGTGGCTGGGAGTTTACCTTGCTCCTTCTGCAAAGTCTTGAGTGGCCTTGGATGAGGGACTTCACTACTCTGGGCTCCAGTCCCTTCCTCCGCCAATGAAGGGGCTCTGTGTAGAGGGACAGCCACGTTCTCCTTCCTGCTTTCTTACTTTTAAGAAGTCTCTCCCTTGAACCTGGCGAAGTGAGCTGTGATAGGTGTAAGCCAGCAGAAACAGCCCCTGTTCCTTGATATTTTAGGAGAGGGCTGGTAACCCACGTCTGGTGCCTGAAATATAAGGGGGTTGTCTGTTAGGGAGGCTCTGGAAGAGAGTTTGCTCCTTTCTTCAGAAAAATACAAAACAAAACCAGGAACCTCACCTTCTTCCAGTCACTGGCAGGGTGAAAATCTGAGGCAGCCCAGAAGTGACAAAGTAAGTTTTCGGGACAAAAAGCTGGTACACTGATGGCTGCCTGGAAAAGTTATTTAGAAAAATGAAGCCTCGGTGACATTTCTGTTGCTGTGACTTGTTACACAAGATAATTAAGCATCTTTATTGTTTCAGCCACTGCAAGTCAGGTATTGCTTGCAGCTGAATTCAGTCTAATTGAGACCTGCTGTGCTCAGACTCTCGGTTGTGTGACTCTTTGTGACCCCATGGTCTGTAGCCCACCAGGCCCCTCTGTCCACAGGATTTCCCAGGCCGGAACACTGTAGTGGGTAGCCATTTCCTCCTCCAGGGGATCTTCCCAATCCAGGGATCAAACCTGCATCTCCTGCATTGGCAGGCGGATTCTTTACCACTAGCTCCACCTGGGAAGCCCAACTGAGATATAGTATAAAAAAGCATTTGGCAGTTCTATCAAGAAGGTGAGACACCCCATTCTGGCCAGATGGAGGTGACAACCATATCAGCCTTGTGTGTGTGTGTGACGTGTACAGGGGATGGAAGGAAATCCAGAGGAATGAGAACAGGAGCTTTGTGAGGCTCTTCTCTTACCCAGCCTGCCTTGCACTGAAGCCTCCCAGCGGATGTTAGTATTGATAACACCATGACCATCAGACCAGGTGCTTCGTAGCATTGTCTCAGTACCACCTACGTAACCGCTGCACCAGGGCTGGCTGGGATTGCCCTCGTGTTATCCCTGAGTTGAGGCTGAGCTCACATGTCAGCCCATGTCCCTCTCCAAAGCTGGGATGTGCTTCCTTGGGGCCACCTGGTCGTCCTCTGGCCCTGGGGCTTCAGGGCACAGCTCGGGGAGGCTGGCCAGGAGCCAGGCAGGGGCTGAGGGAGGCAGAAGGGGACATTCAAGGCCAAACTGGGACCATCCATCGTGTCAGAGATTGTTCCCCAACAAAATCAATTTTGTTCAAAAGCGGTGTGGACTTTTCTATTTATCCAGTAGTGGGTACTTTGGTTCAACGAGTAGTCCTTTCTGTTTGTAACACACCCTCCACCTCCTGGCCAATATGGTTCCAATTTTGTTTAAAGCAAGTCATGCCTGGAAGCTGAGGGCCTGAAGGGCAGATGTCCCTGGGCTGATGGTGCTGATAATAACAGCAAGAACAACAGCTGGCGCATCCGGAGCCCTCACAGGCTCATGGTTTTGTTTTGTTTTTGGTTTGTTTTTTTTTTTTGGCCACACCACGCAACAGGCAGGATTCCCAACCAGGGATCAAAACCATGCTCCCTGTACTGGGAGCTCGGAGTCTGAACAACTGGACCGCCAGGGAAGTCCCAAGCTCGTAGTTTCTTAAATTCTTCCAACAGTCCTATAATCACACCCTTTTCACAGAAAGGAACACAAGGTTTGGGAAGGCTTAAAAAGTGTGCCCAGGGCTTCCCTGGTGGCTTGGTGGTAAAGAATCCCCCAGCCAATGCAGGAGACATGGGTTTGATCCCTGCTCCAGGAAGATCCCACATGCCATGAAGCAGCTAAGCCCGCGCACCACGACTATTAAGCCTGTGCTCTAGAGCCCTGGAGCCGCAACTGCTGAGGGTTCGGCTCCTCTGGAGCCTGTGCTCTGGAAGAAGAGAAACCACTGCAGTGAGAAGCCAGCGCGCACCACAGCTAGAGAAAGTTCGCGCACAGCGACAAAGACCCAGCACAGTGCCCCGCACCTCCTGCCACCGCCCCCCCACAAAAAAAGTGTGTCCAGCATCTCCCGGTGGGTAGTGCATGGCATTCTCCAAGGCCTGAGCTGGGTGGGAGCTACCCTACTTCCTCGACCATCTCCTGGCCGGTGGATATTGAGTTAGAATTCCCCGCTTCCTGTCTTCCTACCTCCTCACCTTCTTTCTAACTGGGACTGTCCGCTCTCTGCTCATCTTCAGTCCCTGCTGTCTGCGAGGGAGAGGCGCAAAGGCTGGGGTCCCGAGTGGAAGAGTTAGACGTAAAATGGTATACTATGAGGGTAAGGTGGTTCTCCAGTGGGGCTGCGGGATGGGGTGGGAGCAGCCTGCCCAGCAGGGCTGCTCTGTATGGTTCTGCAGGTTGTGCAGTGTGCAAGGGCTTCCCATCTCAGGGAGTGCCTGGTGCTTCCTAGACGTGGTAATATTGATATGTGTAGGAGTACATCTATGATAGTTTTCTGGCAAATTGGGAATAAAGTCTTTTTCTAATGAAATCAGTATATGATGACAATATTCTGACATTTGGAAAAGCCCTCTGGAAGAAATGCCATTTCTAATTTGCCCAAAGCTTTGACTCTGACCAGAAGCCTGAAATGCTAAGATTCTTGAAAGCAGCCCTCAGCTTGCCTTTAGCTACATGCCTGTGGGCCTTTTAAAGCTTCAGGTGTCAGTTAGTCTTTCTAATTGAGCTGATCAGGCGGGTGCCGGCTACATTTCTGCCCTAGTAGTGGCGGTGGACCAGAAGCTCCACTGGGGTTAGCATTTTTAAGGTTGCCCATTTTAGACATCTTCTCTCCATCTTACCTGCCTTATGCTCGCGTTTCCCCAGCTGTCTCAAGTTCTCTAGGCCTTTTTGTGCCCTAACAGTGCCTGCCCTTGATGGTGAGGCGGCAGTTGTGCCTGTCCTGGGGCTCCTATGGCTTAAGAACCAGAAGGCAGGGGGTGGCCCAGGCTGGTACAAACTGAGTGGCTTTAAGCAAGTGATTGCCCCTTGCTGGGCCTCAGTTTTCTCTCATTTAAACTAATGAGACTCCGCGCTTCCAATGCAGGGGGTTCAATCTCTGGTCAGGCAACTAAAATGCCACATGCCATATGGTGTGGCCAAAAACCCAAACAAACCCAAAACGCACTCCAGAAAATAAGCAAAAAACTGGGGACAAATTCTACCTCAATAAAGTTGTTAAAAAAAAACTTAGGGAGAGGAGATAAACTCAAGATAAAAAAAATTAGGTGGCCTACGTGATTTCTTAGACTTTCCCAGCTCTCAGATTTATTTGTTCACCATCAAGGCCTTGGGCTGAATGTGAATAAGACAGACATACTTCTGAGCTCATGGAGCTCATACTCTGACGGGGGTGGAGAGACAGACAGACAACGATACTTTGGAAGAAGGCATAAGAGCTCCCTATTGCAGCTATAACAAATGATCACCAACATAGTGGCTTAGAACAGGACAAACTTGTTTTCTTACCGTTCTGGTGGTGAGACATCTGAAATGGGTCTCAGGGCTAACTAAAGTCAAGTTGCCTGCAGGGCTGCGTTCTTTTCTGGAGAATCTAGGGGAGAAACTGTTGCCTTTTCCAGTTTCTCGAGGCTGCCTGCATCCCGTTGGCTGTCGTCCCCTTCCTTCTTTAAAGCCAGCAACAGCAGAGTAAGTCCCTTCCGTGCTGCCATCCTCTTTTTCTTTTTTTCCTCCTGCCTTCCTCTTCCACTTCTCAGGACCCTTGTGGTTACATTGGGCCCTGTGATAATCCAGGATCATCTCCCTATTTGAAAAGTTATGACCAACCTAGACAGCATATTAAAAAGCAGAGACATTACTTTGCCAACAAAAGTCTGGCTAGTAAAAGCTGTGGTTTTTCCAGTGGTCATGTATGGATGTGAGAGTTGGACTATAAGGAAAGCTGAGCGCCCAAGAATTGATGCTTTTGAACTGTGGTGTTGGAGAAGACTCTTGAGAGTCCCTTGGACTGCAAGGAAATCCAACCAGTCCATCCTAAAGGAAATCAATCCAGAATATTCACTGGAAGGACTGATGCTGAAGCTGAAACTCCAATACTTTGGCCACCTGATGCGAAGAACTGACTCATCTGAAAAGACCCTGATGCTAGGAAAGACTGGAGGCGGAAGAAGGGGACGACAGAGGATGAGATGGCTGGATTACATCACTGACTCAATGGACATGAGTTTGAGTGAACTCCGGGAGTTGGTGATGGACAGGGAGGCCTGGCGTGCTGCAGTCCATGTGGTCATGAAGAGTCAGACACTGAATGACTGAACTGAACTGAATTAGCAATCTAATCTAATGATGATCTAATTAGATCTAAACTCGATCTAATTAGCAATCTTAATTCCACCTGGAACCTTAATTCCTCTTGTCATGGAAAGTAGCATAATCCTTTGGGTTTGGGAATTAGGATGTGGGCATCTTTGGTGGGGGGCATTATTCTGCCTCCCACATGAGGAGTACAGAGGACTGTGGGACCACTTGGCAAGGGGCATCCAACCAATACACATGGGTCCAGGACCTTTGCATGTCCAGAAGTCAACTGGGCTGGTGAGCTGAGGTTTCCTTTGCCAGTCAGGACCTGAAAGCATACAGGGGACTCTAGGGGGTGGAGGAGCCTTGTGCGTGTGTGCATGCACGTGTGTGTGCATGTGTGTGTGTGCATGCATGTGCGTGTGTGCAGGCGTGTGCGTGTGTGCAGGTGTGTGCGTGTGTGCAGGCGTGTGCGTGTATCCCTCAGGCAGAAGGAAAGTAATTGCTGAAGGTCTGAGTTTCAAGAAGGGATGGTGAGCAAAGGAAGCGGCATATTAAAATCATTAAAAATAAGGATTATGATGATATTTAATTTGTGGTCAAAATAAACAGCCAATTTCAATAAAAATACCAAGCAACAGCAGCATGTACATCACGGGGAAGTGACTGGAGTAAAACACTCTAAAATCCTGTGCTCTGATTCCAACACCCAGGAGAGTAAAGATACTAACTCTAAAAATCTTCACTTATGGAAAATTTTAAGCATTACAAAAGTAAAGGTCCCAGTGTAAAGAATCCTAACTGACCTTTCCCTTAATCCACGACGACTCTTAATTTATCTTTCGTCCCTACACCTGTTTTTCACTCCATTCCCACACTGTGGATCATTGTGAAGTTATGAATATCGATAATAATTTTGATAGGTTACGTATGTGTGTTAAAATCTGTTGAGCACCACTGTTAAAGGAAAATAAGGGCTACATATAGTAGATGTAAAGAAGTGGAGTGAAGAAAAAATAAATCTTACAAAAGAAAGCATGACCAAGGTGAAAGTCATGAAAATGGGGTAGGAGAAATTAGTTGTATGCAGAGACTAACACAACATTGCAAAGCAATTATCCTCCAATTAAAAATGAATAAAAATGATAGAAGATAATTCGAAAAGATTGATACAGAAAAGTGAAGGAATGAATGAAATAGAAAACAAAAATGTGACAGATGATCCACAGAACCAAAAAATCTTGTTCTTAAACAAAATTAACTTATTTGGCAGGATTTATTTCTTAAAACATGACACACAGTGAAAAATTTTGTGACTAGCTGCTTCTTAAATTTGAAAATGTATAGGAAATTGAAAAATTGCTGGAAGCAAAAACTCAAGAAGAATTTTAAAACCACAGTAGTCCTCTAACATTGTATAAACTGAACCAGAGTTAAAAATCTCATAGTAATGACTTCTCTGGCAGTCCAGTGGTTCCATTTCAGGGGGCCCAGTTCAGTCCCTGGTGGGTGAAGTCCTGAATGCCACATGCTCTGGCCACCTAAAAAAAATTGTCATAAAGAAAATGCCAGATCCAGATGAATTTAAAGAGAAGGTCTATCATTCAAGGAACAAATAATTTCAATCCTATGCAAACTGTTCTAGACGTTAGCTAAAGAAGAACCATTTTCTAATTAATTTTATAAGACTAATATAGCCTGATATAAAAATAACAAGTATAAGAAGGGAAAATTACAAGCTAAGCTCAGCTGTAAAGATACATGCAAAAATCTGAAAATATCAGCAAATCAAATTCAGCAATGAAGGAGAAAACAAAATGCAGTTCTAATGCAGATGGAACTATACAATGAAATATTGGTTTAACAAAGAAGTCAGTTAATGTAATTCACCATATTAACATAGTAAAAGCATGGAAAAAAGATCATCTCAATAAAAGCATTTGATAAAATTCACATAGAGTGATGATAAAAATTTTTGTAAAATTAGAAAAAGATTTCCTTAACTGATAAATCATGTCTATAAAACCCTATAGTGAACATTATAATTAACACTTCTATTCAGTATTGTACTGGAGGTCTCAGAGGTCCTAGCCAGTGCAGGTTGGCAAGAAAAGTAGAATTATAAGGATCAGGAAGGAACAAACAAAACTGCCATTATTTACAGGTCGCATTTTCTTTGTAGAAAATATAAGAGAAGCTTGCTAGTCTGGTAAGATCCTATATGCCATGGGGGAACTGCTAAGTCTATGCTCCGCAGAAAGAGAAGCCCCCTCAATGAGACGCCTACATATTGCAGCTAGAGGAAGACTGCGAAGCAATGAAGACCCAGTGCAGTTAAAAAATTAAAAAATTATATTTGGAGAACTTAGCATATCTTTTCCAGAATCAAGCAAACAAAAATAATTGGAGGTACAGACAATCTGAACCATACCAATAATATGCTTGAGCATTAGCTATCTACAGAGCATCATACTCTCCAGAGAACACATTCTTTACACGTGGGACAGCTATCAAAACAGAACAATTACTGACCATGTAGGAGGCCTCAGTAAATTCCCATATCATATTTCTGCCATGTTGTAAGAAATACAAATTCTAAAATCCTGTACATTTGGAAATGTAACAATGTATTATATTTAAAATTTACAATGAACTTTCAGAAGAAAAACAGTTTAGTAAGTTTCCTGAATACAAAATCAATGTATACTGGGAAGATCCCCTGAAGAAAGGAATGGCACCTACTCCAGTATTCTCGCCTGGAGAGTTCCATGAACAGAGAAGTCTGGTGGGCTACAGTCCATGGGTCACAAAGTGTCAGATATGACCAAGCAATGAACACTTTTCATGCATTTCATTATACCAACAGAAACAAACTGTTTGCTGTTGGTATATTGCCAACAACATAAACGATAAAAAATCTCACTTAAGTCAGCACTAAGAAATCGCCCTCCAAAGAAAAATACCAGATCCAGATAACTTTATAGATAAGTTCTATTTGAGGAAAAATAATCCTCATAATAAAACATGTACATGATCTCTATGGAAATGATTGTAAATTTTATTTGAAAGACATTAAAGGAAACCTAAATAGGAGAGATACACTGTTTGTGTAAAACTCACTATTGTAAAGTTGTTAGTTCTTCCAAATTCATCTATAGATTCAGTGCACATCAAATCAAAATCCTAACTTTGTATGTGTGCACATGTGTGTCAGACTTGACAAGATGACTTTAAAACTTGTATGGAAAAACAAAGATCAAGAAAGATAATGCACTCTTGAAGGGAAAAAACGGCTGGATGGGTAAGAGTAAGAGCTTGCCTGGCCAAAGATCAAAATTATTAAAAATTTAGTTATTCAGATGATGTGCTACTGAGACAGCTGTAGACTGAGTGGCTTAAAACCAGAATCACATATAAAGAAACTTGAGGGACACCCCTGATGGTCCAGTGTCTAAGACTCTGCATTCTCAATGCAGGGGGCCTGGAGTTAAAAAAAGAAAGATCCCATGTGCCATAACTGAGACCTAGTACAGCCAAATTTAAAAAAATTAACAAATAAATAGAAATGTAGGAAAAAAGAGAACATGAACATGAACATAACGATTTTTAAATATATGAGGAAAAGGTTCAGTTCCACTGACAACCAAGGAAAGGCAAATTAAAACAGGGGACTATTTTTCTCTATCAAATGATTTTTAAAAATCCTTCAGGCTTTCAAGAATTTGAAATGGATTGTTTGCTGTACTTATCATTTTGGACAATGATTGGCAGTATCTGTTAAGATCCGCAAAAAGTTCATACCTATTCGATTGATGATTTAACTTCTAGGAATCTATTCTAAGAAAATAACCCAATCAGTTTTCTTACCCAGCAGTCAGAAACTCAAGCCAAAATGTTTACTGCAGGGTTGTTTGTAATAGTAACAGAATGAAAAACAACTTACTGGTCAAATAAAAGGGAGCAGTTAAATAATGGTGCACTTATGTGATGAACTATAATAAAGTCAATGAAAGTTGCATATTCTATTCATTTTTAGTGACATAGGAGAATGCTTATGATGTAATTTGTAACCATAGTATTATTCTGGAATATTAAGAGTGGTTATCCCTGCGCTGTGGGGTTATCTGAAGATTCCTCACCCTTCTTTTTTTCTAGTGTAGTCAACAGCTATGCTTTGGAGCCAAACAGACCTTCCATGTCAAAGCCAGTGATGGCCAGTTGAGTCTCTCTGATACTGACTCTTCTGCCTCCCTTCCACTTTTAAGGACCCTTGTGATTATGCTGGGCCCACCAGGGGAATCCAGGCTACTCTATTTTAAGATCCATGGATCAGCAATCTTATTTCCATTTCCAGCCTTAATTCCCCTTTGCCAGCTATTGTGCTTGTGCTCAGTTGTGTGGGGGGCTTCCTGGTGGCTCACAGGGTAAAGCGCCGGCCCCGGGTTCAATCCCTGGGTCGGGAAGATCCCCTGGAGAAGGAAATGGCAACCCACTCCAGTACTCTTGCCTGGAAAATCCCATGGACAGAGAAGCCTGGTAGGCTACAGTCCATGGGGTCTCGAAGAGTCAGACACGACTGAGCGACTTAGCAGCAGCAGCACCAGCAGTGGGGAAGATACCACATTCTATGCGGCAGCTAAGCCCGTGCGCCGCAACTCCTGAAGCCCATGTGCTCCACAGGGAGAAGCCTGTGCACATCAGCAAACACCCAGTGCAGCCATAAGTGAAAAAATAAATCTTTGATCAAAACAAGAAAACTGGTATAGTTCTTACCTCGTGGTACAGCTGTAAGGATCAGACAAAATGATGTGTGCGTAAGGTTCAGCATTGTGGCTGGTGCCTAGAGAAGTTCCCCTTTCTCTCTGCTCCCCTCTCCTCCCCACTGTGCCGCTGCAGGTAGCTACGTATCTGTGTTTTACTTTTCTGAATGCACTTTGTCTGTGTGTGTGCATGCTCAGTCACTCAGTCGTGTCTGACTCTTGGTGACCCCCTGGACTGTAGCCTGCCAGGCTCCTCTGCCCATGGAATTTTCCAGACAAGAACACTGGAGTAGGTTGCTGTTTCCTACTCCAGGCTCTCACTTTACTGTTATGCTAATTAAAACAAGTTATCAGAAATTCTTAGCAGTTGTGCAGTAGGCTTGAAAATTAAATACCCTCTGAGGCAAAGGTACATTTTCAATGAAAACATTACAAATAAATTTCAATTATTCAAATAGTGAGTAAACTCCAATTATGAAAAATTTAAACAGTAATCACAAGGCTAATATTTTCTTTCATTTTCCCAACCCCACCCTCCATCATTAACTTCCCAGAGGTGTTCTTTACTTATAAGTGCCATGAGGACAGGGATTTCACTTGCACTGTTCATCGTTTTACCTCCAGGGGTTGAAGTAGACCCAGGCACACAGTACGTATTCAGTTCAGGTTTGTTGAATGAATGAATGAGTTTAGTGTGTAGCATTTCAGTTCTTTGAAAACAAAATTGCTATATAAATCTTAGTGGTGGTTATTATTATATTATTATATTCTAGTTCAACAGTTTATTAGCCATATGATCAAATTACCTAACCACACAGAAATTTAATAATTTCATTGTCTGAAAGTGCATGGGGTTGTTATAAAATATCCTGTCTTTGACTATGCATTTAAATAGACACACACACACACACACACACACACACATTCTTTTAAATTTAGTGTTTCTGAGATCCTATGTATTGTTCTGCAATTTAAAACAATTTTTAAAATTTATTTGGCTGTGCTGGGCCTTAGTTGCGGCACACAGGATCTTTTGTTGTGGCATGTGGGATCTAGTTCCCCTGCCCAGGGATTGAACCCAGGCCTTCCAACCCTGCACTGGGAGCTTGGAGTTTTAGCCACTGGACCTCTAGGGCAGTCCCTTGTTCTGCAATTTGCTTTTTCATGTAATATGTCAGAGGAGCTTTCCAGGTCAGTATATATAGAGCGGCTTCATTCTTCTCAGCTGCTCTAAAGATGAACCATGGTTTATTTCAGGGATGGTGTCAAACTCCCGGCCCTCCTCCTCCTGGTGTCTGGCAGGTGCTCACTGAACAAATATCTCTTGCTGAATCACCGCCTGGGCAAAGTGCTCCTCAAGCTGGAGGAGCCTGTTGATATTTTAGTTTTCATCAACTGTGCAAATCTTTGAATCTTTTTGGTTTGAATGCGTCAGAGTCTGGTCTGGAAATCTACCCGAGATTATTTTTAGCTTGTTTGGCCAGGGGATCAGCTGCTCCATGGAGATGTTCACTCAGGGCCAGGGGTCAGCCTACACGTACTACCTCGAGCAGGCAGTCACAAGCGCTTGAAGATACTCCTGGGCCAGGGCTGGAAGTGGCTGTGGGATCTTGAGTCCCTGAATCTGAAAGCAGGACTGGGGGGCTCTCCTGAGATTGGCCCCGGCCAATATGTAAGGACCTCAGGGGATTCATGGCTGGATCCTTCTCTGGTCCTGCTCGGACTCTCTATGATGGTGGTTGCCCGCTGTGGAACACTTACACTCTGGGCTTAGTCTCTGTTCAGCCCTCCCTTGCAGAGAAGGCAATGGCACCCCCACTCCAGTACTCTTGCCTGGAAAATTCCATGGATGGAGGAGCCTGGTAGGCTGCAGTCCATGGAGTCGCTAGCAGTCAGACACGACTGAGCAACTTCACTTTTGCTTCTCACTTTCATGCATTGGAGAAGGAAATGGCAACCCACTCCAGTGTTCTTGCCTGGAGAATCCCAGGGACGGGGGAGGCTGGTGGGCTGCCGTCTATGGGGTCGCACAGAGTCAGACACAACTGAAACGACTTAGCAGCAGCAGCACCAGCAGCCCTCCCTTGGCTCCAAACAAGCTGTGGATGTTCATACCTTTGTACAAACTGTTTCTTCTGCCAGGAATATCCTTCTTTTTTCTTGTTTTGCATTCAAGGCTCAGCTCAAATGGCCCCTCTTGAGTAAAGCTTCCCCCTCCCACTGAGATGACCTGGTTACACTCTTCTCTAAGTGCCCAGAAGCTCTGTACCTGCTGCATCCCGGTCATAAGGAAGGAAGACCTGTCTGCTCTCCTCACCGGATGGGGACTTCTGGAGGCAAGGATCCCTGGTGCGCATCCCAGTGCCTGGCACATCATGGGACTTTGCACATGGCTGCTGGTTGAGGGAAGCTCCGTGGCAGCAGGATGAAGTGCTGGGAACAAGCAGGTGAGTGGAAACAAGTGCTCTCTGGAGAAGGAGCTGCGACATCGTGGGGTTAGCAGCCCTGGGCCCTCCTCAGGATGGCTTCTTCATCGTCATCACAGTGGTTGCTTCAGGCTGGAACAAGATATTCAGTGCATCAGAGACGAGTTAGACTCAGACAAAATCTTGTCTAATTTCTAAAAAGAATACTAAAAGAAGAAGGCAGTTGTTTCTGTGATACTGATTTTACATGAATCTGAAAAACAAAGCAGTTTGAAGCTCCCTCCACGTTGGAAGTCACATCACTTTTCTAGGGGGTGACCCCCTCAAACCTCAGCCATCCAGGATGAGGCCGAGAAGTGGGAAGTGCGTAGGCCTTGGGTGACTGTCTCAGAGAATTCTATGAGAGCATTTTAGCTGTGCACAAGAGTTAGCTCCTCACTGGGATCCTATTAATTCATACTTTACATACATTTGTAACAGGTACCTTTCTTATCTGGTTTCTCAGCTCAGACTATAAGGTGGTGGTGATGGAAAACATGTGGACGGGTTGGGCAGTACCTGAAATGAAAAACAGTAACTGAAAATCTGACAGTGAGAGAAGGGACCAGTCAACTCTCAAAAAAGCTGATGTAGGCACAATTAGAACAGGGTCACCTTAGGTTGGACCATCTAGCATCTGGACAAATAGCCCACTTGTATCCAGTGACCTCTAAAGATATTATAGACATTATCATATGATGACAGGATATAATTATTTGGTAATGTTGATTCTGAGGGCTTCCCTTGTGGCTTAGGTGGTAAAGAATCTGCCTGCAATGCTGGAGACCTCGGTTCGATCCCTGGGTTGGGAAGATTCCCTGGAGAAGGGAAAGGCTACCCACTCCAGTATTCTGGCCTGGAGAATTCCATGGACTGTATTCCTGGACTGAATTCCATGAGGTCACAAAGAGTCGGACACAACTGAGCAACTGTGAATTATAAGGAAAGTATTAAATTCCAGTTACTCTGTTTAAGAAGGTAGGAAATGTGTAGTACAGTTTAGAAAATGATTAACACAGTTTGGAGTATCAATCATGTAGGCACATATACTTATGTGACTTCTCTCCCTTCTCAGAACCACCAGGTAAATAATAACTGTGGTTCAATGTGTCCAGCTATCAGCTCTATCCTGTTGCCTCATTTAGTGTCCAACAACCTTGCGGGAAGGGGTTACTGGTAATCCCATTTTACAGATGTGAAGGGTGAGGATCAGAGAGGGAAGGCAATGCATTCAGTGTCACACAGCCAGCAAAAGCTGAAAGGCACTTTGACCCCAGGTTAATAGACTCCAAAGCCAATGCTCTTAACCCATGGGTCCTGACTCTGCTGTGACTTTCCTCCTTTGCCTCAGCAGCTGGCAGCCCTGCTGGGTGTGTCTTCTGCTGCCCATTAATTACTGCACTTGCCCCGGCTCCCAGGGAAACGTTCAGGGCGATGGGGTTGTGTCCTAGGATGCTTGGTGCATTGTCAGGGCCCCTGATGTCCACTGCCGTGACATTTGCTAATGAATAGCTCCCTTCCTGGAGCCAAATGAAATTCGCTGTCTAGCCACCAGAAAAACACTCCATGTGCCTCCTGACAGCGCAAAGATGAATGCTGACTGCCTGGACGTGCTTAGGGTGTACCTCTGACCTTTGGTTGAACTGACCACACCTGTCTCCGGGCTAGAGGTGAAGTCTAGGGCCATCCCTCTGCCGAGTGACAGGGCTCAGCTGGATGGTGGAAGGGAAGCAGGGCCCAGGGTCCCAGCCAGGAAGCCACAAAAGCTGCCCTGTGGGATGCTGTGAGGTTATAAGAGCCCCAGAATCTCCTGGGGAGTCCAAGGTGGGAATGGCACCGCCTTCCGCTAGCTGCTGCCTGCAACGAGGCCATAGCTCCCTCCTCGCCCCTGTGGTGAACACAAGCGTCCCCTTCAGACAGGAGCTCGCCACGCAGCATCACCTGCTAGCCCAGGTCCCGACTGTGCAGGAACTGGGGCTGCTTTCTGACTCCCTGGCAACTTGCAACTTTTTTCTTCCTCTGGACTTCAGATTCCTCACCATTAAATACGACAGACAAAGGAATGGAACACTGTTCATACGTATCACTGTTAAACAGTGATAAGTTTATCTCAAAAGCATGTGAACTACCCCCTGTTATCTTGTTAAATGAAACACTTGATAGGCATATTTTCCCTTTATACTTTTGTGAAAAATATAGAAATATATGTACAAGTATAGAAGAAGGGTGTATATATATATGTAATCCCAGAGTGGTCATCTGGGATTTCCCTGGCTACCCATAGTGGTTGGGACTCTGCATTCTCACTGCTCAGAGCACGGTTTCAATCCCTGTTCAGGGAATTAAGATTCCACAAGCCATGTGGTGTGGCCCAAAAGAAAAAAAAAGAACATTCATCTTCAGGCAGTGGAACTATGGGGGCATAGCCTATACTTAGTTTTTTTAATACAAAAAATGAAAGCCCGGGATGTTAGATTCCAAATTCTGGGCTTTTGGCTTATTGATGCTGCTGCCTCTGCTACTAAAGTCCAACAGTGGCTGTCTTCTTTGTTCCTGGAGGCTATTGCCAGCTCGTCACAGGTACCCGGTCCACCTGCCAGAAAAATCTTAGTGGTCACACCTGCCCATTCTGCCTCCTGCCTCTCTGGGTTCCCTGTGTTGCACACTTGAGCATGCTTTCAGCTGGGATTTTGGTGGTGTCAAATTCTATGTTCAAAACAGTCCAAGTGGAAGTTTGGGTCCTATATGTATTTTTACCTCTCACTACTGTAGCCATTCCTCCCACTCCTAGATTCAAACATCCTGGAGAAGTAAGAATTAGAGTAGAGTAAGAGAGGTGAGTGGAGTTCTGGTGGGATGGGGGAGGGGAGTCTTCTCTGCTTTCCTGTCTTAGCTCAGGATACCATAGACTGGGTGGCTTATATATAACAGAAATTTGTTTCTCATGGTCTGGAGGCTGGAAGTCCAAGATTAAGTCACCGGGAGATTTGCTGTCTGGTGGGGGACTTCTTCCTGGCCCTTAGCTGGCTCTCTTCTCACTGTATCCTCATTAGTGTGCTCTTTTATAAGGACACTAATCTTATTCATGAGGGCTGCACCCTCATGATCTAATCACCTCCCAAAGGTCCTACCTCTCACATTGGGGGTTAGATTTCAATATATGAATTTGGCCCGAGGGGGACACATTCAGTTTATAGCTCTCTCCTCAGTCATTCTCTAGGGTCACTCTTGTCCACACTTGCTCCCTCTGCCCTCCTTGCTTTCCCCTAGTAAATCTTTCCCAGCCTTCAGAACCAGCTTGTATGTGGCTTCTCAGTGACACCTTTGGCAGTAGACTGGGGGAAAGAGTGCTGTATGCCCAGCATGCCTTCCCATGCTCCTTATTTGGGTTCCTCTGGGGAACTCCTTCAAGGCCATGTGGGCCTGGTAGGGTTGTGCCCCTGCCACAGAGGTCAGCATATGACACAGGCTGGCCAGTCATCAGAGGATCCAACCCCCTGGCCACAGATATTGGTTCAGTGGAGGGCATGTGACCCAAACAGGACCAATCAGACCTTGCCTGAGACTGATGTGAGAATGTTGCAAGACAGAAGTGCTCTTTTCACTAACACAGCTTACTTGGGATGCTGTGAGTCTGCAGCTGCTGGTGGCTGTCTTGTCTGCATAGAGGAGATCAAACCAGACAATCCTAAAGGAAATGAACCCTGGACATTCAGTGGAAGGACTGTTGCTGAAGCTGAAGCTCCAGTACTTTGACTACCTGATGCGAAACTCATCAGAAAAGACCCTGATGCTGGGAAAGACTGAAGGGGAAAGGAGAAGGGAGTGGCAGACGATAAGATGGTTGGATGGCATCACCGACTCAATAGATATGAATCTGAGCAAACTCTGGGAGACAGTGAAGGACAGAAGAGGCTAACGTGCTGCAGACCATGGGGTCCCAAAGAGTCAGACATGACTTAGTGCCTGAACAGCAACATTTATACTTCTGTGCTATCTGGTTGCCACTTGCTACTGTCCCACTCCTCAGCAGAACCTCCCTTCTCCTCTGTCAGCCCACTAGACCACGAGACCATAGGTGGTGGTTAGTAAAGGACTGAGTAAACCAGAGAGAGATGAGTGCAGTTACCACCCTGAGACCCCTTCTGCAGCTGCTCACGCTTCTTCTCAGGGACATCCTGGGTCTGAACGTACCTCACAAGGAGACTTTTAAAGAGAACATACAGATCTAGCCCCAGCAGCCAACATTCCTACTTCAGGAATGAGGCTGGGCTTGGGCAGTGCCGCGATGATTTGGTTCAGGCCAAGAGAACGACAGACAGAACTGTTTCTGGGGGAATGAGAGAGCTTCAAGCTGTAGCACCAACACCTGCCAGGTGCAGAACTGACACCAGGGTGGACCTTGGCTCCTTGGAAGGTGGCCAGGAGCTGGCTGGGAAGTCACAGGCAGGGAGTGGGGCCACAGTCCAGACAGGGGTCCATGTGAAATGGGTGGAAAGCTGATTCCCTGCCAAGAATATTGACCGTGCACAGCTTCAACTCCCAGGGAAAAGTTCACATTTCTTTAGTGTCAGTGCCATGCCCTAGACCTTGGGCACTGTTTACAGTGTGCCTGTGTGAATAAAAGTGTGGATGGGCTTTTCAGAAAATGGAATCAAATAGTCAACATATTTTCAGGTCTGCAATTTGTAGAAAGCTTGGCGGACAGTTGAAGAAGTGTTTTCCTGTAATAAATTAGAAATTGTTTTATTTTTCCTTCAGCTAATTTTTCGTAATAAATTCTATTGTGCTGCGGTGGGGCAGGATTCTTTTAAATAATTCCTCCCCGAAACACAACATCTCAGATTGCCAGAGAGGACCCTTGATATGATGAAGATAAAATAATTCATTTTACAGCTTGACCATGTTGTACTTTAATTTGTGGAAGTCACCTTCTCCTCCTTACATTGGCTCTCAAGTAAATCCCATGCCTGTTGCTTAGGTATTAAGTCCAGAGAGGGTGGTTTTAGTAGAAGCATAGGCAGCAGGGAAGACAAATCCATATTTATTTATTCGTTTTAACTAAGAATATATATTTTATTCAAGTATAGTTGATTTACAGTTTTGTGTTAATTTTTGCTGTGCAACAAAGTGATTCAGTTATATATATATATATATGTACATTTTTCATATTCTTTTCCATTGTGGTTTATCACAGGATATTGAACATAGTTTCCTGTGCTATACAGTAGGACCTTGCTGTTTACTCATTCTATGTGCAATTGTTTGCATCTGCTAAGTGAAGAGGAACTAAAAGCCTCTTGATGAAAGTAAAAGAGGAGAGTGAAAAAGTTAGCTTAAAGCTCAACATTCAGAAAATGAAGATCATAGCATCCAGTCCCATCACTTCTGGGAAATAGATGGGGAAACAGTGGAAACAGTGTCAGACTTTATTTTTGGGGGCTCCAAAATCACTGCAGATGGTGACTGCAGCCATGAAATTAAAAGACGCTTACTCCTTGGAAGAAAAGTTATGACCAACCTAGATAGCATTTTCAAAAGCAGAGAAATTACTTTGCCGACTAAGGTCCATCTAGTCAAGGCTATGGTTTTTCCTGTGGTCATGTATGGATGTGAGAGTTGGACTGTGAAGAAGGCTGAGCGCCGAAGAATTGATGCTTTTGAACTGTGGTGTTGGAGAAAACTCTTGAGAGTTCCTTGGACTGCAAGGGGATCCAACCAGTCCATTCTAAAGGAGATCAGCCCTGGGATTTCTCTGGAAGGAATGATGGTAAAGCTGAAACTCCAGTACTTTGGCCACCTCATATGAAGAGTTGACTCATTGGAAAAGACTCTGATGCTGGGAGGGATTGGGGACAGGAGGAGAAGGGGACGACAGAGGATGAGATGGCTGGATGGCATCACCGACTCGATGGACATGAGTCTGAGTGAACTCCGGGTGATGGTGATGGACAGGGAGGCCTGGCATGCTGCTATTCATGGGGTCGCAAAGAGTTGGACATGACTGAGCTACTGAACTGAACTGAACTAAATCCCAAACTCCCAGTCCCTGCCTCCCCCACTCTCCTCCCACTTGGCAATGACAAGTCTGTTCTCTGTTTCTGTGAGTCTGTTTCTGTTTTGTAGATCGGTTCACTTGTGTCATTTAGATTTCACCTATAAATGATATCATGGGGTATTTGTCTTACTCCACTTAGTATGACAATCTGTAGGTCTATCCATGTTACTGCAAATGGCATTATTTCATTCTTTCTTATGGCTGAGTAATATTTCATTGTGTGAGTGTATATATATATATATGTATATACACCACATCTTTATCCATTCATCTGTCTAGGCCCATTTTTAGAGGTTCTATTTCGATGAGAAAAAACTGCTACCTCTCCTGAAATGGAAGTGATCCAGTGTAATCATCTTGCCCCCAGGTCACTGGCTGTTGGGGGATGGTGATGTGTCTGTAGCCTTGAGGAGGGCACGTCCATATTGCTGAGCCATGGTGTCATGGCTGCTTTGGTGGAAGTTCAGAGTCAATGCGCAGTAATTCCAGAAAGGCTTCCTTGGTGGCTCAGTGGTAAAGAATCTGCCTGTGATGCAGGAGACACAGGTTCGATCTCTGCATCAGGAAGTTCCCCTGGAGGAGGAAATGGCAACCCACTCCAGTACTTTTGCCAGGAAAATCTCATGGACAGAGAGCCTGGAGGGCTACAGCCCATAGAGTTGCAAAGCATTGGCTACGACTGAGCACTGATGGCAGTTTCTAAAAAGTCTAGTTATTTCTCCTTCTCCAACGCACAGGAAGTGTTCACCCACTTTGTTGGAGGAGCAGAGTTCTCCAGGGACTGAGGAGATGCTGTGTTGAATGTAGTCCATCTCACACACTCTTAATGATACGATGCTGAGACTCTTCCACTGAGTGGTAGGCTCTGTGATATTGTCCCTTGAATATGGACTGGTCTTAGTCCTAAAACACATAACATGGCTGTGGTGATTCATATTATGTGTTAATTTGACTGGACTAAGAGATGCCCAGGGAGCTGGTGAAACATTATTTCTGGGTGTGTCTATGAGGGTGAGATTAACGTTTGAATTGGTGAGCTGAGCAAAGCAGATGCGGAGAAGGCAATGGCACCCCACTCCAGTACTCTTGCCTAGAAAATCCCATGGATGGAGGAGCCTGGTGGGCTGCAGTCCATGGGGTCGCGAAGAGTCAGACACGACTGAGCGACTTCACTTTCACCTTTCACTTCCATGCATTGGAGAAGGAAATGGCAACCCACTCCAGTGTTCTTGCCTGGAGAATCCCAGGGACGGGGGAGCCTGGTGGGCTTCCGTCTATGGGGTCACACAGGGTCAGACATGACTGAAGCGACTTTGCAGCAGCAGCAGCACCAAAGCAGATGGGCTTTCTCAGGGCAGGTGGGAGTCATTCAATCCAAGGAGGGCCTGAATAAAACAAAAGGCTGAGGAAGGGTGAATTCCTTCTGCTTGAGCTGAAATGTCCATCTTCTCTTGTCTCAGACACCAGTTTTCTTGGTTCCTGGGCTTTCAAACTCATCTCTGGACTTACACCGTGAACTCCCCCTCCTAACTGCTCACCGCCAATCTCCACTCTCAGACCTTTGGATTCAGACTGAATTACACCACCAGCTTCCAGGTTTTCCAGCTTGTGGATGGCAGACTGTGGGACTTCTTGGCCTCCATAACCGTGTGAGATGATTCCTATAATAAATATCCTTTAATGTCTGTCCGTATATATCCTATTGGTTCTGTTTCTTTGGAGAACGCTAATACAATGGCAGTGGCGGTGCCAGTTGGCATGTGAGCCTGAGCTATAAAAATGAGCCCGTTCCCTTCCACCTGGAGTCATCTGTCTCTCTCTCTCTCTCCCCGCATGTGTCTTGGGAATCCTGAGCCAACCTAGAAAAAGTGGGGCTACTCCGAAGCTGCCATCCTGGAGAGACCACACATGGAGGCTAAACAAAGACAGAGGTGGTTGGGGGCTGCAGCTGTTTCTGTTTCAGGTTCAAGTCCACTAAGCTATAATATCAGACATCTGGGTGAATTTTCTGATGATTCCAGCCCCTTGCCTTTGAGTTGTCCCCAAGTAGAATAGAGATCAGTTGTTCTTACTGAACCCCATGCAAGGCATAGACTTATGAGTGGAATAAATGATGTTGTCTTATGCATCAAGCTCTGGGTTGGCTTGTGAAGCAGCAGTATATTTAGGGTCTGGGTTTGTGGACTGGGTCTGGCTCAAGTACGGCCATGAGTTGAAGGGCTGTGACTCTTCTGTGCTCATTCAAGGGAAACATTTGCTCACCTGATCTAGAACTTCTCTGTTTACACAAATCAAGTAAGTTGCAGAATGCCCATCTCTTTTGCCACCTCTATGATGACCATGATCTTTAACTAACACCAAAGAGCTCTGCTTGTGGGATCAGGAACACCTGGTTCTGTTGTTTATTACAGAAATTCTGCCAACCTTGTCTCTGATGATCAAATGCCATCACTTGGCCTTTGCTTCTCTAGGATTTCATCTTCTCTGTTGAACTGAGGAAATTGAGATGGATGCCACTGTCATTACTGGTCTATAGAGAATATCCCCTCTGGAGACCTTTAAGGATGCCAAGCAATCCCCACCAAAGTATTTCTCAAAGCCTTGATGAAGGGAGTGTCCTCCAGATCCTCCCAGGGCTCACAGTCATTCTCCCAGGGGTGAGTGAGAAAGTCTTACACAGTAGACTTGCTCTGGTATTCCAACCTCCCAAGCCTTTGGACATCTTCCTCTACAATATCCCAAGGAAGTTTTGTCATCTCAGCCTCATCCAACATATACATATTTGGGTCTAGGATTCAGTTAACCAAGCAAGTTGATAAAAAACTGAAGCCTTGTACCTATGACACTTTTCAGTGTAGAGTCTAAATTTAAATGCACAGTAGAAAACTTCTCAAGTTGATGTATGAGTATAAAATATTACATTATTGCATCCTCTGGGACACCTTGTGGAGGCAAATATATACCTTTTATTAGAAATTATTTCATAATTCAGGGTCCATGGGATCACTGAAGATAGACTCAGAATCCAAAATCAGAAAGAATATGAAGAATCATATGGGGAAGAGAGAGCATACATAATTCATGTTTTAAGAGCCTGAGAAAATCTGAACATACTAAAGAAATAAAAAAGATCAAAAGAAGCATTAAGGATAGAACAGAATATAATAATAAGAGGAAAAGAAGATTTGGATAAAACTGCATTTAATAATATAGAAGTGAAAAGCCATTGAAATAAAGATACTCAGTGGATAGGTTAAATAGTACATTAGACTCAAAGAGAAAATTAGTGATGAAATTATCACAAATGCAATACAAAATAATAAGCAGAAGGTAAGATAGGTTAGAAAACATGGAAGAGAGAATAAGAAAGTCCAATATACATCTAATAGGCCTCCCAGGATGTATAATATGGGGAGAATAAGAGAGAAGTAATATTTATAGAGATAATGGCTGGGCATTTTCTAGAACTGATGAAAGCTACGAATCTTCACACTGAAAATGTAGAAACAAGTAAATCTACACTTATTTATAATGAGTAAAATTGTAGAAAACCAAAACAAAGAGAAGCCTTTAAAGTAAAAAGTCTTAATTACCTACAAAAAAAACAAAACCAAACAAACAAACAAACAACGATTGGGCAGACAGCAGATTTAGAAACAATAGAAACCAGAAGACAAAGGAACTGTATAATGAAGACACCACTCTAAATAACTGTCAATCAAAAATTATACAGCCAACAAAGAGTGAGCGCAAAAAGAGACATGTTCAGACAGAGAAGTTAGCATTCGAACACTCATGGACCCTTTTTGGAAGGATTATTATAGAATGTACAGTTTTCCCATGATACTATGGGGTCCTGAGATACATCTGTGGGGTACTAGCTTCAGAAATCCCCCATGGACACTAAAATCTGCAAATGCTCAAGTCCTGTATGTAAAGTGATATTGTACAATAAATACAGTTAGATCTCTGTGGATTATATTGAGTAGTTTAAGCCCAGAAGGAAAAGGTAGGCTATGGGAAGTAATTGTAAGACAATAATTTGATAATTACACGTCAGTCTAAATAAGCCCTGACTGTATCCAAACCAGTGATTAAATAGAACTTGTTTGAGGGGTTCAGAAGCAGGTGGAACTAAAGTACTAGATCACAGCAACCTGAAGAAGCCTGAAGTTGGTGGGACTGGAAGCAAAGTGTTCTAAGGTCTTTGTGTCATTGAGGTGGAGGATACTGATGTGGCTTAACTCGAAACGTTGTTAAGAATTCATATTAAGGGACTTCCCTAGCAGTCTGGTGGCTAAGAATCCACTGTGCAATGCAGGGGATGTGGATCTGATCCCTGATCAGGGAAGTAAGATCCCGTATGCCACGGAGCAACTAAGCCCATGTGCCGGAAGAAAGATCCCATGTACTTCAATTAAGACCTGATGCAGCCAAATCAAACAATCATCAATCAATAAAAGAATTCATATTAAAATGTGATATAGACAGCTACAATAGTAAAATAACACATATGCCTTTGAAATCAGTAGAAAAGGAATCTTTAAAAAAAAAGATTAATCCAATAGAAAGCAGGAAAGGAGAAAAAGAAGCGAAGAGAAAGCAGAGTAAACAGAAAACACAAAATAGAATGACAGGAGGAAGTCTGAGTATTTTAGTCGCCAAAGCATAGGTAAAGGGATTGCACTTGATATCTTGAAGAAATTCTCTAACTGGATTAAAGAATAAAACAACCACAACTTGAATCCAGCTTTGTGCAGCTACCAGTGGTGCCTCTGAAGCATAAGGACATTTGAAAGGCTGAAAGAGATGGGAAAAGATACGTCCAACAACTACGAACCCAAAGAAAGACAGTGTGGCAATGTCACTATCAGACCATTTTAAAAATTTTATTTTGGTTGTGCTGGGCCTTCATTGCAGCGCCTGGACTTTCTCTAGTTGCGGCAGGTGGAGGCTGCTCTCTAGTTCTGGGGCGTACCCTTCTCACTGCGGTGGTTTCTCTTGTTATGGAGTATGGGGTCTGAGCACGTGGGCTTAGCTGCCCTGTGGCATGTGGAATCTTTCCAGACCAGGGATTGAACCTCTGTCTCCTGCATTGGCAGGAGGATTCTTCACCACTGGACCCCCACGCAAGTCCATCATCGGACCAAATTAGTGAAAAATAGAGCCTTATACCTCATGCAAAGGGAACAATTCACCAGGAAGGTACACTTGGATGAGTATCCTCAAGCAACATTATTTCAAGGATATACAGAAAGTAAGACAGAACTAGGAGAAGAAATGGAAATATTTACAGTCTTGGAGGAGATTTTAACACAGCTTTCTGGAAAGTGAAAGCTCTGGTGGACAGAACATCAAAACAACATCGTTATCAATCTTGATTGGATGAATACATAGAGAACCCTAACCCTGTATTTATCATTTAAACATGTATTTTCAAGCCAATGTGAGACATTTACAGAAATCGATCACTTTCTAACCCAGAGCAAGTCTCAACGAATACCAAAGAACTACCATCATACAGACCACATTCGCAAGCCACAATCAAGAAAATTACAAATCAATAGTGAAAAGCGAGTCAAACAAGGAGAAAGATTATTCTCAGGATTTCCAACCACACTCACAATCTCGTGACATCAGGCATGGGAGCTGGGCTGGTCGTTACTGCTGTGGGTTGATACCCTCTGTTGTTATGAGGCAAACCATCCCTCCCCAGGCTGGTGTGTGGGTCCAAGGACAGAGACTGCATTGTCAGCATAGCTGAGCAGGCGCACTGGGTGGTGTGTTAGTTTCTGAGGTTGACCCTGCAGCAGCAGCAGCTGAGTCAAGGGACAGACTGGAGGTGACACCTCAGGAGTCTTATCTTCGGCTTTCTCCCTGGTTGTCCACTGACTCCGGATGCAGGTCTGAATGAAAAACCCGTCTTCAGGCTGGAAGCAGCCTTTAGCCTGAGTGCTATGTGGGTGGCTCTGTTTTCACCTTTGTCTGTCTGTGAACTAGACCCTACCAGTCCTTGTGAAGGGGGTGGGGAATTGCAGAAGGAGCATCTTAGTCCGTATGTTGGCTTTTGGGTGGCTTTGGGTCTGGTCCAAAGTTGGGACCCCAGATGAAGGAGAAGAACAAGGCGGTGTGTCAGATGGAGGACAGTCTATGGTCTCGGCTCTTTTACTAAGCAGCTCCATAATCTCAAGCAAGTTACCACCGCCTTGAACCCCAGTATGTCTCTTTTTGAAGTACTCAAACAACCAGAGGGAAGTTTGGAATCTGGAAGTTTTATCAGGGACTCCTTGATGTGAGTGGAGTCCAACCAGGACTCAGACTGGTGCAAACTGGCTCGGAAACCCGTTTCAAACTGGCTTGAAGAAAAAGGGACTTGTTTGACTGATGAAACTGAGAAGCTCAGGAGGGGGCTTCTTCATGTGTGGCTGGACCCAGAACTTCAAACAAGATCATTAGTGCTTTGCCTTTGTCTGCATTGCTTAGCACTGGTTTCCTGTGAACTGGCTTCAGCCTCAGGCACTGCTCTCTGTTCTTAGCAGAGATGGCCAGCTGCAGATCCAGGCTTCCATCCGATCAGCTTCAGAGCCCCTGTGGGAAGATCATACCTCTTTTTCAACAATTTCAACACAAATCTCAAGACTGAATCTCATTGGTCTGACTTAGGTCACATGCCCATCCCAGAACCAATCACTAGCCAGACCAGTGGACACCCTGGTGGAGCAGGGCTTGGTCATGGGCTGAGTGCTCAAGCTGATAAGGAGTGACTTCCCAAGACTTCCAGGATTTCAGCAAAGCAGCATTCTCCCCTCCCCTGCCCCCCACCCCCACCGAGGTAGGCGATGAGGCTACCCTCCTCCCCTTCCACACCGTGGTTACTGGGCAGTTGGGCTGGGATGCTGACATGGATTTGGATCTTAAATCACTCACACTCTAGGGAAGGCAGAGACGTACATAGCGAACCGTAATATCAGCCAGGCCATTTCAAAGGCTATAATTGCAGCCCACGTGATGTGCTGCCAGAGTTCAAATAAGGCAGAAATTAACTGTGCTGGGGGGCCCAGGAAGGCTTCTCAGAGGAGGTGACATTGATCTGTCCTGCATCTCTCCATTTTCTTTACTTTCTGCCTGTGCTTGTGGGCAGCCCAGACAGGCGGTGACTCAAGGCCAACCCTGGCACAGGACCCGAGCCTCCTGCCACCTGAGGGAATTGGTGGCAGCGTTGCAAAGCTGATTATTGGGAGCCAAGTGGCTTCTAAGCACTCCTTGAGGACCCTGGCCTCGCGCATCTGAATATGGAAATTTAATAACCATACTTGATATAACGCTCATCTCTGTACCATTCCAAAAAGAAAATTAGTCTTGGTGTTTGCAATTTTATAGACGTTAGGGAGCTGGTGCAAAAAAATTACTAGTTCCTGAATTCATGCGCCTGAAGTGACAGAAGAGGCTGGTTGGGTTGCTGATAGAATCACAGAATGTGAGAGATGGAAGCCTGAGAGGTGATTCAGGCCAGAGGTGCTTCATGCAGAGGCTGTGAAGTCTTCTAATGTGGAGATAGAATTGTGTCTGTGTGTGTGTGTGTGTGTGTGTGTGTGTGTGTGTGTGTGTGTGAGAGAGAGAGAGAGAGAGAGAGAGAGAGAGAGCGAGAGGAGCGTTCATAGCTCTCATCAGGTTTGCAAAAGGATCTGTGACCACCAAAAACTAAGAGCTTTCAGCTGAGGCCCCAGTCCTCATGTGACCATGGAGAAGAATGGAGCCCTGGGGCCACATATTTCCCAGAGCCCCGCAGGTCAGGGTCCGAGCTGATGTTGAAGCTTAGATGTCCAGATACTGGCCTGGGGGTGGGGGCTGTAGTTGCTTAGTCACTAAGTCGTGTCCGACTCTTTGCGACCTCATGGACAGTAGTCCACCAGGCTTCTCTGTCCATGAGAGTCTCCAGGCAAGAATACTGGAGTCGGTTGCCATTTCCTTCTCCAGGGGATTTTCCTGACCCAGGGATGGAATCCGCATCTCCTGCATTGACAGGTGGATTCTTACCACTGAGCCACCAGGGAAGCTCAGGGGTGGGGGATCTTTCATCAAAGCAGGGGTTCCCCAAGCTGATTGGGCATCAGAACGTTTGGAAGTCTTGTCAAGTGCCCAGACCCCCAAGTAGAGGACAGTGGAGCCCCCAGAAGCTGCATGCTCAGCAGGTTCCCATGTGGGTTTCCTGCAGGCTGCCCAGACCTGGCACAGCGATGAACATCTGGTCCACAGCTTGGGAAGAACAAACCTCAGATGCGTGGAGGATCAAGGGGACACCTTTGATGGGTTGGGTAGGTGGGTGGGTCTGGGGTTTCCAAGACCACCCTCAAGTTTGGAGATTGACTAGAAGGACTTATGCTTGTGTGTGTATTAAGTCACTTCAGTTGTGTCCAAGTCTTTTCGACCCCATGGACTTGGGATTCTGTCCATGGGATTCTCCAGGCAAGAATACCGCAGTGGGTTGCTATTCCCTCCTCTAGGAGATCTTCCTGACCCAGGGATCAAACCCATGTCCCTTGCATCTCTTACATTGGCAGGCAGGTTATTTAACTCTAGCCCCACCTGGGAAGCCCAGAAGAACTCATAGGATGTGGCATATAGTTGTCCCCGTGGCTGAGATCTATCACAGCAGAAACATACAAAGTAGAGCGGCAGAAGGAAAGGATGAAGCTGTGTGGGATGAAGTCCAGAGGAAGCCGAGTACCAAGGTCCAAGAGTCTCTCCCAGCCTAGAGACTGGGACACGCTAGAGTCCTCCAGCCTCAGATCTCGAGCGCTGTCCATTAGGGGCACTTGTCTGAGCCTGGGAGTCCGGGGTTTTTATTGGAGGTCAGTTGCATGGGATCCCTGTGCCTAGCACACATCCAAATCCCAAACCTTCAGAAGGAAAGCAGGTGTTCAGCATAAATCAGTTTGTACAAACATCGTGGTCATTCCCTAACTGTAAGCTGCTGAGCTCCTCTTCTCAAGGAGCTAAGAAAACGGCCAAGGCCTTTGTAAAGGTAGCAGTCTCCTGCACCGTGGGGACACCAGCTGGCTTGACCTTGATGATGCGCTGTGTCATTGGTGTTCTGGGGGAAGCATCAAAGTGTGACCAAGTACATCAGCGCACCTGCATCCCCAGCAGAAAGATGCTCGTAGCAGCTGTGTACTGGGCAGTGTCCCTGTGACCACACCAGCTGGAGCCTCTGCTTCTCTGTGTCACCAGCCACCACCGAAAGTCCCCGGGAGGCCTCTGTTAGACCAGTTGAGGACTCGGATCTGGCAGGTTCTGTTTCCTCAGTGAGGGTTGATCTCGGTGTCTGGTCAAGGCTCACAGATTGGTATATCCACTTGCTCAGGTTGCCGTAACGGGTCTTACAGGCTGCATGGCTTAGACAGTAGAAAGTCCCTCAGTTCTGGAGGCTGGAAGTCTGAGATCAGAGTGTCTACAGGGATGGATTCTTCTGAGGCCTCTCTCCTCGGCTTGTAGACAGCTGTCTTCCCTATGTGTCTGTGTCTTACTCTCCTCTTCTGCTAAGGACACCAGTCAGATTGGATTGGGACCCACCCCCATAACATGAAGCCCCTCTTTAAGGACCTTATCTCCAAATATGGGGCTTCCCAGGTGGCGCTAGTGGTAAGAAGCTGCCTGCCAATGCAGGAGACATAAAAGATGCAGGTTCAGCCCCTGGGTCAGGAAGATTTCCTGAAGAAGGGCACGGCAACCCACTCCAGTATTCTTGCCTGGAGAATCCAATGGACAGGTGAGCCAAGTAGGCTACAATCCATGAGGTCGCAAAGAATCTGACATGACTGAAGCAACTTAGCATGCATACATGCATCTTTAAACACAGCCATCGTCTGAGGTACTCAAGGGGTAGGATTTCACAATATGAATTTTGGGTGGACACAATTCAGCACACAACTGTAGGGTTTTCCCCGAATGTAGGCAGGAGGCTTGGAAGCTGGGCGTTTCTTCTTGAAGGAGAATGCTGGTTGTCCTTCAAGGGTTTTAACGTCTGGGTCCTTCTGTGGTCAAGAGCCATTTCCCTTGGTTAATATAAACGACTTTCCTCTCACTGGAGTTTCGCTGTAACCAGCCCTGGTTTACAAAAGAAGAAAATGTAGACGAGTTTGATGGGGACAAATCCCTCATCAAATCTCCACAGCTGGCCAGGAGATTCTGAGCCTGCAGTTCTATTCTCTGGAGCTGGGTTGGGTCCCAGGCAGGGGAACTGTGGAAGAAGTCAGTGCCCCTCTTCCCACCATGCCCACTGGCTGGTCCCACCTGTTGCAGCTGCCCTGGGCTCTGGCCTGCAGGTAAAAGAGACAAGGGTCAGCATTCCCAGCCTCCACACAGTGCCATTTCTTACTTGGTTTCTTGAAGAAAGCACCCTGATTGTGTACATAAAAGTCCCTGGGGGTGAGTTAATAGCCCCAGAGGCATTTTAGGAGCAGCGTGTGGGCTGCCTCATGGTCTGAACCCGGGCCAGGGACTTCTGAAAGCCTGTGGCTAAAGAGAGATACCATCAGGGAGGACACAGGTCTCCCCCTGACCCTCCCAGACTTGATTCTGCTGTGTCAGAGGTCCCACACAGCCTGCTGGGACCAAGAGACCCTCACCTCCTGGGTAAGTAAGGACAGGACACCTTGGTGAAGCCTTGCAAAGAGGCAACAGCTTCAGCTGCGGTGGGAGATAGGGGGTCATGAAGTCCCAGGGGAGGCCTGCCTGGCTCCATGTTCTCAAAGTTACATAGTGGTGATACCTTGAGCATCTACCCTTCCCCACTCTGGCAGCTAGGTGTCCCCCCTTTACCCTTTAGCTGGGGCCCCTAGTCAGCGCAGCTGGGCTCTGTGGACATCTCTCTTTCAGACTGCAACACTGCTGTAGGGGAGGAAAAAAGTTTCCTTCTATCCTCTCAGGTTCAGTACCTAAGGCCGGCAAACTAAACCGACAACTGCCATATGAACAAGAGAGAATTTATACAAATATGAGTCAATGTTAATATTTTTATTTTTTGTGAAGAACAAAGTCTGGGAGGAGCAGGGTGAGACCTGTGTCCACCCTGGTGGCATCTCTCTCTCTTTTAGCCACAGGCTCTTCATAGAAAAGTGAAGACCCAAGAAACAGTCAGACCTGACGACTTACATCCCACTTACATAAATTGTGTAGAAGATGAATTGTAGAAAGATAAATTTTATTGAAATGAAGGGAAGTTAAGGGTTATTTTGGTAAGGTTTGTTTGTGCAGATGTATCTCAGCGATGAGTATCTCCAGTGATAGACTTGATCTCCTGGTACAGGAACTGGGAAGGAAACACCTTCACAAAAGGAGATTTCTGTGCTGCTTTTAGGCAGATGGGGGAGGGCAGAAGCTCCTTTGTTTTTGCTGTTCAATTGCCTTCAGCTCCAAGTTCTCTTAGCGTAAAGTGGCAAATTTGGGGGTGGCATTTTCTGATCCCTTTCACTCCCCACCCCTCTCCCACCTCAGGTTCATGTATGTGTCCACACTTACGACTTTAAATGATGTAATCATGCTCCCACTGAACCTCCTGGAAGCTGGGATCCCATGAGTTGCATGAGATGAGGTGACAGGGTAGGGAGGGTGGCAGGAGGGCCTCCTGGGCACCAAGCCTGGCAGCGGGCTCTGCTGGTCACTGGCTAAGAAGCTTCATTTTACTTAACTACTGCCTTGGGCTTCCCTGGCGACTCAGAGGATAAAGAGTCTGCCTGCAGGGCAGGAGACCTGGGTTCAGTCTCTGGGTGGGAAGATCCCCTGGAGGAGTGCATGGCAACCCAACTCCAGTATTCTTGCCTGGAGAATCCCATGGACAAAGGAGCCTGGAGGGCTACAGTTCATGGGATCCTAAGGAATCTGACAGGAGTGAGCGATTAACCCTTTTCAACCACTGCCTTATCCACGGTGCGGGGTAGCCCCGCGTGCGGGCAGCCCCTCTCCTCCCCGCCCCGCCCCCACACAGCTGGCTTGAGGATAGAGTGTGGGGGAAGGCATTCTGTGAACCATGGAGTGTTGTGGGGGACACAGTGGTCCCTCAGCCTTTCTTCCTAGTTGCTGACCTCTCTGGGAGTTCTGATTCTGTCCCTGGGACAGCCGGGAAGCGAAAGGCTTGATTCATTCCAGCCTGCGCCGCTGGACCCACTGTCTGAAGGGCGCCCCCTGGTGTCCATCACCGCGGCGCCTGGGGCCCTGTTTGGGAATGTCCTGGTGATGGTTCTTCCTTCCCTGAGGTTATAGCCTCCCCTTTCCCCAGGCAGAATTCCAAACTGAAATGTGAAGTGGGGCTGCATCTGATGAACAAGCTCTTCTGCAGTAGCCTCTCACCTTCCCTGCCTACCGAGATAGTATATACACAAGAAAGTGAAGTCGCTCAGTCATGTCGACACTTTATGACCCCTTGGAATGTAGCCTATCAGGCTCCTGGAAATCCATGGGATTTGCCAGGCAAAAGTACTGGACTGGGTTGCCATTTCCTTTTCCAGGGGATCTTCCCAACCCGGGGATTGAACCTGGGTCTCCCACATGGCAGGCAGATGCTTTACTGTCTGAGCCACCAGGGCAGATGGGTAAATAACACCCACTGCTTGTTCTGAAGTCCAGCTATATTTTTGTGTCCTGCTATATTTTCATTGCCTACGCCAGGGTCATGAAGATATTCTCCTAATTACTTTCTAGGAGATTTTGTTTTACTTTCCGTGTACTTTCCAAGTACTGATATATACTTTCTATACTTAAAAAAAAAAAAAAAGCCTAGAATTTGCTTAAATGTTAGACATTGATTACTGAGAAGTGAAATTCAGTTTGGGGAAAAATTAGGTAATAACACCTAAGCTTTGTTTCCTTTGCCAGGAAATGAGGATAAGAATTTTCCCAGGGTTGTTGTGACATTAAAAAAATTTATTTATTTATCTGGCTGCATCAGGTCTTAGCCGTGGCATGTGGGCTTCTCTCTAGCTGTGCACAGGCTCCAGAGCTCAGTAGTTGAAGTGCTTGGGCTTAGTTGCAGCAGACATGTGAGATCTTAGTTCCCAACCAAAGATTCACCTTGTGTCCCTCGAATTGGAAGGCATATTCTTAACCACTACACCACCAGGGAAGTCCTCTGTCCATTAAGTGAGACAGTGTGTGTTTAGTGTTCACAGTAGGAGTGGGCACACAGTAAATGAAACTCAATATTTTTGTTGTTCAGTCACTCAGTGGTGCCTGACTCTTTGCGACTCCATGGACTGCAGCGTGCCACGCTTCCCTGTTCTTCACTATCTCCTGGAGCTTGTTCAAACTCATGTCCATCGAGTCAGTGATGCCATCCAACCATTTCCTTCTCTGTCGCTCCATTCTTCTGCTTTCAGTCTTACCCAGCATCAGGGTCTTTTCCAGTGAGTTGGCTTCTCGTATCAGGTGGCCAATTATTGGAGCTTCAGCTTCAGCATCAATCCTTCCAATGAATATTCAGATTGATTTCCTTTAGGATTGACTGGTTTGATCTCCTTGCACTTCAAGGGACTCTCAAGAGTCTTCTCCAGCACCACAGTTCAAAAGCATCAATTCTTTGGTGCTCAGCCTTCTTTATGATACAACTCTCACATCCATATGTGACTTCTGGAATAAACCATAGCTTTGACCATATGGACCTTTGTCAGCAAAGTGATGTCTCTGCTTTTTAATGTGCTGTCTAGATTGTCAACATAGGCTCTTACTATTGCTCTGGGCCCACCTATTTGTTTTTATGACTCTCCAGTATTCTACTGAACTTGACCGTGATGGTCATGGAGGTAATTTCTGATTTTCCACTCCTACAATCCACGCTGCATAAATAAGCTTGTAAACAGAGGTGCTTATGAGTATTTCTGCCAGACAGATTTTTGATTTCTTGTGCCTCCATCAAATGTCCCCACTAAATGCAAAGAGGAGAAGACTGTGAAGATTTTCCCAGGGTCCCTCTCTGTCCTTTTGGAAAGGGTAGGCGAGGAGCGGTCTGCTAAGAAGCTGCTAGAGACAGAAGACAAATCTGTACCATTTGCCCTCAGAAGAGAAGGAGCAGTTAGGTTGCAGGTGTGGAATAAGAGCCATTTGCTACAAACTGTGAGAAAAATAGCTTGTGGGAGCCTTTGTTCCTTCAGAGGCGTAATTGCCTTTGATGGGCTGTTAATAGGAGTCATTATGTGGTTATTAAGAAGGGAATGTGATGAGCCCAGCTCTGAATAGCTACATTCAGGGGGCTCCTGGTTTAATCTTGTTTTTCCTCTGCACACAAGGAGTCCTGCTACTTACCTGGAATCCCCTCGAATCAGGGAATTTGAACTTTGAGTCCAGTAGGTTGGGACAATTCCTAAAGGTACCAGTTACTTCCTGGGGCACCTAATGGTGGGGAGGAGATGGGCAGCGTAGGGCAGGGGAAAGAAAGGAAAAGAAAAGGAAGAGATGAGAAGGGAGTTAGGAAGGGTGATCAAGAGATGGAGTGGAACTTCCCTTGTGGTCCAGTGGCTAAGACTCTGAGCTCCCAAGGCAGGGGCCCTGGGTTTGATTCCTGGTCAGGGAGCCCATATGCCACAACTAAAGACCTGGCCAGCCAAATAAAATAAATGTTTTTAAAAAGACAAAGATGGAGTGATGGAGAGATGGGAAGAGAGAAGGCAAGAGAGAGAAAGAGTGTAACAAAGAAAAGCTGGAACAGAGTGATAGTGAGCAGAAAGAGAAGTGCGCAGAAGGTAGGTGGGGGGGAGAAAACAAAAATGAAAAAGAACATTGGTCCGTAGGGTAAATTCTAGAACCTGAATTCCGGCTCATGACCTGGGAATGACCTCCAAAGGCTGATCCTCCGGCCCACCCAGCCCTGCTGATTTCATTTCTATATTTAACAAGATCCCTGGTGATGACTCTGCAGGTTCAAGTTCGAGAAGCATTGATTTAATCTCAGCATGGGGCTTGGGTGGCTCATGCCAGGGCCTGGGGGACTCGCCAAGGAGGAGCAAGCTGGGCTTGATCTTGCTGAGAAGCTAGGTTAGATGGAGAAAAGTGCCCAGGAGGGAAATGAAGCGGAAGGGGGGTTTGTCGAGGGCTGAGGGTGATGGAAGCTGAGCATCGAAGAATTGATGCTTTTGAACTGTGGTGTTGGAAAAGACTCTTGAGAGTCCTTGGACTGCAAGGAGACCCAACCAGTCCATTCTGAAGGAGATCAACCCTGAGATTTCTTTGGAAGGAATGATGCTAAAGCTGAAACTCCAGTACTTTGGCCACCTCATGGGAAGAGTTGACTCATTGGAAAAACCCTGATGCTGGGAGGGATTGGGGGCAGGAGGAGAAGGGGACGGCAGAGGATGAGATGGCTGGATGGCATCACTGACTCGATGGACGTGAGTCTGAGTGAACTCTGGGAGATGGTGATGGATAGGGAGGCCTGGTGTGCTGCGATTCATGGGGTCGCAAAGAGTCGGACACGACTGAGTGACTGAACTGAACTGGGGGTGATGGTGGTGGGGGGGACTCTGGGGCAGGTGGTCAGAGATGTTGCCAAGTAACACTTGTGGGAAGACCCAAAGGAAGCCTGGGGGTCTGGAGAAGGCATGCAGCGCCTGCGGGTCAGACAGTACTCTGAGTTCTTCGCCGTGTTAGTTCATCTGCCCTCGCACCCCCACCCCTTGGGGTGTTCAGTGGCAGCCACACTGAATTCAGAGCCAGGAGGGGCTTGGGCAGTTCTGGCCTGTTATCCACGAGCGTGAGTCTCTGCGCTCCTCTGGTTTTCTCTGTAATACTTCCCAGTCTTCACTGGCGTTGTCAGGGCCTCAGCCTGATGCCCAGTCCTGGAACCTCTGGCTTTCTTCTTGAAGCCAGAGACCCTTACACTTCACCTAAGAAGGTGGCTGAAAATGGTTGGGGTGGGTCCAGGGCCTGGTGGCAGGACAGCTAAAGCTTCTTGCACGGCCTCCCCCACCCCCACCCCCACCCCCACTTTCATGAGCCCTGGCCAGGAGGGTGACCCGCTCAGGGTTCCTTGGAGACCAGTCAGCATGGGTGCGATAGGCTGACCTCTGGTCCCACAGCCAGAGCCTACACCATACAGAGATGAGTCTGGAGAGATCACAGTGGTCCTCTGCCTGGCGATTTGTGATGCCAGGTCACAGGCGTGACTGAGTAAGAGCCAAGTTGCTGGGGACTCAGAACTAGAGATCCTAGTTCCAACCAATGCTACTGATGAGCTGTGTGACCCTGGGCAAATTAGGTTTAACTCTGGGCTTCAATTTGCTTATGTGTAAAATGGAGAGAATAAAAATAGTGCCTACTCTTAGGGTCGTTTGGAGCATAAATGGCATCAGTTCAGTTCATTTCAGTTCAGTCGCTCAGTCGTGTCCGACTCTCTGCGACCCCATGAATCGCAGCACGCCAGGCCTCCCTGTCCATCACCAACTCCCGGAGTTCACTCAGACTCACATCCATCAAGTCCGTCGTGATGCCATCCAGCCATCTCATCCTTTGTTGTCCCCTTCTCCTCCTGCCCCCAATCCCTCCCAGCATCAGGGTCTTTTCCAATGAGTCAACTCTTCTCATGAGGTGGCCAAAGTACTGGAATTTCAGCTTTAGCATCATTCCTTCCAAGGAAATCCTAGGGTTTATCTCCTTCAGAATGGACTGATTGGATCTCTTTGCAGTCCAAGGGACTCTCAAGAGTCTTCTCCAACACCACAGTTCAAAAGCATCAATTCTTTGGCGCTCAGCCTTCTTCACAGTCCAACTCTCACATCCATACATGACCACAGGAAAAACCATAGCCTTGACTAGACGGACCTTAGTCGGCAAAGTAATGTCTCTGTTTTGAATATGCTGTCTAGGTTGGTCATAACTTTTCTTCCAAGGAGTAAGCGTCTTTTAATTTCATGGCTGCAGTCACCATCTGCAGTGATTTTGGAGCCCCCAAAAATGAAGTCTGACACCGTTTCCACTGTTTCCCCATCTATTTCCCATGAAGTGATGGGACCGGATGCCATGATCTTCGTTTTCTGAATGTTGAGCTTTAAGCCAACTTTTTCACTCTCCTCTTTTACTTTCATCAAGAGGCTTTTTAGTTCCTCTTCATTTTCTGCCATAAGGGTGGTGTCATCTGCATATCTGAGGTTATTGATATTTCTCCCAGCAATCTTGATTCCAGCTTGTGCTTCTTCCAGTCCAGGGTTTCTCATGATCAGTTGTCAATAAAATCAGTTGGAATGCATTTAACCTGTATCATCTTGTTTTTATTACTTCTCTGACTTCTGTGTCTTCTCTGACTTCTGTCTTTGGCTCAGCAATTTGGTTCTGGGACTGTTTCCTGCCTGTGGAGGAGTCAGGGTTCCATGAAAAATACTTCACCTGAGTTTGAGGACTTTGCAGCCACTTTCAGGGCCAGGAGAAAGTCATAGGTCTCCTCTGCAAAGTTACAAAGTTTCCAAGTGCCGGCCTGGCCAGACTTTGCGATTGTTTTGCAAGCACCTCCTGCAGCCCAGAAGAGACTCTTTACTTCCTCCACACCTTCTGGTCCAGGGCCACGCCAGTATGTGCAGACGGTGATTGGCGGGGATTGACCACAGACTCTTCCCAGATAGCTTTAGATACATTCAGAAGGTCATCTTGACCTTGGACCTGGGGATGGTTCAGAGCCTCTGCCACCTGTTAGGGGCTTCTCAGGCATCCATGGTTCAATTGACACAGGCAAAGTCCAGATTCCTCCGTGTGGTGCCCTGGGCCCACGATTCTCAGGCAGGCCTTCCTGTCCTGTCTTTGTCCTAGGGGGCACCTGCCAGCAACTTACCACCCTCCTCCGAGAGGCTGCTATAGGCTCTGGGTGTTCAGCATCTTTAATTTCCAGAATTAAAAGACACAGTGAGTGGAGGAAACTTCCTCTTCTCAAAAGCCAAAGGGCTCCCCTCCAATCCTTTCCTAGAATTTAAAAAAAAAAAAAAAAGGTATTTGGCTGCATCACGTCTTAGCTGCAGCATATGGGATCTTCATTGCATGAAGTCTGAGCTTTCGTTGCAGTGTACCGACTCTAGTCCTGGCGCTCCGGCTCAGTAGCTCCGAGGCATGTGGGATTTTGGTTCCCAACCAGGGATCGAGCCCAGATCCTCTGCATCGCAGGTCCAACCACTGGACCACTAGGGAAGCTCCTATTTTCTAGAATTAAGTCTTTCCCATTGCAGTTTCTGCTCCTGCTTTCCACCAAAATGTCGAGGAGCTCCTACTTCTTCCAGTGAATGGGGAGGAGAGAGGAAATGAAGTCTGGTGTTTGTCTTGTATGACAGGCACAAAGCCACGCTTTCTCAGACCAACCTTATCTAAACGAGAAAATCTGGCTGAAATGCTGTTTTCCTCTTTCTGCTCCTCTCCTTTCCCTATTCTGCCAGGGCTGCTCCACCTCACACCCAGGGAACCAGAATTTCTGGGGGGTGGGACCAGGCCTAGGTATTTTTAAAATTTGCCCCAATGATTCTAAGGGCAGCAGGGCTGAGAACCGCTGCTCCAGGGTAAATATTGTCATTAGGACTAGAAATCTCAGAGGCCAGAGACATGCACGGGGCACGGTAATAGCTACAGCGCTGTCACCGGGACGTGTCATGTCTCTCTCTTTTCTTATTGTCCTTCACAGTGGCTCCTGTTTCAAGCCCTAACCTCAGAGGCACATAATGGCTGCAGCAGCTCCAGGTTTCACAGCCCCTCAGTTTCAGGTCCTGAGGAGAGGATGTCCCGCTCATGGCCTACTGCATCTCATTGGTGCTTGCTTTTTCTCTCTCTGGTTAGCATGTCCCTGTTTGTTTTCATTCTACAAAGAAGCTTTCTCCAGCAGATAGACTGATGTAATTTTGGTTTGGGGTTGGGGTGTGTGTGTGTGTGTGTGTGTGTGTGTGTGTGTGTGTGTGTGTGTGTGTATTAGAATGGGAGGACCTGTGAAGAGTGTGGGAGCACGGAGTGAAGCTGTGGCAGGAGGCAGATGGGCACTCCAGGGTAAAATGATTGGATATTCATTCCCTATGGACTGAAGCTCCAAGAGAAGAATAGCAGGATAATTAAGGAAGGAGGCTGGAGAAGGCAATGGCACCCCCACTCCAGTACTCTTGCCTGGAAAATCCCATGGATGGAGGAGCCTGGTGGGCTGCAGTCCATGGGGTCGTGAAGAGTCGGACATGACTAAGCGACTTCCCTTTCACTTCTCACTTTCATGCATTGGAGAAGGAAATGGCAACCCACTCTGAGAATCCCAGGGACGAGGGAGCCTGGTGGGCTGCCGTCTGTGGGATCGCACAGAGTTGGACACAACTGAAGCGACTTAGCAGCAGCAGCAAGGAAGGAGACTGGGCCCTATCCAGACCACATATTTCTGTTCTGCAACTCAGGAGACCTTCCTGATCACGCATGTGCAGAAAAGGCTCCTTGGAGGCCCAAGGGGAGTTATGTCAAGAGAGATTCCTTACCTAGATGCCTTTTAGGTAAAATCCACCTTGGCTAAGAGGTGCGTGTGCACACATGGGAGAATCCTGAGATATACACAATATGGACTGTGAACCAGGAAAGCCAGAATGATTGCCCAAAGGAAACCCACACGAAATGGCCCATAAATATGATTCAAACTGCCACGAGGGCGCAACTCAAGGACTTTCCCTCTGTGTCTGCTGTGTGCCTATCCACATGCTCTGTATTCTTTTCCTCTTAATACTTGCTTCACTACTTTCCATCCTTGTGGAAATTCTCTTCTGCAAAGCCAAAGGGCCAGGGCCCTTGTCACCGAACACTGGTCTAGTGGCTAGGATCTGGTTCTTTCACCGCTGCATGAGCCAGCCTCAGTCTCTGGCTGGGAACCCAAGCCCCGCTCCCAGCCTTTGTGGGCTGAGGTCACCTGAGATCAAGGTTACTGGCTGGGAGAGGGGTCAGGAACAGCTAATGGGAGGGCTAGAGGAGTGTTCCCAGCTGAGGAGCCAGCAAGATTTATATTAAGAAACATACAGTTAGTCTTCAGCCTGTTCCTGGCACCTCCTAAAACCCTTGGAATTTCTTAAGTGGTAAGAGGATAAAGGTGTCTTTTGTTATTTATAACAAGCCCCTTTCAACTGCCGCTGAGTTTATGTTAATGAGGGGCCTATTGGAAAGCCCCTAAGGATGGAGGTGGGGGTTGCCAGGGGAACCAATCAGAGGGTTGGAAGTTTGAGTCTCTCCCACAGCCCACACCTGCTTCTCCTGGGGAGGGAAGAGGGGGATGGAGGTTGAAATAGTTACCAATGGCCAATGACTTAATCAATCATGCCCATGTCTATAAAACTCCTAAATAATAGGATTCTGAGAGCTTTGGGGTTGGTGAACAAGAACACAGCAGGTGTGGGACTTCCCTGGCAGTCCAGTGGTTAAGATTCTGCACTTCCAATGCAGGGGCTGCAGGTTCAATCCCTGGTCAGGGAAGTAAGATCCCACAGGCTGCATTTCATGACCAAAATAAAATATAAAAAGAACACAGCTTGTGTCAGAGGGTTTCACACCCCAAACTCCCCTGAGATAGAAGCTGCTGTACTCAGGACCCTTCTGGAACTCACCGTGTGAATGTCTTTATCTGGCTGTTCGTTTGTATCCTTTGTAATAAACCAATAGTCTAGTAAGTAAACTCTTCCTGAGTTCTGTGAACTACTGTAGCATGCGTGTGCTGCGACGCTTCAGTCGTGTCCGACTTTGCCACCTCATGGACTGTGGTCCATCAGACTGCCAGCCCATGGGATTCTCCGGGTAAGAATACTGGTGTGGGTTGCCATGCCCTCCTCCAGGCCATGGGGACCTCCTATTTACAGCTGGTCTGTTAGAAGCACGTGTGGCCACCTGCACTTGGAGGTGGTGTCTGCAGTGGGGGCGTCCTGTGGGGTCTGAGGCTACCTCCAGGTAGACATTATCAGTATCAAGTACAAGTGTAGGACACCCAGCTGGTGTTACAGGCTCGATTGGTGCTGGTGCGGGAGACCACCCCTGCCGTTGTCAGAAGCATCCCAAGTGTCCTTTGAGTAGAAAAGTCAAAGTGGACAGAACACGGGGGTGTTTCTGTGCAGGAGGGTAATACATGTGCGTAACCTAAAAGGTTTTAAAAGTTAAACCTTAAATACTACCCTGTTAGGCTTCCACTGTGAAAACTGTCTCCCATTCCCCATCTCGCTGCTCAGTGATAACATTTTCTTTGTTCTTCTGGAAATGTCTTCTGGTTCCTACTTCCACATTCCAGTGTTTACGCTGTTCTTTCATGATTTTTCCATTTTAGACACTAATTCCATTTTAGACACTTCCTATGCTGGAAGATGGAGATTTACCATTCTTACATCTTCCTTGCCACAGTAGGCTTAATACTGCACCCCTTCCCCAGATGTCCCTGCCCTAACCCCCCTCCCAAACCTGTGACTGTTACCTTATATGGCAAAAGAGACTGCAGATGTGATTAAAGTTAAGAACCTTGAAATGAGATTATCGTGGATTATCTGGGTGGGCTCAGTTCAATCACGAGTCCTTAAAAGTGAAAGGCAGTCGAGTAGGTCAGAGAGGTGACAAGGGAAGGTGAGGCGGGAGAGGGTGGAAGCCCTGTTGTTGGCTTTGAAGGTGGAGGAAGGGGGCCACGAGTCAAGGAATGTGGGTGACTGCAGAAGGCGACCTGCTCTCCAGCGATAGCCCGCAAGGAAATGGCACCTTCAGTCCTGGCCGTGGCAGGAGGGCTGAATTCTGCCAACGACTTCAGTGGGCAGGGCGATAGATTCTCCCTGGAGCCCCGGAAGGCATGCTGCTTTGCGCACACCGTGACTTAGCTGAGCGAGACCCACATCTGACTTAAGACCTAGAAAGTGAAAGCGTTAGTCGCTCAGTCGTGTCTGCCTCTTTGGGACCACCACGCTATTCTGTCCATGGGAGTCTCCAGGCAAGAATACTGGAGAGGGTTACCATTTCCTCCTCCAGGAGATCTTCCCGACCCAGGGATCGAACCTGGGTCTCCTGCATTGCATTTTTTTTTACTGTCTGAGCCACCAGGGAAGCCCAAAGACCCAGAGTGCTAAGATAATAAAAATCTGGGGAATTCCCTGGTTCAGATTCTGCACTTTCACTGCCAAGGGTGTGATCAATCCTTGGTCAGGGAACTAAGATCTCACAAACCTCATGGTGTGGGAAAAAATAAATAAATAAATTTATGTTGCTTCAGGCCAACAAGTTTGTTCAGCAAATAGCAAGAGAAAATATACCTCCCACTCTGACACACATACTTCCTCATCACCTTTCCTTCTGGTATATTAATAACGATAATTTAAAGTTCAGTGTTTGTGTAAGATGAAACATTGTTCCCAGCTGATCTATGTAGAGCACCAGAATTACGTTTGTCATTTTTTGTTTTCTTGGAGTTAATAATTGCTTTATTTTTTTTGGTTAAATTTCCTATATATTTGTGAATTTAGCCCTAAATATTTGATAACACTCTGTCAGGTGCTTAGTTGCAAAAAACAGATCACACTCTAGCCAGAAGTTGTTACAGGTTGTTCACATGCAGGGACAGAGCTCAGACCACAGGGCTGGAGGCCAGGGAAAGGTCAGTCTTTCACCTCTGCTGTCCCTGAAGGTTAGGTGCCTCCCCCTCTACCTGCTCTTGTAAAGCAGGTGTCTGTTATTGACACCTGCTTCTTACATTACTTTCCCCCAGAAATGAAATGTCACATGGATCCGCTGGTCGCCAGGGCTGAGGTCACACATCTACACCCTAGCTGCGAAGGAGGCTGGAAAGTTCATCTGGGTTAGTTGCTCTCTGGATCTGCGGCATCCTGAAACTCCTCACCACCTCTTTCTGGATTTCTCCCTTGCCTCTCTTCTGTCCTGGACCCTCTGCTTCCTCACTGTAGTGGATCATCACTAGCTGGATTCTCTGATTGAATGAGTGGGCTTGTCAACTGCAGGCTCCACTCTTTTAGTGTTTTTTCACTTCAGTGGTTTTCAATTTTGTTGCACATTAGAGTCATCAGGGAGCTTTTACAAGGAAGCTGTTTGACCCCTCCCTAACTAACTGAATCACGGGAAGGTGGGGCTCTGGGACTGGTGTCTTTTAAGGCTCCCCAGGTACTTCTAATTGTAGGTTCTGGAGGACCCTGCTGTAGATTTAGTTCAGCTGTCTTGAGAAACAGTCATAGCTGACATGTAAGTAGATTCTGTCAACTTGCAATCATTCCCATCAAACCCCGAACACGGTGCCCTCCTCTGCAACAGAGATGGTGGGAGATGATGGAGAGGAGGTGCAGCAAATCGTGTTTCCTCTGACAGAAGTTAATTCTAAATTAAGTACCCCTGAAAGAGAAGCAGGGAAAACATTTTTACCTGTCATGCCTCCTTCGAGGACACAAAACAACCATCTCTGCACCTGGAGCTCTTTTTCTCTTGAGCTGGTCAGACTCCCTCATGAAGAATTTTCCATTCTCCTTTTCTTTTTCCTTGCCAGCATCCTGAGTGAGGTCTGAGTCGGGGAAGAAGACGGTGGGGGGAGGGGGGTGTCTTGATATCTGATAGGTAAACTTGGATTTAATTTCCTGTTTTGGGCACGGGTCCTTCCTCCGCAGAGGTCCTGGTGTCCCCCAGGGTTGAGGTCCTGTTTTACTTTTTCTAGAGCATTACCTGTCAATCTTCCACCAGGGCAGAAGGGGTGTTTTGTCGACTGTGAGGAGAGGGAGAGGTGATCAGGGTCTTCTTGTCATCCCCACTGCTGGGGTGCTGTGCCTGCCTGGGTGGGGTTCTTCCGTGGAAACCAGGCTGAGCCCCGGGGCTCCACGTGGCTTTCTGGGTTCTGCTCTCTTAGAGCTTATCCATTTGCTTCCCATCTTCCAAAATCTTGTTCCTGCTGCTTCTCATTCTTCTTTGTTCCTGTGCGCTTATTCCTTTAAAGTCACCCTTCAGTCTTAATGAGGTGCGGGGAAGAATCCCGGGTGAATGTGTCCCATTTATCATCTTCCGTCAGAGGTCTTCACCACTGCCATAATGGGAATTTATAGTATGGCTTTGTGAGGACAAGTGAGTTATTTTAACTTTAGGGGATGGCTAGTTTAACGATTGCAATGTTAACTGTTCAAATGTAAGTTATTTTCCATGAGGCACAGATTTCACTGTGAACAATAGGTGTTCTGGAACCTTCTGGGGTGATGGGCTGTGTGAGAGGAAAGGCTCTGTGTTGCACATTGATGGGACAAACTTTTTTTTTTCTCAGAGATGAGCTGATTCCTGTTTTGCACAGCAGTGTGGTGATGTGTATCACAGATACTGCCGAGAGCCGAGCCTGGGAATTTATGCTGCATTTCTGACTTTGTGTGGGTTTCCATTCTCAATTGCTGCTGGAATGTTCTACAGACTTTCTTTCCCAAGAGCTAGACTTGTGTGTTTGATTTTGTTTGGATAGTAACATTTCTGCCTTTGTTGCCAAATGCCAGGATTTGTAAAGTTGAACTCTGAGCTGTGAGCTGAAATACAGGAAGTCAGCATTTCTAGGTGTTGGATTTCCAGGGAGAGGTCTTGAAATAGGGATCCATGAGGTTCTATTTTTGACCAGGTAGTTCAGGCAGGAGTGGGAGATGAGCTGAGGGGTTAGGGGTCTGTGGGAGAGGCTATGGTTTGTCTGCTAGTTGGGGAGGGACCAGGCTACTTGAGTCAGACCCCAGACAGCAGGTGGGGAAGGAGACGTCTGGAAATCTGGACTCTGGGCTGCAGGCAGGTTGCCAGCTCCACTGAACTTCTGACGAACTGTTTCAGTGTTTTATCCTCCCCAAGGTGGAGGCAGCTCTGGGGGAGCAGAAAGAGTCCGTATTACAAGGAAGGAACCCAGACCTTGTTGGTTAAGACAGGCCCCCGCTCCCCACTAACTCTCAACAGGAGTTGGCAAACTTTTTCTTGTGCAGGGCCAGAGAGCAAACATTTTAGGCTTTGTGGGCTGGTCGGTCTCCGTTGTATAATTCTTTTCGTGTGTGTGTGTGTGTGTGTGTGTGTGTCTTCAAAAATGTCAAACCGTTCTTAGCTTGCTGGCTTACAGAGGCCGAAGGCAGGCTTTAGCCCACCGGCTGTAGTTTGTGGAGCCGTGAATCACATCACTTTTTTACTTCTCTCATAAAACCTCCCACAATTTGAACTATTTTGTTTATCTTCTCTTTCCTCTACTATGAACTTCAGGAGGGCTAAGGAGGTGGCTTACTTTATTCTCTGCTCTGACTTGAAGGCCTAGGGCTGTGCCTGGCATGGAAGGGGTGCTCTAGTGTTGGTTGAATGATTGAATGCATTGTGAGTTCTAATTTCATCTCCGGTAACTCATCTGTAAAACAAGGGACGAGACCTTGGGGGTCCCTGAGGGAGCTTCCAGAGTTCAAGCTCTGAGATTCTAATTCACCAAGCAGTGTGGGATTTGGGTTCACATTATAGCTGTATGTGGACACTCCAGCTGTCTCTGCCTGCTCCTGTGTGCAGGGCAGAGGTAAAGCAGATAGGTCTTAGGAGCTGAGGGTGACTCTTACCTCTCACCTGCTTCCTTCCGCAGACATTGGGTCAGTCCGGCCTGTGCTTGAAGCAGGATTTTCCTCTGAAAATGACTCTCATCCTATTGATCCTTTGTTGACAGTTTGCTGCTCTAGCCCTTGTGTATCAGACTTGATAGTCCAATTATGTAACAACTGATACAAGCACAGATGCTGACCTGTCAGGACAGGTGTTGGATGCAAACAGTGGGAGTTGCCATGGCAACATGTCCCGCTCTTCTCTCTGCCTCCTCCCTCAGCCTAGCCCCCATGATTCTCCACCTGGGCATGAGCATTCTACACTGCCCTTCTTTGTTTAGGCTTTTTCTTGCACCTGGAGTGAACTGCCCTGAGTTCCATTTCCTTTGCCTGGCAAACTCCTATACATCCTTTATGACTCAACTCAGCTATCTGCTCCTGGGTCCCCAGGCACACTTACTTGCTCCCTTCCCTTCATGCCTGTAGCACTCCAGTGGCGTTATTGTTCTGGACTTGGGTTTGTCTCCCATCTGGACTCAGTTCTCAATGTCTGGCTCCTAAAAGCCTCAGAAAATATTCACAGAGTGAAAAGGGTTGAAATCAGAAGAATGAAACCTGTGTGATGGATTTTAGAATGAATCATCTACTGGGTTTGGGCAGTTGGCTTCATCACTGTTGCAAGTGGGCATTTTTGTGAGGCTCTTACACAGTGAATAAATTGGGCAGCTGGGTCTTTAAGAATTGGCAATTGTTCTAATGCAGGTTAGATCCCTGAGTCAAGAAGATCCCCTGAAAAGGAAATGGCAACCCGTTCCCGTATTCTTGCCCGCAAAGTCCCATTGACAGAGAAGCCTAGTGGGCTATCGTCCATGGGGCCACAGAGAGTCGAACACAACTTTGTGACTAAACAACAAGAGCCTATCCTAGTGGAGTCCCAGGACATCACTGGTGTCCCAGGGTGGGCCATCTGCGGGGGTGAGGGGGAGCTGAGAGGCTGAGGGGGTAGGCACAGCCTCTTACCAGGAGTCCTCTCATGTCTCTGGGCCCTGGTTCCCTCGCTTATTTTCCTAAGGGATCACTAGGTTCCCTCTGAGATCCCTTCTGGAGGTAAAGTGTCAGGGGTGCCATAAAAGAAGTACTGGGTTATCAGATCGGATCCTTTATCAAATACAACCCATTCTCTAAACGCCTCCCTCTCTGGGAAGTGCCCCAGGTGTCAGATCCCTCAACCACTACATCACGGGCTGTAGTCTTAGAACAAGGCTGTCTGTACGAGCCTTCTCTGAGTGCCAGCACCCAACACCTTCCGCTGCTCAGCCATCCCACACTCTGTGCCCATTTCACAGAGAGCCTCAGAGAGGGTGAGGAAACAGCGGAGAGTGTACTCTGGGGCCCACCCCTGCGGTTACCGACAGACAGTTCCTGCCTCTCTTCTAGGGATGTCTGTTGGTGCTGGCCCACGTAGGGGGTTGCTAGTTAAATTCCCAGCTTCTGAGCCATAGTGGGACACCTCCAGGCTGCTCTGCCTGGTTTTTGGGGGCTCCCCGCAGGGGTCCAAGCTCATTAAGGCACCTTTGGTTGGCTTTCTCGTTCCTGCCACACCTACCCACTTCCAGGAGCCAGTTCTTCCTGAAATCCTGTCCCAGATCATCTATAAACTGCACCCAAATCCTCGCCTCATGTCGACTTTTGAGGACCTGCTAAGTGGTAAAGCCAAGATTTGTCTATGTCTGGCTGACTCTGCATTCCCATCCCCATAGGGGTGGTGTTTGCTCTGCAGAAATTGTGGGTTTGAGGCCAGAAGCCCAGCCAGGGTCCAGATGCTGTTTGTTTAAGGTCCTGATGCCTGATTTTAGCATGGCCTGGATAACCTTTCAGTGGATGCTTGCTGATTGAATGTGCCTTCTTCCAGGAAGCAGGAAGCTGGAGCTTGAGGAGAATGGTGTCCCTCCCTTGGGGCTGGTTGTTGACCAAAGCTGGGAGAGAAGGAGCAGGTAGTGGAGAGGAGAATGTGGGGGTTGTCACCCCACTACCTCGCCTCTGGTTGCTTAAGCTCTGTTTCTCTTTCCCTGGCTTGCCCCAGCCCCACCTGGCCTCTTGGCCACTGCCCTTGGGTTCCATGCATTTGTCAGGGAGACGGGGATCTTCTGAAGGTGTGACCGGCCTAACCAGAGAACTGCTTAGCAGGCAAGGCGTGGATGTAGGTGGTGTGTATGGTGTATAGGCTCTGGTCCCTGCCCTGGAGGCTCGAAACTGGCTTGACAAACCAGACCAGCCTCCAGAGAACAGTTGTGTTTATGGCAGTTCAAAAAGGATGCTGGAGTTGTCCAAGGACAATTTCTGGAGAAGGTATGGGGATCACTTAGGTCCTGGTAGGGAACAGAGGGGACCCTAAGTGGGGTCCCTGAGGAGAGAGCTCTGGGACTGCTCACAAAGGGGAGGGCGGGGAAGAAGAAAGTCCCCCTAGGAGGGGACACTTATGCTTGCTGGCTAGAAGGGGCAAGAAAGGAAGGGATGGCAGCCTGGAGCCAGAGCAGGCCACCCCAGCTAGAGCTGTTGGCCAGAGGCGGTGACTTCAGCCCTGCTAATCTGTGGCTGAGGACTTGCTTCTCCCATCACTCTCTTCTCTCCCTGCCCCAACCCCTTGCTGGGATCTTCCTTTCGATGAGCCCAACTGGAAACAGAGATGCTGGACTAGGTGGAGAGGCCAAAGAAAGTAACCAGCTAGTGGGGCTTCTGTGGATGCAGCCTGCATTTCCCTCTGCACAATGCCTGGTACAAAGCCAGCAGCCCGTTTTCACGATCCTGCTGCCTCTGTTTAATCAGAAAATGTCCCTGTCCTGGACATCTTGCTGTATGGCTTTATTTCCAACTGGATGCCTCCTTTTCTCTAAACGTGAAGCATCTGAACAGCCCCACATTTGGAGTAATTGTTCCTTGTTCCTTTGCTTGTGTTTCCCTGACCTTGAAAGAGCCATTTTCCAGGACTGTCACTAATGGACCTTCACGCGATGACAATAAAATATCCCAGCACTCAGAGGAAAGAAAGGAGACGCTGTCTTGAGTGACTCCTTGCATTCCCCGATGTCGTCTTGAGAGATGGCCACTGTGCTGATTCCCCGCTGCGCTCCCACCCTGCCTTGGCCGTGTTGGGCTGGTTCCTCGGATGCTGGAAATGACACCGTGTTCTCTGTGAAAATCCCACCTTCTCCACTGAATAATGTGATGGCCAACAGCTGACCCCCCGGGAAGGCTGACCAGACACCGAGACCTGAAGGCTTACCGGCCTCTGAAACATCTATCGAGAGGGAAGGATCCTGCCAGTCGCTGATTTTGGAATGTTCTGTGAGTTTTCTGAGAACTGAAAGATGACTTACACTGGGAAAGTGGGCTCTCAATATTTGTTCTTTCCTCTGCTTCCAGCTTGCAGCCCACTTCAGGACTCATTGCCTGCCTTTTTGTTGTTTGTTGTTCAGTTTCTCAGTGGTGTCTGACTCTCTGTGACCCCGTGGACTGCAGCACGCCAGTCTTCCCTGTCCTTCACCATCTCCCGGAGCTTGCTCAGACTCATGTCCATTGAGTCGGTGATGCCATCTAATCATCTCATCCTGTCGTCCCCTTCTCCTCCTGCCCCCAGTCTTTCCCAACATCAGGGTCTTTTCCAGTGAGTCAGCTCTGAGGGCGTAATATTCAGACCCCCAGCTGACCTTGCTCACCCTCTGCTGGCTGGAGGGTAGAAACAAATCCTCGAGCAGGACCAGGCTCCAGCCCGACCTGGGAACCAGAGACTGATGAGCTGGTGGCCCTGGCAGTGGTCTAACTGCCATCTGGCAGAGGCAGGTGGCTTCCTTGGGATGGGGTGGCCCTTGGTGGGGGTGCCCGGGGAGTCATGAGCCGCCTCTAAGCCAGATCGCCAGAGGGTGCAGTGCAGGATGGGCAGTTCTTGTGGGGTCTGAGCTCTAGGCTTAGGCAGAAGAGCAGGTTCAGCTGTGATGTGGGAGCCTCCTGCGAGGGCAGGTCCCCCACTCCCGGGCTGGACATTAGGAGGCCTTGGTTCTCGCCCCTGGCTCTGGCCTCCACTTCTGGTGAGGCCCTGGACAAGCATCCTTTCTCTTCCAGCTTTCTCGTCTGCAAAACCAGGCATCGGGTAGTGATGTGATATCGCTTTTGGCTTGGACGGCCCAACTTTGCTGTCACCAGGGTCCCTCTGTGCATGTCACAGCCCCAGTCTGGTAACCGCAGCTCCGCGTGCCTGAGTCCTCATCCACCACGAGTTCATGGCTCTGGCAGTCCCGTGATGTGGACGCTATGGGCTCCTCCCTCACCAGGAGAGACACAGAGAGGATCTTTGACCTTCTCTGAGGTCCCCTGGTCAGACAATGGGAACCAAGGTCAGAGCCTCTGCAATAAATCTCACCGGGATTTCACTTCTCACACTCCTGTCTGAGCCTGTCCCCCTCCAGGACCAAAGAAGTGTCCAACCTGATCCTCGTGAGTTTTCTGAGTTTTATAAGCTGCCTTAAATGTAGTGGCTTAAAACAATACAGATGTATTTTGTAATAGTTTTGAGGGCAGGAGTTTGAGACAGGTCTCACTGGGCTGAAATCAAGGTGTTGGCAGACCTGCTTTGCTTCTGGGGCCCAAGATGAACTTCTTTTCCAGCTTCTGGAGCAGTGTTCCCTGACACGTTTGGCACCAGGGACCAGTCCTGTGGAAGACAACTTTTCCATGGACAGGGAGCAGTGATGGTTTTGGGATGATTCAAGTGCATTACATTTGTTGTGCACTTTATTTCTATTATTATTGCATCAGCTTCACCTCAGATCATCAGGCATTAGATTCTGGAGGTTGGGGACCACCCCCTGCCCCACAGACCTTTGTCTAGATGTTGCCCACAGCCCTTGGCTTGTGGCCCCTTCCTGTCGTTTAGTCTCTCACAATTGCTTGGAACCCCTCCTACCTCTTCCTTTCTCACATCTCTGACACACTCTGTCTCCTCTTCCCCTTTTTTTAAGGACTCATGATTAGATTGAACCCATTTGGATAATGTCTCTTTCTAAATGTCCTTAACCTCATTCACATCTGTAAATCCTGTGGCCATTTAAGGTAACATATTCTCAGCTTCTGGGGGTTAGGGTGTAGATGTCTCTGGGGCAGGCATTATTCTTCCTTTCACCCTGCCTCCCTCTGAGGCTTGGGGCTTGACTCACAGCAGTTTTCCTGTGTGAAGGGGCACCTCTTCCTTGGAGCCCTCCCTGACTACACCAGGCAGAGGTGACTGCTCTGTAGGCTGCACCCCCGTGGCCCCGGGTGCTCTTCGCCATACTTGTGTAGCAGTGTTCATGGTGGGTCTCGCTCCCTAACTGAGGATGTGTGGGCAGGGACCTGACCTTCTTCTCCCTGGGTCCCTGGTGTCTGGCCATGAAACATACATAGGGCCGGTCTGGGGAGCAAGTGCTGAGTGGGATGGAGAGCTTTCCCACGGCCTCTGGAACACAAGCAACCAGGTGGAAACTGATCCTTTTCTTCAATCCTGGGATCTCTTGATTGCAAAATGAAGCATGGGTCATAATATCTATTTTACAAGGGAGAAAGTAGAGGCTCAGGACGTCACCCTGGTAGTTCAGTGGTGAAGAATCTGCCAATGCAGGGGACACAGGTTCAATCCCTGGTCTGGGAAGATTCCACAGGCCTCAGAGCAACTAAGCCCGTGTGCCACAACTATCGAGCCTGTGCTCTACAGCCAGTGCAATGAGAAGCGTGCACACCACAACGAAGAGCAGGCCTGGCTCACTGCGACCAGAGAAAGCCTGCACGCGGCAGTGAAGACCCAGTGCGGCCAACATTAAAAATAGTAAAAACGAGAGACTCCGAGAGGTTAAGTGACTGCCTGGACTCCCCAGGGAAAGTGACCGAGCCGAATTCTAACTCAGTTCTTGTTATCTCTCCCCCGTCTCATTCAGTTATTATTTATTTTTCAAATCGTCTGTTATGGGTTGAGTAGTGGTCCACATAGATTTAGACATTCAAGTTCTAATCACCAGTGCTTCAGGATATAATCTTATTTGGGAACAAGATCACTGCGGGTATCTTGAGTTAAAATGAGGTCATATTGGGTTAGGGTGGGCCCCCAATCCAGTATGACTGAGGTCCTTCTAAAAGGGGGAAATTTGGGAGAAGACTCTTTCACACACACAGAGGAGGCTCTGTGAAGATAAAGGCAGAGATTGGGATGATGCTCCTAGAAGCCAAGGAACGCCAGAGATGGCCAGCACACCACCCGCAGCCAGGGGAAAGGCTTGGAGCAGCCTCTGTCTCACATTTGTCTAAAAGGAATCAAACCATCTGACACCTTGGTGTTGAATTACTAGCCCCCAGAACTATGAGAAGGTACACTTCTGTTGCTGAAGGCATCCAGTTTGTGGTACTTTGTTTCGGCAGCCTTGAGGATTGATGGCACTGCCTGCCGATGCAAGCCCAGGCCTCAGAGATGCTGAAGCCTGTCTGAGCTTCAACCTCCCAGGCCTCCAACCTCCTCTCGCTCCCCTCCCTCCTGCCTCTCCGTGAGCTGCAGTCACACCGGCCTTCCACGTAGCCCCTCCTTAACAGTGGTGCTAGGATATGATGGACACACGGTGCAGTGTGCGGTTTGACAAGTCTGGACGTATGTATATACCCCTGCAGCCGTCACCACTGTCAAGATAATGAACAGGTCAGTCGCCCTGGGCAGTCTCTCCACCCCGCCCCCACCTCCTAGCCCAGGAGACAACTGTCACCATAGATTAGCTTGCATTTTCTGGAATTTCACGCAAAGGGAATCTTCCGGTAAGTGTTCCTTTTGTTGTGCATACTGGGCTTTCCCCAGTTTCTTAGAACTCCTACTGCCCTCCTGCCTTGTGGTCTGACCTTCCTCTTCTTATCCTCCTCCTTCTCACCCCTTTGTTCAGTCGTTCAGTCATGTCCGACTCTGAGACCCCATGGACTGCAGCACCCCAGGTTTCCCTGTCCAGCACCAACTCCTGGAACTTGCTCAAATTCATGTCCATTGAGTCGGTGATGCCACCCAACCATCTCATCCTCCGTCATCCCCTTCTCTTCCTGCCTTCAATCTTTCCCAGCATCAGGGTCTTTTCCAAAGAGTCGGTTCTTTGTATCAGGTGACCAAACTATTGGGAGTTTCAGCTTCAGCATCAATCCTTCCAATGAATATTCAGGACTGATTTCCTTTAGGATTCACCCCTTGTTAATATCCCCCACTCTCTTCAGTTTATCAGAGAAGCCTTCCTAAGCCTCCAGACCAGAAGGCCCCCATTTAACACAGTTAAACACAGCCCTGCGTCTGCCCCTGGACACAGCACGGGGCTGTTTTACATCACCTGTGGGACAGGTTCATGCCTGTCTCGCCCACCTGTCTTGACAAGGGACAGGCCTGTGATGGATTCTGCTCACCTTTATCCCTGGAAAGCGTCTGTCTACAATGTGGGAGACCTGGGTTTGATCCCTGGGTCTGGAAGTTCCCTGGAGAAGGAAATGGCAACCCACTCCAGTACTCTTGCTTAAAAATCCCCTGGACGGAGGAGTCTGGTGTCCATGGGGTCACAAAGAGTTGGACACGACTGAGCGACTTCATTTTTTTTTCACCTTTATCCCTGTCTCCTTTATCCCTATCCTGGCCTGTGATGGGAGCGGCAAAAGCATGGGGCTAAGGAGCTGAGTCTCTGCAGTCAGCTCGCCAGTGATCTGGGGCAAGATCGTCAAGCCTGCCTTCCTCCCGCTCTAATTTCCCATCTTCTCTTCCCCTACCTCCACCGCGCTGCGTGGCTGGAGGGATCTTAGTTCCCTGACCAGAGATTGAACCTGGATCCTTGGCAGTGAGAAGGCGTCATCCTAACCACTGGTCCACCAGGGAATGCCCTCCAATCTCCCATCTTCTCTACCCCCCGACCCCTGGGAAGCATTTGGGCATCCCTGATGGCTCAGAAGGTAAAGGATCTGCCTCTCAATGCAGAAGACATGGGTTCGATCCCTGGGTCGGGAAGATTCCCTTGGAGTAGGAAATGGCAACCCACTCCAGAATTCTTGCCTGGGAGAATCCCACGGACAGAGGAACTATAGTTCATGGCATTGCAGAGTCAGACACGACTGAAGGACCAACACTACCCACCTCCACCATGCTGTGTGGCCCGAGGGATCTTAGTTTCCCGACCAGGTATCGAACCAGGGTCCTTGGCAGCAAGACTGCCATGTCCTAACCAATGGATCACTGGGGAATTCCTCCAATTTCCCATCTTTAAAATGGGTGCAATAACAGTACCCTCCTCCCTAGGTGATCGTGAGGTCTGAAGGATGTGCTGCATGGAAGGAAGGGATTTCTAAAAGCGCCTGACACGTACAGTTGGCCCTCAGTAGTGATGGTCAGACATTCTGGGGGTGCTGCCAAGGAAGATGACAGTTGTGGGGCTCCAAGCTGAACTCTTCTTCTGGATGGTGGGTCTGCAAGACTCGCGCTCCCACTGTCCACCTTGCTAACAAGCCCCCTAGTTACAAGCCTCTTTTTGGATCAGTGGTGCTGAGGAATTGACCGAGCAGAGAGAAATCACTGGTGGGAACTTGTCCCAGTCTGCTGTTGGGATTTCATTGGCTGCTGACAGTGCTATGGTGTCCTTAAGTCTTCTTGCTGGGGACTCAGGCTGGATTCATTCAGGTCAGATGCTTATGCAGGGGATGTGGAATAATGGGTCTGCAGGCCCTTTGGAAGGCAGAGCCAATAGGTGTGCAGGTGATGTGCAGCTGTGGGTGGGGCTTTCCCACCAACTCGACATCAAGACAGCCCCCCAAGCTCTGGGACCTTTCAATCTTCTGGAAAAGCCTCCATGGGGGTGTGCCCTGGCCTCCACCAGGACCTGGCTTAGTGTGAGAACAAGTTAGGATGGACTCTTGAGTGGCTAGACTACTGTGTCTAGCTAGACACTCTATCTAGGCTACTGTGGCCCAGTTGAAGGGGCCTTTGAAGACAGGGCAGGGTAGCATCAAGCTCTGTGGAATCGAGGAGATGCTGGGCCAGGCCCGGGTGGGGTCTGGACTCAGAGCACAGTTCCAGATATTATAGTGCATGTGAATGGCACCCCTGGGGTTGTGCAATATTTAACCTGTGTGGCCGTGCATGGCTGCCCTGTCCAGGGTCCTGGTTTGTGGATTAGCATTTCCGGGCAAAGACCCAGACCCTTGGAAACACTGAGGAAAGCAGTGAGCAGTGGAGGGGAACGCTGGTGATCTGTGGGCAGAGAAGATAGTTTGTAACCAGGTCTACCACTGAAGCTCAGGACCTCGGGCAGAGCCGCCTTGGAGCCTCTGTTGCTGCATCGTAAACACAGGATTCATTTGACAAGCCTCACTTGCTGCACGAGGTTATTGAGGATTATGTGAGCTGGGGCATGTGGAATCTTTGTAAGCTGCTGAGCAGAATGGGCAAGTTATTGCTTAGCTTTGTGTGCCCTGAAGCGGGCACCAAGTGTGGGTTAGGGGTCTTCCACATCACTGCTGTCCCTGGGAGAGGCGTGGGCACAGTCACTGCTTCTACGTGAGGTTTTGGTTTTCTGGGCCTTTCTGGGGACTGGAGCCAGTATGAGACCCAGCTCTACATGGGTGGATATTGAGGGCTTAGGGGGAATCTCAGAGGAGTCCAGAGGGGCCGCAGAGCAGAGCCTTCTACACAGTGTCCTGCTTCCGGGGACTGTGCAGCTGAGAGCCGCTGGGGAAGCTGACTGGGTGGTCTCTGAGCACCTGGGGCCTGGGCTCCCATCTGGCTACTGTTTCCCGAGGCCCAGGCAGCGCTCTGCTCGGTGTCACCACTGCACGCTGGCCATGCACCCCTGTCCTGAGTGTGTCCGGGTGGGTGTGTTCATGTCTCCTGTGGTTTTGGGTGGAGGTTCAGAGGGTGGGCTCTGGAGGGAAGCAGAGTGTGGTTTGAATCCTACTCCATCCTTTGCCACTCTGGGGTCTTGGAATGAACTGCTTTACTTTCTCAGACCCCAGTTTCTCCACCTGCAAAGTGGGCATAGGGCTTTCCCGGTGGCACTAGTGGTGAAGAACCCACCTGCCAATGCAGGAGATGTAAGAGATGCCAGTTCCATCCCCGGGTCATGAAGATTCCCTGGAGGAGGGCACGGCGATCCACTCCAGCGTTCTTGCCTGGAGGATCCCGTGGACAGAGGAGCCTGGTGGGCTACAGTCCATGGGGTGGCAAAGAGTTGGACGTGACTGACGTGACTTAGTATGCACGCAGGCAAAGTGAGGATAGTAATAGTACTGCCTCCTGGAGTCAGCAGTGAGAATTCAGAGAGCTCAGAGCTCCTTCCATACAGACGCACTCAGAGCAGGCAAGCGAGAAAGGCACCAATGGACACGACCTACCTGGGGATGGGCACTGACGGTTTAGTTGAGCCGAGGTCCAGTTAACCATGGGTGTCTCCAGATCCGATACAGATAACTGGGTGTGGCTCCCTGCACATCCAGGGCTTGGGGTCGGTGCACTGCCTGTGTGGGAGCCATGCTCTGGCCCTTAAAGCATGGGGTAGGGAGCAGGGGTGACCTTGTCTGCTCACTGGCCCCAGGAACTGCTGGGATATTTTTTGGAGGAAAAAGTAACAGCAATAGAAGTCCCTAGAACAAAACCAGTAATCTCAAAGACTCACAAAAATGAGGTGGTCTCAGAATACTGATCTGCCGTCACATACCCTAGGGCAGACACGGGCAAAGAAAGCCCCCAGAGACACAGGTCACCCCCAAGAAGCTTCCGGTCTGCAGATTTGCAAGGCTCTACTGTTCACGAATACACTCGTTTATTCCTCATTGATGTGCCCTCCATCCTGAGCTGTCTGGGTGCAGGGGCGGCAGTAAGTGAGGGAGCAAGGTGTCCTCGCGTTCCCTGCTTTGCTGCGTCAGCTCCGGCTGCCACAACAGAACACTGCAGACCAGGAGGCTTCAACCCCAGAGGCTTATTTTCTCAGTTTTTCTGGAGGCTGGAAATCTGAGATTGAGGTGTCGACAGGGATCGTTTCTAGTGAGGTCTCTTTTCCTGGCTTGTAGTCAGCCACCGACTCGATGGACATGAGTTTGAGCAAGCTCCGGGAGTTGGTGATGGACAGGGAAGCCTGGCGTGCTGCAGTCCATGGGGCTGCAAAGAGTCAGACTGAACTGAGCTGAACTGCGGCAGCCACTAGCTCTCTATGTCCTTCTGTGGACTTCACTCAGTAGGTTTGTAGAGAGAGGGAAGGAGGGAGAGAGAGAGGGGGTAGGAGAGGAGAGATGGAGGGATGGAGAGGGAGGGAGGCCAAGAGGACTCTGGTGTCTTCCTCTTCCTGAAAGGACACTAGTCCTATTAGATTAGGGCCTCACCTGCTTGACCTTTTTTAACTTGAAAGATTTATTTACAGGTCCTTTGTCCAAATACAGTCACATTGGGAGTTAGGGCTTTGAGTTGGGGGATCATAATTCATTTCATAACAAAAGCCTAGCCCAGGGTGGTGGGTGCTAAAGGGACTGTGATGGGACAAGGCAAAAATGAAGGAGGGGACCCTTCCAGACCATCAGTAAAAGAGCAGTCTAGGGCAGGGGCTGCTCATTTGGCTCAAGGAGCATGGAGAGAACAGTGGGTTTGGGAGTATCTTGTGTTGCAGTGCTTGGACCCTTACTGTGGCATAGGGCCTTGTATCTGTGACTTAACCCCTCTGAACCTCTACTTCCTCATCTGGAAAATGGGAATAATAGCATCTGCTCCATGAAATGGCTTTGAGGATAAATTAGGAAATTTGCCTAAGGGCTCAGCCCTGTCCCCAGAGCACTGTGAGACAGGGGAGTGGCAGTGATGGCCCCTGGAGCAGATGCCCTTGGGTTCCAGCATAAGGCATGGGCTAGGGTGGTGAGCGTCCTTCACTTCGTAGATGTTAATCTCAACGATGGGTTAGAGAAGAGCTGCTGGGTGTGGCCAGGCAAGGGGGGCTTAGAGGCAGACGGGGAGACAGATGTGACTTGTCCCAGGGCCCCTCAAGGTCGAGGAGATGCAGGGACTGGCAGGCAAACGAGGTGAGCATGCAGTGAGCTTCATCATCACTGGATGGGACAGATACCAGAGGTGGACACAAGCCCAGTTGAGGCAACAGAGTCCAGCCTGAGGGGCTCAGGGACCCAGCCTAGACATGTCTCACCTTTCAGCTCAGCAGCCCGCCCTTCCCTTCTGATAGGAGAGGCACCACGCCAAAACAAGGTGCTACCCAATGCCGTGGGTGACATTCAGGAGTCAGCAAGCTGTTTTACTTCATCAAAGAAGATTAAAACTTTTTTTTTTTTGGTAAAGTGCGAAGTTTCTTTTATATGATTTACTGTGATCAGGGTCATTTTAAAGGATCGGCGCTTGGAAGTGGGGCCTCCAGAGCGTTCTATAAACCAGAACAATGTGTGCTTTCTCTTCGTGGGGGCCGGTACTTACACAAGAGCCCCTGAAAGGCAGAGGGGACACCGCGGCCGCAGGTCACGAGCTGCAGCTCCTGCATCTGTGGCGTGTCTCATCCAGAGTGGACGTGATCAGTTCTGGGAGCCTGTGTTAAAGGATCGGGGCACTGGCCTTGGCTGGCTCACTGTACCCTTAAAGTTCTCCAGGGAGGTTACCGGGACTCTCTGCGGGAAACGATGCAGCCCAGGCCGGGATCTGTCTGGATGTTATTACGGGCTGAACCAACTGCATCCCTTCCGAATACTCCAGGCCTGGGGAGAGATGACCCCGTCACAGCCCCCTCTGCCCTCGGCCCACTCCACCATGGAGGTAGCGGGGGTGCCACGTCCACCTCCTGCCATCTTGCCCACCCACACCTGGCCAGATGAGAGGCAGGCGCTGTGATGTTTTCCATGTTGGTGGGCTTCTGGGTTTCCCCTGTGCTGTGTGTGCGCATGCATGTTGTGTGTTTCTAGTTAGGACTGGGAGAAACACAAAGTGAACTGTCTTGGAATCTCAGTGGAATTTCTTGGCATAGTCTTATCTTAGGAAGGAGGAGGCGACCTGAAAGTTCACTGTCCATGGCGGGAGGGTGGGTTTTCCTGGGGCCTCGCTGGCTTGAAGACTCATTCTTCTCCCCCTCTGTGGGAGCCCCAAGCCCGCCTCCGTGGACCCTGTCTGTGGGGCTGAGTAACCTAGAGCTTTGTCAGCTGTGGGGCTGACCCCCGCCAGCATGGTGTTGACACCACTGGGCGGGGCTTCCTCTCTCCAGGCCAAGCGCCTGACACTTGGTAGCTCCTTTCTCCCTCCCAGCAGCTGTCTGTGGAAGGTACTGCTCCATTCTGCAAGTTCCAGATGTGGAAGCCGAAGCCCAGAAAGGCTCTTTAACTTGCCCAAGGTGACAGCTAGAAATAGATCAGGGCACCAACCCAGACTTTCCAACTTGAAGTGTGGCTGTGGGTCAGAGAGCTTTCTGGACTCTAATTGGCTTTAGTCTCTTGCTGACCCTCCTTCTGCCCAAGAGCCCCCAAAGGCCCTCGTTGTCTTCTGGTCTCTAACCCCCCCTACATGTGCTTCCTTGAGCTGGAACACCCTTCCACTTGGCCACCTCTTTTTCTCAAGATTTGGCTCAGTGACCATCTCCTCCAGGAAGCTCTCCCTGACTGCCCCTGAAGTCCAGGCTGGATGCCCCTCCAGGTGGTCCCATGGCACCGTGGGCTTCCTCCCAGCGGATGTTGACACCTATTGTTATAAGTAGGATTCTGTTTGTTCAAGTCCTCCACCAATGCAAGCATCTTCAGGGCCGGGCTGGCTCTCAGATGTTTGATGAATGAATAAATGAGTGTATGAATGGTAACTTGAGTCTCTTGCTACAGTGTCTTGTCAGCAGGGCAGCCTGGTTACTGGGTTCCCATTCCTTCTCACCTCCCTGTGCCTTGATTTCATATGAAAGATTGAGAGGTTCACAGTGTAAATGAGGGAGCCCACTTGAAGCCCTTAAAACAGCCTTGGTTCCCCACCCCACCGCCAACTCCCCTCTTCCCCCTGCCCCGCGAGCTGGCCTTACGCTGGTGGTGCTTCTCCTCCTGGGGGGTGGGCAGGGAGGCTCACCCCAGGCTGACCTACTTCTCCCTCAGGCGTGCTCCCTGGGGCAAATGACTCAGCGTTTGAAAATCCAGCTTCTTTTTTAAGAAGCCGCATCATTCCCCATCAAACTGAAGATATTAGGCGAGGTTAAATGCCTGCTGCCCTGGAGAAGGAAATGGTAACCCACTCCAGTATTCTTGCCTGGAGAATCCCATGGACAGAGAAACCTGGTAGGCTACATACCATAGGGTCGCAAAGAGTTGGACACGACTGAGCGACTTCACTTTTTTTCTTTCTTTCTTAAATGCCTGCTGACGGGTGGGGTGGGATGAACAGTAAGAAAATTGTCTGGGTAAAACCAAGAGATTACTTAGCAAGGAGGACCGAAAATACAAGGTGGGTGTGAGAGCGTGGGAGGTGAAGAGGGGCTGAGGGAGGAGATGCAGGAATTGGGGTCAGAAATGAGACTGGACGCAGTGCTCATGGCTACAGGTCTATAGACCCCACAGCCCCCAGACCTTGAGCTCTGAGGCCACCCTGAGATTACACACACAGGGATACAGTGGGGCTGGAACTCCAAGGGGAAGGTCCTTTCCTCCTTCACCTCTTTGCAGAAGTATTGTATTGTCTCTTGCAGACTTTTCCAAACTCCACTCTGTACACAGTCCCGCCAACAGCTCTGGGAAGAGAGTTCTGCGGTCACACACAGGAGCCCACTCCTGTGTCCCCTCTTGGGTAATCACGAAGAATGTTCACATGGGAAGAGCCTCATAGAATCCTGCAATCGAGAAGTCCTTTGAGCGTTTAGGCCAGTGTTTCCCTGACTACTTGACCAGGGAACCCTCATCACAGCATCATTTCACACGTTGTTGTTGTTTAGTCACTAAGTCGTGACTGACTCTTTGTGACCCCATGGACTGCAGCACGCCAGGCTTCCCAACTTCACCATCTCTCGGAGCTTGCTCAAACTCATGTCCATTAAGTTGGTGATGCCATCCAACCATCTCATCTCTGTCGCCCTCTTCTCCTGCCTTCAGTCTTTCCCAGCATCAGGGTCTTTCTCAGCGAGTCAGCTTTTCCCATCAGGTGGCCAAAATGTTGGAGCTTCAGCTTCAGCATCAGTCTTTCCAATGAATATTTGATTTCACATGTTAACCTCATTAACTTCCTATATTTCTAGGAACCCCTTCCCTGGAAGGGGACTGGTACACTATTCATAGCATTGTGATTGAACTGACTTTTATTTGCAAACTTGAACATGAAAAGTCAATTAAAATCTGTCTTAGTTTCTCAGGGCTGCTGTAATAGGTACTGTAAACAGGATGGTTTCAAACAACAGACCTCTGTTGTCTCAGAATTCTGGAGGCCAGAAGCCTGTAGCCATGGTATCAGCAGGGTCTGGCTCCCTCTGATGCCTGTAGGGGGAGGCTCCATCCTAGTCTCTGGTAGCTTCTGGTGGATGCTGCCTCGTGGCAGAATCATGTGTCTTTTCCTCTGTGTTTACGTGACCATCTTCCCTCTGTGGGCTGTCTCTGTATCTCTTCCCTTCTTATAAGAATGCCAGGGACTTACTGGTCCAGTGTCTAAGACTCCACTCTCCCAATGCAGGGAGCCTGGGTTTGACCCCTGGTCAGGGAACCAGATCCCACAGGCTACAACTAAGAGTTTGCATGTTGCAACCAAGATAAGAAGATCCTGCCTGTTGCATCTAAGACCTGGAGCAGTTCAAAAGGAAAAGGAAAAGCCAGCTGGATTGGATTAGGATCTCATCCTAGCCTAGCATGACCTCATCTTAACCAATCACATCTGCAAGGACCCTGGTTTCACACCAGGTCACATTTTCAGGTGTTGGGAGTTGACTTCAGTATACAACACGTTCGCAACAGGTGGTTCTGGTCTGGGAATTCACTGTAACCATCCGGAAAGGTGCTTTCTCCATCTTTGGGGATCTTGGCAATAATGTCACGTGCAGAGTTAGTGTGGATAGAGTTACTGCCTGCTGGTCACTATGCAGATTGTATTATGAATACAAACAGCATCTCGCTGCACCTCACCACAGGTGAGCTGGAGTTTAAAGCCAGGTCCGTGTGTTGGCACCATCCTGGCTTTTAGGTTCTGTGCTGTGCAGTTTCTGGTCGAAATCAATAGCTGGCTTCAGGTCAAGTCCGCTTGTCTCCCAGATGCTTCTTCCACTTGCTCACTTCTTTTTCTTTTTTTTGGCCTTCGTATGTTAATTGGCCGTTTAGATTGGACATGTAGTGAGCTTATGTCCCTATCCTTTGCACGCTTTCCCTTTTCTTCCTATTATCAGTTTGTGAGAACTCTGTGTGTGTGTGTGTGTGATTTATTTTTGGCTGTGCTGGGATTCTGTCGCTGTGCAGGCTTTCTCTAGTTGCAGGCAGGCTTTCTCTAGTTGCAGGGAGTGGTGACTACTCTCTAGCTGAGGCTCAGCAATTGTGTCACATGGGCTTAGTTGCCCCGAGGCATGTGGGATCTTCCCGGATCAGGGATCGAACCCGAGTCTCCTGAGCCGACAGGCAGATTCTTCACCACTGAGCCGCCAGGGGAAGCCCCAGTTTGTGAGATCTCTTTGTCTAGGACAGCTACTAACACTTTCTCTCTCAAATGTAAATATTTTCCCACTCCACAGTTTGTTTCCTTAATTTATTATATATTTTGTTATTCAAGAATTCAGTATGCTTTTGCCAAGATGTCTTTATTTTCTTTTGTATGCTTTGAATTTCCTATCTCTATGAAAAAGATTTGCCAATATGGACTTCATATTTTCTCGTCTCCTAAATTAAATCATTTTTCTTGTTTTACTTTCTTGCATGTAAACATTTATTCCAGCTGGAACTTACTTTTGCCAACAGAACTTAAGAGTCTGAGGTAGGGATACAACATTATTTTCATCCAGAAAGATACCCACTTGGGCTAGCACCATCTGTTAAGCCATCCTTTCCCGCTGAATTTCCACTCGCTCCTGTCGAATTTTTTCCAGGGAGGACAAGGCTGGGAAGCTGTCATGGAGGAGGTATGGTTTTGGGAACTGCAGGAGTGTTGGGATGAGGTGCTTTGATGAGGGGAGGAGCCTGTGGAAGAAGGGAAAGGAGTTGAGGTCGGAAGGGTTTGACTGAGGATAAGAGGTTATGGGGTCAGAGAGCTGAACAATGTCAGGTGCTCCACTGTCACCCCTGGAGGAGCCACCCCTCCAGCTGCGGCGAGGCCAGCGCTTCTGGGACAGGGAAGCCTGTGAGGGCGCGGTGTGCCCTTGTCCACAGGGTGTGGTCCCAGAGGCATGGCGGTCTGGGGTGTTGATGAGAAGGCAGAGGCACATGCCTGGGACTTGAGGAGACAGGTCAGAGGGATTCCTCAGAGGCTGGAAAACAGCAGGAGCCCAGTTTCCTTGATGCTGGCCGTGGATGCAACACCCACTGCCATGTCCTGCACACACGCCCACCTCCCCACCCCACCCCACAGCAACACTCACCTTCCGAGGATGCCAATGGATTCTTCCCTGAAGCATCTCCTATTTTGTATGGGCATGTGCTTGCCCTGTGCAGTCCAGAAATGGTAATTAATTATCTGTCTTCAGGAGCAGACCTCAATACAGGATGGGTGAGTTTTGGTGTACAAATCCTCAGCTTGTTTGTTTGGTCCTTAGATGGGCAACTCTGAGCAGTGGTCTGCACCCTCCCCAAAGGTCCTCACGGGGACTCAACTCCAGTTGCCCATGGCGATGATCTTGGGAACACACCTTTCCCTCTTTCTTTCCCTCACTCCCCTACCTGAGTTTCCAGGAACCACCTCTCAGATCAACTCCTGGCACTCACATCCTTATCTCAGAGGCTGCTGCTGGGGCAACCCAAACTCCAGTGTTAGGTCAGCATCCCAGGGGGCTGGTGGAACCATCTCATCTCTGCGGCTTCAGGTATGGGGGAGGGGAGTGTGAGCCTCTGGGGAAGGGAGGAGAGGCTTGCAGAGTTTGCCCTCAGGGAAGGCTTAGCATTGGAGGCTGTGAGCAACAGAAACTCCATTCTAACTAGTTTAACCCAAACCAGGCTCCTCTGTCCATGGTATTCTCTAGGCAAGAATACTGGAGTGGGTAGCCATTCCCTTCTCCAGGGGATCTTCCTGACCCAGGGATCGAACCCAGGTCTCCTGTATTGCAGGTGGGTTCTTTACCATGTGAGCCACCCAGGGAAGCCCACAATATTGACTTACAGAGCTGAAAAACTCTGATGATGGTACTAGTCTGATGATGGCACTAGCCTGAGACATGGCTGAGCCCAAGGGCTCAAGCCAAATCAGCAGTTCTCTCTCCATGGCTCACCTGATTCACTTGTGGTTGGTTTCATTCTGGAAGAGGGGCTGTTCTCTAGCCCCAGGTTTATACTCTGCGATTCATGGGGTCTCAAAGAGTTGGACATGACTGAGCGAGTGAACTGAACTGAGCTTAACAACCCCATTGGAAAGAGTCTTCCTCTCCTCCAGTAATTTTAGGGAATGTCCCAGCCCCAACTCTCACTCATTAAAGTCCGGTGAAAGACCAAAGTCTGCACCAATCCTTGAAGCCAGGTGGAGGGGGTGACTGACCGGCCACCCTGGGGAGTGAGCTCAGCCTCCTAAGATGGGGGGTCTTGTCTTTCCCTGCAAAGAGGGGCTCCATTCTCTATGGAAGAAGGGACAGGAAAGTGGAATCAACAGATGAGGACGGGTAGGTTGGTTGGCGAGGGACAAAGAACAGCCGGGACAGGAAGGCAGCAGGAAAAGGGACAGTTTCGGTGACTTTCTTGCAGAGCCCAGGACTCTCTAGTTGTGCACGCTGGCTTAGTTGCTCTGTGGCGTGTGGAAGCTCAGATCCCTGCCCAGAGATTGAGTCTGCATCCCCTGCATTGGAAGGCAGATTTTTTTTTTTTGTGGTGAAGGTTATATAAATTACAAAGGTTATATAAGGTTACAAAGGTTATATAAATCTATCTTAACAGGCTCTGAGAGTTTTCCCCTTCACCCATAGGTGAAAAGGCAATGACCAAAGTTTTCCCACTCTGTAAGAGCTTTGTGCAGCAATGTCCATGTGGATCTGTTCCCATAGCATTTTTGGACTGGGTCGGAAGCCTTCCTCTGGAGTCCGGCCTCGCGTGGAAGGAGCCAGCTGGGGCCATGACTTCCCACTTCTAGGGCAGGCGGTGTGCAGCTGCGGGCGGGGTCAGTCCTGCAGAGACTCCGCCAGTCTGTGGCTCCCAGGAAGGTCATCTGAGTGAGACACGCTGGGGCTGGGGAAGGAGCCCGAGTTCCGAGGTGACTGGAAGGGGGTGGCGGGGGACGTGGGGGACCTCTTGGGGCTGCACAGGGTCCCGGTTTGGAGCTTCCAGAGCAGCTCCTCGTTCTCCAGGGAGAGGCACTTGTTGCCCTTGCACGCCTTCTCTAGCGACTCCTGCAGGACTGCCTGCTCCGTGGAAAGTTGCCTGGAAACTGCCATGTGCTTGTCTATCTGAGCTGTTAATTTTTCATGCTCCTGCTGGAACCGCTTCAGGTTGCCCACCAGTGCTGTGTTATCGTCCACCAGTTTCTCCATCTTCATTCACTTGATGTCCCGTTGGCACAGCCTCTCATTCTTGATCTCCAACACAGCTTTCAGGCTTTCTAACTCATGCTCCAGATACATGATCTGAGGGTTTTTTAAAATTTGCTTTCTCTCCTGATATTCTTTTCTTCTGATTTCAACTTTTTATTTAAAGCATCGTTTTCACTCTTCAGATCATTGATTTTGTTTCTCCAGTGATTCCTGCTTCTCGTAAAGCATATCCTTAAGGGATTTCTTTTCCATTTCATGGCTTTTCTTGATTTCTGAAAGAAGGCGGATTCTTAACCACTGGACCACCAGGGAAGTCCCAAGGGGGCTTATTTTTAAAACTTTTAATTTGGAAATGGTTTTAGAGTTACCCAAGATTTGGAAAGATAATACAACTTTCCTGTGTGTTCTCGTTCAGTCTTGTGTAAACATCTTATGTGCCCACAGTGCATTTACCAAACCTAAGAAATAGTGTTACTATTAATGAAACTACAGACTTCATTCAGATTTCCCCAGTTTTACCCACTGAGTCCGTTTTTCCTTTTTAGGATCCATCCAGGATCCTAGTTTGCTTTTGGTCACTGCATGTTTTTATTTATAGTTATCATGTGTCTCCTCCAGTCTGTGACTGATTTTGCCATCTTTCTCTACCTTTCATTACCTGGACAATTTGAGAGAAGCTATCAGCTATTTCGTAGAACATCCCTCAGCATGGGTGTACCTGTCATTTTCTCCTGAGGACACTAAGCTCACGGATTTGGGAACAAAGACCAAACAGGGGAAGTCTTGTCGGTGCATCGTACCTAAGGGCTCAGGGTACCAATGTGCTTTCCCACTGTGCTGCCTGCCAGGCTCTCTGCTGTAAAGTTCATATTTCCCCCTCTTCCACACTCTATTTGGGGTTCCAGGCTTTGGACAAGCTTTATCCTGGAAATGGGGAGCAGACACCCTCTCTGTCCGCCCTGAACCTCCTGGGTTCTCCCTCTTGCCAGGACCAGGCCTCTTACACAGACCAGAGTGGATGCTGGTGCTGTGTACCCCAGCCCCCTTCACTCTCCAGAAAGGCCAGTGATGGCTTCTTCTCCAGCTTCAGAATCTCAGGGCCATCCTGTCTGCTGGGTCAAATAGTTTCAGAGGTGGCTGGTTTAGGGCTCTAGTTGTGTACATCTGGATTCTAATTGGCAAACTTGGGCCTACTCCAGGTATGGCTCTGCCCCAGCTTCCTGGAGAAACCGAGTGTTTTCTCTGCAATGAGGAGGGTTTTTTTCCAGGGCAGTTAGGAGAGTTTGCTTGCAGAAGCAGGAGTAAGTGAGTTACCTAGGAGGCCAGCGGTGTCTCTCACCTGTTGGGAGAAGATGGATGTCTCTACTGCAAAGAAGGAGGTGGGGGATCTCCTGGTGGCCTGAGAGTGGGGCTCACAGAGTGGGGGGGACACCAGCTCTGGTCCGAGCTGCTGGTGACAGCTGGTCTGCCAGGGTCTCTGCTGACCTGCGGCTGCTCTCTGGAATCGAAACATTTTGTAGATTCAGTCATTTGGGTCTTGTTGGCAATTCTCTTCTGAGGGATAATCCATTGCTGGAGCAAGTAAGACCCTGTGCTTTGAAAGGAGGCCGAGACTATAAAAATAAGCATGGTTGGTGACCCAGAAAACTCGGAAGTTTGTCCGATTCCTGTGCATGTATGGAATTTGAGCACTTTAGCTCCTCCTGGCATCCAGGCTGGGAAGACACTGGGTTTGGGCTTGGTGTCAGTCCCATGAGATGCAGGCCTTGGCTGCACCCTCCATTAGCTTGGGGTGACCTCGGGCAAGCCACCTGGCCTCCAGAGCCTGGTGTCTCCTCTGAGAAATGGGGATAATAATAGCGCAGCCATCGTGTTTTGCAGCTCAGGGGCTGTTTGGATTTGAGGTCATTAGGCAGGCAGGAAATTAAAAATACATATTTGCACGAGGACTATTTTCTGCTTGGCCCAAGAAGGAGAAACAAGATTTGGGTGCTGGGTGCCTGGGGCCGAGAGGGATACTAGGGTGGTGGGGAGGACCCCGTTTGCCTCCGTTACCTTTGCCCAAAGGACTGGCTCTGAGTCCCGTGAAGCAGGAAACAGAAGTGGCTGCCTTGGGGAAACTTAGCAAGATGTGGGGCTCAAATGTTGCTGCTTGGGGCCCAGGGTACAATGTGGGCCTGGCCAGGAGGGCCCCTGGGCCGTTTGAGCCTGGATACTGCCAGGGCTGGGGGAACACCACGAATACCTGGAAGATTTCCAGCCCTGGGAGATGGTGTCTGAATACCAGCACCAGGGCAGGGTGGGACATGTCCCTAGAGGGGCTTGTGGGCAGCAATGAAGAGTCTGGAGTAGAGTAAGGTGAGCAGAGATCAAGCCTGAGCCCATGGGAGCCCCAGGAACACCTGGAACAAGGGTCAAAGAGGCTGAGATCCTGAGGGTGGTGGCCTCAAGCTGGTGAGATGCAGGCTCCGTGGCCGCGGGGCCCCCAGATGGACCTGCAGGGATGGTCGAGGACACTGGGCTATTATAACACCTTTCTCTTAAGACTGGGGGCAGGTGAGAGCACCAGGGGCAGGCATTGTCACAGCACTTGAAGTGTTGTGACAAGCTCCAGTGCGCCACACCCAGCCACCTTGTCATCGCTCTGAGCCTCAGTTTTCACACGTGTGAAATGGAGATGATGGAAATGCTCTCCTTCCCCCAGGATCGTTCTCAGTCGTATCTGACTCTTTTGTGACCCCATGGACTGTAGGCCACCAGGCTCCCTCGGTCCATGGGGATTGTCCAGGCAAGAATACTGAAGTGGGTTGCCATTTCCCTCTCCAGGGGATCTTCCTGAATCAGGGATCAAACCTGTGTCTCTTGTGCCTCCTGCATTGGCAGGCGGATTCTTTACCACTGAGCCACCTGGGAAGCCATTATGAGGATAAAAGGACATAAATATGACTTCTTCTCCGAGGCTGAATGACAGGTACAAAGTCACACAGCTGAGCATCGGGGTCAGATTCTGTTTGTGTCGTAATAAGAGACGTATCCCTGAATAGCCGATGCTCAGCAGGCGGTTGAAGGAAGAAGTGAATGCTGTTCCCATATTCCACTAAAGCCTGAAGTGCTATTTGGAGAAGTCCTGTTATGAACACACTCCAGCAGAAACAAGCAGAACCTGAGCTCTGAGCAATGAAAGCACCTGATGGTCACTGAGAACTGGCCCCAAGCCTATTACATGCTGCTTTCTTTAATCCTTGTAATGATCCCATGAAGTGGGTCCTATGACTAGAACCCAATTCCCACTGAATATCATTCCCATTGTGTAGCAAAAGGACCAAGTCTTGGAGAGGCCAGGTGACTTGCCCGAGATTCCAAGGAGGTAAGAGGCCAAGCCAGGGTTTGAACCAGGTGGCTTACTCCAGTGCCCAAACGTTCTACCTTTTTTGCAGCTGATGGTGGTAGAGAACTTGGTCCCAGGTATCCAGTGGGCAGGCCAACCCTGGACTCCATCTCTGGTTAACCAACCCAGGCCCCCCACTTCACCACACCGCTAACGAGCAGTTTCTAGACAGTTGCTGCCAGGAAACACAAGACCCCAGGTTTCCTACAGGAATTACATTAAAGGCTTAAGAGGCAGAGAATGTTTCAGAATAGCTATTGGAGCCAACAATTATTATTATTTTTGTGTGTGCAATGGGTAAAATTTCTCTCTCTATTCTTACTCCCCTGCTAAACCACTCAATTGAATAAGTAAGAGAAACAGCAGCATGTGTTATTTGAAAACTGTTTAGTGCAATTACCTCTGCAGACTTCACTGAATTTGAAAATGATAGATGGCAAATCTTAATTTCCCAAGCTCTCCATCCTGGCAAGCAGTTTGTTAAAGACTAGCAGTGCAGCTAATCGCTGGTGCATAATGCCTGCAAATACAACGTTTTTCCTTTTTATATAACACATTATGCTAATCACCCTGTATTCCATTTTTCAATAAAAGGTCAGCAGAGCACTGTTTGTTCAGAATGTGCAATTTAAACTTCATGTCTGTCATTAGAGATAATCTAGGTTTGCTGTATCAAGTGGGGTTGTCATAGAAACCAGACCCGCAAGCTCTGTTTACGGCCTTTGGAGAATAAACACTTTGCATTTATTTCTCTGGAAAGGGGGAAAAAAAACCCACATCAGAAATCATCGAACAATTAAGTGAGGTTTGAAAACAAAGCAGTGATAGCCTAGAAGAGAGAGCTATGTCATTCATCAAAAGTCAATAACTGTCACACAGTTGGGATACCGGGGCATTCTAGCAGGTGACTGGCGGAAGTGGTGGAATATTTCCCCTGGGAAGAACAAGTAAGGGAGAGTGGATGTGTTATTATGCCAAGTACAGAATTAATTTAAGTGTGCTAATGGGCTTTATGCAAGCTAATATACCCTTGAAAAATATTTTATATAATTTGCATCAAGTGCCTGATTAGGCTTTTTTGTGCCATATATTTGGATATTCATTTGCCAGCCTCACATAGCTGAAATGATTCCACAGTATGGTTTTTCTGATCTTTCTCTCCTCATTTATAAAGACCCTCCCTGGAAGCAGTTCAGAGATTCTGGGCTTAAACATTTTAAGACCCTGCTTGAGTAGCTTTACCATATTTATCAAACAGAAATGCAGGATGCATTAAATTTGAATTAAATGTGACCACTTTTAAATTTGAATACTTTTTAAAGCATAATTATGCCCCAAATATTTCATGAAATATGCTGAAGTTATTCATTGCTTATCTGAAATGCAAATGTAACCGGGTGTCCTATATGAAATCTGTCTTCCTGTGTCTGGGGCTTCCAAGGAGGTGAAGAGGTAATTCTCGGACCTCCTCTGCCAGTCTCAGACCTGTGATTCCTTTAACAGGTGAATTAGAAACCTGTGCATGGGATGTGTGTACCTGTTACTGTTCAGTCTCCTAGCCGTGTCCGACTCTTTGTGACTCCATGGTCTGCAGCACGCCAGGCTTTCCTGTCCTTCACCATCTCCCAGAGTTCGCTCAAACTCATGTCCATTGATCTGATGATGCCATCCGACCATTTCATCCTCTGTTGCCCCATTCTCCTGCCCTCAGTCTTTCCCAGCATCAGGGACTTTTCCAATGAGTCGGCTTTTTGCATCAGGTGTCCAAAATATTGGAGCTTCAGCTTCAGCATCAGTCCTTCCAATGAATATTCAGGGTTAATTTCCTTTAGGATTGACTGTGCATGACGAATCCTGTTATGTCACGGTGTAATTGTGGCTCTAATGTGCTGGAGGCACCAAGCAGAGTCAAGTGCAAAAAAGTCACCCACCTGGAAACAACCAAACACCGCCTGGCACAGCCACCCCACAGGGGAATGCTTCTAGGGGTTTTCCACTGAAAGAGGACCTCCTTCCCAGGGCTGGGAACTTGCTGCCCCCAGTCCTTTCTGGATCTAGTCTCTCGTTTTTTTGGAGCTGGGCCAGAGGAAGGACCTGAGGCTGATCTGTGGGGTGTGATGCTCAATTCAGGGCTCAAAGTGTGGGGTTCTATGAACTGTGGCCCTGGCTCCGGGTAACTTCACTGTTGTAACCTCCCCGCCCCCCATCTTGGTGCAGGAGCTGCAAGAGACACGGGTTTGATCCTTGGGTCAGGAATATCCCCTGGAGAAGGGCATGGCAACCCACTTCAGTATTCTTGCCTGGAAGAAACCCCATGGACAGAGGAGCCTGGTGGCCTACAGTCCATAGGGTCACAAAGAGTCGGACCAAACTGAAGCAACTTAGCATGCATACCACCCATGTGACACCATTCGCAGAAATCTGGTAATTGGCAGAAGGTGCGTTCGTTAGACAATTGGATTCAGGTTGATGAAGTGAAGTAAAACCCAACACACATTTCAGCATGTGAGAATTCAGTGTTTGCTGTCCTGGCTCAGGCACCTCAGGGGACCCAAAGCCAGAAGACAGCCAGTCCTCCAGAGGGGTCTTGGCCAGCAGAGTCTCAGCCAGTCAAGCACCAATGTTGCTCGAGAACCGGCAGATGGTCCAAGTGCCAGAGCAGGGCAGAAACAAAGTGCCAGGAGAATGTGTGGGAGGAAGAGATGGGTTCTACCCCGGGGCATCTAGGGAGCCTTCTTGGAGAAGAGGGATTCACAACTGATTTTTGAGTACAGAGTATTAAATCAGATTTAATCTTTGATCTTCGAAGACAGAGTATTAAATCAGATTAGTTAACACTAAAAACTATGTCTCTTACAAGGACACTCTCACTGGCTTTGGGGGCCACTCCAATTCAGCACCATCTCATCTTCATCCTTAATTACCTCTGCAGGGACCCTATTTCAAGATAAGGTCATATTTTGAGTTCCTAGGTAGATACGAATTTTTTGGAGGAGGCTAGTCAACCCATTACAGTTGCCAGTGATGAAATCTTATGCTGCTGCTAAGTCGCTTCAGTCGTGTCCGACTCTGTGCAACCCCCACTCCATGGACTGTAGCCTACCAGGCTCCTTTGTCCATGGGATTTTCCAGGCAAGAGTACTGGAGTGGGTTGCCATTGCCTTCTCTGATGAAGTCTTATAGATTCCACCAAATGTAGAGTTTCTGCTTTCTCTTGAACTATCAGGTCTGGCCCTGGTGGTCTGTAATAGGCCGGTCAGAGGGACAGCCGGCCTTTTCCCAGGTCTGCCCTCTCCAGGTACCAGGTGCCCTGCTCAGTTCTTCACCTGCCCAAGCCCTGCTTTAGTTCAGGTGGAGCCATCACAGGGCCTCTGTGTGGCTGGAATCTGCTTCCTCTTTTCCCAGCTCCTTCCTAACGCCTTCTTCATGATGTGCACTCAGTTATTCTATACATGAACTACTGGTTAACAGTATTTATCTCCAGAGTCACAAATATTTGATTCCAAGAAGGCAAGGGCAACTCACTCCAGTACCCTTGCCTGGAAAATCCCATGGCCAGAGGAGCCTGGTAGGCTGCAGTCCGTGGGGTTGCTAAGAGTCGGACGTGACTGAGCGACTACACTTTCACTTTTCACTTTCATGCACTAGAGAAGGAAATGACAACCCACTCCAGTGTTCTTGCCTGGAGAATCTCAGGGACAGAGGAGCCTGGTGGGCTGCCGTCTATGGGGTCGCACAGAGTCGGACATGACTGAAACGACTTAGCAGCAGCAGCAGGGACACCAAATTGAGACCCACGCAGCATCAAAAATGCAGTGTGTGTGTGTTAGTTGCTAAATCATGTTCGACTTTCTGCAACCACATGGACTGTAGCTCTCCAGGCTCCTCTGTCCATGGAATTCTCCAAGCAAGAATACTAGAGTGGGCAGCCGTTCCCTTCTCCAGGGGATCTTCTAGACCCAGGGATCAAACTCATGTCTCCTGCGTTGCAGGCAGATTCTTTATTGTTTGAGCCACCAGGGAGCTGCAGGTCAGGTGATTGAGAGCCCTGGGACACAGGACAAGGAGGGAGGGTGTAGGCTCCCAGACCAGGCAAGCCATACACCTCCTGCTCTGATCCCTCTGTGGTCTTGGATGAGTAACTCAGTTTTAGCTAGCTTCGGTTTTACACCTGTGAAATGGGTATAATAATAGTTCCCTTCAACGTTGTGAAAACTTGAAATACTGTGTGTAAAGTGCCCGGCACAGTGCTGGCATGCAGTAGAGTCTTAATAAATATCTGGTGAATAAATGATGCATGAACTAGTCTGAACTTGGAATCATTTCCAGCTAAAATAGGCTAAATAGTTGAGGTGCAAATAGTAGTATCCAAACCACACAGAAGAAATCAGAAAAGAAGGTGATAGAATATTCCAAGAAAGATGTTTCTTGGCCCTGCAATGCAATAAACTATGCAGTTTTCTCAGTCAAAAGGGAATTCCCTCCGAGATCAGTAAGTGGTAATTCCAGAAACAGTAATAATGACAAACCTCAATGGTTATGCCAATAGGTGTAGCATTTATGTAATTAGGGAGCAAAGTGAGATATTTTTCCAACATTAGGATAGCATTTCCAATTGTGTGTATATTCTAAAAGCAGTTAATATTAACAGGTGTTCTGTGAAAATAGAGTTTCTGGTTAAACAGTTTGGAAAAATACTCAAGTATTAAAGTTTTCTCTGCAGCAGGAATTTCCAGAGCCTTTACTCTGTTAATATGAAGTATGGATGTCCTAAATGAGTATAGAGCATGGAGTATTTCCCAGATGTATTTGGGCAGAGAAAACCACCTCCTCCCATCTCTTTTTTTTGGGACTAGCAAGGCATAGAGCCCAGCACTGGGAAAACACATCATGCTTTCTGATGAGTACTGTTCCCCCCACCAAATTCTAGATATTTTTGTAGGTTTCAGGAGGGCTCTAGCCCTGATTAGAAATGGCTGGCTGCACAGTCCGGGATTTTTGGTTACGAGATGACAGGCTAAACAAAGGGCTATGAGAGGAAAGAAACTGGGCCCTGAGCCTATCTGAACGAAGTCACCTTGAAGGCAACCGGTCAGAGATTCCTGAAGGCAGCCTACAGACTGCCCAGATAGGAAGGAAGGGATGGGGAGAGCCAGGGCAAAGCTTCCCCACATGGACTCCCACCTCCAGGAGTCCAGGAGGTTCCAGGACCTCCAGGCCCAAATCTTATTTTCAGAGGAGCTTCCAGCTAAAGTGCTGGAACACAGAGAGGGCTTCCTGGGTCTAGGGGCTGGAGATGGCCTGTTCCTGAAGCTGTCACCTTCAGGCTCCTTATTTCTCTGCCACTAAACCCCACAAGCAGGCTCTGCCTGGTAAACTTCCATCCATCAAGACTCGAGAACCTAGGCAAAATTTATCAGCTTTAGGGTTTAAGCCTTAGGTTCTATCTCTAAGTCATTCTTTTTTGTTGACTAACTAATTTTTATTTGTTTGTTTTTGGCTGCAGTGGGTCTTTGTTACCATGTGCGAGATTTCTCTAGTTGCAGCAAGTTGGAGCTCCTCTCTAGTTGTGGTGCTCAGGCTTCTCATTGTGGGGGCTTCTAGAGTTGTGGAGCACAGGCTCTATCTAGAGCGCCGGCTCAGCAATTGTGACGCATGGACTTCGTTTCCCCCTGGCATATGGAATCTTCCCGGACCAGGGATTGAACCCACGTTCCCTGCACTGGCAAGCAGATTCTTAACCTTTGCACCACCCAGGAAGTCTTCTTTAAGTCATTCTTTACAATTCCGCTCCTCATATCTCTTGGCAGTTCAGTCACGTGTCTCTCCTAGCTGTGAAGGAGGCAGAAAAATGAGTCTTTTACCTGTGTGCCCTTGTGTCTGCCTGAAAAATCAGTGCTGTCTTAAGAAAAAAGATGGGGATACTGAGAGGATATGTGCATGCTAAGTTGCTTCAGTCATGTCTGATTCTTTGCCACCGTATGGACTGTAGCCTGCCAGGCTCCTCTGTCCATGGGATTCTCCAGGTAAGAATACTAGAGTGGGTTGCCATGCCCTCCCCTAGGGATCAGGACCCATCACAAGGATCAAACCTGCGTCTCTTATGTCTCCTGCATTGGCAGACGGGTTCTTTATCACTAGGGGCATCTGGGAAGTCCACTGGGAGGATCAGTTCAGTTCAGTCTCTCAGTTGTGTCCGACTCTTTGCGACCCTATGAATCGCAGCACGCCAGGCCTCCCTGTTCATCACCATCTCCTGGAGTTCACTCAGACCCACGTCCAGCGAGTCTGTGATGCCATCCAGCCATCTCATCCTTGGTCGTCCCCTTCTCCTCCTGCCCCCAATCCCTCCCAGCATCAGAGTCTTTTCCAATGAGTCAACTCTTCGCATGAGGTGGATACTGGGAAGTAACTAACAGTCTGCTGCAACATCCTTACTTAACTTTGGACAATACACTCTTTTTGTTTATTTTTTTAAATTAAAATTCCATACAAGCTCATGGATGAAAATCTGAAAAATGTTGGCAATTTTCAAAAACAGAAGCGCTATCGGTGACCCTATCCTGCTTCTTAGAGATAACTATTATTAGCTGTGTATATAAATGTTCCCTCCCCCTGCTGCCCAATTTTGAGGTCATATCTTAAATTTGATCTTCCATCCTGCCTTTTCACCATATTTTTGCATGTCATTGAAAACCCTTCACAAGTATTTTTTTAACAATGACGAGAGATGTATCATATGGCTGTAATTATATGTACTTAGTTAACCTCTAATGGTTATTGAAATTGTTAGCAATTTTTTATTATTAACAATAAAGAACATTTCCTGAGTTTTGACCTCATTTTGGATGATTTCCTCAGGGTTTGTTCCTAGAAGTGAAATTACTGGTTCACATGGGCTGAACTTTGAAAGTTTCTTGAACACACAATGTCAGATTGCTTTCCTGAAAGCTAATTCACCTCACTTCCTCCAGGATTGAGAAGAGATATAGGTTTTAAAAAATGTGTTGGCCTTACTTTTGTGATAGTGGTGATCAATTGATTATTGAAAAATCCTCCTCTCTGCCCTGTTATCTACCTGACGTTCTGCCACACAGCTGACGTCTCTGTGCTGTAGAGAGGATGGGGGCCATGGGTGCTGTAACCCACAGAGCAGGCAGGTTCCAGGTTCTCATTAACGTTCCAGAGAGATCTTTGGCCACAGTCCTGTGCCCCAAGTGTGGGACGATGCTGATCGTCTCATCAGTGTGATGGTTTCCACCCTTCTCCAAGTTTTCCTGCCTCTCTTTGTCCCCCGGCTGGTTCTTTGAGAGCTCTGATCACCAGAGGAGAGGTTAAAGACGACTGCTGTAATCCGTTCTGTCCATTCAGAAGGGTCAGTTTCACGGGCCTTAGTTCCTTCTGTCACCAGTTGATGATGTGGTCACCAGCTCTTTAGGAGGTGGACTTGAGGCCAGTCTTTGGGGCTATAACAGACACAGGGTCAGTTCTCCATTCATGACAGCAGTAGCAGCTGTCAGAGAAACCTGGATGTGAGACAGTCAAAGAAAGCTAACACTTTGCCTTCTGCGAGTCTGAAGAGGAGAGCTCTCTGTCTTTCCTGTTCAAAAAGGAAATATTAAAAAGATCTTTAAAAATAATTTTAGAGCAGGGCTTCCCTGGTGGTTCAGTGGTTAAGAATCCACCTCACAATGCAAGGGACACTGGTTTGATCCCTGATCTGGAAAGATCCCATATTCTGCGGGGCAGATAAGCCCGCAAGCTGCAACTGCTAAGCCTGTATGCCACAGCTACTAAAGCTCACACTCCTAGAGCCTGTGCTCCACATCAAGAAAAGCCCCAACAATAAGAAGAATAGCAACGAAGACCCAGCACAGCCAAAAAAAAAAAAATGTTTAGAGCAGCTTAAGATTTACAGCAAAATTGCCAAAATAATAGAGTTCCCATGTACACAAAGCCAGTTTCCCCAATTGTTAACACCTTACATTAGTGTGTTACACATTTGTCACATTGCACGAACAATGACTGACACTATCACTAACTAAAGTCCATACTTTATTCAGATTTCCTTTGTTTTTACCAAACGTGCATTTCTCTCTTCAGAATCCCATATTGGAAACCATGTTTTATTAGTTACCATATCTCCGTAAGCTTCTCTTGGCTGTGATAGCTTCTCACATTTTCCTTGTTTTGGATGCCTTTGACAGTTTTAAAAATAATTTTATTTATTGGTTTTTATTTTTGGCTGTGCCGGGTCTTCGTGGCTGCTCCGGCTTTCCTCTAGCTGTGGCAAGCGGGGGATACTCTCTAGGTGCGGTGTGCAGGCTTCTCATTGTGGTGGCTTCTCTTGGGAAGTACAGGCTCTAAAGGTGTGTGGGCTTCAGGAGTTGCGGATGCCGGGCTCTGGAGCACAGGCTTGGTAGCTGTGGTGCACAGGGTTGGCTGTTCCACAGCATGTGGGATCTTCCTGCTCCAGGAATCGAACCGCTGTCTCCTGCATTGGCAGGCAGATTCTTTACCACTGAGCCACCAGGGAAGCCCAGCTTTGACAGTTTTGAGGAGTACTGGTCAGCTATTTTTGGGCTTCCCTCATAGCTCAGTTGGTAAAGAATCTGCCTGCAATGTAGGAAACACGGGTTCGATTCCTGGGTCGGGAAGATCCCCTGCAGAAGGAAATGGCAACCCTTCCGTATTCTTGCCTGGAAAATCCCATGGATAGAGGAGCCTGGCGGGCTACCATCCATGGGGTTGCAAGAGTCGGACACGACTTAGCTATTTTGTAGAATATCCCTCAATTGGGATTTGTCGGTTCCTTCCTCACCTGCCTTGGTTTTAGGAGGAGAACCACACAGGTAAACAGCCATTCATATCAAGGGTGTATGTTATCAGCATGATAGCACTGTGGGTGTTAACCTTGATCAACTGGCCTAGGTAGTGTTTGTAGGCGTCTTCCCTATAGAGTGACTTTCCCTCCTCCTTTTCTTACTGTGCTCTGTGGTTGGAAGTTATTATGTGTAGCCTGTACTTACAGACTGGGAGTTAGCCACTTCCCAGAAAGCAAAGTATTTATATAAATTATTTGGAATTCTTTTGCATGCAAGATTTGTCTGTTCTTCCCCATTAATATATTTGTTATTTGTTCATTTCTTTATATCATTGTGGATTCTTGGGTTCCTTTTGCACGAATTATGCCTATATATTTTTATAACAGCGTTATTGACATTCACCACACAATTCATCCATTTAGGGCTTCCTGGGGGCTCAGACAGTAAAGCGTCTGCCTACAATGCGGGAGACCCGGGTTCAATCCCTGGGTCGGGAAGATCCCCTGGAGAAGGAAATGGCAACCCACTCCAGTACTACTGCCTAGAAAATTCCATGGACTGAGGAGCCTGGTAGGCTATAGTCCATGAGTCACAACAGAGTTAGACACGATTGAGCGACTTCACTTTCACTTTATTGACATTCACCACACAATCCATCCATTTAAGGTATTGTTTGTTTAGTCATGTCTGATTCTTTGGGACCTCATGGACTGTAGCTCACCAGGCTCCTCTGTCCATGAGATTTCCTGAGCAAGAATACTGGAATGGATTGCCATTTCCTTCTCTAGGGATCTTCCCCAACCTGGGGGCTCAAACCCATGTTTCCTGCATTGGCAGGAGGATTCCTTACTGCTAAGCCACCTGGGAAACCCATTTTTATTTTTGTTCAGTCGGTAAGTTGTATCCAGCTCTTTGTGATCCCATGGACTGCAGCACTCCAGGCTTCCCTGTCCTTCACCAATCTTCTGGAGTGTGCTTAAACTCATACCCATTTAGAGCCTATGCAAAGTATACAATTCAATGTTTTTTAGTATACCCAAGTCGTGGGTCAGGGCAGACACTGAGTCACTTCCTCATCCAGGGCCGCAGCTGGTGTCAAACAAACCTGGACATGAGACAACAAAGAGAGCTGAGACAGCAAAGAGAGCTGAGACAACTGCAGCCACAACAACATTAGAGTATTTTTTCACTGCAAAAAGTACTTTTGTCACCCCATAACTGAAAGAGATGGGAATACCAGACCACCTGCCCTGCCTCTTGAGAAACCTATATGAAGGTCAGGAAGCAACAGTTAGAACTGGACATGGAACAACGACTGGTTTCAAATAGGAAAAGGAGTACATCAAGGCTGTATATTGTCACCATGCTTATTTAACTTATATGCGGAGTATATAATGAGAAACGCTGGGCTGGAAGAAGCACAAGCTGGAATCAAGATTGCTGGGAGAAATATCAATAACCTCTGATATGTAGATGATACCACCCTTATGGCAGAAAGTGAAGAGGAACTAAAAAGCCTCTTGATGAAAGTGAAAGAGGAGAGTGAAAAAGTTGGCTTAAAGCTCAACATTCAGAAAATGAAGATCATGGCATCTGGTCCCATCACTTCATGAGAAATAGATGAGGAAACAGTGGAAACAGTGTCAGACTGTATTTTGGGGGCTCCAAAATCACTGCAGATGGTGATGGCAGCCATGAAATTAAAGATGCTTACTCCTGGGAAGAAAAGTTACGACCAACCTAGACAGCATATTCAAAAGCAGAGACATTACTTTGCCAACAAAGGTCCGTCTAGTCAAGGCTATGGTTTCTCCTGTGGTCACGTATGGATGTGAGAGTTGGTGTGAAGAAAGCTGAGTGCTGAAGAATTGATGCTTTTGAACTGTGGTGTTGGAGAAGACTCTTGAGAGTCCCTTGGACTGCAAGAAGATCCAACCAGTCCATCCTAAAGGAGATCAGTCCTGAGTGTTCATTGGAAGAACTGTTGCTGAAGCTGAAACTGCAATACTTTGGATACTTCATGGGAAGAGTTGACTTACTGTAAAAGACTCTGATGCTGGGAGGGATTGGGGGCAGGAGGAGAAGGGGACGACAGAGGATGAGATGGCTGGATGGCATCACCAACTCGATGGACGTGAGTTTGGGTGAACTCCGGGAGTTGGTGATGGACAGGGAGGCCTGGCGTGCTGCGATTCATGGGGTTGCAGAGAGTCGGACACGACTGAGCGACTGAACTGAGCTGAACCGAACCGTTATCAGGACTTCCCTGATAGCTCAGTTGGTAAAGAATCCACCTGCAGTGAAGGAGACCCTGGTGTGATTCCTGGGTCAGGAAGATCCCCTGGAGAAGGGATAGGCTACCCACTCCAGTATTCTTGGGCTTCCTTTGTGGCTCAGCTGGTAAAGAATTTACCTACAGTGTGGGAAACCTGGGTTCGATCCTTGGGTTGGGAAGATCCCCTGGAAAGGGAAAGGATACCCACTCCAGTATCCTGGCTTGGAGAATTCCATGGACTGTATGGTCCATGGGGTCACAAAGAGCCTGACATGACTGAGTGACTTTCACTCACAACCATTAACAGCTACTCTCCACTTGCTCTCAATCCCCCTAACTTTAGGCAGCTGATCATCTACTTTCTGTCTTCATAGATTTGCTTATTCTGGACATTTCATATTGAAGGAATCATACAATATGTGATTATTTGTGATGAGCTTCCTTCACCTCTGTTTTCAAGTTTTATCCATATTGTAGCTGGTATCAGTGCTTCATTTCTTTTTATTGCCAATTGTATTCCATTGTATTGTTATATCACATTTTATTTATCAATTCATCAGTTGATGGATATCTGTGTTATTGCCATGCTGGGACTATTTTTAAAATTTGGCTTTGCCAGGTCTTAATTGGAGCATGTGGCATCTAGTTCCCCAACCAGGGATTGAACTGGGACACTTTGCATTGGAAGCATGGAGTCTCAGCCGCTGGACCACCAGGAAGTCCCCATTTTGGGGCTATTTTGCATAATGCTGCTATAACTTCTCATGTATAAGTCTTTGTGTGGATATTGGCTTTTTAAAAAAATTTCTCTTGAATATATAACTAGGAGTGGAATTGCTGAGAAGTGAGTGTAAAGAGGCATCTTATTGTGGTCTGGGTTTGCATTTCTGTGATGGCTAATGATGCTGAGTATCTTTTAATGTGCTTACTGGCCATTTGCATGTCTTTGGAGAAATGTCTATTCTGATCTTTTTCCCAGGTTATAATTGGATCAATTGTCATTTTATGATTGAGCTGTATAGGTACTTTGTATATTCTAGATATAAATCCCTTATCAGAGATATGATTTGCAAATATTTTCTTCCATCTTGGAGTTGTCTTTTCATTTTCTTGATATTATGCTTTGAAGTACGATATTTTATACTTTGATGAAATCCAATTTATCTTTTTTTCCCTTTTGTTGCTAGTACTTTTGTCATCATACTTAGACTATTGCCTAGTTCAAGGTGATGAAGACGTATGTCTATATTTTCATCTATGAGTTTTAGTTTTAGCTCTTACATTTAGGTCTTTGATTCCTTCTGAGTTAATTTTTGGTTATGATATAAGGTAGGAGTCCAGTTCCTCCCCTTTGTATGCAGATATGCAGTTGTCCCAGAACCATTTTTTTTGAAGGCACCAGTTTTTCCCATTGAATGATCTTGGCACCCTTGTCAAAAATCAATTGTCCACAAACAAAAGTGTTTATTTCTCAACTTTCAAATCTACTCTACTGATCTAAACATTTATCATTATGTCAGTATCACACTGTGTTGGTTATTGTAGAACTGTAGTAAGTTTTTGAAATCAAGAAATCCGAATCCTCAACATTATTTTTATTTTTCAAGATTATTGTGACTCTTTGAGGTTCATTTAATTTCTGTATGAGTTTTAATATATGCTTGTCAATGCTGCAAAGAAAGCAGCTGGAATTTCAATAAGAGATTGTGTTGAATCTGTAAATAACTTTGAGGAGTATTAAAAGTATTATCATCTTAACAGTAATAAATCTGGTCCATGAACATAGGATATCTTTCTATATTATATATAAAAATATATATATATATATAGTTGTGACAGTGTCACGTGACTTGAGGGATCCTAGTTCCCCAGCAGGGATTGAACCCAAGACCAAGGCAGTAGAAGCATGGAGTCCTAACTCTTGTACCACCAGGGAATTCCCACAGATTATATTTTTATGAAAACATTCTTTCATATATGCACTTGGTATTTTGTAATTGTCATCATTCACATAATTTCTAAAATTGTTCCCTTTGATATGAATTGAGAATGTGAGGTGTCACTTTAATTATGAATATCTGAATATTTGTACTGTGATACCAGCTAGGAAATAACACAAAAAAAGTACATAACAACATGTATATGTCCTTATAGTCTGCCTGCTTAATTCAACATGATGCAGCGCAAGAGTCAGAAGGCATCTCCTATGGTAAGATTCTTACCTACAGAATTATGGAGCCAGCAAAGCTGAAGTGGCCCCTTATGTCCTGAAAGCACATTACATGTGCTTTCTATTGTCTGAGTAAAAGGCTCAATCGGAAAAAGTTGGAACTTTACCAAAATTGGATTTTTCCTAACACAAGAGTATTGCCTTGAGTCATCCTGCTTGCTGCACTGTTGAATTAAAACCCTTGGTGAAACAGTAAGCCCTGGAAATTGTTAAGCTGTTTTGTGCCTTGGAGGACAATTTAGGAACTAAAACAATGGCTCTGTCAAGTGTCCTCATTCACTCCAGAATCATTAAAATCTAGTCCAATATTTGGAAGCAGATTTCACAGAAATTGTCATTTTCCATTGCCTTGTGTTGGGATGAGAGTACTGGTATCTTTTAGTAGAGCCAGGTCCTGATTTGCATCTGTTATCTGCACAAGGACAGCATCAAACAAAGATTCCTATTTTCTGAGCCTGTTTGGAAGGTTCGGAGACCTCCTGTGCTTTTAAATTTTTAAATCAAAAATTTAATTTTGAGATGAAGGTAGATTCACACGCAAGTTTTATTGTTATTTATTTTTATTTATACCTGCTCTACGATGTTGTGTTGTAGTTTCTGCTATACAGGGAAGTGAATCAGCTGTATGTGTACATGGGTCCCCTTCCTCTTGGATTTCCCTCCCACCCCCTCCCATCTCACCCATCTATGTCATCACAGACCATCGAGCTGAGCTCCCCATGCTAGACAGCAGGTTCACACCTGTTATTTATTTTACACACGACAAAGAGTCAGACACTACTTAGCGACTGAACAACAGCAACAACAAAATGTATATATGTCAATCCTAATCTCCCAATGCATCCCAATTTTGAAAATTAATAGAGTGATCTCTTCTACGCTTTATGTATTTTTCCCCTATGGTAACATCTTGTAGAATCATAGTACAATATCACCACCAGAATATTAAGATTCAGATGCACAGATACAAAATATTTCTGTCACCCACAAGGAGCTCTCATTCTTGCTCTTTTATAGTTATATCCACTTCCCTCCTACCCGCATCCCTTCCTGGACCCCAAGCCACCACTAATCTGTTTTACGTTTTTATATTTTTGTCATTTTAAGGATGTTATATAAGTGGAAACATGGTAGTTTGTAACCTTTCAGAACTGACCTTTTTTTTTCCATTCAGAATAATTCTCTGATGATTCATTCATTCATGCTGTTTATATTAATATTTCGCTCCATTTTATTAACCAGTATTCCATACTGTGTACCATAGTTTAACCACACATCCGTCAAAGACCATCTGGATTGTTTCTACTTTTGGCAACTATGAATAAAGCTGCTACAGACATTTGTGTAAGGTGTAAGTGTTGCCATAAGCCTCCATCTCTTTGGGATAAATGCCCAGGAGTGCACGTTTTGGGTCACGTGGTAGTTGCATGCTTAGCTTTGAAGAAACTGTGTAAGTGTTTTCTGGAGTGACTCTACCGTTGTGCATTCCCACCAGCAACATGGTGTAAGTGACCTATCTCTGTATCCTTGTCAGCATTTGGTGGTGGTTTTATTTTTATTTTAGTCCCTTCATAGGTTTGTAGTGATGCCTCATTGTTTTCGTTCCATTTTGACTAATGGTAATGAGCATCTTTTTATGTGTGCGTTTACCACTGTATACTCTCTTTGATGAAATATCTTTTTTTTGCCTTTTGTCTGTTTAAAAATTAGATTGCCTTTTTAACCCTAGTTTTTTAAAAAAAATATATTCTAGACACTGGTCCTTTGGGGAATATGTATTTTGCAAATATTTCTTCTATAGCTTGTGCTTTTATCTTCTTAGTTCAGTTTGGTTCAATCGCTCAGTCGTGTCTGACTTTGTGACCCCCATGGTCATGTCAGGCTTCCCTGCCCATCACCAACTTCCGGAGCTTACTCAAACTCATGTCCGTTGAGTCAGTGATGCCATCCAACCATCTCATCCTCTGTTGTCCGTTTCTCCTCCCACCTTCAATCTTTCCCAGCATCAGGGTCTTTTCAAATGAGTCAGTTCTTCGCCTCAGGTGGCCAAAGTATTGGGATTTCAGTTTCAGCATCAGTCCTTTCAATGAACATTCAGGACTGATTTCCTTTAGGATGGACTGACTGGTTGGATTTCCTTGCTGTCCAAGGGACTCTCAGGAATCTTCTCCAACACTACAGTTCAAAAGCACCAATTCTTTGACGCTCAGTTTACTTTACAGTCCAACTCTCACATCCATAGATGACTCCCAGAAAAACCATAGCTTTATCTTCTTAACAGGGTCTTTTATGGAACAAAAGTTTAAAATTTTGATGAACTCAAATTTATCAACTTTTCTCTTTTGGTTTCAAATCTAAGAGTGGTTTGCCTAGCCCTAGATCTCAAAGAGTTTCTATTGTTTTTCCTAAAAGTTTTACAGTTTTATGTTTTGTACTTAAGACCATAATCCATTTTTTTTTGCAATGAAAACAGAAGCCTCCCTGTCATACAATTAAACATTTTTAATTTTTATTTCAAAATTCTTCTTATTATTTTTTGGCCGTGCTGAACAGCATGTGAGTGAAGTCGCTCAGTCATGTCCAACTCTTTGCGACCCCATGGACTGTAGCCTACCAGGCTTCTCAGTCCTTGGAATTTTCCAGGCAAGAGTACCGGAGTGGTTTCCCATTTCCTTCTCTGGGGGAACAACATGTGGGATCTTATTAATAGTTCCCTAACCAGGGATCAAACCCATGTCCCCTGCATTGAAAGGGAGTCTTAGCCACTGGACCTGCAGAGAAGTTCCCCTACGATCCATTTTGAGTTCATTTTATGTAAGATATATAAGACTTAATAAGATTTTTATATAAAGTATATGAGATTTAATGCTATTTTTGTAGAGACATACGATTGCTCTAGCATCATTTAAAAGACTATCTTAAAATAAATGAATAAGTGGCTGTCTTCCCGTCATCAAAATGCTTCTGCTCCTTCGTCAAAACTCAGACGGCTGCATTTGTGCCAGTGTGTTCGTGGGCTTTCTATTTTGTTTATTAATTTGTGTGTGTATTTTTCCACCAGTGTCACACAGTGTGGATTCCAGTAGCTTCTCTTTCAGAGTTGTTTTTGTTCTTACAGTTCCTTTTCTTTTCTATATAAACTTTAGGAGAAAAGGGAACCCTCTTACACTGTTGGTGGGAATGCAAACTAGTACAGTCACTATGGAGAACAGTGTGGAGAGTCCTTAAAAACTGGAAATAGAACTGCCTTATGACCCAGCAATCCCACTGCTGGGCATACACACTGAGGAAACCAGAAATGAAAGAGACACGCGTATCCCAGGGTTCATCGCAGCACTGTTCACAAGAGCCAGGACATGGAAGCAACCTAGATGTCCATCAGCAGACGAATGGATAAGAAAGCCATGGTACATAGACACAATGGAGTATTACTCAGCCATTAAAAGAAGACATTTGAATCAGTTCTAATGAGGTGGATGAAACTGGAGCCGATTATACAGAGTGAAGTAAGCCAGAAAGAAAAACACCAATACAGTATACTAACGCATATATATGTAATTTAGAAAGATGGTAACGATAACCCTGTATGTGAGACAGCAAAAGAGACACAGATGTATAGAGCAGTCTTTTGGACTCTGTGGGAGAGGAGAGAGGGTGGGATGATTTGGGAGAATGGCATTGAAACATGTATAATATCATATAAGAAACGAATTGCCAGTCTAGGTTTGATGCAGGATACAGGATGCTTGGGGCTGGTGCACTGGGATGACCCAGAGGGATGGTGTGTGTGTGTGGGGGGGGAGATGGGAGGGGAGTTCAGGATTGGGAACACGTGTACACCCATGGCAGATTCATGTTGATGTATGGCAAAACCAATACAATATTGTAAAGTGAAAAAAAAAAACAACCAACCTCTGTATCTACAAAAATTCTTGCTGGGATTTTAAAAGTAATTGTATTAAATCTGTATATCAGTTTGGGGAGAATTGATATCTTTTATTGCATTGAGTTTTCCAGCCTGTGTACATGGCACATCTCTCTTATTCAGAGATTCTTTTTCTTCTTTAATCAGCATTTTATAGTTATGCACATGCAAGTCCTGTCAATGTTTTGTTAGATTTATGCTTAAGTATTTCACTTTTGGGGAACTATTTAAAATGATACTATATTTATTCAGTGTCTACATGTTCATTCCAAGTATATAGAGATAAAATGAAATTTTTGATTTATATAGATTTTTATATCAATTTTGTAAAACAGAAAATGGTTATGTACATTTCTTTAAAAAGATTTATGAGATGTAACAAAATATTTGTTTCTATTCCTGATAAAATGTTTGGTGAAATTTTTCCATGTTTCTATAATAAGTATTCTTTTACTTACACACAGACACATTTTTGGCTTATTGAAACAATGAAAAGTCATTTTATTAGGAAAGTAGGCTTTGGTCCCTAAATCACTTTAATTTGAAAATCAGTGTAAATATAACTTTCAACATTTTATTATGGAAACTATTCAGTGATTGCATATTATTATTCATATTACTAATTTGGTTATCAGAAAATATTGATTTAAGCCTGGTTCATTTGCATAGACACACAAATAATGTTCCTATGTTGCTTTTGTCTCATCTGCTTTTCTTATTATTTGAGTATGCATGAAAATATTACACAAAAAATATTACCTGACATCTAAGAAATCCAATAGATTTTTATATGTTTATCTCATATTCTATAACCTTGCTAAAATCATTTATTAGTTCTAGGATTTTTGTAGATTTGTTTAGTTTTACTGTGTAAATAATCATGTCATTTGCAAGGAGAGAGTTTTATTTCTTTCTTTCCTATCTGTATGATTTTGTTTCTTTTTCCAGGTTTATTTCTCTGGCTAGGTCATTTTGCACTGTGTTAAATAAAAGTAAATGTCTTTATCTTGTTCCCAACTTTAGAGAGTAAAGAATCCCTCTTTCACTGTTAAGTATAATCTTCACTGTGGGGCTCTGTAGATGCTCTTTATCAAACTGAGAAAGTTCTATTTCTGTTTGCTGAGAGTTCTTAACATGAATGTGTTTTGAATTCTGTAGAATGATTTTTTTGCATCAAGATGAACATGTGATTGATCGTTCTTAATTGACTTGTTAATATGATGAGTTATATTGATTGATTTGTCAATATTAAACCAGTCTTGCATCTATAAAATAAACCTTGGTTGGTCTTAGAGTTTAATTCTTATTGAATATTGCTGAATTCTATTTCTTAGTATTTTGTTAGGGATTTTTGTGTCAGTATTGAAGAGGGACATTGGTCTGTCCCACTGGACTGTAGCTTTCTCTTTTGCATTGGTAACAGGATGGTAATAGCTTCATAAAATGAATTGGGTGTTGTTCCATGCTTTTTATGGAATCTTTCCATAAATATATATATTTTGTGTTCTTCCTTCTTGATGTTCTAAGATTTTTTTGTTTTATTGGGGTTTTTTTTTGTTTGTTTAGAGAACTTCCTTTAGCCATTCATTTAGAGTAGATCTGCTGGAACCAAATTCTCTTAATTTTCTTTCATCTGAGAATGTTCTCATTTCCCCTTCACTCCTGTAGGATATTTTTGCTGGGTATGGGATTGAAGGTTAATAGTTCTTTCTTTCAAAACATTGATAATACTGTCACTTCTTGCTCCATGGTGCTTCATAGAGTCTAATAGGAAAGCCACAGTCATTCTAATTATTTTCCTCAAAGGTAAGTTGTCATTTTTCTCTGGCTGCTTTTAACATTTTTTCTTCACCAATACTTATTAGAATTTTAATTATAATGTGCCTTTATGTGGGTTTCTTTGGGTTTTTCTGTTTATGATTTACTCATCTCCTCAAATTAGTAGGTTTATGTTTCTTGCTAAATTCGGGATGTTTTCAGCTATTATTTCTTTGAGTCTTTTCAGGCCCACTCTATTTCTCCTCTGTTCTAGGATTTTGATGACAAGAATGTTACATCTTTTATTGTGGTACCATAGGTCTCTGAGCCTCTGTTCCTCTATTTTTTTTTTTTTAATAGTCTATCTTCTTTCTTTAGTTCATATTGGGTAATTCCTATTGTCTTGTCATCCAGTTCACTAATTTTTTGCTGTTTCCCATTTGGCTATTGAGCCTACTCACTGAGCTTTTATTTCAGTTGTTGCAATTTTCAGTTCCAAACTTTCTGGTTCTTCTTTATATTCCCTTGCTGAGGTTTTCCTATCTTTTAATTTGATTAAGATGCATTTGCAATTGCTCTTTGAAGCACTTTTATCATGGCTGCTTCAAAACAAAATTTTTTTTTAAATTGGAAGCTATTTACTTTACAGTGTTGTGTTGGTTTCTGCCATACATCACCATGAATTAGCCATAGGTATTAATGTATGTCCCTTTGCTATTAAACTTCCTCGCACCTCCCTCGCCATCTCATCCCTCTAGGTTGTTACAGAGCATTGGCTCTGTGTTCCCTGTGTCACACAGCAAACTCCCACTGACTATCTGCTTTACATATGGTAATGTATATGTTTCAATGCTACTCTCTGAAGCCATGCCACCTTCTCTTTATCCAACTGTGGCCAAAAATCTCTTCCCTATGTCTGCATCCCCATTGCTGATCATGGCTGATTTTAAATCTTTGTCATGTAATTCTAGCAGTTCTGTTCTCTTGGTGATGGCATCTATTGATTGTCTTTGCTCGTTTAGTTTGAGCTTGTCATGGGTCTTTATATGACGAATGATTTTTGACTGAAGCCCAGGCATTTTTCGGAGAAGGCAATGGCAACCCACCTCAGTACTCTTGCCTGGCAAATCCCATGGGCGGAGGAGCCTGGTGGGCTGCAGTCCATGCGGTCGCTAAGAGTCGGACACGACTGAGCGACTTCACTTCCACTTTTCACTTTCATGCATTGGAGAAGGAAATGGCAACCCACTCCAGTGTTCTTGCCTGGAGAGTCCCAGGGACGGGGGAGCCTGGTGGGCTGCCGTCTATGGGGTCGCACAGAGTTGGACACGACTGAAGCGACTTAGCAGCAGCAGCAGCAGCAGCGCAGCAGCAGGCATTTTTGTCTTGTGTTATGAGACTGCATCTTACCTTCCCTCGTGGCTCAGACGGTAAAGCCGTCTGTCTACAATGCGGGAGACCTGGGTTTGATCCTTGGGTTGAGACGATTCCCTGGAGAAGGAAATGGCAACCCACTCCAGTACTCTTGCCTGGAAAATCCCATAGACGGAGGAGCTCGGTGCAGGCCACTGTCCATGGAGTCGCGGAGAGTCGGGCAGGTCTAGCAGCTGCACTTGCCCTTTCTGTTTTAGCCAGGTTTCTCCGACGCCATCTCAGTAGGGGGCGCTGTAGTGCTGCCTGGTTGCTGCCAGTTGGAGCCAGAAGGCCAGGTCTCTCCAAGGCGTTTGTTGACACCTGAGGTAGTGGGCGGCCCTGGTTAGTCCTGGTTAGGAGTCTGGGCTCCCATGTGGTCTTCACTGGCACTGAAGAGGTGGGGGCTCATTGCCACAGTGCGGGGGTGGGATAAAGCCCTGGCTCTCTCCTTGATCTTCTCTGGTACTATCTGGGTAGGGGTGCTGGGGCACTTTGTTACAGCCTTGAGAGAGTGGACTTCTAGGCTTTGCACTCAGCCTTTGCTGGCATGAGCAGAGATGGAACCACAGTTTTAAGTGGTATTCGACTGGAGTAGAGAGGTCATGGGCTAACAGTGTTCTTTCCTGGCCCTTTGGCCAGGCTTTTGTCGGAGCTTTTTGTGTTTATTTATTTATATTTTTGGTCTCTGTGTATTAGCCTTTCTAGATTGTTGCTGCTGCTGCTGCTAAGTTGCTTCAGTCGTGTCCAACTCTGTGCAACCCCACAGATGGCAGCCCACCAGGCTCCCCCATCCCTGGGATTCTCCAGGCAAGAGCACTGGAGTGGATTGCCATTTCCTTCTCTAATGCGTGAAAGTGAAAAGTGAAAGTGAAGTCATTCAGTAGTGTCCGACTCTTACCGACCCCATGGACTGCAGCCCACCAGGCTCCTCTGTTAGAGGGCTTCAATTTGATAGAGGGCTTCTCCCACTCCATGTAGTGGGGGAGGTATATGGAGTAAAGAGAGAAACTCAGGGAACTCACCATATCGTTTCATGGACACCAAGGTCCCTAACTGGTCTAATTTCTTCCTTTCAGTATACTTATGTGTGTTTTATGTATAATGTTTATGGTATTCAGTTATACATAGTAGAAAAAATAGGGAAAAGTATGTTTATTCCATCTTCCTAGAAGAGGAAGTATCTTCTGGACTCATGGGTATTTATTTTATACTTGGTTCTAATCCAATCCTACTTTGTTTCATATTCTGTTCAAAAAATTTCAGCTACAGTCAGTGGTTGCGGTTTTTCTTTTGCATCAGAATCACCGGAGCTGCTTCTATGGACAGGGAAGGAAGAAACAGTATGGAAGGGCTAGGCCTCTGTTTCAATGTGGAAGGAGAGGCTTGGTTTCCTCTACGTCCTTCTTTCATCCAACAGCTTGAAGAGAGGTCTTACTTGAAGCTATTTCTGTGGCTCCCCGATAGCTGTCCAACATAAATTGGAGGTAGGCTAATCAACTGATTAGAGGGCAGAGGCCCTAGACCCTAGCCGCTCCTCCTTGGAGCCTTGATCCTGTCCATTTGATTGTGACAATTCTTCCTCCCACCTTCGCTTGTGAGGAAATGGGATGCGGCCAGGGTGATCACTTATCTGGGGTGACAGCAAGTAAACATGAAAAATGTGCTTGGGAATGTGAAAAGACAGTGATCAGAAAGGCTTTTCTTTTGACCTAAATCATGATGTTTTGGGCGTCGGCGAGAGTTTCCCAAGTTATTTATAACTGTCCATCCCTGTTAGGGGATATATGTTTTATCTAAATATAGGTAATCTTTTCTAATCAAATGATAAATGTGTGTGTCCCAAATGGAAGGCCCTAGTTAGCCATCTTGTTACGAGGTTCAGGTGAATGATGGAAATATTACTGGCATGACATTGGATCAGATGCTTCAGAATACTCAGTGTTTCGATGTTAGGGCTCCTTAAGTTTTTTGGTGGAAGACCCTTCATAGTAACAGAGGTAAGCTTCAAAAGCCAAATTCTTTTAGAATGATACTCAAGGTACTCCTGTTCTGGCAGCTGATGATTGTGTGTGTAGGAGGACTATTTGGGTCACTGGAATTTCTCTTGTGAACAGTCATCATCTGGCTCCTTATCTCCCATCCTTCTTGAGGGATCCCACTGGGGCATTTCAGTTCCAGACTTAGTGGGTGTCTAGTACTCATTTCCTCTTCACACAAAGGGAAATCCACAGAGTGTTAGAGCTGGCAGGAACCTAATTACTTCTCCTCTAGAGCAATCTTGAGGTAATGTTATTATCTCCATTTAACAAATAGAGACCCTATTGCCTGGATTAAGTTTCTCTTAGACCAATAGTTGCCCAGGGTGGAGCAGGATTTGAAAACCAGTCTGTGTCTGGTGTCCCAGATTTGTGTGTGTGTGTGTGTGTGTGTGTGTGTGGACTGATATTTCATTTTATCTTTTAACATGTCTCTGAATTTTTCTCTATTTTTTGAAGATGAACATGCACTGATTTTATTTTTAAATTTTTATATTATTTTTATTGGAGTATAGTTCATTTACAACATTGTGTTAGTTTCTGCTGTACAGAAAAATGGAGCAGTTGTATATACATATTTCTACTCTTTTTGATTCTTTTTCCATACTGGTCATTATAGAGTACTGAGTAGATGTTCCTGTGCTGTGTGGTAGGTTCTGATTTAGTTATCTGTTTTATATACAGTCGTGTGTAATGTCAATGCCAATCTCCCAGTTTATCCCTCCCCACTCCTTAGAGCCCCAGATTTTAATTCACACACTTCCTGGAGGTGAGCCTTCACACATGTTGGTTTTCTTCTACACCAGTGAATGTTAGCGGAGAAGGCGATGGCATCCCATCCCAGTACTCTCACCTGGAAAATCCCATGGATGGAGGAGCCTGGTAGGCTGTAGTCCATGGGGTCGCACAGAGTCGGACACGACTGAAGTGACTTAGCAGCAGCAGCAGCAGCAGCAGTAGTGAATGTTAGAATCACCTGAAAAGATTTTTATAAACATGGACACCTCTATCCCACTCCCTGGTTCTGGTTTAATTGGGCGGATGTGAGGTCAGTGCCCTGATGGGTTTTTAAATATCTCCAGGTGATTTGAATGGGTGTCGGGGTCAAGAACCTCTGTTGAAACTCGATCATATGGACGATTCCTCAATGTTTAGAAATAGACCCCAATGCCTAGAGGCAGAAGTGAGCCAGAGGTTGTACCAGGACTCAGATGCTGCCCAATTTTTGCACACAAGGGGCATCTGGCTGAATCAGGCTCTTGATCTTTTAATTGATTTGCTTATTTTGAGGGTTTACATTTTTAAAAATGATTTTTAAACTGAGAATATTAAGAAATTGGAAAATTTCAGACAGATCCTCAGATTTCAGAATTTACTAGACGTGTCAGAGTATCTGATAACACTTGACTGGAGCTGAGCCCAACTGTCCTTTCCAGTTAGGTGCATTCCCCCTGGCATTCCCACTGCTGGTCTCAAAGACTGCTGGAGTTTACAACCATTGTACTCCAACTGTGGGGCTTCCCTGGTGGCTCAGTGGTAAAGAATTGGTCTGCCAATGCAGGAGACATGGGTTCAATCCCTGGGTTGAGAAGATCCCATGGAGAAAGAAATGGCAACCCGCTCCAGTATTCTTGCATGGGAAATCCCATGGACAGAGGCACCTGGAAGGTTATAGTCCGTGGGGTCACAAAAGAGTCAGAGACCAGTTAGCGACTAAACAACTTCTCCTGTGATGTCCTTCATCATAAAGATTTGTGTTGTTGTTTTAGTTACTTTTTTGGTTGCAAGCACCTTAACGTTTTCAACCTAAGGGCAACTCTGCCCCTGGGGAACATTTGGAACGTCTGGAGATTTGTCTGAATGTCACACTGAAAGTGGGGGACAGATCTCCCAGCTTCTAGGTGGGTAGAGGTCAGAGATGCTGCTAGGCATCCTGCAATGTATAGGATGGCCCCACAACTGAGAACTATCCAACCCTGAAGGTCAGTAGTGCTGAAGCTGAGAAACTCTGCCTCAAGGTAGTGTCTATGCCTCTTGCTCATCTCTGAACACCCCAGGCCCTGGGCCTGACTGGTGGCACATAGTAGACAGTCAATTAAACGTCAGTTGGCGGGCTGTGCTGGCTTCTCCTCTGCTCCCACTGGGTTCGACCTGACTCATGGTTGTTTTGCTCTGTGTGCAGCATATGGCCTCGCCTAAATGAGTGAGTCAATACAAAGCCTTCCATATGCAGACTTACGAATGAAATCCAGGGTCGGGACACGGTGATTTCATCTGAAGGCAGAGACTAGTTAAAGACAAGATTGCAGCACGTGCATGTTTTTGAGAATGAAAGGCTTCTGCAGTGGGACGGCTCATCACTCATTCCTAGAGAAGAGGAACAGGGAGGAAGTCTTAATCATGCTTTTACTGATCAAAGGTGTCCTGAAATCCTTTCATTAACTGGATGAAGAATGAAACTGACCCAGTGGGACTTCTGGGTGGCATAAATTAATTATAAATTGCTGCAAATGATCTGGTATCTAGCTCACATGCTTTTGCAGCAAAAGGTCAGAGGAACTCAGGTAAGGCTGTGAAGGAGAGGCTATTAAATAACCAAAGCTGGAGTGTGCTGAACTAAGGCTTCATGTCACCCTTTCTGTGACCACTTGGGCGTGGGGACCATGCTGGACTTAGCCTGGCCACCACTGTGTCTGGCCTTGCGGCTCTGTCCAGGATGAGGTGGCAGATTTACAGTCAACAACCATCGAGGTTTGTCTGGGACTGTCCTACTTTTAGTATGAAAATCCTGTGTCCTGGAAATTCCTCTCAAGGATGTGAAAATTTTTAACTATAAATTCAACTTCTTTAATAAATAAAGAGCTATTCTAGGTATTTATTACTTGTTGGATGAGTTTTGGTAGTTTATTTTTCAAGGAATTTTTCCATTTTACTTAAGTGGTCACATTTATTGGCATAAAGTTGATTGTAATATCTCATTTATTATAACTTTATCATCTATAGACTCTATAATGATATTCTTGTTGTTGGTAATTTGTATCTACTTCTTCCTTCTCTCTCTTTTTTTTCCCTCCTGATCAGCCTGGCTCAGATTTATTAATTTCAAAAATATTCTTTAAAAGCAGCTTTGATTGATTTTGATTTTTTATTTTCTCTGTTATTTTTTTGTTTTTCATTGATCTCTGACCCTTCTGATTTTCTTTCCTCTACTTACTTTACACTTAATTTGCTCTGTTTATCTAGTATACTAAGGTAGAAGGTGTCTGACTATGTTTGTGAATTTCTTTTTCTTCTTTTATCCCTCCTTCTTTCTCCTCCTCCTCTTATTCCTCTTCCTCTTCTTCTTTTTTTTTTTTTGGCTTAATGTATTTTTAAACTCTGATATTATGGGCATAAAGACTTAAAAATGTAGTATCATCTGGATAAATTGATCCTTTTCTCGTTATGAAGTGGTCTTTTTCATTTCATTTCATTCATTGCAAAGAATAGTAATATTCTTTCCTCTTACATGTGATTTGTCTGATGTAAATATAGGCAACCTGACTCATGAAAACTGTGAGTTAATAAACTTATAAGTTTTTTAAATTGGAGTATAGTTGTGTTAGTTATAAACTTGTTTTGTTATAAGGCTCCAAGCTTGTGATCATTATGCAACAAGAGAAGAAAACCAGTTCACAGGGTATAGAGTTCTAGGTTAAAGATGTTTTTCTATCCGTTCTGTAAAGATGTAATCCCACTCTCTGCTTGCTTGCATTTTTTCTGAGAAATCTGATTTCTCACGTGCCATGCTGACCAGTCCTCAGCTATTTGCTCCTATGGGACACTATGCAGTTCTCTGGAGTTTTCTCTTGGGGAAGTTCTCTTCTCTCTGGTACTTTGTCAGAGAACTCTAGCTGTTCTGTCTCCCTGGACTTCCAGTTTGTCTCCTGGGGGCTTCCCAAATTCTCTCTTAGTGCTGCATACTGGAGCTCTCCCAAGGCAACCAGCCAGGCCCCTGGTTAATTAGCCCTCGGGCTAATTTGGTTTATTTTCTGACTCTCTGGGAGCACTCTTTCATTGCCTAATGATCAATCTCTTGAAAACTTGCTTCAAACATTTTTGTTCATTTTTTTTGTTGTTTCAGACAAGAGGGCATATTCCTGCTTTGGCTGGAAGTCCAAGCTTTCTGTGTTTTGTGGTCAGATTTCACTACCATTCTGTTTTCTAAAAAATATTTATTTTATTCATTTAGGTGGCTGTGCTTGGTCTTATTTGCAGCATTTAGGATCTTTGTTGCGGCATACGGGATCTTTAGTTACGACACGTGAACTCTTAGTTGTGGCATGTAGTATGTAGTTCCCTGACCAGGGATGGAACCCAGGCTGCCTGCAGTGGGGGCACAGAGTCTCAGCCACTGGACCAGCCCAGAAGTCCCTCCTTTCTGCTTTAAACTCATTCTTGGGATTGCAAGGATGAGGCATTTTGCTGCCTTGCTTTGCTTATCTAATCTGCTTTCCCACAATGCTTTGATGACCCCTATGTTTTCCCTGGTAGCTCAGACAATAAAGCATCTGCCTGTAATGCAGGAGACCTGGGTTCAATCCCTGGGTTGGGAAGTTCTCTGGAGAAGGAAATGGCAACCCACTCCAGTACTCTTGCCTGGAAAATTCCATGGACAGAGGAGTCTGGTAGGTTACAGTCCAAGGGATTGAAAAGAGCCGGACATGACTGAGCGACTTCACTTACTCATTCATGATTTCCCCTGCATTCTGTGACTTAAGACATTCTATTTTTCCTCACTGATTTTGACTGACTTTCATCCTCTAATGGAGTCACTGTTTCTTCTGACCGATAATATCTGACATACACATGGTGCATTTCTTCTTCACCTTCCCATCATTTAGCCAAGGAATGGCAGTATCACCTTCCTGCAACAGACTGAATTGTGTTGCCTCAAATCGTATGTCGAAGCCCTAGCCCCCATTAGGATGGGATCTGGAGGTGGGGCCTTTGAGAGGTTAAGTTTAGGTGCGATCATAGAGTGGGATGGCATGATGGGATTAGTGCCTTATAAGAAGAGCTATCTCTCTCCATGCATACATACTGAGGAAAGGCTCTGTGAAGACACGTTGAAAAGGTGGCTGGCTGCCATCCAGCAAGAACCTTCACCAGAAATCGCCTCTGCTGGATCTTAACCTTTCATTTTCCAGCCTCCAGAATAGGAAGAAAATAAATTTCTGTGTTAAGCCACTCAGTCTATGGTATTTTGTTACTGCAACCCAAGTAGGCTAATAGACCTGCCATCTTTATGTGAACAACTGTGCTCTGTCTTCTTACTTAGGCTGCTACTTTGGGTTTTTTTTTCTCCCCTTCAAGCTATTGTATGACTTGTACTCTAGTGTATTTTTTTCCTCTCCTCTTTTTAGCCCCCACACTATTGGAGGCCACGCCCTCTTCATCCTGGGTCTATAGGAACCTCTGTTCTACACATGGTGCAACAACGTTTCTAGACAGCACAGTTCCCATCATCCAGTGCACGTCCAGGGGCTCCCACTGCCCTCAGAAATGCTGTTCAGAGTTTTTGAGTTCCTTCCTCCATGATGCCTTTTTCAATATGTTGGATGTATTTTCTCCTCTCTGCCTTGATAAGAGGTTAGTTTTCTCCTCTGGTCATTGTACATATCACTTTCTTCCTTGTAATGAGCTGTGAACTGCTGTCTCCTTCAGTTCAGTTCAGTCGCTCAGTCGTGTCCAACTCTTGAGACCCCATGAATTGCAGCACACAAGGCCTCCCTGTCCATCACTAGCTCCCGAAGTTTACCCAAACTCATGTCTCCTTACTAGCCTGCAGGCTCCGTGATGGTGCACCAGGACCAGAGCCCCTCACAGAGTCTCATACCGATGAGGTTCTCACTAAATGCCTACATCAACATTTCTCAGTGTCTTATAATGGTTTGGATTTTAAAATGACATTGAAGGTTTTTAAAGAAAAGAACAGAAAATCAATATAATAATCATACTCTAATACAACTCTCCTTGTTTTTGCACCTCACCCCTCTGTCTCTGCATCTGCATTTTCAGAGCTAGATTCATAATGAATATGTAAATCAAAGTTCTTTTTTCTTAAATGTACCACCTTGCACGTTTCCTCCTATATTTAGCATTATCAGTTTTAAGTAACTATAACATCCTACCATGTGGAAGTACCTTAACTTACTAGGTTCTATAAGGATTTATTGGATTCATGAATGTGAATCACCGTCAGGTTTCCCTTGTTCACGGAAGCTGACTCTATTTTGGCCTCAGTTATGTTCCTCCAATTAAAATAACTAGTTTAGCCCTTTAACTGGTTTCCATGAGAAATAAAGCAGGCCAAGCACTTTCGGGCCATTTTAACCAAAAATCTAGGCTTCCAAATGGTGATAATGGTAAAGAACCCACCTGCCAATGCAGGAGACATAGAGACTCGGATTCGATCCCTGGGTTGCGAAGATCCCTGGGAAGAGGACATGGCAACCCACTCCAGTATTCTTGTCTGGAGAATCCCGGAGAAGCCTGGTGGGCTACAGTTGCCAGGTTCACAGAGTCAGACATGACTGAAGTGACTTAGCATGCACGCATGCAACTTAAGATCTTTGAGCCTAGTCAGGGATTGCCTTGCATAGTGCAGGGCCCTTGCTTGGAAAATCCTCAGTAACCACAATCTCTCCTCTACAGAGAACTCCTAATCCAACCTTGGCTCTGTCCTCTCCCATATCCTGTGTCCAGTCTTCCTTCTCAGTTTCCCTAGAATTCAGCTTTTTCATCCTTGTGTGATTTAGGGCAAATCACTTTGCTCCAGCAACTTCTTTTGGTAAAACAGAGTCCTCCAGTTATGGGATGCTACCTCCTTGGCAGATACAAAACATAGGGCATTATAAATAACATTCCATGAGCCACCTGCCATCCCCCCCACCCTTCCCACTCTGCATGGGCTGCAAAGAGGAAAGTGGTGAGCATGGCATGAGGCTTGCTCCATGCTCCCACCTCTCTCAGGGTGAAGCTTGGTCCGGGTCTCTCTAGGATGCTCCATCTATAAGCCCCCATAGCTCCCAACCCAAGGTCTGTTAAGGTGGGGCGCTGACTCATCTTTGAAGATGTTGACAGGGCCTGGCTTTCAGTAGAAGGGAAGGGGAAATGTGGACAAGCAGGTGGAGATGAGGCCTTTGGAAGTTAATTAGATTATGAGAGTAGACCCTCATGAAGGGAATTAGTGCCCTGATTAGAGAAGGAAATGGCAACTCACTTGTGTTCTTGCCTGGGAAATCCCATGGACAGAGGAGTCTGGAGGGCTATACAGTCCATGGGGTTGCAGAGTTGGATGCCACTGAGCAACTAAACAACAACAGCAACTACGAAAAGACACCAGAGGCTCCATTGCTCCTTCCACCATGTAAGGTTACAGTGAGAAAACGGTTATTTATGAACCAGGAAATGGTCATTTATGAACCAATATCTCACTAGAGCCTTGATATTGAACTTTGCAGTGACCAGAACTGTGAGAAGTCTCTGTCGTTTATAAGCCACCCAATCTAGAGTGTAGCCAGAATGGACTAACACAGGGTGTGAGTGAGAACAGGAGGCACTGGCTGGACTGAGCCTGAGCTCACCTTAATTCTGGATAAATCGTCTGCCCTATCTGGGCATTACCTTCTATCTCTCAGGTTATGTGTGTGTGTGTTTTTTAATTATTTGTTTATTTTAGTTTTGGCTGCACTGGTTCTTTGTTGCTTGGGCTTTTCTCTAGTCGTAGTGAGCAGGGGTTACTCTCCAGTTACAGTGCAAGGGCACATGGGCTTAGTTGTTCTGCAACAGGTGGGATCCTCCAGGATCAGGGATTGAACCCATGTCTCCTGCGTTGGCAGGCAGTTTCTTTACCACGGAGCAATCAGAGAAGCCTGGTTATGGGGTTTGACTAAAGGGTCTTCAAGGCTACATCGAGCTTGAATTGTCCATGATTCTCTAATTATTATTATTTTAAGATAACTAAGACCAGGGAAGGAAATCAATGAAGTCAATGGTGGAAACTTTTGTTTTTGATTTGTTCTTGCCTATCTCCTTAAAAGGGTCTGAGGAGGTGACTAATCTTTAGGTATATTTGCTTTATATATGAGGTTTCCCAGGTGGCTCAGTGGTAAAGAATCTACCTGCAATGTAGGAGCCATAGGAGACGTGGTTTCAATCCCCAGGTTGGGAAGATCCCCTGGAGGAGGGCATGGCAACCCACTCCAGTATTCTTGCCTGGAGAATCCTGTGGACAGAGGAGCCTGGTGGGCTACAGTCCAGGGGGTCACAAAGAGCTGGATACAACTGGAGCAATTTGCATGCAGGCACACATTATATATATACATGTCCATTTTTACCTAAGGGGAAGTGGCAGTTCTTTTAAAAGTATCAGCTTGTTAGCACTGAAGAAAAGCCAGAGAAATTCCCTTCTGTCACTGCTGCTACCTACTGCAGAACAGTCCTGGTTTGGGGATCAAGATATCTTGTGCCTTTAAGCTGGATAAAATATGTAAAGAGAACAAGACTTTGGGGCATGGTGCAACACATGCCCTGCTTGATTTCTGAGAAATTTAATTTTGTTTCCAGTTATTTGGGGTTATAGATAGGATTATATCTCTGAGGCAGAGAAAGTCATTAATCAAGAAAGGGCCTCTTAATCCCCTCGATTTTAATGAGACACTGTAAAACACTGAGACACTTTTGCTGGCAAATGGTGAGTATCAGCTGGGTGTGATTAGCAGATTTTTGTGGCAGGTTTGCCGTGGTACTGTGTACCCAGCTATCCATCCATCTAATCCTGCCTGACTGTCACGAGAGCAGAAATGGGCAAAGATGGCTTTATAGCTTCCCTTAAATGGCAGGCTGACAAGTGACAACCTGGCAAAGGCATGTGGGATATGTAGTCCTCACACATCAGCCCGCAGTATTTGGTGCCTATGCAGAATCTCCCGTGTATACCTTATGTGTCAGAAACAGAGCTTCACTCTCCACATTTGAGCGCATCTTTATTTGTGGAGGTCAGAACTTCAAACCTGGTAGAGAGGTGCAGGTGGCACTAGAGGTAAAGAACCTACCTGCCAATCCAGGAGAAGTAGGCGATGTGGCTTTGGTCCCTGAGTTGGGAAGATTCCCTGGAGGAGGGCATGACAACCCACTCTGGTATTCTCGCCTAGAGAATCCCATACAAAGGAGCCTGGTAGGCTACAGTCCATAAGGTTGCAAAGAGTTGGACATGACTGAAGCAACTGAGCACACACACAGAGAGGTGCATGAGAACCAGCGTCTCCCCTTGTCCCACCTTCTTCCTTCTGTCTCCCCGTAGTCACTGGGGAGACAGCCATGTATAATTTCCAGTCTGCAAGAAGTCCAAAGCACAGGAGTGACAGGTGCTTTATGGCAGCTTAACCGCAACCTCAAGATCTCAGTGCAAGAATAAGTGCTTACCGAGCTCAGGCATTTGTGAGTTGGCTGGAGGTTGGCTGATCTAGGTTGGCCACAGCTGGAACCATTTCTTGTGTTCTCCTCCTGGGACGGGCAGCCCAGGCAGGGCTTGTCCTCCTCCTGGTGTGGGGAGCAGTTCACCATGGCAAGCAAAAACAATCCAGGTTTCTTAAGACCTAGGCTTGAACTGTGCACCTGGTCACTTTGCCTCATTCTATTGATCAGTGCAAGTCACGTGACTCAGCTTTGAAAATCTAGGGATGGAGAAATATGCTCTGCCTTGATGGCAGGGGTAGGGGGCGGGGAGGAGAGGGTGGAAAAAATCCCAAAGTCACATGACAAAGGGCGTGGACAAAGTGGGGCAATAATGGGGTTGATTATGATCATGTGTTAACCAATTAGAGCAGTAAAGCCTTTGTATTAGCACACTTTCTGTTGCTGGTATCAGAAACACTCCTCAACAAGCCCAGGCTCCTGTGGCTGGCAAGTGCAGGAGCTGTCTGTGTATGGCTGGGTCTGGAGGCTTGGATAGTGAGGTCAGCACTCTCTCTGTTTTGTTCTCTTGGCCTGGTTTCTGAGTGTGCTGGCTTCACCCTGCAGATGGCCTTAACGCAATGAGATAAATGGTCTGGCAGTTCCAGGCTTTCTCAGCCTTTACTGCTGCCATTGGAGCAAAAGAGATCCCCTGACACCTAGTGAACATAGGCCAAAGTCTTAGAGAAGGCTTTGATTGGCTCAGGCTAGGCCATGTGCTCATTTCTGATCCAATCATGTTGCCAAGAGAGATGGAGCATTCTGGTTGTCAAGTCTGTGTCACGTGTCCAGTCCTGTGTTAAAAGAGCTGAAGGTCCTGTGATAGACAGTTCAGCTCAGTTCAGTCGCTCAGTTGTGTTTGACTCTTTGCGACCCCTGAACCACAGCACACCAGGCCTCCCTGTCCATCACCAACTCCCAGAATCCACCCAAACTCATGTCCATTGAGTCAGTAATGCCATCCAACCATCTCATTTTCTGTCGTCCCCTTCTCCTGCCCTCAATCTTTCCCAACATCAGGGTCTTTTCAAATGAGTCAGCTCTTTGAATCAGGTGGCCAGAGTATTGGAGTTTCAGCTTCAACATCAGTCCTTCCAATGACCACCCAGGACTGATCTCCTTTAGGATGGACTTGTTGGATCTCCTTGCAGGCCAAGAGACACTCAAGAAAGAGTCTTCTCCAACACCACAGTTTGAAAGTATCAATTCTTGGGTGCTCAGCTTTCTTTATAGTTCAACTCTCACATCCATACATGACCACTGGAAAAACCATAGCCTTGACTAGACGGACCTTTGTTGGCAAAGTATGTCTTTTCTTTCTAATATGCTGTCTAGGTTGGTCATAACTTTCCTTTCAAGGAGTAAGTGTTTTTAATTTCATGGCTGCAATCACCATCTGCAGTGATTTTGAAGCCCAGAAAAATAAAGTCAGCCACTCTTTGTGATAGGCAAGCCAGATACAAATAAAGTTGGGGGGTGGGGAGGGGAAAGGCAGTTCTCCTAAAGGAACAGAAGAGTATTTTCACCAAAAGGGAGAGAAGAGGGTGCTAGGCATTAGTGAGCATTTAGAGGTCACTTCAGTACAGGGTCCAGTGGGAGAAGAAAGGAAGGAATGGGATGACCCTACTATTTGCCTGTGGCAGATGTTAAGAGAAATGGTTTTGGTTCCTGGGCTGGGAAGATCCCCTGGAGGAGGACATGGAAATCCACTCCAGTATTCTTGCCTGGAGAATCCCATGGACAGAGGAGCCTGGCTAGCTATAGTCCATAGGGTTGCAAAGAGTAGGACGTGACTGAAGCAACTTAGCATGCATGCATGGCAGACACATCCTATTGCCTTTGGTGGTGTTTGGTAAGAACACAAGGGTCAGTGATGTGTTTGGGGCACTAGGTAATCACCAGGAAAGGGTGCTGGTATGGCAGGCAAAAGACAGGGTTTATGACCCACTTCCCCAACCCAATTAGGGTTAACGATGGACTGAGCCAGCTAGGTCAAGACAGATGCCAAACGGGGTCACTAGATCTATAAACCCACCCCACCCCCCCACCCCAGCCCCGGTCCTAGGCTTTGTGACTCTGACTTTGACCTTGATCATAGGATGACCTGGAATATCTCAAGGGTGCTTTCCCACCTCAAGTGTGTGGATAGAGGGTCAGGCAGAGGGCTGCTAAAGTTCCTGACGCTACTTGACACAGATTTTGGACTGTGTGCCTGTACTGACACAGATTTTGGTTTTCAGAGCAGAGTTTAGGGGGATGCGGATGTTTTAACTCCAAGTTTTACTGACCATCACTGTCTGTATGCCTAGCATTAGGTAGGGAATTGGTGTTACAGACTCACAAGCTGAACATCATCCCTCCTTGCAGGAAGAAGTCCGGGGTTTCAGTCTTGGGCAAGTCACAGCCTCGTTGCATCTCAGTTTCCTCATTTATAAAGTGGGGATGATATCTACCCTGCTTACATCAAAGGGTTGCAAGTTCAGTTTACAGAAAAGCAAGTGTTTGGCAGTATTCTGTTTGCTATAAAAGCATCATACACATGTGATGGATTATATTAAGACAGAAAAGTGAAAGTGTTAGTTAGTCGTGTCCACCTCTTTGTGACCCCATGAACTTTAGCCCACCAGGCTTCTCTGTCCATGAATCTCCAGGCAAGAATACTGGAGTGGGTAGCCATTCCCTTTTCCAGGGGATTTTCTTGACTCAGGGATTGAACATGGGTCTCCCACATTGCAGGCCATCTGAGGGAAGCCCTATATTAAGATAGATCCTTATCTAATTCAGACCCAGTGATCCCACCTCTTCTTTAGTGACACTCTCAGGATCCCCCGAAAGTATCCATCAAGCTGACACAGGAAAACCATGATGGAGAGAAGCAGCATGACCTCGGCAGGCCATGTGGTGTATCCGAGAGAGAACTCATGATTGCAAATCTCCACTCCTCGCTTGGAGCCCATTTGGTGGAAACCTTTGGTCTGAAAGTAAGACTTGGCCCCTGGTGAGTGGCCTTATCAAGCATCCCTGGTGTCGGGAGTGTGCTGTGAGGAAAGAGAGGACTTGTGATGATGGTCTCTCCTAGGGGCCCCCTGCCCTCAGCCTCATTCACCTCTTGTCTCTTGCCTGGCATTTCATTTTTGTCTCATTGTGCCTTTTCTTAAGGGTCTGGCCCTTTATTTATCTACTTATTTTATTATTTTGGGGCCGCACCATGAGACATGTGGGATCTTAGTTCCCTGACCAGGGATCGAGCCTCTGTCTGTTGCAGTGGGAGCACAGAGTCTTGACCACCTGGGAATTCCTCCCAGGTCTGGTCCTTCTAATAGCACCTCTTCCCCATGGGAGGGGCAGAGGGATGAGACAGAGGCCTGGTGCCTGGGGGCACCTTGGCCAGACTAAGTCTATCAGGGTAGCTCAAGCTGGCCCTTCTGGGGTTGGGATAGAAGGAGCCACACAATGTAGAAAGCTGCATTCCACTTGCTTTGGTGAGAGACTTGGAGAGGTTACAGTAAAGACACACATGTGGGTATACAGAGATGCATAAATTAAAGGAAACTATATGGATAACAAGAGATCTGTAAGCGGGAACAAGAAATTAAGTAATGGCTTGTGATTGAGGTCTAAATTTGGCCCTGAACTTCCTGGCAGACAAGACGAAAAGAGAAATATGATGGGTTTCTTAGTACCTTGAAATAAATGAAGTGTTTGGAGAAGGCAAGTGTTTTTCCCTTGGCACAAAGTTTCTAGGAAAAATTTATCACCTGGATCTGAATATTAAGGACACCAGGAAACAGAAATCCAACACACAGGGCAAGTACCCAGGGTCTTGTGCTCACAAGAAACACCTAGACGCACTGTGGACTTCGCTGTCTTAGTGTCTGTGTTCCCTACTAGACTGTGGGCTTTGTGCAGACACGAATCTGGCTTGTCTGGCCGATGGCTGGGCCTCTGCAAGACAGATATCTCTAAATGTGTTAGGAGAATTTAACAGGTAGTATTTTATGAGAAAAACAAATATTTCAGAGGGACAGCGGAGCCTGACCTGTGTTGTCAGTTGATGGGGAGACGGTGTCCTGGGTCAAGAGGCATCTTATGGAGACTTGAAGGACTCCTGGGAATTAGGAGAAGGGCAAGAGCTGAAAGCTGTTCAGGAGGAGAGAATAGCAAATGAAAGCCAGAGAGAAAGAGAGAACCAGCTGGTGTAAGAAGTGGAACCCGGGCTCTGTGTGGAGGCAATGGGGAGAGGGGTAGGTGGAGACGCAAGTGGACAGAAGGTGGAGTTTGCCTGAAAGGCAGTGGGGTGAGGGCCCCTGAAGCGTCAGGCATGGTGGCTCGGCAGTGGGTCCCAGGGGTCGAGCTCTGGTGTCTCCAGGCTTGGAACTAGAGGACCAGGCTAGGGGGTGCCCAGGACTGAGACCTCTACTGAGGGCCTCAAGTGCCCATTCCTGCCCGACTGTCAGCTCCACGGGCAGGCAAGCTGGTCTCATCACCCCAAGCCCCTTCACCTCGTGTTGCAGTTTGTGAGAGAGCTCGGCAGCACTCTATCTCTTACCCGAGGTCTGAGTCAACTGAGAAAACACTCAGAGGAGCCAGCAGATGGAAGTCAAAGTGTTCTCTTTCCTGCTGTACAGAGGTGGTATTTGCAAACATGGCTGGGGCTAATTCCCCAGAGACAGCTGGTGCAGTCCTCCAGGAATGGGGGCAGGTCGCTTGTAAACTTTCATGTGGAGGGACCTGGGCAGCCAACCAAGGGAGGGGGCTGGCCTGCGCTTGCCCTTCTCTGTTTTCAAACTCCTCGTCAGAGCCAGTCTCTTCTCCTCCCTAGGGATGACTGAGGAGGCAGAGGAAGGTTTGCTCATGGAGCACCTGCCACATCAGAAGCCAGAAGAAAAGCTTCCCCCTTGCCTGGTTCCTGGCACAGAGGAGGCACTCAATGAACTCTTACTGAAGGACCAGATTGGTATACAGCATGCACTACAGATTGAAAAAACTCTTCTCTACCTACCTGACTATCAGAAGGTAGGCTTGCTTTCTGTGTTTAAAACCACCGCCACCAGCAGACCAGTGCTGGCTCTCCCTGAGCGAGGCCACCACCCTCCACCCTCTGGCTCTGGGCTCTTTGGCTTCTGGTCATTAGGCCCTCGGGGTTCCACTGCCCGGCCCGACTCCTTGGAGTTGGCGGGTGCTGGTGCTGTGTGCTGTCCCTCTGTACAGCTGTGGCCCTGCGGTCATCAAGGAGTCACCTGCCACGTCATCCCATAGGTGTGTGCTGAGGGCCGCCAGCTCTCAACGCTGGCCACTGAGGCCCACATGGGGCTGACAGCAGTGGGGCAAAGGGCAGCCCAGATTTGGGTGCCTGGAAAATGCCCCACAGGCAGTGGATTTGCGAAGGGAGGTAGGAGACTCATCAGTATTTGTGTCTTAGAATTAATACCTGAACTGAACTCAGAGTTTCTCTTACCAGTCTCCCCCAGATAGGAAGTTGAGAAAAGAGAGAGAGAGAAAAGCCATACATCAGTAAATAAGGACTAAACTCCCATGAGGTGGAGGAGGTTTCAAGCTCTTATGTCCCAGGGACCTCCATTTGTGGAGCCAGGGGCTTGGGAGGCCAGAGAGGGGACACATCCTTCCTGAGTCCTTCCTGGTTTTTCCCTCGTGGAGAAGGAAGGAGCAACTCCTTTCACATGGGTTCTGATGCCAAATTTACTGTTGATTGGCCAGAGGGAGAGGATTTCTCTCCACAGGAATCTATAATGTGAGTGCATTCATTTCCTGTTGCTGCTGTAATGAATTACCACAAACTTAGAGACTTAACACGATACAAATTTATTCTCTTACAGTCCTGGAGGTCCGAAGTCTTCTAATCAAGATGTTGGCAGGGCAGTCTTCCACCTGGCTGGGGGCTGTAGGGGAGAATTTATTTCTTTGCTGTTTCCAGCTCCTTGAGGCTGCCTGCTTTCCTTGGCTTGTGGTCCCATCCTCCACCTCCAAAGTCAGCAGTGTGACATCTTCAAACCTCTTCCTCAGCTTCTATTCTCACATCACCTTCTCCTCTCTCACCTTCATGCCTCCTTCATCTAAGGATCCTTGTGATTACATTGGGTCACCAGGATAAATCTCTCCAGCTTGAGGGCCTTAACTTAATCACATCTGTTGAGTCCTTTTTTGGGTAAGGTGCCATATTCATCACAGGTTCTAGGGAACAGGACATGGACATCTTTGGGGGTGGAGGTCATTATTTGGCTCAGTGTTTTCCAGATGAGTGATCCACAACGTCCTGGTACTCTGTGGTTTATAGGGTGGGGAGGAGGGGCCAGCTCAGAAGCATACCCACTTTCAATTGTGAGAAGCTGTATTTTTGTTTCTGGTATCTATTTGGGTCCCATAAAAGGTTTCATTTGACGAAGAAGTCTGCAGACCAGATTTAGTCCAATCTCTTTAGAATGAGGCCCAGAGAAGGCAGGAGATTCACCCAACAGTGAACAGCTAAAAATAGCAGTTGTTTAGCTGCTAAGTTGTGTCTGACTCTTTTGTGACCCCCTGGACTGTAGCCCACCAGGCTCCTCTGTCCATGGGACTTCCCAGGCAAGAATCCTGGAGTGAGTTGCCATGTCCTTCTCCAAAGGATCTTCTTGACCCAGGGATCGAACCCTTATCTGCTGTACTGGCAGGTGGATTCTTTACCACTGAAGCCCCAGAAATGGCAGATCCAGTGCTAAACTCTGGTCTCTTGACTCCCAGGTGAGTGCTCCTTCTAGCCACCCCTCTCAGGGATAAAACACCAGCCAAACTGAGAAGGGTGCCTGTGTGCGTGGTGTGTGCCCTCATTTACCGGAACAGCCATCTTGAGTGGAAAGCAGGGGACACTGTTTTCTTGCCCCTGTTTACTGTGAGGAAGGCCCTGCCTGGTGAGACCAGGTGGGGTTCCTGGTGTCCCCTGGAAGGGAGCAGGAGCAGACAGGCCTGCCTTTGCCCCACGTGGCCTCTCCCTCCTCTTCCTCCTGTCCCCGGCTCCAGCTCCGGCTAATTGAAATTGGTGGCGAGTCAGACACTCAGCCGCGTCCCCATCCTGGGGCTTCTGGGCCGCAGATTGTCATTAAATTAACCGTAAAGATTTTTCGTGCGGGCTGGGAGGCAGTGACGCAGGGGATGGCAGCTATCATTTGCTCCTCTGGCCTGGCTCCTCGGAGCTGCCCTCAGCGCCTGGGGATGTGATAATTTAATTGGGGAGCACTGCCGCCCCCAGCCTGGGCCAGGCGCAGACACCCGGTCCAACCTCCCCGCAGCCAGACAGATTTGCGAAATGGAACAATTAAATCTAAAGTGAGCTGTCTGAACTGATTTTCCCCCTTCATCCTCAGCCAGTTCTGTAAGCCCTCTTCCTGGCCTTGTCTTCATTAGAGGACGAGACAGCCTGGACAGGACTCAAATGGCTGGTTCCAAGTGGTGTGCTCTGTGCCCTGAAACACCAGCTTCTGTGATGCCCCCTACCTGCCTGTGTCGCTCGGATGTCCCTCTCCTGCTTTCTCCAAAGTCAGAAACTCTGGGGCATGCCCTGTGACTTCAGTGGCTGGGCTGCTGTGTTAGCTGCGCAGCTGTGCTGGACTGACTCCAGACCCAAAGTGAGTGGCCTTCCCTGGAGCTCTGTGGGCAGCACCCCTATTCAGGGCTCACTTCAGGCCGGAAGGAGAGAAGGGATCATTCATGTGGCTGGAGCTTCTGCTCCGGCTCTTCGTGTCTGAGCTTAGTGGTGATGGGGGAAGGAGAAAGGGCTTCCCGCTCCACCAGGCAAGGAAGCTCCTTTCACCCGTCACTTCCGTTGGACCTGATAAATGGACACTGGCTTGCTGTTCCTCTTGACGAGGGCTGTACCATTTATCTGGGTTAAAAGCCCAGGGGCAGAAAGAACAGGGGAAAGAGAGGAGTCTGGAAGGGGCTCTGGCAACATTCTAATGTAACTTCTTAGAACTATCAAATGTCAGTGCTCAAAATGGGGAAACTGAGGCTCAGAGAGGGTTGGGGGAGGGCTCACAGCATCTAGCGAAGAGGATGGATCAGACATAGACTCTTGGTTATTCCATGAGCCCCTGGGCACATGGCTCTTAGGCTCAAGCACAGTACCTAGCACACAGTGGGTGTTTTAATAACCATTTGTTGGTGGACTAAATCAATGGGAGCAACTGTGATGTGTCTAAGAAATGGTTACCAGCTGCCTGCCCTTCAAAGTCAGGGCCATGTTTCCTTCATCTCCCGATTCCCAGAGCCCAGACCAAGACTGGTGTGCAGCAGGTGCTCAATCAGTCAGTCAGTTCAGTTGCTCAGTCGTGTCTGACTCTTTGCGACCCCATGGACAACAGCACGTCAGGCCTCCCTGTCCATCACCAACTCCCGGAGTCCACCCGAACCCATGTCCATCGAGTTGGTGATGCCATCCAACCATCTCATCCTCGGCCATCTCCTTCTCCTCCCACCTTCAATCTTTCCCAGCATCAGGGTCTTTTCCAATGAGTCAGTTCTTCACATCAGGTGGCCAAAGTATTGGAGTTTCACCTTCAGCATCAATCCTTCCAATGATTATTTAGGAATGATCTCCTTTAGGGTTAACTGGTTGGATCTCCTTGCAGTCCAAGGGACTCTCAAGAGTCTTCTCCAATGCCACAGTTCAAAAGCATCAATTCTTCAGTGCTCAGCTTGCTTTATAGTCCGAATCTCATATCCATACATGACTACTGGAAAAACCATAGCCTTGACTAGATGGACCTTTGTTGACAAAGGTAATGTCTCTGCTTTTTAATATGCTGTCTAGGTTGGTCATAACTTATCTTCCAAGCAGCAAGTGTCTTTTAATTTCATGGCTGCAATCACCATCTGTAGTGATTTTGGAGCCCCCAAAATAAAGTCTGTTACTGTTTCCACTGTTTCTCCATCTATTTCCCATGAAGTGATGGGACTGGATGCCATGATCTTCGTTTTCTGAATGTTGAGCTTTAAGCCAACTTTTTTCACTCTCCTCTTTCACTTTCATCAAGAGTCTCTTTAGTTCTTCTTTACTTTCTGCCATAAGGGTGGTGTCATCTGCATATCTGAGGTTATTGATATTTCTCCCAGCAATCTTGATTCCAGCCTGTGCTTCTTCCAGCCCAGCATTTCGCATGATGTACTCTGCATATAAGTTAAATAAGCAGGGTGACAATATACAGCCTTGACGTACTCCTTTTCCTGTTTGGAACCAGTCTGTTGTTCCATGTCTAGTTCTAACAGTTGCTTCCTGACCTGCATACAGATTTCTCAAGAGGCAGGGTAGGTGGTCTGGTATTCCCATCTCTTTCACAATTTTCCACAGTTTATTGTGATCCACACAGTCAAGGATTTAGTAGTCAATAAAGCAGAAATAGATGTTTTTCTGGAACTCTCTTGCTTTTTCCATGATCCACCGGCTGTTGTCAATTTGATCTCTGGTTCCTCTGCCTTTTCTAAAACCAGCTTGAACATCTGGAAGTTCATAGTTCACATATTGTTGAAGCCTGGCTTGGAGAATTTTGAGCATTACTCTTCTAGCGTGTGAGATGAGTGCAATTGTATGGTGGTTTGAACATTCTTTGGCATTGCTTTTCTTAGGGATTGGAATGAAATCTGACCTTTTCTAGTCCTGTGGCCACTGCTGAGTTTCCCAAATTTGCTGGCATATTGAGTGCAGCACTTTCACAGCATCATCTTTCAGGATTTGAAATAGCTCAGCTGGAATGCCATCACCTCCACTAGCTTTGTTCGTAGTGATGCTTTCTAAGGCCCACTTGACTTCACATTCCAGGATGTCTGGCTGTAGGTGAATGACCACACCATCGTTATTATCCAGGTCATGAAGATCTTTTTGTACAGTTCTTCTGTGTATTCTTGCCACCTCTTCATAATATCTTCTGCTTCTGTTAGGTCCATACCATTTCTGTCCTTTTTAGAGCCCATCTTTGCATGAAATGTTCCCTTGGTATCTCTAATTTTCTTGAAGAGATCTCCAGTTTCTCCCATTCTATTATTTTCCTCTATTTTTTTGCACTGATCACTGAGGAAGGCTTTCTTATCTCTCTTTGCTAATCTTTGGAACTCTGCATTCAAATGGGTATATCTTTCCTTTTCTCCTTTGCTTTTCACTTCTCTTCTTTTCTTAGCTATTTGTAAGGGCTCCTCAGACAGTCATTTTGCTATTTTGCATTTCTTTTTCTTGGGGATGGTCTTGCTCCCTGTCTCCTGTACAGTGTCATGAACCTCCATCCATAGTTCATCAGGCACTCTGTCTATCAGATTTAGTCCCTTAAATCTATTTCTCACTTCCACTGTATAATCATTAGGGATTTGATTTAGGTCATACATGAATGGTCTAGTGGTTTTCCCTGCTTTCTTCAATTTAAGTCTGAATTTGGCAATAAGAAGTTCATGATCGGAGCCACAGTCAGCTCCCTGTCTTGTTTCTGCTGACTGTATAGAGCTTCTCCATCTTTGGCTGCAAAGAATATAATTGATCTGATTTCGGTGTTGACCATCTGGTGATGTCCATGTGTAGAGTTTTCTCTTGTGTTGTTGGAAGAGGGTGTTTGCTATGATCAGTGCATTCTCTTGGCAGAACTCTATTAGCCTTTGCCCTGCTTTATTCTGTACTCCAAGGCCAAATTTGCCTGTTACTCCAGGTGTTTCTTGACTTCCAACTTTTGCATTCCAGTTCCCTATAATGAAAACGATATTTTTGGGGGTATTCATCCTAGAAGGTCTTGTAGGTCTTCATAGAACTGTTTTCTTCAGCTTCTTCAGTGTTACTGGTCAGGACATAGACTTGGATTACCATGATATTGAATGGTTTGCCTTGGAAACAAACAGAGGTCATTCTGTTGTTTTTGAGATTACATCCAAGTACTGCACCTCAGACTCTTTTGTTGACTATGATGGCTACTCCATTTCTTCTAAGAGATTCTTGCCCACAGTAGTAGATATAATGGTCATCTGAGTTAAATTCACCCATTCCAGTCCATTTTTGTTCGCTGATTCCTAGAATGTCAACGTTCACTCTTGCCATCTCCTGTTTGACCACTTCCAATTTGCCTTGATTCATGGACCTGACATTCCAGGTTTCTATGCAATATTGCTCTTTACAGCATCAGACCTTGCTTCCATCACCAGTCACATCTACAGTTGGGTATTGTTTTTGCTTTGTCTTTGTCTCTTCATTCTTTCTGGAGTTATTTCTTCACTGATCTCCCATAGCATATTGGGAACCTACTGACCTGGGGAGTTCATCTTTCAGTATCCTATCTTTTTGCCTTTTCCCACTGTTCATGGGGTTCTCAAGGCAGGAATACTGAAGTGGTTTGCCATTCCCTTCTCCAGTGGATCACATTTTGTCAGAACTCTCCACCATGAACCGTCCATCTTGTGTGGCCCTACACAGCATGGCTCATAGTTTCATTGAGTTAGACAAGGCTGTGATCCATGTGATCATATTGGTTAACTTTCTGTGATTGTGGTTTTCAGTCTGTCTGCCCTCTGATGGAGAAGGATAAGAGGCTTATGAAAGCTTCCAGATGGGATAGACTGACTGAGGGGGATACTGGGTCTTATTCTGATGGGCAGGCCCATGCTTGGCAAATCTTTAATTTTTATTGAGGTGCTCGATAAAGATGTATTATATAAGTCAGTGTAATTCGCTGGTCTTGAACAAAGAGTCCACCCCTCCCACATTTGTTGGTCAATTGGAGAACTTAAAAGGGCAACATCCTTGTCAGGACGCTTCTAGCCTAGCTGGGGGAAGTGAGGAATACACTTCAGCTCTGGGTGGGGCATCGAAACTCAGTTTCAGTTTCTTTTGTGTGTTGTGGGTTGAGTCCAATCTATCCTCTGAGCCTTTGTTGTTCAGTCACTAATTCGCATCTGACTCTTTGGGACCCCATGGACTGTAGCACACCAGGCTTCCCTGTCCTTCACTATCTTCTGGAGTTTGCTCAAACTCATGTCCATTGAGTCAGTGATGGCCATCCAATCATCTCATACTCTGTCGCCCCTTTCTCCTCTTGCCCTCAGTCTTTCCCAGCGTCAAGGTCTTTTCCAGTGAGTTGGCTCTTTGCATCAGGTGGCCAAAGTATTGGAGCCTCAGCTTCAGTATCAGTCCTTCCAATGAATAGTTGGTTGATTTCCTTTAGGGATTGACCAGTTTGATCTCTTTGCAATCCAAGGGATTCTCAAGAGTCTTCTCTTACACCACAATTTGAAAACATCAATTCTTGGGCGCTCACCCTTTGTTATGGTCCAGCTCTCACATCCGTACATGCCCACTGGAAAAACCATTGCTAAGTCGCTTCAGTCGTGTCCGACTCTGTGTGAGCCCATAGACAGCAGCCCACCAGGCTCCCCGTCCCTGGGATCCTCCAGGCAAGAACACTGGAGTGGGTTGCCATTTCCTTCTCCAATGCATGAAAGTGAAAAGTGAAAGTGAAGTCGCTCAGTCATGTCCGACTTAGTGACCCCATGGACTGCAGCCTTCCAGGCTCCTCCATCCATGGGATTTTCCAGGCAAGAGTACTGGAGTGGGTTGCCATAGCTTTGACTATATGAACGTTTTGTTGGCAAAGTGATGTCTCTGGGCCTTGGTTTCCCTTTGATAAAAGGACCTGGTTGGGCCAGGTGTCCCGATGGCCCTATCCAGCTCCAACATCTTGAGAAAACTTAGGGGACTCTAGTAATCCCAGAGGTCTCATCCTGATGGGGAAGGTAGAGAGCATCCATTTTCTTCCCAAAGACATCCAGACAAGAAAGTCTGGAGTGGCCTGGGTCTCAGGGACGGGAATCTGAATGAGAAGTAGAGGTCAGCCCTGGCCTTTGGGGTCACTCAGGACCAACTCCCCAGCTGCCCTCAGGAGGAGGGCCTCTGTGTCGGGACAGGAGCAAGTCATCCACTGGATCTTGACGGCCCTGAGGCCATGACCTTCCTGCTCTACCTGGGGCATGTTGCTGACCACACAGCAAAGTCATTTCAAAGGCCAGTGTTGCTGGTCCTATGGCAAGGGGCACTGCAGGGGAGGGGCTGGGCCCTAGGGGACATTAATGGGCTGACTCTTAGAAGGAATTTCAGAGTTGGAATTTTAGGGTTAACATCAAACTGCACTGTAACAGGGAGTGCAGGTTGTCCCAGTGGTGACCTATACTTTGTCCCTGGAATTGCTGAGGGACTCAAATGATCTGCTATTTATATGTTCAGCCAGGTCACATGCAATGATGCTTGTATCTTCCCCAGCGATCTTTTTTTTTTTTTAATTTATTTAATTGGAGGCTAATTACTTTACAATACTGTGGTAGTTTTCGCCATACATTGACATGAATCAGCCATGGGTGTACATGTGTCCCCCATCCTGAACCCCCTCCTACCTCCCTCCCCATTCTATCCCTCTGGGTCATCCCAGTGTACCAGGCCTGAGCACCCTGTCTCATGCATCGAACCTGGACTGGTGATCTGTTTCATGTATGATAATATACATGTTTCAATGCTATTCTCTCAGATCATCCCACCCTCACCTTCCAGCAATCTTAAGGTTAAGTTTTTCCTTTAACTCATGCTTGGGATGTACTTCAACTTGTGTTAAGTTATATCTCATCTAGGCTCTCTCAACTTTGATAGCTGGAAATGCCAAAGTGTAATATTGTAGTGTATGTATGTGTGTGTGTCAAGTCGCTTCAGTCATGTCTGACCTTTGTGACCCAATGGACTGTAATCCAACAGGCTCCTCTGCCCATGGGATTCTCCAGGCAAGAATACTTGAGTGGGTTGCCATGCCCTCCTCCAGAGGATCTTCCTGACTCAGGGATTGAACCTGCATTGGCAGGGGTGTTCTTTACCACTAACACCACCCATACAAATACATGTCTATATGCGTGTATCTATGAAAGAATAATACACAGGCCCTCAGGGCATCTGGGAATATCTGGAGCCACACTTTTTTTTTTTTTTTTTAACATATTTATTTGTATTTTTATTTTGCTGTGCCGGGTCTTAGTGTTGTAGGATCTTGCATCCTAATTGTGGCATGTGGGATCTTTAGTTGTACCATGGAAACTCCTAGTGGTGGCATGCAGGATCTAGTTCCCTGACCAGAGATTGAACCTGGGCCCCTTGCGGTGGGAGCACAGAGTCTCAGTCACTGGACCACCAGGGCAGTCCCAGCCGGTTCTTTGAAGAAGCTCAGGCTATCTTTAGCAAGGTTGCCCCTGCCTCCTATCATGTTTTTGTCTCTGAATAGCGAGCACAACAATTCATCAAGAAACCCAGAGTCTGCTGTCACTTACCCACACACATGATTCACCAACAAGCCCTGTTGATTCTCTTGCCCATGTGGCTCTGGGACCCCTCCCACCATCTCTTGCTCAGAGACATGACTGCCTCCTCTGTGCCACTGGCCTCTGCCTCTGTTTTGGCTGCATCTCTGAGCTCTCCCCTCTGGTCTCTGTGGCCCAGCCATTCCAAGATCTCTTGGTTCCCTGACAACGTCAGGTTCCTTCCCTATGTCTGCATTCCTTTGCTTGGAGCTGAGTGTTTCTCTAACCAAACTGGGTTATTTTTACTGATCCCTCTGGATTCAGAGCAGACATCCCTTCTCATTGCTATTGTCCACATACCCCCATGTTGTTACACATGCTAAGTCGCTTCAGGCATGTTTAACTCTTTGCGACCCCATGGACTGTAGCCTGCCAGGCTCCTCTGTCCATGAGATTTTTCTGGCAAGAATACTAGAATGGGTTGCCATGCCCTCCTCCAGGGGATCTTCCCGACCCAGGGACCAAACTCGCATCTCAGTGTCTCCTGCACTGGTAGGTGGTTTTTTTTTTTAACCACTAATGCCCCATTCAGTTCAGTTCAGTTCAGTTCAGTCGCTCAATTGTGTCTGACTCTTTGCGACCCCATGAATTGCAGCACGCCAGGCCTCCCTGTCCATCACCATCTCCTGGAGTTCACTCAGACTCATGTCCATCGAGTCTGTGATGCCATCCAGCCATCTCATCCTCGGTCGTCCACCTTCTCCTCCTGCCCCCAATCCCTCCCAGCATCAGAGTCTTTTCCAATGAGTCAAGTCTTCTCATGAGGTGGCCAAAGTACTGGAGTTTCAGCTTTAGCATCATTCCTTCCAAAGAAATCCCAGGGCTGATCTCCTTCAGAATGGACTGGTTGGATCTCCTTGCAGTCCAAGGGACTCTCAAGAGTCTTCTCCAACACCACAGTTCAAAAGCATTGATTCTTCAGCGCTCAGCCTTCTTCACAGTCCAACAATCACATCCATACATGACCACTGGAAAAACCATAGCCTTGACTAGATGCCCCATAGTCTTCATTATAACTGGGTCCATGCTTGTATAGGAGTCTATCAGTAGACATCCCTACAGCTCATCAGCACATATTATTGGGTGTAAAACATGTTTCCTCTGTTCCCCCAATATACATAAGCTGCATAGAATTTCCCTGATCTTTGGGAGGCCGGGTACAGTCATAATTAAGACTGTCTCTAGGTTTGGATCCCGGCTCTACTGCTATACAAAAGTTGTCAAATGGTCTCAATTTTTGAGAAATCTGTATGCAGGTCAGGAAGCAACAGTTAGAACTGGACATGGAACAACAGACTGGTTCCAAATAGGAAAAGGAGTACGTCAAGGCTGTATATTGTCACCCTGCTTATTTAACTTATATGCAGAGTACATCATAAGAAACGCTGGGCTGGAAGAAACACAAGCTGGAATCAAGATTGCTGGGAGAAATATCAATAACCTCAGATATGCAGATGACACCACCCTTATGGCAGAAAGTGAAGAGGAGCTAAAAGCCTCTTGATGAAAGTGAAAGAGGAGAGTGAAAAAGTTGGCTTAAACCTCAACATTCAGAAAACGAAGATCATGGCATCTGGTCCCATCACTTCATGGGAAATAGATGGGGAAACAGTGGAAACAGTGTCAGACTTTATTTTTTGGGGCTCCAAAATCACTACAGATGGTGATTGCAGCCATGAAATTAAAAGACGCTTACTTCTTGGAAGAAAAGTTATGATCAACCTAGACAGCATATTCAAAAGCAGAGACATTACTTTGCTGACTAAGGTCCATCTAGTCAAGGCTATGGTTTTTCCTGTGGTCATGTATGCATGTGAGAGTTGGACTATGAAGAAGGCTGAGTGCCAAAGAATTGATGCTTTTGAACTGTGGTGTTGGAGAAGACTCTTGAGAGTCCCTTGGACTGCAAGGAGATCCAACCAGTCCATTCTGAAGGAGATCAACCCTGGGATTTCTTTGGAAGGAAGGATGCTAAAGCTGAAACTCCAGTACTTTGGCCACCTCATGAGAAGAGTTGACTCATTGGAAAAGACTCTGATGCTGGGAGGGATTGGGGGCAGGAGGAGAAGGGGACGACCGAGGATGAGATGGCTGGATGGCATCACTGACTTGATGGACGTGAGTCTGAGTGACCTCTGGGAGTTGGTGATGGACAGGGAGGCCTGGCATGCTGTGATTCATGGGGTCGCAAAGAGTTGGACACGACTGAGTGACTGAACTGAACTGAACTGAACTGAGAGTGGGCATAAAAATAGTATCGTTCTCATAGGCTTATGAGAATTAAATGAGAAAACACATAAGTATTTAGAATAGTGTCTGGCATAGAGAAAGTGCCCATGTATCATAACCTATTGTTTTCCTTCTTATTGTGTTTTTGAATATGATCCTGACAGATCTATTCCTAGAAGTAAGATTACTGAATCAAAGGTGAGAAGGTTTTTACGGCTCTTGAAATGTTTTGACAAATTGCTTTTGAAAAGACTGTGCCACTTTCATTCCCATCAGCAAGGTCCAAGCAACAGATGGTTGCTTTCTCCTGTCTTTCTGCTTAGTATATACTATTGTTCAAAGAGCAGATCTTTGGAGATGAAAACCATGATGGACTCCATCTCTGGGCTTAGGACTCTCCACCTACCCCCTCCCGTTTAGCTCAATCCTCCACTCCCAGATTAGAAGGCTCTCTCTTGCTTTGAGTGTGCCCTGTGCTACTTGACATTGCGTTTTTCTGTAATTATGTGGTGTTACAATGATTTACTGAGATATTAACTTATCTGTTGCTCTTGTTGTGATCATTGTCATTCCCTCTCCATTTCAAGATGTCAGCCAAGCTTGTTCCCTACCACTCCTGGATTTTGTATAGCAAGGTACTGCAGGACCTGAAGGCAGGGTGGGGGGTGGGCGGGGCAGGGACAAAGAGGTGATGGGGCGCTCTAGCTCGACCACTGGGGCTGCTGGTCAGGAATGAGGCTCTCTGTGGAGTCACAGAGAGCTGCCTCAGGGACCTGGGAAGGCAGGGCTTTATTTTAGTTTCTTATTGGAGTCTATATGACTTGCACACTGCTAAGTGTTTACAAGTGCTTCTTGAATGAATGAATGAATGAATGGGTCTCTGTTGAGGGCAAGATCTTTGTGGATGGCTGTGAATTGGAAGCCAGGGTTCTGATCAAGGGCTCTGGGTTCAGGGTGGGCCTGCTTTGGAGGGAGTAGAGGAACTGAGCTCCAGAGGAGGGGTCAGAGGAGACACTCAAACCTGGGAGTTCCTGCAGTCATGGCAAGAGGAGAGGAGGGGATGGTGGGACTTGGCAGGCTTGCCCTCTGGCACTCTAGGCCAGGCTGCAGCCATCTGCAGTCCTCGTATTCCAGCCTTGAATCTTCCTACAGGTGGTAGCAGCAGGACTGGAGAAGGCAAAGGTCCCAGGGGCATCAATCAGGACCAGTAACTGTGGTGGACATGACTACTGCCCCCACAAGCTTGGTTGTGTAACAAGTGGCCCCAACACCTCTTTATACCCATGTTAATTTGACTCTAAGCCCCTCATCCTGCCAGGCTGGTGAGGACTTCTGACCTGATTCGGGCTCCTTTTCCTGGTCCATGGTGAGTACAGGTGCCAAGGGTCTTGGGCTGAGCAAAGTCTCCTGCAGCCCTTACTGCTGCCCACACTTGGGGGTCTCTGTGCCTCAAGCAGCCCCAGCAAGTCCTTGGGTGATCTTCTTCGTCACTTCCCCCAGAGGTCCTCTGGGCGACCTTGGGGTTGCCTCCAGAACCTGCAGACCTCTGTCTTCCTGCCCACTTCCCCTCCCAGACTGTCTGCCCATCCTGTTCTCCCCTCTTCAGAGACTCAGCTTTCTCTTCTCACTTCCAGATCATCTAGCAGCATCCACTCATGAGCTGGGCTCTGGTGAGATGTCCTGCAAGCCCTGGGCACATGAAAAGTGCAGCAAGAACAAAATGCAGATTAAGATTTCAGTTTCAAATTATCTCGTCATCCCAGCATCAGCGATTCTGGACTTATGTAGGACTTTCCTACATTTGTGCCACTTGATGGAAAATTCACCACCCCCTTTCCCCTAATCTCCTGACTTTACAGAAAAAGGGGGCCTGTTTGTGTTTTTTGGTTTAGTTTGGATGAGCAGAAGACCTGAGAGAGTCTGCAGCACTGTTTACGGAGACTGAGTTCAGCTTGTGCTGCCCAAAACTGTCTAGGAGGCTGTAGGTTGGTTAAAAGGTTTGTAATTAAGTTAATATTGCATTGTCACTTCAGGTTCCCAAACTGGGAGATCTTTAACCCCTTTCCCCTCCAAACCCCACCCCCTCAAATCCACCACTAAATAATAGTCAACACAGCACTGATTTAAAAGAACACCATGAAATCATTCATCAGGCATCAGGCCCAACAAATCTGAGTTGTTTATTTCTAAGTCATTTAATAGCAAATTACATGCTGCATAATGTGAAAAAATGCGGCAAGGCTCCATTAAGAATAAATCCAAGTGTCTGCAAGGCCCGTTACAGAAACCCAGGTTTGGCATTCCCCCACTTTCAGTGACTGTGGGCTGAGGCTTTTGGCAAGCGAGAGACCCAGAAAGAGAACCACTGTTTGTGAAACAACCCTGTTACCTTTAATAACCATTTTCTCCTCTTAAGTGCAGCAAAGTATGGAAATACTGCCGTGCTCTTTGGTGCGATTTTCCTACTGTGATTTTTTTTTTCTTGTTAAAAGCCTCAAGAGATTATATTTCTCTGCCTACTTATTTGCTACTGTCAAAAGAGAGCAAAATTCAGGAAGAAAACTCAACTGTCAATCCCCAACAAGTATGCAATTATTTCAGGCTGGTGCTTTAAGCAAAAATGATTTTCATGGCAGAAACTTGCTTCTGTTTTCTGAACAGGGGATTTGAGGGTGGGGGGGTTTGATTTTGCTTTGAGCTGTTTCACTTTCTCTGGGCATTTCCCAGCAACACCTAACACACAAAGGTGTATTTCCACCCACAGGGCCCCGACATTAGGCTGAATGAAATGTCAGTTTTGGTGCCCTTTTGGACATCCCTTGGTGAGGGGGGAAAAAACCTCAAGTAATTCCTCTTCCTCCTGTACAAAGCCCATCATTCCGGGATGTTACACCAGGTGCTGGGCAGCAAATGACAGAAGGGTTTGGAAGGGAGGAGAAAATAGATAATCTTGTCCCCACCATAATATAGGAAGATATATAAATGGGAGTAAGTGGTAATGTTCTTGAAAGATAAACAATTGACTGCCTGTCACTAATAATTGATGACTGAGATCCTGAAGAATGTAGCCATGATAAAACAAATACGTATAGAAGTGTACACACGCCCTATTCTCCTGACATATCATTGCCTTCCTCTTTGCAGGAATCTTTGCAGGATCAAATTAGAAGTACTATTTGCTGAAAGGCAATATTCTCCTCTCCAGGCTTTTGAAAGCAGAGCGCCTTTTCTCCTGGGGAGCCTTCGTTTGACTTTCATCTTGATATTGAATTTAAGCCTCATATTTTATCAGCCCCTGGCCCATCTGGTGATAACTACTGTCTCATACAGTGGAAGTTTCATTCACCAGAAGGGCTAGGGGCAGACTCATCTGATTACTTGAACTTCAGTACTAATTAACTAAAATCTTTCTCTGATATGAACGGTCTTTGTTGGGGTTCTTCCAAAAGCACATTTGCTGGCTTTGCTGGCTGGCTCTGAGTTAAGGATACCATCGAGAAGAGAATTGAATTCCTGGGGGAAGAGGGCTTCCTGCGGTTCTGCATGGCTTAGAGGGCATGCGAAGAGCAGCAGGTGGGAGCTGACATCAGTTCCCTGGGGGGCAGTCAAACTTCCCACCCCAGAGAGCTCTCTGAGAATGACATGTTGGGCTCCCTTGGGAGGTAGAAGATGAGTCCCAATTATTGGGGAAACTGTTGGTGGAGCTGGCTGACCCCTTGGAAAGGCTATTAAGAACTCACCAATGGCATCACTGAATCGCACAACCTTTTAATCTGATGCTACTAAGACCCACCCATATCCTGTCATCCTTTACTGTACTAGAGCAAAAGAACCGACTTCCCACGGTGAGCTCCTGAGGGCATTTTTTGCAGCACTGAAATCATTTTGCTTGCCCTTTATGCTTTTGCTGGAAATTCTGGGGAATTCTCACCCCCCGCCTCTGTGGCCATCAACCAGTGGCTGGTGGCTTTAAATATCCTGGCCCCTCACTCTCCTTTATTTTTGGTTATGCTGGGTCTTCATGGCGGGAGAGCTTTCTCTAGCTGCAGGGACCAGCGGCTGCTCTTCACTGCGGTGCGCAGGCTGCTTATTGCAGTGGCTTCTCTCGGCTGCGGGCACAGACTCTAGAGTGCGTGGGCTTCAGGACTGTGGCCCGTGGCCTTCTTTGCGCCATGGCATGTGGGATCTTCTCAGACCAGGGGCTGAACCTGTGTCCTCTGCCTTGGCAGGCGAATTCTTAACCACTGGACCACCAGGGAAGTCCACCCTCACCCTTCTACCTCTGGGGTTTGTGTCTAACACTGGCTTCCAGAGTTTCCCCAGGGGGATGAAGGCTCAGTCACCTACAGCGGTAGCCGGCTTGAGAAAGCACCACTGACGGGTGAGGCTTAGGGTTAGGGATTAGCCTTCCTCTTGACCTCACATCCCCCCTTCTGCTACTTATCTGTCCTCTACTCCCCAGCACGCACTGCCCATCCTTATCACAGGGCCTGCTCCTGGGGAGCCCCAAATGAAAGATAATGATCGTGTTTTCCAGACAACAAGAGGGCCCATGGCCTGACAATGGGGCATCTTCAAACTGGCTCAGCTGAACATGGTCTAGAACAAGCAGACACTGGATTGTGAGGGGTTTTCTTCTGTGATGAGAAGCGGTTCTCTGATATCTTCTGCCTGCTGTTCCCACGCCTTCAGACCCCCCCGCCCCACCCCCCGCTGCTCTGCTGCCCTCTGCCACACCGCCTGTGTTGCTGGAGACCATGTCTTGGCTTTGCTTTCTATGGATCTGTGTCCCCCGTGTACCTCTGCTTCAGGACTGAGGGCCCCGCCCTTGGCATCACAGTCCTTCCAGGTGCCGTGGGCCCACCTCCTGCTCCTGAACATTCCTGAGAACAGCTCCCCGACCTCCCAGGCTTTCTTTTGTATATTCCTGAGACAGTGGTCACTCTGGCTGTCTGTGATACTGAGGTTACTGCAAGGCCTCAGAGGCACCATTCTGAACACAGACTTTTATTTATTTATTTTTTGCTGTATTTTAAGGATAGAAGCAACAGGAAAACAGGTTAAACACATCCTGGCCTCAACCGGGGTATGAATGCATTTAGATCCCTTCCTCCCTCCCTCTCTCCCTCTCTCTCTCTCTTTTTTCTTCTTCATTTAGATTTCACTGGGTTTGCTTCCTTACCTTAAAAGCCTAGAATCATGGTTAACTGAAGCTCCCACTGTTGAGCACGTGTCAGTTACCAAGTTCTAGCTCTGAGAATGTTTCTGAATATCACAGGTAATGTTTGACTCTGGCTATTTTCATAGCATGACCAGACCTGGGTCAGCTTCTTGTTCAAGCCTGGGGGAGAAATAGTAACACGTACATAGTACATCAACTGTGAATACCGTGCTAAGTTGCAGTTAGCTCTCTGGGCCTCATCTCTAAAATGTTTGGGTGACACATTTCTGGCTGCTTCTGCCTTCTCTCCATACCTTGCCTCCTAGCCAGAGTAGGCCCCCCTCCACTTCTGGCACATCAGCATGGAAGGACCTAGACTGTTGTCTCATCATGGTTTATGGCCCTTTCAGTTCAGTTCAGTTCAGTTGCTCAGTCGTGTCCGACTCTTTGTAACCCCATGAATCACAGCATGCCAGGCCTCCCTGTCCATCACCAACTCCCAGAGGTCACTCAGACTCACGTCCATCAAGTCAGTGATGCCATCCAGCCATCTCATCCTCTGTGGTCCCAAAAGAGGAGAGGGGGTGGAACTTCTTCTCAGCAAGCCGGGGTCCCGGGCCTCTGCCGCCAATCCCTGCCACCAACCCAGCCCCCTCCCAGCATCAGAGTCTTTTCCAATGAGTCAACTCTTCGCATGAGGTGGCGAGAGTACTGGGGTTTCAGCTTCATAGCATCTTTCCTTCCAAAGAAATCCCAGGGTTGATCTCCTTCAGAATGGACTAGTTGGATCTCCTTGCAGTCAGCAAGGGACTCTCAAGAGTCTTCTCCAACACCACAGTTCAAAAGCATCAATTCTTCGGTGCTCAGCTTTCTTCACAGTCCAACTCTCACATGCATACATGACCACAGGAAAAACCATAGCCTTGACTAAATAGACCTTTGTTGACAAAGTAATGTCTCTGCTTTTCAATATGCTATCTAGATTGGTCATTACTTTCCTTCCAAGGAGTAAGCGTCTTTTAATTTCATGGCTGTAGTCATCATCTGCAGTAATTTTGGAGCCCCCAAAATAAAGCCTGACACTGTTTCCACTGTTTCCCCATCTATTTCCCATGAAGTGATGGGACCAGATGCCATAATCTTTGGTTTCTGAATGTTGAGCTTTAAGCCAACTTTTTCACTCTCCTCTTTCACTTTCATCAAGAGGCTTTTTAGCTCCTCTTCACTTTCTGCCATAAGGGTGGTGTTATCTGCATAGCTGAGGTTATTGATATTTCTCCTGGCAATCTTGATTCCAGCCTGTGCTTCTTCCAGCCCAGCGTTTTGTAAATGTTCCACCTCATTCTAGTCTGAAGGATTTTTCCCTGCTAACTAGTTAGTCTCATTGATAGTGTTTGCTTTGCCTGTGCCAGAGTCTTATCTGAGGCCTGGACCTCAGCATATCAGTGCAGCTGTAATAAGCAAGCACCTCCCCATTTCTGTTAGTGGGGATGGGGTTTCTCTTTGCTCCCCCTCATCTGCTAGAAGTTGCCCAGTAGGCTGGTTATTTTAAACTTGTGGAAACAGCATAGCATTAAAAGGAACACTGCTGCTGCTGCTGCTAAGGCGCTTCAGTGGTGTCCAACTCTGTGTGACCCCAGAGACGGCAGCCCACCAGGCTCCCCGTCCCTGGGATTCTCCAGGCAAGAACACGGGAGTGGGTTGCCATTATCCTTCTCCAATGCATGAAAGTGAAAAGTGAAAGTGAAGTCGCTCAGTCCTGTTGGACTCTTAGCGACCCCATGGACTGCAGCCCACCAGGCTCCTCCATCCATGGGATTTTCCAAGCAAGAGTACTGGAGTGGAGTGCCATTGTCTTCTCCAAAAATGAACACTAAAGAATGTTAAAAAATTCTCTTAATCTTCTCCTTTTCCAAAGCAACACTTTTCACTTTTGCATGTTGTGGTGTCAGGCTGACCCCTGTCCAACACTGACTTTTTCTCTTCACATTGTGCAGAAATGTTTCTCCACGTTTGTGCAGAGACTTCACAGTGATTCTTCTAATGACTGCAAAATCTGTGTGCTGGTTTCCTGCACTTCTCCTCTGCTCTTGGTAATTGAGGGGGTTTCCAGTCTTGGGCTCCTGCAACTAATATCTTCATAATGAAAACCTTTTGTTTTCATTTACTTAACTCCTTTAGCATGTAGTCCACAAAAGGAATTATTGGGCCAAAAGGTGGAGATATGCCTCTGGCTTTTGATAAATCTTTCTACATCACTTTCCAAAAAGGGAATCAGTGTTCTCTGCCATCCCCTGGGGTTCCGTGCAGCCTGTTAGAGCCACGTGTGCAGCAAACAGTGTATAAGGATTCCTAGCTCTCTCTTGGTCTTCTGTTCAGAGCATCAAAAATTGCCTCTGTTCTCTTGAGGAAGAATTGGAAATGACATCTTTAACCAAAAAAAAGACACACAAAAAAAACTTTACACAAAAAGTCAAAAAACCTGAATGCTGGCATCACAGGCTACCTAATGAAGACCCTACGTGCCCCGCCCCTAAGGGCTAACAGTGATGGTCAAAATGCACACTTGGGTATTAGGCAATGGCTTGCTGTCTCACTTACATTATTGTATTAGGTCTTCTAGCATCTAGCCAAGGTTGGTATGTATTATCCCCACTTAAAGATGAGCAAACCAAGGCTCTGAGAGATGAAGTAACTTACCTCAGGTGAAAGGACTAGTGTCAGAGCCAGGACTGAGTTTTTGTCTACCTTGTTTTATCGGAACAAAAATTGTGATGCCAGGGTACTTCAATGTGTATTTGAAGGCAGCGTCATGAAGGTCGTTGTCAGCTTCAGTGCATCTTTGAGAAAAGGACCGCGGTTGTGGGGGTGAGACAATCTGAGGGTTAGCCTGAACTCGATTCGGTCTAGACCTGTAAGCCCAGGTGAAAAAGACTCCTGGGCACAGTGATACAGGGTATGGCTGATAAGAGAAATCCATGATCAGCTAATAATCTACAAGTGCTGTAATCTAAGTGAGCCTCTAATTGGGGAAGTTGAAATAGGGGAGTCAAGGAAGTCTTCCTGGAGGAGGTGTTGTTTGGGCTGCAATTCAAAAGATAACAGAATCTAGAGGAAGTGTACAGTGGGAGAGGTGGGGAGACCATTCCAGCAGGGGGTAGTGGCTGCAGAGGGCCTGTGGCTGGAGAGAATTAAGCATTTTTGAGAAACTGAAAGAAGGCTCATGTGGCAGGAGTGCAGAGCAGGCAGTCTCGTGTCTTCTTACCTTGTTGTACCAGCTTCCATGGGTAGGAGCAGAGGCCACAGGTGTGCCCCCCCTCCGAGAGGGGCTCTGGGTGGTGACAGGACTGCAGGCTAAGGGGAAGTCCTTAGGGAGCATGGTAGACATGGTTCACGGGTTTCCCCAAGCTTCTTTCTGCCTCATTCCAGTTCAGGAGGTTGAGAAGCTGTACAGCACATTCTCCAGACTCCCTGACAGCTCTAATTCTGGATGTGAAGCAGGTCCTGTCAATTTTAGATGCAGGTGTACAAGATTTGGACAGGGGAACAGTGGCAGAAGCCTTCTTCCTGTACTTTAAGGCTGTTTTCTGATACTAAACAAGGTCATGGAAGTGTGAGGATTTCTGCAGCCATACTGCAAAGCCCATTCCATAGCCTCATGGTCATGGATGATGGTAACACAGCCCATTCCATAGCCTCGTTGTGATGGTAACAGAGGTAGCAGTGGTAGCCTCAGAGAGCAAAGGTCCACTGGTGGGTCAGTTCTGCTCATCGGGAGTCATTCCTGGAGGCCAGTCTAGGAAGGCTGCTCTAGCCCTTCCCGTAAATGTATCTAATTCCTGGTCTTGAATCCTTTCCTGTTAAAATGCTCTAGGGATGCTACTGATGCTTCCCCCCACCATCACCTAGGTTCGCCTGCAGTTGTGACAGTTCCCAGATGCCCTCCTGAGTGCCAGTGCGTCAAAGTGTTCTCTGATCGCGGGTTTTTTCCTACCACCTGGAATTCACTCTGCTAAAGGCAGGGACAATCCAGGGGGTGAAGGTGAGAATGTCCATGGATTTCTTTCAGCCACTGGGGGATGGGATGTTGTGAGTGTCCAGCTTTCTCTCCTGTGGGAAAATTCCAGGACATGGTCCACGTGATTTCTCAGGGTGTCTTCAATGAGACTGAGCCTCAGTTGCCCTTAGCAGAAACCCACTCACTAATGATTTTCTTTCTCTATCCTTTCATACTTTGCCCACTTCCTTACTTGCATTTCCTGGGATCACCTTCTGAATAAACCACTTGTACCGAACTGTGTTGTTGGAGAAGACCCTTGAGAGACCCTTGGACTGCAAGGAGATCCAACCAGTCCATCCTAATGGAAATCAGTCCTGAATATTCATTGATGCTGAAGTTGAAGCTCCAATACTTTGGCCACCTGATGTGAAGAACTGACTCACTGGGAAAGACCCTGATGCTGGGGAAGATTGAGGGCAGGAGGAGAAGGGGTAACAGAGGATGAGATGGCTGGATGGCATCACTGACTCAATGGACCTGAGTTTGAGTAAGCTCCAGGAGTTGGTGATGGACAGGGAGGCCTGGTGTGCTAGTCCATGGGGTTGAAAAGAGTCAGACATGACTGAGCGACTGAACTGACCTGAACTGAACCTCAATCCTTGCCCCAGGGTCTCCTTTGGGGGAGCTCAAGAAAAGACAATAAATGCCTTAGAAGTTTCTGTTTTTGTGTGTGTTCAAAATTTGGCTAGGACAGAGAGACACAAAAGACTGGTTTACAGATAAAAGTATGGCTATTTTTTAACTAAGTCAAACATACTCCAGGCAATCACTTCACTGTGCTTTGAATTCATATCCCGAGGCTTTTAGCCTTTTAGTCACAAGAGTGATTTCCCAACACATTAAAATAGATTACTAAAGTTGCTTCTTTGTCAGTCCATCCATCCATCCATCTTTCCAGCCAGCAATCATTTATCAGACCTCTGCTTACGTCCAGTGTTGTGCTGGAGGCTGAGGATAGAGATGCTAATTAGGCTTCCTGCCTGCAAATTACTTACTGTGATCATCCTACGGGCAAATCTAGTTCTGCCATACTGAGTGCCACTCTGATTTCTGCACATAATGCATTTAGCATGACCATATAAACTCAATACTAATGCCAACTAGTGGTCTTATCATGTAAACATACTAATCAGAACATTTTCATCTCTCCTGAAAAGCGTCTCCAACATTCAGACTGTGTCTGTATTTTATTAAAATGCCCTGTATTAAGACACTGCTTCCAAGGAACTAAATTTAGTTTGAGAAACTGCTCTCAATTTTGGAGTCATTAAATGTAGCCTTTGTGTGTATGTGCATATGACAGAGAAAAATTACAGCCAGCAGTGTCTATATTGAAAATCCTGCATTAGATTGTCATCAGTTGCTAATAATACATCATAATTATTCTTATAGGGTTAAGCTTTTCTCTTTCTTCCTCCACCTGCCTTGCCGAGATAACCTCTAAGGATGTCCTGGAAGACGGTGGGGCTGAAATTCTAAAGCTTTCATGACAGCTGAGCTCTCCATGCAATTCATTATGTTAGAAAGATGGGGAGGAGAGAGTTGTCTGCAAAGATAATGACTGTGCAATTTCCAGTCCATTCTCCTTGCAGCCGGATCTTGGAAGCAGCCCATGGACCAGTTTCATCAAGCAGACCTTGCTCATCTCTCATCTCTTCTATACTGGGAAAGAGATTGTGTCTGGCTCAAGCTAGAGTAGGCTGAAATCCTGGGTGGATGGGCCAGTTTGGGGGGAATGGAATAAGGAAATAGAGTGGGGTTCATTCCCAAAGAGTTTGATTCTAGGGATCTTAGGTGCAGTTCTGGCTGACATCAGTGTCAAAAGGGTTCCCTCCAGGGGGTGGGCAGGGAACAGGAGATTGACTCCCAACCCAGGCCACAGTTCTGTGCTTTGTCTGTATCCCCAGCTAAATGTTTGTTGTCTCACTGAGAAAGCACTGGTATAGGATTACATGCAGCAAGGAAACCAGCCAAGCATGGTTCCCATGGGAAATAAAGTCGCGTTCTTCTTCAGTACCTGCCTGTGGAATGAGATTCTCTGTAGGAGAATCCTAGCAGGATCCATGTTGGACTATCTCTGGAGAGGAAGATCTCCTGTGTTTGTGGCAGACATCCCCAGCATTTCCCGGAAAGGTCAGAAAACTTCCGGGGACGGGGGATGCTACTGTTGCTGCGTCTTGCAGAACAGATTAAAACCAGCAAAATCCAGTGTGGCCCCCAACAGAAGCCAAGCCAAGCCTTAAACACAAGGGTGGTGGTTGCCTCTAACTAGAAGGCGGCAGGAGTCACACCTGCAATGCCTGCTGGGCAGGTTTTCATTCACACCTTCAAGGCTGTTCCATTTCCCTTCCCAGCCCTCCTTCCTTTGTCCTCTTCCTATTTGTCACTAGTGTGCCCTTGGCAGGTTCTCAAGGTTACGGTCACTGTAGAAAGACTGACTTTGCCTGATTATAGTAAGGAAAAGGGAACACTGAAAAATTAGAGAGTAGCATAATAGCAAAAATTAGAAGACATTAAATTATTATAAGTATTTGACATCATCTTTGTGTTCCTCTCCCTCAAAAAAAAAAAAAAAAAAAAAAAATCCTCTATTTGCTCCGTTGGCCAATGGCAGAGATAGTTAGCTGGCCCGCTAAGTCAAGTCTCTACTTTCTTCTACAATAAGAAGAAAAGCAATTTTAATTGAGCACAAAGCTACTTGAAATAAAACTAGACTTTTCTGGCCTTCCTTATAGCTAAGTGTGGCCATGTGACTGAATTCTAATCATTTAGATCCAAGCAGAAGTGGTGTTCCTTTATTGGAAATGTATTTAGCATGCATTTTCTTCAGTTAGTGGCTTTCTTAACAGTGTTTTTCAAAAGGGCAGAAGTATTTAATTTTGATAAAATGGAAGAGATGAATATCCTTTTTAATGGCTTACAATTTTTGTGTGCTCTTTAATAACTTTCTCCACCTCAAATTTGTGAAGCTGTTCTCAAATGATTTCTCCTAGAAGTTTTACAATGCTAGCTTTTTTGTTAGAGTCTGTAACCCATCTTAAACTGATTTTTGCATATGGGATAAAGTAGGGGTGGAGTTTCATTTTTTTTCTTCACCAGGTGGATGCCTAGTTGTACCAGCGTAATAATTTGTTGAAAAGATACCCCCCCCCCGGCAATACACACATAAGGAACTGTCTTAGGGTCTTGGCAAAAGTAAGTTGTTAGTATGTATTTGGGTCTAGTTCTGAATTTCGATTTTGTTCCATTCATATTTTTGCCTTTATGCAAATCCCACACTATCTTGATTGTTGTGGCTTTATCTGAAACAAGGACTGTGAGTTTTCCAAAAATTTTTTCCAAAATTGCATTGACTAGTTTAAGTCCTTCATATTTATTTCTGTATAAATTTTAGAGTCAGTTTTTAAATTTCTACAGAAATGGAAATTTTTACTGGGATTCTTTTGAACCTGGAAAGAATTGATATCTTAATAATACCAAATGTTTATAATCCATGAACACGGTATGTCATTTCATTTTTTAGGTTTTTTTAAACTTCTCTCAGCAATGTTTGTAATTTTCAGTGAAGGAGTTTTGCATGTCTTTTGTTAAATTTGCCTCTAAGTATTTTTTAAATGCTATTGCAGATGTTATTCTTTTAAAATTTTCATTTTAAACATTATATGCTACCAGTGTATACAAATTCAGCTAATTTTTTGTATATTTTCCTTGTATCCTTTGATGTTGCTAAATCTACTAGTGTTCATATATTTTCTATTTCATTGATTTCTACTCTTTATTATTTTCTTCCTTCTACTAATTTTATATTATTCATTCTAATATATAGCTTCTTATAGTGGAGATGTCGATTAGCGATTTAAATCTTTGTTTTCTAATATAAGCATTTAAGGATGTAAATTTCCCTCTAAGTACTCTGCCACATCCAGTAAATCTGATAAGTTGTGTTTTCTTTATCATTCAGGTGGCAGGTGAGGATTCTATGAATGAACTATCCATTCCATTATCATTCAGTTGGAAATATTTTCTAATTTCTCCTGTGAATTCTTCATAATCCATGTATTGCTTAGAAGAGCGCTGCTTAACTTCCAGATATTTAGAGGTTTTCTAGATTTTTAAGTTGTTGACTTCTAATTTAACTACTTTTGTCACAGAACCATATTCTGAATTATTTTCAAAATTTAAAAAATTTTAACACTTGTATCACGGTTTAGTATATTTTGTAAATGTCAGTTAGGTCAAGCTGGTTGATAGTGTTATTCAGATTTTCTATATTTCTACTTATACTTTGTCTATTTCTATGAATTCCTGAGAAGGTAATGCTAAAATATACTTTTGTGGTTATAGATTTGTCTGTATCTCCCTTTTCTGATTTCTGCCATGTGCATTTTGAAATTATGTTGCATATTCATTGAAGATAGTTTTGCATTTTTATTGAATTGACCCTTTTATCATTTTGAATTTTTAATTTATCTCTGGTAGTTTTTTTAATCATAACGTCTACTTTGCCTAGTAATGCTATAGCCACCTAAGCTTCTTATGATTAGTTTTTGGTCTATTTTTCTCCATCCTTTTACATTTGGTGTGTGCATCCCTCAGTGGTGCCTGACTTTTGCAACCCCATTGACTGTAGCCTGCCAGGCTCTTCTGTCCATGGGATTCTCCAGGCAAGGATACTGGAGTGGGTTGCCATTTCCTGCTCCAGGGGATCTTCTTGACCCAGGAATCGAACATGGGTCTCCTGCATTGCAGGCGTACTTTTTACCAACTGAGCTATGAGGGACTGCCAAAAGATTTAATCTTTGTAGTTAAAGTGTATTTCTCCTGATAAGGCAGCAGATAGTTTGGTCTTGCTTTTGTATCTAGTCTAACAATCTCTAGTTTTTAACAGGAAGTGTTTAATCCATTTACATGTGATATAAATTATTGATATGGTTGTGCTTATCTTCCTGTAGGGCTTCCCTTGTGGCTTAGCAGTAAAGAATCTGCCTGCCAGTGCAGGAGATGCAGGTTCGATTCCTGAGTTGGGAAGATCCCCTGGTGAAAGAAATGGCAATGGACTCCAGTATTCTTCCTGAGAAATCCCATGGACAGAGGAGGCTGGAGGACTGCAGTCCATGGGTCACAGAGACTGGGACACGACTGATGGATAACCAACAACAGCAGCAAATCTTTCTGTTATTTGTTTTCTATTTGGTTCACCTGTTCTTTATTCCTTTTCTCCCTGTTTTTTTTTTTTGGATTAGCATGTACTTATTTCGTTTTAAAAAATATGTTTATTCATTCATTTGTTTGGCTGCACTGGGTCTTAGTTGCAGCATTGAGGATCTCTGCCTATAACATGTGAACTCTTAGCTGTGGCATGTGGGATCTAGTTCTCTGATCAGGGATTGAACCCAGGCCCCTTGTATTGGGAGCATGGAGTCTTAGCCATTGGACCACCAGGGAAGTCCCTCATATTTTATATCTCCTATTGGATTTTCAGCTGTCTCTCTTTATACTTTTGCAATGGTTTCTCTAGGGATTAAATATACATTCTTAGTTTATCATCAGTTTGGTTGCTCAGTCGTGTCCGACTCTTTGCAACTCTATGGACTGCAACATGCCAGGCTTCCCTTTTTCCATCACCAACTCCCAGAGCCTGGTCAAATTCATGTCCATCCCATTGGTGATGCCATTCAACCATCTTATCCTCTGTCGCCCCCTTCTCCTCCTGCCTTCAATCTTTCCCAGCATCAGGGTCTTTTCCAATGAGTCAATTCTTCACATCAGGTGGCCAAAGTATTGGTGTTTCAGCTTCAGCATCAGTCCTTCCAATGAACACCCAGGACTCATCTCCTTTAGGATGGACTGGTTTGATCTCCTTGCAGTCCAAGGGACTCTCAAGAGTCTTCTCCAACACCACAGTTCAAAAGCATCAGTTCTTCAGTGCTCAGCTTGCTTTATAGTCCAACTCTCACATCCATAACATGACTACTGGAAAAGCCATAGCTTTGACTAGATGAACCTTTGTTGACAAAATAACATCTCTGCTTTTTAATATGTTGTCTAGGTTGGTCAAAACTTTTCTTCCAAGGAGCAAGCATCTTTTAATTTCATGGCTACAGTCACCATCTGCAGTGATTTTGAAGCCCAAGAAAATAAAGTCTGACACTGTTTCCACTGTTTCCCCATCTATATGCCATGAATTATTGGGATCGGATGCCATGATCTTCATTTTCTGAATGTTGAGTTTTAAGCCAACTTTTTCACTCTCTTCTTTCACTTTCATCAAGAGGCTCTTTAGTTATTTGGTTTCTGCCATAAGGGTGGTGTTACGTGCATATCTGAGGTTATTGATATTTCTCCCAGCAATCTTGATTCCAGCTTGTGCTTCTTCCAGCCCAGCATTTCGCATGATGTACTCTGCATATAAGTTAAATAAGCAGGGTGACAATATACAGCCTTGATGTACTCCTTTCCCAACTTGGAATCAGTCTGTTGTTCCATGTCCAGTTCTAACTGTTGCTTCTTGATGTGCATACAGATTTCTAAGGAGGCAGTTAAGGTGGTCTGGTATTCCTGTCTCTTGAAGAATTTTCCACAGTTTGTTGTGATCCATACAGTCAAAGGCTTTGGTGTAGTCGATAAAGCAGATGTTTTTCTAGAACTCTCTTGCTTTTTCCATGATCCAGTGAATGTTAGCAATTTGATCTCTGGTTCCTCTGCCTTTTCTAAAACCAGCTTGAACATCTGGAAGTTTACGGTTCACATACTATTGAAGCTTGGCTTGGAGAATTTTGAGCATTACTTTGCTAGTGTGTGAAATGAGTGCAATTGTGTGGTAGTCTGAACATTCTTTGCCATTGCTTTTCTTAGGGACTGGAATGAAAACTGACCTTTTCCAGTCCTGTGGCCACTGCTGAGTTTTCCAGATTTGCTGGCATTTTGAGTGCAGCACTTTCACAGCATCATCTTTCAGGATTTGAAATAGCTCAACTGGAATGCCATCACCTCCACTAGCTTTGTTCCTAGTGATGATTCCTAAGGCCCGCTTGACTTCTCATTCCAGGATGTCTGGCTCTAGGTGAGTGATCACGCCATCGTGGTCATCTGGGTCATGAAGATCTTTTTGTACAGTTCTCCTGAGTATTCTTGCCACCTCTTCTTAATATCTTCTGCTGTTAGGTCCGTAACGTTTCTGTCCTTTATTGTGCTCATCTTTGCATGAAATGTTCCCTTGGTATCTCTAATTTTCATGAAGAGACCTGTAGTCTTTCCCATTCTATTATTTTCCTCTATTTCTTTGCATTGATCTATTCTTTGGAACTCTGCATTCAAATGGGTATATCTTTCCTTTTCTTCTTTGCCTTTTGATTCTCTTCTTTTCATAGCTATTTGTAAGGCCTGTCAGACAAGAATTTTACCTTTTTGCATTTGTTTTTTTGGGGATGGTCTTGATCCCTGCTTCCTATACAATGTCAGGAACCTCCACCCATAGTTCTTCAGGCACTCTGTCAGATCTAATCCCTTGAATCTATTTGTCACTTCCACTGTATAATCATAAAGGATTTGATTTAGGTCATACCTGAATGGTCCAGTGGTTTTCCCTACTTTCTTCAATTTAAGTCTGAACTTGGCAATAAGGAGTTCATGATCTGAGCCACAGTCAGCTCCCAGTCTTGTTTTTGCTGACTGTATAATTTGTCATAGTCTACCTCAAATTCATGAATAATATAAGAACCTTTACTATGTGCTGTTGTTGTCATATTTCACTTTTACATACACTTTAAATCCTACAATGTATTGTTATAATTTTTTCAATTTTAACTTTTTTCCTTTTATCTTGAAATAGCCTATATATTCAGTCACCATATTAATCTCTTCCTATAACCTAATATATTTGTAAGAGTTGATTTAAATTTCTTATCTGTCAATCCATTAATAGTATTTATCTGTGGATCTGTTTCTATTGAGTATGATTTTCCTGACTTTTGGTTACACATTCTAGCTTCTTTGCATGTTTCATAATCTTTTTGTTTGCAGAGTAAAGTATAATATTTTTGCTTTGTTTTCCAGAACAGGCAAAGCCATTCCTCTGTCTTGCAGATAGTGTGAGAGACTGAATCAGTCATTCCTCCTTGAGTCTGGTTGGACTGCAGCCTTAATTAGGTCAACAGTTTATCTGTTTTAAGGTAAACTCTCATTTGTCTTCCAGCTATTTTCTCTGGTTAGTATTTGAATTGGGAGGAGATTGGATTAGAGTTTTAGATATTTTTGGTTTTGTGCATTCAGCAAACTCCTCAGGGCCCCCACATCCAACCACCATGATCATCATGAAGCTGAGAGGGACTAAGAGATTTGTCTCTGCTCACCTACCCTTTCTTCATGACTCCTTCCTTCTTTGGCAACAGTTTTGACAGAGCAGCATTGTTGGGCTGAGTAATTTATTTTTGCACTTGGGATTCTTTCAGATTCCTGCCAGAATTCTTTCAGATGTCCTCCTGCCAGCCTGCACATGGTCTGTGGCAGCTCTGTACTTTGTCAGTTTGGCTGAACGGGAACTAGGTTTCCGAGAATTTCCTTCTCTGTACTTCTAGGTTAGTTGAGGCCCCAAGAGACATTTTGCCCAAGATCTGGCAGATAGAAGTCAAGCTGAAGGTCCATTGGTGGACATTTGGAAGGTCCAGTGGGAAGAACAATGGGAACACTTATCTCGATGGCCAGCTCTCCAGCTCCCTTGAGAGCCTACACTTCTCTGATTGTAGGTCAGCTGTACTTCTGAGGCAAAGGCTGTTGGCTTTTCCTATAAACCATCCAGAGCATTCAGATGGGAAACTTTGAGTGACAGCTGTGGATTCCAATTTTTCCTCACAAGTTTCAGTTCATCCTTGGGATTCTAATTCATCCCTTCCTTTGTCCACATTCAATTTTCCTTTCTGGCTGCCAGTCGGACTGACCTCTGGTGATTTAAGGCTTAATTCTAGTTACGGAGGCAACAGCCTGTGAGTCTGCTTCACCAGGTCCCCAGCTTTCAAACTCCTGAAATTAATCCCTGTTTCTCTGATAGTAGTAGTTTTGTTTCTCTAATCAACTCTGACAGCTACGCAGGCAGCTAAGACTGAGCTGGTCTCTCCTCATTCCTGGACCGTTTCTCCCCTCCATGTTGCCACATGTGCCCAGATCGGTTGCCCATCCTTTCTCAGGCAGGGCAGTTGCTGTGGCCCTCTGCTCACCAATGAATGGGTTTTTGGAATTCAGTTCATCAAGGCTTCCTTCTACTCCTTGCTAGACCTGTTGGGAAAGATTTTAACTTTTGTCCAGATTTTTCTTGTTGTTACCCATGGTATCAAAAGTCTTTTACATTCTTACATCCATATAGTCAAAGCTGTGGCTTTTGCAGTAGTCATGTATGCATGTGAAAGTTGGACCATAGGGAAAGCTGAGTGCCGAAGAATTGATGCTTTTACCTTGAGGTGCTGAAGAAGACCCTTGAGAGTTCCTTGGACTTCAAGGAGATCAAACCTGTCAATCCTGAAGGAAATCAACACTGAATATTTATCGGAAAGACTGATGTTGAAGCTGTAATACTTTGGCCACCTGATGTGAAGAGTTGACTCACTGGAAAAGACCCTAGTGCTGGGAAAGATTGAGGGCAGGAGGAGAAGGGGATGGCAGAGGATGAGGTGATTAGATAGCATCACCAGCTCAAGGGACATGATTTGGGGCAAACTTGGGGAGATAGTGAAGGACATGGGAGCCTGGTATGCTGTGGTCCACGGGGTCGCAGAGTCAGACATGACTTAGTGACTGAACAATAATAACATCATCCAAAATGTCAGCAAAATCCTGGAAAATGTCCTTAAGGGTGGATTTAGGCCTGTCTCATCCCTTTTCTCCTTTCTGGGCTGGGAACACGCACGATGCCCCTGCTACAGCAGCCGTCTTGGACCTGATAGCAGAGTGCACTCCCAGCTGTGATACAAAGCCTAGTAGGAGGAATAAGGGGACGTAGTACAAAACTTGGACAGCTGACTTCCAGAACTTTGATATGGGAAACTGAGACCTGGGATACTTATGATACTTTTTATTTTTCCCCCTTTTTTTAAAAAACAATTTATTTGTCTGCACCAGGTCTTAGTTGCAGCATGCAGGATCTTCAGTCTTGGTTGTGGCATGTGGGATCTAGTTCCCTGACCAGAGATTGAACCTGAGCCCTCTACACTGGGAGTCCAGAGTCTTAGCCACTGGACTACCAGGGAAGTCCCTAGTTTTCTGATTCATGCAGCCAAATTTGTTTCCAGAGACTAGAATCACCTTCTGGGATTTTGTGAGGCTACTCAGGATGGGTAGTGAAGGGGAGAATGATAGAAGGTGGAAGCAAGCCAGGAGGTTGTGCAGAAGAGAGGCCAGTTGGGAAGGGGATGGAAAGTAAAGATAAGATGTCTAAAGGCAGGGTGGCTGATGCAGAAGACAGGCTACGAGGTGTGCTGGGAGAAAATGTACATTATTTTTTAAAGAAGCCCATAATGCATGAGACATCACTCCCCTCACCATGACAAAGGATTATCCGGGATGAGTTGGTGATACCCTGACAACCTCACCAGGACAGCAATGGGAGCTCTATCGGGTCTGTGGTACCAAAGAGGCACCATACACACAGACTCAGTGCAAGTCCTTCCAGTTACAGCTTCAGTCCATCTCTGATCTCATCCTTCAATCCCATCCTAATCGTTTCCCCACTGTCCCCCATTCTCAATTGTGGAACCATAAAGACTAGAGCTTTCCAAACTGTGACATGCATGTGAAGCATCCAACGATCTTGTTAACTTGCAGATTCTGGTTCGGGGAGTCTGGGATGTGGCTGGAGATTCTGCATCTCTAGCATCATGAGTGATGCGGTTGCTGCTGGTCCCCAAGCCAGATATGAGTAACAGCAAGACCATGTGTTGCTCTTCCGCTAATGAATGTTTACTTCTGGCATGTGGTTTTCCTTATGTAATCACATCACTGACATGCTGGGGGTGGCCTGTTTTGTCACTGGGATACCCTGGAGAGGGGGTTGTGAATTCAGTCTCAGCTGGACCCTCTGCTCCGCTGGCCTCATTCCAACTTGGCTTGCCTCCTCTTGAGGTTGTAAGAATGTAAACAAAAAGCCCAGGAGATTTGGTGCACTAATGCCGGCCAGTTCCTGCGAGTTATTCTGTCAGTTTTCCCCAACAGCTCCTCTGAATGGACTCACATATTTCATCTCTACTAAGGCTAAGAAATTTCCCTCCTAAAATAAAACTTTTAATCTTGATGAATAGTACTCAACTCTCCCGCCAAATAACAGTATTTCTAAAATTTCGTATATCTCTATAAAAAAGAAGGTGACTGTAGCACCCGTAGCTCGTGATCAGTATTCCCTGTTAACCAACACCAGCAAGTTACTCAACTGTCTGAGCTTCACCTTATGCACATGAAAAATGGAGCTAATAATTCCTCCTTTGCAATGTGGTAGGCATTACCTGCAATCATGCTCTCTTCCTCTTGCTGTCTGATCTGTCTTAATCAGATTATGGTAAGATGACAGACATGGAAACTTAATTGCCTTAGAAGAAAAGTTTATTACCCACAGTTCCCAAAAGCAGGAGACACGCCATACTCTGCAGAGTCACCTGGGGAAGCACCTGGGTACGTCAGGAGTGAAGAAGGGAAGAGAGGGCAGGGCCAGAGCCTTTGCTGAGGTTTCCGTGGGAAGGAACGGGCAGACATGGCTGGCCACTTTGAACAAGTTTGGGATTGTATTATGGCCGGCTTCCCTGGTAGCTCAGTCAGTGAAGGATCCGCCTGCAATGCAGGAGTCCAGGGTTCATTCCCTGGGTCAGGAAGATCCCCTAAAGAAGGAAATGGCAATCCACTCCACTGCCTGGACAATCCCGCGGACAGAGGAGCCTAGTGAGCTACAGTCCTTGAGGTCACAAAGAGTCGGACACGACTTAGTGTCTAAACCACCCCCAGGATTGTATAGTCTGAATAATGTGAGTGGGCTTTGGGCTATAACGGTGGTCTCTGTTTGTTTGGCACCTTGCCTGGGGGTGATTTAGGACAGGGGAAACATCAGTGTGGTATGAGAAAATTATATAAAGGAGGGGGCAGAGGTATGGGTTTTGGGTTGGTTGGTTGGCATAGAATGGCATACTGAAGGCAAGTTTTTCACTGTCTTTAGCAATTAGCCAGGCCCGGGAGGGTCAGTCTCTGTCCCTTACAATGCTTTATAAAGCATTATAAAATACAGAAAATAAAAAATAAAATATAAACCTGATCAATATGTGGTGTCAAGCATGGCCGTAGTCATTAGCGCCCCTTCCCTAGCACACTGCTCCTCGCCACCTGAAGGGAAGCGACACCTTATGCAAATACAGTGACTTCCAGCCAGATGGCTGCCCCTGCGTCCCTCTGCCGAAGACTTCTCCCGCTGCCTCTTCGTTGTAGGAAGTCAATGACTGTGCTGCTTCCAATTCACAGAATTTCCAAATGGCTGTGTAATCATAGACCCATGTAGGCAGGAGCCCTGATGTTCATAAGAAGAGGAGAAAAATCCCAGATCCTTCCCTCTGTGAAGCCAAAAGGCTGCTTCTGTGTCTCCTTTTCACGCTGGTAGAGTAAGGCTGGTTTTGACTTCCCAGCGGCTCTGATTCCAGGCGAATAACTGGAAGCAGCAAGCAACAGGACTGGGACCTGCTGTGCAGTGGGGAAGAAACTGCATGCGTGTGGATTCCGGGGGAAAGTTGCCCTTTGTGGGGGAGAAGGGGCAGTGGGTACTGGGAACAGACGCATCTTCACCCTGCCTTAGCATGAAGGCTGCTTCTTGGAAGGGTGACTCACAGCTCCACAGAACCGCCTTCCCTGCGAATTTAAGACAGCTCAAGAGAGGCAGTGTCAACAAGCAGCCATCTGAGGACAGCGGGGGAGCGTGGGGGCCGATGAGGCAGGCGTCATTATTACCTTGGGGCTTAATGTCACACTTGGACTGCTGGGCTCCGCATTTGCCAGGCTGCCTCAGGGAAGAAGGAGCCTGTAACCAGAAGGGTGCTTTTTTTTAATGAATAATTTTTGTTTATTTTCTTATGGCTCTGCTGGGTCTTCTTCGCTGCGCTTGAATTTTCTCTGGTTTGTGGTGAGCGGGGGCTCCTCTCCAGTTGCCATGCACAGGCTTCTCATTCGGTGACTCCTTTTGTTGCAGAGCACCGGCTCTAGCTGCAAGGGCTTCAGCAGTTGTGACTCCCAGGCTCCAGAGCACAGGCTCAATAGTCATGGTGCATGGGCTTAGTTGCTCTGATGCATGTGGGATCCTCTTGGATCAGGGATTGAACCTGTGTCTCCTGCATTGGCAGGCGGAGTCTTTACAGCTGACCAGGGAAGCCCCCAGAGGATGCTTTTGACTGCAATGATCAGATGACCCAACTTGATGTGGTTTCAAGATTGTCTGGCATTGCACTTCACGAGGTCATCATGGGTGCTCGGTCCTTTTTCTTCTCTCTTCCACCATCCACAGTGTCAGTTTAGTTCTAGGGCTGGTTCCCTTCTTTCAGAGCTACTGCCAGCAGCAAGCTGATTTATCTTCTATATTTATCTTAGGAAGAGAGAGAAGCTTCCTAATCTTGTTCTTAAAAGTAAGGAAGCATAAGAATTGAAACTCCCAACAGACTTCTTATCATGTCTCATTGGCTAGAACCGTTTCCCAGACCCAGGGGAATGGCACCTGCTGATCAGCTTAGGCCTGAGCTCTTGCTTTAGTTGCTGAAGAAGAGAGAGGGGCTTTCATGATTGGCATTAAGTGGAGCCCTTTTCATACTGTTCATGGGGTTCCCAAGGCAAGAATAGTGAAGTGGTTTGCCATTCCCTTTTCCAGTGGACCATGTTTTGTCAGAACTCTCAACCATGACCCGTCCATCTTTGGTGGCCTTACACGGCATTGCTCATAGTTTCATTGAGTTAGACAAGGCTGTAGTCCATGTGATCAGATTGGTTAGTTTTCTGTGATTGTGGTTTTCATTTTGCCTGCCCTCCGATGTCATGTATGGATGTGAGAGTTGGACTTTAAAGAAAGCTGAGCACCGAAGAATTGATGCTTTTGAACTGTGGTGTTGGAGAAGACTCTTGAGAGTCCCTTGGACAACAAGGAGATCCAACCAATCCATCCTAAAGGAAACGAGCCCTGAATATTCATTGGAAGGACTGATGCTAAAGCTGAAACTCTGGTACTTTGGCCACCTGATGCAAAGAACTGACTCATTGGAAAAGACCCTGATGCTGGGGAAAGATTGAAGGAAGGAGGAGAAGGGGATGACAGAGGATAAGATGGTTAGATGGAATCACCAACTCTATGAACATGAGTTTGACCAGGCTCCGGGAGTTGGTGATGGACAGGGAAGCCTGGCATACTGCAGTCCATGAGGTTGCAAGGAGTCAGACACAACTGAGCCACTGAACTGAGTGAACTGGAAGTGGGGGCCCACCTGGAGGCAGGATCAGTCCCTGAAACTGAACTGTGGCCACACAGTGGGAGAGGCGGATGGGGTTGGGGAGTCAACTGCCACATGTACTGCAGTATCTCACCATCGGAGCCAGGAGATATGGGCTCAACCACTTGCTGGCTGTGTGACTTTGGGCTAGTGGCTTAACCTCTCTGTGCATATTTTTGGATTTTTTTTTTTAATGGGAGAAAAATACGTTTTCCTTAATTTTCAGACTACGAGGGTCAATGAGAAATCAGGTGTAAAAACCCTTGTGAGGAATCAGAAACATCTGTCTCTTGACCAGCTCCTTCCAGATAAATGAAGTGGACCAATCCCTGCCTCCTAAGAGATGATGGTTCAAGATAGCGCGGAAGCAGAGAACAGATGGGTTTACAGTGAGAATGAGCCAAAGGCAAAATACGAAGCCTGGTGAAGTGGAAAGAGTCCAAAAAGTGATGCTGTGTTCTTCTTTGTGCCACCGCTGCTGATGTGAACTTCGGCCACCTGATCCAGGTGGTGTCCGTAAGCCTTCTCCACTTTCATAGTTAATAGCTTCCTCTTTGTAAGTAATTGGCATTTTCTGGGGAAGTCTTTGAGACTATGTAAGTATCTTGTTTATCCTCAAATTTTTATCCACAGGTTTTAGCATCTACTAATGATTCTTGCCTGAATTATTATTATTAATTATTACTATGATGCTTGCCAAATTGTGATTGTCTAGCTGTGTCATTCCCTAATTTTTTAGCCTCTGTCTCAGCTTAAATCAAAGAGCCTGGATCTTGTCACAGAGTTGGAGAACAAACTTATGATTGTGGGGGGCAGGGGGGTGGAAAGGGGGAAAGGGATAGTTGGGGAGTTTGAGACGGACACATACATACTGCTGTGTTTAAAGTGGATAGTTGACAAGGGCCTACTGTCCAGCACATGGAACTCTGCTCAGTGTTCTGTGGTGGCCTGGATGGGAGGGGACTTTGGAGAAGAATGGATACATGTGTATGTATGGCTGGGTCCCTTTGCTGTTCACCTGAAACTCTCACATTGTTTGTTAATTGGCTATACCCCAGTACAAAAGAAAAAGTTTTTCAAAAATCAATAAACCAAAGCACAAACTGAAAAAAAAAAGAGCCTGGGTTTCATCCTTGGTCTTTAATGGGGCAGTTTTGGTTACTGGTGGAATTAAACTGCTAACCACCTCTGCCTCCTTCTAGATTTGCAGGCAAATAGCTCAAAGCTTCAGTTCATTTAATGTTTTGCTTTATTGAGTTTTTGTCCTTGGAAATACTGATTTTCTTTTCACTGATGGTGTGTTTTATTAATTTTCTCTTTTTATATTTTGTGATTGCTTTGAATTTGGGATTGGGGCACGATGCTCAATATAGGTACTTGAGTGACATCTTGTCTGCATTCCATAAAAAGGCTGGTGGTGATGGCCCAGAGGGAGTCTTGGCCAACAAGTAATTGTGTCCTACTTTAGTTGTATATGCAAACGTAGCAATAGAGGAATGGCAAATAGATCACTGGGCAGGGATCTAAGAGTCCCGGGTCTTATTTCCTGCAATATCCTCTATCTGCTAACTTGCTGTGTGACGTTGGACAAATGACTTCAGCTCTCTGAGCCTCAGTGCCCTCCTATGAAAAGTAATACTTAGACTGCTTAACCTCCAAGGTCCTTGTCAGCTCCAGAGTTCCAGGAGTCTACAGGGGATAGCTTAAAACAATGTTCTCTGTTACAGTCGGAGGGACCGTTGAGAATATTTGTTCAGTTCAGGCAAATGGTAAATGTGTCGGCCACTCTAATGAAATGAGTACATTTTTGTTCTAAATGTCATGGATGTTTATTATCAGATTAAACTACAGCGGACCTAATTTTAGCTCTTCCAATTCAAGTGGAGCAATGAAGATTAAATGTTAGGCATAATTAAAGATGCAGATGTAGTTTTATTGAATTATAAACCTCATTAAGTGCAACGTCCCAGGAAAGCCCCTGAGACCAGCTACAAAGAACTCCTAGTTGCAACACTGCAGTTACTAAAATATTGTAAAGTAAATCTCACTCTAAAAATATTATGACTTGGATGGAAGGAGTTTTTGAAAGCGTGGTTGGAGTTGGTTTCATGGGTAACTTCCTTGCAGATGGTTGGGAAGGGAACACTTTTCTTCGGCATCTCCGCAGAAGGCCTCCCTGGGGCTTGGGGCTCCACTTTCAGCCTCCAAAGCTGGGCTCTAGTCTCCTGAGTCAAGAAGGGCAGCTTCAAGGACCAACAGATTTCACTCCAGAGTTGGCAGTAAGTGGAATTGGTGGAGAGAGCAGAGGTTTGCTATGGACCAGAAATTAATGATTCTATACAAATATATAGAGAGGGTCTCTTGGTGACATTTTCTTTTCTGTCTGTAAAGATAATACATTATCATTTTACAAGTTCATATAATAGGGAATAGAATAAAGAAGTAAAAATATCCAACTACTTCAAGATGATCACTGTTAATATATTAAACCAGCCAGCCAGTTGGTCACCATTAGAGAGGGGGTTGGCAAACTCTGAGGAGGCAGTGAATAATTTTAGGCTTATAGACACATGCTCTCTGTGGCAACCACTTGGCTTTGCCAATGTGGCATGAAAGCCACCGTAGACAATATGCACTAAATGGGTATGGCTGTGTTTCAATAAAACTTTATTTATAACAACAGGTAGTGGATTGTTGGCTCCATGTGCCATAGTTTGCTGATTCCTGCTTTTGGGTTGAACATTTGTTTTGCACAATTTAATCCTATATCATATTTTCCCTTATGTTGTTTCAGGTGGATTTGTCTGTCTCCTTGTTTGGAATGTGAGAGAAGTTTAGTATCTTGAGAACATGGTCTATCACTTAACAGCTGTATGAACTTGGGTAAGTTAGGTAACCTCTCTGGCCTCAGTTTCCTCATCTGTCAAATGGGATAATACACAATGGTATTGACCCCATAGTTATTTCTGAAGATTGAACGAGTTGATCTTTGTACAGCACCGGGCACATCATGAAGGCTCAGTAAATGTGAACGGCTACCACCACCATCATGATTATCCTATGTGCCGTCTTTGGGAGCTAGCACAGTTCTGGTTACAGAAGAGGCTCAATAAATAGAATCATAAGGATTTGTTGTTATCGTTCAGTCACTCAATCATGTCTGACTCTTTGCTACCCCAGCCCCATGGACTGCAGTGTGCCAGGCTTCCCTGTCCTTCACCATCTCCCGGAGGTTGCTCAAACTCATGTCCATCAAGTCGGTGATGCCATCCAATCATCTCATCCTCTGTTGTCCCCTTCTCCCCCTGCCCTCAATCTTTCCAAACATCAGGGTATTCTCCAGTGAGTCAGCTCTTCACACCAAGTGGCCAAAGCATTGGAGTTTCAGCTTCAACATCAGTCCTTGCTATGAATATTCAGGGTTGATTTCCTTTAGGATGGACTAGTTTGATCTGCCTGCAGTCCCAAGGACTCTCAACAGTCTTTTCTAGCACCGCAGTTCATAATTATAAAGACAGATAATGTTAAAGAGGAAATGTTCTTCAAGAATGTCTCATTTAACACCCTCACTTTAGAGATGAGCACGGTAGAGTAGCCTGGCAGGCGAGAGTCCATGGAGTTGCAGAGTCAGGCATGACTGAGCAACTGAGCACACAAACACAGGGGCAGAGCTACCCCTGTGTTAGGATGGTGGGATGCCATCCATCGAGACTGACAGCGCCCTCCCCTAAAGGTTACCCATCTTTATCCCATGGTTACCCATCAGCCTCCGCATGCCCAGAGGCCCAGTTCCATCTCCTACGTCATGGGCAGCCTGTCCATGAAGCAGGCCAACTTTTGTCTTGTTTTCAGTTTCCTGGTCTTATTCTTGGGATCGTGTCCACTCACCTGGACTGGGCAGGTGAGGTTCAGAAGAGGACTGACCTGAAGTTGTAGCTGGGAGGTCCAGCTGGGAGTCAGGCACTAGGAATGCATGGACAGTGGTCAGAACTAAGGCCACGATGCTCAGGTGCACTGGGTGTGCCTCAGGTTGGGGTCTGGCATGTGGTATGTGGGCAGACTCTTGGTCAGGCAGGCCACACAGAGCCGTGGACCATCATGCTGCTCTGCTCTTAGGGTGCGAGGCAAGAAGGGAAGACCCCATGGGTACGCTGTTCCAGTGGCCCCTTGGTCAAGTCCCTACCACCTGGTTCTTCTTAGGTGCATCTCATCAGGCTATTACTTCCATCTTGGTGCTGCTCAACTTTGATCTGGGAAAATGAAAGTCCAGGCTGCTGGGTCCCCAGCTGCCATCTTTGCAGCAAGAGTAAGACTTCATGATCCCGCTGGCTCGCGTACACTTCATTTCCCAGTAATTAAACAAGTGGAGATCAAAGCCGACAAATCTCCCCCATCTCTCAGCGGTAGATGAAAGGTAAATATTTCCAGCAACAGTTTTTTTTTTTCCTTCCCTCATTAAAAGCGAGATGTGAAATGTCTTCTCCCTACTTTGAAGAATACTGATAAGTTCAAGGTCACTCCAGATAAGATATTTGGTTTGACTACCTTTATTATTCCGTCCCAATCATCAGTCTTATAGAGACTGGGCTAGCTTGAGGGGATTGAAGAAGCTAAATCACGTCAAATAAGTCAAAAGACAAAGAAAAGTAAAGAAGGACACCAAGATGGTAACTGGTCAGTGCTGCAGAAACCTACGTCTTGTGTATTATTTTCTCATTGCTAGTAGGGCTTCTGGAAGCCAGCATCTAAAGTGGACCCTGGAGTTCTACATAGAGAATCTCAGGTAGATGGCCTGATGCTCTCTCAGCTGGACTCTGGAAAAGACCATTAGAGAACTGCCATTTTCTTTGATACCAAAGAATTCATCCCAAAGTGTATGAATCCAGGGAGCTGGTCTATCCAACGTGGTTCACAAATGCCTGCTGGGTGGCATCAGGCTCTTTTCAGTGCAAAGAACAGACCTCATTCAAACGGGTAGCTGCCATAAAGACACCACAGGGAGGGACCTCCCTGGTGGTCCAGTGGTTAAGACTCCATCTTCCAATGCAGGGGGTGTGGGTCCGATCCCTGTTTGGGGAACTAAGGTTTCATATACTGAAGGGCAACTAAGCCCACACACTCCTGCTACTGAGCCTGCGTGCCAGGACTTTAGAAGCCCACACGCCTCAACAAAGACCCAGCACACCCAGAAAATTAAAAAGACATGACAGGGACTCGGGATCAGAACAGGAATTCAAGTGCCATGCAGTCCTGGAAAGGGAGAAGACAGCCTCCCTTCTGGCCACTCTTCCTGCTCCCCTCTGACTGCCCTCCCTGGCTTTCACATCCTTGCCGCATCCTTTGTCTTCCGCCTGTTCACCAGCTCCCAGGGCTGCTCAGAAAGCAGGTCTCTCTCATTTCTTCTGTCCTTCCTTCTCCAGTTCCAGATTCGAGAGAGAGAAGGAGGGAGAGATCCAACTGATCTAGGCTGTCATCTTGAGAGAGGCAGCTGAAGTCACTGGTTTCTGGCCAGACCACTTCCCCAGCTGGTTAGCTGCAAGGGTGGGGCCTTTGGCCCAATGTCACGTGGTAAGAAATGCCAGCCACCCCCTCAGCAGCAGACATGGGTGGGAGGGTCCCCACGTGAGAGACTCTGGCTGTGTGAGGCTGCTCTGGACACTGTGTTGGGTGTCAGAGCAGGGCTGAGAGGCTGATGGCTTGGGTAGACTCTTGGCTGGCTTGTCATCAGCTGTTCTGTGTGTTTTGAGATGTAATTCACATCCCATAATAGTCACTTTTAAAGTGCACAATTCAGTGGCTTTTATTATATTCACAAAGTTTTGTGACCATCACCTCTATCTAATTGCAGAACGTTTTCATCACTCTCTGTATTCAGGGACTTACTTCCCTGGCGATCCAATGGTAAAGATTCTGAGTTTCCACTGCAGGGGTGCAGGTTCAATCTCTGAGAAAATAAGATTCCCCCCCATGCCACACAGTGCTGCCAAAAGTTGAGCAGAGAAAAGAAATTCAGTACTCAAAGCTGTCACTTTCCATTTCCCTTCCCCTAGCCCCAGGCACTCACTGATCTACTTTCTGTGCCTATAGATTTGCCTTTTCTGGATATTTCATATAAATAGGGGCATTCAGTATGTAGATTTTTGTCTTTATCTTCTTTTATCTGGCATAATAATTTCAAGATACATGCACAGCACAAATCAGTTCTTCATTTCTTTTTATGCCTGAATAACATTTCATGTATGGATGGAGAGTTGGACTGTGAAGAAGGCTGAGCACTGAAGAATTGATGCGTTTGAACTGTGGTGTTGGAGAAGACTCTTGAGAGTCCCTTGGACTGCAAGGAGATCCAACCAGTCCATTCTGAAGGAGATCAGCCCTGGGATTTCTTTGGAAGGACTGATGCTAAAGCTGAAACTCCAGTACTTTGGCCACCTCATGCGAAGAGTTGACTCACTGGAAAAGACTCTGATGCTGGGAGGGATTAGGGGCAGGAAGAAAGGGGGACGACAGAGGATGAGATGGCTGGATGGCATTACTGACTCAATGGATGTGAGTCTGAGTGAACTCCGGGAGTTGGTGATGGACAGAGAGGCCTGGCGTGCTGCGATTCATGGGGTCGCAAAGAGTCAGACACGACTGAGCGACTGAACTGAACTGGACTGAACATTTCATTCTAAGGCTATACCACATTTTATGGGCTTCCCTGATAGCTCAGCTGGTAAAGAATCCGCCTGCAATGCGGGAGACCCTGGTGTGATTCCTGGGTCAGGAAGATCCCCTGGAGAAGGGACAGGCTGCCCACTCCAGTATTCTTGGGCTTCCCTGTGGCTCAGCTGGTAAAGAATCCACCTGCAATGCGGGAGACCTGGGTTTGATCTTCCCTTGGGTTGGGAAGATCCCCTGGAGAAGGGAAAGGTTATCCACTCCAGTATTCTAGCCTATAGAATTCCATGGACTGTATAGTCCATGGGATCGCAAAGAGTCGGGCACAACTCAGCGAATTTCACTTCACTTCACCACATTTTATTTTTCCATATATCAGTTGGTGGATATTTGTGTGTGTGTGTGTGTGTGTGTGTGTGTGTGTGTGTTTGCTTTTGGCTATTATGAATAATGCTGCCATGAATATTTATGTACAGTTTTTAGGTGAATACATATTTTCATTTCTCTTGTGTCAATACCTAGAAGTGAAATTGCTGAGTTATATAACACATCTATAGGACTTCTCAGATGGTGCTAGTGGTAAAGAATTCTCTTGCCAATGCAGGAGATGCAAGAGACGGGGTTTCGATCCCTGGGTTGGGAAGATCCCCTGGAGGAGGGCATGGCAACCCACTCCAGTATTCTTGCCTGAACCATGGGCATGTGCTGACTTGTTGCAACCCCATGGGCTGTAGCCTGCCAGGCTCTTCTGTCTATGGGATTTTTCAGGCAAGAATACTGGAGTGGGTTGCCATGCCCTCCTCCAGGGGATCTTGCTGCCCAGGGATCAAACCCAAGTCTCTTACATCTCCTGCATCGGCAGGCAGGTTCTTTAGCATTAGCGCCACCTGGGAAGCCCTGTTAATTAGATTTAGGTGTGAGAATTCTGTTATAGATTTTTTTTTCCCCACAAAGACCTCATCAGAGGCATCCTTATCTCAGACCTATACTGAAATATTTACCAGGACTCTGTAATTAACCCTGAATAGTGCTGGCCACTGGAAGATCTCAGGGCTTGGGTTTCAGTGGTGGTGATGGTGGAGTAGAGATTACTGGGGTGGTCCAAGGGAGACGGGAAGCCCTGGTCCAGGACAGGGCCAGGTGAGGATGGAGGGGAGGGTAGTAAAGGAGAGGATATAAAATAAAGATGATAGACTCTGAGTCCCTTGGGGCAGAGGCCAGGTATTCTCTTTCCTGCACAAGGTCCTGGGCATAAAGTAGGCACTTCCTCCCTTCCTCAGAGATCAACCATGCCCATCCCCAAGTCATCAGTCTACCAAGTGGTCCCTCCCTGTTTCTGGATCCACAGGAAGATAGAGCAACTGGGTAGTTTGGAAATCTTGTAATCAGCTAGTCAGGACAGCAGGGAAGGGTCATGACCATCAGCTGGCCTTGGCTATGGGACTGTGGTCTGGGCCCACTCTTGGGGCTCCAGCACTGTCAAGACACAGAGTGAACACCTGCCTTACAGAACAGAAGCACAGCAGCTCTGAATGTCTTCAGCTGGAATCAGTGGGACGGGGAGCCTTTAGTTGAGCCTTGGTTGAGCCTTAGTTGAGCCTTTCCTGGAGGTCTGAGAGTTTAAGAGTCTTGGTTCTCCTAGACTCACTCATAAAAGTCTGGAGTAGTGGATGACCCAGATCCTGTATTTTTAACAAGTGAGTCTTTCAAAGTCTGAGCACTATTGGTTTAGGAAATATTTTCTAAGGAAAAGGAAGGGTCTGTGCATTTAAACCCAAATATACTAGGGTTTAAACCACCTTGAATAGAAGAAGCTATTGGATTCTGCCAAGAAATCTGAGTATTTAGAAAAAGTCCTTCCAGGTTTGTACAAGAAATTGTTACCTCTTTGTAAATGATATGTAACCTGAATTTCTGGAGACGTTACCAGCCTGTGCATATAGAAGAGTCCTGTTACAAGGAATAATGCCAATTAACCTGATTCTATTCCAGTTGTACACACACCCTGGAGAAGGAAATGGCAGTCCACTCCAGTATTCTTGCCTGGGAAATCTCATGGACAGAGGAACCTGGCAGGCTACAGTCTATGGGGTTGCAAAGAGTCGGAGACGACTGAGCGACTCACTTTCACTTTTGTACACTCAGGATGTGTAGCACTTTGCATGCTCAGGATTAAGTTCTCATCCACCAGGGGGCGCCATGGGCTACGCAAGGTTCTGCTAGGCATCCGCCATCTTCCATCAGGCACCATTTTTGGGTACCCTAGGACTGGCTTCAGAGAAGTCAATGGCACCCCACTCCAGTACTCTTGCCTGGAAAATCCATGGAAGGAGGAGCCTGGTAGGCTGCAGTCCATGGGGTCGCTAAGAGTTGGATACGACTGAGCGACTTCACTTTCACTTTTCTCTTTCATGCACTGGAGAAGGAAATGGCAACCCACTCCAGTGTTCTTGCCTGGAGAATCCCAGGGATGGGGGAGCTTGGTGGGCTGCCGTCTATGGGGTTGCACAGAGTCGGACACGACTGAAGTGACTTAGCAGAACTGGTTTCATCACCCTCACTAAAGCTTGGGCTCTGAAGTTTCCAGCAGCCAACACTACTCAAAGTTTGTCTACAGGGTCGTGTATTAATAATAATTCAGTATGTGTCTGAGATAAGGATGTATCAGACTTGGACTCTACTTTTAAAAAAGTATCCAAATAGAATTATGAGCCCTAAAAGAAATTTGTAATGGTTTCTTTAGAGCATCCAATACCAAGTCAGTGTTCAAATTTCCAGTTGTCTTTTGGACGTCAAACTTTTAAACAGTTTGTTTATTTGAATCAGGATCCACAAAATTCCACACAGTGTGACTGGTTCATTTATTTCTAAATTTGTCATTCTTTTAACCTACAGTTTCGCCCTCCATCTCTTTTCTCTTTGTTGCGATTTAAATCGTACAAGAAACCAGGCTGTTTGTGAGGCTTCCACAGTCTGATTGCAACCCCTTGGTGTCCTTTAACAGGTTCCTGTTCTGTATTTCCTATAAATTGGTATTTGAATCCAGAAGCTTGATCAGATTCAAGTTATTGTTCATTTATTTTTTGGTCATCACTACTTCATAGGTGGTGTGCTCTTCTACCAGGAGGCACTTAATATCTGATTCTCTGTCTCTATCTCTCTGTGATGTTAGCAGCCATCAAGTAACAATGCTTAGGCCCATTAGTTTATTCAGTTCAGTTCAGTTCAGTTGCTCAGTCATGTCAGACTTTTGCGACCCCATGAACCGCAGCACGCCAGGCCTACCTGTCCATCACCAACTCCCGCAGCCTACCCAAACTCATGTCCATTGAGTCGGTGATGCTATCCAACCATTTCATCCTCTGTCATCCCCTTCTCCTGCCCTCAATCTTTCCCAGCATCAGGGTCTTTTCAAATGAGTCAGCTCTTCACATCAGGTGGCCAAAGTATTGGAGTTTCAGCTTCAACATCAGTCCTTCCAATGAACACCCAGGACTCATCTCCTTTAGGATGGACTGGTTGGATCTCCTTGCAGTTCTAGAGACTCTCAAGAGTCTTCTCCAACACCACAGTTCAAAAGCATCAATTTTTCGGTGCTCAGCTTTCTTTATAGTCCAACTCTCACATCCATACATGACCACTGGAAAAACCATAGCCTTGACTAGATGGACCTTTGTTGGCAAAGTAATGTCTCTGCTTTTGAATATGCTGTCTAGGTTGGTCATAGCTTTCCTTCCAAGGAGTAAGCATCTTTTAGGGACTCCAAAATGTTGACCTTCTAATTCTATCATTGTTCTTAATTTATTAGCTCAGTTATTTCTACAATGAGAAATGCCCCTCTATCAGTTCTTTGCTTCCTCAGTGGTACAGTCCTTTTGGAAAGATAGGTAAAATGCTTAATTCTTTTGCTTTAATTTTTATCAGTTTTCAAAATAATGAATGGGTTCTCTAGCATCCACCAATGGTAATCAGTTAGTTAGCTTTAGGACCATTCATGACTCATGGATTTAAGTATGTTTGGTAGGTTTTGATCCCTGGCGGCTATTACCATTATGGATGCTCAGATTTTCTCAGTGTCGACCAGTGGCCCTTGAGTCTTTTGTCATGCCCCTTTGATAGCTTAGTCCCTTAGATATCTTGTATATTTCCCGAGCCAGTCCTTGAACCAACCATTTCTCCAAGTAGGCTTGGTTTCTTTCAGTAGGAACCGGTATTTAAAAGCACTTTCTGGGTGTGCTGTATGCTTAGTTGCTCAGCCGTGTCCAACTCTTTGCAACCCTATGGACTGTAGCCCACCAGCCTCCTCTGTCCATGGGGATTCTCCAGGCCAGAATACTGGAGTGGGTTGCCATACCTTTCTGAATCGAATCCAGGTCTCCCGCACTGCAGGTGGATTCTTTACCAGCTGGGCCACAGGGAAGCCAAAGAATACTAGAGTGGGTAGCCTATCCCTTCTCCAGCAGATCTTCCTGACCCAGGAATTGAATTGGGGTCTCCTGCTTTGCAGGTGGATTCTTTACCAGCTGAGCCACAAGGGAAGCCCAAGAATTCTAGAGTGGGTAGCCTATCCCTTCTTCAGCAGATCTTCCTGACTCAGGAATTGAATTGGGGTCTCCTGCTTTGCAGGTGGATTCTTTACCAGCTGAGCCACAAGGGAAGCCCAAGAATTCTAGAGTGGGTAGCCTATCCCTTCTCCAGCAGATCTTCCTGACCCAGGAATTGAACTGGGGTCTCCTGGTTTGCAGGTGAATTCTTTACCAGCTGAGCTACAGGGAAGCCCATCTGGGTGTGAGGGATGTTTATTTATCTTCGATTGGTTTGACTGGTGATTGTTTCAGTGACTAAATCTCAGACCTGGGTGTTTTGTAAAGAAAAATCATCATGAAAACTTTCTGATATTTCCTGTTCAAATTCAGCTACAGTATGTTTTAGCAGATTTCTTTTATCTTACACATGTGTCTGTCTCCTTTCTTCCTCGCTAAGGATATAAGAAGGATAGATCTAGAAAATTACAAGATCATTTTCTTCATCCCACATACACACAGGGAAGTCATGTGACTTATACAGGTCACATGGGTATTAAGAGGACACTGCAGGACCAGGTGCAGGCTGCCTGGCCTTGGAGCCTGAGTCTTAAGGAGCACACACTAAACTCTGTTCTCTGTAAAGTTTCGTGTGAATCCATGGGGCTGGCTAAGGGACCAACCCATGCAAACAACAAATCCCACAGGGAAATCAGAGTCTCTCTCCTCTCCAACAAATCTGTTGACTGGGTCAAAAGCTCCCCTCCAGGCTCCCTTTCTCATGGAATGGGTTCTCCTGAGACACAGTTCGACCATGATGCCCATAGAGGTCTTATGGAAGCCAACATGGATTTCCCAGACATTCCCATGAGGTCTGTTCTCTCTCAGATCTGAGAGGGACTCCGTTTACTTCTACATGACCCCCTTCTCACTTCTTCTGTTTCCTCATTCAAGGCCAGGGTCATCTACTTCCCCATCCTCAGTGAGTTTTTTTTTTTAATTTTAATTTTTTCATTTCTTCCTCAACAGTTTTTAAAAGTCTTGAATTTCTACATATGGTGTTTGTTTTCCCTGCCAAAGAGCTTGTGAGTATGTTTACAAACATTTATTGAACTGCATCAGGTCTTACTTAGTTGCAGCACATGGGAACCTCGTTACATCCTGTGGGATCCTTCGTTGCTGCAGGTGAGATCTTAGTTGTGGCACACTCAGGCTCAGTATTGTGGTGCTCAGGCTCAGTATTGTGGTGCTTGGGCTCAGCAGTTGTGGTGCTTGGGCTCAGTAGTTGTGGCACACCGGCTTAGTTGCCCTGCGGCATGTGGAATCCTTCCGTTCCCCGACCAGGAATCAAACCCATGTTCCCTGCATTGGTGGGCAGATTGTTAATCACTGGGCTACCAGGGAAGGCCCCCCTCAGTGAGTTCTGACCTGAGAGGTTGCTCAGGTTTGATGTGAGGCCTGAGGCATGGTGTATTTCATGACACTGGGGGTCCTGCTGTGACATAAGGGAAAGAGCTCAGGACTCAGAGTTAGCTGACTTGACTTCCAGCCCTTGCTCTGCCTCAATAGCCTCTCTGAGCCTCAGTTTTCTCCACTGTAAAATGGGATTGTCACACATACAAGGTGGGTGATGCTAAAGCCTCCTTTCAGGGTGATTGTGAGGATTAAAATGGAGTCACCAGGGGAGCCCCTAACTTCCATATGTAGGGATAGGACTGTGACATGGATCTGTTTCTTAACTGTTTTCCTGCGAGGGCCCCTGTGCCCAGGGGATACAGAAGGGGTGGCTGGGGAGGGCTTTGGGTCCCAGACATCCTTTGTTGGTGGTGGCAGATGAGGACCGGAGCATCCACTTGCCAGGCTGGGAGGGAATTTATTTTTACTCTAACTGCCTGGTTAACTCAGCGCCTGCGTGGTCCCTGTACACAGCGGGTGTGCTGAGATAATAGCTCAAGTACTTTATTAAAACAGAAAAGCTCTCCACGTTTCCATTAACTCCCCACGTGGGGCAGTTTCAGCCCACTGCTCCAGGTACTGTTTGCAGTCCAGTTTCTCAGTCGTGCTGGACAGAAATATCCAACTCGCTTCCACACCTCTCCCACGAACCACACGCATCCACAAACAGCAGAGATTCATCAGTCACTCTTCACTGGTCCTTTCTTGCTCGTCATCACCGCCTCCTGATCTTTGTCCTCCTCATTCTTTTCAAATGATAGACCCATGAATGCATTTCACTTTGAATTTCAAATGTCCCAAGCAGTGCTTTCCTCCACTGTGGGGACTGATGAGTTAATTTCTTAGGAAATAAGCTGAGCACCCAGGAGCTGTGATAATTCCCTACCCCCAGTGCCAACATCACAAAGAATAGCACAGTAGCACATAAATCTACTACTTGCATATGTTTACTTAATCACATTGGAATTCTCTTTGAACTTGACCCCAGGGGAGAGAGATCACAGAGCTGGCTGGTAGCTAAAATAATCCACTGAAAAAAAAGTTCTGTGTCACACGAGAACTTCTGGGGCTGTTTGTGAAAAGCACGGAACCAATGTGACTTATACAGTTTGATTCTGACTACAGGCTTACCCAGGGTCTGGGAAGCCTTCCCACCTTGGGCTGTGGGTTGTAAACTGGTTGGGAGGATTTGATTTTCTTTTAAAATTCAGGGTAAGTTCCCCCACCTTGAATTTCCAAATGGTAGGCAATTAATGTGTCTGATCTCTGGAAAGCAGTGAAGCCCTGGGCTAGACTTGTTAAGGCAAGATGGCAAAGTGGTTAGTACTGACTGTGCTTGGGGGCCAAGTATTACTGTGTGTGTGCTCGCTTCTGTCCCACTCTTTGCGATCTCGTGGACGGTAGCCCGCCAGGCTTCTCTGTCCATGGAATTTTCCAGGCAAGAGCATTGAAGTGGGTTGCTGTTTTCTACTCCAGGGTATCTTCGCGACCCAGGGATGAAACCCATGTCTCTTGTGTCTCCTGAAGGTAGATTCTTTACCATTGTGCCACCTAGGAAGCCCAGACTTAAAGATCTAAGGGGGTGGGGTATAAATCTGGGAGTCAAAGAGGTCAGGCTGGGCAGATCCATGGAGAAGCAAAGAGCAGAGCGGAGCGGGGCAGGGCAGGGGTTGGGGTAGCGAAGTGATGGGTCTGAGACCAAAACTGCCCACAGGGCTCAGACACCCCAGCTCATTGCCTTGGAGGGCCGGTTGCCTGATACGTGAATGGATTAACCCAGGGGTTTGCAAACCATGGCCACTGCCAGATCTGCCCCGATGCCTGTTTTTGTATGTCCTGTGAGCTAAGAATGGTTTTTATATTTTTAGATGGTTGGTATCAATGACAAAATAAGTCAGTAGCTGATCTAAGAAAGAAATGGAAAATCTTATTTGAGCCAACCTGAGGATTATAACGCAGGAGATGTTCTTTCAGAAAGCCCTGAGGAGTCTCCTGCCCTGCCCTTGAGAGGTCAAGCACATATAGTGTTTGAGACCAATGATGTATTGACAGTTGACACAGCCCAGATCCACATGTACAAGAAGTAGTGGGTCATCATGACCCCTTACAAGATTAAGAAGGAAGGTTATCTTCCAAGGAATTATGGATCACTGTGACTCTTTACAAGATTAAGAAAGAGTGTTATCTCCTGGGCACTCTGGTTAATGCAGGTGTACAACATACACTAAAGGGGAGGGTTGTTTGTTTAGTTGCTAAGTCATGTCTGACTCAGTGGTAAAGGGGAGAGAGGAGGCCCGAATGGGCAGAGAAAAGTTTTATGTGTATATTTTTCTTGTCTTTCTATGAAGTATGACTTCTACTTCATCGCTGAAAAACGTCAAAAGGTGAAAAATATTGTGTGCTGTAAAATGTGTGAAATTCAAATTTCAGCGCCTATCAATAAAATTTTATCAGAACACAGTCATGCTTGCTTATTTACATAATGTCTGAGGTTGCTTTCCTGCTCCCATGGCAGTCAAGCTGCTGCAACAGAGGCTGTGTGGGCCGCAGAGCCGAAGATATACTGTCTAGGAGAAGTTGGCCCACCTGTGGATTAGTCTGAGATGCGCAGGTCTGAAGCACAGGTTTGAGACAATTTGGGCTCTGGGTGGAATTAAAGCCCAGTAAAATGAGCCATGAACTAGCTGGTCTCAGTGTGGGCCAGTTTTCTAATCTGTGAAATGGGTGTATTAACATTACTGGTCTCATAGGTGGCTGCCCTCTAAGAACATGCTGATGAGATCCTCACATGTATTTCAAGATATTTGCATATCTGGGAGGGGTCACAGAAATTTGCAGACTTCGGTCATCATTTGAACTGCTTGTCAGTCAGTTCAGTTCAGTCACTCAGTCATGTCCGACTCCTTGTGACTCCATGAACCACAGCACGCCAGGCCTCCCTGTCCATCACCAACTCCCAGAGTCCACCCAAACCCATGTCCATTGAGTCGATGATGGCATCCAACTGTCGTCCCCTTCTCCTCCTGCCTTCAATCTTTCCCACCATCAGAGTCTTTTCCAATGAGTCAGCTCTTTGCATCAGGTGGCCAAAGTATTGGAGTTTCAGCTTCAACATCAGTCCTTCCAATGAACACCCAGGACTCATCTCCTTTAGGATGGACTGGTTGGATCTCCTTGCAGTTCTAGAGACTCTCAAGAGTCTTCTCCAACACCACAGTTCAAAAGCATCAATTTTTCGGTGCTCAGCTTTCTTTATAGTCCAACTCTCACATCCATACATGACCACTGGAAAAACCATAGCCTTGATTAGATGAACCTTTGTTGACAAAGTAATGTCTCTGCTTTTGAATATGCTGTCTAGGTTGGTCATAACTTTCCTTCCAAGGAGTAAGTGTCTTTTAATTTCATGGCTGCAATCACCATCTGCAGTGATTCTGGAGCCCAGAAAAATAAAGTCAGCCACTGTTTCCCTGTCTATTTGCTATGAAGTGATGGGGTGGGATGCCATGATCTTAGTTTTCTGAATGTTGAGCTTTAAGCCAACTTTTTCACTCTGCTCTTTCACTTTCATCAAGAGGCTCTTTAGTTCTTTTTCATTTCCTGCCATAAGGGTGGTGTCATCTGCATATCTGAGGTTATTGATTTCTCCCAGCAATCTTGATTCCAGCTTATGCTTCCTCCAGCCCAGCGTTTCTCATGATGTACTCTGCATATAAGTTAAATAAGCAGGGTGACAATATACAGCCTTGACGTACTCCTTTTCCTATTTGGAACCAGTCTTCCTATTTGGAACCTATTTGGAACTGCTTGCTGAGCCCGGAAAACAGGGAACCCTAGGCCACCATTCCTTGGAGAGACTGATGCAGTGGGTCTGTGGTGGGACTGAGAGGCTGTGATGTCACCAAGCTGCCCAGGGATGGGGAGGCTGTGATCTGGCCATTCACCTGCAGCCACAGGTAAAGAGACACAGGGGTTTGATCAGTCCTGGGCCATCTTCAGTGACCCCTCTGCGTGCACTCTTTCTTCCTGAGATCTCATGGCCCTATATTTTTTCTTTTGTCTTCACACTGAGCTCAAGCTGTGCCATGGCATGAGAGTTTGTGGACACCATTCTCTACCCAATAAAATTTATAAAAGATCAAAACCAACCAAACAAAAAAACTTTATAAAAGCAGGTAGATCTGGCCCAGAGCATATAGGTTACTGATTTCTGCCTTAGAGCAGTAGCTCAAAGTGTAACCTTTGGACCAAAAGCATTAAACTTGGGAACTTGTAAATAATCCAAGTTCTTGGGCCCCGCCCTAGACCTACTGAATCAGAACAAATATTTTCTCTTTGCATCCCCATGTCTTTCTGAAATTCCAATTACACATATGTTAGGTTGCTGGAAGTTGTTCCAGAGCTCACTGATTCTCTTTTAATTTTTAAAAATCTTTTTTCTCCTCTCAGTTTCATTTTAGATAATTTCTATCACTGTCTTGAAGTTTACTAATCTTTTCTTTTGTAATGTCTAATCTTCCACTAATTCCATGCAGTATTGCTTTTTATCTGGACATTATAGTATTGAGATGAAATTTGATTTTGGTATTTGAAAAATAATTCTTCCATGGTTTTATGTAGCTTTTCAACATGGAATACAATTATAATAATTCATGTCTGTGTGTGCTAACTCTAACATCTGTGTCATTCTGGGTTGATTTCAATTGATTGCTTTTTAATTTCCCACTGTAGTCATGTTTTTCTGCTTTAGCAGCCTAGTAATCTTTGATTGGATGTCAGATATTGTGATTTTTACCTTGTTAGGTGCTGGATGTTTTTAAATTCTTGAACTCTTTTTTCCTGAAAAGTGAAAGTGAAAGTCGCTCAGTCGTGTCCAACTTTTTCATGACCCCATGGACTATGCAGTCCATGGAATTCTCCAGGCCAGAATACTGGAGTGGGTAGCTTTTCCCTTCTCCAGGGTATCTTCCCAACCCAGGGATTGAACCCAGGTCCCCGCATTGGAGACAGATTCTTTACCAGCTAAGCCACAAAGGAAGCCCAAGAATACTGGAGTGGGTAGCCTATCCTTTCTCCAGGGGATCGTCCCAACCCAGGAGTTGAACTGAGGTCTCCTGCATTGCAGGTGGATTCTTTACCAACTGAACTATGTAGTTTAATTACATTTTGACTCTTTTGAATCTTGCTTTAAGATTTGGTAGGCAGGACCAGAGCAGTGCTCTCTGGTATTAATTATTCTTCACTAATGGGGCAAGACTTTTCTGAATACTCAATGTCTTTGAATTTTTCCATTCTGACTGGTGGGACTAGGCACTGTACCTGGCCATCCTTTTGGAAGGTTCTTTCCATAACGGTGGGTAGTTTCCTTACATGTGTGAGCTGATCAGTCTAGGCAAATACTCCAAGCGACCCTCCGTAGCTCTCTGGAGGTCTCTCTATGCAGCTCTCTTCTCTCCAGGACCCTTTACTTCCACCTCTAACTGCATTCAGTTCAGTTCAGTTCAGCTGCTCAGTTGTGACCGACTCTTTGTGACCCCATGGACTACAGCACGCCAGGCCTCCCTGTCCATCACCAACTCCTGGAGCCTACTCAAATTCATATCCGTTGAGTTGGTGATGCCATCCAGCCAGCTTATCCTCTGTCGTCCCCTTCTCCTCCTGCCTTCAATCTTTCCCAGCATCAGAGCATTTTCCAGTGAGTCAGTTCTTTGCATCAGGTGGCCAAAGTATTGGGGGTTCAGCTTCAGCCCTTCTGATGAACACCCAGGACTGATCTCCTTTAGGATGAACTGGTTTGATCTCCTTGCAGTCCAAGGGACTCTCAAGAGTCTTCTCCAACACTTTTCCCCAAACTCAGTTCCATCTCCTCAACTCAGAGAGTCAGCTGAGCTCCTCTTGAGTTTCCCATTTCTGTACCACCTCTGGAAACTTTCTGAAGGCAGCAAGCAAAAGCAATCATAGGTCTTATTTTATTTCTTGTGTCTCAGAATCATTGTCCATCATTACTTGATATCCAGGGGTATTGAAAATCCTTACACCATCTTGGTTGAACGCACTTACTTTTTAAAAATAATTTTATTTATGTATTTTTGGCTGCATTGAGTCTTGGTTGCTTTGCTTGGGCTTTCTCTAGTTGTGACAAGTGGGGGCTACTTTTCCTTGCAATGCTTGGGCTTCTCATTGCAGTGGCTTCTCTTGTTGTGGAGCATGGGCTCTAGGCAATGTGGATTTCAGGAGTTGCAGCACCCAGGCTCAGTAGCTGAGCAAGAGCTTAGTTGTCCCGAGGCATGTGGAACCTTCCCAGACCAGGAGTTGAACTCATGTCTCTTGCATTGGCAGGTGAATTCTTATCCACTGAGGTACCAGGGAAGTCCCTGAACGCACTTCTGTAAGCAGATGTGGTGATCCCCGATATTCTGATTGGTTAAAAATCAGTAATTCAGACTTTATGAATGTTAGGACATTTGATTCACCAGAAACTCCAATGAAATCAGTGTTTTCTTTTTACAGTAGAGGAAACTGAGGCTCAGACAGGTGAAGTAACTGTTTACCTGACCCCCAAGCACTCATATCTTCATTGCTTGATGCTGTTCCCCATCCTCATCTGCCAGCCCTTGCTGGGATGTGTCCCCTTTGAACCACAGCACACCCTGGGAGACAGGGTTAGATCCTCCTGATTCTCAGTGTGAATGGTGGGAACCAGCCACAGCTGCATCCCCAGGAACTTGTTAGAGAGGCAGAGGCTCAGCACCTCCCAGGCTTGCTGAATGAGAACTGATACATTAGCAAGATCGCAGGTGACTTTTTGCATGTATAACCATAAAGAAGACTGAGGGCCAAAGAACTGATCCTTTCAAACTGTGGTGCTAGAGAAGACTCTTGAGAGTCCCTTGGACAGCAAGGAGATCAAACCAGTCCATCCTAAAGGAAATCAACTCTGAAAATTCATTGGAAGGACTGTTGCCAAAGCTGAAGCTCTAATACTTTGACCACCTGATATGAAGAACTGAGTCACTGGAAAAGACCCTGATGCTGGGAAAGATTGAGGGCAGGAGGAGAAGGGGATGACAGAGGATGAGCTGGTTGGATGGCATCACCGACTCAATGGACATGAGTCTGAGCAAACTCTGGGAGACAGTGAAGGACAGGAAAGCCTTGCATGTTACAGTCTGTGGAGTTGCCAAGAGTCCGATGTGACTTAGTGACTAAACACCACCAATTTGAGACACATTAAATCAGAAACTAGTTTCTGAGTCCAGTGTCCTGGCTCCCTGGGAGCACAGAACTGAGCTGAACGGGGGGAGACACAGCCAGAAACTGGGTCCCACACCCAGGGTGAGCCTGTAGGTCCCCCCTTTTCTTCTAATTGCAGTTCGAGTACCTGGAACAGAACAAGCTGGACAAGGTTCCGGGAGAGGATGGTTGGACAGACCTCTGCCCTTTGGGAGTTAGTCTAGACCACGGTTTTCTAGGAAGCTGTGACTCACCCTGCCTTCATCCACCTGCCAGGTGCCAGCTTGGCTGGAGGCCAGTGGGCTGAGCTCTGGGAGAAGCCAGGAAGGCCTCAGGGGGAGGGGAGAGAAGCAGAAGTGGATGGTGGTGGGGAGCAGCTGCTGGCCGTGGTGCCTCCTGGCAGGTGAGGGGCATCGTGGCACCCCCTGCCCCCGTGCCCTGCCCTCTCCCCAACCACAGCCATAGTCAGCTCACAAAACAGCTGGACAGTCCCTATGCACTCACCGTATGAGACTGTCTCTGCATTTTAAGAATCTTTCTGACAAAGCCCCCAGATATCTACTCAGCACAGAACAGAGCTGATGGTCCTCCTGGACCAAAACTGCTGGGGAGGAGAAGGCAGGGCTGTTAAAGGGCTGTTTGTTTCTTGTTTATTTCCTCTGAGACCCTTCCTTGCAATTCATATAAATTGTCCCCAGGAGGAGGGTGGTATCGGAAGGTCCAAAAAGCTGGGAGAGGGTTTAACAGAGTTCTAGACCAGCCTCCTCTTCCCAGGGGAGTATGCTCGTTCTATCAAGAGGGGCTTCAGGGACTGGTAGAATTTATCTCCTAACCAGAACCTCTCGAGGCATGGGGTGCTCAGACTCCTCTAGCCAGCATTCACACCTGCACAGTATTTATGAACCATACCGCAGCCAGGTGCCAGGGGAAAATGAACCAGCACAGCTGCGAAGTCAGAGAGCTCTGGCTTAGGATCCGGCCCATGCTGTGAGTAGCTCTGTGGCTTTTGGCAAGCTTAGAAGCTTGGAGTCTCAGATTCTTCATCTAGACCACTGGGTGACAATCAGAGCCACCTGAAAGAGTTTCAGTATAGTGCGTTAATGTATGGATCGGGTGTGATGGTTCATTTTATATGTCGACTTCCCAGGTGGCTCAGTGGTAAAGAATCTGTCTGCCAATGCAGGAGATGTGGGTTTGATCCCTGGGTCAGGAAGATCCCCTGGAGTAGGAAATGGCAACTCACTCGAGTACTCTTGCCTGGAAAATTCCATGAACAGAGGGACCTGGTGGGCTACTGTCTAGGGGTCACAAAGAGTCGGACATGACTGAGTGACTGAGCCCTGAGTACTTGACTGGATCATGGGGGGCCCAGATATATGGCTAAACATTTCTAAGTGTGACTATGAGGGTGTTCCCAGATAAGATTAGCATTTAAATTGGTAGACTCAAATAGCTAAATAATCCAGGCTATGATAGCACCTGATTGAACTGTCAATATATGCTTCATTTCTCTGAGGTTTTGATTCAAATCCCTGCTTTTGTTCTCCAAATGCATCTCACTGTTGAGCCAGCCCTGCATCTTATGACAGTAACTGAAGCCGCTTAGAAATAACTCCACTGTGATATTTAGCAAATTATTTTGATCTGATGGGTAAACTCACGTGAGTGCAGCTGTTCATGTCAAAGAGAAGGGAACAGGTTGAGGGTGGTTTAGGGTGCCTGCTGGGCTCGCTTCATGAAAGGTGCCTTGCAGTCTTGCTTTCTGTCTCCGGTCATGCCATTTCTGCTGGGGTGAGCTGTCACTGACATGTCGCTGGTGGCAAGCATGACCCTTGAGGAATGGGGGAGAGTATCCTAACTCAGTTAGGAAGCCTGGACTGAGCAAGTGAGGCAGTTTTCCACAGGAAGGAGGATCCTGGCCCCAGTCTCATCTTCCCAAGCCTCATGTGAGGCAGGCTTCCTGCCCACCCCGACCCTGCATCGCGTTTTCTTTTCCTTCTGAACTCAGTCCCAAGAAGAGAGTACCAGCTGCCTCCTCCACTGGCCAGCTGGGTCCGCCTGCTGCTGGGACTGAAATCTTCCGGCAGAAGTCCTTCTGGAATCGTGGGCTTCGTAACTGCTGTTCCTCCAGCTGGAGACAGGCTTCCAGTGAGCATCTGTATGGCTGTCTCCTCACCGTTCAGGCCTCAGCAAAAATGTCACCTCCTCCGAAAAGCCCTCCGTGACCACCTCTCTAAAGCAGCCCCCTCCCGCCAGCACTCTCCTCCTCCGTCAGCCCTGTGAGTGAGCCGTCTGGACACCTGCTTCAAGTGTGCGCAACTCTAGTTCATATCTGACTGTAAGAACAAGAGGCGCCAAGTGAGAACTGCCCAACCCAGCCTTGTCCCCTCACTGAAGCGTGAGAGAGGCTGTCTCCTGTTGTAAGCCACTGAGTGTTGGCTAACTTCATCCTCACCACAACCCTGTGAGGAAGGACATCCTTTCTTTTTATTTTTAAGCCTTTTATTTTGTATGGGGGGTGCAGCTGGTTAAAAATGTGACAGTTTCAGGAGGACAGTGAAGGGACTCAGCCATATATACAGGCACCCATTCTCCCCCAGACTCCCCTCTGAGCCAGGCTGCCACATGACGTTGAGCAGAGCTCCTTGTGCTATACAGTAGGTCTTCGCTGGTTATCCATTTTAAATGTAGCCGTGTGTACCTGTCCATCCCCAGCTCCCTAACTATCCCTTCCCCCATCCTTCCCTCTGGCAACCATAAGCTCATTCTTTACGTATGTCTGGGAGTCGGCTTCTGTTTTGTAACTTCATTTGTATCAGTTCATTTCAGATTTCATGTGTAAGGGAGGTTATGTGATGCTTCTCCTTCTCTGTCTGACTTATTTTACTCAGGATGGCAATCTCTGGGCCCATCCGTGTTTCTGCAAGTGGCATTATCTCATTCTATTAATGGCTGAGTAGTATTCCGTTGTATATACGTGCCACATCTTCTTTACTCATTCTTCTGACAGAGGATATTTAGGCTGCTTCCATGTCTTGGCTATTGTAAACAGTGCTTCCGTGAACACTGGGGTGCTTGTAGCCTTTCAGATCATGTTTTTCTCTGGATATATGCCTAGGAGTGTGACTACGGCATCTGTGATGTGCATGTGTTTCTAGTGGCATGGTTTTGGAATATGGCTGAGTTAACACTTTTGGTGAACCACAGAGAAGTGGGGTCCAGCCCAACCTAAGTTTAATTCTCCTCAGCCCTTAGTGAACTGGGTCACATGACTGAAGGTTTAGGAGCGGTGGATTAGGAGGGGCTGGAGGAGCTGGTGTTGGTCTCTCTCAGGCTAAATGTTGAGCATTTTCCCCAACTCTCCTGGCCTCAGTTTTCTTATGTGTAACATGGAGAAATGAGGTCACCTTCAAGGCCTCTATCGCCCTGAGAGAGAGAGCCTGGCTGCTTCCACACCTTCCACTATCATGGAGGACGTTGGGCGCTCCTGCCAGCAGCCTTCCTGGTCTGACTCTTGACGAGTCAGGTGAACAGACTTCTGGGACTTAGAAGGAGGCCACCTCCCTGGCCAGCGGCTTCAGAGGGAGAGCTGCCAAGGGCACCGCACAAGAGAGACGTTCAGGAAGTGAGGGCTGTAGCAGCCTAACTCCCACCCAAGCCCATGCCCCAAGCCCCATTTACCGAGCACACAGGGACAACTGGCTTGAACCTCAGGAGGAAGCTAGAATGTTCTGACCAGTGAGAGGAGGGTGAGCAAAGCCGGTGTGTCTACAGTGTATTGGGAGGGGGTCACTGTGGCTAGATTTCTGCTCCCCCCTTTCCCAGGAGCTTCCTGCTCATAAATAGTTGTTTCTCTTCTTCCAGCCTGACAAACTTTGAGTAAATCAAACCTTTGGGGCTACCCACTGCCAGTTCTGAGATGGCCATATTCCTCATTGCATGAGTTAGAAATAGCATTCCACTCTGAGAGGAGACAGCCTCACCCAGACCCCAGTGAAAACCATAGCTCAAACACATCACCTCAGGTGTTTTGTTTTCCCTCTCCTATACAAGTTCAAAGGAAGGTGTTTCAGCACTGAAGTGGGGCTGCCCAGTAATCAGAGACCAGGGCTTCTTCTGTCTTTATTCTCCACCATTGTTAGTGAGTGGTTTTTATTCTCAAGTTTGCCTCTGCCCCCAAATGATTGCTGGAGTACCAGCCATCATATCTATATTCCAGGCAGGGAAGAAAGAATAGAGAGGAGCAAAAATGTGCACCCAACTTTTCTTCTCCTTCAGTTCAGTCACTCAGTAGTGTCTGACTCTTTGCAATGCCTTGGACTGCAGCATGCAAGGCCTTCCTGTCCATCACCAATTCCCAGAGTTTACTCAAATTCATGTCCGTTGAGTTGGTGATGCCATCCAACCATCTCATCCTCTGTCGTCCCCTTCTCCTCCTGCCTTCAATCTGTCCCAGCATCAGGGTCTTTTCCAATGAGTCAGTTCTTCACATCAGGTGGCCAAAGTATTGGAGTTTCAGCTTCAGCATCAGTCCTTCCAATGAATATTTAGGACTGATTTCCTTTAGGATGGACTGGTTTGATCTCCTTGAAATCCAAGGGACGCTCGAGAGATTCTTCTCCAACACCATAGTTCGAAAGCATCAATCCTTCTCCTTAGCGATCATATATAGTAATATCTGCTTATGATTTATGGACCAGAATTTAGTCACTCAGGTGCAGGCGAGGCTGGGAAATGTAGTTTTCACATTCCTAAGTCCTAAGGCACTTCAGATGTGTCCAATTCTTGAGATACCATGGCCTGTAGCCTGCCAGGCTTCTCCATGGGATTCTCTAGGCAAGAATACCTGGGTATTCTATGGAGTGGGTAGCCATTTCCTTCTCTAGGGGATCTTCCCGACCCAGGGATCAAACCCGTGTCTCCTATGTCTCCTGCACTGGCAAGGAGGCTCCTTACCACTAGCACCACCTGGGAAGACCAGTTTCCACATGGACACTTTATTATTATTATTTTTTAATTTTATTTTTACTTTATTCTACTTTACAGTACTGTATTGGTTTTGCCATACATTGACATGAATCAGCCACAGGTGTACACGAGCTCTCAATCCTGAAATCCTCTCCCACCTCCCACCCCATATCATCTCTCTGGATCATCCCCGTGCACCAGCCCCAAGCATCCTGTATCGAACATAGACTGGTGCTTCGTTTCTTACATGATAGTATAAATGTTTCAATGCCATTCTCCCAAATCATTCCACCCTCTCCCTCTCCCTCAGAGACCAAAAGTCCGTTCCATATATATGGACACTTTAAATGAAACACGAGTTCTCTTCTAAGGAAGAACAGGAGAATGAATACTGTGGGCAACTAGCAGTTTCTGCCTCACTTAGCATGGCAATCAAGGCCTTGGATGAACTTTCAGAACCAGTGAGCTTTTCCTACTGCAGGGCTGGCTCAGGGATGGGAGGACAGGAAAGTCGGTCATTCAGTGATAGGCTTGTCCCCCTGACTTGGATAACCAACACTGGACCAAGCCCGAGCATTCTGCCTTCCTGCTCAGCTTTTCTGCTGTTGCCAGGGCAGCACCTGGACCCCCTCGTGAGGGACAAAACTGCTAAGGCTCCTATTCTGTTCCCCGGAGAGTAGGACAGGGTCCATTCAGTTGCTCTGGACTTGTCCGCTGAGAAGACACTGCAGCAGCTGGGCCATGGACTGGAGCCCATGGGGTTTCCACATGTGCACACCTGCCCCCCATTCCCCAGCTCTCTCTCCTCACAGTCACCTGCATTTCTCCCACTTTGGTTTCTCTTGCTCTTACATAGTGTTAATATCTAGGGCTCTCACCAAAACAGGTTGCTGCGGGAGACTTTGTGATTCATCCCTTCAGCCGGGCAATCTCACAAATCAAATATCAGGTCTAATTTTTAAAGCCATTTTCATGACAGTGGTTTTCCATCGAACCCCGAGAGCTAACAATATGTAATCAGTTTTCCTTAACAAATGACCTCCTTTAACTTCATTAGTTCATACTTAATTTACTAGCATGTAGCAAGATAATTAACACTCCTGATTAGAAACGGGCCAAAGAAGGAACCTCTGTTTGCATGGCCAAGGCCAATATTAAAAGTTGAGCTGTTTTCTAATTTTCCTTACCATTTAATTCACTGAAGGTGGTGGTTGGTGATTTTTAGTTTTTGTTTAAAAAATTAAAATGGAGGTGAGACGAATGGGTTTTGCTACAGAGCACTTTATTACCAACTCATGTTTTGGGTACTTTTTTTTTCTCTCGGATATAAAGACATGAAACCAGAGAATCAAAGGACAATTGAATGTATTTAATAGAGGCTTTAAATAGCTGGCTAGACTTTCAGCTCATTAGGAGGGGAGCTGAGAGGCGGGCTAGGGTGGGGAGAGTGGAGAAAACCTCTCAGAATGTAATACTAACCATCCTGTTTGTAAGCATCATCTTTTGAGCAGTCTGGTCCACCTATTATGGTTTACAGACCCCTTTGAGTCCCTTTTCATTTGGTCCCCACACAGCTCTGGGATGGGGATGGTGGGGAGGGACCCACCGTGGGAGCCTCAGCATCTGTGATGAGTAAATAGGCCCAGAGAAGTGAGAAGAGCTGAGCAACTGGAGCCAGCTCAGGAACCGCACCTTCTGCAGGCTGGACCCTGTGTCTGCCTTTGTGCCACCCCATGAACTGTAGCCTTGGACTACATGCAGTAGCCATGACCCCGTGGACTGTAGCCAAGATTGCCAGGAGAAATACCGATAACTTCAGATACGCAGATGATACCACCCTTATGGCAGAAAGTGAAAAGGAACTAAAGAGCTTCTGGATGAAAGTGAAAGAGGAGAGTGAAAAAGCTGGCTTGAAACTCAGCATTCAAGAAACTAAGATCATGGCATCCCACCCCATCACTTCATGGCAAATAGATGGGGAAACAATGGAAACAGTGACAGACTTTATTTTCTTGGGCTCCAAAATCACTGCAGATGGTGATTGCAGCCATGAAATTAAAAGATGCTTGCTCCTTGGAAGAAAAGCTATGACCACCTAGACAGCATATTAAAAAGCAGAGATACTACTTTGTCAGCAAAGGTCCATCTGGTCAAATCTATGGTTTTTACAGTAGTCATGTATGGATGTGAGAGTTGGACTATAAAGAAAGCTGAGCACTGAAGAATTGATGCTTTTGACTGCAGTGTTGGAGAAGACTCTTGAGAGTCCCTTGGACTGCAAGGAGATCCGACCAGTCCATCCTAAAAGAAATCAGTCCTGAATATTCATTGGAAGGACCGATGTTGAAGCTGAAACTCCAATACTTTGGCCACCTGATGCGAAGAACTGACTCACTGGACAAAGACCCTGATGCTGGGAAAGATTGAAGGCAGGAGGAAAAAGGGATGACAGAGGATGAGATGGTTAGATGGCATCACTGACTCGATGGACATGAGTTTGAGCAAGCTCCAGGAGATGGTGGTGGAAAAAGAAGCCTGCCGTGCTGCAGTCCATGGGGCCGCAGAGAGTCAGACATGACTGAGTGACTGAACTGAACTGATAGACTATAGCATGCCAGGCTCCTCTGTCCATGGGGATTCTCCAGGCAAGAATACTGGAGTGGGTTGCCACGCCCTCCTCCAGGGGACCTTCCCAACCCAGTGATCGAGCACAGGTCTCCCACATTGCACGCAGAATCTTTCCCATCTCAGCCACCAGGGAAGCCCATCCTTTGTGAAGACTGATGCAAATATCGGCTGATTCCGGACTTCTGGGTCTCTCAGCTTCACTTGTGAGGTAAGCCAGGTGCAGGCCACGAGCTTTGAGGTGCCCTCATTCTTAGGCCCCTGCCCTCTGTGCCTTCACTGCCTCGTTCACTCCACTCCAACCCTGAGCCCTGGGTCAGAGCTCACTAATCTCTGTTTCGAGCTTACTTCTCTCCATGCCCGCTGTTAACTCCTGTTTTGCAGCTTCCCTGGTGGCTCAGAGGTTAAAGAGTCTGCCTGCAATGCAGGAGACCTGGGTTCGATCCCAGGGTTGGGAAGATCCCCTGGAGAAGGAAATGGCAACCCACTCTGGTATTCTTGCCTGCAGAATCCTATTGATGGAGAAGCCTGGTGGGCTATAGTTCACGGTGTCACAAAGAGTTGGATATGATTGGGTGACTTCACTAAAATGTGTGTTTTGGGTATCTCCATTATTACTGATGAGGATAACGGAGCCTTGAGAGGGAGTAGCTTGCCTAAAGGGCTTCCCTGGTGGCTCAGCAGTAAAGAATCTGCCTGCCAATGCAGGAGATGCAGGTACAATAAATGGGCCAGGAAGATCCCCTGGAGAAGGAAATGGCAACCTACTCCAGTGTTCTTGCCTGGAGAATCCCATGGACAGAGGAGCCTGGCAGACTACAGTCCATGGGGAGTCCATGGGGTCGCAAGAGTCAGACATGACTTAGTGACTGAGCAACAAAAATAACAGCAAACGAGTCTGGAAGGGTGAAACTTGGAGTCCTGACTGGCTGGCTCCAGGGCATTCGCTCTTGAGGCAGAATCCTAGATTTCCCTGGAGGAGAAATACTTGGACCTGGACTCTACCCAGGAGCTGGTAGCTCGGCTTGCTCTGGCTGGGGGTTCCTCAGAGAGGGGCTGGTGAAGGGAGAGAAAGCCCTGTGCTGGCGTGGCTTGGCAACATGGCCTGGAGGTGTGTGTGGGGGAGAACGGGTGGAAAGAAGCCAGGAATCTTGCTTGGTCTCCTCAGGTGGGCAGACCCTGCTGATAGAAACAGGGCTGCTCTTTCCTCTTGCATCCTCTCAGTCTTTTTTCTTTTTAAAATATTTTTGTTTGTGTATGTATTTGGCTGTGCTGGGTCTTAGTTGCGTTCCCTGACCAGGATTGAACCCCAGCCCCCTGCATTGGGAGCATGGAGTCTTAGTCACTGGGAGGGAAATCCTAGCCTCCCAGGCTTAAACACAAAATTCCCTCAGGGCGTTGGGCTTCTCTTCCAGGTCTCTGGAGACAGAACCTTTCCCAGGGGTTGGAGGATAGTGGGCATGCTCAGAGGGGCTGGGGTTTGGGATTCAGGCTGCGGCTGCCTAATGGGCGAGCAGCTTTCGGGAGTCCTTTCATGGCATCCCCTCACCCCTCAGCCTAAGGAATAGAGAAAGTGCTTGGGGGAAGGAAAGCTTGGAGCAGGAGGTAGGCAGTGCCGGGGAAGCAAGATCCCCCACTGGGGGCCGTGAACAACACTCGAGGGGACTTGCCTAGACCTCTGCCAACAGCGGGGTGAGAACTAGAATAGCAGCTGACCTGTAAGACTGTGATCTGTTCATTTATCCCCAGCTCCTTCCAGGAAAGACTGATGGCTGCCTGCTGGTGGGGGGTGGGGGTGGGGATTGTAACCATGGTTTTCACTTTGATGAAGCTCAAGAGATTTCAGGTGGTCCCTCGGGTTAAGTGTTACTAAACTGAGACCATCTGTGAAGAAGAGTCCTGTGTGCTGACTTCTCTATGCTCACGGCACTGCTGTAGAGTCAGGATGGTTCTGTGACAGATAGGGAAACTGAGGCTCAGAGGGTGAAGTAACTTGTCGAAGGTCCCACCCTGGGGAAGACCCGAGTTCAATCCAGGTTTGACTTGGGCAGCAACCGGGACTCTTCCTTGGAAGCAGATGGTGACGCCCCTTCAGATCTGACTGAAATCTCTTTCGTACCTTCAGCCATCTGAGGCATGACGCAGGTCAACCCCTCACCCTGATGGCTCCAGCCACCTACTGAATACTGGCCTGCATTTCCCTGAGATCATTTTCACCCAAAATGTGGGTCTTGGCTGGTCCTGAACGGATTGTCTTTTGTTGGGTAGAATGGAGAGGGCGAGCCTGGGCAATCTGTATACTATCTACCTACAGGCCCAGTCACGTGGAGCCCCACTACCCACCTCTCCAATCAGAGTCGAGTTGTAGACAGTCAGTTTCTTTATTTTTTTTTTTAACTTTTTCTAGTGGAGTAGAGCTGATTAGGGGCTTCCCTGGTGGCTTAGCAGCAAAGAATCTGCCTGCAGTGCAGGAGCTGTAGGAGATGCAGGTTCGGTCCCTGGGTTGAGAAGATCCCCTGGAGGAGGGCATGGCAACCCGCTCCAGTATTCTTGCCTGAGAATCCCAAGGACAAAGGAGCCTGGCAGACTATAGTCCATATAAGTTCCAAAGAGTTGGACACGACTGAAATGACTTAGCACACCCACGTGCACGTAGCTGTTAACAACCTTGCGACAGTTTCAGCTAGACAGCAAAGGGTCTCCGCCACATACATGCATGTATCCATTCTCCCCCAAACTCGCCTCCCATCCAGGCTGCCACTTAACACTGAGCACAGTTCCTGTGCTGTACAGTCCTTGCTGGCTGCCCATTTTAAATACAGCAGTGTGTACACGTCCACCCCAAACTCCCTAACTCTCTCTTCCCCACATAGTCCCTGCTGGCACCCGTAAGTTCATTCTCTAAGTCTGTGAGGCTCTTTCTGTTCCATAAATGAGATCGTTTTTTAGATTGAGAGGTTCTTGACGTGGCTCTGAAGTAAGACTGCCTGGTTTCACTGATGGCTCTGCCACTGGGTGATATGTCAGCTGGGGCTGCCATTACAAAATACCACCATTGGGTGACTTAAACCAGAGAAGTTTATTCTCTCACAGTTCTGGAAGCCAGATGTCCACGCTCAAGTGTCAGCAGGAGTGACTCTTCCCGAGGCTCCCTCCTTGGCTTGCACGTGGTCGTCTTCTCCGTGCCCCCATGTGACCTTTTCTCTGTGCGAGTCTCTCCTGTCTCTCTTCTTGTAAGGACACCAATCCTACTGGATTAAGGCTCTACCTGGATGACACCATTTACCTGTTAACCCCTTTAAAGGCCTAATCTCCAAATTCAGTCACAATGGGGGTGGGGGCCCCAACATACGAATTTTGGAGAGATACAACTCCATAGGTGAATATAGGCATGTACCGTGCCAAGCCTCGGTTTCCCCATCTGTTACAGCAGGTTAATGAAAGTAAACTATTCCATAGAGTTTTTTGAGGGAATTCAATGAGGTGCTACATAAGGGCGATGATGGCACACAGCAAGGGCTCATTCTGCTGAATATCGTCATCTCGAACCCCTTCATCATTCCCATCACCACTGCATCATCTCCACCAATCTAGAGATCTGCTGGTTTCAGACCTCTGGGTCCTGCTTGTCATTTGTTCTTCAAGGTTGCAGTCAGTAAGGACCAGAGCAGCAAGAACCTTGACATTTGACACCAAATGCTGATTTTACAAATGAGGAGACTGAGGATGGGCTAGTGGCTCATCTAGAATCAGATGCTGGCGACCTGTCCCCTGGCCTGATGATCTGGAATCATTTCCGTGACAAGGAGGGGCCAGGAGAAGTCTCCCTTCTCTGCTGGGGCCACCCGTGGGGCATCTGGACCATTCAATTAGTTTTAGCCCCTTAATATTTTATGGACTCTTTCTCTTATGTCTTAATGAAGTGCCTGTCACACAGTGAATGAATAAAAGCCATTGCTTGCCAAATCCCTACACATGGGTCCTCAGCCCAGCGCCTCTCCATCAATTCAGCATCCCAGCTCCTGGTGTGATGACATCAAACCCTTCCAAGGGCAGCCGAACATTTCCTTGCTTCGTCCCATCCAGGCATCTGTGTCTCCCTGGGAATTTGGATGGAAGAATTAATAAGCCACCAGGCTTCAGTCAGAAGGGCATGGTGACTCACTTGTTTTGACAGTATAATATCTCTAGTTAAAAATAACGCAGAAGCTAAAAAAACAAAAATCCCAACAAGCCCTGGCAGCTGGGTTGGTTTCCAGTTGAATGTCCACTCCTACCATCTTCCTTCCAATAGAATCCAAGCTGTGCTCAGGATGGGGTGCTGTGTACACTGTGGGGCTCAGCCTGGAGCCTGGCTCTCTCTCCTTTGCCAATGATGGCTTTCAGGCTGGAAGTGTGACCCAGTCCTGGCCAATGGGACATGACGGAAGTCTGCTAAGGACTTGGTCTGAATGAAAAGCCCCATTCCCCACAACTTCGGGTCTTGAGATGCAGTTGTCTGGGGAGGTAATGCCTGCGGCATCTGTCTTGCAGCCAGGCAGGCAAGGCCAGCAGCATAGACTCTCAGAGGATGTGACCTGGAGATGTCCCAGAGCTGAGAACGTACCCTGGAACCTCTGACCTCCAGGCTTCTCATTCCATATTGTTTAAGCCTGGTTGACTCGGGTGCAGCCAAAGCCATCCCACCTGAAGCTGGGTTGGTGGTGACCCCTGTGGCCAGGTGCAGGTGAGGGAAAGCATCTGTTTGCACTCAGGGATAGAGGTGGCTGGGAAGATACTAGGTAACCACTTAAAAATGTAAAAGCAATTCTTGGTTCGTAAGCCGTACAAAACCAGGCAGAGGGCCAGACTTGCCAGCCCCTGGTCTACAGTTCCTGGGCAAGGAATCCTGCAGGAGAGGCCACCCTCAGCTTTCCTCCAAGGCTGAGCCATGGAGGTCTGGGGCCAGCCGAGTCCCCACAGCCCCTGTGCACGGCCACCTTAGCTGGGGACAGAGCGTGTGAGTGTACCAAGCCCTGGCCTGCTGCTCGTGGCATGTGGAGGTCTCTCTCCCCACTCTTGGTCCCTTGGGCCCCTGAGATGCTGCGTGGCCAACCCGACATCTCCTGGTCCTTTCCTCAGGTCCTCTTGTCCTGCCTCAGGCACCGCTGAGGCCCCTGGCTGTGCCCAGGCCCACTGTGGTCCCAATGACCCCCTCCCCGTATCATGCACAGTGCTAGGCTGAGTTCATCTGCTGGAGTCCATCTTCCTCAGGTGACTTCTCTCCCAGCGGATTCCTTAGTTCATCAGACAAACACATTTCTGGTGGCTTCAGAGCCCAAACCTCAGTTCAGTTCAGTCACTCAGTCATGCCTGACTCTTTGTGACCCCATGGACTGTAGCACGCCAGGCCTAGCCTAAGTCACATCTGAATCTGCTTAGCCTTGTGCTGGGACGCTGGTCTTCTAGATCATACTGTGAATCCCACTCCATCTTACAGGGAAAAACTAGCAGAAAGAAGCTTGAATCAGACACCTGGTCACAGGACCCGGAAGCCAGCCATTCAACTCATTCAGCAACGCCTTCCCATCTATAAAAAGCAGAGCTCACCGCACCCAGCTCAGTTCAGTTCAATTGCTCAGTTGTGTCCGATTCTTTGCAACCCCATAGACTGCAGGACGCTGGGCTTCCCTGTCCATCACCAACTCTTGCAGCTTGCTCAAACTCATGTCCATTGAGTCGATGATGCCATCCAACCATCTCATCCTCTGTTGTCCCCTTCTCCTCCTGCCTTCAGTCTTTCCCAGCATCAGGGTTTTTCAAATCAGACCGTTCTTCGCATCAGGTGGCCAAAGAATTGGAACTTCAGCTTCAGCAATAGTCCTTCCAATGAATATTCAGAGTTGATTTCCTTTAGGATGGACTACTTTGATCTCCTTGCAGTCCAAGGGACTCTCGAGTCTTCTCCAACACCACAGTTCAAAAGCATAATTCTTTGGCACTCAGCTTTCTTTATGGCCCAACTTTCACATCCATACATGACTACTGGAAAAACCATAGCCTTGACTAGAGGGACCTTTGTCAGCAAAGTAATGTCTCTGCTTTTTAATATACTGTCTAGGTTGGTCATAGCTTTTCTTCCAAGGAACAAGCATCTTTTAATTTCATGGCTGCAGTCACCACCTACGGGGATTTTGCAGTGCCCAGCTCAGGTGCCCATAAATCAGACTTGGTACATGGAGGGGTCCAGCACAGGGCATCTGTGACCTGGAACATGTGTAGTCTTCAATAGCTGCTTCCCGAATCTGCACAGAAAACTGAGGTTCAGAAATAGGATGAGTTGTGGACGTGCTGGTGGGAGAAACAGCCATGGGAAGGCAGAGTGCAGCTGGTCTGAAGCCGACGAAGAGGGAACACAGGCAAGGCTGAGATGAGAACAACCCTACTTCATTTCTCAGAGCTGTGCCTGCTGGTGCCTGGCACAAAGTGATGGGGAGGGGTTGGGAGTCAGGAAGAAGGAGGGGTGGGAGGTGACCTGACCACAGTCACCAGGTGAATCACGACTGAGAACAAAACCCCCCACCCCAAAGAGGTGGGTAGGTCTGGGAGGGGTAGGTCTGGGAGAGGGGACCAAGTTTCAGGACTTGGCTCCAGCAAGCCTATGGCTCCAGCCTTCCCACCAAAGTCTTCCCAGGGCCACTGACGCTTCTGGCAGCCTCCCTTGCTGGGGGCAGGTATGTTCCTGCCAATGGAGCAGCATCTTGCTGATAAAACCTAATGAGCTGCATTTAACAACAACACAGCCCTGCCATGTGGCTTCCTCCCAGGGTTGCCCATCTGCCAACCCTGGGGGCCACGCTTAGTACAGCTGAAACGCCCTCCCCCATCATGGAATCAGGAGAGAACCCAGGTCCCTGGGGCCAGGCTCAGCACACAGGCCAGCAAATCTCTGTGCTTAGCTCGTGCCAGCTCCTGGCCACCCTCCAGGCTCTCAACACCACCACCAGATGGTGGCTAACGGAGGGTGAAAAGCTCCTGGGAAGGTCTGGGCACAGAGCAGTGGTGGGGGAGGCCAGCCAAAGGCGCCCTGGCCATGGCCTTGGGGAGGGCTCCAGGTGTGGCCTGCCTTGGCTTGGGAGCAACCTGCCTTCATTCCCAACCCTTGCCAGTCATCTTTCCTCTCCTCTCCTTGTCACTGGACCCAGGTACCTACCAGTTGGGCATTTATTCCTTGCAAAAGAACAAGCAAGGCAAGGTGTGAATAGACATGTGTGGTCAACAGGCCCGGGCCAGGATTTCTGGGAGGGAAGTGCTCCGTGGCCTCTTACCTGCAGATATCTTAGTGGCCCAGCCTTCCTTTTACCTGGAGAGAAGGAGTGGAGTGTCACACATCCGGGAACTCTGCAGCTCATTCTGCACCCCTGAGTCACAGGCTGGGCTGTTCAGGGGAAACAGTTTGACCTAAACCATCAGGGCTGTGATGGACGTTCATCTCATCCTCTGGTGGCTTCAAGCATCGTGCTGCAGAATCCAGTTCACAAACATGCCCACTGCCCCCTGGGCCAGTGTCCTCTCACTCCAAATCCACCCCCAGTCCCTTTGGGCTGGAGGACTAGGTAGGTAAAGCCAGATGAAAGAACAGGGATGCATGAGGGCAGATCCAGCCCACAGGAAGGAAAAAGTATCATCATAAAAAGTCCAAGCCAACACTAGGATTCCTGTCTTCCTGAGGGGAGTGAGGGACGTCCTTCCCTTCTGCTTGAGGAAGTGGATGTTCATAGCTTAAAATCACGTGGGATGGGGTATCACTTGGGCCCTGTGCTGTTCTGAAGATGTGCTCTGGTGGACAGGCAAAGGGGTTCTGAGCTGTTTGGAGCGGAAGCAAGCTGGGCTCCTCTACGCAATAAAATGGACGGGGGCGGTGTGTGCAGTTGCAGCGGAGCCAGCCACAAGAGAAGCTGAGCAGCCTGGAAGGTGCTGGCACCCGGGGTGGGGGGCAGGTGTGAAATAGCTGAGGTGCTATTTGAGAGCAAGCACGTCTGAGGTTTAATTTTAAACTCGTTTTGTGGATCCATCTGCCTTCATGTTTCCAAAGCACCAGTGTGAACTGCTGCCCTCTCAAGGCTGGAGTGGGTCTGCCTCCTATGGCTGGGTGGCCACGTGGGCACAAAAGAGCAGCTGCAGATTGTGGAGCAGAAAACAGGAACTCAGGGAAGGCAAGGGTTAGAGCCAGGGTGACTGTGAGGATGTAACACTTTGGGGGAACCAGGGCTGGGATAGGGGAGGGGGTTTGAGGCAATGTTGTCTGGATTTTTTCCCTCTTTGGTGGCACCACACAGTAGGGCATGTAGAATCTTAGTTTCCCTACCAGGGATCGAACCTGTGCCCTGTGCATTGGAAGTGCAGAGTCGTAACCAATTGACCGCCGTGGGAAGGACTGTTGTCTGGGTCTTAAGAGGTAGAGACCGGGTGATACCTGGGTTGTATCCACTCTAGAAAAATGACTTGAGCCCCTTGAGCCCACAGTGGGTGGACAACAGATTAGCTCTGCTGGACGCTGGCCTGTTTTCCTGGTTGGTTTCCAGCCAAGCCCACTGTCAGCACAGCCCCGGCTTTAAATATGCAGCCCAGGTCTCTGCCTGGTGAAGCAGCACTTTGAATGGGCACCAGCCATCTCTTCTGGGCATGAGGGAGAAGCTGGGATATTTGAGTGTTTCTTTTATTCTGCTTATTTTATCTCAGTGGATGGGAATTGAATGCAGGAATTAAAAACCCAAAGAATCTTATAGCTTCAGATGCAAAAGCAATATGCTGCTGTGTTAAGCCATGAAATTTGGGGATGTTTGTTTTGCAGCCATAACTGACTGATACAGGGGTAGGAGGAGGTTATTACCATCTATTAAGCACCATCTTGCCAGATAGTTCATAGGCAAGAACTTGTTAAATTCTTGCAACAGAAAAGCAGAAGCATCACAGTCTCCTCACAGAGGTTGGGGAAGACCTCTGGGAGAAGATGTTATTTGAAGAGAGATGATAGAAAGGGCAGCAACTGGAGCAGACTGGGAGAGGGGCTGGCACTGGCAGGAGTTTAAATGGTAGCAGCAAGCAGGTCACACAGGGCCTTGAAGTCAAAGGTGTGTCTTTTCCCTCCCAGTAAGAGGGGAAGCCTTTGGTGAGTTTTGAGCAGAAGAGGACACAACTTAACTTCAGATGGAGGGCTGGCCCTTGCTGGTTCTTGGAGAACGGGCAGTGAGAGAGGGGCAAACAGGAACACCAGCCAGGAGGCACGGTTGCAGTAGGGAGCGCAGGATGGCCTGGACATGCGGTGTGAGAGAGAACTGGAAACAAGATTTGGCCTGACTCGCTGGAACACTGGGCTTGGCCATTATGAGATGGGGGAACCATAGGGAAAGGAGTTTGAGGTGGGGCCTCTTGCCTTCCCAGGACTCCATCCCTCCCTCTGGGTGCTCTTTGGGGCTATACTCAGCCAATCTCCCGCAGCAGATGCTCTGGAAACATCCCTGGGCTCTGGAAGCTCCTGGAAGGTGGGACTGTGTCTGTTTGTCTTTGTAGTAACTGCTCATGGAATAGGTGCACGGATGAAGGCATTCTGGAAAGTCCCTGGTAGAAGTGGTGCTTCGCTCAGTTGGGGATGAGGCGGTAGCATTTTCTGGGCTTCCTGACTTCTGGTGGGAGTGGGATGCGGAACAGGTTTTCTCAGAGAGGCTGATCTGACCGGATTTTGTGCTGCCTTTTTTTTTTTTTTTCCTCTTTACTCCATTGTCCCTTGAGCCACATCTCCCAAAGAGAGAAAACAGGGAGACATGGGCTGGCCCTGGGAAGGGGAGATGGGAATCTCTGGGCTTCTTTCAGCCCCCAGATTCACTCTGTGAGTAGCCTGCCCTGCACAATGAGGAGAGAGAGGTCTAACTCATCCCTGGAGAGCAGATTCCCATCTGAGCAGGCTCAGAGTCTCCACAGTGCCCGTTGCCATGGCAAAGAGCCATTTACAGACAAGCAGATCATTCCAGAACCCCTGCCCCCTTGGTTACCCTGTGACCCAGCACAGTAAACAGGCTATGCTTTGAAGATGCCACGTCTCTAACCCAGGTCTGAGCTCGGTGTGTGGCCTCCCCTTTGGACGGGCTCCTCCCTTGCTCCTGCTTTGTACCTGGAAAAAGTTTTCTTTTCACCTGCTGCCCTGGGGGATGACAGTGTGATGCTCAGATGCTTGCAGCCCCTCGGCCTTAGGAAAGAGCCTTTCTCTGTGCTGATGAGCCTGAAGCCGGGGATTTCAGCTGTCACTGCAGGCCAGTCCTGAGCTAGTTTTCCTTTTGGGCCTCGCATGTCCCCGCATCACTCAGGAGCAACTTACTGTTCACTGACTAAGGCCGGTTATTTTGTTGGGCCAACCAGAATGTCTCCCTCTTTTGGGGCTCCTGGGTGACTGTGCTTGAGTGCTTAGTCACTCAGTCATGTCCAACTCTTTGTGACCCTATGGACTGTAGCCTGCCAGGCTCCCCTGTCCATGAGATTCTCCAGGCAAGAATACTGCAGTGGGTTGCCATGCCCTCCAGGGATCTTCCGGACCTAGGGATCGAAGCATTGTCTCCTGTGTCTCCTGCATTAGAGGTGGATTCTTTACCACTGAGCCACCAGGGAAGCCCTTCCTGGGTAGACAGTATGAGGTTTGATATGTCAAGGGTTTAGCACAGGGCCCCGCCCCAGGGAGGGGCAAAATGCATGCTTGTCCCATTTATTATCCTTATTCCCTCCCCCAGCAACACCCCCACCCCCACCGCACCCCACCATCCCCTACTCTCTCTTCTGCTCTTTCCTCCAAAAGCACTCCAGAAACTTGAAAGAGAGCCTAGAGGGCTTCCTGGAGGTGGTGTTCCTATAACCAAAGCAAATTGTATGTATTTTCCAATAAAATGATGGCCCCTATTTCTAGAGTATCTACTATATGCCATGCACAGGCTATATGCTTCTCACTTGGTTCTTATTGCAACCCTGTAAGTTTTTATTATCTCTGTTTTTTAGATGAGGAAGTTCAGATGAGACTCAGAGAAATTAAGTGCTTACTCGAGATCACACAGATTATTTGAACCTGAGAAGTCTCATTCCAGAGTGTGGGCATTTAACCCACATGCAATACTTTTTGGTGTCCTGTTTGTGTTTGTATTTGCTTTGGGCCTCTTCCCAGTTGCCCTTTACACCCCTCTTCCTGGTTCCTCTGAGCAGCAATGCTTGCTTTTCCGAGGATCCAGGTCACTTCTTGCCTTTGCCTTCTTTTGGTTCCTCTCTGCCCTCAGTAAGGCAATGGTCACTTGTCCAGCCACTGGACCACACCTTCCAGTCCGCTCAATGAATATGGAGAGAGAAGGGAAAGAAAGGAGACAAACTCAAGTGTGAGACCCATTGGAGCCACAGCCATGTGGCTGACAGGCTCAGGGGAAGAGAGAAGGCCCTAAGACCAGGAAGGATGGGGTGGGTGTGGTCCTGGCAAGGTCAGCTGTCCAGGGTCCAAAAGCAAGCTCTGGGAATCAAGCTACAGCCTCTAAGGAATGGCTGGAACAACTCAAGCAGAGTGTTAGGTTGCCAGCTCAGCAGATTAATGGAAGTGAGAGCGGTACACGTGGTCTATAGGGCAGCAGAGTGTTGGGTAGGGAAACTGAATCAGGAATCTTGTCCTCCATGCTGGGTCAACTCATGGGACCCCATTCAGGCTTCTGATTCCCAGGGTAACCTGGCTATACAAGCCTTAGACCCATGGGCAATAGAACTTTCCCCCAGCCCCTGGGGCTGACATTACTGCAGAGACACTTGCTGCCCATCAGGACAGTCTCAGACCTGGGTAGTGCTGAGTCTGCAGGTGTGTCTTTTTGGACAGCAGGGAGGAAAAACTTGATGAGAAGAGATGAAGATGGCACCTCTCAGCAACCTTCTCTCCTATCACAGGACCCTGGCTGCACAGAGCTGCCCCTCCCCAGCCCCCCATCCAGAGCCTCCAGGCCCCCAAAACCTGCTATTCAAGGACACTTAGGTATGGTATCACCTAGGGCTTTGGAGGGAAGAACCTGATAACTTGATTCTAGGACTTCAAAATGTCAATGATGACTTGCTTTTTTTTTTTAAAGGGTCAACTTTGGCCACCTCATGTGAAGAGTTGACTCACTGGAAAAGATTCCGATGCTGGGAGGGACTGAGGGCAGGAGGAGAAGGGGACAACAGAGGATGAGATGGCTGGATGGCATCACCGACTTGATGGATATGAGTCTGAGTGAACTCTGGGAGATGGTGATGGACAGGGAGGCCTGGCGTGCTGCGATTCATGGGGTCGCAAAGAGTCGGGACACGACTGAGCGACTGAACTAAGAACCTCAGAGATGCCGTCCTTGGTGTGATGTGTGTAGTGGGGGTGGTGTTGACTAAGCTGGGGGTTGCTGTACACACTCTGATCCCTTCTTGGGGGTGCTTGTCTCCTAGTTTTGGCCTGCGGTGAATTCATACACTGTTACATGTCCCTCCCAGATTGAGGCTGGCTGCAGGACAATGCCTCAGGAAGAAACGAGGGAGGCCCCGCCTCAGGGCTCTTTGCTGTCTGGCTTCCATGGGTGATGTTCACTATCCTTAAACCCACGGCGCTGGGGGTCAGCCATGCTGGCCTCTGCCGGCATCTGTGAACACCTATCTCCGCTCCACCAGCCTCACTCTACCTGATAACGGCTGCGCCTGCACAGGAAGATGGATGGCTGCTGTCATCCAGGCTGGTGCGTGACGTAGAGGCACAGACTTGGGGTGACAGGGGCAAAGGGGGCCGACGCAGATGGGCTGGGGCTGGTATGGCGCTCTAGGGAGGACGGATGCCCCAGGCCCGCCCAGCCCTCTGGTGGAATGCAGTTGCCTCCTTGTCTTTTCCTCTTCACCTTGAGTCTAGAAGCCTCTCCCCTTGGGACTCCCAGGCTGGTGGGCTGTCCTGCAGCTCCCCTGCTCCTCCACTCTTTGCCCCCATGGGTGTGAGGGTAGGCTCCCCAGTCTCCGATGACCCGTGTGCTGGCTCTGTCATCTGTCTTTGGCCTGATGCCATCATGATGATTTCCACCCTGGTTGTTGCCAGGGGAGGAAGAGGAGGAGGGGAAGGAAGAGGCGGGGTCACTGACTCCCGGGGGACACTCCCTCCCTCTGAGCCGTGGAACTAGAGTGATCCTCCACTCCAACTAGCCTGGGGCCAAGGTGATTCCTGAGAGCAGAGCCTTTGAGCTTTTTTTTTTTTTTCCTTTGAGCTTTTTAACTGAGAAAGTCCCTGGCAAGCTGGGTCTAGTTGGTCACCCGACATGGAAAGCCAGGACTGGATGGGGCTGGAGGCAGTGCTTTGCTGTCCTGGAAGAACAGAGGCTGCCTCCTCTGCACCCCTGAGACTCCAGAGGAACGCGGCCATCTGGCTGTGTGAACCCAGGTGTGGCTACTTGGGGATGAGGTAGGTCTTCATTTGCCTCTGTAGTCGGAGTCCCTCTGGTGAATGTTCCAAGAACTAGTGTGCTTGGAAACCTTGGCAATGCCCCGAGGACGAGATGGTCCCATGTCACTGGCACCACCCCACCCCGTGGATGGGGGCCCAGAGCCTATCCCTGAGAGCTGAAGGTCCAAACCAGAGAAGCAGAGGCATTGTCAAGTCCAAGGGTGGGGGGCCCTCCCTAGCAGTCCAGTGCTTGGGACTTCACCTTCCTATGCAGGGGGTGCCGGTTTGATCCCTGGTCAGGGAGCTAAGACCCCACATGCTTTGTGGCCAAAAAATCAAAACATAAAACTGAAGCAATATTTAACAGATTCAATAAAGACTTTAAAAATGGTCCACATTAAAAAAAAAAATCCAAGGATAGGGTAGGAAGTGAAGAGATCCAGGACTTTTCAGAGCATGAGCCAAAGCCAAGCCAGGAATTGAGATGATCCAGAAGGAAAACCGCTGAGTTGACTGCGTGGACCACGAGAGGGTGGGACAAGAATAGGCAGGCAGACAGCCCTGACCAGCCATCACAAGTCACCCCTTCACTTGATGAGACTTGTGAAGGCACATGGTCCAACAGACAATGGAGGATGTTGGCTGTGCGCCAGACCCCGTGCCTGACAGCGCGTGGGATGCAGAAGTGAATTCCATGGATGCAAGCTTCACGAAGCAGAGACTGCTCGTCTTTTATGTTCCTAATTTTCTGAGCACCAAACAATATTAACTAACCCTGATTTAGTGCTTAACTTGCATTATGCATTGTTCTAAGACATTTTAAAAATGGCTTTAGTGAAAATTATATTTCACATACCATACAATTCACCAATTTCAAATATACAGTCGAATGGCTTTTAGTGTATTCACAGAGCTGTGCAACCATTACCACCATCAACTTTAGAACATTTTTGTTATCCTAAAAGGAAACCCTGTCCCACCCATCATTCTCCCTTCCCCCTGCCCAGGGGACTACTAATCTACTTTCTGCCTCTTTAGATTTCTCTGTTCTGGACATTTCATACAAATGGGATCATACAATATGTGGTCCTCTGTGACTGGCTTCTTTCACTTAGCATAATGTTCTTAAGGCTCATCCTTATTATATTTGTCTGTACTGCATTTCTTTTTATCGCTGGATAATCATCTACAGTATGGATGTGCCACCTCTTATTTATCCATTCATCAGATGGACATTTAGGTTGCTTCTGCTTTGGGGCTGTTACAAACATCTGTGTATAACATCCGTGTGGATACATGTTCTCATTATTTGCCCTCAGAAATGTATACATATGTCATTAAACCTTAAAACCCTGTGAGATAAGTAACATTATCATCCTAAGGCTCAGAGAAGTCAGTTAACTTGCCCAAGGTCACACCGCTTGTAGGTAGTAGTAGAGCTGAAACAGGAACCATGCAGCGTTGTGCAGAGTGTGCCCAGAACCACTCTGTTCTGTTATCTGGAAGAATGCCTGGCACATTCAGTAAGTATTTATGGGACAAGTGGCTGAATTAGACAGGGGCCCTGCTCTCCAGAGATTCATAATATGGCTACCTTCTTACACACAGCTTCTCTCTAATTAATCTCTGCAATACTCTTGGGGTTGGAGACGGGGAGAGGAGAAGGTTGGCTGGAATCAGCTATTAAAAAGCTAAATGTGGTTAATGCCAATTGCGTTCAGCCAGGGCTGAAGCTGCAGGTTCCTAAGGGAGAGAAGAGCAGGCATCGGGGCCTGAAATTTCTGAGGTTACAGAAAGCTTCCTCTTTAGAGCAGAGAACAGGAAATCTGCTTTTCTTGATTTTTTTTTTCAAGTGAGGGATGTTGAAGTTCGCTTGTGTGCCTGGTAACCTCTCTGCCTAAACCTTGGACTGCCTGTTCCATATCACCTGTTACTGGATGACCAGGAGAGCTGATGCTGGGGTGGGCGGCTGAGCCGAATACTTCTAGAGCAGCAACAGCAGAGGTCCAAAGTCAGTGAGTCAGAAATCCTCATCTCAGCTCCGGGCGAGCAGGGAGACAAAGACCCCAGCCGACCATGTCCCCCAGAGCCCCGTCCTGATGCCCTGCTGCATCCTCTACAAAACCAGCCTGGAGGACCTTGCTCAGCCAGCTCCGGCCTGCACTTCATACCAGCAGCCGCTCCACAGGCACTCTGATGTTTCTGGGAGGTGACTCTGACTCTTACAAACCAGGCAGTTACCAATGTGAATCTTAAATTGCTTTTAACTGAAATATAATTGACGTACAACATTGTATTAGTTTCAGATTTACAGCAGATTGAGGTTTATATACACACACACACACACATATAATGCATTTTTTCAGATTCTTTTCCATTATAGTTTATTACAAGATATTGAATATAATTTCCTGTGCTGCACAGTAGAACCTAGTTGTTTATTTTATATACAGCAGTGTTGCTGTTGTTCAGTTGCTAAGTCTCAAAAGAAAATGCTATAAATATTTAACAGGAATTTTAAGATATTTTTAACTTCTCAGAATCAGGGCCACTACTAGCCAATGTGGTGCCCTGTGTGAATTCTGTCCCTTCTCAGGAAAAGGGACACCTTTTTTTTTTCCTGGATAGGTGCGACTCTGCACTAAGTAAGGCACATCACTGGATTTTAGTCCTCGTTTACCCCCTTAGTCAGGTACCTTTGTACAGTGCACAACCTGCCCAACCTTACAGTGCCACTGGGATGAAACAACTACTTAAAATGTGTAAGCCCTTTGCTCCTCTTCTCTACAATTACATTCATACATATTTCTATATTTATAAAAGCAGAAGACTATATACACTATTTCCCATTCATTTACTTTTTCAGTTAGACAGGTCTCATATTCTAGATATCCTTAGGGAAGTTGAGAAAGCTGGGCTGTGAAACTCTGAAAATTGCCTGAAGGGTGGTGCTCTACTTCTAAGATCAGGGTTCATGCTCCCTTCCTCCAGCAATTCTCCTACTCCTTTAGTGCAGGGACCACTCTCCATCTTGTTTCCTAGTTATTTCTTTTTCCTTCTACTAGACTGTCAACTCTCTGAAGACAAGGGCCATTTGCAAACAGCAGAGAGACCTGAGGGAGTACTGGTCATCTTTTGATAGAAAATGAACAGAATTGCTTGAATCATCACTGATACGATGCAAAAGACTTGATCCATTTTCTTCAGGGACTTGCATCTCTGAACTCTTGTAGCCTCTTGGGTATGAGCAACCCTTCACAGAACAATTTGCTTCCATTTTTTCTTCCATCCAGCAGGTGATGGGAAAAATTTTGCTGACACCAACAGGGCTTGTGCATGGCAGAAGGTTGTTAAATACCAGATCTCACTTAGGATCGAGTCATGCCTTCTCTACAGGATTGCATTCAGGAGCTGGTAGATTCTAGCAGTTTCTCAGATGGGGGCTCTGTGTATTTTCTTTCGTAGGTTCCTTCTCAGCTGTGCTGAGAAGCTGGGGTTAAGCTTTGGTTTGAACCAAATGAGAGAAAAGGTCAAGTGTGGGGAAAAGAAATAGAACCCACTGTGTAGTCAATGTGACAGGCATCCGGGTGTTGGCACAAACAGTGGGATGTGATGGGCACGTCTTCTTAATTAAGGAATAATTTTGGGATCTACTTAGGAAAGCTGTGAGACCCGGATCAGTGTGCCACACAACCGAGCCTCATCAGCCCAGATCCTGCCCACAGACAAGGGAGCTGAGTATTTCCCTAATGTTGGAAACCTGATAATTGCCTTTTTCTGTAAAAGCAATGACTGTTCCTGCACACTCTCCAATTTCCTGAAAACTTTGATTGTTTTTAGGACATTCTGGGATGAGTAAAACCCAAGGCGGCTCCTTCTAAGCTATGTTTTATACCACAGATCCTGAAGCCATGTGTTTCCTCTTCCCCCGCAATAGAACACCGCTCATTTTGGCTTAATGCCTTTTGCTTTAGACATTGTCCATCTCATCCCCACTTCCTCCCACCTGAAAGTCAGGAAAAAAGGATACTTCTTCAGGAAATGGAGCACCGGCTCTTGGGGTGAGGAAACGAATTCACGATGCATAGATCAATTTCACATGGTTTTCCGATGAGGATTGCTTTGAAAAGTGAATCTCTCATTAAACTCCACCAGGAGGATTGTATTCCGTATTGCCTTTCTCAGCAGGCTTCTAGATCTCGCTGGGCCAGGAACATCCCCTCTCAGGCCTCATCCTCCTCTTTTCTAAAACAAGCAGGAACTCAGCGTCCTATACAGCTGGGCTAGTCAAGTGCGGTTCTGGGACCAGCAGTATCTGCAACACGTGTGAGAAAGGCACAGAAATAGCAGGCACTGCCCCAGAGCTGCTGCATCAGAGTCCGTGTTTTGACAGGATCCCCAAGCGATTCGCTGCACACTGAAGGTTGAGAAGAACTCTCTGAAGCCCCCTTTAGCCATAAAGCTTTATGATTCTGTAGAAAGGTATCCAGTAACAACAGCCAAAACATACTGAGCTTTACTCTGTGCCAGGCCTCTCCCATGAGCTCGGCTCTTTCCTAGCACCGGCTGGAGGCAGGGGCAAACAGCATTCTTATTTTACAGGAGAGGAAGCTGAGACGTGGCTCAGAAAAGCTGGGCTCCTCTACTGAGGTGTCCTGGCTAACTGGGGACAGTGAAGAGAAAGTGTTGGTTGCTAAGCTGTGTCCAACTCTTTTGTGGCCCCATGGACTGTAACTCACCAGGCTCCTTGGTCATGGGATTCTCCAGGCAAGAATCCTGGAGTGGGTTGCCTTTTCCTTCTTCAGGGGATGTTCCCGACCGAGGGATCGAATCCGAGTCTCCTGCACCAGAGACGGATTCTTTACCACCTGAGCCCCAACTGGGTGCAGAGGTGAATCCAAAATCACGTAGTCTGACTTCACCCCTGGTGCAGCATTGTCTCAAGGATCCCGGTGAACCTTCAGAGAGGAATTGATGTTTGACTTTTGCATTGCCAGATGCCAAGAGTTTACCAGGCAGTGGGTGGGAGAGAGATGTTCCCGGGAACGATAAGAGCGAGGGCAGTGAGTGGCCCCAGGGCAGAAGAAAGTTTGCAAGTCCAGAGAGTGGCCTGAAGTGTTTTAACAAAATGAATGATAATTTGGCATGAGCTGGTTTCTGCTGAGCACAGCATGGGAAGAGGGGAAGATAGTCAAGTTATCCAAATTAGCAGCAAGTTTAGATAAAATCTAATGAGATTTTAATATGTTTTCAAAAAGTGTCATCTACTGTAATGGGATGTATCATAGTGAGCAGATGTATCACGTGCGTATTGTGCTGGAGCAAGAACATTCTTGTGGACCGAATCTGCTTTTTATAATGTATCTGCTACTACTTAAAGAGGTCAACTTCACCCTGGTCAAGGAAGGGTAATAGGCCCTGGGAGTCTTTCTTTGGAAGGAGGGACCATCATTAAGGAAACTTGTGCTTGCTGAAATTCTTCCTGCACTTACCTGTCAGCCCAAAGCAGCACAGACTCATGTAGTGAGGTCAGAAGTCCTTTCATAGCGTATTGTAGTCATGGTGACACCACTTAGAGTCAAATTTTGGAGGCATCAACTGAAGCAAATGACATCTATATGACCAAGTTCTGGCTAGTCAAAGCTATGTTTTTCCAGTAGTCATGTACAAATGTTAGAGTTGTACCATAATGAAGGCTGAGCACCCAAGAACTGATGTTTCTGAATTGTGGTGTTGGAGAAGACTCTTGAGAGTCCCTTGGACTGTAAGGAAATCAAACCAGTCTTTCTTAAAGGAAATAAACCCTGAATATTCACAGGAAGGACTGTTGCTGAAGCTGAAGCTGAAGCTCCAATACTTTGGCCACCTGATGTGAAGAAATGACTCATTGGAAAAGATTGTGATGCTGGGAAAGATTGAGGGCAAAAGGAGAAGGGGATAACAGAGGATGAGATGATTGGATGGCATCACTGACTCATTGGACATGAATTTGAGCAAGCTCAGGGAGATAGTGAGGGACACGGAAGCTTGGTGTGCTGCAGTCCATAGACTGGTAAAGAGCTGGACACAGCTGAATGACTCAGCAGCAACAACATATTGGAGCAAACATGTTAAGCCTATCTTTAAAGATTCTGAGAGGCCTTGCCCCACTTTTTATCAAGTGATTCTCATTTGATGGAAACATAAGAAAGAAAAAACCCCAACATATCTCCTTCTTTAAATGGGGTTTTCCTTTTCTGAGGAAACATGTGAATCAGGAAGGGTTGAGCTGTAAGGAATAGAAACTGTAAGGAATCAGGGCCTAAATAGTAAGGGCACATAACAAATAGCCCTGAGTTAGGGTAGTGCCAAAGGCTCGCTATGGGACGGCTACTTGATGAGTCTGGGAGGCAGTCTGTTCTCTTCTGGACGCAATGAGTCTGGACGCAATCTGTTCTCTTCAAAATGTTGGTTTTTCCTGTTGTCAGCTCCCCTCATGGTCCCAAGATGGCTGCAGCAGTTAAAAAAGGAAGCATCATCTCATGAATTCTGTATAAAGAGGAGAGAAGCCATTTCAGAAAGCCCCTAGCAGCCTTCTCACACTTCACTGGCCATAACTGATATAGATTTGCAGAGCCCAGCAAACGACAATTGACTTGGATGAATGGACATTTGCTCCTTGAGGTTGAACAGAACACCTTCTCTGGGCCTTTGTCTGGCCATAGGGTGACCTGAAAATAAAATCAAGGCGCTAACAGAAGGAAAGAATGGCAGGGGGTGTGAATTTGGGTAGACAGCATGAGAATTTGCTATTAACAATCATATATTCATGGTGATGAAAGATCTCTTGAAATTCTGAAATCAAGGGGTGGAAAGCCAACTATTGGTATGAAACTGTTGAGTAACAATCACACAATTTTAGAGGAACTGAAAAATAACTAACTCATTGGTCAGCTGGCGGTTGTCTAATCTAAACTCTGGCTGGAGTGGTTTAGCTCCACCTGACACTCATCCTCTTCTCACTCTGCATAAGAAGCAGGGTTCTTCTTATGAAGGTGGCAGAGGTATAAGAGCCCCAGGCTCAGAGGCCAAGCCTGATTCAAGCCTTTGCTTGCATCATATCTGCTAACATATCACTGGCCAAAGAAGGGCACACGACCCAATTCAACATCACAGGGCTCCACCCATTTAGTGGGGGGCGGGGGAAGGTGGTGGTGGTGAGAGGAGGCTGTAGAGTAAAATGGCTCAGGGACCTGATCTAAGGAAGAGGAACAAATTGATGCAATCTCCCACAGGGAAAATAAAAATGTTGCCAAGAAAGAAAATGAAAGGCAGCGCTGACGCTTGTTTTTAAACTGCATTTAAAGATACAAAGCCTTTCTTTAGAATGTAAAAGAATTTGGGGGTGTTCAGGTGGACATAAACATTAAGAATTTGTGTGTGTATAGATTGCAAAGGGTCTTAAAAAGCACATTTTTCTGGCTCTGAATAACACCACTCTCTGTGGTTGTATTAACACCACATATCAGGGTATGAGGTCTGTTTCCATTGTCCCTCTCCCTCTCTACAAAGCAATACCTGTGGTCTCTACTGTGGAAATAAATGAAGACGTAACTTAAATGAGAATAAACAAGCAATTTACTTAGAGCAGAAACTCAAAACCAAGTAGGGGGCAGGGACTCTTTTCAGAGACTTCAGGTGTGCCCTGACTGGAGCTTGTCGCCCGAGGAAGGTGGAGGCTGGTAACTGGAAACAGGGCATTTTGCGTGATTGGTCCTGAGTTGGAAGCAGGGACAAAAAGGTGGGAAGCTGGGAGGTATGGACTGAGGCTATGATTTGGATTTCTGGGCAGGTTGCTGCAGGGATTGTGTCACAGCTCTACGGTCACTTATGATCTGAACTTTATCCATTGTGTAGGTTTGCTCTCTTAGGATCCATCTGCTGCTGTTGCTGCTGCTGCGGCTAAGTCGCTTCAGTCATGTCCGACTCTGTGTGACCCCATAGACGGCAGCCCACCAGGCTCCCCCGTCCCTGGGATTCTCCAGGCAAGAACACTGGCGTGGGTTGCCATTTCCTTCTCCAATGCATGACAGTGAAAAGTGAAAGTGAGGTTGCTCAGTCGTGTCCGACTCTTAGTGACCCCATGGACTGCAGCCTCCCAGGCTCCTCCATCCATGGGATTTTCCAGGCAAGAGTATTGGAGTGGGGTGCCACTGCCTTCTCTGAGGACCCATCTGAGAAAGCCCCAACTCCTCAGCATGGTGTATAGGGCCCTTCACTCTCCAGACAACACTTCTGGCCCCCATTTCTGATGCCAGCAGTGCCCCGCCCCCTCCTCAGACACACACAGCTCCCACATCAGCAACTTGGCCTCATCAAGACCTCACTCCATGCTCCCAGAGCCCAGCATGTCTTCCTGAAGCCATGCCTTCCACGGCTTTACATTTGTCCATGGAGTCAGCTCAAGTGCCTTCCACCCCCGTGCCTTTTCTTGAACTTTTTCCCACCTCATTCAGCTCTTCCTCATGTAGAATTGCTGCTTCTATGTAGTATGAATAATCTGAATGAAGATTTACTGGGAGGCAGATGAATCTTATTGTGCAAAGGGCATCTGTTACCTGTCTCCTTCCCTATGTTATGAATACCTTGAAGGAAAGCAGTGTGTGTGCGCTCAGTCATGTCCAGCTCTTTGCTATCCCATGGACTGAAGCCCATCAGGCTCCTCTGTCCATGGAATTTTCCAGGCGAGAATACTGGAACAGGTTGCTATTTCCTACTCCAGGAGATCTTCCCAACCCAGGGATTAAACCCGAGTCCCTTGCATCTCTTGCATTGGCAGGCAGATTCTTAACCACTGCACCACCTGGGAAGCCCCAAGGAAAGCATTAGGCTTTATTTATGCCTACTATGGGAGAAGGCAATGGCACCCCACTCCAGTACTCTTGCCTGGAAAATCCCATGGACGGAGGAGCCTGGTGGGCTGCAGTCCATGAGGTCGCTAAGAGTCGGACACGACTGAGCGACTTCACTTTCACTTTTCACTTTCATGCATTGGAGAAGGAAATGGCAACCCACTCCAGTGTTCTTGCCTGGAGAATCCCTGGGACTGGGGAGCCTGATGGGCTGCCGTCTATGGGGTCGCACAGAGTTGGACACGACTGAAGCGACTTAGCAGCAGCAGCAGCAGCAGCAGCAGCATGCCTACTATGGCGTTTTGCAGAGACCAGGTTTTTTGGAAGAAAGGAAGGAAGAGAGAGGGACGGTAATAGGTAGGGTTGACAGATAAAATGCAGGATACTCAATTTTTGTTTCCAAATATTTCCTCTTCAGTAGATTTTTAAATTATGCATGAGAAATACACATACTAAGATACTAAAAACAAAACAAAACTGCTCATTGTCTATCCAAAATAGAATTCAGCTGGGCACCTTGCATTTTTATTTGCTAAATACAGCAACCCTGATCATAGGGCATACTCCTAGTAAAAGTTGAAAGTGGTTAGAATCTGAGGCTAAGAGGCAATGTCCCCAGTTCACTCTTCCTTTCCTGGTTGGCCAGAGCTCTGCCCTGGGGCTGGCCAAGCTTTGGTGCTACTGCGTCCACTGTAAAGCCCCAGTGGCTGGCTCCTTCCTTGGAAATCAGAAACCAGGCTGGTAGTTCCTGAGAGAATGCTTGGAAGAGTCCTAGAGGAGAAGAGATGCATGGAAATGGTAGTGGAAAGATGGGAGGAAGGAGTTTTAACAGTTCTTAAAGGACAAGCAATTGCTTTTCTAAGTCTCAGGCATTTCCTTCACATCAGAAGACATGAGTTAATCATGAACCACAGTGATGAAGGAGTTCTTTGCTGGGGCAAGTTTTCTGCAGAGAAACCTTGTGTTCAGAGAAGCTCTGTGGGGAGAGACAGAAGGAGGGAGAGACAGAAGCTGGTCCACACTGTGCCCCTCTCCCCTCTAGTTTACACTGCATTACAATAGTGGGAAGGATGCGTGCGTCAGCTTGAATGTGACCCTCAGAACCTGCAAATGTGATCTTATTTGGAAATGGGGTCTTTGCAGATGTGATTAAGGGCTTTGAGAGGAGATCACCCTGAACTATCTATCTAGGTAGGCCCCACGTGCGTGCTTGCTCAGTTGCTCAGTCATGTCCAACTCTTTGCCACCCCATGGACTGTAGCACTCCAGACTCCTCTGTCCATGGGACTTTCTCAGCAAGAAAACTGGAGTAGGTTGCCATTTCCTCCTCCAGGGGATCTTTCTAACCCAGGGATCAAATTCACATCTACTGTGGCAGGCAGATTCTTTCTTTACAAATGAGCCACCTGGGAAGCCCGGGTAGGCCCTACATCCAAAGCCAAATGTCATTTGTCATTGTAAAAGGACATTTACCAGGGAAGATGGACACACGAAGGAAACGGTAATGTGAAGACACTGCAGAGTGATGCAAGCCGAGGAATGCTGACAACCCTAGAAGCTGGAGGAGTCAAGGAAGGATTCTCCCGGAGCCTCCAGAGGGCTCAGGGCCCTGCCCACACCCTGGGTTCAGATTCCAAGCCTCCAGAATTATGAGAGAATACGTTTCTCTTGCTTTAAGCCCCCGGGTTTGGGTATAAGGGTTGTTTTCAAATCTTAGTATCATGTGTAAAACTTCAAATTTGTCTTTATAAAGCAAATCAGTGGTCTCCAAGTGGGGTACTCAACACAAGTGGGTTGTCGGGAAAAAGTAAAATATTGGGCTCCCCCAAAGCACCACAGTTATACTTTCCTAATCTTTTGAGGTTCAGATCAGCACTAGTAGCTCCCTTCAGTGGATATGTCAGGGCATCTGATGTCACCCATAACATAGTTAGGCCCTTCAAGAGCTCCACAGTGAGGGGGTGATGGGGGTAAGCTTACTTCCCAGGAGGATTTGGGATATTATGGTTGACATGTGCTTGGGTAAGTGATTTACAAATTACACAATCTAGTTTTAGCTAAACTAATCTCTACAAAATGGAGGAATGGTTTGAACGGATTATTGTAGAGAGACTGAGAATTAAAGACAATACTAATAAAATAGTACAAGACTCAGTAAAAACAAAAACGTTAGCTGATGTGGCTGGCATGAGCTCTGTAGTGTATGTATGAGCTCTGTGTTGGTACACGGCGAGGTGAAAACAAGATCAGACAGGAAGTCATTCCTCTTGCCCCTTAAAAAAAATTATGAAGGAGATTACTTGAAAGATGGATTTACACCCACTATTGTTGATGATGAAATTCACGCTGAGTGTATATTGTGCCTTGGAATATCATTTCTTAATAGTACAGCTGCTGCTGCTGCTGCTGCTAAGTTGCTTCAGTCATGTCCGACTCTGTGCAATCCCACAGACAGCAGCCCACCAGGCTCCACCATCCTTGGAATTCTCTGGGCAAGAACACTGGAGTGGATTGCCATTTCCTTCTCCAATGCATGAAGGTGAAAAGTGAAAGTGAAGTCACTGAGTTGTGTCCAACTCTCATGACCTGATGGACTGCAGCCCATCAGACTCCTCCATCCATGGGATTTTCCAGGCAAGAGTACTGGAGTGGGGTGCCATTGCCTTCTCCATAGAGGTATCAGTTCAGATCAGTTCAATTGCTCAGTCGTGTCCGACTCTTTGCGACCCCATGAATCACAGCATGCCAGGACTCCCTGTTCATCACCAACTCCCAGAGTTCACCCAGACCTGCGTCCATCAAGTCAGTGATGTCATCCAGCCATCTTATCCTCAGTCATCCCCTTCTCCTCCTGCCCCCAATCCCTCCCAGCATTAAAGTCTTTTCCAATGAGTCAACTCTTCACATGAGGTGGCCAAAGTACTGGAGTTTCAGCTTTAGCATCATTCCTTCCAAAGAAATCCCAGGGCTGATCTCCTTCAGAATGGACTGGTTGGATCTCCTTGCAGTCCAAGGGACTCTCAAGAGTCTTCTCCAACACCACAGTTCAAAAGCATCAATTCTTTGGCACTGAGCCTTCTTCACAGTCCAGCTCTCACATCCATACATGACCACTGGAAAAACCATAGCCTTGACTAGACAGACCTTAGTCGGTAAAGTAATGTCTCTGCTTTTGAATATACTATCTAGGTTGGTCATAACTTTTCTTCCAAGGAGTAAACGTCTTTTAATTTCATGGCTGCAGTCACCATCTGCAGTGCTTTTGGAGCCCCCAAAATAAAGTCTGATACTGTTTCCACTGTTTCCACATCTATTTCCCATGGAGTGATGGGACCGGATGCCATGATCTTCGTTTTCTGAATGTTGAGCTTTAAGCCAACTTTTTCACTCTCCTCTTCCACTTTCTTCTAGAGGCTTTTTAGTTCCTCTTCACTTTCTGCCATAAGAGTGGTGTCATCTGCATATCTGAGGTTATTGATATTTCTCCCAGCAATCTTGATTCCAGCTTGTGCTTCTTCCAGTCCAGTGTTTCTCATGATGTACTCTGCATATAAGTTAAATAAGCAGGGTAAAAATATACAGCCTTGACGTACTCCTTTTCCTATTTGGAACCAGTTTGTTGTGCCATGTACATTTCTAACTGTTACTTCCTGGCCTGCATACAGATTTCTCAACAGGCAGGTCAGGTGGTCTGGTATTCCCATCTGTTTCAGAATTTTCCACAATTTATTGTGATCCACACAGTCAGAGGCTTTGGCATAGTCAATAAAGCAGAAAGAGATGTTTTTCTGGAACTATCTTGCTTTCTCCATGATCCAGGGGATGTTGGCAATTTGATTTCTGGTTCCTCTGCCTTTTCTAAAACCAGCTTGAACATCAGGAAGTTCATGGTTCACGTATTGCTGAAGCTTGGCTTGGAGAATTTTGAGCATTATTTACTAGCGTGTGAGATGAGTGCAATTGTGCGGTAGTCTGAGCATTCTTTGGCATTGCCTTTCTTAGGGATTGTAATGAAAACTGACCTTTTCCAGTCCTGTGGCCACTGCTGAGTTTTCCAAATTTGCTGGCAGATTGAGTGCAGCACTTCCACAGCATCATCTTTCAGGATTTGAAATAGCTCTACTGGAATTCCATCACCTCCACTAGCTTTGTTCGTAGTGATGCTTTCTAAGGCCCACTTGACTTCACATTCCAGGATGTCTGGCTCTAGATGACTGATCACACCATCGTGATTATCCGGATCATGAAGATTTTTTTTTTGCATAGTTCTTCTGTGTATTCTTGCCATCTCTTCTTAATATCTTCTGCTTCTGTTAGATCCATACCATTTCTGTCTTTTATCGAGCCCATCTCTGCATGAAATATTCCCTTGGTATCTCTAATTTCTTGAAGAGATCTCTAGTCTTTCCCATTCTGTTCTTTTCCTCTATTTCTTTGCATTGATCTCTGAAGAAGGCTTTCTTATCTCTTCTTGCTATTCTTTGGAACTCTGCATTCAGATGCCTATATCTTTCCTTTTCTCCTTGGCTTTTCGCTTTTCTTCTTTTCACAGCTATTTGTAAGGCTTCCCCAGACAGCCATTTTGCTTTTTTGCATTTCTTTTCCATGGGGATGGTCTTGATCCCTGTCTCCTGTACTATGTTATGAACCTCATTCCATAGTTCATCAGGCACTCTATCAGATCTAGGCCCTTTAATTTATTTCTCACTTCCACTGTATAATCATAAGGGATTTGATTTAGTTCATAACCTGAATGGTCTAGCAGTTTCCCCTACTTTCTTCAATTTCAGTCTGAATTTGGTAATAAGGAGTTCATGATCTGAGCCACAGTTAGCTCCTGGTCTTGTTTTTTGTTGACTGTATAGAGCTTCTCCACCTTTGGCTGCAGAGAATATAATCAATCTGATTTCAGTGTTGACCATCTGGTGATGTCCATGTGTAGAGTCTTCTCTTATCTTCCTGGAAGAGGGGGTTTGCTATGACCAGTGCATTCTCTTGACAAAACTCTATTAGTCTTTGCCCTGCTTTATTCCATATTCCAAGGCCAAATTTGCCTGTTACTCCAGGTGTTTCTTGACTTCCTACTTTTGCATTCCATTCCCCTATAATGAAAACGACATCTTTTTTGGGTGTTAGGTCTAAAAGGTCTTGTAGGTCTTCATAGAACTGTTCAACTTCAGCTTCTTCATCATTGCTGGTTGGGGCATAGACTTGGATTACTGTGATACTGAATGGTCTGCCTTGGAAACGAACAGAGTTCATTCTCTCATTTTTGAGATTGCATCCAAGTACTGCATTTTGGACTCTTCTGTTGACCATGATGGCTACTCCATTTCTTCTGAGGGATTCCTGCCTGCAGTAGTAGATATAATGGTCATCTGATTTAAATTCACCCATTCCAGTCCATTTTAGTTCACTGATTCCTAGAATGTCGACGTTCACTCTTGCCATCTCCTGTTTGACCACTTCCAATTTGCCTTGATTCATGGGCCTGACATTCCAAGCTCCTATGCAATATTGCTCTTTACAGCATTGGACCTTGCTTCTATCACCAGTCACATCCACAGCTGGGTATTATTTTTGCTTTGGCTCCATCCCTTCATTTTTTCTGGAGTTATTTCTCCACTGATCTCCAGTAGCATATTGGGCGCCTACTGACCTGGGGAGTACCTCTTTCAGTATCCTATCATTTTGCCTTTTCATACTGTTGATGGGGTTCTCAAGGCAAGAATACTGAAGTGGTTTGCCATTCCCTTCTCCAGTGGACCACGTTCTGTCAGCCCTCTCCACCATGACCCGCCCATCTTGGGTTGCGCTGCAGGCATGGCTTAGTTTCATTGAGTTAGACAAGGCTGTGGTCCTAGTGTGATTAGATTGACTAGATTTCTGTGAGTATGGTTTCAGTGTGTCTGCCCTCTGATGCCCTCTGGCAACACCTATCATCTTACTTGGGTTTTGCTTACCTTGGGCATGGGGTATCTCTTCATGGCTGATCCAGCAAAGCACAGCGGCTGCTCCTTACCTTGGATGAGGGTCTCTCCTCCCACCGCCCTTCCTGACCTTCAGAATTGGATGGCTCCTCTAGGCCCTCCTGTGGCACAGCCACCACTCCTTGGGCGTGGGTTGCTCCTCCCCGGTCACTGCCCTGGCCTCGGGCACTGCCCCTGGCCTCGGACTTGGGGTAGCTCCTCCCGGGTGCTGCCCCTCGCCTCCAGATGCGGGGTAGCTCTTGGCCATGGTTAGTGTGCCGGCCACAGCCACAGCCGCCTGTATGGAGTCATCAAAATTAACACTTCAAATATTACTTTTCACCTTTAACTCATCTGCCTAAATTTTCTATTTAATAGAATGTGTATACAATTTGTATATAAGCATGCATATATTGGAGATGCGAAATTTAAAAATTAGGTATCGCTATGGACTGAATGGTGCCCCCAAATCATATGTTAATGCACTAACCCCATGGTGACTGAATTTGAATTTAGGCCTTTTAGAAGGTGATTAAAGGTTAAATGGGGCCTCCCATGTGGCTCAGTGATAAAGAATCTGCCTGTCAATACAAGAGATGCAAGAGATGTAAGTGCAGTCCCTGAATTGGGAGGATCCCTGGAGAAGGGAATGGCAACCCACTCCAGTATTCTTGCCTGGAAAATTCCATGGACAGAGGAGCCTGGTGGACCACAGTCCATGGGGTTGCAAAACGTCAAACACGACTAAGCAATTGAGCACACAAAGTTAAATGAGGCCATGAGGATGGTGACCTTATAATGGCAGGAGGAGAGCAATCTCTCTATTTCTTTCCATACACACACACAGAGGAAAGGCCACATGAGCCCACATCCAGAAGGTGGTCATCGGCAAGCCAGGACAGGAGTTCTCAGCAGAAACGATTGTGATGGTACCCTGACCTCAGACTTCCAGCCTCCAGAAGGGTGAGCAGTATATTTCTGTCCTTTCAGCAGCCCAGTCTGTGGTATTCTGTTATGGCAGCCCCTGAGGGATATGTGATCAAAATACAGGGATATGTGATCAATTACAGAGATATGTGATCAAAAACATTTGTGAGTCACTGAAGTATGTAGTGTGTGGTTCCCTTATATTTCTTCTCTGATTCCTCTGGAAGGTGGAAATGGCTTATTGTGTTTGACTATAGCAGTGACCAGCCCATTTGTTCCCACTTCCCTCATTCCACGCCTTTGGGTGGTCCCCTCCCCTACAGATTCTGGCCCTGACCATGTGACTTGCTTTGGCCAAGGGAGCGAAGCTAATGTGTCACAGGCAGAGGCTGAGAAAGTGCTGGTCAGTTGGAGCTTGCCCCTTCTCTTACCATGGGCCCTCTGGCAGCTAGTGAACTAGCCCACCAGCAGCCTCCTGGAGGCTCCGAGACCAAGACGAGTATAGCTGCGGACCTCCCAGCTGAGGCCTGGGACCTGTGTGTGGGGCTGACCCTGCCCACCCAGGTCTGACCAGGCTGGCCCAGACCAGAACAACTGCCCAGAGAATCCAAAGAGTCACGAGAAAGTAGAAACACTTATTGCCGGAAGTCACTGAGTTTTGGAGCTGTTTGCTACCTGGAAGAAGTTAAATGATGCAGTGGGATGGGTGGATCCTAGGGCCTTCTACTCAGTTTAGGCGCTCTGCATTCTAAAGATGGATGGTCCCAGATGAGATGTCTTCCAAGTGTCCTTCCAGCTTTGTTATTTCTCTTTGCATTTCCTGAGCCTAGAACAGAGCCTCACGCATCTTAGATGCTCAGAAACATTTGTGGAATGGAGAAGATGGGTCAAAACAAACACATGTGGAATATTTCCTGAAAGTGTTGGCATGGACTGTTTTAGTTACTCCTTCCCCTCCAGGGATTAGCATGCACATTTCAAGACGCAGCAACCCAGGTGCAGGGAGGCTAAGTACCTTGCCCGAGATCAGACACCTGGAAACAGCTGAGGAGGACTTGATCTCTCCGTGAGGTCTGCCTTCATAGTACCTGCTTAGGTTCCACGCAATCCCTCCCGTTTTGGACTGCCTATCTTTCTGTATTGCATGAAATTCGAAAGCCAGAAAGGGAATTTTCAGAATTCTTCTGTTGCTTCAGTGGTCCTCACTGCACACATCTGGCCCCTCCAGAGGACCAGGTTTCTCATGATGATGACAGCCACGGGCCTGGTGGGGTCCCGAGTAATGGGAGAGAGGTCACCAACGGAGGCCGTTAGCAGTAAACGACACGCAGCTTGGGAGCTGGCGGTTTCTGATGCCGCTACCTGGGAGGGGAGCCAGGGTGCCGCTCCAGCTTGGGCTTGATGAGAACTAATTGATGCCAGTTGCTGTCCCTGGGACCCAGGTGGTGCCCATTAGGCTCGGGGACAAAGCCAGTTCATTGGTGGGCCTGTGCCAGGCAGGGTCTACAGCCAACAGCTTTCCCTGCCGGCAGTCTGTGTGAGGCCCTCTGTCTGTCCAGCCTCCCTCTTCCACCCTTGGATGGACAGAAAAAGCACAGATCAGATTACCCTGAGAGAGCTGTGCACAAGCTGCACGGGATGGGGGACTGTCCTTGGGCTTTGTTCACGCCCCGTGTGAGGAGACGGAAACGTCTAGGCGAGGACTTTCCTAGCTCCCAGGGCTCCTACACTCTGCTATTCTGTTACAGTAAACTGTTTACTGTGATTATTTTGTTTGCTTGTTTATTTGCTTTCTTTATCATCTCTCCCTCACTGGACTTCGTGGCCCTTGTTTATTTCTCCCCTTGTTTATTGTCTATGGCATCTCCAGTTTAATGTCATGCAGATAGTGGATGTTCAATAAAAATTTGTCAGATGAACTCCTCGAGACAGACTTTATTATTCTTATTTAATAAAACAGAAGGGACTTCCCTGGTGGTCCAGTGGTTAAGTACTGCCTTCCAACACGGGGACTCCAGTTCGATTCCTGATCAGGGAATTTGCCACAAATGGAGAGCCCACACCCTGCAATGAAAGATCCTGTGTGCTGCAACTAAGACCCAGTGCAGCCAAAAATAAGTAAGTAAAATATATATATTTAAAAAAACCCTCTAATAAAACAGAAAACTAAAACTCAGAAATTGGGTAAATTGCTCAAGGTTACTACACAGCTGAAGAAATCATAGAAACCAAATTCTAACTTGGGTTTTACCGACTTTGTAACCTGTGAGATTTTCCTAAAGCATGAGGCAGGCACCACCTGTGGCAAGAGAGAGAACTAAAGTAGCACACAAATATATTTAAAAATATCAAGTCATGAGGCAGATTTCCTTTCCATTTGTCTTGCAATCCTGCAAGCAAATAATTTTTCCAATAAAGTGAGGCCTCAAGCTTAGAGCCAGACTATTAGCACGAGTTTTGGCTGTAAGAATAAGTTTGAAAAAGATTGGTTGAACATAGTAAGAGATGCTTCTCTCTCATGTACATAGACCCAAATAGCCTAGGGATGGAAAGGCAGTTCCATGATCGTGGGGTACCCAGACTCCTTCTACTCTGCTGCTCTGGCATCTTTATCATGTAGTGTCTCCTTTATAGCCCACGATAGTTGCTGTAGCTCCAGCCATCATGTCCATCAGATCCACCTTCTAGCCATCAGGAAATAGGGAAAGATCCTGCCTTTTCCTTTAAGAGCCACTTTCTATAAGTCAGTTTATATTTCTTCAGCCACTGGAGAATTGAAGGAAGGAGGAGAGGGAGGAACCAAAATCTGTATTCCTATGGCTCTGTTGGGATCCTGACTTTTACAAGTTTCATGAATTCATTGCACTTGGCACAGCCTCCAAATCTGGAAGCTTTGATCAGAAGATCAAGAAGTGCTTGATTGTTGGACAGGCTGTGAGCTGGGACTTGTCCCGTGGCTCTTGGCCCAAGACTGATGAGGACAAGGAGTCGCCTGACTGGGCTGTGTGAGGGGGGTTCACCAGGGGCAGTTTCCTTTCCTCCCCAAGATGTGCATGGAGGCGGGGAGCTGCTCCTTTGTGTTTTCACCCTCATTGTGTAACTAAGGGTTGCAAAGTATCCCTTGTGGGCCCTGGGGGACCCTCCATCCCAATCAGATAGTGCTTAGCCCTGAACATGCTGTTCTCCAGATGAGCCTCACCATGCAGGGGAGAAGAGGGCTGAAGAGAAGCCGCAGGGTAGGGCTGGCGCCTGTCTACCCATGTGTGCCCTGAACACCCACGTGTGTGAGTTTCTCAGGCATCCAGGGGACACAGTGGGAGGTGCCTGCCTCCAGGCAAAAGGACCCCAGCAGCAAGAGGCCGTGGGTGTAACTGCCAGTTTAGGCAGCTTAGGTGTGTGGTGGAGTGCAACAGTATCACTCACTCAGAGAACATCCGAAGGAACCCCCGCCCGCACCCTACAAGGCACTAGCGTTGAGAAGCGCCCCCAGAGAGTCAGGCAGGCCAGCAGCTCTGCTAGCCTGGAAAGGACTGCAAAGCACTGGCTACACCAGGAGACTCCCGTTCCTTTCCACGAGTTGCTGACTCCCAGCCCCCAACCTCTGACAACCTGAGGGAAGAGAGGGTTATCTCAAAGTCACACCAAGCTCCCTTCAATTCCAGTGGGGGGGAAGAGGTAGAACCCCACATCTACTCATGATGGGGAAGGGGTGACCTTGGAATCAGATAAGAGATGAGAGCTCTAAACCAAACTGGGCTGAGTTTTAATGAGGAAGGGGACCTGAAAACTTTGAAATCTGCCCCACATCTTGCTAAGGGATGGGAAAGGGAGATTCAGTGGAGGCTGGTTCCTTCTCTTCTTCACGGCATGTGCTAGGCACTGCCAGAGGCCTTAAGGGTGGGAGAGACGGATGATGAACAATGAACATACACTCCAGACTGGGTAGTGAAAAATGCTAGGAAGGATGAGGAAAGAGTTGGAGGGAGACAGTCACCCCTCTAAGCAGGGGATTCTGACCAGGGTTTGAATGAGGGAGGGAGGAACTCTAGTGACTGCAAGGGAATGACTGCTTTCGGCCATGATTGGCATTTTCTCCCAATTTCCCACTGAAGGTAGCCTCACCAGCCTGATGGAGTCTCCCCAGGGCACTGAGCCTGGCCGATTATTGGAATCTCAGATTCCTAAGCCCAGCCCTGGGATGCTGATCCAGTTGGATGAGGGAGGGAAAGGAGCCTTTCCCAAAGCTCCCTATCCGATTCTGCTCATCTGAAGGTCTGAGGACCAGACCGATAGATGATCACATCTATTGCTCCCCAAGCACCTGCAAGACTGGGGAGGGAGATGGAACTGTAAAAACTGAGAGCAGCCACTATGTATCAGGAAACCTACTAAGGAACCCTACCAAGCATTTTGCTTGCATTATGTTATATATATATATACATATATACACAATATTTGTAAGAACTCTAAGGTGGGTTGTATTATTCTACCCATTTTACAAATGAAAAATTAAGGCTCTGAGATATTCAGTCATTTGCCTGCAATCATAAAATAATGTGTGGGGGCACCAGGTTCTGGCCCAGGCATGAAACTCTGGCACCCTATTCTCCCTGCAGAGATGAGATAAACAATCACTAGAGAAGAACCAGCCACACAAGGCAGTAATTCTAGGTGACAGATGGGAGTGGGCCCTGGGCCACTTAAGATTTCAGAGGCAAAAATGAAACCAGTGAGGTCTGGATATTCAGGATAAAGGGCTGGACTGCCTCCAGTGGGAAGTCAGGCCTGCCTGGGAGAGAAGAAGCAAGCAGAAGCCTGCCGTCTGTGAAGCAGAGCCAGGCACAGTTGCCCAGAGGGAAGCAGAGGCCAGAGACCACCTGGGCCCTGGGTGGGGGAAGTTGCGATGGTGCTTGCCTTGGCTCCTAATAGCCATCTGCACCCTCACTCTAGCACAGAGGAAGATTAGTGGAGCCTGGGGACTAGAGTTTGCCTGGAAATGAGTATCAAATACTCAGCAGGACTAGAGGTTTCATGGTCAGCATATTTAAAAACACTAACTCAGTGGAAAAGACCCCAACACTGGGAAAGATTGAAGGCAGAAGGAAACGAGGGCGGTCAAGGGTAAGATAGTTGAATGGCATCACCAATTCAATGGACACGAACCTGGGCAAACTCCAGGAGATGGTGAGGGACAAGGAAGTCTGGTCCCCTACTGCAATCCATGGGATTGCAAAAGTCAGACACAATTTGGTGACTCAACTCATCTCAGTGCAAAACTGAAATTGCAAACGTTCTCTACCTACATTTTTGTGACAACTCTGTGACTGGAACTCAAGGGCCCATTTTCCTTTAGCCCTCTTTGCTTGCTGTGCTTCTGATTGCTTGCACGAGATTTGGGTGTACTTTTTTTCCCCCTGTCTCCAAAGTCCCTGACATCTCAGTAGCCTTATAGTAAACTCTTATTTTGCTTTTGCTGGTTTAAGGGGGTTCTGATCCCCTGTAATTGACATATCCCTGCCTAGAGCAGATATGATGAATCTGGTTTTGATACAGGCCAGTTGAGATTTGAGGGTGGATTATACAGGTTGGACTCTACTAGGAAGCTGGAAATTAAGAGATGGAGCTTGAGTGAGGTATAAGTTAATGCCAGCTGCTGGGACACCCAAACCCCAAAATCTTAGTGGTTTAAAACAATAGATGTTTATTTCTTGTTTAAAGCATGATGTGCGTGTGTTCCTGGTCAGGTATTCAGTTTCCGGTTCCGGTATTCAGTTCAGTTCAGTTGCTCAGTCATATCCAACTCTTTCTGACCCCATGAATCGCAGCACGCCAGGCCTCCCTGTCAATCACCATCTCCTGGAGTTCACTCAGACTCACGTTCATCGAGTCAGTGATGCCATCCAGCCATCTCATCCTCTGTCATCCCCTTCTCCTCCTGCCCCCAATCCTTCCCAGCATCAGAATCTTTTCCAATGAGTCAGCTCTTTGCATGAGGTGGCCAAAGTACTGGAGTTTCAGCTTTAGCATCAGTCCTTCCAAAGAAATCCCAGGGTTGATCTCCTTCCAGAATGGACTGGTTGGATCTCCTTGCAGTCCAAGGGACTCTCAAGAGTCTTTTCCAACACCACAGTTCAAAAGCATCAGTTCTTCGGTGCTCAGCCTTCTTCACAGTCCAACTCTTACATCCATACATGACCACTGGAAAAACCATAGCCTTGACTAGATGGACGTTAGTCGGCAAAGTAATGTCTCTGCTTTTGAATATGCTATCTAGGTTGGTCATAACTTTTCTTCCAAGGAGTAAGCATCTTTTAATTTCATGGCTGCAGTCACCATCTGCAGTGATTTTGGAGCCCCCCAAATAAAGTCTGACACTATTTCCACTGTTTCCCCATCTATTTCCCATGAAGTGATGGGACCGGGTGCCATAATCTTCATTTTCTGAATGTTGAGCTTTAAGCCAACTTTTTCGCTCTCCTCTTTCACTTTCATCAAGAGGCTTTTTAGTTCCTCTTCACTTTCTGCCATAAGGGTGGTGTCATCTGCATATCTGAGGTTATTGATATTTCTCCCGGCAATCTTGATTCCAGCCTGTGTTTCTTCCAGTCTGGTATTAGTACATTGGTATTCCATTATACGAATTGGAATACCAATATTCTATTGGTATCTTCTCTTGCCTGGAAATTTCCAGGCAAGAAAATATGCCACTATTCTTGCCTGGAAAATCCCATGGACAGAGGAGCATCGCAGTCTACAGACCCTGAGGTCGCAAAAGAGTCAGATATGACTTAATGACTAAACAGCAACAAAAGGAAATGGCCACATGTGTGCTCTATACCTCCTGTTGAGAAGTCTGTATTTCTGTTTGAATGGAAAAGACTTAAGGAAGTACTGTAAGATGTAAGTTACATTGTATAGGGGCATCTCAGTACCTTGAGGGAAATGGCTTATAGGGAAGGAAAGAGTGGAAAAAGAGACCAATTAGGGAGTTATAGCAATACTTCAGGCAAGAGAGGATGGTGGGGGACTTCCCTGGTGGTCCAGCAGTTAAGAATCCGCCTTGCAATCCAGGGAACATGAGTTTCATCCCTGATCTGGGAACTAAGATGCCACATGCCACAGAGAAATTAAGCCTGTGAGCTGCGATTACTAAGCCTTCACACTCCAGAGCCCAGAGCCCTTGGGCCACAACTAGACAGTCTGTAAGATCTCAAGTGCCAAAACTAAGACCCAATGCAGCCAAATAAATAAATATATTTTTGAAGCAGGTAACAGTGACTTAGACTTTGGGGATGGTAATGGCTAAAGAAAAATGTAGTAGACTGCAGGACTCTTTTGGCACTTGAATGGGCAGGACTTGGTTTTAAAGCTTGAAGCTGAGGGAAAGAAAGGTTTCAAGAATGATGCCACTGATGGATGTAAATGATCATGTTCTTCTAAAGCTGGGGTTTTGTCAGGCGCATGCAATGGAAGGAGAGTTGGATCAGTGATGAAAAAATGAATCAGTCATAAACTTCAGGCTGCATAAGAAAATAAAGATGCAGGGGGCAGGTGGCTAGAGAGCCAGGAGAGTTGTTTATGGAAGAGAGGTCTCCATGAGGTTGAAGAGCTGCTGCAAGGATGTCTGTCCTTAATCAGGAAACCTGCAGGATAGATGATAACCAAAAGGTAGAATGTTTGAATTAGCAGTTCAGTATTGCTTCTCACTGATTCAATGGACATCACCAATTCAATGGACATGAACTTGGGCAAACTCCAGGAGATGGTGAGAGACAGGGAACCATGGCATCACGAAGAGTTGGACCCAGCTTGGTGAAGTAACAACAACAATTGCTTCTCCAAACCCCACGTCCTCAAAACAACAACCAACAGTTCTGGATTCCATGAAAGTTTCTGTGTGGGACACCACCAGTAATGGACAGGACGTATCAGAGTGCAAGGAGGATCTGAGCAACAGCAGCACTTAACTGAAAGAGAAGACAAATTAACTTCTGAAATCCTTTCCACTTGGCATTAATGTGATAGCTTCTTGCATAACAGTAACATTGCCCAGTTGTGCCAGGTGTCCATTTTCATGTTCTAATTCATAGGCTTGGAGCTACTTGCTGTGTTAAAGCGATCTGATTTAATTTAGACAAGATAGATGGGGTACACTTGAAAAGTTAAGTGAAACAATGGAAGTGAATTGTAGTCTTCAGTAGAAAATAAAGTTACTTTCTTTTTGTATTTGTATTTGCACTGTCTGCAGATACTTGGTGTGAACTGTTGGTTACAAAACAAAACCATACACAGTTGTTTGTTTTTCACTCTTTAGAGCACTAATATTTTAATTTTTAAAGAAAATGTTAAAGGAAACAAAGTTTGCATGACTACAAAAGCCTTGTACAAAATTACCCAAAAATAGTTTCTATGGAGAATTTTTTGTCCATTAGAGATCAAAATGGACTCTGAAGAAATAATATGCTGTGGTTGTCAGTCTTCTTATTCTATCTTAGCACTGAGGAATTTGAAAGGAAAATACTTTAAAATAATGTATAAATCTTGATCTTTCTTATATGAGAGAGTGAAACTCATTGGTAAAAGAAATTTTCATAATGAAATTAAAATATTTTGTACTATTTTCTGTAACAGTAACTATATATAGCCTAACCCCATTAAAATATTACATATAAAATTCATATCATGATCATATGCACATGATATGTTAGACTTATGATTCATTTCCAATCTAAGTATTGTTTTAAGAATTTAATAGACAACTCCAGTTGCTGCAACCTCAACCGAACGTAGCTTCTTCATTTTGAAATGTCCCCAGAAGATTATCTAATTCATCATTACTCTTGATAGAACACAAATTATGTGAAAGTCTTGATTATAACAACATAATTAGTAATTTGCTTAAATGAAGCAAGAAAATTAACTTTTATGGAGTAAATATAATTTATGAATTTTTATGAGTTAATTTTATTACTTATCCAAATAATAAGCTCATGGAAAGAACACCCAGCCAAAACCAAAAATAGTTATGAATAAATCCATCATCTTGAAATTTTACCACAACTTTACACACTTTGTAATGTTGCTTTCATATAAAGATGTATTTTTCAAGGAAAGGGGATAGTATATGTGTTATTTAGCATTGTTAGCTGGGTGAATAACATGTCAATATTTGGACACAGAGACATATAGATGAGCCTCCATTTGTATTCTTGCAGCAAATATTATAATTGGGCCTGGTGGGATTTCCCTGGAGGTCCAGTGGCTAAGACTCCACACTCCAAATGCAGGGCGGCTGGGTTTGATCCCTGGTCAGGAAACTAGATCCCAGATGCCACAACTAAAGATCCCGCATGCTGCAACAAAGATCTAAGACCCTGAGTGCTGCAACTAAGACTCAATGTGACCAAACAAATATTTTAAAAAAAAAAAAAGAATTGGGCCAAATGAGGAGGCCAGCAACGGTTGAGGCTAGAGGGCTTGAAGGGCCCTCTGCACAGATGTTGGTGTTTCCCACATGGGAGTGATGGCAGGGCTGACATGGAGATAAGGGGAATCTGGCAAGGAAAGTGATGGGGCGATAATGTCCGGGAGGTGGTCAATATGAGGAGGGCAGGGTGGAGAATCCAATGATGTGAGCCTCAGTGGAGCTCACAGGAGCAGGGGAAGGAATGGATGGGACAAGGAGGACACCAACACCATCTGCCCATCAAGGAACCCAAGTGACGGGAAATGCATCCCTTTGGGAGGTCACAGGGAGACTGCTCTCGGAGGAGGGCTAAGTCTGGGTTAAAGCTGAGACGTGGAGGGAATATTTGAAGAAAAAATGCATGAGAAAATCTGCTGATCGTGGAATAAACGTTCTAGAAGGCACAGTGAAAGGAATTATGGAGGAAAAGGGTCAAAGATTGTGTCAGGGGAGAAGATTACAGAGAACTCGGAGATGAGAATTAGAAGTTTATTAAACGTTATCGCCTACACTGACGAGGGGTAAAATGGCATTGAAAGGTCTAGCGCATCCAGTCCCAATGGAGTTCTTAGAGGAAGGGGACACCTGGGTCCAACATCATTCAGCTGTGGCCTGGGAGTAAGGGTCTTCCTGGGATTGAAATTCAGGACTCCCTCCGCCCCCTCTCCTCCCCCTCCTGCCACCATCAGCCAGCACTGGCAGGTGCCACAGGCATAAACGTGGTTGGCAGCAGTGAGCACAAAACCCCTGGTTCTTCATGGCCAATCAGTCCAAACAGTTGTCATCAGCATTCCAGGTGGCTGGACCAAGATGCTTCATGATCTTGGGGCCAGCACTCTCTGGATTCGCATTGGGCAGGGGCTCAGAGCCCTTTATAGGCCACACTGATCATCTGGTAGAAGCTGACATCCATCTTGTCATGTTTAAGGAGGGACACACATCCACGGGCCTTAGCCCCATCTGTTTTGCACACAGTCGGCACTTTCATACATCATACCCAAATTGCCTTTCATACTCTGAACCCAAACATTTCCGGCTTGGGCACAGTGATGTCTCCCGTCAGCCAGCTGGTCAGTTTGGGCAGCTCCCTTTCATATCTGGTCAACAGTATATGTTTATGAAAATTGCAGGGATTTTGCCTTATTGTTTTATAAAAATGATTAGAAAATGGAATACTGGATGGACTGATGTGTGTGTGTGTGTCACACGTGCGCTCAGTCGTGTGCAACTTTTTCGACCCTATCATCTGTAGCCCTCCAGGCCCCTATGTCCATGGGGTTTTTCAGGCAAGAATACTGGAGTTGGTTGCCATGCCCACCTCCAGGGAATCTTCCCAACCCAGGGATGGAACCTGCATCTCTGGCATCTCCTGCATTAGCAGACGGATTCTTTACCACTGTCCCACCTGGGAAGTCAGATGAACTGATACCAGTGATTTTTAGAAAGCTGTAAAGTTAACGCCATTTTAGACACAGATGGAAACCATTAGGAGCACCACAGGAAGTCTAATCTCTACTGGCCGGTCACTGGACTTCAGCCAATGACTCACATGTCTAACTGCAAAATAAAAGGACAAAATGAAATTCAAAAGGCAACAAAACATCAGCAAGGAGGGTTTAAAAGGACAACTGTGATTGAGGATTTTAAGTATTTTTCAGCTTTCTAAGGATAGAACAGCCATTTATTACCACATGGATCCATTGTTCAACTTCACGTATACCGTTGTCCCAACATCTTGAGGAATTGTTTTATAGGGAAGCGGAGGCTGCCTGTGCCATCAGCAAAGATTCATAATGGAAACCTCTCTCTGATCCTTAGGCATCACACAGGAGGCTTGACAGGAGAGACAGGCAGCCTGGTCCGACAGATAGGAGAGTTTGGGTCAGAGAGATAATCCCGCCTTGCTGCTGCTGCTGCATCGCTTCAGTCGTGTCTGACTCTGTACGAACCCATAGACGGCAGCCCACCAGGCTCCCCTGTCCCTGGGATTCTCCAGGCAAGAACACTGGAGTGGGTTGCCATTTCCTTCTCCCAATCTCGCCTTAGAGGGAGCATTTCCTGAGGTTCTGAGGACCAGTCCCATTCTCTCTGACACCCTCTTCCCAAGGCAGAGCTTTAATATTCCCCAGAAGCAACCGGGGCAGCTTGGCCCCACTCATAGCCGTATCCACCTCTCTCTCATCCTCCAGTCAGCTTGCCTCCTCCTCTAAACAGTCCTCTCTCTAACCGTTCTTTTCCATCCCTTTTCCCTGCCTCACTGTGCCATATCTTGCCAACCCCACCTACAAGCAAAGCTAAAGCTGAGTCCTCAGGAATGCAGAGATGGCAGACATCTAGTGGAAAGTCATGAAGCAATGATTTGCAGCTAGAGTCCGTTGATCCTTGTTTTGCAGACCCGGGCTGGGCTCAGCCAAATCTGCCCAGAGTGTGGCCACGCTGGTTTCAGGCAAGGACAGTTGGTAGCCTAACCAACAGTCACTCCCTGTTCCCACAGGTCTGCTACGTGGCTGCAGGCAACAGGTAACCCTGGGTACTACAGAATGAGTTTTGATTTGCTCAAGCCCGATATGGTGGTTCCTTAGGAACAGTAGTTGACTTAGGAATGGCCCTGGGCTGCAATCCTGGCCAAGGAGTCATAATTAATCTACTGGAGGCTCGAGATGCCAGGAAGGCATGGCGTTTTCTAGGGACGTGGGAAAGCTTGGAGATGCAGCACCAGATACACAACTACAGGTCTGAGGTCAGAGGCCAACACGCTGATTAGAAGAGCAGGAAGATGGAATGAGCTGAGTGTTCGAAAGTAAATTAAGCCTGAAACTGCCTCACCTCCACAGTTTCTATCACGAGCAATTTTAAGTCCCTTTGAAATTCTAGCTGTTTTTTGGTTGGATCCACTATCATTATGGGTGAAATCACCCTGATACAACAGCCCATTGGCATCTGGTGGCCCTTGCCATTGATGGGGTACTAGGTCCAAATCTGTGCCAAACTCGGGGTGCCCTGGGAACTTTAGTCCCATCACCAGCACCCCAGACCTGTGAACGAGTAGGAAATTATATAATAAACTTTCCATAGGCCAGAAAAGTGTCAAAGCACTTTACAATCAAATCTAATTGAAAACAACAGCTCTTTAATCTAAATTTACAACATAATCAGCCTTCTGGTTACCTAATTATAATTAAATTAGATTGGCAGTGTATTTCATAGATGCTAATTAAAAGCACCGGAAGAAAACACTGCATTTTGAGACTGCTGTGTCTCTTCATTCCCTGTGAGAGCCCAGTGTGGGAAGAGAGCTCCCTGAGCTGTAAATCTGGAGACCTGGGTTCTAATCCTGCCTCTGCTCAAACTGGCTGTGTGACTTCGGGTCAGCCCCTGAGACCCTCTGAGTCCACAAGCTTGCTTGTTGCATTCCTCCAATCAAACACAGAGCTGTCTTTGATTCATTTTGCCTGTTGAACATGATATAACTGAAATCAGACGCCATGTAATTTTCTGTGTGTCTAGTAAGACACCTACAACATTTTTAGGGTGTTTTATTGCGAAAGAAATGACAAGCCCCAGCTAGCAAAGATTTTGACTGTTGAAGCATTGAGCCACCCTCTGAGCCCCAAGATTGCCCAGGCAGGAAGTTGTCTTACGCAAGCTGGACAGCCTCTAAGTAGAGCAAGCTCCCCGACATTCTCTTCAGATGTGGCCCAGGAGATAGTGGTCAAGGAGAAATCTCCCAGAGGGTGGAATCAGCCTAGAGAACAATGGACCAGGAAATCAGAATAGGCTGTAATGAAGGGGCTAGTCCATTCAAGAGCCCACCTCCTCGGTGTGTGCCTGGCAGAGCGCATCATTGCTGGGGCCAGGGGCTGCTCTGCCTGCCAGCTTCCCCTTCGTGAATACAGGCTGGTACCGCAGTCATGCTGTGTCTGCCTCTACTTCCATGTATAGGGTGTGAGCTGAGGGAATTGAGATAACTTGCCCTTTAGTTTATATGTCGTTAATGCAAGGGAAGCCACAGTCAAACTCAAGGGCGATCCGGTATGTTCTTAGCGAAGGAAGAAGAAAAGTGTGCACAGATGTTTAGCTGGTCACCAAGGCTATGTGACCTCCTTCTGGACTGGGGAGTTGTCACTGGGGAACAGCAGCTGCCCTGCCAGGGATAATGTTTGCCAGCCCCTTGCATGCATTTTTTTTCCCCCAGTTGGGGTGAAATTTGCATAGCATGCAAGTAACTATTTTAAAATGGACCATTCAACAGGAGCCAGTCCATTCACAATGTTGTGCAGCCAACCCCTACATCGAGTTCCAAAACATTTTCATCACCTCAAAAGGAGCAGTTACACCCTATTCCTCCCTTTTTCTGGCTCCTGGCAGCCACCACTCTGCTTTCTGTCTTTATGTGCACGCGGGCTAAGTTGCTTCTGTTAGGTTCGACTCTTTAAGATCTCATGGACTGTAGCCTGCCAGGCTCCTCTGTCCATGAGATTCTCCAGGCAAGAATACAGGAGTGGGTTGCCTTGCCCTCCTCCAGGGGATCTTCCCAACTCAGGGGTCGAACTCACTTCTCCTGTGGCTCCCGGACTGCAGGTAGAGTCTTTACTGCTGGGCCATCAGGGAAACCCTTCTGTCTCTACAGATTTACCCATTCTGGATATTTCTTATAAGAGGAAACATTCAGTATGTGGCCTTTTGTCCTTCACTTGGCATGTTTCCCAGGCTCATCCATGTTGTAGCCTATGTCAGTGCTTCATTCCTGTTTGTGACTGAATAATATTTTATTGTATGGATTTACAAGTTGGGTTGTTGATTTGTTTTAGTTGTTTTTTTAATTTTTATGGCAGTATAGTTGATTTACAATGTTGTGTTGATTTCAGGCATACATCAAAGTAAATCAGTTATACACACACACATATCCATTCTTTTTGTTTAGATTCTTTTCCCATATAGGCCAACACAGAGTACTGAGTAGAATTCACTGTGCTATATCAGCAGGTTCTTATTAGTTATATATGTTTTAAAAAATATATATGGTAGTTTGTCCATGTCAGTCCCGATCTCCCAATCTATCCCTCCCCACAATCACTGCAGATGGTGACTGCAGCCATGAAATTAGAAGACGCTTACTCTTTGGAAGAAAAGTTATGACCAACCTAGATAGTATATTCAAAAGCAGAGACATTACTTTGCTGACTAAGGTCCGTCTAGTCAAGGCTATGGTTTTTCCTGTGGTCATGTACGGATGTAAGAGTTGGACTGTGAAGAAGGCTGAGCGCCAAAGAATTGATGCTTTTGAACTGTGGTGTTGGAGAAGACTCTCGAGAGTCCCTCGGACTGCAAGGAGATCCAACCAGTCCACTCTGAAGGAGATCAGCCCTGGGATTTCTTTGGAAGGAATGATGCTGAAGCTGAAACTCCAGTACTTTGGCCACCTCATGCGAAGAGTTGACTCACTGGAAAAGACTCTGATGCTGGGAAGGATTGGGGGCAGGAGGAGAAGGGGATGACAGAGGATGAGATGGCTGGATGGCATCACTGACTCGATGAACGTGAGTCTGAGTGAACTCCAGGAGATGGTGATTGACAGGGAGGCCTGGCATGGTGCGATTCATGGGGTCAGAAAGAGCTGGATATGACTGAGCAACTGAACTGAACTGAATACCGGAATATTGGTATTCCTTTTCTAATACTCAAGGAAATGGGTTGCCATTTCCTTCTCTAAGGGAATCTTCCTGACCCAGGTATTGAGCTCGCATCTCCTGCACTGAGGCTTTGGCAGGCAGATTTTTACCACTGAGCCCAGGGAAGCCCTTTCTACCTCTCCTTCATATGCCACAACCCTTCTGTTCCCCTTCCCTCCACTAGAGCCTCAGTTTCTTTCTGTTAGTTCCTAGATGATGTCAAACACCTTCTGCCTGGAAAGTTGTCTCCTTAACTTGTTGACTGGCTCACTTCTACCCAACCTTTTGTCTTGGCAGAAATACTCTTTTTCAGGTCGAGTCTCTTTGGTCACCCCAAGTAAAATAACTTTCTCTGTGATGCCTTTTTACAGTGCCTGGTATCTTCCTTTACCCTGCTTGTCAGGCTTTGGTTCCTGTGGCTCATTGTTTAAATCTTGACACTTCAGAGGAGACTCCATGAGGGACGGAAACCCTTCTCATCTGTTTACTCCTGTAGCCCCAGCACAGTGCCTGCTGCTGCTGCTGCTAAGTCGCTTCAGTCATGTCCGACTCTTTGCGACCCCACAGACGGCAGCCCACCAGGCTCCCCCATCCCTGGGATTCTCCAGGCAAGAACACTGGAGTGGGTTGCTATTTCCTTCTCCAATGTGTGAAAGTGAAAAGTGAAAGTGAAATCGCTCAGTTGTGTCTGACTCTTAGCGACCCCATGGACTGTAGCCCACCAGGCTCCTCCATCCATGGGAGTTTCCAGGCAAGGGTACAGGAGTGGGGTGCCATTGCCTTCTCTGGCACAGTGCCTGAGCACAGAGATATTTGTGAACGATGGAGTAAAAGAAATAGAGCTGGTAGGGTAAGCTTTTTCCTATAGTCTCCTTCAGCCTGGAATCCTTTCCTTCAGCCCCTTAATTCATCAGGTTTACAGAAAATCTGCATCATTATTTTTGTTCCCCTGCTAGGATGGAATCTGGCTGGATGTAGATGTTAAGATGTAAAAGGAAGGAACAAAATCCAACATGGAAAGAAATATCGAATAGAGAATACTCCCCGAGTGGCTACACATTTCCACTGTAAGCAGTAATCTCACTGCACAGCTATTGAGGCTTGAGTTATTTACATGCCTTTAATCCTCTTACCTTCTAATCAAGATCATTCCAATAGCTTTGCCTTTAGACTTCCAATTGCATTATGCATTCACAAGTCACTTCTTTGTCAAACGCTGTATTGGTACCATTATAATCTCCTAGGGAGATTACAAGAAAAGCATTCATTCTTCTTTATCCTAATATAGTTTATCTCTATCAAAGTTGTGTTTTTAATTTTTCCATGCTAATGCCTTCATGAAATTAATAGTGAATTTAAAATGAAATAGAAATTAAAAATAATCATCTACAGGTCCATGTGTTATCCATCACAAACTTGTCTAATTCAATTGGTTCTGACTTGACTATAGAAGCATGTAAAGTTTGGGAGTTTTTTCATATAAATTTTCATTTATTCTTTTCTCTTCTTGCTCACCTCTGAGCAATTTTACCTCTTTCTAACAATGCAAGATGCTTCCCAGATGGCTCAGTCAGTAAAGAATCTGCCTGCAGTGCAGGAGACTCAGGTTTGATCTCTGGATAGGGAGATTACCTGGAGATGGCAATCCACTCCAGTATTCTTGCCTGGGAAATCCCATCAACAGAGGAGTCTATGGGGTTGCAAAAGACAGACATGACTTAGCAACTAAACCACTTTACCACCAAAAATGCAAGAATTAGGAGGGTTAAATAGATGAAAAGATATAAAAAGATGGTAATAATCTTTGTTTTCTCTTAGGGAAGAATGTATCTCATCATATGGATGGTATTTTAAGAGTTGATTAAAAGGAAAAGGGCTACTAATCTAAAAATAAGATTTCAAGTAGATTTAAGGTAGTGATGTGTTTATTCATTCAAAAATTTTGAACAATCGTAATGAAATACTCTGTAGGAAAGGTGACATGATGGTATTCAAAGCAATGTAAGACTAATTCTTAATGACAAAACCTCTGCACTCTCCCATTTTAACTATTTTAGATAATTAGCTATATATTTATTTTGTAATTGTCTGTCTTGATTCTAATCAATGCATACTCAATTTTGTGTGTATGTGCATGCTAAGTCACTTCAATCACGTCTGACTCATTGTGACCCTGTGTACTGTAGCTCCAGGCTCCTCTGTCCATGGGATTCTCCAGGCAAGAATACTGGAGTGGGTTGCTATGTCCTCCTCCAGGGGATCTTCCCAACCCAGGGGAGCAAACCTGCATCTCTGATGTCTTTTGCATTAGCAGGCAGCTTCTTTACCATTAGGGCCACCTGGGAAGCTCACTCAATTTGCCTACATATATTTTTTAGGGATGTGTTTACAAGGGGGTATTGTTTTTGCTTTGGCTCCATCCCTTCATTCTTTCTGGAGTTATTTCTCCACTGATCTCCAGTAGCATATTGGGCACCTACTGACCTGGGGTGTACCTCTTTCAGTATCCTATCATTTTGCCTTTTCATACTGTTCATGGGGTTCTCAAGGCAAGAATACAGAAGTGGTTTGCCATTCCCTTCTCCAGTGGACCACATTCTGTCATACCTCTCCACCACGACCTGCCCATCTTGGGTTGCCCCGCAGGCATGGCTTAGTTTCATTGAGTTAGACAAGGCTGTGGTCCTAGTGTGATTAGATTGACTAGTTTTCTGTGAGTACGGTTTCAGTGTGTCTGCCCTCTGATGCCCTCTTGCAACAGCTACCATTTTACTTGGGTTTCTCTTACCTTGGGCGTGGGGTATCTCTTCATGGCTGCTCCAGCAAAGCACAGCCACTGCTCCTTACCTTGGATGAGGGGTATCTACTCCCGCCGTCTTTCCTGACCTTCAGCATGGGATGGCTCCTCTAGGCCCTCCTGTGCCCGGGCAGACACCACTCCTTGGATGTCGGGTTGCTCCTCTTGGTTGCCCCTCCTGGTTGCCGCCCTGGCCTCGGGTGTGGGGTTACTCCTTCTGGTCACCGCCCATGGCCTCCGTCTATGAATCAAGGCAAATTGGAAGTGGTCAAACAGGAGATGGCAAGAGTGAACGTCGACATTCTAGGAATCAGTGAACTAAAATGGACTGGGATGGGTGAATTTAAATCAGATGACCATTATATCTACTACTGCAGGCAGGAATCCCTCAGAAGAAATGGAGTAGACATCATGGGGTCAACAGAAGAGTCCAAAATGCAGTACTTGGATGCAATCTCAAAAACAACAGAATGATCTCTGTTCGTTTCCAAGGCAAACCATTCAATATCACAGTAATCCAAGTCTATGGCCCAACCAGTAAGGCTGAAGAAGCTGAAGTTGAATAGTTCTATGAAGACTTACAAGACCGTTTAGATCTAACACCCAAAAAAGATGTCGTTTCATTATAGGGGACTGGAATGCAAAAGTAGGAAGTCAAGAAACACCTGGAGTAACAGGCAAATTTGGCCTTGGAATACGGAATGAAGCAGGGCAAAGACTAATAGAGTTTTGCCAAGAGAATGCACTGGTCATAGCAAACACTCTCTTCTAAGAACACAAGAGAAGACTCTACACATGGATATCACCAGATGGTCAACACTGAAATCAGACAGATATATACTCTGCAGCAAAGGATGGAGAAGCTCTATACAGTCAGCAAAAACAAGACCAGGAGCTGACTGTGGCTCAGATCACGAACTCCTTATTACCAAATGCAGACTTAAATTGAAGAAAGCAGGGAAAACTGCTAGACCATTTAGGTACGACCTAAATCAAATCCCTTATGATTATACAGTGGAAGTGAGAAATAGATTTAAGGGCCTAGATCTGATAGATAGAATGCCTGATGAACTATGGAATGAGGTTCGTGACATTGTACAGGAGACAGGGATCAAGACCATCCCCATGGAAAAGAAATGCAAAAAAGCAAAATGGCTATCTGGGGAGGCCTTAAAAATAGCTGTGAAAGAAGAGAAGCAAAAAGCAAAGGAGAAAAGGAAAGATATAAGCATCTGAATGCAGAGTTCCAAAGAATAGCAAGAAGAGATAAGAAAGCCTTCTTCAGCGATCAATGCAAAGAAATAGAGGAAAAGAACAGAATGGGAAAGACTAGGGATCTGTTCAAGAAAATTAGAGATACCAAGGGAACATTTCATGCAAACATGGGCTTGATAAAGGACAGAAATGGTCTGGACCTAACAGAAGCAGAAGATACTAAGAAGAGGTGGCAAGAATACACAGAAGAACTGTACAAAAAGGATCTTCATGATCCGGATAATCACGATGGTGTGATCAGTCATCTAGAGCCAGACATCCTGGAATGTGAAGTCAAGTGGGCCTTAGAAAGCATCACTACGAACAAAGCTAGTGGAGGTGATGGAATTCCAGTAGAGCTATTTCAAATCCTGAAAGATGATGCTGTGGAAGTGCTGCACTCAATCTGCCAGCAAATTTGGGAAACTCAGCAGTGGCCACAGGACTGGAAAAGGTCAGATTTCATTACAATCCCAAAGAAAGGCAATGCCAAAGAATGCTCAGACTACCGCACAATTGCACTCATCTCACGCGCTAGTAAAGTAATGCTCAAAATTCTCTAAGCTAGGCTTCAGCAATACGTGAACCATGAACTTCCTGATATTCAAGCTGGTTTTAGAAAAGGCAGAGGAATGACAGATCAAATTGCCAACATCCGCTGGATCATGGAAAAAGCAAGAGAGTTCCAGAAAAACAGCTATTTCTGCTTTCTTGACTATGCCAAAGCCTTTGACTGTGTGGATCACAACAAACTGTGGAAAATTCTGAAACAGATAGTAATATCAGACCACCTAACCTGCCTCTTGAGAAATCTGTATGTAGGCCAGGAAGCAATAGTTAGAACTGGACATGGAACAACAGACCAGTTCCAAATAGGAAAAGGAGTACATCAAGGCTGTATATTGTCACCCTGCTTATTTAACTTATATGCAGAGTACATCATGAGAAACGCTGGGCTGGAAGAAAAACAAGCTGGAATCAAGATTGCCGGGAGAAATATCAATAACCTCAGATATGCAGATGACACCACCCTTATGGCAGAAAGTGAAGAGGATCTGAAAAGCCTCTAGAAGAAAGTGAAAGAGGAGAGTGAAAAAGTTGGCTTAAAGCTCAACATTCAGAAAATGAAGATCATAGCACCTGGCCCCATCACTTCAGGGAAATAGATGTGGAAACAGTGGAAACAGCGTCAGACTTTATTTTTTTGGGCTCCAAAATCACTGCAGATGGTGATGACAGCCATGAAATTAAAAGATGCTTACTCCTTTGAAGAAAAGTTATGACCAATCTAGATAGCATATTCAAAAGCAGAAACATTACTTTGCCGACTAAGGTCCGTCTAGTCAAGGCTATGGTTTTTCCTGTGGTCATGTATGGATGTGAGAGCTGGACTGTGAAGAAGGCTGAGCACCAAAGAATTGATGCTTTTGAACTGTGGTGTTGGAGAAGACTCTTGAGAGTCCCTTGGACTGCAAGGAGATCCAACCAGGCCATTCTGAAGGAGATCAGCCCTGGGATTGCTTTGGAAGGAATGATGCTAAAGCTGAAACTCCAGTACTTTGGCCACCTCATGTGAAGAGTTGACTCATTGAAAAAGACTTTGATGCTGGGAGGGATTGGAGGCAGAAGAAGGGGACAACTGAGGATGAGATGGCTGGATGGCATCACTGACTTGATGGATGCGAGTCTGAGTGAAATCCAGGAGTTGGTGATGGACAGGGAGGCCTAGCGTGTGCAATTCATGGGGTCGTAAAGAGTCAGACATGACTGAGCGACTTAACTGAACTGAACTTATGAGGGGGATGAAGTAGACCGGTCAGGATGAAGTTATGTAGTGGATACTCTGGGGATTAGGTAATTGGGCCTGTAATGGGTATTGAATCCATTTAAACTTCCCTAGTTAACCTCAGATTTCATTCTTGTATCCCACTTTGAGTACCAGGGATGGGCCTCATTTTCCAAGAATAAATCTATGCCCTTGCAGTAAATGACTCTGGGATTTTGGTCTAAGTGCTTTGTAGAATGGTTCAAGAATGAGCCAATGGGACATGGAGAAGAAGTATGCTTAGGGCTTCTGGGAAAGAACTTGCTTAGTTACAATCAATGCCTACCAGGAGCCATAGACCCTTTTCTGGACATTGTTGTTTAAGTATGTGAGGTCTAGGGCTGTGGCAGCCAGTCTGTTGGCAGCCTAAGGATGAAGTTTGCAAATGAGAAAATCAGGTCAAAACTCAAGGCAGATAACAGAGCCGGAAACCTGACTGAAACACACCTCACCTTTATCCCTCCTAGACTTTTATCAGTATGTTAGTCAATGAACAGCCTTGATTTTTAAGCAATTTTTACTTGAGATTTCTGTTTCTGGAAACCAGAATAAATGTTTTAACATACAGGATCCCAACTTATACTTTCTTAATGTTGTTTTTACCTTTTAAACTTTGAGGTTAGGAATACTTTTTGATTATAAAAATAGCAATGATACGTGCTCACTGTAGAGAATATAGGAAAGATTGGAAGATAACAAAGAAGATAAAGACCATCCATAATCCCATGAAGTTCAGTTCAGTTGCTCAGTCCTGTCTGACTCTTTGTAATCCCATTAGCCCTAGGTAATTGATATTAATGTTTTGAATTAGTCTTCTATTTATGTAAATAAACTTACATATACATATTTCCTACTTTGGTAGAACTAATATCTTCAGTTCAGTTCAGTCGTGTCCGACTCTTTGCGACCCCATGAATAGCAGCATGGCCAGGCCTCCCTGTCCATCATCAACTCCCAGAGTTCACTTAGACTCACGTCCATCAAGTCGGTGATGCCATCCAGCCATCTCATCCTTGGTCGTCCCCTTCTCCTCCTGCCCCCAATCCCTCCCAGGATCAGGGTCTTTTCCAATGAGTCAACTTTTCACACAAGGTGGCCAAGGTACTGGAGTTTCAGCTTTAGCATCAGTCCTTCCAAAGAACACTCAGGACTGATCTTGCAGTCTGATTGGATCTCCTTGCAGCCCAAGGGACTCTCAAGAGTCTTCTCCAACACCACAGTTCAAAAGCATCACTTCTTCGGCACTCAGCTTTCTTCACAGTCCAACTCTCACATCCATACATGACCACTGGAAAAACCATAGCCTTGACTAGATGGACCTTTGTTGGCAAAGTAATGTCTCTGCTTTTGAATATACTATCTAGGTTGGTCATAACTTTTCTTCCAAGGAGTAAGTGTCTTTTAATTTCATGGCTGCAGTCACCATCTGCAGTGATTTTGGAGCCCCGAAAATAAAGTCTGACACTGTTTCTACTGTTTCCAAATCTATTTCCCATGAAGTGATGGGACCAGATGCCATGATCTTCGTTTTCTGAATGTTGAGCTTTAAGCCAACATTTTCCCTCTCCTCTTTCACTTTCATCAAGAGGCTTTTTAGCTCCTCTTCACTTTCTGCCAGAAGGGTAGTGTCATCTGCATATCTGAAGTTATTGATATTTCTCCCAGCAATCTTGATTCCAGCTTGTGTTTCTTCCAACCCAGCGTTTCTCATGATGTACTCTGCATATAAGTTAAATAAGCAGGGTGACAATATACAGCCTTGATGTCCTTCTTTTCCTATTTGGAACCAGTCTGTTGTTCCATGTCCAGTTCTAACTGTTGATTCTTGAGCTGCATACAAGTTCCTCAAGAGGCAGGTCAGGTGGTCTGGTAATTCCACCTCTTTCAGAATTTTCCACAGTTTGTTGTGATTCACACAGTCAAAGGCTTTGGCATAGTCAATAAAGCAGAAATAGATGTTTTCCTGGAACTCTCTTGGTTTTTCCATGATCCAGTGGATGTTGTCTATTTGATCACTGGTTCCTCTGCCTTTTCTAAAACCAGCTTGAACATCAGGGAGTTCATGGTTCATGTATTACTGAAGCCTGGCTTGGAGAATTTTGAGCATTACTTTACTAGTGCGTGAGATGAGTGCAATTGTGCGGTAGTTTGAGCATTCTTTGGCATTGCCTTTCTTTGGGATTGGAATGAAAACTGACCTTTTCCAGTCCTGAGGCCACTGCTGAGTTTCCCAAATTTGCTGGCATATTGAGTGCAGCACTTCCACAGCATCATCTTTCAGGATTTGAAATAGCTCTACTGGAATTCCATCACCTCCACTAGCTTTGTTCGTAGTGATGCTTTCTAAGGCCCACTTGACTTTACATTCCAGGATGTCTGGCTCTAGGTGAGTGATCACACCATCATGATTATCTTGGTTGTGAAGATCTTTTCGTACAGTTCTTCTGTGTATTCTTGCCACCTCTTCTTAGTATCTTCTGCTTCTGTTAGGTCCAGACCATTTCTGTCCTTTATCAAGCCCATGTTTGCATGAAATGTTCCCTTGGTATCTCTAATTTTCTTGAACAGATCCCTAGTCTTTCCCATTCTGTTCTTTTCCTCTATTTCTTTGCACTGATTGCTGAAGAAGGCTTTCTTATCTCTTCTTGCTATTCTTTGGAACTCTGCATTCAGATGCTTATATCTTTCCTTTTCTCCTTGGCTTTTCACTTCTCTTCTTTTCACAGCTATTTTTAAGGCCTCTCAGACAGCCATTTTGCTTTTTTGTATTTCTTTTCCATGGGGATGGTCTTGATCCCTGTCTCCTGTACAATGTCATGAACCTCATTCCACAGTTCATCAGGCATTCTATCTATCAGATCTAGGCCCTTAAATCTATTTCTCACTTCCACTGTATAATCATAAGGGATTTGATTTAGGCATACTTGAATGGTCGAGTGGTTTTCCCTACTTTCTTCAATTTAAGTCTGAATTTGGCAATAAGGAGTTCGTGATCTGAGCCACAGTCAGATCCTGGTCTTGTTTTTGCTGACTGTATAGAGCTTCTCCATCTTTTCCTGCAGAGAATATAATCAGTCTGATTTTGGTGTTGACCATCTGGTGATGTCCATGTGTAGAGTCTTCTCTTGTGTTGTTGGAAGAGGGTGTTTGCTATGACCAGTGCATTCTCTTGGCAAAACTCTATTAGCCTTTAACCTGCTTCATTCCGTATTCCAAGGCCAAATTTGCCTGTTATCCCAGAAAATAAAAGCCAAATCAAAAATCCAAGAAAACAGATTAATGTCTGAGTCTATGGAATTTTGTAGTAATTATTAATTAACCTGTGTTCTATCTGTACAGTGTTGGGTCAATGGTTGCTAGTAATGTTATTTTCCATCTCCACATCCCAGAACAAATCACCAATGATTTTAAGTTAATACTTATTAAAATATATTAAGCTTTTAGTGAAAGTGTTAGTCACTAAGTTCTGTCTGATACTTTGCCACTCCATAGACTGTAGCCCACAGGTCTCTCCTGTCCATGGAATTCTTCAGACAAGAGTACTGGAGCAGGTAGCCATTCCCTTCTCCAGTGGATCTTTCCACCTAAGGATTGAATCCAGGGTCTCTTGCATTGCAGGCAGATTCTTTATTGTCTCAGCCACCAAGGAAGTCCCAAGTGTAATATAACAATGTCTCATGTCCATAAAATCAATCAGTTATCAATATGTTCATTTGTTGCCCTTCTGTAGGTGATACTTCTTATTTATGGCAAATTACACCCTGTCAGTAACTGCTTTGGTTCAATCATGGTTAGATTTTTCTCTAATGGTATGTTTAACCAATTATAGCTAAGATGAATGTCTCATATTGATTATTATGGCAGTATACATGTAAAGGGTTCTGTGTTCACATGTATGCTCAGTAAGGCTCCCTGTAGTAAGCCTTACTATTAATAGATGAAAGTTACCCGTCCCTTCAGTTCTAAATGTCTTTTCATCATGATTTTCTGACCCATAAGTTGGTTGGAAGACTAGAAATATGAGGGTTTACTAGCTGTTTGTTGGTAATTGATTTCTAACTGAAGTATACCATGGTCAGAGAATGTGGCTGCTATGATACCAATCCTGAGACATGTAGAGAGACTTGTTTTATGACCCAGCATGTTAAGTTTTTGTAGTTTCACGTATTCTTAAAATGAGTGTATAGTCTGCAGTTGTTGAGTTCTCTGTGTATACATTAAACCAAAACTTGGTAACTGTGTTCTTCAAATCCTCTAGTCCCTTAAAGATGTTTCGGTCCATTTGATCTATGTGTTAGTTCTTGGGGCTGCTCTAAGAAATTAGCAGAAATACAGGACTTTAAACAACAGAAAGATTCGTTCACAGTGCTGGAAGCTAGAAGTCTGAAATCATGGTTTTGGCAGGGCTGTCTTCTCTCTGGAAACCCTAGGGGAGAATTCATTCTTTGCCTCCTCCAGCTTTGGGTGGCTGTTGGCATTTGGTGTGAGAGTGTGACTGCATCACTCCAGCCTCTGCCTCTGAGGTCACACTGCCTTCTCCTCGTCTGTTTCTGTCTCAGATCTCTCTCCTTGCTCTAACTATGACACTTGCCTCTGGTTTTATGTTCCACTTGGATAATCCTAGGGCTTCCCTGGTAGCTCAGTGTAGAGAATCTGCCTGCAATGCAGGAGATATGGGTTCAATCCCTGGGTTGGGGAAGATCGCCTCGAGAAAGGAATGGCAACCCACTTCTGGATAACCCAGGAAGCTCTCCTCATCTCAGGATCTTTAATGACCTAAGCAAAGACCTTGTTTCCAAATAAAGTAACATTTACAGGTTCCAGGAATTAAGACACAAAGATATCTTTGGGGGAACTACTATTCAACCCATTGCAAACTGTTAAATCACCTATTCCGATGGTAGATTTCTCTTCTTGTACTTCTGTCAACTTTTGCTCTATGTATTTTGTGACCATACTATTAGACAGATACTTATGATTCTCCTATCTTGTGTACTGAGCATATTTTTATCTAGCCACACCCACCACCTCAAGTCTAGTAATGACAAACTATCCTTTGTTGCCTGAAAAAACTATAATTTGTCTTTCCTCTTACATTCTTTTCTTGCTGGGTTTATAATTCTAAGGTTACAATTTTTTCCCCGCTGAGCATTTCACTCTGAAAATTGTCTTTTTCTCTTTCATATTCCCCAAATGTCCCAGGGCCAGGTAATCAAAACACTGTTGATTCAAAAAAATATATGCCCTTAATGAATATGAGACAGCATTTTCTGAAATTAAACCATTCTTCTTACATGGCCTCCCTGGTGGTAGCACAGTGGTAAAGAATCTGCTTGCCAATGCAGGAGACATGAGTTCAATCCTTGGGTCAAGAAGATCTCATGGAGAGGAAATGGCAACCCACTTCAGTAGTCTTGCCTGGGAAATCCCATGGACAGAGGAATCCGATCGCCTACAGTCCATGGGGTTGCCAAAGGGTCAGACATGACTTAACGACTAAAAAAACAAGAAGTGGTCAAAATGCTTAAGTATAGTGCAGAATACACTGGGAAAATACGTGTAGAGAAGCTGAAATAAATGTGGACACTCAAGTATATCAGAGACAGCTTCTCAGTGGATGAAGTGATTTACGTAACTTCAAACTAATTACATATCTGTGGAAATAAAGATTCATTATTTGCTAGCTTAAAGTAATTAAGGGTTTTTCTAGACAACTTTTCACCAGCAGCGAAAATGAGCGCCACAATAAACTGTAACCACATTCTCACACAATATACTATTACTATAATCTAAGAATGCAGAGGAATCCAAGAAATTATAACAGAGTTACATAATGTTTCTTCTTTGTCCCTCAAAACTCTCATAATCTCAAATTTGTAGTTAAGATTTGTGAAACAGCATAAGGAGAGTGGCATTTTTAAGTTTAAAGTTTCTGGCCTCAGTGTATGGAGGAACTAGGAACTTAAAAGCATCCTTGATTAGCTCAAACACACTTAGTATTTTTAGCCACTCTGCTGCTTTGCCTGTTATTCAACAGGTTGAAGGTTTGGGACAGGTCTGCTGAAGGCCATGAGCGATTCGGCCAAGGGCCGCCCTGGGTGGTCCCAATCCGTTTATCATGTTCGACCCGGACCCTCTATGGCCACCAAGGTTACGTGATCAAGCAAAAGCCGACAATGCCAGGCCCTCTGTGGTCCGAAGACCCGGTAAATCGGGGGCGCGGGAGAAAAACACGGCCGAAAGGGGGAAGCCTGGGTCACATCGACCGCCAAGCCAGGGTCTGGACACATCTTCAGCCACATACTCAGCTGCCCGTCGTCCCGGTAACCAACCTGCGAATTCGCGTGCGCAGCTCCACTCCCTTATCACGTGAGTTCGGGGCCGGGGCGGGGCCTGCGCCGGCTACCCGGGAACTGGGTCGCCCAGCGCCTGCCTCTCTGCGCGCGACCAGGCGAGGCGGGGCCAACCTCTGTTCTCCCGCCGGGTGGTGGCTCACAGCTCCCGCCCCTTTTCGCTCCGCTTTCCGGAGGCTTGTTTCCTCGCACCACGTGCCCTCCTGGCCGCTCCTCCCCCGCTGCCCGCCCTTTCCCCAACTGCCTGTTGGAAGCTGCTGTAAAATGTCGTGAGGGGCGCTTCCGCTTTACGGCTGCCTCTCCCCAGACTGGAACCCGGGAGCGCTCACCGCCGTCAGCGCTGTCTGCTAAGAGGCGTCCCGGCGGAGACTGAGAGCCCCGCGGCGCGCCGCTGCCCCTCCCCTCCGCGCCCGCTCCGGCTCTCGGCGATGTGAGCTCGAGGAGGGCTGCGGTGCCCGCCCCCTACCCCGGCCCGGCCCGGGGTTGAGACGGGCAGCAGGTGCCTGTGAAGGCGGGCGGGTGCTGGGGGCCTGCAGAATGGAGGAAAGCATGGAAGAGGAGGAGGGGGGCAGCTACGAGGCGATGATGGACGACCAGAACCACAACTGGGAGGCCGCCGTGGAGGGCTTCCGGCAGCCCCCCGCCACCCCCGCCTTCCATCCCAGCCCCTGCCCGAGAGACTCCCGGCGGTCAGCTGCTGGCGATGCCTGCGGTCTCCGTGGACAGGAAAGGCCCCAAGGAGGGGCTTCCGATGGGGCCGCCGCCGCCGCCGGAGGCCAATGGGGTGATCATGATGTTGAAGAGCGGCGACGCGGCCTCCGTGGCCAAGGCGGCCCCCGCCCCCACCCCCGGCTCCACCATCAACATCAACACCTCCACCTCCAAGTTCTGTGAGTCCAGCCTTTCGCCAGCAGCCTTGGCTTTTCCTCCTCCCCACGGGGACGCCGAATCCGTCCCTCTCGGCCAGCCCTTCTTCCTTTGTTTCAGGCCCGGGTCTCCCCTCCCGTCCCGGTTTGGTGTCGGTGGGCCGGCGCCGGAGCGGCCCTGGCTTCTTGTATTACCTGGCCTGTAAAAGAGCAGGCTGGGTTAAATGCACGCAGCCCCGAGTTCTCCTGCAGACGCGATCCATATCACGACTGGCTCGCTCTCAACGTTAGGAAGCTCTTTTCTTCTCCGTTCCCCCTTAAGTTTCACCCTCAAACGTGAAGGGAAAAGTATAAGGCTGCCCGGGTTTCGTTAGGGAGAGGCCTTCAGTCTTTTAGGTTTTTTTGTAGCCAGAGGAAAAAGAAATCTGGCCACTGTGTTTCTGTGCTTTTAGCCAGCCTGCGTTAAGCAAATCAGGAATTAGAAAGTTGACCGGTATCTGCGCTTCGTTCTTTCCCGTCTCCAGTGCACACCTTCTGCATCCTCACAGGGAAAATGTATGAGTTGCTTCTTGAGTTAACACCAGTGCAGTGAGAGCTACGACATTCGTTTTGAAGCTAATACTGTATAAAATTATTTTTCAAAGCTTACACTCATAAGAATAAACCATTCGGTATGTGTCCAAGTCCAAGGTTGTGTTGAATGTTGAACTTTATGTTAGTGATCCAACGCTCAATTGCAGGCAGAAAGATTTAAGATCAAAATCTCTTCTGTAACTGAAACTGTCCCCAGCCAGGGATGTATACTTCCACAGCGAGGAAAAAAAAAGTGCTTCTGCTTTAAGCGAGTTTTTGGGGGACTGGTGGTGGTGGAAATCGATCGCCACAGCCACATTTTTTCCCTCCTATTAATAACTGCAAGTTTTGAATGGCAGCTGGTAAAGCAACTGGAGATTTCATTTCTAGTTGCTAATTTTATCAAGCTGTACCAGTAATTGTCCAAGTAGCTCTGCAGAGAAAGTGCCTTGGTTCAGGTACGTAGTAGTAGCCTTGTATATTTTGGGGGAACAACCACATTACCTTATTTATTTGCCTTCAACATGGAGACATTCATGTGTAGTTAAGGTTGGTAAGATTTGTCTAGTTTCTTTTGTGAATACGAGAGAATAATGTTTGTATTGTATAGTTTCTGTGTTGAAGTCTATGTAGTGAAACCAGATCTGAGATAGAGTGGCAGGGTGACTTATGTAAATGTTGAAGGAAGCTTGCCTTAGTGCTTTCACCAAGTTCATTTCAAGAGTTCCAAAAAAAAAAAAAAACCAACCAGCCTCCAGTTAAGAGCAGAAATCAGTGAAATTAGGAACAAAAGAAAGATTGGCCAAACTGAAAGAAGATGTTTTGAAGATAAATAAGCTAAACAGACCTCTGATTTTAAAAAGATGCAGATAAAATAAGTGATAAATGGGAAACGGCTATAAACGTGAGATGTTTAAAAATACTTTTATGAATTGCTATCGGTTTATAAATTTGAAAGCCTGGAGGAAATGTATAAATTCCTAGAAAACTACAAGCTATGAAGGTTGGTATCAGAAGAAATAGATAGCTTGAGCTGACTAATAAATATTTAATAAACAATGGCAAAACCTCCCCTTTCAGAAAAACCCTGTATGAAGATAATCTAACTGAGTTGCAATGAGTTTTTAAATGAAAATTTCTTTTTAAAGGTTTTTCTGGGAATAGGGAAAAAAAAGATGCTAAGCTCATTTTATAAAGTTAGTATAGTCTTGATTTCAAAACTAGTTGAGGTCAATATGAGAAAGTTATACATCTAGTGTAAACAAGAAAATCCTACATAGAATACTGGCTCATCAAATCCAACAATGTGTTAAAGAATCTTGATCCATAGAGTTTAAGAATGTAAATATGATTCAACATCTGGCTGAAGGAGAAAAGTCATCAATTATTTCTATACCATAAAATCATTTGATAAGATCCAGCACTGATATATGATAAACAATCTTAACAAGCTTTGAACACAAGATAACTAGATAATGGTCATTACCAAAAACCTACAGCAAATAATAATAAAGAAATTTTAGGTACACTTACTTTAAGATCAGTAGCAAGATAAGGAAGCCCTTGTATCACTGTTGGTATTTAACACTAGGAGGCCCTGACGGACACTACAGAGGGAAAAATAAAAAGTACAAGGACAAGAAGGAAAGCAAGAAAACTCATTATTTGCAGAAAATATTACTTATCTAGAATAACCATTAGAATCAGGAGAGAAACTGTTGTAACTAGTAAGAGTTTAGCAGGGTTACTGCTTTTAAAATCATCCTCCAGAAATTAGTAGTATTTAGTACACTAGCAATAAGCAATCAGTAGGCTGGATGGCATCACCGACTCGATGGATGTGAGTTTGAGTGAACTCCGGGAGCTGGTGATGGACAGGGAGGCCTGGCATGCTGTAGTTCATAGGGTCGCAAAGAGTCGGACACGACTGAGCAACTGAACTGAAGGTAATCAAAGATAAATATTGTATACAATACTGGGAACAAACTAGTCTCTAGGAATGAACCTAAGAACACATAAGATCTTTAAGGAGAGAACTTGACTAAGGAGCCAGAAATGTGTTCTCAGTTGCACAGTCAAATCTGACTATTTGCAACCCCATGGACTGTAATGTAGCCCGCTAGGCTCCTCTGTCCATGGAATTTCCCAGGTAAGAATACTGGAGTGGGTTGCCATTTCCTACTCCAGGGATATTATTCCCCACTCAGGGATCAAATCCACATCTCTTACATCTCCTTCATTGTCAGGCAGATTCCCATTTTAATCTGTAAGTTTGATTAAATTGCCATCAAAATTCCAGTTGGTTTGTCTGACAAACTCCATAACCTAGATCTAAAATTTATATGACAGGTGGGATAAAGTCTGAATAGCTAAATCAGTCTTAAAGATTTGCTTTGGTGTTGGCTTGCCTTATCAGAAGTTAAGATTCTGCTTAAAAACTATAGTAATAAAAGCTAGTAGGAATGTGAGAACATAGAGATAGACTGAGGGGGACAAATTAGAGAGCAGAAAGTTACCTATAGATGTTTAGGAACTTAAGGGTGTCATCATAAATTGTCAGAGAAAGTCATGTTGCTCAGAAGAGTGACTCAACTGTACGGAAAAAAAAAAAACCATATAACACCACAGATGGGATGAATTATAGATAATTAGAGATTTACGTGTGAAAGGAAAAGTTAGACAATTAATGGAAGACAATGTTGAAGACACTCTTTCCCTCGGGACAGGGAAGGGCATCTTAAAGCTGCTAAGACTTAAACAGGGGTGAAAAAATGATAACTTTGTAGAAAATAATGAAAGATTTTTCTTTCAGTGACAGACAGATGAAAGAGAAGATATTTGCAGTGCCTAATATTGCCAAAGGATCTAGCTTGGAATGTATTCAACTTTTGCTTGTTCACTGAAGTATTTTTTTACCTTCATTTTCTAAGGATATTTTCGCTGGAGATACAGTTCTAGATTGACAATCTTGTATTGTCTTTGTTTTTCCTTTCAGTGCTTTAAATATGTCTTTCCTTTGTCTTTCAACCTCCATTATTTCTCATAATAAATCTGTGAATATTCTACTTTTCTCTCTATGTAATGTGTCCTTTTTTTTTCCTGGCTCTTTTTAAGATTTTCATTTTATCTTCCACTATATCAAATTGAGTTTTATTGTGTTGTTCCTTGTGGGTAATAGAGTTTTCTTTCAGTTTATTCTTGTTAGTGTTCTTGGAGCTTAGGGTTCTGGAATGTGTCCAGTTGGGAACATTATCATTCAGAATGACTATGCAGTGCCCCTCAGTTGCACATGTTAGGTACACTAAATCACTTGAGGCTCTGTTCATCATCTTTTTCAGCTTTTTCACCCTTCTTTGTGCTTCACTTCAGATAGTTTCTGTCGCTGTGTTGTCTTTGGTGTTTAATTTGTTCGTTCATGTCTGCTCTTGATCAGCAGGAGTTCCAAATGTTATTAACATAGGCTGTCATTGGGTCCAGGTTTCAGTCAGTTAACTGAGCAAATCGTTATAATTATGTCCAGTTTCTTGAGATATTACAATGAATCTTCAGTTAGTGTATTCCTTTTGATAACTGAAGTCTCATCTAAAGTTATATTTTGGTCTTTAGAATTCTTAAAAAGTCTTCCGAAAGTCTGTGTAGGCATATGTAGAGGTATTACGGGTTATGTATCAAACCATTGCAATAAAGTGAACCACATGAATTTTTTGGTTTCCCCAGTGCCCATAAAAGTTATATTTACAGTATAGTGAGGTCTGTTAAGTGTGCAATAGCATTATGTCTAAGAAACAACAAACAAAACAATTAAAAACACTTTATTGCTAAAAAATGTCAAATATCATCTGAGCCTTTAACAAGTCATAATCTTTTTGCTGGTAGAGAGTTTGCAATATTTTGAGAATTACCGCAATGCGACAGAGACACAAAGTGAGCAAATGCTGTTGGAAAAATGCCACCAATAGACTTGGCTGACTTAGAGTTGCCACAAAACTTCCACTTGTAAGAAGCCCAGTATCTACAAAGTGCAATAAAACAGAGCACAATAAGATGAGTTATTTTTTAACTACAGTGCGTCTAGTTTTTTGGAATGAAGGCTGGCTCCTGTTTGTTTAGATTTGGTGCTTGTTCCCCTGGGAAAATTTAATTCAGTTGGAGGTTTATTTCCAGGTAGTGCTGTGGAAGGGGCTTCTGTCAAGCAAAGATCAGCCTCATATTGGGGAGAAGGGGTCCTCCTCTCTGTGAGTGCTTTGAGGTCAGGATTCTCAGGTTGATAAAACACAAAACTGACCTCATTTCAGGTCTCCTCTCATTTCACAATCACTGCCCTAACTTTTACTTAAGAGATCTGTCTAGAATTTGAATTATTTTTATTTGGTGTAATTTGCAGAATCATTCTGTTTCTGATTTTAGCTCTATCAATCCTGTGCCTTTAGTATTAAAGGGCATTTTTTTTGCAACCATGGATGTTCTTTGGCCCTCGGGTTACTAAGCTAAATATTTTTTAAAGCGTTTACCTGTCATCAGAGTCAGCCCACTCCAGTTCTCGTCTTTCTTGTTTCCATCATAACAGCCGCACCAGTCTGCCATGTGTTTTCTTCAATGCGACCTTTATCCCAGGTACCTACAGGTGATAGGTGTTTCTTTGCCACTCCATGTCATCTAGTTTTAGCATTATGTTATCTAGTAGTGGCAGTGCCCATCAGTTCAGTTCAGTCGCTCAGTCGTGTCCAACTCTTTGCAACCCCATGAATCGCAGCACGCCAGGCCTCCCTGTTCATCACCATCTCCCGGAGTTCACTCAGACTCACGTCCATCGAGTCCGTGATGCCATCCAGCCATCTCATCCTCTGTCATCCCCTTCTCCTCCTGCCCCCAATCCTTCCCAGCATCAGAGTCTTTTCCAATGAGTCAGCTCTTCTCATGAGGTGGCCAAAGTACTGGAGTTTCAGCTTCAGCATCATTCCTTCCAAAGAAATCCCAGGGCTGGTCTCCTTCAGAATGGCCTGGTTGGATCTCCTTGCAGTCCAAGGGACTCTCAAGAGTCTTCTCCAACACCATAGTTCAAAAGCATCAATTCTTTGGTGCTCAGCCTTCTTCACAGTCCAACTCTCACATCTATACATGACCACTGGAAAAACCATAGCCTTGACTAGACGGACCTTAGTGGGCAAAGTAATGTCTCTGCTTTTGAATATACTATCTAGTTTGGTCATAACTTTTCTTCCAAGGAGTAAGCATCTTTTAATTTCATGGCTGCAGTCACCATCTGCAGTGGTTTTGGAGCCCCCAAAATAAAGTCTGACACTGTTTCCACCGTTTCCCCATCTATTTCCCATGAAGTGATAGAACCAGATGCCATGATCTTGGTTTTCTGAATGTTGAGCTTTAAGCCAACTTTTCGCTCTCCTCTTTCACTTTCATCAAGAGGCTTTTTAGCTCCTCTTCACTTTTTGCCAGAAGGGTGGTGTCATCTGCATATCTGAGGTTATTGATATTTCTCCCTGCAATCTTGATTCCAGCTTGTGTTTCTTCCAGCCCAGCGTTTCTCATGATGTACTCTGCATATAAGTTAAATAAGCAGCGTGACAATATACAGCCTTAATGTACTCCTTTTCCTATTAGGAACTGGTCTGTTGTTCCATGTCCAGTTCTAACTGTTGATTCCTGACCTGCATACAGATTTCTTAAGAGGCAGGTTAGGTGGTCTGATATTCCCATCTCTTTAAGAATTTTCCACAGTTTATTGTGATCCACACAGTCAAAGGCTTTGGCATAGTCAATAAAGCAGAAATAGCTGTTTTTCTGGAACTCTCTTGGTTTTTCCATGGTCCAGCGGATGTTATCAATTTGATCTCTTCGTTCCTCAGCCTTTTCTAAAACCAGCTTGAACATCAGGAAGTTCATGGTTCACGTATTGCTGAAGCCTGGCTTGGAGAATTTTGAGCATTACTTTACCAGCATGTGAGATGAGTGCAATTGTGTGGTAGTTTGAGCATTCTTTGGCATTGCCTTTCTTTGGGATTGGAATGAAAACTGACCTTTTCCAGTCCTGTGGCCACTGCTGAGTTTCCCAAATTTGCTGGCATATTGAGTGCAGCACTTTCACAGCATCATCTTTGAGGATTTGAAACAGCTCAACTGGAATTCCATCACCTCCACTAGCTTTGTTCGTAGTGATGCTTCTAAGGCTCACTTGACTTCACATTCTAAGATGTCTGGCTCTAGGTAAGTGATCACATCATCATGATTATCTGGGTCGTGAAGATCTTTTCGTACAGTTCTGTGTATTCTTGCCACCTCTTCTTAATATCTTCAGCTTCTGTTAGGTCCAGACCATTTCTGTCCTTTATCGAGCCCATCTTTGCGTGAAATGTTCCCTTGGTATCTCTAATTTTCTTGAAGAGATCTCTAGTCTTTTCCATTCTGTTCTTTTCCTCTGTTTCTTTGCATTGATCGCTGGAGAAGGCTTTCTTATCTCTTCTTGCTATTTGGAACTCTGCATTCAGATACTTTTATTTTTCCTTTTCTCCTTTGCTTTTCGCCTCTCTTCTCTTCACAGCTATTTGTAAGGCCTCCCCAGACAGCCATTTTGCTTTTTTGCATTTCTTTTCCATGGGGATGGTCTTGATCCCTGTCTCCTGTACAGTGTCACGAACCTCATTCCATAGTTCATCAGGCACTCTATCTATCAGATCTAGGCCCTTAAATCTATTTCTCACTTCCACTGTATAATCATAAGGGATTTGATTTAGGTCATACCTGAATGGTCTAGCGGTTTTCCCTACTTTCTTCAGTTTAAGTCTGAATTTGGTAATAAGGAGTTCATGATCTGAGCCACAGTCAGCTCCTGGTCTTGTTTTTGCTGACTGTATAGAGCTTCTCCATCTTTGGCTGCATAGAATATAATCAGTCTGATTTTGGTGTTGACCATCTGGTGATGTCCATGTGTAGAGTCTTCTCTTGTGGTGTTGTCAGTGCCTTTAAATCCAAATAGATTGGCAAACCAAAGCCAGCTTCCTAACTTGAGTCTGTGTCCTGTAACACCTCTGGTACCAAATACTTTATCAGTCACAGTTCAGTCCAAAGAAACACTAGGTATCTAAAGCAACAGGAGATTTAATAGCAAACACCAGGTCCTTTGCAAATTGTCGGGGAGGTTGGTGGCATGCAGTCAGTGAGGCTCTCCCGCGGGCCGCACTCCCCCAGGGCAGGCTGCTGTTGCTGCCACCACCGCCGTTCTCGAATCATCACAGTTGCCTCCCTCGTCCTTGAAGTTGGTGACCAGACGCTGAAACTCAGAGTTTGGCTGCCACAAACTCTGACGTCTCTAACCTTGCTTGCCAGAGCCACCAGCCACAGTAATCTGTCCTTTGCCTCACTTTCCCCTTCCAGATCTCATTCAGATGTGTCTGACTGATGGAATGTAATTTGGTAAGTGAAATTATTTACTTCAGTTTTTCATTGCACATTACTCAGCTTTCTATAACACTGCTACTGCTACTGCTAAGTCGCTTCAGTCGTGTCCGACTCTGTGCGACCCCATAGACGGCAGCCCACCAGGATCCCGTTCCTGAGATTCTCCAGGCAAGAACACTGGAGTGGGTTGCCATTTCCTTCTCCAATGCATGAAAGTGAAAAGTGAAAGTGAAGTTGCTCAGTCTTGCCCAACTCTCAGCGACCCCATGGGGTGCAGCCTACCAGGCCCCTCCATCCATGGGATTTTCCAGGCAAGAGTACTGGAGTGGGGTGCCATTGCCTTCTCTATAACACTAACCCCCGACTTTCAGAAGCTTATGGAACAGTAAAGATTTATTTCTTGGTCATGTTACGTTTCTGGCTGGCAGTTGGCTGCCACTCCTCACACGTCGTCTTATTCTGAGGCACATCTCTCTTCTGGGTCTTGTCACTCGTGGCTGAGGCAAAGGGAAGAGAGTGGATGGTAGTACCCAATGGCTTTGAAAGCCTCTGCTCAGATGAGGCATATGTCAATGTCACATCTGTCTATATTCCAAATGTATTAAATAGGCTAGAATGGTTCCCTGTCTGAATGGGTTGGGGCTGCGGGTAGGTGGAACTGTGTGAGGATAAAAGGCAGTGAAGGGGTAGATGAAAGGAGGTGGCCGGGAGGGATTTTGCATTGACTGATGATCTTGTGTCATGATCTCAGGAGAACTATGAGCACAGTGCACCAGAAGCTTCTCCAGATAGATGAAATCTTCACAGTATTTTTAATTGAACTTAATGATTAATGAGATCACCTTTTTAAAATTAGTGATTCAGAAGTCTATTAAAATTGACTTCTGAATTTGGTGAAAGTGTTAACCGATTTTAGTAAATCCTGAATAAAGTTGTTCTTTATCTGATCAAGTCCTATCTGCCAGTTTCCAGGTTGATTGATTCTTTTCCAAGTGGATCCGCTAATGTATTCAGGCCCTAAAATATGCACTGTTGGTGGCACTGGTGGTGGTGATTTGGTGTCTTCTCACCTTCTATCTTAGTGGAGTTGGTGGTTTAGTCGTGAAGTTGTGTCTGACTCTTGCGACCCCATGGGCTATAGCTCGCCAGGCTCCTCTGTCCATGGGATTCTCCAGGCAAGAATACTGGAGTGGGTTACCATTTCCTTCTCCAAAGCAGCAGACATCACTGTGATATCAGTTGATTGTCCGAATTTCAGGATCTCACTGGGGATCTTGTCTTGCCTCTATTTATTTATTTACGGACGCGCAGGGTTCTAATTGCTGCGTGTGGGCTTTCTCGAGTTGCGGTGACCCGGGCCCCTCGTCATTGCAGTGTGTGGGTTTCTCACTGTGGTGACTTCTCTTGCTGTGGAGCACAGGCTTTAGGCATGACAGTTTCAGTCGTTGTGGCCCTGTGGGCTCAGTAGTTGTGGCCTGTGGGCTTAGTTTCTCCCAGGCATGTGGGATCCTGGGATACCAGGGATTGAACCCATGTCTCCTGCATTGGCACATGGATTCTTAACCACAGGGCCCCCAGGGATGCTCCTTGTCTTGCTGTTTTTTGATCTAAGTTGTACAAGTGGCATTGATGAAACTGTAAGAGAAATCCATTGTAATGTTTATGTAAGGCCCAGCCCCACCGTGTAGTGGGGCTGTACTGTGTAGTTCCTCTTTAAAAACTGTAACTCTGTAAGCTGCAGACCATATATTGATGTAATCACATTATAAACTGTTAAAAGCTATATAGAAAGTTATTTTGGGTATTATGTCTTGGCAGAGCAAACTGGCCTTTCATATTTCTTTCATTGTTTGCAGTTATTAGGCTGTTAACCTCTACAGATAGGGGAGTAGTAACTTGTAGTTGCAGGTGTGCTGACTAGGATGGCATTTTATCTAACAGATATTTATTGTCTTCTGTATGCCAAGGTAATATTTTAGCCTCTCGTGATTAATGAGACAGAATTTAGCATGGAGAATTTAGCGACTTAGCAGCAGCAGCAGCAACAGCAGCAGCAGTGTGTGAGGAGGGTGTGGCACAGGTTAAGCCTAGATAGATAGAAAGGTCTAGATGCAAAGGGCATGCCAGGTTAGAGGTGGAATTCTCTTCTGTGGGAACAGGAGCCACAGGGAGTCACCTTGGTAAAATTTGTCTTAGCATGTTCGATTAGAAAGGAGAGTGAACAGAAACATAGAGATTGGTTGCTGCTGCTGGTAAGTCGTTTCAGTCGTGTCCGACTCTGTGCGACCCTATAGACAGCAGCCCGCCAGGCTCCCCCATCCCTGGGATTCTCCAGGCAAGAACACTGGAGTGGGTTGCCATTTCCTTCTCCAATGCATGAAAGTGAAAAGTGAAAGTGAAGTCGCTCTGTTGTGTCCGACTCTTCGAGACCCCATGGACTGCAGCCTCCCAGGCTCCTCCGTCCATGGGATTTTCCAGGCAAGACTACTGGAGTGGGGTGCCATTGTTAGGGGCTTGTAATGAGAGATGTGACAGCCTGAGCAAATTAAGGATTGGAACAGAGGCGGTTTCAGATTTAGGAAATATCTAGGGACTTGTTCAGTCTGAAAAGTTGTGTCCGACTCTTTGCAACTTTGAACTGCAGCACGCCAGGCTTCCCTGTCCTTCACTATCTCCCTGAGTTTGCTCAAATTCATGTCCATTGAGTCGGTGATGCTATCTAACCTTCTCATCCTCTGTCATCCTCGTCTCCTTTTGCCTTCAATCTTCCCCAGCATCAGAGTCTTTTTAATGAGTCGGCTCTTCGCATCAGGTAGCCAAAGTATTGGCGCTGAAGCAATGGTCCTTCCAGTGAATATTCAGGGTTGATTTTCTTTAGGATGGACTGGTTTGATCTCCTTGCTGTCCAAGGGATTCTCAAGAGTCTTCTCCAGCCCCACAGTTTGAAAGCATTTGGGGACTATATAAAATTTGGGGGGTGAAGAACGGGGGATATGGAAGAAGTATAGGTAGGGGTGTATGTGTGTGTGTGTCTATTTCAAGTTATGTGTGGGACATTTGGGTGGAGAGGTCCGTTGGCAGTGGATTAGCTGAGCTTTCTCATTTCTTGTGCTTTAGAATATTGGAAGTACTGAAACAAAAGTTTAATTTCTGTTCAGCTTGGGTGATTTCTCCTGTCATCTTCCCACATCACCAATTGGTTACTTTGTTTTACCTAATCTACTGTTGATTGCCTCTAGTACATTTTTAATTTCAGTTACTGTATTCTTAGGGTCTGTTTGATTCTCAGTATTTTCTAACTATTTTAAAACCTTCGAATCAGTCGCTCAGTTGTGTCTGACTCCTCGTGACCCCATGGACTGCAGCATGCCAGGCTTCCCTGTCTATTACCAACTCCCCGGAGCTTGCTCAAACTCAGGTCCATGAGTCGGTGATGCCATCCAGCCATCTCATCCTCTGTCGTCCTCTTCTTCTCCTGCCTTCAGTCTTTCCCAGCATCAGGGTGTTTTCCAATGAGTCAGTTCTTTGCATCTGGTGGCCCAAGTATTGGAGCTTCAGGTTCAGCATCAGTCCTTCCAATGAATATTCAGGACTGATTTCCTTTAAGATGGACTGGTTGGATCTCCTTGCAGTCCAAGGGACTCTCAAGAGTCTTCTCCAACACCACTGTTCTTTTGCCTTCAGCTTTCTTTATGGTCCACCTCTCACATCCATATATGACTACTGGAAAAATCATAGCTTTGACTAGATGGACCTTTGTTGGCAAAGTATTGATTCTGCTTTTTAATATGCTGTCTAGGTGGTCATAGCTTTTCTTCCAAGGAGCAAGCGTCTTTTAAATTCTTGGCACAGTCACCGTCTGCAGTGATTTTGGAGCCTAAGAAAATAAAGTCTGTCACTGTTTCCATTGTTTCCCTATCTATTTGCCATGAAGTGATGGGACCAGATGCCATGATCTTCGTTTTTGAACGATGAGTTTTATTTAAGCCAACTTTTTCACTGTCTTTCACTTTCATCAAGAGGCTCTTTAGTTCCTCTTCGCTATCTGCCATAAGGGTGGTGTCATCTGCATATCTGAGGTTATTGATATTTCTCCCAGCAGTCTGGTGGCCCAGATGGGAAAGCATCTGCCTACAATGCGGGAGACCCAGATTTGACCCTGGGTTGGGAAGATCCTCTGGAGAAGGAGGTGGCAACCCACTCCAGTACTCTTGCCTGGAAAATCCCATGGACAGAGGAACGTGGTAGGCTACAGTCCATGGGGTCGAAAAGAGTTGGACACGAATGAGCGACTTTACTTTCAGTTTCTTTCCCGGCAGTCTTGATTCCAGCTTGTGCTTCATCCAGGCCAGTGTTTCTCATGATGTACTCTGCCAGCATAAAAGTTAAATAAGCAGGGTGACAATATGCAACCTTGAAATCCTCCTTTCCCAGTTTGGAATTTAAAATGTTACCATGTTTCTCTATTCTTCTGAGTTAAGATGAGTGTTTATGATCATTACCCTGAACTCTATTGAGTAGCTTATATATGTCCACTTCATCTGGTTCTTTTTCTGAGGTTTTTCTTGTTTCTTTGGCGCATGTTCCTCTGCTCATTTGCCCAGTTCACCATGTTGGTAGGTTGTTTGCATTTCCCTGTCTTGGAGCGATGGCCCCCTGTGGGAGGCAACCTGTGCGTCCCAGAGGCACACACTTCCTGGTCACCGAGTCAGATGTTGTAGGGGTGCCCCCGTGGGTTGTCTGCGCCCTTCTCTTACGGTGGGGCTTCTGTGGTTGGTGCGCTGGTGGGTGGCACTGGCCCCCAGCCTGGCTGTGAAGCCTGCTGGAGGGTGAGATCGGCGTCCCACTGCTGTCTGCCTGGCCTTGGGCCTGGGGCTCGAGCTGGTAAGCCCCGACCACTAATAAGCTAGGGAGGATTCCAAAGTGTCACTTGCCAGGGCTGTGTTACCTTGATAGAATGGGCGCCCCCAAGTGGCTGCTGCCAGCATCTCCACCCCAGGGGAGTTGGGTTTGCCTCCTGCCTCTCAAGGGGCTCTCCTGAACACAAGCCCTGCAGCTTTTCAAAGCCAGAGGTTCTGGGGCTCCTCTTCCTGGTGCAGAAGGCCTGGGTGGGAGAGCCTGAGGTGGGCTCAGAAGCCTCGCTCCTTGGAGAGATCCTTTGTGACTGTGATATTCCTCCCATTTGTGAATCCCTGACCTTGAATTGTGAGTCCTGAGTGTACTGCGTCTCCTCTTACTTGGGTGGTTGTGATTCCTTCTTTAGGTATGTAGTTGTGGAGTTGCTTTTCTGCTAGTTTTGGGCTATTCTCCTAGGTAGCATCTCTAAGGAGCCGTAATTTATCCTCTGCCGTCTTGGCCACCTCTCTTCATGTCCTCCTTTTTACTGGTATATTCCTGTCTGTGTGTGTAAAACATATTTTCTAGCAAACTCGTGAGAAAAATGTGTATGGATAATAGTTTCAGGTGTTGAATCTATAAAAATGCTCCTTCATACTCAATTGACATTTTGGGTTAAGAATTCTTACGTAGATAATTTTAAAAGTGTTGCTTCCTTTACTTTAAAGTTTGCAGTGTTACAGTGGAGAATTCAGGCACAGTTTTTATTCTTGTTATTTTGCATGTGGCTTTTTTCCCTTGAGAAAGTTATCAGGATGCTTTTTCAGTTTAGTGAGTTAGTGTTTTTTTCCCTTTACACTCTCTCTGTTCTCTGGAATTATTTGTAGTCAAATGTCGAATTTCCTGCCTTGATCTTCTAAGTCTGTTAACTATTTTTCAGTATATTCTATTTCTCTTAAACTATATTACTCTATTTCTCTAAACTCAGGGAGAATTTCTTGATGTTTTCTGTTGGATTTTTAATAGTGGCTGTATTTTTAATCTTGAGAGTGTTTGGATTGCTTCTTTTTCATCACTATTTAAAATTTTTGTCTTCTCTGAACACAGTAATTATAAAGTTTTTTTGAAGTTTTCTTTTATTCTCTTGATTATCTTTGCTTTTATGTTTTTGCAATTTTTGTTTGTTTTTGGTCTCTTGTGTCTGAAACCTTGCAAATTTTGGTGATCCTTTGCCAGCTAGTCATATTTAAAAGTGAAAAGGCTAATTGGTAGCTCTTTGTTTGCAAGAGACTTTGCCTTCGTAAGTGTTGGGCTTTGCTGTAGGCTAATTGGATGCAGAACTTCTGTTTTCTTGGGTGAACTGCCAAATAGGAAGTAAAGATATTACTCCTTGCCAGTGGCATTCTTCAGTTACAGAAAAGGGGCAGAGTTGGATGTTTGAGCATTTCTTATTTTGACTTTTGACTTCAGTTCAACCCACCAGCCCTGAGCTTCCCACCTACGCACCCACCTACCGTGTATCTTGTCCTGGAGTCCCAATCTCTTATCTTTCCGTTTCTGTGCAGAATAACCCTTCTGTTTCTCATTGTTTAGTCTACAGATCAGTCTTCATCCTTCCCACTCCACCCGCCAACTCTCTGTCTCTAACCTTGCTCAGTGTCCTCCTGTGAACTTCTCAGGGTTCTGCAGGGCAAGATTAGCTCACCTGTTGGTGTTTCCACCTCCCCGCGTCCTACCTTCTGCTCTTACTGCAGTTACTTTCCTGGTGTCAATGCCATAGAGAGTTGACTTTAAATCTTGCAAGAAGTAACGGAATTTTAAAACTGGCACACCTGCAGTTAAGTTAGCATGGTTCACACCTGTGGAATCTCAGTTGAACAGATGCTTTCTATTTGCACATGGGGAGATTTGGGACTAGTTGGAGTTGGAGCCATAGAAGATATATTGATAGCACTTGACCGATTTCATGTATGTACTCTCATAAATAACATGTTCATTGTGGAAGCTCTGTTACAGGCTCAAGTGCGATATAATAACTGGAATAATGTGCAGGAATTATTCTAAAGTAATGTCCATGTCAATCTTGTTAGCAGGCCACAGCGGCTGTTTTCTGTTTGTAACATGGTAATGATGAAGGAGTTTTCTGCTGTTCTGTTTTGCTGTGTGCTTAGTCGCTCAGTCGTGGCCGACTCTCTGCGACCGCATGGACTGTAGCCTTCCAGGTTCCTCTGTCCATGGGATTCTCCAAGCAAGAAAACTGGAGTGGGTTGCCATCCCCTTCCTCCAGGGGATCTTCCCAACCCAGGGATCAAAACCATGTCTTCTCCATTGCAGGCAGATTCTTTACTGTCTGAGCCGCCAGGGAAGCCCAAGAATGCTGGAGTGGGTAGCCTATTCCTTCTCCAGGGGAACTTCACGACCCAGGTATTGAACCAGGGTCTCCTGCATTGGAGGCGGATTCTTTACCAGCTGAGCTACCAGGGAAGCCCTAACCCTTCTATTACATTTTCTCAAATTGAGTAATAGTGGAATGTATTTCTGTGTAAGTTTTTTGGTGTTTGGGAGAAGAAACATGTCATTTGAAGCAAGGCAAAGCAGGTTCTATGGTTTCCTATAGTTGTTGTCGAGTCACTCAGTCATGTCTGACTGTGACTCCGTGGACTGAGCCCACATGGCTTCCCTGTGCTTCACCAGCTCCAGGAGTTTGCTCAGACTCGTGTCCGTTGAGTGGGTAATGTCATCCAAACCATGTCATCCTCTGTCATCACTGTCTCCTGCCCTCAATCTTCCCAACATCAGGGTCTTTTCCAAAGAGTTGGCTGTTCTCATCACGTGACAAGAGTATTCCGCTTCAGCATCAGTCCTTCCAGTGAATATTCAGGATTGATTTCCTTTAGGATGGACTGCTTGGATTTCCTTGCTGTCCATAGGACTCTGAAGAGTCTTCTCCAGCACCAGTTTGAAAGCACCAGTTCTTCGGTGCTCAACCTTCTTTATGGTACAACTGTCACATCCATACATGAATACTGGAAAAACCGTAGCTTTGGCTAGATGGACCTTTGTGGGCAAAGTGATGTCTCTACCCTTTAATATGCATGGTCTCTACTCTTTAATACTCTTAAGTTTGTCATAGCTTTTCTCCAAGGCTCCAGTGTCTTTATCTTACAATTCTTTTCTGGACCAAAATGTTAATCTAGATCTTTGTTTACATGAATGTAACTCAGTATTTACATGGATATAAAAACATTACAAAGAATGACTTCTTAATGATCACAGTAGATATTTTATATTGTTCATAGTGTTTAAATAAACCATATACCCTAAAACTTAGAAACTTCCCAGACACATGGAACCTAGAACTTAAAACTTATAAACTCCCCATAGAGCATGTAGCTCTTAAAAAGTTTTAGCTTACTTTAGAAACAATTCCTTTATTAGCATTTAACATTAGCTATCATCTTTTAATGGTGAATCAAAATGTATCTGAGTATCTGGTACAGGTTTTGTTTTTTTCCTTCTAATATGGAAAAATATATTTAAAGGATTTGGTAACTTCTTTTACTGTTTTTTCCCCCAACTGGGCAGTTCTCTTGGGAGCAGCTAAACTACTGTTTTCTTTGCTTGGATCAAATTATTTTCCTATTGAGAGAAATAAGTAACTGGGATTTTTTTTGTTTGTTTTAAGAAAGAGGAAAACTCCATTTATTTGCTAAACTCCATAACCTTATTCTGATTCTAATTCTCTTCCACTCTGTTTTTTTGTTCCCCCAAAGGCTTCTCCCCATTCTGCAGGATTTGTTCTCTCTCTCCATTGCTTGAAAGATTTCAGACTTCCCCTTATGTTGGAGGGAGAAGAATATTCTGCCAGGGGGTAAAGTTTTAGACCACACAGATTTACAAGATTGTTATTGATAGATGGGCACACTGTGACCACAAGAAATCATCATTTTTCTCTTAAATCATGTACCCTAGCCAGATCTTTTTCTCCTAGTTGACTTGTCAGATTATCTCATTGTAATTAGTTGTAATTAATCTAAAAATTCATTATGCTTGAGACATAATTTAGCCTGTTTAATTTGACTTAATCATTTAATTGCCAATACTATATTCTCCTTAAGGAGCCAGTTCTTAAAGAAGGTGGGTTTTTTGGTGGGAAGAAGGGAATGGAAGATTAGAACTTGAAGGCTTTTTTGATTAGCTGCCCTTTAAATTGTTTTCTTTGTTACACGTGCACCTTTGTTTGTCCTTTGATTGAAATTCACACCCAACAACCACATGCTAGCAAGTAGAGAACAGAGGAGTGCCTGTGCCTCTCGGCTGCTCTGCGCGGAGTAGGAGCACTGGGCAGCGCTTCTCTAAGAAGCAGGCAGAAGAATCACCGGAAGGGCTCAAAGGGGTTTCTGCATCATGTGTTACACCCTTCCCTCCTTTTCTGACCCCACAGGTCTGGACTGGGGCCTGGCCATGTTTTGTATTTACATCAACTGAACAAGTTTCCAGGTGGTGCTGATGCTGCTCCTGGTGTCACATTTTCGGAGCCACTGATTGAAGGGAGTGACCAGTCTTTGCAGTAGATCTAGAATGAATTAATAATGCCTGCTATAATTTCTGAATATATCCTCCCCTTATAAACAAGAAAAAAAAAAAACAACTCAAAAGGAATATCTGGTAGGGTTTGCTTTAGTCTGTGAAACCAAATGCACTTTGATTCCAAAGCTACTGATAAGTAGTATGCCTTCAGCTGTTATTGTATTAAACATTTATTTTGTCTTCCATTAAATTAATTTACTTCACATGCATTATTGAATACCTATCGTGTGCTAGTTTGGAGTTGGGAATCTAGCACTGAATGAATTCCTTCTCCAAAGGGCTTGTGTCTGGTTTGAGGAAGATGGATAAGTAACACATAATATATCAAGTGTTGATAAGTTATTTGGATAACAAAGTATGAAAGTTGAACATAATTATTCTTGCCTGGTATGAATTACATATCCCCAGTAGTTTCTCGTTTATTAGCAACCTGGCTGACAGTACTTTCTGAACCTCAGATTTCAGCTATTCCATATATTTCAGATTTTATTTCACTTTATTTTAGTAAAGATCAGTTGTAGTACTTTCTCAGTAGGCTACGTGAGCTTGTTACCTTATGAAGTTCAAAGTTTAAGCCTTGTGGTGTGATGTTTTGAGGCTGTAGGGTTTTTAAATTTTTGAACCTGGATATCTCTTGGAGGGCATATACATTCTCCATTTCACTGAAATGCTCACAGCTCTTTTTAGTCTTGTGCCAGGTCTGTTTTACTCATCTATGTTACTGGCCTGGGTCTTGTAGGCATTTGAGTTTAGAATATCTTCTTTAGGCACTTTGAAAAATAGTGCATTTTTTTCAAGCTGGGAAATCTAACCTAGATAAAATTCAGTTAGGCTTTGTTTAGGTTCCGTATTTTATATTTCTTTTGATTAGTCTGAACTTTTATTGTGGGCAGAGTTGAAAGGGATTGCTTACGTTTCTCTAACAAGAGGATCTATTTTTAGAATTCAAGGCAGTGTGGGTACAGACACACTGTTTGAGGCTGTATGTATCAAGTGTTAGATAAACCAAACAAATGACTAATATTATTTTTTTGTTTTAAATCAGAGATTGGGTTGAGATTAGCAAGGAATTAACTATTTTAAAAGTTGTTGGGATTGTTATTTTAAGTGTTGACTGCAGAGTGATATGAAAACCCTTGATCTTTGGCTAAAAGTATGAACACCAGCCAGTGCTCATTCTTCAAACTCCCGTAGCTCTGGCAGATGCTGATCTGTGCTCTGCCTTCCTTCCTAGTCTGGTGAAGATTGGGTGGCTCCTGAGAAGCCACATGCCAGCTAGTGTTCATGCTGTTGGGCCAGACTGTTGTAGACAGGGTGTCTTATTTATCACTCCCATTTCTGGAGATGAGAAGTCCAGGATCAAGGCTCTGGCAGACTGGGAGTCTGGTGAGGGAGCCTGCTTCCTGGTTGATAGAAGGCCACCTTCTCCCTGGGTCCTCATATCGTGGAGAGAGTGAGGGGGCTCTCTAGAGTCACTCAGTCCATTCATGAGGATCCACCCCCATGATCTGAAATCCTCCCAAAGGCTCCACTTCCTAATACCATCACCCTGGGGGTTAGGATTTCAATACATGAGTCTTGGAGGAGATGTGAACATTTATTCCATAATACGTAGCATGTAAGTGAATTGGTTTTCTGTTGTTTTTCAAGCAGAATATATGTGGAAATAGATATAACTTTGGAGAAGGCAATGGCATGCCACTCCAGCACTCTTGCCTGGAAGATCCCATGGTTGGAGGAGCCTGGTGGGCCACAATCCATGGGGTTGCTAAGAGTTGGGCACGACTGAGTGACTTTACTTTGACTTTTCACTTTCATGCATTGGAGAAGGAAATGGCAACCCACTCCCGTGTTCTTGCTTGGAGAATCCCGGGGACAGGGGAGCCTGATGGGCTGCCGTCTATGGGGTCGCACAGAGTTGGACACGACTGAAGCGACTTAACAGCAGCAGCAGATATAACTTCTTTTTAGATGTGGCAATAGGAGTTAAGATTTTCTGCTGTGACTTGTGCCTTTTTCATTTTGGTTTGAAAGTCTTTTCTCAAAAATATTTAAAAGCAGAGCTTTTCTGTTTTTTTTTTTAGTGCCACCTGAAAGATATCTGAGAGGCATCAGAAATCTTTGCTCTGTACTGGGACTTCATCCTGTCCTTAACCTGCGGGACTTCACATCTTAGGTTCTTTTTTTCTCCATCAGATCTTTGCCTTGGAGATTTGTAGAAGTGTGGGACCTGTGCTTGGAAAGCAGGCGGCTCCCCCGCCTACAGTGCCAGGTGGAGTTCATTGAACTGAGCTGTCCAGGAGCCCATGGGTTGGCCTGTTCATTCTTGGCTTTTGGGACTTGAAGTTTTCTTTCTGATCTGAACATGTTAGCTTCTTCAGTTCCCAGCTTTGGGCATGGAGCAGGTGTGTGGTGTGGTTTAGATGATGAACACTGAGGTGGTATTGTTGTTCGGTCGCTGAGTTGTGTTCGACTCTTTGTGACCCCACGGATTGCAGCACGCCAGGCTCCTCTGTCCTGCAGTCTCCCCACGCTGATAGGTCCCATAACCTAGAATCACAGAGTGAGTTCTTTGGTTATTTTCAGCTTTTTCTTCAAACTTTAAACTTTTTGTTTTATATTGGGGTATAGCCGATTAACAGCGTTGTTAAACAGAGAAGGGACTCGGCATACGGGGAGGTGGTATTTTGGAGCTAGCGTGTAACCCTTCGAAACATCTGCTGATCCCCTTTTACCGCTGGGAAAGCAAGCTTCGCTCAGTCCTTCAGGGTAGTAGGTTTATTGCCAATGGCACTACTTTTCTGTTTTTGATGAGTTTTGTTTTGTTTGAAGAATGGGTAGTTTTATGCCCAGGGAGGTGATTCTAGGAAGCACCTGTCAGAGTGTGGAGATGAGACAGGGATGGTAAGGAAGCCAGGAAAGAAGTCAGCACGGTGGCAGTGCAGTGTGCTCCCAGTGGGGACTTGGGAGTGGGCTCAGCACTCACCCAGAGTAAAGGGAGTGCTGGGGTGTGCGCCCAGGGTCTCATTAGTCTTTACTTCATGGTGGCTCCTTGGGGGTGTTAATTCTCTTGAACTTCCAACCTGCCCCTCCCTCAGGCAGAGCAGTGGCAGCCAGAGAGCACTGTGGCAAACAGTCCGGTGTCGCCCACGGCCTTTGTGGGCAGAGTAGGTGGGCGGGGTTCCAGCAGTTTCAGCTCCCGAAGTGCTGGGCTTCTCCTGTGTCCTCCTCATCTTAGTCAATGGCATCCCCATCCTTTGATGCTCAGGCTAAAAACTTTAGAGTCATCTTTGACCCTTCTCTCACATCCCACATCCAAACCATCAGCAAATCCTGTTGGCTTTCCCTTAAAATATGTACAGAATCTGACCTTTCCTCTTGTCCTCACTGCTCTCACATGGTCCAGCACCCCACCATCTCATAACTTTCTTACATAAGGCGGCTGGAATGATACATAGGAAATCAAAGGTTACATAATTTGGCTGCTCAAAACCCTCCTCCTCTTAACTCAGAGTGAAAGGCAGAATCTTTCGACCGCTTATAAGGCCCTCCAGGATCTGACCACCTTCTGCCGTTTGTGTGTGTGCCTATGTGTGCACATGCATGTATACTTTTTGTCCGTTGCCTTGTATACAGTCAGAACATTACTTTCATCTGCACCGCGCCCCCCCGCCCCCCGCGCTACCCCAGCCCTTTTTTTTTTAGTGGCAGCTATGTGATTCATTTGTAAATTAGATTTATATGTCACAGTTTACATTCCATCTTTACCACTACATCCTGGTTGATTTTTTTTTTTTCCGTACAGTGAATGTACTTTTTATAGTGATTAGTTCTCTTGGTTTTGAGAGATGCATGGAGTGGTGTATCCACTACCACGTATCCATACAAAAAGAGTCCATTGTCTTAAACGTTTCCTCCTGCTTCCCCTTTGTAGACAGTCCCTCTTTCAACCTTCCAGTCTCTGGCAGCTACTGATCCGTTTTCCTCCCTACAGTTTTGCCTTTATAAATAAGAGAGTCTTAGCATATATATCGGAGAAGGCAATGGCACCCCACTCCAGTACTCTTGCCTGGAAAATCCCATGGGCGGAGGAGCCTCGTAGGCTGCAGTCCATGGGGTCGCTGAGTTGGACACGACTCAGTGACTTCACTTTCACTTTTCACTTTCATGCATTGGAGAAGGAAATGGCAACCCACTCCAGTATTCTTGCTTGGAGAATCCCAGGGGCGGCAGAGCCTGCTGGGCTGCCATCTATGGGGTCACACAGAGTCGGACACGACTGAAGCAACTTAGAGTAGCAGCATATATATAGCCTTTTTGGTCTGATTCTTTCACTTAGCAGAACACATTTAAGATTATTCCATGTTGTATAAAGCACTAGTTAACTCCTCAAGTGTCCTTTAAGTATATTAAAGCCAAAAAATAAAAGTGAATTGATTTAAAGAACATATTGAACAAACACAATAGATGTGGCACAGAGATATGAGAAACATCTTGAACCTTAGTGAACCTAAAATTGGGAAATGGACTGGTGGCTCAGGCGATAAAGAATCTGCCTGTAATGCAGGAGACCTGGGTTTGACCCCTGGATTGGGAAAATCCCCTGGAGGAGAGGATGGCAACCCACTCCAGTATTCTTGCCTGGAGAATTCCATGGACAGAGGATGCTGGTGGGCTACAAGTCCATGGGGTCACAGAGTCCGACATGACTGAGCGACTAATGCTAATGTGATGGAAAGAAGCCAGATCAAGACTTTGCTTTTCCTGGTACCACTACCAGTGATTAGCTGTGTCCTCTTGGGGAAATGACCCTTCTGCTCCCCAAATTTCTGATAAACTCAATAGTAGAATAGCTGATTTAGTAGTTGTTAGCTCCTATTGAGACTCCTAAGATCCAAGTTATTTTAGGTGCTTTGGGGGAGCTCTTCTCACCATTAGCGTTTCATTGCTGTCACGTACCCATCACCCCTGGATTTCACAGTTAGGACAGGCTGTTATATAAATGCTTTATTAAACCCATCCTGGAGGAATGAGAGCCAGCCATCAGGAATGAGGGAAGCCTTCATATACGGCTGCAGTTCCTCCACATTTTTCTGTTGGGCTTATCTGAAGGGTGGGATCGCGAGAGCCTGCCTCACAGCCATTGTCTTGTCCAGGAGCTCCTGGTGGTGCCATAAAATCTTGGCAAGTTTCTAGCACTCTAGCATTTGGAATTTAATCGCCATAGTCATTTCCTAAGGTGGATTTTCCCAGGGGTTTCTGTAAAGATTGATTAGAAGTTAAGTTTCCTAGAACTTTATTGTGGTTCATGAATAGGCCATCTTGTCGCATCATGGACAATGTGTATTTGAAGGTCAGTGCATGTTAGGTCAGTGCATTTCAGTCATCACAGAAAACTGCAGAGGGAACCAGAGAGAATTGCTTGTTTTGTTATTTTTAATGATAGGTAGATTTGTAGTAATTTTTTGTTTTTTTCTTTTGTATAGTAATTTTTAAAATCATAGCTAATGGCTGCTTAAACTCCCTGATCAGACTGGGCTTTTTGAAATTGGAAATGAAATAATAATTGAGTTGTATTTAGGTGATAGATTGTCAATGTAAAATTAGTGAGAGGAATTTGAAAAACTGCTGTGATTTGTGTTTATCTTATATGTGACACATAGTAATATTCATCTTACTTTTTACTTTTAGTAATGAATGTTATAACTATTGAAGATTATAAGAGCACATACTGGCCAAAATTGGATGGTGCCATAGATCAGCTTTTAACTCAGAGTCCTGGTGACTATATCCCCATATCCTATGAACAGATATACAGGTAAGTCAAGATTTTATTTGTGGATTTTAGAGGGTATATTGAGGTTCATAGCAAGTTGAATTATGACAGTATGTATGCATATAATATGTGATACATACAGTGAGGCTCTATAAATTATTTATATGTTACACACTTTGTGGATTGGGGTTTTTATTTGTACTTCATGCTTCAGAATTGGTTTTCAAATGAAGGTATGGTTAACCCTACCTCAGCCTGCCACCCCCACCAAACGCAATGCAGAAATTATAGAGGTCAGTGAAAAGGGCAAAAAAAAAAATTGTCCTTTTAGTCTCATGGGGAGGTGCTAGCTTGTTCTGTTGATGTTTATGATACACAGGTTTACCTATCTTTGGTGACTTTGTTTCCCAGCTCCTGGTAAGTGAAAGTAGCACATTAGTGAGGACTGGGGTGGGATGTCAGATCAGCCCAGTCACAAGAGGAGGAAGTAACAGCTGTGCTGTTTACACAAGTGAATCACAAAGACATTACATCGCAGACACTTCTGTGAGTTAGAAACTTCGCCTGTGCGTCACTCTCTCTTCCTTATTTTGACGTTCATTAATGGGGCTTCCCTGTTAGCTCAGACAGTAAAGCGTCTGGCTACAATTGGGAGACCCGGGTTCGATCCCTGGGTCGGGAAGATCCGCTGGAGAAGGAAATGGCAACCCACTCCAGTATTCACGCCTGGAACATCCCATGGACCGAGGAGCCTTGTAGGCTACAGTCCACAGGGTCTCAGAGAGTCGGATACAAGTGAGCAACTTCACTTTCACTTTCAGTTTTCAGTGTCAAAGAGAGAAGCTGACTTTTAAGTGGTTACCATAGTCAAATTCAGATTATTACCTAGTATTAGGTTATCTAGTCCTGATAAAATAGTTAATAGGATCCTCAGAAAGGTTCTTTATAGCTGGCAGTGCCGGCTCTTCTGTCTTAACACTGATTGGGGCAGGGTACATTTTTGTTTAAGAGTTGCAGTTGGTTACTTTGTTAGGCCCGAGTTAATTCACCACTGGTTATATATTGAGGGTATGCCTTTACCTTGGGCTAAGTTAAGTCCGTCATCGTTGATTTTCCTGTCTGCCCTCCTCCCCACAGCTGTGTGTATAAATGTGTGTGCCAGCAGCACTCGGAGCAGATGTACAGTGATCTGATTAAAAAGATAACTAACCACTTAGAACGTGTCTCAAAGGAGCTGCAGGTAAAGAACTGATGGTATTGATTTTTGCTCCTTCAAATTGTCTCATCTTGGGAATAGATTAATTTGAAAATTTAATATAAGCTGTGGACATTTTTAGATGATGTGTATTTCCGACCTTAATTCCATTTATTAACCATGTCAGCATTTCTTTTCTTTAAAACCTTATTTGTTCTGTTAACCTCAGTCTTTGGTGACTTTATATATTTTAATTTTTAATATATTTTATATATTTTATATATTTTTATATATTTTAATTTTTTTCTGAACTTTTTAAAAATTGTTATCTTTGAAGTGTTATTTGCCTACCAGTTTCTAATATTAACAACTGAAGTTAGCATTTTATTGGTCAACTCTCTACAGATGAACATCATCCCAGCTGTAAAATTTGGGGCAAGTTGCAGAAATATTTTGTTTAAGGAAACACTTGGCTTTCTTGATGGCATGCTGGCCCTCCCCGCCTCAGTAAAGTTTCCAGTGCTTGAAGGTCACGTACTATCTTTATTCCAGGGCCAGCTCACATTTTAGTTGCAGTGTAGAAACTGTAGGATGTGTACTCAGCAGTAGATCACCAAGGTCCCCCACAGTTAGGAATTGCTTCTGCAATTCTGAAATAGCCAGTTTCCAGCAAATGCTTGGTTACTATTTGGATACTGTCCCTTGCTTCCCTTGTGGTCTGAGGTGCCTTAGTTTTTGTTTACCCCAAACAGTTGTTATACTAAGTAAAAGTAGCTTTTTAAAAAAATTATAGCCAGAGTTGTATTTATCATAGCTAGATATATATATTTTTCCTGTTGTTGGTATAAATTGTTTTTGTCATCTTTTTTGCCATTAAATACAAAATCTGTCTTTTTGTCTTTTGAAACTTTTTATTTTGTATTAAGGTATAGCTGATTAGCAAACAGTGTTGTGATAGTTTCGGTTGAACAGCGAAGGGACTCAGCCATACATACACTTGTAAATATAAAATCTTTATTCATTTAACAAATACATTTAGTACTGGGCATTGTATATGAATTACAGGTAAAACCTAAGACCTGTGCATTGTAGCTTTGAATGGTTTGCTTAATAATTCTTGACTCTACCCTCTCGGAATCCCCACGTCCAGTTTATTGCCAAGTCCCATTTATGTTCTGCTTCTGTCTTGGCCCCTGTCCACTTTGCATCACCCAGTCCAGGCTGCGTGTTTTTAGGTGTGTTCTAAAATGCTCATCTCAGTTGGTGCGTTGCCTCTACTTTTAACACTTCTAACTAGAATCTTGCATTTTAGAGTGACTGTTTTTAAAATACAGCTCTGATAATCATATTCCTGTTAGAATAACATCTAAGCTTCTTAATAGGATTTAGAAAGCCTCTCATTGTCTTGACTCTTGCTTATTTCTGTAGCCTAATGGCTTTTAGGATGAGATGGTTGGATAGCATTACTGACTCAATGGACGTGAGTTTGAGCAAACTCCGGGAGATTGTGAAGGACAGGGAAGCCTGACATGCTGCTGTCCGCGGGATCGCAAAAAGTCATACACGACTTAGCGGCTGAACAGCAAGAATGGCTTTTCTGTTCCTGAACTTACTTCAGTTCCTTGAACACTTTAGGTACTCTCTCACATCTTGGCTTTTGCCATGTTAAGTTGACTGCCTGAAACATTCTTCCTTTTTCCTCTTCCCTTTTATATTTTCAGTCATTGTGAACTTAACATTCAAGCTGCAGCTCAGACATCGTTTGATTTGGACAACATTCTCTGATACCCTGTTCCCCAAGTCTGGGTTTGGGAACCCCTTATCTGTGCTTCTCTAGCACTGAGTATGTCGTCTAGTTCACTGTGTATTGTAATTTCTAGTTTAGCTGCTCCCTCTCTGCACACCCCCTGCCCCTGTAGCCTGTCCTGAGAGGGCAGAGGTGCATGTCTGTCTTCTTCATTATTGTGCGTTAGTACCTTGCCCAGCGTCTGATACACAATAGGCATCACTTACTGAATAAAATATATAGTGAGCGAATGTTTATGAATATTTATTATCTCTTGGGTAATGAAAATTTTTCTAGTAGAAATCTGAGTTTGATCTTGTTTTTAGCCTGAAATCTAAGTGATCTTCTAGGTGTAGGATATACGAGAGATTTCATTGGATCAGCAAAGAATTCATCTCAAAAGGATCATTTTATTAATACTCTTTTGCTATTATTGAAATAATATTAAATAGTCTTCTAAATAGAAAGCACACCTTTCAGTTCAACTTATAAGGATAAAATATATTACTTGTCTTACTTATAAAAGTCATCTTTGAGATGTGAGTTGGAAATTTTGTAATACATTTTACGCTTATGCCTTGACTTCACACGTGTCATTAATTTGACTGATAGAGTTCTGATTTGCCAAAGCTATTTGTTGTATTGCAGTTTCTGCTTGAGTAGATTTTTCTGGTACTTAATTTTGTAAGCACTGTAAGACTTTTCATTCTTACAATTAGAATATTACTGTAAAATATTTTTAAAGGTAGAGGGCCTTGTAGTATAGTATTATCAAGCTCTAACTGGTAGTTTTGGAAGACCACTTGCTAGTCTCTGGCATAAATTTGCTTGATCAGTTATCGGTATCCCAAAGGTAACCTGTTACTTGCCCAGGATGGACTGTTCAGTTCAGTTCAGTTCAGTCTCTCAGTCGTGGCCGACTCTTTGCTACTCCATGAATCGCAGCACACCAGGCCTCCCTGTCCATCACCAACTGCCGGAGTTCACTCAGACTCACATCCATCGAGTCAGTGATGCCATCCAGCCATCTCATCCTCTGTCGTCCCCTTCTCCCCCTGCCCCCAATCCCCCTCCCAACATCAGAGTCTTTTCCAATGAGTCAGCTCTTCACATGAGGTAGCCAGAGTACTGGAGTTTCAGCTTTAGCATCATTCCTTCCAAATAAATCCCAGGGCTGATCTCCTTCAGAATGGACTGGTTGGATCTCCTTGCAGTCCAAGTGACTCTCAAGAGTCTTCTCCAACACCACAGTTCAAAAGCATCAGTTCTTCGGTGTATAGGGAACTGATACCTGGGAGTCACTGAGGTTTGGAGAGTGAGTTTCTGGGTTTGGGAGAGTGATCTCTGACTGTGTGTAGAGCTCCTTTATTCTTTATCACGAATGCACCATAGTTCATTGTCCCTTGCTTTATGGATGTACCTCAGTTTATTTAACCACTTTTTAACCAGTGAATATTTAGGTTGCTTCCAGTCTTTGGCTATTACTAACAGTGCTACAGTGAATAATCACTCTTGTAAGTTTTATTGTGCTTTGATTTATTGCAGTTAACAGGTGCTGCATTTTTTAACAAATTGAAGGTATGTGGCAACCATGTGCTGAGCAAGTCTATTGACGTCATTTTTCCAATGACATCTGTTTGCGTAGTGTCTCTGTGTCACATTTTGGCAATTGTTGGAATATTTCAAGCTTTCTCATTTATTATTATATTTGCTATGGTGATTTGTGATCAGTGATATTACTTTAGGTTGCTGGAGGTTCAGATGATGTTTAGAATTTTTAGCAATAAAGTAGTTTTTTTAAAACTAAAGTATGTACATTGATTGGGGTTTTTAGACATAATGCTATTATACACTTAATAGACTATAGCAGTGGAAAACTAAAAATATGTGTGACTCGATTTATTGATAACTGCTTTATTGTGGTGGTCTGCAGTTGAACCTATAGTATCTCTGAGGTCTGCCTGCCATTTCATGTGCTTTGTGCGTATTTTGCGATTCACAGAAGTTGTGTCAAGTTATGTGCTCCCACTGGTTCTGTGTGTATCAGAATGCCTGTTTTCTCTACCATTACTAATATGGCATGTTAGGTAACTAAAGAATTTTTGCTTTATGTTAATATAGGGATAATTCTTATAAAGATTAAAATGTAGACGGGGTGATAGCTCTTGTGAGCTAGTATTAGGCGTTAGCTAATATTTTAAAAGCCATATTGATAAATATGTAGATAATATACTGTGTAAAACCAGGGAACTTAGTTTATTTTTAGAATCAATACATATCCTACTTTGAGTTCAGCAACATGGGACTATGAAAAATCTTACTTCAAAATGATCTCTGTTGTAAAATTGTGAAGTCAAACCATTATTAAATAGCAGGATGAAGTGGATAAAAATATGGGGACCTAGGCTCTGGTCTCAACTCTTGCCCCTTGCAGCTATTTGCCTCTTGATTAAGCATGCTGATATCATCTTGCAAATTTTCTCATTCTTAAAATGAAGTGGCTTTACCGAAATATCTGGTTCCTTTACTCTCAGGTCTAAGGTATCTTTTCTTTGCTTACTTCTCGGCCAGTGCTGCTTCATTCTTTTCTCAGGCTTAAACTCAGTGTCCACCTGTGTAAAATCTTCCTAGCACCCTCACATTTCCCTCAGACAAATAAAACGCCATTGGAACTTTCTCTTTTGTGTACTCATAGCATCTTGGCAATAACAACTCTGTGTTGTTCCTGTGTCCACGTCTGGACGCCTGACAGTTCCTTCCTCCTTAGAAGGCAGAGACTCTGTCTTGTTTGTCTTTTTATCTGTAGTGCCTGGCACAGTTACAGCTCACCAAATGTTTGTCAAGTGAATGTTCAGCATCAGATTTGATCAGTGGGAAGAGTAGCATAATTAGTGACCACTAATCTGTGTCTCTGGATGCCTGTTGTTGTTCGTTCTCTTAAGTCGTGTCCAACTCTTTGTGGCCTCATGGACTATAGCCTACCAGGCTCTCCTGTCTGTGAGCTTTCCAAGGCGAGAACACTGGAGTGGGTTGCCCTTGACTCCTCCAGGGGATCTTCCCAGACCAGAGATCAAAACCACGTCTCCTGCATTGGCAGGCGGATTCTTTACCACTGAGCCATCTGGGAAGTCCTAACTAGTTGTATAGGCATTTTATTAATTTATTCATTTTCCACTTAATCCAGTATATTAATTTATTCAGTGTTGCAGGTGTGTGGCATAATCGTGATGTAATCTCTACTTTATAGAGACCTTAAGGACAGTTTTTATTTGGGACAGAAGACGAGTGTATGCTCAGATCCCTTGAGCCAGAAGAGTTTTATTTGGGTGGAATGTTTTGTTTGCAGCTCTGAGTTTAGTAATGAAATACTGTTATGAGCTAAAACAGGAGTGTGGGGTGAGTTGCATTTGGCAGATAATCAGAAATTTGGTTTTGGGATTAATATAATCATTGAGTTGGACCTTTAGGGTATCAACCTCTTATCTTTCAAGAGCATTTTAAAATAACTACTGGTGTGTGTATAGTCAGAATGATTTATTTATTTCTGTCAAAAGCCATATTATATTGAAGAGACTGAAGAGTATATGAAATAATGTTTCATGTTCCCCATTTATTGACTTAAAAACTAGAGAATATTGGTTTTAGACATTTTAAAAGATTCTTTTAATTTGTTGAACCTAAATGTTTTAATATAACAGCATAATCTAACTTGCTTGTTCTTGAAAAAAATGTTTTTGAACAATGACTTTTGACCACTTTGGTAAGTTAAAAACTTTTTTGTTGTTAAATTTATTAAATCACTTTCATAGCTAAACTGACTTAGTATTCTACTTACTATTGTATTTTTCTTGTGTATGTATCTACACTTTTTTTTTTACCTAAACTACTAGATTGTTTGAACTGTGACCTATTTTGCATGTTTTTTTTTAAGTCGTTCTCCTGGACTTGTGCTTCACTTCTCTGTTCTTTAAATACGGTAAAGAACATCTCTGTTCTATTTTTTTCCCCCATGTCTCCAAAGCCTCAAAATGTGAATTTACAGTTCTGATTTTTTGATATATCAAAATTGGTTTATTAGTTTAGTAAATGATATTCATTCTGGTTAATTTTAGAAAATTCTGTTGAAACTTGTAGCAATCGTTATACTTTAGGTGAGGGCTCAAACCAGCTTTTCCAAATGCCTATTAGACATTTCAACTTGGATTTCTCCTTTTGGATACTTCATATTCATGTATAAATTGAAATTCCTCTTCTCTCAAATCAGTTTTACTCTCAGGCTTGTTATTTCATATTCACCTTTGACTCCTTTTTTTTCTCCCTTATTTCTTATTTCCAGGTGGTAGTCAAGGTTGATAGAATACGGCAATTTGATTTGTTTCTGTCTCCTTTTATTCCCACCTCTGTCATCTTTTTCCTTGTCATTGCTGGCTAGTGCCTACTCTAGTGCAGGACTCTCCTAACTGGTCTTCCTTTGTCCAGTCGGTTTTTTTTTTTTTTTGACTGACTAATCTTGATATTGAAGCTGAAGCTCCAATACTTTGGCCATCTGATGCAAAGAACTGACTCATTGGAAAAGACCCTGATGCTGGTAAAGATTGAAGGCAGGAGGAGAAGGGGACGACAGAGGATGACATGGTTGGATGGCATCACTGACTTGATGGACATGAGTTTTAGCAAACTCCAGGAGTTGGTGATGGACAGGGAGGTCTGGCATGCTGCAGTCCATGAGGTCGCAAAGAGTCGGACACGACTGAGCATCTGAACTGAACTGAATCTTCTAAAAATGCTAATTTTTGATGGGCATACTTTCTTATTCAAAAACATCAAAGACTCCCATTTGCTTTTCTTAATCACTATTGATTTCTTAGCCAGTATAAAGTAACTGAGCTGGTTGGTTGGTTGTAGGGATCCCTAGTGGGGAACCTACTATAGCTTGCTCTTTCCTATGCAAGTATGCAAGGTACTCTAGTAGGTGCAGCCATAGACATATGATTGATAAGACTGGGTAATTTTAGGCCATCCTTATAGCTGAGAGCAGTTCTAAAAATGGACCAGGGATGGGGACTTCCCTGGTGTCCCGTGGTTATGACTCCACCCTTCCACTGCAGGGGCACGAGTTCCATCCCTGGTGAGGGAACTAAGATCCCACATGCTTTGTGGCATGGCCAAAAATCAAAAATGTTTAAAAAAAAATAGTCCAAGGAGCTAATTAAAAAGTGAGGAATTATAGGACCAGGATCTGGGAAAAGAAGGAAATCTAGAGAGGGGAGACTAGCATTTGTGCCATTTCTCTACTAGAGGCGCCTGGGTATTTGGGAAGAGTAGTGTCATAGGCTGAGAAATTTTACAAAGCTTTGATGGGTTTATGAGGGTAGGGTGATAAAAGTTGCGGTTCAGGTCCCACCAAACCTAAAGGATCCCATCCCAGGTGCAGGAAGAATGGTCAGTTAGAGCTGTCGTGGCAGCTGGCACTTGATTCCTGATGGAATGAAGATGCTCTGGATTTGCTAGCTCCTCTAGTGGCTTACCAGAAGCAAAAGTAAATTCTCTCTGGAGCAAGATCATTATCCTAGGCATCAAATTGTTTGCATAATTTTTCATAAACAGTGTCTGATGTTCAGTCAGAAATACCTGGTTACATTAGGAGATGAGGTGATCATGAAACAGAAATGATGAAATACATTTTTAGACAAGAATTGGGAGAATTCATCACCAGTAGTTTCTCCTTTTGAGGAAATACTGTAGTGTTCTTCAGATAGAAGGAAAGTGTCCCTAGGTGAAAACTCGGAGAGTCAGTAGGAGTGAAGGAAAACAGAGATAGGAATTACATATCTCTGAATATATATAGGTCCACAGTCCCTTGTCTGTAATTCCAAAATACATTAAAAAAAAGCTTTGAAAACTGATTTTTTTCCCCCTCTCAGTTTGGTGCCAAAACTCATTTGCAGTAAAACTTGGTTAAAACTCATGTGAGGAAGGAACTTAGTGGGAACCTATATATGTTTTCTCCCAGAAATATCAATGGGTTGATATTCCCATTCTCTACTGGATATTTTACAGAGTATATGGTATATGTACCATAGTACCTTCTAAATCTGAAAAGCTCTGAATTGTAGCACACTTCTAGTCCCAGGAATCTTGGGGGAAAAATTGTGAACCTGTTGTCAATCAAAAGGGAGAAAGAGATGCCTGGGGCACATTGCGCAGATGAAAGAGGCGGGACAAGTAAGACAGTGAGTGGGAAGAGACTAGGATGAGAGCATTTGAAGATCATTTTGGCTTCAGGGGAATTGTTAGAAGTGGGAGTGGGAGGAAAGATGAGAGTGGTTTTTGAATATTCAGCTCAGCTAACATTTAGTGTCCATATGCCAGGCATTGTGCTGGATGCAAAGGATACAGTGATGAGTTAGATGGGTCTATTCTTTGTACTGTTCAGGGAAAAAGTGTGATGGTCATTTTAATATACTGGAGTGTGATGAGTAGCATGATAGAGATTTGAGATGAGTCACAAGTCTTGCTGATTTTCCTCCCTTGTAAAATGTCTCAGATTTATTCCCTGCCATGTCCCTAGTTTATTTAGGTCCTCATTCATACTTGGTGAGACAATAGAAAAAGGTTTCTGGTTCATATCTTGACCTTGCACCCTCCCTCTATCCATTTTGTTTATTTTTTAGACTTAGCATGTCATTCATTTTCTTAACCTTTTGCTTCTTCATTTGCCCAAAGAACAAAGACCATCCCGCTTAACAAGAATTTCAAGACTCCTTACACCTAAACTCAGCAAGATGCTGTAAGAGTATTTTGCTTTTAAAATTTAAATGGTGGTTGGGGGGGTTGTCTTTTATCTTTGTGTATTTTCTTAATTCCTTTTGCAGCTGTTCCTTTCCTCCTTTCCCTTTCTGCAGAGGGGGCGTTCTACTTGTCCCCTTGTTAGGGTTTGCTACCCTAGCACTTTGTGTTGCTGCTAGAATCCTTAGTTTAGCACTTGGCATATATTTAGTTACCAGCAGGAAGTCACCTTTGCAATACTGAGAACTTCTTAAGGGCAAAGATCCTAATTCACTTTGTTTTCCTTGGCCTGTTGTGGTCTTGAATTAGGTACTCATTTAGGTAGGGTTTTCTGGGTGGCTCAGTGGTAAAGAATCTGCCTGTCAGTGCAGGAGATGTGGGTTCAGTCCCTGGTCTGGAAGATCCCCTGGAGAAGGAAATGGCAACCCACTCCAGTGTTCTTGCCTGGAGAATTCCACGGATAGAAGAGCCTGGCGGGCTACAGTCCATGGGGTCACACAAGAGTCAGATACAACTTATTGACTAAACAGCAACAACAATTCATTAGGTAAATATGCTGGTCTTGATGCTGTTAACCAGATGTTCCAGATCAAGAGTATACTTCTCAATCCTGTTGAAGTTAGACTTGGCCAAGTGTATTGGTTTGTGAGTTGTCAGAGAAAGTGTGTTCAGTGAGGTGTGCACCCCTCCAAAGATTTGAAGCCTTTAAGATCGGCAGTGCAATTTTCCATGTTTCCCTTTCTCTGCCCAGTGCTCTAGATGGTAAAGCCTCCTGTAACCTGGATCCCTAAGTGAGTATAGTGTGGAGCTGTACTCAAGATGGGCATGAAACAAGGGAGAAAGAAAAGTGTGCTGTATGTATTTTTTTTCCTTTTTAAACACAGTAAAAAAAAAAAAAGTCTATTATATTTTTATTGAGATACAATTCATATAGCCTGGCATTCAGCTTTTTGAAATTCACAGCTCGGTGGGTTTTAGTGTGGACGCGAAGTTGTGCAATATCACCAGTAATGTCAGAACATTTTATTCGCCCCAGAAAGAAGCCAGTGTTTATTAGTAGCCAGTCCGTCATCTCCACTCCTCTCAGCCACTGGCAGTAAACTAATCTACTTTCTGTCTCTCTGGATTTGTCTGTTCTTTGTAGAAGTGAAATTAGTCAATATATGGCCTTCAGTATCTGTCTTAAATAACTATGTAGCATGTTTTCAAAGTTTGTTCATGATTATAGCATGATGCTTCATTCTTCTTTTTGCCTGGATAGCGTTCTGTTGTATGGTTATACTACAGTTTGTTATCTAAGCTCTGTTCTGTTGAGTTACTGAGGTTTGGGGAGTTGTGTTTTGACTGATAAAATCAGCACTTGAATTGACAATATTTAGAAGATTCTGTTTTGCCCCGCTATCATTTGGATAACTGAACTGCACTGGTTTGACATCCTTTACTCTTAAAACTGCTAAGAAATGGAACCTGGTTATCATTGTGTTTAAAAATCATAGCCAAGAATTGCTTTGCCATTTGTGTTTTGTCCAGTGGATGGCAGCATAATTCAACTAGTTGTCATGAATGCCGTCCTATGAAATTTTGTATATTTTGGGGGGCTATAATATCTATAGCTGTTGAACTACAAAGTGTATAAATATATTCTTCAACTATGTAGAAAGGTTAACAGATTTTTAGATAATAACAATGTCTATTACCCTTTCTGCGTAGATTTCAACGAAGGTAGCTGTCACTGCCAACTGATAAGTAACTCTTCACAGGAAGTCTTTCTGAATAAGTTATTTGGAGATCTATTTTTAAGTACAAATTAGAACTTAAAGTAGTTGTTATAGCAGAGTTGTTCTTATCTCAGGGAATGTGTCAGTGAGACGCCTTAACCCTTGTACAGTCTATAGGCTTGCATTCAGACCATAGTTCTAATATGTTTACCACCATCCTTTGAAGGCAAGTCTGTGTTTTCTTTTCATTTGTCCTAATAGAACCACCAAGCCCCAAAGAGATCCAGTAAAAGCGCTTGCTAATTGATAAAGATAAAAAAACATGCTTGTCTTACAGCTGAGATTACTAGAACCATCTATTCCAGTTAAAAGAGTTAACTTGGAAAATGGAATTTGTGATGAGCAGGAGAGTCAAATCACTTAAATAATAATTATTTGTAGTTGTTTATTATTAGAGTGTACAGAGTACCTTGATGAGCTGTACTCTTTTTAAAGTAAACTTTTGTTATAGGACAGTTATGTACTCAAATTGGAAAAAATAACAAAAAAGTTTGTTATAAGCAAATATGGAAAAGTGATCAGATTATTTTTGCTCAGTGTTCAAAGAGATGATGGGTATAGGACATTGAGAAGTCATCCGAGTCCATCTGGCTTCTTTGGATATTTTCTCTATTAAGTAATCCTTGCACCTTTTGTAACTGTTCTTTGTTGTTCCCTGGTAGCTCAGTTGGTAAAGAATCCAGCTGTAACACAGGAGACCAGGGTTTGATCCCTGGGTTTGGAAGATCCCCTGGAGAAGGAAAGAGCAACCCACTGCAATATTCTGGCCTGGGAAATCCCATGGACAGAGTAGCCTGGTGGGCTACAGTCCACGGGGTCTCAAGAGTCAGACACGACTTATTGACTAAACCACCACCAGTCAGTTAAAAAACTGAGATTAGAACCTAGGTTTATCTCACTGTAGTGTGGGTAAGCTAAAGGAATCCAAGAATACAGAGGCTTGATTTTAATTCTGTTTAGTGTTCAGATCCAAATAGTATTTGAAAAATAAAGACAGTCTGTTTTTTTGTTTTTAAAGAAATAAGTGAGAAAAAAATTTCCATGTAATGGTAACAGTAGTAATAGCAGCAATTGACTTTGAAAGTTAAGAGGCCTGAACAAGAAATGTCTTCCACTGTCTGTTAGACTCAGTTTAATTTTTTACTGTTGTTTTTAATTAGAAAATCATCCTTACATTTTATATTAGGAGCATCTAATATGTACATTATAATTCTTAATAGCTCCTGAGACTCATTTACCTTGTACAAATGTTATCATTTTTTGGATATTTTACTGTGGAAACAATATCTGCACATTGGAAATGGGAATGGATAGGAATATAATACCAGATGTATGTATTTGGTCTATTTGGAAAGAAATTCCATTTTTATGTAGCATCTGTCAGTCTCAGGTGTAGCCTTGCTTCTGGAGCCTTGAGAAATCTGGCAGTTGGCAGCATGGAACTGCTCTGGAAAGTCATGGATTAAGCTAGTCAGACAAAGTATATTACATGCTCTTCTTTTTGCTAAAGTTATTCATATAGAGGCAGATTTAAAAGAGAAAAATGAATTTTTGATTCAGAAAATATTAAGACAGCATTCAGGTACATTTGTATGGCATCTAAAATGTTGAAGTCCTGCTTGGTAATATAAGGAATGAATGTTAAAAGATATGAAGGAACTATTTGAAACTTTTTAGCATTTGTTTGACTTTAAAACCCCATCTTTTATGCATGTTGCCAACCATTTCTACTAGATCATTACATATTAATCGTAGTTATTTTAAAGTCTGTAAGATAGTTTCAGCTTGTGTGCATCTCTGTGTCTGGGCCTGCTGGCCATTTAACTCTTGACAGTGGGTGTGTTTTCTTGCTTTTGGGGGTGTTTCTAATTGAATGCTGGACAGTGTGTATGGAAACAATAGTAGAGACTGATATAAACGATATTTATGCTTACTAATGGGCCTGCCACTCTTCTGTTGGGCTCTTAGTATGACAGATTGAGTCAGTCATGTTAGTAGTTGAGTTCGATTTGAGTTTCATTGTTTCAGTAGATAAGGCCTCAGACTCTTGAACAGCACACTGTGACTGTTCTTGGTGTAAATCAGGAGGGGTTGGACATTGCAGTTGTAAAATATGGTGATGTTAGGTCTCTGATGAGCTCAGAAAATTGATTTTGTAGGTTGACCAGCCTTTTCTTATCATCAGGGCAGGACTGATGTTCTCTGGTGACTTTTGCATTCTAAATGGAGTTAGAGCTTCACTGTTAGACCTTAATAACTTCATAATCACTGAATTTGATAATAATCAAGAAGCTGTTAAAGTAAAAAAACCAATTCACCTATAGTCTTAACGCTAATGTTAAAATGTTAGTGTACCATATTTTTAGTACATATTTAGTACACCATATGCCAAAGCCTTTGACTGTGTGGATCACAATAAACTGTGGAAAATTCTTCAAGAGATGGGAATACCAGACCACCTGACCTGCCTCTTGAGAAATCTGTATGCAGGTCAGGAAGCAACAGTTAGAACTGGACATGGAACAACAGACTGGTTCCTAATAGGAAAGGAGTACGTCAAGGCTGTATACTGTCACCCTGCTTATTTACTTATATGCAGAGTACATCATGAGAAACGCTGGACTGGAAGAAACACAAGCTGGAATCAAGATTGCCGGGAGAAATATCAATAACCTCAGATATGCAGATGACACCACCCTTACGGCAGAAAGTGAAGAGGAGCTAAAGGGCCTCTTGATGAAAGTGAAAGAGGAGAGTGAAAAAGTTGGCTTAAAGCTCAACATTCAGAAAACGAAGATCATGGCATCCGGTCCCATCACTTCATGGGAAATAGATGGGGAAACAGTGGAAACAGTGTCAGACTTTATTTTCTTAGGCTCCAAAATCACTGCAGATGGTGACTGCAGCCATGAAATTAAAAGACACTTACTCTTTGGAAGAAAAGTTATGACCAACCTAGATAGCATATTCAGAAGCGGAGACATTACTTTGCTGACTAAGGTCCGTCTAGTCAAGGCTATGGTTTTTCCTGTGGTCATGTATGGATGTGAGAGTTGGACTGTGAAGAAGGTTGAGCGCCAAGGAGTTGATGCTTTTGAACTATGGTGTTGGAGAAGACTCTTGAGAGTCCCTTGGACTGCAAGGAGATCCAACCAGTCCATTCTGAAGGAGATCAGCCCTGGGATTTCTTTGGAAGGAATGATGCTAAAGTTGAAACTTCAGTACTTCGGCCACCTCATGCGAAGAGCTGACTCATTGGAAAAGACTCTGATGCTGGGTGGGATTGGGGGCAGTAGGAGAAGGGGACGACAGAGGATGAGATGGCTGGATGGCATCACCGACTCGATGGAATATGAGTTTGTATAAACTCTGGGACTTGGTGATGGAAAGGGAGGCCTGGCATAGTCCTATTCATGGGGTCGCAAAGAGTCGGAAACGACTGAGCGACTGAACTGAACTGAGTAACCTACATTATAAATACTTTTAGAATATTCAATTACTTTTTAAGAGTATAAAGGATTCCTGACATCATCCAAATGTCTGAGCACCACTAGGAGGAATCAGTCTCCAAGATACATTGTTAAGAAAAGTGCAGATCCAGTATGATTGTAAGTTAGCATTTATGTGAAAAAGAATATAAGTGGGATTTTTAAAATTTATTTTTAATTGGAAGATAATTGCTTTGCAGTGTTGTGTTGGTTTCTGTCCTACATCAGCATGAATCAGTCATAGGTACACACGTGTCCCCTCCCTCTTGAACTTCCCTCCCACCCCTTCTCACCCCTCTAGGTTGTCACAGAGCACCAGGTTGAGCTCCCTGTGTTTTACACCAAGTTCCCACTGGCTATAAATAGGACTTTTATATACTTGTATGTAAGTAAAATTCTTCTGGAAGGTTATAAAGGAATGAAGTGGTGGTTTGTTCAGTAAGGAAGGTATGAAAGGTGAATTCTTCAAACCCTTTTGAACTTCCTTGAGTTTAAAACCAGTTGAACGCATTACTCATTTAAAAAAGAAATTAAAATATTCCTACCAGCTATATTACAAATTTCAGGGAATATATAAGTCTGTTATGATAGTTGGAACAAGTTTGGAATAATGGTTATTTTTCTGGCGACTTGCTTTTTCTTATTTTATTAATGAAAATGAAGCTTGCTTATTTTAGAGGTTAAAAAAAATTCACATACTGTTCAATCCAAATACACTTACGGTGAAATTATATAAATCAAATAGGTAGCAGTTTCCCCAGTGGGGCCCAAAGTATACTGAACTTAAGTTTTAAGGAGACTAAAATCCGTTTAGTTTTTTTACTAGCAGGTATTTTCTAGGTTTCTTGTAGAGACTGGATTCATTTTAGAAGACTGTTAACAATTTGTAGTCTTTATTTAAGAGGTTTTGAAAGAATACTACATGAAATACAGAAGTATAAAAGCTAAGTAACTGTTTTGACGTTTGATTCAGTACAAAAAGTACTTTCTGATGCTTATAACCTTTGAGGCTTTGGGAATTCTTTAAAAGAATAGCTAAGGAATTCAATTTTATTTATTCTATGTGCTGTTAAGCATTACTTTTGATCAGTGTTCATACTTTTTAAACTTTGGGATAGATTAAATATCCTTTTATGAAAATAGAAAATTATTTTAATGCAAAAAGTTTTCGGATTTTCTTTTTCATATAATACTTATAAAATTTATTTCTTTGAATGCTGAAATATTTCCAGAGTTCTTTGATGCAGTTTGGTGAAAGATATTACATGTGATTCTGTCATTAGTTATAGTGAAAAGTTTGTACATAATGTGGAACTGTTTTCCCCAGTTTCTTTAGTTGACAAAGAATGCCTTTAATAATGTTAATAAGTTTTTCTGAGGTATTAGACAGATAGTTAATTCAGAAAGGAGTTTACTATTGGCATGTACATGTGTAATTGAGATTTTTCAGAGCACTTACACATTATTTTCTTTGATTCTCAACACATCTTGGAAGTGGCACATTAGTATTTTTCTTTTTTTGGTATGGAAATCAAAATTCAAAAAGCTAAATAAGTAAATTGTCATATAACCTTGTTAAATGATAAAATCGCAATTTAGATTTAAAAAGGCTAGATTAGATTTTTCTAGAGGAAGAAATGGCAACCTGCTCCTGTATTCTTGCCTGGAAGATTCCATTGACAGAGGAGCCTGGTGGGCTACAGTCCGTTGGGTCACAAAGTCTAACATGACCAAGTGGGCACATAGCACAGGTTAGTTTTAGAGAAGTTTAGATACGAAGAAGCCTGTTCTAAATGTAAAAAAACCACACCAAAAACGTTTATCTGTACTTACAATGTTCAGGTTGTGTGGTCTGCAACTGGATATATAAAGACAAGACACAGATCTTGCCCTCTAGGGGCTGAAAGTTTAGTGACAGACCACCCAGTGAAGAAGGAAGAAAGTGTGGCGGTGCCCAGTTGAAGGGCCATATATCTCAGTTAGTTTTGAGGAAGTGACACAGATCCTGAAGAATGAGTAGAAGTTAGCCAGAGTGAGTCTGGTTAGGGCGTGGTGAGAAGAGGTAGAACGTGTAGGTGGTGAGGCCGAAGCAGCACATGGATGTTGTTTGGGAGCTGTTAGTAGCTCCATGTGTTGGCTGTGCTAGGCTGCATAGGAGGATGTGAGAGCAGGGTATGAAAGGAGAGAGGTAAGATAGTCCCTTAAGGAATTTTGAATTTTTTTCTCTGAGTTTCGAAGTGCTAAAAATTGATTGTATTAGGTTGGTGCAAGTGTAATTGCAGTTTTTGACTGTGAATCTTAAATCATTATCAGTTCAGTTCAGTCACTCAGTCTTTGCAACCGCACGGGACTGCAGCTCGTCAGGCTTCCTGCCCACGACCAACTCTTGGAGCTTGCTCAAACTCATGTCCATCGAGTTGATGATGCCATCCCACCATCTGACCCTCTGTTGTCCCCTTTTCCTCCTGCCCTCAATCTTTCCCATCATCAGGGTCTTTTCCAGTGAGTCAGCTTTTTGCATCAGGTGGCCAAAGTACTGGAACTTCAGCTTCAGCATCAGTCCTTCCAATGAATATTCAGGTTGATTTCCTTTAGAATGGACTGGTTGTATCTTCTGGCTGTCCAAGGGACTCTCAAGAATCTTCTCCAACATCACAGTTGAAAAGCATCAATTCTTTGGCACTCAGCTTTCTTTATGGTCCAACTCTCACATCCATATGTGACTACTGAAACAACCATAGCCTTGATTGCATGGACTTCTGTCACAAATTCATGTCTCTGCTTTTTAATATGCTGCCTAGGTTGGTCATAGCTTTTTCCCAAGGAATAGATGTCTTTTAATTTCATGGCTGCAGTCACCATCTGCAGTGATTTTGGAGCTCAAGAAATATAGCTAGGCTCAGACACATCTTTATTAATCAAAATAGGAACCATTATAATCAACACACTTTTGCTAATGAGAAGTAATTGTTTATTCCTATAGCATAAAAACCCATGCCTTGAGATTCAGTGAACTCTGGAGAAGCATTTCTGTCTCCTGCTGATCGTGGAAGCATTTTCCCTGTTGTCAAGATGTTTGTCAAGAGTTGTCAAGATGTTTGAGGAAGTAGTAGTTGGTTGATGAGAGGTCAAGTGAATACGGAGGATGAGACAAAGTGTCCTAGCCCAGTTTGTTCAACTTCTGAAGCATGGGTTGTGTGAAGGGCATGGTGGTGGTGAAGAGTTGGGCTCTTTTGACCAATACTAGCTCTAGGTGCTGCAGTTTTTGATGCATCTCATTGATTTGCTGAGTATGCTTCTCAGATGTAATGGTTTTGCTGGGATTCAGAAAGCTGTAGTGAATCAGACCAACAGCAGGGCACCAAACAGTGATTGTGACCTTTTTTGGTACAAATTTGGCTTTGAGAAGTACTCTGAAGCTTCTCTTCAGTCCAGCCACTGAGCTGGTTGTTGCCTGCTGTATAGAACCCACTTTTCATCGCATATCACAATCAGACTGAGAAATGGTTTGTTGTTGTGTAGAACAAGAGAAGACGACACTTCAAAATGACATTTTTTTTTGGTTTCAGTCAGCTTATGAGGGTACCCACTTATTGAGCTTTTTCACCTTTTCAATTTACTTCAAACGTTGAACGACCGGAGAACAGTCAATGACAGTGGCAACTTCTTGCGTAGTTGTAAGAGGATCAGCTTTAATGATGTTCTCAGTTGGTCATTGCCAGCTTCCCATGGCTGGCCACTGTACACTTCATCTTCAAGGCGCTTGTCTCCTTTGCAAAACTTCTTGAACCACTGCTGCACTGTACGTTCTCTAGCAGCCCCTAGACCAAATGCGTTTGTTGTTAAGAGTTGTCTCTGCTTCTTTACAATCCAGTTTGAACTCGAATAAGAAAATTGCTCGAATTTGCTTTTCGTCTAACATCATTTCCTAATCTGAAATAAATATGAAATACACACCAAGTAGTAAGTCATTAGCCAAAAAAATATAACACAAGAAATGCACATTAAAATGATGTATAACATAACCACATTTATTTAAGAATGTATTCCAGTATAAAATGGCAAAGTTCAACAATGCTAAACCACACTTACTTTTGCACCTACCTAAAAATAGATGCAAGGACTGCATTTGGACAGTGCTTGAGTCTTAATTCTTGGACTTATTAGCAATAGAACTGCAGTCAAGTGATTGTTTCTGAGCCTCAGTTACCTCAGAAGTTAAATAGAAAAGTGTTAGATGTATTGCAGTAGACTAAGAAAAATAAATGTTAAAATATTGGGACCAAACCTCTATGTGAGAACTCAGTAATGGGAGATGACTTAGAAGTAAGTATAGCTCAGATGGTAAAGCATCTGCCTGCAATGTGGGAGACCCGGGTTTGATCCCTGGGTCAGGAAGATCCCCTGGAAAAGGAAATGGCAACCCACTCCAGTACTCTTGCCTGAAAAATTCCATGGATGGAGGAGCCTGGTGGGCTACATTCCATGGGTCCGCAGAGTCGGGCATGACTGAGCGACTTCACTTTCTTTCTTTCTTTCCAAGCAGAACTGAAAAAGAGTTAATTTTATTTTAAAATATTATTGGACTATTTGGACATTTTCTAAAGCAGCTTAGCTGAAATGGTTTTATAGTCTCAATATTTAATATTTAGGAGTCTTTCAATGTGGTGTTTCTTTGTAGCCTTGTTTGAAAGCCAGACTTTCTGTGTATGGTGTGGTTATCAGCTTATCAGACGGTTACGCGTCAGCCCTTCTGTGGAATCAGCTTTGTGTGATGTTGTGTGCCATGCCTGCTACCCCAGCTGCTTGGCCCAAGACTCAGTTCAGAACTGGAAGACCTGGATCTGTCGTCTCCTAACACACTCATTTTTGGCAAATCCTTGCCCATTTGTGTGTTTCTTCAATGTTAAAATGGTACCTAATTTCGCTTTGGAGACATTTTTGTAAACACAACCTGTTTGGCTCCACAAATCGGCGGCTGGGAAGCCAGGTTGTGCCGCTGCTGTTCTGGTGGCTCTTTTCTGGCTTGGACAGCCTCCCGTCTCTGTGGCTTCCTCAGTTGCTTGGGGGAGGGAAGGGCGAGGAGGGTGAGAGAAGGAACCCCTTGGTGCCTTTTCTTACAAGGACACGAGTTCTTTAGGAGCAGGCTCTTGCATACAGCTTCACTGGCTAGCACTTGCATGTGGGGGCACACATGGCTGACAGGCAGGCAGGCAGGCACACTGGACAGCACGCATTGAAATTGGAATGTTCTCTTTTGATGGGCTTACAACGTAATATTTGATAACAGTTAAGTGCCAGTCATGTATTATATTTATTTTAACTGCTCTCCAGAGCTGCAGATGTGTATGGACCCTCTGAGTCTTGCTTTCTAGTTGATGAGGTTTATAGTTGGTTAGCTACACAAGTGGCTTACAACTGAGTTAGTATAGAACTCAGAATATTACTGTGTCAAAGATAATTACAAAATACCAACAGCCTTTCTTATAGTATATTAAGCATATACCATTTCCTTGAATCCCTCTCCACCCCCCACCTGTCTTTTCCAAGCCCAGATATAGTTTGGTTCCCATAGTAAATGTCTGTAGTTTAGTGGTAATTTAAAAAACTGTATCATTTATCTTAATTATGAATTTACATTTTTACTTATTTACAGAGCAAGCCTTTTAAGGTAGTACAGTTACACAAATTTTAAAGACAACTAAATCAAACCGTAGTTTTACATAACAGATACTGGAATAGAGATAAAAGTTTTAACTAAACTTCAGGATATAAGCTTCCTCTTTTCCTAATTGTGAATTTCAATATGAATTTTGACTGAGTTCTATCTTTATACCTGGTTTCCAAAAATGATCCCATGTATGTTGTTTTCACAGGCCAGCCCTCCAGACCTCTATATTGAAAGATTTAATATAGCTCTTGGACAGTATATGGGAGCATTGCAGAGCATTGTGCCTCTTTTCATATATATGGTAAGTTAGAGCTATTTTCCCTCTCCACATACCTTGCTTTATTGGTCTAAGTGCAAACAGATGCAGAAAGGTAAGTATAGTCTATTTTTCTAAGTATTATGTTAGAAATGGAAATTAATCTCTTTCAGCAATATTTGATAGTGTTGACATAGAAAACTTATTTAGCCTTGTGTACACTGTTTTAAAATTTCATAAATACCATTGCTAAAATAGACAGGCATTACTTAATCACAGTCACCCAATTAGCATTTATTTTATTTCTACCATGTGAAAGATACTGTGCTTAGAAAATAAAGATAAGGAAATAAAGGTAAGAAAATAAAATCTTTCCTATATACAAAGACTTGTTATCTTCAGAAAGTACAGTTAAGACATGTATCTAAAAACATGATGTATAATAAATGCCAAGGAGGTAACTCCAGAAAAAATAGAACAGTAAAATTTTCTTTCATTCTAATGATCTCTTTCATTTGGAGGATTATGCCATGGGTATAATTTGTAGTCTCTTGACTTTGCTGATGTCTTTTCCACTCCCACCCCACCCCACCCTGTTTTAAAGAAATAAAGTTATAGGATCTTAATGTTTGTGTTGGTACTGAATGGAAGAGCCTTTAGAAACCATTGTCCCCCCTTCCTTGTTGTTAGGTTGAGCTGTTTAGACTGACCCTGCATTCTGTTGCATAGAGGTCACTATGTGCGTAATACCAAACTTCAAAATGATTTGTTGTCCATAAGATATGCTGTACTGGGGAAAAGGAAGACCAGGCCATTGGGAGAAATCTGTGTTGTCAGTGGGAGACTACTATCTAAATAATGGATGAAGGATATTTACAGTGAAAACAATACAGTCAAAAATAATGATATGTCTGTATGTTATTTTTGAGAGAAATCTTTTCAAGCTACAAACATTAGGTGAAAAGGCAAGATGTAAAGCAGTGTGAGTTTTATTTCTTCATTGGCAAGTGTTTTCTTCTTTATTTTAGGGGAAATAAAACATATCAGAGAGGAAAAAAAAACATGTTAAAAATTGAGAGAATCAGTGAGCAACTTGTGAATATTCCTCTTTGTATTTTCCACTCCTATACATGGAGTTAGCATTTAAAACACGAATGAGTTTAGTCTTTTTGACTTGCCAGTCATTCTAATTAGGATCCTTTTGGCTGTAAGAAACAGAAAACTTGATTCAAAGTGATTTAGATAAAGAAAAGTATTATCTCTTGCTATAAAACTCTAGAAATAAAATCATTTCCAGGGTTGGTTAAATCTGTAGTTGCAGCAGTGTTGTCAAAGTGTTTAGCTTGTTTTTTGTCTCTTTGCTTTACATCTGTTTCATCTTGTTTTCCACATGGTTGTAAGATGACTGTAAGGTACTCTTCACTCAAGCCTCAGTTTCCCTTAGTCTGCTTGGGTTACCTTGGGTCACTTGTCTGCCTTTGAACCAAAGACTACCCATCCGGAAGGAATGCTGTAAACTGAATGATTTGGACTAGTCATTAAAGTGGAATGTAGGGGAGTCATCCGGTGCATGCCCACTGCCTGCTTTAAGCCTGGATTTTTAAATAGCATACCTGTCGCTTGTGTTTCCTGGTATTGCCTTCAGATGATGATGTCGTCATATAAATGAGCATGTTAAGTGCTTGTCATACAATATGGTCCATTACATCCCTGTCTAGTTAATGTTGAGTATCTTCCCATGTTCTTTTATATGACTGATAGCATTTTATCTTTATGTGCTCTAAACTCTCATGTTAGGAAGACTATAATAGTGACAGAGCTTTTGTTTTTCTGATGTTGTTTTTTTTATGTTTTAATTGATGCTTTTATGAATTGTTTCCTAAAATTATTTTCTAGTGCCTCAGTTCATTAGACTAATTATTTCCCTCTAATTGATGCCCTGAAAAATAACTTGTTTTCCATTTCAGAATAAGTTTTACATCGAAACCAAGCTTAACAGAGACTTAAAAGATGACCTTATAAAGCTGTTTACCGAACATGTTGCAGAAAAGCACATTTACAGCCTAATGCGTAAGTGTTCCATCTTGAAGGGAGGATGTGACACTAGCAGGTTTTCCTTTCTGAATCAGAGAGCATTGGCAGCTGAACCCCAATGTTGACAATCTTGCAAATCATATCACAAGAAGTGTTAAAGCCTCATTCTATAGCGGGAAACTGAGGAATTGAAATGTGACCTGAAGGTCACCCAGTGAGCTGGGAGAAGCCAGGCTCTGAACAGTGCCTTCATAGCTGGAGTGATACTTGCTGCCTCTTTTGTTTACCTCTGACATTTGGAGAAATATTATTAATATTAAGGAGTTTGTTTGCTCATAATTTTGTTACCAGTAATTCTAGAAGGATAATGTTAATATTTTGAAATAACACAGTATCCTCTCAGTTTCCTGATTTTTGTTAAAAAGTTAAAGTTTATGAGAATTAAACATATGTTTGTCCCTTCTCTCAAGCTACAGCTCCCTCAAATTCCCATTTTGTTTTACTTAAAAGGGGAGTTTAACTAGAAAAATCTTACTTTTTAAAGACTTTCTGTAAACAATTTTAAGTGGAGAGGATTTTATTGAAATGTTATTTTTTTGTAACTGAATGTGATTATTTTCAATGAATTCATCCCAAATTTGTATTCATTTTATGTTTAATCTGTGAATTTATCATTTCCTTATATAGCTATCCAGTTTGACATAGGTGGCTATAGTTACGCAGAGGTTATTTGCAAATGTATGTATTTGACCACATAATGACTATGTGATTGAACCTGTCGAGTTAGTTGGGAATAAGATGATAGCTCAGTTGGTAAAGAAAGCACCTGCATTGCAGGAGCTGCTGCTGCTGAGTCGCTTCAGTCGTGTCCGACTCTGTGTGACCCCGTAGACGGCAGCCTACCAGGCTCCCCCGTCCCTGGGATTCTCCAGGCAAGACCACTGGAGTGGAGTGCCATATCCTTCTCCAGTACATGAAAGTGAAAAGTGAAAGTGAAGTCGCTCAGTCGTGTCGGCCTCTTTGTGACCCCATGGACTGTAGCCTGCAATGCAGGAGACCCTGGTTCAATTCCTAGGTCAGGAAGATACCTTGGAGAAAGGCTAGGCTACCTACTCCAGTATTCTTGGGCTTCCCTTGTGACTCAGCTGGTAAAGAATCTGCCTGCAATGCGGGAGACCTGGGTTGATCCCTGGATTGGAAGATCCCTTGGAGAAGGGAAAAGCTACCCACTCCAGTGTTCTGGCCTGGAGAATTCCATGGACTTGTATAGTCCATGGCGTCGCAAAGAGTCGGACATGACTGAGCGACTTTCACTTTCAAGACTTACTGAAAGCCAAATGATTGGTTCAAAAGTAGGAAGATGAATTAACAGAGACAGACCGTGGGGTCATGCTGAAATTAGTAGAGTAGAAGAGAATCCAAGAAACTAAAATTTAGAATTTCAATTTTTATACATTCCTTTTAAAGACATGATTTTTCTGCAATGCCTATCATTTGTTAGCCTTTAAATTTATCTATGCCATTCAAAATTATAACTACTGATGATAAAATCAGAAGGAAAAACTAGAACCAGTGACCCTGTGGCCTTCAGTACATGAGTTCAAGTGTAACACACATTGCATGTTTGAAACTACAGAAATGTTGAACAAGTGAGTTGGCATTTCCATTTTAAAAAAGGTGTGAATAGAAAAAACAATTTAATAATTTGACAAGCCTGGCTTAGACTAAAATTACACCAAGTTTCATGAGTATTTGTTAGTTAATATATGGTGATTTGGGGGAAAGGAAAATGATTGAGGGAGTTAGAGATGAGGGAATTAGAGAACTTTCATTCCCCAAATGTAAGTGTTTTAAATCATGAACTTAATGCAAAGTATTTATAGCTCACTCACTTAAGTACCCAGAGAAGGCAATGGTAACCCACTCCAGTACTCTTGCCTGGAAAATCCCATGGCTAGAGGAGCCTAGTAGGCTGTAGTCCATGGGGGTCGCTAAGAGGCGGGCATGACTGAGTGACTTCACTTTCACCTTTCACTTTCATGCATTGGAGAATGAAATGGCAACCCACTCCAGTATTCTTGCCTGGAGAATCCCAGGAACAGAGGAGCGTAGTGGGCTCCTGTGGGGTCGCACAGAGTCGGACACGACTGAAGCGACTTAGCAGCAGCAGCAGTAGCACTTAAGTACCATGAGTACTGTTGCTTTAATAAAGCTTTGGTTATTTTCAGAACCTCCATCAATTGAATCATTTCCATCAGTGTTTCAACAGACATTCAGACATTTACTTGGTAGATGGAACTCGACTGTGATGGATTAATTTTTAAAAAGAAGTAATTTAGTGTATAAATACTTGGTTGCCCTCTTAAGCTATTGTTTTCTTATCCTTGTTTATCCTTCAGTCTTTGGGCACAGTGGTGATAGAAAATGAAACCTTGACAATCAATAAGAGTTGCAGCATTTTTACAACCCGTTTTCTCTTTATTTCAGCTTTACTTTTAGAAGCCCAGTCAACACCATTTCAGGTCACACCTTCAACTATGGCAAATATTGTGAAAGGCCTGTATACTCTCAGACCAGGTAAACATTCATCATTGTTTAGGGGTTAGATTTATTTGTTTATGGAAATTCCAGCCTGATTCATGAGAGGATAGTGTTTCTCTATGTTTTCTGAGGCTTAATGGTATTTGGGTTTGTTACAGAAGAAAGTTGAGTAGATACTCATTGTGAAATGTAAACTCAAGATCTCACCTGGAAATCTTTGTATACGAATGAAAAGCAGATAGTTTAGGGAATATAAGAAATGGTTTGTAGGAGACACTTTAGGTACAGTTGAGTCTTGAGTCTGGCATGAATCTCTTTTTTGTTAGGTTCTCCTGTACTTCTGCCTCATACTGCAAATATGCCCAGGCACACACAGTCACAGCTCCATCTTGTAAGGCCTGTTATATAGCTTGTAAGGAGTCTAGAAGTTCTGATAAAATTATAGTCATTTCAAGGATATTTTGAGGAGGGAGATAGAATAGCAGAACCAAAAATCAAAGATCACTGTGTTCAAGGCATGGTTTGTAAGTTATCTTAATATATGTCTTATAATAAAAACCCTGAATTTAAAGGATTCTCCAGATGCTTTTATACATATATTTCTGTTTATAACCCAGCACCTGAAATTTATCCCAGTGGTCTAGCCAATTAAAAAATGTCCATAGGACAGAGATTGCCGAAGTTCAGGGTAGATAATTGTTTTCTGACTGCTTGTGGTTTTCAGAGTCTCCTCTCATACTTTCTTGGGAGTGTACTTTCTCTCTGCTTAATAAACTCTTGCTACTTAAGAAAGAAAGAAAGAAAAAAAGAAAAATACTTGCCAGTCTAGAAACTTAAAGGATGCCTTTTTGATAGTGATTATCTTTTTGTGAAATTCTTGTCACTTGAGGATTGAATGAAATAAAACAGGATCTTAACACAGTACCTGATAATGTTATAAGCATGCTAATATTAACTGTTGTTACTGTTTTTCATTTGGGTCCAGGGGTTATTTTAATGGACTGATAGCTGAATAATTTACTTACTTAATTTAAAAGATATAGCAGAATTTAGCTTACTAAACTGGAAACCAAGTGAAAACTGTGATATTAGGGATAGACTGTGATCTACCAGAAGTACCTTCTTTCAGGCTACTTTAAACAATTAATGATTTGTAGAGTATCCAAATGTAATGTTACTTAAATTGGAATAAGTTCTTGCTCTAATCTTCATAATTTTTAGGCATATTATTCCTACAGAATAATTATTTATATAAAATTAAAAGTATTGCCTGTGTCCAGTAAACTGATGAATTTCTTTTTCTAGTTTCTTAGAATCTTAAATTTCATTTTGCTAAGTGTGGTGAAAGTAACTCATGAATTTTTCTTTTGGTGCTAGATTGTGAATAATTTTTTTCTTTTATTTTGGAAGACATCCAAGTACAGTATGACAGATTTCTAAATTCTGCCTCCAAATTGAGCAGCTTTATCAGCTCTGGCTTTTATCATTAGTAACAAAATTACAGAGTAAAACTAGTCACTAAGGGTAGAAAAACTTGCAGATCCATGTTTTCCAAATGCTATTTTTATCCAGGTTTGAGCTCTTGTAATAGGATTCATACTACTTGTGAGGAGAATTCTGTATTTGAAAATTGTCCTTTTGAAAAGGTAAATTTCACCCCAGACGAACCTTTTGCTCTCCTAGCTATTTTCTGAGATACTCTTAAACTTATTTTGACATTTATTCGTCTTGCCAGTACCCTTGTCTTCCTAGTTTGTTAAAGCAGTTTTATTCACCTGACAGATTAAGGTTAAAATATTTTTAAAGTTGAATTTTAAATGTAAAGTTTCCTTTCATTACAGTAGTGCTGATTTTTATATAATGGATGCATCTGAATCACCCATAAAGGTTTGTTAAACTATAGATTCCTGGGCCCTAGTCCTTGGAGATTCTGATGACATCTGTTATTTAAATGTGTTTCCATCTAGTCTTTAGAAGCTCACTAGGAATAGTTCCCATGATCCCATCTTGCTCTTCTTCGTTTAATACGAACATTTTTCATTGTTTCTTTATCTTCGTTTTAATGATTGCCTGGAATTCCGTAAAATGTAGACTGGTTTGACTCCTTGCATTCTCTGACTTATGGGTTAGTGACCTGGGCACTGACCTGAGGCTATTTTTAAAGCCATTTGAACTGAGCTAGAAAAAGGGACACTGTTGAGAACATTTTGACACGAGTCTGTACAAAGGGTGATTGGATCACCTTGATAATGTTTGTCGTGCTTGCTTTTTTTTGTTGTTTGTTTTTCACCATCTCTAGTTTAGCTCTTCTCTTATTAGGCATTTTTTATTTTAACTTGACAATGATCCAGTGTTGCGTAGCATTAAATGTGTTTTGCTTTGTTTTTCTGATTTAGAGTTGTTTACATAGATTACAGTTTTTAAAGTGAGCATGCTGGATTAAATACAGCATTGAAATTTTATGGGTTTTGATATATACAGCCAGCACACACACACACGCACACGCACATGCACACGCGTGTGCATGCATGCCAAGTCATTTCAGTTATGTTCTACTCTGTGCTACCCTATGAACTGTAGCTCACCAGGCTCCTCTGTCCATGGGATTCTCCAGGCAAAGATTTTGGAGTGGGTTGCCATGCTCTCCTCCAGGGGATCTTCCTGACCCAGGGACGGAACACATGTCTCTTAGGCACGTGTTGGGTTCAACCCCCGCATTGGCAGTTGGGCTCTTGACCACTCGTGCCACCTGGGAAACCTGTATATATGTCCAAAAGGGGAAATTTGAAAGGACTAGATGAAAATAATCCAAGAGAACACAGAAGTGGCAGTATTTATAGTTAGTGTGCACTGAGTAAGGGGAAGAGTATCTGATTTGATAAAATGCTTTATAGTAAAGATAGTAATTTATCTTTATCATGTCTAATGCAGATATTTTTCTTAGTCTTCTTTTTGTCTATATATTTTGATGAATGAATTTTATTCTATAGATTATTGATCTTTTATCTTTTCCTTAATAGTTTGATTACCAGTTAATTCTCTTTCACCATTATATATGTTTAATTTGCTGTAATTTAATGTGAGTCTAAGTTGGTTTATATTTTAAAAGTACTTACCTGTCATTTCTCCCACCTCCCTCCCCATTTTTATGGTATTTTAAAAATATGTCTGCTTATTACTTCATGTACTGTTCTATTCTTAGGCCAGTGTATTTTTTTAATTAATGTCCCACAGGACTAAGAATTTCCACCAAATCTTTGCCTTCGAAATCCCTCCTGCTCAGAATTCTTTGCTTATTTCCCTCATGTTTTCTTCCACATTTAGAATTTTTGAGACCGTTCATTCAAAAATTCTCTAGGGATTTTTTTGTTAAATTTGGTTAAATCAGTAAAACGTAAAATATCCTCTTTCTGTAAATTCCATTTAGAAAAGAAACTTAACCTCGTTATCAGAAGGAGTTGCACTAATTTTTTCCCCACTTTAAGTTTGGTTTAATTTATAATCTTGTTCTTTGGTTAGAAAACTTCCTTTTCTATTTTAATTATATGATTTCCTTAATGAATCTTTTTCTTCCCTCACAGAGTGGGTTCAGATGGCTCCGACTCTGTTTTCTAAATTTATTCCAAACATTCTCCCTCGTGCGGTGGAGTCTGAACTGTCTGAATATGCTGCTCAAGATCAGAAGCTTCAAAGAGAACTTATACAGAACGGTTTCACGAGGCAAGTTTTCCTTTCCTTCATGATGAAATGTGTCCATTTCCTCAGCCAGTTTGGCTTGGTAGCGGGGAGGGACTCCAGGTTCTTGGAATGGGAGACATCTACCCGCCGCCTATAGGGCCAGTGCTGAGGTGGTGAGCTCCTTGTCTGTGAAAGTGTTGAAGCTGGGTTTTGACTTTATAGGAGCTGCTGTTAAGTAGATTTTGAAGAAGGAATTGCTCATCGGGTGGGCAGTTAGTCAGGGCAGCCTCCGAAGAGCTCTTCCTACTTTGATCCTCTTACTGTACTCCTTTTGAATATTTGGAAAAACCTTGTCAAAATTTTATGATCAGTTATAAGGTACATTTATGACTAAACTAGCAAAGGATTAGTTTTATGACTAAACTGGTAAGGAGGCTTTAGATTGTGTTTTTCATATTTCCATATTTTCCACTAAATTCTAGTTGTTTCTTCTTAAAAAGTAGGGTATCACTTATATGTGTCCATGAAATTCACTTCCCTTGATTTTGATATAAACACTTTGCTAATATTTCTGAAAGTTGCAATTCAGTGTCCTGGCTTTATCCCAGAAAATCTTTCAAAGTGTGTATCTTCAACAAAAATTACACAAAATTTTTGTGATTCCTCATGGAAAAGCACCCTGTTCTGTAATCAGATCATTGGGAGTGTATAGTAGACCTTTATAATTTTCATAATCCTTCCCTCTCCTTAGCACGGTTGCATGTCTTCTCTTATTTGAATCCCTCACATTAAAGGGAGAAAGTTGTGGAGAGAAAGACACCTGGGTTCCTCCCTGAGGCGTAGTTGTGACCACATAGAGTGGTTGGGCATTGACTCATTTCTCTGGCTTGGGCAGGGGATGGCCACACTCTTTCACAGTTTCTGAGGCCACATTTAGTCTCAGAACACCAGTCTTGATCAAGGTCACTGTTTCTAAGCTTCTTATTTTAGCACCAATTAGAAAAAGAAAGCAGATCCTTTGTTCTTTGTTGGCCCATGGATCGGCATTTGTTCCCTTTGTGTTCCGGTGGCATCTGTATTCATGTGGTAGAGGCCCCACCGAGCAACCCGTCGATCATTATCCACTGGAAGGGCTCAGACAGATGTCAGAAGAAAGCTATGTAGACAGGCCCACGAGCCCACCTTCTCTGTGGCTAGTGAGAGGAACAAAAGGCCGTGGGAGAGTCTGCATGCCAACAGCTGGCTTTTCTCCCTGATGTCCAGTGGTCGGGTGTCTTCTGACATCAACTATAGTATTTCTAACTGTGATACTATTTTCATACACAGAATGAGGCCATTTAATGCTATAGTAATTTTACGTACTCAGTTTTGAAAAGTTGATATAGGTTTCTTTTTTTAAAATAAAGATATTAAAAAGCATACACTGAGAAGTTTTACTCCTGCCTGTCTCCCTGTCTGCTCTCAGCCATTCAGTTCAGTGGCTCAGTCATGTCCGACTCTTTCCAACCCCGTGAATCGCAGCACGCCAGGCCTCCCTGTCCTTCACCAACTCCCGGAGTTCACTCAGACTCACATTCATCGAGTCCGTGACGCCATCCAGCCATCTCATCCTCTGTCGTCCCCTTCTCCTCCTGCCCCCAATCCCACCCAGCATCAGTCTTTTCCAGTGAGTCAACTCTTCTCATGAGATGGCCAAAGTACTGGAGTTTCAGCTTTAGCATCATCCCCTCCAAAGAAATCCCAGGGTTGATCTCCTTCAGAATGGATGGTTGGATCTCCTTGCAGTCCAAGGGACTCTCAAGAGTCTTCTCCAACACCACAGTTCAAAAGCATCAATTCTTCAGTGCTCAGCCTTCTTCACAGTCCAACTCTCATATCCATACATGACCACAGGAAAAACATAGCATTGACTAGACGAACCTTATTCGGCAAAGTAATGTCTCTGCTTTTGAATATGCTATCTAGGTTGGTCATAACTTTTCTTCCAAGGAGTAACCGTCTTTTAATGGCTGCAGTCACCATCTGCAATGATTTTGGAGCCCCCAAAATAAAGTCTGACACTGTTTCCACTGTTTCCCCATCTGTTTCCCAACCATTTTTTTATTGGTTTCGTATGAGCCCCTTCAGCATTTATATCATATACGGGTATAAGCAAGCACAATATGTATTCTTAGTTTTATTCCTTTCTTACACATTCTGTTGTGTAGATGTAGTATAACTTATGTAACCAGTCCCCTATAGATGGCAAATTGAATCATTTCCAGTCGTTTTGCTGTTACAGAGAATGCTGCATGCATAATTTTCGTACTGGTTGTCAGTATGTTTGGAGAGCAAATTCCCTTAAGTTAGATTGCTGAGTCAAGAGTAAATGCAGTGGTAATTTTGATTAATATTGCCGATAGCCCTCCCTAGGGGACTGCGCCAGTTTGCGCATTCACTAAGCGAAGTGGAAGGTGAAAAATAATTACTCAGTTAGTTTCATTTGTGTTTCTCTTATTATGAGTGAGGCTGAGCATATTTTCCTGTGTTTGTATTTCTTTTCCTATAGACAGTTTATGCTTTTTGCTCATTTTTCTATTTCATTGTTAGTCTTTTTTCTTGGTTTCTAGGATCTCTTTCTATATATAGTGAAGAGATTGTTTGCCCAAAATGACAGTTTTTTTTTTTCAGTTTCTTTTGACTTTGCTTATAGTGAGTTTTTGGTTTTTTTATTTGAAGTCATGTGGAAGTTTCTTTTTATTTTATGTAACTAACTTTATCAAGTTTTTCTTTATGGCTTATGCATTCTGAATTATAGTTACAAGTTTTTTCTTGAAATGTTTTAAAAATTAATGCAGAATAAACTGAGTATAGCTCTTGTGTTTTTTCCTAGGCTCACCATAATTTTGAATTATTTTATGCTTTTTTTCCCATGTTATATTTGAATGTTTGCTTTTAATTTTAGAGATGAGCTTATTGATGCTTTTAACAAACAGCTCTCTGAAGGCTTTTATTTCTGTGAAGCAGTGAAGGAAGATAGCTCTTGTAGATTTCTCTGAACACCTGAATTCACCTTACAGAAGAGTGTGGAACACATCCAGAGACATTTTCCTAATCCTAATTTTCGAGGCTGAAGTAGGAGAACAGGGTGCAGGACCGTTTGGTGTGTCCTCGCTCTTAGGTAAAATCTGCTTGGGATGATTTGAGGCACTGACTCGATAAATAATCTCAGGTAACATTGCCTGTGAATGTGAAGGACTAGCCTGGCACTGTTCTGATAAGGTCAGGATGGTCAGGTGCTTTCATTCATATGGAATTTAAATGCTAGTATTCCAAAAGATGATAAAAATGTTTTATTTTACAAACTTGAGTTGAGCTCTTTCTGTTAACATATTATTCTACATTTATTCTGAATATTAAAGGCTGCCTCGTGACTTACTCTGTTGGGTGGTTTGCACAGAGTAGGACCTGCCTTCAGCGGACATTCTGAACTGCTGGGCTAGCTCAGACCAGTCAGAAAGGGTGTGCACACACCATATACTTAACAGCTGACGGCAGTGACCTATGCTTCCAGCACTTGTGTCTGGACCTTCCATACTCTGCGCCTGCCAAACTTGATGCTGCCTTTGATCATTATTTGGCTAGAATTGTTTTGAAGAAATGGTGTCCACTGATGCAAAAAATATCATATAAGCTGTCTAACAAAAATTCTGTTACTGGCAGCCTTGATATGAACAATCGTTTTATGATTTGTGTCTAGCCAGTCACAGGATTCCTGTTCAGCTTTGCAAGCTATTTTTTCATTTAAGGCTGTATTCCATTTACATGATGTAGGGTATGACAGTGCATTGCTTTAATGTGGTTGCCACAGTCTTTGAAATGTTTTAAAATAGTAAGTGAATATTGTCAAATATATTGTCTTTGTAGTTAATGGACAGATGCTTATTTGAGTTTGAGTTTATGTGAAGCATCTTTAGGTGCATAGAAATACAGTATGGACTTATTTCAAAGCTAGAAGTAACATACCAGCTAAAAGCAGTATTTTTTTTTTTAGCATGTTGCCTGCATAGTTGAATTGCTTATTGGGGGAAGGGCAGGTTGTTATCTGCTGCTGTCAAAGATTACATTATGGAAGACAAAGCTCACTAGGGAACTTCTAACACGCGGGCCCTCAGATGGAGCAGCCTCATTCAAACCCATCTATGGGCCTCTTCAAAGCATGTGCCAAATAGCTTTTAAAGGCAAGTAAACAATTCTTGCTGAGTGATTGTTACCTGGATTTCTCGAACAAAATAGAACCTTGTTACGGATATTGTTCTTTTAGCCGAGACTGTCACTCCAGGATCGGGACTTTTTCAATAGTAGCCTGGGTCTGGTTGAGGGCAGCTGAGTTAATAGTGTTCTTGGATAGTGGTTTAACAGCCTCATGTACATCATACTGACATTCTTTGTGCCTCCTGTTGTTTTCATATCCGTATTTTTCTCCTGTTATTTTAACGTGTTTCATTTTTTAAAAAATTTTGGAAATGTGGGAATGAAGTTTGTTTATAGAAGTCCAAGTTCCAAATTCAAGATCCATCCCGTGTCTTCCTTTTTGATCAGCATTAATTTACTTGTTTCAGAGTATTTGGTGAATGCTGCTGTGATGATGTGACTTACCTCTCTTCATAGTTCTTCAGGCACTCTGTCTACCAGCTCTAATCCCTTGAATCTATTTTGTCACCTCCACTGTATTATATAAGGGATTAGATTTAGGTCATACCTGAATGGCCTAGTGATTTTCCCTATTTTCTTCAATTTAAGCCTGAATTTTATAATCAGGAACTCATGATCTGATTTCATTCCAGTCCCAAAGAAGGGAAATGCCAAAGAATGTTCACACTACTGTACAATTGCATTCATTTCACATGCTAGCAAAGTAATGCTCAAAATTCTTCAAGCTAGGCTTCAGCCGCACATGAATTCCATTTACATGATGTAGGGTCTGACAGTGCATTGCTTTAATGTGGTTGGCACAACTTCCAGATGTACAAGCTGGGTTTAGAAGAGGTAGAGGAACCAGAGATCAGATTGCCAACATGTGTTGATTGCAGAGAAAGGAAGGGCTTGCCTTGTAGCTCAGCGGTAAAGAAGCCACCTGCAGTGCAGGAGACTTGGGTCCGATCCCTGGGTTGGGAAGATCCCCTGGAGGAGGGCATGACGACCCAGTCCCGTATTGCCGGGAGAATCCCCATGGACAGAGGAGCCTGAGAGTCAGACATGACTGAGAAACCAAGCACAGAACAGAAAAAGCAGGGGAATTCCAGGAAAACATCTACTTCTGCTTCACTGATTACACTAAAGCCTTTGATTGTGTGGATCACAACAAACTGTGGAAAATTCTTAAAAAGATGGGAATACCAGGCCACCTTAACTTGTCTTCTGAGAAACATATTTGCAGGTCAAGAAGCAACAGTTAGAACCAGACATGGAACAATGGACTGGTTCAAAATTGGCAAAGGAATACATCTAGGTTATATATTATCACTCTGCAGAGTACATCATGTGAAATGCCAGGCTGGATGAATCACAAGCTGTAATCATAATTGCTGGAAGAAATGTCAATAACCTAAAATATGCCAGAGATACCACCCTTATGGCAAAAAGTGAAGAACTAAAAAATTTCTTGATGAAGGTGAAAGGGGAGAGTGAAAAAGCTGGCTTAAAACTCAGCCTTCAAAAAACTAAGATCATGGCATACAGTCCTATCATTTCATGGCAAATAGAAGGGGAAAAAGTGAAAACAGTGACAGATTTTATTTTCTTAGACTCCTAAATCATGGTGACTGCAGCCGTGAAATTAAAAGATGTTTACTCCTTGGAAGGAAAGCTGTGACAAACCTGAACAGCATAATAGAAAGCAGAGACATCACCTTGCCAACAAAGATCTGTATAGTTAAACCTATGGTTTTTGCAGTAGTCATGTGGATGTGAGAGTTGAACCATAAAGAAGGTTGAGCACCAAATAATGGATGCTTTTGAAATTGTGGTGCTGGAGAAGACTCTTGAGAGTCCCTTAGACAGCAAGCAGACCCAACCAGTCCATCTTAAAGGAAATCAGTCCTGAATATTCATTGGAAGGACTGATGCTGAAACTCCAATACTTTGGCCACCTGATGCAAAGAGCTGACTCTTTGGAAAATACCCTGATACTGGGGAAGACTGAATGGAAAAGGAGAAAGGGGGCAACAGAGGATGAGATGGTAATATAGCATCACCAGTTCAGTGGACATAAATTTGAACAAACTTTGGGAAAGACTGAAGGACAGGGAGGCCTGCTGTGTTGCAGTCCTGCTGTGCTCGGTTGCAGAGTCGGACACGACTTAGTGACTGAACAGCAAAGCCTTGATGATGCTACTGTAAGATTCTCAGCCGGCTTTTGTCAAATAGTGTATTAACAATAGAGGTGTTCAAAAGCAGCATTAGGGTGGATCTGTTTAGATTTGTTAGGCTGTCTAAACCTAGTTCATGCTAAGTTTTTCTCTAAATGCTCGGCTGAGAGAAAAATCCTTCAGAGACCATTTGGCATGTTCTCTTTCTTTTGGTCCTTAAGACTCCTCATCCAGCTTAGCAAGAGGTTTCTGTCCTGGTCTTGATTGTAACCAGAGAAAGTGGGAAACTTTGGTAATCTGGAAGATTACACAAAAGCATGAAATAAATACTTGGGCTAGCATTTTAATCCATCTGTGGAGGCTATTTATTAGTTATGCACTAATTTGTTAATTTGGCAAATATTTTGTTTTTCTACTCTACGCTTAGATACTGCTTCTAGATACTGAGTGAACAAGACAGGCAGAGTTTCTATTTTTATGGAGCTTATTCTCTGCTATTGAGAGACAAATAGCAAACATAACCACATTATTTCGAATACTAATGAGTGCTACACAGAAAGTGAGACAGAATATAGGGTAGAGAGTACCTGAATAGGGCATGCACGAGGGGCTGTTCCCCTCACTTTAGTGATGTATGCCCCTGAGGAGAATTCCAGCTAAACAGTAAGGAGATAGCAATGTGGCTAACTTGGGAGAAGAGTGTTGCAGGTATAGAAAAAAGTACAGAAGTGCTAACATTTCCAAGGGACAGAAAGAAAGAGTGGCTGAAGTATAGTGAACAGAGAGAGAAAATGGGTGTGGAGAGGTAGATAAGAGCCATAACTCATAGGGCTGGGAAAATAAATTTGAATTAAAGTTGATTTTTTTTAAGTGTCATAGAAAGCCACCGAAGGGCTTTTATTCAGAGACTTGAAATCATCTTAAACATGCTTTTAACATAAGATAGCTCTGGCTCTTGCCTGGGCTGATTCTAAGATCTTGCAGTGGTGTAGGGGAGAGGTGATAGTGGATTGGGGTTGGCATTGTAGCTGTGGGGTTGAGCAGTGGTTGATTTGGGGTTAGGTCTTGAGACAGAATGCTCCAGAGTGGGGCAAAGAGAGGAATCAAGGATGAGCTAGGGTTTGGGGCCTGAGTAGTTGGGTGGATGGTGGTGCGGTTCACTGAGGAAGGCGTGGGGCTGAAACGCATTCTGGACGTGGTAAGTTTGCAGAACGTGGAAGCCATCCAGGTGACAGTGGCGGTGAGAAATCTGGACCTTACGAGACCGAAGTGTCAGGAGGGAGCCAGAGCTGGAGAAGAAATCTGGGAGCCATTGGCATAAGGGTCATATCTCAAGTCGCAGGACTGGTGTGATCACTCTCCCAGGCTAAGGAGAACATTCATGGAGGAGAAGAGAACGTGGCCAAGGACAGAGCGCTGGGCAGAACTCGAAGTGTTTCAGGAAGGAGGAGGTCAACCGAGTAAATGCTGCTGAGACTGAGGAAGAAAAAGCTAGTGGACTGGTTATTATTACTCATTATTTAGGCATTTTAGTCGTTTGTCTGGGCTATTGTCTAAGAAACAGCAGAGACAAATGGAGGATTTACAAATAGCATAGAACTCTTTATTTTCCTATCTCTTAAGTGGACCTCGAACTTCTGTAGGTATTTAGGCAATACTGTAGGTATTTAAGGTGAACTGGTCACTGTATGTAAAGGTTCATGTTCTGTCTGCAAGAAGGGTATTCATTAAGATTTCTGAAATTTTTTTCAGAAGCTTTAAGCAGTTTTCAATCCCATAATAGGGCTCTTAGGGGAAGGTTTTGATTTATTCTATTTCATAGTTGAAATTTGCCCTGTTATATGCAGTTCACCAGGGATATTGTTAATAGAGCCTGGATTTGTCTTCAAAGACAGTTTAGTCTGAACCAGTTTCTAGGACCCATCTTTATAGATAATCCTTCCTTCATTTAATGGCTTCCTATATTTAAAAGGTAGCACCTTGTGGCTCAGACAGTAAAAGTGTCTGTCTACAACGCGGGAGACCAGGGTTCAATCCCTGGTTTGGGAAGATCCCCTGGAGAAGGAAATGGCAATGCACTCCAGTACTATTGCCTGGAAAATCCCATGGACAGAGGAGCCTGGTAGGATACAGTCCATGGGGTCGCAAAGAGTCGGACACGACTGAGCAACTTCACTTTCACTTTCATTCAGGTTATAAGTGACTCAGCTGCTGTTTACAAGTTTAATGTCAATTTTAAAATAGGTTGTTAAAACTGAAAAACCTACTCTACTTCCATCATCAGTGATGCTAATTCATTTCTCCTCTGCTTTGGTGTGTGAAGATGTCAGTCAGTTCTGTTGACTCCTTCTTTTCTTGTCCCCAGAGGTGACCAGTCCCGGAAGAGAGCTGGGGATGAGTTGACTTATAGTAAGTAATGATGCTCCTTACCACCTTTGATGGTTTTGTGATGTAAAGCAGCCACTGGCTATCCACAGAGTTCCTGATGCTGGTCTCCAGGGGCCCTGGGTATGGTCAGGGTCAGACTCTTGTAAGCCGTGGCAGCTCTGAGCCCAGTTGCTGGTGGTAGTTCCCAGGCAGTTCTCAAGAGGCTGCCAGTTCCTTCGTCTCCACTAGAATGAGATAAGTGTCCAGACTCAGTTCTGGGTGATATGGTCCCCTTTCTCGTCATTCACAGCCACATGGTTTTGAGGGTTTTTTTCCTGATCTACTTTCAGGAGAGGAGTGAGAAATACGTGTCACATAAGCAGATTTCTGCCATTACCAGATGCTGGCTGCTGTTGATACTTCGCCCTTTTCCAATGGTGTTTTTTTTTTTTCCCCCCCAGCTCATCAGCCTGTGCAAGTTCCAGAGGGTACAGATAGTGAATGTATTGAATGTACTTTACTTCCTGAAAAGAGGACACTGGAGCTGCAGAGACTGTGTTCAGAGCACAGCGGGGGTCCCGCAGACACTCAGGAGCCGTGTCACCAAGCTGTTCTTGGAAGAGGATGCTGGACTTCTTACTTTGGTTTGTAATTAAAAAAAAAAAAAACTAACAAAAACAAAACAGTTGCTGCTAGACTTGGGGATGATTTTGAAATGGGACAATCTTCTAACGAGTTTATCTACAGATTCCGCGAGGAACACACATCATGAAGAGTGACCATTGCTAAGTGAGATCCGGCAGCCAAAATCAGCAGCTTCCTCCAAAAAATACAAGAGCAGAAGAATTTTTTAAAGCACTTGTTTTGTTCATTTGTGGACTTAGCACTTTGGCATATTGGTTTCACACATCAAGATGTCTTTTGCTTTAAAATCAAGCAGATCATTACAAAATACAGTATTTTTCACCCATAACCAAAACGACCCCCTTTAAAAGAAAATGAGCTGGTCTTTGTTTAGCGTTAGAAAGTCTTGTTACAGGAAAATGCTAACTCTGCTTCCAATATAACTCCTCCCCTCCCCCCCGTCAGTTCATAACTCTTTTCTACTCTGTGCCTTGAGCTTTGTGCACTTTGCAGCTCTGTGACCATGTTGTCAAATTCACAAATACTTCCCGAAAAAGCTGATGGCATTACAGTCTGACCCGCCAAGATGTCGGGTATGACTTCATAGCAGGACGCTGAAATCAGTGCGGAGAGAGAAACATGTTGCACACGGGTCAGATTTCCCCCTGCCTCGCAGTGGTGTTTTCTTGTTAAATGTTGGGGACCAACTCTTGCAGAACATTACCATTCCTCTGTCATTTAACAGTCTCTCCCCAGCTGCTGTAGCGTTGGCATTATATTAGTTTAAGGTTGGGCAGTACTTTAGTACTGACGCTCCCTTTTAATACTGTTGAGAATTACCCAGTGGTCAAAGCTTGTTCCTATGATGCTCTAGGAAGCAGATATGGTTATTAAATCCAAACATAATCAGTAGTGTGGTTTTCCTGATCAGTCTCATTTTAAATGGGTGAGATAAGTACTTTAAAAAGTCTGCAGTCTGTAGCTTTTAAAAGATTATATTCAAGTGTCATAGAGAAGAAGTAGCACTGCTGTTTTAAGGCTCCCTTCTGGCTCTGGCCAAGCTAGATTTTCTGTTTCCATACACTCACAGTGCTATTTAGTTCCTTATAAAAGACTCTGAAGCTTACTCTATTGATTTTGAAAGGCAAAGGAAAATAGATGCAACAAGGGGAAAATGTTTTTCTTATCAGTTTTGCTTAAATCTAAATCAAGCACATCTTGACTCTCTTTGGCTTTGTTGGCTATGTCCTCTTCAGAGGACTGGAGGCAAAAAAAGAAGACATACCAGGGATACTGACTATCACACTTGTGATTTGCAGGTTGTTCGTAGAATTGCCTCTGCCAGTTCACTTGGTCCTTTTGCGAGAGCAGGCTTGGGGTGAGTTCGAAGTGTAGTGTTAGGCGCAAGTCAAGTCATCGAATAGAAATCCTCTATTTGTAAAATTAGTATTCAGAGAACCAAAAGTTAAAGGTTGCCAGGTTTATTTTTTAAGTACTTATCAACCAGAGTTGGTAGATTTTGAGGAGGACTTTAACATGTGCTCCTTTAATGCCGTGAGCATTTTGGATTATATTGATAAACACTGAATTACTGTTAAGACTATTAACAGGCTGTCATTGTGCCCTGTACAGTTTGATTTGCCACATCATAACATTCTAATGTCAAGGAAGAATTCTCTTTTATCATAAAGTTCAAATTTTACTTTATTCAGAGGAATGCTTGCTGCAGGCTTATAATACCTGCAACCAAATTCTCTCAAGTAGTTTTAATAATAATATTTCTGAAAAGGAATGAAGTTGGAATGTTTCATTAAATGTGGATGAATTCTTCATTATCCTAGTAATGTACCCAGATGCTTTTGGGGGAAGGAAGAATTCTTCTACCAACAACGGAACCTTCCCAATAAAAGCATCACATCAGGATGTGAATTGGCATTAAAATCTTTGGATGCTTTTTGCATTGTTTAGTTAATGGGGAATATTTTGTATTGTCTTCTTTTATTATTATGTGTGTGTTAACAAAGTGGGCAGAGTAAAGTCTGCAGAATTTAGTCTCTGTAAATTTTTGCACAGTGGCTGCAGCTTGCTGTGGGTGAGGGCTTAGTGGCGCAAAGCTATGACTGGAAGGCACTGGAGGAGCACTTCTGCCGGTGCATTCAACCTGGCTCTTACCCATCCTAGCCTTTTGAGGTATATGCAGTGTGAAGAATTTATTTCTTTAACTCAATATTGACCTTGCTTATTTAATTGGGATTCTTAACAAAATTGTTAGTCTGCAGAGAAAAAGTAAGAAATGCCTCCATTTTGTATTGACTAACACTGTCTGCCTCAAAGTATTTCCTTCACATGTTCACTTGTATTTTTGCCAGTACAGTATGTAGTTTACACACCATAGTTAAACACTGGCTTTTTATGGGGCCCAAATCATCAAAGGCAGAAAATTGTAAAGCAGGTTGATCGTCTCATGAGTCAACACATGTAGTTGGTTTGCCAAACGGACTGGTGTATATATGTGGCCTGAAACTGGACCCTCCAGAGAAAGCCATTTCACTCACTTTGGAATGGTGACACTTAACACCAATAGATGAGTGTTGTCTGGAGAGGGTACTTATTTTAAAGTTGGCATTAAGCTTCAGTGTGTGTCGTCTCATATCCTTCGCTAGTCACAGCTGCACCCTGACCTGACTGCTGTGTTTTCTGTGGGGCAGAGAGCAAAGCCTGGTGTTGTCACTCTTCATCTGCTAGTTCTTAGATAGGAGTTAGTGAAAAGAGTCTAATACCTGGGCGCATGAGTTGTGCATTATTAAATTTTGTGGAAAAGTGACTTTTTTCCCTGTCCCTTTTACGAGTTGGAGGCGGTTCCCCTCCCTTCCTTCCGGGTGCGGGATGAAAGTCAACGTGTGAGTAAGTGAGCTTGCAGAAGAGTGGGCTGTGGCGATAGCGCGGCACGCACGTGTCTCCCCAGTGCCACAGCCCCGTGGCACTGTCACTCCTCTTGCTGCACGCCTTGCTTTCTGTCAGGTTGCAAATTTGCACACACAAAGAATTCCTCAGGAAGAGTTTGCACACGCATCACCTCGCTATAATATTCTGTACTGGCCAAACAAGGGATATGGAAGTTTTTCAACACAAAAGGAGAACTTCAGAGTGATGGTCTGTGCACACGTACAAACAAAGGTAATGGTGATCTCGCAAACACAATTGGTTTCTGGAGCTAAGTGAGCAGGAACGCTTGTGTCCTAGTATTTAAAGAAGCTGTTTACTCTCCCAGGGTCACCCTTCCGATCTCGTCTTCTCATTGAGACTGGCTCTGTTTTCTTTTCTGTGTTTTTTCTTTTTTTTATTGCAGTTTATTGTTTCCATGATTATTACATGAGGCATTACCCTTGAGCTAAACTTCAGTTGTCCAATAAGCAGCTAGTATTAGATAACGTTGTTCTATGAATATACACTAACAAAACAGAACCCCTGCATTAGTTATCCAGTCATTGTTTGGATGTTTTCCTTTTTTTTTTTAATGGTATGTCATTGAGCTTCAGAGTATTACGTTGACTTTAATCCACTTTAGACCACTTAATGGGAGTTTAAAATTTAAGATCAGAATATGAATCCCTTGACATACACCTAGAAGAGATTTATAAGGACCTTTTTAGTTGTGATTACTCTTTTCAATAAGATTGCATAAGATGAAATTTCTGTTTATCAGAAGTTAAAACAGAGGTCATAAGTATCCATGGAGAAATGGCTTTCCCATTATTTTCCTTACCGAGTTGAAATTTGCCCCAGTTTCTGGCCACCAGGATCTGTGAAAGGACCTTTGTTCTTTTCAAGGGAAAGGATTCCTCTTCTATTCCCACTGTTCATTAACTAAGTCATTGACACTTTCCCATGTCCACTGGCCAAGACCTCATTTCAAAGCTCTTTCCAGAGCCAAGTGGCACACATACCTATACTATTTCTGCTTATATTGGTGGAGTGGCTGTGGGAGAATTAAAATGCTAATCAGAGGTACATTCTTATAGGACCGTAGGATATATTGTACCCCTGCTGATTAGAAATTATCTTCATTTCTAGTTGGATTGCATTGTTTAGAAATGCAATGTGTTATTGGCTTATAATTCTGGGAAATTGATAGTGTGGCTCTGAGGTGACTTCTGTGGTTTGAAAAAATAAATATTTTGTATTGATTCTCAAATGCCCTTTCAGTGTTGTGACTATGTACTAAATGCAATAAGACTGTGGCTGTTGTCTTCAAAGGGTATGTCTTGTTCAACAGTTGGCAATTTCATTGCTCTCATTGGCCCTGTTTGTCAATATTACAGCCATGCAATTCAGAAGTTGTTGTTCAGATGTGATGTTGTGGGGAGCTATGACTGGAGACAGAAATGCTGGAGAGTAAATGGGAGGCCAAATGCAGACAAAAGGCTCCTGCCACCCACCAGCATAGCCAGGGCAAGGATGAAGCAGTGAAGTCTAGTTCCTGGTGGTCCTTGTTTGTCAGCATGGTGGAGCTTAGAACAGGGCGTTCTGTACATCAGCTCTTTCATGAATCCAAGGTGAACAAAATGGTAGATGAAACTCTTACTGACTGGGGATTCAGAGCCAGTGACTTTGGCTCTGACCTTTAACTCTTGGTGGATTTTGAATCACTCCTTCTGTATTAGGGTGTATACCATCACTCTAAAACATTGTGGTTAATGAAATAAATTTTGTACAGACGTCCTTGGCCTTGTTATGTTAATACCTGGTGTACTGGAACTTTGTTATAATACAGAATATATGGTTTTGCTTTATAGTGCATTCATGATGCTTCCTAAATGATAATGGCACTCCGTATTCTACCACGCTCATTAGCCTGCAGCGTGAGTGGCCATCCTGGCCTCTGTACCAGTGTGAGTGTGTGCATGTGATAGTGATCAGTGATGACCAAATTGGATTTATCTCAGGAATGCAAATTGGTTAATGTTAGGAAATCAACAGATTAACGTGTGATCAGATTGTCAGTGAAAATCCAAAATATCTACAAGGCAGGTTAGTAGCCTTGTGAGTTTATCAGGGTTGCTACAACACAATCCATATGCAAATATTGATTACGTTTTCATGCAGCAATCACAAGCAGTAATGTCTGTAAATTTTTAAAATATTGTTAAGAAATAGAATTTATACTAGGAACAGGAAAGTCATAAAGTACCTAAAATCTTAATAAAAGATACATAAGCCCTTTAATGAAAAATTGATAATTTTTAAAAACACCTTTGTTGACATAAATAGACAGTGGTTGGTAAGATCATCTCAGTCTCAACTCTTTCTCTGAATCTGATAGTAGATTAATTACAAAAAAAAAATCCCAGCTGATCTCATAAAGAAGGTGAGGTGTGAGGAGAGCTAGGATTATCAGAGTATGACCCTTACTGTGAAATACAGTGAGTGCTTAAAACACTGTGAAGTTGGCACAGAGATGATAAGTAGATGAATGGACAGGAATAAAGAGCTCAGAAACTGACCCACTCATGTTCCAGAACCAAATTTTGTTAAAGGTAGTCATTGCAGATCAGTGAGGAGGGGGACAGATTATTCCTTAAATGGGGCTTCAGTAATTTTTCACAAACGAAAAGTGAATTGGACTTCAACCTTGGCACCAGACAAAAAGTCAGTCCCAAGTGGATTAAAGATTTACTGGATTAAAGTTAAAACTGTAAAACTTAGAAGATGATATAGAAGAATATTTTTTATGACTTTAGGGGGAAGGGGAAAAGGTGCAAACCATTAGTTAAGAGATAAATGATTTGGCTGCACTAATAGTAACTACTTTTGTTTACCAAACATGCCACAGAATGAAAAAGTAAGACCAAACTGGAACAAGACACAGATAATCATGATATATACATAATTGTTAAAAAGCACCTGAATGTATATCAATAAGAAAGCAACAACTCAGGAGAGAATTGGGCAAAAAGCACAAGTAGGCATTTCACAGAAAAAACAAAAATGGCCCATAAGCATGAAAAAATGTTCAGCCTTAGCAGTAATCAGGAAACACACACTGAAACCATAAATAGCAGTTTCTAGTCCCCATATTCAGTTCAGTTCAGTCACTCAGTCATGTCTGACTCTTGGTGACCCCATGAATCGCAGCGCGCCAGGCCTCCCTGTCCATCACCAACTCCCGGAGTTCGCTCAGACTCATGTCCATCGAGTCGGTGATGCCATCCAGCCATCTCATCCTCTGTCGTCCCCTTCTCCTGCCCCCAATCCCTCCCAGCATCAGGGTCTTTTCCAATGAGTCAACTCTGCATGAGGTGGCCAAAGTACTGGAGTTTCAGCTTTAGCATCAGTTCTTCTAATGAACACCCAGGACTAATCTTCAGAATGGACTGGTTGGATCTCCTTGCAGTCCAAGGGACTCAAGAGTCTTCTCCAGCACCACAGTTCAAAAGCATCAATTCCTGTATTGGCAACAATTAAAAAGTCAGGAAGCGGGGGAGGGATAAATTAGAAGCTTGAGATTAACAAATGCAAACTGCTATATGTAAAATAGATAAACAACAAGGCACTACTGTGTAGCACATGGAACTGTTCAGCATCCTGGGGTTGACCATAGTGGAAACGAATGTATGTATGTATAACTGCGTCACTTTGCTGCATAGCAGAAATTAATGCAACGTTGTAAGTCAACTACAGTTTTAAAAGGGGGAGACGGGTCAGGAAATAACTAAAAATTGCAGAGGTTGTGACAACAGGAACTTCATCTGCTACTCTGCGCATAAGTCAGTACTACCACTTTGGAAAATAGTATTGGCTAGTGAAGTTGAGAGTCAGGTATATCTTCCAGTTTTAGAGAAAATCACGTCAGATGTGAATATCCAGGAACCACGTACAGGAGTGGTCACAACAGCAGTGTTTGTAGTAACCAAAAGGAAAAGAGAGCCAGCTACCCGTCTACAGGGAAATGAAGAGATGAAGTGTATGTGTGTGCATGGGATCTGTGTCAAGTCCTAAGTGCAGCAAACAGCTTTGTGCATCAATCTGGGTAAGTCTCAGAAACCACATTGAGTTAAAAAGAAGCAAATCAAAAGTATAGTCAGCCTAATTACATTTATATAAAGTTCATAACCAGGAAAAACAGTATATTGTATAGGGATTCATAAGTAGTAAAACTGTAAAGAGATTGATTAACATTTAAGACCATGGGGCTTCCCTGATAGCTCCTGGTTCAGTTCCTGGGTTGGGAAAATGCTAGAGAAGGGATAGGCTACCCACTCTAGTATTCTTGGGCTTTCCTTGTGGCTCAGTTGGTAGAGAATCTGCCTGCAATGTGGGAGACCTGGGTTTGATCCCTAGGGAAAGGCTACCCATTCCAGTATTCTAACCTGGAGAATTCCATGGATTGTATAGTCCATGGGGTCTCAAAAGAGTCGGACACAACTGAACGACTTTCACTTTTCAAGACCATGGTCTCCTTGAAGGTAGGGTAAAGGGAAGTGAGAACAGAGAACACTGGCTTACAAGCAGTTCAGAATTAGTAACATTTTGATCTTAGTAAACATGTCAGTTCTTAAGTTAACATCTAAATTCAGTGCAAAGCCAATCTAAACACCAAAAGTATTTTAAGTGTAAGTAAAACATTTGTGTGAAAGTATGAACAGATGAAAATAAAATCTTCATCAAAAGGGGGAAAAGAAGAGGAACTTACTGTACCAAAAACACTTTTTTTTTACAATGGCAATTAAAATTTTACACTTGTCAAAAGACAAGTTAATGGAAGATGGTTTACAATAGATTCAGATGCTTTTAAACATCTTAAGATGTTAAAGGTGGGTATTTAAAATGGTTCTTATCATGACAGATTATTCAGTGGAAGGTGCTAATACAGCTGGCGAAAATTCAGTCATACAGTTCACCAAAAGAAATTCCAGATGGACTAAAAATGAACAAGGTTAAAGTTATAAAAACTAGAAGACAATACCATTTGTATTTTCTTGAGGTGGGAGACGTTAGGTCTATGAATGTAAGCAATGGTCTGAAAACAGAACCCTGTGTAAATCAATCACCCGACTACACTCTGTAGAGCACTGACCCAGCATTTGTACATACATATATATTTTTAAATTGTCTGTGTACTGTACTAATACACGTAAGACAAAAATAGATGAGAAAAAAACATGAGGTGAAAATGTTTTAAAATACTTTTTGTGTGTATTGTGATTAAAAAGAAAAAACCCTTTACTTCTTCTGAAAAGTTTAGTAAGAGCCATATTATTAAAAATGCTTCATTATTTTTGAAACTCCTAGTTTTAACACTTCACAATAAAAGCAATGTGTGATTCTAAGGTAAGTTTATTTTAATGCTAAGTTCTTACAGCTGTTGTAGCTGGAAAAAAAAAAAACAAACCACTTCATTAAGATGTGGGTCCAGATGACTTGGCTTTCTGAAAAACAATACTGTTTTAAGTTCCATCTACTAGTCTTAAAGTGTTTGTTGAAATCTTTGTAATAAATTCATCTGTCTCACTGTCACTCATTGTTCTTGCTCAATAATTGTGAGTGTGGTAATTTTATTATTAACAAATGGGTTCAAGACCTACTGAAACTCACTTTTGAATTTTAGTTCCCAAGTTTGAGTGTGCTCTTACAAGACGTATTATAGGTGACCGATTTTGGACAACACATTTTCGTAAAGCTGGAATCGTGTCTAGCTATTTTTGAGATGCTCTTAACATGAATTTCTTCAGAAAAAGTAGCAACTTTCTTTCTCATTATTAGTATAGCATCTTTACTTTGAAGGGTTGGATAAAGTCTGTCTTTGTTTTTAAAGTACCTTCGTGATTGCGTTATTGACAGGCACTTGTCACCACAAAAAGGTTGGCAAATTGCAAACGTGTTTTTATCACTAAAAAATAAAGAACATATTTAATACTGACAATACTTTTTCAGATGTTACTGTGAGATAACCAACAAACCTCTTCTGGGATTTAAATTTCTCCATCTCAGAAAATGGGGCTGATCAGGTGGCTCAGTGGTAAAGCATCAGCCTGCCAGTGCAGGAGCCGCAGGAGACTTGGCTTAGATTCCTGGGTCCGGAAGAGCCTCTGGAGAAGGAAATGGCAACCCACTCCAGTATTCTTGCTGCAGTAGCGATAATCCCATGGACAGAGGAGCCTGGTAGGCTACATACAGTTCTTAAGGGCGCAAAGAGTCAGACACAACTGGGCATGCACACACACACACATCTCGTAAAATATTGTAAAGATCCTCTCATGTAAGGTCAAGTCTAAGTCCAGTTGCCTTGTGGGGGTGCTCAGACCACAATTTTCAAGAAGAGAATGGTGTCATCACAGCATTGTGGAATCCCACTGCTCCTTTCAGAATATATCACTTTTTTAAACCAGTTTTGGGGGAGTGAGGCCTCCCAGGTGGAGCAGTGGTTAAGAATTCACCTGCCAACGCAGGAAATGCAGGCTTTGTAGATTCAGTCCCTGGATCTAGAAGATTCCCTGGAGAAGGAAATGCCAGCCCACTCCAGTGTTTTTGCCTGGAAAGTTCCATGGACAGAGGAACCCGGCAGGCTACAGTCACAAAGAGTTGGGCACTACTGAGCCGAGCATGCGTGCACGCGTGCATGGGGAAATAGAAAAGCCATTAGAAAACCACAGTAGTAATTGCTGTAGACAAGATCTACTGATGAATGCTAAATTAGTATATGGAAGTTGTTGAAGGAGAAATAGGATAGTTGCATAAACTCAAAAGTTGTCTCACCAAATAATGTAGTTTAACATATGTATAGAAATTCTGTGATATTTCTGCCTTCAGGAAGTGGATTTTAGTTAAACTCCCCCTGGATATGGGCTGGACTCAGTGACTGGCTTATGAGTATGGCAAAGGTTTCTTCACGGAGAAACCTGGGGGCAGCCCCTTATAACCATGTGATCGCGGTTCACATCCCAATCATGAGTCATGTTAGGTATCCTACCCCTGAGGAGGACACTTCACCTCTGTGGTGTCAGACAAGAGGGGGACTTTGTCCAGGACACCTGACTGCCCTTCTTAAAGGTCATGAAAAACCAGGGGAAACCAAAACCTGTGACATGTGAAGGTAAGTACAGAGTCATAGTGACACAATGCCATTTGGCATCCTGGGATTGAAAAAAGATGTAAGTGGAGTAATGAGAAATCTGGATAAAATCTGAGACACGGCATTCCTCTGATGACTTCTTCGTTTCGAGAAATGTCACGGTTGTCAGATCAAATTGTGCGCTTAGTTGTGTCCAGCCCTTTGTGACCCTGTGGACTAGTCCACCAGGCTCCTCTTTGCTTGGGGTTTTCAGGACAAGAATCCTGGAATGGGTTGCCATTTCCTCTTCCAGGGATCAAACCCATGTCTCTGATGTTTCCTGCATTGCAGGCAGTTTCTTTGCTTGCTGAGCCATTGGGGAAGCTCGTATCATAGTTACCTGAAGTTTAAACCCTAGGGGAAACTGGGGGAAGGATTTATAGAAACACTGTCCTGTCTTTGCAACTCCTGGTATGTAAACCTAAAACTGTTTCCCCAAGAAAGCTTTTTATTATTATTATTAATCTCATGGGTTTCTCAGAATTATAAGTGGATATGATTCCTCTGTAGAGAACCACAGTGATTCCATTGAACACATAGCTACTGGGGCTGTTGGCTCATCAAAAGTCTGTTTTGAGATGGATAAAAATGTCCACCCTCAAATTGGAGGGTCTGAGCTTAACAAACTCTCATGTGAATCACATGTTTCATTCATAGCTCCTCTTGCTGTAGTTGATTGTACATGTTGGTTTCCAATCAGGGCTAGAGAATTGGATTGACTTCTGGAGAGCATGTCATTGCAGCCCATCGGAGGAAGCTTTGATGGAGGAGCAGTTAACGTCCTTGGCGTGCAGTCAACGAGTGGGGTCATTGCTGGGCACTAAAGGAGCCCTCTCCTGGCTGCCTGAACTCTCTGCTCTCAGGCTTTCCAAAGATAACCTGGTTAGTCAGACCTTCCCAAGTTCCACAGACCTGGAGTTCTCCAGTCTACTGAAAGTCATGCTAAATCAAGCTATTCCAAGGCAGCAGTGTGAAGGGGGCGGGAACCGTGTCAGAGCTACAAGGAAAGCAAGAAAATTAAAGGTACCAGACCCATCTGTTAGTACAGGAAAGGAGGTCAAAGAGAAGCAGCAGGCATGCTGTGGGCTTTCTGACTGTGGGTTGTCATCTTACCAGGGGTGCAAGGGGGTCTTGGCAGGAAAAGTGGGAAAATTCAGGTGCAAGGCAGTGCTTGAGGGTAGGTTGATGTAAAAGCATTTGTAAGAGCCGAGACTTGCCGGTCTCATCCCGCCATCTCAGGCAGGGCCCAGGGATAGCCCTCACAGGCCGGAGACATGGGGACCTGGAGACCCAGAGGCTAGCGGGCAAGTACAGATGTGGACCAGGACTTCTGAGAGGCCACGTGGGGCCATGCAGATAACATAAGCTCTTCACTCAGATGCATTTGGGGTCATGCATTTGGAGTTACCAGGCTTGGTAACTCCTGGTCCTACGTGTTGTGTGTCCCCATGCAGGTCACTTCAGGTCTCTCAGCCTCGGTTTGCTCTGCTATAAAACCCATCTCCTTCTGCACATAATTTAGAGAATTTGCTCTTCCCTATTCCACACAGTTTGGACAGGGCTGGTGAAACTCTCCTTCCTCCCTCAGCCTTTGGGTGGGCGTGTTACCTGAGCCAATCAGCTTTCTCCCCTGGAGATGGAGTTTTGAGCAGAGCCGTTTGAAGCCTGAAAGAGGCTCCAGGGACTGGATTGGGATCTGCCTGCTGAAATCCTGGCGCCACCAGGCTCTTGTTCCCACAAAGGCTAGCTCTGCCGTCCACTTGGCGACCACACTTCCTTCACTATAAGGGGTGAAGGTCAGTGTTTGCTTCTTGCAGCCCAAGTGTCCTAAGATCTCCAGATCTCCTGGATGATCTGTGTGATCCCTTTTCAATAAATGGGGCTTTGTTACCTGCTTTGGAGCTTTTCTGAAACAAAGTGGTGAACAAATAAATTAATATGAAATGGAGCAGGGCCCTGTGGTCCTTGTCCTGCCCCCCTACCATGTCGTCAGTCTGCCTTTTGTGGAAAAATTTAGTCAAAGAATAATCAGAGAAGTGAGAAATGCAGAAATGAAAACAGTCAAAGGAGACCGAATAATAAGGTTGTAGTCATTAAGCACAGCCAAGGACCTGTAGTTCCTTCTCAAGTTAGTTCAGTCGCTCAGTCGTGTCTGACTCTGCAACCCCGTGTACTGCAGCACGCCAGGCCTCCCTGTCCATCACCAACTCCCAGAGTTTACTCAAAGTCGTGTCCATTGAGTCAGTGATGCCATCCAACCATCTCATCCTCTGTAGTCTCCTTCTCCTCCCTCCTTCCATCTTTCTCAGCATCAGGGTCTTTTCCAACGAATCATTCTTCACATCAGGTAGCCAAAGTATTGGAATTTCAGCTTCAGCATCAGTCCTTCCAATGAATATTCAGGACTGATTTCCTTTAGGATGGACTGGTTGGATCTGGACTATAGATGATATTCTGAACCATATCCTGTGAGGTGTCTTATCGATACTGAAACCCCAGGTGGGAGAAGTTAACTACACGATGACCAGACTACCCACAGCCTAAGCTGCTACAATTCCAAGAACAAGCCTCAAAGAAATGGGAATGAATGGACACTGGAACCGAAGGTTAACTGTACCTAAAACGACCAGGATAGTGCTGGTCAGACCATTGGTGACCAATCTGAAGATGATTGTCAGGGTAGACTGTGCTGTTTCTTCATGTAGCCCCTTCTGTCTTATAAAAGCTCTTGTCCTACTGGTTGCCAGGGTGGTGGTGGGGTGGGGGAGTCGGCCTTTGAACAGATGTCCACCATCCCACCACCACCCCTTCCATTGTAGGCATCTAAAATAAAGCAAACTTCCCTTTCCACCAACCTGGCCTGTTTATTGGCTTTTGAGCAGCACTCACTGAACCCCAAACATACTTTCAGTACCAAATACATTTAAAAGATGGAGTCTACGATTTCTTCCTCCTCTGCAGTTTCTCTCTGGGTAGAAATGGGGGATGCTCAGTTGATCCCAAAGCCAAGGTCCCCAGAATGGAGTAACCAGGCACATCGTTCCTAAGAGCCCGCATCCTTGGTCAACCCCCCCCCCCCGCCGCCCCCCCGCCGCAGAGAAACCCAGTTGCACGCTCATGCCAGCCCTGTCCGGGCACTGCGTGTCTTGTAGCCCCGGTTAGCACTGTTTGATAAACAGCCAAACACTTCCAGCTGCAGCTCTCCTGCGGCTGACCATTTGTAAATTGCTTTTGCCCTACTGCCTGACAGCGTGAAAAACACATTTTCAATCTGCAGGTAGCAGTAGGTGTATTTCTATCACAGCATTTCTGAGCTCCCAGGGACAACCTGACATGCTGCGCGCTGGGGGTGGCACCTGGCCCTGGAGAGGACAAGTGATGTTCTGGGCCAATGGGAGCCAGGTTGGTGGGGGCGGGAGGGGGGCAGGCAATGGGCACCATTGTCCCCACGCACAGCGGCTCTAAGGCCCTCATTCTGTGCCTGGCGGGATCTGGAGGCCCCCCACAGGGCCCCCAGGCTCACTGTGTCCTGAGCAGGACGCTGAATTGAAGACCTCAGTGTCTGTTCTCGAAATGAGGCCATTTAAGAATAAGCCTCCCTTAGCGAGACTTGATTTGAGCCAAGCACTGTGTCGGGCACTTTGCACACTTTGTGTCACGTGTTCTCACCCCGCTACTGTATCCCTGCCATCTGCACGAGGCCCGGACGTCGTCCAGAGCAGGGCTGTCTGGCACCAGAGCCGCTTCTGTTAGGCAGTGGCCCAGGGGTGGCCCAGGGGTGATAAACCCGGGTTCCCTCGTCTTTAGCCCAGGGCCATCCCCTCCTGACACTGCACAGCCCCGCAGCTGGGCACAGCCGGCGCCTGGCATGGCAGTACTGTGGCGTCCGCTCCCATGGCGGGTGATGTTGGAGGGCTGCTTGGGGCCACCTCATCTGTCCCTTTTCCCACTGACTGAGCTGCAAGAACCGGTGCTGTGTCGGCTGCCACTCCAGTTTTCCTGCTGATGCTCAGGAACGGGGTGTGTGTTAGGAAGGAGCCTGGTTCCAGGGAGACAGACGGTTCAGCTCAGCCCTTTGGAGATGTGACTGTCTGTCGTTTCCCCATCTACAGGTACACTGGGCTTGTATTAGAAGTGGGGCTAGTAATCATATTGGGAAAACGGATAGCAGCTACAACTGTAGTCAATTTAAATGACTTTTTTCCTTTAAGGGAAAGCAGTAATGCTGGAAACATCATCAGTTACTATCAAGCTGTCTACCAGAGCCCCATTACTCTAGTTGTCATATAGCTTTCTCTTCCTTGGGCTAAAATTAGATTCCTATTTTCTTTTAACTCAATAAACAGCCACAGAGCAGCCTCTACAGATTAGATTAGACAATCTCCATGGTAGTCTGAGACATCTCCATCTTATTAGCTTCGTGCCTCGGCGTCCAAGGCTGTGGGTGAGGGAAGGAAGGCCTTGGGCAGAATCAGTAGCTTTTAATTATTGAACTTGAGCATTGTCAGGCCGTGGGTGAAGCATGTCATATACACTGTGGCATTTAATCCCCAAGACTCTTCAGGAGGGAGCAATGAGCATTTTCAGCCCCATTTTACAGATGGGGTAAGTGGTGTTCAGAGATAGTCGGTAACTTATTATTTAAAGTCCCTCAGCTACTAGGGCTTCCCTGGTGGCCCAAACAGTAAAGAATCCACCTGCAGTACAGGAGACCAGGATCCCAGGGTTGGGAAGATGCCCTGGAGGAGGGCATGGAAACCCACTCCAGTACTCTTGCCAGGAGAATCCCCATGGACAGAGGAGCCTGGCGGGCTACAGACTGTGGGGTCACAAAGAGTTGGACACGACCGAGGGACTAAGCACGACTAAGCACAACAGCTACTAGGGGATAGAGCTGTGGTCCAATCTGGGTCTGTCCCCAAGGGCTGTGATTTCAGTCCTGGGTCACGCTAGATCCCAGATCGAGAACTGAGGCTCTGAGCCACCTCAGCATTTTAGGACCCTCACTAGAAACCGATCATTTACCTCTGAAATGCTGTTCAGATTGGGCTATTTGGCAGCTGGAAAGCTATTAACTCTCCATGACCACCTTGGCAGTCTCATTCTTGCCTAACCAGTCCTGATGGGCAGTTAAAGATGTGATGAATAGCACAGGGAGTGAGTTAACCATATGGTGGGCAGGCAGCCTTTTTCCAAGCAAGGAGTCTGGTGGGGCCGGGAGTAGGGGAGGAAGTGAACCACACTCTGCTCCTAAGAGGGAGAGTTGGGAGGCTTAGGGCGGGAGCAGAGTCGGAGTTCCCGTTCCCCCCCTCCGTCTGCTCAGAAACACGGAGAGATGAGGGTGGGCGATGGGGAAGCAGCAAGAACTGAGAGGCAGGTGCAATTGAGCAGCTGCGCCATGTCTCACCACCCCACCCCCGTCTCCCCATCCCAACTTACCCAGGGAGCAGGGACGCTGGTTAGTCCCAATTTTCAGATGAGCTGAGACCCAGAGAAGTGCCCAGGGTCACACAGCCATTGGGTGGCAGGGCCGAGGTGGTCAGATGCAGAGCAGAGCCCCCCGAGCCATTCCCTGCCCTGTTCACTCTGCTGGTTGGTAGCTGCCACACAGGAGTGCACCCTGGCCCAGTGGATTTGCTCCCTCCTGAAAACCCCACCCTGGGTTGAGACTCCACCTGCCAGGCTGAAATAGCCCCCAGAGCCCAAATCCCCTTAAGTCCAGAAGCTTCCATCTACCTGCCTCCCAACCAATTGAGGCCTGGTTACCACCCCCTCTCCACATCAGCAAAGATGGCCATTTCTGTGAATTGTTCCCAGGCCTCTTCCTGACCTTACCTTGCTTGGGGGCCCTGGCCAACAGGCTGCCTCTCTCCTTCTCACTGGTGTAAAGGAGGTGGGGTGGTTCCTGAACTTCGGCCTACAGAGCCAGTGGGGATCATTACCTGTGACCTGTGGGCCGAGATTCTGATTCTCTAGGTCCCAAGCAGGGCCCAGAAACCTGCATTTCAGCCTCATGCCCCAGGTGACTTACATACACCTGGGTCCCACCCCGAGTGGGGACACAGGCTGGACCAGGTCTAAGATTCTCACGTCTGTGGAGTCTGTGCGTGCTAAGTTGCTTCAGTCATGTCCAACTCCATGATGCTATGGACTGTAGCTCTCCAGGCTCCTCTGTCCATGGGATTCTCCGGGCGAGAATGCCAGAGTGGGTTGCCATGCCCTCCTCCAGGGGATCTTCCTGACCCCAGGGATTGAACCCATGTCTCTTATGTCTCCTGCACTGGCGGGCGGGGTCTTGACTGCTAGCACCACCTGGGAAGCTCTCTATGGAGGGTCTGAATTGAAGACTAATTCTTAAATCATCTTTCAGGTTTTCTCATCTGGGGCTGAAATTAGAATCCCAAATTCGGTGGATGTTTTTATGCAGTTCTGTCACTGTCCCCTGGGGCTGATGGGGCACCTCCTGCTGGAGGTTCACATCCAGAGCCCTTGGTGGCAGCTGGGAGCCCAGCGACCCCTTCAATGGGGGCCCAGCGTGTGGGGCACATTTTCTGGAATTCACAACGACTTTCTCCCTGAGCAAAGCTCTCAGCCTCCCCGGATGGGGGTCCTGAGAGAGACCTGGCTGAAGCTTCCCTCTCTCGAGCAAGCCCCCTGAGCCCTGCTGCAGCCCAGCCCCGGTGAGCCCATTGTCCGCTGGCCCAGTTAGGGTGGCGTGATTATCCCAGAAGCTGGGGTGGATTGAGAGGGGAGCGTGAGGAAGCTTTGGTTTGGAACCTCTCCTCCAGGGCCCTCTGCAGTCAAAGGTTTTATTAATATTGATTAGTGGGCATAAACAGTATTCTTGATTTCCTTAAATAAATGGATTTTGAATGGTTACTCTGGCAACCAGGCCTGGCTCCATTCATTATCCAGGGGCAGGAGAGAGGGCCTGGCAGGATCTCTGTTCTTGCTCTCAGACTTTGCAGTCCATGAGTTTGGGGTGGCAGAGCCTTCAGACCAGCCTGGATGAGGTAATACAGAATCATGTAACCACTAAACGTGTTAAGATCAAGAAACACGGTGCGTTCTCTTTGCAACGCTCGAGACAGCCAGGAGACTGCTCCCTCCCCTGCCAGGGACAAAGGACGTGTCTCTTGGATGTGGCAGACCCAAAGCCATTAACCAGGGGATGTTTAAGTTCTCATCCCCGGATGATATCCACATGGCCTTGGTGAATAAATACTGGGGTGGCGAGAGGAGGGTTGTTCTTTAAGGGGGCTCCATCGGCCTCTCGGGGTGAGGCCAGGCCCTGAGGCAGGTCTGGTGTGGCTCTCTGGTCTCCAAGTTCTGGTCTAGTGGGCTCATCACCAGAGGCCTTGAGTGCCAGCCCCAGTGGTTCTGATATGTGAAGATAACATGGGGACTGACCCTGTAGCACTGACCCAGAACGTATCCTGCCACGAGGATCTGAGGTCACCTGGAACAGGGGGTGAACAGAGCCTCCTCCTGCTGCCTTCCACCCCTGGGGGCCCCTGTAGTGAAGCCCTCTAGAGTTACTTACAGACAGCATCTGAGGACAAGCCAGGCAGGACCCCGGGAGCACTCTGGCAAGCGGAGCCTGGATGGGCGCCAAGCCACAGGACTAGCTGCTAGAATTCTCTCTGCAGACACACTGCTGACCGAACATGGACGAGGAGACCAGACCAAAGCCCATCAGGTGGAAACTGGTCTCCAGGGGCCAGTGGACTTTCACTCTCACCGCTGCTGCCAACATTTCTTGAGCACCTTGTTACCCAAGCGCTCTGCCTATGTGATCTCAGCTTATCTTCCCAGAAGCTCTACGAGGCTCAGAGAGGTTAGGCACTGGTCCAAGGTGGCACAGCCAGCAAGCCTGGTGCAAACCCAGGTGGTCTAATTCCGAGACCTGTACCCATCAATTTAGTTGCTCATTTAGCAATTCTTTGGTGAGTGTCTATTTTCTGCCAGGTGCTGTCCTTGAAATCTGTGGGAGTCCCAGAGCTTCTGAGCTGGGTCCGGGACTCAGCATCAGTCCCATCCTCCCTCTCATCCCAGTCCCTGGGAAAGTTAGCAGTGTCTAACTTCAGCCTGCATCACTCACGCACTGCACAGGGGCGCAAATGACCCCACTGTGTTTTATGGAACACCCGCTGAGGAATGGTCTTCAAAGGCTTCCTGTCAGGCTGAGATAGAGAAATTTCTGGGGAAAAGCTAACTGCCAACTCCAGCTGCCCTCCGAGCCAGGCCGCCAGATAAGGATGAAAGCCAGCAGAGAGGGGTCTAGCCCCTGCAGAGGTCAGTGGATCTCTGTTCTGGTGGAGATTCCAAGTCTCCCTGCCGGCAGTATTTGGACTCTTGCTAGTGTGGCTGTTAAGACTCTCATTGTCTTTGACTCTTATTTAACCGTCCCCAGAATGGGCTCCTGCCTGCCTGTCACAAGAGGAGACACAGAAAGGCCTGATCTGCAGGTTTCATGGGGAGACAGGTGACCTCCAGAGTGATTACTTAATTCATGCCCCTCCCCTTCTCTACGCCTCACTCCTTACCCCTTCCATCCCTCTCTTCCTTCCTACCTTCCTTCCTCTTTTTCTCTTTTTATTTTGAAAACAATATAGGAAAGTACAGAGAATAAGTTTATCAAAGTTCTAGAGAAACACTGCCAATAGAACTTTATGTGAAGGTGGGAAAGTTCTAGATCTACGCTGCCCAATAGAGCGGCCACTGATCATGGGTGGCCACTGAGCCTTTGAAATGCGGTGAGTGTTAAATGAACAGAAGTTTTACAGTTTATTCAATTTTAATGAATTTAACGTCAAATGTCAGTAGCCCAGTGTGGCTAGCGGGTACTATATTGTACAGCACAGCTCTAGAAGCAAAGAAACTATGGATACCTGGAGGGTCCCATGTTCCAGGAGATTCTGAACCACCCTGTTGGACACAGCTTGTGTGTACCCAGCAAGGCTGCACAGGCTGAAGTCACATCAGTTCAGTGCCTTTGAATAAAAATAGGAGGGCAAGGGAGTCAGTGACCAGGGTTCAAATACAGACCCCATTACTTCTTAGCTGTATAAACTTGGACTTATTACTTGGACTCGCTGAGCAGGTTTTTCTCATCTGTAAATTGAGGGGTCAGGGAGGGTATTACAAGCATCTGTTCCCAAGTGTTGTTTTGAAGATGGAAAGAGATAGTTTGCTAAAGTACACTTGAACCCTGGAAGGAGCCTGGCCCATAAGACGTATGCACACGCTTCTCCAGACACGTCCTGGCCACAGTTCAGGTCAGGAGTGCTAAGAGGACACCCAGTACTCCAGACATCTCGCAGGTACTCCTTCCCTTACTTGTCCCCACAGCCCTAAGGCATAGTTACTGTCCTTGCCTCCTCTTGCAAATGGGCATAAGGAAAAATTAGGCACAGAGAGGTTAAGTAACTTGTCCCAGGTCACACAGCGGGGAAGTGGTAGAGCTGGGCTTCCAACTCAGGTGTGGCTACCCCCTGAGACTGCTCCACTAACCATAATGCTGAGCATCCTGTGACCGAGGAGTTGCTTCAAAGTATAGTCTCAAAGGCATTTGGTTCTCAAAGCGTAGTTCCTGGACCAGCAGCATCAACATCATCTCAGAATGTGTTTGAGATGCAACCTCTTGGCCTTTCCCTAGAACAACAGGATCAGAGACTCTGGGGGTGAGGCCAGCCCTCCAGGTGAAGCTGGGGTGCTGGAGCTTGAAAAGGCAGTAGCTCAAGGAGCCTTGGCTTTGAACTCCGCATAACTCACAGCTCTGGCTCTCTCCCCTGGCCCCACACGACTCCCTCTCCCAGCCCAGCAGTCTCCCTCTGGCCCTGGTGGCTCCCTGATCTATGTCCTTTCCAAACCTACTCATGGGCTTGAGAGCAGGCCAGGAAGTAAGTGGTCAGTGAGCGCTGGCGCCCTGCCTCTGTCCCCACCGCTGCTGGCTCTGCTCCTGGTTGGGTCTCATTGATCTGCAGTCTGCAGGGCTTGCATCTTACTGTCATCCTGCCAGCAATTAGTCCCATGGAAGGTGTGGATGGGGAAGCTGCTCACGGCTGGTTCTGCAAGGGACTGCATTTCCCTGGCTGATAGCTTGTTGTGACTGACTGTCAGCTTCAGATGATAGAAATCAGGTCCCCCCGCTGAGAGCGACGGGAACCAGCTTGGAGCTCCCAGGTTCCCAGGAGGATGAGAGGGGAGGGAGGAGATAGAGAAAAAAGTAGGCACCAGACAGCTATGGAGCTTGGAAACAGGGAGCCCAGACCTCACCCTTGGCCAGGGAAATCAGGCCCTCTGGGTCTGGGAGTTGGTCACTGACATGTTTGAAAAGCTCACATGATTGTTTTTTTCCCCTTTAGCTTTATTTAGACATGATTGACATATGACATTGTGTAAGTTTAAGGTGTACAGCGTGATGGCTTGAAGCATGTATATATTGTAAAGTGATTGCCACGATAAGGGTAGTTAACACGTCCTTCATGACGCTTGCTATTTTTTGCTGTGGTGGGAACATCTGAGATCTCTCTTAGCACCTCAAGGGTTCACTGCAGCGCTGTCACCTGCGCCCTGGATCCCCAGAACATATTCATCCTATAACTCGAAGTTTGTACCTTTGATCGACATCTTTTCCCCACCTCCTGACCCTTGGTATCTACCAATATATACTCTCAGTTTCTAGAGTTCACCTTTTTAAGATTCCACATATAAATGTCATATAGTATTTGTCACTCTCTGGCTGACGTATCTGACTTATTTTACTTAGCAAAATGCCCAACAGTTTTGTAACAAATGGTTGAAATTCCTGCCTCTTTATGGCAGAATATATTACATGTGTTACGTAGGTAGACACATATATCTCACGTTTTCTTTGTCTGTTCATCTGTCAGTGATGGATACCTAAGTCGTTTTCATGTCTTGGCTATTGTGACTAACCCTGCAGGGAACATTCGGATGCAGCTATTTCTTCAAGAGTGTGATTTCCTGTTTCTAATGTGGAACCAAGGCTGAAATATCACTGCTCTAAATTAGCATTTCTCAAACTTGAAAAGCAGTCGAACTATCTGGAGACCTTGTTTAAGATGCAGACCTTGATTCAGAGAGTCTGCAGCAGGGCCCAAGAATCTGCCTTCTAGGAAAACCCACCAATCAATTTTCCAAATAATCAGTTTGTCTGCTTCATCAGATTTGCTGTATGAATGGGTAAAGTCAATGTTTAGTAGCTTACTAAAGGAGAGTTTCAGTTTGCTTAAGATATTTCATTGGGCTTCCCTGGTGGCTCAGACGGTAGAGTCCACCTGCAATGCAGGAGACTGGGGTTCGATCCTTGGATTGGGAAGATCCTCCTGGAGAAGGGAATGGCAACCCACTCCAGTGTTTTTGCCTGGAGAATGCCATGGACAGAGGAGCCTGGCAGGCTATAGCCATAGGATCACAAAGAGATGGACATGACTAAGTGACTAACACACACACACACACACACACACACACACACACACAAGATATTTCACCAACAGAAAGACTATTACCAACATCGCATTTGAAAATTTTAGCATTTATGTAAGAAATGGAGTATTTCCTGCCATATCAACAGACAAGGATATGTCTTATCAACATACATATCATACAACAACATCAGTTCAGTTTAGTTCAGTAGCTCAGTCATGTCTGACTCTTTGCGACCCTATGAATCCCAGCACGCCAGGCCTCCCTGTCCATCACCAGCTCCTGGAGTTCATCCAAATCCACGTCCATTGAGTCAGTGATGCTATCCAACCATCTCATCCTATGTCATCCCCTTCTCCTCCTGCATTCAATCTTTTCCAGCATCAGGGTCTTTTCAAATGAGTCAGTTAGAGTCAGTTCTTTGCATCAGGTGGCCAAAGTATTGGAGTTTCAGCTTCAGCATCAGTCCCTCCAAAGAACACCCAGGACTGATCTCCTTCAGGATGGACTGGTTGGATCTCCTTGCAGTCCAAGGGACTCTCAAGAGTCTTCTCCAACACCACAGTTCAAAAGCATCAATTCTTTGGCACTCAGCTTTCTTCACAGTCCAACTCTCACATCCATACATGACTACTGGAAAAGCCATAGCCTTGACTAGATGGACATTTGTTGACAAAGTAATGTCTCTGCTTTTGAATATGCTGTCTAGGTTGGTCATAACTTTCCTTCCAAAGAGTAAGCGTCTTTTAACTTCATGGCTGCAATCACCATCTGCAGTGATTTTGGAGCCCAGAAAAATAAAATCAGCCACTGTTTCCCCATCTATTTGCCATGAAGTGATGGAACTGGATGCCATGATCTTAGTTTTCTGAATGTTGAGCTTTAAGCCAAATTTTTCACTCTCCTCTTTCACTTTCATCAAGAGGCTCTTTAGTTCTTCTTCACTTTCTGCCGTAAGGGTGGTGTCATCTGCATATCTGAGGTTACTGATATTTCTTCCGGCAAGCTTGATTCCAGCTTGTGCTTCTTCCAGCCCAGCTCTGCATACAAGGTAAATACAACAACATAACATACAACATATCCTATCATAACATAACATACAACATAACAACAACATAACACACAATGACATAGCAGACAAGGATCCAAATTTGAGTTTCTGAGCCCTGAGGGAGCCCAGGAAGGAGGCCAATACCTGCTATCTGGCAACCACCTAACTGCAGCAATTCCCAATGGTGAGCTCAGATAGCTGAGATACATATGAAAGGAATGATTTTAGTGAACCCAGACTCTCGCATTTTCCCATACAGAGAAAAGTGCTAAATTCTTCAACTTGAGATATGTTTTTCCTTAATTAATAATAATCTTTCATTGCTCAGACTACCTGCCCCTTGTTGCAAGCGTCTCTATAACCTGACTCTTCCCCCGCACTCCTACCCACCCCCTAGGATAGCTCTCTCAGGGTTACTTGAGATGCTGTCTCATGGGCTTAAAATCCTAAAAGTTTCTGCAGAATAAACACAACTCTCCACTTTTAGGTTGTGACTATATTTAAGTTGACATATGCTAATTTTTCATGTAAGATATTTTCTTTGGATGATTTGGTATTTAGTAAAATGGTTCTTGGTGAATTGGGTGCTTTTAGTGTCTGTGGAGAAGTCGCTCAGCCAGCCTTAGGGAGAGGAACCACACAGATATGGTCTTAGGAATGAGCTCCCCAATTGTTCCAAAAAGCCCAAATTTATCAAGCTCTGCCTTTGCTTCTTGCATGTTTGAGGGCTTTGCTAATGAAAGTTTTTGGAAACAAAATCTTTTTAATCTGAAAGCTGCATTTGACAGTTGAGAAGTATGAGGCTCAGAGAAATTAGGCAACTTTGCCTGAGGTTGCACAGCCAAGGCCATCAGACCAGAGAGAGGCTGCAGGCCATATATTGTCAACTCAGGGGCAGAGCCTGGTCCATGGCTAAGTAGAGACTGCCCAAACAGAAGATGGGGGCTGGGAGGAGTTTAGATACGTCACCCTCACTTACCCTTCTCTCCTCGTGGCATTGACTGCCTCTGAGGGTTCCCTTGCTCCATCTCCCTCTGTGACAGTGGCAAAAAGGGGAATCAAAGGCTTTTTCTTAAATTTGGCCCCATCAAGGCCTTTGGAGGCTCTCAGCCTCTCCTTTGCCTTATCCATGGAGGAGGAGAGCCTTAGGACATGCCACACTATGAGCTAAACGGGGCATTAAGTCAGACGATCTGTGTAAAAGGCTCAGGAGGATGCCTAGTGCACAGGAGCTGTTCAAGGAGTGGTTCTTTGTCTTCATCTTTGGGAAGGAGGAGGAAGGGGTGATCTTAGAGGCAGCCCTAGGGTGGAGGGGGCTGTCATCTCAGCCACGTCACAAAGACTGAAGGATTCAGCTAGAGGGGGGCCTGCATCCCATTTTTCCAGGCCTGCCCTTCTTCCCCCTGCCCCCACCTCCTGGCCTCAGGCACCCCCTCTGGAAGCTGTAGGGTCCCTGTTCCCAGCTGGGCCACGTGTAGGCATCAGGGCTTTACGAGCGGGTGGCCTGGGAACTCAGCATCCAGCAGACTGTTGTCGACAGCACTAGTGGACGAGGCTGGGCCATTTAACTGGCAGGAAGAGGCGAGGAGGGGTGGGCACTCCACGCTGCCAGCCTGGATGGTGCTGAGAGTGCTCTCACAGCCCTAATTTGAAAAACTGATCTGAAAAACAGTCAGACGGCTTGTGTGACTCAGCACCATTATCCCTAATCACGCTGAGAACGTACCAGCCTCTGCCTGGTGAGTTCCTGTGGCAGCAACTTGAGAGTTATGAGGGTGTCTTGAGGGAGGGGGGATGGGGGCCACCGAGCAACCAGACAGAAAGCCCCTCCCCGGCCGCCGGAAGGAGGCCGCGCCAGGATGGTTGTCTCGTCCAGGAGCATGACCAACGCCATCACTTTTCTAACCAAGGCTGGTCCTGGCCCTTCCTGGGTCTCCCTCAGCCAGGCTTGGGATCCTGCCCTCAGGGAGTCCTTGCCCCAAGACGTCAACAGCCGGGATTTCAGAAACGTTTAGGAGAAGCTGCATGTGGGTGTTAAAAAAAAAAAAGGAGGAGGTAGCCCTTAGGAAGAATGACCCCACCAGGTATCTACGGTGCACCATTAAATGAAGAAAGCGGTTTATAAAATTGTGTGTGGTATTACTCAGTCGGCTCAGACTGCAGTAACAGAACCACAGGCCAGGCGGCCTCTACACCCGATGTTTATTTTCTCAGTTCTGGAGGCTACAAGTCCACGATCAAGGAGCTGGCCAATCTGGTTGCTTTGAGGAGTCTTTTCCTGGCTTAAGGACTCTTTCTTCCTGGACTTACCGATGGCAGTCTTGTCATGTGATCCTCACATGGTCATGCTTGTGGGGTGTGGGGAGGAGAAGGGAGGGACAGACAGTCCTCTCTGGTGTCTCTCCCTAAAAGGACACTGATCCTATCAGAGCAGACCCCCTCCCATGACCTCATTCAACCTTAATTATTTCTCTGGAGGCCCCACCTTCAAATACAGCCACACTGGGGCTAAGGTTGCACATATGAAGTTGGGGGAGGCTCAGACGTTGGGTTCACAACAAGGAGCAAATCCTGGGCTCCATCCAGCTCCTGTTTGCCTGTAGGGATCACTTGGGTGTAGTGACGTGACTTCTTTGAGGGCCTCAGTTTCCCCTCTTGTACTCTGAGGGAGACTGTACCTCTGTCTCTCCTTATCTGGGACTGTTACAAAGATGAAGAAGATGACCGCGAGATGGTCCAAGACTCTGAGAGAGCTGGAAATGATGAGGTGGCCTGGAATGAGAGGTGAGGAGAGCTGGGAATGTTGTTAGGGAACCTGTAACCCTCAGGACCACCTCAGGTTGGGACGAGTTGGTTTACAAAGAAACCCAGCGCTCCAGGTATCAGCTGCAACATCAGCATCAATCAGAACAGATCCTCAAACGCTTGCAGATGGGGCTGGTCCCATCACTCAGGGAAGTGATAGTGAGTGTGGGCTGGATGGAGGGTTTCCATGGTGACCGGGCACCTGGAGCCACTGCCCCCGCCTGCCGCCCCCATGCTTACCACCTTGCTAAGCCAGGAAGGTCAGACGTTTTCTTTCGCTTTTTGAATTCTCAGGAAGAGATAGAAATTTGACTTCTTCTGCCAGTAGGTAGCAGATTGAAGCATTAAACTCTAGTGAACCAAACAAAATCGAACCTATTTGGCCCGCAACTCGGCAATCTCTGACCTAGGTTACAACAGTTGCTGGCAGGACCAGGCTTGGGAAGGATAAAGGAGCTGGAGAGAGGCAGGAGTGGGGAGATAATGGTATCTAGTGGGTGGAGACCTGAGATGCGGCTGCACATCCTCCAATGCACAGGACAGTCCCCTACCATCTGCAACAAAGAATTAACCAGTCCCTTGGTCCAGTGGCTAAGACTGCACTCCCAATCAGGGGGCCTGGGTTCAATCCCTGGTTGGGGAGCTAGATTCCCACATGCTGCACCTGAAGAGTTCATGGGCTGAAATGAAGGTGGAAGATCCTGCGTGCCAGTGCTATCGAATAAATAAGTAAATAAATAAATAATTTTTAAAAAGAAAATGATTAACCAGTCACAAATGGCATAGTGCCAAGGTGGAGAACTTTTGTTGTGTATTGGGCCGGATGATTCTTGTTCGAAGATGTTCTGTGTTATAAAACACACGCATACACAACGTACTCTTAACTGGGAGCCAGGCAGTAGTGGACTGTCTCTTAACATTCAGCTGATGCCAGTTCTTCATCAGAAAAACATTCAGGCCAGTGCCAAGCTGCCCGCTCTGTGTTCAGAAGGCAATTCTCCAATGGAAGAAGTTTCTGCAAGGGTGTAGCCCACCCCCTGCTTGTTATCAGCTTCTCTGGGAGAAAAGCACAGCCTAAATGTTGGTTATTATCATGTTGACAGGATTGTATCTAAAATATTTTATGCTGGGTATGATCAATTGGGCTCTTCAAGTGAGGAACAAACTAGCTCATTTCATTTATGCCTAAAGCTTTGCATTTGGAACCCAATTTCCTTCTCCCTCCCTGCTCCCCACCGGGGACATGGAACCTCTCCATTGAGAGAGGGGTAGGCAGGCTGAAGCGCCAGAGCACAGGCCAGCTGGCTCAGCTGTCTCGGGCCCTGAGTCCCTAACAGCTTCCAGGGCTACTTCTCCATGAACCTGTGCTCTCAGAGTGTGTCTGCTATTTATTATCTGATTAGCCTCTCCAAGGGCATCTTAATTTGTCCCTCCCAGTCACGTACTCCAGCCAGATGGTCTGAGAAATTGTGTCTCTGGGCCTGCTATAATAAGACAATTATTCCAGCAGCGTCCTGCATCACAGCAATAAGTCCTGAGCTTGGTCACGGCCTTAATTCCCATCTGGGGTGAGAATGCACAGACGTTTTGAGAAGCTGTAGCTTTCAGATGGCCGGTGTATGACAGTGAAACTCAGGCATGGCCTTGACTCTGGGGGCGATGCTTGTTCGCTCCAAGCCCCTGTAGTCTCTGGAATCATGGAAACAGTGTGGGGAGCCGTGGACTTCGGAGCCCAAAGAATGGACCTGGAAACTTAGTTCTGCACTAAGTGTGTGACCCTGGGAAAAGGATGTAATGCCTCTGGGTCTCAGTCTTCTCATCTGTAAAATGGGTGTGTTTACAATAAAAATCAACTGTTTATTGGCTGCTCAACATTTATTTTCTTTCCTTTCCTAACAGTTCCTTGATTTCCTTTGGGGAATTACCTCCCTACCATGTGTGATCTCAGATGGATATGTCAAGGTGTCTTGCCCTTCCCTGGCCAGAGTGATCACGTGACCAAACCGAGCCAAAGTGATTCTAGGTGGAGTCACCCTCAGGACTACCTGACAGCTGAGCCCTGACAAGACTCCCACAAGAGCTGCTTTCTAGACCCCTGGATCTGCTCAGCTTCCAGGTCCTCCTCTGATCCCTTTTTTTCCAGCCTTCCTGTCACTTCAGTGAGCTCACCAATATCCTTCCATTAGATGCCTTTTGCTGCACTCTTCAGGGTTAATTTTTCTTGTCACCCTTAGGCTTGCTGGGAGATGAGAGAGCTGGTATTTTGCATAATTAAATGCTTGTCTCTGAGCCTGGCGATGGTGGGTGCTCTCAGTCTCTGCCCATAAGAGCAGAGTTTCTTGAAGTGGAGCAGACAGCCTGAGACGTGAGGTGGGCAGAGCCCCAGAGGGTGAGGCTACGTATGCTTCAAGGGCTGTCTGCTGCCTTGGTGCCCCTGTTCTCCTTGGGTCCTTTTCTGACTCCCCTGGACTGCTCAGGATGAAGGCCTAGCTCAGGGAGAAGTTGGGGAGGGTCCACGGATCCTGAGGTGTCCCTCCCTCTGGCTCCAGAGGGGGTAGGCAGCTCCAGAGGCTGGGGTTCCTGCCCGCCTTCCCCTAGGCTGCTGAGCCTGCTTACTGACCCCGCCCCCAACACGCACCCCCTGCACCAGGTGGGGAGAGATGCGCCAACAGGAGCAGAAGCTGTGATGATTTTAAATTGCATCTTCGTACGTGGAGATGAGTTGCCTGAAGTCCCATCAATTTCTCCTAAGCCTCGGGAGAAGCAGGATTTGCTGGGCCCCTCTGAACAGCCACTACTGGATCTGAACGTGTTGGTGAGAAACAAATGTTCATTGAGTTGCATTAAATGTACAGAACCATTTCAGAATCACCCACCTTCTTTTCTTTAAAAAAAAAAAAAAATCTATTTTTGAGTTTTAAATTGCCCTGGAAAGTAAGTACAGAAAGAACATACCAATGACCGTATTGTCACCACTTAAATGAATAGCTCTTAATATCTTAGCTATTTTCGTCCATGCTTTTATAAAAATATTAAATGTTAGCAATGGTGCTATCTTGCGGGGTCGCCATCGCTCCCATCCCACTCCTCCACACCCTCTGTCATCTCAAGCGAGGTTGCTGTGGGCCTCTGTGCACTGCAGTGAGTACACACTTGTGTGTTAGTGCTTCGTGTGTGCTTGTCTTAAGAAGGAAATAAGTGGTATTGTTCTGCACGTGTCATTTGTCTTCTTGCTCCTCTCACCCACCCAACATTTTGTTTTCGAAACCTGTGTGGGTGTGACAGAGGTAACAGACAGGCTTTCTTTTCGCCTCTATATTCACCGAATAGACAGAGAGCTCTGTGCTGCCCCACAGACGGGACACTCAGGTGTCATTTTCCCTACTCCCGTGTCCCTGTGACTGTACTCGTCTCTCTGAGCATGTGTGTGAGTTCCTTGGAAGGGTTCAGGGCTTGCTTTTCCAGCTTCTTGTGAAAGCGAAAGTCACTCAGTCGTATCCGACTCTTTGTGACCCTATGAACTGTAGTGTCTTCTCTCGTGTTGTTGGAAGAGGGTGTTTGCTATGACCAGTGTGTTCTCTTGGCAAAACTCTATTAGCCTTTGCCTTGCTTCATTCTTTACTCCAAGGCCAAATCTGCCTGTTACTCCAGGTGCTTCTTGACTTCCTACTTTTGCATTCCAGTCCCCTTTAATGAAAAGGACATCTTTTTGGGTGCTAGATCTAGAAGATCTTATTGGTCTTCGTAGAACCGTTCAGTTTCTTCAGTGTTACTGGTCGGGACATAGATGTGGATTACCGTGATATTGAATTGTTTGCCTTGCAAACGAACAGAGATCATTCTGTCGTTTGCATCCAAGTACTGCATTTCAGACTCTTTTGTTGATGGCTGCTCCATTTCTTCTAAGGGATTCTCTCCCACAGTAGTAGATATAATGGTCATCTGAGTTAAATTCACCCATTCCAGTCCGTTTTAGTTTGCTGATTTCCTAGAATGTCGACATTCACTCTTGTCATCTCCTGTTTGACCACTTCCAATTTGCTTTGATTCATGGATCTAACATTCCAGGTTCCGATGCAATATTGCTCTTTACAGCATCAAACTTTGCTTCTATCACCAGTCACATCCACAGCTGGGTGTTGTTTTTGCTTTGGCTCCATCTCTTCATTCTTTCTGGAGTTATTTCTCCACTAATCTCTAGTAGCATACTGGGCATCTACTGACCTGGGGAGTTCCTCATTCAGTGTCCTATCTTTTTGCCTTTTCAAGCTGTTCGTGGGGTTCTCAAGGCAAGAATACTGAAGTGGTTTGCCATTCCTTTCTCCAGTGGACCACATTCTGTCAGACCTCTCCACCATGACCTGTCCATCTTGGGTGGCCCCACATGGCATGGCTTAGTTTCACTGAGTTAGACAAGGCTGTGGTCCGGCTGTGTGGATCACAATAAACGGTGGAAAATTCTTCAAGAGATGGAAATACTAGACTACCTGACCTGCCTCTTGGAGAAACCTGTATGCAGGTCAGGAAGCAACAGTTAGAACTAGACATGGAACAACAGACTGGTTCCAAATAGGAAAAGGAGTATGTCAAGGCTGTATATTATCACCCTATTTATTTAACTTATATGCAGAGTACATCACGAGAAACGCTGGGCTGGAAGAAGCACAAACTGGAATCAAGATTGCTGGGAGAAATATCAATAACCTCAGATATGCAGATAACACACCACCCTTATGGCAAAAAGTGAAGAGGAGCTAAAAAGCCTCTTGATGAAAGTGAAAGTGGAGAGTGAAAAAGTTGGCTTAAAGCTCAACATTCAGAAAACTAAGACCATGGCATCCAGTCCCATCACTTCATGGCAAATAGATGGGGAAACAGTGGAAACAGTGGCTGACTGCAGCCATGAAAACAGTGGTGACTGCAGCCATGAAATTAAAAGATGCTTACTCCTTGGAAGGAAAGTTATGACCAACCTAGACAGCATATTCAAAAGGAGAGATATTACTTTGTCAACAAAGTTCTGTCTAGTTAAGGCTATGGTTTTTTCAGTAGTCATGTATGGATGTGAGAGTTGGACTGTGAAGAGAGCTGAGTGCCAAAGAATTGATGCTTTTGAACTGTGGTGTTAGAGAAGACTCTTGAGAGTCCCTTAGACTGCAAGGAGATCCAACCAGTCCATTCTGAAGATTAGTCCTGGGTGTTCATTGGAAGGACTGATGTTGAAGCTGAAACTCCAATACTTTGGCCACTTGATGCGAAGAACTGACTCATTTGAAAAGACCCTGATGCTGGGAAAGATTGAGGGCAGGAGGAGAAGGGGACGACAGAGGATGAGATGGTTGGATGGCATCACCGACTCAGTGGACATGAGTTTGGGTAAACTCCAGAAGTTAGTGATAGACAAGGAGGCCTGGTGTGCTGCAGTTCATGGGGCTGCAAAGAGTTGGACACAACTGAGCAACTGAACTGAACTGAACTGTAGAGTCTATGGAATTCTCCAGGCCAGAATTCTGGAGTGGGTAGCCTTTCCCTTCTCCAGGAGATCTTCTCAACCCAGGGATCGAACCCAGATCTCCCCATAACAGGCGGATTCTTTATCATCTGAGCCACCAGGGAAGCTCAAGAATACTGGAGTGGGTAGCCTATCCCTTCTCTAGCAGATCTTCCCAACCCAGGAATCGAACCGGGGTCTCCTGAATTGCAGGTGGATTCTTTTCTAACTGGGCTATAGCCAGTCTCACGAGGTCCTGCCAAGTGGTCCCCATTGCTTTACTCCCTTCCTCCCAGCTCCCCGCTGCTGCTCCCTCCTCCAGTGCCACAGCCACCTCCTCTCTGATCACCGACCGCACTAACCTTCCCTGTTTCTCTCCCCCACATGCCTGCTCTTGCTTTTCCTGCTTTCTTTTCTTAAAATTAATTTTTATTGGGTAGAGTTGCTTTAAAACATTGTGTTAGTTTCTACTGTACAGCAAAATGAATCAGATATATATCTATATATCGATATGTATCTATATATCTATATCTCACCTCCCTTTTGGATTTCTTTCCCATCCAGGCCACAACAGAGCATTAAGTAGAGTTCCCTGTGCTGCACAATATGTTCTCATTTGTTATCTATTTTCTGCCTGCAATACAGGAGATCCGAGTTCAGTCTCTGGGTTGGGAAGATCCCCTGGAGAAGGGCATGGCAACTCACTCCAGTATTCTTGCCTGGAGAATCCCATGGACAGAGGAGCCAGGCGGGCTATAGTCCGTGGCATTGCGAAGTCAGACATGACTGAGGGATGTTATACATAGTAGTGTATATGTGTTGACCCCAATCTCCCACCCCTTTTTCCCCCTTGATATCCATGCACTTGTCTCCTACTTCTGTGACTCTATATCTGCTTTGCAAGTAGGATCATCTGTACCATTTTTCTAGATTTCACAAAATTGAATCATTTGTAGACATGGATAGACCCAGAGACTGTGATACAGAGTGAAATAAGTCAGAAGGAGAAAAACAAATCTCATATATTAACACATATATGTGGAATCCTGCTTTCTGTACTGGCTTCTCTCCCCTCTCCCTGGCCCAGGCTCTGCCCAGCCTCTGCAGTCTTTTTTCTACCAGGACTCTCATGCCTGCGAGAGAGGCAGGTGTGGCTGAGATGTGTCTTGTCTGGTTAGCACGCTGTTCTTGAAAAGTTTAGAATCTGAACCCCCAGCATTCTGTTGCAACCTCCTAGGATAACTTTCTTCATGGCAGAAACTGGATAGTTTGGGAAGATCTGCACTTCGCAAACTCCCTGCAGGTGTGGCTCCAGAGGTGATTCAGATGACTCTCAGATGCCCTTGCTGGGACTTGCATTCAGAACTGAGCTAAGTGTCTGCTTGCTGCATGGATTCCAGCAGGCACAGGGGAGCTGTGGAGCCAGCAGTGCTAGGGGCCACATCTCGTCCCTGACCACTGGTCATGTAGACCTCCAGCCAGCCATTGCCTCCTGCATCTGCAGCTTCCTGATTGTAGCAGAAGTTCCTGTCCCTTGGTGGACCAGTTCTGTGCATTTGAGGGAATCTCTTCTCACACTAGAGATCATTCATTCTTTTGTCCCATCCAATGACTCAGTAAACACTCGATTCCTGAAATTAAATTCTTTGCTGTTTAAACTAGCTACACCCACTCCAGTATTCTTGCTTGGAGAATCCCATGGACAGAGGAGCCTGGTGGGCTACAGTCCACGGGTCGCAAAGAGTCGGACACGACTGAGTGACTTCACTTTCACTTTCACAGTGGTTATTGTTATCTGTAACTGAACCCTGATTAATAAAGCCCTAAAGGAGCTGGGGTTATGACCTCTGATTTATTCCTTTGCTTTCCTTGAGAGCACATTCTGACTTCAATTTCACTCTTTTATTAATTGAATCACCCCCAAAATATGTATTATGCATCTGCCTGCTAGGTTGCTTCCGTCGTGCCCGACTCTTTGTGACCCCATGGACCATAGGCCTCCAGGCTCCTCTGTCCATGGGATTCTCCAGGCAAGAGTAGTGGAGTGGGTTGTCATGCCATTTTCCAGGAATCAGACCAGCACCTGTTGCATCTCCTGCTTTGGCAGGCAGGTTCTTTACCACTAGTGCCACCTGGGAAGCCCATATTACGCATCTACCAGGTATTTATCACTGTGATGAACTGGGAAGACTCAAAATGAAAATAGTACGGTACTAACCAGCAGCTGTTCCAGTCTTTGGGATCACTGTTCCCTCATTTTTCAAACTGGAAACTACCTGTGACTTCTCTTTTACTCTTTTCACATTCTCATGGCCCCTCTGTAAATTGGGGTTTGTGGTTCATGTCCTTAAACCATTGATTTTATTCCACATGACCTGAGGCTCTACCCCATCCAGGAATATCTCCATGCAGATGAAATGAGAGACAAGCCACTGGGAAAGAGGTTGTTAGCTGAGAAGGTCACCTATGTTCCTGAGGTTTTCAAAGAGCAGAATTAGCATCTGCCACCCCCCGCCCCCAACCAAAGCCCAGTGATTTAGGTGCAAGAGAACTGATAAATTGCTGCTTTTTTCCCGAAGACAAAAGGCCTTATCAGCCCATCTGACATAAACAGCTGCTTCTCCTGCAGCTGAATTGCAGTCACATCTGGGAAGATTTAAACCAAACAGACCATTTCTTTTCGTATAAATTTGGATGCTCTGAATGTTGTGATGTCTCCCCAAGATTCCAAGAGGGAGTGGAAAAAACACAGACTATCTTTGACTTTAAATGAATCAGGGCTGCGGCAGAGTCACACACACACTTTCTTATCTTTTTCCTTTTCTGAGTTGGAAGGGAGCTTATGAATTATTTAACCTAGACTTCAAGATAAGGAATATTGCCAGAGGTAAAGAGGGGCCTTTCATAATGATACAAAAGTCAGTTCTCAGTAGATATAGCAATCCTAAAGGTATATGTACCTAATAATAGAGCTTCAAAATACAAGTAAGAATCCTGACAGAACTAAAAGAAGAAACAAATGAAGTTGGAAATTTTATTACCTCCTTTTCAGTAAATGAGCTTCCCTGGTGGCTCAGACAGTAAAGAATATGCCTGCAATGAAGCACACCTGAGTTTGATCCCTGGGTCAGGAAGATTCCCTGGAGAAGGGAATGGCAACCCACTCCAGCACTCTTGCCGGGAGAATCCCATGGACAGAGGAGCCTGGTGGACAACAGTCCATGGGGCTGCAAAGAGCTGGACATGGCTGAGCAACTAACACACACAAAGGATATGGAAGAGCTGAACACAACTATCAACCAACTTGATGTAGTCGATATTCCTAGAACTTGCTACCCAACAAGCAGAATACATATTCTTTTCTTCTGCAAATGGAACATTCACTCAGTTAGACCATATGCTGGACTATAAAGTAAGTGTCAATAAGTTTAAAAAGGTTAAAATCATATAGAGATTGCTCCCTAACCAAATGAAATTGTTAGGTAGGTAGAATAGGGAAAAGGAGTCCAAAATGGCGGTGGCTAAAAGACAAGGAAGGTCAAAAGAAGGTCCGAGGATCAGAGTGAAGACTTCAGGTAGAACAAACAGCACTCCTGGCTAAGTCCAATGTGCATAGGGCGGGCCCAGTTCAGTTCAGTTCAGTCGCTCAGTCGTGTCTGACTCTGCGACCCCATGAATCGCAGCACGCCAGGCCTCCCTGTTCATCACCATCTCTCGGAGTTCACTCAGACTCACATCCATCGAGTCCATGATGCCATCCAGCCATCTCATCTTCGGTCGTCCCCTTCTCCTCCTGCCCCCAATCCCTCTGGAGGAAAAAACATATAAAAGGAGGAGCCAAAGAGCTTTCTCTCTCTCTTTCTCTCCCGCGTGTGTGCATTCTTTCTCTCTCTCTCTCCCTCTCTCTTTCTCCCTCTCCTGTGCACTCCTCCAGTCTCTTCTCTTTGAGTCTTTGGGTTGGCATGCCCGCACACTTCGAGGATGGATTCTCCTGCTATCTTCTAAATAAAATAGAGCTGTAACACTGATTTGCCTAAGAGCTGTAACACAGTTTGTCTAAGACCTGAGAGCTGTGATGCGCCAAGGGCTTTAATGTCCGTCGCTCCAAATCTTTGTTGTGATGAGACAAAGAACCGAGGAACATACACTCACACGACAAAATTATACTTGAAATTAAAGAAATAAGATATCTAGAAAATTTTCAAATATTGGGAAATGAAGCAATACATCTTTAAACAATACATTGGTCAAAGAAGAAATCATAAGGAGAACCAGAAAGTATCACAAGTTGAATGAAGAGTCATGTTTATGTTCATTTTCATTTTCAAAACGTCCTGAGAAACTCCTGAAAGTGAAAGTCACTCAGTTGAGTCTTACTCTTTGTGACTCCATGGACTATATAGTTCATGTAATTCTCCAGGCCAGAATACTGTAGTGGGTAGCCTTTCCCTTCTCCAGGGGATCTTCCCACCCCAGGGATCAAACTCAGGTCTCTCACATTGCAGGCAGATTCTTTACCAGCTGAGCCACAAGGGAAGCCCAAGAATACTGGAGTGGGTAGCCTATCCCTTCTCCAGCAGATCTTCCTGACCCAGGAATCAAACCAGGGACTCCTGCATTGCTGGCAGATTCTTTACCAACTGAGCTATCAGGGAAGCCCTAGTCCCAGGCCCACCAGGACATTTGGTCATCCACAGAGATATTTGGGTTCAGACTGTAAGTTATGTGTCACCTTAGATATGTGGCTTTTCTCTTTTTTTCCCCTCAGCGTTATTGAGATATAACTAACAAGTAAAAATTTTTATATTTAAGGTATATGGACTGATGCATTCATATATGAATACATTGTGAACTAATTACCACAATCAATCTACTTAACATACCCATCACATCAAATAGTTATCTTTATTGGGGAGTGGGTGAGAACTCAAGATTTATCTAACAAATTTTAGGTATGATACAGTATTGTTAATTACAGTCACACTGCTGTACATTAGATCCCCAGAACTTACTCATCCTATAACTGAAAGTTGGTATTCTTTGACCAACATCTCTCCATTTCTTCTATACTCCCCACCAACTCTTAGTAACCATCTTTCTGCTCTCAGCTTCTATGCGTTTGACTATTTTAAATTCCACATATCAATGAAATCATTCAGCATTTGTATTTCTGCATTTGGCTTATTTCAGTTAGCATAATGTCTTCCAGGTTTATCCATGTTGTCACAAATGGCAGAATTTCTTTCCTTTTTTGGCTTAATAATATTCCATGTGTTATATAATATTCCATATATTATATAATATTCCATACTCTGTATCTCTCTCTCACATTTTCTTCATCCATTCATCTGTCGGTGAACATTCATGTTGCTTCCGTATCCTGGCTACCATGAATCATGCTACAGTGAACAAAGGGGTACAAATAGCTCTCTGAGATCCTGGTTTCATTTCCTTTGGATATATACCCAGAAGTGAGATTACTCAGTCATATGGTACTTCTATTTTTAATTCTTTGAGGAACCTTCATAATGTTTTTCATAACTACTGTTTCAATTTAGTTCCCACCAACAGATAAGGATCCCCTTTTTCTCCACATCCTCCTCGACACTTATCTTTTTTTGCCTTTTTGAAAATAGCCATTCTAACAGGTATAGAATGATATCTCCTTGTGATTTTGATTTGCATTTCCTTGATGACTAGTTATGCTGAACACATTTTCATATACCTGTTGGCCATTTGTATGACTTCTTTAGAGAAATGTCTATTCAATTATCTTTTACTTTTTTTTTTTTTTTTCCTGTGGAAGTGTTTAGATCACTTATATATTTTGTACATTAACTCTGTATTAGATACAGTTTGCAAGTGTCTTCTCCCATTCCATAGGCTGCCTTTTCATGCTATTGAACACTTCTTTCTCTGTGCTTTTTGCCTTGACACATCCCATTTGTGTTAGTCTCATGTGCACAGCAAAGTGAGTTAGGTATATATACATATATATCTATTTTTCGGATTATTTTCTCATATGCTGCTGCAGCTAAGTCACTTCAGTCATGTCCGACTCTGTGCGACCCCATAGATGGCAGCCCACCAGGCTCTGCTGTCCCTGGGGTTCTCCAGGCAAGAACATAGGAGTGGGTCGCTATTTTCTTCTCCAACGCATGAAAGTGATAGGTTATTACAAAATATTGAGTATAGCTCCAAATGCTATTTATTGTTTGTTATCTATTTTCTTTTCTTTTTGTACACAGCTTTATTGATATCTACTTCACATATCTTACAATTCAATCATTTAAAGTGTGCAGTTCAGTGGTTTTTGGTACAAACATGGTTCTTAATTGCAAAGTGAGAAGAAAATACATACTTTTATTTTAAGAAACAAAAGAACTGCCAACCTTAAAAAACTGTACAATTTGTACTTCTGCAATGTCAATGATATTTCAGTTTCCTCTTGTCTAAAAAGAAATCCATGTTATCGTCCTTAACAAAATCTTACATAACAGTCATCCTTAGGGAGTTCTAAATACCAAAGAACTAACATTGCTTGTCCCCCACTCCCCTCCCCACTCATATTCCCTGCCTTTGACTGTGTGGATCACGATAAACTGTGGAAAATTCTGAAAGAGATGGGAATACCAGACCACCTGACCTGCCTCTTGAGAAACCTGTATGCAGGTCAGGAAGCAACAGTTAGAACTAGACATGGAACAACAGACTGGTTCCAAATAGGAAAAGGAGTATGTCAAGGCTGTATATTATCACCCTATTTATTTAACTTATATGCAGAGTACATCATGAGAAACGCTGGGCTGGAAGAAGCACAAGCTGGAATCAAGATTCCAGATATGCAGATGACACCACCCTTATGGGAAAAAGTGAAGAGGAGCTAAAAAGCCTCTTGATGAAAGTAAAAGAGGAGAGTGAAAAAGTTAGCTTAAAGCTCAACATTCAGAAAACAAAGATCATGGCATCCAGTCCCATCACTTCATGGGAAATAGATGGGGAAACAGTGGAAACAGCGTCAGACTTTTTTGGGGGCTCCAAGATCACTGCAGATGGTAACTGCAGCCATGAAATTAAAAGATGCTTACTCCTTGCAAAAAAGTTATGACCAACCTAGATAGCATATTCAAAAGCAGAGACATTACTTTGCCAACAAAGGTCCGTCTAGTCAAGGCTATGGTTTTTCCAGTGGTCATGTATGGATGTGAGAGTTGGACTGTGAAGAAAGCTGAGTGCCAAAGAATTGATGCTTTTGAACTGTGGTGTTGGAGAAGACTCTTGAGAGTCCCTTGGACTGCAAGGAGATCTAACGAGTCCATTCTGAAGGAGATCAGCCCTGGGATTTCTTTGGAGGGAATGATGCTAAAGCTGAAACTCCAGTACTTTGGCCACCTCATGCGAAGAGTTGACCCATTGGAAAAGACTCTGATGCTGGGAGGGATTGGGAGCAGGAGGAGAAGGGGACGACAGAGGATGAGATGGCTGGATGGCATCACTGACTCAACGGACGTGAGTCTGAGTGAACTCCAGGAGTTGGCGATGGACAGGGAGGCCTGGCGTGCTGCGATTCACAGGGTCGCAAAGAGTCGGACACGAGTGAGCGACTGAACTGAGCTGAACTGAACTGAACTGAGCATTGCTTGTCCCCCCCCCTCCCCACTCTTATATTTCCTGCGTTGGTAAGTACTATAGAGTGAACCTAAGTTAGTCCTCTAGGCCAGGACCTTGCAGAAGCTCATAGTCCTTCATGATGAGCATTAATTTTCAGTTTACTTGGGATGTACTTCTATAAGGTTAAAGAGCTGAGTTGAATCACATCCTGAAATATGTAGTTTAGATTAAAAAGTCCTATATCACTTTATTTTCTTGTCATTTTCCTCTTTCATATCAACAATGAGTGGAGAAGGCAACGGCACCCCACTCCAGTACTCTTGCCTGGAAAATCCCATGGACGGAGGAGCCTGGTGGGCTGCAGTCCATGGGGTCGCCAAGAGTCGGACACGACTGAGCGACTTCACTTTCACTTTTTACTTTCATTCATTGCAGAAGGAAATGGCAGCCCACTCCAGTGTTCTTGCTTGGAGAATCCCAGGGACGGGGGAGCCTGGTGGGCTGCCATCTATGGGGTCTCACAGAGTCAGACACAATTAAAGTGAGAAGAATGAGAAGTTGTTATTATCTCCTGGGAGGTAGATTGAGGCTGCTTTTTACACAAAATGATCAATTTTTTAATGGAAGAAGAGAATCAACATGTGTTGATAACTTACTATGTGATCATCACATGCAATCTTCAGAATAAACCTGTAAGACTCTTGAAAGTGAGAGAGTTAGTTGCTCAGTTGTGTCTGACTCTTTGGGACCCCATGGACTGTATCCCGCCAAGCTCCTCTGTCCATGGAATTCTTCAGGCAGAAATGGAGCAGAAGTGGGTACCCATTCCTCCTCCAGGGGATCTTCCCGACCCAAGGATTGAACTCAGGTCTCCTGCATTGCAGGCAGATTTTTTTTTACCATCTGAGCCATCAGAATATATTTAAATTATATATGAGGAAATCACGTTTCCCTTCCCCCTCACCCCAAGAGATAGTAGCAGAAATTAAATGTTAATTTAGGCATGTCAGATTCCAAAGTTCAGCCTCTTTTCTTTTTCTTTTATTGCATTCCAACCAAAGGCTGCAAACAGTTTCTAAAGAGATAATCCACCACCTTCATTCACCTCTTAATTTTGTAAAATAAAGGGTCATTGAAATTCAACTTTAAAAATATTTTCACCATATCTACACTTTTATATAATATATGCAAGATTAAGGATGTCTACATCTTCAAGTATGAAAATAATACAGTAGTTAAACAAAGAGGAACATAATATATATGTTTGATTTTTTAAGTCAAATATCAAGAGGCCTATGCTGGAGAATATCAAGGCCAATTTCTCTGCAGTTCTTCTAGATTTCCCTCATGTTTTTCATCTTCAGGTTTACAGAATGGCTATGGTATTTTCATGCATCACTTCACAGTCAAAGCAGATGAAAGCAATGGTGGAGACAGGGTGGGATGAGAGATGTTATTGCAAATGACACCCATTTGATACCCATCCCTTCTATCAGCAAAAGCAAAAATTTTTATAGAGTCCACAGAAGATGCCTGTTTTCTTCTCTGTGTCTGATTTTGTGTGACCAGACCAGAGTTGGAAAGTGGGACTTGACCTTGGCAGGCAAATGGCTCTATTATCCTGAGCACAGTCAAGGTTTTGATAGAAGGAAGTGAGAGTAGATACTGGGCAGGTTACTGATAGCGTCTGCTACAGTATGCCACGTCCTGCCTGATCAGTTTCAGTCCACATTTCGGCTTCACTTTTATTAACCTTATTGACTGGTTGTGATGAGTCAGTCTTTACTACTTCAAGGTTTATAGAGATGGGTTGCTTCCAAATATAATAGGAAGGTAGAGTTTTTTCTTTAATACAGCCTTTAGAGATAATTCTAAATACAGAATATGCAATTTAAATAATGCATTTAAATTGCATTATGTTTTATGGTCTAAGAATGTGAAATGTCCTGGATATATGCTCAGGAAGTGTCAACACTTTCTTACCAAAAACAAAACCAAAAACCCACAAAATGTGGGAAATAGCACTTTGTTCTGGGTGAGATCTTTGAGGTGATACTAGAGGCTGAGGACTTATCTTCAGAAGACAATCTGAAAATACCATTAAAACTTAACATGCACATTCTCTTTTCTTGTTTGTTTTTTCATTATTTTTTACATGCTATTCCCATATAAATCATTCAGTTCAGTTCAGTCACTCACTTGTGTCCAACTCTTTGCAACCCCATGGACTGCAGAATGCCAGCCTTCCCTGTCCATCACCATCTCTCTGAGTTTACTCACACTTGTGTCCATTGAATCAGTGATGCCATCCAACCATCTCATCCTCTGTTGCCCCATTCTCCTCCTGCCCTCAATCTTTCCCAGCATCAGGGTCTTTTCCAATGAGTCAATTCTTCACATCAGATGGCCAAAGTATTGGAGTTTTACCTTCAACATCAGTCCTTCCAATGAATATTCAGGACTGATTTCCTTTAGGATAAACTGATTGGACCTCCTTGCAGTTCAAGGGACTATTAAGAGTCTTCTCCAATACCACAGTTCAAAAGCATCAATTCTCCAGAGCTCAGTTTTCTTTATAGTCCAACTCTCACATCCATACATGACTACTGGAAAAACCATAGCTTTGACTAGAAGGACCTTTGTTAGCAAATAATGTCTATGCTTTTTAATATGCTGTCTAGGTTGGTCATAGCTTTTCCTCCAAGGAGTAAGCGTCTTTTAATTTCATGGCTGCAGTCACCATCTGCAGTGATTTTGGAGCCCAAGAAATTAAAGTCTGTCACTGTTTCCATTGTTTCCCCATCTATTCGCCACCATTAGAGAGTATTAAACAGAGTTCTCTGTGCTATTCACTAGGTTCTCATTAGTTATCTATTCTGTATGTAGTATCAGTTGTTGTGTTCAGTTGCTAAGTCATGTCCAACTCTTTGCAACCCTAGTATGTAAATCCCAATCTCTGAATTTATCATCCCTCCTTCTCCTGGTAACCATAAGTTTTTCTATATCTATGACTCAGATTCTGTGTTGTTTTTTTTTTTAAATTAGTTTATTTTTATTGAAGGATAATTGCTTTACAGAATTTTGCTGTTTTCTGTCAAACCTCAGCATGAATCAGCCATTGGTATACATATATCCCCTCCCTTTTGAACCTTCTTCCTGTCTCCCTCCCCATCCTACCCCCTAGGTTGATACAGAGCTCCTGTTTGAATTTTTTGAGTCATACAGCAAATTCCCGTTAGCTGTCTACTTTTCATATGGTAATGTAAGTTTCCATGTCACTCTCTCCATGCATCTCACCCTCTCCTCCCCTCTCCCCATGCCCATCAGTCTATTCTCTATGTGTGTTTCTCCACTATTGCCTTGTAAATAGTCTTCAGTACCATTTTTCTAGATTCCATATATATGTGTTAGAATATGGTATTTATCTTTTTCTTTCTGACTCACTTCACTCTGTATAATATGTTCTAGGTCCATCCATCTCATTTGAACTGACTCAAAGGCATTCCTTTTTATGGCTGAGTAACATTCCATTGTGTATATGTGCCGCAACTTCTTTATCCATTCATCTGTTGATGGACATCCTGGTTCCATGTTCCAGCTATTGTAAGTAGTACTGCAATGAACCAGGGTGTACATGTGTCTCTTTCAATTTTGGTCCCTTCAGGGGATATGCTTAGGGGTGGGACTGCTGGGTCATATGGTGGTTTTATTCTTATTTTTAAAGGAATCTCCATACCATCTTCCATAGTGGCTGTATCAAATATATAAAATGATACACCAACAGTGTATCCCACAAACAGTGTGAGAGCATTTCCTTTTCTCCATACCCTCTTCAGCATTTATTGTTTGTAGACTTCTTGATGAGGGCCATTCTGGCTGGTGTAAGGTGATATCTCATTGTAGTTTTGATTTGCAGTTCTCTAATAATGAGTGATATTGAACATCTTTTCATGTGTTTGTTATCAGGTTCTGTTTTGTACATAGGTTCATTTGTACCATTTTTTAGATTCCACATATAAATGGTATCATATGATATTTGTCTTTGTCCGGCTTACTTCACTCAGTATGACAATCTCTAGGTCCATCCATGTTGAATGGTATTATTTTGTTCTTTTTACTGCTGAGTAATATTCTATTGTGTATATGTACCACATATTCTTTATCTGTTCCTCTGTCGATGTACATTTAGGCTGCTTCTGCATCTTGGCTATTGTTAATAGTTCTGCAGTAAACACTGGGGTACAGGTATCTTTTCAAATTATGGCTTTCTCAGGATATAAGCCCAGGAGTTGGGATTGCTGGATCCTATGGTAGCTCTATGTTTAGTTTTTAAAAACATTTTTCAAATAGAGGATGTGGGATGGGAGGTGGGAGGGGGCTTCGGCATTGGGAGATTGTGTTCACCTATGGCTGATTCGTGTCAATGTATGGCAAAACAAATACAGTATTGTAATTTAAAAATAAATAAATTTAATTTAAAAAAATAAAAATTAAAGGATCTCCCGTGGTGGCTGTACCAATTTACATTCCCACCAACAGTGTAGGAGGGTTCCCATTTCTCCACACCCTCTCCAGAATTTACTACTTGTAAACTTTTTGGTGATGATCATTCTGACCCGTGTGAGGTGATACCTCATTGTAGTTTTGATTTCCACTTCTCAGATAATCAGCAGTGCTGAGCGTCTTTTCACGTGCCTTTGGCCATTTGCGTGTGCCTCTGGCCATCTGTATGTCTTCTTTGGAGAAATATCTATTTGTACGACCATTTCGGTCACAACCAGCCAGAGCCTGGGTGTGCTCAGGAATGAGAGGGTGTGCACTGGCCACGGGAGTTGCTGTCACCAGCAGGAGACTCTTCTGCTTCCTGACTCAGTGCAGCTGATTTGTAAGCCAGCTCTGAGCCCCCTGCTCCCCTCTGAGCAATGGCCTCATTGCTGAGAGCCTCCTTCTCGCTAGACAGAGGGCAGAAGGCACAGGCCCTGTTGAGCTGCAGCTGGCTCTGTTGTGACCTCCCTGTGTTTTCTCGCATCGGAGGCTTTCCATAGGGTTTCCATGCAGGCTGTGAGAAGGCAATTATGCTTCCGTCCTGTGGTGGAGGGGAAAAAGAAACCTGAGTGAGGCTAGTCTGACCTGGCAGTGGGGAGGGGGGCCTCTGATTTTCTGCTCATATTTCCTCCCTGAAAAGACCAGCAGGGTGAGATGCAGAGCTTGTTTCCCTGGTGAAAACATGAGGACCGCCTTCCTGCTTGGCTGGATGGCAGAAAGCTCCTTCGTTTCCTTTCTTTCCCAGGAACTGGCTGATCCCCAAGACTCAGAAGTTCCAGTTGCTCCCAGGATATAAGAAGCCCCTATAACAGCATGGCTGGCAGATGGTCCATGCCCACAGCTCTATCTTCCATCTGCATAGGTGAGAGCTCAGCAAACCCGTTCATAAATTGAAGTGACATCTTCACCTGGTCGGATGACACCACCTCAGACACAGCATGTCCCAAAGTGAAGCAGTCATCTTCCCCTAAGCACATTTCTCTTTCTATGATGCAAGCCAGAGCCCCTGGAATCTGCCTTCAGTCCTTCCCTTTCCCTTGGTCATCATCTATTTTCACAATATGACTGAGTACATATTGTGTACCTGATATGTACCAAGTACATATCAAGCACATGATTGGGATATAGCTGTTGATCAGGAAGATAAAGGACACTAGAAAGGCACTGACATCATCTAGTAGAAATAGGAGCTCAGCTGATAAATTCAGGAGAAATTAGGCGATCCAGCAGATCCAGAGGAGAGAAGGATTTGGCGGAGGAGAGGGAAAGAGAGAACAGATGTTTGGGAGTGGGGGTGGCAAGAAAATTGGCCGACTGGGCCTCAGCCCCAAGATGCATTAGAATCTAATGTGCTTATGTTTCTGGAAATGTTTGGGTGGGTGCCACTGAGACAGAACCCACTCTAGTGTTCTTGCCTGGAGAATCCCAGGGACGGGGGAGCTTGGTGGGCTGCCGTCTATGGGGTTGCACAGAGTCGGACACGACTGCACCGACTTAGCAGCAGCAGCACTGAGACAGAGTCCAGCAATTAAGAGCAAACTGTCGAGCTGCCAGGTGTCAATACGGTCAGTTGGGACAATGAACCAAACTGAAAGTAACCATTAATGTTCATTCAGATACTGTGGCAACACAAGGCAGAATGGTGCTGGGTGAGTGCGGACTTACCGCTGAGGAGTCTCTATGAGGAGTGTGGTGGAAGGCATATAAGATACAGAGGTTGTTTTGTAAACTTTCTGGTTGGAAGTTTTAAAATTATTTTACTGGGCACATGAGGTAGACCAATACAAAAAAAAAAAGAGAGAGAGAGAAAAATCCTCAACCTCAATGACTTAATACAACAAAATGTCATTTCTTGCTCATATTATGATCCAATGAGGTTTTGTTCCAGTTAGTGGGAAGTCGGCAGAGGGTCTTAGACTGTTCTGTGTATTTAGGGACTAAAGTTTCTTCCATGATGTGGGTGTTTCATCTTCTAAGGTCTTGTCTTCTTTGCATTCAGCTGGCAGAAAGGAAATGAATGATTTTGAAGGAGGATTTTTAGAGCTCACACAGGAAGTGGTATTCAACAATTCCTCCTGCATTCCATTGACCATCACTTAGTATATTTATTTTGGTCTTCCTCCAAGGTTACTGGCACATAACTCTGAAAACCCTTGTGATTTCCTAAGTGATAAGAGCTCTAAGGGCATCTTTTGTTATAATATTTCATTTTTGTTCCCAGTTCTTGAGATAGTTTCAGAGTGATGAAGATAAAAATGGGTGACTGTTGTTATTCATAACAATCCTCTTTCAACCACATGAGTTCATATTAGTAAGATGACTTTTGGAAAGCCCTAAGAATGAAGGCTTGTTGCCAGGGGAATCAACCGTGTAATTAGAGTGTTGAAATTTTCAGTCTCACCTCCTGGGAGGGGAAAGCGGTTGGAGATCAACTTAATCACCAGCAGTCAATAATTTTATCAACTGAGCCTTCCAAATGAAGTCTCCTTAAAAATCTTGCATTGGTGATGTCAACTAAAAACAGATGTACAGCTTGAGAGTTGTGAGTTAAATTTTATTTGGGGCAAAATGAGGACTGCAGCCCGGGAGGCAGCCTCCCAGGTAGCTCTGAGCGACTGCTCCAACGCGGCAGTGGGGGAAAGACAAGACATAAGGTTTTGGTGAAGGGGAGTTCAACACCATGAAGCGTTCATTTCACAAAAGGCTTTTAGTTAGTCATGCGGATCTGACAGCACCGGGAAGCGATTCAGTGCTTCTCTGGATATGAGGAGATGCAAGGATTGAGATCATAAAATCTGTTCCTAGAAACATCCAACCATCTCAAGACCTGTCCCACCAGATTCCCTGGAGCACCGAGTACCTCACTTCACCCTGAACTCCCTCAGGGTTGTTGAAGGTCAACAGCTATGGCAGCATGGGGTTCAATCTCCGCAGAGGCAGATGGCAAAGGCCTTTGCTGTTCAGTCGTTGGCAATGCTCTTGGTCAGTGCCAATTTGTAGTTGACACTGAGTATGTGAAGGTGCTGCGGGGATGTGTGCCTGGAGAGGGCGTGGAAGCTCAAGCCTCCCCACTACCCTATGCCTTGCCACCTTGCCATACTCATCTCTTCCATCTGGCTGCTCCTGAGAATAATTATTGTTGCTATTCAGTTGCTCAGTTACATCCAACTCTTTGCGACTCCATGGACTGCAGCACCCCAGGCTCCTCTGTCCTCCACTGTCTCCTGGAGTTGGCTCAAATTCAAGTTCATTGAGTTGGTGATGCTATCTAACCATCTCATCCTCTGCTGTCATAATCTAGTAAGTAAACAGCTACCCTGAGTTTTGTGAGCTGCTCTGGTAAATGATCAAACCCAAAGTGGGGGTCAGGGGGACTTATAACCAGTCAGTCTGAATCACAGGTGATAACCTGGGCTTACGATTGCCATCTGAAGTGTAGGGGGCAGTCTTTTGGAACTGAGCTTTTAACCTGTGGAGTCTGAGGCTAACTTCAGGTAGACAGTATCAGAATGGCATTAAATTGTGGGACTAAGTAGCTGGTGTTGCAGAATTGCTTGGAGAAGGAAAATGCCCACACATCTGACCACAGAAGCAGGATATGAGAGTAAAGGAGACATAGAATTCTTCCTTATTCAAAAACAAATTCATGTATGAAACTCCAGTAGCAAAAATTAGAGAAGGATTTAAAACAATCCTTAGGAGCTAATATTTCCTGTTCTCTCCTTTCATTTTTATCAATTTTTAAAAAGTGTATAAAAATATATTTTAATGACACTGGGTGCTCTGTACCCTAGGCTGTTTGGTATTGCCTTGGGGAGAGGCTTGGGTTCCTACATTCAGATCTGCTGTTGGATCTCAAGTGATGCTCTAAGCAGGGGTCACACCCACACCTAGACATTCTGAAGTCAATTCTAGGAAGCTGAGCCAACGGTCAAAATTAAACAAAGAAATGAAAACTCACAAACCCTGTGGGAAATGCAGTTATTTCAGCACATATTCTGTTTGTTTAGCTAGGAGACTAACAGTACTCATGGGGAAAGTGGATTGTTTTTGGCAGAGTGGCAAAAACGCAGAAAGATGCACGAAAAGGAGGAGGGTCCTTGAGAACTTGTCTGGCGCTTGCTGTGAGCTTCTTGGTGGACAGTGTTGGTGGCTGGCGATGCCACAGGAGGCCATCAGGTACCTGGCTCCCCACCAGTCACCCTCGGGGACTGTCCTGGGAGAGCTGGACCACAGTGGGGCTGAGTCCTGCCCGGCTCTGAACACGCTGTAAGGACAGTCATGTCCTACATCCCTTCTGGAGAGCTAGAAACTCATCTCGCTTTTCTGTTGGGAGCTGAAGCAGCGGCCTCTGGGGACAGGTCTCAAGTCCCTTACTCAGAGCACCACAGGCACGTCTCATTGATGCTGCATGGAAACCCCTTGTTCTGGAAGGTTGGTTGGCTTGGGTTCTTTGGCCACACCCCCCAGCACTCCTCCCCCCTCCGGGGGTTCCTGGAGGGGCCCAGTGGAAGGACACCAAGCACAGGGAAGAGATTTCTATAGAGGAGCTGATTCAGAGTCAGAGTGTCCCCACGATCAGCTGTCTCTGTTCCAACCCAAGGAACAGGTGCTCCTAAGAACAGTCCTTTTGACATCTCAGAAGGCCCTGAACTGCAGTGGCAAAAGGGAATCTGCCTGTCTTGTCATAAAAGAAACTTGCTTTTACCATGGGCAACACAGCACTTAACCATTACAAAAGTTGCAGGGCTTACCAGCAAGACAGAAGAAAAGGACAAAGAAGCAAGTGAAAGCCATTTAGTGGCAGTGGGAGAAAAGGCTCCTGGATGCAGCAATCAGGCTGGAAGAGGAGAGTGGTGTCCCTCTGCAGATGAAGGGGCCTAGGAATTGGTTGAAACACAGGCTGGAATCAAGATTGCTGGGAGGAATATCAATAACCTCAGATACACAGAGGACACCACCCTTATGGCAGAAAGCGAAGAAGAACTAAAGAGCCTCTTGATGAAAGTGAGAGGAGAGTGATAAAGCTGGCTTAAAATTCAACATTCAAAAAACTAAGATCATAGCGTCCAGTCCAATCACTTCATGGCAGATAGATGGGGTAACAATGGAAACAGTGAGAGACTTCATTTTCTTGGGCTCCAAAATCACTGCAGATGGTGACTGCAGCCATGAAATTAAAAGACACTTGCTCCTTGGAAGAGAAGCTATGACCAACCTAGACAGCATATTATAAAGCAGAGACGTTATTTTGCCAACAAAGTCTGTCTAGTCAAAGCTATGGTTTTTCCAGTAGTCATGTATGGATGTGAGAGTTGGACTGTGAAGAAAGCTGAGTGCCAAAGAATTGATGCTTTTGAACTGTCGTGTTAGAGAAGACTCTTGAGAGTCTCTTGGACTGCAAGGAGATCCAACCAGTCCATCCTAATGGAAATCAGTCCTGAATATTCATTGGAAGGACTGATGCTGAAGCTGAAACTCCAATAATCTGACCACCTGATGAGAAGAACTGACTCACTGGAAAAGGCCCTGATGCTGGGAAAGACTGAAGGCAGGAGCAGAAGGGATAGACAGAGGGTGAGATGGTTGGATGGCCTCACCGACTCGATGGACATAAGTTTGATCAAGCTCCGGGAGTTGTTGATGGACAGGGAAGCCTGGCATGCTGCTTCAGGTCACAAAGCATGGGGTCGCAAAGAGTCAGATATGACTGAGGAACTAAACTGAACTGAGGAACTGGTAAGATAGCATAATAAGGGGAATTGCGGTAATGTGGAAGTCATTAAGTTATCGATGTTATGTTTTCATGCAGAGCAACATGAGGGCAGAATGAAACAGAAAAGACAGATGGGAGAAAATTACCTCTGAGCCCTTCCCTCCCTTTTTGGCTGCACCACTTGGCAATGTGGGATCTTGGTTCCCCAATCTGGGATCAAACTCACACTCCCTATAGTGAAAGCACAGAGTCTAAATCCCTGGACCACCAGGGAAGTCCCCCTGAGCACCCTCTTTTGATAGGAAAGTTTAGAATGCCTCTTGTCAAAAGGGAGGGAGTGCTGAGTGGAACACGCAGCTCTGGGTTATGAGGAGGAGTCAAGGTTTGCTGGTTGATACAGGAGCAGAATTAGCAAATGCAGGAGAAATGCACCGGTCTAGGATCTTGAGAAGAAGGAGAGAGGGAATCCGGAGGAAGAAGGGGTGCAACGGTAGGGAGACAGTCCTGTGGGACAGTGGCAGTAGTTTGTACCCTGCTGAAGGCCAAGGGCATGGTGAAAATCAGAGTGAGCCCCAGAGTGAACGGGTCCAGTCAAGACTGCCCTGGGCACATGCCACGCTCTGTTGTCCTGACAAAAATTCTCTTGTTATCATCTGACAGCAAAAATGAGGATAAACGAAGTTCAGGAAAGTGAACTGCATTTAGGGGCAGGAGCCCGTATGGGGTGGGTCCCACTCTGGGAGGACTGCCTGGGTGCAGGAATTCTGGATGGTTTGTGATGTGGACAAAGAGTCCTCAAGGGGATTAACAGGTTAGCAGCCCATGTGTCCAGAAGAGAGAGCACACTCTCTTGGGAGCTGCTGGTTTTCAGCGGATTCTGATAGAGGCCGTAGAATGAACATCAGGTCACGCAGCCACACCTGCTACCCTCTGTGTATTTGGAAGGAAATCTAGCATCTGAGGAAGCCAAGATGGGCCGAGTGTGGGCATGTGTGCTCTGGGTGCCCGACATAACAGGTGGAACAATCCAGAAGGCTGCTACATGTTCCCTTTCACTCTGATTCCGCCTCCCCTCCCCTCCAGCCACACCCAGTGATGGGAAAAGCTGAAAGGCCGGTGCTGGGCACCCCCCCACCCTGTTTGGGCTCTCCTCCCCTTTCACCTGTACCTCTGCAGCAACCTGCCATGGACACCCCAGCTCCTACCTGTTGCCGCTTCAATCTTCTCTCTATACTTCCACGAGGTGAACTTCACTCCCCTACTTAAGACCCATCAGTGAGTCCCAGGGCCTAGAGAATAAAGCTCCAACTCCTTACCTGGCTTACAGGTGCTGGTTCTTTCGGATCTGGTCCTGCCTCCCCAGCCTGCCTTCTCATTCAAACTCTGCTCAGCCACCTGCACCACTGGCACTTCTGGGCTGGGCAGCTCTGATCTTCCAGGTCCTTGTGTTTCTTTCTTTCTCAGTGTCTCTCATCTTCCAAGTCTTCCCTCAAGCATCTCCTGATCCATCCCCTCAGGGTGGAACTAGCCAGCTCCTTCTGTGGGCAGAACCAGAGTGCGGCAGGGTTTCAGGAAGAGTGGGATCCAGGTGCTTGGACACTGTCAAGACCCTCTTGCTCTGTGTTCCTTTCTACTCTTGGTCACTCAGCTCCACTCAGTGGGGGGCTTATTTCACTTAGTGGGAAACAAGCCTGTGCTTGTCTGTGATGGAGTTCATCCAGGACACACCATCCCAAGATACACCTCCTGGGCATATTAAATATCTGCAGCTGAAGGAATTGAAAAATGACAAAAGCAGGAAGGTTACTCTGACTCCTTCCCATCTTGTTCTTCTTCCCTGAAACAAGTAAGTCTTCCACGTGGAAGGTATTCTCTCTGCACAAGGAGGAAAGAAGGTATTCTCATCACCAGAAAAGGGAATTTGGGGCCAAGAAATCCATACAAACCTTGTTAAACCAACCTTTATCTTCCTAGTTAAACCAACCCTTGTCTTCCTTGTTGCTTCACTGCCACTTATTACGCTTGAGGTGTTTGTGTGCTAGTTGCTCAGTCGTATCCAACTCTCTGTGACCCCCATGGACTGTAGCCCACCATGTTCCTCTGTCCGTGGGACTTCCCAGGCCAGAATACAGGAGAGAGTTGCCATTGCCTTCTCCAGAGGATCTCCCCAAGCCTGGATTGAACCTGGGTCTCCTGCATTGCAGGCAGACTCTTTGCCATCTGAGCCTGTATTGCCCCTGCTTGTGGTCATGCCAAGTCGCTTCAGTTGTGTCTGACTCTTTGCAACCCTATGGACCGTAGCCCGCCAGGCTCCGCTGTCCATGGGATTCTCTAGGCAAGAATACTGGCGTGGGCTGCCATGCCCTCTTCCAGGGGATCTTCCCGACCCAGGGACTGAACTCGAATCTCTTATGTTTCCTGCACTGGCGGCAGGTTCTTTTACCACTAGCACCATGGGGGCTCAAGCCTTTGTCTTGTCAATTCTTTACAAATTCATTATCTTGGGGTATACAAGCTTCCTGCTTCGGACACTTTTATGGGTCTTCATTCTCTTCTGAAGGTTCCCATGTACATGTAAAAATTCAATAAGATGTGTACACTTTTCTCCTGTTAATCTTTCTCAGTTTAATTTTTTGACCCAATCAGGGATCCTGAAAGAGTTGAAGAAAAATCTTCTTCCTCTTGTCTTACTTCTTAGGAGCTCAGTTTTTTTTTTCCTAATATTTTATGTATTTGGCTGCCCTGGCTCTTAGTTGCACATGCAGAATCTCTGGCTACCACATGCAAACTCTTAGCTGCGGCACGTGGGATCCATTCCCCCGACCAGGAATTAAACCCAGGCCCCCTGCATTGGAAGTGCAATCTTAACCACCGGGCCACCAGGGGAGGCTCAAGGGCTCGGTCTTAAGAGAGCTCATTCTCTTTCTCATTTTCTTCTTCTTTTTTAAGATATATTTTTAATTGGAGGATAACTGCTTTACAATATTGTGTTGGTCTCTGCCATACAACGTGAGTCATCCCTAAGTAAACATACGTCCCCTCTCCCTTGAACCTCCCTCCCAACCCCCTTTTTCCCAATTTCTATTAGAAAAATCCTAGGAAAGAATTCTGACCGCCCTTGCTTGGGTCAGCCGTCCGCCTCGGACTCAGTCAACCTTGGTCAATGGAAAGGGTCATTATTATTAGTCATAACATTGTATAAACATATGTAGCTTTTTAGTTAGTCAATTACTAGCTTATTTCTAATGACAGTGATGCCAGCTAACACAGTTCATGGTGAGCTTGGCTAGAACTCCTTGCGTCTCTGTACCTTTTCACATGGCCATCAGTCTGCTGAATGGGCACTGTCAATCCACCACACTGACTGAAAAATTACAAAGCTAATACCGAGTAGTTTTAATTGACTGATTTTCTTTCTGTCTTCACAGAAGTATTTTAAGGAACGTTCAGTTTGTTTTTGCCTTCACTCCCTCTTATTGAAGCCAGAGCCTGAAGAAGAGAAGCTAATGATGAGGGCTGAAAGAGGGTAAAAAGATGGGAAAATGAGCAACCATGCATATAAGAACATATTCTTAAGGCTATAGCCTGAAAATGATCTATTCATTGAATGAAATGAACTCATTCAAAAATATATTTAAGAAAAACACATGCATAAAGAATATCCCCAAATATAAAGAATTCTTCTTTCTGTATTCTTATGAATAAACATAATGTCAAGTGGGTATTTGTCGGGATCTTATATCCAAGATAACCTTATTAATACATTTTCTTGGATCCCTTAGTCTCTCCCCCTCTCTGTCCCTAAGCTTACTTAATTGCTAATTTGTTTCTTTTCTTCTTCTTCTTTTTTTTTTTTTTGATGTGGACCATTTTTTAAAGGGCTCAGTGGTAAAGAACTTGCCTGCCAATACAGGCAATGTGAGTTCCAGCCCTGGGTCAGGAAGATCTCCTGAGAAGGAAATGCCAACCCACTCCAATGTTCTTGCCTGGGAAATCCCATTGACAGAGGAACCTGGAGGGCTACAGTCCAAAAGTGTTGCAAAGAGTCACACATGACTAAATAACAATTTTTAAAAATCCTTTATGGAATTTGTTACAATGTTGCTTTATATTTTAATTTCTTTTGGCCACAAGGCATGGGGGATCTTAGCTTCCTGACCAAGGACTGAACCTAAACCTCCTGCTTTAGATGTCGAAGTCTTAACCACTGGACCACCAGGGAAGTCCCACTACTCTGTTTCTTTAGCCTAAATCTCAGAGCCATTAACTTTTTTCTTAGATGTACTTTCTTCTTTCCAACATACTACTTTCCCTACTGTTTTCCTGCCCGATTGGCTCCAGCTTGCTGTGCTGTGTAGCCACTCAGTCGTGTCCAATTCTTTGCAACCCCATGGACCGTAGCCTGCCAGGCTCCTCTGTCCATGGGGATTCTCCAGGCAAGAGTGCTGAAGCGGGTGACCTATCCCTTCTCCAGGGGATCAAACCAGGGTCTCTTGCATTGCAGGCAGATTCTTTACCAGCGGGGCTACCAGGGAAGCCCACTCCAGCTTAGACTGTTAGATAAATAAGAGACAGCATGAGACAACTATCTCCTTAAATTCACACCCTATTCTTCCACTAATCATCATCATAACTATTATTAATATTGTCTAATAGGTGTTCATTTTCTTGACAATGACCCCCTTACAGTGAGTTCAGGCTGAGCTTGCAGCCAGATAAACCCCTCCCACCTTTTCCTCTGAAATTGCCACTAGCCTGGGGAAAAGATGTTTTCCCTAGAACTGGGGCCCTTGAAAACTTAAAATACCACTCCGTGTTTGTGTTCCTTTTCTTTGAGTGGGAAGAAAAAACACCTGAGGTCTGATCTTATTTGAAAATGAGTGTTTGTACTACTGGTATTTTTCAATTGCTTGTGAAGCTTTGGGCCCTTCTGCATAGTTAGGCAATAGTCCTCACATTTGCAGAATGTGCTGTGTACCAGTTTTATATTAATCCCAGCAACGTGGTGTCTTGATGGCTTGAGTCTGCGTGTGCTTACTGTACTCACACATTTTCTTCTTTATTGAATCACATCACGGCATCGTTGGAGCTCCCCAGGGCAGATTCCGTTACTTAATTAGATTTTTATTTAACCACAGAAAAGCAAAACATATCATGCTGCCAGACAGTGTTTTCACCTAAACTCAAGAGCATTTCCTGTCGTGTTCTAGAATCAGAGTGTATTTTCACCCACACTCTCAACCTCCCTATATTATTTTGATTTTTGTTGCTCAAGGCACACGTCAAAATTAGCCTTTAAATACTGATTTAATCTTTGTTATAATTACATTGCTCCTCATCCCCGAGGCTTTAATTCTTTTTCGCCCCCTGTTTTCACTTTAAACTTTTTAAGTTTTGTGTTGGGGTGTAGCCAGTTAACAATGTTGTGGTAGTTTCCAGTGAACAGTGAAGGGACTCAGCCATACACACACGTGTATCCATTCTCCTCCAAACGGGCTTCCCTGTGGCTCAGTTGGTAAAGAATCCACCTGCAATGCAGGAGACCCTGGTTTGATTCCTGGCTTAGGAAGATCCGCTTATCGGGAAGGGATAGGCTACCTACTCCAGTGTTCTGGCCTGGAGAATTCCACGGGCTGCATAGTCCCTGGAGTCACAAAGAGTCCACACGACAGAGCGACTTTCACAGTTTCTTCCAAACCCCCTTTAACTCTTGATTGTGTGCTAAAAAGCAACAAAGCTTCAGGATATAAAAAAATACAATTGAGTAAATATATTTAATAGAATCCCATGATAGTAGGCGGAATTATGGGTGGGTTGAGTCAGAGGTGGCTGACTGTCTGGGCAGTTGGCTGAGCCTGGCACTGAGACTTGCAACCTGAGAGGATCTGGCCACGAGCAGATGGGCCAGGCTCTTAAGGGATGATGCGGAGAGTTCTAGAAACCGAGCTTTTAGTTTCTGCACCCCTCACACTTTTCATCTGTAAAATGTGGAAGGTTGCAGCTAGTATTTACTGAGCGCTTACTCCATGCCAGGTGTTCTTCGATGCACTTCAGTTATTCAGTCTTCTGAGGTGGGTACACAAATTACTATAGCTGTTTTAGAGACAGGAAAACTGAGGCCGCCTAGAGATTAAATAACAGCCCACAGTCGTGTATCTGGTCTGTTGAATCCAACAGTCTGGTTCCATAATTTGCACTCTTAACCCCAAATTGTATAGCATAAAGGCAGTTACCCTCTCATTCTATGAAAATGAATGAGAAAGAAGTACATCAAAGCTGTATATTGTCACCCTGCTTATTTATCTTATATGCAGAGTACATCATGTGAAATGCAGGACTGGATGAAGCACAAACTGGACTCAAGATTGCTGGGAGAAATATCAATAACCTCAGATACACTTTCTACTCTTATGGTAGAAAGCGAAGAAGAACTAAATGAAGTTGCTCAGTCGTGTCTGACTCTCTGCGACACCATGGACTGTAGCCCACCAGGCTCCTCAGTCCACGGAATTTTCCAGGCAAGATTACTGGAGTGGCTTGCCATTTCCTTCTCCAGTGGATCTTCCCAACCCAGGGATTGAACCCAGGTCTCCTGCATGGCAGGCAGACGCTTTACCGTCTGAACCACCAGGGAGAAGAACTAAAGAGCCTCTTAATGAAAGTGGAGGAGAGTGAAAAAGTTGGATTAAAACCCAACATTCAAAAAACTAAGATCATGGCATCTAGTCCCATCACTTCATGGTGGATAGATGGGGAAACAATGGAAACAGTGAGAGACTTTATTTTCTTGGGCTCCAAAATCACTGCAGATGGTGACTTCAGCCATGAAATGGAAAGACACTTGAAAGCTATGACCAACCTAGACAGCATATTAAAAATCAGAGACATTACTTTGCTGACAAATGTCCATCTAGTCAAAGCAGCTTTTCCAGTAGTCATGTATGGATGTGCTGCTGCTGCTGCTAAGTTGTATCAGTTGTGCCTGACTCTGCGTGACCCCATAGATGGCAGCCCACCAGGCTTCCCCGTCCCTGGGATTCTCCAGGCAAGAACACCGGAGTGGGTTGCCATTTCCTTCTCTAAAGCATGAAAGTGAAAAGTGAAAGGGAAGTCAAGCAGTCATGTCCAGCTCTTCACTACAGCCTGCCAGGCTCCTCCGTCCATGGGATTTTCCAGGCAAGAGTACTGGAATGGGGTGCCATCACCTTCTCCAACAGCATGAGGGCGGTTACCCTCTCATTCTATGAAGGTATTAAGTGAAGATTCCGTTTGTGCTGGGTGAGCTGCTTTGTAAGCTCAGACGCTCCTTGATGCTCTCAGAGGCACCCACACTGCTGTCTGGTGCCCTCCAATGGAGTGGTGGGGTGAGGAGGCTAAAGGACCCAAGTGCACAGCCAGGTTCTGCCCCTCTAGCTATAGCATCTTCAAGAAACCATTCAATCCCTCTGAGCCTCAGCTTCCAAGTCTGTAAAATGGGTGTAATGATTTCACTTACTTCTCCAGGCTAGTGTGAGGTGGAAACAAGGCCATGAGTGTTGGGAACATGGAGAAAACCCGTGGAGGGCAGAAGGAGTTGCTGACATTCACTGGACACTAACAGCATGCGGGTATTACAGGGAAGAACTGACTCCAGGTTGGATCTGTTGCTTTCACTTTAGCCTTTGTTCCCCCCACCCCCACTTTTGTTCACTAAGATGATACTGTTTATCCTCGGGGAACTCTGCCCTTCTGTTAGATTATTGAACCAATGTTCAGGACCCTGCACACCTGTGGCTGGGTACAGGAAGAAAGAAATGAACACATCCTCTTCCTGAGGTTTGACTTTCTAGGAGACGTGTGCAAGATTAATGGGCTTTTACTTTATTTCCTCACCTCCTTCAGGTCTGTTCTATAAAAGAACCTGGCATCCAGACCCCAGATGATGGTTATTTTGAGAAATTAGTCTACCATCTTCTTGGGCAAGCAGAGCGAGCTTGGACTCAGGGACCTACCCGGAGCTCATCACCTGAGTTATCTCATTCTGATTCAGGAAATGAGGACTCTCATGAACCCGATCTACAGACTAGAAGCAGGCTCAGAGAGCTAGATGACTTAGCCAGCATCACACAGCCAGGCGGGGGTTAGAACGTTTGAGCCCATGTCCTTAACCCCTGGCCCGGAGCTCCCACCACAGATGTGCCCAGGAGGTGGTTTCAAAGGTCTCCGCTGGCCCTTCCACAAAACCTTCTGGATGACTGTCTCTGGGTGTCCATCCAGTGGCCCCTCCAACTTGTGTTTCTACCTCAGCGAGCTTGTTCTCAAGTGGAAAGCACCTCCTCAGCCATCCTCCTCCCAGGCTTGCCCTGTGTCTTCCACGAGACTTCAACTTTCAGAGCAGCTGTTTGGGAAGCGTTGGCAGTTTCCAGTATTCCTGCCTCTGGACTCTGGCCCAGAACTCTGCTCACACTTCAGTGTTTGGGGTCAGTCATCCTGCGTGTCTGAGTTTAGGGAGAAAATGCAGGTCATACTATTGGAATTAATTCAGGGGGTGTGATGGATCAAAACTCTGGACCACGTCTCAGGACTCCCGGGACGGCAGGGAGGCAGCAGGGTTGAACACAGCAGAGGTGGATCTGCCAGCCACAGACCCTTGGCGGCTCTCAGGGACTGTCCCACCACTCTTTGCTCCAGGTTAGATTTCTCCCCCAAGGCCATTTTGAGTGGGAAAAAAGGGTGAACAGACATTGTACAAATAAATTCTTTCTCCGGTAGAATCAATGCTGCCTTCAAGGAAAAAAAGCAAAAGTCTAATTTATTTTTAAAAATTCTTTCTTTTTTTTTTTTTTTTTAAACTAGAGTATAATTGCTTTGAGGCTTCCTAGGTAGCGCTAGTGGTAAAGAACCTGCCTGCCAATGCAAGGGACGTAAGAGACATGGATTCGATTCCTGGGTGGGACGGGCATGAAACCCACTCCAATATTCTTGCCCGGAGAATCCCATGGACAGAGGAGCCTGTTGGGCTATGGTCCACAGGACTTCAAAGAGTCGGACACGACTGACGCGACCTAGCATGTAATTACTTTACAATGCTGTGTTTGTTTCTGTTGTACAATAATGTGAATCAGCTGTGTGTATACATATATCCTCTCCGTCCTGAACCTCCCTCCCCTCTAGGGCATCACAGAGCACCGAGCTGAGCTCCCTGTGCTATACAGCTTCCCACTAGCTATCTATTTTGCACATGATAGAGTATATTTGTCAAGGCTACTCTCTCAGTTTGTTATAAAAAGAAAGGTTGCTCTAAGTCGTGTCCAACTCTTGCAGTCTCATGAACTGTAGCTTGCCAGGCTCCTCTGTCTGTGAGATTCTCCAGGGAAGAATACCGGAGTGCACTGCCGTTTCCTTCTCCAGGGGAGCCTCCTGACCCAGGAACCGCACCCGGGCCTCCTGCATTGCAGGCAGATGCTCCACCGACTGAGCTACGTGGGGAGCCTCAGTTCATTATAGAGCAGACGTGATGCTGTCTTACTCCATCTCCAGGGAAAACCTTTTTTCTTGTCTCACCCCTGTTGGCTGGAAGCAGCCTCGTGTCTCATGGGCCCACTCCTGCTCATGCTGCTTCCCCTGATTTTGGAAGCTGTCAAGTCTCCTTCATCTGGATGCAACTTAACCAGAATCTACCAAATGCCTTGGGGAGCAAGAGGATAAATCATCATCCCTGACTGGTCTCACGGAGGAAATCTGCCCAACAGATGAAACCCAGGGGAGGAGGCAGTCTCGCAGGCAAGCAAGAGCAGGACCCAGGACTGGAGGGGCAGCTGGGGCTGGAGGACTTGGGACAAGGAAGAGGTCGGTGTGGGCTCCAGGTGGGGAGAAGTGACCCATTTTTTTCTTGGTTTTATTAACTAAACAGGACTGTTAACAAATAAACATCTTTGAGGATGCCCTTATCTATGGGATGAGGGTAGGGAAGCCAAGCATGGTCTAGGCAAAGGCAATGAGTTGGGAGTGAGCAGACTTGGCCTCTGAACAGGGCACTTTCTCTGTTTTTATTATTTTGTCTGCACAGCCAGCATGGGTTTTCAATTTTGAATGAATAGAAGAATTAGATCAGGAAGTTCTGGGAAGCTAGATGAAATTGGTTCCTCTTTCAGGTGGTTATTAGCATCACAAGAACACCCGCCACTCCAGGCAAAAGCTCCCTGTGAGTTCCAGGGAGCTGGGGCTACCAAGTGGCTGCGTGACCTTGGCCTGTCATTCAGCCTGGCCTCAGTCTCCTCACCTCCTTTTGCCCCAGAGTTTCACTTTTTAAAAATTTTTTTGTGGACTCCTTAGGAAGCAGCTGGGTGCCCTGGGTGGGTTTTGCAGTACCCGAGCTTGATTAACTGGAGCCGGTGACCCAGGGATACGGTGCTCTTGGCAGAGACACAGAACGTTGTGTGCGACCTGCAGCCAGAGCAAGACCTTTCCATTAGCCTGCCTTTAGAAAGACCATTTCCATTAGAAAGACCAGAACAAGGCAGGGGGAAACGCTAAATAGTTCTTTTCTGGGTGTGATTTTTGGCCTGAGCTATGCAGAGCGGTTTTCCTGAATGGTTCAGGTGTGTCTACTCAGATGCAGAATGGGGTTTGTGATTCTGAGTACCCAAATGAAAGCAAATTGGAGAAGCTTCTAGCACCGTGCTTCTTTTTCTTCTTTTTATTTTAATGATGCTAAGTGGGCAATCAGTTTAAAACTAATAATTTATTTATTTTACGCTGCATGGATTTTTCCCTAGTTGTGACGAGCTGGGGGCTACTCTTCCGTATGGTGCACAGGCTTCTCACTGTGGTGACTTCTCGGTGGAGCACAGGCTTCAGGCTCACAGGCTCCAGTGGTTGTGCATGTGGACACAGTAGTTGCAGCTCCAGGGCTCCAGAGCACAGGCTCAGTAGTTGTGGTGCACACTTCACGGCGTGTGGACCAGGGATTGAACCCCAGACCAGGGATCGAACCCCTGTCCCTGCATTGGCAAGCAGATTCTTAACCGTTGTACCACCAGGCAAGTCCTGGCACAGTGCGGCTTGAAGTGGGACAGGCCAGTCACCTGGGATCTTGTTCAAATGCAGGAGGTCAGGGGATGGAGCCTGAGATTCTGTTTTTAAAAAAATATTCATTCTTTTCTGTTGGCTGTGCTGGGTCTTAGTTGTGGCACAGGGGAGCGTCAATCTTTGCTGTGGTATCTTTAGTTGCAGTATCCTGGATCTTTAGTTGTGGCATGTGGGGTTTAGTTCCCAGACCAGGGATCGAACCCTGCATTGGGAGCATGGAGTCTTAGCTGCTGGACCACCGGGGAAGTCCCCTGAGCTGCTAATTCTAACAAATCCCAAGTGCTGCTGCTGGTCCATGGACTATACTTTGAGTAACAAGCCTCTAAAATATTTAAACCCATGTTTGACAGATCATTAAATAGAACTGACAAAAATAGAACAAAGAAGTGAAAGCAAGAAGGTCTCAAGTTCTAATATCCTCCCAGGATTGTCAGCTGTTTGAGCATTTGATTGATAACAGGACAGTTTCTGGGTAAACATCTTATTGCCTTGAGTCCTGTGTGTTTTCTGTGTTTTTTTCCCCTAATGAGGAAACTCACAAGAAACATCTCAGGGAGGTCTCTAGCTATGTTTAATTTTGAAGGTTTGATGTAAGGGAAAAAGAGTCCAGCATACCCTTTAGTTGCATTTTTGAAATTTATGATAAGAAATGAAAGTGGCTGGGGGAACAGTAGACAGACGTTAGTGATTTTCACTTGCATGCAAAAACATCATCCAAACCGGCAGAGCCTTCACACAGCTGAAAAACTCCTGAAGAGTGAGAATGAATATGTTATTCTTTTGACTGGATCTGGTGAAAATGAGAATAGAATAAAACACAACTTACTAAACTCTGAAACTTGCAGCAATTACGCAGGTGGAGTTTCCTCATGGTACTTAAGTCTTGAGAGCTGAAACGTTGTGAGGGGCACACTGGGATTAAATTATTTTCTGCAGGGAGTCTTGTCTCAAGGAAGTTCAAATCTGAGGGCCTAAGCTTATTTCCTAGATCTGTAAGAAGGCCAGACCTGTGGAGAGAAAAACTAAAGTGAAATTATCAAAGGATGTTCTTGCACATTGAGTAGAAAGGGGACCATCTTTCATTGAGGAAGTGGGGACAAGTGGTATCATCTGGGTGGAGAGAGAATGTTATATTATGTATTATATAATATGATAGAACATTATCTAGGTGTGTGCAGAGATGAAGGCATCCTGGTGTGTACAGGCAAGTGATGGCGACCAGGTATACAAATAGTTGACATGACTGCCTCAGGGCCACAGTCTCGGGTTCCTGGACTGGCAGAGCTTGTAGAGACCTTTGGGATTGCCTAGTTCTCCTTTTACAACATGTTTTATAGATAAGGACACAGAGATTCCAGAGTTGGGTAGGGCTTGCTCTGGGTGACGCTAGGAGTTATTGTCAGTGTGGGAATTTGTACACAGTGTCCCAGGTGGCTCAGTGGTAGAGTTTGCCTGCAAAGCAGGAGATGCAGGTTCAATCCCTGGGTCTGGAAGATCCCCAGAGTAGGAAAGAGCACCCCAGTATTCTTGCCTGGACATTTCCATGGACAGGCGAGCCTGGTGGGCTGCAGTCCATGGGGTCACAAAGAGTTGGATACAACTGAGCACACACGAGCAAGCCTGGTGGGCTGCAGTCCATGGGGTCACAAAGAGTTGGTTACAACTGAGCACACATGAGCATATCCCAAGTCTGGGGTCATAAGCCTTTCACCTTAGATAACTTGAAGCTGCCCTCTCCCCCTCATCTCAATTCACTCCTACCAGAGCCTGGCTGGTGATGGCCCCAGCATGCCCCGTTGTATGTTCCAGGGGTCCAGTGGCTTACACGTTGGCTTCAGACGTTTTATTTGCCATGGGGTTATGCGCTTCAGTGATGTCCTCCATGGGTGTCTTATTTAATAACAACTTAAAACACAGGTCCCTCTGCTGTGCCCAGAACCTGATGGAAAGCTCCTCCTTACTTAGACTGGTGCGTGCCCTTCACACAGGTCCTCCTGGCTGAGCCAGTGTCCCCCACTCACCCCAGGAGAATCTGTCCTTCCCAGCAGCCATCACGAGGCCCTGGTTGTCAAGGGGCTGTAGGAAGGGAAACGCGCAGGGAAAACCAAGTTGGAGGATTTAAGAATTTTCTTAGGAATTTTTCCTAATATCCATGAAAAACGCTACATTTCCTTTCCATGCTCATCTGGCCATTATAAGAACTCACGATGGAGTTAACGAGCTGTTACAATTCATGAAGCTAAAGAGAGTCCCCTGCAGTGCTGGTGAGTCTGAATTGGGTCATATTTTGAGACTTATAAATTTTCCTTTGCTGAGTGGCCCCTCAAAGAAACCTCTCCAAGAAGGCATATGGGAACCTGTTTATTTTACTTTAATTTCTCTGAATTTGAATCTTGAGCTTTCATAAAACAACTAATAAATATAGAGCAGTATATTTTAGACAGCTAGAAAACATCATTACTGAAAATATGCTTTATTCTCAACCCAAATATAACTGCTGACATGGAATCTTTCCTCCAGCTTCATTGAGATGTAACTGACATACAGTCTTATAAGTTCAAGGTGCACAGCTAGTTGATTTGATATGCTTGTATGTTGCAAAACAATTACCACTGTAGTGTTAGTTAACACCTCCATCATGTCACATAATTACCCTTCCTTTTTTGTGATGAGGACATTTAAGATGCCTCCTTACAACTAAGTATATAATACAGTATTCAGTATTATCTATATGCTTCCCAGGTGGTGCTAGTGGTAATGAACCTGCCTGCCAGTACAGGAGACATAAGATACACAGGTTCGATCCTTGGGTTGGGGAAGACCCCCTGGAAGAAGGCATGGCAACCCACTCTAGTATACTTGCCTGGAGAATCCCTGGAACAGAGAGCCTGGTGGGCTACAGTCCATGGGGTCGCAGAGCTGGACACAACTGAAGCGACTTAGCACGTTATTATCTATAATCACCAAGCTGCACATTAGACCCCCAGAATTTATTCCTCTTAGAGCTGGAAGCTTGTACTCTTCGGCCAACACCTGGAACATCTTTATTAAAGTGAGGTTTGCAATGACAAAAAATGTGGCAACAACCTAAACATCCATTAATACTTTTCTCTGGATTCAGATAGATACATGTAAATGCACAGGGAAAGGATAAGTATAACTTCTGAGGGAAAGAGCAGGATTTTAGGCTCCTCTGTTTTATGTCTATTAAATAGGAGAACATGTTCAGATACTACTTATGTCATTAAAAGTGAATTGAAAAAGATGTAAGAGAAAGCCCTAAGCTAGTACAATTGTCTTGCAGTGTCTGTTAGGTTAGGAGAGAGCTAGGGCTCTGTTAGGCTTCTGTGGCAGGAAGCCAGGCTGAATTTGGCAGCTGCTTCGTGCCCCGTGGCTGTCATCCTGATCAAGTTTGGGGAAACAAGGAACCAGGATTGGTTCTCACACTTGAGTGTGCATCAGAGTAACGCGCAACACTTGTGATAGATTCATTTCCCCAGTTCCCACCATCAACAGATCTGATGGGTCTATCTGAATGGGTCTGTCTTCTGGTCCAGCAATCTGCATTTTTGTTTGTTTGTTTGTTTGGATCCTGCGAAGCTTTGGGGATCTCAATTCCCCAACCAGGCATCGAACCCAGGCCCATAGCAGCGAACGTGTCAAGTCCTAACCACTGGATCACCAGGGAACTCCTGAAATCTGCGTTTTAAAAAAGCACCAGAGTTGATTTTGATGAAGATAGTCTTTGGGAGGAGTAAATACATTTCTGTTATTCCTCCTTTGCTGAGACACTGCTCACAATGTCGTCACACATGAAAGCCAGGGCTGTTTCCCGGGTGACAGGGACTCGTTTGCTAAGATAAAACGCAGGGAAGATACACCCATCCTAGACCTTCCAACTGCCAGACTGCTATCCCTGAAAGCTTTGTATATGTGTGTGTGTGCACGCACGCACACAGATGCACAGTGAACTTGAAAAACACCTCAAGGACCATTCTAGCTCTGCACTTTGTCAAAAGAAAACAAACAAACAGGAAAGAGCCCATCACTTTAGACAGCAACACCAGAATTAACTTAGATGTGTCTAGATAATAATTTGGAGGTGGACGTAATAAGATGCGATTTGGTTCATCACTGTGTTTTGTCAGGAGACATATATTAATGGAAACTCAAATGAGGGGCTTCTGTAAGGTCATGCTTTCCATGTAAATGTGGCCACAAAGAGCCCTTCACCACTAAATAGCACCATGCGCATGCAGGATGATGTTTACCATCCATAAAAGCCATTTTTGTTGACAATGAAGGATAAAAATCGAAATGAGAAAGCAAATTGCCTTGTCCCTGCCTTTGGAAAAGAATGTCATAGAAAGAAATGGCTTTCAAGTGTTTTGTTTTGGTCTCCTTTTTTATCTAGCTATCTGTCTATCTATCTATGTATCTAATCTATCATCTATTTATGCCTTCATATATATTTACTTCTAATAGACTAAGCTGTTAGAATGGACATGAGCAAACTCTGGGAGGCAGCGGAGGACAGAGGAGCCTGGTGTGCTACAGTCCACGGGGTCACAAGGAGTCAGACATGACTTAGCGACTGAACAACAGCAAGAAAGACTAAGCTTAGGTATGCCATCCATGCTGCTAATACGGTTACTGGTAAGAGTCCAGTCAAAAGTTAAAGAATAAAGTGGCTGATATCCTGAACTGGGCAGGCTGGCCAAGCCTTGTGTCTTTTAGGGGAGTCTTTGAACAGAATGTCACTAAAGAAGATGACCTGGCTGGGTCCTGATCTTCAGGAATTCAGTGAGGTCCAGGGATGGCTGCAGTGAGACTGCCTGTGACGAGAGAGCCTAGATAAGTCAAGGGCAGGTACTAAAGCCATCCTCGAATGCTACAGAGAGGTCAGGTCTCCAGCAACTCAGCCACCACGAACCTCTCCCCAGCCCTGGATAACCACATCAAATAGGCAGCCCTGTGAGCATCGTTCATGGACCACTTGGGATATTGTTAAAGACATATATTTCAAAGCTAAGCAATCAAAAGGAAGAAGTAGGAGTTGTACCAGGCAGCAACATCACCCAGGCACTCTGCACTAGTGCCTGCCAGGGATGCAGGGAATGTGGGAACACCTGCTCTGGAAAGAAATGATGCTGAGCAGTGGCTGGGTAAAGAGGAGGAAAGGATTCCCGACACAAAGCTTCAGCCCGAAGAACATTTCAGTCGTTAGAAAGACTCAGTGAGTGCTCACTTCTTGTTCATTTCCTGCCACCTGAATATTTGCAGACATTCATAATGGGCCCTAAGTTGCTGTGTGTGTTTGATGTAAACATAGGAAGGAGAACACATTTAAGCAACACATGCAACATTGACGTGGTCACGCAACAGATGTTGTGAACCCTTTAAAGATGCTTGGGCATTAAAATGAATATGATCTATAAGGGTAAATACAGTTTTAATTTACTAAAGCAATTAGCAAAATCCCCAGTAAGCATTAATGTCCCCCTTTATAGTGGTTGTTGGGATGGCATTTATCATGATCTTACAGCACAGGGATTTTTGTAGACGTCTCTCTTATTAGGTTGCCAAATTCTAGACAATAATGTTCTTTTTCCTGGGATCCCTGGGCTTTGTATGCCTGGTAAAAAGGATGGAGTGAAGAAGAGCATTTAGACTAAAAACCAGCAAATTCTTCTCATCACAAAGACCATCCTCTGGAGTAACGTTCAAGAGGAAGCCTTGAGAATTACACGTAAGAAACCCTCTTGATGAGAGGCAGTGACATAAGGCAGCACAGAGGTTTCCCCCAAAGTTGACCCCACTGCTGTGAGCCAGCTGCGTGCCAGTTGAGTCACGTGTACTGGATCTTCCCAACGTCCTTCAGAGAAATGGGCGTTGTTATGAATTTCTCCTATTTTCCAAAACTGAGGTCCTTCTTGGATTAGGACAGCTCGTACTTGGAACCGGAGCCTGGTTATACAAGCCCAAGAGCCATCTGCTCTTCCTCATATTTGGGTTTTGGGACCATTTCTCTCCTTCCTTTGGCAATCAACTTGTGCTTCTCTTAGGGTTTTATTTTTTTCTTAAACACCTTCCTCCATTTGCCCTGCTGCTATTTTAGGGAGCAGGAAGAGCACAATCTGAGAAAATTCATTGTTTTTGAAACCCAACTCTGGAGTCTTGGTGTCTGAAGAGAGCCAACTATGAAGGCTGGTAGCACTCCCAAGCACAGTACTTGGTGAATTAAAAAAATGTTTTTATTTATGGCACCCCACTCCAGTGCTCTTGCCTGGAAAGTCCCTTTGGATGGAGGAGCCTGGTAGGCTGCAGTCCATGGGGTCGCTGAGAGTTGGACACGACTCAGTGACTTCACTTTCACTTTTCACTTTCATGCATTGGAGAAGGAAATGGCAACCCACTCCAGAGTTCTTGCCTGGAGAATCCCAGGGACGGGGGGAGCCTGGTGGGCTGCCGTCTATGGGGTCGCACAGAGTCGGACACGACTGAAGTGACTTAGCAGCAACCTGGTTAACTATAGTTCCTGGTTTAGTTCCCAACCAGGAACCCAACCCAAACCCCTGCATTGGGAGTGTGGAGTCTTAGCCACTGGACCACCAGGGAAGTCCCTACTGTGTGAATTTTTCAAGTGCTGTATTGGTGTAAGATATCGCTGCTCAACCAGGGGTGATTTTGTCTCCTACCCGCAAGGGTATTTGGCAATGTTGGAAACATCTTCAGTTGTCACAACTAGGTGTGTGTCCTACTGGCATCGAGAAAGAAGAGGACTGGGATGCTGTTAAACATCCCCTAAAGTAAAGAACAGCCTCCCATGACACAGATTTATCCTGCCCAATGTGTCACTAGTGCTGAGGGTGAAAAACCCTGCTATAAGGCATTGCTATATTTCTTATATCTTTGAAGGGGGTATGCCTCATAAAGTGGAGCACAGTTACTTGCATGTATTAGGGTAAACAAAACTCATATACTCTAAAATACATCCTTAATTCTCTCATGTTTTTCTCTGGTATTTTCATTCAAAATGATGCAGAAGCAAATTAAATTAAATGATGGCAAGCAAATTAAGAGAGCATTCGAGTCTCCTTATAGCTGTTGGTCTTTTAAAACTGATGTTCAAGACAGATAATAGACTGAACGCTTGTTGTAAGTCATGGCTGGTTGTCATCTGTGCATATTTGGGGAAATTCCTCATCATCATTCCCAAGTTGAAGTCAGAACTCAAAGTCCCTGCGTTTTTGCAATTAGAACTCAGGTATGGGATTCTGTGGCTTCCCTGGTGGCTCAGCGTTAAAGTATCAGCCTGCAATGCGGGAGACGCAGGTTCGATCCCAGGGTCAAGAAGGTCCCCTGGAGGAGGGCATGGCAACCCACTCCAATATTGTTGCCTGAAGTATCCCAAGGACAGAGGAGCCTGGCGGGCTACAGTCCATAGGGTCACAAAGAGTCGGACACAAAGAAGTGAATGAGCTCACACACATGAGATCCGGGCTCTGCCACTCAGATGCACCTGACTGAAACTTTCCTTTAGAAATGAGGACCCTGAGGGCACCTGAGCAAGTGGGAACCCCATTTTGTTGGGCACGGTGCAGAGGTGCTTGGCTTTTGGGAACAGCGATGTCTGCAAGATTGAGTTCCTGATGCAGAGTGGCGTTGGTGGAGGTGACAGAGGCCGTGGCAGCAGCCTTGTCACAGGCAGGGGATGTGGGCGGAGGTTTCTTCATCAAGGCTGGTTTTAGAAGCTGAGTCTTGAGGCTGATCCTCCAGTCCTCTCAGCAGTTACAGAAAGGAGCAGCCACTCTTTTCTACTTAGACCAGTAGGAGTGAGCCTGCTGTATGCCAGGAAGAACTCTGACTGATGCACAAGATTTATCAGTGGTGAGCTTCTTTAAAACCTAGAGTCTTTTAAAAAACTTTTTTATTTTTTTGACATTTAGCTTTAAAATTTTTTAAATTTATTTGGCTGAGCTGGGTCTTAGTTGCGGCATGCAGGACCTTTGACCTTCACTGTGGGATCTAGCTCTCTGGCCAGGGATGGAACCTGGGTTCCCTGCAGCAGGAGTGTGAAGTCTTAGCCCGTGGACCACCAGGTAAGTCCCCTTAAAGTCCTTTAAATAGCCTCCTTTGCTCTAGTAATGTTCTGAGTTTCCAGTTTAGAACCAAAGATAGAATGTCCTCCTTTCTTTCCAGGCTCTAGGTGTGGGGCTTCAGAACTCTGGGGAGCAAGTAAAAGATCAGGCTGGAGTAGGAAATGGCAACCCACACCAGTATTCTTGCCTGGGAAATCCCACGGATACAGGAGCCTGGCAAGCTCCAGTCCCTGGGGTTGCGAAGCGTTGGATATGACTTAGTGACTAAACAGCAACAATGAAAGACTAGGCAGAGGAAGATCAGGAAGTTCTTCCCTGAGGGAACTGCAAGGCTTCAAAATCTGGACCTGAAAGAGGTAAAGAGAACAGGGATGGAGGGCACCTCCCCCACTGCAACCCAAAGCTAGCAGTTTAATATTTTAACATTTAGGTTACCTTTTCAATGTGTGTTGGAGGTGGGGAGGTTTGTCTTTGAAAACATCTTTTCTTATTTATTTCATGAGTTGTTTGGATAATAAACTTGTCCAGAAATGGGTGGAGGGATAGACCAGCCAGGACTGATGCAAATATGGCCATCTGTGTGGAGTGCTTGCTCTCTATTCTTAATACCCTGTTTGGAGAAGGAAATGGCAACCCACTCCAGTAATCTTGCCTGGAGAGTTCCATCAACAGAGGAGCCTGGCAGGCTACAGTCCATGGGGTTGCAAAGAGTTCAGGCATGACTGAGCAACTATCACTCACTCACTTATTATTGACACCCTGACTGCTAACTCAAGATCCTGTTTCTTGTTTCTAGTTGAGTGAGTGATTCTGAGGTAGGTTCCAGATTAGAGCTTCCCTCCTGTTCATATTTCATGGGGCACGAAGAAGTAAGCATCAGGTTGGAGACTTACAGCTGTTAGCATTTCTTGAGATAAGTGATAGATGGGCTCCAGTTAAGGCATTTACAATCAGCGTGCTGTTTACCATCTGAGATGGAAGTAACAACAGAAACAGGGTAAATAGCCAGTGTGTGTCTCTTGTAAACACCTTAAGGTAATAGTCATGGCAATAGTCACGGCAATAGTCAAGGCACGGACAAAGAGGGGCAAAACCCTGCTTAAGAAAAGGCTTAAGGGATGCTGCTCCCCCTCTTTTGGGACACGGGAGACTCCACATGTACAGAAAGGCTCCTTGTGGGTCAAAATTCAGGAGATAACACCGGGCCATAATGAATCTTGCTCCTCCCAGAAACCTTCACCTTGAGATCCATCTTAGCTGAGGGGTACATGTGCACTCAGGAGAGGGTCCTAGGTAAGTCAGATGTGGAAAAAGAAACCATATAATTGGCCTGAAGGAAGACAAAACCCGGAAGAACTGATCCATGAAAATGACTTAATCACCTCTTCGCTCCTCCTCACTAGAGGGAACACCCACACCCTTTCTCTCTGGGTGTGCATCTCGGCGTTGCTTTTGTCTTAACTAAACTGTTTCTCTGTGTGCTCACCCACTTGCTGTTATGCTATGTCTCATAATAAACTTTGTACCTGCATTTACAGTTTCTGCTTCTATAATAAATGCATTTTTCCCTAGATGCAAAGATACAGGGGAAAATAGCTTCCAGCCTCTAGCCCTTGCTGGTCTGATGGCTAGGATTGTTAGTTCTCATCCAGGGTTCCCAGGTTCAATTCCTGGGCAGAGAATTAAGATCTTAACTTCAAGCCGCCTCTTTACGGCTGCCTCACTGAGATCAATTAATGTAAAAACAATTATGAAAAAAGCAAAAGTAAAAAGAAATTATTTAAATAAGCAGATATAAGGAGATATGTTAAGACCAAAAAGAATTCAAAATCAAGAATCCCCAGAGATGCTAATTTACTAAAGCCATAGGGCTTTTACGTTTTACAGTTGGGTTTTTAGAGTAGCTGCACCTTGAGATTCTTTTCATGGGTCCCTCCACTAGCTGATTCTGTTTCTAGAAAAGTCTGCCCCAGATTGTGAACTCTTTGAGAGCAGAGACTATGTCTTATTCATCTTTCTCTCACTCAATGCACCCTGTCCAGGACTTGTCACCTAAGAGATGAATCATAAATAGTTGCTGAATTGGCAGGCTTTATCGTTCCCTTTTCTCATGTGGCAGGGAAGTTTCCTGTCACATCCCAACTCCTCGTGTTACTCTGGAGGGTACCTACTCCTTTCTGGGGGAGCTAGCCTAACTTCAGTGAAGATAGAATAAGGACAAGACTTTGTTAGTCTAGTTACAAGATTATGGAATCAGCAGGAATTTACATTATAAAAGGAAGGTGTGTTTGTCTTGTAGATGTTCTACTCTGAGGCCATACCTGCAAGGATCTAGTGATTCCTTGGGTCCTGTCCAAAGCCTGCCTGAAATAATCATGGCTTGATAGGTGACTAGTGGGAAAAGTAAAGGGTTACCTTACTCTATCTTCTGAACTCCACCTGAATGAGAGGTCATCTGATAGTAAGTTTTCTTTCTAGAAAGTTTCTGTTCCTTCTCACCCTCCCAGAGCTAAGGACCTTGTCAAGAGTTTTTGCACGAGCTTGGTTAGAGAAAATCTAGAGGTTGCCTAGGCATCTGAGCCCAAGAGTGGGGACCCACAGTGAGGCCCAGATTAAAATGAGACAGACATAAAATGTATGCCCCATGCATCACTTTAGAGATGACTCTGGGGTAGAGGACACAAGACCATTTGGGACTCCTTTTGATTTTTGGTGGGGTGAAAAGAAAAGGCTAAGAAAAGAAAGATTTCTGGCCAGAAAAGTAGCACGTAAGCCTCCACTCTGTGCTTATGCAAAGCTAGACTGAAGAGTTAAAAAACAAGTAGTTTGTGTGTGACAGAGCTAGAAGGAATAATTATTATGTCTGGAGTCAGGGATGAAAGAAAAAACATTTTCCCAAAGCACACGGGGTTTTCTTGGCCTTTGTACGTGATGCTGCGTCAGTTCTCACACTGCCTGTAACAGGCTCTTCTCTCCCGTCAGTGGTCAGCCTGCCACGGTGAGTCAGCTCAGTCTGAGGAGCCACAGGGTGCCTGGCTCTTGGAACATACACAGCGCAGGCTTAGAAGATAAAACTCAAGTCTGGGGGAGCATCTCTTACGTTATTGCCTGTTTCAAAAACTTCTCTCTCCTACCTGGTAAGTAAAAAATGATCTCCAGTGGTTTCTCCTAAAAAAGTTAAAACTTAAAACATGATCTCAAATATTCTCTTCTAAGTCAAAGTGAAGTCGCTCAGTCATGTCCCACTCTTTGTGACCCCATGGACTGTAGCCTACCAGGCTCCTCCCTCCATGGGATTCTCCAGGCAAGAGTACTGGAGTGGGGTTGCCATTTCCTTCTCCAGGGGATCTTCCCAACCCGGGGATCAAACCCAGGCCTCCCGCATTCCAGGCAGAAGCTTTAACCTCTGAGCCATATATCAGCATGAAGTCAGCTGCTGTGAAATCTTCAGTGTCCTTAAGCAGGCTTCCCAGACTCTACCTTTGTTGTCTCTGACTGCGTCTTCTGTTCCCTACCTCCTGTTGCCTGTTGTCATCAAAAAGCATAATACCATCCTCTAAGTTCAAATAGCCCAAAGTTTTATATCCTACATGGGATATAAGTAAGGGATATTTCAGGTGAGGCATAAAGATCTGTTTAACTCAGACACAACAGAGGTAGCATTGTAACTAAATTTGTTAGAGCTCCTTTAATAAACCACTGTGGGGGAGGGGTTCCCTATTTTTATTAAGTCCCTTCAGAACTTACTTATATTTTCTGTTTGTGCAGATATATCTGTCTTAGATTCAGAGGCAGGAAAATATAGCAGTGGAGGGTTTGACTCCAGAACCCTGCAAACTGAAGTTGAGATTCTAGCCCCACTGCTTTTCAGTTGTACCATTATGGTTAGTTACTTAGCCTTGAAGTACCAGTTACCTCATTTGTGAAATGAGCATAATAGTAATTTTGAGGGGAATTTCCTGGCTGTCCAGTGGTTAGGACTCTGTGCTTTCACTGTGGAGGGCATGGGTTTGATCCCTGGTTGGGGAATTAAGATTCCACAAGCTCTGTGGTGCAGCCCAAAGAAACCCAATAGTTTTGGGGGATCATATGAGATAAGATGTGTGAAATACTTAGTACAGTGCCTGGCATGTAAAATGCCCTCAATAAATGGTGGCTATTTTTAGCCATCCAATCAAAACGGATATTTATTTGGTATCTGTTGTCTTCAGACATATTGTAGGTACCAAAATGCTTCAAGACATTGGCCCCTGCCTGTAAAGAGTTTACATCAGGGTTTATGGAGGCAGGGGAGGAAACACTTCCACAATTTCAAAGGCAGAATGTAATAAAGGACAGAAAGATCATAAAGGGAGAAGACCTTGAAGACAAGGTACCTTTTGAATTGGGCACTGTAGCATGTGAAGAATATGAGCTGTGTGGGGATGAAGCAATCAGTATTCTAGAGAAAGGGAATAAACTCCAGCAGAGATGATGAACAGGAATGGTGAGCTCGTGTCTGTGTCCAGCAGGCTAGTGTGGTCTGAATATAGGGAGTGACAGGTGGGAAGCAGACCAAAAAAAAAAAAAAAAAGATCAGAATAAAAGGGCCTGCTGATTGGAAATGCTATGCTAAAAGCTCTAGTTTTGTTTGATGGGCCAGTAAAAGCTTTTGGGGAATAGGAGGTAATATAGCAGGCCTCCCAGGTGGCACAGTGGTAAAGAACCCACCTGCCAATGCAGGAGACTCTAGGAGACATGGGTTTGATCCCTGGGTGGGGAGGATCTCCTAGAGAAGGAAATGGCAACCCACTCCAGTATTCTTGCCTGGAGAATCCCATGGATAGAGGAACCTGTTGGGCTACAGTCCATAGCATTGCAAAGAGTTGGACATGACTGAAGCGACTTAGAATGTCCAAAAAAATGCACCTCAAATCGTTTTTCAACTCTGTCAGCACAGTTTCCTCTGCTAAAGATATTTTGAAGCAAAAGAGTGCCTCAGCTCTTGGGTACATAAAACCCTGTTGATGAACATGATAAGAAAAATCAAAAGGCGTGTTGCAGTTCATGAGGTTGCAGAGTTGGACATGACTTAGTGACTGAATAAAAAGGGATTAGTCAGGCACAGATTGTATTTTATTTTGAAGTTTTGATTTTTTTTCCTATCATACTTTCTCTTTAGCTATAACTAAAGAAAGTGATTATAACTCAGAGCCTGTGGGTTTAGAATAAATTCAGGTGCATAAAATTGGATTGAGTTTGTTCCCATGTTGACTTTTCTCCTGGAATGAGTGATCACTTGAATTTGGAGAGTGAAATAATTTTACTTCTTTCCAGCCTAATGAGAATATCTGCAGCCAGAAGACAGAATACAGGGCTTGCAAAGAGGGGATAATAAAGCTCCATCCTCTGGGGAAAGGAAAGAAAAGGTGAAGAGAGGAGATGTCTTCAAAGGAGAGAGGCTACAAAGCCTCCTTCCTGCTTCCCCCAACTTGGTCCAGATTAATTTGTATTTCAGTGAGGATGTAATACAGCTAAAGATTTTATGTAGCTTTTAAGCCTCCTAGATGTTCGTTACTTTTGTTATCCTCATGGAAACCGTGCAGTTACTAAAATGTGGTGACGAGGCCTTAGGTGTTTAAGAATGGAGAGGGTGGGGTCCCAGAACTTATATTCCATACTGGTATTGTCAGGGAGATGAAGAATAGAGCATGGTAGTCAAGAAAGAGTGAAGAGAAGGGGAGAGGGTGGTAGCGGAGTAGTGAGGGGCAGGTACTGAAGTGTGCTTGCTGCACAAAGGCTGCATTTTCTGACCTAAGGAGATAAAACCCAGCGCTGTCAATGGCACTGTGAGAGGTGGCCGATAGCAGGAGCCAAGTCACTCCGGCCCATCGGCCTCCACTCCACCCTACTGTTCTTGGAGTCTGCAGCCCGGCCCAGGATGTAGGCAGCGAGGCAGCTCTTTGAACTAGGCTAGGTACCAGGTTCCTCCTCCAAATGCCACGGACACAGAAGAGAGGCTAAACTCCCTGTTTATCCGCTCCCAGGCACGCCCGAGCCGCGCAGCCACGGCCGCGGGAGCTGTCCGCGGTGCTGAACTATTTTCTTGGGCTTGATCGGACCCGTGACTCGCATCGCGTCGCTAGCTTAGGCAGAGGGCTCAGTGCGTCCCGGGGAGTGCGAGCCCCCGAAGGTCTGCGGCGAATTCCAAGCGCTACAATTTAAATCCCTGACAGAACTACCTATGCGACTCTCTTAATCAGAGCCAGGACTCAAGGCAGGATCTGGCTCTTAAGGACGAGTCCCTCATCTCTCCCCCTACATCCTGTAGATATCTCAGTCCCCCACCCCATTTCCTGCCCTGCGCCTTCCTTACGGAAACGGCCCCAGGTCGTCCCGGAGAGCCAGACAGTTCACGCCTCTCATCTCCCTAGTTTACTGCACTCTCCTCCGGAGGAGACTCTCCCGGGACGCAGCAAGCTCCCACAGTAGAGATTCTCCCCTGACCCTCCGGCCCAGGTTTCTGGCCCCTTCTTGCTTTTCTGTTTCTACTATCTTTCTCGTATTTCTCAAAGCACCGAGTTGGGAGGTGCGAGCTCCGCCCCTATTTTCCCTACAAGGGCACACTCTTGTGGGGGCGGGGCGAAGGGGGGAGGGGCTCCCAGCCCCTCTCAAAAGCCGCGAGTCCACTGGGAACTCGAATCTTTTCAGCTCCATGGCGGAGAAGCCTGCACCACCGTCTGGGTGGAGGACCTCCAGGGACAGCCAGGATTCTACCCCTCTTTATCCGGAGAGCTTTCCCATCCGTCAAGCCCCAGTCATCAGGTAGGGCTGCGCTTGGGTCTGGCTTGTGGGGACTGTGAGGGCTCCAAATAGAGTGGAAGGCATTTAAACCTATGCACATCTAACCACCCCTAGATTTCATTTTACAGAGGTGGGGGTGAAGCACTTTTAATTTTGTCGATTATTTGTTGTGGCCAGTCATTCTAAAGGGAATATTTGAGTAATTGAGGTGTATGTGGGGGGAGGGGGCGGGGATGCTTGGCGTAGGAAGCGACGGATAGAGAATGGGAGGTGACAGACTCTGATTATCTTTGAACAGGTGGCTATGGCCTCATTGCCGACTCAGGGTCCAGCGGCCCCTGACTTATTTTCTGGGCTGCTGCCTGCGGCTTCAAGTCCGGTCAACCAGAGCTCAGAGGCGGTGGTGGGCAATGGGTCGGCGGCTGGTCCAGGCGCTCAGGCCATCACGCCGTTCCAGAGCCTGCAGCTGGTGCATCAGCTGAAGGGGCTGATTGTGCTGCTCTACAGCGTCGTGGTGGTCGTGGGGCTTGTGGGCAACTGCTTGCTGGTGCTGGTGATCGCACGGGTGCGTCGGCTGCACAACGTGACCAACTTTCTCATCGGTAACCTGGCCCTGTCCGACGTGCTCATGTGCGCCGCCTGCGTCCCGCTCACGCTGGCCTACGCGTTCGAGCCACGCGGCTGGGTGTTCGGCGGCATCCTGTGTCACCTGGTCTTCTTCTTGCAGCCGGTCACCGTCTACGTGTCGGTGTTCACGCTCACCACCATCGCGGTGGACCGCTACGTCGTGCTGGTGCACCCGCTGCGCCGGCGCATCTCGTTGCGCCTCAGCGCCTACGCGGTGCTGGCCATCTGGGCGCTGTCCGCGGTGCTAGCCCTGCCGGCCGCCTTGCACACCTACCACGTGGAGCTCAAGCCGCACCGCGTGCGCCTCTGCGAGGAGTTCTGGGGGTCCCAGGAGCGCCAGCGCCAGCTCTACGCTTGGGGGCTGCTGCTCGTCACCTACCTGCTCCCCCTGCTGGTCATCCTTCTGTCTTACGTCCGGGTGTCGGTGAATCTCCGGAACCGCGTGGTTCCGGGCTGCGTGACCCAGAGCCAGGCCGACTGGGACCGCGCGCGCCGCCGCCGCACCTTCTGCCTGCTGGTGGTGGTTGTGGTGGTGTTCGCTGTCTGCTGGCTGCCGCTGCACGTCTTCAACCTGCTGCGGGACCTCGACCCGCACGCCATAGACCCCTACGCCTTCGGTTTAGTGCAGCTGCTCTGCCACTGGCTCGCCATGAGCTCCGCCTGCTACAACCCCTTCATCTACGCCTGGTTGCACGACAGCTTCCGCGAGGAGCTGCGCAAACTGTTGCTGGCCTGGCCCCGCAAGATTGCTCCGCACGGCCAGAGCATGACAGTCAGCGTGGTGATCTGATGCCACTGTGCCAGGCCTTGGGAACTCCAGTCCACTGGTTCCCGGAGGGTGCCCACCCGGAGGCCGCCCACCAGGAGGCCGGACTGGAGAGATTATTCCAGAGCTAGGCTAATACTAAACTAATATGGCTCCAAACTACCAGCCCACCCCTCTTGTCCCTCTGTCTTACCTTGTCTTTGTGTCACTGTAAAATGTTACGTAGGGTTTGATGAGAGACTCAGGCTTTGCTTGGAGGAGGCCAGGGAGAACAAAAGAGGTTTTACTGTTTTCTCCTTTTACCACAGAAGGCCAAACAAAGCTCTTTCCCCTGGTTTAGATAATATTTCAGAAACGTGACTGTTTTCCTTGCTTTCCCTTCTGCTTGTTCCATGGGGAGTGAAGGAGCAATAAGCATGGGGTTTAAAATGGCTGGTTGGGGTTGGTAAAGCTTTTCAGGTTGCCCTTTAAAAGGACTCACCTGAGATATAATACAGGATAGTGTTTAGTCCATCAAACCCATTACCTTCTAGGATTCCAGGGAAACATGTATTACAAATCTGTATCAGAATTTCAGCATTTCCTGAACAAGAGCTTTATATGCCAAGGGATTTTCACTTTAAATCCACTTGCATTTATAGCACAAAACACTTACAAATCACCTTTAAGAAGTTTTGCTATTGTTTTCTCTCTTCCTTATCCCCCAATTGCTGTTTGAAAATGATGAGATAAATTAGTTGATGAAGAGATAGATAACATAGGAGTAAAGTGAAAAAGGTTCACACAAGGGAAAATATAACTGCACAGGACAAACTATCTGTGTGTATGTTTGTGTATATACACAACTAGTGTTTGCCACAAGGCAAGCACTCAGATATTTGGTTTTCTGAATGCTCAATGTAAACTGTGAGCTGTAACACACTCTTGTATTCTCTAATTGATCTTGCAACAAATCAACAGCTGTGAATTGACTGCTGAGCACCTGCTCTGTGGTGACACACTTGGAGCATGATCAGCTCAGAATACAAGGACTAGGAGAAGCTTACTGAAAGCTGGAACAGAAAAATAAATGGCTGCCTACAGGATGTACAGATCAAACATGTAATTCCTTCCAGGGTTAAGGGAATAGGGGAAGACTGTTGGGCCATGATACCAGGCTGCTAATTCTTACCTTAACATCCCAAGAGTTCTTTAAATGAGGACAAGTGCCCTGGGACAAGAGTTTCCTCACTGATGATGGAAAAGTGATCATGGCAGTGAAGGCGGGAATCTTGGGGAAATGATTCACGATTCATGTCAGATTAACCCTTGCCGCATATGGGGCATAGACTGGTGTCTGCAGCCATTCAGTTACCAACCGGAAGATGCCAGTACTACCCCCAGCTCACTAAGCAGCAGAATCAGTGTTTTCTCACCTCTCTCCTTCTCTTAGTCACAGTGAACTCATTCACTCAGTAAAGTGTGCCCTTAAAGGAAGGGAAAGAGGAGGTGATTTGGGGATGACAAGAATTAAATCCTATTACTCTGATGTCAGTAGCCACAATGGAGAGTGGTTCCATTCACAGCTGGGTTAGTTAGCAATATGAATCTTTTAAATTAAATTAACTTTTATTTAAAATTAATTTCTATTGGCATATAGTTGCTTTACAAGTAATGTGGGTCTTTAGTATCTATCTGTCTATATATCTAGACTTTTCACGACATGGGGAAGGGCAGGAAAAAGCTGGAGAAAGAAAAAGGCAGGTGAGGTTGGGACATACCAGTTACCTTTGATAATGGCACTCAAATTAACTTTCAGCTCCATCTTTGGATGTGGAGAGCAAAGAGCCTGTGCTCTAGCAATGTGACCCACCCACAGCATTAGGTCACCCCTCCCCCACCCCAAACGAGGTCCTCTCCCAGCATCCCAGGTACTGGTTCCTATGTTTCCAGCAGCTACTGTTTGGAAGACTCAAGATTAGACATTTCCTGTTTCCTCAGATCATACTTTGGATTGGTATGTGTGGAGACTGGAAAGACTGGGGAAAAGGGTGGAATTAGTCAGGGAAGAATCCAATTAATTGTGGTCTCTTCTTTGGAGGGTTTGAGTCACTGGTTTCAGCCCTGACTGCTCCTAGAATTACCTGGGGAGTTTTCAAAAACCATCAGTGTCTAGGGCCATGCTGCTGCTGCTGCTAAGTCACTTCAGTCGTGTCCGACTCTGTGTGACCCCATAGACGGCAGCCCACCAGGCTCCCCCGTCCCTGGAATTCTCCAGGCAAAAACATTGGAGTGGGTTGCCATTTCCTACCCCAATGCATGAAAGTGAAAAGTGAAAGGGAAATCGCTCAGTCATGTCCGACTCTTCGCAACCCTATGGACCGCAGCCTACGAGGCTCCTCTGTCCATGGGATTTTCCAGGCAAGAGTACTGGAGTGGGGTGCCATCCCCTTCTCCAGCCTAGGCAGTATCCCCAGCCAATTGATTAGAGATGGAGATTGGGCACCAGCATTTTTTCAAAGCATTTCAGGTGATTTTAACACATAACAAAGGTTAAACACCGTAAGAATTATCCTATTTCTAATGAATCTCAGAAACATCCGAATGAAGCTTTGGGAATATGCTATTAGCCTTTAGACAATACTTGATGGATCACACAGAGGTAAATCTTTTTAAAAATTTAAATTTATTTATTTATTTTTAAATATAAATTTATTTATTTTAATAGGGGTTAATTATTTTACAATATTGTATTGGTTTTGTCATACATCAACATGTATCCACCACAGGTATATATGTGTTCCCCATCCTGAACCCCCTCTTCCTCCTCCCTCCTTGTACCATCCCTCTGGGTCATCTCAGTGCACCAGCCCCAAGCATCCAGTATCATGCATTGAACCTGGACTGGCGACTCTTTTCATATATGATATTATACATGTTTCAATGTGAGATAGCAAAAGAGACACAGATGTATAAATTTATTTATTTTAATTGGAGGCTGATTACTTTACAATATTGTTTTGGTTTTTCCATACATCAGCATGAATCCGCCAGAGGTGTACATGTGTTCCCAATCCTGAACCCCCTCCCACCTCCCTCCCTGTACCATCCCTCTGGGTCATCCCAGTGCACCAGCCCCAAGCATCCTTCACTGAACCTAGACTGGCGATTCGTTTCTTACACGATATTCTACATGTTTCAATGCCCTTCTCCCAAATCATCCCATCCTCTCCCTCTCCCACAGAGTCCAAAAGACTGTTCTATACATCTGTGTCCCTTTGCTGTCTCGCATACAGGGTTATCATCACCATCTTTCTAAATTGCCCATATACACATTAGTATACTGTATTGGTGTTTTTCTTTCTGGCTTACTTCACTCTATATAATCGGCTCCAGTTTCATCCACCTCATTAGAACTGATTCAAATGTATTCTTTTTAATGGCTGAGTAATACTCCATTGTGTATATGTACCATAGCTTTCTTATCCATTCATCTGCTGATGGACATCTAGGTTGCTTCCATGTTCTGGCTATTATAAGCAGTGCTGCGATGAACATTGGGGTACACGTGTCTCTTTCATTTCTGGTTTCCTTGGTGTGTATGCCCAGCAGTGGGATTGCTGGGTCATAAGGCAGTTCTATTTCCAGTTTTTAAGGTATCTCCACACTGTTCTCCATAGTGACATAGAGATAAATCTTATAATCAGAATATATAGGTATCCATTCAACAGTTTCCTTACACATCTGTGTGTAAGGCTTTGTATGAGTCCAGTCAGTTGTTTTTTTAAAGTATTGTTATTCAACTTTAGGTTGATGGCATTATAAAGTTATATACTATGAATTATTCTTAGTTGCTGGCATGTTTAAAAATTTGAAATATTCCTGGATAGTTTAAGTCTACTGTGAGAAAACAGTATCCTCATTAATTACTAGAAAAGCTCTCACCAGTTTCTATCATGCCTACAACTTCAGTTAGTGGCTCAGACGGTAAAGCGTCTGCCTGCAATGCTGGAGACCTGGGTTCGGTTCCTGGGTCGGGAAGATCCCCCGGAGAAGGAAATGGCAATCCACTCCAGCACTCTTGCCTGGAAAATCTCGTGGACGGAGGAGCCTGATAGGCTATAGTCCATGGGGTCACAAAGAGTCGGACACAACTGAGCAACTTCACTTTCACTTTCACGTGTGGACTTTATGGAGAGGCTAAAAAGGTTGAAGAATCACTGTGTTTATAGACATCTTTACAAATTATGCACATTGGCAACTGAACAGCAACTAATTAATTCTTACCCTATCTGAAGTGTACTTGATACTTGTTTGACTACAAAACAAACTGACCAAACACATCTCTCAGAAATGAGTCCTGGAGAAATCCAATAGGGCTGAGGTAGAACTTTTAATTTGATATAGTAGTTCATTTTAGTTAATACCAAGTCCAGTCCTTTTCCTGCAAGGAGTTGTAAAGCTGGGAATGGGGCCAGCCTGCTACTTGGCACCAGCCCTTTCTGAGACTGATGGGAGGTTCTGTAATCCTCTTTGTAAGCATTGTCACCAAGTCTTAATTTTGGCAGCCAACCAATAGATTTATCTCACTAAATCGGCTGGAGAGTGTTTCAATATGTGTTGGCCACAGTTACCCAGAAATAACAGTTGTAAGAGATGCTAAAGTAACTATTCCAGTTGATGTAACCTTTCTGAATTTTCAGTCTGTCAGTCTACTGGGGGATGTTAAGTTCCCAGTGTATTTTCTCAGATTGGTTAGTTCACCACCTCTGTCCTGTGGCTTGCATTCCTGAACATCTAGTAGCCTTGCAGACATAAGGTATGGAGCTGATGCCAAGAGTGTGGCTAGATCTGGAGTGAACCCAGGGCCCATCCTACAGATGAGAGGTTAAGAGCACATTTACTCTCCAAGGTAGGTCCCTAATTGATTTCTCTTCATAAGCTGAAGTCTTTGTTACATGCCTGAGATGCATTTGTGGCTGACTCACCGTGTGAAGCTCCTCAGGCTAGGGCTTATACTGTCTTTCATACATTGTAGGTACTCAGTTCAGTTCAGTCTCTCAGTTGTGCCTGACTCTTTGCGACCCCATGAATCACAGCACGCCAGTCCTCCCTGTCCATCACCAACTCCCAGAGTTCACTCAAACTCATGTCCATTGAGTCGCTGATGCCATCCAGCCATCTCATCCTCTGTCATCCCCTTCTCCTCCTGCCCCCAATCCCTCCCAGTATCAAGGTCTTTTCCAATAAGTCAACTCTTCACATGAAGTGGCCAAAGTACTGGAGTTTCAGCTTCAACATCAATCCTTCCAATGAACACCCAGGACTGATCTCCTTTAGGATGGACTGGTTGGATCTCCTTGCAGTCCAAGGGACTCTCAAGAGTCTTCTCCAACACCACAGTTCAAAAGCATCAATTCTTTAGCCCTCAGCTTTCTTCACAGTCCAACTCTCACATCCATACATGACCACTGGTAAAACCATAGCCTTGACTAGATTCACCTTTGTTGGCAAGGTATTATCTTTGCTTTTAATATGCTGTCTAGGTTGGTCATAACTTTTCTTCCAAGGACTAAACGTCTTAATTTCATGGCTGCAGTCACCATCTGCAGTGATTTTGGAGCCCCCAAAATAAAGTCTGACACTGTTTCCACTGTTTCCCCATCTATTTCCCATGAAGTAATGGGACCAGATGCCATGATCTTCGTTTTCTGAATGTTGAGCTTTAAGCCAACTTTTTCATTCTCCTCTTTTACTTTCATTAAGAGGCTCTTTAGTTCCTCTTCACTTTCTGCCATAAGAGTGGTGTCATCTGCATATCTGAAGTTATTGATATTTCTCCCAGCAATCTTGATTCCAGCTTGTGCTTCTTCCAGCCTAGCATTTCTCATGATGTACTCTGCATATAAGTTAAATAAGCAGGGTGACAATATACAGCCTTGATGTATTCCTTTTCCTATTTGGAACCAGTCTGTTGTTGCATGTCCAGTTCTAACTGTTGCTTCCTGACCTTCATATAGGTTTCTCAAGAGGCAGGTCAAGTGGTCTGGTATTCCCATCTCTTTCAGAATTTTCCACAGTTTATTGTGATCCACACAAAGGCTTTGGAATAGTCAATAAAGCAGAAATAGATGTTTTTCTGGAACTCTCTTGCTTTTTCCATGATCCAGAGGATGTTGGCAATTTGATCTCTGGTTCCTCTGCCTTTTCTAAAACCAGCTTGAACATCAGGAAGTTCATGGTTCACGTATTGCTGAAGCCTGGCTTGGAGAATTTTGAGCATTACTTTACTAGCGTGTGAGATGAGTGCAATTGTGCTGTAGTTTGAGCTTTCTTTGGCATTGCCTTTCTTTGAGATTGGAATGAAAACTGACCTTTTCCAGTCCTGTGGCCACTGCTGAGTTTTCCAGATTTGCTGGTATATTGAGTGCAGCACTTTCACAGCATCATCTTTCAGGATTTGAAATAGCTCATTAAATCAGTAGAACAGTCTCCAGCCATGGGATTAATAAACCAAGCCAGTTACACACACAGTCTAACTGTACACAACCTCAAGATTGCCAGGATCAAATCAAGGATATATCATACCAAAGAGAACATGCTACTCAATCTAGACTTGTCAATTTCAGGAAGTTCCAGGAATGAGCTGTTCATCTGGGGCCTTCTATGACCCCCTGGCCCTAACCTCAGTAATGACAGCATTTCATTACATGGCACCAAGTTTTGTGTTCTCCAAGACTGCATGTATCTAAATCCTTCTATATCATCACAAAGCTTAATCATTATTTAAATGTTAGAATTTAATTACTCCCACATATAACTTGAGAGATTTAAAAACATTCAGTACATGGGTCTATAAACAAAATTTAATCACCTATATTCAAAACCATTCATGAGAGCATCATAAACAGAATATTTGGTACATCTGCAATAAGACTTAAACGTAGATTTATGCACACCTTACTAGGGATTTTTTTTGTGTGGGCGGGGGCAAAGTGAGATAAGCCAGTCTGTAAAAGATGTTGAAAATGTGAAATATTTATTTGGATGGATGAGAGTTGCAATCTTGATGTGTTAAGAGACTGTACATTCCCAGTCAGCCTTTGGAAGTAGAAAATCTTATTTTGAACGTTGAATGTGTACACTGTAACAGGTTTTGAATTGTTCTCTGCTTTCCAAGTCAATTCCTCTTCATTTCCCACTGTTTCTGTATTCTGCCTTTCCCCCTTCTACGTCTCCATATTATCTATGAATACCTTTGATCTGATGCTCTCTCCAGCCCAGTGAAGGGGAAGTGATGGGATTCAAGCTTCCATCTTGTTGAAGAGACACCCTGGCTAATCCCCTTGCGGAAAGCAGGCTGCAACCAATGAGTCAGGGGCAGCTGCTTTTTGAGTTTCCTGCCCACTCTGGGTCTTGGCACTCATATGATTAATGTTTCACAGGCAAGTACCAGGCAGAGGCGGATAACAGGAGTTTGCACAGAATCTCCGCAGGATCCTCGACATGATAAATCTCATGGGGAGCTCTCAAGAGGGGTCTAACAATGAAAGGTCAAATGTATTTCATTTTGATGCTTGGGGCTGTAGTGAAAAAAACTGAGCTAGAAAAAGCAAAGGACAGTCTCTTCTTCAAAGCTTTTCCTGCCTCCTTCCCTTAGCTCTCAAAAAAATCCTCTTCTTGACTTGCTGATGACTAAATATCCTGGCCCCAGAACTCATCTCCTTCTGGAGTGACATTTAATGAGGTATGGAAAATTACACCTTTTCCTTCCACCACACATACTCAGTTATCGCCAAGAAAGGAAAGAAGTCTTTTGAGCTAGGAAACTGAAATAAAAATGTCAGGCCTGAGCTCTGGGTTAGAAATCAGGTGCTGGGGTTCTTCCCTAGCCCAGATCGGCACCTTTGGGTCTCCATCCCAGGAGGCTGGCCCAGTCACCTGTGTAGGAGGTGCGGTGCTGAGGTATAACCCAGGGCGGTCAGATCTGTGGCCCAGCCACTCTGGTGTGCCACAGGCAGCTTTCTGGTGAAGCCAGTCCTTCTGAGGCTGCTGCCCATTGCAGGGCAAATGCTGGAGGGGGGCACAGTGGTCTCTTCATTATTATTAATACAAAGAAGACCCAAGAGCAGCAGCAGGTGAAAAAGTGAAGTGTTTGTGAATGTCTTCAATGGATGTAACTGTTTCTTCTTTTACCCCAGTCTCCTCCAGCAAATCCTGTCCCCCTTTCCTTTTCTGTGATATAATTACAGTGCTTGTGGGCATTGCTGCAGAAAACATTATATTTTGGGAGAAGGGTTCTTGTAGAAGCTTAGAGGGAGGTTTCTCCCTGGGCTTCTCCCAGCCCCTGTGTGTATTTCACCTGCTCCAGAGACTGGGAGTGAGGCCCATCCCCAGCGCTCTTTCATGTCCTGCAACAGCTCTGCCCCTAGCGCAGCCATCTGTGCCCCCCACCCCCACGATGCTCGCCAGTTCTTGCCCAACTGGGGTCTTGCTTTCAGCCTCCGTCCTTTGCCTCTCTTCCTCACCCTTCTACTCCCCAGACCCAAGGGAGGCCAGCAGCCATATCCGGGATCTCAGTCCCCCTCCCTTGCCCCTTTCACCGGCCCCAGCTGGGCCCTGTACGAGGCAGGCAAGCCGTGTAGGGTAGGTACCAGGCAGGCGGGACCATGCGCACCCGCGGTTCTCCAAGAGACCCTGGCAGAGGAGATGCTTGGAGAAGATGGACTCAGGAGGTCAGCGGGAAGCTTCTCCTGCCCTGGGCAGCTGTAGGTCCAGCCCTGGCGCTGAGGAGCCACTCTAGAGTTCCTCTCCGTGGCAGGTCCTGTCGCCTTTCTCTTAAGCGATCCACACCTAGATACTTAGGCGTCCCTGGAACGCTCTGAAAACGAAGTCTGATTTCCAAGCAGGTAATCAGGAGCTCCGGGATGGTTGAACTCTGGCCCACGCACAAGTAGGTGGCCATCCTGCCGCCACGGCTTGGGGGAGGGGTAAAGGAGAGGGGGCTTCTTGGAGCGTGATGGGCCCCTGTCCTGTTTGTGGCCTGACTGCGGCCACCTCTGTCATTTGCCTATTTCCTGAGGGCGACAGTCAGCCTACCGACCAGCCTGAGTGCGAGAGGGATCAGGGAGGCTTCATATTTAAAAGGAGGTTTGGGGGAAGCGATAAGGGAAATGTTAGGCAGGACATTTTGGGTAATCTTTAGTTGAAATGGCATTTGTAGTTGAACAGGGGCTGGGAGATTTTGGGCAGGGGTGAGAAGTCCCCTGGGCAGAGGTGATAAGTCCCAGGGAGATGTAGGGGGTGGGAGATTTCTGGGCAGGGTGTGATAAGTCCCACCATCCGGGAGAATCAGGGCAGGACTTAAAGTTCGGTTTTGTTTTCCCTAAAGTTAGATGATTCAGCAAGGGCCTTTGAGACTGTTGTTTTTTCTAGGCCCAAGGACTCCTTCAGAAGCCATGTGAATTCGGCAGAGGAGCCATTCCCAAATGGCCTTGGTGATCAAAGACTTTGTGAATGAAGTTGCATTTGAGCCAGATTTTGAAAGAAGCGTGGGATCATAAGCAGTGCAGAGAGTGATGGTGGGAAAGCTTGTTATGGGCCAGAAAGAGTGGTAGCAAAGCAAAAATGGTGATGCAAGGGGATAAAGCCTTCCCCTTTATGGCTCATTGACCAGAAATGGGTGACATACCTTTATCTGCAAAGGAGTCTGGGGAAGAAACCCTTTTCTGTCTTTTATAATGGAAGATTCACAATGATTATTGGTTTATCGAGCCCACAGTGACTGTCTGAGTCCAGGGGTCAGCATCTCCTTAGGTCTTATTCTATATTCAAGGAAGAGATGAAATGGCACACATGATTTATTGGGTTCTGGAAAGTGGCAAACTGCAGCTTGGGGAGTATCTGCTTACTGAAGGTCCCCGAAAGCTTGCTGGTGTTGTGATTCACCCTTTACGAGTCACCAGCTACATCTCAGCGTATTGCTGAAGTTTATATATTTTTTTTTAACAAATGCTCATAGAGTATTCATAAAGCTTGAGGGGATATAGATGAAAAATAATGTAAAGATACTTGATATTAAAGGTTTCACTTTCTGGATAGCTCTAAGTGTTTTGTTTTGTTTTGTTTTTCCCCTTAAAGCTGTCAATTTTTTCAGATGATGACAGCAGGGAGAGATAGAGTTACTGCTTTGTCGCAAACTCCTGGCCATTTTAAGGCAGTTCTACCAGCTTGGGCTTCCTGATCTGCCATTAGGTGGGGACCCTAGGCAGCTATTGGCATTTACCGCTGTGCATCTAGATGGCCTTCCCTGAGGGCCGGGGCTACTGCGTCTGTCTGCTGTGTGTGCTCCTTGCAGCTTAGGGTATCAGAACCTCGAGTCCTCTGGAAAGTCAATACCCATCCTTATGGAGGCATAGTAATGCTGGGTGTGTCCTTAAAAAATATTCACAACCTGAAAGTTGAGAAATATGTTTTATTCAATGGGAATTTTTAGGACTTCAAGCTTAGGAGGCAGCATCTCAAGTAACCCTGAAAGAACTGATCTGAGGAGGTGAGGGGAGGAACCAGGTTATATAGAAGTTTTGCAAGAAAGGGCAGGTGGTCTGAACATCAAAAAATTGTAGTTAAAGAAAACCAGATATTCCAAGTTGAGGAATTTAGTTCTTTTCTATGTATGTGAAAATGCAAGATTCTGGGATTACTGAAATCATTCCTTTGATATGCACCTCATCTACCTGGGGCCAGTATCTTGTATTTTCACATCCTGAGTTTCCTCAGGATTTGCCAGCTCACCATCCCTGGTAGCTGCAATTGCTGATGATTGTGACATCCTTTGTTTATTGATGTGGCAGGAAATGCTTTATTTTTCACTGGATCATGCTAGAACCTCACCAGGCCCAGGATTTTGTGGCTAAGTCCGCAGCAGAGCAGACCACAGAGGGTAAGTGTATTGCAGAAATCCCAGTTCTATGAATTCTCTTGAACTCTTGTAATACAGTACCACCAACTGAGCAGCTTAAACAACAGACATTTACTGTCTCATGGACTTCCCAGGTGGTGCAGTGGTAATGAATCTGCCTGCCAATGTGGGAGATGCGAGATTTGATCCCTGCGTTAGAAAGATCCCCTGGAGAAGGAAATGGCTACCGACTCCAGTATTCTTGCCTGGAGAATCCCATGGACAGAGGAGCCTGGTCGGCTATAGTCCACGGGGGCCCCAAAGAGTCAGACATGACTTAGTGACGGAGCATGCATATGGGAAATTTTCTCACGGTTCTGGAGGTTGGCAGTCTGAAATCAAGGTGTCAGTGGGCTTGAGTCCTTCTGAGGGTCACAAGGCAGAATCTGTTCTGTGCTTTTTTCCAGAGCCAACTCACTGGAAAAGACTCTGATGCTGGGAAAGATTGAAGGGAGGAAGAGAAGGTGATGACAGAGGGCAAGATGGTTGGATGGCATCACTGACTCTATGAGCAAGAGTTTGAGCAAGCTCTGGAGCAAGCTTCTGATGAAGCACAGGGAAGCCTGCTGTGCTTCAGTCCACGGGGTCCCTAAGAGTTGGACGCGACTGAGCGACTGAACAACAGCAACAAATGGGAGCTCCATGGGGGCAGAGGTCATATCTGCTTTATTCAGCAGCATATCAGAGTCTGGCCCCTCGCAAGCATGGCTGAGAATGATTTTCTGTAACCTGCACCCCTGTGCCTGGGAGTAACTACAGCAGGTGTTATCCTCATTTGTGGAGAGGGCAAGGGAACTGACTTACTTTGTCCCATCACAAGAAGTAGGGAGCCTGGGGTTCAGATCCAGATTCCCTGCTTCCAAGTCAGGGCATCACCCACCACATCACACTGCCCTTAAGGTTTAGGAAGGTGGGGGCCTCTGCCTTCAGCCAGCACTTCTCAGAATCACTGCCCAGCCCTTAGAAAACAAAGGGGCCTGGTCCCTTCTTGAGACTTGCTACATCGGATCCTCTTGGGGTGGGACTGTATATTTAAAAACAGTGTCTGGGAATCAATTCAAGAAAAGTGTTGCTATAGTAGATGTGTTAAAAAGAAAAAGTTTTGCTAGCAAACACATCCCTCTGTGGTTAAACTGAAATTTATAGCCAATTAGCCGAGATCAGAGAGGACACTTTGCAAGTGCCTTGAATGTGTAAAGTACTGTCCTCTTTGATTATTTTCTTTTTTTCTAATACTTAAAAATATTTTGTCAATAAACAAAAATATTTTGTTCATTCTGCATGGCACCCCATTCAGGAATGGAAACCATACCCCCCTTCACTGGCAGCTCAGAGTCTTAACCGCTGGGCCAGCAGGGAATTTCTTCTTTGGTTATTTTCTTCATCCAACATCTAGCAAGAAATGAGGACTCTACCAGGGTGAGGGTATCCCCACAGGGGCCATGTTCTCTCCAGGTTCCAAGAGGCATTTGGTGGGCCTGGGGAGGTGCCCACAGCGGGCAATCATGTCCTGCCACCCTTGGTATGCCAAGCAGCAGGCATGGTGGCAGTCATTCTTTTGAGAAATTCCCACTCTGTGCCAAGCTCACACATCTCCAGCATCCACTGAAGCCCTGCAAGGCTGGTGTTGTTCTCTCAGCTTTATAGGTGAAGAAGCTAAAGCTCGGAGAAGTCCTTTATCCAAAGTAGGTGAATGGCATCAGGATTGAATCCAGATCTGTCTGGGTCCAAGCCCGTTCCTCTCAAACTGTCTTAACCCACATAAGTTCATGATAATGACAAATAGCAACAATAATAGTAATAAGTTTGACTACATTTTACGGAAAGTTGGCTACATGCCAGGTAGCCTAGAATTTTATAGCTCAGTAGTAACACTGTGTGTAGAAACTATGATGATCCTTACCTCCTAATGGAAGGAGCTACAAAGTGTTTGCAGTCTATGCTCACTGCATTTTATAGGTTGGGAAAGCAAGTCACAGGGAGACAAAGTGGTTTGTCCAATATCACATGACTTGTCAGTCACAAAGTTGAGACACACTCAGGCAGACTGCTTTAGAGCCTGGGTTCCTTCCTCACTAAATTGTGCTTTCTCTCAAGAAACAGGGTTTCAGAATTGAAAGAGACACGTGTACCCATGTTCACTGTTTGCAATAGCTAGGTCATGGAAGCAACCCAGATGTCCATTGGCAGACGAATGGATAAGGAAGTTGTGGTACATATACACAATGGAATATTACTCAGCCATAAAAAAGAACACATTTGAGTCAGTTCTAACGAGGTGGATGAAACTGGAGCCTTTTATACAAAGTGAAGTAAGTCAGAAAGAAAAACACCAATACAGTATACTAACACATACATATGGAATTTAGAAAGACAGTAACGATGACCCTATATGTAAGACAGCAAAGGAGACACGGATGTAAAGATCAGACTTTCGGACTCTGTGGGAGAAGGCGAGCGTGGGATGATTTGAGAGAAGAGCTTTGAAACTTGTATATTACCATATGCAAAATAGATGACCAGCGTAAGTTTGATGCATGACGCAGGGCACTCAAAGAGGGTGCTCTGGGACAGCTCAGAGGGATGGGGTGAGGAGGGAGGTGGGAGGGGTTCAGGATGGGGGACACATGTACACCTGTGGCTGATTTATGTATGGCGAAAACCACCGCAATATTGTAAAGTAATTAGCTTCCAATTAAAATAAATAAAAAAAAGAAGAAGCAGGGTTTCCTGACACAGTAATAGGTTGAACATGCTCTCTCTGCCTCCATTGCTCTGTGTTTGTGGTATTCTATTTTTAAAAATTTTTATTGGAACATAATTGATTTACAATATTGTGTTAGTTTCAGATAAACAGCAAAGTGAATCGGTTATACCCATACATATGTCCACTCTTTTAAGATTCTTTCCCCATATAGGTCATTACAGAGTTCTTTTTTTTTAACAAAAAATTTTTTTTTATTGTTTTTAGCTGTGGGGCCTCCATTGCTGCCCATGGGCTTTCTCTAGTTGCAGGAAGAGTGGGAGGTACTCTTCAGTGTTGTGTGCAGGCTTCTCAGCGTGGTGGCTTCTCGTGTTTGGAGCACAGGCTCTGGGCACATGGGCTTCAGTAGCTGCAGATCGAGGGCTCCAGGGCACAGGCTCGGCAGCTGTGGCCCATGGGCACGGGCCACGCTGCTCTGTGGCAGGTGGGGTCTTTCCAGACCAGGGATCTAACCCGTGTCCCCTGCAACGCAAGGCAGAGTCTCAACAATGGGATCATCAGGAAGCCCGTTACAGAGCACTGAGCAGAGTTCCCTGTTCTATACAGTAGGCTCTTATTAGCACTTTAATACATAGTAGTAGGTATGTGTCAATAGCAATCTCCCAGCTTATCCTTCCGTCACTTTCTCCCTGAAAATCATAAGCTGGTTTCCTACGTCTGTGACTCTGTTTCTGTTTTGTAAATGAATTCATTTGTACCATTGTTTTTAGATTCCACTGGAAGTGATATCACATGTATCTTTTTCTATCTGACTTACTTCATTCAGTATGATAATCTCTGAATGTATTTGCTCAGTGGTGTCTGACTCTTTGCAACCTCACGGACTGTAGCCCAATAGTCTCCTCTGTCCAAGGGGATCTTCCAGGCAAGAACACTGGAGTGGGTTGCTATGCCCTTCTCCAGGGGATCTTCCCAACCTGAGTTGAACCTGGGTCTCCTGCACTGTGGGCAGATTCTTTACCGTGTGAGCCACCAGGGGAGCCCTGGTGATGATAATCTCTAGGTCCATTCATATTGCTGCAAGTCTGAGATATTCTTTGATGTTCAGATAACTTGTTCTGTTGTGCAGAGGCTGGCTTTGAGACAAAGTGCAAACCCATGGTGAGTCTTCCAAGCAAGCTCATGTCCTCTTTGGATGCTGACCAAATGAGGTCTGAAATCTTATCACTGGATGGAATTCCCTTTTTCTCTCCCTCCCTCCCCTTCCTTTCTCCTCCCCTGCCTGCAAACATTCATTGCCATATCTTTGTTCTTTTGATGCTGGTGATTTGCCACTTGGATGCAAGCCTGGAGGATGCTTTGGCTGCTTGAATGAGGACCCTACTAAATACACAGGCACAAAAGCAATTTGCCAGGCCATGACTACTCAGATGCTCATTACAATAATCAGAGGTAATGACACTCAGACTGTCGCTGAAGCCTGAATAGAAATCAGCCTGCCTGGATTTCTCCATTTCGTCCATTTCTCATGCTTATTGTTAAGGCAGTTTTGACCTATGTCTTAATGAATCCATCCATTAAAGGTGATTTGGTTTTGAGTGCATTTAATACTCACAAAGCATACTCATCACCCATTCTCCCTGGTTAGCATACCTGCTCAGAGAATAGTAGCTCTTTCAACCGCAAACCAGATTCAGTGAACAGGCCAGGTCGCTGATATCCACAGCTGATGAAAGAGACCCTAAGGGGGGCAGGCATAGCCTTATACAACAAGGTGTGCATGTGTGCCAAGTCCCTTCAGTCGTGTCCAACAACTCTGGGACCCTATGGACTGTAGCCTGCCAGGCTTCTCTGTTTGTGGGATTCTTCAGGCAAGAATACTGGAGTGGATTGCCGTTTCCTTCTGCAGGTGATCTTCCCGACCCAGGGATCAAACCCATGTCTTCTGCGTCTCCTGAATTGGCAGTCTGCTTCTTTTCCACTAGTGCCTCCTGGGAAGGTCTCTATGTTTGATTGCAGTCTGTCACTCCTGGATGGTCCAAGGAATGTCCACATGACAGAACCCTGGCTACAGCTGTGCCAGCTATGACTTGGAAAAAAATTGAGAACTTCCCACTGACAGGTAGTGCTGCAAAATCAAACACTCTATTCCAGGGGGTGAGAGACCCTGAAACACACGTAGAGTCTAAGACCATTAGAAGGACCCCCAAGGCGGCATCTGGTCCAATCTCTGCACCTAACACTTAGGTGACTAAAGTTCAGAAAGGGCGTGGGGCTTTTCCCAGACCCCCAGCCTGTGCTGGTGGCACAGTAGGGATACACTTCAGTGATTTTCTTTCAATTCTGTTAAAAGGGTTTTTTTTTCTTTCAGATTTTAGAAATAATACAAAAATCTCATTGCTAAAACAAATACATAAAAGTATAAGGAACAAATGAAAAATATTAGTGATTTCTTAAGCTCTGCGAGCACGTCACTGAATTTATGCAGAATCAGACACATTAAGAATAAAGTAGATGGCATTTCCCTGGTGGTCCAATGGTTAAGACTCCATGCTCCCAATGCAGGGGGACTGGGTTTGATACCTGGTTGGGGAACTAAGGTCCCACATACTGCAACTAAAGATCCCGAATGCCTCAGCAAAGACTCGGTGCAGTAAAAAAATAAATAAATAAAAGCAGAATAAAGTAGCTAAAGGGAATAGAATGACTGTCAGGCAATTGAATAGCTAATATCCATTGATTGATGGGTTTTCTTTTTCATAGAATTTATTGAAAACACCTATCTACTCACCCAGCTTTTACAATGACAGCAGATCAGTTGAAATTAGTTCCAGGTGAACTTATTTATGGATGCTCCCTGGTGGCTCAGATGGTTAAGAATCTACCTGGTTCAATCCCTGGGTTGGCACGATTCCCTAGAGAAGGAAATGGCTACCCACTCCAGTATTCTTGCCTGGAGAATTCCATGGACAGAGGAGCCTGCCAGGCTAGTCCATAAGTTCACAAATAGGCTGACCCAACTGAGCAACTAATGCCCAGATGTTGATATATGTCCCATGTACTAACTGGACCTCTGTGGAGCTCTTCACTGTAGGGTTCTGGTAGTTGTACGGAAATGTCAGAGCATGGAAGCAGTCACATATGTTGAGTTCTCACTATGCAAGTGTTCCTTTGAGGTGTTTACTGTTAATTCTTATCTTTACAATAACCTTTGAAAGGTGGGTATACGTGGACATGTTTGCATAGATTGAATATTTGTGTTCCCCTCCCCGATTCATATATGGAAATCCAGGCCCCAGTGTGATAGTATTTGGAGACTGGACCTTTGGGGTATAATTGGGTGTTGATGGTGGAGTGTGTCCTGCCGCTTTGGCTGTGCTCGACTCTGCGACTCCATGGACTGTAGCCCACCAGGCTTGTCTGTCCATGAGATTCTCCAGGCAAGAATACTGGGGTGGAAATATCAGCCATTTCCTCCTCCAGGGGATCTTCCCAATCCAGGGATCGAGCTGAGTTTCCTTTGGCTCTTCCATTCAGGTGCATTCTTTCCCATCTGAGCCACCAGGGAAGTGGAGCCCTCATGAATGGGAATAGCGCCCTTAGAGAGATCTCTTTCCCCTTCTGCCTGGAGAGATGACATCTATGAATCATGGCTCACCAAATGTGCCAGCCCCTTGGTCATGGACTTCCCAGCCTCCAGAACTATGTGGAATAAATTGTGTTGTTTATAAGACACTTATGACATTTTGTTATAGAAAAATGAATGTGCTAAGACAGTGTTTGGCATAGTCAATAAAGCAGAAAGATATTTTTCTGGAACTCTCTTGCTTTTTCAATGATCCAACGGATGTTGGATTTGATCTCTGGTTCCTCTGTCTTTTCTAAATCCAGCCAGAATATCTGGAATTTCATGGTTCACATACTATTGAAGCCTGGCTTGGAGAATTTTGAGCATCACTTTACTAGCGTGTGAGATGAGTTTGATTGTGTGGTAGTTTGAGCATTCTTTGGCATTGGCTTTCTTTGGGATTGGAATGAAAACTGACCTTTTCCAGTCCTGTGGCCACTGCTGAGTTTTCCAGATTTGCTGGCATATTGAGTGCAGCATTTTCACAGCATCATCTTTTAGGATTTGAAAGAGCTCAACTGGAATTCCATCACCTTCACTAGCTTTGTTAGTAGTGATGCTTTCTAAGGCCCACTTGATTTCACATTCCAGGATTTCTGTCTCTAGTTAAGTGATCACACCATCATGATTATCTGGGTCATGAAGATCTTTTTGTACAGTTCTTCTGTGTATTGTTACCACCTCTTCTTAATATCTGCTGCTTCTGTCAGGTCCATACCATTTCTGTCCTTTGTTGAGCCCAACTTTGCATGAAATGTTCCCTTGGTATCTCTAATTTTCTTGAAGTGATCTTTAGTCTTTCCCATTCTATTATTTTCCTCTATTTCTTTGCACTGATCACTGAGGAAGGCTTTCTTATCTCTCCCTGCTATTTTTTGGAACTCTGCATTTAAGTGGATATATCTTTTCTTTTCTCTTTTGCCTTTCACTTCTCTTCTTTTCACAGCTATTTGTAAGGCCTCCTCAAACAACCATTTTGCCTTTTGCATTTCTTTTTCTTGGAGATGGTCTTGATTCCTGTCTCCTGTATAATGTCACGAACCTCCACCCATAGTTCTCCAGGCACTCTGTCTATCAGATCTAATCCCTTGAATCTATTTGTCACTTCCACTGTATAATCATAAGGGATTTGATTTAGGTTATACCTGAATGGTCTAGTGGTTTTCTTTACTTTCTTCAATTTAAGTCTGAATTTGGCAATTAGGAGTTTATGATCTGAGCCACAGTCAGCTCCTGGTCTTGTTTTTGCTGACTGTATAGAGCTTCTCCATCTTTGGCTACAAAGAATATAATCAATCTGATTTTAGTGTTGACCATCTGGTGATGTCCATGTGTAGAGTCTTCTCTTGTGTTGTTGGAAGAGGGTGTTTGCTACGACTAGTGTATTCTCTTGGCAAAACTCTATTAGCCTTTGCCTTGCTTCATTCTGTATTCCCAGGCCAATCTGCCTGGTACTCCAGGTGTTTCTTGACTTCCTACTTTTGCATTCCAGTCCCCTGTGATGAAAAGGACATCTTTTTTGGTGTTAGTTCTAGAAGGTCTTGTAGGTCTTCATAGAACCATTCAACTTCAGCTTCTTCAGCATTACTGGTTGGGGAATAGACTTGAATTACCATGATATTGAATGGTTTGCCTTGGAAACAGAGATCATTCTGCTGTTTTTGAGCTTGCATCCAAGTACTGCATTTTTGACTCTTTTGTTGACTATGATGGCTACTCCATTTCTTCTAAGGGATTCTTGCCCACAGTAGTAGATACAATGGTCACCTGAATTTAATTTTCCCATTCCAGTCCATTTTAGTTCACTAATTCCTAAAATGTTGACGTTCACTCTTGCCATCTGTTTGACCACTTCTAATTTGCCTTGATTCATGGATCTAACATTCCAGGTTCCAATGCAGTATTGCTCTTTACAGCACTGGACTTTACTTCCATCACCAGTCACATCCACAACTGGGTGTTGTTTTTGCTTTGGCTCTGTCGCTTCATTCTTTCTGGAGTTATTTCTCCACTGACCTCCAGTAGCATATCAGGCACCTATTGACCTGGGGAGTTCATCTTTCAGTGTCCTATCTTTTTCTGTTTTCATACTTGGATTGCATGCATTCCATGGGGTCGCAAAGAATTGGACACGATTGAATGGCTGAACTGAACTAAATTGAAGATAGTGTTTATTATGAAGAAATTTAGCTACCAAGAAGGGAGTTTAACTTGCCCAAGAGCTACAACAACAGTTCATATTAGGAACAGTCTGGTTGGGAGCCTGGTGGGGTTAGGTGAAGGCTACTTTCAAGCTCTGTGTCCCTCAGCTCCAGCCTAAAATTATGAGGAGAGAACATCTGATGGACTTGGTTTTATTCCCTGGGCAGAGTGAAGAAGGAACCTGAGTGTGGTTCTATCAATCTGGAACCACAGAGAAAGCGGAAGTGAGTGAGGCCTCAGGAAGGGGGAGTGGAGATTGGGCAGTACCAAAGGCTGGTCTTGGAGATAGGAATCACGGGAACCTTCCTCATGTTAGTCAGTCATTGGATGTGAGCTGTCACGGGAAGGGGGCATGATCTTGAATGAGTTGACCCTTTTCAAGTGAGGCAGTTTGTGAGGGGGCTGATATTATAGTTCCTGACATCCAATCAGGCCATTTATATCCTGAGTCTGCATATATTCTAAGAAGTGAAGTCACTCAGTCGTGTCCGACTCTTTGCGACTCCGTGGACTGTAGCCCGCCAGGCTCCTGTGTCCATGGGATTCTCCAGGCAAGAATACTGGAGTGGGTTGCCATTTCCTTCTCCAGGGGATCTTCCCAACCCAGGGACTGAACCCAGGTCTCCTGAATTGCAGGCAGACGCTTTATCCTCTGAGCCACCAGGGAAGCCCCTAAACACATATTCTAACCTGGAGGCAACTTTTTCCATCCAGTGCCTGAAGCTCTATTCATACCTTACTATTGTCTTTCAAGGTCATTACTAAGAAGGACTATGATGAAGTTACCATCTGTTTTTAACTTGGACCAATGTATTGAGCTGATCCATTGGTGAGCATATGCCCACAGGTGTGAGCTGCAGGAAAAGTGTTAATGTAACTGTGGTTGATGACACGGGGCTCTGGCTAACTGCTCACGAACCCTGGGCCCTCTGGCCCTGTTTGGCTCAAATTAAAATGTATCACTTTTATCTTGCTCATTTGGCCCAATTACCTCATTAGATCCAATTAGCATAATGTCAATGATAATGAGCCAGCATGGTGTTTTGTTGGATGTTCATCTAATCAACCTTGTGGACTACATTATGCTGGAAAGCAGGAGAGTTAAAACAGTCCTGAGACAAGACTTTAAAAGCTACATTAATGCAAACTGTTTCTGATTTTTTGCTGTGATAGGGAAGGAAAAAATACATTTGCCTGATCAAAGACTGTATACCATATTAACCTTTTCTAGAAGATACCATATCTAGCGTTCAGTTCAGTTCAGTTCAGTTGCTCAGTCATGTCTGACTCTTTGCGACCCCATAGACCACAGCACACCAGGCCTCCCTGTCCATCACCAACTCCCAGAGTCAGTGATGCCATCCAACCATCTCATCTGTCATCCCTTTTTCCTCCTGCCTTCAGTCTTTGCCAGCATTAGGGTCTTTTCCAATGAGTCAGTTCTTTGCATCAGGTGGCCAAAGTATTGAAGTTTCAGCTTCAACATCAGTCCTTCCAATGAACACTCAGGACTGATCTCCTTTAGGATGGACTTGTTGGATCTCCTTGCAGTCCAAAGGACTCTAAAATCTTCTCCAATACCACAGTTCTAAAGCATCAATTCTTCGGCACTCTCTCAGCTTTCTTTATAGTTCAACTCTCACATCCATACATGGCCACTGGAAAAACCATAGCCTCGACTAAATAGACCTTAGTCGGCAAAGTAATGTCTCTGCTTTTGAATGCTATCTAGGTTGGTCATAACTTTCCTTCCAAGGAGTAAGCGTCTTTTAATTTCATGGCTGCAATCACCATCTGCAGTGACTTTGGAGTCCCCCAAAATAAAGTCTGACACTGTTTCCACTGTTTCCCCATCTATTTCCCATGAAGTGATGGGACCAGATGCCATGATCTTTGTTTTCTGAATGTTGAGCTTTAAGCCACCTTTTTCACTCTCCTCTTTCACTTTCATCAAGAGGCTCTTTAGTTTTTCTTCACTTTCTGCCATAAGGGTAGTGTCATCTGCATATCTAAGGTTACTACTATTTCTCCCAGTAATCTTGATTTCAGTTTGTGCTTCATCCAGCCTAGCATTTCACATGATGTACTCTGCATAGAAGTTAAATAAGCAGGGTGACAATATACAGCCTTGACATACTACTTTTCCTATTTGGAACCAGTCTGTTGTTGCATGTCCAGTTCTAACTGTTGCTTCCTGACCTGCTTACAGATTTCTCAGGAGGCAGGTCAGGTGGTCTGGTATTCCCATCTCTTTCAGAATTCTCCACAGTTTATTGTGATGCACACAGTCGAAGGCTTTGGCATAGTCAGTAAGGGAAGAAGTAGATGTTTTTCTGTAATTCTCTTGTTTTTTCGATGATCCAGCGGATTTTGTCAATTTGATCTCTGGTTCCTCTGCCTTTGTCCTCTGCCTTTGGGACATCCCTGGTGGCTCAGATGGTAAAGCATCTGTCTACAGTGCGGGAGACCAGGGTTCGATCCCTGGGTCAGGAAGATCCTCTGGAGAAGGAAATGGCAACCCACTCCAGTACTCTTGCCTGGAAAATCCCATGGACAGAGGAGCATAAGTAGGCTACAGTCCATGGGGTCGCAAAAAGTCGGACACGGCTGAGTGACTTCACTTGACTTCGATTCCTCTGCCTTTTCTAAAACCAGCTTGAACATCTGGAATTTCACAGTTCATGTACTGTTGAAGCCTGGCTTGGAGAATTTTGAGCATTACTTTACTAGTATGTGAGATGAGTGCAATTGTGTGGTAGTTTGAGCATTCTTTGGCATTGCCTTTCTTTGGGATTGGAATGAAAACTGACCTTTTCCAGTCCTGTGGCCACTACTGAGTTTTCCAGATTTACTGGTATATTGAGTGTAACATTTTCACAGCATCATCTTTTAGGATTTGAAATAGCTCAGCTGGAATTCCATCACCTCCACCAGCTTTGTTCATAGTGATGCTTCCTAAGGCCCACTTGACTTCGCATTCCAGGATGTCTGGCTCTAGGTGAGTGATCACACCATCGTGGTTATCTGGGTCATGAAGATCTTTTTGTACAGTTCTTCTGTGTATTGTTGCCACCTTTTTAAAAATTTGCTGCTTCTGTTAGGTCCATACCATTGCTGTCCTTTATTGAGCCCATCTTTGCGTGAAATGTTCCCTTGGTATCTCTAATTTTCTTGAAGGAAATATCCAGTGTAGCAGCTGCAGTTTAAGCCAGTACTTGGTTGAGTTTAAAGTATTCCAATGTCATCTTCCAGAATCTACCTAGTTTTTATAGGGCCCAAATTGGTGAATAAAGTGGAGAGAATGAATACCTACCACCTCTGCATCCTTGTAGTCCTTAAGAGTGTCACTAACATGCTATTCTTTCTCAAAAACTATAGCACTTTTGACTTATTATTTTGGCAGAAGGAGGCTGCTTCAGAATTTTCCAAAGGGACTTCCTCACCTTTTTTTTTCTTTGTTGTTTATATATATATATATATATATATATTTGGCTGCAACGTGTGGCATGCAGAATCTTAGTTTCCTGACCAGGGATCAAATCTGGGCCCCCTGAATTGGGAGCATAGAGTCTTAACTATCGGACTACTGCAGAAGTCCTTGGACTTTCCCATTTTCGTAGCTTTTGCCCCCCTCAGACCATGGGACCAAGGTAGAAGCTATACTATAAGATGAGTTTATTCTAATTATTTTGGGACCACAAAAATGAACACCAGGTGACTCCATGGACCCAGTGGGCCTATTGTGAGTCAAACCCTACCAAGACTTGACATTTATTACATGAGCCCAGCTGTGGTAGGGGGCATGATGAAGCTTTGGGGCTCCAGGTATCAATGTCAACTTGGATCCTGTGCCCAGCAATCTTGAACATTTTGTGTATTTTTCCTTAGGGCATAGTTATCTGAGTAAATGGCTGTAGAGTCCTTTAGGGAAAGACTGAGATAATCTCTACCATGTACATCTGCCCTGGTGTTGCTGAATCCTTCCTGGGATGCAGGCTCTTTAGTCAAATGGATTCTGGGTCTAGAAACTGGTCATAAAATCATGCCTTTTTAAAGACATTGAGATTACTGTTCTTAATCTCGAAATCAAGATTTTGGGTGCATTAGCTCAGATATTCCTATACCATATATCAAGATCCCATTCTTTCCTAACAGGGCCTCTACCTTGACCTAGTAGACATGCTTAGATTAGGAGCTTGGTGAGTTTTACAGTGAAGTCCTGGGTTTGGTCCTCAGCTTTCTCTGCTCTTCAGTAGCAGCAGACAAGCACCTTCTCATGTACTAAGAAGACTCCCTGGATTCTAAATATAGCTTTAAATCGTCAGCCTTTGTTATAATTTTAAAAAGTAACGATTGGACTTGGAAACAGCCAGTGGCCTTCCACCGTCTTCAGTTACTGTTTCCTCTGTATTTCTTGAATATCTTTTACACTGCTCCATCTAGTGTAATCCCTCCAGTTTGCCATTCTAGCGCACCACCAGTGACCGTCTGAATGGTTGGGCTGCCCCTTGTGCCCAGAGCTTTCTGAGCATCCCTTACCACCCCTGATGAGTCTTCATGACAACTGAGAGCTTCCGCATCTCAGCAAATTTCCTTCTTCTTTTTAAAAATATGTGTTTATTTGGCTGTGCAGAATATTAGTTGGGGCACGCAGGACCTTTGATCTTCTTTACAGCTTGTGGGATCTTTACTTGCAGCTCAGGAACTCATGGCACATAGGATCTTAGCTGCAGCATGTGGGGTCTTGTTCCCTGTCCAGGGATTGAACCCAGACCCTCTGCATTGGGAGCATGGAATCTCAGCCACTGGGCCACCAGGGAGGCTCTTGGCACCTCTCTTTCCAAGGTGGGATCCCAGGAAGCCGATTGAACATTGGTGGTGGTGTAGTCATTAAGTGGTGTCCAACTCTTGTGATCCCATGGACTGTAGCCTGCCAGGCTCCTCTGTCCATGGGATTCTCCAGGCAAGAACACTGGAGTGGGTTGCCATTTCCTTCTCCAGGGGATCTTCCCGACCCAGGAATCGAACCTGGGTCTCCCTGCATTGCAGGCAGATGATTTACCAGCTGAGCTACGAGAGAAGCCCCCAGACTAGACATTATGACACAGGGTATTATATTTATAAGAAAGGGCTCTTGGGATCAATACCTGTGGAAGGAAAGTGAGGAAGCACGATCAGCATAGGAAGGAGCTGATTTGCCATCACAGTCAAGAGAGGCCACAGCTGATCCTGTAGGAAAGTGGGAGTGTCCTTCATAGATGTCTTCAGTTGGGGCAGGGGGCTGGGCCTTTATACCCTGGCACAAGTTAGTCATTGGATGCAGGCTGTCCCTAGAGGGCACAGGGCTTTAGACGAGGCAGTTTTCTTCCCAGCAGAAGCAATGCTTGAAGGGGATTGATAGCTGAGGGCTGTCTTCTGGCAGCCCTCTCAGCAGCTGGGGATTCTGGGTCTTTTCTCTGGAGACAGATCTGGAAGATACATCACTGTATGCTCTACTAAGTGAGGAAGTGTCTGCGCTCACCTCCTGGTCCCTCCACTAGCGTCACAGAATTACGAAAGACACTGACATTTTAGAATTTCTCCCTCCATCCATCTTCACTGTAAGTGAAAGGAAAGAAGCAGTGTGCGTGCTCAGTAGTGTCTGATACTTTGCGATCCCATGGACTGTAGCCCACCAGGCTCCTCTGTCCATGCGATTCTCCAGGCAAGAATACTGGAGTGGCTTGCCATGCCTTCCTCCAGGGGATCTTCCTGACCCAGGGATTGAACCCGAGTCCCGGGAAACCAAAACAAAAGAAAATACTTTCACATTTGTTTTAACACATGTCCTCCATCCCTCTACACAGTTAATATGAATGAGAAGAAGCAGAGGACTGACATCTCAAGCGTGTTATCTGATATTAATACAGCCGTCTCACTCTCCTTTGATGTTTGTGTATCTCTTTCATCTTTTCCTTTCAACTAGTCTATATTGTATTTGAAGCAAGATTTGTGTACACAGCAGAGTTAGGTTATGTCTTTAATCTATTTTCTCAATCTTCATCTTTTAATTTGAGTATTAAACTATTTGTGGTTATTGTTGCTTAGTTGCTAAGTCATGTCCGACTCTTTTGAGACCCCATGGATGGTAGCCTGCCAGTCCCATGGGATTTCCCAGGCAAGAATACTGGAGTGTGTTGCCATTTCCTTCTCTAGGGGATCTTGCTGACCCAAGAATCAAACCTGCCTCTCCTGTTTGGCAGGCAGTTTCTTTACCTCTGAGCCATTGGGGCTATCAAACATAATTCAGAAAACTCAATAATTTTCCATTTTTGATCTTCCTACTGTTCTAAGAATCTCCCCCCTCCCCACCGGCTATTTTCAGGACTGTATGTTGTTTCTAGTTTTCAGAAGTTTAATTATGATGTATTTTGGCATGGATTTCTTTAGGTTTGTCCCTTTTTTTTTGATCAGCAGTTGAATCTGTAGGTTTATGTCTTTTAAAATTTTTGAGGTTTTTAGTCAGTATATATTTCACTGCTTTTCAGCTTCATTCTCTGGCTTCACCTTCCAGGACCCTGATGGTATAAATGTTAAATCTTCTGTTATAGCCCTACAGTTTCTTTCTTTTTTTTTTTTTCATCCATTTTTCCATTTTTATTTTATCAGATTGGATACTTTCTATTGTTCTGTCTTTCATTTTACTGATTCTTTCCACGGTTTCCCCCGTTTTGCAGTTGAGCCATCCACTGAGCTTTTACATCAAATCTTTTAACTTTGGTTATTGTAGTTTTCAGTTCTACAATTTCTATATGTTTCGTATTTATATATTCTATTTATCTAAGGAGACCTACTTCTTTCCTGAAATTTTCTATTTTTTTCATTGGTTTCAAGTGTGTTCATAAGTGAAGTTTTTTTTTTTTTTTTTTTTTACCATGGCTTCTTCAAAATCTCTGTCAGATATTTCTAACATCACTTTCATCTTTGTGTTGACCTCAATTAACTATCTTTTTAATATTCAGTTTGAGATCCAGGCTTTTCTTGGTATGAAGAGTGATTTTGGATGGAAACCCGAGTATTTTTGTTTTATATTCTGAGACTCTGGTTCTTATGTAAACCTTCTGTCTTAGTTGACTTCCCCTGGCCCCATTTTGGTGGGTGGGGCGGAGTGGGGAGATACAGCTTCACTTCCGTCAAGGGCAGTAGATGTCCAGGCTTTCCATGTGGCCTCTGTTGACACCCAAGGGGGTGCTTTGCTGCTGCTGAGTGTCTTGACTCCTATTAGGGCCTTCTGACAGCAATACAGTGGGGAGGGGGAGGGGGCCTGATTATCGCCAGGTGGAGGCAGGTGTCCTCGCTGGGCGGTAGGGAGTGTGGTGGGGGCTTGTTAGGGTCTGGCTGGGATGGAAGTTCTGGCTCCCTCCTTGGCCTTCCCACTGAGGATGTTGGGGTGCCTCATGAGGGTAGAAGTCTATGCTCCCCAGTCAACTTTTGCTGGTTTGGGTGTGGCCACAGTTTTCCTGTGGTCTTAGGTTGGAGAAGAAAGCAGTTACTGCCTGAAGGCTATCTGTCTTGCTAAGCTTTTTTCCTGAGCTTGGCCTGAGGGAATGGGTTTTCTTTAAAAATATATGCTCAGTGGCATTTTTGTGTGGTCAGCTTTTTTCGGGCCCCAAGTCTGGGATATATGAGGCAAAAAGAAAGCCTAGGGAACTCACCACCATACCACTCCTCAGGCTCTGAAGACCCTCGTCGGTCTGCCTTCTTCCATCTATCTTTCAGAATTTTCATTTTACTTTTAAAATATTTATTTGGCTGCACAAGAGCTTACTTATGGCATCTTTGATCTCCCTTGTAGCTTTTGAGATCTTTAATTGCAGCTCCTGAACCATAGTTGTGGCACATGGAATCTTGATTACAGCACGTGGGATCTAGCTCCCTGGCCAGGGACAGAACTCAGGCCCCCTGCATTAGGAGCCGAGAGTCTTAGTCACTAGACCACCAGGGAAGTCCCTAGAATTTTCTTATGCCTTTCTTTATGTATAATATTTAGGATTTTTAGTTGTACTTAGCAGGAGGAATAGGAAAAAGTACATTGATTCTATCTTCCTGGAAGTAGAAGTTTCAAGATAATGTTTTTAAGTGCATAAAATAAAATGCATAGCTTTAGGAGTAGAACCAATTATCTTGGAACTTGTCTATCAGAATATCAAAAACCCACATTTGGGATATGTTACTATATCCATGTCTTTGTCAACATATTAAATAAAATCTCTAGGTCTCAAGGTCACTGTAGTATTGATGCAGTGATTTGCATTGGTGGTGTTTTGAGAATCTCCCTTAGTTGCTGTGCAATGTCAAATAATCTGTGATTTCTGCTAGGCAGAGTCACTGATGTCTCCTATTTGACCCTCTCATAATTGAAGGAAATGCCAAATTTTAGTTTTAGTGAGTCAAAAATAAAGGTCAATTATTTTCTGATCCCACTTCACAGACCCACTGAATTCTTAACCCTGGTTAACAACCTCTGCTTTTAAGGATAAAACAGAGCGACACCAGCAAACCCTATAGGCAGAAATTTCTGGCAGACACTTAAAAAGTCATTTGAGACCAGAAGCCCACAGTGGTCAATAAATAAGTGGATCAGGCCAGGGCAGCCAAGAGCACAGCTGGATCTGATTAGGGGATGACTGGAAGCCAAGTTTCTGGGGCGGGCACTGGATCTCAGAGATTCCTGCTACCCAGATCCATGGATGCTGAATCAGTCATGTGGGAAAGCTCAGCAAGTGCTGGTCTTACAGGTCCCCCAGGAGAAACTCCATCTGAGAATGAAGAACTTAGATTAAAAATTTAAGCTCGGGAGGCAAGGCCGCGGCCTCCTGGAAAATAGCTTTCTCCTTATCGGGAGGCAAGGCCGCGGCCTCCTGGAAAATAGCTTTCTCCTTATCGGAGGCAAAATAGCTTTCTCTGTTCAACTTAGTTGCTTTCTGTAAGCTTTCCCACCAATCAAGTGTATCCCCCGCACCTGTGACTTCACTTCAATGTATCCCATAACCCGACTCCATCCCCACCTGTCTGTAATTTTTATATAAAAAAACCCTCACTACTGAGGCTGGGGGTTCACTCCACTGAACCCTGGCGCGCGCCGGCTTAATAAATCCTCTTGCTGATTGCATCGAATTCGAGTCACTGTGGTCTTTGGGGCGACGGTTCCCGAGAAAAGGCCGCTAGGTCTTACATTTGGGGGCTCGTCTGGGATCCCCTCGCTCACTCAGACCCTTTGGCTTTTGGATTCGGAGGTACGCTCGAGCAATTCTGTGTCTCCGTGCACGTCTGTGACAGGTCTGTGACTAATCTGCTCTGTGTTAAATCTGTATTGTCTCACTTTTCTCTCCTGCTGCTTGACTTGATCCTTCGGAAGTTTCAGTGAACGGGCGAGCGGTTGTGAGGCAACTGATTAGTCCCGGCCAGGGCTACTCCCTGGTGGACTTTGAAGGCCTCACGACAGGTGAGCCCCAGTAACTATCGCCCGGCTGGGTGAAACTTCCCTGTCCTTCTTGTGAGGATCTGGCCAGATATTACTTATTTGTGGGCACGGGTCAGGCACTTAAAAGCCATTAGGGCGCCTGCCACTTGAAGACTCCCGTGACAGGATAAGGGGGTCACGGAACGGGCCAGAAGCCGCTAGGGCGCCCGCCCCCAGCAAAAAAACTTCCGTGCAACGGCACAGGTACACGAGTGAACTCAAAGCACGCCATAAGTCCACCTCTCTGGCCGCCACCATTCCCGGTAGGATTTTTTTTTTTTTTGGTGGCTATCCTCAGTAATTTCACTTTTCTTCCTCCTGGTCTCCTCCGGCTGCTGAAACAAAGATCTGTGCCCTCGCGCACCTGTCTGTCTGTATCTGTGGGGCGCGCCTCTCTGTCTGTATCTGTGGCGTTTGCCAGGGGCGACGCCTGGAACGCCGGGACCCCCGCCTGACCCAGGAGTGGCCCCGGGGTCGGGGTGAGATTCCCCTCCGCCTGTATCCGTGGCGTTTGCCAGGGACGCCTGGAACGCCCGACCTGGGAGTGGGGATTGTGAGATTCTTCTCCGTCTGAATTCTCTATCTGTGGAGCTAGGAAGCTCATCTGCTTAAGACTTGCCGAGGGCAAAAGTTTACAGCAGCCGCTCTTATCTGATTTTTCCACTGCTACTTGTCTTACTTAGTACTCGTTAAGTATTCATTTTTGTGACAAACTGACGATGGGACAGACTGTGACAACCCCGTTGTCTCTGACGGTAGATCATTAGACAGAAGTGAAAAATCGGGCCCATGATCTTTCCATGACAGTGAAAAAGGAAAATGGCAGAGCCTATGCGCGGTTGACTGGCCCAGTTTTAAGACCGGCTGGCCGCCGGAAGGGTCGTTCTCCTCAGAACAAGTCAAACAGGTTAAAACTGTGATTTTCACCCCTGCTACTAAACACCCGGACCAGGTGCCATATATTATGGTCTGGGAAGACTTGGTCCGCTCACCCCCGGCGTGGGTTCGGCCTTTCGTTTTCCCCACAGGGAAGCTGTTGGAGCCTGCTGCAGAGATCTTTGCCTTAAGATCCACGGCAAAAAAGAGGGGACGAAGGCCCCCGTCAAAAGTATATATCCAGACCTGCAAACTGACTTCTTACTTTTAGATTCTCCCCCACCCTACCTACCTGTGCAGGTCCCACCTCCGGCACCTCAGAGGGCACAAGCGACCGCCTCGCCTGAACAGCCAAAAGAGGGAGAAGAAATGGGCCCGGCGGCAGGAACGCGGAGCCGTAGAGCTGTCACCCCGGACTCCACCGCTCTCCCCCTCCGGGAGAACGGGCCCCTGATGACCGTGGGGTTCGGCCACTCCAATATTGGCCGTTCTCTGCCTCTGACCTTTATAACTGGAAAAATAACAACCCCTCTTTTTCTGATAACCCCCAGGCGCTGACCTCTTTGATAAAATCTCTTGTTTTCTCACATCAGCCCACTTGGGATGATTGTCAGCAATTGTTGCAGACCCTGTTAACCACTGAAGAGAGACAGCGAGTACTATTAGAGGCTCACAAAAAATGTGCCAGGAGATGACGGACGTCCCACAGTGCTTCCTAATAAAATAGATGATGGTTTCCCCCTGACGAGACCTGAATGGGACTACAATTCTCCGGCAGGTAGGGAGCACCTGAGGGTCTATCGCCAGGCTCTGGTGGCGGGTCTCCGAGGGGCAGCAAGGCGCCCCACTAATTTGGCTAAGGTAAGGGAGGTGACTCAGGGGCCTACTGAGTCACCTACTGTATTCCTAGACAGATTGATAGAGGCATTCAAGAGATTTACTCCCTATGATCCCACATCTGAGGAACATAGGGCTACTGTGGCCATGGCTTTTATTGATCAGTCAGCTCTAGATATTAAGAAAAAGTTACAGAGACTAGATGGGTTACAGGGATTCACCCTTCAAGATTTGATCAGAGAAGCAGACAAGGTGTTCAATAAGAGGGAAACAGAAGAGAAAAAAGAAAAAAAAAGGATCCGGGAGCGGGATAAACGAGAGAGAGAGAGAAAAAAAGACAGGCAAAAGACTTGGCAAAGATTCTGACTACAGTGATTAAAAAAAGAAAGAGAGATAATAAAACTGAGCCGAGAGACCGCAGAAAAAGCAGGACAGGAACCAAGCCGCCACTAGACAAAGATCAGTGCGCGTACTGTAAAGAAAAGGAGCATTGGCTCAAAGACTGCCCCCAGAAAAAGAGGAAAAGTCCGCTTCCCCCAGCAAAATCCTGGCCATAAAAAAGAAGATTAGGGGAGACGGGGCTCGGACCCCCTCCCCGAGCCTAGGATAACTTTAAAGGTAGAGGAGAAGCCTGTACAGTTTCTGGTAGACACAGGAGCCCAACACTCCGTCCTATTACAATCCGGAGGGGCATTGTCCACAAAAAGGCATGGGTACAAGGCGCTACAGGGTATCAACAATACCCATGGACTACCCGAAGAACAGTGGACCTTGGCGTGGGCCGGGTATCCCACTCGTTCCTTGTGATCCCTGAATGCCCTTACCCCTTGCTGGGACGGGACTTGCTCACGAAAGTGGGGGCTCAGATCCACTTTCACACCGAGGGCACCACGGTGACAGACGGGGAAAGAAGGCCGTTGCAGGTTTTGACCCTGAGGCTAAAAGATAAATACAGGCTATATGAGAGCCCTTCCCCCGAGACCATAAATATGCAGGACTGGATGGCTAAGACCCCCTAGCCTGGGCCGAAGTCTCGGGCATGGAAATGGCCATCCACCAGCCCCCAGTGGTGGTAAAAATCAAGGCCTCTGCCACCCCCATCTCAGTCCGCCAGTACCCGATGAGTAAAGAGGCTCGAGATGGGATCCGCCCACATATTCAAAGGTTTCTTGATCTGGGAATTTTGATAAAGTGCCAATCGGCCTGGAACACCCCATTGCTTCCGGTCCGGAAGCCTGGATCGGGCAAATACCGGCCTGTGCAGGATCTGAGAAAAGTTAACAAGCGGGTATCCGACCTACACCCAACAGTGCCCAACCCCTACAACCTGCTGAGCACCCTCCCCCCAGCCGGAAGTGGTACACTGTCTTAGACCTGAAAGATGCCTTCTTCTGCCTACGACTCAGCCCTGCTAGCCAGCCTATTTTTGCTTTTGAGTGGAAAGACCCTCTTACAGGACTCTCCGGACAGCTAACGTGGACCAGGCTGCCGCAAGGATTCAAGAACTCGCCAACAATTTTTGACGAAGCCCTCCACCAGGACCTCGCGCACTTCCGCGCCACAAACCCCCAGGTAACTCTGCTCCAATATGTAGATAACTTGCTCCTGGCCGCAGATACCGCAGAGGAGTGCAGGGAAGAGACTGAGACCTTACTGACAGAACTTGGCACCCTCGGCTACCGTGCTTCTGCCAAAAAAGGCCGCTAGGTCTTACAAGAAGAGGATGTATGTGCATGCTAAGTCACTCCAATCATGTCCGACTCTTTGCCATCCTAGGGACTGTAGGCCGCCAGGCTCCTCTCCGTGGGATTCTCCAGGGAAGAACACTGGAGTGGGTTGCCCTGCCTGTCTCCAGGGGATCTTCCTGACCCAGAGGTCGAACCAGCATCTCTTAAGTCTCCTGTGTTGGCAGGCAGGTTCTTTATCACTAATGTCACCCGGGAAGCCCTAGAAGAGGATGGGTCTTTGGCAATTCAACTGCGCAGTTTAGAAAGGAGAGCCCCCCCCCGAACAACCTGCCAATTACCCGCTATGCGCCTGTTACTACTGCACCAAAGTGATTTTCTTCTGAGGACACTGTGTTTCATGCTCTGGCATTCGGAGCCTGACTCCCACACAATGGCAATCTGGGCAGCCCAGATTGGATTGGCTAATGGCTGTGTTTTCATCAAAGGCAGGACGGTGTTGTAAAGCCTTGCAGGGGTATGAAATGGCACGTCTGCAGGAAAACAAAATAAGCACCCAAGTTGCAAGTTGCCAATTCGGATCCTATTTGTCCGGAGCAGGACTGATACAGTCTGAAGGGTGTTTAAAAGTTTCTTTTGCCTCATTTCCTTGCCTTTCTCTCCCTTTTGTTACAGTTATAAATAACTGTGCCTTGCATTTTAATGAAAGGGAGTGGAGTGAGCAACCAGAGGCTTTGGGAGGAAACCTGAAATAATAGTACAGTTGCTAAGGAACGGGGCTGGACAAGTTAATTTTGTTGGCATAACATCTCCTCGTTATTTAATCTCCTAGCGTATTTGTTTCATCCATCTGTCACCATGTCACCGAAGCTGGGAGGAGCTGCTAATTACAGCCCCGGGGTAGAGAAGGGACCTGTCCAAAGCTTGTGTAAATTTCAGATCTCAAAGTGGGGCCTTGGGCTTTGATTGTACTGTTGGAGAGCCCACTCCTCCCTGTTGCGTGAGGCAAGCTGGCGAGGGCCTCATGAACCTCTGGTGGACTTAGCCCTAGTGCGCCCAGCAGCTCTGTAACCTGGAAGGATGGTAGTCGCCTGGGGTGCTCTGAAAAAGATTAGTGTTTGGGCCCCATCCCCAAGGCTTCTGATGACATTGGTCCAAGGTCAGGGTCCAGGCGTGGGATTAGAAAAAAATCTCCCTAAGTGATTTTAACGGGCTACCCAGGCGAAGAACCACTGATTTATAAAATTGCTACCTTTCCCACTGCTGTGTCTCATTTTCAAAGTTCCATAGCCTCTCAGTTTTTTTTTTTTTTTTTTTAGGTCTCCTGATCACTTTCTTCCCTTCTCACATATAGTCACTCCAATAATGAGCTTTTTTGTAAAAGTTTTTTTTTTTTGACGTGAACCCTTTTAAAAGCCTTTATTGAATTTGTTACAACATTGCTTTTGTTGTTTATGTTTTGGATTTTTGGCCATGAGTCAGGTGGGATCTTAGGTCCCTGACTAGAGACTGAACCTTCACCCCCCTTGCCTTGGAAGGCAAAGTCTTAAGCCCTGGACCACCAGGGAAGTCCCTGATGATGAGCTTTTAATGAGGCCTCACTGGACACTGGGGACAGAACTCTGTGATGTTTACCTGCATGACCTCTTGGAATCCTCACAATAATCTTGTAAACTTGATATTTTTGTGAGTCCCATTTTACAGACAAGGAAACTGATGCTCAGAGAGGTTAAGTGTCCTGCTGCTAAGTGACTGATCCAGGATTTGGACACAAGTCTTATCCCAAAGTTAGCCCATTAAAGTCACTTAGAGGAGGTTTTATTCCAAATGGCTTCCCTGATGGCTCAGCTGGTAAAGAGTCCAACTGCAACATGGGAGACCTAGACTCAGTCCCTGGGTTGTGAAGATCCCCTGAAGAAGGGAAAGGCTACCCACTCCAGTTTTCTGGCCTGGAGAATACCATGGACTGTATAATCCATAAGGTTTCAAAGAGCTGGACACTACTGAGTGACTTTCACTTATTCCAAAGCTCAGCTAGCTGTACCTGTGCCTTCAGTCCCCACAAAAGGACTTGCTGGTTCCCACTTGCAGACTTTGCACCCCCCGTGCTTGGGACCAACTCTGTCCTGGTTGGGGGTTTGTGGGAAGCTGAGATGGTAGGTTAGATGACTGGCTGGTCAGTCACATTTCCAGCTTCAGCTCTGGGTCCCAGCTCTGAGGAGGTTCTCTTGGGCTCCTCGCCTCAACTGCCTCGACTCAAATCCAGCCCTCCTGCTTACCAATGAGTGACCTTGACCAAGTCCCTGAGTTTCTTTAAGATTCAGTTTCCTTAGTGTTGGTGGGATAACCCATTGCATAGAAGTGCTGTGAGGATGAAATGCAGTGACACGTGTAAGGCACTCAGAATAGGGCCTGGCACACTTTACTCATGAACGGTTACACGATCTTCACCTCCAGCTTTGAGATTTAGTTGAGATATAACACTGTATAAATGTAAGGTGTACAATGTGCTGATTTGATAGGCTTATGCATTGCAAAATGATTACCCCAGTGGCTCAGCTAATACTTTCTTCATGTCCCATAGCTACCATTTCTCTTTTGTAGGGATAGCCTTTAAGATCTACTGTCTCCTTTGAAGCATATAGTGCAGAGTTATTAACTATAATCACCAAGCTGTACAGTGGGTCTCCAAAACTTATTCTTACAGTTGGAAGTGTGCACACTTTGACCTGCAGTTCTCTATCTCCCTCTCCCTCAGCCTCTGGTAACCACCATTCTACTCTCTGTTTCTCTGAGTTTGGGGTGTTTGGAGTCCACATACAAGTGATATCATGTAGCATTTGTCTTTCTGTGTCTGACTTGTTGGACTTAGCGTGATGCCCTCAAGGTCCACCCATGTTGTGGCAAATGGCAGGATATTCTTCTTTCTCGAGGCTGAATTCTCTGTCTCTCCATTTTCTGCATCCGTTCACTGTTGGTCGGCTCTTAGCCTGCTTTCCAGTCTTGGCTGTTGTAGACGGTGCGGCCGTGAGCACTGGGGAGTAGCTCTCTCTTCAGGACCCTGTTTCCACCTGAAACGCTAGTTCTCCCATTGTTGCTTGCACAGAGCTAGCACTCAGAGGCTGCTTTACTTCCCCAGTCTCTTCAGCCCGGAGACGCCCAGGGCCTGGCACCGTGTCTGGATTCCAGGTGCTGGGCAGCTCGGAGATTGTGTCTGGGCTTCCTGAAGCTTCTGCCTTGACCCCCTGTTTCAAACACAGACAGCTGACCCTAGAGGCCTAACCTTAACCTCCGCTTTTGGTTGACTAAGCCCCATCAGATGACAAGGACCTTTCTCCAAATGTATTATTAGTATGAACTCTTCCAGCATCACGAGAGAAACCCAACTCAACCTGGATTTAAGCTGAAAAGTAATTTACTGGCTGACCTGGACTGAGGCAACTGGAAAGTCCAGAGCTGGCTTCAGGCAAGAGGGACCCACGGGCTCACACAGGTCCCCAGGCTCCTGTCCATCTTTCTTCAGCCAGCAGTATTCCTTTTCTCTCTGCGACCTTCAGACATCGGCAGCTCTCCAGAAGCTCAGGCTTACAACCTTATCACCAGCAAGTACCCCTGTAAAGGGATTTCTTGACCCCACTAATTGCAGTGAAAGTCATGGAATGCACTTGGATCAGATCTGGCTCAAGACCCAGGCCAAGGTGGCTCAGAACGGAGAACTGAGCTTTCCAGGTGTCAACACGTCAAACAAACCCCACATTTCAGGGCCATCTGAAAAGACCGCTCAACTCAGCCAGGTGATCAGACAATTCGGAAGACCGTCTTAGGGCTTGTTTATACAGACAAGATTCTGGGGTGGAAGAAAAATTAGAATTTGATGGGGGAGGAGGAAGAAACTGTTTAGGAAAACCAGCTTCTCGTCCATATACTAACAAACAACCCCCCCAAACTCTGGCGGGTTTTAACTCTCACCCGCCGCCCCCCAAAACAGCAGAAAACTTCGTCCTTAACTGTGTGAGCCTTGAGCGCCACCTTGTGACAAAGTGTGGTATTTTCCCCGGACGAACTGGTCTCCAGGGAAGAGCTTCAAGCGCCACACCGCCACTACCTACAGCACTACGGGGCTCTGTGCTAAGGTCACAGAAACGACAGTCCGCACCATGAGCCCAGATTATTCAGTACCACACGGTGGACTCTGCTTTAGCGCATGAATAAGGTCCCACGGGGCCTCCAGAGTGGGGGCTGTTGTCTCTTGCTGCTGCTGCTAAGTCGCTTCAGTCGTGTCCGACTCTGTGCGACCCCATAGGCGGCAGCCCACCAGGCTCTGCCGTCCCTGGGATTCTCCAGGCAAGAATACTGGAGGGGAAAGCCAGCCCAGAGCAGGAAAATAGTAAACACTGACGAATGAGCAGGTTCCTGCCGGATTCCCCAAGATCTGCTCTATTTTCTCTTATAGACACTCTCAGGGCTAACATCAATCTTTGGCGTATTGTCAGTTTTCTCAATACAGACATTTCTTCTCTTATTGCTGGCCTAAAATTTGCCTTTCTGTCCAGGACAAAGGTCCATCTAGTCAAAGCTGTGGTTTTTCCAGTGGTCATGTACGGATGTGAGAGTTGGACTACAAAAAAGCTGAGCACTGAAGAACTGATGCTTTTGAACTGTGGTATTAGAGAAGACTTTTGAGAGTCCCTTGGACTGCAAGAAGATCCAACCAGTCCATCCTAAAAGAAATCAGACCTGAGTATTCATTGGAAGGACTGATGTTGAAGCTGAAACTCCAATACTCTGGCCACCTGATGAGAAAAACTGACTCATTGGAAAAGATTCTGATACTGGGAAAGATTGAAAACAAGAAGAGAAGGGGACGAGAAAGGATGAGATGGTTGGATGGTAAAAGTAGTTCAACATACATGAGTTTGAGCAAGCTCTGGTGAAGGACAGGGAAGCCTGGTGTTCTGTAGTCCATGAGATCACAAAAAGTCGGACACGACTGAGTGACTGAACAACAACATCCAGGACTTTAGGATCAATGCTTCCTCTTGCCACCTGCCCCTCAGTCAATGAATGGGTCATTGTATATCGATGTCTTGGCACAGTCCAAAGGCTGAGAACTCACGGCTTAACACAGGACGCCCTCCATCCTAATCTGTGTTCTCAGAAAAGAGGTCGTTTGTGGCACAGCATCTTCTGTGCACACACAGGCAGGGAGAGCTCATGGACTGGGCACAGACGGGCCCTCTGGAGCCCTGGGAAACCCGCAGAAACAGTCAGGGCTCTGGGGGTTTACTTGGCCGCCAAAGCTGTGATCTTGCCTCTTACTGACTATCCGCCCTACCCTACCAAAGCAGCAGGGGTCCAGGTTCAAGGGGCCCATGATTACAAGGGTCAGTGATCATGTAAGCCCTGCCAGCATCTCATTTTCCCTCTGCTGGGAGAGACACAATCAAATGAAAGAGTGCTGGCCCTGACCTTCTCCCCCCGCCCCACCCCTTGGCCCCAGGTGTGGAGACAAGCCTGTTCTTCTCACCCCCATGTGACCCTCTGCCCCTCCCCAGCTTGGGTGTTGCATTTGCCGTCTCACTTGCCAGCTGTTTTGCTTGTCTAACTGGAAACAGCCGGGGTCATTGTAAAGGGTAATTAATTATGGAAACGACTATTGATGAGCCAGAGTCAGACACTGAGTTCCAGGTCTGGCGGGGCGGAACAGTGAATTCGATGAAAATATTTCTTCCCCTCATGGAAAGAATAGTCTAGAGAGGGATTGTGCTGTGTGGGTGTCGAGTTGCTTCAGTCATGTCTGACTTGGACTGTAGCCCGCCAGGCTACTCTGTTCATGGGATTCTCCAGGCAAGAACACTGGAGTGGGTTGATTTTATTTTAGTTGCAATGGGTCATCATGAAGAGTTTTAGGCTGGAATGATCTGATTTCATTTGAAAGAAGATCTCTGGGGGGCTCCCCAGAGGGAGGAGGAGGGGCAGCATGGGGCTGGGTCTCCTACCCAGGTCCCGGTGGACCCTGAGGAAGGTTTGGTCCAGGTGCGAGCAGAGTTGATAATGGGGTGGGCAACTTGGGATGTGTTTTGTGGGGAGAGATTGGATGCTAAGGATGAAGAAGGCGGAGAAGATTCGAAGATGGGGAACAGCTAATCCAGTGTGAATACCACGGATTCTGGTTTGGCCTCGTTAAGCTGGAAGAACCACCCTAATGGGCTTTCAGCAGGACCATTTGGCACTTGGGGAATGACCGGGATGAGAAGTAACCTCAGCCGTGTCTCAACCTGAGGCTCCCAGGGCCACGCTAGGCCCACTCCTTGTATTTTTCACCACGAGGAGAGCAGCATCTGGTGACAAGGGATTAGCAAAACCACCTCCTTAACAAGGCCAGCCTCACCCACCCTTGCAGGAAACAGCCTCGCCAACATTCCCCAAAGTAACCCTGAGAGAGCGCTCTTTTGGAATGCCAGTTAAAATGCTGATTCCTGGGCCTCCTCCTAGGGAAGGGCTCAGCGGACTGTTTATCTTGAGCCTGTTCGTTGTCTATCATCTCGCAAGTCTGGAAAAGCCTATTAGGATTGGCTGCCCAACTTTGATCTTGAACCCATGTCCCCAGCCCAGTAAAGATCTGTCTGCTGGGTGGATTAAAGTGATTGGACCTGGAATGCCCAGTCCCCCTGTGAAGACTGCCCCCGCCAACTCTGTCCCATAGGTGCCTTTCACTTAGAGTCCGGGGGTGGGGTCAGTAAGGTGTTCCCCCCTCCCCCAAATTTTTGGCCATACCTCTCTGGGATCTGAGGTCCCCAACCTGGTATCAAACCCGTGCCCCCTGCAGTGGAAGCAAGAATTCTTAACCACTGGACCACCGAGGAACTCCGAAGAAGGTGGTCTTGAAGTTGGATGACCGTGGCCTTGCACCCTCCCCTTCCACGTCCAGCTGCCTGACCTGGAGGAATGATGGAGCTGTCTTGACCATCTGTTCTTATCCAAGGTAGGTCTCCCCTATCTCGTGGCTGCCTGATAAGGATTTGGGGTGCAGGAGGTAATGTAGGTGAATCGTCTGCACCAGACGGGGTCCAGGGGAAAGCCTCTGACTCCCAGATGTTTCTGGGCTGGCTGTCTGGAAGCCTCCTTTCAGATCAAGGAAAATCACCCGTGATGGCTGCCCAGGGCTCCACGCCTCCCACGAAGACTGAACTTGTGGCTTCACCTTTTCCACCAGGTGTCAGGTCAAAGCCATAGGAGCAAAGTGACTCCCAGGTTCTGTGAGGGGGTGACACCCCCAGTGTGCAAAGCTACCCTCCTAGGGCCCCCGGTTTGAAAGCTGGGGAGGCTCAGTGAGTGAAGACTGCCCTGAAGATTTAGAGCAGTTATCTTTCAGAACACCCTCTTTGGGTACGTCTGGTGTTTCCTTACGATGAGATTTAATTAGAGTGTGTGCTTTGGGCATGGGGACTTCAGAAGTCATGTAGCGTTCTCTGTGTATTGAGAGGCACGTGTTATGATCTGACTCATCACTGATGATGTTAACACCGATTATTTGATGAAGGTGCTGCTTTCTAGGTTTTTCTATTGTAAAAGTGCTATTTTGCCATTTATAATTAATAAGTACCTTATGGAGAGATTCTTTGTGAGTGTGTAGAAGGAAATGCAATCCACTCTAGTATTCTTGCCTGGGAAATCCCATGGACAGAGGATCCTGGTGGGCTACAGTCCATGGGGTCATAAAGAGTCAGAGACAACTTAGTGATAAACAGCAGGAGCGGCAATGTAAATATCAACATGTAAAAATAACAATTTTACTCACTGCTTCAAGCACCCATTAATTACTCTTGTCTAAGACAATTGTTATCATGATGGTAATTTTCTAATTCCATCATTTCTTCTAATTCATTGGCATTCCTCTGTAAAAAGGAGCTTTTCTTTCTTATCTATCATCTATCCAACCATCCATGTACGTATTATCTTATTCAATAGATTATAATGTGTTATCATCATTATATATTTTGATGTTCAAATTTTCCCAGATTCTCCCATGGGACCCCCTTAAATTAGCTTCCCAATCTTTTGACATGTCTCCATCATTTTTAAACATACTCTTTCTTTATGGCAGAAGGTGTTCTAGACTCAATTTGTATTTTCCCCTTCTCTGCCCTGGAATCACCAATTTCTGCAAGGGACACTTTCATTTTATTGATAATGGAATTTAGAAACAAATATCTGGGTGTTAATATCTTACTGCCCCTGGAATGTCACAGCTCTGGGCCCTCACGGTGGGCAGAGCTAAGAAATAGATGTATGTATGTGTACATACATACCCACCCCCGACACGTTTCTGTTTTCATACTGAGTGATCTGTATTTGTTCAAACCCACTAGTTTGTGCTGATACCTTCAGTTCAAGACCAGAGGGTATATTCTAGCCTTTCCCATTTCTGTGTTTGTCCCTTTATCGTCTCAGTGGAGTGATGTCCGCTGTTAGTCTGAGATAGATAGTCTTTATGGTGTTAAGAACACAGCCTACTCTTCAGCTGATCAAGAGTTTGCACCATGGAATAATGATAAATTGATCTTCAGCCTTTGGAGAGGTGACGATTGGGCTTTATCCTGTTTAGCAGGGACCTGTATGTTGTTCTTTGCTGTTTTAGTCGCTAAGCTGTGCCTGACTCTTTTCTGACCTCGTGGACTGTAGCCCGCCAGGCTCCTCTGTCCATGAGATTCTCCAGGCGAGAATACTGGAATGGATTGCCATTCCCTTTTCCAGGGGATCTTCCCAACCCAGGGATTGAGCCCATGTCTCCTGCACTGCAGGCGGATTCTTTACCATCTGAGCCACCAGGGAAGCCCCAAACGACTTTACAAATGTTAACTTATTGATTTCTCCTGACAGCTCCCTACAGCAGACAATGTCAGTCTCTCCATTTTACAGGGAGCGAACTGAGGCGCCGGGAACTTAGATTGCTTGGTAAAAGTCACAACATAGAAGAAAAATCATGTTTCCTATGCAGAGGCTCTGGCTTTCCTCTCTTTCTGCTGTGTTAAATTATCTGATCTACTGATGTGATAAATTACATTAATAGCTTTCCTGGTATTGAACCATTCTTATATCCCAAATCATACTTAATTATGGTGCTGCTATCACTTGAAAATTGATTTGACTTGCAATTTATATTTATATTCACAAGAGAGTTTGGTCTATTGTTTATTCTTTTCATGGTGCTATATCATGATTGTGCTAAGCTTGATGAATTGATTTGGAAACTTACTATCTTTTACAGACTTTATAAGATTATTTATCCAAAATGGTAGTGATAGTTTCTTGAAAGAAAAGAAATAGCCTGTCAAATCATCTGAGCCCAGAGTTCTTCTAAACTGATTTTTCAATTCTTAGTCTACTCTTTTAGCTTTTTGCAGAGTTGCTGATCTGCTCAGATACCCTGTTTATTTCTTCAAACAGTTTTGACAATTTACAGTTTCTTAGAAAACCATCCATTTTATTAATCTTTTAAAATTTAGTATCATAGAATTATGCTTATTATTTCTTCAAGATTTAAAATATATTTCATATCTTTGTTTATACTCCTTTACTTATTTCTAATTCTCAGTATCTATTATCTCTTTCTTAAAAGAATTTACAGTATCTAGAGAATTGTTTATTTTCCAGGCTCTCCTTTCTTGTTTTCTGATTAATTAATGTTCCCTTTTATGTTTATTAGTGCTGTTTTCCTACTTTCTGTGGATTTGCTGTGTTGCAAGAAACATTTCCCTCTTCTTTAGAGGCTGAAATCAGAAAACTTATCTTTTTCCCCAGAAAAATTATAAGATGCTTTATTGACAAGATTATCAGCACACTGTGGTAAAGGCTTCCACGATCCTCTACGCATTAATCCATTTACACATTTCATAAGGCAAATTTATTTTTAAAAAAGGATGTGCTACTGATTTATTATTACATGTCTTTAGAGAGATGTGGGCCGTTACAGGAAGTCAGTGTATTATTCACATCGAGCGTGGCAGGGAGCAGTGTCAATTTCCTATCACCATCTGAATGATCAGCTTTCATATGCACACATAGACAGGCGTCCATCCTCATTTATCTTTCATTTGCAATTAAAAGCTCTGTTTAGCCTAATACTTCTCAGCATGATCTTGTGTCCCATGGTGATATTTCAGAATAATGACAGCTCATGATTTAGGGTTGATGAGACCTGCGTGGAAATATTTTTAATAGAGAAAAGGCAAGCAAAACAACAAACATGAATTCAGCAAGTGTTTAGTCCTTGGATCAGAGCTGAGTTAGAAAAGTGGAGAAAATAGCCCTCTCCTTGACAAGCTCACAATATTGTCCATTATACAGTAGGTGATGTGCAAGTTGGTTTTCATGTACTTTGTGCTAATCCTTATAACAACTTTTCATTAAAAAGCAAGATAGGGGAAATCTCCTGGAAGACCAGTGGCTAGGACTCCATGCTTTCACTGCTCAGGGCCTGGATTCTATCTCTGGTCTGGGAACTAAGATTCCACAAACTACACAGTGCCACCAAAAAAAAAAAAAAAAAAAAAAAGCAAATGGGATTGGTATCACTGTCTCCATTTTGCTGACAAAGAACTTTGCTCTAGAGAAGTTAAATCACTTACTTATGGACACATACCTAGAAAGCTATAGTATTCAAACTAAAGTCTCTCCAAAGCCGAAACCCACATCCTTTCTCTCAGTAGTTTTCAAACTTCAAGAGTCCCAAGGACCATGGCCAGCTTTATGTTTCATTTTCTGTGCATATCTGAATCTGGATACTTTCTGCTGACCTGGCCAACACTGAACTAGCTTTTCTTTCACCTGCTCTGTGTATAGGGCTTTCACATAAGACTTCATTTGAAGAGTCTTATGGAAGGATTGTCCTCTGCTATTAAATATCATTCACACTAGAGTTCCAGTTCCAGTCAAAGCAGCATGTATTGGGTTAGTCTTCCACCGATAGAAATTATAAAAGCTAGAGGAAAATCATACATATTATATATAATATGTCCTATGAATGAATGAAGTCGCTCAGTCGCGTCCGACTCTTTGCGACCCCGTGGACTGGAGCCTATCAGGTTCCTCTGTCCATGGGATTTGCCAGGCAGTAGTAGTGGAGTGGACTGCCATTTCCTTCTCCAGTGGATCTTCCCAACCCAGGGATCGAAGCTGGGTCTCCCGCACTGTAGACAGACACTTTACCGTCTGAGCCACCAGGGAAATCTATAGAAGTTGTATTTTATATATATGAAATCTATGGATATCTCTGTTGGCAGGCACTGGAGAGCAATCCAAGCAGGCAGAAACCAGAAGAAGCACAATCCTTGAAGGATATGGAAGAATTAAGGTAAGCTTCATCTTATGTACTTACCTCTGTTTTCCCTGCTGAGGGCATTTTCTGGTTCAGTAAAGCACAGGTATTAGCCAAGCAGAAAGTGGTTGTCAGTGGGCCAAAGACCACTGATCCACCCAATCAGATGAGCTAAGAAGGGGCGGGAGAAACAAGATTCTTGATGAAACTGAAGACTTGCTTCCCTTCTTCCGATTCCTGGCCTCCAACCCATTCCCTGTATCACTACAGTGGCACCCCAAGCCTGGCGCCTAGAGGTGTGGCTAGCACGTGAAAATGGAACTGGTGATTCTCCTAGTCCAAGGCCAGAGATCAAGCAGTGACCTTGAACGTCATTTCGGGGAAGACAGTCCACATCTCAGTGACTGCTTGGCAGACAATGTCTCCTTGAGGAGTTCCCCTGGTTCGTTTCATGGTCAAAAAGAACATAAAAGTTGCATTTCTGGATTTCAGTTTTCCATTTGAAGTGGTAGAGTGCAGTGCAGATTTCCACCAAAGGACATCCAGCCAACAAACTGCCGAAGGGTCTTTTCTTAGCTGAATCTGAAACATGGGGGGCTCACGGATACATTACAACTAAGTTTTGGGCAGCCTTGGGATGGAGGGCTGGACTGGTCCTAGCCATGTGTTGAAGGAGAGAGAACTTTTATGCATGATTTCAATGAAAATTCCAAATAAAGATAAAATAGGCTAGAGGCTGAGTTTGATTTCTATCATTTGAATTTTTACTAAAATGAAAAACCATTTTGGATGGATCTTTAAAGAGTAATTTGACAAAATAAGTATAGAAAATATTCCAGACAACTTTGTTTACATTTTTAACTGGAAGAAACACAGAAAAAAGGAATAAAATAAAGTAGCTGTGTATCCCACTATTAGTTAGGAATACTCTTTGCTGTGTATGAGGGTCTCCCATGTACCAGAGGCTTGACACAGATATTGTCAAGCAAGCTTCATAAAGAAACAGAGACCCAGGGATATCGAGGGGTTGCTTGAATGGTAGGTGGGGGATTTGAACTCAGGTTGGTTCACTCCAGAGCCCAACTTCCCAGAATGCAGTACTGCTTAGGCGTGTGGTCATCTTCAAGACTGCACACCAGTGGTCTCTTCGTTTTGATCCGTTGGGTCTTACTTGACGACACCAACTGGCTCTGAGAGTTAATGTCTCTGAAGATAGAAGTCTTCAGTATCCAGCCTTACACAAAAGATTCTTTTGAAATTTGGAAACTCTGTTACAATTTTATGGCTCAGAGTCTGTCCTATTTAGATAACTACAAGTCATAGGCATTTTTGTTTGGTGTTCGGGTGCTGCTAGGAAGGGTTCAATCCTGCCCCTTCCCTTGGGATTTGCTGATATCTGCTGATATATCTAAGAGTGTATGTTTTATTACTGGGTAAAGAAGGAGGCGGTAAAGTATCCGCCTGCAATGTGGGAAACCTGGATTTGATCCCTGAGTTGGGAAGATCCCCTGGAGAAGGGAAAGGCTACCCACTCCAGTGTTCTGGCCTGGAGAATTCCATGGACTGTATAGTCCATGGGGTTGCAAACAGTCGGACACAAACAGGCGACTTTCACTTTCAAAGAAGGAGGACTTCAGGAGAGAAGAGGACCATGGGATAAACAGAGGAGGGAGAGAATTTGGTAAGATTCGCTGCTTGGACAGCCCCTTGGTCTAGGGAAGACCTGCTGTGGTTGAAGGGTTGAAAGTTGGAACAGATAGAGCTGTTTCCATGAGAAGCCTGGGCTAAATTAGGTTCTGGGCAAGGTCAGAGCTGCTTTGCCGCTCAGGTGACAAAAGAAAATTGCAGTATGGGGAGGTGCCTACTGCCTGTAGACTGGAGAGCTGCAGGACACTCAGGCCATCCGGGAGGGACCCTGGGGTTCATGATGGCCGTGGCCCTGGGGAGGCTTCTCCCCGGAAATTTAAGGACCCGGATGTAGACTCACGGGATGTGGCAGAAGGCGGAGCGGAGGGAAGGCACTCCGTGCTGACTGCTGCCGGCTCACAGTGATGCAGCCCTTCGATCCTGCAGGGACCATGGGACTCTCTGAGGTGGTGATATATTCAGTTTTAAGCTGAGCAGAGATTGTGCCAATATTTTTGGGGTGGAAAGAAGCATTCTGTGACAATATACAGAATTTTAGAGTTAAGCATGAGTTCATTTTAACATATTCCCCCTTCAGATACAAATAAACTTTCAGTCAAGCAAAATGATCCATTTTTTCCCACTCCACCCACTGCCATGCTCAGGACTAGTTAAAACAGCCCTGACTCTGGGGTCCCTGTCTCCAAGTGTCACGCTATCTATGTACTTTTTTGTTGCCCAATTTTCTTTGTCTTGTTGTTCTCCAGTCACTAAGTAGTGTCCGACTCTTTGTGACTCCACGACCGCAGCACGCCAGGCTTCGCTGTCCTTCACTATCTCCTGGAGTTTGCTCAGATTCATTTCCACTGAGTTGGTGGTGCTCTCTAGCCAGCTCATCCTCTGCCACCCCTTTACTTTTTGCTTTCAGCCTTTCCCAGCATCAGGATCTTTTCTAAAGAGTTGGTTCTTTGCATCAGTTGGCTCAAGTGTTGGAGCTTCAGCTTCAGCATCAGTCCTTCCAATGAATATTCAGGGTTGATTTCCTTTCGAATGGACTGGTTTGATCTCCTTGCAGTCCAAGACTTTCAAGAGTCTTCTCTAGCACCACAATTAGAAAGTATCAAGTCTTGGGCATTCAGCCTTCTTTAAGGTCCAACTCTCACATCGGTATGTGACTAACTGGAAAAACCATAGCTTTGATTAGATGGACCTTTGTCAGCAACACGATGCCTCTGCTTTTTAATATGCATCTAGGTTTATCATAGCTTTCCTTCCACAGAGTCATCTTGGTGGTGGTTTAGTTGCTAAGTCCTGTCCGACTCTTGTGACCCTATGGACTGTAGCCTGCCAGGCTCCTCTGTCCATGAGATTTTCCAGGCAAGAATAAGGGAATGGGTTGCCATTTCCTTCTCCAGGGGATCTTCTGAACCCAGGAATCGAGCCCGGGTCTCCTGCATTGCAGGTGGATTCTTTACCCTCTGAACTAAGAGAGAAGCCCTAAGAGTCATCTTAGATGGGATATATTTTCTCAGTTCAAAATTTTCAGTCCTATCCCCTCCCCTCCTCTCTCTCCCCTCTTCTCTCCTTCCCAAACAATTGTTCCCAGATGCCCTTAGGTGGGGCCAGACAAGGGTGGCATCTGCACAGGGTGTCTGGGAACCCAGTACCTGGGTGGGGATGGGGCACGGCGTGTGGGTCCTGAGTGTGTCGAGGGTGTTTTTGTCCAGTGGGGTGGCCTAGTGGGCATGGCAGAACTGTCCTAGGATGTGACAGCCTACGTGGCCGGGCAGGGGTGACCTTCCTCAGGGTGTGGCAAGCAGGGGGATCTGTGCATGAGAAGGGGAGGGTGGCCTCGCAGAGGGGGGCTGCAGGCCCCCGGGGTGAGGGGCTTGGACTGAGAGTCCCTAGGACTGTAAGGAGATCCAACCAGTCCATCCTAAAGGAAATCAGTCCTGAATACTCATTGGAAGGACTGATACTGAAGCTGAAACTCTAATACTTTGGTCACTTGATGCGAAGAACTGACTCATTGGAAAAGACCTTGATGCTGGAAAGACTGAAGATGGGAGGAGAAGGGGACGACAGAGGATGAGATGGTTGTATGGCACCATTGACGCAATGGACATGAGTTTGAGTGAACTCCGGGAATTGATGATGGACAGGAAGGCCTGCCATGTGGCAGTCACTGGGGTTGCAAAGAGTCGGACATGACTCAGTGACTGAACTGAACTGAAATTTAAGATTTTATCATTATTATTAATGTGTTGATGAGAGAATGCATTTAACTGAAACAGAAAATACAATCAACACACCTAATGGCCGCCCAGTATCTGTTCTCCCTATCTTCTTTTTAAAGACAAAATCACTCCCTACCTCAGTTCAGTTCAGTTCAGTCGCTCAGTCGTGTCTGACTCTTTGTGACCCCAGGGACTGCAGTACGCCAGGCCACAGGGCCTGAGGGCGGAACAGCCTGCCAGTGAGGCCTGGCGTCAGGGCGCCAGTGAAGCCATTTAGCTTTGTCTCATGCAAGTTGATGAGAAACAGCAGGAAATCACACTCAGACTTCCAGAGGCTTCTATGGATATGCCCTCAATCTACTTCTCCATTTATAATTACATGTATTAACAAGTTCATGGCGGTGATACATGAAGAAGCATATTATGTAATCAGATTGTCTTTGATGGTATAGTTAATACTAATGTGATGATTATGTGCGAACATTTAAATATATGACACTCATTATCAAAAAGTGATTTAAGGACCAGACATCAGTTTTTTTTTTTATCCCCCAGGTTCTTTTATGTTCTTTGTCTGTATGTTCTTACTAATTCAGTAGGATGGCACGTATCTAAATCATTCTTTAGAGAAAAGACCTGGCTGGCATTCTGTTGGCTGTGACAGTCAATTGTCCCTGGTTCTCTGGAATCCTTGGGACAAAAGCTGGTCTAACAGTCCTTCTCCAGAACAGGCCCTACTCCTGCCCTTAGAAACTGGAATAAAGTGGAAAGACAAGAGTAGAGTAGGAGAAAGACTAGCTGGGGGCCGCCTCTAAACATCTATGTAACCTGGCACAAGCCAGTTAACCCCTCCGGGAGTCACTTAGAAACTTGGGTAGATAAAATGTCAGCCAATGGAAGACAGATTAAATAAATTAAGGTGCATTCAAGAAAATACAACTTTTTGAAAGAATGAGGCAGGTAGATCTCTTTGCTTTGACAGATTCACGATCTGTTGTTTGAAAAAAGTTTTCACATGGGTATCATTCTATTTTTTTGAAGTAATTGAAATATACATATGGACAAAAATGCGGAGAAATACGCACCTAATCATTATTGATATTTGATTCTGAGAGGTAAGATTATGGGGGATTTCTGCCTCTTAGAGCAAACATTTCTGTAATATTTTGGACATTTTGTAATATAAAAGCTTCTTTTGTAAACAGGGGCAAAAGATTAATAAAAATTAACGCATAAGATAGAGGAAAACCAATTTTCATTACCTCCCTTTCATGCTCAAGGGAACACTTTCCTAAGGCCATTGTCCTTTCTGCAATTCTGTGCCATGATGGTAATTGGGAACCAATTGGGTCTTTGAGAATCTTTGAGAAATGTATTAATTTCAGCACAAAATCAATACTGAAGAAAGAGGAATTACACACTGGTGTATGGTTTGGATACATCATACATGGAAAACACATCAGCTCTGTGGGTGCCTGTCGGGCACATGATTTCCAGAGATGCTCATTCCTGTGCTGTTCTTGAAGCTCATAAGTGTGAGTGGTGTTTCCTTCCTCTGTCCTGTGTAACTTCCAAGCCCCTCCCAGCTGGGGCTTTCTTCCCTAATTGCCTTATTGTCTCAAAGTAAAAATGCCACCTGCCAGGCACCTGCCAGCACATGGATTGTAACTCCCAAACCCATCTTGTTTGGGGATCTAGGCTCTTGGAGAAGTAGCTCAGGTGAGAAAATGAGTTGAGCTCCTCCAGGGCTGGGAAGTGGATGGGTTTGAGTGTGTGCGTTTGTGTTGTGTGTGTGTGTGTGTGTGTGTGTATGCATGGTTTCCACAAATACTCTTGTTCTGAGTTCCACTGACATGCAGCAGCCAGATGTGGAGATGGCTGTGGGCTGTGGTGGAGAGAGACTACTAAACCCAAGGTCTGGGCTAGAGAAGAAGATTGAGTCTCTGGCTGAGTCCTCACCCTATGTAGAGGAGGCTGGGGAGCACCTCTGGGCTCACCCAGGCACCAGGGCTGATGACTGGACTCATGCAAGCAAAACTTAGCAGAGAAGCAATGATAACAGGGCAATCCCCATACACTATTGGATGTCACATAACCCTTATCACCTCCTTTCTTGAAACATGATTGAGATAGAATTTCTAGTTACCTAGGCATGTTGAACTGTGGTGTTGGAGAAGACTCTTGAGAGTTCCTTGGATTGCAAGGAGATCAAACCAGTCAATCCTAAAGGAAATCAATCCCGAATATTCATTGGAAGGACTGATGCTGAAGCTGAAGCTCTTATACTTTGGCCACCTGATGCAAAGAATTGACTCATTGGAAAAGCCCCTGATACTGGGAAAGATTGAGGGCAGGAGGAGAAGGGGATGACAAAGGATGAGATGGTTGGATGGCATCACCACCTCAGTGGACATGAGTTTGAGCAAGCTCCGGGAGATAGTGAAGGACAGGGAAGCCAGGCATGCTGCAGTCCATGGGATCGCAGAGTCAGACGTGACTGAGCGACTAAACTGAACTGAACTGAGGCATGTGGGAGGCTCGAAGCCAGATCACAGATCCAAGTTAATGACAGTTTTCACCTCTGAGGTTTGTGGGAGGTCAGCTGGATTCAGGGACATGTATTTGTTAGATCAGGGTAGGCTACATCAATGGCTCTCAAAGTGTGATTCCTGAGTAGCAGCCTTAGCATCGCCTGGGAACTGCTAAGCTGCTTCAGTCGTGCCCGACTCTTAGCCACCCCATGGACTGCAGCCCCCAGGCTCCTCCATACATGGGATTCTCCAGGCAAGAGTACTGGAGTGGGCTGCCACTACCTTCTCCCAGGAACTTGCTAGAAATGCAAATTCTTGAGTTCTTTCCAACTGACCTATGAATCAGAAACTTCGGCGGCGGTTCCCAGCAATTTGTGTTTCAACAAACCTTTCATGCGATCCTGGTGCAGGCTCAAGTTTGAGAATCACTGGGTTAGATTATCCAGTGCCTTAAGAAAGGGGAACAGGGCAGCCCTCCTTCTCTTTATTAGCTATGCCATTTGAAATCTGTTTTCTCCATAGTTGCTAAGATTGAGAAAGAGAGGATAGTGTCCTTTTGCTCATAGCCCATTGGCTAGAACTAGTCACATGACCTCACCTAACTGCAAGGGTTACTGGGAAATGTGGGGGACCATATGGGTATTTAGTGAGCACTCTGCCCCACAGGATGATGGTTAAAGAGACCATACATAATCTTATTTGTTGAGTTTTAGTTTAGTTTTTTTTTTTTTAACAAGAAACACAAATTAATATATTACCTTTCTGATTGAAAAACAAAACAAAACAAGGTTAATGAAAAAGTCAAGCTGCCCTGTGTGCATGTCTGTGTGTGTGTGTGTGTGTGTGTGTGTGTGTGTGTGTGTGTGTGGGGGGGATTGGCAGTTATGTGCATGGAAGGCTGGGTAGCAAGGGAAGATGTGTCTCAGACACAGGAGATGATAAGGATCTTGGATTCTTCTGCTTTCGTGTATTATCTCATTTAAACCTCACAACAATCCTCTTTGATGGGTGCTATTATAAGTCGTACTGTATGAAGTCAGATTCTGAGTCTTTTAAAAAGTTATTTATCTATTTGGCTCTGCTGGGTCTTTGTTGCTGCACAGGCTTTTCTCTAGTTGTGGTGAGCAGAGGCTACTCTCCAGCTGTGGTAAGCAGGCTTCTCCTGACCGTGGTGGCTTCTCTTGTTGCAAAGCACCGGCTCTCGGGGTGTGCGGGCTTCAGTAGTCGTGGTACGGGGGCTCAGTAGTTGCAGCTCCCAGACTCTGAGCTCAATAGACGTGGCATGTGGGCTTACTTGCTCTATAGCATGCTAGATGCACCCAGACCAGGGATCGAACCTGTGTCTCCTTCACTGGGCTATTGCACATGCAACCCTCTTTAAAATCCTTTATAAAAAGCTTCAGCTGCTTCACCCAGTCTTCTCTCTTTTCCTGCACAAACCCTTTTAACTTCTCCAGCTTACTTGGCTCCAGCCTCTAATTCCCAGCTCCCAGACCCACTGCAGTCTTCAGATTTACTTGATTTAACGTAATTCAGAGCCAAACAGACATCTAGCAAAGTCAAACCGCTGCACTGGAGGACTGATGGGTCAGGGGTGGTGGGTCTGTTGCTATCTGTGTACAATTCTTTCTCCTACATCTAAACTCCCAGTTGACTCCACATTCCATCAAAGCTATGAGCAGGCTTAATCCAGCCTTGCAAATTGCTACCCGTCTGGTCATCCTGAGAAAATAATAATTACCTTAACAATGCTCTTACTTGACAAGTGGGGGCTGGGGATAGGGAAAACATTTCCAAAGAAATAGAAGCATATTTCTGAAAGAGGCTGAGTGAGTCGAGCTGGTGCATGTGACTCAGTTACCGCAATCGAGGCAAGGCAGGGTGTACACACCTTCTCCAACGAAAAGACACCTTAAATCATAAAGGATAAAGGAAGTCAAATTCCAGCCAGTCATTTTCCCTAAGACCTAAGCTCTTTCAACTGATAGGAGGAATGAGGTATCATAAAAAAGTCTTCTTTTTTTCCTTTTGTATAGAGATGAGTTAGAGAATGAGGAAGGACCAGAGAAGCCCAGGATGAAAGTACCAGGCATTTGCCGCTTTTTCCTGGAGGAGGCATCTATCTATATTCAATAACCCTTGATACCAGTGAAGCCTGCTTTTCCCATCAGTGCCCTTGCTGTAGTGGTGCTGGAGAGGGACACCGAGGCTGCCTTCTCTCAGTCTCGCAGTTCCCCCTGAGCTTCCACTGCAGCCGACTTCCAGCCTCTGACAGCAGCACATTGCAGGGGGATGCTGGGAAGTCCGTGACATCATGGCACAGCTGACATGGTGCTGAAAATCACTTCCTCTTTTCCTGGCCTCTCTCCAGGCTGGAAGTGGTCTTTTCCATTTGAAATCACCCACAGAATACCATCCCTTCCAAGGCTCTCTATAACCGGCCTCAATCTCTTCCACTTAGAAACCCTGACCTCCAGGGGGCAGCAGACCTCTCCTGACATGGCAAATGTCTCTGAGGTCAGCAGTACCATCTTCGGGACTTTCCTGGTGGCTCAACTTGCAAAGAATCCACCTGCAGTGTGGGAGACCTGGGTTTGATCCCTGGGTTGGGAGGATCCCCTGGAGAAGGGAACAGCTACCCACTCCAGTGTTCTGGCCTGGAGAATCCCATGGACTCTATAGTCCATGGTGTCTCAAAGCGTCAGGCAAGATGGAGCATACTATCTTTGGGGCTTTTCTGGTGGCTTAAACAGTAAAGAATCTGCCTGCAATGTGGGAGATCAGGTTTGATCCTTTGGTTGGGAAGATCCCTGAATGGCTACCCACTCCAGTACTCTTTCCTGGATAATTCCATGGACAGAATTTTGTATTCTTCTGGATAATATCTATATGCTTAATTTAAAACATGTTCAAAATGATTGCAATTTCTACTCCCAAGTCTATGACTAGAATAAATTCTCCAGAAAATGCGCTATGGTTTTGCTGGGGTTTTGCACACTCCTGGCTCTCCAGGCGGCACACTCAGGTGTACTCAGGCAGGTTGATGCCCCACACTGTTGACTTGTCAACCAAAGCCTTTTCAAATGGTTTTGATTCATAGTTCCCACTCATTCCCCAGGAGACCACAGTTGGAGCATGCCTTGATTTTCCAGGCAGCCTGTGAAGCTGGCGCCTTCTCTTGTTCACCTTCTGCCTTGCACAGAGTGCTATCCTGTGTGCTTAGTCCCTCAGTCGTGTTCGACTCTTTGCGACCCCATGGACTATACAGTCTATGGAATTCTCCAGGCCAGAATACTGGGGTGGGTAGCCTTTCCCTTCTCCAGGAGATCTTCCCAACCCAGGGATCGAACCCAGGTCTCCCACATTGCAGGCAGATTCTTTACCAGCTGAGTCACCAGGGAAGCCCTCTTCATGGAGTGGTAACCTCAAAACTCTTTATCTCCAGCCCCTTCTCCCAGAACAGCTTAACCTCCCAGGGTGCCATACTTGGAATGGCCAGCAGGTGGCACCGAGGTGACTGCTAGAGCTGCCTGCAAGGTCTGTGGTTTGGCTCTGGCCGGGTGACAGCCCTGTGTGACAGTCTGTCTCCTGGGCCACATTCCACTTCCCTCAGCTCTGCCCTTCCAGGCCCATTCAGGCTTCAAGGAGGAGAGTCCGTGGGCGTGAAGAAAGTTGGATGAGGATTATCCCCACCATGATTCCTGCTGGTATGGAGATGGAGCAGGATGTGGCTGATTCAAGTTTCCAGAAGAATCTCAGATTCCCATTTCGTGTCAGAGAGGCTCCAGGCAATGTAGAGAAGGTGGTTCAGTGGGAGAAACTTTTTTCTTAAGCAATAACAGAACTTTATCAGAAGACTATGAGATTGAGATTAAGAAATGATAGTCTGCTGCTGCTGCTGCTGCTGCTAAGGCGCTTCAGTCGTGTCCAACTCTATGTGACCCCATAGATGGCAGCCCACCAGGCTCCCCCCGTCTCTGGGATTCTCCAGGCAAGAACACTGGAGTGGGTTCCCATTTCCTTCTCCAATGCATGAAGGTGAAAAGTCAAAGCGAAGTCGCTCAGTCATGTCGGACCCTCAGCGACCCCATGGATGCAGCCCTCCAGGCTGCTCTGTCCATGGGATTTTCCAGGCGAGAGCACTGGAGTGGGTGCCATCATGGAAACACGGCCGTGGCCCCCACACCACCAGGCCAGCATCACCACCACCATCAAATCACTGCCACTCTCATCGTTTCCACCGTGTGTGGAGAGCTTTGCAGACTGGAAAATGCATCACGTGTTACGTACTTCCCGTCATGCAGGCATGCTCAGTTTTGTCCGACTCGGCAGCCCTATAGCCCGCCAGGCTGTCATGGGATTTTTCCAGGCAAAGATACTGCAGTGGGTTGCCATTTCTTCCTTCAGGGGATCTTCCTGACCCAGGGATTGAACCCAAGTCTCTTGCATCCCCTACACTGGCAGGCAGATTCTTTACCACTGAGCCACCTGGGAAGCCCCATACTTTCTGTCACTTGATCCTTATCAGAGACTCTTCAGAAAGTACTGGTAACTGTGTTTTCCATCTACATAGCATGGCTGCTCCGTGTCTTTGGGAGAACTCCAGAATATCAGAAAAAGTGTGTGTGTGTGTGGGTGCCTCTAATGTGAGGGGAAAAGCCCCCTTACATTTTAGAAGGAGAAGAGAAAGCAGTTAAACAGGAAAGAAAGGCCACACTAGCCCTCCTACCTTTGAGGGCTCCTTGTGGACAGCACTGGGTGATGTGAGCCTGAGGGGTGGACGGCTTTGCTCCTCCTTCGCACTGTATACATGGCTGACCTTTAGTAAGACTTTTGAAGTTTACTCACTGGCCCTCCATCTGATATTTTTGGTAGGATTACAAGACTGCATAAAGTCACTCAAATGTTCATAATGATGCCAGCTTCTCCCAGGAAAAAATAAAAGACCTGGTGCAGCCAGACTTCCAAAGATATCTGGTACAAGGAAGGTTTTATCTGAACATCAGTAGAAAATGAATGCCTGGCCCTTTACTGCAGAAAGACCTAAGGTGTTTCAACAGGCCATGTCTGCCCCAGCTTCTGAACATTCCAAATGGGGAAACATTCCAGGCTTAGCAGAGAAGCTCTGTGGTCCTTGTTCAGCAGGCCAGCTTTCTCTGGGGAAAACCTGTAGAAAGGAGCATTTTTCCCCCACGTCATCTGCTGGTGTGGGTGGCGGGAGGCCTGCCTTTATTTAATGTTCTGTATGGGCATCAATGTCAGCACAGCTGGCATATGAACAGATTCTGAACAACTCTGCCACGATGAGGCCACAGGAGAGGTATGGCTCAAGAAGGAAGAGAGACAATCCATGTCTATTACCCAGTGTTATGCATCTAATATCACAGGCAAATGTGGACACCTGGAGACTATCAAACCAAAATTAGAAACTCATTGGAAAAAAAGGATAGTATTTGTGCAGATCGCCCATAAATCTTCAATAGCTAACTCTCTTTGGGCATAGCATCAAATGTTCACTTTCTTTTTAGTGTCTCATTAGGAAGAAAATTTATTGTCCAACTATTGAACTATGTCAATTTTTAAAAAACATTGTGTGAATATTTCCAGGAACCGCACGCTTGATTTTACATTAGCTTTATGCCGCTGAACAGGAAAAGGCCTGGTCTCTCCAACGATGAAATGACACTAATCATGAAATTAAAGGAGATAGTATGTACTCAGTTGGAAGTGACAGCAGTTTCCCATAAATGTATCACAGCCCTGGCTCCCTTTGATAAGTCAGAATGACATCATTCCCTCCAGCCCAGACCAGGGCGCAATCTACTTCCCCTGCTCCCTCCTCCCAGCACCCTCCTCCTCTGTCTAAAAGTGGGTCCAAAGAGAAAGCTTCAGAGGCACCAGATTCTTATGATGAGGTATGTTTCCCAGCTGTGCTTGCTCGCCTGCCTTGGTGGGAATAGCTTTCGAAGGACCAGGAAGGAAAAGAAAAACGTTAAACAAAAATCAATGAATTGCATATGGTGCCCGTTAAAAACAATAAACAGGCAGAAGATGAAGGGCTGAGCTTACATATGTGAACCTGTCTCGGCCAGGGCGCTGGCATCCAGAGGGAGGGAGAGTGGCTGCTTCCTGTTCGCACAGAACTGCTCCGGATCCCACTGGATTGGCAAGAGCTTCTCTGAGCAGCTGGGGAGGGGAGGGCGGTGCAGGGAGGTGGAGGCTGCAGGAAACGTGAGGGCATACCTGGCCCGAGTCTCCATCTTCTCTATGGGCTCTTCAAACAGAATGCCTTGGCTGTGGGCCCTCCAGCCAAGCAAGAGGGAGATATATGAGCGGCTGTAAAAACATTGGGAGACTAGGGGAACATGGGAATAAGCTCTGTAACCCTGAAACCAAGTCTTCACTCATAGTTGAAAATGAGATTAGTCAAGTTTAGTCCATGTATGGCTTTTCTTCTCAATTCTATCCTGTTGTCGGCCTATCATCTGTCTGTCTGTCTCTCTATCCATCTATCTACCTATCCATCAATCTGTCTATCTGAGACCTGTAATACTTATATAAAACTAGAACAGAGAGGAATCTCCTCAAGTCAGTCTAGAGGATGGGGCATGGAATAACTAGACATGAGTCCAATTTTACCTCCAACCTTAGATTTATGATTTGGGTCCTTAATTAAAAGTTCCCTGGGTGAATATCCTTTCAGTTCAGTTCAGTTTCTCAGACATGTCCGACTCTGCAACTTCATGAATCGCAGCACGCCAGGCCTCCCTGTCCATCACCATCTCCTGGAGTTCACTCAGACTCACGTTCATCGAGTCCGTGATGCCATCCAGCCATCTCATCCTCTGTCGTCCCCTTCTCCTCCTGCCCCCAATCCCTCCCAGCATCAGAGTCTTTTCCAATGGGTCAACTCTTCGCATGAGGTGGCCAAAGTACTGGAGTTTCAGCTTTAGCATCATTCCTTCCAAAGAAATCCCAGGGCTGATTTCCTTCAGAATGGACTGGTTGGATCTCCTTGCAATCCAAGGAACTCTCAAGAGTCTTCTCCAACAACACAGTTCAAAAGCATCAGTTCCTCAGTGCTCAGCCTTCACAGTCCAACTCCCACATCCATACATGACCACAGGAAAAACCATAGCCTTGACTAGACGGACCTTACTTGGCAAAGTAATGTCTCTGCTTTTGAATATACTGTCTAGATTGGTCATAACTTTTCTTCCAAGGAGTAAGTGTCTTTTAATTTCATGGCTGCAATCACCATCTGCAGTGATTTTGGAGCCCCCAAAATAAAGTCAGCCACTGTTTCCACTGTTTCCCCATCTATTTCCCATGAAGTGATGGGACTGGATGCCATGATCTTGGTTTTCTGAATGTTGAGCTTTAAGCCAACTTTTTCACTTTCCTCTTTCACTTTCATTAAGAGGCTTTTTAGCTCCTCTTCACTTTCTGCCACAAGAGTGGTGTCATCTGCATATCTGAGGTTATTAATATTTCTCCCGGCACTCTTGATTCCAGCTTGTGTTTCTTTCAGTCCACGTTTCTCATGAATACCCTTTAGCCTTACAAAAATCATTCACCTTTATCAATATGCTACTAATATTGATTTTTATTTTTCAGTTAATATTTGAGTGTTTACTTGGTTTAAGGAGCTAAGAGGCATGAGAAAAGAATTTATACACAAATAATGAATATTTGAATAAATAGATGTAGGATACTATTTTGAAACTATATATGTGTTGTGGTGTGTGTATGTGTGTCTTTATACATGTGTTTACAAATGTGCTTTTTAAATTAAAAAAATCTTATTATAAAATTAGATACAGAAAATTACATAAACCAATATTGCTTTACTGATTTACTTTAGCATGAATATCCATGTAACTACAACATAGGTCAAGAAATAGAATTTTGCCATCTCCATTTTGTGCTTTTTAAATTTTAAAAATATTTTCATTTTTTTAAATTCAGCAAAGCCTAAAAAGGCTCATTATATAACTCCCCAGATAATCCCAAAGACCTTACTAAGAAATAAAAGTCACACATGTTTATGGTTGGAAAGTAAAGGTGTGCTTTTAAACATCTTAAATACCCCTAAACCCCAATTCAGGATTCTGGCAAAAACTCAAAACTTATTCCAATTGAAAAATCCCAGGGTAGATTATCTTATTGCAAAGCAGAAGTAGAGACAGAGATGTCCAGAACAAATGTATGGATACCAAGAGGGGATGTGGTGGAAGGAACTGACAGACCGATACTGACATACATACGCTGTTGATATCATGCGTGAAATAGAAGACTAATGAGAACTGCATAGCACAGGAGCTCCACTCAGTGCTCTATGGGGACCTCAGTGGGAAGGAAGCCCCAGAGGAAGGGGGGTGTATGTATACGTATAGCTGATTCTGGAGGAGGAAATGGCAGCCCACTCCAGTGTTCCTGCCTGGAGAATCCCAGGGACAGAGGAGCCTGGGGGCTCTAGTCCACGGGGTCGCACAGAGTCGGACACGACTGAGCATGCAGGCACTTTGCTGCTTCACTTTGCTGCAGAGCAGAAACTAACACGGCATTGTGAAGCAACTGTGCTCCAACAAAAATTCATTTTAAGAAGAAGGACATAAGAAAACAAAACATACCCCCATCCCCGCCCTCAGTGTGCTAGCTTCCTGTGGCTGCCACAAAAATGTGGCACCAGCTGGGTGGTGTGCTGCTGCTGCTGCTGCTGCTGCTGCTGCTGCTGCTGCTGCTGCTGCTGCTAAGTCACTTCAGTCGTGTCCGACTCTGTGTGACCCCATAGACGGCAGCCCACCAGGCTCCCCCGTCCCTGGGATTCTCCAGGCAAGAACACTGGAGTGGGTTGCCATTGCCTTCTCCAATGCATGAAAGTGAAAAATGAAAGTAAAGTTGCTCAGTCGTGTCCGGCTCTTAGCGACCCCATGGACTGCAGCCCACCAGGCTCCTCTGTCCATGGGACTTTCCAGGCAAGAGTACTGGAGTGAGTGCCATTGCCTTCTCCGATCTGGGTGGTATAGGACAAGAGAAGCTGACTCATAGTTCTGGAGGCCAGGAGTCCAAGATCAAGGTGTGTCAGCCCAGCCACGCTCTCTTTCTGAGCTGCTTCTCATGGCTGTGGGAACCTTGGCGTCATTCCAGTCCATCCATTCTGTTCCTCCGAGGTCACATGGTGTTTTCACTTTGGGTCTCTCTCTGTTCTCCTCTATCTCTTCTCTTCCTGTAAGAACACTGGTCATATTTGATGAAAATCCACCCTGCCCCCGTATGCCTCATCTTAGCCTACTTTTTGCATTATCCCTCCTTCCAATAAACTCACGTTCACACAGATCAGGGGTGAGGGGGTGGCCATGTCTTTCCAGGAGACGTAATGTAACACACATCAGTTAAGGAAGTGTCTTCTTAGGGTTCATGTTAAATTGTATAAATAAGATGACTTAACATTTTGTTGTTTCAGAACAATCAGCTGAAGAAAGGCAACCAACATGCTTTCCTGTTTGTTTTTTTCCCCATGTGTCCAGGTAAGTGTAATAAATCCCATCTAGGGAATCATTAAACCAGTCTCTCCAGCATTTTCGCTCTCATGTTCTAAGAGCTTGGACACAAGGGCTGCAAACAGTGTTCTCGCCACATGGGGGCAGATGGCAGATGTCACAACTGCATGCATTTTCTCAAAATTCTATTTGGGTCAAAGCACTTGGTGCTGCTTTCTGGCTGAGGCTGAGGGAAGGCCTGCTATTGCTTCCGTCAGGGGAAGAGTGTGCAAAGGTGCACTGAGGGCTTTTTGTTCTGCGTGAGACCTGTCATGGGGAGAGCATGGAGCCTGCTGAACTACAAAACAGATCCTGAAGCCGTTCATTTCTCTCCACTGCACTGGCTCTAACTGCCATCACCCAGCCTCTTCCACTCTTCAAACAGCAGCTGGATTGATCTCTTAAAAGCCTCAGTCGAACTGTGTTTCTTTGCTGTCTAGACATTCTATGGTTCTCCCCTCAGTCCTCTGCAGTTAGAATGGAATCTGTAAGGCATGGTCTGCAGGCCTCTCTTCTACAGTTTGCACAGATATCTCAGAATAGAGTTGGTTCTTTTGGCCTGACTTGGGTTATACACCTACCCCTGAGCCAATCCCCATAGCGCAGGCAGGCAGATAAAACCCTCTGATAAGTCAGATGCCTATAGTGGGGTGGGATCAGCCCTACCCTGACCACATTCTCTGTGGTAGGAGAGCAATGAGGCCTCAGGGAACATCAGGGAGCCGTTCGGACAAGAGAGGATGCAAGAGAGGCGGTAGATACAGATGTCTGCCCCGTGACAAAGGGACACCTGTCTCCCTCTGCTACTGTAACGTCCTCTGTTGGCAGTCTGGGTCCTCGAGGAGGTGGATGGACATAAATGAGAGGAAAATGTTTATTTAGGAGCCCACCACAAGAAAGATGTGGGAATAAGGAAGAGAAGAAAATGACCATTTAAAACCTGGGGAAGTGGTGTTATGTTCAATCTCCATTTTCCTGGAGATTCTGCAGTGAGTGCTGGAAAGGTCAGCCCTGTCTTGCAGGTGATCTCTTCCAGGAACACTCAGATGGGATGCTGGGGGCTGTAGTCCAGGGACTGGGGGTAGAGACTTATATATTCCTTTCTGCTTGATTCACTGTATTCACCTTTTGGGTCAGGATTGGAAAGGTGAGAGAGAGGGTCAGACAGTTCTCTGGATGGGAAGAAAGACGCGGGACTCCGGGAAGAAGCGCCAGTCAGATTGGACCTAGGGTGCATTGATCTGATGGGTGGAGGGGTGGGGTGGGGGCCACACCAAGAAGAGAGAGTTGGCATTCCTGGGTGGAGGGGTTTCTGCTGGTGCAGCCACTGGCTGGCTCAGAGCCCCGTGCTCTCTTCTGCAGCCTGATGCTCTGTTCTCCACTCACAGGGTCAAAGACTGAGTGAATATTTCATTAGGCAAATCTGAAACTGATGAAACTTGAACACACATGTGATGATGCTTTCAAGCCAGCAGTGTGGTGTTTGCTGAAGAAATCAGTAAGAGGGAATATCCAGAACAATTTGGGAGGATTTGCTCAGGAGAGGGCTTCCTTGCTCCACTTCGAAAGTGATTGAGGACACCCACATGCTCAAGGAAGTCACCCCAGCACAGACCTTAGTCATCATCCTCGAAATAAGACAGCAAATGTGACCTGGTAAAGAACTGTCTAGTGGACATGCTTGCCCAGGGTCACCTCCAGAAGACACTTCCTGTGTCATTCACAAGGCATTGAAAATTCATCGAATCCTTATCAAAGTCAGCCCAAGCACAACAGAAAGGGGTTGCATAATTCATAGCAAAATGTCCTGAAATATCTCTCCATTCTTCCAAATCTCTCTGAGCCTTTCAGATGACTTTTCTCATCTGTAAAAGCTGGAAAATAATTTTGTGCACTTTGCAGGGTTTTGGAGAGCACCAACGGCAATGATGATGGTGCCATTGGTGCAGACGGTGGCTGCAGCCATGAGATTAAAAGGTGTCTGCTTGTTGGAAGAAAAGTTAGGACCAACCCAGACAGCATATTAAAAAGCAGAGACATTAATTTGCCAGTAAAAGTCCATCTAGTCAAAGCTATGGTTTTCCAGTAGTCATGTAAAAGTCTTCAAAGCTGAGTGCCAAAGAACTGATGCTTTTGAACTGTGGTGTTGGAGAAGACTCTTGAGAGTCCCTTGGACTGAAAGGAGATCCAACCAGTCCACCCTAAAGGAGATCAGTCCTGAGTATTCATTGGAAGGACTGATGCTGAAGCTAAAACTCCAATACTTTGACTACCTGATGCGAAGAACTGACTCATTTGAAAAGACTCTGATGCTGGGGAAGATTGAAGGCGGGAGGAGAAGGGGATGACAGTGGATTAGAGGGTTGGGTGGCATCACCGACTCAATGGACATGAGTTTGAGTGAGCTCCGGGAGTTGGTGATGGACAGGGAGGCCTGGAGTGCTGCAGTCCACGGGGTCGCAGAGTCGGACACAACTGAGCGACTGAACTGAATGGCTGTGAAGTCTAGAACATGCTCAGCCTGGTGCCCAGCTCAGCCTGAGCCCTCATTTAGGGTGGCATGGGACCCTCACCCTTCCTGAAAGCTGCCTTGGGCCAAATGCTGAATCTCACAAATATGGTACAATGTCTACACACTCATGGACTCCAGTCTTCAGACATTTCCCTGGTGGCTTCCTCAGGTAGATGACACAGCCTCCTTCACTCACAAGTACATGCCAGAGCTCCACAGGAAAGCTGTCTGTAGAGAGCAAGTTGGAAGCGCAGGCTCAGGAAGAGCCTCAGCTTGTCACTTTCTGCTTGAGGTGCTTAGAACAATGCCTGTGTCCAGCTAGATTCAAAGCCTTTGACGTAATGGAATGCAACATAGTTGGGAAGTCAGGAATTTCCATGGGACTGCTCAGTAACTGCTATAATAATGATCACATTAATAATAACTGAGCACCAGAGAATTAATACTTCTAACTGTGGTGCTGGAGAAGACTCTTGAGAGTCCCTTGGACTGCAAGAAGATCCAACCAGTCCATCCTAAAGGAAATCAACCCTGAGTATTCATTGGAAGGACTGATGCCGAAGCTGAAGCTCCAATAATTTGACCACTTGATGCAAAGAGCCAACTCATTGGAAAAGACCCTGATGCTGGGAAAGACTGAGGGCAAGAGGAGAAGGGGACGACAGAGGATGAGATGCTTGGATGACATCACCAATTCAATGGACTTGAGTTTGAGCAAACCCCAGCAGATAGTTAAGGACAGGGAAGCCTGGCATGCTGCAGACCATGGGGTCACAAAGAGTTGGACACGGCTTAGTGACTGAACAGCAACAAGGACTCTAAACATGTCCATTCCAGCTGCCTTCCCCTTGCTTTCTTCTACCACAGGGTGGAAAAGTGGAGAACTCACTTCCCTGGATCTCAGCTAGGAATAGCCATATGACGTGATCTGGCTGATGAAATGAAAGTGGATGAGTGCTGATGATTCCCAGGAAGACTTTCTTTCCTTCTGCTTTCCCTTCCTTCTTCTTTCCCTCAGAAATGCAGACATGATAATGGGAGCTATACCAGCCATTTAGGGGTCATGATTAAAAGTTTAGGAGAATCGTAGAGACTTCAGTCCTGACGTGGTAGAACCTGTTGAACCAACACCAGCAGAAGGCTCCTGGACTTCTTTTCTTTTTAAATTTTATTGGCATATAGTTGACTTACAATGTGTTAGTTTCAGGTGTACAGCATTGGATTTCTTGTTGTATGAGAAAAAAATAAGAGAAACCTCTTTAAGTCTTATGACAGAGTATGGTTTGAGCTTCTGCAACAACAACAAAAAAACCCTAGGAATCAGTAGCTCAAACAGACAATTCATTCTCTCTCTACTGTAGCAGTTCATAGACGAGAAGTACAGGGTAGGCAGGCTTCTCTAATCCAAGAGGTCACCCACGGTCCCAGAATCATTCTGGTTGTGGCTTTACCATTTCCTGGATTGTTGCTGTTTGTGACATGTTCAAGGTTGGCTTAATAAAATCACATTTGCATTCTGGCCCATTGGAAGGGGCAAACAAGACTGAAAGTCCAGTAGCCGCCTTTGTAATGGGCGTGACTCAGAAGGTGTATATGTCACTACTGCTCACACCCCATTGGCCAGACCATAGTCACATGGCCTTGCCTACCTGCAAGGGAAGCTGGCAAATGTAGTCTCTACTTGGGTGAAGAGGTGAGGATGAGGTAGGATTTTATCTTTAAAAAGAAGATGAGAATGGATATTGGGTGGCCATTACATGTGTTGATTGTATTTTCTGTTTCATTTAAATACATTTTCTAATCGGAACATTAATAATAATAATAATAATAAAATCTTAAACTTCAGTTCAGTCATTCAGTCGTGTCTGACTCTCTGCGACCCCACGGACTGCAGCATGCCAAACCTCTCTGTCCACTCCAGCTCCCGGAGTCACTCAAACTCATGTCCATTGAGTCAGTGATGCCATCCAACCCTCTCATCCTCTGCCATCCCCTTCTCCTCCTGCCCTCAATCTTTCCCAGCATCAGATCTTTTCAAATAAGTCCATTCATCACATCAGGTAGTCAAAGTGTTGGAGTTTCAGCTTCAGCATCAGTCCCTCCAATGAATATTCAGGACTGATTTCCTTTAGGATGAACTGGTTGGATCTTCTTACAGTCCAGGGGACTCTCAAGAGTCTTCTCCAGCACCACAGTTCAAAAGCATCAATTCTTCAGTGCTCAGCTTTCTTTATAGTCCAACACTCACATCCATACATGACTATTGGAAAAACCATAGTTTGACTAGACGGACCTTTGTTGGCAAAGTAATGTCTCTAGCTTTTAATATGCTGTCTAGGTTGATCATAACTTTTCTTCCAAGGAGTAAGCATCTTTTAATTTCATGGCTGCAGTCACCATCTGTAGTGATTTTGGAGCCCAAGAAAATAAAGTCTCTCACTGTTTCCATTGCTTCCCCATTTATTTGCCATGAAGTGATGGGACTGGATGCCATGATCTTAATTTTCTGAATGTTGAGCTTTAAGCCAACTTTTTCTATCTCCTCTTTCACTTTCATCAAGAGGCTTTTTAGTTCCTCTTCACTTTCTGCCATAAGGGTGGTGTTATCTGCATATCTGAGGTTATTGATATTTCTCTGGCAATCTGGATTTCAGCTTGTGTTTCATCCAGCCCAGCATTTCTCATGATGTACTCTGCATATAAGTTAAATAAGCAAGGTGACAATATACAGCCTTGACATACTCCTTTTCCTATTTGGAACCAGTCTGTTGTTCCATGTCCAGTTCTAAGTGTTGCTTCCTGACCTGCATACAGATTTCTCAGGAGGCAGGCCAGGTGGTCTGGTATTCCCATCTCTAAGAATTTTCCACAGTTTGTTGTGATCCACACAGTCTTTTTAAACCCTTATTAGATTGCTGGTCTTATTTTACATGTTTTGCATTCAGTGTCTCATTTATTCATGATTTCTAAGATAGGATGGTTGTAGAGGATAATCATTCCAGAACTAGACTCCTGGAAATCAGAGAAAGGATTTATAGATGGTTCGTTAGGACCCAAGCTCATTAGGATTCTCTTGAATGTTATGAGCATGTAGATCAAGGATAATGGTATTTCAGAACTGGTTAAGTTACAAGGCTATGTGAGTCACAAAGGTCTACTCTGGGTGATTCTAAAAGAAAGCGTCTGCCAGGGACCTATCAGGATTAGCACCAGGACAGACTTTCTGAAGAGACTCAAATTAAATGAGAGAAATCTTAAGAGAGTAGATCGACTTAATGGTTCTGTAAAGAAAGGTTCCAATAGTTCATGTGTTTCAGGACTACCAGTGGAAGGCTGTTGTATTAGAAACTCCAAGTGGGCACCCAGCACTCTGTCTGCTCCGGGTCTTATTGGCCCAACTGAAGAGTCAAGAGCTACCTTCAAAAACCGCACGTGGACATCCAAGTGTCCAGGTGGGCACTGAGGTGCAAGGGAGCCCAAACTAAGTGGGAATGCTGGTCATTCCCCGTTTGACTCTTACCCAGAGTCCCTCCCTATGGCTTACTGCTTGCTCTGTGTCCCAGGAGGCTGACAGGTGGCATCGCCAGGGCACCCTTCTTGGCTGGCTTCCACTGGGCCTTGGCCAATGCTTTCTTCTGGCAGGAAGTCAGAGGGAAGGAAGAGCAAGAGGTCAGAGGGCTTCTCTCCCTCCTTTCCGTTGGTGCCTTCTCTCTAGAAATGGGAGCCTTGTGCCCTGATCACAGCTCCTCCCGGGGAGTCCCTTCTCCACGGAGCCACTTTTTCCTAGACTTCACGGGCACTGCTTCCTCTGCGTGCCATTGTGGCTTACAGATGGGCTCAGTGTTCTGCTTTTGCTGGTCCCTGGGCCCCTCAACATCCTTGTTGGGTCCCTTAGCCCTTCTGCACCTCTGTCTAATACTTTCTTCAAGGGGATACTTATGGTTCATGTTGTTGTATGGCAGAAACCAACACTGTATTGTAAGCAATTATCCTCAAATTAAAAATAAATAAATAAAAACAACAACTCCTTCACTAATATCTCTTTAGTTGAACTGAGTGGAATTCTGTTTCCTGCCTGATTTCTGACCCCTAAAGTGTAGAATTCAGGTAAAGGAAAGACCATGTTGAAAGTCATGCGTGGCTTTCAAACAGCGGTTGCTATAAATGAGGGGCTGGCCAACTCATGGGCCAAATCTGGCCCAAACCTGTTTCATAAACAAAATTTAACTGGAACACAGTCTCACCCATTTGTTTATGTATTGTCTATGACTGCTATGGTGTTACGATGGCCAAGTTGAGTTGTGACAGAGACTGTGTGGCCTGCAAAGCTTAACAATGTTTTTTATCTGGTCCTTTGTAGAAAAAGTTTGCCAACTTCTGGCTAGTCACCAAAGGAAGCCTCACCATCCTCAGGGCAGGCAGTGGAAGAGCAAAAGGAGTGTTGGCCTTTGAGCAGGGAAATTTAGATTCTGGCCTTGACACTTGCCACTTAGTGGATGTCTGGGCAAATCAACTGCATGTTCTCGGCATCTGTGTGATCTCTACAGCAGGACAGACCAAAGGAAGTTTCGTTAAGCCTGCATGTGGCACTTAGTACCCTCAGTAAATGACACTTCTCTCTCCTTTGATGAATGTATTCTTTCTTGGTTAACCTCTTTACTTTATATACCGTACTGACCTGGAACCCCACTGAGAACACAGCAGCTCCTAGGATGGGGCTGGACAAGAATTTGTTTCTCAATGTGCGGTCATAGCCACAGAGCCAGGTTGGTACCACATCACGTCCTCCACGACAGCCCAGTGTTATGGAAGCTAAGAAAGATGCGAATGGAAGGGAAAACAGCACCTTTATCTTTGCCTAATTCCTGCCTCCCCACACCTCTGGTGTTTCCAACAATGCTCCCTTGGAAATAAAAATTCGCCTCCCACATGACCCCTGTCTCACATCCTTTTGGAGGAGACACAATGGAATGACTGAACTCCTCTTCTCGGGCGGGGCCCCAGGTCTTGCAGCAGATTAAAGCAAAGGGCTCTGCTCTCCCGGGAAGGGGCTAGAGCTCCAGGCAGCACCTCCTGCGAGGTCTGTGTAATGTGCATCTCTGAGGCGGTGATTCGGAATTAGCAGGCTCTCTGGAGGGCGGAGATGGATCCTGGTCTGGAGAAGCGCTGGGGTGGGAGGGCCCAGGGCGATGGAGGTGTTTTCAGGCACTTAGAGAAGCTCTATGGCCATCCGTGAATCAGCACAGCACTCCAGTAGTAGGCAGTACACTTTAAATTCCTTCTTGGTCAACAAAAGTCAGTTGTTCTCTCCATCCATTCCTGGAGCCCTCCACTGGTCTGATTAAGGTCTCCCGTTGCTACTTAAATGCCAAGGCAGAGTCTCAGAATCAGTGAGTGATGCACATTTTGTTTCATTTCTAATGAAAACCGTGGCTTTCTGTCTTAGATAAGGAAAGTGTGGTCTAAGACAGGACGTGGAGGCATCTGCTCTCCAGGTAGAGAAGCTGCATAAAGCATTTTTAGCCATCAGTGGTCTTGGCCACCGGATATAGCGTGCAGCCGGTTTAATCTTGTGCTGAACTCTGAACTTGGCAACATAAGCACAACCTCTGCCTATTGAAACAGAGAGTATTTGAAAGCACCTACGAAAAGCGTGGGTTCGGGGCATGATAATAATTAGGCGATGCTCTATCTTCCTTTTGTTGCTGTTGTTTTTTTCAATGGCTCAGTGTGAAGGAATCTCTTAAATGAACTGAAAAAACGCATTTCTTCTTAATTCATCTGGGCAGATGATGCGTTGCTGTCTCTTATTCCCATCTCTGGGCCTGCAGTTTATGCTAGTGTATTTGGCCTTGGCGCGTGTGCACTGGTGGACCTGGGAGTTGCAGGCTCTGAGCACACAAAGAGAGTGAGTGAGCTGACCTCATTCAGCCCCTTCTACAGAGGTAGATATACAAGAAGGTCACTTCTTTTGGTTCAAATGTATAAACAGATCCAAATGGCTGGATAATCACTCCTCCTTCCTTTCCCCTCAGACATACCACCCCAGGGAATATACAGTAGTAGGCATTACACTTTAAACTTCTTCTTGGTCAACAAAAGTCAATTGTTCTCTCCAGCCATTCCTGGAGACCTCCGCTGGTCTGATTAAGGTCTCCCACTGCTATTTAAATGCCAAGGCAGAGTCTCAGCATTTACCAAAAATAAATGTTGAAGTGAAGGTTTGACATTTTACTTTCAAAGTGAGAGGCCATCTTCCCATCACAACATCCAGTTTGTTAGATATTCTTTTTATTAGACCAAATGGTTCACGTTAGTAAAAAATATAAATTAGCTTATCAGGCCAGCAGGCTAACATGGCCTCTGTGTTGCAGGCCTTTATTGAAAAGGTAGGTTCTGGAATTGAGCTGCAGGAGTTGCTTGTATATTTTTGAGATTAGTTGTTTGTCAGTTGCTTCATTTGCTATTATTTTCTCCCATTCAGAAGGCTGTCTTTTCACCTTGCTTATAGTTTCCTTTGTTGTGTAGAAGTTTTAATTTTAATTAGATCCCATTTGTTTATTTTTGCTTTTATTTCCAGTATTCTGGGAGGTGGATCATAGAGGATCCTGCTGTGATTTATGTCTGAGAGTGTTTTGCCTATCCGAAAGTCTACAAGCAACGAATGCTGGAGAGGGTGTGGAGAAAAGGGAACCCTCTTACACTGTTGGTGGGAATGAAACTAGTACAGCCACTATGGAGAACAGTGTGGAGATTCCTTAAAGAACTGCAAATAGAACTGCCTTATGACCCAGCAATCCCACTGCTGGGCATACACACCAAGGAAACCAGAATTGAAAGAGACACGTGTACCCCAATGTTCATCGCAGCACTGTTTATAATAGCCAAGACATGGAAACAACCTAGACGTTCATCAGGAGATGAATGGATAAGAAAGCTGTGGTACATATACACAATGGAGTATTACTCAGCCATTAAAAAGAATACATTTGAATCAGTTCTAATGAGATGGATGAAACTGGAGCTGATTATACAGAGTGAAGTAAGCCAGAAAGAAAAACACCAATACAGTATACTAACACGTATATATGGAATTTAGAAAGATGGTAATGATAACCCTGTATGTGAGACAGCAAAAGAGACACAGATGTATAGAATGGACTTTTGGACTCTGAGGGAGAGGGAGAGGGTGTGATGATTTGGGAGAATGGCATTGAAACATGTATACTATCATGTAAGAAGCGAATAGCCAGTCTATGTTTGATACAGGATACAGGATGCTTGGGGCTGGTGCATGGGGATGATCCAGAAAGATGATATGGGGTGGGAAATGGGAGGAGGGTTCAGGATTGGGAACTCATGTACACCTGTGGCGGATTCATGTCAATGTTTAGCAAAACCAATACAGTATTGTAAAGTAAAATAAAGTAAAAATAAAAAATGATAATAAAAAGGTGGGTTCTGATTTTTTTGGTGCAGACGTGAGCTCTCTTAGTAATAGCCTATCAGAGTACCGTAAGACCATACCTTGTAGATCTGATGTGTGAAGTTTGCTGTATCTTTAGTTTGTTAAGCTTGAAATAGTATGATACCCAATAAAGTAGTAGAAAAGGGAATAGAGCATTTTGGTGTTGGACTTAAATCCAGGTCATGACTGTAAAATCCTCCCCAGAATAGCTCATCCTGGCTCACTGGTGGGGTTCTGGAGACCAGGGAGTTGGTATGAGAATAGACCAGCACTCTGGCTGCAGAGTTTGGATGCTGAGTAGCATTCTGGTTCTGCTCTAAGTGGTTTCACATGGACAAAGCATCCGGCTTCTCTCCCTTCTTGGCAACATTTGTTCTACAATCCCTTTGCTTCTTTCAGTCAGTCAGTCAGTTCAGTCGCTCAGTCGTGTCTGACTCTTTGCAACCCCATGAATCGCAGCACCCCAAGCCTCCCTGTCCATCACCAACTCCCGGAGTTCACTCAGACTCACGTCCATCGAGTCGGTGATACCATCCAGCCATCTCATCCTCGGTCATCCCCTTCTCCTCCTGTCCCCAACCCCTCCCAGCATCAAAGTCTTTTCCAGTGAGTCAGCTCTTTGCATGAGGTGGCCAAAGTACTTGCTTCCTTACCAACCACTTATCCGAGCGGATAAGGCACGGGCAGGATGGGAGAGTCTGTAATTAGTCTGGCAGAAGGTCATTCCTAAGGAATGATTTCTGGGCAAGACTGGTCATATAATTTGTGGGGTCCAGTGAAAAATGATTATTTAGTTCCTAATTAAAAAATTATCGAGAATTTCAAGACAGTAAGAGCAGAGCTAAGCTTAGGGCCCTTCTGAGCACAGAGCCCTGTGTGACTGCCCAAGTCACACACCCAAGACACTGGCCTTGCCTCTGGGGGTAGTGGGCATGGTTTAGGGTCAAGAAAGTCACCACACCTCTTCCTGAGAAACTAGAGGGTAACACCTCTCAGAACTGGAGAGGTCCTTCCTGCGGTGGGAAGGGATATGGCCCTAATGGAGTGGACAGGTGCTCCAGGAATGAGCGCCTCTCCAGAGAGTGCCACGTTAGACTCCTGGAGAAAACCAGATACAAGCTGGTCCTTGTGGATGACTGTGACAGGTTATTCAGGGGCAGAGGAAAATCTCTCAAGGACAAAGTTTCCTGCTGGAACTGCTCCAGCTCTTAACCCCTTGGCTGCTCCTTTATTTCCTTCCCTCATCCACAGACTGATAATAGTGAAATGGTACCAAAACCCAGCATCACCCACCTTCTACCTTGCATACTAAAGACAATTCTAGCAGCACTCAGGGAACAAGGGAGGAGAGCCACAGAATAAGTATCATCCCATCGCTACTTGTTTGAGACAAATCCCAGGCCTGGGGCGATCTGCCTCAAAACAGAAACCAGTGAGGAATTCATGAAAAGGTTTTATGCCATAAATGATGATACATGGCTGGCAAATGATGATGACCATATATTTGAAGAAATAAAATTTAGATAGGAAATCCTTATAAAAATAGGAAAAGAGAATATTTATATGAAAGAAGAGAAGCTAATTAATTAGACAAACCAAAATAAAAGAGATGTCCACATAGGTAAGAAGAAAGTTTTATGGAAACAAATAATGACAAATATAAATTTAAAATAATACTTGTCATTTAGTCACTAAGTCATGTCTAACTCAGCAGGAATGACAATGTTGAAAGTTTTTATCAGATATAGAAATCAGGATTAAGAAAACTCTCAGAATTAAGAGGAAAAGATCAAAGAGAAGAAATTAATTAGAGGGAAAATGAATAATATAGAGCTGAGATTACATAGCTATATGTATCAAGTGGAGTTACTGAAAAAGAGAAAAATACTCTGAGATATAATAGTAGAAAACTTTCCTAAAATGAAGAAAGAGCTGAATTTATAGACTGAAGCATGCTCAGTATATGGGTAAAATTAATTTAAAATTTCCAAGACTCAAATAAATATTTGTATCTTGAATATTCTTGAATTTTAAAAGCGTTCCTGGTAACCTCAAATGGTGAAAAAAGTGTCAATTTGGATCCATGACTTTCTGCACTGTTAGATTTCCTAAGACACTGGAACAATGTTTGTGGTGGTCTGCGAGTTCCGAGGCTTCAGGGCAGGGTTGTCCGGTCCGCTGTAGCACGTGCCTTTTGTACTCTGCACCATGTTCTCTGAGGCCACCTGCGAGTTCAGCTGTCACTGGTCATAGTTCCCAGACATGCTGTCACATCCCACTTCAAGTCACTTAGGTCGCTTGTCTGCCTGAGAGCTTTATTCAAAGCTGGAAAAGCCAGAAGTGAAAGAGCGCTGGTATTCCTGAGGGCAACTCTTGACCAACTGGGAGATGGAAATTGGAGGATGAATGCCTTAGCCTCCCACCCTTCATGGAACAATTTTATGAGGCACAGTCTACACGGTTCTTCTGGGGTCCCCAGTGGATTGAGCCCCGGATGCCCATGGAGGTAACCGACTCAATCATACACCCATTACTGGTTTTTTCATCTTCCCTGTCTCTTTCTGCCCCCTCGCTGCTGTGCCTGGAGACAGCTCCAGAATAAACTCCCCTTCCCAAATTCTCGTCTCAGGCTGTTTTGGGTACAACCCAAACTAAAACCCTTACTGTTCCTTATTGTTGTATGAAAGCGATAGGAAGAAATTCTCACATATTTAAAAATGCAGAAAACACACATCTCTGCAAGGAGATCCAACCAGTCCATTCTGAAGGAGATCTGCCCTGGGTGTTCTTTGGGAGGAATGATGCTAAAGCTGAAACTCCAGTACTTTGGCCACCTCATGTGAAGAGCTGACCGATTGGAAAAGACTTTGATGCTGGGAGGGATTGGGGGCAGGAGGAGAAGGGACGACAGAGGATGAGATGGCTGGATGGCATCACTGACTTGATGGACGTGAGTCTGAGTGAACTCCGGGAGCTGGTGATGGACAGGGAGGCCTGGCGTGCTGCAATTCATGGGGTCGCAAAGAGTCGGACACGACTGAGCGACTGAACTGAACTGATATACTTTTTGGTGTTAAAATGAGAGATGAGCAAAATAGGCCTCATGAACATGGAACTGTGTGATGAAAAATAAAAGACCGACAGTGAGCATAGAAACCAATTAAGCATGGAATTATCCAAATGACTGTGGTGAATGTGGTTTTAAAACAATGTAAATATTATAACTCTTGAAAACACAGTGGAAAAACAACTTAATAATAAATAACAAGATATATCGTTTCCTGATGTTCATTAGTCAAAGCACACAGCATAACGTATAAATTTTAAAACCTAAAAGCTGTCTCTTTAAGATGAAAAGCAATCTTATCCCTTCTACCCCTGTTCCTGAGTCATCCAGTTTCCTTCCCTACAGGCAACCATTTTACCAGTTTATTTTGCATCAGAAATATTCAATTCATATGCCGGCAATTCCATATGTGCCTCTTTTTTTTTCTCTGTGTGTGCAAGTAATATGCTAAAAAGCCCTGGCTGTTTTCACTTAGTGAATTTTGTAATAGTACATTTTGGAAATTATTCCCTCTTTTCTACAACTGCAGAGTATTTCTTTGTATGCTGGGCCTCAGGTTATTTCTTCAGTTTCCATTATGGGTTGGTTTCCACGGTATTGCTCATCTGTCGCTATTACAACAAAGATTCAAGGAATAACCTTAGCACAGGTGTGAGGCTACTTGCCTCCTTCTCCCTTGAAACCCTTTTCTCTTTGCTTGGCACGATACTGTGCTTTCCTGTTTGTTCTGAGATGTCTCTGGCTGTACCTTCTTGTCTTCTTTGCCAAGTCGTCTTTCTCCACCTTGTCCCATTGAGTGTCCATTGCCCCTTGAATGTCAGAGGTACTTGGGGCTTGCTCCTAGGGGCTCTCTTCTCTCTACACTTCTCTCTAGGTATGCTCGTTCATTTGAGGACTTCAGAATAATATATATGGTGTACCACTAAAAATGAAATGATGCCACTTGCAGCAATATGAATGGACCTAGAGAGAGTCATACTGAGTGAAGTAAGACAGAGAAGGAGAAATATCATCTGACAGCCCTTATATGTGGAATCAAGAAATGATACAAATGAACTTACCTACAAGTCAGGGAGACTCACAGTCTTAGAATATGAACTATGGTTGCTGGGAGGAGGGGATAGTTAGGGAGTTTGGAAAGGTCACGTACACACTGCTAGATTCAAAATGGATAACCAGTAAGCCCATGGAACTCTACTCAGTGTTATGTGGCAGCTTGGATGGAACTGGGGTTGGGGGAAGAATGGATACATGTGTATGTATGGCTGAGTCCCTTTGCTGGTCACCTGAAACTACCACAGCATCGTTAATCAGCTATACCCCAATACAAAATAAAGTTTAAAGTTTGAAAAGAAAGAGCAATCTATATGCTGAGGATTGCTCAAATTCTAAATGCAACCAAACCTTACCTCTGAACTCTAGTACCTTCATGATACCCTTCTTCACATCTCCCATGGGCATTGCAATCTTTTAAAAATTTATTTCTTTACTTGGCTGCGTTGGATCTTAGTTGAGGCACAAGGGATTTTTGTTGCAATGTGCAGGCTCTCTAGTTGTGACGTGCAGCCTCCAGAGATTGTGGACTCGGTAGTTGTAGCTCACAAGCTTATTTGCCCTGTGGCATGTGGGATCTTAGTTCCCCAACCAGGGATTAAACTCATGTCCCCTACATTGGAAGGCATATTCTTAACCACTGGACTACCAGGGAAATCCCAGACACTGCAGTCCCAAGCAAGACTCTTGAGATTTCCCTCCAACCTTCTTCCCAGTCTTCTCCAAATGTAACAATGGCATCAGTTTTCTAGCTTCTCAAGCCAAATCCTGGATGCAAATCTACCTCCAAAAGATGTCTACAATCTTTCAACCTTTTTCTCCTTTCCAGTGCTGCTGTACAGACTGCCATCATCTTTCTCATGGGCCACAGCCATAACTTGACTGGTCTTTTAGATTCTACTCTTTTGAAAAACTTTTTGAAATTTTTATTTATTTCTTTTTGGCCGCACTGGGTCTTTATTGCTGTGTGTGGGCTTTCTCTAGTTGTGAGTGAGGGCTACCGTTTAGTTGTGATGGCTTCTCTTGTGTGGAGCTTGGGCTCTAGATTGCAAAGGCTTCAGTAGTTGCATCTCATGGGCTCAGGAGTTGCGAGGCACAGGCTTGTTGCCTTCGGCATGTTGAATCTTTCTCCCTGTTTCTACGCTTGCTTCCTACAATCTACTCTCCTTTCAGCAGACAGAGGGACTTCGCAAGATGTAGGTTAGACTCTTGTGTCTACACCATGACAGTTATCAAGATATAATGTAACTGATTGTTTTTGTGTTTGAACCCCTGCAAGACTGAGGTTTCCTTGAGACATGACTTGTCACTGACTTTCCAGGTCCTAGAACACTGGCTACACCTGCTGAAGTAGGAAATTAAAAGGGAACTGAGTTTGAAAATTGCAAAGAGATGTACATTTAGGTCAAATTTAGAAGATCTTTTCTGGATCACTATTAAAGTATTGTGCATGTGTGCCAAGTTGCTTCAGTCGTGTCCGACTGTGTATGACCCCATGGACTGTAACCTGCCAGGCTCCCCCCGTCCATGGGATTCTCCAGGCAAGAACACTGGAGTGCATTGCTATTCCATTCTCCAAGAATCTTCCCAACCCAGGGATCGAACCTGTGTCTCAGGTCTCCTGCACTGGCAGGCAGGTTCTTTACTACTAGTGCCATTTGGGAAGCCACATTAAAATATTCAGGGTCCATTAAAGCACATGGAGGCTGTCTTGACCACCTCCCATCTCAATGCCCTGTTTATTTCTCTCATTCTTAGATCTTCAACACTTGAAAGAGTCTTTTAGAGAAGCAAAGATCCCTATGGGTTACTGTAGTTCTGAGTCTTTGTGAAGATTCCCTTTCCATGTGTAGGGAGCTCTAACAATAAAATAATAGTCCTGATAGACTTTCAAGATTTCATGTTATTATTCTATTTATGAACAATAGTGATTATTATGATCTATTCCTCTGTATAGACATTTTAAAAACTGGTTAAGCAACTGAGAATTAATTTATTGGTAATGAACATTTTCAACTTCATTAGATACTCAGAAGCCTACTACATTATCATTATCTGGATGCTAAATTTTAATTGCATGCAGCCTGGTCCCTCAATAATTAACACGTTGTATATCCCACCTAATTCACAAACTAATTGTCATTTCTTAGATCTTAATATTACTTGTTAATTTTGCCACAGATTAAAAAAAAAACTGACTGTCAAAACTCCAGAGAAAATGACATTATACAGGCACAATAGTGACAAAACAAGTTAATTTATTGCAAAGTCACCGAGAGAAGGAGTTTTTAATTGCATATTTGTTACCTTCATAAAAGATATAAACGGCTTTTTCGTTACATATTTGCTTATTTCTTACATATTAAAAAAAGTGTTAACAAGCCTGATTAAAATTAATTGCAAGGTCCAAGATCTGAGTGGAGATACCAGCATTAGCAAACTTCTAATTGAAGCTAAAAGAGAAAGAATGGAAGGAGATGTGGAGTGGAATCGGAATCTGAACAGATGTTTGACTGTAGAGATGGAAAATAATTACATGATCCACCAAGAAAAAAATCATCTAAAGAGAAAATCAAACTTGATAATAAATTGGAAAATTTTTATCCTAATGGTATTAACAGTTGGTAACAGTGATTTGCTTCTAAAGACTCAAGGTGGAACAAAACCCAATATTATTACACAACTTTAAGAGAAGTACACTCTGTTGTTATGGTATGAAAAGCTATAACAATGCAGATATTTCTCATATCACAGAAACACTTGGTAACTTTCAAAATCCATGTTGATTTTACCTATAGGTAGCAAGTTCTATGTAAATTTCTATGGGTAAAGCATCCTTGGCATCTTTAATGAGCTGGGAGGTGCCAGATTATTTAGAGAGATGGACAGATGGGAAATACTCTAACCTTTTTAGTTTCATGATTGGCTGATTCTTTTTTTAAATTAATTTTTATTGCACTGTAGCAGATAAACAATATTATATAACTTATGGGTATACAAGATAGTGATTCACAATTTTTAAAGGTTATATTCCATGTATAGTTATTGTAAAATATTGGTTGTATTCCCCATGTTGTAAAGTATGGTTGATTCTAACATGAAAGATGACCACCCTTCCTGATGTGACATTTTTCTATCACTGGTTACATTCAAATATTCCTCAGTCTAGCCATTATCTGCACAAAGAGAAGATGTCTTTGAGCACTAAACACTAGATATGTCTCCAAAATTGAGAAAGAGCTTTCCAATAACTGAAACATGCCTTCTAACTCAGAGCTTCCCAGGAAGAGATTTTGTATAAGGGAAAAAAATAGCCATTTATATCTTATATGAGATGAGAAGTTGAAAAATTTCCATAAATCCCATGAATCACTTGAACTGTTTTATGTTCGATTGGGTGCATACAAGCCAATGTGGCTCTTCATTGTTTCAGCAAAAAGTTAAAGAAGTCATCCATCCTATTTATAAAGTTTTTTTTTTTTTTTCTTTCACCAGACTGCAGCAGGTTTAATAGCGGCCCCAAAGGTATGCCCAAGTTGTAACCTCCAGAACCTACAAAGAGGACCTGATTTGGAAAAACAATCTTTGTATATGTGACTGGATTTTGAGATGAACTCAGTCTGGATTAAGGTGGGCCCTTGTTTGTGTTCAGCTGCTCAGCTGTGTCGACTCTTTGCAACCCCATGAGCAGTACCCTGCCAGCCTCCTCTGTCCGTAGACTTTTCCAGGCAACAATACTGGAGTGGGTTGCCATTTCCTACTCCAGTATAAAGATTTTTTTTCCCACAAAGCTATCCACTGGTTGGAAATCCTCTAACCCCGTGTTATTAAGTGGTTATCATTCAATCAACTGAAAAAGTTGGCAAAAGCAGGAGATTATTAAAAGATGAGCCTTAACTATTTTGTTCTTTTGAAACCTTCTTGTGAAAGTAGTGCTTTTTCTGTGTGGCTAAGGATTTAGACATGTATTTCTTACCCTTAGCTCTTAGAGGACAATCTGTTCAGTCCAGTCACTCAGTCATGTCCATGAACTGCAGCACACTAGGCCTCCATGTCTATCACCAACACCCAGAGTTTACCCAAACCCATGTCCATTGAGTCGGTGGTGCCATCCAACCATCTCATCCTCTGTTGTCCCCCTTCTCCTCCTGCCCTCTGTCTTTCCCAGTATCAGGGTCTTTTCCAGTGAGTTAGCTCTTTGTATCAGGTGGCCAAAGTATTGGAGTTTCAGCATCAAAGTCAGTCCTACCAATGAACACCCAGGACTGATCTCCTTTAGGATGGACTGGTTGGATCTCTTTGCAGTCCAAGGGACTCTCAAGAGTCTTCTCCAACACCACAGTTCAAAAACATCAATTCTTCGGTGCTCAGCTTTCTTTATAGTCCAACTCTCACATCCATACATGACCACTGGAAAAACCATAGTCTTGACTAGACGGACCTTTGTTGGCAAAGTAATGTCTCTGCTTTTAATATGCTATCTAGGTTGGTCATAACTTTCCTTCCAAGGAGTAAGCGTCTTTTAATTTCATGGGTACAATCACCATCTGCAGTGATTTTGGAGCCTAGAAAAATAAAGTCAGCCACTGTTTCCCCATCTATTTGCCATGAAGTGATGAGACTGGATGCCATGATCTTAGTTTTCTGAATGTTGAGCTTTAAGCCAACTTTTTCACTCTCCTATTTCACTTTTATCAAGAGGATCTTTAGTTTCTCTTCACTTTTTGCCATAAGAGTGGTGTCATCTGCATATATGAGGTTATTGATAGTTCTCCTGGCAATCTTGACTCCAGCTTGTGCTTCATTCAGCCCAGCATTTCTCATGATGTACTCTGCATAGAAGTTAAATAAGCAAGGTGACAGTATACAGCCTTGAGGTACTCCTATTTGGAACCAGTCTGTTGTTGCATGTCCAGTTCTAACTATTGCTTCCTGACCTGCATACAGGTTTCTCAAGAGGCAGGTCAGGTGGTCTGGTATTCCCATCTCTTTCAGAATTTCCCACAGTTTATTGTGATGCACACAGTCAAAGGCTTTGGCATAGTCAATAAAGCAGAAATAGATGTTTTTCTGGAACTCTCTTGCTTTTTTGATGATCCAGTGGATGTTGGCAATTTGATCTCTGGTTGCATCTGCCTTTTCTAAAACTAACTTGAACATCTGGAAGTTCATGGTTCACGCATTGCTGAAGCTTGGCTTGGAGAATTTTGAGCATTACTTTACTAGCATGTGAAGTGAAGTGAAGAGAAGTCACTCAGTCATGTCTGACTCTTTGCAATCCCATGGACTGTAGCCTACCAGGCTCCTCCCTCCATGGGATTCTCCAGGCAAGAGTACTGGAGTGGGTTGCCATTTCCTTCTCCAGGGGTCTTCCCAACCCATGGATCGAACCCAGGTCTCCCGCATTCCAGGCAGATGCTTTAACCTCTGAGCCACCAGGGAAGCCTAGCATGTGAGATGAGTGCAATTGTGCAGTAGTTTGAGCCTTCTTTGGCATTGCCTTTCCTTGGGTTTGGAATGAAAACTGACCTTTTCCAGTCCTGTGGCCACTGCTGAGTTTTCCAAATTTGCTGGTACATTGAGTGCAGCACTTTCACAGCATCGTTTTCCAGGATTTGACAGCCTGGAATTTCAATAGAGGACAATACTAGACTTCAAAAGGAGAAATTGGTGCTGAGTGAACAGAGTTCTTATTATTGTTTAGTTGCTAGGTTGTGACTGACCATGGACCGTGGCCCACCAGACTCCCCTGTCCGTGGTATTTCCCAGGCAAAAATACTGGAGTGGGTAGCCATTCCCTTCTTCAGGGGATCTTCCCTACTCAGGGACTGAACCCATGTCTCCTGCACTGGCAGAGGAATTCTTTACCAGTGAGCCAGCAGAGAAGCCCTGAAAGATGACATACGAGAACTATACTTGAAATATTTTATTTTTATTTAAAACATATATGTGTACAGGAATTCGTTTATATTTTGATATGAGACCAAGGTCTTTTCTGTGAGTGTGGGCTTGTTGATTAGATTCCATACTGTTTTCCTCGCATTCACCAAGTTAGTAAGGCATTATTAATAAGGGCTTACCAGATGGTGAGGTGGTAAAGAATCTACCTGCCAATGCAGGAGACCCAAAAGACACAGATTTGATCCCTGGGTCAGGAAGATCCCCTGGCATAGGAAATGGCAACCCACTCCAGTATTCTTGCCTGGAACACTCCATGGACAGAGGAATCTGGCGGGCTATAGTCTGTGGGACTGCAGGGAGTCGGAAACGACTGAGACACTATGCACGTTATCAATAAGGCAACTATTGTTTCCTGAGTTTGTTTATTTAAAATGGAGCAAGAATTTCAAAGTGATTGTGAAGTAATTTAAGTATAAAAATCATTCAAGATTTAATTTTTACTCATTTTTCCCTTCTACAACTAACTGAATGTTTTTATGAATGGCCTCACCCTTATCCAGCCTTTTCAAACAATACTGCGTGTTAGCTCTTGAGTCATTCCATGTGCCTGGAGCATTTGCTAAATGTTATTCAAATGGGTATGACAGCACCTACCTTCATAGATAAATTTGGAAGTAAATGTTGGGGGTTGACTTTTTAAAAGGTACATCTATTTTTTATGGATTAAAAAAATGATGTAAAATATCAAAAACACTTTTGTATCATATTTAGTGACCTGGAAAACAGTTCATGATATATTAAATGAAAAAAGCAAGTTACAACACAGCAAGCATAATATTATCTAATATTTACAAAATAATTATATATATATATACACACAGAGAAAATTGGTATTATGTTACCAAAACATACTGAAATATTAAGCTTAGCTTTGAATGGTGAATTAAAGGTATATTTATTTCTTTGTGCATTTTTATAATTTCAAAATTCATCTATATTGAAGAAGCTTATTGAACAAGCCCATGTATCATCATGGGCATCCTAGATGGCGCTAGTGGTAAAGAATCTGCCTGCCAACGCAGGGGACGTGTAAGAGATGCCGGCTCCGTACCTGGGTTGGGAAGTTCCCCTGGAGGAGGGCATGGCAATCCACTCCAGTATTCTTGCCTGGAGAATTCCACGGACAGAGGAGCCTGGCAGGCTACAGTCCATAGAGTCACACAGAGTTGGACCCAACTGAAGCGACTTAGCATGCACGCATGTATTATCAAAAAGGCATACATTTTAATTCTAAGCTAAAAAGCAGATTGGTATATCACCAGTAAGTATTCCACGCCAACACCCAAGGTACTCTGCTGCTCTATTGTATCTTCCAAAAGCGATGGTCTGAAGAGGCTGCAGATCCATTAGGGAAGTGAGGCCCCCAAGTGAATACGCTGCATCTTTGGAAGTTTATTTCCTAGAGAAGATATATGACCTTCAATCTTAATTTCTTTCTTGGTACCAAATACTGAAGCCTTGGGTGATGGATTTACCAGACTACTGTTCTGGAACGTTGGGGTTCAAAAAGCACTTGCAGCTTTCAAGACAGAGAACCAGTTCTTGGAATTTGAAAAGTCTTTGCCTTTTGAGAAGGAAGTTTAGAGTCCATTCCATTTCATTCCAGGTCCCAAAGAGAGACATGTATTTTGTACATTACTATGACAGCTTCCCTAAAACATCCAGATTTTGGAATAAAAAATTATGGAATTCATGGCTGTTTGGATTGGGAAATTTCAGTAGAACCACCCTGTGTGTGAGTTTCCCCAAATCTCTACCCTGGTAGTGGGGAGAGAGCCCTAAAGAAAGCGTTTTCAAGTCCTGCTGTGAAAGAGTAAACTGATAATCTCTTCCTGCAAGTGACTGCAGAAGTGTGTATCAGAAGTGCTGAAACATTTATTATTATTATTTTTAATATTTTCTTGGCCACACTGAGGAGCATGTGGGATCTTGATTTCCTGACCAGGAATCTAACCCACAGCTCTCACACTGGAAGTTCAGAGTTTCAACCACTGGGCCACTAGGGAAGTTCAATATTTATTTGTTTTGATTCAGTAAATCAGTAGTTACTGTTTTCATAAGATATACATCCGCATGCTATAACTTATGGAAATAATCAGGAGGCTATAGAATTAATTATAAGAATGCTTACTGCAGATCCATTTAGATCAATGGAAAATGGAAGATAAATTGAATGCTCAACAAGAGAGGATTTAGTTAAATAAATGTTTTATCCACAAATGAATGCTGTTAGCTTGTTAGTAGTCAAGCTTCAGACATCATCGATTCAACGGACATAAGTCTGAACAAACTCTGAGAGATAGTGAAGGACAAGAAACCCTGGCGTATTTCAGTCCATGGGGTCACGAAGAGTTGGACAGGACTCAGCAACTGAACAACAACAAGTTTAGAAGAATGCTTAATAGCACAAGAAAAGTTCAGAATATAATAGGTTATAAAATATACAAACACCTTGATTTTGTAAAAAGAAAAAATATGTGAATCTATAGAAAAATGTTCGAAGTGTACCCTAATGATAGGACTCTAATCTCTGGTGAGATGAGAGAAATTTTCCTGAATACTTAATTTAATTCAATTAAAAAATAACATTCTAACATAATAAAAGGTATTTATTATGAAGCTTAGACTTAGCTTAGAAGCTAATACTCCTCCTACCCAGACCACTCCAACTCTTCTTCCCAGAGACAACCATTCACCTTTACTGGTTTTCTTCAAGAGATGTTCTGTACATATTAGGATGGCTTTTATTTTATTCATCACATTTTTCTGTGTTTTCCAAAACAAGAAATAAAACAAATATTTCAAAAGTATGTTTCACTTTCCTTGTTCTAAATCGCCATCAATAATTTCTACTAGAACTTGAATTACTATTATCTCATAGAAATGAAAAGATACAGAAGTTATTCAACATTTCATTTAATTTCCATTTTATTGTGAAATGAAAAACAGCTTCTTGCAATTTTACTTAAATAACCAATTTTGATACTGTTGTATTAGTCTTCTAATAGCATGAAGGCCCAGAAATTAAATTGTTCCACTTTCTTATCCATAATTATGCGCAATTAAAATGGTTACAGACCTTAAAGTTTTCTTCCAAGCTCCAGACCCTTCAACTGTCATTTTTTATTATCTTGAAGCCCAACACTTTTTAGTAACACTTTGTATACAGAGAGTTAAGTGAGAAAGGAAGTATTATATTTAACTGATGTGGGTGTTCTTTAATTAATCAGAATTAGCTTTTTGATATGGGTACTCATTATTTTCTTTGAAAAAAAATCACCGTAGATGTGTGATTCTTCTATGTCTGTTGCTCTTCAAGAAAATAGTTAATTGCGGAAAACTGGAAGGTTACCTTTTTAAAATAAATAATCAGCATCACATCAGAAGAGCTCTTAATCCAACTTTCAGATTTGCATTCACAGGAAACCTGCAGTATTTGTGATGAGCAGCGTTCCCTCTGACTTTTGATGTTCCTTTACATTTATTCATAAGGTAGGAAGAACAATCACAACAAGAAGTTGGAATAACAAGAGTTTCATTTGTTTCCTTTTAACAACTTCTAATAGCTATACACTGAAATATCAAAAACTCTCTATAAGGGAGCAAGGTCAGAAGTAAGTCCCCATCTTCAACTATAGAAAAAAATGATCATTTTTTTTCAAGATTAGTTGATTCAGTTTATTACCAAAATGTCAGTAGCTTATACTAAATAGATAGCTTTAACTACAATTACCACACTCCACCCTCATTAAGACACCCTCTTCAAGATCTAAGTGTTTTGAGCATTTATAAAGAAGTGTTACCCTAACAAGAGTGATAATGAGTTAACTGTACATGGGAGGCAAGGTACAGCTGAATAGCTAAACTTTAAAGAGATCATTAAAGCAATATTCTCCTTCTTAAAATTTGTTCACAGCATTTTCAGATGATGTTTTAATGAATATTGAAACTTATGCAGCATCCTGCCCAAAAAGAGTAGAACTTTTAAAAAGCAATGATTAAAACTTGGTAATCTGTTATACACTCTCTCTATTTACTTGGTATTTTTTCCATTAGGAAACAGGATAACATCTCTGAATCTAGTCAGTTGTGGCATGTGCCAGTGTATTATCTGTATTTTTCATCCAAATAAGCAGAGCTCTGCATAGGATAAATAGCCATGTGGAACGCTGGTGAATTATGCATGTTTTCCCTCTAAGCAGTTCATGTATTTTAGAGCTCAAAATATCTTCCTGTGCTTGACTTCATCATTTTGGACTTTGGCTTACACCTCTCCCACAGACTACAGAGTCATTCATTCACACATGGTGAGCAGAGGCAGAACACTCTGCGAAAGAAAACAACACCGACTTTAAGTGGTAAAAGCATGCCATAAGCCATTTCCAGTAGAAACACAAAAAAGATTTTCCAAACACTCCGTCTCACATGAACTTTGTTTTAGCCCCCAAATCTTCTTTGAGCATCACTGGGTTGTGTCATCATGCACTGAATCAAATCTTTTGGTCCACACGTGCCTATCCAGGGCCTGGGGCCTGTAAAATTAGTAGTATAGTGTTGGAGGAATGACTGATAGGCATTGTGCTGGAGCAGCTCGAGCTTTCTTTGTGGATGCAGCTCACAGACGTGAAAAGTTACATGACCAAGCTGGCCAGATCTGAGAGGTGCCACGGCAGAGTCACTGGTGGGGTTTTCAGAGGAGCTTTTCAGAGTTTTCAGAGGGTTTTCAGCTTTTCAGGGTTTTCAGAGGTTGGGTGAAACACCAGTGAAACTTCAGACATGTCTTGAACTGAGCCGTGGAGGAAGGCAAAGGTCAATAAGATGGGAAGGAGCAGGCAGGGCCTGGAGAGCATGGGCTAGGCCTGAGCAAAGGCCCGGAGGAGGCACCAGCCAGTGATGCCAGGAAACAAAAACTAGCTTGGGCAAGAGAGAGAAGTCACTTTCTCAGATATGGGCAGGTCATTATCGAAGACTTACGAGAGGCATGCGTTTGGGTTGGTTTTGAAAAAATGCTGTTGGATTTGGCTTGTTTGCTCTGACTGGTGTTATCCCTACAAGCTGAGTAATAATGGTTGAGGGTCCCTGAGGCTTCTGCCCAGAGCAAGCAATGTGACCCATGGGAGTCAGTCCAGTTTTTGTCCTCATCATCCACTGGACTCCCCAGGCCTCAGGCAAGAAGAAGGATTCAATGGTGGAGGGGACAAGGTCACAGGGACAGGCTTGTGCCTTTTCTGCAGCCCTGGGATTTGTTACTCCTTGGTGCCCCCAAGAACCCCGATGGATAGGCCAGCTGAGAAGCGGTAATGGGCTCATCCTTTCTTTTACAAAGTACCATCAAAGGCAAGTTCACAGTTTTTCCTAAGTTTAATGTTATTATTTGTATTTCTACAGTGTTTTGAGTCATTTAGTTTTTTTTTCCCCTTAGATTTACAATTTGGATGATTTTTCCTTAGGCAAAGCATGTGTGGACATTAAGGCCAGGGAACTCTGGGTTTTGGAGAGCTCTGCCTGGTACAGCTCTGATGATGAGGATAATGATAATGATATAATAATAATTGCTACTCTCTATTGGTCTCTTGATACACTGTTCTAAGAAATCTACATATATTAGCTAATTAAATTTTCAGAACAACCCAGGCAAGCCATTGCTATTGATATTGTTTATGATGATGAATGTGAGGCCCAGAGGGGTTAAGCTTCTCATCCAGGTACAACCAGCTAGCTTGGAATGGAGACCCAGATCTGTACCAGGCACTCTGCTTGCAAACGAGTGCTTTACCACGGCGATGTATGACCTCTACATGACCTTGGCAATGCATTTGTTGCTTATTTACTTATTCATGGATGCCCTCTTAATCCTAGCATTTATACTTGGAGCTTGAAGTCCAGTGGGAATGTCCTGTGAGGGTGTTGATGGTTCTAACACAGGGGGATACAAGCTCCAGGAGCCGATGGACAGTCCCTGTGCTGCGGGAGCCTAAGACTCAGTCTCCAAGCAGACTGAGGTTTGGGGAGAAGAAAGGGGTGTCAGAAGACACATCCCAGGGTGAGTGATCGCTAAGTAATGATGAGATCAGAGGGTAGAGGAGGGCCTGAGAGCTGAAATGAAGAAGTTATTTCAATGCTCTGAGTCTCACCTTCTTCTTTATAAAATGGAAGGGAGGGACTTCCCTGGTGGTACAGAGGTTAAGACTCTGTGCTTCCAGTGTAGTGGGCCTGGGTTTGATCCCTGGTCAGGGAACTAGATCCCACATGATGCAGCTGAAGAAAGATCCTGTGTGCTGCAACTAAGACTTGGTGCAGCCAAGAAAGAAGAAAAAAAAGGAAAAAAAAGAAGAAGGGAACAGTTCAGGGTTGCTGGTAGAATTAAGTGACTCTGATGCATGTCAATAGCCTGGGATGGTGTCTGGCACACACTAGACCTCAGCAGGTAGAAGCCTCGATAACCAAGGGAAGAAAAGAATTAAGCAAACAGGGCTAAGTCCTGTTTGACCCTCTTGTGCAGCTAAGTTGCTTCAGTTGTGTCTGACTCTTTGCGACTCTTTGTAGTCCCCCAGTCTCCTCTATCTATAGGATTCTCCAGGGCAGGAATGCTGGAGTGGGTTGCAATGCCCTCCTCCAGGGGATCTTCCCAACCCAGAATTCAAATGCTCATCTCTTTTGTCTCCTGGATTGACAGGCAAGTTCTTTACCACTAGAACTACCTGGGAAGCCTTCTCAGGGTTCAGATATTACAGGGAGTAGCAGGAAGTGGGAGATTGGGCTGAAGGGTGGGGTTTGGGGGCTGAGCTGTCACCAGAGAGGCCTGAAATTTGTAGATAACAGTGCGGCTGGGAGGGGTACTGTCATAGTTCTTCAGGTTTTGAGGCACGTGCTCAGTAGAACCTGAGTGGCCGTGGAAGTTTGCCCTCTTTCCTCCCACAGCCAACAGGCAGGTGTAGCCCATCCAGAAGAGAAAAAGGTGAGCTAATGGGCTTGGGGGAAAGCCCGGTGCCCCTGGTGAAATCTGCATAACACTGGAAAGAGGTACCCAATAATCAGACTCCCATGCTGTGCTGTGCAGAGTCACTCAAGCGTGTCCAACTTTGTGACCCCATGGGCTGCAACCCACCAGACTCCTCTGTCTGTGGGATTCTCTGGGCAAGAATACTGGAGTGGGTTGCCATTTTCTTCTCTAGGGGGTCTTCCAGACCCAGAGATTAAACCTGTGCCTCCTGTGGCACCTGCATTGGCAGGCGGATTCTTTATCATTTGAGCTCCCTGGGAAGCCCAGTACACGTGTACTAGGTACCATCTCCTGGTCTATTTACTGAGTGTTGTATGGGGACCATTATTGTGCTGAGCGCCAGACAGGCTAGCAGAAAGTTCTCATTGCAACCTGTGGAGGAAAGGAGATGGAGGCGCAGAGAGGTGAAGTAACTTGACTGAGATCTTACAGTGAGCAAGTTCTTGGACCGAGGTCTTTCTTTGCTTCTATTTCACCCCCGTGAGGCCAAATATCCACACCCAGATTTGATACAGACTCTTGGGACACAGTGTGCTAATGATTTGAACAGAGAACTCAATGGGAGCTTAAAAAACAATCTTTTTGCATTATTCACTTCTCATTTTAAGTGGTAAGAACACAGTCCATTGCCTAAAAGATACTTGCACAGCATCAGTCAAAGTGTGTTCATTTGTCATTTGTAGATTGTTTTATTTTTAGATTAATGAAGATCCAAATTAAACCATCGGCGTGCAATCATCCTGATAGTCCTTATCACGTTTTGCTCATTATCACTTCATTTATATTTATGATGAAGAACAGATGGTCCCGATGTCATATTTCAATGTGTATCATATCCAGCTAAGCGGAAATATCTCATATTAGCTGCACTTATCAAAATATTTGTACTTAATAACAACAGAAATCTGAGCTTATGTACTGTCTTGTCACCACGTCGTAGCTACCATTTAGAAAAAGACTCTTTAAATTAGATATGGGAGGAAAGAATGCACTGTTCATTACCACTGAATGAATGCGCTGAACTCTGAACAGCAATTATGGGTTAGTTGTGAGGAGAGAATCATTAAGCTTGAATGAAGAACAGCAGTTACAGTCTGTTGTCTCTGTGGCGTGCTTAGGGCTTTTTATTTAAGTGGCTGGTGAGAGCACCAAGAAGGAAAGGGACAACTTGTGACAGTGGAACGAGAGAATTAGTGACAGACAGTGAACACGGTTGCCACACTTAGGAGCCTGCCTCCTTTCCTAAATGGTAGCTTGAAGAAGAAGCCCGAGAAAAACCTGCTCTCACTTAGAAAACCTTTTAAAATAATAGCCATGTTATTAGTAAGTCCCAAAGGGATGAGGAAATGCAAGAGTCCCATGTTTCCTAAAATAACAATACAATCTTTATGATCCCTTTCTTCAAACAAGTGGCCGAGCTATATGTACTGGGCATCTGTTATGTCCCAGGCAGGTAAGAGGCGTAAGACACGCTCCCTGACCTCAAAAAGTTCATAGTCCCATGTGGAAAGCCAGACACAACAGCAAATAACTTCAGTGATCAAGAAGGAAAAAAAGGTGTGTGCACAGTGCCAGAGGGGCCCAGAGGGAAAGGCTGTGGGGGTCAGGGAGAGTTTCATAAAGCAGATGATTGTGAATCAGGGTTCTGAAGGATGAATAGGAGTTGCAAGGTTGGATAAGAAGGTAGGGATGAAGAACATTCAGTCAGGCAGCAGACTGGTTAAGAGCTGAGTTTGGGTGTTGGGCCAGACAGACTGAGTTTTAGTTCTAACTGCTCACTAGTTGTGTGAAATTGGGCAAGTCCATGCTTTTGTTCCCCTGTAAAGTTAAGCTAATAACTGTACCTACTTCATAAAGGTGTTGTGACATATTTAACACAGTTTTGTGGCTTAGCTGGTAAAGAATCCTCCTGCAATGCATGAGACCTGAGTTCGATCCCTGGGTTGGGAAGATCCTCTGGAGAAGGGAAAGGCTACCCACTCCAGCATTCTGACCTGGAGAATTCCATGGACTTTACAGTCCATGGGGTCGCAAAGAGTCGGATACGACTGAGTGACCTTCACTTTTTCACTGGCATGTAATATGTGCTCAGCTAATGTCAGTTCTTATTAGCATTCCAGGCATAAGAGAAGGATTCAGTTCAGTTCAGTTCAGTTCAGTCACTCAGTCATATCCGACTCTTTGCGACTCTTTGCGACCCCATGAATCGCAGCACACCAGGCCTCCCTGTCTATCACCAGCTCCTGGAATTCACTCAGATTCATGTTCATCGAGTCAGTGATGCCATCCAGCCATCGCATCCTCTGTCGTCCCTTTCTCCTCCTGCCCCCAATCCCTCCCAGCATGAAAGTCTTTTCCAATGAGTCAACTCTTCGCATGAGGTGGCCAAAGTACTGTAGTTGCAGCTTTAGCATCATTCCTTCCAAAGAAATCCCAGGGCTGATCTCCTTCAGAATGGACTGGTTGGATCTCCTTGCAGTCCAAGGGACTCTCAAGAGTCTTCTCCAACACCACAGTTCAAAAGCATCAATTCTTCAGTGCTCAGCATTCTTCACAGTCCAACTCTCACATCCAAGGCATGAAATAGCTGTACCACTTTTGTATTTTCTCAAGGCATTCTAGTAATTTTTGTAATTATGTAACCAGAAAGGCCCAGGAAAGGTTAAAGAGTAAATAGTGTTATAAAAATCTTAAAATGACATTAAAACTATACTTGATGATATAATTTATTACTGATCTGTTTAGAAAACCAAAAGAATAGGAACGGTATTTACTCTAAGCAAGGTTGTTGGAGCCACTGACCAGGGGAACGGCCTCCTGGAAGTGGGAAACTGCAGCACCCCTTGAAAAACAAGGGGTTTAGAGGAGCTGTGGGTCTGGCGTTGAACCCCAGTGAGCCAGGTGCAAAGCGGTCCCATGAATCCCAGGCCCATCACCTTGGGCTGATCACTCTCCAAAAGAGGTGGATGGTTCGTGGGCAAGCTCCACATGTAAAAACCAACCAGAATTCTGCACAAATATGATTTGAGAAAAATATGTTATTTTTAACATGAAAAACAAATTTGACACAACGATGCATGCGGAAGGCTGGTGGTGGTAATTTGGCATTCAGTTGGGACACCTTTTCAGAGGCAGGCGCGTTCAGCTTGTGACTGAATCAGACTCCTAGCTTGCTCGCCAAGCTGGCCTATCGTGGTCTGTGATGGGAGAGTAGCAAAGTCTCCCTGATGGAGTGGAACCGTGGGCACCATCTTGGGTCCTCCTCCGCTCATGGACATTTTAGTGAATGTCAGGAGTTCTTTTGCTTTCATTTGCTCCTTCACTGAAGTGCCCTCTGCTTTCAACTCAGCATGAGTGCCTTTTCGCAGAGGATGGGGAAGAAATCCTTCTCAGTCACAGAGTACTCTGTTCAGATTTCTCTGTGTTCTCAAACCCAGAGCTTCCTAGGTGCCTCTGTGGTCAAGAATCTGCCTGTCAAGCAGGAGACTCGGGTTTGATCCCTGAGTCAGGAAGATCCCCTGGAGACGGAAATGGCAACCCACTGCAGTATTCTTGGCTGGGAAATCCCATGAACAGAGAGGTCTGGCTACCATCCATCGGGTCACAAAGAACTGGACACGACCTAGAGACTAAAACAGCAACAGCAACTGTTATTTCTCTACCTTATGGTGTGTGTTTTCCCAACAGACTCCTGCTCCCTCGTGTAGACGCATCCTGGGCAGGCCTGCCTCACAGCCCTTCCCAGATGCCTGGACTTGCCCAGATCCTACAGAGACCCCAAGCTTAGGCTGTCAAAATGGGACTCTTGCTACACAGTGGCCCTTAACACTCCAAAAATAATAACTTGACACGGTGGGGAAATCCGCAGAGCATAGCATGGTGAGAGCTCAGTGACTCGGGCCCATCATGACCTGCTCCCAGCCAAGAGACTCATGTCTGCAGGCTTTTGATTTATCTCTGGGCCTTGTTCCCTTAAGGTAATGGTATTAGCCACTCCCAGAAGGACCAACTAGGTGCACTGGGTTTGTGTGTGTGCTCAGTCGTGTCTGGACTCTGCAGGCCCATGGACTGTGGCCCCCCGGTCACCTCTGTCCATGGGATTTTCCAGGCAAAAATACTGGAGTGGGTTGTTATTTCCTCCTCTAGGGGATCTTCCCGACCCAGGGATCTAACCCAAATCTTTTGAATAGGCTCATTGGCTCAAAGCATATACCCCAGGAAATTGCTTATGAATCTCAATCCCCAAGGTCAGATAAACCAAGATTCCATTCAGTTCAGTTCAGTTGCTCAGTTGTGTCCGACTCTTTGTGACTCCGTGAATCACAGTACCCCAGGCCTCCCTGTCCATCACCAACTCCCGGAGTTCACTCAAACTCACATCCATCAAGTCAGAGATGCCATCCAGCCATCTCATCCTGTGTCGTCCCCTTCTCCTCCTGCCCCCAATCCCTCCCAGCATCAGAGTCGATTCTATTAGGCCAGTGGAATAATGGGGATAGACCCCATTATTCTATCCAAGCAATGCTAGGGGGGTGGTCTATCCAAGCCATGCCAGGTCTTGAGCAAGATCATGACCGTGGGCTTTGGGGTCAGATGAAGCAGGCTTGATACTTGTCTGGCAGCTTACAAGTCATGTGACCTAGGCCCATCCAGTTACCTCCATATCGGTTTTCTCACCCGTGAAAGGGGTAAAATCTTGTGCACTTATGGGTTTTATGGATAATTCTACATGATAATGAGTGCAAAGGATTTGCCCTGGGGCTGGCACTCAGGAGGCTCTTGGGAACAGAAATTGTGACCAGACATCCAAGGAGAAGAGGGCTGCACTCCAGGTCTGGGCATGCAGATGTGATGAGATGGGAAAACCCAATGAGAGTGAGAAAAACTTAAGGGCAGAAGCATTTCTAACAGAAGAAACAGCAAAGCGGAGGCATGGATAAACATGAAGTTGGGTGCGAGGTGTTGGAAGCCTCCCTACAGAAGAGCCTCTTGGGGAATTTTCTAGATCTCAGGGAGAGGGCTGGGCTCGGAAGCCTCAGCTTACTGTGCGGCCTCTGCACGGCTCCTGGTTAAGTCCAGGCCCCTTTAGAATGTCAGCAGAGCCAGGTCTAGATTAGATGGTGAGCCACTGCCTGCTGGCCTCGTGGATTTTGGGCACATCCACGCTGCTGCCATCCATATCATCTCCTTGATATAATGTCAGTGATAAATGCCAAGTTTGATTCTTGCATTTTCTTAATAGCAAACCACTGACTTAAAAGAAAAAAAAAGTAATGACAGGCTAAAATCAACTCAACGCACTCTCAGTTCAGTTCAGTTCAGTCGCGCAGTCGTGTCTTACTCTTCACGACCCCATGGACTGCAGCGCTCTAGCTAGGATTTATTAAGCATCTCCTGTGTGCCGGGTAGGACTTCCCTGGTGGCTTAGATGGTAAAGCGTCTGTCTATAATGTGGGAGACCTGGGTTCGATCCCTGGGTCAGGAAGATCCCCTGGAGAAGGAAACGGCAATCCACTCCAGTACTATTGCCTGGAGAATCCCATGGACAGAGGAGCCTGGTAGGCTTCAGTCTATGGGGTCGCTAAGAGTCGGACACGACTGAGCGACTTCACTTTCATGTGCCTGGTGGGCTTCCCTGGTGGCTCACTGGTAAAGAGCCAATGACTTGGCGTCTGAGCACTCACAGGCACACATGTGCCTAGTATTGTATCTTAGACTGTGATAGGTGGGCTTAATTTATTCATGTTTCAGTTTATTCATCTCTTAAATCAAGATGGAACTAAACAGCCTCTGAAGGCTTTTTTTAAAAGAGCTCAGAATTTTGCTGGATGGATAATTTTACTTTTGCTATGAGAAAAATTACATAAAACAAAATATGAATCTAACCGAAAAGACCCTGATGCTGGCAAAGATTCAGGGTGGAAGGAAAGGGGGCAACAGAGAATGAGATGGTTGGATGGCATCACCGACTCAATGGACATGAGTTTGAGCAAACTCCAGGAGATGGTGAAGGACAGGGAAGCCTGGTGTGCTGCAGTCCGTGGGGTTGCAAAGGGTCAGACACAGCTTAGCAACTGAAGAACAAACAAATGAATCTAACCAAGTAAGTATGGGATACTAACAATCAGCTAAATTCTGAGTTCACAATCATACCTGTTAAGCAGAGGTCACTAAGTCTGGTCACAGTCTCATCTGAGTACCTAGCATGGAAAAACATTCTAGAATTGGCCGGCAAAGACAGCAGCTCCAATTCAGACCTCAAATCACACACCACTCTGAACTGTGAAGGAGAGAACGTTGAGATGCCACTTTCCCTTTGAGAATCTGTGAACCTAGCATTTGCTCGACTTGAAATTATTAAAGGCGAGGTTTTTCTATGTCAGGTCTGATGGGAAGATTTCTATGTTTGGCGACTGTAATCACAGATGGATTGAGACGATTCGTTCCTCTTCTGCTGCTTATGAACAAGCACAATTAGAAGTTGACAGCAAACACGTTTCACAAAAATTATCACATTTAGTGTGATTCCCATAATAAAAACAGGAGCAGGCACAGGAGTCTTTTCAATTTACACAAAGAGCCCTGGGGTCTCTTGACAGTCAGTGCCGCTCCAATGTTTCTAAGTAAACTTTACTAGGAAAACAGATCGAACACTCCTGAGATTTGGTTAAATCTTGGTTTAAGAAACACACGTGCGCTCACACACGCACATATCATGCTTGCCCTCACACCTTATGTATTCTCTTTCTTTAGCCAAAGCGTTCCCATTAATACCACCCAGGTATTAGAAGGGGTTTGGAGGGTTCTATTGTCCACATCGTATATGCCAAGTCTTGAAGGGACTCCTTAGACACAACTGGCTTCTAATCTCATTGTAATTAGCAACACTTTTTTGTACTTTCAGAAACCTACTGTATATGTTATCTGATTTAATCCTCATAACAAACCTAAGAGCTATAGATAGAGGAAGCCTTTTCCATGTTTTTTTTTAAATTTTAATTTTTTCATCTGTGTTGTTTTACAGGGGAAAACGGATGTTCAGAGAGGAGAAAGTAACTTCCAAATAACTCTGCTATTAGGTGCTGGGCGAATCTTGAATCCTGGGTTGGACCTTGCCTCCATATTCATGTCCTTGACTCTTTAAGCATCAGAAAAACAAGAAATGGACACATAAATTATGTATTCGTTCTGAAATGTTTGTGAGAGCCTGTGTTGTTGCTGCCTACCAGGTGGCCAATTCAGTGCAGCTGGAGAGGTGCTTATTACTGCTTTTTGCCTCATCATCACCCTTTGGGAAACTGCCCCTCACCCATTCCATAAGAGTACTGTTCTCTCAGCTAGGTTTGATCAAGGCTGACTCTATTCTCCTACCACAAAGGAAGGGAGTGTCTGTCCTTGACTGGCCAGTTAAAATACTCCACACACCCATGGAGTGATTGGCTCAGACATAGCATGTGACTTCAAGTGGGCCAATCAGAATCTGCCATAAGACTTTCACCAGTGGTTTCAGCAAAAACATTTACTTTTTTTCTGCAAAACGTCCAGGGATCACCTTGTCTCCATGGGGAGAAAAAGCATTTGAGGATGGAGAAAAGAAGAAGCAAATAGAGCTGAGAGATAGGGTGCAAGAATCCTGATGGCTTCCTTTGAGCTCTGGATCCAGCAGTGCCAGCCTAGACTTTCCAATCATTTGAGGTAACTCAGGCCCTGTTCTGGGCTTCCCAGGCAGTGCTAGTGGTAAAGAACCCACCTGCCAGTGCAGAAACATAAGTGATGTGGATTTGATTCCTGGGTTGGGAAGATCCCCTGGAGGAGGGCATGGCAAACCACTCCAGCATTCTTGCCTGGAGAATCTCATGGACAGAGAAGCCTGGGGAGCTATAGTCCATTGGGCCACATAGAGTTGAACATGACTGAAGCAACTTAGCACAAATCCTGGCAGGCCCTGTTCTAAAATTCACTATAATTAGAGTGATTCAGGTGATGGATAAGACAGAGAGGACTTGTCCATTCTACTGAAGACTGACAACAAACCAATAAAAAAAAGTAATTTTATACATATATAAAATTTCAAAATGTGATATGTGTTATGAAGGTAAACACAGGCAGAAAGCTTTGATTTGGACAAAAATGCAATACCGGAGGAAGGAACAGTAGGTACAGTCCAATAAGGAACATGTATGATTTGTTAGTGTTACTTATGTTGAAATTTGAATAACAGGAATAATGATGATAATGATCTTGACGATAACAACAACCTCAATAATTGTAACAGTTAATATTTGTCAACTCAGTATATCTTAAATTATTTCATCTAATTCCCACAAATCCTGCAAGGTAGGAATTACTGTATCTGTGTTTCACTGATGAGGAAACGAGGACAAGACTAATGGAGTAACTTGCTTGAGGCCCATAGCTGGTAAACTGCAGAGCCAGACTTGCACTGAAGACTGGCTCCAAAGCCCCTGGTTTTTAATTTCTAGGGTGTGTTGCCAGCAAAGAGGGGAGTCACGTTCCAGATGACAGGTACAATCGAGAAATTTTCTATGAGAGGAACAGAAGGGGAAATCTGGGAGTATCCCGGGGCTTACATCAGCGCTGTTCTTTAATATCTTAGTATACATCTGTTGACACTAGCGTTTATCAACTGCTGGCACATGCCTGGCACTGGAATGCTGAGTACACACGGCTCAGCCCCTGCCCACGGGAGCTCACCCCTCACCATTTGGAGAGAACACAGACAGTTGAACCCACATGCATGCAACACTGGGCCGAATAGAAGTTTAATTTCCCAACGGCGCTCCATATTCAGTCTTTTCCTCTGCTCTCCTTCCTCTTCATCACCCCTTATTTCTCATTTCTTACATCTTATTTCTCCTTCTGAATGGAGCTAAGTTGGAAATGGAACTTTAGTGGTGGATAATTAGACAGTAAATCCCCTTTGCTTATGTGCCACTCGATCCATCACCTGCTATTTTGCTTTCTGTGAGTTACTACGTGTGAGTTACATATGGGCTGGATGTGAAAATCCAGCCTCATCAAATGCAGACCTTTCCCTGTTCACTTCCCTTCCCCCTTTATTCCATTGGTCTTTATTCATTGCTACCCCTCACCGCCCCACCTCCCCCAGGTTTGACAAAAGCAGATTCTTCAAAATTGTCCTTCTGGGACTGTCTATTTCATTTTGAACTTGACACAAAATTACTATTTTTGACAGTTGAACTTTTCAGCATGCTTGATACAAATATTTTAATATCCTGTTACCTGAGCTGAGGGAGAGATAAAGTTTTACACCAGACACCTACAGTGGCAAGGGAATATGTTTTCTGGTGACTGATTTAAAGGTACAGTAATAGGAAAATGGTTAATGAGCTAACCATACTTTTTAGGGCAAAGGTCAGCAGGGAAAGCAAACCTGGTAACTCAGCCAGAGCTATGGGACTCACGTGAGGGAAGAAAAGTTGCCTGTCAGACCGTGCAACAGTTTCGCCCCAAATTCATGCCCAAGAGGCAGAAAGGAAAAAAAATCAGTGGACAAGCAGAATGTCTCCTGACTCACTCCAAGGGATGGAGGGCAGGTTGGGGAGAAAGTGGCTTGGGTGGTAAGAAAGGAAGGTTCATGAGTGTTGGTGTGCTGGATGTGATGGAATGTCCATTGCTCTCTTTGAAGAAGTGTTGTGTGGTAGGTCATTTGGGTAGCAGAATAGATATCAAAATATTGAATATTTATCTCAAGTCCATATGTTCAGCCAACCAAAAAAGATGGAGAGTTAGGCATGAGAAGGCAATGATGCTGGCAGGGCAGAGCCTCTAAGAAACTAGAATGATAAACAAAGCTTCAGGAACCTTAAAGCAACTCTAGCCCATAGAACTTTCCGGAATGATGGAGAGTTTTCTTTTCTACACTAAGGTGGTAACCATCCCTTGGCTATTGAGCCATTAGAATGTGTCTAGTATATCTGAGGAACTGAGTTTTTAACTTTATTTGATTTTAATTAACTTAACTTTAAATTTCGTCACCACTTGTGGCTAGCAGTTACCAGATTGAACAGGTGGGAACCTCAGAGGAATCCCTAAGATACTGGCTCAAGCCCCTTAATAGAACTTGGCTTCTCACAAGTTTCTTTTCTCTCTACTAATTGGTGTCTTTGTTCTCTGTGACTTTTTTTTTCCCACCCTTGTTTCTGCTCAGTCCTAGTTTCTGCATCTTGATAATTCTGACTTACATGGACTGTCTGCTCTTTATATCAACAGTATTAATTTTCCATTGTGGATAATGATGTCACCCAAAACTTAGTGGCTTTAAATAATACCCATTGATCATCTCGTGATTCCACAGGACAGGAGTCCAGGTAAGGTTTAGCCATGTCCTCTGCTTTAGAGCCTCGCAAAGCTGCAGCCTCATCTGCAGTTTGACTGGGGAAGGCTCAGCCTCTAAATGCATATGCTTGTTGGAAGAGTTTGATATGTAACGGGCTGTTGGACTGAGAAACTCAGTTTCTTGCTGGCTATTGGCTGGAGATTGTCCTCAGCTTCTTGCCCTCTGGGCCTTCCCAAAGGGTTGCTTGCTTCTTCAAAGACAGTAAGACAGAAGTCTCCTCCCAGGCTGGGTAGTACAATCTCGTGTAACGTAATCATGTGTGCACACACATACACACAATCACACACGTCTTGTAGCCTTTGCTGTGTTCTGTTGACTAGAAGCAAGTCACAGATCCTGCCCACACTCAGCGGGAGGGGACTGCACAAAGGCAGAAGTGCCAGGCAGCAGCATCCTGGCGCTATCCTGCAGCTGGTCCCCCATACCATTTCCAGCCTAAACTCATATTGCATTTGGCTTATTATTAACTTGGCATTTCTGTGTTCAAGTTCTGGAAAGAAAGAAATAACTGACCTGGATTATTCCTTTGCATCTGGCTATCTTACACATTCTAGCCTCAGGTTGGGTGGGCCACCTCGTTGGGTCGATCTGCCCTGACCAGGGGTGAAGTTACACACGGTGGGCATGACTGGGTCAGGCAATGACTGAGTCCCTTGTACAGAAAGTCAAATGGGGCCATGCCCAACAATGTGGGTCCATGGTGAGATCACACCCTGCACGTGTAAAAGGCATATGAAATTCTACTCCTCAAGACTGAGAGAGGCAAAGAGGTTTTCTTTATTCTCTTTTGCTCACAGCCTTTATCTGAGGTCCAGAGAGAAGAGAGCTAGAGGAAAAGGGACCCTTTGAAACTGGATTTAGTTACATTTTAGACAAATGAAAGGAAATGCTACTTTACAGAGTAGAAAGTAACCTCCCTGGAATGCTTCATTTCAAAAGCAAAGAGGGCTAGGAATATACATGGATTTAAAGATATAAATGACATCGTCATAAATTATGTCTATGAAAATAATCCAAATGATTAGCAGTATGGGAACAGTTAAACAAATTACAGCAAATTAACATTACGGGATGTTACGCAACTTGTAAGAATGATTATATGGAAACTCAAACAATGTAGAAAAGTGTTTTTGATCCAAAGTTGTAAGAAATAATGCAGAATACAAAAATTTAAATGTGAGAAATTATGACTTTGTAAAATTATATCTGCATGGAATAGAGCATGGAAAATGTTTGATTAGAGAGTAGGAGTGTCTTTTTCTCTAAGTATCCTTATAACACTTACTACGACAAAAGGTTTAGAAGTAAATGATTACGAATAATAGCTAACATTATTTGATGTGACTCTGTGCTAAATACTTTCCATGCTTTCAGCAGTGTGGTCCCGGCCATTACCTCTAATTTGCAGACGAGGAAACTGAGGCTCCAAGAGATCAAATAGCTTGCTCAGCCAGATGGAGGGACTTGAACCCAGGCTGACTGGCTGTTGAACGAGGGCTGTTTTAATCAGTTTGAAATGCTATGGGCAAAGCACGTGAGCCTGTAAACTCTTCAATGACATGTAGAATATTTGAAACTTAACAAAGCAAAACAATGCATTTGGTCCAACTTCAAAGTCACACTTGCTAAATGTAGGATGACATGTCCATAGAACAGAATATTATATTAACATGACTGTGAAGTTTAGGATTCACAACAATGAAAGTTTTCCATTTTGCAGGAATTCCTGATTGCCTGTGCAGCTGATTGTTGTAACGTTAGCCACTGATAGATCAAGTGAGTTGCTTTCGGCTACATGATTTCACTAGTAACAGAAAAATTATTCCCCAAATTTTTGCAGGGAGTATAGGGTGTGGTGAGTCTTCCCTGGTGACTCAACGGTAAAGAATCTGCCTGCAAAGCTGGAGATGTGGGTTTAACTCCTGGGCCAGGAAGATCCCCTGGAAGAGGGCATGGCAACCCACTCCAGTATTCTTGCCTGGAAAATCCACGGATGGAGGAGCCTGGAGGGCTACACTCCATAGAGTTGCAGAGTAGGGCGAGACTGAAGTGGCTGAGCACCCCCACACAGGGTGCAGGTACAGTGAGGAATATTTGATATGATGTGGGATCTAGAACCTGGGAAAGTCTAAGAACAGACCTGTCCAGAGCCCATGCTGTCAATCAGCTTTTGTCTATTCTGCCTCTTACCTACCCAGGCATGGCCCTTTGAGGCAGTGGGGGAGAAGTGGAGAAGGAAAGGCAAAGACCTGGGATGAGGGTCGGGGGAGGTACAGGAGGGGAAAGAGGCGGGAGAGGGGAGAGACAGCTCTTACCCTAAGAAAGTACCTTCCATTCATCCCAAAGCTGACTCTTTAGGATATAGCATCTGAGTTTTTCTTCTGTTCTAGTGTGAGTACAAGCTTTGCATATGTGTGTGTGCACGTGTGTGTGCACACACACACGTGCACACACACATGCACACGTGGTATTTGTGTGTGATGCTCAGGGTCTGTCTCCGTGGCAGAAGCACAAGAGGTAGGGTACCCCTACCTTTCTCTGCAATTACAATTTTATGGGTCTTCATTTTTTAAGAGGTTGCAAACCCAAACTGTAGCACTCTCCAGAGCCAATCGTGTGATTTAGGGGAGCTGAACTGTGCACTGTCTCTAAATAACAAGCTGCCAGTTAACAGGCCAACCTGCCACGCTCCTGAGTGAGTGCTTAATAAACTACGAGAACTTGCTCTAATCTTTGCAGCTTATCATACCCATGTTTCAAAGCAAGTTGTAACTCAGGCTTTGCTCTCTATGGCAGCCACATTAAGGGGGATTTGAAGGCTCATCCCAGCAGCATCCTCAGTTTTGGGGGTGCCCATCAGGCCACTAATGCTCTTTCCTAAAGCAAGTGACCCACAGGGCTTTGAACGTCAAGTTGCTTGAAATGTCATTAATATGTTTTCCTCCCCTTTCCCTATCCTTCCCCCAGACTTCTTTCTCTACCGAAATATCATTCTTGACTTACAGGTGGCTTTTGAATATAGCTTTTCATTAAGTCACTGGAAGCAAGTGAATGAGAGGAGGCCTCTCTGCCCCAACTGTGAGTCATTTAGGGATCGAAGATAACATCTGGGGACTGGGGCCTCTTACATTTCTAGCCTTGCAAACTCATTTTTGATGACACCTTTTAAATAACATTAATGGCCGTTTTTTCCTTTCTGACCAAGCACTGGGATCTGGCTGTGATAACTGCAAGCCGTATGTTACTTGATCCGGGTAATGTAGAATAAGTACCGGCCATTGCACCTCATTACACCACTGCGATCAATGGCGGGTCGATGTTTCAGCTACAGCTGCTCTGGGAATTGAGCTGACATGAGCACTGTGATAGGTTAGATAGGGTGGGGGAGAGGGAGAGTGGAGGCCCATGCAAATGGCAGAAATTAGCATCCGGCCAATAGGTTCTGAAATGCAATATGCAACTCAGCCCAGGACACCTGCTTTGTGTCTCTCATTTTCTCTTGGATACAATGTGATGATCATGGGATAAACGAGTCCTTCAGCTTGTACTATGCCTCATAAAAGGTCATGGAAATGCCAGAGAATGTTAAATACCACGGAAATGTTCGGAGAATAATTCCATGGCACATCATCCAATTGTTTTTGATGGTCAGTTTCGTGGGCTCAGTTGACACCCTGCTTCAGTCTAGATCAGTCTGTAGATGGCTTTTTAAAAATATTTGCCTGGTATAAAACAATGATCAACCATCCAGAGTGGTAAAAGGACTTTGGAGTTACCATATCCTTTATCATCTGAAATAGGGCACTTTAGGGAACAGAACAGGGTGATCTTCATAATTACTCTGGGACAGGGGCATGAACTTGGACTGTTCCCAGGAAAATGAGGCTTATGGCAGCCAAGACATAGGGCACAGCTATGATCTTTGTTCACCATCTTTTCCCTTACAGCCAAAGCTAGTGTCACCTGGAAATGACAAAGGTTATGAGCTTGGCCCTTCTCCATCCTGGCTGGGTGAGAAACATCCCACTGGCCCTCTGAGTTCAACAAGGCTATGTTAACATAGGCCTGGAGCTTCTGAGAGAAATCTAGGATAAATATAGAGATGAGAGTCACCCCTGCCTATGGATATATAGGGACCCTTCATGGGAAAGCCCCACTTTGAAAAATATCATTATGGAAGTCATGAAGGCAGGAGAGGGAAGAATCCAGAGAAGGGAGGAGAGCCAGTGCAATGCAGGGCCAATCGTGGGAGGTGAGAGAAGGAGGAACAGGCATGCACTGGATCTGGCAGCCAGCGCCCCCAGGTGGCCTCTGATGGTCCTGCCTTCAGGTATTCACGTCCTGTGTGGTCTCTCCCGGGAGAAGGCGATGGCACCCCACTCCAGTACTCTTGTCTGGAAACTCCCATGGACAGAGGAGCCTGTTAGGCTGCAGTCCATGGGGTCGCTGAGTCAGACACGACTGAGTGACTTCACTATCACTTTTCACTTTCATACATTGGAGAAGGAAATAGCAACCCACTCCAGTGTTCTTTCCTGGAGAATCCCAGGGACGGCGGAGCCCATTGGGCTGCCATCTGTGGGGTCGCACAGAGTTGGACACGACTGAAGCGACTTAGCAGCAGCAGCAGTGATCTCTCCCGCACCACTAGGGACGACCTGTGTAACCACTAGGATGTTGCTGAAATGATGGAATGTGGCTTTTGAAACTAGGTCGCTGAAGACATTGCAGCTTCCCCCATCATTCACACGCCATGAAGATATTCAAGCAGTCCTGTGGTGGGGTCCTGGTGGTGGTCCTGGTGAGGTCTCCTGCCATGTAAGTGAGTCATTTTGGAGACAATGTGATTGCAAAGAGTATGTTCCTTTTAGATTTCCCACAAGCAATGTCCACCCGCTTCTTTTCAAGGAGACAATATTATAAGATGCCACTAAAAGTATGATTTAAGACACTGTGTGCAGAAACCTGCCTTTTACTTTATAGCCACGCTTGTTGTTTTCTAAGGAAATAGTTTGAGCCTCTTAACTTTTCTTCCTCCCCTCACATTTTTCTATAGATAAAGTTTTATGGCATAGGACAACCCATATAAAATGTATCTACAAGAATTCCTCTAAGTGGGTCAGCTTGTTCAGCCCACCTGGGATTACTGGATGATGTCCAAAGGGCATAAACCGTTTCTGAAAGACAACTGCAGTGACATGGTGTGACCTGAATCTGTTTGATTGAAAAAAAGAGAAAAATGGAGGCGTGGCCGCGTGGCCCTGCCAGAGTTTCCTGACAATTCACTTCCTTTGAAGAGTAAAACTGTGTATGGCATTTGCAGGGCGAGCTGAGATTTCTCTATTAGCTTCGTCCAGACCCAGAGCCTCCCTTTGTCCTGTGTTTCCCTGGCTAAACCACATTCCTGATCTACTCTAAGTCATGAATTAATAAAGAACCTACCAACTGCCCTATCTGGAGGAGCCTGTTTAATCTTTCATGGTTCCAGGAAGAATGCCCTTTGGATGGCTATTTAGAAATAGCCTTTTTATTACTCCATCCTCCTGAATAGTTGATCAAAACAAATGATCTCTCTCTCTCTCTCTCTCCCTTTTAAAGGTAATTTAAAACCTACTTGGTTTTACAAAATGAGAAAGGAGGGAAGGAAAGGGAACATTCAGGGCTGCTATGTACAGCTGTATAGGTTGTGCACTGTGCAAGATGTGCAGCAAAGGAGAGGAGTGTGGCTGAACTCCAGACCACACTTCATTTGCTCAAACGTGGGCCCTGGCCAGGAGGCGTACTCACTGAGAGGAGAGGCAGCTATTGGTGAGACACCCGGCCTGTCTCGGCCAACACCTGTCCTACCAACATCATTTCTCTCCTCCTCCTTCTCTTTGTCTTCTCTCCTCACGTTAGCAAAAATCCTATATGAAGTCTCTTGTAATTTGTTTTTCTCCCTGAGGAAAGGTTAATTCTTACAGCTGTAATTCATTTACAGGATGTTAGACACAGGAGTAGTTGAATGCCTGAGATAATTTGAAAAGCCCCTTTGAAGCTCTTTCTTTCAGGTTTGCTAAAGGGTCTTTCCCCAGCCTGAATTCCTGCTGAGGCCCCAAGGCATCACACAAGTGGGATCCCTGTGGTGAGACTGATATCCAAGGAGGGGTTGACTGAGCCAGGACACCCATGTTAGGACGTTTGGGGGAAACTAGACAGAACTGGGGTTTAGAATCTACTCTTCTCAGAATTCCCTGCTCTTCTCATCTACAAACAATTCCTTCCAAGGGTTTTTTTTTTTTTTTTTAATGTTTGTGACTATATATATGCCCAAACCTGAGCTTTATTTCATTTTATTAAAAAATTATTTATTGGCCGCACTAGGTCTTAGCTGATACATGTGGGATCTTCTCTGTGGCCTGCAAACTCTTAGCCTGTGCTTCTAGTTTCCTGACCAGGGATCAAACCCAGATACCCTGCACTGGGAGCTCAGAGTCTTAGCCCCTGAGCCACCGGAGAAGCACCTCCAAGGGTTTTAATCCAGCTTTTTAATGTTTGATGTCAGCCCAAGATGTCAGGTCTTTTTTCATATTCATTTGGCATCCCTTTCTCCAGGTGGTCTGAACACTTGGGACAGAGGTCTGAAATCCACAGATCATTCGAAAGTACTTGATGAAAGAAAGTTTTCATTTTCTCTCTCTTTTTAATCAGAGCAGGCACAAGCCATGGAAATGATAATCTGAGTTTTATCCTGGCCATTTCCCATCTCCTGCCATGGTGAGCACCATGGGCTAATTTAGGAGGGTTGCTATGTTTTCTTGTCTTTGTGACATTATGCTTTCTTCTCCTAAGGGTGGTATCATGTAGGATGGGCTGGAGTGAATTCCTCATTTTAACTTCTCTTAAAGGCTTGGAAATGCAAAGAAACTTGACAGTGACCAGGTGATAGACACAGGGAGCACCCGAATGGGAATCCAGGTCTCTGCCTCTCTCCTAAGTCTAGCCCTGATCTTGTCACCGAGCAGAAGACAGACTCGGAAACCCCTGGTGGTGTTGCTGTATTTTGTGTGTTTAGTCAGCCCCTTTCTTCCACTCTCCTGTTTTCCCTTTGTGAGCAGAATAGCTCTGAAGACAGGACCGCCTTCATGAAGTCCTCACTGTCCTTCACATCACGGACAGCAGTAGTGATGAATGACTTAGGTCCTTAAGCCAGTATCGAAGGTTGTACTGGGTCCAAAACTTGCTTTTGGGGCTAGCGTTACGAGTTTCTCCTCTCTTTTCTAAACTGGAGGGGAAATTATTCTTACAAGGTCTCAAGGACATCCAGACAATGGAGTTTTATTCAGTTTTGTTCAGCACAGAGGCGCTTTGTGGGCTGTAGTCCAAGGTGGTCTCAAAGAGTCTGACACGACCAAGCAACTAACTCCTAGAGTGTACAATACCAACAGTGAATCCTAAGGTAAACTTTATGGACTTTGAGTGGTTATGATATATCAATATTGATTCATTGTTTGGTTAAAAGAAAAGTGTACCATGCTGGTGAATGGCATGACAGTGGAGCACGCTGCGCATGTGTGCAGGTGGACGTGTATGGGAAAGCTCTGCACCTTCCTCTTCATTTTATAGTAAGCCTAAAGCTACTCCATAAGTTTGTCTTAAAAGTATTCAAGGAACTATAGCCGAAGGCCATCTCCACTGGAACTCAGCCCCGTTTGGGTATATGATGACAGAAGTCAGTGCCTGTATCCACAAAAACGCTCATAGAAACTTGATTCATAACAGCCAAACACTGGAAACAATCCAGATGTCCACTGACAACAAATTGTGCTTGATGTGCCGTGGAGTACTACACAGCAGTGAAAAAGAACAGATCACAGCTCTAACCAGCAATGTGGAAGCGTCTTGCAGACACACTGTTGAGCAAAATCAAACAGACACTGAAGAGTCTACATCATGTAATTCCATGTGTATAACATTCAAAAGCAGATTGAACTGATGAATGATGGTTTAGCTCAGTTCAGTTGCTCAGTCGTGTCCAACTTTTTGTGAGCCCATGAACCACAGGACGCCAGGCCTCCCTGTCCATCACCAACTCCTGGAGTCCACCTCGACCCATGTCCATTGAGTCAGTGATGCCATCCAACCATCTCATCCTCTGTCATCCCCTTCTCCTCCTACCCGCAATCTTTCCCAGCATCAGGGTCTTTTCAAATGAGTCAGCTTTCTGCATCAGGTGGCCACAGTATTGGAGTTTCAGCTTCAACATCAGTCCCTCCAGTGAACACCCAGGACTAATCTCCTTTAGGATGGGCTGGTTGGATCTCCTTACAGTCCAAGGGACTCTCAAGAATCTTCTCCAACACCACAGTTCAAAAGCATCAGTTCTTCGGTGCTCAGCTTTCTTTATAGTCCAACTCTCACATCCATACATGACTATTGAAAAAACCATAGCTTTGACTAGATGGACCTTTGTTGGCAAAGTAATGTCTCTGGTTTTTAATATGCTATCTAGGTTGGTCATAACTTTCCTTCCAAGGAGCAAGTGTCTTTTAATTTCATGGCTGCAGTCACCATCTGCAGTGATTTTGGAGCCCAGAAAAATAAAATCAGCCACTGTTTCCCCATCTATTTGCCATGAAGTGATGGAACCAGATGCCATGATCTTAGTTTTCTGAATGTTGAGCTTTAAGCCAACTTTTTCACTCTCTTCTTTTACTTTCATCAAGAGGCTCTTTAGTTCTTCTTCACTTTCTGCCATAAAGATGGTGTCATCTGCATATCTGAGGTTACTGATATTTCTCCTGGCAATCTTGATTCCAGCTTGTGCTTCTTCCAGCCCACTGTTTCTCATGATTTACTCTGCGTATAAGTTAAATAAGCAAAGTGCAATATACCAGCCTTGACGTACTCCTTTTCGTATTTGGAGCCAGTCTGTTGTCCCATGTCCAGTTCTAACTGTTGCTTCCTGACCTATATACAGGTTTCTCAAGAGGCAGGTCAGGTGGTCTGATATTCCCATCTCTTTCATAGTTTTCCATGCAAAGGGCACAAGGGAGACTGCAGGGTGCTGGGGGTGCTCTACATCTTGATTGGGTGGTGGTCGCATGGGTGCACACACGTGTAAAACTCTGTCACTTAACGTGTGCACTTTATGTGCGTTATACTTCAATTTTAAAATTTAATTAACCCCCGTCCCCAAACCACTCAAGGACGTGGGGTTGTTGGGAGTGGATGCTGGTCCTGCTAGCTGGCCAAAGTCTCTGAGGCTGCCCGTTGCAGAGCCCTTCCAGTGTGTTGTTCATCCCTTGGTCCGTCAGGAAAGTATGGAACCAGTCACAAGGCTCCGGGTCCAGGGCCTGGAGTGCCTGTGGCTTGGTCTTGACATCTTCATTCCCACTGACTCCTTCCGTGCTGCTCATGTCCTCTTTTCTCATGGGCAGACTCGCAGTGGGCTTGTTGCTTGCCTTGCACTTGAGCCTTCTTGAGGCACCCCCCTTCTCGTTACCAGCATCTTTCTCCCGGGGCTCTGGTCCCATTTTCCACACCCACAGTCATGGGGCATCTTATGGGCTGGTCTTCTTGAATCATGTTGGTGGGACCCGCCTCTAAGAACTCCCTTACCTGGAGCCTCTTATTGTCATGTCCATTCTTTGATGGACCCTCTGATTATTGGCAGGCCCCTCTGACAACATATATCCATATATTGGACTTCTGGGCCTCTGCGAAGCAGCCCTATAGGTGAGTCACTTCATCTGCATACTGTCCCCAGCTTCCTCTCATTGCCCTCATTCCCTCTCATTCAGGGTCGTATGGATAAGCCCCTAACCACACAGCACACTCCTGCAACCCAGGAAGGGATAATTGACTAGCCTCAGCTGTTGTAGTTCTAATATGCCCGTATCATTCAGAGTACCAAAGGAAACCCAGATCTTTCTTTAAACACCGTAAGACCCAGAGTGTTCAATGAAATGTACACTGACACTTTCTTTTGAGCTCTTTCTTGTGGCATTTCTTTAGAGAGGAAAATCTCCTTTGTAACTGCCCATTAACCACGTATGTTTTGAGGCACGATGAGAGAAAGGATAAAGGAGAAAAAGATAAAAGGATAATGCCCGAGAGAGAGTCCACCAGCAAGGCTCACCACGACGTGAATGGTTTCAAGAACGGGTTCGATCTGTCTCTATCATTTTGTTATTCATGAGACATAAAGCGAGAGAGAGAGCAAAGTAAACACCGCCACTTAGGAGATGGATGGAGCACACAAAGAGAAACGCAGCCACAAAACACAGCAAAAGAGCAGAGCAGTATAGGCAGAAAAATTACATCTGGATTATTTTGCTTAAATAGAAGAAACATAAATCACACCGAGAGGCTCAGGGCAATGTGCACTGGCGTGATAATGAACAGAACAGCCCCGTCTGCCCTTTCTCTTCCTCGCTGAGTCAAATCTTACCCCTCCTGTGTGATTCTGCACAAGTCCCAGGCGCCAGCCATGCCCCCAGTTCTCCTGCTTGGTCCTGCCCAGTCCTGTCCCATCCAGCCCTGTCTACTGTGGTCTTGCCCCGGCTCTGTGCCCCATCACTGGGTATTTCTGCCTCTGCTATTATACTTCCCTACTAATTCCATTGGTTATCTGCCTTTGTCTTTGCTTCTCAGACTGTCAAGCCTCTTGACGCTCCATGTGTCTTTGTACCTTTTAATGCCCTGGGCTAAAATTCGTCCTTGTAACAGGTACACAATGTATTTGTTTGCCTAAATATCCTCATATATTGGTTGGTAAATTAATTTCAAATGCTGGTGACTAAATTTTTTCTGCAGTCGTGACTGTGCGCAGAAATTCTGCATGCACAGAAGTTTTGGAGGCAGATGGTTAATTATCACTGAGGCATCCACTATAGGACCCTATTTGGATAAACATGTCCATTTATAGCAACTTGAAATGCCTTCAATAGATTGACAAAAACAATGCAACAGGCTCAAAGATTTTCTCTCTCTTGTTATTGGAGTATAATGTATTGTTAGTTTCTGCTCTACAGCAAAGTGAATCAACTATATGAATACATATATCCCCCTTTTTTCAACTTTCTTCCCATAGATTTCTCCAATTATATATTTTTGGAGACTCGCTGAGATTTGAGAACCAATGTCTTTTATCCAATAAGGACATCAGAAAATTAGTGATCTGTCTGTTTACTCAACTAGTGTTTTTAAAATGTTTCAATTCCCTTTGAATAAGAAACAGCAGAAAGGCCAAACTGTGTGTATATCCTATTCTGGGTTCTCTGTGTGCGTTCGTGCTCAGGCACTTCAGATGTGTCTGACTCTTCGCAACGTCATGGGTGGTAGCCCACCAGGCTCCTCTGTCCGTGGAATTTTTCAGGCAAGAGTACTGGAGAGAGTTGTCATTTTCCTCCTCCAGGGGATCTTCCCAACCCGGGGATCAAATCAGCATCTCTTACATTGGCATCATAAATCATAAATCAGAAATATCCAATATTTCTCCTTAGCCTACAAAATTTGCATTTATCCACTTTTCAGTTTGAATTGTCAGTGATACCTAGAGGGAAATGTGCATTTTAGAAATTCTAGACGTGAGTTACAAATTGTGTTCATCGGCAGTGAGTACAGAACATTTCGGTGCCTGTGTTTCCTCATTTATAAAATGAGGATAACAGAACTAACATCAAAGTGTTGTTAGCAGTATTAAATTAGTCAACATGTGTAATATGTAGTCTTAGATGAATGACTGACGTGGTAAGTACTATGTAGGTGTTTATTGAAAAAATAAAAATAAAATAAATTTAACTCTCCTAGCAATGCTGTATGGTCAGTGCTTTCCAAAGTCCTTCTGCCAAAAATAGTTAAAACCTAGCTGATTCATTTATTTTCTGTCCTTAGATTTATAAACAGTGGATATCACCAAGCAATCTTCCCTAACCCTTGGCAGCAATTATTTGTATAGTCTCGCTGTCTCACCTTTATTTGTTTTGAATAAATAAATATAATCATAATGTTCTCAAAGCCCATAGAAATGTTTTCCCGATGCCAAGAGTGAAAAGATAGCCTGCGTCTTTTTTTTTAGTAACTAAGTCAGTTTCACACACGGCAAAGGAGAAGCTTAGCAGAGCAGGAAAATGTCTTGAAATATTAATTATGAATTACTGAGTTTCATAAATTTTTAATTTTTCGGAAAGGCACTAATAACAAGAGCCTTTCCCTTAATGACTCAAGGGAAATGACACATTTGCATTTTATTAAAGTAAGTGCAGTAATACTCTAGTTACCTGATTGTTACTGAAAAACTGGTCATTTAATGTGTGTGCATTTTCCAGACAACAACATCTTGTCCCTTCAATTGTAAAAACTGATCATTTTAACTTTTTTTTAATGGGAATAATCACTCATCTTCTACCATTCAGATCGTATAGGAAAATACACAAAATACTGTACATAATGTTAGTTTTTATATGGGAAACAAGGGTCATCATTTATTTTACTTAATAGTGTTACAGTAACATGTTCAGATAGGTCTTCCCTGGTGGCTCAGTGGTAAAGAATCTGCCTGCCAATGCAGGGGACGTGGGTTCGACCCCTAAGTTGGAAACACCACCTAGAGAAGGAAATAGCAACCCACTCTGGTATTCTTGCCTGGAAAGTTCCATGGACAGAGAAGCCTGGATACAACTTAGCGGCTGAACTACGACATCATGTTCAGAGATCTTGAGACACGAGAGAACTCTTCACCTTTGCACTAAATGGCCACTGCTGGTGCTCTATTAAATGCCGTGTTGGGGTTTTGTTTTTATTAGTTCGCAGAGCACTGTGAGGCTGTTGAGTTTTGCTTGTAAGGTACCAGCTATTGAAAATAATCAAAACTAGTTTCTGGGGATTAAGAAAAGAAAAAGCACATTGAGCAGGTGTTATAAGGATGTATACTTGTAATCATCTGCTCAACAGCAAGAGTAGGCGCTGTTGGTAAAAAGAAGGCAGGGGCTTCCCTGGCAGTCCACTGGTTAAGACTCCATGTTTCCACTGCAGGGGAGGGGGTTCGATTCCTGGTCGAGGGACTTAAGATACATGTGCCATGTGGTGCTGCCAAAAAAGAAAAAAAAATTTTTTAGAAAGAGATGGAAGATAAGAGGGAAAAGAGGAGAGAGAAGAAGGAGGAAAGGCAAAGAGTATCTGGAAACTTCTCTTTCCTACCTGTGACTGATATAACATGGAGGCTGAGCCTGCCCCCAAACTGGGAGGTTGGATGGAGACAGTGAAGGGTTTTGAAGAGCCTGGAGCCAAAGAGGTACCACAGCCAGACTCAGTTCCAGAGAACACATTCTAACTGCTCGTGGGTGCACCCATTCACCCTTCCCTGGTGACACCATACAGATTAGGAAAATGAGGCTACCTTAGCCCTCCATCTGGAAAGGAATCCAAGCTATTTTGGACACTGTAGAAATATTTTCATCAAAAAAAAAAAAAATCTTGTTCAGAAAAGTCAAATTCTGCCAACCTTCTAACACAGTTACTCACAAACACTGTTTATTGATCAGGCTGCATTATAAAAGTTAAGGGCACTGAGTTTTTGAGTTTGAAAAGAAACATTACTGGTGCCCCAGGAGCACCTAAAGGAAATCAGTCCTGAATATTCATTGGAAGGACTGATGCTGAAGCGAAACTCCAGTACTTTGGCTACCTGATGCAAAAAACCCTGATGCTGGGAAAGATTGAAGGCAGGAGGAGAAGGGGACAACAGAGGACGAGATGGTTGGATGGCATCACTGACTTGATGGACATGGGTTTGAGTAACTCCAGGAGCTGGTGATGGACAGGGAGGCCTGGCATGCTTCAGTCCATGGGGTCACAAATAGTTGGACATGACTGAGTGACTGAACTGAGCTGTAGGGCATCTTGGGAATTGAATAATGTCTACAGACCCATCTTTGGGAGCAACACAAATGTGAAAGAGTCAATTTTGACATTCGTTTTTATTGGTATTGTGATTTTGATCATGGTCTGTCCTTGTATCTGGTCTAATTGCTTTCTAAAGCCCTCCCCGATGGTTAATTTCTTAGCCATGGCGCAACTTCTTGGGTGGAAATCAGCCAAAGCCTTCTCTTCAACCTACCCCTCTCATACCTTCAAGGAGAAAGAGGCAGGATATTTTCATAAGAGAAGATTTTGTTAAAGCTATACCTAGCATCTGCTTCTGTGACCATACCAGAGCTTCGTGACAAAGCAACTTTGCCAGGGATTGAAATCCAATTAACTTATAGTCATGCTAATGGCTATACACTGACTCAATGGACATGGATTTGGATGAACTCCAGGAGTTGGTGATGGACAGGGAGGCCTGGTGTGCTGCGGTTCATGGGGCCGCAAAGCGTAGGACACAACTGAGCAACTAAACCGAATGCTGATGGCTAAGATACGCTGACACACTTGGTAGCAGATGAGGCTCTGAGCATTAAGTAAAAGAAAGTGAAGTCGCTCAGTCATGTCTGACTCTGCGACCCCATGGACTGTGGCCTACCTGGCTTCTCCATCCATGGAATTTTCCAGGCAAGAGTACTGGAGTGGGCTGCCATTTCCTTCTCCAGGGGATCTTCCCAGCCCAGGGATTGAACCCGGGTCTCCCACAATGCAGACAAACACGGAAGCTCAGAGCTTCTCTTGCAGCTCTGAGCATTGGATGTGCATTAATTCACCACGTGCTCTGAGGTGCTGGTGTTACCCCATCCCAGGAGAGGAATGGAACCCAGAGCAAGCAAGCAGCTTGCCTCGGGGGTCCCAGAAGACCCTAGACCTGCCCTCCTGCTGCCTCGCCATCCTGCTTATTAGGAGTTGACCTGTATCTCAAAGTCAAGTCCAAAACAGAGGTGAAAACCCAACGGCAAGCTAAAATTACCTGGGTGAGGGCAGGGGTGATGCATAGAGTGTATTAAACTTCACACGCTTCACTCTGTGTCTATAAATCTTGTAACCTTGTGCTTTGCTGAGTCGGGCATGCAAGACAAAGTGGATTGTGGGATGACCCTACAAGGGCAGGAATTCTGAATGAGAACAACATAAACCTGAAAGAAGCCAGTCACAAGCGACCCTATATTGTGTGATTCCATTTATATGAAATGTCCAGAACGGGCAAATCCATAGCAACAGGAAGTGTGTTAGCCGTTGCCAGGGGCTGGAGGGAGGGGGTGGGAAATGTGGAGTAACTGCTGGGATGGGGATTATGAGTTTCTCGGGAGGATGAGGAAAATATTCAAAAATTGATTGTGCTGGTGGTTGTACAGCTCTATGAATATACTAAAAGCCATTAGAGTGTATGCCTTACCTGGCTGAATTGTATGGGACCTGAATTATATCTTAATCAAGTAGTTATTACTAATAAAAAACTCTCCAAGTGTTGTCTCCCAAGTGTCTCAAGCCAGAGAGAGCTCAGGAGAACTCAGGCATACATGGCTTTCATAGCATTTGCTTATTAGAGGGAGAAATGGCCAATTAATTAAATTTATATAAATAATTTACGTTGATCATGAAAAATTAAAAGCAGCCATAATCTTGACACTTAAAAATAAATAATCATTGTTAACATTTTCAGGCTTATCCTTGAGGATTTCTTTCTATGCATATTTAAGGTACGTAGCGACAGGGCATTTTGCTACCTGCACTCTTTCGGAATTTGCTTTTCTCACTAAGCAACACATTATTACAGGGACCCTCAAAGTGTGATGTCTGGGCCATCAGCATCAACATCACCTGGGCACTCAGAAAGCAAACCCGAGGGCCCCATCGCAGGCTCACAGAACGAGAGACTGGGGGCAGGGCTATCCCTCTTGTTTTAAGATGCCCTCCTGCTCACCCTGATGTATACTCCAGTCTGAGACGCCCTGCCCTACCATGGCTGGGAAAAGAAAGATGGTGAAGTCGCTCAGTCGTGTGCATGTAAATACATGTGGCTGTCTGGCGTAACTTTTGAGGTGAGGTCGCTCAGTCGTGTTCGACTCTTTGCGACTCTGTGGACTGTAACCTACTAGGCTTCTCTGTCCATGGGATTCTCCAGGCAAGAATACTGGAGTGGGTTGCCATTTCCTTCTCCAGGGGATCTTCTCAACCCAGGGATCGAACCCGGGTCTCCCACATTGGAGGCAGACGCTTTAATCTCTGAGCCACCAGGGAAAATCAGGCGTTAACTTTTAGTGACTGATATTCCATTCTTTGGCTACTGTAATGCTACAAAGATCATCCTTCTACTGTCCTTGTGCAGATGCTTATTTCCTCCCATATACTCCCAGAAACGTATTTACTCAGTCTAAGGTTTAGGATACCTACTCCCAAACTGCACCCCAAAGACCTTCTTAATTTATGTTCTTACCTACAATGTATGAGAATGCCAATATATTGTCCTACATTTTTATAACTGGTTATTCATTTTTTGAAATAAATAATAACACAGTAAGTAAAAAGGTAGACCCTTGGGTTTTAGCTTATGTTTACTTTGACTACTGGTGATATTGAACATTGGTATGTGGCTACCCACTCCAGTGTTCTTGCCTAGAGAATCCCAGGGACAGGGGAGCCTGTTGGGCTGCTGTCTCTGGGGTCGTGTAGAGTCGGACACAATGGAAGCTACTTAGCAGTAGCAGCAGCATTGAGTATTTACTCCTTGGAAGAAAAGTTGTGACCAACCTAGATAGCATATTGAAAAGTAGAGACATTACTTTGCCAACAAAGGTCCATTTAGTCAAGGCTATGGTTTTTCCAGGGGTCATGTATGGATGTGAGAGTTGGACTGTGAAGAAGGCTGAGTGCCGAAGAATTGATGCTTTTGAACTGTGGTGTTGGAGAAGACTCTTGAGAGTCCCTTGGACTGCAAGGAGATCCAGCCAGTCCATTCTGAAGGAGATCAACCCTGGGTGTTCTTTGGAAGGAATGATGCTAAAGCTGAAACTCCAATACTTTGGCCACTTCATGAGAAGAGATGACTCATTAGAAAAGACTCTGATGCTGGGAGGGATTGGGGGCAGGAGGAGAAGGGGACGACAGAGGATGAGATGGCTGGATGGCATCATCAACTTGATGGATGTGAGTTTGAGTGAACTCCGGGAGATGGTGATGGACAGGGAGGCCTGGCGTGCTGTGATTCATGGGGTTGCAAAGTCGGACACGACTGAGCGACTGAACTGAACTCAACTGATTGACTATTTCTGTTTCTTCATTTGTGAATATCTTGTTTATGTCCCTTATTCAAATTTCTATTTGACTTTTTATATATACATTTCTGGTGAAATTTAATATATGTTTAATTAGTGAGAATACTAATCCCTGAATAGTACATTTATTGAAAATATATCACCTAGTTTTTTTCCTTAAAACTTTTACTTTTGACGTTTAGAATAAGTTTTACATTTTAATGTCATAAAGTTTTATTTTGGTGCTACTCTTTCAAAGGAATTTCTCATCAAGCTTTATAAAAATATGGCAGCAAAAATATCTTTTTTGCTGGTACTTTTCTATTAAATTGCATAATCAATGTGGAATTTATGTTGGTGTGAATTGTCCTTTTTTCCCAAATGATTACCCCTAGATCCTATATTGAACAGTTCTAATTTCATGCTTAAATCTGAAATTCTAACTTAATTATGTATAAATTTTTAAAAATGTGTTTGGGTCTGCTTCTGAATTTCCTAGTCTATTTAATTAATCTGTCTCGTTTGGAGTCAGTTTTCATTATCAGAATTTTAATACACGGTAGTAAATGCTCTTTCATTAGTCTTTTTCATTTTCTCAGTCTTTCTTTTTCTAGTTCTTCTCACACACCACAGTCTTGAAATAACCTTTGTTTTGACTTGGATTATATTAAATTCAGCATGATTTGTCAATATCAATATTTTAAAATATTAAGTCTTTCCATCATGAAAGTTGGTATATTCTCTACAGTCATTCAGATATCCTTCTGTATTCCTGAGTAGAGGTTTATGGTTCTTATCATACAGGTGGTAATCATTTTTGATAAGCTCCTTTTAGGCATTACATTTTTATGACTGTTACTAAGTGTGGCTCTTCTAAGTGTTTGTAGACACATTACTGTTTTCCATAAACTAAGTTTATAACTACTGACCTCATTGACACCTCTTATTAGTTCTAATATGTCCTCTGGGGTTTTCCAAGTAGATGATGATAACTTTTGTCTTCAGTTTTCAGCTGTTATTCCTGCTGTCTCACGTTCTTCTCTAGTAGTTGGTGCTTCTAGAACAATGTTAAACTGTCATAATGACTAGGTATCTTTGTTTTGTTCCTTCCTTTGAATGGCAGTGTCTTCCTTTCAAAGTTAATCATGATGTTGGCTATTTGTTTGAAAAAAAAAGAACAAATTATAGACAAGTGTATATGCATATATACTTTCTGGGTGGCTCAGAGGTTAAGGATCTGCCTGATGATGTAGGAGAATCAAGAGATGCAGGTTTGATCCTTGGGTTGGGAAGATCCCCTGGAGGAGAAAATGGCAACACACTCCTGTATTCTTGCCTGGGAAAAAAAAAACAAAACCAAACCATGAACAGAGGGCCTGGTGGGCTGCAGTCCATGAGGTCACAAAGAACTGGACGTGACTGATCAACTGAGTACATGCGGTGTGCGGACACACACGCACACAGATGCGCACATCCACCCATCCATTCATCATATCTGCTACTAGCTTGCGTTTTTGGTTGACTAAGAGTTTATTTTGGGAAAAACATTAAAATGTAACTCACGTTACATTTTATCAAAAGTCCTTCAGGATCTATTGAGGTGATAATCTGTTTTGTTTTTGTTACCTTGTTTAGCACATTTTCAGTTCAACATTTGTTTACTGTCAGCTCTGTTCCTAGTCATTTGTTTCTTCCTTTTAGCAAATCAGAAACTGCCGAAGAGAAACCAGGTTGACTGTCCAGGAAATGCTGAAGGACCCCGTGAAACACAAACCTCCTTGGCTCTCATTCTGGCCACTCACTGGTATAATTTGCAGACTCCCTTAAAAAAAAAAACAAAAAACTATGTCCAATCCAAGACCATTAAATCAGTACGTGTGTTCTGAGGTCAGGTATAAATTAGGCGTGTGACTGATAAACACTGCAGGTAAAATGACAGGGCAATTTCATGGACTAGTGTCCTCAGTTTCCCTGCAGTGAATGCTGTTAGCTTGTTGTTTTGCAAAACTGGGATGGCTAAAGTCTGCTCAGGGATATTAGTATTATTTTTATTATTACTATCATTATTACAATTAGACTAGATTATCCATCTGAAAGTTCCAGTTTTATAGGTAAAATATGGCTAATCATCAGTAATTTCATGTGATTCAACCTAACGTTATTATTAATAATGACCATTTAAAGAATTGATGCTTTTGAATTGTGGTGCTGGGAAAGACTCTTGTGAGTTCCTTAGACAAGCAAGGAGCTCAAACCAGTCCATCCTAAAGGAAACCAACCCTGAATATTCATTGGAAGGACTGATGCTGAAGCTGAAGCTCCAATACTTTGGCCACCTGATGCAAAGAGCTGACTCATTGGAAAAGATGCTGATGCTGGGAAAGATTGAGGGCAAGAGGAGAAGGGGACAACAGAAGATAAGATGGTTTGATGGCATCACCGACTCAATGGACATGAATTTGAACAAACTCCAGGAGATGGTGACGGACAGGGAAGCCTGCTGTGCTGCAGTTCACGCTGTCACAGAGTTGGAGATGACTTAGTAACTGAACAGCAACAACTATCTATTAGATACCAGCAACAGTAGTAGTATTTTCTACAGGTCATGTTATTCCATTTCTGTAACAACTCCGTGAAGTAGGAACTATCATTCCAATCTACAGGTGAGACAGCAAACACAGGGGAAGTTAAGGAAGTCAGTAGTAGAGCCCAGAGGCAGACTTATATATGTCTGACTCCAAATCTTATGTTTTTCTTTTGATAAAGGACAGCCTTGGGTTTTCTTCACTCATTGGTTTTTACTAGTAGGAAACTGACCCAGGAAGGGGAGTGAAGTTTGCTAGGTGCTCATTTTAGGGTTCGGTCTCCAGGTTGGAGAAGGGGTATACAAACTCCCTTCCCACTGATTTTAATTTCACAGTTTCCACTCTATAGAGCAGGGGCTGTCAAAATGTGGTCCAGCAGGCCAACAGGGTCAACTGGGAACATAGACATGTATGTCCTCCCCCAACCCCATACTCACTGAATCAGAGACTCTAGGGAGTCCAGCAATCTTGGTTTAAGCAGCCCTCCAGATAATCAGAATGCAGGTTCACATTTGCAAACCACTGCCCTCTGTAACAACTGTGGTTATTTAGTTGTCAAGTCATGACCGACTATTTTGCGACCCCATGGACTGTAGCCCACCAGCCTCCTCTGTTTTTGAGATTTCCCAGGCAAGAATACTGGAGTAGGTTGCCATTCCGTCTCTAGGGGATCCTCCCCACCCCGGGATTGAATCTTGTGTCTCCTGCATTGGCAGGTAGATTCTTTACCACTGAGCCATCAGGGACGCCCTGTGTAACAGTAATGACTGCTAACTTGTGTGAGCGCTCCATCTGCACCAGATATGACCTCGGGTCCTTACAAGACAGGTTTTTTTGTGTGTGTATGTGGTAAATCACTTTAGTCATATCCGACTCTTTGTGACCCGATGTGAGCTTGCCAGGCTCCTCTGTCCATGGGATTCTCCAGGCAAGAATACTGGAGTGGGTTGCCGTGCCCTCTTCTGGGAGATCTGCCTGACCCAGGAATCAAACCTATGTCTTCCGCGGCTCCTGCATTGCAGGCAGATTCTTTTCACCTGAGCCACCAGGGAAGCCTCGGGGATTTACAATCATCCTGATCCCTATTTTCACAGAAGCAGCTTTGGAGCCTGACAGAAGGTGAATGCATTGTCTGAGGGAGCAACTGGTGGGGTCTGGGTTTGAACTTGGCTCTGAAGGGGGTGAGTTGAAGGCCTCAACCACTATGCTAACCTTCTATCCAGAAAGTCGGACATCTCATTCTCCATGGAGAGTCTCCAGTAAAGGCTAGAGGGAAAGCGACAATATCAGACGAGAGCTTTGGAGGAGAAGCAGCCACTCGTCTACCATGGGCATCCTTAAGATGGGGAAGAAAGGGAGCCATGGTTTTAGAATAAAAGTTTCTATTTAGGAGGCTGGGGCATTCCAGATAAGCAGCCCTTTTTCTTTCCCACAGGCTAGATGCCTTACTTCAGGCACTTTTCAGTGATTGCATTTTGTCTGCGGAATGCAACAGTGTGAGTTGGGGGCTTTGTATATTGAGGGTCTTACTGGGGATTATCGCAAGGCGAGAATAATGGTGATATTGTTTGCAGAGCCAAGGTGGAAAAGCAGACCAGGGTGGAGGATTTATTTTTCTACCATGAAGCTGATGGGGAGTGGGGCGGGGAGGCGCTCTTCAAAAGTTCACTGACTGTGGCGCTGAAGTCTGTCCATTTGGAAGCACTCCTGGATGGCATGGGCAGATTCCCGGCTAATACTGTGCACGCCCTTCTATCGCCAGGCATCCAATTCCCAGCGAATTTTGCAATACAGTGACAGTAATGGAAAGCAAAATGATCTCTAAATAATGGTTTAAGATGGCTACTTGATAAAGGGCACTGCAATAATTATGATCAATGGAGCATGGATTCAATATATATTGCCCATTTAGATGTACCAGATTAGCTTAACAGCTTTCTTTAATGTTCTGAGTATTGTGTGTGTGTGTGTGTGTGTGTGTGTGTGTGTGTGTGTGTGTGTGTAAAAGAAGGAGACGAGAAGCAGAGGGAGGGAAAGAAGAGGCAGCCTGCAAGCTGCTGGGAGCATTACTGGGCTCCATCGTGATCAATGTGGTCGAGGTGACTCAGTGCTGAGAGAGGAAATTAAGATTCTGGGGCTTTGCGATCCATTACCAAGAGACTGCACTTACGTCTGGGTCCTGTGTTTCAGACAAGGGCTTTGTGGAGGGAGGAGGGAGCAGAGGAAGGGGCAGAGGAGGGAGACACCTGATATGAGTTTAGTCATTTTGCAGCGGGCACTTTCTGGATGATGGTTTGGTGTAATCATGCAAATGAGGCAGGCAGGCAGCTGGCCAAAGGAATCCCTCAGCATCCCCAAACGCAAGCGCTGTAAGCTAAGTGAGCTGGACAGGACTCATTTTTTGGAAAGCCAGGTTAGCCATGGAAATGTGTTTTACCAGGAGGGGGGAAATGATTTACTTGATGTTGGTCCTAATCCTCCCCTCCCCCAGTCACCCCCTCCTCCCCTCCCCAGTCACCCCTCCTCCCCCACCCCCCACCCTCCGGAAGGAAATTTTCCATGACAGCCTGTCTAGAAATCTGGGTCTATTCCCTACCTTTTATGTTGCTGGGTTGATCCCAGGTAACACACAGGGTCTGTGATCAGCATGTAATGATGAGGGCAGTGTGCCATATGGACTGAAATTCCTGGGATAATGAGGATGAAATGATTGCAGTCTTAGTCCTGACTTGCTTTGATTTGTCAGTTAAAATAAAGCCCCCCGTCTCCACCCTTTCATGAAAGGACATTGGGAGGAAGTGTCGCTGTTCACAGGAGGAGAAGCCAGTCCCTAAACCCGATAATCTGCGCTGATGTCCCTGCTGATTGCGAGTGGGTGAGGGGCTAATTGTCTCCATGGTTTTCAGGCCTGGAAAGACAGCTGGCATTTGGACAATAGTAGCAGCTCACGTTTACGGAGGGCCTTCCCAGGTGGCACGGTGGTAGAGAGTCTGACTGCCAACGCAGGAGAGGCAAGAGACGCAGTTTTGATCCCTGGGTTGGGAAGATCCTCCAGAGGAGGAAATGGCAACCCATGTCCCGTGTTCTTGCCTGGAAAATTCTATGGACAGAGGAGCCTGGTGGACTGCAGTCCATGGGGCCACAAAGAGTCAGACATGACTGAGGGTGTGCGTGTATGTGCTTGCACGCACACACATACACACAACATTTACTGAGCATTTATTCTGTTGGGTTGGGTGTGAAGAACTGACTCATTTGAAAAGACCCTGACACTGGGAAAGATTGAAGGCGGGAGGAGAAGGGGACGACAGAGGATGAGATGGTTGGATGGCATCACTGACTCAATGGACATGACTTTGAGTAAACTCTGGGAGTTGGTGATGGACAGGGAGCCCAAAATGCAGATTTTTACATAAGCATTTTGTTTAATATAATTATGAAATATAGTAAAAGTAATTCTTTATATCAAATTATCTCTACATATACTTTTTTTTACTTTGAAAATTGATTATAATTCCAATGAAAAGGTTATTGAAGAATGTAAATTGATACAGTGTAGATTCTGATCCAGTAGGTCCGAGGTGGAGCCTGAAGGTCCACATTTCTAGTAGGGTCTGAGATGTGCCTGGGATACTGGTTGACATGCCACACTTTTGAATAACCTCATTGGATTCTTCCGTGAGTCCTATGAAGTGGGTGCTGAGGAATCCAGCTTGGCGGAGGAAGAAACAAGTTGACATTTCAGAGGTCAAGGGTCCTGCAGAATATGGCACAGCTCTTCCGGGACAAGTCTGAGATTCAAAACTATGCATTCCATCCTTCCTACCTTCCCTCCCCTCTGCAGCAGCCTCTGGAGATACACTTAGTGTGGCAGAGTGGGAAGATGGGAGCCGCCCGGATTCCTGAGTGGGTAGAGGGAGAGTCGTCTGGCAGAGCCATCTGACTCAGAGGACATGAGCAAGAAACACAGTGGTGTCAAGCCACTGAGATGCCAAGGCTCTTTTGCAGCAGCCAGCGCTGGTTCATTATCCTGACAAGCACCATCAGGCTCTTAACCACTCACCGTGCCTTTCACAATTCCCATTTTCCCCAGGTCACCAAGCATCCAGATCTGTCCAGAGCACCACGCTGTGAACCAACCACCAATTCCGATCATGAAGAAAACGGATGGAAGGGAGGCCGTGCACAGAGTCCTGGGGGTGGGGGAAGCTGACGGCTGACTTACTCTTGAGCTTTCAGAGTAGTTAATGCCAGGGCTGGGCTGCAGGGCGTCACTCAGAGCTCATCAACACCTCGGACCAATTTTCAAATGCTCTAGACTTGATTAAACCCTGGGCACAGTTTGCCAAGTGCTTCCTCCCCCACCTTAATTGTTTAGATTGAGTAGAATTTGAGTAAAATTTAATCCAGATGTTTCTGATTCGCTTAAGTTTAAATCACCAGAAAATGCTCTTAGGTTGCTATTTGATGTTGAAGAGGTTTTTCAAGCTTTTCCCCCTACTTAATAGGAAAGGTCACATTTGGGTAGGGGTAAAGCTGTCCCATGCACCCCAAGGTTTTATCTGATTTGATTTGAAAACCCATTCTTGTGAAATCTGAGTCAGAACTCAATTTTACTTTGACCTCCCCTTTAAATCCCTACCATGAGCATCTGTGAGAGAGAGAGAGTTGGAGTAATTTGCATGCAGCCGATAATAGGGATTCTTGTTTGAAAAAGATGTTACCCTTGGCCCTGGCTTCTCTAGCCTCATGACCTGATTGGAGCTGGCAAGTGGCCACTCCCTTCCTGAACTATACGAGAAGCCACTGGCAGGTAAGCACACCCATTTCATAGTACTTCACTACCTGGGCACTTGCTAAGCTGAAGTCAGTCCGTCTAGCACCAAGTGTCTGCGAGTTGATAGATGATGATGACCTTATGCAAGGTCATCAACCATAGTTTAGGGCAGGGGTTCTCAAAATGTGGTCCCTGAGCAGCAGAAGCAGCATCACTTGGGAACTTGTTCGTTTTCATTTTAGTCACTCAGTTGTGTCTGTTTGTGGCCCCGTGGACTTTAACCTGACAGGTTCCTCTGTCCATGGAATTTCCCAGGCAAGAATACTGGAGTGGGTAGCCATTTCCTACTCCAGGGGTCTTCCGCACCCAGGAATTGAACCCAGGTCTCCCGTATTGCAGGCAGATTCTTTACCGAACTTGTTAGAAATGTGCATTTATGAGCCGAGTCCTGCTGCTGCTGCTGCTGTAAGTCGCTTCAGTCGTGTCCAACTCTGTGCGACCCCACAGACGGCAGCCCATTGGGCTCCGCCATCCCTGGGATTCTCCAGGCAGGAACACTGGAGTGGGTTGCCATTTCCTTCTCCAATGCATGAAAGTGAAAAGTGAAAGTGAAGTCGCTCAGTCGTGTCTGACTCAGCGACCCTATGGACTGCAGCCTACCAGGCTCCTCCATCCACGGGAGTTTCCAGGCAAGAGTACTGGAGTGGGATGCCATTGCCTTCTCCGGAGTCAAGTCCTAGACATACCAAATTAGAAACTCCTGAGTGAAGTGTCCAGCAGTTGTGTTTGAAGATGCCTTCCAGGGGGTTCTGATGCACCCTGGAATTTGAGAACCTCTAGTCTCGGCCCTCGGTAACACTCATTATCTTACTCTTAGAAATTTGTAGGGATTAATGAGATAACATGTTCACATGACTCAAGACATTCAGACCCAGGCTATATTTACCCAGGGCTCTAAGAGTGATCTTTGTGATTGAATTGGAAGGCCAAAGAAATCAGAAAATCACTTAACTTTTTCCTGCTCCGAATTAGTTTGTTGTTGTTTTTTTTAAACAGTCTCTTCATTGACTGTTGTTTTGGGGGCAGTGCAGACACAGCCAAAGGGCCTGTTTTACCAGCAGCAACCCCCCAAGTAGGAATTCTGCATACCACTGTCAGTTTCCGGAGCTTAAGAATGCAATTGCCTGAACCTGCAGACTTTTAGGATGTGCGCTCTGAGGGCTCTCTGGAGTTGGCAGGTTGATATGGTAGGATCTTCCTCCCACCCTGAGTTCTTTCATCCAGTCTGACATTTGTCAAATGTAGCCCAGTTTCTGCTATATTCTGGTTCTGTCCTGGCTGGTCTTGGGGATTCCCCACCAGAGGTCAAGCTCTTAACCGCTGTGCTTAACCAAAAGGTTCCTTGATGAAAGGTTGACTGGAACAAGTAGACGCAGCCCTCTAAGGAGCATTTCCCAGCAAGAGTGGGAGTGAAGGGCATCCTGGGGAGCGTGGAGGAGTGGTCCTTTGGGACTGCCTGGAGAAGGTGATCCCTGGGTCTTAGAGGGAAAGATGCTCTGGGAAGGTGGGGGAGGTGCGGGGAGAGCCCTGGAATCAGAAGGGCAACTGCAAGCGTTTCAGAATGTCTGGGGCATGGGGGACCCAAGGGATCAGTGAAGCTGGAGACGGTGGGCCAGTTTATGAATCATCTCTCATGATATAGTCAGTTCTTCCTGGTTCTTGGAATCCTGTTTAAACCTATCTTTTTGTAAAAATTTAAAAATATATATTTATTTATTTTTGGTTGTGCAGAGTCTTTGTTGCTAGAGCAAACACGCTGCTCTGGTGGCAGTGTGCTCACTTCTCTCGGTGGTGGCTTCTCCTGCTGTGGAGCACGGGCTCCGGGGCTCGTGGGCATCAGTAATTGTGGTGCACGAGCTCAGTCGCCCGAGCTATGTGGGATCTTCTCAGACCAGGTGCTGAACCGGTGTCCCTTGCTTTGCAAAGCAGATTCTTAACCGGGAAGGGAAGCCCCTTTTTAGATTTTTTGATGTAGACCATTTAAAAACTCTTTATTGAATTTGTAACAGCATTGCTTCTGTTCTCTGTTTTGGTTTTTTGGCCACGAGGCATGTGGAATCTTAGCTCCCTGGCCAGGGATTGAACCTGCAGCCCCTGCACTGGAAGGTGAAGTCTTAACCACTGGGCCACCAGGAAGTCCCTGTTTAGACGTCTTGCAAAGAGCATCCGTGCTGTCTGCATCACCGGTCCTTCATCTCTCTTGGCTCTCCCAGCACTCTTAGTACATGGAAAGGCAATGAGATGTGGTGGAGAGGAACGAGGTTCAGAGTCAGAGACTCGAAGCAAAGAAGTGCCCAGGACACATCATCCTCCGTGGTGTTAGGGTGCTACAGCTGCTGTGATCCTATTTAGTCACCCACAGGTTTGAGGCCCAAATCTTTTGCTTAGCGTCTGATACACTTGTGCTTATTTCAACTCTTTCCCGCTGGCATCACCATTCACCGGCAGACTGACTGTTCCTCTCTTCTGCGTTCATTTCCACCCTTCCCTGTTCATCTGATCCCTCCTGCCCATCCCAGAACATGTCATGTCCGTGAATCTTCTTATCGTTCAGCTGCGAAGTCATGTCCAACTCTGTAGGACCCCATGGACTGCAGCACACCAGGCACCTTTGTCCTTCATCATCTCCCGGAGTTTGCTCAAACTCATGTCTGTTGAGTTGGTGATGCCAGCCAACCATCTCATTCTCTGTTGTCCCCTTCTCCTCTTGCCTTCAATCTTTCCCAGCATCAGGATCTTTCCGATTGAGTCAGCTCTTTGCATCAGGTGGCCAAAGTATAGGAGCTTCAGCTTCAGCATCAGTCCTTCCAATGTGTATTCAGGACTGATTTCCTTTAGGATGGACTGGTTTTATTTCCTTACAGTCCAAGGGACTCTCAAGAGTCTTATCCAGCACCACAGTTATAAAGCATTAATTCTTCAGTGCTCATTCTTCTTTATAGTCCAACTCTCACATCTGTACATGACTACTGGAGAAAACATGAAAAGAAAGTGAAGTCGCTCAGTCATGTCCAACTCTTTGCAACCCCCATGGACTGTACCTACCAGGTGCCTCAGTCCATGGAAATTTTCCAGACAAGAGTACTGAAGTGGGTTGCCATTTCTTTCTCCAGGGGATCTTCCCGACCCAGGGATTGAACCTGGGTCTCCTGCATTGCAGGCAAACGCTTTATTGTCTGAGCCACCAGGGAAGTCCACCAGGGTAAAACCGTAGCTTTGTTTACAAGGATCTTTATTGGCAAAGTGATGTCTCTGCTTTTTAAAACACTATCTAGGTTTATTATACCTTTTCTTCTAAGAAATAATTGTCTTTTAACTTTGTGGCTGGAATCAACACCCACAGTGATTTTGGAGCATAAGAAAATAAAATCTGCCACTGTTTCTACTTCTTCCCCTTCTATTTGCCAAGAAGTGATGGGACTGAGTGCTATGATCTTAGTTTTTGGATGTTGAGTTTTAAGCCAGCTTTTTCACTCTCTTCTTTCATCCTCATCAAGAGGCTCTTTAGTTCCTCTTTATTTTCTGTCATTAGAGTGCTGTCATCTGCATATCTGAGGTCATTGATATTTCTCCCTGCAATCTTGATTCCAGCTTGTGAGTCCAGCCCAGCATTTTGCATGATGTGCTCTGCATGCAAGTTAAATGAGGGTGACAATATACAGCCTTGACATACTCCTTTCCCAATTTGGAACCAGTCTGTTGTTCCATGTATGGTTCTAACAATTGCTTCTTGACCTGAATACAGGTTTCTCAGGAGGCAGGTAAGGCAGTCTGGTATTCCCATCTCTTTAAGAATTTTCAACAGTTTGTTGTGATCCACACAGTCAAAGGGTTTAGCATAGTCAACGAAGGAAGAGTAGATATTTTTCTGGACTCTCTTCCTTCCTTCTTCTATGATCCAAGAGATGTTGGCAGTGTAATCTCTGATTCCTCTGCCTTTTCTAAATCCAGCTTGTACATTTGGAAGTTCTTAAACCACCTCAGTCCATGGCAGCAAGCCATCTCATGGTCTTTCAGAGCTTCCTATCTGTCCCTTAATCATCTAGGACTTCAGGTCTTATGTATATTTGGATCTTATTGGCTTATATATTTTTCTGCTGCTTGAGAGAAGTGTCCTTCGCATAGACTCTAAGGAAGGTGTGTGCCTGCATGAACATTCAGATCCAGGCGTGGTAGCCTGAGAAGTGGAGTGTCCTGCTGCAGCGCTGGCGAGGGTTATACAAAGGGTTCAGTTTTATTTTTCTCAGGAACAATAAATTACCAATCATTGGGGAGTAGTAACCATATGAACCATAAACCACTGGGACTTAAATTTTGTTGTGTTGTTGGTATAGTAGAGAGGGGTTTGTGTATTTCCAGAATGTAAATCTGATCACGATTCCTCTGATTAAAACTTCGATATCTCCACATTCCTCCAGGATGAAATTCAAACGCCGTCTTATGGCTTCAAGTCCTGCACACAGTCTGGGCTCGTCAACCCTCTAACTTCCCCTCCAGCCTTTGACCCTCGTGGACCATGCTCCTACCATTCTTAAGGGCTCCTAGGGACCCAGGATGGGCATTTTCTCTCACCACTGCTCCTGTGAGCAAGATCTTCTCTTCAACTTTCAGCTTCTGCCTCTTCAACTTTCAGCTTCTGCCCTCTCCTCCGTCGCTTGCTTACTCTTACTCCGTAACTCAGATGCTTATGCCTCACTTCCAGCAGGAAGTGGTTCCTCGATCCTCTTCGTCTCAATTCAGTCCCTCTGATGGGATCTTACATGGTCCTCCCTCCTCATTGCACTCATCCCCTTTTAATTCACCTTGTCCTTAACCTCCCTAGATGATACATTCCTGAGGGCAGGGACTGATTCTAGCTCGTGGTGGATGGGTTGGAGTCTCTCAGTGTTGGGTTCTACCAAGGAGCAATGAATGAATGGATACTTAGCTAAAAGTTTGGGGGCGAGGGTTGCCGGGCAGAACAGGGTTCATTATGCAGCACTCGTTAAGTCAGATCCCTGCTGGAGATGGTCAGCGGCTTTGGGGCCAGAGCCGGGAGTGCCACATTTGTACCCATCATAAAAACATCATTTACTAAGTTTTCCAGCAAATCGTCTTAAATGACTCCATTTCTCTGCCTTGATTGACATATGTTGCTTTTCTTGAAGACGTGTCATGACAATTTCACATTTCAAGTGCTGCAAGAATGTGCCTAGGCTGAAACTTTCTGCTCTTTGCCAGGATGTCAAGTTTTATTCCTGGATGCATTTTTTTCCCCCCAGCCAGCTTTTCTATACCTGATAATGGTGGGTTAGCTGCCCTTGGTGAGCACCACCATTATAATACAGGTGATCATTACCTGAAGCCCACGGAATGACTCCTGGCTGAACAGAAGAAGCGATTTGGAGGGGGTGATAACACATGACATGCTAAAGAACTGCATTGTCCCCCTGCTTAGGAGTGGAAGAATTACAATAAAGAAGCGGAACCATGCCATTCTTTCTTTCAAAGTGCCTCTAAACAGCCTAATATTAGCTGTGGTCCCTGAACTTTAATGACACTGAAAGGGCTTTCTGCAAATGTTTGCAAAGCACATGGATACAAAAATTCCCAAAGAATTTGCTGCAAAATTAACCTGCCAGCCGAACATTTGCCAAAGATACTAATTAGTCACATTGACAACAGCACTCTCTGGCCAAGAAATGGGCTGAGGATTTTTGAGATGATAGAAGTGGTGATATACAAATATTTTGGGTGAGACGTAATCAGTTAATTGGTTTATTAAATTATAAAACCATTGTTTGTCCGAAACAGCAATAAAACTAACTAAATGAATAGTCACCTCTTTGAAGACTTCTTACGTTAATTATGTTTATGCATCAGTCGCAGCCGCCGTGTTAGACAAAGGGCTCTTTATCTGTACATGCCATAGCTACAATGTATTGTGGTTCAGATGATGGCCTCGACTTTATGTCTACATAATTACAGAAATCTTATCCCTTTTGTGTTTGCACATCATTTTCGGTTTTTGGAATAGTTAAACTCCATTTTACTTTTTAATAACATTTTAGAAATCATTGTGATTCAGGTAAACAGAATTTGATTGCTTTGATGGATTGAAAATGGTTAGCTCAGCCCGAGTTTATTTGATTTGTTTCTTTAGGGATTACAAAGAATAGGATTTTATCTCCAGACTGACAAAAGAGACAAACTCTGCATTTTTGCCTGTGGAGTGGCAGAGTTGCTGAGCCACACAGCTTCTCCACCAGGGAAAAGCATTAGGCAGGAGCTGGGATTTTATCCACCATCTGAGTTTTCATTCCCTCAGATGGTGGTGGTGGTGGTAGGGCAGGACGGAAGGGGAGGCATGCCTTATTCTTATTTTACTTAGAATTCTTAAGTGAGAGGAAACCCAGGGGTGGCCTGGCACTAGATACAGCAAATCCCATAGAGGTAACCTGGTGAATTGACCCTGTCTTTCTCAGCCATAGTCAACTTAGGCATAGGCCTCTTTGCTAATTGAATGCGTTTTCAAGGCAATGTGCCAATTACTTGCCAAGTTCACCTGGAAACCCCTCCCTGGGGATTTCCTGCAAGATATTCTGATCAAAGACCCTGGCAGATTGTGTGGTGTTTCTGACACTGCTCTTCATTTTATCCGGTGTGACCTGACATTTGTATGGCAGGGAGAGACCAAGAAAACATCAGGGACAACGCAGAGGAAAGTGACAATGTGTTGCAAGATTACCTGTTTTTGACACAGTCCTCTTGCTCGGGAGGGTTAATTAAGACCCCTTAATTTCTGGTTCTTCGGAAGATCATGAACGTTCTTAGTCTGCCCAAACTTCTCTAAGCTCTGGCTTCTGGGGGCACAGGGTTGTGGAGCCATGTGGCTAGCCAACTTTGAGTTGTTGGGCTTCAACTGTTGTTTAGTCGCTAAGTTGCGTCTAACTCTCGTGTGACCTCATGGACTGTAGCCCTCCAGGCTCCTCTGGCCATGGGATTTCCCAAGCAGGGATACTGGAGTAGGGTGCCATTTCCTCCTCCAGAGGATCTTCCTGACTCAGGGATCGAACCCGTGTCTCTTGCTTTGGCAGGTGGATTCTTTACCAATGAGCCGCCAGGGTAAACCCCGTGTACAGTAACGACGTGCAGGGAGAAAAAGGAGTAGCAATTTATAGAAAACCTGGATTCAGACTCCAGTCCTGCCTCATCACCTGTGGACCTTAGACAGATTTCCAAACGTCATTCACCTTGGTCTTCCCGGCGGGGCTGGGGTGGGGTGGTGGTGGTGGTGGGGGCGGTCAGTGGAAGGAGTGCATTAGTCCCCACGAGCCCCTGGCACAGGGCTTGGTGTGGAGCAGATACCCAGAGAGAGCTTGTTGATGTTCCTCATTGTCTATGGAAAACATGGCTATCACCATGAGGCACTTGCTTTGTGGTTGAGAAGGCCATACACAGATGAAGACCACATATTTTCAGCACACTGGCACCTTTTTGCCCTAAGAGTCCCTAATGAAGGATAGCGTTTTAAAACAACAGGTATAGAGTTACAGGAAACCTTGTTACATCGTGATGGGGTCTTTTGATTGTGACTGAAATAGGCCAATTTCATACAGATTCTATGCTATGAACAATCGCAAATGTTCGGCAAATAACCACATATAAATACCTACCAGGTCAAATCTCATTACAAACTCATGTATACTGGTGGTAGATTCATGTTGATGTGTGGCAAAACCAATACAGTATTGTAAAGTAAAATAAAGTAAAATTTAAAAAAATCTCATTACAACAAATCTAGCTGTTAAAAATTAAAGAGCACCCGCTGGAAAAAGTGTCTTTAATGGCACTAAAGTGTTCCTAGTCTTATTTGCTGGTTAATTGACTTAAGAAAGGAACTGATGCAATAAAAATAATAGCTTGGGTAATGCTTTGAAATTTTATACAATGCCATTTGGTTTTAATAAAAACTTAATCCTGGAAATATGCAGAGTAAACTCATAATCAGAATTAGGAGATACTAATCAGTGAAGGCTCTCAGGTGGAGGTGTCGTTTTTCGTTTGTTTGCCTTTTGTTTTTGTTTGTTTTTGGAAAGGTGAGGAAAGATGAGATGGAGAAAGTTCTCTCTACAAAAGGCAGGGATAATCAAAATCACGGTGAAAAGAGAGGTCAGGAATCTGATGGGAGGAGAAAGGCTGGCTGAGGGTTAAAAACTGACTCCCAGGCCAAGGACTCTAAGAGATGGGGTGAGTTTGGGGACTGAAAATGAGAATGGTATTGGAGGAAAGTCAGGATTTACTGAACACTCAAGAAACTGGCTGCTCAAATGATTTTCTATTGCCTTGAAAGCTTTTAATATAACACAGGTCCCCACCTCTCCCAGATAAAATGATTTCTTTTAGCATCACTTGCAAAGAGTTGAAACTCTCTTGCAGATATGGGCACATGGAATCATTCTCTTTCTCTTACTGTGTGTGCCACGATGTGTCTGCCTTGGGGCTGAGGGTATACATGTGGGTAAGTCCATGTTGGCATGGATGCAGTCTTCCTTCTCTGATCTCCTTCTCTCCACTGGGAGTTCTTTGGGAACATCACCAAGCAGCAGGACCCTTGGGGCAGGCAGGACTGGGCAGGGCCACTGAGGAAATGGGATGAGGCTTGGGGTGGGGATGGGACCACATCAAGGAGCACTGGAATTGACAGCAGAGCGTTCCAGTCTCCATGGCCACAAAGGGCATTCCTGGATGTGCCTCCTGGTGATAACATGACAATCCTAAGTTCTGAGGAACTGCACTGTGAGACTGGAAATTGTGCTAGAGCCAAAGAGAGCCCGCAGACAAAGATCAGATGGGCTGAAACCCCAGGCGGGGCCGACTGGCGAGGTCAAGGCCAGCAGGGGTCTGTACTGAAGGTGACTAGTGTCATAGACGTGAAGATGCGCCACCTAGTGCCACCTCGAAGAAGGATTTGCTGCCCAGCCACAGGGAGCAGGGTCAGAAGACAGCTTCCACCCATGAGCGTGTTCGGGGTCACCCGAGACAATGCCTCGCCTGGGGTCCCACCCTTCCCTGGGGAAGCTTACATCAGATGACTGGATCATGCAGGCAGGGCTATAACGGCCTGGCCATTTTGCTGTAATAAGGGCAATTCTACAGGTCAATATTCCTCCCAGAGCTTCTGCCATCTTGGAGTTTTAGGACTGCATGACTTAGTCTTCCTCTCTTCCTAATTCCTCCCCTTCCTTTCACAGCTATTGAGCCCAACAAACATCTTGCAACCCGAACTCCATCACACATCAGCTTCCAGAAAACTCAACCCATGCCAGGAGGGGAGGACTGTGACCCTGCCAAGAGGGAGAGCAAGAGAACTTTGCAGATAACAGGTGCTTACATTTCGGTGGCAGAGAATTAAGGAGCCCACAGGCATCCACCGGACAGGAGGACAAGCGGAATTCTGGAGCCTCAGGAAGACAAGACAGGCGTGGGCAACCAGATGGGGCAACGAGCCCAATACGACACCGCTAGGTGCCCCTAACCTGCTCCCTGGGGCAGGATGTCAGGTCCGGTGTGGGCAGCTGAAGTCAATAGGTGAGAGGGCAGGTGAGTAGTCTCCTCTGACAAAAAGAGGGATGCATGAAGAGATGAAAGTCCAGAGCTAAGTTCCACTGATGTCTTGAGAAAGCCAAAGCATCTCCTGGCAAGTGCCACATATCTGTGTGCTTGCATGTATGACTGGAGTATAAACCCATGAACAAGTCACGGGTGGAGTGCCTGCAGTCTGACCAGCGAGCAGTGGAGGTTGGCACAGCCTAGGTTCTTGGAGATTGTGCATACTGGATGCTGTGGAAGAAGTGGGTTTGTTTTTCCGGTGCCCGGTCTTATCTATGGCTCTGAATACCTTTCAGCATTCAGGCCTCTGGTGCAGAAAGCAATGGCTGACAGGCACGTTTCCAGCCAATTTATGTGTATGTAAAATTATTTAACTTGGTACTGATTTCTTTGCTTGTCAAACATTCTTTCTAGAGTTGGCATGCAGTGTAAAACGTTGCATTCTATCTGTCAATCTGCTCTTGCAATCCACTTCACCAACTGTCCCAGAAATGTTTTTCAGAAATGATGGCTGACCAGTGGTACAGAAGGATGTCTTTGTAAAGGGACGAGTACCTTGGGCATCCACCCTCCACTGGGATAACCTTCTGTCTGAACCTTGCTGGAGGAGAAGATACACATTTAGGTTTTGAGGAAGAAAAATGACTTCTCTTCAAGGACAGAGTTCTGGAATTTATATATCGTAGCACCCAAGGCAATCACAGCTGATGATTAATTCCTAATGAAAGCTAAACTTAGAGCAATTTTCCTTGATGGTTCCATTTCTCATTTGCCTCCACTGTAATTTTAAAGGGATAGTGAGCATTTTGGAAGCCTGGAGAGGGTATTTCATGTAAAAAATTATAAGATTCAATTTATTCCCCAGATGAAACTTTCTGGTGATGCGAGGTAGAAAGGTCCTCTGATTTTCATTTCATAGGTAAATATGTTTGTGATTGATAGAGGGGGAATTGTTTACAGAGTGTGAAGTATGATTCATTATGCTATTTGTATATAGCTTTCAGATTCTGAGAAATCTTTGAATTATGATCTCTGGAGGAAGCTACAGACAAGCAAAATCAAGGACAATGGTACACGTTGCCGTACGTCAATGTAGCAAATTGATTCTGCAAGAGTCTCAACTCACAGCAGATAGCATGACCTAAAGAGTTTTACTTGCTTTTCTTGCATTGGCCTGCATCTTAACTGGTAAGTATTCGACGATAGGAAACCTCATTCTCCATTTTAAACAGGTTGTTCTCTGACTTCAGTCTTATTTCTTTGAATCTCTGGCCTGTCCTCCCTCAGATTTCAATCCTACGGGCAGGTGCCAGCCCGAGAGATTGGGCATGGAACCAAGGCAGATGTCTTGTGTCTTTCCTTGATGGGTAATGGGATGCTTCACAGACTTATGCCGGGTGTTTCACTGAGGAGCAGAATCTAATTCTTTGGTTTGTCATCGAATGAGTGGTAAATCTGTTCACGTAGCTCTGCTTATTTCCCTGATGGGATGCTCTGACTGCCCTAAGAATATATCATCCATCTTTCTTTCTTGATACTTGTCTTCCAAGCCAGCAAAGAGAATCTCTACTTAGTCAGAAATGATGACTCCCCACTGTAGAGTCCTGATAGTGGAAACAATAGCAGCCATTTATTGAGCACCTACTATGTGCAAAAACCTTTATAGGTCTGTCACTTTATTTCTTCAATAATGTTAAGGAGAGGGACATGACTGTCCCCACTGACAATGGAGATAACTGGGGTCTACAGAGATTATGTGATTGTTGGAGGACACAAAGCAATAGAGTCTTAGGTTTTCCTGACCCTAAAATCCATGCTTGTAATCACCATTGCTGAGCTCTGTCAAAAGTATGATGGGATCTCTAGGGTACCGGCGGGGTGGGGGTGGGAGGTGGTTTATTGCACAATGACGTCCCATCAATCTCACTACTGCCAACTCCTGGTGCATATGTGCAAAAATTCATTAGGCCCAGAAAAGCCTGGCTGAACAGAATATGTGTCACTAGCCTGATTAGCGATTGCTTAGATATTAAATATGTAAATTATATACTTACCAGATATTCACCAATTATTAGACAATGTTAATTAGATATTAATTGGGTATTTATAATTAATTAGTGAATATTAAATAGCAATTGTGCCCGTTTCAACTTCCACCAGCAATATAGAGACTACCTTCTTCACATCCTTGTCTACATCTGGATCTGGTATTGCCAACTTAAAAAAATGTTCAATATGATGGGTAGTGAAATTCCATCTCGCAGAATTTTGATTTGCATTTCCTTCATTACTGATAGCAGCCATACTGATAGGTTGTGTTCTGTATTGGCCATTTGGGTTTCTTCTGCTATGAACTGCCAGTTCATGTTTTTTTCTTTTTCTATTAGATATTTATCTGTTAAGAATTGATTTACAGGAATTCTTCTTATAGCCTGGACACTAAGATTTCATTGATCATATTCTGTGTGCTGCAAATATTTTCTTCTAATCTTCTCTGTTAGCTTGAAGGTGATTTTGGCAAAAGTTTTATACAGTATAATTGCATGTGTTAATCTTTGTTTTCTAGGTACTTTTGCATATCACATATATAGTCTATGTTTTTTCCTAAAGTTTATTATTTTTTGGTTTATTTTCACACCAAGGCATATAGTACATCTGAAATGTTATTTTTTTTGGTTTGAGGTATTCTCTAAATTTATTTTGTAAAAAGAATAACCAGTTTTCCCAGTAGCCTTTATTATGATTGCACCCTTTCTACTCTGATTTATAATACTCTTCTCCCCTATATCAAGTTTCTCTGTGTTTGTAGGTTTGCTTCTGAACTTGTCTAACCTTGTGTCGATATTGATATATTAATATATCTTGATAAAAAGCAAGTCATGCTTCTTTATTCTTCGTCAGATGGCATATTGTTATTCTTAGTCATGTGGATTTTAGCTTCGGCACATGCCAATAGTCTATTTAAAAATTAACTTATTGTCTGACTAACTAAATACACTGATCTTTGGGGTATTCAAGGATTTGATTATACAGTGTGCTGGCTTTCATCCTCCAGGTGAATTCATTCATTAAAAAAAAAATTCATTTGCAACTCACCTGAGCTAGCTTTAAACCTGAATGTTGAGACACATTTTTAAATCCCCAGTCTGTGTTTAATTAAATAAAAGTCAGGATTTCAGCCCATTTAATTAGAAAACTGAATCTGAGGTCTACGGGTCAGAAGATAGCAGCTTTGGGACACGGTAATTGTAGATAAGAATTACATAAAATCATCTGAAAAAGGAAGAAAGTCATTGCTGCTTACAATGTATCCTTTCGGTTGCATTTCATAAAGCTAGCCACCAGAGGGCAGAATGAGCATGAGAGTCCCGCTGATTACCTCTGGAAAAAGAAGATAAATGCGTCCTTCTTAGTTCCCACTAGGACTATGGCGTGTTCAGTTTGTGCAGAGGTTAGAACGCTCATGGAGGGGGAGATCTTTTCCAACTGCTATTCAAGATGACATGTGCTTCTGTCTTATCTCAGTTGAAGCATTTTTTTCCCCCAGCCTGGTAAAAAAAAAAGTTCACTTCCTAATTGTTGAAATCAAACCTTTGACTTCTGCCACAAGGAAATGCTGTTTAACAAAATTTAAAAGGAAAAACCTCACTCCAACCACTTATCATAATCTCAAACACCCTAATGCAATGTCAAGTGACCCACCAAATGAAATGTTTCCAATGGGGCTATTTTCTAGCTGACCACATTATTGTGTTCCTGCTGATAAAGGGTCTAGTTTATTTAAATTGAAAGGTGATGGGTGTATATTTCACAGTCTGGGCACTTTTTGGTGGTAACCAGTCCACATTCGCTTGTATTGCCAACACAAATAGCGTGCTTTTCTAGAGTACTGATTTCTCCTAAATAGAATAACACATGGTATAATTCTCTTTGCCAAAGGAAACAAGCCAAGAGACGAATGTACTTTTTCCATCTAGGCTACACAGAAGGAAGAAGGCACTGAGCCTTCAGTAGGGCATATCTTCAGTTCAGCATGGCTTGCTGAATGCCTGTTAGGTGTTCTTCTTTACTTGAGATATCATGGGGGCCCCGTCTTGCCTTTAATTAAATGAATCTTGTTTGGGAGTGATGTCTTCAAATTGGGGATAGTCATTCAAACATCTAGAAGATAGGATCATTTAATGAAGAAAAAATGATGTTTAACATGGATCTTGAATTTGACTAAATGCATGGTAGCTAAGAGGATTCTGATGACTGTGACTGTTATTTGGTTCAAAACTTCTTATTGGTGCTCCAAGAAATTGTTCCCTATTTGTGTTCAGGGCAAACCCTAGCTGGAACCTCACCTTCGATGTTCCCTCCTCTGGAATGCTTCCCCAGGAGCGGCAGCTCTTCTTTCCCCCAAGTTTCCCTGGCCTTTCCTTACCACTGGTCAAGCCAACACTGGTTTCCATATTTATGTTCCTGTTAGAACACAAAGCCGTGGAGAACAGAGACCACGGGCTGCTGGTCATCTTTGGGTCCCAAGCACCAGCACGGGTTTGCATATACAACATAAAGCAATCAATATTTGCTGAATGAAAGGGAAGGTCACTCCTGTCTCCCCAGCCCTGGTGCAACATGTTCAGAAGGCACTGCCAAGCTTTGCTTGACCATCACGGTGAAACCCAGTGTGCCACTCTGATGCTGGAGCTTCAGCCACAGGGCTCAGCTCTGCACTAGAGTTCTGGTTGTGTGTGTTCTCCGGAGTCCCACACTATCTGAAAGCTGATTTACACTAGCTTAAATCCCAAAGCTTTTGACACTTCAAAAGTTGAATCTTTCATTCAACGTAATAAATGACTTTCCTGTGCCCAGGGGATTAAGGTTTATGGCCTGGGAGGGTGAGGAAGGGTAACGAGAAGAACATAGCCCTTCTGGATCTGGTAATAAACACTCAGATATTATCTGCATAAGTGAAAAAAAATGAACAAATGATTCATAGGGTTGGAGATATTGAATATACTAAGAATAATGCGTGTAGTAAGGGTTTACTGTGGGCTTCCCGGATGGCGCCAGTGGTAAAGAACCTGCTTGACAATGCAGGAGACATACGAGACATGGGTTTGATCCTTGGCTTGGGGAGATTCCCCAGGAGGAGGACACGGCGATCCATTCCAGTATTCTTGCCTGGAGAATCTCAAGGACAAAAGAGCCTGGCGGGCTATGGTCCATAGCGTCGAGAAGAGTTGGACACGACTGAAGCGACTGAGCAGGCTCACATGCAAGTGTTTAATGTATGCTGGGATCTATGCAAGTGATTGCTTTAAAGTTTTATCTTGTTTAATCTTCAAAGGTCTTGAAGTGAGTGCACTTAGCTCCATTTTATAGATAAGAAAACTGAAGCTCAGAGCAGGTAAATCTCTCACTGCCACACAGCTAGTGATTCTGAACCAAGATTTGAACCCAGGCGTTTTGACTCCGGAACCTGTGCTTTTAACCCCTGCATGTACAGCAGAATTCCTGGCATGTGAAATGCATTAGATAAATAACAGATGAACTCCCCTCTCCTGATCTTGCTGCGCTGTCTCCGAAGGCTTTCAACAAAACTATTACAGAGTAATGAAGGTCTGAAGAATGTTATGTACTCTTCAACTCCTGGCCCTTCTGATCTTTCTGTAGTAAGGAAATGTCTGGAAGTCACTGTGTGTTCAGTGAAGACAGGACTCCAGGTCTCCAAGGCAGTGGGCCTCCTGAAGCTGAGTTGTTGGTTGTTGTTGTTCAGTTGCTAAGTCGTGCCTAACTCTTGGTGACACCATGGACTGCAACACACCAGGCTTCCTGGTCCTTCACCATCCCCTGGAATTTGCTCAAACTCAAGTCCATGGTGTTGATGATGCTGCCAATCTCATCTTCTGTCACCCTCTTCTCCTGCCCTCAATCTTTCCCAGCATCAGGGTCTTTTCTAATGAAGCTGGGATAAGACCCCAAAGCCTGTGAATCTGTCAAGGAGAGAACCATGGTTCAGCCATCACAGTGACATTCCTCTTTTTCCAATAGCATCAGAATCACCTTTAAGATACCCAGTTGGGAACAACTTCAACTGGGGGAGAGAAGTGGGGAGTGTCACTGGGGATGGGACACAAGCCAGGATTTGCCCTCCTAAATCTGGCTCAAGCGATAGAAGGCATCTTTGGCCTGAAGAAGTGTAATACAAAGAAAATCCTAATTGCTACAGCTAAGTAATTAGAAGATCCAACCTATAAATCATAGTGCGGGCAACCCCTTTAATTACGTGCACGATTAAATAGGTGACTAACGTGCATTCTTCCCTAGATGAGCATATTTAATATCCTGTAATGGCAACAAGTTTCCAGCCGATTTATCGTCATTTTGTTTGGTCAGATGAATTTTCTGCATTTTAATGTGTTTTGTGGTTACATATTTGCTATGAACAAACAATGCTTTTCCCAGGTAGCGTGCTGTAAAGGACTGGCTGCATGATTTGTTTACCATTCTTTTAGGCCTCTCAGAAATCAAACAACATTATGTACTTATTTTTAAGTAGCTGCACTAAAATCTTAAACAGCCTCCTTAGGGTCTTTCTTTCTCTGCCGGTTGGTACACACACACAATAATACAATATTTGAAAAATGGTCAGTTTCCTTGAGTCTTGTTTTTAACACGTGGAGGTGCAGTTTTGCTATGAAACAACTGTCCAATCAGAAGCATCTATTTTTAACTCCAAAATGGTATCTTAATTGAAAGGAGCTAAAGTCAGTCCATTGGAGCGTGCATGTAGTATTACATTAGGCATGTCACTGAAATTTGAAAAAGTGATGATAATAATATAATAGGAAATTTTAAACATACCCTCTAAATCTTCCCTGGAGCAGGGAATCGTAAGCCACTCCAGTATTCTTGCCTGCAGAATTCTATGGACAGAGGAGCCTGGAGGACTACAGTCCTTGGGGTCATAAAGTATTGGACACAACTGAGCGACTTTCACTTCACTTCTAAAAGCTTATGTTTAGGTTCATTGGAGTGGTGGTGGGAAGATTTCAGGCATTAGAATCAGGTAGATTTGGGTTCCAATCCCAACTCTGTCTCTCATTGGTCTGGTGAAGTTATTTATGTTCGTTGAAACTGAATTCCAGGAAAGAAAAGGTAATCCTACCTGCTTTACAGAGTTGCTGTGAGAACTGAAGACACTGCATGTTAGACCCCAGCGTGGCCCCTGGGGTCCAGTAGGTTCTCAGTACTTGCTAGCTGCTACTGCAGTTGTAACCTGAATAAATCTGGGGGCTTCCTGCTCACAGGATCCAAAAGAAACTCAAATCAGACTCCAAAAGCCTTGAGGATAATTTGTATACCCCACAGAGCCCTTTCTTGCCCTCAGGCAGCAGAATGAAGATTGTAGACACAGCACAGCCAAATTTCTTAAATTCCATCTTTATTCATCTTTCGCCCCAAAGTTTCTCAAATCATTGTTCTCCCTGTCCTCCCCATCACGCTCCAGCCCATACCATTTTCTTGGCACACTTCTACTCCCTTTGGGTCCCTCTCCCAGCTTCCTGGGTGCTTGCTTTCCTCCAGGTGACTGAGCTTTCCTGACGCAAGGAGATCCTTGTGTTTTTATCTTCCTCTGATTTGGGCTCCCAGCTGTTGCTTCAGTCAGCAGAGCCAGGCCCAGAAGCCAAGCACTGAGGAAATTCTCCTCCTTAAGGAGGAAGAAGAGGGCTAAAAATCCTGATGCTCTCATGTTTTTCTCTATCCATGAAACACTGTCAAGTTGCCGTGTTTGACGGACATCATTTATAACAGGTAGGTAGGATATTAGAGTTTATGTTTTTGTGGAGTGGATGGAAGAGGATGATTTGGAAGTCAGAAAATTGTCTTCTGGAAGTGAAGGTGAACAGTGAAAGTGAAAGTCACTCAGTAGTGTCCAGCTCTTTGCTGACCCGGGGCACTATACCGTCCGTGGAATCCTCCAGCCCAGAATCCTGGAGTGGGGAGCTGTTCCCTTCTCCAGGGGATCTTCCCACCCCAGGGATCAAGCCCAGGTTTCCTGCACTGCAGGCAGATTCTTTACCAGCTGAGACACCAGGGAAGGAGAGAAGGTAGGAGAAGTCAGCAAGCATGATGATAGAAGGGCTGGGGCAGCGAGGGGCAGAAGAGACGAGAGAGGGACTTCTACAGTCTGGGAGCCCGCAGCTGTGCCTTCTGCAGTGTGGTAACCCACAACTAATGTGTATGGAGCATTCGTCACCGTTCTCAGCCCCCATGTGTGTACTGATGAATTCTCATGGCCTTCAGAGGTAGGAACCTTATTGACCCATACTGCAGATGAGTCAGTTGAGGCCCAGCAGGTCTAAGTGACTTGTCTGAGGTCACAAAGCCAGAGCTCAAAATACAGGCAGCCTGGCTCTTACCCCCATGATATCCAGTCCCATGGTTGCAGAGGGGGGGTACTCAAGGAAATTTCCACACTGAAGATTAGTCTGCAGCAAACAAAGGCTTTTAGAAGAGAAGAAACGAGGTCTTCAGCTGAACAATGGTGGCCCCAGTGCCACCACTGGTAGATAAACATCTGGAAACAGGTGTTCACTGTGTAGGGATAAACACGCTCCTCTCTCAGGAGGGGAGAGAGGCAGGGATCTCTCTGCAACCAGGCAATTGAGAATTCTCCCACTGACAGACTCCAGACTCAGGGGCCAATACTAGGGTTTCATGTCACAAAATAACCAGAGATCCAGAGAGACACAAAACTATTAAAAGATTGAAAGGCTGCCATGATGGTGGGAGTAAGGGGGTGAGCAGAAACTGCTCTTTTTTTTTTTTTCTTTAAAAATATGGCCTGGCAGTCCAGTGGTTATCACGCCACACTTTCACTGCTGAGGGCATGGGTTCAATCCCTGGATGGGGAACCAAGATCCCACAAGCTGTGTGGTGCAGCCAAAAACAAACAAACAAACAAACAAAAAACTGGCCTGGAAGCATAAGGAGTATATCCTTGAATAAGCCCTCCTCCCAAAAGTATAAAAGGATGAGGGGAGAGTGGAGGCATCGGGGATGGTACCTGGCAGAGGAACACCATCCCCCAAGCAGGACAAGGCAGAGGAAAAGAGCAGAGATATATGTAGGTAGTTACTGTTGTTTGGCTCTGTTGTAAGACGGTTCATTGAAGGGAAGGAAGACGTTTCTAGGGTCCTGACTTAGGGGCCCCATTTAAACAAATGCCTTTCTAACCCAATAATACTAACCCTAAGTCAGCTGCAGCCTCCGGGAACCTCTCTGCCTCTGTGGACGTGAAAATTGTCACTGTATTTCTTGATGGGACTGGAAATGAAAGCAGAGGAATCAACGCAGAAGGTCGATTTCAAAAGATTTTCTAATGTGGTTTTTCATACTTGGTGTGAGGCTTTGGATTAGCATCCAAAAATGAAGGTTATTCCTTTCTACCCAGCTCTAATTCTGAATCCGTCGAGGGCTACTCGTCCTATTTAGTGCAAAGAATTTCACAGGAGGTAAACAGCATCTGGGCATCACTTACCTCCTTTGATGTTTAACACAATTTACAATGAAAGCTTTGGGAGACATTTAAAACCGTGCAAGGTCCTAAATCATTAAAGGAATGTGGTGCTAGACTTAAAAATGATAATTGAATGCATTCAACAATAAAGCTGCCAAATTTTAGTGGCCTGTTTGCTAGAGGCTCTTTTGGAGAAACTGAGCTAGATTAAAAAAATAAAAAAGCACAAGGCAGAATTTCTCAAGAACTTAGTGTTATATAAATTCAACGCGGACGGATGCAGGTAAAAGTGAAAATAAAAATAGATTAGCTAATGATACAAAAATGCTAAACAATCAGAACAGAATCCTACTGGACACTTTTTAGAGTGTTTGACTGGTCTGTCACCCATATCTCTGGGCCCCCTATAACCATAGTTGAACCATTTGCCTGGGACAGTCCCAATTTATATCTGCTAACCTGATGTAAAGCTTCCCAGGTGGTAAAGAATTTGCTTGCCAACGCAGGAGTTGCAGAAGACTCGGGTTCGATTCCTGGTTCAGGAAGATCCCCTGAATAGAAAATGGCAACCCACTCCAGTATTCTTGCCTGGATAATTCCATGGGCAGAGGAGCCTGGTGGGTTACAGTCCATGGGTTCGCAAAGAATCAGACATGACTGAGTGGCTGAGCACACAGGCACACACACACATCCTGATGTGAAAATTTCAAGTATTTCTTATGGAGATCTTCCAAAATATATAAAAATATACAGAATAGAATAATAAAGCCCCATGCATGCTTATTTCTTCTTCTGTACTATTTTAAAACAAGTTCCAGTTATCATAATTATAAAAGATAACCTAGAAAAGATCCAATCACAATACCATTTTCACACCTAAAATAATGAACCTGTAATTCCTCATACAGGCAAATATCAAGTCAGTGATAAAATTTCTAGCCCCCTACCCAGTTTTTGTTTGTTTGAACTGAGATTCAAATAACCATGTGCATTGCGGTATTTTACTATACCTATTAAGTCTCTTTCTTGAGAGTCCCTTGTACTGCAAGGAGATCCAACCAGTCCATTCTGAAAGCGATCAGTCCTGGGTGTTCTTTGGAGGGAATGATGCTAAAGCTGAAACTCCAGTACTTTGGCCACCTCATGTGAAGAGCTGACTCATTGAAAAGACTCGGATGCTGGGAGGATTGGGGGCAGGAGGAGAAGGGGGTGATAGAGGATGAGATGGCTGGATGGCATCACTGACTCAATGAACATGAGTCTGAGTGAACTCTGGGAGTTGGTGATGGACAGGGAGGCCTGGCGTGCTGCGATTCATGGGGTCGAAAAGAGTCAGATACGACTGAGCTACTGAACTGACCTGAACTGATTAAGTCTCTTTCCATATAGTTTTCCTATCTCTTTTCCCTTCAACTGATTATTTTTATATTATTATTAATTCATGAATTTAAATTTACTTACTTGTTTCAATTCATTACAGTTATTATCATTATTGATACTCAAATTGTCCTGTGTTTGGCCGATGGGCACTTCCTCAAGTTGGCTCTTGAGTTCTTTGGCAAGATCCTGATAGTCTTTGATAAGGTTCTTGCTTCTCATACAGCAAGTTTTCAGGCTCACCTTGTAAGCTTCCTGCTACAGTACTGGGATCAGTTATTGCTTTGAGAAGCCCCGTGCCCTTTCAATGGGACACAGTATTTAGAAACCACAATCTGGGCACTGGGGTGCTCATTCCTTTCACTTGATCATGGCTTATAGGCATTTTCAGTTGATACAGCTAGGAAAAATTTATTTTAAAAATTATTTATCTTTGGCCGTGTGGCTCTTTGTTGCTGTGTGTGGGCTTTCTCTAGGTGTGGCTGAGTGAGGGCTAGTCTCTAGTTGTGACGCCTGGGCATCTTACCCTGTGGGCTTCTCTTGTGGAGCACGGGCTCGAGGGCGCTCAGGTTTCAGAGTTGCGGTGCACAGGTTTAGCTGCCCCGTGGCATGTGGAATCTTCCCACACCTGGGATCAAACCCACGTCCCCTGCATTGGTAGGTGGATTCTTAACCACTGGACCATCAGGGAGGTCCAAGACAAATTTAAAGATAGAGAGTAAGTTTATGCTGGTACTTCCAATTCAAGTTTGGCGATTGCAAGATTTTTACTTAAAACTTTGTCTTATACTTGTGTCTCCGGTTTTGCATACCAAGCCTACGGAATCACCATTTTGATTGTATTGTTATCTAGTAGATTGCTTGGGAAGAGCTCAGGAGAAAATCACCTTGGGTTCTTTCATGTTCATAACATTTTATCTGAAGTATTTATATTTCAATGTTAATTTGACTGGCTAAAAATACAAAAGGTCACATTTTTTGCCCTTTATTATGTTAAAGTATCATTCCATTTTCTTCTGGCATAAAGCATGGCTATGGAGGAATCAGATGATAATCTTAGTTTCTTTCTAAGTGATTTGGCTTGTTTTTGGATGCCCAAAGGATTTTCTTTTTCTTCAAGTCCCTTCATTTTTCAACACTATGTTGCAATATTGGGCTTTCTGGGTTATCTTTCCTTCCTTCATTCTTTTCTCCCTCCCTTCCCACCTCCACTCTCCCTACCACCCTCCTTCCTTTCCTTCCTTTTTCTTTCTTTTTATTGCTCACGGTATGCCCTTTCAATATATAGTTTCAAATGATTTTCATTTCAGGAAACTGTTCTTAAATTTTAATTTTCAGTACTTCTTCTGCTCTACAAGTTTGGTTTCTGTCTTTGAGTAGGAAGGGAAACTCCTATTATACACACGTTGCTTCTTCTTCTTTTTTTTTTTTACCTATCACCTATATCTGCCATTTTCCTTGAATCTTTTTATCTCTTTATTTCCTTTTAATTGAAAAAAATTCTTGCCACTTTTCCTTTACCTTGTAAGGCATTATATGCTGTCTACTCATTTATTTCTTATAACTTTGTCTTTATTTATGAAATAATGTATTATTTTACTTCTAAATTTTTCCTAAATTTACTGCTACATTTTTCTAAATGATCTCATGTCTGAGTTTGAAAAATTCTGATTTAAGATTTTCTTTCATATTTTCCATATCTTTATGCCATCTTTGTTATTTCTTTTAGCTCATTTTAAGATATTGCTTGCATTTCTTATGTATTTTGGCTCAGATGGTAAAGCGTCTGCCTGCAATGCGGGAGACCCGGGTTCTATTCCTGGGTTGGGAAGATCCCTTGGAGAAGGAAATGGCAATCCACTCCAACACTGTTGCCTGGAAAATCCCATGGATGGAGGAGCCTGACAGGCTACAGTCCCTGGGGTTGCAAAGAGTCGGACATGACTGAGTGACCTATGGTATTTTATGTATTTTGGGGGCATGTCTTTCTGATATGATGTTATTCTCTTTTTAAAAAATGATAACTTCAGCTAGGATTCAACTGCAATCATATTTTGTTGGTTGTGTTAGTCACTCAGTCGTGTCTGACTCTTTGTGACCCCATGGACTGTAACCCATCAGGCTCCTCTGTCTGTGGAATTCTCCAGGCGAGAATACTGGAGTGGGTTGCCATTGCCTCCTCCTGGGGATCTTCCCAACCCAGGGACTGAACTCTAGTTTCCTGCATTGCGGGTGAATGCTTTACTGTCTGAGCTGCTAGGGAAGCCCTGTTTTGTTTGTTATATCATGTAAAATGAGATTTCCTTTACTTTTAGGCAATGAGGAGTTAGAACTTTTTTCCCTAACTTCAGATCTCTTTTTTTGTCTTTTTCTCTACAGAGTGATACAAAATACAGCTTCTACTCTGGAGAACCACCTCCTTCATTACCTACCCACAGTTTTATCTGTATCTGACTGTTTCCTTTGCTGTCCTTGCCCTACTCTGCGTTATACTCCCAGAGAGGAGATTTGTCCTGGAAGGAAAGTTTGGCTTGTTTCTTTGAGAGTTCACAGGGCCCACACTACTGCTGTCCCTTAAGACAGGGATTCCTGGGCTTCCCTGGTGACTCAGGGATAAAGCATCCACCTGCCGATACAGGGGACATGGGCTGAATCCCTGGTCTGGGAAGATCCCACACGCTTCTGGGACATCTAAGCCTGTGTTCCACAATTACTGAGCCCATGCTCTGAAACTGCTGAAGCTCAGGTGCTTATAGCTTGTGCTCTACAAGAGAAACCACTGCAATAAGAAGCCTGCGCACTGCACCTAGAAAGTAGCCCCTGCTTGCTGCAACTGGAGAAAGCCCACACACAGCAACAGAGATCCAGCACAGTCATAACTAACTAGTCAAATAAATAAATCTTAAAAAAAAGAAGGGTCCCCAATGTCTGAGATCCAACATCTGATGACCGGAGGAGGAGCTGATGTAAAAATAATAGAAAAGTGCACAATAAATGTAATGGCATTGAATCATCCCCAAGCCATCCCCACCTCCTGCCCCAGTTCATAGAAAAACTGTCTTCCATGAAACCAGTCCCTGTGCCAAAAAGCTGGGTACTGCCACCTTAAGATATTTTCAGAAGCCTTTGTACTCATCTGAAAATTGGATTGCGCAAAAACCTCTCCGTTTCAGTTGTTGTTTTCAGATTGTCCTGCCATGTTTCTAGTATGGACTCATCAGGGATTTGGGGTGGGGGTTCTCCTGTTTTCAGGTTCATTCAGTCTCCCCTAGGTTCCATTTGCTCCTCCTTCACAGTTGATAAATACATAACTCTTGTAGCTCTTAAATATTTGATTGCTTTTTGGAGTTAGTGGGGCTCCCCACCACTTAGTTTTTGTGGTAGATATTATTCATGGGTTTTGCTTTTGCTGCCCTAGTTGCTCTGATTATGATTGTGGGAGGGTTGCAGAGATTATAAATGGACACTTCCACACTGCATATTCCAATATGATTCCTAATAGCATTCCCTTTACTCTCAGAAGTGAAGTTTGAACAATAAATTACATGGTTACCCTACTTATCCTCAATCAGAAATCCAAATGACTCTGAAAATTGAAAGATTTTCCAACTCATTTGGGGCAAATTCAAACCTGACCTGAATTTATTTGATAGCAAAAACTGACCTGGTCTGACTTAGAGCTGTTTATAACTTTTATATGTTCCATGTATTATGAATAGCAGTACTTTTTTTTTTTTTTTGCAGAACTGTTCATGTTTTTACTCTCAGAATATGGCCCAGGACCCAGTGATGTAACATACAGTGTATGAGCCACTTTACCACTTTAAACTAGGAAAAGCTGTAAAATCTGAAACATCTTTGGAACTATAAATTTCAGACAAGGAATTATAGACCTGTAAGGGGCTTTGCCCTCATAGCCATTAAAAGTTGCAGTACGGTGGGACGTCCCTGGGGCCTCAGTGGTAAAGAATCTGCCTGCTGCTGTAGGAAACACAGGTTCGAGCCCTGGTCTGGGAAGATCCCACGTGCCGCTGAGCAACCAAGTCCGTGCACCGCAGCTATTGATCCTGTGCTCTAGAGCCTGCGAGCCACAGCTATTGAGTCCATGTACTACAGCCTCTGAAGCCCAGGCACCCTAGAGCCTGAAACACCCTAGCACTCTAGCACCCGAAACAAGAGAAGCAACTAGAGAATGGGCCCCACTCTCAGCAACTAGAGAAAGGCCCTCGCAGTAATTGAGACCCAGCACTGCTGCTGCTGCTGCTGAGTCGCTTCAGTCGTGTCTGACTCTGTGCGACCCTGTGGACAGCAGCCCACAAGGCTCCTCTGTCCACAGGATTCTCTAGGCAAGAATACTGGAGTGGGTTGCCATTTCCTTCTCCAAGACCCAGCACAGCTGTAAGTAAATAATTACAGTGGGGTGAATTTTTGTCCCAAGTCAGCTGCAGGTTTTCCTCCCCTGGTGTTAGACACGATTGACCAAATCGTGGGTGACTGATTTAATCTTTAGCCCCACTCTCCTCCCAGGAGGCTTTGGGGGTCGGATTGAAGGTTCTAGTCCTCTAATCACTTGGTTGCTTCCCCAGGCAACCAGTGCTTGGTCCTTAGATACTATCAAAAGTTACCTCATTAGCATAATAAAAGACACTTTTGTGGATCTCCTCAGAAAATTCAAAAGATTTTAAGAGCTCTGTGCAGAAAGGAGGACAAAGACCAAATATTTATTTCTTTTTACAACACCAAAGGCAGGGTGGAATCGGGATATCTGGGGAAGGCATTGCTGAAATTCAAGGAGAGGAAGCTGGTCCTGGCAGGTGGCTTGGAGGTGGGCTTTTTGCTCAGGACCACGTGTGTTCTTCCAAAAGAATACACCATATACTCTTCTGGAAGTTTCAAGTGTGCTATTTTTATGATAATTACGTGTTGCAGGTTTATAGGCGTCCCATGTTTGATGTAGTGATTTATGAAACAATGACTCCATTTCACACCTGTCATCCTAGGGTTTTGAAGAGGATGACACATTTTCTCCTCTGAGAAAGCCAATTAATTAACCTGATTTCACCCTTCCTACAAAAGAGGGTGTTGCACACCCATTTCAGAGTTATTAAACTGAGGCCAGGCTGCACCCTTGGTTCTCTCAATTCTTCCCGGTGCAATAAGGGAACAGAATTTCCATTTCAGAATATCCTCTTCCATACCTTTTGAACATTTGGAGCTTACGTGTAGGTAGAAATGAGATTTATTCTGGAATAATTCTAGAATTTCACGATAAAGAAAGGGGCAGGATTCTAAATAGATCAGTGAGCCCCCTTCCCAACTGTATTTGAAATGAAGATTCATTCTCAAACATGAGCAAATTCAGCTCTGGGCTTGGACAGAAAAGGCAGAAAAGAGGAGGGCAGGCAGGAGGGTGTTCTGGGGAAATCGAGTCATGTGTGTGTCCTCCTGTCTCTGCAGTTTGAGATCCCCCTCTTCTTGCGAGCATCTGCCAGGGGGAGACTGTGTCCTCAAGGAGTCCTAATCCCACCATCCAGTTTCTTGCTTCTCCGAGGCTAAGTCTTGGGTTAAAAGATTTGCATTATGTGTTTCGTGGCTTAAGTGGTAAAGAACCCACCTGCCAGTGCAGGAGATGTAAGAGACTTAGGTTCGATCCCTGGGTTGGGAAGATCTCCTGGAGGAGGGCATGGCAGCCCACTCCAGTATTCTTGCCTGGAGAATCTCATGGACAGAGGGGCCTGGTGGGCTACAGTCCATTGGGTCGCAAAGAGTTGGACATGACTGAAGCGACCTTAACATGCAAGGCAAGCCAACTACTTCAGCTGATGCTCAACCGAAGTGAAGGCAATTTCTTCCAGGGTTGGGGGAGAAATGCCTCTACTAGATGGGCTGATGAGCCCCAGTGCCTTCATTGGAGGTGTGATACAGTGCTGTGCTGATGGGGGACTTCACGTGTCTTCAAGAATTTTAGGATTTTACATTATTTCTGCGGTCCATGTTAACCATAGGTCCTAACCTCTGTGTGGCCCTCTCCTTCCTACTTCTCTGCTGTGGGTTCTGAGTCCAGACCCTTCCGAGTGGATCTGAGAAAGCACTGGACACTCTAGGATGGAACAACCCATTGTATGTGATTGCCACTGATTGTACTTGTTTGCCAAGAGGCAGTCAAGTTGACCTTGGCATTTTTCTTCCAAAGTCATGTTCATGTGTAGTTTTGAGGGCTGAGGCACCTCTAGGAGCTTAAGAACTTGAGGGCAGTCAAGAGTTCTTTGGATTCAGGGCACATTTAATCATCTTTCCTTCCTGAGTGTGAGGAACTGTTTCTCCTCTCTTTCTTGGTGGAGGAAGAAACAAAGCACCAGCCACATATGCGTGCATGTCTTTTCTGATTGGTCTTGGTTTCAGCAACAGGCCAGCTGGCTGTTTAGGAAAAAATCAAGAGCTCAGTGCACATTGCCTGCATTGGTCTGAATTCTCCCACTCTGCCAAGGACTTAGAAGGGGCAGCATCTGCATCCACGGCTGTCATGGGCGTTCAGGCTCTTGGATAACAAGATAAAGGGCAAAAGCTGAATTTTCTCGTGCCAAGAGAAGGAATAGTATCAGAGCCAAGAAGATCAAACCAATGCTGCCGAGAGTGGCTAAATGGTACCCATTAACCTCTGTCAGTGCTGGAGTCCAGCAATGGGAATTTTGCCAGAAATCAGCCCCGAGTGGAAAGCAAGGTTTGGCTGGCTCCATATTACGATAGCGTGGAGGCATGGGGATTTCCAGAAAAAGCAGCTAAGTTGTTCCATTCCTCAGACTGCAAGGAGGAACCCAGGGCTGGAACCAAGCATTTTGTGAACTGATGGGATGCAGGTCCAGGCCTTGTCCTGTGGAAGAAGTGGACAAAGGCAGTTCTTCCTTGCTGTGGTCACGCTCCTGGCAGACAGCTGCTTCACATGGAGAGCGTGCGTATCATCACGGGCCAGGCATTGGCCCATGTTGAATATCTGTCTTCTGGAGAACTGCTTCCATGTTTCCTGTTCCTGGAATCCGGGGACTTGCAGTTTTCCACCGCCGCTCAGATTCCTTGGCTCTGCTCCTCAGTGTGGCGAGGAGTAAAGCTCCTTGCCCCGTGTTAAACGATTTCATGCACTTTGCTCCAGAGAAGACTGGAGGCACTGATCACCTGAGGGCATCACTGGAAAACCTGCAAGCAAATACCTAAAAGCCACCCCTGAGATTTCTCCTGCTCTTTCTTTGATAGGTTAGCATCCTGGCTTCGATTCTTAGCAAAAACCACCTTTCTCTCAACTAATGATACTGGATCAATGAATTTAGGTGTTTACTACAGTCACCTAAATGAGTCAAAACTCTGCCCTGAGTTTTATGGAACAGTTATTAACAAAAGTCATTTATTTCAGGCAGAGAAACCTCAAATTTGGCCAAGAGCCTGAAAAAGCATCGCTGCAGAGCGGCACCCTCCTCTCATTTGAACAACTTGTTTCAGTTGTTGCTGATCAGAATTGCTCCTTCTGATCTCTTCTGGATCTTACATTAATTGGGTTTCTCTTTTTCCAGTCTTTCAAGATTTTCTAGTCACTAACATTCAGGAAAAATGGATAACTTATTGCAAGAGATAGTTTTGTTTCTATTAAATGTGGCAGGTCAGCAGAATTCTAGGCTTGGATGAGGAATCTCATTCACTTCTGTCTCTGGGATAGGGAGGTAGAGTAGGAGCTTATTTGTAGAAAGTCTTTATTAAAGGAAATCCCATAAGTCATTTTGGAGCAAATGTATTCTAGAACAGTGATTTAAAATGACAGGTTATAACTAAAAGTAGTTCATTACCAGTATTTTTTAAAAGTAAGTGAAACAGAATGGATCAGAACACATCACACATAGGAAGGGTAGGGATCATTTCTCAAATTTTTTTTTCAGTTGCTTGGGTATAACTGACTGGGTTACAATGGAAAATATATTGCATCCAGTGGTTTATAGTCAAGAAATTTTGAAAGTCACTGCTGGGTATATGAATCCTTGGGTTCCACCTAGTTCTGCTGCTGCCTCCATGACCTTGGGCAAGACATTGCTCTCTGATGGGCCTCAGTTTCTGATGTGAAAAATGACAATCATCTGTAAATGTCCTCAGTTCTGAAATCCAATGATTTAAGTAAAATTCTCAAAGGACTCCATTTCAGCATTCAGTTATTATCCATTTAAAAAAATCCTCCTGCATTGTCAACCTCTATCTTCCATATTTTGGAAAGGCATGACTTACCAAGTTGCTCTGAAGAGCACAGACCACAGAGAGGAACGCGGCCCATGAGGATGGAAGCTACTTCAATAGACTGGCTTGGCTCAAGGACAATCTCTTTGAGTTTCCTGTAGATGTCTTACACCAGATTTCTCTAGTTACACTACAATTATATATTTCAGCTACATTTGAAAATACATACAAATCCTCTTTTGGATGGTGGGGGTGGGTGGGTGGGGAACTAATTGGTCAGGAAATGCTGAACTTGGTTAATTTGGAAAACCACTCCCAGCTAATGTTGAGCCTTGGGCCACTCACAGTTCCTGCTTTGTATTATGACTAATGGGATGTCAAAGAAGCCTTGATCTAATAAGAGCAACCAAGGAGACCGAGTAAGCCAGGCCTGGGAGGGGGTATTGGCAGGGTGCAGCAGTGATTGAGAGCTTTTTATATCTGGGCTGAGGTTCTTTCAAAACAGTCTTTTAAATTATTGATCCCGTCATTCATAAGTTCATAACAGCCTAATTTGGAAGGCATCTCACACTATGACTTGGATCTCGTTATGCTTGTTGAGAATCACTCCTCCAAATTAATATCCCCCTAAATTCACAAAGAGAAGAACCAAGGCATCTCAGGCACAACCAGAAATCAGCTGTACTGTGGGAGTTAAAACATACAACTTTAGGAAGGGGCTGTATTATAGAGCTGGTATAAGTGTTCCAGGAATGAATGTGTCCTTCAGGTTCTTAAATCCTGGATCTGAATCTAACTTGTTTGCGGTAAGGAAGTGGCATAGAATCATTGCCGTCATCTGAGTTCATTGTACTTAATTCCTTCAGTGAATTTTGTAGCCTCAGCAAAACATCAGAAGCAGAAGGAAGCCTGCAGATTATCTCCGGCGAAGTCCTTATTTTCAGGAGAGGGAAACGAGGTACTCCCTTCCAGCTAGCCTTTCTGTATGAGTTGACATGCAGTGCTTTTGTCTCTGCATAAATTTTAAGGCAATATTATTTTGCTTTTGAGGGTTGACTATCAGCAACCAGTTGGCTAATTGTGGATTAAGCTTTGCTTCACATGGACTTTCCTGATACTGAATTTTGGTAATTGGTAAGCACGTTGGCTCTCAACTACCCGACAAAAATCTAACATCCTCAATTCATGACCCAGTCCTTTTAGAACTCAAAGCCAGAGACGCCTTGACGTGTACAAGAAAAGTTGGGGAGGCTTTCATGAGCTTTGATTTTGACTCCATTCTCATAAATTATGCAAAATGTGTCACTTATATGAACAGCCCAGAAGAGCAGTTGCCAGTTGTAATATAAAAAATGATACCACGGAAACTGACACCCGGTTGTGGCAGATACCCTGTCAAAAGAATGATTTATAATCTGGAAATACAAGCAGCAAGAGAGGCCCACCAGCCAGGGCTGTATCATCTAAAGCAATCAAATCCCGCAAATATAAAGCAATTTTGTATTACCATTTCCAAGTGCTCCCCACAATAAGGACTCTTGTATGCCCAAGTTTAATATTCAGAGCAGAAACCACAAACTCTAGCAGCCGCTCCTGGTCAAGATAGTTAATAACAGTTCCCAGGCAAAGGCAGGCGGTAATAGCATTGCTCCAAGCAGCTGGGGATTTGCCTTGTATGTCAGCCTCTCTCTCTGAGAACTAGGAAACGATGGTAGGTCAGGCATCCATTTGCTTTATGTATTGATATAATTTCATCAGAATTTATGATGTGGGAATTATTGCACAGGCAAGAAATGTAATCTAACCTTCATCTCACACAATGCAGGAAAGATATTATGTTTTTGAGAAAAATATACTGACTTGTTGAATCAGATTACGCACGTGCAATCCTAATGGATTTCAATATTTCCTTGGACGAGTCATTGCTATTTGCATCATATGTATTAAATTGGCTTTTGTAGAAGATAGTTTTACAAATAAAAAGAATTCTAATGCTGTTTCTCCTTTCATTTTCTCAAGTTCTGGCATGTGAATTCATTACTGGTAAATTTTAAACATCTGTGTGTGTGTGTGTGTAATAGTTTATCCTAATTTCCCTAGCCTATATTTAGGTTTTTAATATCCAAATATTACAATAACATATATGATTCTCTTTCATCCTCATGAAGAGTTCCTTGAGCTTCAATTGTCAGATGCAGTAAATGCTGATAGTCTTCAAGGACTATCTTATAAATGATCATCGCAGTGAGTCCACATGTCCTATTGTTTGGCCCTTGAAACCATTTGATTATCTTGAGTACTACAGTTTTCTTCCAATGGGAAAGGTAATATAAAATATGTTTAAGAATGAAGGGTTTTCAAGATCACACTTACCTCACGTAAGAACTAAACATTTCTCGAATCAAAAATCCTTTCCATTTATTTTTGAGAAAGAAATAACAGCTTAGAAATGTCAGAGTAGTGCCCCTGATCTGTATGTCTGCAGAAGAGTCTTTATCTAGTACTTTTTGATACGGCTAAAGACATGAGTATTGGATAGCAAGGAGATCAAACCAGTCAATCCTAAAGGAAATAAACCCTGAATATACATTGGAAGGGCTGATGCTGAAGCTGAAACTCCCATAGTTTGGCCACCTGGCACAAAGAGCAGACTCATTGAAAAAGACCCTAATGATGAGAAAGATTGAGTGTAGGAGGAGAAGGGGATGACAGAGGATGAGATGGTTGGATGGCATCATCAACTCAATGGACATGAGTTTGAGCAATTTCTGGGAGATAGTGAAGGACAGGGAAGCCTGGTGTGCTGCAGTCCAGAGGGTTGCAATGAGTCAGACACAACTGAGAAACTGAACAGTGTATATAAAAGATTATGATTAATCCAGACAACCCAAAACTGCTCTTAATTGCTCTGTAATGGTTCTGTTGAATTGCAAATGCATTGTAGAGTTAAAATGTATAATTTCAGAACTTAATTTTCGAATATATGTACCTAATAGAAGGCATATTTTATCCAAACAGAAAAAAAAACAACTCTCATGTTTTATTAGCTGGCATCTCCAAATAATAATAACAACTCTTCATTTTGAAGCTATTGCCACAGATTCTACCAAGTGCCTAATGTATGTTATCTCTGGATCTTTACCTCCCCTCCCATTCTCAGGTCACCATCATTACTCTCATCCTTCAAATGAAAAAAGGGTGTTCAGAAAGGTTAAATGCCTTGCTCAAGGACATTTATGTAGTGAGGAGTAGCGCTGGCATTTGAACCAAGGCTTGTCAGATTTCAGAGACTGGATTCTTGTCTGTGCTTCTAGAGGCTATTCCTTCCAGAAGGCTGGCTGGGTTATGGGCTCCTCTCAACTGTTTTTTGACCACCCCAAAGCCGCTTCCACTTTCTTTTTCCTAATTATCTCCCACTAGTGGTTCAGATGGTAAAGAATTTGCCTGCAATGTGGGAGATCTAGATTCTATCCCTGGGTTGGGAATATCCCTTGGAGAATCCCTTGGACAAAGAAGCCTGGCAGGCTACAGTCCACACGGTCGCAAAGAGTTGGACATGACTAAGTGACTAAGCACAGCACAGAGAAACGTGAAAGTCTTTTATAAGATATAATCAAAAGTCTGCTGAGGTGGCCAGGGTTTAGGAAGCCATTTGTTTCCTTAAGAAAAGTAGAATAGAGTTAGGGAGTTTGGGATGTACATGTATACACTGCTATGTTTAAAATGGATAACCAGCAAAGATCTACTGTATAACACACAGAACTCTGCTCAGTGAGACAGGATTAGGGGGAGAATGGGTACATGCATATGTATGACTGTCCCTCCAATCCTGATGCCTTACTGATAGCTTCTAACTTTCAACCTTTGACTCTTTTCTGAGGATAGATGGACCAGAAGCTCCCCTTACACACACACAATACACACACACATCTTTCAAGACCTTCTTTGGAGGGCATTGTCCTTATAGTTCCCACTAGTGTGATAATGGACATGGCAGATTTACTCCCAGTACGATGATGAAAAATTGTTCATTCATTTATTTATTGCAAACCGTGATGGAGCATATACTGCATGCTAGACGCTGTGGGGAAAAACAAATAAGACATGGTGCTCAACTTTGAAAAGCCCACAATGAGTTGCAGAGATGGCTCAAAGACCAGTGATTATAATGCAATGTGATCAATGTTAGTAGACAAATGGGCAGTGGATCAGAGGACCGGAGAAGGAAGGCCCTGCATTTCCCAGGGACACGAACGTCAGTGTCTCATACGGCTGCTCTTCTTCATGTCCCCTGTCCAGATCCACTCTTCCCTATTGACTCTGTTTTCTACAACTCCCACTGGCCTGTCACCTGCCTTGTGGATTCATGGTGTCAGTCTGGCATCTAGTCTGGGAATTCCCTGAGGACAGGCACCCAGTCCTTCATATTTGCCTCTCACAGCTTCTCTGGCCCAATAAGGATCCTCAAAAATATTTACAGGGTAAGACATTGATGTGATTTTTAAAGCAGAGCTTTTAAGAAATAGAGGGAGTGAGAGGATTATGTGGCTTTATAGGGCTGTAGCACAAGTCCGTTGCTGAGCAACAATTAGAGATCACAGCGTTGGAATTTATGGTCACTTGTCAAATTGGTAGAGTCAGGCAAAAGTGGTATAAACATAATTCCCAATTCCATCTGAAGTAGAACATCTTGGGACCTTTTCCTTCTAGTTACCCCCCGAAAAGACCTGATGTATTGCAGTTAAGCATTCCTGCACCATGCTTGTATGAATAATGGCAACATGGAAAGCCTTCTTTTCTGCAATGTGTCATCACATACCTTTTAGGGTCCCTGTTGGGGATTTTTTTTTTTTTTTTTTGCTGGCCAAGGCCTCTGCATGCTGTATGTATTTGGAGAATCCCTCCTGCCTTTCTGACTGCTTTGTGGGTCTGTTTTTACTTAAGAGCATGCAGGAATGGAAATGTAGCTGCTAAATTAATCTGGTCTTGGTGAAATAAGTCTGCTTTGCTAGTGAGATGACTGAAATTTACATTTTCGTCACTCTTCAGAGCAGGCAGGCCTTTAACTCCTCTTTGCAAGATCTTTCCAAAACACATGTCAAGAGACCCACCTCCTCCAATAATGATGTCAGTGATGTTGGGGCAACGGGAAAGGAAGAATTAACTCTATTATTATAGTTTACTTTTAACAATCAAGTAGGGAACAGGGGTGAATGGTGGGCTTGCAACCCTGGTTGCCTCGCTCTCCTGCCTCTCAAGCCCTAAGTAAATTGTCATATTGCATTGTGTTGCCTGGGTGACGGGGTACTTGCACAGAGAGAGCTGATGAAAAGGCTGACAGAGGTTCTTCGGGCAAAATGCGTTCTCCTTACTTGTGCTCAAAACCAATTCTTGATTGTCATTCCTGCCCAAGAAAAGTGATAGCTGTGAGTCAGCATTTAGAACTTGCTCAATCTCAAATGGGTTGCACGACAGGATGATCAATTTATTCCTTGCATGCTGCAGCACATCTGATTTGAATGAAGTCAGTTAGAATGTATCTCATGGCCAACATTTTTTTTCTGGTCTATTCCACTGTTAATCTAATCTAGGTCATATGGCTACAGACACAGTTCACTGCAAAGCTACCTAACTTCTGTGGCTGCCTGTCACTCCTCCTTATCCATCCTATACTTTAACTCCTGAAAGAAAGTGAAAGTCTTAGTCACTCAATAGTGTTCAACTTTTTGTAACCCCATGGACTATAGCCCACCAGGCTCCTCTGTCCTTAGCATTCTCCAGGCAACAGTACTGGAGAGGGTTGCCATTCCCTTCTCCAGGGGATCTTCCCAACCCAGGGACAGAACCTAGGTCTTCCTCATTGCAGATTCTTTACCATCTGAGCCACCAGGGGTAAGCCCACTTTGACTCCTAGCCAGCCCTTTAAACATTGCTCCTTTACATGGACACATTTGGAAAGATGGTAGAATAAGATAACAGGAATGTTCTCTTTTAAAGTTCCATCACTGAATCTTTAACATTATCTGAAATGTAGGCCATTTTCAGAAGTTTCAGCAAAGTTTCTGTTCAGTTCAGTCGCTCAGTCGTGTCCGACTCTTTGTGGCCCCATGAATCACAGCACGTCAGGCCTCCCTGTCCATTGCCAACTCCTGGAGTTCACCCAAACTCATGTCTATCGAGTTGGTGAAGGTTAGTGGGTGAAATTTAAGAACACATTAGTAAACAGATTTAAAAGTAGCTTTGAAAACATTTGAAATGTGAAAGAAGACTACATCTGAAGTGGATGTTTATCAAAAGAACCAAAATGTTTATGAGAATGGCTGAAATTTATATTCAAAGAGATAACAGAAGATGCAGAGTTATTAAACAGGCACAGCCTGATATGAGAAGAAGGAGAAACAAGGAAGGAAGGAGCTAAGGAGAGAGAAAAGAAGAAGGAAAAGAAAGCAACTGAAAAAAAAAAAAGAAAGCAGAGCACTGGCTTATCACTGGAAGTCATAAAAATGAGAATGAAAAGACTAAAATTAGATTAATTTAGAAGATAAACATATGTCACATAAGCTGAATATATAATACAGAAATTCCCTGGTACTTCCACGGCAAGGGACACAGGCTTGATCGCTGGTCAGGGAACTAAGATCCCCCATGCTGCATGGAGCAGCCAGGGGAAAACAAAAAAGGCAAATGAAAATTTAAGAAATAGTATAATAAGAGGTATGAATGACTTACATAAAGAAATCTTTATTGGGAAATACAAAAAGTTAAATGATCTATAAAGGTTAGAATAGATGAGACATACAATAGTATTAACTTGTCCTAAAATTACATGTGTCTTCCTAGGTGGCCCGCGTGGTAAAGACCCTGCACGCCAGTGCAGGAGACATAGGAGATGCGGGTTCTATCCCTGGCATCCGGAAGATCTCCTGGAGGAGGAAATGGCAACCCACTCTAGTATTCTTGCCTGCAGAGTCCCGTGGACAGAGGAGCCTGGCGGGCTACAGTTCATGTGGTCACAATGAGTTGAACACTATGGAGGTGACTTAGGAATGTGAAAATTACATTTCCCACCCCCCTCCCTTTTAAAGTTACATATAGGCTAAAGCAATCTCATTTGAAATTTCAGGTTATGTCAGAAAAAAAAAACCCAAAGAATTTACAATTTTATTTGGAAAAATAAACTAAAAATATTATCAAAAATAAAGTTTACAGGTGTGACTGCCAAAATGGTTGTTTAAGAAAAAGCCAGTCCTCTCAAACATAAAGCCACATTATAAAACAACAGTAGTAAAAAAGGAGAGTAGAAATCTGACAATAAAATGGTTCAGTGGAATAGAATAGAATCCCATAAATTAAACAGAAAACGTAGTATGTAATAAAGTGTCACAAGAAAGAAGGAAATGAAGAATTATTTCATATATATTGAGAGTGAGAAAAATTGCTTTATTCCTTCCTTCCTGTAGAGCAAAAATAATCTCCATAAGGGAAAGAGATTAAGCTGAAAAATCAAATCAATGAAAACTGACCCAAAATAAAATAGCATCTCAGATATTTGGAAGGGTGAGAACTTTCTAAAGGTTGAAGCAACTGAAGAATACAAAATAATAGTGAAGAAATTGCAAAATGCCTCTCCAGTGAAAATATAGAAACTAAAAATAAATCAGCCTGTTATAAAATACATTCATATTAAAAATGACCATTGTAGCACAGTTATTTATACTATTTAAGGATTCCACCCATCTTTGTAAGAGTAATAAGTTAAGATTCCAATAAGGATATGGCCCAAAGCCTTCCTCTGACAATTTAAGTATGAAGAGATACATATAATTTGTTTTAAAAATGTTTAAATTAGCTAGTAACAAAAATGCAAAAGAAAAGTACCGTTTGGAGAAGGCAATGGCACCCCACTCCAGTACTCTTGCCTGGAAAATCCCAAGGATGGAGGAACCTGGTAGGCTGCAGTCCATGAGGTAGCTAAGAGTCGGACATGACTGAGTGACTTCACTTTCACATTTCACTTTCATGCATTGGAGAAGGAAATGGCAACCCACTCCAGTGTTCTGCCTGGAGAATCCCAGGGATGAGAGGGCCTGGTGGGATGGCGTCTATGGGGTCGCACAGAGTTGGACACGACTGAAGCGACTTAGCAACAGCAGCAGCTTTATTAAGTAAAAATTAAACCATCTAATAGCAGATAATTATAAGATTTTTAGTAAAACTGGCAAATAATAATTGTTGGCATTAGTAGACGTTAGTACAACCTACTTGGAAAGCATTTGGCAATACAATTCAGGACCTACAAAATATTCATACTCTTTAACACAGTATAATCACTCTTTGGAATTAATTCAAAAGAAATAATTAGAAAGCAAAACATGATATGTGGAGAAACATGTTTACTGAGGCGTTATGTATAATAACAAAATGCCCACAACAGCCTAAGAGGAAAAAAAGGAACTAAACAAGAGTCATTACAAATTACAATAATAAATATTATGCAACAACAGAGAACAGTTTTACAGGATAACTTTAAATAAAAAATAGCATGAAGCTCTATAACAGCTGTAGTAACAATTATATAAAATGATGATAGCAGCCCTTCCCACGCCCAAAGTAAGATGAAATTATAAGAGTAGTATCATGCTGAGATTATGAGTAATTTTCCCTGTTAATGTGTTACATAATTTTGTTAGGAAAACCATTTCAATCAGTGTGTGTGTGTGTGTATGTGGTGTGTAGGCATATAGTGTAGTGTGAGTAATTATGTGACCTTTAACAGGTCACTGGAGATGTTCAAGCTTTAGTGTGTCCATTAGTAAAAAGGAGATAATAATAGGATTCATTTCGTAGAGTTGTTATGACAGTTGAATGATACACAATGTGCTAATGCCCGGCACTGATGTCATGGGAAGTAACACTGACGTTGGAAATGCTGATTTCAACAACGGTGTCGTGGTTGTACCCTTGTTGGTGAATTTTCAGTGCTTCTCCACTATTCACAGAAAATTGTCCAAATTTCTAATCTTGATCATTAAAAACCTCCATCATTTTGCCCATCCCATCTATCTGAATTTATCTGCAACTCCCTCAGGTGAGTATTCTGCTTTAGTCAGGCTAATCTTAGATTTTTATGTATAGTTACTTAAACATTCCAAACAGTAATAACTGAAACATTCAGCCACTGAATAAATACTCACTGAGCAACAGTCATGTTCAGGCCCTACCTTTGGTGTTGCGGGTACATTTTCATTATAGAGGCAGGAGACGGACAGTGGACAAGGGGCAAACAGAAGAGCAAGAGGACCTGAACCATCCCAAGCTAGGCTGACACTAGGCTGGTCTGCACTGTTCTGGTCGTGATGCTTGTTGGTGGATGTGGTGGCCTCTCTGAGTGGTCATTATCTGTACCATTTGTACGGCTGAGTCCCTTCGCTGTGCAGCAGAAACTAACATAACATTGTAAAGCAACTATCCTCCAAACATTTGTTTAAAAAGTCAGATTTATACATATTTTATTCTTGAAGGGATTTTCTTAAGATTTGGGTCTGTATGTGTTCTTAACAGTTTTTAATTTTAGCTGTATTAAAATCCTTACATTTGATCCTTCAAATTGGCCAAGTGCCATTAATCCTAAAAACCCCTGAAAAGTGAAAAAGTCTGCGGGATACCTTCTTCAGCTCTCCCACCCACTTCTCCTTCTCTAAACATTATTACCTGTTTCTATTCCTATTTCTCTAACTTGATAGGAAGATCCCCAGGATACAGAACTTGCCATGTTTTCCATTGATTGGTTGGTGGTCATTTTTTTCCTACTCTTAAGAATTTCTAACAATATTTACCACAATGTTGACCATGGGATAGTAGTGAAAAGTGTGAAAGCATTAGTTTCTCAGTTGTGTCCAACTGTTTGTGACCCCATGGACTGTAGCCTGCCAGGCTTCTCTGTCCATGGAATTTTCCAGGCAAGAATATTGGAATGGGTAGCTATTCCCTTCTGCAGGGGCTCTTCCCAGTCCAGGGATTTAACCTGGGTCTCCTGCACTGTAGGCAGATTCTTTACTGTCTGAGCAACTATATATATTATTAAATATGTGTTTGAATCAGCAAAAAAAAATTTAACTCAGGAAAGATCATTTCTTTGTCATTATCCTGGGTTACTTCAAGAGGAAGTATCAAAATTGCCTCATTAATAAAAAAGGAGTATTTCTGGGATTACTTTCCTTGAGTCTGAGACTATTCTGAGAGCTCACTGGTATCTCTGGGCAGAAACAGTGGCCAGTGTACAGCTATGGTACATCAGGTGATTTTCTTACAAACTAACCTGTATGTGAGCAACAGCTAAAATCTTGGAACTGCCTTGCCTCATTGAAGTGCCTTCTTTCTAAGGTGATGCCCTGCTGCCAGTACCTAGACGTCCAGCTTAGGGGGAAATGCAAGACTAAAGGGGATAGCTTGGTGTTCAGCTGGGAGAGAGATTCTAACTTAGAGAACAAGTTGTGCCCTCACCTTGAAAGCGCCCTGTTGTAAAGAAATCAGTCGGCTTGATGCTGGCACTGCCCCAGCTCTGTATTAACTATCCAGATTAATGTCAGATCATACCCCAGGAATTATTCATGAAGCCCCTCTGTACAGTATAATTGCAGATTTTGGCATCCAGAGTGAAGCCTCATTGTTTTATAGATCAGCTTCCCTTCCTGCACTACGGAAGAGACAATGATCTGAAACAACTCAGTCTAGAGGGAAATGGAGTTCATGTATTTCACATGAAAAAGCGTTTGTCAAACGGGGAGAGCCCAGGTCTCACTTACACTCCACCTTCAGAGTGGGTACCTGCAGCCACACTGAGAAGGAGCTGGCTGATGTCTGCTCCAGGCCCATGAATGGCTACTTTCATTGTGGATCTTTCCCAAGTGAATGGAATGGCTCTTTATCTTTGCTTAAGAATTAGTTTTACCAAAGTGTAGCTCTACTAATCTCTACTACAACATCACCAAATGTAATTTATGCATGTGGCTGAAGAAACGTAGGTAGGTTTCAGTTCCAGGGAAGGGCACACATCAGCCAGCTACCTCGCTGCCATGAATCGTTAGAGACTATTCAATGCAATCAAAATATTAATACACTTTCAAAGAGGTTTAATATTTTCCTGCAAATGTCAAGTTACCCCAGCAGTCAGCACACCTTAATTGTGAGATTTTAGACTCTAATATCTTTCAGACTGTGACTTTTAAAAGCTGAGGAAAAGGAGTTTGTTTCTTGTTTAAATGGAGTTTGTTTATTTTATTATGTTCTTGAGCCATTTTCCAGGGGTCTAGTTGGTACATGAGTAATTTGCTTTCTGTGGGATAAGTGTATGTGTGTGTTTATGCATATATATCTACAGATATATATATATATGCATGTGTGTATAATACATATGTGTAGTACATAATAAGTTTTATATAAAAATAAATATCTTCTTTTTGCTTCTAATTAAAACCTGGGGAAATGGAACAAAGCATTAACCAAAATAGGTGATGTACTAACCTAACATGAACTTACATTTTTCTCCTCATTAAATTAAAGCTGTCAAGTAACCCCTATATCCCAGGTTAGCAGTCAGGATTAGCAGGTTAATAGTTTTGCCTAATTATCAGGTTTCCCAGTTCCGCAAAATTTTTCTGTAAGAATAAGTCTCTGAAATACATTGTCTTTGAGTCAGTTTTCTCCCTGTTGTTTCCACATAGCACACCAATTATCAGACCAAGCATTTTATTTCATTTAGCTGTTTGTTAGAGATTTTGTATATACATATACATATCTATCTATCTATTCAGAGTATTAGGGAATCATCTGGATCATTGAACCCAATGATTTAGATACTTGAACACTATCTTCTTATATGTATCTCATCTCAACTTGACTGTATGTTTATAGCTTTGACCTGAAAATGATTAGCTACTGAGGTAGAAAATTAAGGGAGTGAGAAAAATCAGCAAGAGCAGAAGGTGGGTTACTAAAAATAGGGGTTTCACACACACTGATGAAAATAGGTCAGCATCATGGGCTTTTTCTGTGACACAAGGATTTTAACTGCAGGTTGATTCCTTCCATGGAAATCCATTAAATAAAAAAAAACACAATCTAATATTCAGTAGATTCTAACAATAATTTAACTTGTTTCAAGCAGCTATGATTTATCTTGGCCTGATGAACCATAGGCAATTAATTGCCCTCTTATATCCCTTCAGTTATTTGGAAGTTATTTGATAAGTTTTGAGTCGCCCTATATAGTATATACATCTGTATCTTATACCTACAGACGCTCCACTTCTTAGCAAAGAAAAACATCTCCTGGCAGATCCGCTGTGTCTCCAGTCACCCTGTGGCAACCCTTAAGAGCGTTTGACTTGAGCAGTGTTAGCTCCTGCACAAGCCTACCAGCTCACTTTAATTCTGAGAACACTTCAAGAATATTCCGCAATGCGGTGGCATGCAGTTTCCTCAGACACAGAAAATGCTATTCTAATTCAGATAGATGAAACCTGGAGCACAGGTTGCAGTGTTTTGCTCCGGTGTATTCTTGAATTAGTGTTGCAAATCCCATGCTATTTTTGTGGGCAAATATGGACATGGTTGGTTTTCCCTAAATATAAAGTCTGCCCTCACCAATAATGATGATTTGTAGCTCTTTTATCATTTTTTCAGATACTATGATACTGTTCTGCATAGAGATCTCTCCATGCAAAGAAATCTCATGTAAAATTAGAAAGTAGATGTCCGTATGAGGTTTTGTATCCTACTGTGTCAGGCTCCCAGTCTTTCTCCTTTTAGACCATTCACATTCAATCATTTGTTTACTATCTGTATTTCCCATCAGTCTGTAACGTCTGTACTTTGGGGTCTGTGCCTGTCTTATTTACATCTATATCCTCTCTACTTAGCTCAGACTTTAGAGGCACATAGTAGACACCTGATAAATATTTGTTGAATCAGTGAATGGATGGATAGTCTATTCCTTAATGTGTACTTAAAACCTTAATACATAAAAGTCACTTTAACTCTTAACTTCCCTTTTCAAAGCTTTCCTGGTGGCTCGGATGGTAGAATCTGCGTGCAATGCAGGAGACCTGGATTTGATCCCTGAGTTGGGAAGATCCCCTGGAGAAGAGAATGACAACCCACTCCTATATTCTTGCCTGGAGAACTCCATGGACAGAGGAGCCTGGCAGGCTACAGTCCATAGGGTTGCAAAGAGTTGGACACAACTGAGCCACGAACACTTCCACAAAGTCCCACAAAGAAAAGATCAGCAATTCCCAAGAAGCTATCCCCTTTTCTCAAGAATTATCGTCTAAAGAGTATTGTCAGCTGTATCCATCACTTTCTTGCTTGGAGAGATGGCAAAGAAGACACTTATCTGGGTAAAGTTTCACTGAGAGTTCTTCTTTTTTTCCCCTTGGGGATATGTCTATTTTCAATTTAAGAGCTATGGCACTCATCCTCCTTGAGTAAAGGTTAAAAAAAGCCCCTTAAAACAAAGATCTGGAAAACGTCTACTCGTGTCTATCCTGCTACGAGCACTGAACTTAGAACTCTGATGTTGCGCCATGCGTGTGACTATCCAGCACTTACGTAGTGCTTTCTATGTACCAAGCACTAGCGTAAGTTATTTACATGCATCAACTCCTAATACTACATGGAAGACAAACATTGCTATAACTTCATATTACAGAGGAGGACATGGAAGCTTGGAGAGGTTAACTTGGCCAGTGTCATGCAGGTAGTTAAGTGTCAGAGGGTTTGCAGTATGTCCCATGGCCTTAAAACACTCGTGTTATTCCACTTCTTAATGCTCTGAGAATACTTTGAAAACATCTCTTGTTTTGGTTTTTCCGGTCGTTGGTGCCCGAATGGGGTCTCATAGATCACTAGCATGTCAGAGATTGTATGTTATATTAGTTTATTTGCCTCTTTCACTCTGGAGCATAGCTACATTTATTTTTTTTTACAGTGGAGATCATTAGAGTGAAACCTTGAGGAATTCTGCCACTCCAGTATTCTTGCCTGGAGAATCCCACGGACAGAGGAGCCTGGCAGGCTACAGTCCATGGGGTCACAAAGAGTCAGACATAACTGAAGCTGCTTATCTAGCAAGCAACCAAACCAGTACAACTAGATAGGAAAAAGTGAACTCCTAAGATGCTGTAGCAGAAGTGTCAGTCGCTCAGGTGTGTCCAACTCTTTGTGACCCCCACGGACTGTAACCCTCCAGACTCCTCCGTCCATGGGATTTTCCAGGCAAGAATACTGGAGTGGGTTGCCATTCCCTTCTCCAGGGGATGTTCCTGAACCAGGGATTGAACCCTGGTCTCCTGGATTGTTAGGCAGATTCTTTACTATCTGAACCACCAGGGAAGCTCAGCAGAAAATACTATCTTATTTCTTAAAACACCGAGTTGTTTCCTGGTGGCTTAGTGACAACCCACCTACCCTAACAGGAAAGCTTCCCGTGGGTTGTTCCAGGCTCCTGTGTGAGCAGCGGCAGATCCGTCCAGCAGAGGGCGATAAGGTAACAAAACTCTGCGGCTTTCCGGTTGCGCTGCCTGGGCTTTCGGCCCCTCTGGTGCGCTCAAAGCCACAGTCCAGGGATGCTGCGGGTGACGGGTGATGGTTGTTGCTAAGCCCTTAGTACCGAATGAAAATTCTTATGTGTACAGAAAAAAAAAAAAAGGAAAACCTTTGAAAGAAGAACTTGGCATGTTTCTAGTGTGGTCTGGACATTGTGCATGTGAGAGAATTTGGTGCTAGTGGACAGAGGGCCTGGCAGGCTACCGGCCATGAAGTTGCAAAGAGTCAGACATGACTGGGCGCGCACGCATGCATCTATTTCCCCTTCCCCACTCCCGTGCTAAATCTGGAATCAAAACAGAGTTTACCCTGGTTCCATTTTCATTAAGGAAAATGAGAGCGCGATGGGAGGGAGAAGCTGTCAGGAAATCACAGAGTTTACAGGTGAAGGGACCCGGAGAAGTTTCACATACATAGTGGGAAGGCCAGGGGGCTCAGAGTTCGGAGACTGCGTTTCTGACCTTCTTTTCCATTTTCTACATTTGGTGCTTTGTGCTAAGTTGCTTCAGTCATGACCGACTCTGTGCAACCGTATGAACTATAACCCGCCAGGCTCCTCTGCCCATGGGATTCTCCAGGCAAGAATACTGGAGTGAATTGCCGTTCCCTTCTCCAGGGGATCTTCCTGACCCAGGGATCAAACCAGTGTGTCTTATGTCGAACCTGCATTGGCGGCAGGTTCTGTACCACTAGCGCCACCTGGGAAACCCTTTTACATTTGGGCTCTGGGTTAATTCACTCTTTCCTGATGTTCTTGCCTCTTGATGCTTAATTCAAGCATCTTAATTCAGCGTCGACTATATTCACAGAAAACAGTCTTCAGAACTGTGCATTCTGTGCTGGGAGTGTGGAGTGTTATCATTTCTTTTGAACTCCAGGTTATTTTGAAAACATGGGGTGTGTGTCCTACAGCAGGAGACAAAACTAGAAATTCAAAGTGTTCTAGGGCACTCACAGGGATAAGGCAGGAAGCCAGGATAACTACACACCGACATGGGCAGGTTGACCCCACAGAGCCCCATTACCTGGCCATTTTCCTTCCGTGTCCCTTCGAGTATGTTGTGGGTAATACAGAGCTTCATTCTTTCAGAAGTTACATCCAGAACAGGATGATAGATGTAACTATATTTTATTTTGCCGTTGAACAACGTGGAGTGGGCAAAGGGCTGTCATTTTTCTCATTCTGACAATAACATGGTTAAGAGTAACAATAATAAATAAAAAATATGCTCTCGCCTAGAAACTGGGGGACTTAGATTTGGAGCAATGTCAGTTTCTATGGCTGGGTCATCTGCACTGAGTGTTTATCAAGCAATTTCTGGCAGTTTCCTCAGCAGCAGTGGCTGCCTTTAAAAACACACAGAACTGGGATGTGACAATCAGGTGTCTCTGGTCCCTGATGTCAAGATTTCTGCTTTCTTCTCTCAGGCAGGTAAACTCTTCATCTGTAGGTTATCACGTTGAGTCCTCACCAGAATGGACGCACCCAGGGGCCAATCTGTCCTTCAAAGGGCTTGCTTCCATTCTGTGCAGAAAAATAGAAGCAGTGGCCAGGAACTTCAATCAGCGCTTTCAGATTCCAAAACTATGACACTGTCACACTGGTGTCATTAAAGCTAACTAACCATATTAAACGAATATTAAAATATGGGCTCCTTTGCATAACGTAATGAGCAAAACCGCTTTAAGTTTCTCCCTGTGCTTTGAGGTGAGGTGGCATTTACATTCCCAAACTTTGAAGTCGGAACAAAATGTACAGGTAGAGGGTACTAGATCAAATAATAATCAACTTCAAAAAGCATTTTGGCTGTTGGATGTCCCAGGGCTAATTTCCTCTAGACATTTTAAATGTAAATGTCTAAACTCATTTAAAAATTGTAAATTGGTCTAGGTTCAATCAAAAAGCATCCTGACGCAGAACAGGGAGACGGGCTAATTGTCATTTGTTTGTCAAATGAATTCCATTTGGAAAGCAATGAAACCTCCAAGCTAATTCTTTTTAGGTGAGCTGGTAGTTGTATTATCAGTTAAATGCAGTAAAATGCATAATCAGACGATGATAATGAAAACTGAACCTGTGTTAGCGGCTGGGGCTCTGCCCGCCACGGGGCCTGGAGTGATGAAACTTAAGTACTGTAATGTTGCCTTGGCCACAAAGGCACCAAGTCTGGTCTTTAGCCTTACAGACACTTTCTTTGCATTTTAAAAAACTTTATCAAAGCACCGTGGCAATATAGAAAATGTCAAAGTGAAATGCACTGTAGGCAAATTGAGATTTCATTAAGTTTAAATTTATTGCTTTTGACTGATGTATTACCATGCTTGTTAAGAACTAGTAATTTGGAATATCTGTCCGCCTGGCAAAATAGCTTTGTCTCCTTGCATATTACTTTGTATAGACTTTGAAAGACCACAAGAATTCACATCAAGTGTGGGCTGTTTTTCAGCAGTGTTTTGAAGATTGGAAGGCATTTGGCCTTGTGCTCTGATAAACTTGCACACGCTTCCTGAATGTCTTGTCGAGACATCGGAAATTTATTGTAGAACTCATCTTCATGGGACTTTTGTGGGTTTGGCCAGAGGGTGGGATGGGCCCTAAGGTGGAGAATTGAAGTGACTCTTCTGCTGGATCTGTTTCGTCTTCACACACACGAAGTGGGCCTGGATGAGGGCTGACAGGTGAGGACCGAGGGGAGATAGATTGGGTTCAGTCAATAGAGACGCAGAAGTGCAGTGGTTTGGGGAAGGAAGATGGTGTAGTTCAGCCCAGCGGTCTTCCAATCTAGGAAGCGGAGATCCAGAGGTCCCACAGCTGGTGGGGGCAGAAGTAGTCGATCTTGGTGCTCATGCTAAGTCATCAGAGAGGCATTCCCTCATTGTTTAGCCACTACGGTCCCCTCCTCCCCTGCCCACACTGTTGGTTTCTAACACATTGGTCAGCAAACTTTTAAAGCTTTATTGTGGTGTGATGAATACAGAAAAGAAATGCAAACTTTTAAAACCTGTATTTCTGTTAATATTGATTTAATGTCTTTGTTTTTCTGCTATGCTGGGTCTTCACTGCTGCTCGCGGGCTTTCTCTGGTTGCTGTGAGTGGGGGCTGCTCTCTAGTTGCATTGTGAGGGCTTCTTATTGAGGCGGCTTCTCTTGTTGCATTGCATGAGCTTGAGGCATGAAGGTTTCAGTAGTTGCATCTTGCAGGCTCCAGAGCACGGGCTCAGTGGGTACGGCACATGGGCTCGGTGGCCCTGGGCCACGTGGCATCTTCCCGGATCAGGGATCGAACCTTGCATTGCATGGCTTCTTAACCACTGGACCTCCAGGGAAGCCCGCACCTTTTTAACGTTCACATTTTAATGAGTTCGGACATGTGCATGTGCCAGTGAAACCATCATCACAATTGAGGCACTAAACAGATCCAAAATGTCCTTGTGTTCTTTTGTTTGTGGGTGGAGAGGTTGCTTTTTGGTAAGAACACTTAAATCGAGAACTACCCTCCTAACATAAAGTGATGACTCCATGTGGTTAATGCTATAGACACTGTCACAGCAGATTTCTAGAACTTATTCTAGAATTTTGCTTGATTCAAACTTTATACCCATTGAACAACATCTCCCTACTTTTCCCACCTCAGCCCCTGGCAACCACTATTCTATTTTCTGCTTCTGTGAGTTTAACTGTTTTATTTTATGTATATATTTTGGCTGTGTAACTTGAAGGATCTTAGTTCCCTAACCAGGGATTGCACCCTGGGCCCATAGCATTGAGAGCAATGAGTCCTACCCATTGGACCACTGGGGAATTCCTGAATTTAACTATTTTGGATACCTCATATATGTGCATATCCGTATATATGGATATGCAGTATTTGTCTTTTAGTGACCAGTTTATTTCACATAGCTGATGTCCTCTGGCTCATCCACATTGTAGCAAATGGTAGAATTTCCTTCTGTTTTGAGACTAAAAGTTTTTTGTGGGGAGACACACAGTAGGCCAAGAGGCAAAGCCAAGTATGTAGGTATTTAAATGACCAGAGGGGGAAGAAATTTGTATAAGTGTTTGTGGATGAAAAAGCAAATTAGAATATAGCACTTGAGTACAATATTTTGTAATACAGGTCTACTAAGGAGAAGCATGAACTTCTTTTGGGGTAAAATAACATTTCACTTAACTAGGGTTCCAATAGAAAAACCATTCTTAGCTCACAGGCTTAATTACCACAGGCAATGGCTGGTTTTGCCTGCAGGTCACAATTGGCAGATTCTGGCTCTAACACGTGGTACTTCGCATTTTCTCCACTGGACGCGTCATCCTCTAGGATCACCTTCTGACTGTTTGCTGTTTAATTATCAGCCTGTCTGCACAAGAAAAGCAAGGCCCTGGAGAACATCTTTAGTTCCCGGAATAGCAGCTATGATAGATCTAGGGCTGGCACGTGGTAAACACTCCTGGGATGTTTGGTGATTAACCAGTGAATCCAGGTCCAATCACCAGATCAAATAGATGAGAAGACACACAGCCTACCAGAGGGAAAGGAAAGGCACATAGGTTCATCAATATATCTCACTTACCTTATAGCAGCGGTATTTGTGGTGGTTTAGTCGCTTAAGTCGTATCTGACTCTTGCAACCCCATGGACTGTAGCCTGCCAGGCTCCTCTATCCATGGTATTCTGCAGGCAAGAACACTGGGGTGGGTTGCCATTCCCTTCTCCAATTCCTTTTCCTTTTGCTATTAGAAGCAGCAGTATTACTGAAACAAATAACAAACTTCAGGTTATTTCTGATTCTGTCATTATCTCAATGCCTTGATTCCTTTCTAATTTTGCTACTACAAGGACGTGATAATGAATCAAAACATGGCATATTTAAGTACTTTTACTACCTTGCAGTCCTTAGCTGTATATAAGTACCCCAAGACCTCTTTAGTCATGATCATAAATGCACTGTCTTCTGTATCCAGCTGCCCTGCCACTTCTCTACCCTCCAAGTCCAGGTTTCTCTGCAGCTGAGAGCAGCTCCAGTGCAGCCATTCACTCGAGCATCTAATCAGGTGAGACTAGCCTGGAATGGGCTCAGTGGAAATGTGAGCCTTTCAGAAATCTGTTGTCAAAAAATATTGAACAGACATTTATTTCCTAAGAGACTAGCTTTACAAGTTCTACTGTGAACATGTTTGTACCTGAATAATAGACATCAGTCCATTCTATAAGACCGTGAGACTGAAGTAAGCTCTCTGCTTTGCTTGTCCAGTCAAAAGAACTGGTAGGAAGATAGGAAGGGCCAGACTCCCAGAGGAATCTCTCTGGTCATTTCCACACCAATTAACAACAGAGGGAACAGCAAGGAGAAAATGTCCCATTGTGATTCAAACCCAGGGCTGGCCTTTAAGGCCTAAGGCCCTGTTTCTCCATTGGGGAGTTCAATTTTGCCCCTCCCCATCCAGGAGACCCTTAGCAATGTCTAGAGACATTTTTGACCATCTCAACTTGAGAAGGGGGAAGCCAGGGATGCTGCTAACATCCTTCAATGTACAGGAGTGTCCCCTGCAGCAAGAGATCATCTGACCCCATATGTCAATAGAGTATCTTTTTTTTTTTTTAATGCAGCCTGCTAAGTGCAGATGGGGATCTAGGGCTTCTACTTTGACATTTGGATCATAGATAGTGGAGACCAAACAATCCCAACTATGAAGAGACAGAGACTGAACTTCAGCATGGAGAGCTGCATCAAACAGCGTCTGTCTTTGAAGGATATTGAGACGACAGATTTGGAGGACAAGGTACACCAAAACACCACTTCCCTCAAGATCAGCACGACCATCCATTGCTGAAACAACCCATGTATCTTTTCTGAAATATATTTTTTAAATTGTAGTATAGTTGATTTATGATGTTGTGCCAATCGCTGCTATACAGTATAATGACTCAGTTATATACATATATCAGTTCAGTTCAGTCACTCAGTCGTGTCTGATTCTTTTCGACCCCATGAATCGCAGCACGCCAGGCCTCCCCTATCCATCACCAACTCCTGGAGTTCACCCAGACTCATGTCCATCGAGTCAGTGATACCATCCAGCCGTCTCATCCTTGGTCGTCTCCTTCTCCTCCTGCCCCCAATCTCTCCCAGCATCAGAGTCTTTTCCAATGAGTCAACTCTTCGCATGAGGTGGCCAAAGTACTGGAGTTTCAGCCTTAGCATCATTCCTTCCAAAGAAATCCCAGGGTTGATCTCCTTCAGAATGGACTGGTTGGATCCCCTTGCAGTCCAAGGGACTCTCAAGAGTCTTCTCCAACACCACAGTTCAAAGCATCAATTCTTCAGTGCTCAGCCTTCTTCACAGTCCAACTCTCACATCCATACATGACTACTGGAAAAACCATAGCCTTGACTAGACGGACCTTAGTCGGCAAAGTAATGTCTCTGCTTTTGAATATGCTATCTAGGTTGGTCATAACTTTTCTTCCAAGGAGTAATATATATATACATTTTTTAAAAAATATATTGCTCTATTATGGTTTATCCCAGAGTTGGATAAAGTTCCTTGTGCTGTTCGGTAGGACTTTGGTGTTTACCCATTCTAAATATAATAGTTTGCACCTACTTATCCCAAACTCCCAGTCCCCTCTCTCCCTGCACCCTCACTTGGCAACCACAAGTTTGACCTCTATGCCTGTGAGTGTGTCTGTTTTGTAGACAGATTCATTGGTGCCGTATTTTAGATTCCACATGTGAGTGATGTCGTATGGTATTTGTCTCTCTCTGACTTACTTAGCTCAGTGTGACAGCCTCTAGTTGCACTCGGGTTGCTGCAGATGGCCTTATTTTTGTTCTCTTTCATGGCTGAGTAGTGTTCCGTCGTCTACATGTACCACAGCTTCCTCATCCATTCATCTGTCAGCGGACATTTAGGTGGCTTCCATATTTTGCCTATTGTGAATACTGCTTCTATGAACATAGGAGTTCATGAATCTTTTTGAATTACAGTTTTGTCTGACAACGCAGAATCCTAGTTAAACTGCACCTTTGTGCTCCTCCAATGTGCTGTGAAATACTACTCATTATCAATTTACTAAGCCCTAACTAAATCACTTAATTACTAGAATTTTTTTCCTGAGCTGTAGATTTGTGTGTGTGTGTGTGTGTGTTGTGTGTGTGTGCATGTGCGTGTGTGTGTGTATGGTGAGGAAGGCACTCACAAGACGTCTCATTTGCAATAGGAATTATATATGTATTTAAAATCCAGGTTATATTCTAGAATCACAACTCACTGAGTATACTCTCCAGTTCTTCTTTGACTTCAACGTCAATTTGATGTACATGATGATTCTGAAGGGTTCTAGGACTTTAATTCAACAAAGAAAGATTATTTGAAGATAACCAGTGTTTCACAAGGCAGAAGAATTAACAGGAATTTTAACCAGGCTGGAGTAAAGAAATTTTGAAAATCTTCTGCTAATTAGAAAATTAAGTCCTCTATATACAAACCTAAATCTATTCTGGCTTGAATGCTTCATGGATACATATGTCAGCGCAAATGCTCCTTGTCAGGGGGTGAAATTCTTATGACTCCATATTAAGGTGGTTTAAAATAAAATAAAAATCTGTTAATCTGATCAGTCTGGCCCACCTATGTTTCTGAGGGTACAAAAAGGGTATCTATGGACAGAATTATTTGGATGGACTTTAAGTTGATCAAGTCAACTGAGAAACACAAATGACTCTAGAGTGATAGTTCTCAAAATGTGACCACAGAGCAGCAGCATCAGTTAGGAATTTGTTAGAATGCAAATTCTGGACACCTACCCCCACCCCCCGCCAAACCTGTTGAATCAGAATCCCTGAGGGTAGAGCAATACTCTTTCAACAAGGCCTCTCTTATTCTCTGTGGTGCCTGTTTGAGACCCTCCGCTCTGGGTATCGGAGAAGGCGATGGCACCCTACTCCAGTACTCTTGCCTGGAAAATCCCCTGGACGGAGGAACCTGGTAGGCTGCAGTTCATGAGGTCGCTAAGAGTTGGACACGACTGAGTGACTTCACTTTCACTTTTCACTTTCATGCATTGGAGAAGAAAATGAAAACCCACTCCAGTGTTCTTGCCTGGAGAATTCCAGGGACAGGGGAGCCTGTCCGGCTACAGTCCATGAGGGTTACAAGAGTCAGACACAACTAAGTGCCTGAACATGTCCTCAGCTATATCCTAGTGCTCTCAACACATGGTCAGTGCAGTCTCATATACAGTAATAGAATTATGGGCTGTTAACTAATTGACTCAGTATTAAGTTGACAGTATTGCAGATTCCTGAATTCAGATAAATTTTATACTGGATAGTGTTAGAATTTGATGTTGTTTAGTTTACAAAAGTTCTTTTAAAAATCAGCGATCCGTGTTTGATATACATGATAATTCTTCATACAGGATGGTTAAATATTTCTTTCTTGGTTCTAATCATTTAAGTTTTAATAATTAATTCTTTTTAAATAAATAAATTAATTTATAATTAATTATTTAGAAAGTGTAATTGCTTTACAATGTTCTGTTCATTTCAGATGTACAACACGAATCAACTCTGAGTGCACGTGCATGCCCTCCCTCTGGAGCCCACCACCATCCCGCCGCTCTAGGCCATCACAGAGCGCCGAGCTGAGCCCCGTGCCGCACAGCAGCTTGCCACTAGCTCTCTGCTTACACATGGCAGCGCATCCATGCCAGTGCCACCCTTCCAGTTTGTCTCACCCTCTCCTTTCCAGCCTGTGGCCACAAGTCTGTTCTCCATGTCTGCGTCTCTGTGAAATAGTTAAATATTCTTAAACTATTCTGAGTAAATGGGAGCTCGCTGTTTACTTATATTTTTCTCTGCGTCTCTGTGAAATAGTTAAATATTCTTAAACTATTCTGAGTAAATGGGAGCTCGCTGTTTACTTATATTTTTCACTCTGGAGCTAGCCAAATTTTTAATAGAAAACAAAGTACCTTCTTTGAGTGGTCATTATAAAAGGAAAAACTGGCTGAATCTTGGAGAACTCCTGTTTCATAGACACAGCTTCTAAATTCAGTAAATTGTCGGGCCGTAAGTGGCTCATAAAAATTATTATAGCTCCTGTTTTCAACAGAGAGTCCTCATTTTGATCCTTTTCTTCCCTCCTAAGATGTCTCTTGGGAACGATCCTTGGTTGGGGGGCTGGTGAAGAGAACTAATGTTCTTCTCAGCAGGCTACTGTCACTCTCTCTGCAGGGACATTAAACACTTGCCTTGAATGTATTTGCCAAAGATCATACTTATTAACTTAATTCTATTGGATTTGTAAGATCCAACATGCAAATTCATGTATGTCAACACACTCATTCATGGAAACGTGTATTTCCGGGCAAGACCCAGTCAAGGTTGCCAAAAAAGTGGGAGCCCTGTTATAAGCTATCCATCTGCCATCCTTCTTACTGGTTTCAACTAAGATGATCTTAATTGAGGATTTAAAAATATTATTCAAAAAAGAAGATTATTTCAGCCCAGTTTAGAACACGAGAGACTGTGAATATAAAAAATATATTTACCAAGGTTGCTGTTAATGTTGCCATAGGGAGGCAGGAAAAATGTGTCACCTTGAATAAGTTTTACCTTCTTCATGTTCCCTCTTAATGCGTTACTGAATAATGAATGGTTTGTGGACCATGTTTATTTCAGCTCTGGAAATAAGGTCTGCAGCTCAGAAGGAGAAAAAGATAGGTTTCCAATCACAAGCAATGATAAGTGGTCCTGCGCGAATAAAGTTGAAAGAAGGAGGCTCTACAAATCCTCTCATTAACATCATGACACCTTACAAGAGAAAACTTGTACTGGAGAAAAAAGTTGGAAGCAGGTTACACTTAAGAGGAAAAACCCTAACCAACTGCCCCTGCCTCTCTCTGTCTCTCTCTCTTTCTCTTTGTCTCTCTTACACACACACGCACATAGGTCCTTCATGATCTAGACGCAAAGAAGCACTTTGCTATTGTTTAGTCACTAAGTCATGTCCAGCTCTTCTGTGAGCCCCTAGACTGTAGCCCGCCAGGCTCCTCTGCCCATGGGGTTTCCTAGGCAAGAGTACTGGAGTTACCATTTCCTTTTCCAGGGGATCTTCCTGACCCAGGGATCAAACCTATGTCTCCTGCATTGGCAGGTAGGTTCTTTACCACTGAGCCACCAGGGAAGCCCTCAGACTCTCTAAGTCCTTGGAAACAGAAGTCAGACAGCTGTGGAAATGTGGTCACGGGGCAGTATAACCCATGGATCCGTACGAAATGGCACCTCTAGGACAAAGAAACTGGAAGCATTTGCGTAGCTGCCTCGGGAGTGTGAAGGCACTTCTGGTGGAGGCGGACATCTGCAAACAGATAAAGTCCACGAAGAATGCCTCTTTCTGACTTCAGAGATTAATGTAGATGTGAACACATCAGGTCTGTTTTAGGGAGACTCTTCTCTGTTACAGATCCCGGGGACTGGGGCGATTGGATTACCTAATAATGGGTTGCTTTAGCCCTGCCATCATCACTTATCAGGTACATTAGTTTAAAACCTGCAATTTTGAACTTAGCATTACTGAGCTTTCCAAAGATTAAATTACCCAACTTTTGTTGGTGAGTGTCTCTGTGAAATTTCCTGAAAAGGATAGTCCTCCTTCTTTGTGCGAAAGTGAAGCCAAATCACATACTTTATTGATATTTAGAGGCACACAAATGATAGTGCTAATGTACTTTAATGTCTGTCTGCTTGACTAGAAAGACTGTGGGTTTGTGCTTTGGGGCTTTTGTTTTTCTTAAGATAATGTGGAACACTGTAGTCTCTTTGTGAGCTTAATCGGAGTAGGTAGATTTTTTTTTCTTCCTCTTGTTTTTCCCAAAGCATTATTTCAGATGAAGTTTTACACCAACAGTCTTTTTCAAAGGAGGCTCCGTGTTTGCCCCTGCTATGGGTACAGTCTCTACCGTGGTCCAGCACCGCCCCCTCCCCCCAAAAAAGCAAACAAACCATATCCCCATGCCTGTTTGTCCTCTTAATATCTTCGGTGGAAAATGTGAGAACACTGATGCTTTAATAAAAACGAGCCGATTTAACACTCTGTACTCGAAAATGCCTCCACTAAGGGGAAGAGTCTTAATCTCTAAGCCATGAAGATTTAATGTTTTCAGAGTAATTTTACAGACATTCTGCCTGCCAGTGCCCAGTAGGGTTTAGAGTTCTTGAGTCACCACGGGCTTAACAAGCATCCAGGCATGAACCAACTTTGTAGTTTTGAGCGAGAGGAATAAATGTTGATCCGTGGTGACTGAGCAGAATTAAAAGATAATTTACCTGCTCTCTTTTAGGGAGTTTGTATATACCTTCTGCCTGTCGGAGATGAATTATAAGCCAACTCTGGCAAAGATAGGAATGGAACCAGAATATCCCAGCAAAAATGGTTGATGACATCTTGAATTTCTCTCAGAAGGAGATGAATATGCAAGGATAGCAGTTAAGTGATCCGCTAAGGTACTGAAGAAAGATGTAGGGTTTGCTTAAACCACAAGCATAATAAAAATCCAGGGCACATCTAAGTCCATGTCTGTTCTAGTCATTTTGACAAAGTTCTAGCTGTTGGTAAATGGATTTTTGGTCGTTCAGGAGTCTGTGATAGGCAGTCACGGTTAAAATATATTTTTCACCTGTATAACCTCTAGGGTTCAATACTGCTGTTATTGCTGTCTAATCACTTCAGCTGTGCCCAACTATGTGAGACCCTATGGACTGTAGCCCACCAGTTTCCTCTGTCCATGGAATTCTCCAGGCAAGAATACTAGAGGGGGTTGCTATGCCCTCTCAGGGAATCTTCCCAACCTAGGAATCAATGCAGGCCTCCTGCATTGCAGGCAGAGTCTTTACCACTGCACCACCAGGGAAGCCCAGAATTTGGTACTATATTGATTTAAAAAATGAATTTATTGAAGGGTTTGTGAGAAATATAGACAGCAGGCAAAGATGAATATTGTGGCTTTATTCCTAAATTTTTATGTTGTGAAAATGGCAAAGCTTAAGCTGTTTCATGTTATTATCATAATCCATAAGTATTTAGCAACCTGTGAAAATGATAGTTGCCACTCCAGTAACACAAAGAAAGGTGTTTTAATTAGTCAGAAAACTGTATCCCATTCCTGTAAATTTCCTGATGTCTTGTTAGACTCAGGTCCATTTAAATCAGAAGATATTTTTAGCGATGAGTTGCTTTAAATGGTGAATCTAGAAGTGATACTCATAGTGCCCCACTGGCATTAGAGCATACTGAAATGTCACTCTCCACTGTTGGTTCTGAGTCCTCAGTTTGGACATAGAAAAATTTCCAGGAGACTCTATTGTCCTGGCCTGAATTAGAATTCAGAGTGGGCTGAGATATTTCCCCCATCTTTTTACATACCCTCAAGTTTATATTGCTCCCTGGTCTATTTCAGGATGTTTATTACATACGTTCACTCCCAGGTGTGGGAATGCATGGGAATACAGTATCTCCAATCTTACAAACGGCTCTTCGGGTCTGGCCAAATCCTCTGAAGGGTCTCTGGCAGCAAAAGGAGCTTTAAGTAAATAGTTTATTTTATTTTTAAGTTAAATATGGAGAAATCATCTACTGAGGCTTTTTCCCTAGCCACTTAAACTGCATATGAATTGAGATACCGAAAGGAATTTAGTATTTCTCTTTAAACAAGATACACTGTTTTCAACTGGAGAAGAATAAAACCAGGAGTCAGATTGTGCCTGGAGGCTGAATTCTCCTGCACAAAGGGACTCGGGGGACAAATGAGTGTGGGGTGCACTAATGGACACAGAGTTCCACAGTTCCTTCTCAGAGGCGACTCCAGAGAGGCGAAGAAAGGAAAAGGCAGGAGTGCAAGGTCACCCTCGATAAGTACAAAGAAGTTGCTCCCAGTGCTTTCTCCCATTGTGCCGGTTACACTTATTGGTGTGAATAATGTTGTTTTGTTTTCAGAAAGACAGTCATGAGCAAGAAAAAGAGTGGTGAGTGATAAGCCGAACTCAGGGAATTTGAGAATGACACGTTTGTGATAATATATGTTAATTTAGTTGGATGGATGTGAATATTTTCATAAAGAACAAAGAGAAAGATGGACTCTAGCTTAGATTCATCCGTTTAGACTTTCATAGAGGCATTACCCGTGTTTAAAATGCACAAATCTCTTGGAAACACTTTTTTAAATGCATATTTTTGTGGTGGCTTATTTATTTTAAATTACCATATTTTTCTTGCTTTGGAGATAAAAACTCTAGTGGAGCCAGACTTCAAATAGATGATGTTCTGAGCACATCAAAACAAAGAAAGTGTTTCTGAAACCAAATAAAAGCATTTTTTGAATGACTCCCTCATCCATTCAAGGCTCCTTTCAGCTTAGCGGCACTGGCTCAGATAAAGTCCCAAACACCTCACAGCCTATTCAAAAGTATCAGATTCAACTGAAGGTGAAGAAAATGGGCTATCTGCAATATTCATGAGTTGGGAACGTCCCAAGTTTGACCATTGTCTGAATGACTTTACAACCGCTTGGGGTATGTATTACATAACAGATATTCACAGGGACCCAGCACTCCTATCAAGCCAAACCTTGTAAGTGAGTCCAAAGCATCCCCACCACCCCCGAGCCCTGCCCCGTTCTTTTCTAAGTCAGATTCGAAGAAAAATACTGCCCAGGCTTTGAAGTGTGCTATCCTACTCCTTGGTTTACCAGACTGAACCAAAGGCCTCGATAACCCTTCTTCAAGTGGTATTAACGAAAATGTATTGTTTTCATCTGTTGGGGCTAGTTTTTTTCCTCCCACTGGACCAAAGCACACCTGAATGTAGCAAAAGTTTCTGAAATGAGATAGGTTCATTTTACTGGGACAGTCTTGAGTCCTCAGCAAGAGTACTAAGTGATCCAAATAACCCTGGAAGGAAGGATGAAAGGAAAGGATGCAGAGAGGGAGGAAGTCTGTTACACTCTGCCCAACAAGAGTGCAATATTCAAGGTTCTGCTACTGGATAAGGAGTTGCAAGATGAATGATGCTCATTTTTACTATTTCTGTCTCAAAGTAGCTGCCCTCTGCTTAAGACACAACCTTTAACAGAAGTGAAGTGAAGTGCAGGGAAAGTTGCTCAGTTGTGTCCGACTCTTTGCAACCACATGGACTATATAGTCCATGGAATTCTCCAGGCTGGAATACTGGAGTGGGTAGCCTTTATCAGCTGAGACTCAAGGGAAGCCCAAGAATACTGGAGTGGGTAGCCTATCCCTTCTCCAGTGGATCGTCCCAACCCAGAAATCAAACTGTGGTCTCCTGCATTGTGGGCAGATTCTTTGCCAACTGAGCTCTCAGGAAGCTCGGGCAAACATAAACACATAGGACCATATAGCTCGGAGCATGGGTTGTTGGAAAGAGCACCTGGGTTTGAGACCTAACTCTGCCTTTAACTGTGACCTTGGACAAACAACTGGATTCTTCTGGTCCATTTTCCCATCTACATATGAGGATCTCTAAAACCACATCGTTTTATTATCTCCACTGTTCTCCTTCTGCCCAAACAACATTCCAGCTGGGACTTTCCTGGTGGTTTAGTGGTTAAGAATCTGCCTGCCAATACAGAGAACATGGGTTTGATCCAATGTGGAAGATCCCACATGCTCCAGAGCAACTCCCTATGCACCACAGCTGCTGAGCCCATGCCGCCTGGAGTCCAAGCTCCGCAACAAGCAAAGCCGCCACAGTGAGACGCCCTCGCACCACAACGAGAGAAAGCCCGTACTCAACAGTGAAGGCTGGATGGCAGGCCAAGTGTGACATCTAAGACTGCCTTCAAAGCTAGTGGAGACAAGTGGGAAACAAAGGCCTTGGGAACCCCAGGGGAGCTGATGAAGCATCAGGTTGAGTTTTGACCTGCCCCCAGTATACGTTCACATCCTAACCCCCAGAAACTATGACTGTGACCTTATTTAGGACAAGGTTCTTGGCAGGTGCAGTTAAGTTATGAACGTTGGGGTGAGGCCATCCTGGATGACCTAGCTGGGCTCTAATCCAATGACGGATGTCCTCGTAGGAGACAGGAGAAAACAGACACCAAGGAGAAGGCGGGTGAAGGCCAGGCAGAGAGTACAGTGAGGCAGCCACAGCCACAGAGCATCTGGAGCCAGCAGAAGCTGGAGGACGCAGGAAAGCATTCCGCCCAGAACTGGACAAACTGAGACTCAAGCAAGAAAGTACTACAAGTAGACATCTTGATTTAGGACTGCAGACCTCCGGAACTGTCCAAGAAGAACTTTCTGTCATCTTAAGCCTATTGTGATATGTTATGGAGTCCTGGGATGCTAACGCAGTGCCAGCCTGGCTGCTCCACATTGTCCCTTGAGGGCCACAGCCCCAGGCTGTCTGCAGGCTGCATGGGGCCATGCCAGGCACATGGTACCACGTCTCTTCTTTTCGGATGACAGCTTTGACTCAGGAAAGTGCAACTGAAGGATATATAGGACAGTGGCAAGGCTGCTGGGCTGGATGAGGCGCTATTTCAGGGACTTGACTATGTGTTTCCCTTCCGACCAGAGCACGGTGCCTCCGTGCACTTGGCTTCAAGTCCATGGATTTGCAGGAACAATTGGTCCATTTATAAATTATCAGAGAGGTTGTAGGCTTCAAGAAGGTAGAGTTTTTCTGGGCAGGAGTTAACAATAGTCACTGGCTGATCTCTGTGGAAGGCCGAGAAAAAGGGTGAAGAAAACAGTGTCAGCTCTCTTGTCCTTACCTGCATCTTCTCAGCCCACCTGCAGAGAGCATCTGGGCACCTGATCAGGTGGGAAAGAAGGAACATGTCCTTTCCCACCTATCGGGATGGCCAACAGGCAGGTCCGTGAGGGAACAATTTCAACTGGTGACCCAGCCTTCAGAGACATTCTTTCTTAGCTACTCTCACACAACATTACCAATTCTCCTAGCTCCCAGTGTTTAATCAGAAGAATGGGGACTGTGAGGGATGAAAAGATTAAGTGGAGACCATGCTCCCACCATGCCTTCCCTAGCTCTCACCTTGGGATCTGAAGCTCTGACCCTCACTTCCAGAAGGAGGAGGCTGGAGGGAGGGGAGCCACCTCTACACAGCTTGCAGGGACCTTCACAGTCCATCGGGTCCCCTGCTTTTCATGCAACTGACCAATGCTACCCTCCGTCCAGAGCTCAGCTTAGTCATCACAGCTTTGGGGAGGCCCTCCAAGATCTAGACTGGCTTATGTGCCTTTCTGGAGGATGCTAAGCCACCTCGAAATGATTCTATCAGAGCACCTCAAATGCCAATCAGAGTTTCCCTACCTGCATGTATCTGCCCCAGAAGCTTCTCAAGGAGGGCAGTGCGTCTGCTTTTGTCTTATTTTTTTTTCCTTTATGTGTCTATGGTCACGTATGTAACACACTAATAAGGCATCATAAGAGTTTCAGGCATTACATAATAGTAAAAAGTGGACATCTCCCTCCCCCTAACTGTGTCCCCACTCTCTGTCCTCAAGGTAAATTCTGATCACCATTTGGCAAGTCTCCAGCCAGACTTTTATCTTGGCATTCACAAACATGTGTCCATCTGGCTAGCTAGCTAGCTATCCATCCATCCATCTAACCTATCTATCATCTATCATTTAATCTTTCATTTTACTCTGTTTTCCTGTAACTTGCTTTGTTCCTTTAAGGCCATGTTTTGGAGATCTTTTCATGTCTGTACATAGCGATCAACAGAAATTCATAGTAACCTGCTCACCCACAGCTAGACAATCAACTTCCTCTCTCTGTTGTGAGCCAGGCAGCAAGGCCCAGCCTCATTCATATCATTCTCATTCACGTGTACCATTGCACAAATGCAGGTAGTTCTTTAAATAGATACAATTGCTGAGTTCCAATTTTAAACACTCTGGTGATTTCTATAAGGCCTCTTCCTCCCTTTATCCTTTGCCTGTGCACTTGGAGCTTTCCCAGATTAATCTTATCTCTGGGGCAATTTTTCCCTTTTTGAGCTTTAGTTTCTGCTAGATTCTAGGTTTCTTTCTTTATAGGTTTGACCTCTTCTTTTTACCTTTCAGTAATTCCTTAAGATGTCTCTCTCTTTTGGCGCTGTTACAAAACTCACATACACACACCCCACTCCTCTTCTGATGACTTACAGAGGTGATAGACCCATGTGCTTAGGCTGCTGTCTTGAGCCAGGTTGAAAACTACCCTATGTCCCCTACCTGGTACTTGACATAGAGGCTGTGTTGTCTGTACTTGACCTAGATGTCTGCCTTGACATCTCCAAGGCAGAGCCTGTGTTGAGAGAATAAATGAGTTTTTGCTTTAGGCAGGTACTAACATTTGACCAAGGACACATGCCTCCTTCCAGGGGTTGAGTTGGCTATGCTGGTGGATTATCCTTCAATTAATCTCACACAATTCTATAAGTTATTGTGCAGCTGACTACCTTTCTATGTGGGAGAAAAGGTAGGGTTGGTTTGTGGGGAAAATTTGCGCCTTTAATTTCACGTAAATTTACCATACAAAATGATGATTCTGGGTTGTTTACGACAGTCGTGAAGATTCTCACCACCCAGCAGCAAATCAATTTACTGGAGCTCAATTGGATGACTTGTGTCTGATTAAAGAATATGTTGGCATACATGTCAGCCACTCAGCTGATTTTTAAATTTCCTTTAAAGATGTAATACCACTGAAATGTAAAGGGATGCATGACCATTAGTAGGAGAATGTCAAAGGATACTTGAAAGCGAGTACTTGCCCAGAATACTTGGCTTAAATTTTCCAAGTTCCACTTGAGACTCACAGAAACACTCTAGCAACCTGGATTCTATTTATTGAACCCAAACCAGGCCCTCTGCCGCCGCGCGACGCCCGCCTGCACCCCTGCTGACAGGTGCTGCAGCTGCGAGCCCTGCTGGGCCCTCCTCAGCAGCCATCTGTCAGCGAGGCCTTCGCTCCTCCAGGCAACAGGCGTGTTGATAAGAATATACACTTTCTGCAGTTGACAGACTTTGCTATTCAAACACTGTTAAAAAAATGGCTATAGGAATTTAATTAGCAACTTCCATTAAGAGATTAGATGAGAAGAACAAAGAGAAACCAAGGGAAAGTCTTCTTAATAAAACCGGAGATGCTGCAGAATATTCATAGCATAACAAAGGAAACGGGAAGTCTGTTCTGTGCATTGTTAGAGGTGACAGAGAAGTTCGGATGTTTTCTCACAGCCCAGTGTGTCTACGACTAACGAGGCGCCAGGTGGAGGGCAGAGCTCCGACCGAGCACCGCATCCTGGCTGCAGCAGGTATCAGGTGTGGGAGCCCGCAGCGCTGTGATGCAGCAGAACCTGTGCGTTTTCTCATGCTTCCCATGTGTGGCTCCTGCAGCTGGCTCACTTAGCACCACCATTCAGGAGCAAACCCTAAATGGGCCGACTGGCTTATCACTGTGCCATGGCCTCTGGTCACCTCTGTGAACTGGTCATTCAGCTTATATTTGTGTGTTGTGTCAATAGAGGTGAGAGCGTATATAGACCAGAACAAATTGATCCCTTCTACTAAGAAATCAGATGCTTATGAGGTATTCAGCAATTAGCTTAGTCATGTGTGTGTGTGCGTATTAGTGAAGGGGTGGAGGTACATTATGCTTACACAAGGCCAGGGGTTGTTTTGTTTATACCCCATAGATTGATTAACAAAACAAATGGTTGGCTCAAGACGCTATGGTGAAGGCACAAGCATGAATTTGTGATTCCTTCAAGTCAATACTCTTATAAAGGTTGCATAGTAAAGTAACCCAGTGATGACAAAGGTCAAGAAGAATGGCATATGGGAAAGGAAGCTTCGGTCCAGAAAGCTACCAACCATTCCTGGCAAGTAGATACTTCTATCAGAATCAAATGTTTCCCCAGTGCCCCTGAGACAGTGAAATGGTTTCTGTGTTACAAAGTCTATCTTGATTTTGATCTGATTCAAAGGGTTGATAAATAGATTCAGATGGGAACCCTCATGCCATTATCAGATTGAAAACAACTAGCTCATCATTTTCATTTTTAACTGACATAAACTCAAATGTACTAAGATAGTCTTTACATTTTCCAGAGGAAGTCCAATATCCACAGGAAATTTGAGAATATAAAATTTATATAAACTTGGGTTTGCATCAAAACCAATCCATGCTATAGTTCTGCCAAATGCATGTGCACAAATGCACGTCTTGTGCGCACACACACACACACAGAGAAATGTCTAGGAAAGTTAAAATGAAATTCTTATGAGATTAACTCTTCTTAGCTCCAAAGCCAAAATTAGGTAAAAACTACATTAATTAACAACTGAGTCACAACCTTCAAACTGTGAATACAAGATATCTCTGTAGTGGGTTCTAGTTACTAAAAGGTTAATTGATTTTTTTATTTCTATGGAAAAAAATAAGGCTAATTCAAGATAATGAGATAGATGGGTGGATTTAAGTGGAGGAAAAAAGCTAGAAAATTGCTGATGGCTTGGCAAAAGAGCCAAAGGAAATTATCATCGTTGTCTTTTGTTCTTGTGAACTCGAAGCCGTTTCTTGTAGTTGTTAGTGTAAAATGAGCTAAATTAGAGAACGTGTGATTTCAGTGGCTGCTAAATGTAGCCAGCCCCCTTTATGTGGGTCGTTAAGTTCTGCGCTCAGGATGTTGTAGGTTGACACAATAATGGCCCCAGTGCTTCTGGAAACTGGGGCCTCCTGCTCTCTCCTGCTGGTCCTCCCTGGGGCCCCTTTCTGCATTTACTCTGAATAAAGTCCCCTTAGACCAATGGCTTATAGTTACACAGTTTTTATAACTCATATGGAGAACCAATCTGTATTTCCATATAACGAAGGGGTTAGAATGGGCCACTGGCAAAAAACATTATTTCCTGAAATTGCCGATAAGAAGACCCCTGACCACCCCACTACGATCCTCTCTCCCCATGTGTGTCATTCAGTTCATTCAGTCACTCAGTCGTGTCTGACTCTTTACGACCCCATGAATCACAGCACGCCAGGCCTCCCTGTCCATCACCAACTCAGGGAACTAAAAAAATCTCTCTCTCTCTCTGAATCTTCTTCTTTAGGCCCAACTTCAGAGTTGAACAAATTTCCATCTTTCTGTCATGGACCTGGAAAGCAAAGGTACTTTTTCAGTGACTTCTGGTGTCTTGGAAAGTCCCTGCTCCCCTTGGGATTTCTCTGCCAGCCAAGCTGAGGACCTTGAGCTGTGAACTACAATATCAGGAAGGCCTTCTAGCTTTGGCTGCACAGACAAGAATGCATTCACTCCTCAAACTTTTCTGAAGTGCTTACTATATTTCAGGCTCTTTTCTAGGCACTGGAGATATAGCAGAAAGAAAACAAAAGAAAGGACATAAAAATCTGCTGTCATGGAGCTTACATTATAGTGGAGAGAGGTGAGCAATAAACAAGTTAAAAATTGTGTTCAGTGTCATGGAGCTTCTGTTAACTAAGAGAAGAAAGATGGGGAATTCTTTTTGAATGTGGTAACTTCTGTGGAGAGAGGGGGTTAGTTAGTGTATGGAACACTGAAGCATCTCCCCCCTTCGAAATAAGGCAGGGATATTTGTGGCTTCTGCACTTCAGAGGTCCAATGGAAAAAAAAAAACAAAAACGAATATTGACATGAATAATATGGGGGTAGAGCTGTGATGTTTTTCACCAACAAGGAGAAGCTCAAAAAGTGAAGGCATAAACCTGTGATCAGTTCAAGAAATAGTGTGCTCGACAGGGAGTTTGGGATGGACACGCACACACTGCTCTGTTTAGAATGGATAACCAACCAGGACCTACCAAATAGCACAGGGAACTCTGCTCAATGTTATGTACCAACTTAAATGGGAGAAGAATTTGAAAAAGAATAGACACATGTATCCTTAGAACTGAATCACTTTGCAGTACAGCTGAAACTATTACAACATTGTTAATTGACTATATTCTAACATTAAAAAAAAAAGACGTGCTCAAGAAAATTAAATGCTGCCTTATATATTTCTTCTCCTTTTTATTTATTTATTTTTTTATTTTTATTTTTTATTATTAAATTTATTTATTTTTAAATTACAATACTGTATTTTTTATTTTTATTATTAAATTTATTTATTTTTTAAATTACAATACCGTATTTGTTTTGCCATACATTGACATGAATCAGCCATAGGTGAACACAATCTCCCAATGCCGAAGCCCCCTCCCACCTCCCACCCCACATCCTCTACTTGAATCATCCTGTGATTTCTTCTCCTTTTAAAACAAACATGGAACAGAAAAATCTTGGAAAGAGGAAGCAGCCTTTGGCTCTTGATCTTGAGAAGTCAGAGGTGGCCAAAGCTATTTAGGGATGAAGAGGGCTATCTGATCTTTGGGGAACAGCCAGCCCGCTTTTCCTAAGATTAACCTTATAGGAACAACGTTGTCCTCTGTCCTGCAGTATCTCTTTTAAACTTAATGTTTAAATAGCTATACTTAAATGATAAGGCGCTAGCTTTTCACCTCCAGGATCCTAACTGGATTCAAACTCTAGTCTTCTGGGAAATGAGTTCGGTCATCTAAGCTGAGCCTCATAGACAAAAGTCCTTATCTCCATACTCCAAGCATAATTCAGTCCATCATGGTAGGACTGCAAGTCTGCTCTTGGGAAAAGAAAGAGAATAAGCTGGGTTGAAAACTAAATTATTGAAGGAGTTAAATCAATCCTGAATTCAAATCCCAACCGTTTAAGTCGTAGTACCTTTCTGTTCAGACTACAAAACTGCTTTTCACACCATGCTTTCCGAGCTGCACGCTGAAAGGAGGAAGTCACTTACTGTTGCTAAGCCTCCAAAAATGAGGGCAAAGCTGCACAGAGGGAGAAGTTTGAGCCCTTTAATAAATTTATATTTCCTTTGAATGCTGGTTTCCTTATCAGGCTGGGAAGAATACTTCACATCTTTGCCCTGTATGTGTGCAGCAAGCAACAACTGTGACTTTTATCTTTCATAGACTTGAAGATGTCTAAACATGTCAAGGAAATACTGTGTGTGAAGATGTTATGTTCGAAAGCAGATTCAGTAAGTTTAGAATAACACAACTCATGTTGTCCCCCAAACACTCTAAAAATAAAAATAGAATTGAGCCAAAAGGGATTTCCAGAGACCCTATCTCTGGTTTACTTTGCTTGGGACTCAGAAAGGAACGATTACAGGCAAAGTGCTTTGACAACTCAGCCTATTGATGAGAAATAGACAAGGGAGGGATACTCTGAGTCTTTTGAATGGCTTGCTTTCCAGCTATTTGGAGGCATGCATTTATTTCTCCCACCCTCCCTGCCCCACAGCCCCCTGACCCGCCATTGGCCTGCTCCCACCCCACTGCTCCCCTCCGCTCTATGCACCATTTATCAAGTTGGCATTTTGCTCACAATAAAATGGATGACAGTTTCATTACAGAATGGCATCACTTGTCAAACTTTGAATTACTGATCATAAAAATATCTGTCTTGCTTTGAAGGATTGTTGGAGGACTTCCACTTTATATAAATATATATATTTTATCAGTAGGACTGTTTAGTGCAACATGCACAAGGAGGGAACAGAGGAGGGGGAAGGAGAAATCCAACCCAGCCAAGAAGCCCAGGGTTGGCTGTATCCTACCCATACCAACAAGCTTCTATCACAGCTCTAGACAGCAGAAATAAAAGGGAGCTTTTTGGCTCACAGCTATAAAAAAAAATTATCATAGTGATGAAGTTCCTCAGCCATCAACAGAGCTGTGATAACGCTGTTTGATGATGATTTTCCCATGAATGTTAAACAGCCGCCACTGCAGAGGGAAAGGAGCTTATCTGCACCTAATACTGATCTCTAATTCCTGCCCTTCTTGAACCATCCATTTTCTAACAGCATTAACTGGCAAATTTACATCCCATCTTAATGCTGCTAAAGAGGACAGGAGATGAAGAGTAAATGACAGCAGTGTAATGAGGGTGGCTTTTTTTCTCCTTTCTCTTTAATGGCTAAAGATTTACACAATTGTCTGTAAGCTTATATAGAGAGCTTACCTGAACCTTTTCCCAGCATGGATTCAACTTACAGGAGCTTTTGTTAACTAAACACACATAAATATTTTTAAGGAGGTTTAATAGTGTGACTTCAAAAGAGAGTCAAGAGATGGCAAAAGGAAAAAAACAAATTTCAACGTCACAAATAATATAAACGTCTCCAAGAGCTAATGATTTCTGAACAAACAAGGTGGTAAAAATAACCACCTAACATTCTCTTAGGTTGAAGAATGTTAACTTAAGAGCTCAAAAGATTTCGAATATTAAGGAATAATTAATTAAAACAAGGATTTAGAGAGAGCTATGTTCTGCATGCCACCAAGACCCAGGATTTCTCTGATTGTGTAGCATCCATCAAAATACTACCTGTTCACTAACAGGGTGTGAAGAGATAGCAGGTAATTTCAATGGTAAGTCTGCACGTTGGGAGCTACAATAGCTCGATGTAGGAAAATCCCATTTGTGCATTCAGATGATAAAAGTAAACCAAATAAAAATCACCATGGACGAGCCATTTAACATCACAGGCTCGAAACCTTGAAGTTGTCTTTGACTCTTCTCTCTCTTTCATCCTCTTTATCCAATCCATTACCAATCCTGCTTTTCCTTCCTTTGAAATGTTTTTCGAATTTACTCCCTTTTCTCTCCTGCTACTCTAACCCATGTCTCCAGAACCTCTCGTTTTAAATGGTGTAGATTTTTCTTGTTTTCTTCTAGCCTCTGTGGGCCCTTCCACTGTATTATTAAAACTATTTTAGTGTTTTCACTATGTAATCTGACTTCTTAAAAAAAAAAAAAAGAAGCTAACTATTTGTCCCCTGCCCCTGTTTCTGCCTTCACTACTTGTAGCAGTGGTTCTTAAAGTGTGAGAGACCACAAGAATAAATGCTTAAGCATACTGAGCATACATTTAATGAAAGGTGTATAAGACTGGTGCATTGAAAACATACAAGGCATTTTAAAGGGAAATTAAAGAGGTAAATTAATGGACAGATGAGCCACATTCAAAGGTTTGAACACAAGTTGACAAGCTTTTTCTGTAAGCGGCCAGAGGGTAAATATTGGTGGCTTTTCAGACCACACAGGTCCCTCTGGAGTATTTTTCTTTGCTTTGTTTTACAACCCTTCCAAAATGTAAAACCACTTTTAGCTTGAAGGCATACAAGAATGGGCTAGATTTAGGCTGCAGACCATAGTTTACTGTATCCTGGCTTGGAAGATTCAATATTATTAAGTTGGCAGTCCTCCCCAAGTTGATCTCAAGATTCGATGCAATCCCAACATAATCCTACTAGGCTTTTTTGAAGAAATAAATGACATTATTTGAAAATTTATATGGAAAAGGAAAGGACCTAAAATAGCTAAAATAACTTAGAAAAAGAAGACCAGAATTGGAGGACTCATCCTATCTGACCCTGAGACTTATTCTAAAGCTATAATAATCAAGACAATGAGGCATTAACATAAAAATAGATCAAGAAACAGACTTGATCTGTCCAGAAATAGACCCACAGTTATGTGGTCAATTGATTTTCATCAACGATATCAAGGTAATTCAATGGAAATAAATTAGTCTTTTCAACAAATAGTGCTGGAACAAATGGATATCTGTATGAAAATGAAGAAACCTCAACCATTATCTCACACCATATATAAACATGAACTCAAAATAGGTTATAGATCTAAAAGTAAGAGCTAAACTAATTAAACTTCTAGAAAAAAAAATACAGAGGAGACTGTGATATTGGCACAGACCAAGATTTCTTAAAGTGAAAAGTATTTGTCGCTCAGTCATATCTGACTCTTTGCAACCCCATGGACTGTAGCTTGCCAGGCTCCTCTGTCCATGGGATTCTCCAGGCAAGAATACTAGAGTGGGTTGCCATTCCCTTCTCCAGGGGAACTTCCTGACCCAGGAATCGAACCCATGTCTCCTGCACTGCAGGTAGATTCTTTACCGTTTGAGCTACCCACTGGATACCAAAATACACAAAAGAAAAAAATGATAAGAAATATTTTATCAAGATGAAAAATTTCTCTTCTTTGAAAGACATAATTTCAGGAAAACAAAAAGGAAAATTACAGGCTGGAGAAAAATGTTTACAAAATATCAAACAGTTGCTTTGTATTCAGAGCATGTGAAAAAGCTCTGAAAAAAAAAATGTGAAAATTTATTGCTAAGTCGTGTCTGACTCTTTGTGCCCAAGTTGACTGCAGCCCTCCAAGACTCCTCTATCCACAGGGTTTTCCAGGCAAGAACACTGGAATGGGTTGCCATTTCCTTCTCCAAGGGATCTTACCGAACCAGGGATAAAACCTGGGTCTTCTGCTTGGCAAGTGGATTCTTTACCACTGAGCCACCAAGGAAGACCCTCAAAAGCTCTACAACTCAATAATAAGAAAAGACCCAATTAAAACATGGGCAAAAGAGTGGAAAAGAAACTTCACAAAAGAATATAGTCAATAAGCATATGTGAATATGTTCAACATCACTAGTCATAACAGAAAGGCAAATTAAAACCATGATGTGAATGAGAAACAAACCTATTGGAACAGGTAAAGTAGTAAAGATTGATAATACCAAGTACTGGCAAAGTCTGTGGAGCTATTGAAAGTCCCATGCACGGTGGATTAGAATGTTAAATGGGGCAGCCACTTTGGATAACAGTATATTATTACCTTATAAAGTTAATTTAATGAAGCCAGATATGAAAGAAATTTGAATATATGTAAAGTATGCTTGCCTGGAAAATCCCATGGACTGAGGAGCCTACCTACAGTCCATGGGGTAGCCAAGAGTCGGACACGACCGAGTGACTTCATTTTCACTTTCCACGTTCATGCACTGGAGAAGGAAATGGCAACCCACTCCAGTATTCTTGCCTGGAGAATCTCGGGGACAGAGGAGCCTGATGGGCTGCCGTCTATGGGATCGCACAGAGTCGGACACGACTAAAGCAACTTAGCAGCAGCAGCAAAGTAAAATTATTCTTCCACTAAATATTTTCTTTTCTATTATTCTCCATAAATGTGTTCTTTATGCTGTATTGCTGTTCAGTCACTCAATCGTGTCCGACTCTTTGTGACCCCATGAGCTGCAGCACGCCGGGCTTCCCTGTCCTTCACCATCTCCCAGAGTTTGCTCCAACTCAGATCCATTGAGTCAGTGATGCCATCCAACCATCCCACCCCCTGTCACCCTCTTCTCCTCTTGCCCTCAATCTTTCCCAGCATCAGAGATTGTAACGGGCTTATTATTATCATTTTAACTATAAAAATATTAATATTTTAAAAATTCCTCTGTGTTAATTTCTATGTGGTAAATACCAAGAAATACAACCTATACAAACAAAAGCTCTTTGGAATTCTCAATAATTGTTAAGAGTATAAAGGGGTCCTAAACCAAGAAACTCAGAGAACAGTTGGCTTATAAGAGTCACCCAAATGGATACTTGAAGTTCTACATACCTGGGATGTTCTTATCATTCGGAGTTTATCTATTCTCAATTGGAATCTAGTTCTCCAGCTGGGCCAGGATCTCTCTCCATACCAGTTGATTGACTTTGAGGTCAGGTTCATGACTTACCTGTTGATTCTTTACCTAATCTTAAGTTGCATGACTTGGCAGCTTTTTTTTTTTTTTAATCCTGTAGGTCACAGTTTCCTCACCTGCAGAATGGGGATTACAGTGGGATCAATTTCATAGGCTTGTTGTGAGGACTGAGTTTATGCAAAGCCCTTAGATCAGTCACTGCTGATGGTAAGCATTCAGTTCCCGTGAGGTGGTGGTGTAACTGTCTTTGCTACTGTTTTCAACCCTGCTTCCCTCCATCTTTTGAAATGACATTTCTTCTTGTTGCCCATACCACCACCACCCCCATCCTTGAGCTCCGGCATCTCTAATAAATGAGTGTCACTTGGTTTTGCTCTCTTTCTTCTAATTGCTTGAATCTAATTCTCATTTTACTTCCCCAACTGTATCTAAAGCTTCTTTGAACCAAACTCTTTCTTAGGCACAGTTTGCTTAACACTGAACTGGGCAAACAATAGATGCTCAGCAAATACTTACTGAGTTGTTAGCTTCCAGTTCTGTAGTATGGGAACAACAATAATAGTGTCTTATTTATCTCGTCATGGGTATGTTGCAAAAATTGCATGTGACGCAGTTGAACTGCCTTAAAAGAATCCACAAACCAAACCAGGCCCTTTTCTTTATGTTTCGATATGTCCTAAGGTCACGATAATAATCTTTTTAGAAACCAATTACTGTTAAATGGATGCCCCTATTTATATTTTCTCTCAGAAATCTGAATTCCTTTGACTCATTGAGTTTTTTATACCTAGCAATGCTGTTTTGTGAAATAAGCATTTGGGGAAATATCAAAACTGGCTTCATAGGACTTATGAAGATGACACTTTCTCTTGACCCCGTTAAATATGTTCTCACTTAAGATTTTGCACTGTCAATTCTCTGCCCATGATATTCTCAGGAGGCAAAGGATTAGTCCATTAAAATCCTAACTGAACAAGACCTCACTGGCATTTTGAAAGCATTTTTGCAACATTATCAGAACTAATTTAATTGGTACAGAACTTTTTCAGATATGGTGGTCATTAAATTTTAGCTCCAGTTTTTTCAGTGTTGAGCAAAATAATTTCACCTACACCAAAAATACCATGTTCTAAGGTAGCCTGCTGAGTTGATCACACTGATTCTTTACCTAACAGAAAAAGAATATTAATTCCTTTAAGAAACATTTATTGAGCATCAGCTATGTACCTGGCCCTGGGGACATTCAGTGAGGTTCAATTCTAGTAGCAGGAGACAGAGAGAAAAATGAAAACGGAATAAATGAGATTATTTTAGATAGTGATGAGTGCAGAGCTAGCAATAAAATAGAATGACAGGAAAAGGAATGACTTGGGGCTGGTGGAAGGGTTCTATTTTGATAGAATGAACAGAAATTACAGATAATGGGGATCCTCTGAAGGTCCTGTGGTTAGGACTCCATTCTTTCACTGCCTAAGGCATAGATTCAATTCCTGCTTGGGGAATTAAGATCTTCCAAGCTGCCAAAGAAAAAAAAAAAATTACAGATAGATTTTTCAGAGATATTCAAAATATATGTCTAATGAAAAATCCTGTATGGGACTTATTTCTGTGAGGGTGATTTTATTGTTTTTCTTGTATTTTCTGTGTTTTCCTATTTTTTTTTACTTAAAAATGTACCCCTTTCATAGTCAAAGAAAAAATGTATATACAAAATGTTACTCTGATAGCAAAATTGTGTTCACCTTGTGAATCAAATATCATAATGAGAATATCCTGGTGGCCCAGTGGTTAAGACTCAGAGCTTCCACTGCAGGGGACATGTCAGGCAAGTTCCACATGTCACAAGGGATGACAAAAAACAAAGCTACCACAATGACCTTAAACTCTAAAGAGAGACTATTATTTGAGGATTCTCTATATTCACAATGTGGCTGCCCATTCAATAAGTCACTATTCATAAAGCACTTGGATGAAGGCTTAGCACCTGATTAGTGGTATGTATGTGTTTGCTAAATTAATACACTGATATGTTGAAATGATCTCTAATTCAATTTAAGTGACTTAGCAAAAATGACCAAGTGCAATTCTGCTTTCTAAGCATTGTGAAGCATAAAATAATGACATGGTATGAAATTCAAGTCTGAGGGTCTTGCATCTCTTTTTCTGTCTCCCTGTCTCTCTTTCTTGGGAAGATATGGCAGCCTTGCCTTCAATAAGCTTAGAAATACTGAGAAAAACATGCACACAACTATCATTCTGTGATACCAAGGTTTTGTATTTGTAGCAAAAATTGATTGAACAGTAGGTTCTGGTCAAGGAAGGAAGAGCTGATTTCTTCTTAAAAGTCAAAGTGAAAGTCATTCAGTTGTGTCCAACTCTTTTCGACCCCATGGACTGTGTGGAATTCTCCAGGCCAGAATGCTAGAGTGAGTAGCTGTTCCCTTCTCCAGGGGATCTTCCCAACCCAGGGATCAAGCCCAGGTCTCTCACATTGCAGGCAGATCCTTTACCAGCTGAGCCACCAGGAAAGCCCTGATTTCCTCTTAGGTTCAATCAAATTCAAAGAAGGGATTTAATCATTTCCACTTTATTATTGAACTTCTTCCTTTCATTGGTTTGAAATCTAAATGCTTGTCCTTTCAAAGATGTTTACTGAAACCCATACGCAGGCTTCATAATGAATTTGTGATTTTTGTGTGTGGCAAAGTTTGGTTGCTGCTGTTGCTGCTGCTAAGTTGCTTCAGTCGTGTCCGACTCTGTGCGACCCCATAGACGGCAGCTCACCAGGCTCCCAGTTCCTGGGATTCTCAAGGCAAGAACACTGAAGTGGGTTGCCATTTCCTTCTCCAAAAGTTTGGTTAAGTTATCACAATATCTCCCAAGAGAAGATGCTTTCAACCTAGGCATGGTGTATCGTATGGAAACGCTAGGTGGTCCTTGATGTTTCTGGAAGTGATCATCGCACACTCACACTTGCTTCACTTTGTCATGTAAACATAACTTTGTGCCAGAAAAACACCAGCTAGTGATAGTAACAAAATGCATACATTTGGCCCGTTATTCAGTTAAGGTATGGCCCATATGAGAGCCTGGAATTAATGGGTTTCCATCCGTGGATGCAGAAACCATCTACAGCTGTGAGCTAGTTGGAATGGGTTTGTGAGAACAGCCTTTGAACCCCTTGCATCGAGATCTCTGCTCTGTAGCCAGAGGAGACTGTTGATAACATAAGAAGGTTTCTTGCCACTCTCACTTCTTGTCAGCCCTTAAGCCTAATAAATGTCTTCTCAAAAGCCCATCTTGAAGGTACTTTTTTGGGAGGGAAAAAAAATCATGGAAAACTTTAATCTGGCATATACAGGCACTTTTCACTTTCCACTGCCGCATTCCTCATATCTCTGCTTATTCAGAACTGCTTCTTATACATCTAAACAGGAAGCCTGCAGAGTATGAATGTGCTTGGTTCTAGAAATGTACCTTTAGGTTGATTGTGTGGTTCTGAGAATATAGTTTCTCTTGGGGAAAAAAAAATGTTAGAGTTGATAGTCAGGTTTCCTGGCAGGCCCCAAAGCCAATATTAGCTTACTGTTCCCAAACTATTACTTTTAAAATAACAGCCTAAAAAAAGAGAGAGTGAGTGTGTTTACTTATTTATGTAAGGATTTTTTCAGCCCTAGAAGGATCCTCCATCCTGTGGAAGTGGCTTTGTGGAGGTGACTTTGGTACTGTTTGAATTTGAACCACTGGGAATATTACTAGTCCAAATTTGATAATTAAAAAAAATGGTGGAAGCCCACTTACAAATGATAACAATTTTATCAGTCTGGACCCTGATCTTAGGAACACGAATCTCCTTCCTGATTCATAGCTGGTCCAAAGCAAAATTTGGGGGAGTGGTGACAATAAGAAGAAAGCTTGGTATCCTCTTTTAACTTCTCCTCTGCCTCCTGCTCTACCTGAGCCCTAGTCCCAGGTGTCCTTAGCTCTCCTCTGAGCTCGCTCCCTCCCCACTGTGTCACCCTCTATTTCAAGAAAGTTTCTCCTGGCCTCCAAAGATCTTCAGTTATTTTACCTTCCTCCCATAGCTTGACAAGGGATTCCCTGCTGGCTCAGTTAGTGAAGAATCTGCCTGCAGTGCTGGAGACCTGGGGTTCAGTCCCTGGGTCAGGAAACTCCTCTGGAGAAGGGGATGGAAACCCACTCCAGTATTCATGCCTAGAGAATCCTGTGGACAGAGGAGCCTGGCAGGCTGGAGTGCATGGGATCAAAAAGAGTTGGACACGACTGAGTGACTAACACTTTCACTTTCACGCTCTGACACACCTCATATTTACTCCTACAAGTGCCCTGTGGTAGATATTGGGAGGAAAGAAACTGTGTCAAGCTATTTTACCATAGAATGTGAATGACTGAAAATTTCATAACTTTCCATGCATCACTGCAGATTTCAAAGGGATGATTGTGAAAAGAAAATTAAAAATGGCAGTGAAACACTACAGGTAACATGGGGGTGTCTCAGCTGGTGGGCTATTTCTGGCTCCATGCCTCCTCTAGGCTTGGTGTTTTCTTCCATTTCTGAACAAACAGCTCGCCTACAAGCTCTGGGTTTTCCCTAAGGTCTCTCACGGCAGCGGCTGCACAACCCAGTGGAGAGGCTTTGGTATAGAGCAGGCTGATGGCAAAGTTATCCCTCTTTGGGTGGCTGAGTTATCCATCTCGGTGCTGGTCAAGTTGGTGGAGGCTGGTTTTGGTCGTAGAGGCAGATCTTGAGCAAAGTTTTCCACCTGAAACATCCAGGGGGTGAATTGAGCCAGAGGCTGAGAAGGCCAGAGTCCTTGGAGTGTGCTGAGGTCTAGCTAGGAAAACAGTCAGTGTCAACATTGAAGACTAAGAGAGCTGGAATGGGAAATAAAGTCAAGTGTGAGGCTCCTGGTAGAACTGGAATGGAGAGGGCCACGAAGGAGTCATGGAGAAGAGCCCCATGAAGGAGACATGGGGAACAGCCACGAACCACATTGGACTGTCCCTCGTCTCCCTTGCTGGCCATCTGCAGGGTGGTTATGGACAAGGGGACTCAAAAGGGGCAGGGCTGGGGAAACAATGCGTGCAGACAAGCATGGCTCCTTGCTCTACGGCCGTGGCCTTGACCGCTCGATGTCTTTTTGTTTTGAGTAAACACTTGGAAAATTGTGGATATGCCTTTTGTCTTATGATGTCACAAAGTACATCTGTGCTTAGTCCATAACTGTGGTCTCCTGTCTCTTCATACCAAAAGCAACTGTCTTTAGAGTTTTTTTTTTTTTTAATAGCTTTCCTACCATTAGTCCTAGTGCTAACTATCAGAGAATTCTGATCTTCCCCCTGAGCTACCAACAAGGCTGTCTGGCCCCTGTGAGCCTGGCCCCACCCAAGTCTGCTGGTACATTAAGAACACGTGATGTCTAGGCATCTAGAGTAGACGAACTTCTGGATATCCCACAAGGACTGTGTTGTAGTCTCCTCTTATGCCAGCATAGGATAACTCTGCCTATCTAGGCCTTCTATGCCGGTTTCTGCTACATTTGTATTCTGGCATCAACAGAATCCTAGTTTCTGTCCCCTCTTATAGGATCTGCCAGCTCCCCTCTCTTAGATCTAGCCCTGGTTTCCAAATGCATGAACATAGGTCAAGGAATTGATTTGTCTACCAAAGACCTAGATTTCTCTGGAGACTGATGACCATGTACTATATGCTAGGTCACTTCAGTTGTGTCTGACTCTTTGTAACTATATGGGCCATAGCTTACCAGTCTCCTCCATCCATGGAATTCTCCAGGCAAAAACACTGGAGTGGGTAGCCATTTCCTTTTCCAGGGGATCTTCCCAACCCAGGGATCAAACTCCAGTCTCCTCCATTGGCAGGCGGGTTCTTTACTACTGGCATCACCTGGGAAGCCCTGCTGTTGACCATATCCACCCAGAATTCTCAGCACTACATTTTAATCTACTATCCAGACTGGCGATAAATGTATCCTCAACATCCCATATTTGGGATAACTAACTTGAACTTCTGCCCAGTCCTGACCTTTTCTTGACTGCTTCTCTAGCACCAGCTCCTCCACTACACTCTGGATCTCATTAAGGGTTGCATTAGTTTCCGCTGCTCTTGCTGTATTGGTTTCAGCTCAAGAATGGACCAGGTCATGGCTCCCAGCATGCCCTGGATGAGGGCCTTTTATCACACTGGAGAGTTTGCTTCTGCCACAGAGCTCCTGCCTAAACTTTTCTGCAGTCATAAAATGACTACGTGTCAGAGTCCATTTGCTGATAGTAACAATACCTTCCAACACTTAAGAGTTTGTCATACACTATCTAAATGGATAGGCATTAAATCCTATGAAATAGGTAGGTCCAATATTATCTCAGTGTACAGATTAGGCAGCTTAAGCGTCTGAGTTATTTGCTTTTGGAAACGCATCGAAAAAAAAAAAAGGTACTTGGTTGAAAAAGCACAAGTAAGAGCTAACACCTTTGGGAGCACTTTTCACTAACTCATGTTGCCAACCCTGGTAATGTAGGGCCACATGACAAAGTCCAATATGATTCCTAAGTGGCTTATAACCTTGATCAAGAAGCTGATATTCACTGATTCGGTAAATATTTCTTGAGTGCCCACCATGTGCCAGGCACTCTTCTGGAGGGTTAGCACATGTTAGTTGACAAAAGGGACAAAACCCCTAGTGCTCATGGCGCTCTGGACTTGGTGGTCTATTTCTTAGGAGTGCTGGTTCAGAACTGACTCTGCCTCTAGCTTCAGCTCTCAGATGGAGATAACTATACTGGTGTTGCTAGGCTTTGCGTCTGTGATTCTGTGACTCCCCCTGAGAAGCCCTATCAGTTAGGAGCTGACAGTCTGCTTGCGAGTCCCTGACTTCTTCCCAATAGCAAATTTGGGCGACACTATTAAAAATCCTCTTAGAGAAGAAGCAAGAAATAAAATAACACGATTCGTCCTTAGTGCAGCTGTTGAAAGGGCTGGTGATGCAACAGCTGGGGCAGCTCTTAATGACAATCTTTCAAGTGAGGCTGAATGATGACACGGAACAAAAAAGCAGCTCTGTGATGTTGCTTGATTTTCAGTTGGTTTTACAAAAACTATTTTACCGGGGATAATCATTTTAGAGGAAAAACATAAAACCTATAGCTGGGCTAAAAATATGGCATTTCTGTGGTGTGTGTTGAGCTTCAGCAAAGAAAATAATACAGAGTTGATTTGATTCACAAAATAAGCATTAAAGATCTGTTATACACTATAATTATCTCGGAATTTTTTATATGATGGGAACATGAAAACCCAGCTCTTCGCTGTCAGAAATGTTTTCTTTCATTCCATTTTTTTTTCTAATCTTCCTTAAAATATTGGTGTGAATTAAACTCACCGAGGAGGAAACCAGTGAACATCTTCCATAATACAGTTATGAAAATAAGAGCTGAGCTGTTATTACTCCCATCTGGGACACCAGATGTTTGCAGGCTGGTGTGTGACTTGAAGCACATTTCTGACCCCTAAACCAAGACCTGGTTGAATGTGTTTAAAATGTCCTCTTTCCTGCTCCAAACAAGTAAATGCAAGTGAGTGATAGCAAAACAGAAGTAATAGTATTGATAATCTGCTAAGAAGGCATGAGAAATCACTGGCAAAGTAAAGTGACTTAAGGAGAATCTGATTGTATATAGTGTTGATAATATAGAACGAGGCTGACGAGTTCATGCCATGCAAGCATCCTATCAGGCTACTGCCAAGAGCCGGAAGTCCAGTACAGGAAATGTCCTCGAAACTTTAATCTTGAAATATCAGAAGTAATATACATTTTCTTTCTCCATACATCCAGAGGGTCAAGAGTGGACACACATGTAACAAAACTGAAAATACTCTCTAATCAGTTGTATTTTTTCTTTGTCATTTCTTGAAGGCCAAATGGTCTACTCATTTATCATTTCAGCACTGGAGTCTCAAGAAAATGCCCTCATCTGAGATGGGTTTGGTTGCCCATCATTTTATCCATCCATAATCATTGGAGAGTGGGGCTCCATTTGAAGTCTATAATGAGAGAGGGAAGGGAAATGGAATGTCTAGGAGAACACTGACTTTCTGCTATCAACCAATGGATTTCTAGAAGTCTCTTCTAACTACAAAATGTTTGAGAAATACTCTTGACAATATATATGTAATGTGATAGGTTTATAAGATGGTTAGTTCTTCAAAGTTCAAAAAACCATACAGTGACTGTCTTGACCCAGAATGGCATGAAACAGTTCTCCTGACAGTTTGATGACAAGGATATGAGGAAAGAGTTTCTATGCAGTAAGATCATGTGTCTACTTAACTCTGTTGACAGTAAAATATGGATTTCAGATTATTCTATGGCTTGGAAATATACTTTGTTGAAACCATGGTTTTATGTCTTTCTTTTATAACACCAAATAAGATTACAGTATGACTTGCACAGAAAATATTTCAAGAAATTTTTAAAATAATTGAACTTTAAAGAAACAAATTAGAAGAGAATTTGCATCATATCAGGGCTAGTGAGTTTTTAATGTTTGTATTTATAACCAAGTACTAGTGTACTTCCCCTTCTTAGTTTAGTGACAGAGCCTACATAGAATTTTTTGATGCAAATAATTTTTAGAAATTAGATTTTTATATTCCATATAGCTTGTTATATGATTAATTTTATAAGGCAGATTATTTATCTGCAATTTTAAAGTTATCCCTTAATGTACCTGTTTTGGAAGTTTAGACTTCTGTGTATCATTTTTTCCTAGAATGACCTCAATGTATCACATAGCTTCAATTTTCTTCTCCCTGTGCTTCATAATCCATAGTTAACCAGGAATGAGGGGAAAAGAAAAAGATCTTTTTACTCATCTAACTGTGTAGAGAAAAACTGCAGATGGCTCTAATCCAAAGCCTTTATAATAAAGTTTTATTAAAAGCCAATGTTTATTATAACTTTAAAAGACTAAATAATTCTAAGACCCCAAAAGGTTTTTCATCTTGCATAAATAAGAATTTGTATAAAACGTTCATATAATGTTTATGTAACGGCGAGGCAACTCTCTACCTCAGTTTCCTCATTAGCAAAATAAAAAGCTTAAAATGTACTATTTGATTATAAACTATTTCTAGCAGGTAAGGAAAGTGGTACAAAGAAAGTTTGTGTGTGCGCACTTGACAGTGAGCTTTGGGTCTCAGAACTGAAATCTTCTTTTCCTTATAAGATTATTTTGTATAAGGACATGATGTACAAAACACGAATCAGCATTTACTTATTCATAGTTCATTCAAGGAAGCTCATTATTATAGCCTTTCACAGTCTCTGCCCAACATACTTTATTTTCATCTTGCATTTAAGACAGAGGGCCGCTCCTCACATCCCTTGTGGAAACAGCCAGGAATGAGGGTATGATATCCATGTGCTCAGCTATAAAATCTGAAACACACTCAATGGGCTGACCTCAACAGATGTTTTGATGAGAGCTTCTAAGTGGAGCCAAAGAAGGGTGGAAAATTAGGTCACATGGCTAGGAAAGAAGTAAAGACAGAAACTCTTGCCAAAGAGTCATTGTAGAGAGCGAGAAAAAGACTGTGGATTTATTGCTTGGGTGTGGAGTCTACTTCTTTCTCTGGGCAGTAGGGAACAAAGTTTCCTCTGGCTTTATCCTGGATAAAACAGCTGACCCTTGGCACAGTATGCAGAGGAATTGTTTGATCTTTCTGGAACTGTAAGATGTTTCAGGGTCATTTTGTAGAATTGATCATTTCCCTCAGGAATGCTTGTTCTTTTCATAAGAAAGTAAAACCAATATCCGGGCACTAGATTAACGGATTGCTACTGGGGAGTCATTGCTTCTAGCACCTCTCAGCTGCCAGAGTTAAAATATATACATATGTGTGTGTGTGTATACATCAGTGAAAGTCACTCAGTCATGTTAGACTCTTTGTGACCCCATGGACTACACAGTCCATGGAATTCCCAGGCCATAATACTGGAGTGGGTAGCCATTCCCCTTCTTGAGGGGATCTTCCCAATCCAGGGATCAAATCCAGGTCTCCTGCACTGCAGGTGGATTCTGTACCAGCTGAGCCACCAGAGAAGCCCACATTATGTGTATATACACATACCTATAAATATTTCTGTCTGTACATACTGCATTTTCTCTACCCATCATGTGTTGATGGGCGCTTAGGTTACTTCCATGTCTTGGCTACTATAAATAGTGCTGCTTTAAACACTGGGGCGCATGTACCTTTCAAATTGGAATTTTCATCTTTCCTGGCTATAAGTCCAGGAGTGGGATTACTAGATTCTATGGCAGGCAACTCTTATTTTTAGTTTTTAAGGAACTTCCAAAATGGCAACCCACTCCAGTGTTCTTGCCTGGAGAATCCCAAGGATGGAGGAGCCTGGTGGGCTGCAATCTATGGGGTTGCACAGAGTCGGACACGACTGACTTGACTTAGCAGCAGCAGCATACTGTTCTCATAGTTGCTGAACCAATTTACATTTCCACCAAGGCAATAGGAGGGTTCCCTTTTCTCTACATCCTCTCCAGCATTTATTAGTTGTAGACCTTTTGATAATGGTCATTCTGACTGGTGTGAGGTGATATCTCATTGCAGTTTTGATTTTCATTTCTTTAATAATTAGCAACGTTGTGCATCTTTTCATGTTCCTGTTGACCACCTATATGTCTTTTTTGGAGAGATGTCTATTTAGGTCTTCTGCCTATTTTTGATGCACAAAAATTAACTCAAAATGAATCACTAACCTAAATAGAAGAACTAACTAAATCCATAAATTCATAGAAAAAACATGTGTCAGTTATCATGATTTTGAATTAGGCAATGGATTCTTACATATGACCCAAAAGCACAAATAACAAAAAGAAAAAAATAGCTAAACTGGACTTCATCAAAATTTAAAAAATTTGTGCATCAAAAGATACTACCAAAAAATAAAGACAAACTATACCCATGGTGGATTCATGTTGATGTATGGCAAAACCAATACAATATTGTAAAGTAAAAAAAAAAAAATACAGAATAGGAGAAAGCACATGCAAATCACTTACAAGGATTTAGTATCTAGAATATATAAAGAATTGAAAGTCAACAATGGGACTTCCCTGGTGGCACAGTGGTTAAGAGTCTGCCTGCCAACACAGGGGACATGGGTTCGATCCCTGCTCCGGGAAGATTCCACATGCTGCAGACCAACTAAGCCTAAGCGCCGCAAGAACCGAGCCCGTGCTCAGCAATAAGAGAAGCCACGCGATGAGAAGCCCATACATAGCAACAAAGACCCACCACATCTAACATAAATTAAAAAAAGAAAGTCAACAATGACAGAAAATAGACAAAAGGGAACAATCCAATTTTAAGAATAAGCAAAGGACTTGATTAGACATTTCTCCAAACAAAATATATAAATGCACTGAAAAGATGCTTACCAAAAAGCACTGAAAAGATACTTACTTATTAGTCACTGGGCAAATGTAAATCAAACCAGGAGATACTGCTCCACACCTACTACAATGGTTACAATTTTTCAAAAAAGTAAGAAAGAAAACAGCAAGTGTGGGCAGGATGTAGAGAAGTTGGAAGCCTTGTGCGTTACTTGTGCTCCGTTGCTCAGCTGTGTCTGACTCTGTAACTCCATGGACTGTAGCCGGCTAGACTTCCAGACTTCTCTGTCCATGGGATTTCCTGGGCAAGAATACTGGAGTGGGTTGCCACTTCCTAATCCAGGGGATCTTCCTGATCCAGTGATTGAACCTGTGTCTCTTTCATCTCCTGCATTGGCAGGCAGATTCTTTAAGATTAGAGCCACCTGGAAAACCCATACATTACTTGAGAGGAATGTAAAATGGTACAGCCACAGAAAATAGTTTGGTAGTTCCTCAAAAAACTAAACATGAAATTACTATCTGACCCAGCAATTTCGCTCCTAGGTATATATCCAAGAGAATTGAAAACAGGGACTCAAACAGATACTTGTGTGCCAGTATTCATTACAGCCTAATAGCTAAAAGATGAAAACAGTCCAAGTGCCCATCAATAGATGCTGCTAAGTCACTTCAGTCGTGTCCGACTCTGTGCGACCCCATAGACGGCAGCCCACCAGGCTCCGCCGTCGCTGGGATTCTCCAGGCAAGAACACTGGAGTGGGTTGCCATTGCCTTCTCCAATGCATGAAACTGAAAAGTGAAAGGGAAGTTGCTCAGTCGTGTCCAACTCTTCACAACCCGATGGACTGCAGCCTACCAGGCTCCTCTGTCCATGGGATTTTCCAGGCAAGAGGACTGGAGTGGGGAGCCATTGCCTTCTCCCCATCAATAGATGAATGAATTTTAAAATGTGGCATATACATACAATAGAATATTCTTTAGCCATAAAATAAAGGAAGTTATGACAAAATGTTCAACATGGATGAATCTTGAAAATATGCTGAGTAAAATAAGCCAAACACAAAAGGACAAATATTACCAAATATTAATATATGATCCAACTTTTATGAAATACCTAGAATGGGTAAATTTATAGAGACAGAGTAGATAAGAAAAGAGGTGGAAGGTGGAAAGAAGAATTATTGCTTGACAAGTACGAGGTTTCTATTTGGGATGATGAAAAAAGCTTTGGAAAAAGATAGTGGTTATGGTAGCTATGGTATAATAAATATTTGGTCTTTGTCCCTGTTCTGGTCACAAAGCAGATAAAACCCTTGTACTCTCCTGAGTGATAGGAAAGCCTTTTGTTTTTCATAAAAAGCCCCTTTCGATCACATCTGAGTTTATGCTAATTGATGTAGGGTGGGGCTCCTAGATGTTTCAGGATGCAGACTGGTCCCCAGAAAGACTGGGGATCAGAGGGTTGGAACTTTCAACCCCACTTCTCACCCTTCCTCCTGTATCTCTGGGCAGGGAAGAGCAGGAGCTTTATTAAAACTCTTGAATGAAGAGATTCAGAGAACTTGTATGTCAGTGAATACATTGAAGAAGGATATGAATGTAATTAAATCCACTGAATGGTATACTTCAAATAGTTTAAATGGCAAATTTTATGTTACATGTATTTTACCATATTTTAAAAAAAAGCAAAGAATTTAAAAAGTACTAAAGATTAGAGAGGTTGGAGAGCTTGTAAATCAGTAACTGGTAGAGATTGGATTTGAACCCAGATCCATCTGAATTCTGGGTCTTTATGTTCTTAGATACATAGCAATTGGATTAAACTGTGTACTGCCATCTTTCACTTAGAATTTTTGAGCTATTAGTAATAAAAGAAAGGAGGTCTTTACAGACCATCAGCCTCAAGGGATGGGTAGGCTTGAAGAAAGAGTGGGTGCCAGGTGATCAGCTAGAAGGCTAGTGTTGTAATACAGTGGAGAGAGAACCAGAGTCTGGACCAGGGATGTGGTTATGAGAGTGGAGAGGAAACAAAGCTGAAGGGAAGAAATGATGATACATGCTTGATGACACCTGGAAAGAAACAATGAAGGATCCACAAAGCCAACCTTGGGAAGAGGAGAGTGGTGGGCAGCTGCTGGCAGAAATGAGATATCTGAAGAAGACCTCTCATGTTCAATATGCTCTGGAATGTGTTCTCATCTCCCAAGCACACGAACCCTGGAGTCCCCAGCAAAACTGAGCTTGTTGATGTGAGTAATAGGGGACTAACTGCTGGGAACACAGACCCCCTCCATGGACTCTCCCCCTTCCATGGAGGCAAGATTAAGTTGACATATACACAACGGGGACCTATGGAGAGGAGAAGACAAACGTAAGATATAAAGGATATATTTTGTTTATCTTCTACCCAACCTAATCCAGTGATAATTAACACCTAGTTTTATTGTTTTATCTCTTTAGATACCAAGGTCAAAGTTCTACCTGCCATTCAGCTAAATGGCCAGGTTTTGTTGTTGCTTTTACATATGAACAACATGCTTGCCTGCGTGCTCAGTTGCTTGTGTCCGACTCTTTGCAACTCTGTGGACTGTAGCCCATCAGGCTCCTTTGTCCATGGAATTCCCAGGCAAGAATACTGGAGTGGGCTGCCATGCTCTCCTCTAGGGGATGTTCCTGACCCAAGGATCAAACCCACATCTCCTGCATTGCAGGCAGATTCTTTACCCAGTGAGCCACCTGGGAAGTCCGTGGACAACAAGGTAAATATACCTAAATGCCCATCAGGATATGTGATTAGCAATGGAGAAAGAAGCAATGCAAAGCCAGGCCAAGGAGGGGCTGAGGCAGGAATGGAGTGAAAGGAGGGATGTGGGGGAATGGTAAATTTCCTCCTCTTCCTTCCACCTGCGCCTCTGTTCTCCAGCTTTGCATGCTCCTCTGCACATCTACTGCTAGAAGAAAAGCCCATCTTCTTCCATAACTGCTGCAGCTGATGTTAAGTTGACAAATCGTCTTTTGCAGCCCTTGGAGACCCAGCAGAGCTATCTAGAGACACAAAGACTACTGATACTTATGCTGGAGTGCTCTGTTCTCACATTCTCCCTCAAGAGACCTAAGTGATAGAGTTTTAGAGAACCTGCCAGATATTTATATTCTAATAAGCCAAAGAGGGAAAAAAACAAAAACACAAAAAACAAAACTCAAAGCAGATCTATTAATTCAAGGAGAATTTTACATATTTATGTGCTCGATTGCCATCTCTTAGGACTCTCCAGGCTTTTCACAGGAAGGAGTATACTGAAGCTGAAAGAAACTATTCCTAAAAATACAGCACAGAAGAGGTTTCTGATCAATTCATTGTGTTTTTATGTAGCAAAATGACAACAGACATGCAAATAGATAGACTATTGGTCTATCACGTAGAGTGTGGGTTACAAAAATGAATCAGAATTTAAATGTTAATAACACGTAGGAAAGCAGCTAGAAATGTGATGATTGTATTTGATCTCACAGACCTGAAGCACCTTGAGAACAGTGACTGTATCAACTACATTCACTGCTGGGGCCCATGTGAGCACAGAGTAGGGCTCAATGTGTATTCATTGAATAGAGAGATGGTGGTACCACTAGTTGATTTGAGTGATGTCACATAGTCTTTCTAATTGTATTGTGGGTAAAAGATGCTCTCCATGGTGACATCAGAGTAACACAGAAGGATTTCAGCATACTGGCTTCCCTGCTAGCTCAGCTGGTAAAGAATCCGCCTGCAGTGCAGAAGACCATGGTTCGATTCCTGACTCAGGAATTCTGACTCATAGACTGGAGAAAGGATAGGCTACCCACTCCAGTATCCTTGCCTGGAGAATCCCCACGGACAGAGGAGCTTTGCAACCATGGGGTCGCAAAGAGTCGGACACGACTGAGTGACTAAGCAATTAACACATTGATGAAGAAAACTGCTGCCTTGATGCAGAGGTATTGCATCTATGAACTTAAATTTAAAGTGAACTTGTAGACATTTTGAGGTTGCTACTTAAGTTTGAGGTTGAGGTCAGTTAGCTGCTCATTTAACTGGGAGTGGAAAGAAATTGGAACTTAGGACTCTCAGCTGTTTCCCAAGGCGGCCACCTCTGCCACCTCCTCCTCCTCCACTTTTGGGAGGAATCTGTTTTCTTGTATCTACTCAATCTAACCTGCAGGAGGATGCCAATACCCTTAGGTCTCTTGGCCTAGATGTGGCTCAGTTCAGTTCAGTTCAGTTCAGTCACTCAGTCATGTCTGACTCTTTGTGACCCCATGCATCGCAGCACGCCAGGCCTCCCTGTCCATCACCAACTCCCGGAGTTCACTCAGACTCATGTTCATCGAGTCAGTGATGCCATCCAGCCATCTCATCCTCAGTCGTCCCCTTCTCCTCCTGCCCCCAACCTCTCCCAGCATCAGAGTCTTTTCCAGTGAGCCAACTCTTCTCATGAGGTGGCCAAAGTACTGGAGTTTCAGCTAGATCTCTTCTATTCTTGGTTTGCATGAAGGAATAGTTCAAAGCTACCCTCACATCCTCCATTTCAGAACATGTATCCTGTATTCATCCCCTATCTGTGATCACAGATCGCTCAGGTAACACTGTTACCCAGAGAGGTGCATCTCAAACCATCATGTGTATAGGCATCTCTGGGGAACATATTAAAAATGCAGATTCTCACTCAGGGAGCTTGGAGTGGAGCCTCCAGGTGAGGCTGATGCTGCTGGTCCGTGGACCACATATAGAGTAACAGACTTGATTGTATGTAACTCAATGCCTGTATCTCTACAAGATGTGCGTGCATGCGTGCTATGTTGCTTCAGTCATGTTCGATTCTACGACCCCAAGGACTGTACCCCGCCAGACTCCTCTGTCCATAGGATTCTCCAGGCAAGAATACTGGGGTGGGTTGCCATGCCCTCCTCCAGGGGATCTTTCCGACTCAGGGATCTAACCCATGTCACTTAGTCTCCTGCACTGGCAGGTGGGTGCTTTACCACGAGCGCCACATGGGAAGTCCTCAGGTATATATACAAGACGCATAAAATGCTAAATTAAACTACTTGGTCTTTTAGCCTGAAACAGTTTTGAGTCAGTGACTCTGAACTTCTGATGAAATTCTCAGTTCCTCCAGAATTTTCTTCCAAGTCTTAGCTCCGGAGGTGGGCCCCCAAACCACCCTCCTTGCCCTGGACTACTCTGCAGCTCCTTCGCCTGGAGTGATGACAAAGACTGCTCTTCTCCAACATGAGAAGAATTCTCCCTATCTAACTCCACAAATTCTTCTTTTGACTTGGATTTTCCTGCATAAATTTTGCCAATCTCTCCTAGAACCTAGATCCTGCCAGCTTCTACTATTTCAGCCTCTGGAAGCCAGACCCTTGTCATTAATCTGTTTCATTTTCCTGAGTCATTTCATGAGCTCCTTGTTCAGTTCCATGCTTCATTTAGGGTGACAATTTTGAACCTAGAATTAATCATGCTACTGGTCTTGTGAACTGGCTCCACTGCCATTGCCTTGGTCAAAATCACCAGAATGCTTCACTGGAATGCTGAGTGTCTTAACTCACAAGCCTATATGCCTTTTGCCCTCTTCCAATCTGCAGTTTGAGTGATGTTTTTGAAATAAGAATCCAGCGATTTCTTTGTCTCTCTCCACCCCAAGAAACAGACCCCACCCCACCCCCCTCATTCTGTGCTGGTGAGTGAGCTTTCCTAATCCATCCTTTGCATGTCTCAGTTTCACAAAGGGGATTTCAGCTCCAACTTCCTCCCCCACTCAGCCAAAGCCTCATCTTCTCTTAGCCAAAGCTTTGTGTTACCGAGATCAATAACTCCTAGAAGGACAACCATGGTGCCCCTCACTGGTCTATCTAGTTACTTAATCCCTTCCAGCAACTGAGAGTTTCCCCTTCTTATAATATCTACTCTGCAGTAAAGAGAATATGTTTTATTCTGTGAGCAGCATTCCAGATGTTTTAGCAGGAACATTTTTAGGTTGCCTACTGTTCCATGGGTCAAAACACCTTGCTTTTTGCACTCACCCCACACATCTTTCTGGTTTTCCACTGTTTATTTCCTCGTTAAGATTTCTAGGGCTATCCTTTCCACTAGGAAGTCTCTCCTTACTTAAACTTTCAACCACAATGAAAGGTAATTGTATAAGAAATATTTCCTGATTCCTTGATAAAGTCGAGCTCCTCTCTTAACATATGCTTCTATGGTTCCTTCTATGGTTCCTATGGTACTCTTCTTACATAAATAGTACTTATTCCAATTGTATCTTATAGTCTACATCCCCTTCCAAAAGCTAAGTTCCTTAATAGGCGGGGAGAGGCCATGTTATTAATAGTTTCATTCCACTGTACACAGCTTCCAGTGCAACATGGAAATAATGATAACCAGCATACACTGAGCTCTTTCTGTATGCCTCACCACAGCTCCAATGGTACTCTTGTTTTACAAATGAGGAAGCTGAAGGATAAAGAGATTAAGTTGTTAAGATCTGAAATCAAATCCAGGCAGTCTGGCTCCAGAACCTTCTGTCTAAATCTATGTTTTGTGAAAGGTTTTTGCTTAGTGAATTTTGGGGGAAATGACCCTTCTTGAGAGCCCAGGAACTGCTGTGCTCCCTTCCAGAGCCATCCAAAGATGTCTCCTTTCTTCATTTTTCACCATATGACCCCTCTCCCAGAACTGTCCATGGATGCGCTTCCTGGATGAGGAACCCCTTGGGCTGCTGCTTATTTGCAGGGCAGGGATTGTTGGCAAGCCTGAGCTTGGTCACATCACTTGTCTGCCTCCTTTCCTATGATCTTGATGAGAACTCACTCAAGTGACGCTTGGAAGAGATCTTTCAGTCTGCAGCTACCAGTGGAAGCAGATTCTGATTCGGTATCTGCAGCCTGAGAGTCTGCATTTCTAACCACTTCCCAAGTGATGCTGATGTTGCTGGCCTGCAGACAGCTTTGGAAGGGTCAGAGGCAAAGTCAGCATAATCTACTCTCCAAGCTTTCATTTCCTAGCTTGTTTTGGCAGCTGATACTATCTACTTTGTAATCTTCATATGAATAAAAGAATGTGTGTGAAGTACTTGGTGCTGTGGTTGGACATGTTAGGTGTTCAACTAATGGTCTTGTTGCTTTTCCTATTTTAGTTTTCAAATATTAGTTGATATTAAATCTGTAAAGATCTTATCATTTAATACAATATTTCTACTGAAAAATTAAAACACATGCACACGACTCTTGAACCATTTTTAGAAAAGGAATCCAATTAAGGCATTGAAAATACTCATCTAACATTATGTAGCATAAAAAAATAGTCATCTTCACCTCTTTGAAACTTAAATTCACTCCACCTAACCTCCGGATATTCTCTGCCTGACTATTAAAAGCTGATGATGAATCACACTAAGAAGAAACTCTTATTGCTTCTGGGTTCTTACCATTACTGCAAATCCATAAATTGCCCAGAACTATAGCTTTGAAGGTTGTTAGCTCTCAAGATTTCTATTTTGAGTTGGCACTTAATCTTTGATCCTGACATATCTTTTAGGCTTCCTATTTAATTATTTACTAAATACACATTTAAAAGCCCTAGAAACCAGACTTCTCCATGGCAGCTGTCCACCGTGCTCACCTCCCCAGCTGTGCTTCTGACCTCTAGGCTGCCCAGAAAGCTGAGCTGCACCCACAGGCCCGTGTTGCAAGGGACTCAGCTAATGGATTGATCAAGGAACTTCTCTTGGTCTGGAACTCAGTAACTGACATTCTGACTGACACCAAGCATGAAAATCACATTACCCTGCTTGTAAAAAACCTTCACTGGCTACCTGTAAAGTACAGGATTATGTGTAAAGTCCTAGTTATTAACTTACAAGTTCTTAAACTGACTTGGTTTTGAATACCTCAGAGACATCCTGCAACCATACATTCCCAGTCATTTTCCTTGGTCTCAGTCAATTGGATTAGTTCTTTTTGGCTGAAGACATTGTGCTACAGGGCATTTTTAATGTTTGCTCTCTACTTATGGAATTTATTAACCATGGAGGTCAGGCTGTCTTACTCTCTGTCAAGCTTTCAGTCCAAATTTAAGAGGCACCTTTTCCAGATTGTTGATTTGGCTAAATAAGCCATAAATCCACCTACCGTTGTTTAGTTTTTAAATCACTGTTCTTCTTTGGTATTTTTATGTATCTGCTCCAAGAGTTTGTTTGACATGTCACATTTAAATTTTATATTATTCCACTTAATATCTTTTTTTTTCACATCCTGACTTGAAACACCGTCAAAGTGAATTTACTAATTAAGTGCTTTGCATGACATATTACCTTTCTGCATCTGCTTCAGAAGCATGTCACAAGGACAATGAGATGTGAAAGTACTACTTGGATTGTGAAATATCAGGTCTTATATTCAATTGTGTATATACGTTTCACCTTATTTTGGTACCTAATCAATCACTCCACTGTTAGGATGCTCAGAAATTCATTGTTGAATGGACTTATATGTGCTAGACACACAGAGGGACCGAAGTATAGGTCATGGGTTTCTTCAGCAAATTTTAATCTAGCATCTTTTGATCAGTATAAATACATCTAAAGTTAACTAACAATCAAATATTTAAATATCAGATGACAACAGAGAAAAACATGACTCAGGTCACTACACAATTAAGGGCCAAATATCGGGTTGGCCAAAAAGTTTGTTTGGGGTTTTCGGTACCATCTTAGGGAAAAACTTGAATGAACTTTTCGGCCAACCCAATATATTCTGCATATAGTCCCAGCTCCATAATTTCTGAGCAGAGTGCCATTCCTGAGGCTGGAGCAGTGGAGGGAAATCTGATCGAGACGTTGGATTTGCAGTGGATCCAGCTGAGTGTGAGGGAATATGGTAGGCAAAGAAGAGGTGAGGAGGCTGTAGGGTTGAAACAAAGAATGAAAGCAGGAAGAAAACCCAATGACGTTTTCCTTTTAAGTGGGAGGAAGGGTTTTAAATTCGACCCATTTGGCTGGAAGATGATTCAGAAAAAAATATATAATAGGTAGTGTTTTGTGATACATTTATCAAAATAGGAGTTTCTTTTCCTGAGGAGATAAGTTCTTTTCTTAGAGTGTCAAGACCGTCATCTGGGGTCAGAGAGATGGAGGAGACCACAGTGGGGAGGTCAGTAGAGTTCTCCAGGGAAAGGCAATGAAAGGTTCTGTTGGTGATGGTGTTTTCCTTCCTGTTTTGATTTGTTTCTTTGAGGACTGGGGTGGTGGGGTTGGGATAGGGGAGGGAAGGTTCTGCGATCTAATGCTAGAACTTGATTGCTTATTTGAGAATCACTGTTCCAAACATTGTAAACTATGAAATCTCCACCAAAGCTCTCACAAAGTCTATGGATCCTGTTTGGAAAGAAACATATTATCAAAATATCATAAGAAATCAGAGTAAATTCAATCCAACCCAGCTCAGTTCTATTCAACAAGTAGTCACCAGGGCCTTCGTGCTTCTGTTGTCATGAGCCAAAGAAAGAGGAAGCAGAGTGTAGACTGTGGTTGTGAAGACATACTCGGGAAACATTTACCCATCAGATGAAACAGAGGCCAGGTAAATACCAAGATCAATATCAAATACGGTTGCTCTGTGCTCCCAGATTTCAGAGAAAGACCGAAGAGGAAGAGAGAGGGTTTGTTTGCGGGGAGAAAGTCCTGGAGTTGACTCTGAGGAACGGATGCCTCACTACTTAAAGTAGGATCCATGGACCAGCCGCACCAGCACCATTTGAAAGCATCATAAAAATGCAGAATCTCAGGCCCCATCTCAGAGACATTGAATCAAAATCTGGATTTTAAAAAGACCCCAGGTGATTTATACTTTCATCCCCGGAAGGACTGTGTTAGAAGATGCCAACTCAACTGCAAGAATGAAAACGTCAGATAAACACACCTGGGAATAGAAACGGGCCTGCAGGGGGTGCCCCACTTAATTGAGTACTCCCCAGATTCCCCGCTCCTGGCAGATCGCCTAAACTTTAATGGATCTTGCATGAGCATCCAAAGACAGGATTGGCCTCATGTGCAAGGAAAGAGTCACTTAATAGCCAACCCTGTTGAAATATACTCCTGAGTTCTGACAGAAATGTTGAAATATTTGGACGGTGGGCACAGGCTTGGGAATAGGCAAGGACTGAAATGCCCTCTCTAGCATGTCTGGTCTTACGCGTAAGTGCCTGCAGATATTGATTTGAGCCATTACCTTCAATGGTTGAAAAAATTATACACATGCCAAAAAAGAGAACACCCCCAAAACCTAGCTTCCTGTTTCTGTCGTATAAGTTCATGCTTGCCTGGTTTGAATTAGTTAGAGTGCTTCATTATGGAACAAGGGGAGAAGAGACATTTTAATGGAATTGGCAAAACCCAAGCCACAATGCCCAGCAGAATAGGGCTGGAAGTAAACAGCTAAGCCCTGGCTTTCTACATATGAAAAGGGTTTCTCATGCCTAGGATTAATGGAGTGCTTAAACAGCTATAGGGACCTTTTTATAATTATTACAGTCTTTCCTTTCCTTCCTTCCTTCCTTCCTTCCCTTCCCTTTCCCTTCCTTCCTTCTTTCTGTAAGGTTTTAAAAATAATGTGGTTTCCATGCAAATCAAAACCAGCTGAAAGCTTGCCAAGACCAAGATGTAATTGAAGATGGCATTTAAGCCTTTGTGTTTCCTCTGTCTCCAGAAATATCATCATAAAATAAAAGACTTCATCAGGTAACATTTTCTTCATTATTCAACATCACAATTCTGAAGCGAAAAAAGATAATTAGACATACGGTGCTGTCGACACATAGTTTATGAGGAGCGCCTAGTTAATTAGTTATGGTAAAGGTTTTTATATAGTCATAATTACTTTATATTTCAGAGGAAAAGAAGCAAACATCCGTGTATTTTATTTTACCTGGTGACAAGTTTATCAAAGTGATGCTGGTGTTTGGATGATCCTTCGCCACCTTCTTCATACTTCCTGGGATGTAATACAAGGTGTCACGAGGGGATTGTAATAGCTCAGCTCTTGTCAACTTTAATAGGACCCACACATCTGAAATCCTTACACATCATCTGGCTAGGTTCTATAAGAAAATATCATTTTGGTGTCCTGAATTTCCTTTGTCACTGATGGAGAGTTCACCTATGGAATAATTAACAGCATGGTTATAGCAACTTTGTTTAAAACAAGAGACGAGTCATCTTTGGGAAAATATTTTGTTTATTCTAACTTCTGGTGGAGCCATTGAAGAAAATATGATGGCAAAATAATATGCTTAGAAATGTAGCATTCTACAGTTTATTTGTTGAAAAATGTTGGGTTGGCCAAAAGGTTTGTTCAGATATTTTCATTAAACCAACCTGAATGAAATTTTTGGCCAACTCAGCAATTACAGTCTATAAAAGCTTTTCCCCCCACCAGGCGTTTCTAATAAATTGATTATTCAAGATAGCCTAGTTAAGAAATGAAGGGAGATTGGGATTAGCAGATACAAACTATTATATATAGGATGGATAAAAAACAAAGTCCTATAGATAGCATAAGGAACTATACTTAATATTCTTGATAAACCATAATGGGAAAGAATATGAAAAGTGTGTGTGTGTATATACATATATATATATATATATACATATAATTAAATCACTTTGCTGTATAACAGAAATTAACACAGCATTGTAAATCAACTATACTTCAATAAAGTCTTTTAAAAAGAAAAAAAAAAGAAATGAACTTAAAAATAAGATCCATATTATTAGTTTTGTGTCTGCACCAGTTTCAATCATTTCTTAGCTGAGGGAGAATCAGAACACTTCTGTTATGTCCTATGGGTGTCCTGAGCACAGACTGTGTAATCTCCATCAAACCTACCTATGAGAGAAAATTGATCAGGTACCAACATGCCCTGACTGTTGATTTCCTAGGATGTCAAATGGCTGACATTTGCCTGAGTGTACCATTAAAGTGTACTCAACCATGGGGCTAGAATACAGTTTTTCTCAATTGTAGTCCAGTGCTTTATTTCTCTGGAGAAGGCAATGGCACCCCACTCCAGTACTCTTGCTTGGAAAATCCCATGGATGGAGGAGCCTGGTAGGCTACAGTCCATGGGGTCGCTAAGTCGGACATGACTGAGTGACTTCACTTTCACCTTTGCTTTCATGCATTGGAGAAGGAAATGGCAACCCCCCTCCAGTGCTCTTGCCTGGAGAAACTCAGGGACAGGGGAGCCTGGTGGGCTGCTGTCTATGGGGTCGCACAGAATTGGACATGTCTGAAGTGACTTAGCAATAGCAATAGCTTTATTTCTCAGAACAGAAGGAGGGAACCTGAGATTTGAGCTAAAGAGGGGAAATGGACAATTCTCTGTGGCTTGGCACAAAACGCTAGTGTCCCCTTCTCCACAGGTGGGTTTGACAGCTGTTTCACCTGTAGAGTCAAAATGGCAGGAGTGTGTTTCCCTCTGCTCCTGCCATCCCATTTGGTATCACAACACTCATAGAGAGACACATGGGAGAGATCACAGTGGCCATTTCTTGAGTGTTTAGTGACACTGCACTGTATCACACACTATGCTTCATCAAGGACTTGCTGCCTCTTAGATGAATGTCCTGTGAAAGTGTTAGTTGCTCAGCTGTGTCTGACTCTTTGCCATCCCATGGACTGTAGCCTGCCAACCTCTTCTGTCCATGGGATTTCCCAGGCAAGCATACTGGAGAGGTTGTTGTTTCCTTCTCTTTGGGATCTTCCTGACCCAGGAATCAAACCCTCCTCTCCTGAATCTCCTGCATTGCAGGCAGATTCTTTACCATTTGAGTCACCAGGGAATCCCAGAATACTGGAGTGGGTTGCCATGCCCTCCTCCAGGGGATCTTCCCAACCCAAGGATTGAACCCGGGTCTCCCAAATTACAGGCGGATTCTTTACCAGCTGAGCCACAAGGAAAGTCCAAGAATACTGGAGTGGGTAACCTACCCCTTCTCCAGGGCATCTTCCCGACCCAGGGATTGAACTGAAGTCTCCTGCATTACAGGTGGATTCTTTACCCGCTGAGCTACCAGGGAAGCCCAGATGAATGTCCTAAGGTGAGGTAATTAATCTTTCTAAGATTTAGTTTCCTCATCTATAAAAAAGAGAGTAATAACAGGATTAAGACAGATAGCAAATGTCGGGAAATTAGCACAATGCCAGACATGTAGTAAATGCTTAGTAAATCTTAACTATTGTTATTTTTATTTTGAGAGCAGCTCTGTGATTTTAGATACCATCATTATCCTCATTTTATAGATGGTAAAACTCAAAGCAGTTAAATCATGGTAGCTAGGATGTGGTGAAAAAAAAAAGATCGATGCAAGAAGATGCTTTTGAATTGTAGGGCTAGAAAAAACTCTTGAGAGTCCCTTGGATAGCAAGGAGATCACACCAGTCAGTCCTAAAGGAAATCAACCATCAACCCTGAAGGACTGATTCATTGGAAGGACTGATGCTGAAGCTGAAGCTCCAATACTTTGGCCACTTTATTCGAAGAGCAGAGTCATTGGAAAAAAATCCTAATGCTAGAAAAGATTGAAGGCAAAATGAGAAGGGGGCAGGAGAGGATGAGATGGTTAGACAGTGTCACTAACTCAATGGACATGAACCTGAGCAAACTTCAGGAGATAGTAAGCCTTCCCTGGTGGCTCAGATGGTAAAGAAACTGCCCGCAATGTGAGAGACCTGGGTTTGATCCCTGGATCGGGAAGATCCCCTGGGGAAGGGAATGGCAATCCACTCCAGTATTCTGGCCTGGAGAATTCCATGGACAGAGGAGCCTAGCAGGCTGAGATCCATGGGGTCGCAAAGAGTTGGACACGACTGAGTGACTTAAAGTTTCACTTTCCGGGAGATAGTGGCTAGCCTGGTGGCTAAGATGGTAAAGAATCTGCCTGCAATGCAGGAGATGCAAGAGATGAGGGCTCGATCCCTGGGTCGGGAAGATCCCTTGGAGAAGGAAATGGCAAGCCACTCCAGTATGCTTGCCTGGGAAATCCCATGGACAGAGGAGCCTGGCGGGCTGCAGTCCATGGGGTGGCAGAAAGTGGGACATGACTTGCCAACTGACCACACACGACACAGGACGTGGTAAAACTAGCATATAAACCCAGGCTCCAAACTCGGAGCCATTGGCCTCATCAGAAAAACTGTAACAACCCTGAACCACGGTCATCTTCTTGTTTGACTTTCCCCTTTGACTCTCCCTTCCGGTGGGCATCTTGGAAAACAAGATCTAATGCTTCTGGTTCATGGGACTTGTGTGGCTTCTGTGTGGATCTGCAACATGTCGGAGCTTGGCCTGAGTATCCCAACATCATGTCCTTCAACTTATCCAGGCTTCAATGCTTCCCAGCTTCTTTGCTTATTTAAAGGAGGACCCAGCAAGCATTTCCCCCACATCCTTGTTCTCCTAGCCCACCTGATTGGTCTTTTGTGGTGAATGACAAGGCTCTCACTGCTCTGGACTTTTCCTCTATAATTCTCCCTGCATGGTTCCCGTTTCCAACATCATTTCCTAGGATGCTAGCATATTTTTCCTGGATAAATCAGGGAAGGATTGCCTCATTTCTTTAGTTAGAGAAAAATCAGTCTCAGCATTTGCCTTTTTACTATTTATCCCCTTTGATTTTTTTTTCAAGTGGACCAAGAAAGGGAATGCACTCAAAAAGAAATAAAATGAGGAAGAAAGGAAAAAGAAAGGAAGGAAGGAAGGAAAGGAATGTATCTTTAGTGTAGGTTCCATTGTGGCTAAATGCAATTCCAGGGTGTGGTGAGGTGACACATGAAGGTATGTCTTTAGGTAGAAATCATTCGTCTATTCAGAAAGACAAAATAAATTTTATTTGACATGGGGCATGTTGAGAGCCTGAGTAAATGAGACCATTAATGTGTTGTCATCAAGTGTTTCATACACTGCATCCTTATTTCCACTTTGAAGCTAAACATATGTTTTATGTCCCAGAAATAGAATGATGACACAGAAGTATGCCATAGAAAGGAACAGCCATCTTTAATCTCATTTCCTTGAGGTAGTTAAGAGAATATTTACTATTTCTATGTATATTTTAAGCTATGATTCTAATCTTTAATTGTTGTCATGTAATCTAGGGAAGAAATATCAATTTAGAATGACAGAATATTTAGAAATAATCTCTATTTCATCTCTCCTTAAAATATTAAAAGTTTTAGTATGTCTAAGGTAAATAGTTTCTAAAGTTTGTGACATTTCAGGTTCAATCAATATCTTTGGGTAATGTAGGACACTTATATATAAACATTTTGAATAAATAATTCCCAATTAAGCATGTTAATTAATTCTCAATTGATTATTTTGTAATTATACTAATTACTAATGTAATTACAAAACTGAAGATTAACCTGAAAATTTGGAAGAGCAGTGTTTCTGTTAACAAAACAGGAGTAGATTACATAGGCAAGAGCAGACACAGGGTTCTTTTATTTTGTTTGCCTAACTGAATGCCTACAAAGTACAATATAATCTGGGAACATCCAACTTTAGGATTTAATCCATTTGCAAAACCGTAGAATCCATCCTATCTTCCATTTCACTCCCACACATACCCTTTGTCTTTGATGTCGCTGATTTTTCAAAAGCTGTTACTAGCGATGAGAAGATCCTCTCTAGCCATAAAAGGGGGGAAAAATAAGACTAGGCCTTTCTATAGCATTTTTGTCATGAATTTTGTCACTGTCATTTTTCCAACAGCCAAGGCTGTTGGGAAGCTACAGAATTGCCAACTGCTGCTAAGCCACTCCAGTCGTGTCCGATTCTGTGTGACCCCATAGATGGCAGAGATTTTCCAGGCAAGAGTACTGGAGTGGGGTGCCATTGCCTTCTCCGCAGAATTGCTAGGCCTATTGCATATGCAGCAGGGCTAAGAAAGTATCAGTAACCTTTGTTTGCTGAACTCAACCTGAAGAAGCTATAGGACATGCTCTCTGGGATGCTGGCTTGAATTACAGGGACCAATTTCTTGCTGAGGTTCAGACAGCTGTAGGAGAAAATCGGGGTAGCTTCCAAATAGGAAGAGCTAAGCTGTTTGAGATGACAAGCAATACAATTTCTTAACCATTACTCCTGATTTTATGTATTGTTTACTTTGCATACTAATGCTATTTACAAGGTTTAAGGGGTTATATTTCTCTGTGCTTTATTGACATTCACTGAATTGGTCAATCAGTTGACCACTGGGTGGGTGGGTGGGTGGGTGGGGGTGTGGGTGGGGTGTGTGTCTGTGCGCGCACATGCAGGCTTCTATTCTTTACTGTGCCTGGTTCTAGATCTTGACTCTACAAAGAAGAAAAAGTAAAATCTCAGCCTTCACGAAGCTCTCACCGAAGCAGAGATAATGTCCCATAGTTTTCTCAACATACAATTACAGCTTAAATAACACAATTTATCAGTAGGGGGTGAGGGAGGGGAAGCTCACTTTGAGGATATGACTCACTGAGGAACAATTTCCAGCTCACAGTTCAGGTTGACCTAGCCTAGACCTAGGGTCTAAAGGATTTTGAGGATTTGCATATGATGGAGTAATTCACCCCATTCTTATGTGGTAAGGAAAGAGTCAGCTTTGCTTCTTCCACCTCTAGGTTTACGGAGAGGCATTTCTCCGAGAACTAGTGGAGAAGAATCCATTGGAATCTGATCTAATCCTCATTTCCCCTCAGAGGCTCACTGACTTAGGTCCTAAAACCTACTCTTAACTCCTAATGAAACAAATTTTCTTCTTCTGAGGTAGAGCACCCATGGCCCTGGAATGCCGTGAAGAATAACAAACAAATGCTTCTAATGTACTTTAAACGTCCAAAATGAAATTTGCCACATGAAAGCCAAGTATTGTTATTAATGACAGGAATTGCCAACATGCTAAGAACAAAGGAACGCTCCAAGCACTTATCATTCATCTTATGCTTTTTAATCCATTGTGCTTTTCTTTAACAGCAAAACCTACTTTGTTATAAATTATCAGTTGTAAATTACTTGTTTAAAATCTCATGACTGTTCATTTGAGTAAACCATGAGGTAGATTTCTGGTGTAATTTAAAATGCTCCCCAATGAGCTATAATTCATTCACTATTAACATAAAAATAAGAGCTATAAGCCATAAGAAGAAATGAGTCATGGTTGCATCATAAGAATTAACTTCAGAGAAATAGTAAAAACTAAATATTATTTTCAGTACCTTGGGATTAACTATTATTTGCAACCCAACCACTGGTAGCACTCTATTTCATGATAGAAAGCATGAAAACACATGATTAATCCTGATCTGCTATCTATTAACATTCATCTAGATTAGTGTCTCCCAACCCTGGTTTATTTCACTTTGGGGCATTTCCAACTATCTCAAGGGATGTTATGAAATTTTTCCAAATTGCCTAAACAAAATTAATTTTAATTCACATTAGTATTAAAAATAAATGTATACCATATGGCAGACCAGGGGAAAGAAAATACTAGAAAGTCAAACTAATAACCTAGAAAAAGCTTCCAACTCATTAGCCAACTTAAGTGAGGATTTAGATAACACTTTTGAAGCCACAAATTCTCAGCAAATAGGAATGTAGTTCTGCGAACCAAGAAAAACAGCACTGAGTTTTAAGTCCTCAAACTGCGTATTTGAGGTCTCTTGATGAAACACGTTTCTTTACCATGAACTAATCCTAGTTTCAAAAATCTTTAGATATCCCTGCTCTCTCACAATTTAGGTAAGGACAATGTTTTACTCTTATATACTCTCTCATGGTTTATAATACGCTTCCATATAGAGTATCTTGGGCTAACAGGAAATGCTGGTGACCCATATGGTCACAGGGAAAGAGAACACAAAGGGCTATCTCAGTGAAAGATCTTCACTAAATCCAACCTCAAGTGAAATAAGGTTATACTTCATCACTGAAAGGGCTTCCCTGGTAGCTCAGATGGTAAGGAATCTGCCTGCAATGCTTGAAACCTGGGTTTAATCCCTGGGTTGGGAAGATTCCCTGGAGAAGGAAATGGCAATCCACTCCAGTATTTTTGCCTGGGAAATTCCATGATCAGAGGAGCCTGGCGGGCTATAGATGGAGTCCCAAAGAGTCGGACACAACTGAGCAACTAACACTTTCACTTTCACCACTGAAAGCTTAATATTCTTCATGGTGCACTTGGGATGAAGCAGGAAGAGTAACGGGAGCTCTTTTGCTTTTACTTTTCCAGCTCCAGTGCCACAGGTGGAAGCTAAATGCTGCATGAAATTGATCTCTCTCTAGTGTAAGAAAGTAAAAGTTGTTAAGTTGTGTCTGACTCTTTGCGACCCCATGGACTATACAGTCCATGGAATTCTCCAGGCCAGAATACTGGAGTGGGTAGCTTATCCCTTCTCCAGGGTATCTTCCCAACCCACGAATCGAACGAGAGTCTCCTGCATTGCAGGCACATTCTTTACCAGCTGAGCTACCAGGGAAGCCACTCTCTCCAACTCTCTAACAAATAAAGGGAAGGGACAATTAGGAATTGGTGGTAGACAATAATAGAAAATGATTGATTCAACACAAATTTAATTTAAAGTAAGCAGTGTGGGTAGTGATCTCTTGAGGAAACTGTGTGAGCAGGCAGCTGACCACATGGGTAGAAGCTGGAAAGCTCAGATCTGGGGAAATTTAAAATAAAACCTACTGATGAAGGCATCTGAGATACAGAAGGAGACCCAGGTACAGGTTGAAAGTGAAAGTAAAGTCGCTCAGTCGTGCCCGACTCTTTGTGACCCCATGGACTGTAACCTACCAGGCTCCTCCATCCATGGGATTCTCCAGGCAAGAGTACTGGAGTGAGTTGCCATTTCCTTCTCCATACAGGTACAGATACAGGTACAGGTTAACTCACCCTTTAAAAAAAAAACAGCTTTTACAAGCAAAATCAAAGATGTGCTTACTGTAACACTCAGGGTACTAAAGAGTGTTTTTGTCTTTTTAACTTTTAATTTTATATTGCAGTAGAGCTGATTAACTGTATAAAAAATCTTCATGACCAAGATAATCACAATGATGTGATCACTCACCTAGAGCCAGACATCCTGGAATGTGAAGTCAAGTGGCCTTAGAAAGCATCACTATGAACAAAGCTAGTGGAGGTGATGGCATTCCAGTTGAGCTATTTCAAATCCTGAAAGATGATGCTGTAAAGTGCTGCACTCAATACGCCAGCAAATGTGGAAAATTCAGCAGTGGCCACAGGACGGGAAAAGGTCAGTTTTCATTCCAATCCCAGAGAAAGGCAATGCCAAAGAATGCTCAAACTACTGCACAATTGCACTCATCTCACACGCTAGTAAAGTAATGCTCAAAATTCTCCAAGCCAGGCTTCAGCAATACGTGAACCATGAACTTCCTGATGTTCAAGCTGGTTTTAGAAAAGGCAGAGGAACCAGAGATCAAATTGCCAACATCTGCTGGATCATCAAAAAGCAAGACAGTTCCAGAAAAACATCTGCTTCTACTTTATTGACTATGCCAAAGCCTTTGACTGTGTGGATCACAATAAACTGTGGAAAATTCTTCAAGAGATGGGAATACCAGACCACCTGACCTGCCTCTTGAGAAACCTGTATGCAGGTCGGGAAGCAACAGTTAGAACTGGACATGGAACAACAGACTGATTCCAAATAGGAAAAGCAGTACATCAAGGCTGTATATTGTCACCCTGCTTATTTAACTTATATGCAGAGTACATCATGAGAAATGCTGGGCTGGAAGAAACACAAGCTGGAATCAAGATTGCCGGGAGAAATATCAATAACCTCAGATATGCAGAGGAGACCACCCTTATGGCAGAAAGAGAAGAGGAACTCAAAAGCCTCTTGATGAAAGTGAAAGAGGAGAGTGCAAAAGTTGGCTTAAAGCTCAACATTCAGAAAATGAAGATCATGGCATCTGGTCCCATCACTTCATGGGAAATAGATGGGGAAACAGTGGAAACGGTGTCAGACTTTATTTTGGGGGCTCCAAAATCACTGCAGATGGTGACTGCAGCCATGAAATTCAAAGACGCTTACTCCTTGGAAGAAAAGTTATGACCAACCTAGATAGCATATTCAAAAGCAGAGACATTACTTTGCCAACTAAGGTTCATCTAGTCAAGGCTATGGTTTTCCAGTGGTCATGTATGGATGTGAGAGTTGGACTGTATAGCTGAGTGCCGAAGAATTGATGCTTTTGAACTGTGGTGTTGGAGAAGACTCTTGAGAGTCCCTTGGACTGCAAGGAGATCCAACCAGTCCATCCTAAAGGAGATCAGCCCTGGGTGTTCTTTGGAAGGAATGATGCTAAAGCTGAAACTCCAATACTTTGGCCACCTCATGTGAAGGGTTGACTCATTGGAAAAGACTCTGATGCTAGGAGGGATTGGGGGCAGGAGGAGAAGGAGATGACAGAAGATGAGATGGCTGGATAGCATCGCTGTCTCGATGGACATGAGTTTGAGTGAACCCCGGGAGTTGGTGATGGGCAGGGAGGCCTGGCGTGCTGCAATTCATGGGGTCGCAAGAGTCAGACATGACTGAGTGACTGAACTGAACTGAACTGAGAGCTGATTAACTATGTTGTGATAGTTTCAAGTGGACAGCAAAGAGGCTCAGTCATACATTTACAAATATCCATTCTCCCCCAAACTTGTAAAACTCAAATTCACCCCATTTGTGATAATATGATCTATTTCATAATCTGATTTTAATGCTTATTCAGAGGAATAATTGGAAATAATACCTTCACAGTTTTAGTGTTTTGAGCATGAATATAATTTTTAGTATATCTTCAATTCAGTTCAGTTCAGTCGCTCAGTTGTGTCCGACTCTGCGACCCCATGAGTCGCAGCATGCCAGGCCTCCTTGTCCATCACCAACTTCCGGAGTTCACTCAGACTCACGCCCATCGAGTCCAGTCATGCCATCCGGCCATCTCATCCTCTGTCGTTTCCTTCTCCTCCTGCCCCCAATCCCTCCCAGCATCAGAGTCTTTTCCAATGAGTCAACTCTTTGCATGAGGTGGCCAAAGTACTGGAATTTCAGCTTTAGCATCATTTCTTCCAAAGAAATCCCAGTGTTGATCTCCTTCAGAATGGACTGGTTGGATCTCATTGCAGTCCAAGGGACTCTCAAGAGTCTTCTCCAACACCACAGTTCAAAAGCATCAATTCTTCGGTGCTCAGCCTTCTTCACAGTCCAGCTCTCACATCCATACATGACTACTGGAAAAACCATAGCCTTGATTAGATGGACCTTATTTGGCAAAGTAATGTCTCTGCTTTTGAATATGCCATCTAGGTTGGTCATAACTTTCCTTCCAAGGACTAAGCGTCTTTTAATCTCATGGCTGCAGTCACCATCTGCAGTGACTTTGGAGCCCCCCAAAATAAAGTCTGACACTGTTTCCACTGTTTCCCCATCTATTTCCCATGAAGTGATGGGACCAGATGCCATGATCTATGTTTTCTGAATGTTGAGCTTTAAGCCAACTTTTTCACTCTCTTCTTTCACTTTCATCAAGAGGCTTTTTAGTTCCCCTTCACCTTCTGCCATAAAGGTGGTGTCTTCTGCATATCTGAAGTTATTGATATTTCTCCTGGAAATCTTGATTCCAGCTGGTGTTTCTTCCAGCCCAGCATTTCTCACGATGTACTCTGTATATAAGTTAAATAAGCAGGGTGACAATATACAGCCTTGACGTACTCCTTTTCCTATTTGGAACCAGTCTGTTGTTCCATGTCCAGTTCTAACTGTTGCTTCCTGGCCTGCATATAGATTTCTCAAGAGGCAGGTCAGGTGGTCTGGTATTCCCGTCTCTCTCAGAATTTTCCAAAATTTATTGTGATTGGATGAATATGCTGAGGGTGTCATTATAAGAAGCAAAATGGTAAAGAAGGTATTAATCATTTGAAAATTCTGGTTCACACAGGAAATGTTAAATCTGCCTGCTAAAGAGTTATATCAGACTACATTTAACTCATCAACCCTAATATTAAAATGCAAAGCATGATGGATATGATTTTTCATGCTTCTAAGTTATCCTTTGATTCTCTTCCTGCAGGTGGCTGAAAGTATAAACAGACTTTGAAGAAGTTTCTGGTCCTTGTATGAAGCTTAAGAACCATAGAACTAGTTATTCTTAGTTGGTTTAGTAACATTTGATAACTCAACAACTTTTCAAAAACTCTTAGCAGACTAAGGTCCTCCCCTTCAAGAAGCCCCAGTTCAGTGGCATAAGAGATAGAGTCAAATAATAACACATTACAGTAACAGCTGCAGAAGAGGTATGTTCCAAAAATTCTAGAAGTTCATAATAGGGAATGAGAAATTTCTTCCTAGGGGAGGTGGGAAAGACTTCTCACAGAAAGTGGCATCTGGGTTCCCAGATGAAAAGCAGAAGCTATCAGGTATAAATGAAGGACATTCAAGGCTGAGAGAGGAGCAAGTGAAAAGTCAAGAAGATACAAAAGGCATGCTTGGACTTCCCTGGTGGTCCACTGGCTAAGAATCCTCCTGCCCATGAAGGGGATGTAGGTTTGATCCCTGGTCTGGGAAGATTCTACATGTTGCTTGCCGTAACTAAGGAAAGCCTGTGTGCAGTAACAAAGATCTAGCACAACCAAAAATAAATAAATAAAACAAATACCACTTTTTTTTTTTTTTTTTAAGGCATGCTTCAGGGAGGAAGGGGAGGGGTTATGTGCCTGAGGTGTAGTCTATGGTGGACAGGAAGACAGTAAAAACAAAAGGGAAAAGGAAGCTATGTGACCAGTTGGCAAGAGGGGCGATGGGGAAGTTCTGGGGAAATTTCAGGAGAAAAAAAATGAAAAAGCACTCACAATATAAAAACCTCCAGGAAAAGAGTATTGGATTTAGCAATCTCCAACTCATATGCAATTCTGAATCTTTTGTTTGCATGGATGCTAAGTAGCCATTATATCTACTACTGTGGGCAGGAATCCCTTAGAAGAAATGGAGTAGCCATCACAGTCAACAGAAGAGTCTGAAATGCAGTCCTTGGATGTAATCTCAAAAATGACAGAATGACCTCTGTTTGTTTCCAAGGCAAACCGTTCGATATCACGGTAATCCAAGTCTATGCCCTGACTAGTAATGCTGAAGAAGCTGAAGTTGAATGGTTCTATGAAGACCTACAAGACCTTCTAGAACTAACACCCAAAAGAGATATCCTTTTGCCTGTAAGGGACTGGAATGCAGAAGTAGGAAGTCAAGAACTATCTGGAGTAACAGGCAAATTTGGCCCTGGAGTACAGAATGAAGCAGAGCAAAGGCTAATAGAACTTTGCTAAAAGAATGCACTAGTCATAACAAACACCCCTTCCAACAACACAAGAGAAGACTCTACACGTGGACATCACCAGTTCGTCAATACCAAAATCTAACTGATAATGTTCTTCGTAGCCAAAGATGGAAAAGCTCTATACAGTCAGCAAAAAGAAGACCAGGAACTGACTGTGGTTCAAATCATCGACTCCGTATTGGCAAATTCAGACTTAAATCGAAGAATAGGGAAAACCACTAGACCATTCAGGTATGACGTAAATCAAATCCCTTATGAGCATATAACAGAAGTGACAAATAGATTCAAGGGATTAAATCTGATAGAGTGCCTGAACTGTGGATGGAGGTTTGTGACATTGTACAGGAGACAGGGATCGAGACCATCACAAAGAAAAAGAAATGTGAAAAGGTGAAATGGTTGTCTGAGGAGGCCTTATAAATAGCTGTGAAAAGAAAAGAAGTGAAAGGCAAAGGAGAAAAGGAAAGATATACCCATTTGAATGCAGAGTTTCAAAGACTAACAAGGAGAGATAAGAAAGCCTTCATCAGTGTTAATGCAAAGAAATAGAGGAAAACAACAGAATGGGCAAGGCTAGAGATCTCTTCAAGAAAATTAGAGATATCAAGGGAACATTTCATGCAAAGATGGGCTCGATAAAGGGCAGAAATGGTACAGACCTAACAGAAGCAGAAGATGTTAAGAAAAGGTGGCAAGAATACACAGAAGAACTGTACAAAAAGATCTTCATGACCGAGATAACCATGATGGTGTGATTACTCACCTAGAGCCAGACATCCTGGAATGTGAAGTCAAGTGGGCCTTAGGAAGCATCACTATAAGCAAAGCTAGTGGAAGTGATAGAATTCTAGTTGAGCTATTTCAAATCCTGAAAGATGATGCTGTGAAAGTGCTGCACTCAATATGCCAGCAAATGTGGAAAATTCCGCAGTGGCCATAGGACTGGAAAAGGTCAGTTTTCATTCCAATCCCAAAGAAAGGCAGTGCCAAAGAATGCTCAAACTACTGCACAATTGCACTCATCTCACATGCTAGCAAAGTAATGCTCAAAATTCTCCAAGCCAGGCTTCAGCAATACGTGAACCATGAACTTCCTGATGTTCAAGCTGGTTTTAGAAAAGACAGAGGAACCAGAGATCAAATTGCCAACATTCATTGGATCATTGAAAAAGCAAGAGAGTTCCAAAAAACACCTGCTTCTGCTTTATTGACTATGACAAAGCCTTTGACTGTGGATCACAATAAACTGTGGAAAATTCTGAAAGAGATGGGAATACCAGAACATCTGTATGCAGGTCAGGAAGCAACAGTTAGAACTGGACATGGAACAACAGACTGGTTCCAAATAGGGAAAGGAGTACATCAAGGCTGTATATTGTCACCCTGCTTATTTAACTTATATGCAGAGTACATCATAAGAAATGCTGGGTTGGATGAAGCCCAAGGTGGAATCAAGATTGCTGGGAGAAATATCAATAACCTCAGATTTGCAGATGACACCACACTTATGGCAGAAAGTGAAGAAGAACTAAAGAGCCTCTTGATGAAAGAGGAGAGTGCAAAAGTTGGCTTAAAGCTCAACATTCAGAAAACTAAGATCATGACATCTGGTCCCATCACTTCATTGGGAAATAGGTGGGGAAACAGTGGAAACAGTGGCTGGCTTTATTTTTTGGGCTCCAAAATCACTGCAGATGGTGACTGCAGCCATGAAATTAAAAGACGCTTGCTCCTCGGAAGAAAAGTTAAAAACAACCTAGACAGCATATTCAAAAGCAGAGACATTACTTTGCCAACAAATATCTATCTAGTCAGAGTTATGGTTTTACCAGTAGTCGTGTACGGATGTGAGAGTTGGACCATAAAGAAAGCTGAGCACTGAGAAACTGATGCTTTTGAACTGTGGTGCTGGAGAAGACTCTTGAGGGTCTCTTGGACTGCAAGGAGGTCAAATCAGTCCATCCTAAAGGAAATCAGTCCTGAATATTCATTGGAAGGACTTATGCTGAAGCTGAAATTCCAATACTTTCGCCACCTAATCCGAAGACTTGACTCATTGGAGAAGACCCTGATGCTGGGAAAGATTTGAAGGCAGGAGGGGAAGGGGACGACCGAGGATGAGATGGTTGGATGGTATCACCAACTCAATGGACATGAGTTTGAGTAAACTCCGGGAATTGGTGATGGAAGAGAGGCCTGCTGTGCTACAGTCCAGGGGGTCGCAAAGAGTCAGACATGACTGAGCGACTGAACTGAACTGAACCGAACTGAAGTTGCTTCAGTCGTGTCTGACTCTTTGCGACCCCATGAACTGTAGCCTGCCAGTCTCTATCCATGAGATTCTCCAAGCAAGAATACTAGAATGGGTTGCCATTTCCTCCTCCTGGGGATCTTCCCCACCCAGTGGGTGAACCCCTGTCTTTCATGTCTCCTGTATTGGCAAACAGGAGCTTTTACCACTGGTGCCACCTGGGAAGACCTCCGAATCTTCTAGTAAGTAGTTTATTCAAGAGAAAACCAAGCTAATGGTAGAAATCAACAAGAAAGCTTTGTTTCTTTTTTTAGATATATTACTGGAACACACTTATTTTATGTTGAACTCATGGTTGTTATTGCGATATTTTAAAATACTCATCCAAAAACTAGAAAGGATGTATGCATTGAATATTAAGAATGGTCAGATTCCTATGATTCTGTTGGAAAATTAAAAGACTTCAAGTATATGAATTTAATGTGACCACAATCCACGTTTACAACTGAATACTTAGAAATGAGACCAAATTTTCACCTCCTGTGTTTCCTCTGGCTATAATCTTCCCAACTATACCAAGAAGCTCCTGGGAAGTACGCCTATCATGAAAATTGCTCAATTTTCAAAATGATCTATGAATCATAATGGGAGTCTCAGTAGTTAAGTGTCTACAGTAACATAAAAATGCCTCCCAGCCCTTCAACAGGTGGTAGAAAGAAGTCGATGACTCTTATAATGGTCTTTATTTACTTCATTTAAATCCCAGCATATCAGACAACATTAGAAGAAAAACAAAACAAAACAAATCCTAGAGCATGGGTATAATAAGATATATAAGCTTATAGGGAAATAATATGATACAAGAGATAGGTCTAGTGCAGCGGAGCCAAACTGCCTGGGTTAGAGTCCTGGATCCACCACTTAGCCTCTGTGCAATCTTGGGCAAGTTATTTAAGCTCTCTTTGTGTTAGCGCATGCTATAAAAACTCATGCACCAATGCCATCTACTAACCAGGATTATTATAAGTGTTCTGAGGATCTTTACCTCCCCAAAGTCTCCTCCAAGCTGTCTCCATTCTGCTTCTGGACCCTGGAGGCTGGCCCAGAAAAGTGGCAACAGTGAGCTCTTCACCCTGCAGCTTTCTATCCCGTTTGGCCGATGGGAGGGACAGTTAAGAGAGCTCGAAGCGAGGGGACTTCCCTGGTGGTCCAGTGGTTAAGATTCTGAGCTTCCAGTGCAAGGGGGTGCAGATTCGATCCCTGGTCAAGGAACTAAGATCCCACATGCAGTGCAGCGTGGCCAAAAAAATAAAAATCTTAAAAAAAAAAAATGATGGGCGAGAGCTGGAGGCAGGAGGAAGAGCGAGGGCCAGCTGTTTGTTCTCCTTGTTCCTCTCTGCCAGGTTGCCATGGCTGTCTGCAACTCACTCTTTCTGGGTACATATAACTACTCTCTTTCCTCACCCCCTTCAGGCAGGCCAAGGGGAGGCAAGGCTCCCTACTGCTGTCAGCCACAGGGCTGTGCAATCTTTTATTGCGCTTTCTTAAATCCCACTCACACCTTTGTAAATATTCTTTTATTCTCTTCACTTCAATTTATCCAATTTGAGTGTGCCATCTGTTTCCTGCCAGCATCCTGACTAATAGAATGAGTTCCGCTTTGTAAAGCACTTAGAATAATAGCTGGCCCAGGATAAGCACTGTATAAGTATTCGATAGATACAAGAAATAAATGAGATTTAGAAACTTTTTTGTCGTTGATTTAAACATATCTTTCTGCATCCTGTCATACAATGCAAAATCGTCAGAAACATTTTCCCAAATAAAAGTGTTTTCTTCAGCAGAATTTCTGTGTATAAAACAGCCATCATTCTGTTCTAATGTTTTTAGTGCTTTGGTTAAAAAATTTTTCTGTAATTCAATAGGACCCTATGGGGAATTTATGTAACTCTATTCACTGTAATCATATAATAAACATATAATTATTTCTTCCTTTTTTTCTACTTTGTTGTTCTTCTCCATATACCTTTCATCACATTTATAATACTGTCTTTTTTTGATACTTTAAAACAATCTGCAGTATAACATATATATCTTTTAATCAATTGGTCAAATATAACAGTATTTATAGTTTCTAAAACTATAAATGTATGATAAAAAAACAGCAGGCTTGTTACTTCTTTACATGAAAGACAAGAGATTTTGCGTATTGGATTCTACCTTTCCCATCAATTCTTTTTGTTGTGTGGTTGGTTGTTTTAGATTTATTTATTTATTTTGACTGTATGTGGGTCTTTGTTGCTGCATGCAAGCTTTCTCTAGCTGCAGCAAATGGGGGCTACTTTCTGTTGTGATGCATGGGCTTCTTATCGTTGTGGTTTCTCTTGTGGAGCACAGGCTCCGGGTGCATGGGCTTCAGTAGTTGTGGTGCACAGGCTTAGGTGCCCCATGGCGTACGAAATCTTCCCAGACTGGGGATTGAACTGGTGTCCGTTGCATTGAAAGGCAGATTCTTAACCACTGGACCAACAGGGAAGCCTCTGATCATTCATTCTTAAATCTGAGGTTCTAAAACCCCTGTCTTTCCCTATTTTATATCAGAAAGTTTACCTTCTTTGTGTGTTACTATTTTTAATATATATATATCTTTTAAACCAGACAATTGGAGAAGGAAATGGCAACCCACTCCAATATTCTTGCCTGGGAAATCCCATGGACAGAGAAGCCTGGCAGGCTACAGTCCATGGGGTCTCAAGAGAGTTAGACATGACTTAGTGACTAAACCACCACCACCACAACAGACAGTGGCAGCAGCTTTCTAGTTTGAGCTCTTCTTTACTTATTTCTGTAATGACTGGTGGTTCATCTTAGCTTAGCATTTCCACTCAGTATTTTTTTGTTCTAGTTCATATCTTAACACCCTAGAGTGTGGCCTCCAGCAAGCTGCCAAAAATGAAACTCTGAAACATTGTAGATCGTAGAGTAGCCTTACTTTTGCTTTTCTATATGAGTGACAATTTGACTAAGAGATATACTCTCAGGTCTTAAGGGGCATATAAATGTTACTCCAGTTTCTTGCAAAAACTGCTAGAGTAGAGATATATGAAGATAGTCTGGTTTTTACCAGTCTGAAATTAAGCAAAGTTGCTTGCTGAAAGACCATCATATAAAAATCAATGTGTTTTCCTACTCCAGCAGCCAACATTTAGAAAAACACAATTTTTAAAATATATGTACTATTCACAAAACAACTAAATGTATATCTAGGAATAAATTTACCAAAAATTATGAAACTTCATGGGCATACATTAAAGAAGAACTAAATAAATGGAGAGGTATATTGTAACTCATGAATGGGAAGACTCAGTATTATAAAGATGTCAATTTCCTCATCAAAAGTTATACATTCAGTGCAACTGGGACAGTTGTCTATCCATATGTGAAAAAATGGATTTCTACTTTACATAATACAAAATGCTGTCAGTACAGGTTCAAAACCTAAATATGAAAGCAAAATATTAAGGTTTTTTAGAAGAAAAAAGAGAAAGTCTTTATAGTTCATGGTAAGGAAGCATTTCTTAAATAAGGTACAAAACCCACAAGCCACATGGAATCAATCTGACTACATTGAAATGAAAAACTTCTGCTTATCAAAACTACCATTTAAGAGTACAAAGAAAATCCACAGACTGGGAGAGACATTTGCAAAATATTTTAACAAGGATGAGTATACAACTCAATGAGAAAAAAGCAATCTAATAGAAAAATGGGCATAAGACAGGCACAGATATTTTATGGAAAAGAAAATATGAATGTCTGATAAATGAATAAAAAGCATCAACTTTATTAGATTCAAAGAAAACTTACGATCACAGGATATACCATTTTGTACCAACTGTAGTGGCTAAAAGTTAAGGATTTTGAGATTACAAAGTGTCGTTAATGATGTTAAACAGTAGAAACTTATTTATTGACGGGTGGGAGTGTAAGGATACAGTCACTTTAGACACGTTTGATGTTATTCAATCAAGGTGCATGTACCCTCCTAAGACCAGTTTTGGGGCCGTGGATCTCAAAATTGTGCATCAGAATCTCTGGAGAGCTCATTAAAACACAGATTGCTGCCCCCATGCCCAGAGTTTCTGACCCAGTAACTCGTGATGGGATCCAAATATTTGTCTTGCTAACAGGATGCCAGGTGACACCGAGGCTTCTGGTACAGGATCACACTGTGAGAGCCAGTGTTCTGGAGAAACTCTTAAACATGTCAATATGGCCTTATGTACAAGAGTGTTCATAGAAACATGTTTTTGGTAACAACAAAAAACTAACAACCCAAATACTCGTGGAAGAAAGAATGAAAAAGTAAACTGCAATATGCTCATAAAATATTGTAGAGCAATACAGTGACTAGTGACTAAACAGCAGCCAAGTTCATCAACCCGAAGGAATGTTAGAAAACAACACGGAGTAAAAATATATGTTGCAAAAGAAAGGATATGGGATGATGCAATTTAATTAGCTTTCAAAAGCTTGCAAAATTAGACTATAATTGCTTAGCAATAGATGCACTTATATTAAAAAGTCAAGGTAATGATAAAACTCAACATAGTGGTTAGTCTTGGGAGTGTGTATAGACAAATACAGTCAAAGAAGGGCAAATGGTGGAGCTTAGCAGTACTTGGTAAGGCTTTATTTCTGAAACTAGAGAGTACACAAATGTTTGCGATGCTATACTTATATTTTTCTTGATATGTGCAATATTTCAAAATAATGTAGAAATAGAAATTATGTTTTTTAAAAATTAATTTATTTTTAAAATTTTACTTTATTTTACTTTACAATACTGTATTGGTTTTGCCATACATCAACATGAATCCACCACGGGTGTACACGTGTTCCCAATCCTGAACCCCCTCCCTCCTCCCTCCTCGTACCATCTCTCCAGGTCATCCCAGCGCACCAGCCCCAAGCATCCTGTATCCTGCATGGAACCTAGACTGGCGATTTGTTTCTTACATGATATTATACATGTTTCAATGTCATTCTCCCAAATCATCCCACCCTCTCCCTCTCCCACAGAGTCTGTTCTATACATCTGTGTCTCTTTTGCTGTCTTGCACACAGGGTTATCGTTACCATCTTTCTAAATTCCATATATATGTGTTAGTATACTGTATTGGTGTTTTTCTTTCTGGCTTACTTCACTCTGTATAATAGGCTCCAGTTTCATCCACCTCATTAGAACTGATTCAAATGTATTCTTCTAATGGCTGAGTAATACTCCATTGCGTATATGTACCACAGCTTTCTTATCCATTCATCTGCTGATGGACATCTAGGTTGCTTCCATGTCCTGGCTATTATAAACATTGCTGTGATGAGCAATTGTTTTAAAAGGTATTTAAACTTTCTCTTTCAAGGTTCAAAACTCTCATGTCCTAATTTTAAGTAGATATAAGGTGGGTATTTCTTTCTTTATGGCATTGATTTTCTGTTCTGAAGAGTTTTCCCCATGTACAACTTTATCTTTTGAGCCTTTACTACTGTTTGATCTCCAGAACGTCTATTTTATCACAGTTTGGATCTCTCTGTATCAGTCATCTTTTCTTGAATTTTTCATTCTATCACATTCTAGGGCTTCCCGCATAGCTCAGTTGGTAAAGAATCTGCCTGCAATGCAGGAGACCCCAGGAGATTCCTGGATTGGGAAGATCCACTGGAGAAGGGATAGGCTATCCATTCCAGTATTCTTGGGCTTCCCTTGTGGCTCAGCTGGTTAAGAATCCGCCTGCAGTGTGGGAGACCTGGGTTTGATCTCTGGGTTGGGAAGATCCCCTGGAGAGGGGAAAGGCTACCCACTCCAGTATTCTGGCCTGGAGAATTCCATGGACTGTATAGTCCATAGGATCCCAAAGAGTTGGACACGACTGAGTGACTTTCACTTCACTTCAGTTCACCTGTTTGTTTCTAAAGTTTATCTTCTGTTTTCTTATTGTACTTTCCAGCATCATCCATGGTCTTCCCAGGTGGCACTAGCAGTAAAGAACCCACTTACCAAGGCAGGAGACCCAAGTTTGATCCCCAGATCGGGAAGATCCCCTCGTGGAGGAAATGGCAACCACTCCAGTATTTTTGCCTGGAGAATACCATGGACGGAGGAGCCTGGCTGGCTACAGTCTATAGAGTTGCAAAAAGTTGGACACAGCTGCAACAACTTAGCATGCAGCATCATCCACCTCATAAGAATTTTCAATTGATTGACAACTAGATTCCTGCCATTTAAATTTTGCTTTTCAATGAAAAAATATCTATCGAAGACGCTAGGTTTACTTCTAAGTGAGGGATTCTTAACTGAGATTGGTGAAATACCTGAAACCATGTGTAAAATTTATGTTTGTGATTTTTATCTGGGGAGGAAATTTATACTTTTATCAGATTTCATTAGGTGGTCTATTACTAGAAAATGTTTACCTCTAAGAACTATTCTGTTCTTATGTAGGAAAAAAATTTGCTCCAAATCATATTTCTGTTAATTTATGTTTTCCTTACTGATAAGAATCTTGAACTTTCCCATTACCTTGTTAGCATTACTTTATAGTTATGCTAACAAAATATCTGAATCCCTTTCTTAGTTTAGATTTTGGTTAATATCCATCCTAGACAGCATATTATAAAGTAGAGGCATTACTTTGCCAACAAAAGTCCGTCTAGTCAAGGCTATGGTTTTTCCAGTAGTAATGTATGAATGTGAGATTTGGACTATAAAGAAAGCTGAGCACAGAAGAAATGATTTTTTTGAACTGTGGTGTTGGAGAAGACTCTTGAGAGTCCCTTAGACTGCAAGGAGATCCAACCAGTCCATCCAAAGGAGATCAGTCCTGGGTGTTCACTGGAAAGACTGATGTTGAAGCTGAAACTCCAATACTTTGGCCACCTGATGTGAAGAGCTGACTTATTTGAAAAGACCCTGATGTTAGGAAAGATTGAGGGCGGGTGGAGAAGGGGACAACAGAGATGGATGGATGGCATCACCAACTCAATGGGCATGAGTGTGAGTAAACTCCGGGAGCTGGTGATGGACAGGGAGGCCTGGCATGCTGTGGTCCATGGGGTCACAAAGAGTCAGACATGACTGAGCGACTGAACTAAATATCCAAATATTTTTCTTCAGCTGAGCAAAAATATTAAAGGCTAAATTTTTAATCTCTGACCATGGTACTTCTCATTCTATCAAACTGGGCTTTCAGGTTCATGATAAGATATCAAATGTTTTCCTTTCTTATCATACAAAAGACATGAAAGTGAATACTGAAATATTTGTTTGAAAGAAAAAATTATTTCCAGTTGGCAAAATTTTGGAAAATGTGTTAGGGAAATTGACATTGCCCTGAGATGAGTGGGGACAGGAGGGAAAAGTGCTGTTGGGTTAAAACCAAACCAAACCAACCAACCAACCAAACAAACAAACAAAAATAGGCAGCATAGAAAAAACAAGGTAATGGGAAAGTTCACGAGTATTGATCTTTTCAAGGGATCAACTTTCGGCTTTGTTAACATTCTGGTTTTTTTTTTTTAATGGCTTTTACTTAGCTATTTTCTGCTCTTTAGTTTTTCCTTTCTACTAATTCCTTTGGGCTTACTGTCTCTTATTTTATAGGTCAAACATAGTGTTAGTTGCTCAGTCGTGGCTGACTCCTCGTGACCCGTGGACTGCAGCCCACCAGGCTCCTCTGTCCATGAGATTTTCCAGACAAGGATACTGGAGGGCGTTGCCATTTTAATTTTATTTCATTTTTTTCTCTAAGAAAAACATTTTAAGCTATTAATCTCCTTGTAAGCACCGCTTTAGCAGCATCCCACAAATTTTGATATATTTTCATTATCATTCAGTCGAATATTTTCAGTTCAAAATCTATGAGTTGCTATTGTTGTTCCATTTCTAAGTTGTGTCCAACTTTTTTTTGACCTCATGGACTGCAGCACTCCAGGCTCCCCTGTCCTTTACTATCTCCCACAATTTGGTCAAATTCATGTCCATTGAGTTGGTGATACTATTTAACCATCTCATCCTTTGCTGTACCTTTCTCCTTTTGTCTTCAACCTTTCTCAGCATCAGGGTCTTTTCTAATGAGTCGGTTCTTTGCATCAGGTGGCCAAAGTACTGGGGCTTCAGCTTCAGCATCAGCCCTTCCGGTGCATATTCAGGGTTGATTTCCTTTAGGATGGACTGACTGATTTGATCTCTTTGAAGTCCAACTCAGGAGTCTTCTCTAGCACCACAATTTGAAGGCATAGTTCTTCAGTGCACAGCCTCTTTATGGTCCAGCTTCCATATCCATACATGACTCCTGGAAAAACCATAGCTTTGACTAGACAGATCTTGGGTGGCAAAATGATGCCCCTGCTTTTTAATATGCTGTCTAAGTTTGTCATAGTTTTCCTTCCAAGGAGCAAGTGTCTTTTGATTTCAAGGCTGCAGTTACCATCTGCAATGCTTTTGGAGCCCAAGAAAATACAATCTATCACTGCTTCCACTTATTCCCCTTCTATTTGTCATGAAGTAATGGGAATAGATACCATGATCTTAGGTTTTTGCATGTTGAGTTTTAAGCTAGCTTTTTCACTCTCCTCTTTCATCAAGAGGCTCTTTAGTTCCTCTTTACTTTCTGCCATTATGTGGTATTATCTGCATATCTGAGGTTGATATTTCTCCTAGGACTCTCGATTCCAGCTTGTGATTTATCCAGCCCAGCATTCCTCCTGATGTACTCTGCATATAAGTTAAATAATCAGGGTAACAGTATATAGTCTTAACAGACTCCTTTCCCAATTTGGAATCAGTCCGTTGTTCCAGGTCCTGTTCTAGCTGTTGCTTCTTGACCCACATACAGGTTTCTTAGGAGATAGGTAAGGTGATATGGTATTCACATCTCTTTAAGAATTTTCCACAGTTTGTTGTGATCTACACAGTCAAAGGTTTTCACGTAGCCAATGAAGTAGAAGTTTTTCCGGAATTTCCTTGCGTTCTCTATGATCCAGTGGGTGTTGGCAGTTTGATCTCTGGTTCCTCTGCCTTTTCTAAACCCAGCTTGTACATCTCGAAGTTCCTGGGTTTCGGTTCTAGTATGTCCATTTGGTTCTTTCTTATAGGTTCTAGTTCTCCATTAAGATTTCAGATTTGTTGATTCTTTACATATTTTCTTTTACATTCACGAGTGCGGTTTATAATGGCTGATTTAAAATTCTTGCCTGCTAATTCCAGTCACTGAATTCTTTCATTGACTGCTTTTTGGCTCACATTGTTTTTCTTCATGTACTTAGTATTTTGGGTAGTGTCCATTCATGAATGATGTATATTGTAGAGCCCCTGGATTTTGTTGTGTTCCTCTGAAGAATACTGATTTTTTTTTTTTTAAGTGGGCAGTTAACTAACGTCAGACTCCAACCTGTGTCCCTTGTAGTGAACAGCCCCAGAAACCTTTGTCTAGTCCCTTTAGCCTTAGGTGGACTACTTGCACGAGAGACTGGGGGTCAGCAATGATTTGTGCAGGGTTTATGCAGAGAATGCATTGCCCCTCCCCCTTGTTTTGGCTCTCTTCTTTCCAAGATTTCCCCCTCGCTTTCCAGTTCACCTTGAACTCTTTCTCCTGGCTCTTCATGCCAATAAGACTTCAGGGTTTCTATCCAAGTTTTGAGTCACTCCTGTTTGGCAAGGATTGGGTCCTGCTTTCTGGCAAAAAGCAGTAATCATGGGAAACTTTGCCTGTTGTCATTCCCCTTCTTCCAAAGGCAGAGTCTTCTCCAGCATCTGCCAGCTTGGTTCTCTTTGCGGCCTTTGGACAGCTGCTTTTTATATTTTCTTTAGAATTTATAACTGTTATGTGCACAAGGATTACCAGAAGCCCGTTCATTTCTGTTTTGAGCTTGTTTGCATCTCACGTTTTCTTTTCTTCTTCAGTATTTATCACCTTTTTTCCCTCCCGGCCTCCACCCGCCCCCCCTCCCCCGGGCAGTTCTTTTTGGTGCCCAGAGTTTCACAGCCTCTTCTGAAAGTAACTCCCATCCTCATCTTTCTAATCAAGTTCAAGGTCACAGAGAGGGATGAGAATAAATTACCAGTGACCTTGTCTTAATGACTACAATGGAGCATTTTCTTCAAAGCAGCAAAATCTCTAGACCTCCAGCCATTCATTCATCTCAGAAAATATTTACTGAGTGTCTACAAGGTATGAGGCTCTGTCAAAGGCCTTTCAGATACACTGATAAGCAAAAGAGTCAAATATCCCTGCCCTTAGGGAAGTAACATCAATAAACAATAGTCGTAACAAATAAGCATTGCAGTATGTTAGAAGATGGTAGCTGGCCACCTTCATTCTTATTTCTAGAGAAGTCCTGGCTCTTTGGAATCATTCCAACATCTTCATTTCCCTTCACTTAACCAAGTCTTGAGTTGTTGTCTCAGAACAAATAAAAGGTACTGAGCCCTGAAGGAAATTGGCTTCAGCGGCTGCAGTGACTCAATCTCGCCACTGGGTGGGCAAAAATAAAAGGAGCTCAAGAGTAATCGCAAAGGGACAGACGGCAAAGAAAAGCCATGATCCAACTACTGCTACATTCCAGCTAATCTCAGCTCTCCATGTGACCTCTCTTCTGCCTTTAGTGCAAAACCCACACAATCAGATAGAGTAGTTTCATCAGGAGTAGTTTTTCTGTGCCTGAAAATGGGGAAAGTGCTTTTTCCTAGCACAGGATTGTGTGTGTGTGTGTGTGTGTGTGTGTGTGTGTGTGTGTGTGTTGTGTCTGTGTCTGTGTTACCCATGTACGTGCCTGTTTTGGGCCTCCAGGTGGCGCTAGTGGTAAAGAATCTGCCTGCAATGCAGGAGACCTGGGTTTGATCCCTGGGTTGGGATGATCCCCTGTAGAAGGGAATGGCAGCCGACTCCAGTATTCTTGCCTGGGAAATTCCATGGACAGAGGAACCTAGAGGGCTACAGTCCATGGTGTCACAACGAGTTGGACACAACCAAAGTGCCTTAGCAGAGCACAGCACAGCGTCTGCGGTAGCTGCTCCGTCATCTGTGAGTTATGCATGTGTAGACTATCATTATTAAAACTTATTTTTTCTCTTTTCAGTACATATGTGCACTGTAAGCATTTGTGTTTGTATATATGTGTATACGTGTGTATTCTTCTTGCACTAATACATATATATATATATATCTTTGTTACATTTATTACATGAATGTATACATGTGTAGGATTTCCCATGTGGTGCAGTGGTAAAGAATCCATCTGCCAATGCAAGAAGTGCAAGAGACACGGGTTTGATCCCTGGGTTGGGAAGATCCCCTGCAGAAGGAAATGGCAATCCACTCTAGTATTCTTGCCTGGGAAATTCTATGGGCAGAGGAGCCTGGCACGCTACAGTCTATGGGTCGCAAAAAGTTGAGTGAGCACGTGCGCGCACACACACACACACACACGCTTGGTGAATATTAGCAAACATTAGGCACAATGCCAGGCTCTTGACAAGGCTTGTTTCATTCACAATACCCCTCTGTGGGTTGGAGCTGCATTTGAGAATGGAGGAGGGAAATTGATAAAATATCAATATTCAGAGTGTGGCAGGCAAAGGCCTCTTAGACTAATACCTCATTTGGGAATGTGGCAGGTGTAGCAACAACATAGCATTGGTATGTTCACTGATGACAAACTCGACTGCGAAGTAAATAGGTCATATATATATTCGTACTCTGGCCAGAGTATCGATTTATTCATTTATCAGGGAGTATTCATACTTTTTATGAAAATAATATTTATCTGTTCATTTGGTTAGCTCAGGTCTTAGTTGTCACACCTGGGATTTTTCTTGCATCATTTGGGCTCTCTAGCTGTGATGGCTGGGATCACTAGTTGCAACATGTAGACTGAGTTGCCCACAGTGTGTGGGATCTTAATTCCCTGCTCAGGGATTGAGCCCGTGTCCCCTACATTGCAGATTCTTAAGCACTGGACCATCAGGGAAGTCCTGAAGTGTTCACACTTATGGAGCAGGATTTTTAGTTCAATAAACATTTCTGAAATACCCAACACGTACTAAGGACTCGAGAACAAAGATAGGGAAGAAGACATGGCATTTGCATGAGGGAACTTTCAGACTGGTCTCTGCAGGCCTGAGGGATAGGAGGTATGTTGGATAGAAATGGTCCAGGGACCACCTGAAAGTGGGCTGCACCCTAATACAGGCCACTCTATTGGTGAGCACTCTGCTAGAGCCCACATATGGGTTAGGAAGAAGGACAACAAACTGGCTTCCCGGGAGACCATTAGGCCTTGCTCTCCCAGTCTTCTTCTGAGATCCTGGACAGTTACGTTACTGCCTCATGCATATTAAGCACTCAGAGTGCATCCAGGTCTGTGTGCTAAGTGCCTTAACAGGCATGGCCGCTCAAACCGAATCTGAATTACCAAGTGTGACAGTATAGGTTTACCATGATTCAGCTCCAACACAGCCCATTCTAATTTCTTCTCTTCTACAGGCATCCTAATCTGTAGCCATATTGCACTGCTTTCCGTTACATTTATTTGCAGCTTTAGGTGCCACAGTCTCTACTTCCTGGGGCTTCTTCTCCGACTCAGTCCATCATAATGCTGGCCATTCTTCCAGGCCCAACTCACATGCTAACACTCTCAAAATTTTTTTCTCCCAGGGATCTTTGAATAGCATACAATTTTCCAGCTCATTCATTAGCACTCAGTTCAGTCCCTCAGTTGTGTCCAGCTCTTTGCAACCCCATGAATGACAGCACACCAGTCCTCCCTATCCATCACCAACTCCCAGAGTTCACTCAAACTCATGTCCATCGAGTTGGTGATGCCATCCAGTCATCTCATCCTCTGTTGTCCCCTTCTCCTCCTGCCCCCAATCCCTCCCAGCATCAAGGTCTTTTCCAATAAGTCAACTCTTCACATGAGGTGGCCAAAGTATTGGAGTTTCTGCTTCAACATCAATCCGTCCAATGAACACTCAGGACTGATCTCCTTTAGGATGGACTGGTTGGATCTCCTTGCAGTCCAAGGGACTCTCAAGAGTCTTCTCCAACACCACAGTTCAAAAGCATTAATTCTTTGGTGCTCAGCTTTCTTCACAGTCCAACTCTCACATCCATACATGACCACTGGAAAAACCATAGCCTTGACTAGAGGGACCTTAGTCGGCAAAGTAATGTCTCTGCTTTTCAATATGCTATCTAGGTTGCTCATAACTTTCCTTCCAAGGAGTAAGCGTCTTTTAATTTCATGGGTGCAGTCACCATTTACAGTGATTTTGGAGCCCCCAAAATAAAATCTGAAACTGTTTCCACTGTTTCCCCGTCTATTTGCCAGGAAGTGCTGCGACCAGATGCCATGATCTTCGTCTTCTGAATGCTGAGCTCTAAGCCAACTTTTTCACTCTCCTCTTTCACTTTCATCAAGAGGCTTTTTAGCTCCACTTCACTTTCTGCCATAAGGGTGGTGTCATCTGCATATCTGAGGTTATTGATATTTCTCCCGGTAATCTTGATTCCAGCTTGTGTTTCTTCCAGCCCAGCATTTCTCATGATGTACTCTGTATATAAGTTAAATAAGCAGGGTGACAATATACAGCCTTGACATACTCCTTTTCCTTTTTGGAACCAGTCTGTTGTTCCATGTCCAGTTCTAACTGTCGCTTCCTGATCTGCATATAGGTTTCTCAAGAGGCAGGTCAGGTGGTCTGGTATTCCCATCTCTTGAAGAATTTTCCACAGTTTATTGTGATCCACACAGTCAAAGGCTTTGGAATAGTCAATAAAGCAGAAGAAGATGTTTTTCTGGAACTGTCTTGCTTTTTTGATGATCCAGCAGATGTTGGCAATTTGATCTCTGGTTCCTCTGCCTTTTCTAAAACCAGCTTGAACATCAGGAAGTTCATGGTTCACGTATTGCTGAAGCCTGGCTTGGAGAATTTTGAGCATTACTTTACTAGCATGTGAGATGAGTGCAATTGTGCAGTAGTTTGAGCATTCTTTGGCATTGCCTTTCTCTGGGATTGGAATGAAAACTGACCTTTTCCAGTCCTGTGGCCACTGCTGAGTTTCCCAAATTTGCTGGTGTATTGAGTGCAGCACTTTCACAGCATCATCTTTCATGATTTCAAATAGCTCAACTGGAATTCCATCACCTCCACTAGCTTTGTTCGTAGTGATGCTTTCTAAGGCCCACTTGACTTCACATTCCAGGATGTCTGGCTCTAGGTGAGTAATCACACCATCATGATTATCTGGGTCATGAAGATCTTTTTGTACTGTTCTGTGTATTCTTGCCACCTCTTCTTAACATATTCTGCTTCTGTGAGGTCCATACCATGTCTGTCCTTTATGGAGCCCATCTTTGCATGAAATGTTCCTTTGGTATCTCTAATTTTCATGAAGAGATCTCTAGCCTTTTTCATTCTGTTGTTTTCCTCTATTTCTTTGCATTGATCGCTGAGGAAGGCTTTCTTATCTCTCCTTGCTATTCTTTGGAACTCTGCATTCAGATGCTAAGTGCCTTTTAAAAAGTCATCTAATGTTCTCAGTTCTGATTACAAAAATAAATAAAATATTGCTTATTGTAAATAAGTCAAACAATAATGCCAACATTTTGGCAAACCTGTCACACTCCTCTCATGGTCTTAAGTTCGTTAGGGACAAAGACTTTATTACATTCATCTTTCTATCTCCTCCAGAATCTATTCACATTCATCTTTCTATCTCCTCCAGAATCTATTCACTATAGCTCCAATATGTTTACTTGGTTTATAGTGGGAACTAAAAAAAGCTTGGTGTATGCTGCTGCTAAGTCGCTTCAGTCGTGTCCGACTCTGTGCGACCCCATAGATGGCAGCCCACCAGGCTCCCCTGTCCCTGGGATTCTCCAGGCAAGAGTACTGAAGTGGGTTGCCATTGCCCTCTTTATATGAATGAAAGAATTATGCTTAGAAATTTTATAGTTAAACCTAGAGCTGATTTTTTTTATTGTTCAAATAATTTTATTGGATATAGTTTATTTACAATCTTGTATTAATTTCTGCTGTTCAACAAAGTGAATCAATTATACATATATGCATACATATATCTAAGGGTTCTTGATGAAAGTGAAAGAGGAGAGTGAAAAATCTGGCTTCAACCTTCAAAAAACTAAGATCATGGCATCTGGTCCCGACACTTCATGGCAAATAGATGGGGAACAATGGAAACAGTAACAGACTTTATTTTCTTGGGCCCCAAAATCACTGCAGATGGTGGTGGCAGTCATGAAATCAAAAGATGCTTGTTCCTTGGAAGAAAAGCTATAACAAACCTAGACAGCATATTAAAAAGCAGAGACATTACTATGCCAGCAAAGGTCCATTTAGTCAGGGCTATGGTTTTTCCAGTAGTCAAGTATGGATGTGACAGTTGGAGTATAAAGAAAGCTGAGCATTGAAGTATTGATGCTTTTGAACTTTTGAAGACTCTTGAGAGTCCCTTGGACTGCAAAGAGATCAAATCAGTCAGTCCTAAAGGAAATCAGTTCTGAATATTCATTGAAAGGACTGATGCTGAGCTGAAGTTCCAATACTTTGGCCACCTGATGCAAAGACCTGACTCATTGGAAAAGACCCTGGTGATGGGCAAGATTGAAGGCAGGAGGAGAAGGGGACAGGAAAGGATGAGATGGTTGGATGGTATCACCAACTTGATTGACATGAGTTTGAACAAGCTCTGGGAGTTGGTAATAGACAGGGAAGCCTGGCAGGCTGCAGTTCATGGGGTTGCAAAGAGTCAGATACAACTGAGCAACTGAACTAAACTGAACTGAATACATATATCTTTTAGATATATATGTATCTATATAATACATATATCTTTTTAAGATTCTTTTCCCCTATAGATCACTACAGAGTATTGAGTAGAGTTCTCTGTGCTATGCAATAGATTCTTATTAGCTATTTATTTTATATATAGCAGTGTGTCTATGTCCATCCCAAACTCCCTAACTATCCCTTCCTCCTGTTTCTCGCCCCCAGCAACTAGAAATTCATCTTCTAAATCTGTGAATTTCTTTCTATTTTGTAAGTTCATTTGCTTCATTCTTTTTAGATTTCACATAAAAGGGATATTATATGATATTTCTCTCTGACTCCTCTAGAATACTCCTCAGTATTACAGTCTCTTCAATCTCAGTGTTGCTGCAAATAGCACTCTTTCCTTCTTTTTTACAGCCGAAAAACATTCCATCGTCTATTTGCATCGCATCTTATTTGTCCATTCCTCTGCTGATGGACATTTAGGTTGCTTTCATGTCCTGTCTATTATAAATAGTGCTTCAGCGAACATTGAAGCGCATGTATTTTTTTCAAATTATGGGTTTCTCTGGATATACGCCCAGAACTGGGATTGCTGGCTCATACAGTGGGCCTAGTTTTAGTTTTTTAAGGTACTTCTCTACTGTTTAGAGCTGATTTTTAAAAATTTTATGTGGGATTTATGGTCAATGATGTTATTAACATCTTTATTGCTAATATTATATACTTCTCTAAAAAACTACTAACAAAATCATTTTGTCACTAGATTAAAGGAAATGCCTGTGCTTTCTTGGAGTGTGGGCCAAATCCTTTCCTGATCATCTGTTATTGCTAGAAATCCTATTGCCTTTATCGCCAGACCACTTTGGAGATGAATTATTTAATTCATGCCGAGAACATTTCAGTACTCGAGGTTGTTCACCTTTCCGAGTTCCTCAGGTATCTGCAAGAATTTGTGAGTTAAAATATTCCTGGGTTATAGGTCTTTACTTCATTGGAAATTGACTGCACATTTTTATCATTAAATCATGAGCATCACAGATGACTTTATCCTTTCTGCTGAAGGCATGTTTCTTATTAGACTCAAGCTTTTCAACCTACAATTAATGGTTCATAGCACACTAGGGAACATTTATTAATTTTCATTTTACTTGTTTTTGAAGGTTATGGGGGTTAAGGGTTCTGAGTTGGAGTTATTGAAATTTTAAAAGGTGTAAATAGGTAAATATTATAGCTCTTGGAAAAGTGAGACATTTTTCCCTTTAAGCAAGTGATTAATATTACTAATAAAAATGTCATCAGTCTTCCCTGCCAGGGTTATGCAGTGAGAAAGATATTTTGTATGTGTGTGGTTTGCTTTCCCTATCAAATAGGGCATTTTTGAGAGAATACTTTATGTAAGAAAATTACTTTAAAAATAGATTCTTGATGCTTTGTTGACCAAATAAAATAATTCTAAATGAAAAGTAGTACCTTCCTATGTATTTACTAAAGATTTTTCTTGACTATTTTTGATGGCTTATATCAGTGTCTGAGACCCAGGGAATTTTTTTCCTCTTATCAGATCACCTGACATGAATACTATTCTTGCTGAAGGCTAGATTTCTGAAAGGTAGGCCTATTTCCTATCCTTTTATGGATAGATTACTTACTTTATATTTAATTCAAGTTTCATTTGCAGGCAAGTTTCCTAAATCGTTATTTCCTTATGCTACTATTTATAGTACATGATGTTGGGTATACATATAATAAAATATGCAATTCTGGCACCTGTCAAGTAGTATGTTGTTGCGATGTAACTCACACACCACACAGTCTACACATTGAAATGGTTTTTAGTCTATTCACAGAATTGTGTATCCATCACAACAATCTAAGTTTAAAACGTATTTGTCACCCCCAAAAGAAATTCTGTGCCTACTAACAGTCACTTGCCATTTTCTGCAGTTCATCAGCCCGAGACAACTACTAGTCTAATTTGTTTCCATAGATTAAGCAGAATTTTTTTAAAATACATTATCTTATTCAAAAAGATAATTTTAATTATCTAAAATGTTTGGTGATTTTATGACATTATTAAAACCAATACAGTCAATATAAGACTTAGGTAAGGGCATATTTGTTTATCTTCTCACTGATTTGACCCTCAGCCTAAAGCATCTTATTTGTAATAATTTCAAGTCCATTGTTAAGTTGCAGTAGTATTATGCTCGCCTGTGCTGCCCTTCTACTTGGTTAGTGCCAGAAAGTTCTATATCTATACCTGCTCCAACGCAGAGGTGTCACATTAGAAAAACGGTGCATATGTCAATGGTTAGCATGAAGCATGCTCAGAGCAGAACATCTCAAGCAACCCTACTGCCCTTCTGTTTCATCCTCCAGTTCCTTCTACTTCACCAACATGTACACATACATATGTGCACACACACGCTCACACACACATATTCACACCCACACACATGTATGCACACAGAGTAGCCATGGTCACAGACAGTGGAAGATGCTAGAGAGCAAACTTTATGGGTTCAACATAGAACTGACACATTCTTAGGCACCCTATAAAAATCACATGTGCTGTGTACTTTGATTGCGTGTATATACGGTTTATTTCTGAATCATAGTGGGGTCACAGAACATTCTCTAGAGGTCAGAAATGTTAAAGCAGAAATGCATAAGATAGTATTCTAGGTTGATGCTTATTTCTACTGATTTTGCTCATGGCATCATCGGAAAGGCTGGAGGTCATTCATTTCTTCCTTCATTCATACAACATGTATTGGCGAAAGATAACATGAAGGGCACAGTGCAAGGCCCCAGGGAAAAATGAACACCTAAAAGCCAGCTTCCTTGGGAACTGTTACTCAACTTCAGCACATAGAAGGAAAGAGCTCAATGAATCATGCATCTTTTCCTTTTTCTTAAAAAATTACAGCCTATATTTTGCAGGAAAATTCAACATAATTGGTATATACCCATCTTTTTAGGTGAATTAGGTCTTAACTGACAGCTAGCCCATTTTGTTCTAAAATTCAACAAACTCTTGGAAAATCTTACTCCATACAATCTTTTGAATATGTCATTTGCTATTTATATTTGATGGCCTTAAGCAAAAAAAGTTATAAAAGGTATTAATGCAAGTAGATAATAAAGCTGCATTCTATAAATCTATAGCGGCTTACAGTAATCATTAAAGCATGCAAAAGTCTTTCATCTATTCAAAAATATGCAGTGCACAGAATGTCTGCTAAGGTGCATGACAAGTCAGAGTTAAATATATATTAATAAATGAATTAGCTTCATAAATAATAGCCATAATGACATTTTAGGAGACAATAAGTCTGAGGATTGTCAGAAAACGGTTGATGTATGAGCTTCACGTCTCAGTGATTCTTCAAAATGAATAGGCTTTGCGAGATAGTTCAGACCCGCGACCAGCCTATTTCCTTGAATAATTTACTTGTTGTCAATTTGTACAGCCACATTACACATGCAAATTGTGCTGCCTGTGCAAACACCACTTGGAGATGATAAAAACAAATTTACGAAGGCTATAGAAGAAGGATTTATTTCACTTTCTCACCCAGGTCAAGCAATACATGTATCTGACGATTGTGTGTACCCAATTTTGTTGTAATTATATCAGCAAATTATTCCTTATAATCTTATTATTTTTAGCAGTCTCCTTGTGCTTGGGATAATTAGCTTTCTTCACTCAGTGTAAAAACAATTCAACTTGCCAGCCAGGCAGGGCATAGCTCCATTATCTGTTTTGGGTTTAAATTTATTCCCTATATTCTTGGACACTTTGTGTAAATTAAAAATTTCATAGTCCCTAATACTGTACACGCTGTTCATTCAGTGATGAATTAAGGCCCCTAAACCTCTCCGTTTGCTATTAGATATCTCACCCACTTTATATGTTAATCTGTGCTAATGAATTCCACAACCCCTAGCCACAGCAAGATGACTAAAATTATTACCACTTACAGAGATAGGCCTTTTTCATTTAAAGTTCAATTCAAATTGCTCCCATAAACAGTCTGCCACACAAAGATACCTCCTATAAAGGAGAGTTACTTACCTATAAGTAGAGTTCTCTGAAGGTAGTATTATCTTGGGATGCACATTCCCAGGTCACGTGCCCTCAGGTCTCTGGCGTGGGGGAGAGAACTCACAGCTGACGGGTAAGACTTTCTTTCCTTGGGGCACTTCATTAGCTCTGTGGCCTGTATTCCTAAGGGTTCTTGGTGCCTCACCCCCGCATGCAACCAATCCCTTCTTGGCAGACCAGTCCCCAAGTGCAATAGGGAGCCAACGTAGCCTTCCAGATGAGGAGTGAAGGACTGGTTACCATAAACAGTGGCTGATGATCAAGAAACACATTTTCCATCTCAAGAGAAGTCACCTATAAAGTAATATGCCTAAAAATTTTTTTAAAAATGAGTCTTTGCCTGTAGTATGAAATGTTAAACGTATGTCTACTTTTTTATAGAAATAGCCTTTTTATTGCAGAAGAAATGAAAGTGACAGTGTTAGGCGCTCAGTCATGTCCGACTCTTTGTGACCCCGACTGCAGCCCGCCAGGCTCCTCTGTCCATGCGATTCTCCAGGCAAGAATACTGGAGCGGGTTGCCATTTCCTTCTCCAGGGGGCCTTCCCGACCCAGGGATCAAACCTCGGGTCTTCTGCATTGCACGCAGATTCTTTACCGTCTGAGCCACCAGGGGAACAGAAGGAGTACACTGTCACTGTGGAAGAGCTAGAAAATATAGCTCAACAGAAAGAGTAAAAGTCACACATATTCTCACAAAGAATCCTGTCACCTAGCGATAGTCGCTGATAATGTCTGGTATCTATTTTTACAGACTAGCTTTCTACACACTTCTACATAAGCTCTTAAGATGGCAGCAAAATCACCAGTCTTATTAGGTCCCCCTTCACCCCATTTCTAAGACAAGGCAGCATCTGCCCTGTTTGCTCCTAAGTCTCCAAATGAACCCATTTTAAGATGCGATTTGCTGTCATCCTCTAAAGTGGAGAGATTCCCAGAGTTGCAAGGGCTGAGCCCTTGGCTCCTTCCATCCCTGTTTCCTCAACAGAATATCCAAGCCGGTTCTCCTCCTGCTTCAGCTTGAAAACGCTCTCAGCGATTACCATCTTCCTGAATAATCTTTCACAGACAGCGCAGCAAGTCACAGGCATGTCAGGCGCGGTCTGAAGGCTGGGTCCCTGCACCCAGACTTTGCCAGACCTCACATACATGGTGTTCTCTTGGTATGGGTGCCGCTTCACGCTCATTGCTGTCTCTGCCCTGGACGTCCCCAACCCCCTGTGAGAACAGGCGGGGCAGGTGCGGTTGCTCCTGCTTCCCATATGAAAGCATCTCAGGTACCAGAGTTTAAGCTGCCTTCCCGGGAGAAAAGAATTAGTTCCCGAGACTTTGTGACTTCTAAACCCACGTGCTCTTCGTTTCAATCCTTGTCCCATATGGCTTTGGAACTTAGGGCATTTGGGGTCTTTTCAGTATTTCTCCTTAAGGGCAGATCCCTCCAAAGGTAAAGCTTTGGAAACCTTTTTTGTTAGAAACTCAGAGCTTTGTACATTATTTTATATTGAGTTTTCCTAAATTATTTATAGCTGTAAGAAGGATATTTACCTAAAGCAAATATTTTGCTTCGGGAGAGTTTATAATAGTCTATCTTTTATAGTATCCTCTGCTGAAAAGTCAAAACAACTTCTTGGAAAATGAGATTTTTTTTTTCAGTCAAGTCAGAAAATGCTCACAGGTGAACTTAATTCAATAGGACGCCTGGACGTAGTATGAGTGAGACGCTGCTGAGCCCTTCCCCACTCCCTGGGCTTCTTTTTTGGCCTGAGGGTCACTCACAGTGGTAAACACCCAGGGAGTGAGGATGGCACGTCACTTGGGACATACGCGATGGGAGGAACATCAACCTAGAGAAACCATTTGATCTATCACTTGAAAATTTGAAAATGTCATGCCCATGATAGGTTGGGCAGCCTGCAATTAACCCGAGTTAATGTTCAGCAGAGCCAGACGTACAGCTCTTAACATCTCATCTCACAGGAGGTGCTACATGTTCTGTTAATAAAAACCAGATGTACTTTGAGCATCCTCTCTGGATCACAGTATGTTCATCTATCTCATTGTCTCATCTTCAGTTTTGAATCTCAAGTGCAGGCGTGGCTCTACAGTGACCAGGCTCTGAGAAGCATCAAGTGGGCAGGGTTGGGATTCTGCGCCTCAACCCTCCCCAGAAGTGCCTCCCCCTCCCTCCTTCCAGTCGACCCTGCCCTTCTCCCTGTGTGCCCTGGGATCTCCTCATCTCCTCTCCCCTTGCTAACTCCTCCTGTCTCGAGATCAGCTGGTCATTTAGTCACAACGCAGGGCAGTGGCTGATAGTGCTTCCAGGTTTTCTCTCCCAGGATCATCTTCATTTTGACTGGAAGGAATCCTGGCAAACAAATATTTAGGCTCCAGGTAAACATTTCCAATGACCACAGAACGATGTGACTTGGATCCAGGTTCTTGGGCATTAGGGATATTTTAGTTGTAGAATTGTTGAATGCCACGAGGATGTTGAATGCCAGTTCCTTTTTTGGTCTGTGTGGCAACTTAGAATTCTTTTTTGGAGTGGGGGATAATTTACTCTTATACAGAATGAGGATAAAAATTAAATCTCTCTCATGATTGTGGTGATGATATAATTGGTTAATATGTGTAAAAGCAGTTGGAATGGTACTGCCTTTAGGAAGTACTCAGGGCATTTAGTAGATTTTTTGCCTCTTATTCCTGGGGTAGGCAAGGTGGCATAGAAAAAACACGTGGGTTTGGGAAGCAGGTGGTCTTGGCAGATGGCAGATCTAGATTCTGCCACTAGCTAGCTATGTGATCAAGGACACAAAGCCTTTCTGAACTTTTATTTCCTTTACTATAAAATAAGGACGATAAAAGTGTCTTATCTTACTGTCATGAAAATTGAGATTGTGCGTATGCTATGATTAGCAAAGCATTTTGTACCTGGCAAGTGCACATTAATGAATTGTTATTTTTGGTGCCAATAAAGGCAAAAGGGCTTCCCAGTTTGTGCTACTGATAAAGAATCCTCCTGCCAATGCAGGAGACACAAGAGACTTGGGTTTGACTTTTAGGTCCTTTGTGTACTTTGCGTCCCTTCAGACACAGCTGAGCGAATGCACTCACTCACTCAAAGGCAAAAGACATACATGTATTTGAGGTCGCAGCACAGTTTTCTAAATATTAAATTGCCTCTTATAGTCACCTAGCTAAATATGAATGTCAGCTTGTTTGCATTTAAATACTGAGAGTTTCCAGGCTTATGAATCATAAATCCCATTTTCTTTACGTAAATATTTGTCCACTATCCAAAACACATAAACAATAACAGGAAACAACAACAGTATTATTTGGCAAACATTCTAATGAAATGCTATGGAGGTGCTAGTAAGAGGGTTGTTACTAAAAAAAAACATTTAGTATATCTGAAATTATGAAGTATATGCTAATAAGACTTCAAAGAACCAGAAAGTAGAGAAAAGAAAATGTAGAAATTCTATTATTAAGCGAAATTATGAAGAAAGTTCCTTGAGTTTCTTTTTAATTAAAAAACTGGAAGACTTTGAAAATTATTCTTTCAATCTCTTTAAAGTCCCATTTAAAAATAGTTTACATATTATATTAATATATGCATCAGATAATTGCCTCTATATTGCAAAAGGAACCCTACATATGTATCATACTAACAAAATTACTGTAAACTACAATCTGGTTTCCATTAAGTTCCCCGAGTTTCCACTAAATTCCCTGAGTTTTCACTCTTTCTTTCCTCCATAGAATCTATGCCAAGTTGTTTATATTTGTATCCTCATTTTCAATTTCTCCCAAAGCCTGTGGTTGAAAGAGAAAATACAGTCTTTGTTTTCAGGTTTAGTCTTGCAAGCATTTTTTACCTAGATTATTGTTATAGCTTCCTAAAAGGCTTCCCCAACTTCAGTCTACATGCTTCTATCAACCTGTCTTTTAAGCCTCTCCATAATTTGATCTGGAGAAGGCAATGGCACCCCCACTCCCAGTACTCTTTCCTGGAAAATCCCATGGACAGAGGTGCCTGGTGGGCTGCAGTCCATGAGGTCGTGAAGAGTCAGACATGACTGCGCTACTTCACTTTCACTTTTCACTTTCCTGCACTGGAGAAGGAAATGGCAACCCACTCCAGTGTTCTTGCCTGGAGAATCCCAGGGACGGCGGAGCCTGGTGGGCTGCCATCTACGGGGTCGCACAGAGTCGGACACGACTGAAGTGACTTAGCATAATTTGATCTCTACTTGACTTCCCCCTTTTTTTTTCTGGTAGTGAAACTGAGGCTCAGGGAAATTTAAGGAGTTGAGCAGAGTCATGCGTATATTTAGGCTTTCCAGGAGGCACAGGTGGTAAAGAACCTCCCTGCAGTGCAGATGTAAGAGACACAGGTTCGATCCCTGGGTCAAGAAGATCTCCTGGAGGAGGAAATGTCAATCCACTCCAGTATCCTTGCCTGGAGAATCCCATGGACAGCAGAGCCTGGTCGGCTACAGTTTATAGGGTCTCAAAGAGTCGGACACTAGTGAGCAACTTACCATATGTGACTTTGTGACTTCAAAGTACAAGATCTTATCACTAAACCATGCTACTTTTCCCCAGATAAGACCTATAATTTCCCAGACTTTCCTAGAATGAATTTCCCTACCAGATGTGCCTATTAAATTCTTTTTATCCTCCTACTTCCCCCTACCCTTTTTTTTTCCAAGGCCAGTGTATATCCTACCTCTAGCAAGAGGTAGGATATACACTGGAATTTCAATCTGATTTCATTGCTTCCTATTTATTGCAATCATAGCATTTTGTTCTGTTTTTGTAATAACACTTATTGTTGTCTGCTTTATATGCTAGGGTTATTTATATCCATCTGTCTCCCCAACAAGATTTTGGGTTTTGGGGTGCAGGGACCATGTTCTTATCTTTCTCATTTAATCGTCCTTCCCTTTTATCCTAAAATAGTTAATGTCTCCCACGGTGCCTTGTATCTAGTAGAAATTAAATCAATATTGAATAAATTGCATTAAAGCATCATTTAAAAAATGTAAGAAAGTAGGTTCCTGTACTTTTGAAAAAATTGTAAGGTTTTTTTTTTTCTAGTAGCATTTTTAATGAAAAATACCTGTTATTAACTAAATGTTCTTGTATAGAAAAAATTTTCTCAACAAGAAGGTATTCTATATAGGTAAGGAAAAGTTTGAGCATTCTTTGGCATTGCCTTTCTCTGGGATTGGAATGAAAACTGACCTTTTCCAGTCCTGTGGCCACTGCTGAGTTTTCCAAATTTGCTAGCATATTTAGCGCAGCACTTTCACAGCATCATCTTTCAGGATTTGAAATCGCTCAACTGGAATGCCATCACCTCCACTAGCTTTGTTCATAGTGATGCTTTCTAAGGCCCACTTGACTTTACATTCCAGGATGTCTGGCTCTAGGTAAGTGATCACACCATCGTGATTATCTGGGTAGTGAAGATCATTTTTTGTACTGTTTTTCTGTGTATTCTTGCCACCTCTTCTTAATATCTTCTGCTTCTGTTAGCTCCATTTCTGTCATTTATGGAGCCCATTTTTGCATGAAATGTTCCCTTGGTATCTCTAATTTTCTTGAAGACTTTGTTTTTGGGCTCCAAAATCACTGCAGATGGTGACTGCAGCCATGAAATTAAAAGACGCTTACTCCTTGGAAGAAAAGTTATGACCAACCTAGATAGCATATTGAAAAGCAGAGACATTACTTTGCCAACAAAGGCCCATCTAGTCAAGGCTATGGTTTTTCCAGTGTTCGTGTATAGATTTGAGAGTTGGACTGTGAAGAAAGCTGAGCACCGAAGAATTGATGCTTTTGAACTGTGATGTTGGAGAAGACTCTTGAGAGTCCCTTGGACTGCAAGGAGATCCAACCAGTCCATCCTAAAGGAGATCAGTCCTGGGTGTTCTTTGGAAGGAATGGTGCTGAAGCTGAAACTCCAGTACTTTGGCCACCTCATGCGAAGAGTTGACTCATTGGAAAAGACTCTGATGTTGGGAGAGACTGGGTGCAGGAGGAGAAGGGGACGACAGAGGATAAGGTGATTGGATGGCATCACTGACTCGATGGACTTGAGTTTGAGTGAACTCCGGGAGATGGTGATGAACAGGTAGGCCTGACGTACATGTGACTGAGTGACTGAACTTAACTGAACTGAACTGAAGGAAAAGTTTACGCTACATTAACTCATTTTTCATCATGTAATTATTGACTGAATGTCCAGTGTATAGGACAAGAGAGCAGGCAGACATTCAGTTCAGTTCAGTTCAATTCAGTCACTCAGTTGTGTCCAACTCTTTGTGACCACATGAATCGCAGCACACCAGGCCTCCCTGTCTATCACCAACTCCCAAAGTTTACCCAAACTCATGTCCATTGAGTTGGTGATGCCATCCAGCCATCTCATCCTCTGGTGTCCCCTTCTCCTCCTGCACCCAGTCTCTCCCGACATCAGAGTCTTTTCCAATGAGTCAACTCTTTGCATGAGGTGGCCAAAGTACTGGAGTTTCAGCTTCAGCATCATTCCTTCCAAAGAACATCCAGGACTGATCTCCTTTAGGATGGACTGGTTGGATCTCCTTGCAGTCTAAGGGACTCTCAAGAGTCTTCTCCAACACAACAGTTCACAAGCATCAATTCTTAGGCACTCAGCCTTCTTCACAGTCCAGCTCTCACATCCATACATGACCACAGGAAAAACCATAGCCTTGACTAGACGGACCTTTGTTGGCAAAGTAATGTCTCTGCTTTTCAATATGCTATCTAGGTTGGTCATAAATTTCCTTCCAAGGAGTAGGTGTCTTTTAATTTCATGGCTGCAGTCACCATCTGCAGTGATTTTTAGGGTGGTGCTTAGTATAAACAGTAGTAAAGTAAAAGTGCTAGTCGCTCAGTCATGTCCAATTCTTTGTGACCCAGTGGACTGTAGCCCACGAGGCTCCACTATCCATGGAATTCTCCAGGCAAGAATACTGGAGTGGGTAGCCATCCCCTTCTCCAGAAAATCTTTCAATTCAGGTATCAAACTCGAGTCTCCTGCATTGCAGGTGGATTCTTTACCATCTGAGTCACCAGGGAAGCCCCCAAATCTTTATCTTAAAAACTAAAACCTGTGACAGATTCATGCTGAAGTATGGCAAAACCAATACAATAATGTAAAGTAAAATAAATAAATAATAATAAAAAATGAATAAACTCTAACAACAACAAACAGCAATAAGATTCCATGAAAAATATAAGAATGCTTAAGAAGACACACACCTATCTGAATTAGAAATGCTTGCATTTCCAGGCATGGCCAAGTAAGCTCCTCTGTGGCCCACAATTCTACTGATGGCAACTCTAGACTCTGGAAGAACCAAAATTATTCCTTGAAGACATTGGAGAATGAAAGAAAGTAGTCAGACACTGGAGAGTTCAGATACCCGGAAGAAGCAGACTCAAAATGATGAGTTTATCATTGTTTTCCAGTCAGCCTGAGAGAAGATCATAGCCAGACTTATGCTTAAAGGCTAGAAATAGATCGGAAATACAGTCTTACTGGGGAAAGAGTTTGGGTCAATCACAGCTGCTAAAAGTAAAAGGTGTCTCAAAAGAACAGAGGGTAAGCCCTCTCATTCTGTTTATAAACTATGCCTTAATCTTTGGACACGGCTTCCCTGGTGGCTCAGTGGCAAAGAACTTGCCTGCCAATGCAGGAGACATGGGATCAATCCTTGGATTGGGAAGATCCCTCAGAGAAGAAAATGGCAACCACTCCAGTATTCTTGCCTGGGAAATCCCATGGACAGAGGAGCCTGGTGGCTGCAGTCCATGGGCTGCAAAAAGAGTCAGACGTGACTTAGCAACTAAGCAGCAACAACACCACCACTCTTTGGATGATCCTTGAACTATGCAAGTTAAGGACAGATTCCCAGCAGCCCAGCTAACACTAAAATAACTGAATGTAGATTTTAACTGCCACCTATCACAGGGAGACAGAGCTTGTACTTTGAGCTTAGCCAGTTAACTGCCTGCTTTGAAACAAAGCAAAAACAGCAGCAACAACAACAAGAAAACAATGTTCTTTGGAGGAACATGAGAGAATCTACGTGTCATTCACAGTTTCCAGGATGAAATCCAAAATTTTTCATTGTCTATGGGAAAATAGGAAACATTTGAAAAAATAATAAAAAAGGAAAGTAAATGGAGACTAACCTGGCATGCCCCCAGAAATGGAATTGAAAAACAAAAATTTTTAAATAGTTATGCTAAGACTTGAAAGGAGAATACTACACTATAATGAGCGAGGAGACTAGGAAATCTCAGTGAAGATATATAAATTACATAAAAAGAACTGAATAGAAATGATGGAACTGAGAAACAAAATACATATAATGAAAAATTTACTACGTAGCTTAATAGCAGTGTAAGTATGACCAAAAAAAAGAGATTCAGAGAACTTGAAGATTAATCATTATAAGTCATACAATCTGAAGAACAGAGGAAAACATTTGTAATAAATGATCAGAGCCTCGGGGTGTTGTAGATCAATATCAGAACGTCAAATATTTGAGATATGGAATGAGAGAGGGGAATATAAAAACTGTTTGAAGAAATAATGGCTGAAAACTATCCAAATTTGTTTAAAGACATAAATTTTCTAGTTCAAGGAGTTCAGTGAGCACTTAGCCAAGCATATAAAATCTAAAATGTGCATCTAGAAACATTATAATCCAACTGCTGAAAACCAAAGGTAAAGAGGCAGTCTTATCAGCACGTGAGGAAATCTCTGTGCTTTGAAAGACACTTAAGAAAATAAAGACACAAGCACAGACCTCATTAGTCGTTAGGGAAATTAAAATCAATATCATAAAGAGATACCACTAGACATTTGAGTGGCTAAAACTCTTTTTCATGTCTCTGGCAAGAATTTGGATCAACTCAAGCTTTCACCCATGGCTGATGAGAATAAACAGTGGTACAACCACTTTGGAAAACAGTTGGTGGCCACTTCTATAGTTAAACACAGATTACCATATAACCCAGCAATCCCGCTCCTAGGTATTGATTCAGGGGAATGGAAACCTTTATTCACACAAAAACCTACATCAGTGTTTTCAGTATTCTTTGTTCATAATTCAGAATTGGTAAAGATGAAAACCATTTTAAATATCCTTCATCTGGTGAATGGATAAATGAACTGTGTTTTAGCTATGTAACTGAATACTGCCCAGCAGTAAAAACGACCAAAGTGCTGGTGGATTCAACACGAATGATCCTCAGATGCATTATATTACATGAGAAAGGCCAGACTCAAAAGACTACACACAACTAGATTTTACTTGTATAACTTCATTCTGGAAAGGGCAAAACCAAGAGGACAGAAAGCATCTCAGTGGTTTCCAAGAGCTGTGGGTGGAAGAAATAACTTAACTTCAAAGAGGCATGAGGGAACTTGAGCCGATGGCAAAATTTCGTGTATCGACTGCGGTAGTGGCTACATGAGTCTATGCATTTGCAGATTTCATAGAACGTACACTATTTGGGGTAATGGGAATAGAAATCTTTGTTCCTTTCTTTTTTATTTTTTAATTATGACAGTGTGATAACACATTTACCGGAGACTTGGAAAATACAGAACCAAATTACAATATTGGTAGCTCCACTGTATATTACAATTATTTTTAAGTAGGTAAAGTATGGTTTTTAGTTGCAGTTTCAATATCAAACTCTCAAAAATTAATAGAATGAATTCACAAAAAAAGTGGAAGGATATACCAGGGCTGAAAAGTGCTATGATCCAATTCTACACAATGAAGATTTATACAATTTTCACACAACAGTAGGACCCAAATTCAAGTTCCCATAGACATGAACGAGGAGACAGTGGAACATATCCAGAGACATAAAGCAAGGTGAAAAGATATCACGGTCTAAAGATATTGAAAGCAGTCAGAGTCTGTTCTCTCATCAGAGAGAACAATAAATAAATATCAATAAAATCAATATCAAAAGATATCTGAAAATAACCCACATATTTTCAAGTACAATGGGACATTTACCAAGAGAGATCTTTGACAAAGCCGTTGAAAGCCTCGATAAAGTTAAAAGACTGAGAAAACACAGAGGGTGATTGCAGAGAAGAAAGCACTCAAATGAGAAATTAATATCAAAGATACTTTAAAAACCAGTAAGGAGTAACTTTTATTGAACTTAAATTCTACCTCAATGAACTTGACTTAGAAAAAGAATGATATTTTCAGGTAAAAGAAAGTTAAGAAAATCCATTGCTAGCAAATGTACTCTAACAAAACATGCTAAAGGAAATTCTTCAGAATGAAAGTAAATGAAAGCAGATATAAATTCACATCCATAAGATGGAGTGAAGAGCATCAGAAATACTAAATATGTGCTGAGTTGCTTCAGTTGTGTCCGACTCTGTGCGACCCCATAGACGGCAGCCCACCAGGCTCCCCCCGTCCCTGGGATTCTCCAGGCAAGAACACTAGAGTGGGTTGCCATTTCCTTCTCCAATGCATGAGAGTGAGAAGTGAAAGTGAAGTCGCTCAGTCGTGTCCAACTAGTAGTGGCCCCATGGACTGCAGCCTACCAGGCTCCTCTGTCCATGGGATTTTCCAGGCAAGAGTACTGGAGTGGGGTGTCATTGCCTTCTCCGATATGTAGGTAGATGTAAAAAAAAACAAATTCCACCTCTTTATCCCTTTAAAATACATTTATGGTTTAAAACAAACACTGGATCGTGGGGTGCACACTGTGTGTAGCTCTAGCATCTGTGACAATATCGAGGTTGTGTCCAGAACAGCAGATGTACCTGTACAGCTCCAAGGTTTCTATATTTTTCATGAACTGTTAAAATACTAACTTTAAGTCATCGTGAATAGTTAAGGATGAATACTGTAACCCCTACAGTGGCCACCAAAATATAAGATGAAGAGGTAAAAATAAAAAGCCAATGTATAAGTTTAAGTGAAATTCTAGAAAAAGACCTAGGAAACGCACTTGGAAAGAGGGAAGACACTGCTCTGGGGATGATCAGGCTCAGAGCTGGGAGGCAGGATGGCAGAGTCTGTGTGACTCAGTTCCTGATTTGGTTGGATGGGCTGAGAACATAACCATGGAGTAAAATGTGCTTTCCTTTCTTTTTGATTTGAGTATAGTTGATTTATAGTGTTCTGTCGGTTTCAGGTATACAGCACAGTGATTCAGAGATTATATCTATATCTCTTTTGATGTATTCTTTTTCTGATTCTTTTCCCTTACAGGTTATTACAAAATATATTTTTTTTAATGTATTTATTCTTGGCTCTGCTGGGTCTTCATTGCTCTGCACGTGCTTTCTCTAGCTGCAGGGAGCAGGGGTTACTCTTCATTGCCGTGCTCAGGCTTCTCACTGTGGAGTCTTCTTTCGTTGCCGTGCGCAGGCTCTAGGCACACAAGCTTCAGTGGTTGCAGCACTTGGGCTTAGCACCTGTGTATGCAGGCTCTGGAGTGTGGCTCAGTGCTTGTGGCACATGGGCTTAGTTGCTCTGTGGCACGTGGAGTCTTCTCGGACCAGGGATTGAACCCGTGTCCCCTGCACTGGCAGGCGGATTCCCTATCCACTGTGCCACCAGAGAGGTCCACCAAATGTTCTGAGTAGAGTTCCCTGTGCTATACGGTAGGTCCTTGTTGAAAATGAGCTTTTCTTAACTGGAATTAAATAAGTAAATTTACCCACAGTTTAATGATAGAAAGCAATTCAAAAAAATGTCCAAGTTCAAACCTAACAAGGGTAAAATTGTATGAGACAGATCACTCAGGATGGCCTCAATTTAGCAAATACATGGTTTCAAGTGTTTGTTTCCAAATAGTTACAAGAGGTTCAGAAAAGCCATTTCACTAGAGACAGACAATATCCTAAATGCCAGTTCCATTCCCAGGCCATAGAAAATGATGCCACATGGCAATAAAAACCAAACAAAATAAATAATAATACTGAATAAGAAATGATTCTTGCTTACTCTGAATGATGGAAACTCTGGAAAGCTTTCTGAAAGGCTCTTTTCGACACATCCAAGGTGAGATGCTAGTTTGGTAATTAGTTACCTCACTTTAAACTTCCAGCTTTCTTTTTCTCACTAGCACATCATCACCTTGTGCTTGGCAGTCAGGATAAGTGTGGCAGGTAGTGGTGGTTTATGCATCACAAAAAGATGATGGAGAAGAAGACACCAATATTACTGGGTTAAAACTGGAAAAAAAGTTTCCAAATGGGGTCCCTGTGTCTATGAGTAAGAGATTAGCTGGAATTTCCATCATGTGAACTGTAAAGATTGAAGGGAGGCAGAGCATCCTTTTTCCATTCTCTGTACCAGAGGATAAGTGTTGGCCAGCCTCCAAGCAGGCCACCTACATGACCACTGCTTACCTGGAACAGTTCTGCTATTTCTTGGAATAAATTGAGGATGTGGTACTGAAGGTGGAAGGGAGGTGAGAGGTGGCATACACCAAGTATGTTTGCTTGAGCAGGTTATTTCAAAGTCAGATTTGACTAAGGGAGCTCCTTAATGAAAGGGATCCTCAAAGACTGTGTTGAATTCATAAAACTGAATGCAGAATAGGAATGAGTTGCAAGGAGGGAGAAGTAAAGGAGCAAAAGCATAAACGCGAGAATGAAAGGGAATAAATGAACGAGGAAAATATTACCCTTGACGATCAGATTTCTTATCTCATTACCATTACTGTTATCCAGATGCTTATCATTTATCCCACGATGGTCTTCTAGCTAGACATCTTTCATGTTGGCCCACCTACTTCCAAATCCATCTTTCTTATTCTCAAGACTATAATGTTAATCTCATTGGAGTACCTGCTTCTTCTAATTATTCCCTTGATCAGAATCCATTGATTCCCTCCTCTGTATCAAGGTAGAGATTGTGTGTTTGCCTTAGGGAGTCCCCTAAAATGCTGACCCAAGTTGGTTTCTTATGTCTGAGCTAAACCACCACATTCTTGCCACTCTACATAGTTTTCATACCTTCCCTGCTTCTCTTCATCTCATGCCTTGACATCTCCACTTCCATCATCCATCTGTCTTCTCCACAAACACTTACTGGATATCTGTGCCAGGAAAAGTGCTTTGCCTTCAAAGGAGCGCACAGTCCATCAAGGCTGGACTCAGCTATGACCACTGGTTGCATTTCAGTGTGATGAAGCCCTAGCTGTGCTGTGCATCAGATATTATTAAAGGCACAGGAAAGAAAGCCATGAACTGTGTGTCAGAAAAGATTTAACTGAGGAGATAATATTTTGATCTAGGTTCTGAGCTCAACAGCTATAAAGAGACAAGCATTCCAGGAAAAAGAGATAGCACATGCCAAATTCCATTCTGCAGGTCTTCCCTGCAGCCCTATGGTTAAGACTCCGTGCTTCCACTCCAGGGGTCCCGGGTTTGATCCCTGGTCGAGGAACTAGGATCCCACACATTGTACACAGCAATCCAAAAAAATTCCTCTTTGGGATTGTGTAATTTCCACTTATATCGTGGACCTCATAATTTTAGTAATTAAGGTACACAATGTGTTATTTAAAACTACATTACATTTCTTGCACCAAAGACTTCTTGACAGGACAGTTTACCTACCTCGTTTGTATTCTCTTCAAGCCTTAGCAAAATGCTAAGCATTAGGTCCAAAGTAAGAACCACAAAGATGCTGACAGATTAATCTGGCAAATCTGTCAACATTTATATACTTGATTTTCTAGTGACTGTGTTCCCATAGAACGTTATGGCCACTAAAATTTGGATTTCATGTAGTTTTCATGAGTAATATTATTCTCTGATGATTTTTAAACAGTATTTTCAGAGCAGTTTTAAGTTCACAGGAAAATTGAAGCAAGGTACAGAGACTCTTCCACGCATGAATCACCCTCCCCCACGCCATGACAGATATTCCCCACCAGCATGTTACATTTGTCACCACTGATGAATCCACAGTGATATATCATAACCACCCAAAGTCCGTAGTTGACATGACAGTTTGCTGTTGGTGTGGTACACTCTACAAGTTTGGGCAAATGCTTATGGTATCATTATGGCGTCATATAGAGTATTTTCTCTGCCCTAAAAATCCTCTGTGCCCTGCCTACTCACTTCCCCTCCCCTCAAACACACACACTCCCCAGTTTTTACATGTAAAGGGAGGAAACTGGTGTTTACTGACTATTAACTATATTCCAAGATGAATGTTAAAAGCTTTACATGTGTTTCTTCATTTAGAGAGATTAAGCAGACAATGGGCTGTTTTGGAAGATGAAGATATTAGGAAAAGGGAGAGTAACATAGATTTCAATGCAGCAATCAATGACTTGTTGAATAGGATGGGATTTGATAATAGGATAGGATTTGATCACTCAGTACATACCGAGAAAGATGTAGAGAGAAGACACATTTTGCTCCTGAAGCCTCTCTTTCCATGAGTTCCCACCCAGTACACATCCCACTGGGTAGTGATGATGTCTACGCTTTATTGACTGCGCTGTGTTGGGATTTACCAGGAAGTTCACTGTGAAAGGGGCAGTGTGCGACAGTGGAAAGAGCAGGAACTTCAGAGTCAGGTGAAACTTTCCGATCTTAGTTTTGCATGTTATTATTGTGCCTCTTGAGAAACCTGTATGCAGGTCAGGAAGCAACAGTTAGAACTGGACATGGAACAACAGACTGGTTCCAAATAGGAAAAGCAGTACGTCAAGGCTGTATATTGTCACCCTGCTTATTTAACTTATATGCAGAGTACATCATGAGAAACTCTGGGCTGGAAGAAGCACAAGCTGGACTCAAGATTGCCAGGAGAAATATCAATAACCTCAGATATGCAGATAACACCACCCTTATGGCAGAAAGCAAAGAAGAACTAAAGAGCCTTTTGATGAAAGTGAAAAGGAGAGTGAAAAGTTGACTTAAAGCTCAACATTCAGAAAACTAAGATCTTGGCATCTGCTCCCATCACTTCATGACAAATAGATGGGGAAACAGTGGAAACAGTGGCTGACTTTATTTTTGGGGGCTCCAAAATCACTCCAGATGGTGATTGCAGCCATGAAATTTAAAGACACTTACTCCTTGGAAGGAAAGTTATGACCAACCCAGACAGCATATTAAAAAAGCAGAGACATTATTTGTCAACAAAAGTCCGTCTAGTCATGGTACATAGTGAGTGATTAAATCCCATATCCAGTATGGGATCAAATCCCAAATCCAGTAGTCATATATGGATGTGAGAAAGCTGAATGCTGAAGAACTGATGCTTTTGAACTGTAGCACTGGAGAAGACTCTTGAGAGTCCCTTGGACTGCACGGAGATCCAACCACCCATCCTAAAGGAGATCAGTCCTGGGTGTTCATTGGAAGGACTGACGCTGAAGCGGAAACTCCAATAGTTTGGTCACCTGATGTGAAGAGCTGACTCATTTGAAAAGACCCTGATGCTGGGAAAGATTGAAGGCAGGAGGAGAAGGGGATGACAGAGGATGAGATGCTTGGATGGCATCACTGACTCAATGGACATGGGTTTTGTAGACTCTGGGAGTTGGTAATGGACAGGGAGGCCTGATGTGCTGTGGTTCATGGGGTTGCAAAGAGTTGGACTCGACTGAGTGACTGAACTGAACTGAACTGATTGTGACCTCTGACTATATTTGTGACATTAGATCAGTTTCTTAAACTCTTGAAGCCTTAATTTCTTTTGTCTGTCAAATGGATACAATAATAACCACCTCTTGGGTTTATATGACATTAGTTACATAATAGCAAGCACCCAGAAATGTTTCCTCTCCTATCTTCCTATGTACAACCAGTTGGACCAGAAGAATCTAAAAGTAAGGCATGATGAATAAAGAAACAGTACTTTTCTTTGGCAACATCCTATATTACAGAAATTTCCTTTCCTCAAATGTCAACTGTTGCTAATGTCATAGTGTTAGTTGTTCAGTATATTCTTGGAAGATTAACATTACCTAGAGATGCTTCAATTTGCAAGTTTAAAAAATCCAGACAGAGAAATTGTCATACAACATCTAAGTTCAGAACTCCCTTGATTCTATTTTTCTGCATAAGTCATTAGCCTAATTTTTCTTCAATGCAGAAAGTAAGGCATTTTATACAGATGGAAGGAACTGTTCTCTTTCTCAGTTTCGGCAAGAAGTACATTTATCAAATGTTCAACAAAGTTGCATTTACTTTTTCCAACTGAGACATATTTAAGGGACTTCAATATATTTGGGAAAATTTTCATCAGAGATTTAGCAGCTACCAAAAAAAGAATTCCACAATTAATCTTTCATAACACGAGTGTGACTTGTAATCTCTACGCTTAGGATAAGTAAGTGTTAGTTGCTTGTTCATGCCCACCTCTTTGCGACCCCATGGACTGCAGCCCACCAGGCTCCTCTGTCCATGAGATTTTTCAGGCAAGGATACTGGAGTGGGTTGCCATTTCCTTCTCCAAATATTACTAAATATAAAGAAAAACAATTCATAAACTATAATATTTCTTAGCAAAGAAAAACTCCTTTATGATTTTTAAGATGTTTGAAAATTTAAATGAAACTTACATGTTTGAAATTAGTGCCAGATGTAACACAATTCAAGCACAATTATCTAGCTGAATCACATTTAATATGATTTAGTAAAAGGAATTCAATAATTCTATATTTCATAGAAATCTCACAAAAACAAGTATTTCATTCACAAAATGCATGGTTTGGCAAGTTTCCAAAGCAGGAATTTGCTGGAGTGAAGGTAAATTTATTGATTAAAATAAATCAAATGACTGACATCTCCTTTAGAGAACTGGCAAAATAATAATATTTAGAGATTGAAAGTCTTACAACCAAAACGAGAAGAAAAGTCTGAGCTATTTACGTGTATTAGAGATCCAATAATGTCACAAGAGTAAGTTAATCAGATATTTGAGCATTCTCAAATTAACATTGAGAACATTCTAAACTATGTATTTTGGGAGTAGGACTTTCCAAAAATCTTTGATATGAAATTTGGTGGTTATAAGTCTTTGGAGTACTTATATTCCCCATTTATCCTTTGCAGATTTATATTCAGTGAATAATGAATATTCTGTAATAGAATTTATATAGAAACAATCCAGACAGTTCTTAAACAGGCCGACAATACTTCCTTCCTATCCTTTGTCCCAGTTCTTCCCTCTCGGCATTTGTTATGGACTGATTGTTCTGTACTCCTAAAATTCAAACACTAAAATGCTAAACCCTGGGTATTGGAGATGGGATGGTTAAAGAACTGATTCAGGTCAAATGAGGTCATAAGGGTAGGACCCTGATACAACAGGATTCAGTTCAGTTCAGTTCAGTCGCTCAGTTGTGTCCGACTCTTTGCAACCCCATAAATCGCAGCTCGCCAGGCCTCCCTGTTCATCACCATCTCTCGGAGTTCACTCAGACACACGTCCATCGAGTCTGTGATGCCATCCGGCCATCTCATCCTCGGTTGTCCCCTTCTCCTCCTGCCCCCAATCCCTCCCAGCATCAGAATCTTTTCCAATGAGTCAACTCTTCGCATGAGGTGGCCAAAGTACTGGAGTTTCAGCCTCAGCATCATTCCTTCCAAAGAAATCCCAGGGTTGATCTTCAGAGTGGACTGGCTGGATCTCCTTGCAGTCCAAGGGACTCTCAAGAGTCTTCTCCAACACCACAGTTCAAAAGCATCAATTCTTCGGCGCTCAGCCTTCTTCACAGTCCAACTCTCACATCCATACATGACCACGGGAAAAACCATAGCCTTGACTAGACAGACTTTAGTCAGCAAAGTAATGTCTCTGCTTTTTACACCAGAGCGCTTTTTCTCTCCCCCTTTTCCTTTCCTCACACAGTGCACAGAGATTTTATGAGCACACAGCAAGATGAATGCTGCCTCCAAGCCAAGAGAAGAGGTCTCAGAATGAAATTGACTTTGCTAACACCTCGATCTTAGATGGTCCAACCTCTCCAACCTCCAGAACTATGAGATATAAATTTTTGTTGTGTAAGCTATATAGGCTTCCCTGGTGGCTCAGTTGTAAAGAATCCACCTTCCAGTGCAGGAGATAAGCGTTCCATCTCTGGGTCAGGAAGATCCCCTGGAGAAAGAAATGCCAATCCACTCCAGGATCCTTGCCTGGAACATCCCATGGACAGAGGAGTCTGGCAGGCTACAATCCATGGGGTCACAAAAGAGTCAGACAGGACTTAGTGACTAAATAACAACAACAAAACTACTTAATCTGTAATATTTTATTATGGAAACTCCAGCAGATTAAGATAGCAGTTAGGAGGCTTAATGTAACAGCTGCAACAGAATTTTCTGACACACTCTCTCTTTAACTGCTTATTTACCTATCTGGATGCAGGGGAAACACTGTTGAGAGGCTGGACACACTTGCCCTGGAGAGTTTCATACAGATCCTTAAATCATTCAGCCCTGCTTCTATTCTAGAATCAGAGAAGGTGAATGTAAGAAAGGGTCTTTGTGACCCAAGCTTGTCAATTCAGATTTTGCTATCATCTGGGTGCATAGAAAACTACTCCATACATCTAGCACATCTTCTGGAAAACAATGGGGGTTAGGTAGTGGATAGTTAAGTATTAAACATCTGTTTATACTAAATCATGACACGTTATCGAGTGCCATATGCAATTTCTACACATTTTGGAATGCTTCAAAGGCATTGATAAGGTTAGTGACAATAACAAATAGCTGAAAGACTGGAAATGAATGGGGGCCAGGTAATGCCTTAAAGGGGTTCATATGTATTTTGTTACATGATCGTTACAACACTAGAAAACAGAAATGTATTATTATTATAGAACATTATTTCAGAATATGAAAGCATTTCTAAAATAGTCCCACTCCCATCATGGTCATATGCTGTTTTATTTTCCTCATTTTTTTTTGTTATTTCTTTTCCCCTTGCTTATTTTCTATGTTCCTCCCAACCCCCTTCTCAGAGCCTAAGTCAGTGACTACCAGGGAAAAGGAACTCAGTGAGCTTTTGGCCAAGGCCACGCAGCCAGTCTGCAGCCGCTGCCACCATCAGCATATCGCTAAGCACCACGCCGAGAGCAGGGATAGAGACCATTTTGCTCTCAACAGAGGCTGGCACGGTGCCTGCTCAAAAAAATATGTACGGGGACGGGGTGGGAAAGTAACGAAGCGAGCGGGGGAAAGTTTGAATGAATGGAAACGTTCCCAGAAGGGTCTAGAGAGCTTCTGCAGCGAGTCTCAGTCTTTGGGTAATGAACTCAGTTTAAGGTTTATGCCAAGTACTTTGCTCACCACAGGGCACCAGAGTACGGCAGGGGATGGAAAAAGAAAAAAGTCTTTAAGACGGTTAGAAGAAAGGAGAAAATGGCAAGAGAAAAGCAGAGGGCGAAAAAAGAAGTAGAAAGAAACGAATCGCTCTTTTTCGTTTATTTAAAAGGCGAGCCAAACGCGACCGGTTACCATGGCGACCCCAGGCCAGAACGGCCCCAGCCCATTGGCCGAGATGTCGGAGCCAATGAGAAGGCGCTATGTTGGTAGGTCTTAAGATGGCTGCCGGGCGGCTCCGTCCGGACTGGTGAGTACGGCTGATTGTGAGGCTAGTTCTTGTGCTCCAGGAGACGGACCCAAGGAAGACAGGGTGCCAGGATCGAGTGAGCAAGTGCGGGTGGCCTCACAGCCTCTCGGCTGAGCCGTAAAACCTTCGGTCAGGCGCGCAGAGCCTTTGACCGGGCCCGTGGGAGCGTCGGCTGAACCGGCCTCCGCCTTGCTCTGACGCGGCGTCTCGGCGGAGTCCCCGTTCTGTTGGTGGCAGAGGGGTTCTCCGTCCCACCCCGGCCCGAGTGAGACGGGATGAGAAGGCTTTCGACCCGGGAGACGGGCTCTTGTTTACAGTCGCCGTACCCGGAAACGAGCTGCAGTTGATGGGAGAGTCAGCAAGGTAAACGTCCTGCATCAGAATCTGTGGCGCTTAGCTCTGTGCCGGGAGGGGCTCTTCCCATTTGGGCATCGGATTGTGGCCCAGCCGCGGGAGAGCCTGCAGGGTTCCGGCTGGTTCGGCAGTGCAGCGAAAGGTGTACGTTTCTAGAGCCACCCCTCTTGCAATCTTGCACCCTGTAAGTATTCTCACGGAGACATCCAGTTTTAAAATGGACCTCGAAATATTACTGGCTACCTGTAAATCTTTCTTGTAGGGTCTTGACTCTCGGGGAGTGTTTTCTAGCCCTAGGCTGAACAAGACACTCTCTTTGACATATGCATACGTGCAAAATCCTGCTAAATAGTTTATTTGGGTAATCGGATTGGTAACTTAAATCCGAAGTCAGGCCTGAGATTCCGTTGTACTTTCTGTACCTTTTTGAGAAAACGGAGCACATTTATTTCGTAAACGTGAACAGGGCATTAATGTTGATGATAACATGCTTAGAAGTATTTCAGTTAAGTAACTAATGCCCAGTCACAAAAACTGATTATTGTGTAAGTTTATTAACAGGATCTTCAGATTGGTAGGTGATGGTTTACGATTTCTGTGAGATTTAAGTTCAGATCAGACAAGATTTTCAGTTTTCTGTGATTATTTCTAATTGAATACAAAATTTGGGAAATAAGGCAACTTCATTCAGTAAAAATGGAATTGAAAGTCTGGAATATGAGCGTCAGGGGACATTTACCCATAAACTGCTTAGGTTGAGTTTTGATTATAAGCTGTTACCTGGACTTCAGAAAATATAGTATTATTACCCAGGCCTGTATTCAATTCGGTATAACATTTTTATACAGCTTTCTGCCCTTAAAAAGTGAGAAAAAATTTCTTCTTGATAACTTTTAACAGAATTACAAGCTGGGGACATTTCTTCAGAGCCACTCTGAAATCTCTGTCACCAGGAATATAGTACTAGGTAAACTCTGCACTCTGTAGAGTTTTGAGTTAGAGTTCTATTTTTCTAAGATTAGTGGATCACCAACCATTGGATGAGTCTGTTACCACATCTATAAAAGCGGTTTAGATAATAATTCTTTGGAAGGGTCATTGTGAGGGTTAAGGGTGAACAGTGCCTGTCACATTGTTTGTCTGCCGATTATAGCGATGGTCTGGTTTGTTTTTCTTTTGGTTCTGTTTCTCCTGTCACAGTGGGGTTTCTTTCCCTTTCTCCAGAGCATCTTTTAGGTGTGTTCGCTGAAGTGCAGGGTCTTACTGAAAACTAGCAAGCTTGGCTGTGGTGGCTGGGTTAGGAGAGAAACTGTATCTTCTGGGGTGTTGGGGTTTAATTAGTATTGTTCTGACTGAAAGAGAATGGAGTGTTATATCAAAGAATGAGTGATTCTGGGCATTTGGGCACACATAATATTGAGATCCATAAAAGGCATATTAGAGCCTCAAGACGTCTCAGAGATTTGATCACACCCTTCGTGTTTTAGGTTAAGGGTAAAGACCCAGACAGATGTAGTGGCTTTTCCACAGTTATGTTGTTCAGGACTAGAAACCCATCTTCTGACTTCTAAAACTGTTTTTTTTCCCCCTGCTTTACCACTGACTCCCAATCCTTTCACAACCTAGAATCCCATTTGTTGTAATTTGATATCTCCATGGATGCTATCTTTTGAAATATTGCATCTACTAAACTATACCCATTAATTTGTGTTTTTTCCTTTTTAGTAAAACTCAGGCCTTTAGCTACCAATCAGATGAATGAAAATGTGGTGAAGAATAATGTTTCATTGAATTTTAGTTTCCTAACCTAAAGGTGCATGATATTGTTTGAGGGAAAATGAAATATGTTGGGCTTTTGAGTATTGGAATTAGCTTAGAAATCTCCATTACTGTCTTCATAAAACTTTGAAAAACCCTTAGTGAGGAACTGCTGAGCTGTGTCATGTTCTTCTAGATACACTGATATCTGCCCAGGTGTGCTAAGCAGTAGCTGTGCTTAATTTCCAAGGGCAAAAGAAAGCCCAGGCATTCAGACTAGGATGTGACATAAATATTTTTGTTCATCATAAATCATGTCAATCTTGGACTGCATAGCATACACTGAATTTTTCTTTGTAGAATAACTGTGGATTGGGAAGAATCTTCACTCCAGCAGTACAGAGTATGTGATATGGAGAAGCTGATTTTTAAAATCACAGAGAATAGGGGGATTCTGAATGACTTCTTTGGGGCTAAATGATTAAAGTATTTGACTTACAGGCTAAAAAACATGAAAGTTAATATTATCAGCTCATGGACTGTTATATAGACTTGACTATAATCTACACTAAAAAACTTGTTTCTTGGTCTCTGGTATGTGATGTTTTTTGAGTATGGCTGAGTAATGCCCACATTTGAAGGGTTGTCTGTTTTAAAATGAAAGAATGCACCCTGAAAGGTATGAGAGGAGAGATGCTTCAAAGAACTAGAGAATCAGAATTCAGAGCAACCCAAACAGAAGTAACAGGAGGCCTAATGGGACAAACTGGTCCTGTAGTACAACTGGAAATGTATAAATAACATGCATGTGCTTTGGACTAGAAAGACACTGTTTTTGAACCTCAGCCCAAAACAAGTCACAGATTCCACACTGGCTGATTTGCAGTCAGAGCTGCTGCTCAGGGGCAGCTCCACTTTGCAGGCTGCTCAGCCAACTCTCTGTGCTTGTCAGTGGCCACCGAGTTGTCCTGCTGTTTGTGTATGTGTGTATGTCACCATCACAGGAGAATGGCACATCACTTTAAAGATACTGAGGGATTAAGTTCAGAATCACGTCTTATTTGATTTTCGCTTTCTTTTACGGATTTGGACACAGAGTCCACTTTTAAAATTTATTTTAGTTTTCCCCACCATGGGCACACACAGGAGGTTATACTAGCCAATAGCCTGCTGAGGACAGTTCTTAATGCCACAGCAGCAAGAACTTACTGAACACAGATGAAGCTGAGGAAGTCCAAAAGTGATAAAAAATGATTAAGGGCTGATGAAGAAGGGCATGCCCTCTCCACAGCTACTAGCCCTGCTTCCCAGGGTGAAGCCTCTTGGTGCCCAGAGAGCATAGTCTTCCCCTGTGAAGATACTGCAGCAGTGGCCCAGTGGAAGAACTGTGCCCGTCTGAGCTGCCACAGCTGAAGCCTGGGCTGAGTGGTACTTGGTGCTGATGGACAGAAGCTTGCCATTTGTGTGAGAATGTTGGTGCCATGAGGTTAGGCTTTTTGCCCATTCTCTATACTGCTGTTTCTATGTCTTGAAGAGTGCCTGGCACACAGTGGACATGCAGAAGATGCTGTGGACAGGGAGAAGAAACAGTGGCTCCAAAACGGTGCTACCAAAGCTAACTCTGAAACTTGTTACCATCCTAAAGTCCTGAAATGGATAGTGAGTCTGAAGGTGTATTATATGCCAGTGGCAAAGTCCTGGTAGAGCGGATTATCACAGCCTTCCTCCTGCTTTGTGGAACAGAAGAAATGTTTTTATTAATAGCTCCACACCTGTTTTTCTATATTGGCATGTTATACGTCAGATCTTTTGTGCTAATAGTATCTCAGTACTACCCCCACTCCAACTTTTAAAATCCTCAGTCCAGATTTAGGGATGGATTCAGATTTCCCCAGTGGCTCAGTGGTAAAAGAATCTGCCTACAGTGAAGGAGAGGTGGGTTTGATCCTTGGGTGGGGAAGATCCCCTGGAGGAGGAAATGGCAGTGCACTCCAGTAAAGTTTGAACTTCAGGCAGTCCAACTGCCTGAAAAGTCACATGGACAGAGGAGCCTGATGGGCTCCAGTCCGTGGGGTTGCAGAGTTGGACATGACTGAGCAACTAAGCACGCACACACATAGCAGGTTTTATAGGGCTTGGAATTTATGTAATTTGAGTCCTCTTCTTAAAAAAAAAGGAATAGAGATTCAAAATACAAAATCAGGTATAGTGCTTTGGAAGAACTTATGCAAAAGATGAGCCTTGAAGCTTAGATTCTGTTATCTTCCTGGTAATTTACTTCTGATTTTATTGCTCCATTCAGAAAATCAGACATCAACATTTTAAATTGAAAGTTCATGTCAGACTGTGGAAATCAGGGAGTTAAATGACTTGTATCAATTACTAAATGAATGCACCTCAAACATTAGAAATTTCAAAATTACCTTATATAGATGCTGCCACCCATAATAGAAATGATAAAAATGCAGTACATGGCCACAGAAGGAAACGATAACGGCAACTGGTCATTGATCAAGTCCCCAGAACCTCTTGAACACCGTGTAGAATGTTTCAGTAGCTTACCTCATTTCATTCTGAGAATAACCCTGTGTGCAGGGGTAATTAGCCCCATATTACAGATGAAAAAACAGGGTCAGAGGTGTTAAAAATGACTTCCTCAGAATTACAGTTAGAATAGTTAGATGTTAGAAATCTTCCTCTGAAAAAGCCATGACAGTGTTTTGGTGAGGATGTTTTTCAGAGAGCCAGCAGCTGATGAGACTGGACCCAAACTGTGAAAAGTGAGAGCTGATTCTTTGGACTTGGGAGGAGGTCCTTAAAAGTTATCAGGATTCCATTGTTCAGAGTATGCAAAATGCCATGATACTTTGTCTCAGAGACAGAGCTGGTGGTTTTCTTATACTCCATTAACACAATAGAGGGCAGAAAGATAGCGGAAAAAGATTCCCACCCTTCCATTTTATTCCTTCAGTTGACGTAAAGCATGAGCAGAACTAGCTTCTCTATTCTAGGCATCTTTTAAATGAACTAGTTTTGGCTTATTATATATGCTAAACTAGACTGTGCCATGGAGATTAAGAATGGAATGTAGTCAATTATCATAATTTTAGAAAAGGATTGCAACTTCAATTTTTAAAAATTATTTTTATTAGACTTAACAATAGTTAATGATTCTCTCTACCACTGGGCTGTATAACTAATGATAAAAATCCCCTGAACTTGTTTTCTGAATACAGTATTTTTACTTTAAAAGCTATACATTTTTGTTAATTTGTAAAGATTATACTCCATTTAATACTGCTTTAACAGGCAGTGTAAAATGTAAAACTGGGACATGCTCACCACCACTAGACTTCTCTCAAACGGCTTGCACAGCTGAACATTTCCCTTTGTGTAACTGTTTTCCTTCTCCATAGATAATAAGTCCTGTGAAGTTTTATATGTTCAAATACAGGTGAGAAATCCAATTTTATTTTATTTTCTAGTTGTTACAGCTTGAAATATAGTATTATAATTCTTAAATCACCTGCAGTGTATATTGTTAGGCTTTTAACATTCTTGAACTATGAATGCTTTTACTGAATTTCCTCTTTTTTTGACAGAATTATTCTCGTATTAGAGGATCAAGGTTTTGTTGTCATTAAGTCATCCAGCTGTAGGTGTGTCTTGTAACAGACTTACTTAAACTACCTTACACTTCTAAAGAATTTATATAAGCAAAATCTTTAAATTATTTTGATATAGAGGGTGTATCCTGCTTTATACCAATTTTTAAAAAGTATAAATGGACTTTTCCCAAACCATTGATATAATTATCAGCTTCCTGGTATATCTTTTAATGGTCTTAAAATTCTTTCCATGTCTACCTTATATATCTTAATTCATTTTTTTTTCCCTCGAGCAGAAAAGATGTGGAGTGGGCTACTACCTCCTGGCCTAAATGAAAGTGATGTTGAATTGAATTCTGACGATGATACCACATTAGAGAGCTCTGAACTTAACTTACAAGAGGGTAAAGAAGATGGGACCTTTAAAAAGACAGAGATGGTAGATGTTCCTACAGACGGACCAAACACTGAAGCAGAGGCTACTATAAATGCATATGAAGAGTGTCCCTCTGGAATTCCCTTAAACATGTGGAATGTAGGTTTTCTCTCATATGTTCTTATTGAAGTCTGTGCCTGTGTGTCTCTGCCAGGGTCAGAATGTGTGTGTTCTTGCTGGGTAACAGGTAGGGAAGATTGATTCTGAATGGTTTTATTACTCTCTGGGTCTGTGGCCAACTCATTCGGTCACTCAGGTACTTGCATTCATTTTTGTTTTGTCTTTCATAAAAGAGGAAGAAGAAAAAAAACATTTAGTAGGATTAACTACTTTGCTTAACACACTACACAAGGAGTTTCAGTCTTAATCTCTTTGTTACAAAGTCTATGAGTCATTGACTTTTACCCCTAAATTATCAGATTGACTTGTTTGGAAATAAATGAAGATGATTCAGGTTGTAAAAGTCTCAGACAATAGAGTATCTTAAGAAGAACTAAACTACTTTCATTATATTTGTATTTTTATAAATGTTTAGAATATAGTTTTTATTAACATGTTATTTTTCAGATGTATACTATGCCTCAAAACATGTTTGCTCTTTTTTTTTTTTTCTTTTTATGTAGAAATTTCAAGAATTGCATAAAAAGCATTCTGAACAGAAAACTTCAGCTTCTAGATCCGAAAAGAAAAAAAAAAAACGCTCCAGAAAAGGTGTTTTAATTCAGGTTAATTGTCAATAGTGTTAAATTGTGACCAGTTGGACTTAACAATTTTTAATAACCATCATTTTGAAATAACCAAATGCTTAGGTATTGATACTTTGTGAATTCTTTTCAGGTAAATTGAAGAATGAAGAAGAATCTCATAGGTAGGTGGAATTTAAAATATCTGTCTGTCCTAGACAGTATTGCAGGACTTGTACAAATAGTTGAATCACCTCTGAAACCTAAGAAGCAGTTGATGTAATATGATTGTAGTGACAAACTAAAAACGGTAAATGTAATATGAGTACATTTTGTGTGAAACATGTTATTGTCTGTCTTTTTACAGGGAACAGTCTTCAAGTGAAACCCAGTGGAAGGAGCTGACCCAGTATTTTGGAGTCAATGAAAGATTTGACCCTCCTGTGAAAAGGAAAAAAGTTGAAAAGGTAAGATCTTTTTATTGCATCTTCTATTCACCAGTGGAAACTGTTTGTAATTGGTCTTGCCTAAGATATTTCTCCTTAATAATTCATTTAGTGAAGAAGTTAACGTGTGCAGGATGCTAGATAAACAAGTAAATATATAGTTACAAATCATTTTTAAAAACTTAAAAAAGAAACAGAGTATGGTGAAGAAATTAATATGGAGGCCGCACATTAGCTGAGTGTTCTGGGAAGGCCTGTCTCATTAAGACTGAAGGATGGCAAGGAACCATCTGTGTAGGGCCCACTAGTGTAGAGGTGATAACCTGGGTAAAGATCCTGCTGGGGAGGGAGAGCCATCATGGACATGTGAGTAGCAGTGAGATCAGCCTGGCTGCGTGGAGTCAGCGAGGAGGAGGGTGAATGGCCCAAGATAAGACTGGAGAAGCAGGCAGGCAGAGCCCAAACTGTGCAGGACCTTAAAGGATGCATTAAGGAACTGGGTTTTCATCACAATGCAATTGAGAACCATTCAAGGGATTTATGTGAAGGGAGTGACGTGATCATAGTTGTGTTTGAAAAGATTGCATCTTACATCGAAGATGGACCTTGGAGCAGCAAAAGCAGATGAGAACAGTTAAGAGACTCAGCCAGACATGAGATGATGGGAGCTTAAGTGAGAATGGTGCTGCTGAAGGTAGACGAGAGGATGGATCTGAGGTGTACTGTAGAAGCAGAACGGACAGTATTTGCCTCTGGATCACTTGTGAGGTGGTGGGGAGGTTGGAATTAGGAGGATGGGAGAGAATCATTCAGGGTTTTACTTAAGCAGTGGTGTGAATAGTCACATTGATTACAACGATGAGAAAGCTTTGCAGGGGAGAAGATTTAGAGCGAGGCCTATCCAGAGTTCATTTTGGTGCATGGGTGGTATCGGTAAGCAGAATAGAGTGGACCATTGGTAAAATGAGGCTGGAGCTTGGAGGAGATTCTGAGTCTCTAGACACATGCTTGGCAGTTGCCAGTCAATAGATGGTGTTAATATTTGATAGAGGCTAGAATGAATGAGTAACTTACACATTTATCTAGGGGAATGTTGACAGACTTCAGGAGCATGGGAATTGAGCTCTGGGCCAGAATGGAGGTACAGAGGCCTCTTGGTTAAAGCCCAGGGATATTGTGTCTTACATATACGGACAGGATCATTGCTGTATATTACTGTTATGTATGTAGAGATCTTTACTGTTTTCTGGTTCATCAGTATTTCTTGTGAAAAACTGCTTTATTTTTAAACCCATCATTGGGGTTTAAAATTGGGTGCCTCATTGAGGGCACATGCATTAAAGAACTGACACAACAGAGTTTTTACCTGTGAACCATTGATTCCAACTTTGCCAGGAATTCTTGTCACCTAGTCCATGGAACACTGGAGAACTGGTACCAGGATTACCTTGTACTGCAAATAGTTAGAGATGTTGAGCAATCTCCTCTTCCCAAATGTTCAAGCAGGTACAGAAATGCTAAATTTCTTACAGAAATCACTGGTTAGAGCTGAAACTAAAACCCAGACTTTATTCCACCATTCTCAGTTCTCCATCAACACCATCCAAGAGGCTGATAAGCATTTTAACGTGATTGCTATGCTCTTGACCACTGTGATTCTGGTGGGCTGGGAGGAGGGATCTTGTGGGGAGGATGCTCTTGACTGCAGCAAACCTGTTCCAAAGCATGAGGTGGGAGGCTCATGCTGACAGCAGTGGTCCCCAGGCCATCTCTGGTCCACCTGCTTTAGTCCTAACTGCTGACTAGATTGTTATTTTGAGGGAGAAAATGGTTAATTCAAAAAATTTTTTTTTAATTTTATGGCCATGCCATGCATGCAGGCTCTTAGTCCCCTAACCAGGGATCAGACCTGGGCCCCTGCAGTGAAAGCGCTGAGTCCTAACCTCTGGATCACCAGGGAATTTCCAGAAATGGTGAAATACTGGTTCTCATCGGAAATATCTTTTAAAATTGTGCTTGTGAATTAGATGGTCTTTGAGCTTCAGTTGTTTACAATATTTGTTATGTTTTCTCGTAACTATATTGTAAGTCACTCAGTCATGTCTAATTCTTTGCAACTCCATGGACTGTAGCCTGCCAGGCTTCTCTGTCCATGGGATTTTCCAGGCAGAAAAGGGTTGCCATTCCCTTCTCCAGAGGGGATCTTCCTGACCTAGTGATTGAACGTTGCAGGCAGATTCTTTACCATCTGAGCCACCAGGGAATCCTGTATTTACTTTAGAATATCTAAATTGTTTCTTAGTGAAGTTAAAGCTATAAAATTCAGTCTTTTAGCCTTTCTAAAATGTAGAAATTATGAGAGTATTTTTACAGTCTATCTATATTATAGTATTACTTCCCTACGTGTATGAAATGGTACCTTCTTGCTAATTGGCGAGATATGGCTAAGTTATTTTTTGTCTAAAGTTTGAAATTCGTGAAGAGTAACTTTAATAAAGGATACTAGGATTCCTTGTGCAAAGACTTTTGTACAGCTCAGTTTTTAGAGCTAGTGTTCTGTTTCACATTGTATATTAGATGTACTCTAGAAAAAAAAATGATAAGCTCCATTTTAAAAAGAAATTTCTGTTTAAGGGAAGACTGCTATAAATCCTTTTATATATACTCACTGATCTGTTTTAGAAGTTTGGGTTTTCTTTGTTTTTTTCCTTGTATATGCATCTCACTTTTTTTTTTTTTTTATTTATTTATTTATTTTAATTTAATGAATTTTAATTGTTGCAGAATTGGTAATTTAAGTTTCCTAACATTTTTTTTTAATTTTTAATACTTTATTCTACTTTACAATACTGTATTGGTTTTGCCATACATTGACTTGAATCAGCCACATGTGTACCACGATCTCCCAATGCCAAAGCCCCCTCCCACCTTCCACCTGGGTTTTCTTAACAGCAGTGTTCTTTTGTATGTGTGATATCTGACAAAGTCATGGCATCTCCTGAACAAGGAAACTGATGCTGGCCAGGCTAGTATTGCCCAGGATGTTGCCAGCACTTAATATTCTATTAGTAAGTGTAAGCATAAGAGGAAAGGAAGGATTTGGTGAAGCCAGATGATTTCATATTCTCTTGGTAGTTCAGCTTAATTGCATGCCAGCAGATTCACACTTATTCTTTGGTTTGGGATCACTGTTTTCCATGCCCCCTTGGGCTATCATGCCAGTGTCTCCACTGCGAAGCCAACAGAATAAATAGACAGTAAAAGATGTACACATTGGAGCCACCAAGATAAAAGCTAAGAATAAATGTCAGTCCACCAGATGACAGCTACTGCCCAAGAAACCTAGAGAGGATCACGAAAATCCCTGATGCAGTTTGGACAAAACCAGCATGGGTTTCTGCTCCGTTATTTTATTTCTCAACCCTTTTAGTCCCCTTTTCACTCAGTTACTCAGCTCTCAAGAATGGTAAAACAAAACCAACTTCTTGAGTCTGTTGTGTGATCCATCTTTTTATTCTTTTCTTTTCCCCCTCTTTTTTTGGAATACTTCCAGACTATTGAAACTTGCTCAACCAAGGATGTGTATTTATAACATTGCTGTCACCTGCTTCCCTGACAATGCAGAGAGGCTTGTATTTTAAAATACAGTCTTCCTAATATATAGAGCTGTTTTAAAGTGTTCTTGTATTAAATACAGCTATAATTGTGTTTCTGGCAGCAGTTCTGGGTCTTACAAAACTTCTATAATCGCAACATAATTAATGTTGAGTCTATTTGGGAATTTCTTTAGAATAAATTTTACTCAATTTCATTATAAATACCTTAAGTATTCTTTAGTTGCATCAATTTGATTGGTTAGCAGTCATCTTTGGGAGTAGTTTTTTGTCTTCTTAATGGGTACTTTTTGGCAAGAAAAACCAAAGGTACATTTAATAATTTGTAGAGTAACTACACAAGCTCTTTGATGATTTTTGTTTATGAGAGGAAGCTGCTGTTGTACTGTGTGGCTATTTTCAAACTTGCTGTTTTAGAAGAGTACTTTTTCTTACGAGGCTCTCACATGGAAATCCGGTACACAGATGACAGGCTGGCTGCCTGGGATGGGAGGGAGTCGGGTGGCTGTGGTGGGAATGTAGAGGTACCCGATGTTCCCCTGGTATCAGGTGCTGAGCTTTCTCTCTTGATCTTTATGTGATCCCTGTTGCGGGGAGGGGGTGGGTGGTGTTAATACCCACCAGCTGTTATTCCCATAATACAGATGAAGCACCTGAAGCCCAGCAGGATTTGTTTAAGAAAACAGAGCAGGTGGAAAAGGAAAATGGTCCCAAATCTAGATTCTTTCGAAGAAATAGTCCAGCTTAGTTTTACTTTTTATTTGCTAAGTCGTGTCCATCGTTGTGTGTGTGTGTGTGTGTGTTTGTGTGTGTGTGTGTGACCCCGTGGACTGTAACCCACCAGGCTTCTCTGTCCATGGGATTTTCCAGGCAAGAAGACTGGAGTCGGTTGCCATTTTCTTCTCCAGGGGATCTTTCTGACTTGATTCAAATAGTTTAAGTGGCTGTGATTTATATGTAAAAGTAACAACACTTCTTTTTTTTCTTCCTCCTTTATGGAGAGATTACCCAATTTTTCCCTAGATATTTAGATCTGATCATAGAACAGCAAACTTGAGTGGACAGTTCATTTGTATTAAGGTTTAAAAGTTGAATATATTATCTGGTTGAATATTCAGTAGCAAAATGTCTGTAGAAATGCATTATGTTAAAGTTTGACCTAAACAGTTTTAATCGGCATATTAAAAGAGATTTTACTACACGCATCCGGATGGTTAATCCTTAATGTTAAGCCTGGTACCCATAAGTTTCTTAGATACTTATAGTACTACTGCCTTGACATATGCAACAAAACTGTTAGTTAGCGGTCACTTATTGCCTCATGGGAACCTGTCAGATACTGGCCTTAGATGATTTTCCACCTGTGACCAAATTGCCATCAGTAAATTTGTCTGTACTGAGATGCATCTTAAGCTAAATTCTGAGTCCTGCCAGAGGCATCTTAGGAGCACACTGAGGCCTTGTCATCAGTCCTGTCCCCATCAGTCTTGAATATTCATTGGAAGGACTGATGTTGAAGTTGATATTCCAATACTTTGGCCACCTGATGTGAAGAGCTGACTCATTTGAAAAGACCCTGATGCTGGGAAAGATAGAAGGCAGGAGGAGAAGGGGACAACAGAGGATGAGATGGTTGGATGGCATACCGACTCGGTGGACACGAGTTTGAGTAAACTCCGTGAGTTGGTGATGGACAGGGAGGCCTGGTGTGCTGCAGTCCATGGGCTCGCAAAGAGTTGGACATGACTGAGTGACTGAACTGACTGACGGACAGACTGAGGCCTTGCAGAGGATCAGCAGTGCTTCTGTGCCTCCTGCCACTCCTGTGGCGTGAAAGATGCCTTAGATGTTTCTGGCAAAGGTTACTCTGGGGTCCAACTTACGACCTGTAGAAAGCATTACTACTCATATCTTAGTTCGTGAGATAACTGACTGACTCCAAGTTGAAATCTTGGGTCTTATACTTGTGTCTGAGCCCTTGACTAACTGTAACGAAGTCTGTAGTTATATAGGGATGAACCTTCTCTTTATTTTAATGCTATCCTGATAGATATAATGTGAATACCTTATTTATTGAGTGACTACTATGTTCTAAAAACTTTGCTAGGTATTCTTTGCCTTTACTGTAACTCTGCAAAGGATGTGGTAGTATTCTTATTTTACAGGTGAGAGAACTGCAGCCTATAGAGGTTTGGAAACAAAACTCAGGGTTTCTTGGCCAGTAGGTAGAAGAGCTGAAAGTTGAATCCAGGTTTGACCTCAGCAACTATGTTCTTTGTAAACTGTTGTTAGCTTTGGTCTTAAGGTGATAGAAATGTTTAACCTCAGGGTTTTTATTATTATTTGAGAATTTTAAAAATATTTGGAATGTTATATCTTCGTATAGAAGCAGAGTCTGGGTATGTGTATGGAAGCAGAAATTTTCAAAGCCAAAAGGAGCTATTTGATTTTCCTTCAATAAATTGCTTAAAAAGAAAAAGAAAGAAAGGAGAAAGGGGGAGAAAAAAGCATCTTTCATCTCTAGTGAAACTTTTATTGATATTAAAAAAAAAACTTCTAAAAGAGCTAAAAACAAATTTGAACATGTAATGGAATTCTAGAATTTTATTTCTAGGGGAGAATTTTGGTCGTCCATGCTGATTTTGATTTTCTCTAAGGAAACTGAAGCTTATGGGTTAAGTACGTCCTTTGCCTGGTGCTGTGATCACCTCCTCTGACTTCTGGCCCAGTGCTCTTCTCGCTATATTAGAGGCTGGTTGGAATGCCTCGGGGAATGGGAGTTCATTGATAGTAGAGAGGTTTGTAATTTTAGCTCATTTATTTTTCAGTGAAAATTATAGCAGTCAGCTCAGCAGTTCATATGTTTACAGAAAAGGGGAATGTTCTTGTTTTCCATTTTGGGGACTTTAACTGTAAGCTGTGTCTCCATGGTAGCCAAAGGGAGTTAAGTTGATGGATTTCTAGGCCTCACCCCCAGAGTTTTCTGATTGAAATTTGGATTTTTAACAAGTTCTCAAATAGTGCCAATGCTGCTGATTCAGACTCAAACTTTGAGAACTTAAGGCTTAGAGTCTAGTTTAAAAAGGTTATTCATGAGCTGCAGGCCCGAAGGGAGGAGAGGAGACTCAGGAAGGGGCTGAAGGACATGAGAATAAATATGATGGTGCTAGAGTATGGGGTCCAAATGAAGCCCAGACAGGTTCACTTTCTCTGAGGACTCGAGGTAAGTGGAAGGGCTGAATCTTGTGTTTGGAGAGAATTCTAGATTGTAAAGCTCTTTTGTGGCCTAGAGCAAGTGTATTCAAAGCTTCCAGGAGATAAAGAACTTGTGCCTGAGTGTAACCCAGTATAGGCCTTCTTTCTTTGAAGAAGCCTGATTGTCCTCATCATCCCTTACCCGTCCTCTTCTAATAAAAAAAATCACCTAGGCAAACCTATGCATAGTCATGTAGTGTAGTTGATTTGCATTCTGGCACAAGCTCAGTTCACAGACTGGCGTCATTTGCAGACTTGAACTGGAACATAGCCCACACTTGTAGAGTCCCTGGCCTCGAGTGTAGGTTTGGGGGTGGGGGTGGGAGGCTGTTATTTAGTGGCCCTTGAAGATGAAGGATGTTGGAAGAGTGAGTCCAGGATGTTGTTTGGATCATTAAGAGAGGAATTCTGCAGCAATACAAAAAGAGAAATTTCTGGAGACTGGTGGATGATCACAAGACCAGGGTAGAAAAAGGACAGTCAGGCAGCATGGCCTGGGCTCAGAGCCTCTGAGAGGCTACTGAATGACACTCTGAAGCTCCAGTCCAGAGCAAGGAGCAAACCACATCGTCCCCCAGGCCTGAGTGGGGTGAAGGATTGTGAGAAGGAACAGTCTTCACTTACACAGAGATCATCAGTGTAGTCTCCTTGGTCTTTGCTTCCGTGTAATCTTTTTAGGCACATTACGCGTGGGCATTTTAAAGTCTTGTTTCAACAAAGGCTCCATGGGAGTGAAGTTTCTCTTATAACCAAGCATTACTCTGATGGAAGAGACATTGCTTGGAGTTCTTGTATTAGGTTAAGTAGGGAGAAGTCTATTAACCAAAAATGAGGAAGATACACTAGATAAGCCATTGGGATAAACTATTCTAAGAAACATATATTAGACTGTCTCTTTAAAAATTTGTATTTTCTTTGGTAATTATTTCTACAAACTAAAACTCAGTTATTTAAGTCTAACAGGTATCTTTTCATAGGATATGATATATCCTACCTAGTCTGCTTGGTAATCCCATGAAGATTTTAATTATGACTTCATGATGTATCTTCAGCTAATAAATAGCATTTCCATAAGAAAGTAAAATATAACTTTCCTCCTGTGTTTAATATACAACTTAATACCCATAGTCGGAGACTAGGAGGGGCTGGTGAATGAAAGTGTGGGCAGTAGAGAAAGAAGCAGAGGAAAAAAAGTGGTTTAGAATATGGGCTCTGGGCAAATATATTAATAGATTCATGTGATGGCTTAACACTTAACAGACTCTGACTTGGATAAATTGATGAGTTCAAGCTTCTGTTTCCTTGTGTTCAAAACAGGATAACAGTTTTATTTCATCAAATTGTTATATGGATTACATGAGTTTTCTTATAGTGAGAAAGGATGTGCTATATAAGCATGCCATAATTTCTAACTTATTAACATATTGTTATCAAAGGAAAGTGTAGTCCTTAGAATCACAGAAATGTGGATTTGCATCTCCTTCTTCATTCAATTAATCTGACCCTGGATAAGTCATTTAATATTGCTGATTCACTTCCTCATCAGTAAATGGGAGTGGTAGCACCTGCTGTGTGCGGTCATTGTGAGAATGAAGCAGTCTAAGTGCGTAATGTGTTTGGTGTGGTCCCGTGACATAGTCTTTGCTAGCAAAGGTTTGCCTTTCTTTCCTGCCTCTAAGTTTGAGATTTCTTTTCTTTCTAGTCGGGACTTGAAAAGAGGATAGACCAAGCTGTGGAAGAGTGGAACATTGAGAAGGCCGAGGAACTCAGCAACCAGCTAGCCACTCGCGAGGTGAGTCTGCCCCCACCGTGATTCTCTGCTGTGCTTTCAAATCTTCTGAAATGAGTGTACATTCTTTGCATGATCACAAGTAAGTGCAGCGTTCAAATATTTGATCTAAGATTTTTCCTTTCTGTCCATTTTCTTCCCTCTCAATCTCCCATTTATTTTGAAATACTGGGTTTTATTTTTGTCTTTAATGTTAATAAATTATTCTTATATAAATCAGTGCTGGAAATAATCCACGGTTGATCTTCAGCCTCTAGATTTCATCTAGTTCAGAGCTGTCTGCCAGTTGTGCTGAAAAGGCTAGCTTTCTTTTTCCATTTTCATCTTTAACTCAGTTTAACTCTCCCTGAGGGCAGCCGCGTGTTCTGGGGGCACATCTCTCGGCATGTTCCTAACCCTTTCTCCCCAGAACGCTTTCTTACTGCATATTCTAAATAGTTCCCTCAGCCCTAAAGAAGTCTCAGCCTTTTTTTAACCTCAAGTCTATAGTATAAAGCTAATAAGTATATTGAATATTCTTTTCCCAAGTACAAGGCATCCAGAAGATTCTCACTTGCACCCTCTGGGAGAAAGTTGCAAAATTTGGAAAACAATTTCTGTTTGCCCTTCACTCAGATATCGCAAATGTTAACAATCAACATTTGCTTGATCGTTCTTTTCTGATTTATGTACCTTATTTAGATTTGCCCAATATGTCAGTGATTGTCTTTATAATAAAAGAAAATTTTTCTTTTTTCTGGTCTCAGATGCTGAGCTTTGTTGTTGTGTCTTTCTAGCCTTCTTTAATCTGGAGTGTTTCCTCAGTCTGCCTGTGTTCCTCAGGACCTCGGTAGTTTTGAAGAGTAGCTGATGATTTTGTAGGATGTCTGTCAAGTTTGCTTTGTCTGGTGCTTCCTCATGATTAGATTCCTGTCATGCATGTATTGGTGGGAAAATCACAGAAGCATCCTCAGTGCAGGACATCAGAATGCATGTGGCATCTCTTTGTCTACTTTATTGATCATGTTCCTTTGATTATTTGCTTATGGTGGTGTCTCCAGGTTTATTCTGTCGAACATTATTCTTCCCTGTGTAAATTAATAAGTATCTCACAGAGAGGTGAGAGATGATTTGAGACTCTGTGAATATTCTTTTTCTCACTATTATTTACCTTTTTCTCACTAGTCCTTACCTACCTATTTTAGCAGTCATTGCTGATTGTTTTCCAGCTTGAGACAATTACTATTACAATTAAGATCTTGGAAACATTATTTGAGTGTACTTTTCATCTTTACCTGGCAAGTCAGATCTAAAATTTGTCTTCAGTGAGATACTAGATTCTAGAATCTCTTATGTATCTATGTTAAACCTCCCAGTAACCTGGACAGCTGGGATATAGTTTGCCTACGTGATGGATATATTTTCCCTAAGTGATGTACTGGGAGGGCTGGGGTCATGGGGCCTTGTGTCCACCAGGGTTGCATGTTCAATCCCTCCTTGTTTTCTCATCAGTGGTCACCTGTGAGCAGGTGGCCACGTGTCAGAGCGAGCAGAAGTAGAGCCTCTGAGGCCTCAGACCTGTGTGTTTCCTTTGAGGGTATTGAATTTCTGTTTCTGTGTTTTGATTTGTCATACTGCTATTTTTGAAATGGGAATTGCATACTACTGACTAGGTATTTTCCATTTTAATAATAATAATATACAATATAATAATAACATTTATATAAATTAATAATAACCATTTAGGTTATTCTTCCCTGTCATGCTTTATGACAAATGAGATTGCTTTAGAAATATACCCCATTTTCAGCACTTGTAAGGATAGTAAGCATTTTCTCAAGAGTTCTTTTTACTTCCATACCAGCATAATGCTTTCTTCTAGTGAAAGAAAATTTATCTAGTGTGGGGTTAACGACTTCTGGTTAAAAGGAAAAAGAGTAATCTGGGCCCTCCTCTTTTCCTTGTATAAGTGGAAAGACATCTGGAAAGTCTTTACTGTCCAGACACAGACACCGGAGAGATACTGATTACATGTTAATTAAACACCCGTGGAAGAATAGCTGAAGTAATCTAGATGTAATTCTTGAATAAATAGTTTAGTTTGAGGTTTAAGTTTTTCATGTTTATCTCCTTTGTGCCAGTCACTGTGGATATGAAAGATGAGATTTTGAGAAGTAAGTAATGGTGAGTTTGGGGCAGAAACTCCTTATGAATTAAAGGTTTATATGCATGGTATGTGTCCTTTTGGAAATCAGGTATACTGGTTTTTAATCAGTACCGTTTTCTTTTTCAAGAAGCAGTGAGTGGGATGTGCTGATAAAGCCTTTGCTCAGAGGCACAGATCTCAGAGTTCTTAAAGCCTTTTCCAACTGTAATAAGTGAAACTAATTTTTGATGTTTAACATTTATAAGCCTGTGAAACCAACAGGGCAGTATCAGTATTGAGAAGAGTGAAGCCAGAAGTAGAACCCATGTCTGAGAATGGGCCTTGAAAACAGTTCTTCAAAACAAAACAGAACAGAACAAAACAAAACAGACTGGTATGTTAAAATAAAGCTATCAGTGCACGAGCATTATGACACAGCTTGCACGTAGTTTTCCAGAATCATATCCCCTTAAATTAGTGATGACATTAAAGATGGGTGTAAGCTGGTGTGGGGGATGGCTTAAGTTCACATGTTGGAAACTGAGATTGTGCTGTCAAATTTGGGTTTGCCGTGTTGTAATGTGGTTGCTTTGGGAAAGTCCATCCTATCGATTAAATCCTTCTTTGTTGTTAACAATCTTGGAGGAGAGATGAAAGTGGAAAAATACACTTGGGTTTGTGTCATACTGATGAAAATGTTCTAATCTGAAAAAAAAATAGCTCTTAAAAAATTACTATTTATGTATGTATACATACACATGCATATTCACACACATGTTTGAGCACATTTATAGCTTCTTAACCTCAGGCCTGAACTAGAAGAACATTCCATTTATTGATAGTGATCCTCAAAAATGCCATCCTTTGGTTCTTATCTTTTCTGACACACTTTGTTACAGTCCAGATCATACCAATTTATAGAAACCAGTAGAAACAAGTATTTCAAATTAAGTGCTAAGCCTAGATTTAATAAAGTAAGCAGCATTTCAGTTGAATCTCACATTTTGAAAACAGACTTTCTCTCTAGGCATCTTCATGTTAGCCTGCTGTACATAAAAATCAACTTGGTTTGGCAGCAGACAATGAATTTCTACCATTGAATGAGTCACGCCTACATTAACTAGACAATATATTGCTTTCAATTATAGCTGTATCATGTTAGGGCAAAAATGAGCGGGGAGGGAGAGGTTGCCAGTGATTTTTGTTTGAGCTTTGTATATAGCTTATGCCCCTGAAGGTGACCTTTTCTGTAAGTGATTCAAATAGGATGATCTTTGACAGCACCAGCTAAACATAATTTCTTGGAAACATCAGTACATACTTCATGTTGTAATGTTCAACTATTTTATGTAACTTACAGTAATTTAAAAACTAATTACAAGTTATTAATATTCATATCTGAAATATTTTGGTTATAATCTGCTTCTATCTTTACTAAGGTCAATAGCCTTCAGTTGGAGTAACGATATAAAATGTTTCATATCTTAAAGCTTTTTGCACCAACTTGTAACTTCAGCCTTTAGTACTGTTAAACACAGTATTTGTTTAGAATCTAACCAAGGTGTCACAAGTACAAATGATAAAAAAGTGTCTCACTTTGATAGTGTTCTTCTTATAGGTAATGATAAATATTTCATTGGCAGTATGAATTAAACTGAAAATCTAATTCTAGCTTTATTAAATTTCTTAAATAGGTTACTTAGATTTTGGGATTCCAAAACATAGGTGAAGTTAATAATGTAGAAATAGTCATAGTTTGTTAATATTTAAATAGGGCAAGGTAGGAATGGTCTTTTTAAAAACCAGTATTTGAATTGATTGAGTTGTATTCTTTCCTAGCTAAATACATTAAATACTCTCTAAATTTGGGGGCAAATTAGTAAATTTGTTGCTGAAGTTCTATTTTTAGAACCATTTCCTAGAAAAATCTTACGGTGTTCTTGTTGGAGAGGGATATATATACACATTTGAGGAGTTAGTTTTTGTATTTTATGTTAATGTGTAAGAAGAAATATTTCCTATTTTTCAGAAATATTTCCTATGCTGCAGCACTTGTTCTGGCACTCAGAATTTTTCCATTACAATTCACTGTTGGGCTGTAGTTTCCTCGAGAGGATTCTGGCTATAATTCACCCTTTCATTTTGATTATTAATTTCATGTCGATGTACACACTGCGCTGTCTTGATGGAATTAGAGCTTCAATTCACCCCCCTCCCCCTAAAATAACCTCCCCTAATAGAACAGTTTTCACAGATGTAGCTATCAAAGTACCTGGGGCATTTGCATATCCAGAGTTCAGAACTGACTGATTTGTTTCAATTTTTGAGATAGAGATGCTGCCAAACCTGGTTAAGTTTGAAGTTGCTTCTCATCAGTGCTGTTTCCAGAGCTCTGATATTTTAGGAAAGTTGTTTGCTTGCATCACATACAAAAAAAAAAAGAGCTGAGTTGATGGATATATAGTGAAGAAAGTTGTGGTTCTAAACTCTGGATTCTCTAATTCAGAGGGCAAAATTATTTTCTTCCTGTTTTTGTGACTACTTTTAGAACTGTCTTAACAACCATGATTCCAGAGGTAAGGCGATTTGTTCAGATATGAAGCTGAACATATATTCCAATTAGCTGTTATCTGAGTTTATCACTAGAACCTGTGACTCTAAGAAGGCCAGCAGGTGCTTTCTATTTTCTTAATTATTATGATTTCTAGTCACTGAAGATAGGGTAAACAAAGTACAAATACATTAAGCAGTACCCGTTGGTACATACTACGAATTTAAAATTGAATATCTCCATTTCAACATCTTATTTTTACAGAAAGGAGATTTCCTTTGTTGCCAATTCCAGGAGTGTATATGAAGAATACGTTGTTTCAAAGTCATCTAATGCCTGCAAACTGTCTGGCAAAATTTATTTTATGTCCCTCTTTGAAATTTTACTACCCTACCTCCCACCTCTTACTTTTACTTTCTCTTGGTCTTTCCATTAGACAGCAGGGTGGGAGGACCATTTTCTCTGCAGTAGATTTCACTGATTAGCACTGGGAGGGAGTCTAGGACACTGGGGCAAAGAAGCCCTCGCTGAACAGGCGCCACCTGGGGAGGCTGCCTGCCGTGGTGGGAGGGCTGTGTGCCTCCCTTAAGGGTCATGTAGAAATGATCACTTCCATTAACGTTGGTCATTTCTCAGTGGTTTTTAATTTAAACATGCCTCTTTGTGTCATTTTGTAGTCTGTGCACAGTCCGGGGGCTTTTCAGTGGTAATTTTAATTCTTTGAAACCTTGTTCTCCTTAGTTCTTAAAAGTAATTCAGTTATTTCATATAGATGAACAGGTAGCACAATGTATGGAAAATAAGCTCTGCCTGTCCAGGTGAGGGAAGGCCTAGTTGAATTCCTTTATGTGAAGCTGAAAGATATGTACTTTCCTATAAAAAATGGTGTACATCCTTGACGTTGGAGAATTTTAATACGAGAAAAATAAACATGGTACTGAGTGATGGGTTTTCCTCTCAAGCTTTTAGGTGTGCTTTTTAGATCTCATTGCACTGAGGACATTTTCTTTTAACCTCTGGGGTATGATTGGGTGATCACCTAGAATGGTGTTCCTTATGCTCTCTTTTAATTATGTTTATGGTGCTTTTAACAAACCTTAAAAAAGATTTCAGATGTTACAAGTCTAATTAAAGAGACAAAGCACAGTTTATACTGTAGATTTTTTTTCTGCAGTTCAATTAATCAGCATGTTTTCTCTTTTAATTAAAACCATTTTAGTAAATTAAAGCCCACAGCAAAACACATATATAATTTGTTTGTAATTAGCTCTTAATTGGTGGTAGTTGAAGCTTAGCACCCTTGGTTTCTTTCTTCATGATTGCCATTTTATTAGCAGCCAGTCATTAATTAATCTTTTTCTAATTAGCTTATAAAACTGTTGATGGCACATTATTGTAAATGTGATTTTAAGTTCAAAGCTTGTTAATAAGCTTTCTTACTTAGAAGAACAGAGATAAAGAAATTGCTGAAAACAGTACTACAGTTCTTTAAAAAAAGAAAAACTGTCTTTCTGATGGGGACTGTGTAAAGCATCTAACAGCTTATGGTTAATTTTTTTCCCTTATGAATGGGCTAAGTTGCTTGAATATAAATGTCTCTATCCAGGAGTAATTTCAACGGTATAACATCTTTTCTCCCCCTTTGGAATACTGTAATCTACATATAATTTGAAGCCTTAATAGTCATCATTAAACCAGGTGTTACATAAACTATTTCACTATGAAATCACAGTTGAGGGTATGAATCAAAATATATCTTCTCATACGTCATGGGCTAAATACATTTTTAAATATAAATTGCAAGGTGAATCTCATATATTTATACATGTACATATACAGTATATGTAATATGTCTATACAAATATATCTTATATTTTAAAAACAGGGTTTGTTGGGTTATGCCGTGAAGTAAAACCATTTGGCTTTAACTGATTTGAAGTTATAGGTGTTAAAATACATAACAGGTGTTTGTGCGGTTGTACGCACAACATAGATATATGTAGTACACAAACATGGAAACGTGTGCATGCACGTTTTAAGGTGACAGTGAAATTAGGCTGTTCTTTCTAACAGAGGGAAGAAGACTTGATTTAAAGTCAGTATTTAAATGGCTGGGTATGCCGTAGCTCGTTTGCGGTCCTCAGAGCGTCGGCATCTCAGGTATGTCCGTGGAAATGTCCCGGTCCCACTGAAGACATCCTGACTTCACGGTAGCACCTGCTGTGTTAACCTGTGCTTTGAATAAAACACATTAGCCATGTCATATTGTTTATTGAAATATGCTATCGATTTCATAAAACTTAACTTCATGGTATTCTAAGCTGTTCATCAGTATTTTTGCAAAATTTTGAAAGTTATTAAAAAGGAAAAAAAAATAGAGCATCATTGGTCCTTGGAAGTGCTTTTTCTTCTTTGCTGTTTGAACTTTGCATGTTATTTCAACTTTGGCTATTTCTCTGCTTGTTTTTAAGAAGGCATTTTATGATGCCATGCAAGAGACACTAGAAAGGGATAGCTGACAAGGAAAAAATTAAAAATTGGATAAAAAGTAAATGAATAATGTCATATTACCAAAAAGATGAGAGGCTAATTTGTGCCGACTTTTTGCTAATTTTGTTCAAGCCTCAAAATGAGGAGCTGTCACCCGTTCTGTGTAGCGCTGATGACGGTGCCAATGATCCATGAAATAAGCTGCCGCTGGCTTTGTTCTGATAAGAATGAACAAATCTGCACAATGTTCGGCTCCCAGAATCTCATTTTCATACTTGCATGCAGGCGAAAAGAAATAAGCTGTTTGCAGGCTTGATTAATCAGACATTGGAGGGTTTTTGTCTCTTTGATCTCTTTCGTCTCCTAGGTAACTTGCTTGACATTAATGTTGAGCTTGAGTAAAGACAATCAGGAATTGTCGACCAAACTGATATAAAAATTAAAGACCTTAACACTTTAAGTACTCCAGTAATGGTTCCGCTTTACTTCAGAAAACATCTGTTTTCATTTAATTAAAGAACAAAAGAGAATGGCATAAATATTTTTCATAGAGACCTATTATTCTGTAAAAAGTTAAAGTATGATAATTGGTATTTTTAAATAAGTGCCTTGAAAGTGTGCAAAAGGAGAGAAACTTCATAAATCTGTTACAAGCTAGTAATTTGAAGATGAGTAAAATATTTTATGAAATGGATAAGAAGTTTACAGTGATGCTAGATGAAGCTGTTTGAATCAGATTCTTTAAATGATTATCAGCAAACTTTAGCAGGGCAAGGTTTAGCGAGAAAAACTAACTTTATTTTGCAAGTTTGTCTTTTAAAAATCTTGACTATGTTACACGATGTGCCATTATATCTGTTTTACAACCCAATATGATTTACACATGCTCAACCTGTAAAATTGAAAGGAATTAAAAAAATGTCGCCGTGCATTTGCTTGAGGTTATGCAGACGCTTTACAAATCTTCCAAGTGGCTGTAAAGATGAATGCCTCAAGGGTCCAGCCAGGGCCCTGCTTTTCCAACCAGCTAAAGCCCTTATCTTAAATCCAAGCAAAGTACCATTAATCTTTTTGAAAGACCTTTTATGGCTTTTAATATATCCCAAATTAGAACATTTTACACCCTTGGTTCCTGAAATATGGTGATAAAAAGCCTTTAGAGCTTAATTTTCCTTACCGCTTGCTCTGACCAATTTGCAGTTCTTTGTGATAATGTTTAGACACCTTAATTAAAATGCAGCAAAATATTGGATGTTCTATATGGAAAATGCTGATACTTTGACGACACATAGAAGAAATTCTGTATATATTTTTATTCTTAAAAAAAATTTCTTCCCACATGGTGTTGCTCTAGTTATCTGATGACCTGAAACCGTTTTTTAATATAAAAACCATTGACCAAGCTTTTGTGATGTTTACATTGGGCCCAAAGATGCTTTTTGCTTTTAGAGAAGCGAAAGGAGGATTCTTGGGGACCTATATTGTTTGTTTGTAATATTGAAACATAGCATGGTATTCTTTTTCTTCTGGAGCTTGGCTTAGTCTTCTTGCCTGGGAAAACATGTTTCTTCTCAACTGTCTTTTCTATAGAAGATCTTATGATCCCTTCAGATTTCCAAATATTTCTGTTCTTCTTGGGAGTAAGTGAAACACATTCATCTTAAGCATGCAAAGGCCCTAGCATCGATAGGACTTTTCCTCATCCTTACAAGCTAACATCTCCTTTCAGTTAAATACATAGACCAGGCTTGTTTAATGTTTATCAGGTAAAGAATGTTTCATTGAACCTAACCCCAGGCAAACTACAGGTAGAAAACACAGACTTTCCTACAAACAAGTCTGTTTGAAAGTATTGCCTATGTACCTAATCGCTTATGCTGCTCACTTAGTCTACAAAACGATGGAGCCCTCTCATGTAAACACGTGTTTCTTACATTGTCATGAATTATTTTTAAGAAGTTTATTCTGTGTTTTATGTGGTGTGTGTAGCTCTCAGTCAGCATCTGTGATGCTGATTGTGCTGGGTTTGGCCTTCATGTTGCTAGAAAATCTCCCTTCTAAGAGTATGTGACTATGCTGAAAAGAGTTCCACGTGAATCAAATGACCAGAGTCAGCGTTCAGACATACTGAGTTGGTCTTTGGTTTGTCTACTCCAAATCCAGAAAACATATTGGGAAATTTCAATAAGCTACAAATATAAGCTGCACCCTAATTTATGACAGTTTCAGGAAATATTTTGTCTCATGGTTAATGGTACTTGGCAGCTTTGTAGTTCAGGTCATTTTTGTTTCATACTCAAAAGTATAGGCTCAGTTTAAATAGAAGATAAACTAGCTGAGGTGTGTTGATCTCAGCAAAGCTATCATATATCAGATTTGTATTTGCTGTCTAATACATAGGAATATAATTAGACAAATCCTGAATTCCATGTCCCACCTTTTGGATGTGGGAGAGAAGGAGACTGTCCTGCACGAATGTGGGAGACCCGGCGTACCTCTTAAACGGAAATGGCGAGCTGTGTGTCCTCACAGTGGGCAGTTCCTTAGGTGCGCTTCCTGCTCCCAGCGTCCCCCAGCACCCCTTCGCCAGGTAGAATTGTGCTCTGACCAGAGGGCTGTGAGCAGAGACACTAAGTGTCGCTTCTGGACTAAAGCACCGAAGAGCCAGGGTGAGCCCCTCCAGCCAGCTCTTCTCCGCCACTGAGACTTGAGAGCCGCATGTTGAGGTGCGGGCAGCAGCAGAGGGAGAGCCTGGCCAGTCCACAGCTGGCGTGGAGTGAAGCAGAAATAGAAGTCCAGCCAGTGAGATTTGGAGATCTGTCGGATACTGCGGTTTTGACTAGCCTAACCCAACAGGCACTAACTTGATTTTTTTTACATTTATGACAAACGGGTGGCATTTTAGTCGATAGGAAATCCATCTTCATGATTAATGATGCCACAGCATTCTTCTGAGCTTTGTTTTTTCTTTCGATGAGGAAGCTACAGCCCTTTGATTCTTAGCCTTTTCTTAGTTGACTTAAATGAACTGTTCCGTGGTGAAGAACTGAAAGTGAAAAGAGATCCAAGAGAACAAGGCAGGGATTGAAGCCGTCAGATGTAAGTGACAGCCCCTTCTCCTTAGCTCCCTCCACCCCAGCCCTCTTGTTCAAAGCCGTGTCTGCCGCACCCGCAGCAGTGCCTGGCAAAACAATGCATTTGTGCCCTCGTGATACTGGTTGCATGAACGTCCTCCCTGTGAGAAAAGGTGGTGATGACGGTAGCGTGAGCTGGCGTGTCTGGAAGACTCCAGTCGGTCTGTTGTCCCTGGTGGGCTCCCAGCCACAAACCCGCCTTCCTTCAGTGGCTTTCCTTTGGGTTTCGACCACCTCAGCACACTGGCTTGACTGTCACGTTGCTTCCATCTGCTTACCTTCTTTATGTGTATTCGTTCCTGGACTGAAAAATCGGATCTATTTTTGTTCTCATTTGTAAACCCCGGACAGTGCTTGATGACCGCTTGTTTCTTTCATCCTGAAAGAAGCTGTTCTCCAAGGTGAGCTGAAAGGAATGGCAGGCAAGTCAAACCTCACTTTCCTAGGTCAGCTTCTCTTACACATGAGCCCCTAGCCGCCTGCTGTGCTTCACTGTCGGCAAGCGGGTCCCCAAATCCTGGGCTCTAATACTTTGGCCTTAGAGTGGCTTCTGGGTCCTTTCCTCTCGTCCACAAGTCTGCTGGCTGCTGAAACACAGTAGGCTGTGGTCAGGAGAGAAAAGGAAAGAAACACCAGGAAGAAGGTTTTGTAGCCTTTGTTGTTTTAACATACTTTTGAGCCTTCCATGTAGGTGGGCATTTTTAAAACTGGAGCCCACTAAAAACAGAAGAGCCCCATGCCTGTCCTGGAGACACTCACTGAGGAACAGCTCTGCGGCCAGAGGGCCGTGGAGAGCCCAGTGTCGGAAACGTAGGCTGTGGCGTAGAAGCTGAAGGGCTGGAGAAGTACAAAAACGAAGATGGTGTTGGGTTGAGTTAGAGGAGTCTTGGGGGGCGGGGCCGAGAGGACGCTTTGTTCTGCTGGGACCTTTAGGACTGGGGCAGATGAGTGGAAGGAGTGTGAAGGGGGGCTGCTGACAGGGAATGCTGTGGTCCTGGGGCCCCGCCTTTTGCCTCTTGGCACCTCTTATATTCTTTTTTCTGTCAGTGAGTGAAAAGCGATTGCCCATCACACAAAGTGTGTTTATCAAGTAGTAATTAGCTTTCTCGTGTTTTATTAATCACATCTATGACTGCCAATCCGAGCTTCTGATCAGCATGAGATAACGGGTGTGCCCATACAGAGTTGCTATAATTCTAGCCCAAAGCAAAGACACTGGATGTCTCTGTCAGCCTGCACCGCCTTATCAGGGTAAATTCCTGTCTATCCTACTGAAATGCTGAAAGCGCTTCAAGATCTTCATCCACAGGCCTGGTGGGCCCTCGAGGGGCCTTGGTGTGGGACGGAGCTGCATCCGGGAGACTGGCACAGCTGGGGTGAAGGGCTGAGGGAGCAGAGGAGAAAAGGGACTGCGTCTTTGCATTTGTGGTGGCACTTTGGTGGTTTCAGAGCCCCAAGCATTAAGAATTTCTGTTCTTAGCACGTGTAAAGTAAGGTTGACCTGGCTTTCTTACCCCAACATTCTCGAGTATCTGTATCATTGTAATTCTTGTATCAGCTATAATATTTATTTTCACTTTTTCTCGTTTGTAATTCTTAGCTTGGTGTAAAAATTGCCAAAGCTATTGCCTGCCACAACTTTGTGAAAGCCAAAAGGAGGCTGAAAATTCACAGGTTGCTCGAAAAAGAAGAAACTTGCCTGGGGGTGAGTTTTAAGAATTTTTTTTTAAATTAGCGATTCTACCAACTTCATAGCAATTACAGAAATCCTGTGATACATTTTGTGAATCTAGTTTGTGCATAATTGTTATTCATTTTATTCTTTGGATCTTTGCTGCATGTTTATCAGATTATAAATATAGAGGCATGTCTTCATCCTATTTGATTTTTATTTTGTAATTGATGGAGTGTGCAAAAACTTCTTTAAGTTTATTTTACTTTGGCACTTAGTAAACATGTTACTTCAGTAAAGTATTTAGAAATGAATTGAGATTTTCATCTTCTTCATTTTAGATTTGAAGCAAAGAAGAGGTGGGAAACCAAAAGCAACATGGGATATATGTGACTTGCCAGAGTTCTTCAAGACCTTTGCGGCTTCACTTGAGTCTTCAGTTGCTCAGTTTACTACAAAGATTTTCCTGCTTATGTTAACTATGTCAGAAAATTGATGGAAATAGAAAAAAATCAGCATAAAATTTGGGAGTTGATTATCAAATCGTTTTCAGTCTTTTTCTAAAGAGCCCGTCCCATTGAAGTGAGTGAAATAGACCATCCCATTATTTGTGCAAGTAATCTAAGCATATATACGAGGGGGATAAAGGTAGGATTTTTTTATTGATTTATATAGACCTCCAGTATAAAATCAGTTTTACTTTTCCTCCATTTGCTGGAGCATAGCCAGTGAGCTCCTTGTACTTTCTTATCTGCACTCAGTGTAACTGCACTGACTCTGGAGTTGTTTTTACGATGGGCATTTGTTTATAATGGATTAGCCATAAGTGCAAGAAAGATCCTGTGTTTACAGATGCCTTTATCTTAATGTTACAAAAGTAATTATCGGTTCTTTATTGTAGGCAGCAGAGTTGATATTTCATAGTAACATAATAAAGGCAGTTGATTCATCTTTGTGTACCTTCAGGTTAAATAACACCATTTTAAAAAAGGACAGAATCTAACAGTATTTGGAGAATGATTTAAATTCAGATTCTCTGCCTGGAAATGTCTTCCTAAATATCTCTCTCAGCCGTGTCATTCTTTAAATTATGAGATGGTTCTTGGAGAAATTGATATAACGGTATTAGACAGTTGTAACTCAAGACCTTGTAACTTTGAACCTTCTAAGAACAAACAAGATTTGATAGTTTTCTCTCCTCTTCCCCATTGCTCTGGGAAACACTGAGTGATTGCATAAGGATAAAGAAGATTGGCGCCCTTCTAAGTGGTTTTCACTACATATGTGTTTCAGAGTCCCAACTAGAAAGGGCTTTGAGAAATTGTCTCAAGCTGGTGGACAAGCCCACAGCTGGATGCTGTGATTTTTTTTTTTTTTTTTGGCAGGCCTGGGTTATTTTGTCAGCTCCCTCTTGGTGCCCAGTAGAGGTAAAGAACTGCTTATTGTGGTTTCCATCTTGTCCCTTCCTGCTACTTCATCAGAGGTTTTCTAACCATCTGATACAAACTTTCTCTCAGTTGGTAGTATAAATTCAGGAACATAGAAAATGAATCATGGTGATGGTATTATTTTGTTAATTTTAGACTTACAAATAGTAACCAAATTTTACTAATTTATGGTGACGTATTTAATGTTTTTTTCCTGTTCTGGAATAAGTGAGCAACTTGTTGCTATTTGAAAGAAAATCATATCTTGGTTCCACTTAGATGATGAAAACTAGTATAGTAGAGATGGCACCCACCAGTGCTCTTGCCTGGAAAATCCCATGGATGGAGGAGCCTGGTAGGCTGCAGGCCATGGGGTCGCTAGAGTCGGACACGACTGAGCGACTTCACTTTCACTTTTCACTTTCATGCATTGGAGAAGGAAATGGCAACCCACTCCGGTGTTCTTGCCTGGAGAATCCCAGGAATGGGGAAACCTGGTGGGCTGCTGTCTGTGGGGTCGCACAGAGTCGGACACGACTGAAGTGACTTAGCAGCAGCAGCAGTATAGTAGAGAAAGTGAGATTTTAGGGAATTGTGCCCCTACTTATGGACTTCATTGTGAAAAGATATTCAGACCAAACATTGGAAACTCTTATATTTTAAGACAATATTCCCTGTTGAGTTTTATAGATATAATCATACAGCCTTTACCTGTAACGTCTTACTTCAGGCTCCTAGTAGGTGAATGCAAACTTAGAATATAGGAGATTTTCCTCTAAAAAAAAAAGATTCATCTGGGGGAAATATCCACTGCACAATCCATTGGTTTTGTCTGAAACATGGAAAACGTTCTGTTTGAGCAAGCAGATAGTGTAACATTCTCACGTACGGGGCTCCAAGACCGTCGTCTCCCTGCATTGTCTGTTCACCTTTTCCCACTTAGCTACCTCCTTAGCATATGTCAGGACCCCCGTGGGCACGTTTCCCCTCTCTTCTCATGGTGAGGCCTGGCCAGAGTGGTCACCTGTAGGGTCTGGTTTGGGAGCCCCTGACCCAAAGTCCAGCTGTCTAAACCCTTCTTCCACCTGCCCTGGGGCCAGCAGTTGCTCATTCCTTCCACTCAGGAGTCCCACATGGATGAGGACATTTTCCCTGAGTGGACGGCATTATGGTGGAATCAGGTCTCGGGATTCACTGGATAAGAGGAGCCATGTTGCAGAAGTCCCTTTCTCTTCGAGTCCTGGCTTGTGAAAGAGTCCGAGATCATCCAGCAGAAGGAGTGGGAGGAAGAGGATTTGAGGAAGAGGAAGGCACTGGTTTTCTTGGGTTAGCCCTGCTGGCATATCATTTGGGACCACTTTATTTTTAATCTGCTTTAATTTGAGTTTTCCTCATTAAAGCATTAAAATGGGGACATTATTCTTAGAAAACCCAGAGTGCCCCAAAAGTATAGTCATTTGTCCTCTCCATCTGGTGACTGAAATAAGGGTTCTCTTTGGATCAGTAATAATTACAGTTCCTGAAGCTTTAACATGTGCATTTACTACCATCAGAATGCCTGAATTAGATTAGCAATGTAAATGTCAGTTATTGTTAACTGAGATTAATATGTTTCAGGCCATGGGTATGCCATTAATGTAACTGTGATTTACTGTTTGAGTACTTCAGGCTAAAACACCTTACTAAAGAACAATAATTTGGGGCTTTGCAGCCCTGGTTCTGAGAAGTAAAGTTGATAGTGCATTCCTCTTTGGAAGCCCTCAGGATGTTTCTGATTTTCCCCAGAACGTTCTCATTTCTTTCACCAAAAGGAGAGTTTGAATATATAATCTCAGGTTTGCTATAATTAGTTCTGATGACAGACCTAAATACCTTGGCCCAAACTGTAAATCAGTAGTTAAACAGGTTTCTGCAACTGATCATAAATCTCAAACTCCATATTTTAAATGTGCTTATTTTTTTTTTAGCGAGAGAGCTAAGAAAGGAGCAGGCCAAGGATAGGAATAAAATGTTACCTGAACTTTGGCTAACAGCTTGAAAGTTCATCTTTAAAATGTACCAAGTTCCCTAATGCCTTTTGTCTAAAATGTTGTCTTGTAAATATTATAATAACTTAGCTTATTCTTCACTCTGATGAGACAAGTTTGAACTTAATTCTTGTTTATATATTTTATCTGTTTATTTGTTGGCAAGCAGGAGCTGCCCCGGCTGCTGTACGTGGGCTCCTCGTTGCAGCGGCTTCTCTTGTTTGGAGCAGGGGCTCTGGAGCACAGGCTCGGTAGCTGTGGCTCATGGGCTTAGGTGCTCCGAGGCATGTGGGATCTTCCCAGCCCAGGATCGGACCTGCTTCTGTTGCACTGGCAGACGGATTCTTTACCACTGAGCCAGCAGGGGAACCCCTGAACTTAATTCTTCAAAGATGAATATTAATTTTCAGATGTTCAAATTTTCATTTGTTGGGTAAATATGTCACATTTTTAGAAAGGTATGTCCTGCTAAACTATAAAAAACTATCGGGTTGATCCTTAAAAAAATTGCTGACAGTTGGCATCTTACTTCAGAGGTAAGGTTTTGAGGAAACAACAACCTTAAGTCAGGCCCCCATTTTGGAAAATTAGTGAAACCTGGTTAACTTCAGAACCAACTGAAATAATTCAAGTTTTTCTATGTTGGCAGAAGTCGCTTTATTTTTAGTATCTGGCAGAGCAGCAAATGCTCTGCATGTCAATTTAATGTTTTTTGAAGCCAACTGTTTATTCATTGGCTTAAAATTTACACTCTACTAAAGTCTTTGCCTTGACTTCCATGAAACAAATAGTAATATTTGGACAAAATATGTGAGCGGAAATCTTTCTCCAAGATGAGTATTTGTGGCATCAGTGCCTTCCATCATGATAATAGATCAAAAAAAAAAAACAAAAAACACTTTGAAAAGGCTAAGTCAAAGCCAGGACAGTGCAGTTCAAGGAATTAATTTTTATTATGAAATAATCAGAGCATCTTTCTAGATTTTCAGGTTTTTAAACTGTTAAGAAATGGAATCTTTATAGAGTAAATTTCAGTGAACTGTCAAAAGATTAGTTTATTGATGTATGTATTTATTCTTGACCTTGATAACATTCTGAGACAGTGAGACCTGTTTTTCTATTTTTGAGGTTTTGGGGAGGGTGGGTTGCTCTGTAGATTTTGACAACATGAACAGAGCTGCATTCTTTAGTCTTTATTATTTCGTCCTCCATATTACTCACTGTAAAAGACGCATGCATGCACGCACTCATTCAGTGTTGTAGCTGTAATCAGCACAAAGACCGACTGGGGAAAGGATTCTCAACTCCAGTTAAGAATATGGAAGCGTGTAGCAGATCATGATGATATGGAGAAACTTGAGAGTCAAACCATCTGTGCCCTTGGGTCTCAGTGAAGTGTATTGTTTCTTCATCTCCTCCGATCTGTGAGCGTTCTAGAGACGTGTGTTCATTTTGCTAGAATTTCTTCAAACACAGCAGTACTATCAGAGATCTTCTAGCCACTCTAGCTTTTGTGGCCTTGATCCCTGGAACATAACCACAGGCCTTTGATGGGACTATCCATTAAATGCCATGCAGTATGGTGGGTGTTTAGAGGTGCTTTTCAAATCAAGAATTAGCTGAGAGATAATCATCTTTTTATTAGCATTAGTAATTCCTTTTTACATTCAAGTAAGAAAGCATAAGACTTTTCTGAGTAGGATGGAATTTAGAAAAAAAATTATTATGTCCAGACCAGGTTTCTTAAGGAAACAGAATAAAAGGGACTGGTGGGACGGGAAGGTATAGTGTCCAAGAAGAGCCTTGGCCCCTGGCCGCTCCTGCCCCAGGGTCCTTCCTGTGTCCTCTCTGGCATCATTCTAGAAGGCCCAGCCCACACCCCCTGCCCAGGGCCCATGGGCCGCCTCTTGCTGAATTGCTGCAGGGGGCCTGCTCTGTGACAGGTATGGAATGAGGTAATCTTTCCCACCTCTAATTTCTGAAAGGTGTGTCTGTCCAGTTATTACTTGTTCATTGAACTGAAAGGTTTAGAAACCAACAGCTATGGTACAAGCTGTAATTATTGATGTCTGTTTCATATTCATCTGTAAGTTCTGGCATTTGATCAAGAAGTTAGTATATCACTTCATCTTCAGGCTGAATAGGCCTCAGCTATAAACGTTATATTTTTTGATGGATAGTATACAATTACAACTGCCCAGAATAAAAAGTTTTCATTTGTAATGTGAGTGATACTAGAAGAAGTAATTATGGATGTCACAGGGAGTAGTGAAACAATGAAGCCTCACGTTGCTTCCAAATTCCTCCCTACTTAATATCTGAAAGACACTGACTGAACACCTGCCCTGTTAGACACTAAGCTAGCTCATGCTGATGCAAAAGCGAATGTGCACAGTCTGCTGGGAAATGTTTAGGAAGCATGTTTTGGACAACTTGATTTTCAGGTAGGCTGTTAATAATACAAAGGGGCTTCCCAGGTGGTTCAAGTGGTAAAGAGTCCACCTGCCACTGCAGGACACATAGGCAGGATCATCCCTGTGTCGGGATGATCCCCTGGAGGAAATGGCTACCCACTCCAGTATTCTTGCCTGGAAAACCCAAGAAATAACCTGGAAGAAAAGTGAAAGTCACTCGGTTGTGTCTGACTCTTTGTGACCCCATGGACTATACAGTCCATGGAATTCTCCAGGCCAGAATACTGGAGTGGGTAGCCTTTCCCTTTTCCGGGGGATCTTCCCAACCCAGGATTGAACCCAGGTCTGCATTGCAGGCGGATTCTTTACCAGCTGAGCCACAAGAGAAGCCCAAGAAATAACCTACATGTAATAAATAACCTAGATGTAAAATTTTTAATTACATGGGCACACTTTCTTTTCTCTGCAGGATGTGAAGTCTCCTCACTGGTCAGCTTGGCTACAGTCATTCATTAGCTTAGCACTCACCTCACAGGGACTGACACCCTGACTTTCACTGATGAGATCCTAAATTAAGGCTGTGGGAATTGTGGGAGAGCGTGGGGAGGGGGGAGGGGGGGAGACTTGACAACATTTGTTGACTGCACAGGGCGTGGTACGGTTGGGTGCCCATGTATGGTGATGTAGGTTGAGTGAAGCAGGTAGCAGAGAGCAGGTAATATAGGTAGAGTTTAGTAATTTAGTCGTGTGAAATCAGACATTTAATACCCTGATGCTGGGGAAGACTGAAGGCAGGAGGAGAAGGGGGTAACAGAGGATGAGATGGTTGGATGGCATCACTGACTTAATGGACATGAGTTTGAGCAAATTCCAGGAGACGGTGAAGGGCAGGGGAGCCTGGCGTGCTGCAGTTCATGGGGTCACAAAGAGTTGGGCATGACTTAGAAACTGAACAACAGCAGCGTTATTTAGTGATGTAGATGATACTTAGACACACTGTGTCAAGCAAAGCACCCCTGGAATTTCCTTCTGGAAGGTCAGAAGAGAAGAAAACAGGTAGAGCCTTATTTAAAAGATGGAGTGTCAACAGAAACACAACACCGCTGAGCCACTGAGCAAGGTAACAGTGGCATCAGAAAGCCTGGTGATCTGGGTCAAATCCAAGGTTTAAATCTGCATCACAATAGGTGGTGCCTCAGATCAGGTTTCCTAGAAGTAATGTCCCAGATGTCTTCTGAAAGCAATTTATAAATGTGTGCATTTCTGGAGACACCTGTAAGGGAGAGAGTGAAGCCCATGAGGAAGTGAAAGAGCTGGTCAGGCCATGGCTCTGTGAACCACGCACTTCAAAGGAGCTGGCTCCTCACCCCTCAGCCCAGTCAGCCGGGGGCTGTGAGTTTTTCCTGGCGCACCACTTCCCTGGGCAAGGGGGCCTCCCCTGGTGGAGGGCACTTCTGTCAAAGAGGGGCAGCCTGGCACTGCTGCTGGCTCTAGCCCCAGTTGGGGGATGGATAAACCCCGCCAGCCCCATACACACCAACACACACAGTAAAGTGAGGTGGATATGTGTGTGGACGCAGGTCAGTCCTGATCATGGCAGTGGGCTCAGCTCTACCCAGGGAGGTTATTTGAACCAACAGCGTGAGCTGGTGGCTTGAAGTCAGAAGGGTTTAAACAATCTGCCCCTTATCTGATAGGGTTTCCCTGATAGCTCAGTTGGTAGAGAATCCACTTGCAATGCAGGAGACCCTGATCTGATTCCTGGGTCAGAAAGATCTGCTGGAGAAGGGATAGGCTACCAGTATTCTGGCCTAGAAAATTCCATGGACTGTATAGTCCATGGGGTCACAAAGAATTGAACATGACTGAGCGACTTTCCCTTTCACTTGTCTGATATCTTGATTCCATGAGAAACAGATGCCTGCTAGTGGTGGGTCGAAGCCTGCTGGATTCAAAATCAGAAGTGATTATTGATTCCAGTAATAAATGAAACCCCTTAATAACTGTCCCTGAGGTGTGTGAAAATTGAGCTGCTTAAAGGTTTTAAAAACTCATGATCAGGGACTTCCCTGGCAGTCTAGTGGTTAATACTCTGTGCTACCAGTGCAGGGAGTACTGGTCAGGGAACTAAGATCCCATATGCCTTGTGGCACAGCAAAAAGATAAAAAAACCTAATTAGCATTTGCAAGCACACCCATGAGCAACTGTGAGTACAGCAGGTGCTGTACAAGGGTTTGGACACTGGATAAAATTTGAAACCATCTACTACTAGAAGATATTTGCTTAAATAGGTATATATCTTACAGTTGCAGATGATTTCAATTTCTGTCCTTTTCCAGCTTCCCAGATGGCGCTTGTTGTAAAGAACCTGCCTGCCAATGCAGAAGACAAGAGACACATGTTCGATCCCTGGGTCAGGAAGATTCCCTGGAGGGGGCATGGCAACCCACTACAGGATTCTTGTCTGGAGAATCCCCATGGACAGAGGAGTCTGGCAGGCTACAGTCCATAGGCTCGCAGAGTTGGACACAGCTGAAGTAACTTAAAACATGCACTTAAATAGGTAGATAAATGTATGTACATATAGTTACAGACAGGAGAGCTCCCAAAGTAAGTTCAGTGGAACCTTGGGCCATTAAGAAAAACAGGTTTCTGTGGTTAAATGCATTTGGGAACCACTGCATGTTATTGCCACTGTGACCTTGACAGCTGTGACTTTATCAGCACCTCAAGGCCTCTGAGAAGTCAGTAACCCTCTGCTGGTATTTATCACAGTGCTTCTCAAATTTGTTGAACAATGTGATCTTTTCTGTTTTTTTTTTCCACCCACCACTTATTAACAATCCACATGTTTACTCACAATACTCTGGGGAACAAACCTAACTGTATAACATCTAGAATAGTAACATTTTAGAGTATATAACACTTCTCTTGCTCTGGGGAAAATCTGTCTGGGAAGGGCCTCTGTGATTTCTCCCTTTAGATTTTAGCTGAACCACACCCCCCGCCCCCAATCCCACCCATTCCCATCCTCTACTCCCGAGTTTTCCTTGGTATTACTTTCCAGGGCATGGAGATCATGTCCTCTGTACCCTTATAGTGATGATTTCTGAGTCCAATCCAGACCTACTGAATCTCTGAGCATGTGGCTTGGAACTGTTTTGTTTGATTTTAAAGGTCTCTGTGGTTTCTAATGCAGCTAGACTGGCACAGAATTACAGGCCAATAGTTTATGTGGGAGAAATATCAATGACCTCAGAGATGCAGATGACACCACCCTTATGGCAGAAAGTGAAGAGGAGCTAAAAAGCCTCTTGATGAAAGTGAAAGAGGAGAGTGGAAAAGTTGGCTTAAAGCTCAACATTCAGAAAACAAAGATCGTGGCATCTGGTCCCATCACTTCATGGGAAATAGATGGGGAAACAGTGGAAACAGTGGCTGACTTTATTTTTGGGAGCTCCAAAATCACTGCAGATTGTGATTGCAGCCATGAAATTAAAAGATGCTTACTCCTTGAAGGAAAGTTATGACCAACCTAGATAGTGTATTCAAAAGCAGAGACATTACTTTGCCGACTAAGGTCTGTCTAGTCAAGGCTATGGTTTTTCCTGTGGTCATGTATGGGTGTGAGAGTTGGACTGAAGAAGGCTGAGTGCTGAAGAATTGATGCTTTTGAACTGTGGTGTTGGAGAAGACTCTTGAGAGTCCCTTGGACTGCTAGGAGATCCAACCAGTCCATTCTGAAGGAGATCAGCCCTGGGATTTCTTTGGAAGGAATGATGCTAAAGCTGAAACTCTAGTACTTTGGCCACCTCATGCGAAGAGTTGACTCATTGGAAAAGACTCTGATACTGGGAGGGATTGGGAGCAGGAGAAGGGGATGACCGAGGATGAGATGGCTGGATGGCATCACTGACTCAATGGACGTGACTTTGAATTAACTCTGGGAGTTGGTGATGGACAGGGAGGCCTGGCGTGCTGCGATTCACGGGGTCGCAAAGAGTTGGACACGACTGAGCGACTGAACTGAACTGAAGGATGGTGGATGGATGGATGGTTGGATGAGTGATTGTATGCATATCTGGTCCTTCCAGTCAAACCATTTGAAGTCTTGATGTCCTTGTTAAATAATCATGGCTGATTGAGAATATAAGCCTTGGGACTATTGTTCCTATTGTACTGAAAAAAAGTTTTAAACATGTTGAGAATCATTACAGTTTGTCCCCTACATACAAACGAATTCATTCCTAGAGCTGAAAGATCATCAGCAGTAGGAGACGGAGGGGGCAACCTGCGATTTTACTCACGCCTGATGTTGATGAAATGCACGTTTGCATCTTTTAAAGTTCTCACCTTGAAGGTTCATATGTAGGGGACTTACTGTATTGTATATGCTCCTGCCTTAAAGAGACACCTTAAATTTACATGCAGCATATAAAAGTGTAGCAGGTTGAAAAGTTAAAATGCTTTTCATTATACTTTCATTATATTCTTGGAAACATCTCTAAAGAAGTGGATACATGTTATATATTTTTTATAGAGGAGGAAACATAGTTGCTGGGAGATATAGGAGAGAACTCTAAAGCAAGCAGACCCTCTCTATAGCATACAAGAGCCGGGTTTAGGGCCCTGGCCAGGCCTTTGCTTTTTCTCCCTCTTCCAATGATTCTTAAAGTATGATCCATGAACTACCAGCAAGCAGAAGAATCACTTGTTAGAAATGTAAACTTCCCCATGTAGGAAGCTGGGATGGAAGAGACGAAAACAAGCCAATGAAACTTGCACATCTTATCACAAGATGTAGCTTCCCTTGTGGCTCAACTGGTAAAGAATTTTCCCTCAATGCGGGAGACCTTGAGTTCGATCCCTGGGTTGGGGAAAATCCTCTGGAGAAGGGAAAGGCTACCTACTCCATTATTCTGGCCTGGAAAATTCCATGGACTACAGTCCATGGGGTCACAAAGAGTTGAACACAACTGAGCGACTTTCACTTTCGCTTTCTTTCACTTATCACAAACCATAGGGAGAGAGGGATACCTCAGTATAAATACTGAGTCTGATTCCATTAATATAAATGCTCATATCCCCAAACAGGCTGGCTCTACTCATAAGCCACTTTCATTAAAGGAAAAAGAAAAAAGGCCAGAAAAGAAAGGTTCCGTGTCAAAGAACTCAATTGGAATCCTTGCTTGGTCCTCGCTTCCTTGCCAGCAGTGCTCAAAAAGAAAAGAGAAGAAAATCTAAAGTCCGTGTGCATAAAAGTTCCATTCCCCATGGCGGAGGGTTTAATTAAAATCTTCAGATGTTTCTCTGCAGCTTGGAAGGCAGTTTTTATGAAATTCATATATTACTAGAACTGGCTCCAACAACTCTCGAGGTCAAAAGCTTTGTACATGACGTCAGTGGATCAGGAGCTTACCGCCCTCTTCAGGATCTCGGTCCTGGTTTCTTTGCCTCCAGTCTTGTGGCGGGAAGGACTGACTGCTCCAGGAAGCAGTAGGGTGTTTTCCAAACGTGCAAATGACAGAATCCAGAAGAAATGGACTTCCCTGTAGGTTCTTCCCTGATTCTTTCAGTAAATATGTATTGAGAACTTGTCACGTGCCAGGTCCAAGTGGAAGCACTGAGGATACAGCAGTGAGCAAAACAGACAAATCCTGAAAATCATGGAGCTCGTGTGGGGAACATAGATCATAAACAAACTAGACAGCATCCTGGGGGTTCCTGGGGTGAGCTCCTGGGCCAGCAGCCCCTGGCAGGTGGAGAAATGCATGTTCTCAAGTTCTAGGACTGACACTGATGTGACAAACCCTCCAGGTGACGCTGATGTACACTCAAGTGTGAGTACTCATGCGGTGAGAAGCTATGGAGAAAAGGAGAGCATCCAGGGTGGGGGGTGGCTGATACCAGCAAATGTTAAAACAGTGAAGCCGTCACCCCCGGACTCTGGAGGAGCCCAGATTCCAATATCAGCACTCCCACTACGAACTATGTTGCCTCAAACAGGTCAACCTCTCTGTCTTGGGTCTCCTCCTGAAAAATGGAGATACGAATAGTACCTATCTTACAGGACTGTGAGGATTAAAGAAAATGATGAATATGAAAGTGCTCAGGGGACTTCTCTGGTGGTCCTGTGGCTAAGCCTCTGTACTCCCAACGCAAGAGTTCTGGGTTCAATCCCTGGTCAGGGAACTAGATCCCACATGCCGCAACTGAGTTTGCATGTCGCAAACTGAATAAGGTCCTGCCTGGTGCAACTAAGACCCGGTACCACCAAATAAGTAAACACATAAATAAATCGTTATAGCTTAAAGATCCTGGACACATAGGAAATCATATCCTCGTAGGCAGACAGTTCTCTGGGGGTTTCTTTCATTACTGCCATCTTGCAAGCATGGTGCTAACTACCCGTTGTTGCAAACTATTTTTGTGAGAGTGTTTATATATAAACAGGATTCCCTGATGGCTCAGCAGGTGAAGAATCTGCCTGAAATGCACAAGACATGGGTTCAATCCCTGGGTCAAGAAGATTCCCTGAAAAGGACATGGCAACCCACTCCAGTATCCTTGCCTGGGAAATCTCATGGACAGAGGAGCCTAGTGGGCTACAGTCCACAAAATTGCAAAGTGTCCTACATGCCTGAGCACGCACACACATGTATGCGTGTTGTGTATAAGCAGCCTCAGAAGACTGAGATGATGCTCTCTCAAAGAGCAGCCATGCTTGCTGTCCAGTATAATAAAGAATGTCCTCCTTTGGAGCTGAGGCAGCCAAGCTTACTCTCTTTATAAAGATCCGGCTCTCTAAGGAGCTTTAATGGAAGCCATGCAAGGACAGGTGTCATCAGGCCCTCTTAGTATCACACTGTTGGAATCAGTGCAGAGAGTGCGGAGACGGTGGATCTTGCTTGTGAGTACAATAAGTCCCCTACATAAGAACCTTCAAGTTGTAGACTTTCAAAGATGTGAATGGTGCAGTTTACTAATGAAGATCTGATAAAATTGAAGGCCTCGAGGAAGGACGAAGAGAGAGAAAAGAAAGAAGAAGTAACTGAAGGACCAAAGAGATTCACGATGCAAGAAATGGCAAAGGGATTTTCTTGACTTGAGGAGGCACTGTTAGATTTTTGAGACATGGGGCCCAAACGTAGAACTGTACGTGAAGGTTGCAACAGCTGTACAGAGTGCAATCCAGTGCTGCCATGTCTTCTATGATGAGAAGAAAAGAGCTACTACTCAGACATACTGGATTTTCTTTTTTTAAAAAACAGGATAGATAGAATTGAATCCAGCAAGAAACCAGAACTTATGCCATCAGCATCAGTTGTGAGTGAGATTTCAGCTTGCCCTCTGTCTCCTATTGCTGTTGATCCTTCAGCTCTACCATCTCCCACCTCTTATCCCTCCTCCGGTCAGTAACTCTTATCGCCTATTCACTCACTACCAGCTCCTGGATGCCAGTGGTCGTACTATACTACTGTACTTTTCAAGGTACTGTGCTATAAGATTAAAAATGCTTACTTTTTAAAATATTATTTGTGTCAAAGTATTATAAACCTACGACAGTACAGTGCTATCTAACTGATTGTGTTAGTGGGGTACCTAAGCTAACTGTTGGACTTACGGACAACTTGGACTTATGAAGACACTCTCAGAGCAGAACTCATTTATGTGCAGGGGATTTACTGTAATAAATTGTCCTTGGTCTCTGACTCAGGAGTCTAGTATCCTCTACCAACATCCATGACACAGTAGCAAGCTGACTTGTTGGCTGTAAGTGGGTGAAATCTCAGCCCTTTCAGAGCTCTTGATGATACCGTATGAATGTTTGTCTGAAGATGTCTTGGTGTTGCTGCTGTTATTCCCCTATGTACCAAATTTCGTAATAAACAAAAAACACACCTGGTGACTCCAGCCTTCAAAGAGTTTCCTAGTGACCCAAAGAGGTTAAATTGTCTATGTAAAGATGACATGAAAGACGGTAAAGCAGGTTTGAATCTAGATTCTGGACTCTTACTCACTATGGGCATTCTCTAAGCCTCAATATCTTATTTGTCAAGTAGTGTTAGTAATGATGCCATCCAACCATCTCATCCTCTGTCATCCCCTTCCCCTCCTGCCTTCAATCTTTCCCAGCATCAGAGTCTTTTCCAGTGAGTCAAGTCTTTGCATCAGGTGGCCAAAGTATTGCAGCTGCAGCTTCAGCATCAGTCCTCCTAATGAATATTCAGGACTGATTTCCTTTAGGATGGACTGGTTGGATCTCCTTGCAGTCCAAGAGACTCTCAAAAGTCTTCTCCAATACTGCATTTCAAAAGCATCAATTCTTTTGAGCTCAGTTTTCTTTATGGTCCAACTATCACATCCATACACAACTACTGGAAAAACCATAGCTTTACTATGGACCTTTCAAAGTAATGTCTCTGCTTTTTAATATGCTGTCTAGGTTGGTCATAGCTTTTCTTCCCAGGAGCAAGAATCTTGTAATATCATGGCTGCAATCACCATCTGCAGTGATTTTGGAGCCCCAGAAAATAAAGTCTGTCACTGTTTCCATTGTTTCCCCATCTATTTGCCATGAAGTGATGGGACTGGATGACATGATCTTCATTTTTTGAATGCTGAGTTTTAAGCCAGCTTTTTAACTCTCCTCTTTCACTTTCATCCAGAGGCTCTTCAGTTCCTCTTTACTTTCTGCCATAAGGGTGGTGTCATCTGCATATCTGAGGTTACTGATATTTCTCCCGGCAATCTTGATTTCAGCCTGTGCTTCATCCAGCCTGGCATTTCTCATGATGTACTCTGCATATAAGTTAAATATTCAGGGTGACAATATACAGCCTTGACTTACCGCTTTCCCAATTATATGGTTGGTTGTTTGTAAAGATTTTATTACTGTACATAAAACTCCAGCACATAATTTATATTCAGTCAATGTTATTCACTTCCCTTGGCTGCAACAGTGTGGTTTAGTGGACCATTCTCTTTCATGACTGCGTCCCAAAGACTTTTATAATGGCTGGCACATAGCAGATGTTCAAAAAAAAAAAAGACTGAATGAACCCAAGTATCTACTATATGATTAATAAAATCTGAAAAAAAGGTTTTTGGCCATGCCATGTGGCATGTGGTATCTTAGTTCCCTGACTAGGGATTGAACCCAAACTCCTGTCACTGGAAATAGACTTAACCACTGGGCAGTCAGGGAAGTCCCTAATTAATAATTCCCATTTTCTCTTCCTTTGGAGACGTTTCTGCTCTAAAATGTCCTCAGTACATTTTTCTGAAATCAAAAATTCTTGACAAAGCTCCTCATTTCCTCAACTTCCTCTCTGCCACTGGCTTTTAAACTTGTGGAGGCCACAGAAAGACCCTCTCTGTGAAAAACACACATGTAAACATATACACAGCATTTTGGCATGAACCCAGTGGTTCTTGGTTCTCCTAAACCCATCCAACTTAGAGGACCCCATTTAAACACTTCTGTTCTACAGGACACAGTCCACTAAGATAAGAAGGCCAAGAAAGCCCATCCCCTCTGTTCCAAATCAACAAGCTATTATGGACAATCTATATAACACAGTGGCTATTTCAACCTTCTCGTCAAGTCTGCCCCCTTCATGGATCACAGCTTGTCATGGTGAAGGGGTTTGCGTAACTCAACGCTATGAGCCATGCTGTGTAGGGCCACCCAAGACGACCCAAGACGGACGTGTCATAGTGAAGAGGAAGACGAGGTAAAAGGAGAAGGGGTGGCAGAGACTGAGATAGTTAGATAGTATCACTGACTCCATGGACATGAATCTGAGCAAACTCCAGGAGATCGAGAGGGACAGGGAGGCCTGGGCATGCTGCAGTCCATGGGGGGTGCAGGGGGTGGGGTGGGTAGCCACAAAGAATCAGACATGACTTAGCAACTGAACAACAGCAAAAGCCAAGTCTACATAAAACCTACTTCCCATATACTTGTGATTTAGGGGCGCAAAGCTGAAGGAATTCAGATACTTTGAAAGTGAAAGTAAAGTCGCTCAGTCATGTCAGACTCTTTGCGGCCCCGTGGACTGTAGCCTACCAGGCTCCTCCGTTCGTGGGATTCTCCAGGCAAGAGTACTGGAGTGGGTTGCCATTTCCTTCTCTAGGAGATCTTCCCACCCCAGGGATCAAACCTGGGTCTCCCGCATTGCAGGCAGATGCTCTACCATCTGAGCCACCATACTTAGTTTCCTTAAAATAGGCTTGTGATCTTTGAATAAGCTCATGGAAATGTTATTTGTAAAAATAGGTTCATTCAGTCTCACTGATCATGCTTATCATCCCGAGAAGTCTTAATGTACTTTCTATATTTCCCCTCTCCTTCCATTCTCTAGTTGGAAGTATCTAACATTGACCTAACATTGATAGTATCACTTAGACAGTGATACTATCTAACATTCTCTAGTTGGAACACCCAATAGTCAAAGAATTATCAGCCTTCTCTGGGCCCTAGAAAACTGGGCAGTCAAGGCGTTTCTGGACGCCGAAAGGAGAATTGAATGGGAGAAGACTTTCTGAAATGCATCACATCAAGTGCTATGTTTAACCTCAAAAACACTTCACCAGGGTTGGTAATTGATTGACAGGGAAACTCAAAGGAAGACATGGGGAATGGATGAAAATACGTAAAACTGCCCAAAGGAAGAACCTGAAGAGTGCAGGCATAGATTTTCTAGGATGAACGTATAGGCTTTCACGTATTCACGAATTAGGCAGTGAATTTTCTCCATTTGGAAGCTTAAAAAAGAGAATGATCTGCTGCCCAAGACAAAGAAGAAAATAATGTGGGCCCAGAGGGAACTGTCGCTCATACCTGCACTGTCCAGGGGGCTGCAGGAGGATTAGACCCCCATTTTGGCTTCTCTAGAGTGAAGCAGTGAAACAGTGTCTAGTAGTTGCTAGGCAACCATTAGCTCATTGCTCTGCCCTTTTCCATTAAACATTATCTGCCTTCCTAGATTGTTTTAATTTATATTTTTAAACAGGGAAGGTAAGGCAACAGAGAATTATCAGTGTGACCTAACACTAAAAATGCATTTGAGCTAAAGGTTTTTGCAAAGGTTAGATCCCTCTTGGGTAAGATGTTAAAATTAGTGACCGTTGACTAAAACCTCTTCCCTCAAACATTTCATCACTTGACCTCATGTTTCCCAGTGCCAAAAATAACACTGGAGGCAGAAGATAATCTCTGAAGGTTGTAAACCTTAAGGTCACAGGTTTTTACATTGATTCAGTTTGATTCATTCTCTCAGTGCTCTGCTCTGACCTACCCCAACCTAGAGCTTGTTGTAAAGCAAGTTTATCAGCAAAGAATGGCTGTTCAAGGTGGTAAAATGGAGTTCTGGCTCTGCTCAGCTTTGCAGGCAACTGAAATCATGTTATTCACAGTATCTGAGCAGAGAGATAGGGAAAGACCACCTGTTTATGTAAGGAACAATTTCTGGAACATAAAAATGAAAAGTACCCGAAAGACAATATGAGTCTTTGTCCAGAAACTCATGTGCATTCAAGTGCATTCAAGTTTTAGAGATACGTTTGTGACTTTTACAAAAGAGGATGAGGAGGTACTTAGCAAAAAGGGTACAGAATCAGAATAGGAGATCTACTGTTTGCCTGCTATGGACCATGCACATAGGGTCTTTTTTGAATTTCAGTGGGTTCACTGTTTGGCTCAGGGACCTATCTGGGAAGGGATTCAGGGTGGGGGGAGATGAATTCCACAGATGGGGGCTCAGACACTTAAAGCTGCATTTATAAGTTAGCTCTCTCACTTCCGTACATATCCAAGATAAAGGAGATGAGAGTGGGCATAAGGTCTGGGAGAGTGAAACGTGCAGCTAACTAGATTCCAAGCCTGGTTCTCCTGCTCATAAGTTGTGTGACCTTGGGCAGCTTTCCTGTGTTGTTTATCTGTAAATGAGGGTAATAATGCCTACTTCATCAGGGCTGTTATGAGAACTAAACAATATAATGGATAGTAAATTGCAGTCACCATTATTATTACTCTATTGTTGCTAGTAAGCCACCTGCACTACCAAGAGTGCTTCTCTACTGTAGAGAAGCGCTGGGTCACGTTGCCCCTCTCAGATGTCTGCTGTTCTTCCAGACTGTATCTAGTGTTCTAAATGCAACTTCTTCCGGACTGGAAGAGTATACGTACTATATGATTCCAACTATATGACAGTCTGGAAAAGGCCAAGATTTGGAGACAATAAAAATAATCAGGGTTTACCAGGGCTGGGGCTGAGGGATAAGAAAAGAGATGAAAATGTGGAGCACAGAAGATCTGCGGGGCAGTGAGCGCACTCTGTATGATATAATGACGGATCTGGGTCATACATTTGAATGAACACCGAGAGTGAACCCTAAGGTCAGCGGTGGCCTTTGGGTGATTATGATGTGACAGTCTAGGTCCATCCTGGTAACGAATGTATCACTCTGAGAAGTAATACTGATTATGGAGAAGGCTATGCAAGTGTGGGGTCAGGGCATATGGGACAGCTCTGTATCTTCCTCTCAATTTTATTAGAAACTTAAAACTGCTCTTTAAAAAATTATCTTTACATTAAAAAAAAGAGAGAGAATGTAGGCTTCCCTCTTGCCATCACTTTCCTCTGCAAGCTTACAGTCCAGTGCAGGAGAAAAAATTATCAGACTCACTCAAATAGATTAAGAGTAAACTGGGGTAAGGGGGCTTCCCTGGTGGCTCAGTGGTAAAGAACCCGTCTGCCAATGCAGGAGACTTGGGAGATGCAGGTTCGATCCCTGGGTGAGGAAGATCCCCTGGAGAAGGGAATGGCAAGCCACTCAAGTACTCTTGCCTGGGGAATCCCATGGACAGAGGAGCTTGGTGGTCTATAGTCCATAGGGTCACAAGAGTTGGACATGGCTTAGCAACTAAAAAGAACAAACAACAAAAACTGGGGTAAACGGTGTAAAGGAACTCTTGATTCTAGGCGAGGCCACAATGAATGGACATGACTGGATCAAGATCCAGGAGGACCTGTGAGATGTCCTTGAGGACAGGGGAGTGGGATTCAGCTCTGAAAAGGCGAATCCATGGAAGCGAGGGGACACACAAGGGGACAGTCTACATGAGGCCCCTGGTGCAGGGAAGTGGCACACTTGGAGGCTCAAGGCTGTTGGGGTAACTAAGAGAAATCCAGGAATGGATTGGTCAGGGGCAAAGCTGCAGGTCAGGTACAGCAGAAGTCCGGCCTACTTGCACAGCATGTTGATAACCCAACTGGGGCTGTGATTTCAATGACAGTGTTTTAGGTCTTTCCTTCCAAATGAGTCGAATTCTCTGAAGACTCTATCTTTCTTTCCTTAGAGGTTGAAGGCTTGCTTACTAAGACTCCGGGACCTAAATGACTAAATAGATGGGCGTCTCAACTTCTGGCATGTGTACCTCCCCTTATCCCCTGGGTTTGGTGTGTTTTCCTTACTCCTACCATGTCCAATGGGCTTCCCAGTTGGCGCAGCAGTAAAGAATCTGCCTGCCAATGCGGGAGACACAGGAGATGTTGTCCTTGGATTGGGAGGATCCCCTGGAGGAGGGAATGACAACCCACTCCAATAATCTTGCCTGGAAAATCCTATGGACAGAGAAGCCTAGCGGGCTACAGACCAGGGGATCACAGAATCATGTATGACTTGCCCAATACAAAAACCACACCACCACCACCATGTCAAATATCTCTCAGTCTAGACATTCTGTTTGTCTTCTCCACTGACAGGGTGGGGAAGGATATCATAAAAGCCACATGCTTATAAACAGATTTTCCATCTGTGCCCCTTACTTGTCCAACCACCCTTCACTCTCATGTCCAGAGGTGACTGGAGTTATTATAATGTCTATACCCTGTGTGTACTTAGTGGGTCTTGGCTTTCCCCATTGGCCCCTTAAGGATCTAATCATCTCAGGTTTACTTTATTCTTTTCAGCTTCTATTAACTTGGTTGCTAATGACTCTTTTTCTATTTATTGTCCTTGTAGATACATCCTTTGAAAAATGATTTTACTACTATCTGGTGAAAGGAATAAAAGTTGATATGTTCCATCTACCATTCTTGTCCAGAATTCTTAGTTGTTTAAAATCAACTCCATGAAATGTGATATATGTACAATAAGCTTCATCCATTTAAAATGTCCAATTCAAAGATTTCCTAGGGGTCCAGTGGCCAAGGCTCCATGCTCCCAATGCAGGGGTCCTGGGTTTGATCCCTGGTCAGGGAACTAGACCCCACATGCCACAACTAAAGATCTTGAATGCCACAATTAAGACCTGGCACAGCCAAATCAATCAATCAATTTTTTAAAAATTAAAAAATAAAATGTGCAATTCACTAGTTTTAACAGAAGTATATACCTAGAAACTTCTACCATAATTAAGATACACAACATTTCCCTCACCCCCAAATAGTCCTGGTGCCCCATTTGCAGTCCAAACCTCCCTCCAGTGTCTCACGTGGAAATAGTGTTTTTATCATGATAGATTAGTTTGTATTTTCTATAACTTCATAAAAATAAAATCTCGCAATATTTACTCTTTTTGGTCTGGTTTTTTTACTCAGCATAATGATTTTGAGATTCATTCCTGTTGATGCATAGACAGTGGTTTACTCTTTTGTATTACTAAGTAGTCTTCCATTGTGTGGGTATACCACCAGTTGTTTATCCTACTGCTAAAGGACATTGTTTCTAGTTTGGGGCTATCGTGACTAGGTCTGCTGTAAAGATTTGTGCACAAATCTTTGCGTGGAAACTCTCATTCATTTTTTTTTTTTTAGAATATTTATTTGGCTGTACCAGCTCTTAGTTGCAGCACGTGGATCTTTGATCTTCATTGTGGCATGCCGGATCTTTAGCTGTGGATTGTGAACTTCGTAGTTGGGGCACGTGGGATCTAGTTTCCTGACCAGGGATTGAACCTGGGTCCCCTGCATTGGAAGCTCAGATAGCCACTGGACCATCAGAGAAGCCCTTCCTTCATTCTTAATTTAGCTATTTCAATAGCCACTTACTGAGTCTTGCTGTCCCAACCTTTCCCTATGCCAGTATAGCCTGCACATTGCTTCCAGAACATTCTTCCTAATGCACAGCTCTGATCTCATACCTTTAAAGATGTCTCATAGTCTATAAGTAAAAGTCAATATTTTTTACTGCCAAAAGCATTCACATATCTTTTCACATCACTCATAATCCACCTCTCCTCTGACCACATCAAACCTACTCTCCGGAAGATCCCTTCACACACCTGGATCCCTGGACCTTCCCCTTCCCTACTCTTCCAGGAGAGCCTCCCCCATCGCTGTTCATGAGCTGTTCAGGAATGACAGCTATTACAGGAATGGAAGAAGGGCTAGTGCCTCCATGAAATTCAAGTTGGCTTGAATCTTGGCTTCCATTCTCCACCAGCCCTTGTATACCCCTCATGGACTTTGCACAGAGGTGGCATTCTACTTGTTGAGTAAACATGTGGGTAAATTTTAACTCTGTGTGTAGGATATAGTTAACAGGAGGCAATGTATCTTGCATCACTGGGAGATGAAACAAAACGTACAGGTTATCCAGGTAACCTAAAATAGTTAGTGTTGAAAATAAACACTTTATGGAAGTATTTCTAAAATGAGTGATAGATGTCTCTTCCTTCTTAACCAGATTTAACTGAACATAATTGAGACTGGATAATGGATCAGAGTAATCACTATAATCATCATTTGTAGATCTGTATGGTGATGTCAGGGGTGTCCATGGGGCAGATGTATACAGCACTTTGACTCCTTCACTAAATATCCCCATACAGCTGCACTTTTATTTCCTTTCTCCATTAGGTTGTCATTTCTGACCACACAGTGTCTAGTTGCTGCCTTCTGTTACACATAATTACCAATGAGATAGCCTGCAATATAAAGAAATGGGGTCTGTTCAACTGCATAGACTTATCAATCCTTAAAGACTGTGATCATGTGGTTGTGATAATACCATCCCAGGGACAGTATAGAGAATGGCTTAGTGGCTCGAGCTGTTTGTTAGTTGACGTAAGTTATGTCTTCAGCAGAGGAAAGAGGTCCAGAAAGCAGTGAACTGATGGAGGTGACAAACTGGTTAGCTGCAGAAATGAGACCAGAACCCAAGCTCCTAAGCTCTTGTCCCAGGACTCACTCTTTCTGTACAATTTATTTACAGAAAGTAGAGATACACAATTCTACTCTAATTTATATCTACATTTTGGGTGGCTGAGTTTCGGGAAGCATCATCATCAGATATGTGTAATTTGGCCATGTAAATATTCAGCAATGTGGATCTCCCCACTTTCTGTTCTCTGGAGAAATTATTTTTATTCTGCACAAAAGTTCTCCTCATTGCCACAATGAAGCCCATTAGGGAGTTGCTCATTGTACCATTTGGGAAGCATGTATTTGCAATTAAAAGCAATGAAGTTTCTAGGAAGTCACAGTCAAAAAATTATGCTCAGATGTGTAAGAGTGGGTCCATATGCAGAAGGAAGGGTCTAATGGGCTTGGTTGGACTGGCTTGGAAATTAACATTGCAAGGTTTTCCCTTGCAAGACTCCAAGGGAAAGAATCAGTAGGTTGGAACCAGGCTGGCTCTTTGAGAGGCTGTGATAATAACTGATTTGAGAATTCCTTGGAGGATGGGATGAAGCCCTGGACAAGGAGAGAGTCTGATAAAGGTGACTGGGCTGCTCTTCCACCTTCATACCCTTCCTCCTCTCAGACCATCTCTTTGCAGTCTTTTCTGTTGGATCCTTAAAGGCAGATCCTCAAGTCAAGTGATCTCTTGTTTATCCTTGAACCACTGTGGGTGATCACATTATTGGCCGCATTTCCTTACCTCTCTCTGTATTCATCTTTTCTTAGTGACTTTGTAGTTCTCCCACCAGCTCCATGAGCAGAATAGCAGAGTATCATTTCACGCTCCTTGAATCTGGGCTTAGCCATGTGACCTGTATTGGTTAGTGATATATGGATGAAAGGACAATTTGCCAGCTCTGATCCTGAGCTTGTATTTCCTGATCCTGAGCTTGTTGTTTGGTTCCTCTACCATCACTATAAGAGAAATATACCTTCATTAGGCAGGAGATCAACAGACCAAGAGAGACATATGGAATGTGGCTGCCCCAACCAGCCAACAGACCTGCAACAAGAGTTACCAAAATGTCTGAAGCAGTCATCAGCTGATCCCAGACTAGATCAGCCAAATCCAAGAAGACTCATAGATATAAGCAATTATAAATCATTGATAGTTTAAGCCACTGAGAATTGGATGGTCTGTTACACTGCAGAACTGATACCAACCTCCAACAAGATCTGAAAGAAAGGTCTATCAGAAAGCAAAAGAGCTGCTAAATGAAGGGTCAGGAAAAGTCCACCTACTGTGTTAGAAACAAACAGCTAACATAGATGGAGCCCTGCTTTATTCCTAGATAAGAAAGGAGAAGGAGGAGGAGGAGCATGAGGAAGAGAAAAAGAAAAAGGGAGTGAGAAGAAGGAAGGGAGGAAGGAAGGAAGGAAGAGAATTTGGGGCAATTGATTGAGAAAAATAGAGATGAGCCTACAGCTTAATAAAAGGAAGGGAACTTTGCCTGAAGATGAAGAACATCATTTTTTTGGAAAAAAAAATCACTTACCAAAGGAAGCAAAACTTTTAGATAGCTTCTGCTTGGTACTTGTAATAAAATTGGAGAAAATATGGACTTTTGAAAATAAGAAGCTAAACATAAGATAAGACAACAGTATTAACAATACACTCTCTTGGATCACTTACTCTGGTTCACTTGCTAGCTGCCACACTGTGAGGACACTCGAGTATTCCTATAGGGAGGTCCACAGGGAAGAAGCTTAGACCTCCTACAAAGAGCCAGTATCAATTTGCCAGCTTTGTGTATGAGCCATCTTGGAAGTGGGTCCTCCAGCCTTCAGATAATGGCTGTGGGAAGAGAGTGCAAGGTGGAAGGTGTGATGAAATTTGCAACCTACTCTCAGAAGTCACACTCCATCATTTCTTCAATGTCCTAGTGGTTACGTAGTCAGCTCTATTCCCTGTGAAAACAACTACACAAGAATCATGAATGCCAGGAGACAAGAAGCTTTGAGGGCCATCTTGGAGGCTGACTGCTACACTCTGTGTATGAGATACTTGCTTAGTGGAAGAATTTTTCCAGTAAACAGTAGTTGCTAACATTTATTCTGTCTTGCTATGTTATAGACCCTGTTGAACATGCTTTACATGTGTTTAACCTTCCCAACAATCCTATGAGGTAGGTATTATTATCCTCATTTTATAGACCAGGAAACTGAGGCATTAAGAGTTGGAGTAATTTACCCAGTGTCATTCACTTAGTATGGACTGGCTTCAGAAGCCACACTTTTGTAAGCACTGCATCATCCTGCCCCTTAAGCATACACAATTTTATCACTACAGCTTTTTTGCAATTATTTGGTAGGAGTGGAAGAGGAAATACCAAGAATAGGAGGGAGCTAAGAGAGGTGGGGGTGTCTTGCTTGCTACCATACTAAGAATAGCAATTCCAGAATCCAGAAGCATCTGCCCTACTGAAGAGATCGTGCTGTACCCAGTGAGCCCCTCTGCACAACGTGCAGTTGACAGCTGGCTCCCTGTTTCACCGCCTGGTGCCATCCTCATGATGCCTGCTGCTATGTAGTATATGCCACAACCAAGATGCCCAAGCGTTTTCACACCTCCCTAGAAAGGAACACAATTAACTTTCCTTTTAGATAAACTTCCCAAGCCAGTCTATTACTAGTTATCTGCTCTTTGCTGCCAGGGGGTACAGATGAGTGGGGAGAGTACCTCACTTACGTGTTTAATGAATATTGAGCTGTAAATTATAAACAAAAATTCAACCTGCTCAGAATGGCCCACTCCACTCCAGGTACACTTGACCCAGGAGGTTATGAACTTGCACCAGAAGAAAGTAACTGGGTTTCCTGGGGCTGCCTCTGAGGCTCCCAAAGCAGAACAGGACTGGGGTAGACCAGTTGTATATTGAGACTGTTGAGGCTGTATACAAGGCCACCTGCAAAGTTAGGCCACCTCCTCCTGGTCTCTCAGTCAGGTTTTGGTGTCTCAGAAGATACTTTAGTGCCAGGCTTGGACAGAAAAACCCACAGGGCTTCTCACAAAGAAATAGAAAATGTGTCTCAGAGCAGGGTGGAGACATGAGGGAATAGCCTTCAGAGGACAGTGAGTGGGCACGCTGCCATTTTTGCTGCTCTAACTTCATATTCCTTCTATTCTTTCTTTCTTTTTGGCTCAGGAGATGACTTAACATGTGGCTCACAGCTGACTCTTGTGGGGATCTTGGATAAATGATGAGAAGAAAAATAACACCTGGGTACCTTTATACTATTCCTTCTGTGCAGACCGAGGATGGAGCCAGATGGCCGCTCCGCTCCACCCCCTTTATTTATGAAAGGCTTCGCTCGCTTTTCAACAGGACAAGAGAGGGAGGGAGGGACACTGGAGTTTCGAGTTCAGGGACAGGAAACAGTGTGTATGAGAAGCATCCCTGGTAAGCCATTGAATATGGACATGGTCACTGGGGCCCGTGTCACTGGGGCCCTTTCTCTTCCAAAAGCCCTTAGCTTGTGGTCCAACCAAGGACTGCTGGTGGTCATAAGAAGAAGAGCATAATACTAAGCACTTGTACAGCACTTCCCTTGTAGCTCAGCTGAAGAATCTGCTTGCAGTGCGGCAGACCTGGGTTCAATTCCTGGGTTGGGAAGATGTCCTGGAGAAGGTAAAGGCTACCCACTCCAGTATTCTGGCCTGGAGAATTCCATGGACTGTGTAGTCGCTGGGGTCGGAAAGAGTTGAACATGACTGAGCGACTTTCACTTCTATTTCATAGTGACTTCCTGGTAGCGCAGGTGATAAAGAATCCACCTGCAGTGCGGGAGACCTGGGTTTGATCCCTGGGTTGGGAAGATCCCCTGGAGGAGGGCGTGGCAACCCACTCCAGTATTCTGGCCTGGAGAATCTCCATGGACAGAGAGACTGGCAGGCTACAGCCCATGGGGTAGCAAAGAGTCAGGCACAGCTGAGCGACTAAGCACAGCACATGGTACTTTCACGGAGCCAGGCTGTCTTCAAAGTGCAATGTGTAGCAGTCTCTTGCAGTCATAAATGCATTCTTATTCCATTTTCATAGGTAAGAGAAATGAGGCACAGAAAGATTAAGTTATCTGCTCAGGTTTATCCACATGTAAATGGTAGGGCCAGGAACTCAGACTCAGGCAGTCCAGAGCCCATGTTCGTAACCACCATCCTTTATTGCTTTAAAGCAGGGGGATCCCTGAAGCCATCTGACCAGGTTTCCCAAACACCGCTCTCTCCTAAATGACTCTCATTAGTTTGCAACATCTGTGTCCCACTTCTAATGTCACTTACCTAACATTCTGAATTAATCACTATGTTTAATTAAACGGTAAAGAATCTGCCTGTGAGGCAGGAGACCAGGGTTCGATCCCTGGGTTGGGAAATTCCTCTGGAGAAGGGAATGGCAATCCACTCCAGTCTTCTTGCCTGGAGAATTCCATGGACAGAGAAGCCTGGCAGGCTACAGTTCATAGGGTTGCAAAGAGTCAGACACAACTGAGCGACTAACACACCACACATTTCAAAAGGAATCTTGATGTTCCTACTAAAGATGAAAAAATCAGCATCGTTTGCCATAAGTAGAAAGGAATGTGAACATAAATTCAGTGAACACGGTGTTACTGAATGTTAGCTGGGTACTGCTGCCCCCTGAGCTGAAGGATGGAGAGAGAAGAAGGAGGGGTCATTTTCACAGAGCTTGCCTCAGTGGATGCTGTGTTCTCTCAACGAGCCATGTGGCTTGTTCCCTCCACTCTGAGCAAGCTGAGAGACATCTCTCTTCTTTGTTTTTTTAATCTCTGTAAAAAAATAAAATTTACACTTTATTATTTTATTTCTTTTTGTCTGGTTTGGTTTTCATCTTTTGGCCACGCCACATGGCATGTGGGATCCTAGTTCCCTGACTAGAGATCAAACCCACACCCCCTACATTGGCAGCACAGAGTCTTAACCACTGGAAAAGAAAGTGTCAGTCACTCAGTCATGTATGACTCTTTGCAACCCCATGGACTGTAGCCTTCCTGACTCCTCTGTCCTTGGAATTCTCCAGCCTAGAATACTGGAGTGGGTGGCCACCCTCTTCTCCAGGGGATCTTCCCAACCCAGGGATTGAACCCACATCTCCAGCATTTCAGGCAGATTCTTTACTATCTGAGCCACCAGTGAGGCCCCTTAACCGCTGGATCACCATAGAAGTCCAAGACATCTCTTTTTTATCCCTGAGGAAACAGAAGTTCAGAGAGGGGAACTATTGTCCCCGTGAGCACATTGGTGGCTGGGCCTGGACCAGCACTTGAGACTGCCAACTACCCAGCATGGTGGCCCCTGCACACCCATTTCTAGAAACATTTTCACACAGGCTGTACCTACCTGGTTCATTCTTGATGAATTCTGACCATTTACATCTTTGCTGGAGGCATGCCCTCTAAGCTGGTCCTCCAGTTCACGCATTTCTGGAGTAATTCCAAGCTTCTGCTCTCGCAGCTGTCACTGTCTGTCCTGGAGAGAGCCCCAGGCCACGTGTGAGTGTAGACTCATGACCCCTTCACCTAGTGGGGTCTGCCTGTCATTGTGGTATGAGTCACTTAACTTATTTCCATCTGCCAACCCATTTAGAAGTTCGGCTAATAGCACTTTCTCTATGTAAATACTTCAGAGGGCTGTTGTTAGAATCCAAGTGAGGTCATGGATTGGAAGATGCTCTGGTGGAATACGCTGCTCTAAATAAGCACGCTCGTACTCACCCCAACACTCACTTATCTGGCATCCATAAGTGATGAGAACCGTGAAGGAAGGGAAAGGCATGTGAACAGACAAAACAGCTATCTCCAAGCTGACTCACGCATTCGTGGGTCATCTACTTACCCCGCAGCACAACGTGGCCGGGGCTAGCAGGGTATGAAAGAACAGAGATAGGTTACCACGTGGCTCTGGTTGAGGAGGTTCACAGTGTAAAAGATACCCATGCCCTAAATCGACGAGGTTCTTCACTGTGCTCATCCTTAACCTGGGCACCACCAGTCTTCCATGGTTCCCAGTCTAACGGGTTTGCTCATCTGTTCTCCTAAATCATATAGCTTCAGAGCTAGCAGATGAGAAGGACGCAAGGGCTAATTTCCTGGGCAAGGAAACACTGAGTTGATATAGAAGAGGGGCCGACTCGGAGGAAAGAGAAAGGAAAGCCAAGAAGCAGGAATGTATACAATGAAGTCTGAGGTCTCTTAGTGGAGGAGTTCAAAACCTTACCTCAGCCCTGAAGTTTGTTGTTTTGCAGAGTTTAGTTATCAACCACCACATATTCATAGTTACCTCCAGAATCGAGGGCTTTGTTTCTGCTGTTCCCTCCGCCTGGAATGCCCTTCCGCAGACTTCTGCTGGCCTGCCTCTTCAATTGCTTCCAAGTTTCTGCTCAAATATCCCCAACCTCAGTGACACCCACCCTGGCCACCGTCTTCTCAGTATTTCTCATCCCGCCTCTGGAACTTTTCCTCTATTTTTCCCATAGTACTTATCGCCGTTGGACATACTACTTTATCTATCTATCATCTATTATCTTTCATTTTTCTATCACGTATGATGGCTTTTGTTTGAGTCCCTTCTATGGAATATAAGTTCCACGAGTGCCAAAGTGTTTGGTTACCCACCCCCGCCGCCCCACATAGGTCCCATGGCCAGAGGATGTATTAGGCACTCAATAAATATCTGTTGGTTAACCTCCAACTCTGAGTCATTAAGGAAAGGTCAAAATGTAGTTAATATAGTCTAAACAGAGAGCAGCTGACGGCTGCTTTGCCTTCATCATCTGTCACATTATCGCGTGTCAGTGTGGACCCTGTATTCGTTCCTGGAGACTGGACCCCATCTTTCTCATCTTTACACCTTCTCCAGCCTGCCCCTCTCATGGACTTCCCATGATGACTTCTCTGAAAGAATTTCTGCAGAGAAACAAGTTTATTCTCTCTCTCTCTCTCTCTCTCTCTCTTTTTTTTTTGCCATTTGCCCAGTTTTCTTTACAATTTTCTTTCTTTTTTTAAATTGAACCAGCCCTTAGAAAGTCACTGAGGAGATAAGTAACCAGAATCCCTGTGAAATAACTGACATAAAGAGAAAGAGAAAATACAGTATCGCAATTCACTCATCCATGATCAGCTACTTAGAGGAAAAACAAAAACTATAAAAGGCAAACTTTTAAATTAGCAACCAAAAATGCCCCGCTTAACCTAAGTACTTTCTAAGCTGCTGTTGCCATAGCAACTTGAAGCCCATCTTGGTGGTCACTGTGCCCAGTTCTATCAAAGCTAAAAATTACCTTAATTTGTGCATATGCTTGGCCAGCACAGTAAAGTCTGGGTTAACAGAAAATTAAAACTTTTAAACCAGTGAAATTACTTTTACTGGAGCAAAAGAAACCTCTCAATTCTAATAGTTTTTCTTCTTAAAAAAAAAAAAGCATAATTTGTCGGACATTAAAATAACAAAAGGGCTTTGAGAAAGGATTATGGGTTTCTGATGTTTCACCAACAGAATAGATTTACTTTATATCCGACTGATGTTGTAATCTTGCATTCTGAGGTAATGGTTTAGCTCTTTCTCTTCCCATAAATAAAGATTTCAATGATAGCTCTTCATTCCTTCTCTAGAGCATTCCTTTGGATTTTTTCCCCTCTCAGACTTGTAAACCATTTCACCAGGATGGAGTACAAATTGGATGCAGGACTTCTTTCGGGGGCAGGGAACTCATTACCAGAGGTTTTCATTGCGAGGAGCTTAAAATGGAAAATGTTTAAAGTCTGGAGAGTTTGAATGGAGGTGCTTCGCATCAGATGCTTTTGCTAACCATGAGAAGGAGGAGAAATTCCGTTTTGAAATGGAGAGTTCAAAGTTCTCTTCTTAAACCCAGAGGTGCCGAGCCCGAGGCTGCCGATGAATACGAACTTGGGGTAATTCTGATTTCAGAAAGAAATTTCCTGTTTACTGCCCTGGCCCGCTGATCACGTGCATCTCTTTCCCCCATTGCAACCTACAATCTACAAATCTTTGCGGACAGCATAGATTTAATTAGGTGAAATCTCTTTAAAAATTCACATATCTATCCCTTCCTCTGTAAAGCAACTGCAGAAGCTAGCCAGGCATTGAATATCTTTTGAAATCGAACAACTGTATGTAAATAAAGGGCTGTTATTTACCAACAAGAGGACAAAGCCCCCAGCACCCCTTCAGCTCCAGGCCACTGCAGGACACCTCTCCTGGGCAACTTCAGACTTATTAGCCTGATTGCCAACTTTGGTTTGTTATTCACAAACTCACCCTGAGCCCCGCCTTTGAATGCAAAGAAGAAATGGTGTTTATGTTCCAGATTTTCTGCTTTATTCTCAGGACTGAAGTAAATGCTGAAGTATTTTCTGCCTCAGCAGAGCCAGCAGGGAAGAAACACATGGTGTAATTACCTTAAACAAGCAGGCAATGGAGATCGCTTCTGCAGTTGCCTGGTAGGAGCCCCAGGAAAAGTGGAAAACACAGGGATGGCCTGTCTACACTCAGCCTTCCATGCATCTGCTCACTTGGGGACTAAAGGAGGGACCCATAATGCGATAGATACCTTCAGATGTGGCCCAGTTTAGTGACAGAAATGTTTACTGCTCTCCAGCCAGTAAAACATATGCTATTATTTGGATCTTACTTCGATTTTTTTTTTGAAAGATGAAAATTGATGAACATGTTTCAATGTTTTGTTTTTTTTTAAGGAAAATCATTGTACGCAAGCAACACAAAATAATAACAGCAAATCTAAACTTTGCAATTACTAAAGATCACTAAAAACATCTATTAAAGAGGCATCACCAATAATAAACACTTACGAATCTGAATCTGAATCTGGGTAGTGCTCTCAGCCCCTCTCCCCTCGGGAGTAGGTTTTGGTGGGGGAAGGAACAAGTTAGTGGGAGAGGGTATGTCTCCTGGCACCCCCCACCTCCGGCGCCCTGTTTCTCCCTCTTGAGAGGCCGGCAGATTTATTTCTCCTAATTTCTCCTATACAGTGTATGCAGTATTCCTTCTTCTACTAATTAATGTGAGAATAGAGACTCAGAGAGGGTATCCCTCCAAAGAGTTGTTTTTGAAGAGTGACAAATTAATCCCTTGGATATGCCTGGAGGCAGACAAGATATCTTCTGTTTTGTTTTGCAAAATTCTGCAATTAGATGTGCAAAAGTTCCATTTTTAGTAAAGATTTTGTTGACAAATTTCACTCCCTTCAGAAAGCACACACATACACACACACACACACACACTCCATTTCTGGGAAATAATTCTAAGGAGACTATATTCTTGGACAGCTGAAAAATTCCTGGTGTGCCCTGCCAGCCTCTCTACTATCTCTCTAACAGACTGGGAAGTTCACAGCTTGATGCAGAATGTCCTCATTAGAAGTGGCTGCCTATCCTGGAAGATAGGCACCGTGTACAGCCACAGATAACCTTCCTCGCACCCATTTTGATGGTGGGACATCTGCGAGAAGGTGAATGATTTATCCAAGGTCTCATTACATTTACTTAGTGATGGAGTCTGGATTCAAATTGGGGTTCTTTTATTCAATCAAACTCTTGACACTTAAGACCATATTTCTGTCAATTTCATTTACATTAACTAAAGCTGGGTAGCTTAAAGAATAACAAGATTATGCCTGAAGATATGGGCTATCTTACCTCTGAATCCAGTACCTGAATACAAGAAGAAATATGTCTAAAGATCTTCATTTAATGCTAGACATTTAATGTTAATTTCTTACTGACAATGCACTGGGGTTCTTCTCACCCAAGAATCCTGGTGAACACTGACTGCATCCCCAGTTGCTGCCCCTAAGACCCTCATGACTGTTAGGGTTTTGTGTATTTCTTCAGGTCACATTTGTGCGTGTGTACTAAATCGCTTCAGTCATGTTGGACTCTTTGCGACCTTATGGACTATAGCCTGCCAGACTCCTCTGTCCATGGGATTCTCCAGGCAAGAATAGTGGGTAGCCATGCCCTCCTCCAGGGAATCTTCCTGACACAGGGATTGAACCTGAGTCTCCTACACTGCAGGTGGATTCTTTACCACTGAGCCACCAGGGAAGACCTTTAGGTCACATAAGTAGGCCTAATTCTCTAGACTTCAGGTTTTTAGTGTTTCATTTGGACAACATGAAAGAGGAGCTGACATGATATTTAGCCAAGGACAGAACACTTTTCTGGGACTAAGATGGTATAATAGAAGAAGGCAATGGCAACCCACTCCAGTACTCTTGCCTGGAAATCCCACAGACGGAGGAGCCTGGTAGGCTGCAGTCCATGGGGTCATGAAGAGTCGGACACGACTGAGCGACTTCATTTTCCCTTTTCATTTTCATGCATTGGAGAAGGAAATGGCAACCCACTCCAATATTCTTGCCTGGAGAATCCCAGGGATGGCAGAGCCTGGTGGGCTGCTGTCTATGGGGTTGCATAGAGTTGGACATGACTGAAGCAACTTAGCAGCAGCAAGATGGTATAACCTTGGCCAGCCTGGAACTCAGAGGCCCCTGGAAATAGGACAAGGGCATTTATATTGTCCGATTATTGCTTTCTGCCATACCTAGTTCAAAGAGAGGACAGACAAATGCAAGAAGATGGGATGGGGCTTGGCAGTCTCAGGGACCGTGACTTGGGACATTTGTCCCCCAGTTAGGTTCCCACTGGTTGTTCGAGCTAGTAGCCAGGATGGAGCTTGTAAAATTGTGAGGTGATCCAAGTTTGTGTTTTATACCCCTCCTTGTGGATCTTCTCAGAGCTCATTGGTGTCCCCACAATCAATTGCCTGGTGATACACCAACTCTTTGTGGCCTAGTTCTTTTGGACTATACAGATACCAAATATGATTATTAAAACCAAGATTTCTGGAATCTAACAAACCCAAGTTTGCTTCCTAACCACTTCATTGCTGTGTAACCTTGGATAAGTCACTTAACATTTCTGGATCTTATCTTTCTTATCTGTAAAATGGAGATGATAATACTGCTTATTGGATAAGGATTATGCAAGATTATGTATATAAGGTACTCACAGTAGCTGGCCCATGGTAAGTGCTTGGTAAATGGTAGATGATTTTATTTGCTGTGTATCTTGAAGATATAGCTTAAAGAGTACTAGGCTTAAAGTTGTGGAAAGGGTTCTGATTCATGCTATAGTACTGGATGAACCTTGAAAAACATTAGTCTAAGTGAAAGAAGCCAGACACAAAAGACTACATATTGTGAGATTCTATTAATATGAAATGTCCAGCATAGGCAAATCTATAGATACAGAAAATAGATTATAGGTTTCCAGGGGATGCAGGGAGAGGTGAAGGGGAGTGACTGCTTAATGGGTCCGGGGTTTCCTTCTGGGGTGATGAAAATGTTCTGGAACTGGAGAGGGGTAATGGCTGTACAACACTGTGACTGTACAAAATACCACTCAATTGCATATTTTAAAATAATAAATTTTATGTGTGTTTTGTTACAGTTTAAACAATTGTGTAAAGCACACCCACATGTTTTTAGCCAACAGAGGTCACATAGTTACCTTGATAGTCTTAGAGGCATAATCAATCTCTGAACTCACTTACCCTTAAGATCAGTTTGTCAGAATCTAAACCTAAACCTTCAGCCTAAACCTAAGGCAGAATCTAAACCTCTACATTGTAAATAGAGCTTTATCATTTGCTCACATTGAACTACATTTTCCACAATACTGTGAGGTAGGTGGCAAGTAACATTGCCCCCATTCTACAGATGAGAAACTAGAGGCTCAGTGAAAGCAGAATCAGTTGTGGTTGTTCTGTGTGCTGTTTTACAGCGTTGACATTGTGTTCTGAATTCACAGAAGAGCTAATGGCTGTCAGAGGTTGGACTCAAATCCTTGTCTTTGGTTCCTGGGTCAACGTCACATTTCTCGATAATATATTTTATATCATACATATTACACTTTACACTTTAATTTTATGTTAATCATTTACAAATGATATTGTATTAGTGTTTATTCCTGGCTGATTCACAAGGAAGGCAGATTTCATCTATGGAGACTTTGCAATTGGACCCATAGCTTCCTTTATTTAACTGAAAATTACTGCCTTCACTAGGGGCCATTAGCACATCAAAATGGTGTTTGTGGAGGCAGGAAACGTGATACATTATGCTGGCATTTATTCTTTGGTCCCCAATGAGTTAAATTAACACACTGTTGTTGTTCAGTCACTAAGTCGTGTCCGACTCTTTGTGACCCCTTGAACTGCAGCATGTCAGTCTTCCCTGTCCTTCACTCTCTCCCAGAGTTTGCTCAGATTCATGTTTGCTGAATAATGGTGTGGCCTGGGCACAGTGTTCCAATGATGGGGCTGGAGACCAGGGTGAGACAGTGGACACAATCACTACAAACGCCCCGATTTCTGAGGCTATTTGTCACGTGACAGTGTTTCCTCTACCTTGTTATTTAATAAATGCATCAATCCTTTGACTTGGGGAACTAAAGCTGCCATTTCACAGGTGAGGACATTGAGGCTTAGAGAAGCAAAGTGATGTCCATTCAGGGCTCGTAAGGACCGTTCAGACATGGGTTGGGGCACCCCAGAGACCATCCCAGAGAGCACCCGTTTGCTGGTGACGTCACACATCTGGTTGGCTTTTGGATGTTCACGGCACTTGTTGGGTTTCTATTATAAACTCCCCAGAGCTCATCTCAGTACTGATTTGGTGATGAGGTCCCATGATTTCACTTGAAGATCTGACTTATATCAACAGAAGCCAGTCTCTCATGTAACTGGGTGACCCAGAGGAGACCATGGCAAGCACCGTCAGAGGCTGTTAAAAGAGATGTTTGGATTATTACACATAGTGCTGCGATGAACACTGGGCACAAGCATCGTTTTGAATTACGGTTTTATCAGGGGATTTGCCCAGGAGTGGGATATCTTGGTCACATGGTAGTTCTATTTTTAGATTCTTAGGAACCTCCATACTGTTCTTCATAATGGCTGTTTCGATTTACATTCCCACCAATGGTGCAAAAGGGTTCCCTTTTCTTCACGCCCTCTCCAGCACAGGGAGCTCTGAGTGGTGTTCTGTGAAGACCTAGATGGGTGGGATGGGGAGGTGGGAGGGAGGTTTAAGAGGGAGAGAGTATGTGTATACATATGGCTGGTTCGGTTTGTTGAGCAGCAGAAACTGTCGCAACACTGTAATTATACTCCAAAAAAGAGAGAGATGTTTGGAGGTGGCCCCTAAACTCTGCTGAGTGTTCAGCCGATTTCTCTGAGTGGATGGAAACCTAGCCCCACTCCATGGTGATAAAGTATCAGCCACGTTTGGAGAATCTGGAGACATCCTCTGAGTGGATCTGTTCCTGGGAGGCCTAGGACACCATGGTTTCTGGTTGGAGTTGTTAATTGCCACCGTCATCTCCGCTCACTCGGTGTTTCTTGGGTATGTCGTGCTCCCGTGTGTGTAATATTGAATTATGTCAGCTCTCACACGTTGTCAGCCCTGTTATTTTTCTACCTTGCAGAAGAATGTATTGAGGCTCAGAGCAGCTGAGTGGCTTTCCTGAAGGTATAGTCTCCTGCTGCACTCACCCAGCTGGCCCCCCCTGGGGGTTCTAGCCTCACTGCTTGTCTTCATGACCTGTCAGCTGAGCTCCAGAGGCAGTGTTTCCATCATACCCTATCAAGCCAGGGCTAAGCTAAGCTGAGGAGGTCAGTGAGAATGAGTCCAGGGGTTCAGGCAACCCACACTTGGCTCCTAATATTTTAAGGCACCAGGGAAGATGGGCCAGGAATTGCTCAGAATCAAGGGCCTCTGCTCTGAGGAAGGTGTGTTTTGTTTCATTTAGCAGCAAATCATCTGGCCCTGTCTGAAGTGCTCTAACCAAAGTCTAGCTCCCCAGATTCCACCCTCAATAGCGCCTATATGCCATTTTGAGCCATATGGGGTCTCCCCGGTGCTAGGGGAATTGAGCTGCTTCTTAATATGTAATAATCGCCATTATCTCTCAATTACTTAACAAATAGACAAGTGCAGGGCCATGTTATTTTGGAAGCACCTCCTGAGAATAGGGCTGGAGATCTCCAAGTGCTACCCAGAATGAGCTGGGAGAGGGCAGGCAATCAGGTCTTTTAATATGGACCCAGGGAAGTGCGCCTGTTATGCACTAATAGCTCGGCAGGGCCATGACTGTTTCATGCCCCTTTCACTGTAAGCTCTGACCTGGGAGACACCTGCTCCTTTTCTTGCAGAGCGAGAGAGCCAGCCCATGGAAGAGGGGCCAGTCAGGGCCCTTCTGTTGTTAACACTTGTGGTGGATAATCTACTTTGCCCTCAAGCCCAGCAGTGTGTGTGAGTGCCGTGCTCAGTTGCGGCCAAATTCTCGAGACCCCCTGGACTGTAGCCCACCAGGCTGCTCTGTCCATGGGATTTTCCAGGCAAAAATACTGGAGCGAATTGTCATTTCCTGCTCCAGGGAATCTTCCCAACCCAGAGATCGAATCTGCGTCTCTTATGTCTCCTGCATTGCAGGCAGATTCTTTATTACTCTGCCACCTGACTTACCTCCAAGTCAGACCAGGTAGCCATTCCGGAAAGGTGAAAAAACAATTAGTAAATGAAGTAGTGGGGAAAAGAGAAGTGAAATTGTTTGATAGTGTGTCGACTGAAAAAAAAAAAAAACAGAAAAACTGGATTGTGGGGAATTCTCAGGTAGTCCAGTGGTTAGAACTTCTCACTTTCACTGTCAATGACCTCGGTTCGATCCCTGGTTGGGGAATGAAGATCCCATAAGCTGGAATCTTCAAAAACTGAATAAAAATCCTATTAAAAAAAAAACTGGTTTATGAGACATCCCCCCTCTTCTTTTTGGAATTACAGTAGCTACCTTATGTTTTGAGTTTGCCAAAGAAGCCAGTATTACTAAAATTCTGTGAAAAGGATGCTTTGGGCAAGTTAAACATAGCCCATTTTCTTAAGAAATATATTATTTCCCAAGGCAGTTTTTAGGGTCTTAAGCAATCACTGTTTCCTATGAGAAAGTAGGAAAAAATAAGAGCTTTGGTTTTATATCCAAGATTTGATTTAGGTTTAATGTAGGACTGCAACTTTGAGCTTTGATTTCTCTGGTGCCATGAAAATTAAAATTAAGTTTGGCTTTAACCAGAAATCCGCAATGCATAATGAGGATTTAAACGTTAGGGATCTGACTGCCCATGAAACTTTTGATTTCATTTTGATTGTCATCTTTGAACACTCAGAGCAGAAGGCACACGTTTACTTTACAGGAATATGGAGACTTCAGGTTCTCTGCTGGCTTTGCGTGGGTCTTTACACCAAGTGAATAGCTGTGCACTTCTTGTAGAATCAACGACTCAGGAAGTAAAGGGAGAGAAGAGATTACCCTTTCAGAACCCCGACTCCCACTAAAACAAAGGTAAGCTCTTTGTAACAACTGATCAGGAAATAAATCCTCTTTAGTATTCCACAGATGCAGGAAAACCTCTCTCCTTCTGCTTTTCTTCAACTCTTCCCGCAAATACATAGTTTTACTGACCTTGCATTTCTTCTCAGAGACCTGCCAGTTTGGAACTTTTCTGACCTTAATTGCTGATTTTTTTTTTTTTTTAACCTCCTCAAAATAGGAAATGAAAATATCTTAGCTGGTGAGGTAGACTTTTCCATCCAAAAAAAATGTGCCAAACTATTGACCATTTTCAATTTGCTGGAAAGAAAAATAGTGATATGTTTGATCTTACTCAAGTCATTGTAACCTTAAACAATGCTTTTAATTATATTCAGTATCTTAAACAATGCTTTTAATTATATTCAAAGAGTAATGATGAAAATACTTCAGATTTTTATGCTAAAAATCAGAGATTATGACTCTACATGATTCTAAGAAACCCACTGATATTTTTGAAGATGTATACACTTTTCTTACGAATTCTCAGCCCAGAAATACTCAACTTCACTCAACTCATAAGTCTTTGCCAACAGTTGCTAGTGATCAAGCACTGCAGAGGCGGCAGAAGGGGAAGTGATGATTAGCGAGTATATGTTTATGTTATTTAAGTAGAAAATCCATGAGCCATTGGTAATGAATTGAAGGTTAAGTGACAATTTTTCTTTACAACCACTCTTGTCGTCTAGTCTGTGAACTGAAAACTGGATTAACCTTTAATTACCCTCTACGATCTCTCAACCCCAAGACATTACCACTCCTACCAGAAGTATTTGCATATACGATTTAATGAGAGAAACATCTGTTTGCATATTTGATATCATTAATATTATGCAGATGAATAGATACTCACAATGTGATGGGCATTTGTGCTAACGTCTCATTTTCTTTCTTCATTTCTAGTCTTTCTTCCTCCACCCACTGATTCAGCTGGACTTGTATTAATTAGAATTAAAATCTGTCTAGAGCCAACCGCCTTGTGCGGAATGCACAAATGCAATGGCATCTGAATGCCTGCAAAGCCACATTTTAATCAACTGGGGAAACAGTGTGTGTGATTTAAAGAAAACTATGTTCTCCCCTCTTTAATCCAAATTTTAAAGAAATCCTTTGTATACGTATTTTTGGAAATGCTTGCTTTCACACACACAGAGCTTTCTTCTGATGACTGTATCAAATACTTCCTGTCTGGAGTTTGATAATTTTGGCACTGACAGAGTGCTTGGAGCCCAAGCCAATCAAATCTTTATTTTCTAGCCTAAGTGACTTGCCTGCAGTCACCTTAGTGGCCAGTGATGGAGCTGGGCTGGGCGGGAGTCTGAGCCTCTAGACTCTAAGCCTCGTGCTTTGTCAGCTGAATTGTGCTGCTTTTCTGTGTGAATAAAGTTTCAAGACCTTTCTAAGAGCCAGTAAACCCATTTCACACAGCTTTCTTGAAATTCTATCTGGTTATTAATTGAGGCAATTTTAAAAGTATATACATATGCATTATGAATGTAAAATGCCTGCTAGAAACACAACCTTTATCAATAAATGTATTTTATGTATGTGTGTTTTGATTCTTGCACGTGCAAAGTTTCCATTTTTGCATCGATCCAATGATAATGAAAGATTCCTTAAAGATTTTCAGGGCTTTAATTTCATGGTACATTTTCCAATACTTCTCTCAGTATGAAAATAAAGTGCTATTTCTTTATGCTTTTAAAGTAAAAAAAACCCTCTCAGTTCTAACTTAATTTCACCCCCTTCTGATTATAAGCCTTGAGCCAGGCATCATCCCCTTTAGTATTTCCAGCTTCTCAGCATATGCCATGGAAATTATTTGATAGACCTACTCCCCACGACTGTATTGTCTCATCAGAATGAAGAAAATTCTTGGCTTTCATTAGTGAATCCATCCTCATTAATTCAAACTAAATGGTGGTGGTGGTGAAGGGGGTAGCCAGATTAACTAGTGAATACTTTGAACCATAGAAATTTTTTTTTATAGGAATGTACTATTCTTACTTCCATGGATGTTCTGTAATTAGAGCTGGGCTGTGACTCCAAAGGTCTTTAGGATACATGATTAAATCTGTTGGTTTGTGATTTCATATCCATTATTTGCAGGCAAAGCTGCATTGCTAAACTACTGGAAGCAAATTGTTCTCTCAACACTTTCAAAATTCTCCGTACACCCTACCTGCTTATTTATGCTATATATAAAAGTTTAAAAAGCATTTCTATAAAAGAAAAAGACAGAGAGCTAGTTCAGATGGAATATGGGTTATTATCATTTCCAAATAAGTAAGCTATTTATCATATTCTCCAAGTAGAAATGCTCACAATGTGACAATTTTATTTCAAAAGGCATTTTGAGCACCTGACTTGAAAAAGAACACTGAGCAGAATGAGGTTCTATGGGAAGCATAGTCCTTTGTACAATCATTTTTGATGTCTGTTCCTACTATTGTCCTGCAAGTAACATTTAAATACTAGGTGAAAATGTGACTGTATGAATGCCTGACATACCAATAATAACAATATTCAATATTCATTAATAATAAACATTTGTTGGATGGATGTGTGGATGGATGGAAAGATGGACTGTGGCAGCATCAGGCATTCTGATCCTGTTAGCCATTTCTAGAATCTGAAGGAGCCCACTATTTCCAATGATCTAAGTACTAATTCTAGTCCTAAGGCAAAATTTTGTAAAGAGAGATGTCACTGTAATTCATGGCTTCCAGCAATAGCTGTTCAATCATGCATTTCGTGGGTATCCAAAAATGAATTCCTCATGACTCTAGAATTGCTTGGGCAGTAAAGTTAAGGTAGATGTGTGTGTGTGTTGAGGGGATTCATAAGAAATCTACCTAAATTGCATTTACTAGATAGTTGGAAGGTACAATTAGATTCCAGCTTCATGGTGACCCAAATATTTTTGGACTTATACTGCTGCTGCTGCTAAGTTGCTTCAGTCGTGTTCAACACTGTGTAACCAACCCCGTAGACGGCAGCCCATGTTATTTTATATTAGTCTTGACCTATAGATTCTTAGGACTTCCCACGTGATGCTAGTGGTAGAGAACCCACCTGCCAAAGCAGGAGACATAAAAGGTGTGGGTTCGATCCCCCAGGTCAGGAAGATGCCCTGGAGGAGCACATGACAACCCACTCCAGTATTCTTGCCTGGAGAATTCCATGGACAGAGGAGCCTAGTGGGCTACAGTCCATAGGGTCGCAAAGAGTGGGATGTGACTGACCACACACGCATACATAGGTAGATGCTCTTATTGTGTTTCTGGCTGTGTTCTAGACTCTAGAACCTATAGTACGTGCTCTTGGGTGTGCTGATTTATGGGTCATGAGTACATTTACTCCAAGACAGGAGGGAAGAGATGTTAGGGGATGTTCAGAGCCAGATTTCCCTGTGGGGTGTTAAGGGTGCATCTGCTGATCCACCGGTTGGAGTTCCTTTAGCTTCTGCTATATTTGCACTTCACCCGTTTCTGACCAAATTAGGTCAGAACCCTTGGCAAATGATCAAGCTTCTGGTTGCATTAAGAAATGGAAGCACATATGCCTTCCCTAGATGCACCAGAAGAATCTCTTGGGCTGACCTTGGTTTTCCAGGGGTCTGTCATGGAACTCTGGGGCATTTGACACTGTCAGTCATCCACTAGGACAAGGAAAGTAAATACTAGAACTTCTATTAACATGTTTTTGTGAAAAGGATACTTATGACAATGGATGAAATCTGTATATCTATATAATTTAATCATAACTATGCATATGCTGGGGATGATCAAATACTTTTTCAGGGATGGGAATACGTGACCAGAAAAGTCGGGCGACCGCTAGTCTATGGGAAGATGCGTTGTGCGGTCCCCAGCGCCACTGGGCGGGGTACTTCTTGCGTCTCCAGTTTCGTCTCCCACTCCTCCCCCCGTCATTTCTTGTGCCTCTGGACAGTCTGGACACCCCGCCCGCTTTTCAGATCTGGGCTATGCTCTATGCTGTCCTGTCCCTCAGGGCCCTTGACTTGCTATTTTTTTGAAGCTTAGGTTTTCTTTCCCTCTGCTTAGCGAATCTTTATTTGACTTTTTGTAAACAGTTTCCTGTACTTTTTGCACAGAGTGAATCTCTCTTTCCCGGAGTCCCTGCCATCCCCACCTCGTGTCTCTGTTTGGTTGTCTTTTGGACAGCATAAGATCATTTCTTCTACCTCGGTGCAGAAATGCTTGTAGAATGAATGAACGAAGTGAAAATAGTCTTCACCGACAACTAGCTGCACTGTTTGGACTCTGTGGCTTGTTCAGGTCACCAGGAGGGGGCGCTGTTGGCACTTTCCGTAACGGGGAGCCTGGTTGTCCCATTCTGGCAAATAGTGAGCTCTTTCCCAAAATGGTAGAGTCTGATTTCAGTTCTGTTCTTTCCTACCCTTCTCCTACACAGTCACTTGGGAAGGAGAGAAAGACTGAGCCAGAAAGCAAAACAAAACTTCAGACATTATGATGAAATTTTTTGTGCCTGGGATATCATGGGAAACAGACTGGGAGACCCCAGCATGTGGGTCTAGCCTTGCTGGATGGAGACACAAATGCTGCTGGAGAAATTGCTGATGCTGCCTTGCCTCTTCTAGACCTTCTGCAACCAGCAATGGGTTATAAAAGAGGCTTTTGAAAATATCATTAGCTGAGAAACAGCAAACAACACCCGTGAGCAGATTTTCTGAGGCACAAAATCGCTTCTCTGCTTCTGAATGCAACCAGGTTGGAAGATTCACTTGGCTTCCCTTGGTAAACTGGATAGAAAAATGCACCAAAGTAGGCGAGATCTTTGTATTAGCCATAATGGCAGAGAATGCATTGCCATTTGCCATGACAAACTATGTTTTTAAGAGGCAAGCAATTATGAAAGAGTTGGTGCAAATAAAAAAGGGTACAGAATGTTTCAGCCCCATCCTTTAAAATTGCTATTCATTTTTTTTTTTCCACTTTATTTTAATTCCAGGACATTTTTGTACCTTGGTAATAAATTAACATTTCAAAAGTACTTTTACCTGCTGAGATGGTTCATTCCGCTAATATGGGTAACGCTGTGGACTCGAATAATTAGTGTAAATTGCCTTTGAATAACACAGAGCTGGGAACAACTCTAACTTGCTAGGGCTTAATGCCCCTTGCCGTACAGGATGAAGAGTCCTTAATGGGGCCTGGAAAAACAACTAATACCTACAAATCAAAGGAGAAAAGCCGTTTTTGATGCATTTGTCTGAGAGTGTGAGTTTTAAACTAAATTGTTAATACTTCCTCCCCTGCTGAGGGTCATGGATTAGCTAGGCTGGGAGATTCTTTGAGAATCTTTCACACTGACCAGGGGAGGTAGGGGGTTCCAAATACAAGTGTTTTCTTAACCCTAATCCCCACCTCCCTGACCAGGACAGCTCTGAATTTCCCTCTAATTAGGTGAAGAATTAGGAGGTGGATAAATGTGTTCAGGGATGAGGATAAAGTGATTAGTTCACTCCAGACCATGATAGCGATTTTGAGGCGCTACTTAGTCCCTTTCAAGATGCTAACTTTTCTCTCTTTTTACAAAAACGTATTCAAGCAAGCCTCAAACATGTATTTATAAGCAATGATAATCATCTTCGAGCAAGTTTGGGGCAATGTAATTGACAGACAATTTTTACTCTCCTTTGCATTTATTTGCTTTTCATAAGATTTTTATACCATAGAGGAATATCCAGAGCTGTTTCTAATCTGACCCAAGTTTTATAATTATTTGTGCAATCTGAACACAATCTAATAACCTAACCAAAAATAATGCATTCACATTTAAATGATCCTTTCACTGAAAGAGTGGAAAGGACACATTGCTTAGGAGCTGAGATAAAACCATTTTGATACTTTTCTGCATATAAATAAATACTACTGTGTATGCACCTCCTCCCTTTTTTAAAAAGATCTTGTAGATATTCTTCACTGAAGTGTAATCTTGAATTTCAGGCTGATGAAAGAGGTTACAGAACAGCTTCAGATTCTGGTGATATTAGCAACGTTCACCCTTGACGACTATCCCAGGGCTACCTAGATCGCCAAATCAGTTTCCATACAGAAAAACCCCGGCCAGGTACCGAAAAGAACATATTGCCTTTTATGCTCGGACAATCCGTACCAGAACTGCAGGCATCAAATTTTCCTCTGCTTCTGCCATTTCACTCACTTGTAGACTAAATGTATCCCCATTTGTCTTACCTAGTATATGTCTTTTGTGCTATAAAGATATATTAGAAATAACCTGAGGAAAAAGAAAAGTGGTAGCAATAAATAACAAAACATCACGTTCTCCCTCTTTTCAGAGGGCGTTGGAAGGCCCAGGGCCTATTCTGGTTCATTTGAAGGCCCATGAAAAGTAATGATCTAATTGTGACTTTCCAAAACAAGTTCTTCCTGTTTTCACCTTTCTTGGATGTTCATCTTGGAGGATTATAAATGAGCCAGAGCAAACAAAACAGAGGTGAAAAGTAAAACTGTAGCTGTGTGCTGGGTCTCCACGCCTAATTTTTTTTTTTTTTTTTTTTTTTGAGGTTTAGGGGTTTTTTTTAAGCGCATACTTGTATATGTTGATATTTTTTCCCTTAAAAAAATTAAAGGAATAGTAGATTTACAATGTTGTGTTAGTTTCGGGTGTACGGCAAAGTAATTCAATTACATATGCATGAGCGCGTGTGTGTGCTCAGTCATGTCTGACTTTTTGCGACCCCGTGGACCCCACCAGGATCCCACCAGGCTCCTCTGTCCATGGCATTCTCCAGGCAAGAATATTAGATTGTGTTGCCATGCCCTCCTCTAGTGGATCTTCCCAACCCAGGAATCTAACCTATGTCTCCTGAGTCTCCTGCACTGCAGGCAGATTCTTTACTCTTGAGCCACTGGGGAAGTCCCACATACATGTGCATCCTTTTCAGATTCTTTTCCCTTATAGGTTTTACAAAATACTGAGTATAGTTTTTGGTGCTATACTGTAGGTCCTTGTTGGCTATTCATTTTATATATAATAATGTGTATATATTCATCCCAAACTCCTAATTTATCCCTTCCCCCTTTTCCCTTTTGGTAACCATAAGCTTACCAAAACCCATAAAATAAAGTGACAGATTTTATTTGGGGGGGCTCCAAAATCACTGCAGATGGTGACTGCAGCCATGAAATTAAAAGACGATTGCTCCTTGGAAGAAAAGCCATGACCAATCTAAACAGCATATTAAAAGGCAGAGACATTACTTTACTAACAAAGGTCCGTCTCGTCAAAGCTATGGTTTTTCCAGTAGTCATGTATGGATGTGAGAGCTGGACTATAAAGAAAGCTGAGCGCTAAAGAATTGATGCTTTTGAACCATGGTGTTGGAGAAAACTCTTGAGAGTCCCTTGTACTGCAAGGAGATCCAACCAGTCAATCCTAAAGGAAATCAGTCCTGAATATTCATTGGAAGGACTGATACTGAAGCTGAAGCTCCAGTATTTTGGCCACCTGATGGGAAGAACTGACTCACTGGAAAAGACCCTGATACTAGGAAAGATTGAAGGCAGGAGAAGGGGAAGATAGAGGATGAGACGTTTGGATGGCATCACTGACTCGATGGACATGAGTTTGAGCAAGCTCTGGGAGTTGGTGATGGACAGGGAAGCCTGCCGTGCTATGGAACATGGGTTTGCAGAGTTGGACATGACTGAGCAACTGAACTGAACTGAACTGAACCATAAGTTTGTTTTCTATGTCCATGGGTCTATTTCTGTTTTGTAAATAAGTTCACATGTATCTTTTTTTTTTTTTTAGATTTTGCATATAAGCATTAGCATTTGCTATTTGTCTTTGTCTGGCTTACTTCACTTAGTATGATAGACTGTAGTTGCCAGGATTAATTCCTGAGTTAGTCTCAGCCCACTGAGAGCAGACATTTCTCCTCTGGATCCCATGATGGTGAATCATAAGAATGGAAGGAAGGCACATCACATTATTACTTAAGGATAACGACAGCAACATGAAACAACTTTCAAACTGCGGTAAGTTTTCCTTTGCACTCCTACAAATATCATGGCTGTTTAAGGTGTGAGGCCCAATTATGCGACACAAGACAGATCACACTACATTAGCCAGGATTATGTTGCCCCTTGATCTTATCAGCTTTGTTTCCTAAACTACATAAAGATCCAAGATAGCGCTGGTGAGCAGTTTGACTTAGACAATTTCCACAGCCATCCATCACTGTCACTGGTTAGCAGGAGGCGTCAGGCACACAGCGAGGAGGCAGGATGCTGTGTTGACAGGCTCTTCCCAAACCAACCCTTAACTTCCCATGGATGCTTGCCCTTCCTCACTATTGCAACTTTTCTTTTTCTCGGTGAAAAGAAGTCTGTGCCTTCTGCTTCCGAAATCTTAGGTAATGTGCCACATCTCAGTTGTTTGCTTAGCAACTACAGAAAAGACAGAGAGGGAACATACAAGGTAAAATATCCATGCTGTTATTGTTTGGTCTCTAAGTCGTGTCTGATTCTTTTGTGACCTCATGAACTGTAGCTCGCCAGGCTCCTCTGTCCATGGAGTTTTCCAGGCAAGAATACTAGAGTGGGTAGCCATTCCCTTCTCCAGGGGATCTTCCTGACCCAGGGATCGAACCTGTGTCTCCTGCATTGATAGGCAGATTCTTTACCGCTTAGCCACCAGGAAAGCCCATAAAATGTACATTCCCGAGCTAAGAAGCAGGTAGAAAGTTAGATGCCCGAGGGAGAAAAGGCTAATTCGAACGTTAGAGCCGAGCAACCCCATCTTCTGGGTTTGACTTGGATAAACTCTGTGCCCATAATGGGAATTCTCAGGAGAAAGATACACATAGTCTAGCAACTGGCATTTAACTTAAAAAAAAAAAATCAGCTCTGGGATTATTCCAAATGTGTCCATTTCTGTTTTATAGTCTGGCTCTTTTAAATAGCCTTAGGAGTAAGCTGGGACATTTGAATTCTGACCCACTGTAAATTGGAGTAGACGGCACCTTCTTTGGGCACTTATTCCTGTTAGGTATCACTGCCTTGCCCAGAGATGTGAAACAGAATGAGATTTGAAAACAGAATCCATTACCCTATTCGTGGTCAAAATCCAATAGGATCAAGTAACAGATCTCCCAGGAGAAATATCTACGTGTCATGGAGTAAACTTGATCACTGTAAGAATATAGTTAATGCAGCAGGAAAGGATAGCAAGCCAGAATATTAACATTTCTGTTACCTCCTTACAAGTTCAAGGAGTTCGGCCTCTTATCACTTTATAGTGAGTATAGAAAGGAGGAGTGATCTCCTTTAATTTGGAATTATTTAACTGAAATGTGAGGTCCAGCGGCCTTGCTCTCACCTTTCTGGGCTGGCAGACATTGGTATGCAGAACCCATGAGGGAAGGAGCAGTACACTATCAGAGGGAGACGTGTTTGATTATTCTTTAAACCAACTAAGAGAAGTTAATCTCATTGAACTTCTTTTTATTCAACAAAAGAGTTGGATGTTTCCAAGTCTAATGTGACTATAATGTTCATTAAATGGACTTCTTTACACCTTTAAATGGATTAACGGCACATCTTCACAGTTTAATTATTATACATGTCATTCAAAAAAATCACAGATCTAATTCAGGGGATGATAAAGCCCTTTCTTTAACAACGATGGAAAAGACACAGCAGTAAATGGGTGTGATTTTTATCTGGGCCTTTTTTTTTAAAGGGCACATGTTGCTCCAAGGAGGTGGGAGGGGAGGCCGTGGTGAGTGTACCATGTACCATGTGTTTCTGCCCTGCTCATTTGTGTTTGGAGATTTAGGAGCTGACCATGCTGTAGCTTGCCCCTTCCAGACTCAACCGTGCCAGGCACCTCAGCAGTTCCTCCCGCCCAAGCCTGCTCAGCTAATGACTTCAGTCTGTCCAAGACAGCTTTTAGGCAGATAAGCAATAAATTATGCTCAGCCCCCTTTCAGTCTCAGAAGCCCCAAAGGGCTTCTCTGAGTTCCTTTACCCAGACCTTTCTTGAAAGACAGAGACGCCTTCTCATCATGCCCCAAGAAATAGCAGTTTGGTTTTTACATGCACATTTGATATCAACTATCTCTGGGTCCGTACTTGCCTCCTTTTTTATGGCTGGGGGAGCATTAAACTTGGCATAGTCTGGCAGCTCATGGGTGTCCTAAGAATGTTACAGGCTGTGCTTGACTCGGATGGGTAAAGAATGTTCTAGAAGCCACCCGAGAGCTACAAGGACATTTTTCTCCCTAGGGGATGGGAAGTCTAGAAGAGGGGAGACTTGGCACCCCAAAGGAAGTGATTCGGGCTTTTCTGATTTAAGTTGAAGAGAGCACAGATTCCTCTTCATTCATTCATTCATTTCACCAGCATTCACTGGGAAATGATGATCTATCAGGTCCTGGGCATAGCCTGTGAGATGCAGCGAGAAGGTGAGCAGACACAGTTCCTCCTCTCAAGGAGCATTCCATCTAGAGACATTGACATATAATTTTGTAAATCAAAAGAGACACCAAATTTTCCAGGGAAAAGGGCTTATATTTGGCAGTCTGGTTGGAAGGTGACTCCAGAGGTTTTGCTTTGAGGTTGTGTTTGCCTAGCAAGTTCACACTATTTTTATTTATATTGTACCTATATGGAGTCGATTTATAGTAACCAATGGAGACCTGGGGAAGAAATGAAGCAACTAGCCCCTCTCTTAGGGTCACCGTGAGACATCTTCCTTGGAACCAGTCAACAACCTTTTAAACTACTGGGAAGGCCAGGGTTAGGATCACAGGTGAGGATGTAAGGTGTGTCTTTGGACAGAAGGTTCAGGATGTCACTGAAGAAGAGTACACTGTGTCGGGTAACCCAGGGTGAAACACCAGCGTGGCTACTTCCAGTGACTTGCCTGACAATTATTTATTCTCTTGAAGCCTCAGTTTTCACATCTGTAAACATGGATGATTATACCCATCTTTCAGTGTCTTTGTGGGGATTTAGAAACAACACATATATAAAGGGTCTAGCCCAGTCCCTGGCACACAGTAGGTGTTTAGTAAATACTAGTCCCTCTGTCCTTCCCTATCAGCTACCCTCTTCATCACCCTCCTCGTTTTCTCTTCCCCATTATTAATCCTCATAATTCATCATTTAACTCTGAGTCAGGTCTTACTTCATGAACAAGCGTAAAGCTCAAAGCCTATCTGTACTGGGATCTTGGCCTTCTGAAAGGAAAATCAGAAGACATTCAAAATCCCAAGGAGCAGCAGAATGATGCCCAGTGGGGCTGACATTTGGTCAGATGGACATGCCGTTGATGTGGACACCCGCAGAGCCACACGACCACAGACTCTCACAGCCAGAGACCCTCATTTCAGGATCACTCCGAGCTTGCTACCTCAAACTCTATGCCCAGGGTGTGACTTATAGCCCTGGATCATGCAGGAGGCTGGTGTGGCCCAGGCTTAGCATGCAGGCTCCCCGAGCCTGGGCTGTCCAGGCTCAAAGCTCAGATGTGACACTCTGCTCCCTTCCCTGCCCACCTCCTGGTCTCCTTTGCTTCTGGTGTTCCACAGGACCAACGATGGGTGAGGGTACTCTTAGAAATGCCTGCACTGAGGCAGCAAGCTCTTTCATAAATGATTTAAGATCCATGTTGTACCAGTGTCAGTTACGAGAATTGATTGCCCCCTGAAACATGAGGAACTGTGCTACAGAGAGTCAGCGTGCACGAGGCACCGTAAGCCTCTGCATCCTGTCTTCTGAAGGAGCATGAGGCAGGAACCTCGATAAAGCAAACATCAGCCTTCCATTGTGCACTAGGTACTGTGTCCCCACTTCCAAACTAATAAATACTGAATGAGTAAATAATTTTGTTTTCTCTTTGCACTATAAAGATTCAGTCTTATTTGGCCAAGTAACTGCAGAGAATATCATTAAATACTTTTCCAATAGTGTTTTCTCTAAGCCAGAGTCTGCTCTTGGAAAATGCCTACAGATCAATCTAGAAAGTAAAGGTGGAAAGAGGTGCAAAACCAACTCTCTATAAGAGGCCCTTCAAAATCGGGACCATCTTCACTGAGAGAAAAATCAACCGTGGAGAGATAAACTATTCATTTACTCATTCACTCAGTCACTGGTTTGTCTTATTATAGTACTTTGAAGATGTACCATGGAATATTAAGTTACAGGAATTAAATGTTACCCGAACAAATACATTTTGTAAATGATAAAAAGCCAGCGAAAATTTTAATTGTAAAAAAATCTGATTTCGGGTTATTTAATAGAATTCTAATATTTAATTTTTTATGTATAGAGCATATATATGGCTGTAACTTTTACCGCATAATGGTGAGGTTAGATGCATAAATAAAATGCATGTTACATAGGAGATAGTAGTAACACCAAAGATCTATGCTCATTAGCCAGGAAACAGATTAATACTACAAAATTTTTCTCTACCGGGTCTTCCTGTGATGATCCTATTTCCATCTTAGATTAGATGAATTTGATCCATAAGATAGGAAGGGTTAAATAGCTACATTATGTTTTATGTTGATTTCACGCTAGGTTTATCAGGTAATAGACAACATGCTTTGATTTGCACTTACATGGAGACCCAATACCAGCTTCGATGCTTGGCAGGGAAAAGGATTTTTGTTCAGCAAGTTTCTTGTTGGACAATTAACATGTGGAAACTATACCAAACAGTATGTGAAAGTGGTAAGTTCACGTTGAGTTTGCAAAGGGTGGAGGCTGATTCTTCCTACAGCATGACCCCGACAACTCTCCCTGATGGAATTCATGGGATCATTCGATTTCCGTCTCCAAGTGATTATCAGAAATGAAGCTTTGTGGCTTCTTTCCTAAGGAGGCCACTGTCACCCTTCTGTCTCTGCATGTAATGCTATTTTGTTTCTGAAGACCTCAGCCCAAGTTCAGCTCTTCCAAATGTTAGGGACCAAGTCCTGACACCCCCTGTCTTGCTGTGATGAACAGATACATTCTCTGCTGGTTATCCGCCCTCCACCCAACATGTGATGCTGTGCATCCTAAGTGCCTGTGGCAGGTATGTAAAGTGAATAGTAAAGCCAGGTGTCCCACCATCATCACTTGCCCATCAGCAGACTTGACTGCCGAGACATTTGTAGCAGGGGGTGACTCTCCCCACCCCCAGCCCCCTCGCCTCCTCTCACCACTACCTGCTGCTCTCGGTCCATGGCGACTGCATCGGGCTGCTGTAGACACCCAGGGCTGGCAGCGGCTCCACGTGGCCGACGGTCAGGTGAACTGGGCTTGCGGTACTTTGCTTAGGGACTCAATCCAAACACCAGCTCCACACCTCTTCGACTGGTAGACCAGCGGTGTGTGCTCAAGGCTTTTCCTCTGAGGCTGAACAGAGAATGCAGCTTGACTCTGAGACTCACAGGCCCTTTGGGGGTACACTGCCTTGTAGATCTCTGGTGGATGATTCAAGATTTTTTTTCTTTCAGGGGCATTCTGAGACGGCCCTGTTTTTTGATCTGTGAGACAAGGAGCCTTAAACGGCACCCGTATTTTATGCTCATTTTGTCCTAGGCTTATCAGGAAATGGACAACATGCTTTGAGTTGTGATTATGCGGAGACTCGACACCGGTTTTGGATGCTTGGAGGGGAAAAGGATTTTTGTTCAGGAAGTTCAGTTCAGTTCAGTTCAGTTCAATCACTCAGTCATGTCTGACTCTTTGCGACCCCATGAATAGTAGCATGCCAGGCCTCCCTGTCCATCACCAACTCCCGGAGTTCACCCAAACTCGTGTCCATGAAGTCAGTGATGCCATCCAGCCATCTCATCCTCTGTCGTCCCCTTTTCCTGTTGCCCCCAAGCCCTCCCAGCATCAGTCTTTTCCAATGAGTCAACTCTTCGCATAGGTGGCCAAAATAATGGAGTTTCAGCTTTAGCATCAGTCCTTCCAATGAACACCCAGGACTGATCTCCTTTAGGATGCACTTGGTTGGACCTCCTTGCAGTCCAAGGGACTCTCAAGAGTCTTCTTCAGAAAGTTACTTATGGTCAATTAATGTGTGGAGACTACCCAGATAGTATGGGGAAGTGGTGAGCTCACGTTATATATCCAAAGGTGAAAGCCTTCCTCTTGCCTTTTCCTGAGGCCAGAAGCCTGTGTTGCTGGGTTCAGTGATAGCTTTAAATAGTAGACTTTCCCCAAGATCGAAGGTGGGATGGGGACCTCCAAGAGATACAGCCTGGCACTGTGTCCTTATCAGGGATCTCCTCTCCTAGGCAGAGATGTGTGGCTAGACGATCTCCAGGAGATCATCTAATAGCACTTTCATTAGATTGTGCTTTGTGCTGACTTCTCTGAAACAAGGAGGGGAAATCCTTGCAAAGTCTCTTCCATTTGATAATGCTTTTTCATTGGAGTGAAAAGTGCTTTTCAGGGTTTGGGAGTGAGATGGGGAAACAATATTTGAGTGCAAGTCCACACAATCACAAGAGCCTGGGCGAATTTCCTCACCTCGAGAGTCACAGTATTATAGGTCCACGTGGATCATGGCTGTAACATTACTCAGAACTGTAATTTCACGCTAATTAGGACTTGTCACAACCCACTTCCTGAAAGGTTCAGGTTGGTGCTAGTGAGGCAAATTTTAATCAGTAATCAAAAGCATTTATTCCTAACAGGAAAAACTCTTAGGACTTTGTTATGTCACCTAAAGATGTCCTTGCTCCAAGCTGGGCCCAGTGAGAGTGAGTGCCAAACTGACATCTTAGCTTGTTTCACTTTCAGTTTCTCTTGCAAAAGTGATGGTTCTTTACTAACATCGCCCAGCCTCCTTCCCCTTCCTCCAGCTGGACAGACTCCATCACATCAGTGCCGGAGTGGCTAAGCTGAGCACAGCCATCCTCATGTGCTTCTGTCCACTGTCCCCAAATTGACACCTGTTGAAATAATATTGGAGCCACATTTGTAACTAATCGCCACCAAGATGTCAACTCAATTATTCCGACAACAGGGCAACCCAGGAGACTCCGCTCCTGCCCGGACTGATGCTCCCAGCCATGTTCAGGCTTGTTGTCTATTATCTGACAAGCCTAGGACAAAATTAATACTAAATATAAGGTAATTTAATTAACTCCTCCCATCCCAGCAGGCAGGTCCCAGCACCCGAGGCGCCCCAGGCCTTCTAGGCAGCAGAGGAGTGTTGCACTCCCAGAGGAAGCAGCTGGGTTGTGCATATATTGTTTTAAGTGGGTGATTTGCAACCAAGGGTTTCTATGAAACTCCGTTGAGCATGAAGGCAAAAATTTAGTTTTTTCTCATTCTTCAAGACACGGTAATAAATTGTATGCAAATCATTCATAGGAAAACGCACCTTAAGAGTCATTATTCTTCAAGGAATAGATGTGTGCTTCCTGGAGAGGAGAGGGGAGAGAGAAGAGTGAGAAGGAGAGAGAGAGAGGGCACAGTAGACTCTGGTTTAAAAAGAACAATAATAAGACAGTCTGAAAGGGTTAAAAAAACAAAGGAGTTATAATAAATACAAGAAAAAATACACTTTGTGAAATTGTTTTATTATGAAGACCTTCTGTGAGTTGGTATTTTTAAGGGGCATAAGGTCACTTTTATTTCCAAATTTCAACAAAGTTGGGGTAAGCTTTGTGACTCGGTGGTAAGGAATCCACCTGTCAATGCAAGAGACACAAGTTCGATGCCTGGGTCGGGAAGAACCCCTGAGTAGGAACTGGCAACCCACTCCAGTATTCTTGCCTGGGAAATTTCACGGACAGAGGAGCCTGGCTGGCTACAGTCAACAGGGTCACAGAGAGTCAGACACGACTTAGAAATAAAACAGCAACAAAGCTGACCCTTGACTCATCCCCAGGGAAGTGAACACCAAGCTATCCAATTATTCCTCCCACTTTTCCCCTCTCCAGTATTAAGCCAACACAAAAGACACACGCAACAGGTTAGGAGGTCTATGAGTGAACATTACAACTTTTCTGTCTGTAAAGATGAAGTGGACAGTCGGAAAGGCAGGGTGAGAAAAGTGAGGCAGCTTATCATGGCTGTGAATGTTAGCAAGCTGAGCCCTTCCTTTGCTTGTAGCTCATCACTGGAGGCCATGGGAGAATGTGGGCTTTTCTCCTGTGTCCGTGGAGTGGGAGAGTTTGCCGACAGCCAGGCCCATGTTCCTACCTGGGTCTCCTGGTGACAAGAGGTGGCCACGCCGAAGGCTGGCCGGGCTCGGTGTGTGTGGCTATGGGACGTGGCTTTTCGCTGCGTGAAGCCAATTAGATTAGGCATCAGAACAATGAGGTCGCAGCACATTCCCACATGCAGATGAAATCAGGTACCTGGGTGAGGAGAGACCAGGTCCATCAAAGCCTGCAGACCTCATTAAAAAGCAGATCAGCAGGATGGACTAAAATCATTAAATATGTTAATTTGCAGCCAGGAAATGAAAACCTGGGGAGAAGCCAGTGGTTGACAGGTGCCCCAGCCTTGGGTTTTCATCTCGGCTCTCTGGGTTCTCTCCTTGGGTGAACCTGGGCAACCCCAGGTTCTCAGGCTGCCAGTGACCTTGTCTAGTTAGTGAGGGAGTTGGTGTACATCACCTACACTTCACCCTCTTTCCATTTAGTTGATGACTTGGGACTCCAGACACTATAAGCAAGTGCTTCTAAGCCAAGGTGGCACGTTAGAATTACCAGGGACTCTTTAAGCTATTCCAGGGGCTAGACCCATCCCAGACCTATTGCACTGGTGGGACTCAGGAATCAGTATTTTTAAAGCTCTCTAAGTGATTATGTGATCAAGACTGAAGACCACCAAACTCTCATGCTTTCTAGTAAATAGGAATGAGAGACACTTAAATACCCCTCCCCTGACACTCCATCTCACATCCTTGAGAAGAGCTGTCATTCTCTTGATGGGAGGAGATCAAACAAGTTGCTCCAGCTTGAATTCTTTTTCTGGGCACATAGCTCAGGAAAACTTTGAATCAATGACAGATCACCAGTGTAGATAACAGCAAATGGCCAGTCAGCTTGCTGATGGATGGAGCTGGAGAAGCCCGAAGGGGCCATCCCATGCCAGCATGGAAGATATGGGCCACTTGGAAGACTTGGAGCCCATCTTGGCTTCATATTCTGGAGCTCACAGCCTCTAGTGAAGCACAGGCATTTCTTACCATGGTCCCTTGACAGCCCTCCAGCAGGGAGAGAAAACTGAGACCCATGAAAAACTCAGTATGAAAACCGATTTATTACTCTTTTAGGCAAACCACACTGTACCATGTGGACCGCGGTCCTCACCCAAACTCATGTCCTCCCCAGAACCTCAGAGTGTGACCTTACTCAGAACAGAGTCATTGTAGAGGTGGTTAAGAAGGTCATGCTGGAGTAGGGGTGGCCCGTAATCCACTGTGACTATGAAGACAGAAAGCAGGGAGGCACGCATGTGTCTGTGTGTGTCTGTGTCCTGTGTCTACATGGGACACTATGTGTATTAGTTTGCTTGAGCCGCCATACCAAATCTCATAACAGAAACTGGTTTTCTCACAATCCTGGAAGCTAGATGCCCAAGACAAAGGGGTCAGCAGATCTGGTTTCTCCTGGAGGCCTCTCTCCTGGGCTTGTGGCTGGCGGCCTTCTTGCTGTGTGCTCACGTGGTCATCCACGTCGTTATTGTTCAGCTGCTCAATCGTGTCCAACTCTTGAGAGCCCATGGACTGTAGCCTGCCAGGCCCCCTGTCCATGGGGTTTCCCAGGCAAGAATGCTGGTGTAGATTGCCGTTTCTTTCTCCAGGGGATCTTTCTGACCCAGGGATCAAACCTGAGTCTCTTGCATTGGCAAGCAGATTCTTTACCACTGAGCCAACTGGAAAGTCCCCACTGACTTGTTACCTGTGTCACGATCTCTTCTTCATACAGGGACACCAGTCAGTTTGGATTAGGGTCCACCCTAATGATCCCATTTTAACCCAGCTACTTCTTGCAGGCTATAACTCTGAATACAATCTTATTTTGAGCTACTGAGGTTAGGGTTTTAGTGCATGAATTGGGGTGAGGGGAACACAGTTCTGCCTGCAACACCAAGGGAAGAGGGAAGCCGAGACTGGAGCCACACATCTCCAAGCCCAGAAAGTCTAATTGCTGGAAGAGGCACAGAGCGTCCTCCCTGGAGCCTTGCAAAGCTCTGCTGACACCTTGATTTCAGACTTGCAGCTTCCAGAGCTGCGAGAGAAGTTTCTGCAGCCCCCTGGTTTCTGGTAGTTTGTTACAACAGCCCCAGGAAGCTAATATGCCTTGCCTTCTGCTTATTCCCCTGGGCATCTTTGATGAGACTTAAAGGTTGTGTTGGTTTTCCAATCAAGCCTGTGTTGTCCCCCTTCAGGCAGCAAGAGAGTCTCAGGAGCGGATTTCTCATCTGTCGCTACGGCAGCGGTCACTGCCCGTCTCTCCACACCTTTCCACAGGGGACCCTGGGGAAGGCCAGGCCAGGCTGCGAGGAGCAGGGCTAGTGGGGGTTATGGTGAGGAGGGTGGTCTCCTACCGCAGCTCCCTTTTTCTGGGGAGTGATCTTCAGAGCTCAGTTGTCATTTAGTTGCTCAGTCACGTCCGACTCTTTTGTGGCCCCATGGACTGTATGTAGCCCACCAGGCTCCTCTGTCCGTGGGATTATCCAGGCAAGAACACTGGAGTGGGTTGCCATTTCCTTCTCCAGGGGATCTTCCCGACCCAGGGACTGAACCTACATCTTCTGCACTGTAGGCAGATTCTTTAACCACTGAGCCACCAGGGAAGCCCTCTGAATGCCGTGCTGGTTGCAGATCATCCATCAGAAGTTCTGTGCGGGATCGGCCCTCGTCTTGGGACCGAGGGTGATTTTAACAGAGATCTGTTGCCCGGGTATTGCTCTCAGCATCCCGCCTAACCTAAGCTCCTTTGTGAGCGGTGATGACTGTGACCCAGGCCCTTGTGTGGACAGAGCCCTTGTGTGCCCAGAGGCAATGGGCCCACACCACTGGCATCCTTGTTGTGGTCATGGGTCAGCGTGGACCTGCGTGGTTCAGCAAATTCACTTAACAAAAGGGGATTGCTGGGCTCCTGAATGTTGATACTCCAATACTTTCACCACCTGACACAAAGAGTTGACTCCTTGGAAAAGACCCTGATACTGGGAAAAATTGAGGGCAGGAGGAGAAGAGGTCAACAGAGGATCACATGGTTGGATGGCATCATCAACTCAATGGACATGAGTTTGAGCTAACTCCGGGAGATAATGAAGGACAGGGAAGCCTGATGCACTGCAGTCCATGGGGTCGCAGAGTCAGAACTGAACAACAATAACGCCCCCCACCCCCCGCCCCCCACCTCCTTCTCAGGGTCTAGCTGGCTGGCTTTTGGACCACATGGGTGGGTTTCTGATTCTGGAAGAGCCAGAAAAGGGGAACAGGCCACAGAAACCACGCAAGGAAAATGTGTAGGAAGAAGCTCCAGCTACAAAGGACAGGGCATCACAGGAACCCCTAAATTCCTGGATAGAGGAGCTCCCCTGGGGGCCACTGAGGAGGCTGTGACTGTGCTCGCTATGGCAGAGGCCTGTTGAATGCATGATGACTAGGTTTCAACAGGGAGGCAAAGATGCAGGAAAGCCACCCCCATGAGGTGTTTCAGCCACAGGAAGTCTGCAGCCCGGGTTCTGCTCCGGGTGGATCAAGGCACAGTCCAGCTTCGGAGCTGCCATCTCCCCTCTGGGTCTCAGTCACAGGAGGGACTCAGGATGTGTGGCCTCCAACCTGCCCTGACTTGGCCAACCCTTTCTTTGCAATCAGTGAAAATAGCAGGAGCAGGCACGATTTATTTTGTTTGTTTGCTTATTTGCTTGCTTTTGGCTCCCAACCTTGCAAATGAGCCCCGGTGTGTAAATCAGGCCCTTGAAGCCTCTTTGAAAGGCAGGAGGGCCCAAGTGGGGGAGACCAGACAGTGCTCAGCATCCATCCTTCTGGGTGTCTGCAAATAACGAGCACAGAGAAGGCCGTGCAGAGCCCAGGGCTTGTCTGAAATGGTGCTTCCAGGGCAACTGGGCTTAAGAGTGATTTTGAAATGCAGGAGGAAGGGAGAGAAGGGGCCAGGGAGAGGAAGGGGCCACAAAGTGGAGAGCTGCCCCAATTAGATGGGTGAACAGAAGGCAGCCTTTCTCCCTGGCAGGAAGCACCCCAGCATGCGATGAGTGACAAGAAGCCTCTGCAAGGTGCCCACTTTTTCAACGGGAAATGTAATTTGTAAACAATCAACATCTTAACAAGCTATAAACAACCACTCCTGACTTCTAGCAGATTTACTGATGCTTGAGTGACTAAAATTCACAATGTTTTCCCAAACCAACTCTGTTAATTTGTGGCCTGGTATTCATTAGGGACCGCCTCCAGCTCTGCTTCCAACCTAATGATGCAGGGCTGGGTCTGAGCCCTTTTCCATCAGGGGTGCAGGCCCAGGCAGTTCAATCTTGTCTTCTCTTTTTCACCACAGCTGGCCTTGGACCTCATAGGATAGGATGTGTTTGCTTTGTTTTAAAATTCTAGCGTTTTAAAAATCACCCATCATTTATCACTCATCTCAGATGAGCAATTGTGGGCCCATGGCAGCAGGATGCTTTTTCCTCCAGGCTCCTCCTCTCTCCCCGCCCTCCCCCCAAACCAGCCCCCACCTCCTACCCCCCACCCCCACCCTGGCCTGGGGAAATCAAGAAAAACAAGATTCTTCTTGTCCAGCCCCTCAGAGGCTCCCCGGAATTGCTGGAATCGTCACAATAAGTGGTAGTAATAGAACCATATACAAGACGTAAATACAAGCTGCTCTGTGGAGTGGCAAAACATAATGAAGTAATTAGGTGAACTATGATCAGCACCTGTGACTGATCGGTGCAAGCACATCTCTCGCTTTATTATATTATTTTTTGTTGGGAACAATAAGCAGATTGGGAAGTTGCAGAACGTTAGCCCCTGCCCCCAACTTCCCTCTCTTGAGGCCCCCATCACCCCAAGGTGCATGGTCTGGGGGATGGACGGGAGTTGTCTGCTCAGCTGATGGAAACCCACAGCAGGTAAACGCGAGTCTTGCTTCCCAGCTCATTAGGGTGAATGCCACTTTAATTAGCAACTGATGGGCCACCTAAGAGGTGCTATTTAACACAACACGTCTAGGCTAAACGTCTGTCCCACAGACAGACCCAAACCAAGGGACCATCAAGGGAAGGGAGACGTTCAAAACTGCTCACTGCTGGTTCTAAGTGGAAACTACCGTTTGAATGCTCAGCCTTCAATCTTGTACCTGGCATACCGCCCTTTCTCCGTGTCAGAATTTCTGCACAGAAGTGCCCAATTGCCAGTAATAGTAATTACTTGATGATGATAATAAAAGCTCCCAGTTATAGTGTTACTATGCTCCTGGCCCTGTGTTAAGCATTGTATGTTTACTCATTTACTCTTCACAGTGACCCAGGGAGATAGATATACTGTTATCATTCCCATTTTATAGATGGAAAAACCAAGGCACAGAGAAATAAAGTGACTCACCCAAGGTCACAGAGCCAGGATTCCGAGCCAGGGAGTCTGGTGGCAAAGTACACACTCTTAATTCTCTGTCCACTTCCCCTCTTCAGTGGTTTCTGTATAGGACTATGGACCAAGTGATACCCACAGTGTATCTCATAGAGGCTGGGCAAGAAGGGAGATAAAGAATGTAAAAAGAGTCATGCTAAGGACCAAGGCAAGACAATAGTTCCTCAGACTTGCCAATAGACAAGAGAATCCAGTGCCCTTCCTTAGCTGGTGAAGGTAGACCTCCAGGTACAACCATCACACACCACAGCACACGCCAGAATTCTAATCCTCGTCTAGAGAAACATGCCATGTTGACACAGGATATCCTTTCACTAAGAGCCACAGATGTGCTTAGACCCCTCTTGGTTTTCCAGTCACCCAGAACATCTAGGAGTCCACAAAATTTGATTGGCTACTTACCTTAAGGATTTTATTTTTAAACCAGTTGAGTCTGTTGAATTGCTGGCCAAGTGATTCTGCTTTGCAAGTTTTGGTTCAATGGGAGACAGCGTCATTTGCCATTTCTGGCAGAAGGAGGCTGAGCAGTGAGTGGATCTTGCTGGATGACGGCAGTTACCCAAATTAGCCAACCTCTTTGGACCTCAACTTTCTTATCTGTAAAATGGGAATAATAACCCACCTGCCTCATAGGTTGACTGTGATGATTCCATGGAGTTAATAAATGTTAATCACTAATTACTATTTCTATGTATAAAGGTGGGTTGTCCACAAAGCCAGTGAAACTTAAACTTTAGGTCCTAGGGTTTCATTCTTGCATGTCACCTCCCCCAAAGCACTGTATTTCACATTTATCTTTTTTTTTTTGGTGGTGCCAGCTGGCTTGCAGGGTCTCAGTTCCACAACCAGGGATTGATCCCAAGTCCCCTGCAATCAAAGTATGGAGTCTTAACCACTGGACCACTAGGGAATTCCCTTCTTTTTCTTAAAGAAGGTCTCAGTTTGTATAAGCTTCAAGCCCTTCAAAACCTAGATTCACCCCTGGATTAATCTGGAAAAGGAAGCAGTGGGTTTGGAAAATGGCTGTAGTCTCGCCTAGTCTTGCAAGCTTCCAAGTCTAAGACATCAACACATGTGTCAAGGACCCTCCTTCGTGGAGGCGGGCACAATTGTCTTTCTAAGCAGACAAGGAGCTGTAGAAGATAGCATATGTGAGGCTCATGAGAGAGGGACCAACTCGTTCCAGTTTCCCTGGGACAGCATCAGTTTTAAAATCTAAAGCATTAGGTCTCGGAAACCCACTCAATTCTGGGCAAACTGGGAGGATGGGTCACCCTTCTTGTTGAGGATAGACGCAGATCACTGTTGGTCACCACGGAGCTCCCAAATAGCTGAGTGCTTGGCGTCAGGTAGGGGTCCGGTAACTCTTCACTGAGTGAGTGGTGTGTAAACCAACCATGGTGCCCTGTGAGCTGGAGGAGGGAGCTGCATGGGCAGCTGGGGGGGGGGAGCAGGTAGATTGCCTGGAAATCCAGGGTGCAAATCAAGCCTGCGATGGTGAAATTGGATCAGAGAGCTTGGATCAGAAGTTGGATCAGAGAAGTTGGATCATTATTGGAGGGAGGAACGTGGAATATGATGAGGGCAACTGCCCGCACGCAGGTAGACTGCCCAGATCCAGGATAGTTTCTGTTTACCTCTAGCCACCTGATAACAAACAGCATAGCTTCCACTGAGAATCTGCATGTTGTCGTTTTCTCAGCTCAGAAACTACGCCTGTGTCCAGGCGTAATCCAAGCTGGATCTGGCCGGTGGCGGGTGGGGTGGGGAACGGCGCTGCAGGCGGGTCTGCGGCGGGCTATGGGCACACGGGCGGGCGAGCTGCTCAGGCCCCGGTTCCACATGCTGTGTAGACTCCAATTACCCAAGGACTAAGAGATCAAACGGCCCAACTGTGCTCCACAATAAAAGAGGAGCTCTTAATTTTACTCTGCCCTGCACCCTCCAGCCAGACCGTGCAAAACAATGCGTCTCATTGATGTCCTCCCGAGCACCAAACCTTCTTGAAATTGTCTCCACTTATCCCAGCAACATCTCTATAAAGTGGCCAGGGAAGAAAGTCAGAGATTTTAAAGAATCGCCCGGAATATTACGGTTACCATAGATGGCTTGAACCCCCATGCTCCTACTTTGCTAAGGACAGAGAATTTTAAAATTATTATTGATTTGCATTTCCAGGTATACTTGGAAGGTGTATGTTGGAAGATGGGGGAAATTATTTGTACTGGCCCTTAGCTGAGCTATGGCATAGATGCAAAGGACCTGAAAGAAAACAGAAAATCCATTGAAAGGCCAAGGACCAGAGAATGACATTTTGCAGTCTATTTTTTTTCTTCTCATAGTACAAGCATAGGACATCATAGTTGGGATTTCTAGGGGGTGTGGCATGGCCAAAAATGAGCCTGCTTTTTTTCCCAATGATAATGTCAATTAATAGGTAAATATTCTGGAAAATGCAATCACTTTGAACATATAAAATTAAAGAAAGTTAAAAGATTTGTGGACATCTAAGTATGTAGGCAATGATGGAGTTCTAAGTCCACAAATCTAATTTGCTTTTCCATATACCAGTATTAAAAAAATACTTTTCACTCTCAGGACAACAGATATAGAATACTGTACTAAAGCGATCAAAGAAATTTCAGGATTTTTTGATAGGTGATGTCACCTGGATAATAATCAGGTTCTTCATGTTGCTACTTATTTTTAGGCTTCTCTATCAGTGAATGATACAGATACCTTAAATGGATCCATGGTTCCCCTCGATATAGAAAGTGAAAAATAGATGTTTAAGATGTAGTTGAAGCTCTATCACAACTCAGGAATCAGGATTATAGCTCAAAAGGCAAAAGCAAGTATCTTTTAGGTTGAGCATTCTTCACTTACAGCATATATTTACAATAAAAATTGATCTTAAGAGAAAATGGTCTTACCGGCTTTTCTATTTGGAACTAATAGACTAAATTGTTTCTCATTTGATGGTCTTAAAAAGTTGTTAATATGACTTTGAAAGCAGCATTTTTCCAGCACTGTAAACACGCTAGTGTAGAAAACTAGAGAGAAACAAAACTGTCTGATGTGTGAGATTCCTAAACAACTTGTCTTCATTTTAGTTATTTATTCTCAAATCCTGAGTGCTCTTCCCACCATGCCACTGTACCCATATATTGCTTATTTAGTGATTTTTGTGAAATCTACACCTGACTTATTATCCCATTTCAAATTGTCTTTTAAGTTACTTAAAGCTGAAACAATGCAAGAAGAACTCAGAGTGTTCACTCTATTTTTAATTGCTTGCCATTGCAAGAAGAAACCTGGAGATACTTTCTGCTATTAATTTTGGATCTACTAATTCTTTGTACTACAAAAGCCTCCCACTAGAAAGTTAAAAATCAGGCTCTTGATAATTGTAAAATGGATATTTTGATCAATTACAAAAATGTCACGATTGTGCATATGTATAAGAATTAAGACATCTTATGAATTAGCAGCAGACAATGGCTAAAATGAGCCATCTGCCACAGAATCTTCCCCTGAGCAAATTCAACAGTGCTAAGCAGGTCCTCCAGGTTGTAGAAGTCGGGGCCAGATTGTGGATTTCTGCACACAGTGATGGTTTCTGTGGGAAGAATATAGCAGGGAATGTCACATTACTTACCTTGTCTTATACCACAACTGTTGCAGGCAAAGCTTTCTCCGATGACTTCCCAGTTTCGCTCTGGATCCAGAAAGAAAACAGTTCCCCCGAATAGTTACTTTCTAGGTGTTCCTTAGGACAGAGATTTTGGAAGATAATTTGGCATGCTGTCCCCAGTGGTCCCTCTCAGTTTAAAGCCTTAAAGATGGACAAACGTACATTGGTTTCCTGGCAGGCGCTGAAATTCCGAAGCAGACAAGCTGGCTCCAAAAATCTTTCCCTGGAAATGAGCACACTTTCTCATAGAGCCACTAGATGGCGTGTGACAACCATTTGTGTCAGCCCACACAGGTTTCCCATCTGTCAATAACTTAACCAAATGTGTTCTAAAACAGTTCCTGCAAGACAACTTTGCTAATAGATGATCATCATTTCAATCTTTATATGGAAATTTAAATGTTTCTGATTTATGTTTTGGAAGTAGAGAAAATCTTCACTGGAAGAGATACATCAGAAAGTGTACTTGCTATATAATAACATTAATAACACTCGGCACTTAAAGCTGAATTAAGATACAAATATTAAATGTCAAAATGTGGCCTGCCCATTTATCTACTCAGGCTTCAACAGACTTTTATTAAGTGACAATTGTGTGGTAAATGTTAGTTGTGCTTCTAAAATGTTGATAGAACATTTTATTACCAGAAATTAATCAAATACTTGAAAATAAAGATGTCAATTCCATGTTTTACAGTTAAGTCAACATGTAATGTTAAAATGAATTTCAGCAACTTCATATCTGAGGTAGAAAAAAATCTGAAATTCAGGGGCAAAAGAAATCAAGTAAAGCACTTGGTAAATTCTCTTCCCCTCATAGCAAAATATGATTCCCCAAATCCCCACCTTAATAAATGTAATCACCTAGAAAGAAAATAAGCTAATAAAATATACCACTTCTATAGTAGGGTCAGTTTTCTCTTTTGTGTCCTTTGTTACTAAGTATAGGTCTGAGATACTGAGCTACTCATAGGAATGAGTATTTTATGACAATTTTTTTGTCTATTTGCTGATAAACCTTAATAATAATAATGGCTTTTTCACAGTGTTCAGAAGGACATGAGGTGATTTCTTCAAAATTAGTTCCACACCTGTGGAGCTAATCAACAAATCTCTAAGATCTATTCCAGTTTTAAGAATCAATGATTAAAAGAGAGAAAAAAAAAGGAGCATTCAAATTCTTTCACCCTTCTTATAATAGGTGTGATATTTCTTCTAGATCAGCCTCTACCCCAAAGAAAAGAATGGTCCCATTTTTAGAATTGCTGGCTGTTTGTTTGAACTGAAGAATTAGTTGCATTTCAAAATAAAGACATGGCTAATGAAATGATTAAAACATACAGAACATTAAATTATAAGCAGATGGGGGTGAGAGGAGGGAAGGGTGGGTGGTGAGTTTGCTAGAGACCTGAGTCCAGGAATGCTGACAGCTTTGGGTTTTTCTCAATAACATAGAAGATGATTATTTAAGCAATAAAAGATAGAAAACAACTTCTGAAAGAAAAAAGAAAATGTTTGATAGGAATATGCAAGAAGAGCCAAAGAGTAAAATCCATATGTATTGTAAGGGTTTAAAGAGAGGGCTGCTATGGAAGGAACCTAGATGTTCACACTGATACTGGGAAAAGGAGCCGGTATATTTGCAAGTGTACCATAATAGTGATAAGTCCCACATGAGCAAAGAGGATCAGACAGGCCCAGAATAGGTCATGGTTCAGGGTCTGGAGTCTTCAGAAGAAAGTCAGACATCTCCCTGGCCATTGTCTGGTCCCAGTTATTCAGGTAACCCTGTCTCTCTTCCCTCCTCCCTGAAGTTTATAATTTTAAATTCTGCTCCATATAGTTAAAAGATAAGAACTTGATGAGATGATGTTTAGAACAGCTGAAAAAGAAGTTTGGCAAATGGGAGCAGTTCACAGACTGTGCAAATTGTCTCAGTGACACTATAGTTCGGCAGAATCCATGAGAGTTTTATCTTGAATTTTTATCAGGCCGCATTCAGCACGAGCTGGTTCCCTGGAAATAGACATTAAAAAAAAAAAAAAAGCCAAAAACTAAACCTGTGTGGCGTCTCTCTCTTTCCTCAATATACGATGGCAGGTTTGACTCATCTGAGCTGCCTCCCTGAACAGCAGCCCTGATTGTGCTTGAGTGCGGGTTAATGGATGTAGGTCTAGAGATAAAGGAAATACACCCTCTAAGATTTTGTCTAATTTTTAAAAGGCATCTAACCTTCCTAAGTGGTGTGTCTTCTTTGTCCTGGATGTCTGCAAGAGAGAGGACAGCCCTGATGTAGTGACCGTGGCTTGCACCCGGGGCCAGGGCCGGGCTCAAAGTGAGGGCCAGGGTCATTTTCAGAATTGAAAGCAGTCTTTGCTTTAATAACAGAAAGAGCACACCAAAGCTAAGTGGGTGCGCGCACACACACACACACACACACACACACACACACACACACACACACACAGATGGTCTCTCCAGAGAGGAATTTGCTGCCCTTTTTCTCTTTCAGGTAAAACCATGTCTCCCATTGGTCTGAGCTGCCCTTTTACATGGCCATAGCGCCTGTATGTCTCACCACGTGGTGCTGCTCTGAAAACTGATCAGTTACTGCAGGATCTTGGTTCTCCAGCACCATCCGCTGACCTTGAGCACTGTTAAAACCTAAAGGTGGAGGTCCAAGCTATCCTCTCGTGCTTTATTGAGACCCTCAGAGTCATCTCTACCAGGAGACAAAGTCTATGTGTCCATGACTGGAGGGAAGGAGTTTCCTTCCCAAATATTTTGCCCCATTTACTGGGAAGGTTGGGGTTCAGTGGAAGGCTTAGCTGCACCCAACCCCAGTGGTCTGGTTTGGGAATAGTGATGCCTCTTCCCCTATTCCTGCTCTGACCACTATAAGATTTTTGTCTTTGCTTTTTAAAAGTTCTATTGAATGTGCCATGTAGTACACTTCATTCGGTTCTTGGAAGGCAAATGACCACAAATGTGTATACATTTAACACTTATGTATGAAAATATACAAATAATATTTACTTACAGTCTACCTTTAAATTTGGAAATTTGACAGTTTTCCCATTCCTTTATGAGAAAAGAACATTTCAGAAGAGGTTGAGACCATCCATCACTGTTAGTTACTGGCTTCTGGGGGCTCAGAAGCTGGGATGGTTTGGGGAATTATTTGGTGGCCCAAACAGCAATGCTTATCAGGGCTTGGAGAGGGCATGAGACTTGATGGCGTGACAAGTGTGGGCAGAACTATGCTCTGTGTGGGGATGGGAAGGAATCAAAGACCCAAGAGAGCCACCTCTCTCTGTCTGTGGCCCTGCCCACCTCTTCCTGGTCCCTCCAAGTTCCCCCAGGAGCAAAGGGAGGACTGAAACTCTGCAACTGAACTGGAAGAGCCCATATCCTGATCTTGGATCGGGCACTCCCATGTGAAGACCTTGCATTATGTCTTCTAAAAACTCAGTTGAGGGATTGCTATCATCATTATCCTCCCCCTCATCTTCATCATCATAGAAGTTAGTAGAAACTAACTTATTGAGAGCTTACCACATTCAAGGGGCTATTGTAAGCATTTCACACACATTGTGGCATTTCGAGCTCCTAGTGACCCTATGAAGTAACATCCAAGTTCATGCCAAGTCCTGGTCAGAACAGGGCTCAGCCCATAATAAAAAAAAAAGCTCCAGGAAGAATAACCATGGTCGGCATTCTGTATGAGACACATGCATGGGAACAGTGCTTTGAAAGATGACAGAGGTACCCAAGTGTGATTCATCAGCAGGAGCTCATGGAGTCCTACTCAGAGTCCTTGTGGAGAAGGTCATGCTGCTGGCCTTGCAGGTCTCAGGGCCCTGGCTGTCACATTTACAGGTCGACGGGCTCCATCTATAGGGGATTCAGAGACATGGATGGGCTACCCTGGTCCTGGAGACCTCACCTTGAGGATGAGGAGTAGAGATGAGATGCAGAGTGACAGAAAATTGTGAGGAACAGTAGCACAAGGTTCCTGCTGGAGACATATGCATCCCATACTCTCAGCTTCACATGACATTCTGGGCCCAAGGAGCATCTGAGGAGGTGATTAAAGATGCAGGCACTTGGACTGTATCCCTAGAGATGCTAATTTGCTGAGTCTGGATTGGGCCAGGGAATCTACATTTTAATTACATTTCCAGGTGCTCCCAGTGTTAGGGGTCCAAAGACCAGGAGACAGATTGGAAATGGGACTGTAATAGATTGAAATTGACAGAGACTGGGAGCCAAAACAGCGACAAGGCGAAGTCATGCATCCTGCCTTGGGAGCGGATGCTCAGAAGATGAAACAAGGCTCAGATTAGCTCTAAGGTCCCCGGAGCACAGTTCAGGGCTGTGACCAGCCAGGAGGAGGCTGAGGGGTGCCTCCATCAGCCTGTGGTTGAGCTTCCTGGATGGAAACAGCTGAACTTCAAGAGAAGCCTGGGGTTTACCCAGGCTGTGGTTGTGTGTGGGGGGCACCCAGAGGAGCTGACAAAAGAACTGAAGAACAAGAAGAGAGAGAGAGACTTGGGGAGAAATGAACAGACTTGAGATCAGGGTATTTAGGAAGGCAGTGGGCACACTTGGAAATGCCTTCCACATTTGTGTTTTCATCAACACTGAATTATAAAACCATCCTGGTAATCCTTTGAACATCCGCTCAGAGAAGTTGTTTCACAGTAATTCCATCTGAAACCATTTCCTGCACCCACAATTTAAGGACTTCCATTAAAACATTCTGGGAGCCAGGAGGCAAAGAACCTGGGGTATCCTTGTCACTCCTAGCAGATGTTTTTGTGAGTTCCTTTCCCCCACCCCTTAAGAGACAGTGATTCTAGAGAGTTTGGCTAAGAGGTGGAGAAAACCCCAAACAAACAAAAGAAAGCCACTCAGGATTTGGAAGACAGAATAGCTAAGAGCCCAAACCATGTTCTGTCTTTGGAAGACAACAGAAGACAGGGCTCCTAGCAGTTTCACAATAGGTGAGATGATGTTATCGAAGGAATTGCTTTCCATGGCTTAAATTACAGGAGGGAAAACATGGGCTCAGAGCTTGAGAATAGTAAAAAAAAAAAGACAAAGAAAAACCAAACCAGGGGATTGTGCAGAACAGGAGAACAAGCAAAACAAGGGAATGAACTGCCAAAGAAAGTGGAATTTCCATCCCTGGAGCTATTCTGGGAGAGAGGAGGGACCTCTTTATTACAGGTTGTTTAGAATAATGAACTCGATCCCAGCGCAAGGCATGGGAATGGACTAAATGACCCCGGCCAAGTTCCTTCCAGTCCAAACAACTCCATAATTATTGACCCAGGTGGCCAAGGGTTGGTCTCAGAGGAGGAAGAGTCCGCTTTCAAATGACTTGCAAGGGCTCTGTTGCCAGCAATGCTTTGTCATTGATTGGATCGTTTTCAAGTCATTTTGCTCAGCAAAAACTCCGTTGGGGAGGCCCACTCAGCAACTGGTTTTGAGCCTTTGCTGAGGGTCTCCAGGTTTCAAACCTTTCTGGACAAATTTAATCCCCAGCTGCCCTGTACAGGCTCTAGAAAGATCCCAGAGGTCTCCTGCAGAATTCTGCAGCTCTCTGGAGAAAAGGAGATGGCAAATGCCCTCCCTCCTTTTTTTCTTGCTGGAAAGTTCCTTCCATTGGCCTCTCAGGCTGGTTGATGGAGTTTCTCCCCAAGGACGTCAAACAGAGTCTACCTCGATCCTATTTGCGGCCACTTGGAGTGAGTGGGACATGACTCTGGCCTCCTGGTCTGCAGTTTTGCTATTTTGTCACCTCAGTAGCTTGACATGGGCATGTCTCCCTGCCAAAAAAAAAAAAAAAAAAGTCAAAAGGGACTCCTAGTCGATTTAGCTCTCCAGTTCTCTCTCATCCTTCACTTTCTGGGAGACTGTCTTAAAAGAATTTTAGGAAATGGGTTTCAAGCTTTTATGTATTTACACAATAAATATTGCATAGCAATGATTTAATGAAAGCATCAACCCTGATTTTCTCAGGCTTCAGGAGCATGAGGGATAAAGGACCCCCACCTTGATCAACAAACCACACCTCCCTGACTCTCCCACTTCCATGCCACATAATGCATAGGGCCTCTCAAAGCCCCGGAAGGTTCTTGAATGAACACCAACAGTCGCAGAGAGGCAGTCCACTCTAGCTCCCCTTCACAAGAAGCCACACGGAAGTGACAATTTTTTTTTTTTTTTTACCACCCCTGCTGCCAGGACCTGCAGTGGCAAAATGAATTTCCTGACAAGCTTGCTGGTTCCAGGTGGTTCCAAAATGACAACGCCGGGGGCCCCAGGAGGGCACTATTCCTCAGAGTTCTCTGCATGCTGAAGACACCAGCAGGCTCAAATCCTGCTGAAATCTGGAAAGACCTCTCTCCCTTTGTCCCTACCCAGCCCCACCCCCCACGTCTCTGTAAGTAAGACTTAGACACCAGTCACTTAGCTTGGCCGAGGTATTAATACCTGTGGCAGTTGTTCAGTTGCTAAGTCGTGTCCGACTCTTGTGATCCCATGGACTGTAGCCTGCCAGACTCCTCTATCTGTGGGATTTTCCAGGCAAGAGTACTGGAGTGGGTTGCCATGCCCTTCTTCAGGGGATCTTCCTGACTCAGGGATTGAACCTGCATCTGTTCTGTCTCCTGCCTTGTCAAGCAGATTCTTCACCACTAGCACAGCTCATATGCACAACGATGTTTATTGAAATGTCATTTAGAAGAATAAGAAATTAGAAATCAACGAAATGTTTGACCATTATAAAACAGGTGGGTAAATTATGAAACATCCCCTCTAAGGGATGGTGCATAGCCATTAAAAATTGTTTACAGAGGCTTTGTAGTAGCAAGGAAAATGTTTGTCAAATAAGATTAAGTGAAAAAGACAATCAGAATACAGAATTTTATATTCAACTGATTGTAATCATATAAAAGAAAAGCAAAATTATGTATAAAAGGTCAGGATAGATACATAAGTAAGCATGACCAATATTTGTCTTTAGGTAGAGTACTGAGTGATTTAACAAATACGTTTCTTTTATTTTTCTGAATATATCAAATTTAATCAGATGAGAGTAGCTCTTAAATAATGAAAAAAAATAAGCATTAAAAAATTCCCATCCCCATTTCCCTACAGGTGAAAATGGAGCCTGCTTCAGGTGATGAAGGGCACACAAATTCAGCCTCCCACATAGGACACTCTAGCGGCCAACATTCCTTCCTAAGAGCATTGTTGTTGTTGTTCAGTCATTAAATTGTGTCCAACTCTTTGCAACCCCACGGACTGCAGCACGCCAGGCTTCCCTGTCCTTCCCTATCTCCCTGAGTTTGCTCAAATTCATGTCCATTGATGCTATCTAACCATTTAATCCTCAGCGGCCCCCTTCTCCTTTTGCCTTAAATTTTCCCAGCATCAGGGTCTTTTCCAATGAGTCAGCTCTTTGCATCAGGTGGCCAAAGTATCGTGGTTTCAGCTTCAGCATCAGTCCTTCCAATAAATACTCAGGGTTGATTTTCTTTAGGATTGACTGGTTAATCTCCTTGCAGTATAAGGGACTCTCAAGAATCTTCTCTAGCATCACAGTTCGAAAGCATCAGTTCTCTGTGCTCAGCCTTCTTTATGGTCCACCTCTCACATCTGTATATGACTACTGGAAAAACCAAAGCTTTGACAATATGGATTGTCAGCAAAGTGATGTCTCTGCATTTTAATGTGCTGTCTAGGTTTGTCTTTCAAGGAGCAAATGTCTTTTAATTTCCCAACTGCAGTCAACGTCTGCAGTGATTTTGGAGCCCACGAAAATAAAATCTGTCACTGTTTCCACTTTTCCCCCTTCTGTTTGTTGTGAAATAATGGGACAGGATGCCATGATATTAGTTTTTTAAATGCTGAATTTTAAGCCAACTTTTTCACTCTTCTTTTTCACCCTCATCAAGAGGTGCTTTAGTTCCCCTTCACCTTCTGCCATTAAGCGGTATCATCTACCTATCTGAGGTTGTTGATATTTCTCCTGGCAATCTTGATTCCAGCTTGTGATTCATTCAGCCCAGCATTTTGCATGATGTACTCTGCATATAATTTAAATATGCAGGGTGACAGTATACAGCCTTGATGTACTCCTTTCCCAGTTTTGAACTAGTCTATTGTTCCATTTCTGATTCTAACTGTTGCTTCTTGACCCGCACACAAATTTCTCAGAAGACAGGTAAGGTGGTCTGGTATTCCCATCTCTTTAAGAATTTTCCACAGTTTGTTGTGATCCACACAGTCAAAGATTTTCACGTAGTCAATGAAATAGGAGTAAAAGTTTTTCCAGAATTTCCTTGCTTTCTCTATGATCCAGTGAGGTTGGCAATTTGATCTGGTTCCTCTGCCTTTTCTAAATCCAGTTTGTACATCTTGAAGTTCTTGGTTCACATACTGTTCAAGCTTAACTTGAAGGATTTGAGCAACTTTGCTAGCATGTAAAATGAGTGCAGTTGTACGGTAGTTTGAACATTTGGCATTTGGTATTGCCTTTCTTTGGGATTAGAATGAAAACTGACCTTTTCCAGTCTGTAGTTATTGCTGAGTTTTCCAAATTTGTTGGCATACTGAGTGCAGCAGTTTAATAGCATTTTCTTTTAGGATTTGAAATAGCTCAGCTGGAATTCCATCACCTCCACTAACTTTTTTGTAGTAATGCATCCTAAGGCCCACTTGACTTCACACTCCAGGATGTCTGTCTCTAGGTGAGTGACCACACCATTGTGGTTATCTGGGCCACTAAAACCTTTTTTATACAGTTCTGTGTATTCTTGTCACCTCTTCTTAATCTCTTCTGCTTCTGTTAGGCCCTTGCCTTTTCTGTCCTTTATCATGCCCATTCTTGCATGAAATGTTCCCTTTATATCTCCAGTTTTCTTGAAGAGATCTCTAGTCTTTCCCATTCTGTTGTTTTCTTCTATTTCTTTGCATTGGTCACTTAAGAAGGCTTTTTAAAATCTCTTCTTGATATTTTCTGGAACTCTTCATTCAGTTGGGTATATCTTTCCCTTCTCCCTGGCCTTTCAAACATTTGTCCATAGGTCTTCAGGCACTCTGTCTACATAATCCCTTGAATCTATTCGTCACCTCCACTATGTAATCATAAGGAATTTGATTTATGTCATACCGGAATGACCTAGTGGCTTCCTCTTTGGCCCCACCAGAAGATCTACGTTCAGAAATGTGGTCTCTGTCAGTTCCAACTATTTATTGCGTACCTAGCATATGCCCAGCATTATCTCACTGAGAAAGACAGAAAATGCATATAAATTGAAGACCACTTAGGAACTCCTTATATTTCTAGAAGGGATTATATTACCTCTTGGCTCTGCTCCTACAGCTATACTCAACTTGGGATGGTGGGGTTGGGATTCTGCACACCCCATTAATACTCTGCAAAGCTGAAACTCCTTTGGCCACCTGATGTGAAGAACTGACTCATTGGAAAAGACCCTGATACTGGGAAAGATTAAAGGCAGGAGGAGAAGGGGATGACAGAGGATGAGATGGTTGGATGGCATCACCGACTCAGTGGACATGAGTTTGAGTAGGGTCTGGGAGGTGGTGATGTACAGGGGAGCCTGGCCCGTTGCAGTCCACCGGGTCGGAAAAGAGACACAACTGAGCGAATGAACTGAACTGAACTGGGAAGTGGCTCCTCGTAAGGCTCTACCAGTAGGGGGAGCTAGAGGGAGATGGAGGAGGAAGAAGAGAGTTGCTCCTTCCTCTTGGTTTCCCCTCTCTGAGTACCTTTCCGGACTGGGCTGCTCCACCCTGGCAGTTGCAGTTCCTTCCCGAAGCAGTGGCTGGATCCAGTTCACAGTTTTCCCAGTGCTTACAGAACGAACCTCATGGAACCCCTTAGCAGCGTGTATTCTGGCCAGTCCTTCCTCCTCAGAGGTCTGGATCCTACTCCACCAGTCCCTCTTCTAAGCTTCTAAATTTTAATAATCCAAACTTTCCCTTTGTTCCTCCAGCCCTAGGAGTGGTTGTTGCCTTCTGCAGTAGCTACCTCTGTAATGCCTGAAGGTGGTCTTTTTAAGTCTTTTGGTTATTTAATAGTTTTGTTTTTTTTTTACCCTATTAACAGTTTTTCGCATTAAATGATCTCTGTTCAGATAGATGGAGTGACTTCTGTGTCCTGACTGTACCTTGACCCCTATGATACACATTTCCCAAAGATGAGAGTCATTTGGGTGACTGTCTGGACACTTAGGCTATCCATTATTTATCCATTTCCACTCATAGATATTCAGCATTATCTCAAATGGAACCTTCTTATTGGCTATTAAAACTGATCCCAATCCCCCCACCAGTGACCACACCTCTTGACGAGTTCTTCAGTGTGTCATCTCTATTTCCTCCTTTTCGACTCATTTCTTGATTTACTTCAATTTGGTTTCTGGTCCCACCAATCTGCTTTGTTAAAGTCAGCAATTGGGACTTTTCTGATGGAACAGTGGATGGGAATCCCCCGCCAAGGCAGAGGACGTGCGTTCGATCCCTGGTCTGGGAAGATCCCACCTTCTGCAGAGCAGCTAAAGCCCGTGTGTCACAACTACTAAAGCCCGTGGGCCTGGAGCCTGTGCTGCACAAGAACAGCCGCTGCAGTGAGAAGCCTGCACGCGGCGGAGAGGAACCTCCACCCCACGCGGCTGAGAGGAACCCCCACCCCACGCCACTCGCTGCAGCTAAAGAATCCCAAGCGCAGCAACGAAGACAAAAGAAACATTTTTAAAAAGTCACCAATTTGTGTTTTGTTTGATGGACACCTTTTTCAGCCCTCGTTTTATAGGATTATTCAGCAGTACTTAAGACTTGTCATATTCCTTTCCTTTTTCAAGCAGAGGCTGAGGAACATAGACTCCTGCCCCTGGTCCCTTTGTCACCTGGGAGGCCACACTCCCGAGTTCCCTTCCTCGCGTTCCAGTTCCTCTTTTCATGGCAGAGTCCCCAGAATTTTATATGCTGACAGTGCATAAAGCTCAGCCTTAAGCCCTCTCTCGATTCATTGCTATCGAAGTCATCTTATCCACAACAATTGCTGCTACAGGTGAAGTGTTTGCACACTTGCGCTTTAGCTCAGGAATGCTCTCTGCATCCCAACCCATACGTACCACTGCTCCTTGACCTCTGCCCTTGAGTGTCTCACAGGTACTACAAACTCAACAGGGATAAGAAAAACTCATGTTCTTCGCCCATATCTGATCATCTTCCAGGGTCCCCTGTTTTAGTCAAATGTAAAATCTTCCATCTTGTGGTACAAACCAAAAACCCAGGGTTGTTTTTTTTTTTTTTTTTAAGCGTCCCTCTGTCTCTAAATCCAACTATTTCCAAACATGTCCCATTTACTCTACAGATGTCTCTTGCAAACATCTCTGCTGTTGCCTTCCTGCCATATTCTTTATCTACTGCAATGGCCTCTCAACCGAGCTGCTTTTTCCTACCTTTCCTTCTCTCAGGGCATTCTCCAGACTGCAATTAGAGCAATCATCCAAAGAAGAAAATCTGAGCATGTCACCTCTCAGCTTAAAGCATGTCAATGATTTCTGTTTACTCTTAGAAAAACTGAAATCCTTCCCAAGAACTTCAAGGCCCTGACCTACTGCCAACCTCAGCCAACACCCTTCTCTTCCTTATTCTCTGTTCCTGTTCCCCTCCTGTTCCCTCCTGTCTCAGGGCCCTTGTACATGCTGGTCTCATTATCTGAAATGTCTATTCATTCTTGTTAGCTCAATGCAGCGATCATTTCTGAGGGAACCCTTTTCTGATTCCCTCTCTCATCGCCCTGGACTCAATAAGGGCCCCCTCACATAGCACTGTGAACCTGCCTCTCCCTGGAGGCATTTCCATTTCCCCAGTTGCAGTCTTACATTTGGGCTTCCCCAGGTAGCTCAGCGGGAAAGAATCTGCCTGCCAGTGCAGGAGTGGTAGCAGGAGCCATGGGTTCCATCCCGGGCTTGGAAAGATCCCCTGGAGAAGGAAATGGCAACCCACTCAGTGTTCTTGCCTGGAAAGTCCCATGGACAGGGGAGCCTGGTGGGCTATAGTCCATAGCGTTGCAAAAGAGTTGGGCACAACTTAATGAGTATACAATTTTACATTTATTCTGTAGCTGAATGACTCACGTTGGTCTCTGCATAGGTTTCATGTTCCAGCTCAGGGACCATATCTGCCTTGCTATGTCCTTGAATTCTCAGGTCCAGAACTGCCTTTTCCACACGATAAATGAGCACAAAATAAATTTGTTGAGTAAATGGATGAGTTTAAACAGAGAACCGATGACCTCAGGATGCTACTGTCTCAGTACCTTTACACCATGGAAACTTTCCACATGTTTGAATGGGAAATGTTGCCTGAATATAAAGAGATACTGTTTCAAGCTGAAAGACCACAGATTAAACCACGGCAACCTAAAAGGAAAATCCATGATAAAAGTTAATACCTTTCTGACTTAAAACTGCAAGAAACTTTTCTTAAGCATCTTTTAAATTAGAAATGTATTTTCAAACAGGAAAAAGGCAGATATATATTTCATTTATTATTGCAAGCAGAAAAGTTAGATTTATTATAGCAATGGAAGCAACACTTCTGATAAGAGACAAAACTTAGTAATTTACTGCCTGAATCCAGAAGGACAACTAACTACCTAGAAGTGTTTGGAAAAGAATCTCCTTTAAAAAATACACTTTTTATTTTGACATAAATTTAAATGTATAAAAAAGAGTTGAAATGTAACGTAGAGAGAGGTCCCATATATCCTACCCACAACTTCCCCGTTGGTAAGCAACTCATTTATAATCAAGGTGCATTTGTCAATATAACCAACCTTTACATACCGCTTGCTGCTGCTGCTAAGTCACTTCAGTCGTGTCCGACTCTGTGCGACCCCATAGACAGCAGCTCCCCCCGTCCCTGGGATTCTCCAGGCAAGAACACTGGAGTGGGTTGCCACTTCTTTCTCCAATGCATGAAAGTGAAAAGTGAAAGTGAAGTCGCTCAGTCGTGTCCAACTTTTAGCAACCCCATGGACTGCAGCAGCCTACCAGGCTCCTCCGTCCATGGGATTTTCAGGCAAGAGTACTGGAGTGGGGTGCCATTGCCTTCTCACTAACTAAACTCCAGAATTTATTTTGGATTTCATGAATTTTCCCACTCATACCCTTTTTCTAAGGTCCATCTAGTCAAGGCTATGGTTTTCCAGTAGTCATGTATGGATGTGAGAGTTGGACTGTGAAGAAGGCTGAGTGGTGAAGAATTGATGCTTTTGAACTATGGTGTTGGAGAAGACTCTTGAGAGTCCCTTGGACTGTGAGGAGAGATCCAACCAGTCCATCCTAAAGGAGATCAGTCCTGGGTGTTTATTGGAAGGACTAATGTTGAAGCTGAAGCTCCAATATTTTGGCCACCTCATGTGAAGTGTTGACTCATTTGGAAAAGACCCTGATGCTGGGAGGGATTGAGGGCAGGAGGAGAAGGGGACGACAGAGGATGAGATGGTTGGATGGCTTCACCGACACAATGGACGTGGGTCTGAGTGGACTCCAGGAGTCGGTGACGGACAAGGAGGCCTGGCGTGCTGCTGTTCATGGGGTCACAGAGAATTGGGCAAGACTGAGCAACTGAACTGAACTGACCCTTTTTCTGTCCCAGGATCGAATCCAGGATACTACACCATATTTAGGAACTTTCCTTTTTCAAGGGAGAAAAAGAAAAAGGGCTCCCAAACTTACTACTGATGAGATGAGAAATTGAATCTGAACTCACTGGCTGAGATGCACTGCCAGTGATGAATAAACAATAAGAGTGAACTGAAGTCCTTATTTTCAATGAGTACTTATTGAGCACCTAACATATATGTTACATTACTTACATATATTTTTATATAATGTATATTATAATAATAGTTATGTTTTGAGTGATTATATGCATTGACTGATTACATCTTCACAAAATTCTATGAGGTTGGTGTAACTGTCATTTCTGTTTTATGGACGAAAGCATGAAGTCTTGGGGAGCTAAACTTGCTCAAGATTATAAAGCAGAGACCAGTCTCAAACCCCCGTCAGTTTGACTCCCAAGTTCAGCATGTTAATCACCATGAGAAAATTCTACTTAATGTTCGCTACATGGATATATCAGTGGTACGGTTATCTATAGCTGTGTAACAAACCTTTCCAAAGTTGGTTATTTAAACAACTATTTTATTATGCTTATAGGTCTGTGGGTCAGGAATTCAAGTAAGGCACAGCAGAAATGGCTTGTCTCTGCTTAGACTGACTCAAATGACAGAGGATGACTGGCGTGGCTCACAGGGCTTTACATGTTGGGGACCCTGGCTCTGGCTCTTCTTTTTTTAATATTTATTTTTTAATGAGAGGATAATTACTTTACAGTATTGTGATGGTTTTTTGCCATACATCAACTTGAACCAGCATTAGGTGTACACATGTTCCCTCCCTCTTGAATCCCCTCCCCCCTCCTTCCCTTTCTACCCCTCTGTGTTGTCACAGAGCGCCGGCTCAGGGTTCCCTACATCATATATCAGACTCCCCTTGGCTCTCTGTTTTACATATGGTAATGTGTATATTTCAGTGCTACTCTCTGAAATTATCCCAACCCATGGCTTTTTCAGTCCCATGTCTGACACTGACCTGGAGTAGTTGGATGAGCTGGGCTTTCTTTCTTTCTCCCTTTCTCTTTCTCCCAGGTGTGTTTCTATGCAGTTAACTTGAGCTTCCTCACAGCATGGTAGTCTCCCAAGGATCAGTCTTAGATGGCAGCTGGATTTCCTCAGAATGACCATTGCAAGAGATGGGCTGGAGACTGAGACAATGTCACTTCTTGTATTGGTCAAAACAGTCACAAAGTATAACTAGACTCAATCAAGGGAAGGAGAAACAGACCCCAGATGGTGAGGGGGGAGTGTCATAAAATGTCACCACTTAAATTCATCATAATCAGATACATAATCATAAAACCAGAATTACTCTCTTTCAGCGCTTTGGAATAGTTTCAGTTCAGTTCTGTCTCTCAGTTGTGTTTGACTCTTTGGGACCCCATGGACTGCAGCACGCCAGGCTTCTCTGTCCATCACCAACTCCTGGAGCTTGCTCAACCTCATGTCCATAGAGTCAGTGTTGCCATCCAATCATCCCATCCTCTGTCATCCCCTTCTCCTCCCATCTTCAGTCTTTCCCAGAATCAGTGTCTTTTCCAATGAATCAGTTCTTCACATCAGGTGGCCAAAGTATTGGAGTTTCACGTTCAGCATCAGTCCTTCCAATGAATATTCAGGACTGATTTCCTTTAGGATGGACTGGTTGGATCTCCTTGTGGTCCTAGGGACTCTCAAGAGTCTTCTCCAACACCACAGTTCAAAAGCATCAATTCTTTAGCCCTCAGCTTTCTTTGTGGTCCAACTCTCACATCCATACATGACTATGGAAAAACCGTAGCTTTAACTAGATGGACCTTTGTTGGCCAAGCAGTGTCTCTGCTTTTTAATATTCTGTCTAGGTTGGTCATGGCTTTTCTTCCAAGGAGTAAGCGTCTTTTATTTTCATGGCTGAAGTCACCATCTGCAGTGATTTTGGAGCCCAATAGTCAGTCACTGTTTCCCCATCTATTTGCCATGAAGTGATGGGACCAGATGCCATGACCTTAGTTTTCTGAATGTTGATCTTTAAGCCAACTTTTTCACTCTCCTCTTTCACTTTTACCAAGAGGCACTTCAGTTCTTCTTTGCTTTTGGCCATATGGGCTGGGGTCATCTGTATATCTGAGTTTATTGATATTTCTCCCAGCAATCTTGATTCTAGCTTGTGCTTCATCCAGCCTGGCATTTTGCATGATGTATTTACTCTGCTTATAAGATAAATATGCAGAGTGACAATATACAGCCTTGATGTACTCCTTTCCTGATGTGGAAACAGTCTGTTTTTCCATGTCCAGTTCTAACTGTTGCTTCTTGACCTGCATACAGATTTCTCAGGAGACAGGTCAGGTGGTCTGGTATTCCCATCTCTTTAAGAATTTTCCATAGTTTGTTGTGATCCACACAGTCAAAAGCTTTTTATAGTCAATAAAGCAGAAGTAGATGTTTTTCTGGAACTCTTGTGCTTTTTTGATAATCCAATGGATATTGGCAATTTGATCTCTGGTTCCTCTGCCTTTTCTAAATCCAGCTTGAACATCTGGAAGTTCACAGTTCATGTACTGTTGAAGCCTGGCTTGGAGAATTTTAAGCATTGCTTTGCTAGCATGTGAGACGAGTGCAATTGTGCAATAGTTTGAACATTCTTTGGCACTGCCTTTCTTTGAGATTGGAATGAAAACTGACCTTTTCTAGTCCAGTCCATTAAAATGATAAGTATACATTAAATAACTCAGAAATGTTGATGGTGATCATGGTAGGACATTAAGATGGAGGGTAAATAGAACAGAAAGGGTAGCAATATTCTGTTACTTATGAACCCTGATGGTTAAAACATAGTGACTCCCAGGAAAGTAGTGGACAGTTGAAGAACCACAGAAATGGTATGTTATCATTAATGCTTAATTTCCACTGTTTTTATGATTTCCTTTCTTATGGCTATCTTTACTTTTTAAGGTGTTGGGTTTTAACTGGTTCCCTGGTAGCTCAGATGGTAAAGAATCTTCCTGCAATGCAAGAGACCAGTGTTCGAGCCCTGGGTCAGGAAGATCTCCTGGAGAAGGGAATGGCTACCTACTCCTATTAGTGTCTGGAGAATCCCACGGACAAAGGAGCCTGGTGGGCTACTGTCTGTGGGGTCACAAAGGGTCGAACACAACTGAGCGACTTTCACTTTTGTCCTGTAGCATTTTATCCCTGTAAATGTCATTGTTTTGTCTTAGAGCTTCATACGCCCTTCTCTGAATTTTTTTTTTTAAATTAAACTTTTATTTTGAAATGATTGTGGATTCAAATAGAACTGCAAGATATAACACAAATCTCTGTACCATTGACCTAGTTTCTCCTAATGACAACACCTTGTAAAACTGTAGTATGATATCATGAACAGGAAACTGACATTGATAAGATTAAGATGCAGAACACTTCTATCTCCATAAAGATCCCTCAAAGGTGCCCTTTATAGCCATACCCACTTCCTTCCCAACCCAAGCCCTCTTTAACCCATGGCAAGCACTAATCTGTTCTCTATTTCTATAATTTTGTCATTCAAGAATGAAACATAAAGGGAAAGATGTATATGTGTAACCTTTGGGGACTGGCTTTTTCAATCCCTGTAATCTAGAGATTCATTCAACTAGTGATGTGTATCAAGAACGCATTCATTTTCATTTCTGAGTAATATTCCATGGTATGGGTGGACTGTAATTGAATCATTCACCTGTTGATGAACATCTGGGCTATCTCCAGATTTTGGCTTTTCCAAAAAAAAGGTGCTAACCACATACACTTACAGGCTTTGTGTGAACACAAGTTTTTGTTTTCCAGCATAAATTTCCTGGAGTCCAGCTGCTGGGTGGTATGATAATTGCACATTTGTTTTTTTTTAGGAAACCGCCAAACAATTTTTTCAGGGGGCTATACCATTTTCCATTCTCATCAGCAGTATATGGGTGATTCAGTTTTTCTACATCATCTCCAGCATTTGAGTTATTGTTATTTGAATTTCAGCCAGTCTGATAGGAGCGATAGTGCATGCTTTCGGTTTGCATTTCTGTGATGGTTAATGATGTCGAATATCTTTTCATGTACTTATTTTTGCCACCTGTGTAGTCTCTTCAGTGAAATCTCAGCTCATGTCTTTTGCCTCTTTTCTAATTGGATTGTTTGCTTTCTCACCATTGAGTTTTGAAAGTACGCTGTACATTCTAGATACCAGTACTTTGTATAGTATGTGGTTTGCAAATATTTTCTCCTACTCTGAAGCGTGTCTCTTCATCCTCTTAACAGTCTTTTGCAGAGCAAAAGCTTAAAAACTTATGAAGTGAATTTATCACATTTTCTTTTGGTGGTGTGAAATCGAATTCTTTTCCTGTTCCTCAAGATTTTCCCTAAAACTTTCAGTATTATCTTTTACATTTAACTTAGTGATCTGTTTTGAGTTAATCTTTGGATAAAGTATGAGACTCAGGTCAAGATTAATTCCCTTCTTACATCCATTTGCTCCAACACCATTTGTTTTAAAGCCTATCTTTTGCCAATCCAACTGTTGTTTGAACCTTTGGAAGATCAGCTGGGCATATCTGTGTGGGTCTGTTCCTGGACTGTATCTTCTGTTCCGTTGATCTATGAGTGTATTTCTCTGTTAGTGCTGCACAGCCTTGGATACTGCAGCTGTGCCATAAATATTGAAATCAGGTAAACGGATTCTTCTCGCTTTTTTAAACTTTTTTGGCCATGATATATGGCATCCAGGATCTTAGTTCCCCAACCAGGGATTGAACCTGTGTTCCCTGCAGTGGAAGCAAAGAGTCTTAACCCCTGAACTGCCAAGGAAGTCCCTTATTTTTATTTTTAAAAGCTTGCCTTAGCTATTGAAGCCCCTTTGCGTTTCTGCACAAATTTGGAATAATCTTGCTGATTTCTACACAAATCTTGCTGAGATTTTGATACAAATTATATTAAACTTATCTATATGTTTGCATAGAATTGGTATCTTTGCCACTGAGTCTTTGGATTTATTTATTTAGATCTTTGATGTCCTTCATCAATATTGTATAACATCAGCAAACAAGTCCTATTTTGTTAGATTTATATTTAAGAATGTTATTTTTTGAAATGGTAATAAATAAGTGGTATTATAGTAAAAATTTTCATGTTATGTTCATGGCTATTATATACAAATATACTTGATTTTTGCATATTTGTCTTGTATCCTGTGACCTTGCTAAACTTGCTTATTCTATGAGTTTTGGGTGTAGATTTCTTGGAATTTTCTATGTAAACAATCACACCATCTGTAAGTAGGGGCAGTTTTATTTCTTCCCAATCTGCATTCCTTTTGTTTTCTTTTCTTGTCTCATTACACTGGTTAGAAAGACCAGCACTATGATGAATAAGAGCGGTGAGTGCTTTATTCCTGATGTGAAGGGGAAAGTATTTAGTCTTTTGCCATTAGTTGTAATGTCAGTCGGAGGTTTTTGGTAGATGCTCTGCTCTTTTTCTGAGAGGTTTTTTGTTTGTTTGCTTTTATTAATATCATGAATGCGTTGAAGTTTGTTAAATGCTTTGTCAGCATATGTTGACATGATCATATGACTTTTTGTTTTTTAGCCTGTCATTATGGTGGATTACATGGATTGATTTTCACATACTGAACCAATCTTGCATTTCTAAGATAAGCTACATTTGGTCATGATGTTTAATTCTTATATTGCTGAATTCTATTTGCCAATATTTGGTTAAGAAGTTTTGTATCTCTTCTCACGAGGAGTAATAGTCTATAGTTCTCTTTTTTCTACCATCTTTGCCTAGTTTTAGTACTGAGGGCATACTAACTTTATAAAATTTATTGGAAAATATTCCCTTCTCTGCTTTTATTTGAAAGAGATTGTGTAGAATCAATGTTAGTTCTGAAACTCTCATTAAAATTCTTCAGTAAAACATCTAGGTCTGGAGATTTCTTTGGGTGTGTGGTTAAAATTATAAATGCGATTTTCTTAATAGTTATAGGGCTGTTCAAATTATCTATTTTGTATTGGTGAGTTGTGGTAGTTTGATTTTTTTGAAAGTATTTACAATCGGTTTATTTCATCTAAATTGTTAAGTGTTTGAAGTATTTCCTTATTATCCCTCTGATATTTTCAGGATCTATGGCAATATTTCATGTATCATTTCTGATACTGGTCATTTGTGTTTCTCTTTTTCAGTCTTGATAGAAGTTTGACAATTTTATTTCTTTTCAAAGAGCCAGTTCTTTGTTTCATTGACTTTCTCTTTTTATATTGGTTTTTATTTCATTTATTGCTTCTCTTATCTTTAAATTTTGCTTCCTTTGTTTGTTTTCTTTGTTTATTTTGCTCTTTTTCTAGGTCCTTGAGGTAGATGCTTAGGTTATTGATAATATTCATGGTTTCCATCCTTTTATCACCAATTTGTTTTTTTATTATATACGAAATGAATTTTTGTAGACAGCACATACTTAGGCCATGTTGGGTTTTTAAAATATACTCTTTTACTCTCTGAGTTGGTATATTTAGACCATTTACATTTAAAATTATTGTTGATATGTTGGGTCTTAAGTCTGCCACCCTGCTTTTCTCTGTTCTTAATTTTTATGTTTTTTTCCTCAAATTCCTGTGTTTCACTTAAATATTTCTTAATATTCAAATTTGATTTATCTATGGCAGTTTGAATGTATCTCTTTCTAGAGCTTTGTGAATGGTTGCTTCAGATATTATATTGTATTATACATAATTTATCAGTTTACTAGTATCATCATTATACTAGTTTGAGAAAAATGTAAAAAGCTTATCTTCCTTCATGTCACTTTATCCTTCTTCATATAATAGTTCAGTTCAATTCAGTTCAGTCGCTCAGTCATGTCCGACTCTTTGTCACCCCATGAACCGCAGCACACCAGGCCTCCCGGTCCATCACCAACTCCCGGAGCCCACCCAAACCCATGTCCATCGTATCAGTGATGCCATCCAGCCATCTCATCCTCTGTCATCCTCTCCTCCTGCCCTCAATCTTGCCCAGCATCAAGGTCTTTTCAAATGAGTCAGCTCTACGCATCAGGTGGCCAAAGGATTGGAGTTTCAGCTTCAACATCAGTCCTTCCAATGAACACCCAGGGCTGATCTCATTTAGGATGGACTGGTTGGATCTCCTTGCAGTCCAAGGGACTCTCAAGAGTTTTCTCCAACACCACAGTTCAAAAGCATCAATTCTTTGGTGCTCAGCCTTCTTCACAGTCCAACTCTCACATCCATACATGACCACAGGAAAAACCATAGCCTTGACTAGATGGACCTTAGTTGGCAAGGCAATGTCTCTGCTTTTGAATATACTATCTAGGTTAATGTTAGCATCTCTTAATTGTCTTTTTCATTCAGCTTGATATTATCCTGGTTTGTGGTATGATGAATAATTTTGATTGAAATCTGAATATTTTTAGTACAATGTTATAAGACACTAGATCTTAATTTAGTCTTTTGTTTCAATTGGCTTCTCTTGATACCACTCCAGCAGGAAAAGGGGGAGGGGGAGAGAGGCACCACCTCATCGTGGCTAGGTTTCTTCTTGACCTCTTTTGAGGCCTGTTCAAAAGGAGGAGGGGTGCTTCTTGTCAGTGCTGGGAGGGTGTGGGGGTTCTGGCTCCCCATGAGGCCTCCAGTGACACCCTGGAGTGGAGTGGCCTCTGGATGTTGGAAAGTTATGGAATTCTGACTCTTCAAATCCACTATTTCTGATACCACCAGTGAACTGGGGTAGTGGGGGCACCACATTACTGTCAGGTGGGAGTTAAGTTTAAATTTACTGATACTGCAGGAGTGTGGAGGTTTGAACTCTTTACTTCCTGTAAAGAATGGAAGTCTCAGCCACAGGACCATCTGTGACATCATTCCAATGAGGTTAGGGGTGGGATTCGGACGTCTCCTTATAGCCTGGTAGGGACTTCCCTGATAGCTCAGCTGGTAAAGAATTTGCCTGCAATGTGGGAGACCTGGGTTCAGCCCCTGGGTTGGGAAGATCCCCTGGAGAAGGGAAAGGCTACCCACTGCAGTACTCTGGCCTGGAGAATTCCATGGACTGTATAGTCCATGGGGTTGCAAAGAGTCAGACACAGCTGAGCGACTTTCACTTACAGCCTGGTGAGAGTTGAGGTCTAAAATCCCCCTTGGTCTTTCCTGTCATGGGGTGGGGCTGGGACCACAGTGTTTTCTGTGATGTGCTGTTGCAGCCAAGAAGTTATTTTCTAAAGTTGACTTTCTTACAAGGCTGTCCTTTCCTTATCCTGTGGTGCAAGAGAGCAGGCTTTTTGTTGAGGCTTTTTTGTTTGCATCTGTAGGCATTCACAGATTACCTGGTTTACAGCACCCAGTCTGGAGTGTCTAGAAAATTCCTCACTGTTCTGTTTTTCAAGTCCTGGGATCCCTAGCCCATCTACCTTCTTTCCTCTGACTTTCAGAGTCTTCTCATGCTTGTCTTATATATTATGTCCAAGATTTTTAGTTGTATTTTGAGGGAAGGATAGAGAAAAGTACATTGACATTATCTTTCCAGAAGGTGAATTTCTGTTATCTTTATTTTTAAAGAATATAAAGGATTTTGTTTAAAAATAATAATTTTGGTTTGCACAGTAGGAAAACAGATACAGCCAATATGAAACAAACGTAGGTGTAAAACTTGGAAATAAATGCTCAAGATGGTCTTTAAAAAGAAACCTATAGTCATCAAGACTATCCAAAACCTTCCTAGAATAAAAGAACTTTACGCCCTTATACTTTGAGTTCTTTATACTTTCTTATCTTTAATCTTGTTGGATCCTACTGGGAACCTGTGAAGGAAATAAGGCAAATATTATCATTCCAGTTTTACAGAAGGGGAAATGGGACCATAAAAATCAGAGCGAAACATAGGACCTATTAAAACTTTATATTAAACCATTGGCAATTTGTTTCCCTACTTTAAAATAAATAATCCTTTTATGGAACATCATAAAATGAATCTTTCCTGAAGGTTTTCTACCCTTTCATCAAAAAAGAGTATTTTACCTACTCTAATGTTTCCAGGTTCCAACAATGAGAAGATTTGTTTGGAATCAATGATAGGATGGGAATTTACTACCTTGGCACCCCCTCAGAAATTCCCCACTGTATCATCTCCCGCTCATGAATCATCTTTTGAAAATCTTGAGTTAAATGCTGACTCCTCATCTGGACCCAAGCTGGAGAAATGGCATCCTCTTTGAATTTCAGATTCCTTCTGTGCAATGGAGATTAAACTCTGCCGTGTTTCCCCTACCTGCTGCTTTATTGGCAGCAGGCTGAAACATGGGAACCATTCTGAAGGATGTGTGATGCTTAAGTGAGATCGTGTCCATTCTGATCCTGAATTACAGGCAAAGTACACTGTAGCCGAGTTTTCTTGGACACCAAAGATTTTCACATGCCACAAAAATTCCTCCAGTGTGATTTTCCGCTGTCTGCCTCCATAGTTCTGCAAGAGGCACGGAGTGCCGGGGAAGTGGTCGCAGGGCTTCCTTTTGGAAATACAGCCTGAAGAATTTCTCTGTTTAGTTCGGTTGCTATGTGCAGATTAAAGAGATTCCAATGCAGACTCTATTGAAGAAGAGGGGAAATAAAGCAATACCTTAAAACACGAGGAATCTTTTAAAAATCATGATAAGAGAGGAAGCATTTGAGAGTCAGGAATTGAGACCTGGCAGAGTGAGGTGCTGGATTCATTTGTTGTTGTGTTAGTTGCTCAGTCGTGTCCGACTCTTTGTGACCCCGTGGACTGTAGCCTGCCAGGCTCTTCTGTCCATGGGATTCTTCAGGCAAGAATACTGGAGAGGGTTGCCATTTCCTTCTCCAGGGGATCTTCTTGACCCAGGGATTGAACTCGGGTCCCCTGCATTGGTAAGTGGATTCTTTACCATCTGAGCCAACAGGAAAGCTTGAGTTTATTTAGGTCTTCAATAATGGCTCACCAACACAAGGCACTGTGACATGGAGAAACCATTTTCCCAGTTAGGCCAGGGTCTGGCTCTTTTGTTTATTGTCAACACTTATCTATCGTCTGTTCCTTCTATCCGAGGCAATTGTTGGCAGCAAGAAGATTCAGCCTGTGTCCTCAGGGAGCTTCCAGCTCAGCTGAAGAAGCCAGATATAGAGACAAGAAGATGAGGAGTTGCAAGTGAATGGCACAGATGTGTCCTTGGTTCTGTTATTTTTGGTCTGGGCTGGCCCCTAAGGAAGTAGGCCTGGGAGGTAGAAGGGGGAAGAGGTTTCAGCCAGAGAAGAGAAGGGAGGAGGGGTTCTTAAATGGGTCTCTGCTGTTACTTCAAGGGCAATGGATGAACATGCCTCTAGGATCTCTGCCAAGGAGATAGTTTATAGAGGAACATAGTGGGAAGGGGGAGCCCCAGAGACAGGACAGGTGAGACTGGGACTTTCTTTGGCAAGGAAGGAACGCGCTTAAGGGTCAGTAGGGAAATAAGAGACACACAGAAGGCCATGCATCAGGAAGATGAATCCAGCAGTGGAGAACCAGATGGGTTGCAGAGAAGAGACCTGCATGAAGTGGTGACAGGTCATTTGTATAGAAAGAAATGTTCTCTTTTTGGTTAAACAACAAACTTCCGCAAGGGAATAATTAATTTGCATCCTCTTGATGTGTTTACAATTAATATGGTCAAATAAATGTCCAAAAATTCAAATTCAGCCAAGTTCAAGCTTTGTCAACCCTGGGGATTTCCTAATATAATCATGAAGCTATTACTCAACTGTCTCTGAACATCTTCTGAGTCCCTGCACAGAGTTAACACTCCTACATCTAATTTTGGATGCAGAACTGAAACTATCATCTTTTTACTCACAGAAGAAATATCTCACAATTTTGACTACTACATTTTCTCAAAATTATAAAATCTGCTTCAAGGTTTTTATTGAAGTATAGCTGATTTACAACACGGTGTTAGTTTCAGATATACAGCAAGGTGATTCAATTATGCATACATATATAGCTGTTCTTTGTCAGATTATTTTCCTTTATAAGTTATTACAAAATATTGACTAGTTTCTTGTGCTATACAGTTCAGTTCAGTTGCTCAGTCATATCCAACTCCTTGCAACCCCATGAATCGCAGCACGCCAGGCCTCCCTGTCCATCACCAACTCCCAAAGTTCACTCAAACTCACGTCCATTGAGTCGGTGATGCCATCCAGCCATCTCATCCTCTGTCGTCCCCTTCTCCTCCTGCCCCCAATCCTTCCCAGTATAAAAGTCTTTTCCAATGAGTCAACTCTTCACATGAGGTAGCCAAAGTATTGGAGTTTCAGCTTTAGCATCAGTCCTTCCAATGAACACCCAGGACTGATCTCCTTTAGGTGGACTGGTTGGACCTCCTTGCAGTCCAAGGGACTCTCAAGAGTCTTCTCCAACACCACAGTTCAAAAGCATCAATCCTTCAGCACTCAGCTTTCTTCACAGTCCAACTCTCACATCCATACATGACCACTGGAAAAACCATAGCCTTGACTAGATGGACCTTTGCTGGCAAAGTAATGTCTCTGCTTTTGAATATGCTATCTAGGTTGGTCATAACTTTCCTTCCAAGGAGTAAGCGTCTTTTAATTTCATGGCTGAAGTCACCATCTGCAGTGATTTTGGAGCCCCCAAAATAAAGTCTGACACTGTTTCCATTGTTTCTCCAACTATTTCCCAAGAAGTGATGGGACCAGATGCCATGATCTTAGTTTTTCTGAATGTTGGCCTTTATAACCTTTTCACTCTCCTCTTTCACTTTCATCAAGAGGCTTTTAGTTCCTCTACACTTTCTGCCATAAGGGTGGTGTCATCTGCATATCTGAGGTTATTGATATGTCTCCCAGCAATCTTGATTCCAGCTTGTCTTTTTAAGTTATCTATTTTATATATTTATTGTTGTGCTTAAGTGATGTGATATTTGTATTTCTTCCTCTAACTTGTTTCACTTAGTATGATAATCTCTAGGTCCATCTATGTTGCTGCAAATCACGTTATTTCATTCTTTTTTCTGTTGGAGTAATATTCCCTTGTGTTTGGTACATCAGCTGCTTATCCTTCAGGGAGAAAAATTAAGTAACCCAAATGGCTAAAAAGAAGCCCACTGCCAAACATACATCAAGACTAGAAAGAGGTGAGTTGGGCTTGTCTCAGCATTGAGATGCAGTAACACCCTTCAAGACCAGATACTACAAACCTTTCATTTCAGAGGTGAGGCTGTCAAGACCAGAGGGGTTTGGGGCCTGCCACCTGTCCAGTTGGTGGTCAGATGGGACCATGCTGGTTTCACCCCATGACTCCATCTTCTGATGTTCACTGGGATGTCTGCTCATATCCATGGTTGCCCTGGCCCTTGCTGGGCCTATTAGACAATAGGTATGAGCATCACTTCCCTGGTCTGGGATCTGAGTGGGCAGTCTCTCTCAGAGTGAAACCCCATGAAGATACTGTTTCCAAATTCTATCACAAGTTTCTTTGACTTTTCTGGTTCTCAGTTGCTTCTTCCTTAAAATAGACTAATACCTGCTGCATGCATGTTACAAAGCTCTGATTAGGATCAGGGAGATTGTGCATGTGAACTTTCTTAGAAAATAATAACTCATGATATGATTATTTCTATATTAGCTGATTTATCCTCCAGTCAACTGTGGATTGGTTTGATATAATCATCAGGGAATAGTTTTTTAAAGCCCTTGACTTAATGCTGTTATTCACACCAGAAGCTCTGGTCAGACTTATACTAGCCTGTAGGGTGTATGAAGAATATAATTATTCTAAATCTCTTCTGTGTCACATCCATAACGTTTTTTTCCCAGGACAGAGAGGAATGTCTTCCTTTCCGGCTCCCAGAATTCGATTCAACAAAGTTTACTGAAACAATGTGCTATAGGAAGAATCACGCTAAGTACTGAAGAGATAAGTGAAAAGAATCCAGCTTCCCAGAGAAAACTCATGACCTGGAAAGGGGAAAAGAGCTCTTAGTATCCCGAATTGAGAACCAGACATGAATTAACTGCCAACCTCGGTTGATACATACACGAGAGCATTTGCCCTTCTGAGAAGCAGCTGATTGACAAATCAGCTTGATTTTGAGCGTGTTGATGCCTATAACTTTCAGGTTGGGGCTATTTGAAACCACTGTTTGCCTCCCTCCCTATCAGCAGTTGCTCTGGCCTCATGTGGCACCTAGCTTTGACTCATCTGAAGAATCACCATCCATCCATTTGCCATGTCCCGCCCCATTCTCATCTAGAGTGATTTCCACATAAACTCACATGATTCCTATTTTAGACCTTTCCAAGTGGAGCGTAAGACTTCTTTATCCACTTTCTCTTAGTGCTTTTGTAGAAATTTAATTTTATTTCTTACACATTTTAATCCAATTTCTTTGAAAAAAAATATTAAGGCACTTAACCATGATCCTATGAGATAACAAAGTTGTGTGTGTTAGCTTGCCAAGGTTGCCATGACAAAACACTTCATGCTGCTGCTAAGTTGCTTCAGTCATGTCTGACTCTGTGCGACCCCATGGACGGTAGCTTACCATGCTCCCCCGTCCCTGGGATTCTCCAGGCAAGAACACTGGAGTGAGTTGCCATTTCCTTCTCCAATGCATGGAAGTGAAAAGCGAAAGTGAATACCACGGAAATTTATTGTCTCAGAGCTATGTAAGCTGGAAGGCAGAGATCAAGATGTTGGCAGAGCTATAGTCATCTGAAGGCTCCTTCCTTGCCTCTTCTTAGCTTCTGCTGGCTCCTGGCAATTCTTGGCAATATTTTTGGGGGATTGCAACTTCATCCCCTGTAATCGTGCCTCTGTTGTCACGTGACATTTTTCTTGTGTCTCTCTCAGTGTCTTCTCCTTTTCTTATAAAGATACCAGTCATTGGATTCAGGTCCCATCCTGTTCTAGTATGACCTCATTTTAATCTAACTAATTATACCTTCAATGGCCTTATATCTAGGTTCACATTCTCACTTTCCCCCTAGGTGGATATGAATTGGTGGGGAGAGCTTCTGCCTCCTACAGTAAATAAGAGGGACCATCAGCAGTGGGATACGAGAGTTGTTGTTTAGTCACTAAGTTGTGTCTGACTCTTTTGTGACCCCATGAACTATAGCCCACCAGGCTCCTCTGTCCTTGGGATTTCCAGGCAAGAATACTAGAGTGGGTTACCATTTCTTTTCCAGAGGATCTTCCCGACCCAGGGACTGAATCTGTGTCTCCTGGTGGATTCTTTAATAGTGAGCCTCCAGGAAGCCTGGCAGGGGAAAGGACTTGCCAAATAAAATGAAGAGGAGAGTTGACATCCAGAGGTTGCTATAGGCTATTCCATACTTTTTTAGAAGGCAGGCTGCAGGCTTTGTGGTTGTAATTCCTTACACAGAGTTGCTATAATCAAGAACTTGACTTCTAGGGTCTGACCATCTGGATTTGAATCCTGATTGATTTCATCAATGTGATTGGAAGCAAATTAATTAAACTCCCTATGCCTCAATTTCTTCATCTATAAACTGGGATTAATGACTATTGGGGGAATAATGGAATAAAGCATGTACGGTGCATGGCATGAGTGAAAGTCAGCCATAGCGATGTTGGCTTTCCAAAGTCTAGAAGGCAAAACGTAACGGAAGTCACAAAGTCCTGATGTGGGAGAGGGTGGCCAAGGAGTGACAAAGTCTGGCTGAAAAGTTTAGGACAGCCTCCATGGAAGGGATGGCCATGAGAAGGACTTGGACATTTGGAGGGGGGTGGGCACAGGTCCTACCCAGCTGTCAGGAAAGGGTAGGGTCTTGGGGGCATGGGGCAAGTCTGGTCTGGAACAGAGAATGAGTGAGGAGGTATGTAGAGCTGATTGAACAAGTTGGCTGGGCCCATGCTGGACACCAAGATGAAGACTCTGACCCAACTGGCACAAGTGGTGCCCATCTTGCCAAAGCCCTGATACCCATAGAGAACCAGGAGGAAGGGCATTCCTTGGTCTCTGAAGGAGCCTATATCATCCCATGCCTTGTATCTTTGTATTCCCACTCATAAAACCTCCTCATCGCTGTTGGTTTTCAACCCAGTTGTAAATTTTGTAGCTCTGCTTTGATGTACCACAAACTGTCCCTCATCTCCCTCTTTGGTAGAACCAGAACTGCCCATTGTTAGGGTTTTATCCTACCTCAGATGTTTTATTCCAAACTCCCAGTTTTACAACCCGGTATCTTCTGTCTCTCCACCCCCTCGCTTCTTTATCTATAAACAGGGTTATATATGTGACTCTGTGTCTGGTCCACTGTGACCCCTGGATCACTTCCAGCCTGCCTCCTTGATCTGTAGGTGTTCTAAATCTTATCCTGGCCTAATTTGCTGCTTCCTTCTCTGTGGGGCACTGTGATGCACACACAGTACTGCTCTGTATCAGGACTGTGGCAAGCTGCTCTCCTCCCAGCCACAAACCATAAAATTAAGAACGGCGAGACTCTCTTGATTAATTTCATTCGCCTGTCTTTAAATCCGTTAAAGAAAATGCCTGCTTAAATCATTCTTTTGCAAGCATATTTGTAAATAATACTTAAAAGCACTTCATCTAATTATTCTTACCACAGCTGAATGTTGACAGATTGAAGATGAGATTTATGTTTAGACAGAACTAAGGTACCAATTTTTTCTCAACAATAGATACTGCCATTAACAAAATTAAAACAGAAGATGTAGACCCACAAAAATTAATTTGCAGCAGGCTTCCTCATTTCTCTAAGCAAAGCCAGTCTCTCCTCAGCTGCCTGAGAAAAGCCATAAAAATTTCTGAGAAGAATCTGGAGTTTGAGATTCCACACTAATTGCTTCCCCTCCCCTTTTACCTCATCTCCTTTTGTTGTTCATCTTGACTGCAAAGGGACAAGCAGTTTCCATATCCAAAATACCTTCGGCTCTGCTGGGGTGAGGAAGTCAGTGGGGAGCGGGTGGGGGGGGCAAGCCGGGGAACCACATAAATAAATGGGAATTTCTACACGGACATGAGGATTTTCATTTTCATTTTTTAAAATGAGAAGAAGGCACAGTATAAATTCCAAAAGAGCAATTCATTTAAGTCTATCATTTTTGGCAACACAATAGAACGCACATTGGGATGAACAGTCACAAATCACTTCCCTTCCCACTGTCTGTTTTCCCCACCATATGTTGCGGAGAATACAGTTCACATGCTGAAGTTTCGCCTCCTTTCTATGTGAGAAAGCATATTGTTACATCAGCAGCCTGGTCACCAAGCCAACGTTTCTTAGAGCCGGTGGGGGTGGGAAGGGAGAGGAAGGCTGGGGGAACCAGCTCACCTTCCAGTCAGAGTATTTATTGTAAAGCCTGGGGAACCAGCTCACCTTCCAGTCAGAGTATTTATTGTAAAGCCGGGGAACCTTCAACATAGTTTGCTCCTCAGTAACAAGGGCTGGATTGAGCTGGACTAGGTGCTTCCTGTAGTGACTTCTGCTGACTCCCAGTAATCAAGTTCTGGGTGTGAACTTGATGGGCCACCAGTGTGAACACAGCATAGATGGCCCATCAATTTTTTTTTTTTACAGTTTACCATTTTATCCACCAGGGTAACCTCCCTTCTCCATAGTGAGTGCAGCGTGTGAATCTCAGTATTTACCTAGTCAAAAGCTTATGATGTCGTCCATTCTCCTCCATGGCTTCCCCCCGCCCCATCATATCCCCTCATCTGATCCACCAGTCGAAAACTGGACGGCAGTGACTGGTGAAGCAGACAAAAGGCTACTCCGTGAGCGCCTCACATTGCCAACCTTATTGTTGTTGTTTAGTTGCTAAGTCACGTGAGCTGTAGCTTCCCAGGATCCTCTGTTCATGGGATTTCCCAGGCAAGAACATTGGCGTGGCTTGCCATTTCCTTCTCCAGGGATCTTCCCAACCCAGGGATCGAACCCCATCTCCTGCATCGGCAGGCACATTCCTTACCACCAAGCCACCAGGGAAGCCCCTCCAACCTCATTAGTGCTTTGTTATAACCCAATGAGCTGATCTACCCACAATGCACCACACAGAGAGAAGGAGTGTGTTGAATACTAAAGAGAAGGCTAAAGCTTTAGTCTTTAGGGAAGGCTAAAGCTGCGGCGACCTTTGCTTGCCATCTCAGTTATGACTGGTCGGATGCTCTCTGTATCATATGTGTCATAATCTCTGTCCTTCTGTGTACATGGCAAAGATGGCCCTGGTGAAACAGGTTTTCTGGAGAAATTCTAAGTTAACTTACAATGAGATCAAATATTTGACTAAGCCCTACTCTTTCATTTGTTTAAGGTTAAAAAAATAAAATAAAAAACTTTTTTTTCATTTACACCATGACAGTGTTTGAAACAATGTTTTCAACATGTTCCAATATTTAATCCATTGCCAAGTGCAAGCTGACCTGTAGGAAACTTCATGAAAAACAAGGAAAATCTTTTTTTTTTTTTTTGGCTCTTGGGAGTTGTAAGAATCACAGGTAAAAGTGAATTAGATTCCTAAAATGATGCATCAAACTCCTTGTCTAAATTAAATTGAACAGATGTGGAAAAAATGAGTCAGGGGCTCCCCATATAATTCGAAACGAGCTTTCAGGTTCCGCTTCCTAAGGCCGATTTCAGCCTAAGCTGCCTTATTGCCTAAAATCTGCAACTTGATACTAAAAGCTTGTCAGAATTAAGTGCACGCTTTATAAGTTTACATTTTACAGTCTAAATGTTTTTCTTTGATATTTGACAGGGACACAGGTTCCCATGTCATCTGGCCTTGAAGTACTTTTGGAACTTTCTCCTGGACCAATTTGAGGAAGCTCAAGATTGCCATGAGTTATAGGCCTTTAAGCTGCCCGCCCAGCCGCCGACCGTTGGGCTCACACTTGAGGGCTAACACCTGTTGCCTGGACAGAGCAATTAATTTTTTTTTTAATGCAGTAAGCCGCCAAAAATCAAAGCTAAAGGATAAAAATATAATTTTACCTCTTGAGCTTCCAGGGGTGACCTTTGATCTCATCCAACGTCTGTGTGGCAGGAGGCACCGATCTTAAATTTTCTTCCCAAAGAAGCACCTTTGAAAGACACAAGTTCTGAGAGCTGGCTGCACGTGTCTATCCTCTGTCATTTCACTCTTGCGTGATTATCCACACAGAGACCTGAGATTGCCACTCAGAACAGAGTCAGAACTACCAAGTTTCCCCTTCTTTAGGAAAATTCCAGTTGGAAGCTCTAAAATTATACTGCAGTCCACCCCTCGTGAGATCAACTCTTATTTCCCTAAGAGGCATTAGTTGGGTTTTCCAGCTGACGATGATAATGTGGCATTTGTTGCAGAATATGTCTGTACATTAAACAGATAACTGTGAACTTGAAAGAGCTAAATACCAATCATGGACTGGGGCCTGGCCACACGGACAGCCTCCCTCCTTCTCTAAACCCTTTGGTAGCCAAGACAAGGTCACTGATCAGGGTAATTTGCAGGAAAAGTCAATTTCTCAAGTACCGAAGCAGGTGTTGTGGCACTCTATGACAATTTACTGAATCTAAATTGAGGAAGTTGAAAAAAACCAAAGGTCATGATCTGCAGGAAGAAAGGAGGAAAGGAAATCTCTTTGACTGTATTTTTAACTCCTTTTCTACTAAGACACAGTCACCAACCGAAATGATTAATGCTAAAAATAAATAAATGAAAATCAGAATATCTCACTCTGATCAGCAACTTATCTGATTAAGTCAGAGGAGAAGAATTCAATTTTGCTTGCATTCATAAGGAAATAAGCCCAATTTATAGACTCTCAAGATCAGGTCTTTTGGCTTATGACTGTTTAGAAACAAAAATCAAACCAAGATGTCAGAACTTTCTGTCTTAAGAAAAATTAAACATGTTATAAACATTATATGATATATATTTAATACTACTTAGTCTGTGTGCTGAGTTGTGTCCAACTCTTTGGGACCCCATGGACTGTAGCCTGCCAGGTTCCTCTATCCATGGGTTTTCCCAGGCTGGAGTGAGTTACCATTTCCTACTCCAGGGGATCTTCCTGACCCAGGGATTGAATCTGTGTCTTTTGTATCTCCTGCGTTGTCAGGCAGATTCTTTACCACTGGGTTGCTGAGAGTCAGACATGACTGATCGACTTCCCTTTCACTTTTCACTTTCATGCATTGGAGAAGGAAATGGCAACCCACTCCAGTGTTCCTGCCTGGAGAATCCCAGGGACAGAGGAGCCTGGTGGGCTTCCATCTGTGGGGTCGCACAGAGTCGGACACAACTGACGCGACTTAGCAGCAGCAGCAGCAACATATTGTCAGGTGGATTCTTTACCATTAATTTAGCATAAAGTGTGGAATATAATGTATGATAAAAATACAATCTATAACTTGGATTTTTTTCTTTTAAATGAGCACATTCCCTACTTCTCCAACCCTAGGAAAAGAGAACACAGCTAAAATGAAAAATACTTTTAGGAAGGGAAATGTAACATGACCTTAGTTGTTGGGTATAGTAAGGAGAACATGGGGTTTGGAGGTAGATTTAAACTTGAATTTTAGTTAATAACTAATTAACTGTAATTATAGTTAATCATTTAACCTCTTTAAGCCTTATTTTCTCACCTGTAAAATTGGGTGTTATTCTAAGGATTAAATGAGCTAATATATGGGGTGTGTGTGTGAAATTTTGGCAAACTATACATACTAATTATGATTACTAACCTTTAGGGTATCTTTATCCTGAAGGATGATAGGTACACCACTGGTGTGCATGAAGTTGTTGTAAGCCTTTGAGGTTTTAAAAAAATGTATCAATTAGAAGAAAAACGTTAAGTAAATAAGAGCACAGGTGGAAAAATATTGAAGGTGGCAGGCGAAAGACTGGCATTTGGGTGACTTGCCAAGATTTTAGTTAAGTTCTTCTTGGGAGGTAAGGAAAAGAGATGGAGTTCCCAAACTCCCTAGTGATGTTTCCTGCAAAAGAAATTTTTAAAAATTTTGGTAAAAATTAAGAAATTAGTTATTTTTAGTTAATTCTAACATTTCAACTGAAGAAGAAAATCCATTCGCTTGCTTGTCAGTTTATCTTATTCCAGAGGAAATTCTCATGAAAACAGTATTCATGTAATCAGAAGATTTCTGAGTTCTAGTTTGTAGGTCAACGATTTAAAGCAATTTTAAGTGGAACAAAATTCTCTTCCAGCATAATCTGAATGCCCCACTGGGAGCTCATGTCCTTTGTCTAACAAGGTGTGCAGGTTGGAATGTGATAGCCACAGTTATCAGGAATGTCCTGTACGCCAACTACCTTGTTTCGTGGATAGGGAGGTGGAAGACCAGAGAATGACAGCTGTCTGGTGACTGTGGATGTTACAGATTTAGGACTGGGAGGGGCTTTGTGTCCCATGATTAAGTTCAGAGCTTTTCGTAGTTTCTAAATATCAAGTGCTTAATGTTCCAGCTAAGTAGGGAGGGATTATGGAGGATGCCATTGTTACCTGCAGCATTTTGACATTTAAATCTCCTCCATTCTTTTTTATCCTGGTACTAGTGAAAATCTTATGTAGCACACAGAGGGCAACCTTGAAAAACATTAAGCACTCCATATGTTAAGAATTGAAATGTAGGTCGAATATTATTCTTCTAGACTCATATTCTTACTTGCTTTTAAAGTTTATGATTCTTTAATATTCCTAGTTTAGTTCTAAAGTTACTTTTCATGTTTCTGTTGCCTCTCCTTGGGTGTAAAGATATTGAGTTGGCCAAAGTTTCATTCGAGTTTTTCTGTAACACCGTATGGGAAAACCTGAACGAACTTTTTGGCCAACCCAATTCTTTCACGAAGGTGCTTCTTAATCTTAACCATAGTGTTTGTGCACCTCCTAGCTTTATTGCAATATTTTAATATTTGGTGTTGCTCATTGAAAATTCACCATACAGAAAACATTGGTCTATAAGGAAGATAATTTGATTGTTGATACATATTATTACCCTTGAACACTTAACCTGGAAATAGTTTGCTTTTTATCTGTTGCTGTTAAGTTGCTCAGTCATTTCTGTCTCTTCATGACCCCATGGACGGCAGCACACCAGGCTTCCCTGTCCTTCATCATCTCCTGGAACTTGCTAAAACTCACGTCTGTTGAGTTGGTGATGCCATCTAACCCTTTCATCCTCTGTTGTCCCCTTCTCCTCTTGCCTTCAGTCTTTCCTAGCATCAGGGTCTCTTCTAATGAGTCAGCTCTTCGCATCTTTGTTTTTATATTGTTACTTATTGTTTGGGCAAACAGATATTTTCCAGTGACCTTTCAAATAAATTGCTAGAAAATGCATTCTATGTTACCTATCAGGATTCTGTGGTCATTTTGGCTTTCAGAAACCAAGTTCCAAACATGTGGAGAGACACATTTCCTGCAGTGATGAGCTCCAGAACATTCCAGCATTTACTCACACTCCTGGCACTGTGCCCTCCAAAACTGGATGTCGAGTCTAGAGGTTCATTTATTTTAAAGTTTTAAAAATTACATTTTAAAGTTGAGAATGTTTTATATAATGAAAATTTACAATAATAGGATGAAGAAGAATTCCTGTAGATCTTTCACCCAGATTATCCATGTTCACACTCTACTGCAGTCATTTTATCATTCTTGATAGAGAGATAGAGACATATTTATTTTCCCTGAAACATTTGAGAATAAATTGCAAGATGATGTTGCTTTATTCCTAAATATTTCAATGTTTATTTTCCCTGTATAAGGACATTCTCCTACATGGCCACAGTAAAAATAATCAAAATCAAGAACTGAGCCTTAATATAGGACTAATATCTAATCTGCTTCCCAGGTGCTCAATGGTAAAGAATCCACCTGCTCACATAGAAGACGTGGGTTTGATTCCTGGGTTTGGAAGATCTCCTGGAGGAAAAAATGGCAACCTACTCCAGTATTCTTGCCTGGGAAATCCCATAGACAGAGGAGCCTTGTGGGCTACAGTCCATGAGGTCACAAACAGTCAGACATGATTTAGCAACTGAGCATACTCACAAGCATTATCTAGTCTATAGACCTATATATAGTCTACAGAACTATCTTGAGACCTATCTCAAAAATGACAGAATGATCTTAATTCATTTACAAGGCAAACCATTCAATATCACAGTAATCCAAGTCTATGCCCCAACCCAGGTCTCCTGCATTGCGGGCAGATGCTTTAACCTCTGAGCCACCAAGCGTCTGCCCGAAATGCGGGACACCTGGGTTCAACCCCTGGGTTGGGAAGATCCCTTGGAGAAGGAAATGGCAACCCATTCCAGTATTCTCGCCTGAAGAATCCCATGGACGGAGAAGCCTGGTGGGCTACAGTCCATGGGGTTGCAAAGTCAGACATGACTGAGCGACTTAACTTACACTTTCATGCCCCAACCACTAATGTTGAAGGTGAAGTTGAATGGTTGGTTCTACGAAGAACTACAAGAGCTTCTAGAACTAACACCAAAAAAAAAACACACAACAAAAAAACAAAGATGTCCTTTTCATCATAGGGCATTGGAATGCTTATTCTTGGAGCTTTGATTTCCTCTAGTCAGTGAGACACACAAGCTCTTCCTTCATGAATTACAGGAATTAAGCAAAGCATTAGGACTGGAACTGGCCCATTAAGGGCCCTGTCACTGACAGACATGACTGATTTCATCATTTTCATGAACTAACAGGCAAATGCACTTTGTTTTGCATTAAACAGGAAAAAACATTCTAAGTCAATGGAAAGCAAATAGCATATTGATTTCCCACAGCTAGTCTAAGCAAGTTAAAGGTATCCTAGCCCTCCTCATGAAAGAAAAAAAGAAATCTCAGCCTTATTTTGGAACTTTCAAATTAAGAGAATATATTAAACTAAGAAGGAGTAGGAAATGGCAACCCACTTCAGTAGTCTTGCCTAGAAAATTCCATAGACAGAGGAGTGTGGCAAGGGCTACAGTCCATGGGGTCACGGGGGCTGTTTTATTTATATACTGCAGTGGATACTTTGTCTACAGGGCATTAAATGATATACCAACAAACTTTCTGATTGTCAAATCGTATTCCTCTTCCTTGTCTAAGAGGTCTTAAAATAAGACATCTTATCACAGAGGCTAAAGAAAATTATAAGGCACCATTCTTATTCCCTTTCTTTCTTTCTTTCTGGAAGGGACAAAAGAAGGAACACCTCCAGCTTGGGAATGTGACCCCGAGCTGATTAGCCAGGCAAATAAACAAATACAGTAAAACATACAAATAGAGGTCGCCACACCTGCAGACAGGCGGACAGGGTGAGAGGGGACCACGCTGGCCCCTTTTCCACCACCACGGACCGTCCTGCAAGTGCAGCTGCGACTCCACTTTGCCTCCAGCAAGGTCAGAGCCCCGCGGGCCACAAACAGAGGCAGCATTGTCTCCCTGTCCACACAGAGCGGCATCCCGTGTGCTCTGCTCTGCAGCTGCAACGGGCTTCCCCAGAAAGCCGTCTGCCATCAGCCACCCTTCTTCCATGGACTCACCATCCCCAAAATGCCCGATCTTCACTATTTAAACACTCTTCCATTTTCCTCTGGTGAGCATGAGACTTCTAAGCTTTCTTATTTGTACAAATTGCCTTTAAATGAGAAGGTATGTGGCCTGTGGCGGGCACTGTCACTGGAGCTCAATGAAAGCTATGATTAATGAATGATAAAGCCAGTTCTCCGAGCCATGACATTGTTACAGCACTGTCCTAGGCAGGAAACTAATTATATGTGGAAATAATCATTCAACCTGAGAAAGGTGTTTCCTATTCATTAGAAAATACTATGAACAGATAATACTTCAGAAAAAAAAATGTTTTTACTATACTCTGGGCCAAAAGAAAGGATTATTCCATTCTTTATAATGAATTTGTTGGGAAACCTCAAATTTGAATTTTGGCTTAGTTGTAGGCTTTGCTTTGGGGTGAAAAAAAGTGTTACTCGATTATAAACAATTTAGTACATGACTAGTTCTTGAAAAATATATATCTGTAAATGAAAATTCTCAATTTGTGTTTCACCACTGAAAAACTTGGTAGGCAAAAATGTTTTCAAGACTATAATACAAGCTTAGGGGAAATTTTGGTCATTATTGTTCATTTATTTTCCTTATGGAGCTAATTTAATTATCATAGAGACACAAACATTAGCTCCAGTGCTGGGCTTCTCACATCTGTTAGTAAAGATTTGATTAGGGCTACACAAATGTGCTAGATTAAACTATCTAGTTGGTGAAATTCAAGCCACCTGGATATTTTAGCAACATCAATAAGAATAATTCTCTTTTTCAAAATCAGTAAATCCAGGCTATATTAAAAGAATTAATTAATGAGTGCCAGATAGGCAAAACAAACATTTGACAATGAATCATATTATCAAAGGTTTTGAGGGAGATCCTTCTCAGCTTATGTTTAGATGTCAAATTATATTACCAAAACTAAACAATCTGTTAAAATGATGTCTTAATGCAATAAGTCTTCTGCGCCATACTTTTTAACTTCTTAAATATTTATAGTAGAAAAAAAAGATATGCTCTATTTAACAATGATAATCAAATCACAAGACATTTGCCCCAAAATATTGCCTTAGATATTTCCAAGAGCTGTTAACACAATGTAAATCCTATAAGAAAAAGAAACTATTATGTAGTTTGGTTAATATATAATACGTATCATTTGAAGCGGCACAACACATATTTCACAGAAGATCTGTAAAGATATGGGCATTGAAAGAATTAATGTATAAATATTAGGTGTTTTATAGGATACATAATTCTAGAATAGGAAAGGACCCTGAAAATTGACTCCTGCAGGGCTGCCCAACTTTCTCTGTTAACAGATGGGTAGTAACTATTTTAGACTTCCCAGGTGGCACTAGTGGTAAAGAACCTGCCTGCCAATGCAGGAGATGTAAGCGATGCAGGTTCAATCCCTGGGTTGGGAAGATCCCCTGCAAGAGGGCATGGCAATCCACTCCTCTCCATTTTTGCCTGGAGAGTCCCATGGACAGAGGAGCCTGGTGGACTACAGCCTGTGGAGTCACAAAAACCAGACACGACTAAGCACACATGCACTCACAGTAACTACTTCAGGTTTTGTGGGCCAGATGGGCTCTGTCACAACTGCTCAACTCTGCCCTTGTGGCTGCAGACAATAGTAAACTCACAGGCATGGTTGTGTCTCAATAAAACTTTATTTACAAAAGCAGACTGGATTTAGCCCATGTGTCATATTCCAATGATCCTTTATGGAGCCCAGCCTCTGTGTTTTGAAGATCAGACTCCTTAGGTCCTGGGTGGGAAAGTAACTCACTCACAGCTAAACAGTAAGTTACACGACAAGTGGCTGAGCTAGAGCTGAAGTTGACCTTTCCCACTTCTAGGCAGGCACTCATGCTGGGATGAATTAATTTCAATGACACGTGGACAGGTGGCCATGTTCAAATGGAACGTCTGCCTCTGTGTTAAAGCACATCCACATGCCTCATGCATTGATGTCTATAGAACTGTGATGTGTAGATGATTCCTCAAGTCTCCAGAGAATGAGTTGCTTTTCAGAGACCTCAGCAGAGTCACAAAGAATATATTTTTGGGAAAGGAACACGAACAGCCTGAAGTTAGTGAAGCATGAAAATGCTTGACTGAAAAGCCACACATGGCTTGCTTCCTTAAAGACCATTTCAGTCCTGGAAAACTGCATTTCTATTGAATATTTATAACAAATATGATTGAATAAGAAGAATCTAAAGTGGAAAAAAAAACCCTGTGTGTTGTGATTCCAAATTAAATCTTATTTTCATGGTTGACAGTGTTTTCCATTCCCCACGTTTGCATTGTATAAAAAAACCATCATATTACAATGCCCTTTTCCAGCACCAAATAATAAGATTTCTAGATTAACACTTGAGTCACCAACATCCATTTTCTGGTGGGGTTTCCCATTTTCACATAACTCATTCTTTTCATCTGGAAGAAAGTGGAAGAAAGCGGGACCCTAGGGAATTCTATATGGAGAACTGGATCGGGGTCTTTCTTCGAGGGTGTCTGTGGATGTCTGCGTGGAAAGGCTTGGTAATCACTGCTCTGAAACTGACAGTCCAGAAAGACATGATTGATGAAAGGGAATTGGATGTTTGAGCCAAAATGGACCGTCATTAACTAACTGAACCAAGTAAACGAAATGGAGTTTCCAAGGGGCATGGGGCACATTCTTCTGGAAAATGTGGGCTCAATGTTCAGGATGTGTTTCACCGAAGGCGGTGGGGAGTAGAAGGAGCCATTACTTAATGGCTCCCAGCTTGTGAAGGTGAAATAACCCACACTACGTAGGCTTTTGTTTTTTTTTTTTCCTTCAGCAGTTCTGTGCTGTTGATTCACACATTTCTCATGGAACAGATGAAGGCGTACCTTCTCATGTGTCATGCATTTTCTGGTCCTGAAAATCACAAAAAATGTTTCTGCACTAATAGATGCAAATAGGATTCTGCTACTGTAATTGCTTTCTATGTTAGGCATTTTAAGCCAAGTTAGTAAATTAAAATGTATTATTTGAACTTCGGCTTATGTGAGCAAACAAAATTGTATGTGTGTATAAAATAAAATTATGCATTTGTGTAAATTCATACTTTTTAAAAGGAGAAAAGAAATTTTAATTGATCTATTTTTAAATATCTTGTGGATCTATTTTTGTTTATTTATTTAAAAAGTTTTGCCATGTAGTTGGTTAAAGTCATATTTTCATATATAGTTCTCTTTCTTGATCCAAACAACAGTAGATATTTCATAAATCTTATTTATTTTATAATATCTTGTGTTAGAACTTAACTTTAAAGTAATAAAAGTCGTTTTTACAATATAATAAAAAATCCATACAATTATTGCCATATTGGAGTATATAATAGTTTTATTTTAATGATTTCTAATAAAAGGTTGTCCCCCCAAAACATATCCACCAGATTGCTATAGGTCAAGGATAACAAAAGCATGAATGATTCAGATGGACACCTTTTGAACTTTCCTCAGGAAGACTTGAGTGGTAGGATAACTTAAAATCTTAACCAGAATGTATGCAGGTGGCCATTTCTCAGCTTGAAACATCTTGAAACAGTTTCCGTGCCTAGCAGGGAGGCTCCTGGTGTCAGAATGTGGCTTGCTTAAGAGGGAGGGAATGAGAATATGTAAATGAGCGCATATGTATTAGTTCAAGAGCAAGACTGAGCACCTTAAAGGTTAGAAGCCCAGAATCTCATTACCCTCCTCTCAGAATCTGGCCAGAGTACATCAAGTGATCAAAAATGCATTTTCATTCTGTTTCATTAACCAAAAGAATTTCTGTTTTGGTTTCTGTAATAGACTATGAAGAAATACGGGACAGCCTGCAATGTATTATTCTGCAAGAGTAACAAAGACAAACAATTAGCAGACTACTGAATTCGAGTGGATTTACTATGGTGGATGTTTACCTAAACAGAAGTCTGGGCCTTGATTTTAAGTGTTAACGGATGAAAATCTTGGCTGAGCTGTGTGAGCTATTTCAGCTTATAAAACAGAACTTGTGACGAGTGTGTAAGAGTTGGTAGTACACATTTTTGTATTAGCTTTATTCCTTGCTTCATGTTATAGTTACACTTTCTTAAAATATTATGTTATCTTGAAGAATTTCATGTATCTCTAGAAATACTTTAAGTCCTTTTTAGAAACAGAAAGTTGCATTTATAGTGTGTAAATTTTAAATAATCATGGAAATTTAAAGATGGTATGATTCAATGACAGGCACAAATTATTATAAGAAAACCTGAAGTCATTAGCCCAAATAAAGGATTAGAATTAACAATGGAATTGAACCTAGAGTATAATTAATGAAGTCTCTAATTGTTCTTCCTGTGTTAGTTCATTAAGCCCTCACTATCGACTGGATATTTGGGCATCTGTCTCTAACATCTGTTGTCTCACTGATTCCCTGGTTTGAATCCATCAACGCCTGGGAGGAAGGGTATGATTTCCCTCCAAAACTGAACATACTGGAAAAAAACAAACTAATAGCCATTCTTCAATATGATAGTATGATAAAGAAGGGAGTTTAACTAACCTAAGACTTACATGAAAAGATTAGAGATTATGCTAAATGAGTTCACTAAGTGAAAAATAGAAAGTATAATTTTCCCAAGAAATTTCACATTAGTTGAATTCAATTGCAATCAAAAACACATACCAAATACCTACTTGTCACAAGATGTTCTTGGCTAATGATGGCTCTTATTGACTGAGCACTTATCTGTATTAGACTTAGTGCCAAGGTTTTTATGTACTTTATCAAGTTTAATTTACTCCCTGCCTTGAGAGCCAGTGTTGGTATTTCCATTTGCAGCTGAGTAGACTGAGGCCCAGAGACATCATTTGACTTGCCCAGTTTCAACCAGTAAGTGAGGAAGTGAGGCTCCCCACCTGCTTCCAGCACTGAGCTTTTATCCAATACTCTGAGAATAAAATGTCCCCTCTGGAAAGCTATTTGTTGCATGCCTTAGTTGGCTCAGGCTGCTAATACAAAAGTTGTGTAGTTGGCTTAAACAAACATTTGTTTCTCATAGCTCTGGAGGCTTGGAAGTTCAAGATCAAGGTGCCAGCAGATTCAGTGTCAGGTAGGAGCCCACTTCCCAGTTCATAGATGACTGTCTTTTTGCTGTGTCCTCACATTGGTGTTTTATAAGGGCACTAATTCCAATCACAAGGCCTCCACCCTCATGACCTCATCACCCAAGGGCCCCAGCTCCTAATACCATCTCATTGGAAGTTTACATTTCAACATATGAATTTTGAGAGATCACAAATATTCAGCCCATAAGACAGAGGGCCTGCAAAGTTTTCCCCCTGTTCCTTAATGATCCAGAAATAAAAATGTGAATAAGAAATCAGAATGTCAAAGCTAGGATACAAAATTCTGTCACTTGCTATGGATGGCTGAAGTCAGGCGAGAAAGAGATACCTTTAGAGATGTCTCTAGATACTTAGGCTCATTTTAATATCTGCTTATGTAGGTTGTTTTGGATTGGCCAAAAACTTCCCTTGGATTTTTCCATACATCCTACAGAAAAATCTGAACAAACCTTCTGGCCAACCCAATACATGGTCCACAGTGTGGCCACCCCTGGCCATGCGTTATCTTTCGTTTCTGCGCTCTACTGGTGATGAGATAGGAGATGGGCAGATGTCTTCTCAGATAGATGACTGTTCTCAGCACCATGGACTCATTTTTCAGAAACAAAAAGTTCACAGCCTATATTTGAATCTTGCCATATGACCTTTTCCCAGTTGGAAGCTTCTAAATAGTCTCACAGTGCTCAGAGATTAATGGGGTGGAGAAGAAATAAATTTATCTTTTTCTTGTTTTATGATGACCTTTATTGTGTTCTAGATAACCTTTTATGATGAACTTTAGTGTTCTAGATAACACACTCATTAAGAATTGGAAAGCAGAAAGACCTAGAAGATGGCAGAGGCACAGAAAGAAGCAAAAGATGGCCTTGTCATTTAATCAGCTTGCTAAGTTCCAGGACTTTACATTAAAAAAGAAGGAATAGATGCCTAGGCTATTATTAAAAGCAAACAATAAAACTCCAGCTGAAGAATAGCTGGCTAGTAAAAGCAATCTGAGGATAAGTTAAAACTTGGATGCAGTGTGCTGGGTTAAGATACTTTCCCTGCAGATAAATAAATGTATAGTAAAGCTCATTGCTACTTTGAAAGTAATTTGGCTTCAGCTTGCACTGGCAGATGGTTGTACGTATAAATATTTGCTCACGGCCATTACTATTATTAATGTATACCATTTGGGAAGTTTCAGAGTTCTAGTCATATGGATTTATTAGGAAATGTTCTCCTGTCTGGGAGATGTGCATTGCTACAGTTTTCCTCTTTTGCAGTAAAGTGTGAGTCAAGCGAAAAATCTGAAAGTGGACACAGTGAAGAGGGTAAAAGACTAGCTTTATTTTTACCCATGTCACCCCTTCGCAAGGTGACACAGCTTGGTGCCAAAAGAGGACCCTAAGCCTGTGGTTTTCCCATGGGTAGACATGAGAGCAAAATGAGCACCTGGCTTCCTCACCCCTGTGGGATGATCCTCAGGAGGCTAGTTCCATCTGCCCCCATGCAGAACATGGAGGGGGTGGGGCAGGGATCACCAGGGCTACATCATCTGGGGGCAGTGAGGAACAGTTAAGGAGCAGAGATAAAGGATGCAAATTCACAAGCAGCCTGTGGATCTCATAATCTGGACACAGTCCTTTTCACTGGTTTGCAGACCCTACCAAGAGGCCTGTCCATGAAACCTTCAGGATGACATGGCTGCAAACCCCCAATCAGCCCAGGTACTCTGCAAGCCCCTGTGCACGACCCCTACAAGCTCTTGCAAACGATATATGTGAGGCCCCGCTCAGAGAACTAGAGGCCTACAGAGATCTCGAGAGTAGGAATGAATGTCAGTGGCTAACTGGACTCTCTGAACTGGACTGGGTGTACAGCCTTGAAACTTCAAGGTACTGCCCAAGAGGACATGAACAGGAGGCTCTAAGCACCCAGCTTGGCTTTGGGAGATCAAGAGAAGACACACAATGCTAAGGCTTCCCCCTTAGAGGGAACAAGAGGAGCAGAGCTGGTATATCCCAGGGTCTCTAGCTGGGCTGACTGGTAAATGTCATTCTTCCCTGAAGCCAGTCACTAAAAGCTGGAGCTGGTGACAGCTTTTTCAAATGCAAAAACAGGAGGCTTTGGGGAACACAAAACCTCAAGGAAACATGGCCCCTCCCAAGGAATGAAATCAAACTACATTGGTGGAGCACAAAGAAATGGGGATTGATGACAAAGAATTCAAAGTCATCATCTAAAAGTAGCTCAGTGAACTACAAGAAAACACAGACAACTAATACTTGAACAAAATGTGAAGTTTAATAAAGAAATAGCGAGCATGTTAAACAACCAAACCGAAATGTCTGAACTGAAAATTCAACAGAGTTTCAACAACAGAGGTTTGGAAAAAGCATTTCATCAATAAAGAAACACAATGGCAAATAAGCACATGAAAAGAAGCTGAACATCATTAGACATCAGGGAAGTAAAAATTGAAGCTGCAATGAGATACTACTACATATAAAATTAAATGGGTGGCTGCATCAAGTGTAGGTGAGAAGGTAGAGGAATTGGACCTCTAGTATACTGATAGGAATGTCAAATGGAAGGATTGGTGTAAAAAAGCTCAGTAGCTTCTGAAAATGTTAACTATCTACTGCCATATGACCTCACTATGCTTTTTTGTTTTAAAGTCGCTCAGTCACGTCCAACTCTTTGGGACCCCATGGAGGTACAGAATCCATGGAATTCTCCAGGCCAGAATACTGGAGTGGGCAGCCTTTACCTTCTCCAGGGGATCTTCCCAACCCAGGGATCAAGCCTAGGTCTCCTGCATTGCAGGCTGATTCTTTACCAGCTGAGCCACCAGGGAACCCCAAGAATGCTGGGATGGGGAAGCTTATCACTTCTCCAGCAGATCTTCCCCTCCCGGGAATCAAACTGGGATCTCCTGCATTGCAGGTGGATTCTTTACCCGCTGAGCTTCTCTAGCTATTCTACGCAGGGGTATTTACCCAAGAGAAATAAAAGCTTATCCATAGGAAGACTTGTTCAGGTTCATAGCAGATTTATTTATTTATTTATTTTTCTTTAATTTTTAAATTGAAGGATAATTGCTTTACAGAATTTTGTGGTTTTCTGTCACATCAACAAGAATCAGACATAGGTACACCCGTGTCCCCTCCCTCCCTGACCCCCCTCCCATCTCCCTCCCATCCCAGCCTTTAGCCTGTCACAGAGCCCCTGTTTGTTTCCTGAATCATACAACAAATTCCCATTGGCTATCTATTTTACATATGGTATTGTAAATTTTTATGTTACTTTCTCCATACATCTCCTCCCCTTCTCCCTCTTCTCCTCCTGCCATGGCTGTAGGTCTGTTTCTCCATTACTGCCCTGAAAATAAATTCATCAGTGCCATCTTTTCAGATTCCCATATATATAGTGTGTGTGTCAGTATATGATATTTATATTTCTCTTTCTGACTTAGATTTTTTTATGCAGATCTTTTGTTCTAATTTATTTTTTTATTGAAGGATAATTCCTTTACAGAATTTTGTTGTTTTCTGTCGAACCTCAACATGAATCAGCCATAGGTTTACAAATATCCCCTCCCTTTTGAACCTTCTTCCCATCTCCCTCCCCATGCCACCCCTCTAGGTTGACACAGAGCCCCTGTTGAGTTTCCTGAGCCATAGAGCAAATTCCCATTGGCTATCTATTTTACATATGGTAATGTAAGTTTCGGTATTACTCTTTCCGTATGTCTCACCCTCTCTTCCCCTTTCCCCACGTCCATCAGTCTACTCTCACATCTATTTCTCCATTGTTGCCCTGTAAATAAATTCTTCAGTACCATTTTCTTAGATTCTGTATATATGTGTTAGAATATAATATTTATCTTTCTCTTTCTGACTTCACTCTGTATAATAGGTTCTAGGTTCATCCATCATTAGAACTGACTCAGATACAGTCCTTTTTATGGATGAGTAATATTCTATTGTGTAATAGCCAAGATCTAGAGAGAACCTGAAGAGGGGAAATGGCAACCCACTCCGTATTCTTGCTTGGAAAATTCCATGGACAAAGGAGCCTGGTGGGCTGCAATCTATAGCGTTGCAAAGAGCCAGACACAACTGAAGTGACTTAGCATGCACATAGAGACAACCAAAATGTCCATCAACAAGTGAATGGATAGACAAATTGTGGCATATTCATAGAAAGAAATGCTACTTCTCAATAAAGAGCTTCCCAGTTGGGGCTAGTGGTAAAGAACCCACTTGCTAATGCAGGAGACAGGTTTGATCATGGGGTTGGGAAGATCCCCTGGCAACCCACTGCAGTATTCTTGCCTGGAGAATCCTATGGACAGAGGAGCCTGGTAGGCTACAGTCCATAGGGTTGCAAAGAGTTGGACATGACTGAAGTGACTTAGCAGGCACTTAGCAATAAAAAGGAATTAACTATTGATAGACACAACAGTGTGGATGGATCACTAAATAATAATGTTGAATAAAAGAGGAGAAACAAGAGTATGTATTATATGATTCCATAAATATAAAACTCTAAAAAATGCAAACTAATCTACAGTGTCAGAAAACAGGTCAGTAGTCACCTATAGATAAAAATGGAGGGATTAGAGAAGACTTTGGGGGTTATGGATAAATTCATTGCATTGATTGTGCTGAAAGTAGAGGTCAAAATTTATCAAATTATGTACTTTGAATTTGTGCAATTTGTTGTATGTCAATAAAGTTAATTTAAAAAACAAGCAAAACTAAGAAAGTATATTTATAGCAAATATGATAATCATAACGTATCTATAATAGATATAAATGCTTGTGTACATTGATATGATAAACACTAATAGTTTCAGCATAGCCAAATAAATAAATAAATAATTTAAATATTAAAATTAAAAAATATTAAAAAACCAAAACAAAACCCACTAATAGTCCAAAAATAAATGGGCAAAGGCCATAAATAGTTTTTAAATAATAAAAGTATGACTAGTGCTTTAAATATGAAAATGTTCAATGTCTTCAAGAATTAAAATGGGGATTAAAACAACTTAATAATATCAATTTTGGAAATATATTTAAGTGATTAAAAACATTCATCAAATTATGATGAAATAGTCCCTCACATATTGCTAGTTCAGTTCAGTTCAGTTGCTCAGTTGTGTCCTAGTCTTTGAGACCCCATGAACTGTAGCATGCCAGGCCTTCTGGTCCATCACCAACCCCTGGAGTCCACCCAAACTCATGTCCATTGAGTTGGTGATGTCATCCACCCATCTCATCCTCTGTCATCCCCTTCTCCTCCTGCCCTCAATCTTTCCCAAATCAGGGTCTTTTCAAATGAGTCAGCTCTTCGCATCAGGTGGCCAAACTATTGAATTTCAGCTTCAACATCAGTCCTTCCAATGAACACCCAGGACTGGTCTCCTTTAGGATGGACTAGTTGGACCTCCTTGCAGTCCAAGGGACTCTCAAGAGTCTTCTCCAATACCGCAGTTCAAAAGCATCAGTTCTTCAGCACTCAGCTTTCTTTATAGTCCAACTCTTACATCCATACATGACCACTGGAAAAACCATAGCCTTGACTAGACAGTCCTTTGTTGATAAAGTAATGTCTCTGCCTTTTAATATGCTATATAGGTTGGTCATAACTTTCCTTCAAAGGAGTAAGCATCTTTTAATTTCATGGCTGCAATCACCATCTGCAGTGATTTTGGAGCTCCCCAAAACAAAGCCAGTCACTGTTTCCACTGTTTCCTCATCTATTTGCCATGAAGTGATGGGACCAGATGCCATGATCTTAGTTTTCTGAATGTTGAGTTTTAAGCCAACTTTTCCACTCTCCTCTTTCACTTTCATCAAGAGGCTTTTTAGTTTTTCACTTTCTGCCATAAGGGTGGTGTCATCTGCATATCGGAGGTTATTGATATTTCTCCTGGCAATCTTGATCCCAGCTTGTGCTTCCTCAGCCCAGCATTTCTTATGATGTACTCTGCATATAAGTTAAATAAGCAGGGTGACAATATACAGCCTTCACATACAACTTTTCCTATTAGGAACCAGTCTGTTGTTCCATGTCCAGTTCTAACTGTTGCTTCCTGATCTGCATACAGGTTTCTCAAGAGGCAGGTCAGGTGGTCTGGTATTAACCATCTCTTTCAGAATTTCCCACAGTTTATCATGATCCACACAGTCAAAGGCTTTGGCATAGTCAATAAAAGCAGAAACAGATGTTGATATCTGGTTCCTCTGCCTTTTCTAGTGATCATGTAAATATATATATATATACACACACACTATCGGGCTATATGCAAATTCATATATGGCTTCTCTGGTAGCTCAGATGGGAAAGAATCCACCTGCAATGCAGGAAAGGTGGGTTTGATCCTGGGTCGGAAAAGATCCCTGGAGGAGGAAACAGCAACCCACTCCAGTATTCTTACCTGGAGAATCCCATGGACAGAGAAGCTTGGAAAAACTGCAGTCCATGGGGTCACAAAGAGTCAACATGACTGAGTGACTCAAGTTTAGTTTTAGTTTAAATATATATATATATATAGGAAAACAGTTTTCAATGTTCACTATATATACAAAACAACATACAACCCTGAGCCTTGAAAATAAACTTGATACTGATCCAGTAATTCTACTACTGGAAACCTATCTTAAAAGAAAAAAATCCTAAAAATGAAAATCCCTCTTTTCCCCAAAGATATTCATGGCAATTATAGTTATAGTAAAGAAGTCTTGGAAACAGTATAAAATTGAATCTTCAGGATTTTTTTGTATCAACTATTTGAAAAAGTACACAGCACTATACATTTACAATGGAGAAGGCAATGGCAACCCACTCCAGGACTCCTGCCTGCAAAACCCCATGGACGGAGGAGCCTGGTGGGCTGCAGTCCATGGGGTCGCTAAGAGCCGGACATGACTGAGCAACTTTACTTTCATTTTTCACTTTCATGCATTGGAGAAGGAAATGGCAACCCACTCCAGTGTTCTTGCCTGGAGAATCCCAGTGACGGGGGAGCCTGGTGGGCTGCCGTCTGTGGGGTCGCATAGAGTCAGACACAACTAAAGCGACTTAACATACATTTACAAACATTCTATAATAACTAGAGGGGGAGATTAAAAAACCAGATAAAAGTACACAAAATCACACGATTATTACAATTAAGCTTTTGCAATGTATTTTATTTATTTTGGGCTTGCTGAGTTTGCTGCTGCGTGGTCTCTTCTCTAGTTGTGGTGAGCTGGGGCTAGTCTGTAGTGTGGCGCTTTCTCGTGTTGCTGAGTGCAGGCTCCAGAGCTTGGGGGTTTCAGTAGGTGCAGCACACGTCATGTGGGATCTTCCTGGATCAGGTATTGAACCCAGGTCTCCTGCATTGGCAGGCAGATTCTATACAACTGAGTCACCAAGGAAGCCCCTAAAATGTATTTTTTTAATCAAGAAAAGACATAATAAAGTGAAGATTGGATTTAATGCAGCTTCCCTGCTTGTGATCTTTGAATGTTTCCATTATTTTAGTGACTGTGTTATATTTTTGTATTAAGGAAAAAAATTTATTTAAAACTACAGAAGCAGAAGAATTTTATAGCTTGAGAATAAAAGTTTGAGTTTCAAGGTCTTTTTTTTCAGTTGTTTGAATTTTTCAGTTGTTTGAAAGTGTCAGTCGCTCAGTTGTGTCCGACTCTTTGCGACCCCGTGAACTGTAGTCCACCAGGCTCCTCTGTCCATGGAATTCTCCAGAATAGAGTACTGGAGTGGGTTGCCATTCCCTTCTCCAGGAGATCTTCCCGACCCAGGGATTGAACCTGGATTTCCCTCACTGCTGGTGGTTTCTTTACCATCTGAGAGGGTGTTTCCACTTACAAAATGATATTCGGAAAGACCACTCCCCAGTTCGCATCTTTGCCATCAGCTATCCATGTGGCAAGATTCTGTTTCCCTGAATCTGTTTCTTTGTCTTCTCACTGAGAGAACTGGAATAGTTCTGTGCCTTCTTAAAGCATGTATTTCTGGAGTGCCTGCTCTCGGCAAAAGTGGGAGCAGGGATGCTGGGAAACCCGTGCTGTTCTCAGGATCAAAGCTTTCCTCTGGGAGCTTTACGATGAGCAAGTTTTTGAGAGCTGGTGATTCCCCATGAGCCAGCTGCAGGTTGCTTGAAAGAACAAACACTCAGAAGTCTCTCTCACTGAAGAGTGAAAATAGCCTTCAGATCAACAGGTAGATGCACATTTATCCCAGAGGCATGTCCAGATCAAATAAGGTCACAGGGAAAATTTTAAAGGTCAGATCAAAATAAACCCTATTATTTCTTAGAGCCTTCCTAATACATCCACCATCAGCTCAGAGAGAAGCAAGAGAAAGAAATGGCAACATGTGGTGACACTTGCATGCATACTAAGTCGCTTCGGTCATGTCCAGCTTTTGCGACCCGATGGACCATATAGCCTACCAGGCTCCTCTGCCCACGGGATTCTCTAGGCAAGAATACTGGAGTGTGTAGCCGTGCCTTCCTCCAGAGGACCTTCCCAACCCAGGGGTCAAAACTCTCCTGTGTCTCCTGCACTGCAGGCAGATTCTGAGCCATCAGGGAAGCCCAGTTTAGAGGAGGTAAAGGCAAATAATAGTAATGTCTGTGTGGAGGGCTTGACTCTGGACATTAAGAACTCCAAATGTGTTCATAACCAAGTTTAACTGGCTCTGAAGACTGAGGGTTTTATAGTAACCCGGGATGCCAGTTCTGAATGGATCAAAAGTTCTACTCTCATGGGAGGATGATATTGCTCTAAACAAACACCTTGACCCCAGAACACATCTTCCCTACCTCTGGACATTCTGCCTGCCTTTTCCATCCTAACTTTTTAATGTCGATGACGCCAGGGGAAGCCAGCTGCTACAGACACTCATCCAGAAAAATGCGCTAGCTGCTTTTAGCTCAGATCAACTTCAAGCTTCTGATTAAAGCCTGAAAAGAGAATCTATTTTGACTTTCTCCTATATGTAAAAAATGATCATTTGCTGATGGTTCCTTGTGCAATTTGAAAAGAAAATGGTTAGATGTATGCAGGCAAGTACCAGCTTGCAACGACAGTTTCAGTGAAGATGTAGAATGTATCAAAAATATATTGGTAGGAATTTTCTGTTTGTTTTCATTATCTAATGTTCACTAGGTTGGTGGGAGGTGAGGGTGTGTATATGTGTGTGTTTCCACGTAGGGAGAAAGTGCAAAGTTATTAACAATTTCATCTGCAGAAACTGATTGAAATTGTGTTCACTGACTCACAAGTGAGATCCATTATAGGATGCTGGTTGGCACTGTCTTCTGAAAAGCACACGGTGAATGAGAGATTGTCGTGCAGGTTTGTGTGTGTGTGGGGGGGGGCAGTAGTGGCCACTTCTGAGACAAGGATTTTGAGGGGTGGTTTTAAAGGGGTTTGGCTCGAGTTGGAGGACCCTTCAGGCTCTGGCAAAGGGTTTGACAACAGTTAATGGGTCACACTCTGGCTTGTCATATCCTCGGGAAAAGCGGATCGGTTTTCTAAGTCCACGAATGACAGGATTATTGTGTAAGTGCTTCCGAAACACTTTCATCTTGACTGTTCTCATCTGAAGCTGTTGGAAGGGGCTTTGCCAAAAAAGCAAATAATAAAACAGAAACATGCCCAGTGCTAACGTCCTGGGTTCACAAGCGCCACGCCAAGGACTTTGGATTTTAAACAGTATGCCCTCGGAGCGGGTCGGGTGCAGGGACGGAAGCTCATCACAGGACCTTTACACAGCGGAAAGGAAGCACAGGGTTCAAACCACGTTTCTTTGCCCTGGGCTGAGCCATCACTCATGAAGATTTTCCACTCCAGCCAGGAGTGTCAGAACCTCTTCAGAGACAAGCCCATCCAAGGGCTATATTCTGGGCCAGGCAGTGACCTAGTTTTATGCACCACCCACGGGATAAATGCGTTTTGTTCCCCAGCCTCCTCTAAAGAGCCAGATGCTTTCTCAGTATTTCTCTTGATCCTAACCTGCTAAGTGTCTCCTAAGAGTGGGTTGTGGTCTCCCTGCACCGACATTATCTGGAGCAAGTGTTAAAAAATGCAGATTCCTGCCCCCTCCCCCAACCGTAACCTACAGAATCAAAGCTTGGGGGACTCTCACCCCGAATCTGTATTCTTAGGCACAGGGAAGATTGAGGAGCCCTGAGAAAGGTGAAGAGGTGTGGTTTGACATTTTTTCCCTTTAGTCCTGCCCTAGCAGCAATACTGCCCTGTGTGCTCCTCCTCTGGACCCCCAGATTGGAAACTGGGACACTGGGGGGGCCATGTACATAGGACCCCTTCCCATCCAACCATCTCCTGGGGCTCATTTAATCAATCTCTTTGGTAATCAAGTACGGTCTCCTCATTACACCTGTCCACACCAGCCCCTGTCCTGTCCATTCTGTCCTTTGTCTCTGCCCCCACCCACCCACCTTGGGTCTCCTTGTGCAGCCCTTTTCCTCTCGTCCCTAAGTGCTCTACAGACTGGGATCAGGGTACTTCTATTTTTGCTATAAACAGACTGACTTTTGTCATTGACAGTTTCTTTGGAAATTCTTTCTATCCTTAGCACAATTTCCATTCCAACCAGGAGTGTCTCAGAGAGTGTCTGCAGAGAACCAGAATCTCTGCAGGGAGAAATCTATGTGCAGACTACATTCTGGCAGGACCCACTGATGGCAGAAAAGTGTGAAGCTGGACATCTGTCTCCAGCATGTTTATTTCCCCTCTGACAAAGTGTCGTCTATCCTGATCTTTTTGTTGTTCATTCACTAAGTCATGTCCAACTCTTTGTGACCCGCATGGACTGTAGCATGCCAGGCTCCTCTGTCCTTCACTGTCTCCTAGAGTTTGATCAAATTCATGTCCATGAGTCGGTGTTTCCTGATCTATCACCTGCAAACTGGAGGCCCAGGAAAGCCAGTGGTGTTGATCCAGTCTAAACTCAAAATCCAGAGAACCAGAGGAGCCAGTGGTGTGAGTTCTAGTCCAAGTCCAGTTACCCGAGAACCAGGAGTGCAGCTATCAGAAGGCAGATGAATGTCTCAGTTCAAGAAGAGGGCACATTCATTCTTCCTCTTTTGTTCTAATTAGGCCCCCAACAAATGGGGAAGAGACCCATTCATGTGGGGGAGGGGATCTTCTTCACACAGTCAAATGCTAGTCTCTTCCAGAAACATCTTTACAGACACACCCAGTAAATAGTTTTCTGGGCAGCCCAGTCAAATTGATAAAATCAATCATCAAAATAATTATAGAGGATTAAAAATAAATGGATGCCAGGAGACAAAGAGATGCAGATTCAGTCCCTGACTGGGAGGATCCCCTGGAGGAGGGCATGACAACACACTCCAGGATTCTTGCCTGGAGAATCCCCATGAACAGAGGAGCCTGGTAGGCTACAGTCCATGAGGTCACAGAGAGTCAGACACAACTGAATGACTTAGCACTCACAAGGAAACCTTACGTGACTCAATTAAATCCTTAAATATAAAGAACCTTGGGTAAATCCAAGTTCTTGTTAGGGATGCTGATGCAGTAATGGTCCTTTAAGTTCCAGATGACACACAGAAGAAGATGCGGAATCCCATAACTCCCTCTTCCTGTGTCTCTGAGACTCTGAGCAGGATAAAGCAGTCTAAACACAATGATGCACTTTGTAGAGCTGAAGAAAAAGAGAAAGAATCAAATGAGTAGATTGGAGAAAAAGAACGTTCATATCGAGATGATATATTGAGGCAAATTGAATGAGCCTCTCATTCATGCCTTAATGAATGGTATTGTGTTATACGACTTAAGGGTCACAAGATTATTGATACTTTCATTTCTACTGCCTCATGAAATTAGCTGATGGTGGAATAAATCTTTGTTACTGTGAAGTGGAATGCTCATGTTATTTGGGGACAGACCAGAAAAATCACCATGACCTTTAAACCATCTCCTCTCACCTTGCCTAGAGCCTCCATTGTCACAGAATATTCTATTTAGAAGGAAGCCTAAAAATTCTTGTTTCAATTACTATTAGAGTAGGCTACTGGCTTTTTCAAAATCACAAACCTCATTTCCTTTGAAGGACATTTCAGTTTGAGGTTAGCACGGCCTGTTTCTATGCACCGTAGTGGCACAAGAACATTTTGGGTCTGGTAGGAAAGGAATGGAATGTACAATTGTCTGACTTCCCAAGACAGGTTAGAGAACACTGATGTAGATAAACTAAATCTGAATTTAGTTTAGATAAACTAAATCTGAATATTTAGATAAACTAATCCATTAGGTCCTAGATGGATTTCTGGGATGAATGTATCAGAGTCTTTATGAAAGCTTTAAGAACAGATTGTCTTCTAGATTATTTACTTTCTATTTTTGACAGTAATCTGACCTGTTAGTGAGGATTCATTTCATTGATAACTTGATTAGAAAGTCAAATTGGGATGTCATCTTTCACCACCTCGTTGTCACTCTTAAATCTGTTCATCTTCTAGTGTTTCCAGCTCAGCAGATGACTTACCTTCACCCTTTGCACCCACTTCTCCCCTCAATATTCATCTAACCAAAGGGCAAGTCTAATTAATATCCATTATCCATCACTCCCTTTTCACTGTCATCTCATAGTCCAAGCACCACCATCTTTATCCCAGATCATGGCCATTTCCTCCTAACTTCTCTGTTTCTTCTTGTCTTCCTGTTCCTTCCCCATCTAATCTCTGCACAGTAGCTAGGATGATGTCCTCAAGACACCAATCTGACCATATCTTACCTTCAGTGGATCCCTCTGTGATACTTTAGCATGGCCTCCAAGGCATCATTTGACTTCTGCCCAATCCCTCCTGACTGAATCACTTTTTAAGCACTCCCACCATTACCCTGCCTTAACCATGTATACTTTCACTCTGTTCTTCAAATGGGCTAAGATGCTGCTGATTCAAGATCTTCATTCATGCTCTCTTATCTTTCTGGGCCTACCTGGATAGATCCCCTGATTTTGCATCAACCCCGCAAACTTGCCTGGCCAGCTCCTTTTCAACTTATCTCACCTTACATGTCAGTTTCTCAGAAAGACCTCCCTAATCCCTGAAATTTAGATTCCTTCTGTTAGATGTGCTTAGAGCTCTGGTAGCATACTGTCTATAAAGGGTCAGAGAGTATTTTTACATTATTTGGTTTCTGTAGCAATTACTCAGCTCTGAAATTATAGTGGAAAGCAGTCAGAGACAATATGTGAATACATGAGCATGACTGTGTTTCAATAAAGTTTTATTTATAAAAACAGGCACTGGGCCAGACTGAATCCACAGAACATAATTTACTCACCTATGTCTTAGAGCATCCTATTCTTTTGCTTCATAGTATTTACAGTGATGTGTAATGAGGTCATTATATCTGAATGATTATGGGTTAATGTCTGTCTTTGCTCCCTGGACTGCTTTTTATGAAGACAGAGATCAAACAACAGCACCAAGGGGGACAAAAGGTACCCAAATAAAACAGCATGTGACTCAAGCCAAGCTGAGTTTCCCCATCAGATTTTATCCCAAGTCTTCTTCAGCTTAAGCAGTGAGGAGGAGACTTGTGGAGGACAATAACCATAAGCATAGATACGAGCTGGAGTTGCTGCAGCCTTCTTGGCATCATGTAGAGTCTGAGTATGGAGCCAGCACTGGGGAAGTAGGTCTGAGAAATGAAGATAATAAATTGGATTTTGTCTATATAATTCAGGCTCTGACTCAAGCCCTACCTGACATGTTTACTATCTCTTGTCCATAAAGTTACATAAACCAATATATTCTCATTTTTATTAAACACATTTTAATTAAAATTTTCTGTCACACAGAATGGAAAAATATTTTCTCATTTGCACAATGGAAATAATAAAACAAATAAAGGGCTATCATAAGCCTGAAAAACTATATATATATATATAAGTATTGTACATAGAAACCACTTGTGTTTATAAAATGCTGCTGCTGCTAAGTCACTTCAGTCATGTCCGACTCTGTGCGACCCCAGAGATAGCAGCCCACCAGGCTCCCCCATCCCTGGGATTCTCCAGGCAAGAACACTGAAGTGGGTTGCCATTTCCTTCTCAATGCATGAAAGTGAAAAGTGAAAGTGAAGCCACTTAGTCGTGTCTGACCCTCAGCGACCCCATGGACTGCAGCCTTCCAGGCTCCTCTGTCCGTAGGATTTTCCAGGCAAGAGTATTGGAGTAGGGTGCCATTGCCTTCTCTGTTTATAAAATGAATGAGTGATTATTCTAACAAATTCGTATGATTCTATAAAGGATTACTTTTAATAATATGTCTTTACCTCTTCATCCCATTTAAAATTTTGATTATAGAAAATCTTGCTCTTATTGTCATTTGGAAAGCAATCAAAATGGAGGTATCATCTCAATAGATAGAACAAGTCACCATGGAGAGGGGACGTAAAGACAGTAATAATAACTTGTTTTATCCACAGTTTTAACAATAGATAATTTATGTAAAAAGAGACTTGCAGACTCCTCATGAAGGAAGATATACAGATGGCAGATAAGCATGTAAAGAGATGTTCAACATCATATTTTATTCATAAGGGAAATGCAGACCTAAACAACAATGATACCATTATCGTCTATTAGAGAGGTTAAAATCCAAAACACTGACAATACCAAATGTTGGCAAAGATGTTTAGCAAAAGGAACTGTAACTCTTTGCTGCTGGGAGTAAAAATGGTACAGCCACTTTGGAAGACAACTTCTGGCAGTTTCTTACAAAATTAAACATACTCTTACCATACAATCAAGCAGTCAAGCTCCTTGGTATTTACTCAAATGAACTAAAAACTTTTCTCCATACAAAAGCCCACACATAGATGTTTATAGCAGCTTTATTCATAATTTGCAAAACTTGGAAGCATTCAAATTCAAGACATCTTTCAGGAGGTGAATAGGTAAACAAACTGTAGTACATCCTGTCAATGAAAAAATATTTAGTGCTAAAAGAAATAAGCTATCAAACCATGAAATGACATGGAGGATGCTTAAGTGCATATGGAGTGACAGAAGCCCATTTGAAAAGACTACAGTTGGTATGATTTCAATTGTATGACATAGTTTATGGAGACAGTAAAAAGATCAGTGGTTGCCAGGGCTTTGAGGGGGAGGAAGAGAGGACTAAGCTAAGCACAGAGGATTTGTAGGGCAATGAGGAAATGATCTGTATGGTACCGTAAAGGTGGATACTTGTCCTACATTTGATGAAACTTTGAACACAAGTTTGTGTGCACAACACACAGTGAGGCCAAACAAACTGAAAGGTTGGATTTTGTGGAGAAAGGTTTATTGCAGGGCCCTGCAGGGACATGAGTGCTCAGGCTCTAAAACCCTGAACTCCCTAAAGAGTTTCAGCAAATCACTTTTAAAAGCCAGGTGAGGGATGCGAGTCTCAGGGTCTGTAATCAGCTTGTGCCCAATTCTCTGATTAGCTGATGTTGAGGTAGCAGGGAAGTGTCACAAGGGTTAACATTATCAGTCCTCAGGCTCCAGGAGGCCTGGGGCTACGTGCTCCTGATCCTCATGTAGTAAACATCTTCTATTTGTTGAATAGGGAGATTTTTTACATCTGCAAAACAACTCAGGAAATGGGCATCAAATACCATTACCTAGGTACTTCAGAGAAGAGCTAAAGCAGAAGATAAGGGGAAGGTCCCACGAGGTCCTGCTCAGTTACCATACCTGTAGAATGTGCAGCACCAAAGGTGAATTCTAATTATACTGTTGACTTTGGGGGATAATGATGCCTCAGTGTAGGATCATCAATTGGATCAAATGTAACACTGTGATCTAGGGATGACCACAACAGGGTGGATTGTGTTTGTGTGGGGACAGGGATTATCTGGGAACTGTCTGCTCTTTCTGCTGAATTTTGCTATGAATCTAAAACTCTGAACAATAAAGTCTATTAATTTTTTTAAAGTATTAAAAAAAAAGAAGGTTGCCCTTAAAATTATTCAAAAATAAACAAATCTCCTTGACACATCCCCTCCAATTTTCCCCCAAGATGGTATTTTTGAAGAATCAGGAAAAGAGACAGAGAACAAAACGAAAATAATGGAACAAACCTTCAAACCTGAGGATTGGGCTCTCTGTGTCTTTGGTACCAGCTTTTCAATCTTCTTCACGGGTACGAAGAGAATAGAATTCATTTTCTTTTGTCCTAAGACTCAGGATCGTGAATAACCACTGACAGATGCTTGCCAAGACATGAAAATCATGGGACTGCATCTGACTCAAGGAGCAAAAGATACAAAACTGAGAATAGAACAAAGATGACAAGACCTAAAATAGAAATTGGAGCCAATTCCATCACGCTGCCCCCCTCCACTCCCCACCCCTCCCCTGCCTTTCCTGAGCTGGCTCCTCACAGCACTTATAATGAAAGTCCCAGTCCTTTCCTGGACAAAAATGGCCCTGCATGAGCTGCCTGCTCCTCTCCAATCTCACTTCCTACCAGTCCCTCCCTGCATCTGACTTTCTTTTGTTTCTGCCTCAGGGCCTTTGCACTTGCTTTTCTTTTGCCTGGACAATTCTCCTCCACCTGCATGACTTCCTGCCACCCATTCTATTCTCCGAGCAAATGTCATTTCTACTGAGAGGCCACCCTTGACCACAAGACTTTAAATATTAACTCCCTCCAACCTCTCTATTTCTCTTCCTTGCTTGATTTCTTTTCACATCATAATCATAGAAATTACATATTGCTCTCTCCTTCTGTTCCACATCTGTCTTCTCCATCTAAATGGGAGCTCTGGAGGACAGAGTTCTGTCATTAGGCTCTCTTATCTTCACCTCAGCATCCCTGACAGTGCCCACTGCACAGTAGCAAGTCCATATATCCGTATTTATTGATTGAATTTGTTGCAACCAATTTCTATATGTCAACTTGGCAATTGCAGTAAATCCATTGTTTGATTTTCTAACAATCAAAAGAAATCTCAGTGAATATGAACCTCCGTGGGACAGCTCATGTATCTCCTCTGACGGAGGCGTAGGTGGCTGAGAATGCTACCGGTCTCATTTATTCCAGATCAAACTCAAACACTCATAATGTAAAGAATATCACATGCTTCCTCATGGAACTGAGACATACTTTTCAAGAGGATTAGCTTATGAGAGTCAGATAATCCCCCTGGGTTGAATAAATAGATCTTATAGAAATTCCTGGGGCACGTTCTACACAAGGCCTTTCACTAAAATTAAATTAGCAACAAAATGAGCTTTTCTTGGGGGTAAATTCAAGTGGGTTTTCTTTTACAAGCTGTTTTAAACTATCATAATCTGATAGACAGGGTCCTCTTCCAGACACACAGTATTTCAAACACCTCATTTCAGAAACACATGCCCCCAAGGCCAGAAAGATGGGAACTCCCCAAATTTGCAAAGAGAGGCAGACTGGGGACATGTTAAAAAGAACCTAAGAATTTCAGTAATTTAGGAAAACAATAGGATTCTCAGGTCACTCAGTAGTAAAGAGTCTGCCTGCCTAAGCAGGAGATGCAGGAGACATGGGTTCGATCCCTGGATCGGGAAGATCCCGTGGAGAAGGAAATGTCAACCCACTCCAGTATTCTTGCCTGGGAAATCCCATGGACAGAGGAGTCTGGGAGGTTACAGTTCATGGGGTCGCGAAGAGTTGGACATGACTGAGCAGCTGATTGGTGCCTGTGACAATGCGAAGCACACGGGAAACAGTGATGTATTAAAAAATCAGCCTCTCACTTGCCCCGACCCTTCAACAAACCCAAACTGAGATTGTGATTATGTCACAATCCAGCAATGTTTGTCAATAACTGTCGCTGGGGCAGTGACCTAAGCAAGGGCATGTCCATGGAGCACACGCAAGGCTGAGGTTTGCTTGCCTCCTGCAAAAATGTTGGTCCTGGTGAGGTCAGCTGACCATGCTCCTCCCACTCAGGTGCAGGGCTGTCTGCTCCCGACTGAATCACACACTGTACAAATATTTTACTTTCATACATCATCTGTAGCAAGTGTAATACTGAGATTTAAAGGTAAATAGCTAGAGAAATTGCAGTTGCATTATCAGGCTGACATTCCTATCATCACAAATCAAATTCTGCCATGTGCAGCCCAAAGCAAACAGTGGTTTTAGTCAACACCCCTCCCCCCTTTCTTTGGTGGCTTCCTGCAGACCATATATACAAGGCTGTGATTTTGGTCAACAAATAATCAAATAAGAAACTTATTTCATAAGGATTATTCCCAGTGAAGGGATTGTACTATTTATTTTAAAATCTTATTATTTTTTCCTGCTAGAAAGAGAACTAAATTGGGAGAATTGATATACAGGGTGTGATTCAGAACAAGAAGAGAGCAAACTTGAATTGGAATATTAAAGCATGCTTTAGCCACTGCAGATGGCTCAACTGAAGGGCTTTGGCCTGAGGTGGCTTCTCTTCTGTGACTGTGAGAAGAAGGTGAAGCATAGTTCCCAGGAGTGAAGGCAAACTTCAAAGTGGCGAGTCATTCACTTACTCATTCAATCATAATGAGGCCAACTCCCTGCCAAGCTCTGTGCTGGGTTTTGAAATAGAAAGCAGCCCCCTTGCCTGGTTACTTATATAAGGACGAATGATGCATAAGCACATATGAATATGAAATAAAATTTATTACTTATACAATAAACAGTGAATCACAGAGAAGGAGATGGTAACCCACTTCAGTACTCTTGCCTGGGCAATCCCATGAACAGAGGAGCCTGGCAGGCTGCCAACCATGGAGTCTCAAGAGTCGGACATGACTTAGTGGCTAAACCACCGCAAAGAGTGAAAGGATTCCCTGAGGAGAAAGACTCTGGAGTAAGGGCAAAACTTGGTGGGGCTTTGAGGGTGTTTCTGGGTGGGGTTCCCCGGCATGGGCTAGACGTTGTGTTATTTGGCATTTCCCTGGGAATACAGGTGGGAGTCCCTTGGGATCACACGAGAGATAGGCAGGAGGGGCTCTAACATACTCACCAAAGAGTATCATCCCTACTCTGCTGGAGGCAGACGCTGTGTCTTAATCATCTTTGCAAACTGCATTCTGCCAGCAATGAACTTACTCAGGCCCCTCCTACTGGCCTTCTGGTTCTGTTTCTCTGGAGAACTCTGCCTGATTCAGTGTTTGTTTTCCAAGCAGCAGGTTGGAATGACATGGTATGTAGCAGTTAGCTTTTACCAGCTCACAGGAGCCGATTTGGGGCACATCTTTCTAGTGCTGTGTCCAGTCATGTCATGCTGGTAGCTTGAAATTGACCCATAATGAAAGTATTTAATATTCACATCATAGAAACTGGCAAGCACTGGACACTAGGGTTTTTTGTTTGTTTGTTTCTGTTTTCCCCTCTGAAAGTCAGTTTTACCAGCATACCACCGGGGCTAGTTCATCCTTACAGATCTTTTCTCAAACTGTTTGTTATTCACAGCTATTATACCATACAAACTTTAGAATGCTTTTAAGATTGTTGCTGGCATCATATTTAAGCTTATTTAATCTGGAAAGAATTGATATCTTCCAACTTATGACAGTCAATCTTACCCTTCTAATGAAAGCTGCATAATTTGATTTAAGCCTTTCTAAATAAATCTCTTCAAAAAATGGTCAGTAGTTTTCTCTGTATGGGTCATATAAATTTTATAGGGTACTTGGTAAGCAATATTTTAGGTGAAATTGTGATAAGTTTGCAAAATTATTGACCCAAAATAAATGTGAATGAAAAGACACATATCTTAGATGTCCCTTGGAGAGCTGAATTTGATGCTGGTCTAGTGTTGACAACATCCTGCTTCATCTGACTCTAAAGAGGTAATAGACAAAGTTTGGGATGCTCATTCTCAAAGAGAAAACCAGGGCTTCCCTGGAGGGTCCAGTGGTAGAGAATCTGCCTGCCAATGCAGGGACATGGGTTCCGCCGCTGGTCTGGGAAGACCCCACATGCCGTGGAGAAATTCACCTGTGGGCCACAACCATTGAGCCTGCACTCTAGAGCCGGGGAGCCACAGCTGCTCCTGAGTAGTGGAGCAGCTCCAGTCCTGCTGAGTCCGCATGCTGCAGCTGCTGAAGCCTCCACACCCAAGAGCCGGTGCTTCACAATCAGAAGCCACCGCAGTGAGAAGCCCCAGGCAGCACGAGACAGCGGCCCCTGCTCTCTGCAGCCAGAGAAATAACGCACAGCAACAAAGATCCGCTCAGCCACGAGGAAAAACACCGCGTAGCCACAGAGACTCAGCACAGCCCAAAATAAAATAATCAAAAGAAAATCAAGGGGCAGAAGATAGGTCATACCAGGCAAAGCCAAAGGGTCCAGAAGCTTTATTCTAGAGAAGAGAAACCTAATGTATGACTTGATAAATGATATAAAGATTCTTCTGAAGAAAGTATACTAGGGAGCTCATCCAAGAATGAGGACCAAAAAAAGTGGAGAGGGAATTTATACAGCAGTCAGAATTAGATGAAGGGACATCAAAGTTTCTTTTGACTATTGCAGGCCAAGATTTAATCCCCCCCCCCCAATGTGGCGAACTAACGAAAAGAAGCAGAAGTTTCAGTTCAATGGAAGGAAAATTCTAACTCTATTAATTCAAACAAGCAACAAAAACAATGGAATAAACACCGGAAAGGAGTCTGAACGAGGCTGGGTGTTCTCCAACTGAATATTTAGTAGCAACCCTGGATCTGTGTCAGTAAACTGGAAGGTGATGGTCTCAGTATGGCAACAGGCGTGTTTCATTTATCTAGCGAGATAGCATCAACAAACAAAGTCACACTGTGTGTCTCAGGTGGTGGGCGATTCATTCTCGCATTTGCCACAGCCCGTCTTCTCTCTCCTGCTCATCCTCTTCCCACTGGAAGCCTGCTTTCATCACTCATTCCCTGGCTAGTTCTGGAGGTAGACCTACATGAAATCTCTGGTTTAAGCATTCAGTACTCTGAGGTGGAGGTATTAAAAACCAATTCCAGTCTTAAAGTAGCAAAAACCTTAATGGAATTTGAAGTTGACAATTAAGATTCTCATCTTGGACTTTTAATCTTTTTTTTTTTCTAAAATTGCTAGCAAAATTCATATTCATTAGTGGTGATTCAAAACTAACATTTGAGCTTCCCTGATGGCTCAGATGCTAAAGAATCTACCTGCTAAGCAGGAGACCTGGGTTGGATCCCTGGGTTGGGAAAATCCCCTGGAGAAGGAGGAATGGCTACCTACTCCAATATTCTTGCCTGGAGAATTCCTTGGACAGAGGAGGCTGGCAGGCTACAGTCTGTGGAGCTGCAAAGAGTCAGACATGACTGAGAAACTAACTTCAAAAGTAGCATTTGGGGGTAGGTAATGTTTTCTGCTCCCAGTTTAGTATGGTAACATTTCTACTTTTAGGAATAAATTTGCTGAACCACTTTTCTGGTTGACTTTTTGTTCTTGCCTGGAGAATCCCAGGGATGGTGGAGCCTGTTGGGCTGCCGTTTATGGGGTCGCACAGAGTTGGACATGACTGAAGTGACATAGCAGCAGCAGCAGCAGCAGGCCAACAAGTATTTGAGACGCAAGTTCAGTTCAGTTCAGTCGCTCAGTCATGTCCAACTCTTTGTGACCCCATGAATCGCAGCACGCCAGGCCTCCCTGTCCATCACCAACTCCTGGAGTTCACTCAAACTCATGTCCATCAGGTCAGTGATGCCATCCAGCCATCTCATCCTCTGTCATCCCCTTCTCCTGCCCCCCAATCCCTTCCAGCATCAGAGTCTTTTCCAATGAGTCAACTCTTTGCATGAGGTGGCCAAAGTACTGGAGTTTCAGCTTCAGCATCAGTCCTTCAATGAACACTCAGGGCTGATCACCTATAGGATAGACTAGTTGGATCTCCTTGCAGTCCAAGGGACTCTCAAGAGTCCTCTCCAACACCACAGTTCAACAGCATCAATTCTGCAGTGCTCAGCTTTCTTCACAGTCCAACTCTCACATCCATACATGACCATTGGCGAAACCATAGCCTTGACTAGACGGACCTTTGTTGGCAAAAGTAATATCTCCGCTTTTCAATATGCTATCTAGGTTGGTCATAACTTTCCTTCCAAGGAGTAAGCATCTTTTAATTTCATGGCTGCAATCACCATCTGCAGTGATTTTGGAGCCCCCAAAATAAAGTCTGACACTGTTTCCACTGTTTCCCCATTTATTTGCCAGGAAGTGACCAGATGCCATGATCTTCATTTTCTGAATGTTGAGCTTTAAGCCATCCTTTTTACTCTCCTCTTTCACTTTCATCAAGAGGCTTTTGAGTTCCTCTTCACTTTCTGCCATAAGGGTGGTGTCATCTGCATATCTGAGGTTATTGATATTTCTCCCGGCAATCTTGATTCCAGTTTGTGCTTCTTCCAGCTAAGCATTTCTCATGATGTACTCTGCATATAAGTTAAATAAGCAGGGTGACAATATTCAGCCTTGACGTACTCCTTTTCCTATTTGGAACCAGTCTGTTGTTCCATGTCCAGTTCCAACTGTTGCTTCCTGACCTGCATACAGGTTTCTCAAGAGGCAGGTCAGGTGGTTTGGTATTCCCATCTCTCTCAGAATTTTCCACAGTTTATTATGATCCACACATTTGAGACCCAGAGATAATGATAAATAAAGACATGGTAAATTATATGTTCTTAAAATACATTTCTAAAGAATAAGACAATCTTTGATTGTTTTCTGCATGTACAGATGTTCTGGAGCCATTTTGACCATCACATAACATAGGGATGGATTGGGAGATTGGGGTTGATATATACACACTACTATGTATAAAATGAGCTTCCCAGGTGGCTCAGTGGGTAAAGAATCTGCTTACAATGCAGGAGATGCAAGAAATGGGGTCTTGATCCCCGGTTGAGAAGATTCCCCTGGAGGAAGGCATAGCAACCTACTTCAGTATTCTTGCCTGGAAAATCCCATGGACAGAGGAGCCTGGGGGGTGGGGTGGGGGAGGCGTTGGTATAGTCCATAGAGTTGCAAAGAGTTGGACGTGACTGAAGCGACTGAGCACACACACAGCGCACATGTATAAAATAGACAACTACCTTAATTTATACGCAAGTACATTATATGAAACGCTGGGCTGGATGAAGTACAAGCTGGAATCAAGATTTCCAGGAAAAACATCAGTAACCTTAGATATGCAGATGACACCACCCTTATGGCAGAAAGTGAAGAAGAACTAAAAAGCCTCTTGATGAAAGTGAAAGAGGAGAGTGGAAAAGTTGGTTTAAAGCTCAACATTCAGAAAACTAAGATCATGGCATCTGGTCCCATCACTTCATGTTAAATAGATGGAAACAGTGGAAACAGTGAGAGAATTTATTTGGGGGCTCCAAAATCACTGCAGATGTTGATTGCAGCCATAAAATTGACAAACACATGCTCCTTGGAAGAAAAGTTATGACCGACCTACCCAGCATATTAAAAAGCTGACATGACTTTACCAACAAATGTTTATCTAGTCAAGGCTATGGTTTTTCCAGTAGTCATGTATGGATGTGAGAGTTGGACTATAAAGAAAGCTGAGCTTCAAGGAACTGATGCTTTTGAACTGTGGTGTTAAAGAAGACTCTTGAGAGTCCCTTGGACTGCAAGGAGATCCAACCCAGTCCACCCTAAAGGAAATCAGTCCTGAATATTCACTTGGAAGGACTGATGCTGATGTTGAAACTCAATACTTTGGCCACCTGATGCGAAGAACTGACTCACTGGAAAGAAAAGACCCTGATTCTGGGGAAGATTGAAGGCGGGAGGAGAAGGGGATGACAGAGATGAGATGGTTGGATGGCATCATCCATGCAATGGACATGAGTTTGAGCAAGCTCAAGGAGTTTGGGATGGACAGGGTAGCCTGGCATGCCACAGCCCATGGCGTTGCAAAGGGTCGGACATAACTGAGCAACTGGACTGAACTGATTGAGAACCTGCTGTATAGCACAAGGAACTCTACATAATGCTCTGTGGAGACCTAAGTGGGAAGGAAATCCAAAAAAGAGAGGATGTATGTATCTGTATAGCCGATTCACTTCAATGTACAGCAGGAATGAATGAGACGTTGTAAAGCAACCATACCACAATAAAAAGAAAAAAAAGATAGTAATAAAGAAAGCAATCTTATAGATGCAAATCCTAATCATAGAGGCAAATCACAATTATTGAACTTCTAGCCATGGTTCTTGACCTTTTGCATCAAATGGTAAGGCAAATGTAAAAAAATAATCTAAATCTGAGTACGTGGACTCCTAACAGGTCTGTGTCAGTGATTCAACCCACTTGGCAGGCTTGTTCTTGCTTTTTCCCTTAACTTCTTAGCTTCAACTTGGAATGAGACAATAAGGAGAGAAACAGCTAGATGGAGAGCAAATGTCACACCCTCAACATGGCTTTAATATTTAATAGATTAGAAACAATATAAATTTGGGTTGAAGAAACTGGTTCTTTTTTTCCTTTATATGCAGCATCAGAATTTCATACACAGTGTTTTGAAAGCCAGAGCCTCCTGAATAAGAGTTTAAAGTTATTTCTTAGAATTTGTTTAAGGAGTTTTGGATAGGGTCATATTTTGAACATATGTATAAAACAGCATTCCATAATTGATTTATTAACATATGAGGTCATGTTTATGATTTCTTTCTGAAATATTTAAAAGCAAACTATAACTGCATAATCCTATAAAATCTATTCATCACAAACCTGCTTCAAAAGTTCATAAAAAGCACAAAAGAGCCAGCATATTGTATTTAGTTACGGTTGAAGTTTGTACTCCAAAGGATAAATGAATACGATTTGTATTTGCTATGGATCGGGCTGGGTTTTATTCACATTGTATTACATCTCAGGAGAGAGTTTGCTAAATAAGTCCAAATGGCAGAGATTCAGAAATCCAGAAAAATGCAAACATCACATTTTTTTCATGATGGACAAGACAGGAATGATTAAGAAATCCTTTAGAAAATATTACATTTTCAAATGTTTTCAAAAGGCCACAAAATTCCTAAAAGCTAAATCCCTTCCCATCTCATTCATCTTTAACTATCCTGTCATTGGATGCAATCTTTAAAAATATAATGTGCATGCTTTGCTCTGCTAAGCTCTTTTAATTTAGGTTTCATGTATCCTTTATACTCATATATATTTACTTGTCACCATTCCCTGCTGATTTCAATGGTTACCAGAGAAAAGAAAGGCCCTATGTTGGCTCGAAGATAGGGTTGGCAATTTTATTTGCAGTATAATATCTGGATTATCAGAAAACTCCTTCTTACTACAAAATTGCTCCCCGAAAGTGTGTATGAACACCTCACCTCTTTTATCAAGGATGTCTGGAAGAGGTAACATATTGAGTTTCGTGAGGTGTGTACATGTTAAGTGGTGTCTGACTCTTTGCGACCCCATGGACTTTAGCCCGCCAGGCTCCTCAGTCCATGAGATTTTCCCAACAATAGTACTGGAGTGGGTTGCCATTTCCTACTCCAGGAACGTTTCCAATCCAGGGATCGAAACTGTCTCCCGCATTGGCAGGAAGATTCTTTCCCATTGCCCCATTTATTATGTTGGGAAGCCCAACAAAATGAATTAAATTTACATTTAATTTTACAATTTACTCTGAATTGTAAATGACTGCTCTTCGGTCTCTTAATGAGAATTGCTTTTATTGGAGAGGAGGGTAGAGATCTGGCACTTTTAGAGGAATCTTTGGAAGGGGAACGAGAACATTTTCTGGGAAAGGACAAAAGTCAAGAAAAGAGAGTCTGGAAGTATTGAAGACTAGCTTGTCGCATAGTTTTTCTGAGAAAGGAAGTAAAGAAAGTGACAGTGCCTGAGACCAACTATTGCCAACATTGGCAGTATCACACGTGGACCTGTTTAATCCAACTGTAGTCTTGAGAGAGTCCTTTTTAAAAATTTTATTTTACAGACAGGAGAAGTAAAGCACATACTTTTTTTAAGTGGATAAAATCATGACTGTCATGCAAATATACACATCAGGGGTTTTATGTAATTCGTTAATTAATGAGAGCACCGTCAAGATGCGATAGGTACAGGGAAAAAGCCTTTGAATAAAATTGATCAAAAGTGCCGAAATGATTTTGCTCATAAACGCAAAACTAGTCAATAGCTACATGATAATAACCTCTTGCATCTCCACAGGGATAAAGCTCAGTTACATCTGCGGCAGCAAGAATCCTTTGCATCACTCTAAGTTTCCTGCAATTTACAGAGTTGCAAAAAAAAAAAAAAAAAAACAACAATGAAAGGCATGGACCCCTAAGAATCAGAGAACCCCCGGAGGATCTGTCTAGACGGGATTTTCTTAACCTCATTTTGGGCCAAACAAGTTTTCACAGTGGAGGGCTATCTTGTGTGTAGTAGGATGTTTCACAGCATCTCTGCTCTCTTTTGGCTAGATTCCAGGAGCATCCCCCAAGTTGTGATGACCAAAAATGTCTGCTGAAATTGTCAAATATCCCTTGGGGGACAAAAATCACCCCAGGTTGATATACCGGTTTAATAATCTCCAGCATTCCATTGAAAGGATACCGGTGCACCCTGCCCATTTCCAGGTCTCCCACAATTTTTCCAGACAGAATGAGACTGAGAAAATTAAGTATCTTGGTCAAGATTACATTACTACAAGGTGGTGGAACAAATTATTTAATCCTTCCACAGGGTGTTTCTTTTTCATTCCACCACTGAGAAAATAGGAATTGGTAATATTTAGCTCCTTACTTGAAAATTTCCAAGTATTATGATCCAAATAATTCTGGACTTTCTTGTACTAAGAAATAATTTCCGCCTGGTGTCACTATTAAGAAAAACACAAATCTAATCCAAAGATCTAGGAAAAAGTAATGTCTTCACTGAAGTCTCTTGATGAAGGAGAAAATGAGAATTTCATTGCATAAAAGCTACTTAAACCTCTTCATAAGCAACTATCTTTTGAAACCACTCTCATGTAGTATTTTAGCCGCTTCCTTAATATCCTTTTCTGTCTCTGATACTTCAGCTTGCTTTGTTGTCGTGATTTTTAAGGTTCTTGCTTTGTTGCAAAAAAAAATTTGAGATGAAGTGATAGGTAAGAAGTAGATTTATTTAGAGAGAAACACACATCACAGACAGAGTGTGAGCCATCTCAGAAGGTGAAAGAGAGCCTTGAAATTCAGCTTGCTTAGTGTTTACTGGCTGGGTAATTTCATAGGCTAATGAGTGGGAGGGCTATTCCAATTATTTTGGCGGAGGGGTGAGATTTCCAGGAATTGGGCCACCATCCACTTTTTGACCTTTTACGGTTGCCTTCAGAACTGCCATGGCACTGGTGGGTCTGTCATTTAGATGCTGTTGCTGTTCAGCCTCTTAGTCCTGTCTACCTCTTTGTGACCCCATGGACTACAGCACACCAGGCTTCCTTGTCCTTCACCATCTTCTGAGTTTGCTCAAACTCATGTTCATTGAGTTGGTGATGCCATACAACCGTGTCATCTTCTGTCATCCCTTTCTCTTCCTGCCTTCAATCTTTCTCAGCATCAGGATCTTTTCTAATGAGCCAGCTCTGTGTATCAGGTGGCCAAAGTTTTGGAGCTTCAGCTTCACATCAGTCCTTCCAGTGAATATTCAGAGTTGATCTCCTTTAAGATTAACTGGTTTGATATCTTTGTTATCTGAGGGACTCTCAAGAGTCTTCTCTAACACCACAGTTCAAAAACATCAATTCTTTGGCACTCAGCCTTCTTTATGGTCCTACTCACATCTGTACGTGACTACTGGAAGAAAACCATAGCTTGACTATATGGACCTTTCTCAGCAAAGTGACATCTCTGCTTTTTAATATACTGTCCAGGTGTGTCATTGCTTTTCATCCAGTGAGCATATTGTGAGGTTCAGGGTGTACTGGAAGTCGAGGTCTTCTGCCATCTTGAATTTATTTGGTTCCAATCAGTTTATGTTGTGTCCTTGGGCTATGCCATTCTTTTAAACGTTGTGACCCACTCACTTCCTTCCTGTTTCAGTTTCTCTCATATCTCTTAGTCCCATGCTCCAGAGAGAAGCAGCACTATGCCCTTATAAAAGTTAATTTTGTTTCCTTTGTTTTTTAATTGATTTCTTCATCCCTTACTCTGATCCACACAACAAAGAGGCTGAAGGGGAGAATAAAGAACAAAGCTGTGAATCATTACATTTTGGTATTTTTAACCATATGCAAAAATAAAAATCCTTTCAAAATGAGAAGGTAAATAATAATACTTTGAGAGGCTGTCCGGTCGATGAATCTAGAAGCAGCGACACTCCAGGAGCAATACGCACTGCTAATGCCCAGAGCTTGGTTTCTAAATACCAAGATATCCATTAACAGGAACCAGGGCTCTTTAGAAAAAGGTGCTGGGGGAGGAAAAAGCACAGAGTGAGCTTGGAACATCTTGAACTAGAAAGAGAGGAAGGGCTTAAAGATGAATGATGGGGACATGTCAAAAAAAAAATGCAGGAGCCAGCTTTAAAAGCATTCCCATTGCCAAATTTAAAACAATTTGAGCAGCAGAAAGAATAATGGCAGTTAAGGATCATAGCACAAGGAATTCGTGACTCCATAGTGATACTCAAAACAAAAAGAAAAACAAACCTTTGGGTGCTGGGAAAAGGAGAAGGAAAAGATTTTCTTTACCAAAAAATACTAACTAATAAATGTAAAAGGAATGACAGAGAGCGTACATATAGTTTTTTCTGCAATTATTTAGATTCCTCTCATTACCAAAGTAATTATATATATTTTTAAACAAAAAATTCTATCTATCCATCCATGTGTCTTTAGGTTCACCTGCTAACATGAATTTGAAAACTACTGTTACACAACTTATTTTATATATTTTATTTATATGTCTGCCTAGATTTCTTTGTTTAGGCTTAAGAAATTTAATTTAACCATATGTTAATTGTGGTCACTTTTAAAAGCATTTCTTTGTCATGTTAAAATTGACCTCCTTGTTAGTAACTCTCTTTGTATACCTCAATTGTTTCCTCCAGATAAGTGCAGAGACATGGACTACTTGATTCAAAGGATGGAGATAGTTTTGGATTTTTGGTACAGATTTTGCAGAAAAACCATGTGGTAGTATCTCCCTCCAGCAGCGAGCTTGCATGATGTTCTGATTTATGAATAGTGGCAGTCATGCTGGTTCCCATTTCCTAGGCACTTGCACTACGCCCCACAGTTTGTAGACATCTTTTCTATCGTCCTCCCAGCCACCTTGCAAGGTTGGTCATCTTTTCCCCATAAAAAATAGGACCTGAAGCTGGAACTGGAAGTGCTTTTCTGGGTCTCTAGAGCCAATGCTCTTTCCACTTGACCAAGCTTCCTGGCTCAGTGTGTTAAAAGCAGGGTCTCATTCCCTGTGATTCTGTCTGTCTCCATGTCTAATTTTCACAAACTGTAACTTGTCCTTTACTCAGGGGAGGGAATAATCTACTTTCTCATCCTGTTTTCTTCAGTACCTAGTTTGAGCCTCATTCCTCAGAAGGCTAGCTGAACCTAACACTTGCTCCTCCCCACCTCATACAGGGATGTATGAGCAGGACGCCAGCACTCATTTGATACCTCCAAGTCTAATCCAAAACTGAACGATTCTTTCTCCCCATTCCATATTTGTCATCTACCTTTATCCACAGGGAGGACCCTGGTTCCCAACAATACGAGTATATTTTCTTGTTTTCTCAACCTTAGGATACAAAATTTCAGAATCATTCTATCAATATCACTATCAGACAACAAATCTACTGAGTAAAGCTGAATTCCTTAAAATTCCTTTATATCCTTAGCTTATACCCCATTGAGGGTGTACAGTCAGAGGAAGATGCTCAACACTTACTCAGCTTAATTCTTCATTTATTCTGTGTAGTTATGTTATTAATTTTGTATATGATTAGACCAATGGCAACCCACTCCAGTGTTCTTGCCTGGAGAATCCTAGGGACGGGGAGCCTGGTGGGCTGCCGTCTTTGGGGTCGCACAGAGTTGGACACTGAAGTGACTCGGCAGCAGCAGCAGAGCAGAGCAATTGTTTCCCATTTGTCTTCAAATTTAGGATCTTCTCCATCTTTTCTGATGCAACTCTACATCCGAATAGAAACATGATACAAAAGTCACAACTATGTACTCAGAGAAATCTTATTTCCTCTCTATCCAACTCTGTTTTCACCTACTTCGTATAACAGCTTCTGTCTTATGTACAAGTACCACATTGTATACATTATTTTTTCACCTAGCTTTTTTCTCGCTAAATATATTTGGAGAATTATATCTATCAGTTCATAGACATCTTCTTTATTTCTTTTTACAAGATCTGCATACAGTTCCTCTGTATCATCGTTTATTCAACCATTCTCCTAAGTGTTGGCATTTAGACAACTTCCAACAATTTTCTAGTAGAAATCACAACTTCAATGCACAATTTTTTGTATTCCTACAGGTATATCTTCAGAATAATTTCTTAGAAGTGGATTTCTGGGCCAACAGGTAAATGCATTCATAATTAGAAGTTGCCTCCTAGCAGTATAAGAGAATTCATTTCCTCAAAGCCTCATCAAGAGGATATTATCAAATTTTTGACATTTTGCCTGTCAGTTTCAGAAGAAATTACACCTCTGTGCAGTTTAATTTGCCTTTCTCTTATCACAAGTGAGGTTAGACATGTCAGTGTACAAGTGTCATTTGTATTCATACATTTGAATACATTGTGTGTATTTTTATACACCCATATATCTTCTCTGAATTTTCTGTTTATCTCTTTTGCCCATTTTGCTATTTAGCTTCTTTTTTCTCCCATAATTTTTAAGAGTGCTTTATGTATATAATGGATATTAAACTTTTGTCTGTGATATATGTTGCAACTCTTTTATCCCAGTTTAACATTTGTGTATTGACATGTGATCTTTTCTTCATGCACAGATTTTTTTTTAAACTCAACATTTTCTTTGTTGCATCTGGATTTGGAGTCATAGTTGGAAAACCTTTCTCCATGTCCAAGTTTTATAATGAAATTCACCTGTTTTATTCTAGTACATATATGGTTTCATGTTTTACATGAAAATCTCTCACCCATTTGGAGTTTATTTCTGTATGTGGTGTAAGGAAAAGAAGATTTAAAAATTAATTTTAAGGTTGCCATTTTCCTGGTTTATGGTTTCTTTAGGAACTTGCTAGAATGTATGATTTATAAAAACGCAAGAGCTATGAGGATAAGGGCTTCCCCTTGTAGCTCACTGGTAAAGAATCCACCTGCCAAGCAGGTTGCCTAGGTTGGGAAGATCCCCTGAAGGAAATGGCAGATAACTCTGGTATTCTGACCTGGGAAATCCCATGGACAGAGGAGCCTTGCAGGCTACAGTCCAAGAGGTTTCAAAAGCTTCGAACATGACTTAGCGACTAAATAGCGACAACAACAGGAGGATAAGGGGTGATGAAGAAGCAACATCAGTGTGAGATTCTCATGCACAGGAGACCTTCTCTTCCTGAAAAGGGCAGGCTGGTCCCCGAGCATCACCATTCAGAAGCCTACAGCGTTGGCGCGGAAGGTGTGAGCTGGAGCTGAGCCAAATTGCTGGTGGCCAGGCAAACTGCTTTCTGGCAAGAGGGTAACAGGCAATGAAGAGAAGTCAGGGAAGGAGGGGAAATCTGGGTTGATCAGTGACGGGTTCAAAGGAAGGGGAGTTACCTCCCGCTGAGCTGTGGGAGGAGAGGAGCATCGCTGTAGTGATACCTCAAAAGGCCAAGTTGGTGATGATCAGAGTTGGGGGAGAAGAGGAGTGTCATGGGGTGGCCAGGAAGCCCACTGGGAAGAAGGGGGGCTGGTGGCCACGGTGCTCTGCCAGGATGACTCTTGTTAGTCTGAGTTCTGTGATCTGGATCTAAAGGGTTGGCTTGAACCCAGCATTTCAAGTGATCTGCATTCTCCAAACTCAGGGGTGGGAAGAAAAACCTTGCCCATCTGAGGGAGTTTTATGGATAACCCCCAAGAGCATTCAAAAATGCATCGTACAGAGTGAAACACAACTTACGAGGATTTAGAGATTTCTGACACAGACCATGAAATCTGGCTCACAGAGACATCTATGAGTCAGGGGTGTTCCTCTAAGCAGAAAAGAGCTAGTTTTCACGAAGTGAATTATTGCTGGATATGAGACAAAAGAAAGTTAGTCTTTTACTATAATTAATAGAGATGCCACAGCTCCACCCATCCTCTCCTGTCCTCTCTGTGGCTGGGGCCTCCAACACCAGGATGCAAAGATAACTCAGAGGCCCTGTGCTGGCGTGTAGCCAAACCAGGACTGAGGACCCCTGGTCTTATATTCACAATCTAAAGAAAGGCCCAATACAATACTTTTCACCTTAAAGTGACATTGCCTGTGAATCAAAGTCAAGAGGGCCTTGTGATGGGTTCAAAGTCTCATTTCAAATATCAGGGAGAGAGGGGCGAGGAGCCCCTGATAAGTTTATGCAGCATTCTTGAAATGGGATCCAAACTAGGTACAAAGTGAGAGCAGGTCCTCTCTCTCCTGAATAAGAAGTGGGCTCTAGGCTGAGTGCAGGAAGCATCCTGGCCTGGGGCAAGAGAGAGCCAGAGAAACTACATCCGCCTTGACCCTTGCCTTGTAACTCTGCACAGCTGGGTCTGGTGAGCTACAGGCCCTCATTTGTAAGGGGAACAGATGACTAACCTTGCTTGCTGGTTGGGAGGACTATGAAGGTGTCAGTCCCTCACTCATGTCCGATCTTTGCTACCCCATGGACTGTAGCACACCAGGCTCCTCTGTCCATGGGATTTCCCAGGATAGAATACTGGAATGGGCAGCCATTTTCCAGCCTTCTCCAAGGGATCTTCCCGACCCAGGAATTGAACTCAGGTCTTCCACTTTGCAGGCAGATTCTTTACTCTCTGAGCCACCAGGGTAGCCCAGGAGGATTTTAGGAGACATATCTGTAAACTGCAGGGCAAGTACCCAGAAAATGGAAACCAGCATGACTGTTACTTTGTATAAATCACAAAATCATGAAAGCCCTTTGCTGGAGGGAGGGATTGGTACATAGTTTTTCTGGGAAATCTATACCAAAAGTTCTAAAAATGTCTCCATTCTTTGAATCAGCCATCCTATTTCTTTACATTTATCTGAAGGAAACAATAGAGATGAACATAGAAAATTATGGATTAAGGTGTCCATGTTAGCATCATAAATAAATGATATTTTAAATTTAACATAATTGAGAAACAATTAAAATATAGTTAACCTTTTCAAACTTAGCAAAATGCTAGGCAGAAAAAATAATTTATGAAACATTAGTTTTCAAACTTCTTTAGTAGAGAAAGAAACTCAAAAATCTTGTACAGAATCAGAACAGACATATACATATATATACACACATATGTTCACGCCTGTGTGTATACACATAGGTGTGTATACACACACATATATATGGATATGTTCACATCCACATGTTAAATATATACTCACACATATACATATATATGAAGATTGATATATAGAGGTATAGAGAGAAATACAGATTTATTATTAAATACATATTTCTTTACATTGGTAAGTAGGAAAAATTATTCAAAGTCATAAAGACAAAATGTAGATGGATTCTATCAATGTGTTAATAGCCATATGCAATATTGAGATAGACTCTTACTTTGTCTTTACCCCATAGATATTTATTACAAGTATAATTGAAACTGTCTTCTACTAGGACAAAAATACATGTTGGGCTTCTTAATAAATAGAACAAAAATCAATCTTGCTATCTAATCCTAACTTGGCAGCCACAAGACGTAAATTTCTGTTCAGTCAGCATAGAGCTCTTTTCAATCAGTTCTTACCAGACAGCTCATTTTTGAATGGACTGCTCTGTATTGCCCATCAAGGCATGATTGAGACTACAGATGCTTGATGGAGATGCCTAAAACTTTTCTTCTCAGTCCTTATGCTCCAATCTGATGTCAAATCGAATTACCAGACCATAATGTAGGTATAACCTCTGCTAAAAATGACTCCAATTAAACACTGTGTCTTTCTATCATAGGTTGGAATTAGAAGCATTAATGTAAATAACATGTCTGCATTTTGCATAACTTACTTTTTAATAAAATTCATTATGCTGTTAAATGCTATTTGATGAGGATATATATATACATATATAATAAACTCTATGATTTAGTACCAAGAAATTTGCCCCTCCCAAAGAAGTGGCAAACTGCTTTTTGCCAGCATTGAGAGGCATGTATCTTGATTGATTTCCCTTTTTCCTTTGGCTGTCAGGAAGCTGTCCCGGTGGCTCAGATAGTAAAGAATCCAGATTATGGATTTCTGTCATTCCCTGCTGGTCCAGTGGTTAAGACTTTGTGTTTCCAACACAGGGAGCATGGATTTGATCCCTGGTCAGGGAACTGAGATACCACATGAGCACCGTGGCCAAAAAAGGCATTAAAAACACACACACACACACACACAAAGACCATTGAGAAAAAGTGAAAATGAAAGTGAAATCGCTCAGTTGTGTCTGACTCTTTGCGACCCCATGGGCTGTAGCCCACCAGGCTCCTCTATCCATGGGATTCTCCAGGCAAGAATACTGGAGTGGGGTGTCATTCCCTTTTCCAGGGGGTCTTCTGGACCCAGGGGTTGAACCAAGGTCTCCTGCATTGCACGCAGAGGCTTTAACCTCTGAGCCACGAGGGCAGACCCCAAAGAAGTGTAATAAATGTGCTCAGGCAGAGACTTCCCAGGATAGCTCTGTGATAGAAACTTAGAACAAGCCTGGTCCTCAGCCCTGTTGTTCTAGAAACTGGATACTTTCTAGAAAATAAGTCACAGAGAGATGATTATTCTCTTAAGCACTATGTTAAACTAATCAGACTTGTAAGAAACCAACAGTGATACTGTTGTTGCTTAGTCACTAAGTCATGTCTGACTCTGCACCGCCATGGACTACAGCACAGCAGGCTTCCCTGTCCTTCATTATCTCCTGGAGTTTGCTCACACTTAGGTCCAATGAGTCAGTGATGCTAATAACCACGATCATAATGACTAACATTCACTGAATGCCTGTTTTGTTAAATACAAGCAACCAAATATATTGAATAGTTGATTCTAGAACAATAAACTAGAGTTTATTTGTCTCTTGGAGACAACTTGGGTCAGCCAAATTCACAAGAGACCGACTCTAATTATGATAGCAATTGTTCCCCTTGTGAAATTTTCTTACAAGCAGCCTAGACAAACTGGATCGTGGTTAAGAGCAAAGTATTTGAACTTGTGTCTGAGTGTGAGACCCAGCTCTGTTACTTAGTCAGTGTGTAACTTTGGGCAAATTACTTCACTTTTCCATGCTGGTTTCCCCATCTATAAAATCGAGATGATTACAATACTAATACGATACTCTCTAAGCACCGTGGGGGAATGATGCATGTAGATAGCACAGAAACTAGAGACTAAATAAATGGAAGTCTTGATGATGAGTGGGTGTGGAGGGGGTGATAAAAGAATTCCCATGGAAAGCCAAGTCATAATCAGAAAGATAATCCAAGAGTAAGGATGGATTCAGAACCAAGAGGAGTCATCAACTATCTTAACAAAGTTACTCCTCACTCACTTGGCTTGACCAATCATCCCATTCCTGGGCCTGAAACTTCCAGAGTGTGAGGCCTACACAGTGTTGATTCTGTCTGCACCTCATTTTGGCTGGAAGTTAAGCATAGCCCCCAGAAAACACAGCCCCCAGTGTGCTGCTCCCTCACCTTCCCTGCCCCCACCCCCCCGCCCCGCCCTCTACATTCAGCTTCTTTTCACTGCATAGACTTCCTTCTTCTTGAGAAAGGGATTCAGGCATGTTGGCACCATAATTTTTCCCTGGTCATGTTCGTGGACAATATTATTGTCACACTTCCTCAAACTTGCATGCTATTTTTAAAAGGGATATCATTTTAAAAATTGTGTTGATTTTACCCATTGTGTATTAATGGATAAACTTCTTGGTCTTCTTCTTGTGATTAGTTTAGCCCTTCATGCTGTTCCTCCAGGTATCTAAGTTCTTTGGGTTTTTGTTTTGTTTTTTGCTGGAGTTTGCTTCATATTCTTTCTTTTCAGCTTTGAAAATAATCAGGCAGAGTGTTAATATTTTAAAAATTGTAATCAAAAGGATTTGTGAAAACATATTTCAAAAACTTGTAAATAATGCATTGGCCAAGGGAAAAATGATTTTATTAATTTTAAAACCTACACACCTGTTCACTAGTGGGAAAAGCAGAGGAAACAAAAGCTGGTTTAAAAGCACTAACGATGGTGATACCATCTCAGCAAGACCATGTGGTTTTTCTTTACAAATCCAAGAGAAAGAGCCAAACTCTAAGAAACCAGAGTTGTTCACCTTAGTATGGAGAGAAGTCATAGATTATTTTCTTCTTCTAGTGAAAGCCTATTCAAATTGAGTATTTATATTCTTCCTTTCACTAAAATGCAATTGAAAATGAATATGAATCTTGTGGGGATTTGAGCATTGCATATTGTCTGGTTGATAGTCATTTATAAAAGTCAGGATATTTTATACTCCATCAGGGCTTAATTAGGTTTATAAAGATCACTGGCAGTTGCAACAGAAATATTGTACTTTTCCTTCCCCCAATGACTTTCCCTAGTTCTTTTATGGGGGCCTTTAAAACTCATTTAAGTCTTGCTGAAGTTCATCATAAAGATAGATACCAACCATTCTACTGGGGAATTTAATCTTCTCCACTTTCCCTTTGCCCCCAAATTTCTTGGAAAACCATAAGCAGGTCAGTTTCAAATTCCATCCCTTCTCCTAATAGACTTTTGAAAAGAAATGCCCTCCAAACAAGGAGGTAATTGAAAATACACACTAAACTCAAGACATCTGCATTCAGAGAATTTCAGCTGATTTAGGCCAAAGAATAAAAAATGAACTGTTTGGTAACTCCGAATGATGGAAAATGCTGACAAATGGTATCTTTGCACAAGCAGTCTTAACACTCTGACTGTGAGAGTGACAAATTGAACAGATGGCACCTCTAAATGCAAGACTCATGTAATCTATTTCCACTCATGTTTTTTGTAAACTTGTATTTTAAATTTGGTGCTAAGAACAAAAAAAAAAAAAAAAAGAGGGGGGGGTGTTAATGGCACGATCCAGGGACAAACTTGCACAAGCTTCTCTTTAAGAGCTTGATTAGAGTACTTCTATTTTTTTTTAATTTTTTTATTTTTATTTATTTATTTTTTAAATTAAATTTATTTATTTTTTTAATTACAATACTGTATTTGTTTTGCCATACATTGACATGAATCAGCCATAGGTGAACACAATCTCCTCAGCCTGTAATTCTTATCCTTTTCCTGTTTTTAGTTTTTCTGGGAACCGATTAGAGTGAGATTTCAGGGGAATCAGGCTATTCAACCAGATAATGACTGTATTAGGGTCTGTACTAGGACAAGACCTCTGAGGCCCTTAACATCAAAATGGAAACCCCCAGTGGGTTCTCCTGCTGGCCTGTCTGCCCCGACCCACTGTGGATTTCATCAGTGACAAATTTATTGAACTGCAACTATGAATAAAGGGCGAGACAGAAATCCTATGTTGTGACCCTTTATATGTGAAAGACAGCACATTGATGATGAACCAAGACTTAATAGTCAAAGCAAATTGTCAAAACATGTCCATCTTAAGTTTAGCTGTTAAGTGTTGAGCTGGATTCTAATATGGGAATACTTTAGAATGTTGAAACTCTACAAATTCCATCCCTCTGGTTAGGTAATATAATTAGTTGTTTTTGTTGTGTTGCTCACAGAACAGGTATTTCGGGAACCAGGTTTTTATCTTGATGTGCATATGTGTCTTACCTTCTACAGCCAAATCTTAAGGGTCCTCAGTCCCTTAAGTCCCTTATATAGTCCCTGCTCTATAACTTTTACTTCTGTATGTATATCCCCACTGCCCCAACTGTGTGGACCAGATGAAGCACTTACTAAATGCGTATAACAGAACTCTGTGCTCAGTCACTTCAGTCATGTCCGACTCTTTGCAACCCCATGGACTGCACCCCACAAGACTCCTCTGTCCATAGGATTCTCCGGGCAAGAATACTGGGGTGGGTTGCTATGCCCTCCTCCAGGGGATCTTTCCGATCCAGGGATAGAACCAGCATCTCCTTCATTGCAGGTGGGTTCTTTACCACTGAGCCAGCCGGGAAGCCCCAATTGAACTCTAGTCAAGTTTAAAACAGGGGTGGAAAGATCACTGCAGATGATTTATAAACATAAAAACCTAGAGATCAAATGTTCAGGCAAGTGAGGGCTGAGCAAAAATAACTTTAGACAAAAGTGAATAAACCATGTTCTAAGTAAACTTCAGATCTCTTCCTGTTGAAGTATGTCAGGTGTCAGCTGCTAGAAACATTGTTATTTTTATAGAATAACTAGGTAACCCCTTGGAAGTTGAAACACATCCATCAAAATTGCCACTCTACTCTGTGCTGGTCCTAGGAAACAGCTGTATCAGTTGGATGTTTAGGTGCAAGCAAGGTACAGAAACTGACACTGAGTAATTCGAGTTCCAAAAGGTATTGGGCAAATCATAGCATTTATGGGGGACTCAGAAAATGGCTGCCGGGAGGCAACCAAAAGCAAGGCCCAGATGATGCTACAGAACCAGGCTGGTAGATACCACTGTGGCAGTCACGGGGCACAGATGCCAAGGTTTGTCCCACAGTGCCCTCCACCACCAGTGCTGGATGCTGGATACTGCTCCCTTGAGCCACTGAAATGGCCACCACTGGAGATTAGATGCAAATTTTGCTGCTGGTGTCAAACTCCAGTCCTCGGGTAGAATCCACTTCGTGGCTGCACCAGCTTCTGAATTGAGATGGAAGGCTTCCTACTACGTGATCGGTGGACATGAAGCTACCTGCTGGCCCTAAAAGCAAGGGAAGGGGGCAGACAAGAACCGAGCAGTTTGAGCTCCAGCAGAAGGAAGAGGACTGTATGTCACATGACTTGAGCTTGTTCTAGGGAGTCGTAATGTCCAACCATAGTTGTGGCTGTTGTTCAGTTGCTAAGTTGTGTCTGACTTTTTCTGACCCCGTAAACCGCAGCACGCCGGTTTCCCTGTCCTTCACTGTCTCCTGGAGTTTGCTCAAATTCACATCCACTGAGTCGATGATGCCATCCAACCATCTCATCCTCTGTCATCCCCTTCTCCTCCTGCCCTCAATCTTTTGCAGCATCAGGGTCTTTTCCAATGAGTCAGTTCTTCTCATCAGGTGGCCAAAGTATTGGAGCACCAACTTCAGCATGAGTCCTTCCAATGAATATTTGGGGTTGATTACCTTAAGGATTTATGGGTTTGATCTACTTGCTCTCCAAGGGACTCTCAAGAGTCTTCTCCAGAACCACAATTTGAAAGCATCAATTCTTCAACACTCAGCCTTTCTTATGGTCCAACTCTCACGTCCAAGCATAGGAGGGAGTTCAAATACCAGCACACAAAACTGAAAACAAATGTTCACTACATTCATCATTTCATCAGATCTGGAGTTCTCTGCAGAACTAGCTGTCCCCTCACTTTCTCTCCACTGTCCCTCCCAACTGATACCTTGTAACAGTCCATTCACCTACTTATGTCCTCCTTAACCCGTTACTCCCAGAGAGCAATGGTTCTGTCTCTTCTCTCTTGCATTCTCAATGCCCACCCCAGTCCCAGGCACAGAGTCAATAAATAGTTGATTGATGGGGATGCATTGGTCTCCTTTGAAGCTGGTCTTTAGGACAGTTACACAGAAGGAGAGTTGGAGCAGTGAGAAAAATTCCTGTCTTTAAATTTCCTAACCACAGGCTTCAGAACATCTGTGTCAGGAAATATACCCAAATATTTGTGTACATATGTGTGTGTGTGTGTATTTCTCTAGGGTGAGAATTCATTGTTTACACCATTTTCTCAGAGGTATTGAAGATGCCAGAAAGAACCCTTAATACACCTGTTTATGTTTGATGCCTGCATAAAGGTAGGCAATGCTCACTAAGAATACTCTGAAAACACTTCAAAATCCCACAATAAGGTGTTTCTCTGGAACAGAGCACTGTGTCCCTTTCTGTCTTTATATGAATATTTTTAGAAGATAAAATGTCAGTACATATGCATTTATTGAGCTAATAAAATTATGGAATCCGTAGCAGGAAAGGAGCTGAAGACACAGTGTGAAATCAGGGTCTACTACTAGTTGCCCATCTTGGATAATTAGCCAGCTTCTCTAAACCTTGCCTTCTTCATAGAGAAGGTACATGCAACTCCTACTTCAGATGGTTGTGTGTATGTGCGTATGTGCTAAGTTGCTTCAGTTGTGTCCAACACCCTGTGATCTTACGGACTGTAGCCCACCAGGCTCCATGAAATTCACCAGGCAAGAATACCGGAGTGGGCTGTCATGCCCTCCTGCAGGGGATCTTCATGACCCAGGGATCGAACCTATGTCTCTTATGCCTCCTGCACTGGCAGGTGGATTCTTTACCACTGGCGCCACCTTAAGTGGTCTGGGGAAGCATTTGGCAAAGACCTAGAGCTCAAAAAACAATATTTCCTTTCTCTCTGTTCAAAATAGCTAACAATCATACAGGCGAGATTTCGGAATTAAATTTCCTCCTGTCTTAGAAAGAAGTCAAGTGGCAGAAGACTGCATTGTTCTTTGCCTCTGATATTAGTGCTTGGTTAGCTAGTGTTGGGATTTGTGTTTCCACTTTCACTGAAGACTCTGAAACGGGAGTGGCATGTCAGTTGCCTGAGGAAGGGGTCTGATTTTCCTTATGGTTACTGAGATGTTGACATACTACTCAAACTCGTCCCTAAATCAGTAGCATCGTCATCATCACTTGGGAGCTTTTCAGACTTGTGGACCTCAGACCTACTGATTGAGAATCTGCATTCAATCAGATCCCCAAGTAACTCACACACACATTAGAGTTTAAGAAACATCATCCACAGCAAAAGTTCTCAGCCTTAATTGTACATTTCAGTCACCTCAGGAGTTTTTAAAACGATTGACGTCGGAGCCCAGCAGTAATTCTGGTTTAATTGTTATAGGATGTTACTGAGCAAGGGGAGTTTTAAATGCTTCCCAGATGATTCTAACGGGAGCACAATTTGAGAACCACTGCTCTTTTGCACATTGAACATGTTGTCCCTCTGCCTACATTCGGGGATGGCAACCCGGTCCAGGCCATGAGAGTGCAGTGTGCCACTTGGTGCCAAATTGGAGAAATTTGCCTTTGGGTAGCTTTTATCTTCTTGGCCCAGCTTCTATCCTCGGAGGATTTAAAGAAAGTGTCCAGTTCCTGTTAGGGTGACCAGCTTATCCTGATTTGCCCACAACCTTCCCAATGTTAGCTCCGAAAGTCCCTTGTCCCAGAAAACCTTAGACCCTGGCAAACTGAGATGGTTGGGACAGTGTCCTCCTTCCAAGTCTGTTCTTCCTGAGGCTAAACATGAATGCTTTCTTAAATGCATTAATCAGTTCTTACCTTTCTAGGGAAACATCTACATCTGAGGTCCTGTGGTCCCAGATCCATCAGTGCAACTAAGAATGCCGCTGGACCTTAAGAATGTAAGCTCAGAAAGTAACTGTGATCCAGATCAAATAAACCAGTCCTTGAGGGGCTTCTGTTTTCTAAAAATAAAACTGAATTTAAAAGATGCTGCTTCGAAAATAAATAATGATCAATTGTCTCCTTCCAAAATCATCCCTTGTGTTATTTTCACAGATTTTCAGTGCAGAAGGTGACACATACCTGTTATTGTGTTTCTTTATCATCTTCCAATGTAACCATTGATTATAATTAAGGAACAATGAAAGCACTATAAATTGTAGAATAAGTTTTGAAACCCAAAATAACAGATAATTATTTTGGTTTAAATTTATCTTTTAAAAAACCTACTAAAAATAAAATGTCACATGAATAAATGTTTGTATTGCAATATTACTTATAACTATGAAGAAAATCAGAAATAATGTTAATATATAATAATGTGTGTGTGTTAGTCACTCAGTCATGTCTGACTCTGCAACCCCATGAGGGTAAATAAATTACAAATTAGCCACTTGATAAAATGTTATTCCACAATTATAAAATATGATTGTGATGACTAGGTAGCAGCATAGAAATGCTTATTGTATAACATTGGCTGCATAAATCAAAATACAAAATTAAATCCATGCTGTGATTATAATTTATGTACTCAAATCACAGTTTCAGATGAACAGAGACAGAAAGGAAATAGATATTTTAAGTCATGACAGAAAGGGTGGTACAAGTCCTCATGACCTTATTTTTATTTTATTTTGGCTTCTGCTCCTGTTATTAAGGGAAAAAATTATAATAAAACATGTATTCTCTCCAGCTGCTGTAATTATTTTTAATCCATTTGCACTTATTTAGAATAACATATCCCTCTGTGAAAGGTGGCAGAGGAGAGTGAGTTCAGGTGATTACAGAGCCACTAGGCACCTCCGCACCTCAGCTTCCTCTTCTGGAAAATGGGTATAACAAGAGCTGCCTTGCAGCATTGTGATGAGGGTTAAGTCAATGAATTAAATAGTACTTACAAAACAGTGCTTTGCACATAATAGTATTACAGCTGAGACATATACAACAGTAAATTACATATGTGGGGGCTTCCCTTGTGACTCAGTGGGTAAAGAATCTGCCTGCAATGCAGGAGACCCGGTTCAATCCCTGATTTGGAAAGATCCCCTGAAGAAGGAAATGGCTACCCACCCTAGTATTCCTGCCTGGAAAATCCCATAGACAGAGAAGCCTGGTGGGCTACAGTCCATGGGGTTGCAAAGAGTCGATAGGACTCAGGGACTAACACCTTCACCTTTCATATGTGTGTGTGTGTGTGTGTGTTTATATATATATATATATATATATATATATATATATATATATATGTATGTATGTATGTATATATATATATATATGTAATGATTGCATATGATTAAGAATTTAAAAATCCAGACTCGAGCCTACTGGACATGGCTGTCCTCAAGGCGGGTGCGTGTGCTTTATTTCCGGTGTGTCGGTGGGTGTGAGTCTCTGCAGGTGGATATGGACGCGCCTGCTGTGAAGTTACCCACATACTTGTGGATGGGACTTTCGGGTCATCTACTCAAATTCTTTCATTTTGTCAGGGAGGGTACTGCAGCCCAGAACTGTGGTGTGATCCTCATCTGACCACAGCATGAGAGAGCAGATGGGAATCTGGGCAGCCCCGCTGGTGACCTGAGTGCCGATCAGGCTGGACAATATGGCCTGGGGCTAACGGGGGGCTCCATGATGAGAGGGCTCAGGCTTCAGTCTTGGCTTTTCTATTCCTGGCAGTGGTTGAACCTCACTACCCCTTAATTTCTTCACTTGAAAACTAGGGATAATAATACCCATCTCATGCTTGTCATGAATATCAAAAATAAGATAGTGCCTCACACATAGTGAGAACCAATGAATGTCTGCTATGATTGGACAGAGTTTGCAGGGAGCTACAGTTCAACATTATTTCATCAAATAGATAAATATTTAAAAAGGATAAGTTGTTATTACATTTAATTTCAGAGAAATAAAGAATAGTCACACATTATTATGCGAGTAGAAATTTATATAAGCAAACTCAGTTAATTCCCAAAATGACCCTTCTAGCAGGAGCAGTATTATTATGCCCACTTTACAGGTAAGGAAGATAAGTCTGTGAATGATTAAGTAACTAATTCAGTAAAAATGTATATTACAAGAAAAAAATTGTTAATAAATGTGAAGACAGAATCAAATTCACTAATAATCAAAGGGATATATACAAAATACTATTGAGATATCATTTTTAATACATCAATTTTTTTTTCTTATTGTTTTTGAACAAGATTACTCAAACTCAGGCAGCTGGAGTAAGATAGAATTCTTATACACTACTTACTACTGGGAACATAACTTTGGTACAAGCCTTCTGAAGAGCAATTTGATGGTGTGATTCATGAGATTTAAATTCATACTCATAACCTTCAGTATAATATTAGTCTCTCTTAAAATCTGTGTTAATAAAATAACTGAAAATGTCAATAAAGACGGACACATAAAGATATTCAAGTGTTATTTATAACAGCAAAAAAGAGAAAGAAATCATATAAGTGGTCACAATAGACCAGTGATTAAGTACATTTCACATAAAGTAATACTATACAACTACTAAATATGGTGTTTATTAAGCATGGGAAAAGCCTGGCATCATGACCAGTGACAGTAAGTGAAAAACAAGGTATAAAACTATAGATAGAGTATTGTCTCAATCATATTAGGAAATCTTAGAAAAATTAAGGATGATACACTCATGTATTATATTTATTAAACTAGATGATTTCTTTTATCTGCTTTATACTTTACCTTCAGTCATTCTAAAATGAGCGTACATTCACTTAGAACGAGGAAAAGTAAAATGAATTTGGTCCAACACATACTCCAGAGCAGAGCCAAGATTTAAATCAGGCCCATCAGACATGGATGCTGCCTTTATTCAACCACATCCTGTGTCTCAAACTCAAGAGACTACAGGCATTGGCAGGTATGGCCAGTGAGCAAATGGGGATGGTGCGGGAGCACCGGAAGATGGTGGGGCCCTCGGGGCTCCGGAGGCCACGTGCTTCTCCCAAATGGGTGGGTACTCAGCCCTTCCAGCCAGTCTCTGCCATGGGGAGAATGCAGGCTTGGTCTTGATAGATCTTCGGATATTTTAAGAAAAGCCAGAAATCCAACTTTTGAATGTTAAATGTTGATAATCATGGTCTTGTCGACTCTTTGAGGCCCCATAGACTGTAGTCCGCCAGGTTTCTCTGTCCATGGAATTTTCCAGTCGAGAATACTGAAGCAGGTTGCCATTTGCTACTCCAGGGGATCCTCCCGACCCAGGGATCAAACCTGTGACTCTTGCATTGGCAGGCAGATTCTTTACCGCTAGTGCCAACTGGGAAACCTAAATGTTGATAACTAATTCAAAATATTTAAAAGCACTGTGCAGGCCACAAGAAGCCGACTTGGGATATCTGCTCTCTATCACACTCCCCTCCCTCCTGCCAGGTTTCTGTCACCTGAGTGAATCAATTACCTGTCCCAGTCCTGTCGCCTGAGGTCCAAGCCTTGCCGAGGAACCTCCCACAACCAAATCTCTGGCAAGATGCAATGAGCTTTGATCAAATCTCTTATATGTGACATATCATAAAAGTGAAACTGATTTCAAACCGTTTTACATAGTAGTATTTCCCTGGGACAAAGTTTAATACCAACTTTAAATTTCATCAGAAGTAAAAAGTGATGACACAGCCCAGGCAATCATTTAATCACTACTTCAGAAGCAGACATTTTTCTGGGTAGAAAGTTTGGGTATCAGTATGTTTTCCCTGTATGATACTTTACAGGTTATATTGTGTCCTGAATGAGTAGTCCTGGAGGAAGAAAGACAGAACCAGGTGGAATTTCTTATGTATATATAAGATGCCTGGTAAAATTCTGGGAGGAAAAAAAAGCATTCTTGTAAAAATTTTTATAAGACTGTAATTCAAATGCTTAACCAAGCATTAAAATATTATGTTTCTGGGAAAATCTCACCCTGTACAGACACACCTGCTTTCTCAACTTTTGTTCTGAGTTTTACTCCGTCCCATCCCCTTAACCTGTAACAACAAGTACCTGATGGAATCAATAGCATTTTCTATCAGTAGGAGAGGCTCCTTGCCTACTTTTACGCAGTAAATCTCAAGTCACTGGCAGAGCACTTTGCAAATATTTTGCAGACCACAGTGTTTAGGTGTTTTCTATGATTAGTTGTTTGCTAATATCCCAAATTACCCTCTGTAGGTACAGGCTGCTGTTTTTCTTCCTTTAGCATAGCACTTTTATTTTGACAAGAACGTGACAAAGGATTAATTGGATCCATTTAATTCTTCAAATGTTGAACTCTCAGGAAATTCACTAGTTCCACTTCTAATCAAGAGCTAAACTGGCAAGTGGGTAGTTAGCAACGTTGAGCACACATCTGTGAATATCAAATGTCTGCGAACAAGACGAAGAATGCTCTCTCTCCTTTCTGGTCAGATGGTTTCATTTAAGATCCAGAGGGTCAAGGGTCACAGCATGACCTCATCAAATTAGACCCAACTGAGAGAGGTGTTTAGCACAACAGAAAGGAAATAATCTGAAGGACATTAAATGCAAATGAAATTGCCATCTGCAAACTTCAAAAAACACCTGACCTAAAAAATAAATCTCCCACTTAGAGCTGAAACCTTGCCTCCTTCCCTTGTTCAGAGTGGACACAGAAGTTTGTTCTTGGAGTTGCCTGACAATCACTCAAACTGCCAAAGTCCATTTGCATTTAATACTCCCTTCTTGATTTTTTTTTTCTAGTTGAAGAATTTGACAATGATCTCCAAGGAGCAAGAAGAGGGAAGTTCAAGCATGAATATTATGCCTTCACCTCTTGTGTCTGGATGATTAAATTGGTCACAGGAACATTTGATTTCTAAAACTAGAAGCCCGTCACTTTGGGGCAAATTTGTGAGACCATTAGTGGGACACTGGGCAAATTCATGGAATGGGGCTACAAGACAGAGGTCCTGAGGGTGATGGGAATTACAGTTTATCTTTTATTTATTCAAAATATGCCAGGTCCTGGGGATACACACTGCTAAGCCAAGCAGACATGGCTCCTGTCCTCATAGAGCTCACAGACAAGAAATGACTGTAAAGTGTGACAATTGCTGTTCATCATAGTGGTCACCCAGAAATGCCCAAGCACCACCCAGGTGGTCTTGTCCTGCTCAGATCCACTGCAGACAGGGAGGAGAACAAGGCAAGGGACAGCAAGGGACAGTACATGAGCCATTGCTCTTGTCTGGGGAATGTGAATCAGAAAGGCCGTCGGGTGATACTGTCACTGATTGTCAGCCCTGCTACGAAGCATGACCCATGCAGGACCGCTCGCCGGTCTGGCCCTGGTTTCTTCATCAGGCTGATAAGGTCGGAGTAGTGCTGTTCTATTGATACAAACCCTGATGCAGGGAAAGACTGCGGGCAGGTGGAGAAGGGGACGACAGAGGACAAGATGGTTGGATGGCATCAGTGACTCAATGGACATGAATCTGAGCTAACTCCGGAAGATGGTGAGGGACAGGGAAGCCAGGTGCGCTGCACTCCATGGAGTCACAAAGGGCCTGACACAACTGAACAACTGAATAACAATAACAATTGATACAGAACTTTCTAAGAACCTGCTGCTGCTGCTGCTGCTGCTGCTGCTAAGTCGCTTCAGTCGTGTCTGACTCTGTGCGACCCCATAGATGGCAGCCCACCAGGCTCCCCGTCCCTGGGATTCTCCAGGCAAGAACACTGGAGTGGGCTGCCATTTCCTTCTCCAATGCATGAAAGTGAAAAGTGAAAGTGAAGTCACTGAGTCGTGTCCAACTCTTAGTGACCCCACGGACTACAGCATATCAGGCTCCTCCATCCATGGGATTTTCCAGGCAAGAGTACTGGAGTGAGGTGCCATTGCTTTCTCCTTTCTAAGAACCTAGACATCTGGCAAAATCCAATCAACAGTTTCATGAGATGAGCTCTCTTTACTGGCTCTGTTCCAGAAAGGGAGAGAAAAGCAGTAGCTAGGATTGTTAGGGGCAACTGGAGGAGGTGGATGGGTGTCTAAAGCCAGATCCAGTTTCAGCTTCACAGAAGACTGAGACAGGGTTTTCACTTTTATTTTTTCAGTTGTAAAACCATGATCTTATTCATTTTCATAAAAATCACTGTAAACATTTCACCCACATAACATCAGGGAAAAACTTTCTCAAAGATGTCAGGTGGATGGTGCTTCCTGGAGTCATTCACAGCTAGGACCCTGAGTAAGCTAAAACCAGCTTTCCCTCTGACCAAATGTAAAGTTCCCTGAGAGACTAACATCCTCTGATGCCTCTCAGTGAACTAACACGATCAATAAACACTTGTGATTTTGATCCAAGGACTGTGAGGTTTCTGCTGCTGATGTCCTTCTGGCAGACACACCAGTGGGAACTGGGAGACTGTAGTCAATGGCTCTGCCACTTGCAAGCTGATTTATCTCATGCAAGTTCCCTAAGATTTCTGAAACTCAGTTTTATTATTTATAAATGAGATTGTAAAGGGAACCCTCTTACACTGCTGGTGGGAATGCAAACTAGTACAGTCATTATGGAAAACAGTGCGGAGATTCCTTAAAAAATGCAAATAGAACTGCCTTATGACCCAGCAATCCCACTGCTGGGCATACACACTGAGGAAACCAGAACTGAAAGAGACACATGTACCCCAATGTTCATTGCAGCACTGTTTATAATAGCCAGGACATGGAAGCAACCTAGATGTCCATCAGCAGATGAATGGATAAGCAAGCTGTGGTACATATACACAATGGAGTACTACTTAGCCCTTAAAAAGAATAAATTTGACTCAGTTCTAATGTGATGGATGAAACTGGAACTGATTATACAGAGTGAAGTAAGCCAGAAAGAAAAACACCAATACAGCATACTGACACATATATATGGAATTTAGAAGATAGTAATGATGACCCTATATGTGAGACAACAAAAGAGACACAGAGGTATAGAACGGACTTTTGGACTCTGAGGGAGAGGGAAAGGGTAGGGTGGTTTGGGAGAATGGCATTGAAACATGTATACTATCTTGTAAGAAACGAAGCACCAGTCTATGTTCAAAGCAGGATGCAGGATGCATGGGGCTGGTGCACAGGATGATTCAGGTAGAGGATGTGGGGTGGGAGGTGGGAGGGAGCTTCGGCATTGGGAGATTGTGTTCACCTGTGGCTGATTCATGTCAATGTATGGCAAAACAAATACAGTAGTGTAACTTAAAAAATAAATAAATTACTTTTAAAAAATAAATAAATAAATGAGATTGTAAAAATTAGCCTACAAGGATTCTATAAACTGTAAAGAACTACAGAAATGAGAAGGCTACCACTGTTCTTTATCAATGATGGGTACCAGGTTTTCCTTGAATTATGGGAAAAATATCAGGAATGGGAATAGAGATCTCCTGGCATCAATACTCTTGGTGTCTTTTTGTTGCCAAAGCAATCTGAAGGTTGAACAATGATCAAATCTTGCTTCCGAGGCAATAACAACCTCAAGATTTTGCCTCATGTTTTCAGAACTGTCTAGAAGGCAAGTTGAGACCAAGGTTCATGAGAAAAAGTGGGAAAAAATTACTGTCCTGAGCAGTGACTTGTTTATCAATTGACCAAGGGTCACATTCATTACAGCTTAGTAACTCGTTGCTTAGTGGTTTAGTCGGTAAGTCGTGTCTGACTCTTGTGACCCCATCGACTGCAGCCCACCAGACTCTTCTGTCCATGAGATTTCCCAGGCAAGAATAGTGGAGTAGGTTGCCATTTCCTTCTCTAGGGGATCTTCCTGAGCCTCATCTCCTGCATTGCAGGTGGAATCTTTACCAAACTGAGTCACCAGGGAAGCCCAACTCATTGCTTAGGACTTGCTAACTTATCCTACAAAAGAATCTGAGAGACCCAAAGAGAGGTATCTATATGCCAGGGAGCTGAACGTGAGAGATGGGGACAGTAACGATGATTTCACAGCCGCCAGTTTTGGATATGTAGGATCTTCAGCTTTCCTAAGACCTGTCCCAGGAGACACGGAAGCCATTCGGGCTGTGTGGGTACAGAGAACAGGGAAGGGGAAGGAAGGGGGAGGGACAGGAGCAGAGAGGGGAAGAAAGAGGTGTGAATGGAGAGCAAGAAGGATCTGAGCCCTCCCAGGTCCACTATTATGTTTGAAAATAATGTTCAGCAAGTCTTTGGTGCTCAGTTCCCTCATCAGAACAAGAAAAGGACTGAACCAGATGCTTTTCAAAGACTTGGTCGTGATAATGGTGGAAAATTCACTGGATTAAGCAATGGAAGGTCTGGCTTTGGAGAAGCAGCCCTGTCATGCACGAGTTCTGTAATATTCTATAAATCACTTCCACCTCTCTGAGCTTTGCTTTTCTCCAGGACATCAGTAAGGGCTTCCCTGGTGGCTCAGTGGTAAAGAACTTCAATGCAGGAGATGCAGGTTCAGTCCCTGGGTTGGGAAAGTCAGAGTAGGAAATGGCAACCCGCTCCAGTATTCTTCCCTGAGAAATTGCATGGACAGAGGAACCTGGCAGGCTGCAATCCACGGGGTTGTAAAGAGTTAGACACGACTTAGTGACTAAATAACAATGACAACAACAAAATATACCAGTAATACCTATCTCACAGGGAGAGAGGATTAAGATGGAAAATCAACACGGCAATCTTGTTAAGTGCCACACAAGTGTCAACTCATTTATGAGTCCAGAAGTGAAGGGCAAAGAATGAAGGGGCAGGGAATGTGCCCTGATGTAAAACAATGGTTTCTCTCTAGTGAGATGGATATGAAACATTAGTAGCTAGAACTGGCTTCCCTGGAGCCAAGGCACTAGATTCAAGTATTTTTCATCACTAAACATTTTTAATGCATCAACAGATGACAGAAGACAGAAAAGTCTAGACCCGGCTGACAAATAAAGGGACTGTGTCCACAATGGTGTTTTGGCCCGTGTGGCTGGGACCAAAAATACATCCCATGGTGCTGGAATCAAATACAGTTTTGGACCCAGTGGTGATATAGGGTAACTTCATCATCCTGGTGCCTGTAGGAATGGAGAAGGAGGATTTGGGCATGAGGCCTAACTGTCATCTTCTTGGGTTTAGAGATGATGACACCTCATCCATCTTGTGTCATTTCAGAAAATGGCCAATCACCTCCCTGCCTTGGAACTGGGTCAGGGAGCAGCGGTCCAAAGAGGCATTTGTTAGCGTTGAGAGAGCAGTCAGTGCGGGGAGCAGGGGATTTATGAATCTGAGCCCAGGAACGCTGGGTGTGGGGGCACACATCTGGCCACAAGATGCTCTCTGGCGGCCTTGTGGATGAAGAGGCTTGGTCAAAGGAGGTCACGGCAGGTTCAGGGGGATGGTGAAGGGTGGGGGCTGGAGCAAAAGTAAACAAGGAGCCCTCATGGCTTTGGGCTTCCCCCGAGCCAGGAGAGAAAAAGGGGGTGCACTTATATTTATCTTCAAGATCACTGAGCTCTTTCTAAGCTCTTGGAAATTCAGAGCTGACAGATTGCTCTCATCCATCAATATTCAAAGTTTGGTATGAGGACAATGACATCTGAAAAGCTACCTAAATCAAAAGAGTACTGCTATAAAGTAACTGCTAAAAGGGTTCAAGGAGAAAAAAATCTGTGCCTATGGTATCAGTCCTACAACGTCAGTCAACAATCAATTCCACATAATTTCTGCACAGTAACTTTTGCTATTCTCCTGGATTAATTGAAAACACTATATTGGTAAAGATTTGAGTGAATTTGATAAGGTTCCCCGCCCCCCCCTCCCCCCGCCCCCTCGCCCTTTGGACAGAAGACAGCTCTATCATATATAGAAGATAGACCTACTGTGTATAGAAGAAAGAAGACAGATCAACTCTCTTTTTTTTTCTTTTTCTTTTGGCCAAACTGTGCAGCTTGTAGGAATAAACCTGGGCCCTCAGCAGTGGGAGTACAGAGTCCTCACCACTAGACCACCAGGGAATTCCCCAGATTAACTCACTTTTGAGAACTTTAAAAACAAGAGTTCAGTGAGACTCCAAGGACTTCTTATTAAGGCAGAAAAAGTCATGTTCTGGCATTTCTTGCATAGGAGCATCGAGTATGGTTTTCTGTGCCCCCTGTTGTCTTGCACAGTACCTGTTTCTCATATCATTTCTGTGGATTATGTCACCAAACAGAAGCCCAGCTCTAGTTCCTCCTGATCAGACATACTCGGCTATGTATACAACTTCAACCTGATGCATTTCCCCATCAAGAATTCCCTCCTGAGTGTCCTCTTTCATCAGTCTGGAAAAACATCTTTACTAAAGCATTGCTCTGCTCCCATAAAGTTCATTTATAACAACGACAAAAGTGTAATTCATAAAAATCTGGGGCCTGGAGTCATCCAGAAAGAGGTGCTCTCATCCACTTCCACATACATGGAAGAGGAAACGGGCAATGTTGTCATATCGTCACTGGTACCATCTCTTTTGGGGCTTCCCTGGTGGCTCAGACGGTAAAGCGTCTGCCTGCAATGCGGGAGACCCAGGTTTGATTCCTGGGTCAGGAAGATCCCCTGGAGAAGGACATGGCAATCCACTCCAGAACTCTTGCCTGGAAAATTCCATGGACAGAGATAGTCTATGGGGTCGCAAAAAGTCAGACACGACTGCGCGACTTCACTTCTCTCACCATCTCTTTTCCAGGGTGAAACCTAAGAGACAATGCCTTAGCTATCATATATTTTGACCCAAATATATAATATCTTCAGACCCTTCTGGGGATCTTTCCATTTGGAAGAAGAGATGAGCAAGAGAAGGATCATCTTTCTAAGAAGTGACTATGGGCTGGGCCATTAGAAGCAGAGCAATAGATCCTTGGGAAAGAAGGGGTCAGATTGTTGTTAACGCTTCATGCAAATCCATGATCTTAGGGAAACATGCTTAGGAACAACAAACAAATAGGTAAACGTTTCAGATACTCTCAAGGATTTCTGAATCAGGTATAGCTACCCAGTACTGATATACCAAAATTAGAATAGTTCTCACTGAAGTTTCAGGCTGGTGGCATTCTTCAAGACCTTTCTCAATTCTCATCACATAATTTGTCTTCTCAATTTGCACTCGTGGAAGAAAAGAAAAATCATTCTTTCAAAATGGAACCGATCAAAGTTTTGAAAACCTACTCTACAGTTAACTATTAAGTTTAAAATGAAAATTGATATTTCCCAGAAGAGTAAACTAACATTCTGTACGGCAGCTTAAAAATTATGAAATATATACCTACAAGGTTTGCTTGGCCCTTGTTTAGCACAACATGAATTTGTGATGTAGCTGACATTTCAAGGAGAAAAATTTTCTTAATTTTATCCTTAGACTTCTTACAGGAATGTGAATACTTTATAATAAGCATGCATCACTTTTACAAAAACAAAGTGGTAATTTTTCTTAACAAGTGAGAAGCAAATATATTAATGATGTTGAATTCTAGGTACTGGAAATATACAGGACTGTTATTTTCTTATGTGCACTCTTCTATATCTTCTCAATTTCCTGAAGTTAAATAAGTCTTAAGAATAATACTGAAGAGGAGATAATGTAATAACAACATAATCATTGTTGTCTATAATTTTAAGCATCTTTTAAGAGACATTTTATTGAATGTCATCAATTAACTAAACGTACAAATATGTAAGCTTTCAAAATCTATCTTATTAAGTCTTGAGTGATAGATTTTCATCACAAAGATATATGAAATCTTTAAGCTCAAATAATTTATGTGTTTTAATTTAAGACATCTGTTTTTCATTTGACTGGGTAAAATACCTTCTGTACAATATTTAGATTTTTTTTTTTTACTCCACACCATTTAGTTAGACCATCTTTTGAGTCTGAGAAATTTTAAAAGTCCTAATACATTAAATGTATAAATCATTTAAAAAATACAAATTGACAAGTCTGTCTTATCACACCACATCATTCCCCAAGCTGCAGGACTGAGTTCTCAAGCGAAATCATTCAGTAGGTCCATAAAACTGTTCTCTTCCTCAGTGACAGAATAGGAGACTAGTTCAGATTTTCACAAAGTTATCTTTCCTCCTTTTGTGCCTCTTTGAGTGTTTGTTTGCTTTACCTCTTTAGATTCAAGACTTTCTATAGAAGGCAATGTAACATGTAATCAACATGTACAAACACCCCACAGGGTACCAGGCCTTATTATTGGTGTGAATAAGACACAGTTAAGTCATCAAGGAGCTTATAATTTACTAAGGGAGACAGAGGTGTACGTAATTCATCTAATGATGGCAACATGTAGTAGGTGCTTTGATAAGGCCACGAAGAAAAATGAGAGTGTGACATAAGGAGAGATTAATTCAAGTGTGGAAGGGGGAGTGACTGAGGAGAAGTTATCTGAGCCAGGGTTTGAAGGGTGGTCAGTAGGGGATGCACATTCCAAAATGAAAAACTGCAATGAGCACAAAGGACTGAAGAGAGGGAAACAGGACAGCTTATGGTGTGTTACAAAGAATCACAAGAAGAGGGTTGTGGCTGATGCTTGGAAGCACATTAGGGAGAGTTGCAGTGAAACACAAATCTTGAAAGAAACTTTGGGGCAGAATAAGGAGAGACATGAATTAAGAAATTAAGGAATTTCAAGTTTATTTTAGAGAATAGGGAAAGATGCATATGGAAGGTTTTCAGGCATTAAAAATTACATAACCGTATCGGCACTTTAGGATGCTAACTCTGGCCAGCAGTGTGGTAGATGCATGAGAAGAATACACTAGGGACAGGGACCATAAGAGCATATTGTACCAGTCTAAGAAAAAAATTTTTTAATGGCCTGAATTAAGATAGCAGAAGGGGTCATGGGAGGATATTTCAGATCTTTAAGAAGATGGATGGATGGATAATATAGAGACCTATCTATTAGATGCTGGAAAAGAGGAGATAAAAGATGATCCCCATTCTCACATGGAAGGAACCAAAAGTGTGGTTTCACCATCAACTGAAAGAATTAATAATTAAGGAAAACTACTAAAACTTGAAATAAGTTTTTAAAATTACTTCAATCACTTTGCAATGTCCGATTGGAGCATTATCTAATAATTTCTTACTCTTTAGGGAAATGTAACTTTCTTATTAATTAGGGCCCAGAATCAGTAAATTATGTTAACTTGTGGACTTTTATCTGTTGCAAATGATTTTTGTGTAGTAGAGACACAAATGACTTCTGTCCAGTGGAAAAGAGAAACCTGAAGGTCATGGTTGTGTTGACCCTTAGGACATTAAACAGTTTGTGTATGACTTAGTAATCTTAGTTCAGCATTTTTTTTTCACTTTTTCTTTGAAACAACTTTGTCATCTTGAAGCTCCATCATAAATGATTTATATAAACACTTGACACGTGCTTACTATATACTATACATTTTTATTAAAAACATTTTTAACTTCTTAATAATTATACATTGAGAGGACCTAACATATAACATGAAAATACCAAGGCTCTCTTTGCATTAATAGGCAAAACAACATATTAAAATTACCTTAAATGAGAATTTTTAATGACAAAGCATGACAGACAAGTATGTTTTGGATGGAAATGTAACATACCTTAAATACTTTGATTTTCCAAACCCTACATTCACTTAAACCCTCTATTCACTTAAAAATATTTCCCATTAGTGTATTTATCACCCTCCAGTATTGGGATGATGTAAGCTACATTTTAGCCCACATCCTTGATCATTTATTTAAGAAAAACTACTAGGATAGAACTGCCTTTTTGAAAGGCATGCATATTTCTCTAAAGCTTTTGATATGAATTATCAAATTGAACTATAATTTATATCCCTATCAAATGGTACATATAAATGCTCATATTCTTGAAAAATTGGCAATAATGAGAGTTTTCTTTTCTTTATTTGAATTTTATACCTAAAAAAGGTTTTGAGGTATATCAGCAACATAGAGAAAACCTTACCTACTCCAAGCATGTTGTTTGAAAACTGATAAAATAAAACTAATAAATGCATAATTGAGTCAGACAGTAATAAAGGAAAGTACCCAAACCAGGTTCAACAGCAGTGAGTGAAAGCAGAAGCGGAGGAGGTCCTGGGGACTGGAAGTGGGCCTGGGTGGGGAGGGGGCTTCAGGGAGCGTTAAGGCAGGAGAAAGAATGGGCTACTCCCATTTCCTTAAAAGAGGGATAAGAAAGGCACCCATAGGCCCATAAGACAATGAGGAAGTCCATCCGCTCTGTGGGACCGTCGTGGGAAATAGCATCCCCCTCACAAATTAAAGCACGACTATCTCACACACCACTGCTGTGTCAGACTTCAGGTACCCATGAAGAAAATGCACTTTTACTGAAAATTAATTTAAAAAGTGATCCTGGACCAGTAAAACCTATAGGAAGCTACAGAAATATTAATAAAACTGAAACAATGGTTTTACCAACTAGGTAATGAGACTTCTAGGAAAACAACCACTGCTGAAGATGAACTCACAATGAAAAATTACAAACCACACAAGTAACCAGCCACCACAGAGATGGGGAGTCAGGACACATAATAATGGAAAACATGTATTCCACATACTGAATATAAAAGAATAATTTTAACTAGTCTTTAGAATATTTAAAATGTTAAGGAAGTAAAAAAAAAAAAAGCCTTAATACAAGAACATAACACTATTAAAAAGAGAGGAGGAAATCCAGCTTGAAAAACTAAGCAAAATAGAATTTTCAAAAACATAGAGCATATGGATCTGACCACCAGCATCATGCCAAAGTATCATTAAAACAATAAATACTTGTTGAATGAGAAAAAAAAAAAACCACACCAATTTGCAGGATAAGTGATATATTAGTTCCAGCTATACCGAAACGCAAACGTAGAAAATTGATAGCATACAACTCAGTTATTTGATCTCAAAGCAATTAAGTCATAAGTCAAATATAAAAAGATGATTTTATAAACTGTAAATGAAAACCAATTCCATTTGTAAATTAGATCTAGATAATGGAAGAAATCACAATAGAGATCATGAAATATTTTGATCTAAATAGAAGCAAACATCTCCTTATTAAAATATGTGGCATGGAGCTTGAAGTACTTAGAGTGTCTTTTTGTGACTGGCTTATTTCTCTTAGCATAATGTCCTCAAGTTTCATCCATGAATCAGTTTCCTTCTTTTTAAGGTTAGATGGTATTTAATTGTGTATAGGTATACACTCTTGAGAGTCCCTTGGACTGCAAGGAGATCCAACCAGTCCATTCCAAAGGAGATCAGCCCTGGGATTTCTTTGGAAGGAATGATGCTAAAGCTGAAACTCCAGTACTTTGGCCACCTCATGCGAAGAGCTGACTCGCTGGAAAAGACTCTGATGCTGGGAGGGATTGGGAGCAGGAGGAGAAGGGGACAACCAAGGATGAGATGGCTGGATGGCATCACGGACTCGATGGGTATGAATCTGAGTGAACTCCAGAAGTTAGTGATGGAAGGGAGGCCTGGCGTGCTGCGATTCATGGGGTCGCAAAGAGTCGGACACGACTGAGCAACTGAACTGAACTGAACTGATACATATATAATTATACATACATATGTAAATATACTATATTAAATATATACATATATAACTGTATATATCAATATTTACCATATTTTACTTATCTTTTCATCCATCCTTTGAGGGACACTTGGGTTGCTTTCACATTGTTTATGAATTGAAGGCAAAAGCAGGCAGCAGAGGATGAGATGATTAGATAGCATCACCGACTCAGCTGACATGAATTTGAGCAAACTCTGGGAGACAGTGAAGGACAGAGGAGCCTGGTGTGCTGCAGTCCATGGGGTTGCAAAGAGTCAGACACATCTTAGCGACTGAAAAACAACAACAACAAAAGACCTACTTAATCCCTAAAAGAGTGATGTGATTTAATTTATGTTTGAAACATAGAAATAGCTAAAAAATGAAATTATGACTGAATTAGAGGGCTGAATCCCAAATCTCATTCAGAAGTACCTAGGGATACCACCTCCTCCATTCCCATATATCACAAAAGTGGCCTGAGTGTTGAATGTTTATAGTCAGAATCCTGAGGTATGTGTGGCCTTTTTTTTTTTAATGAACTTGAGATTAATTTCTATTAAAAGATTAACAAGTCAAATTTAATTAAATTCTATATTTTAAGTCTGTGAATAATATTGTTTAAGAAATGCTTAATGATTTTATTTTGTTGTTTTGGATTAGCTGTTTAAAGACAAAAGACTTGAGGCTCCAATTAGCTGCTGCCAAAATTAATTTAAGTAAACTAATTGACTACTTGCTGTAAGCTACGTACAGTCTTGGTGTTTAAATAATTCAATTCCTTGAAAAAAAAAAAAGTGGATGTGAGCTTTCTATTTTCTAATAAAATAATGCAAGATCAGTTTGTTACCAAATACTTACCGAGCATTTATCCAGTTAAGCTCTGCTCTGGCACTTAATGTGCCCACAGTCCACACTGTTATCTTTCACAGCACACTCCCTGAAAGGAGTTCAGGTGGGAGAGCACAAGTGAGGTACTCTGCTCTGGGAAAACTGGCAGAACAGGTCTTTGGATAGTTAGATCTTTTCAAGAGCCGAGTTTATGAGCCCAGCTCTTATATCTCCTCACATCTAGAAAAGCACTAAAATCTATCATGGTGATGATTGCTTCTCATGAGTAGCAGAAACCTTCTGCAAAAAAGAAAAAAAAGTGCTTGATTGCACGTATTCCCCCTTCACCAAAAATGTCATGTATACTGACCTTCCTTCCTATTTCTTTGGAGCAATTTCTCGGAGCTACCTGGGACGCTATCTCTGGGGCTAGAGCCCTCATTTTGCCCCCATAAAACTTAACTCACAACTCTCACAGTGTGCATTTTTTTAAGTCGACATGTGTGAGCGTGTGTGAAAGAGACAGAGATGGAGAGATGGAGAGAGAGCTGTTTGGAGGTTGGGTTGCTGGCAGATGTAAGAAGATAAAAGATGAGGGTTTCCAAGCCAGAAGAAATGTCTGTGCCAAGACCTGGGCACAAGGTAGAGCCTAGTGTCTTCAAGAAGGTCAAGTGGGTGGTCTTGCAGAGAGCAAAGAAGAGAGTGACTTGGAAGTGAATCAATGGGTCCATGGGTCTGGCACCTACAGGCCTTATATACCATATGAAAAGGTCTGGACTTGATTCTCAGGTAAGGAGAAGACACTGAAGGGCTTCAGCCTGAAATGACATGATCTAATTTGTATTTTTTAACATTTATTTTTACTTATTTTCAATTGGAAGATAACTGCTTTACAATGTTGTGTTGCTTTCTGCCATACAGCAACACGAATCGGATACAAGTATATATGTATCACCTCCTTCTCGAGCCTCCTCCCCCACCTTGCCCCCATCCACCAACTCTGGTCATCACAGAGCTCGGGCTGGGCTCCCTGTGTTCTGCAGCAGCTTCCCACTAGCTCTCTATTTTACACATGGCAGTGTGTATATTTCAATGCTACTCTCTCAATTCATCCCACTCTCTCCCTTCGCCGCCGTTTCCACAAGTCCACTCTACAACTATGTCTCTATTCCTGCCTTGCAAATAGGCTCATCAGTACTATTTTTTCTAGATTCCACATATATGAGTTAACATACATTATTTGTTTTTCTCTTTCTGACTTACATCACTGTCAAGTTGCATTTTTGAGCATCACCAGCTATTGAATGAAGAATGGATGGAGAAAGGTGTAAAGGGAGGTATGGGGACCAGGCAAGAGGCTGTCTGTCATTCAAGGGAGAGATGCTGGGGACAGAGGGAACAGGGAGGAATGGATAGAGCCCAGGCAAGGCTGTCCTTAGTTGCTCTGTTGTATCTGACTCTTTGTGACCCCATGGACTGTAGCCCACCAGGCTCCTCTGTCCATGGGGATTCTCCAGGCAAGAATACTGGAGTGGGCTACCATGCCTTCCTCCAGGGAATCTTTCCAACCCAGAGAATGAACTCAGGTCTCCTGCATTGCAGGCAGATTCTTTACCTACCGTCTGAGCCACCAGGGAAGACTTAGGCAAGGTTAGAGTCAACAGAAAGTGATGACAGATTATTTGGGTGAGGGCTACCGGCTGTCTCACAGGCTTTTGGCCCCAGCAGTTGGACTTTCACAATTTATACACCTCACTGTCGGCATGACCTCCCCACCTTCCGACTGTACTTGGGAAAGATCTATTTAGAAGCATAGAGCAGGAAGATGGGCCCTTTGCTGAAGAATTCATTCTTACTGCAATATTAACCATCTAAAGAGTTTCCTCTGGCAAGCCTTAAAAATTCTTATTCAAGAATTTATTGTCCAAGAAATGAGAATATTGTCTGCTTCCCTTTGAAAAGGGTCCTCCACAGGACAAAGACTTACTGAAAACAAACTTCATACATTCCTGGTGTCTTTCCACCCATTGAGATCAAAGTCCTCAAGAGTCATTGGCTTGGGTTATAATGACTATTCAGAGATTAGGTAAAAATTAATGAAGCACATATTTTGCTTCAGTGTAAGGAAGGACTTTTTGAAGAGGAAATGAGCTGCCTCAGGGGAGTGCCTTGTTCACGTCTGAGACTCAGCTCAAATATCACCTTCTGAGGATGCCAGCCCTGTGTCCTCCGGGCAGAGGCCATTTACTCCAGTCTTGCTGCCACAGTTCATTGTGCCCCCTCCCCTGCAGTGCTCACCTCCTCTTACGACATCTCATTACAAACAACTACCGCCTACTAGTCTTGTCCATGATTGTGGTCTGACACGAGATGGTGATGGGCAGGGAAGCCTGGCATCCTGTAGTCCACAGGGTCGCAAAGAGTCGGACATGACTGGGTGACTGAGCTGAACTGAACTGAACTGAAATGAATGTGGAAGGCAGTCAAATATTAAATGGCTGAGGGAATGTATTAATGTCAGAAGTTCACAGAGGTTGGATAGTGACATAGCTGTGAGGTGAGAAAATTCAGGTGAACAGTGAGAGTTGGATTATAAGAACTTTATGATCATTTTTATATAAATTGTGCCCATTTTAGCCATGAACAACCTTCACATTTTACCCGAAGCCCTCCATCCTCACGATCGTGGGCCAATGCCTCAGGAATTTCTTCTGAGCCTGAATCTTCCTGGCTTCTGGGCACCACTTATACCGTTTCCACTTGATAATCGGCTTTCATTTCCAATTTGGATTTGGCCATCAGGATGGAAGTTTTCAGTTCTTACAAAGGGCGCCAGGACACTGGTTCCCCTCTTTTTGCTCTGTACTCTCCAACCAAGGACTAGAAGATGTAAGCCTAGTCTCAGCATAGCCAACCCAAGTGAGGGCCCAGACCTCTCCTAAGAGTAGCGTTTAAATAAATACATTTCACATCATAGTCTCAGAGCACTCCATCAGGATGAATGCTTTGTTGAGAATGCTTCATTAACCTTGAAGTCTTGTGCTTCTTCCTCTACAAATGTTCCCTTGCAAGTATTATAGGAAAATCCAGCAGATGTATTTTGTGGCATAACCAAGTATGTAGGTCTCCTGGGGCTATTGGAACCAACTATTAACACTAGGTGGTTTAAAGGAAGAGAAATGTATTCTCAAATGGTGCTGGAGACCAGAAGTCTGAAATCAAGGTATTGGCCTTGGCCATGGTTTCTGTGAAAGTTCTAGGGGAAAATGTTGCCCTTGACTATTCTAGCTTCTGGTGGCTCTAGCTGCTCCTTGGCTCATGGCATCACCACTCCAAATCTCTGCCTCCATGATCAATTGTCTCCTCTTCTGCCGCAAAACTCCATCTACTTTTCTCTTACATGGACACATCTGACTGTATTTAAGGCCCACCCAGATAGTCTACAGAGAAGGCAATGGCACCCCACTCCAGTACTCTTGCCTGGGAAATCCCACAGACGGAGGAGCCTGGTGGGCTGCAGTCCATGGGGTCACTAGGAGTTGGACACAGTAAGCGACATCACTTTCACTTTTCACTTTCATGCATTGGAAAAGGAAATGGCAACCCACTCCAGTGTTCTTGCCCAGAGAATCCCAAGGATGGGGGAGCCTGGTGGGCTGCCGTCTATGGGGTTGCACAGAGTCGGACACGACTGAAGCAACTTAGCAGCAGCAGCAGCAGATAATCTAGGGCATGCAAATTCCTCCTTTCAAGATCCTTCATATTTTTTTTTCTTATACAAGGAATATTCACTCATTTGCCATATAAGGTAACATTCACAGTTCCAGGAATGAGGACATGGATATAGCTTTCAAACAACCCATGACACTTAGATCAAACTTACTTTGTCCTATCATCTTTGGAAGATGTTGATGTTATTAAAAAGGCCATTATATGCCAGAGCTGGCAAGCCACCGAGAAAGCCAGAGAGGTTAAGAGACTTGCCAAATGTTGCTCAGAGGTAGAGCTAGAACTGGAGGGAGGCCTCCAGGCATCCAGCCCAGGGAGCTTGAGTCTCATATCATGAAATAATCCCAGTAGAAATATTATGTATGTACCCACTGAGTTACAAAAACTAATCCCTGTATTGAGTTTGTGTGGGTGACAGAAAAGGGAAGCCACTTACGACGAACAAAGCTGAAGTCATTTCATTTATTACCAACCCACTGGCAAAGGTGAAGGATAAAAATGTCGTGTTGCTACTGTTTAGTCACTAAGTCATGTCCGACCCTTTTGTGATCCCATGGACTGTAGCCCACCAGGCTCCTCTGTCCGTGGGATTTCTCAAGCAAGAATACTAGAGTGGGTTGCCATTTCCTCCTCCAGGGAATCTTCCCAGTCCAAGGATCGAATCCGCATCTCCTGCATTGGCAGGTGGATTCTTTACTGCTGGAATAAAATGTACATGACTTAGTATGCCTCTGTGGTACTTAAGAGTGATGTGAGCAAATCCTGTAGAATAAATCTGCAGAGAGAACGGAGCTTATTGTTCTTCATAGCAAAGAAATTAGAGGGTGGAGGCTTTGGAAATAAACCAATACAAGCTTAAACTGTAGTTCTTTCACTTCAATGGTGCACCTCCAGGAAGGTGATTAACATCATCAGCAAGTGGAGAAAATAACCAGCACAGTGGGTTCAAATATAGAAATCCTCAAAGCACCAAGACAAGGACTGGATGTGGCAGACTCTCGGTCAGCAACAGTAATATCATTATCACCCCTATACTGATACATTGGAAGGAGAGCCATGTGCTTTCTAAGTAAGTTACATTCGTCTACCTGAAAATGACAAGAAAAACATAAGCCCAGATATGAAAAAGACAAGAAAAACATGAGGAAATATTTGGAAACTCATTTTAGCACACTATTTTTTTTTTACCCAAATTATAAAAATTTGGCTGGCTACTTTTGGAACTAAAATTATTTTCAAACTTCACAGGTCTTCAGTACTCTTGGGCCACATTTTATTCTCCCAAAACATGAAATATGCTTACTTATGTCAACAAAACTTCTTTGAACATTTAGCATGTGCAAAGAATTAGACTGGGATTTACAAGTGCCAATTTTAAAATTATATTAAGAACAAAGAGCTATTTGACCAAATAAGTGAGAGTTCTAAATGTACCTAGACATTTGAGGATAGGACCACTTTCACAATGCTGTAGAGCACACGACTTCTATAGAAGTCACCGTTTCTGCTTTTGCCTGCAATGGAGTAAAGCAAGAATCACTACATTCAACAATATGGTCACCAGGTCACATCAGAAGTTCAAGCTAAAGAACAATGTCTACCTGAACATAGTAAAAAAATATATAGTATGGTTTGCAAAATAAAGTGTGAAAGTCAAAACAAATAATTGGAAATAATTACTTATTTCCTATTGGAAATAACTGAGTTCATTTCAAAAGAGACCATATGAAGTGGCAGAGAGCACGGCTCTGAAGTCAGACACCTAGGTCTGAAAGCTGGCTCTGTCCCTGACCACAAGACTGCGGACATGTTACTTCTTTTTGTGCTTAGCTGCTTAGTTGTGTTTGACTCTATGATCCTTCAGACTGTAGCCCTCCAGGCTCCTCTGTCCATGGGGTTTTTCAGGAAAGAATATTGGAGGGGCTGCCATTTCCTTTTCCAAGGGATCTAACCCCTGTCTCTACATCTCCTGCATTACATGCTTATTCTTTACTTACTGAGCCCCCCCCAAAAAGAATCAGCCTGCATTGCTGTTCACGGTAATCCTTGGCAGGGAGAGTTTATTTTCTTGGCGGAAAATAAGATCTTTCCTTCTCATAGTCTGAATTTGATGGAAGATAGTCCAAATGTTCAGCGCAATAGATTGAGCTCTTTTTTTTTGATAGAACCTACATTCCCAAGTGTGAGCTAATCCATACTTTCCCATGGTCCTTGGACAGAAATAAAATGGATAAGTTAACAAATCTCATTTCAACCCATTCATTATAACTACCCTTTTATGAAAATGCATGTTAAAGTTCTTCCAAAGGAAAACCCCAGTGGGCTTGAGGTACAGCTCCATCCATTCTCTTTTCATAATTGGTACTAGGAAGAAATAGTAGCTTGTTTGTGTTTAAGGGCAGAGCTTAAGGGAGAAATGAGTACACTGGGGTAATAACATAACAGGATTTTTTTTTTTTAATTTACCCCAGGGCCTTGCTCTGGATAAGAAAAAAAAATTTCTGGCTGTCTTCATTCTATCACAAAAGTTGATGTACTGGCCAAAAACTCTGCCTAAGAATACAAACAGAAACAAATTATAGGAAAAAAATCCAAATGCAAAGCATCTGTTAATGTTTTGCTTTGCTAAGAGTGTAGAATCTTTTGTGTAGGAAAATACCCTAATAAGCTTTCTTGGATGATGAAAAGTTTGAAAGGAGATGGCTGATATAAAAGGCCCAAATTATATTAGATAATAAGATTATAAATAACAACCACCATGACTAGAAGATGTTTCTAAGCAGTAGATAGGTAAGAAGCTTGTGTGTGTGTGTGTGTGTGTGTGTGTGTGTGTGTGTGTGTGTGTGAGGTTCCTCTGATCTGAAAAAAGTGGGAGTAGGCACAGGCAACATGGCAGCCTGTTAAGCAGATCTTGAGAAGGAAGATGGTCAATAAGACATCCATAGCGACGGGTTGGGAAAGGGTCTTATAAGAAAAAACAATAACTACTGTTTCATTTTAAGCAATTTCTTTTTGTACACAGGACTGTTGTCTTCTCTAATATTATCAACCTTCTATGACTATCTGTCACACAGCAACCTTGAGTTTGTGGTGCTTTGGAGAATAAATTTGAGGAGATAGTGATGACACAGGAGATCAAGTAGATGAAGAGAAGACAGCAATATCGGGGCAAGATAGGAAGTCAGTGGGAGCAGGAATCTGGGTGGAAATTTAGGAGAGTATGTATGCATAGTATATGTGACAAATACATTCCGGGTGGATGAATGTATGAATAAATGGACCTCTGGAAATACTGAAGTAGGAATGCTTGACTTCTAAGAGTCTAAAGTATTATAGGTATTTAAAGTCATTGTATTTGGATGTTTTTGTTGTTCAGTTGATTAGCCTACCCTTTGCAACCCCATGGACTGCAGCAAACAGGCTTCCCAGTCCTTCACCGTCTCCTGGAGCTTGCCCAACTCATGTCCATTGAGTTGGTGATGACGTCCAACCATCTCATCCTCTGTCGTTCCCTTCTCCTCCTGCCTTCAACCTTTCCCAGCATGTATTTGGGTACTAATTTTTTAAATGCTCTCAGAAGCACGTAGAAATTGGGGACATCTTCCCTGGTAGCTCAGAAGGTAAGTAAAGAATCTGCCTGTAATACAAGAGATCTGTGTTCAATCCCTGGATTGCAAAGATACCCTAGAGAAGGGAATGGCTACCCACTCCAAGATTCTTGCCTGGGAATTCCACGGACACAGGAGACTGGTGGGCTACAGTCTCTGTGGTTGCAAAGAGTCACACATGACTGAGTGACTAACAGAACAAACAACAAGTGGTTAAGACCTAGATATTGGAAGATCATTGTAAAGAGATGCCTAAAGGTCGAGGATAAGAAAGATGAGAAGTTGAGGGTGTCAGTTCTAGAGAACTGTGTTTTGCACTTCTACATCTTGCTTATGTTTCTGGGAGGGAGATAAGGAACATTTTCCTGAACTAGTTCTTGACACTCTCCATTACATTTGACGTGGAGAGGCCCAGTGCTATTTGTGAGAACAAACACTCAATGACATTTTGTTTCTCTCAAACAAAAAAATGGTATCATGTGACACCTAGGATGAGGTAGACAGGAGTCATCAGACCTCATAACCTCAGACTCTTGGGACTTGGGCTGGATGTCTGTTTATAAGTGTATTCCACCAAACCATCCAGTGGAAAAGAATAGGGAAAAACAGCTGATTTGGGAGTCCAGGTTCTCGATGGCAGAATGTGTGAAGCTGTCATTTTTGTTCTCTGTCCTGGAACTGTGGCATTTGGCCAAACTCAGACCAATGGCTCAAGAAAAGAATGGCATTTTGCTCCCTAATGAAATGAACATGCTCTTCCCAGACTAGCACACATTGTGATCGCCACTAAAAGTCCTGAAAATAAAACATCCAAAGGGTGAAATGAATTGATAACTGACAGCATTTATTATTAAATTCTTAGACTTGAGCAATACATTTGACTATTTTTACTTATTGAAACATTTTCCCTTCTAGATGAGCCCCATTTCAGATGGAGTCCATCCAAACAGAAGCTCAGGAAAGAAACAAGACTTCCTTTAGCTCTGTGGTTAATTGCACTCGGAGGGTAATTTTGTCCACCAGGGGTCATGTGGCAAGGGCTTGGTAGTAAAGAATCTGCCTGCTAAGCAGGAGACCTGGGTTCGATCCCTAGGTCAGGAAGATCCCCTGAAGAAGGAAATGGCAAGCCACTCCAGCATTCTCACCTGGAGAATACCGCGGACAGAGGAGCCTGGTGGGTTACGGTCCATAGCATCACAAAAGCTGGATGGGACTGAAGTGACGGAGCACAGCAGCACACAGCGCATGCCCACAGCTAACCCACTTCAGATCAGTTGTTTCTTATTGTGTACATATAATAAAGTACATTAGAGGATCTCTTTTAAAAAATTTTTAAAACCATTGGTTTAAGAAATTCACATTGCCAAAGTGAAAACCAAGGACATCGATGTGAATTAAGTCAACATGGTGTAAAGGGAGCTATATTACACAGGCAGACAGGAAGCCCACATTCTCACTTAACTCTGCTCTTGACAAGCTGATAACTCTTCTCTTGTGCAAGGTATTTCATCCCCTGGGCCTCAGTTTCTTCACCTGCAAAAGGCAATGATTATTCTAAATTTTCTCTGAGGTAGCTCTCAGCTGTAAGAAGCTATTATGTAATCATATGATAATACTGGTGAAATAGGCAGAGAAAGGGTTTGATTACACAGACAAGAATAAATAAAATCCTGGGAGTCCTTTTCTAAGAGAATGGACACTTCAAATTTGAATCCATGTACTAGACTGATATACACAGAGTTAAGCCTCTCTAGTGTTCTGAGTGCAAGGTCTGAGTAGCATCCTTGGGTCTCTCCTTAATCTCACCAGATATGCAAATTAGGAAGAATTCACTGCTCCCAAGGTCAAATGTAAATATTGAATAGCAATGGAAGATATTTATTAATAAAGAGAACCCTGCATTTAACCAACAAAGCATGTGGTTTCATCAAGGTATCCAGCAGAACACCAGATGCTCAATGGTTTTCTTCACTGGTGATCTGGTCTACCCAGGAGGAGCCGTAACTGAAGAGCAGGGAGGGGAGCCTTATTCTCCCTTCCCTTTCCCCTAACAGGTGGCAGGGCCTTTTAAGTCACATGACGTCACTTGCAACTGCACTGCTTTCAGCTCATCTTGAGCAGGTTTCTGATTCATTCATCCATTCAGAAAACAAAGATTTACGGAACACCTGCTCTGTGCCCTAGAGGTGAGGCACTCTCTTGTTCCTAGTACCACCTCTAAAGACGAAGATGGTTTTAAAACGACGGCCACCGGTCCATCCTGTAACCTGTGTAGTCCAGGAGTATTCAGTTCTCTGAAACCATGAGTTACTGAGCCTTGGCATTGCCATTTTACCAGCATTTCCCCTTTCTGTGTTTTATAACTCCGTGAAGTCACATCTCCCCTAGGCTATTGGAACAGTTCAGCTGAGCCTGAAACCTACCAAGAAAGGAGAAATGAGAAAAAGTAGAGGGGGTAGGGAAGTTAATGGTGCCACCCCCACAGGTCCAACAGGTTCTGAGATATCCTGGCAAGCTTGGTTAGTGAGGCATGTCTCCCCAGGGACAGACATGCTGGGACGTCCAGTTTCTCCAAAGGACCCGCCAGGTCAAACTTCCTAGAGAAAACCCCATTATCCATAAAACACGTTTTGAGCCACACCAAAGTGCACAGTGACCCTTAGCTTTCCTCTTCTGAACAAATTGTTTAAAGACCAAGATGTGTTGAGGAGATACCAGGCACTGGAGAATTAGCCGCAGGTGCTATTTATAGAGCCACTGGGCTCTGCTGAGATCACTCTGCCCAGGGAAAGCCATTAATCTTCTCCAGCAAAAGAAAAAAAGAAGTAATAAACTTAAAAATGATTTAGAGTAAAGAGGGGGAGAGAAAGCGCTGAGGCTGATACTAAGGTGGAGCTAGGCCAAGAGATTAGCTTCTCCCTGTGGAAAACAACATGTGCGCATGCACACACACACACGCATGCATGCACACACATGCAAGAACATTAAAAAATGCAGGCTGGCCTTGTTTCCTGCCCCCTCCTAAACCCACCGCTGCAGTTCAGCCTCTGAAAAGAAGCAGTTAAATGGCTTTTCTTTTTTTGAGGCTGACAGACATGTGTCTTCAAATCTACGCAAAATACTCTCCAGATATGCAGCTCTTAAAACAGAAAAGTGAAGGCACTGGAGGTTTATTAAACCCTACCATGTCCAATAAATAGAATAAAATTAATTCCTATTACCTTTATCAATAAAAAATGCCAAGATGTATTTTTAAACATTTCTATTTTAGTATTGTTAAACTCACACTCCAGTGTGAAGACCTAGCACTGAGGACCTTTTTCTCAAGAAGCTTGAGAAAAAAGTTTCTGGTTTTATACTTAAAAGAGATCGTGGCCAGGTGTGTGTATATATATGAAGGTTAAAGCTCCTAGTCAGTAAAGGAGTAATTCGTCAATAAAATATTCTCTCTTTTCTTAAAGTTCTCATGGGTGGGAAAACATAAATTACAATGAGCAAGATACACAAAGAAATAACTTTTTTTCAGAAAAGATGCATAAAAATTATTCTTCCAAAGGAAGTGACTGTCCTCATTTGCGTCTTTAATGTTCTCAGAGAGTGCCAGTTAGCGGGAAGTATTTTCTTTGCAAACAATTCTGCCTTTTTAAATGGTAAGTATCCTTTATTCCTGGACACCAACCAGAGACAATGGAAAGAAAGAGAGACCTGGGCATCCAGGCAGAAAACAGGCCTTGTAACGCAGCCAAAATGAATTGAGAATTCTTGTGCAATACAATGTTAAGGCAGGAGTGTTGAGTCGCAATGTGTAATGAACTCCAAGTGGCTGCCTTTCAGATCTCAAGAGCTGAAACTGACTTGACGCCGGGACCTTGCTTCTCTCGTGCAAGTATTTAAGTGGCTCGGCACCGGAGAATAACAATGAGAAAGGCTCAAAGACCACCACTTCAGCGCGGTGTTCATGGATAGAGTAGGGCCAAATGTGCGTGCAGGGGGCAAGAGACCCCCAGACACTTTGTGGGTAATAATTGTTCCAATTTGGTATCGCCTAGGGAAAAAAATATCAGGGATGGATGGCCACTGAGTAAGTTCATGTCAGTTTGGGGGAAGTTCTTGGAATGCAAAAACACTAGATAAATTTTCATTAATATCGCATAGGAAGGGCCAGGGCTTTTTAAGCAAAATGTTTCTTATGAGACAAGAGATTGTCACTGAATAAGTGCATGCCACTTTGGGGAAGCTCTTGGGATGCAAAAATTAATAACTTATTAATATCTTAATAAGTTAATGACTTTTAACATATTTAATTAACTAATAACTTAATAACTCATTAATATCACATAGGAAGGGGAAGAGTATAAGGTTTTCCAGGTAAAACATACCTTATGAGACATGAGATTGTCATTACGTTGACTAAATTGTTAGTGATGTGAAGAACATCATCTCCTAATTTATTTATGTTAATATCTATTGTCAAAAGACTGTGCTTCATGACTAACCTGCAATGTAGGTACGGCAGCATTATCATCATTGCTCTGCAATAGGAAACTATAGCATGGAGAAATGACTGCTCCATGTAAATGGGATGGTAGCACCTGGGTCTCCCGATCTCTATTTTGCTGATATGATGCCATAGCAACTATAACATGGAGCCCAAAATCAGTAAAAAGTTTCCAAGTGCAGCTACAGTGTCACTGATCAACTGGCTGGAACATGGGCCTAGTAAATCAAAGGCAATAATAAAAGCAGACTGAGCTATAAAAAGGAACATCTAGTCTTGCTCCATTTCATGGCCACAAGCCATACCCATGACTTCATTCAGCTACTTCATAAATATGCACCCAAGCATCAAAAGTATTTGAAATAAGGCAGGAAGGTAGATGGGGCTTCCCAGGAGGCTCAGTAATAAAGAATTTGCCCACCAGTGCAGGAGACGCAGGAGACACAGATGCCCCCTGGAGGAGAGCATGGCCACCTGCTCCAGTATTCTTGTCTGGAATATCCCATGGGTGAAAGAGTCTGGTGGGCTAGAGCACCTAGGGTCACAAAGAGTTTGGCATGAATGAGGGACTAACACACACACAGAAGGTAGATAGACCAGCAGAGACTTCTTATTACAAACAGGGAAAAGAAAGAAAAAAAAACACACAAGATAATTTTGAATTAATTGTATGTTAATGATGGATTTTCATAATAAAAGACATTTTATTATTATAAGATTCAGGAATATAACTTTTTGCCAGTATGGGAGAACAGAATACCATACCACTAGTGTAGCCCCTAGACTTTATACTTCACACATTCTGTAAATTACAATTACTGTGGTATTTTGCATTTATCACAACCCACAGGATGGAATTCAGATAAGGCAGAATTGCCTTTGTTCCCATTTAAAGCAATGTAGCACTTTCTCTTTATAAATGTCCATGGTACCACTGGTTTTCCATTTGATTTTTCTCTGACAGTTCCTTTATTTACTGTGTGATGCCCAATGCTGCTAATTTGGATTCTCTCTTCTTTTGAAAATGCCCTTTAAAAATGTTGCTGACTAAATAGAAACATTCTAGAAACTAGTAAATGAAGGCTAAGAAGCATTCTCATTTTCATTTCTTCTAATACAAGATGATCTGTTTCAGAACAAAATTTTCAAGGCTATTAATGAACTGTACCCAACTTCCAGCACGTGAGTTTTGTTTAGTTGGCCCCTTTATCATATGAGCAATATGCATTTTCATCTCCTCAGGTTTTTATGAAGCAGGATTCTATCAGAGGGATAGAAGAAGAGCAGGGAGAGTTGAAACAGTGACATACTCTGGAAATGAGAATTATATGAAATTACAGAATATCCCTATTCTAGAAAATCCCAATAATGGGTCAAATTGGAGCATAATGTGTGTGAAACTTGGAGAGCCCATTTTCAAATGTCTGTCTCTTCTTGGATCACAGAACTAGTTAGTCCTTAGCCCTAATTTTCTTTTTAGGGCAGTGAAAGGAGTCTGTACTATATTAGGATGGTTACATGTTATTATACATTTTCCAAATCCATAGAATGCCCAACACCAAGACTGAGCCCTGATGAAGACTGTGGACTTTAGTTAGCAATAAAATATCAACATTGGCTTCTTAGTTATAGTAAATATATCACACTCGTGCAAGATGTTTATGATGGGGAAACTCTGTGTGTTGGGGGATATGGGAACTTGACTACCTCTGTATATTATATTAACAAGATTTTATAATATCTAATGAATAATGTTTTGCATCAAATTTTTCTCATTTATTTCTCAGTGGTTCCACCATTGATTACAAGAAAAGTAACTTTGATGATTTCTTCTTTTGATAGTTACTTCTTAGATATTGGAGGGTCACCTCAGTTCAGTTCAGTCACTCAATCATGTCCGACTCTTTGCGACCCCATGAATTACAGCACGCCAGGCCTCCCTGTCCATCACCAACTCTTGGAGTTCACTCAGACTCACGTCCATCGACTCGGTGATGCCATCCAGCCATCTCATCCTCTGTTATCCGCTTCTCCTCCTGCCCCTAATCCCTCCCAGTATCAGGGTCTTTTCCAATGAGTCAATTATTTGCATGAGGTGGCCAAAGTACTGGAGTTTCAGCTTTAGCATCAAAATGATCACGAGGCCATGCATGAATATGTTGCTATTTACAGAATAGGAACTATACTAAGAGGAATTCCACTTGAAGGATAAAAGGCAATCTCAGAATATGAGTTTCTTGTTAAAAGAATAGCCACAACCAATGACATTTAATCTCTGTTTGTTTAATCTCAGTTTTCACCATTTCCACATATACATTTCAACATTGCTTCTACATGAAAATAAGCAAAAACAGCAAAATTACACTTGGCCATCCAACATTGTAGTTAAGATTTGTCCCACAGAAAATTTTTGTTATAAGACTGGTGAATAATACTATAAAACAAATTCCTCTGCTGAAGATAGCCTTTTTTTTTCTTAAAATAGGAGGAAATTCATAGCTGACTTTTCAGTGCTGGTCTCTGGGTTGTCATTGAGACTGACAGTATAAAGATGAGCATCCCTTACAGAAGGGCCGCCATGTTCAATAGAGCATAGGAGGCTACTGGTCCACCCACCCCCATGGAGGCTGAGATCACAGTGAGGAAGCCAGGTCCTTGATGCAATATGGCTGCTGAGAAGGTAAGAAGCAGTTCATCGGGCACGGAAGTGTCCCACTTTGCTTTCTCAGACACAGTCCCAACCAGAAGAACAGGACTGGTGGCACTCAGCCTAACAACACCATCATTCTTTACTATTTGTCCCCAAGGCTGCAGTCCATGGGGTTGCAAAGAGTCGGCCACAACTGAGTGACTGAACTGAACTGAAGGGGGTGAATGCCTACTTCAAAGTTGATTAATCAGTAATTCAAGGAGATCAAAATCACAAAATTAAAAGGCAGAGTTCAATCATATCCCTTAACAAAAGGAATGTCCTAATTACCACATGCCCAAGGCAGGATATGGAGAGGGTGTGGAAGTGTGGAAGGCACTAATCCGATGGAGGTGATTAGCAAACCATTTTATCCCAGCTCCCTAAAGTCTCCTACCCCAATCCTCCCCCAGATTGCAGCGCACCAGAATTTCCCTCCTACTGCCAAGTAAGGCTGCCATGCCAGAGAACTGCTAGGATTTATTTTCCTAAGACTTGTAGGACAGACATATCAGAATTCACACACTACATCCCAGGAGACGGACTCATTTATAACTTGGCAGCAGTCTCAGGTCTCACTTGATACTCACTCGTGGCAGGTTCATGAAGATGGGACTGCTCCTACCAGCGGTGCCTAGCTCAGAGGAGGCAAAGAGTGACAGCACTCGTCCAGTCTCCAGCCGAGTCTCCAGATGGCCATCCTACACAGTGTGATCACCAAGACAGCTCTGACGCCTGATCCTTGAGGAAAGGGTACACTGCATCCTGGTCAGAACTCTTAGCTGCGGGGTGTCAGTGACACCCACATAGGGGTCGCTTCTCTTCCTGCCTCATGTTCTGGAAGCTTCGTCCTCAGGCCAGAATATAGTGAAGCAATTTAGGGCACTGCTCTACTCCTAAGAAACGTTCAAAGGAGCTGGATTCTAAACCTTCCTTGGCATGTATTTATTTCCAGCTTAAAGAAGATTCTTTGATGATTCTGAGTTAAGAGGTTACCACAACTACTGTGAACTTGGTGAATCATGTAGAATGTCTACCCGGGCTTTCTATACACTGCTCTGAACAATATCAAGTCTCTCATACACATCCTTCAGTTCAGTCACTCAGTTGTGTCTGACTCTTTGAGACCCCATGAATCGCAGAATACCAGGCCTCCCTGTCCATGACCAACTCCCGGTGTTCACTCAGACTCATGCCCATCGAGTCCATGATGCCATCCAGCAACTCATCCTTGGTCGTCCCCTTCTCCTCCTGCCTCCAATCCCTCCCAGCATCAGAGTCTTTTCCAGAGTCTCTTCGCATGAGGTAGCCAGAATACTGGAGTTTCAGCTTTAGCATCATTCCTTCCAAAGAAATCCCAGGGCTGATCTCCTTCAGAATGGACTGGTTGGATCTCCTTGCAGTCCAAGGGACTCTCAAGAGTCTTCTCCAACACCACAGTTCAAAAGCATCAGTTCTTTGGTGCTCAGCCTTCTTCACAGTCCAGCTCTCACATCCATACATGTTATTATAGCTTTCCCAGTGATGTCATGTAAGACATTTTAAAAACCTTTGTGTCCCACAACTAGCTTCTGTTGGGACAAACTAGATGTTTGATTACTTCTGTCCCTCTGCAAGTGTGTGAATGAGAAACCAGAGTTAATACTAAACCTTAACTAAGTAAAGCCTACAAGATATTACTGGATAACCCTACACTCATTAAGTGAAAGTGAAAGTATTAGTTGCTCAGTTGTGTCCGACTCTTTGCAACCCCACAGACTGTAGCCGGCCAGGCTCCTTTGTCCATGGGGATTCTTCAGGTAAGAACACTGGAGTGGGTTGCCAATTCCTTCTCCAGGGGATCTTCCCGACCCAGGGATTGAACCCAAGTCTCCCACATTGCAGGCAGATTCTTTACCTCTGAGCCACCAGGGATGCCACACTAAAGAGCACTGTATTTTTTCTTCCCTATCATAAAGATGTCACTGACTCCAACTTTTTCTTAAGCAAGTTTATATGATCATTTTTAATTTCCAAGAAATGAAGAAATCTCGAATTATATTCTGATGAATGTTACTGTTATTGCTTCCAGCTGAGGAAATCAGGGACATTGTTGTTGAAGGAAAAACAGCCCATTCCTGGCAGAGCTGGTTAAAGTCACATGAAAACCAGTGGTTTGCTTGTTAAAACCCAGCCACATATGAGTTTGTCTTCACTGTGACAAGACTAGGGCTCAGCATCCAATCAACCTGTCCTCAAGGGAAGGGACTGGTGGCATTTCAGTGTAATCATCATGGAAAAACTGCAGTTGTACAAGGTAAAACTATGGTTTTTTCCAGTAGTGATGTACAGATGTGAGAGTCGGACCAGAAAGAAGGCTGTGAAAGTGAAAGTCGTTCAGTCATGTCTGACTCTTTGTGACTCGTGGACTAGTCCACGGAATTCTCCAGGCCAGAATACTGGAGTGAGTAGCCTTTCCTTTCTCCAGGGATCTTCCCAACTCAGGGATCGAACATGGGTCTCCCACATTGCAGGCGGATTCTTTACCACTTGAGCCACAAGGGAAGTCCTTGTGAAAGAAGGCTGAGTGCCAAAGAACTGATGCTTGCGAATTGTGCTGGAGAAGACTCTTGAGCATCCCTTGGACAGCAAGGAAATCAAACTAGTCAATCCTAGAGAAAATCAACCCTGAATATTCATTGGAAGGACTGATGCTAAAGCTCCAATACTTTGACCACCAGATGGGAAGAGTCGACTCACTGGAAAAGACGCTGATGTTGGGAAAGATTGAAGGCAGGAGAAGGGGGGCAGTAGAGGATGAGACAGTTAGATAGCATCACTGACTCAATGGACATGGGTTTGAAATAACTCTGGGAGATAGTGGAAGACAGAGGAGCCTGATGTGCTGAAGTCCATGGAGTTGCAGAGTCAGACACAACCTAGCGATTGAACAGCAACAACAAGGCAAACTCTCCCACGGGAGTATTTTCCTCAGTTGGATTTTTTAAAAACAGGTGTTTTTCATCTGTACTTTTTAACTTTCAGTGTCTTTTGGAATTAAGTGACTTTTGTAATCTGATGACGGGAGATGACTTAAAAATTCAGGATTAGTAGATCTTAAAAGTTCTCATCACGCACAAAAAATATGTGTGGTGGTGGATGTTAACTGCACTTCCTGTGGTCATCACCTCACAATATATGCTATACCAAATCATTATGTTGTACTCCTAAAACTAATACAAAATTATACATGATAATAAAAAATCTCAGTAATAAAGAATCAGGAATAAAGACGTCCCAAATTTGCAGTCATCTAAATTTTAAAAATTATATATGTATATACATGATTGAGTCAGTAATGGGAGTGTTTCTTATTTGTCTTTAAAAAAAGCTTTATATCTTATTAGCAGTTGAAATATAAACACAGATAAATACATTTAGCACAGGGTCTGGCACATTTAGGTGCTTAGGAAATAGACTTTTTAGGAATCTCAGCCAATCTGGGGTATGGAATCTTTGTAAGCCTGTATGGTATTTAACAGGAATGTCAAAAGCATAGCTCTTATGCTCTGCCAAGAATTGTAGTGGCTCTGACTGTTGTCCCATCCCTCCAAATTTTATACCATGTTCTTCTTTCAACCCTACCCAACAAGTCTGCTAGATGCTATTTGTAAATTTGCCTAAGAAAAATATAATAGTTAAGAAAACTGAGCAATAACCTATATTAAATACAGTATTAGATAAAGAATAATAATATAAAACTGAAGGCCATGTTGCATAAGAGAAAAATAACAAAACTTCCATTGCCTTTAGAGCTGGATTAAAAGCTGCTGTTAAAGCTTCACTCTGTCCAGCCTACGTTTCCTGAGCACTTTGGGTTTTATAGATGTTGCATGATCATTGGCCTTTAAGGGCACTTAGTGTGTCCATGGGAGCCATGCAAACCCACAACAGTGATTTACCAGAGAGGAGGGGTAAGGTTTTTCTGGTTAGAGGAGTTTTGCTCAAACTGGAAAAATCCCTTAAGATCCATTGATTGGCCAGTTTTAAATTATTGAGTTGTTTGCTTATGCAGCGCTTAAAGCAGAAGGAGGAAAGTCCTCAGTGCCCAAATATATTAAGACTGAATTTCATAGGGAAAAAAAGAAGGAAACAATTATTGTTTTTATTTGTCTGTTGTCTATCAACAAATCTGTAGCACTGATGGCAGGTTCCACTTTGCAGTCCTGTTGCTCAAGTATGATTGCTTATGTCTTTAAAGCAGAATACTTGTCAGTAAAAACCTAAGTAGGTCACCGTCATAGCTACTCAAAGAGGATTCTAGGGGAGTCTCTTCAGATGACCTTCCTTCAAACACTCATCTTTTATTGACATCTGAGTGTTCTCTCAGCACCAAGAGCAGCTCCTTGAATTGAAAGGCTGTAACTGTTTTTGTGACAGAACAATTGATTTTCCTGTCTGATATGACTTCGCATATCATACTGAGTTTCACAGCCCACCTACATCAATGCAAAGTGGTTTTTAAAGAGCTCAGATAGGAGTCATGTGTGGGCCATGTATGTATATAAATAGATGTAACAGAGCTTTTTTATTTCTACCACGACAGAGTGTAAGAAGCATAGCATAATAAAGTTAACTTCTTTATTTGATGGAAAGCTTTTCTACTTTACACCATGCGATGCTGTAATTTCCAGGCAGAAAGCACCAGTCACTTCCAGCCCCCTGGAAGAGTGGGCACTAGTAGGGGATATCCCATTTGATTTCTTTAAACAGCATATTCGTGGAAATCATGATTCCATTTTTTTAAAAGGAGAACCTAGTTCTCCGAATGCTCTCCTATACATCATGCCAAGCTAGGTAGCCTGAACACAGTTTGAGATTGGAAAGAGGCCGCCCAAGGTGCTTATTAGGGAACTTTCCTGGCGGACCACTGAAAAATATCCTAAAGTGTGACTCATCACGTCTGCATCAAGTTATGAAAAAAGTAAGGCTTGTTAACCTGCTGTTTGGAAACCAGAGCACTTTTATCAGTTCATATAATTGCTAACCCCTTATTCACTGCTCAGCACTGCAGAGTTCTTTACCTCCTAAGATCCCACTAATTGCTGACAGATTTGATTTCTCCCTGACAGCAGGAGTCCTGTTTCTGGCCTTTACATCAAGTAATTGCTTTATTTTTCTCCCTCTGCTCTAAAAAACGGAATTCCCTTCTCCCCTGCTTGAACCCCTTTAATGGCTTCTTTCTCTGTTATTAAATCCTTGCCATTTAAATCACATTTAGCGATGTTTTGAATAACTGATTCCAATTACTCCAGCTCTTACCAAGAAGCAGCTGAAAACGCAAGTCATTACTTGCCCACAGACAAGCGGCTTTACCTTGCAGCCAAGTCTCTGGTGAACTGTATTGTGTTTCTTCTCAGTACGGGGCAATTTAGACGCACAGGAGGCTGATGCTCAGCAAATAGCCAGCCGCCGGAGCGCTCCTCCACTATCATCTGTGTATAATAGATATTAGACTTTATATTTATTTTATAAACAGCCCAATTCCTTAAAGAAATCATTCCTTCCTTCCCATAGAGGCCGAGGTGGGCCACTTGGAACAGCAGAGATGCGCCGCTGACCGCCCCGTGACCCACCATGAGGCTGCTCTTCAAAGGTTTGGCGCACCCCGTGGTGGGGTCCACACTCCACAGTGACCCAGCCATGACAATACCACGCCCAGGCCTCAGCTGTGACAGATTCAGCTTCTACAGTCCCAGTTTGTTTCCCCTTGATGTTGCAGAGTTGTCTTTTTTTTTTTTAATCTCTGCCATCTTGTCTTCCCCTGTCCCCATACTTTTGGGGAGCAGTACTCCCCAGTCGAGTACTGCTATCTATTTATGTTTTTATTTACTTGGCATGCACTTGGCACTGTGTTTTTACTTATTGATCAAATTCATGGCATGACCATATTTCTGTTATCATCACATCATTTCAGGCTTTGGGTGGATCCTGTTTTTCAATCACAATGGATGAGAGATGATCAGAAATTTTACTCTGTTGCTTGAGGTATACATCTAATCTGATTTTGGCCTCATGCAAGGTTTTGGCCTCACTTATATTGTATATTTTCTTGCCCTGTTTGTCCTAACAAAACATGATTTTGTTGGGCATCACATATCACGCAGGAAAGCCTTTGTCACACAAGGGATTTAGGCGGTGTGGCATAATTTATATGTCTTTGGCATTCTTATTTTAAACACTGAATAACCAATTAATTGTATAAACACATGTATAACATGTTGGATTTAAATGGTTCACCATGTAATCTTGACATGGCCTGGTCATCACAGCTCTTGGGTGTATCTAACTTAATGAAAATGTGTATCTGACAAATGTGAAATCAGACTCATACTTTTAATTTGATTAACTGTATGTCTCTGCTGTGACTGGGGCTTAGGAAGGTTATCACTAATTTCAAACTTGAGATTGTTAGAGAAATTAAAAGGTTTCTCAATTTTATATACTACATCTAGATGTGAAAAGAGTTTTGTGTGGGCAGCTGTGTTCAAAGCTTTAATCAATATCATCACCATAAAAATAAATAATTTGTGTGGAAGTCAATTAATTCTGATTTGTATTGTACTAAACTCTTCTCTATTTTCTGAGGGTCTGACAGAGCTATAGAAGTCAATCCACTACCAAATAGAGGAAGAACTTTTCCTCCTGAAAATTACGGACATTTTGGTTTTCATCTTTTTATTAAAGTAGTCAATTTAAGTAGGTAACTTAACTTGAAATCGATCATTCTATTATTTGACCCCCTTCGAAAGAGTGACAAAAACACACGTGTCTGAAAGAATTTAAATGAGGTGTCAAGAGCGTTTCAAAGTCCTCATGGGTAAGAGGGCAGAGGCACACTGATAAGCAGCAAATTCATTTGGGATTTTGTCTGTCCTGTTTTTAAACATTGCCTTTTAAATGATTTATACGTGATATTTGTGAAAAGTGCTACCTTGGATGGCCCGGAGACTCAGGTCTTCTATTTTATGTGGAAAAGGAAGCCAGGGCAGGGGCACCACCCATTCTAGAGACTGTATTATTCATGTACTTCAAATCTAAGGCCATTACCTCATTTCCTTCATTCAGCCTCAGAACCTGGGTGGTGCTAATCCATCCATAGAGAGCAAAACCTTTTTATGATTCTAGGACTGAGTACATATCAGGAGAAACAGTCCAACCTTCCCTGGCATCTATTATAAATAGGTAGCCCTCCATTTCTGCCTAGCTCTCACCTACTATCAACTCTGTGCAGAAATCCATTTGCAGAGGGGCTTCCAAAGCCTCAGTGCCTCTCTTACAAAGGTTCCTGGAGGAGCTCTCTGGTGGCAGACAGTGTACTGTAGGGGTCATCAAGACAAGGCAGCTTTTGAGCCTTAAGTGCCAAGCTCATCAGGTCAAGCAGATGTGGGGGTAGGGACGAGTCTTCTTAGAGTCATTTAGTGGAGGGCTTCCTGGTGGCTCAGACTGTGAAGAATCTACCTGCAATGCAGGAGACCCAGCTTAGACCCCTGGGTCAGGAAGATCCCCTGGAGAAGGAAGCGGCACCCTGCTCCAGGATCTTTCGTCACTGATGCACAAGGTCAGTAGTTGCTGCACACCAATTTAGCTGCCCCTCAGTACGTGGGATCTCAGTTTCCCAATCAGGGATCAAACCTATGTCTGTCTCCTGCATTGAAAGGTGGATTCTTAACCACTGGGCAACCCCGGAAGTCCCTGGGCAAACTTCATGTTTGAAATCAATGTTGGAACTCATCAGGAAGATACTTCTTTATCCAATACTAGGTACTTCTTTACTTGAATTTAAAGAGAACAGACAATAAAACACAGCATGTATTATTATTTATCAATAATAATGATAGCTTCTTAATATTATAGATTAATATTATTGATTATTGTTATTGAGCAAACTCCAGGAGATAGTGGAAGACAGAGGAGACCGGTGTGCTACACAGTCCATGGGGTTGCAAAGAGTCAGACGTGACTCAGCGACCAAACAACAGCAACATTGATGTTATAGTATGTATACTATGTTAAGATAGTATGTTAAGATATGTATGGCTAAGTCCCTTCACTGTTCTCTTGAAACTACCACAACATTGTTAGTCGGCTATGAACGTGAAAGTGTTAGTCACTCAGTCGTGTCCGACTCTTTGCAACCTATGGACTGTAGCCCACCAGGCTCCTCTGTCCATGGAATTCTTTCGGCAAGAGTACTGGAGTGGGTTGCCATTTCCTCCTCCAGGGGATCTTCCTGACCCAGGGAGTGAACCTATTCTCCTATGTCTCCTGCACTGGAAGGCAGGCTCTTCACCACCAGCACCACCTGGGAAGCCCTGTACTCCAACACAAAATAAAAAGTTTAAAATTTGAAAAGAATATATATGCATATGTGTGTGTGTGTGTGTGTATACATATACCATGTTAAGTATTTATATATTACTGTGTATAAATGTTATATATGTGACATTATATGTAATATGTGATGGTATATGCAATATAGCGTTAATAATGATAATATGAATACAGCATCAATACTGACCAAAATAATTGGGTTCCTGAGAGTCTGTAAGTGCTTTATACCTGGTAAAACTCTAATGAAATTCATTTAGAGCATTTCATTTAACAGATCACATCTGTGCCCTTAATGAATAGTAATTAAAACTCACAGCAGCACTCCCATTAGGTGACAAAGGGTTATTATACATACTTTCTAAGATAGATAGACTTTAGACCATGGAGTCCGGCCTTTCATGTGGATGTCAGCATTCAGGAGGAAATTGAGACTTAATTCTAAATTTTCCGTTTCCAGAGGACTAGGTACTCTTTGAGAAACAATGGTTAAGCCTGAGAATCAGCATTTGGACTTGACCCCTTGCCACTGTAGCATGGAGTGGCGGGCAAGTGCTGTGCCAGTCTCTAGTCCTGACTCTTTAACTAAGGGTGGTGGGATTGCCCTTGCTTAAGACATTCATCCTCAGTTTCTCATCTGCAGAATGAGAGGCTGCACTGCATCTTGGTCAAACTCATGTTTAACTATAGTAAGCACTGAATTTCTCTCTGCCCCAATATTCCTGGCAATAGCCACTGTAGCCAGCGACATTCCCCGTAGAACCCAAGCCATCTCTTTTGGGGAATGGACTCTATCTATTAAGGAAGGTATAAACAGTTCCTGAGCACCCTACTCCTCCCCCTCAGGGCTTCAGCTGCTTCTTGTTAGTGGGCTAATGTCTCTTCCTCCCCCCTCAACTTGCCTGGTCTGTGGCCCTTGACTGCTTGGATGATGAATCCTCACTTGCCTTCTGTTATGTCTTCTGGATCCAATCTGCTGTCCCTGAGCACACGCACCTACTATTTCTGGTGCATTTATTAGCTATGGTTGAGATTTCATGGGTCTAAATTCTTCCATCTTTTGGGTCCTTTCCTCAGCTTCCTTGGTCCCTGACAGTTCCTACAGGCTCTTGCTACTCCCTAAGGTGGCAATGATACCCTCAGCAAGACAGGTCTTATTTTGGTTCATCCAGAAGCCCAACTCTGAAACAGGGATTCAAATGCAAGTAGTTTCTTTGGGAGGTGAAGGAAACATGGGTAGGAAAGTAGGGAAAAGAGGCAGAGAGGTAATTCTACCCCCAAAGGAGGGTCATCAAGCAAGCAGTTGTTATTGTGTTAGTCGCTCAGTCATGTCCAACTTTGCCATCCCAGTGGGCTGCCATTCCCTTCTCCAGGGACCAAGCAGTTACCCACAGTCAATAAGTGGACCTTCCCCACAGGGAACTCTGGGAACCAAAGTGGAATAAGAGCTCAAAGAGGTACTAAGCTCTGTGGGGTGAGAGAGCTGGGGTATTTACGCACCAGCTGCCACTGTCATTCAGATGAAAGGAGGGCTTTAATTCTTGGGCACTTCCTGCCTACCCATGCTTAGCAGGATCAGCTCTGCTCACCAGAAAAGGCCCTCAGGTAGACAGGTACCAGGCTTGGAAGCTGGGAGACAGGGAGAGTACAGCCAACGGTAGGACTGGAAGGAATCTGTGCAAGTGCTCACGGCCCATGAGGGTCTGAATACAGGCACTGAGATTTTATCCCTCGGAGGATTCTAACCATCCCATTAAGGGAGCTCAGTGAGGAGCCATGTCAGTCGGACTTCAGCAGCAGCCTATATCCCAGCTTGGGTTCTTCTGTGCCCATCTTTTCCTTCTTCAGCTACTTTCCCTTCTTACAACCTCCTTCTAGCTTCTGACTCAACACTTCTTTTCTCAACAAATGACCAGTTTTTGTCTTACAGTTGAGTTTTCTGCTCCCCCAGATCTGCTATATTGCTACTGTTTCTCCTTGTTCTCTCCACTAAACTGGTCTATGAAAAGTCCATTGGTTTAGATTTCCAACATTTCTCCTACTTTCCCTGACTTTGGCCTCAGAAGGTCAAAAATAAGGTTTAAGGGATGTGATTAAGTAACATTTTGCATTTGTAAGGCACTTTACAGTTTATTGGGCTTCCCAGGTGGAACTGGTGGTAAAGAAACTGCCTGCTGATGTGGGTAGATATAAGAGACACAGATTCAGTCCCCAGGTTGGGAAGATCCCTTGGAGGAAGGCACAGCAACCCACCCCAGTATTCTTGCCTGGAGAATCTCATGGAGAGAGGAACTTGACAGGCTAAGGTCTAGATTATAAAGAATTTAATGGGTTAAAAGCATTGAACTTGCATCTTGGTTCTCATACTTACTAACTCTGTGATAATGGCAAGCCATTCCCTATTATGTGTCAGTTTCCTTGTCTGGAAAATAGGACTAATAATGTCAATATCTGTCCTCCTTACATCACCAGAGTTGTTGCAAGGTTGAGTAGGGCAGTGGGTCCCAGACAACTATCATGCGTTTCATCTACATTTTGGTGACCTGATTTTTTCAAGATTTTGCTATCTGATTTTCACTCTGTACTGTACTGTTTTGACAGCAATCTTGTGTGAAAGTGGGCAAGGTAATGTTTTCTTTGTTTTGATGGTAAAGAAACAGAGACTCTCTTCTGACTCTCACGCCAGCGTGTATCATTCTCAGATGCATGCAAAGAATTATTGTAGCTTTGAATCACATTCCATCTAAAATATATTTGTAATGTTACATTCTTCAAGAGAAAAGCAAATACGTGACATTCTTTGAATAAGTAGAGTCACAAATCTGAGGTCCTGGAACAACTGAAAGCGTATGAGACTTGTATCCTTAGAAAAAGTTTTGCTTTCTCTTTTAAAATTCGCCTCAGAGTTAACTGGATCAGTCATTTGTGATTCTAAAATGTACAAATCCAATTGGGCTAAGAAACCAAGGACTATGTACTTATCTGTTATTGCTTCTTTAAAAAAATTCTCCCCAATGACTTTTAATTTCCTAGATAGGGGGCAGCCAGCCTTTTGAAGAAACTCATTTATTTCATCGTCACTCTGAGTTCCTAATGTAAACGTCTTTAGGGGCTGATTTAGAAGAACTAGGACAAGACATTTCCACTGTTGCCTGAGGCCAATTTACATCTCTTAGAGATGAAGAGGCAGAGGGTAAACATAAGCTGAAGCTCATCATGACTTATATACCATGGAATTTTTTTTATATATCATTTCACACAGATCCGTTTTTAAAAGTTGAATTATGTGATTTTTAAAGTCAAATATCTGCAAAGGAAATTGGACTGACCCGACTCTGCCTCCGAGGTTTCAGGTTAAAGGATGTTGTGAAATTTGAAGCAATTTTGTTTTCCATGCACATATTCTTTTTAGGAAGAAAATCTTTCTTTGCTTCACATTCCTTTTTGTGCCCACAGAAATGCTTGATTTGGTTTGGTATGAGTCAAACAAACTGTTCTCATCACAGTGGAGCAAAGGAAAAAGAGCTTTTCATTCAAGTTATGGGTTCTGGAAAAATCTGTGTAAAAGCATTCTATGTAACTGTAGTTGCTGGCCACTCTTTTGTGAGTTATCTGTAGAATAGTTATTTTCTCCTGTGCCCAACAGGAAAATAATGGAGCATGAGAAAACTCAGCCCGTTAAAGTGCAAGGAGTGTAGAAAAGTGCTTATAGCACTCCTTTTTCCTCCATCATATGAATGTTCTTGCACATGTGTGGAGAATTCTTTCTCTTCTGTCTTTCCACGCTTCCCTCAAGACTGCGCCCTGTCAGTGCAGCAGGTTTAAGAGATGGACTGCAAGATGGGAATCATACCCAGTGCCAAATTTCCTGGGATGATGTGTCGTATGTATTAAATCTCACCTACTACCAGTATTAGGGGTTCCCCAGTAGCACCGGGGGTAAAGAATACACCTGCCAATGCAGGAGACACACAAAAAACGTAGGTTTGATCCCCTGGGTTGGGAAGATCCTGTGGAGCAGAAAATGACAACCCACTCCAGTATTCTCGCCTGGAAGATTCTATGGGCAGGGGAGTCAGGCTACAGTCCAAGGGGCCTCAGTCAGACACGACTGAGCAGATACATACATACTAGCGTTATGATTTGGTTAACATGGTTTATATACATAATTATCATTCTTAAATCACAATACTTAAAGATGGATATTTAACAAAAAAAGAAGTTAAAATGAGCCAAAGATAGGAATTAGACAATTATTGGGACTTCCCTGGTGGCCCAGTGGTTAAGACTCCACACTTCCAATACAGGGGACATGAGTTTAATCCCCAGCCATAGAACTGAGGTCTCACATGCCGTGTGGTGTGGCCAAAAATAAATAAATAAATAAATAAATAAATAAACATAAGGAAACTAAACAACCATTTCTTCTATTACAGAAAGCTTCTTAGCAAATCAGATGGTAAATAATCTGCCTGCAATGTGAGAGACCCAGGTTCGATCCCTGGGTGGAGAAGATCCCCTGGAGAAGGAAATGGCAACCCACTCCAGTATTCTTGCCTGGAGAATCTCATGGACAGAGGAGCCTGGTGGGCTACAGTCCATGGGATCACAAAGAGTTGGCCACAATGGAGCAACTTAACACTTTTTCAGCAAATGAAAAAATAAAACATCATCATGATCAGAGAGGAATGAGACTAAGACCTCAATGAACCCTCTTAGAGACTCAGTATTACAATTTGAAGATGCTGGAATAACTTCTTTGATGTACTGGGACACACCTAATGCCAACTCAGAAGCTCTTTAAAATATCTGGTGTATCTTCTCCAGGGGATCTTCCCGACCCAGGGATTGAACCCAGGTCTCCTGTATTACAGGCAGGTTCTTTAATATCTGAGCCACGAGGAAAGCCCAGTGTATCAGGCAATGAGATATTAAAACTAGAGCAAAAACAGGCCTGATAAACAAAGGAGATTGGACCCCTGTGGAGGAGCTCTCATGCTTTCAGTGGCGGTTGTCTTGGTGGGTGAATGGAGCCTCTTGAGTTTTAGGAAATGACCTGGGGAAAAAATATCTTAGGATCTCAGGTCCAGGAGGAAACTGTGGATCCCACCCAGTCTGCCCACCTGCCTCTAAGTTACACTACACCAAACCTTATAAAGAATCCATGGAGCTTATATATTGCAACTTAGTAGCATTGTTGTAAGAAAAAGATGTAATCCATTTGTTTTCGCTTCTGAAAAACCTACCTACCTCAACCTTAAGGAATTAGTTCACACCTCTCAAATTGTTGTTGATTCTCAGATAAAATATTGTACAGAAGTGCCGACCATCATTGCTCACAGTGCTTCTCCCCTTTCAAAATCAGCTTTGGAAACACTTAAGTTTTGGATGGTTTGTCATTCTGGTTTGAGATCTTGCATGACTTAAAAACACTAACCAACAAGTAAATGTCAAAAGATGAAAAAAATCTACCACATTCTGTTTTTCATAAAAATGTAGATTTAATAAATTTCTAAAGGAGAACAGAATGGGCACATTAGAACACTGCCAAGGTTATAAACGTTGACAGTCCCACATACTGAGATGAACAGGAAAATGCATTTCACAAGAAATAAAATACATTTTCCGTCCTCTGGATTTGTTGAAGAAGAAGAAGAAAAGCACATCTGTCTCAAATTTCTTTGAAGGAACTGAAGGCATTCAGTTTTCTTGAGTGAATAGACTTACTCTTTCTGCTGGGTTACCTTCAGTTCAGTTCAGTGGCTCAATTGTGTCCAACTCTTTGCGACCCCATGAATCGCAGCACGCCAGGACCCCCTGTCCATCACCAACTCCCAGAGTTCACTCAGATTCACATCCATCGAGTCAGTGATGCCATCCAGCCATCTCATCCTCTGTCATCCCCTTCTCCTCCTGCCCCCAATCCCTCCCAGCATGAATGTCTTTTCCAATGAGTCAACTCTTCGCATGAGGTGGCCGAAGTACTGGAGTTTCAGCTTTAGCATCATTCCTTCCAATGAACACCCAGGACTGATCTCCTTTAGAATGGACTGGCTGGGTCTCCTTGCAGGCCAAGGGACTCTCAAGAGTCTTCTCCAACACCACAGTTTAAAAGCATCAATTCTTCGGCGCTCAGCTTTCTTCACAGTCCAACTTTCACATCCATACATGACCACTGGGAAAACCATAGCCTTGACTAGACAGACTTTTGTTGGCAAAGTAATGTCTCTGCTTTTTAATATGCGATCTAGGTTGGTCATAACTTTCCTTCCAAGGAGTAAGTGTCTTTTAATTTCATGGCTGCAGTCACCATCTGCAGTGATTTTGGAGCCCCCCAAAATAAAGTCTGACACTGTTTCCACTGTTTCCTTATTTATTTCCCATGAAGTGAAGGGACCAAATACCATGATCTTCATTTTCTGAATGTTGAGTTTAAGCCAATTTTTCACTCTCCACTTTCACTTTCATCAAGAGGCCAGGGGCGGCAGCCAGGATGAGCAACTCCACCTCTAAGGAGTGGTGGCTGCATGGGCTCAGGAGGGCCTAGAGGAGCTATTCCATGCTCAAGGTCAGGAGGGGCGGTGGTGAGGAGATACCCTTCATCTAAGGTAATGAGCAGCAGCTGCACTTTGCTGCAGCAGCCGTGAAGAGATACCCCATGTCCAAGGTAAGAGAAACCTAAGTAAGACGGTAGGCATTGCAAGAGGGCATCAGAGGGCAGACACACTGAAACCATGCTTACAGAAAACTAGTCAATCTAATCACACTAGGACCACAGCCTGGTCTAACTCAATGAAACTAAGCCATGCCCTGTGGGGCCGCCCAAGACGGGCAGGTCATGGTGGAGAGGTCTGACAGAATGTGGTCCACTGGAGAAGGGAATGGCAAACCACTTCAGTATTCTTGCCTTGAGAACCCCACGAACAGTATGAAAAGGCAAAATGATAGGATACTGAAAAGGAACTCCCCAGGTCGGTAAGTGCCCAATATGCTACTGGAGATCAGTAGAGAAATAACTCCAGAAAGAATGAAAGGATGGAGCCAAAAAAGAAACAATACCCAGTTGTGGATGTGACTGGTGATAGAAGCAAGATCCGATGCTGTAAAGAGCAATATTGCATAGGAACCTGGAATGTCAGGCCCATGAATCAAGGCAAATTGGAAGTGGTCACCAGGAGATGGCAAGGGTGAACGTCGACATTCTAGGAATCAGTGAACTAAAATGGACTGGAATGGGTGAATTTAACTCAGATGACCATTAGATCTACCACTGTGGGTTACTTTAGAGGGCTTTTAAAAATAATTTCAAAGGTATAATCAAATACAATCAAGGAGACAAATTGAACAATCTTTATTTCAATTAATATCTGGAAGCTGGAAATAAAAATTCCTAGATATAGGAAGAAGATCAATATGAGTAATTAAATACTTGTAGGGTTGCTTACCACAAGGTTGTATCAAAATAATTATAACATTTTGTGGTGCTATTGTATCATTTTTTTCTCCTAAATTTTTTATTCTCTTGATAAATGTTAGTGTTTAATCTTAAGTGTAAGATTCTTCCCTAGAATGTTAAACTCCTGTAAAATGGACATGTTTTATGTTTTGGGGGATGTGCATGTATGCTAAGTCACTTCAGTCATGTCTGACTCTTTGTGACCCTATGGACTGTAGCCCGCCAGGCTCCTCTGACAGTGGGATTCTCCAGGCAAGAATACTGGAGTGAGTTGCCATGCCGTCCTCCAGGGGACCTTCTCCACCCAGGGATCAAACCCATGTCTTTTGCATCTCCTGCACTGGCAGGAGGATTCTTTACCACTAGCACCACCTGGGAAGCCCCCAAAAATGTGACAGTCATAGCCATTTCATAGGTCTTATGGAAGTCGTGTGAATTAATGTTTATAGCTACACAAGACTCTTTGCGACCCCATGGACTGTAGCCTACCAGGCTCCTCCGTCTGTGGGATTCTCCAGGCAAGAGTACTGGAGTGGGTTGCCATTTCCTTCTCCAGGACAGCTTCCCAACCCAGGGATCGAACCTGGGTCTCCCTCATTGCAGGCAGACGCTTTACCATCTGAGCCACCAGGGAAGCCACACAAACATGCGGTCTATGCCTTATTTAATTTAGTTAGATTATGGCAGCATGAAGAAGTGGGTTACAGTGTGGTGGACTCCAGAGAATACTCTCTGGGTCCAAATCTTTGCTCTGCTTTTCGCTGCTTCTTTAGTTTTTGGTAAGGTTGGTAATCTGCCTGTCCATCAGTTTCCTCACCTGTAAAATGGGAATAATACTGGTGTCTGCCTCATCTAGTTGTTGTGAAGATTCGCTGAGTTAATGCAGGTAAGTGCTTCAGGTCTGACCGCGGTAAACATGCTGGAAGTTGCTGCTTCTCCTGTTACTGCTGCTGCTGTCATCTGTGATTATTCCACTCCAACTGGCCTCTCTGGGGACAAACTGCGGGAACCTCAGTGGCCAAGGGAGGTTACAGACGAGGATGTCTGAAAGCAAACTTCAGGGCTCACACTTTCTGGATTTAAGTGGGAGGGGTAACGAATAGGACTAGGTTACCATGTCTCAAAGGGATGGGACAAGGAGGATCATGACTGAAACCAAGCAATGCAGGCAAGTGTAGCGGAAAGCCCAGTCTGAAGACACTTCCTCTCCCACCTCACGCCCCAGTGCCACTTTGTGTCGCTGAGACTGCAGTCAGGGGGTGTCCCGAGCACCTAAGGGCAAGGCCCTGGGAGAAGACACAATCCATCACTTCACCTCCTTCTGAAGGGTTTTAAAGCATACGCCAGAAAAATATTACAAAATAGGAATATTGATAACATTTAAAAATAACTCTCCAAAATGCCAAGAAAGTCTCAATTTAATGTTCAGATAAATAAGTCTTTGTAGGTGCAAATGACATATTAGGATGTCAAAGGACCGGTTCAAACAACCTCTCCAGCTAAGTACCCACTCTGGTTCACCAGAAGACCTTATTTAATCTCACAGTGCCCGATCCAGGAGAGAGTCTTCACAACATATAAAGAACTGAACCTGTGTCTACATCGACAATTCAGTAAACATTGCAGGAAAAAGTTAAATCTCAAATCACTGAAGACACCATCAAAATACACTGGCATTTTGGCTCTTTGAAGACAAAAATGCTCAAGTGTTGATTTTCTTTATTTTATTTTATTTTCAAGTGTTGATTTTCAATTAGTTGTTTTGTTCCTGCATAAACTTAACTGTTGCCACTTTTATTGTTTTTATTTTCTCCTTTTAGGAGAAAAATCCTTCAAATGTCAGTGGCATTGCTAAGTTTTATTTTTATCTTACTTTTCTTTTGAGAAAGAGAGTTATGGGAATATTTCCTACAGATCCTATCTCTTTAACACCTGCCAGTTTCAGAAATGTTAAGGCTGCTTATTTAAAAATGCAGGTTTGTAGAACTCACATTAGAATGAGTCAGTGTCTTTGACCTATGGGAAAAACGGGAAAGGTACATAAAAACAGAGGGTAAGAAATGTCTTTCAGAAAAATTAATAATATGTAGAGTGCCTCTCATTCATAAAACTAGAAAAACAGGCTTAGCTGAAATGTATTACAGATTTTCTGATATAAATATCTCCAAGGCTAGTTTCAAAACCTAACTCCATGTGTCTTTTTATTTGTTATATATTTTTGTTTGATTATACAAGTTCCGTTTTTCATAAAATATAGATTTCATTATTTCTAAAGAAGAGCATAGTTTTATAGTAAACTGCCTTTTTAGGCAGGATTAATTAGTATATAAATCAAGGAATGTAAGCCTAGAAAAATACAAAAAGTATGAGTGGAAAAATGTTAGCTGGAGAGAGGATTTTTCTCCCTTTTTAATATATATGTTTTACATAACAGGAAATCCTCTAGTTTATTTTTAGAAGGATGTTACATACATGCCTAAAGAAATAACCATAATCTGCTCTTTCATGAGAATACAGATAAGACCTACTGAAATTCCTAAATACTACATTTTCTGGAAAGTTCCCAGCAATCACAGAGATAGCCTAGTATGAACAAAATTGACACCATCAGAGAACATAGCCACCTAGATGTTTAAATTCATAATCACCATACATTCTATTACTTGAATTTTCTAAACAGTAGACTGTGTGTGTGTGTGTGTGTGTGTGTGTGTGTGTGTGTGTGTGTGTGTATAAGTCATGTCTGACTCTTTGCCCGCCTTTGGACCGTAACTCACCCAGTTCCTCTGCTCATGGGCTTCTCCAGGCAAGAATACTGGAATGGGTTACCATGCCATTCTCCAGGGGATCTTTCCAATCCAGGGATCAAACCCATGTCTCTTACATCTCCTGCACTGGCAGGCAGGTTCTTTACCTCCAGTGTCACCTGGGCAGGATCAAAGAGTAGACTATTCTTGGAATTAAGATGTCCCTTCTCTTCTCTCACTTAACTTTTTGTCCATAATGCATGGTTTGGGGGATCCCTATTTCCCCAACCAGGGACTGAATCTGAACCCCATGCAGTGAAAGCATGGAGTCCTAACCACTGAGCAGCCAGGGAATCCCCTCTTCTAATTTTGATAATTAAGTTCAACCTGATGATTATCCAAGGAAAGTTATATCTGTGAATCCAGGAACTCCCTCTAGCTTTTGGGCACCTATCCTAATAGTCTTTCTTTCTCTCTGTTTAGTTTACATCTGAGCTTTGAGGATGGATGGCCTCTCTCCCTCCCCTTCCTCTATAATCCCTCAGTCTTTAAACAGTTAGCAGCTCTTTGTCTGACAGAGAGAAAATGAGCTTGGTTGCATTCAGAATTATTGATATGCTTTTGATATGGCCAAAATGGATGGAAATATGCTTTCTGTGTGCAAAGACAATTAAACACTTGGATGGTGCAATTAAGTAGAAATGGCAGGGTATCATCATGTTTGATAACTGAGCCATGTTAACTGACATTAGTGAAAGTGAAAGTGAGAGTGAATTTGCTCAGTCGTGTCTGACTCTTTGCGACCCCATGAACTGAAGCCTACCAGACTCCTCGGTCCCTCCCTGGGATTTTCCAGGCAAGAGTACTGGAGTGGCTTGCAATTTCTTTTTCCAGGGGGATCTTCATGACCCAGGGATTGAGCCCTGCTCCCCTGCATTGTAGGCAGATGCTTTTACCATCTGAGCTGTCATTAGGCCATATCAAAAGTCATTATTCTTTCTTATAAAAGTTTCTTATACATCTTTCCAGACTTCATGCACCTTAAATTCTAAGCTTTGCATATTATTGTCCTATTACTTAAGAAATCAGAGCCAAAATTTAATGGATGTAGAAAACATTTACTTAGATATATCCCAAAGCAGAGATGAACAGACAGATGAAATTATGAGAACAAACATCTGTATCTTTATTGATACAATAGTTTCTTGGGATAAGAAGGCTAATCAAAGAATTAAGTCATCTGAGGTCAAGGTTTCCATTTCCAGTGCCCATAGGTTGGAGATGATACCAGTTCAGTTCAGTTCAGTTCAGTCACTCAGTTGCATCCAACTCTTTGCGACTCCATGAACTGCAGCAGGCCAGGCCGCCCTGTCCAACAACAATTCCCGGAGTTCACTCAGACTCACGTCCATCGAGTCCGTGATGACATTCAGCCATCTCATCCTCTGTCGTCCCCTTCTCCTCCTGCCCCCAATCCCTCCCAGCATCAGAGTCCTTTCCAATGAGGCAACTCTTCTCATGAGGTGGCCAAAGCACTGGAGTTTCAGCTTTAGCATCATTCCTTCCAAAGAATACCCAGGACTGATCTCCTTTAGAATGGACTAGTTGGATCTCCTTGCAGTCCATGGGACTCTCAAGAGTCTTCTCCAACACCACAGCTCAAAAGCATCAATTCTTCGGCACTCAGCTTTCTTCACAGCCCAACTCTCACATCCATACATGACCACTGGAAAAACCATAGCTTTGAATAGATGGACCTTTGTTGGCAAAGCAATGTCCCTGCTTTTCAAATGCTGTCTATGTTGGTCATAACTTTCCTACCAAGGAGTAAGAGTCTTTTAATTTCATGGCTGCAATCACCATCTGCAGTGATTTTGCAGTCCAGAAAAATAAAGACAACCACTGTTTCCACTGTTTCCCCATCTATTTCCCAAGAAGTGATGGGACTGGATGCCATGATCTTCGTTTTCTGAATGTTGAGCTTTAAGCCAACTTTTTCACTCTCCTCTTTCACTTTCATCCAGAGCCTTTTAGTTCCTCTTCACTTTCTGCCATAAGGGTGGTGTCATCTGCATATCTGAGGTTATTGATATTTCTCCCAGCAATCTTGATTCCAGCTTGTGCTTCTTCCAGTCCGGTGTCTCTCATGATGTACTCTGCGTATAAGTTAAATAAACAGTTGGCACATAGATGATACAGCAAGGAGCAAAAGAGTACTGGACAGAATTAAGAGATCTGGCCCTAAGTCTGACTTTATGACTAAACAGTTCTATAGTATTGGGAAATTCTATTGAATTCTGTTTCTTTATTTGCAAAATAAATGGGTTGAGATGAATAATCTGTAAAGTCATTTCTGGTGTAAGGCTTTACAATGGACATGAATCATCAGCATCATATCAAGATATGTATGAGTGAGTGAAAGTCACTCAGTCATGTCAGACTCTTTGCTACTCTATGGACTATAGCCTGCCAGGCTCTTCTGTCCACAGAATTTTTCTAGCAAGAATACAGGAATGAGCTGCCATTCCCTCTACAGGGGATCTTCCCAACCCAGGGATTGAACCTGGGTCTCCTACATTGCTGGTGGATTCTTTACCATCTGAACCACCAGGGAAGTCCACATATATATGATTGAGACTCTCATTTCCCTCTTTACAGAAATCTCAGATAAAGACTTTTCTCCAACAATAAAGTCAACTAATAATGAGGAGGCAAGTCACCAATAATATTTTTCAATTTATCCAATTGAACGATAAAAAAATCCTACGCAGATATTTATTGTTTCAGAGAAATGCCACTAGTCTGTCAGGCACAGAAATGGAGGAGCAGAATGAAAGTTGGGTATCTGTCTCTCAGTCAAACTGAACCCGGAAATAAGCTTCGGTTGACTCAGTGATCTAGAACTTGGAGCAATACATTCAGAAAGCCCTGGAAGGAAGACGCGGGAGCTTCTGTCTATGCCCCAGAAGGTCCTTTGCAACCATAGTGAGCAGTTTGCCTTGAGACCTCACCTTTATGCTTCCAGAGTAGTTTAAATAACCAAGTGAAAGTATACAGAAGTGCTCTTGCTGCTGAGAGAAAGTCTCATTCCACACTAAATGATCCACTGACTCATTCCCATTCCACTGCAGATGGAAGCGGAGAAGGCAATGGCACCCCACTCAGTACTCTTGCCTGGAAAATTCCATGGACGGAGGAGCCTGGTAGGCTGCAGCCCATGGGGTTGCAAAGAGTCGGACACGACTGAGCGACTTCAGTTTCTCTTTTCACTTTCATGCATTGGAGAAGGAAATGGCAACCCACTCCAGTGTTCTTGCCTGGAGAATCCCAGAAACGAGGGAGATTGGTGGGCTGCCATCTATGGGGCTGCACAGAGTCGGACACGACTGAAGTGACTTAGCAGCAGCAGCAGCAGCAGCAGCAGCAAATGGAAGACCCTTTGTTCTTTAGAGCTTTAGAGGAAGCAAAGAGAACCCCCTAGCCAATAAGCACATTTAAGTGACATGGATTTTTGCTTTTGAAGTAAAATGTACATAAGAACTTACGTGATATGCCCAGATTTATTCTCTCTACAATAATTTCCATTCAATGCCCTAAAATCGAAGAGATATGCTCCTTATTGAAGACATGTTCAAAGTTTACCCATCATTGCTGGTCTTCTTCTATAATCTTTGACTTAACTAGGCTGCTAAGATCCTCATTTTGATTATTCCATTGGAAAGTGCCAGAGTCACATCAAAAATTAACCCTGGTATTAAAAGGCTCTATTCAACATTCTTTTCCATGGGAATGGTCTTGATCCCTGTCTCCTGGACAATGTCACAAACCTCATTCCATAGTTCATCAGGCACTCTGTCTATCAGATCTAGTCCCTTAAGTCTATTTCTTACTTCCACTGTATAATCATAAGGGATTTTATTTAAGTCATACCTGAATGGTCTAATGGTTTTCCCTACTTTCTTCAATTTAAGTCTGAATTTGGCATTAAGGTGTTCATGATCTGAGCCACAGTCAGCTCCTGGTCTTGTTTTTGCTGACTGTATAGAGCTTCTCCATCTTTGGCTGCAGAGAATATAATCAATCTGATTTTGGTGTTATCCATCTGGTGATGTCCATGCGTAGAGTCTTCTCTTATGTTGTTGGAAGAGGGTGTTTACTATGACCAGTGTGTTCTCTTGGCAAAACTCTATTAGCTTTGCCCTGCTTCATTCCTTACTCCAAGGCCAAATTTGCCTGTTACCCCAGGTGTTTCTTGACTTCGTACTTTCGCATTCCAGTCCCCTATAGTGAAAAGGACATCTTTTGGGGGTGTTAGTTCTAAGAGGTCTTGTAGGTCTTCATAGAACCGTTCAGCTTCTTCAGCATTACTGGTTGGGGCATAGACTTGGATAACTGTGATACTGAATGGTTTGCCTTGGAGACAAACAGAGATCATTCTGTTGTCTTTGAGATTGCATCCAAGTACTGCATTTAGGACTGTTTTGTTGACCGTGACAGCTACTCTATTTCTTCTAAGGGATTCCTGCCCACAGTAGTAGATATAATGGTCATCTGAGTTAAATTCACCCATTCCAGTCCATTTTAGTTCACTGATTCCTAGAATGTTGACGTTCACCCTTGCCATCTCCTGTTTGACCACTTCCAATTTTCCTTGATTCATAGACCTGACATTCCAGGTTCCTATGCAATACTGCTCTTTACAGCATGGGACCTTGCTTCTCTCACCAGTCACATCCACAACTGGGTATCGTTTTTGCTGGAGTTATTTCTCCACTGATCTCCAGTAGCATATTGGGCACTTACTGACCTGGGGAGTTTCTCTTTCAGCATCCGACCATTTTGTCTTTTCATACTGTTCATAGGGTTCTCAAGGCAAGAATACTAAAGTGGTTTGCCATTCCTTTCTCAGTGGACCACATTCTGTCAGGAAGGAAGATAGACTTCCTCAGAGATCAATGCAAAGAAATAGAGGAAAACAACAGAATGGGAAAGACTAGAGATCTCTTCAAGAAAATTAGAGATACCAAGGGAACATTTCATGCAAAGATGGGCTTGATAAAGGACAGAAATAGTACGGACCTAACAGAAGCAAAAGATATTAAGAAGAGGTGGCAAGAATACACAGAAGAACTGTACGAAAAAGATCTTCACGACCCAGATAATCCTGGTGGTGTGATCATTCACCTAGAGCTTGACATCCTGGAATGTGAAGTCAAGCAGGCCTTAGAAAGCATCACTACAAACAAAGCTAGTGGAAGTGATGGAATTCCAGTGGAGCTATTTCAAATACTGAAAGATGATGCTGTCAAAGTGCTGCACTCAATATGCCAGCAAATTTGGAAAACTCAGCAGTGGCTACAGGACTGAAAAGGTCAGTTCTCATTCAAATCCCAAAGAAAGACAATGCTAAAGAATGCTCAAACTATAGCACAATTGCACTCATCTCACACACTAGTAAAGTAATGCTCAAAATTCTCCAAGTCAGGCTTCAGCAATACATGAACCGTGAACTTCTAGATGTTCAAGCTGGTTTTAGAAAGGCAGAGGAACCAGAGATCAAATTGCCAACATCTGCTGGATCATCAAAAAAGCAAGAGAGTTCCAGAAAAACATCTATTTCTGCTTTATTGACTATGCCAAAGCCTTTGACTGTGTGGATCACAATAAACTGTGGAAAATTCTGAAAGAGATGAGAATACAGACCACCTGACTTGCCTCTTGAGAAACCTGTATGCAGGTCAGGAAGCAGCAGTTAGAACTGGACATGAAACGACAGACTGGTTCCAAATAGGAAAAGGAGTATGTCAAGGCTGTAAACTGTCACTCTGCTTATTTAACTTATATGCCGAGTACATCATGAGAAATGCTGGGTGGGAAGAAGCACAAGCTGGAATCAAGATTGCTGGGAGAAATATCAATAACTTCAGATATGCAGATGACACTACCCTTATGGCAGAAAGTGAAGAGGAACTAAAAAGCTTCTGGATGAAAGTGAAAGAGGAGAGTGAAAAAGTTGGCTTAAAGTTCAACATTCAGAAAATGAAGATCATGGCATCTGGTTCCATCACTTCATGGGAAATAGATGGGGAAACAGTGGAAACAGTGGTTGTCTTTATTTTTCTGAGCTCCAAAATCACTGCAGATGGTGATTGCAGCCATGAAATTAAAAGATGCTTACTCCTTGGTAGGAAAGTTATGACCAACTTAGATAGCATATTGAAAAGCAGAGACATTACTTTGCCACCAAAGGTCTATCTAGTCAAGGCTATGGTTTTTCCAGTGGTCATGTATGGATGTGAGAGCTGGGCTGTGAAGAAAGCTGAGCACCAAAGAATTGATGCTTTTGAACTGTGGTGCTGGAGAAGACTCTTGAGAGTCCCATGGACTGAAAGGAGATCCAACCAGTCCATCCTAAAGGTGATCAGTCCTGGGTGTTCATTGGAAGGACTGGTGCTGAAGCTGAAACTCCAGTGCTTTGGCCACCTCATGTGAAGAGTTGACTCATTGGAAAAGACCCTGATGCTGGGAGGGATTGGTGGCAGGAGGAGAAGGGGACGACAGAGGATGAGATGGCTGGATGGCATCACCAACTAGATGGACATGAGTTTCAGTGAACTCCGGGAGTTGGTGATGGACAGGGGGTCCTGGTATGCTGCAATTCATGGGGTTACAAAGAGTTGGATGCAACTGAGCGACTGAACTGAATTGAAGTGATTCAACATTCATTTGTATGTCTTGCCCTGCAGTGAAAGTGGAGATGTGGTCAACTCTCCCAGGAGTCCCGGGACTAGCTGGCTTACTGAGGTAACTGGGAGTGTCAGGTAGGGAGAAGGGATCAAACAGGAGGAAGGCAGTTTGGAAGCACAGCCTTTATGTGAGGCATCACCATCATAAGTCGTCATGTTCTCCTCCAACATGACCAATAAACTCTCAGTCTCAAGGAGCACTCCCCTACTTAGCAAGGAATATAGTCTGTGTTTTTCCAGATGATGGATCTTGAGCCAGTGTGTTACATTTTTGATAGATATGCAGCTTTGCAAGGCATGCAGCTTGACTTAATACTTCTTAACAATGCCAAAGATGAGGAAATTGTCCCAGAGTGAAAACACAAGATGGATATGTTTCAAGGTGGTAGATTATTTGAAGTGTCATGAAAAAACATTGGCCATGGCTTATATCTGTCATCTATTAGTGGCTTCTGGAAAAGAGTTAAGGTATAGAATCTTGGATTTCTCCTTCAATTTTTAACTTTTAAAACTTAAATTTTTTGACTAAACTCATTGAAGTTCAACAATTAGTATCTTAATAAATTGCTAGTATAGGCAATATGAAGAAATGAATAAATAACCTGTTTAGAGAAATGATGTTAGATACAGGAAAATGATAGGTTTCCCTTAATAGTAGGATTTGTTGTTCCTTAGTCACTTGGTCCGGAGAAGGTGATGGCACCCCACTCCAGTACTCTTACCTGGAAAATCCCATGGATGGAGGAGCCTGGTAGGCTGCAGTCCATGGGGTCACCAAGAGTCGGACATGACTGAGAGACTTCACTTTCACTTTTCACTTCCATGCATTGGAGAAGGAAATGGCAGCCCACTCCAGCGTTCTTGCCTGGAGAATCCCAGGGACGGGGGAGCCTGGTGGGCTGCTGTCTATGGGGTCGCACAGAGACGGACAAGACTGAAGTGACTTAGCAACAGCAGCAGCAGCAGTCACTTGATCGTGTCTGACTGTTTTGTGGCCCCATGGACTGTAGCCTGCCAGGTTCCTCCATCTATGGGATTTCCTAGGCAAGAATACTGAAGTTGGTTGCCATTTCCTTCTCCAGGGGATTTTCCCAACCCAGTGATCAAAACCACATCTGCTCCTTGGCAGACAGATTCTTTACCACTGAGCCACCTGGGAAGCCCCTAATAGGATACTTTGTCCAGTTTAGTCATCTAACTTAGATAATATTTTCAGTCAGAAAGTGGTAAGAGTTATTTTGGAAGCTTTGCTATCTTTGCTTTTTGCAATTGGAACAATAGTCTAAGTATGTACCAAGATGTAATACCCACAGGTTTCGTTCTACCTTCTTTTCTTTGAAGGCATTCAGATGAGAAACCTATACAATCAAGTTTACCCAAAGTTCTGTGTAAAAAGTAGTTCTGCAAGTCAAATTATTCTAAATGAAGCAACTAACCATTGCTAAGGAAAAAGCATGCTAAAATTCGAGAGTGGCTGCACAAAAGAGGGAGGAAGAGAACTGAGGGGATCTGAGGGGAATCCCAACCTTATCCACCGCGTCCACTTATTCACCAAGGTTCATCATATTTTTCCAGACAGGTGAAATGCACAGGATTATAATGGAGACCCCCAGCCCTATGACCTGCAGTCTTTGCAAGTGATCCTAGCAACTCCCCTGGGATGTAGTAGTTACTTCTGATGAGAGTGCATACGTGCTAAGTTGCTTCAGTCGTGTCTGACTCTTTGCAACCCTATAGACTGTAGCCCACCAATTCCTCTGTCCACAGCATTCTCCAGGCAATAATACTGGTTGCCATGCCAATGAATTCTTTGTATTTTAGTGGTTTACCTCGCCTATACCCACTAGATTGGACTGTGAAGAAAGCTGAGTGCCGAAGAATTGATGCTTTTGAACTGTGGTGCTGGAGAAGACTCTTGAGAGTCCCTTGGACTGCAAGGAGATCCAACCAGTCCATTCTGAAGGAGATCAGCCCTGGGATTTCTTTGGAAGGAATGATGCTGAAGTTGAAACTCCAGTACTTTGGCCACCTCATGTGAAGAGTTGACTCATTGGAAAAGACTCTGATGCTGGGAGGGATCGGGAGCAGGAGGAGAAGGGGACGACAGAGGATGAGATGGCTGGATGGCATCACTAACTCGATAGATGTGAATCTGAGTGAACTCTGGGAGTTGGTGATGGACAGGGAGGCCTGGCATGCTGCAATTCATGGGATCGCAAAGAGTCGGGCACGACTGAGCCACTGAACTGAACTGAACTGATACCCACTAGATACCAGTGGCATCCTGTTCCATCCCCCCACCCTCTGCCAAGTTATGACAACCAAAAGTGTTTCTAGATGTTGCCAAATGTCTCTTAGAGTCCCCAGTTGAGAACAACTGCTCTGGAGAACCCAGCCTCCTTTTAACCAAAGGTTTCTGGGTCTGTGAACTGACTTAGATCTGAAAATTGAGTGAGGGACTATGATTTAAAAGCAGGGGCTGCTAACAACTTTCTGCTTGGCAGTTCACATTTTTAAATTATTATTCCTACTGGGTAACTGGCTAGTGGGCCTTTCACATGTTGCCACAGATTCCTGTATAATCAAGTCACCCTGATTATTACTCCAGCCTTTCAACTCATGTGAGTCATCACATCCTTCTTGTTTCTGATGACCAATGGCTTTTGCCAGTCTAGATTTCCATGGTTCCCAGGGAGCTCATGAAGCATCTTCCACCATCCTTCCAGACTGAAACAGTTAAGTGATTTCCTGAGTGAACAGCTTAGAGATGTAATTCGTAGTTCTCTCATGAAATGAGATGACTGAGGACTGAGTCATCCAGAGTGATTTCCCCCTCCTTTCTTGTTTTACTGTCCTTGTCCCTTGCATCCGATTCCTTGGGTTCACATTTCAAAATAAACTACCTCGATATGGACCTCAGTTTTTAGGATCATTTTTCAAGGAGTCCAGTCTAAGACTCTTACTGTCAAGAGTGACCCTAGGAAGCAGACTCTCTGGGTTGGAATTTAAAGCTGGATCACTCACCAAGCATACGACAGTAAGAATCCCCTTGCTAGTGGTAAGTGGGGTGGTAAATGCTTGGCAAGTAGACACAGGCGAAAAGTATCTGTGGCCCTTGAATGTTCTGGGGGCAATAGTAGTGATGTGGATTACAGAGTGGCCTGGCATTTGTTAAACTTTTAGAAATCTGGGGAAGTGTGGGAAACAATCACCAACTATCAACATAAGGCATGCAGTGAAATCTTCAAGGACACATTAAGAAGCCCTACTTCTTCAACAGCCACAGAAGAGACTGTTGAAAATTAGACCCTGAATCTTTCTGTGAAGGGCAAGAGCTGTAAAGGTACCTGTTTTGGCTGTGCATTTAAGCTTGTTTATAGCTCTGCCTCATGTCAAAAATCTTAAATGATATACACATATACAACTGTATCACTTTGCTGTACAGCAGAAATTACCACAACATTGTAAATCAACTATGTGTCAATAAAATAAAATTTTAAAACAATGAAGAAGCCTCAGGGAGCAAAACTATACCTGCTGCTGCTGTTGCTAAGTTGCTTCAGTTGTGTCTAACTCTGTGCGACCCCATAGATGGCAGCCCACCAGTCTCCGCCGTCCCTGGGATTCTCCAGGCAAGAACACTGGAGTGGGTTGCCATTTCCTTCTCCAATGCATGAAAGTGAAAAGTAAAAGGGAAGTTGCTCGGTCTGACCCCCAGCAAATAAGTCACTTCAGCTTAAATACTTTTATGACTGTTAGCCACAGAGATTTTGAGATTGTTATTGCAGCAAAATTTGATGAGAGCTGATTGATAAACCCTCTATAATCTTCATTAAGCTTTCCCCAAAGCCACCTCAGTTTTCCAAAAATTCTCTCATATTTTCATGTGATATTTTTTCAGTCTGAGGTCAAATGAGAATGAGCATCTTCATTTAAAAAAAAAAAAAGGGAAAAAGAAAAAGAAGACTCTTACTTGGACTTCTTTAAAGAAGAAACTGAAACAAAGGCCTACCTTGGTGGTTTATCTTGGTATATGAACTCCATGAAGCAGGAGTAAGGGAGTATAGGAAAATGTTTGTTTTAGTCGCTAAGTCGTGTCTGACTCTGTGCAACCCCATGGACTGTAGCCCGCCAGGGTCCTCCATCCATGGGATTTCCCCAGGCAAGAATACTGGAGCAGGTCACCATTTCCTTCTCCAGGGGATCTTCCCAGCTCAGGGATGGAACCTCTGAGTCTCTTGCATTGGCAGGCAGGTTCTTTACCACTGAGCCACCTGGGAAGCCCATAGGAAAACATGGAGGGGAAAACCACTCTGCATGGCTCGATCTGGTAGGACTTTCACAAACATCTTATGAAAGGCATTTTCACTCTGCCTGCTTAGGGAAGAATGGAAAAAGCATTTACCCAGTGGCTTCTCTCCCTGATTAATCAAGGATGGCTTCAAGGAATGTTAACTCCCTCACACTTCTGAATCACGCATGAGTTATTTCCACCTGCATCTTATAAGATGTCCCATTCCATGGTGTCAGAGTAGTGCCAGGGCAGAAAGCAGGAGAGGCAAGACATGGTCACATCTGCAAAGTTGGTTGAAGCCTTCATGCTACTGGTCCCCAGAGCAATGGCTGGAGTCAAAAGTGGAGCCCATATAGCATAAGGTAATGCACAATGTGTATCTTCTCAAGGTAGAAAAGACATTGATTCAGGGAACAGGAAATGATCCATTGTACCAAATGCTGTTAAGTAAGATGAGAACTGACCTTTAGCAGCACTGAAGGTCATGATGACCTTGACAAGAGCAGTTCTCATGGAATGATGGCAGGCAAAGCCTGCTTCGTTCACCTAGACTCAGCTCCTCTTTGATATTTCAGGCTAGGAAATATGCCACACAACAAGACTCAGTTAATTTCTGGGATGTAACTTTCTTTTTTCAAAAAGAATTGCATTTATTTTTATTTTTGACTGTGCTGGGTTTTCCTTGCTGCTGTGTGAGCTTTGCTCTAGTTGCAGCAAGTGGGGGCTGCTCTCCAGTTGCAGCGTGTGGACTTCTCATTGTGGTGGCTTCTCTTGTTGAAGAGCACAGGCTCTAGGGTGCGCCGGCTTCAGTAGTTGAACCATATAGGTTCAGTAGTTGCCACATGTACGTTCAGTAGTTGCAACTCCTGGGCACTAGAGCACAGGTTCAATAGTTGTGGTGGATGAGCTTAGTTGCTCCTCAGCATGTGAGATCCTCCCAGATCAGGAACTGAACCCGTGTCTCCTGCATTAGCAGGCAGATCCTTCACCACTGAGCCACTAGGAAAGCCCTTGTGTAACTTTTAAATCTATCTTAGCCATCAGCCTTGGCTTCTTCCCTTTAGATGCAAGGGAGGAGACAGTCTCTTTCTGCCTAAGGGTTCTCTCCAGGCCTCCTATGTTCTCTTCATTATTCACTTTTCCTTCTAGATATTCAATACCCCCTTCCCTGTTTAGTTTTTCCCATCCTGAAGCCACCATAGAGTACAACCTATTCATCAAACAGCCCCTCTAAAACAGTTTAAAGTCTAGAACAAGGCTTGATATATGGTAGACCCTAAATATATATTTGTTACTGATCAGATAAATGAGTTTTAACTACCTCACCTATATCTTGCTCCCAACAGTCCTTGCCTAAGTACAGGTATGAACCAATCAAAGTGTGTGTGTGTGTGTGTGTTGCTCAGTCGTGTCCGATTCTTTGTGATCCCACGTTCCTCTGTCCATGGGATTTCCCAAGGAAGAATCCTGGAGCAGGGTGCCATTTCCCTCTCCAGGGGTTCTTCCTGACCTAGGGATCAAACTCGAGTCACCTTCATTGCAGGCAGATTCTTTACCACCGAGCCACCAGGGAAGCCCCGATCAGTGTATAAATGACTGAATATTTTCTTGGCTCCCCCAGCTGGAAGAAATCTCTCCTTTCTCTGAACTCATACACAACATCACTTTAAATGTCAACACATTATTCTATCTTTAAATCAATTCATTTCAATATGCCATCTCTCTTACTGACTATAAACTCCTGAGCTCAAGACCAAATCTCTTTTATCTTTACTTCCCACCTAACATACACTGCCAGATGTTACAGAGAGTGGTACTCCAACTGACACTTGGTGATTGACATGAATGAATGAATAAACAAATGACTATAAAGGACAAAATCTGGCAACTTGTAAACTCCCACATCCTTAAAACTATTGAATCCTCCTTTCCTACTTGTCCCAGATCTGTTTCTGCTCCCCACCAAATTCACCACTTGAAGGTTTAGAGACTCAAAAAACTTCATTTCTTTCCTCTGAGCTATGACTTTAAGAGGCAGCAAGTTGCGAAACACTCATGATACCCATGGGCCTATTGGACTCTTTTTTGGCCACTAACCCGCTTAATTTGGTGTTGTTTAGGCACCATATATGGATGTGAGAGCTGGACTGTGAAGAAAGCTGAGCGCCGAAGAATTGATGCTTTTGAACTGTGGTATTGGAGAAGTCCCTTGGACTGCAAGGAGATCCAACCAGTCCATTCCAAAGGAGATCAGCCCTGGGATATCTTTGGAAGGAATGATGCTAAAGCTGAAACTCCAATACTCTGGCCACTTCATGCGAAGAGTTGACTCATTGGAAAAGACCCTGATGCTGGGAGGGATTGGGGGCAGGAGGAAAGGGGGACTACAGAGGATGAGATGGCTGGATGGCATCACCGACTTGATGGATGTGAGTTTGAATGAACTCCGGGAGTTGGTGATGGACAGAGAGGCCTGGTGTGCTGCAATTCATGGGATCGCAAGAGTCAGACATGACTGAGCGACTGAACTGAACTGAACTGAACTGAGCACATTACAAAATGGTTCACGGGTGCTATAAATGATGTCAGACAGCATCAGAAACCACTTCAGAAAATCATTGCCTGCAGCCAGGTAAAATGGTGAACACCTAGAAACTAGCAATGCTAGAAAAACAGAATAAATCATTTTTTATTCTCTATCTCTTAGAGATGTGCACCTTTGTGCCCCAAGAATGTCCATATTTTCTGAAATTTGAAACTTCTGTAAGACATTTGTAAAGCATTTGTGCTGTAATGAAACATATTGGTACCTGAATGAAGAGGAAGGATCCTGGGTTCTCACTCTTCTTTGCAATTATTTTGGCCTATTTTCAGGTCATCTTATTTATTCAGGTTGATTATTCAGGTTATTTTATTATGATGCCATTTTCAGCAAATTAATGCAAAAATGGTCATGTTTATCCAAATCATCATTACCTTCATCTTCTTGAATTTTCAGTAAACTTTATTGAATGGAAATATTTTACATGGATTTTAAAAAGCAAGTTGGCAAAAGCTTAATTGCTCTAAATATACTAATTTAGCCAAAATACAAGACTCAGGATGGTGATACTTTTATATTTTCATTTATTTTTCTTTCGATCTCAGAAGAGAGTTGTAAAAAATAGTATGATCAGAGTTCTCATGTGAAAGTTAGTGCACTCCAATTTTAACCCAGTCATTTATTTCTTGGAGGATGCAGTTCCTCACTACTGGCCTACACCTTGCCTCATGATCTGGTATATGTGATCAAGATGACCTCGCCTTGGCCGGTCAAGTAACTCACATTGAATTGTGAATCGATTCAGCCAGCACGCAACAGTCTGTGTCAGCAGCAACCTCTCTTACGAAAGAGATACCAAAGCTGGTCTTTCTTAAAGGAGTGTGGGAAACGAAATGAGATGTGGGAAAAATTAGGACTTTTTTTTCAGTCATTTTTATAGCTTGAACGTGGTTTATCTGAAATTTTGTGAACTTGATATGCTATTGTGTTAATGCATCAAGGCTGCAGAGTTCAAAAAGGGATGGTTTGTTTGAAATTATGGCACCAAAATGTGTTTCCACTTAGGATTTTGCAAAACAAATGCTTTGGAGATTTGGAGAAGGGTACGGCACAAAAAGAAAGAACTTTCAAATTTTAACATTCGGTTCTCTGTACTCAGAGGAATTCGGTCCCAGTTCACTATGACAGTCACATCTGTCAAGCCCCTTTTGGATTCATCTCAATCTTGAAGGCAGCATTCAAAAATGCCCACAAGGGTTTTGTTCCTCTGAAAAAATGAACCTGCTTGGCTCTGGAGCTGTTTCTTAAAACATTGTTACTTTCTTGAAATGTTCAGTTCAGTTCAGTTTAGTCGCTCAGTGTCCAACTCTTGTGACCCCATGAATCGCAGCATGCCAGGCCTCCCTGTCCATCACCAACTCCTGGAGTTCACTCAAAGTCATGTCCATTGAGTCGATGATGCCATCCAGCCATCTCATCCTCTGTCGTCCCCTTCTCCTCCTGCCCCCAGTCCCTCTCAGCATCAGGGTCTTTTCCAATGAGTCAATTCTTCAAATGAGGTGGCCAAAGTATTGGAGTTTCAGCTTCAGCATCAGTCCTTCCAATGAACACCAGGACTGATCACCTTTAGGATGGACTGGTTGGATCTCTTTGCAGTCCAAGGGACTCTCAAGAGTCTTCTCCAACACCACAGTTCAAAAGCATCAATTCGTCAGTGCTCAGCTTTCTTCACATCCAACTCTCATATCCATACATGACCACTGGAAAAACCATAGCCTTGACTATACGGAACTTTGTTGGCAAAGTAACATCTCTGCTTTTGAATATGCTATCTAGGTTGGTCATAACTTTCCTTCCAAGAAGTAAGCGTCTTTTAATTTCATGGCTGCAATCACCATCTGCAGTGATTTTGGAGTCCGGAAAAATAAAGCCAACCACTGTTTCCACTGTTTTCCCATCTATTTCCCATGAAATGATGGAACCAGATGCCATGATCTTCGTTTTCTGAATGTTGGGTTTTAAGCCAACTTTTTCACTCTCCTCTTTTACTTTCATCAAGAGGGTTTTTAGTTCCTCTTCACTTTCTTCCATAAGGGTAGTGTTATTCTGCATATGTGAGTTTATTGATACTAGACCAAAATATTGTGTTGGCCAACATGTTTGTTCAGATTAAACCTGAGTGAAATTTTTTGGCCAATCCAATATATTATGACCTCTACCTTGGAATCCCTTGTTCAAAAAATGTAAAACTATAGAATAGATCAACTAACCAAACATGTTATTTCCAAGTGGACATTTGTGTGTGAAGATCTTTTTTCCTACTTTGTACTGAATGACCTGCATCAGATGAGGAATGTGAGCAGTTTTATGTATGGGGGAGTGCTTTGTTGCGGTTAGTATTTTTTGCTTTCCCTGGACCTGGATAAGACAGGATTCATTCATTCTTTACTACCTCCACACCATCTGCAGAGGGATGAGACCTGTCAGAATGTTCGAGAGGGAGAGTTGACCAGGGTACTTGTGAACTTTTAAAAAGTCAGCTCTGCTAAGAATATACACCTGTACTTTTCAGAGTTAGTCCCACTTCACTGTTAAGTTTCAAAAGACTAAAAGATAAGCACACAAACAGTAACTCTTTATAGGGATACTGGCGTACTAAGTTGCTTGTTGTGTCTGACTCTTTGCAATCCCATGGACTGTAACCCACCAGGCTCCTCTGTCCACGGGATTCTCCAGGCAGGAATACGAAAGCAGGTTGACATTCCCTCTTCCAGGAGATCTTCCTGACCCAGGGATCAAACCCAAGTCTCTTGAGTCTCTTGCATTCACAGGTGGGTTCTTTACCACCACTGCCACGTGGGAAGCCTCTTTATAGGGATAAATTTCCTCAAACGTGTCGTTTGCATATGATCTTCAGAATTTTGGCATATTCAAGTACCTTATTACTTACTTGATTCTTGTTAACAAATTTGATTATTTTTAAAGAAACTTAAATCTATTTTGTTAAGGGGAGATTTCTTTCACTATCATTCATAGACTCACTACTCGCATATATATTTCTATATTTCCATTTTTATATATGTCATGATCTAGAAATATTTAATAATAATATGTACATAGTGTATTTACATGTAATATATATTTTTCTGAAACATTACATATTAAGTATATAAATGCTCTAGAAAAAATGTTTTTTTATCTGAAAGCATATACTATGGGAAACATTATTTTCAAGTTATCAGAAAGTAGCTTTTGAAAAGAAAAAGTTGAAAAGTTTGGGTGAGGAAGCCCATGGGATCCTGCGTGTGGGGGCCTCTCATTGATGCCTTCCCTTTTTTATTTTTTGGCTTAATAACTCCCTTTTCTTGTTTTTTCTCTCTGTCATGATTTTTTTCCATCATTTCCACTAACAAACGTGTTTTCCCTTCTATCCCATACCTCACAGAGGCTACATATAATCTGGGTTTCCCTGCAAAAACTATGACACATTCACATTCCCAAAGGAGAGTAAACAGACTACTATACCAAAATCTTGTTTCATTGTTGAGAACAGGATCCCCAAATCCTACTAGATGTCCAGTCTTCTATGATAGTGTGTGCTGGTTACACATGGCCATCAACACAACGTGAAACCACATTTTTAAATTATACTTAGGACTCTCTTTTAATTACTCACCGAAATAATAAATTAAGGCACATTTAGACAATGATAGAAAGTATATCTTGTTAACAACAGCACCAACAGAAATTAAAGCTATCTTTTATCACTGGGAAATTAATCTTCCATTTTGCCTTATTTGAGTACCTAGAAAGCTAGAGATGGACTTGGAAATATGGCAGTTCTCAGATGCTAATACAGAAAAATTAAGTGAGTATCATTTATTCCCTAGTGGCTCAGATGGTTAAACGTCTGTCTACAATGTGGGAGACCCAAGTTCGATCCCTGGGTCGGAAAGATCCCCTGGAGAAGGAAATGGCAATCCACTCCAGTACTCAGTTCAATTCAGTCACTTAGTCGTGTCCAACTCTTTGCAACCCCATGAATCGCAGCACGTCAGGCCTCCTTGTTCATCACCATCTCCTGGAGTTCACTCAGACTCACGTCCATAGAGTCAGTGATGCCATCCAGCCATCTCATCCTTGGTCGTCTCCTTCTCCTCCTGCCTTCTCCTCCTGCCCCCAATCCCTCCCAGCATCAAAGTCTTTTCCAGTGAGTCAACTCTTCGCATAAGGTGGCCAAAGTACTGGAGTTTCAGCTTTAGCATCATTCCTTCCAAAGAAATCCCCAGGGCTGATCTCCTTCAGAATGGACTGGTTGGATCTCCCTGCAGTCCAAGGGACTCTCAAAAGTCTTCTCCAACACCACAGTTCAAAAGCACCAATTCTTCGGTGCTCAGACTTCTTCACAGTCCAACTCTCACATCCATACGTGACCACAGGAAAAACCATAGCCTTGACTAGATGGACCTTAGTCGGCAAAGTAATGTCTCTGCTTTTGAATATGCTATCTAAGTTGGTCATAACTTTTCTTCCAAGGAGTAAGCGTCTTCTAATTTCATGGCTGCAGTCACCATCTGCAGTGATTTTGGAGCCCCCAAAATAAAGTCTGACACTGTTTCCACTGTTTCCCCATCGTACTATTGCCTGAAAAATCCCATGAACAGAGGAACCTGGTAGGCTACAGCCCATGGGGTTGCAAAGAGTCAGACACAACTGAGCGACTTTACCTTACCTTTACCTAGGACTCTCTTTTAATTACTAACCGAAATAATAAATTAAGGCACATTTAGACAATGATAGAAAGTATATCTTGTTAACAGCAGCACCAACAGAAATTAAAGCTTTTATCACTGGGAAATTAATCTTCCATTTCACCTTATTTGAGTACTTAGAAAGCTAGAGATGGACTTGGAAATAGGGCAGTTCTCAGATACTAATATAGAAAAATTAAAAGTGAGTATCATTTATTCCCTTTAGTTTTCTTAGTTTAGCTAGAAAATAGCTTCACAATAAAATGGGAAATTTTTTGTTTTGCTTTGTTTTTATGGTGAAGATTATACCTAAAAGATATGTCAAAGCCAAGCAGTTTTAAAGTGTTTTAAACTTGATGTTTTGTTTAGCAAGCTTGCTGACACTGATGATTTTATGCATAATAGAGGAGGTTTTAGTAAGAAACAATGATCCTATTTTAAATAAACCCCAAATAAAATAATCTGCTCATACAAAAACCTTTTTCAGCCTGAAGACAACAGACCACCCATGCAGGTCCTTAGTTTCCTCATTTGTAAGAGGAGTGGGTTCAATGAAGGGGGTCTCCAATTCCCTTCTAGCTCTAAAAGTTTATAATCCTGAGCGCCTATATTTTTCAAAGATATCAAAAATTATATGTTAGTGTTGATGAGATTACTAAAGAAGCAAACATGAAACATCAGAAAAAATATGTACCTATTAATTCATTAATAAAGTGTGGTCTCTACATTAAATATTTGTATAGTCACAATTTTCTGTCTTAAAATGATTTCAAGTCCAGTGATGACTGAATTAATTGTCATTTTAAAATCTGTAATAAAAAATGATAACTAGTCAATGTTGTTACCGAAATTGCGTTCTGCAAACAAAAAAATTAATGAGCTAAATTATAGCCACCTCATATGTTTTATTTCAGGGTTTGAGTCCAGTCTGAGACAGAGATACATATGGCTGCCTCCCTTTTAAGTTTAAAAAAAAAAAAAATTGCAACTGTGTCTCTTTTTGACTTAAGGCTTCAATGTTAACATGCTATTTTATATGCTCCTTAAACTGAAAAATGTTTACATGAAATACAAACTATAAGTCTAAGCAGGTTATCCTGAACAAAGGCAGAGAGGTCATTATTTTGGCTGATAAAGGCAGACGAGTTGATGGATTTAGCATAGGCTTAGGGTAAGGTAAAGGTGGGGTTGGGGGTTTGTTCAGTTCAGTCGCTCAGTCATGTCCAACTCTCTGCAACTCCATGAATCACAGCACGCCAGGCCTCCCTGTCCATCACCAACTCCCAGAGTTCACTCAGACTCACATCCATCAAGTCCGTGATGCCATCCAGCCATCTCATCCTCGGTCATCCCCTTCTCCTCCTGCCCCCAATCCCTCCCAGCATGAAAGTCTTTTCCAGTGAGTCAACTCTTCGCATAAGGTGGCCAAAGTACTGGAGTTTCAGCTTTAGCATCCTTCCTTCCAAAGAAATCCCAGGGCTGATCTCCTTCAGAATGGACTGGTTGGATCTCCTTGCAGTCCATGGGACTCTCAAGAGTCTTCTCCAACACCACAGTTCAAAGGCGTCAATTCTTCGGTGCTCAGCCTTCTTCACAGTCCAACTCTCACATCCATACGTGACCACAGGAAAAACCATAGCCTTGACTAGACGGACCTTAGTTGACAAAGTAATGTCTCTGCTTTTGAATATTCCATCTAGGTTGGTCATAACTTTTCTTCCAAAGAGTAAGAGTCTTTTAATTTCATGGCTGCAGTCACCATCTGCAGTGATTTTGGAGCCCCAAAATTAAAGTCTGACACAGTTTCCACTGTTTCTCCATCTATTTCCCATGGAGTGATGGGACTGGATGCCATGATCTTTGTTTTCTGAATGTTGAGCTTTAAGCCAACTTTTTCACTCTCCTCTTTCACCTTCATCAAGAGGCTTTTGAGTTCCTCTTCACTCTCTGCCATAATGGTGGTATCATCTGCATATCTGAAGTTATTGATATTTTTCCCGGCAATCTTGATTCCAGCTTGTGTTTCTTCCAGCCCAGCATTTCTCATGATGTACTCTGCATATAAGTTAAATAAGCAGGGTGACAATATACAACCTTGACGTACTCCTTGTCCTATTTGGAACCAGTCTGTCGTTCCATGTCCAGTTCTAACTGTTGCTTCCTGACCTGCATACAGGTTTCTCAAGAGGCAGGTCAGGTGGTCTGATATTCCCATCTCTTTCAGAATTTTCCACAGTTTATTGTGATCCACACAGTCAAAGGCTTTGGCATAGTCAATAAAGCAGAAATAGATGTTTTTCTGGAACTCTCTTGCTTTTTCCATGATCCAGCGGATGTTAGCAATTTGATCTCTAGTTCCTCTGCCTTTTCTAAAACCAGCTTGAACATCTGAAAGTTCACGGTTCACGTATTGCTGAAGCCTGGCTTGGAGAATTTTGAACATTACTTTACTACTTTACTAACGTGTGAGATGAGTGCATTCTTTGGCATTGCTTTTCTTTGGGATTGGAATGAGAACTGACCTTTTCCAATCCTGTGGCCACTGCTGAGTTTTCCAAATTTGCTGGCATATTGAGTGCAGTACTTTCACAGCATCATCTTTCAGGATTTGAAATAGCTCAACTGGAATTCCATCACCTCCACTAGCTTTGTTCGTAGTGATGCTTTCTAAGGCCCACTTGACTTCACACTGCAGGATGTCTGGCTCTAGATGAGTGATCACACTATCGTGATTATCCGGGTTGTGAAGATCCTTTTTGTACAGTTCTTCTGTGTATTCTTGCCACCTCTTCTTAATATCTTCTGCTTCTGTTAGGTCCATACCATTTCTGTCCTTTTTCGAGCCCATCTTTGCATGAAATGTTCACTTGGTATCTCTAATTTTCTTGAAGAGATCTCTAGTCTTTCCCATTCTTTTGTTTTCCTCTATTTCTTTGCATTGATCGCTGAAGAAGGTTTTCTTATCACTCCTTGCTATTCTTTGGAACTCTGCATTCAAATGCTTATATCTTTCCTTTTCTCCTTTGCTTTTCGCCTCTCTTCTTTTTCACAGCTATTTATAAGGCTTCCCCAGACAGCCATTTTGCTTTTTTGCATTTCTTTTCCATGGGGATGGTCTTGATCCCTGTCTCCTGTACAATGTCATGAACCTCATTCCATAGTTCATCAGGCACTCTATCTATCAGATTTAGGCCCTTAAATCTATTTCTCACTTCCACTGTATAATCCAAGCTGGGGTCTTGTATTTGCACTTTGGAGGTTATTTCTAAATAAGGTTAAATATACAGTTATTCTACTTTGTGACATAGGTATTAATTTGTTATATATGATCATTTAAAATTCACTAAAGTTTAGAGAAACTGATGTTGCCATTTCTTCCTTCTTCTTAAAATGTATTCAAAAGCCTAAACAAACAGAAGTGACTTGATTATGACTCTTATTGGTTTCTGGATGTTTACATATTGGTGACCACCGGAATCCAAGTTCAAAGGTTGGATGCTTGACTGTCTTACTCACTAGAGTATCTCCAGTGTCTAGAACAGTCCCTGACACACATAGACACTTGAACAAAATCTGACTAATAAGTGAATGAATGTGGGGCTTCCCTGGTGGCTCAGAGGTTAAAGCGTCTGCCTCCAGTGCAGGAGACCTGGGTTCAATCCCTGGGTCGGGAAGATTCCCTGGAGAAGGAAATGGCAATCCACTCCAGTATTCTTTCCTGGAGAATCCCATGGTTGAATTCATACTCACAAAATGTCCATGTTCTTCCTCTCTCTCTCAGGCTTTGGGAAACAGTGTAATCTTTTCAGTCTTTCTATAGAATGTCCTTCGAACTGGGCTCTGACCTTACGGTGGAAACCAGCAAAAAAATGAAACAGCAAATCCAGGAAAGCAGGCAGTAGCAATAAAAGCCCAAACAAATGAGGAAGCACTTTTTCCCCTCAGCTTGACTTGAATTCTCAAACTCTCTCTCATTCAAGGATGTTTACATTGGGCAGAAAAAAAATGACAGACTGAATGAATGAATGAATGAGATTGGGGAAAACTATTTTATCTCCTCTTTGAAAATGTAACAATTATAGTAACAATAGCTAAATACATGTAGGTGAGGTGAAGTGAGGCGAAGTCGCTCAGTCGTGTCCGACTCTTTGCGACCCCGTGGACTGTAACCTACTAGGCTTCTCTGTCCATGGGATTCTCCAGGCAAGAATGCTGGAGTGGATTACCATTTCCTTCTCCAGGGGATCTTCCCGATCCAGGGATCAAACCCGGGGTCTCCCGCATTGGAGGCAGACGCTTTAACCTCTGAGCCACCAGGGAAGCCCAAATACATGTAAAGTGCTTATTTTATGTCAGGATCTATTCTAAGAGTTTTATATATATCCACTAAAGTGGTTCGCACAACTGCCCTGAGAGATAGACTCTATTTCTACTTCTATTTTTCAGGTGAAGAAACTGAGGTAGAGGGGTTGAGTGACTTGACACTTAGGGGTGGAGTCAGGAGTCAAAGTCAGCAGGAGCTGTGGAGTTCAGACTCCTGACTGTTCTGAACTACTCCTTCTGAGACTCAGCAAAGACATACCTTCAGCTTTCTTTAACCCAATATTCCCAATCTTATATGACCAGGACATACCAGTCAATATGTCTAGAACAAAACATGGCAAACACTGAAGGAGAAAATTTCTTTGGTTCCTTACAAGTCAAACTGTTGTAATAGGAGGGACTGCCCTAGGTAGTCCAGTGGTTAAGATTCTGTGCTCCCAATGCAGGGTCACAGGTTCAATCCTTGCTCAGGGAACTAAGATTCTGTAGGCCATGTGGCATGGGGTGGGGTGGGGGTGGGGAACAGAAAAATATGTTGAAATAGGAAAATGAGATATGATCATAAGAGTTCTCCTAATTTCAGGAAGCGAATATGGATTGAGTTTAAATTCTCCTCCTTCCCCTGCCATGTAACTTGCTTATCAAATAAGGGAAGGAGGCAAGATAGTCTTTGCCATTTCTTAAAAAATAAAACTTAGCTTCTTTGATTGCTATTCATGAGATACAAACCAAATAGAACTATTCCAAAAGTGCATCGCTGGCAAAGCAACATGACTGATCAAACCATGAAGTTCATGACGAAAGAATGCTAAGAAATGTTTAGTTCTTCAAAGTGATTGAAACCTGGGCTTTGCCATGTAATTGTGAGCCACTCCAACTGCCAGAGTCCTTCTCACAGCCACCAAGAGGGATCTAAATGGGCCGCACTGCAAAAGGGCGAATATAGAACACTTCCTGTTTACAGATACCTGCATAAGTGGGAGAAGTAGGTTTGACTGGGTAAGGCTGTATTTTTTTAGGAGACTTCGGGAGATGAGCTTGTCCCTTGGGAGGCACTCCGTCCAGGTCTGCCACACAGAACAGAAACTTCGAGCATCGTTAGCTTATTTTGAATTCCTATTTCCAGCCACTGAGATCAAGTTTCAGGTAGGGAGGGGTGGCAGGTAGGAACGATGGAGAGTCACTCCCTGTTCTCGCTTAGTTATCTGAGACAAACATCAATTCCAGCTTTGTCTTAAATGAGCGCTTTGGCCAAGGAAATTCCTCTTGTAATACATGGACAGTTTTGGTTGACTTTATCATTACTTACTGCTGGATGGGACATGAGTCAATACGCTCTCAGAAGGAAAGGGCTTGGTGAGCTGAGGCTGTCCAGGTTTTCCTTGGAAGTTTGGTGTTTTTTTTTCTTCTTATTAAAATTCTGATTCTTGCTGACTACAGACCAGATAGTATCAGAATCCAGAATGTTGGTCCCCTTTGTAATCTTCAGCATATGAACTGTAGTACTAATCCTACTATTTTAAATAACAAGTAGACAAAAACTGGTTTTTAATTATTTCACTACTAAGCTTTAACTTTTATTTTACTAAATATCACTTTTAATGTTATAAGTTGACATAAACTTGAACAAAGGAAATCTCTTATGTTAATGGCTGTAAGGAATCACATGCACATCCATTCTCATAGTCTTCCAAAATTAAAGGTACAACATGCAATATGAGATATATCATTGGAATCCATAATGGAATCCTCAAATGGTTCAATGGATGGCTTGAATTAATAAAAACATAGGGAAATTATTCTTTAAAACCATGAATTCACAACTACAAAGCTTATTTTTGCTTTGCTATTATTAATACAATAAGAGGTTTGACTTTGACCTTGGAATCATAAACGTGGAAAACATTAACAGTATTACATTGACATGTTCTGAACCTCTCTTTTTCTGTATGAAACGGAGGCTTCTGATAAGTTTGGTGGAGTCACTGTGGCACCAAATAAAACTAAACAATTTATACAGACTAAGATCAAGGAGGTCTAGTGAATCGAAAGATTCCAGCTCCCTGATAAAAGGAGATCTGTTTGAAACCACTGGCAATTATTAATGTTTTAAAACTGTAATTTAAGAAATCACCCTTTGTAAGAATGAAAGTTAACCTTTTGGAAAGTCTGTCCTCTAATATAAGCTATATAGCAGGGTTTTCAAAGACACTTCAGACATGTTGATAAAAATGTCTTCATATTATTAACCCAGCTGTTTCTCTTTTGCCATGATACTTTTAAACTGTCTAAGAACTAATTAAAAGGTTGCAGTTGTCTTTAATGTAGTAGCATGTCCCTGATAATAAAATAAGATACCTTTTAAGACGCTATGATATTTTTTTCCTAGAAGTAGTTAATACTTAAGGATGGGTTTTGACAATGTAGAATAAAATGAGATTTTGGTCCTCCAGGTTGCTGGCTAGTGTCCTCCGGAGGAATAGAGTGGTAGTGGGTTGCAGGCTTTGAGTTTTGCAAGGCTACTCTGTAACTCTGCAACAGGAAAACTACATGTGGTATCACAGTTTGCAAATGAAAACACAATGCTATCTTTCCCTTCTTTTCAACTTAAAGAGGCCAATAGCCATGAATCAGGTTTGGGATAGAACATATTCCAGAAAAGTATATAACAAGAGAAACAGCTAGGAAGTAATTGTCACTGGTCATCTGGTCATGATATCTCAAGCAAGTATTCAATACTAGCTTTCCGCAAATAGGATAACAGGCTCAAGGCTTGGCTTGAAGTCTGTCACAGCCTGAAAAGAGCTTGCATGGATCCAAGCGCCTCTAAGTATTGCTCGCTACACCTCAGTGGTTCTTTAGACATCACGTTTTCTTAGCCTTCTTGCAGAAGTTACCATGCTGGGAAAGGTGGAAGGAGAAACTACATTTCTGAGGATAATTTTTGTCAGAGAAAAGGCAAAAAGCAATCGTGAGTTTTAATCCTTTCCAACCTTGTCATAAATATATGCAATTTTACGATAAATTGTAGTGATGTGTACAAATGATCAAGATGAGCTTTTGAAACTCTTTGGTTTTTAATCACATGACAGGGGCAGCACTCCATTAATAAAAGATGAGAGCAGAATCCATTTTTTAGCTAAAAATGTTAGTAGATGTTGGTTTCTTAACAGTTAAGTTCGCTGTCTCAAAATAGCAACAAGAAAAAGCAGTTTGGATTGATCTCCTCAGTCTCAAAAAAGAATGTGTTTTCATCCTGAATGTGTGTATATTTCTGGTAATTGACATGTTCTATTGATTAATTTGGCTTCCCAGGTGGCTCAGTAGTAAAGAAACCACCTGCAGTGCAGGAGACGTGGGTTTGATCCTTGGGTTGGGAAGATCCCCTGGAGGAGGGCATGACAACCCACTCCAGTATTCTTGCCTGGAGAATTCCATGGACAGAGGACCCTGGTGGAGTACAATCCATGGGGTCACAGAGAGCAGAACACAGTCAAGGAACTGAGCGCGCGCGCACACACACACACACACACACACACACACACACACGCACGCAGTAACTTGACAACTATTAATGGGCCTCATGTTACCTCATGTTACTGACACCTTTTGAAACCCCTTTAAATGGAGATATTTTCAAAAATCTTGAGTTACAGTTGATGTCCATTCTTGGTGTCCTTTAGAACAGCTCTAGCATATTCAAAACTTTTTATGTTTATTTTTGGTTTAAGCCACTGGCATTCAATTTATGTAGGGAAAATCTTATAGTTAAGGTTAGATTGTGCAACACAGAATGAAATGAGATTTTTGTCGTGCAGATCATCAGTCTCCTCTGCATCAGTAGTCTTTAAGCTTGACTCACACATCTCCTTAGTCTATGTGTAAGTATCAGTTCAGTTCAGTTCAGTCACTCAGTCGTGTCCAACTCTTTTCGACCCCATGAATCACAGTACACCAGGCCTCCCTGTCCACCACCAACTCCTGGAGTTTACCCAAACTCATGTCCATCGAGTTGGTGATGACATCCAGCCATCTCATCCTCTGTCATCCACTTCTCTTCCCACCCCAATCCCACCCAGCATCAGGGTCTTTTCCAAAGAGTCAGCTCTTCACATGAGGTGGCCAAAGTATTGGAGTTTCAGCTTCAGCATCATTCCTTCCAATGAACACCCAGGACTGATTTCCTTTAGGATGGACTGGTTGGATCTCCTTGAAGTCCATGGGACTCTCAAGAGTCTTCTTCAACATCACAGTTCAAAAGTATCAATTCTTCAGACTCAGCTTTCCTCACAGTCCAACTCTCATATCCATACATGACCACTGGAAAAACCATAGCCTTGACTAGACGGACCTTTGAAGCTCATTTTGATCATTTGTACACATCACTACAGTTTATCTGCTTTTGAACATGCCATCTAGGTTGGTCATAACTTTCCTTCCAAGGAGTAAGTGTCTTTTAATATCATGGCTGCAATCAACATCTGCAGTGATTTAGGAGCCCAAGAAAATAAAGTCTGAGACTGTTTCCACTGTTTCCCCATCTATTTCCCATGAAGTGATGGGACCAGATGCCATGATCTTCGTTTTCTGAATGTTGAGCTTTAAGCCATCTTTTTCACTCTCCTCTTTCACTTTCATCAAGAGGCTTTTTAGTTTCTCTTCACTTTCTGCATAGGGTGGTGTCATCTGTATATCTGAGGTTATTGATATTTCTCCCGGCAATCTTGATTCCAGTTTGTGCTTCTTCCAGCCCAATGTTTCTCATGATGTACTCTGCATATAAGTTAAATAACTGCTGCTGCTGCTAAGTCGCTTCAGTCATGTCCGACTCTGTGCGACCCCATAGACGGCAGCCCATCAGGCTCCCCCCCCCTGGGATTCTCCAGGCAAGAACACTGGAGTGGGTTGCCATTTCCTTCTCCAATGCATGAAAGTGAAAAGTGAAAGTGAAGTCACTCAGTTGTGCCTGACTCTTAGCGACCCCATGGACTGCAGACCACGAGGCTCCTCCATCTATGGGATTTTCCAGGCAAGAGTACTGGAGTGGAGTGCCATTGCCTTCTCTGAAGTTAAATAAGCAGGGTAACAATATACAGCCTTGACATTCTCCTTTTCCTATTTGGAACCAGTCTGTCGTTCCATGTCCAGTTCTAACTGTTGCTTCCTGATCTGCATACAAGTTTCTCAAGAGGCAGGTCAGGTGGTCTGATATTCCCATCTCTTTCAGAATTTTCCAGTTTATTGTGATCCACACAGTCAAAGGCTTTGGCATAGTCAATAAAGCAGAAATAGATGTTTTTCTGGAACTCTCTTGGTTTTTCGATGATCCGGTGTATGTTGGCAATTTGATCTCTGGTTCCCCTGCCTTTTCTAAAACCAGTTTGAACATCTGGAAGTTCATGGTTTACGTGTTGCTGAAGGCTGGCTTGGAGAATTTTAAGCATTACTTTACTAGCATGTGAGATGAGTACAATTGTGCGGTAGTTTGAGCATTCTTTGGCATTGCCTTTCTTTGGGATTGAAATGAGAACTGACCTTTTCCAATCCCGTGGTCACTGCTGAGTTTTCCAAATTTGCTGGCATACTGAGTGCAGCACTTTCACAGCATCATCTTTCATGATTTCAAATAGCCCAACTGGAATTCCATCACCTCCACTAGCTTTGTTCGTAGTGATGCTTTCTAAGGCCCACTTAACTTCATATTCCAGGATGTCTGGCTCTAGGTGAGTGATCACACCATCGTGATTATCTGGGTCGTGAAGATCTTTTTCATACAGTTCTGTGTATTCTTGCCACCTCTTCTTAACATCTTCTGCTTCTGTTAGGTCCATACCATTTCTGTCCTTTATCAAGCCCATCTTTGCATGAAATGTTCCCTTGGTATCTCTGATTTTCTTGAAGAGCTCTCTGGCCTTTCCCATTCTGTTGTTTTCCTCTATTTCTTTGTACTGATCGCTGAGGAAGGCTTTCTTATCTCTCCTTGTGTAAGTATAGAAAATGTTAAATTTTAAAAGGGGTTTGAATAATGTTTGGTTTCATTAGTTAAAAACCTTTAAACATTTAAAATTTTGTTTATTTTTATTAACTCACTTCAGTCATGTCTGACTCTGTGCAACCCCATAGACAGCAGCCCACCAGGCTCCCCCGTCCCTGGGATTCTACAGGCAAGAACACTGGAGTGGGTTGCCATTTCCTTCTCCAAGGCATGAAAGTGAAAAGTGAAAGTGAAGTCACTCAGTCGTGTCCGACTCTTAGCAACCCCATGGACTGCACCGTACCAGGCTTCTCCATCCATGGGATTTTCCAGGCGAGAGTCCTGGAGTGGGGTGCCATTGCCTTCTCCAATTTAATATATTACATTTTAATTTTAAGTATCTGAATCTCAGTAATCTGAACTATAGAAAATCCAATAAATACTTATTCAGGTATATATATTTAGTACATTATAGAGACAGAGACACTAAAGTTCTCTTAAGTGATACAATATATATTAATTTAGTAAGATTTCATTTAAAAGACTCAAGTTAAAACAAAATGAGCAATTACACTAAACTGAAAGGTGTTCAGGATGAAGTACTTTTCATTTTAAAACATAATCTTGAGTAAACAGGACAAGTTTGTCACTCTAAGTAAAAGTCACTATGACCATTTTAAATTGAAGTTATAAGACTGTCATTTCAAGTAGGCCAAATACACAAAATAACAAATGTAAACAACCCTCTTTGTAGCCCACAAACATTAATATTTCAATTTTAACCATTGTAATCTTCTATATACTTAATTCCAAATCTTCCCACCCAGAGTTAAAAGACTCTTAACACTGAGGGAAGCTTGCTGTCATCCCAAGGTCACTTGTGAATAGAGATTTTGGTCTGAATGGGGACTGGAATTTTGTTAAGACTTTAATGAGTCTCACTGAATCTTAGGGTTGAAATATCATGGGCTTCAAATCGTAAAAGTGAGTTCAACATCACTAATCATTGCTTAGCTGCTCAGTCGTGTCCAACTCTGCGACCCCATGGACTGTACCCCACGAGGGCCTCTGTCCATGGGATTTCCCAGACAGGAATACTGGAATAGGTTGCCATTTCCTCCTCCAGGGGATCTTCTCAACCTAGGAATCGAATCTGCATCTCCTGTGTCTCCTGCTTTGCAGGCAGATTCTTTTCCTGCTGAGCCATTGGGGAAATCCAATGCAAATAAAAACCACAATAAGATATACTTTACATCCACTAGGGTAGCTAGTGTCAAACCAAACAAACAGAAAATCACAAGTGCTGGCAAGAGTGAGGAAGAAGTTGGAACACTTGAACACTGTTGGTAGGAATGTGAAATGGCACAGCCACTATGGAAAACAGTATGGCAGTTCCTCAAAAAATTAAAATAGAATTACTACATGATGCAGCAATTTCACTTCTTTGTATATAGATAGAATAATTGAAAGCAAGGTCTCCAGGAGATATTTGAGCACTCGTTTTCATGGCAGTATTATTCATAATAACCAAAAGCTAGGAGAAGGCAATGGCACCCCACTCCAGTACTCTTGCCTGGAAAATCCCATGGACAGAGGAGCCTGGTAGGCTGTAGTCCATGGGGTCGCTAAGAGTCAGACACGACTGAGCAACTTCACTTTCACTTTTCACTTTCATGCCTTGGAGAAGGAAATGGCAACCCACTCCAGTGTTCTTGCCTAGAGAATCCCAGGGACGGTGGAGCCTGATGGGCTGCCGTCTATGGGGTCACACAGAGTCGGACACGACTGAAGCAACTTAGCAGAAGCAACCCATGTGTCCATTGACAGATAAATGGATAAAATAAAACATGGCATATGTACACAATGGACTAGAACTGCATACAGCCCAGCAATCCCACTGCTGGGTGTACACACCAAGGAAACCAGAATCGAAAGAGACAGGAGTACCCCAGTGTTCATCACAGCACTGTTTACAATAGCTAGGACATGGAAGCAGCCTAGATGTCTGTCAGCAGGCGAATGGATAAGAAAGCTGTGGTACATATACACAATGGAATATTACTCAGCTATTAAAAAGAATGCCTTTAAATCAGTTCTAATGAGGTGGTTGAAACCTATTATACAGAGTGAAGTAAGTCAGAAAAACACCAATCCAGTATATTAACACATATATACGGAATTAAGAAAGATGGTAACGATGACCCTATTTGCGAGACAGCAAAAGAGACACAGATGTAAAGAACAGACTTTTGGACTCTGTGGGAGAAGGCAAGGGTGGGATGATTTAAGAGAATAACATTGAAACAGGTATATTACCATATGTGAAACAGATCACCAGTCCAGGCTTGATGCATGAAACAGGGCACTCAGGGCTGGTGCACTGGGATGACCCTGAGGGATGGGATGGGGAGAGAGGTGGGAGGGGGGGTTTCAGGATGGGGGACACATGTACACCCATGGCTGATTCATGTCAATGTATGGCAAAAACCACTATAATATTGTAAAGAAATTAGCCTCCAATTATCATAAATAAATTAATTTTTAATGGTATATGTATACAATGAAATATTATTCAGTTTTAAAAAGGAAGAAAATTTTGATCCATGTCTCAACATGAATGAAACTTGAGGACATTATGCTAGGTGAAGTAAACCAGTCACGAAAACGACAAATATTATATGAGTTTACCTATGTGAGGTACCTAGAAGAGTCAAATTCATAGAGACAGAAAGTATGAATGGTGGCTTCCAAGAGATGGGAGTGTAGGCAGATAGGAAGTTGACATTTATTTGGTATAGAGAATTTTAGTTTTATAAGATAGAAAGTGTTTTGGAGATTAGCTTCTTAACAATGCCAATGTACTTAAGATTATTGAACTGTACACTTAAAAATGGTTACTATTGTAAATTTTATGTTGTGTATCTGTTATCCCAATTAAACCGTATTTTTAATTATGTTCAGAATCAAAAAGTTAGATAACAACCAGCATTGATGAGGATGTGTAAATATAAGAAACCACACGCACAGTTAATGAAAAAGTAAAATGGTGCAAACACTTTGAAAAACAGCCTGGCAGTTCCTCAAATGACTAAATGTAGAGTTACCATATGAAGATATGTCAATGGAAACTTCCCGAACTGAAAGGCAAAGAGCAAATACACTGAAAAAGGTGGAACAGGGAGAACACCTACAGAAAACAGTATATGCATAATGGGAACTAAAAACAGGAGAGAAAGGGACAAGACACTTTGAAAGCAATAATCACTATGGATTTCCCTAAATTAATGTCAGAAACCAAATCACAGATCCAGGAAGATTAGAGAATACCAAGCAGGATAAATGCCCAAAGTACTACATCTTGGCACATCCTATTCTAACTGCAGAAAATCAAAGAGTTAAAAAAAAACAAACACACACACACACACACACATAAAGCCGGAAGCAAAATGGAGTACTGACACATACATAGATGAGCCTTGAAAACGTCATGCTGAGTGAAAGAAGTCAGTCACAAAAAGCCACATATCATATTCTATTCGTATGAAAGTCCAGAACAGGAAAAATTTACAGAGACACAAAGGAGATTAGTGGTTGCTTAGGGCTAGGTGGGGAGTAGAACTTTGGGGAGCATAGAGAGCTGATAGCTAAAGGTTCAGGATTTCTTTTTCAGATGATAAAATTGTTCTAAAATGGACTGTGGTGATGGTTACATATATCTGCAAATAAAAACCACTGAATTGTATGTTTTAAATGAATGGATTTTATCATAAAAGAATTATACATCAAAAAGGCTCTGAAAAATAGTTTTTAAATGTGAAAGTGATTGGTCTCAGTTCATACTGTCTGCTTCTTTGTCTACTCACAGAAATACGAAACTCTTGCCCAAGTTGAGCCCTTGACTAGATTTTCATTTCTTTGGCTCTTATGAGGTTTATACTCGTATTCCAAAATACTAAAGACCTCTGGATCCAACGAGAGCCTTTGCCACATAAATGCATTTTCTATATACTCTGATAGAATCTTGTATTCTTTCTTATTCCGAGGACCATACAACACTTGGGAATATTTAAAATGATACCCAAATAATTCTGGAGACATCATGTAGCTAGTCACCAACACACATAAGACCATTCTGCCTCCAGATGTGATCTTGGTGAGACTACAGCTCTTCGAATGTGCTTTTCTGTGACCAAAGGATAATTTACAAATAATAATAACTGAATCACCAATTTGACAAATTTATAAAATTTACCATCACCTACATTATTCAAAGTTTGAAATTTTTGCCTATCATAGAGTTTACATAAACTAGTAACAGAGGGGCTGATGTCTAGTTTTAACAAGAATGTTAAGTTTATCAAAAGCTAGTGATCATAGAGTGATTTAGTCTTTGAATATATTTAATATTTGGAAAAGGAACCAAAATTTCAGCAACTATTGGTAAAGGAATCAGTGAAGACAGGTGACTTTTAATATATTTAGAAATGTAGTTCATACTGCTAAATGGGCTAATTTGTACCCCCAGTGATTTCATAGAGTGAAGCTCTAACCCCTAGTTTGACCATATTTAGAGATGGGATGTCTAAGGAGGTCATTAAGGCAAAATAAAATTATAAAAAAGAGTCCTAATCTCACAGGACTGAATCATAGTCGCTCAGTTGTGTTTGACTCTGGGAATCTAGCAGGACTCAGTTCAGTTCATTTCAGTTGCTCAGTCGTGTCTGACTCTTCGCAACCCCATGAATTGCAGCGCGCCAGGCCTCCCAGTCCATCACCATCTCCCGGAGTTCACTCGGACTCACGTTCATCGAGTCCATGATGCCATCCAACCATCTCATCCTAGTGATCTTATAAAAAAGGAAGAGACCCTGGAACGTTCCCTCCGTGAGGAAAGGCCATGTGAGGTCACTGAGCAGGCAGCTGCCTGCAAGCCAGGAAAAAAGGTCTCACAAGAAACCAAGACCGTCAGAACCTTGATTTTTTAGACTTCTAGCCATCAGAACTATAAAAGAACAAATTTCTGTTAAACCACCCAGTTGCTGGCATTGTGATATGGCAGTCCAAGTCAACTAACACGAGCTTAAATATTTTTTATAAATTTCTTTTTTTTCTATTGTGGTGGACACTTTAGCCTGTTTTAGATCATCTCACTAACTTCCTGTCACACAGCAGCATCAACTTGTTAGGTTTATTAAGTTGAAGCCAAAATGTCATTTACAATGTGAAGGTTCCCAGATCCTCCTAGTTATTTGTTTGTTTGGGTCTTAATACGTTTTCATCTTTTCGAATTCTTTAAAGATTTGTTACCAGGTTATTTTTTTCTTGTGTAATTCTTTGTTCATGGTTAATGTACTAATACTTTAAATCTGAGGTTCTTCTGACCATAGTAACTATTGTAGCCCCCCTCTTCACATCTTCACTTCATTCCTGCATACAGGCATGCAGTCCCCATGTTGCCTCATGTTGCTCAAGTGTCAAGAGTTTATCAAAGCTTGAGCTTTAGTTCAGTTTTAGCTTTGTTGTATTTTTTTTCTTGGCAATTTGTAGTGGATTTGTCAGTGTAGCTCAGCTATAGGTTGTTTCATGTGTTTAACATTTGAAACTTTGGGTACGTCTCAAAAGCTTAAAACCCATGTAAAATGCTCACACAGACTGATGAATAGAGGATTAAAAGAAGTAGAAAAGGTCAGACTGAAAATATGTTTTAAAAAATTTATCCCATTGATTATAAATCATCAAGATAGTCAATAAAATTATATTTGTAATTTGACACACATATTTTTCTTCCCAAAATTCAGACTACCACAGTAAAACCTATGATTTTCTGGTTTGGCTCGCCCACTGCAGTTGCATGAAAACTAAAGCCAAATGAAAGCTTTGAAAGCAAAAATTTTTCCTAAAGGTACTGCAACCAGTAACCATGCATCATGGTTACTGATAATATTAGACAAAGTTAATGGAAATGATTTAATTTTCAGCAAATTGCTCATTTGACAAATTGGTTTTCCAGCAAGTTGATTTTCTCCTCTCCCTCTCTGGATGTGAGTGTTCTGTAAATGTGCATCCATACAGAAGTTTAAGCAGTAAGGTAAATGCATTCAGTAACTCGAGTTTTTTTACTGCGTTATCATCTCCATAGCTGAAACAGAAGGAAACAACATCTCTGTCAAATAACATGATGCATTCGTCATCTGAAGAGACGAACTTCAAGTTGGAAATGTTTTTAAGCTTAGGAGGTTACTAGTGACAAATCTAATCTCAATGGAAACATTTTTCTGTATGTTATGTACTAACTAGAAAGATCGCTTTATTCAGCTGGACATTTTAAAGCACTTAGGAAAACAGCTACTTGACATTTAACATTCTTTCCTCTTGAAAACAAATTTATCTTTATAAAGGGTTCGAAGTGATAAATATACTGAATGGAAATGAATACTTCACATGGTTATCCACCCAGCACCGTTAATGGGAAATAAATAGATGTTTTAAATATTTGCTCCTAGAGGTCTCTTCTTGAACTTAAGCATAAGTTATCTAAACAGTTGAAAAAAGATTTATAGTTATGAAGAGGCCTGTATGTCAAGGAAAGTTTTATGATATGTTCCATAATAAATTAGCAATAAATGGATACAGGTGACTGTGGAATTTATGACCTTTAATGCTTTAATACTGCACTAAAGAAAAACTAATTATTAAGGTCCTAAAGGGTAATATAAGCATATCATCTACAAATTGTCAAATTAAGCTGTTAGTGCTAGGTATTTGAAATAGTTGTTTTAATGTGGCTCAGTGAGGCAGAAATAGATAAATAATACCAAAAACAACACCTCAACATCATCAAGCAGTAGAACAGCAATTGTCAGGCTTTCTAGCTGAAACTAAAGAATCACTTCTAAAATTCGTTTCTTCTGCTTAAAAATAATCATTCTTCTAGCGCTTTAGTGAAAGGCTATGTCATACTGAAAAAAATGACAAACTTCCCTAGATTGTCTCATAGCATTTCTTGTCCATTTTCCCCTCAAGTGCCCTGGGAAGGTGTTTGAAGTCTAGAGGTCCCAGAAAAAGTTGTCTGATGAAAAAAAAAAATCAAATTTCAGCGACTTGCAGTTTTTAGAACTGTCCTTTCCGTAAGAAATTTCAATTAAAGCACCCGTTGTGGTGAAGCATCTCCACTTTCATCCTTAGTTTTTCACAAGAGAAAAAAAAAGAACTCACCCTTTTCTTCCTAATTTGAACCTCACCAGGAGGTAGATGAGTTTATTTCCTAGAGGGAAGAGGCTATTGTAAAAGTAGGCCTTTAAAGCGATCTTCCAGCTTCCAATCTCTCACCCTTTTAATCCATTCTCCACACTAACACCAGAATGGTCTTTATTTTTAGGGGGAAAAATGTGATTATATCACATCTCTGCTTAAAATCCTTTGCCAGGCTCTGACTGCTTACCCAAGCTAAGGCTGCGGTGCTTTTGTGATTCTGTCCCACCTGTGTCTCTGGATTCACTGCCTCCGGGGATGCTCTGGTCCCCTGTGATGGGCTGGCCTGTGATGTTAAGTATTCTCACCCTTTATTTCTGTTGCTTGAACAACCTTTCTCTTTATTCTTCCTTTTTTTCAAGGACCAGCTAAAACAGCACTTCACATGTCCTGTCGTAACAGTCAGTCGTCCAGTGAGCATCCATTGGCTTCTCACTGATTCCAGGTCATCAGCTCCCTTACCTTGCATTACGGTTAATTGTCTAGGTGCCTGTCTTGTGACTCAAAATCGTAGAAGGTAAAGACCTCATCTTGCATCTTTTCTTCTAAGTCTAGAGGGATCTAAGTCTAGAGGGGTATAATAGTGTTCAATAAAGGCTTATTGAATAAAAAACTGGGGAAAGGGAATTGAACGCAGAGAGGTGATGCAAAATGGATTATGAGTCTGAGACATGGGTGAGTAAAGCTTTCTTGCTCATAGGTCCAGAGTTAAGAGGAAGTCTTGGATAGAAACCCAAGTGAGCCTTTGCCTATGTTGCATCATTTCCGTAAAGGTTACTAAATAATAGCATAGAAAAGAATACACATAATCTGAGATTGAAAGATGGAAGAAATTAGTAAAAAAATATTTACAATAACAAGGGAAACAAGACGATAAATTCTCTCAATCTAGGAGACTGCTGTACCACAGGGGAAAGGGACTTAAAAGTAGAATTGGAAGACTGAAATGGAATCTCACTGTTCTCTGTGATCTAATGGAAACTGTTTTTTTCTTACCTTACTTTCACTTCTGTGAAAATAGAGATAATAATGGATACTTTACAATGTTTTCAGGTGGACCAAAGGAGATAATATAAATAAAATGATGATAATAATACATACTGTTTATTAAAGTTCTGCTGCATGAGAGACTTGGTGTTTTATATACATTATATTTAATTTCATTTTGAAAAAAGTAGAATGTTTTTGTAACTACACTATTGTCCATTTAAACATTAGCTGGTGTTGTTTTCCAGTCACGAGAAGTTTGACTTTAGATTTTGCGATATCAGATTCTTAGTGGACAGACCTGCTCACCGAATGTCTTTACCTTAGACAAAAACATTCCACAAATGTTTCTAGGGTGTGCAAGTGGCTGATGTCCAGCAGTTTAACCATGTGCTTCCTTGAAAACAAGCCCAGCTTTTTGTAAAAGAGGCAAAGATGCCTGTCATTTCCATATTTCTGTATGTCTCTCCCTTTTCCCCAGTGACTGCAGTGTTTGTGCCCCAGAGTCTCCTATGACCATCCCAAGAATTCCATATGTGATGCTGAAAAATGACTCTTATCCTCCCCTTAACCAACAAATGATCCAGAGAAACTGCTGAAACTAATTCACCCCATCATAAACAGTAAGTGTCTGCTTAAATCTTTCTTGGTGGATATTTTACTTTTAAAGACGTATACAAATAAATGAATCTATTTAGTCAAGAATTCTTCCTTTAGACTAATCCAGAGGCAAACTGATTTAACTTTTGGGGCCCTTCATTTGCTTGATTCGCCTTCTAAATGACTATTTACCCAAGTCATTTATGTTTAAGCCCCACAAAACTTGGAATGGCCCCCAACAATTCCTGTTTAAAAGGTTCCAGCACAATTCTTCTTGGTTTATGGCTTTGCCACTAGGGTTGGCTAATTTCCTTCTCAAAAATTTTTCCATGATGTCTCATTCACTGTCTTTCCCCTGAACTCTGATTCACCATCCATGCCTTCGTTAAATCTAAGGTTGGGCAAGGCAGTAAGTACATTAGCAGAGACTCCAATATTATACCGGCTTTCTATGGCTCAAAGTGCACCCTTGAATTCCAACTCTCACAAAGTTCTGCCCTTCACCTCTTTAGTTTAAATGAATATAGTTATAATCTCTCTGTGTTGATAAATAAATTATTTAAAATGTGTAATGTAAAGGGGTATCCAAGAGTGTTTCATTGTGGTGATGGAATGGTTCTGTATTGAATAGTGGTGGGTGGTTGCATGAACCTATATATGCAATATCATACTACACATCAAAAAAGCACATGTAAAAACTGATAAAATTTGAATAGGCCTGTAGTTCAGTTAATAGCGTTGTACCAATGTCAGTTTCCTGAGCTACTATGGTTATATACAGTGTGATATAAGGTATGATCTTTGGGGAAATACAGGTGAAAGGTATACAAGAACCCAACAATTTTTGGAACTTCTTGTGATTCTTTCATTATTTCAGAATAAAAAGTTAAAAATATATATGCATTATGTCTAAACTCATCTGAATAATCTTTTGAGTCTGGAGTTTAGTGGGCATTACTGGTAGTGACCACCTTTAAGACACACCCATTCTTACCCTCTGCCTGAAATGGAAAAATGAAGGAGCAAAGAGTGTAGAAAAGTCTCAGTTTTTAGCAGCACTTTGTTTTAGTATATATTCCAATGCAGAATAGAAAGCCTGGATTTCTTTTACACATCTGACTTTCTCTAAGTGCCACAAAGGTAGACTGCAGGTTTAGGGAGACCTCCTGCTGTGATCCTGTTCTCCACCTATCACTGATCACAATCAAGGGTCAAGAAACTATCTGAAGGCTGATGTGCAATGAGCGGATCTTATCCAAAGTTGTTTAAAGAAGATGATTTCATTGAGTGGGAGGTTAGAATAGCTCAGTGATTTCAAAATACACGGACCATGCTAATAAAACGTGAGAATTTCAGCTGTCTGGTGCTGAATGCGAAAAGCAAGGAGAGTAAAGTACACAAGTCATTTTAAAGCTGACATATCCCCTTGGGAGGACGACCAATCTTTTATCCTAACACTATAACCTTTGAATTTTGTTTGTGCTTGCTGAACATTACTAATAATCCCCATTTTGTTTTTATACTGTGTTTTATGAAATGGTAATAGGAGATAATTGTTTTATACTTCTCGGCAAAATAAAAACTGGTAATTCTGTCACCCAGCTTCTAATTTCCCCAATCTGTAAAAACCGCACATCCAATAACTACTGGATTAAATGTGTTTAAAGTATCTTTAATATTTAATTGGTACTCATACACTTAGTCATTTATTTTGCCTATTATTGTCAAAGCATCATTATAGGAATTATGGGATTCTGTTCTTCAGAAACCAAAGCTAAGATAGGTACAGAAATAATAATAATAACGCAAGGTAGAAACTGGAAAGTGCTGTGCAAAGCCTGGAAAATGAGCTGGCAGTTTATTCTGACACCTATAAACACAGGCAAAGTGAGAAACGGTGAGACCTGAAATGTCAAGTGGCATAACATTTGTTGGCTAGACCTTTTGGACAGAAAGGGAGCCTCATATCAAGATTGACAAGAGTGAAGGCTGGAGAAAGGCAAAGCTGTTAAAATTGAAATAAACATGCACTACTCTGCTGCTGCTGCTGCTGCTGCTGTAAGTCGCTTCAGTCGTATCCGACTCTGTGAGACTCCATAGACGGCAGCCCACAGAGCAAGTTTAAAGGGGCTCAGACATGAATTAGAACATATGTCTTAGGGGAACCCTCATAGCACAAAGGAAATGAAGCCATTTATTTCTGTACCCTAAGCAGTTTAGCAGTGACACTTTTTTTACATGCTGAATCTGAAGTCTCCTTGAACTTTTAAGTCAATCCTAAAGGAAATCAATCCTGAATATTCATTGGAAGGACTGATGCTGAAGTTAAAGCTCCAGTACTTTGGCCACCTGGCTTGAAGAGCTGAGTCATTGGAAATGACCCTGATGCTGGCAAAGATTGAAGACATGAGGAGAAGGGGATGACAGAGGATGAGATGACTGGATGGCATCACTGAATCAATGCGCATAAGTTTGAGCAAGCTCCAGGAGATGGTGAAGAATAGGGAAGCCTGGTGTGCTGCAGTCCATGGGGTTGCAAAGAACCAGACATCACTGAGCAACTGAATAACAACAACAAATCTGAAAATAAATTGAGTCTGACCACAGAATCATTTGATATTAGATTTTTTTAAAAGCTAAATCCTTAAAGCTAGTAAACTAAAAAGAAAGAAAGACAGTATCTTAATATATGGACTTATATACATGATGAGGAAAGTGGAGGAAAAAGGCAAGAAAAAAAAGGAAAATGTGAAAGGAAAGACAAATCAGGAAAGTTACCACTGTAAGCAGTAGGAGGCTGGTGAGGAAGCAGAGGAGGGCTGGCAATGGAAGAGAGTTGGAAATTCCTCCACTGAACACAAGGTTTTGTTCTCTCACTTCTTATTGTCACTTACAGTTCATGAAACATATAAATATCTGTGAATCTGAAAGCTCCAGTGCAGTGGTTTTAATGTCTACATAGGTGAACTATTGGGCTTCTCAGGTGGCTCAATTGTTATAGAATCTGCCTGCAATGCAGGAGACGTGGGTTTGATCCCTGGGTTGGGAAAATCCCCTGGAGGCGGAAGTGGCAACCTACTCCAGTATCCTTGCCTGAAAATCCCATGGACAGAGGAGCCTGGCAGGCTACAGTCCGTGTGGTCATAAAGTGTTGGACCCAACTGGAGCAACTGAGCATGCACGCAGCTGAACTATCACTAATCAGACTCATCCTTAATTTTACCCAGTTTATTCAACTTATTTCCAGGAATTTGAAAAGTTAGTAACAGTTTCCCCTACTTTCTGGGCTTCCTCTAGCACATTAACAGTACATTACAATTTTGAAACTACAGCATAAGGGCTAGGAAAACACAACCATTTTCTATATCATAGAGCATTATACTTTACCACATAACCTTCTAAAATGATTATGTATAGTGCCAAAGAACTGATAATTCAATTCTCTAGTCCTTACTACTTGTTTTTGCTAAAGATATCTGGCTGTATTTCAAATGTAGGTGCTATATTAGATACCTACTGCTGTGTAACAAACTACTACAAACCCAGCAACTTAAAGAAATATGTTTATTATTTTAAAGTTTCTATGGTTCAGAAGTCTGGCATAGCATAGTTGGATCTTCTGCTAAGAGCATAACAGGGCTACAGTCAAAGTGCTGGCAGGTGGTGATCTCATCTGGAGACTCAGCTGAGGAAGAATCTGTTTCCATGTTCATTCTGGTGGTTGACAGAACTCATTTCTTGGTGCTGTACGACTGAAGCCCTTAGTTCCAAGAGGCTGTCCACGCCACCTGCCACATGAACCCTATATGCTTCACAATATGGAAGCTTAATTCTTCAAGAGTGCCATGAGACTGAGCTAGAAAGACAGCCATAAAATGCAATGTAATAGAAGCCACATCCAATCACATCCTGTTATCCTGCCATATTCTATTAGAAGTCACAGGTCCTGCCCACACTCAAAGGCAGCGAATTATACGAGAATGTGAACATCAGAAGGCAGAGTTCACTGGGGGTCACCTTAGGGTTTGTCTGCCACAGGTGCTAAACCAAACTTTTCATATTTGAAATATTGTTACATTGACATACCTTAAAAGATGGGCTTGCCTGGTAGTTCAGCTGGTAAAGAATCTGCTTGCAATGTGGGAGACCTGAGTTTGATCCCTGGGTAGGGAAGAACCCCTGGAGGAGGACATGGCAACCCACTCTAGTATTCTTGCCTGGAGAATCCCCATGGACAGAGGAGCCTGGTGGACTATAGTCCATGGGGCCACAAAGAGTTGGACACACTGAGCGACCAAGCACAGCATATTACCTTAAAAGGTGAAAATGATAATATAGAACCATGTCTTTAATAGGGAAACAGTTAAGGTCAAGAGAAAAACTTTAAAATGCACTCTTAGCACACTCAGAATATAAAAAATAAATTTCAAATTTTAAAAATTATTTAACTAATAACTAATGTGGAACTGGATCTTGAAATGTTCAAGTATTAGCAATAGTTTTACATGTTCCAACAGTGTCCAGAAATAAAGTAAAAAAAAAAAAAAAGAAAAGCAACATATTAGTAGAAAATATTTGCAACAAATTTAACAGAGAGAAGATTAAATCCAAAATACATAAACATTTCAACAAATCTCTTCAGAAAAATAAAAATCCCAAAGAAAGATGGACAAAATACAAATATGCAATTCACAAAGATATATAGTAAATAAATAAATGCTAAATTGCCCTTATAAATAAGCAGATTATCAAAACAATAACAAAATATAAATGTTCATTCACACAACTGGCAAGATAAAAACAAAAACAAAAAAAAATAGATTTGCAATCTCAAGGGCTTTTAAGGAGGTGAGAAAACAGACACTCATACATTTTATTGAAAAGATAAAGTTTTTGGAAGACTGTTTAGAAAACCTATAAAATTTTAAAAGGCTTACTATTTGACCCAGCAATTTCATTTCTGGGAAACTATCCTAAAGAAATACTCCCACTTTTTCAAAAGCAATTCACAAGGGTATTCATCGTAGAATTTTATAACAGTAAAATACTGAAAATAACAATAATATGTTATAATAGAGAACTGATTCATGCTAGATTCATGCTATGAAATCCTATGAGACCAATAAAATTTTAAAATTTGACTTATGTGTACTTGCCTAAAAAGTGCTCCAAGACACATGGAGTTTAAAAAAAAAAAAAAACTGAGGTATTTTGTGTATATTTTGTTGTTATTTAGTCACTAAGTCATATCTGACTCTTTGCTACCCCATGGACTGTAGCACGTCAGGCTCCCCTTTCCTTCACTGTCTTCCAGAGTTTGCTCAAATTCATGTCCATTGGGTCAGTAATGCTATCTGACCATCTAATTCTCTGCCTCCTCTTTCTTTTTGTCTTCAGTCTTCCCAGCATCAGTCTTTTTCCAATGAGTTGGCTCTTTGCATCAGGTGGCCAAATTATTGGAGCTTCAGCTTCAGCAACAGTCATTCCAAAGAATATTCAGGGTTGATTTCCTTTAGGATTGATTGGTTTGATCTCCTTGCAGTCCAGGGGACTCTCAAGAGTCTTCTCCAATACCAGAATATTTCTTTTCAGCCTTCTTTATGGACAGACTTTCACATCCATACATAACTACTGGAAAACCATAGCTTTGACTATATGGACTGTACAGCAAAGTGATGCATTTGCTTTTAATACTCTAAGTCTGTCATATGTGTTGATCTTTTGTATATAAACAAGATATATATATATACAGAGAGAGAGAGAGAGAGAGATGTACATATATGTATGAAACACACAGAAGGGAACTGATGGAACATACATCCAACTCTTGACCACACCCCCTTTGAGTGGGACTTGAGTACAGGGGTGATCAGAGACTCTCATGGTTTGTTCTGTGTCACTTGATTTATTCCATGTGCACTATGAATGCACAATAAAAGTAGAAATATATGAAGTGCTACCATATTCTAAATGGAAAAAGCACTTTAATAACTAAACATTTTAAGCTAAGTACCTAAGTTCATGCCCTTCCTTACAAACTTCTTGCTGAGTCAGCTAATTTTCCAGCATATAAATGATAAACAAGAGATCTGAAATTAAGGGTAACCATCTATCTATTGGTGGCTCAGAGGTTAAAGCGTCTGCCTCCACTGCAGGAGACCAGGGTTCGATACCTGGGTTGGGAAGATCCCCTGGAGAAGGAAATGGCAATCCACTCCAGTATTCTTGCCTGGAGAATCCCATGGATGGAGAAGCCTAGTAGGTTACAGTCCATGGGGTCGCAAAGAGTCGGACACAACTGAGCGACTTCACCTTCACCTTCACCATCTATCTATCTGGACTTCCCCAGTGGCTCAAGTGTAAAAAAATCAGCCTGCAAGGCAGGAACAACAGGAGACATGGGTTCGATCCATGGGTCAGGGAGATCCCATGGGGGATGAAATGGCAACCCATTCCAATATTCTTGTCTGGAGAATCCCATGGACAGTGGAAGTTGGTAGGCTACAGTCCATAGGATCACAAAGAGTCAGACATGACTGAGCAATTTAGCATATGCTGGTCCTAAAATTTGTAAGTTTTCCCCCTGAAAAGACTCTTGAGAGTCCCTTGGATGGCAAGGAGATAAAATCAGCCAATCCTAAAGGAAATCAACCCTGAATATTCATTGGAATGACTGTTGCTAAAGCTGAAGCTCCACTACTTTGGCCACCTGATGCGAAGAACTGCCTCATTGGAAAAGACCTTGATGCTGGGAAAGATGGAAGGCAAAAGGAGAAAAAGGCAGCAGAAGGTTAAATAATATCACTGACTCAATGGACATGAATCTAAGAAAACTCTAGGAGATAGTGAACGACAAGGGAGCCTGCTGTGCTGCAGTCCTTGGGGTCACAAAGAGTCGGACATGACTTGGTGACTGAACAACAACCCCCTGAGAACATTTAGTTTTCAGAAGCCGTGAAAAGACTAAAATAGTATTGGAAAATAGCAAGAATACACAATAAAAATAACAATATTAAAGAAAATCTGTGTCACTCACATAGCTCTAGAATTTTGGGATCATCTGTAAAGCTACTCTTGCCAATGTTCATCTAAAAGGTTCAATAGCTCTGTTTTCTTAGCAAAATGATAACAAGCTGTAAGGTGTTCTGATCTATTTTGCACACGACCTTATGCCACTTTTTACTGATATCCATGTTTGTTGCCACAGTCAGTGCATTCTACTATGATACCAGCTTGTAAGCAATAATTTTATAAAGGTTAGTGCAGCTTATTTTGGAGAAGGAAATGGCACCCACCCCAGTACTCTTGCCTGGAAAATCCCATGGACAGAGGAGCCTGGTGGGCTGCAGTCCATGGGGTCGCGAAGAGTCGGATACAACTGAGCAACTTCCCTTTCACTTTTCACTTTCAGGCATTGGAGAAGGAAATGGCAACCCACTCGAGTGTTCTTGCCTGGAGAATCCCAGGGATGGGAAAGCCTGGTGGGCTGCCGTCTTATGGGGTCGCACAGAGTCGGACATGACTGAAGTGACTTAGCAGCAGCAGCTTATTTTACATCAAGAAAGCAACTAAAGAGCTTAAAAATTAAAGCAAAAATTAAAAACATCTGGTTTGGGGTCTTTGCACTCGATCGGGTAAATTTGTATATAAATTATGCTTAGATCTGAAGGTAGTCATTTTCCATTTTTACTTTATGATTACCTCAAGTCAGTGTCGTGTCTTGTAAAAACATACCTGCGCTGCAGTTCTTCCGTAAACTCTATGAAATAAAACACATCTTTCTGGCTCAGTGAAGTTCAGAAAATCTGGGTCTTCGCTCTTATAAATGTATCATATTGCATTTACTGGCTAATAAAGTCTCAAAGAACAAGATTGCCCTCCTTCTCACAACTTGATCCTTTACAAATTTACAAATGTAAGGCTTTAACCTGCTTGAACTCAACTCTGGCTCCCTGAGGGAAGACACTAACCAAGAGAAGGTGTCTGTTCTGGGTTAGCTGGGCCCGGGCTCCCAGCGGCCGCACTGGGAGGGGGCAGCCGTGTGTCTGAAGGGTATAGCTGGCCTCCGCTAGAGGTGTGTGTCGCCTGAGCTAATGAGGTTAATTAACCAAGGTCAGAGCAAGGAGACAAAGGAGAGGGTGGGCAATGAGAAGGCAAAACATGGGGATCAGGTACAAGAAGGTCTGGTCACAGGACAAGCGCGGGACCTGTTATCAAGTCGGAGGCCAACTCCTGAAAACCAAACAGAGATAAAAGCTGAGGAACAGGTGACATTCTTCAGGATCAAGGTGTTCGTTCCTCCCTAGCCCACAAATGCTTCAAGGAAAATTTCTCTGCAGAGCCTCTGTATCTAGACAGTGCCAGTCCCCGCATCTGAAAATTCTTTGTGACATCCATGTGGCCTCATGGAGGGTCTGGTGAGAAAAGGCCCTTACTCAAAGCCCACCCAGAGCAAGTCATTTTCGTTTCTTTTTTGGTTAAAAGGGTATCATTTGAAATGAGAGGCTCCAAAGAGGGAAATGTGGGAGAAACCATAATGACGCTGTAGGCAGTAACCTGAATGTGGCCTTGTCTAAAAGGGCAATTTCTTTATCAAACCGTGAAATGTTTTGTCTATATAACTCCAAGCATTTTCAACTCAGAGCAGTAAAACAATGAGTTTGTACAGGAAGTAGAGGGTAGGTGGAGAGATGTAAAAACCAAAGAAGAGACAAGAGGCAAAAAGCAGGGAGAGAGAGGGTGAATGTGTTTTCTGTCCAAAACAGGGGGAGTATGTTTCACCTGGCAGATAAAAACAGCCTGTTTCTGCATCAGATTACTCTCGTGGAAGAATAGATTTTTTTTTTTCTTTCTGAATTCTCTGCACGTTTATTGTTAAGTCTGATCACTTAACAAAATAGATAATTAAAGCTGTTTGCTAAATGACTCCAACAATTGCTTCGTGTTGACACCACCACAAAAAATGCCACCCATATATTTTCTAGGTAATTTGAAATCAAAGCTTTTGGACCTGAAAGGATTGCCCGGTTTTCCATTCTACTCTGCTGGTTGATCTTCACTGGAAACAGAAGAAATGGTTTCTCAGAGTCTGAAATGCACATAGCCCCTTTGTTTTGAAGTTTTTAACTGGGTGGACGCTCTACCCCGTTCCTTGGGGTTAAGGACCACTTCTAACTACCCCCTGCTGCCTCAGAGAGAAGAGGCAGTGCGTGAGCATCAGTAAAATGCTGACAGGAAAATCTGTGTCACTAAAACTTCAAAATAAACCGTGAAAAGCACTCAGTCACCTCTGGCACCCATGTACTGGTTTCCTTCATCTTTTAACCATTCAAAATCTTACGGAAAGCAAATACTTGTCATGAAACTAGTTGATCTCCGGCTGCCCCTAGATGACAGTGACCCTCTGGAAACAACGTAGCATAAGGTCCCAGATAGCATGTTTTTAATTCAGGTAAAAAAACCAACTGATATGAATCTTTGTGGCAACCCTAAACAGTAGAAGCTCAACCAGAAGGTCTGAAGGTAGTCTGTGGAGGTGAGGAAGGGCAGGTGAGGAGCATTGAAAGGCTACAGCTTCTGAAGAATGTTCTTAGGGTAAGAAGTACCTCCATCACCACCACCCACCCAGACACACACACACACACACACACACACACACACACACACACACACACTACATTTTTCCGTCTTCACCCCACGTCCTATCAGTTCAGTTCACTTCAGTCGCTCAGTCGTGTCTGACTCTTTGCAACCCCATGGACTGCAGCACGCCAGGCCTCCCTGTCCATCACCAACTCCTGGGGTCCACCCAAACTCATGTCCATTGAGTCTGTGATGCCATCCAACCATCTCATCCTCTGTCGTCCCCTTCTCCTCCCGCCTTCAGTCTTTCCCAGCATCAGGGTCTTTTCAAATGAGTCAGCTCTTGGCATCAGGTGGCCAAAGTATTGGAGTTTCAGCTTCAACATCTGTCCTATAACAGGGTTTATTTTGCTTGTTTTGTTTAGCATATTTGGGGGCAACCTCTACCATCTCAAGAGCTGCTGCCTTGGTCCTACAGGGCCGGGGCTGAAGCAACCATGTTTGATTAACATATGGAAACAAAATCCACCCTGTGTTTTGGAGCTGAAATGCCAGTTGGTCTTTGTCTTACAAATGCATCTGTAGTTTTATCTTTATTTCTGATGTGGATGAGACACCATGACTTTTCTTTTTTTAAGATTTTGAATGTAAGAGAAAAACTTCCCAGTGAAAAATCTGTTTACAGTGGTAATGTGCTTGCCTGAACATTTTGGGAAATATTTGCTTATTCTTCACAACAAATATTTGGCAGAGCAACTGTGTTTTAAATAGTAGCTACAACCCGGTAGTGGAGATATGATTGCCCAAGGAGTGGCAAACATTTCAAGTCCATTCAGTGTAGCATTGTGTTTCTAGTCTATGCTCGCGTGCATGCTAAGTCACTTCAGTCATGTTGGACTCTTTGCGACCCTATGGACTGTAGCCCACCAGGCTCCTCTGTCCATGGGATTCTCCAGGCAAGAATGCTGGAGTGGGTTGACATGCCCTTCTCCAGGGAATCATCCCGACCCAGGGATTGAAGCCACATCTCTTTTGTCTCCCGCATTGGCAGGTGGGTTCTTTACCACCAATGCCACCTGGAAAGCCCAATCTATGCTCAGCACCGTATAAGTATCAGAAGCAGCTTCAGCTTTTTGCAATGTTATTAAAGAGAAAAGACAGAAATAAGGGACTATGCAAGAGAGCATATAAGGACGTTTCAACATGTGACCTTCCAGGGACATATTCTTCTTTTAAGCACTAAAGGGGAAAAAAAGTTATAATGTAGCTCTGCTAAGAAAAATGACTTAGCTCTACCTTCATTACAGATAGTATGGTACAGTGGGGGGGCGGGGGCAGGGAAGAAAGACTTTTAAGGTCAGAGTACCAATCCAGGTAATCAGTGGGGGTGGGAGGAGAGGGGACAAATAGCTCAGCCAGAGGGTTCTTACACAGACTTGGATTTGAATCCTGACTCTTCCACTGTTTCATTTTGTGATCTTGGACAAGTTTAGACTGTAATTGCAAATGAGGATAATGATAAAGTATAACTGATTTATTTCAAAGTCTCAACGGAATAGGGCATACACATGAAATGGATTTATGCTAACCCAACCACTGCTTTTAACATTACTTTGGGAAAGATTCTCTTCCTCATTGGAAAGCTTGTAATTTCTTATCCCTTTAATAAGCCAGGGAAAATGTCCTGTCCCTGTGTTAAATATTACTGAGATCAAGCAAAATCACTTGGCTGTTTGGTCCAGAAAAGACTTGTTTTGGAAGATAACACCATAAACCCATTCTGAAAGACAAGAGTAAACAAAACAGCTTACTGATCAAAACTAGCTACTTGTTCAACAAGGTTCATTCCAAGATGGGAGCCTTTATTTGCCCTTAGGCAAAGCTGATATGTCGCAAACAGCCTGCCCTTACCCAGCGACTCCTACTCCTGCCTTGCAGCACCTGCCCCAATGTTACCAGCCCAGACCCTTAGGCCCTTTCCCAACTGCCCCGTTTTGAGGCACCCCTTTGAGACTTTGTCAAGGTGCTGTTCTCTCTTGGGCTTCCCTGGTAGCTCAGACAGTAAAGAATCTACCTGCAATGTGGGAGACCCAGGTTCGATCCCTGGCTTGGGAAGATTCCCCTGGAGCAACTCACTCCAGTACTTTTGTCTGTTCTTTTATTGCAGTAGATTTAATAAACTTCTCTTGGCTTGATCAATAGGTTTTCTGGTGGCTTTTAAAGAAATTAATGGCCAGCACATCCCTTCAGAATAACTTCAGCAGCTCTCATAATATTCTGGCCATTCTGGAATTAAAACACAAGCCTATCTGATCTAGTTTATGAAGTCCAATTTATATCTTCTTCGAAGCACTCACCCAACCTTCCCTCACCCTGCTGCATGGCTTAAGGAACCTGAGAGTGAGAGGTGGGTTGGCCTTCTTTAGGTGATCTTATTTGCAAAGCTGAGATAGACACACAGATACAGAGAACAAGGACTAAGGGTTGGGGGTGGGGGAGGAATTGGGAGATTCGGACTGACACATATACACTATGGATACTATGCATAAAATAACTAATGAGAACATCCCATATAGCACAGGGAACTCTACTTAATGTCCTTCCATTTAAATGGGAGTGAGGCAAGATGAGGAGGGGACATGGCTTGAGATGACCCTTCTGCCTTGGAAGGACTAACACCGCCAGGAGGAGGAAGGTAACTAACCGGTCACTAGCTGGCTGCATATCGCTGCTCTGACTGGTCCCACGCATTCTACGTCCACCAACATGGTGGCCCGTGCAGATGGTGCGCGTGGCTTTCTCTGGGCACAGTCTGCATCCTGCTGGCCCCTCCGCCACTGATGTCCTTCCTTCTCCAAGAAGACAATCTGCTCCATCATACCTGCCTCCCAAAAATCTTTCTCGGTGCACTGCCCCCCTCTCATAAACTTTCTGTTTCTTCATGTGGAGCCACAGAACTACCAAGAAAATGAGAATGAAACAGAACGTTGTAGTGAAAATTAAACACACTTTTAAAATATGTGGCCTGCAGACAATGACTAGAAGTCTTCTTTCTTCCTTATCATATGTGATGCATGGTGAAGGGTGATACTACCTTTGTAATTAAGATGAAATATGAGAATATTATACAAATTTACCATTTTCAAGTATATAAGAATAAGTTCACAAGCATTTAGACTTTAAAACCAAAAACTAACCTACCTTGATTTTCTCAAAATACAGACTAATGCAAATTTACCATCAAGTATTTAAAAATTCTTATCCAGACCAATAAGGAAGAAAATTCTGAGGCCAGATTGACACTCTATTTTGACTTATGCCAGAGTGACTCTATTTTGACTTTTTGTTGCTGTTTCCTTTTAATAAATAATCTTTAATTCCATGTCTTAAAAATCAATACTTTGTTGTTGATATGGTTAGACTCTGTTCAAGGTGTGAAATCAGTATGTGCCAACACAAAAGGAGGATTGCTCTCTTAATAACACTTTTTCCAACATGTCTTAAAGACTCTTGGTATTTGGGGAAGAGCCAAAAGAGCAGAGTGAAAAATATTTATAGCATATGAGTGTAATAAAAAATGTAAACATGAACAAACAATACATTAAACTGGTAGGACATAGTTTACATTAGATCACAGGAATGAATATCAAAAATACAGGCGATATTTTAGAAAAAACAACCAGCAGTGAAAAATTTATTTATAATGGAAACCAGATACTGCAAAATAATTTGTGGTTTACTTAATTCTTACCGTTCATCCTATATTCTTTTGAATAAGCTAAAGGAAGGCACCCGAGTAACTACCTCAGCTGTTTTTGATTTTGATTCTGAATTTTCAGTGAGATGAAAACTCTGGTCTCTGCAACAAAAAGAGATGGCATCTCATTTTCAGAAATTAAGATTTTTTTCCTCATTATAGATACATATTAAAAAGAAATGCATTACAATAAATTACTATATTTCCAAATTGCCTCATTATTTCTGGGCAAATAATAATTATGTATAAATTCTGAATAAAAGAATATCACATTGCATCTTATGCATTCTGCAATGTGCACTCATAGAAAATCATTACAGTAACAAAACCAGCTGTATGTAATAGAAAGCAAATGATTTACAATGTTACTATGAGAAACTACTTTATTTCATATTATCATAAAAAGAGCAGAACTGAATATTTGCATGACAAATGGAAGAATCCAGGAAATTCCAAATGCAACTCAGTTTTTTTTTTAAGGTATTAATGCTGGGAGGTGATTTGAAAGCTTTCTACTCTAGAGAATATTAGCAATTATAATTTGTAGTCATTATTATTTTAACAATTGAAAGAAAAATCTACAAACATTAATAGAATATAGAAATAAATATTTGGGATAATAAGTGCTTCGATCATACAACATTGACATGACAAGAGCATATATTTAGTGATTTTGAACACTTTATTTCATTTAAACTGAGAGGTAAAATGATTTTTGTTCCTAAATGAAGCTTGACCCTGAAATTTGAACCACACCAAAAGTCTTTAAAGTCTGTATTTTAACATTTTATATGTCATTCACTGTAGCTGCCTACAACAGCCTAGTCCAAGAGGACTGGCCCTGCCTATTTCCCCTAATAAAGCGGAAATCCTATACAGACTGTGGGGCCCACCAGTTCTCTCCTTCCACCAAACCACAACCACAGGGATAGAGTCAGAGCTACTCTGATACGCCCTGCCTCAAGAAAAAGTTGACTTACGCCTATGAGACACTTAACATCACCAAACTAAAGAAAGTGTGAGGATACAGATATTCATGTAGCTCAGATGGTAAAGAATCTGCCTGCAACGCAGGAGACCACGGTTTGATCCCTGGGTCCGGAAGATCCCCTGGAGAAGGAAATGGCCACCCACTCTAGTATTCTTGCCTGGAGAATCCCATGGACAGAAGAGCCTGGTGGGCTAAGAGTCCCAAAGAGTTGGACACGACAGACACACACACACACACACACACACACACACAGATATTCATCCCTGAAGTCCAAGCTCCAAGTCCCCTATTCAGTTCAATTCAGTCACTCAGTCATGTCCGACTCTTTGTGACTCCATGAATCGCAGCATGCCAGGCCTCCCCTGTCCATCACCAACTCCCAGAGTTAATTCAAAGTCACGTCCATCGAGCCGGTGATGCCATTCAGGCATCTCATCCTCTGTTGTCCCCTTCTCCTCCTGCCCACAATCCCTCCCAGCATCAGAGTCTTTTCCAATGAGTCAACTCTTCACATGAGGTGGCCAAAGTACTGGAGTTTCAGCTTTAGCATCAGTCCTTCCAAAGAACACCCAGGACTGATCTCCTTTAGAATGGACTGGTTGGATCTCCTTTCAGTCCATGGGACTCTCAAGAGTCTTCTCCAACACCACAGTTCAAAAGCATCAATTCTCTGGTGCTCAGCTTTCTTCACAGTCTAACTCTCACATCTATACATGACCATTGGAAAAACCATAGCCTTGACTAGACGGACCTTTGTTGGCAAAGTAATATCTCTGCTTTTGAATATGCTATCTAGGTTGCTCAGGTTCCAAGGAGTAAGCGTCTTTCAATTTCATGGCTGCAGTCACCATCTGCAGTGATTTTGGAGCCACCAAAAATAAAGTCTGACACTGTTTCCACTGTTTCCCCATCTATTTCCCATGAAGTGATGGGACCAGATGCCATGATCTTTGTTTTCTGAATGTTGAGCTTTAAGCCAACTTTTTCACTCTCTTCTTCCACTTTCATCAAGAGTTTTTAGTTCCTCTTCACATTCTGCCATAAGGGTGGTGTCATCTGTTTATCTGAGGTTACTGATATTTCTCCTGGAAATCTTGGTTCCAGCTTGTGCTTCTTCCAGCCCAGCGTTTCTCATGATGTACTCTGCATGAAAGTTAAATAAGCAGGGTGACAAGATATAGCCTTGAAGTACTCCTTTTCCTATTTGGAACTAGTCCTATTGTTCCATGTCTAGTTCTAACTGTTGCTTCCTGACCTGCATATAGTTTTCTCAAGAGGCAGGCTATTAGAGCTACCAAATAAGAGTTCTCTTACTAATTATGCTTTTCAGAGACACACCTAGTATAAGGCTATTTAACAACTTTTGTGGTGGGAGCTGTGGGTGGATATAAAACATATTTTAAATATAAATGAAAAATATACTAAATGAGTCCTGGAAATTAGACTTAGTTTATATTTTCATTACTAATCATCATATGGCACAATAACATTAACCTGTAATACACCCAATATTACTACAGAGTAAGCGATTGTTCTGAACCTTGGTCTTCCTTTAAGATGTCTTTGTTTCCTAAATTTGAACATTGAATTTTATCTAATGAAGGAAAGCTATAAGTGATTAACTGTATCAAATGTTGCTAATTAGCCTAAGATGAGCACTGAAAATTGACCCTGGCAACATGTACACGTAGAGCGAGAAAGGCAAAACTCTGATTGGAGCACGGTTCCAGAGGAGATAGGAGAAAGAGAGAGCAAGCTGTGACAAGGCTTTCAGGAAGTTTTTCTCCAAAAAGAAATAGAAAAGTGGGGTAGTAGCTGGAGGGGACACAAGGGCAAATGAGCCATTGTTGTTGCTTCATTTTTTAAAAATGTTTTTATTGTGGTAAAAGTCACATAATATAAAACATACTCTTTTAACCACAGTAACTGTATAGTTCAGTGGCACTAAGTCCATTCACATTGTTTGCCACTATCATCATCCATCTCCTGAATTTTTCACTTTCCTAAACTGAAACTCTGTCCTGTCCCCAATCCCTCTCCCACCTCAGCCCCTGGTGTATACCAATATACTTTCTAAGCCATTGTTGTTTTAATATGAGCAGTATTAGAGAATATGCTTATTGCCAAGACTTTGATCCAGCAGAGAAGAAAACAGCTGAGGATGCAGGAGGGAGAAAGAATAATGGAAGATGCAAAACTTTGAGAAGACAAGGGAGAGATGCAAACCCCTTCAATCTCTGGGTTGGGACGATCCCTTGGAGGAGGAAATGGCAACCCACTCCAGTATTCTTGCCTGAAGAATCCCATGGAGAGAGGGAACCCAGCAGGCTACAGTCCATAGGGTCCCAAAGAGTCGGACACAACTGAGCAGCTGAGCACACCATCATTGTCAGTTCCTGGTCTTTGGTGCATGTGCTCCAAACCTTTCCAGTCATAACTTGGATGATCATTTAGGTCTACCAGTGGTTTCTTAGTCATTTTCTCACCTCTCTAGAAGATGAAATTCTCAAGAGGTTTTCTGGTGCCTCTATGATAACAAGAGGCTCAGGGGGTTACCTGGGATCTTCTCTGTCTAGAGTCCCCCTGAACTAATGTTCTCCTGCTGTGCTGCTGTTCCAAGATAGCATGGTGCAAGGGACTGGGGAGCTCTAGTACCTGACTCATTTTCAAGGAACTTCCTGAAGTTTTATGAACAATATGCCCAATACTCATGCTCAACAAGGGAGAGAAGAGAAATGTCACAGAGACATTAAAATATATCCAACAAGCTTGACCCTCTGTGAAAGTATTCTTATTTTTTCCCCTTCTCCCTGACCAGTAAAACCTTTGTTCAGTCTAATTCTTTCACCAATTGCGTTCTTGCAACATTTTTTATTTACCCGCATAAACCATGGCTTTTGTTACCTCTTCCCTTACTGGTTACTTTGCCATGGCAAAGTTGATGCTGGACCTTGGCATTGTAAGCCTGGCTCTTCTAGCTACTCCCTCAAACTATGAGAAAAGTCTCAAGGGGACTCTGTATAACTAAGATGAGAAGCATGGAAGATGTTATCAATGTATTATAAACCCTACAGCCACAAGGGTCTCTTAAGGTGTTTTTCCAAGAGTGTATGGGGGTTTTCATTCCACAATACATTATATTTAGTCTGCCCAAACACAGTATATTCTGTCAATATATTTGACCCATCACATACATTTATCTATGTAGCTGTTATTATTTATTCATTACTTTATAAATTAAATTGAGTTGAACTTAATTTGAATGATGATAAGGTAGAATTTTCTTGCTTTTCAATCTGTCCAACTCATCTAACTATTGATGCTAAAATGCTAGTAGGTACACAGTATAAAATTTCATATTTATAAAATTCTTTACCGTTTCAGTTCCAGTTCAGTCGCTCAGTCATGTCTGACACTTTGCGACCCCATGAATTGCAGCACGCCAGGCCTCCCTGTCCATCACCAACTCCTGGAGTTCACTCAAACTCACATCCATCGAGTCAGTGATGCCATCCAGCCATCTCATCCTCTGTCATCCCCTTCTCCTCCTGCCCCAATCCCTCCCAGCATCAGAGTCTTTTCCAGTGAGTCAACTCTTCCTATGAGGTGGCCAAAGTACTGGAGTTTCAGCTTTAGCATCATTCCTTCCAAAGAACACCCAGGACTGATCTCCTTCAGAATGGACTGGTTGGATCTCCTTGCAGTCCAAGGGACTCTCAAGAGTCTTCTCCAACACCACAGTTCAAAAGCATCAATTCTTTGGTACTCAGCTTTCTTCACAGTCCAATTCTCACATCCATACATGATTACTGGAAAAACCATAGTCTTGACTAGATGGACCTTTGGTGGTAATGTCTCTGCTTTTGAATATGCTACCTAGGTTGGTCATAACTTTCCCTTCCAAGGAGCAAGTATCTTTTAATTTCATGGCTGCAATCACCATCTGCAGTGATTTACAGCATGTTTTTTCCATACACTATTGCAGTTTACTCTCTGGCAAATATCTAATAAGCATAATTAGTAGATTAAAGTGGTATGTGAACCTTGGTCTTCTGAATGAAAACCCAACTATTTCCCATCATTGGGTTGTGAAAGCAGAAATGATGTCAAAAGTGACTTTTTTTTTTCCCAATGGATGGGTTCACTGATACATGTCAATCCATCTGCAGTTTATGCATAGCAGTTTTTTTTGTTTGTTTGTTTAATTTGGCTATGCTAAAAGGGCTGTGGAGATCTTAGCTCCCGTACCAGAGATCAAACCCACATCCCCTGCAGTGGAAGGGCAGAGTCTTAACCACTGGAATGCCAGGGAAATCTCATCTCGTGCAGTTTATGGATGGCAAACACCACAGTAAAGGCTGCTGCTTCAGAGAGTATGCCAGGTGTTGCGAAATAGATTGATTCTCTTTTGCTCACCTCTGCGCTTTCACTAACGCAGTGTTAGGCTCTGGGATTGTGTCAAGGATGCTATGAGAATGCTTAAAGCCAATTGAAGTACAAGAGTTGTTCTAAGGATATGAAGAATTTGCTTTCCAAGTGTTCTGTCTCATCCTGATATCCTCTCAGTGCCTGAGAGGACAGTCTCCCTTACAACCTTCCTTCTTCTTTGTGATGGGATATGAAAAAACAATGGTGATTGATGTTTATGTTAGTTGTAGCTTTATCTCTTTCAAATTAAATGAGTATGTGATGTTAAAGAATTTAGCATAAAGTAAGCAGGGAGGCCTGGAGTGCTGCAATTCATGGAATCGCAAAGAGTCGGACACGACTGAGCAAATGAACTGAGCTGAACTGAAGCCACCAGCAAATAGCGGCTATTATTATTAATATAGAGATGCAAGAGTGCTCAGTCATACAGTCATGACCAACTCTTTGCAACCCTATGGACTTTAGCCCACCAGGTTTCTCTGTCCATGGGATTCTCTAGGCAAGAATATTCGAAATTGAAAGTGTTAGTCACTCAGTCATGGCTGACTCTTTGTGACTCCATGGACTGTAGCCCGCCAGGCTCCTCTGTCCATGGGATTCTCCAGGCAAGAATACTGGAGTAGGTTGCCATGCCCTCCTCCAGGGGATCTTCCAACCCAGGGATCAGACACATCTCCTGAGACTCCTGAATTGCAGGAGGATTCTTTACCACTGAGCCAGCTGGTGGGGAGTTCCCACAAGCTGCAGCTCCAGATGCTTAACTCCTTGGTGAAGAATAGTCCAGAACAACTGTGCTGCTGACTGTTGCCTTCAGATATAAGGAAAACTGTTTCAAAGAGAAGTGGAATTACACCACCAACCCAACAGCCATGAACATCTTTTGAGCACTTCCTGTGTGCCAGTTCCTCCCTGAACTTTACCTGACCCCTCATTTCATCCTCCCAACAACTCCTTTTGCAGATGAGGAAGCCTAAATTTAGAGAGTTTACATAATTTTCCAAAGGTCACACTGGTAGGTAGTGCCCAGGGGACAAAACCTTTCCTGGGATGGGCCTTCAAAGAAAGCTGAGTGAATGTTTCTATCTGAGTGAGTGTCTGTATGCCAGGAACTTTGGAGTAAATCTTGCTTTAGAAAATGTTACAGCCCTTAATTCCTGAGATGTTTCATGCTCCAGACTTCATGTTTACAAAGCTGGTTTGTCCCATTCCTTTCCAGTGTTCAAATGTATAAGAGCAAAGAGAAATAAAAACCCTTGAAATTACAAAGATGATTTACTAAAAACTTGAGCTTAGAAATTCAAACAATGTACTTTGCAGTTTGGACAGGAGTTGTTTCTTTTTTTTAAACTTCCTTAATTTATTTTTAAATTTTATTTTTAATTAGATGATAACTGCTTTACAGTGTTGTATTGGTTTCTGCCATACATCAACATGAATCAGCCATGGGTATATATATGGCTCCTCTGTCTAGAACCTCCCTCCCACCTCTCACCCCATTCTACCCCCTCTGGGTTGTCACAGAGATCTGGATTGAGCTCCTTGCCTCATACAGCAAATTCCTATTGGCTATCTATTTTATATATGATAATGCATATGTTTCAATGGTACTTTCTCAATAAACGTCCTTAATTTTTATTAAGACCTCAGGTTACAAGAGCATAGTTATTGGTACAAATTCGACAATCTAAATACCTTATCTTTCTAGATAAGCCTGATCAACAACCACAGTAAAAGATTGACTGAGTCTATTGGGAAGCAGTTCTAGATAATCTGAGATCCAAGTTTGGAAGCAGAAGAAATTTACAGGCTGCTGTTTTACTAAAGAAGAATTTAAGTTGCTTAAGGTCATACACACCATTGGTTGGTGAGCCAGGTGGCCCCTCTTCATTCAGTGCCCCTTCCATTATCGCCTCACTTTCTGGAAACAAGTATTGCTTTCAAGTCTACATTGCCAAACTAACCTTGTACTTTGCTTGGTCGTGTCTGACTCTCTGCAAACCCATGGACTCTCCTCTGCCTATGGGGATTCCCCAGGCAAGAACACTGGAGTGGGTTGCTATGCCCTCCTCCAGGGGATCTTGGGGATCCAACTCAATTCTCCTGGATTGCATGCAGATTCTCTGTCCTGGAGAAGGAAAAGGCAACCCACTCCAGTATTCTTGCCTGGAGAATCTCATGGACGGAGGAGCCTGATAGGCTATAATCCATGGGGTCCCAAAGAGTCAGACACGACTGAGCGACTTCACTCACTCACTCACTCTTTACCATCTGAGCCACCAGGGAAGCCCTATCAAACTAAGTCTGATGCTTCATTCTGGCTACATAGATCATCAGTGATAATTTCAATGATGAGAAATGATTATAATACAGGGTCAAAATCGTCTGTGCCTGAATCATAAACTATAAGTGCTTGGAAGGTGACCTAATCCAGACCATGTAAAAGATAAGCACCTGGTTCTAAGCCCAAACTACCTTTATTATCAGACATTTAGATGGACTAAAATACTGTTCAGGCTGATTGAAAACTGCTTAGCAGAAATAGTTTGAAATCTGACCTTGGGACAAGAAGCGTTGGGTCTGTGCCTCAAATGCGATACTTTTCACCCAGTTTTATATCAAACACACAAAATATAACACTACTTTTAAAGTCCTCTATTTTGTTTTGTGTGGATTAAATGAGTAGAAAGGGAGAAAGGGCGCTAGGTCTTATGCAGGGGGAGAAAATTATCCCACCAAATGCTTTTACCAGTTGCTCACCAGTTTAATGCTCTCCAAAGGAACATAAATGTTAGTTTCAGAAATATTGTAATTCTAATCCTTTACTTGCTTTTTAAAATCCTCCATCTTCTTTTAACTGGTCATGAAAAAATATCATCAGCTGTTTACAAAATACAAGGATGATAAGTTTATGTTAGTCTGATAAACATTTCTTTCAGCAATAATCAATATGATCCAGTCCTTGTTAACCTCCACATAAAGCCAGAAAAGTAACCATGTTCAGGAAGATTTCAGCAAGGCTCATGACAATGAGATAATCACAACTTGAAGACAAATACCTGTGTATTTGCAAAATCTTCCCAACTCATGCATCCAACCTAGGTCTCCTATACTGCAGGCTGATTCTTAACCATTTGAGCCACCAGGAAAACCTGAAGGTGTCAGTCACTCAGTTGACTTTGTTGAGGGAACAAAAATTGCATAACATAATAGTATGATACTATGAAGGGTAAATTTAAAAAAAATCCATATAAAACATTTTTATATACAAATATATATCCTGGTCCACAAATTCTTACCCTTCTCAACACGTTATGAATAGAAGTTATGTTTATTATTATAAATGAAAAGTTTAAGGCTTTTCAAAATCCCTTACACCTTTATGTAATTTCTTTCAAATCTTGAGTTGTGTCAATTTCCTCATGCAGGGTCTATAAACACAAGTTATATTTACTTCCTTTCTGTAATGATCATTTTCATTTGGGAGCGAGAGATCTTTTTCTGCTGAATTAGAAGATCCTTTATTAATAAATTACATAAACAAGGGAATCTGCTTCAGTATACCAAGCAAATTCAATTAGACAATGATAATGCAATTTGCTTCCTTGTGTTCTGGATGGACTACTTAGAACTATTAAATGACAGAGAATGCTTTAAGTGGTTCCTGTTAAAGACTCTTACTTTACAAATGAATAAACAGAGGTCCAAAGAAGGAAAATGACTTCCCTAACAATATGAAACTTGTAATAGGCAGCCCTGGGATTAAGACCCAGGCTGTTGACTAGAACACTTTCAACTACACACCACACTGCTTCTCCTGCATCACAAACTGTCCTACACTGCCCAATCCCAGAAACAAATTAATCAGTGATGAAAACAAGACAATCACCAAAAACTCCAATACTAGTTTATAGCAATTATAATTTCAAATCAGTTTTGCAAGTTACTTTTCAACTGATTATGTGGAGATTATCTACGTATGAATCTCTAACTTAATTCTGAGTTTTGCCATATTGTGTGTTGTGTACAAGGGCTTCCAAGGTGGCACTCAGTTCAGTTCAGTTCAGTTCAGTCGCTCAGTCTTCTCCAACACCACAGTCCAAAAGCATCAATTCTTCGGCGCTCAGCTTTCTTCACAGTCCAACTTTCACATCCATACACGACCCCTGGAAACCATAGCCTTGACTAGACTTTGTTGGCAAAGTAATGTCTGGCACTAGTGGTAAAGAACCCGCTCGCCAGTGCAGGAAACATGAAAGAAGTGGGTTCAAACTCTGGGTCAGGAAGATCCCTTGGAGAAGGGCATGACAACCCACTCTAGTGATCTTGCCTGGAGAATCCCATGGACAGAAGAACCCGGCAGGCTAGAGTCCATAGGGTCACAAAGAGTGGGATACAACTGAAGAGACTTAACATGCACCTATATGTGTATAAATTTTATATATATTTGAGTTGCATATATATTTGCAGCATGTGTGTGTGTACATATATCTGAAGACTATAATGATACATCAGGAAAGCTTCTTGTGGCCGTGTGTCTCTGAACCTCCATATGAAGAACAGTATCTGTTACATAATGTATATGTTTTGCAATGTATATGTGGGCTATTTAAAAACTAAGAGCACTATTATTGTCCTACAATAGATATTTAAGTCTCAGTTTTAAAGATGTTGATGCCCAAAGAACGGGTAGGGATCTTTCCTGATGAAGTTTAGCATAAGTCTCCTTGTGGGATTTTACTAAGGCTGCAGCATTAGTAAAAATTTTCATCTGTGAAATTCTCCACTACTGGAGAGTATTACTTGTACTTTCTGAACAAATAGTTCTTATTCACTGCAGCAGTATTGTTAACAGAAATTTCAGCATTTTCCTCTTTTACGTTATGTTATTTTTCCAAACCCTTAATTTTGGAATTTCACTAAACATTTCAGGACATACCATTAGTCATAGGATAACTTTAAAAAGTGACTCTTGTCCATTTGTAAGGAATGTTGTCCTTAGAACATATGCAGTCCTTTTTCCCTGTCTAAACTCTGGTTCATGTATATCTTTCAATTAGTAAAAAGAACCTTTAAATTGTAAGACAATAAACATTTTTGTAGAATCACTTTCATCTCAGATATTGCATAATTACCATTATATTTCACAATGAGCCAACCATATATTTGACCTGACTGATATGTTTTCACTCTCAATACAAGTAATCAAAAACAAAAAAATCTTTCTTATGGGAAACCACTTTTACAAATGTAATTAAAGACTCTTTTTAGTTCATTTTGATTTGCTTGTTTATTTGCTTCCTCTGGGGCAAAAATACACTATTTTCTTATTATGGCTCAGGACATTAAGTCATAATTTGTGAACTTGCCAGACAGTAAAACTGAACAGTTTTGGCTCTGGCCAAATTTTGGGAAAACTCAAAAGAAACTTAGGTGCAACAGGAAGAGATGTTAGTAATTCCAGTTGTTCAGCTGTTGCCTTTAGAGTATTCCCTGAATTGTGTTAGAGTGTGTTACTGCTTTGCTGTGAACCATAACTGCCAACTTCCACCCTAGAGATGGCTATATTTCAGATGAATGAAATGATATTTGTAAACAAGTTTGTAATCATTCATAAAGCTTACCAAACAATTTAAGCTCTTCAGAAACACACATTCACTATTATAATCAGTTGCTTATTGCTTACTTAATTACAGCTTTTAATAGAGAGGAAGACTTTTAAAAATGCAATTTATAACAATTCTAAATTTAAATGTATTTTTATGATGTTTGTTTTGCTTTTGTAAGTTTCAGATGTCAATTGATTTCTCCTCAGACAACCTGGTTGAAATTCCACCCTTGATTATTCCAATGCACTCTTTAAAAATTCCTCAGAATATTTTTCTTTAAGGCTAACAACTGCCCACTCTGGAGTCCAGAGGCAATGTTTACAGTATGATGATTTTGTTCTGCTTCCCACACAGGGCTTTTTCATAAACTGTCTCTCAGAGATGAAAAATTCTGCCTCTTTTTTAGATTTTAACTTTCATCAGAATGACCTGAAACCAGGTCTCTTCATCCTAGATGACTCAAGATGATTCAAGATTTATCTGTAGTTTGGGTCCCTGAATATCTTAGTGGTAAATTAATCTAGGGCTGCTCTGGTGGCTCAGTGGTAAAGAATTTGCCTGCCAGTGCAGGAGACAAGGGTTTGATCCCTAGGTCAGGAAGATCCCCCTTAAGAAGGAAATGGCAAGCCAATCAAGTATTCTTGCCTGGAAAATCCCACAGGCAGAGTCTGGCAGCCCACAGGTCATGAGTTTGCAAAGAGTCAGACAAAACTTAGCGACTAAACACCAACAAATTAATCTAATATCTCTTTTTAGATTGCCTACTTCATGGAGAACTCACACCAGCCACTGCACGTAAGCAGTACCAAAAAATCCCATGGTTTCCAATAAATGAAATCTATAGATGTCAGCAAGTGTCAGTGGGTCCCTGAAAGAATGTGCTGGAACATGAGTAGGTTTTGAGATTTGTGGTGTTATTCTTTAGGCTCACAGCTTCCCTGGTGGCTCAGTTGGTAAAGAATCCACCTGCAATGCAGGAGACCTGGGTTCGATCCCTGGGTTGGGAAGATCCCCTGGAGAAGGGAAAGGCTATCCACTCTAGTATTCTGACCTGGAGAATTCCATGGACTGTAAAGTCCATGGAGTCACAAAGTCGGACATGACTGAGTGACTTTCACTTCACTTTCACTTTTAGTCTCAAGTAAGTACCTTCTTTCTGCAAGATTTAAATAATATATAATGTTATCCCTTCTCCCCACAAGGCTTTTCAATTGTATGGTTGTTCTTCTGACACAAATGTATCGGACTCCCCAAATCTCCACTCAAAAATATTTAATGAAAAGACCTTGTTTCTTAAAGAGTTTTAAGTTCTGCAGCTATTATCCATGGGGTCACAGAGTGGGGGTGGGGGAAACATGGAGAATACAATGTTCTCAAGTGGGAATGTTTTAAACCTCACCTGAAAATGATAAACATAATACTTTACACTTTTGTAGTCATTTAGAGTTGGAAATATGTATGCACCTCTAGCATACTGCTTTACTCTCCAAATTAGCTTTGTAAATGGAGAAAGGCACTGGGTTATTCAACAACTGTCTATTGCCTGCTAAGCACTCTGAAGGGATGATCCACAATACACAGGGCAATCCAAAGAGATTCGACTTTCCTTGGGAAGATAAGACATAAATAAACAGAAGTAAATACAATAAATTGTAGCCTGCCAGGCTCCTCTGGCCACAGAATTCTCTAGGCAAGAATACTGGAGTGGGTAGCCATTCCTTTCTCCAGATACTCTTCTTGACTCAGGGACCAAACCCGGGTCTCCTGCACTGCAGGCAGATTTTTTACTGTTTGAGCCACCAGGGAAGAATACAATATGTGTAGTATATAAATATCTCCTGTAATAGAGAAATAGAGGCACAAAGGCAAGCTGAGAATTATGTTCCATACTATGCCAGGAAATGTCCATGAATTATCTCTTAAGACCCTCCTAACTCTGTAGTAGCAATTTTTAGTAGCAATCTTCTGGACAATTTACGGACAAGGAAATCCAGGCTCCCAGAATCTAAGTTCTTTGTCTCAGGAAGCTAAGTGCTCACCATGAGCTCTGGACAAGAATTTCTGGCAGTCAGGACATCAAACAAGGCTCCTGACTCATCAGTCATTACCTGCCCTTCTCCCACTAGGTCAGAATGGTTTTGGAAAAAATGCAGTTATTAGCACATCTCCTTTTTTTTTCTCCTCTTAACACTGTTCTGGTGTCCATCAGGCCTTGCCCTCAGGGCAGGTAAGGAACTTGTTATCCCCCTTGGTGAAGGTTGTTTGTTTTTCTTAGCTGACTTCGTTGAATACGACGAGAATCACCTCTGGGTTTGGCTTCTGAAGTTAGACAGACTACCAGACTGAGTGCCCAGGACGTTCTTGGACGTTGAGTCCATAGAGTCTCAGGGACGATGGAGACGTGTTTTGCTCGTGAAGAAACCAAAGTTCAGGCAGGGGAAATGACCTAACCAGGGTCATACAGTCTGATGGTGGTAGACATGGGACTAGAACCAGGTCTCCGGACTCCAGCCCAGGGCCTCCCAGGATATAATCAATTAACCCCCGTGTTACTTTGGAATCTTTTATCTGCTTGGCTCTACCGTCATTTGAGTTGGGGATGTCATTCCAATCAACAGCCTTCTCTCTTCAAAAACAGAAAAGTGGATAAGGGGAAGGGGGTGGTGAGAAAAAGTGTTTTCGGCCTATGAAGGTGACTGATTCATTTCACCATCATTCATCTGATGCCCGCTCGGTGCCAGATACTGGGCATCCAGGGTACAGCAAAGACGGCTTCCAAAGATCAAAAATGGGTCTCTCCCAAGACCCGGCAGGCTCCGGGCCTTGGCTGTCTCCTCTCGGATTGGTCTCCCGGAGGGCCGCCAACCCCCATCCCCTCAGTCTCCCCGCCCCGCAACTGTCGGCTCCTGCAAGTTCCCACGTTCCCAGCACCCAGCGCAATGCCAAGCCCCAAGCTGGCGCGAACTAGCAGGACGAACACTCAATATACCGGCGCGGAGCTCGCCCGGGCTCCCGCGAGGCACGCCCCCAGTCACCAAGGCAACCGGGGAGGTGCTGACCCTTGACCCCGGGACCCCGCCCGGGGCCCCGCCCGGCCCCGCCCCGTCGCATTCTCGAGATCGACATGGAGAAGGCGAACCCGGAAGTGCCGCCGCCGCCCGCTCGGTGCTAGGAGCCGCCGGCCCGGCGAGGTCGAGCCGCGCGCCCACCGCCCTGCAGCCCGCCGCCCGCCGCCCCGCGGTCCTCTCGCGCCGAGGCAGCCGGGGCCCCCCCTCCCCAGGTCTCACTCCACTCCCCGCCCCCACCACACCCCCGCCCCGGGCGATCGGCCCCCGCCCCCACGCCCGCCCGAGAGGAGGAGCCGAGGCGCGGGGGAGGAGGAGGGAGAGGTTTGCTAGAGGGGGAGCGAGGCCGCGCGAGCCGGCGGCGGTTCGTATTACCGGGGTCGGGAGGAGGAGCCCGGCTGGGCCCGCGCGGACTCGCGCAGGGCGAGCGGGAGGCGCGGAGGAGGCGGGAGCGGGGCGGCCTGGTAGCGAGGAGGCCGGCGGGAGCCGGGGGCTGAGAATTAGGGCGTGGGGGCGCACTCCTTTCCTCCGCCGCCCTCCGCCGGGGCCTTGCCGCGGCCGGGCCTCCGGTGCCCGGCAGGCCCGGAGCCGCCCGCCGCTGCCGAGGGCCCGTCCCGGGGCGAGGCGGGCGGGCGGCGGAGCGTGGAGGTGCGGACGCGAGGCCTGGACGGCGCGGCCAGGTGATGCTGGGCCCCTGTGCTTCTGCAGAGGAAAGGGGACCCCCTTCCCACCACCAGCACCCAGAACAGCCGTGCCCCCGGGCTGCCCCAGAGGGAGTCGGGCAGCTGTGAGTTTGCCTGCCTCCGTTAAGTGTCCTTAGGATGCAGTGATCCAGGCATCAGGCTCTCCCTGCGGGAGGGGCTCTTCCTGCGCTGGTGAACTCGGTGCAGAGAAAAGGACAGAATGATGCTCTCCGAGCAAGCCCAAAAGTGGTTTCCGACCCATGTGCAGGTCACTGTGCTCCAAGCCAAAGATCTTAAGCCAAAAGGCAAAAGTGGCACCAATGACACGTACACGATAATTCAGCTGGGGAAGGAAAAGTACTCCACCTCTGTAGCCGAGAAGACCCTTGAGCCAGTCTGGAAGGAAGAGGCCTCTTTTGAGCTACCTGGGCTGCTAATGCAGGGGAATCCAGAGAAATACATCCTTTTCCTCATAGTTATGCACAGGTCCCTGGTGGGTCTGGATAAGTTTTTAGGGCAGGTGGCCATCAATCTCAATGACATCTTTGAGGACAAACAAAGAAGGAAAACAGAGTAAGTTATGTAATTTATTTTGAATTGGGGGAGCTTAGCTATTATCTGAATGGATTTTCTGTTCTTGGAAATTGTCTACTTGGGGCATTGGTTTTTGGACTGAAATATGACCCAGTTTTAAGCACCATATTTGCATAAATCTGAAGTAAAAATAGCCCTTGTGAAGACACTTTTTTTTTTAAGTGGAGTCTTTAATGATCAATTACTCTGGTTTGAGGTAAACCTCTTCAATAATTGAATATTTTGCGCAGGATTTTAAGTAAACTAACATTGTTTCACTACTTATAAGAGGACTGGGCCATAGTGTTGTTGATCAATTTAAATTATTACAATCTTTAAACATTACAATTTTCAGAAAATGGAACATCAGAAAAGTAAATCTGCCAATATGCCCTCTTCGATATAGATATATATATATATATTTTTAAATTTATTTTGTAGTTGAACTCTGAAGCTGTCAAGTGGTGAATTACCAAATTTAGAACTCAATATTTTATTTCAGCATTGTAAACATAGTTGGCTTTTATTTTAGCTCAGATTTCAGGGTTGGTACATCGTGGTGGAGTCTAAAGCTATTAAAAGAAAAAAGTTTTAAAAGTATGTACAGACATCCTCATTCTTGAACATAGTTCCTTCAAAGTCAGTTCTGCAAAGCCAGTGTGTTTAGACTGTGTTAAATGCTATCAGATTGGAAACAATGATTTAATTCTTGTGATGAAGTGACATATTCAGTAAAAACATGGGCTTTTTAATATGACTTCCAAACTTAGGTTAGATATATTCTAACTTAAAAAACCATAATATAAGTTAAAACTAGGATATTATGTCTTAAGTTGAAAAATAGTATGTTTTCTGAGATAGTGATACCCCTTTCTTATAATTACTCTAGTCTGAAAGAATGTTTGAAGTGGATGGAATTAATGGTAGGAAAATATAGGTTGAATTTGTAAGGGGATGTCACATTTCAAAAATAACTTTGCTGTTATAACTGATATTTATTTATGCTTTTAAAAACTTTCTTGAAGATCATGTTATTTTCTTATATTTTAAAACAACCATGTCATGTTTTTTCTATACCTACCTTCTTGCAGACTTCTCTTGATTGAAATTTTTACTTTCATTGAGAAAATGTTTTTAATCAGGTCTTTACCTAAGGACCTAAAGGTTTAATATATGTAAGGTAAAAGGGTAGAGAGATAAATAATACTAGGAATGCCAGAGGAAACTGAAGAGATGAAAATATTTTAGAAGGAGAGAAAATGGTTTAAATAAAGTGTAAAGTTGAATATATATCAGTGATTTTAATAATACTGGTTGATACCTATGAAGTAGCATTCAATTACCTCTGAGGAGTTCTTCATCAAATTTAAACTGAAAAATGGATAATAACTGACTAATTTATTGCAAATTGCCAATTTTGGATGACCTTACTAAATAATATTTAGAAGTGTTTTGAATGTAAACTTTTTAAGTTTATTGCATCTTCAAATTTGATACTGCACTTACAGTACTTTTAATGTTAATGAATGATATACTACAGGCCTTCTCTGAAATATAAATGTTCCAAATGAAAGTAGGCCCAACTGTGAACCCAGGGATTCTGAAGATGGAATACACTTTTAAAGTTTCTTCTTATTTTACTCCTTATCTTTGGCAGCATCACAGTTACAATAAATTTGGCTGTAAGCAGTACTCTAATATCGTCGTCTCCATACAGAAATTCTCTGTTGGCTACTAAAAAAAGGATTAGGACTTTTGGGGAAGAAAATGCGTTTTAATGTTATCAACAGCATTCAAAGTGATTTTCAGGTTATTAAATCCCTAATATTTTCTTTGTGGATAAATGGAGACTACATATTTGATGAGATTTCTTTATTTGTAATATTTCTCATTTTTAATATAGTTAATAGCTTCCTTTTGCAGCACAACTATACATATGGCCCAGTAAGAGACAGACTTGAGCTACCAGTATATTGCAAGAAAGATATTTAATATTCTGCACATTGCTGAGCCTTGTCAGCATATTCCCAAGTGCTTTTTAGAAAATGGGTATGGGTGATGAAGGCGACCAGCTGATTTGGAAGTCCCACGAAACTGCTGGGTGTGACACTTTCTACTCTTGACACTAAAGACAAGGATTTACAGCTTGTCTTCCATGATGAGCAAAGAAGTGTGGTGGCTAAAAGTATCATTTGATTTATTTTTATACCTTGAAATTAAAAGTTTTTTCCTTCTTTCAAGGAGAGGGATAAAGGGCCTGAGCCAGAACACTTTGATGAGTGGGACCTGGAAAGAGAACTTTTCTGTATCTCCCGTTTTAATGGGCATCTGGGCTGGTTTGGGCACAAGATTTAAGAAAACAGTACAATCCTTAATAATAGAATGGTGAATTGTTTATGCTATTATGTTGAATTGATTGATTTTTTTTTTAACAGCAGAAGTGGGCGATGTTGATTTTTTTGTTTGTTTTTGATGCTCATGAACAGTAATAATCATCCGAGCCCCTAAGTTAGGTATGACTCAAACACGTGCAGGTTTTGGGACTTGTGTGTGCGGCTGTGTGGTGCACCTGCGTCCTGGCCTCTGGCACCCTCCTGCCAATCTTGTCCCATTTCTGACCACACAGCGCCAATTGCTTGGGAATAGTTCCCACATGTGTGGTGGTTTTTGAACATGGACCTGTGCCCACTCAAAAATTGAACAGAGGCCATATACAGTTTAAATCTAGCACTCCAGAGGTGAAAAAATTAAATCAGCATTAATCCACTAAACCTCAAATGCTGTGTCTTCCTTTTATCTTTTTTAGAAGCCAGGGAAAACAAGTGCTGTCTCTGGAATGATTCTTGAAGGTCTCATTAAGACTTCCCTGTTATATCACTTTCCAAACAAAGCAGCTAGAGTTATTTGTCATGCCTATATTTTAAGTTGGTATATTTGTTAAAAGTTCTTTGCAGTTGGGTCTTGGGGTTTTTTTGTGTCTGTGTTTTACTTTTTTTTGGTCAAGAAGGATGGAAGACACTGTATTTAGAGTTTATATTCAAACACTGACTTGCTTTTATCCATTAAAGCTTACCTAAGTCTTCAGCTTTTCTTAACCAGAGAACAAAATGGTGCAACATACACACAGACATACACAGAGTTGTAGTATTGTCGTTTTAAGAATATAGCTCTAGAAATGAAAATTCAGTAAACATTTATTTAGTGCAAGGAAAATGGCCTTCAAGAAGCTTACACTCCGGCAAGACAAAAACTATGTTGCCCTTGTGATTGAGTCTCCTGATTAAATACAGTGTCCTGTGATATACAACCTGGTATGCATTTAACCTTATTAACATATATGTGGTTCATTAAATACAAAAGAACTACTATTTTCATGCAGCTGTTACTGGTCAGCTTTGTCTGTTTTCCTTGTTGACTCCAGTTTGACATTAAGAAGCTACTTAGTCTCTGTGCCTGAGTTTCCTCTTCTGTGAAATAAGGATTTTGGACTAAAATTCTGTTAATGATTTTTTTCCCCTCAGATTTATTATGCTTTGTTACATACACAGATCTGACATACTTGGTGTTTTTGTTTGGTTCTGTTTTGTTTGGGGTGGGGGCACATTTTCTTGCAAGGTGGACTCTCTTATTTTCTGAATAACTTGCAGTATTAACAGAGCATCTCTTATGGGTCGTCCATCAGAAGGATTCGTGACACCCTCCCCCCACCCACCCCCTCTCCGCTCCTAAAATGCTCTGTTTTCCAAAACTGTGAGTTAATAATTGGGTATATAACCTTGCTTTGCTTTCAGGCTTTGTGAGTGTTCAACTTTGTGTTGTTGAAGGTTCTCTATTCACAGAGTTTATTGCTGTTATTTTTTATTTCTAGTCTCCAAGTCTTCACATTTCACCATTTGCCTCAGATAAAGGGTTTTCTCTATTTAGGGTCTCAGGTTAAGGCTTTCTGTTATAAGACTTTCTGTTTTTTAAAAGTTGCTTGTTTTGATGCAGCTAGATCTTAAACTGATTAAATTGAAAATATTTCACTTGCATGTTACTTTCTAAGATGTAGCTGGTATACACACAGAGACACACACACACACACACATACACACATATATATTATGTGCCTGGACACACACACACACACATACATACATACATACATACATACATACATATCCTGGAAAGATCTTTGAAACTAGTGTTCCACTTGATAGTAAATGTAGCTTCTTCTGGTGTCTTCTGTAAAATTAGATCTGAGTTTTTTAAGAAAATTTAACACATGCAGAGCTGTATTTAAATAATGACCTGTTTGCAGAAATGGATATTATTCTTCATTGTTTAAGTAATGTGAAAACATTGTAGGAACTCTCATCTCTGCTGGAGTTTGTAGTTTTTTTGGCTGTTTGCCCTGTAGACTGACCATTTATGACACCAACAACTGGAGAAGTTTTCATGGATAAAAATACTGTAAATAAACCAAAATTAATTTTGCATTTTATACATCATTTGAAAATGGGCAGCGTAATTCACTCACGTGACTGAAAGCATAAGTTCTGGGTCCAGTTAAAATAAGTTTTATTTGGCATTGTCACAGTAGCAAGTTATTGAAACAGGGATTCTAAGAGGAAGCACTTAAGCTTTCTTTTTTTCTTTAAAAATGCTTTACAAGATTTATTACCATTTGTCACTTCTTGCATTTTACTTATTTTGCATATTTTATTCAGGAAGAGGCTTTGACCTATTTTACATAAATCTAAATTACATTGTGGGCCTCCCCATTGGCTCAGCAGTAAAGAATCCACCTGCCCTGTAGAAGCTGCAGGAAACACAGGTTCGATCCCTGAGTGGGGAAGATCCCCTGGAGGAGGGCATGGCAAGCCACTCCAGTATTCTTGCCTGGAGAATTTCATGGACAGAGGAGCCTGTTGGGCAACAGTCCATGGCATGGCAAAGAGTCGGACACGACTGAAGTGACTTAGCGCACAGACACACAATTTACATCGTAAGCAATTTTCATGATGAGCAAACTGTATGGGGTAGTCTCCCATGTTAACAGAATTCTTTTAATAGCTTTTACAGAAGAACTGTTTTGGCTCAGAGGCTGAATATTATATTATTAAAAGTTTGATTGTTATTTATTATTTTAAGGTGCTCAAAAAATAGTATGTATTGATGAATTATTTCAGGGTCTCTACCTCAATGTCTTTTAATGCTAAAAAATATTCTTCAGCCATGAGCCACATTTGGACTAGATGGAAACATAATAGCTAGTATTGATAAGAAATTTTGATGCGTGATTTTCAAATCATGAAAGAAAAAGTTGTCTAAATAGCTTTTCAAAAAAGACTGATTCCTTCTGCATGTGATGCATGGCAGAGACCTCCCTGTTTTTTTAAATGAAGCCATGAATGAAACCAGAAGCACTCTGGCTGACAGTTTCTCCTTCAGTGCTTAGATTGCCTTGATGTAGAGTAACTTTACCTGAAAAGCAATTTGTATACAACAGAGCTCGGTAATCCTCTCTTCATTACATATTACAACCCAGTTTTTCCTTCTCTTTAAGGTGGTTTAGATTAGAATCCAAACAAGGAAAAAGAGCCAAAAACAGGGGTGAGATAAAGGTCAATATTCAATTTATGAGGAACAATATGACAGCAAGTATGTTTGACTTATCAATGAAGGACAAAACAAGATCACCTTTTGCAAAATTAAAAGATAAGATGAAAGGTAGAAAAAATGATGGGACATTTTCTGATACATCTTCTGCAATCATTCCAAGTTCTCACATGCCTGATGCCCATACTGAATTTTCAAGTAGTGAAATACAGATGAAATCTAAACCAAAAAGCCTTTCCTTTTGGGTCCTCAGCGACTCTCTTCAGCACATTCAATGTCTGATTTAACTGGGGCCCACACGTGCTCGGAGAAGCCGAAGTCTGGCACCGTTGCTCAAATGCATCTTCTCGGCCGCCAGATAGATTCCTGTGGAGCAGTTCCGGAAAGTGGTAAGTGATGTACGCGTTCTTTCTAGCTGATCCTGTGTGATCTGAACTGCCTTCTTAATTTTTAAAGTTTGACTTCTAAAGTTAGTAAAAAATGGAGGTTTCTTGCTAGCATTTTGTAAATTAGTCATCAGATATTCACTGAGTACCTACTATACTGAAAGTTGGTAAGTTTAAAGACAGAACTGGTCTGAATTCAATACTGTATTTATAGAATTAGATAATAAAATTGAGGCTTGGTCTCTTTACATGGCCTGGTTTCTTTTTTTTTCTTTTTTTAACTCTCATTTCTCCTGTCTCAGAAGCCTGAAACATAAATGAATATTCCATTTCATCAGAATTTTCCTAAAAAGAATCTTACTGTTCAGAAGTAAGAAAGTAAATTTAATACTACTGATGAAAAACAATGAGAATTTCTATAGCACTGTAATGCTGAGCAGAACCTTTAGTTTTGACATTATAATTTGTTTATGTGATTGTTTCATTCTGAGCTGAGTAAGTTACTAATTGTCCAGCAAGATACTAATTGTTATTAGCCTACATACTGCTGTACCTTAGCATTTTAAGATTGTTTTCCGTGATTATTTTAAAAGGGTAATATCTTTAAATAGCTAATTGCTCTCATTCTGAAAGCAGCAGTATGCACACAGGATGTGTCAAATAGTGTGATATAATGTGTCACTGATTACGTACTAACTACAAAATTGTTTGCAGGAAGTCTCAAATCTCCACACAGAAGAACATTAAGCTTTGATACTTCTAAAATGAACCAGCCTGACAGCAGTGTGGATGAAGGTGAATCGTCTTTCGGAAGACAAAATGACCCATTTACAAATGTGACTGCTTCATTACCCCAAAATTTGCAACACTGCCAAGGAAGAAAAATCCATTTGAAGAAAGCAGTGAATCATGGGACAGCAGCGTGAATTTATTTTCAAAATCAATTGAAGTAAGAAAAGAAAACAAGAGAGAAAAAGGGAGAAAGTCAGCCTCTTTGAAAGAGTGACTGGAAAAAAGATAGACGTTCTGATAAACTTAACAACGGGGGAGCCGATAGCCCTTGTGACTTGAAATCACCAAATGCGTTTAGTGAACATCGGCAGGACTATTTTGATTATGAGTCAACTAATCCGTTTACAACAAAATTCAGGGCTTCAAATATAATGCCATCTTCAAGGTAAGCTTAAATGTGGGGAAGTTGTGCTATTTTGGAAAATATTATACTTGAAAGTATCAAATATCCTTTTAAAATTCCTTTCACTTTATTTGAGAAAAATGCTAATCTTGTTTTTATAATTAATTTTGGAGCCAGGCAGTGTGTACATCTTTGGAACTGAACTTTTTATCTTAGAAGGATAAAAGATTCTTAATCCCCACCGCACTATATTTCTTTCTACTTAACGCTGGCCAGAAACTCTCAGAAACTTATGGAGAAAGCTACGTAGCTTTTGATGAGGTGTGGTGAGAGGGAATCACCAGTGGGTGCTAATTCAAGCCAGAAATCTAAGTGATGAGTTGGGTTTCTAGATGTTATTTTTCATTGATTGGTTGTGATCCAGTAGTAGCCTATGGACTATTCTTTAAGAAATCCTGTTTTAAGTTAAGTATTAATGATTTTTGCTCAGTCATGTCTGACTTTTCCAGACCCTATGGACTTGAAGTCTGTCATGTTTCTCTATCCTTGAAGTCCATGGTTTTCTTTGTAGGTGTTGACTGTCCTTATTAAGGGCTTCCCAGTGGCACTGCTGGTAAAGGATGCACCTGCCAATGCAGGAGACTGCAGAGACATGGGTTCAGTCCCTGGGTCTGGAAGATACGCTGGAGGAGGGCATGGCAGCCCACTCACGCTTTCTTTCTTGCCTGGAAAATTCTGTGAACAGAGGAGCCTGGCAGGCTGTTGCCAGTAGGATCACAAAGAGTTGAACATGACTGAAGCGACTTAGCATGCACATACATCCTTATTAAATGGCTATTTGGAGTAATGTTTATTGGAATCCAGTGAACCTTGGGGGTTCTATAAATACATCACAGAGTATCTGTAATGATGACTTATAGAAATAATCTATCATAATAAGGTTTTCAGTTATGTTAATAGTACTTTTCTAATTCCTTAGTACAGATTGGAACTGTATGGCTTAAGTAAGATGATGCATTTTGCAGAAGTGAATGGTAGAATAGCTGATTAAGGAAACCTCAAGCAAAAAATAAGATGGATCTATTGGAATCTTGTGCAGCTATCATGGAGGAGCATGGTAGACTGTTTGCCATGAAACATAGACTTTCTTTCCCGAAGCAAGAATGTATGGTGGTCAGACTCCAGTGAGAAACCTCCTCCGTGGCTCTGTGACCTCTCTCAACTTCCACATCTCTGTCTTTGAAATAAGGAAAATGAGACGTTCTCAGTAGGATTGGGGGACGATAAATGATAAAGTATGTGTCATAAAGCCAGGCCCCAAATAGGGAACCCATAAACAGTGGTTGCTGTTACGTTTTATATAGTGCCATGTCATATTCTGTTCAAGATGTTGCTTTGTTTTGTCCCACTATAAACAGAAAATAGTGCTAATAATCGCCCTTTTAGGCTTGTGATCTCCTGCCTGTCTTCTGATCTCTTAAAACATGCGTTTAGAGTTTTCCAGGGAAAGCTAGTATTTCTTTTGTCTTCTCTTATCAAAATAAATGGTTATTCACTATAGCTTTGGAAAGTGTTGTTCAGTTTTCTTTATAGACTATACTTCAAAGAAATATGTTTTTATCATATGGTATTAATATTTTGTTGAGAAATCCATAGTTTTGATATGCTATTCTCAAATATTTCATTTTGTTATTTTACATACTGTACTTCACATATTGCGTTAAGAAACTACAGAGGTAAATAGATAAAGTAGTTTGCTTTTTTCTCCCTCAACTGAACTTTTTTGAACAAAGTTATTGCCAAGAACTATCTAAGATAACTTAGAGACTGGATAATTTACGTGATTTTGGAGTCAAATGAAAGCAAAAACAATGGGACGTGGTAGGAAAATGATTTTTAAATTAGGCAGTATGTGGAAAAATAGGTGTCCTCAAATTTTTAATTGCCTTATACTTGACTATTTACATGAACTTAAAAATCAATGTTTTAAAAGTGAGTGTGGCGTTTTGCCAAATTGAGACTTTGTTTTGGGTTACTTCAGTATTAATGCTATGCCTATCAAAATTAGAGTTGTAATCCTAAAGGAAATCAACCCCTGAATATTCACTGGAAGGACTGATGCTGAAGCTCCAATACTTTGGCCACCTGATGTGAAGAGCTGTCTCATTGGAAAAGACTCAGATTCTGGGAAAGACTGAGAGCAGGAGGAGAAGGGACAATAGAGGATGAGATGGTTCAATGGTGTCACCGACTCAATGGACAAACTCTGTGAGATAGTTAAGGACGGGAAGCCTGTTATGCTGCAGTCCATGGGATTGCAAGAGTCAGACACAACTGGTGACTGAACAACAGCAGGATGATAAATGTATAAAATGATTGCAAGTAGTGAAAAAACAATAGGGTTTTTCATTTAAAAATTTTCTCTTCTTCATACTCATAAGATGCCAACTATGAAGACAAAAACATCTGTAGATTCCTTTGAAGTTACTCTTTTTATGTCACAAGCCATCTTTGTGGTAAATGGAAAACATTTGCGGTAAAGGGGTTTGTTGTTGTTTCGTCACTAAGTCATGTCCAATTCTTTGTGACCCCATGGACTATAGCCCACCATGCTCCTCTGTCCTCTGCTAACTCCTGTAGCTTCCTCACATTCATGTCCTTTGGGTTGGTGATGCTATCTAATCATCTCACTATCTGCTGCCCCCTTCTTTTGCTTCAATCTTTCTCAGTATCAGGGTCTTTTACAGTGAGTCAGCTCTTTGCATCAGGTGGCCAAAGTATTGGAGCCAGCTTCAGCATCAGTCCGTCCAATGAATATTCAGGACTGATTTCCTTTAGGATTGACTAGTTTGATCTCCTTGCAGTTCAAGGGACTCTCAAGAGTCTTCTCCAGCACCACAGTTCAAAAACATCAATTCTTCAGCACTCAAGCCATCTTTATGGACCAACTCACATTATACATGACTACTGGAAAAATCAGTTTTGACTGTACGGAACTTTGTCAGCAAAGTGATGTCTCTTTTAATACACTGTCTAGGTTTTTCATAGCTTTTCTTCCAAGGAGCAAGTGTCTTTTAGAGGTAAATTAATAGAAGGATTGACTACAAAGAGATCTAGGAAGACAGTGCATTTCCAATTTTTGGAAAGCAACTTTGTCTCAAGTGGAGTTAGAAAGGATATAGTTAAGATAGTTTGGTCTGTTCATATTTTCCCTTCCAGCAGCATTCCTTAGTTATATGGGACATTTTTGATTTCTGAACATCTAAACCAAATGCACTTTTGAAACTATAGACTCGCATCACTAGGACACATGCTGTGAATTATTTTTTTCCCAGTAACGCTAAATAGATCTCTTTACAGAGTCTTCAGGATGCCTGTGACCGATGTCTATGAGAAAGCCGAACAAAGTGAAGGTTGAAATACATAGGTGTGGAACTCAATTTTGTTCTTTGAGTAAACTGGCCCCTTGTGATCTCAGATACGTGGGAACCATATTGTTACCCTCTGGCTGAATAATGTGTGTGATCACAACTGGAGAATTTTCCTTATGCCAAAAAAATTGTACTAAGTATTAAGGAACACTTCCTTGAAAGTTAGAGTTTTTATTTGTAAGTAAAGTCGAGCTGAAGAAATCAGCTAGTAATCACAAGTTACTGCATTTTGCTTCTGTTCTTGGAATAGATTCCATAGTTGTAGGTAAAACTGAGAGAGGAAGTGAGCTAGCTTTGTTGGATTACTTCAACAAAGAGAAGGGCTTTTTGAAATCTCTTTCCCCGCAACTGCTAATTCTCAGTCTCTTTCCTCTTACCTACCCCCACTTCTCTGAACAGAAGTAACTGTTCCTTGTGCTGCAGCCTGGCCTTCCCAAGGCCTTCCTTGCTGTGGGCATCCCCCTGTTCACTAATCTGACCACTTTACCCCTCTCACCTCCATGAACAACATGATGACAGAGCCTCCTTTTCATTCATCTTTTAACCCTGAATCTCTAGCATAATAGTAGGTAGCGGGTATTGGAAAGCAGGTTTTGAATAAATGAATATGGTATAGCAGATGGATTTCCTAAAATACTAGTATCATCCCCTCGTTCTCTTAGCTCCCTCCTTCCAGCTCAGTGTGAGCTGTGAAGGTCTTTCTGATAGACCAGCAACAGATCCATAGATGCAGATGTGTGTGTTTTTATTTACAACTAAATATGATTCCACTCCAGTATTCTTGCTTGTGAAATCCCATGGACAGAGGAGCCTGGTGGGCTTCAGTCCACGGGGTTACCAAAGAATCAGACACGACTTAGTGACTAAACAAGAGCAAGAACAGATGACTAGAAATCTAAATGAGTCTTGCTGCTGCTGCTGCTGCTAAGTCGCTTCAGTTGTGTCTGACCCTGTGGACCCCAGAGATGGCAGCCCACCAGGCTCTGCCATCCCTGGGATTCTCCAGGCAAGAACACTGGAGTGGGTTGTCATTTCCTTCTCCAATGCATGAAAGTGAAATGTGAAAGAAGTCGCTCAGTCGTGTCCGACTCTTAGCGACCCCATGGACTGCAGCCTACCAGGCTCTTCCGTCCATGGGATTTTCCAGGCAAGAGTACTGGAGTGGGGTGCCATAAAGGACTATTAAAATGTAATATTCATATTCTGACTGGCACATTTCTGAAGTTTGTTAAGAATTCTGTATTCTAATAGATTACCAGCTGCAATAAACAACCTTAGATCTCATTGGCTTGTTCCAGTAAAAGTTTCTCTCTCCTTACCATGACACGTGAGTACCTTGCTCCATCCTGTTTCTTGGCTCCACACAGCTGCTCAGGAACCAGGCTCCTTCCTGTGTGACACTGCTGTTTAATGTGCGTCCCCCAAGGCTGTGCAGCAGAGAAGAAGAGTGGAGGATTGCGTGGATGTCTTCATGCGCCAGGCCTGGCAGTGGTGCCCGTTACTTGTTCCACGGGTGTTCCATTGGGCAGTGTTCAGCCATGGCCTAGCCAGAGTGCAGCCAGTTAAGAAACATGGTTTAGCTGCAGACCCAGAGGAGAGTACTGGGCTTGAGTGCACAGTAGTGTGTGTGTCCTGGATGCCAGCTCTAGGAAGTCTCGATAATATTCTAACACTTGGTGTGCTGTGGAAGTGCTGCTAGACATGTATGTGAAAGTGTAGCTGGAATTCTTATCATTTCCAGAAGAATGTTTTATCAGTTAACTATTGGTGTTGTTTGTGTTTTAAAATTGCTGCTGCTCCTATTTTTAATTACAAATCACAGGTGGTTTAGCAGCATCAGTATCAGCTAATGTTACATGATTAACCCTACAGTTAAATAAAAGTGATATTTTTACATCAGCAATATTTAACTTTGCAAAAACCAATATTCCTGAATGTTTAGTACACCATTTTCAATAATTTGTTCATGACTAATTCAACACTGGGCTATTTTCCCTCTGGAAAGTGGAAATAGGTAGGTATGTTCACCAAAGCAGATTTGCCTTTTTTTTTTTTTTTTTTTTAAGAAGAGAGTCACAGCTAGACTGTTCTCTTAGGTGGGGACAGGTGACCAAGTTCTGGCTTACTGAAGGCTTAGTGGGAAAGAAGAATGGTCTGTCCTCCATATCCCTGGGTTTGCATCCATGGAATTGAGCAATCTTGGGTCAAAAGTATTTGGGGGAGAAAATTCTAGAAAGTCCCAGAAAGTAAAACTTGAACTTGCTGCTTGCTGGCAGCCATTTATACAGTATTTACAACTATTCACATAGCACTTAACATTGTGTTGAGTGTTACAAGTAATCTAGAGAAGGATGTGGGTAGGTTACACGCAAATACTAGGCATTTTTATATAAGAGGCTTGAACACCTAGAGAGTGGAGTAATCTGGAGTCTTAGAACCAATACCCTACAGATAGCAAGGGGGTGATTATATACCAGTTTTAGGGCTAGTCCATGAAAACCTTCTATACAGCCTACCATATTCCTCGCTAGGCTTGTGGGCTAAATCTGGCTTGCTGCCTGGTTTTTGGAAATAAGGTCTGATTGGACTGCAGTTTGCCCATTTGTTTATGGATGCTTTTGTGCTGTAATAGTAGAGTTGAGTAGTTATGACAGAGACTGTATGACCCACAAAGTCAAAAATATTTATTACTTGACCTATTAAACAGATAATCTGCTGAACCTGTACTAACTAGATGGAGGTCTTTGGAGAGCCATAGATAGGGTCCCTGAATGCATGTGGAAGGCCACCTCATAAGCAACAACAACTGCTGAACCTTGTGAATAATAAATTTTCAGAATATTACTGTGATGTTTGCATTTATGTATTATAGCACGTAGCATCGTTATTTAGAGTTTAGGTCATAATGCCTCTTGTTCTGTTTAAGGAAGCCTAATTCAAAACACTTTCAGCGTCACTGGTTTGCAACACCAGATCCAAACTTCTGTTTCTGATCGTCAAGGATTACTGTGTTTTAGGCTGTGCTTAACTATTGAGCTTTTGTTTTACTGTACTTCACCTCTCTGTTCCAAGTGGGTTCATTTCCTTATTGCACCTCTTTACCCTGAGGTCTCTAAGCCTGCCAGTTCCGTTCCTTGGCTCAGCTGTGGAATGCACTCTTCACTTGTCTCTGAGTGTCCTCAGACTATCCTTGATGTTGAAAACTCTTTAATCCTATCTTGATGGATAACATAGTATTCCCTTCTGTGGAATTCTGATATAGAACGTAATTGCCGAACAATGTTTATTCTGTCTCAGTTTTAGTTTTCCCAACTAACCTGTGTGAAGTACTGAACAGTTGTGCTGTATCTTCTTTTGTGGGTGCCTGCAGCATCCAGGGGCTTCCCAGATGGCTCATCGGTAAAGAATCCTGCCAGCCCAGGAGGGGCAGATTGGATACCTGGATCGGGAAGATGCCCTGGAGAAGGACAGGGTAACCCACTCTGGTATTCTTGCCTGGAAAACCCCAGGGACGGAGAAGCCGGCGTGCGACAGTCCATGGGGTAACAGAGAGTCAGACACGGCTGAGCACGTGCGCGCGGCACCGAGACCCCTGCACGTCCTCGGTGCTGACTATCACGAGCGCCTGGGGTTTTTTTGTTCTGTTTTGCTTAAATCTTAGTTGAGTCCTACTGCAAGGCTAAATTAGAATCTTCAGTGGGTAAGCCCAGAAATAAAAGTCAGTGTTAGAAAAAAATTCTTGCTGCTGATTCTCAGGCTTAAAAATTGTTGATCTGAATTACGTCGTCTCTTTCATAAAAGTTCAGTAAGTACATATGAACAGGAATCAGGAGTTGTGCTGGTAAACTCATAGTTGAAGAGACAGTTTAGTCATGTTAGCTTTGTCTGCAGGGCAGACAAAGTAGAGGATCAGTGAGGAGATCAGCTTGACTAAGGGATGTGGAGAGGAGTATATATTTGGTCGAATGGCTAAGAAACAATTATAGTAGGCATTGAAGATCAAGCAGAAAGTTCTGACTGTTGAGTATTTATGGCATCTGTGTATGGATTGTTTTTTAGGATTCAGGTGACACCTAGGCATCAGTCGTGATGAACAACATTTAAAAAACATGCTTGTGTTTGTACGCTACCTGTAAGAAATTAAACCTCGATTTGTGATGTGTATTCTTCTGAGGTTCCAGTTTAGGCCTGAAGAACTCCTCCTGGTTAAGGGAAGTCATTCATACAAGGAAAAAATTTGTAGTGTATGTCTTATTCTGAAATTAAAAAAATATATAGTCAAGAACATAAGCGTACTCTGTAGGATGAGCTAATGCTGTTTGAGCTTAGAGGCAGCTCATTGAAGAGCAAGACCTTATGGGAGATATTTTTACCAGAGAATTTTGTTTTGGGAACATCCTCTTTAAGACCTGCACAAAGAACCTGCTTTCCCTTCATTATTTTCTGCCTTATTGTAGTTGTGAAAACCATGTAAACAGACTCTTAGTTGTGCTATGACAACTTAATGGTATATTGTATAATACCATTCCTAGTATCCTTGACTTTATTAGAATGTGTATGCCTGTGTTTCCCTTTGCAGTATTTGCTGTGGAAGAATCTGTCCACTTCTTAGCTCTGAACTTAAGCCAGTTATTTTTTAGGGCAGTGCATAATGTCTGAGATCAAGATCTCATATTTATCACATGTACTTTACAATTTTGCATAATAGTATCAGTTCAGTTCAGTTGCTCAGTCGTGTCCAACTCTTTACAACTCCATGGACTGCAGCACACCAGGCCTCCTTGTCCATCACCGACTCCTGGAGTTTACTCAAATTCACGTCCATTGAGTCAGTGATGCCATCCACCCATCTCATCCTTTGTCGTCCCCTTCTCCTCCCGTCTTCAGTCTTTCCCAGCATCAGGGTCTTGTCCAGTATCTTTGATGATTATAACATGCCTTTCTTAGCAGCTGCAAAAAAAGAAAAAGAGTTACCTAGAGTATATATTTAAATATGTTTCTGATTTTCACAGCAAAAATCACCACAGGCTTTTGAGCATGTAACGATTATTATGAAGTTGTATAATATGCCCATTAAAAAATAGGCTTATGTATTTATTTTTCAGTTATAGTAAACAGATCATCCTAAAGAAAAGACCTTATTCATAGTTTTAAAGCCATCATTTTTATAATTTTCCTTACTTTTTTTCCCTATTTAAATTTAAAGCACAGTCTTTGGTTTAATAAACCTCACCCCACATAAGGTTTATTTTAATAGCAGTGGTTACTTTTTGTCCATATTTGTCTAATGTTAAAGATAATCTTCCTGTTATTCATGGCAGTCTATAAATCTTTTTACACAGCTGACAATTTGTAGCTTCATTTATGAGACAGAAAACAAAAACTTTTGAGATGATTTTTAGAGCCATTAATCCATTAGTGGCCAGGGATTTACAGAATGTAACTAATGAAAGCATGACTGGGAGCCTGAAATATGTGATGTGATTAGTTCCCTTAACACTAACTAGAACTTTTATGCTTAACTCCCCAGATAACGACTTGAAACTTTTTTACCCTTTGTCATCCTAATACTCATTATAATAGCTCTCATTAATTGGTACATCTCCCAATGGGTTAATTTGAAGATACCAACCATGCTATCCTTTTGCTAACTTACTAATGCAAATTGATATTTATAGACTTCAAAATTGAAAACAAAAAGCCCTAACAGAAAAGGACAAACTTTGCTAAGTTATTATTATTTTGAGCTGAGAGATTGAGATACACAGAGAATCTATAGAGAAAAGAAAACAAGCCAAAAAAAAATCCATAAAAACTACTGTAGGCTAATAAACTGATGTGAAAATTTCTCAATTTACAGCACTTGACAGGTGCTAAAAGAAAAGCATCTTTAATTTTAATGTGTTGTTAGGACCTCTTTAGAGAGACTGTACAAGTTATTAACAAGGTCCTCTGAGACAGGAGACGGGTAATTAACAAGACCTATGGAGATATAGTTTAGGTAATTAACGAGCTCTTAGGCACTGGACACAGGATAACACATAGCGAGTCCAATAGTTAAAGAGAACAGGTTGTTATGATATGATCAAATACAAGGTGTAGAATGTAAGTCTTGAAGTTTCTGATAGGAAAATATTAAGATTTTATTCTAGTGACCTTAATGCACTAATTTTTATAAATCAATATGTAAACTTTTTGCTTTAAGATAGAATTTGAGATAATTATTTCTTTGTAAAATCAACAAGCAAGGAAGTGTGTTACATATCGATTAATAATTTCATTGATTGCCATTAATGAACTTTGAGAACAATACGTTGGAAGGACATAGCTTCTGTGATTGGTACTGTGTGCTGTGCGTAGTCACTTATTCGTGTCCGGCTTTTTGCGACCCCATGTACTGTAGGCCCCCAGGCTCTAAATTTAGACTATATTCTGTTTATTTTTCACCTAAGGGTTGTTGACTAAAACTGGCTGTTCCAAATGGGCAGTCTACTTTCTTTGACCACTTTAAAACAGTCAGGATCTAGGCCAGAGAGGACTGTCCTTCATCAGTTTTAGTTTTTACATAATACACAAGGGTCCTTCCCATCATGCTCTTAGGCTACCTTTAAGTCTGAGATTAGATGGTCTCAATTTCAGATACTTGGTCTAATTATTTCCTATGTAAATTTGAGATTGTTGGGGTATGAGTTGAGATCTGTTTCAGAAAACCCCCAGTCTGTAAGCTGTTATTAAAACATGCTATACTCTAAAGATTAAGAATATGAAGAAAGCCCTTGCAGGTCTTCTAATTCATTCCGTTGCTTCCTCTGTGTTGTCTGCTCAAGACCATCAGGATGATTTTTTCTGAATTTCAGATCTCATAATCCAATGATGTTTTCAATTTTCATTATTTTTGGATGAATAAGCTAGAACTATGTCTCGTCCTGGGATATAGGAGGAGCCTGGTGGGCTACAGTCCATGGGGTTGCAAAGAGTCGGACATGACTGAGCAACTACACTTTGCTGTATATAAGGATAGCAGACGTTATTAAGATACGAATCCTGCTCTAAGAGCTCATCAAAACAGGCACATAAAAATTAGGTCTAAATTCCATGCTAAGGACTGGACATTGTATCAGCATTGGGGTACTATGAAAGATTTTTAAATTGGGTTGTGGTACCATCAGAGTAATATCTTCAGTATTCTGTAGCATGGGGATTTCCTGGGGCCAGGAGTGGCAGCAGGGAGGAGGCCTTGGAGCAAGAGAACCAGTTAGGGAGTTACCATGATTGTTGAGGTGAGAGTTTGATAGAGGTCACTTGCCAGTGAAGATGGAAAGAAGAGAACATCTCTGAGATACATTTCTGGAGTAACATAGATGAGATTTGACCATTCTGTGTGTGTGCAGGGGAGGGATGTTGGGGGACTGGTAAAGGAGAAAAAACGAGGAAGATCATTTCAGTGATGTGTCTTTAATCAGTGTCTTAAATTTGATGAATCACAGAACTGTAAAAACTGTATGGTAGCAATGTCAGATCTTTAGTCTTTGAATCAAACTTGGCATTCCAGTCTTGATAAAGAGGTTTGAATTTTTGTGTTTTTAATGTGATGCTGTTTATTTTAGAATTTTGTTTTTAGAGAATAAGAATTACATATTTTGAGTTATTGGAGACAAGGAAGTTAGTATCAACCTAATAACAGTTCATTAGAGTTTGTTTTTGAAACCTGGAAAATACTTGGGCGTCTTTGAACTCAGGAATGCACATTTCTATAACTGCTTATGGACTCATGCATTTAAAATGTATTCACCTTAACACTGTTACTACTACATGCATTTCTCTCCAGTGCCTTTGGCTTTACCAATCTTGCCCCCTTGGGATCCCTTTGTCAGTTTCTCACTAAAAGAATAACTTTTCTTTCTTTTATGCTTTTCCCTTCTCTGGGCACCACTTTTGCAGGCTTCCTGCTTTGATGTTTAGAGCATTTCATTTTGGACTACTGTGTCCACATCACCTGTGGTTACCCTTCATAATGATAAAGCTCTAATTTTTTAAATACAGGTGCTATTTCTATATGTTTAACATGTGATGGTAGTGTTACCTGTGGTCAGAGTGTTTTAAGTAGCTCCTCGTGATAGAAATTAATTAAGTCGATTTGGAATTGATAGAAAGCAATTAATTTGATTTGGAAATCATCTTCCTTATATGCATTTAGCTAGTTTCTAAGAATATTAGGATTCAGACATTTGACATTTGTCTCCTTGAACTTATATTTTAAGATAAATTATTTATCTTTGATTTGATATGCTAAATACAATTCAGTATTCTATAACAGAGGCTTCCCAGGTGGCTGAGTGGAAAAGAATCTGCCTGACAGTGCAGGAGATGCAGGAGATGCTGGTTCAATCCTGGGTGAGGAAGATCTCCTGGAGGAGGAAATGGCAACCGACTGCAGTATTCTTGCCTGGACAATTGCATGGACAGAGGAGCTTGGTAGGCTGCAGTCCATGGGAGCGCAGAGTCCAGCGTGACTTAGTGGACTGTGTGCGCACACACACAGATCATATAACAGATAATTATTATAATGTAAATGTATACAAGTCAATATAAATATTAAAGTACAGTATTATGTAACTACTTTAAATATAGTATATAGCAAATAAAAATGTTTTATGTATTTTATATATTTATTTTAAGCTTAGATATCTTTCTGACAAAAATGCTCATACTACTTAATAGCAATTACATGGGTCAGTTTACCCAGAATAAAACTTAATTCAAATTGCCAATTTTTAAAGGTCATTTCAACAAACATGTTTGTAAAACTCTATGGGGGCTGAAGGTGGATAAATGAAGAAGAGATTCACAGGTTATAAGTAGCCTCCTAAGCTAGGGAAAGGGACGTGTAAGCAGTGACCAGTAATCCAGGCCGAGTGAACTGTGTTGAATACGGTTTGTTCTGAGAAGGGAGAGGAAGAGCTTGCTAGAGATTGGTAAATGCTTCTTCAAGGAAGAGGCCTTTGAACTTTGTTCTTGACCATTGAACGAGATTTTTCACCTTGGGGAATGAGTAGACAGAGTAGTTTTTAGTACATAGCAAGGAAGCTTATTTTTAAAATTATGAGATGCATTTTGAAAAATGTTTGATAAGGGGACCATATACTGTTTTATCTTTAATTGTCTGCTATCTTCTCAGTAATTTTACCATTGCTTTTCCAGTTGGAGTCCTAGTCTCAGTCTGTCATTCCCTGCCTGGTAGCTTCCTGAGGAAGTGTGTTTGCTCCTTGAGGCTTCCAGGAGCCAATTAGTGAGTGCCCTGCAGCAGCTCTGCATTAAGGAAAACGGCCTCTTTGTTACGGAGCCTGGTGTGGGAATGGGGATATTCAGGTTAATCACATGTTTTGTTTACTTGAGGTGTACAATATATTGTTTCATGTAGATTTTTTCACTTTCAAAGAAATTAAATTCCCCAAATAAATTAAAAGTGGAGATCATACCAGATGTAACTTCATGTTTGATTCAGAAGATATATTTGATTAACTACTTCTACCAGAGGACTTTTCAGTGTTATGTAAAAGTATAAATATAGTAGAATATACTAAAGCGAGTATAGGATAGGTATCAAGAAGTCAGGTTTGGGACTCAGGTCTGGATTTGAGTCTGTTGAATAGCGGTGTGACCGTACTTAGCCTTTCTAAGCCTCATTGTAAAATGGGATAACAGCTTTGGTGTTGTGGAAGAAATTACATGATGTAAGGCACATAAAGTACTAAAGGTAGGTTTACCACATGGTAAAGCTGGAAATGGTAGCTCTTGATATGGTCTTACTACAAAGCATCTATAGAATCAGTAACAATTGCTTTAAATAAGTCAAATTATTTATAAGTAACTATATTCTCAGCTTTAAAAATCATAAATCATAAAAGAACTTAGGAGCTCATGTTTTTCACTGACTGATAAAGAACATACATTTGGTAAAAATAGAGATAAAAATTCTTTTCAATGTGTATGTTCAGTAATAATCTTTGATGAAATAAACTGTATACCACATTGAAATTAAGTAAAAGTATTCCCTATTTAAGTAGAAAATTTATGACTTTGAAGGCAGTGTATAATCCTGTGTTCAGAAATTATATTACATAACACTAATAACATTGTAGGGTAAATATCTACGCTGTGGCTTTACCTTAAAGCTTGATGAGTTTTTCTAAACTCACATGACTGAGTTCAAATTAAATTGTTCAAAGCTATCACAGTAAGAAAACTGCTGCTCATGGAAAACTCCTCAAAGTTTGAGTCTGCTTGGAGGAAAGGGTCCCTGCCATGGGAAATTCACACAGGTGGTAGAGTATCCTTTCTAACCAAATAAGTGGGTACTTGTCTTATCAATGTTATTTCCTTTTAAAAGTGCTTGTTTGGAAGAAGAGGCTAGAAAGTGTATTTTTACATGGAACAATAATTTTTTTCTGGCAAAATTGCACAATGTTAGAGTCCTAGAAAACCAGCTCTTAACTCGCCGAGACTTCGTAAGGCTGGGCTTTTCAGCCTAAGGTGTAGCATAGCCAGCAGTCTCCCAGTCACTCGAGCAGCTCTGCTTCCAAGGACGATACATACACCGAGCCTGGGGTTTGTGTCACCCTGTGGAGGGCCCCCAGGAAGTCTGGTGGCCTCGCGTACCTGCGTCTTGAAAGCTCTGCAGAGATGATGGTTTAAGGAAGCAGGTGCTTTCTGGCCACAACCTCTTGCAGGATGTTCTTGAACGTTGGAGGCTGTCCTGATGACCAGAGGGTGCCAAGGCTTCTTTTCCAGAACTTGGGCTTCCTGGTGGCTCAGACAGTCAAGAATCTGCCTGCAATGCAGGAGACCCCAGGTTTGATCCCTGGAGAAGGAAATGGCAACCCACTCTTGCCTGAGTGATCCCATAGACAGAGGATCCTAGTGGGCTACAGTCCATAGAGTTGAAGAGTCAGACACGACTGAGCAGCTGATACTTTCACTTTGTTTTTGGCTTTGTCCTGGGTGCAGAGCCAGCTTGTGGTACTTTTGGCCAAGGGCACTGTGGGCCAACTTGCTTTTGCCCCCTCCTTCATGGAAGAGTTACCTCTGCCTAGATTGTCTTCAGCCTGTCAGCGGAAAAAGCTGATCAAGGCTGGGTTGGTCTTGATCACAGAGAGAGCCTGTGCTGGGTCTGGCCCTGTGAAGGGCCCTGGTGCCTTGTTCCATCACTGCTGCCCAGTTTCACTATTGGGCTTCCAGAGTAAACAGAACTTGCTTCCTACCCGTTCCCCATACCCTCAAAAAGACTCCAATGAATATATGACAGACAGTGGACCACGGTCTATTCAGAGCAACAGGATAATCACAACACAACTTCCCAGAGTGACAAGGTTCCTAAAAACTTAAGGAGAAAAGATTTTTTTGTATTAAGACAGACATGATTATGGTATGGAATAAAATGTAAAAACCTACCTGAATTATTAAGTTAAATTTGAGATGTCAAGGCAGTTCTATGCTTGTTGTCAGATTTATTCTCATGCATCAGGCAGAGTACTAATGAGAAGAAAGTTTGAGAAGCTTAGTTTTAAAGAAATGGCAAACTCTCAGAATTCATAGGGCTTGTGTTTGGAAATTTGTAAATTGACTATTTTTTTATTTTGTTTTCTGCTGTTCAGTTTAACTGCATTTTATTTATAACTAATTCTTTTTTCACCAGGAGAAAACAGTAAGTTAAACTTGATCAAACATAATATTCTTGATGAAGCATGCCTTAATTTCATGGATATCCTTCAGTCCTCAATGTTTTAGGACTTCGTCAGTAACATAGTGATTACCATATCACGATAGAGAAACAGCTAGGTCTGAGCTTGCTGTCCATGATCTGTGTTGTCACTGACCACAATTTCCTAATTATCTTGCCTATGAGATGTCATAAAAGATACCCTGTGAGAGTAATAATAAGTAAATTACTGTTAATCCCCACGGACATTTATGTGTTAGGTTCTGTTTTGCCATCTAGGTATCAGTGTGCGTGCCCAGTCCCGGGAGAGATGATGGAGTATTTTAATCTCTAGTAACATTGATTTGATTTGGTACTCACTTCCACCAACTCCCCTTCAAAAGAAAGGAAAAAAGCAGTATTGAGGTGCACCTTGACTCTTAAGCCCTGTTAGCATGTGTTAACAGACATAATTGAAATGTGCCGAGGGTTTTGTTTTTTTAGTGGACTCTCTCTACCAGCACTTCATTTTTAAAGGCTTTTATAAAAGGAATTGTTAGCATTTCTTTGAACTCCTTTAACATTGAACCTCTATAAATTGTTTTCAGGATTTACCAGAGAATTTTCAATTTAATCTGTATTGGGATCAAATACCCATAAGCAGTAGACCTGGTTGGTAAACTGGCTAGTGGAATGGATTTTATTAGAAGTCACCAGTTTGAAACTTATTTCAATTCATATTGGCAGTTTTAAGTATCAGAGTAATTCTATCTTAAAAAGAATGAACACCCCCCCGCCCCATCCCCCGAGTAATAACAGTGTCCGGCCTAGATCAAAGTGATCTTCATTATTGAGAAAACTGATTTCCTCTGCTCTTTGGGGATTTGATTATTTCCTGTCAAAGCCTTTATTGATCAGCTATTTATTCAGTCAATTATTAGCTCAATTTTTATTAAGCACTGGCTGTTAATTAATTCAACATACGTTTGTTAAGCATCTGCCATACCCTAGGTACTGTGTCAAATGTTTGGACTGAAAAGATTGAGATATTGTTCCTTTCTTCAAGCAGCCTGTAGTAGAAAGGAGTAGAGAGTTCAGGAATTAAGATAAGATACCCAAAATGCAGACTTAAAAAACAATTATTTATAGAGCAGCTTGAGATCACAGCAGAACTGAGCAGAAGGTACATATACATCCTACCTTCACATAGATGCAGCTTCTTCCATTATCAACATTCCCCACTAGAGTGGCAAATGTTTGTTAAAATTGAGGGACCTCCATTGACACATCAGAACTATACATAGTCCATGATTTAAATTAGGGTTCATTCTTAGTGTGGTATATTCTGTGGCTTTTGACAAATGTGTAATGATATGCCTCCATCCTTATAGTATCATATAGAGTGTTACAGTGATATGCGTCCATCTTTATAGTATCATATGGAGTATTTCCGCTGCTGAAAAAAATCTTTTGTGCTCTTTCTATTGACTGGTCCCTCCTCCCAGACTCCTGGAAACTACTGATCTTTTTGCTGTTTCTATAGTTTTTGCCTTTTCCAGAAGGTCACGTAGTCAGAATCGTACAGTCTGTAGACTTTCCAGATTGGCTACTTAGTGACATGCATTTAAGGTTTCTCCACCTTTTCCTGACTAGAGAGTTTATTTACTTATTTATTTATTTTAGCACCGAATAATATTCCATTGTCTGGATGTACCAGTTTATCCACTTAGCTACTGGAAGACATCTTGAGTGCCTCCAAGTTTTGGCAATTAGGAATAAAGTTTCTGCAGGCTTTTGTGTGGCCATGATTTTCAGCTTCTCTGGGTAGACACCGTGGAGCTCAGTGGCTGGACTGCATGGTGAGCGTTCCTGCTGCTCCACACCTCTGTCCGCCTTCGGTGGTGTCGGTGCTGCAGATTTTGGCCGTTCCAGTAGGTGTGTGATGGTATCTCATTGTTTTCATTTGTTTTTCCTCAGTAGCATATGTCGAACATCTTTTATGCCTAATGCCATCTGTATGTCTTCTTTGGCGAGATCTGTTGGAATCTTTGGCCTATTTTTAAATTGGATTATTATTGTTGACTTTTAAGAGTTCTTTGTATATTTTGATAATAGTCCTTTATCAGATATCTTTTTTCATATATCTTCTCTCAGTCTGTGACTTGACTTTTCATTCTATTAACAGTGTGGTTTTTGGGGGGTTTTTTGTACAGAAGTTTTTAATTTTAATTAAGTTCAACTTGTAAAATTTTTCTTTCTTTATGGATCATGCCTTTGGTGTAGTATCTGAAAAATGATTACCATACCCCAAATCATCTACATTTTCTGTTATCTTTTAGGAGTTTTGTAATTTTGTGCTTTACATTTGGGTCTGTGGTTGATTTTGAGTTAATTTTTATGAAGGATGTAAGGTCTTATCTAGGTTCATACACTTTATATTGGATTTAGCACTTTGTCATTAAAAAAAGTTCCATTTTAAATCTCTTTTAATCCTAATTTTTTGAAATAGGTAATGATATTTTTCTTTCCTACTTAAAAATAAAGTACAAAATGTAGAGCAATGTAATAGGTTGTACCTGGGTGCTTAGTGGTGGGCAGTAAGTTTGAAAAGATATAATTAAGCACAATAGGCTTTGAAAGCCAGGCTAAGAAATTTTGTTATTGTCCTGGAGGAGGTGGGAGGCCAGTTTTTTGAAAGAAGGATGATGAGGTTAGACTTGAGCTTTAGAATATCCTACCCACGCCTGTTGCATAGCTAGATGGGATGGAGGGAGGGTGGTAGAGCCAGAGAGGAGGCTGTTATGTGGCCCAGGCTGTTTGAGTGTAGGTCATCATGTGGTCCCATGAGTAACCAGCACTGGAAATGAGTAGCAAGAAAGCAGTGAGAGATCCATGTCCAGAAGCTGAGTGAGGAGAAGCTGGCTGCTTACTGATGAGGCATGCAAGCTGAAGGCTGGAGTAAGGGTGCCTCTGAGGCTTCACCTTTTTGTACTAGAAGAGGAAAGTCAGACAGAACTGATGGAAGAGTCAAGGTGATGACTGGCTAGGGACAACTCTGAGGTGCAAGTAATATACCCAGTCTGAGACTGAACAGACTTGTAAAAGAGGAGGTATTGTTACAAAGGATAAAGCAGTTGCGGTTGAAGATTAAAGATGTAGCCATCATCAGTCCATATAGTGGTGGCTGCTGAAGTAGTGGGAGAATACGAAAGCACCAGGGTAGAGTGGAAAAAGAAGTTTGAAAGCCGAACCTTCAGAAATAGCTAGTGTCTTCCACCTAGGGCAGAATGGGGAAGATGACAGGTAATCAGATACATAGAAGAAAATTTAGGTGATCACAGATCTTAGAACGAGAGAATAGTCTTCATAGAGAACTGAGAGGTTAAAGAGAATGAGGCTATTGCCGTAAATAAAAATGTTGTTAACCTTCATAAAAGCAGCGGTGAGGGGACAAAGAAGGTCAGTACCTGTTAATGTTCAGCCTTTGTTCTGTCTGTAAGAATGTCTGGGTCTTGCACTTTTCTCAGTCATTCTGATTGGAAGAATGCTCAGGAATTGTGTTGGCTGCCTGAGACCTGCCTCTCTGAGCTCCCAGTGGAACCCTGTGTGGGAGGTGCAGTTTGTGACTGAGAGCTTGGATGGTGACCTTTGGCTCTTTTTTCCTCTGATCCTGACTCTGCCCCTGAGTAACCGTGTCACCTGGAGCATTGTTGTTCCCTTGACTTTGCTGTGCCTGTCTGCTCTTCTGTAATGTTCAGGAGTAAGTGGGGTGGCATGTAAAGTGCTCACCAAGGCACCTGCTGTCATGGTTAAAGTCCAGTAATATCAGTTGTGGCTTGACCAGTGCCATTACCTCCTGCCCTTGCTTCTCTGTAAAGGGCATATTTTACTTTTCCTCTTTTCACACTGATTGAAAGTTTTGTATTATAATTCTCAGTTTACACCTCTCCCCCAGAACTACATCTTTCCTGCATGAAGCTCCAGGTCTGCAGAGCCCCCTCTCTCATCTAGACAGGAAGGTCAATATTAGGGTACCCTCCCTTGAAGAGAATCCATGCCAGGGGCTCTGCAGTGGTTAAAGTGGTACTTACTTTGTGTACATGTAAGGAATTAAATGGTGTTTCTAAGGAAGTTACTCCCATTCCTCCCTTTTACCCTGCCTCCCAGACAAGCAGGACACCTCCTGAATTTTGCAGATAACTTGACTTCACTTCTTAAATACAAAATGGGTCAAGTTGTAGGCTAAAATGGACTTAGCTTTATAATTCCAGAGGAACAGATCTTGGAAAGATGTATCGTGGAAGATGTAATAATACTTGTTTTTAAATGCCTTCAAAAGAGCTTCACGTGTTGTTATATGACTTCTCCTTGAAAGATAAAAAATCTAGAGCCAGGAATTTCCACAGTTTGTATTGTCTTATACTGACAAGGTAGCTAATCAGTTTTAATAGATCTTTGTTCTTCTGTGGGGTTTTTTTTTGGTCTTGATAAACTTTTTCACTGTTAACTGTATCTGCCCTTTCTTAGGTATTTTTACTCCAAAAGAGAACAAAAGGAGTTTTAAAAAGAGAAAAGGAATGACAAAGAAAAAAACTAAGTCACTGCCAAATGCCTGAGTGATTTCTGTAGTTTTATCACTTTATAAATGTTGGTTTGCTTTTCTGGCTTATCTGTGGGAAGCTAGTCCATAGCAGAAATTGAAGGACACTTTTAAGTTTCACTAATTTACTTACTCCGTACTTATCCTAACTTCAAAGTAAATTTTTGTGACGTTCTTGAAGAGACACTAATGATCCCTTGAAATATATTTGAGTACTGTTAATTAAAAATTATTTAAATTTAGGAATACCACAAGATAAAAAAATAAGCTTTCATTAAACTTAAAAACCTCAGAATGTTAACTTAAAGCATTTTATTAGTTTTTTAAAAATATGAATTAAAAAAATGTTTTTATCAGTCTAAAGGTACTTTAAAATCTCCTGCTGCCACCTTACTCTTATAGTCCTGATTTTGAAAAATAATATTTTTGAATTATGAAGTTCAAATTTGTGTAAGAGCTTTTCAGTATGAGCATGTCTGTTTATTTTTACACCTGACTTGAAAAACATTTTCCTTAACCTGTCAACAACTCAGTGGAGCGGTCAGCATGTATTCCTCAGTGTCTTGTCTGGCACGAGGACACCGGTGCAGGGGAAAGGCATCACGGATCAGCACCACACGTCGATAAATGGAGACATTTATTTCTCCTCAAGCTAATTCAATCCAGTTCAGTTAACTCTTTTCCCCCTTAAGGACAGATGAAAAAAGGCAGCTGTGAATGACGGGGTTGGTCGTGTGTTTGACACATCAGTTTGTGAATATAAAGCCGACCACAAGGGATGGGTTCTGCCTTTGGGTTTCAGACAACGGCCATTCCCAGAGCTTTGGCCTCAAGTCCCAGAGCTCTGGCCTCGGATGGCTGCCTGGGCTGTGAGGCTGGGCGCACTCAGGTTACACGCAGGTACAGTGGCGAAGACCAGGGCTCTCTGTGCTCCACACCTCCTTCCCTTCCAGTTGTGACCATTCTTGACAATTCACAGACCATTTGCAGGTTGTCTATGAGTTTCACTTTCATCCCATAGGCTAATGCCATTGGATTGCCTATGGGATCCATAGGCAATGGATCCCATAGGCAATGGGATCACAAAGCTAACAGCTGTTAGCTTTGTGATTTTGGTAAAATTTTTGTCCTAAATGTCTTGTTCCTTTAAAACTCTTCTTACAATAAGTATAATATGAGCATTTCTATTTCTTAGTATAATAATGCATTCCTGAGACATGTAATGAGATTTATACAGCTGTAATACTGTTTATTCTTTAAGGATGTGATGGGATCGATGTATTCTGCCAGGCTCCTCCGTGGAATTCCTCAGGCGAGAATACTGGAGTGGGTTGCCGTTCTCTTCTCCAGGGGATCTTCCTGACGCAGGGATCGAATCCTGGTCTCCTGCATTGCAGGCAGACTGTTTACCATCTGAGCCACCAGGGACGCCCCTGTGAAACATCTAGTAGCATTTATGAAAGGTGAAATTTGTCGGAAGTGACCTACTGCTCTGTGGATCAGCTCCAGGGGCCTCATCTCCTACGTGACCACCCTTCAAGGCTCCCTCCCACCTGCCGCCTGTGTGCCAGTCTCCTTGATGTCCCGCAGTAGCAGACATAGCGGGCCTCCCTGTGCTCTTTCTCTGGCCTGCCAAGCCTGTCTTTCATACAGTGTTAAGTCCTACTTTTTCCTGGATTTTGACTCTCCTTGGCTAATTTGCTGTGCTAGAAGGCCTCCTTCCCCTAGGTGGTCTAAGAATTTAACTCAGGAGTGCTCTCTTCCCCTTGCAAGGGCACATCTCCTATGTGCTTACTCAAAACATTGTGTGTCTCATGCCTCATGCCCTGTGTGTTCAGGGCTCAGCGTTGTAGCCGGTGCTCACTAAGTGGATTCATGAGCAGAAAACAGGGTTAGGCCTGTGTCACTCACACCACTCACCTCCTGTGCGACCTCCCAGAAGCTGCCTAACCTCTCTGTGACTCATTTCCTTCTTTAGAAAATGAAGATCATGCCTACCTTAAGGGTTATGAAGATGAAATGAGTTAATTTTGGTTTAAGTGCTTATTAGCACAGTGTCTGGCACAGTATAAGTGATATGCAAATACTCATTCAATAATTTACTGAACATGTGCTATCTGCTAGCCACGGTGCTGAGTGTTTTACCTGGGATCATCTCATTTGATCTTCCCAGGAGTCCTACATGGGGCTGTTAGCATTCCCGTTTTACAGATGAGGGAACCCAGACACACTCAAAAGGCAAGTGTGTAGAGGGAAGAAGCAGGATTTGAGTTCACACCACCACCTCTCTGCCTGCAACCACTGTGGTGTGCTGTCAGCCCATCAGTTTGTCCTCGAGAGTATCACAGTCAAGTGGAGAAAGCCACCATAGAATGTGTTTCTTGACCTATTAGAGAACAGCACACTGAGATAACGGGCAAGGGGAGAGAGTCCTGTAGTCCCTGACGTTGACCTCCTTGGACCAAAAGCCAGGGAGGATGGGGAACTGCACGTGGTATCAGCTGCTCCAGAGGCACTGTAGCCTAGGGGTACCACATGATGATGTATTTTGGATTTGTTTTTGTTTTCTTCTAAGCCACTTTTTTGTCAGACTTTGAGGCTTTGCCAGTACATTGACTCTAGTCTGGGACCACACAGAACACCATAAAGACAGTGAGGTACTGGGAATGAGAAAATGTGTCAGCCAAACTGGCCTGTAAATGGTGCATCGTGGGTAATTAAAATATGTCTCAGTCTTCCCTACCATGTCACCAGGCTCTACTGAGATGCCAGATTTATCCACAGGAGTTCTAGGTGGAATACTTCAGCAACCAATTCTGGTAGCTACTACCACAAACCTTTGGTCATAACAAATGAAACCTTGGAGATCTGAGAAACTCTCTCAAGGTGGCCATACATGCACACATGCCCCATGGATTTACAGCTTGGGACACACACTTGTGAAAATAGATATTTTTGTGTCCAGACTTTTCATGCATGCGGTCAAAAGTTTTCAAAGTGAATTTCTTCAAAGGATTCCAGTTACTTGCACAGATAATGGTGAAAAAATATATATCTTTTAAGAGTGAAGTCTTTTTTGGGGGACCGTGGGAATTAAAAAGGTTCCTAGGACATTAATGCTTTGTAGAGGTTCTGATGGCTAATAGTCGTTAAGTGCTGGGTAAAAATTAAACTTGAATAGCAACGATGAAATATTTACTCAGCAGATGGCTTTGAAGTTTAGCTTCTTTTTGGTTGCAGTCCCTTCCTAATGGACACGTGTTAAAGAGGAAAATGATTATAACATTCAGCTGTGATGTTTTCTTCCTCTGCATGGAAGAAATCCATTTTGTTTTGGTCCATTTGGGTATTTAAATTTTGAAGACCAGCTACTTAGAAATCCATTAATGACAGAAATGGATCACACAGCTCTGAATTCATTCTCCTTGATAGGAAAATGTTTAAAGGTTAATTTTTCTAACACCTATAAGAATAATTGTTTTAAAAGATGGCTTCAACTCTTTCATTATACATGCTTCCCACCCTAAATTTATTTAAGCCTCCTTAGTTTTATCTCAGAACGCCTAAGGTATGTGTGTGTGTGTTAAATGAACAATAATATTACAAACTTTAATTTTATAAAGTAGCTGACAAGGTAAATTTGCTTATGTTTAAACATGTTTAGAAACTATGTATTTAAAGATACAGTTCTTCAATTCTAGTATTAACTGAAGGGTTTTCCCTCAATGTTTAAAAGTATAGAATGTTGCATAAATCTTGTTTTTCTTTTACATCCTGGATTAAATGTCAGTCACCCAGGTGGTGTAGGAGTTTAGAAATTGTTGTTGCAGTGCTGGTTGAAATGTTCTGCTTTTATGTTTCCTCCCACATGGACTGTGATAAGCTTTTAACATTTATGCTTGTCTTGTCTTTTATTGCTCAGTTTTCATGTGAATCCGACAAGTCATGAGGACCTCAGGAAGATTCCGGTAAGTTGTTTTGACCGTTTGAGAATTACCAAAATCCAAGCCGCACACTGTCTGTCTGCGACACATTCTTAAAAGGCCTCCATCTCCGTGAATCCCTCCGTTAACCTACAGGTTATGGTCTAGTGTAGTAATCTGCAGAGAAAGAAGAAATACAAAATATACCATAGGGTATGACTTAAGTATGATCTATGGACGTATAAGCAAACAGTTTTAGTTAGAATTGAAGTTCATTTAGAATATACAGATTTTGTTTGCAGGCTCTTTAAATGTGAATAAGAAAGCTATATGTCAAAGTCAGCATTGTAATAGTTAGGAAATGAGAGCATGTGAAGAAAACTAGCATTCTGTTGTTGTTGTTGTGACGAAGATTGAAGGAAAAATAAAACTGCTTGTTAATATTTAACAATAGGGAACGCTTCCTGGCAAGAGATCCATTTAACCAGGAAAGTGTGTTTGAAAGAACCTGTAGGACATTTACCTTCTAAGTCAGAATGAAACCAAATATGTTAACAGACTTGGTAGCAACCTGCTAAATTAACTTGCATATTTTGCAAGGATTATTCAGATATTTTAACTTCATTTCATTGTTATTTCAAGTTCAGTTTTCTTTCTCTGTTCAGAGGTTAGTAACATCTTCAGTCAATTCTAAACACCATATTAAACCTAGAGAATAAGTTACTTTATAAAATATGGGCACATGTCTTGGTAGGAAACTACATTCTCACTGAGTAACAGAAATAGAGCCTTTATTCCAAGAGGCTGGTGGTTGCTGTTTGAACCATCTGTCCTTAATGTGTGTGATCCAGATGTATAATAAGAATTTTTCAAAGCAGTAACATATCACAATTTTCTGTGATGTGATAGGCCTAGAAGAAACCATGGTGGTGTGTAAACCACTCTAAACATAGTTGTCTTTAAAATGGTAGAAAACATTATAGAAGCAGAAGACTTTGTACTGTGTTTTCACTGTTTTATGTAAATGATTTGTACGTTTTGATGTTTCATAAATACTCAAGTCTTTATATTATGGCACTCTGGCAAGAAACGTCAGAATATATGAAGTCAGCCTTTGATCAGATAGTAAAATGAATTCTATCAGGCAGTTACTTAATCTCAAACAAAATGCAACATCAAAAAATCGATTTAATGTGCAGCTATTGTTTATTAAGTAACCTTAATTACAACTTCTGTGTGCTTGTAAATGTACTTTTCCAAATCTTGTGATTTATTGCTGCAAAAGCATCCTTAGAATTCTTTAAAGAAATAAAATGTGAAAATTGTTTTACTTAAGGGATTTAAAGGTGATAAAAGAATCCTTGATGTGTGATTATTTTTCTCTGGAATACTAACTATTCTAAATGACAGTTAAAGGATTACTAGGTGTTGTTAATTTACTGCAAGATACAATTAAGAGGAGAAAGCTCATCCTCCTACTGATCGTTATTGAAAAAAAGTATTTGAACAAGTTTTATGTTGAAGATTATAAGATGTTTGAAGTAATTTACATTAAGTTCTCCAATAATAGCCATGCACTAAGTTATATTTTCTCCCTCTTCTGGCCGTAGTATTTTGTAATTAAGTTTGTATGTCTTATATGCTAGTGCCAACACCTGTCTGTGAAAGCACAGTGTTTAAACAGGAGCAGTAGCCAGTTGAAAGGGCAGTGTGAGCTCTTTAAGGCCTAATTAAGAACTGAAAGGGAGATGAAGGGAGTAGGACAAAAGATGTGAAAGTAGCTGAGATGATATTCCCAGAGCAAAGTTGCTCATTAGAACAATAATGAGATGATCAGAGAATGCCAAGCCTTCATCTTCTCTCTCTCTCTCCTCTAGTTGCTCTGGATGTCAGTTAGTACCCCACCAATATTTGGTTACCAGGACAACCTTTCTTTAAATCTTCAGTTATTTTGAGTCTTGATAATTTGCTTTTGTTGAAATTTCAATATTGTAAAAATATACATTTCCTAGTTTAAAAGACTAGACTATGAGTAAAGTAAAAATAAATCACTAGTAATTCTCAAAGTCGTTTGCACAACAGTTATTTAAAATTCCAGTTAGAAAGCTTCGTGTAGTAATTCTTTTCTCTCACCCAATACTTGTTTTCTTATATCTGCGTATGGAAATTTTTAACAGAGGTCGAGTAGTAATAAAAAGATTGGTTATGAAAGAGGAATAGAGAAAAATTTACATTAAATTTCAATATAAGAAGACATCTTAGAAACATATGTGCCATCTATATGGAGTGCTAGAGGAAAAATATTGAGTGTTTAGTTATTTCAGTCTTTACCAGTTTGGAGATTTCTCAATTTTAGCTTTTCCAAAAATAGTATTGAAAGTGTCTTTTGAAAAAATAATTCATTTTTATATTTGCTTGAGAGTTATTAAGCAAAATAATTTTTGAAACTAGAAAATATTTTTTATTTCCTATTGTATATATTAGTTAATCTTTATTTAATTTGGAATTGTATAAAAACATAGTTGTATTTATTGAGTATAGTCAGTTAAAAATCTTATGCTTAAAATTAGGTTTACATGATTTTCAAATAAGAGATAAATCAGGAGCTAGGCATAAAACTGTTTTTAATTATTTTTATTATTTTCCAGAACATAGTTTATAGTATGTGTGTTTCTAAGATTTTTGTTTTTTTGGCATAGAAACTTGATAAAGAAATTTGGGGTAAAATTTTCACATAAAAGGACAAATGGAAAATTTATTGAAAAGCTCAAAAATGTATTTCCAAGAAATCTATTTCCCCATAATTATTAGATGATTGTGAAGAGAAAAATAAGCCAGTTAGTGGATTTGTATATTCTAGATTATGGCTATAAAGTATTGAACAATATTGTGGGATAATAATTGATTATTTCAAGAGATTAAATTTTAGATTGACTTGTATCATGGCATGATTTAAGCTACTTATGTCAAAATAAAAGAATTTTCTGATATTTTTAATCCCCATTTTAGAGAAATGTTAAAAATTAAGCTACATTCTCTGGTAGTGCTGGTATAGTTTTAAATGTAACAATATAAATGATTTTCTAAGTGTATATTATCACAATTAATTTGGAGAAATCAGTTCATAAGTTATAATTTGATTAAGAGAGCCTCAATTAACACTATTATTATGTTAAATTAAGAAAAGTAAAACAATCAATTGATAATGAATCTCAGTTTAATTTCATTAATCCCTGCAGTTCTCAGAACTGCTATTTTTCAGTAAATGTTGTATTAGAAAAATGAAATCACAGTTGAACATTATTATTTTTTTAATGCAGTTCAGAAAAAATCACTTTGTAGACCAGGAGATGTTAGAGTTGAAAGGGAAGTTGGAGAACATCTCATTTTTGAGAGAAGGAAAAATGAGACCTATGTGGGTTTCTGTCTCAAATTTGTACAGAATTATTTTGGTTAAAGTAAGAGAGTAGTTTATTTTCAATTAATTTTTAAATATACTTACCTATACAGTATTTCTTACCTTTTTTTTTTAAGAAACATGCTTAGTGTAATAAATGTCAATAAGAATGTGTTTAGAAAATTATAACTTTTATATCTCTAGACTACTTATGAGCAATTAGATAAACTTATAAGTAAGTGTGTGTACTTACTCTAACAAAAGGTTAATTGCTCTGAAAAAGAAGAAACTACAAAGTAAACCAGCATATCTCCAGAACTGTCCTTTAGTTGTAGTAAAACAGTATTTTGAAATGTCTGGGAGACAAAGATAGCAGAGCTCATCAAGTTGTATCTGTGCCAGTTTCTAATGGCAGAATACATTATTTTTAATATGTCTAACAGAATTTAAACTTACTTCCTCTTAGCATCCTTTCTATTCTGTTAATCTAGTAGAGGCTCTTATTAAGTTTTGTCTGTACTATTAAGTGGGGGCTTCTTAGGTGGTGCAGTGTTATCCACCTGCCCATGCAGGAGACGAGTTAGATCCCTGGCTTGGGAAGATCCCCTAGATTAAGAAAATGGCAGCCCACTCCAGTATCCTTGCCTGGAATATTACATGGACAGAGGAGCCTGGTGGGCTACAATCCATGTGGTCACAAAGAATCAGACACAACTGAGGATGCGCGCACCACATAGTATTAAATAACTTTGTAACTAATATTGGTTCCTCCAAATGGTCTTACCCACTGTTATACCATTTTTCTAGAACTTAGCTTTACTCATCTTTCCTCTCTTCCAAAACCTTCAGTAGGCTCTGTTTCCCATAGAACTAAGTCTGATAGCATTAGACATCCTTGATGGCCTGTTTGGAACCCACCGTTTCAGCCTCTGTCTCTCTCTGTGCCCTGTCCTGAACCTCCTTTCCCAGCCGCACTCTGCTGATCACCTTTATTGACCACTGGCCCTGGAGCTTTGTTTCCTCCTTTGAATAAGCAGAGCCCACTGCTTGAGATTCCTGTATGCATTTGTGTCTTCCAGAATCTTTGAAAGTCTAGTGCAAGCTCTGTCTTCTCTAAAACACCTTAGGGATTTTGTGGCTTGGAGAAGTTTTCAGCCAAGAATGTTTTTTTGCCTTTATCCTAGCTAGAGAAGGGAGTGTGCTTGGCTAACACAAACATACTGGTGTCTGTGTTCTTGCCTATCCCTTGGATCTGGGGGAAGGGGATGAAAAGTTACACTTTGACTTTACTATGAAAACTCCTGGATGCACAGCAAATTAAAATAGATCCTGAAAAATGAATACAAATTTAATTTCTATGACAAGAAAAAAAAAGACATCTATATTTATCAGTCCTGGTTCTCAGTCCTCTACTGAATAGATTAGGTACTGTTAGTCCTTAAGAGCGAGGTCCGTTTCCTCAGGATTTTAGTGTATTTTCTTTAAAGCCCAAAGGAAATGTTTGGAAAGAAAGTGATGAACACCGATTCCATTCGTTGAATGTAGTGATAGAAGTATACATAAAATACCATAAAGATTGCTACTTTACATTTTGCATAATGAAAAATCTCAGTATTACAAACTTTAAATAGATGATGATACAGTGCTTTTTTGATGAAATTCCTGAGAAATATTTTCTATTAATATTAGGATGCTTTATAATAAACATTAATCATTGCTTTTTTGGCTTATGTTTTACCTTTAAAAGAATTTTCACCAACGGAATAAGTTTAAACAAAATAAGTGCAGTGGGAGACAGTGCAGATATACTAATCTTGTTAGCATGATAGTAGTGGAACTCTTGAGTTTCCTGACAACCAGGGCAAAAGGGGAATAAATTACACAGGTATTAGCACTAGGAGGAGAAAAATAGACTAGTTTCCTAGAGGAGGAAAAGGTCTATTTGCCTATAAGTTAAAATAGTAGTTATTCCCATGGAGCTTCTTGCAAGGTTTGCCCATGGATTTATTATTATTATATACTATTATAACATAATAATATTATTATATAATAGTATATAGTAGTTCTGAATGCCAGCAACATTTCATAACAAATATCTGAAGCAGAGTTGATAATGCTGTTTCTTATAACCATCTTCAATAAAGAGGCAAAGGCGTAACATTAAACTCTAGTTTGATGGAAGCAATTCCATGAGAACTAAATTAATGTCCAAAGGTCTAGTTTTCAATAGCTTCTTATATTTCCTACAGTTGATTCCTACAGATCTTTTGGTTTCGTCTTTTTAAATTATATTTATTATAGAACATTTTATCTGTTAATCTAATCTTAAATTATATGGTCAATATCTTAACACTAGGATATTTGTACACAGTGTAAAAAGTGGTATTAGAAGAATTTAGAGTTGTAATCAAGGCGTGGGTACATCTGCTCTAGTCCTTTCCTGAGAACTGGCTGCTGCTAAGTCACTTCAGTCGTGTCCGACTCTGCGACCCCCCGCCGGGCTCCACCGTCCCTGGGGTTCTCCAGGCAAGAACACTGGAGTGGGTTGCCATTTCCTTCTCCAATGCATGAGAGTGAAAAGTGAAAGTGAAGTCGCCCAGTCATGTCCGACTCTTTAAGACCCTATGGACTGCAGCCCACCAGGCTCCTCCGTCCATGGGATTTCCCAGGCCAGAGTACTGGAGTGGGGTGCCATTGCCTTCTCCAGAGAACTGGCTAGCCACGCTGTGAACTGTCGCACGGGTTCTCACCAAGGATAGGGACAAGGGTTGAAAAAGTTGAAGTTCAAAATAGTTCATCATCTGCCCCTGATACTCTATTGAAGTGACCGTCTTCGTCCTGTTCTAGGAGAGCAACCCCTTTGACGCCACTGCAGGCTATCGCAGCCTGACCTACGAGGAGGTGCTGCAGGAGCTGGTGAAGCACAAGGAGCTCCTGAGGAGGAAGGACTCGCACATCCGGGAGCTGGAGGACTACATCGACAACCTCCTGGTCAGGGTGATGGAGGAGACGCCCAGTATTCTCAGAGTGCCCTACGAGCCGTCCAGGAAAGCTGGCAAATTCTCCAATACTTAACAAGCTGGTGGTACTGCATTTATAATCAGGGGCGGGGCGGGGGTGGGGGGAGGGAAGGAGAAAGAAAGGAGGAAAGGACGAAAAATAGAAGAAAAGCTTGGTACTGAAAAAGAGACCACGCTGTCAGGTTTCATTAGGTACTCTCCTTCTTTGTGAAAAATCGTTTCACCTGTAAATATTAGCAGGGACTATCAAGAGTGACCTTTGAAGTGAGCTCAATAATTTAAACCTTTAAAGTGAAAATGGGCCAGATTCTCGTGAATAAGCCGTTCCTTAGGATTCACTTAGGTGCTGGTGCTGGCCCACTAATCTCCCTTAGGCCTAGAAGTATCTTCAGAAGTACATGACGTATTCCTCAGGAACAGGTTTCTCATAAAGCAAAATTGAAACTGTGGCTGGTTTCTCAGAAGTCAATTTATAGACATTTAGCTGCAGGAGTACTGATGATAAACACTACTAAAAAGTTCACATTTTGTAGACATATATGTGTACATGAATATCTAGATGTTCATGTATCTTTGTATGTAAAATACATGCATATACCTCATATATACGTGTGTTTTTAGAACATTTAAAAACAACTGATTGCCTCTAAAATTATAGGATACCAATTAGGGTTTCTTAATCTGGAAATATATGTGTGCTCTATCGATGCAAACAAATCAGCATTGCTATTAATACTCTAAATGGTTTGTTATAGAGAAGCTGCTTCAAATCACTCTTGACTATATGAACCTTGGTTTCAAAATAAGCTGCTACTATATATTCTACCATCAGATCCTTTCTCTTTTTCCAAAGTAATGACCCAGGTCCCTTTTTAAAGAATGATGTATTTTAGGAAACTTCATTAACTTCACAACAGCATGAGTTTTTTTAGTTAGTTTTTTGTCTTAATATCTGAGCTTTGTTTAAGCAGAAGATAAGCAAATATGATTTGTTTTGTTGAGATTTTGAATGTCTTTAAAATACTAGCAAAGAAAATACTAGGAAGTTATATCCGAAGATAATTTAGGGGGAGTAGGTGATCATTCTGATGCCTGGTAACCCAGAGCAATGAGCAAATTCTAGGAATGATGAATTAGGCTTGGTTTCAAGTTACATAAATAATGGAACAGATGGTTGCATTTGGGTTCTGAACCACAATAAGATTTACTAAAGGAGGGGTGAGTTCTTAGAACAGATCTTGACTAGGATGACAATTTATACTGTTCTACGTACTCAAAACCCTTTAAAAATAAATCAGTATCACAAAACTATGTCAACTTTTTTAAAGTCTGCTCTCCCAAAATGTTGACTGCTTTCATGAATTTTCTTTATATATTTGTACAAAATTAGTCTTTAAAGTGAAAAATAGTGATATAAAAATATTACTAATCGTCTGCTGCTCATTTTTAACCTTTAAAAGTCTGAAATACATACTGTGTAATACTGAAATCTGTTTCTTCTAAAGGAAATTTACAGTGAAAAGTTCACCTGTATACAGAGACATATATTCCCCAATCTTTTACCAAATACATTTTTGTCTAATATTTGTCTCTACTAAGACTTCATTGAGAGTTAAATAACAAAGCACATGTAATTGTTTTGCTCAGTTTAATATTTTGAGTCAGATAATACTTGGCCAAGTTTATATTCATAAGCTAAAATTCCTTATTATTTGTATTTTTCTGAGTTGCATTAGTTTTCCTATGAGAGCACAAATTTTGAAATTCTGAAAAAAAATCCCAAATGTTAATACAAAAATAATTTTTAATATGAGGAAATAGAGAAGGAAAAATAGCTCTTGCCAACTTTTTCCTTCACTTCTAAATTTCTGTAGTAAACCTCACAGTCTGGTATAAAACTTTATTTTCTCATTTGAGGTCTTAGTAGTTCTTATTTTTTAACATGGTGCCATTTTTAGTTAACATTTGTTAAATGTTGCACAATTCTTAGTTTTTCTATTAGTATAATTGAGGCTCTTAAACACTTTTCAAAGTATTAGAATCCATGTGTTTTCAGTATTATGACATCTGCAGATATTTTAATACGCTTTGGCCAAATTTACTTTCTATAGAATGACCCACGATACCAGTGTTGTACTGGGGATATGTTTTATGTAAACAAAGCTCATGAAAAAGCATGATTCAAGGACTACTATTTTTTTAATGAGGAAATTCATTTTTAAGGAGAGAATCTTGGCCTGTGTGAAAACTGTTAAGGATTAGACTTATCCTTGGTGAATGATTTGGCTATAACTGCATCAAAATTTTTATCTTTTATTCTGAGACAAGAACTGTATTGAAAACTGAATCTGCATTTATCACTGCCTGAAATGTTCTTTTCTGATGTTTATGAACTTTCTTTCTTTCATGACCTAGAGTCAGACTTACTCTGTATTTTCATAATCAATTCATCAATATAATGAACTAAAAATGAAAAGTAAAAATGAGTTCCTAAGTAAACATACCAGTGTTTCCTGTGTTTGTGAGTGGAAGTGCAAGTGGAGTAGTATTAATTTTTAGCATTGTAGAAAAAAGGCCAAAGGATCACATTGGTTTATTTTTCCAAACTGTAACTTTTAAGTATTATAATGGTATTTTTTTTTTAGTAACTTAGACATGGAAATAAAACATATATACTCATTAATGCACAGCACAATAGACTTATAGACAGAGATTGCTTCTGCTTTTATGCTTAAAAAGGCATGGTCAAAAATATTTCCACAAAAAGAGGATTTTTTTAAAAATTGGTTTATGATAGTCTCAAACCTGTCTTAAGCTGACACAGTTCTGTTATGTAATTAAAAATACCTCTGCTAATATTTTTTAAATAGTGTAGTTATACAACCAGCTCCCCTCCAAATTCTAAAATTCAGCTTCAAAGTATTGAACATACACTCCTACCACTTAGGCTTCAAGTTCAGTTATTGAATACCAGGGAGTAAATCTTAGAATTGTATATAACATAATGTGTCACCCATTCACAGCTCTTTAAGTACTGCTTTTGCTGCTGTATTCTGCATTGAGCCTAGTTCTGCCATCCTCCCATGAATGTAGTATTATCCATAGATTATGCATAACGGTGTCTGTTGCTTTTAACAGCAACTGAAGATTTTGTTTAATTTTCCAGCTGTGAAAATGTTGCCCTGTATTTAAAGGGGTTTCATGAATGGAAACCTAAAGTAAAACTCAGCTCGTTAGTGACAGACTTGCTTTCTGCTCATCCTTCACCAACTCCTCCACCCTCGTAAGAGTGCTTATTCTTCAGCAAAGAGAGCTCAAAAAAAAAAAAAAAAAAAGAATTGCTGCCTTTAATATATCTATTGTTACACTAGAGCTTTTATTTTCCTCTGTAGCTTTTTAGAAAAAGCAGCCTACCCTGGATTTGCAAAACAAGGTGAAACTTCCTGATGTCTGTGTGCTCAAATGTCTTATAGATACGGTTGGTGTCACTCGCGTGTGTAAGTGAAATACGAAGCATGCTCATTTCCTCGATCTCTTTGAAGTAAAAGGAAAAGGATCGCAGTGCTGCTGGCTCATGATTGTAGATGGAAGGGTCTGTCAGCCCACACCGAAAGCCCCCATTTTCACAGATTTATAACTTTAATAATCTAGATGCACTCATTGGAAGTATTTAATATGCAATAGGTAGCACCTTAACTAATTAATCTGCATATGAAGGGTTTTCTGATGTATTTAACAAGAAGTGTAGAAGCTCTTCAAGCATTAAACTAGAGTTGACATTTTATTTCATTTATTTTCCATGTCAAAAATCCACTCTTATAATGGAACTGAAGTCTGTAACAAATGATACATTGGGCTTATAATCTTAAGTCTTCTAGGTGGTTTGTATTTTGAGGTACAAAAAAATGCTGCAGACCTAAAAATGTATATATTTAGCAGGTATTTGAAAGATACAAGCATTATTTATAACTGAGGAGTATTACAGTTACTAAGGAAAATGCTCTAGTAACTTGTATACATTTTTGCAGGTACAAACTCAAAAGTATGTAAGCATTACATAATGTGACAGTTGTGTGATTTATGTAATCTGATGCATGAATCAGAATTTTTATATATTATTGGTTTATTGTAGTTGATTAAAGTGTTTAATCTTGATCTGGTTGTCATAATTTCTTATTGTAGATAGCACAGCCTGAATATGCATTTGTCCATGAGCCCTCCTTGTCTTCTAAAAATGCAGTATTGGATGCCTTATCATTTGATGTTTCACATCAAGGATTCTATAATACCTGCAGACTCATTTCACTATGAAAATAGTTTGGAAAAGTCAGTGAGAGAGTGGCTTATATCTCAGCGTGGACACTGTGTAGCAGCCCTTCATATATAAATACATCATCCCCTCACAGGGACAGAAACTAACAGTTTGGTGGAAAATAAGTGTTTGTATAGAATATGAGACCTGTACTGAGTGCCTTCTCTTTCTGCATTATCTGATTATACTTCACAACAGCCTTCTAAGTTAAGGACGGTACAAGCTTTCAGAGGAAATCAAAGACGATTAACAGAATACTTCTGGAACTCAACAGTAGATTAGAGTTGGCTGTGCCATAGCACTTCTCACCACTGTTTCTGGTCTAGGTCTTGGCAAAGACCACTAACTCCTGGCCACTTCCAGCCCTCTCAGCCTGCATCGCAGGTATATGACCCCTGTCCATCCCAGATGCCATCCGAGGGCAGCAGGAATCGAAGAGGGTGGGATGATGGGGGTTGTGGCAGTAAGTTCAGTGGTTGTATTCGAGATAAGACATGATCCACACATTGTGAAGGTAAGGAATATACACTTGCAACAAGGGAGCTCTCTGCAGACGGAATACCTTCCTCACCCCTAGCTGTCCTCAGTTTTAGAGGTCCACTTAATGTATCTCATCACCTCCTCTAGTATTTCGCTAGGTTGTTCCCCTTTCTGCTTGTCCCTAGCACTCACATTTATTTTCCTTAGTCTACTGAGACAAAGATATTTGGGGTAATTTGGGAGTAGAGAGTTGTTATTCTGTTAAAGTGGCTATTTTCCATGTAGGTTTGCTCTATGGCAGTGCCTCTCAGAAATGTTTTTGTTCAGCTTTTCAAGTAGTAAGCTTGTAGGATGCCCAGCATTCTATGTTTCCCCAGATGATTTTACATGATAACACAAATGTCATATTTTCACATTCTTATGATTGTACAAATGTTTACAAGCCACATTCTTATATACCTATAATTACATGAACTAGAAGTGCTTGATTCTATTCTTACACCCCTAAAATTTGATTCTTCAGATTTCAAGAGTTTCATCATCTGTTAGACATACTCAAAAGTTGGAATGTATGCTAGGAAGCATGAAATCTAATTTCATTCTCAGAGGTATTCAGGGGTGTGTTGTCAAGTGTGAGATATGGTCCACTTTTTTTTAATACTATTAGAACTAAAGTTTGAAAGTGATTAAAAACTGGAGGAGAGTAAAGGTGGTCACTATTGCAATGTCACATTCTCTTGTGCTCTGATGAATGACAGAAAAGTGCATAAGACAGAGATTATGGTTATTTACAGTTCCCAGCTAACTTTTTCATTTATACCACAAGCTTGAGGCAGGGCTTGTAAACTGAAATGTTTATAGAGTGGGTTAGGTGCAGTGGAGGAAAAGGCAGGCCAGGGGCAGGAGAGGAGGGGTTACTGGGGATGGTGGCGATGTGGGAGAGCTGAACTGCTCAGCTCCATCTCATGGTGGCCAGATAGAAATGAACATGAGGCCAGGGTTGCTAAACCTGATCATCTCAGTGACTGACAATACACATTTTTATGTGAAATATGATGTCCAAATGTTAGCAACTGGTTCTTAAAAACTGCAGGCCACTAGTACACAGTCTCTTCCTAAGTGAATCTCTTATTTTTTTTAATTTACTGCAGCAGCATGAGTGAGCCCTTAGTTCCCCTACCTGGAATTGACCTGGTGCCCCCTGCATTGGAAGCATAGAGTCTTAACCACTGGGTCTCCGGGGAAGTCAGTGTGTCCCTATTTCTGATGGACCACTGTCATTAGTATCATCAGAACTGTGCAGAGTGTACTTGTTGACTTCACGCACAGATGATCTTGTGTTTAATCAAAACCTGACTTGGCCAAAGAGCATGCTGGGCCCGTGTGATGTGGAACCACAGCTCAAGACTCGGGCGGGAGGTAACTTCCAATGACTATGAAGTTTCAGTTACACAAGATGAATCAGTGCTAGAGATCTGCTGGGGAGCATGTACCTACAGTTAACAATATTGTGCACGTAGAATCTGTTAAGAGGGTGAAGCTCATGTGAGATGTTCTTACAGCAATAAAGAAGAAGCCTTTCTCAGGTACACCTGCCCCTGAGCCTGGCAGTACAGGTAATTGGACTGACAGTCCACGGACTGCTGCTCTGGTGATGAGAGCCTTCCAGAATGTTACCCAGGAGCTGACACACACCCCTTTGTGTTAACTATGACTTTTCAATGTCGTTTATGATGGTCTTGCCTTTTGGTAAAAACTGTAAGTATCCCAACGGTCAGTTTAGCACATAATAGTGTCCTGTGTCAAGGTCATATCGCATATGGTGTGTAACACCTTCCAGTCATCTAAAGTCAGTGTGGTTGTGTGTGATGTGTTTTGGGGATGTAAAATACATTTTTCTGTTGAAATACAGTGGTCCTTGATTCCATAGTCTCTTTGATTTTGTACATCAGCCGTTTAAAATTCTGCTGTACTTTTAAAGGAGTTGGCCAACCAGATCTGGAAAGCTGGTTGGTGAGATCACTAGTTCTCAAAGTGGTCCCCAGAGCAGCAATGGCAGGAGCACCTGGAAACTTGGAAGAATGCAGAGTCTCAGGCCCAATTCCACACCCACTTCATTAGAAACTCCAAGGACAGGACCCAGAAAGCTCTGTTTACAAGAACTGCAGCTGGTTCAAATGCATATTCAAATCTGAGTATCACTGAGATAGAGACCCACTCCCTGTCTTCTTAGTTTAATGTATTTTAGAGATTTTTTTTTTTTTTTTGAAACTTTAATCAACTTTTCTTGCCAGTCCTGAATTTATTTATGAACATGTTTTGGTTGGGTTTTTTTTCCCCTAGTTTTTATGATGTGAATATTCTGTGTTTTAAAGAAACGTGTCTGATGAAACTTCATATAGATAGCCTGCTTATAAGATATGCACAATACATTTTGCAGAATACATAGTTCACACTGCTGATGCTTCTAAATGATTGTTGTGGAGTAAGATTTGCTGTTGTGATGGGGAAGGCAAAAGTGCACACAGGCCTTAATGTGAAACTGCCAGAGTGCCTTCCTTTGTTCTGAGTGGTGGCCAAGCTTGATTCAGGAGGGCATCCTTCTCAGCCTCACAGAGGTCTGGAAAAGTGAGGTACAAGATACTAGCGTAGAAAGGAAACAATGCAGCCACATATGGAATGCAGTAGAATAAAGTTTTTGAAGGTATGTATGAAATTGTGCAGTAAACCTTGATACCAGTGAAGCCAACTTGTGACCTGAAGGTGGGAGGTTTTATTTAACAGGCACTTTGTAACTTTGCTAGTTACAATCGTTTTGTCAAATCGTTCATAAAAAGCTTATGTTATTTTCACAATCAAAACTGAGTCAAGTTCTCATTTCTGGGGAAATCGAGAATGAAATGTAAGAGCCTCGTTAGATCTTGCATCAGATTCTGGAAACGCTGGATGATTAGGAAAAGACTATTATGTACTAGGTTGAAAATAATTTAAAATAAGGGTAGTGTGAGAGGGAGGACTTCCCAGGTGGCTCAGTGGTAAATCTGCCTGCAATTTGGAGCTGCTGCTGCTGCTGCTAAGTTGCTTCAGCAATGCTGGAGACCCAGATTCATCCCTGGGTCGGGCAGATCCCCTGAAGAAGGGAATGGCTACCCACTCCAGTATTCCTGCCTGGAGAATTCCATGGACAGAGGAGCCTGGGGGAGCTACAGTTCACTGGGTTGCAAAAGTCGGATAAGACTGAGCGACTAACACTTTCCTTCACACATGAGAGAGAAACATTCAGTAGCAGAATATTTCATTGGTTTTTATCCCTCGGTGGAATAATGGCTAGAAAGTTAACAGTGTAAAATGGATTCAAAGACATCTGTACACTGGCAAAAGTTATCTGGTTTTTGGTCTTCTTTGTTTCAATCATCGCACAAACCCTCAGTGGAAACTCTAGTGCCAACCACTAGATTAGTCTCTTGCAGAGAAGGAACTAGAGAGCATAGGTCCTTAAAATCACAGCTGATTATTCTGAATTCTCAACTTGAACCTACGCTTTCAACTTGTTTCAGCAAAATTTTGCTAAAGTTAGGCAAATGGTAACAAATTGACTTATGAATTTCATTTCCTTTCCTAGTTAGGAAGGAGGCATTAATGAGGGGGAAATAGCAGAGAAGCCTGGGGAATTGGATGGAGAAAGCAGGAGTAGGCTAGACTCAGGAAAACTAGTTGCCAACCCCAGATTAATTTAGGTTATAATCTGAGACCGTATAGGACTAGCGCTTCTTTTAAGAAATAATTTGTCCTAAACAGTTGACCGATCCAATAGCAGTATTGAATGTTTTATGTTTACATTTAAGGATTTTTATTAATATACTGTTATTGAACATCTTTCATGATTTGTAAGCTGTAAAATATTTTAATCCTTGACTCATTTGTTTACCAAGCTCTTCACTTAATGCTATATAATATGTAGCACTTGAAGCCATCTGTTAGGAATACATAAAAATAATATGCACACTGTGAAGATATGCACAGCAAATAAAGCAGAAAACACATGAAATATTCAGGAAGAGTTTGTGAGGACAATCCTTGTATTTTAATTTTAAAAGTGTCAGAAATTTAGCAGGAAGTCTTCCCAAAAATGAAGCTCTTTTCTTATTCTGGGCAAATTACTTTGCTGAGTGGCACTCTCAATTCTCAGTTCAGTCGCTCAGTTGTGTCTGACTCTTTGCGACCCCACGGACTGCAGGATGTCAGGCTTTCCTGTCCATCAGCAACTCCTGGAGCTTGCTGAAACTTGTGTCCATCGAGTCAGTAATGCCATCCAACCATCTCATCCTCTGTCATCCCCTTCTCCCGCCTTCAGTCTTTCCCAGCTTTCCAGTCTTTTCCAGTGAGTCAGTTCTTTTCATCAGTTGGCCAAAGTATTGGAACTTCAGCTTCAACATCAGTCCTTCTAAAGAATATTCAGGACTGATTTCCTTTAGGATTGACTGGTTGGATCTCCTTGCAATCCAAGGCACTCTCAAGAGTGTTCTCCAATACCACAGTTCAAAAACATCAATTCTTCAGTGCTCAGCTTTCTTCACAGTCCAACTCATATCCATACATGACTACTGGAAAAACCATAGCTTTAACTAGATGGACCTTTGTCGGCCATGTCTCTGCTTTTTAATATGCTGTCTAGCCTGGTCATAGCTTTTCTTCCAAGGAGCAAGCATCTTTTAATTTCACGGCTGCAGTCGCCATCTGCAGTGATTTTGAAGCCCAAGAAAGTAAAGTCTGTCTCTGTTTCCATTGTTTCCCCATCTATTTGCCATGAAGTGATGGGACTGGATGGCATGATCTTAGTTTTCTGAATGTTGAGTTTTAAGCCAGCTTTTTCACTCTCATCTTTCACTTTCATCAAGTGAATCAATGCTGAGTAGCATTTTCATCAGTGCTGAATGGCATTAAGATGTCACTTTGACTTTAAGTGAATAGATTTTGAATAAAAATATTGGCATTAGTACTGATTAGAATTGTGCTTCTGTGCTTCCTTCACTCAGTGTGAGAAGTTACTGCAGAGTACCAGCAGCAGCTGTGTGGAAACCAGGACAAGCAGGCTGCTTTGTGAAGTGGACCAGAGAGGGAAACCGTGACTAGGACAACCTGGGGGTCTTGGGGTCATCCCTGGAGGACAGGTTTGGGAGGAGCATCATGTTAAATTTGGTAGTCTTGGAAACAATGAGCTGGGTGCTGGAGGAAACTTTAATCTGGTTGAAGCTATTTGTTTCTTTCCTCTGAACTGGTGAAGGATGGGGGCAGGTTGGTACCATGGATGGGTCTCCCCAGAGCAAGGGAGCTTATGAAGGACTGAAATCTTTTCTCATCCTCTCAGCTGCCTGTAGATACCTGGATTCTTAGTCAACCCACCTGTTAGCCAGGAGTGGTTCTAAGGAGGTTCGCCCACTCCAGGAGGCTTCTTGTTATTTAAGGGTCATACCACCTGATGAACTATCTAGCCTAGACACCTGTCATGATGTTGCTTGCCCCTAAAATGTGCTAGAATGATATCTATATGGGACAAAATTTAGTCCCCCACCCCAGGCCACAGGAGTGCCTTGCCAATGGTAAATCTTAATTCTGGTGCTCACCCTTCAGCCCTGCCTTCTCTGCTTTCAACTCTTGTGTTCTAATGTCTAAACTAGATGTCCTCAAAATTAAACCTTCTCTTTGTTTAGTGACTGTTATCTTTTGGTGTCACAATAGTAGGAGTGACCTCACTCATGGGTGTCCCCCAAACACAATTGTCAAAGCCTTAATAAGACCACAGCAATCAACCACATCTTAATTTCTGAAGACAGTAGAAACAGTGTCAGACTTTATATTTTGGGGTTCCATAATCACTGCAGATGGTGACTGCAGCCATGAAATTAAAAGATGCTTACTCCTTGGAAGGAAAGTTATGACCAACCTAGACAGCATATTCACAAGCAGAGACATTACTTTGCCAACAAAGGTCCGTCTAGTCAAGGCTATGGTTTTTCAGTAGTCATGTATGGATGTGAAAGTTGGACTGTGAAGAAAGCTGAGCGCCAAAGAATTGATGCTTTGAACTGTGGTGTTTGAGAAGACCCTTGAGAGTCCCTTAAACTGCGAGGAGATCCAACCAGACCATTCTAAAGGAGATCAGTTCTGGGTGTTCTTTGGAAGGAATGATGCTAAAGCTGAAACTCCAATGCTTTGGCCACCACATGCGAAGAGTTGACTCATTGGAAAAGACTCTGATGCTGGGAGGGATGGGGGCAGGAGGAGAAGGGGATGACAGAGGATGAGATGGTTGGATGGCATCACTGACTTGATGGACATGAGTTTGAGTGAACTCTGGGAGTTGGTGATGAATAGGGAGGCCTGGCATGCTGCAATTCATGGAGTCGCAAAGAGTCGGACATGAATGAGTGACTGAACTAAACTGAACTGATGGCATAAGAACTCACTATTCTTAGATACTAGCTTATTTCCACCTTTTGTCTGATCCTTACTCTTTTCAACATGATTTCAGTCACCTAGGTATTTATTATTATCCACCTAAAATAGGTTGGGACTATCCCTTCTGTTGATTTCCACAGACTGGCTAATCATTTTATTTATTTTGTTTAGTTTGATGCATGCTTTAATTAAAAAGCATGTTGTCGTGTCCTGCAGTAGAAAATACATCTGTTCACACATAAAAGAATGTTTCTTTAAAAAAGCATAATTTTCAGTTCTTTCAATAACAATGCCCTTTCCATGTGTTCTTGCTGAGCATTGTGTAGTATAGTCAATCATCTTACAAATGCCTTTTATTTGTGCATTAAATTCTTCCTATTTGCAGAAGAAATCGTGTTAAATAGGCTTCACCTACATTTCTCTTCCATTTGGCAATCACTCTTGCATGGAAAATCCCGTGGACAGAGGAGCCTGGTGGGCTGCAGTCCATGGGGTCACTAAGAGTCGGACACAACTGAGCGACTTCCCTTTCACTTTTCACTGTCATGCATTAGAGAAGGAAATGGCAACCCATTCCAGTATTCTTGCCTGGAGAATCCCAGGGACAGAGGAGCCTAGTGGGCTGCTGTCTATGGGATCGCACAGAGTCGGACACGACTGAAGCAACTTAGCAGCAGCAGCAGTGGTTGGCTTTCCTGAGTAACTAAATGAATTTCAGAAGCATATCTAAATGGTAAATTTATTCCCACCTTTATTATTTTAATATCCATATTTCTTTGTACTGACTCATTTCATCGTTTTGAATTGTATGTATCTGTGTGCTGTTCTGTGCTTAGTTGCTCAATCGTATCCAACTCTTAGCCCTGTGGACTGCAGCCTACCAGGCTCCTCTCTCCATGGGGATTCTCCAGGCAAGAATACTGAAGTGGGTTGCCATGCCTTCCTCCAGGAGATCTTCTCAACTAAGGGAATGAACCCAGGTCTCCCACAATGCAGGTGGATTCTTTACTGCCTGAACCACCAGGGAAGCCCAAGAATACTGGAATGGGTAGTCTACCCCTTCTCCAGGGGATCTTCCCGACTGAGGAATCGAACTGGGGTCTTTTGCATTGCAGGTGGATTCTTTACCAGCTGAGCTACCAGGGAAACTCATATATCTTTGTAAATCACCTCAAACCTCTTGTGGGATGAGACATCATATGAATGATTTTTTTTTTTCTGGCATTTCTTCTACTGCATGCAGAGAGCTCTATCTGAGCTTTGCTGACCTCCAGCAGTCTGCAGTCTTGTGCATTTATTTGTCTATGTTTTTAAGTCTACTAGTAATTTTAAAAATATATACAAAGAATTCCTGGCAAAGAGTTTGAGCCTCTAGCCATTGTAGCCCTGACATTGATGTAGCACAGTGCCTGGTATTTAGTTGGTACTCAATAAATATTTTTGAGTGAGTGATCAGATGATTTTTTAAGGTCCATATGGTTGTTATGAATATCTGTTATAAACAGGGATGTTATCTCCTAAGGAAGCCAACTCCTTTGAAATGAATAAAAGCAAGGGTGTTTAACAAGCAGTGGAAGTTGAATCTAGAGGAGAAATGATTACTACCAAAACCTTGACAGTGTAAACTGGGAACAGGCAGAAATAATTGTTCATTTTAAATTACAGGCAGTCTACCAAAATGTAAGAAGCAGCTTCTTTAGTCCTTCCCTGACTTTAGTAAGAGCTTGTCATCAGCCACTCTCGCTGTTTGTTTGCTTGTGTACCCTCCCTGCTTATCTATATGCAAGCCCAACAGAACCAAATGGCTGCTCACCTTTGGTGCTGGCTCCCACTTATGGGTCATGTGTCACAATCCAGGTCCCGAGTAAGAAGAGCCTGTTAGAGGAGGAAGGGGGAGAAAGGAGCCAAGTGGCTGGTGCTTTGAAATATGGTGTAAGAAGATTTTACTTTTTTGTTGTATATAATTTGGATGGCAGCATGCTGAGATTTTAATTATCTGTACTTTAAAATTCTGCAATCATGGCTATTATAAAAACACTTTCCATTGTCCTTGATGAAAGAAGGAGCTCCCATTCTCATTTGGCTTATATTTGTAATTAATGAGAAAGAAAGAAACCTTGAGTGGTTCCTAATTGAAACAGGAGTACATCGATCCACTTCTGTTTAGGAGACTATGGAAACTTGAGATATAAAAGTTTTCTTAATTATATCATGATGCAAAAATGAGCATGATGCATTTCGATGAGAACACCAAGCAAGACAGGCTTTTCTGATTGAAGTGCTTTCTTTAATATACATGTCTTTCATTGAATAGTCAGGAAAAATGAGTCAAGAATAAAACGTCAGTGTAGTACAGAAAATAGATTTCATCTTGAGTGTTTAATTGCTCCATCAACAGTTGCTGCTGTGTCGAGGAAGTTGGTGAGTCCTACATCTGGACTCTCCCATCCACCCATTGATCCTTCCTTCCTTCCATCCTTCCACTCAACCAACTGAATATCTGCTATGTGCAAAGGACTGTTCTAAATGGTAACACAGAGGTGAACGAGATGGACAACTGGAAACAGGATTCTGTTCCATCAGTGATGTGTACCTAGGGCTCATGAAGTCCATAGGCCCTCCCCACCCCCATTTTTAAGGAGCATTTTTGAATCTTTTTAAGGACTAGTCAAGTTGAAGCAGCCTGCAAAGTATTCTCAAGTTTATTTTAGCAGCACCAACTGATTGCACTTGAATATTACCTTCTTGTGAGGGTAGAATTCAAGTCATCCGACAAATACAGATCCTAGAAGTGAGTTAACAGTAGAGGTATCTGGTAACATAAAGAACTAATGATGAGCTCACATGCAGTTTTTGTTAACCCATGAGATTAACTTTTTAATGTAGCTGAAACCTGGAAGTATCCTAAGCAAGACTGGAACCAAAATCTCCAGTAACGGACCAATTCCTGGTTAATTAAAGGTAATGATGCAAATAGTCTCTGTTATTCTTTTCTGTGTTACAGAGAATTCATTTTCCTTCTCCACTTGGACTGCAGCCTTATTGCTAAGAAGTGAAAGATGAATGGGAGTAAATTTCATTTAAGAAAACTTCATCAACATTTATGACACATGAATTTTTGGTTTGGAGAAAAAATAAGTACCATCTGCTGAATGGATTTAGAATTGTATATAAAAGGAATTTTTTTGCCAGTAGCCTCTAAATTGAATAAACTAACTGAAAAATTTTCATACCCAGGATCTAATGAGTCTGATCTAGCCTTTTAATTGAGAATAATTACCTTCAAAAGATGAAAAACAAACATCAAAGTAATGGGAAAGAGGTGGGTCATTCAGTAAATAGACTTAAGGCAAGTGAATTCCATTTGGGAAAAAATGCAAGCTCAAATTCACACCTCATTCTTTACCCCCAAATTAATTCCATATAGATTAAAATTTTAAACATAAAATATGAGATGTATCAAAACTGTGTGAGAATTTTTTCTGCTTTGGTTTACAGTGGAGATGGCCTCTGTATTCATGTCACAATATCTAAATCTATAAAGGAAAAGATAGATATATTTGACCACAGACGACTTTTAAAACATTTGAACACCACCAAAAAATCCAACAAACAAAATCAGAAGGCAAAAAGGGATACATTGCAGCACAAATGACAGACAAGTTTTGATTTTTCTATAATATAAAAAGCCTTCATAGACCCATAAGAAGAAGACCATTTGGAAAATACTCAGACAGGCGGAAGAAAAATCCAAATAGCCTTATGAACATCTGCAAGTTAGAAAAGACAAGGAAGATGCCGTGTTTCACCTGTCAGCCGACTCAGCTGTGTTAAAGTACAGGCTTGCCAAGAGAAGGGGTTATTTTAGGTGTAACTTGAAACAAACTCTTTGAAGGCCAATTTTATCATATCTATGAGTATCTTAAATGCACATCCCTTTTGATGTCTAGCAATTTTATTCCAGGAATTTATCTTACAAATATCCTGGAAAGTGTATACCAACATGAATTTTTCAGGATGTTGACTGCAACACTCTTGATAATGACAAAATACTAGAAATTGGCTGCTAGTCAAACACATGATGGTGTCTAATGGAATACTATGCAGCAAGGAAAAAGCATGAGAGCTGTGTGCCAAAATACCCAATTACTTTGTGAAGTGGTAAGAAAAAAGCAACAGAAAATTACAGAGAGCACTAGTAATCTGCATTTTAAAATATGTATGGGTAGGTATGCATATGTAGGAACATTTCTGGAAGAATATTGAGATGGTGGTTATTCTGAAGAATACAATTGGGTTTGCATAGGAGACAGATTCAGTTCAGTTCAGTTCAGTCGCTCAGTCGTGTCCGACTCTTTGCGACCCCATGAATCGCAGCACAACAGGCCTCCTTGTTTATCACCATCTCTCGGAGTTCACTCAGACTCACGTCCATCGAGTCTGTGATGCCATCCAGCCATCTCATCTTCTGTTGTCCCCTTCTCCTCCTGCCCCCAATCCCTCTCAGCATCAGAGTCTTTTCCAGTGAGTCAACTCTTCACATGAGGTGGCCAAAGTACTGGAGTTTCAGCTTTAGCATCACTCCTTCCAAAGAAATCCCAGGGTTGATCTCCTTCAGAATGGACTGGTTGGATCTCCTTGCAGTCCAAGGGACTCTCAAGAGTCTTCTCCAATACCACAGTTCAAAAGCATCAATTCTTCGGTGCTCAGCCTTCTTCACAGTCCAACTCTCACATCCATACATGACCATAGGAAAAACCATAGCCTTGACTAGACAGACCTTAGTCGGCAAAGTAATGTCTCTGCTTTTGATTATACTATCTAGGTTGGTCATAACTGTTCTTCCAAGGAGTAAGCGTCTTCTAATTTCATGGCTGCAGTCACCATCTGCAGTGATTTTGGAGCCCCCAAAATAAAGTCTGACACTGTTTCCACTGTTTCCCCATCTATTTCCCATGAAGTGATAGGACCGGATGCCATGATCTTCGTTTTCTGAATGTTGAGCTTTAAGCCAACTTTTTCACTCTCCTTTCTCACAAATCCTTTTTGCTTTTAGTTTTCTATGCATGTGCGATTTTCAGAATTAAATAAGATACATCTTTTGATTAATTTAGGAATATTTGACTATTTAGCCTGATTGTAGACTTTAGCCTCCCTTATATAATTTAGGGGTCTGTATCAGAGCCCCAGATAAACCACTGCCCTGCTGAAGTGAGTGGTTCACCATCTGGTCAAGAAGAGGAGTCAGACTCCTCCAGTTGCAAAGCCACCAGCTTTCTCACTCACATCTGGCATCCAGAACACATGGGGCCCTTCCTGTCAAAGCATAGAATCCCTGTGACCCAGGCTCTCCATGAAGATTGATGCTGCTTCTGCTGGAGAACCACAGGAAGATGCTGCTCATCATGTTTCTTATGATACATTTCTGGTAGAATTCAGTCCAGGAATCTCTTTTTAAATTTTCCATTCTGTGAAGTTCTAGAATTGCCTTTCTTTACCATGTTGCTTTCTTTGTCTGGAATTTTAGCATCAAAATCAGTGTTCCATTCATAGTTGGCTTTTTAACAACTATTTTAAAGATCTGCTTGTGACTAAGATAATTATTGAAAATCCTTTTTTGGTGAAACCATGAGATCAATGTAAGTTGTAAAGAAATGAACAGGCTTAATGCTACTCTGACTAGAATCTTTTCTGTCCTGTAGGTGAGATGAAGCTTCTAAGGTGTGTTTTCCTTCAAGGAAAGACAGTATCTCCTGCATAGAATTCTTGCCAAAGATAATTTAGTTTTAATCTGATCATGATAAAGCAATCAGACAAATCCACAACATAGTTTATTCTAGTCAGTTATCTTTTAAAACCTCAGTGTTATGAAAAACAATAGACAACAACAACAAACTTGCTCCAAATTAAAACTTGCTCCTGAAATAAAACCAAATGCATTAGACAATATTACTGCCCAAATATTAGATTCTGGATTAGGAAAGAATGGCCAAAAAAAGATATTTGAGGGACAATTGAGAAAATTAAATATAAACTATATATTAAATAAAATTAATGTTAATTTCCCCAGGTATATTGATAGTTATGGCCTATTATTAGGAGATGCATGTTAAAAAATTTGAAAATGAAGCATTTTGGTGTTTGCAACGTATTTTCAAATGACAAGGAAAAGGTTAGACAGCTAAAAGTAAATGTAGTAAGATGCTGACAATTGTAAATCTAGGTGAAGGATATATGACTAAAAGTGCATTTTTCTTTCAACTCTTCCGAGAGAGTTTGAAATTTTTCAATTAAAAAAACACAAAAAAATCTAATTTGACTTTCATATAATTATACTGTATGAGAAACATTCACAGAAAGAACAGACTAGTGTTTGTCAAGGCGGAGGGTGGGAGGAGAGGGGATAGAAGGCGAGTTTGGGGTTAGCGGATACAAACTATTATATATAGAGAATGGATAAACAACAAAGTCCTGCTGTATAGTACAGGGAACTATGTTCAGTCTATCCCTAGATAAGTCATAATGGAAAAGAACATAAAAGAACGTATATGTATATACAAAACTAAATCATTTTGCTGTACAGTAGAAATGTATACATTGTAAATCAACGATATCTCAATTTAAAAAACAAACAAAAAAAAAAACAAAAAAACCATACTCTTCGTAAACAGATAGTTATAGCCAAAAAAAAAAAAAAAAAAAGAGAGAGAGAGAGAGAGAAAAGACATTTTTAGGTTAGACTCCTGTACTTTGTGCCATCTCCTGACCTGACGTTTATCCCTTCTTATTCCCAGCTGAGGACATTCTCTTAGTAACATCCTTGTCCTTCCTGGTTCCTTTGACCTCTCTTGACTGACGGCCCACTGCCTGATGGGCAGTGCCCGCCCCTCCGCGGCCTCCATTTCTGCCCTCCGGTTTCTGCCAGCCTCCTTGACCTGCCTCCTTTACACCTCATCCCGCTGGAGAGTGTTTCCATCAGGGTCCCAGGTGGCTTGCTTTTCTCAACCTTTGCCCCGTCTGCCTTGGCTCCCCAGGTGTCTCTGCTTTCAGACCCCTCCCTCTCCCCCTCCCTTCGTCTAATTAAACTGAAGCGGTGCCACCTGGTCAAGCCTTCCTTCCTGGGCCTCTTTGGGTGAGTTTTCCTTTTTCCCCCTCGGGGGACTGTCATGAATTTCTTGTCAGCATCCTTGGCCTTTCCCACCCTCCTTTCCCCTGAGTGGGCTCTGTGGCTGCCCCAAGGTGTCCATTTCTTAGCTGTGATGGAACGTGCTGATGGCCTTTCCAGAAATCAGAAGGACCCAATTGGGACTGTCCTGTGCCTCCAGACAGAGGTTCCAAACAGGAGTGCCCGGTGGATGTTTGTAATCAGTCTGATCCTGGAGCTGGCGTGTGTGTGTGTGTGTGTGTGTGTGGAGCTGGCGTGTGTGTGTGTGTGGAGCTGGCGTGTGTGTGTGTGTGTGTGTGTGTGTGTGTGTATGTGTGTGTGTGGAGCTGGTGTGTGTGTGTGTGTGTGGGAGCTGGCGTGTGTGTGTGTGTGTGGAGCTGGCGTGTGTGTGTGTGTGTGGGAGCTGGCGTGTGTGTGTGTGTGTGTGTGTGGAGCTGGCGTGTGTGTGTGTGTGTGGGAGCTGGCGTGGTGTGTGTGGGAGCTGGCGTGTGTGTGTGTGTGTGGGAGCTGGCGTGTGTGTGTGTGTGTGTGGAGCTGGCGTGTGTGTGTGTGTGTGTGGAGCTGGCTTGTGTGTGTGTGTGTGTGTGTGTGGAGCTGGCGTGTGTGTGTGTGTGTGTGTGGAGCTGGCGTGTGTGTGTGTGTGTGTGTGTGGAGCTGGCGCGTGTGTGTGTGTGTGTGGAGCTGGCGCGCGTGTGTGTGTGTGTGTGAGCTGGCGCGCGCACGTGTGTGTGTGTGTGTGTGTGTCTTTGCCTCTTCTTCCCTAGGGGCCCTCCTGCCCTTTCTCACCTTGGTGTTGACCTTATCACTTTCACACTTTGAAATTTAATACCAAAACTTTTTTGTCATTCTGTTGGAATCCCCAGGATCCCCCAAACAACACCCCAAACAAATTAATCTTAAATAGTCAAGGCTAATTTAATGACTTACATTCTGGGTCCATTAAAGCAAGGAAGCACACTTAGGGATCACCTCTTACCTGTATTTCACAGATTTGAGTTCTGATCTGGCCAGTGGGGTTGGCTGTTGCTAGGTCGCTTCAGTCGTGTCCAACTCTATACGACCCATAGATGGCAGCCCACCAGGCTCCCCGTTGCTGGGATTCTCCAGGCAAGAACACTGGAGTGGGTTGCCATTTCCTTCTCCAATGCATGAAAGTGAAAAGTGAAAGTGAAGTCGCTCAGTCCGAGCGACTCTTCGCGACCCCATATGCGACCCCCATAGACTGCAGCCCACCAGGCTCCTCCTTCCATGGGATTTTCCAGGCAAGAGTACTGGAGTGGGGTGCCATTGCTTTCTCTGAGGGGGTTGGATTTTAGTATAAAGTGTATTGTGAAGAGAAATAAAAGCTGAAAAATATGAGAACCAAGAGACAGCCATGCTTTGGACCAGAATGTGCAATCTACAACTTACTGCTGACGGTGGTGAAACACTTCAGCACTAAACATAGAATACAGTTAACAAGGTAGCAGTCACTGCGTTCTTCTCTTGGCTCTTGGCCTATTCTTCCTGGAAGTTCCCTACAGTTAAGAAGCAGAGATAATGAAAAATGGACAGAGGATCTGAAAAACTGAGTTCTAGCTCTGACCTGGTCACTGATGAGCTTTGTAATTTTGTTCAAGTTCCTAACCTTGGTTGCTTCTGTTTCCCCATTTCATAAATCGAGGATGTCGGTTGGAGGGCTAGTAGGTTTGATGATCCCCCGGCTCTAAAATTGCACATCTAAAGTTTTACATTCTTCACCTCTAATTTTACAAAATGCCTTCTAAACATCCAGAGGAGTAGCTGGATGTAATTCGAGTAGCTCAGTTTTGAGCCATCAATCCTGCTCTGAACCCAGGGCTAAGATGATACAAAAGGAACCGTGTGAAAATTAAAGACCACAGGGTTGGGGAGAGACACCTGCAGAGCTCTGACACCCAGGTGTCTTCCGTACTGATCTGAACCTCCGGGGAGCCAATCTGCAAAAAATGCCCTTGGATGCCCATGCCTGCATGTCTGCATTCTATACCACAGAGCCCTCTCTGGTGTCATCACCTCTCCTTAAGTGTTTGACAATGGTGACTTTGATCTGAGCCGGAAATCCCAAGTCAAAGTGATCGTTTGTTTAATATTTGTCACAACCGGAAATTTTAAAACCCAAAACAGAATAGAAAACACTATAGCAAGGATTTTTCTTCCTAGTCAATTAAGGTCATTAAGAACATTGTCCTATTCAAGTAGCTATGCTTAGAACTCCCGAGTTTCCCTAGCAACAGCTTAGAGAAAGAGTAGACTAAGCCATAATACAGAACCGAAGGAAAATGAAAATATATAAATGAAAGATGACCAAGCAGTTCTTTTGATGATGACATGATTCAGTCTCAATAGAAGGCAGGTTTTAAAAATGGATCTAAAGAATGAGATGAATTTTAAATTTGGAGGGGTATTTGCTAATACATATTCCAGTTACCACAACAAGAATAGAGTTGAGTAGTGAAGTCCATATAGTTTTAAAACCACAAATCCCCGTGGCTGCGGTCTGGTCCATGGGGTCTTAAAAGAGCTGGTCTTTAGCTACTAAACAACAACAAGGCATTCACTTCCACAGTGTATGTCTCTGTTTGTTGTTTAGTCACCAAGTCGTGTTTGACTCTTTTTGAGACCCCATGGATTGCAGCCCTCCAGGCCTCTCTGTCCATGAGATTTCCCAGGCAAGAATACTGGAGTGGGTTGCTGTTTCCTTCTCCAGGGATCTTCCTGACCCAGGGATCAAACCTGAGTCACCTGCATTGGCGGGTGCATTCCTTACCACTGAGCCTCCAGGAAAGCCTGTATGTCTCTGTAGAGGGGTAATAATTCCCACTCTGCTTCCAGAAGGATAAAGGCCTTTGGAAAAAGTCCAGCTTCTCTCCACCCCATCCCTCACCAAAAATGGGCGTGGCTTGCCTGATTGAGGGTCTGGGAAAGGAGCCGCACCTCCTCGGCTCCAGCGAGTTTCTTGGGGGCAGTGAACTTACAGGCTGGGGGGACCTCCAGTTGGCCGGAGCTGAGTGGCCAACTCCATCTAATTCAGGGTGAAGGATTCAGATGTCCACTCTGTATTCACAATGCTGTCATGCCCTCCAATTTAGCTTTATCTTGAACAGAGCTGGTATTTTTTGTCTCCAGCTGTCTGACTCTTCTGTGCATCTCAGGTAGAGAGGAAGAAGATGTTACTTATTGTGGTGGCTGCAGTTTCAGTAAGTTACCTCCTGGCAGACAGGCTCGTTTCGAGGAACTGAGCCTATAAAGAAGGCTAAGTCTTGGTCTCTGTCCTGAGAAATCTAGAGTCTGGGATTACCAAACTCAATTTCATTAGTTTTAACTGCTGCCACAGTCTTTCCTCATTCTTTTTTTTTTTTTTTAATCTCTTTGAGTGTTATCACTCTGTCCTATAAATAAGTAAATGGCAGTTGTGTTTCTAATGTGAATTATGATTCAGCTATTTTTGTCCTTTCTGTATTACTGTTGGGTTTTAACAGCTCACATAGAACAAATTTGATTGTGTTTATATTTAAACCTTCTTAACAAGGAAAACAGAAGGATTAGATTTAATAAAAACAGGAGCAGCATTCTGAATGTGTTTAAACAAGTTTTCCCCACTGATAAATAGAACTATTGAGTATCATTTTCAACTAGGCTGACAAGGAAAAAAGTCATCAGTTCTCCTGAATTTGTACAATGCTTCAGGCAAGTTACAGCTGGATCCTCTTAAAGAAATCAATCTTTCCTAGAAAATGACTCATAAGACCATTTAAATCTATGAAGCTTTTCAGTAAATTTATTCAATTAAAAGGACTTTCAATATTTTAGAAAATATTAAATTACCCATAATATTCTCACAACGGCAGAATGGAAAACAGAACACAGCATACACCCGAAAGCCCAGCTCCAGAACTGACAGCCCGCGTGTCAGCAACGCCCAGCAGCCTTCAGACGAGTCTCGCGTTGACTGATGAAAGTTACTTTGCTGTGCTAATGCTGACAAATTTACTTATCATTCATGATAATCACTCCTGCTGCTTTAGGGAAAAATGTTTTTGGTACCAAACTATTGGGGGATATGTTATGCCACACAAAAAGGAGAGGAAATAAAGCAACTTCTATAATGACAAGGCAGCATCAGTCAAGACACTGGACCAGCTAATAATAATATGCTCTTATTAGAGTAACTTCTCTGTGGCCATAGTGCATTTCTTCTTAAATGGGAACTGACTTTTTTAAGTCCCTTGAAAAAGTTCATTTCAGAGACTATGCTCTGGACTTCTACTTATGTAACTTTCATTATTCTTTGAATTTGACAAAACATCATAGTAGCGAGTATGTCTTATTATTCCCACCCAAGAAGTACATTCTAGTGATTAGAATACAGAACTAAACAGATGGGGGAATACAATGGCTAGAAAGGCAGTTCTCCTCCATCCCTCCTTGGCAGTAGGTGGAATTCACAATTTCAGAGGTACAGTCAGATTCTGACTTTGCCTTTTGTTGTGTAGTGAGTCAGCTATAAAGTGGGGGAGAATCACCTACCTTTTGGGTCTGAGGATGAACACAAGAGTTTTAAAGTCTGTTGAGGTTCCCAAGATAAACTGTTTGTGTTAATTCTGGAAGTACCCACTGGACTCAGAGCAATGAAGTTTCATTTTCCATTAGGCTGGAAAGAAGAAAGTTGGATGATGCCAAGTGTTGGTGAGGATGTAGGAATATATGCACCTTCCTACCCTGCCTGTGAGACTGGAAAGCAGGACAGTACATAGTAAGCCTGCACATCTTGCTCTTTTTCAGTCACTAAATCGTGTCCAACTCTGTGACCCCATAGAATACAACGCACCAGGCTTCCCTGTCATTCACTTTCTCCTGGAGTTTGCTCAAATTCGTGTCCACTGAGTTGGTGATGCTATCTAATCATCTTATCTTTTGCCACCCTCTTCTCCTTTTGCCTTCAATCTTTCCCCGGCATCAGAGTCTTTTCCAGTGAGTTGGCTCTTCATATCAGGTGGCCAAAGTATTGCAATTTCAGCTTCAGCGTCAGTCCTTCCAATGAATATTTAGGGTTGATATCCTTTAGGATTAACTGATTTGATCTCCTTGCTGTCCAAGGGATTCTCAAGAGACTTCTCCAGCACCACAATTTGAAAGCATCAATTCTTCCTCTCTCAGCCTTCTTAAGAGTCCATCTCTCTCATCCATACATGACTACTGAGAAACCATAGCTTTGACTATACAGACCCTGTCGGCAAAGTGATGTCTCTGCTTTCTAATACATTGTCTAGCTTTGTCATAACTTTGCTTCCAAAGAGCACACATCTTTTAATTTCACAGCTGCAAGCACTGTCTGCAATGATTTTGGAGCCCAAGAAAATAAAATCTGTCACTGCTTCCATTTTGTCCCTTTCTATTTGCCATGAAATAATGGGACTGGATGCCATGATCCTAGTTTTTGAATGTTGAGTTTTAAGCCAGCTTTTCCACTCTCTTCTTTCACCCTCAACAAGATGCTTTTTAGTTATGACTCAGCAATTCTGCCTTTCAGGGTGTATTCCAAGCAGATGTGCACACAGGTTTCTCACAAGACTGGTACAAGGACATTTATTCAGCATTGTTTCTCATGGTGGAACTATGAAGCGACTGGGGAAAGGGGGCACGGGGGTGGGAGGCCACAGATGCTACGCAGTGGTTGGGAATAACAGGACAGACATCTGCACTATACCATGGGTCGACTTGAAAAACATAGTCCTGATAAAAAGCAAGGCACAGAGTGACCTCTATATAATAGCACTATTTACTTAAATCAGCAGTATTTACATGCAAAACAGTATGCATTTTACAAGAACACATAGAAACAAAAGTTTTGAGTCAGTTGGAGGGACTGGATGTGGTAGCGGTGGACAATGGGAGCAGGGAATAAAGAATAAACAGTGTAATTTTAAAATACGAAATAAGGGGTCACACATGGAACAATAAATAATGTATGGCATAATGGTGTACTAGTAACTGAGAGTGATGAACTCAGATCATTGCATTTCAAGTGTTGGCCTTCCCCTAACTATAGTGTGCACGTGTGCGTGCACACACACACATGCACACCACACACACACACAGGATTGCAAGGTGGTGACAGATGGGTTAAATCAGGTCCTCAGTTATATTTTGTTTGGCCTATGCAAAGTTGTCAAGATTTAAAAATCCAGTTTTTCAACTACTTTTAAAAGACCTAGCCAGCTTGGGCTGAAGGTCTCAACACCTAGCTGTGCCTGGCAACTGTGCTATCTAAATAAATATGTACAGCCCTCACCCCACCCCGTCTCTGACAGAGGATGAGGCTCAGCTCGTACTTACCTGGCGTTTTGTGCCAAACCAGCTACTGCTCCCACTTTGTTTGTGCCTGGGCCTTGAGTTGGTGCTGACTGACACAGATATCAGCTGCCCACACCATCCACTCTCATGCCACACCCTCTCAGAAGCTTGGTTCAATCGGACCAAATAAACACAAATAATTTTAAAATATCAAAAGTTGCTACAAGGGAAAAAAAGTTAAAAATAATAATTCCAGGACCTCCCTCGTGCTTCCACATCTGGGGACATGGGTCCGATCCCTGATCAGGGAACTAAGAGCCTGTGTGCAGCAGGGCCAAACAAAAGAAAAATAATAGTTCCATGCCCTTCTTGCACACTGCAGAACTCTCCTTGGGCTAGAGGCCTCTTCTATTCCTTTCTTCTGAAATGTATCTTCATGTCTCTCCATTAAACGTATAGTGCGTTCCATTGCATCATGATTTTTAGGCATTTTTCTATTAATTTTCTCCTGCGCAAGATGAGATTAAGTTTATCTCATACTTACTCCTATTCTCCTCCCTCCCTTCTACCTATCCTCAAAATACAGTATACCACAATTTTAGGTTAAATCCTGATTGAATGTTTTAGTTTGGATTATTCTGTAAATCTTAGGTTAGTGGGTCCTGGAGCCACACTTCTGGGTTCCAAACCAGTTCTGTCCCTCAGTGGCTGTGTGAACTGGGCAGTACCATATTTCCTCTTTTACAGCCTCATAGAGCCTGCTAGTTATCATAAGACTTGAGTGAGTGAGCATATGTAAAGCGCGTAGGACATAGTTGGCTCTTTCTCTTTTTAACTCGTTTTGACAGTCTCTCTTTTAAGTGGAATGTTTAGAGCATTAACATTTAGGGGCTTCCCTGGTGGTTCACTGGTGAAGAATCCACCTGCCAATGCAGTAGACATGGATTTGATCCCTGATGCGGGAAGATCCCAAGTGACTTGTAGCAACTAAGCTCCAGTACCACAACTACTGAGCCTGTGCTCTAGAGCCTAGGAGCCAAAGCCACTGAGCCTGCATACCGGAGAGCCTGTGCTCCACAGCAAGAGAAACTTCTGCAATGAGAAGCCCATGCACTGAAATTAGAGAGTAGCCCCACTTGCCAAACTAGAGAAAACCCCTTGCAGCCGTGAAGACCCAGCAAAAATAAATAAATAAATAATTTTAAAAAGAGCAAACAAAACCACAAAAATAATATTTAAAAACATTAAAGTTTAAATAGCAGTATGCTTGAAATTAGGTCTATTATTTTCTACTTTATTTGTTCTGTAATTGTCACCTCCCCCTTTTTTACTTCAGTTTCTCCCTGCCTTCTTTTGATTTATTTAAATATTTTTGAGAATTCCCTTTTATTAACTAATGTATAGTTATATAACTATAGCTAAAAAGCCTCTTGATGAAAGTGAAAGAGGAGAGTGAAAAAGTTGGCTTAAAGCTCAACATTCAGAAAACAAAGATCGTGGCATCCGGTCCCATCACTTCATGGGAAAGAGATGAGGAAACAGTGGAAACAGTGTCAGACTTTATTTTGGGGGCTCCAAAATCACTGCAGATGGTGACTGCAGCCATGAAATTAGAAGACGCTTACTCCTTGGAAGAACAGTTATGACCAACGTAGATAGTATATTCAAAAGCAGAGACATTACTTTGCCGACTAAGGTCTGTCTAGTCAAGGCTATGGTTTTTCCTGTGGTCATGTATGGATGTGAGAGTTGGACTGTGAAGAAGGCTGAGCACCGAAGAATTGATGCTTTTGAACTGTGGTGTTGGAGAAGACTCTTGAGAGTCCCTTGGACTGCAAGGAGATCCAACCAGTCCATTCTAAAGGAGATCAGCCCTGGGATTTCTTTGGAAGGAATGATGCTGAAGCTGAAACTCCAGTACTTTGGCCACCTCATGCGAAGAATTGACTCATTGGAAAAGACTCTGATGCTGGGAGGGATTGGGGGCAGGAGGAGAAGGGGATGACCGAGGATGAGATGGCTGGATGGCATCACGGACTCGATAGATGTGAATCTGAGTGAACTCCAGGAGTTGGTGATGGACAGGGAGGCCTGGCGTGCTGCGATTCATGGGGTCGCAAAGAGTTGGACACAACTGAGTGACTGAACTGAACTGAACTGAACTGAACTATATAGTTACATAACTATAGTTAATAACTATAGTCTATTAATTCTAGCTATAACTACATTTTTAAATGATTGCTTTAGAGATTGAAAAGTCCATTTTTTATTTTACAGTCTAGTGAGCATTACTATTGTGCACTTACATATAAAATATGGAAATCTTACTTACAGAGAACTTTATCTGTTAGTTTCTACCTAACTGCGAACCTGCAAGCTATAATTTTCATGTTTTATGTTTATATACATTATAAACTGAAATATTACATTCTGCTTTTTAAATTCATATGTATTTTAAGGAAATGAAGAAAAAAATAACTTTATTACTTTTAATGTTTTGTGTTTCTTCCTGAGGACTCAACTTTCCTTCTAATATGTCCATTTCTCTTGAAGACCTTCCTGTAGAATTATTACAAGTACGTTAAAACAAGTAGGAAATGGTTGCATACAATTTTGTCATAGATCCTTGAGAGTAAATCCTTGATGAATCTGTTCTTTAGAATGAGCTCATAATTTTCTATATTTTTGACCTTGCTATTTTCTTAGTCAGAAGATATTGTGCTTTGTCAGCTTTATTAATGCTTCATAGAGTCACCCATATTTGAGGGTAGAGCCATTTCTAGGATTGTACAATCATTTGTGAAGCAAATGTCTGTAGACCCACTACGTGGACCAGGCATGCTATTGGACTTTGAGGTTTTACTGGTAGAGATGAGAGCAAAGTCCTTGTTCTCATGGGGCTTCCAGTGTGGGGCTGTGGGGTCTGGCATTGAGCAAACAATTACATAACTGGGTACGTGGTTATAAGCTGTACATTTGGAAAGGAGAAGAATGAACCTCTGTAAGTGAATAAAGTCAGAGAATCAAGTTAAGACCAGGAATCTGGAAGGGCTTCCCTGGGTGGTGACCTCTATGTGGGTCCTGAAGATGGAAGACAGCCCAGTGATGGGAGAAGGACAGATGGAGCAGCACATGCGAAGGCTCAGGGCAGGAAAAGAGTGTGGCAAATCCTTTTATCCAGTGCCTCGGGTGGAGTGAAGGCAGTTGGCTGAGACTCATAAAGACAGCCACTTGGAGAGGAGGATCTCACACCCCTGCCTTTCTTCCCAGGTTGCCCCTGGTAACTGCATTTGTCACTCAAAGTCATTCTTGATCTTCTCATGCCTGGATTTCATTGGGATAATCCCAGTGGGAAGAGGGGAAAGGTGTGGTTTGAAGGGACAGTGGATCTGACTTGGCCCCATGTCTTTCTAGGGAACTCTTGTTTAGTCACTACGTCGTGTCCAACTCTTTTGCCACCATCTGACTGCAGCCCACCAGGTTCCTCTGTCCATGGGATTTCCCAGGCAACAATACTGGAGTGGGTTGCCATTTCCTCCTCCAGGGAGCCTTCCTGATCCAGGGATGGAACCCAATTGTCCTGCATTGGCAGGTGGATTCTTTACCACTGAGCCACCAGGGAAGCCCTCCTAGGGAGCACCTACTTTGAAAAATCACTCCTAAAATGAGAGATGCTTTTTTAGATGGCGCTGCAATATACTGCTGTTGGTTGCTATTCAGTGAAGCAAAGTAACCCCAAAGGCTCATCAGAGGCCATGAAGACATGAGGTTTGATTCTGCCAGCCTGTTTGGTGGTGGGCAAGACTGGCCACATCTTGCAATGAACCCTTCCTTCCAAGTGACCTTGGGCAAATTCCTCCTTAAAGATAAGTTGTCGTCAGTGCACATTAGCCAGGCCCCTGGGTGGGTTTCACAGAACCCATTTCTAGACCACAGAGACAACCCCAACAACCTCACATCTATCAGCAACAGATAAGAACATTTCAGAGACACATGTCAAAGTATTTGATAGGAAATTCTAAGGTGTCAGTATCCAGTGAAAGCCTATCTTTGCTCTGTCTTAAAAGCCACAATGAAATGGGCCAGGAATTTAGCGAGTTTTCTTTATTTTTATTTGTAGGTATGCAAACAGGCGCCAGCCACCCCTGGGAAATTGATGTCATTGAACAGCTGTGCTCACCTTCCTTTTAAAAATAAGTAAGCAAATCAGATCCTGAAAGCAAAACTCTTCTCCAGGTTATCTCTTCTATCTCTCAGCACCCTCCTTTGCTGAACTTTCCTTCGGATGTGACAAGTTAGATTTATCAGGGTCTCAGAGGGGCTTTTATTCACGCAGGTTTTATTATTTATTTGACTTCTGCTTTTCTTCTGACTCTACTTTTCCAAAGTTTCTCTGTAATCTTTGCTTTGGCCCCAGCATTGCCAGCTTCCTTCTGATTCCCTCTTGCCTGGGATTACTCCGTGTTTTCTGTTTTATTGAGATCAGTCTTCACTTCTCTTTCCTCCTGAACTTTTGACCCGAATTGTCTGCTCTTGTGGGTTTTCCTTTATGCATCTCTTTCTCCTTTGTTTTCCTCCTATTTTATTTTTCTCGGCAGTTTCGCTGTTTGGAAAAGTATCAAGGCTGTGTTAGCATTACTCAACACTAAGTCTAAGAATCTGCCTGCAGTGTAGGAGACATGGGTTCATTCCCTGGGTTGGGAAGATCCTCTGGAGGAGGACATGGCAACCCACTGTGGATTCTGGAGAACCCCCATGGACAGAGGAGCCTGGTAGGCTACAGTCCATAGCGTCAAAAAGAGTCGGACAGGACTGAAGTGACTTAGCATGCAAAGTCTAATTACTGAGTGAAATGATTATGATTCCCTGCTCTCTGCTTTGGTCTATGACCTGCATTTTCAGCAAAGTGCAAACCTGCCATATTACCTGGGTAGAAGTTTTTCAAAGGAGATGCTAACCCTTCAGGTAAAATAATACTCATTTATTCATTTGTTGAATATTTACTGAGCTGCTATTATATGCTAGGCACTGTGGTAATTATTGAGCATAAACTAATGAATAATAATATAAAATAATGAATAATGAAAATAGGGGCTTCCCTAATAGTTCAGTTGGTAAAGAATCCACCTGCAATGTGGGAGACCTGGGTTCAATCCCTGGGTTGGGGGCGATCCCCTGGAGAAGGGAAGGCTACCCACTCCAGTATTCTGGCCTGGAGAATTCCATAGACTGTAGAGTCCATGGGGTTGCAAAGAGTCAGACAGGACTGAGCGACTTTCACTTTCAAGCTCCTAAGGAGCTTAGCTCAGAATTGATTCATTCTGTTTGATGGTGCCATGTACACACTGGACTTCAAATAAATCAGCCACTTGTGTGCATTTGGGGAAGTGTTGAGCCCGTGGTGCCCTGCTATGGTGTCATGAACTTCTGAGGTTGTGAGTAATGAGGAGTCTCCTGGGAAAGAAACTGATCCCCCTGGACCTAAGGGTGCCCAAAGGACTGAAGTGCAGTGACACTATAGGCCAGTGGCCAATAGTGGTTATGGAGTCTGGCATCAAAAGACCTGGATTCAAGCCCAGGCTCCCCTACTAACCAGTTGAATGACCTTAAACTTGTTACTTACATTCTCTAAACCTCGTTTCCCCACAGCGTTTCTGTGTGATGTGGGCACCTTTACAGTTAACGTGCTTAGTTTAGCGCCTCGGACAAAGTCTGTGTCCCATGACTGCTAGCCTTTATTATCTTCTTTTATCATTAATTGAATTACTGAGGGAAGATGGGTAGCTGGGTAGCAACCCCCCAAAAAAATTCGAGTGAAAGTGATGAGCCATGGAAATTCTGAATGTTGAAGCCAGCACAGTGGGCTCTGTAGCCAGGCAGCATGGATTTGATTCCTGACTCTGATGGTTATTAAGCTGTGTGACCGTGAGCAGTCACTGAGTTTCTCACAGCTTCAGTTTCCTCATCTTTAAAATGGAGCAATTAGTCATTGTGAGGATGAAATATATGTGATACACTTTGAAGAGGGCCTGAGATGCAGTCTTTGTAAATGTCAGCTACTGGTGTGGGTGGGACACAGTTGATGGGAGGCAGGGGGTGTGAAGACCAACTCAGAGTAAGATACTATGGGCTGTTGTCGATCCCATGGGCAGGACACGTGTTAGAGTTTCTAATGGTGACAGTCTGGTTTTTCCTGTTCCTTCTTGCTCCTTTCTTCTCTAAAATTCTTATATTATAAACAGTGAAATTTACCTTGAGAGCCACGAGGCAGAGACTGGCAGCCCTCTGGAGCAATCTGCCCCTACAGATGATGGAGTGTGCAGCCCTGCAGAGGAGAAAGGGGTAAAGTGTCTGGGGTGGGAAGCAGGAGGAGACAGGGAGGGAGCAGGTTCACCCCCAGTGGACCACTGGACACAAGGTAAGGAGCAGGAACCAAGCGTCAAGGAAAGAGATGGGAATACCAGACCACCTGACCTGCCTCTTGAGAAATCTGTATGCAGGTCAGGAAGCAATAGTTAGAACTGGACATGGAACAACAAACTGATTCCAAATAGGAAACGGAGTACGTCAAGGCTGTATATTGTCACCCTGCTTATTTAACTTATATGCAGAGTACATCATGAGAAACGCTGGACTGGAAGAAACACAAGCTGGAATCAAGATTGCCAGGAGAAATATCAATAACCTCAGATATGCAGATGACACCACCCTTATGGCAGAAAGTGAAGAGGAGCTAAAGGGCCTCTTGATGAAGGTGAAAGAGGAGAGTGAAAAAGTTGACTTAAAGCTCAACATTCAGAAAACGAAGATCATGGCATCTGGTCCTATCACTTCATGGGAAAGAGATGGAGAAACAGTGGAAACAGTGTCAGACTTTATTATTTTGGGCTCCAAAATCACTGCAGATGGTGACTGCAGCCATGAAATTAGAAGACACTTACTCCTTGGAAGAAAAGTTATGACCAACTTAGATAGCATATTCAAAAGCAGAGACATTACTTTGCTGACTAAGGTCCGTCTAGTCAAGGCTATGGTTTTCCTGTGGTCATGTATGGATGTGAGAGTTGGACTGTGAAGAAGGCTGAGTGCCGAAGAATTGATGCTTTTGAACTATGGTGTTGGAGAAGACTCTTGAGAGTACCTTGGACTGCAAGGAGATCCAACCAGTCCATTCTGAAGGAGATCAACCCTGGGATTTCTTTGGAAGGAATGATGCTAAAGCTGAAACTTCAGTACTTTGGCCACCTCATGTGAAGAATTGACTCATTGGAAAAGACTCTGATGCTGGGAGGGATTGGGGGCAGGAGGAGAAGGGGATGACCGAGGATGAGATGGCTGGATGGCATCACGGACTCGATAGATGTGAATCTGAGTGAACTCCAGGAGATGGTGATGAACAGGGAGGCCTGGCGTGTGGCGATTCATGGGGTTGCAAAGAGTCGGACAAGACTGAGCAACCGAACTGAACTGAACTGAGGGTGGTAGATGTAACAAGTAAGAGAAGGGGAACAGGAGGGGACTGCTGGCCACAGGGGCTCAAATTTCACGTGCACAAGTTTGGAGAAAAGGCTGACGTTGAGGTTAGAGCTTCACCAGGAGAGCAAAGCACTCGCGGCATAGAATCCTTACTGAGTGATGCCACCTTGGTCGGTTCCGCATGTCGCTGCCTTCTTGACCATCCATTTTCTGTCTGGGGTTTTCTATGATTCTAGGAAAGCTGATCCCAACTTTCTACCCCAAGGTGGAGCTCATGACACAGGTGAAGTCGGTTCAGTCCAGTTGTGTCTGACTCTTTGTGACCCCACGGACTGCAGCACGCCAGACCTCCCTGTCCATCACCAACTCCCGGAGTTTACTTACACATGTTCATTGAGCTGGTGATGCCATCCAACCATCTCATCCTCTGTCATCCCTTTCTCCTGCCGCCTGCAATCTTCCCAGCATTAGTATCTTTTCAAATGAGTCGGTTCTTTGCATCTGTCAGTCACCCCTATTTTCATCTTCTACTCTCCCTCCTGGGACTGGTTCTGAAGAAGACCCAAGCTGGTTCAATAAGGTAATCTCAAGTCTTTGGTTCTAGAATAAATAAATAAGGGAAATAAAAACGTATATTTACATGAAAACCTGTACGTGTACATAGCAACTTTATTTGTAGTTTCCGAAACTGGAAACAACCCTGATGCCCTTTAACAGGTGAATGGTTAAAAAATGCTAGTATATCCGTATGCTGGTCCACTGCTCAGCAATGAAAAGAATGGACTGATATCACTCAATAACCTGGACAAGTCTCCATATAGTTATACTGAATGACAGAAGCCAGGCTTGAAAGTTTCCATACTGTAGGAGCGTATTTATATTCTTGCAATGACAAAGTTTTCTAAGCAAAAGAAACCTTAAAATGTTTGGTAAGCAAATGTCACCTTACTTCGTTTTCACAAGTAAGTCCACCTCTTTTGTTTTCGATGACTGGACTTGGAAGGGTATAGTCAGACATCTGTAATTATTCCATCATTTTATTGGAGGCCCACCCCAACATCTTAAACATTAGTCATTTGTTCATCATTTATAAAGCATTTATTGAACATGATACATTTGGGCCCCATGTTTCTCACTATGGATAGATAGGCTAACAAGACTGACATGGTCTTTGCTTCATGCAGCTTACAAGCCCGCAGATTTCTGTCTTTCCCCAGAATCCTAGATAAACTCATTGTATATGGTAGACAATCAACATAATAGCTTGGTAATGAGGATACACCACTTGTGTTTCTGCTTATCCTTCCACGGTAGTCATACTCTGTTCCAAGGGCCTTAAATCTCAGAACTATCTCCTATGTCCCACCTTGATCCCATTGACTAAACCGCACATAGAATATCTTAGGGATTTAATCACTGTGCTGGGATGTCAACACATCTGGACGTCCAAGTTTTTCATTTCTTTTAAAGCCAACAGAACAGCTGAGCTCAGTGTACCCAAAGAAAGTGCCAGAAGATATATTCCATCCACTTGAAGTTCTGATGTGGCAGTTTAACGATCTTCTGACATTAAGGAGGTTTTTCCTAAGAGGTGGTAATGATACGCCTGATGAAACTGACATCGCTTAGAACTCATGTCCCCAACAGTGTCAGCAGTGAACAATGAGAGAGGACAGCGTGGCTGAACAACCAAGTTCAGTGGCATTAGCCAGACCACTTGTAGATTTTGCTGGTGAGTGTTTGAATCCGACTTTGGGAGTGTGTGGCTGGTGGAAGGCATGCTGACTGTAGCTGTAACTTTAGCTTCTTTCTGTCACAAAGGAAAGAGGAAAATTACCTACCCATAATATCGAATTTTACCTACATAATTTCTTCTACGAGCTCTTGGGGCTTGCCTTGTGTTTTTCATGCTTCTTAATTTCACTGAGCCAGAACCATAGGATTGGGGCTAAAGTAGATGATGTTTCTGAAGGAAACAGACCACTTATTGGTCCCAGGTGGCCCTGAAGCTTTTGATCCTAATATAACTATTTTTAAAGCAATGCCTGGGACTTGTAAAATTGGTCATTTTATTACAAAAATACATTATTCTTTTGGTTAGAAATGCCCTCCTTGGGAGCTGCCACCTGATTGGCTGACGATGCAGTCAACTTTTGCAGTCATTTTCTAATCAAGTAATATATCAGGTTTTAAAAACATTTTTGCTTGTGTGAGTTAGGGAGAGGAAAACCATTCTTTACATATAGTAAGGTACAACTGAGCACACATGGACAAGAAAATTACTCAACAAAGTCACAGTTTTATTTTAAGTGGCATTAAAACAGAAATCCACTAGTCATAAATTATTACAACAATGGTGCCAGTGCTTTGCAATTATCTCACCATCTCTCTTGCTACTCATAATGTTTGTGTGGGATGGCTAGGGCAAGAGTCATTGTGCCTGCTGGTCAGAAGAAGAAAATAAAGTCCATGCAACAGAAATGATTAAGTTTTGTATGGCTAGAGAGAGAGGTGGGTCTAGAATTGATGACTTACGTTCCAATGATGTTGTTTCCAGACCATGTGTTCTGGGCTCATCTCAGATCCAACAATATTCTAATGCTAGGAGCATCTTGAGAGAAATCTTATGGCCCAAGGGTTCATAGATAAGTTAGTCTCTTCTTTAAAAAGGTAAGGCATTAGGGGATGATACAGGCAAGAAAGAAGCAAAATGGAAAATAAGAAGACCCTTTCATTTATTTTTTTCTATTCTTTATTTGTATTGTTGGATGATGAGAAGGTGATTGAACTTGAAGACACCAGGAATACAGCCTATCACCTGTTATTTTGCTTATGAAGGACTAACTCTTTTTAGTGACCAACCCCACTTTATCATCATCTTTTCCAGTGGAAATAATTCTGTTAAGAGCCATCCTTCTCTGTGAGTGCACCTTTATGGAGCAGACCAGAGGGAAAAGTAATTGAATTTAATAAAAGCTGCTCTCAATATAAAGCCACAGGGAAATACATTTAACTTCAAAGCCAAGATGCATGGTTCCTAAATATAATTAATTGCCTGGCTGTTTCTTCCATCAAATCTCAATATGATAGTAAAGAAGTGAATTCTTTGGCATTTCTTTTGTTTTGTTTTATAGCAACATGAATTCTCCATTGAGATAGACTGATAAAAGTCATTCTCAGAAATGTCACTCTTTAGATTGATCAAAGTTGCCATGCCTGTAGCTCCTCACCCCATCTGTTAAGGAGAGCTGAAAACAGGATTAGATAATCTTAACAGAATTGTCAAAAGGAAACTTTCTACTCCTTAACCTCCTCCCCATCCCCCTCCTTTTTAAAAACTTTCTCTCGTAAGAAAAATAATCTTCAGAGAAAATTCTTCTCTAAGCAACCCCATTAAGAAGATACTTCTATTTTTGGTGCCCTTGTTTGTAACTGCTAAGAATTAGTTCAACACTTAGGAAGTTTGCTCAGGAGGGTCTGGTAGAATGCCTCTAACTCAGCAGATTAAGAAGGAATGAATGTATACACATCGACGCTGCTCTCTCAGTTTATCCCAGTCCCCTCTTCTCCCACCGTGTCCACCTGTCCATTCTCTGCATCTGCATCTCTAGTCCTGCCCTGCGAACAGGTTCATCTGAAGCATTGTCTAGACTTCATATATGTGTGTTCATATACCATACAATGGAAAGCTGCTCTATAGCACAGGTTGCTCAGATTAGTCCTCTGTGGTGACCTAGATGGATGGGATCAGGGTGGGTGGGACAAGAGGGCGAGGATATATGTATACATACAGCTGATTGATGCTTTTGAGCTGCGGTGCTGGAGAAGACTCTTGAGAGTCCCTTGTACACAACGAGATCAAACCGGTCCATCTTAAAGGAAATCAACCCTGAATATTCATTGGAAAGACATGCTGAAGCTGAAGCTCCAATACTTTGGCCACCTGATATGAAGAGCTGACTCATTGGAAAAGACCCTGATGCTGGGGAAGTTTGAAGGCACAAGGAGAAGAAGGACGGAGGATGAGGTGGTTGGATGGCATCACTGATTCAATGCACCTGAGCTGAAGCAAACTCCAGGAAGTAGTGAAGGACAGGGACGTCTGGCAGGCTGCAGTCCATGAGGTCACAAAAAGTCAGACATAACTGAGCGACTGAGCAACAACAAGGAGTTAATTCACTTTGTTGTACAGCAAAAATTAACACATTATTGTAAAACAATTATATGTCAATAAAAAAGAAAGAGTAAGCGTAAGATCTTCTTAGAAGGGGCAGAACTCATGGGCTACAGAATCCTTGCTGGAGGGACTTCTGACTTGCATGGAGCATCACTTTTCTCTGGCTTAGAGTTCCTTTCCATCTGACAGATAATTATTATCTAAAGACAGATTCCTCTGTCCTCTCCTCCCGCTTAAGCCTTCTTCATTCTATGAAGCTGTCTAAGTAGATCTAAGATGGAAAAAGTTGTTGCAAAAATTTAAGGCTAGATAAGACCTCTGCCCCAACTTCTCTTCCACAAAGAAAAAGCACAGGACATCCTAGATGAAACTGAATGGGAAGTTGACCAAAGCAACATCTGAATCTTTGGCATTGCAAGTCATTATGAGAAAAAAGTTTTCACCGGGAGGGAGCTTCCTACTAAATTGCTTTCATTTGGGAATAGCTTTAGAAAAATAATGGACATCTGAAAAGAAGAGATGGTAATATATGCATGAACACATGTATTTTTAAAATTAATGACATCATATTTCCAATAAAATTTGGGATAGAAAGGTTATATGCATGAAAATATCAACTACAGGGTCCCATGAATGCAAAATGCTAAAGTCACATGAATCTCAAAAAAAGATGCTGCTTAGATAAACTATAGTATATTTATGTGGTAATATAATAATGTAGTTATTAAAATGGAAGGAAAATGGAAAAGAGTTTACAGTACAACATAAAATTTTAAAACACGGGTATGTACATATATACCTACAATAGAGCCCCTGGTGGCTCAGAGGTTAAAGCATCTGCCCATGATGCGGGAGGCCTGGGTGCGATCCCTGGGTCGGGAAGATCCCCTGGAGAAGGAAATGGCAACCCACTCCAGTATTTTCACCTGGAGAATCCCATGGATGGAGGACCCCTGGGCTACAGTCCACGGGGTCGCAAAGAGTCGGACACGACTGAGCGACTTCACTTATGTAAAAAGTTTAAGGGCAAAGACAAGAAGTAACTACATAAAGAGGAAAATACTTATGTGAGGTAGAAGAGTTGACTCATTGGAAAAGACTCTGATGCTGGAGGGACTGGGGGCAGGAGGAGAAGGGGACAACAGAGGATGAGATGGCTGGATGGCATCACTGACTCGATGGACATGAGCCTGAGTGAACTCCAGGAGTTGGTGATAGACAGGGAGGCCTGGCGTGCTGTGATGCATGGGGTCACAAAGAGTCGGATACGACTGAGTGACTGAACTGAACTGAACTGAACAGAGGGGTTAGAAATTTCTACATTTATTTATGGCATGATACATATATATGATGAAAAACATAGTAGAAAAGTCAAAGCTGCCATTAAGCATTTATAAACTTCTCCTCAAGAACTTTTAACCTTAGATGCCTTCCATCCATTGGTGACCATTGGATTTTCCTCTGCCCAGAGCATAGGAGGGGCTGAGTGTGTTTGGAAAAGCATTGCTTCCTCAATCTTCCCTGTGAGCCAGCCAGACCCTTTGATTTCCCTCTGTTCGCAGCTCTGCATCTTCAGAATTACCTAATCCTCAGCTGGCCAGATGAAGCAGCAATTGGGCTGGGCCTCCTTCAGGTTCAAGGCTATCTGAATGGCTGAGAAGATGGAATGCTTTCTGATGACTCAGTTCCCATAAGGAGGAAATGACGATGAGCAGTTAGGAACTTGGGGGACTGCTGATCACTGGCATTGGCTCATCTACCTGCCTTCTCTAGAAAGCAGCTTCCAGATAACATTTCTAGAATGCTACAGGGTGCCTTTGGTCTGGGAGTGGGCTGGTAGGGCCCCACAGGAGGCTGTCTCTGTCAGCCTGGAAGTCAGTGTATCCTGGGGATGAAGCTCCCACAGCACAGCCTGGAAAGGCTGGGCCTCTCTGAGTCTAAACAGGGAATTAGTCTTTGAGGGTGGCCCATGTCACCTGGAGAAGGCAATGGCACCCTACTCCAGTACTCCTGCCTGGAAAATCCCATGGACAAAGGAGCCTGGAAGGCTGCGGTCTATGGTGTCGCTGAGGGTCGGACACGACTGAGTAACTTCATTTTCACTTTTCTCTTTCATGCATTGGAAAAGGACATGGCAACCCACTCCAGTGTTCTTTCCTGGAGAATCCCAGGGACAGGGGAGCCTGGTGGGCTGCTGTCTATGGGGTCACACAGAGTCAGACACAACTGAAGTGACTTAGCAGCAGCAGCAGCATGTCACTTGGCAATAACAGGAGGAGGAAGCTGACATAGTCCTTAGACCCATGTGCTGGGTGAGGAGACCTTATGCAATATGGAAGGGGACCACGTGATCTGACCCACATCCACTTGCCCACTCTGGCCCCTCTCTTATTGCCCTCCACCCCCATTGGGGTGCCAGATACTGCCCATCTCACAAATTTGAGTCTTCTCTTTCCAATTCTGGGCTTCCATAGTGGCTCAGATGGTAAAGAATCTGCCTGCAATGTGGGATACCTGGATTTGATCACTGGGTCTAGAAGGCCCCTAGAGAATGGAATGGCAACCCACTCCAGTATTCTTACCTGGAAAATTCCATGGGCAGAGGAGCCTGATGGGCTATAGTCCATGGGGTCGCACAGAGTCAGACACAACTGAGCGATTAACATTTTCCAATTCTAGGAATATCCTTTCCCTTTTTATCTTCTTTAAGTCCTGCTTCTTTTCAACCTTATTAACTTAAAGAACCATCATAGAGAGGGCTTTGTCTACCCTCTATTTAAAATGAGTTATTCCCTAATTAGATCATTCGCTATTTCAACTTTGTTTCTTTCCACGCTCTTGTTCAGAGAAGGTGTAATTTTTATTTACTGGTTTTGCATATTTGTTTTTCCTTGTCTTTCTGGTTAGATTGTAAGTTTCCTGAGGTCAGAGATGATGTTTGTCTTGTTGACCATTTCATTCCAGCAACCAGAGTAGCTCTTGACACAGGGTGGGATTTCAATAAATGTTTGCCAAGTGAATGAGTGAGTGGATGCGCAGATGGGAGGTGAATCACTGTAGCATTTTCTGAACAGACCCTCTCTCTAGCACCTGGCCTTGCCACGTTCCAGCACTGCTCACAGTCAGTGACTGGAGGCTGAACTTGCTGTTTTCCGAGTCTGAAGACAGCCTAACCCCCCAACTCCCACCCCAGGGAAAGCCTGCTCCCATCCCGAGACCTCATAAGGGGAGTGATATAAACTGAGGACTGTCCCTCTTAGACTTGCTGGCCATCAGGTTAGTGTTGGATCAGTAATTCTTGGGTCTCCTGCCAATCTGGAGTGGGGAAGGGAGAAATGCTAGGGTGAGCTTGGTGATTGGAAGGAAGATTTGGTCATCATTACCAAATGACATAAAAATGCTTGAACTAGTGGGTGTCAAAACAGGGACTGCCCACACAGTGTGAGTTCACATCTCTACCCCAATGGACACTTGAAGACAGCATAGTGTGAAGAAGTCAAGGTCTAGGTGCAGGATGGGTCCCTGGAGAACCACTGCTTGTCTCTCTAGGGTCCAGGGAAGATGCTGTGGGTAGAAGACAGGGAAGAAAAATTCTGGCACAGGACTCTTTATTGATTTTATCTCTGGTTTAGGGCTTCCTGCAGGCCCATTAAGCTCCACCCTGGTAAGAGGGGCCATCAGCATATTTCTTTAAGACTTTTAATTCAAAGTCTCATTCCCTTGCTTATATAAGTTTTTTGAGAAAGACTAAAAACTCTCTGCCAGAAATTACTCATTTTTTTTTTTAATGTGAGCTTTGTGTCATTGTGCTCTTATGGCTTGAGATCAAGGCAGTAATAACATTTAAATGAACATCTCTGGTCAGTAAACAGCCCAAACCCTAAAGGAATCCCACCTCCTAATTTCTAGTCCAGTCCGTCTTCTGAATAATATTAATATTTTGGAACATGGCAGCTTTATTCATTTTCTAGTTTTCGATTATTATATACCAGTAGCCAAAAACTCTCCTGATCATGCCGTAATTTAAGTATTTCCTTATTGGAACGTTCTACTTGCTTCCACTTTTACTTCTATAGATGTTGTAAGGAAAATCCTTGTACATATACATGTTTGTTCTCCTAGGAAATTCTTGGTTTCCAAGAATCGAATGCAATGGGAAACATTCAAATATTTCATTATGAAACATAGCACACACATGTGTAAATATAATAAATATATATGATTAAAAAATAATTATGAAATTTACACCTGTGTGCCCACTACCCAACTTAGACACTGGGATGTTACCAACACATACGAAGTTCTCTTTCTCCCAGACTGTACCCTCTCCCTGAGCACTGATCTTGTCCTGATCTCTTCCTCCAGAGATAATCACTATCATGACTTTTGTGAGTTGTGTCCCCTTACTTATAGTTTGGCTCCAGAGGTTAAAGCGTCTGCCTCCAATGCGGGAGACCTGGGTTCGATACCTGGGTTGGGAAGATCCCCTGGGGAAGGAAATGGCAATCCACTCCAGTATTCTTGCCTAGAGAATCCCATGGACGGAGAAGCCTAGTAGGTTACAGTCCACGGGGTCGCAAAGAGTCAGACACGACTGAGCAACTTCACCTCACCTCACCTCACTTATAGTTTAGCCACTCACGTATGCATTCCCTAAACTATACATATATGCATATTTTTGTTTTCGCATGTTTCAACCTGCATGAAGTGGAGCTACACCCTACATGTGCTTCTGTGACATACTTTTATGCACTTAATATGTTTCTAGGATTTATGTACATGGGTGCATGTCATTAGTTTTCATTGCTGCATACTATCCCTTTGACTATATCACTGTTTATCGATTTTACTGTTCTTGGGCTTTCAACAGTTTCTAATTCTTGCTCCATATACAATTCTGCTACAGGCATTTATTCAGGTCTCCTGGTGTACACATACAAGTGTTTCTCTAGGAGTGAAATTTGGGTTGTGTTGATTTCTTCTGTACAACAATGTGAATCAGTAAATGTGAGTCAGGTGAACTGAGGTGGATGAAACTAGATTCTGTTATACAGAGTGAAGTAAGTCAGAAAGAGAAAAACAAATATTGTGCATTAACACACACACACACACACACACACACACACACACACACACACACACACATGAAATCTAGAAAAATGGCACTGATGAACCTATTTGAAGCACAGGAATAGAGACACAGATGTAGAGGCGCAATACTTCGACCAATCTCTGGGAGCAAGACTCAGGAAGCACATATTTACCAAGTTCCCCAAGTGTATCAGTGCAGGAGACCCTGGTTTGTTCCTAGGTAGGGAAAATCCCTGGACAAAGGATAGACTACAATATTCTTGGGCTTCCCTGGTGGCTCAGCTGGTAAAGAACCCACCTGTAATACAGGAGACCTGGGTTTGATCCCTGGGTTGGGAAGATCCCCTGGAGAAGGGACAAGCTATCCACTCCAGTATTCTGGCCTGGAGAATTTCATAGACTGTATAGTCCATGGGATTGAAAAGAATTGGACACGACTGAGAAATTCTCACTTCAAGTGTATCAAATAAGTTGTCAGGCAAGTCACATGTAGCACTTTGTTATCTCATGTAATCTCTATGGCTACCTTTTGGCATAGAGTGTTTAGTCCCCATTTTGCAGGTGGGTAAACTGAGGGTCATATAGAGGTTGAGAAATTTCTTCAAGGGCACTGGCATAGGTGGTAAAAGTGGTGTTTCCATCTTGCCTCATTATTTTCCTCATAGGTGATAATACTTGGCATGTGATTGGTGTTCAGAAAATATTTGTAAATAAACATTGAGAGGAAAAAGTATGGGGGATTGTGCTTAAAAACAGAACAAAAGAAAACCCAGACACTGACAGGCTCAAGAATCCAGCATGAATTTATCTGAGAGCTGCAATTCCCCTCCCAAGCCCGGACCTGATCCTTGTAACAGAGCTAAAGAGCAGGTTGGAAATTGCCATGGTGTCTATGCTGGAGGGAAGGACCAGGACTCTGCATGGCCACCTGTCTTGGGTGAATCATCGTCCTGCTGACCTTCAGGATGACCTAGAATGAAGCAGCAGGTGGCTGAGCAGACGGTGTCCTCTGTTATGACAAGGCTCAGGCCATTCTGTGCTTGCTCAGGAGGCCCCCAGATGTGAGCCCGGCCCCCTCTTTTTCACTGCAGGATTTCAAAGAGAATTATAAAGAGGAATCTCTAATCCACGCAAGCCCTGGGGAAGAGGCCGTCTTTTCTCCAGGTGGAGAGAGGCTGGTTCATTGTGGAGGCTGTAAATCAGGGGACTGGGTACCCCAGATCAGCCCACTGATCCTCAGGACTTGAGAGCCTGAACATGGGCCTAGAGTCCAGCTGCAGCCCTCATCACAGTGTGATTCTGAGCCTCACCTGAGGTCTCTGGAAGCTGGGAATGAGGCCCAGGCTCTGGGCCCAGGTGTCCCCACCCTTTGGTAACTAAAAATCCATCCCTAAAGATTGCTATTGTTCCTCAGGGCTCAACACCCAGCTCCCACAGCCAATTAGAAAAAAACCAAGGGAGCAAACAAAGTAGGGCTGTTGCAAAAAATTATATTTATGGAAGCAGTTGTGGAAAGGAACACTAATTCCTTTAAAAGAATTGGACTAATTTTAAAACATGGATTTAGGGTAAGGGCTTCCTGGTCAGCCTACATTACTGCTTGAAAGAAAAAGAGCATTTAATAATAATAAATATGTGTTTATAAATATGTGTGTGTATATAGAGGGCTTCCCTGCTATCTCAGGCGGTAAAGAATTTGCCTGCAATGCAGGAGACCAGGGTTTGATCCTTGGGTCAGGATACATATTTTGTAATACATGATTTTTAAAATGTCATGCCTTTATTCTTGACCAAGGTAAATTCTAGGCTTTACCAAGGTAAAGCCTACCTTAGCTTCTTAGATTATAATGCGTTGTTCTTGTCACCTTCACATGTGAACGGGTATTAATATATTTTTATGTACTATAGTTTAATATTTATATATACTGCTTTATATTTACTATACTTACATAAAATATGTAATAACTTTACATGTTTTATGTTCTGTGTTTTAATATATTTTATTATATTTATATATCTAATATCATAAATATACAATTATACCTTTATAATAGATATATAAATTTAAGATACAGATATAAATTACTTTATATTATATGTACTTTTATAGGTTTCCTTTGTAGCTCAGTTGGTAAAGAATATGCCTGCAATGCAGGATAGGAGACCTTGGTTCAGTTCCTGGGTCAGGAAGATCCCCTGGATAAGGAAATGGTAACCCACTCCAGTATTCTTGCCTGGAGAATCCCATGGACAGAGGAGCCTGGCAGGCCACAGTCCAAGGCATCCCAAGAGTTGGACACGACTTAGCAACTAAACCATCATATATACTTTTATAGTCTACATATAAATATACGAATATAATATTTGAATTTTCTATATTTATACTTTCATAATTTATTTATAGAGGGCTTCCCAGGTGGCTCAGTGGTAAAGAATCTGCCTGTTAATGCAGGGTATGTGGGTTAGATCCCTGAGTTGGGAAGATGCCCTGAAGAAGGAAATGGCACTCACTCCAGTATTCTTGCCTGGAAAATCCCAAGGACAGAGGAGCCTAGTAGGCTACAGATCCATGGGGTCTCAAGAGTTGCACATGACTCAGTGACTAAATAACAACAGCAAATTTATTTGTAAGTATATAAATAGAATATTTAAAATTTAAATATTGTATACATATTTAAATATGTATCAATGTATACTGTGAATGAGTGCACCTTGGCATATAAAGGGGGAGTGGGGCGATCAGTGCCAACAAAGCTCCCATGAAAACAAAGGTGGGAGATTAAAAATAAGTGTGAGTTTCCCTCTCCTGCTGGGAGATAATAGCAAATCTCCCAGAAAGCCCAGGTACAGCCTCTGAGCTCGCCTCACTGCATATTGGTCTGACGAGTCTCGTAAAGCTGCAGGCTTGTTAATATAGAAGCCTGTACAGATGGACTAACTGAAGCTTTAGTCATTATACTTAATTGGGCGAGTGGCCCTCAGAGCTGTCTATAAACTGTGTGTTCACAGTGAGGTAATTAATAACGCCACTTCCTTTCGGGAGACATATCATTAGCCATTATTTCTAGAAACATGACATTGATCTCTTTATTCAAAGAGGTAATTGCAGGTTTCTGAAAAGAGTGTATGGTTTACCCAACAATTCCCCACAAATGACATCATCTCTGAATAGTAAAACCCACAAAATCTGTCATTTTGAATCCATAGTTGGGATTTTGTTCCCTAGGTGAAAAAAAAGAGAAGATTCTGGGGGAAAAAACATAATAAACGATTTTGGTATGGAAATAAGAGTGAAAGATAAGATTTGTTTTTTTAGATAGTAATGCTTTCTGTATCAGGCTGGTTGAGGGGTTGAATTTGTGCCTGTGAGGAATAGAGCAAGAAGTGAAAGTAATGATAAAAATTTTAAAGGTTTATAACTATCTTTAGATAATAGTTTTCTTATTGTCTTACAACATGCTCACGGATGAATTAATTTCACTCTTAACATGTAAAAGCCATGCATTCAAAAATCCAACTTAACGTTTAAAGTGGTGGGAAAGTGCAGCACAGAACACGGCATTTTGCATTGATTGGATTTCACACCGTAGAGCAAGAATTACACTAGAATTTCAGAATTACTTTTGCTCAAGCCTGTTGCTGACTAAACCATCAACAACCCTACTGTCATTGTCCAGGTTAAATTGAAAAAAAAAAAAAAATTAACTTGCCACATTTCACTTTTTTTTAATTAAATTTATTTTTTTTTTTAAATTACAATACTGTATTTGTTTTACCATACATTGACACGAATCAGCCATAGGTGAACTTAGGGACTTAATGGGAGTAGTGGTAGGATTATTCTTTTCTTGACAGTTTCAAATCCTTGCCTGGTGCTTAGAACAACCTGAGTCCACTTGAGAAAGAAGAGTTTAGCAAATTACAAGGTAGCTTATTTAAGGGGCTTCCCTGATATCTCAGTGGTAAAGAACCCTCCTGCCAGTGTAGGAGACACGGGTTTGATCCCTGATCTAGGAAGATCCCCTGAAGAATGAAAAGGCAACCCACTCCAGTCTTCTTGCCTGGGAGATTCCACTGATAGAGGCACCTGGTGGGATCACAAAGAGATCACAAAGAACCGGTATGACAGCAACTAAACAACAACAAAAGCTTATTTAAATCAGCTGCAAAATAATCTTCTTCCAAAGTCTTTGTCAGTTTTACGCTGTGAACCTTTCAAATGTTGATAATTTTTTCAAACCATGATTTTCCCAAAGCATCTTTCTTTTCATAAACTTGTTCAACACCAAGTTCTCTGCTTTTTCAGGTCTAATTCTAAATGTAAATACTAAAACCGCTGGTTTTGCCAAACATCAGCATTTTTCAAGGATACAAAAGGGAACATCAAACGTGCAAAGTGCTGCAAATAAATATGGAACATGGTACATGTTCTCTAATTCTTTTGCAAACTGCTGTGTATATTAGAATATTTAAGGCTCTGAGAAGGCCTGTAGTGAGCTCCTAAGCTTTGTTTACCTGGAGGATGTTTTTCAGGCTATCTACCCTTTTAACTTTTCTGTTCTTTTAAAATGTTTGTAATAATGGGTTAAAGGAAAAATAGTTTTATTTCTTTTCCCCCATAATACCCATTAATATCTGGCAGAGTTAGTATTTCTTAAGACCCCATAGGACACATTGTTCTAAGTGACTCCATTTAAGCTATTTGTTGAGTTTCTCTTCTTTTCAAATAAACATGACTCACCTGAATGTGGATTTACTGATTAAATATGAAAACTTTAAATTTGGAAACCATTGAACATCACAGGTATGGCTTTATTTCTCAGATATAAACTAATTTTCATTGTTTATCAAAGCTGGTTAAGATGGTATTGACAAAACTGGATTTTCACTCAGCCTAAAAATAAAAGAGAAAAGATGTTTTTCATTAAACAGTTTTAATCAGCACAACATTTATGTTCCCAGAAATAAATTCAAAATCTTAAGAGAAACTTGGTGAAAGAAAATCTCTCTTAAGTCTTAGGTTCAAATACATGATAAAATTAAAAATGATGTTCAAATACCACAACAATTATTTTAAAGATAATCATAAAATGTCATTTAACGTCTCAATACCAAATAGATTTTGGATTGAAAAATTTGGAATTTTAGGGTTTGGAGAATCGAAGAGGGTATTTACAGCTTATGGGTCTTGAAGACATAATCTCTTGATGAATTTGGTTAACATTATTAAAAGCTACATATTAAATATCTATGCTTTATTTGATATATGAAGTTTATTAGCACGGTTGTCTGTTGGATTTTATTTTTAACCTGGCAGAAGCATATGCATTTTAATCTAAATTTAATCTAAATGCTCAAATTTATCTTCAAATGCTTTACTGAGCTAATTATGCAGACATATCTTGCTAATGCAGCAAACAACTATATCCAAGATGTACTTTGGATGCCTAATTATTCATAAGATTTAAAAATCCTTTGATTAAAACAAATCACTCCCATTGAGAATCAAACCATCTATTTCCCTCTTCCAGATTCATTTTGGCATATCCTTGTTCATTATATTTGCCACCAGTAGGAATTTTCCCAGGGGGATGGGAGCACCCTGGGACAGAGGCCTGGGGATGGGTGCCATGAAGGTTTCTCTGAAGGGCATCCTTCTAGGGTTTATTAATTTTAAGGATATTAAAATGTACTGATTAATATAATGCTTTCCTAATGTTTTGGATTATTCTACGTGTGACAGATAAACAATGGAAGGTCTTCTAAGGGGTATTTAAGTTAAGCAAATAAATTCTGGCTACGTCAAGTTAGTGGATCAAGATGTTTTTGTCTTTCCTGCCTTGCCGGGTCTGATAAAATCAGAAACTTCTCAACCTCTTCGGATTTTTTAGTAGGAAAGAAAGACCAGATTTAGGTCTGGATGCCTCTCCCTGGGCCCACTGAACCCGAACCAAGTGGCTGTGGATTGCAGAAACAAGAGTTTCTTTGTCATCTTCATTAATCAAACCCACCAAGCCAGATGAATGGGAGGCATTTTTTAAAGTAAAATAATTCACTGGAATTTGGATGTGTTTCTCTTTAAATAGTTTGATGAGCCCCAAGACTGAGGACTTGTCAAACACCTGGCATTAACCCTGTGCTGCTGACCGAGGGAACGGCAAAGGGATGCGCAGGGGGAATGAGCTGAATGGGAGCCCTTTTCGGCACAGCCTGTGCTCCAGATGAAAAGCATCATTACCACAATGATACTTCTAATTATACTGTCATTAGGATATGTCTTCAGTTTGCTGTGGGGCCGGGAGCCTTGCCTTTAGACAACATGATCCAGGAGACGGGGAAAGTGGGGAGGCCTGGAAGGCACTTAACTCTTTCACTAGATTCTCACGAGTTACATCCTCACATCATGGAACCCAAGAGTTTTCTTCCCACCTGGCCCATAAAATGGGTTCAAACAAGCGACACATAAGTTGCTGTAAGAAAACAGACCAGGGAGGGGCTCTTGGCACAGCCACTGTGACCCACATCACACATGTCAACACAATTCCATGCTCTTATGTCCCAAAGTTCCACTCAAAGTCAGCTGGTGGACATCTTGCTGACTGTGAATATTTAATATCAGTCTAACCAGCTCTGCACCACTGTAACAAAAGACCCAGCAACTGTACTTTAGTACTCCGAATTCTAGTGTGTTTACAAAAGCAGAACTGGGAACTGCAGTGTTAAGAATGTAGGGCAGTGTGTCTGTCCACGGAAGAGTGCCGCTCCTAGCAGAAAGGTATGGGCTCTGGCGTTTGATGGGCTTGGATCTGAATCCCAGGCTCTTAACTTGCTGGATATGTGGCCTTCAATAGATGAGAGGTTTCTAAGCAGATTTCCTCATCTGTAAAACGGGGATGCATTATAGTACCTACCTCACAGGGCTATTTGGAGGAATACACGACAATTCATATACACTGCTAAACGGTACTCAGGAAATGTGCACCAAACACTTAAGAGGATGATTATAAAGTGATAGTTCTAAAAATTTTTCTGAAAGTGAATGTACATTCTCTTGAAGTGATTACTCTATCAGCAGTCCTGAGAGCCTTATGGTAATGAAATCTACGGATGGATTTCCTATTTCTGATGATAAAGGCTAAGTGACCTTCTGTAGATTTCAGTTGCAAAGGACCTAAAGAAGACTGGTTAGTGAACTGGATTCTTTAATTTCTAAGTCTGCTTTGAATACCACAAGCTCCTGAAAACTGTTTTGGAATAGGCACCCAGTAAGACAGATTTTCCTAATAAGATAATATGCTTTATGAGAGTAACATTTGGATAGTGAGAATGATATTGTTAGGAAGAATCTTTGAATATTTGAGGGGGGGACTTTATTCTTCAGAATAATGAACCACAATGCCCCAAATGGGGTCATGGATTTTAGCATGAATAAATCCAATCCTGCTGACATCTTTTAAAAATGGTGTCTGCCTCGTCTTCAGCTGGAGCTAAGATTCTCAAAAACATTTTAGTTCATATATTCTTCATACATATAAATGAATTTAATGCATAGGATGAGAGAATTTGAACTATTGGGAAGAAAAGCACTATTTATATTGAAAGTATTCTCATACTTTATTTCTATTTTTCTTAGACTAGGAAACATATATATGTTTGTATTAAACAGTAGTCTAGAGAAACCGCAATTTAAGCTATTTCAAAATAAGTCATTCTTGAATTTCACACTTAGAGAGTATGGGTTTTTCATGACACTTAATAAGTATATCTGGAAGGATTTATTTTATTGACGAGTACCACTAAAGATCCACTACAGTGAGTGGTTTGGGGCTAATACAAAGCAACCATAAAAGGGAGTGAGTGGACACACACACACACACACTCTCTCTCTCTCTCTATGCAAATTTTATGCAAATACATGTATGCAAATGTATGTTTATATATACATCTCAAACAGTTGTATAACTACATTTGTACACATTCCAGATAATTACTGACCACTAAAAAAATTTTCAGTGTTTTTGTCATATATTTCTAACTCAGTAATGGGAGTTTCATTAGTGAAATTATTTTTTAAGTCCTTACTATGATTATTTTAAAGTTTATACATCTTGAAGGTTTTGGTATCACAGTAAAGTCAAATTGTTATGAACTCAGAAGGATCACTAAGTCCAAAAGCTAGTTAATTTCTACAGCCATTGTAAAGATGACATTGTATTGCTATGAATTTTAATTAAAATGGCAGACTTTGTTTAATCCTTTTATTAAAAAAAGCTCCCTACAAGGCAAGTAAAAGTTTATGCAAGAAAGCAGTTAATTTTTAGATATTTTAATGTTTTTTTCTGTTCAAATCTCATAAACGGAGCCCTCCATCAGTCCATTTTTCCTTAGAAGGCAATTTTCCACCTATTTGGTATAAAAAGTAGAGCCTGGAATTTGCTTTAAGTATAATTAGGGCCCTAAAATGTACGGTTGGTCTCTGAAAACTATATCTCCGAGCTCTCTTGCAATACAAGTTAATTAACTGGATTTAGATATTTGCAAGATGATATATTTAATGGGATTACTGCTCATATAATGTTCTCAGTGACTGATTTGCAATCTAAGCTCACAGAACCGAGTGCTGAATTTCCAGCTCTTTGAGAGTTAATGTTGTGTTAAGGAAAAGTACAATTTGAACCTCATTGTTCATGAATAGGTGAGTTATTCCCGTGAAATGGAGCTGGGCCCTACAAGGGCTACGGTGGGCAGATGCGTGATCAGGAGCTCGGAAACCATTACATTCCAGCCCCTGCCCCAGGTAGCTGGATCCCCGCACCTGAACTCCTGGCAAGTTCAAGGCAATTGTGTGTCCGTCAAAATATAATGGCCCATTATTCACTGTCTGTCTCCCAAGTGGGATCAATTAGATGCTTCTGCTCCACAGGCTTAAAGATAAACACCTATGTTTTGGTTGGTTGAGAGTTAAATGAAACCATACATAACCATTCTGCATCCTTAGACCTGACCCATTGTGAGCTCTGAATGTTCTAAATCCACCTTTCAAAGCAGTCATTCCAAATATTTGTGATGATTTTAGCAGACTAGGCAGAAAGGTAAGGAGTAATTTGCTCTGAAGGAAGATTAGTAGAAAAATGTCAGCCTTCCAAAAAAAAAAAATCTTTTCCTCGTCTTGTCTGCCTTTGTCTTACTCTCTCTTTTTGTTAAGCAAATATATTTCTGTCCATCAGCTGGGCTCTCTCTAATGTTATAGCTTCAGTCACTAAGCATGATAGCATTAATGAATGTAATCTAAATCTTTCTGATCAGTGGACTACATAAAAATAGGATTTCAACTAAAATGTTGAAACTTTTATTAAATGTATAAATATTAGCTCAGTCAAATGACTCTTAAGAGAAAATGTAAATCCTCCCTTGGTTGGAAGGCTACATCATAACGCATCCAGTTTCTCATTTTCATGGAAACTGTGTGTGTGAACTGTCCTTTGTATTTGACCTAATGAGATCATTTCCAGAGATCCAGAAGTAAAGTCTGTGCCTTGTACCCCAGCTTCCAGATCACCACTGAACTCTCTCAAGCCAAAGGCTGACTTTAAAAGGAAGTGTCTTTCCATAATATACACATGCCAGTTTCCCTCTGTTTTTAGCCAAGTAACTCCTCAGGGTGAACTGTTAGGCAAAAATGAAAGTATAATTTGAATACGAAGGAAAATTCAGAAACTTGAATCACCGGTGTAAAGCAGAGAGGTCATTTGATCTAAGTTCACTTTATGGATAAGAAGGCTATAATCCAAAGAGGTCAGGTTCTTTGTTGGATGGTCCAGGCTAAAGGGGAGGTGTGTAAAGAAGGGAAGGAGTCTGACTTCTACTCTTCTTTCTTCTCGAATACTCTACAATGTAGAAGAAGCTCACAGGCGTGCACTCGAGTAGTTCCCTTCTGTAAACCTGCTTTGTTGCTGTTCTTTTCTAAGTCATGTCCAACTCTTTGTGACCCCCCATGGACTCTAGCATGCCAGGCTCCATGGCGTTCTCCCATCAAGAACAGTGGAGTGTGTTGCCATTGCCTTTTCCAAGGGAACCTCCTAAACCAGAGATCAAAGCCGTGTCTTCTGCATTGGCAGGCAGATTCTTTATCCCTGAGTCACCAGGGAATCCTACTAAACTAGACCCCTGCAAATGGGCAGTCCCTTCTCCAGCCATGGTTGGGGACACAGGGCTTAGCACACACCCCGGCAGTCCTGCAGAGATTTGGGATCTTGCTCCGAGGGCTCCTAACTTGTTGGGGTACACACCCACCCCTACCGCTCTATCCCTCTCCCTTGTCTTCTAATTTGTCCAGCAGCTTAGGGATTTTCTAAGCCCTGTGAGCCTTCTTTCTCAATCCGCCTTAGCTGAGATATCGCCGCTTTTCTGTATTTTCATGTGTTTTAACTCTGGAGGTTCACAGAGAGAACTATTTTCCTACCTTATTGAACTTTTCCGAAGTCAAGGCAGTTGGATTCAGCCTCCCAGCCCTTTTCACCTCATTAACCTCTACCCTTCCTACAGATCTCGGCTCATTCTCAAGCCTTTCCTGACCTTCACAACCAGGTCAATCCCACCAGAGCAGGTTTCTATCACATCATGCATTTTTCTGGGCAGCACTTAACATAATTGGAATTTTATATGTGTTTGTGAGCTATTTCTAATATAACGTTTTATTTTTTAATATAAATTTATTTATTTTAATTGGAGGTTGATTACTTTACAATATGGTATTGGTTTTGCCATACATCAACATGAACCTGCCACGGGTATACACATGTTCCCCATCCTGAACCCCCTCCCTCCTCCCTCCCCATACCATCCTTTGGGTTATCCCAGTGCACCAGCCCCAAGCATCCAGTATCATGCATCAAACGTGGACTGGCGATTTGTTTCATATATGATATTATACATGTTTCAATGCCATTCTCCCAAATCATCCCACCTTCTCCCTCTCCCACAGAGTCCAAAAGACTGCTCTATACATCTGTGTCTCTTTTGGTGTCTCGCATACAGTTATAATGTTTTATTTTGCAATAGTTACAATTAACAAGAATTTGGAAAATTTGTATTGAGAATTCTTGCCTACTCTTCACCCAGGTTCCCTGCTAGCAACATCAGTGAATATATCAGATATAAGACAGTATATTGTCAAAGCTAGGACTTGACGTGTGTGTGGGGTGTGTGTGTGTGTGTTTGCACGCATGCTCAGTCACATCTGACTCTGCAACAGCATGAACTGTAGCCCGCCATGCTCCTCTATCCATGATGGTGGTTTAGTCACGAAGTTGTGTCCGACTCTTGTGACCCCATGGACTGTAGCCTTCCAGGCTCCTCTGTCCATGGGATTCTCCAGGCAAGAACACTGGAGTGGGTTGCCATTTCCTTCTCCAGGGGATCTTCCCGACCCAGGAATCAAACCTGGGTGTCCTGCATTGGAGGCAGATTCTTAACCGAACTACAAAGGAAGTCCCATGGGGTGCAATACTATTCATTCAGGTAAAAATCTTACTAAGATTTCAAGAGTCTTTTCATGAGTATTGTATTTGTGTGCATGTGTTCTAAGTCGCTTCAGTCGTGTCTGACTCTTTGTGACGCTATGAACTGTTGCCCTCCAGGCTCCTCTGTCCATGGGATTCTCCAGGCAAGAATACTGGAGTGGACTGCCATGCCCTCCTCCAGGGGATCTTTCCTACCCAGGGATCGAACCCATGTCTCTTATATCTCCTGCATTGGCAGGCAGGTTCTTTACCACTAGTGCCACTTGGGAAGCCCACTGTGTGTGTGTAGATTTATGAAATTTTAGATTCTAGAAGCTCCTGCTACAATGCTACAATCAGGATTCAGAGCTATTCCTTCATCACAAAGAAACTCCCTTGATCCCTGCACCCTTTCTCCAGCTCTAACCCCTGGTAACCACTGACCTGTTGGTTATTACTGTAGTGTTATAACTTAGGGAATGTTATGTGAATGGATTCATGCAGTCTGTAACTCTCTAAGAATGGCTTTTAACCCTCAGTACAATCCATCCAAGTTGTTTTTGTCTATCAGTCATTTGATGCCTTTTACTACTAATATTCCTTGATATGGATGTGCCACTTATTTATTTATCCATTCACCTGTTCATGGATATTTGGGTTGTGTCCAAGCTGGGGTTGTTACTATAAAACGTCTGCAAACATTAGCATAATGGTTTTTGCGTGAACATACATTTTCATTTCTCTTGAATAAATAGCCAGGAGGGTGACTGATAGGGTGTATGTTGTGTGTATGTTTATAAGAAAGTGTTGAACTGTTTTCTAGTGAGGCTGTACCTTGTTACATCCCCACCAGCAATATAGGAGGTATCATCTAGTTGTTTCACATAGTCATCAGCACTTGGTATCGACAGAGTTTTTTTTTTTTAATTTTAGCAATTCTAATAGGTGTGGAGTTGTATCTCATTATATCTCTATTTTTATGTACATAACTTTAATGGCTGATGGTGTTGGACACCCTTCTATGTGCTCATTTGCATTATATATCCTCTTTGGTGAAGCAGTCTGTACAAATCTTGCCCATTTCCTAATCGGTTTGTTTGTTTTCTTCTGTTGAATCCAGAATGTCCTCTACATATTTTGAAACAAGTCCTTTGTCAAATATGTGATGTGCAGATATTTTATTCCACTCTGAAGTGTATCATTTTCTCTTCAGAGGGTGTTGTGCAAAGCAAAACTTCTTAATTTTGGCTAGTCCAATTTATTCTTTCTTTTATGTATCATGCCTTGTACAATCCATATGTCTGAGAGATCAAAGTCTAGGGAAACTGCCTAATCCTCAGTCACAAAATCCCCAGATGATTCCAATCTGGTTGAAGCATCAAGCATTGGGCCAGCTTAGGGTCCTTTCTTATATGAATATCTATGATGCTAGTGTTGGGGTTCAAGGAAAGCACTAAGATTCCTTTAGTTTATTGCAACAAACAGAGAGTGAGGGCCTCCTAAATGCAAAGCATCGTTAGCTACAAAGATGGCATTGTCTTTGCAAATGTACAGTCAAGTAGGAGTGGGATCTCCAGTGGATGAATGGCTCTAATAAGGGTGGGATCAAGGAAGGTGAAGAAGAAAAAGGTCACATCTGTGAGGGGAATTAGGAAGTCTGAATGGGCCAGTGGGATTTGAGAACACTCTTCACTTTCATGCATTGGAGAAGGAAATGGCAACCCACTCTAGTGTTCTTGCCTGGAGAATCCCAGGGACACGGGAGCCTGGTGGGCTGCTATCTATGGGGTCACACAGAGTCGGACACGACTGAAGTGACTTAGCAGCAGCAGCAGGAAGATTTCAACAGGCAGAAGCTGGGAGTGGAGAGGAGACTTCTACATAAACAGAACTTGCACATGGAAAGTACACAGTGTGTTCGAAACAACACAAAACATTCAGTTTCCAAGTGAAAGAGAAGAGGGACAATGATGGGAACGTGATTTTAAGAGCACATTATGAAGATTTCAAGTATTACTTTACTAGCGTGTGAGATGAGTGCAGTTGTGCGGTAGTTTGAGCATTCTTTGGCATTGCCTTTCTTTGGGATTGGAATGAAAACTGACCTTTTCCAGTCCCACTGCTGAGTTTTCCAACTTTGCTGGCATATTGAGTGCAGCACTTTCACAGCATCATCTTTCAGGACTGGAAATAGCTCAACTGGAATTCCATCACCTCCACTAGCTTTGTTCATACTGATGCTTTCTAAGGCCCACTTGACTTCACATTCCAGGATGTCTGGCTCTAGGTGAGTGATCATACCATCATGATTGTCTTGGTCGTGAAGATCTTTTTGTACAGTTCTTCTGCGTATTCTTGCCACCTCTTCTGGCAAGATATCTTCTGCTTCTGTTAGGTCCATACCATTTCTGTCCTTTATCAAGCTCATCTTTGCATTAAATGTTCCCTTGGTATCTCTGATTTTCTTGGAGAGATCTCTAGTCTTTCCCATTCTGTTGTTTTCCTCTATTTCTTTGCACTGATCACTAAGGATGGCTTTCTTATCTATCACTCCTTGCTATTCTTTGGAACTCTGCATTCAGATGCTTATATCTTTCCTTTTCTCCTTTGCTTTTCAGTTCTCTTCTTTTCACAGCTATCTGTAAGGCCTCCCCAGACAGCCATTTGATTTTTGCATTTCTTTTCCATGGGGATGGTCTTGATCCCTGTCTCCTGTACAATGTCACAAACCTCCGTCCATAGTTCATCAGGCATTCTATCAGATCTAGTCCCTTAAAATCTATTTCTCACTTCCACTGTATAATCAAAAGGGATCTGATTTAGGTCACACCTGAATGGTCTAGTGGTTTTCCTTACTTTCTTCAATTTCAGTCTGAATTTGGCAATAAGGAGTTCATGATCTGAGCCACAGTCAGCTCCTGATCTTGTTTTGCTGACTGTATAGAGCTTCTCCATCTTTGGCTGCAAAGAATATAATCAATTTGATTTCAGTTTTAGAAAAAGGCAGAGGAACCAGAGATCAAATTGCCAACATCTGCTGGATCATCCAAAAAGCAAGAGAGTTCCAGAAAAACATCTATTTCTGCTTTATTAACTATGCCAAAGTCTTTGACTGTGTGGATCACAATAAACTGTGGAAATTTCTGAAAGAGACGGGAATACCACACCACCTGACCTGTCTCTTGAGAAACCTATATGCAGGTCAGGAAGAAACAGTTAGAACTGGACATGGAACAACAGACTGATTCCAAATTGGAAAAGGAGTATGTCAAGTCTGTATATTGTCACCCTGCTTATTTAACTTCTATGCAGAATACATCATTAGAAATGCTGGGCTGGAAGAAGCACAAGCTGGAATCAAGATTGCCAGGAGAAATATCAATAACCTCAGATATGCAGATGACACCACCCTTATGGCAGAAAGTGAAGAGGAACTCAAAAGCCTCTTGATGAAAGTGAAAGAGAAGAGTGAAAAAGTTGGCTTAAAGCTCAACATTCAGAAAACAAAGGTCATGGCATCTGGTCCCATCACTTCATGGGAAATAGATGGGGAAACAGTGGAAACAGTGTCAGACTTCATTTTTGGTGGCTCCAAAATCACTGCAGATGGTGACTGCAGGCACAAAATTAATTGTGTTCACCTATGGCTGATTCGTGTCAATGTATGGCAAAACAAATACAGTATTGTAATTAAAAAAATAAATAAATTTAATTAAAAAATTAAAAAAATAAAATAAAAGACACTCCTTGGGAGGAAAGTTATGACCAACCTAGATGGCATATTCAAAAGCAGAGATATTACTTTGCCAACAAAGGTCTGCCTAGTCAAGGCTATGGTTTTTCCAGTGGTCATGTTATGGATGTGAGAATTGGACTGTGAAGAAAGTTGACCACTGAAGAATTGATGCTTTTGAACTGTGGTGTTGGAGAAGACTCTTGAGAGTCCCTTGGACTGCAAGGAGATCCAACCAGTCCATTCTAAATGAGATCAGTCCTGGGTGTTCTTTGGAAGGACTGATGCTGAAGCTGAAACTCCAGTACTTTGGCTACCTCATGCAAAGAGTTGACTCATTGGAAAAGACTGATGTTGGGAGGGATTGGGGGCAGGAGGAGAAGGGGACGACAGAGGATGAGATGGCTGGGTGGGATCACTGAATCGATGGACATGAGTTTGAGTGAACTCTGGGAATTGATGATGGACAGGGAGGCCTGGCGTGCTGCGATTCATGGAGTCACAGAGAGTCCGCACAACTGAGCGACTGAACTGAACTGAACTGATGAAGATTTTGAAAGATAAGCAGAAGTCTTTCTACTCAGTATTCTAGGAATAGATGGTACCCACTGGGAATTTGGGAGTGAGAAGATGGATTGGATATACTTTGAACTTGGGAATATATAGCTGGCAAGGAGTGTGATGTGATTCTTAGACTGGGGCAGGGAGAGAATGCTGGCTGCTATGACAGCCCAAGAACGCAGGCTTTTCTTAGCTACTTGTGTGTGATGGGTACTAACTCATTACAACTTCATGGGAAAGAGGAAGAATAGTAAACAGGACCTGGGAATTGAATGTCCTGTGAAGTACCTGAATGAAACATATCTTTCTTGAAATAGACTTGTGTTTGTCCAACATATCAGTTATCTGAACAAGATTTTGAGCAACAAGAAAAATAATGTATGCATTAAAGTTATGTACAGCCTGTGTATGTGCTCATGCATACTCAGTCACTTCAGTCATTGCTAACTCTTTGCGACCCCATGGACAGTAGCCCACCAGGCTCCACTGGCAGTGGAATTTTGTAGGCAAGAATACTGGGTGGGTTGCCATGCCCGCCTCCAGAGAATCTTCCCGATCCAGGGACTGAATCCACATCTCCTGCATTGCAGGAAGATTCTTTACCCACTGAGCCACCTGGGAAGCCCCCATGATATAGCTTACGTGGAAAAAGAAAAAAATGGGCAAAGAATGGAAAAAGAGATTGGCTCACCCAAGACCATTAGTTACACAGTATATCCCAGCTATTCAAAAAGCCTCCAAGAGCTGTATGTAGAAGAGCTAACTCCACTGCCCCCAGCTTTCAAAACCAAGATATTATAGCATCTCTAAAAACTGAAGGAGTTTATACTTGGGTTGAGACCAAATTCTGTTTAGCAGAAAGGTGTGCTACACATACGCTGTAAAAGCATGATCCTTCCGGGTGATCTTGGAAACAATGGTAGTTATCCATGAGAACCGCAGCATGACAAACATCAAGTTCAACCTAAGCCAAGGTTATTGGCTGCAGAATCTTTCCCATGACAAGAAATTTAGGAAATTCCTGAACTCTAAAGGCAAAATTCTGACTTTAGTTTCTCAAAAAAACTAAAAATAAGAAGGAAATGAAGGAAGGAAAGGGAAAAGAAAAGAAACCCCTTAGGCTCACACATTTCCATAAATTGCACCTATACTCCCCACCCCAACCCCTACCCACCCCCCCCACCCCCAGTGTTCAAATGCTGAGAGATGTCTTTAAGAAAGAACATGGAGTTACTCATCTTGTAACTCATGAGTAGTCAATCTCACCATTTGCTGAGAGAGGCTCTCATCACTGCACATGTCCAGGGGGCAGTGTCTATGCTCCTGGCCTCGCTCACTTTAGACTTCAAGCAAATTCCATATCTTAATTTCAAAGATCCTAAAAATTAGTTCCCATATATTTTTTTTCTCCAAAATCTTATACCACTGAGCCTTCTCAGCTGTTAGAAAGATGTCAACACTCCCCATCAGCCAAGATGAGCATTCCTAGTCTTACTTTTAAAGAACCAGGAGAGAGGAAACCACTCTGGGACTTTTTGGAAATCAACGCACGTGGAACAAAATAACCCATTAAAATTCAACACAATACCCTGGCTTCCTAGTAGTCCCTTTTGAAAAGAGAAATGGGCATTGGTTACACAAAGATAAGGCCAAGATGCTTAACAGCAGGTAACTGAGATGCTGCGTAGCAAGTGGAAGGAGGAAGCGGGGCCCAGCAGAGATGACTTCAGCCTTTGCCAGGGGAAGCATGTCACGTCCATCCTGTATGCACCCTGGCTTGTCTCTCTGTCTTCATCAATTTCAACAGACTGTGAATTTGTATCCTGAGATGTCAGGCAAAGAGTCCTTCTGTGTATTAATGAATAAGTGGTCAGCTCATTTCTGCAAGCAAATACTTTAAAAAATAGCACTAGCAAGGCTCAGCCTGTGCCTGGAAGCAAGCATGCGTTAACTCCTTCAGAGAGGGGACTGAAAAGCTTACATTCAGGATACATTAATCTGAAAACAAGCGTACTTTTGTGTCTGTGGAGGATTCGTTTCATTGCCATCAATTTAGTACATCGATAGACGGAGATTCTAGCTTCCCTATCGGGTTGCCCTCAGAGCTGAGACTGCTCCGTGGGCCATGCGGAATGAAACTCCGTATCCTCTCTGATTTCTCCTCATCATCAGGCACACTCTCATTTCCTTTCCTTCAGTGACCTGCTCTTAATTTCTTGGGAGGAAAAATGACCTCCTTGTAATGTGAAGAGTTACTGAGTTCCACCGATGGCATGTTAACAGTGGGGGAAGAATCATACACATGACACTTCCCAATAACAATAAAAACACATTTTGCCTTTTTGCACCAACACCTCATAGTATAGTATCACAGATTTTGGTGCTCTGGGGGTGACTCTAGGCACTTGTGAGCCCCTAGCTCTTTTCCCCTGTGCTGTGATTTTTCTCAAGGAGCTACCGTGATTTGAGCTAAATTCTACTGATATTGGAAAAAAGAGATTTTTTTTGCCACATGTACTCTTTGAGTGATCAGAACTGCATGGATATCCAGGGGGCTGGGGTGGGCTGTTTTATTCATTTTCTTTGTTTTAATGCTTTTGTCATCTTAGAGGCTAGATGAGTTGGAAGTATCTACAAATGAATAGATACTTAGTCATTGGCATCTATGACGTAGATCTAGAAGCAGTGGCAAGAATACACAGAAGACTATACAAAAAGGATCTTAATGACCTAGACAACCACAATGGTGTGATCACTCACCTAGAGCCAGATATCCTGATGTGTGAAGTCAAGTGGGCCTTAGGAAGCATCACTATGAACAAAGCTGGTGGAAGTGATGGAATTCCAGTTGAGCTATTTGAAATCCTAAAAGATGATGCTGTGAAAGTGCTGCACTCAATATGCTAGCAAATTTGGAAAACTCAGCAGTGGCCACAGGACTGGAAAAGGTCAGTTTTCATTCCAGTCCCAAGAAGGGCAATGCCAAAAATGTTCAAACTACCGCACAATTGCACTCATTTCACATGCTAGCAAGGTAATGCTTAAGACCCTTCAAGCTAGGCTTCAACAGTACATGAACCAAGAACCTCCAGATGTACAAGCTGGATTTAGAAAAGGCAGAGGAAACAGAGATCAAATTGTCGACATCTGTTGGATGGTCAAGAAGAAAAGAGAGTTCCAGAAAAACATCTACTCTGATTTGTTGGCTTCACTAAAGCCTTTGACTGTGAATCACAACAAACTGTGGAAAATTCTTAAAGAGAGAGGAATACCAGACCACCTGACCTGCCTCCTGAGAAATCTGCATGCAGGTCAAGAAGCAACAGTTAGAACCGGACATGAAACAACAGACTGATTCCAAACTGGGAAAGGAGTACGTCGAGGCTGTATATTGTCACCCAGCTTATTTAACTTATATGCAGAGTTCAATTCAGTTCAGTCACTCAGTCGTGTCTGACTCTTTGTGGTCCCATGGAGTGCAGCACTCCAGTTTTCCCTGTCCATCACCAACTCCAGGAGCTTGCTCAAACATATCCATCAAATCAGTGATGCCATCCAACCATCGCATATGCAGAATACACCATGCAAAATGCCAGGCTGGATGAAGCACATGCTGGAATCAAGATTGCCAGGAGAAATATTAATAAACTCCAGTATGCAGATGACAAAACCTCATGGCAGAAAGTGAAGAGGAACTAAAAGCCTCTTGATGAAGGTGAAAGAGGAGACTGAAAAAGCTGGCTTAAAATTCAACATTCAAAAAATGAAGATCATATCACCCAGTCCCATCACTTCATGCAAAAAGATGGGGAAACAATGGAAATAGTGACAGACTTTATATTCTTGGGCTCCAAAATCACTGCAGATGGTGACTGCAGCCACAAAATTAAAAGACACTTGATGCTTGGAAGAAAGCTATGACAAACCTAGACAAGCATATTAAAAGCAGAGATATTACTTTGCCTACAAAAGTCTGTATAGTCAAACCTATGGTTTTCCCAGTAGTCTTGTACAGATGTGAGAGTTGGACCTTGAAGAAGGCTGAGTGCTGAAGAATTGATGCTTTCAAACTGTGGTGTTGGAGAAGATTTTTGATAGTCCCTTGGACAGCAAGGAGATCAAACCAGTCAATCTTAAAGGAAATCAACCCTGAATATTCACTGGAAAGACAGATGCTAAAGCCTTATTGGCCACCTGATTTGAAGAGCCAACTTATTGGAAATGATCCTGATGCTGTGAAAATTGAAGGCAGGAGAAGGGGACAGCAGAGGACAAGAAAGTTGGATGGCATCACTGACTCGATGGACATGAGTTTGAGCAAACTCCAGGACATAGTGGAGGACAGGGAAACTTGGTGTGCTGCAGTTCACGGGTTCTCAAAGAGTCAGACACGACTGACTCAACAACAAATGAATTGCTATTTTTACACGTGCAATACTTAGAGAATCACATGCTTCAAATGTTTATTTGCTAATTACAATTCCAAAACAGTAATGTTAGTGGATTGAGGCATTTCCTGGGGCAATATGGAATGAGACCCTTTGCTTATATTAGGTCGAATGTGAGTGACAGTCCAACATGTCAGAGATGACAAGAGTTAGGAAAGGTTGGTGACCTGTTCAGACAAGACAGCTCACTCACGGCCACAGAGGCAGCTCTAGAGCCACATCTTTCCCATAGCATGAAGCTGTGAACATTGAAAACTTCAGCAGAGCTTCATCATCCAGATAGTTTTCAAGCTTGTGATTCAAAAAGAGGGAGTAAAAGTCATTGGTTTTTCTTCTGTTGGAGTTTTTGGTTTTGTTTAAAAAATAAAAAGGAAAGAATAATAACTTGAAGAGACTACAGTTTTAAGTTCCAAGTCTGCATTTTATACAACTTCCAAAATTATTCATATTTCCTAATTCTAGTTTGTCAAAACTCAAATTATCCAACCAAAGGTAAGCTTATCTTGCAGAATGTACAATGTGGGTGTGGCTCAAAATTCGGCTCCCTTTTATTCTTGGAGGATGTGCACCCCAGAGGCTAGAGATGTCATCAGTTGACAAATTGAAAAGGGCCCTTAGCTGTACTGAATCCAACCATTTCCCCAGAAGGGAAGCTGAGGTTCAAGTTCACTGACTGGCATAAGACTTGGGTACCCTCTCTGCCTTTTGTTGTGGGATTGTTTGGGGACCACTCAAGACAAGGGCCCTGCCTTCCTCTCGCTGTCCCTTGACTGGCCCCCTTCCTTCCCTTTGCCTTGATCTCTGATATCCTTGGTCTGACCCTTGCTGATCACTATCTCAAAATTACTTTCCTTCTTGACAAAGGCCCCAGGGTCACCCCATGGGCAGGAAAGTCCTTCCCCTCTAGCACAGCAGCCTGCTGTCTCAGCTCTGAACATTGAATTTTATAAGCACTTTCCAAGTCTTGTTGAGTTAATCCCTGTAATCTTAGGGAATAGAGGTCACTATTAATTTCTCATTTTCATTCCTTGAGTGAGGAAATCCAGAAGCCAAAGGTTCAAGGGTTTCCCAGGATCACTGGGCACTTTCCTCCCCCAGGAGGAGAGGCTGAGGAGGAGCATGGCTCTCAGCCCTCTGCTACTGGATTCTGGGTCTCCCTGGGGTGTGCTCACACCTGTCCCCTGGTGAATGAGGAAGGGACCGGAGGAGAATCCTCTTTCCTATCACTGCTCCAGGGACTCCCTGAGCTTTTGTTCATTCATTTAACAACTATTTGCCAAGTGTCTTCCCAGTAGCAGACTTGGATAAGTGCTGGAGATATAATAGAACAAACAGACGTGTTCATTATCCTCTTGTGTTCTACAAAATGCCTCTCAGAATTTTGCCCCTTTATTCTTTCATTAATTCTAGTTCTTCAATTTACTTGCAAGTGACTGTGGGTATACCTAATCTTTGATTTTCAGAGAGCTGAAGGAGAGTGGAAGACTCTTTATGTTTTCATACTTGTACCCTCCAGTCATGGGATGATTTTTAAGCATCAGAAAGGGATCCTCTCTGTTCCCCACCAAAATAATTTTTCCTGACTGTGATGGGCTAAATGTTTATGTCCTCTGAAAACATATATATTGAAACCCAGCATGATGGCTTTTGGAAGTACTGTTTTTGGAATGATTAGGTTGTGAGGGTGGAGCCCTCATGAGTAGGATTAATGCCCTTGTAAAGGGACCCGAGACAGCTCCCTTGCCCCTTTTGGTACATGAGAACACAGTGAGAAGACTTTCTAAGAATGAGGAAATGGGTTCTCAGTTCAGTTCAGTTCATTTCAGTTCAGTTGCTCAGTCACGTCTGACTCTTTGCAACCCCATGAATCGCAGTACGCCAGGCTTCCCTGTCCATCACCAACTCCCAGAGTTCACTCAGACTCGTGTCCATCGAGTCAGTGATGCCACCCAGCCATCTCATCCTCGGTTGTCCCCTTCTCCTCCTGCCCCCAATCTCTCCCAGCATCAGAGTCTTCTCCAATGAGTCAACTCTTCACATGAGGTGGCCAAAGTACTGGAGTTTCAGCTTTAGCATCATTCCTTCCAAAGAAATCCCAGGGTTGATCTCCTTCAGGATGGACTGGTTGGATCTCCTTGCAGTCCAAGGGACTCTCAAATGGGTTCTCACCAGACACCAAATCTGTCTATGGCTTGATTTGGCCTTCCAGCTCCCAGAACTGTGAGAAATAAACTTCTGTTGTTATAAGCTACCCAATCTATAGACCTATGTTACGGCAGCCTGAATGGACTAGGACATTGACCTTCCTAATCTGGTGACTTCCCTTGTGGCTCAGACAGTAAAGCATCTGTCTACAATGTGAGACCCAGGTTTGAGCTCTGATTTGGGAAGATCCCTTGGAGAAGGAAATGGCGATCCACTCCAGTACTATTGCCTGGAAAATCCCATGGACAGAGGAGCCTGGTAGGCTACAGTCTATGGGGTCACAAAGAGTCAGACGCGACTGAGCGACTTCACTTACTTACTTACTCTTAATCTGGAGGGCATGGACAGTCTTGCAATTATATCCCATGGCAGGTTTGCATGTGCTCTCGTTCCCTGCCCAGGAAAACTTCCTGCCATTTGGTTTAATGCGTTCAGTGTTGAGTGCCTTCTGTATGCAAGTCGGCTCTGTGGAAGGCATCCTGCTGCTTGCCTCCCAGCATGATGTTAAAAGAACTTCCAAGCAATTCAACCTGCAAGCTGACCTGACTTGCAGTTAACTGCAACTCATGAAATGATGAGGGTGCAATAAAGTCCAGTTTATCCCAAGCATCTTTCTAATGGGTGCATAATTCAATGACTAATACTAAATACGGTTCTATCTAATGTTTGTGGTGAAGCTACTCATGGATTTCCCTGCTAATTCACCACCATAAAAATTGTGATAATTTTAGGCTCCCTTTAACATTAATTATGACTTGCAAGAGCATAGCTAAAAGTTTGCAGTGTGAAATATAGCCCTTGAGCAAGCAGGAACTACAGTCAGTCAGCTTTGCCTTGAAGTCTCCACGAATGATAACTGTAAAATAGTCCATTTCTCTGGAAGGTCTAATTTGGGGTGTATGTTACACAGAGGTGCATTTTTAAAAATAACAACTTCTCTATATTAAAGGCTTAATAGCTTTTACTAGTCTTTGAATTCAGTCTTCACATGCAATTTAAAACCCAGTAATAAGTTTAATAAGGTACATATTAGAAATCAGATTTTTTTTTCATACTGTAAATGTACATGAACTCATATAAGCCAAGAGATACTGTGTTTCAGACTCTTTCTCCAGCTTCAACATTTGGTTGGAAAGAGAGAACAAGCGTTATCCATCTTCCTCTAGTAAACTTTCCCTGGGAGCAGGTTCTAAGTTCAAGGCTGGGATGGGAGGATGAAGATGTCATGAAGTTGCCCTCTAACAACCCAGAGGAGCCTGGCAGGTGGACAGATCATGGGCACATCATGAAAAGCCCCAGGCTGGGGAAGCGCTTCACTTTCCCAGTGTGAAGATGACATGGTTGTCTTTTTTCTAATTAGCGAAGTAGTTCTGCCTTGTGGTCAAATCTGGATCAAGACAGGCATTGCAATGTATGAGCCATGCTAACTCAGTCAAGTTAATGATCTTTTCTGAGCCTCTGTGCCTCATTGAAAACTGAGGGCAATGGTAGTTAGTAATGTCATTGTGAGGCTCCAATGTGTTACTAGATGTGAATTGTCTAGAACACACAGAAAACCCTCTTCCCCCATGTTTGGTCTGCACTTTGACACTGAGCACAACAAATGTGCACTCATTGAAATCAAGGGGAACCGTTCAGGAGAGGAAGAGGGTAAACAATAAAAATTACCTGCACTCTTGCCATCCTGAGATAGTCTTATTTTGGTGACCATACTTCCACTCATCATTTATTGAAGAGAAACTTTCCCCCAAATATATTTTGTGTAAATAGATATTATATGCTTTTAAAAAACTGTAACCTTTTAAAAACCCTCATTTTTGGTTTACTTTCCTCTCTTTTCCCAGCCTCCTGCCCACCCTAATTCTGGGATGATAAAGCAAACATTGATGTGCAGCCTTCTGCATCTTTAAAAAAATTATTATTATTATTATTACTATTGATGCTTCAACAATTAACTCATTGGGAAAGAAGAAATCCAACTCAGTCTCAAAAGATGAACAGGGCATAGAAGGTAGAAAAATGGGCACAGCATCTGAGGTAAGGCTTATCATGTGGTCACAGGCCAGGTAGGTGTAAAAGTTCAACGTGTATGAGGAAACAGTAAGATTTTCTTACTGCTTAAGTCTAGAGTTATAGCAGCAGCTTAAGATGGGTGTTACAAGTAGAGGAGACCACATGGCTAGCAGTGAGGGGCCAGGTTTGGGAGTTTTTGTGTTGACATTTGACATTTGCATTTGACATTTGCATCTTAAGCAATACTGAGTGGTGGACTCTCACTCAATATGGAAAGATGGAATTTCACATGAGAAAATAGGGATGGATGAAGAGGAGTCAAGAATGGATACTGATGGTGAGTCATCGCCACATTGCTGTGCCACTGCCTGGGGCAGTTGCCCAGAGCAGCAGATACCACTTGTGGCCTTTAGCTCCACCACTTTGGAAGAATCTCCCCACATTCTAAAGGATTACCCTGATCTCACATTTATGAAGTAAGATCTGTTACACAAGGGACTATCTTTTATAGCCCTGTGCTTTTGGCAATGAACAAACATCTCAAATTCCCAAGAAGAAAGCTGTGGTTCTATTATGAAATTAATTTTCCACTGACCCAGAAGGCTGTTTGAAAGATAAGTGTTGATTGATGGGCCTATGAAGACTTCTATCCAGCTTTCTAAAGTACAAAATCTGTAAATCTGCAAGTAGAAATAGAGTCTTTCTGGAAAAAATATTAATTCTGTACCTTGGTGTTACCGGGTGATTGCTTTTCAACACCTGGGAGGACTTTTAAATGAACAATTCCTATTTATATCTTCCCCTAAATAGCGCTGGAACTCCCAGGCATCTTATAAAAGTTTGAAACAGGCCTGTGTTGCCGGGGTCATAACTTGATTAATCATACAGAAAGCGCAAGCCCAGGCATATTACAATTATAGAGGGATCATGTCTCAAATGAGCCAAGCACCTGAAATGAGTGAATGTCTAAATCCCAGGGGTGATTCTGAGAACAGAAATGCAAGGAATGAATCCAGAGGACAATACTGAAATCAATGGCAGGAGGTGAGTTTAAAAAGAATTGAAAAATGAGAGATGAGAATAGAATGATCGAGGCAGGACCCTGAGGACATGTTTCCATAGCAGCAGGCAACTCAGAGGAGAGGTAGGAGAGAGAACAAGGTAGAAATACCCAGCCTCAGACTCTAGGAAAGTAAAACCTGAAGGAGGGCTTGAAGGCGTTGAACGAACCCTTTCTCCTCCTCATCTTACAAGCAAGGAAACCCAATGATCAATCCTGAAAGGCGATACAAAGCTCAATTCTGGGGTCTGCTTTCTGTTCACCACACCATGATTTGATTCCTGGAGCCTCAGCTCAGGTCTTGTTATGCTTGCCCAAGAGGACGGCTGGAGTGTTGGGATGCACACGGATTCTGTCTCCGTCTGCCACAAACATTGCAATGAGACTAGAGGTACTGTGGAGCACTGAGGCACAGATGCTGAATTCAAGGGAAAAGATACATCTTTCTAGACATATGCAGGAGGATTTTGCTTTATTGTGTTGTTTTACAAACTGGTTTAGCGAGGTGTGTGAGTGTGTAGAACCTCCCATGAAGGGCAAAATGACAGTTACACCCCCAAAATGCCCACATCCCCATCCTCAAAACCCTGCAATAAGATCCCTCACATGGCAAAAGGGACTTTGCACACACGATTAAAGTCAAGAACATTAAGATGAGGAGACTATTGTGGATTACCCACTGGGGCCAGATCCAACCCTGTGAGTCCTTTTTTCTTTTTCAAATATTTTTTGTTAATTGTCGTAACAATTTTCTCATTTATCTTATAAACAGAGAAGCTTCTTCGCTCCTAAGAACAAGAGAGAGAAAGTCTGAGAAAGATTTGGCCCAACATCACTGGCTTTGGGGACTTCCCAGGCAGTCCAGTGGTTAAGACATCACCTTCCAGTGCAGGAGTGAGGATACAATCCCTGGTTGGGGAACTAAAATCCCATAAGGGATTTGCCACATGGCCAAAACAACCTGAACACGGACAAGAGAAGCAATGTTGTAACAGATTCAATAAAGACTTTTAAAATGGTCCACATGAAAGAAAATCTTGAAAAAGAAAATATTGCTGTCTTTGAATATGGAGGAAGAGGACTCAGTCCAAGGAGTGCAGGAAGTCTCTAGAAACTGGAAAAGGCAAAAATCAGATTCTCCCCAGAGCTTCTTTAAGAAACAGACACCCGCCAACACCTTTTATCTTGTAGGACTCTGACCTCCAGAACTGTAAGATAATAAATTTGTGTTCTTTATGCCACTAAGATTGTGCTAGTTGCTTGCAGCATCCATAGAAAATACTCACCAAGCTGGTGAAGAGAGAAGTCTGCCGAGATGAGAACACCACCAAGAGTAGAATGAATCAGAGTTCTGCTGAGATTCACCTTAAGATTTGTCTTAGTCAGTTCAGGTTGCTATAACAAAATATCATAGAAACACACAACAGGTATTTATTTCTCATAGTCACAACAGACATTTATTTCTCATAGTCTAGACTGTCTGGAGTCTGGCAAGTCCATAGGTGCCAGCTGATTCAGTTCCTGGCAAGAGCCTTCTTCCTGGTTTGCAGATGGCCACATTTTCACTGTTTCTACACATGGCAGAGAGAGACAGAACTCTGATCTCTTCCTCTTCTCATAAGGACACAAAGTCCATCATGAGGCCCTACCTTTATGACCTCATCTAAGCCTAACTGCCTCCTAAAGACCCTGTCTCCAAATACCACCATACTGGGACTTGAGAGCTTCAATATATGAATTTGGGAGGAGGACACAGCATTCAGTCCACAGCAAGATTTTTGAAATATTGATGGGAAAAATGAGAAGCAAAACAAAATACAGTATTTATTTAAATCTGCAATCAGGTTCATTTTCCTCAGAGGTAGACCTTAAATGTTGACTACAACTGATGGTCTAAAAATCTCACTGAGACATGTTTGTTACACAGAATGAGTGTGCCTTTAACTTACTGCTTGTTCCTGGGGACATGTGTGTACCCTGGGCAAGCTGATAGGCTACAGTGGCTGTAGTCATGCAGGGCTCCATGAAGGGGCTGGTCATCACGACGATAGGAGGATCAAGAAAAGAAACTGAATCTGACCTGATGAAGTTCCATCTGGGTTGTCCTATGGGTAGTTAAGTTCATCAAAGTAAACAATATCTGCTAACTAACACAACCCTGAATTCCAGGAGCGTAAGTCAGCATAGGTCAATTTCTTCTTTATAAAACAATCATGCAGTTAACCAGATGTCAGTTTGGCAGTTGATATTCTACAAGATGATTCAGGAACCCATACTCCTTCCTTCTTGTGACTCTGTCTTTTTCTAGGGCCGTGGAGGACCCCATGTCCAGGCAGTCAATTGGGAAAGATGGTGGAGAAGACATGTTCTTTCTAGTCGCAATTCTTTGAGACACCACGGACCGCAGCCTGCCAAGTTCCTCTGTCCCTAGAATTCCCCAGGCAAAAATACTGGAGTGGGTCACTATTTCCTTCTCCAGGGGAATCTTCCCAACCCAGGGATTAAACCAGTGTCTCTTGTGTCTCCTGAATGAATTGTCAGACTGATTCTTTACTACTGTGCCACCTGGGAAGACATACCGCTCCTTAACCACTGAGGTTCCAAAGAGATATGTTACTTCCACTCTCACTCCACTGGTGACTATCAGTCCTGTTGTCTTACCTAGGTAGAAGGGAACTGGGGACATGTCTCTGCACTAAGGAAGAAGAAATAGAAACCTTTAGGGGAACAGCCAGCAGCCTCTGCCATAGTGTTCAACACAGTTGTAAGGGTCAATAGTTTAGACTGGGACATGTACCGACAACGTACATTATGTTCTAATAAGACTGTCCAACTTGGAGTGTGTTTTTTCCATGAGGTAATGAACACTCACACTCTCAGTCACCCTGAAAGAGGCTGCCCCTGGGAGAAAAAGGGAAGATGGGAGAAGTGGCCTCAGACCAAAGAGACAGAAAAACATATTTCTCCCTCTGGACTTTTCTGGTTGGGTCTGGATGAAGATACAGATGTGAGTTTGGTCTCAGTGGCTTAAGAGAGAGGCTGCTGCCAAGTGAACAGATTAGGAGTTAAGCAAGGCAACATCCTTCAAGTAGCCCGGGGATTTGGTCTGCACTTGTGAGTTTTGAGGGTGCCCCCATGCAGGATGGTTAGAGCTGTGCTTTCTATTGTTTTCTCTGAACTATCCATGAAGTCATATTAAAAGCTGGGAACTCTACTCAATACTCTGTAATGGGAAAAGAATCTAGGAAAGAGTGGATATATGTATATTGTAACAGATTCACTTTGCTACACAACTGAAACTAACTCAACATTGTAAATCAACTACACTCCAATATCAATTTTTAAAAATATAAATATTCAGGGAAACAGTTGTAAAATGGTGGTAGTTCTACTGCAGAAACTAAAGGAAGGATTTGTATTAGGGGCTGAATTGTGCTCCTGCAAAACTGACATGTTGACAAAGTCCTAAGCCCCAAGCATCTCAGAATGTGACCGTATTTGAAAATAGGGTTTTTAAAGAGGGAAGTTAAAATGAGGTCCCTAAGGCTGAACCCTACACTACTCTGACTGGTGTCCTTATAAGAAGAGGAGATAGGGAAACAGACATACCCAGAAGAAGACCATGGAAGATGATATGGAGTGAAGAAGACACAAGAAAACAAGACATCCACAAGCCAAGGAGAGAGACCTTAGGAAAAACCAACTCTGTGTTTGATCTTGGACTTCCAGGCTCCAGGATTGTGGGAAAACAAAATTCTGTTGTGTGAGCTGTCCAGTCTCTGGTACTTTATGATCAGCAACCCTCAGAAATGAGTTCCTCCTGGTTCATGCTTGAGGCAGAATGGAGAAATGGAGAAGAGGAGGCCAGAGCACACTCCCCAGGACCATCGTGCGCTGTCAGGGGCAATCCTGGGCAGGGCCAGGCGACGCTCGTGGAGCAGAGACGACGTCAAATAGCAGATGGATTGGCCAAGTGCTGGATCTGAAGGCAGATAACCATGATGGATCTTATTTTGAGAACATATCTAACTTGTGGCACTTCCTGGGGACTGAGTTCTCCCATGGCAGAGTGAAGTTGCAGTCTTCATAGTATGTCTTATTAGTGGACATACTTATGCCCACTTTGAGAGGTTCCAAGCTGGTGAAGCCAAGCCTCATGTGGGTAGCAAGAGAATGAATGTGCTTAGGCTTCAAGGAGACAGACAGTGTCCTTTGAAATCCCAACCCCTCCTCTTCCTATCTGTGTGTCCTTATCTTAGCCTCCATGAACTTGGCTTTTTCATCTGTAATTTGTTCATAGTAACAGCTATTGCTTGGATCTAATATAATTAATTAATAATCAAATAATATAATTATATAATATCAGTTCCGTCCAGTTCAGTTGCTCAAGTCATTATAATTATATTAATTATATTAACATTATATTAATGTGATATATTATAACTATATAATATTAACTTTATAATTACAATTAATTATATAATATAATTAATATATTAATTATATAATGTAATATAAATTAATTATACTGTCATTTGACTTAAATGCAATGATATAAGGTTCTAGTACTAGGTTTGGTGTATATTATGTGCTCAAGAAATGACAGTTGTGTTTATTATAGAAAAACACTCACTGATGAGAGGCACGTGGTCCTTAGGCCCTGTTGAGCAGAATATAGTTATATGGAGAGAAATTTAGCCAGCTCTTTGACCAAATTTGACCCCAGCTGGACTCCTTGTGGGATGAAAATGACTTAAGAGAGGGAGGGGGACAGCAGAGCCATACAGAGGTCCATGGTTCCCTTCCGTCTCAAATATTAATTCTGTTACAGGTCCAAATTCAGGTACCTTCATGCGCCCAGCCACGTGCCACTGCTGCCCGGAATTCTGTTTCTCATGACTTCATCGTTTCTGAAGGAGGCCCTATGCATCTGAGCCTAAGTGTGCTAGCCATTACCAGAAAGAGGATTCTCAGAGCCAGGTCACAGGAGAGCTGCCCAGCATGGTTAGCTGTGAATGTTGCATCTGCTGCGTCTGGAGACAGTGGTCTGCAGGAGCCCAGGCTGTATTTGGGGGAGGGGATAGTGTTGAGCCTCTGAATGTAGAACATTCAGCCGTATTCAATTTCTTTGTTGAGTGCCCCGGCATCTCCTCCCGCTATCTCAACCCTCAAGGCTTTCAGTGTTGGTGCCTTTGACTCTTTAGACGGATGGCATTTTGGAAACTATCAAAACATTTGGACCAGGATCCGTGTCATGCACACTGAGCTGGTCTGGGGTTGATTAGGCACAGGCAGTCCCACCTCCAGATGCCACCAGGATCACAACACTCTCTTATAAAGCCGGACTTTTAAAGAGCTGGAGTCAAGTGGCAAAGTCAGTGGCTGTCAATAGCCTCAGTTCTGAGTGAGCATGGTTTACTGGGTGGGGCAGCTCTGGGCAGTCTCAGATAGCCCTGTCTGGGATTGGAGAAGCGGGTGAAGGGAGGAGTAGAGCCAGGAGGACCGGGAAGAGGAGGCCAACACCTGGGTCTGCGGTGCTAACTCACCCATCTTGTTACCCTGATTCTGACCTTGTGCCCTCTTTACTGTTTCACCATCCATCTCTTCCCTAGAGTCCCTGACTTGGTTATCCACTCAGACTCCTGAAGACTAGGACTCTCCCTCATTCTTTTTCAAGCTATGCTCCTGAATTTTCATCCCAGATTGGTGGGGTGGTAAATCAAATTAGTCCTGAAGTACCTATTGGTTTCCAGTCGAGAACCACACTTGGCCACCTTGTAGACACATCGCAAATGTCCTACCTCATCGACCCTGAGAGTGGGTATCATTTTTGTCTTCTTTCTGTAGATGGGCAAACTGAGGCTTAGAGAATCTAAATTACTTAACTAAAGTCACACAGCCCACAAGTGATGGAGATTCATGTGAAAGACCATTTGAATCCAAAGCCGATTTTTTGTTTGTTTTTTTTCCTTATACCACAGTGGCCCTTCATTCTGAAAGGGGAAACCGTAGGATCCTGGAGGAAGCATTTCAGGAAATTTAACACATGTACATGTGTGTGTGTGTGGTGTGTGTATGCCTATATGTTTAGGGACAGAAAGGAGAAACAAGGAGATGAAGCTGGGAAAACAAGGATGACGCTGAGGAGGGGTTTTAATGTCAGGTGGAAAGGTTTGAATCTTATTCTGAGGGAAATGCCTGCAGAAGAGGAATGGCTAAAGCCTTGGAAGGAGACTAGGGATCTTTGCTTCAGGAGGGGTCTGCTGTTGAGCTTCTCAAGGCTGGACTGAGGGCGGTGAGGGAAGGCCGTGGGTCTCCAAGGTGGGAGTCCACCAAGATCCTTAGGGGCTGATTGTTAACCTAACAACACACTTCATCAGCCAATATCCTCTTTCCGGGTGCTAGTTTCCACTCTTCCACTGGATTGTCGATTCCTTGACAGCAGAGACTGCCTCATACTTTTTCAAATCCCCTACAAAACCCAGGATAACGCTGAGCACACAGCAGGAGCCCAATGAGCACGTGTTGTCAAAATCATGGATGTGTTAATTGTTCTTCCCTTATGAGCAAATTATAAGCAGTTGCCCTACATATACATGTTACATATGAATCCTGAGAGAAAGAAGGTGATAAATCTTTTCCTAAGGAAGTATTTCCCTTTATGCACACACATTTGTTAACCCTTTAGCAAATGTATACTAAGTAGGGCTGAAAATCTCACAGTCCTCAAAGTAAGAAATACCAGAGAAGGTTTGCTAACAAGTCTTATTTGGCTTTTGTTTAGATTTCATTGTTTCATTTTTTTTCTGTCTAATACTATATAAAGAGCTTCAAAAAATGCCATTAAAAAGCCAGTGAGATCTTGGCGCCATATCCCAATTCTGTTGCTTTCAGTAGAATTTTATATCAAAAACATACTGCTGAATTATTGTGTAATTGCCAAATTCCAGAATCTGCTTATTATCTCTAAATTTTAAACACTGAGATTCAACTTACTGGGGACTTTGTTATCTCAAACACATTTAGAAAGAAATTATTGAGTTTATCTTATTTATTAATGTAATTCAAACTTACTTATAACCCAAAACATCCTCTCAAGAATTTGAGGGCTTATGGTGAAAACATATATCATGAACTGGTAACCTACATGCCAAATTTAAAAATCAGAACCCAGGAAAGTAGAAATTAAAATGGGAAGTCAAACCCAGGAGAAAAATTGAATGCAAATATCTAGCTCCCTAGAGAACATCAGAGAACACTACAAAATGGCAGCCCTTGGGACAAACCCAACTGAAGTTGCATTTTGTCTGTTCTGTACAGTTAAAAAGAAGCTTTTTAGCCTGTTTCACAAATCAGTGGGAGAAGAGGCTATCACAGAGCAAAAGGAAAACAAGAGCTGTAGCTACCAAATGCAACATGTGGACACTGTCTAGCCCAGCTATTCGGATTTGGAAATTTTGAATATTCATTGACTTAGAGGATATTAAGGAATTATCTCTCATTTTGTTAGGTATGATAATGGAATACATGCCAGTTAAGCCATATCTGAGACTTACTTTAAAATACCTGAGCAAAAATTTTAAAAATTAAGTGGAGTAGGTAAATAAGATTAGCAAAATGTTGATTATTTTTGAATCTGAATGATGCATGTAGGAGGGTTTAGTATATCTCTCTATTTTTGTATTTGTTTAAAATTTTCCATAGTGAATATCAAGAAAGCTAGACTATGACCATCTTGAGGTGGGTTATGGGCTTAGTTTGACATAGTCTCCACCTGCCACCCATCTTACCCTGCACCCCTGTTACCGCAGACTCAGATTCACATTTAATTACCTGCTGGATTTACCTTATTACATGAATTATGATTTCTAAGTCAGATAAAAAAGGGAGTGGTTGATGATGAATAAACATCCCAGTTCCTCAACTGGAAAGAATCTAACTCGCACTTGCATGCTCAGTCACTTCAGTAGTGTCTGACTCTTTCGACCCCATGGACTGCAGCCTGCCAGGCTCCTCTGTCTATGGGATTAACCCAGCAAGAATACTAGAGGGGGCTGCCATGGCCTCCTCCAGAAAATCTGCCCCACCCAGGGCTTGCTTCCTGCATTCCCTGCACTGGCAAGGGATTCTTCACCAGCGAGTCACCTGGGAAGCCCTAACTAGACTTAACAGTAAACAAAAGTTCTTCCCAGAAGCATCATGGGAAACCAGAGTAATGCAGACAGGGTCCTACACAGCAGTCTTTCTTGAACAGCTGCAGAGGGACCAGACCCCACCTCCATCTTTGGGCACCAGTGGCCCCACAGTTCTGGGACTGGCTCCAATCCACAAGCCTAAGAGCAGCACTCCTCTACTCCGGCACCCTCAGCAAGGGTCAGTAGGCATTGGCCACAATGCATTTCAGGAAAGCATTTCTGCAGGGCCCCAAAGCAATAGAATCTGGGCATGCAGCTTTTTGATGGACTGGCTGGATCTAGAGACAAAATGTTGAATATGGGAGATTCGAGAAGACTGAGCAGAAGGCTATCCATTCTTCAAACAATCCTTGGTGGGTATCACTCATTGTGGAGTGAATAGTAGACCTCCAGAAAGATAAGTTCACATCCTGACCCTGGTGCCTGGCTCCTCTATCCACAAAATTTTCCAGGCAAGAATACTGGAGTGCGTTGCCATTTCCTATTCCAGGGGATCTTCCTGATGCAGGGATCAAAACTGAGTCTCTTACATCTCCTGCATTGGCAGGTGGATCCTTATTCATCTTTTTTTTTTCCTTCCCATTTAGGTTGCCACAGAGCACTGAGTAGAGTTCCCTTTGCTATACAGTAAGTTTTCACTAGCCATCTATCTTACACTGGGTATCAATAGTGTATATATTAATATGTCATTCCCAATGTCCCAATTCATCCCACCTCCCCTACCCCTGCCCTGCTTGGTGTCCATGTGTTTGTTTTCTACATCTGTGTGTCTATTTCTAAGATAATCTATACTATTTTTCTGGTCTTCCCTAGTGGCTTAGCTGGTAAAGAATCAGCCTGCCATGAAGGAGACCTAGGTTTGATCCCTGGGTTGGGAAGATCCCTTGCAGATGGGGACAGCTACTCACTCCAGTATTCTGGCCTGGAGAATTCTACGGGCTGTATATCCATGGGGTCTCAAAGAGTCAGACACATGGTTGTATGACTTTTTCTTTCACTTTCATATGATTTTTCTAGATTCCAAATGTGTACACGTGTGCTATATCACTTCAATCATGTCCGATTCTTTGTGACCCTATGGACTCTAGCCTGCCAGGCTCTTCTGTCCATGGGATTCTCCAGGCAAGAATACTGGAGTGGGTTGCTGTGCCCTCCTCCAGAGTATCTTCCCAACCCAGGGATCAGACACATACCTCTTATGTCTTCTGCATTGGCAGGCAGGTTCTTTACCACTAGCACCGCCTGGGAAGCCCTCTAGATTCCACATAAATGCATTAATATTACAAGATTTGTTTTTTCTTTCTCACTTACTTCACCCTGTATGACTGTCTCTAGGTCCATCCACATCTCTACACATGACCCAATTTTGTTCCTTTTTATGGATGAGTAATATTTCATTGTGTGTGTATATATCACATCTTCTTCATCCATCCCTCTGTTGGTGAACATAGGTTGCTTTCATGTCCTAGCTATTGTGAACAGTGCTGTAATGAACATTACCTTACATGTTTTGTTTTGAATTATGGTTTTCTCCAGGATATATATGCCCAGTAGTGGGATTGCTGGGTCATATTTTTAGGTTTTTAAGGAACCTCCATACTGCTCTCCACAGTGGCTATATGAACTTAAATTCCCACCGAGAGTGTAAGAGGGTTCCCTTTTCTCCATGTCCTCTCTAGCCTTTACTCTTTGCAAAAGTAGGAAGTCAAGAAATACCTGGAGTAACAGGCAAATTTGGCCTTGGAATACGGAATGAAGCAGGGCAAAGGCTAATGGAGTTTTGACAAGAGAACACATTGGTCATAGCAAACACCCTCTTCCAACAACACGAGAGAAGACTCTACGCATGGACATCATCAGATGATCAACACTGAAATCAGATTGATTATATTCTTTGCAGCCAAAGAGGGAGAAGCTCTATACAGTCAGCAAAAACAAGATCAGGAGCTGACTTTGGCTCAGATCATGAACTCCTTATTGCCAAATTCAGACTTAAATTGAAGAAAGAAGGGAAAACCACTAGACCATTCAGGTGTGACCTAAATCAAATCCCTTATGATTATACAGTGGAAGTGAGAAATAGATTTTAAGGGACTAGATCTGATAGATAGAGTGCCTGATGAACTATGGATGGAGGTTTGTGACACTGTACAGGAGACATGGATCAAGACCATCCCCATGGAAAAGAAATGCAAAAAACCAATTGGCTGTCTGGGGAGGGCTTACAAATAGCTGGGAAAAGAAGAGAAGTGAAAAGCAAAGGAGAAAAGGAAAGATATAAGCATCTGAATGCAGAGTTCCAAAGAATAGCAAGAAGAGATAAGAAAGACTTCTTCGGTGATCAATGCAAAGAAATAGAGGAAAAGAACAGAATGGGAAAGACTAGAGATCTCTTCAAGAAAATTAGAGATACCAAGGGAACATTTAATGCAAAGATGGGCTCAATAAAGGACAGAAATGGTATGGACCTAACAGAAGCAGAAGATATTAAGAAGAGGTGGCAAGGATACACAGAAGAACTTTACAAAAAAGATCTTCACAACCAAGATAATCATGATGGTGTGATCACTCGCCTAGAGCCAGACATCCTGGAATGTGAAGTCAAGTGGACCTGAGAAAGCATCAGGACAAACAAAGCTAGTGGAGGTGATGGAATTCCAGTGGAGCTGTTTCAAATCCTGAAAGATGATGCTGTGAAAGTGCTGCACTCAATAGGCCAGCAACTTTGGAAAACTCAGCAGTGGCCACAGGACTGGAAAAGGTCAGTTTTCATTCAAATTCCAAAGAAAGGCAATGCCAAAGAATGCTCAAACTACCACACAATTGCACTCATCTCACATGCTAGTAAAGTAATGCTCAAAATTCTCCAAGCCAGGCTTCCGCAATACGTGAACCGTGAACTTTCAGATGTTCAAGCTGGTTTTAGAAAAGGCAGAAGAAGCAGAGATCAAATTGCCAACATCTGCTGGATCATCGAAAAAGCAAGAGAGTTCCAGAAAAATATCTATTTCTGCTTTATTGACTATGCCAAAGCCTTTGACTGTGTGGATCACAATAAACTGTGGAAATTTCTGAAAGAGATGGGAATACCACACCACCTGACCTGCCTCTTGAGAAACCTATATGCAGGTCAGGAAGCAACAGTTAGAACTGGACATGGAACAACAGACTGATTCCAAATAGGAAAAGGAGTATGTCAAGTCTGTATATTGTCACCCTGTTATTTAACTTCTATGCAGAGTACATCATGAGAAACGCTGGGCTGGAAGAAGCCCAAGCTGGAATCAAGATTGCCGGGAGAAATATCAGTAACCTCAGATATGCAGATGACACCACCCTTGTGGCAGAAAGTGAAGAAGAACTAAAAGCCTCTTGGTGAAAGTGAAAGAGGAGAGTCAAAAAGTTGGCTTAAAGCTCAACATTCAGAAAACAAAGATCATGGCATCTGGTCCCATCACTTCATGGGAAATAGATGGGGTGGAAACAATGTCAGAATTTATTTTTCTGGGCTCCAAAATCACTGCAGATGCTGATTGCAGCCATGAAATTAAAAGACGCTTACTCCTTGGAAGGAAAGTTATGACCAACCTAGATGGTATATTCAAAAGCAGAGACATTACTTTGCCAACAAAGGTCCGTCTGGTCAAGGCTATGGTTTTTCAAGTGGTCATGTATGGATGTGAGAGTTGGACTATGAAGAAAGCTGAGCACTGAAGAATTGATGCTTTTGAACTGTGGTGTTGGAGAAGACTCTTGAGAGTCCCTTGGACTGCAAGGAGATCCAACCAGTCCATTCTAAAGGAGATCAGTCTGGTGTTCTTTGGAAGGAATGATGCTAAAGCTGAAACTCCAGTACTTTGGCCACCTCATGAGAAGAGTTTCCTCATTGGAGAAGACTCTGATGCTGAGAGGGTTAGGGGCAAGAGACGGGGATGACAGAGGATGAGAAGGCTGGATGGCATCACCGACTCAATGCATGTGAGTTTGAGTGAACTCCGGGAGTTGGTGATGGACAGAGAGGCCTGGCGTGCTGTGATTCATGGGGTCGCAAAGAGTCAGACAGGATGGAGCCACTGAACTGAACTGAACTGAACGGAGACTTTTTAATAGTGGCCATTCTGGAGGGTGTGAGGTTATACCTCATTGTATTTAAAATTCAGATTCCAGTGACTCTCTCTTAAGCCTGATCCAGAGACCTTCAGAGGAGCTGGAGAATCTGTGGTGTCCCGAAGGCTCCAGGCAATGCTGACCGAGGTGGCTGAGGGGGTGGCGCCACAGACCCAGGTGAACTGTTGAGCTAGAAATGTTTGTTCCTGGACAGACCATCTGCTATCACTTTTAAAGAGACAACTCCCTATTTTACATCATTTTCTCATGGACAGACTGAGAGTACTAAAACGTAAAAAATACTAATGACAGTAATTTCATTCTCTGAAGAAAATGTGGGGCTTGTGCAGTTTTATTTTTTCAAATAAAAATTCCTTAAGGTCTGTAAAAATGTCAATCAGCAAGAGCAAAGAATGGAGCAGGCATGGAACGGTTGGGTTTTTTTTTTTTTTTTTTTTTAAAAATCTGTCACTTAGCAACAACATATGTATGGCTGACAGTTGGAGTAATCTTTGAGTTGGCAACATCAAATTGTTAGGAAGTTTAAATTTGTGTTTTATCATTGTTAGCGGTGTTTTAGCAAATCATGGAAGGTACAATATGTGCGTTCTGCTGTTTTGTAAGGGAGACATTTTAAGTCAGAAATATTTGACTGTAAACATATTTTGCACTGAACCCAATTTTCCTTCTACATAGAAGAAGAACCAAAGCTTACCTACACACACTCAGAAACCTAGTTAATCACTGCTATAGGATTAGGCCGGAAATGTTCTTCAAAAATAGTTTATGAAAGTTTTAATTACATACACAGTCATAAAATGTTCAGTAATTGCTGCATATTGATTCCATGTTTTTTTCTGGAAATGCTAAAACTATTTCAATATACACAGAATCAATAAACATAATTAAAATATGAGCTCATCAAAACAGTAATTAAATGTACTTAACAGCTTTTGTGGCTTTTCCCCATATGGTTACTGTGGGAGTGTGAATCTGGCGCGCGAGATAAATGTAACAAAATAAAGTGAAAGCTTCGGAAAAGATTACTGTCGTATCATAATATAATAAAACCCGGCTCTGCAGCAAGTCGCACTAAATAAAAAAGTTGACAAAAGGAGTGGTGTATGCAATTATTATACATTTTGGGGCTGTTTTCTATTTATATGAGATTAACACTATCATGGTCTATATTCAGAGGGAACATTGAAATCCTCCAACATGAAAGGAACTGGGGGAGAGTGCCCTGAATTTTTAATATGACAATTCTCCTTTTAGGATATTGCTGGAAAAGAGTTTGATCCTCACCACCCTGCTTCCAGCTCTAGGCTGGTCTGCCTCCCAAGGGCAAAGTCACCTGACTCCCAAAGCCTTGGACCCTATGGTTCTCAGACTTAGCACTTGTGAAGATGGTTTTCAGCAAGCCTGGGCAAGGGAAGGGAAAGGTTATTTATTTGTTTATTTATTTATTTTGGCCATGGTGCTTGGCATGAAGGATCTTAGTTCCCTGACCAGGGATCGAACCCATGTCCCCTACACTGCAGTTCAGTGTCTTAACCACTGGACCACCAGGGAAGTCCCTGTAAAGGTTTTTGAAGTTGGACTCTTGCCTTCCAGGAGCGTACAGACTAGGTGTCTGGAAATAGTGCTGAATCACCAGGTAAGGACAGACCCTGAGACAAGGATGTGACTACCAGGAATTTATAAGAGAGGCCAGCCTCAGCAGCGTGACTGGGGGAAGAGGGGAGTCACACAGGGAGAGAGGAAGCTGGTGAAGGAGCATGGCCAATGACCAGGCCACATCGGGGCAGCTAGTGTTCCATCTTCCTGGGCACAGTGATAGTTGCACAAATTTGTACAAATACAAGTAATAGATTAGACCATCTCTGAGTTGTCCCACCTGAGGAGAGGGGAAGTCTGGTATTTATCCTCTAACCTCACATCTGGATTTGCCTGAAGATTATTCTCTAAACTTTAATCCCTTGGTCCTCTGGTCCAGCGAGAGCTCCCAAGAGGCAGAGTCTTCAGTGAAAGTGAAAGTATTAGTCATTGAGTCGTGTCTGACTTTTTGTGACTCCATGGACTGTAGCCCACCAGGCTTCTCTGTCCATGTAATTGTCCAGGCAAGAATACTGGAGTAGGTAGCCATTCCCTTCTCCAAAGGATCTTCCCTACTCGAGGACTGAACCCAGGTCTCCTGCATTGCAGGCAGCCACCAGGGAAGCCCTAGAGTCTTCAGGACTTGTAATCAAGTGCTATTGACTCAGACTAGACTGGTCAGGGCTGAGGTCACAGGTGGGGAACCCAGGTCTTCTACCATCCCATCTACGGTAGGCAGAACCCTCCAAAAATTGTCCACATCCTAATTCCTGGAATCTGTGAATGTTACCACATATGGCAAAGATGTTGCACGTGTGATTAAATCAAGGCTCTTGAAGATATTATCCTAGATTGTCTGTGGTGGTTGTGGTTTAGTCGCTAATACATGTCTGACTCTATGGACTGTAGCCCACCAGGCTCCTCTGTTCATGGGATTCTTCAGGCAAGAATACTGGAGTGGGCTGGCCATTTCCTTCTCCAGCTGATCTTCCCAACCCAGAGACTGAACCCAGGTCTCTTGCATTGCAGACAGATTCTTTACTGACTAAGCCACTTCCGGGTGTCCTTATAAGGGAGGCAGAGGGAGGTTTTGAACAGAAGAGGACAGGACAATGTGACCTCAGAGGCAGGGCTTGGAGGGATGTGGTCACAAACCGACGAGTGCTGGCAGTCAGAAGCTGAAAGAGCCAAAGAATGAACGCTTTCCCTGAGCCTCTATAGGGAGTGCTGAGGCGATGGGGACCTGGGACCTGGGAGCCTTACTAAAGTGCTTGTATCTAGAGAAACATCTCCTCCAAGTACAAATACAAAGAAACTATAAGGAGGCTAAAGATAACTACACACGTTCTGTTGGGACAAATTATGGACAATAAGGTACAAAAAGTAACAAAAACCATCTGCCACTTCTGAGGTGCCAGGAGCAAAAGCAGGGTACTGCGCATGATCCCTGCACATAGCACCACAAGCTTTGGGCAGACTGCTGAAGCCACCCGCTCTGGCCCAACCCACTGATCAGCTGCTACCTCACCCTATTTAGGAACCAGCTCATCCTCCCATGGGGAGTGAGCAAGGGCACCTGTGACTTGTTTTCCCTTCCTTGGGCTGCAGCTAAAGCCCCCACAAAGCCTTGCTAGAATTTCTCATCTGACCTCTTCTCAATTACCATTGATGAAGAGTCCACAAACCCAGGTCAATAACAGTTTGTCTGACATCTTGAGTTTGTCCCAGAAATACTGGTATTGAACTTTCATCCTCCAAAGTGGAAGAGAATACATTTCTGCTGTTCTAAACCACCAAGTTTATGGTTATTTATTATAGTGGCCACAGGGAATTCATGGAGGGTCCTAGGAAGGAAAGATTCTTTCAAAGAAGAGTCTCCTTTGGTAGACAGAAAAAACAGAGCCAGGGAGCTGGTGGGGCAACCTCATCTGAAACTGATGTCACTTCAACACCACCCCCGCTTCCTCTTTTCTTCCTTGACCATTTCCCTATGTTCCATGAAATCTGCAGATTTTTTCTCAGTATTTTCATCTGCACCTGATTGTTGGACCCAGCCCTGTCCTTAGCTAAAATTCTTGTTCTGCATTTTCTTGTAACTTGTACATGGAAGATTAGATTCAAGAGTGGTCTTTTGGTCTTTCTCTTGATTTTCTGGAAGCTTCCTAGTGTTACACTTAGAAGTGCCCTCTATGTGCTCCCTTCTACCCTAGGCTTACTTGTAGTAGAATTCCACTTGGAGTCCAATTAGTACGATCACTTGGCTTTGAACCTATCCATGACATCTCTACTATACACAGAAAATACTCTGTATTGCCTGCAAAGAGGCCACAGTTAGACTTGGCTCTTAAAGTTGAAGAACTACCTCACCTCTGAAAATTCGGGAGACGAAGGAAGGAAAAGGCATGAAGAAAATAAACTAATGATGACCCTATATGTGAGACAACAAGAGACACAGAGGTATAGAGTGGACTTTTAGACTCTGAGGGAGAGGGAAAGGGTGGGATGGTTTGGGAGAATGGCAGTGAAGCATGTGTATTTTCCTGTAAGAAACGAAGCGCTAATCTATGTTTGGTGTAGGATGCAGGATGCATGGGGCTGATGCACAGGATGATTCAGGTAGAGGATGTGGGGTGGGAGGTGGGAGGGGGCTTCGGCATTGGGCGATTGTGTTCACCTATGGCTGATTCGTGTCAATGTATGGCAAAACAAATACAGTATTGTAATTAAAAAAATAAATAAATTTAATTTAAAAAAAAAAATAAAACTTCTTGATTGCTTTGGACTTGGGACACAGATGGGAGTTCCTCTTGTGCCAAAAAATCTATCAAATGGCACCAGCTGTGGGGTAAAGAAAGTCTAAAAGAATCACACATTGCCGTTCACGGGAGAAACTGTAGGAAGGAGGGAGGAAAAAGTTTTGCAGATCAGTTGATTTCTCAGTGAGTCATGTGGCCAGATGCAAAGCCCACGACTACATCTGCAGGCGTATTGTAACAAGTATTAATATTCATGCGGAGACTATCAAGAAAGCTGTTTCCTCTGCATTTTTAGCAGTATGGTAGGTCTGGAGGAAAGTCATTTCTTTTGTGTTAAAGGAGTTTATGCTGCATTACTTTCAAGCTTCATGAGGATTAATTTTAAAAGAGCACAGGGAGTGAAAATATTAGGCCTTATGCAAGGGTAATATTCCAAATATTACACAGTTAGCAAGGCCGGAACCAGCCAATCAGAGCAGGTGCTGTGCCCAGGTGTTAACCTTTTATTTGCTGGATCAGGGGGAATCTGGGGATTTCTGGAGAATGCTGGGGTGGCTGGAGAGGGTGGGGGCTGTTTGGGGACTCGGGGGGTGACTGTAGTATGGCCATCCTGGTATGTGCCAGCTAAATGTGGGCCTTCACCATTAACATGTAAAAATGTCAGTGTTAGTCTGTCACTCTTTGCAACTCTATGGACTGTAGCCCACCAGGCTCCCAGCATTCTTGCCTGGAGAATTCCATGGACAGGGGGCCCTGGTGGGCCACAGTCCACAGGGTCACAGAGTCTAACTTGACTGAGTGATTTTACTGAAAATGCCAAGCTTTCCTCTTACCCCTTCTTAACAAGGGAAGTAAAAGCACATGCTAGAGATTCATTAACCTAAGGCATGTTCTTTGAACCCTACTGTGTGTCAGGTGTCATACTTTAACCTAGAAACACCAAGATGTCAATGAAGAACTAGTGGGAAAGTGTAATTATCTCTTTGCTATGTGCGAGTGTACATCCCATTTGGGTCTTAAGCGATGAAAAGTCTAATGCCAATTGCCTTGTGTAAAACAGAAAAATGGAGATTTGTTGACTCAAACGACAGACATGTTGAGAAATGTATATTGCTGGGTACAGGGGACTGGGTGTGTCTGTGTGTGTGTGTGTGTGTGTTTTCCCATTTCACCTCCTTTGGCTGACATCTTGTTTGGATTCCTGTGAAAGGAGACTGGAGACAAGGACTGAAGTTCAAGTAATTTATCTGGAAGGGGACCCCAGAAGAGGAAGTCAGGGCGTAAGAAAGAGACGGATAAAGGAGGAGAGCCCACGTGTATTGTGGTAAAGAGCTGAACATTCCTGCTGGGAGCCCTCTGAAGAACCACATAGATTTCAGAGAAACGTAAGTCACTCGGTTGTGTCCAACTCTTTGCAGCCCCATAGACTGCAGCCCACCAGCCCCTTCTCTCCATGGAATTCTCCAGATAAGAATACTGGAGTGAGTAGCCATTCCCTTCTTCAGGGTATCTTCCCAACCCAGGGATCGAACCCATGTCTCCCTCTTTGCAGGTAGATTCTTTACCAGCTGAGCCACCAGGGAAGCCCAAATTTTCCACCATGGAGGATGGGGGAGGTTAGGACACTTAGCCTTAGATCCTCGCCTCCCACTGGTTGAGGGCTGCCCCAGTGAGGGCAAGGGGCAAGTCCCCTTGGTTCTGGATTGTGTCTGCTTGTGCCTAGACGGCCTTCCAGGGCACACCTGACATGGGACCCTGCCACAGGGTGTGAGGACCCACTCCTGCTTCCCTGGAAACAGGTGGGCAAGGATGTGGTGTGTGCAGCATTAAGTGTCCACTCATCTGGGCTTTCCTCGGTGGGGGCTCCAGTCTCAGGGTCCATGTGGCAGGGCGAGGTTCCCGTCACATTGTGATCTGGTAGGAACTGGAGATCTGGAAATCAGCAGGAAGGCCAGGTGAGCCAAGCCCCCTCTCTGGCATCCACAGAACTTATTAGAGTAGAAAATAAATTCAGAGCTCCTATGTGATCATTTCAGAAGGTCACCCAGATCTAAAATTTAAAGTCACCCCCCAAACTAAGTTCAAGATTTGCTTCACTCTATCTTAGATGTGGGCAAAATTCCATAGACCTTCGCTGATTGTCTACATATACCTTGAGAGCACCAACAAATTCCCTCAAACTTGAAGGGAGCCAAATTTGGGACCCAAGAAATAGTGATTGGGTTTTTTTTTTTTCTGTAATCAGGTAACTATAAACCAACTTGACTCGAAAACTCTGAAGTCGACCTCCTAGTAGCCCTTCACAAAATCCTTGCTGTGCTGCATTTGTGTTTCCATAATACTGTATTGTAAGGTTTAAATGTCACATCAGGCTAGAACATTTGTTATATATCAGAAAAGAATGGGGTGAAAATTGCCAGGTGTTGCCTCTCATGGAAGCTTCATTTGTTCGTTGGGGCTACCTGCCTGATACCAACGTAAAATGTGACTCTTCCAGACTAGTCCAATTTTAATGTCAACTTTCCTGGCGGTGAAGGTCCCTGTGGGGCCTCAGCCACCTCCGCAGGACTGTATCCTAACCATTCAGCACTGCAGCTCTACTAACCTTTAGGTCCCTGGCCCAGGAATCCCTGAGGTTGTTTTTCCTCGAGTTCCTGGTGAAGTCAATCAATATACATGGTGACAATCATGCTGATCGATATATTTTTTTTTACACAAGCTTTTGCTTTTTTGTGAGGGGGAAGAGGATTGTCGGTCAGAATTCAAGGAGAAGTGTTGCTTTTGGCTCGAGTGATCTTGGCAGTTGTCTCAACTCCTCACTGCATTAGATCTCTGTTGGCAAAACCTGCTGATATTCTTCAGACCTTTAAGGTCAAAAGAATCGCCTTCTGCCTCTTAGCCTTGTGGGCCCGATTATGTCTGAAAAATAGATTTTCCAGGTGGACTGCTAGTCACAGAGCCTCCCTGGCGCTGTAAGGGACATTTAAACTATGTTTTACCCACTGCTGAGAGCCAATAGCAGAGCTCAGGGTTTTGGGTTTTTTTTCCCTCCTGTGGGAGAAGGTGGTAAGGCCACAAGAGCGGGGGCTGATTATGCATTAGGGCATTACTGCGACCATATGTGGAATGACACTCTTCTTTCATTGCAAAGTCATTCAAGGTGGAGGGTACTTGCTCTAAAAACTCTCGAATTAATCTCTTGGTACCAATACCCTTTCAAATTTGTTTCTGGACTTTTATTAACTTTTACTTCAAACGTAATAGTCTAAGGGCTATGAAAACCCAGAGAGAAACTTGAGTGAACACCTACTATATCTTGAAGTGGTTATAATTTATATCCTGTGAGGAATGGCTTGCTGAAAGTGCATATTCATTTCCATTTCTAGGTTGGCTTTTGGCTGATCTAATTCTTTATCACCATTTAGCTTATGAAACACCTATTGGTGCAGGCTGGGGTGACCTTTTGCATTCCTACTGACAGTTGATAGACATGCATAAATTAGGATATGGAAGTTTCTTTTTGAAAATCAGTGGCGTTTAACCCTTCTGAGGGTTAAGAAAGCAATTAAAATATATAATCTTTATTTAGAAAATTTTACCAAGTCTTAGTATATTTATTGACATTTTAGGTAGTACTTTAATACAATATAATATTGGTTAATACACTCTCCTATTGTTATCTACTGCTTTCTACTAGTAAATAGAGCTGTTGGTAACTATCTTATTCTTGTGCACTGATAAGCTTTAAGGATGATGTCACAGAAGAAATTATTTATGGCCATTTTATAAGTCATTTGCTTATTAATACTTAAGTGGTTGATAGCATATGCTCTGAAATTATTCCATTGGATTTTCTATCCTCATGACTCTACTTACTGTACATGTGGGCTTCCCTTATCAGGGAAAGGGAAAGATAAAGGAAAGTTGGTAAAGAATCTGCCTGCAAGACAGGAGACCCTGGTTCAATTCCTGGGTTGGGAAGATCCACTGGAGAAGGGATAGACTACCTACTCCAGTATTCTTGGGCTTCCGTTGTGGCTCAGCTGGTAAAGAATCTGCCTGCAATGTGGGAAACCTGGGTTTGATCCCTGGGTTGGGAAGATCCCCTGGAGAGGGGAAAGCCTACCCATTGCAGTACTCTGGCCTGGAGAATTCCATAGACTATACAGTCCATGGCGTCGCAAAGAGTCAGACACGACTGAGCAACTTTCACTTTCACCATATATGTAACTTGGAGAAAGTTACTTCTCCTTTCTAAGCCTCATTTTCCTAATCTATAAACAAGGATAATAGCAGTACCTGCCTTATAGTTATGAGGACTAAGTGATACCTTGATTGAGAGCAGAGAACAGTGTCTGGCACATAAACAATGCTAGATAAGTCTTAGCTCTTCTCATGATTTAACAGTTATTTTTAGTGTTGTTTGGCCTCCCTGGTGGCTCAGACAGTAAAGAATCTGCCTGCAGTGAGGAAGACCTGGATTCAATCCATGGGTTAAGAAGATCCCCTGGGGAAGGGAATGGCTACCCACTCCTGTATTCTTGCCTGGAGAATTCCATGGACAGAGAGAGGAGCCTGGCAGGCTATAGTCCATGGGGTCCACAAAGAGTCAGACAGGACTGAGGAACTAACACTTTCACTTTCACTTTAGTGTTATTATCATAGTGTGCCACATGCTGTTGAGGCTCTAGGGATACAGTGATAAACAAGACACAAACTTATTAATTAAACGAATAACATTTAAGCCCCTAATAGAGGTCCTAAGCTGTGGAGACACAGTACAGAGAGAGCCCCTCTTCCTCCCTGCAAGCTAGTTGAGTAGACAGAGACAAATCAGCAAAAATATGAGTGATGAAGGTAAGAGGGAGAAATAGGCTAACAGATGGAGAGTGAAGAGTGGAGGAACCTTAGGCTTCTCTGATGTGGTAACATTCGAGCAGAAGCGGAGGGGGCACGGTGTGAGTATCTGGGGGAAGAGTTTCCTAGGGGGGGCAGAGCACAAGCAAAGTGCAAAGCTCTAAGCGCACTGGTACTGGGAGCCCAGTCATAAAGGGAAGTGTCAGGGGAGGAGGCAGGAAAAGAGAGAAATCTGGGATGTCATCTAAAGTTTTAACTTGAGCCACTTGTGAATTGTGAAGTCATTTACCCACTGGGCAAGATGTGGACTAGTGAGGAGATCTGAACTGGGAGTCATTAAGAGTTCATTTTGTAAATGTCCCATTTGAGAAGACTGTTATACCCTCAAGTGCATATACCCAGTAGCAGGATGGCTGTCTCCATCCAGGGCTTAGAGGAAAGGAAGAGGCAGGAAAGGTGAATGTAGGAATGATCAGTATAGAGCCAGCATTTGAAGTCAGTGGCTAGATGAGATCCATTTCGGTCACCGAACAGAACCCTGGGGTCCTTCAGCATCTACAGGTTGAACAAAACAGAAGCCAGGGGAGGAGACAAAAGGATTTAGAGAAGTGGGAGGAAAGCCTGGAGAATATGATGTCTTGGAGCTCTGGAAAAGAAAATCTTTCAAGAAGAAAGGTGTAGACAAACATGTCACCTGTTTGCTCCTGAGAGGTCAACAAAAATGAGAACAAAAAAGTATTGGATTTGGAAAAATTGTGGCCCACTGGTGATCTTAGATGCTGGAAATGACAGGAGATAAAGGAAGGGAATAGAGATCAAATCTGATCCCTTCTCAGAGAAGCTTAGCTGTAAAAAGGAGGAAAGATATGAAGAAATAATACTGAGAAAGAAATCTATGAAAATTGATATAAGCTGGTAAAAGGGTAAAGAGACATGACTTGTGATGCAGAAGAGATCAGAGCTGCCAGCCTAGGAAAACTGTGGACAGTTGACACAGTGCTTAACGAAGGGATCCAGTAGTCCCATGCATATCTTTAGGCTGCGAATGTAGTTGGAACTCCAGACAGTGCTTGTGAAATTAAGGACATCTGGGATATGGACGGTCTTAAAGAGAATAGGATTCCTGTTCAGTTCAGATCAGTTCAGTCGCTCAGTCGTGTCCCACTCTTTGCAATCCCATGAATTGCAGCACGCCAGGCCTCCCTGTCCATCACCAACACCCGAAGTTCACTCAAACTCACATCCATTGAGTCGGTGATGCTATCCAGCCATCTCAGGCTCTGTCGTCCCCTTCTCCTCCTGCCCCAATCCCTCCCAGCATCAGAGTCTTTTCCAATGAGGCAACTCTTCGCATGAGGTGGCCAAAGTACTGGAGTTTCAGCTTTAGCATCACTCCTTCCAAAGAAATCCCAGAGCTGATCTCCTTCAGAATGGACTGGTTGGATCTTCTTGCAGTCCAAGGGACTCTCAAGAGTCTTCAACACCACAGATCAAAAGCATCAACTCTTTGGTGCTCAGCTTTCTTCACAGTCCAACTCTCACATCCTGTAGGATGGGCAAAAAATAGAAAGATGGAAATGAATATTCTAAGTATGTAGGACAGAGGTATATGGCATAGCTCTCATATTATTTCTGTATCACTAATGATTATAAGACCCAGAAAAATAAAGAAATGTTATCAGATATTGAAAGAGTAAAGCTGTTATACATTAACAATAAAAATGACAGTTTTTAAAATTCCTTCTTTGTGTGATTTCATAGCTTTACTTAATCATTAACCCTATATATAGATCTTCCTTAACTTACAATGGAGTTTCAGTCACAAAGTTGTGTCTGACTCTTTGTGACCCCATGGACTGCAGCCACCAAGCTCATCTGCCTCCACTCTCTCCCACAGTTTACTCAAATTCATGTCCATTGAATCAATGCTGTTATCTAATCAATGCTGTTATCATCTCATCCTCTAACACCCCTTTATCCTGTTGCCTTCAATCTTTCCCAGCATCAGGGTCTTTGCCAATGAGTCAGCTTTTTGCACTAGGTGCCTAAAGTATTGGAGCTTCAGCTTCAGCATCAGTCCTTCCAGTGAATATTCAGGGTTGATTTCCTTTAGGACTGACTGGTTTGATCTCCTTGCAATCCAAGGATTTACTTCCCAATAAACCCATGTTAAATTGAAAATACTGTAAAAAGAAAGTGCATTTACTACACGTAACCTACCAAACATCATAGATTAGCCCAGTTTACCTTTAATGTGTTCACGTTTACATTAGCCTACATGCATGCTCAGTCACTAAGCTGTGTCTGACTCTTCGTGACCCCATGGGCTGTATAGCCCACCAGGTTCCTCTGTCCATAGGAATTCTCAGGCAAGAATACTGGTGTGGATTGCCATTCTCTTCTCCAGGAGATCTTCCTGACTCAGGGATTGAACTCAAGTCTCTTGTGTCTCCTGCACTGGCAAGCAGATTCTTTTTTCTTTTTTTAAAATTTATTTATTTATTTTAACTGGAGGCTACTTTACAATATTGTAGTGGGTTTTGCCATACAGGCAGGCAGATTCTTTACTGCTGTGCCAAGTAGGAAGCTCTTCCATTAGCGTACAGTTGGACAAAATCATCTAAACTATTTTATAATAAAGTGCTGAACATTTCATGTAATTTATGGAATACTGTGCAGGTACAGGATGGTAATAAGGGTATCAATTTTTCACCCTCATGATTGCGAGGCTGACTGGGAGCTGTGACTCACTGACACTGCCCAGCATCATGGGAGGGTATCATATAGCACATCACTAGAAAAAAATCAACATTTGAAGTGTGATTTTTGCTATGTATAGCTTTATCACTATGATAAAGGGAAAAAATAGTTGTTGCACCACTATGAGTCAAGGACTGTCTGTACCTGTGAAGCAGACCACCATGGTGGAGTATTAACAGCAGGGCTGTTGGAGCCAGAACATAGACCTGAGTATGAGTCCTGGATCTGTCTCAACTGGGGCAGAATCTGCCACTGGATCTGTCAGTGAGTATCCATAGCTTTAGGCACTTTTAAGCACCTCAGTTTCCTCATCTGTGCAATGGAAGTACCATTACTAGCTTTCAGAGGGTGGCCAACAAGAGGTCCAAACGACCTGCTTGTCAGTCATCAGTGTCTTATGTTGAAGGAACACATCAGAGGGTATGCTAGCTATCCAGTATACAATGTGAAGACAGTCGCAAATGAAGATGAAGTCTAAGGCTAGCTTCCTTCTGCCACACGTAAGGTAGCAAGACTTGTATTAGAGTCTGCCATTTTTATGTTCATGTATAGGAACTCTCCTAACTTTCCTCAACTTCATCAACTCGTAAGGGTCTGAAACAAGATAAGGGTCCTGCCTTCCTCAGTAAAACCTCCCAAAAGATGCCCTTAGCACCTTGAATTCTTATAGCTCAGACTAATCACAATGAAGACCCCATGTTTCTATTCCCACCAGTTGTGATGATCAGGAATCACCCTTGTGTGCTCCCAAACCTATTAATGCTAGTTGTGCTGGCAACTGTTTATGCAAATATCATGTGCTTATTATTTACATAACTATTATGTAGCATGATGGAAGATTTGATGATGACAAGTTGCTACGATAAAGCTATCAAATGAGGTGTATGTAAAACACACATAAAAGACTGGGGGAAGAGCAAAAATGTAGAAAAATTGCTTTCTAAAAGGTCTCATTCTGCCTTAAAGAAACCAAAACTGGGACTTCTGGATGATGCATTATGGGTGGTTTTGAAAGAAAGACAGCTTAGAACTCTGATCAGCAGACCCTGACACAAAGAAAGGGTCTTGGCACAACATCAAAAGAGTGGCAAGTGAATGAACATCCATATGTTTTAGGTTAAAATTAAATCTTTAAGGTATGTATGTATCACATTTTATGATTCACTGCTTTAATTAACTTTTCCAGTTGACTTGCCAACTGCCAGTTCCAACTTCATTGGGTAATAGTAAAACTGTAATGTTTATTTTTCAGTTACTATGAATGTATACTCATTGTTTAAACTACTGTAAAAGTTGAAAATGTATAAATAAAACTTAACTAATCCAGGTCAAATACTAGCAATAATTTAATATAGTTCCTTCTAGTCATTTTTTTCAAAATGTATTTTTGAAATAAAATTATTTCTGCTATATTAATTTTTTTGTCTTCTGTTTTTTCATGAAATATTTTATCATAAGCATTCCTCATGTTAATATTCATCTGTACACTATTTTAAGGCTTCCCTGGTGGGTTCAGTGATAAAGAGTCTGCCTGCCAGTGCAAGAGATGGCAGGTTCCATGCCTGGGTTGAGAAAATCCCTGTAGAAGGGAATGGCAACCCACTCCAATATTCTTGCCTGGAAAATCCCATGGACAGAGGAACATGAAAGGCTACAGTTCACACAGTGGCAAAGAGTTGGACTCGACTGTGCAACTGAGCATAAAGCACAATAGTATTTTATTTGTTTCTCTAAAATTTTTTGAAATATTAATAGCATTTGTACTAAAAATGATATTCATCTGTTAACTTCAAACAATACAAAAAATATACAAAAAAGCAAATCACTATGAAGCCGATGACTTAGACACTGCCAATGTTAAATTTATATTAACATTTTCTTAGATTTCACTTTTCATAAAGATGTAGATAAAAGGATATATGGATATGATGCATATTATTTTTTTAAATGGGTTATAATGTAATTATTTTAAATTTACTGAAAAGTTACAAAGATATCACACCCTCATCCAAACTCTCCTCCTATTAACACTTTATATTACCATTGTAGGTTTGTTATATCTAAGAAATTAACACCAGTAAATTACTATTATCTAAACTCCAAAATTTAGATTTTACGAGTTTTTCCACTATTGTCCTTTGTTTTACAATGCAGGGTACCATCTTGAATTTAGCATACTATAGAAAACTTTTATTTTTTGGAGTTCCAAAAATCACTGCAGATGGTGATTGCAGCCATGAAATTAAACGACACTTGCTCCTTGGAAGAAAAGTTATGACCAACCTAGACAGCATATTAAAAAGCAGACATTACTTTACCAACAAAGGTCCGTCTAGTCAAAGCTATGGCTTTTCCAGTAGTCATGTATGGATGTGAGAGTTGGACTATAAAGAAAGCTGAGCGCCGAAGAATTGATGCTTTTGAACTGTGGTGTTAGAGAAGACTCTTGAGAGTCCCTTGGACTTCAGGGAGATCCAACCAGTCCATCCTAAAGGAGATCAGTCCTGAATATTCATTGGAAGGACTGATCTTGAAGCTGAAACTCCAATACTTTCACCACCTGATGCAAAGAACTGACCCATTGGAAAAGACCCTGATGCTGGGAAAGACTGAAGGCAGGAGGAGAAGGGGATGACAGAGGATGGGATGGTTGGATGGCATCACCGACTCAATGGACATGCTGCTGCTGCTATTGCTAAGTTGCTTCAGTCGTGTCTGACTCTGTGTGACACCACAGACTCCAGCCCACCAGGCTCCTCTGTCCCTGGGATTCTCCAGGCAAGAATACTGGAGTGGGTTGCCATTTCCTTCTCCAACAATGGAGATGAGTTTGAGTAAACTCCAGGAGCTGGTGATGGACAGGAAGGCTGGGCGTGCTTTAGTCCACAGGGCTGCAAAGAGTTGGACACAACTGAGCAACTGAACTGAACTGAGAAAATTTTACTTGTTTTTAATAGAAAAAAACTGAATAAACATAAAGAAATCTTAAGCCACAGATTAATGGTTCTCTACTGTAAGAGTTGTTTCCTACATGACCACACTAAATTTTAAAATGTGCTGTGTAATTTTGCTTCAGTGGTGTCCAATTCTTTGCAAGCCTCATGGACTGTAGCCTTCCAGGCTCTTCCGTCCATGGGATTCTCCAGGCAAGAATACTAGAGTGGGTTGCCGTGCCCTTCTCCAGGGGATCTTCCTGACCCAGGGTTTGAACTCATGTCTGTTGTGTCTCCTGCATTGGCAGGCAGGTTCTTTACTACTAGTGCCACCTGGGAAGCTCAAATTTTAAAATAAGTATTATGAAAAAATTAAGAGGTTGGAGTCATAAATTTTTAATTACACAATTCATTCACCTACTAAAAAGACAATATCACTTGTCTTATATTTCTTACCATCCCTCTCCCCATCACCCACCCCCACTTTTTTTCTTTGCTTTTGTAGCTTTGCAGGCTTTTCCCAGATGAATAATGTGTACATTGTTCTGCAATTAAATTCTCATGTTAGATCTTAAACCATATTTAGTTGGATTCATGACTCATTACTAGTCTTTTCAGCCACATATTTTCCTTGCTTAAATTCTGTATTTCATTCACCTCTTGGTTGACTGGTTCCCTCTGTTAGAAATTCTTTTAAAAATGGGTTATGGATGCTATATTTCATTATTTTTTCATGTTTGAGAATATGTGCCTGTGACTTTTTATATTCAAACAGTCAATTGTCTTGTCTTAATGTTTTAGAAAATCATTTTGTTTTCCTTAGAATCTTGAAAAATTCTACATCAACTTCTGACATGGAAAATTTACAGCATGTCCAAGACCAACCTCATGGTTTCCTTGGCTGGTGGCTTGTGTTTACTCCCTGACAGTTTGAAGAATTCTTTATTCCTTAGGGAATATAGTCAATAATATCATAATAATTTTCCATGGTGACAGAGAGTAACTAGACTTATTGTAGTGATCATTTTGCAACTTAAGCAAATATCAAATCACTATGTCATTTACCTGAAATGAATATAATCTTATAAATCAACGATACCTCAATAAAAATATATTCTAAAAAGTTCTTTCCTCCTGAGTTTACTATTTGAACCAAGACACATCTCCACACGGACTCCACTATCAATTTTTCTCTGGAACATAGCGAGTAGATCTACTTCTTCCTTTCAAAGCTTTTTGGTTTTCACTATTATGCTGCAAAAGCACTTTTCCTATTACTTTGGAGTATCACTTCAGGGAAGCCAATTAGTTATCCTTATGTTGGATTATCCTCGTCTTCCATCTTCTTTTACATTGCTTTACTCTGCTTTTACTTTTGTGTTCACTATGATGATCTCAAGCATTTCTCCATTTCAGTCATCTAATTTTTATTCACATCTATTCTTTTGCTTGCTAATTTAAATCTATTGTAATTTTATCATTTTAGTCCTCAGTGTTTCGATTGTTGTACCATTCCTTTTCTTCTCACTCTGTTATTTTATTATTCATTTTGCTGTTTTGTTTTATTGATTTTCTAAGTGTTTCTACACTATGGAACAATCTCCTGGAATAATTTATTCTGTTTCTCAAATTGTTTTCATCCAGCCTGAATTTTTCATCTATGTTTTTCTTCTCTTTCTCTTTCCATTCCCTTCTTTCTTTCATTCTTCCCTCATTTCTTTCTTTGTCTTTCAATGTAAAAAGATTCCCACTTTGAATTAACCCATCCATCACTTCACAGAAGTAGATTTTTTTCTTTGGTGATAACATTTAATATCTACTCTCTGAGGACATTTTAATCATATAATACAGTGATATCAACTATAGTCACTGTTTTACATTAGATTCTCAGATTTTAATCATCTTAGAAAATCTGTACCCTTTTTTTCTAAAGGTTGGTTGCCCTTTCTAAACAAGGCTGCCCAGACCTTCTTTATGCCACAGGATGGTCGCAGACATCTTTATAATATTTCCAGTTTTCCTGGTGCTTCTGTGTTCTTTGAGTTTGAAACCATCTTGGAGTTTGAGGGTATTCCTATTGGTCTCCTTTTCTTCTCAGCCTAACACTATGGATGGAATGAGCAGGATGCTCACTCGAGGGGATGTAGCTCTGCCCTTTCTTCCGAGCTCCTGTGAAGTGCCCTATACACGAGTTTGTTTCCCAAACTGACTCCGTGGAAGTGACAGGCCTTGGCACCGTGCACCTCCCTTTGCTGACATCCATGTGAAATGTAAGGAATTTAAGATGAAAGAAGATTTGCTGGGGTCTTCTCCAAGTCACCCACTCAGTTCCTCAGTTTTCTCCCCAAACTGAAAGGTATTAATGAGATATCTCAGCATTTCACTAACTCTTTTCTCTTTTTTCAGGGTTGGGTTGGGGGCAGGTCAGTCCCGGCACAGCAAAATCATTTGTTTTCTTCTTAGGCTGCCACACTTATTAGTTTCTGACATGAATTTATAGGCTTTTCTCTGTTTAGAAACTACTGATGAACTTTTATCCTTTTACAAAAACTAATTGTGTACATTTCACTAGGCGCTGGCATTTTAACTTTAATTCTCCACTATTACCCTGCAGCTTGTCAATGTTTTATGGAGAATTATCAACATTTATTTAACCATTGTTCTTTTTTTTGTCTATTTAAGATTTTCCTGAATTTTTGCTATAATAAATAACACTACTATAAACATCCTTGATAATAAATTTTTCTTCACATATTAAATTATTCCCTTGTGGTGAATTTCTAAAGAGGAGTTACTGAATCAAAAGGCATAGACCTATTTTTTACGATTTCTGATCCAAGTTGCCAATTTGCTTTCCATATTTGTTATATTTCAAAATATACTGCCAACAGCTAATGTCCAAAGTCTCAAAAATGAATTTCTTGCGATGGGTTTCAGATGAAGTAGAAACAAATTAACTTAAGAAATAAAGATAACTGTTCATTTGAAAACGTACGTTAACAAGGATGAGAATGGTTTTGCAGCCAAAACGATATGAAAGCTGTGATCAATGAGGACAGCTGAGAGCAGATCTAAAACCTGATGAGAAGAAGATGAATCCCCATTCAGCAAGGTGGAATGTGGACCAGAGTCACCAAGAAGGAAATTAGGTTGGGGGAGTGTCAAAAATCAATCCAAGTTTACAACATGTTAATTGCATCTATAAAAAGTACTTAGGGATAGCACTCTTTCCCCCCTCCCCCCGATTCCCACAGACTATCTGCTAGGCTTTCAGCATCTGCTGCAACAACAAAATAGTTTATTTTTACTCAATTTTTTCCCCATAAAGAAAAATCAACGAAGTGTTATCATGTTTCTTAAATACAACTGAACTCATCTTATTAGGGAAAAGTGAAGAAGGATGTGTCATCTTATTAGAAATGACATGATGTATATACAGCCATATGTTTTCAAAGGGTTTTCTGTCAGTGTTAATCAAAACTCCTCCAAATTTATGAACCTCCAGAGCAGCATGTCAACCATATGGGACCATATGGGAAATATCTCCCCTTCAATATTGCAAATTTGAATTAATAATAAACATAACTTAGTGAACCTAAATGAGAAAAACATATCAATGTTGAATTTCAGAAAAGTAGAAACTTATAAAAAAATTCCCTGGGTGTTAATCTTGTTAGCATTCTGTCTAATATCTCTATCACACTGTTCTAGTTTTTTCACTCTGCCTGCTCATTTATTGGACAGAGAATTGGTTGCGACCTATTTCATGATTGCTACTAAAGTATCAAATAATCAGTACCTCATATTTACCCCCTTTGCTTTGCATTTTGTGGGAAAACAGAAAACTTGGACTGAAAAGAAACCAGGAAGAATATCCCTGTTATTATTTAGTGTCTCAAATATGACCACTGAGATCTTTCCCAATCTGCATCCATGGCCTTCCCACATCAAATTACTATTATTTATATATTACTACATTACTAATTCTTCACTATATTACTCTACTAATTACTACCTTCTTACATTAATTGCTATATTGTTAATTTAATATTATATATTACAAATCACTATTATTATAATACTATTATCTTATTTGCCCAGCAGTCACCATCTCCTTTCTGTTATTTTAGAAGATAATATCCTTTTAGGATCTGCGTTATGTAACTTAGACTGATTTCTAACATTGACTGAATGTGGGCATGTGTTAGGGTATCATCAGGCAAGCGAGTTCTTTTTAGTTGGAGGAAACAATTTTGATTCTCGCACATGGATCTTAAATATGAACTTTCAGAAGACTGGGGGAGGTGGTGGTCATAATTGGGAACAGGCTGAAAATGAGCCAGAAATGTACAGCTGTTGATCATAAACTTGCTGCAATGGGCAGGGGCTGGGAACTAGACCAGGGACAGGGAAAGAGGGGCTAATCTCTCTTTCTAGTATTTTCTCTATTGTTCATAGAAAGATTTGGGTGAGGACGAAGATGTTGACAGTGATGATGATTTTTCTGATGATGATACTGTCTATTGTGAGTCATCATAATACTAAGAAAATACACAAATATTATAATGAGTTTAAAAACAGTGTGGCATAACATGCTAATCATGGAATCAAGATTGCCGGGAGAAAGATCAATAACCTCAGATATGCAGATGACACCACCCTTATGGCAGAAAGTAAAGAGGAACTAAAGGGGCTCTTGATAAAAGTGAAAGAGGAGAGTGAAAACCCTGGCTTAAAATTCAACATTAAAAAACGAAGATCATGGCATCTGGTCCCATCACTTCATGGCAATTAGATGGGGAAACAATGGAAACAGTGAGAGACTTTATTTTCTTGGGCTCCAAAATCACCGCAGATGGTAACTGCAGCCATGAAATTAAAAGATGCTTGCTCCTTGGAAGAAAAGATATGACCAACCTAGACAGCATATTAAAAAGCAGAGACATTACTTTGCCAACAAAGGTCTGTCTAGTCAAAGCTATGGCTTTTCCAGTAGTCATGTATGGATGTGAGAGTTGGACTATAAAGAAAGCTGAGTGCCGAAGAATTGATGCTTTTGAACTGTGGTGTTGGAGAAGACTCTTGAGGGTCCGTTGGACTGCAAGGAGATCCAACCAGTCCATCCTAAAGGAGATCAGTCCTGAATATTCATTGGAAGGACTGATGCTGAAGCTGAAGCTCCAATCCTATGGCCAACTGATGTGAAGAACTGACTCATTGGAAAAGACCCCAATGCTGGGAAAGATTGAAAGCAGGAGGAGAAGGGGACAACAGAGCATGAGATGGTTGGGTGCATCACTGACTTGATGGACGTGAGTTTGAGCAAGCTCTTGGGGTTGATGATAGACAGGAAAGCCCACCGTGCTGCAGTCCATGGGGTCAAAAAGAGCTGTACGTGACTGAGCAACTGAACTGATACACATGCTAAAATGATACCTGCTGAGCCAGCCCTGCTATAATCCCTTCACATTGAATTTGGTTGGACGTATCATTTGCTACTGGTCCACAGAACATGGTAAAGGTGAAAGGACTTACCAGATGTAATGGAAGTTCAAAAACAGACTGATTTTAAGTTAATGACAAGCAAGATTGTCCTAGGTGGGCCTGACTTTGTCAGGTGAAAGTCTCAGAAGAGATTCTCCTCCTGGCCATGAAGAAGTCAGCTGCCATATTTTGCAAGGTTCTGTGAGAGGCCATATGGCAAGACACTGCCATGGCCTCTAGGAACTGAGAGCAGCCCTGGAATGAAAGCTAACAGGAAATGAGGACTTCAGTCTTACAGTAGCAGAGAACCTAATTCTGCCAATAGCACATGAGCTTCAAGGAGGTCTCTGAGGTCCACCAAGGAAAACAGCTCAGTCAACATTTTGAACACATTTTTTTTGAGATCCTGAGCACAAGACCCAGATGGTTGAGCCACAGAACTTGTGAAATAATAAATGTATATTGTTTTAAGCCCCTATATTGGTAACAATTTGTTACTTAGCAATAAATACCTTCCCTTGTAGCTTAGTTGGTAAAGAGGCTGCCTGCAATGCAGGAGACCTGGGTTAGATTCCTGGGTTGGGAAGATCCCCTGGAGAGGGAAATGGCAAGTCACTCCAGTATTCTTGCCTAGAGAATCCCATGGACAGAGGAGCCTGGCAGGTTACAGTCTATGGGGTCACAAGAGTCAGACACAACTGAGCAACTAAGCACACAGCACACAAAGGACCAAATAATATAAAAGTGAGAAGTCTTATCTAGGAATTTGATCATGGATTTGGGATTACTCATTAGAAAGCTGGGGTATAATTCTTTCTTCAACATTACTTATACATACAAAACTTTTATAGGAAGAGAATCAGTTATTTTCCAAGACCACAGATGATAAAACAAAAAGGTATCTTCATTAATTTCTTTTTTTCAGAGACTCTGGTCTAATTGATTTCAGATGCTATCTGGGCATCAGTATTTGTCAGAGTTGCCCAGGAGAGTCTAATGTGTGTGCTGGGTTGTCAGTTTCTTCACAGCAAGAAATATGCTCCTCCACAGTTGATTGCAGATAGTATTAAAGTCTGTACTCTGCGGGCAATGTGTCTTAAGTCAAAGTGGACTTCAGAAATGCTGATGCAATAGCTAAGTGAATGGGGAGAGAATGCCAGGCCTGCCAGGACAGATCTGGTATGACGTGTGAAAGGAAGCAGCCTAGAGTAATTCTGATGGGAAGTCCAGGGGCTATCGAATAAATGTGAAGGAATGGGGTTGCTCAGCTCCTCTTGGTAAAGTCTTGATTCCAGATCAAGCTACTCTCCTCAAGTCTACCTGAGTCCCATCTAAGTAGCTGGGGTATTCTTGTCCTTCCTTTGGCCTCCATATTTGTCCTTAGCACATTTTATTGTTTGGTTGTTAATCATTTCTTCTCCATATTCTTTCTGTTCCTTAGGAAAATTTACTTTGCCAAAAGCCTGCCTGGCTAAAATAAATGATATATAAAGAGAAAAAAAAAATCCTGAACCATAGGAGATGGCAGTTTAGTAACTGGAAATATATTTGGGAATTTTCTCTGAGTTCGTAGAAGGTTGCAAGGAAGATCTTAGCTTAACTGGGAAATATATACTTTGGAATAAGTGATTGGCACAGTGGACTAGAAGATCTGCCTATAAAGAACAAGTAAGTCTCCATCTCAAAGAACCGGGCAAGTCAGAATAAGCCAGGTTTTGCTGCAGTAACAAACAGCTCTAACATCTCAATGACTTAAAAAATAAATAAATAGTACCTCATTGTGGTCTTAATTTGCATTTCTCTGATAGTGAGTGATGTTGAACATCTTTTCATGTGTTTGTTAGCCATCCATATGTCTTCTTTGGAGAAATGCCTATTTAGTTCTTTGGCCCATTTTTTTATTGGATCATTTATTTTTCTGGAGTTGAGCTGCATAAGTTGCTTATATATCTTTGAGATTAGTTGTTTGTCAGTTGTTTCATTTGCTATTGTTTTCTCCCATTCAGAAGGCTGTCTTTTCACCTTGCTTATAGTTTCCTTTGTTGTGCAGAAGCTTTTAATTTTAATTAGATCCCATTTCACACCAGTCAGAATGGCTGCGATCCAAAAGTCTACAAGCAATAAATGCTGGAGAGGATGTGGAGAAAAGGGAACCCTCTTACACTGCTGGTGGGAATGCAAACTAGTACAGCCATTATGGAAAACAGTGTGGAGATTCCTTAAAAATTGCAAATAGAACTGCCTTATGACCCAGCAATCCCACTGCTGGGCATACACACCGAGGAAACCAGAATTGAAAGAGACACATGTACCCCAATGTTCATTGCAACACTGTTTATAATAGCCAGGACATGGAAGCAGCCTAGATGTCCATCAGCAGATGAATGGATAAGAAAGCTGTGGTACATATACACAATGGAATACTACTCAGCCCTTAAAAAGAATAAATTTGACTCAGTTCTAATGAGATGGATGAAATTGGAACCGATTATAAGAGTGAAGTAAGCCAGAAAGAAAAACACCAATACAGTATACTGACACATATATATGGAATTTAGAAGACAGTAATGATGACCCTATATGTGAGACAACAAAGAGACACAGAGGTATAGAGTGGACTTTTGGACTCTGAGGGAGAGGGAAAGGGTGGGATGGTTTGGGAGAATGGCAATGAAACATGTATATTTTCTTGTAAGAAACGAAGCGCCAATCTATGTTCAATGTAGGATGCAGGATGCATGGGGCTGATGCACAGGATGATTCAAGTAGAGGATGTGGGGTGGGAGGTGGGAGGGGGCTTCGGCATTGGGAGATTGTGTTCACCTATGGCTGATTCGTGTCAATGTATGGCAAAACAAATATAGTATAGTAATTAAAAAAATAAATAAATTTAATTTAAAATAAATAAATAAATAAATAAAGACAGGTTTATTCCCAATGGTCCATAGCTCCCTTAGGATGAGTGGTTGGGGCCTTTCCTGTGTGTCATTCTGAGTCAGAGACTGGTTGATGGGACCTCAGCTATGTTAGGTTTTACCAGTCAGTGTCAGATGAAAAGGGAGGGGCAAACCACTGGCTCTAAAAGGTTCTGCCAGGAAATTACACGTGTCACTTCCACTCACATTTGATTGGCCAAGGCAAGTCATGAGACTTCAAAGGTCAAAAAGCACAGTTCTATCCTGTATCTATACTGAGGAAGAGAATCAGACATTTTGGGGAAGTAGCACTAATAACTACCACAAGGATTTAGCCCAGAGTTTCTCTGAGGCCCCAGATTTCTACAATACTTCCAGAGGTCTATGAGTCCACACTGGCTAAAAGCACTGTCTAAAGATCCCCAATTACTATATATTGGACAAATGTAGTTTTATTTAGAATAGCTCTTGAGAATCCCTTGGACTGCAAGGAGATCCAACCAGCCCATTCTGAAGGAGATCAGCCCTGGGATTTCTTTGGAAGGAATGATGCTAAAGCTGAAACTCCAGTACTCTGGCCACCTCATGTGAAGAGTTGACTCACTGGAGAAGACTCTGATGCTGGGAGGGATTGGGGCAGGAGGAGAAGGGGACGACAGAGGATGAGATGGCTGGATGGTATCACTGACTCGATGGACGTGAGTCTGAGTGAACTCCAGGAGCTGGTGATGGACAGGGAGGCCTGGCGTGCTGTGATTCATGGAGTCGCAAAGAGTCAGACACGACTGAGCGACTGAACTGAACTGATAGACGTGTTTTACTGAATTTCAAATTACTGTTGAAGTCTAAATTTTACTCTTGATGTATTACTTTTCAAAGAACGTCCATTAAAATTACAACTAAAGTTATGTTGAAGAAGGTTTTGAAGTTTAAAAAATGTTCTTGTGTTTGAGAAGGTCAGGAGCCATGGAATTAACTATTTACCTGACTCATTGCCATAAGTCACCCAGATGGTTTTCTTAAGTAATTTCTTTCACAATTCAGGTTGCATGATGATGTTGAAATAAGTGTTTCATGAATATGGAAGGGGTTGATTGAGACATGCACTCCCCCTCTAATCCATCTATTACTGTTACTACTATATAAACTACGCATGGTAGTTTCATTCATCAAATTCTCCACACCTTCCAGAATATATCTGAATATACAGTTGCCTGGGAAATGGCAATGTAGTAGAGGCACTAAAACTCTAGATTTTGAATAAACAGGTAATTTTCCTTGTATTTTTAAGCTGAAATCAGTTGTAGACAAGTAGCTAATATTCCTACATGTTTGTGATCAACTTGATAACAATTCATTTGAATTAAGAAGTTAACTACTTTCTGAATGTCCACCTGTAATTCATGGTTCCTGCTAGGGAGGAGTGGGAATCAAGAATCTTTGTTCTTAAATCTTTTGAGAAAATATTCTATCATGTTATTTTCTTTCTGCTTTTGAATTCGCCCTGCAGCCAGTTCCTTTCACTGGTGCTGGTTGAAAAGATGTGGAATAAAACCAGCATATCCTGAGGGACACTCCCTGTACACCTGTTCTTTTCTTCCGATAAAGACTAGCCACAAAGGAACCACGTGTGAGGAGGAGAATTCTCAGCGCTCTCCCCTACTTACCCTTTCCTCGGTCTCTGGAATTTTCTTACACTATTGGTTATGCCATATGATATCCTGCAGAACTCCTTCACCCACGAGAATTTTCCCTAGGCTTGGAACCCAGCCTCCACCTGCAAACTGCCCGATGATTCAAAAACGGCATTCTTCTTTCAGATGGCTATGCACAGTTTTGAAAAATTCTGCCCTGGATCTAGAAAGAGAGAGCAGTCCCATGAAATTGGCATCTTTTAATAATTTCTGCATCAGACGAAAATGAACAGTTTTCCAAATACAACTGGATACGCCACAAAGAGAAAAATAAACTGGAAAACATCTTAAGCCCTCCACTGCAGGTGTGTTGGCAAAAATTTCCACACAACTTTCACATGATTCCTGGTGCTGAAAGAAAAAAATGTTAAACAGCTCTTGAGTTGAGAAGAGTGATATTAACGAATATCCTGTGTGTTTTTTTTTTAACTTAGTTTTTGTTTTATTGTAAAAGTGGCCTAAAAGTTGTAAAAATACTCTACAAGAAAAATAATAAAAGGAAAATGCTTCCCCAGTAATCACATTACTCAAAGATAACTATTTACATTTGTTTAATATTTTTCAACACTTTTTCTATGCATGCATTAAAAAAACATGCATTTTAACTCAAACTTTAGTACGCTGAATTCTGAGTTTAAGGTGCAAGCTTTACAGCTGTTGATTCAGCTTTAGTTTATTGTTCTCATACTCATATTGACTTTTAATGATCTTCATCAGAGAAGGACCAAGAAGGGGGTGTTAAAAATATCCAATTCGCAAATCAGTCTATCAATTTTGTATTGTATTCTAATAAGGTGTGTTCTATATATTTTAATTTTTAATACATAGCGTACAAAACTGATATACTTTAATGGTACATTGTAGATTTTTAAAAATCTTAAAGATATTTTGCATAATATGAAGATTTTAAAATTATTTTTCTTGTCTCTCTAGGACAAGATGATTTTGAGGAAAAATAGAATTCAGAAGATATATTAAGAACTGTGACTTTTGCCAGCATAGAATGACCTCTTTCAGTTCAACTGAAATTTTGTTGTTGCTTGAATCGGACTATGAGGCTAAAACTTCTACCCTTGGTTTATTTTATTTTATATTTGCTTGCTAGTTTTGCTCCTTTGCTTATTTTTAAACAAACTGTAGGTTATTTTGTTTTTGTTTCAGGGTAGGGAGGATAGTAGGAAGAGAGATGGATTATGTTTTTTAACCCAATTAAGGTCTTCATCTCTCCTAAAGGAGTTAAGCATTTATTTTTACTGATTTGAGTTGCATAACATGATACCCATATTTCTGTTTATGCTTATTTTTAAACTTATTTTTGCTTTAACTTTGCTCTGTGAACAAGATCTGGCTGGTCTTTTTCCTCTAGGTAGGGATTCTTAATCTTGGTTCTCAGACCCCCTTAAACATCAGGTTTCTGAAGATTTCCTGAGATAGGGCAAAACTCGTGTTTGTGTGTCTGTGTGTGTCTGTGTGTTTGCAGGGAGAAGATCTCCACTTCTCCTTACCTTTTCCTCCCCTCAAACCACCAATACATTGCCCTCTTGACTTTCACCTGCTGAGAAAATAGAAGCCATCAGAAGAGAATGTATCCCATCCTCACCACCTAATCTGCCCACCTACCTGTTTGGCACCCACTGATTGGAAGGTTGTGGAAGAGGAGGGAGCCATTGTTTGAGAAGCTCCGGGAGAATGGATCCTCAGGGCGAGAAAGAGGAGGATGTTTGGGAAGACGTGGTGGATGCAGAAGGGTGCATGCAGAGGGTGCCAAGGCTGGCCCACTCTGAGTCTGGTGAGCACACAGAAAAGTGGGTGGGGGCAGAGGGGGGCGGGAGGGGATGATGTCAGCCAGGGTAGGTACTGGACCCTCCTGGATGAGGTTGTAGGGGATGAAGGGAAACCTTGGAGCCTGGGCTCACGTTGCAAGTGAATAAACAGGTGAAAAAGGCCCTGGGGAAGGTGATCCCTAAAGCTTTCAGGGCAGATGGTGGCTGAGATGCTGGCGCGGGAGGAGGAGCGGTGTGGCCAGCAGTTCACTGCCAACTCAGGTACAAAGGCCAACGGAGCGGGGTCTTTAAATAAGTTTTAAAAATTAAAAACACAGCCCCTCTCCTAACTCTACCATCTCAAAAGAGCTAATCCCTTGATTTGGGAGAAACAAAACAAAACAAAACAAAACCTTTCACAGGTGTACAGTTTCCGTGTTACAGAGAAGTAGGCTGATTGTTCTGAAATATTTAAACATTAGATCTATCACTTGAAGCACCTCTTCCACACCTCTATGTAGCTTTCAAAATTCAACACAGCATGAGACCTCAGCTAGGTGGCTGAACCATAGTTTCCTGAAATGTTCCCAAACGTGGGACACTTGTCTTGTTTGGCATCATGAGATGGAGCTGAGCAAACCTGTCTGAGCTCACAGCCTCTCAGCCAACAGGAACGCGCCTAAAAGCGACCACTTTCGCGACATCCTGCTGCCGCCCTCTGAGTGCCAGCTCCGCTCCAGGACTGACCTGGACTGACACTGTCGTCCCCTCACCAGACACGTGGACATGCAGAGCAGTCTGCTCAGTTGCTCAGGACCCACGACCATCTGCGGTGGAGCTGGGGTGAGACAGGGCTCAAGGGTCTGGAGTCTGCTGGGGAGATCAGGTCCCGTGAGCTGAGATGTTCCCAAATCCAGCAATAACGTGCCCAGAGTGCCAGGCAGGCAGGAACACATAGAAACTACCCTGGTGTGTGATGTGGCTGAAAATGAAAGCACGCAGAGTAGCCCTTGGATCATGTCATTTGGAAAAAACCTTTTTAATATTTTTATTCATTTTATTTTTTGGCCATACCATGCACTTTGTGGGATCTTAGTTCCCTGACCAGGGATGGAACCCAGTCTCTTGGCAGTGAAAGCAGGGAGACTTAACCACTAAACCACCAGGGAACTCCCTGGAAAATTTTTAAAGCATTTAGAAAATTGTATCTCTAGATTAATTCATTTTCTTCTTTTTTAATCACTAGTAAGAGAAGCCATTTTTCTAGTTTACTTTTTCTGGATGTCCATTAAGTTTCATGGGATTTCATTCATTCTTCATCTTGGAATCCCTGGTGCCTAGTAGAATGCCTGGTACATACTAGATGCTGGACAAACACCTGCTGAATGGGCTGAATGAAGGTCAAGGGACAATGATGGAGTGGCAGAGCCTGTACCTGCGTAGTTCCAGAGCTATGTGGCCCTGCTCGCTGGGCAAGGGCTCCTTGATGCCCTTCAGGCAGATGAACCTCATTTTGCCCCAGGTTCTAACTTATCAAATCCGCATCCCCACTCCAGTCTCTCCCTGCCTGCTTCCTAGTATAGCAGTTGGGTGATAGGAGTAGCCTCCGAGTGTGCCCAGCTGCCCCCAGCCCTCCTTACTCCGCATCCTCTCCTCTTCCGTGTCATCTTCCTAAAGCACTACTGCATTGTGGTTCCAAAGTCTTTCCTAATTCTCCATCAGCTGCAGGAAAGACCTTAGGTCCATACTTTTTCATAAAGGGCTCTTCACTACCCATCTTACTTCCCTTCTTGGGTTTCTTACCAGATCACTGCCCTGGTCCCTCACCCTCAGTCCTTTGCCCCATGTACCCCACACACATGAAAAGCCCCATAGTGCCTGAACACCCTATATACTTGCACTGTTTTGCCTTGTTCAGGGATCTCTTCTGCACGGAATGTTTCCACTGGCCTTGCCCAGTAACGTAAAGATGGAATACTTCTCTGAATTATTTCTTGTTTTTTTTTTTTTCTTTTCCTCCTCAATTCCATTCCAGCCTCAACTCCATAGAATTAATAGGTTCTTCATGCAAATCTCCTTAGCCTTTATATGTCCTTTCTCCCCTACCAACCTCCCCTGTGTGTGTGTGTGTGTGTGTGTGTGTGTGTGTGTGTGTGTGTGTGTGTCTGCCTGTCTGTCTGAGAACTAGGGGTAAATAGGTAATGAATTCCTCTTTGCAGAACTAGGGCCAAGTTCAGTGCTTGGAACACAGTTGTCACTTTAGGCTGGTGTGATTTTGTAGTTAAATGTCATCTCTCTGGGTCACGCTTTCACCTGTTGCAATACTTGCTGGCATTTTTCATCAATGTCTGTGTTCTCTTCTTCCACCTACTCCAAGCTGAGCAAAAAAACAAATGCCAAGTCAAACCTTTCCCACATATTACCTAACTTGTACTTTCACAAAGAAGAAAATCTCTCAATTCTGTCTTTGCATGCCACATGACCTCTCAGGAAAAACGAGGCCATTGTGTGGCAGAAGTCAGGAAGGCTTAACGCGGTCTGAATGCCAACCAGGCTATCTGTGTTCGCAATCAGACCTACCATCCCCACACACAGGACGATGTTGGTTTGACCTCAGCAGAAATCAGATCTGCTCTACATGGTGATGATGATAGCAAACATATGGAATTGATTAAATGAATAAATAACCCTACTTAGTTTTGCATAAGAATATGTGGTACCCAGGTCAAAGATAATCCCTAATTTTTCTATGCATAATAGATTCCAAAGTGTAAACATCACAAGTAGCCTGAACCAAACTAGATGCTTTAAGTCAACAGTCAAAGGTGTGATTGTAAACTCAGAAATATTGACAGTGTTTGTGAATATCACTTCTCTAAATTAGGTGAGAGGTCCGCAGCTGATGTGGGTGCCTAATTTATCTGACATCTCAGTGTCGAGTCTTGGTCAGCCCCAGAAATTTGATCACAGCCTTTCTACTTCTCAGCTGTAGATAATTCCCTAGATTTTTCATCTGCTCTCTTTTGATTTAAAAATGTTGCACAACATCAAATTATCCCCCAGAAGCTAGTCATTCCCTGCTAAAACATCTTATTTTTCTCCTTTGAAGTCACAAACATTTAAAGTTTGTTAATGTCTCAAGGCGATACCTGCCTAAGGAAGTCTTATTAATTTTATTTCATTCTTTTATTTTGAAAAGTTTTAAGAGGCATTCACTCCGTGACTGCTGGCTGTGGGTCATTGAGTCCTTTCTTTCTGTCTGAACTGGCTAGATCCAGGCCTTAGAAACCATAGCCAGGGTGGCTGGGGTGTGCGAGGTTGAGAAGGTCTGAGTAACAAGCCATGAAATGTAGGCAACCAGGGAAGGCATGGTGTCAAAACAGGTAGAGAGTCACTGGTCTGGGGGGCCAGCATTAGGAGGACAGGTGGTGAGATTCAGCAAGATTCCCTATGGTAGTTGAATAGTGCCCCCTCTCCCTCCCAAAAGATACGTCCTGGTCCTAATCCCAGGTCCCTGTGAGTGGGACCTTATTTGGAAATAGGATCTTTACAGATGTTAATTACATGAAGGATCTCGGAATGAGATCACCCTGGATCTGGGTGGACCCTAAATCCAATGACTGGTGACATTGAGAGAAAGAAGAGGCCGATCAGAGACACAGAGACTTGGGGACTTCCCTGGTGGCCCAGTGGTTAAAATTCCACACTTCCAATACAGAGGTATATGTTCCATCCCCAATCAGTGAGCTAAGAGCCCACATGCCTCTCAGTCAAAAAACCAAAAAGCATAAAACAGAAACAATGTTGTAACAAATTCAATACTTTTAAAATGGTCCCCATCAAAAATATCTTTAAAAAAGAGAGAGAGAGAGACTCAGAAGGGAAGGCTACTGAAGACAGAGGCAAAGATTAGAACGACATGTCTACAAGCCAAGGGACATTAAGGGTTGCTCCCAGACACCAGAAACTAGAGGAGAGGCATGAAACGGATTATCCCTCAGAGGCTCCAGAGAGAATAACCCTGCTGACACCTTCATTTTCAACTTCTGGCTTCCAGGACAGTGAGAGAATAAAGTCACCAGGTTTTTGATAATTTGTCACAGCAGTCGTGGGACACTAAGACACTCCCCCACATACATAGACTCTTTCCATGCACAGAATTCTCCAAGACTATAAGCTTCATGAAGGCCAGGGTTTGGCCTTGCTCCTTCTGCATGCCTAGTCCTAGAGCAGCGGCCAGTGTTTAGCAAGTACCCAGTCAATATCAGCTGAATGAATGAATCTAATCTCTTATTCCTGCCTCTCCCTAAAATAGATCAGAATCTTAGTAGTACACAATGATAGGTCAATCCTTTAGCACAGACTCTGATCATCTTGAGTACAATGAGCCTTTAGAAAAGGTTAAGTAAACTTTTATCATATTTATTTATGTAAATCAGTAAAGGAAAATTATTCTGCTTTATTTCAACTCAGGTACAATGCTAGAGGCAGATAAAATAGGTTCATGATTTGAATCATTCAGTTTTCTTTCCATCAACAAATATTTCTTAAGCACTCAGACAGTGGTAAGCCTTATCCTGAAAGTAAGGATCCAAGATACAAATAGGAACCTAGGGAACTTTCAGCCTACTGAAAGAGGAAATAGTAGTTAATCAAACAGCAAACTAGTCAGTCATTATAAATACAGTAAGAATGATGGTAGGAAGTATTGTGTACTCTGTCCACAGGTAGCTTGAGGAATGTGCGTCCCTGCAAATAGCCCTCAAGGTCTATGGGGCAAAGACCATTTCTCCTTTGCTCACCTCTGTTTTCCTTGTACTTAGCTCAGTTCAGGGTCCAGATATGTTTTGCTAATTAAGTAAATAAATATTATTGCTCTATCATCTAGAATCCCAGTCACAGTATTTTTCCGGTACTTCCAACAGTACCTTCCAACTGACTTGCACTATAGGAAAAGGAATGCATCTTTCTACCACAGCCAGAGATAAAGAATAAGTCAGCATCCCACATTGCCAAAAGTCAATGCAGACCACTGACAGTTTGTTCTCAAGGACATGGAAGACTTCATGTAGTAAAAGGAAACTTCACCCGAGGAGTTGGACCATAAAGAAGGCTGAGGGCTAAAGAAGTGATGCTTTTGAATTGTGCTGGAGAAGACTCTTGAGAGTCCCTTGGACTGCAAGGAGATCAGATCAGTCCATCCCAAAGGAAATCAACCCTGATTATTCATGGAAAGGACTAATGTTGAGCCTGAAGCTCCAATAATTTGGCCACCTGAAAGAGCAGACTCACTGGAAAAGACCCTGATGCTGGGAAAGATTGAGGGCAGGAAGAGAAGGGGGTGGCAGAAGATGAGATGGTTAGATAGTATCACTGACTCAATGGACATGAATTTGAGCAAACTCTGGGAGATAGTGAAGGACAGGGGAGCCTGGAATTCTGCAGTCCATGTAGTCACAGAGTTGGGGCAACAACAACAACATCCGAGGAACCACCAGCATCCTGCCAGACCATCTGCTTTGGCGCCTGTCCAGACTTGTGGCAACTAAACAGAGCTTGTGTCTACAGTCACCATCACTGTGAAATGGATGGCATTTGCCAGGCAAAAGTCAAGAGACATCAAGGCAAAGTTTTGATTAGATACACTTTTTAAAGGGTTTATTGTTCCTGGTTTTGGTACTACTAGTCCAAAATTGAATGTAGGTAAGTTATTAAACAATTGATGCCCTCATGAGGCACCTACTAAATATAAGGTATGGTGCTCAAGCCCGTGGAAAACACAGAAGTAGGAGCTGAGATTTCTGTCCTCAAATTAGCTTCTACCTGGGACACATTTACATCTCTGCTCATAGTATCCATTCTCTCTTCTTTTTCAGGAAGTCACTCCTCCCGCACCCTTCAGTCCACGTGCTTCTAGTGGATCTGACTCCACCTCCTGCTTGAGATTGGAACACACGGCTTAGATCAAGCTGATGTGTGCACCATATTGTCCTATCCATGATCAAGGAGCTTTTGAGTGAGAGTGAGGTACCCAGATCTTTCTGTCTCCTACTGCATAGGAAACTGAAAAGTTGGAGCCCTGGGAACCACTGACAGTCACCTTACATCCATGTGGGACTACAGAAAGAAATCAACACCAAAGGTATTGAACTAAGGAATACGTGCTATATACTTAGTTGCTCAGTCTTGTCCGGCTCTTGGAGACCCCATGGACTGTAGCCCATCAGGATCCTCTCTCCATGGGATTTCCCAGGCAAGAATACTGGAGTGGGTTGCCATTTTCTTCTCCAGGGGATCTTCCTGGCCAAGGGATCAAACCTGCGGTTCCTGCCGAATCTCCTGCATTACAGGTAGATTTTCACCGCCGAGCCACTGGGGAAGCCTCAGGAACAGAAAGAGGAAAACTGGATCTCAGGCACAGCATTTGAACTCTGGATTAAGACTTGCCTGAAATCAGAACCCACCCCCGACCTCCCCCGCCCCGCACCCAGATTATTTCAGTGACAAGAACCAACAAATTATTTCCTTCTTTGCTTTTTTTCTTAAGTCAGTTTGGTTTGCATCTTCTGTTACTTGCCATCAAAAGAATCTTACCTGACACAGAGACAATATGAAAAGGGCGTTAGCAATAAATGCCAAAGGTCAGATAGTATGTCCAGTATGGGCTACAGATGGAGGTGGCAGAAAAGAATCTCCTGGGCTCAGTGGGGTGAGCTCATGAGTAGAGGAGTGTGGCTGAGAGACCTCCTAGAGGGCAGAGGTGGGGAACAATCCGAGGGAGGCTGGTGTCAGTCCATTGACTAGCTGAACAATGAGTTTGGAATTTAACCTGTGGCCCTTGGATCTTTTGTGCTGGGTAATGACCTCTGAGGAGGAAACTGATCCTAAGGATCATCAATTTTGTCAATCAGTTCTCCACACAATTAGCAGAGAGAGACAGATTGGCTTGAAAGGCAACTTAATGCTTTGTTTGTTTACCCATCCTTCATGGAGGCTTTTGGCACATTAGAGGATACTTTACATTGTGCTGTTCTCTTTGGTGGTAGAACACAAACACAGCAAGGGGCCCTCACCTTGCCCGGGAGGGCAGAGAGTCAGGTGACTCTACCATTAGCTCGGAAAGACACAGCATCCTGTCAATAACTGTGTAGGCTGCTGTGGGGGAGGTTGGGCCTGACGGTCAACCACTAGGCTGGCTCTGGATAAACCTTAGTCTTGAAATGCATCCGAGACAAGGTGATGGCAATCTGGGAAGCCATCCAGGTCAGTGTCCTAAGTCTAGTAACTAAAGAATCCTTAAATAAGAGCTCAATTTCACTTTCCTAGAAGAGCACAGAGAGTGTACTTAGGCATTTGACTACGTATGGCTCAAATACATTCTACTAAAACCAGGCCTGCAACTGGTTTCTAGAACATTCCTAAGTGAGTCCACTATCACTATGGAGTCCTGCTCACAAATTGGGGACAGAAGTGGAAAAGTCAAAAGGAATGTTTTTATTCCATTTTAGTAGATATGTAGACTCTCTGACTCCAGCCTTGGGTTCATTATCTTTGAATAGCAGTTCATTCCAAAGTTATAAAGCATATGAGTAAACAGCTCTTTTTCTACATAGCTTTCATTTTAATATACCATTACAAATAGTGAGAAAAAGACCCTCTTGAAGATAAAATTCCGAAGGAGGAGGAAATTATTTCAGAGGGACTGTCTAAAATTTTGTAGGGTTTTAAGGATAACATGAGACTCAAAGTGATATTATGTGAAAAAAGAAATGCTGGAACATCTGTTATGTTAAGTATAACAACAACAAAACCAAAATAAATCTCTAGTGAAGAAAAAGCTCATAATATATCATTATGGGGCTTCTGCCTTCTTGCAAGAGAGACTGACAAAAGTGCCCAGTGGGAACAAGATGGGCAAAAGTAACAATATATGAATGAAGCAATGCCAGCTTATAAGGTCTGCTAGCTCAGTCCTCTTGTGCTTGGCATATTTGTGCAAAGTTCTACGTCACAAAAGCCACCTCCCAAGGAAACCAGCTGTCAGTCACATACAATTTTATTCTGTTTTGTTTTCTTCATTGTTTTCAATATAAGTGTTTTTCAGTTATTAAGAAAAGGGTGATCTGATTGGTGACAAAAAGCCACACACACACACATACACACATACGTGTTGTCAAATCAGTTTCTTTCCATTCATTTTAATGCGTAGCCATGCCATTCGAGATGAAAAGACTTTAGTCTAATCTGCCTAGATATTAAGAAATAAACAGACGAAATGCTAAAATCATAGCAAGTGTTCAAAATCCAGATTGGCTCAGTCTGACTTAGAAAGTTTTTGAATAATTTTCTAAATACAGCTAATACAAGCAAACTTCTGTATCCTCAGGAAATAAAATGCCCCTGTTCTGGTTGAATCTGAAAAGTCTTAGCAGCATGTAATGCACTTAGAATTTTTGTGCAAATTTAAAAGATTGGAGGTCTAAATTGGTCTAAACAGTAACAGTCTGGTGGAGTCTTTACATCCTGAAATCAAAAGCTTCTTAAATAGTTGGTTAGCTAGCATCAAACATCTCCAAGTCAAATGTGATGATGTGTTGTTTTGCACTTTCAAGGTAGTCTGTCCCTTTGGAACAGAGTAGCTAAAATGTCAAAAATCTAGTAAAGTTAAATAAGATATTTTTCTAAAAGATCTCTAAACAACTCTGTCATATATTATGAAAAGGAAGAGTCATAATGGGTTCTATGCCCTTGGCCTAAAATATTCTAAAGGTCTAATCCTTGCTGATCTCTCCAAACTCATGTCAAGTCACTGGTGCCCTGGCTCACTACTCTTCACACACAATGACCTTTTATTAGTTTCTTTTAAGCATCAATTTTTCCTACCACTCCTGTCTGGAATGTTCCTTCCCACCCCACTCTTTGCAAGATTCCTCTCACCAGATTTCAGGGTGGCACCTCCTCTGATGGACCTCTGTTGCGTATACCTCCTGAGCATTTCTCACCACTTCCTTTCATAGCAAAATTCAAATTTTCCTTTGAAATCGATGACTAAATCATTGACTAAATCTCATTTAGTCAGTGAGATTGTGGATGAAGAGGGCAAACCCTTTCCAAGAAGTTTCAAAATATTAAACCTAGCTCTGGCCATAGTGATAGGTTCTGACATATGACTCGAGATTGACCAATGAGGATCAGCCTCTAAAGTCTTTCTAGAGCCAATGAGATAGAAGTGGCTCAGCTGGTGAAGAATCTGCCTGCAATGTGATGTGGGAGACCTGGGTTCGATCCCTGGGTTGGGAAGATCTCCTGGAGAAGGGAAAGGCTACCCACTCCAGTATTCTGGCCTGGAGATTTCTATGGACTGTATAGTCCATGGGGTTGCAAAGAGTCAGACATGACTGAGCAACTTGCTTCCTTCCTTCCTTCCTTCCTTCCCTCCATCCACTGGGTCTGTTAAGTGGGTACCTGGACTTGCAAAGGCTATCTTTGACAGTATAAGAAGATACTGTCTCAGGACAGGAAACTGAGGAAGGGGGAGGCGAGGAACAGAGAAGCCAGGTCCCTCCCAGTGACCTGGATTAAGGACTCAAGTGCACCAGGATTTCTTTCTTTCTTATTTTCCTCCTACCCCCAACTTTTTTTTTTTTTTTTTGCTTTTAAAGGCTTGAGTTCATTATTTCTCACTTACAAACCAAAAAATATGGACTATGATCTTCCTCAAGGAGGATACCTTTGGTTTCAGGATACAGAGCAACTACTTGCCATCTTCTCATTTTCTTTTCATTACTGGGTTTTTAAATCACAATTTGCTATTATTTTGCAGTTTATGATTTTTTCAATCTTCTGCCATAAAATATTAGCTGCATTAGTCTGAAATGCAAAACTGAGGAAGACGTTTTATCTCTAGGCACTAGGAAGAACATGAGCAGAGTCATGGTCAAATATATGCTTTGTGCAGAAAAAAAAAAAGTACAAAAACAATGAGATTATTAAAAGCAAGATATTAAGAAGTCTTAGAATTCTGTATCTGCTGCTTCTATAAATGAAGACACTAACATAAGTTAATAACCAATATCTTTATTACAGAAGTGGAACCTTGAATTCCAAACCTTTTTGTAGAGCTCAAACACAGAATAGGTGGTGAAAGGTTTCAGCGGTGGCAGTTATACTGGATAGTCCAACAAATGAGCCTTAGGAATTGGTATATAAATGGATTTCTAATAATTCTCTGGTGGTCTACTGAATTGCAGGCCTTATTTAGTTTGGTCTTTGGTTAGATAACTCATTGAGTGAGTCAGGAGGCAGGGAGGATCCCATGAAAACAGCCATGAGTTTTCCATGCCATCAAGCTGGGAATATTTAGAGGGGAGCTAAGATTTTAGAAACCAGCTAAATGCTCTTATTGGTGGAGCTCTTACAGGGTGCCAAGTAGGGCTGGGGAATTCTCAGCCTCCACTGCTCTATTAGGGGCTTCCCAAGAGGCTCAATAGTAAAGAATTCGTTTGCAATGCAGGAGATACAGGAGACCCGGGTTCAATTCCTGGGTCAGAAAGATCCCCCGGAAAAGGGAATGGCAACCCACTTCAGTACTCTTGTCTGGAGAATCTCATGGACAGATGAACCTGGAGGGCTACAGTCCATGGGGTCACAAAGAGCTGGATACAACTGAAGTGACTTAGTACACACACAGTTCTCTGTTAGAGGGGGTTGGGAATTTGCTTGACATTGACCCATCTGCGTCCCCACCCCCACCACTTGGGAGGGATGGATGAACTGAATAGTCTTACTTCTGTCTTTCTGGGTAAAGTACTGATTCAGGATTCTAACACTTTGGTACACATCAGAATAATTTGGGAGCAGGCCAGCTTCCTCTTAGAAGCCTGCCCCGACTCCCTACCTGGTTTAATGCTCTGTTGACACTGTTTTTAAATTTTAATAATTTTTTGAATAAGAGGCTCCAAATTTTCATTTTGTATTGAGTCACACAAATTATGTATTTGGTCCTGCCTGGGGGAGGAGAAAGAAAGCTGAGTGCCGAAGAATTGATGCTTTTGAACTGTGGTATTGGAGAAGACTCTTGAGAGCCCCTTGGACTGCAAGGAGATCCAACCAGTCCATCCTAAAGGAAATCAGTCCTGAATATTGATTGGAAATACTGACGCTGAAGCTGAAACTCCAATACTTCAGCCATCTGATGCGAAGAACTGACTCACTGGAAAAGATCCTGATGCTGGGAAAGATTGAAGGCAGGAGGAGAAGGGGACGACAGAGGATGAGATGGTTTGATAGCATCACTGACTCAGTGGACATGAGTTTGAGCAAGCTCTGGGAGTTGGTGATGGACAGGGAAGCCTGGAGTGCTGCAGTCCATAGAGTCGCAAAGAGTCAGACACGACTGAGAGCCTGAACTGAACTGAACTGAGGGAGGAGAATATATATATGGAAAGGCAGATTCTCAGGCCTTTCCCCAAAACATCTGACTCAGAGGGATAGGTCTTAGAATCATCATTGCTAGCACAGAGTGTAAGTGAGCACCCTTTGGAACATTGCTAACTATACCCAGGGAATTTCAAAAAATTTCCCAAAGAAAAGCTAAGATTTGAGAGCACAGAAAAGGCAGGCTTCAGCGTTTTCAAATAAACAGGCCAGGCCTTAATTTCCAGGGTCTCCTGAACACACCTTCTTTCTGCCTTAGCTCTGTCGTTTCTCTAAGGATCAATGCAGTGTTTAGAAATTCTTAAATCTCTAGATTTTCAAGAGGTCCCTTCTAGAGAAACTCAAAAATGCCAAGATTGATGCCATCTGTTGTCCAAAATGAAGGGCTTAAGTGTGCCTAAATCCATGGGCTAAATGAATCCCACGGTAACTAAGAGCAACAGCTAATATAAAACAACAGTCCTTTCCAGACCCCTTCTTTAGGCCCCAGACACCACTAATCAATCACACCATGCATTTCCACAGAGCCCTGGCGTGGCCCTCGACCACACTCTCAATCCAGGCAGCTCTCACCAATGAACTAAACTTGACAGTGCTGGTGAAAACCATTTCCCAGGTATATCAGTTGGGACCAAGAATGGGGAACTAAGGCTAAGTGAGTATAAATGAGTTACTTTTTTTTCCCCAGGTAAACGAGAACCATTAAAAGGGTCACTCCTTTTGAGGATAAATTTACTTACCAGCTGCCTGTGTTGAAAATAAACAGAAACCCAACACTTTCGGGGGAATGATGCTATCACTGTCCCTCCTTCCCCCTGGGGTAGGTAAAACTGGGGTCCTCGAAGTAACTTGACCACATTAGATAGGAAAAGTACTGGGTAATTTTCATTAACATCATTAGCTCAGTTTAACCATTGTATGAGGGAAACTCTCTGCATCTGGATGGGTTTGGGGGCTTCTTTTAGCTAAATTCATTAGCTACCATGCTTCTAGAGGGAAGTGAGAAATTTGCATCCTTATTAAGCCCGAGGTTGTACTGCCTCACCTTTGAGATCAGGATCTCATTAAGACACAACAGCACATCTTGAGAACTGTCTCACCAAACTGCAGTTCCTCTGAACTTGGCTTTTGGTTTAAAAATGTCACACGTACTAAAACTCACTTGAAAGTATATTAAATTCCAAGACCCTGCAGTTGGTTAGAGAGGGGGATGTATACGAGCTGGCCGATTCTGGGATCCAGAGTTCAGCTTCCAACCACGGAATTATTGAGCACTTCATCAGGGTACAAGCGATTTCTCTCAAAGGCAAGTGGATCCAGTCACTTCTTTACAACACGTTGGGAGATGGGGGTCGGGGTAGAGGGGCTAGGCTGCAGTCAGCCCAGCCTTTCAGAGGCATCCCTGGAGCTTTATAGCTTTTGCAGTGATAGTGTTTGAAATGGAAAAGCAGTTCCTCCAAACAAGCAAACAACAGCAAAAGTCCCTTTGTTACTTTCTATAATGTCCTACATATGGCTACAATGTTCTAAAGATTACAAAGTTTTGCATCCAAGATGTGTATTGTGTTAAGAGCAAAGATAGAAGGATGGTCACAGGGACAAAGACACATGAGTAACAGAGTATGGTAAATTTCAGGCAGGAAGTTGCTCAAGCTGTGAAATCCATCACCTAGACAGTGTTTAACTTTAGAAGAAAGAGGAACTATTTCCCCCAAACAGCTGCACCAAAATCCCTGTGATATATGCATATGCAAATATATAGAAGAAGGTCTGAAGGGAACAGTACCCCTTACCCCCACCCCCACTAACACACAAATATAAAAGTGGCCATCTTGAGTGTGGTTAGGAATGACACTCAATGAAAGTTTAGGTCTTTTCACGCTTCCATTTTTCTCAAGGGAAATGGACTCAGGTATGAGTTAAGAAGAGGGTGGCAGAGGATGAGATGGTTAGATAGCATCACCAACTTCATGGACATGAATTTGAGCAAACTCCAGGAGACAGCAAAGGACAGGGAAGCCTGGCATGCTGCAGTCCATGGGGTCACAATGAGTGGAAGAGGAACAACGAGTTGTGAAATTAAAAAATCACTTTCAAAAAACATTTACTGTGATCTTCAGATGGCCACTTCATATCAAAAGCTTTCCTTTACTGTCATACTGGGTTTTACAGAAAATTTTAAAAGATATTGTGCCTACAATTTACAACATGTAACAAAGATGAACCAGTGTGCTGGGTTCCAGATGGTTGGATGTTATAAAGGCAGCTTGACAACCAAGCAGACACTTGAACTCTGGTCTCTTAAGCTGTGCAGGTGCCTGGTAGAGAAGGAAAGAGGAGGCGGCTGATGGATCTGGTGGAGGGGTTTAGGGGTTCTAGATGCAGCTGTGGAGGCAGCTGGAATCAAAGACCCCACACTGAGGGTCTTGGCAGGACTTGATGAGAGTCTGTGTCTGGCAGCAGGAGAGAACTGAGGAAATGACAGAAGGTGATGGAAGGATGGGAGAGATGTGTCCACAGAGCTGTCTAGGGGTGACTCAGAGATGATACTCTGGCTTTAAGTTGAGGACGCCTGGAAACCTGGTAATACCATCAATATCACCATATGGGAAAGGAGCTTTGGGAAGTTGCAGGGAAGGAAAAGCCAGTGAGAAAACCAAGAGGTAACAGCAAGGATTTTTTCAAATTGTGGTGTTGGTGAAGACTCTTGAGAGTCCCTTGGACTGCAAGGAGATCAAACCAGTCCATCCTAAAGGAAATCAGTCCTGAACATTCATTGGAAGAATTGATTCTGAAGCTGAAGCTCCAATATTTGGCCACCTTATGTGAAGATCCGACTCACTGGAAAAGACCCTGATGCTGGGAAAGACTGAGGGTAAGAGAAGGGGGCAACAGAGGATGAGACAGTAGGATGGCATCACTGACTCAATGGACATGAGTTTGAGCAAGCTCTGGGAGATGGTGATGGACAAGGAAGCCTGGTGTGCTGCAGTCCATGGGGTCGCAGAGTCAGACACAACTGAGTGACTTCACTTTCACTTTGAAACCCATGCTAAGTGTCTGCTGCAGTAACTCAGAATGAAGAATACTGATATTGACTTTATTCCCCACAGTTTATGGTGTGCTGTGCTGTGCTTAGTCACTCAGCTGTGTCCAATTCTTTGTGACCCCATGGACTGTGGCCCTCCTGGCTCCTCTGTCCATGGGGATTCTCCAGACAAGAATACTGGAATGGGTTGCCATTCCCTCCCCCAAGGGATCTTCCCGACCCAGGGATGGAACCCCGGTGTCCCATATTGCAGGCGGAACAGTTTATGGCGTATATTCCTCTAAACCATGATGGGATTAGCCTTCTCAAAAGTCAACAGAATTTCCTACTACAGCAGGGCTTCAGTCTAGTGTGAAAATAAGCCTTCAATTGACTGGGGGTGGATAAGAATGTAAATATTATACATGAACATGCATATATAATATTAATATCAGCACCAAACAGGTTAATCATATGCAGCCATCAGAAATCTATGTAACTTCCTCTCCATGAAGTAATACAATCACTTTATCTTCAGAATGACTCAGATTTCCTCATTAGATGCCATTTCTAGTTAGGAAAGGAAAATAGGAGAAATCAGGTAAAATACAGATATCTGACATTTTTGCTCACTCAGCAGACCAGTGAAATCTCTGTGAGCTCATTCAGATATTTCACTCTCATGAAATCAATGGAACTCATTGCTCAGGCTGTCATGTCTGCAGGTTACGTCTGTATTTAAGAGGCTTAAATATTTATCAGTATTTTTATTGAGTCATTTTAAAATTAGCTTCTGCTGTTGTATATCATTCATAGGAGAGCTGCCTATCACGACAAAATTGGGGATATTCTCCCATTTCATCCTTTGCCCTCTGTCCATCCTGACCCTCACCAGGAAGTGTGTGTTCCTGAAGAAAAAGCCTCAAGGATGTCAAATATGCAATTGTATTATCTCTGAAGATAAACATGAGGGGGCATGCAATAAAAACTGTGCTCAAAACCCATGGTAAAGCTGCTAAAAGAGGATTACTCTTTCTCTTTTTTTCTCTCAGCAGAATGATTCTAATTGTGAAGATAGCTCTGTTTTCATATACATTTATGTTTTGTAAGCCTTTGGTAAATAGGATATTATTAGAAATAATTTAATGTACATGAGGCAATGAAAATAGATTAGCACCTCTCTCATTCAGCCGCTGCTGCATTTAATGTAAAGATCATGGTGATATTGTAGATCTTCATCTTTGGGTATGAGCAAATATGTGCACGTAAGGTTGAAATATTAATAAAAAGTCTAGAGCAAAATAGTATAGCATAAGAAATAGAGCTGACAGCTCTTCAGTGCCTACTATGTGCCAGGTGCTGTATGAGATTTTAAAATCCATTATATTGTTATATCTCACAGTTGTTTGAAAGTATGTGTTATCCCTCTCTCTCTCTAACAGATCAGTCACCCAAGACTTAGAATGGTTAACTGACTTGCCCAAGATCAACTCGCTGGTGAGTGTCAAAGCTGAGATTCAATTCTAGGTCTAGGTCCCAAATTCAAAGTCCATGCTCTTTCTATTCCATTTCCCAGTGCCTCTCCATTGTAAAGAGGAATTTCCAAAGCACCCATGGGCTTCTTACCCCTTGCATTTGATTATCTTACATTTCCAGATGTTTCCAGTAGGAACATCCTCAAAACACACACATCCTTTGGTCAATGCTTTTGGACCACCCTCCCCAGAGTTTGTTCAACAAGGCGCCTTCACCATCAAAATGTTCTCAATCTTGAGTGGACTGAAGAAGCCAAGTCATCGCTGGGTAGGAAAGGGTAGAGACATCATCCACACAGCCATTCCCAGATGCTCCTTACCCAGTTCTACTCGGCTGTCATGGTTACCTCCATCAATAGTGACCATCTGATTCTTTCTGCTTACTCCAGAAGGAATAGAATGTCCAATTCCAATTGCTGTTCATTTTTCTTAGACTTGAGCATATTTGTAAATAAATGCACCTAAGAATGTACAGATAGGCAACAAACAAAAAAATCTGTCTTTTGCTACCTTTGCTTAGTGATCAAAAGACCTTCACTCTTGCCAAGCCAGTTTTGAATATATTTACAAGGTTATGAATGCCCATTATTTCACTTAAATATAGATTATGAATACTAACAAATACTTTTATTCAAAGATTTTGATCACTTGGGGATTATATTTCATCCTAGGACTCAACCTTTTTCGATGTCCACAACTTTCAAACATACATTCCCACAAAACCAGAGTTTCATAAAAATGTACTAAATAACCTTAAAGCCCTTTATGAATAATTATGAGTTTTTACATTTTTGTGAATCTGCATATTAATTCTGTTCCATAAATAAAACATGAAGCAAAAATCCAGCATGCTGAGTGTCAGGGGATAGAAGATGAGAAGGAAGGATAATTATCAGTTTAATGTGGGACCATGCTTAACCTAAAAGATTACCTCCAAAATTGGTGACATCCTAAGTATGTATAATACACAAGGATGTTTTCATTTAAATAAAAAGGGGGAAAGATTTGCACTGAGTCTCTGCCATTTTCACAGCTCTCTTGGCAGCCTGTGGTTGAAAAGGCAATTGTCAGAATTTTTATTTGCTTGGGATTAGTCCTTCTCACATATTTAGTTTTTTTCTTCCCTGAACACTGTGGGCTTCAATACCATATAATTCACATTCTTGTATTTGGTGTGTATTCCTTGTCATTCATCTGTAACTATAGATTTTTTTTAGGGGACTAATAATGAAAGGCCACTGGTAACTAAATTGACTGCACTTTATCCACTCTCAGACCTTGTGCATCTAAAGGGCAGGAGGAAACAGAGCTGGAGCCCAGATGACTTCAAATCACTTATGCTCAAAGTTCCTGGGGTGGTAGCCTATGGGCAAATATTGTGGGATCCATGAATATCTCTTCTACAATAAGATGCTCCTGGATGCCGTGATCATGCCTTTAGCCGATTTTCAAATAAGAAAGACGACTAACCCAAGACTCTGTGCACATGCCAGGCCTCTCTGATCATGAAAACTTGTCTAAAGTACCCGACTCTGAAATGCATTTCCCTGAAGCTCCAAAATCTGCCATGTTTATAAATGTCACTGAGAAGGTCTCAAAGTTTTCTACAACTTTTACAAATCACACTGCCTCCATGATTCAGACCAGCTTATCAGCCAAACTCAGGTTGTCACCAGAGGAGGCCTCTCTCTCCAGACTCCAAGCCACCTTACTCAGGATGTCTGATTGCCAGACTCATGCGGGGTGGGAATGGACTTTGCCAAGGGAATTTTGCTGCTTGCTTGGTTAAGAACAGTGCCAAAGACTTGGTGAAAGCTTTAGAAGGTAAAGCTGGGTCACGAGAATGGTACCATTAGTGTTAGTTGCTCAGTTGTGTTGAACTCTGTGCGGCCCCATGGGCTGTAGCCCACCAGGCCCCTCTGTCCATGGGATTCTCCAGGCAAGAATACTGGAGTGGGTAGCCATTCCCTTCTCCAGGAGATCTTCCTGACCCAGGGGTTGAACCCAGATCTCCTGCATTGCAGGCAGATTCTTTACCACTGAACTACCAGGGAAGGTCCCATAATGGTACTATGGATCCCCATATTTATTTTTAAAATGTTCTTTTCTAAAACAACTTCTACTTAAAATGTCCTTTCCCCCATTTCCTAATTTCCACAGAGCTCTCTGAAGCAGATGCTAAGAATGCCTTAATGCAGATGGAGACACTGAGGCAGACTTTCCCAAAGCTATAGAAGTTGATAGAGTTTCAAGGGCTCACATGGTCTCATACAAAGGTGTGCAAATTACTAACACTCTACCGCTAGCCTAGCCACTCTTCTTTTCTCTTCCAGTTTTTCCTCTTTCCTCCTCTCCTATTTTTTCTGTCCCATTTGCCCAATTCTAAGGAGTTGGAATGCATAAAAGTTTGTGGAAATAATAGTTTAAAATATAATAACACAGACTAGTAACTCAATCCCACTAACTCTGCTTACTCCTAACAGTAAAACCTGCTCTTTGCTCATTTGCACAACCAACACAGAGTCAATACAGCAATCAATATCCATAGGGAACTTCTCACAAGAAGCTAACAGATTGGTGAGCTAGTATTAATGTTCAATAAAATATACTTAAGTTTGGCAAAAGGAGTCTAGGACTTGACCTCCTTTCCAAATAGATTCTAATCCCACCAAAGTTCCATATTTCCTGAGCACTGAGGGCTTGTTCTTTAATCTGTTGGAACCTCAGTTTCCTAATCTGTAAAGTGGGGATGCCTAGAAGAGAGTTATGGAGATTAGAAATGAAGTAAGCCATGACCTGTGAGTACCTCTGTCTCTCTGATGTTTACTTATGCTAGAGTTTCCTGGTGAAAGACCTTCTCCTTGAGATAGGGGTAGGTTCATTGTTCAACTCATTTCTTTTTGAAGACCTTCAAGTTCCTGGCACTGTGCTTGGTGTGAGAGGTTCAAAGTAAAATTAAGTAAGACTCCCAGCCTCTATGAGCTCAGAGGGCAGCCAAGGAGACAGAGAGACAAGTAACCCATCAGAAGTCAATGCCCTCCTGGTTTAATCCCAGTAAGGATGGGGATCTGAATTCTTCTCTAGGGACATGGGACAAGCTGTGAAGAAGAGAGTGCCTTAAACAGAGTCTTGAAGCCCGAGTAGGGCTTTACCCCAGGAGGGAGGAGAGGAGAAGACAATCTGGCAGAGAAAACAGACAAGGTCATGGAAGTGCAAAGGTCCCTGCATTCTGGAAGGAGCACCCAGCATCCTGTCATTCAATAGACATGTACCGAGGCTCTACTGAGTACCAAGCACTCTCCATCTTCCAGGAATAGCAGTGACAGCAAGGGCCCTGCTCTCTGGGAGCTTACAGACCACTGGGGAGGCAGACGCTGAACAGCAACGAGAAAACAGAAGAAGACAGGTCCTGAACTGATGCTGGCAGATGGGGTGGAGGTGATCAGGGGCTGCTTCAAGTGTCCGTCCAACTTGTAAAGATGACATTTTAAGCTGAGACCTACCTGAAAGAGCACCAGGGGCCATGAGAAGATCAAAAGCAGAGGATTCCAGGACGAAGGAGCAGCTTCTCCAAAGGCCTGAAGCCTGTCTACAGAATGCAAAGGAGGGTAAATATCTACTGAGACTGGGTTCAAGAAAAATTCCATAAAGAAGAAGAAGTAAAGGTATCACTAACTGATCCTGAAATTTAAAAGAGGTTAGAAGTTTGCAATTTGGGGGAAATCACCTTTCCAGAAACTCCTTACAAATGTCAAGCAACAACTAATAATTTTGACAACCAAGATTTCCTCTTTTTCCCTGATCCTCTCACATTAAAAAGCAAGAAACTGCTTGTCATTAAACTTGAAAGTTCATAGAATACATAAATTCGAACTACTCATATGCCCAGTAGGTTCTAGTCACTGAAAAACTTAACGGGTACCAGTAAGATGGGTCTGGATACTGTCCAAACTCAGAGACTTGATTTTATAGAGTGATAATTCTTTTGAATTTCATGATAACCATTCTCTACTTTTGTTCTTAAACCAGACTTTAGAGTAGATTGATAATGGCAATGCTAGGTCTCTTCAATGAGTGTGCTACCAACTCAGTGTATTAGTAAAAAGGAAGGTTCTTAAAGATCTGAATTGAGAAAAGAATTTAGAATTTTAATGGAGTCTTCCCCATCCAGGTTAAGGGGGTGGTACTGAGTAAAAAAGAATGTATCTTCATTAAAACTTTTAAACATTTATGCCCTTATTTATAAGTCTGTCACTTAATTATGATTAATAAATGATACAATAAGTAGTAAAATTCCTTCTTTGGTCTACATTGTTGACCTCATTGCTCAAACCCCCTTTTTGAATCCACATTTTGTTGACAACACACAAATCAGATTTGGTCTGATTTCTCTCCTTGTATTCCAAAACAGATCTTTGAGGATGAGACTTTTAGTTTCTGCAGCCAGCATTCAAAAACTCTAATAGATTGCCAAAGCCAGCTATGTCAGGATGAACAAAAAAGCAAAATTTTAGTAATATGCTTGCTGCTGTCACATTAAAACAAAATCCAAAATGCATCACAGAACTTAACAGAATCAACAGATATTATGCTTCATTTGGAAGGGCCTGGGGCTCTATTATTTTCCCCTCCTAAATCATGGTATTTTCTGTTAAACCTTGTAGTTAACAGCTTAAGATAATTCTGCTATGTGTAGGACTTGCATGAATGCATGGACTTTGTGTCACAAACTCAGCTGCAGTTTAAATTATTAGGTAAACTCTTAGCACGGAGCTCCCACTCTTGAAAATCCACAACAAAAATAGCAGGCCAGCTGCCCACACTACAAGGAGAGACCCTCATTAGATATCATTTGCATCCCATTAACCACCAAGCAGTGGGTCAGTCATTGCCTGTCACTCATTCAACTCATTCTTTTTGTGTTAATTAGCAGAGAACTAAGGAGTTAATGAAGATCTTATGATCTGCAGTGACTCACCTGGTTGTTTTGCAGGAATCAGGGGGATGGGCCACTTGGGCTCACCCTCTCGGATCCTCCGGATCCTCCGAGCATAGCTGGAGGGAGGCTGCCAAGGGAACCTTTGGAGGGGCACTCTCAGAGGCCTTTGGCATGGCGGGCTTTGTTAGCTCAAGATTAGAAGGAGTTAATTGCTTCAAGATTGCTGGGAGATTAGGTTACTGGGTGGGATGTGTCTATGTAAGCATATGCCAGCACTAGTTAGAAGATAGGAGACGCTCATTTTAATAAACTTATGAAAAGAAGAATTAATTTGTCATTACACTGGAAATCTTATTTTATTAACTTAATTTGAAAATGTAAAGCTGTCTGAAACACTGGTTTTTCACTCACTTCTGAATATGTATGAATCACAGATTCGCTGATGTGCAACACTGTTCATTCAGAGGTTTTTTTTTCTGGAGGATTTTTTTTTTTTTTTGCTGATGGCATCTGGCTCTGGGGGAGTGGGATGGTTACAGTGACCTCTGAGTTCTCTTCTTGTGGTGGGTGGAACATGGCCTCTCAGCCCATTGGCAGTGCTGTCAAGGGAAGAGAATCTGCTTCTGTCTATCCTGCTTCTTCCCCTCTGAGCGCTAAAAGTAAAGTAAAGTGAAATCGCTCAGTCGTGTCCGACTCTTTTCGACCTCATGGACTGTAGCCTACTGGGCTCCTCCGTCGATGGGATTTTCCAGGCAAAGGTACTGGAGTGGGTTGCCATTTCCTTCTCCAGAGGATCTTCCTGACCCAGGGATCGAACCCAGGCCTACCTGCATTGAAGGCAGATGCTTTACCCTCTGAGCGCTGGTTGTATACAAATGATGTCTGTGCTCCATGACCACGAAAGAGAGTAGGGAAGAGGGTGTAGGAGGGAACTGCAGGGACCAGTCTCTGAACTAAAGCCATCAAAGATGTTTCCTTTTTTAAACTTTTTATTTTGTATTGGGAGATAACCAATTTGGTAAAGAATCCACCTGCAACACAGGGAGACCCAAGTTCGATCACTGGGCCGGGAAGATCCCCTGGAGAAGGAAATGGCAACGCACTCTAGTATTCTTGCCTGGAAAATACCATGGACAGAAGAGCCTGGTGGGTGACAGTAGCCTGGTGAGCCACTGGTGGGCGAGCAAGCCAACTAGCCTGCCAGGCTCCTCTGTCCATGAGATTTCCTAGGCAAGAATACTGGAGTGGGTTGCTGTGCCCTCATCCAGGAGGTCTTCCAGACCCCGGGTCGAACCTGGGTCTCTTACATCTTCCTACATTGGCCGGTGGGTCCTTTACCACTAGTGCCACCTGGGAAGTCCCAAACAGCTCCTACCTAGATGCTAGGACCACAAACCACCCACCTCTCTGCATCCAGGGAAGCTCAGAAGTTTCAGTCAAGTCCAAGACAGATGGCACTTTGCAGAGGAGACTGTACTTGGACTAGACCTTGCATCCTCCTCCCCCTGGATTAACGCTGCTCTGGGTGAGCTACATGGGGTTGCTGAAACCTACTTGACTGGTGTTTACAACTCAGACCAAAACTGGGCATTGACTAATGTCAAAACTGCCTTTTCTTATACTTCGTATTGGCCATATATGTTAAAATTCCAAGTATCTGTTTAGCCTGCAGTCAGAAGGTTAGCAGAAGCAAGATACAAGTTTTCTACATTAAAAAAAATGTAAACAGGAAAGGAAAAGGAATAAGACAGATGCCCATCCACTGCCAGCAGCTCATGGAGGCTCTGTGACAAGGCAGTGCTGGCTCCTCCCTTGAAAATGAGTCCACTCTGGGAAGCAAGTGTGGACATTGTGAACCATCCTCTTTTTTTAGTTAGAGAACAGGTCTCCTTGAATTAAAATGTTCTGGTCATATTTAATCACTCTTCTGTACAAAAACTGAACCAAGATGTCGTTCATGAGACTCACTGACTTGTAAGGATACACAAAACAATCAGTGAGAGGTTAGGACCCAGAGGCTGAAGGCAGGTAGGCTGCTATTCGCCACCTGAGCTCTCCCAGGAAAGAGAACTGACTTCCACAACATCATTTATTTCCTTATTTCTTGACCTTTGCTGAGAAGGCAGAGCCCAAAGGAGATTATAAAAGGCTAAAAATAAATGATGCATGTGTTTATTTATAACAAACAATCATCGCTGAAGTGTGAGGCAGGTCCAGACAAAGTTACATTCCTTCCCAAGGTATATCTATTTTTTAAAAAACTGTACTCTTTTGCTAAAATTGTGGTGGAAATGTTGTTCCCAATTTTCTCAGGAAAAAATTGCTGTTTCCCAATTCTCTTCCCTAAAAATAAACTTTTAGTCCAAATATGCTATGGATGACCATTTTCTGAAAATTCTGTGTACCATCTTAAGAGAACTCAGTTATTCAGAAACATATTTCCTGCCCAAAACACATGCAGGGTTCTGGGGACAGAGCTGGCTAAGATGGTCTGTGCTGTTGAGGAAATCACAACTCCAAGGGGCATAGAAGACAAACACAGAAACATTCACCCACCAAGTCAATAAGTGTTTGTTAAATGACTTCTACGGCCCAGGACTGGATGGCAATTACAGAAGTGTGGTGGGGAGAGTGTGCTGGAAGGTCTGGTCACTGTTAAGAGCAGCCCAGAGAAGGAAGGGAGGGAGGGAGTGAGATGCAGGTGGCGATCGACATATGTTCATGATAAGTGGAAATTGACCAGGTGAAGAGAAGAGGCAGGAATTCTGGCTAGCAGAAAGAAAAGGACAAACTAAGAAGCAGCTAAGATTCAAGGCTACTTTTTATCTGATTCAGACAGAGACCAAGCTCTGTACCTCCGATTTCTCAAACACTCGATTGCCATTCTGTATACCATCCTTAGGGCTTCCCAGGTACCACTAAAGAACCCACTTGCCAGTGTAGGAGACATAAGAGAGATGGGTTTGATCCCTGGGTCGGGAAGATCCCCTGGAGGAGGGCATGGCAACCCACTCCAGTATTCTTGCTTGGAGAATCCCATGGACAGAGGAGCCTGGCGGGCTATAGTCCACGGGACCGTGAAGAGTCAGACATGACTGAGCGACTGAGCTCATGTACCATCCTTTGGCCGTGGCTGCAGGAGCGAGGAGGCTCCCTTCATCCCCACTAAGTGCTGCAGGTGGAGGCTGCCTGCCTTCTGGCTCCCGAGGGCAGCAAGTGGCAGTCCTGATCCAATGGCCCAGGGTCCCCGTCCTCATTTGCATTTCTGCACGTCTCTTAGGGTCTGAGCTAAAAGTAGATGATCTTTCCATTTAGAAAAGTATGAATATTGTGTTGTTTTCCATGGAGAACCAGTAGCTATGCCCTCAGCTGCCCACCCGCCACCCCTCCACAGGAACTCAGGGTAGGTTGGAAATTCCTTTGTGAATAGCTCAAATGATGGTGATGTGACTTTCTTTAAAAAGTCTGTTAAGTGCTTACTCTAATAGAGATACAATCTACATTCAAATTGTTTCTGTCTATAATCCAATTTACACAAAAACTGTTAGATTTTCTCCAAATTTGGATGATATATAAGGGATATACTGGCTGAAAATACAGGCCATGGGATATACAAAAATTTTTTCTGAGTCCTGGGGGCAGAGTTATCTTCCAGGCCCCTGAAATTGACATAAAAGTCAGGGCACCTGGATGACCCATAGAGACATGTCAGATACCCACAGATGTTATGGTCAGAAAATCAACAGGATTTCCAAGTGTCAGCTACAAAAGGAAGGCCAGAAAGACACATGCTCCATGAGTGTTGTTTCATTGCTTCTCATAAGGGCAACCCTATGTAGCAGGCTCCAGGGTGAGGAGAAACAAGGATTTATGTATATATTTAGTGGTGGTCCGTGGTTCCCATAAGTAACATAGGGGAGGGGGAAGACAGCCGGTGATGATTATGTTTTTACTGTGAAGGTGACATTTTCAGCTTCCACTGCAAAAAGCAGTGTTGGCTCTTGTAGGTGCACAGCTGAATGTTCTGGATTTTGAGATGTGATCACTGGAAGATCATGTCAGGTCTCCCCTAACTCCCATTTTCTTGTCTTACTAGCATGAGAACAAACAGTGATCCCTACCACCCTTGACCATCTTCAATTCTTAAGGCTGGCAGTATTAAATATATCTCTCCCATCCCAGAATCAGATATAAAGTCATGGAAATTAGATAAAAATCTCACCTCCCATTGAAGCAACATGCCAGAAACTCGGAATAGACGGTCCAGATTTAGGGGTAGGCTTATTATTCATGTGGAGAAGGAAATGGCAACCCACTCCAGTATTCTTGCCTGGAAAATCCCATGGATGGAAGAGCCTGGTTGGCTACTGTCCATGGGGTTGCAAAGAGTCAGACACGACTGAGCAACTTCACTATCTGTCTTATTATTCATGACAACCGCCTAGCAGCACCATGAAGGGGTAATGAGGGCACCATTATCAGGATGGATAAAGCCCGAAGCCCTGGGACTGCTATTATACACAGTATTGTGTTTATAACACTAACCTCACCCACTCCTCAGAAGAGGACGAAAATAGGGGGCTTCCAGTGTTGCTTCAGTTGCGATTCCCTGTCTCTCCGCAATACTTTGCCCACCTGATGCAAAGAGCCGACTCACTGGAAAAAACCCTGATGCTGGGAAAGATTGAGGGCAGGAGGAGAAGGGGCCGGAGAGGATGAGATGGTTGGATGGCATCACTGACTCAATGGACATGAGTTTGAGTGAACTCTGGGAGATAGTGAAGGACAGGGAAGCCTGGTGTGCTGCAGTCCATGGGGTCACCAAGAGTCAGACACGACTGAGCAACTAAACAACAACCACAGCAACACCCTGGCCTGAGCTGGTCATCGAAGAAGAATGAAATGGCCCAAGAAGGAGACAAAGACCAAAGCAACCAAGAGACTGCCAAGCGAGCTTCAGTAAAACCAGGCTGCTGACGTTTTATGAGCTTAATGGCATAAAGAACATGCAGTGAAAATAATTTGCATTCTCTGATTATATATGTTAGATCCCTAAATATCTTGATCATGTAATTTCACTAAAGATATCCTGATGTGGATCTGTGTATGATTTACATAAATGAGGCATTTGCATAAATTAAATTAACAAATATAAATACACGCTTACAAAATGCTGATACCACTTAACTATTCTCATAAAAATAAATTATGAGGAATGACATACGATAGGCTGTGTGGTTTCTGGGCAATCATCCCGTGCCCCTTATACATTCTTGGCACTTCGTGGCCAGAGGACGGAAAAACTCCAGTTCTAGCATTTCCAAAAGCAGGGTTCTCCCAGAGAATCTGCAGAACAGGCATTTGGAAGGAGATGTTGTCTAAAGTGAGTAAAAACCTAGTTTAGTGCCGTGACAAAGCCCATGGGCACCGGAGGCAGCCAGCCTCGCTTTAATCCTGACTCTACTGTTCCCTCCCAGGTAGTTTAGGACGAGTCACCTAATACACACCTCAGCTTTCTCATCTGTAAACTCGGGATTGTACCAGTGCTGACCTCAAAAGGAGGCCATGAGTTAATGAACACAGAGGGACTTAGAATAGTACCTGGTGTATGGAAAGTGCACAGCGAATATTAGCTCTATTAGTATTATTCTGATGCCCATGCTCAGCACGTTGGAAGAATGATTTCCCAAGGTGGCATATCTACTCTATCTCTTGACCAGTGATGCTCACAGATTTTCCCAGTCTTTGGAGCCACAGGATGAGAGAAGAAAGATTGCCAAGGATCATCCCTTTGATCGATATTCAAGTCATCCTGAATTGGGCTGCTGGAGTGACTCTGCAGGATGGGTTCTCATCAGGCAACCACAGATTTGTACTAGATCTAAGATATGACCTTCAAATGACTGGCATTGTATTCAGAAACCCCAGTAGACTGATGGGCGTGGTTGGTGGATCGCATAGAAGGGACCATTGCCCGTGGTGGGCACCACACCCCACCCCAGTTCTGATCAGACCAGGGAGGGGATAAGAGGAAACAGGAGAACTTAATTCCATTTAAATTTCTGCTCCTTGTGCACAGTCTAGCTCGGTCATTGTCACAACAGCAACCACAGGTGATACATTTTCATCCAGTGGCCTTTAACTATGTCGCCGTCAGGAGCCAAACAGTGAATCCCACAGGCTTCTCTAGAATTGCAGCCAATTGCAACCATGAGTTACCTCTACTTCCCTTGCTGATACCATGGGAATGATTTAATGATTACTAAAGTGAAAGTCACTCAGTCGTGTCCGACTCTTTACAACCGCATGGACTAGTCCATGGGATTCTCCAGGCCAGAATACTGGAGTGGGCAGCCATTCTCTTCTCCAGGGCATCTCCCCAACCCAGGATCGAACCCAGGTCTCTCACATTGCAGGTGGATTCTTTATCAGCTCAGCCAGCAGGGAAGCCCAGTGATTACTAATTCAGAGGGAATTATTGTATTTTTCATGTCTAACTTAAGCTATATTTTATTTAATCAGAAATCAAATTATTTGGGGTCTTTGCTTTTGAGGTCACTGGAGAAAATTGTCTATTTTCCAGTGAAATTCAGATTTTTCCTGTGAGCCTGCATGCATGTGCCTGCTAAGTCACTTTAGTCATTTCTGACTCTGTGTGACCCTGTGGACTGTAGCCTGCCAGGCTCTTCTGTCCATGGAATTCTCCAGGCAAGAAGACTGGAGTGGGTTCCATTCCCCACTGCAGCGGCTCTTATTCACCCAGGGATTGAACCTGTGTCTCTCCCAACTACCTGCAACAGCAGTTGGGTTCTTTACCACTAATGCCACCCTATGAGCCTAGACCAAGCCAAATAAATGTTCTGTCCATTAGACACTCTCCAATCCAATAGCATTTCCAGAAGTTTATAAAGTAACCTCCAACCTCTCTCTAGGACTCTTCTCCCTGTTTGAGACCAGTTCCCACAGTGGTCTCGCTGGTGATTAGAGCAGGGTTTGGTGCAGCCTTGTGGGGCCATAATGTCAGCTGCGGGATCTGAGGGCACCAGAAAGCCCTCTGCCCTGGGATGATCACACCTGCTTTGCAATTTTGCCTCACACTGGGCCTGGCTGGACTACCCCAGAGGGCAGAGTACAGGTTTCTGAGCTCAGGACAATAATGACCACAATGGCAGCCATCAGTAACCCAGCCCCATCTGCGGGCCAGGCCACGCGCGGTACATATGTCGTCTTAATCACCCTGAGAGGCAGCTTTGCAAATTTAGCAGTAGTAGCGATGAGACCTCAATGCTGGGATGTCAGAGTGAGGTCCCATCCCTGGAAACACACCATTAGTGTAGATGGTAAAGTTTCCAACTCAACGGGCCTACTGATGTCCATCCACATTGACTTAGTGTCTGGGAAGGGATCTCATCATTTCCATCCTTCCCAAGGCCATCCTGATAGCCTGACACCCTACCTGCCCTGTAATCTCCATCTGACTCCTTCTGCAGCTTCTCATCCAGCTGCCCTGGGCCTCAGCTCTCGCATCTGTTGGATGAGAAAACTGAACTCTGATCGCATTTTCAGAGGGTCATTGCACAGCTCAAATGAGATGATGAATGTGAAGCATATCAGCACCCATGCTGGTCACTGGGTAGTATCTTTCCACTGGGATGAATGTGCTACAGACTTGTGAATCTGAGCAAGCATTTATTAGAAACTTACACTTTGGAAGAAAGTACCAAATTATTGAGACTATTGATTGAGTTCTAATTCCGGATTTCCAGTCCTAACGTTGCTCTTAAGTGCCAGACTCACCTGCAAGCCGGACTGGTCCATGGATGAAATGAACAACATCAGGTGAAGATTCATTATGAAGATTGCACTGGCTGAAGTAGCCACTGGGGCTAGGGTGGGAGATGACAGCTCCCTCTTGCCCCTCCTCCAGTCCAGGACCAAGTTCAGGGAACTTCTCGAAGATGTAAACCTTCGGCTCATAGTCTATGGAATCCCCAGCCTAATAAGAAGCTCTAGGTGACTCCCAAATATGCTAAGCTCCCATCAGAGCAGCATTTCTTAAGAAGCTGTCCACCAGCCACTTACATCGGAATCTCCTTATTACAGTATCAGATGCCTAAGTCCATGGCATCAAAACCTGAGAGTGGGCCTGAGGATCTACATATAATAAACTTCCTAGATGACCGTTGCATTCTAAAGATTGATAACCACAACATGAGAATCACCACTCTCTGCTCTTTTAAGCTGTTTCATAATGAACAGTGATTTTTTCACTAAGCATTTAAGAGAAAAGGTAAATGGTGTTTCAATTCATTTTGCAGTTTGCAGCATAAACTGTGGGACTTGAATTGTGGGTACTGGGAAATCTAAGGGCTTTAAGCAAAGAGGCTTATTATAAATTTTTTTTTAATTTATAGCTATTGTTCTAATAGTTTTGCTATCTTTCCTCCTAAGAGGAAATTTTCTTAAAGAAGCCCACAATGTTTACATTTATCCATTCATTCATTCCCTTTGTTACATATTACATGGCAATGAAACAGATGAGCAAGACATAATCCCTTTAAAGAAAAGTTGTGATCTAGTCAAGAAGATAGATGATTAAATTCAGAAAACCAATGCAATATCCTGAGTACAGGCCCAGATTCTTCTTTTCAATTCCCTGCCACTTAGCTGAGTCATTCTAATTTTAACGTGGGAGGCTGGAGGTGCGGCTGCTTTTTACCAATAATGACTTGAAATAGATTTCTTCAATTTGCTTGATTCAACATAATGCTACAAACAGAGTCTGTCCCTTATCCAAATAGTTTCCTTGACTTATTCAATGTAGTGTGTGCCAACCGTTTTGGCACTGGGCACTCCATTTGAGAGCAGACCTGTGTTGTGAAGATTACAACACAGAAGCAGTAAGAGGATCGGTGGATGGGCTGCTGGGCGTGTGGCTGAGCTGAGAAGGGGAGATGAAGATTCTTGGAAAAACTAAGAGGATAGGAACGAGGAGGAAGGAGACATCTAATGGAAGGGAGAGAAAAGACAAGAACGGGGGAAAGTTGGCGGGGAGGCGGGGAGTGTGGAGATATTTGAGATGTAGCAAGTGGTTCCTAAAATGGGCCAAGCTGACCACCCACAGGTGGGGCTGTCCCTCCTGCCATCTCTCCCCCACCCCTCACGGTGGTCCATCCCCGTGTTCCCAGGATAATCTGTCCATGACAATGACCGCGGTGGCCAGCAAATCGGAATGAGATGGGATGGAGGCTCCCCTTCCCTCTCCCTGTGACATCCATCAGAAAGGGCTAGCTTTTGAGCACTGAGAGAGGGGGAAAATAAGCAGAAGTAATTTATTCGGGATCTTTGAGAGGATAATAGCCAATTATTTGTTTATAACACTGGTTAAATTTTCATTAGGCAGATTAATGGAATATCATGTACTGTCAACATTGGACTGAGGGTGGTCTGTAAGAGATAAACGGGCAAACAGGCTCTGTGTCTCTCTGAGTAAATTAGTTTTTGCTTTCCTGTTTTTCATATGAAAATGGGAAAGGTGGGCAAGGTGGTGCATTTTAAAACAGGTCTCGCGATGGGCCAAATTGGTTAAATATGAAAGCAATCCTGGTAATAAATACATTATAATAACTTAGCATCATGGCCATCATTTTTGATTTCATGAAAGTCTGGGATAATGTCAATTTTTAACCTGCTCTCTTAATACACATTTTTCTCTCCCTGAACTCAAACGCAGCTTGCTGCGAGGTGAAAGCACATTACGTGGGGGCCTGATTTGTCTGTATAACGTGCTCAGAATTACAGCTGCTAAGTGCAAGAGACGCCTGCTCTCCTGTGAGCTCCTGCATTGTCATCTGAGTGCTGTTATCAGGATCAGGATTCCCCGGGCTCCACAAGCCAGGAGACTTGCTTATCACCCTGCGAGTAGGCTGAGAGGCGCATACTCCACGGGTTATTGGATGCTGAATCTCTGGTCCGTAGATGGGGTGGCTTCTTCATCTTTATATTATTCTATATGAGAATCAGTGGATCCAGCTTCAGAATCAAATCTCTTAGCAAATTTGGAAGTCACACACACACACACACACTGAATTGGATCATTTCATAACAATTGATGTTCTGCAGCTAAAAAGAAAAAGTACTTGGCAATTGTTTAGTTGAATTAACATTGGAGAATCATTTAAGTTCTCTTACGGAGAAGGCAACAATGAATTTTCATTTGCAGCTCAACTCTGGATTTTAAAATAATGTCATTACTTAGAAAGGAGATGATAGGATGCAATTTCTTTCTTAAAAAAATAAGAGAGGGTAGTAAGGAAAGTTACAGAAAGAGGTGGAAGGAAAGAAGAAAGGAAGGAAGGAGGGGAGGAAGGAAATAAGGAAGAAGGGAGGGAAGGCGGGAAGGGAGAGGAGAAAGGGGGGAAGGGGGGGAGAAGGGAGGGGGAGAGGGAGAAAGATAAAATGGGGAGAGGGAGGGAGGAAAGGGCATTTGCAGGGCTGTGGAAAATCAAATAAATGAAACCTGTTGTTCTTTTCATAAAATGCCAAAATTTGCCGCAAATATGTCTAGTAAAATTTCTTTCAAACAGTTGAGGCACTACTGCTAGTTTCTGCAAACCATTTTACTGGTCTATATATTGATTTCTCTTTGAAGTAATTCTATGCCACAAACGAATTCCCAGCATGAACTGTTTATATAAATACTTTTGCTTTCTCAAAAAAGCTTTCCCGGCCAAAGACACGTGGCTGTAGCTCACCCTGGTCAGTAGTCTGAGGGGCCCATTCCCAGGTCCCATGACTGGGTCGTCCTTACTGGGCATGACAGCGGTGCAGGAGGGGGTGCTGGGGGTGGGGGTGGGGTGGGGAGGTGGAAAATATGGAGGACAAGGGCCGCCAGCTCTGCCTTCCCGTCTTCTGACTCAGGCATCTCTGCATCTTCAGGACAGTAACAGAGCAGGGATTGGATGAACAGTCATCAGGCTGACAGAGAGCTGGGGTGGCTGGTGTGCTTGGGTAACCAGGGACCTCTAGGGAAAGCTGGGGCTCCCAGCCATGCTTCTGAGCCATTTGAGCCTTTTCTAAGCCTTGGGTTCCTGCTCAGAGAACAGCAAGGGCACATGTGTTGCTTGTCCGTAAACTGCTCCAAAATGGGGAAAGGAATGGACGAAATGTCACATTTGTGAACAGACTCTGAAGTAGCCTGGGCCCTTCCACGACTGCCAGCCCGGGTAATGGCCTTTCAAAGTCTTTAGGGACAACTGATTTCTTTAATATCCAGCGTGGAGGACACAAATGCCTCCACAGTTGGGCAGCTTTGGGCAGGAATGTTACAGCCTTTAGGAAGAGTTCAGTTGGAGGGAAGGTGGACAGGGGACCATTTCAAATCTCTGGGCACTTAGCACAAGCCTAGGGCAACTGCCTTTGGCTACTGCATCCCTGAATCTCTGTTCTCATGGTCAGCTTGGCAAGAGGCCCTGTAGGAAGGCCCCTTGGCTATCCAAGAACGAAAATCCCTTTTGCTAGAGGATCTGGAGGTGATGGTAGTAGTTTAGTCTCTACGTCATGTCCAACTCTTGCGACCCCATGGACGTTAGCCCACCAGGCTCCTCTGTCCAAGAGTGGGTTGCCTTGACCTTCTCCAGAAGATCCAGAGACCCACCCAAGGCAGACCTTGACTGCTGTGACTAGTGTTCAAGGGATAGTTACAGAGAGGAAAGCAATGCTGGATTGCCTGAATTTGAAATATGAAAGATATTCGCTGGGTTATTACATCCTTTTAGTGAAGGCAATTCACATTCTTTTGGTGGTTTATCCTACTTATAATGATCAAATCCTCGAATCAGAACTTCTAATGCAAACCACTTTTATAGCTGTAATTGGATCTGAGGCCAATGCAACCACCAAGTGGACTAAGACTCCCTGGCAATGCTCAATCAGGATATGATATCGCTTATGAAAGTGATCTCTCACTATTGATACTTCTCCCGAGAGCAGCACAAATTAGAGACATACTTGAGTAGTTCCGAGGCCTTGCTGACAGACAGCATGAGAGCAGGCCCTGTTAAAGTGGGGATTCTTGAGCATGGCATGAGACACATTTCATTGTGGTCATTTAATGGAAACCCTCTGAAAGTCCTCTGCTGGATCTGGGGGTAAAAGAAGTCCTAACATTTAGGGAACCACATGAAATGTGCTTCTTAAGAAAATTTGAGAACTGATAATGCTAATGACATCTGAAAGCAGACTTTGGGGGACTCTGGGGTACTTGGGCACAAAGTGAAAACACGTGGACTTCCCCATTGCTCAAAGCCTGTATGCACACACACACAAACACACACACACACGCACACACACACGCACTCCCCATCCAGGGACTGGCGGGTGATCTCTAAGTGGACAGAGATCTGAGTCTTATCCAGGGATGGCTTCAGCTCCTGAATGCCAATCTAAGTAGCAGGTGTGAATCTCAGTCCACACATTTGAGGGTGCAAAGAAACAAAATTATTATACTGACTGTATTCCATATACTTTAAATACACTTCTTGTGGCTTCTAGATCCTTCATAATTTCTGACTTTAGCATACTGACTGACCTCTGCCCTCCCTCATGTCTGGAGCTTGGTGTCCCTGCTGGGCTGAGTCTGTGGGTTCCTGGTGGCCCAGCCACCTCCCTGCAGAAGTCTCTGCTCACAGGGATGGCTGGGGGCGTGGGGGAGCCCCGGTGAGTTGGAACTACTCCTTTGACACTTGACAGTGACCGTGTATCATTCCCAGCCCTCCCGATGTGTCTCTGAGCATGCAGAGAGCCTTGAGGCATCTTGACGAGGACCCGAACCAGCCCGGCAGCTTTGATGAAGCCCTCGGAGCACAATGCTGAGCAAAGGACACTGACTTTTATGCGATGCCTGGGAGGTGACACCTGGACCCTGGGAGCTTATACGTGTTCCCATCTTCAGCCTCACAAAGTCCCGTGCCGTGAGGAACCATTTCTCTTTCTTTTAACTCATGTATTATCTATCACCAGGTGTCTGCATGTCAACCACACATCCTCCATGCTCGCAGAGCTTACTGTTGCATGGATGAGACACATAATAAATAGCCCATCTCGATGAGGCAGACAAGTGCTGGAGAGGCATGAGCAAGGGAACTGGGGAAAGATCTAGAAGGACTGTGGGGTCAGAAAAGGATTCTGCTGGGTGTGACACTCTTTCCCACTCTCATTCTCACCTGTGGTCAAGAGAAGCTAAGCAGCAGGTCCAAGGGCACAGACTAAAGAAGCCTGGAGCAGAAAGCGAAAAACCCCACAGTGGCCTCTGCCAGTCCCTTCCATGTGCATCTCCTAACTCCTAGAAAGAGTCATCCTCTTCCAGCTTGTTCCAGCGCGCTGACAGAGTCCAGCGGCAGGACCCAGGGAGGAGAAAGAGGTTCTAGGAGGGAAGAAAACAAAGTCTTGATGAGGAGAGGGAGCCAAAGAAGGACTGAAGCAGGGAAGGAGCCCCAAGGTTTTAGAGACCCGCTCACTTCTCAATCTGAAAATCAGGAAGAGGCTTAGACTCCTAAAAACCAATTATTGGAACGGAAGTTCCACGTGACACTTTAGATAAAATTGTAGAAACGACGATGGCAAATCTTCTATGCTGTTTAGAAGTAGAACTAGAAGAACAGAAAGATTAATTTTAAATGGGATTGGCCGATACATATATACTCTACTTTTTTTTTTAAACTTCTTATTTTATATTAGAGTAGTGCAGGAGGCCCGGGTTCAACCCCTGGGTCAGGAAGATCCCCTGGAAAAAGGAATGGCACCCACCCCAGTATTCTTGCTTGGAGAATTCCATGGACAGAAGAGCCTGGCAGGCTATTGTCCATGGGTTGCAAACAGTCGGGCAGGACTTAGCAACTAACACATATAGCCAATTAACAGTGTTGTGATAGTTTCTGGGGTCTTCCCCTGCTGGTGGCTCAGTGGTAAAGAAACTACCTACAATACAGGAGATGTGGGTTCAGTCCCTGGGTCAGGAGGATCCCATGGGGGAGGAAATGGCAACCCACTCGAATATCCTTGCCTGAAAAATCCCAAGGAGAGTGGAGCCTGGCAAGAGTGACTGCAAAGAGTCAGTGGACAGCAAAGTGACTCAGCCACACACATATACATGTATCTATTCTCCCCCAAACGCCCCTCCCCTCCAGGCTGCCCCATGACCTTGGGCAGGGTTCCCTGTGCTCTACAGTAGGACCTCATCGGATATCCATTTTAAATATAGCAGTGTGTACACGTCCATCCCCAGTTCCCTAACTACCTCTTCCCCCAGCAACCATAAGTTCATACTCTAAGTCGGTGAGTCTGCTTTTCTTTTGTAAGTAAGTTCATTTGTATTATTTCTTTTTAGAGTCCCCGTATAAGGGATGTCATACGATTTCTCCTTCTCTGACTCTTCACTCAGTATGATAATCTCTAGGTCCATCCATGTTCTGCACTGTTTTAATATTTTCTTAATTTAGGAATAATGCTATATTTATAAGAAAAATGTCAAGCAACAATGTGCTGTAAGGTCATCCAGATTCTCCTATATATATCGTATCTTGGGCAAGAGAGCAGAAAACTTGACCTACACATATTTCAATCCCTGTCATCTGAATCACAGAAAGCATGGACCTGCCAGTCTCAGCCCCCAGAGGTGATGTCATGGGGCTGATAATCTCCAAATTGCCTCTAATCCTATAATGGCTTCCAAACCACATATTATGCCACACATAAAAACCCAATTACTAATACCCCCATTTTCATGTATGCAAAGGACAGCTAGCTTTTCAGCCATTAGGTGAATGCACAGCTACAATTAACTGGCAGTTTCAGTGCAATATGAGGAAACTGCCGTTCTTACTACATTCCGAAGAAAACCCTAACCAAACAGCGATAGTCAAAGCCCAGTGTCATCCAAGCCTGCTTGTCAGTCAGCAAGACAGGCATGTCTCCAGGGCCTCTGGCTGTTCTCTGAAGTGAGAAAACCCTTCGTGGTGCTTTATTTTGTGAAGAGGCTAACGTGAATGCACCCAGAGACATCAGAACTCCAAAGTGCAACCAGACTTTCTGCACCGTTTTCCCAACTCTGCATCAGAATAAAGAGTAGAGGAGGGAAAACAAGGACCTACTGTGTAGCACGTGGAACTCTGTTCAATGTTATGTGGCAGCCTGGAGGGAATGGGGTTGGGGGAGAATGGATACATGCCTGTGTATGGCTGAGTCCCGTTGCTAATCACCTGAAATTATCACAGCATTGTTCATCTGCTGTGTGTATGTGTGCTAAATTGCTTCAGTTGTGTCTCTGTGTGACCCCATGGACTGGAGCCCACCAGGCTGCTCTGTCCATGGGATCCTCCAGGCAAGAACACTGGAGTGGGTTGCCATGCCCTCCTCCTGGGGTCTTCCCCACCCAGGGATCGAACCCATGTCTTTTACATCTTCTGCATTGGCAGGACGATTCTTTACCACTAGCACTTTACTCAGCCCCAGACATGGCACCTTGCACACATTACACTTCAAAAATATCCCTAGAAGATGGTCCCTCCCTAGGATCAGGGGAAATCTTTTACCTCCCTTTGTATTCCTACAATCCCTGGCATATAGGAGGCACTCAATAATATTTGTTGAATGAATGGATGGTTGAATATATGAATAGATAGATAGATGATAGATACATAAGCAAGGAGCTGTTCTCACACTCCTGCTATGATTCATAGTCTAGGAGTAACTGCCTTTTCACAGCCATCTACTCTAGAACTTTCTTCTTCTGAAAAGAATTTAACAAGCCTAACACAAGACCTGAGACTGTATATCTACTTTTTACCAACATGTTCTACTCCATTAGAAAAATTTGGTGGCCCTCTGGCTGCAATAAGGAGATATGTTCTTTGCATAGCGGATGGATAGAAATAGATTCAAAGAAATAGATTTAAACTAAAGATGGATGGCCCCAGATGGATTTGGTTGGGGTGTGGAAGAACATCTTGAACTATTTTTCAAACATTTCAGTTTCGGCAAAAACCAAAACATGTTTTGCCAATCACTTTCCCTTAATTTTAAGACCCATGGATTTCAAAGGAAATTTAATCTGAATGTTTCTACTTCATTTATCCCATCTCTTCAAAATGTTCTCCTGAAAAAGTGAACTGATGTCCTAGAAGTTTAAAAGACCCTTTAATAGTGTGCTGGTTTCTTTTAACGGACGAGACACTTAACAATTTAGGATGGAATAAAAAACTCCTAAATCTTGAAATAAAAGAAAAAGACATAGTGCAGGTCAGTTGAAGTTTGGATCGAGGAAGTAGGCAGTGTGTTTCCCATGCTAAAACAAAGAAGAAATGGCTAAAGTTAAAAATTAATGGAAATAGAGTTGTTTAAAAAGTGGATAAATTCTACATGATCCATCGACAAAAACATAGCTAGAGATCATTACAGATATTGATTCATCTGTAATAGACTGAGTCATCTGTTCACTTTGGTTTATTTGTGATAGAGTTCGAGTGTGTTGTCAGTAACTCCTTAATCATAACTGCACGTGACCATGGCAGAAATTTCGTGATGAAGCTTGAAAAGAAAGGAAATAGCAGAACTGTGGGTGCCAGCCCCCGCTAAGCTCTTCCTAAAGTGTCAGTTACCCTTCTGCACATTATTCCATAACCCAATCATTAGTGAGACTTGGGTGGGATTTGTCAACTATTTGCTTCCTGGTGCGTTTATGCAGGCTCAGATGGTCCCTGCAGACCTTACCTGACATCCTTTTGTTCCACCAGATCCTTCCACTGTGTCAGTTACAAGCCAGAAATAGCCTGGGGCCCCTGGGGCATGTATCTAATTCATGGGAGTCACTAGGGGACATTTAGTTCACAGCAGAAATCCAGTCAACACCCTTGTTCCCCATAGTTAATATACTGTTTGACACCACTGTGGCCAACAGAAGAATTAGTCCATCTCTCTGAGACCACCCACACCACTAATAGCTAATAACTAACACATGGGGAGACCATAGCTAATGATATCCGTGGGTTCAGTGGTTCATTGTGTTTTTATTTCTTTTTCCCTTTCTTTATTAGCATGCACTCATTCAATTAACCATTGTTGAGCACCCATTGAATGCCAGGTGTTGTGCAGGACATTTCAAAGGAGACACAAAAATGAGGGAACTGTAGCCACCGCTATCAGGAAGCACACAGGCTCACAGGATTAACTGTCGTATCGGGGCATTCATTCTCGCACTGCTGCGGCTTTCTGCTCATGCACTGCTGTAGTCAACGCAATTCGTATTAAGGAAGGGTACCTTTTAGATAAGGTACTTGAACATTTGGAGAGAAACCCAAATGGGGAGGCCATTGTGCCTCCCAAAGGAGTGAATTATTGTCAATTATCCTCCCAGGATCAATCAACAGTGCCATAGTAGTGCACATAGGTGGCCTCAGCAGCAGATGGCATAGATTTCACTCGGGGTGAAATGAGAAACTGGAGACTACTTGTGAATACCTTGTGAAATACCGTGAGGGTTGGCAATCTGAAAAAGGCCAAAAAAGAAAAGCATGAATCATAAACTCCTAAAGAAGTTGACTGAGGATACCGCCAAATGAGAACTGATAATAGAACGTTCCCCATCAATCAGCGCATCTGTCTTTAGACCAGAAGTCTTTGACTTCTAAGAGTTTGCCAATCCCAGTCCTGCCCCATTAACTTGCCTCCCAAACAAAGATTCTAAGAACCACACGTTTTTAATTATACAAAGTAAAGGTTGATGAATGATTCATACAACTAATCTAAACTTGGGCCAGGTTAAAATAATACTGTGTAATGACTTATATTTATATAGCTCATAAGAGCACTTTTCTCCAGAGCTCAAAGTGGTTTTCAGATACTATCTCGTCTCTTCTCATAACATCCTTGTGAAGTGGACACAGTAAGGGTACCCTCACTTTCCTTCCACGGACAGGGCAATAAAGGGCCAGAAAATGTTAGATCCAAGTCCAAGATCACATAGGATGGCAGACCATATCTGCACTTAGAAGAGATGTCATCTCAAAAGTTTGGAAATGAAGGGGCAGCAGCCCTGATAAAGCGGGCTTCCTTCATGATGACAAATGACCGCATTAATGGTGGAAGTTGGGATATAACAGCTCTAGGCCATAGTATTTCCTTTGTCTTGGTGGCTTTGGGGGCATTGGAGGTACTCAGGGGTTTCAGGAACTAAAGATGTAAATTCTGAGTTAGAATCATGGCCCATCAGCTCCAAGATTCATCCTCTTGAAGAAGTCAGAATCAGCATGGCTGTTGTGGGCAACATCAGTGTCCTACCAAGCTCCCTAGGACCTTAACCCTTGAGTGTGCCGATGTCTGTACTTTTGCTTAAGGGCCCACTCACAGATCCTAGAAGAGAGTGGTCTTGGGGCCACGTCAAGCAGGCTAGAAGAACCTTCATATTAGCTTCCCCCTGAATGGAGTAGTGTGTAAATGTCTGAGCTCCTTATCCTTTGAGTGAAATAACTGAGGCTGGACCCTAATGCTTCCCAGAGTCTCCCCTTGGGATGAAGCTTTGGATACTCACAATGCTCCCTGGCTGGGTAATATCCACTTGAGAGTTGCTGTCCTATCCCTGTCTCTTCTCTCAACAGACAAGTTGCCCAGAATACTCATATCAGGGTCTGCTTCTAGGGAACTCAAGCCATGACAATGATCCTCCCTCTCACCACGTTGGACATCCTGGTGACTCACTGTGGAGCATCCATGGACCACACCTCCATGACAAACCATATCCATCTTTCTCTGAGGGTGTCAGCTCCCCAAGTTCCCTGCACACCTTGGGAAGAAGAGCACACTGCTAAGTCGAGGGCAGGACTTGAGCAAAGAGGAGTAAAAGTAGAAGTGTGCTCCAAAAATCTGAAATTCATTTCACACTCTTTTCTTTGATGTCTGGTCAGACTGTATCAGAAAGTTAGAAATGAGTGGACTTTTGAAAGCCATATTCTCAATCTTTATTGTAATTTAAATGAGTTTCTTATTCCACCTATTGTACGGCCAATGGCACATGTGAGATGTATAATACTGCTTGAATTTATTTTCTCGGTTATGTCAACCGTATGTGGTACATTTGCATTCATCTATAAGTGTGATGCATATACTTGCCCCCTAGTGGCTTAGCTGGTATTTGCAGAATGTCAATTTCATTCATTCATTCATTCACTTAGTAAATCAGTCATTCTATACGTCAGTCTGATAGCTTCCCTGAGAGCTAAGTTGGTAAAGAATCTGGCTGCAATGCAGGAGACCCTGGTTCGATTCCTGGGTTGGGAAGATCCCCTGGAGAAGGGATAGGCTACCCACTCCAGTATTCTTGGGCTTCCCTTGTGGCTCAGCTGGTAAAGAATCCACCTGCAATGCGCTAGACCTGCGTTTGATCTCTGGGTTGGGAAGCTTCCCTGGAGAAGAGAAAGGCTGCCCACTCCAGTATTCTAGCCTGGAGAATTCCATGGACTGTATAATGCATAGGGTTGCAAAGAGTCGGACACAACTGAGCGACTTTCACGCTCACACTCACCTCAGTCAGTCTAACAAGAAGCGAGGCTATACTGGACACAGTGCTAGTTCGGTCATTGTGCTGGACATGGCACTAGGGGCTGGTGCAATAAACAGTCCCCAGCTTCATAGAGCTTATAGTTTTATGAAATAAATAGGTATAAAAGCAGATTAACACTAATAATGAAATAATTGAAAATTGTGAGAAATTTTCAATTCTCGTAAGGGAAATTAATGCTATGCAAAAAAAGCAGAAAGCAGGGCTTGTTTAATTTGAGGACAAAGTCCGATAAAGCCTCACTAAGAAGTGACATATCAGCCGAAATCTCAAGGATAAGCCGTCAGGCAAAAGGTGGGGAAGGACAATCTTAGCAGAAGGAACAGCATGTGCAAAGGTCCTGAGAATGGAAAGAGCTTGAAACACATCTTCAGAGGAAGGATAGCCTTGTGATTTAGAGCATGCAATACAGATTCTGTCAGACTGGGCCTCCAAAGTCCTTCTTCTGTTGCTAGCTCTGAGACCTTAGACAAGAGACTTAACTTCTCTGTGCCTCATTTGTAAACTGGGGATTGCAATAACACTAAGGATCTGAGTAACAGTAATATACTGAAATAACTGTAAGAAGCCCAGAACTTCACAAGGACTCAAAAATATTTTGGTTATTCATCAGAGCAAGGGGGCTGCACTGGCTGGCATAGAACTGGTCAAGTCTTAGGAGGCCAATTCCAACACACACATGCTTTTCTTCATCTCTCAATTCTTCTTCTTTCAATGAAGAATTGAACAAGAACAAGGTAAGTTCTTTAGAACCTCCCTGTTCAAAGTGCAGTCTGAAGATCAACAGCATCGCCATCACCTGGGAGCTTGTTAGAAATGCAGAACTTCAGGTCCCACCCTGCTGCTACTGCTGCTAAGTCCCTTCAGTCGTGTCCGACTCTGTGCGACCCCATAGACGGCAGCCCACCAGGCTCCCCCATCCCTGGGATTCTCCAGGCAAGAACACTGCAGGGGGCTGCCATTTCCTTCTCCAACACATGAAAGTGAAAAGTAAAAGTGAAGTCGCTCAGTCGTGACCTCCTGAATCACAGTCTGCATTTAACAAGACCCCAGTGACTTTTCTGCACATTCAAGTTTGAGAAGAGCTACTCTAGAGGTTTCGACTGCCATGGTTGCTCAAGGTCAAAATATCAATATTTCACGGCATTATAGAAACTGCTACCAGGTGACATCTCCTTCCTATTTTGATCCCAGCACTGTCCCTTTGAGCAAATACTTGGAGGCTAAGTGCCAAAGGAGAAAAGATTCTCGTCCCTTTTATACAGGGATTGGAAGGCTGAAGACATGCTATCAGTTGGAAGATTTGGGCCCAGAGTTCTAGAGTGAGCCAGGGAAAGATGGTGATGTAGGGAGAGAAAGGGGAATGCAATAGAGCTTTTCTTTCTTTCTTTTTTTTTTTTTTACAACTCCCAATTTTTATTCCACCTCTCTCTAAAAATGTTTTTATAAAAAGTGACTCATTAAAACCTAATAACAATGAAATAAGTCACAGGGATGTAATGCACAGCACTGGGAATATAGCCAATATCATATAATAACTTTCTGTGGTTTGTGAGCTTTGCTGCACACCTGAAACAAATAGAATCTTATAAGTCAATAATAAATAAATAAATAAATAAATAAATTTAAAGTGACCCAAGTGTCTCCCATCTCTCATCTTTGGTCACCACCAAAATGAAAATTCTCCCTACTCTTAACCATCCAAAACTTGTGATTTGCATCACTGTGTTGAAATGCAATCATATATTTGACTGTGTCACTATGAAAAATTAAAATATTGATAAAAACTGGTAAGCACGTGCACCAGCGAGATGGCTATATGGAACAGGACAGAAAAGTATAACTTTATTTTTTAAAAAATCAGATTTTTTTGTCAGTGTTTTATAAATAACCCATGATTTGGGGATGCTTCTGATACTATTTTTGACTTCCCTGGTGGCTGAGATGGTAAAGCATCTATCTACGATGCGGGAGACCTGGGCTCGATCCCTGGGTTGGGGAGATCCCTTGGAGAAGGAAATGGCAATCCACTCCAGTACTATTGCCTGGAAAGTCCCATGGACAGAGGAGCCTGGTAGGCTACAGCCCATGGGGTCGAAAAGAGTCGGACACGACTGAGTGACTTCATGTTCATTGATATTATTTATAACACAGAGAACAAAGCAGAAAGGCTTATAAGCAGCTTGTATTATCTGAACATCAAGCAAGAGTTTTTAGCACCATTTCCTTCCTAAACATACAATTTAGATTTTGTCATATTTGTAATTACTTTGAACATTTCACACACACACAGCACAAAAGATTGTGATGCGATGTTTCCTTTGATAGCCTATTATGTCCAACGTGAATTCTAAACCCAATCATGTTACCAAATAATACTGCACATTAGAGGTTTTCGTAGTTTATTTGCAAAATAAATAAATAAGCCCACAATAATCTCAAATGAAAACAAATCAAGGATGCATTCCTCATAAATTTACATTATGTTTGATCACTTTTGTGATAAGATTTAGGTACTCTAACTAGAGAGGATTGTCTGAAAATTAATTTATCAGTTGGATAGGCCACTTTCTTCTTCAATTTTTTTAAAGAAAATATATTTATTTATTTGATTTTGACTGCACTGGGTCTTTGCTGCTGAGAAAGCCCATGCTCAGCAGCAAAGACCCCGTGCAGTCAAAATCAAATAGATAAATATTTTTAAAAATTGAAGGAGAAACTGGTTGTGGTATATAGGCTTATTTGCCCACAGCACGGGGGATCTTCCAGGACCAGGGATAGAACCCCGTGTCCCCTGCATTAGCAGGTGGACTCTTAACCACTAGACTACCAGGGAAGTCCTCTTCTTCAGTTTTTAGGCACACATTTAAATAATATCTATGTGATGATGAATCTCTATCTGTGATTAAAGGACACTCATAGAAGGTGACTTAAGGGCTTCTATGAGGGGCTCTTGAGAAAGGACCCTTCATTTCAGCAGGAGATAAATTCACATCTTGTTTCAGCAGAAGATAACAGGGGTTTTCAAGCTGTTTAAATACTGAGCACGCTCTTCTCCCCTGACTTCAGGCTGGAGTCATTTGAGGGTGGTGCAAAGAATGTGTGCATGGGGAGGGGGTCTGAAGTTTGAGAATTCCTTCCTTCATTCAAACATGCATCGTCATTCTATTTAGGAGATTTATGGAAAAGGTGGGAACTCTATTAAAACTTAAAATATAATCCATACAATATTTCAAGAAACCTTTAAGAAATTATACATAGAGATAGATATTAAGAAATTTCCTCCAAAGTCACACCATCCCATTCATACAACTACCTTTCTAATTGTTCATTCCTAAAATATAGTAGCTGTTTGACTGGGTTTGCAGTTTTGGGGGTGTGCCCATAACTCTTCAAAGAGCAGGAGTGCATTCACCTTTGTTCCTTCATATCTGGTTCTAAATGAATGCTCAGTGGATGTTTGTTGAATGAATGAATAAGTGAAAAGAGGAATGGATGGGTGGGAGGAAAGAAGAATGAGTACCTAGATACTATGCTATCTCTCAGATTAGATTTGAATTGTGGAAGAGAAAAGCAAAGGGGAAATAAAGTAGGATATTATTTTAGAATTATTTTTTGGTAGAGATTTTTTTATTTTGCAAGGTGCCCAACTTGGGACCAAGCAAGGAGGACAAGGCAGCTAGCTGATGCTCAAAAGTCCTGAACTCCCAAATGGCTTTCAGGGGAGGGTTTTTAAAGGCAAACTTAGGGGTGAGGTTGTAGAGTGTGAAATCAGCCTGTGAACATCCTTCTGATTGACTGATGGTGAAGTAACAGGGTGGGTGATGTTTTAGAAATCTCAGTTATCAACCTGGTTCCAACTGGTCTGGAGACTACACATTGGCGGTCAGTATGCAGTTGACTTCTTCCACCTGTAGTTTGAATTTTTTATTTCATGTAATAGAAACAGTTCAGACTAGCCGGGGAAGGGTGGTGATTATGGACCATGGAAGTGAAGTCATATAACTTCAGGAACATGACTGGATCAAGGTGCTAGGATTACATATTTGGGGGCTTGTTTTTTGTGGGGAGGGAGTTGCTATTTTTCTTTCTTATCTCTGTTTCTCTCCATCTTGACTTCACTCTCAGGCAACTTCAGGTTTATGTAATCTTTGCAGCATTTGCTTTCAAAAGGAAAAAACACCATCTTGCTCTTGATTCCTCTCTCATCCACTCCTCATTTCCATGCTGGGCATACACACAGATACACCATGATCCATTAGAGGTGTGTCATAATGTTTGGAGAATATGAAAACCTAAATCATGTGCAATAACCTGCAAAAGAATTTTAAAATGTATTTCATAATTCGAATATAAGATTTTCTCGTTTAATTAAAAGAGAAAATTTTTAATCTCAAAAACCTTTAACTTCACACTGTTATCCCCATTTTAGAGAAATAATGTTTTAATGGCAGTTGAAGCACAGAAATCCTGAGTATCTTACTTGCCTGAGGTCACATAGCTGTTACCTAGTAGAGTTAAGATGCTGTCTGGTAGCTTTAAGACCTGCCTGGTTGAGCTGAGATGCAAACTGGGGAGGTCAGTCTGTTGACAAAGCCAAAGTTTCTAGTATTTCTGCTTGGCTGCTAAGCTTATTTCCTTCTCTGTAGAAATGGAAAGAGGATTTTATGTACTAATACACAGAAAGTGCCTACACACAGTAAAAGAAAGAAAGAAAGAAAAAAGTCACTCAGTCGTGTCCGACTCATTGTGACCCCAGGGACTACACAGTCCATGGACTTCTCCAGGCCAGAATACTGGGTGGGTAGCCTTTCTTCTCCAGGGAATCTTTCCAACCCAGGGATCGAACCCATGTATCTTGCACTGCAGGAGGATTCTTTACCAGCTGAGAAGGAAGGAAAGCCCGCAGCAAGCATTCAGTAAAGGCCAGGAGTTCTTATTCTTAAAAGTATTTCTGAGCTGAAGGCTGGGGAGGGGTGGAGGAGAAGGCCGGAAACCAAGGCTTAACTAATCAAGAGCTCCAGGTAGCAGAGTTAAGGCTTACTGGTATTGGACTATGTAGAGCTGACAAATGTCAAACTTTCCTCTCTATGGTTTAATTATGCACACGTTTAAGGCAGCTCTGGTGTTTATGATTTTTACCCAGAGACTGAACCTCTGAGAGCAGACGCCTATAATTGCAGACTGCCTTTGCCAGCCAGTCACGATGGCGATTTCCCCTACAGCTGAGTATAATTTTAATTCTGTTATGGAAATTGTATTTCATACAACAGAATTCCAAGTGTTCTACTTGGTGGTTTAATAACTACAGAAAATAGACATGTAGGCTTCTTCAAGAAAACTTCAGATGCCTAAAGAATGTTTGAACTTTGGACAAGTAACAGGATCGCACACACATTCCTCCTGGAAGCAGTGCACCGCACTCTCTTTCCTGGCTCTGAGAGCATGCTTGGGGATTAACACCTGTCGCTTCTGTCTAGTGAGAAACTTGCTTGATAGCTAGCAGTTAACTATCCACAACAATGAAAGAAAGTGTTAGTCACTCGGTCGTGTCCAACTCTTCACAACCCCATAGACTGTAGCCTGCCAGGCTCCTCTATCCATGGAATTCTCCAGGCAAAAATACTGGAGTGGGTTGCCACGCCCTTCTCCAGGGGGTGGAGGGGGGTGGTTCCTGAGCCAGGGATCAAACCTGGGTCTCCTGCATTGCAGGCAGATTCTTTACTGTCTGAGCCACCAGGAAGCCCCATGCAATGCACGCCCACAACGAAAGCAAACCTTCACCAAAGCCTCCAGTTTTCCTTCCACCGGAGACTGTATTTCTAATGTCACCAAGTATCCTACTGGAAATGATAAATTAATTTCTGAGATAGAGACATAGGGGTCCCTGGCAGTGCCAGGATTACGAAAAACTTTGGGGGCATCCTTCTAAAGAGGGACACAAGCTGTTAACTGACGCTGACATGTATTAGCAAAAGGCCAAAGCAGGTGTCTTGCTTTGCCGATTCAGCACAAAGGAGAGGATAGAAGCATTATGATAACAGGGCCATTCATGTTGCTATGGGCTATAGTTGTGTGTTCACACTTCCATAATAAACCTATTTTCAGGGGCTTATAATTCAACCGTAAAAATCAGCTCCATGCTCAAACCTGGCAGAACAAAATCTTAGACTCTGAGCAAAAATCCCTCCCTGACTTAAAATATTTTTTAAAGATGTGTTTTGGATGGAGTTTAAATTTACAAAGTGCCAAAAATATTAGGGATCTGAACAGCTATTTTTCTTTAGTTGATATCTAGAGACAAATAATCCATTCCTATGTAAAGGATGCTCCAGTTTGTTTTTTTTTTTTATCAGTTTTGCCTGAAAGGTTGTCAAGTTGGAAAGAAGTTAAACACCAATCTGAAATGAATTAGAGAGCATTAGACAATAATTAAACTGAAATTAGGGCATCATTTATTCATCAAGTCACCACTAGGAAAAGAATGCAATCCTCGTAGATACCTTTAAAATATTTAGATATCTTAAACACCTTTGCAAGTCAGAGAGAACGATGGGATTGTTTCTGCTCAGAGGGGTTTGCTGATGACCGTGACTGAATTTTAAATGTGGCTGAGCCCTGGGGAGGGAGGTCGGGGGATGGAAGGTGAAGCTAAGCTGCACTCCAAAAGCTGCCTTCCACTTGTGTGGACAAACAGAAGTGATGGCTGATTGCTGGGAAACTCTCCCATCTCCATAGGATAGCTTTGCTCCCAGAGTCCTCTGGGTCATGTGGGGCAAATTCAGCAGGTTGTTGAAATATCCCTGTACCTTTCTCCTAAGAAGTTAACTGCCACAGGCAACCGGGGCTTGCCCCACTGCTGCCCTCTGAGAAAGCACATAGAATGTGCTTCAGAACTGTCTCTCTGAAGAAGGGAAGCCTGGACCATTCAGCCATTCAAAGAACTTACTTCCCCACTTTGATGCTGGGAAAGATTGAAGGCAAAAGAAGGGGGGTGGCAGAGGATGAGACAGTTAGATAGCATCACCCACTCAATGCGTGAATTTGAGCAAACTCTTGGAGACAGTGAAGAATAGGGGAACCTGGTGTGCTACAGTCCATGGGGTTGCAAAGAGTTGTACATGATTTAGGGACTGAACAATAACAACCCTTCTAGACCTCGGGGGCTTTAGAGAAGGCCTAATGACAGAAAGGAGAGGTGCAACAGCCTTTGAGATTGTATAGGAACTGTCCACCACAGATGTAGCTGAAGTCAGAGGTGGTCCGAGGGGCTCTGGTGAAGAGGGTGACTGACTTGTCCCGGGCTGCCAGGACTTACCTAATTTCAGCATTGAAAGTCTCATATTCTAAAATCCCTCAATTGCAAAAAAAAACTGGGAAACTTGGCACCCTAGTGATACAGAAACCAACAGCAATCTGCGAAAGGGGGAGTAGAGATCCAGGGCCATGCTCTGGGACCATAAACACTTCTGCAACTGTTTTCTAACAAGGATGTGTCCACTTAGCTGCTGAGGCTTTTGTGAGCCAGGGACGTCACTAAATTGCTAGGATAAAAGGTGACTCCACTTGAGGTGGGGAGGGGGCGGTTTTCTCATTCTCTCCTCTCTTCCCTGCAACAGGCAACCTCTAGTGGAAATGAATGTCTGGTAGATACTAAGGACTATTGATTCAGCAGCAAAGCAAATTTCATCTTGTCCACATGTCTCCACTGGTCCTGCTCCTATCTCTCCATAGGGTTCAAAGGCTCCTCTCATGGTACCCCCTTGACCCCCACCCAAAGGCCTCAAGCTGCCACCAGGGCTCACACTGATCCTCACCCTGACTCAGGTCTGCACCCTTATCTTTCAGCCCTGCAACCTCATCTTTCAGCCTTGCCTCTTCCTCCTTGCAGCCTTCCCGACTTGATCCCTCTGGAGGAACAGTGCAGATCAATGAAGGACAAGGGCACAGGGACAACTTGGGAGCCCAAGAGGCCTCCCAACCTACCCTGTAGCCAATTTTCCTTGGGGCATTCTCGAAACTGTGTGCCCTTCCTCCCCCAACAGAATCTCAGAAAGTGAGAGCTGGAGGATGCCCTGGAGTACTTCCCAAGTCCCTTCTCTGTTCAAAAGGAGAAACCAAGGCTTCAGAGGAAAATGGCTTGCCCTCAGCTTGCAACCACCGTACCTAAACACTGTGCCCTATTTCTTTCCCCACTTTGATGCTGAATACCCGAGAAACTCAGAATTGATGAGGACTTGAGTCATCTGGGACCTGCTGCTCCAAGTGAGCTTCCCAGACCAGCAGGTGGGGCCTCACTGGAAAACGGTTAGCAAAGCCAGACTCTCCCTGAGACTCACCCCACCAAGAATCTGCGTTTCAACAGCGTGCCCAGGTGGCCTGTGTGCAGGGAAGTTTTCAGAAACACTTGTCTGCTGGGGCTCTTGAGCTCTGACCAAGCCCCTGGGTACCATCATCTAGGAAACTTAGGAGAATATAGATGCCTGAGTTTCATACAGAGTAGATGCAGCCAGTAGGTAGGAATGGCTTTAAGGCTCCCCCAGCGATTCTGTGTGCAGCAAAGTTAGAGAACTCCTGGTTTAGCCCAATATGGCCACAAAGACCCTTTGAGCTGCTGCTTGAGTCATGCCAGTGGCAACCTCACCATCCTGTGGACAGCCTCATCCACCTTCGGATACTTAGACACTCTCCCTCAAATAGGAGAATGGGCTTCCCGAGTGGCTCAGGGGTAAAGAATCCGCCTGCCAGTGCAGAAGCTTCAGGAGATGCGGGTTCAATCCCTGGGTCAGAAAGATCCCCTGGAAGAGGAAATGGCAACCCACTCCTCTTGCCTGGAGAATTCCACTGACAGAGGAGTCTGGTGGGCTACAGTCCATGGGGTCGCAAAGAGTCGGACAAGACTAAGCACAGCGCACGTTTCAAATAGGAGAAAGGTCCTCCTTGGAGGTAATGTAACAGCCCAGGATCCCCTGCCTAACCTCTTGATCACTTGCACTCCATGTCACCAGAGATCTAGTTGCTCACAAAGGGATGCACAGGTCACGTGTGGGTGCTTGCACCTAATTTATCTCACACTCATGCCACGTGTCCCAAAATGTGTCATATTGTATGAGGTTGACATATTCTTTCTGGTTGGGGTTACTATTGCTTTCTGGAAAGCAGTCTTTTCCAACTCCTAGATATCTGGAATGACCCTGTCTAGAAATAACAGTGAGGGAGGTGTTTTATGTATGGTCTTAAATTTAGGGCTGTTGATGGTTTCTTTGCTTTCAAAGATACTACTTAAAGTAGATGGATTTCCTAAGAGAATCTTTAAATATTTTTTGGTAGAACCTTAAATCTTCTCATTATGTCACTTTGCTTTCCTGGCATCATTAATCATTAATATGATTATAGTTTTATGACTTATCTTGAAACTAACTCAAAGAAAAGCTTATATGCAAGAAAATACCTTCAGTGAATTTTCATTTGGAAGTGAAAGGGGTACAAATAGCTCGTTCACCCTCTGTCCTTTCTTGGTTCTTTCTTTGTTTTTTCCTTCGTGCAGTGGCTTGCTGGCTGTCTTTTCGTCCTGTCACTTCGACGCTAAGCTGTGTGCCCTGTCAGTGGTGTGAGCTTAGAAAGAGAAGGCCGTCCCTTCTGCTGAGCTGAGAAAGTCCCCTCAGATGATTAACAGATGAGCACCAGAAAGTGTAGCATTTCAAAGCTGCCACGATGTCGTGGAATATTTTGCATTTCGGTGGATTCATCTGTTGAGCAGCCATTGCTCGCCTGGTGTGCGCCCCTCTGGGACATGTGCTTTTGGTTTGGTCTTTATTGGTTTCGTTCTTTATTTCCACTCTTTCTTTTACACAGGCACATAGGAAATCATGACTGAAATCATCTTCATAAAGCGGTGTGTGGTGTGAATTGAAACAACTTTTCCCTTTCTTCTGAGGAAGAGACGAGTCTAAAAATGGTTTAGGGCGATTGATCATCTCACTGCTGGTGTTGCTTTTGATAAACATGCAGGGGAAGGTTGGGAAAAGAGTTCTGATTAAAGACCATCTTCCCTGATGCTCCGTGAGGCTCCAGAAGATTCCAGGAAGTTTAAACCGTGGTAATATCCACACGGCTGCCAGAAGGACCAAGTTGATAGATTTTTATCCGGTCATACATCCAAGGAAACCTGCTCCCTTTCCTCCCTGCATTCAGTAATGTTTTAGGCCATGTGGAAACTGGAATCTTTAAACATATTCATTTGTGCTGAGGTAGGCATTTGTTTTGATGGCTTCCACAGAAAAGTCCAGGCTCCTGAGGTATGTAGACATGACCTTACAAACAGCAACCAGAGGAAAAGAGTGGGGTTTCTCCTAAGAACAAATACATTACAGAGAACATAGTAAGAGAGGGCCCTGATTATTGTTATTGTTTATTGTGTCCAACTTTTTGCAACCCCATGGACTGTAGCCCTCCAGGTTTCTCTGTCCATGGGATTTCCCAGGCAAGAATACTGGAGTGGGTTATCATTTCCTTCTCCAGGGGATTTGACTGATCCAGGGATCGAACCTGCGTCTTCTGCATTGCAGGTGAGTTCACTATCGCTGAGCCACCAGGGAAGCCCCTCCCCTGCCCCCGCCTGATTATAGTAAGAGGAATTAAATAAAAGGAATGTCCTAAATATCAGTGTGTGTATGAGAAAAAGTCAGGGTTCAGAGAGATTATGCTCAATAAGTATTGCCCTCTTTTTTAAATTTCATAAGTAGAGTGATGATAATCTCTCAACTAAATCAACATCCTATATTGACTGACGCATTTGCCAGAAACAACAAGTTTCTGTGCTGACCCTCAACCTCCATTACACACACACACACACACACACACACACACACACACACACACCCCATATATAAATTGTACATTGCTGCTCATCAGATTGCCTAAAAACTCCCTTTGGGCATTTTTCATGACCACATCTACCTGCGTGCTGGCTTGTGAACATGTGCTACATATGCTAAAGGCAGAGAGGCTGGAGGGCAGGGTGGCACAGGAAGAAGGAAATGGGGCGAGGAATTTTACAGGAAGCCCTGAAGACCTCCCAGCTGGCGCAGTGGTGAAGAACCAGCCTGCCAGTGCAAGAGACACAAGAGACTGGGGTTCCACCCATGGGTTGGGAAGATCCCCTGGAGGAGGAAATAGCAACCCATTCCAGTATTCTTGCCTGGTGAGTCCCATGGAGAGAAGAACCTGGTGTGCTGCAGTCCATGGGGTCGCAGAGTCGGACACAACTGAGAGACTCGGTACAGAACACATGATGGCTTTTATAAAATAAAATGTGCTTAATTGCCTCCATGTAAGTTGCCAGGGAGGGGCGGGGGGGGCGCGGGGTCTTCCCTAATGGCTCCTGCCTGCAATGCAGGAGACGCAGGAGACTCGGCTTCAGTCCCTGGGCTGAGAATATCCCCTCGGGGAGGAATGGCAGCCCACTCCAGTATTCTTGCCTGGAGAATTCCATAGACGGAGGACTCTGGTGGGCTATAATCCACAGGGGCACAAAGAGTTAGACACAGCTGGTGACGGAGCACATGTTGCTGGATATTTAAACAGCTTCTTCACCATTTTAGTTACCACTCCTCAAATAGGCAACGATTCTACTGAGTTATAACACAAACAGAATACTGCCTTAATCTTAAGTATACAGTGATGGTGTTTTACATAGGTGTACACACATGTGGTCACTACTCAGATTATGACTTAGAACATTTTCAATACCAAAATGGTTCCTTCTTGGACTTCCCTGCTGGTTCAGTGATTAAGACTCTGCATTTCCAATGCAGGGGACTCAGGTTCCATCCCTGGACAGGGAACTAAGATCCCACAAGCCATGCATACAAATAAATAAATAACTTTTTAAAAAGGTTTCTTCAGGCAGGCCTCTTCGTAGTCAATATTTATTTCTACCCAGAAGCAAAACACTATTGTGACATCTATCTCAACTATCTACCACTATAAATTGGTTTTGAAAGGACAAGATGTTAAATATCTTACAGAGAGGTAACCAAAACAAATTAATAATAATAAGAGTATCATTAGAAATCATTTATCAGTCCTTTACTATGTGTAGGCATTGTGCCAATTACTTTACTTCAACATCATAGTTGACTTTCATAATCAACACTATGAAGAAAATATTTTTCTCATTTACTAGATGAGGAAATTTCAGCTCAGATAAATTATGTGATTTACCCAAGGTCACACAAATAGTAGGAGATAGAACCAAGATTTGAACATGGGTTTATTTCTTTAAAGCTTTAGTCCAAAACTACTGTGCTGTATCATCAAGAAGGATCAGACTGGGCTGAAGTTTAGATGGATGTTAAATAATTTTCTATGAAGCCACAGATATGAAATATTAAGTGTTATTTTAAAATTCTAGGTTAGATATTGATTAGATTGAGCCATATGAAATTATTCATATGTGGCTGTTTTTAATCTGTGAAATGGTAATTTCATATGATTTAACATCATTCCTTAACTAACAATATATTTTATCAAACTATATCACTAAGCTCAAAGAACTAAAATGCTTAACTTGAACAATTGTTTTCATTCATTTATTTATTCTTTTAATAAATATATTTAACCCTCCTGTATATCACAAAATACCAACTTGGTTGACTTAAACAACAGAAGTGTATTTCCCATCTTTCTGGAGGCAGGAAAGTGTAAGACCTATGTGCTTCTATTCCTGCTGAGAACTCTCTTCCAGGCTTACAGATGGCCACCCTCTCACCACATTCTCAAGGGTAAAGAGAGAGAAAGAGTGAGAGCAAGCTCTGTGGTATCTCTTCTTAAAGAAGATTAAAGCTATGAGATCAGGGCCCCACCTCCATTAAGGCCCTATCTCCAAATATAATCATATCTCAGAGATACTGTGCACTCAATTCCAGACCACCACAATAAAGCAAATGACTCCAATTAAATCATTCCCTAGTGCATATAAAAGTTCTGTTAACACTATACTGCAGCTTGTTAAGTGCTCAATCTCATTGTGTCTAAAAAAATGTAGAAGGACTTCCCTGGTGATCTAGTGGTTAAGAATCTGCCTGCCAATACAGGGGACATGGGTTCAATCCCTGAGCCGGGAAGGAAGACTCCATATGCTGAAGAGTAACTAAGTCCATGCGCTGCGACTACTGAAGCCCACACACCCTAGAGCTCGTGCTCCACGACAGGAGAAGCCACTGTAATGAGAAGCCTGCCCATCACGATGAAGAGTAGCCTCCACTCACCCCAACTAGAAAAAATGCGGGAGCAGCAACAAAGACCCAGCACACCCAAGAATAATAGAAATTAAAATAAACTAAATTTAAAAAAAATTTTTAATGTAGATACCTTAATTTAAAAATATTTTATTGCTAAAAACAAATGCTAGCCACATCTGATCCTTTAGAACTGTGATCTTTCTGCAGTAGTAACATCAAAGATCACTGATCACAGATCACCAGAACAAACATAATCATAATGAAAAAGTCTGAAATATTACAAGTATTATCAAAATGTGACCCAGAGACACAAAGCGAGCAAATGCTGTTGGAAAATGGCACTGATAGACAGGCTCAAGCCAGGGTTGCTGCAAACCTTCACTTTGTAAATTAAAAAAATGCAATACCTGCAAAGTGTAGTAAACTGAAGCACAATAAAATGACGTATGGGGGGAAGGGGGGCTGGGGGTTTGAAAATAAGAATTCGGTGGGGAGGTGAGAATATAGAAACTCTGTGAGCTCTTGAATACTGGGAAAGACAAACCCATGCCCAGAATATGTTTCAATCCTAACAAAGACAAGTTGTCACTTCCTCCAGGATGAAAGAGTTCCAGTCTAATCAATTTATTACCAAAAGTCATGTTCTCTTTGCTCGAGGACTGGTCTCGTTGAGGGTTCAGCGTTGGTCTGCAGCTGTGGTCAGCGTTGGTCAACATTGGTCCGCAGAATGTGTTTGGCTCACACACCCAGCAGTATCTGCAGGAGACGCATCAGCCGTGGTGAAAGGGAACTACCTTAACTGCCCCATTCATGGACCTGTTGTGCAAGCACCAGGGTGGACAGGGCAGGGCCTGGCTGGTACCACTTTCTGTGTGTTGTTTCGGGCCCCCTCTGCAAATGAATAGTGACGGTGGGCAATGATGTAGGTCAGCTTGAACCCACTGCCTGGAATCTATCCACATCCATCTTCCCAGACCTCTTTACCTCTGATCTAATGCTTTGAGATCTGTTTCCAACCAGCCAGACCTTTCACCACTTCCCAGGAGTCTATGTTTATCCTTATGTCAGATCATGTCTCCTGCCACACCAAGTTCCTGACAAAGTTTAGAATTTACTCCTTGAAGCTGGAAGGATTCCCAGCCCCCCAGTTTCCAGTGCCACCCATGAATGAATGTAGTGTGGTGACATTTATTTCTAGCTTGCCACACACTGAACTGACCCATGTGTGAGCCCCAGACTGGGTTTTTCTCCTCCGTCAGTTGGCCATAGAGAACTTCTCACATGGCCGTAGGGTGAGCTAGGGGTGAGGTGAGGGAGAGGAGAGGGAGCTGGGAAATTTGTATTTCATTTCCCATCAGTCTCCTAGAGAATATTAATTCACGGGCACACTGAGAAGGATGTCAACCTGGGAGCACTTTAGTCAGGAGTCTGGATGGATGTGGGCCAGAGCCACAGTACCTGCCACACTGGTGAAAGCCAGTTACAAAAGGGAAGTGAAAAAGTCCTATTCACCATATTAACCAGGAATAAATTTAATAATAAGGGAATAGAGCCTATATAAAGAAAGCTATAAAATCTTATTGAAGATCTTAAAATAAGGCCCAGAGAAATAGAGGAACGTATCATGTTCCCAGTAAAGAAAGCTTAATGCTGTAAAAGTATCAGTCCTCAAATTAACTTAGAAATAAAACACAATTCACCTCGGCATCCCTGTGCGTTTTGTGTGTTGAGGTGCTGAGGATGCTGGGAGTGCATGAAGCTATTTTGAAGCTTATATGTAAGTAATAACTATCTGGGAGTGACTAAGAGAAGTTTGAAAGAGGACCAGTATTTGGAGGGGTTACTCTACAACATTATGAAACTCCTTATATTATACTATACCTGTGTGTGTGTGTCATATACTACACTACACTATAATCTAAGCGATATGCCACTGACATTAATAGATAAAGAATAAAACAGAACTAGAAATAACTCAACAATGTATATAAGAACATAATATATGTAAAAGGTGGCGCTTTGATTCAATGTGAAGAGGGTAGTTTATAAAACCAATGACACAGAAAGAACTGGTTGGCCCTTGGGGTGGAGTTGAATGCTATATGTCAAACCTCACGTCATAAACAAAAATAAATTCCAGATGAAATACTCAAAAACTAAGAGTCTGGAGAAAGTTCAACACTTTCCACCTGAGAAGCAGGCACCCTGGTTCTGTCCTTGGGGAGGAGTGACCTTGAAGCCTCGTTGCTCCAAGCCTGGACGCTCCACATCCCCTGGAAAACTGATGATCGGGAAGGTGACCGCGGTGGGTGTTATGTCCCAGAACGCTTTTCCAAAATGAGCCTGTCGCCACACTGGGACAACGCATCCTTTTATCCTCGCTTCCCCTGCAAGCCTTGAAAAGTTCTTTAATGTCTCCAGACCTCAATTTCCTCACTCGTAAAAGATTGTGAAGATTCGATGAGATAACAAGGGTAACATTCTAAAAGAGTTCCTGGCACAGAATAAGTGCCCAATAAATGCTATGATTACTGTTATTATTACCATTATGGATATAGTCCTTATTTTCATCTGTCAAGGTATCATGTAAAACCAACTGGCCGTTACGAGAAAACATCCTCTGCAAAGTTCTGGACATCACCGGCTTCTCCTCTAATCATTAATGCACAGGCACTGGGCTCGCAGAACCAGCTAAAGCAGCGGGTCACGGCCACGTCCATTGCCAGCAGCACCTGCCTCCTGGTTCTTATTATAGTTACTATTATTGTTCTGCCAGCTCTGTGACTCTAACACCTGGCTATTTATTTTCCTTTAAAGTTTTTTTCAAAGCCTGTTATCTCACTCTTTGTGAAAATCCAACCTAACGAGGTCTATTTGTACCCTATCATTTGCTAATGTATTTTTTTTCCTGTTACACAATTTTTCTCCACTAACTCGGAGGAGAGGTAAGAAACCATGCCTGACTTGACCCTATCAAGTTCAACTAATCCACGTATCACGTTGTTCTCTTTTAATTAGACTTCCCAACAGTTTTCCCAGTTCCAAGCTGAGGCTCCTCAGGGATCTGTGAGATCTGAAAAAGATTTTCCATAAAGTAATCTTCGAAGAGCAGAAATTCTGAAACACATCCATTTTTGCCCTGTAACTGTGAAGTTTGCCCTAACGGGAGACCAGCTGTAGCCCTGCTACATCCCAGACTTCCCCAGGCCACATTGGAGTGGTCATTTCCAAGCCTGTTTGAGGTAGTGCCCAGGCTTATACTGAATTAGGAACTTGAGATGCTATCTCTTCTCTTTTAAATGGATAATGGGCTTTCAGCAGAGGAAGCTAACATTTATTAAACACCTACCGTGTGACTAGGCACTACAGTCCTCATATAAAGAACATTAGCTCAGTATTTGAACTGCCTCAATTTTTTAAAAATTGTGCTTAGTTTAAGATTCACAGGAAGTTGCAAACTACAGTACAGAAAGTTCCTATGGACCTTTCGCCCAGCTTCCTCCAACCATCAAGTCTTCTGTAACCATGACACATTGTCAAAACCAGGAAACTGACATTGGTATCATATATTAACCCAGATGCCACCTTAGTCAAATTTCACCTGAACTGCCTTCATGCAAGTCTGGCTCCTCATTTGCAGTTTGCAACTTTGGAAAGAAAATGAACATCTCCCTGCTTCAGCTCACTTGGCTGTAAAATGGAGACACTAATCATACCTATATCACAGGATTATTATGAGAATCAAGTAAGATTAGCTATTATTATTTGTGAATCCTTACAACAACCCTGTGAGGTAGAGACTTGGGAGACTGTTTGCAAAACTGTCTACCATTACCCTCCTTCTTTGGAGACTTTGTGTTTCTTCCCATCAGGAGATGGAGTCCATTCCCCACTCCTTGAATCTGGGTTTGGTGGTATGGACTTGCTTTGGCCTGCTGCATACAGCAAGGTGATGACGTGCTGGTTTTGCACCGATGTCTCAACAGGGCTAATGTTCTGTCTCTTTTTCTCTCTGAACACTGCTTCTACCATATGAACAAGCCTAGGCTAGCTAACTTCACGAGGAAAAACTTATGACCCAAATCACCCCTGTCACCTAGCAGCCAAATCCCCGAGGCAGAGCTTCCCTGCTGACCTGCAGCTAATTGTAGAGATTTGAAAGTCCATCGGAGACCAGAGTTACTCAACAGAGCCCAGCCTCAGTTTCCAGCTCAAAGTGAGCTAGAGGGAGGCTTACTGCTTACCACTGAAAGTCAGGGGTAGTCATGTGGCTATAGATAACTGAAACAGATATTATCATGAAAATGTTAACAGTAATCACATTATTAGATCATGATGAGAATTAATAAAATAATGAACATCAGACATTTAGTGTCCAACCCCTGAGACACCCTCAATACATGTTCACCGCCGTAATTGTCATCATTCACAGCAACCCATTCTACAAATGAGAAAACCAACATTTAGAAAAGCTTAGGAAGTTTGCCAGTAAGCCTGATTTCAAACACTGGTCTCATTCCAAAGCTGTGTGCTTTTCCTTGTGAGAAAATGTTTCTTTCTGCTTCCTCTGTCCTCACCCCATTGGGATGATGTTAAACTAATCCATCATAACTCAAATAGTTATAGACTGTAATATGGTCCTCACTCTTCCCGCTTCTCTGTGAGTCTGTAACAAACTTTTAAAAGGTGATTGTATGATCTTTAGTATAGACACACAAAGAAAGATATTTGATCTTTAAATTATTCATTTAAAAGGAAAACACTCAAATTAGAATTTTGAAGAACTGGTTCACATTTCAATGTAGGAACCAATGTCCCACAAAATCTCCACTACTGTTATCTTTAGGATAGTCTGGAATCCTGGGCAGAAGTCAACTGAATGTTGTTGAGAAAAAAATTGGAGGAAATAGGATCTTAAAGTTCTCGGTCGCCGTTGGTCTTGCAATGTCATGGTCCATTTCGGTTGGTCAGGTGAGGGGGAGCCTGTGGGCATGTGCTGGCATCACGTTAATGCAGACAAAAGAACAGACTTGCAACAGAGGCTATGGGGGAGAAAAGATGTGCAGATGCTGCCCTGAAGTGTCCCGCTACCAAGAAGCCAGACACAGTATGAGTGAGACGTCTGCGGAAAGGACACGGATGACTTGAATGTGGTAAGCTTTCATTTTACATTTTGATGAAAAGTCGACGATTTTTAGACTGTCCTAGATCAAACCATAGCTAAATGTAAAATGCGCAGAGTTGGGTTCATCTTGATTTTCCAATCACGTAGCCGTATTTATGGCCACGCTATGATTATTACCCCCACTCCCAGAGGAGTGATAAGTGTGCCCCTTCATATACCACTTAAGTTTGCATCCCAGTGAAGGAACCAGAAGGCAAAAACCCACCTGATATACAAGTAGTCCTTCAGCCACATGAGAATTAGTGGGATTCTTCCCCATTCAGTTCAGTTCAGTTCAGTCGCTCAGTCGTGTCCGACTCTTTGCGACCCCATGAATCGCAGCACGCCAGGCCTCCCTGTCCATCACCATCTCCCGGAGTTCACTCAGACTCACATCCATCGAGTCCATGATGCCATCCGAATGAGAATGTCTTGTATCAGGGAAGAAACTACTGGTAGTTCACTCAGTGTTCATTTTTTCCTTTTCACACTAGCAAAACTAATTTTATTAGGGAGCAATCATGTGCAAAATTAAAAAATAATAAACGTATTATCCTATCCTCCCCTACAGCTGAGAGTGACCATGCCACTAAGTTCATGAGAGTGGTACTTAGGCTAAAGTTATCAGGTGAGGTTTTTGCTGCTTTTCTTCCTCCTTCTTCCTTCCTGGAATGTAGGTGTGATGGTTGGAGCTATAGCAGCCAGTTTGCAATTATTTAATAGCTGAGCCACTTGACTCTTAGCCTGAGTTTTCTCATTTAGTAATTGAGCAGTCAATCTAACTTTCCTGTGCTTCCATTTCTCATTGGTAAAAATCAAGATAACAATAGTATCTGGTGGTTGATGAGGTTATCCACAAAAATGACCTTACAGAATGATTAGATATGGTGAGTTTTGTCTAATGTGCATTCTGTAGAAGTAGTAGGAGTAGATGTAATAATTGTAATAGGCACAATATTATTGGTAGTAACAATTATGATAATAAAGTGAGCTGAGGGTCAAACTAGAAAGCACTTAAAATGATGTTATGAGAAATTTTTCATTCCATGAAACAGATAATAATCTTAAGCAGGAGACCAACATGACTGCTTCCAAGTTATAAGAGTTACAAACTTCCAAGTTAAAAGTGTTACCTCCTCTCTGTAACCAGAATCTACACTAGCCATTTCTACGTATCAGTTAACCAAGCCAATGCCACTCCATGGCAAAGAACTCCCAAACCTATAATTAAAAGAGAAAAATGGAGACAGTAGAATGAACTATTCATAAGCAAACCTCATTTCATTTAAGGGGCTGACATTTATTCTGAAATTATGTCCTTATAATTCTTATAAGTTTTCTTTTTGTCATTTTAAAAACTGTTCTTTCTTTTATTAAATGTTAGAGGAGGGGTAAATATTATTCATAACAAAATAAGCAACAAACCTTATCGGTACCTTGGTTTTGTTTTAATCTGCAAGCCTAAGAATCACAACTCTGGAAAATAGGTTTAAATATTTCAGTGGATATACTCCCCACCTCCCACCCCTCTATTCCACAAATGAAAACAAAGTCGCCTCACTCAGTAAGGTAGTACATCACGAGTCAGAACTCAGGAAATTATCCCAGGCTTGTATACATGCATTTTGATAAAATGTAGACAGACGTCATATCAAGGTTAAATAGCATGCGGTATCTGTCCACTATGTAACTTGCTGGATTTTTTTAAACAAATGATGGTATATATGATTAACAATCTGCACTGGCCATTTACAAGAGTTTCTAGTCATGTACTAGACCAGTGTTCTCAGATTTTAGCATGCCTCAGAATCACCTGGATGGCTTGTTAAAACTGGGGTCATCAATCTCACCCTTCGAGTGTTTGATTCACAAGGTGTGGAGTGGTGTCTGAGAAATTTGAGTTGCTTGCAAGTTGACAGGTAAAGTTGCTTGCTCTGGGACCACACTTTGAGGATCACTGCTCCAGATAAAGAAAAATTGTGAGAGCAAATGTGAGTCACAGAAATATTTCTCACACACAAAAAAGTAATAGAATAAAAAGCATACTTTTAGTTTCATTTGTCTATAGAATATGTGTACCTCAGGGAATAAGTCAACTTGAAAGGAATCACTGGCAGTAATCTTATCAAATGATTTTATTAAAGCACTATCAGCGACTCCCCTGGTGGTCCAGGGGTTAAGAATTTGCCTTGTAGTGTAGGGCACGTGGGTTTGATCCCTGGTAAGGAACTAAGATTCAACATGATGCAACTAAGGCCTGATGCAGTTGAATAAATAAATAACTTTAAATAACAGAGAATTTCTTGATCGGAGGAGGAATCTTCATGTTGGGGCCAGGTAAATCATTCCATAGACAGTGGTCTCCTTCCAAGTCTGAACATCACGTCATTCTGTATCTTCACGCACATCCCTCTCTTGCTCCATCTGGACCTCGGATGTGGAGAGCAACTCTAAGAAGATGCAGTCTCCCGAAAGGTGGCTCTCTTCCAATCCTGCTGTCCAATGCCAACAACAGGCCCACTACATTTAGCAGAAGTAGAAAAAAAGAAAACACACAGTCCCACTCCAGGACACACCTGCAACCCACTGGACAGCCTACCAGCTTCCAAACAGTTCTTAGAAAAATTAGGCTATCTTTCATTAGCTGTCTATCATGTGGCCTCCACCAGGCTGCAGGATATGAGGGCCATTTAATTAGGCCCTGCACCATCTCTGGTGTGAAAAGGCTCTCAAACGCTTTGATTCCCCACTGCTTCGCAGCAGGAAGTTGTTGGCGATAATTGACATAGGATTTCCTTGTTAACCAGCAGCAGACATGCCGGATTAAAGCGACAGAGATCTCGAGAAGAAAGTGAAAGAGATAAGAAGCTCAGGAAGACTTCTGCTTATTTGGCACTTGAGGACGGGGAGGAAACAGCAATCACCCACTCAAGTGGCGACTCCCAGAGTGGAAGGGCGTCCCCTTATCAGACCCATTTCAGCTTGGCTGATCAAAGATTGACTCCCCGTAAAATCACATAGGCCTGGGGTTTGTTAGTTTATTAAGCGGCAGGTTTTCGGAATTATCACAGGTTTAAAGATGGATTGCAGTTTATGTGAAGGGGGAGAGGATTATCGGGTTTTCATCTTAACAATTATAAAATATCACAGCTGAAAGCTTGCTTGCAAAAGACATAATTTTCCACCGCCAACTAAACAGGTCATTGTGAGGCTGCGTGTAAGCGTTCTCCACGAGGGAGGAAATGCAGACAAATTAACTCTGGGGAGGAATGAAGATGAGGGGCCTCCAAACGCCTTTTTCCATTTCGGAAGCTGGTGCGATCTCATTGTCCCCTATGCGCTTCTATAGGTAATTATATTTAATTTCTTACTGGGGCCATTTAGGTCGGCTTGCATTCAAAGAAAGGGACAAGAGAAAGCAGCCGACTGAGATGTGTCTTTTAAAGCGGCTGTGATAAATGATACTGAAATAGATCCACACAAGGCAAGTGAAATGAAATGTCTGCTTTGGAGTAGAGACAATTATTGTATATCACTTAATAACTTAACCTTACAAGAGCACATGTGGCATTAATAAAGGGCTCAGAGCTGCAAAAGCATGTGATGGGACTTCCTTCTGACAACATATAGGTCCTGGAAGAGTGGGTCCATGAGACAGTTTTGCATGTCTGCTCGCCTGTGTACTTGACCATGGATCCATTCTTCAGATAAATACAACTGCTTGCATCCTTCTATTTTTTAAATTTGCATTTACTATTGTTCGGGTTATCAGAGAAATGTGTACTGATGGTAGAAAATCGAGAAAATCGAGCAAAATGTTAAGAATGAATAAAAATAATTCCCCCATCCAGGGCTAAGAACCAGAAAAATCCTGCAGGCTTTGTTGTTACCTATACACAAGTATGTAACATCTTGGAACATCAGGCTTACAATTTTTTAAAATCCATAGTTTACTGAACAACAGACCATGAATTCTTCCCATGCTATGCTGTTCTGTGCTTAGTCGCTCAGTCGGGTCCGACTCTGCGACCCCATGGACTGTAGCCTCCCAGGCTCCTCTGTTCATGGAATTCTCCAGGCAAGAATACTGGAGTGAGTTGCCATGCCCTCTTCGAATTTTCCCTATATTTAGTAACTATTACTTGAAGATTTGATTTTGAATCATGGTGTTGTGCTTGATAACATAATTTACTTGGCTCAATAGTTGGACATTTGGATTGCCATCAATGTTTTGCTATTATAAGCAAAACTGAAATGACTAGTTTTGAATGTAAATCTGCATGTTTCACTGCTCCTTTGGTAGCATTAGAAATAGAATTTCTGGCTCGAAGGGCATGGTCACTTTTAAGGACACTGATACCTACTCAAATCCGCAGATTTTCAACAGAGCTTGAAAATAATTGTCCTGGTGTTGAAGTCAGAAGCATTTTATGTCATTCACCCTGAAGCGAGAGCAAGTAACAGCAACTATTTCATCAAAAGAAGATCAGTCATTCTGTCCGCATCACTTGGGTCCTTTCGTGCTGACAACCTTTTTGTTAAGCTCTGTGACAGACTATGAGAATAAACAGTGGCTCAATAATCAAGATAATGGGGCCAAACTCTGAAGATAATCATGTCAATGTTAACGACCTAAACATCGAATACATCTTTTATCCAAGAAGTTCAAGTTCCTCCAAGAGCACCCAATTCATTATCATTCACAAGTGCAGATGGAATTGGTTGAGAAAACAACAACAACAAAAACCCTTAAAAGCAAACTGAAAGGGAAGCAGTGGGAGGAAGGAGGAAAAACTGATTCTGGACCATGTTTTGTTTTGTTTTTGTTTTTGTTTTTAACTCTCCGGGCTTGATCTACTGTAGAAAAGAGGTGGGGGAAGGGGTTGATTTTTTTTTTTTTTCCCATTGTAATTGTTCTATTTGCTGCTGAAGGACTGGAGCCAATCAGCCAACAACTCTTTGAGATTATCTTGAAAACGATAAAGCAAACATCATCTTTACTTTTTGCATCCTTGACAGCAGTCTTGTTTAAGTGGAGTTTCCAGTACAAAAGACCAGTTGTTCCTCATCTGAGGGATATTTAGTGTGCAGAAGATTGAGATGATCTGGGGTGTTATGTTGTTCCTGAATTAAAGAAAATGGTCTGCCTGGGCGGAAGTTTATGTTATGTGACTGTAGGGTTTTTCTGTGTAATTTATTTATGAAGAAGATGCACAAAAAGATGCTCTTGGTTGACTTTAAGTTCTTTGGAAAATACACACATCTATGAAAAAAAGATAATTTTGCCTATTTGTCTATGAAAGATAATATTTTTATTATTATCTATAGAAAAGATACTTTTAAGGTGTACATTTATCTGTGAAATTATTTTTATAAAACTCAATTCAGACATTGTCTGTCTGGTAAGAATAATGTATTACAAGCAACATCTAACTGTTCAGTATTTTGAAGCCACTTACATTTCTCCATCTATGAGCAAAGGTAAAAAATGGTTATTCACCTCTCAGCACCAGAGACTAAACCTCACTATATTGAAATCACATTGAGCCCAAACACAAGGTACCACATTGTCAGAAATTAGCCTGTTTCTGCCTGGGGTAAAATAAACATGCATGAATCTACTTTATCCCAAATTTTCTTTTCCTGTCCTTTTTATCTTAGGTAATGTCTATTTTACACGACAAAATGCAATGAAGTTGCTTTCCACAATGTAATCTAGGGAACTGAGACATTTATAAATCCTGCTGCTATAGTGGTAACTCTGACTTTCAACACTTTACCCCATTTGAAGGGCTGAAGAGTAACCAGCCTCCTTGTCCCTGAGTCCTGCTGATGGGAGAGACTTAGAAATCATTTCAGCAGCCAGGGCTGTTTTGCTCAGAGAAACATCTGTCCAGAGGAGGAAGCAGGGAGTATCACTGACTGAAATAAAAATCAGCAGGAACATCACCTTCTCAATCTGGTCCCCAAGATTGCCTTGGGGAGGATGGTCCCTGGAACCCCTGGTAATTTAGGGTGTAGAAATCAGAGACAAATGGAGCTCGCTGTAATCGTTTTCTCATCACCATCTTGGGAAATTTCCAGCAAAGGTCTGGGAGAATAATACAATGCCCCTGGTACTAGTAATACAGGCTGACTCGCAGTGCAGCTTTCACAGTGCCGTAGAGGAGAATGAAAAATCTAAGCTTGAGCCTAAGACTGTATCTGTAAAGGACATGCTCAGAGAATGTCAAGGAGCTCTTTCTAAATAGCACTGGTCAATTCTGCTTTTCAAATTAGGAAAAGTTTGTATTTCTAAGTTGTACACAGGGGAATCCCAATTTTCAATCACTTATAACTTTGGGGCCCAACAAAGCAAGATTTGCTTTAAAAATTCTTTCATCAGGGAGGGCCTAAAGATTGATTTTATTTTATTATTAAATTGCACATCCTTCATTCATGAGATAAGGGACATTAATTTACATATGCTATATATATCATACGGCATATATAATAGAATGACATGTTATAATGGTAATACATACAGCAAAAGAAGACGAAAAATGTGGGCATTTTAGAAATTGTCATTTCTGAATTTTTGAGTCCTTCTGTAGAAGATATCCTGTATGAAGATTCCTCTGCAAGTTTGCTGGAATTTCTCCAGCAGATCAAGTCAAGACAGCTTTCTCAAAGGGGAGCTGATTTCTTAACACCGGTAATGAAAGTCACTCACATGTATCAGTGGCTTCCTGTGTTATGTCAGGCGAGTTTTAAGTGTTTTGTCTCTATGATCTCATGTAATTATCATACCACCCGATGTTTGAAAACAAATTTCTCTAACTGAAAGTCTTCATTTATACATTTGTTTAGAAAGCGGGAGTGGGTGTCTACCATTTGTCAGGCACTGCGCCTGAGTGTTGAGGATTTGAAGATGAAAAAAACAAAAAAACCCCTGAGCACATGTGTGAAAAGCAGAGCCTGAGACAGGAAAGCGCAAGAGAGCGTCATGTGAAGGAGGCAGGACCCTGAGTTTAAGCACGAGCTTCTGGCTCACGGGGACTTGGACGGGAATCCCAGTTCTGCTGCTCAGTGCTGGGTGCCTCGGGCAAGCTCTGTAGCTTCTCTCAGCCGTGGTTACCTAGTTCCTCAGGTGACAGTGATGCTACCAGTGTTAAAAATAGAAATAAAAGCTTATTTTGAATAAAAATAAGATTATTATTATTTTCATTGTTATTTATTTTTATTATCATTTTTTATTATTTCTATTACTGTTAGTGCTGTGACAGTTTAGTAAAGTATGATGAAATTACCAAAATAATTTCCAGAACCAGAAGCTTCCACCTCTAACATCAATACTTTGTCACTGATCTTATCAGATTTTCTAGAGGTTCCCACGGGATGCAGGCCACCTCTGATACGCGATCACAGCTTCTTCAGTCTGTAGAGAGAGGGAGGAACCTCCAGCTCTCTCACTCAGGAAGGAACACTTTCTTTCTGAGATAGTGGTTTTTTAAACGTGTGTGTTATTTTAAAATCTGACTTGTCTTAAAATGTCCTTTCCTTACAGACTGATGGAGACACTAGGAAACACTTGTGAATGAGTTTATTTAGCAAAATTAAAAGCTGACAATCCTATGTGGAGGGACCTTCACCCCAAACTTTTAAAAATAATTTTGTTGTTTTTGGTGTTAAAAATAAATAAGTAAAAATTAAAAAAAAAAATAATTCTCTTGCTTCACAAAGTCTGGGAACCCCTGGTTCCTACAAAGTATTCTTTCCAGCAAAGCCTAAAGCCAACTCTCTTCCCAGAAAAAAAAAAGTGGTTGTTTTGGTCTGTTTTTATTTTTTCAGTGGCAAATGAAACTTTTGTAATGTCTTCTGCGGCAATGTGGCTTTGAATTGAGGATTCAGTTTTCTAAGGGATGCATCTGCTTTTAATGACTTAAATGCTGGGATGGAACAGATACATCTTTCTGGTCTGGCTTTTCTTAAATAACCAAAAGTCTTCATGATAAAGACAGCAACCATCTAATAGAGAAATAAGTCTAAGACAAAGTGCTGTGACTGCATGGTGTCGCCTCCCTGACAACCTATAAATGGACCATATTGATGAAGTGAATGGGATTCTCTCTGGTCATTTTCAACTAGAAACTAATAAGTCCCGTCATGATATCAGGCATGCAATAACCTCGGTTAAAACTAGGCTCATCAAATAAATCACTCAGGAATTTTTCTATTTCTTTCTCTGGACACATTGCACATCTGTTCAATGAAAGGAGAAAAGAAGCAATATTTCTTTGATCAGGCTTTTTTTTAATATTCTTGTATCTGTCCCCAGGGATGCTATCTTTTCAAGTGGGTGCAGATAGTACATCACTTTCTAATGAATGTAGAGAATTTATGAATTTAAGCTATAAAACTAAATATGAAGGATTTGAGTTCATCTCAATCTATATTTTACATTGTCATGAGAAAATAAACTGGACCACAAAGCTGTATTGTGCCCTGTTCACTAAATCTCCTGATCTCTCATAACCTTTCCAATGTGTTCCATTTGTGGCCACATGTGCAAGGGGATACAAACAGATGATCGCTTTGTACTATATTCCCCAATATGTTTAAATACATGTAACGCTTTTCAGACCCTCTGAGCTGCGGACAGTGAGTGCTTGGCCAAAGCATCAGACATCAGCCTCAGCTAATATTGTCATATGTTAACATCTTACTGATTCTGTTAATATTTTCTAGGTATTGGATAAACTTTGAATTTTTTGAATGGACATGGTTGTCATCCTGTGTGTTGAGGATCTTAAGAGCCCTAGGTCAGCTCCTTGAGTCTTTAAGGAATTATGGAGAGAAGATGATGTCTTTTCTGCTTGTAAAACAGGAAACAGCAGAAGCTAGACAACTAGGAAAGCTAAGATTTCCTGAATATGGAATAAACAGTGAATGAAAAGGCAGAGCCTCTGGTTCCTTGGACCTGTATCGAGTGGAGACCAGTATGGGAAAGAGGGAGCAGGAATAGGAGCAGGTGGATCTAAGTTCAAATCCCAGCTCTGCCACCTGCCAGCTGTGTGGCAGGACAATTATGTAAACCTTGAATTCCTCATTAGTGAATCTGGGATAATGGAGATTGCACAGAATTTTGTAAGGAATTAAATAAGTTAAGGTTTAGGAAACATTGGGCATCTTGCCTGCTCTGTGGTAAGTTCTCAGTGAATCTAAGTTCCCTTTCTTCTCCTGTGTTTGAGGCTCAGCCTTCCTTGCAAGCTATGTGACCCTGAGCAAGATATTTAACCTTGCTTCCTCCTCTGCAAAAATAGAGATTATTATAAAATACATCTTGTAATGTTGTTATGAGCGGGATCTCAGGTATAAACACCTAGAACAGTGCCTGAGTTATCGTATTATTTACTGTTATTTATTTACTATTTACTGTTATTTGTGACTGTTCCTTTAAAAAAATTCTTAGATTATTTCTATTATTCAATCACCATTATTTTTCCTCTTCTTGCTTTTTATTGGGCTTCTGGTTCTTCATCTGGAAAATGAGGGGGCTGGACGTGGTAATGTATCCATCTCTTCTAGATCTGAGCTGTTATGACTTAATACGTGAAATAACATTTGTAAGAGCCAACTTACCATCTATGAATTGTCATACAGTGGAAGTTCAAAGTTTTGTAATCTGCATTTTCTGCCAGGGCTTTCTCCTCAAAAGAGTAGCAATAATCATGATTTACTGAGTGTTCACTACATGTTTACTTTTCTAATAATTTCTTTCAGTTTGGAATAATTATAGATGTACAGAAAGGATGAAAAGAGAGGACAAAGTTCCTACCTGCCTTTCACCGTGTTTCATTTCTGCAAAGGTTAACATCTTACGTCACCATGACATATTTGTCTAAACAAAGAGACCAATGTTGATATATTACTATTAACTAAGCTCCAGACACTACTTGAATTCTGCCATTTTCTCATAAATGTCCTTTTTCCTGTTCCGGAGAAACAGTGACTTGTTTCTCAATCTTTTCTTGTTTTTCATAACCTCGACAGTTTGGAGAACTACTGATCAGGTGTTTTTTTCAATTAATAATGAGTTAATTAATTTTGGCTCTGCACGCAGGCTTTCTCTAGCTGCGGTGAATGGGGGCTACTCGCTAGTTGCAGCGGGTGGGCTTAATGCAGTGGCTTCTTTTGTTGCAGAGCATGAGCTCCAGAGTATGAAGGCTTCAGTAGCCGCAGCTATAGGGCTCCAGAGCGTGCAAGCTTCAGTAGTTATGGTTTGTGGTCTTAGTTGCTCCAGCATGTGGGATCTTCCCTGACCAGGGATTGAACCTGTGTTTCCTGCATTGGCAGGAGGATTCTTAACTACTGGACCACCAGAGAAGTCTTGGTTAGGTGTTTTGTAAAATGTCTCTCAATTTGGGTTTGTCTGATATTCTTTTCATGATTAGTCGATGAGTTGGGGGAACATCCTACAAAGGTGAAATGCCCCTCTTATGACAACATGCAATATCCATGTGACATCCTGAGTGATGTTACTTGGCATACTTTTAATGGAGTACCACTGTACACATCTGTCACAAGCTTCTCCTTTCCATAGCTGAGGCATAGTTGAATGGTTTTCACCTTCAATAATTATTATGAAGAAAGCTTCTAGAAACATTCTCAAACAGGTTTTTGTGTGAACATAAGTTTTTCTTTCAGTTGAGTAAATACCTAAGAATAAGATTATTGAGTCATATGTCTAGTGTACATTTAATAAGAAACTGCCAGCCAGTTGCCAAAGTTATTGTATTGTTTTGTATTTCAACAGCAGTGTAGGAGAGTTCTAATTCTTCACATTCTCTGCCAGCATTCAGTATTTTCAGATTAAAAAAAAATAGCCATTCTAATTAATATGTTGTGGTTTCTGAATTATAGTTTTAATTTGCATTTCCCTAGTGGCTAATGATCTAAGCCACAGTCAGCTCCCGGTCTTGTTTTTGCTGACTGTATAGACTTCTCCATCTTTGGCTGCAAAGAATATAATCAATCTGATTTCAGTGTTGACCATCTGGTGATGTCCATGTGTAGAGTTGTCTCTTGTGTTGTTAGAAGAGGGTGTTTGCTATGACCAGTGCATTCTCTTGGCAAAACTCTATTAGCCTTTGCCTTGCTTCATTCTGTATTCCAAGGTCAAATTTGCCTGTTACTCCAGGTGTTTCTTGACTTCCTACTTTTGCATTCCAGTCCCCTACAATGAAAAGCACATCCTTTTTGGATGTTAGTTCTAAAAGGTCATGTAGATCTTCATGGAACCGTTCAACTTCAGCTTCTTCATTGTTACTGGTTGGGGCATAGGCTTGGATTACTGTGATATTGAATGGATTGCCTTGGAAACGAACAGAGATCATTCTGTCATTTTTGAGATTGCATCCAAGTACTGCATTTCGGACTCTTTTTGTTGACCATGGTGGCTACTCCATTTCTTCTAAGGGATTCCTGCCCACAGTAGTAGATATATGGTCATCTGAGTTAAATTCACCCATTCCAGTCCATTTTAGTTCACTGATTCCTAGAATGTTGATGTTCACTCTTGCCATCTCCTATTTGACCACTTCCAATTTGCCTTGATTCATGGACCTAACATTCCAGGTTCCTATGCAATAGTGCTCTTTACAGCATCAGACCTTGCTTCTATCACCAGTCACATCCACAGCTGGGTATTGTTTTTGCTTTGGCTCCATCCCTTCATTGTTTCTGGAGTTATTTCTCCATTGATCTCCAGTAGCACATTGGGCACCTACCGACCTGGGGAGTTCCTCTTTCAGTATCCTATCATTTTGCCTTTTCATACTGTTCATGGGGTTCTCAAGGCAAGAATACTGAAGTGGTTTGCTATTCCCTTCTTGTGAAGGGAATGCCATTCCTTTCTTGTGAAGAAAGTAGGAAACCACTAGACCATTCAGATATGACCTAAATCAAATCCCTTCTGATTATACAGTGGAAGTGAGAAATAGGTTTAAGGGACTAGATCTGATAGATAGAGTGCCTGATGAACTATGGACGGAGGTTCGTGACATTGTACAGGAGACAAGGATCAAGACCATCCCCATGGAAAAGAAATGCAAAAAAAAAAAAAAAAAAAAGGCTATCTGAGGAGGCCTTACAAATAACTGTGAAAAGAAGAGAAGCAAAAAGCAAAGGAGAAAAGGAAAGATATAAGCATCTGAATGCAGAGTTCCAAAGAATAACAAGAAGAGATAAGGAAAGACTTCTTCAGCAATCAATGCAAAGAAATAGAGGAAAACAACAGAATGGGAAAGACTAGAGATCTCTTCAAGAAAATTAGAGATACCAGGGAAACATTTCATGCAAAGATGGGCTCGATAAAGGACAGAAATGGTATGGACCTAACAGAAGCAGATGATATTAAGAAGTGGTGGCAAGAATACACAGAAGAACTGTACAAAAAGATCTTTACAACCAAGATAATCACAATGGTGTGATCACTCACCTAGAGCCAGACATCCTGGAATTGAAGTCAAGTAGGCCTTAAAAAGCATCACTATGAACAAAGTTAGTAGAGGTGATGGAATTCCAGTTGAGCTATTTCAAATCCTGAAAGATGATGCTGTGAAAGTGCTGCACTCAATATGCCAGCAAAGTTGGAAAACAGCAGTGGCCACGGGACTGGAAAAGGTCAGTTTTCATGCCAATCCCAAAGAAAGGCAATGCCAAGGAATGCTCAAACGACCGCACAGTTGTACTCATCTCACACACTAGTAAAGTAATGCTCAAGATTCTGCAAGCCAGACTTCAGCAATACGTGAGCCATAAACTTCCAGATGTTCAAGCTGGTTTTAGAAAAGGCAGAGGAACCAGAGATTAAATTGCCAACATCAGCTGGATCATGGAAAAAGCAAGAGAGTTCCAGAAAAACATCTATTTCTGCTTTATTAACTATGCCAAAGCCTTTGACTGGGTGGATCACAATAAACTGTGGAATATTCTGAAAAAGACTGGAATACCAGACCACCTGACCTGCCTCTTGAGAAACCTATATGCAGGTCAGGAAGCAACAGGTAGAACTGGACATGGAACAACAGACTGGTTCCAGATAGGAAAAGGAGTATGTCAAGCCTGTATACTGTCACCCTGCTTATTTAACTTATATGCAGAGTACATCATGAGAAAAGCTGGGCTGGAAGAAGCACAAGCTGGAATCAAGATTGCCGGGAGAAATCTCAATAGCTTCAGATATGCAGATGACACCACCCTTATGGCAGAAAGTGAAGAGGAACTAAAAGCCTCTTGATGAAAGTGAAAGAGGAGAGTAAAAAAGTTGGCTTAAAGCTCAACATTCAGAAAACAAAGATCATGGCATCTGGTCCCATCACTTCATGGGAAATAGATGGGGAAACAGTGTCAGACTTTATTTTTCTGGGCTCCAAAATCACTGCAGATGGTGATTGCAGCCATGAAATTAAAAGACGCTTACTCCTTGAAAGGAAAGTTATGACCAACCTAGATAGCATATTGAAAAGCAGAGACATTACTTTGCCGACTAAGGTCCGTCTAGCCAAGGCTATGGTTTTTGCAGGGGTCATGTATGGATGTGAGAGTTGGACTATGAAGAAAGCTGAGCACTAAAGAATGGTACTTTTGAACTGTGGTGCTGGAGAAGACTCTTGAGAGTCCCTTGGACTGCAAGGAGATCCAACCAGTCCATTCTAGAGGAGATCAGTCCTGGGTGTTCATTAGAAGGACTGATGCTAAAGCTAAAACTTCAATACTTTGGCCACCTCATGTGAAGAGTTGACTCATTGGAAAAGATTCTGATGCTGGTAGGGATTGGGAGCAAGAGGAGAAGGGGGATGACAGAGGATAAGATGGCTGGATGGCATCACGGACTCGAGGGACGTGAGTCTGAGTGAACTCTGGGAGTTGGTGATGGACAGGGAGGCCTGGAGTGCTGCAATTCATGGGGTCACAAATAGACAGACATAACTGAACTGAACTGAGTGAGTGGCTAATGATTCTGAGCATTTTTCACAAGCTTATTTGCACCATATATCTTCTTTGGTGAAGACTTTTCTTCAAATACTTTGCCCATTTCCTAAGAAATATTTTTCATTTTCTCATTATTGAGGTTTGAGAGTTCTTTATAAGAATTATTGATATTAATACAAGTCCTTTATTAGATGTGTGCTTTGCAAATATTTTTTTCCTAATGTGTGGTTGGGTTTGTCTTTGTTTTTTAATTATCTTCACTGTGTTTTGAAGAGTAGGTCTTAATTTTGATAAGGTCAAATTTATCATATTTTTTCTTTTATGGATCAAGATTTTGGTTTTGAAATATTCACTACCCAGTGTCACAAAGGTATGCTTGTCATATCTTCTAAAAGTCTTTACATTTTATATTTAGATCAGTGGTTCATTTTAAGTCAGTCTGTACAAAGTGTGAGGTATGGATTGTGGTTGTCTTTCACTGTATATAGGCACTGTTCTCTGAAGAGACCATCCTCTTCCCATCAAATTGCCTTTGCACCTTTGTCAAAAATCAATTAATCATATATGTGTGGATCTGTTCCTGCACTCTGTATCTTGTTCTATTGATCAATATCTCTGTCATTTGTCTCTCATCATTTTTATTTTATTTTGCTCTGTTTTGTTTGCATCTGGAACTGCCTTGCTGGTCCATTTGTGTAAAAACAAACATTTCTTCAAACAGAGGGTTTCCATTCATAAACCAGAAGCTACACATGAACCTCCCTTCTATCACTCTTGACCAGAGAGAAAATTAGTCTAAGATTCAGTTAAACTAAACAGTCTCATCACTGAAGTTCCAAAAAGATATTGATTAAAAAATAAATAAATAACAGTACATTTGATAAAATAATCCCATGATGGAAAAAGTTAGAAAGAGGGTGGAGCCACAGGGTGGGATCCAGAAAGATTGTTCTATCTGGCCTGCCTCCCCTGGCCCCTAAACACCTGAAAATAGTGGATACACGTTCTCCCTCCAATATTACAGGACTGTCAGGAAACTAATCCTGAAAATTAATGGTGATTCCATGATATTCTTTTCATAACCATCAAGAAAAAGCCTTGATGAGGGCTTTGCAAAGATCAAGTGTTGGGAAAAATACCTTCCAGGAACCTCAAATCTCTCTTTTTGAATCATTTTTTATTCAAATAAGTGTGCCCTAAATTTAAAAATTGTGACCAGTCAATGTAAATTATTTTTGATTGATCTGGTTGGACTATATAGAATCATTCAAGTTCATTATATATTTATGTTTTTAAAATAATATTTGTGTATAGTTTTTTTCGAACACAAAAGTTCTATTTATGACTGAACAAAAACACTGCACATATTTTTTTTAATGCAAGGAACTTGCTTGGGATAACTTCAAGCAGGCAATTTGGAATATAATCTCAGACTGCAAATCCAGTTTGTGGCAGAGTTTTCACCCATCAGGCCCAGGGTAAGGGGGAAACTTATCAAAAGAAATAATACTTTCCAACAATCATTAACTATTCAAACCTCTCCAGTTTGGACTGATACAAAAGAAAGGGACATTTTATCCTTCCATTCACGTTTAGAGGAGCCCTGTTACAACATCCCTTCGCCTCATATGGACTTGGTTGTAGTGTGAGGCCAAGCGTGTTTTCTGAAATTCAAGCATTTTCAGTAAGAACCTGATATGACCCTGCTGAGCTGTTAGACACCTGTTCAGCCTGTCCCCCAACCCCAGAATGACAAAGGAGGGCTGTCAAACAAGAAGGCCTTGAATTAGTCCAACAGAACACACCTTTGTGGGGGCCCTTGGGGACTCTGGCTTAATGAATAAAAAAGAGTGATTTATAATTAGCCCAGCAATTGTGCCTGAATGGGTGTTTCCAAAGTGATTGAAATGTGTGCCTTAACCAAATTGCAAAATGCCTATCATTCTAATTATACGTGGGGTTTTTTGTCCCCCTACTTGGAAAACCTATTTTCTATAGACAAAAGGCAAAGGGGTGAGAAACAGCTATTTTTTAAGAACCTACTATGTGGTCATCATGTTGCATTTGTGACCTCATCTTAGCTTTGCAGAACTGCCTAGAAATAGGTAGTAAATTCCAAATGGGTGGGGTTCAAAAGTGAGGTTTGCTCTATTTTTTTTTATCGCAAAGAAATGATGACACTTCCTAAAAACTGTACTGCCTCTTAGGGTCACTATAGCCCATAATAAGTACTGTACTATGCTTAGTAGCTCAGCTGTGTCTGACTCTTTGTGACCCATGGACTGTAGCCCACCAGGCTCCTCTGTTCATGGGGATTCCCTAGGCAAGAATACTGGAGTGGGTTGCCATGCCCTCCTCCAGGGCATCTTTCCAATCCAGGGGTCAAAACCAGGTCTCCCTCCAGCATTGCAGGCAGAGTCTTTACCATCTGAGTCACCAGGGAAACCCAAGAATACTGGAATGGGTAGCCTATCCTTTCCTCCAGGGGATCTTCCCGACCCAGGAATTGAACCAGGGTCTCCTGCATTACAGACCGATTCTTTACCAGCTGAGCTACCGGGAAAGCCCAATAAGTACTATTAAGTATTTAATGAACACACTCTGGAATTTCAGGACTGTAAGTCTCTATCCAAGTTAGGTAACCCAGTTACCTGCCTCATCCAGGGTGCTTGTCCTCTGATGGGTGAAATCAGATATTTTTATGATATTCCTACCAAGATCTGCTCCAATGGACTTAATAGCCCACAAATTTACCAAGTCAGTTCTGAAAAGCCAGAGAGAGGCAGAGGTGGAGACTGGTGAAATTTGGTTCTTACTGCCTATGAATGTGGTCCCTGTTCATAAATATTCATGTCCCCTCCCTACTTAAAATCCTGACTGGACTGCCCCTTGCCCCAGCTTGGATGAAATGCAGACCCTTGACCATGGCATCCAAGGCCTTGCATGATCTCACCTCTTCCTGCCTCTGCCTGGGTTCTCCTGTCCCCTGGTCCCCCCACACTCAGACCCCTCCCTGACCCCATGCTCTTGCTGCAGCTCTTTCGTCCCACTTTTGGTCCTTTTCATCCCTCAACTTTTGACTTAAATTTCCAAGAGTCCTTCCTTGATCGTTTCCAGGAGATTCCAGAATCTCATTAGGTTCTGTTTTGCAACTACCTGTTTCTCTTATAGCATTTACTACTATTTGTAATTATATAGTTATACATGTATACGGGCTTCCCAGGTGATGTCTGCCAGTGCAGGTTAGATGAAAGAGACACAGGTTCGATCCTTGGTTTGGAAAGATCCCCTGCAGGAGGGCATGGCAACCCATTCCTGTATTCCGGCCTGGAGAATCCCATGGACAGAGGAGCCTGGCAGGCTATAGTCCATGGGATCGCAAAGAGTCAGACATGACTGAGTAACTAACACACACAGGCCTTGCACCACTGCAGGCTCTGGCCACGAGACAGTCTTTGCTATGAAAGGAGTCCAGCACATAGGACTGCTTATAGTTTCTGTCCAGTGGGACTGGAAAGTCTGGCCACCCAGATGCAGCCCTGTGAACACTCGATGTCCTGCTTTCAGATCTGAGGAGCTCTGGGCCCAGCCACAGGCCCACAGGCCTTTTGTCCTCTCGCCGTAATCAGATGGTTAGCCAGGGAGCTGCCATGCAGGCTGAAACTCATGTTTGCTGCTGGCACCATAACCAGAATCCCTAAGGGAGGATCCACAGAAGCTGATTGAAACTCTGAGCCAGTCTAGGCAAAAGGGGAAGGGGGTAGGTTTCAGGAAAAAGAGGATGGAGGAAGAGAAAGAGGAGGAGAAAAGGGCAGGAAAGAGAAGGAGGAAGACCACAGCTCCTGCTTGAGAGCTTTCTGGGTGCAATGCACCATGCCAGGAGCAGGTATCTCCTTTACACTCCTCAATCCCCTTTGAGACAAGAGGACACTGAGCCTGATGGAAATGATGTAGATGCCTGAAGTCACCCAGTTCTCAGTATCGGAGGTGAGATCAGATTTATTTAAGATAAGGGAATCATTTTAAAACAAATCCCTCTTGGCTGACAAGCTGGCATCTTCTGCATACACAGGTCCATTCCTCTTTGGTGAGTCTCTTACACACCCGCCTTTTACAGAGCATAGAACCCACCCTACAAATCTAGAAGTAGCTAAAGGGAAGACATGGGCAAAAATGTGCTGTAGCCTTAGAGGCCCATGGGGAAACCAAGGCTGGGGTTCTTGCTACAGCACCCTCGCCCCCTACTCCTGCCCACGTGCTAACTACAGAAATGATAATGATGAGTGATGTTGATCGTGATGATAAGACTTTGATTTAATGAGTGTTCACTGCGTGCCAAGCCCTAGAACTGAGAACTACTAGAATTGACCTCCCTGGTGGCTCAGATTGTATATAATCTGCCTGCCATGTGGAAGATCCGTGTATGATCCCCAAGTTGGGAAGATCCCCTGGAGAAGGGAATGGCAACCCACTCCAATATCCTTGCCTGGAGAATTCTATGGACAGAGGATACTGGTGGGCTACAGTCCCTGGGGTCGCAAAGAGACAGGCATGACTCAGTGCAAACATACTTTACAGATACAGAAACTGAGGCACAGCGAATCACACAGATAGGAAGCTAGGAAGACTTAGGACCAGGGCCATCTGCCCCTAGTAAGAGCCCATGATCACTAGTCCCATTTCTCCACTCTAAGGAAGAGCTGTTGAAAGGAAGACCCATGATATTTAAAATTGCTGGTTGTTGCCCAAATGTCACCTCTCTCCTGATTGGGAGGCTCCAAGTTTTGTATCGATGGTCCCAGGCCACATGCAAGCCTTGGAACAAGCTGTCCCAAGTCTGTTATGCTTTAGGACCCAACTCAGCTGCCACCGGACCCCAGAAGCTTTCCCAGAGCCGCCCTGCCCCCTCGGAATGAGCTTCTCTCTCCCCTGGGCCCAGAGCCAAGGGTGATGTGCTACATTCTACTCAGGTTTCCCTGTCCCTCCCTACTCCAGCCCACCATGTCACCGAGAGCAGAGACCATGTTGCTTCCACTTAGCTATGCCTTGTCCCTCCTTGGCTCATAGCAAGTGCAAAGAAAATCACTTCTGTCTGGGTTAAGGAAGGGATTTGACATGGAACCCATTCCAAAGAGGGTGGCTGCCATTTTGCTGCCCAGCCACAGAAACTTGTTTCTTTCTAACAGTGATGGGATCTGAGCACCCATGGGTACCCAGGTGTCTCCTTCAGTCTCAGCCTATCTGTTTCTTCCCTGGGACCATGTGGTATCAGCTGTTGTTGTCATCATTGTTCAGTCACTCAATCATGTCTGACTCCCTATGACCTCATGGATTGCAGCACGTCAGGCTTCCCTGTCCTTCACCATCTTGTGGAGTTTGCTCAAATTCATGTCCGTTGAGTCCACCCAACCATCTCATCCTCTGCCACCCGCTTCTCCTCCTGCCCTCAATCTTTCCCAGCATCAGGGTCTTTTCTAATGAGTCAACATCAAAGTATTGGAGCTTTGGCTTCAGTATCAGCCCTTCCAATGAGTATTTAGGGTTGATTTCCTTTAGGATTGACTGGTTGGATCTTCTTCCTGCCCAAGGGACTCTCATACTAGACTTGACTTTCACTCTTCCCCTGCTTGGCTAATTGACTTTGAATAGATCATTTGATTTCTGCTTCTCAGTTTTCTCATCTGCTAAGTAAGCATAGTGATGTGGTGAGGATTGAGGCATAAATAATGCTCAGCTGTTGGCATTTTGGATTTGCATATAGAGCCACACCCACTACCTCACCCCTGGGAAACCCAGTTGACTGGGTGGTGGCCACCCCCACTCAGGTAATTTGTCCCAGTACACAATTTCCTCTGTGCCCTGTGGTCCATGGCAGTGGCTGTCCCCCGCCTTACCCACTCACACAGCCTGTACTATACAGGCTTGGACTCCCCAGACCAGGAGTGTGAGCTGCCCATCCATTCAGCAGCCACTCTGCCTGGCAGAGATGCTGATGTCAGCTCCAGGCTGCACTACTTGGATGAAGAAGGCAGCCATTGAGTGTAACACACCTGTGGGACCTCCCCCAGGGAATTCCCGAGAGCGAATCCCTAGATGACGATTTTGTAGTGGAGAGTTAGGAAAGGGAGCTCAATGGTCAACCTACAAGACTAGGGGATTCAGGGGGCAGAACTTTGTTCCTAGGTTACCTCTGACACCATCTCCTGTAGATCATTCTTGTCCTGAGCCTTTAGCAAGCTCCTCCTAAATGCCGTGTACCAAGTAACACCCAGGAAATGGAGGGTAGAGGGGAAGAAATAGCTAAACAAATGAATCAGGTCAACAGGTGGAGGTGACCTCACTAAGAGGGTGGGGAAGAGGTGAGATGTCAGGCTGGCTTTGGGAGGAGGGTGCCTCCGAGATTCCCCCAGCTCCTTTCTTGCCCTCACATCAGTGAATGACTGATTCAAGTGCCTGTGTGTGTCTATGTGCTCAGTCATGTCTGAATCTTTACAGCCCCCATGGACTGTAGCCCACCATGCTCTTCTGTCCACAGAATTTTCCAGGCAAGAATACTGGAGCCGTTTGCCATCCTTCTCCAGGGGATTTTCCCAACCCAGGGATCTCTTGCGTCTCCTGCATTGTCAGGCTGATTCTTTACCAGCTGAGCCACTGGGGAATTTAGGTACAGGGAACCACATTAAAAGCCAGACCCTTGATTGTTCCAACATCCTGACCATGGGGTTTTGCCTCCGGTTAAGAGCAAGGCACTGGGAGTCAGATTCACCCAGGCTGAAACCCCTGCTCCACTGCCTGGACCAAGCACCTTAACTTCTCTGAGCCTCTGTGCTGTGACATAAAATGAGGACAGCCAGTGCCTACTACAGCGTGTGAGATCATGCAGGCAGCATGCCAGCACAAATGCTCAGTAAATGTGAGCTGTTCCGGTGAGGAGGAGCCCACTGGCCCTTGAATGCTCCAAGCAAACCAGGTGGGACACATGTGGGAGACTCCGCCAGCAAAGCTGGGTGACCCATCACAGCCCAGGGTGGGGAACTTAGCCAGAAGAGCTGGAAGGTACCTGCCAGGGGTCTGGAAGAGAAAGGCTTCCAGAGGTCAGATTTAAAGTGATGAAGTGAGTGAGAAGACAAGCAGGGAGAAAATGGGGAGCTTCAGAAAGAAAATTGGGTTGGGTTGGGAGAAAGTGCAGTGAGCGGAGACAGGAGTGGACAGATGACGTGTGATAAGAAGATTATTAGCTGCTGAGCGCTGGAGTGGGCAGTGAGGAGGGAGCCTGTGTTGAAGAAGAGAGGAGAACCTGGCTGCGATAACCAGATGGATCAAAGGTAATGACGTGCAAAGGAGAGAGCAGATGTGTGGGAGCAAGACAGAGAAACTCGAGCCATGCCAGCCAGTGGGGCCCAGCCCAGGGGCCCGAGAACCAGGATAAGATGTCCTGCAAAGACCCTCTGTCTGCATGTGTGTGTGTATGTGTGCATGTGTGCATAACATGAGCACATATTGTGTACATACAAGTAGTTCTATTCACCTAAAGGACCAAATTGAGTGTAATCTCAAGTGTACAAGAGTAACGTGCTATTGCACACAACTAATTTCAGTGCTGATAACATCAGTAACAACAATAAAAACTGCCATTACTCACCACTCATTATGTACTAGCCACTCTTATAAACCTTGATGATCCCAATCTGAACAATGATCTGGCGGAGTTGGCACTATCATTCTCCCCATTTCAGAAGTAGGAATTGAGTCTCAGAGAGGTTAAATTACTTGCTGAAGGTCACACAGCCATAAGAGGCAATGCCAGCATTCAGTATTGTTATCTGTCCGGCTAGGTAGCTGCTACCATTGTTTAAAAAAATCCTGGTTATAAGTATGCAAATTCTTTTCAGGTGATACTCCCTCAAAATAATTTCTTAGTTGGAAAGCAAGTAGAACTGGCAGAACACAAGAGACCTCCTGACTGGTCAGGGTTTGTAATTTAGGACCACGTTCAGCACATTCCAAAGGAGTCCCAAGGTCTGAAAGTGAATCAGGTCCATGTTACATGCTAACATCCACAGACCATTCAATGGCCAAGGGCAGCAGTCACCACGCCCAAGGCTGCTTTTCACCATTAAAGAGTCCACGCCTCTACCTGCCTTGGCAGTACTGGCAGTATACATTCTGGTGCAAATGTAGTTCTCTGTGGGTGTGGCCTGCTTGTGTGCTCAGCTGTGTCTGACTCTAGGAGCCCATGAACTGCAGCCCACCAGACTCCTGTCCATGGGATTTTCAGGCAGGAATACTGGAGTGGCTTGCCATTTCCTCGGTGATCTTTCAAACCCAGGATCAAACCCTCACCTCTTGTGTCTCCTTCATTGGCAGGCAGATTCTTTACCACTTGTGCCACCTGGGAATCCCACATGGTCAGTATTTAAAAAGCAAAACAAAACAAAAACATTGCATTTTTTTCTTGATGCAATGCTGCTGTTTCTGAAAGGGCATCAAAGGCAGGATTTATTTTATGCCAGTGACTGTACGAAGAGCTATTCCAAGCCCAGTGTTACATAGCAGGAAATTGTGTGAAGCAACCTGGGAAAAATCAACTTTTCCAATCTGAATCAAAGTCTGATTGCATCCGCTGATGGTAGATTCTTCTTCCACAAACTCTACCTCTATCAGTGTCTGGTTGTTGTTGTTGTTGTTGTTGTTTTCTATTTGTTTTTGGACAAGTGACAGGGAAGCTTGGCCATGTCCACAGCTGTTTTCCTCGGTTAAAACTGAGGTGTGGTTGGGTTATATTCCCAAACCATAATGATTGCGTCACTAGTGATTGTCTGGCAACAGTTACAGCCAGCTGGTTATCCCATTCTGCCCTCCTTACTGTTTACAGATGAGGCACTATGTCTCACTTCTCACCTTCTCCTCTGGGTCTGATGACAAATTCTTAGAGATGCAAAGGGAGCAATTGGCATTTGGCAGTTTTGGGGGAAGAGCATCTGGTGCATTGGGCATGGGTTCTAGGGTGTGGCTTTGGGAAAACTGCCAACCAGGGATAATAAAGATGCCAAATTATCAGGATCCTTAGCAGGGGCTGTATGAGACATCTATGTCAAGGGTCCGTCAAACCCTGCACTAGCTGAGCAGTTAACAGATGCTATAATGTAAATAATATTATTATGTGCTTCCTAACAGTATTTCTGTGCATGTTGAAATTGTGTCTGACTAATACTATGCTGGTGTTTTGATTTCACTATTTTGTTATGTTCAGGGGACTTGGTGGGTAGGGTGCAAAGGGTACATGGGGTATTCCTTTTAACAAAGTCAATTCTGATCAAGGGAAAAAGTTGACAAATGGCTATAAAACAAAATCATGAGGACATTACAGGATGGAACTAGAGTTCAAGAGAAGGAAAGGCTACTTCTAGGCTAGGAAGTTAGGAAAGGCTTCCTAGAAGAGGGAGTTCTTGACTTGACCAGAAAGAGCCAACAATGTCGTCATGAATGGAGGCTGTTGTAAATGGAGAAATTCCAGGAGTGGAAACGAGATGGCCAAAGGCACAGAGGCGAAAACACTCTACTCAGAGAAGTCCGTGGAGTCTTCCTGTGAATAACTCATCACAGAATCTGATTTGTTCTGCCTTTTCCTTGGGGTTTTTCTCAATACTGATCTCTGGTCACCTGTGTTAGGATAAGTCTATCCTGTTGTGTAACAATCTCAGGAACTTAATACAACTAAGTTCTGTGTCTTGCTCCTGTAACAGCCTGTTAGGGAGGGGTTATGCTCCACGCAGATTTTTAGGATCCAAGACTTCTTTTGGCTAGTGGATTCAATATCCCTCAGCACCCAGAGTTCTCCACGGGACTGAATCTGGCTGGCCAATAAATGGAAAGAATATGTGGATCCCACAGAGGACATTTTAGGGGCCAGACTAGAGGTGGAGACCTCATTTCAACCAATATTCCATTGGCCCAACTCAGTCACATGACCCACCTAGCTGCAAGGGAGTCTGGGAAGTGGAATCTTCCTATACACCCAGACAGAAAATAAAACAGGTTTTTTGAAATCGAATAGTGCTGTCCCTGTCACAGTTTTCTAGATCTGTAGATATTTTGGCAAGCAACTTGAAGAGGAGAATAAAGAATCTGCAGGTTAAGCATTCTTTTGAGTTTGCAAAGTGACTGCTATTTTATTCTCATGCTGAGAGAGAACCCTGGATTGTCTCACAGACCATCTGTATACAAGCCCTACACAGATTCACTGCATCATGTGCACCATTCGATCTCATGAGAGGTAGCAGGACAGAAGCTAATTCCTCCACGTAACCACTGAGGAAGCCGAGGCAGGGGTGACACCCTGGTCTAGGGGCTCTTTTTGCTGATAATCCAGTCCTATCAGTTCCCATGAGGACATGAGCTGTGGGGGCAATTATATCCCCTTCGTGGTTCTGACATTAGAGCCACAGCTCTCCTGGGGACAAATTTGCCTCCACCCCACCAGGAGACAATGGTCAATGTGTGGGGACACTTTAGACACGACTAAGCATGCACACACAACAGGGACATTTTTTGTTACATCTGGGGTGGGGGTGCTACTGCCATCAGCTTGGAGGAGACCAGGGATGCTGCAAAGCCTTCTGCAAAGCACGGGACAGTTCCCATGACAAAGTATGATCTGGTTCAGAAGGTCAATAGCGCCAAATTGAGAAACCCTGCTTTAAAAACCAAAGGAAGACCAGTGGCTGGAGGGCAGCTGGAGGATAACGGGGAAACCACATCCAGGGCTGGTGACTGACAAGGATGCGGGCAGCGCCCACCTGTTATGGCAAAGCAGTCAGCAGTTGCCGCCAAACCACTTTGTCAAACGCCCACATATCAGGATTACAACTCCTATTGCCAAACCAAACAAGTTAGTAAGCGAGGCAGACCTCTTTGACGACGTGTGTTCATAACCACAAGAAGCACTCAAGAGACGTCATGCAATGCACAGTTAAAAGGTCGCCCAGCACATTCCAAACACTGTACAAAAGCACAGAGGAAAGACTGGGAGGGAATGACAGCTTGCTGAGCACCGAGATGTCAGAAGGAGGAGACTGAGTTTTATTCTCTGGGCTGCCATGAGCTTTCCTGACTTTACAAAATCTCTAACATTAGTTTGTATTGCCTAACTATATTTTTAGATTCTTTTATATATTTTTAAGTTTTCACGTGAAGCATTTTTTATCATTTTATTTATTTATTGACTTAACTTTTGGCTGTGCTGGGTCTTTGCTGCTTCCCGGCGGCGGAGAGCGGGGGCTACTCTCTAGTTGGGTGCTAGGGCTTCTCATCGCCGTGGTTTCTCTTGCTGCAAAGCACAGGGCTTCAGTAGTCGCATCTCCCGGGCTCAGGAGCACAGGCTTACTAATTAGGGCGCACAGGCTTAGCTGCTCCGGGGCACATGAGATCTTCCCACATCTGGGATTGAACCTGTATCTCCTGCATTGGCAGGCAGATTCTTTGCCACTGAGCTGCCAGGGAAGCCCTATGTGGACCATTTTAAAAGTCTTCATTGAATGTGTTACAATATTGCTTCTGTTGTTTATGTTTTGTGTTTTTGGCCATGAGGCACGTGGGGATCTTAGGTCCCCTACCAGGAATTGAACCTGCACCTCCTGCATTGGAAGGCAAAATCTCAACCACTGGACCACCAGGGAAGTCCCTGATATTATTTGAAGTCCCTGATACTATTTTATAGAAAAGTTGCCAGAAAGCCCTAGAAACTTCCAGAAACCCTGGACACAGGTTCACCAAACAATTACATCTGACCCTGTTTGTCCTCTCATTCCTTCTGTCCCTTCTCTCTCTCCCTCAGCTGTTGTATCTCCTGATCCCTAAATACATGAATGATACATTAATCAAAATCAGGAAATTCGTTTCTTCTTACCTTTAACCTGGAATGGTTCCTTATTCTTTTTGTGTTTCTTGACCTTGATAATTTTGAAGTTTATATGCTTGTTATTTTGTGCATTTATTTATTTGTTTTTGCAGAATATCCCTCACTTGGGGCTTGTCTGATGTTTCTTCATTTTTGGCAGGAATATCATGTAAGTGATATTACGTCCTTCTAAGCATGCATGCTTTGAGTTTTGTTTTTTTAATGTTTATTTAAATATATACTTGCATCTTCTGCCCTCCCCTTTTTAAGGCATTTTTATGTTGTTTTTGTTATTTTATTTTTATTTATCTATTTATTTTTAGGCCGCATGCAGGATTTTAATTCCCCAGCCAGGGGTGGAAATTGTGTCCCCTTTGTTGGGACCGTGGAGTCTTAACCACTGGATGGCCAGGGAAGTCCCAATTAGATTTTAAATAAAAGGGAAAATGCTATGAAAAAGAAATGGCTTGATAAGTGAATATAGCCTTACTCCCCACCAGTTCCCACTGCCTGTCTCATCCATGGCAGGAACTATGGCCTTGTCTCACTCATCTGGACATTCTTTGCAGTGTTTAGTACTCATCTCTGTTACAGCTCATCTCACCCACTTGTGAAATGTTTCTGGAACACCTATGACTCTGCTCACTTTTCATTCTTTCATTTCACCTCAGTCATGGGCCAAACCTTTCTAGAGCACAAGCTCTGGACTGAGCTTATGCCTGATTTGGATTATGCCCCCAGTACAGCAAGCAACTGAATATTTCTGAATTGAATTACATACACTTTTTGGTGCATCTGAGCAGATGTGTGTAGCCATCCAGGGTGGTTTTCCCTTTTTAGTGGTTTCCCAACTGTTCTTTCCTACCTGTATCTCGATGTTTATGACATTCAATCAAAATTCTCTGTCTCCCCAGCTTGTCTCTTAGCAGCTTGAGGAGTGAAATCAAGTCAGGTCCAGCTCCAGCTCCCAGGAGCCTAGCCTAAAACATCACATCAGGGCTTCACATGCATTTCCAGAATAAATAACGTTTACAGGACCAGCTGGGGCTTCACCTTAACGTTTACAGGACCAGCTGGGGCTTCCCAGGTGACGCTAGTGGTAAATAGCCTGCCTGCCACTGCAGGAGACTTAAGAGATGCAGATGGATTCCAGTGTCAAGAAGATCCCCAGCAGAAGGAAATAGCAATCCACTCCAGTATTCCTGCCTGGAGAATCCCATGGAAGGAGGAGCCTGGTGTGGGTTACAGTCCACGGGGTGGCAGAGTCAGACATAACTGAAACAATTTAGCATGCATGCACACACACATGCATATAACCAGCCAGTATGACTTTTCCCTTTGAGAAAATTGACTAAGAATGCCCATTCTGTTTAACTAATGATCCTTCATTTATACTTATAAAGAAATCAAGAGAGGCCTAAACAAAGCAGTAACCCATGGTAGCTGTACACACAAACACACCCCTGCTCTTTTGGTGGGTTTTGGAGTTACTATCAGTACAAAGTGTATTTCTGCTAGCTTATGGTGAATGATGTCTGATTCATGATCTCTGAAGAAGATTTAACTTTGGGATCAGGGACCAGGCTTGATCATTCAAGAACTTTTATGTAGCAGAGTTTTATTAAAGTGAAAAGCGACAGATTCTGACATAGATCAGAAGGGGGACAGAGAGTGCCCCACTCACTAGTCTTATCAGGGCCTTATATATTTGGGGGCTTCCCTGGTGGTTCAGACGGTAAAGCATCTGCCTGTAGTGTGGGGGACCTGGGTTTGATCCCTGGGTCAGGAAGATCCCCTGGAGAAGGAAATGGCAACCCACTCCAGTACTCTTACCTGGAAAAATTCCATGGATGGAGGAACCTGCTGAGCTACAGTCCATGGGGTCGCAAAGAGTTGGACAGGACTGAGAGACTTCACTTTTCATTATATACTTTTACCAGAACCACTCCCACAACATACATCTTAAATTAACAAGATTATAACTAACTATAGAAAGGTCTTAGCAGACCCACTTCCACAACATACGTCTTAAGATAACAAGATTAGTCAGGAAACTTTCTTGTTAAGGAGAAACATATCCTCAAGGGAGATACATTGTTATACTGACTAAAACAAAGCAATGTAGGGAAAAAAAAAAAGTTTGTCTTTTTCTTCTTGAAAGCCCCAGACCCCCTTTCTCCTCCTCGGAGATCCTAGACTTCTTATCAATCTACCTAGGAATTAACTCTTTCATTTCTTACATCACAATGGTGCATTGTGACCCAAACCAGCTAATTTTGTGCTTCCAGCATCTCAGAAGTTGAGCATCAGATTGTGTTGTTAACTCACATTCATTTGAGAGCAACAGCTAGGCTCCCCCCCACCCCCACCCCCCCACCCCCCCCCACCCGCCCCGTGCTCAGAGCCCCACCATCTTCACTTCGTAACCACCAGTTGCCCTGGTAACTTTCTTTGCTTTTAACCCCAACACCATGAAAAGTAAATGAAAATGAGCCACTTTAAATTAAATATGAGAAACAATTACATTTTGACAGTTTAATTGCTTTCTCCTAGCCTAACTTTCTAAATAAGATACTGCACATGTCAAGTATGCCAATTGTATTTTTAGATTCTTTTGCAATTAAGAAAGTATAAAGGAGATAAAATAATTGGTGGACTAAATGCTTCTTTCTTGAGGGAAATATATTAAGGAATGAATGCTGAGCTATCACATCATAGCAGTTAGCTTTGAAACCATTGTGGACAGATGGAGACTCTTCCATGAAACCACAATGCTATCCTTCACTCTCTTTTCTGTTCCATGTTGCCCAGCCAACTGAGTGTCAAGAAATGCCTTATCCCAAGGATTGGGTGGGTTCATTGCTCTGTGGTCTGAGAGCCCCAAGGTGGCTCCAGGGACGGTATCACCTGTGCCCACCCAGGCAGAATTGCTACTGACTTATCCTGGGAGGTGACTTCAGCATCTGAGAACTGTGAATGAGTCTGGAATATGATATATTGCTGTAAAAATTCCCCAAACCAATTCAAACTATTCAGTGGGGCGGGCTAGGTAAGATCCTAAATGGTACAATCTCAGTTGGTACCATCAAGATGGTATTGAAAAAGCCTACAAACCATGCTAGAGAGGGTGCAGAGAAAAGGGAACCCTATTACAGTGTTGGTGGGAATACAAACTAGTACAGCCATTATGAAGAACAGTGTGGAGATTCATTAAAAAATAACTGGAAATGAAACTGCCATACAACCCAGCAATCCCACTGCTGGGCATACACACCAAGGAAACCAGAATTGAATGACACACGTGTGCCCTGATGTTCATCGCAGCACTGTTTACAATAGCCAGGACATGGAAGCAACCTAGATGGCCATTGGTAGACAAATGGATAAGAAAGCTGTGGTACATATACACAATGGAATATTACTCAGCTATTAAAAAGAATGTATTTGAATCAGTTCTAATGAGGTGGATGAACCTGGAGCCTTTTATACAGAGTGAAGTAAGTCAGAAAGAAAAACACCAATACAGTATATTAATGCATATATAAGAACTTTAGAAGGATGGTAACAATGACCATATATGTGAGACAGTAGAAGAGACACAGATGTAAAGAACAGACTTTTGGACTTTTGGGGAGAAGGCGAGGTGGGATGATTTGAGAGAATAGCATTGAAACATTTATATTATGATATGTGAAATAGATCACCAGTCCAGGTTCGATGCATGAGACAGGGCACTCAGGGCTGGTGCACTGGGATGACCCTGAGGGATGGGATGGGGAGGGAGGTGGGAGAGGGGTTCATGATGGGGAACACATGTACACCCATGGCTGATTCATGTCAATGTATGGCAAAAAACACTACAATATTGTAAGGTAATTAGTCTCCAATTAAATAATTTTTTAAAGATGGTATTGAAAAAAGACAAAAAGGATGTACATCAAAGTATTAACCCCTGGATAATGAGATGAATGGTGAGCTTTACTTCTTCACCTTTTTCTTTTATAACCAACAAAAAGTAAAAGCTACACAAATTTCTACAGGGTAGGGTTGAAATAACCTGTCAGTTCAGTTCAGTCACTCAGTTGTGTCCAACTCTTTGTGACCTACCATGGACTACAGCATGCCAGGCTTCCCTATCCATCACCAACTCCTGGAACTTGCTCAAATTCATGTCCATCAAGTCAGTGATACCATAAAACCATCTCATCCTCTGTCGTCCCCTTCTCCTCCTGCCTTCAATCTTTCCCAGCATCAGGGTCTTTTCTAATGAGTCAGTTCTTCGCAATAGCCTATGATTGAAACCAAATTCAGAACGATGACCACGGAGCATCTATACGTGATGGTACATATAACGGGCTGAATTGCATCTTGAGAGTCCCTTGGAGTGCAAGAAAATCAGACCAGTCATTCCTAAAGGAAATCAACCATGAATATGCTTTGGAAGGACTGATGCTGAAGCTGAAGCTCCAATACCTTGGCCACCTGATGTGAAGAGTTGACTCACTGGAAAAGACTTGATGTTGGGAAAGGTTGAGGGCAAGAGTAGAAGGGGGCAGCAGATGGTTGGATGGCACCACTGTTTCAATGGATATGAATTTGAGCAAACTCAGGAAGACAGTGGCAGACAGAGGAGCCTGGCATGTTGCAGTCCATGGAGCTGCAAAGACTCAGATACAACTTAGTGACTGAACAACAACCGTGTCCAAATCCCATGTTGAGGGTTCTAACCCCTCAGTTCAGTTCTGTCACTCGGTCGTGCCCAACTCTTTGTGACCCCAGGGACTGCTGTGCGCCAGACCTCCCTGTCCATCCTGTCCTCCCTGTCCTAACCCCCCAGTACCTCAGAATATGGCCCTCTTTGGAGAGAGGGTCTTTAAAGAGGTCATGGAGTCAAAAATGCAGTCATTGAGCTGGGTTGTTTTCCATTATGACTGGAGTCCTTGTAAGGAGCTCAGGACACAGATGCACGCAGAGGGAAGTGGACATGGAGACACAGGAGATGATGGCCATCTGTGAGCAAAGGAAAGAGGCCTCAGAAGAAGCCAGCCTTGCTGCACCTTGATCTTGGATGTCCAGCCTCCAGAACTGTGGGAAAATTAATTTCTGTGGTGTAAGATGCCCACCGGGATCTTTGCTGTTGGCAGCCCAGACAGATGGATGCAGCACCATCAAGTTACAGTAATGATGATACGACCCAAGGAATTGCTCAGAGCCCAGCATGCAGAAGGGCCCTGCACTTGTCTCAGGGCTCTGCTGTCACGTCTTAAAGCTCTTAATCATTTCTGAACAAGCAACCCCATGTTTTCTTTTGCCCTGGGCCATAAAGTATTAAGTCAGCCCGGACTGTACCTATTATTCTATGTATATCTCCAATCTTCAAGTTAGACCAAGTAGGTGCTCTCTTATTCACTAAGCATTTATTGAGCACTGGCTATGTAGCAGGCACTTTGCTCCTAAACACAGAGAAAAATTAAACTCACATTTTATCCTCTAGGAAGCTGAACTGAAGAGAGGGAAAGGCTTGAAGACAAAAAGCTCAATGTCCATATATGGAGGAGGGGAAGGGAGCACCACGGAAGACGTGTCCCCAATCGAGATGGTTTCACATCCCCGAAAGCTCGTCCTAGAGACGATGAAATGGAGGCTGACCTGCCCATTTCGGCCAGCTGGTGAATGACAGGCTCAAACCCTGGCCTTAAGGTCTTCTTATGGCCTCACCACTCCCCCAAAGTGCCCTAAGTGACTTCCCATATACTCAACACACAGACCAAGGGCTCATGGAGCAGATGTGTGGTATATTCTCACCTGATGATTAGCCAGGCAGCAGGTATTTTGTGAGGTTCTTTTAAAGGCTCATGTTTGCAGCATGGAGCTCATGAATCACATGAGGCCTCATGCCAGGCCTGCTGCCCCCAGGACAGGAACCAGCTGTAGGGAACAGAGTCTGAGACTAGGAGGCAGAGAGATCTAAAAAGGAATGGCCCTGGATTACATCATTTTAGAAATAATAGTGTCTGAATCTGTTCCTGGGGCCACAAGGGCTTCCTTTATGGGGGTAATGTCCACCCTCAACTGACTCAATCATTTCTTTCCCACTGTTGGCAGAATAACTGATACAAGAAGTCTTCATGCTTGGAAATTATAGATGAAGACACTGTCGGGCTACAGTCTGCATTATCGGGAAATAGTCATAGCTTTATTTCTATAAAATAGAACATCCCTGTGTACTATGACTCACTGCCACCCCCATTCTGATGGATTTTGTTCAAGGTCTAAGAATGCTTTCCTCACGTGACTCAGAAAAGTTCTGCCATGTTAATAACCACATTATTATCATTATGATTCAAATATGGTTAAGAGATGGGTGGGCTTCCCCGATGGCTCAGCAGTAAAGAATCCACCTGTGATGCAGGAGACGCAGGTTCGATCTCTGGGTCAGGAAGATCCCCTGGGGAAGGGAATGGCAACTTGCTCCAGTATTCTTGCTTGGGAAATCCCATGGACCGTGAAGCCTGGTGGGCTACAGTCTGTGGGGTCACAAAGCGTCGGACAGGACTGAGGATGAGCATGAGCAAGAGATAGATAAGATGAATTATTTTCCCAACTTTCAAGAAAGTGAAACATTGCCATTTATTAAAGCGAGGATTAAAAAAAAATACCTCGTTCTTTCCTCTTACACCAACCAGTCCTGGAATCAGCACTTCCCCTGCCAGACATGCAAAGGGTCTCAGGTCCCCTGTGGGCCAGTTCAGCACCCCTGTTTCTCAGCTAGCAGACGCACTCAGGCCTGTTAGCCTGTGTGCCCCACAGGCCATCAAGAAGAGGCACCAGACTCCATTATAACGTCTCTTAGCACTTTCCGCACCTCCACGCCGTGCTGGTGGGGTACCTGGCTGTGCAAGAGGGGCCTGCAAATGGGATTAGAGACAGAACATCACCTTGCCTGTCTCCTCCAGCCGAGCAAGGGAGGAGGTTGGTCGTGCTCAGCAACCAGCTGCATCTTTTGATTTTCTAAGAGGCCACGTGCCAGGCCTGTTGCCTCCTGACCGAGTTCCACTTTGATGGATGAACCAACACCCCACCAGTTGGGGCTGCCACCTGGGGCCCCTCCAAGCAGACGGCTGGGGAGATGGAGCCTGGTGATGCAGTTCTGAACTCTGCACAAGCCAGGTGGTGTCGCCGTCTTTCAGCTTTTATTTTGGGGTCGTGGTGGTGATGAGTGTATGTGCATATGAATATGTGTGCTTTCTTCAGCTCCTCTAGAACGTAGCAGTCTAGAGAAAGGGTCCACAGGGTTCTAGAAAAGCAGAGGGAAATTCAGTTGATCCGGGCATCTGGGCCAGGTGGGCAGAAAACTGTCTTAGCAGCTTATGAAAGAAACACATACACACACACACACCCTGAGTGATTTGAGGCATCGCCTTGCCTGTCCAAGTTCAGCAGTTGGCGATTCTGAGCTTTGCTTCGTGCCATTTGGATCCTGCCTGAAACCCCCAACTGTCCTAAGCGGGAGAGAATATACCCTCTGCTAATTACCCCAGGGGCCAGCTTTCTGCTCCTTTGAAGAGCTTGCTTTGATGTGATGCAATTCCACTGCCAGGCCCGGCTGTGCCCAGATTAAACACATAATGAGCAATTATCAGCCAGGCCCTAGGAGTGCGGCTCAGGCCGCTGAGTGGAAACCGGCCTGCGCCCACCTCCGACTATCCCAGCCACCGCTAACTCCCTCTGGGACTGAAGTAATTCATTTGCCCACTTTCCTCCACATCCCTGCCCTTGGCCACATCATTCCCATCTGTAAAATGGGGCCATGGAGCCTCCTCGGGAACCTGCTCAGAGGGCTCCAGTCAGCTGACCACACCATGCTTTAGCTACTGCTCGGGGAACTAGAAAAAATATTGGGAAAGACAACAAAGGGTAGCACAGAGCCTCAGGAGGTCAGGTAGCACAGTCTCAAAGTCATGTGGGTGACTGTGACCTTGACCAAGCAAGGAACCTTCTCAGGTCAGCACTCCTTCCTGGAAAGGCAGAACACTTAGCAAGTCTGCAAGCAGGAGAGTGGGGTGGGGAGTAGGGGAAGGACTGAAGCCCAGTGCCTGCAGCCTGGGACTCACTACACCCTGCAGGCCCTGTAACCATCGTGCTCATATATTCAGCCCCAGGCCCTGAGGTGGGAATTGGCAGGCTCGTAATAAGTAAGGCACAGAATGACAGAGTGACTAGCGTGTGGTCTGCCTTAAAGACCGGAAAGAATGTTCGAGCTGAGTTCTGAAGAAATGATAAAGAAGCAGCTTGGTGGGATCTGAGTCCCACCCTCCTCCAGAAGGTCTCTAGGGGCAAGACCTGGGGATCTTTCCTGATTTTGTCCACCATGACGCTGAGTCTTGTCCTGACAACTTTCCTCAAAGCATAGGGCACATCTCCTGTCCAGGAGGAACAATCTACCAGAGCAAAGAGCCTTCTCTTTTGCATTAAGGGGCCCCAGTCCTTCCAAGGGTCTCCTCCCTGCTCCTGAAATTCCATTTGTTTCCCATCAGACATCAGGCTTGAAAGACAGAGCTCCCTGGAGAGGGGACATGAGACTTCCCTTCTGGGTGGTCCCCTTAACCTGTCATCAGGTAAATCTGCAGAAATTCACCTCCAATAAGAAGCCCCCCATCCACCTGCCCTGGTGCCCATGTGGTCTTCTCTGATCTCCCATAATCCCCTCTGTTGGGTCCTTACCTCTGGGGTCTTGCAGATGTTTCCATGGGGACAGATTAAGGAGGCTGTGAGCATCCTGGAGCAGAGATCATATCCTGCCTATCTGTCCCTCACAGGTTCGCCATCTAAGAAACTTTGCTTCTTTCCCTTCCTTCCTTCCTTTTAATTTGAGCCACTCGCCTGAGATTATTTCTGAAGAGCAGGCTCTGTGGAGGGGCGTGGGGGGAACGCAGGCGTACACGGTGCAGGCACTGCCACGGAAGGAAGCACCCAGGAGAGGCCACCTCGGTTTTGTGTAAAGCCAGCCTTTGTCATCTTTGCAAGTTCTGGAAAGCGCTGTCTGCTTCACCCCTGGGAGGCCTGCCCTCATTTCCGTCCACCTTTCAGACCCTCAAATGAAGCAGATCCTCTTCTGTCCCCTCCACACGTGCTCCTCTTTCTTCTCTTTAAGGACTTCCTCCCAGCTCAAGTCCTTCAGAACCTGGCCCCTCCTCTGAGAAACCACCTGCGGTGCCCAATCCAGACAGGGCCTCCTCCTCAGCTCTATCCCTTCTTGGTTCCTAGCCCAGTTTTTCTTCAAATACCAGTTTGTGGGAATATCTGATGAGGACTCACTTGTGACACCCACTCATCTCTACAACCCACGAAGGCAGTGCCCAGCCATTTGAGCCCTACCGTCCTCCTGGGGCTCCGGACACAGTAGATGTTCAATAAAGATTTGATGTGCAAGTGAATAAGCCTGATTACCAACTGTAGTTTGGGGTCAAGTTATCAATTCTACCCTGAAGCCTAGGTTATGTGACCTACAAACATCCAGAAAGCAATGGGTCTGCTTTCCGTCTGCTCCAATGAGAGCCCCCACCCCTGTCCTCTGCCCCCAGTTACAGGAGCCGCAGCTTCCACCACCCCTTTTAAGCTTCGGGAGATAATCTAATGGGGCTTTAACAATAGCCAAGACCAGCAAACTTTCATTAAAATAAAATGCTCCCCCTTTCCCAAGAGGGAGTGTGATGGGCTTTCACCTCCTTCACGAACTTCCTTTCCCCCAGGCCCCAGGTACAGGAGTCAGCAGAGCAGCCTGCCCATGAGCTAAAAACCTGCTGTTCCCTCAGGGGAGGCTGGAGAAAAGGGCAGCCGCAGCGGGTGGGGGGCGGCCACAGGCAGTTTTCACATCTCAGGATCTGAAATGATTGCCTTTCTCTCCTCTCTCTGTGGGTGGGGAGGTGTGTTATGAGCTGGTGGTTTCAGGCTGGGCCTGGAGATGGGAAAGATGGCAGTTGTCAGGAGCAACTTAGCAAGTCCCTCCTCACCCATCAAAACTGAGGCCAGATCCATCCACAGTCCATCCGCAGGCATTTATGCAGCCTGTGCCAGGGGCTGCAAGGGGGCCACAGGTGGGCTGCCAAACCAGGGAACCAGGGAGATGCCTGTTTGGCAGAGAAAAATTAGTGTAACAACACTGATTAAAGAAAGGGGCAGAGCCAAGCCTGGCCCTCCATGGAGCCGGCTACAGTGGTGGTCCCTACTAGAGACCCCAGATTGCCAATGGGAGAAGCCAAGGGCCTTCCAGAGAACCCCGCGGGTGTATCCTTTTCTCCACTCCCACGGTACCAGGGACAAGGCCTGGCACGCAGAAGGGCCTGGGATTGCTTTCTCTAGCAGCAAAATGTAAGCGAGAAGTGCTGAGTTTGGGGTCAGACAGCGTGTAAGTTGCTCAGTCATGTCCAACTCCTTGAGACCCCGTAGACTATAACCCGCCAAGCTCCTCTGTCCATGGGATTTCCCAGGCAAGAATACTGGAGTGGGTTGCCATTTCCTTCTCCAGGGAATCTTCCCGACCCAGGGATTCGAACCCAGGTCTCCTGCATTACATGCAGATTCTTTACCATCGAGCTCAGACAGGTCAGGGTTTAAACCCAAACATGGGCAGCTGCTGAACAAGCCCGTTATCTCTCTTAGCTTTATCCAGTTTCATCTTCTTTGATCTTTCACGTGGGTTAAACATTATATCTTTTATGAGATCCTCGGGATAGCTATGGGTGAAGTTATGGATGCCCTCCACATACTACCCTGGTGCATGCACCAATGTCTTTCTCCATGTAATGAAGAAAACGAATGTCCTGGGTAGAAAACATGGCCTTCAGTGGGGTTTCCCCACCCTGCACACCTGTGTCTCCGGGCTAGAATTCATGCCAGTGTTTCCCATCGCTCTGTTTAAGTCTGGAGCTCACGCTAACTCATGAGAACTCAGCTTGCCCTGCACATCTTCTTAGCTTCGATAGAAAAAGCACAGTCAACGACCAGGATGAGAACGGGCAAGAGAGCCTGAGCTTGAAAAAGTGCTTTAGAGCTGGCAGCATTTAGATGTATGGCCTCTCTTGACAGACAAGGGCTCTTGTTGGAATGAAAAACACGAAACAGGTGGAAGTAAGTAAATAAAGGGTCCAGCAGGCCCGCCAGTCCAGGAGCATGCATCTGGCTCGAGGTGTCGCTGGGGGCTTGGTCTCTGCTCTGACAGCAGGTGCCAATAGCACTCAGCAGCCTGTGGAAGTGCTGATGGGAAGATGGGTAAATTTCATATTGTGGTATTTATCATGTATTATGTGATAAATATATATCATAAAATATTATCAAAATGCCATAATCTGATAAAAATCACAAAATTTCATAGTGATCTGCAGTAATCTCCAGGCCCTAAAACTCCAGAGTGAAACCTAGTCATTGGAGCTGTTACATTGTCACAGTTTTGTTATATACATTTTCCTCTTTATGAAGGATTTGGTATGACTTACCACAAAGACTCTATATGCATAAATACATATATACATTATAGGTAGGTGTGTACATAGATACACATATCTATACACACACATATATGTGCAAACATATATATATAAACACGCATACATCCATATACAGCTTACAACAGGATAAAATAAATAGATAAAGAAATCCTGATGAAAAGAAAATGAAAGTGGTAAAAATCAGATTAATCCAAGCACTAAGTCATAAAATCTGGAACAGTTGCCAGATGCTTCAAGTGGGATGGGGAAGTTTACACTCAAAGACATTCTTTTATTTTTACCCCCAAATACTGTCCTCGGAGCTGCCCAGACACACTTGTTGACATTGATATAACAAATCCCCCCATGCAGGTATCTCACCTCACATCACCATCTTACATATAATTTATTTCCTATCATGAAACCCACTCTACCTTTAGAGCCGTGGCCTTCATCATTTTTCACCTGGGAAATTTTTCCCAGATATCAGACATCTCCCAGATCTGGGGAAGCCATCGGACTCAGTCTATTGAGAAAGAGCAGGCTGAGCTTCTTTGGAAATTTTGGATATAGCCGAAGAGGTTTGCTCCATGAAATACAGTTGTTCAGATGTTCCTAATTCCATTGTGAGCTTACAGCGATGGGTGCCTTCATCCATGACGTGGACAAGCATCATGGTTCCTCCAGATACCAGAAGGACACTATGCCATCATCCATAGGGAAGATGGCATATCCACAGACAAGCCACATTTTGCTTTCCTTGTAATGTGGGAACAAGATGACTTATTATTCCAACAGACTCTCAAAGAGAAGTTTACTATGAGGGATAACAGGAAACAAATTTGTTCAGTTATATCACTTAATAACGAATCCAAATTCAGCAGCTTTATTGTTTATTCAATGGTATGGATGGGAGCTTCAGGGCGCACCCCACCTCTGGCACTTATAGCTGTGTGAAGTTGGGTAAACCTTAACCTCCCTGAGCTGAAAGTTTCTCACTCATGAAATGGGTTAATACAAATACCCACATAATCAAGTTAGTGTGAGGATTAAATGAGAGAATGGATAAAAAGTGTTGAACCATTCCTAGCACTTAATAAAATTTAGCTGCTTGTATTCACATTATTAATTTCATGATGATGCTGATGATGACAATGTTTAAAGTTGTGGTTCTCAACTAGGGACAACTTTGCCTCCAAGAGGAATTTGCAATATCTGGAGACACTGTCTTGTCCAAGAGGGAGGATGTTACTGGCAACTAGTGGGTAGAGGTCAGGATGCTGCTAAACATCTTCGAATACTCAGGACAGCCCCTAGTACAGAACAATCTGCCCTAAAATGTCCATAATGCCAAGGCTGAGAAACCTTATTTTCAAGTATAAACATGTCTTGTTCACTGTTAAATTCTTGATTTCTAGGAATTCTATTAACATCAGCTAGAGAAACCACTCTTTAAAAAAGAAAAACAAAAAGGGAGGGAAATACCTTTGCCGATATGCTAATGGCTATGTAATTTGATCTAGACTGCTCAAACCTCAGTGTTGTCATCTGTTAAATGGCCAGGTTGTACGTGATCTCTAAGAGTCCTTCTGGCTCTGACCCTCTCCGTGATTCTAATTTTCAACAAAACTCTTTTTGTGCACGAAGGAAGAGGGGCTGGGCAGAACCAGGCTACATTCGGGATAAATAACGGCACAATAGAATTCCTTTTGAAATAAATCATCTTTTCATATAAAATCTTCTGAAGACCGTTTTGAGAAGAGTAATAGATCTGCCAGTCCAACACCTGCAGGGTGGGTAATAATTTACTTAGCCCACTGACTAGGGGGCAGGTCCTGTTCTTGATAAATGACCCAATTAAGCATCTGTTAATCACAGCATTATCTCATCAGAAGGTGGAATACCTACTTCTCTCAAGCAGTTTCTCAGTGAGATAACATCACAAATTCCCCCAAGCAGTGAAGGGCACAGGGAAGAGTGGTGGAGGGGGAAGGGGGTGCAATATTCCTCTCTGGACCTTCGGCCCCCAGTGGTTGCTGGGAATATCCCCTATGCCCCATCCCAGCCCTTCCCCCATCAACCTTCCTATAACCTCGGCTCCTGAACTCTCCTGTTCATCTGAGGCCTTGATAATAAAGCAACATCTGCAAAACCTACAAGAACTTTACTGCAGTTAATTGAGTAATTGAAGCAAGATGCAGGGAGAGGTGATCTATGGGCCTGGGTTGAGGGCTGAGAAGGGAGACAACGGATTTATTGCAAAGGCCGTGGGCGGCCTTGGGTCCAGGCCCTGGTTCACGGGAAGTTTGAGGTCATGTGGGATTAAAATATCTTTAGAAACAAATGGAATAATTTGACTGCCATATCAGGAACGCTGTGCCAGTTTATGCCAGGAGACCAGGTGTGATTTATTCACCATGCACCCAACACATTTTTTTGATATCTGCCTCATTAGTCTAAATTTATAGATTATTGAGCAGATGGATATGACTTGTCTGTGTCTGTCTGTCTGTCTCATCCTGATGGTTACATGAAGCTCAACTTCTGCAGTTCAAGATAAGTAAAGTCATGCCTTAAAGGCCCTAGCACCCTAGAAACTACCCAGGTGGTAAGCAGGGCCAAAGATATTTACAATCTAGTGGTTGTATTTTCTCAAAAAGAAAAAAAAAGGTTTAATAGAGCCAATATGCAATCGGTGGTAATATCTTCTTGTAATTGAATAAATCCATAAATCTTTACATTTAAGCATAATTCACCACCTTGAAGTCATTGGGTACCATGTAATATATTTTCTAGCCTTGCAGATGCCAGATACACACATTATAGATAAATAAAATCGCCCCTGTGAGCGCCTGGCATCAGATACGTCTGTGACTAGCCAGAGCACACATCCCCAGCACCCGGAGGACTGGCTTTTGGGAAGGTTATTGCTCCTTTTGTAGTTTTTCTGCTGCTTTATTAAATCCCAAATTCCTTGCAAAACTGTACAATTTTAATAACTCAAATCTGCGTGGATCATAAAACTGTCTAAATAGACCTAGCGCCCTGAGTATCAGACAGATCCGCGGGTGATGATGTCGCTGGACCTGATTAACCGGAACGGGTCACCCGACAAGATTTTATTACAAGTGTCATTTAGATTTCTGACAGCTTTACAAGGCTTAATGGCTTTTTATTAAATACATTGTGTTCAAGGAAGCTGACAGTTGGGGATGCCTTGTAAATACAATGCAATGGAATTTCCTTAGAAGCTGGGTGAGAGAAAGCAGAAGGATGGTGGGACATTGCTCCTGGTCCCCAGTTCCATGGCTCGGGAGGCCCAGAGTTCACCATCTCCTGAAGCAAAGACAAATGACCCCCCCTGGCACCACCCCCCACCAGCTCTCCAAACCCGACAGGTCTGCCCCGGGTTGACCCCAGAGGTTTACACGTGAAGCTCTCCAGAGAATCAAATTCCTTGGTCCAGAGGCTGACCTGCTCCAGCCATTCACCTACCCCCCAACTCCTCCCCTAAACCAGGCATCCTCCTGGGAGTTAGTGAGCCTGGCCTTCCTGAAATTCAAGTTCTTTGTGAACCTTAACTAAGTTTGGTTAACTGCCCAGCAGTTTGTTGGACCCATTTGGAGGCAAGGTAGAGGAAGGACAGATGGACTTACCATGTCCCCTGCCATGGCCTTCTCCAGGTGCTGAGTGCTGTGCTTGGTACTCTCAGTAACTTACCTCATCCAATCACATAGCCACCTGTCTGGGCAGGTGCTTTACTCCCTTTAACAGGTGAGGAAATGCTGGTCCTAGAGGAGTAAACAAATGAAGGGAGACAAGAAAGTAGCATTGTGCTCAGGGGCATTTACTTCTCACCCGATAATGGGAGGAAGTTCTAGTACCAGTTTTAAGGATGAAGATGCTAAGGCTCATGTGACTTCCCCTACACACATCAGTTCAATCCAGGTTTTCAGTTGTGTCCAACTCTTTGCGACCTCATGGACTGCAGCACGCCAGGCCTCCCTGCCCATCACCAGCTCCTGGAGCTTGCTCAAACTCATGTCCATCTAGTCGGTGATGCCATCCAAACATTTCTTCCTCTGTTGTCCCCTTCTCCTCTTGCCTTCAATCTTTCCCAGCATCAGGGTCTTTTCTAATGAGTCATTTCTTCGCATCAGGTGGCCAAATTATTGGAGCTTCAGCTTCAACATCAGTCCTTCCAAAGAATATTTAGGACTTATTTCCTTTAGGATGGACTGGTTGGATCTCCTTGTAGTAAGTCTCCTCCAACACCACAGTGCAAAAGCATCAATTCGTTGGTGCTCAGCTTTCTTTATGGTCCAACTCTGACATCCATACATAACTACTGGAAAACCATAGCCTTGACTAGACAGATCTTTGTTGGCAAAATATTGTCTCTGCTTTTTAATATGCTGTATAGGTTGGTAATAACTTTAAGGAGCAAGTGTCTTTTAATTTCATGGCTGTAGTCACCATCTGCAGTGATTTTGGAGCCCCCAAAATAAAATTTCTTACTGTTTCCACTGTTTCCCCATCTATTCGCCATGAAGATCTAATGGGACCAGATGCCATGATCTTAGTTTTCTGAATGTTGAGTTTTAAGCCAACTTTTTCACTTTTCTCTTTCACTTTCATCAAGAGGCTTTTTAGTTCCTCTTCACTTTGTGCCATAAGGGTGGTGTCATCTGTGTATCTGAGGTTATTGATGTTTCTCCTGGCAATCTTGATTCCAGCTTGTGCTTCAACCAGACCAGCATTTCTCATGATGTACTCTGCATATAAGTTAAATAAGCAGGGTGACAATATCCAGCCTTGACATACTCCTTTCCCTATTTGGAACCAGTCTGTTGTTCCATGTCCAGTTCTAACTGTTGCTTCCTGACTTTTAAACAGATTTCTCAAGAGGCAGGTGAGGTGGTCTGGTATTCCCATCTCTTTCAGAATTTTCCACAGTTTGAGGGAAAAAAGATGGCAGAGGAATAGGATGGGGAGAACACTTTCTCCCTAACTACTCCATCAAAAGAACATTTCAAGGCTGAGTAAATTCCACAAAACAACTTCTGACTGCTGGCAGAGGACATCAGGCATCCAGCAAAGCAGATCACTGGATTCAAAACCAGGTAGGAATTAATATATACGACGAAGATAGAGACAAAGGAGGTAGGGAGGGAGCCCCGTCCCGGGAAGGGAATCTCGTCCCGGGAAGGGAATCCTGTCCCAGGAAGAGACTCTTAAAAGAGAGATTTCCTAAAATTGGGGAACATTCTCACAGCTGTGTATGGCACGAGCCCTGGAAGCACAGAGGGCAACATAACAGGAAGGAAGAATAAATAAATAAGTAATCAAAACCAACAGATTATGAATTCAACAGTATAACCCCCAGCGGATAAGCAGCGCAAACGCCTGCGTCTGACAGCAGTGGGGGTTGGGCAGGGAGAATCATGCCAGCGACAGTGCTTTCTAAGAATTGGGCCATGGGAGACGTAGGCTGCAGGGCTTTTCTGGAGAATCGGGGCGTAACGGGGCCAAAATCGGGTCCACGCGTGGCTAGAAAGAACTATCTTGGTCTAGCAAACCAGACTGTGGGATAGCTAACACGCAAAACGCTCGAACATAAGACACCGACAGGCCCGGGCACAGAACAAAGGACGGATCGGAAATAGCCGGCTGCAGACCATCCCCCTCTGGCGACAGGCAGCCAGAGCCTTAAGTGCTGGAAGGGGGCAATCCAGCTCAAGAGTGACATTACCTACCAAATTGCAAGCAGGTTTCTTTGCTTTTGAGACGGTTGGGGGCTCTGAACAGTCATCATCTGCCTGAGAAAGAGCCCCAGCGGAGCTCCCAGAAGATTGAGCGACCCGGAAGCCCGGAAGCCCAGAAGTCGCAATAGCGCGCGCCAAACTCCCTAGCCACTCGGACCTGAGAAGGGAACAAAGCCCCTGTTCAACCAAATCCAAGTCTCGGAGGGCTTCCTGACCGCCAATCCTGAGCACCAAACCTGAGCGGCATAGACCGGGGAAGTGCATGAAGCATAGGGCAGGCCCCACAAGGTTATCCCAAGGAGCGAGAAGGGGCAAGCCTAGTGCAGAGTCCACCACCACCCTCCCTGTGTCAAGACGGAAATCAGACACGGAAGGGACCAGCAAACAGAGGAAGTCAAACAGAGGGAACTGCCTTGGTAGAGACCCCACACAGTCCACAATGACAGAGAAAGTGCCAGATATACCGTTACTACTTTTATGATCAACTTTTTTTTGTGGGGGGATGATGTGGAAGTGTGATTTTTTTAAAGAATTTTTTTTCTTTAAAAATTTTTTTTCTTTTTAAATTTGTTTTCTCTTCTTTTTCATTTTTTCTAAACTTGCTTAAATTTTTAAGTCTTCTATATTTCTATTTATTATTTTTATAACCTGTTATTACTTTTCAAAAAAAAAAAACCCCTATCTTTAAAGCAAGCGCTGTATATAGTCCTATTGGTGGAGGAAGTTTTCTTTTAATAATTCTGGAGTCTTTTATTTTATTTTATTTTTTCTCAATTTAAAAAAAATTTTTCTCTCCTCTTCTTCTTATCTTTAATATTTTATCTTTGAAAATCCAATCTCTACTCCAGATTTTTTAATCTTGGCATTTTGGTATTTGTTGCCAATTTTGTACTTTTAAAAACCTAACCTTCAGTACCCAATTTTACATAAGTGCGAGATTACTGGCTTGACCACTCTCTCCCCCTTTGGAATCTCTCTTTTCTCCACCAGGTGGCTTTTGTCTCCTCCCTCCCCCCTCCTCTGCTCTACCCAACTCTATGAATCTCTGTGTGCTCCAGAAGGTGGAGAATTCTCAGGGAACTGGTCACTGGCCAGATCTGTATCCCTCCTTTGCATCTCCCTCTTTATCCTCCTGTCCACCTCTATCTACTTCCTCCCTCTCCTCTTCCATGTATAACTCTGTGACCACCTCTGAGAGGTCCAGACTTTGGAGCACACACAAGAAAGTGGTTACAGGCTAGCTTGCTTTTTCCTCTTTGATCCCACCTCATCCCATTCCACTCACCTCTAACCACCCCCTCCCTCTTCTCTCCTCCAAGTAACTCAGTGATCCTCTAGGGACGACCCTCAAAGTGGAGAAACCTATCATCATTAACCCAGATGTTTTAACGTTAGTGCTGAATAGATGGAGAAATCATGAGGCTATTGTAAAAACAAATCTGAAAACCAGAATCAGGAGGTGTAAGTCCGAATCCTGAGATCATCAAAGAATTCCTGAATACAGGGAACATTATCCAATAAGAGCTCATCAAACGCCTTCATACCTATACTGAAATTGAGCACCGCCCAAGGACCAGCAAGTTCCAGAACAAGACATACCACGCAAATTCTCCAGCAACACAAGAACAAGCCCCTGAGCTTCAATACACAGGCAGCCCAAATACTCCAAAACAATTGACGTCCCATAACCCATTACTTGACACTTCACAACACTCCAGAGAGAGGAAATCCAACTCCACCCACCAGAACTTCAACACAAGCCTCTCTAATCAAGAAACTTTGACAAGCCACTGGTATAACCCCAAACAAAGAGAGGAAGCTCTATAATAAAGAGAATTCCACAAATTCCCAGAATATAGAAAGGCCACCCCAAACGCAGCAATATAACCAGGATGAAGAGACAGAGGAATGCCCAGCAGGTAAAGGAACAGGAGACATGCCCACCAAACCAAACAAAAGAGGAAGAGATTGGGAATCTACATGAGAAAGAATTCCGAATACTGATAGTGAAAACGATCCAAAATCTTGAAATCAAAATGGAATCACAGATAAATAGCCTGGGATCAAGGATTGAGAAGATGCAAGAAAGGTTTAACAAGGACCTAGAAGAAATAAAAAAGAGTCAACATATAATGAATAATGCAATAAATGAGATCAGAAACACTCTGGAGGCTACAAATAGTAGAATATCGGAGGCAGAAGATAGGATTAGTGAAATAGAAGATAAAATGGTAGAAATAAATGAATCAGCGAGGGAAAAGAAGACGAATTAAAAGAAATGAGGACAACCTCAGAGACCTCCAAGACAATATGAAATGCTCCAACATTCGAAATATAGGAGTCCCAGAAGAAGAAGACAAAAAGAAAGACCATGAGAAAATACTTGAGGAGATAATAGTTGAAAACTTCCCTAAAATGGGGAAGGAAATAATCACCCAAGTCCAAGAAACCCAGAGAGTGCCAAACAGGATAAACCCAAGGTGAAACACCCCAAGACATATTTTAATCAAACTAACAAAGACCAAACACAAAGAACAAATATTAAAAGCAGCAAGGGAAAAACAACAAATAACACACAAGGGGATCCCCATAAGAATAACTGCAAATCTTTCAATAGAAACTCTTCAGGCTAGGAGGGAATGGCAAGACATACTTAAAGTGATGAAAGATAATAACCTTCAGCCAAGACTACTGTACCCAGCAAGAATCTCATTCAAATATGAAGGAGAAATCAAAAGCTTTACAGACAAGCAAAAGCTGAGAGAATTCAGCACCACCAAAACAGCTCTCCAACAAATACTAAAGGATAGACTTTAGACAGGAAACACAAAAAGGACGAATAAACCTGAACCCAAAACAATAAAGTAAATGGCAACAGGTGCACACTTATCAATAATTACCTTAAATGTAAATGGGTTGAATGCCCCAACCAAAAGGCAAAGACTGGCTGAATGGATACAAAAACAAGATCCCTATATATGCTGCTTACAAGAGACCCACCTCAAAACAACGGACACATACAGACTGAAAGTGAAGGGCTGGAAAAAGATATTCCATGCAAATAAAGACCAAAAGAAAGCAGGAGTAGCAATACTTATATCCGATAAAATAGACTTTAAAACAAAGGATGTGAAAAGGGACAAAGTAGGCCACTATATAATGATTAAAGGATCAATCCAAGAAGAAGATATAACAATTATAAATATACATGCACCCAACATAGGAGCACCGCAATATGTAAGACAAATGCTAACAAGCATGAAAGGGGAAATTAATAATAACACAATAATAGTGGGAGACTTTAATACCCCACTCACACCTATGGACAGATCAGCTAAACAGAAAATTAACAAAGAAATGCAAACTTTAAATGATACAATAGACCAGTTAGACCTAATTGATATCTATAGGACATTTCACCCCAAAACAATGAATTTCACCTTTACTCAAGTGCACACGGAACCTTTTCCAGGATAGATCACATCCTGGGTCATAAATCTAACCTTGATAAATTCAAAAAAATCGAAATTATTCCAAGCATCTTCTCTGACCATAATGCACTAAGGTTAGATCTCAATTACAGGAGAAAAGCTATTAAAAATTCCAACATTTGGAGGCTGAACAACACCCTTCTGAATAATCAACAAATCACAGAAGAAATCAAAAAAGAAATCAAATTATGCATCGAAATGAATGAAAATGAAAACACAACTACACAGAACCTATGGGACACTATAAAAGCAGTGCTAAGAGGAAAGTTCATAGCCATACAGGCATACCTCAAGAAACAAGAAAGAAGCCAAATAAATAACCTAACTCAACACCTAAAGCAACTAGAAAAGGAAGAAATAGAGAACCCCAGAGTTAGTAGAAGGAAAGAAATCCTAAAAATTAGGGCAGAAATAAATGCAAAAGAAACAAAAGAGACCATAGCAAAAATCAACAAAGCAAAAAGCTGGTTCTTTGAAAGGATAAATAAAATTGACAAACCATTAGCCAGACTCATCAAGAAACAAAGAGAAAAAAATCAAATCAATAAAATTAGAAATGAAAATGGAGAGATCACGACAGACAACACAGAAATACAAAGGATCATAAGAGACTACTATCAGCAATTATATGCCAATAAAATGGACAACTTGGAAGAAATGGACAAATTCTTAGAAAAGTACAACTTTCCAAAACTGAACCAGAAAGAAATAGAAAATCTTAACAGACCCATCACAAGCGTGGAAATTGAAACTGTAATCAGAAATCTTCCAGCAAACAAAAGCCCAGGGTCCAGACAGCTTCACAGCTGAATTCTACCAAAAATCTCGAGACGAGCTAACACCTATCTTACTGAAGCTATTCCAGAAAATTGCAGAGGAAAGTAAACTTCCAAACTCATTCTATGAGGCCACCATCAGCCTAATACCAAAACCTGACAAAGACACCACAAAAAAGAAAACTACAGGCCAATATCACTGATGAACATAGATGCAAAAATCCTTAACAAAATCCTAGCAATCAGAATCCAGCAACACATTAAAAAGATCATACACCATGACCAAGTGGGCTTTATCCCAGGGATGCAAGGATTCTTCAATATCCGCAAATCAATCAATGTAATTCATCACATTAACAAACTGAAAAATAAAAATCATATGATTATCTCAATAGATGCAGAAAAAGCCTTTGACAAAATTCAACATCCATTTATGATAAAAACTCTCCAGAAAGCAGGAATAGAAGGAACGTACCTCAACATAATAAAAGCTATATATGACAAACCCACAGCAAACATTATCCTCAATGGTGAAAAACTGAAAGCATTTCCCTAAAGTCAGGAACAAGACAAGGGTGTCCACTTTCACCACTACTATTCAATATCGTACTGGAAGTTTTGGCCACAGCAATCAGAGCAGAAAAAGAAATAAAAGGAATCCAAATTGGAAAAGAAGAAGTAAAACTCTCACTGTTTGCAGACGACATGATCCTCTACATAGAAAATCCTAAAGACTCGACCAGAAAACTACTAGAGCTAATCAACGAATATAGTAAAGTTGCAGGATATAAAATCAACACTCAGAAATCCTTTGCATTCCTATACACTAATAATGAGAAAGTAGAAAAAGAAGTCAAGGAAACAATCCCATTCACCATTGCAACGAAAAGAATAAAATACTTAGGGATATACCTACCTAAAGAAATTAAGACCTATATATCGAAAACTATAAAACACTGATGAAAGAAATCAAAGAGGACACTAATAGATGGAGAAATATACCATGCTCATGGGTTGGAAGAGTCAATATAGTGAAAATGAGTATACTACCCAAAGCAATCTACAGATTCAATGCAATTCCTATCAAGCTACCAGCAGTATTTTTCACAGAACTAGATCAAATAATCTCAAGATTTGTATGGAAATACAAAAACCCTCGAATAGCCAAAGCAATCTTGAGAAAGAAGAATGGAACTGGAGGAATCAACTTGCCTGACTTTAGCCTCTACTACAAAGCCACAGTCATTAAGACAGTATGGTACTGGCACAAAGACAGAAATATAGATCAGTGGAACAAAATAGAAAGCCCTGAGATAAACCCACACACCTATGGACACCTTATCTTCGACAAAGGAGGCAAGAATATACAATGGAGTAAAGACAGTCTCTTTAACAGGTGGTGCTGGGAAAACTGGTCAACCACTTGTAAAAGAATGAAACTAGACCTCTGTCTAACACCATACACAAAAATAAACTCAAAATGGATTAAAGATCTAAATGTAAGACCAGAAACTATAAAACTCCTAGAGGAGAACATAGGCAAAACACTCTCCGACATAAATCACAGCAGGATCCTCTATGATCCACCTCCCAGTATACTGGAAATAAAAGCAAAAATAAACAAATGGGATCTAATTAAAATTAAAAGCTTCTGCACAACAAAGGAAACTATAAGCAAGGTGAAAAGACAGCCTTCTGAATGGGAGAAAACAATAGCAAATGAAATAACTGACAAACAACTAATCTCAAAGATATACAAGCAACTTATGCAGCTCAACTCCAGAAAAATAAACGAACCAATCAAAAAATGGGCCAAAGAACTAAATAGGCATTTCTCCAAAGAAGACATACGGATGGCTAACAAACACATGAAAAGATGCTCAACATCACTGATTATCAGAGAAATGCAAATCAAGACCACAATGAGGTACCATTTCACACCAGTCAGAATGGCTGCGATCCAAAAGTCTACAAGCAATAAATGCTGAAGAGGATGTGGAGAAAAGGGAACCCTCTTACACTGCTGGTGGGAATGCAAACTAGTACAGCCACTATGGAAAACAGTGTGGAGATTCCTTAAAAAATTGCAAATAGAACTGCCTTATGATCCAGCAATCCCACTGCTGGGCATACACACCGAGGAAACCAGAATTGAAAGAGACACATGTACCCCAATGTTCATTGCAGCACTGTTTATAATAGCCAGGACATGGAAGCAACCTAGATGTCCATCAGCAGATGAATGGATAAGAAAGCTGTGGTACATATACACAATGGAGTACTACTCAGCCCTTAAAAAGAATAAATTCGACTCAGTTCTAATGAGATGGATGAAATTGGAGCCGATTATACAGAATGAAGTAAGCCAGAAAGAAAAACACCAATACAGTATACTGACACATATATATGGAATTTAGAAGGATAGTAATGAAGGCCCTCTATGTGAGACAACAAAAGAGACTCAGAGGTATAGAACGGACTTTTGGACTCTGAGGGGGGGGATGATTTGGGAGAATGGCATTGAAACATGTATACTATCTTGTAAGAACGAAGCATCAGTCTATGTTCAATACAGGATGCAGGATGCATGGGGCTGGTGCACGGGGTGATTCAGGGAGATGATATGGGGTGGGAGGTGGGAGGGGGCTTCGGCATTGGGAGATCGTGGACACCTGTGGCTGATTCATGTCAATGTATGGCAAAACAAATACAGTATTGTAATGTAGAATAAAGTATTTTTAAAAATTTTTAAAAAAAGAAGATAAAAAAAGAATTTTCCACAGTTTATTGTGATCCACACAAAGGCTTTGGTGTAGTCAATAAACCAGAAGTAGATGTTTTTCTGGAACTCTCTTGCTTTTGTGATGATCCAGCTGATGTTGGCAATTTGATCTCTGGTTCTTCTGCCTTTTCTAAATCTAGCTTGAACATCTGGAAGTTCACAGTTCATGTACTGTTGAAGCCTGGCTTGGACAATTTTGAGCATTACTTTACTAGCATGTGAGATGAGTGCAATTGTGCGGTAGTTTGAGCATTCTTTGGCATTGCCTTTCTTTGAAATTGGCATGAAAACTGACCTTTTCCAGTCCTGTGGCCACTGCTGAGTTTTCCAACTTTGCTGGCATATTGAGTGCAGCACTTTCACAGCATCATCTTCCGGGATTTGAAACAGCTCAACTGGAATTCCATCACTTTTACTAGCTTTGTTTGTAGTGATGCTTCCTAAGGCCCACTTGACTTCACATTCCAGAATGTCTAGTTCTAGGTGAGTGATTACACCATCGTCATTTTCTGGGTCATGAAGATCTTTTTGTATAGTTCTTCTGTGTATTCTTGCCACCTCTTCTTAATATCTTCTGCTTCTGTTAAGTCAAAACCATTTCTTTCCTTTATTGTGACCATCTTTTCATGAAATGTTCCCTTGGTATCTCTAATTTTCTTGAAGAGATCTCTAGTCTTTCCCATTCTGTTCTTTTCCTCTATTTCTTTGCATTGATTGCTGAAGAAGTCTTTCTTATCTCTCCTTGTTCTTCTTTGGAACTCTGCATTCAGATGCTTATACCTTTCCTTTTCTCCTTTGCCTTTTGCTTCTTTTGTTTTCACAGCTATTTGTAAGTCCTCCTCACACAATCATTTTGCCTTTTGCATTTCTTTTCTTGGGGACGGTCTTGATTACTGCCTCCTGTACAATGTCATGAACACCCATCCATAGTTCATCAGGTATTCTGTCTATCAGATATAACCCCTTGAATCTATTTGTCACTTCCACTATATAATTGTAAGGGATTTGATTTAGGTCATACCTGAATGGTCTAGTGGTTTTCCCTACTTTCTTCAATTTAAGTCTGAATTTGGCAATTAGGAGTTCATGATACTAGCCACAGTCAGCTCCCAATCTTGTTTTTGCTGACTGTATAGAGCTTCTCTATCTTTGGCTGCAAAAAATATAATCAGTCTGATTTCAGTATTGACCATCTGGTGATGTCCATGTGTAGAGTCTTCTCTTGTGTTGTTGGAAGAGAGTGTTTGCTATGACGAGTGCGTTGTCTTGCCAAAACTCTAATAGCCTTTGCTCTGCTTCGTTTTGTACTCCAAGGCCAAATTTTCCTGTTACTCCAGGTATCTCTTGACTTCCTACTTTTGCATTCCAGTCCTCTATAACGAAAAGGACATCCTTTTTGGGTGTTAGTTCTAGAAGGTGTTATAGGTCTTCATAGAACCATTCAACTTCAGCTTCTTCAGTGTTACTGGTCGGGGCATAGGCTTGGATTACTGTAATATTGAATGCTTCACCTCAGAAACAAATAGAGATTATTCTGTCATTCTTCACATTGCATCCAAGTACTGCATTTAGGACTCTTTTATTGACCATGATGGCTACTCCATATCTTCTAAGGGATTCCTGCCCGCAGCAGTAGATATAATGGTCATCTGAGTTAAATTCACCCATTCCAGTCCATTTTAGTTTACTGATTCCTAAAATGTCCATGTTCACTATTGCCATCTCCTGTGACTACTTCTAATTTGCCTTGATTCATGGACCTAACATTCTAGGTTCCTATGCAATATTGCTCTTTACAGCATTGGACTTTACTTCCTTCACCAGTCACATCCACAGCTGGGTTTTGTTTGGGGGTTTTGTTTTTGCGTTTTGTTTTTGCTTTGGCTCTGTCTCTTCATTCTTTTTGGAGTTCTTTCTTCACTGATCTCCAGTAGCATATTGGGCACCTACCGACCTGGGGAATTCCTCTTTCAGTGTCCTATCTTTTTGCCTTTTCATACTGTTCATGGGGTTCTCAAGGCAAGAATACTGAAGCGGTTTGCCATTCCCTTCTTCAGTGGATCATGTTTTTCCAGAACTCTCCACTGTGACCCATCCATCTCGGGTGGCCCTACACGGGCCATAGTTTCATTGAGTGAGATAAGGCTGTGGTCCCTGTGATCAGATCGGTTAGTGTTCTGTGACTGTGGTTTTCACTCTGACTTCCCCTACGCCATCACTCAGCTCAAATGAGGGGCACAGTCATTTGTTACAGTAGAAATAGCCACCATTCATTGGGATTTAAAGTGCTTTAGATGCATGTCTCACTGAAAGCTTGTAGCTCCCTATACATACTATGTTAGTATCATCCTCACCTCACAGGGCAGGATCTAAGACCTTAAGAGGCTCACTCACTCAAGCTCACATAAGCAGTCAGTGCCATTCAGGATTCAAACCCTAGCAGGGTTCTGCCTTCCCCAGCTCAAAGCTTATCAGGAAAGCCTGTAAATCTTGTACGTCTGTGGATTATTTACTGCTTCCACAGCACTTTTGCAAAGTCATCTCATTAGATCTTCACAAGATGGGAAGATAAATCATTATGACCCCTGTTTTACAGACTGGATAGCTGAGGCTTGAAGAGGTGACACGTCCTGCCCAAGTCCTGTGAGATTTACAAACTGTGAGTCCAGGGCTGACTCCAGTCTCTCTCCTCTCCTCTGAATTCAGGGTTTCACCACCTCCTGGTACACCCTGGAGGGGGTTATGCTGATGCTAAACGGACATAAGCAGGACTCTCAGGGTGCATTCTGAGCACAAAAGATCAACAGCCAGTGGCAGGTGAGAGTCAGGACTGACCTCAATTAAGCACAATCGATATTCATTATTTGTAGACTCTGTATTCACCTCCTGGCTAAAATTTATTTGTAACACCCAAATCAGTATTTGCAGGCGCTTTTGTGGTTGTGTGCAGACATGCACAGAATGGAGAAAATTTTGAGTCACCAGACTCGTGTGCATAAGTGTTCTTTTGCGATATATTTAGAGCCATGTTTATCATGGTTTTGAGCTTTTCTGTTGGTGGTGAGTTCACTGTTTTAAAAGGTCCCCAATCATGTTACTGTCTGTTACCCCCAAGCTCAAGAAGACTGTCATGTGCATTATGGAGTGTTAGATAAGCTTCATTCAAGCATGAGTTATAGTGTTGGTGGCTGCGAGTTCAATGTTAGCGAATCAAATACATATACCAACTCTATATAACCAATTTTATATATGCGTCTTCCCAGGTGGTGCAGGGGTAAAGAATCCACCTGCCAATGCAGAAGACACAGTTTTGAACCCTGGGTTGGGAAGATCCCCTGGGGGAGGAAATCACAACCCACTCCAATATTCTTGCCGGCATAATCCCATGGACAGAGGAGCCTGGTGGGTGACAGTCCATGGGGTTGTAAAGAGTCAGACACAGCTGAACAGCTGAGCATGCATGCACATGTGTATGTATATATTAGTAAAGTTTCCTTAAACAGAAGCACACATTAAACAAGAGTATGTATTGATCAGTTGGCAAAAATGTTGTAAGAAGTGGATCATGGAACCCTAACCCTGTATTTCCCTGAGGAGCAGTGTTTCCTGACTTGCTATTTCATTGTCTTCGGCAACCTTGCCTGTAAGTGTGTGCTAAGTCACTTCAGTTGTGTCCAACTCTGTGTGACCCCATGGACTGTAACCTGTTAGTCTCCTCTGTCCATGGGATTCTCCAGGAAAAAATAGTGGAATGGGCTGCCATGTCCTTCTCCAGAGGGTCTTCCCAACCCAGGGATTGAACCCACATCTCTTAAGTCTTTGGCATTGGTAGATGGGTTCTTTACCGCTAGCACCACCTGGGAAGCCCCTGAAGCTATAGGACGTAAACTGCCATGAATAATAAGAATCATCTGTACTTCTGAAATTTCTTCTTTGCACACAGGCCTCTGCTTGTTGCTCTTGGAGGGCAGAAGGAAAAACGCAGTTCTTTCCTCCCAGTCCTCTTCATCACCACAAGTAGAGAAGCCTGAAGTCTGGAACTGCCTGAACCAGCCTGAGATCAAGACAGAAACCTTGTGTGTGTGAGCAGCAGAAAGAACTCAAGAATAGTGCTGTCGGTAGAAGAAGGGCAAGAGTCCTATGGAATGTCCTTAATAGCAGCCATATCTACCAAAAAAGTTAGAAGAAATAGACAAACTTCATTTTAATAATACATTTTATTTAACCCAATATATGTAAAATATTATCATTTCAACATATAATCAATACAAACTATTAATGAAATGATTTTCATTCTCTGATTTGGACTATCTTTCAGTTCAGAGTGTGTTTGACACTAAAGTTTCTTGACACAATACATCTCGGTTTAGGACAAGCCACATTCAAAGTACTCAGTGGCCACATGGAAAAAAATGACTGTTGTTTGGACATGATTCTAAATGGCAAGATATGTCATCCCCAGTTGCACTCAAGAAAAGGGATCTGCTCACAGGAGGTATTCAGCAAACCCCTTTCATGAAGCTTGAATTTGGAAGAAGCAGTTGTGGATGCAGTTTTATAGAGGGTGGTCTTGGGTGATACCCTGTCCAAGCCTGGGTATCTATAAAGAGGGAGAAGACAACACCCCCACCTTCTCTGAAGGAGGAGAAAATGAGACAGCGTTGTACAGTGGGATCCTGGCAAACACTGGCTGCCACTGCTCCTCTATTTCTATTGTCGTTGTGTAAACCCAGTGGTCTATGCCCAGCCGGTGGCTGTGATGGCTGCAGATCCGCATGGTGCCCTGGGCAACACCCCAGATCCTCCATATCTAACAGTGCACAAGAAAGTGGAGCACATGTTTGCCATTTCAGCCCAAAGCAGCCAAACCGGAAACTCAGCAGTATTCCAGGAGCCACCTCCAGGAGAATCGGGGCTAGTCAGGAAATTACTCCCATTTAACGTGCGCTGGGTCTCCAGGGACCCTGCAGTGTCCCCCAGCTTGGCAGCCATGTCACTGGGGTGGGTCTCATCATTTCTGAAGCCAGGTTTGCTTAGAAGAGCCAAGTCAGCAAATGGATCTTCTTCCATTCCCCCAGTGCCAAAGCCTGCGGGCACGGAGCAGGGCTATGGGTCTCTCCTGGTCATTTGTTCACCATATCTGAGAGCTTGGGGGCTGGAAGTGTAGTGTTACATGAGGGCCAGATTTCTCAAACCCCAACTGTGTGTGGATTCCATTTAAAGGAAAAAAAAAAAAATTCAGAGATTCTAGAGAATTCCTCTTGAACCCCAATCTGAGATCCAGCAAAATGAATGGCTTATTCTACAACAATGTATATTATCAGTTTAACAGAGAAGATATGTTTAGATGTCTTGTTAAGGATCTATTTTTTATATTATTGAAATAAAATATGATGTTTTAAAAGTTTTTGTAGGACTTAGGGCTTTCCCAAGACTATGTGTATAAACAATTTGAAAGTCACCAGATTAGGGAGAATGGCAGTGTGGGGGTCATTTGTGAAAGGCCAGGGCAGCCTGGAAGGCATGGCTCACGACACACTGTCCCATCCATCATGTCACCTCTCAGCCTCAGGGAATGGACACCTGGCCTGGGCCCCGTGCCCATCCCCTGCCTTTAGGTGGCAACTTGGAGCTAATTCCCACGACACTAAACCTGCCTCCCTTGCTTGGCAAGCCAGCACCTGTCCTCTTCTCATATGGGGCAGGTAGAGTTTTTGTGTTTTATTTTTCTTTAAGCATAACTGTTACTTTGGGGTAAAAATCTCAGTGGTGTTGGGTTAAACTTCAAACTCGGATATGTTGAAAATATCCCTTAACTTGAAGTTGGAAAGTAGTCACCACTTTTATGAAGAACAGATCGATCTAAAATGATGGCACTCTGCTTGTTGTTGTTGGACTGTAACACATTTTTGCACTTCCAGACTGTCTCCTCTGCGTGAGGCCGCACCCCCCAGACACCCCTCAGAATGAGCCAGAAGCAAGTGAGCACCAACTCCGCTGCCAAGATTTTGGACATTATGTTGAAGCCTCCCACGTCGATGTTCAGCTGAGGAAAATGTGGGTGGTATCAGCCATGAGGGGGTGACCAGGAGGGGTCAGTGAAATAAATAAGGTGCCTATCAGAGGGCCCAGCACAGAATAGCGGCTGAGCCCTCCCACTTCGGCTTCCCAGGTGGTGCTGGTGGTCAAGAACCGGCTTGCCTCTACAGGAGACATAAGAGATGTGGGTTCAATTCCTGGGTTGGGAAGATCCCCTGGAGGAGGGCATGCAAATCACTCCAGTATTCTTGCCTGGAGAATCCCATGAACAGAGGAGCCTGGTGGACTACAATCCATGGGGTTGCAGAGTTGGACACAACAGAAGCGATTTGGCATGCACGCATACCTGCCTCCTATTCCACCGCTAGAACTTGCTGTGAAATCAGAAGGGGGCTCTCTTTTCCTAGCCATCCCAGGAAAAAGCAGTCTGTTTGGATAAGGCATCATCCAGAGGAGGCTGTCAACTGTTCAGAGATGGTATCAGACTGCTCTGACTTGTGGCAGCCGAGTGATAAGCAGTATTCTCCCCATTTCTCTCAGCTTCTCTGGGGTCAACATTCACCACCAGCTCTAGCCGGAAGCATGCTGTCACCCATGTGCTGTTCCCATGGCCACAGAAATCACTGCCGAGCTGACAGTGGAAGCAGAGATGCGATGCCCTCATCTCCAGCCCTGATGGGCTCCTCCCGTCCACCAGGCCGCTGACTGCGGGAGAGGCGGTTAGAGGGAGAGCCGGGTGCAGCAAACCTCTCCTATCCTCCGCCTGCTTGGTCTACAGGCAGTGCTGCGTTCAGTGCCTTGAAAAAGAGAGATAAATGGCTTCATCTAAGTGAGCAGCACAGTCAGAGTGAAGGGGAGGATGTGCGGGAATCAGAACCGCGCTGCGTGAGCTGGCAGACAGTGCCTTGCTGTTTCACAGTCTGGTAAAAGCAGCGCCTGGAGAAGACTGGGTCACATGCCCCCACCCCAGCCCTAAATGCTCTGACCCTGTCATGCTCTGACATTTCCCCACTCTTCCAAATATCAACTGTGAGAACTTACGTCGATGATTTACTTTTTCTGAGCCTTAATTTTCTCATCAGTGAAAATGAAGATAACGATGCCCATTTCTCACGGATGGGGGAATTCAATGAACTAAGACATGAAAACACGCAACAGAGCCATCAGGTGGTAAAGTGAAAGAAAGTGAAAGTCGCTTAGTCGTGTCTGACTCTTTGCAACCCCATGGACCCATGGAATTCTCCAGACCAGAATACTGGAGTGGGTAGATTTTCCCTTTTCCAGGGGATCTTCCAGACCCAGGGATTGAACCCAGGTCTCCTACATTGCAGGCAGATTCTGTACTAGCTGAGCCATAAGGGAAGCCCAAGAATATTGGAGTGGGTAGCTTTTCCCCTCTCCAGTAGATCTTCCTGACCCAGGAGTCAACTCAACCTGGGGTCTCCTGCATTGCAGACAGATTCTTTACCAGCTGAGCTGTCAGGGAAGTGTTCAGTTAATTAAAAAGTAATTGTGATTGATAGATGATGGCCACATTTAACACCATTTTTTGAAACAAAGGGCTGAGTCCTTTTGGGTATAGTGAGTATTTCTGCCAACCTCACCACACTCCATGAGGGGAAAAAATTAGCCTCCAACCCTCAGATCAAGTCTCCCTCATGCTTGACACAAGTTCCACGCCACCCAGGGCCACCTGCCACAGCTACCTGGCTGTGTACTGAATAAACCTGCATGGCTGTCCATGGCTGCCCTAGTCCTGCTCTTGCCCAGTGTGTATCTAGAGTCCATGGGAAGTTATTTCCTCAATTTTCAGTCCTCAGAGTTATCCAACAGCCTAATTGAATCTTCCTCAACTTGAAAAGAGAGCATCGCTCCTTCCATCAATATCCAAGTCCTTTCTTCCCTGTGTCTAGCTATGCCTCCCTGAGGGTCTCCACCTCTGGGTAGGGATCCAGTAGGTTCAGGCTCAGACAGATGCCAGCAGGCCCCCCCGTCAGTGGTCCTGCCATCTCCGAAAGCCTGATCTCCAAGGAGGACCTCACCTCCAACGCCTTGTACCACATCTGCCCAAGTTAGGCTGTGTGTGTGTGTGTGTGTGTGTGTGTGTGTGTGTGCACACGCACTCATTGCTCAGTAGTGTCCAACTCTTGGCACTGCAGACTGCCAGGCTCCTCTGTCCATGGGATTTCCCAGGCAAGAGTACTAGACTGGGTTGTCATTTCCTTCTCCAGGGGACCTTTCTGACCCGGGGACTGAACTGGTGTTTCCTGTGTCTCTTTCACTGCAGACAGACTTTTCAGCCGCTGAGCCATCTCGGGGAAGTCTCAAATTAGCATTTGTGAAACCCCCAATGCCCCCTGGGCAGCCTCCTTCTTAATAGCAGGCTCCTCTCTGGCCTCCCCACTCCCATTCCTGCTCTTCTGCACCCCTCTTGCCACACTTGATCCTCTAGAACAGTGGTCCCCAGCATTTTTGGCACCAGGGACCAGTTTCATAGAAGACAATTTTCCACAGACCCCAGGGAGGGTGGGGAGTGGTTTCAGGATGGTTCAAGTGCATTATATTTATTGTACACTTTATTTCTATGATTATTTCATCAGATCCACTTCAGATCATCAGGCATTAGATCCCGGAGGATGGGAACCCCTGCTCTAGACTATGAATCTACTCCAGTTACCTATCCCTTCTTCAAACCAATCAGTGACTGAAATTCTAACTCCTTCCCAGGACGTAGAAGGTTTTTCTGAAAATGCCTTTGCTTTTCTGCCCAGCTAACTCCTATTCCAGCCTCATGTCTCAGCTTAGGTGTCACCTCCTCTAGGAAGTCCTCCCTGATGCACCTCTCAAAGCTCCCACAGCTGCCTGTTCTTTTCCACCGAAGCATGTATTGAACCCTATGTACTGACACCCTGTCTCTTTGAAATAAGTCTGTTCTCTCTGCTTCTCAGTGCCTACTGCAGAACTGAAAATTGTACAAAATTAATGAGTTGATTGATTTGTGACAACTGCTTCTAGAGACTCTACCCAAGGCTCTCTCGGCATTGGGACTAGCAGTTCAGAGCTCCTCTGAGACACTGGGAGATGTTAGAATTCACTGGCCTGTGGCCCCAGCAGAGGTCTGTGGTTTTACTGCTAATGGAAATTGGCCTGGCAGATCAAAGACAACAGCCCCTACAGTTCAGGTCACCAGCAGCCAGCTATTGAAATATCAGTGGAATCGGTAATTCAAAATTAAGTGGGTTAATGATTGACGGTCCGTTTGCAAAACCTGGCCCACCAACACTCCTTCCAAACAGGGCCTTTCCTTTTCTCCCTTGGCTGGGAGCTTCCCAAACAGTTCATTCAGCTCTTGCCATGCCCTGCCCCCACTCCACCCAGATTTTAAAAGGCCCTTGTTCTCAAAACTCTACACCATTCCTGTGAGATGTCTTAGAAAGCCTTAGCACCTGAGGTCCCCTTTCAGAATTAAAAACTCACAAATTTGAACCAAGGGGTAAAGTCCGGTGCAACTTCGCACCTGTAACGCATGAGTCACTTGATTAAGAAAATCAAGTTCAAAATTAAAATCAAGTTCACAATTTTTTTTTTTCCTGTGGGGAAAGTTGGTGGTTGGGGGAGCATGTGGAGGCGGAGAAATACCTTCAGTTGTATCAGCTTTCAAACCCTAATCACAGTCCCAATATTCTGGGCTGTCCACATTTGGGAAAATGACTTTTCTCCTGTTGGCACTTTTTGGGTTGATCACAGGGAGACGCACACAGGCGAACAACCCCAGAGGAATTCAAAGCCACCGTACCCCAGGGCAGGCAAAGCTGGCTCCCTCATCTTTGTTGAGATGCCAGGGAGCAGACTGGGGGTCTAAGAAGAAGCAGAAGTCCCACTGTGTCAGATAAGGGAGACCCCACCCAGAGGAATCCTGCATGCAGAGCCTTCAGTGGGCGCAGACTTAAAGCGCTCTGATGATAAACTGAGAATCTGCGGGAGAAAAATGTTCTTAGTGAAGGCTGCTAATCTTACTGGGCCTGCGCACAGAGCCCAAGTCCAGAGAAGGTACAACTGCCTGGTCCAGCCAGCCCCTCCTCCTGACTGCCCAATTGAATGATTCCAAGAAGGCTGACCAGGGCTAAGGACGCCCTCGGTTACAGAGACAAAAGTACAAGCGCAGCCCAGGGACCCCACTTTGGCTCCTCTGTTTTCTTCTATAAAGGGGGACACTCTCCCCTTTCCTTTAGGTAAGGCGAGGAGCCAATGAAATCGCTTGCCTGGAACAGGTGGCCGTGTGCCCAGCACTGCACCCTCTCCCAGCTCTCCTGAAAGCAAGGGGCATTCGTTCTCAGTGACTGTGACTCACACCATCACCCCAGGTCACTCTAGAAATGCTTTTTCCTGCCTTGCTGGAAAAGAGACAGAAGAGCTGGAAAGAGGAGGAAGGTGGCTACTTTGTCACCAGGTCTCAGGCAGAGGACACAGGAAGGCAGGCTGAGATGGCTCCCTTCCCTGAGTGCTGCCTACTTGCCAGGCTCCTGCCTGGGGTTGGGTGGAGTGGACGTGGGACTCTAGGTCTGAGGAAGGCCAGAGAATGGAAGGCCACCTGCATCACCGCCCCCATCCTTTCACCCAACTTTCCTTCATTTGTTATGAGAGAGAGATCTTGGGCTGCATATTAATAAAACAATGGAATTTTTATTTCTTTTTCTCATAAATTACATAATTCAAACCTTAAAACACCTTTAATGAACAGTGACTGGGCATGTGACACTTAATAAAACTGGGCTCAGGTCAGTTTCTGCTTGACAGGCTACCAGCCGAGAATGTGACTTACCAGTAAATGATTAAGAGGCAGGGGATCTTTCCTGGGCTCTACTATTAAACACTTCAAAGGTTTCCAAAGTCAGATAAAATGAAAAGCAAATGTGTTTCACTGCCTCTCAAATGCCTCAAATGTTTTAGCAGGTGCAAGCAATGAAACCTTCCATGGTGACAGCATTTTAGGGTCTGCAAAGTGCACCCGGCTGAATTCTGGGAATTCTGGGCTGGCTTCATAAAAATTCATGATTTCCAAGGAGGAGAGAGGTTCGTCTTCAGAGCCCATCTACATATGTGGCCCAGAAGGAGAATGTCTCAGGGTCCTGTGGGTTGTGGGTCAACTTAACCCTCTCTGTTCCAGGAGAGACACATGCATAGAGCAGAGAGGATCCTGAGAGGGGCAGCCTTGTGCTAGCAAAACAGGAGGACACTTCTTTGGGTTGGTCTAGACTCTCCAAAGGTGCATTAATGGTCAACTCAAATCCAAGTCCTCTTTTTCGAAGTATATTATTCTCTGATCTACAGATGCCCCAAAGATGACGTGTCAGCCAACTTAGTACATAGAGATGGCATTTTTGTTGTTTAGTCACTCAGTCATGTCTGACTTTTTGTGATCCCATGGGCTGTAGCCCACCAGACTCCTCTGTCCATAGGATTTCCCAGGCGAGAATACTGGAGTGGGTTGCCATTTCCTTCTCCAGAGATAGCATGATTCTGTGCAATTAACTTAACCTCTCTGCACCCCAGTTTCCTCATCTCTGAGATGGGGATAACTGTAGCACCCACCTCACAGGGATTTTGTGAGGATGAAACGGGTTAACATCTTAGAAGCTCGTAGATCACATAGCAGAATTCAATACATGTTCCCCATCCTTATTGTCCCATTAGGAAAAATGAATGTGAAAAGTTAGCCATCGACAGCCTGGCCATTTGAATTTTTCATTTAGAATTTGCTGTAACTTAGCTTTATAAGTCATGGTAATCTCTCACATAGACATATAATATTTTATAGTTTACAAAGGACGTTCTGAGACGTTACCTCATTCCAACCTCCCAACGGTTAAAGCTGGAAAGAAAGGGATGATCATCCAAGGACCAGCAGTGGGTTTCCACCTCTGCTGTGGCTCCCTTGCATAGAATTGGTCCCATCTTCGGACTGCCACACCCTGAGAGCACCCATCTGTGAAATGGGTACAGAGGGGCTCCCTGTGAATCACAGCACACACCATCCTCAGGAGCTGGTACCTCCACCATCTGCTCAGTTATCAAGACCACTGAACCTACTCTCTGCATTTTTTTAATTCATGAAGGAATTCAAATGCTTTTACATATTATCTCAGTAATCTTGCAAGCACTTGTTTATGAGACCTCAGCTTTTATTCTTCCCTCTTATAATGAGGAGGGCAATGAAATGGCATTCCAAGAGTCAATGGAGGAGAACCCTTTAGTTCTTTCCTCAGGGAATAGCTGAACAAGTGATTGTTATCAGAGAACATTCTCCAGAGTTCCCAGCCGTGCAGGATTACTCACCTCCCCCTCATCAACACCCACTACTCGGTGCACATCTCTGAAAGATTTTGTAGACGTGTCACATAGACCCTTCCCCACATGGCAGGTACACCACGTGAACACAGTTATATGCATCTCACTAACCAGCCACCCAAACCCCACTGGCTCTGCCCCTACCCCGGTCAGCACAGTTAGAGATTTCCTTCAACAAAATCACAGTGAGTGTTGGACTCAGATGTCTCTCATCTCCTCCCCTTCAAAAACCATGTTGGACCCCACTTGATCTCTACTCTCTCTGGTCTTGACACACACCAGCCTTAACCCTGTGCATTTACATCTTTCTAACAATCCTATTTAAGGACATAATTTTAAGATGTGTGTGCAGAGGTAATTACCAGGGTGTTCTTAAAGCCTTAGTATAATATTGAAAACCCAAAACATCTTAAGTCCCCAGCATTAATAACATTTAGAGCAGCATTCATCCTAGTTCAGCTGAAGAACAAGGCAGGTGTTATTTACATGAAGTTGATAGTGATGTGAAAGAGGTTCATTGCATACGTGAACAGAAATCCATGGGTCGGGCTAAGTTACAAATAAGCATACTGTAATGCTCTGTGTCTAGACTGATCCCCTGTTTACTAGAAAAGCAAGCTTTATATTTTTTTCATCTTTATTAAAAGATACAAAGGCCTATTTTTAAAACCCATGAGGGGACACGTGAGTTGGTTAATAATGTTTACTGCTCAGTCACAAGATTTCAATTTTTATAATTTTTCTTCAATTTTATTCTCAGTACTGGAATTTCAGATTTCACATTTTGCTCGATTTTCTTTCTTTGGTCCATTCGTGTTTTCCGATTTCTCTATAAGAAGTGATTTCTTCTGTTATATTTTTTTAAATGTTCTTTTTAATTAAAAAAAAATGTACTTAGCGTTTCACAGCTGATCGTAGCTTTGGAATTCATCTAGTCTAATGACTTTAGTTTGCAGGTGGGTAAACTGAGGCCCAGGGAAGTGAAGTGCCTCCAAAAAGATCATCAAAGCTGTTTGGTGGCAGACCCAGGTTCCCTGATTATTCCTGTTTTTTCCAGGAAGTCCTGAGATGTCTCTGGGATTTTTGTAAATATGGAGAAACTGTTTTCATAAAGTTACCTGCATGAAACCCCCTTCCCTCCCAGTGAAGCTCAGCATCTCTCGATTGGCTCAAAATCAAAGGTGCCCTTTACTGCTTCTGTCTCCACCCCTTTCCCGCAGGTCGTAATACCAATGGCACATATCACAGCGTAGGTGCCAGGACACCAGGTGAATGTTACGCCAGGTTTCAGCACATTATTCTTGTCCAAGTCTCCACTGTGTATGCAGGACGAGTGTGAGACCCAGTTCCACCCTCAGCTTGCCCCACCCCTTGGCTCATCCCAGTCTAGCTACGTGGTTAATAAACAGCAAGGCCAAATGAACGGGTGGAGATTGTATCAACCAGCTTCAAACAAAGATTTCTTTTTCTAAACCACCTTAAGCCTTTGTGGTTTTTCCTTCTCATCCATCATGATTCATTCTTGTGTCGAGACTAACATGGATGGTTGCTTATTCTGCTCAATTGCAGCGATTTTTTTATTTTTTCATCAAGGAAAAGAAATGCTAAGTTGAATCCCCCAGGAGGCCACAGTTGTAGGTACGGGAAGGAGAGGCAGGCTGGGTCATACCGCTCCCCTGCCGAGGCCTCCGAAACCAAGTTCAAGTTGGAGTTTTACTAGGGCTGATGCCTGTACCTTCCCAAACCCTTTGCCTACTCATGGGGATCCCCAACCACCCAGCTCTCCGCACCAGATCCACTGGGCTCTTTGTAGATGGAGAGAATTGTCCAAGATCACAAGGCCAGTGAGAGGCCCCTGCCCCTATTTCAGTGTTTTCCCTCCTACACCAGCCTCTGGGAGAATGTCAGAGTGGCCTGAGAACCCTGTCGCTCTGTCTATAAGAGGCAGAAGGAACACTCTGAATTATTTAGGAATGAGGGTAGAAAAGTAAGACCATGATAAATGTCCCAGCCTCAGAAGCTCCTAGCTAAGGGCTTATATAAAATGAGCCATTTGTTTTCCTCCTTTAGTATTTTTTTCCTTTTAAACCTTAAATCCTACTGAAGTCTCAGAACTTTCATTCCTGGGAACCTATTCCATAGAAGGAAAAGCAATTACCTAAAAGATATGTATCTGCATGTAAACACCTAAGGATGTTTAGCACAACATTGTCCACAGTAGCCAAGAATAAAAACTAAACATTAAATGAATTTCCATCAATGGAAGAATGGCCAGATAAATCAGATGTGAGTGAATGAGAACTTCATTATGAGATCAGGGGGTGGGGGTGGATTTCCATAGCATGGTGGTGAATGAGAAAAGCAAGAGGCAGCCCTGCCTTTCGTAGATGCATCATCTTTTACGTGTCTATATTTATCTATGTATCATTCTATCAGCACTGAGAAGGGTGTGAGTGTGTGTGTGTGTGTGTGTGTGTGTGTGTGTGTGTGATGTGTGTGTGCTCAGTCATGTCAGACTCTTTGGGACCCCCTGGACTGTAGCCCACCAGGCTCCTCTGTCCATGGAATAAGATTGGAATGGGTTACCATTTTCTACTCCAGAGGATCTTCTTGGCCCAGTCTCCTGCATTGGCAGATGGATTTTTACCACTGTGCCACCTGGAAAAAGGGTGTAGAAGGACAGAAAACAGATTACTCGCCTGAGTTGGAGGTGGGGGTGGGGGAATAAGACGGGGAAAGCAAGTTTTTCAAAAGCCTGCTCTCAAAATCATCATTTTAATAAAACCTTAAACATACAAATTATTTGTGTGTGGGTGCTTATGACTTTGAAAACCTAAAGATTGAGTTGGATTCATATTCACTGACTTGTAGAGCCATTAAGTATTCAAAGCAAACTAGGTTGAGAGAAATTTATAAAGTAGGATTCCATCTCCCTAAGAACAACAAATAAAGCCCCTATTACTTTGCCACCAAGGTCCATATAGTCAAAGATATGGTTTTTCCAGTAGTCATGTATGGATGTGAGCGTTGGACCATAAAGAAAGCTAAGCACCAAAGAACTGATGCTTTCAAACTGTGCAGCCGGAGATTCTTGAGAGTCCCTTGGACTGCAAGGAGATCAAAGCAGTCTATCCTAAAGGACATCAACCTGAATATTCATTGGAAGGACTGATGCTGAAGCTGAAGCTCCAATATTTTGGCCACCTGGTGTGAAAAGCTGACTAATTGGAAAAGATCCTCATGCTGGGAAAGATAGAAGGCAAGAGGAGAAGGGGGCGACAGAGGATGAGATGGTTGGATGGCATCACCGACTCAATGGACAAGAGTTTGAGCAAGCTCCAGGAGATGGTGAAGGACAGGGAAGTCTGGCGTGCTGCAGTCCATGGGGTTGCAAAGAGTCGAACACAACTGAGTGACTGAACAACAATAAAAGGGTATGTGCAGGCTTCCTGGTGGCTCAGACAGTAAAGAATCTGCTAGCAAAGCAGGAGACTTGGTTTGATCCCTGGGTCATGGAAGACCCATGGAGAAGGAATTCTAGTATTCTTGCCTGAAGAATTCCATGGACAGAGGAGGCTGGTGGACTACAGTCTGTGGGGTTGCAAAGAGTCAGACAGGACTGAGAGACTAACACTTTCACTTTCTTTCCAGGTGTATGTGTATGTAAGGAGGAGGAGAGGCCGCAGAGGATAGACCGCAGACTCAGCATCACAGGACATTCAGGAGACGGCTGGGATGGAGACACCTTTTCTTTCTGTACTTTATTCTTGTCTCACAAAATGCTTTTAAAAAACTTAATTTTTGCATTCTAAAAAATTATCAAATTGATGGTGCTCTCAGTGTTCCAATGTGCTTATTCTTTGGTGACTTTAAGTGAAATATTAAGTGATTCTTTGTTACCCAAACAGGTGGTATTTCTGCAGGAATGGCTGTTGCTGAGTGTGGGGAAGACCCAGGCCAGGCAACTGGGAACCCCCTCCCTGGCCGCCTGGTTGAAGGACTGTGGTGCCTCCTGTCAGAGGCTTGGGGAGGCCTGGATGTGGTGCTGGTAGAAATGCCTTCCTCACGCAAACCAGAGGGGTCTGATGGGTAGACAAAGTCTGGGGTAGCCCCCTCCACCACGCTGGCCACCTGGGAACCAGGCTTTGAGGCTGTGGAAAGCCCAGCCTGAGGGGCCATCTCTGAGGAGGCAGAATTGGGAGTCCTGAGGGAGGGGCTTGTCTCTTCTTGTGGGGTTTTGGTCTCTGCCCAGTCTCCCAGGTTGTGGTAATTGTGTTGCTTACTGAGCAGGTGAGAAAACAGGCAAAGGGCTGCTGTTAATTTAATTTCTGATGAGTTTTCACATGAAAGAAAAAGCCTGAGGTCGAATTCTCCAGACTCAACTCTAACAGATGTGGGAAAGGAGGAAGGCGGAGGTCTGACATCAGAGGAGAAGGGGCATGGCCTTTCCAAGTCTGCTGAGGAGGTGGGCCACAGTCATAAGGTCAGAGGGCAGGCTGAGCACTGTGCCAGCCCCAGGAACGCCCCCCAGTAGTCCCTCCAGCGCGCCCCACCCCGCACGCTCTGCCACCTTCCCTGCAGTGTTTTCTCCGGGGCACTTCCCACCTCCGACACCCTCTGTGTTTACTTGTTTATGGTCAGGTGCCCTTTTCCAAACTGGAAGCTTCCTGAGGCCATGGGTTCCATCTGTTTTGCTCCCTCCTGGACAGAGCGCGTGGAACTCGCCCATGGTTACTAAATAAACACACACATAAACAGTGAAAAAGAGACCAGCTGCTGCTGCTGCTGCTGCTGCTGTAAGTCACTTCATAGACGGCCTCCCACCAGGCTCCCCCGTCCCTGGGATTCTCCAGGCAAGAACACTGGAGTGGGCTCCCATTTCCTTCTCCAATGCATGAAAGTGAAAAGTGAAAGTGAAGTCACTGAGTCGTGTCCAACTCTTAGCGACCCCATGGACTGCAGCCCACCAGGCTCCTCCGTCCATGGGATTTTCCAGGCAAGAGTACTGGAGCGGGGTGCCGTTGCCTTCTCTGAGAGAAGACCAGAAATTCAGTGAAAACCTAAAAATGTAGCTCTTCAACAATGGGAACATGGAAATAAATGAAATGTAGTATATCTCCTTGAAGGAATATTATACAGTCACCAAAAAGGGTTCATATCATGAAATGTACCCAAACTGCTCACAGTCATTATCCTTGGGGGTAGTTTTACAGGAGGGACTATTTTCCTATTAGGTAATTCTGAAATAAATTTTACATTACTTTGTATTTCATTTGTAAATAAAAATACATTATTTAATGTAGGGAAAAGTTTGAAGGTTTTTGTAATGACATGGGAAAATAATTTTGAAGCAGGGTTAAGGTAAAAAAATTCCAAGTACAAACACTTAGATGGAATAATTCTATAGATTTACATGTCCAGCAAAGAAAGAAGAAATTTTAGCAGAGTTTACCTCAATTTGTTTCTTCTGCTTGGTACTTGTCTGTTTTCAAAATTACTTACAATAAGCATATAGCCAGGGGAAAAAAGATTTATTTAAACATACAAATGTAACATAGCTATATGTCACTATGAGAAATGTGATTATGTAGACATATAAGATGGGAAACAAGAAAATTTTAATTTGAAAGAAACTGTCAGATCAGGGCTTCCCTGGTGGCTCAGTGGTAAGAATTCACCTGCCAAGGCAGGAGACATGGGTTTGATTGCTGATCCAGGAAGATCTACATAATGTGGAGGAACTAAGTTTGTGCCGCCCAACTATTCAGCCTGTGCTCTGGAGCTGGGGAGCTACAATCACTGAAGCCCGTCCGTGCACCCTAAAGTCGGTGCTACACAATGAAAGAAGTCAATGTAACGAGAAGCCTGTGCACCTAAACTAGAGCATAATTGCCACAACTAGGGAAAAGCCCGTGCTGCAACAAAGACCCAGCACAGCCCAAACTAAAACTAACTAACTAAATAAATAAATAATAAAATTTAAAAATAAACAATAAACGGAAAAAACTATATATATATATATGTATGTATGTATGTATAAAGCCTATCAAATCAGAATGAGACTCTGGTCTACAGTGAAGACTGTATCTACTGGTCAGAAGGCAGAGATGTTCTTCAGAGTTTTCAGGAAGAGACAGATTCTATACTCCCAGTCAGAGGTCATCACTATGATAAACCTCCTTTACTTCAAGTCAGCCTTCCTCAGGTCTAACTTAATTCCCTCCAGTTTCAAAAGAAAGCCCATCATTAGTCTTAATGGAAATGACTGGTGATGTGCTTACAAAGCCCTCAGCAGACTTGAAAGTGGGGAGCCATTAAGCCGTCCCCACCTCTCCACATCCTCTGTCCCTCTCTCCCTCCAAATGTTAAACACTTTTAGCTCCTTTAATCCTGCTTTTCAACACTTCCAAGCGATTGTAAGCTCCTCTGGCCTCTTTCCAGGATCCCTGCATCTTTCTCCAAACAGGGTACCCAAAACCGAACTTGGGCATGGACTTGGCCAAGCAGTTTGCTTCTGGGGCCTTGCAAAGCCGCTGCCTATCAATTTGTTCCCATGTTACCGGCTTAAGAGAAAAGCACTTCACTGAAATGGGACCGCTGTGAGCTGTTCCGGGCAGCCTGGCCTCTGGAGACTGCATGGGTGACCTCCTCATTAACCAGTCCTCTCAGCTCTGATTCCGGTGTCTCTTTGCCTTCTAGGGCTCAGTGTGGTGGCATTCACATGGTCCCTTTCTCTAAATGCTGCCTGCTGCAGTCATCAGCCACTAGCTCTGCCCCAGGAGAAGACTCGGCCTTAGGCCGCGTGGCAGTTTTAAGCAGTATCTCCAGAGGTGCCACCCTGCTGGCCCAGGATGGTCAGACACATAAGGCAACTGTGCCATAGCTGCCAGTCTCCAGGACGGGACTGTCGCTGACACTGACCGCCAACCAAGTCTGTCTGTGAATGGACAGGTAGACTCCATTCAAATGCCAAGCAGTTTATCTGGGAATCGTCAGTTTGAACCACACACACACACATATACACACGGCTTGTTGTTGCATTCAAAAACAAATTTAAAACACATTTATGGAGTTAACAGACTGTGAGAGGTTTGGTTTTTTTTAATACAGTAAAATTAATTTGTAAAGGTTTCAAGATGTTAACAAATGACCAACGAGACTGTTTCATAATTGATTTAAAAAATTCATTAGGTGCACAATGTGGCTTTCTTATTAACTTACTTTAGCCGCCAGTTGAGCCTCTGTTGCACTTGAGTGGATCCAGGAAGAAGAATTCCTGTGGTCACCTGGATTGGAGCCTCACCCCAGGACCCCACCCTTTGCTTCAAGGCTTTGGGCCAGGACATTGCCCCAGGGATCAGGTTGAGGTGCCTTTCATGCCAGGGGAGTTGAGGGAGAAGTCTTCAAGAGACTCAGGGAGTCTCCTGTAAGGCCCACTTCCACCCATCTCACCTGCCCCAAAGGATCCTCTGTGACCTGCTGTAAGTCACCAGGATACTATTCTGATTTGAGACCCTAAACTTTGCTCTCTCCATGGGCAGTTTCATGGGCAGTGGACGAAGGTGAGGGTGAGGCATCCACACTCCCAAAGTCCACCTCAGTTCTGGATGGGTTCGGGGCTGTTCTCAGCCTTCAACCCACCCCATGACAACACCCTCTCATCCATCCACCCATCTATTCATCTTGCATTCATTCATCTGATCCTGAGTGCTCACTAAATGCCAGGCCCTTGGCTGGATACTAGAAAGTTTACTCCTTATGTCTTTCTTTTCATTTGTTTCTTTCCTAAGAAGAGAACAGAAGCAGAGCCCACGAATCCCAGTAGAAAATGGGCCAGCTGCTGGCTGGGGACCAGTGACAGCCAGGACTTCCTGTCCTTTGAAGAAAATCCTGGGAGGTAAATCTGTAGGTTTCTTTGAGGTCCTGGAGGTGGACTCCCATTGCTCATCATGCTACGTCCCCCACTACTACTGCACTGTTTTATTTCTCTGCATAGCACTTATTACCCTGGATAGGTTCCTCATGTATTTGATTTTTCATTTATTGTCTCTCTCCATCCATCAAAATGTAAGCTGTAGAGATTTTGTTTTGTTCACTGCAACTTTCCTATTGGCCAGATTAGTGCCTAGCCCATGGATGGCTCTACTCAGAAATGTTTGTTTTGGGTGGATGTATGGATGATGTATGGATGTGAGAGCTAAACTGTGAAAAAGGCTGAGCGCCGAAGAATCGATGCTTTTGACTGTGGTGTTGGAGAAGACTCTTGAGAGTCCCTGGGACTGCAAGGAGATCCAACCAGTTCATTCTGAAGGAGATCAGCCCTGGGATTTCTTTGGAAGGAGTGATGCTAAAGCTGAAACTCCAGTACTTTGGCCACCTCATGCAAAGAGTTGACTCATTGGAAAAGACTCTGATGCTGGGAGGGATTGGGGGCAGGAGGAGAAGGGGACGACTGAGGATGAGATGGCATCACCGACTTGATGGACATGAGTCTGAGTGACCTCTGGGAGATGGTGATGGACAGGGAGGCCTGGCGTGCTGCGATTCATGGGGTCACAAAGAGTCAGACACGACTGAGCAACTGAACTGAACTGATAGATGATAAATGGAGGGATGGATGGATGGATAGGTGGGTGGAAGGATGGATAACAGACATGGTTCCTGCCCTTGTGGATTTTTTTGGTTTTGTAAAGGAGACTATAAATTAAAGAATCATGAAGGCTGACACCACATTTTCATTTTCACAGCTATACCCTCAGTACCTAGCAAAAGGTTGCACACATAGTAGATGCTCAGTAAATATTTATCAAAAGAATTAGCTTTTAGGGAGACAAGAAATGCATGCAGTGACAAGGAAATAATTTAAAGGAATAAATCCCTTTACATTTATATAATGCTTTTGATTTCCATGTCTTTTGCCGAACACAAAGGTAGATGTGAACACTCTATAGAAACTAGAGATCCCCATACAAATAGTTAATCGTCCTTGCCATGGTTCAGCTTACTCTCCCAGCAACCCAAGACAGGATTTTATCCTCTGAGCATCACTACCCTCAGAGAGCAGCAGTGGCCTGCTCTATGTCCCCTGGATAGTGTTCTGATTTGAGATCCTAAGCTTTGCTCTCTCTATAACTCTTCCAAAAACACACTGTCACCAAGTGCTTGGAGAAACTATGCGGGTTGATTAAATGTGGCCAGCGTTAAGTTCAAGTCCAAAGATCAAGCAGAAGAGCTAAGAAAACTTGCAAATGAACTGAGTTTATGATTTTGGTTCATTTTTTTCAGCAGACTCTTCCATTTCTTCCTTCAGAAAAAAAAAAAAAGCCTATTTAGAAAAAGGCACCGTGTCTCCAGGAGGGAAAACTCTGAATGCCTTTAGGCTTTTCTCTGCCATCCCTGCCTTTTGGATCCATGGTCACTGTGGAATTTGGTCAGTTCTGCATCTTTGCCACATCTGAGCAAGGCAGGCTCACCTTGCCCATGCCTTTAAGGGTCCGAGAAAGAGCACACTGGAGGTGGGTATGGTAACCTGGCCCTGTGGGAGACAGAAAGCTCCCAGAGCCGCAAAGCGAACCCCCAGGCAATACCCAGAACCCTGTGATGCTGAGAGTCAAAGGAAGTGGCTCCTGTCGCACCGGAGCCTTCGGAGGGGGCTGCCCGAGTCTGAGCTTTGGAATCCTTCCTCGGCCATGAGGAAGAACTCCTGGCCAGCAGCAGACACCCAGCTTAACCCAGACGATGGGGGAACACAAGGGAGATTCTGGCTCAAGTCATGAAAACTCCCTGGGTAAGTCTGGGCCCAGCTCCTGAAGAATCTGCCTCTTCTTCTCAGCTATTTTGTCCAGAAGGCCGTCTGCTACAGTGGCCAGAGCCGCTCTAGGTTCACATCTTTCTAGGTTCACGTCCACTGTCAAGGGGTGTTGCTTTCTAGACGGCTCTAGCTGGAGTCCCACAATTTGCTCTGACTGGTTCAGATGGAGCTGAATTGACGCCAGAGTGAGATGAAGCTCTGATTGGCCAGGGCTGGTCACATGCTCCGCCCCTGGAGCTTGCGGGTTGCGATCAGTTCCCTCCCCCCGTCCTCGGCACCCCAAACCCTGTGAACCGAGAACCCAGGAGGAAGTCTTGGCTGGGAGGCTCTGAGTGGAAAAAAACGGGAACTAGTTACTCAGCAGGATAAAGCAAATGTTTGCCATAGAGGGTTGTGATTATGACTCTGCTCTTTCAAATGAGAAAATTGGGGTCCAGAGAGATTAAGCAGCTTCCCCCAGTCACACAGAGAATTGGGGAGAAACTTTCTGCGTTGCTTAAACATCCTGCTCTAAATTGTACCCACCAGCTGGCTGTCCTGAAAACTCACCATTTGCGTCTGCATTCTTGGGAAGACTGGTTCTAAGAAGGATGTCTGTCTAAGCAGGCTTTTGTCTGGAAACCATGTCATCTGCCCTGCGGGATAAAGAGGGCACTTTTTTTCACTCTTACTGACTTGGAACTGAAACATTATTGTAGTAACTATTTGTTTCAGGGAAAAAATTGTAATTGCTTCTAGATCCACTCACTGGTTTCAAGAGCACTTTAACCTTTAACTTTCTCAGTACAAAAGGAGGCTTGCTCGGCGGTGAATCTAACAAGACCATCATTTATCGCTGGCAGAGTTCATTAGTCAATCCTAACAGTTTAATTATTAGCATTTTAATGCATGAGCATTTAACCAGACAGAACAACAAGCTCTGGAGTACAGAACAAGACTTCTTAAATAGAGCTGAATTAACCCGCACAATTGTTTGTATTGTGGTGTGTTATTAAAACAAGATGATTAAAACGCAAAAACAAATAGGTCCATATATTTAGCCAACAAACCAGCATTTGGCTTCACAGTGTTGAGCGGATGGGTGTTTTTCATTTGTTTGTTTGTTTTTTTCACTTGGAATTTAACATTTTTGTTTTATTTTTCCTGCCCCAAGTTATAGGTTATAATGATACAAAGAGGATCTACTTTGGTGCGCCAATTTGTGATGGGTGACTTTAATAAAAGAGAGACAGAAGATCTAAGCAGAAAGCCTGCAAAAGGCAGTGAGTGACTCGACCTGGGCTCCATAGCCCTCAATTCTAGCTGCACAGAAGAACCACCTAGAGGGCTATTTTTTTTTTTAAATATGTATGTATTTATTTATTTGGCTGTGTTGGGTCTCCACTGCGGCCAGCTCTCTAGTTGTGGTACACAGGCTCTAGGGTGCAAGGCTCAGCAGCTGCAGTGCACGGGCCCAGTGGCGTGTGGGATCTTAGTTCCCTGACCAGGGATCGAACTCATGTCTCCTGCATTGGAAGGTGGACTGTTAACCCGTGGACCATCAGGAAACCCGTGGACCATCAGGAAAGTCCCCTAGAGAGTTTTTTAAACTGCTCTGTCCAGTCTGCACCTCCAGAGAATCTGACATTCTGGTGGTCCAGAGTGATTTTTTTTTTTTTTTCAAATTCCCAGGCCATTCTAACATGCATCCAGGACTGGACACTGGGCTCTATCTCCATGAGACTTGGTGGATCACTGAGCTACACTTTTCAAATAAAAATAAGACTTTTCAATGTTCGCAGCAACTTTATTCACAATAGCCAGAAGTAGAAACAATCCAAATGTCCATCAGTGGATGAAAGGATAAACAAATGTGGTGTGGACAGCCAGTGGAATATGATGTACTCTTAAAAGTAAATGAAATCTTGATATATGCTACAACATGGATGATTTTTAAGACATTATATGAGTGAAAGTGTTATTCATTCAGTCATGTCCACTCTGTGACCTCATGGACTGTAGCCCACTGGGCTCCTCTGTCCATGGGATTCTCCAGGCAAGAATACTGGAGTGGGCAGCCATTCCTTTCTCCAGGGGATCTTCCCTAAGTGAAAGAAGCCATGAAAGGACAAATATTGCATAACTGCATTTATGTGAGGTTCCTGGAATAGTCAAATTCATAGAGGCAGAAAGTAGATTAGAGGTTACTAAGGTATGAAAGAGGGAGGGAGATTATTGTTTACTGGGTGTAGAGTTTTTGAGATGATAAAAAATTATGGAGATAGATAATGGTGACGGTTGCACAATGTTGTAAATGTGCTTAATGCCACTGTGTTGTACACTTTAAAATGCTAAAAATTATACATTTTTTATTATGTATATTTTACCAAAATTTGAAAATGAAAAAACAAGAAATAAGCTTTGCTATTTTCACATGGGAGAATCAATGTGTGTTATGTGAGACTGTGGATAAAAGCCTTTTGTAAGCTTAAGACGATGTGCACATTTAAGGTGGTAGTAATATTCTTTAATTATTTGTTTTAATCATTTTGTTTTAATAAAAGGCTACAATATAAACAGCTGGAGAGGTTAATTAATAATGTCAAGTCTAAATGAGTATAATTAATGTCACTCAGCAAAGGCCTTCACTAGACTCAAAACATATTTTCTCTTGGGGGTAATCATAGCCTGATTTTTCTAAACAGTTTCTCCTTTGGCTAGGAAGCAGGAACTATTAGAGAAGAGAGGAAGAAATGCAAAGTCCCACATTTTTCATTTGAGACTAGATATTCATAGCATAGCCTCACATGTGGTCTGTAGCATCCTCATCCAGGCCTCTGGGAAGGAGGTCTGCGATGGCCTTGCCTGCAACAGACCCTGGACAAATTGTAACACACATCAATCATAACAGCCAGCACTTACTGACTCTTCGCTAAATGCCAGGCTTCTGATGGAAGTATGGCTAGGGGTGGTTGGAAGGATGGATGGGCAAAGAAAAAAGTCGGGGACTTCTCCTCATGACCAGTCAAGAACAAACTCAGAATCCCAAAGAATTTTCTGTCAGTTCTTTACATTTAATTCAAGCCATGTAATTCAACTGAGAGAGCCTATGGCTTGGTCGGGATTTAAGCCTGATTCCTAGATGGTGAAGATGTCACTGGTCCGTCAGTGAATAGACAGAATTCCCCTAGTTCCCCTCTCTCATCTCTGACCATCATTGTTGGGTTCTTTTAAACTCTTGTCTTCCCATCCTCACCTCTCATGCATCAGGGCAAAGTGGACAATCCTCAGGACTGATTGCCTCTGAGCTTATGGAAAGGTCAGGCTGGAAAGAATAGTTCTTGTCCCTTTCTGCGCTAAAAGAGTTTATCACTCGTTCTCTGCCTTGAGGTATAAGCTAGGAAACGTAGCAGTTCCCCTCCTATTATTTATATGAAGACAGTCAGCCTCCCAGAAGTAGGGGTTGGTGGGCAAATGAGGAGAGAATTGTCCCTCCATATTTTATTTATTTTGATTCATTTAAATGGTACCTTGTTGATATTTCCTAAGGAATTTAATGCAGCTGCAAATTGGATATATCATAACGAGATAAAACAATTTAATTCAGAAAGAAAACAGGATGCATACAATGCAGGATAGAAAATACCAAAACCTGGCACCATACGGGATAAAGAAAGGGATATGGGTGCCCATGAGGAACTGACAAGCTGAGGAGGATCCACAAGGGTAGCAATGAGCTTGACCTGTTCTTCCCTGGGAGGCACCTGCCATTCTGGGTTTGCAGCTGTATCCACAGATACGTGCTTTAACCATCAGATGAGCAGGGAAAACATCCACTAATATCCTCCTGTAGGAACTGGGAGGGCGTGACTAGAACATTGCCTGCCAGGAGGATCACCCCTCTTCTACTCTCTCTGGCCTGGGAGAATCTACAGCAGGCCAGATTCTCCTCAGACCGATTTCTATTTGGGACTGACACATAGCCTCACTGGTAGGTAGTAGAGCTTCTCACAAATCCACCATCTGGCACAGCTACTCATTTTGGCTGAAAGGGCTCCTAAAGCACTCGGAACCAAGTTCCACTTCGATTTTAAGTGTACCTCACTAACACCTCATCTCCCATCTATGTTTGGGCAACAGATCTTCCTGGAAAACTCTCCGAAGCCAACCAGCTGCAAACTGAACCCAGTAGACAAAGTCAGGATTTCAGTATCACATAGAGTGATTTTTAACTCCTCCTTTCCCATCTAGCAACTGTCTCAGGAATGTTTGCCTAGAAAGTGACAGTGGGAGGGGTCACTCTTTCTATGAATCCTAACAACACTGACTGGCTATTCTTCAATATTGACTGAGTTTTGGGGCTACCTCATATCCTCCAGGATGATATTGGCTCGTTCATTATTGAAGTTCAGGTTCATGAAGTTGGAGAATGAGTTTTCTATCTGCTGCTGCTGCTGCTAAGTCGCTTCAGTCGTGTCCAACTCTACGACCCCATAGACAGCAGCCCACCAGGCTCTGCCATCTCTGGGATTCTCCAGGCAAGAACACTAGAGTGGGCTGCCATTTCCTTCTCCAATGCATGAAAGTGAAAAGTGAAAGAAAAGTTGCTCAGTCGTGTCTGATTCTTAGTGACCCCATGGACTGCAGCCCACCAGGCTCCTCTGTCCATGGGATTTTCCAGGCAGGAGTACTGGAGTGGGGGTGCCATCGCCTTCTCTGGAGTTTCCTATCTATGGTTCACATTTTTCATGACCAATATTTGCAAAGATCAAAGCCCACAATGCCAGCCTCCCCAGATTCCATCTATTCTCAACAGGCTTCATTCATGAACCATGGGGACAGGGATGGTTCAGGGAGAATTCACTACTTTATCTTCAGGACTTAGGGGAATGACTGGCAAATACATAGTAAAGCTTTTGGAATAACAGAATCCAACTTAGTTCCAGTTTCTGAACATCTCTACCAAAAGATTATGATGTGCCAAAAAAAAAAAGACAGGCACCTCTGAGGAATCAAAGAAAGTACTTTCCTAAGAAACAGGTACTGCAATAAACAGGAGGAGTTTTTAAGAATTATCTAATTTGTATTCTCAACACCATATCAAGAGAAAGTGATAATTTAAAAAGAATCAGAGATCAGGAAATGCTACTAAATTATGGGGAGCACAATTTCTGAACTGAAAGCAACAAGTAGCAATTTTTGAATACTTCTAAAGTTTTAAGTCAATAAAATACAAAATAAGACCAAGAAATTTTCCCAGAATAAAGAGATGCAAGGAAGGATTTTTTTTTAATTATTCAACAGATTCAGTTCAGTTCAGTCGCTCAGTCGTGTCCGACTCTTTGCAACCCCATGAACTGCAGCACACCAGGCCTCCCTGTTCATCACCAACTCCCAGAGTTCACCCAAACTCATGTGCATTGAGTCAGTGATGCCATCCAGCCATCTCATTCTCTGTTGTCTCCTTCTCCTCCTGTCCCCAACCCCTCCCAGCAATGGTCTTTTCCAATGAGTCAACTCTTCACATCAGGTGGCCAACGTATTGGAGTTTCAGCTTCAACATCAGTCCTTCCAATGAACCCCCAGGACTGATCTCCTTTAGGATGGACTGATTGGATCTCGTTGCACTCCAAGGGACTCTCAAGAGTCTTCTCCAACACTACAGTTCAAAAGCATCAGTTCTTCGGCACTCAGCTTTCTTTATAGTCCAACTCTCACAGCTATACATCACTACTAGAAAAACCATAGCCTTGACTAGACAGACCTTTGTTGACAAAGTAATGTTTCTGCTTTTTAATATGCTGTCTAGGTTGGTCATAACTTTCCTTCCAAAGAGTAAGCGTCTTTTAATTTCATGGCTGCAATCACCATCTGCAGTGACTTTGGAGCCCCCCAAATAAAATCAGCCGCTGTTTCCTCTATTTCCTCATCTATTTGCCATGAAGTGATGGGACCAGGTGCCATGATCTTTCTGAATGTTGAACTTTAAGCCAACTCTTTCACTCTCCTCTTTCACTGGCATCAAGAGGCTCTTTAGTTCTTCTTCACTTTCTGCCATAATGGTGGTTTCATCTGCATATCTGAGGTTATTGATATTTCTCCTGGCAATCTTGATTCCAGCTTGTGCTTCCTCCAGCCCAGTGTCTCTCATGATGTACTCTGCATATAAGTTAAATAAGCAGGGTGACAATATACAGCTTTGATGTACTCCTTTTCCTATTTGGAACCAGTCTGTTGTTCCATGTCCAGTTCCTGACCTGCATACAGGTTTCTCAAGAGGCAGGTCAGGTAGTCTGGTATTCCCATATCTTTCAGAATTTACCACAGTTTATTGTTATCCACACAGTCAAAGGCTTTGACCTAGTCAGTAAAGCAGAAATAGATGTTTTTCTGGAACTCTCTTGCTTTTTTGATGATCCAGCAGATGTTGGCAATTTGATCTCTGCTTCCTGTGCCTTTTCTAAAACCAGATTCAATCATCATTTATCCAGAATATCAATGTAGATAGCCAAAAAGATGGAGGTGGAAGATACAATAATATAACAAATACTAGAAGAAAATTTTATGAAACTAAAAGAAAAAGAAATAAGTCTTTAGATACAAAGGGGACACTGAAGATCAGACAATATTAATTTAAATAGCTAATGTACAGAAATATTCTGATAATTAGGTTTTAGTCTTAGGAAAAATACTATAATCCCACCTAAGAAAGGGAAACCCATCTGGCCTCAAAATTCTTCCCAGCATCACAAAACAAAAAGATTAAACAGCATTGGCCATTCCTTGGTGGGGGAAGTAAGAAATAATATACAAAATTTAGAGTACTCAGCTTAATGAATTTTCAAAAAGAAACACCCATATAGTAAGCAGTTGGTTAAGACCAGAATACGACAACCAGCTCAGAACTCCAGCATGCCCCAACAGCCACTCTATACCCCAAAGGGTAACCACTCTCCTGATTTCTAACACCATAGGTTCATTTAGCCTATTTCATTAATAGAATTTTACATGTATAGGTGGAGTCATTCAGTATGGAGTCTTTAGTGTCTGGCTTCTTGTGTTGAGCATTTGTTTCTACTTGTGTTTGGGGTTCGTTCACTCTCATTGCCAAATAGTATTCCATTGTATGAATATCTTGCAATTCATCCATTCTGCTACTGGTGGACATTTCATTAATGAAGGTTATCTTTTGGTGAACATGTGTGAATTTCAGCTGACTATGTACCTTCAAATGGAATTGTTGCATCATAGGAAGACATATGTTTAAAGTAAATGGATGTGGTCAAACAATTTTCTAAAGTGACTGTACCAACGGTTTCAATTCTGCCATGTCCTTCCAACATGCAGTATGCTTGTCATTAATTTCAGTCATTCTGGCAAGTGTGTAATTGCATCACACTGTGGTTTTAATTTGTATTTTCCTGATAAAGTTTAGAACCTTTCTATATGTTTTTGGCCACTTGAATATCCTCTTTTTGAAACATCTGTTCAAGTCATTTACATATAATACTCCTTTGTTTTAATTACTCCCATTGTATCATGTCTTGATACCTGGTAGTATGAATCTACTTTTGCATTTCTTCAAGATTGACTTGGCATTTCTTGGCCTTTGAATTTCCAGATAAATTTTAGAATCAACTTGCTGACTCCACAAAGGAAAAAGAAACCTTTCTAGAATTTGTTTGGGATGACATTTAAACTATAAAGGAATTTTGGGAGGAATGCTATCTTTACAACATAGAGTCTTCCAGTCAATGAACATAGTCTATCCTTCCATTTACCCAGGTCTTTTAAATTTTATGTCAGTAACATGTTGTAGTTTTCAGAGCATATGTCTTGCACACCTTTTTAAACAGCCATTCCTAGGTATGTGATTTTTTTTTTTTTTAATGTGGCATCACTACAAGAATAGACAAATATATCCGTGGAGGTTCAGTCCTACTCTTGAGTATTGAAAATATTTTACACCTTAATCTAAGTGTTTATACAGATGTGTATAATTGTCGAAACTAATCTATTTTTACCCAATTAATGTATTTTTTTCATCTTCTGTAGTTTTGCTTTACTACAACAAATGGGTATGAAAAAGAAAAATATGTAAAAGATATGGAAGATAATGCAAAACAGAAAAAATATACTACTAATATAAGATTTAAATTACAATCAGGTATAAAATTTTTTGACAAATTAACATCACCAGTATAATAACCATAAGGGTACAAGGAAGTAGGTAATTTTATGTACTATTAATGGAAGGATAAATTGGTATAGCCTTGCTGGAGGGCACATGGGCAAAAGACCTAAAAATATGCATGCAAGTCCAATAGAAATTTATTTTAAAAATCTATCATGGATATAGCATGTGCTCAGACACTCAGTCATATCTGACTCTTTGTGACCCCATGGACTACAATCTGCCAGGCTCCTCTGATCATGGGATTCTCCTGGCAAGAATACTGGAGTGGGGTGACATTTCCTCCTCCAAGGGATCTTCCCAACCCAGGGATTGAACCCACATCTCTTACATCGCCTGCACTGGCAGGTATATTCTTTACTACTAGCTATCTGAGAAGCCTAGATATAGCATAAGCTATTAGGATATTCTCCAACCAAAAAAAGCCTATGATAATAACATAATGAAATCTAGCTAATATTAGGGAATTAATAAACTATGATATAGAACATTGAAATAGTATCAACTATTAAAAATTATGACACACAGAAAAAGTTAATGATGTAGGATAGATTCTCAATGCAATATTCATCTGAAGAAAGTAGTCTGTAGGGGTGATTATTCAAGCAATTCCCAATTTAAGTTTTAAAATTTAAATTTATATATTTCATCAGAAAAAAATTGTAACCATGTGAAATGATGGATGTTAACTAAACTTATTGTGGTTATCATTTCACAGTATATAATATATCAAATCATTGTGTTGTACACATTAAATTTATACAATGTTATATAACAATTAGATGTCAAGAAAACTGCAGATCTAACAGTTTATCATATATAAAGTGTAAACATACACTTTGTATATATATTCACATATAATATATATATTATATATATATACACAAAGTGTATGTTTACACTTTATATATGATATATATTCACATATAATATATATATTATATGTGAATTGTTTTAGAGATATATATATATAATTTTAAAAAGGGATAGCAGGGTACACAACTAAATGTCAGCAGTGACTATTTCTGTGAATTGAGGTTGTAGGTAATATTTCCATTTCTTCTTGTGCCTTCACTTTTTGTGAATATTTAACAATGTACATGTATTCAGTTCAGTCGCTCAGTCGTGTCCAACTCTTTGTGACCCCATGAACTGCAGCACTCCAGGCCTTCCCGTCCATCACCAACTCCCGGAGTTCACCCAAACTCATGTCTATCGAGTCGGTGATGCCATCCAGCCATCTCATCCTCTGTCGTCCCCCTTCTCCTCCTGCCCCCAATCCCTCCCAGCATCAGAGTCTTTTCCAATGAGTCAGCTCTTCGCATGAGGTGGCCAAAGTGTTGCTCTTATACTATTAAAAATAGCATTCTGGGACCTCCTTGGTGGTCCAGTGGTTTAGACTTTGCCTTCCAATGCAGAGGATATAGGTTCAATCCCTGGTCCGGGAGCTCAGATCCCACTTGACTCAAGGCCATAACATAAAACAAGCAATATTGTAACAAGTTCAGTAAGACTTAAAAAATATGGTATCTTAAGAAATTATAAGAGAAGAACAGTATGTAAAATTATATTATAGTTAGCATTTTCAATGAATAAGACTCTTTTCTTGCCAAGAAATAGAAATTTGACCAAAGAAAAATTTTATTTGTAGACATAGAAAAACACACCAATCTTTTATTGGGATCATGGATGATTTCCTTTCCTTCTTAATACCCATCTTTAGTTTTCAAGCTTTTTCCAGTAAATACATATTAATTGTATAATCGGTTTAAAAAAAAACAAGGACACAGGTATAGTTTCCTGTGCTGCTGGACTATGAACTTTGTGTGATACTGCAGATATCTTGCAATGCTCTGGACACAAATACAGAATCATTTTCCTTACCCAAACAAGCTCAGTCCCAATGCCTACCCACAACCCCAGCAGCTTCCACACATGTAAGCTTCCCATTGAGACAGGCATTATTCTTAGCATTTTTACAGGTGAGGAAACTCAAACTAGATAGATAGCATAGTCACTCACTTAAAGAGACTCAGGTAATATAAAGAGGAGGAGGAATTCAAACTCAGATCAGCCCACGTTCAAAGCCCATGCTGTTTTTACTACGTGAGTAACTTTTATTATCATATCACAACCAAGACCACCAGATTTGTTGTAAACTCTTAAGCCACAGTGCAGAGGGCTTCCTTCAAGATAAATATGCCCCAGTTTGGAATGCACCAGCTTTATTGAAAAATATTACTGAAATCAAAGCATTTTGCACTACTTTATTCATTATTTTTATGGTACTCCAGGATTTTTGTGGGATTTGTTTTTCATTTCACTTCTGTAAGCCTGCCAATGCTTTAAAGCAGTATTTCAATTGAAGAAAAAAAATTTTTTTTTAAAGCAGAAACTCAACAATGTTTTCCATCCTTTTTTCATACACTTTTGGGAAATTCTCCCCGCCTGCTCCACCCCCACTCCATGTCCCTCTTTCCTCATTCTCATAAAGTGCAAATATAATACTCAAGCTACTGTTTAAACATCCCCAAAGGTTCAAAGAAATTAAATCTGTGGTTGGCAAAGTTTTGAAATGTTAACTGTATCACTGGCAGTTGCACCTAAGAAGTCACAAATCATTCTGATGCAAAGGCCACAGACGCGCACGCTCCATAGTCCCCTAGCAGCCAGGGACCCCCTGCCGTGGCCTCAAAAGATGATGAAGCAGGACTTCCCTAGCGGTCCAAAAGGTTGAGACTTCGCCTTCCAGTGTAGGGGCTGCAGGTTTGATTCCTGGTCAGGGAGATAGGATCCCAAATGCCTCCTGGCCAAAGGACCAAAAGGTAAAACAGAAGCAATATTGTAACAAAATCAATAAAGATGTAAAAAAAAAAAAATGATGAAAGGCTGCTGGGAGGTGTGTACTGGAGCAGCGACGCCACTCCAGTCTCCGAAGTGAACAGCCTGCTGAACACACACGTCCCTTTCATCGCACACATATGCGTTTTCAATAGTCGCCAGATACTACTGGCCCTTGAGAAGCTTACCATCTAGGCTGGGTTCCAAGCAGATAGATTTTAGAAAGTGAATTCCATTCTGCTTCTGTGGCACAGTCCTGCAATACTGCGGTCTCAAGCTGTGTTTCCTAGAACTCTGCGGATGGTTCAGGGGTGCCCTGGGGTGGGAGAGGGGGCTGTGAGGGGGGAGGATTTTGGCCCACAACCCCACCCCTCACTTCAACCGCAAGGGCTCTGCTCTGATCTGTTTCATGTACTTGGATTCCCCATCAGTTTTCTTTTGGATGAGAGACAATGTGGCTTTAAAAAGAAATTTTGAAAAGAATTCCTGCTTCACTGCATTGAGACACAGCGGGATGGGAAGAGACGGTCACTGCTAATTAGGACATTAAAAATGTGAAGGCATTTTCAATCTATAGGTGCCCAGAAAGGCCTTCCTCAGTCAAAACTCCTCTCTTAACAGCTGAGGACACTGTAGACCAGAGCTAGAGAGAGATACGCTCGGGATTACAGAGACTTAACAAACGCCACGGCAAAAGTTAAGAAGGATTGGGGTAGTTTTTCCATCCCAGAAAACTCAACCATAGGGTTTTATTAAGCAAATCACATTTCCAAAATGCATTTATTAGTATTTCCTTCGGGTCTGCTTCTTTTCAAAACAGAAATAAGTCGGAGTAGAAACTTGAGAGCTAATACTATGATTGAATGGTGAAATTAACTTTGACCTTCCTGCCACTCAAGGAAAAAAAAATAGACATCCACTCTGTTCCATAGTTCTTACTGATGAAGAAACATCAAATCTTTTTAGTAGAGATGATCTCATAAAGAAGCGTCCTTTTATAAACTTACAGAGGAAGAGAGTGGTGCTCTTCTTTTGATGGAATGTACCAGTAAGTCTAAAGATAATGACTTTGCCATCTAGGATGACTCCTTCAGACAGCTGAGGTGTTAATGAGTGTCCCCTTCCACTGCCATAATAAGTGAAATGATGGGTTTTGAAAACTCTTGTTTTCTCTTCTGCCTTTTCTCAGGGTTACATCTATTAACCCAAGGTTTCCATTCTGTATAGCTTGTATTTACAAGTAAGACTAACAAACTCAGAGGAGCAGAGAGAAAGATATATATACATATGTTTGGGGGTGGCACTGATTACTCCATATGCCGTTCCATGATATTGTTTAACACTATTGATTTCTGCCGTGCGTCACTCACTCCTGTGCTCAGTGAAATCCACGCTGGATCTCAGTGCATCCTTTTCACATGACATCCCTTTAAAGTGGCTCCTGATGCCACAGGTACAGAAAAACTGAGGACTAACGCAGCTCAGAGGGCTTCCCTGCTGGCTCAGTGATGAGGAATCCGCCCACCTGTGTTCAATCCCTGATCCAGGAAGATCCCCTGGAGAAGGAAAAGGCGACCTGCTCCAGCATTCTCGCCTGGGAAATCCCCTTGGACAGAAGAGCCTGGCAGGCTACAGTCCATGGGGTCGCAAAGAAGTCGGACACGGCTTAGTGACTGAATAACAACAGCGAGGCTCGGAAGCTTGCCCTGTTTACAAGGGCCTTTGGTTAAATATTCCAGCCATCTGCTGTGAGTCAGGCATTCCAAGTCCCAACACATATGGATCAAGCCCCTGCCTTCAGTGACCTCCATCTTATGACCCAAGACAGCCAGTGATAAACAAATAATAAAGGACAATAAACAAACAAGAAAATTGCAGACTGTATCCCAAGCCGGAAAGGAAACAGACCAGAGGAAGCGATGGAAAGTAAGAGGGAGTAGGCAGAGCAGGGTGATTTCCATGAGTGACCGAGGAAGGCTTCACTGAGGAAGCCTTTAAGCTGAACCCGGAAGATGAGAAGGAGCCGGGGAGTCAAAGGTCACATGGGACCAGCAGGGCCTGAGTCTTCACCAGGAGGTTCAGGAGGCCTCAGGCTGCCTCCTGCCCAGTTGCTCTGAAAGCCCTGCAAGGTTGGCTTCACCTTCCATCGCACAGACATGCACGCCAGGGCTCAGAGAGGTTGAGTGACTTGATCAAGACCACGCAGCCAACAGCAGTGGAGCGAGATTTTAATCCAGGACCATCTGGCCCAAACCCCTGCTCTTAGCATTGACCTCATTTGATTTGACTCAATGACTGACATCAGTTACCAGCTCTGGCAACTCAATTTACACTGGGTCAGTTAACGACTCAGTTGTGTATCTATACTTTTTATTCACAGTCAGTCTCATCCTAAAGTGAGTTTGAACCTCCAGGTTCTTTGTACTTGCTGGAGTTTTCCTTCACATACAGCTCTCTCCTCCATTTGGATTGGTAGTACAGAAAGTGACGAGGATTCTCCCCAAGGTGCAAGTTCAGAATTCTTGAGAAATTCTCCCAGACAAAAGAACCATGCCACCCTCCACTGGGAACAATAGGAGGAGCTCCACAACACGTGTCCCCCAGGACGCTGTCATCCAATCTTCAAAAGGTCCTGCACGTACCTGGAAAATCCAACCTACTTTTTCCAGGTCAAAAACTAAACAAATAAACAAAAATCCACCCCTCTCTCTGGCGATGCAGCAAATGTCCCTGAGGAGTCAAGTGGGGCCCCATGTGGTCTGCTCCGCTTCCCACCTCTGTTTACCATCCGGTTGAATGTGGATATCTGCATGGAGATGTCCCTCCACCCTTCCCAGCCCTGACTCACACAGGGTGAAAGCGGTCCAGAGTGGCAGGAAAAGCTCCTTTCCAGACCTGCCGGTTGATGAAATCCATTGCAATGACCTCGACGAAGTGCAAGAAAATGGGTCACTCCCTGAACTGCCAAGTCCACTGAAAATAGGTATGTTACATCATCACCACCTGGGACCTGACTTACTCACCCAGGTGTGCAATCTGGGGGCTCTTTAGGTACTCTGCCAGCTGAAAAAAGAGTCTGCCATTCAGGGAGTGCTTATTAGCCAAGAATAACAGCCATCACGTATTCATTCTTCCAGGACAATGAACTCTACTCAACCCCTTACCGTATAATCTCAGTAATTCTCACAAGAGCTCTGCCGAGGTGGGAGTCAGGTGTTGTCAAAGTCACTATTTTCCAGAAAGGAAACCAAGGTGCAGAACTCCTGTACCGCTTGTCTGAAGTCTGAAGGTAGAAAGGAACAGGGGCTGGATTCAAGCTTCTTACTGCTTACTGCACTGGGTCTCATCCAAAGAGATGGCTGTGCAAAGTCATAGGAGCAAGGGTAGAGCCTGTTCTTCAAGCAAAAATCAGAACCTCATATCCAGCAGTCACTATGGATACGGACAGATGCAGAAAGATGGAAATGGTGGAGATGATATAGCAGGTGGTTTTCAGATTCCAGTTTCACTTTTATGCATGCAAAAACCCAACCAAGTATTGCAAAATTAGCAGGAGGCTGGACATGGGGAGCAGAGATTAGAGATGATGTTAAAAGCCTGCAGTTATGAGATTAAACTAGCATTGACCTCTGACATGTGCATGCCCCACCTCTGATTGCCACATCATATGCGGAGTGACAGGGCTCAGTTCCTCAGATACTCAGGGGCCCTCAAGCCACATCCACCAGGAGACCTTCCAGGAGATGACATGAGTCCATCCATGGACACTGCCAGGGCCTCTGCCTCCTGGGTTCCTGAATACCCAGCTCCCAAAGGAAATGTCTCCCCCAGGCAACTTTTGTTATTTTGGGTGGTGAGGTGTAAGTTTAGTAAGGAGCTCTGGGTAAAAGACAAAGTTTGCTTTCCTCCAGAAAGGCAGTTTCAAGAAATTACATTTTCAAAGGTGTGCTTAGTCACTAAGTCAGGTCCAACTCTTTGCGACCCCGTGGACTGCAGCACACCAAGCTTCCCTGTCCTTCACCATCTCCTGGAGTTTACTCAGACTCATGTCCATTGAGTCAGTGATGCCATCCAACCATCTCATCCTCTGTCACCCTCTTCTCTTGCCTTCAATCTTTCACAGCATCAGAGTGCTTTCCAATGAGTCAGCTCTTCCTATCATGTGGCCAGAGTATTGGAGCTTCAGCTTCAGTCCTTCCAATGAATATTCAAAGGTAGAAACTGATTATTCTGTAGGCATTTTGTTGTCTGTTAGCTCTGAAGGAGATGAGGAGGGAGGGAAAAGTGGAGACCTAGAGGCTTCCTGCTCACCCTACACCTGGTCCCAGGCAATCAGAAGGCTGGAGAACCTGGGCTCTGTCTCTCCCCTGCTCACCACCATCAGCAGAGGGAGGAAGCAGGCCACCATTCTCCAGGAGACACACACCTAGACACATGTGGACATCAGCTTAGAGTCCACATAAAACCACGGACCCCTGGGTGCAATGGAGGACTTTGGGAATGGTCCAGCTCAGTGCTTCCCAATAGGAATGGAATGTGGGCCACACATGGCATTTACATTTCCTAATAGCCATAGTAAAAAATTAAATAAATTCATAAAAAGGAACAGGTGAAATTAATTTTCATATATGATTGAACCTAATATATCAAAATATTATCACTTCAGTATGCAATCAATATAAAAGTTATTGGGATATTTTACATTCTTTTTTTTAATATACTGAGTTTCTTTATTTTATACTCAAAGCTCATTGGAATTTGGACTCAGCCATGTTGCAAACACTTAATAGCCACAATTGGCCAATGGCCGCCAAATAGGACAACGTGGAGCATGTTGCTCCATCTGGGTTGTCTAATATCTTCCCCAGCAAACCCCAACCCCAGTGAATCAACTAGCTCCCTTCTGGTCACAGGGTAGCAATAATATCACCTATAGCAGGAACCCTCCAGTCTCCAGGACCTAATGCCCGATGTGGAACTGATGTAATAATAATAAGAATAAAGAACACAGTAAGTTTAATGCCTTTGAATCATCACAAAACCACCCTTCACCCAGTCTGTGGAAAAATCATCTTCCACAAAACTGGCTCCTGGTGTCCAAAAGGTTGGGGACCACTGACCTGAGGTCACTAGAAATGCAGAACCTCAGACCCCACCCAGAACCTGTGTAAATCAGAAGTCAGCTGCTAACACTCCCCACAGGTAACTCTTTTGCACAAGAAACTAAGAAGCCAGTTCAGTTCAGTTCGGTTCAGTCACTCAGTTGGCTCCGACTCTTTGTGACCCCATGAATCGCAACATGCCAGGCCTCCCTGTCCATCACCATCTCCCGGAGTTCATTCAGACTCACATCCATCGAGTCCGTGATGCCATCCAGCCATCTCATCCTCTGTTGTCCCCTTCTCCTCCTATCCCCAATCCTTCCCAGCATCAGTCTTTTCCAATGAGTCAACTCTTTGCATGAGGTGGCAAAAATACTGGAGTTTCAGCTTTAGCATCATTCCTTCCAAAGAAATCCCAGGGCTGATCTCCTTCAGAATGGACTGGTTGGATCTCCTTGCAGTCCAAGGGACTCTCAAGAGTCTTCTCCAACACCACAGTTCAAAAGCATCAATTCTTTGGCGCTCAGCTTTCTTCACAGTCCAACTCTCACATCCATACATGACTACTGGAAAAACCATAGCCTTGACTAGATGGACCTTTGTTGGCAAAGTAATGTCTCTGCTTTTCAATATGCTATCTAGGTTGGTCATAACTTTCCTTCCAAGGAGTAAGCATCTTTTAATTTCATGGCTGCAGTCACCGCCTGCAGTGATTTTGGAGCCCAGAAAAATAAATTCTGACACTGTTTCCACTGTTTCCCCATCTATTTCCCATGAAGTGATGGTACCAGATGCCATGATCTTCATTTTCTGAATGTTGAGCTTTAAGCCAACTTTTTTCTTTCCTCTTTCACTGTCATCAAGAGACTTTTGAGTTCCTCTTCACTTTCTGCCATAAGGGTGGTGTCATCTGCATATCTGAAGCTATTGAGATTTCTCCCGGCAATCTTGATTCCAGCTTGTGCTTCTTCCAGCCCAGCATTTCTCATGATGTACTCTGCATATAAGTTAAATAAGCAGGGTGACAGTATACAGGCTTGACATACTCCTTTTCCTATTTGGAACCAGTCTGCTGTCCCATGTCCAGTTCTAACTGTTGCCTCCTGACCTGCATATAGGTTTCTCAAGAGGCAGGTGAGGTGGTCTGGTATTCCCATCTCTTGCAGAATTTTCCACAGTTCATTGTGATCCACACAGTCAAAGGCTTTGCCATAGTCAATAAAGCTTTAACTGGTTCTAATAATTAGAAAAGCATTTATCCTTCCTTTATTGAGCACTCTCTAGGAACTGGGCACTATGCTCAGTCCATCACATAAATTATCTCATTTATGCCCAGTACTGTTCAGTAAGATGAGGGCTAACTTTGATTCTTTATATAGATGAGAAAACAGGGGCCCCACAAATCCAAATAACTTACCCCAGATCTCTCCACTAATCAGTCTGCCTCAGGACCTGTTTTCTTTGCCAGAGCTTTCTTTTCACTGCACCAGGGCCCTCCCTGTATCCTCTGCCTGCTCACCTGCACTCTACCTAGAAGCAGTCTGGAGCTCAGGAGACTTTTCCATCCTGAAAGTAAAGGAAGGTGTTGTTGGTACTCAAGAGAGTCTTCAGTACCATGGCTTTATATTTTTGTGGGTTTCATTTATCACTGACTTCATTCCTTTTCATTCGATATTTCTTTTATTGTGTGAATAAACTCTGTTGGTAACTACATAATCAGGATTTCCTTTCCTCATCAAAGTTTAGAACAAGTATAGAAATGGGCAACTGAGCAAATAGGCAGAAATTAATAAAAGTCATATGATGTCATTAGATAGCTCAAAGGTCCTTGGTTTCCAATTACATAATGTACACGGTTAGAGCAATTATGTAAAGCACACACATTTTGTGAGGGACCCCAATTATACAAGGTTCACAGATGGGCCTTGCACTAGAGAAGGTATTGAACTTGCCACAAAAGACCACGAGGTAGCAAGCATGATGCATGTGTGATCAGATAAGAAGCAGAGAGTAGTGAGCCAGCTGCGAAGGAGTTTTACTCCTTAACTATCGTGGGTTGGTAAACCCTCCAAAATGGAAGAGCATTGCTTTTCATCGGTCTTTCCACTAACGGCTGGAGTTGCTTCCCACGTGGCACTAGTGGTAAAGAACCCACCTGCCAATGCAGGAGACAGATGAGAGTTTGATCCCTGTGTCAGGAAGATCCCTTGGAGAAGGGCACAGCAACCCACTCCAGTGTTCTTGCCTGGAGAATCCCATGGACAGAGGAGCCTGGTGGGCTGCAGTCCATAGCATCGCAAAGAGTCAAACACGACCGAAGTGACTTAGCATGGCACAGCACAGTACAGCTGACTGCACGATAGAGACTGCACGCTGATATGAAACTTATGCTGTTGTTGTGGAATAAATTATATTCTGAATTCACAAGAAAAGTCATTTGTCTTAAATAATCATGGAAATCATTGGAAGAGACACTGCAATTTAGGGAAGGAATTTAACACTTTTTAAATGACTACCATATTCTTCAACAGTCCAGGAAATCAAGAATCACTGCGCTTGAGAAAGTCAGGCACGGAACTAGTGTATGCGTGTGTGTGTGTGTGCGCGCGCGTGCATGCACATGTGTGTGTGGGTTGGGGGATGACAAATAAAAGAGGAAGAAGGAATTAGAATCAAAGGATATCAAGCGGCATTAACCAGAGACCCTATACATCAAATCTACATAAATGAAATACTTTTCTGTCTGTCTGTTTTCACAGCACATGAAATGCCTGGCTGATTTTCTCCATATTTAGACAGTACATGTGGGGAGGCCAAACAAGATAGCTGCTATATTGCACACATGACATTCACTTAGAGAGTTTCACAGTATCCTGGAGAAAGAGTCAGTCATCCCCTTGAGCAGCTGATAGAATCTATCAGTTGATTAAGAAATACATCAGGACGCCACAGAGAAAATAAACAGCAGTTTCAAACACGAGCCCTGATTTAGAGTCCTAATGGCAGACGATCTGAATTGCAGCCCATGGTTTATGATTTAGATTCTCTGACTTGGGCATTTCTGCATGGCTGCAGGCACTGGTTGATTTAAAGATGGTTAATGATTGTCCAGGGGCTTCCCAGGTGGTACAGGGGTAAAGAATCTGCCTGCCAATGCAGGAGATGCAAGAGATGCAGCTTTGATCTCTGGATTTGAAAGATCCCCTGGCATAGGAAATGGCAACTCACTTCTATATTCTTGCCTGGAAAATTCCACGGACAGAGGAGCCTGGCAAACTACAGTGCATGAGGTTGCAGAGAGTCAGTCACGACTGAGTATGCATACATGCAGTAATTGTCCAGCGCAGTCTGGGGACTACAGCAAGGTGAGAAATATACCCCAGTACTGCCGTTGGTGACTTTGGAAGCAGCCTACAATCCACAATCTCTGGTCTTCCTTTCCTTTGTCACACACTCTGCATCCATGTGTCCTTCTGCAAGACATGGGCCAGAGTCTCCAGGATAAGTGAGTTCCAGTTGGCAGTAAGCCATGCACGGTTAATGTGCAACAGATTCTGAGGTAGATTCAACCTTTGCCACCATGGCATCTTCAGGGCAGAGGACAACACTTAGCCCCCCAGTGAGCATCCAGTACAAATCTGTCAGCTGACCTGAGTCCCGTGTGCTGAAGCTCTCCATTTATAGTGCAGTAATCACAGCAGCTAACATCTACTAGAGGTTTATCATATCCTAATCATGGCACACACTCTACTGACATCACCCCATGGAACACTTCACCCAAGTGATGAGAATTTGGCCATTTCTATCTTGAAAGTGTCTTAGCTGCTCAGTCGTGTTATACTCCTTACCACCCCATGGACTATAGCCTGCCAGGCTTCACTGTCCATGGAATTCTCCCAGCAAGAACACTAGCGTGGGGTGCCGTTCCCTTCTCCAAGGGGTCTCTTTGACCCAGGGATCGAATCCAGCTCTCCCTCATTGCAGCCAGATTCTTTACTGACTGAGCCATCATCTTAGACACAAGGAAACCAAAGTGCTGGAAGATTCAGTTTCATGTTCGATGCTTCCTGCCAGTAGGTAGCAGGACCAAGATTCAAACCCAGATCAGCCGATCTCCTTGTTCGGAATAACTTCACTCTAATGCTTCATTTAATTTTCATGCTGGGCATCCGGAAGTCCACAGTAACCCCACATGCTCCTTCTCAAGGAGAAGGAAGAGGGAGGCACTTCTTCAGTGGGGATGGTCATCTTGGGCACCTCCTTGCAGCAGCTTCATTCAAGGGCCTGCGACTTCCCTCATTCTGGAGTCTGAAAGTCATTTCAGAGGCTTGGGCCCTGTACTAGGCACTAGAGATGGATGCAACTTTGTGGTTCTAGCTGTCCAAGAATCACAGGCTGGTCAGGTGTTGGAGGAGTAGGGTGGAGATGAAGAGACTTACAACATCAGTGCAACGTGGCATTGAGACAGACTTCTGAACACTGCCAGGCTGGCATCGCTAAGCTGGCACTGAACAGGGTGGGGACCTTGCAGACCCCACCCTCCAGCAGCTTACAATCTGTCTGCCCCCTCAACTGCCTAGATGCTGGGTAGTCTTGAACTCGATCATAGGGTCAAGACCAAATGTGCTGGAGGCATGCAAAAGGAGTGAGATCATTGCAAGTTGAGGTCATTGCCACCCTCTAGGAGATGAAAGCAAAAGCAGCCCTGACAGATGCCCTGAGTGTCCCCATTACTTCTAAGTGTTTCCCTGGAGACAGTTATTTAGGGAGTTGGGATGGTAAAGGCTGTCATGGCCACATCTGTACAGCAGGCCTAGGCTAAGGACTCCCCACAGCTGCTTTTAAGATTCCATGGTCCCACGTCAGTAAGAACACCTCAGAAGAAAACCACCTCAGCAAGGGTGCATGAGACTGGACCCTAGTGAGTGCCCTGAGGGTTGCTGAGGTTCAGTGAGGTTGAATGAGCATCTTGAACTATGACTCTGATTTTGAATAACACGAATAAGCAAATTTAATACTCCGAAGGGTAATTTGTAGTAGAAATAGCCTGGAGCTCTTTTTCCAGAAGGACCACAAGGGCACACCCTCTTCTCAGAGCCCTGACCAAGGCCCTGGGGAGTTCTCCAGCCTTCTCTGAACCAGTTTTCCAAAGTACTCTGTAATTAATGCCTCCCAGAAGAGATTCTCTGCTTGTCACTGAGAAGAGAAAAATAAAGCATTCCTGCAACTGTTTTATACCTTGGGCAGGGCAGGTTCATTTCTAGCCATCTCCAATAAAGTACCATGGTGTGGGTAATAATAGAGGCCCATATTTTACAAGACCGTCTGTCAAGTTCCTTCAAGCATGCTCATCACTTTTAAAATGCAGAGGCAGAGTCCACATAGAGTTTGCAAGAGACATTATTGCTATTAATAGAGCAATTTGGGCTTTTTTTTTTCCCCTATGGAATTTCTGCAACAGAATTGCTGGTTTAGTCTTTTTGGCATCTGATATTTTGTTGTTCAGTCGCACAGTTGTCTCTGATTCTTTGCAACCCCGTGGATTGCAGTACAACAGGCTTCCCTATCCTTCACCATCTTCCAGAGTTAGCTCAAGCTCATGTCCATTTAGTCGGTGATGCCATCCAACCGTTTTATCCTCTGTTGTCCCCTTCTTCTCCTGCCTTCAGTCTTTCCCAGCATCAGGTTCTTTTCCAATGAGTCTGGCTCTTTGCTTCAGGTGGCCAAAATAAGGGTATGGGGCCCCATAAGTATAAACTGTTTCTATACTCCACCGTTTTGTTCACTCACCAAGTATTTATTGAGCAAATACTAAATGCAAGACATTCAAAGACATGCTGGAGAAAACTGACTCTCTGTTCTCATGGAACTGGCATTCTTGTGGGGGAAACAAACGCAAATAAAATGATAAATGTTTGTTAAATATAACTTAGGATAGATGCTGAGCAAAGAATAGAAACAAGAAGTGACTAGTATTAAGGGCAAGCTGTTTTATGGGCTCAAGCTCATGAAGGACCTCAGTACAGAGAGAACTTTCATACTACATCTGGAAAAGAGCCAGCCTTGCAAAGGGCAGGAGATCTTTCAAGCTTGTGCAAATGTTCTGGGAAAGATGGATTACAGTTGAATTGGAGAAGCTGAGTGAGACACAGTGCGACTGCAGTGTGATAAGTCAGAGGAAGGGACTAGAAGTGGGCGTAAGGTGGGCAAGCCAGGTGCACCCCTCTCTGCAGAAGGGTGGCCTGTCTTCTCTAATATTCTACCTGGCTTCATTGAATGACTCAACACAACAGACCAGTGCCTGACTCCTCCCCCTTGCCCCTACTTGGCACCCCAGGAGCACTATGCTCAGGCTTTAAAGGAAAACCTGTGACACAGGGAGCCCAAAGCCAGTGCTCTGTGACGACCTGGAAGGGTAGGGTGGGTAGAAAGGGGGCTTCAGGAGGGAGGGGACACATGTATGCCTTTGGCCAATTCATGTTGATGTATGGCAAAAGCATCATAATTTTGTAAAGCAATTATTCTCCAATTAAAATAAATAAATTAAAAAAAAAAGAAACACCCAACACACTCCGGCCACCCTCTGCTTTGTTCCAGCAGTTTCCGCAGTGAGGAAGAAGCGACGAGTGGGTGATGGTCCCCCAGCACCCAGGTTCTCCCACCCCATCGAGCCAGCCCAGGGTGGCTGCACTCAGTATGCTGCCACAGTCGTTGATAATAATTGTTGCATTAATTGGTGCTGTCTGGACCAGACAGCACGTAAAAGATCCCACTGTGTCCAATAATTAATGTTTTCCCTCACTGCAAACGCCATTAATAAGGGGCTCTTCCAAGAAACGAGTAATTGGCTGGTGGGGCGTCATTAGGGTATTTATAGATAAGCTTTGGTCTGGAGACGTAGAGGAAAGCTGATTATGTTTATTTAGACTCTATTATCTATCGCTAATGTGTTATCCTGCGTTCCGATCGTCCCCATTCTCTAGGTCCTAATGACAGAGGGCACACGCACAATGTGATTTCAATGACCTGCAGCCCGGCCTTCTCCCGGTCGCTGGGGAGAGACGCGGACGGAGGGGAGGCTATTCACAGGTTCTGCTAGCTCCTGCTCATCCGCCGTGAACCTAGCCTTTCTGCCAAGAAATTTAGAGGCAGGCGCTCCGAAGTACTAAGAAGACAGCTTCTCCTAATTAAACCTCAGAGGAGTGGAAGTTTCTTGGGTTTGTGATTATCTGAAGGGTTTTTGAAAATGTAAATCTGGTCGGGGAAACGTTGCTTGGAAATATAGAGGTAGGGAAGAGGCAGTTTGGGTTTGAGATGCTCTCTCGATGGTAAGGAGTGATGAAGTCTCAGCGAATGAGCAAATCTGGCAGAAATCCACATCTTACTAGACAAGCAGACCTGCTTACAAGTGCTCCCTGGACCCAGGGAAGGGGATCTGGCGGCATGCGTGGCTGACTTTTCTCCATGCCTTTGATCCATTGGTTCTTTGCTAGGATTTCCAGAAGAGGTTTCTTACGCTTCATGAAAAAATATAGGTATGTGCAACAGTAGGAATGGACTTGATGCCTCTGGACTGTACAGACACAGTTAAAAATTATTTAAACAAAAAGTGTATGGCACACATGTTTTATCACAGTGAAAACAATAACTAGGAGAAGCAACAGAAATATATTTTAGAGGCAGAATATAAAAGCATAAGGAAGAATGAGGGTCCTAACTTTGCAACTGTAATGTATCTAATATTAGTTTTAGAAATAAATGGACTTCTAAATGGTCCCCTCTGAGTATGCAATGACCATATTTATTTTGTAAAACCTTAACATTATGAATAATAATTCAAGGCAATTAATTTGTCAGTGAAATGAGCTGAATTTGACACAACTGTCGAGTGAACTCAATCTTACTCATTTTTACAATTTGCTGTTTCACTGCTTCTGTGGACAGTTCTTTGTCCACTCCTGGCTGTAATCTCACATAGGTTCCCTAGCTTTCTCTGTGACTCTTATAAATAAAGTACCCAAGGCCATTAAATAACTTTTGAAAATTATAGTTAAGTAAGTTCTTTTAAAATCTACTTCATATATAGTAGTGTGTATATTACTAGCAGTGCAGTAGTGTGTATAAAGTAGTGAGTCTCCTATACTCCTAATTTATTCCTCTCCCATCATTTTTCCCCTTTGATAACCATGTTTGTTTTCTGGGTAAATCTGTTTCTGTCTTGTAAATAAGGGCATTTGCTTTGTAGCACACAGAACTACACTCAATATCTTATAATAAATTATAATCTGGAAAAGAATATATATAAATATGTATTGTAAAACGGAATTACTTGGCTGTACACCTGAAAATAACACAATATTGTAAATTAACTATACTTCAAGAAAGACTTTTTGAAGTGTAGCCAGATGTATATGTGCAACTGTACCCTAAAAATTAATACGTAACACATTATCACCCCCGTTCCGTCTCTCACTGCATTGGGCGGTGGGGAGAAAGTAGGGTTAGGAGTCTGGAATCTGGGTTCAAACTCAGACTCGGCCCATGTCACATGGTCTGTAAGAGGTAGAAAGATACCTGACCTCATCCAGCCTCAGTTTCCACACCTGCGAGGTGAGGATCTGCGCATGCGCATTTGGTAGGGGATTTCCTGGGAAGAAGTGAGAGGGTGTCTGTCAAAGCACCCACTGGGCCCTTGCAGAGATGAAACAGGCCCCTCAAATATCCACCTCTCCCCATCTGCCCTGGTTGGTGTGAAAGGATCTGACACTCACGGAACGTCTCCAGGCCTCTCTGCCTTCTCTGTGAAGGACACACTCAGGATCCCTGACCTGCCTCCAGTTCTGAAATAAGGTCGCAGAAAGTTGACCTGTGCACAAATGTGTGATGTAACTTTGCAAATTAAGTGTGTAATGCTTTTAGGAAAGCACTGCCCTTTCCTGGCCTGCTCCCCACCCCTGGGACCAGGTAATTTGTGGGCACATCTGTTGCAGGTGTTGGGGAATACTCTCGGAGATATTCTTAGATCTTGGCCAGGATCGAAGGTGGAGAAGCTGGCCCCTGGGACATAATGATGCCTGCAGCCTCAGTCAGGTAACAGGAGCGAGGCAGGTAGGTCTGTGGCCAATACTGGGCCTGGACAGAATTAGTGGGTAGCTGGGCAAACAGGGAAGCCCCAAAGAACTGCTCTTAGGGGAAAGAAAAGGAAATGGGTAACCCCCAACCCAGAGCTTCCTCTCTGGTTCAGGGGTAAAGAATCTGCCTGCCAATGCAGGAGACACAGGTTCAATCTGGTTTGGGAAGATCCCCTGGAAAAGGAAATGGCAACCCACTGCAGTATCCTTGCTTGGGAAATCCCATGGACAGTAGAGTCTGGAGGGCTGCAGTCCATAGAGTCTCGAAAGGGCCAAACACAGCTTAGCGACTGAACAGCAGCAACCCCCAACTCAAGCATGCAGATATCTATTTATCAGATATCACTTACCAGATATTATCTGGTCCAGGAAAGCAACTTAACCCCTGTTGGCCTCAGCAATCTCAGTTTGATGGGAGGCATACAGACCTGCTTAGCTCATGGTCCCTGGTTGTTCTGGCTGGTAGCACTTTAATTTACAGAGTGCCTGCTGGGCACCCAGCATCGTGCCAGGTGCTGGAAGGAGAAGGATGGCAGATCAAAGAGAAAAAGAGGTGTAATCATCACCCTTGCCTGAAAGAACCCATCACTCTTCTTAAGATCTTGCCATGGCTCCTTGTTTTCCTCAGCATAAAATTCAAACCCTGTATCAAGACGTACAGGAAACTTTGGGATCTAGTCCCAGGACTTGTCTCAGCCAATATTTTGTAATGCTCCTTTGATATCCTGATATAGAATTCAGTGGAAATAGTCATAGAATTTATCTACTCACAAGATGTCTTAATCAATATATTAATATATTAATTTTCATATGGAAGGAAGACATAATTCATATCCAAAAAAAAGATACATTTCAACTGGAAAGTTCTCTGAAACAACTTCTCTATTCAACTCAAGGACTTGTGTTTGTGTGTAAAATCATAGTGAATGTCACAACAAGAAACTCATACCTGATGACAGGGTGCTGTTTGGAGACTCAAATACCAAGAGTGATGTTGCCATGGGTGACATTTTGCCAACATGACAAGCACCACTTGGTAACATTCCAAACAAAACACAGAAATCATCCCTTAATTTATATAGTAGCTCCATTCTTAGAAAATTCAATGTATAATTAACACTGTGCTAAAATTACTTTCTGTTTATGTGAATTAGAGAGTTATACCCAGGCTCGGGTTATTAGAAATTGGCTTTTTACCTACATGATTATCTACCAGAACATCCTAAAGCCTGCAGGACCCAGGCCAGCCCATCTATGTGTAGGGCTGTTGGATTAGCTGATTGAAGTCTCGCACCCTTGGTGCCTATTCACTGCATATATGGCACTCCCCTCCCCCAATAAATGGCTTCCCAGGTGGTACAGTGGTAAAGAATCCACCTGCCAATGCAGGAGACACAAGAGATCCAGGTTCACTCCCAGGGTCGGGAAGATCCCTGGTGTAGGAAATGGCAACCCACGCCAGCATTCTTGCCTGGGAAATCCCAAAGACAGAGGAGCCTGGTGGGCTACAGTCCATGGGGTCACATGGAGTCATACATGACTGAGGACATTTGCACTCCAACAGATATCCCAGATGAACTCAGGCCAATATCAGCTTCCTTGGGAATCACAGATCTAACCCCTGCCTGCCTCTCCAACACTGATCTTCTCCTGCCTTCCTCCTGTTTAGGTGTTCTCAGCCACACATTGTAGCTTTTCTCCTTTCCTCCAACACATCAAAGGGCCTTTGCACATGCTGTTCCCTCCACCAAGACGCTTGTGTCCAGCTGTTCTCATGGCAACCTTCTCCTCTTTCATGTCTTCACTCAGGTGACATTTCCAGGAGAGCAGCTCTCCCTAGCCACCCAGTCTACAAGAGCACACCCACCAGCCCAGCTAGTCTCAATTACATCACCTTGCTCTGGCCCCTCAGGGCACACATCACGCTGTGAAGATCTTTTTCTAGGTTGTATTCCCCAGCAGGGTCAGCGCATTTTTCTGAAAGGGCCAGAGAGTAAATATTTCAGGCTTTGCTGGCCATATGGTCTCTGTTACAACAACTCAACTCTGCCATTCTCACTCAAAAGCACAGTCACATACAATATGTAAACAAATGGGTGTGGCTGTGCACCAATAAAACTTTATTTACAAAAACAGGGAGAGGCTGGGCTTGGCCTCTTGCCTGTTTTTGTGAATCAACAATCCCTGCACTGGACTATCACTCCTTGTCTGTCTGGTTTACTCTTGAATTCTTTCTGTCTAGCACAGTGTGCAGAATACATAGCAACTGAATGAAGGTATCTTGAAAAAATGAGTTTAGCTGGAATGAGGGACAACAGAGAACACAAAAAACACCTACCTATTTTGTCGTTCTTATTGTTGTTTAGTCCTCTCTGACTCATGTTGCACCATGGACTGTATGTCTATGGGATTTCCCAGGCAAGAATACTGGAGTGGGTTGCCATTTCCTCCTCCAGGCAATCTTCCCAACCCAGGGATCAAACCCATGTCTCCTGCACTGGGAGGCAGATTCTTTACCATGGAGCCACCAGTGACTCACACCTATTATTAGCACCTATTCTGAAGGAGATCCGCCCTGGAATTTCTTTGGAGGGAATGATGCTGAAGCTGAAACTCCAGTACTTTGGCCACCTCATGCAAAGAGCTGACTCATTGGAAAAGACTCTGATGCTGGGAAGGATTGGGGGCAGGAGGAGAAGGGGACGACAGAGGATGAGATGGCTGGATGGCATCACTGACTCGATGGACATGAGTCTGGGTGAACTCAGGGAGTTAGTGATGGACAGGGAGGCCTGGCGTGCTGCGATTCATGGAGTCGCAGAGTCGGACACGACTGAGCGACTGAACTGAACTTAACTGAATGGAAAGTAGGAAGTCAAGAAACACCTGGAGTAACAGGCAAATTTGGCCTTGGAATACAGAATGAAGCAGGGCAAAGACTAATAGAGTTTTGACAAGAAAATGCACTGGTCATAGCAAACACCCTCTTCCAACAACACAAGAGAAGACTCTACACATGGACATCACCAGATGGTCAACATCAAAATCAGATTGATTATATTCTTTGCAGCCAAAGATGGAGAATCTCTATACAGTTGGCAAAAACAAGACCAGGAGCTGACTGTGTCTCAGATCATGAACTCCCTTATTGCCAAATTCAGACTTAAATTGAAGAAAGTAGAGAAAACTGCTAGACCATTCAGGTATGACCTAAATCAAATCCCTTATGATTATACAGTGGAAGTAAGAAATAGAATTAAGGGACTAGATCTGATAGATAGAGTGCCTGATGAACTATGGAATGAGGTTCATGATATTGTACAGGAGACAGGGATCAAGACCATCCCCATGGAAAAGAAATGCAAAAAAGCAAAATGGCTATCTGGGGAGGCCTTACAAATAGCTGTGAAAGAAGAGAAGCAAAAAGCAAAGGAGAAAAGGAAAGATATAAGCATCTGAATGCAGAGTTCCAAAGAATAGCAAGAAGAGATAAGAAACCCTTCCTCAGTGATCAATGCAAAGAAACAGAGGAAAACAACAGAATGGGAAAGACTAGAGATCTCTTCAAGAAAATTAGAGATACCAAGGGAACATTTCATGCAAAGATGGGCTCGATAAAGGACAGAAATGGTATGGACCTAACAGAAGCAGAAGACATTAAGAAGAGGTGGCAAGAATACACAGAAGAACTGTACAAAAAGATCTTCATGACCAAGATAATCACAACGGTGTGATCACTCACCTAGAGCCAGACATCCTGGAATATGAAGTCAAGTGGACCTTAGAAAACGTCACTACGAACAAAGCTAGTGGAGGTGATGGAATTCCAGTGGAGCTATTTCAAATCCTGAAAGATGATGCTGTCAAAGTGCTGCACTCAATATGCCAGCAAATTTGGGAAACTCAGCAGTGGCCACAGGACTGGAAAAGGTCAGTTTTCATTCCAATCCCAAAGAAAGGCAATGCCAAAGAATGCTCAAACTACCACACAATTGTGCTCATCTCACATGCTAGTAAAGTAATGCTAAAAATTCTCCAAGCCAGGCTTCAACAATATGTGAACCGTGAACTTCCAGATGTTCAAACTTGTTTTAGAAAAGGCAGAGGAACCAGAGAGCACATTGCCAACATCCGCTGGATCATGGAAAAAGCAAGAGAGTTCCAGAAAAACGTCTGTTTCTGCTTTATTGACTATGCCAAAGCCTTTGACTGTGTGGATACAATGAACTGTGGAAAATTCTGAAAGAGATGGGAATACCAGACCACCTCACCTGCCTCTTGAGAAACCTATATGCAGGTCAGGAAGCAACAGTTAGAACTGGACATGGAACAGACTGGTTCCAAATAGGAAAAGGAGTATGTCAAGGCTGTATATTGTCACCCTGCTTATTTAACTTATATGCAGAATATGTCATGAGAAAAGCTGGGCTAGAAGAAAAAGTTGGGCTTGATTCCACAAGCTGGAATCAAGATTTCTGGGAGAAATCTCAATAGCCTCAGATATGCAGATGACACCACCCTTATGGCAGAAAGTGAAGGGGAACTAAAAAGCCTCTTGATGAAAGTGAAAGAGGAGAGTGAAAATGTTGGCTTAAAGCTCAACATTCAGAAAACGAAGATCATGGCATCTGCTCCCATCACTTCATGGGAAATAGATGGGGAAACAGTGGAAACAGTGTCAGACTTTATTTTTCTGAGCTCCAAAATCACTGCAGATGGTGACTGCAGCCATGAAATTAAAAGACACTTACTCCTTGGAAGGAAAGTTATGACCAACCTAGATAGCATATTGAAAAGCAGAGACATTACTTTGCCAACAAAGGTCCATCTAGTCAAAGCTATGGTTTTTCCAATGGTCGTGTATGGATGTGAGAGTTGGACTGTGAAGAAAGCTGAGCACAGAAGAATTGATGCTTTGAACTGTGGTGTTGGAGAAGACTGTTGAGAGTCCCTTTGACTGCAAGGAGATCCAACCAGTCCATTCTAAAGGAGATCAGCCCTGGGTGTTCTTTGGAAGGAATGATGCTAAAGCTGAAACTCCAATACTTAGGCCACCTCATGAGAAGAGTTGACTCATTGGAAAAGACTCTGATGCTGGGAGGGATTAGGGGCAGGAGGAGAAGGGGACGACAAAGGATGAGATGGCTGGATGGTATCACTGACTCAATGGACGTGAGTCTGAGTGAACTCTGGGGTTTGGTGATGGACAGGGAGGCTTGGCGTACTGCGATTCATGGGGTTGCAAAGAGTCTGACACAACTGAGCAACTGAACTGAACTGAACTGAAGTGATGGAATTGGGCAGGCGAATTCAGGGAGGGCTTCCTGGAGAAAGTGACCCTGAGCAAAAACTGAAAGAAAGATCGGATTTCGGCCATGGTAGTAGTCCTGGCACTCACTTGCTCAGTTTGTTAATCCATTCCTTCAATCAGATACATTTGTTCAGTGTCTTATCAGCTGCTTATAAGACAAAGATGAATACATAGTGCTCTCAGGGAAGGAAGAGATGTTGACCCCGGGGTCAGGACAGTCTGGGGATTCTGAAGATGCTGTGGACCAGTCATGCTTCTGGGAGCCTTGTGCACAGACGAGACCAGGGTCACATCTAAGCTTGGCTCAGTAGTGCCCCAACTGCACCTTTATCCCACCAACCATCCACACCATCCAATCCCACTGTGAAATCAGTGTACCCATCATCAGCATCTCCCCAAACCCTGAACCCCATGTCGCAGGGTCCCAGCCCTCTGCCCCCTCATCCTAAACACAGCCCATTCCTGCAGCCTCCGTCACACAGCAGCATAATCACATGCTCTTTCCAGGAAGCGATGCCCTAATGGTGGGTCTTCAGATGGAGGCCTGGGGGATTTTGAACAGTGGTACCCCTGGGCCTTCAGATTATCAGCCCCGAGGTGGTTTTAACTAACTGGGGAGGGATAGTTCAGCAGCCTGATGGGTACACTGAGAACTTGGTTGACAATTCTTTGAACTTTTAAGAAATTATTTGAAATCCTTTTTCAAGAGTCAGCATTATCTGTGCTCTTCCCTCTCAAGTGACTTCCTCCAGAGTTCAAGAACTTGCACCTCCTGCAAACCTCATCTGTTCTTTCTTCTCTCTTGACTTTGGCTTCTCAGACATTCAGAGCCAAATACACAGTAGCCCCAAAGCGTCTGGACCCTAGTGGTGGACATGTTGCATAGTAAGTCCTCACTTGAGTGGATGTTGCTGCCTATTTCTCTTCCCTGAGGATTTCTGGTTGAAATCCTCATCATTTGTGAAATGATGGTGGCTGCATATCTCTAGGCCAACTCAAATACTTCCATGGATGAGCCAGTGCTCTTTATGTACAAAGTAATCATAATTCCAGAATGTTCTCTGTATATCCCCAGCCCCTCTAACCCTGCACCTATTTTATTCATATTGAGCTTAATTATTTTGAAGTTTAGTTTAAACCACTCGATTTATTATTAGCATTTCAAAACTAATACATTTTCTACCTGCTAATGTGGGGTGACGATAAATAAATGCGTTTCTCAATCCAGGGTTGATGTTGTGCCATAAAAACAAATGAGGAGACATTCCCTATGGGAACTCTATACCATGACCTTCTTCTTGTCTGACTCTCAGGTCTGTAGCCTTGGGGTGATCCTGATTTAATGTACCAGGTAGGGCAGCCCTGTAGCACTCCTGCAGGGAATACCCCAGGGAGAGTTGGGGACCACAGCCTAGAAGCTACCAAGGGTCACACACACACAAATCTCCCCGTGGAGTGACTAAGAGCCCAGCTTTGGGACAGAAAAGGAAAGTGAAGGAAGGTAAAGTCACTCAGTTATGTCTGACTCTGCGACCCCATGGATTGTAGCTAGCCAGGCTCCTCCGTCCACGAGATTTTCCAGTCTAGAGTACTGGAGTGGGGTGCCATTTCAGATCCCTGATTCATCCCTCTGTTTGCTGCCCCATTCAATAAAGCAAGTGTATTTTGGGGTCATGCTCCTTGCCGAGCAGTGGCGAAAACAGGCAAAAGGACAGAAAATCCATGCCCCTGGACCTACCCTTGGTGTGGGGGTGAGACCACAGTTATCAAGGGAGCTATGAAGTAAACAAGATCATTCCAAATTGTGTTCATGTAACAAAGTGGCGGGGAAGCGGTCACATTAAGAAAGGCCTCTCCAAGGAGGTGACGCCACCATGAGAAGAGCATTAGAAGCAAGTCAAGGAAAACAACAGCATCGTTCCAGAGCAGGAAGACGTGGCCTTGGAACATGCAGAAATGTAGAGGCCAAGGGGCTCCCTGCCTTCACTCAGGTTTCTGGGTGGACAGGCAGACCTCCTGATGCCTAGAAAACTGTCCAGAATCCCCACTGAGGTGCCAGTGGGGGACAGAACAATGTTACTCTCTCCATAAGAGAGGAGAAGAGAACAAAACATTGATCCTAACAGCAGGAGAATCAGAACAAAGAGGGAGGGAGGTTTAAAAGCTGAGGATTCTTTTTGCTAGAATAAACCAATGGCTCTCTTGCAAGTGATCACTGCTGGTTGCGAAACCCAAGGGGCTGTCTGTCAGCCCCTGTGATTCCAAGGGTCTAGAGACCCCAATCTTCCCTGCCAGGACCAAGCCTGGTGACTCTGTGTCATTAACGGTGGTGTTCAGAGGGCCACAATGCTGTGCTGAGCATCACTGATGATCTTTTGATTAGCTGACACACTAAAGCTCTCTCTTCTCTGCACCTGTCTTCAGATAAAGGTGCTCTGGGCCCACCTTGAAGAGGGATGAATTCCCCTTCGAAAGCGACAAGGGTTTCTTGCCCCACCAATGAGCCAGCGACACTCTCAGACCCTTTAGAAAATAGTCACCCGTGCCAGCAATCTCGGGGCCTGCCGGCAACATCTAAACACCAGGATCTCACAGCGAAAAGCAGGGAAGGCATAAAACTCTACCTCACCACCTTTTTAATGAGTAAGATCCTCTGGCTGTTGCCAGGGCCCTCAGAGACCAGCAATTAATGAGCGCTTAGAATAGATTGTGCCTGTTTTATACGTGTACGGTGGCCTGGGAGAGACACTTCAATTTCCATTTTACATCTGCTGCCATGTTCAAGTGTCTCCTTAAGGGCAGGAAAGCACTTGGCAAATTTTGCCTTTAAAGAGACATGTTCAAAGAGAGTGCAGCCACATTCTATATGTGAGCACTTTTTCAATTTTCAAAGTATATATTTAGATTATGTATGTGAGGATGTGAGCGGTGCCGGCAGGCAGCCAGGCCTCAGCGCACACACAGCCCTTCCTGCCTCTTGGGGCTGCAGGGAGAGGGGCTTCTGGTTTTGTGCTCAGAGTCGCTGGCTTCACTCAGTGAGCTGGGGATGAGTGCAGGGGACGGGGACCACCTATGTTTTGTTCCTATTTATGGACCCTGGTCCTAGGTCGCAGGTGATGTGGATTATGATGACTGGATGAGCAGAGATGCAGGAACATGGGCTGGACCAGAGCATGCGCCAAGTGGGGCCAGAAAGGAGGTGTGGCTGGCAGAGCCCACGCAAGGACAGGTGATGGAACTGGATTCCTATGGCAAGTTTTCAAGGGGTCTTTGTGAAAAAGGAGGGCCTGAGGAGCAAGAAGGAGGAGCTGGAGGTAAGAAGGGACTTCAGAAGACAGCAGAGGCTTGGAGGTCTCAGTGACAGCCCTGTTGTCATCGTCAGCAATGGGGAAGGAGCCTGAAGGATGGGGATGTTCGAGGTGGGCTCATGGTGTGAGGGAGAGCACAGCTCTTGCACTGACCAGCTGTCCTGGTCAGCTCTGCACACGGGCGAGCTTAGTTGCTAAGTCATGTCTGACTCTTGGCGACCCCATGGACTGCCAGGCTCCTCTCTCCATGGGATTACCCCTGCAAGAATACGGGGATGGGTTGCCACTCCCTCCCCCAGGGGATCTTTCCAACCTGGGGATCAAACCCGCATCTCCTGCATTGGCAGGTGGATTCTTTACCACTTGATCACCTAGGAAGCCCCCTAGTCAGTTCAGGCTGCTACAACAAAAGTGCCACAGACTGAGGGGTTAAACAGCAGATGCTTCGTTCTCACAGTCCTGGAGCCTGGAGATCCAGCATCAGGGTGGGGGCGTGGTCACGTGCAGTGACAGCTGTTTTCCTGGCTTGCAGACAGCCACCTTCTCTCTGTGTCCTCACTTGGCAGAGAAAGAGAGAGCTCTACAATCTTCATCCCCTTTTAAGGGTACCAATCCCATTATGGGGCTCCATCCTCATGACCTCATCCAAACCTAATTACTTCCCAAAGGCTCACCTCCTAATATTAATACCATCACATTGGGGGTTAGGGTTACAACATATGAACTGCAGTGGTTGGAGTTGGGGGTGAGTGGGAGGAGGGGAGAGACACACATTCAGTCCAAAGCACCAGCTGTGTGATCTTGGTCAAGTTGCTTAGCCTCTCTGAGCCTCTACTCTTCATTGGTAAAATGGGATCATAATCCCTCTCCCATATTCTCATGTTGTGAGAATAACATGACGTGCCACATGTACAGTGCCTGGGACATAGGTGGAGCTGACTCAGTGGTATCTGTGTTTGTTTCTACAGCCCATTAATCATGTGACTCCTCCAGAAGAGGAAATGCATCCTCCAATCAACCTCAGAAGACCCACAGAATAAATGTGTCATGAACAGCAGAAATCCAGAGAAATAAAATGTGTTCATATTTTGAAAAGAGACAGTGAAGGATGAAAGTTGCTGACAGTGTGAATTACTGTTGATTTCATCATTGTTGCCATCCCCGAAACAAACAGCTCCAGAAAGCACAGTGGTTCCAATCCTAGGTCTGAGGCATCCCAGGGCGTTTCCAATTATCTCCACGTGTGTTAAACAAAACTCGGACCAGAGCTAACTAAAGTTTTCTCTAATTCAAAACGTCACTGTTCTCAGTCATCGGCACTTTGCAGGTAGGAGAAGTGCCATAGAATCGTGCCGTGGCAGGGTCTGCCTGCTGCTTCTTCGTTTACTCTTTGCTCACAAGCTCTGTATTCCTGAGGTAGCTATATGTTCAGTTCAAGATTCTGCTTCCCACTAAGTATGTCCATGTGGCTAAGGTGTGGTCACTGAAACAAGAGAAACTCACAGAGGATTTCAGGGAAGGTTCTTTGAAAGGAAGAAGAGATGACAGGAGAAAGACCCCTTTGTTTCACCCTGTTCCTTCCTTCCTGCTGCCCGGAATGTGGATGCAGTGACTAGAGCGGCAGCACTTATCTTGACACACCGAGGGTGGAGGCCAAGTGCTGGGAATGGCAGAGCAAGAAGAGAGACACAGACTGGGCCCCACGTGATCGTGTGGTCACCACACCAGCCTACTCAGGACTTCTTATACATTACAGGGAAAACCTTTATGCATTTAAGCCACTGTTTTTGGAGTTTTCTGTTGGGTGCAATATATATCTAGTAACTAACATATATGGAGTTACTAGAGACTGCTCTGTGTCCCTGGCTACTAACCCATCTTGGCAGGAAATACAAGTCGGGGTGGTACATATGGGGGCAGAACGTCTCGGTGCCAGGGGAGCATCCAACAGCATCTTCTCACTAGTGCCTACTGATCTTAGCTAGTTCTAGCCGTGGGCGGCGACCCACCCCCTCCCTGTTTTATGTTCTAGAGACCTCCAACCTAAGCCAAAACCCAAGGCGGGTCAGGGTGCTGCCGCAGAAAAAGAACATAGGTCTGCATGAGCCTTGGTTCAGGTCTTACCTTTGAATCTTAACAGCTGTGTCACTTTCAGCAAAACCACTTAACCCTTGAGCTTCAGCTTCCTTCTCTGAAAAATGGGAGTCCCAGTAATGCCCACGACAAAGGGCTCCATGGATAATGTAAATCAAGTCCCTGAAATTCAGCCCTTAGGAATGACAGCTGTGATTATTACAGATTAGTTACGCATGGATGTTATTATTTTCAGAGAAAGGTCTTGGGGCCGTGGCACATTCTCCCCAGGTAACACTAGTCGTAAAGAATCCTCCTGCCAGTGCTAAAAACACAGGAGTCACAGGTTTGATCCCTGGGTCGGGAAGATCCCCTGGAGAAGGAAATGGCAACCCACTCCAGTCTTCTTGCCTGGGACATCCTGTGGACAGAGGAGTCTGGCGGGCTACAGTCCATGAGGTTACAAAGAGGCAGATACGACTAATCACGCATGCATATGTATACACTTGTCCTCTTTCCCGGGCAAAGCGGAATCCGCTCTAGTGCCATAAAGGCCAATCCTGACTGTCTGAGGACTGGCAGGAGGAGACCCAGCCCCTGTCACTGGCTTCGCCGCTGTCTAGCTGTGTGACCTCAGGCTATTCACCAACTCTTTCTGAGCGGCAATTTCCCACGGATGCCAGTCTCCATCTCCAAGACCCCTCCCAGCTTCAAAATGCAGTCACCCCAGGAACACAAGGGAGTCTGAGAACCAGGATCAGAACAGAGAGTCCACCTGCTGTACTTCTATCTGTGCCAATTTTACCCCCAGCCTCTTCAGCCTCTCTCCACCAGTCATTTACAATGTTCTTACTTATTGAATTCCTATGATATCAAGGCCCTGATTCTGGAAGAAGTGTTATTTCTTCAGACACTGAGGCTCGACTCAGGACTCGGGCAAGGAGAGACTTGGGCGCATCATTTGTCTCACTTTATGTAAACTTGATGTAAAAACTCAGATGTGCAAATAAATTGGAAGGTTGTTGGTTTGTAAAAGAATCATCGAGAAGCATAAATAATCTTGCTCATCTCTCTCACTCGCATGAATCGCCCACACAGTTGAAGGTAATGACATTATTCTTAGTTCCAAGCTATTGAGCTTGAGATTCTCGATCTCACCTATTATTAATTTGATGCTCTCCATTAAACTCCCACCAAGTAAGCACTCTCATCCTCATATTGTCAACAGGATAGAAGGACAGAGAAGTTATTATACATACTTAGCTTAAGTCAAGGTCAGGCCGACAATAAACAGTTGAACTAGGATGATAATCTAGATCTAATCTAGGTTGTCACCATAGCACCACATTCTTAAGGGCTGAAAGAGAAACAGCACAAAATGAGATGATGCCAGAAGAGAACTGGCTGGCTATGTGACCTGGGGACAGTTGAGGAATCTCTCTCTGCCTGTTTTCTCATGTAGCAGAAATGTGCGTTGGATAGATCAGAGCCCCATTCTACAGAGCGGCACCTGTTGGTGTATTTCCAAGCTGCCAGGATGTCCCCACCCACTGCATACTCAATATGTATCAGGGTTGCCAAGGGGAGAGCAGCTAGCCATGGAACAATGGCCTACTTGGAAACCTCCCACTGGACAGAAGACTGGGGACCTTGACTTCACACATCTTGCCTGCCCATCTCCAGCTGCCTCCAGAACACCAGGGGTGTCTCCACTAGGTCTCCAAACCCAGACAGGTCTGCCTACAAACCTAAACGTGTAACATTTGGGCTCTGCAGAGTAGCTGGGCTATCTGTTGTTGTTTAGTTACTAAATCGTATCAAACTCTTTGCGACCCCATGGACTGTAGCCCACCAGACTCCTCTGTCCACGACATTTCCCAGGCAAGAATACTGGAGTGAGTTGCCATTTTCTTTCCTGAGGGATCTTCCCTACCCAGGGATCGAACCTGCGTCTCCTGCATTGGCAGGCAGATTCTTTACCACTGAGCCACTCAGGAAGCTGGACTATTTGAGGTCTCTCTAAATGTCTACCCCAACTCCTGCTCTGTTTACAAACTCTCTCTCCACCCAGCAGTTTCTTTAGGGGAGTAGGGGCCCCTCGATTGCACTAATGTCAACCTACCTCAACCAGACAGTACCAAATGAGGTCACCATTCCATATCATCCTATGAGACTTTCGCAACAGATGGTGTGCTATAAAAAAATTTAACAAGCCAACAATTGACACTCGAACTCTTTTGTATCCGCCGATGAATCTGATGCCCACGTATTGCCAAAAGCATTTATTGTCTCATAATTTGATTTACTTTTTTCTCCATGCTGCTCTCGATGCCTGCAAGTAGGGGCAAAATGGCTGATGTCTCCAGATGCCACGGAGGCTAATAAAGCTTGCTGTGTTCCCAGCATGCTCTCTGCTGTCAGAAACCAGCAATTAACTTAATAGGGTTCTTGAAATGGAGTCGATCCGGGAAATGCAGCATGTGTTGACACTCTCCCGCTGATCCAGGCAGCCTCCCACCATTGACTTGCCGGGTCTGTTTGCTATTTGAATTATTTAGGAGCTTGTTATGTGAATTAAAAAGCAGCACTTTGCAGCATTAAGTCTAATATTTTATGATCTTCAATTGATTAGGTGGGCTTTCAGGATTACATGGAAAGGTTAAGATAAAACACACCTCAGACAGGTGGCTCTCGCCAGCCTGCTTTGCTTTTCAAAAACCTAGATGAAAACCCAAAAGGAGCTTGCCTCCTTTCTCACTTCCAAGCACGTCTTCTGGAACCTGTTTCCAGACCATCAAAGGGCCTTGCCACCCTGAGGATACCAGGCACCCTGGATTTAAAGGACTGAAAGGAGACTGGTCCCTCCTTTCTCTAGATTCTCTTTTGTCTCTTTCTTGGAACAAAGACGACATGATGACATGATCCCAGAAGGGCGGCCTCTCAAGCCTGGGCCTGCAAAAGGAAAACCTGCTGTTGGTTCCCAGCCACTCGCTTGGACTTGGATGGGCACCACTCTCGCACCTGCCTTTGGCCAAGGGTGTGTATAGCCCACACCCCATGCGGCACCAAGCTTACAGCGTGCCAAGCTCCAGAGGACTTCCCCTGCCATGCATGCCCATTCACACCTTCCTGCCCAACCAGCTGCCACCACCCTCTCTCCTGGCTGATGACAACAGTGTTCTACAGGGATTTTCCCATCAGTCCCCACCCAATCCACCCTACACCCAGCAGCCTTATCTTTCTAAAACCCAGCTCTGGCTATGACACTCCCCTACTCAAAACCCCTCAATGGCTCCTCATAGCCTCACCAATGTGGCCTCAGGCTCTTTTTCTAGCCTCATCTGCTATTGCTCCCATATGAACCAGCCAAGCCAAGCCATTTATTTTCTCAAAACAAACAAACAAACAACTCCATTTTCTCAGCTCTGAAGCTTTGCTTATAACACTCACTGGTACATTAAGCTTCCTTTCTTTACCTAGTGAAAGTCCACTAGTCCCTGATGACGTGAAGAATAAATAAGTATATAATCAAGAGCTTCTTGTGTGCCAAACACTTTATATATTATTATTTAATCCTCCAAGGTAGGTGAAAAAGTGAAAGTGAAAGTTGCTCAGTTGAGTCCGACTCTTTGTGACCCCATGGACTGAGTTCATGGAAATCTCCAGGTCAGAATACTGGAGTGGGTAGCCTTTCCCTTCTCCAGGGGATCTTCCCAACCCAAGGATCTAACCAGGGTCTCCTGCATCACAGGCAGATTCTTCACCAACTGAGCTATGTACCTTTACTATCTCTATTTTATACATGGCAAAATGAAGGTTCAGAAAAATTAAGTAATCTCTCCAAAGTCACCGGAGAAGGCAATGGCACCCCACTCCAGTACTCTTGCCTGGAAAATCCCATGGACAGAGGAGCCTGGTAGGCTGCGGTCCATGGGGTCCCTAAGAGTTGGACGCAACTGAGAGACTTCACTTTCACTTTTCATGTTCATGCATTGGAAAAGGAAATGGCAACCCACTCCAGTTCTTGACTGGAGAATCCCGGGATGGCGGAGCCTGGTGGGCTGCCATCTATGGGACTGCACAGAGTCGGACACGACTGAGGCGACTTAGCAGCAGCAGCACCCAAAGTCACTGAGCTACCTGGGATTCAAATACAGGCAGAGCAGGCTCATCTAATCCCACTTCTATGGGAAAGCCATCCCTGCCCCTCTCTGGGTACTCTCTTTCTCCTCTGAGGTTTGTGGCATCTATCCTTGCCAAGGCACTGACTTATCCAGGTTGCAGGTAGAGATACACAGCTCTCTTCTCGACCCAGGGCGCCAATGCCATGGGATAGTCTGGGCCCTCCCTGTATCATATCAGGGCAGGGGTCAGACTTTGTACATAATAGGTGTTGACTCAGTGAGCTGTCCACCTGACCACAGGCTGGCTCCCCACCCAAAGCCACGACCCCTGGAAGTATATTTACCCCGCTGCACTTTCCAAGCGGCAGCGAAGGCAGTGCAAGGTACCGCATGAGTGAAAGTACAAGTTTGAAAGCAAGAGTGACTTTAATATGAATCCGGGCACCACCTTTTTAGCCATGAAACCTCGGGGAAAAGAGATCATTTGCCTCACTGAGCCTTGGTTTTCTCATCTGTGAAACGTAAATAATAGTAGTTCCTACTCCATAAAGAAATTATCAAAATTTAATGAAATGATTCATCAAAAGCACTCATGTTACACAGTTCCTAACTCAGGAAAAGTTAATTCTTATTACCTTTGAATTGATCCCTGTTAGAGTCTCCAGTCCACCTCCAGCAGCTCTGGGCCACTGGGCCGGCATCTACACATGGGCTACTTAAGACTCCCTTCACAGGATGACGGAAAGGATCTAAAGAAAACACAGGAGGCCTGGTACAGAACAGATATTCAACATATTAAGATCCTCATTATTTTTAATTCTTATAAACTTCATCCAAGCTGAGGATTTTTTTTCCAGAACACCATAAAGATGGTGCTTGACCCCTGAAATCAACAATCCTGTGCAAAACAAATGATATCGGCCATAGCCCAACCCTGCAGCTGGCTCTAAGGAGAGGGGATGGATACATCTCAGCCCCAGTCTTTAGGCTCCCCTCGATTTAACAAGGGGAGGCAGCACAGAAGGATCCCATCTCACCCAAGCCAGAAGGAGGGCAGGGATTTATCAGGGGGACCTGGGCCAAGTCTCAGGGGCTCAGCTGAGAGGAGCCCTTGCCAGAGCCTATAACGTGTGACCCATCAAATCTGGCGGACGTACTGGGAGGACAAAAGCAAGCACTTTGGCAACTATAGCCGAAATGAGAGTGTATGACTAGCAAAACCCTCTCAGGAGACCCCTGTCCTGAGAAAAGAGGCTGACACTAAAATCTCTTAGTAAAGGGTTCTCTTCAAAACCTCTATGATACAGGGCAGCTCTGAAGCCAGAAAGTTGCTCTCAGGAATTATCTCACCATCAGTACTAATAACAATTGCTGGGTCTGGCTCTCTAAGGCAGTAAGGTTCTAAACTTGGGTCATATAGATGAGCTTAAGGGGGATGAGGGCCAGGAAGACTCTAAAATACACGGGCAATCTTATAATATGAATGTATGCAGGTGTATACACTAGGTAGAGTCTCTGTAAAATTCTTTATTTGACAAGATAGACTAACTGCTAGCTGAAGTAACAAAGAACCCCCAAATCTCAGTGGTTTAATACACATGTCCCAGTCCAAGCAGCCTGATAAGCAGCAGGCAGTGAAGGACAGATTTCTGCTGGCAGGGGCTCCACCATCTTCACCAAGGTCACCCTGAGCCACATTTTGTTGGTGGATGGAGGAGAAAAGGAGCATGAAAGATCTTACAAGACATTTTAGGGCCTGGGCCTGGAGGTGGAATAGATTACTCCTGCCCAAATTTCATTGGCTAGCACTCAGTCACATGAGGCCTCTAACCACAAAGGAGGTTGGCAAATGTAGTCTTCCTGTGTACGCAGCAGGGAAGGAAAATTGCTTTGGAGAACACATCTCATAGCTTTGCAAAATAACTTGTACAGAAGAGGGGAAATGGGACAGGGTATGAGTAAGAATGATAAGTACCGTTTGCTTTATGTACATTATCCACTTAATTCTCACCACTAACAACAGATATTTTATTTTATATCCATTTTATAGAGAAGGAAACCGGAACTCAGGAAACGGAGTCACTTGCAAAGGATCACACAGTAGTGAGTGGTGAGGCCCAAAACACACATCAGGACCGTCTCTTGCCCACATGGAGCTTTAAAGGCATCCCATTTTACGACTTTTGCATATTATGTATTTTAAATGGGAAGGCAGATGTGAATGGAGAAGGTAATCTTGAGCTTGTATTTTGGGGTCAGCTAACATTTACTGACTGCTTACTCTGTACCAGATACCATTTAAAATGCTTTTCCAGGAACAAATAATCAACTTCTTCCAGTAATTCTCTGAGCTACATTCAGCTATTATTCCAGCTTTATGAATGAGGAAATGGAAGCAAAGAGGGGTCATGTAGTTTGCCCAAGACCCCATGGCCAGTAACTGGGGAAACCCAGACTCCATCCCCTGAGCCAAGCCAGTCCCATAGGCAGACCCCCCTTCCAGTGCCTGTATTGACTCAGCTGCAGCTGCCCTTGGCCGCCCCACGAGTTCAAGGCAAACAGAGAACACATCTCCCTCATCCTCATGCCCCCCATCATGCAACCCAGGCCTGTCTCCCACCCTAAGAAGTCACCGTTTAAGGGTGGGCACGTGCCCAGGGGCAGGCTGACACAAGCGTACAGTCATCAGCCACTTGGAAATTGGAAGCCCCATGGCAGAGCCCATGTAAGGCAGGCGCTGCCATCCCCTTCACAACCCCATTCAGTGCACCCAATAAAGGGAAATTTTTACCATCTCTGACCACTATTTCATTTAAGCCAAAATAAATTCAGCTGCTAGGACCAGAAGCAGACCTGGAGTGAATGTGATGGAGCACCAAGGCAGCCTGGTCTGTACTGATACCTGCCCTTCTCCTCCCCAGTCCTGCTGGATGCCACTTCACACAGGATGAGCTCCTGGAGATGGAGAGACATCTCTTTATCTTGGTCAGAGATGCTGACACAAAGTCAAGGGGTTGGCTTCAAGCTTGTACAAGAAATCACCAAGCTGGTGAGTGGGTGGGTGGAAGAGAGAGGGATCATTCCTCTGACATTCAGTAGAGATGTATGGGTGATGGACCCCCAAGACTGACGAGGGGTGAGGACGTAAAAGTACCAAGGTCGAGAGATGGGGGACCTCGGACAAAAGTGCAACTAAACCCAGAAGTCCAGAACCAGAGGAAAAGAGGGGCAGCCCCTTTGTACCAGGTCTGTGCCAGGACCCTCTGGAGCACAGAGGCCAGGACTGAAGTCAGCAGGACCTGGTTCAGAGCCCAGCTCCTCCATTCATTAGCCCTCAGTTTCTCGGCCTGTAAAAGGCACACAATGTCATCTCTCCCCACAGGACTGCAGGAGGGCCCAGGGATGGGGCACAGAAAGCACTGGGCACCTAAACTGGCGTGAAGCTCTCTGAGGGTCTTGGAGTACAGTCCTCTTAGAAATGAACAAACAAAAAAGTAGCAGACAAGTCTAACCATCAAACCAGATACCTCATTTACAGCTGTCCATTTTACAATTAAAATAATCACCTCTTCCCTTTTCATGGCCCTACATCCTGATCTTTAAAGTAGGTCAGTCACCTGGCCCCCTCCCAGGTACCCAGCACAGGCTAGGCCTGCAGAACCAAGTGTTGCTGAGGTCAGAGTTCATACTTCACAGGGCTCTTCCTTGTCCGTTCTTTTCATTACTCTTGGAAGCAGCTCTGAGAGGTGGGGAGAGCTGACCTCATGACCTCCGGTCATGGAGACTCCCTGGGGTTTCCATTAGTGAGGAGCAGCTCTGGGCTCCAAGTTCAGGGTGTCTCTAGTGACACCCAAGGGGATCAGCACCCTCTTAACCATCTGAGGACAAGCACAGAACACTGGGACTGCTGGGCAGAGGTCTGACCCAGGGCAGGGCTACGAGCATGGGCCCTGGAAAGAGGCCCTTTTGGGTTCCAATCCCAGCTCTGCCATCTACTTGCCCCGAGACCTTGGGATAAGTGTCTGGACTTCCCAGTGTCTTACCTATAAAATGGAGATGACATCACTTCCTATTTCCTAGGGTGCTGTAAGATTTAAAGAGCTAATAATGTATGCAGAGCAATTAGAACAGGGCCTGGTGTATAGTAAGAACCATTACGAGTCACAACTGATTCCCTGTGTGGGAAACCATACCCACCCACCTACCTTCTGTTTGCTTCTGATGCCCTGTGCCCCTGGATGATCAAAGCTGCATCTTATCTGTCTTGGAGACTAAGACAGAGGGCAATGCAATGTGCTAGTTAGAAGTGCAGGCTCTGGTTCCAAGTTCAGACCCATCACTTCCTGTCTAGGTAACCTTGGCAAGTTCTATGTCTGTTCTGAGCCTGTTCTCGCCTGAATAAGAAAGGATAATAATAGAACCTATTTCATTGAGATTTGAGTGTTTCGTTTAGTGATGTAACACATATGAGGCGTCTAGAACAGTTTCTGGCACATGAGAAGTGCTAAACAAATGTTAGCTATTATCGTACCTATGTCCCCAGCAGCCATTACTGTGTCCGATACAGTGGTGCTAAGAAACTAGTTTTGCACCCATGAATGAGTTCAGTATTTATACTTCCTGTTCTCCAGATAGCCAGAGCTCTTCTCCAAATTCTCTCCCAAAGATAGGACCCTAGGCCAGGAGTCGGCCAAGGATGGTCATCGTGTCCGAGACACTCATTTTTTATAATGAACTCACTGAGTAAATACATAGTGTGAGATGAGGAGCCTGGCCAGACTTCCAGAAATACTCTGTCCCTGGCTCCAGCCCGGACAAGGAAACGCAGTGACACGGTGATCTGAGCCAGTTGACTCATCTCCCCAGCATGAGCAGAGCTGCTTAGGCAGCCCCACCCAGCCTTTGCTGGCCTCTCTGGCTCCTTCAAACGGTCTGGCAAGCCCAGCAGGAGCCAGTCTAAGGCAACTGGCTCCTGGGAGGAGAAAAAGCAGGTGTGAATCTGTGATGAATACCAAAGAGGGCAGCCAAAGGAGCAGAAAAGCTCTGGCAAGGGAGCTTGGGGACAAAAGGCCCAGGCCACATGATGTAGTCGTGGGGCGGGAGGGGTGGTCATCAGGGCAACACTAAAGGGCAGATAGCATGAAGGTGGATATTGCGCTGCTGCTGGGTGGAGGTCTACACGATTCCTGGGTCCAGGTTAGGGAGGAAATTCAAACCATCCCTCTATCACCTCGCAGGATCAGGGAGCCATGGGGAGAACTTCAACCTCATGGTCAAAACTTGTCAAGGTAGAAAGATGGTGACATGGAGAAGAATCTCCAACTGTCTAGCACCCTTCCTGAGAACCTCGAAATCTTTAGAAACTTATTATTTTGTTTTTAATTTTTAAAATATTATTTCCAGGCCAATGACTTCACTTGTAATCTTGAATGACAGGAATGGGCACTCAGTGATGACACTGTTGGACCACTTTGAGGTACAGCTGAGAAGAACGCATCCATTCTCTAGGAATTTACTGTGCCCCCGCTGAAAGGCAGGCACTGATCAAGGCGCTGGGACCTGCAGAGAACAAGACAAACTCAGTCCCCATTCTCATGGAACTTACATTCTGGGAAGGAAAGAGACAATAATGGCTAAGCAAATAGAAAAAAAAACATTCAGATAAGGAAAATGTCTAGGAAGGAAACAAAGAACTTTGTGACAGCGATGAGTCATGAAGGTCTCTCAGAGCTGAGGCCTGAATCAGAAGCTATGAAAGGAGCTGGGCAACAGCTCTGGCACCAAGTGCAAAGACCTTGAGGCAGGGACTTGGTTATGGAGACCCCGGAAGGGAAGGTGGTCAAGTAAGCCCTGCTGGCAGTTCCGGGCACTTCACTTTGTTTCAGGCACCATTCTAAGCACTTTACCAGTAGCTTATTAAATGCTCATAATGGAACCTAGAGTTTCCCTGGTGGCTCAAGGGTTAAGAATCCTCCTGCAATGCAGGAGCCACAGGAGACTTGGGTTTGATCCCTGGGTTGGGAGAGGTCCCCTGGAAGAGGAAATGGCAACCCACTCCAGTATTCTTGACTGGAAAAATCCCATGGAGTGGGGAGGCTGGCCAGCTACAGTCCACCAGGTGGTTAAGACTCAGATTGGACTGAAACGACTTAGCAAGGACCCTAGAAGGAAGGATTTCACTATTAACCCCCATTGCTATGGAAACTGAGGCTAAAGCAGTCAAGTCACCCTCCAAAGTTACGCCTGAAAAACAGGGCAGACAGGGATTCCCTCCCTGGCATTGGGAATCCAGGAGAAAGCTAGAGGACAGAGAACCTCTGGGCCTCAGAAAAAAAGTTGCGATTTCGTTCAAGTACAACGGGAAGTGATCAGATCACACGGAACGTTCGCGGTCAGTGCAGTGATTATGAGGCACCTTCTGCACTCAGGTTGCAGGCAGCCTGGGGTCGCAACCTGCGGTCCTCTCGGGCGACCCTGCCTTCCTGCCCTGCCCTGCCCCTCGGGCCTCCCCCAGCGGCTTCCTCCCCACCCGGGCTTCGCAGATTCTGGGTGAGAACTAGCGCTCCAGCCTCCGGCCCTCGGACCCCGAAGCGCAGAGCCTAGCCACCCCTCGCTGCCCGCAAACCCGGCTGGCAGCCCTGCCTCCGTGCTGCCTCCTCGGGAAGCACTCCGGGGAGTCTCGGGGAGGCCAGCGTGGCCCAGCTAACCTATAGTCCGAGCGCCAGGACCACCAACCCCCTGGAGAACCCTTCTACCCTCCACTCGGCAGCGCGTGCCCAGCGCCATAAACCCCTGGCGATCACGCTGTCCGCGCAGCGGGCACCCTGCCGGTGGCACGCACGCGCTGAGCCCTGCGGCCGCCTCCGGCTCCCGCGACCCCCGCGGCGAGACTCCGGAACGTTCCACCCCGATCCTCGGGTCCTTGAGGATTCCCGGTCTCACGGTGGCGCGGCCTGATTGGCAGGTCTCCCCTGGCAGGGGTGCGGGCCGAGGGGGGCTGTGGTGCACAATTGGTGTTTTTACTCCTGCCATCATTAATTCAACTATTGACAGAGAAAGCAGGGTCCGCCGCGGCTTTGTGTCATGCACTCACTGTAATTTACTTGAAAAGAATTAAATGACAATTACTTGCCACTCGTTTTGCATAAAACGAGCCGTAAGGAAGCCGCAATCACAGTGCTTGAAAGGACAACAGCCCCATTGTTGCCACATTAGAACACTATTTCTCAATTTGAAACTTAAAACATTCGAATTAGCAGCTTTGTTTGACGACGGTGGCCCACAGATAGGCAAGACTGACACCCCACCTCCGACTGCAGACATTACAGTTAACGAGCCTAATTTTCATTCATTTAAGTCTAGACCGATTTTTTAAAATCATTGCATTAAAAATGTACCTCCCAAATGTTGGAAGGGAAAATGTAATCTTTTGTCTGTTACCTAGTCCAGTAGATAAATTATCTAAATGCCATGTAAATTCCTCTTGCTGAAGCAAAAATCAGAGCAAACTCTAATTAAGCCACTTGAGATTTAAGTGTCCAGAGAAATCACACTGGTTCTCGAAGTTACTTCTGTTCTCATTTTCTCTCCTTTCAGATATGGTCGTCAGGTAAATATGACTGATTAGCTTTTAAATCGAAGTTTTTAAGTGTATTTAAAATATTCAATTCTGCAAAATTACATCACTGTTAACCGATGAGTTCAGCAAATTTGAAGCCAAGCTAGGTTTTTAACAACTTCTGTAAAAGTAAACTGCTGCTTTCAGTGAGCTGTAGTTTCCCTTGACATTAATGGGTTTTCAGTAACAAAATGTTAACTGTTCAATCAAACTTGAATATTAAAAAGAACCCAGTTACTAATTGTGAGAACACTTCATCAACAGGGAAAACTGCAAATTAAAAAATACAGTTGTTAACATTGGGAACTGTTCGGGGAAAGTAATATGTCATAAGGCTTTATGGATATGAAAATAGAAGTGATCTATTTCATATCCACAAATCTATAAATAAGGTTGAAAATGGAGAAAATGAAGGAGTAAGAAGGCAGCACTTTTAAAATCTTAAAGCAAAAAGCAAGGTGAAATGCAGATTTAGTGCCAGGAATAGTTAAACTGTGGAGTAAGAAAATCCTGTAACCTAGGAAAGCAAGTCAGAGAAAGAATAAAAATACCTCTGCTATTGTTAATAGTGGACTTTCCTAATTTTAAAAATGTAATTTATTTTAAAAAGTTTTTAAGCGAAGGCTGCTGACTTTTTAAATTTCTGTTTGTTTCCTTTAAGGAAAAAAATCTTATTGTCTACTTTTTATTTTTTGAAATGAGTATAAAAATTAAAATGTTTAATTTTATATTCAGTGACTTTTTTAAAGTAATTTTTCCCTTATTTTTTTAGGAGAGAATAAACGTTGGCTTCAGTAGAAAACAAATTACATGTGGAATAAACCCAGGACTCGACTCTGTTTTCATGACTGGGTTTTTGAATGATAATCCGTAATAGAGGTGGGGAGAAAAGGATTCATCAGGCAAATAAAACAAAGTCCCTGATCTGTATTCCTATTCTGATAGCACCTCCTGGAATATCGGCAACATTTTTAAGTTCCAGCCTAAGCCACAAATTCCTTCAGAACAAATCAAATGTCTTTAAAGAATATTTCTGTTTGAAAAGGAATTAAGCTCTCCTGAAAGAATTTTAAAGGTTGTGATATTCACAGGCTGATAAAGCAGCACCTTTAATGAAATTCTAATTAGCAATTTCATGCACTTTGCTATTAGTCATATCAGATTAGTGCACATTTTCACAGCCTTCCTTTAATTAAGTGCACTTATTCCAAGTTTCAAACACTTTCCTTATAAGATGAAAACTGTGCTGAAATGTTATTTAGTAAACAGAGGAAGTGTGAAAGTGTAGGTGTGCGTGTATACAGGGGCAGACATTTTTAACTGTCTACAAATTTTTTACATTTTGAGTTGGTGAATTCAGGTTTTCCTGCCTTCTTGCATTCTCAGTATTTCCTTGGTATTTCTAAGGGACTTATTCAAATCCTTAGTCTAAGTGTACATCAATTATGTGTATTTTGCCCAAAACATATTTTCTGTTTGTGTGTATATGTCAGAAGATTTTTCTGTTTCAAACATCTTTATGTGTGTGTGAAAGAGACAGAGAAGAAAGAGAAGGCGGGGGGGGGGGGGTGGAGATAGAACCGTGTAATATACAATATTTAGTTTTTAAAATCTCCTCTAGAAAGCAGTGATCAAGCATTTGCCCATATAATATCTCCATGCCCATCACCTTGCGCAGGCACCTCCTTGCCTTTGAAAACAGCAATACAATTTCATTCCACCTTCTAACTTTCATTCTGAAGCTCCAGCAAGGAGGAGGCAGCTTTGAGGTGAACCATGTCCGGGGACACCGGATGTCCTCTTCTATTTCAGGCTCCACTTCTCCTCTGCAAAGGGCCCAGAAGTCCAGCCAGTCATTCTCAGGGACAGTGAGACCTACCTGGTGACTCACTTTACAGACCCCAGATTCCTCAGACCCCCATCTCTCCTCCCAGCCTGCTGGAGGGTTGCTCCAATTCTGGGAGGTTGTATTGTCTGGGAATCCACCTGATCTTATCTGTAGCCTTTTGTCAAGAGGAAATTTGTGTTGCCTGTTTTGCTCAGAGGTTGAAACTTGTAATATATTAACTAATTGTTTGCATCGCTAACACATGTTCTCTCGTTGGTGTCATTCATTTATACTGTAACATTTTTGACGTTTTTAGATTGTCTCTTGGGACTCCTGGGCCTCTTAGCAGTTCCCTCCATGAAGAGTGTTTGCCTAATGATTACTGACTGACATCTCAATAACAAGCAATGTAGGAGTTGGGCGCATCTATTGAAGAGTTCTGGGGTGTGTGCGTGTGTGCACGCGTGTTTTAATTCATGGTCTACTTTGTCAAGTCATGTGTGAGCCATAATTTAAGCTAATAATTACCAGACATGAATTCAATGAAACATTGGTGTCTACACTTCAAAAAAAAAAAATAGTCCTGAATTTTAATGCATTCAGAAAACGTTTGCCTAGGGCCAGGCTGGGTCCAACCCGCATATGGAAGCACTTTAAAAGTGATAAATGATTTGGAATCTACCCTGTCTACTGGTGTGCTTCTCAGGAAAGAAAATTAGAGCTAACAGGTGTTAGATAGGGAATGCTGGGACATTTTAATAGAATTGTCAAAATGTTGGTACCAGATGTTGACATTAATGCACACAATTCGGAACGTAATGCCGGGCCGCCATTTAAATGATTATTTGTTTAAATTTCAAGTTCCCAGCAGGAAATCCTTACTTTGTTCAGCACCTTTCTCTACACACCATCCCCCTGCTCTTTCTCCTATGATTTGCATCAAAGTGTCCTGGCTGTTCAGCTCACACATGCATGCTTTAAATAATCCATGCCTGTCAAATTTCATTTTTTCTTTTCAGATCATACTCATCACAACCCTGTCCTTGCCAGCCTTGAAGTCCACCTCAGTGTATTCGAATAGGAGAAAAAAATTATTTAAATGCTGCCAGTTACAGGATAATTAATCTTTGAACTACTCGGTAACTTCAAATGTATATACCAAGTAATCTGCATGAACTTGTAATTACTACGTATTTATACGATATTCTCCATGTAATCACCAAGTCGTTACATGGTTACGTGAGCCTTGTAAATTATGGCAATCACAGAAGACTAATCTTGCCCACACCATGTCAAAACGCCCATGTGGAGCCGCTGGTCTCCACCTCAGTCAATTAATCGAAAGATCCAGAAAGAGGCTCTCCTTTAAAGGAAACCAGCATGTTTGCCTGCGACAGAGTCCCAACTTAATCAAAAATATCAGGGGACTGAGATACTGGTGAGGTGGGCAGGGAGCAGTCTTCCTCATTCAGCTTTCATACAAAGACTGACGGGTGATTTGTTGCTGCTAGAGTTGAAAGGCAATGGGGAAAGAAAAATATCTAGGCAAAATCCACCATCAGTTCTGCAAGCTGCCTTGTACTGTGATGTGGGGAAGGTCCTAAAATAAATTCCAGTGTGAGTTTCAGGAACCTACCTGAGGCAGACTTGATTTGTCATCTTTTGAACCCATTTAAAACATAAGCAAAGCCTTCAGCTTTTCCAGACTGGGGCATCTTGTCCCAACTCTCCAAAAGTATTTTCACAAATTTCGTGTGTGTGTGTGTGTGTGTGTGTGTGTGTGTGTGTGTGTGCAGTCATATACACACATGCGTGAGCAAGTGCTGCTGCTGCTAAGTCGATTCAGTCGTGTCCGACTCTGTGCGACCCCATAGACGGCAGCCCACCAGGCTCCCCTGTTCCTGGGATTCTCCAGGCAAGAACGCTAGCTTGCTAATTTAACCTCTTTAAAAGGTACATTGGACCAGGTGGACCCTTTATTCAAAAGTAACAATCCAAACAGGAAAGACCTTTCTCCCTGCTTGTGTGGATGCTGAGGTCTACTTTCCCTTGGCATAGCAAAGATGGGGGCGTGTATATCCCCCTGGCCTTTCTGGGAGCTATAAGTGCCCATTCAGAGTAGAATAACGGGGACAGAGAAGCTAAATCTGTACTGGATTCTGTGTTTCCACAGAGTCATAAGCTTTCCTCTTTTCTCAGCCCAACTTAGAGCTAGGAAGAAACCAGGAATCAACCCTGGAGCATCTGCCAAAGCCCTGCTACACGGCTGACCCACGCCCAGTCCCTGGCCTGGCTCCCACACAGCTTGGAGATAATGTCCCCAACCCACTAAGGTTCAGCAAACAGTTGACTCACCCTCCTCAAAGTCTATCTCTTCAGAGGCTCATCCATCTAGAATCGCACTGTCAAATACGGTAACCACTAGCCACAAGTGGCTATGTAAATACTTAACTAAAATTAAAGACTCCATTTCTTGGTTGCACTGGCCACCTTTCAAGTACTCAGTAGTCATGTGGGCTGGTGGCTACCATATTGGCAGGCAAATATGGAATCTGTTCAAGATAGCTGATCTAGAACTCTACAAATTCCTCTGCTATCTGTTCTGAGCTTTCCCTGCTCAGCGACATTGGCACAGAGGGCATCGAAAGATGAGCCAGAGCTGCTTTCCTGTGGCCAGTAAGAGGCTGCCTTGCCTCCTCAGGAAGACCTCTTCTTATGATATCTGGCCTTTGAGGCAGAGCTGAGGTCAGACCCCAGGCTGAGTGTGTTACCCAGAGCTCAGCAGACACTCCATGGGATTCCTCCTGGGGAACAAAAGCCACAGATATCTCAGAACCCTGGGAGGTGTCTGACTCCATTGAGGCCAGAAGTGACACACAGTCAGTTCCGCCGGCCAAATTGGTATCTGCCTTCGCTGGTATAAACCTGGGATGTCACTCTGTCTTCCAGGCTAAGAAATGCCAGGGAGAAATTCTAATCATTTGTTATCTTTAATCATATATTCTATTATTCTCTACTTCATTGATATTATATATAACTCGTTATTGTGGCTGTTTTTCCAGTGCCTACCATATGCAGATCTGTTGTCTCTTTAGTCTTCACAAAGCCCTATGATATACACTGTGATCCCATTTTACAGATGGGAAAACTGAGGCTGAATGGACTCACTGACTCCGCCCAAAGCCACATGGCTAGTTAACAGTGGATCAGAATGGAAACCTCACCCCATCTCCACAGATGAAGGCCTATTCTTCAGCCTGGTATGAGCTGTCTCTGCTCTCAACAAGTAGCCAAGGGGCTAAGCAGAGTGCAATGGGATTTTGCAGCTCCTTCCCTCAAGAGATGGAATTCATTTTGCAGAGTGAATTTCTGAATCAAGGTTGGCCTTGTGACTTGACCTGGCCAATAAAATGTGGCAAAAGCAACACTATGCCAAGTCTCAGAGTGGGTCTCAAGAGGCATTACACCCTTTCCTCTGTCTGTCTTTCCTCTCCTTTCTCTCTCTCTCCATCACACACACACACACACACACACACACACACACACACACACACACACACTTCTGCTATCACCACTTAAATAAGGCCAGGCTAGCCAGCTAGAAAAATGAGACAGAAATGCCCAAGTTTTCCCAACAGCTGTTATCTAGCCAGCCTCAGGAAGCAAAACCACCTCACTGGCCTACAGCTGACCACAGATGCACAAGGAAGCATATGAAAAAGGAAGAACCACCTGGCTGAGCCCAGCCACATTTGCTGACCTACAGAATCATAGATAACTGGTGGCTGCTTAATTCGCTACATATTTGGGGGTGGTTTATTTCACAGCAGGTTCTAACTATGGCACACCCTCCCGGCCAGATTGTTTTCTTCTTTAATTGACTGGTTATCTTTAAGGCTATATCAGAGCTTCTGCTGGAGACCCAGAAACCTGTCAACCCAGTGAGATTCAACAGCACTCCTCCTGTCACCAGTCCTGAATACCATGAAACCTCCTTGCTTGGTTCACAACTTACAGTTGAGAATTTTTATTTTAAAAAGTCTAACTCTGCAGTCATTGGGCATAAGATTCACTCCCACTTTTGGTTCTAATTTTGGACCAAACCACAAAGTCTCCCACATCCAGAGACTCTTGCTTTTATTTTCTTTCCTTTCATAGCCAGCCATCCAGAGGAAAATGTTTATCCCTCCCAAAACCACCAGAAGCCTGCAGGGCTGAATGAGACTCCCCCAACTCATATTCCATTTTCAGACTGGATCCATCGATTCCAGGCCTTCCCAAGCCTAGAGTGCAACTCAGGTTGGAAATTCCATAAGACCTTGTGTCTGATACTGTGTTGTAGAGTCCATAACACATACCAAGCAGCTGAAAGTGAAATTTTGGAAGCTGAGCTATGACCAAGCTGGGCTATTCCAGCAAACTCCATGCAACCTCTCGGAAATATTTCATCATTCATGCCTTGGGTTTTGCAGTTTTTCTCTATGATCTCCTAGATTTCCTAAGCATTTTAAATTTTGTATTCATTCAATAAGTAGGTCTTAGTCACCTACTATGTGCAAGCAAGATTTGGCGGGATAAAGAAAGGGAGGAAAAGAGATCTATGCTTGGGGAAAGCTCACTGATGGACAGAAATAAAAATGACAAAGTTGATGATGGGTGGAACAAAATGGGTGTCAGCAGAGAATAGAACAAGAAGGGCTGATATTTTCAAATAGCATTTTCCAAGCATGCTTCCAGTTTCTCTAACATGCATTAGTACTTTATTTAATCCTCACGCCTCTTTTATCATGAAGGCAGTATTATTAGTACCTGTTCCATTTTATAGATGAGAAAACTGAGGCACAGAGAGGTTGAATAATACAGACATTCCTCTATTGCATTCCTGAAAATACACAGGAGGATTAAATGTATAGAAGTTGAGTAGCAGGCTGGAGTATTAGAAATAGAGCTCTCTTTCAATGACAGAAAACATAGAAATTATCTTGCACAAATGTTCTACAATTTATACTTGATTATTTAAATTTAAATATTTTATATCCTTAGCATATCAAAATGATTAAAACCCTAAAGCATTAATTAAATATGTATATATAGAAAAAACCATGGCTAAAGTAATTTCTGACCTCTTGGTTGACCTGAAAAGGTATTTATAAAGTAGAGTCAGTTTTTTTTTTTTTATTAAAGCATGGTTGACTTACAATATTATATTAGTTGCAGTGTACAACAGAGTGACTTGATAGTTTTATAGATTACACACCATACAAAGTTATTATAAAATATTGACTGTATTTGCTATAGTGTACATTATATCCCTCTGACTTATTTTAAAAGAGTCAGCTTTAATTTAGGTCAGAGCATTTGCTGAGAAGGAGGCATTGCAGCAAAACCAGCTCTGAATGCAATTCTGAGCAGAGAAGCTGGGTGACTGGTGAGTCAAAGCAGAGCACAGGACTTGGTCATCCTGAATCTAAACAAGGGCTTCTACCACTTGGTGCCCTGGGCTAATCATTTAACCTCTCTGCGTCTTAGTTCCTCAGCTTAGCATGGAATCTTTGATATTAACTTTCCAGGCCTCATGGACTTTTTATCAGAATCAATTAGAACATGTTGTGAAGGAGTTCTATGAACTATTAAGCATTTAGGCTCCAAGTCAGGCTTCTCAAGGTGTGGTCCCTGGACCCGTAGTATCAACATCACCGGGGAACCAGGGCAAATTCTCAGGCCCTAACCCTACTGAGTCAGAATCTCTGAAGGCAGGGCTCAGGAATATCCTTTGACAATCCTTACACATGGTAAAGTTTGAGAACTACCTCCTCAAGGGAAGCTACTTCCCCAAGAGAGTCCCAGATTATAGCTGTGAGAAACAGTTGAGAATGGCCCTTTCATTCTCAAAAGTGTCTCTGAGTAGGTGATAATTGTATGGTCTTTACAAATGGCTCACATGAGCTTAAGCCTTCCTAAGAGAATCGCATTATGACCATGGAGACTGGATAGGGAAAAAAATGAAGGAAGGAACAGACGGAGGGAGTCAGGCAGACAGACTTTCTCTAGGATCTGCCTTTTGGGCAACTAGAAACAGTGAGAAGCAGAGATCATGGACACAGGCCCCAAGACCACAACGACTCAGAGGATCTTGGCTGTTGGGGCCATTTCTATGGCAACAATCACACCATTATCTATAAAGACTCGAGGTGGGTCATCGGTGGCCTCACTGTCACAGTGCCTGAGAGGATTCCACACACAGCACTCCATGCAGCCACTTGTTTGCCAGACCTACTTAATTCATCCTCTTCATCCTGGAGGTGAGCAAACTGAGGCCCAGATAATAACTCCCTCATGGTACACAGGGTATTTGCAGAGCTTGGAGTGCCTCACAGAGATAATTCTTCTTGGCCCTTTGCAGCTACGTGCTGCCTGAGAGTGAATCACATTGAATGGCTTGGCCTGCTGAGAAGGAAAGATAGGAACATTGAAACTTTCAGTGACACAAGCCTGAACCATCTTGAGGGAAGTAACCTTAACTTTAACCTAATCAGGCAGAGGTCACCCATTTTTCAGATGAATAAATAGAGGTCCAAAAGGTTAACTGGCTTGCCATAGTGGTTAACGGGACCTAATCTGAACTTCCTGATGCCCCTTGATCCTTGAATATTTGATTGGAAGTGTTGACTGCCTTTTTTAGACTTAGGACTTTCATTTGCTGCTAGCCTGAAATTCTTATCTTAGAGATTCATTCCTTTGGATGTGCAGAATAACTCATCTGCAAGTGTGGTTATAAATTGACAGTGAGCCAAGAATAGGACCTTCTCACCAGTTTGGTCATAGCTACACACCTGTCCTTATATTCTTTACTCAAAATTTAACTTTCAGTTGATTTGCTTTTTCATTAATAGTTTTAATACATTTATTTTAAAATAATACATCACATTACTATTGGAAATTAGAAACCAACTTCCCCTACCATAATTCATTATAACCCATATGTAACTTTCAAAATATAAACTGTTTCTCAGTGTAATAACTTCAGCCAATCCACATGCCACCCATATGGTACATAATGTGTATGGATACATGATCACACACAGGAAGGTGAGGCTAGGGGAAGGCAGGGAAGGAGTTTCGATATCTGCACTGAGGTTGCACAGCACTTTCCAAGGAAATCCCAGGGTGTGGAGGGAGGGTTGGATATGACCTTGTTGAAGCCGCTTCTGTTTCAAGCTCAGTTTCTTCAGCTCACATGTGAGACTGAAAGTGATCATCCTTTCCTTCCCTGGAGGCTTGGGAGGACCATTCTTTAGGATTGTAGCTGTTTGTGAGCTTTGTAAACAGTGACGCAGCACGCAGCCGAGTGTTCACCAGCATTATCTTCAGCTCTCCCCACCTGTGAGGCTGCCAGTCCTGAGCAGATGCAGGTGCGCACAAGAGAGGGCGCTGTTCCAAGAGACCTTGTCACATATGTATGTCACTGAACCATGTAAACACAAAACAGACTGAGAAAGTGCAAATAAGAGCAATACGAGCAGACCACCAGGAAGTTTTCCTAGTATAAACACTGAGCCTCCTAGTGGCAAAAGCAAAAGGGGAAAGATAGTTATGAAGGAGGGAAGCAAAGCATTTCAGTTGCTCAATGGATACAATTTTTTCCTAGTCTTTTAAATTTAAAAATTACTTTCTTACTTGAAATTTAAGATGAGGATGCTAGGTGACAGGAAAATTGCCTTATCCCAGAGCTGTACATCCAGCCTCAACAGCTGCCATAGATTCCAGGGCCCCTTCTGAATCTGCCAGTGCCCCCCAGCTGCTTTTGAATTCATGCCTTCTCTGTGTTTCATTTTGTGACTATCTCCACCATGTGCACAATGGGAAGGGTGCTGATCTGGACACTTCAGAACTCCAGGTCAGATCTGGGGTCATGGGACCCCACACAAAACAGCTAACCCTGGCCAAAACTTCTCCACTGCCATATGGGTGGCAGCGGTAGTGCAACCACTGAAAACCATTTTAGAAACACTATAATTGCATCTGAAAAGCTCATGAGGCATATTATAGAGACAGCATGATTCCACCCATATTAAATAAGTCTCCGGGTATATAAAAAGGCCAAGTGCAGGGTGGTTAGGAACACAGGACGCATGCTGGAGCCAGTTTGTCTGTCCAGGCTCAAATCTGATCTCCCACCACCTTTAGCTGTGTGGCTTTAGGCCACAAGATTGCAGGGAGAAATATCAATAACCTCAGATATGCAGATGACACCACCCTTACAGCAGAAACTGAAAAACTAAAGAGCCTCTTGATGAAAGTGAAAAAGGAGAGTGAGAAGGCTGGCTTAAAACTCAACATTCAAAAACAAAGATCATGGCATCTGGCCCCGTCACTTCACGGCAAATAGGTGGGGGAAACAATGGAAACAGTAACAGACTTTATTTTCTTGGGCTCCAAAATTACTGCAGATGGTGACTGCAGCCATGAAATTAAAAGATGCTTGCTCCTTGGAAGAAAAGCTATGACCAACCTAGACAGTATATTAAAAAGCAGAGACATTATTTTGCCAACAAAGGTCCATCTAGTGAAGCTATGGCTCTTCCATAGGTCATGTACGGATGTGAGAGTTGAACCATAAAGAAAGCTGAGCACTGAAGAACTGATGCTTTTGAACTGTGGTGTTGGAGAAGACTTGTGAGGGTCCCTTGGACTGCAAGGAGATCCAACCAGTCAATCCTAAAGGAAATCAGTCCTGAATATTCACTGGAAGAACTGATGCTGTAGCTGAAACTCCAATACTTTGGCCACCTGATGTGAAGAGCCAATCCATTGGAAAATATCCTGATGCTGGGAAAGATTGAAGGTGGGAGGAGAATTGGACGATAGAGGATGAGATGGTTGGATGGCATCACCAACTCAATGGACGTGAGTTTGAGCAAGCTCTGGGAGTTGGTGATGGACAGGGAAGCCTGCCGTGCTGCAATCCATGGGGTCGCAAAGAATTGGACATGGCTGAGCAACTGAACCGACTTAGGCAAGTCAAAAACATTTCTGTGCCTCTATTTCCTGCTCTGTAAAATAAGATAATAATGGTACCTACTTGATAGACTTGCTTTGAGAACTAATTGAGTTAGTACATGAAAAGCAATTATAGTAGTGCCTGGCACACTGAGCATTGTTCTGTGTACGTATGTGGGTATATGTGTTTGTGTACGTGTATGTGTGCCTGCATGTGACTGTGGGTGTGTGGAGCCACTGAGAAAAGTTCCAACGAAAAAAAATCCGAAGTGCTAAATGTCTTCTGGTGGTGGTTTGGGTTTTCTTCTTTATGCTTTTCTTTGCTTTTCAAATGATTTCCTTTATTTTACTTTTCTAATCAGGGGGAAATGCTTGTGTTTGACTTTTACCATCTGAAAATCAGGATGCCAAACCTTGATCAACATATTTCCCAGGGTCACTGGGAGGTTCAAGGAGACACCAAATTCCAGGGTTTATAAACTGTGAAGTGCTGTACACAGCTGGGGAATTGCCCATATAAGCACCCTGGAGCCTCGAACCTCCTGCATTTCGGGGCACAGTCCCTGCTGGTGGGTCCTGTGGCTGTCTCTTCCTCACACCCCGGCCCTGACTCTGGGTTGAGGGCTGCCTCCCTTGGTGAGTCCTCTCTGAGTGCCCCCTCAAGGGCCTCTGGAGGAGGGAAAACACTTCCCCCTTCAACCATGTAATGCTTCTCTGCCCTTCGGGCTTAAAAGCTGGATAGTCCTTTATCATTCCCTCCATAGTGGAAAGACTATCTTTCCAGCACCCTCCCACTCACACACACCTCCCCCTCTCTACCACAATCGGGCCTCAGAATATTTTCCATTAAATTCAATGTTTTGTTTTGTTTTTTAATGCACAGGGATCTCCTTCCTTGGGTATTTGTCCCACCATTTAGGGGTATCTGGAGCCAGCTCCCTTCTCCAGCTCACTGATCCCAATTCATATCCAGAAACGAAATTTACAAAAGCCAAGAGACCTAGAGAACCAAGAGACCTTTCCCACATTTTCCCCTTGAGATTTTTTTTTTTCTCTTTAAAACAAATTTGGCATCTTAAGCGAGATACCACCGTATATTTATGGGAGTTTAATAACTTCTTCCATTAATAACATAGACAAACTAATTTACCCAAACGTGTCTGTTTTAAACTCTGGGAACAAAGGGTGGGAGGAAGAAAATCAATCTTTCCTTTGTACTTGAGCCACTGACCCGTTAAAGCTTTGAAGATCATTTCTTTAAGAAATTGTGAGGAGTTATTTAACTACAAACAGCAGCTACCTTCCCATTCCAGCTGCGTAATCAAGCATAATAAATTAGAGGGTTTTTTTTTAAAGTTGACTCCTTTTTTTTTTTTTGTATAACTTAAAATCCTTAATAGCACTTTGACAAATCGGCATCATGGCAGACATCAGCCGAACTTCCCTTGCACTGGAGCTAGTTAAGCCAAGCTGAAGCCATCCAGAGACATTCTTGATTGGAGGGTGTTGGGAGAAACCCAGGTTTTACCTTTGAAGCAAGGCTTGATAAAGTTCCTGACGCTGGCAGGGGTGACCGATTCCTGGGACCCAGCCACCCTGAGCGGGTGGCACTTCTCCGGCCTCTGTCCTGAACGCCCACCAGCCAAGGGACAGTCCACTGGGGAGGAGCGGCTTCAGCTGGACCCCAGGAGCAGCCAGGCACCTCCCTCCCAAATCTGACCAGCATTCCTCCGTGCAAACTGTTCTGATCCACTGTGATAAAAATCAGTCTCTGTGGGTCTTGAAAGAGTCAAAGGCCCTTCTTAATCAAATGATCAACTGTTCATTTTGAAAGCTTGACTGGTTCAATTAAGATCACAGGCAGGAGACGGGCCGGTCATATTACCCTCCTTTCTAGCCGGCCTGGCCAGTCGCCGTCCCCAAAAACCTACCTTTGACCAGCCCACTCCTGTGCCTGCCTGGAATGTTCCACCACCCCCTGATGAAATCTGACCACCCTTCAAGGCCTCATCCTGCTCCCACCTCCTCCCAGAAGCCTTCCCTGGGCCCACCTGCTGCCACAGACCTGCCTTCCCTCTGAAATTTTGCAGCCATATTGTGAATCCTTTCACTCAGGGTTTTATTGTGGTCTGTCTCAAGCTGCTCTTTACCACTTCCGAACAATCAGACTGCAAGCTCCTTGAGGAGCCTGGCCATGGGACGTGGCCTTCATGAGCACACCCTGACCGCTGACTGAGGACGGGCGTTTATAACCCCTGTGCGAGCCTGCAAACAGGCAGTCCTTGACGACCAAGTGTTGGCTTCCAAAAGTTCATTTGTGAGTCAGGCTGTTTGGAATTCAGAATGTGCTCTTTTATTTTTTTCCAAAATAACAAAGTCCTAAAATGATGCAATAGTGCTCTGGTGGAGACTGGATCGCAGGCTAGCCCACAGAATCCCATTTTGCCTGTAACATACCTGCAATACTACTCAACAGCCATGCTCCAATTAACAGTGTTAATCCACTGGGAGTTAAATAATTTTTATGGGCCAGCCTGGGAACTTGACCCCATTATCCACTAAAGGGAAATGCTTTGGTGGGAAGCCCAGTCACCTCCCCCAGCCTTCCTCCCATCCGTCCAAAGCCACAGTAGCTGGCAGGATGCAGAAAAGAGGCAAACCTATGGATCTATTCTCCTGCTTTCTTCTTCTGATCAGGTCAGCCTGGTTGCCCTAAAACAAAAAGACAGAGGGTGACTTAGGGAATCCTAGTTAGCCAGAGATGCCCCTGTCAAAGCCAATTCTTTGTTGGATGCTGGCAGCAGGGGTGAGGGGTGAGGGCTATAAGTTTAGGGACCCTGGGAGGCAGCACCTACATCTCAAGTCTGTGGAGAGCTGCCCTTCCAAGCATGTCCAAACCCAACCCTCAGACATGTTCTCTCCCAAAGGCATTATTGCAATCGAGAGACACGGCAGACACCCGTGTGCTCTGATGTCACTCTCACGAGGACTCTCATCTTTTCCCCTTCTGTCCCTGGCACAAGGCCAGGTGGTGCAGCACTCCCCCTTTACCCCACCACCCAGCCTCCAAGCACAAAGTCAGATAGTGCTGGGACCCTCTAGGCTCCAATCCTACCCGTCTGTCTACACCTGGTAACTAGACAGGCTGAATGTCTATCTTTTAAAAGCAGTGAAACTTAAGGTATAGCATTTTCAATCTATACCCCCACCAGTTAATCTATGTACCCTTCCCCCCCACAAAAGAAGCTCCTACTTTCAGAATTGATGCTTTCAAGGACAATACCATGTATATGTCTCTTTTGAGCAAGTGATCAATAAATTATGTTCACATTAGTGATTTTTCTAGAAACAACTCCATCCTAAATTTTAGACCCACCCTGTACTCATCGCACGTGACCCCAGAACACCTTTTCAACTAACACATTAATGCCAGGGAGGTTGACCCTGGAAGGAAAGTCAAAAGTGCTCTGAGACATACCACTGTCAGGAAATCCTTAAATGGAAGCTTTCAGAGACTCGTTACCTCGTCACGTCACCACTTTGCAGATGCTGTGTTAGAACCCATTTAAAGCATTCAAGCATATAATCAAATTTCAGTAATGAGTTATTAATTAAGCAGGGGCAACCAATTCTCTGCTAACTGCCTCATAAACAATCGACAGGAGATTTGTGAATTTTGACTTCCTGACACTATTAAACAAATCAATATTAGGTTTCAGACACAGCAATTCAGACAGTTTTCTCTGTTATTTGGCAGTCATCTGCCTGGAATACTAATGAAAGAATTAAGAGCTGGAGATTTTGCATGTGTTCCATCAAAAAGATCCTTATCTGTGGGGAATTGGGGCCTGATTTGCATGGAAGAAGTCTTTGCTTTTGTAGGTACAATTTTTCTCAATATGTCACTCATTAGTATTTATAAAAGCTCTGGGCAGTGGAACGTCCACCAGGCTTCAGAGCCAGCAGCCAAAGCCCTACTGGAGATAGCTCGGAACAAAGCAATTCATTTATTTATATATTTTGCAGACTGGTTAATTTATAGCTAACCTAACCCATGGAACACTTGGATCTAAGAATACAGCCAAGCGTCTTACTCAGCTTTAATTTTTTTCTAAAGGTCTGTTTGTTCCAGTGTAGAAACAGCTAACTAAACCGGGAAGATGGAGTTTTGCAAAATCTGGGCAACCTCTGCGTGGCAAAGTGTGGTCATCTCAGTTTACCCTTAACCTTCTCTTTCTTTCTCTTCTCTTTATTTCCTTTTCGTACTCATTTGACTCAACAACTGTGCTGTTAAAAATACCTTATAGAGACAATGACAGAGATTTACCTCTGTTTATCTAAGGAAGAAATAGAACCCAGGCTGTAGCTGTGTAAGGTGCTCTTATTCTTCCTCGTGTACCCCAGACCCAGAGTCAGGGATTTGCTCAAGGGGTCACTTGGCAAATGTAATCCATTCCCTCCGTGGCCTCCTGGTTTAGTCAGCCACAGAGGTGCCAATTAGGAATTGACCTGAAGTTTTAAGGACTGGACTAACGTATGGACAAGGACTCTTTTCAGAGGCAGAAGATCCCCTGCTTATCACTCACTTATGTAAATTTCTTGCAGCACCTCTGTTCAAAAACCCAGAACTATATGTCTGTGTGTGTGTACACATATACACACGTGTATACATATATGCACACATATATAGTTTTTAATAGATATTTATCTATTATGTACTTTTATATACTCATATATTTTGTAGAGATATACATACCCAGAGGGGCTTCCCAGGTGGCGCAGTGGTGAAGAATCTGCCTGCCAATAAGGGAAATGCAAGGGAGATGTGGATTCAATCCCTGGGTCAGGAAGGTTCCCTGGAGGAGAAAATGGCAACCCACCTCGGTGTTCTTGCCTGGAAAATTCCATGGACAGAGGAGCCTGGTGCTACTTCCTTTGTGGCTCAGATGGTAAAGAATCTGCCTGCAATGTGGGAGACCCAGGTTCAGTCCCTGGGTTGGGAGGATCCCCTGGAGAAGGAAATGGCAACCCACTCCAGTATTCTTGCCTGAAGAATTCCATGGGCAGAGAAGCCTGGCGGGCTACATTCCAAGGGCTGCAAAGAGTCAGACATGACTGAGTCACTAACACTTTCACTTTTGACCACTCAAAATGAATTAATAACCACTTTTTTTTTACCGCTTTTATAGATGGAAATCAGGGTGAACTGAGTGCTCTGCTTCTCGAGGCAATTACTGATGGTGGCTCAGCTCCCACCTCTAGACTTTTAGTCGTTCAGTCTTTCATTGCACGACATGCTGGAGTTGCTGTTTATCTGTCAATTAGGATTATAGTCAATTGTTAATAACAAGAAACTAAAAATAATAGTAATTTAAATAGGAAGAAATGTTCTCTTCTTCTACAGAAATAAGGTCCACAGATGAGCAGTCCAGGACTAATATGACAGCACAATGATCCCAGGCTTCAGACATTCTGTTACCTCTGTTCTACCATGAGGTCCCAGATGGCTGCCCCACCTTCAAATATCACATCCTCAGCTCTGTAGTCAGCAAAAAAGGAGAAAGAGTAGATTAGTAGAGAGGGCATGCCCCTCTTTAAATATATTCTTCAGAGACCATCTTACACCTTCCATTCAGTTCAGTCACTCAGTCGTGTCTGACTCTTTGTGACCCCATGAATTGCAGCAGGCCAGGCCGCTCTGTCCATCACCAACTCCCGGAGTTCATTCAGACTCACGTCCATCGAGTCGGTGATGCCATCCAGCCATCTCATCTTCTGTCTTCCCCTTCTCCTCCTGCCCCCAAACCCTCCCAGCATCAGAGTCTTTTCCAATGAGGCAACTCTCCTCATGAGGTGGCCAAAGTACTGAAGTTTCAGCTTCAGCATCATTCCTTCCGAAGAATACCCAGGGCTGATCTCCTTTAGAATGGACTGGTTGGATCTCCTTGCAGTCCATGGGACTCTCAAGAGTCTTCTCCAACACGACAGTTCGAAAGCATCAATTCTTCGGCGATCAGCTTTCTTCACAGTCCAACTCTCACATCCATACATGACTACTGGAAAACCATAGCCTTGACTAGATGGACCTTTGTTGGCAAAGTAATATCTCTGCTTTTAATATGCTGTCTAGGTTGGTCATAACTTTCCTTCCAAGGAGTAAGCATCTTTTAATTTCATGGCTGAAATCACCATCTGCAGTGATTTTGGAGCCCCCAAAATAAAGTCAGCCACTATTTCCACTGTTTCCCCATCTATTTCTCAAAAGTGATGGGACCAGATGCCATGATCTTAGTTTTCTGAATGTTGAGCTTACATCTTAAAAAAACAAAATTTACATGGCCCCACTTATAAGGGAAGCTTGAAATGAAGTTTTTGGTAGGTAGGCAATGGCACCCCATTCCAGTACTCTTGCCTGGAAAATCCCATGGACGGAGGAGCCTGGTAGGCCGCAGTCCATGAGGTCACTGAGAGTTGGACATGACTCAGTGACTTCACTTTCACTTTCATGCACTGGAGAAGGAAATGGCAACCCATTCCAGTGTTCTTGCCTGGAGAATCCCAGGGATGGAGCCTGGTGGGCTGCCGTCTCTGGGGTCACACAGCGTCGGACACGACTGAAGCGACCTAGCAGCAGCAGCAGCAGGGGAAACTGTGGGCTTCCCTAGTGGCTCAGGAGTAAGAATCGGCCTGCCATGCAGGAGACCCAGGAGACATGGGTTCAGTCCCTGGGTTGGGAAGATCCTCTGGAGGAGGGCATGGCAGCCCGCTCCAGTATTCTCGCCTGGAGAATCCCAAGGACAGAGGAGCCTGGTGGGCTACAGTTCATGGAGTCACAAAGAGTCAGACACGACTGAGCAACTGAGCATGAGGGGAATTTGCCCACTGGAGGAAAACAAGTGTTGAGAGAAAGTACCCAGTGACCCTCCCCAGCACAACCTGAAAATCAACACAGAAGGTGCCCGGAGTGACCCTGACCCATCTACTTCATGGAGCCAGAAGGCAAAAGTGCCATCATACCTAAAGGGACAGGATGGACAGCATATCGAAAAATGGTCACTGGGGTCAACGGTGGTAGAAAGGACAGCCTGGTGTGGAAGTGGAGAGTTAAACAGAGAACCAGGAACTGCAGGAAAGAGAATGCGTGAAGTGGGAGGTGGCGAGGATGGGTTTCAGAGACAGATCAACACCCTGGCAGGTGCTCACATCAGTAGGTTTCTATAAAGGGGACATCACGGAACTGATTTTGAGTTTAGTTCCCCTTTGATCAGCCTTGTTTTCTCATCCTCAGATTCTGAGGTCTCCAAATTCAATTAGTGTAATAAAACAGTATCTCCTAGTGCATGAGTACTTTTAGTCTGAAACTGCTATGAAAGTGAAAGTCACTCAGTTGTGTCCAACTCTTTGCAACCCTATAGACTGTAGCCCACCAGGCTCCTCTGTCCATGGGATTCTCCAGGCAAAAGTACTGGAATGGGTTGCCATTCCCTTCTCCAAGGGATCTTCCTGACCCAAGGATTGAATCCAGGTCTCCTGCATTGCAGGCAGATTCTTTACCAGCTGAGCTAACAGGGAAGCCCAAAATTACTATCAGTCAGTTCAGTTCAGTCACTCAGTCGTGTCCAACTCTTTGCGACCCCATGAATCGCAGCATGCCAGGCCTCCCTGTCCATCACCAACTCCCGGAGTTCACTCAGACTCACATCCATTGAGTTGGTGATGCCATCCAGCCATCTCATCCTCTGTTGCCCCTTTCTCCTCCTACCCCCAATCCCTCCCAGCATCAGAGTCTTTTCCAATGAGTCAACTCTTTGCATGAGGTGGCCAAAGTACTGGAGTTTCAGCTTTAGCATCATTCCTTCCAAAGAACACCCAGGGCTGATCTCCTTTAGAATGGACTGGTTGGATCTCCTTGCAATCCAAGGGACTCTCAAGAGTCTTCTCCAACACCACAGCTAAAAAGCATCAATTCTTTGGCGCTCAGCTTTCTTCACAACCCAACTCTCACATCCATACATGACTACTGGAAAAACCATAGCCTTAACTAGACTGACCTTTGTTGGCAAAGTAATGTCTCTGCTTTTCAATATGCTATCTAGATATAGACTGTAATAACTCATCAAATGAAAAATCAGAGAAAATTGAGAAACTATCTCTGCTTCCCACCAAGCTTATATTCCTTGCCTTGATGGAGCAACCTGGAAACATATTATGTCTTTTAAAATATACTTCTTCGGAGCACTGGCCATACGCTAATGGACCTCTCAACAACTGATCACCCAAGGTTGACAGCTGCAGTTCCATATTCCTGACGACACATTGTCAGCCTTTGAATATTATTTCTGGACAACAGAAGCTACTCCAGTCAGCTTAAGCAGAAAGGGACTGTTTTCAAGGAAAATGGAGTAGCTCACAGAACTTCCAAGGGTGTTGGAGAACCAGATTCGGATTCTGCAGGAAAGATACTTAGCCAAGAGGTCACTTCACTGGTAACCCAACCCATGAAACTGTTGTTCTATAAAACCCAGGGTTTCTGTAGTCCACTGATCAGAACCTATGGTACCGAACTAAGGGCTCTACAAACTCTACCAGAACCAGCTGCAAACACAGATACCTACACCCACCCATCAGCACGTCTGATCTTCCTACATGTGGCTACCATCTTCTATTGCTCGCTTCACTTCCAAGATTTGCATGACACACAGACAGAACAGAAGTTAAGTCATATGCAAATTCCTAGCTGCAAGGAATGTACTTGTTTTGTTTTCAGTTCTAGAGCATCTATTATACAAAAAGATATGCTAGAAGAGAGTTGGGATGAGTGATAAGTAAGCAGCTAGACAAAGTCAACCACAGTATTGCTGGTCATAGCTTTCTATTTGGAAAAACTAACCCATACACTATGAGGCTCACAATACACTACAGAGCATCCATGATGAGTAATAACCTGATATTTGTAAACTTATTTAATTTTCATACACATACCCTTGGCTAGATAGGTACCATCTTACCTGCAGATGAGAAATCTGAGACCTAGAGATGTTTAGAAATTTCCTGAACATCATACAGCTAGTGAATGGTAGAGCTGAGCTTTGTTCTCCTGTGTCTTAGTCCAGCAGAACGGTTATACATTGAAAATGAAAAGATCACAGAAACTCAGCCAGTAACCAGCCAAATGGCTTAAACTTTTATCTGACCTCCTCAAACCTCAAGTTACTCATCTGAAAAATGGAGATAATTATGCTTCAAAGGTGGCATATTGAAGGTAGAATAAGATATTATATGCATATCCCTAATTTGGGATCCAGAATATAACTTACCAGTCTTTTAAAACAGTTAAATAAATAAATGTATGAAAAAATTAGAAAACAACCCTCTCCCAAAAAAGAAGACCTTCCTAATTTCTCACTCCCTGACAACCCCTCTCCTTTTGCTGAATGGGTCATGATTTATTTGATAATCTGCCCAAGACAGAAAGGATTCATGGCCAGTAGTTCAGTGTTAAAATAGGATTATGTGCCCAAGCAAAGGGAACCTTTAGAGTAGCAGTGGCTCGCTTCAAAAACAGGAGGCCTGTTAACACTCAGGCTTAATTAAACTGATTTCTTGATAAATCCACTGTGACAGGGACCAACACCGTTAACTGTTAACATGCAAGTGCTCTCAGGCTTTATCTGGGGAGAGAAAGAAAAGGGTATTTTAAGAACTACTGTAGAGCTTAGTCAATAGATCTCCGTTTGTTGTTGTGATGATGTAAGTCAAATTTGGAATTCCTTTTGAGTTAGATTTGGCTGATGGATAGCACCTCTTTGAATATGACCCTACATAGACTGCGTCACATAGGGTCTAACTTATATCTGGGTTACACTCATTTTGAAAAACTCAGCCAATATTACAGTGGCAGTTGGCTTATCTCAAGGGTCAAAATTTATGGATTTGGGGCTCTCAGGGAATGGAGGGTAAACAAAAACCTTGGAAGAAATCTCTGCCTTCATTTATTCACCAAACATTGCATGTAGACTGAATATGGAATATGCTTCCAACACATATACATGCACAGCTATTTTTCTTCTTCTTTATTGAAAACATTTAATTTTACAAGTAAAACAACTACTTCTTGTTGCAAAAAGTTCAGAATTCATGATCCTTTTACCATTTATTTCATTCAAAATGAATAAAATAGTATTTGTGTACTTACTGTGTCCCAGACATCATTCTAAGTGCTTCATGTGTATTAACTTACATTCTTCTCCAGATAACTCTCGAGATTGGTCCTAATATTTATCCACATTTTCCAGTGAGAAACCTGAGATGAGGGAGGTTAAAACCAATCTGCAATGACACAGCCAACATGTTGTAAAACTTGAACCCAGGCTGCCTGGTTTCAGAGTCCATGTTCTTATCCACCACTATATGCAATTTCTGCCAATCGAACCTTTCAGGAAAAGACACTGTTACAACTTTTCTGTGATGCCTCCCAGATATTTTTCTTCATGTTTAGATCATAGGCAAACCTATAAAAATATTTTTAAATTACCATGTGTTATACATCAACAGAGTGGGTCTCGAAGTATAGTCCTCTATCATCAGCATTATCTGGATAGTTATTAAAATGCAAATTCCCAGACTCCACCCTAGACCTACAACATCAGAAAGTCTAGGTCTGGGGCCAGCCATTTATGGCTTAACAAATCCTCCAGGTGATTCTAATATACTCTGACACTTGAGAATGGCTGTGTTAGTGGTGTGCCCTAGACTGGGTCTTCCAAGAAGTAGACACCAAGGTAGGATGAAGCATGTGAAAACCTCATTAACAGAAATTCCTCTGTTAGAGGATAGAGGTTGAGAGTCACGCATTTCCCTTCTCCAGGGGATCTTCCCAACCCAGGGATCAAACCCAGGTCTCCCACGTTGCAGGTGAATTCTTTACCAACTAAGTCACAAGGGGAAGCTTGAGAGTCATCCAGGAAGAGAATAAAGGGGAAATAGGAGGAAATCTGATCCTGAGGAAGGAAAGGGGAGAGAAGGTTAGGTGAGGGCTGTCTAGACTGATGGTGGAGAATCCTTGAGATCAAAGTTGGCCAGTAAAGGAGTCCTATGTCTCCCAGGGGAGAAGGCAATGGCACCCCACTCCAATACTCTTGCCTGGAAAATCCCATGGACGGAGGAGCCTGGTAGGCTGCAGTCCATGGGGTCGCTAACAGTTGGGTACAACTGAGCGACTTCACTTTCACTTTTCACTTTCATGCATCAGAGAAGGAAATGGCAGCCCACTTCAGTATTCTTGCCTGGAGCATCCCAGGGACAGGGGAGCCTAGTGGGCTGCCATCTATGGGGTCGCAGAGTCAGACACGACTGAAGCGACTTAGCAGCAGCATCTTTCCCAGAAACAGGTTGGCTTTAGCTTTCTTCCCACATCCAGTCATTGTGGGGAGCAGCTCATGTGAAGCATGGCCTTGACTCAAACACAGAGATGGATTTCAAAATGTGACAACTAAAATCCTCAATCTGCAATGCTACCTAGAGATGTATGAGGCTCGTTCTCAGGGCGGCCATGTAACAGCACAGGTGATGTTATCATTCTGCAGCTGATCACTTGTTTCAGTTAACTACCCATCTTAGAAATCTTGATCTGCTCACTCAGTTTAAAGGCTGGGTTTTATTCCATTGTGTGACTATTCCATTGTTTGTGTAATTACCCCTTCATTGACAGACAGTTAACCTATTTCCAGTGTTTTCACTATTCCACACATTCCCTATTCCATAGGGCGGCAGAGTCAGACATGACTGAAGCGACTTAGCACACACTCTACAGTGTTTCAAGGCCATGCTGGTGGTAAAGAACCTGCCTGCCAGTGCAAGAGACATGAGAGACGGGGGCTCAACTCCTGGGTCGGGAAGACCCCCTGGAGGAGGGCATAGCAACCCACTCCAATATTCTTGCCTGGAGAACCCCATGGACAGAGGAGCCTGGTGGGCTATGGCCCACGGGGTCACACAGAGTTGGACACGACTGAAGCGACTTGGCATGCACACACGCCCACATGCTCACACAGTATTTCACAGTTCATCTCATTTTGTACCCTAGAAGAATTACCGAGAAGTGAAGTTGCCTCATCCCAGCGTGTGTGTGCGTGTGCTGTATTTTAATAATCACTGCTACATTCTCCTCCAAACTAGCTGCATCAATTTATACTCCTGTGAACAGAAAATAGATAAAAGTAACCATTTCTCCACACCCCAACCAATACGAGATAGTATCACTCTTAATTTTTGCCTATCTGATGAATGAAATGATGTCTTATTGTTGTTTTAATTTGCATTTCCCTGATTATTAGTAAGATTGATCATCTTTTCATTTACTTATGGGCCATTTGTGAATTTCCCCGGTGAATCACCTATTTATATCTGTACCGTTACCATTAATTTACATAGATGTGATGTATAAAATACAATAGTATTAAATTGGGAGTATCTTTTTATCATTCGGTTTTTATCAATTAATACATTCTAAGAATATTGGAAATGTTTTCATGTTAAATGGATATTGGTAACTAAAACTATCAAGAAGGGGTGGATTCATGGGCTATGAACTGTGAAGAGCCCAATAAATATGCAGAAGACAGAGGGGTTGAACCCTGGCTCCCTAGGAGTGTCAGCAATGTTTGCACCAGGCTTCCACAGCCCTGCACAGGATGGGTCCCAGATGTGCATGCATGCATGCTAAGTCACTTCAGTCATGTCCGACTCTTTGTGACCCCATGGACTACAGCCCTCCAGGCTCCTTTGTCCAAGGGATTTTCCAGGCAAGAATACTGGAGTGGGTTGCCATGCCCTCCTCCAGGGGACCTTCCCAACCCAGGGATCGAACTCGAGTCTTCTGTGGCTCCTGCCTTGCAGACGGATTCTTTACCATTGAGCCACCAAGGAAGCCCTCCAAGTGGTAGGGCATCAGCTAAAAACAATGTCAGGTAGGCAGGCCTTCCTTCCCACCCCATCCTCAGCTGCTGTCTTGCTAGACAGTCAGACGACAAGGATCGAATGCCAGCTCTGCTCTGTGCTGTCTGCACAAGCTCGGGCAAATCATGGAACCTCTCTGAGTCTCAACTTTGTCATGCACAAAATACCGATAACCATACCCCTCACAGAGGCGCTGTGAGAATCCCAGCACGAGTGCCGCCCTTGCCCCGGAGATGATCCGTCAGATGCCCCACGGACAGCTGCTATCATGACTGCACCATGTGCTACTCTGATCAAAACCACAAGCCAGTTTACATCAGAAAGAAGGTGTCTATTTCCAGTGTTTTAGGGATTCTCCACACTGTTCACCATAGTGGTTGTACTAGTTTGCAGCCCCACCAGCAGTGTAAGAGGACATGAAACATGTATATTACCACATATGAAATAGATGACTAGTCCAAGTTCAATGCATGAAACAGGGCACTCAAAACCGGGACACTGGGACAGCCCAGAGGGATGGGATGGGGAAGGGAGGTGAGAGGGGGTTTCGGAACGGGAGACACATGTACACCCGTGGCTGATTCATGTCAGTGTATGAAAAACCACCACAATACCGTAAAGTAATTAGCCTCTAATTAAAATAAATTGGTTCAGTTCAGTTCAGTTGCTCAGTCCTGTCTGACTCTTTGCAACCCCATGGACTGTAGCACTCCAGGCTTTCCTGCCCATCACCAGTTTCTGGAGTTTACTCAAATTCATGTCCATGGAGTCGGTGATGCCATCCAACCGTCTCATTCTCTGTCGTCCCCTTCTCGTCCCCTTCTCCTCCTGCCTTCAATCTTTCCCAGCATCAAGGTCTTTTCCAATGAGTCAGTTCTTCACATCAGGTGGCCAAAGTATTGGCGTTTCAGCATCAGTCCTTCCAATGAATATTCAGGACTGACTTCCTTTAGGATGGACTCTTTATTTAAAACAAATATATTAATTCAAAAAAGAAAAACAAAGAAAGAAAGTTGTCTTCAGCCCTGAACCTGGCACAGGGAACCTGGGCTTAAGATCTTCCCACAAGGCACCTCTCCAGCCCCTTCTGCAGGAACTCCCCTAGCAAAGCCTGGGACTCCCACTGGGTGTCGCCCCCTCCGGAAGCCTGTCACCCTCCCAGCACCCCAGTCAGGCCCCATTTGGCACTTACTTCTTTGTCTCTTGCTGCCTGCCTTAATCTTGTGACGCCAATTAACTTTAATGAAAGTTTCATGGGAAAATTGCGGGGTGTAGACACACAAATATGTCTTTAGCAGGAAAACAAGGACAGCCTTAGAACCGTGGTGATTTCCAGGTGGAAAGAAATGTGGAGCTTTCTGTCTCCTCCAGGCAAAAGAGGATTTACAAAACCCAAAGAAAATAACTCTCGAAGCAGAGGTTTGAACTGTGCCAAGTTTGTGACACGAAGGAAGCCGCTCCCCGAAAGGAAGTTCTGATTAAGACTGACAACCTTGCTGCCACTCCCGGGGGAGGGCGCCGGGGGCGGGCCGGCATGGCTCTTGGACAGGTAGCGGGCTCCACCCACTCACCACATGAGCCCGAGCGGGTCTGGGGGACACACCTGACTGCTGGTGATGGATTTCCCCACTTTTATTTAATTACCCTAATTCCTCACATCTGGAGAGCCTTTCGGCATTTACAGCACACCCATTATCTTGCTTTTGCTTCCTAGACACCTCTTAGGGTAAGAATCGCTTTGGTACCTGTTTTGTGCATGGGCGGAAATGAACCGAGGAAAGGGTAGGTGATTCACAAGGTAAGGAGACGACTAGAATGCAGGTGCCCCACTGCTCCCTGCAGCTTTCCCCATGAACACGCATGTCCTGCTTGCTTTCTCCCTCGCCCTCCTGGAAACTTACCTCCTGAGTGTGACAAGCAGAACTTACTGGGAGCAGTGAGAACAAATTCCTCGGTTGCTCTGTGTTCATCACTGCAGCTGCCGTTGCCAGATCCTCAGATCTCTCTTCCTAAGGGACATCTCCAGGGTGCCCGGGCTTCCTCTAAAACTCCATCTTGAGCGGTACCTAGAGCAAGTGTCCCATCCTAGAAGGGGGGCTTCGGCCTTGCAGACTAGCCACTGCCTGATCTTGTTCAAACATTTGTGGCTGGACTCTTTTATTTTTTCCACCCCACCCTGCCCCACCAAAAGAACAAGAAAATGTGTACCCTGATTATATTATTATAACATTCAACTTAAAAGAATGCCTTTGAAACTATTAAATAATAGCTCCCAGGACTCAAGTGCAGGCACTGTGTCAGGCCGTGTGCTTTATAGCATAAGCACACTGTCTTAGTCCTCTCTGCAGCCAGCTGATGAAGCTATTTGTGCTAAGACAGCTAGTTATCCATCAGAGAGCAATGCTCCTTCTTCCATAGTAAGAGAATGGTAGCCGAATACCTGGTTGCCCAGCTAAAGACTACCTTTCCCAGGCTCCTTTGCAACTAGTCTGGTCATGTGACTACATTTATATCAGTAGAATGTTATTGTAAGCTCTGTGTTCAACTTTGGGGTCACTCTTTTTTAATAGAAATTTATTAATTTTAATTGGAGGCTAATTACAATATTGTACTGGTTCTGCCATACACTGACATGAATCTGCCATGGGCGTACACGTGTTCCCCATCCTGAACCCCCTCCCACCACCCTTGGGGTCATTCTTTAACTCCAAAGGCAAACCCCTTACTGTGATATCTCTCTCTCTCTCTCTCTCTCTCTCATTCCCATTTCTGCATAATGATTTTGACCATATGGATGAGGACAATAACCCTAAGAGGCAGGGCAGTATGGCAGATGGGGTCTTGGTCCTGTAATGGCCACGCAACTGGAATGAACACGACGGCACTTTGTGCAGTTCATGTAGGACTGGCCATTCATGCAGGACTGATTCATGAGAGAAAAATACACATATATTTTCTGAGCCCCATATTTTGCCATCTCTTTGTTTCTCACTATAGCTTCATCTTTAACTGATACAGTATTATGCCCATTTTACAGATGAGGAACTTAGGCTCATAAAGATCAAGTAACTTGCCCAAGTTTATATGAATACAAAGCAAGGATTCAAGCCCATGTCTGTTGGATTCCAAAACCTCTGCAAGATGATTCATTCATTCATTTACTCATCAAGGCTTAACAACTGTCTATGTAATTGAAGCAAGAATCCCAGGGCTTTGCCAGTACAGGAGGATCATAAATCCATGTGTTGCCTCCCTCCCTTTCACCCTCAAGAGAATGCCATGCTCAAGAGGCAGTTGCCCTGATGAAAGTTAATTTCAGAACTTCTTCCTGGTCTTTGTGTAGCCATAAGTGAGTAAGTAGATGGCTCTGAAGTGGGTGCCAGCTCCTTGTACAGATGACGCTCAGAGGCAGCCCAGGATGACCAAAGAAGGATTAAACGAGAAACAGAGACCACCTTAATTAATACTCTAATGGTTTTTCCCCTGGAGAGGAGTCTGTAAAGATGAGGCGGCATTTGGAGAAATGTCTTTTCTCTTAGCATGGTCTACACTGTTTCAGTTCAGTTCAGTTCAGTCCCTCAGTCGTGTCCAGCTCTTTGCGACCCCATGAATCGCAGCACACCAGGCCTCCCTGTCTATCACCAACTCCCGGAGTCTACCCAAACTCATGTCCATCAAGTCAGTGATGCCATCCAGCCACCTCATCCTCTGTCATCCCCTTCTCCTTCTGCTCCCAATCCCTCCCAGCATCAGGGTCTTTTCCAACGAGTCAACTCTTCACATGAGGTGGCCTAAGTACTGGAGTTTCAGCTTTAGCATCAGTCCTTCCAAAGAACATCCAGGACTGGTCTCCTTTAGGATGGACTGGTTGGATCTCCTTCAGCACTCAGCTTTCTTCACAGTCCAACTCTCACATCCATACATGACCACTGGAAAAAACCATAGCCTTGACTAGACGGACCTTTGTTGTAGTCTCTGAGAATTCGTATTTCTCATTAGAAGAGGTACAGGTGCATGTGTATATGTATGTTCGCTCATGTTCATATATTTGTGTGCCAATGTGGTTACATGTATATACGGGTAAGTGGGTATGCTACCGTGTATGTATACATGTATGTGTGATGCCTGTTATACTTTTGGTATGGTTATGTAACAGTTGTGTGGGGGGGCAGGGTGCTCCTTTGCAGTTGTGTCTGTGTTTGGAAATGAGGGTGGTGTCCTATCAGTTGTTACTGGATGGCTAGGAAAAATCACCCCTGCACACCTCCCCCTGTGAGAAGCCTAGCAGACCTGACTTGGTGTGGCCAACCACACCCCAAATGTCCCACTGGTCTTCTCCCAAATACACACACACAAACACGAGCTCATCTTTTTTTCTTTACTGTAATATGATTTACAATGTTGTGTTAGTTTTAGGTGTACAGCAAAGTGATTCCACTGTATGTGTATATATATGTGGGTGTATATATATATATTCTTTTTAGGTTCTTTTCCATCACAAGTTATTACAAGATATTGAGCATAGTTCTCTTGCTATACAGTAGGTTCTTATTGGTTAACTTTAAGTTTGTTTGTTTTCATGCTCACTTTTTTTTTATGCTTTGATCAAATCACTCAGTTTCTGGAAAGGAATTACAAAGATTACTGAAGCTCACAGACTATCTGCTGAAAGGAGGGAGTGAATTCCAGGGTCAGGCTGAACCTCCAAACCGAGCACAGAGCTTTCCCAGCGTGCAGTAGAGACTCACCTAGAAGGCTTAGAGGATGAGGCAGGCTCCAAGGAGGAGAGGGCTGCCCCAGCTAGGAGCCCAGACTCCCCGAGGGTGGTTGACCTGGTCTTTGTGCTTTTCTTTCAGGGAGTCTGTGGGAGTCCTACGGCCTGGGAAGTTTTGCATCTTCCGCTTCTGGTGTTGTCAATCCTGTTGGTTACTCCCATCGCCCCAGGAAAGTCTGGCCTGGCTGTGCAGCAACAAGTAGCAACAGGGCCGTACAAGCCTGAGTATCTTCTGCCCTCACTCCCACCCTTCAGAGGTGCCCCAGCCCCTCAACCTGCCCAGAGTAGAAACGGTGACCATCCCTAAGGTGCACAGAGGTCTCCAGGATGATGAACAAGGGCCAGAGAACAGACGGGAGATAAAGCTTGAGCAGCCCCATGTGTCCTGGATGCAGGTAACTCAAAGCGGCGAGGCTGAGGTCGGGCTCCACCTATCCTGTTGCTGGGCCCAGGCCTCGGAGCACATGTATAGCTGAGAGAGGGTTTCCTGAGTCAGTAATGACTCCTATTATGCAAAAGGAACTTTAATATTTTCTCTTCTGTTCTATTTCATGTTTTGCCAGTGCTGTAGAAAACACCCAGCAAAGTGGCTTTGGGATCCCCTGAAATTTTGTAATGAGTAGTTAGGAAAGCACTTGCTGGAGTAAGGCAGGCAGGAGGCAGCCGCGGGCAGAGGAGCAGCTGCATCTTCATAGCTGAGGGGAGGGGACCAGAGGGAGGTTGCTGAGATGCCTGAAGCTGACATCTGAAGAGGCACTCACTCTCAGGGCCGGCACCCAAGAGTAAGCACCTCCTCAAATTTTATTTCCCACCTACTTCTCTGGTCACATCCTAGTCTCAGCCTTGCCACTGGGCACTTCTCCGGCGCCAGGCTTTGTGCTAAGGGCTTGTGCACACCATCATTTTCCATCCTCCCCTCTTTTCACCGGGAAGACTGAACCAGCAGAGACACCCAGGGAATGTCAGTATGACTATTAGCAGCCCCCAGACTTGAGAGCCCCTTGCACTGAAAGGAGAACAAACCAGTCAGTCCCAAAGGAAATCAACCCTGAATACACACTGGAAGGACCAATGCTAAAGCTGAAGCTCTAGTACTTTGGCCACCTGATGTGAATATCTGACTCATTGGAAAAGACCTTGATGCTGAGAAAGGTTGAAGGCAAAAAGGAGACGGAGTCAGCAGAGGTTAGATAGCATCACCAACTCCATGGACATGAATTTGAGCAAACTCTGGGAGACAGTGAAGGACAGAGGAGCCTGGCGTGCTGCAGTCCACGGGGTCGCAAAGAGTCAGACACGACTGAGCAACTGAACAACGAACAAGACATCTTGGGCGATATGATTGACGATGGCACCAGGACAAAACAGCAGCAGGAATGGCTGGCTTGAATGGGGAGGGCTGGCAGAGGGGCTGAAATTACCTGTATGAGAGCTAAAAGTCACATACATAAAGAGCATATATATTCACAGCACATAGGTGGATCAGCAGATAGTAGCTGAGTTAGATGTAGAAGGGAAGGCAACAGTGACTTCCAGTTATGCTGACCTCGGGCAGAAAGAGCTCGACAGAGAGGATGCCTCTCACCTTCGCCCTACTGTGGCTTCCTCTGTGGACATCCTTTATGCCAACATCTCAGGCTGCCACTTAGGACCACAGTTAGCCTATCGGTCACCTCCGTGCGAGTTAGAAAAATGCACCCCTTCCTCTGGGCGAATGCAGCGGGACAGCCCTCCCAGCAGCCCTGGTGCCATTGGCTCAAACATCATCTTGTTAGTTAGACCCTTAAGGGCCTTTCAAGTCCTTGCTTTTGAACCAAGTTCTATGTGAAGAGAAAAAAAACAGGTCAGATCCCACTCCAAAGAAGCACAAAGGCAAATTATATAAATGAACATGGCCATTCATGGAGTCCCATTGGCAAATTCAGCATTTACAAGGCAGTGGGCTCTGATGGAAACTTCCCAGCACTGTTCTTTTGCAATCAAATGTCTTGGGTAGGGGTGAGAGAGGTGAACAGAGACCCCATTTTCTTATTTTTTTTAATATATATCTAGATTTTATTTTTTAAATTTATTTCTTTTAATTGGAGGCTAATTACTTTACAATATTGTTTTGGTTCTGCCACACATCAACATGAATCCACCACAGGCGTACATGTGTTCCCCACCCTGAACCCCCCCTCCCACCTCCCTCCCCATCTTCTATACAGAGACGCATCATAAAATGTAGCCCCAACTTTGTTCCCTGTATCCAAGCTTTCAGGGGCTTAGTATCCACTCAAATGATGACCTACCATGGGGATATGAACCCCACTATTAAACACCCAGACCCGTGAGCCTCAGAGAAAAAAAATAGCTTCCCAGCCCTGTGTAAAGAGAATCGCTACTGTGTCCAGGAAAAGCCAACAGAGCCTGGGCCCCAGGAATCCGAAAGGTACTACAGATATCAGATAAACGAGGTTCCGCCCAGCAGAGACCGGATTTGACAGGCCCATAAAGGCAGCCTAATACCCTGAGCCCATGTGCTTTTGATATCATGTCTCATTTTCTGCATGAATGAGAGACTCAGCCAAGGGAAGAAATCTTAAGTTTTCATTTACAGCTCAGGAAGCCTGGCTCGCCTGCCGTGGGCAACCATGAGCTGGTGGCCACCTGGCCTGGCACACACGGAAAGAGCAGGGGTCCTCAGTGGCTGCTCAGTAATTTAATGGGAAATGGAAACTCCCATGCCCTCCTGAGGCTGAGTCCTGACAAACAAGGTTTCAGGGCTGAGTAAATCTGCAGTGAGCCCTGATTTCCTGGTGCTTTGAGGGAGAAAAGAAACCCAGGGCCCATAGGTAAGGTCAACTCTGGGGCAGTCTGTCGAGCTTGTGATTAGTGACCCTGATCTGGGCGTCAGGCCCTCTGCTCTCGCTCCCTCCAGGAAAGGGAAGTAGAAAGGAGCAGACACTTTCTTGGCACCTACTGTCAAGCTGTAGGCCAGCGTCTCCACCTCTAGTCTTCTTTAACTATTATTCCCACTTGACGGATGGAAATACTAAGTCACACAGATAGTAAGTGTCAGAGCCAAGCTTCTGATGCCCCTCAGAAAGCCAGCAACCTCTGGGCTCTCCTTCCTGAGAGCCTCCCCAAGTAAAGATCTGCTAGCCGTCATTTACACATCTGTGCAGAAGGCACCAAGGGCTTGGCTTCCCAGGTAGCTCAGTGGTAAAGAATCTGCTTGCCAATGCAGGAGACACAGGAAACATGGGTTCGATCCCTGGGTCGGGAAGATGCCCTGGAGAAGAAAATAGCAACCCACTCCAGTATTCTTGCCTGGGAAATTCCATGGACAGAGGAACCTAGCAGGCTACAGTCCATGGAGTCGCAAAGAGTCAGATACGACATATGCACACAAAAGTCACCAAAGGCAGAGGCAGCTGAAATCTGGTAGGAAGAAGGATGCTGCATTGAAAGTGCATGTGCAAAGCAAGCATGTTGAGTTGACTCATGTCCAGGAGCTCCCACTGGAGGACCCCTCTCTGAACTTGAGCATTCCAAGGCCCCATGCATGGTTTTCCCTTTGCAATTCTGTATTCTTACCCCCAAATTCTAGCAGCTTTAAACTGGAGACTTCCCTTGCTATATGCATGCAGATTGTGTTTTACTGGGGAGGTGGCTTTGGAGATGGTGCTGATGGAGATGATGGATATGTGTGTGTATATATATGGCTGAGTCCTTTCACAGTCCATCTGAAAGTACCGCAACATTGTTGACCGGTTCCCATACCCCAACACAAAAAATAAGTTTATAAAAAGAACTGTGTGCCTCTCCCCAGGTGTTGGCCTTTGTAGAAGCTGGAAGCCCAGCCAGGTATCCTCCTTGTTCTCAGTGGGGAGGGGCACCATCCATGGGCTAGGGCAGACAAGATGCAGGAGACCTCCTGTGTAAGGATACCCGAGGGGACCAGAGGGCCAGACCTTGCCCATCCTTCCAGGAGTGAGCGGTCCGTCTCCCAGGGCTGCCATCCCATCGCAAATGCCCACACACTGGCTTTGGACAACAGACCAGAAGTTCAAAAGGCCACAGCTCTGGAGGCCAGAAGTTCAAAACCAAGGTGTTCAAGGGGTTGCTTCCTGCCAGAGGCTCTCAGCGAGAAACTGTTGCAAGCTGCTCCCTGGGTGGTTGCTGGCAAGGTTTGGCTTCCCTTGACGTGTAGCTGAATCACCACAATCTCCACCTCCACCTCCACAGGGCACTCTTCCCTGGATCTTTTGTGTCTGTCCAGTTTTCCATCTCCTTGTAAGGCTATCTTAATCCAGCATGACCTCATACTAACTTGATCACATCTGCACAAAGACCCTGCTTCTGAACGGGTAGTGCAGGGTAGAACTTTGACAGTTCTTTGGGCGGGAACACAGTTCTGCCCACTGTAGGAGCTGGGGTCACCTTTGCCAGAGTGGCCTCGTGGACTCCTGGCCCTGTCAGTGGAGCCTCAGTGGCTTCTCAGTCCACGTACTACGGCCCTGCCCAGGGGCCTGTGTGAGCAGGGCTGACCCCAGTGGTTCATCTTGCCCAGGAGAGGAGAAGTGGCCGGTCCGGCAGCCTATCTCTGGGCTTCCTGGCACACCCCAGAAAGCTTGAGGCTCTCATGGGTAACAGAGGAAGAGTGGGGCTTTCCCCTTCTCCAGTAACCCCACAAATCAAGGCAGATGTCCTCTGGAAGCCCCCTGATTTATCCACCTGCCGTAGACTGAATGTTTGTGTCCCCCTCCCACACAAAAAATCATATGTTGAAACCTCATCCCTAATGTAATGGTATTTGGGGGTGGGGCTTTGGGGAGGTGATTCGGGCAGAGATGAATGGGATCTGTGTCCTTATAAGAGATCCCAGAGAGCGCTCTTATTCTTTCAGCCACATGAGGACAGAGGGAGAAGATGGCTACCCATGAGCCGGGAAGCAAGCTCTCATCAGACACTGAGTCTGCCAGTGTCCTGATTGTGGACTTACCAAATCTCCAGCTTCCAGAACTCCATGAAATAAATCATGGTGCCAGAGCAGCCTCAGACAATGCAGAAAGCAATGGCTGCAGGTGAGTTCCAATAAAACTTTATTTATAAAAACTGATGGACAGCTGGGTTGGCCCAAGGGCCATAGTTTACTGACCTGGCCTAGCTCATCAGTTACTGAGCCAGTCCCTTTCATTGTTAGAGCTTAGGATGGTCCCAAATTAGAGCTGTTCTAAATAAGTCTGCTGAGACCTTGGTGCTGACATCCCAGTCTACATTTCTGATTATTTTCTTAGGACAGTATATCAGAAGAACTACAGTTTGAAGGCTCTTGAGTTATATTGACAAATTCAGTAAGCATCGCATTTTTCCTCTGAGCCAGGCCTTACACTTTGACCTGTACCTTGGCTTATCCCACGACTGTTTTCCAGATGTCTTAAGCAGAATTTCTGTCTCTTCTCTAAGACTTCCAGTTCCTCAAGTGTAAAGATTGACATCTTATTCTACTATTCTGTGCCTTGCCCCCAGCTTTTCCATCTTCCTCCTCTCCCCCACAAAGCTTGTGCATAAGTGAATGCATGCTCACACACACACACACACTCACACACACACACACACACACACATGCTAGCACAGTGTCTATTGTGACTGCACACATAAGATACACAAGGGAAACTGAGTAATAGCTGAACGAATGAACTCTGCGTGTTTAAAACCCTAAGGAGGAACAAGCCAGACACATGTGGTTAGTCACTGATGCTTGAATGTAGCGGACCTTTATAAGTCAGATGATAAATAAACCTCACTCTTTCCCAGAAAACCCTGGGCAAGACATCAAAGAAAATAATAACCATTTGTCCTACAGTCCTGTGTTCCTCTTTGCTTGCCCAGGGATTGGTGCCACCCCTGCGCCACCCCTTTCCCAGAGAGACCCTTGGAAAGACAGGGATCACACAACTTGGGTCCCCCTTCCCCTCATTTTCACCAACTTCCACTGCTCCAGGTCCATACCACAGGGGACCCTCTCACCAGCTCTGCCATTAATCCAATTCATGAAAAAGTTTAAATGTTCTTTTACATTTCTTTTCACCTTGAATTTTTCGTGAAACCAAATGGCGGTTTCCAAAGGTGAAAAACTGTTATTTTCCAAGGCAAATTCCTGTGAAGTGAAAATTGCTAGTTTCACACAGCTCTACCACTGATGACTATTATTACTGCGGATGCTAGATTAACACAATTTGATCAGAAAAAGTAAAACCTGGGTTATATTCCTAGCGGGCCTTAAATATGCCCATGGCCAGACTTTCACAGACCAAGAGCGCGCGGAGGTCTTCCCAAGGCTCTGGCCGCCATCATCCCTCCTGTGGGTGCCCGCTGAAGCCAGGCCCCTACCAGGCACAGTAAAACTCAAGAACATGCCTCTTATCCTCCTGAAGACAGGGATGGACTCTGTAAAGAGCACTCACTCAGACCCTTTGAGAGGAGACATACTGTGTTTGCTAGTCTTTAGAGAATGGGATAGAATTGCTTAAACAATGACCTGATGGGAAAATATCTCCCCATGTATTAGTTCATAGAGCTGCCATGAGGAGTAGCACAGACCAGGTGATGTTAACAACACAAATTTATTTTCTCACAGTCAAGGACCAAGTCCAGGATCAAGGTGTCAGCAGAGCTGGTTTCTTCTGAGGCCTCTCTCCTTGGCTTCTAGGTGGCCGTCTTCTTCCAAAGTGTTCACATGGCCTTCCGTGTGTGTGTGTGTGTGTGTGTGTGTGTGTGTGTGTGTGTGTGTGTGTCTCCTAATCTCCTCTTCATACACTTCATGTTCAGCCACTTCAGAGGTGTCCCACTGTTTGTGACGCTATGGACTATAGCCCACTAGGGTTGCTCTGTCCATGGGATTCTCCTGGCAAGAAGACTGGAGTGGGTTGCCATACTCTCCTCCAGGGGATCTTCCTGACCCAGGGATCAAACCCAGACCTCCTGCACTACAGGCCGTTCTTTGCCATCTGAGCCACCAGGCTGGTGCCAAAAGGTGAGAGTCCCGCTGTAGTCAGAAGCAGGAGTGAACTCACATGTCACAAATCGTCATTCTTGGGGTTTGGACATGTGGAAAAGTGAAGGTCACTCAGTTGTGTCCGACTCTTTGCAACCCCATGGACTACACAGTCCATGAAATTCTCCAGGCCAGAATACTGGAGTAGGTAGCCTTTCCCTTCTCCAGAGGATCTTCCCAATCCAGGGATCGAACCCAGGTCTCCCACGTTGCAGGTGGATTTTTACCAGCTGAGCCACAAGGAAAGCCCAAGAGTACTGGAGTGGATAGCCTATCCCTTCTCCAGTGGATCTTCTCGACCCAGGAATCGACCTGGGGTCTCCTGCATTGCAGGCAGATTCTTTACCAGTTGAGCTATCACGTGGCTCTCAGCTTAAATATTGGGAAATCTGAGTCACTACTACCCTGATGTCAAAGGTTATCTGGGCATTGTCACTTCCAAAAGGAAGAAAAAGTGCCCCCTTCAGGTGCTTTTGGGTGTCTCATCTAGGGGTCATGCACAGCGCTGAGAAGTGATAGATGTCTTCAGGGACAAGCCGTGGCTAACTGCTTTTGCATGCTTTCCTGGGTGTCTGGCTGTCAGCAGCCAAGATGGAGATGAAGAAAAAGTGCAAGCCTCCACTTAAAAATAGAAATTAATCTCTGAAAGCCCAACACCCTGAGCTCACCACAGAATGAGAGTTTTCCCACTTCTAAGTTCTAAAGAAATGCCCTCAGTTGGAATATCCCAAGAAGTTCTTGGCTATGAAAAGCTAAGAGTCATTTTATCTAGAGATGAAGTCATTTTACCTAGAGTTAGAGTGAAGGCAGCTTTTGGGTGGGAGGAAAGGGCACAGTCCCAGGCTGTACATTTGGCAGTGGCGGGGGTGGGGGGCGGGAGGTGTCCCTGCACTCTCTCCTGTCTGCAGCCCCCTGGGATCCCTGGGCTAGAGATAGGAGTCAACACTGGGTTGGGTCCGTGCTTTGCGGGGCTTCAGGGTAAATTGTGTGAGAAAAAATGGGAGTCTCACTCCATACCTAACAGACAATAAGAAGCTGATTCCCCAAGCTTCTCTTTGGAATGTTCTGGTTGGGCCCCCGCTAGGCAGCTGGGGCCACTCTAGTCTCATCCATTCTAATAAAACTTGAACCAACTCTTTATAAAGTCACTGAAGGAAATCCTGGAAGGACAGCTGACCCTCCACAATGGAAAGAGCGTGACCCACCCCCAGGCTGCTCCTTGGCAAGGCCTGGCCCCTTAGCCTGGGCCCGTCTGCCCCCACCATGGCCTGGCTTCCCGGGGCTTCCTCTAGTACCCAGCTTGGGCAAAAGCATTTCCCACCCTCTGCCCAGCACCAGCAGCATCAGACTCACCTGGGAGATGATTAAAAATGCAGAACCACTGAACTGCCCAGACCTACAGGATCAAGATCTGCCTTTTGCCAGATCCCTGTAACAATTTGAGAAGGGTTGGTCTTCTAGCAAGGAACTTAAGCAGCTAGTTCTGAGGCTTCGTGAGAGAGCGCCCCATGCTGTGTGGACAGGGAAAACCAGCAGTGGTTTATAAGCTCTAAAGTGAGAGTCACGGGACAGACTCTGGTAAAGTGTTCATGATGAGTAGCAACAGAATGTACTACCGAAGACAGAGAAGGACCCTCTCCAACCCTGCTGGAGAATGGAGCCAGCTGGTCAAAGCTCCAGGGTCCTGAGCATCTCCTCTGTGCAGGCCTGTGCTAAAATAAATATTCTGTAGGCTTTGCACGCATTTAATTCTTGCATCAGCCACGTGAGGTTGACATTCATATTCTAAGTGAAGGAAATGGAGGCTTTTAGTACAGTCCTCTGGAAAATCATTGAGGTGGCTCAGTGGTAAAGAATGTGCCTACCAGTGCAGCAGATACACTAGACTCCAGTTCTATCCCTGGATGGAAAGATCCCCTGGAGAAGGAAACGGCAACCACTCCAATATTCTTGCCTGGAGAATCCCAGGGACAGATAGGCCTAGTGGGCTACAGTCCATGGGGTTGCAAAGAGTCAGACATGACCTAGTGACAGAGCATTCATGCATGTAATGTTGAAGATCCCTACTCCCCTGCCTGCGTGCATGCTAAGTTGCTTCAGTCATGTCCGACTTTTTGCAACCCCATGGACTGTAGCCTGCTAGACTCCTTTGTCTACGAGATTCTTCAGACAAGAATACTGGACTCGGTTTCCATGCCCTCCTCCAGAGGATCTTCCCAACCCAGAGATCGAGCCCATATCTCTTACATCTCCTGCATCGGTGGGCAGGTTCATTTACCACTAGCACCACCCGGGAAGCCCTTCCCTTGTCTCTAAGTTCCAGCAATTTCACTTCTATGTGTGTGTCCTATAGAAACTCATCCCCATGTGAAGTAGAAGGCATGCACTAAAATGCACACAGAAGTGCATTTATAATTGTAAAAAAATCAATACAGCCCAAATGCTCATCAAAGGCAGACTAGATAAATACATTTTAATGTATTCCTACAACAGGATATTCTCCAGCAAGGAAAAAAAAATAGATGAAGCATAGCCTTGCTTAATAGCAAGAATGAATCTCAGAAATATATGTTTAAGTGAGAAAAAAGTAAGTCACACAAGACCTCAAGAGAGTACTATACAACTTTTTTAAAGCTAAAAAAAAAAAAAAAACCCAAACAAGCAAAAATAAGAAATATATTATTTAGGGGTGGATATGTAAATAGTAAAAAAAAAAAAAAATGTTTGCACTGTTTTCTGTTGTGTTTTGTTGTTTTTAAGGAAGAGAGCCATAGACACATTTCAGGATCACAGCTACTTCTCTTGTGGAGGCAGAGGGCTGAAAGAAAGAGGCCCATAGCTGATGCAAAGTTATTGGAAAAAAAAAACCTATTAGGTTGGGAAGTGAGCTCACGGGGATTTATCACTTATTCATATGTTGTCTGTCTTCTATTATATGTGCATATATATAATTTCCAAGAAAAATCAAAATGGTGAAAGCTGACATCAGAAAGACAATAGCTTGACTAGGATTACACTGCTAGTAACTGATAGCACTGGGGTTTGAACACAGGCAATTGACTGCAGAGCCCACATAACCATGAGCGGAGCTGAGCTGTCTCTTGTGTGTTTGGCTGCCCCCAAGAGCAGCTACAAATGCAATATTATCCACAGGTATGACTACAGGCTGGAGAAGGAAATGGCAACCCACTCCAGTAGTCCTGCCTGGAAATTTCCATGGATGGCGGAGCCTGGTAGGCTACAGTCCATGGAGTCGCAAAGAGTCGGACATGACTGAGTGACTTCACTTTCTTTCTTTCTGTAGTTCCTTTTGGAGAAGGAAATGGCAACCCACTCCAATGTTCTTGCCTGGAGAATGCCATGGACAGAGGGGCCTGGTGGGCTATAGTCTATGGGGCTGCAAAGAGTCGGACACGACTGGGCAACTAACACACACACACACACACACACACACACACACACACGACTACAGGGCCCGGGGATGGGGTGGGGGTGGGGAGCGGAGGGGTTGATCTGAATGACCTCGGTAACTCCGCAAAGGGACAGGTGCAAACTGGTGCATGCAGACACGACTCAAGGTGAGGTCAGTGCTGGGTCATCCTCTTCCCCAAGCTGGTTCCAGGGGACTACAGTCTGCCTCTGAATCCACCTGCCTTGTTCCACTGGATGCATGGTGACCCCAGCTCACAACAGGCTCACAAATCTGCCTGCGTTTGCTCCAAGTTCCAGTGCTGTGTGGCTATCACAAATGTATAAAATAAGGAAAAGAAACAGAAGGCAGAAGAGTAAAGTAGGTATATCCTGTTCGTTTTCACTTCATCTAATAGGGCATTTCAGGGGCCCTTGCTTTTGGAAAACACATTGTAATTATTGAAAAAACTTCTACTCTCTCTTGCCTTCCTGTTGGTCCATGTTGTGAAAAGCACTCCATCCCTATTGACAGATAAGGAGGGAAGCACCCAGAGAGGGTAAACAAATTGCCCAAAGTTGAGGCTGTGTGACCTTGGACAAGTCACTTTCCCTCTCTGTGCTTCAGTGTCCTCATCTGTAAAACAGAAGTGTTGACCCCGGTGATTCACAACTGACAATCGGCAGTTCTCAGGGCAGAAAAGCAGGAGAAACTCCCATCTCCCAGTCTGACTGATTCTTCGATACCTCTGCTTTAGGAAGACCCCATGGGTTCAAAATAACCAAAAGGAGAAGGGAAAGACAACAACATGTCAGGAAAATACACACAAAAAAGAAAAGTCAACTCCTGCTGCTCTATTTATCATTTAGGCTCAATTCTGGGGAGCCTAAGAGAATAATTCAGATTTCCTGTTCATTGCCTGGCTTTGATAGCAAACAGCCCATCACCAAGTGAACACAAAGGAGGAATGAAACGGCATCGTCCAAGCAGCGGCGTGGCCAGCAGTGTGCAGAGACAATGGGCACTGGTTTAATTTCCCCACGTCCTCCCAAACTGCACTCGAAGCAAAGTCAGATGATGCCTTCCCAGAAAGTGGAAGAGGAAAATATCAATCTGTTTCGGGAAAGTTACGAATTGCGTGTGCCTGGAATACTTGATATATGACTGTAGCCTGGTGAGCAACAAGTGATTCTGGCTGTTGCATTTGATCTCAGGATGGTAATATGCTCTCCTGACATCATCCAAACGGGGAACGACTGAGGATGTTTTATATAGGATGCCTGCAGACTTCAAAGGCCGCTCGTAACCCCGAACCACCCCTCTTCCCTCCCTTTCTTCCTCCTTTCCCTCCAGACCCTCCTCTCCCTTCGCCCAGCAAATTGTTTCAGGGCCAAAAGTGATTGTAGGACGATCAAGAATCAAGGAACTTGTGGCAGGTGGTACCACCTGTGTCTGGGCAGCAGCCTCTCAGGCCGCATCTGCTCTGCAGTTGTGGAGGGAGGAAGGGGGGCTGCATCTGAGAAGGATTCCCAGCCGGAGAGCCAGAAGCTTCAGCCACCAGGGAGGGCAGCTGGCGGAGGGGGGGAGGGGGGAGGCGGGGGGGGCTCACTCACATCCTTCTACCTTCCAGTTCTGAGAGTCAGAGGAGGACTCCTTGGGGAACCGAATGCCTGCATGCAGCCCCCACATTTATCACAGATGAGGAAACTGAGGTCTGAAAAAGACGAACTCAGAGTCAGCCACTGAGGGGTGGGGGGCAGAAGCAGACCCCAGGTGCCCTGACCTCCAGCCCTGAATTCTTCTCCTGCACCAACCACTGCCCCGGGGCTTGGCCGGTTGGAGAAAGTCATTCCATCCATCTTCTCCGTCCTTTGGATGAATGGGAGCTAACATTTAACCAGGGCTCCCTGGGCCAGGCACTGTCCTCCCACCTACATGAATTAACTCATCTTGTCATCCTATTGATCCAGTCGTCCTCAGTGGGGTGATTTTGCCCCCTGGGGAGTGTCTTTATTATTGTAATTGGGTTGAGGGAGCGCTACTGCATGCCTTGGGCAGAGGCCAGAGATGCTGCTCAATATCCAGCAATAGACAAGAAAGCCCCGCACAACAAAGAATCATCCAGCATCCAACATCAATAGTGCTATGACTGGGAAATTGCATTAACCCTACGTAGTATTTTCTCATCATCATCGCTATAGTAGTCGTCTGGTGGTAATTTTCCTGTTACAGATGTGGAAGCCAGAAACAGTGACATGGCCCCCGAGTGGCAGAGCCAGGATGTAAACCTAGACTGTCAAACTTCTAAAGGAAACGGGACTCAAGTTTCCTCTCTTTAGGAGGCCAAATTCATCTAAAATAAAACATCTCAGAAATACAGTTCAAGCCAAAGAACCCTTAGCCCTCACCCAGATTCACTCTCCTTCCCAGACTGATGCGCACTTTGGGCTCATCCTTTCAGCCTTTTCCTCTCTGCGTATGTGAATGCATAGAGCTCCGGTCCTGTTGTGTGCTTGGTGAGCACTTCAATGAAATGTCTGTATATCTTTCGCAACTTTCTTTTTTCTCCCTTATTCATTGTCTTCGAAATCATTCCACAGCAGGACATGCAGGCAGACATTTTCAAGCAACTATTTAATATTCCATAATTTGGATATCATCACTCCCCCACTGATGGATATTTGGGTTGTTTCCAGTTTTGGACTCTTTGAACCGCATGGTATGGTAGTTGGAAGTAGAGGCTTTAGGCTCACAGAAACCTGGAACTGAATTTTGGACTAGCTCTGTGACCCTGGAGGAGTTCCTTGGCCTCTCTGAGCCTTGCGTTCCTTGTCTGTCAAATGAGAACCTCACAGAATTAAAGTTTTCAATGACATTGAGTGAAAGGGATGAATGAAGTGTCTGGTACATAGGGAGTGCTCAAAAGTGGCAGAATTTGCTATTATTTTTTTTACCACACCTCAATTATTATTTGCATTGTTACCATGATTCATATTACCATTATTAATCCAGTTAGTTAACAGTCTGCTGAAGCCAATTCACCCAGAAATGCCATCAAAATCCTTCAGAGAAAGTGGGCCAAAGTGATGGAGTTTCCCATGTCCAAAGACTTGAAACACTTTCCCAGCATGAACTGACTCAGCTACAGGGCACCCATCAGGAGACTGGGGGGCAAGAGGGGCTCACGTTGCTAAGGGAGATTTCGTGTGGACCACTTCCCACCTTGAGATTCTCTTGTGGCTCAGCTGGTAACGAATCCACCTGCAGCGCAGGAGACAAAATTTCAGTCTCTGGGTTGGGAAGATCCCCTGGAGAAAGGAAAGGCTACCAACTGCAGTATTCTGGCCTGGAGAATTCTATGGACTGTATAGTCCATGGGGTCACAAAGAGTCACAAGACTGAGCAACTTTCACTTCCTGCTTCACACCTCCCACCTTAACCAATGCAGAAAGACCAGCATCCTTGGGAGACTCAACTGAGGGGTTTTCAAAATAAAATTCAAAGGAAAAAGGACAGGGGAGTTCTGTACCCAGATGACATCTGAACTGGACAAGATAAAGACATGATATTTGACAAGTCCAGCTCCTGACTCAGTGGGCCATGGTGACTAGGGGTCCTGACGGCCAAAATTCCTAATCACATCTGCAATTCAGGGAGAGGCCAGATGGGAATGAGATGGTTCAGAGGCTGAGGCTGGCCTTGGGGCTGAATTTTGTAAACAGGGCTCTGTTCAGCTCTTTCTTGCTTGTTCCCTGGGAAAGTCTCCCACACTCCATAGGGATGGAGGGTGGAGGGATGCCTCTTTTAGGGACCTGAGGCAAGTGTTCTAGAGCAGAAGCTTGCCAAGGAGTTTGCAAACTGAGGCAGTTGTGCCAAGAAAAGAGTGCCAATCTCTACTGTTATTACTGCCCAAATCCTTGGAGGGGGAGGGGAGAGAGGGGACAGAGGGCCATCATAACATATTCCTGGTATCTTTCCCTACCCGTCCTCCTTCGGGGTCCAGATGAGGAGGGATCTGCCACTCTGGCTATGAAAGTGGGGTCATACCAGGGTGGACCCATCATAGTAGAACCTTACCCAGAAAGTGACTGCTCTGAGGACGACACCTGACTCAAGATGAGACCATCACAGATCTCCTGGATTTTTTTTTCCCAGACTGGGAGGAGAGGGTTAATAGCTCTCCTTCCTAAGCTAATAGACCCTGTGAGTCTGGCTCTAGAGCTGCTAGCGGCCCAGAAGCACAAGGCCAGTGCAGAAACATCCATGGAGACACAGCAGGGGGAATCTGGTGGCCATTCAAATGCTCGAAGCACTCCTCTTTATCCTCCCTGGATACCTGAGCCAGTTGATTGATTTTTTTTGTTTTGTTTTGTTTGCGGTGCGCTTCTGTCATTAGCAAATAAAAAGGGTTCTGAGTAAATATATCAATCAAATCTGGTAAGGAAGTACTGTGACTGGCTGTGGCCTCCCGGGACACTCAGGGACCCGGAGATCCAGAAGGGTCACTGGTGACCAGGTAAGCATGCATTCCCCCAAAACCGCTCTCCTTTTCCAGAGAAGGGAGGCTTGTCCCACCCAAAGCTAATGCCAGACCCATCAGTCCTGGGCCATGAGTCCTGCAGTCCTGCCAGTGTTCCAGAAAGGATCCTCCCGGTGCCAGCACATGAGGAAGACCCTCACGCTCAGAGCTGAGCTGAGGGCAGAAATAAAAGCCCAAACAAGAACTGAATCCTAGGGAGGGAAACAGACTCCAACCAGAAAGAGACAGGAAAGAAACACACTCCTGAAAGACCAAAACGGCTTCATTCATTCATGAAGGCTCTCTCAGGATTCCGGGAATATAGGCCAGTCAGCCAAGGGGAGCTCAGAGGCATTTATTTGGGGACTGGAGGTCCCCTGTTACTACCTGGGCTCTCTCCAGGATGGTACCTGTGCCTCGTTTTCTGCTTGGCTCTGCCCCTCCCCAGCTGTGTGTCTGGATGAAGGATACACGTAACCACACATGTGTGTACCCGTGTGCTTCCCAAGACCTGAGAGTGGGATACTGGCATGACACAGCCGTTGCATGAGTGTCTGTGAGAGGTTGCAAGGGCATGCAATGTTCATAAATAAGGCAAGTACATGTGGGAGAGTGGACATGGGTGTCCTACAGAGGGTAGATGAAGGACAAAGAGTGACAAGTACATGGAAAGGGTGTAAAGGATAGTGAGGGGAGTGTGAACGCTGTGTGTGTGTGTGCACGTGCACACACATGCCTCCACACGACAAAACAGGCCTCGAAAATGGAGGGGTACCACTTGACTCGGAAGTGGAGTGGGTGGGATGTGTTTGCTGGGCATATATGGCAGAGCTAGGGGGTGGGAGTGAGGCATCTGCTGGTGGTGAGCAGCCCCTGAGGGGAGACCCTACCAGACCTTCCAGGCGAGGCAGCAGACAGTCCGATATATCAGGCCCTCCTCCCAGATCCTGAGCCCCAGGTAACTGGCTTTCCCAGCCATTGCCAAGGTGGTGTACCCCAGGGCCTCGTGGCCTGGCCGGCTGCCTGTGTTAGTAATCCAGCCCAGAAATGCCAGCCTGATTCCTCACCCCAGGGTGCCAACACACCTCATGTTTGGCCTGGAGGCTGGGGAAATGAACTTGTCGGGAAAGACAGTCTAATTTTCTTTTCCAGTACTAAGGCACCTTCTGGATGCCTCAGAGAGAGAGAGGCTATGAGCAAACCTGAGGTGGTGATGATCAGTCTGGCGGTGCTCTCTTTTGGTGAGCTTCCCACAAGAACTTCCAAGGGACCAGCTAAACCCGTGGTCTTCGAGAACCAAGAACTCTGCTTCCATGGACATGACTGCCCACTGTGGCTGTGTTCGGGCCCCTCTGGAGTCCCCCACTCTGCTAGGGAAGTGCAGGAATCTCTGGGATCTATAAGCCCATCTCCAGGAACCAGAACCACCAGGAAATCAGAGCGCCTCATTTCTGGGGCTGAGAAGCTGGGTCCCCAGGCATCTCGCTGGTACACAAGTTGGAACAGGCCTGGCCTTAGTCACATCTCCACTTCTAATCCTGGTCCACGTCCAACACCCACATGCCAAGTGGCTGAAATATTTGGTCCTTCCTGGTTGTCCATCTTCTCCACCCCACCCATATTCCCGCAACCCAGGCCTTTTCCATCCAAAGGCAGGGCCACGCCCCATCCTGCCCCCTCCTGCCGGCCCTGGATTGACAGGGTTAGCGGCCAGCAGGAGGTGGGCCGCTCTCTGTTTTCACAGGAAGGCTCCCCGGGAGACCCCCATGTCCTGCTGAGCTCTGTGCGTGACCCACACCCCAATTCCTTCCTCCCTCCCGGATGATGAAATCATAGCCTCGATCTGGACCTGTTCATGCCACAAGACAAATTGTCAAAATGTTTTGATCTAATTGGGTCTTTTTCAAGTCAGCTGAAAACCATCAGGCGGGGAACCAGATGGAGCTGGTGATTAATGAGGGACATTTGGTTGCTTCTCCACATCCATCATGGAGCCCCATTTGGGCGGGTGTATTCTCATCCTCCGCCACGAATGGGTATGACCAGGCAGATAACTGAGGCCTCGCTTCCATGCTTCTGTGGGCTTCTCCCCTGAGGCTCCAAAACCTGGGGTCCTGGAATGACTGCTCCTGGACAAGCCCCTGACTCAGCGATAACCTCTTGTCCACAAGCTGCCCCGGCCCCATTGGGGACCATGTGTGACACTGCCAGGCTCCAGAGCAGATAGGGGACAGAGGGGAAGAGAGAGCATTTCTGTGAGCCCCGGGGATGTGCTGGCTGCAATCGACCCCGGGATCTGGGTTTGCAGGCTCTAATGCTCAGCCCATGTGGCCACCGTCCATTTGTCTCAAAGGCACTCTGCTCTGGTGTGGGAGATCTGAGCCAGTTTCTATGCACGTTTTCTTCACCGAGAAGCAGGATCAGAGCCAGTGTCCAGAGGCCTGACTACTGGTGCAGCCGGGGCCTCCCATTTGCTATGTGATTTTTTGGTGAGATCCACTCCTCTCTGAGCTTCTGGTGCTCCATGGGTAAAATTCGATGGGGCCTAGACCTTGAACTGGTAACTGTTCTGTGCCGAGGACCCTCACTTGTACCACAGACCTCCCCACACCTGTGTGCTCGGTTGCTCGGTCTGATTCTTTGCGACTCCATGGACTGTAGCCCGCCAGGCTGCTTTGTCCATGAAATCTTCCAGGCAAGAATACTGAGATGGGTTGCCATTTCCTACTTCAGGGGATCTTCCTGGCCTGGGGGTCGAACCCATGTCTCCTGCGTTGGCAGGCAGGCTCTTTACCTCTGAGTCACCTGGGAAGCCCTACAAACCTCCCCAGATGAACGCTTTTGGTTAAAATTTCACACTCATGCAGAGTGGTTCCCAAGACCCAGGATTTGTTTTTCCTGATGATAATCTTTGATCAGCGAGACTCAGTGAGGTGGAATTTACTGTGGGATTCATTTTAGGTGGCTGGGAAGTTGGCTCCCTTCTAAATGGCCATGGGTCCTTCCTCCCCCACCCTCTGGGGGTCTGTCACCCGAGGGCCCAGCCCTAGAATGGGGTAGAGCTGGTATGAGGATGGCAAGGGGCTTGCAGTCAGAAGACCTGACCTCAAGCCCTGCCACGGGCCACTTCCTGCCTGTGTAGCAGTACCTATTGGTTGTACCAATACCAGACAACCAATAGGTTGTACCTATTCTCAGATACCTTTTTTTCACATCTGTAAAATGGACTCATCACACCGACTTTCTTGGGGTTATTGTGAGGCTTAAACAATACAATGCTTGTGTATCTTTTTTTTTTAGATTCCACATATAAGTGATATCATATAATATTTGTCTTTCACTGACTTCACTTAGTATGATAATCTGTAGATCCATCCATGTGGCTGCAAATGGCCTATAGAAAACAGACTTATGGTTACCAAAGGGGAAGATGGGGGAGGGATAAAACAGGAACTGGGGATTAACAGATACACACTACTATATATAAATAGATAAACAAGGACCTACTGTACAGCTCAGGGAATTCTATTCAATATCTTGTAATAATGTATAATGGAAAAGAATCTGAAAAAGAATATATATACACATATATATATAACTGAATCACTTTGCTATACATCTGAAACATTGTAAATCAACTATACTTCAACTTAAAAAAAATAATATGATTCCTGTGAAAATCCTTTGCCTTGGAAAGTAGATTTCCTGGTGTGAGTTGCCATTACTATTCTATGGCCACATCCAGGCAGAGTAGAATGGTGACCCCTGGACCCCCAAACTGATTTCCCCTTCTGATTTCTGAAATTCCCTTAGTACAGGTTTTCCCAGCTTCGATACTATTGATGTTTAGGGTAGGCTAAGCCCTCTTTGACTATGCCAAAGCCTTTGACTGTGTGGATCACAATAAACTGGAAAATTCCGAAAGAGATGGGAATACCAGACCACCTAACCTGCCTTTTGAGAAATCTGTATGCAGGTCAGGAAGCAACAGTCAGAACTGCACATGGAACAACAGACTGGTTCCAAATAGGAAAAGGAGTACGTCAAGGCTGTATACTGTCACCCTGTTTACATCATGAGAAATGCTGGACTAGAAGAAGCACAAGCTGGAATCAAGATTGCTGGGAGAAATGTCAATAACCTCAGATATGCAGATGGTACCACCCTTATGGCAGAAAGTGAAGAAGAACTAAAGAGTTTCTTGATGAAAGTGAAAGAGGAAAGCGAAAAAGTTGGTTTAAAGCTCAACATTTAGAAAACAAAGATCATGGCATCCGCTCCCAGTACTTTATGGGGAATAGATGGAGAAACAGTGGAAACAGTGTCAGACTTTATTTTGGGGGCTCCAAAATCACTGCAGATGGTGACTGCAGCCATGAAATTAAAAGATGCTTACTCCTTGGAAAAAAAGTTATGACCAACCTAGACAGTGTATTCAAAAGCAGAGACATTACTTTGCCAACTAAGGTCCGTCTAGTCAAGGCTATGGTTTTTCCTGTGGTCATGTATGGATGTGAGAGTTGGACTGTGAAGAAGGCTGAGCACCGAAGAATTGATGCTTTTGAACTGTGGTGTTGGAGAAGACTCTTGAGAGTCCCTTGGACTGCAAGGAGATCCAACCAGTCCATTCTAAAGGAGATCAGCTCTGGGATTTCTTTGAAAGGAATGATGCTAAAGCTGAAACTCCAGTACTTTGGCCACCTCATGAGAAGAGTTGCCTCATTGGAAAAGACTCTGATGCTGGGAGGGATTGGGGGCAGGAGGAGAAGGGTACGACAGAGGATGAGATGGCTGGATGGCATCACGGACTCGATGACCGTGAGTCTGAGTGAACTCCGGGAGACGCTGATGGACAGGGAGGCCTGGCGTGCTGCAATTCATGGGGTCGTGAAGAGTCGGACACAACTGAGCGACTGAACTGAACTGAACTGAAGCCCTCTTTAGGGAGGCTGCCTTGAGCTGCGTAGGATAATTAGCAATATCTCTTGCTTCTACTGCTAAATGCTAGAAGCAGCCCCACTCCACCCAGTCTTACAACAACTAAAAATATTACAGAAGTTGCCCAGTGTCCTCTACTGGGGGAATACCAGCCCTGGTCAAGACTTATTGTTTCAGTAGGACCCATGGTATTTCTGCCCTTCAACACGACCGGTGGCCTGGAGAGAAAGGACATGGTGTTTCCAGTTCATACCAAGGGTTCAACTGGCTTGGCCTCTAGTGAGCTATGTGAGTTTACACAAGCCTCCTAACCTCTCTGGGCCTTGGTATCTCATTTGTGAAAGGAGGAACATGGGAATGAGCCGCCCTGTAGAGGCGGCTTGGGGCTGAGTCCTTTTCCAAGGAGCAGTAGTGTCAGGGAAGGGAAGGGCTGGGGACCTAGTAGGCAGGAGGCCTGGGAAGAAAGGATGGAAGGACAAGAGCGTCTATGTCATGAAGCGCCCATCTCCCCGGAGGCTGGCCTGGTGGAGAACTGAAATTCTTGCTTCTCGCAGTTCCTTCAGAAGAGAGTATGATGTCTACAATATAATAGAATAACTGCCAATGGTCACTGAGCCCTTTTAGGAGGCACTTTGCCATACTTTTTACATGCCTCATTTCATTTAGTCATCACAACCACCCAAACGGCCCTCTGAAGTAAGTTTAATTATTGCCCATTTCACAGATGAGGATGCTAAAGCTCAAAGTGGGTGAGTGAACAAAAGGTGTATATGGTGGGGAAAAAAAGCGAACAAAGAGAGCCCAGAGGAAAACGGAAGCCTTGTCCTAAAGCAAAGTCCTGCACTGCTTTGATTAAGCTCCTGCTCCAACTAGAGAAAGATTCTCTCTTGATTCATGGATCTGATAATAAGAGAGGTGCCAATTACATGCCTTCTACTACCATTGATTGATTAGTTCTGTGTTGCTGGAAACTAAGTATGTTGGAAAGATGAACCAACATCACAAAATTTCCACGTGGCTTTGGCACAAGCCTTTGGGTTCTCCATGCTGCTCTCCCAGGAAACCCCAAATCTTCACAAGCCCTCTGGAACCTGCAATTTCCCATCCTTGCCCCAGCACAGAAGCAAGAGGCTGCCAGCCCTGTATTTCAAACTCTCCCTGTGTGCCAAGCCATAATACTCTTCCTATTGGTGACTTAGCTTCTCTTCCCCCCATGAATATACTTGGGGCTATTTTGGAAGGATTTTGCCATAACAGCCTCTGAGTGCTAATGAGTGTGACTCCAGAAGAGAAATTTCCATTAGAAGGTAAGAAAAGAAGACAAATAACCTTGAAATTTAATAAGCAGTACTGTGCCTTGTATTTTTCAGGGTTCTCCAGAGAAACAGAACCAATAGGATATAAATAGATAGATAGAGATAGACAGATAGATTATAGATATATAGATGTTGTTGTTCAGCAGCCAAGTCTTATTTGACTCTTTGCAACCCCATAGACTGCAGCATGCCAGGCTTCCTTGTCCCTCACACATATATAGAACTGTATAAAAGATATATAGATAGAGGTATTTATTTAAAAGAGGAGGTGTCTATTAATAACAAGAACCAGCTCACATGATTATGGATGCCAAGAAACTCTGTGATCTGCCCTGTGCAAGCTGGATGTCCAGAAAGTGATGTGAAAGTCTCTTCCGTTGTATCCGACTCTTTGCAACCCCATAGACTAGAGTCCACTAAGCTCCTCTGTCCACAGAATTCTCCAGGCCAGAATACTGGAGTGGGTAGCCATTCCCTTCTTCAGGAGATCTTCCCAATCCAGGGATCGAACCCAGGTTTCCCACACTGCAGGTGGATTCTTTATCATCTGAGCCACCAGGAAGGTCCAGAGAAGCAGTAGTTAAATCCAGTCCAACCCAAAGACCTGAGAACCAGGGAAGCCAATGAGGTATGTCCCAATTTGATCCCCAAATCCCAGGAATTAGAAGCTTTGATGTCCAAGTTTAAAAGAAATGTCTCTGCTCAAGCAAGAGGGCACATCTTCCTCCACCTTTTCATTCCATGTAGTCACCCAAGGGTTGGGATGATGCTGATCATATGAGTGAGGGTGATCTTCTTCACTCAGGCAACCAAATCAAATACTAGTCTCTTCTGGAAATACCCTCACAGACACATCCAGTCATAATGTTTTACTACTTGGATGTTTCCTGGCCCAGTCAAATTGACACACCAAAAACAGACACACCAAATACTGACCATCACCATCGCTTATCTCCTGGCAATGTCCTACGTGCTAATTCTACCCGGCACTCAAGTTCAAAACGAAAGTTGTTTTGTAGTTACATCCTTCGTTCAACAAATATGTCTTGAATACCTGCTCCATGCAAGGCAATGAGCTGGGTGATGCTGAGAATCCAGAGGGGGAAAAACATGGGCCCTGTTCTCCCATGGACTCTCAGAGGACAGCACACTTGATAAGATATGGCCAAAGAAGAGACCTGCGGATCCAAGGGAAGACTTCCTGGGAGAAAAGACTTCCTGGGAGGAATGGGCCTTGAAGGATGATAATAGATGGTGCCCCACCACCTTGCTTCAAATCTCATCTCAGACGTTCAGCAGCTGTGTGCCCAAGGCAAGTTACTTAACTTCTCTGTGCCTCCCTTTCCTCATTTGTAAAGTGAAAGTGAAAGTGAACTCACTCAGTCATGTCCGACTCTTTGCGACCCCATAGACTGTAGCCTACCGGACTCCTCGGTCCATGGGATGCCATTTCTTTCTCCAAGAGATCTTCCCCACCCAGAAATTGAACCTGGGTCTCCTGCATTGTAGACAGACGCTTTACTGCCTGAGCCACCAGGGAAGTTACATTTGTAAAGTGGGCAAAAAAAAAAAAAAAAAAAAAACACACACAAAAACACCAACCCCATCGGGTGTTGTGATGATTCGCTGAGTTAATACATGTATAGTACAGGTCTTGCCACACAGTAAATGCTCAATAAAAGTGAGAGAGGAAATGATTATTACCTATTAAATGGTGCAATAAAGGGTCTTATTTTGCTGCCAGGATAAAGATGAGATAATTCAAGTAAAGCATTTCAGACAAGGCCTAGCGCATGCTAAGCACTAGATAACGTTGCTATTTTTTCTTAACGGTGTTGTCCTGTTGGTGGCAGAGGTACAGAAAGGAGGCGTGCAAGGCAAGCAGGGCGAAGCATTAATTAGTTCCCCCTCCTCTCCTTCCGGGTCCCAGGCCCTCTGTTTAGCCCCATGCCCTAGGCTGCCAAGTGTCATCTCTCCCGTTCCCCAGCCCTGAATCGCCCCCGGAAGCTGGTGCAAAGGGAAGGCTGGTTTCGGCCGCCTCTCCTCTGTTCTCAATCAAATGTGCCGCTTTTCTGCCTGGCTTCACACATTGTAAAAAGCAGCCGTGTGCGGATTGCTCAGTGTCCACACATCGGGCTCCTGACCCGCTGATGGCTCCGGAGCCCATTATTGTAATGGATTTGCTGTTGGGAAGAAGAAGGGGTCATCTGCCTAATAAACCCCCTGCTCCTGGTGGATCACGTCCAGCAGCCCATCTTCCATGCAAGTTTTCACTCTCATGGATTTGTTTAGTGATTTCTGAAAGACAGACAAGCTCTAATAAGTGCCCTGAGATTTAGGCAAGACACCATCGAACTGGAACAAGAAACACAAGACTTTTTGGAGCAATGATTCAAATTCTTTTTTTTTCCTTTTTTTTTTTTTTTTCCTGTCCACCTTCTGAAAGCGTAATACTGTCTTGCCGTTAGGTTTTTTAAAAAAGAAGTACTGCTAATGAAATGCATAGACAAGTAAAAGCATGTCATGCAAATTAGACACCTTTGGGGATTTTGAAAAACTTGTTTGAAGGGCTAATTAAGAAGCTATTAAAAATAATTAATAATAATCTGCTTTTCCCAAATTCTTTTCAGTTCAGAAGTGTAAGTGACGCCATTTTTACTTCACTTTTAAAAATGCATAGGCTGAAGTGGCCTATCCTTCGTTTACCTGGAAGTCTCTTCTAAACTTTTTGTGATGGGGGTTGGGGGGACGGTAATCCCATTCGTGTTCTTCCTTCCTTGGGTTTTTTTTTTGCATCAGCTGGTTCAAGCAGCAGATCGTTCCACAAATGCAGTCAATGTACCATCGCAGGAGTGGTTCTAAAGTCTCACTGGGGGAAAATTGTTGTGAGTTACAGGAAATTAAAAATTCTTGCAATACCAACCCACTTCTCAAAGTCAATCTGTGGTATCCCCGCGTCCATTCGACTCTGAAGTCAGGCCAGCATGATTTTTTGAAGAGTAATTTCCAGCCTTATAAAGGGTCACGCCGTGTATTGAAGCCACATTTGCTTCCGTGTTTTGTAAATTTCGAACTCATTACTGAACCTTTTGTCTCTCAGACTCCCGTGTCTGCCTCTCACCTCGCCCTCATCAATCTGAGCCTTAAAAATCTAATGAAAAATGCTGAGACACATTTTACATGTGGAAATGCATTAAAACACAAATTGCTATGGGCCTGAGGAACTGGCTCTCCAGGATGGGCGGGAGAGGCATGTCACTGTTCTTCAGAGCCAGCACACTGCTGGGCATGGCTGCAGGTCCTTGGGAATACAGAGAAAACAACAGGACTTCCCCACGCTCCTCTGAGCCTCAGGGTTCTGTGCCTTTGAGATAAATCCACCATAGCATCTGCTCTGCAAGATTTCAAACTGTCCATGCCCTAAGTACCAGACTGGAAGACAGCAGTGATGCCATATTCACTCTAGAAGGCACGTATCAGAGGTCTCCATGCCTCCACAGTGTTCTGACCCAGGAGCTCAGTTAAGCTGTGGTCAACTTGAGAATGTCACATGGTGCCTGGTAGTGGACAGACAAACACCACCACTGGGCTGTATGATTTGGGGGACATTAAGAAGAAGCTGGGAACGATTAAGGGCAGGAGGAGAAGGGGGGCAACAGAGGATGAGACGGTTGGATGGCATCATCAACACAATGGACACAAGTCTGAGCAAACTCCGGGTAATAGTGAAGGACAGGGAAGCCTGGCATGCTGCAATCCATGGGGTCCCAAAGAGTGAGACATGACTGAGCAACTGAACAATGACAAAAAGAAGTTGATGGAAGCTGTATGAACGTCTCCTAAACACACACACACCGCATATACAATCTCTCTCTCTCTCACCCTCACTTACTCTCTCTTGCATTTCTTTTCCAAGAGCCCACACTAAACTCCTATGATACAGGTAATTGTCACACCTGATTCCCTTCACCTGGGTAGCGGGGTAGTCAGCTTAGTGAAATGAAAAGAACAGAAAACTGTAGGCAGGTTGACTTAAGTCTGCAACTCAGTTCTGCCATTTCCTGGCTGTGTGGCCTTGGTTGAGTCACTTAACTGTCTCTGAGCCTCAGTTCCCTCTCCTGTAAAATGGAGATGATGATATCTACCTTTCAGGTTTGTGTTGAGAATGGGTCAAAACATAGGCAAAGTGCCTGGTGCTGAAGCTGGCACGCAGTGGGGCTCCCTCCCTGGATGGGAGGCAGTATTTTGGTTCAGATGGTTCTGGGCTCTGATTTGGGGAGGGGGAGGTAGATCCACTGAGGTGGTGGCTGGAGAATTAGAGCTGAGTGCTGCCCTGAAAACTCTGGATTCAGGGATAGAAGAGCTCTGTTCTTTAACACCCCGCCTGACACCTCCTAATGAAATGTAAATGAGGGTTCTAACAAGCCTGGCATTTGCTTTGGGAAAAGGTGCGAGCAGATAGTTACAGCCAGGGCAGTGAGTGTCCTGGGGTCTGAATGGAGCTGGTTTACAGAAAGACGACCTCAGCTGCTCCCCAAGAGTGGCCCCAACCAGAGGGTTTGAAGAGGCTTTCCCTGTCCATTGGAGGAGGAAATGACAACCCATTCCAGTATTCTTGCCTGGAAAATCCCATGGATAGAGGAGCCTGGCAGGCTACAGTCCACGTGTCATATACAAATGAGCACACACCCACGCACACTTTCCTCTCCAAGGAGATGAGCTCAGCCTTCTTTCAGTACACCTGTCCCTTCGGGCCTTCCCATGAGTCACCATCTGAGCAAAAGGGCCTGGTGACCTGACAGCAAGTGGACCTGCCTTGAGACCGGGGGTCAGTCTGTTCCTCCTGTTCCTGCCTGCCTTGGGCAAATGGGGGAAGGGGTGCTTGGACAGAGTCCATGCCCATAGCCATCATGAGACCTGCTGTCATCAAACCTGTATAGACACAGCCTCCTCATGCCCAGAGCCCAAAGAGGCCAAGGCCCATAAGGGACTCCCCAGCAGGGCTCTCCCGGGGCCCCTCCCTGTCTGGAAAGAAAGTGAAAGTGTTAGTTGCTCAGTCATATCCGACTTTTGCAACCCCATGGAATGACTGTAGCCTGCTGGGCTACTCTGTCCATGGGATTCTCCAGGCAAGAAGACTGGAATGTATCGCCATACCCTCCTCCAAGGCATCTTCCCGACCCAGGGATTGAACCCAGGTCTTCCACATTGCAGGCAGATTCTTTACCATCTGGGCCATCAGTTCCCCTCAAGTGTGAAATCCTCCTGGTCCAGGAGAAGATGGCCCTTAAAAGAAACATATATACTACAGGCACGAGTATACATACAGGCACGAGCCCTGGGGGTAAAGACACAAGGGATAACTAGGCTGACCCTTCAAAGTGAGCCAAACATCCGGGGCTCTTAGAGCAGCTGTTTGGAGCTGTTAGCCAGTGGTCTGGGGAGACTCACCTGTATTCATTCCTCTGCCTCACCTATGGCTGGAGTGTGAGAACCACAGATTTACAGAGGGTACACCAACCTTACTGCCTAGCATCCGCATCTCAGCTCAACCAGTGTTCTGGGCTCCCAGTCTTCCTAGAGCAGAGGTTCTGGGGTTGCTGTACTACACTGGGACGGAAGCCCAGAGGAGAACTGGAGGGACTCACAACTCAAAATGCATTAAGCATCACACTTGCAGACTCACTAAGGATCAGAAGGGGACCAGTGAACCTGACTGCGTTTTGCAAGGGATATTCACTGCTGTGCGGGAGGAGCTTCTGAACTGTGGGAGAACCAGAAATTGCCTAACACAGGAATGCTATAACTAGCTCATTATTCTGTACTTACATATGCATCCATCTTTTCTCAAGGTCAGGAACTGAAACTTTTTTGGCTCGTTCCTCACACTTAGCAAGGAATCGTTTTTTAATACTTTTTAAATCAATGAATCAGTGGCTAAAAGAACCAATCACCCACAGGAAAACACTGCCCACCATTCAGCCTGGGGCAAGACATGAGCTGAAACCCCCAACTGCACTCTCTCTCGGGATCCTATGGTCTCCATCCCCAAGGCTGCCCTTCAAGCGGGATGGAATCTAGGGTGAGGAAGGTTATTTGTGCCCCACCGCCTCCAGAGCTTCTTTCAGGGTTCCCAGTGGGCTTGCTCTGCCAGCCTCCCTCCTCCCCAGGAGCAGATCCGCAGTCTGACACATGGGGAGCCAAACCTGGCCCGAAAGAAGGGCCCAGAGAGCTGCATCCAGGCCCTGCTGGGCCCTGGGAATGTCGATGCTCAGTTCACAGGCTACTGATTGCCACTCGGTCACTGCCCCTGGGCCGGCCTCTGCAAACCCTACTCTGCCGGGGCTCAGCCCTCTCCTCACTCGGACCTCAAATGTCACCTCCTTCCCCACACCCCAGCAGAGACGGCCCCAGGCCAACAAGCCTTCAGCACATGATACACAAACGTGTTCATTTTGATCTTCCCACCACCTCCGAACTGCTGCAGAGGAGATGATGGGAATAGAATCCCCAGGGAGCCCTTGGGGCCTAATGCATCACATGTGCTGAGAGAGGCCAGGCGGGGCCGGACATTTGCAGCTCAGCTCCCAACCCTCCTGGGACCTTGGCTCCTTGCACTTGGGCTGAACTGGGGGACCAGGAGTGGGAGGCTGAGCAAGAAGGACTCGCTTCTCCCAACCAAGGCCACCAGGGCACACGGCCTAGTCCCTCCAGGCAGCTCCAAGGCAGGACATTTTCTGGCAACTGCCTAGCCGATTCAAATTCATACAGAAAATAGCATCTCTTCTTCGTGTTTAATCCCAGGAAAGGGAGATGCTGAAGGTGTCTGGGCCCACTGACTCAGCTGTTGGGGGATTCAAATTAAAAGTAGACTTGATCATAATCTGCAGACTCGAGTTCCTCCCACTAAGCCAGGCACCTGGCAAAGCTGTGTTAAAGGACCAGTTTCCAGCCACTATCAGAAACACAGATGGGTACAGGAAACAGGAAGTACAGTGTTGTATGTACACATAAGCATCTGCTCTGTGTCAGGCCCAGGAATTACAGGAGTCTGGCCATTGGGGGAAGTAGCAGAAGAAGTGGGAAAACTAAAGCAATGCAGTGGAAAAAGAACAGTCAAGTCAGACAGGCCAGCTTCTACCACCAATCAGCTGTGTGACTTTAGGTCAGTTACTTAACATCTCTGAGACTCTGTTTCCTTATCTATAAAAGAGCCGTAAGAGCAGCCGTGTGTGCGTGCGTGCTAAGTCACTTTAGTCGTGTCCAACTCTGTGCAACCCTGTGGACTGTAGTCTGCCAGGCTCTCTGTCCATGGGATTCTAACACTAGTCTCCTCTCGCCAACCCCTTACTGGGCTTCCAGCTGCTTCTCAGGTTTTGTCACCTCCACCTCCTGCTCGTCTTCCAGATGGTTCATTTCTTGCTATGCCCAGTGCCCCATCCTGGCCCTTTCATGGGTCCCCTGCACTGCTGCCAGTGCCCTTACCTGGCCTTCCAGCCTCTGACAGGACCTCCTCCAGGCCAGCATCCGTGGAGCTGCAAGATGGGCATGTTCGTGATCCATCAAATGATGATGGTGGTGATGGACGATGGTGGTGCCAACACCGAACGCTGTTCAGTGCTGACTTCATGCCCAGCCCTGACCCAAGTCTTTTGCTTGAATTAACTCATTTAGGCCTCCCAGCAGCTCTGTCAAGGAAGGGCTATCACTCTCCCCATTTTCCAGATGATAAAACTGAGGCTCATGGTGGTTAAGTCATTTGCAGAGATCACACAGGAGTGAACAATGAGGCCAGGGTAAGAACCTAGGCAGTCTGACCCCAGCCTTCTGTCTTAAGACACTCAGTGGTTTTCTTCATGATCACCACAGGACACAGACCCCAGAACACAGCCCCTCACACCCTGATGCACCCAGCTGACCCTCCAAGCATGCCCTCCTCACCTTTCCACAGCCAGGGCTCCAGCTAGGCCAAATGACATACTGTTCACGGCTGAACACAGCAGACACTTTTATGCCTCTGAGCCTTCATGCTTGCCACTCCCTCTGCCTCAAGCACCTTTCCAAATCCCACCTTTCTCTTCAAGAGTCAGCTCTAGGAAGCCTTCCTTGACCTCCCAACCCCAGTACATCCGCAGCCCCTGCACTAACCCCAGCACAGCATGCGCTCTCTTCAGCATCTGTCTCATCCATTAAGCAATGAGCTCTCAAGAACTCTCAAGAGCACTATTGCGTCTTTTTTCCCTGTATTGCCTGCATCTTGCATAGGGTGTGAATGAACAAGCTGCAGACTTAATTTATTTCCAAATGTAATAGAAGAATTTTGAATCAAAGTGAAAATAAAATAAGGGCTTTGAATCCAGCTGCTCTGGATTAGAATCCCAGTTCTGTTGCTTATTAGCTGTGTGACATTGGAAAAATGACTTAACCTCTCTGAATGTCAGTTTCTTCATCTGTAAAATGCCAGGGAAGACATTACTCCTTAAAAGGGTTGCCCTGAATATTGTGTGTGTGTGTGTGTGTGTGTGTGTGCACATGTGCTTAGTCACTCAGTCATGTCCAACTCTTTGCCACCCTTTTGGACTGTAGCCCGCCAGGTTACTCTGTCCATGGGATTCTCCAGGCAAGAATACTAGAGTGGGTTGCCATTTCCTCCTCTAGGGGATCTTTTCAATCGAGGGATCAAGCACGAGTCTCCTGTGTCTCCTGTGTTGCAGGTGTGTTTTTTACCCACTGAGCATTCAGGAAAGCCCCTCTGAATATTATGTGTAATAAATTTGATAAAGCACAGAGCCACGCCATATACGCCCTTGCCACTGTGCTGTGCTCAGTCACTTCAGCTGCGTCTGACTCTTTGTGAGCCCATGAACTATAGCCCGTCAGGCTCCTCTGTCTATGGAGGTTCTCCAGGCATGAATCCTGGAGTGGGTTGCCATCCCCTTCTCCAGGGAATCTTCTCGACCCAGGGATCAAGCCCGCATCTCTATGTCTTCTTCATTGGCAGGCGCGTTCTTCACCGCTGCTGCCCCGGGAAGCCCGGTCCTTGCCATTAAGTAGAAGCTATTTTGATAATGATTATTAAGTTCATTGTGTGATTGTTAAGCTTTTATGTGAAGAGTATGCACATGTATTCACATCTGCATGTATATGTGCGTCCATGTACTGACTAGGGCTCTGCTAACCGCCCTGAGAAGCCCTAGGCAGGAATCTCTGAGCAGACACTCCTCTCTGCTCCTCACACAATAAAAGCAGAAGCTCTTTCCCACCTCAGGAGCTTTGCACATGCTATTTCACTGTATGGGATGCTCCTCCCTCCAATGGCCTCATGGTTGACTCCTTGGCATCTTTTAGACCTAGGTATAGGATGTAGCTTCCTTGGAGGGCCTTCTCAACCACTCTGTCTGGGCAGAAGTCCCTGTACTCTACTGCCCCATTGTCCACTTCAACCCTTGTTGGTTCCTTCCATAGCACTTTGAAAATATGTAAGGATTTGTGGTTTTGTCCATCCATTCCATGCCAATCCCAAGGTAGTGTGGCATTGCCATCATCTACAGCTCTGCTTTTAGTGCCTGGCACGCTGCGTGGCACTTAGTGGGGAGCCCAATAAACAAATGTTGAGAGAATGTTGAATAAAGAACCTACTTGGGTTCCATTCAGCAAGAGCAGAGAAAGATGTGAGGATTTGCAGCTAGAGCTCTTCCCCTGCAGATGAAAGAGAGACTCCTCTCTCTTCCCAAAGCCTCAGTGAGGGCACAGCTGGCTGCCTGCAGCCCGCGGAGCCCAGCATCAGCTCACTAGGGACAGATTGGAGGGAGTTCAGAGGAGCGGGCCAGGCGGGATTAAGTGGAGGGAGAGGGCAATTTACAAAGAAAGATAAAAGGGCCCAGCTTCATAAGGTTGGGCTACAGGATTATTTTGATAACAGCCTCCAAATGTTGGCAAGGTGTGTGTACCAGGGAGTGGCGATCGTTCCCCAACGAAGGTGCAGAGGCAGTCCCCTGGGGAGACTTGGTGAAATCTCAACTGACCCTGGGGTCCGGAGCTGGAGCCAGAAACCAAGGCCAAAGCAAGGAATCTTCCCTGTGATCTGGGCTGTCAGCACGTCTCCTTGGAGCACCCCAGGAAATTAACACTGCAGAAACCAGGAGGGTCTTTTGAGAACCCAGAGAAAACCCACCTCCTGAGTAAGATTACTTTGTTAAGTATCTGAGAAGGAAGATGCCTCAGTTATCTTGTAGACCAGGGGTCCACATGCTATGGCCTAAAGGCCAACTTCAGCCTGCTGCCTATTTTTGTAAATAAAGTTTTATTGGAAGAGAGCCACACCCATCTGTATACATATTATCTATGACTTCTTGTGCACTACAACTTCGGAGCCGAGAAGTTGCATCAGAGATAATATGACTCACAAATTCTAAATATTTACTCTCTGGCCCTTTACAGACATAGTCCAAAGATCCTCGGTTACACCATTGATTCTTCAGTAAAGTGCATGACACTTGGAGAGGGAAAAAAGTGTCCACAGGGCCACAACTCTGACTTAAATTATTTTTATTATAGTAGTAAACACACACACATATATAAAATTAGGTATAAATGTTTTAGGCTTTTAGCTCTTACATAACTGGAAAACCAAACCAAAAAGCATTCTTGGGTTAAATGCCAACAAAATGACAGAAACATTAAAATTAAAATGAAGAGCATTAAAATAATGCAGTCGATGATACTTTTGCTGAAGAGCATTGCTGCTCACAGCATGGATGGGCTGCTCATGTACAGATTTGTTTGCATTTGGTGAGACTGCTATGAAAAAAGTGTTCTATGATGACTCAATTCCCCCACTCAGCTTCACTCTTCTCTTTCAAAAACCTTCATTGACAGAGAAAGCCATGACATCGTGGGCCTTCAGTGGATACAAATGTTCAATCACATCTGCGCTTTCTCTCATCAGCCCATGAGAACTAAAGTACGTAGTTTTCTGATTGACTCAGTGTCCTCTTGAACACAGAAGTTAGGCACTAACATTTTATGGCTATGTCCAGGTGTATGGTGACCCGCCAGATGAGCCAGAAAATATTTACAACCATTTTCAAAATTAAAAATAGAGTAGTTAAAAAAAAAAAAACTCTTAGAAGATTTGTCCACTGGATGGGGGATCTAGCCTAGCCTTCGCCTTTTCCAAATGAAGAAACCGAGTCACATAGGAAGACGGTGATTTGGCAAGATCATAGTGGGGGCTGGGGCTGAAGCCATCTTTGAATGGGGGTGTGCTAACTCGCAGTGCCCCACACTCCTCCTCAGCCCAAGGGGGTGCCCAAGGAGCTCCCAAGACAGCTGACCAGAGCAGAAGTCTGCCCACCGGAACCAAGAAGGGTGCCCCTTAGCTAGAGTCACTGGCTATGACGTGAACGGCTTCCTCTGGACTTGGAGAGGAGCTGTGCTCTCGGACACAGTGAGTGACAGCTGGAGCCAGCCTCTGGGAAGCACACGGGGAAGGGATTCTCCCAGGGTAGATGACCGGCTGGAATGACTTCCAAGAGCCCCTGCCAGACTTCAGAAGTGAAGCAACAGCCGTGGAGCCCTGGCAACGGCAGAGCCCTCTTCCTTAGCCCAAAGAGTGCCGGTGGGATTCACCTGGGCTCAGAGAAAACTAGACTGTCTGAATCCTAAAGTTAATCCAAGTCTTCACTGTCTTGGAGGATGGCTCAGACCGAGGAATCATATGGAAGCCTCCTGGTTTAGCAGACCCTAAACGTGGATGTGGCAGCAACGGAGTGTTCCTTGGGGAATCCAGCTTCTAGGGGGCCAAGCCTGAGAGGGACATGTGAGCCGCTCAGCCTGGGTACAGGTTTTGCAGGGTTATAGCCCCCGCTCTCCAGGCTCATCAAGTACTCGGCCTGTCTTCACTCACCTGGGGAGCAGCACGCAGGTCAGGAGGAGAAATGGGGAGCAAGCTCATGGCAGCAGCCTGTTCAGAGCAGAGCGAGGCAGCCCACTGCTACCGCTTCTATACGGGAGGCTTATTTAAAGACTTGTGACCGGCTGGTTCAGACTAAATGAGAATGTTTAAAGCCAGCTGTTTGGTAAAGACTCTGATACTGGAAAAGGCTGACGGCAAAAGGAGATGAGGGTAGCAGAGGATAAGATGTTTAGATAGCATCAGCGACTCAGTGGACATGAACCTGAGCAAACTCTGGGAGATAGTGAAGGACAGAGGAATCTAGTGTGTTACAGTCCCTGGGATCACAAAGAGTTGGGCACAACTTAGCAACTGAACAACAGCAACAGATGAGAACATGCAAGACGTTTCAGAATAAGGCTTGGCAAACATTTTCAGACAGTAAATTTTTAGACTTTGTAGGACATGTGCAGGTCTTTTATGTTAGCAAACTTTTTAAAATGTAAAAGCCATTCTCAGCTGACACACTGTACAAATACAGGCTACAGGCTGAATTTGGCCCATGGGTGGTAGCTTGCCGACCTCTGTTCTAGAATATCACTAACTCAAGACGCACCCTGTACAATCAACTTGGCCTTCTCAGGACTATAAACACCCAAAAAACAGATGTGCTCTCATTCCCAGGCTCGCATACACATGGACACACATATTCACACCCATGGACACACACACACACACACACACACACACACACATCAGTGTTTTGTCCATGAGACAAAAATAATTTCCAAATTTGCAAAGCACACACATGCTTGAAAGTTAATTCAAGGGCAATCTGTAATGTGCAAAGCCACCATGTGCAAGGCTGGAAAGCTAGAGACTGTTCCCAGAAGCACAGAAGAAAATACAAGAGGAGATCAGGGCAGGGAAAGAAGACCTTGCCTATGATCTAGTCTGAAGGTTTCTAAACTGTTCCTCTGAGTCATGTGGCCTTTAAGGAGGGGACCTCTGGAGTTCTCTGCTTCAGGCTGCCAACACATTCAAATCAACTAAGCCACCTAACCTTTGTTGTGTTGAGTCACTAAGTCATGTCCAACTCTTTGTGACCCCACATCCATTGAGCTGGTGATGCCATCCAGCCATCTCATCATCCTCTGTTGTCCCCTTTTCCTCTTGCCCTCAAACTTTCCCAGCATTAGGGTCTTTTCCAATAAGTTAGTGCTTCGCATCAGGTAGCCATAGTATTGAGGCATCAGTTTCAGCATCAGTCCTTCTAATGAATATTCAGGGTTAATTTCCTTTAGGATTGGCTGGTTGGATTGCCTTGCTGTCCAAGGGACACTCACGCGTCTCCTCCAACACTGCAGTTCGAAAGCATCAGTTCTTCAGTGCTGAGCCTTCTTTGTGGCCCAACTCTCACATCAGTACACGACTAATGGAAAAATCATAGCTTTGACTATATGAACTTTTGTTGGCAAAGTGACGTCTCTCCTTTTTAATATACTGTCTAGGTTTGTCATAGCTTTTCTTCCAAGGAGTAAGCGTCTTTTAGTTTCATGGCTGCAGTCACCATCCACAGTGATTTCGGAGCCCAAGAAATTAGTCTGTCACTGTTTCCATTGTTTCCCCATCTATTTTCCATGAAGTGATGGGACTGGATGCCACGATCTTAGTTTTTGAATGTTGAGTTGTAAAACAGCTTTTTCACTCCTGTACATACTGGATTTCCATTGAAGATTTCATCCGAAGGTAGGATTTCATGACAAAAGATAGCGGTGGGTGCTCAAAACCAGTACCTGGCCAGTTGTCTTGTATCTGGTCCCTTTAAAAAGTCTGGCAAGATTAGCCCACATGATTGCCTATTGTAGACATTATAAGATAGGACTACAGCTCCATGGTTTGCTATAGTCCCCTCCTCTCCCTATTGCCTTAAACCACCCTGTTTCATTAATCGGTAGGACCTGCCTGGCCCCAGAGGCATTTGAGTTTGTGACTCCTATCAATGCTGCCTCAGCTGCCTTTACATGAAACAACTCCCTGAAAAGCAGTACTGCTTTCTTCAGAGAAGTCACCACTAGATCCACAATATTGGCTTACCAACAGCTGCTGGATCCTATAGGTCTTAGGCAACCTTTCACTGATTTATTCTGATATTTTTTTAATCTTTTGTATTTATTTATATCTCACTTCATTCCAAAAGGATCTGGAACAGCTTGTAAATAAGCATATAATATCATAAATTTTAAAAGTAGAAGAAATCTGAGGGAAGGAAAACCCAACCAGAATAGTAGGATGAGGCCAGATGAAAAGTTAGCACACAAAAGCACAGTGGAAGATGTCTGCATGTTTTGTAACAGCAAGCAGAGATTTCTGCATTAGGATAGTTCATAGAAGTATATGGAACTGCCCTCCTTTAATAGCTAATAAGATTGCTTTGGGAAAAAAAAAGAAAGAAAGAAACAGTCGTGAGGGAAAGAGGCTCAGCCCAAAACTTTAAACTTCAAAAATGTCAGCTAAGGAAAGAAACAAGAAGTTAAGGAGCAGAGCAAAACCATTTAGCACAGCAAATGTCCAATGCCACTATCCAAGCCCCTTAAGAGCCTTGGGGTATGAAAGTTAATTGTGTGCATCAACTTGACTAGATCACAAGATGCCCAGCTCTCTGGTTAAACATTATACCTGGGTTTTATATATATATATATATATATATATATATATATATATATATATCTGTGAGGGTGGTACTGGAAGAGGTTAACCACCGAATCAATAGACTGAGTAGGGACCTCCCTGGTGGTCTAATGGCACTTCCACCTCAGGTGGCTGGAGTTTGATCCCTGGTCTGAGAACTAGGATCCTTCCTGCACACAGTACAGCCAAACTCTGGGGGAGGAGGGGAGAAATGCAGTGAGTAAAGTGCATTGCCCTCTTCATGTGGGTGGACATCGCCCAAACCACAGAAGGCCCAAATACAAAAAATAAGGAGGAGCAGGGTGAGGTTGCTGGTTGAGCAGGGACATGGATCTTTGCACTCAGCACTCAAGGCTTCAAACTTCAACCCTCATCTTTAGTATCAGCCATCTGGCTCTCAAGCCTTGGAACCAAACCACCTACTTTCTGGATCTCTGCTTACAGAAGGCAGGTCAGAGTGTTCAGCTTCCATCATCACATGAGTCAATAGCTTATAATAAACATAAACATGTACCTCCTATTGGATTTCTTTCTCTGGGGAATCTTGACTAATACAGGAGGCCAACAGTATGCCAGCAGACCCCTAGCAATGTAAGATCTGGAGTGAAGCCAGCCAAAGGGGGACCCACGGCTTTCTCTCTGATAACTGGAGGAGACTAGAAAATGCTGCTGAAAAAAAAAAAAAAAAAGAAAAAAAACAGGAAAAATAGGAATATAATAAGGACCTTGACTCTCTTGGACAGGTGATTAGGGAAAATAATCCAAAGCCAGTGCAGGAAATAGTGTATAGATCCCGTGCCCACAACTGGCTATGGTGAGCCCAGGAGAGGGCACTTAGCAAAATGTCAGAAGTGGGGGTCTAACACAGATGCCTCTTTACTGGAGCATCAGGATAAAAACATGTGACTACAATATGAAATACCATCCCTCAAAATGCAGCAAAGGATATGAACATCCATTAAGAAAAAATGTGCAGATTTATAGAAATTTTACAATCACATAGAATTGGAAATAACTCAAATATTCATTAACTAATGAATGGATAAACAAGGTGTAGCACATCCATACAGCAGAATAATACTCAATAAAAAGTTAAGTAATAGATAAATAAAAATTAACAATAAAGCAATAGAAAGTAAAGACTATTGATTCATGCAAGTAACATGGATTAACCTCCAAAGCATTAAGCTAAGTATAAGAGGCCATAAGCAAAAGGTGACTTACTGCATGATGCTATTTATATGGCATTCTAGGAAAGGCAAAATTGTTCAGTTCAGTTGCTCAGTCATGTCCGACTCTTTGTGACCCCATGGACTGCAACACACCAGGCCTCTCTGTCCATCACCAACTCCCAGAGCTTACTCAAACTCATGTCCATCATGTCAGTGATGCCATCCAACCATCTCATCCTCTGTTGTCCCCTTTTCCTCCCACCTTCAATCTTTCCCAGCAGCAGGGTCTTTTCCAGTGACACAGTTCTTTGCATCAGGTGGCCAACGTATTGGAGTTTCAAGAGCAAAAGTGACTTACTGTATGATTCTTCTAGGAAAGGCAAAAGTATAGGGATGGGAAACACATCAGGGGTTGAGGGCCAGAGGACAGAGGGGAATGGTGAGTGGGGGAAGGACTGACTACAAAGAAGAGCAAGGGAACTTGGTGAGGGGATGGAAACAGTATAGATCTTGACTGTGGCAGCTGTTATACAGCGGCATATATTTGCCAATATTTGCAGACTGTATGCCTGAAGAAGATGAATTTATTGGATGTATATTATACCTCAATAAACCTGACTGAAAAAAATAACATAGTCAAGAGGGAAAAAGCAAACTATCCTCAAATACAATAGAAAGAAGGTCAAGAAGCCAGCCACACTCCATGAGAGCAAAACCAGTGTCTAAAGAGAACCATTCAGCATGAACCAAATAAAAAGTAATGGTATAGCAGCTAAGCAACTAGAGATGTCCAGTTTGTGGTGATTCTTCCTGAAGGGGAAAAGAAACACAGCAACCAAAAGACAAGCATAAATTTATTATGAAAGAAACATTAATAAAACCACAGGAAATTAGCATCCCTGATACAGATAAGATGGGTTCAAAAAGGACAGAAATGGTATGGACCTAACAGAAGGAGAAGATATTAAGAAGAGGTGGCAAGAATACACAGAAGAACTGTACAAAAAGATCTTCACGACCCAGACAATCACGATGGTGTGATCACTCATCTAGAACTAGACATCCTGGAATGTGAAGTCAAGTGGGCCTTAGAAAGCATCACTACAAACAAAGCTAGTGGAGGAGATAGAATTCCAGCTGAGCTATTTCAAATCCTGAAAGATGATGCTGTGAAAGTGCTGCACTCAATATGCCAGCAAATTTGGAAAACTCAGCAGTGGCCACAGAACTGGAAATAGTCAGTTTTCATTCCAATCCCAAAGAAAGGCAATGCCAAAGAATGCTCAAACTACTGCACAATTGCACTCATCTCACGTGCTAGTAAAGTAATGCTCAAAATTCTCCAAGCCAGGCTTCAGCAATACATGAACCATAAACTTCCAGATGTTCAAGGTGGTTTTAGAAAAGGCAGAGGAACCAGAGATAAAATTGCCACCTGATGGATCATCGAAAAAGCAAGAGAGTCCTAGAAAAACATCTATTTCTGCTTTTACTATGCCAAAGCCTTTGACTATGTGGATCACAATAAACTGTGGAAAATTCTGAAAGAGATGGGAATACCAGACCACCTGACCTGCTTCTTGAGAAACTTGTATACAGGTCAGGAAGCAACAGTTAGAACTGGACATGGAACAACAGGCTGGTTCCAAATAGGAAAAGTACATCAAGGCTGTATATTGTCACCCTGCTTATTTAAGTTATATGCAGAGTACATCATGAGAAACGGTGGGCTGAAAGAAGCACAAGCTGAAATCAAGATTGCCAAGAGAAACGTAGATAGCCTCAGATATGCAGATGATACCACCTTTACGGCAGAAAGTGAAGAACTAAGGAGCCTCTTGATGAAAGTGAAAGAAGAGAGTGAAAAGTTAGCTTAAAGCTCAACATTCAGAAAACGAAGATCATGGCATCTGGTCCCATCATTTCATGGCAAATAGATGGGGAAACAATGGAAACAGTGGCTGACTTTATCTTGGGGGCTCCCAAATCACTGCAGATGGTGACTGCAGCCATGAAATTAAAAGATGTTTCTCCTTGGAAGGAAAGTTATGACCAACCTAGGCAGCATATTAAAAGCAGAGACATTACTTTGTCAGCAAAGATCTATCTAGTCATGGCTATGGTTTTTCCAGTAGTCATGTAGGGATGTGAGAGTTGGACTATAAGGAAAGCTGAGTGCTGAAAAAATTGATGCTTTTGAACTGTGGTGTTGGAGAAGACTCTTGAGAGTCCCTTGGACTGCAAGGAGATCCAACCAGTCCATCCTAAAGGAGATCAGTCCTGAGTGTTCATTGGAAGGACTGATGTTGAAGCTGAAACTCCAATATTTTGGCCACCTGATGCGAAGAGCTGACTCATTTGAAAGACCCTGATGTTGGGAAAAACTGAAGGCAGGAGGAGAAGGGGACAACAGAGGATGAGATGGTTGGATGGCATCACCGACTCAATGGACATAAGTCTGGATAAACTCCGGGAGTTGGTGATGGACAGGGAGGCCTGGCATGCTGCAGTTCATGGGGTAGCAAAGAGTCGGACACGACTGAGTGACTGAACTGAACTGAACTGATACAGAGAAATTAAAAAATGGAATGGAAAAATAATGAATGCAAAAAGTATTGGATAATACACAGCACTGTCTGAAATGCAGGGAGGACTGAACCCACAATATGTACTGTTCCAGGGATTCAAAAAATTAATTCAGAATTCTCAACACCATGACATGTCCTGATTAAGTAATTTAAGTTCAATAAGGAAGTAACAAGTCCACAATAATCCAGGCATAAAAAGCAAATGACTGTTGACCAGGCTGCTCTCAGGCCTCCATGGCAACATTCAAGGTCACAGTGGTGAAAGGACACTCACTTCAAAAGGAAAGGAAGGGAGACCAAGAGTACTTCTTTCAGCCAAGGTGCTGGTCAGGTATATAGGCAAGAAACAAACATTCTTAGACATCAAAAGAATTTCAAGACACATTTTAAACACTGATGGACTACGGTGACTTCTTGACAAAACTGTTGTACTTGGCTGTGAAACCCAGCCAACTGAGAGATAAATTAAAATCAGGACTTGAGCAATGGAATACGTGTGGTAAAAGAGCCAATAGTGACAATAGAATCTTAAACTTAAGAGTCAATTAGATAAAGAATTAATACTAAATCACTGTGTGAACTGTGAACATTTTATAAGTCTTCAAAGGGTAATAATTATAAAACTTACAAAAATTAATAGGGGAAGGGAGTAAGAGAAGGTATGAACATCCTTAGTTTTCACGGCAGGGAGGTACTGATAGTATGGAAAACTGAAACTTGTAATTAGAAAATCATAATTACTCCAACCTCCATGTTTTTTCAAAACCTCTTTTCTTAACCTTAGAGAGATCTTTTTAAAAGAATATCTCTTGTTTCAAGTTGAACTTGAACTTTTATTTCAAGTTCAACAATTCCTTCCACTTCCCTTTAGCTTCTTTTCCTTCTTTTAAATTCAAATAAAATTGACTTTATGACTTTATATTAAAAATAACATGCATAATTCATATGATCTTCTTCTCATGAATGGACTTTTATGCATGTAGATAAGTAGATACATGGTAGATAGACACATAAGTAAATAAGTAGAAATAAATAGATAGAAGCCCATTTGTGGATAACAACTGATATAGATAAGTATACACATACAAACATAGTATGATATTTGGAATGTTTTTCATCTCATGGTAATAGTTGTAGTGATTTTAAAATACTTTTTCATACATCACTGTATTGACTAAATTTTTAAATTATATTTTTATTTATAAAATCAATAATGTGATTTTTACTTTTAAAATATGTTAGAGAAATAGCCATCCTTGAGCTTCCCAGCACCCAAAGAAAAAAGAGACCTTCATTCAGTTATAGTCTAACCATGAATGGCATCCATCAGATTAAAATAAGCCAACCTAGCAAAAGTGCAGCAATTCCTCAGAGGAAATACAACTTTCCAAGCACTCAGATTTATAGAGGAGATGCTGACTGGTGTGGAGGTGGTGTCTTCACAACCTGCCTTCACCAATCAAGCAAAGGTCTCTTTTCATACCACTCCAGTCCTTTGATGTGTTCACCTGCCCCAGGTTGTGGAAAGCACCAGGTGGCCATGAATTTTGGTCTCTGGTTAGCAAGATAGCCACTTCTTCAAGATTCATTCACACAAGTTAATGATTTTTCCCTCCAGGTGAATTCAGGTTGTGGTGGGCCCAGCTGAGGGAGGGTCCATCTTTTCCCTTTCCTTTTCTCCCACTACACACACACACACACTCTCTCTCTCTCTCCCCTCCAGTCACAAAAACTCACATGCAGTTCTCATCTTGATCACCACCAATTCCTCTTTTCTAGAAAATGTTTCATAGTATTGCCCATGCCTTTCATCAGGCTGAACATACTCATCCTCCAGGGGCCAGCTTACATATCACCTGCTCCAGGGATCCTCCACTGATCCCCCAAGCAGATGAAATCAGGTTCTTGGGTTGGGACAAATAACCCACATCTGACTACTCCACAGGTGTTACACAAGTCAATGGGGTTTGAAATCCCAAAAGGTTATGATTCATGCACAAACCATCTAACAGCTCTAAAAATATAAAGGGTGAAACCATCATTGCCTCTTAGAGCTATGCAGAAAATAACTGGGTGGATAAATTGACATTTTAGGTTTCTTTTTAACAGCATTTTGGAAGATTGAAAAATATTTCCATCATAAATTGAGAGACTAGAAATGGCTTAAAAATGTACATGTCCATCTAACGCTATACTCTAGGAGGAAAATTTTATCCAAAAAATTATAATCTCTCATAAATTTAAAAATTGGATTTTGAGAGTCTATCTCATGACCTAATTTACAAAGGCTGTATGTCAATATTGTAATACAAGGTAACTAGAAGTGAGATTTAAAAACATGGCCTATAAGATACCCTGTAATTCAAAAATGGAAATCAGCACGTATGGCCACAAATTATTCTCTTTCGCCTCCTTTCATCTGGACTTGGTCTTGTGTCTTGCTTTGACCCATAAGACACTGGCAATCACGACACAAGCAGAGTCTTTAAAAGTGATTGCACCTTGAGGGATCTCTCCCGTGCTACTCCTGGAACCTCGCGATTGCCCTAAGGAGAGAAACCTCAGTCACATCAGCCATCCCAGATGAGATCATCATAAACCAGATAGCCTCAGGCAACATATATGCTGACTTCAGACACATGAGCAAGCCCAGTCAAGATCAGTCATGCTTAACACAGACCAGAAGAACCATCCAGCTGAACCCAGGCTAGATGGTTGACCTACAGAATCATTACCTAAATAATTGGTGGTTGTTTTACGCCACTAAGTTTGAAGCTGTTTGATATGTGCCAGAAGTTAACTATTTACACTGTGGCATCCCATAATGACTCAGAAGACAAGGGTCCTGCCTCCAACTCACTGTGCAACCTTCAGCAATCACTGGACCTTTCTGGTATACCTAGTTCTTGCGCTATAAAATGAGGACAGTCAATTAAATTATCAAACTTAAACAAGCATTAAAAACTCCTTCCAATTCTGTCACATTCTGTGATTCTAAATCTCAATCACAAATAAATACTCATGAGTGCAGTTAATATTCTATGAACTGAGCTGAGGCATAGCTGAGTCTCTGGAGTTTTCTTGCCTCGAGGCAAGAGATTCTGAGATTTGCTTACCTGACATATGAACATAAAAACAAAATGCTTCTTCAGCATTTTATGATCTTGTTGGACTCCTAGGCTAAAATATGAAGTTGAAAAAAGCTGACCAGAAAGAAACTATAACTGATCCTGGCATGCAAAGAAAGGAAATTACTATCAACATCTAAATCCAGAAAGAGCTTTCTGCTGGGATGTGAGGCTTTCAGAAAATTCAAAAACAGGGTTGGGACTATGCCTTGTGGAAGAGAAAGCCCCCAGATTGCAAAAGGAAGAAAAATCTTAATGAATCTTATGATCTGCAGAACTCCCATATTTTTATTTATCTAGAAAGTGACCCAATGGTTTTCGTTTTAAAAGTTACCTAGCAAAAACAATGGAAAAGGGAGCAACATATGTTGGTTTTCTTTGTTTTCTTCAGTGATTGAAATAAATCATAATGACCATCTAAATGCTCTCTGAATGGAACTGATATTTCACAAAGTTGTATTCTTGGAACTGGGGCTGGAAGCAATAAAGGGTATATATTAGCCAAGAGTAATTTTATTTTTCTATTTCAGTATCATTGCTTAGAAGGACCCAATACTGAGGTTGCTGGTGCATCTGGGAATAAGTTTGCAGGAGAGAAGCAGGGAAAATGGATACTTTTCCAGAAAAGAGTTATTAGCATGAATTTCACAAACGGGACTATGTAAACCCTGGGGTTACTGCCTGAGTGTACCCAAGCCCACAGAATCCACTGGCTGTATCTTCCAGGAGCATAATTTTTACTTGAAGGGTAAAACATCGAACAGCAAAATTTGTCCTTCTTCCATCATGTGTCTTCAGGAGTACCTCCTTCATCAGGGATACTGATGTGACTAAGGGTGAAAGGCCAATATTAGACAATCTAAAATATCCACAGGGTAAGCATTTTAAAGAAAATGCTGAGTAAAAATGCTGATTTTCTTTCCTGAGTAAAGAAAATCATCAAAAGCACTACATTTCCTCTGAGAGATGGTCTGGGGCTAAAATGTTGGTTCCTTATCTAGACATACCTTTATACCTTCCTGGACCTGAGAAGCAATTCTCAAGATAGACCTTTGTTATTGTTGTTTTCCAGTCACTAAGTCATCTCCAATTCATGGACTGCAGCATGTCAGGCTTCCCTGTCCTTCACTATCTCCCGGAGTTTGCTCAAACTCATATACATTGAGTCAGTGATGCCATCCAGCCATCTCATTCCTCTGCTGCCCCATTTTCCTCCTGCCCTCAAATCTTTGCAGCATCAGGTTCTTTTGTAATGAGCTGGCTCTTGGCTTCAGGTGGTCAAAGTATTGCAGCTTCAGCATCAGTCTTTCCAGTGAATATTCAGGGTTGATTTCCTTTAGGATTGACTGGTTGGATCTCCTTGCTGTCAAGGAACTCTCAAGAGTCTTCTCCAGCACCACAATTCGAAAGCATCAGTTCTTCAGTGCTCAGCCTTTTCTATGGTCTAACTCTCACATCCATACATTACTACTGGAAAAACTATAGTTTTGGCTATAGGGAACTTTGTCAGTAAAGGCCTGTATCTCTCAAAAGCCATTCAAGGAACTTGTTTAAAAAAAAAAAAAAAAAAACTAGTCATGCATTCATCTTAGGAAACACTACTTAAGAACAAGGAAAGAATTTCAGTGAATCTACCCAATGGTTACCACCAAAGTGTATGTTTCTGATCTTAAGGAGCTCGATCACTGACAATAGAATGATTTGATAAGTTGAAACTTCACCCAGGCGCCTCTCCTCTTGGCTATTCTTTAGTGTATTTATTTTTTAGAAAACATTTTCTTGAGCCTTGACTTTGAGCCAGGACTCTTCTGGGCACCTGCAGTTCAAAGGTCCCTCTCTGGTGGAGCGGATGTCCACCTGGGGAGAAAACATCATATGAGTAAGTACATTAACATTTTTACAAGGACCTCATACTCTTTAAGTGTGTATCAAGTCATGTCCACCTTCATGAGGTTTCATAGAAAAAACAAAAGTAATCTCAATCATTTTAAAATCTGCATTGTTGAACCAACCACTTGTAAGCTGTTTCCATTCAAATCTATATAGTATCAGAGTCTATCACGGCCCAAAGAGTTGTCATCACTTTTGATCCATCTCCTTTCATTCTGGGTTATCTGACAGTACAATTCAATTACAGTGCAAACAAATTGCAGAGAGAAATTGAAGAGTTTACCAAAGATGTAAGATTTTATGAAGTTGATGAGAGAAATACTTAAACTTCATGCCAAGCAAATGACAGATGGGCCTCTTGCAGTTCATCAGGTAACAAAGGGAAGGGGCGGGGATTGGCAGAGGTGATGAACCGGTGGTCAAAACAGAATGGCTGGGCCATCAAGTGGTTTAGGAAAGCCTTTAGAAGCTCTAAGCTCTTTTTGCAATAAGCAGCTTTCTTTATGTTTGTGTTGTGAAGATATAAAGAAACATGAAACTAGAGAAGCCATATCATGCCACTATTCAATTTTGTCATTAAAAATTACATTCCTCAAAAGTATCAACACATAACTTTGTTCATTCTAAAACCACAGTGTGTGATGGAAATGACTCTAAAACTGGAAAGAATAAGATTAAAATAAATTTATTTTTATGGTGTATAGGTTCAGTTTTCAAGCTAAAGTCTGAATCCAAATCCCCTCTGTTGCCTATGAAATATTGGCTCCCTTGTTAAGTGAACTTGCTCTTTCCAGGTATGATTACCCATGGGTAACAAAGCCTCTTGTCATCACACTGGTGTAAGTGTTCTAAAGGAGACTACAGAGGGCTCTGAGACCCCTTAGCTAGTCTAGGGAAGTGAACCACAGCTGAGACTTGAGAGATAAACAAAGACTAGGGGTGAGAATATGCCTGGAGTGGGTCACAAGGCAGGCTGGCAAGGTCTAAGAAGTAAAAGAAAGCCAACATGGCCAGAGGCAGGTACAGGAGATGAGTCTGCAGATGTGGGAAAGCACCAGGATGTTTCTTTTCACCAAAGGAGCAACAGGTCACCACTGCAGGATTTCAGGCAGGAAAGTGACAGATCTCTGATTTAAAGAAGCTCTTGTGGGTACCACATGGCAGGTACCATCTTACCTCTTACTAGCAAAGCCTCCCAGACTGGAATCGGACTTTCCAGCTTTAGGGCCCCACTAAGGGACACTGCTTCACTGCAGGTTTATAAGACAGTGATGAAGCCCAGTGAGAATGAGTGACCCACCTGACATTTTGTGTTGGGAGTCTTTAAGGTCTCCACTTCCAGTGATGAGACAGTACCAAGGACTGGAAATATCTTCTTACCTTAACCAAAAAATGAAGAAGATGCCAAAACAAAAATTTTTTTCAGAACTTGGGCAATAGGCAGCACAGCCAATGATCCCTGAAAGAAGGGAAATAAGTAAAATGAGCCCTGTGATTGGCCCAGATTGCCGCTGGAGTTTCCAGACCATGGCATGAGATGGGGAAACTCAAACAAGCCCAGCAATATAGCTGAGTTGAAGAGACACAGTTATGAATTTGGGGAGGCCAAGGTGGCTGGAATTTGAAGGATGGGGTACCTATGAAAAGACAGAGGCACAGAAAGGAGAAAGCTACAGAAAGAACTGTCAATTTACCTGCTCCCCTTGAGTCTTTAGCTGAGTGCTGATCAGTGCATGCATGTGAGAAAGCTACTCAAGAAGATGGAGGGGAGAGGGTGGTGAAACAGGATAGGACCAAGCAGGACAATCACCAGAGTTCACACTTGGCTGGGAAGAGTCTGTGTTCCCATCAGCCAGAGAGGAACACTCATAATATACAGGCACCAAGGAGGTATCAAGATTGCCACAAGAAATATTAATAACCTCAGATATGCAGATGACACCACCCTTAGGGCAGAAAGTGAAGAGGAGCTAAAAAGCCTCTTGATGAAAGTGAAAGAGGGGAGTGAAAAAGTTGGCTTAAAGCTCAACATTCAGAAAACGAAGATCATGGCATCTGGTCCCATCACTTCATGGGAAATAGATGGGGAAACAGTGAAAACAGTATCAGACTTTATTTTGGGGGCTCCAAAATCACTGCAGATGGTGACTGCAGCCATGAAATTAAAAGATGCTTATTCCTTGGAAGAAAAGTTATGACCAACCTAGATAGCATATTCAAAAGCAGAGACATTACTTTGCCGACTAAGGTCCGTCTAGTCAAGGCTATGGTTTTTCCTGTGGTCATGTATGGATGTGAGAGTTGGACTGTGAAGAAGGCTGAGTGCCGAAGAATTGATTCTTTTGAACTGTGGTGTTGGAGAAGACTCTTGAGAGTCCCTTGGACTGCAAGGAGATCCAACTAGTTCATTCTGAAAGAGATCAACACTGGGATTTCTTTGGAAGGAATGATGCTAAAGCTGAAACTCCAGTACTTTGGCCACCTCATGAGAAGAGTTGACTCATTGGAAAAAACTCTGATGCTGGGAGGGATTGGGGGCAGGAGGAGAAAGGGACAACTGAGGATGAGATGGCTGGATGGCATCACAGACCTGATGGACGTGAGTCTGAGTGAACTCCGGGAGATGGTGATTAACAGGGAGGCCTGGCGTGCTGCGATTCATGGGGTCGCAAAGAGTCAGACACGACTGAGCGACTGAACTGAACTGAACTGAACTGAAGGAGGTAACCAAAAGGGTATTTTTGTCTCAGTACTAGAGAAAAATTAGCCCGGGTCTAAAGATTGCTTTTTCCCACCCAACAAAGCTTAAAAACAAATCCTAGAAATACCAAATGGTTTCTAAAAAATTTATCTGTATCCCAGAACAAAGCCAAGAATATTTAAAAGAATACAAAATGTCAAGCACCACCCGTGGTAAAAAGTGACAATGTCTGACATCCAATCAAAAATTATCGGGCATGCCAAGAAGCAAGAAAATTCAATCCATAATGAGGAGAAAAATCAATCAATAGAAACAGACCCCCAAATGACACAGATGATAGAATTAGTAGGTAAGAGGCCAGCTCTCTCATCTGAAGACTTCCACAAGAATAATCACTGTAGAGAAAGGCACAGAGGGAAGTGGTCTTGTGATAGCCATCAAATGAAAGGCACTAGAACATCAAGGGTAAGAATGAGTCTACACACATGGTTTCAATCTCACCTCAAGTTTCCTAGAGCTCAGAACTTCCTCTCAACAGAGACTGATGGTTCTATTACAACTTTTAGACTGAGTGGAACTCATTTCAATTATTCAGTCATTTGAAATTAGAATATTCCTTGAGGGACAAGAAAGGCATGAGTAAGTCTGGGCAAAGTCCATTAGAAAATCAATCTATTTAGCAGCCTTTCAAAAATATTCTATCGAGTGTATTATCAGGCATTAAATCAGCATAACTTTTTATTAGAAAGATAGAATATTCTGGTTCGGCAACAGCTCTTATTCAAACCTCTACTTCACTTCACTATCTGTTATCTACTCTGCCATCCATATCTGCTGTTTAAATCATGAGGAAAAATTATTTGAAAGACAAGCCCTCTATGACAACTGAAGAATTTTCTCCATTGTAGTGATTATATTATTGCTGAGCTGTGTTAACATATAAATTCTTTTCTAAAGTCAAGTGTAGGAATACAACATCAGGAGCTAGCAATTTAAAACGCGAAAAATCTCAAAACATATTCAAAATGACTAGTTGTGGGAATAACTTTTCCCATAATGGGAGCACAGGTAATCTTTAACATCCTCTGACTATAAAGTGGGAACCCAAATTCTCAGCCTTGACTTTTCCAGGTGACTTTATTCCTCTTATTTTCTTTCTTTGATGCTTGTATTACAACATAATATATGCTTGCTCTAACAAATAAATCCATGAAAGATACCAAAGGAAAAGCTAATAATCTTTCAACCACATTCACAACCCATATTAATACCCAGGAGGACATTGTCCGTATCTATACAAATGCAGTTTGATTACAGATACATGTATGGGCTTGGTTTGGTTTGATTCTATTTTTACGAATATAAGATCATACTCCAGCTATTACTTGAGAGTGTGCTTCTGACACTTAATATATCAGACTACTCCACATTAACACTCTAATTTATTATTAATCATGATTGATTAGTTTATCAATCTTGTTTTAAAAGACTTATTTTAGATTGTTGGTGTTTTTTTCTTTCTTTTTTTGCTATGACAAATAATCCTAGAGAAAAATATCCTTATTTGTCTGTCCCAGAAGCAGAAAATCCAGAGGCCAAACTGCCTGTAGATAAGATTTCCTCAAAGCATATTATATGGTCAAACGTATGTATGTATATATTCTTAATAGCTACTGTCAGATTACTTTCTTTAAAACGATAAAGTTTGCAATAATACAATGTATATCAGAAATGAATTACAGTGCCAGGACCCTTTCAACTGTCCTCAGGAAGTTTGAAAGAGTTACTTAACCTCTCAGAGCAGCCCCTCCCCCACAAATGGTAATATAATAATATGCACATGAGAATGGTCAGGGTACACTCAACATATGGAAAGTGTTGAGAGTATTATTATTGGTGTTTTTAATATCATCATAATTAATCTACTATCTTTTGAGATTAGTCAAGTGAAGGTTTTAAATTACAAGCAATGTCATGTTGAGATAAAACAAGATGCATTTATCCCGGCATCCAGGAAAAATAGAACTGCCTATTAAATGATCCTTATAGTGTTACAAAAAACTGTATTGTTTTAAAGCCTAGTATTAGAACAGTTTGTTCACGAGTTGTTTCTATTTGGGGGCTACTGTTCCACATCTTAACTCCTGTCTAGTTTTTTTGTTTGTTTGTTTCTTTACTACTCCCCTTCAGAAAAGTGCCTTGAAAAAGTTCCTTTAGAAGATCAATCATTGTCAAGAAGACCATGCAGAGACCAGCCTTTGCAACTTAAACTGACCAGAGTGGTGTTGGTGAAGACTCAAGACCCTAGTGAAACCATCCAAGCGAGGGAGGTAGGTATTGAGGCTGGACAAGCACAGGCCCTGGCAGTAGCAAGGCCTGGGATGACCCCTGTCCCTATCAGAGTGTGACCTCAGGAAATCATTCCACTTTTCAGAGCCTCTGTTTCTTCATCTGCAAGTTGGATATAAGAGTATCTTCCCCAGCACTGTGGCTATGAATGTTTTAATGGAACATTCCCTAAGGAAACTGTCTACAGGTGAGGTCAATGTGACCAATAGTCACGCTTCAGGAAAGCAAAGATGGGACACATGGTCAGAGGTCCAGACTCAATGGGTGGGTGCCGGGATTGTCTTCACCCTAGCAGAGGGCTCCTGGGAAGATCTGCAGTCAGGATGGCCCATGGTCTCTCTTTCAGCATCTCCAGCATCGTCTCCTGGCCTCCTGTTTTCCCAGATACAAGAAGGACAGAGAGAGAAACCATGTGACTAGATACACATGGTCAGCATCCTCATTGTCTGGTTGGTTTGCAGCCATCTCTGCCTGTTTGAGCTCAACCCCAGAGCCCAGAAAACTCAGCTGGAGGCTCTGATTCCTGGCAGGATCTGACCCCAAATCTCTTCTCGCTGGGAACCTCAGGCTATGACCAGCTCCAAAAGAACAGTCATTTCTGAGAGGTTGGCTTCCTTCGTCCCTACTTCTTCCCAGCAGGTGAGCTGGAAGCATAGCCCCACACTGTAAAACCCAATATCCCGAAATAGACCTTGGCAAAATCATCTGTCAGCATCCTCTCCTAGTCCCCACCAGGCCCCCAGGGCCTCATCAGGCCTCGTGAAGCCAAAAGCCATCACTTCGCTTTCGTCCCTATTGTAGTTTCTAAGAAAACAGGAGGAAGCCTGCATTTTCTATATTACACAGCAGTCTCAGCCATTTTCTGATGTTTTCATGATGACTGGAAAGGCCCAAGGGTGTCATCCAAAGTGGAAAGGGTCACTAGGAGAGAGAGAGAAGGTAATCTCATTCTCTCTCTCTCTCTCCCCATCTCCATCCCCCAAGGAGGCCAGTCCTGTCTGTCTCACTTTGAAGCACAGGAATTCCAGAGCTGGAGGTACACACTCTGAGAAGGCCACAACATCTAGAAATCTGTTTGTTTTAGCCCAGGAACCATCTCGCTCTATCCACAGGCCATGCAGGATTCTGCCATTAGCTAATAATAGCATTACCAATCCTGAAGTGAAAAGGAAAAAAAAAAAGACTCTAATACTTCGTCTTAGCAGCTGATAATGCAAAACAGGGTGGCATTTGGAGGCCTAGGATGATGCCAGTCTCCAGGGAGAGAAAGGTGTTAACTTCTAATAGCTTTTCAGTAATAGCCAAGCATCTGCAGTCCCCTATAAAAAGGGGGTTTTTTAAAAATTAATCGAGCTGAATGTGCTTCACACTGAGGAGAATGCCAGATTAATAAGTGCATTAAGGGCCGCTTTGGATTGGAAATAATTATGGATGATGACAAGGAGCAGAGGGGGCACGGGTACGCTCACAGGAATGCATTTTAAAAAGCAGTTTAAAGAGCCTTCAGATGTTGGTATTATCCTGCATGACCAAATTAAGAGCAAATGAGAAAAGTTTATCTGGCATTTTGGAGTATTGAAAGGGCTTAGTGTTATAAATTATACAGTATGAGGATAGGAAATGGTGAGTAAATTCACGTTAAATATTATTGGCAGTTTAAATAGCAACTGCTTTATAAAGCATTAAATACTTTAATTTGGAATTAAAAATCCAAACCACAACATCCCCCAACACCAAAAATATTTCAAGATTGTTTCAGTTATTTATTTGCCAGCCCAATAATTAGAAGTTGCCTTGATCAGAAATTAATCTCCACCATGTCCAATTTGAGCTATCAGTCTTGCATGAGTGTGGTCGGTCTGTGCCTTGGAACTGGTTTAGAACTCATAAGACAGGAAATGCCAAATGCTCTTCCAGTATCTTAATGAGTCATTGGAAGAACACATCGTAGTCACAGCCTGGGCTGAGGTTTATCAGTATTTAATCTAGCTCCACTTCAGGCTTTCCTTTCTGGCAGTGCTTCAGATAGCCAAAACTGGCCAGAGATGGAAACTAGGAAATGCAAGTTCACAGTTAGGCATGTTTCAGCAAGTGATATGTCTGTGGTGAGAGAGAGTCACTCATGCCATGGCGGTGGCTTCCCTAGAGGTCCAGCACTGTATCATGAACACTCTCATCTTTGCTGATGGGTGGGTGCCTTTCCTGAGAAACAGTTTGGCAAAATTTCATAAAATTCTTCAAAAGATATATACTTAACAATCCAGTTTCTACTAGCTTGTCCTACTCAGATAAGAGCACAAAGACGTATGTCCAAGTATATTTATTGCTTCATCACTACTAATAACAAAAGCAAATATTAAGTCATCTAAATGCCAAAAATAGAACATACTTTTTAACAAGGCACAACACACACATAAAATATAGTGCAATTATTTTCAAATTATGTTGTGGATTCCTGGTTTCCACTTATAGATGGAAAGACGTAGAAAGAGCTTCGTTCCTATTATTATAAGAAAAAAAAAATTACACAAAAGTTGCAAGATTGCTACATTTCTTAAACCCATCAGAGACCTGAGGTCATGGGATAGCCAACCACCTGAAAATCTGGAGAAAGATGGTGCCTAGAGGGAGAGATAAAGCAAGAGCACTAGCTTAACTGGGGCAGACACAGACAGACACCTAAGAAGGAAAAAAAGAGAGACAGAAGAAATATATGAAGAAATAAAAGCTAAGAATTTTCTAAAATTAATGACAGACACTAAACTACAGATCCAGAGAGGTCAGAGAACACCAAGTAAGATACATTCAAGAGAAAAGCAAAATATACTACCTAGGTACATAAGAAGGAGGGGGAGGAATCAAAGAAAAAATTCTGAAGACAGCCAGAGAAAAAGACTTCTTAGCTACAGAGGAAATAAGAGAATAATTACAGCACTTATCAGAAACCATGCAAGGAGAAGATAATGAAGTGATATCTTTAAAGTACAGAAAGCCAGAAAAACACCTGTCAACCCAGAATTCTGTATCCAGCACAATTTTTTTTTTTAATGAAAGGGAAATAAAGACATTGTCAGGGAAACAGAAAATTCATTGCCAAGACATTTATACTAGAAGAAAAGTGAAAGGAAGTCCTTCAGGTCAAAGGACTATGATATCAAACAGAAACTTGTCTCTAAACAAAGATATGGAAAAGAGAAGGTAAAATGAAATTTATTTTTCTTAACTTTAATTTTTCTAAAAGATAACTGACTAAGGCAAAATATAGTAGCAGTGTGTTACGTGTTTATAACATATGTTAATGAAAACTGTATGCAAATGTAGTACAAAGAACTGGAGGGAGGAATTGGGAACACTATATTGTTGGAAGTCCTTATACCATACATGAAATGGTATATTATTTGAAAGCAGACTCTGATTAGCTAAAATGCATATTTTAAACCCCAGGGCAGCTACAAAACAATCTAAAAGAGGTATAGATTATAAATCAATAGAAAATAAAAATAAATTTATTTAAAAATACTCAACCTAAAAGAAAGCAGCACAAGGAAAAAAAAAACAAAAACCCTCAATCTGAATCTTTCATTGTATACAAAAATGAACCCTAAATGGATTATATGCCTAAATTTAAATATAAAGCTATAAAATTTATAGATGAAAACAGGAAAAAATCATTGTGAACTAGGGTTAACAAATATTTCTTAGATATTATAATAAAAGCACAATCTATAAAATAAAAACATCTGATAAATAAGCCTTATTAGAATTTTAAAACTTGTTCTGCAAAAGGCACTGTTAAGAAAATTAATATACTAGTCACAGAGTAGGAAAAATTTTCAAATCACATTTCTGATATAAGATTTGTATCCAAAGTAAGTAAAGAGTTTTCAAAACTCAACAATAAGGAAACAACAATGTAGTTTAAAATGAGGCAAAAGACATAAACAAAAGATATTTTAAGGATGATATAAATTATATTAAAAAGTTATAAACAAAAATGTTACCCAAGAAGACATGAAAATGACAAGTAAGCTTATGAAAAGATGTTCAACATCATTAGTCATTAGGAAAATGCAAGTTAAAATCACAATGGGATGCCACTTATATGTCTAATAGAATGGCCACAATTTTTTAAATTTTGAAATGAAAATTCCAAGCATAAGTGAGGATTCAGAGAACTGGAACTTCCATACATCATTGGTGGGAATTCAAAGTGGTACAACCACTGTGGAAAACAGTTAGACAATTTCTTACAAAAGTTAAATATGCACACAACATGGTTGAGCATTTCCATACCTAGGTATTTATCCAAGAGAAATAAAATTTTACATCTAACACACACACAAAAAAAAACCCTGTGCATAAGTATTTAAAGTAGTTTTATTTGTAATTGCCCAAACTGGAAATAACCCATATATATATTTCAACTGCTGCTGCTGCTGCTAAGTCACTTCAGTCGTGTCTGACTCTGTGTGACCCCATAGACGGCAACCCACCAGGCTCCCCCATCCCTGGGATTCTCCAGGCAAGAACACTGGAGTGGGTTGCCATTTCCTTCTCCAATGCATGAAAGTAAAAGTGAAAGTGAAGTCGCTCAGTCGTGTCTGACTCTTAGCAACCCCATGGACTGCAGCCTACCAGGCTCCTCCTTCCATGGATTTTCCAGGCAAGAGTACTGGAGTGGGGTGCCACTGCCTTCTCCGATATTTCAACTAGTAAACAGAAAAAAAAATCAACCTGTGGTACATCCATAATGTGGAATGAAAGAAAATGAAAGTGTTAGCTGCACAAGTGTCCAACTTAGTGTGACCCCGTGGACTGTAGCCCACCAGGCTCTGTCCATGGAATCCTTCAGCAAGATTATTGGAGTGAGTTGCCATTTCCTCTCCATAATATGGAATACCCTTCAATAAAGTAAAGAAAATAACTCTTGATGCACGTAAGAAGGCGTGCAAATTTTAAATGTACTTGTTAAGTGATGGAGGTCAGACCCAAAAAGTGACATAGTGTATGATTCCATTTGTATGACATTATTAAAAAGGTAAAACTTTAGACATGGAAACAAATTGGTGGGACTACCATAAAGGGACTATGTAAAGACGTTGCTAGAGATGATGACCTGTTCTATACAATATTAAAATAATCTATGGGGCCATATAACTCCATGAATTTATCAAAAACCAAAGAACTTTACTCCATAAAGAGTGAATTTTACTGCATGTAACTTCAAAAACTGAGGGTACCCTCAACCAGAAGACCTAGCATAACAAGTCAAGCTGACTGTATTACAAATGAACTGAAGTGGGTGAGAAAAAAACAACTAACCTACTTCTGGAAACAAAATGTTGACTGGATATTTTTAGGTCAAAGACGAAAGAATTGTACACAAATACTATATTTTTGTTACAGGAAGAGTTAGTTATTCTGAAACTGCTTTATGGCTATAGATTAGTTGAACAATTAAGTCAACATATTGTAGATTATGAGAGCCTGGCTTCTCGTGTCAGAGGAAGTTAAAAATAAGGAAAGTGAGAAAGCTAGAATGAGCTCTGCAGTGTTGGATTTGAACAAGAGGTATCAGCACAAACTCAAGGGATATTTTTTAGGAAATGAAAATAAATGTGTGTGTGTGCACCAAATATATATCTCCAAGCTTTGTCTGCTGAATGGGCTTAGAAGCAAGTGAGGACATCTAGCCAGATCTTGATTTCTAAACACCACTCTCCAGTAAAATGAACTAAAGTTCCTGGGAGAACCAGTTGATTCTAAGACTGGTCATAGAAAATATACACCTCCAGGTGTCATAAAGTAAGAAAGTGTTCAAAAGAAGTTTGGGGAAGTGGAAGGTGGACCTGATGAAAAGGCATAGGAACCAACCAGAAAGTGCTCCCCAGGTTCAAACCAAAACAATTTGAGCAACAAAATAAAGGCAGCATTGGATTATAACCATAAAATAGAAAAAAATATCTATGGGGCCATACTAATATGAATAATCAACAGGAAAGGAAGGAAGAAAGGGAAGGAAAAATGAAGGAAGGAATGGAGGGACCAGGGTTGGTGAGGGGCAAAGAGAGGGAGGAAGAAGGAAGGACTGGCCTCCGTACTGAAGAATTTCAGTTAATAAATGAAGGAATGAAGCAATAGAAAATCATCATTAAAATATCACAGTAATAACTGCTGCAATTTATATCCACTGGTGGATGCTAAAGTCAGCAGACTAACATTGAGCAAAACAGGATAGTTGCAAACTCCCAAAGTATCTCCCCTAAGATTCATTCATTGCAAAGGGAAAAATGACTTTACACTTGAGGGACATCCAGCAGATCTCACTTTAACCAACCAATCAAGGTTAACATCGCCAGTAAGGGGACATAACACCATGCAGCCCCTGAAGATAAATGGGTGAGGAACACATGGGATGTTCTTACCAAAATAATACAACTTCAATCCAATCATAAGAAAACATCAGAAAAACCCAAATTAAGGGGCCATCTGCAAACCAACTGACCAGTATGCTTCAGTAGGGTCAAAGTCACAAAAATAAGAAGCTGAAGAACTGTCACAGATGAGACACTAAGACAAAATTAAATGCAATGTGGGGTCCTGAACTGGCTCTGGGGACAGAAAGGGATAATAGGGAGAAAACTGGAGAAGTCCAAATAAAGTCCGTAGTTCAGTAATATTAATTTCTGAATTTTGATCATCATGTCATGGTTGTGCAAGATATTAACATGGTTGTGCAAAGCTTGGCAAAGGCCATACAGGAGCTCTCTGTACTATTTTGCAACCTTTTCACTCTCTAAAATTATATCCCCCAAAACTTAAAAATTATATAGATGTAAATATGTATTTATGGACACAAAAGATTTTCACAACATTGCAGGAGAACAAGCAAATCACAAAATAGGCATCTATAAAATGCTTGCTTACTTATCAAGACAAGTATGTACATGCACATATTTCTTGTTCAAACGTGTATATACGTACATGTGTGCTATGTAACTTCAGTCGTGTCCGACTCTTTGTGACCCAAGGACTGTAGCCTGCCAGGCTCCTCTGTCCATGGGATTCTCAAGGCAAGAAGACTGGAGTGAGTTGCCATGCCTTCTTCCAGGGGATCTTCGCAGCCCAGACCCACGTCTCTTGTATCTCCTGTCTTGTCAGTCGAGTTCCTTGCCACTAGCACCACCTGGAAATCCCATAAACATGTGCAAACACCTGTTTATGGGCATCCCTGGTGGCTCAGATGATAAAAAATCTGCCTGCAATGCAGGAGATCCAGGTTCAATCCCTGGGTCAGGAAGATCCCCTGGAGAAGGGAATGGGAACCCCCTCCAGTATTCTTGCCTAGAGAATTCCATGGACAGAGGCAGGCTACAGTCATGGAGTCACAGAGAATTGGACATGACTGAGGGACTAACACTTTCACTTTCACATACCTGTTTATATTTATGATTGCATAAACGTATACATACTAATATATCATACACAAAATATAAAATAATATCAAAGTGGTGCCGTTTGTTTTGCAGAGTGAGTGGGATGGTGGATGGTACTAATTTTTTTCTTTTGTCTTTTTTTTTTCTTATGCCATTAATCAATTTTCTTGTGTATATTTGAAATTTTATCATTTCAATATTTATGTGTAATCCAAGGATGAAGCTGAATTGGGAAATCTGGGAAAGACCCAGCTGCAGGATTCAGCTCCAATGGGTGTGTGAAGATGCTGTGGTCACCGTCTTCTTTGAATCCAGTCTCTTTTGTTTTACTGCAGAGTATCAACACAGGCGATATTGGACCTTTCTCTCCTTCTTTGATTTCTCCTACCAGGTATCCGACCTCTACGGATGGGGTTTCTGAGATCTTCTGTTCCCCCAAATGCCGTCCATTAGCATTCTAAGGTCCCCAAGTCCTCTTGGCAGCTCAAAGCACAAACATCCTTGGGCACAGAGGAAAGTATAGAGAGGCGGTTGTTAAACTCTTGACCTCTTGGCAAAGAGGAGAAACAGCATAAGGAATTGGTCCAGTCACTTCCTTTATGATAGAAAAGGGGTGATGAAACAGATGTGACGTACATTTCAGACGTCAAAAGAAAATTGAATCCTTCATTCAAAATTTTCCATAATCTGAGTCCTCAGCTCCAAGACACAGAGGGTTTTTCCAAAGATTGGCAGTCATTTGTTTTACTCATTCTCTTTGGGAAATGATTCTGCCTGCTCAGATTTACAATAAATTTAACTTAGGCCCAATATGCGATGATTTCATAAGAGAAAGCAGATAGTAGAGGCTGAGGCAGGGCTTCCCTAGGAGAGGAGGAGAGACACAAAGAGGGCAGACGCCGCAGTCAGAGCCACTGCCTTTACATGACTCCTGACACAGCGGACACAAGCGCTGGCCCCTCGGCATTTCAAATCCAGCTTCTCAGAGATTTATTTTTCTCCTGAAACAATTTCTGGCAGCTTTTGATCTTCTAAACTGAAAGAAAAAAATCAAAGAAATCTGTTTCTCTAGAGTATTAATAGCAAAGGAATTTCTGGATGCTGCAAAGAAAGAAACATAATAGCATCTCGTTTTATTCATCTTCAAAGCAAACTAAATATAGTTTTAAAAACAGAAGCAGGATACCCTACAGATTTTAGAAGGGATGGAATAAACCTCTTTACACAAGAAAAGATGACATGAAATTTATCTTGAAGGACATTCACTGGGCTCTGGTCCGCTTAATACCTACAAGTGGGCTGTTAGAAGGGATGTAGTAGAAATATCCAGTCATTCGGGGAAATTGCAGGCTCCACTATTTTCATCAATATTGGGCATTGCTTCTCTTACCCTGCTGGGATGTCACTACCATCTGTCCCCCAAAGCACAATACAGGTGTCAGTCTTTTCTACGGAGCAGATGTCTAGCCAATGTACCTGAAAACCTGAGCAGCATCTTCATGTCTCCCATAATCAAAATTCAATCTTTATTCCCTCATCTGGTCACAAGTCTGGGAGTGGGAGTCAAAGTTATGTTTTGCATTTCGCTGGCTGCGGATGGCAAGGCACATGTGTGTGCAGAAAATAGTTCTAGAAGTGCAACTATGGGACAGATGTTTCTCTAGGCGCTGGAGATAACAGAAATGCTTGTGAGCAAGCGCAGAAGCTGATTTCTGATTGTGACATGCACTGCAAAAGAAAGAAATGAGAACACATGATGGAGAGTCCTAGTGGCATCAGTTCAGTTCAGTTCAGTTCAGTCACTCAGTCGTGTCCAACTCTTTGGGACCCCATGAATCGCAGCACTCCAGGCCTCCTTGTTCATCACCAACTCCTGGAGTTCACTCAGTCAGTGATGCCATCCAGCCATCTCATCCTCTGTCGTCCCCTTCTCCTCCTGCCCCCAATCCCTCCCAGCATCAGAGTCTTTTCCAATGAGTCAACTCTTCGCACGAGATGGCCAAAGTACTGGAGTTTCAGCTTTAGCATCATTCCTTCCAAAGAAATCTCAGGGTTGATCTCCTTCAGAATGGACTGGTTGCTCTCCTTGCAGTCCAAGGGACTCTCAAGAGTCTTCAGCACCACAGTTCAAAAGCATCAATTCTTCGGTACTCAGCCTTCTTCACAGTCCAACTCTCACATCCATACATGACCACAGGAAAAACCATAGCCTTGACTAGATGGACCTTAGTCGGCAAAGTAATGTCTTTGCTTTTGAATATGCTATCTGGGTTGGTCATAACTTTTCTTCCAAGGACTAAGCGTCTTTTAATTTCATGGCTGCAGTCACCATCTGCAGTGATTTTGGAGCCCCAAAAATAAAGTCTGACACTGTTTCCACTGTTTCCCCATCTATTTCCCATGAAGTGATGGGACCAGATGCCATGATCTTCTTTTTCTGAATGTTGAGCTTTAAGCCAACTTTTTCACTCCCCTATTTTACTTTCATCAAGAGGCTTTTGAGTTCCTCTTCACTTTCTGCCATAAGGGTGGTGTCATCTGCATATCTGAGGCTATTGACATTTCTCCTGGCAATCTTGATTCCAGCTTGTGTTTCTTCCAGTCCAGCATTTCTCATGATGTACTCTGCATATAAGTTAAATAAACAGGGTGACAATATACAGCCTTGACGTACTCCTTTTCCTATTTGGAACCAGTCTGTTGTTCCATGTCCAGTTCTAACTGTTGCTTCCTGGTCTGCATACAGATTTCTCAAGAGGCAGGTCAGGTGGTCTGGTATTTTAGGATGCTAATTTACAGAGGGTCTGTCAAAGGAGGAGACTCTGAGCTAAGAGTAGAAGGCTAAGATGCCAGCCTTGCAAAGACCTGGGGGAAGGCTGCTCCAATCAAAGGAGCAGTAGGTGCAAAGGTCCCGAGGTCTTACAGCAGCCCTCCCATATGCCACATCAGCACTTACCTTTCTGGCACACATCTACAGTGCTCTATTGCAAACCCCCAAAAGTTTCTGCCTGAAGGCTCTCTGTTGGATGGTGCCTTGAACAGATCAGAAATGCCAGGAAATGAATGTCCCTAGGAACAGCCTTCAGCCAACTCCCTATAGGAATTGATGGGTAAATACTCAAGCTTCCTCATCCTTATAATTCACCATCAGGACTGAGTTCCAACTGCTCTCAGCAATGAGCCGCTGTAATGAGACACACTTGGCTTCCTTTCCTTTCTTCCTCAGCCTTACCGCTCCACTCTGCCTCTGTTGCTTTCTAAGATCACCTCCCACATCAACTGCTAGGACTCAAATTGCTAACCTCAGAGCCTGCTTCTGGGGCATACAAACTGAGAGGCTGGAAAGGACTTGGCTGGTGAGTAGAAAGATGATTGGCCCTCAAGGAGGCCAGAGGGGATAAAGGGGGTGAAATGATGCAGGTGCTTGACATCTTTAGAGGCAATTTGTGTCTCCAGTGGTTTCAAAGTGGGAGAATGTTTTCCTCTGCCCAATGATCAACTGCTCTTAGCCAAAGACTGGCCTTGAATTGATTCTGTATCCCAACATGCCCCTCTCCCTCCCCTTGACCCTGTTCCTCCCGAGCATCATGGACCATCTAGTTCAGAGTCAACTCCATAGGGTCAGGAACTTTGGTTTGTTCATGGCTGTAACCTTGGTACCTATAGCACTGTCTGGCATTCAGCATGCAGTGTGCAACAAATATTTACTGGATAAATGAATCCCACAAATAAGGAAAGCAGGAGTCAGAGAAGGTAAATTGTTTATATAAGGTCATACCCAATGTCGACTGGAGTACTGGTTCTAGAAGGCAGTCTACTGCTTCTAAGAAGATTTTGCTACCCTCCCCAGCCTCTCAACTCGGTGTTGGTCTGGTCTGATAATTGATCTTTCATGGAAACCTGATGAACACCCTCCACCAAAGGACTCTACAAAATTTTGTCATCTCCTGGGAGAGTTGCAGGACAGGGCAAGAGCTCAACAAAAGTGCATCAGCTTTGGAGCCACCCTGGCCGAATTTGGGTCTTGATTCCGACCTCAGAGTAAGCTCCATGACCTTGACCAGAGACAAACCCTCTGAGTTCCGGTGGGATAGAGACCAGCTCATGTTCACAGTAAAGAGAGGGACATTAGGGTCTGAGGAGGGAAGGTCTGACTTTTCCATTTTCACGTGGCTCCTCTTTCTTCCTAGAAGAAGCCTGGAACATCCAGTAGGAAGTTCCTCACAATTTTCACGTAAATGACCTGAAGAATAAATACAGGTTCATTTTTAATCGATCGTTACGGGTGGAAGGGACCCACACAAAATACAGCTGCAAACAGTTCAGATTGAACATGTTAAAATGTATTATACATTTGGAACTAACGAAAGATCGAAATCATTCTGATCAGATTTTTATCACAAGAGTTACAGAGGAGAAAGGGATGAATAGACAGAACCGAGAGGATTTTTAGGGCAGTGAAACTATTCTGCATAGTACTATCACAGCTGATAGCTGTCATTCTACCTATGGTCAACCCGATAGGATGTACACCACCAAGAGTGAGCCCTAATGTAAGCTCTGGACCTAGTGTGATGATGCATCAATGTTGCTTCATCAGCTGTGACAAACGTGTCATCATGGTGGGAGAGATCTATGGTGGGGGAGGTCTATGGTGGGAGAGGTCTATGGGGGGGGGTCTATGGTGGGGGGGGTCTATGGTGGGGGAGGGTCTATGGTGGGGGAGGTCTATGGTGGGGAGAGGTCTATGGTGGGGGGTCTATGGTGGGGGGTCTATGGTGGGGGGGTCTATGGTGGGGGGTCTATGGTGGGGGGGTCTGTGGGGGGTCTCTGGTGGGGAGGTCTCTGGTGGGGAGGTCTCTGGTGGGGGAGGTCTCTGGTGGGGGAGGTTGTGCGGGTGTGGGGACCAAGGAGCGTGGGGGAAATCTGTACTTTCCATTCAATTTTGCTGTGAACCTAAAACTGTTCTAAAAAATTAAAAGCTAATTAAGTTTTTAAAATCTACCACACAAAAAGAGTAACACCCACAGAAGAGAATTCCAGCGGAAACTGTCACAGTTTGTGTAAGTTGATGAGGACCAGAACAATTGGTCAGTGAAGCAAATTTTCATTGTAAAGTCTCCCTAAGGAGTTGACTCTGTTGAAAATGGACGAAAATCAGGACCTGTGTAACCAAGTAAACCGTGTTTAGCTAATCCATTAAACTGGCTTGGCAGAGTGTGCCTCCTGTCTCGTTTGGCAAATACATCTGTTTTTGTATCATTCTGTATTTTTTAATGTTTGTGTAAACAAAGCTGCAGTCAGAGAATTCTAGGGCTCAACAACCGTAGGATTTATTAATACATGTTCACAGGGTCAAATGGCAAGGTGCAAGCTCCCTGTACCTTGCACGGGGCCCTGGCTGCAGAGAAAACTCATTTGTCCATTCACCAAGCATTTGCTGAACTCAGATTTGCTAGAAGCACTGAATGTCTGTGACTGGGGTGAAATTTTCAGTCTCGGACCTCAGGAAGCTAGGGGTTGAGCAGGGAAGCCAGTCCTGGGTGTTGTGACGAGTCTTAGCAGCAGCTGCAGGGACATAGGAATGGCTCATTGGCTGGAGCAGGTGCTTGCAGGAGGCTTCGCTGAGGACATGACATTTGAACTGAGTCTTCAGAAAGAGTCCAGGGGCTCTAAGATGGCCAGGGACAGAAAGAGCATTCCGAGCAAAGAGAATCTTGCACTCTAGATGCATGAGAGATGCAGTGTTCAGAAACCTGTAAACCATTCCCTGGGTTAGACACAGAGAAGAGGGCAGGAGTGAAGGGCCTGGAATGCCTGACATCTTGGGCTTTCTTCTGCCGACAGTGAACACAACTGCATGGAAGGCCTAGTGCAGGGCCAAGGCTAAGGGGTGGGGGAGGCCAGTGAGACCAGGCAACTGAGTGGGGCCAGGATGGGTGCAAGGGCTAAAAGGTAAACTGAGGAAGCAGAATGGGGAGGAGTCAGGGGTAGCATCCAGGGCTGTCTCCAAAAGGCTCATTAAGGCCAATATGGGGTAGGGAAGTGCCGTGAGCCAGGAGTGGACACTCAGGAGGAAAAGAGAGTGAATCACACAAGATCATTCTGGTCAATTGTTCAGAAAAAATGTTGGCATCAGAATCCTTCAAACGAAACCTTAAGAATTAAAAACAATACACAGAGCTGCTTCAATGACTAAGGTGTCTTGGAAAGGTGTGGCGGGGGGTTGGCCTCCCGGGACTGCTGTTGGAAGGCCCCTGATGTGGGTCTGAGCCCCCTTTTCAGCTGAGGCTCAGAGGTGGGGTGTTTCCTGGCTCAGAGCACACAGCTGAGACAGCTCCAGGACCCCGCTCAGGGACTCCTGGAGACCTGCTCCTCCTTCCACAGCCAGGAGGCTGAGTAGTAATGAGGACTTAGCGTTCTTGGCCCCAAGTCCTGCCCAGCTGTCCTTCTGTCTGAGGATGTCTCGAGTCACAGAAAAGCCAAATTCCCATGAATCTCTCCTAGTCCTGGGACCCTATTCATACTCTAGCTGGGCAAATGCCCCATGACGTACTGGTTCTTTGCTGTTAGCATCACTTCTCCTAGAGACACTCATTATTCACACCCCCAGGTGCATCTGGCCCAGGTGGTAAGCAGAAAAAACTCGCGTCATAGCTCTGGCACCATCAGCTGTGTGGTCTTTGGAAAATCACTTAGCCTCTGAACCACAGATTCCTCCTCCACAAATCAGAGGTCATCATGCTACATCAAAATGCTGTAAGTAAGGATTTTTGTTGTTGTTTAGTCCCTAAGTCGTGTTCAACTCTTGACAACCGCATGGATTGTAGCCTTCCAGGCTTCCCTGCTTCCCCTGTCCGTGGGATTTTCCAGGCAAGAACACTGGAGCCAGTTGTCATTTCCTTCTCCAGAGGATCTTCCCAACCCAGGGATCAAACCTTCTCTCCTGAATTGGCAGGTGGATTCTTTACCACTGAGCAAGGCGGTCAGCAAACCCATGTTGTATCCTGAAAAATCTCTATGGGAACACAAGGGACCCATGATATTTTTCATGTGTCAAGGTTTCTGCCATAAGTAGCAATAACTTCTAAGACCATCACCACCCTTCAAACAGCCCTGGAGAGCCGAAGCAGGATATATTTAAAAAGAGGTGGGGATGAACAGGACCTAAGAAAAATCTTGCCTCTTGTTTGTCCCATCAGATCCTCACTCAAGATTCTATTTACTCTCAATTTAGGTACAACCGGAACAAACTTACTCATCTGTTTCCCAGCTCACAGTACTTGAGAAGTAGCAAACTAAAAGGTGAGGAGAGAATGACAAAGGAAAAATGTACTGAAAAGGATGAGACGGAAGCACTATTGAAAGCAGATGCACACCCTTCACCATCATAGCCTGGAGAGAGACAGAAAAAGTGCAGGAAGCCTGAGGCCATCAGGGTGCAATTGTTGATACACCCAATAGGGCCCTGAGCCAACCAAAGATAAAAACAGGAACAAAATATTAAATTAAGTACAGCACACTCACACTTTTTCAGAGACTCATAGCCTTTAAAATCAGCAGTTCCACTTCTAAAGCATACACCCTAAGAAAATAACCAGACTGGAGCACAGAGCTGTGTATACACAATATCTAATCATCACAGCACTCTTTTCAGTAATGGAAAAATTGGAAACACTCCAAACGTCCTTTAAAAGGTGATGAGCACTTTCGAGAAGGTTGTTGTATTTGCATATCATCCATTCTATGACTTTTATTTCCTTTTAAAAAAAATTATTTATTAATTTTCTGCTAAGTCTTTTTATTTTTTTAATTAAATTTCTTTATTTTAATTAGAGGCTAATTACTTTACAATATTGTACTGGTTTTGCCATACATCAACATGAATCCGCCACTGGTGTACATGTGTTCCCAGTTCTGAACCCCCCCCCACCTCCCTCCCCATACCATTAATTGAAGGATAACTGCTTTACAGAATTTTGTTTTCTGTTGAACCTCAACATGAATCAGCCATAGGTATACATATATCCCCTCCCTCTTGAACCTTCCTCCCATCTTCCTCCCCATCCCACCCTTCTAGGTTGATTCAGAGCCCCTGTTTGAGTTCCCTGAGACATACAGCAAATTCTCACTGGCTATCTATTTTACATATGGCAACTAAGTTTCTATGACTTTTCTTTAAACTGATTCACTCATTTTATTCATATAAATATAATTTCTTTAAAAAGTACTATATTATCCTAAACAGAATATTAGTGTCAGTTACCATAAATAGTAGTAAACACAGTGCAAAGAAATCATGTCATTATAATCTAGCTGGATGAGGCTACAGAACTGTAGAATGGAAAGTATGCTCCCTTTTTGCTTCCTGATTTAAACAAAACCATTATTTAAAAAGAGAGTTTGGAGGACTGTCAGGAAAGCTGATGGTAGACTCTCCAGGGAATCAAAGTTCATTTTGTTAGGTGTGGTACTGGCCTTGTGGCTGCATAAAAAGTATCTTCTTTTTTCTTTTTATAAGGAATGCATACTAAAGGATGCAGGGCTAAAATGACAAGATAACTGTATTTGCTTTAAAATATTTCAGCAAAATAAAGGATTGACAAAGCAAATGTGGCGAAATCTTGATCATTACTGAATCCAGGTGTCGGAAAATTTCCTTGCACTCTTCTCTCTACTTTTAAGTAGCTTGAAAATTTGCCTAATAAAAATAAACTTAAAAATATAAACAGGAAGTTCCCTTGTTCATGGGCCACCAGGGCTGACAAAGCTCTTGCCATTTTAAGAAGAGTCAAACTCTAATTTCTGTGCATATTAATGAACATTTTTATACACTGGCAATATGACCCTTTTGAGTTGATCTCTGTCTAGTGGGCTGCCGTCTGTGGGGTCGCACAGAGTCGGACACGACTGAAGCGACTTAGCAGCAGCAGCAGCAGGTCAGACTCAACAAAAATAAATAAAAATAATGCTGCAAATCCATACGTAATGACAAGGGAAGGGGTCCAAGACAGACTGCTGAATGGGGAAACATGCTCTAGAAGAAGAGTGTGTTGGGCTCCGTCTGCTTTATGGAAAACTGAAGGAAAATCCCCTGAGTCTGTGCGCCCAGAGACAGCCTGGAAGCTGAGACACTGAACAGTTATCTCAGGATAGGAAGGGTCCTCCTCTTGCCTTTGTTTGTATCTTTATGCTTTTCTGTTTATGTAAAATTTTTACTTTTTATAATTGAGTAGATACTATTCTTATAATCAGGCAAAAGGCTATTACCATTGTGAGGCAAAAAGAAGAAATCAGGAAAATATTTCTATCTGTATAATGAAATGATTTAAATATACACAAGGCTGCTTAACAGAAAATTAAACCTCCATTATTATCCCATGGCCTGTGACACTGCACATTTACTGTCCATGTCTGGCAAAGGTGCTGGAACAGGCCTCCTGTAAGCTGATCTCAGCCCCCGGGCCTGAGCAAGTAGAGGGAGCGGTGTCTGGTTTCCCTGACTTACCCCTTTGCTCACACCATGCCCCCTGCCTGCGGTGTTCTCTGCACTCTTCTGTGGCTCCCTCCCTCCCCACCTTGAGGCTCAGCTCCAGGAAGGCTGCTCTGATACCCTAGCAGGCATTACCTGGGTTTCTCCTTTGACAGGTGTCAATCTTCAGCCCATTTGCTGGGACCTGTCCAGGGCATTGGCAAGCAGAGGCCTCTTTCTGGGAGGGTTCACAGGCTCTGCTGGGTGCAAGGAGCCCAGCAGAGTGGACGGAACTCAGACATGCTTCCTGTCCCTTTCTAGGGTGGGTGACCTGGAGGAGTATTTCCCCTCCCTAAGGCCTCAATTTTCACAGCTGTAAAATGGGAATAAATGGTCCTAATAAATACACACCTCTCAGAAAATTAAATAAGATGGCCCTAAAAGAGTTGGTAATCTCTAAAGTGTTCAATTAAAAGATAATTTTTAATGTTAGTAGTACTATATAAATGTTTATTGGTAATGACAAGGACAAGATTAAGAACTTTATTATCTTTCAAAATCACGGGGACATATTTATTCTGATATTTTCAAAAAATTTCCTAAGGAAACTCACACTTTCAAAAATGTGTGAATAAGGGTGTTCATCAGTGTATAATAGCAAACATGGGGAACTATCTCCTATGGCCTGTCATGCAACCATTAAAGATGATAAAACATGTTGAGTGACTGAGGAAATGCTTATACTGTACTGCCAAATTTAAAAATCTAGCTCCAGAAGAGTACAATCTATTTTCATTTTTTAAATGTATATATGTATGTATATAGGGGCTTCTCAAGTAGCACCCGTGGTAAAGAAGCTGGCTGCCAGTGCATAAGAGAAGCAGCTTCAATCTCTGGGTTGGGAAGGTCCCCCGGAGAAGGACATGGGAACCCACCGAAGTATCCTTGCCTGGAGAATCCCGTGGACAGAGGAGCCTGGTGGGCTACAGTCCACAGGGTGGCAAAGAGTCAGACACGACTGAAGCAACTTAGCACACACATACAAACACACACACATATAGAGACAGAGAGAAAGATCTACAAAGAAAGAGAGAAACAGAGACATCCAAAACACTTCTAAAGAAAATCACTCCCGAAATGTTAACAGTTATCTCTGGATTAAGTGATTACAGATCACTTTTTCAGTCTTCTTTTTGTGTGTATCTGACTTTTCTAAATTTGTCTAAAATGCCTTTGTGTGGCGTTTCTAAGTTACCTTTTAACCATTCCTCTTCCCCCCACCACTACCTCTACCAAATGTCCCTCTCCAGAAGTTAATGATAAAAGACTGTCCCAGGCCTCCAGCCTCGGATTGTGAGGGCCTCCAAGGTCATGAGACAACCTCATAGACCTCTGGTGTCTATATGGAAGAGTCTGGTGTGATTTTCACCAGAGAGTGGACACGGTGGGTGAACAATTAGCCAGCTCTGGGCAGAGAAACTGCCCCCCAGGAGACTCACACAGGGACCATGGCCTTGGGAACAAACGGGAGCCTCTCAAACAAATTCCCAGGAGGCAGGTCAATTAGAAAACTTAGCCCCTAGGCCTCACCACCCCCTCTATCGTGTAACCTGATAGGCTGGATTGGAGGGTCCATGACGAGGGTAAACAGATGGGAAGAGACAGGTTGAAGGGCTGGGACTTTTCCTCCTCTCTCTCTCCCACTGCCCCTGCCTCCCCACCTCCTTGCCCACCTCAAGCCAGCTCTCCCCGCTCCCTCTGGGCTCCCCCATCTGCGCCTCTACCCTCGTCTCCACTGTATACCAGTCTCCTCTCCAAAACCTCCACAGTCTTTCTAGGAATCTTCCAAAGAGATGATACTGTAAAATGTCAGAACTGAAAATAACACTCTACTCTCCCACTTTCTAGTTGAGGAAACTAGTTCAAGGAGATTAATTAATGTGTCCAAAACCTCCCATCAAGTAGATGTATTAATAGAAGCCAAGATAAGAGCTCAGATGTCTTTGTTCCTAGGCCAGGGTGACTGTGACCTCTACCATTTCACTTCCTGCTGTCGGCTGAAAGCAAGCCCAGCACTGTGCTTAGGAGCATGGTCTCCAGGGCTGAACCCCTGGGTTCAAATTCCAGATCTTGTATGTACCACTAATGTGGTCTTGGGGCCCCAGTTTGGAAGCAAAACAATAGTAGTAAATACGTCATGTCTTTGTGTGAAGATTAAATGAGTTAAAGCATATTTAGAGGAGAACCTGGCAGGTGGTATATGTTATGGAAGCCTTTGCTATCTTGATAATTCTGTCAGCCAATTAATTGTATCTATGGCTAAGGTCTATGGCGATCACAAGAGTCAGACACGACTGAGCGACCCAGCACACACATACGTGGAAGAAGTCAGCAAAGGGCAGAGATGAACCAAATGATTCAGCCGAGAAAACACAGGAGCTTCTCGGATGGCAAAAGGTCAGAAACTCCATCTTCTTCAGGGGCATGTGAGGCCCAGGTCATCTGCTATTCGTCCCTGAAGTATTCACAGAGCCAGCAGAACGGAGTTCAGAAAACAGAGGCTCACACATATGGCTGTCCGTGTGTGCTAAGTCACTTCAGTTGTGTCCAACTCCATGCAACCCTACAGACTGGAGCTCACCAGGCTCCTTTGTCCATGGGATTCTCCAGGAGAGAATATTGGAATCTGTTGCCATGCCCTCCTCCAGGGGATCTTCCCGACCCAGGGATCAAACCTGAATCTCTTAGGTCTGTATTGGCAGGCGGGTTCTTTACCTCTAGCACCACCTGGAAAGCTTACAATAAACATTCATTTGCAATGCATGGAGGAAAAATGATACACCCATACTGCAGGGTCAAGATGGATGTCTGGATTAAGAAGAAGCAAAGGTCACCCCAACCTCCACCATACATAAAAGTCAATCCCAAATGGGAACAGACGCCTAAATTGTGAAAGTTAAACAATGAAGCCTCTAGACAATAACATGAGAGGATATCCTCACAGCCAAAAGATAGATAAGATTTTCTTAACAGAATGCAAAAATCATAAAGGAAAAGATTGATAAATTGGACTTCATTAAATTTGAGAATCTCTACAATTAAGAATAAAAATTTAAGAAATCCAATGTAGGAAATAATATTTCAAGGAAATAAGTCCTATGATGATTCAATCTTGTATCATCATTAGCATCTACTAAAATGTAGTTAACTTGAAAAAATTTGAAAATTTCCGATCAATAACAAAAATTTCTGTTCAGTTCATCTCTGTTTCATAAAGAAAATGAGAAGGCAAGCCTGAAAAATTCATATCCATAGTATATCAAGAACCAGAACTCATTAAGAAAAAGTCAACAACTGCACAGAAAAAGGGCAAAAGTCTTAAATGGGAAAAACAATTTTTAAGTGTTTATATAAGGACTTCCCCTAGTGGTTCGGTGGTAAAAATATATATATATGCCTGCCAGTGCAGAAAAACACGGGTTCAATCCCTGATCAGGGAGGATTCCACATGCTGTGAAGCAACCAGGCCTGTGCACCGCAACTGCTGCTGCTGCTGAGTCGCTTCAGTCGTGTCCGACTCTGTGCGACCCCATAGACGGCAGCCCACCAGGCTCCCCCATCCCTGGGATTCTCCAGGCAAGAACACTGCAGTGGGCTGCCACTTCCTTCTCCTACTGAAGCCCAAACGCCCTAGGGCCTGTGGTCCACAAGAGAGGCCACCACAATAAAAAGCGTGCACACAGCTACCAGAGGAAAGTCCTCGCAGCAATGAAGACCCAGCACAGCTTATAAATAAAGAGAGTATTCAAATAAATAGCAACCAAGTAAATGCACATTAAAATCATAATTATAGACTGCTATAGACCCGTCAGAACAATTTTTTAAATAAGATAATATCAAGTTTTGGCATGTTTGTGGAGCAATTAACGGATATGACAGCCTGGGCTGTCCATCAGTCCCCCAAATCACAGGGGTCAAGAATTACTCAAGCTGATGAAAATGAAAACGTGATTTAGGATGAGATAGCGGCTCCACATTTTTAAAACACTATAGGCTAGTGGCTCAGAGCTTGAGCTCTGGAGTTTGCCGCCTGAGTTCAAATCCTGCCTCTAGGTATATGAGATCAACCTGTTTGAGATCTCAGAGCTGTTTGATGCCTCTGAGGTCATGAGATCAGCATAGTGTATGTGCCTATCACATTGCTGGATAGGAGAGAACTGGGTTCTAGAAACACAGGTATGCTCAACAGAAAAATATTCTTTCATCTGTCCACTTGTGTGCACCAGCATGTAGAAGAGGGGATTCCGTTAATTGCTCCACAAACATGCCAAAATTTGATATTATCTTATTTAAAAAATTGTTCTGACAGAACTCCCTGGACTCCAGCAGAGAGATCGACGAAAGCATGTAGTCTTTCCTCTGTGGGGGCGGACACTCAGCCATGAAACCCTTGGCTCCAGAGAACCCTCTCCCCACCCTCTCCTGGACTAAGCCCTCCCCTGTCCCCAGCAGCCCTCTCCTCACCCCCTCCAGTGACAGATTGCCAGTTTCCTGAGGGTAAGCCATCCCAGCAACAGCCTCCACCCCAAGTTAGAAATGTGTGTGTCCTTTTGGATATAGACGACCATTTCTAACTTCTGCAGAGGCATTAGTGGAATCTCGCAATTGTTAAGTTTCACTCTCTTTTTTAAAAATACAACACATACACAAGCATATACTCACATATGGATGGCCAGATACTTAACTGCTGCCAAGATTCTAGATTTTGCTCTAGTCATCTCCCAGCTGAACCGCTGTAATTTGTTTTTGGCTGATCTTCCTTCATCTATCATGTCATTTGTCCTCTTCAAAATGTGGCCTCACATTTGGGCTGACCCTTCCCAGGTCTCTCACTTACCACAACGATGCTAATTATACCACTTCCCACTCACCTGTTGGGGTTAGATGCCCCTTCCCAGTGTCCCATTGTAAAAGACTTCTCATAACAGTCCCTTGGAGATAAGGCTCCACCAACAACTTCAATATTCCCCAAGCTCCAGTGTCTTTCGGTTATTGATGATGGCATCCAGACTCCCTGTGCAATGGTTCCATAATCAAGTCTTCAAACCACTAACCTCCCCCCTTCCACATAGATACATCAGCCATGCTCTTTCTGCTGTCACTGGAGATATTCTCTGTGTGTTCAGAGTCCCCTGGCCTGCCGGTTGTTTCGGCAATAAGTTAAGCTTGAAAGCAAGACCCATGGCTGAAAATATTGCTCAACAAAGCAATAAATCAGATCATTTTACATCATTGCCCGGATCCCATACCCACACTGCCAGACTCCTCTCGCAGATTCACGGATCCTGTCTCTAAGGCACGTTCCAAGGAAAGACAAGAGACTTCTCAGCCTTTTGTGTTGTTTTACCAAAGAGATTTAATGTTTCCCTTTACAGAGCCAACACTTCCTTGTGTGTGTTCAGCACGAGTTCCCGCCTGCCCTCCTTTCTGGTGACCAAATGTAAACAGCTCACCAGAAGGACAGCAAGAAAGTGTTAGTTTGTTAAGACTGCCCTAACCAACTGCCCAACCTTGGTGGCTTAAGACAATAGAAACTGGGACTTTCTGGGCTGTCCTGTGGTTAAGACACCACACTCCAATGCAGGGGGTGCAGGTTGGATCCTTGGTCAGGGACCTAAGATCCCACATGCCTTGTGGCCAAACACACACACACACACACACACACACACACACACAAACACACACACACACACACAACAGAAGCAATATTGTGACAGATTCAATAAAGACTTTAAAGATGGTCCACATTAAAAAAAAAAAAATCTTAACAAAGTAAAACAATAGAAATTTGTTCTCTCACCATTCTGGAAGCCAGAAGTACAAAATCGAGGTGTGAGCAGGGTCATGCTCCCTCCAGAGGCCCCAGGGGAGCACCCTTCCTTGCCTCTTCCAGCTCCTGGCAGCTCCCAGCATCCTCTGGCTCCAGTCTCTGCCCCCGCCTTCATGGCCTTCTTCCCTCTGCGTCTGTGTCCCTCTCCTCTTTTTGTGAGGACACCAGTCATTGGACTTAGGGCTTGTTCTAAATCCAGGATGATTTCCTCTCAACAGCCCTAACTAATTACATGTTCATTACTCTATTTCCAAACAAGGGCATATTCTGACCTCTGGGCAGACACAATTTTTTTTTTCCGAGGTAAGGGGACACTATTAGATCCACTACCCAGGATATGGAAGGATCCAGTGCTTTCTTCCTGAGACCTGCCTGTCTGCTCATCCTTCTCCACAGACAGACAGCTGCATATGTCTTTGGTTGTAACAATCGTATTTTTTTTTAACTGCCGCAAGTGTTATAGTTAAGTTTCAACTGGGGTGAAAGGAGCAGCTGCATATCAGTCTCCCAGTCGGTGAAATGGGACCAGCAGTGTCTTTCTGGCAGTTGTCATGAGGGTAACATACCAAACCAAGGGGAGGCACTGGTTCAAGCTGTGATAGCTCAGCCCCCAGGCTCAGGTCTCTGGGACCAGTGTGCCTGACAAATTGAACTCACTTCTGAACAGAAGGGAGATAAGGGCATGAAAACCAGGTGTTGGTCACATTTAACCAGTAAGGTGAAAAAGAAACCTAAACAATCGCTGAGTGGCCATCAGGCTCTATTTCACTTCAACAGCTACTTTGAGTCCCACCAAGGGTGTTTTTCCAACTCCTCCCATCCTCTCCTGGATCTTGACAGGTGGCGAGAGTATTACGTCCATTCTGCAGATGAAAACACTGAGGTGAGGAAGTTAGATGTAAGTGGCTTGGCCATCATGTACGTTAAAGTCTTGAGGGTCTAGTTTCAAGCCAAGGGCCATGGTGGGAGGTTTCCAGCTGGATCTGTGGTTGGGGTTCAGGGGTGCTCTGAAAGCAATGAGTCACAGAACCATTGAGAGGTGTCAGGGACTGAGTCTTTCTATGGAGTTTTGTTTGCAAAGATCAAATGTGCTCTGAGTCTGATAACGTCAGACTCAGATGTGAACTGGGCTGCATCTGATAAGGTCAAAATGGCAAAGAGAAATGTGGAAAATGAAGTCAAACCTGTTACTTGTTTTCATGAAAGTGGAAAAAAAACAAAGATGTGAATTCAACCTATTATTTCTTTTTAATTTAGACACATCTATTTATACATATTGACACATGGAACTAAGAGTTGGAGGCTGGTAACCAAGGCTTAAAAATAACATCCCAGCCAGAAGAGAAACGTGATCTTAGGGGTCCCTGAGTCCAGAAAAACCTTAAATGATTCTCTGGCTCTCAGGGGACTGAAAGTAATTGGTTTGGAGATTTTTATTTTAATCATTTTTAAGTCAAGGAGGTTTGTGGTGAAGGATGGATTCCTTTCCAACCATGTCCTCCTCGACCTGTTTCAGCCACATCCACAGGGTTGTTCTCACACACCAGATCCCAGGAACTCAGAAAATCGCAGAAAGGGGATGGGGGTGGGGGTCAGAGTTCAATCTGCCAGAACTTTATTTTCAATCCAGAACTCCATTTCTCCAACCAGCTCTCGAAGAAACAATCTACTTTCCCAGTTTTGCATTTGTTTTCCCGTCAGTTTTGTGGCTGTTCATTATGTGTGAGCAGAAATGAGGGCTTGTGTATAAACACCACGGCTGAACAAGGAGCATATTTCCTCCCCATCTCTAAATCTGGACCCTTCCCCTTCTCTCCCGTGCTACAATTTCCTCTGGCACTTCAGACAGACATATGTTATTTTCAGTTCCACAACTTGTTCGTTCGCTGTATCACCACACACATGGCCCAGGCACTGAGAATATAAATACATGTGGGCGTCTGCATTTCAACCACTGGACTCTCGCCACTTTTTTTTCTTTTTAATGCAATGTAACTCAAGTGGATTGTCATCACAGCCAAGTGGCATGACGAAGTCCAACAAAATCAATGTTTCCCAAGGCCAGACCACCGTCCCACCCCAGATTCTTGCCATTTGCCATCCACCCCCGCCCATCGGCAAATGCACAAACTGGGTTCAGTGGGCAGAATCCTATAATGACCCTCTTATTTATTACTCTTACCTGATGATACAAGAGCCTAATAAATAAATACACTAATTGGGCTTTGCAAAGATAGATCTTCCCCAACAGTACTTATTACCACATAATAAAAACCCATGACAAGCTTCAGCTTTGTGGATACTCTGAGAGTAAATAAGAGATTATTTGCAAATTCAAACGTGCTGAACAGGTTGGCACTCTTTCAGGTAGCAGTGGGTTTAGGCCAGATGCCAAGCTGTGGGGAAGGGAGGTTTTTTAATACGCACTCCCTTCCAGGCACCATCAGCTGGAGTATGCTCCAGGAACCAGCAGCAGGACAGTGGCACGTGGATATACAGACAGACGTTGGAGTTTTTCTCCCAGATCCTGGAGGACTTGCAGATGGCCCCACACAAAGAGATGACGGAGGGTGACTTGATGAAACTAAAAGCAGCAACTTTCATTTCATATGTGCTTCCTAGAAGCCACACAACGTATCTCATTTTAGTTTCACAAATAATTATCCCCATTTAACAGATAAGGAAACTGAGACTAAGACCAATGAAGTCTTTTGCTAAGATCTTGAACCTATGAGTCAGGAATGAGGCACCCACTGCTGACTCCTTAAAAAGTATTTGGATTTATCAACTGTGTGCATTTCATATTAATGGTTTAATCTAATCTCAGGAAACTCTGTAAGATAGATATTATCAGCATTTTACATTCATAAGGATAAAGCTCTGAGAAGTTAAGTAACTTGCCCAGGGCCATTTGGATAATAAATGAGCAAAGATTTGAACCAATGTGGTCTAATTCTGAAGCCTGTGCCCTAAAACATGGACCAAATAGTAAATATCTTAGGATTTCAGTTCATCCACTATCACAACTACTATGAGTCTGTACTGGGTTGGCCAAAAAATTCATTTGACTTTTTTCGCAACATCTTCTGGAAAAGCCCAAACAAACTTTTTGGCCAACCCAATAGCCTGAAAGCAGCTATAGACTGTACGTACATGAATGGGTGGACTTCCCAAGTGGCGCTAGTGATAAAGAGCCCACCTGCCAATCCAGGAGATGTAACAGACGTGGGTTCGATCCCTGGATCAGGAAGATCTCTTAGAGGAGGGCAGAGCAACCCACTCCAGTGTTCTTTCCTGGAGAATCCCACGGACCGAGGAGCCTGGCAGGCTACCGTCCATAAGGTTGTGAAGAGTCAGACAAGACTGAAGCATCTTAGCTCGCAGGCACAAATGAATGAGTGAAGCTTTGTTCCTTCAAACTTATCAACAAAAACATGTAGGTGGGCAGATTTGGCTAAAGACTCGTAGTCTGCTGACCCCTACTCTAAAACACTACACTGTCTTGTCACATCCATGGTCAAGGTCAGGGAATGCTGGGTACAAGCTAGAGGCACAGAAACCAATGCATGGCCCTTTGCTCTCCCTGACCTCATCTTCTGTTTCTCTTCCTGACTCTCTCTGCTCCAGCCACATAGCCTCCTTGTTGCTCTTCAAACATACTTACATCCTACTGCCTCAGGGCCTTTGCACTTGCTGTTCCCTGCCTGGAGTGTCTGTTCTTTGAGATCTCCTCTGGGCTTACTGGCTCATCTCCTTCTGTTTTCCACACCACTCTCAACTGTGGGTGAGAGCTTCTCGGAACACCCTATCAAAACATACAGCACACACTCAGGTCAGTATTTCCTCTCTCTCTCTCCCCTGCTTTCTTTCTCTCCATGGTCCTCATCACCATCAGAAAACACTATAATTTTACTAACACGTTTCACTTGTTTTCTGTCTGTGCCCTCAAACACTAGAATGGAATCTCTGGGAGGGGAGCCATTCTTGTTTTGTCCGTTTGGTCACTGCAATCCATCCCCAGATTCTAGAATAGTACTTGGCACGGTGAGGGCCCAGTAAATACTTGCAGGATGAGTTAATATATTTTGGACTGATGGGAACTCATCTTTACAGCCAGCAGAACTCAGCTCCAGCAAAACTGCCTCAGAGTGCAGGCACTTGGCTGTGATGACTTGCGGGGCCACCTGGGCACTGCCCAGGGCAGAGTCAGGGGCCCCAGCACTTCTCAGCAACTCGGCAACGTCTCCATTGATCATACAAAGCACATCAGCCATGGGGGTGGGAAGACATTTGTGGAGGAACAGGGAAGTTGAACCATCGGCATGAAATTCCCTGGGCTTCATCTTCCTCACGCTGACCTCTGTCTGTCTGAGTGATTGTCCGATGCTTCTGAAGCCCTTTGAACTCACCCTTCCTCTGGGCACAGTTACTATCTCTCTGGAAGGGAATCATTCATTTGACACCCTGTTAGAGGTAACGGATGAGTCAGGAGGCTAGCTTCGGGATGTTTCTCAGCAGCAGCGCACCCCCCCTCCACCAAACCCTGGCCCCAACCCCGCCTCCACCAGAGATGAGGGGAAACCATTTGGGTCTGTAACCTGACACTTTGTTTTACGAATGAACTAATTTTCCATAGGCACCTTCAAGCTGGGAAACATCCCAGAGGTGGACTAACCTTTAACATTAGGTGTAATTAAGGATTAGCCATGTCACCTGACCCGTGAAGCACCGGAGACCAGAGATAATAAATCCGCCCTCCCCGCTTCATCCCAGCCACCATGGGCCATTCCCCACAGGCAGCCCAGCCTCGGGACCTGGGAGGCCTAGCAGTGAACAAGAAACATCCGCAGCTCAAGCACCTTCCATATCCAGACCAGGCAGAAGAAAGCACTGCCTGGGTGCAAATCCAGTTTACAACCAACCAGAGATGGGAAGGGTCCACGCTGAACACTCTGGGCAGGCTGCTACATCTTTCTTCACACACGACTGAGTTAGTTACTGACTTGCCAGGAGACCCTGGGCCAGTCCTGGGCTCCCGTTGTCCCCATGTCATTACTGAAGGCAAGACGTCTTCCAGTCCTGGTGTTCCCAAGAGAAGAAAGTCACTGGTAGTCATAGAGATGTGAGCTTTCTTAGCCTCTCCCCCTCCTGTGTCCCCCCTTCCTTCTCTGAGCCTCCTAGCCTCTCTCCTCAGCCCTTTCCTCTTCAAGACCCAGTGCTTCCCAGTGCCTGGGAGGGACTGCACAGATGTGGGGGCTTCTGCTCAGTCCGCATGCCCACCATGCAAGCGGCACCCCGGTTCTGTCTGGGGGCCCCTGCGCGCATGCAGTTTCTCTCACGTCCGCCAGGCCAGCCCCGGGGAGAGGGCTTCAGGCTCCCTCTACGCCCAGGGTACTTGACTGTTAATGATCCCCGGGCACACTTCCCCCACCCTGTCCCCTGAGACATTTCCAGAGTTGTTTTATGAGCGAGACTGGGGAAATCTATTAATGAGAGCGGTAATTGCTACCTTTGGGCACCTAGGGCTGATTTACAACGGTTAATGCCTCAGATTCCAAAGGCATAAATTTCAGCTTTTCCACCATTTTTGTCTGGAGTAAAACGACACAGAGGGAGATGACATATCCTGGGCTACAGATGTTTGGCTGCACAGAGTGTTTTTCTAAGATAGGGGCAGGGACAGAGGAGTTGTTTAATTTAATTGACAATAGAGCATCACTAACGCTTATGAAACCTTATGCACCTACGTGGGTGCAAAAGCGTCCAATGTATGTCAATGTCTCTTTCTTAGGAAAAAGGAATACAGAACTAGACAAGGAGACTGGGCAAGTCCTCAGCCCCACCCCACCCTCCAGCTCTGTCCTGATTGGTTTGATCACTTGGTCATGGAGGTGACATGGCGCTCTCTTCACCCTCAGGGAGTGACTGTATTTCCGAGTGGCTCAGCCATGTCCTTGGGAGTCCTTTGGGGGTAAAAAAAATTTTTTCAAGATCAAGGAGAGGTGACCCCGTGTGGAGAGTGATCGGGTATCTGTCAAAAGCACAGAGACTGATCCCATTTTCCTTCCAAATGAGGATCTGAGGGAGTTGGAAACTCGAAAAAGAATTCAGTTTTTGGGATTCATCCAACTGGAGTTTCCAGGAACCCCTTGTAAGGGCTATAAAGCCACAGTAATTTATTCCCAAAAGGAAAGAGGAAAAACAGCTACAACACGAGCAGAAAAACACAAGCTCCGCCACCAGCACCACCCCCACCGGCTGTTGGAAATCCATCTTCCTACCTTGGCTGACAGATGCCTCATGTCAGGCAAATAAGTGGCCTTGGCACCAAGCAGGTACCAGAAAGCCCTGGTCCAGGCCCCCGACCCACCCTTCAGCTGCCCCATCAGAGACCTGCTCTGGGACAGAAAGTAGCACAGCCCATGTGCGGTGTGGAGATCCACCACAACTCCAACAGCCCCTGGGATTCCAATCATTCAGCAAATATTTGCCACGTGTCTGCTACGTGCAAGGCACAGTACAAACAGGCCTGAAGGAATTTCTGGCCCATTCTTAGGCCAGTTTTGAGTGAGAGTTTAATAACAGCTCATCCCTGTCTTCTGTACAATTCTTTATGATTTTTCAAACCCTTTATTAAATGTTTGAAAATGTCAACAGCCCAATAAGTGGGCAATCACACTTTACAGAGGAAGAATATCATGTTTAGAGAAGCAAAGGAATTTGCCCAAGGTCGCCCAGCAAAAAGAAAAAAAAAAGTCACACAGCACAGTTGGCATTTAATTTCATGTTTTATGATCACTGAAAATGGATTGAGGGTCAGTTAAACTATTGCCCTGTGAGAGTAAAGCAAATGGAGGTCAAATATATGTGGAACATGTGGGGTACAAGTTCTCTTTGTTATTGAAAGTTACCTTTGTTTAAAAAAAAAATCTGGGAGTACTCCGGTAGCCTAGTGGTTAGCACTGTCACTCTTCTGACCAGGGTTCAATCCCTGGTTGGGGAACTGAGTTCTTGAAATCCACATGGTGTGGTCCAAAAATTTTTCTTAATTTTGAATAATAATAAATAATCTATATGGGATTGCACCTGTGTGTGTGACTAGAAGGAACCACTTGTACGGCTCTGTGTGCAAAACCATTATAAGGACAAAAGAGCAACTATTATCATGGAACTCCAGAAGGTCTGGGCTGGAGAAGTCTGTAAAGGACTGATCCCTTGTTTCAGGAATGGGGACATGGAGCCCAGGAAAGGTGCCAAGGACTCCCACTCATGGAGTCAAGGATGGCTTTCAACCCCAGGTGTCCAGGCCCCTGCCCATCTCCTTTCACCAGCCAGGATGCAGTTGGTTGGCAGAGAAGAATCAGCTAAGCGTAAAGCATCAAAATTGCTATAGAACTCTCTTCTCTTCTCCTGTGTTTGTTTTGTTTTTTCCTTTCTAAACTAGGATAAGAAAGCAAAAAGCAAGCACCTGGCCCCAGGACAGCCCCTGCTCCCACGAAGAAGACTAGTTGAGAACCTCTGCTCCACCACTAGGGGAAGAGAAGGGTCCTCAGCTAGAGTATCTGGCTTCCTCCCCCAGTCCAAGCAGAGGCCCTGAATGGGGAGGGAGGAGCTGCTCCCGTGGAGCAGGGAAATGGAATGGGGAGAGAGGCTCGGAGCAAGTTAATGATGTGCCCTGGGATTTCTGGATCAGCAGCTCTCATGTGTGATTAGGAGCTTCCCTCCAAACCAAATCGATGTGAACTTAGCCTCTCGCACCCTAGAAGTTCACATGCAGCAAAAACAGAGCATGTGCCCACTGCATCCACGTTCTGCCCCCTGGCAGACCCTGCTAATCAGCGGTGGGCTTCCAATCCCCTAACTGCGGGCAGCCAACATTAATCTGATGGAGCTGAAAGGTGAAAGGAAATTTAAGCCATGAACATAGAAGATCTCACTCACTCTGGGGATATGCAGCACATCCCTTTCGTGAGCTGACAGCACTGACTTCACTGACTTTGATAGAGCTGTCAATCAAAGGGCCACACCTCCTTCTAGGATGACCAGCTAATCAGAGTACTCCATGCTCAACTCCTAGCACCTGACTGGGGAGGACATGTGACCCAATTGGCCCATCAGAGTTTGTTTCTGAGATTAAGCTAGCTGAGGGCCAGAGAAGGCAGTATCTCAGCCTGGGAGTGCTGGTCTCGAGAAAGATGTGAACGTGGGGCTTACATTGAGAATGACGACGACCCTGTGGAAACCAGAGCAGAGACAGAGAAGAGAAAGACAGGTCCTGGGGATGTTTAAATTGTGGAGGAACCTAGGCCTGCCCCCACGAAGTCGCCAGTTCTGTTATGCAGTAGAAGTCAGTGAACGTCATGGTCCTCGCTGGGGAATCACATAACTCAGCTTAGCCTCAGTCTGCCTGTATTGAAGCCAGCAGGGCCTGGGACTGATGAGGCTGCTGTATTGAACCTGCCCCACTCTGTGGATGTACCTGCATCCTCGCACCTTCAAGCCCTTTTCACTCACTGGTCCCTTGTAGGAAAGAGCCAGGATATCTCCATGCAGACCCTTTGCAAAGACTCCACCAACTGCATTAGCAGCAGCTCTCAGACACTCTCAGAGCCCGGATCTGACTTGTGTGTAAGTCCTCAGTCGCTTCAGTCATGTCTGACACTTTGAGACCCTGTGGACTGTAGCCCGCCAGGCTCCTCTGTCCACAGGTTTCTCCAGGCAAGAATATGGAGTGTGTTGCTGTACCCTCCTCCAGAGGAGCTTCCGACCCGGGATCGAACTTGACACCCTGCATCTCCTGCATTGCAGGCGGATCCTTTACCGCTGAGCCACTAGGGAAGCCCCTGGATCTCACATGCAAAGTACCAATAAGTAGGCAAGAAAAAGACAGGCCAAGATCTAACCAAATCATCCCTTAAAGAATATCAGTTCATTATCAGACAAGAAAAATGATTGCAAAACTAATAGGAAGGTAAAGTGACTGTGCCAGAGCTCCACGCACCTGGTGTGGCATGAGTTCACAGCTCCAGTGTGGGGATTAGATGACGCTGAGCGCCCAACAGCTACCTGCTTTTCCAAGTTGGCCTGCTTACCAATTTCACACATCCTGCATCCCCAGGTACCTGTCAGAACAGTTTGAATTGCGCTCAAGTTGGACTGTGGCAGAAAGAATGAAAATGTTAGTCACAAGCTGGCAGGACTTAAAAATTTCTTCCAGAAGAGTTGCACACAAGCTCATGCTTCTGAAAAAGATTTGCTTAGGTTTTTCTACTTTTTAAAAAAATTTAAATAAATGTATTTATTTTTGGCTGTGCTAGGTCTTCATTGCTGTGCACAGACTTTCTCTAGTTGTGGCGAGCAGGGGCTATTCTTCATTGCAGTGTACAAGGCTTCTTATTGTGGTGTCTTCTCTTGTTGTGGAGCATAGGCTCTGGGGTACGCAGGCTTCAGTAATGACAGCACTCAGGCTAAGTAATTTTGGCACTCAGGTTTAGTTGCTCCTTGGCATGTGGAATCTTCCCAAACTGGGGATTGAACTCATAACCCTTTCATTGGCAGGTGAATTCTTAACCACTGGACCACCAGGAAGTCCCAAGAAAGCTGCTCTAAATTAAGGTTTTCCTGACTCAAAGAGGAATGAGAGTCCCCATCCATAGAGGTATTAAAGTAGAGGCAGTTGGATTAGTCTACCTCTAAGATTTTGAAGTAGCCAGTATTAAGGTTGAAGGAACATAAACACAAGTCAAAAAGGAAGGATGAGACTCATATGACTGATTGTTTAAGTGGGCTTCAGGCATGGCTGAATCTAGGTGCTCAATCAGTATTATAGGAAATCTGCGGCTCTTCATCTCTAAACTCTTCTTCCCTCTCTGAGTAGCTTTATTTTGGACAGGCTTCCCCACATGAATGCTATTAATTCCAAGCTTAAGCATTAGTAGACAAAATGTTCCTCATTCACAATATTATCTGAAGTCAGCCTCACTAGATGGGCTGGGTCATCTGCCCTAACCCTGAACCATTCACCATAGCCAATGGGGAGTGGAATGCTCTGATTGGCCAGGTCTGATTCATGTGCCTACCCTGGATCAGGGAGTAATGTCAGTTCATTCTCATGGTTTGAGAACAGAAAGTGATCATTTTCTCTCGGTGGAGGTGGGGGGTGGTGAGTTTTCAATGAAGGTTGAAATGAGTGCTGAGCTGATAAAAATAGGACAATAAAGAATCATTTACCCTCACCTCCCACCATAAATTCTATGACTTGTTTGGCAAGGCTTTTGAATCACGTGTTTCTCTTTGCCCCACACATGTGTCATTGTGCTCACTAACCCTTTCTGCATTCCTCAAACAGAGTCCTCCAGCCATCAATGCACAGGCAAATGACTAAGCCTCAAATGGGTGCACCTGTCTTCATCCACATTCCAGTAACTCCAGGAACACATGCGAATCCTAATGGATATGCTGAGGAGGCAGACATCTCTCCACATGACAAAATAGCTCACTTCTCTGCCAGGAATTTGCCACCAGGCGCTGAGTGGACTTTGATGTCCTGCCTCATTTCCATTCTTGGCAAAAAGAAGAAATCCCAATACCCACCCAGCCTCCCTCTTTCCATCAGGGCACATTCCAAGAACTTGTAGGTCTCAGCCCTGGACCACGGTCCTCTTCCACAAGAGACTTTTCATCAGTATATTCCCTTGACCTCCCTGGACCCCAGATGCCCCTGAACCTCTCCTCATTTGGGGATCCTTCCATCACAGAGGTGCCCAAGATTAATCCCCTCCCTTTTCAGCTGAACATTGGCATCGCCTCATTAGTGCAGGGAAGAATGTGCCACTGTGATAAGAAGAGCACGTGGGACAGTTGAGGGCACTGCATTCAGAGCTATGTGCCAACTGGAGAAAGTGTTAATAAGGCTCTCACTGCTTTTATGTCCTTTTATATCACTGTTGTCTTAAAAACTTGGCTGTGTTGGACCAGCAACATTGCTGGGTTTTATTACAGACAGAAGGACACAACTGGGACTTCCCTGGTGGCCCAGTGGTAAGAATCTGCATGCCAATGCAGGGGACAGGGGTTCGATCCCTGGTCCAGGAAGATTCCACATGCCATGGGGCAACCAAACCAGTGTGCCACAACTTCTGAAGCCCACACACCCTAGAGCCAGTACTCCCCAACAAGAGAAGCCTCCGCAATGGAAGGCCACACATTGAGACTAGAGAGCGGGCCCCCACTCGCTGCAACTAGAGAATGCTCATGAGCAGCAACGAAGACCCATCACAGCCATAAATAAATTAATAATTTTTTTTTTTTAAAAGGAAACTACCCACTGCCTGACCCAGGTTCAAGAAAAATATGCACTTTCAATATCACAGGCCAGGAAAATGGGAGAGAGAAATTCACAGGTAGGCAAGGCAATGAGTCCGAATGCCCTTGTGGAAGTGGTGACCTCAGACAGGGCTCTGGCTGGGAAGAGTCCCGTGGAACCATGAGTTCAAATGGCCCTTGAGTGGTCCTCACGGGAATTCAGGATTGACTGATGGGATGGGACAAAGTGACGTGTGGGATATCCTGAGAGCAAAGACTCATCTGAAATCAGACAGAACTCTTGAGAAGTGCTGAGAAAAGGAAGAAGCTTTAAGAAAAGCCTCAGCCAGGTTGTCATGAAGCTGTGCATGCTCAGAAACCCAGTCGTGTCCAACTATTCGTGACCTCAAAGATTCCAGCCCTACAGGCTCCTCCATCCATGGGATTTTCTGGGCAAAACTACTGGAGTGGGTTGCCATTTCCTCTCCCAGGAGATCTTCCTGACCCAGGGATAGAACCCTGGTCTCCTGGGTCTCCTGAATTGGCAGGCAGATTCTCTACCACTGAGCCACCTGGGAATCCTGTTGTCATGAATGACAACTGCCATTTACATAGTCTCTGTACGCCAGGCTCTGCACTCAACTCCCACGGCACCCATCAGCCCAGTTAACGGCTCCACAAAATCTGGGGATAGCACTGTGCCCATCTTCCAGATAAGAAAACAAAGATCCAGACAGGTTTCATCCCTGCACACAGCTAGCTGGGGGCAGAGATGGGTGTAGTGGAGGAGGCCTCTCTTCCGTTGCCTTGGCATTAAGTGTCTCCAAGGACCAGACCATTGTTTTTGACCTGGGACTGCTAAGGGCCTCAAAGGTTAGAAGTTCTGCTCCTTTAATTACTCATCCACCAACAAAAGTCACCTTAATTAGGATGAATTTCCCAAAGAAAACGCAGCCAGTAGGAGCTTGGCCATGCCATCCCACTGGGCATGTACCACCTCCCTGATTTCCAGTGCAGTCACTGAGTTTTCCAGAATTTCTTCTGCAGCTTTCCCTCCTTTTTCTCCTGCTCTGCTGTCCCATAGCTCAGCTCTTTGTCACTCATACTCAGACCACCCAGTCTCTCCCAGCTAGACTTCCCACCCACCCAATCCATCTTATGTTTCCTTAGCAGGTACCTTGCTGCTTTTACTCTAAAACCTTCAGTGGCTCCCTGCTGCCCACAGGAGACAGTGGAAGACCCTCAGGCCGGCAGCCCCAGCTTCCTTTTGAACCCCACTGCCCTCCATCCTCCAACCTTAGCTCTGGGGCTCAGGCCTCTTTCCCTCCTGGAAGCCCACTCGGTGTCATACCTCTTGCCTGGAACATGTGCTGACCTCAGAGGGGCTGGTGATAGAGGCCACGGCCAAGATGCTTACAGATGCATAAGTACAGTTGAGACTTCCAACATGCTGTCACCCCTTGTCTCCACTCCCCACTGGTCTTCAGAACCTCCCACCCAGGAGACAAGATGCAGATTCCTAGGCCCACTTTGGGAGACATCAAGAGGTTGAGGAGCCAGTGCTAAGGCATGTGGGGAAAGAGGCATAGTCAGAGGATTCCTGCTGATGAGACTGTACTGGAGGGACTTCCCTGGCAATCCAGTGGTTTAGACTTCGCCTTCCAATGCAAGGGGTGAGGGTTCAATCCCTGATTCCACATGCTTCACGTCCAAAACACTGAAAAACATAGAACAGAAGCAATATTGTAACAATTTCATTAAAGACTTCAACAATGGTCCATGTTAAAAAAAAATTTTTTTTAATTAGAAAAGACTGTACTGGAGCAAGAATGAGTTTTAGGAGTGATGTCCCCTCCAGGAGAAGGGACATTCACTGCTGCCCCCTCCTCGGACTTCCATGTCCCTCCCAGGGCCAACGTGGAAGGACCTCCCCCAGCATCCTCACAGTAGTTTAGGGACCATGGTTCCCTGCCAGGCGTACAGCTGAGGTGTGAGCACACCATGGCCATGATTTCCATCACCATGAAGCAATGAGGTACCGCCCAGCACCCAAGTGATGGATCCTCCCTGGATCACCCAGAGGGATCTCGCCTGCAGTGCCCTTCTCCATGCCTCCTAAGGGTCCTATAAGCACTGGATGGGCTCTGCCCTCTAACGCCTGGGGAGGCCGGTGATGCTGGCTGCTGGTTCCTCCCTACTGCTGTGCAGGGGTGACAGCTGAGTGACAGCATGTTGGCAAGAGAAAGAAGAGGCCTGGGTTACAGAGTCAGAGGGAAGAAGACAGGTGTTGGCACAGCCCTCCCCCAACTTTGACAATTTTAAGGCCGAAATAAACCTAGGTGCCTAATAAAGAGCCAGCAAACACCTGTCTTTATAAAGACACCTGCAAACACCTCTGTGAGTTGTTCTTGACCCACCCCCAAAAAGCATCCTCTTTCATGCTACCCCAACCCTTACTCCAGCACCAGTCACCAACCTCCTATGCCCTCTGGGTTGGCACCTTGACCTCACCATCTACCTCTCCCCACACAGACCACTCTTTCCTTTTCTTCCTCTATTTGAAACCCTGGTTCATCTTTCAGAACCTGATGTAAGCCCAGCTCCTCTGTGAGGCCTTCCCATCCATCCTTCTCCCTCCCCTCCCCCATCTCCACCACCCACCCCACCCAAGTCCCTATACAGTGATTTCCAAGTTGTTAGAAAAGATTTCCTCAATAGAGAAACTCTCTTACCTGTGCCTGGGAAGTCATGCACAAGCTTTGTTTGTGATCAGGAAAAACGGAAGTAACCTAAGCGCTCATCAACATGGGGCTGCTCTGCAAAATGAGGAATAAGTGTACAATGGAATACTATACAGCAGTTAAAAAGAATGAGCCACGTGTGTACAGGTTGACAGTCCAGTAACTTGGATATAAAACATACTCAAGGCAGTGCTATGGAGGGAGACAGATTTGCCTGCAAGTGTGTATTACGAGTCTAACAAGAATACCCACCAACTCGTAATGTGGTTACCTCTAGGGAGGGCTCAAGGGAAGCAAGCCTGGTCATGGATGGTGAGTAGATTTTAGTGTAATATTTTAATGTCTGTTGTTTTTTTCAAAGGAGTATGAATTTTCTGAGTGACTGATAGTTTTTACATGTTCTCTATTCTCTAGAGACTCCTATTCCTTATTTCAACCAGGGAAGTTCCACCTTCGGCTTTTATCTGTTTCTCTTGGTTATATAGTTTCATTTGACAGCAGGGGAGGTAAAGTTTATACTGAGCTTTGAAAAGACTTCCCTCTGGCTTTTCTTCATGCGCCTGGTTTCTGGGAGTCATGAGCCCTCCGCAGCCTGCATAAAGTCCATGAGCTCGAGGACCTCATCTCATGTTCCGCTGGAGGTGCCTCACGGTGTTCCATGTCACCCCTCACTGGGAAGGCAGAGGAACCCAGCCTCAGGGAAACCCTGAGGTTGTAGCCGTGGGTGCCTCTTGCAGCCACGGTGCTTGCCCCAGCCAGGAGGAGGTCCGGAAAAACAGCCCAGTCAGAGCATAAAGAGCCCAGGGGTCATGGAGTCCATGCCTTTGACAAGGAGGTAATTCAAGGAACAGCTAGGCTCAAACAATAGAGGTTAATGATCCTGGAGGCCTGATGAGAACAGGCTAGCAAAGCTCCAGAGCTGATCAATGAGACACCAGGGCCTGTTTATATCCAACCAGTTGGCTGGGAGGGAAGGACTTATGATGGAAAAGAGGAAGTGGATGGAGGCCCCATGGCCTCCCAGGACCCACAGGGCCCAGCATGGACCCTTGCACCCAAGAGGCATTGAATCACTGATGGGTGAATTTCAGTTGACCTACAGGGTGCCACACTAGATCTCAGGTAAGCCTCACTCAGAGAACTTGGCCTTCTTTGCTCCTGGTCTAGAATCAAAATGACCTAAGAATACCCATGTTCCCTTTGATTGACAGCTCTGGCATTTCAGCCCCACTGCAGTCCATCCTCAACCTCTTCCCAACATCCTTCTTTTACTGGGGATCAGCCCAGAGGCCGCCATGTTGCTGAAGTGGCCACAACACTCTGTGCAGACACTGTCAATAGGTCACCCTCCTTCCTTCCCCCACCCACTCCACGTTCAACCCCACTGAGGTTTCCAGGCCTGCCACCAGCTGTGTTTTTGAACACACACCTCGGAGACTTCCAGGTCTCTTGGGGGAGACCACTGTTCAACCACCTTAGAATATAGATCATTAAAACTGTGCACGTGATGAAGGGTCACCAGGGAGCCAAAAGATGCTACTATAATTTGTATCTGAACACTGAAATGGATTGTGCAGGATATAGAAGGGGCTGAGAAGATTAGCGCAACTCCAGAATTTAATTGTTTTTTTCCCCCAACTCAAGAAAAGTATTCTCTTTGCAATATGGGGCTTGTTGGTTAGGATGAAAAGTTTCCTTCTCACCTACTGGGACCACCAAGGAAGGAAGGAAGCAATTACTTATCTGTATCAGCAAGTGTTCTGAAGTCAGGAGCCAGAAAGAAAATTGAATGGAACCCCACTTGTGTTGTTTCCATTTTTAAGTTTCCAGGGCACATTTTAGAGTCTATATCACGTTTGCTCATCAGCTCATCAAGTGAGAAGCTTATCTGTTGTGTCTTGACTTTTGTTTGAGCCCAATGAATATATTAAAACAGGAGTCCCCAACCTCTGGGATCCAACCTGTGCCTGAATCATCCCCAAACCATCCCTCCCACTCAGTCCATGGAAAAATTGTTTTCCAGGAAACAGGTTCCTGATGCCAAAAAGGCTGGAGATGACTGCATTAAAATATTTATTTTCATCTCCCTCCTGTGTGTACCAGACCAATCCGATCCCCACATTATTCTAATCAAAACCCTGAGTCCCAAAACAGAGAAGTGATGCATCCAAGTTCACACAGCCTTCAAAGAACAAGATCTCTCATCTCTTTTGGTCCGGCACTCTCCATCATACCACTTTGAAATGTTAGAAGCTTATTTGAAAACTGCTTGGGTCTTATCTCCACATTCCCCTTGAGCAGAATTTTGATTTACAAGCAGACAGCAACCCTCCCCATGCTACTGTCTTCACTACCATTTTCTCAAGTGTACCCAAGCTGCTCATTTTAAAGCGGGGCTAAAGATAATCCCAAATAATTTTTAATTAAAGATCATCATTTAAAATGTATCATTTCGTAAGTCTACCAGTGATTAGCTACATTAGGGATTTTGGTGACACACGTCACAATTAAGTGTTTTCAGTGTTGAGCCAATTAAGGGTTAACAGGCTGCAAATACCTACTTTGCACATTTTTGCTTAATGAATTCATAGTGGGAAACTATTCTCATTAGGTTAATTTGTCAACACAATCAAGTTACATCACCATGATTTTTCTTGGAGCTCACGAATGTAAGTGCCTTTGTATCATGGTACACGCTTTCGCATTTGATTACAGGCTGTTGGAAGAAAACTCTTTTTCATGAACGGGGAGGAAGTGGATAGAAGATATTCGGGTCTTGATCTTAATTCTCACCTTCTTCGACATAGGCATGTTTATGTAGTCTTACTGAGCTCTCTGGGGCTTTCTGTCTGTATTTCCCTAGTAGGTTGTCATGCCAGAGAGTAAAATACACATCTGTGTACTGGTAGAGAGAAGGCTTCAGCCCCTAAGACGGGCGTGATGGCCACAGGGAAAACTGTTCTCCTCCCTGAACCCGCTGGGTTTTTCCACCAACTTGAAAAAACACCCAGGTCCCTGCAAAAGGCTTCATCTTCCTTCTGATAAGACTGGTTATCATCTGGACAAAAGAGAAAACACGCTTTAGTAGTTTATGGCTATCTACACACTAATTAGTCTATTTAGTGAGGGGATAAACAGTCGTATTGTCAAGCCTCTCAAAGGACACAAAATATCATTCTCCTCCCAAATTCTGGGGTACATGGTTATGTCCACATTCAGTGTTGTTTCCAATAGCAAAGAGATTTAAAAAGCCTAGATGCCCCATTATGAGAGACTCTTATGATAAAGCCATGTGACGAATAGAACTTAAAGGAGCTTTGAAAACAATGACGTGACTCAGAAATGTATTTTTTTAAGATTACTTTTTGTTTATCTATTTATTTTGCAGTATGTGGGATCTTAGCTTCCCAAACAGGAATGGAACCCACGCCCCCTGCAATAGAAGCACAGATAGATTCTTAACCACTGGACCTACAGGGAAGTCCCAGAACTGTATTTCTTGACATGGAAACCTGTCACGGTGTGATGTTCACTGACAAAAACATGTTGCAAAGCGCTGTGGAGGTGATGATGACGTGTGTTTTTAAATATGTGTATGTGTTTACACACACTTGGAAAAATCTAGAACACACTCCTACTATCTGATAATAGGAGTTATCCCTCAGGAGTGGCTTGTAGGTAATTATTACTTTGTTCCTTGTTGTCCAATACCTGGACAATACCTTCCAGGTATTGTCTGATTCTTTATGATAAATATATATTACTTTGGTGATCAGAACAAAGCTATTTTTATTTGTGAGGGGAAGGTGAGTCAATGAATCCCAGGCCTACAGGTCAGCGTGAGAGGAAGATTCCACAAGCGTTAAGCTAAGTTGCTAAGAAGAAAAGAAAAAATGACGCTCGGTGCTCTAATTGTTTTCATCTCCAAAGCTTTTTTGACTGATGTTGCCGTTACACAAATCAGCAAGTTCGGGTGGGAGGGATTTGATCAGGGTTTGCATTTGGTTTTAATTTAACTAAGTAGCCTCCTCCAAATGTAGTCAGCACACGGCACACGGAGAAAATGACATGAAGTTCAAAAAGTATTCATTTGAATGTTTTTCACACCATTCATTCCACAAGCCTGGAATCAGTGCTTGCTTGCCACATCCAAAGCGGCTTGCCTGGGACTGGGGTCACAGAGGTGAATCAAGATAAGCCCTGCCCCCAGGTAAATCACAGTCCCACCCATGCTCAAGGATTCCACGAGCTAAAGGAGTTTCCCATTAAGTGTGGGAGGGGTTAGCTCTGAGGAAATTCAGTGTGTGGGAGGTGTTGAGGGGGTAGTTATGAGGGAGCTCAGAAGTGGGGCTGACCTGGCTATAGTAGGATGGTCATGGAACGCTTCCTGGAAGAGGAGTTCGAAGGTGAGACCTGAAAAACCAAGCTGGGTTAAGGGAAAGTGTAGGGAAATGGGGTGGGGCTTCCCAGGTGCGCTAGTGGGAAAGAATCTGCCTGCCAATGCAGCAGATGCAAAAGATATGGGCTCAATCCCTGGGTCAGGAAGATCCTCTGGAGTAGGAAATGGCAACCCGCTCCAATCTTCTTGCCCGAAAAAGTCCATGGACAGAGGAGTCTGGCAGGCTACAGTCTGCAAAAGGGCCACAAAGAGACACACCTGAGCATGCACACACAGGGAGAGGGGGCATACTGTCCTCTCTGAAGGCTGTAGCTGGTGACCACTGACTCTGCCCTTGCTGTGCAGTGATAAGGGTGCTCTTCACGGTGCTGGGGAAAGGGGCCAGCAAGCTTTATTTTGATGGTCTGGGCAGGACTGAGGGCGGGGCTGTGTCCCTAATCCTCCAAGACCTGCCCAGGAAATTGCTCTCATGCACAAACCCCAACTCTCAGCTGCTTTGTTTGTGTGCATCTCTCCCTCATGAAAGCTAAGTGCAGAAAACATTTTTGAGTATTTGGACTTTTCAGTCCAGCTTCTCAATAGCCAGGAGAATGCTGTACAAAGGCACCCAGTGACTATAATAGGGCCTCGCCCATCCTGCAAGTGCCCCAGGGCACAGAGAAGCTGACCCTTGGCCTATTTTATTCATAGTTTAGAAAGGCAGAAGCTGGTAGCCAGCTCTCACTGCAGGTCATCCAATCCCCGAGTTTTCAACATCTGCCTGAGAAACATAGTCTCTGTCTGCCATTCCCAGGGGTGGGAGAAGACTCCTCACAAAGAATCAGAATCCCTAGGAGCCATAATCACAATAACAACTGTTGCAATATTTGGGCGGGGGGGCGTGAGGTATAAATGTGCCATGTGTGTTACTGACCCCATTGAGTATAATTTAATGCTCATAGAAATCTAAGAGTTGGATAATTATCATGCCCATTTTACAGAGGAGGACACTGAGGTGAAAGAGGTTGGATCACCCAGCCAACACCACTCATGATGGAGGCCAGATATGAGCCCAGATCCTTCTAAAACCAAAGCCACAATAATGTTGCACAGGGTCCATGACCTACCCACCTGTGCTGGAGCCTGGGCTCCCCCGGGAAGCCTAGACCCAGCACGTGAGCAGCACCAGGTTCAATCCATTCTGTGCCCTGAAAACAGTGCTATACCTGGTCATTGGGCATTGGAAGCTCCCCAACTCACATTTAAGAGCATATTTTTAAACTGCAAAGACCACTCATTAGTCATGTCAAAACCAGCATTTTTTCATGAAAGAACAGAACAGACTTAAGCTGAAGTGAAGTGAAATGAAAGTCTCTCTTTGTGACCCCGTGGACTATACAGTCCATGGAATTCTCCAGGCCAGAATACTGGACTGGGTAGCATTTCCTTTTCCAGAGCATCTTCCCAACCCAGGGATCAAACCCAGGGCTCATGCATTGCAGGCAGATTCCTTTTTCTTTCTTTTAATTTTAATTTCTTTTAATTTCTTTCTTTTAATTGGAGGCTAATTACTTTACAATATTGTAGTGGTTTTTGCCAGACATCGACAAGAATCAGCCATGGGCACACTCCCCATCCAGAACCTCCCTCCCACCTCCCTCCCCATCCCATCCCCCAGCGTCATCCCAGTGCACCAGCCCTGAGCACCCTGTCTCATGCATCAAACCTGGACCAGTGATCTGCTTCATGTATGATAATATACATGTTTCAACGCTACCCTCTCAAATCATCCCACCTTCACCTTCTCCCACAGAGTTCAAAAGACTGTTCTTTACATCTGTGTCTCTTTTGCTGTCTCACATTTGGGTCGTTACCATCTTTCTAAATTCCATATGTATGCATTAGTATGCTGCATTGATGTTTTTCTTTCTGGCTTACTTCACTCTGTATAATAGGCTCCAGTTTCATCCACCTCATTAGAACTGATTCAAATGTATTCTTTTTAATGGCTGAGTAATAGTCCATTGTGTATGTGTACCACAACTTTTTTATCCATTCATCTGCCAATGGACATCTAGGTTGCTTCCATGTCCTGGCTATTGTAAACAGTTGCAGGAGGATTCTTTACCAGCTGAGCCACAAGGGAAGCCCAAGAATACTGGAGTGGGTAGGGTATCCCTTCTCCAGAGGATCTTCCCAACCCAGGAATCAAAGCAAGTTCTCCTGCATTGCAGGCAGATTCTTTACCAACTGAGCTATCAGAGAAGCGTACTTAAGCTATATCGATGCAATGCAACCAACTTATGAGTCCTGTTTCAGAAAATTTTATTTGGTTTTTGCACATGTGTACAGGGCCATGGGGAACAGTTGGCAGGTTGGCCTTCATGCACTGGCCCAAACTTAACTCACCACCCACACTCTGACACAGGAGTACATCCCCCAGAAGGAAGGTGCACAGAGATGCTCTCCTGTGTGCCAGGCTGTGCGCCAACTGGGATGTCTCTCTAGAGAGAGGTGCCCTTCTTCACATGCTCACAAAGGGGCCTATGGACCGTAGGTTGTATTACATGCATGCTCAGCCGTGTCTGACTCTGCAGCCCCATGGTCTGTAGCCCGCCAGGCTCCTCTGTCCATGGGATTCTCCAGGCAAGAATACTGAGTGGGTTACCATTTTCTTCCTCCTGGGGATCTTCCCAACCCAGAGATCGTCTCTAGCATCTCCTGCGTTGGTGTGCGGATTCTTCACCACTGGCACCACCTGGGATGGGCCAGTAGAGTCTGTATACACGAGCCCCGCTTCAGCACAGTGCCTCTGACGGAGACCGCATCTCTCAGGACCACCGCTCCTGCCAGGAGCCTTCTTCAGGATCCCACACTGTTCCTCACCTCGTCCCTTCTGCCCTGGGGGCGGTAATAACTTCCCACTGCTGCTAGGGTCTGCGTGTCTCCTCGCCATGTTTTCCTTCACTGGCCCACGCCTCCATCAGTATCTCGTCAAATAGGTTTCTTGATTCAAACCACTTGGAGGGATTTTGTTTGCTACTGGGACCCTGACTTACTGCTGATCCTGTGTCTGTGTGTGAATGTGTGTGTGTGTGTGTGTGTGTGTGTGTGTGTGTGTGTGTGTGTACTGCACCACAATGTAAAACGTATTTCTTACTGTGGGATACAATTTTTTTTTCAAGTGTAACAGCCACTGGCCCAGGGGAATTCTAATGCAAAACAGCTTGGGGAATGCAGGCAGAGGGTGAGCTGGGGAGGCCTCCGAGGGGAGGCCCGGCTGAGAGAACTTAGTGAGAAAGGCGCTGGGCCCGGAGTCAGGACCGATGGGACTTCCTCCACCTCGGGCCAAACTACGGCCACTGAACTCCTTGACCTGTGGGCTCCAGCCAGCGCTAACCAGCTAAGATTCTGTTTTGGAAGTTGATTTATTTGCATACTCCAAGACCCACATCTAGGAACATCACACATATTTTTAATCTAAGAAAATATCAAAGTGACATGTACAGCCTGTTTGCAGGAATTAATAGTCGCCCCTTGGGCCTCTTTGTCTGCCTATCCCTGTCTTTCACATCCCGGCGGCCCCTTGGATTTTGTGCTAGAACCATATTACATCGCGTGTATCCCCTCAAATTCCCCAATTATGAGTCATTGTCTTCCCCTGAATATTTTTATACCTAACTCATGATCAGGCTGCCTTGCCAAAATTGTGAGCAAATGCTGTCCACAGCCACCCCTCGGAGAGGGAGGCAGGCCTGGAGCAGTGGATAAATCCCTCAGACTCTCTCTTTTTAAAAATCTCTCTAATTAGAGGAAAATGGCTTTACAATGTTGTTTTGGTTTCTGCCGTAGAACAATGCAAATCAGCCATAATTATATATATATATATATATACACACACACACACACACATCCCCTCCCTCTTGATCCTCCCTTCCCTCCCCTATCCCAGTAGTGTTGACATATATACACAACCATGTATAAAATAGATAGCTAGTGATATATAGTTATAGCTATAGATATATAGTTGCTATATAACCCAGGGAGCCCAGCCTGGTGCTCTGCGATGACTGCAGACTCTCTTAACAAGGCCCTGGGTCCACGTGCCACAAGCCACGGTGAAATGCTCTTGGGAGAAGAGGATCTTCCACCCAGCCCCTCCCACTGAGAGTGGGTCAAGAGTCGGGTGCAGTTCACGGGAATCAGATCATTCTGTGGGTGGTGCGTCTGTAGAAGTGTCCCCAGGAGTCTTCCCAGCTGCGGTGATACTGTGTATCCCCATCAATGACAGCGCCTGCCACTGTGCAACTAGCATGGAGCTCCCCAGAATATAGAGCCCAGGCTTGTACAGTAAGCCCTCTGCATGCAAACGAGTTCCTTTCTGAGAGCACGTTCGTTAAGTCCAATCTGTTCAGCCCACAAAGTTAGCCTAGGTACCCAACTAACACAATCGGCTATACGGTACTGTAATAAGTTTATAATACTGTTCACACAAATAACACATAAAAAAAAAAAGAAAACTTTTTAAATCTTACAATACAGAGCCTTGAAAAGTACAGGAGTGCGATACAGCAGCTCTACCATATTTTCGCCTCGTTCCAGTCTCTCAATTACTCGTACTTTTGTCTCCATCATTGCTGCTTGGTATTTCTTAGTATCACCAGCTACATCTGCTGCTTCCAGACATCCTGGGCTTGAAATAAAGATACTGTACTCTGTACTCTATACAGTATTATACAGTAAAGTAAACACAGGCACAACCTCTTGTAGAGGATGCCCACACATGACAATATACACCAGACACTTGAACTGTTATTTCATTGGACCTGTGAATGCCCACATCTTTGAAAATTTGCAGCTTTTAGACTTACTGTAACAGATAGATGGTTCTTCCACAAGGAAAAAGGGCAGGACAGCCACCATCTTGATATGCTCCAGGATCTGGATACTCTGTTGATAATTCCCAGCCTGAACCTGGCCGGGAAGCACAAGGCGTAGTGCTTTGGCCTTAGAGGACCAGAGTTCCAAGCCCATATCTGCTGTCTCTTAGCTGTAGGACATTTGCCCATCCTTCAGCCTTCCCGAGCAGCCATGTTCCCATCAAAAAATCAGACTGGCACTGCCTATGCAAAGGGTTATCAGGAGAATTACATAAAGCATCCTGTGCAGAGCACTTAGCAATGGACACAATTGACACCTGTTGTGAACTGTGTAAGCATCAGGCACTGCAATGAAACCACCTATAATCAAATCTCTGATCAAAACTCCTCCATTTGGGATTTCCCTGGTGGTACAGTGGATAAGAATCTACCTGCCAATGCAGGGGACACTGGTTTGATCCCTGGTCCAGGAAGATTTCTCATGCCACAGAGCAACCAAGCTCAAGCACTACAACTGCTGAAGCCCATGAGCCTAAAGCCTGTGCTCCGCAACAAAAGAAGCACCACAATGAGAAGCCACTGTATCCCAGTGAAGAGTAGGCCCTGCTCGGCGCAGCTACAGAGAGCCCACACACAGGTACAAAGGCCCAGTGCAACCAGAAATGTAAATAAATAAATAAATTATTTTTAAAAACTTCTCTGCCGTTTACTAGCACTGAGACTTGGGCAAGTTACTGAATCTTGCTGAGCCTCCATTTTCTCACCTTTGAAATGGGTGATATAACAGTACTGACCTCCCATAGTGGCCTAGATAAATAATTAAATGAAACAAGTGGTTACATAGTTGGATAATGCTTATAAATTTTTTTACAAAAGTTTAATTGTTATTGGAATAATGTCAGACTTACAAAGCTGCAAACATAAAGAATTTCCATATACCGTTCACCCAGTTTCCCCAAATGTTAAGATTTTCCCCACTTGCTTTATCATTTTCCCATTTTCTCTCCAATGTATACAAACTTATACGTGTATAAATTTAACTGTTTCTCTGAATTTTTCAGAGTAAGGTAGAGGCAGTTGTTGTTCAGACACTAAGTCATGTCCAACTCTTGCAACCCCATGGACTGTAGCACACCGAGGTCCGCTGTCCTTCACAATCTGCTGGAGTTTGCTCAGGTTCATGTCTATTGAGTCAGTGATGCTATCTTACCATCTCATCCTCAGCCACCCCCTTCTCCTTTTGCCTTCAATCTTTCCTAGCAAGGTGGAGACACAATGTTCCTTTATCTCTAAATACTTCAATGTGTATTTCTTTAAAAAAAAAAAAAAGACAAGTCTCCTACATAACCACAGTGCAATTATCAAAATCAGGAAATGGACATTGATAAAACAGCATTATCTAATCTTCAGACTTAACTCAGATTTCACCAGCTGTCACCCCACTGTCGTTTGCCTAGCCCAGAAGCCAATCCAGGACAGCCCATTCATTTACTTGTCATGCCTCTTCAGTCTCACTGAATCTGGACAGTCTTCTGATTTTAGCTTTCATCATCTTGACCAGTTTGAAGAGAAAAAACAGTTATGTTGTGGCATGTCCTTCAATCTGAGTGTGTCCAAGTTTTTCTCATGACCAGGTTCAGATTCTGCATTTTCAGCAGGACAATCATATAGTAAAGATATTACGCCATCTCAGGGCATCATTCGGGGAGATAAACAATGTTGATTTGTCCGTGTTACTGTCAGGTTGACTTTGATCCTTAGTTCATCTGGTGTCTCCAGGTTTCTTACTATAGAGTTACCATTTTCCTCTGTATAATTAAATAAATATGTTATGGCTGGGAGGATGTGGGACATAGACATATCAAAGGCATGAGCAAGCACTGAGATACTTTGTAGACAGTGAACTAGGCGAGACCAGTGGTGCTGGGACTGAGGCAACCAGAAGTTGACTCTGGTTCAATGTCATGGCCTTTCGTTATTGCAGAAATGCTTTGGGGATTGGTGCTGCCTTTGTTCTTTAGCTTTGACAGTGTCACCAGACCAATGGGTCAGGGCATAACGCGGGCCCTGTTTCTAGCTACATCTGATCACACTTAAATTAGGACCGACTGGCTTTTTGTTCTATTGTGGAAAAAAAAAAATGACACAAAATTTATCATTTTGTCCATTTCATGTACACAATTCAGTAGCTTTAAGCACATTCACATTGTGGTGCAATTGCCACCACCATTGAGCTCTAGAACATTTCCATAATCCTAAACTGAAATTCTGTACCCATTAAATGTAACTCCCCACCCCTTCCCCACCCCCAGCCCCTGATAACCACTGTTCTGCATTCTGTCTCTATGAATTTGACTATTCTAGGTACCTAAACACAAATGGATTCATGTGGTATTTATCTTTTTGTATCTCACTTATTCTACTGAGAAGGAAGTCTTCAAAGTTCATCCATGCTGTAACATGTATCCGAATTTCATTTCTTTCGAAGGCTATATAATATTCCAGTGTACGTACTTATGACATTTATTTTGTCCATTCATCCACTGATGGGTATTTGGGTTGTTTTTTCACCTTTTGATTACTGTGGAGTACTGTTATGAACATAGGTGCACAAATATCTGAGTCCCTGCTTTCGATTCTTTGGGGCATATACCCAGAAGTGGACTTTCTAGGCCATATGGTAATTCTGTGTTTAGTTTTTGGGGAGCTGCTATATTGGTTTCCAAGGACCAAATGGCTTTTAACACACTGGTGCCCCCAATACCCCCTCCCCCACACCCACTCTGCTTTATTTCAGACTTCAGAGTGTGGCATGGATAACAATAACGAGCTTCATCTTTAGCCTCAAGGGATTGAGAGACCCACTGGAAGCACCACTCCACCTGTAAATACGAATCCTAATGGCCTCACATTTCGGCAAGTGGAACTCTGATTCTCAGGAACACCCAGTGATGACTTCCAATATCAGCAGGAAAAGAGCCGTTAACCCAGATGGGGGTAGAGATGGAAGAGGCACTCCACTTTTGCAGCCCAGGAAGGAGTGATGGAAAAGCACACGGAGAGTCATATCCACAAAAATACAAGTGTCTGCTCTGCCCCTCGGTCTAATTATGATCCAATGTCTCCTCGCCCCCTGGGGACTGGGGACTTGTTTGTTCGAGATGACATATCTATTATTACTCTTTAGGTAGTTAGCAGCATCATTTGCAGCGTTCATTAACAAGGATCACCGTATGGATTTCTAAACAGCAGCTCTGCTTTAGCTAATGAGCCCCAATAGTGTAATACTTTACATATTTTATAGCAAGACAATTAAGCAATGTCTTGCTTTTATAGCAGACCTTAAAATAAATCATTTAGGATACAAAGAATAGACAGGAATAACGGTACCTACAGTGTGTTTGTGGTTAGAATTGGAGAAGTTAAACTCACTTTCACCCAGGCTCCCATTATACATACGCACGCACTCAAGCTTCAGAGAAATAAAAGGTTGCCACGTTTTCTTGTCAACTTCCCAGGTTTGTAATAACAGACTGCTAAGTGATCTGCGTATGGTTCACAAAGAAATGCAGGGAAAGAGAAGAGGAAGGGAAAGAGAAAAGAAAAGAAGCAGGCTGAGTTTATATGCAGGAAAAGATTGAAAGTGCTAGTATGCATTGAACATCCACCTCTGCCAGGCTTTCCCCTCCACCCCTCATATAATTTCCATGAAGCCCAACAAGTAGGTATTAGTAGTTCTATTGCATAAATGAAGAAACTGAGACAGGGAGATTGCTGCTTGTTCAGGGTCACACAACCTGAAAGTGGCTGTGCTAGAATTTAAAACTAGATCTTTGTGGGACTTCCCTGGTGGTCCAAGGGTTAAGATGCTGCACTTCCAATGTAGGAGCATGGGTTTGATCCCTGGCTGGGGAACTAAGATCCCTCTCAGCCAAAAAGAAACCAACTCTGCATGAGTCCAAAGACCTGATTCTGCCATGACTGTGTCAAGGGCAGAGGCAGGATTCCCAGCCCCACTGCTTAGTGCTAGTCTTCAAAATATTCTGATCTTCCCAGGAATGTGGGGTGAACTCTACAGTACACTTTCCTCCTGCATTGTCCTGACACGGACAAGAGGACACACAGCCTCCTTCCTGAACCCCAGATGCCTCATTGACAAGACCCCTCCTCACCTCCACAACCCCCCCGCCCTGTCCAGGACTCCCATTTGGTCCACCACGTGTTAGCTAATCAGAAAGACATCAGTGATTGCTGATGAGTTTGTGAGTTTGGCCGCCAGATAGGGTCACTGCTGCCCTGCAAGGTTAGGTTAGGGGTAAAGGATGAGAGAATCCCAGATCTAGTCCTACATCCAGAAAAGAAGAGACGTTAGTGGAAAGGTTTTACCGTAAACCACCACCCCACCCACCCAGACCTCAAGCCTACCGCTCTACATTCCTCTCTAAGCACACCACATTTCTCAGGGCTGTGGAGGGACACAGATGTGTGGGCAGCTGCTCCAAGTATGGTCTGTGGCCACCTACAAGCCTGGAGGCAATGGGTGTGGCCAGGATTCCGAGACTCAAGAAGGACATGGTTTCTCTCCTCTCTTTTGCTTTCAAAACATGCATCTCCAGCCTCTGATGGAGACCTGTGGCTGCTTCCCTGAGTGGGGACATCATCCCCAAAGTGATCCAGCCCTATTTACCCTAACTGTTCTCTAGGGACTGTGAACCTAAAACTGCTCAAAAAATAAAGTCTAGCTAAGAAAAGGGAAAGCAGACTTAAGGATCTCACTCCACATTGTATGGCCTGGGGCCACTTGGTCCTGTGGTCACTGGGTTCGTGGTGTTATGGCTCACAAATCATTCCTGTTCTAAATGAGAAGCCCAAGCCTGGAAGCCAAAGACCTAACTAGGCTCCATGAGTTGTTCTTAATAAGGAAATACCATAGACGGTGCATTTCAAGATAATCCTACTAAAAGTACATTTTGAGAATTGGAGCTTGAATGAAAACACTTAGCTCTCTGAAAAGTTCTCCACTTGGGACAGCTGAGCACTAGGTCACGTTCAGCACTGCATGCCTGACAAGACAGGGTTCACTACTGCACTTCAGTCATGCTGTACCCTGCAAGGCTCTGCTCTGACTCCACTTGCTTAATTTTACACCAAAAGGAGAGCACTGTGGGTGTGAGGGAGGGCCCAAGGGGGCAAAGCCCCTCAAAAGAAAGATGAAGGATGTCCTTGCATGAAAATGGGTGAAACCAACATCCCACAAGGGTGGGCTTTGAAAATGAAGCTGGTAAGTAGATTCCTCACAGGCACCAGCCTGGGTGCTCATTATGGTTGGTGTGGGTACCCCTCAGGGGCCCACGGGGAGGATGAAGACAAATAAGTGAGTATGCTTTCTGTTGGAAAAACCAGGACACCTTTTATGTGGACGGGAGACTGGGAGTGCACTCTGGGACAAAAGAAATCGGGGCGGCAAGGAGAAGTCAGGTGGCGCCTGTAATATCCACAACTGCCACTCCCTGAGGTCCTGCCAGGTGCCAGCTGCTCTTCTGGGTACCTAGAGAGACAGAGCTGAGTGAGACAGGCAAGGCCCTGCTCTATCCAGCTTATTCTAAACATGGAAACAGACAACCCACAATTTATTTATTCTTCATTTATTATTGAGTTTAAATAAATGCACTCCAGCGATATAGGCTATGAAGAACATGAAACAGGATGATGAGAGAGAGATTAGATGTAGCCCTTTAGATGGTAAAGAATCTGCCTGAAATGCAAGATCTGCCTGGGTTCGATCCTGGGTCAGGAAGATCCTCCAGAGAAGGGCATGGCAACTCACTCCAGTATTCTTGCTTGGAGAATTCCATGGACAGAGGAGCCCAGCGGGCTACAGTCCATGGGCTCGCAAAAGTCAGACATGACGGAGTGACTAACATTTTAGCAGGCACTTAGGGACAGTCTCTCTGATGAGGTGATATCTGAAGACTGGAGTCCAAGGAAGCCTTGGCATGCTGAGACCTGAAGGCAGTTCATTCCAAAGTAGAAAGCAAATGAGAAGATTCTAAAACAGGAACAAGCTTATGAGGATGAGAAACAAAGACACCAGAGAGGGTGGAGTAGGGTAAATAGAGGAAGAAGTGATAGAAGATGAGATTGGTGCTGTCAGCCAAGGTGCCATCACCCTGGTAAGGAGCCTGGATTTACTGCTAAGTGTGATGAGTAAACCATGGCTTAACCCAGAGAAGGATGTGACCCCTCTCACTGTATAATGGCAGGAACAGAAAGAGAAGTACCAGATAAAAGACTGTTTCAGGAGTCAAGGAGCAATGATGATGATCCAGATTAGGGAGGAGGCAATGGAGATGGAAAGGAGGCAGATGAAGTATAATTTTAGGGCATATATTTTTAAGTAACTGCTGATGGAATGGATGTGGAAGCTAAAGGGGTTGGGGAAAGAGTCAAATGAGACTCAACATCTGGCACCCTGCATTGCTCACAGCAGGAACTAATGACTAGTTGGATTCTTGGTTGTCTGAAGGTAGGCTGGTTGGTTGGTGAGTTATCTGAAAGGTTTATTGTTTGGAAAGGAAATCGACCCTGAATATTCACTGGAATGACTGATGCTGAAGCTGAAGCTCCAATACTTCGGCCACTTGATGTGAAGAGCTGACTCATTAGAAAAGACCCTGATGCTGGGAAAGATTAAGGGCAGAAGGAGAAGGGGACGACAGAGGATGAGATGGTTGGATGGCATCACCAACTCAATGGACATGAGTTTGAGCAAACTCTGGGAGATAGTGAAGGACAGAGAAGCCTGGTGTGCTGCAGTCCATGGGGTCGCAAAGAGTCAGACACAACTGAGCAACTGAACAAAAAATTGTTTGGATGGAAGGATAGATGGATGGGTAGTTGGCTAACAGTTAGGTGGATAGATAGTTGTCTGGTTGAGTAGGTGGTTGAATAGTTGGATAGATAGTTGGGTGGACAGGTGGATGAGAAGATGAATCGTTGGTTTATAATCAGGCAAATGGGCAGTAGAGGGTTGGTTTGTTCACTAACTAGTGTCACGTATTTCCTTCTCTCTAGACAACCTCTCCTTCCTTCCTTTAGGGTCCTTCACTCCCACCCTACTCCCATGAGCCTAATTCCCTGGCCTGACCAATCTCTAGCACTTGCCATTTTATCCCTTGCTATTTGGCCCATGATCCTGCACCTTCAGAACCTTTCAGGGAGATTGTGGGACCAGTGCTGGGCTCCAGGTACTGGAAGAATTCGGGGCGATGGATGGAGATACTCATGGGCCTTAGACCCAAGCAGAGTCCAGTTTTGCCACTTAGTGGCCATCTGGCCTGGGGGCGGGTTTCTCTACCTCAGTTCCACTTTGGTAAATGAGCTAGCTAGCTAGCTAGCTCAGTGAAACTGAGCTAGAACACCTGGCCCACCTACTCAAAAGGTCATGAGAATCAAATGAGAAACTAGGTGTAAGAGTGTGCAACAGATGTCAGGCAATATTCTTATTATCCTGATGTTACAGCTTAGGAGCAAGAGCTTCCTGTCTGGGGCAGGCATCCCCACCTTCTGGGACCTTCTGTTCTCTTCACCCACTGCGGCTCTCACAGTCAGCCTAACTTGAACCTGAAGCTCAGACCTCTGCCCTCATACTACTCAATGCTTCCTTGACTTGCCCTTCTCAGCCTTAGACACCCTGCTCTCCACAGTGTCAACATCCACCTCTTATGGGACTCATCTTGACCACTTTAGACAAAGCCCCTGCGAGGCCATCTGCCTGCTGGTTCTGCATTTGAAAAGTAAAACTTGCTTCCTGCCCGAAGAGCCCAAGCCCAGCCCACAGCACAGTCCAAAAACATAGTAAGTGTTTACAAAGCTTCAGGCAGGCCTCCCTGGTGACTCAAATGGTAAAGAACCTGCCTGCAATGCAGGAGGCCCAGGTTCCATCTCTGGGTCAGGAAGATTCCTCTGGAGAAGGGATTGACAACTCATTCCAATATTCTTACTGGAGAAGTCCATGGACAGAGGGGCCTGGGGCCCACAGCCCATGGGGTCACAAAGAGTCGGAGACAACACAAAGTCTGTGTGCCTGAATGATGCCCCTCTGGTTTTCCAAACTATCTTTTGCCTGGGTATATTAGTTAGCTATTGATGCAAAACAAGCCACGCTGAAATGAAGGGGCTTAAAACAACAAACACGTGCTAGTTCTCATGATCCCGTGGGTTGGCTGGTACTTCTTCTGGCCTGGGCACCTGAGTAGGAGCCAGACAGTCCAGGATCTCCTCACTCACGTGTCTAAGGCTTCCAGTATGACTGGGTCCTCCCTCGCCAGGTCTTTCTTCTTCAAGGAGGCTGGCCAAGCTGTTTCACAAAATGGCAGATGAGTTCCCAGCAGCAAGAGGTTGAAAGCCCAGTGCATATGCACTTTATAAGACTCTGTTTATATCACATTTGCTAGTGTCTACTAAGACAAGTCACACAGCCAAGTCGAGAATCATTCTGAGAAAGACCCACATGAGAGAAGTGACACAGAAAATGGTAGGTTTATTGGGGACAATTACTCCAACAACCTACCATACAAAGTAACTGAAAACAGGACTGACTGAACCCATATTCCAAAAACTCCTCTGAGAGGCAGAGCACTGAAGCCCACCAGGGGAGCCAGAGAGATGAAGAAGCAGGTAGCTGAGGGCTGTCAGACCAAGCTGAAATCCTGAGAAAGGAACTGGAACTTCTTGTCAACATAATACCTCCCTGACACATACCAGCTTTCTCCTCTGTATTAGTCAGCTATTAACACATACCACTGCGTAACAAACAATCTCAAAATATCGATGACTAACAACAAATACTCACTTTTCTTATTTGCAAATCTGTGATTCACCTGGGGTTGCTCTCTTCCACGTGCCACATTCTGAGTTTTCGACTGAAAGGGCAGTGGCTGGCCAGGGCACGCACACCTCACAGCAACAGCAGAATCACAGAAATAGAAAGCTGGTTGAGCAAAAACATTTCAGTCCTCCTCCACGTTACATCTGCAAACATCCCATTGGCTAAAGCAAGGCTCATAGTCAAGGACAGAGAGATTCTCCTTGTCCACCATGAAGTTCTGACAAGAGAGTGGGTGTAGAACTCCTAGAGAGGAGTGAAGAGTTATGTTCAGTTTTTCTATCTATCACAACCTCCTCACGTTTCCCTCCCTTCATCCCTCCTCATCTTTCCCCTTCCCCCATGCCAGCTCAGTCATTTCAGAGCTGCAGGTAACAAGGGGATCAGTAGCTTTGCTCTGGCAGGTGACCCACCCCTTCCCTGAAGGTTCTCTGTGCTCAGGTCTACAGGAGATGGCGTGAGAATAAGGCTGGCATGGTTGGAAAGGCAGCACTGGGACAGGGGTCCATCTTCCTGCAGAGGGGAGTGCCCCGAGGCCACGCAGCTACCTTTGCCAGAGCAGAGCGGTCCGGTTCTGCCATCGCGACGCTTATCATCATTTCTGGTACCCAGAGTCCCCAGCATCTTACCGTCAGGTCTGAAAATAGCGTTATTGGCTGGGCTCCATATTTGACAGAAACGCATGTCCAAGACATATTTTTACCATTAAACTCTTCTAGAAGTTAAAACAACAGAACACTTTGGAGGGGACTTGGGCAAAACTTCCTCAGGAAACACATTGATTTCAACCACCTGGACGGAGCAGATGTCCTGATCTTCTTTTTATCTTGCTGAATACCTTAATTGATTTATTACCTTCTCCTAACACATATAAAGGAGATCTCATTCATTTGCTCATGGAGCTTCCCAGAGGCCCAGGAATTAGGTCAAGGGGAGGTTAGAAAACAAGAATTTTTAGGGTATACCTGCTAAGTGCCAGGGACTGCACCAGGAGAACAAGTGGATATCCAAATAGAGAAACAAATTAATCCTGACCCAGAGTTCACATCATACACACCAAAAATAAGCTTTAAATGGGTGGGTCATGGGCCTGGATAAAAACTACAGGTGTAAAATTTTTAGAAGAAAAGTTAAGAGAAAATCTTTCACGACCTTGAAGTAGTCTAGGATTTCTTAGATGGGTCACAAAAAAGAACACTAATCATAAAAAGAAAAGATACTATGGATTTTATCAAAACTAAAACTTCTGCTCTTCAAAAGATGCTGTTAAGAAAAATAAGAAAGCAACAGATGCAAGAAAAGTTTCACTATCTAGATAAATAGATGATAGATAGACACATATGTACACACACATAGACCACTTGATAGGTATATACAGAGAGATAACTTCCAAAGAATACACATCCAGAATATATCAAAAACTTTTACAACTCAATAAGAGGGGCTTCCCCGGTGGCTCAGCTGATAAAAATCCACTTGCGATATGGGAGGCCTGGGTTTGTTCCCTGGGTTGGGAAGATCCCCTGGAGAAGGGAACAGTCACCCACTCTAGTATTCTGGCCTGGAGAATTCCATGGACTTGCAAAGAATATACATCCAAAGTATATTAAGAACTTTTACAACTCAATAAGCAGAAAACTCATTGGAGGGGGAAACCCACGGGAAAAGATTTGAATAGACACCTCACCGAAGAAGATGTACTGATGGGCAATAAGCACATGAGAAGATCTTCCACATCTTTAGTCATCAGGGAAATGCAAATTAAAAATATAATGAGATTCTACTACACAACCATTGGAACTGCTACCAAAAAAAAAATTAAAAAGACAATGCAGGATAAGGCTTGTTCAAGTTTCTGCTCACTAGAAGTTCCCACTTCGGGACTAGACTGTCAGGAGAAGGATCTGCCCAGGGTCCATATTTGGCCAAAATTCCACCTGGAGGTGCCACTAACTTGACACTTCACAAGAGCAACAAAAGAATCTGCTGAGAAGAATTTGCCGAACCAACCCACAGGGTGAAAATGCTAGATACTTTGTGGCTCCGTTCCCTTGCAGACAATTGTATCCACAAACTGTGAATGATTTGCAGGGGATTCTGATGAGCAGTTTCCCCACACTCACTCGGCTCAGGAATAGCTAAGTGAGGCGGAGTGTGCTAAGTCACTTCACTCCCTGTGACACTATGTGATCTAGTCTGCCAGGCTCTTCTGACCCTGGGATTCTCCAGGCAAGAATATTGGACTGGGTTGTCATTCCCTTCTCTAGGGGCTCTTCCTGACCCAGGGATGGAACCCGGGTATCCTGCATTGCAAGCAGATTCTTTACCATCTGAGCCACCGGGGAAGCCCTTGAGGGTGGTGGTTAGAAGCAAAGTTCTGAGAGATACAGATCCAACCTCCAGCTCCTACTGCACCACTGAGTGGCTAAGACTTAAAGCAAGTTATTTAATGTCAGGGCCTCAGTTTCCTCATCCATAAAATGGGGATAAGACTCCATCTGCTTCACATGGTTGTCATAAAATCTTCCGCGAAATCAAGTACATTACATGGTACCTGGTGTTATCCATAAATGGCTGGCATTACTATTCTGGCTAAACCTGTATGACTGTCTCACAGCCTGGAGGTCGTCTGCTAGCCTTTTAGTGGCATATCCACTCGCACTCCATGCTAGGATGCTGGGCCAGCCCTGGGCCTTTGTGCTCTCGGGTCTACTCCACATCCTTCCCCTCTATGGCACAGCAGGATGAGCCAGCAGGCCTCATTCCCCAAACTCCCGAGTCAGCCAGTGGGAGGCACTGAAAAGAGACTGGAGGGCGGGGGAAGGAGAACGCACGTTTCCGCTCCTGCTCCTCTGCCTGGGGTGTCTTCTCTGGCAGCAGCTCCAGATTTCACGGCACAGGCCTGCCTGATTCCCAGGACACTGGGCTCTAGAAGCACTGTCTCTTCCCTCTCTTTCTCCAGTTTCAGGTGGGCATGGCTTCCTGCCCGGATTCCCCTCCGAGGATGTCACTGAACACTGTTTGCCATGCAGACTCCCCCAGATCACTTGTGTAGCGGATTCCCTGTATTATATGTCTTCTGTTATAAATACCTGGCATGGTTTCTGTTTTCCTGGTCGGCCCCTGACCATCCACATTGGTGGTCACCTGGTATGTAGGACTCTTGGGATCTGCAGAATATTGCCATCACCCCTGTGCTTGTTCAGGGTCCGCTGTAAGTTCCAGGTCTCAAGCAATCGCTTTGCCACAGAAGCTTCGCATCTTTCTGATCCTTTTCGTAAAATGTGTGTGTGTTGCTTATTCAGTCGTGTCTGACTCTTTGCGACGCTGTGGACCAGGGCCCACCAGGCTCCTCTGTCCATGGGATTTTCCAGGCAAGCATATTGGAGTGGGTTGCCATTTTCTTCTTCAGGGGATCTTCCCCACCCAGGGCCCAGCATCTCCTGCATTGGCAGATGGATTCTGAGCCACCAGGGAAGCCCACAGTACTCAGTGCAGGTCTTCTATTCCATAGTTTTTGAACACAAGTTTTACTAGACTAGACTTTAGCCCCCAGGTCATTCCCACCTGATCAAGGAGACACCCAAGAATAGACAGCCAATGGGAAGGAGCAAGAGACAAAACCCAAAAGGGAAGATCAAGCCAAGTATGTGAGCCTCAACTCCAGGTTAAGAAGTTTGCCCTTTGCCCCTAATCACATGGTTTCCCCATCAGGCATCTCTGACCCCTGAGAATCTGAGTAGGCAGTTATGGGGAAGGAGTATCCATGAGCTATTTTCAGCACTTCTAAAAGCTTTGCAGGAACTGTACCTTGCTATGCAAGGTAAATATGCAAAGGTCAGTAAGATACCAAGTTTCTTTGCTTTGAGCTAAAATTTTATTAGCACGTCTTATCTCTGGCTAATCAACAGTTCTGATTGGCAGCCTTGTGGCTTTGATTATTTGTAAATGAAGATATGAATTAATTCATAAGGCATGAAGACTGGACTACACATGCCCATAGAAGAAATTATTTAAAGAGAGTACCAGCGGGAGGTTTCAGGCAGGGGAGTGAGCATAGCAAACTTGGATTTTAGAATCCTCTCCGCAGGTACAGAGGGGAAAATGGATTGAAGGGACCAAGAACAGTAGTGAGAAAGTCTGTCAGGAACCTGCAGTGGTCCCCTGGGAGAGACTGGTAAGTGACCCAGGTTGATCCTTGTGCACCATCCACCACTCCATCACCCCCTCGTCCACCCATCCATCATCTATCCACCCATCCATTCGACAAATTTATTAAGCAGCTACAATGTGCGAAGCACAGTGAGTGTGCTGGGGACTCAGCAGGGACGAGCCACAGAAACACAGCCATCCTAATGAAGCAAGCCATCCTCAAGGACATAGCTGTTGAACCATTGCACAGATGGGTGTGTGGGTGCTCTGTAGACAAAGGACAGGGACCTAAGACCATAGGACAGGGTCCTGTGCTGATCACAGTATTGTTTTCAAGGTCTGAGTAAATAAATGACATGCTGGAAGAATGCATCACCCATAACCAGGAAATTCAGTGTTTTTTACCATAGAAGGAGAAGGGCTTGTGTCTGCCTTCCACACCACTACATGGTCCCATAGTTCTGCTCGTTCCAGCACAGGGTAAGGGTCATTGAGTAGTCATTTAGTGGATGAATGAATAGGTACCTATAATCTAAGCTGGCATTTATTTTATCTATTTAACAAGCTTTGCTGTAATATTAATTTACCATGCGCTAGACACTGCTCTAAGAGCGTTGTTATTGTTGTTCAGCTGCTCAGTCATATCTCATTCCTTGGGACCCCCTGGACTGCAGCATGCCAAGCTTTCCTGTCCTTCACTACCTCCTGGAGTTTGCTCAGACTCATGTCCAGTGAGTCAGTGGTGCTATTTAACCATCTCATCCTCTGCCACCCTCTTCTCCTTATGCCTTCAATCTTTCCCAGCATAGGGTCTTTTCCAATCACTTGGCTCTTCACATCATGTGGCCAAAGTATTGGACCTTCAGCCTCAGCATCAGTCCTTCCAATGAATATTCAGAGTTGATTTCCTTTAGGATTGATTGATCTCCTTACAGTCCAAAGGATTCCTAAGAGTCTTCTCCAGTACCACAACTACAATCACTAGCTCAGGTCATCCTCGTCATAACCCTTCAGAGGTAAATACTATGACCAACCCCATACTACAGATGCTGAAACTGAGGCTACACAAGTTAAGTCCAGCTCCAGGATCTGTCTACACCAGCACCTCTCAGACAGTCGTTCCCACACAAGCTGCATCCCCATCACCCAAGGGCGTGTCAGGAATGCAAATTCTCAGGCCCAGACAAGGAAGTCAGCACTGTTTTTAATGGGCCCTCCAGGCTTCCCAGGTGTCTCAGTGGTAAAGAATCCACCTGCCAATGCAGGAGACGTGGGTTCAATCCCTGAGCTGGGAAGATCTCCTGGAGAAGAAAATGGCAACTCACTCCAGCACTCTTGCCTGGGAAATCCCATGAACAGAGGACCCTTGTGGGCTATAGTCCATGGGGGTCACAAGAGTTGGACATGACTTAGCAACAAAAACAAAAAACCCAGACAAATCTGATCTGACTGCAATTCTTGTAATAAGAATTACAAGTGATCTTGTTAAAACTACTGTATAGCTTCTTCACACCAATCTCTCCATCTATTAAATCAGATTGGAGGGAATCTGGGAATATGTATTTTTAGTAAAGTCCCCCAACATCAAACAAGTTTTACAAACTTTCATCCAGGCTTTAGCACTGAACTGGAAGAAAACAAAGATGAGACTTCGTACAGTGTAGGTGGGTGTGTCTGGCAGAGAGACGGTTTACCTTTCCTGGATGCCTAATTAAACACTGAAGCTTCCCATCCTGGAGTTGAGAAAACAACAGATCACAAGTGAAGTCAAGGGTATAAATCTCCCTGGGCTGACTGGGTGTGTGCTGTTCAAGACTTCCTAACCAGAAGAGCGGATTCCATCTCCTGCAGGAATGTTAATGCCGTTTCCCTCAGATACTTGCAGATCAGCCTCAGAAGTCCCACGCTCTAGGCAAAAGTGACTTTATTGCCATCTCTTTGAAAAGCATAGGTCATCCTTGCCAGGGATTTCCTGTAATAAATACCTCTGTCATCTCAGCAACAGAAGCTGTTGACCTAAAACACCTTGGGCTGAAATATTACTTCTGCTTACCTCTTCATGGTCACCTGGACTTTGCAGTGTTGGGGTTTGGGAGAGGCCAGGGAGAGAATGAACCAGCCAGGGAGGGACAGGATCACCTAAGACCAGTGTCATTTCCCCTGCTCCTCCCGAATCTCCCGGTTTTCACCTACTACTGACAACTGAACAGCGGAATGATGAAAATCTGGGTATACTTTTGAAACATTAACATTTCTAAATTAAAAGCATAAATGTCGGCATGTGGTTTGTAATCCAGCTTTCAGTTTATGATGCATTCCAGAATATCTGTGACGTTCAATCTGCCCCCAAACAGCAGGAAATGTGCTAGACGGGGTGTTGGGGACCATGCAGTTCAGGTCCTGCTCTGCCGCCAGGTACTAGTTGGTGTGGCCACGGAAAGTGAAAGTGTGTGTCCAGCTCTTTGAGAACCCCAAGATGATAGCCCACCAGGCTCCTCTGTCCAGGGGATTCTCTAGGCAGGAATACTGGAGTGGGTAGCCAGTCCCTTCTCCACAAGCTCTTTCTGACCCAAGGATCAAACCTGGGTCTCCCGTATGGCAGGTATATTCTTTACTGTCTGAGCCACCAGGGCAGACTTTGAGCCTGTCTGTAAACCTCCCCCAAGCCTTAGATGACCTCTCTGTAAATGGATGGTACCTACACAGTCAACTTTGAAGGACTGTTGGGAAGGCTATATGAGCAGATAGTTGCAAAATGTGCTTTGCAAACTGTAAAGTGCTCTCTAGTGTGAAGAGTCAGGGTGGCATCAGAGAGGGCCCAGTGCAGATCCAGACCTCAGAGCATGAAGCACAGAGGAAGGTGAGGGAGGGCGGCATGGTGTCCCAGGGGAGGGGTGGGAGATGTCCACTCCATGGGAACAGCTGACTTACACAACAAAATCCATGTCCTCAGCTTGTCAGGGTGACACCGCTGCTCAGTCTTTCAGTCGTGTCCGACTCTTTGTAACCCCATGGACTGTAGCTCGCCAGGCTCCTCGGTCCATGGAATTTTCCAGGCAAGATTATTGGAGTGGGTTGCCATTTGGGTCACAGCCAAATCGACCCAGGGAGTCATTCCTCTCTCCAGATACTGTAAAAGTTGGACGCTTAGGATCCAGTTCTGGTCACAGAGATGTTAGAGCCCTTGGAGAGGGTGGCAGTGGTTCACTAGGGCCAGCTCACAACAGTATCTTGGTAGTAGTGCAAATTGGCCAGACTGGAAGTATTTACACCATAGCAGTGGCAAACACTACAAGTCAGAGTGGTTTTGTCCTTTTTTTTTTTTTTTTTTTTCTTTCACTTTTTGGAGAGCAGTTGTTAAATACCTACCAGTACATTACTGGGTGAGAGCAGAGACAGGATGTAGCTGTTGGGATGTCGTGGCAACTGCAAAGTTGCAAGCAGACAAGAGCTCCTCTACCACTCAGGAGTGGGGGCCCCATTAAACCATGAAACTTCTACTGATCAATATTTAGAGACTTCCCAGAGAAAAAGCGCTTCCCTTGTGGCTCTTCTTTACCAACTGGTAAAGAATCGGCCTGCAATACAGGAGACCTGGGATCAATCCCTGGGTTGGGAAGATCCCCTGGAGAAGGGAAAGGATACCCACTCCAGTATTCTGGCCTGGAGAATTCCATGGACCCTATAGTCCATGGGGTCGCAAAGAGTCAGACATGACTGAGAGACTTTCACTCACTCACTCAGAGAAAAAAAAGCATTTCATTAAACATGTATCCAATGAGGGATTGCCTTCTCTCTATGTGAAAAGTGAAGTGAAATTTAGTTGCTCAGTCATGTCTGACTCTTTGTGACACTGTGAACTGTAGCCTTCCAGGCCCCTCTATCCATGGGATTCTCCAGGCAAGAATATAGGAATGGGTAGCCATTCCCTTCTACAGGGGATCTTCCTGACCCAGGGATCAAACCCAGGTCTCCTGCATTGCAGCCAGATTCTTTACTATCTGAGTCATCATGGAAGCCCCTTCTCTGCATGTCTTTGGAGCAAACCCCACTCCCCTAATATACACAAGCTTCAATATCAGAGCCAGTGCCACCACCTCCAGGCAGACCTCCCTGATACTCCTCACCAAACTCTACAGGTAACCCTAGCATCCTCTCAGTTCCTACAAAGACAGTAGAGGGTGGTTCCTCAGGCTCAGGCTTTGGAGTTCAAATGTTTGAGTTAAAAATCCCCAGTTTGACCATATACATATGGGGAGAGTCAGTGAATCCATCTGTGAAATGAAGCTGAAAAACTCTCTAGCCATCAGGAATTGTTGAGAGGATGTCTGAGCTAATGCTGATCTAGTCCTCAGCACAGTGCCTGGAACACATTAAGTGCTTAGTAAACACTAGCCATTAAAACACCAGTTTGTCTGAGCTATCATTTCAGTTTTCAGAGACAAAATTTGTGTCTCTCTGATGAGAACTGAAATTTTGTGAGGCTAAGGACCTCACTTTATTCATCTCTCATCCTCCACAGGGTCTCTGAAACCCCAACACACACGAAGCCCTGAGGAAATCCATGTTGCTTAAATGGAATTGAAAGCAGGCAGGTTTCCTTTCTACAACTTCTCCACTCAAAGATTGGATGAACCATTGACAAGAAAATGCCAGCTGAGAACCGGCCAACCGTCAGTCAACAGGTGTCTGTGATGCTGGGCAGCCCAGCTCTGCCATGGCTGATTCCTTCTCCAGACCTTGCTCTCCTCTGGAGGGAGATGCCTAGTCCAAGGTGCTCTCCCTGGGGCAGCCAATGTCCAGTGACTGGCCCATGGGGGATACAAAGACCCTATCCCCAGCCTTGATTCAGGATGTCCCCGAAGGACCAGCCCATGCCAGAGGTCGCCATGGATAAGCTGGGGGCTTTGTTAAAATCACCTCAGTTCCGCACTGCCCATTCCTGTCTCCCTCACCTCTTTGCAGCTTTTGTTCCTAAAGTATCAAGTGTAAGTTGCTCAGTCGCGTCCAACTCTTTGAGACCCCATGGAATTCTCCAGGCCAGAATACTGGAGTGGGTACCCTTTCCCTTCTCCAGTGGAACTTCCCAACCCAGGGATTGAATCCAGGTCTCACGCATCGCAGGCGGATTCTTAACCAGCTGAGCCACAAGGGAAGCCCAAGAATACTGGAGTGAGTGGCCTATCCCTTCTCCAGGGGCTCTTCCTGACCCAGCAATCTAACCGGGGTTTCCTGCATTGCAGGCGGATTCTTTACCAACTGAGCTATGCAAGAAGCTTTGGTCCCTAAAACCACTCCCTAAGAACCCGACTCAATGGACATGACTTTGAGCAAATTCTGGGAGATAGAGAAGGACAGAGGACCCTGGCATACTGAAACCCATGGGATCACAAACAGGTGGACACGACTCAGCTCCTGAACAACAACAAAATAGAACCTTGTCAGCTCATCTCTGCCTCGGACCCAAGAGGGTACCCAGGTGTTTGTGCCCTTATCTACAGCCAGGGTCCACTCCCCAACCTCCCACCTCTGTCATTCAGACGAGTGGGTGAGATCTCAGCCATCTACGATCATAATTCTAGCACATTCTCAGATGACCTCTTCCCCACCTCTCTGCCGGCCATAGCTTCACTAAGGGCTCCTCTCCAAGATCAGATTTTAGCAAAGACCCACGTCTCCCTCCCTGACCCCACCTCTGTTCACAGTCTTCATCCCTGGACCCTTGTTCAGCACCTTTCTTAGATCAGATTCGGAAGCAGATCTTGGGATGAGAATTTATTTGCAAGGGATTTGGAGGTGCTTCCAGGAGAGATTGGAGAGAAGGAGTGGGTAAAGAGAGAGAAGAGAGAGAAACAAAGCGAGGATGGCATCCCAGGGGGATCCCAGCACCAGCCTGATCCCTCAGGGAGCTTTATAGTGCAAACTACACCCGCCTGTAGATGAGGAAGCTGGTTCCAGTCACTCATGGGCTATGAGGCACCCAGTTAGCTCTCAAGCACTTGTGGCCCTAGGCCTGGGCAAACAGCTTCAACAGCACAAAGGCAGCCGCCTCCTGAAGAAGGTGGCAGGCAAGAGCCATGGGAAGCAAAGCACACGGAAGCCGGCGGGTAGTCCTAGGTGGGGGACGCTGAATCTGAACAGAGCGTCATCAGTACCCACTACTGACACTTAACTGGAGCATGGAAAACGGGGGAGCAGGGTAACTTCCCTGGAGGTGTGGTAGTGAAGACCCCGTGCTGCCACTGCAAGAGGAATGGGTTCAATCCACAATGGATCCTGCGTGCTACACAGCTTAGCCAAAAAAAAAGAAGGCAAGCTCATGAAAATGTATGTTAAATATATGCAATTTTGTATATCAACTATATCTGAATAAAGCTTAAAAATTTGCATTTAAAAAAGGAAGACGAGGAGTGAGGGTTGTGCTGTGATGTCAGGAAGAGAACCCCAGGCTTGGCCCCAGAATCCCAGCTCTGCCTGTTCTCTGCTGTGTGATCTTGAGCGAGTCTCAGCACCTCTCTGAGCTTCAGTTCTACTGTCTGTAAAATCCAGATAATCAGGAAAATAAATCACGGCCTCTCAAGGTGGCTGTGTGGTTTACATAGAATTACGTGGGGCAGAGTGTTTTGTAAGCCATGGGGATGTAAGCTATCATTCCTGTCCTCGATGAGGCGGCCTCCTGTCACCAACACAATCACGCCCTGAGCCAAAACTCAGCAGGGATTTCCTCCTTTCTCCCCCTTGCTGGCTTCATTTACTCTTTCTCCCCTTAAAGGCTTCTATGTTTGTACTGCAGGCTGTTAAAACTCTTCATTCAAAATAACCCAATAAAATGCTCTCCGGGGCTTGCTGGTTCCAAATGGATACATGAGGAGCAGGTTGGCCTGAAACACAAAACTCAAGAGCCCCGAGCAGGGGAAAGACACATCCCCCAGGCCTGGGAGGATGGCCCCAGCGGCCGAGCTCTCCACAGCCAGCTCATCAAATCCTCATCACCAGGACACCAAGCCAGGTGGGGAGCGCTGTGTGTCCGGCCTGGGCTGCGTGACAGGCCCAAAGGAGGAAACTACAAACAGCTCACCTGGAAGCCAGCCTAAACAGGACCCCCGACCTGAGGTCACAGCCCCCTGCCCAGATACCCTATCCCTTTTTCCTGGAGCCATGCTTAAAGCCTGACCCAGGTCCCTGGGGCGGAAACCCAATGCACTCTCAACCCTAAGGGCTGCTTACGCCTTGAAAGAGGAAAATGCAACTGATCCCCCAGGGCAGGTGAAGAGAAGGGCTGAGAAATTGCTGACTGGTTTAATTTCATCCAGAAGCACCACATCAGTACAAGGCCTGGCCTGGGAGCCCAGAGGTTTGGCCTGAGGCCCTGGTTTTGAGACGATGACTTGGACGAATCTACTTCCCCTTTGGGGGACCTCAAGGTTCCTCACTTGCACAGTGAAAGTGCCTCTCCCGCCTGTCCAGAGGCTTGAGAGGGATACGATGGGAGGACTCGCCTGTCCGTGCAGATGGAGGTGGGGGCAAGCTCAGTGCAGCTTCCATTTCAGAATCATGCCTGCTCAGTCGCTTCAGTCATGTTCACTTCTTAGCAACACTATCAACTGTAGCCCACCAGGCTCCTCTGTCCATGGGATTCTCCAGGCAAGAATACCAGAGTGGGTTGCCATGACTTTCTCCAGGGGATCTTCCCAACCCAGGGATCAAACCCATGTCTCCCGTGTCTCATGCATTGCAGGCAGGTTCTTTATCACTGAACCACCGGGGAAGCCCCTTGGAATCACCTGCCATGTGCCAACACACTGCTTACATCTTTCCACTGAGTCTGTAGAATAAACAGTAAGACAATAAAATAAGCCCTCTGGTTCTGAGACTCAAGCTCTTTCAGGGATCTCCAGAGGGGTCCTAGGTTCTAAGAAATCAACAAGCAAACCTCCCATCATTCGCTCATTCAGCTGGGGTTTCCTGGAGCCCAGCTAAGCATGATAGTGGCAGTATTGCTATGCACAGGCAGCATTTTCCCATCTGCTGGAGCCCTGCCTCCCAGTGACCTGGTCTCCACCATTTCACTCCAGGCCACAGGATAAAGCTGGAGCAGAGCTGCTGCACGACTTCTGCTGGGCAACTCACCAAAGTAGAGAAAAGGACTCACCGGGAACTGATAGGCCACCCCTTAAGTCAGGAGATCTGCGCTTAAGGACAGTCACAACAAGAAGGGCGATAAGCAGCAAGGGCGGAGCCCTCTGTCTGCACCAGGCTCAGCTATGGATCACTTTGCACGTGTTTCTTGTGGGGTGAGGGCAGGTGCCATCCAAGGTCACAGTGCAAGGCTCAAAGCTCATCTTTCCGCCTCCTGAGCCCACGCCCATCTCTGCAGCCACTCTTTCCCTGAGACCCTCAGTGATTTTGAGCAAATCCCTGGACCTCAATTTCCCCCATGCCAATGGTCAGGTAGGGACTTGCTGAGATCTCTTCCCACCCCAACAATCAAGGGTCTTGACCTGGGAGATGCGGGGGAAGTAGCTGGCCTCCTCCCTGGAGAAGGGGACACAGAGCCCAGCTGGGGCTTCAGCCAACACGACTCCCAGGATCCAGGCACTCTGAGACCACCAACCACATCACACCCTGGGTGGGAGCAAGGGGTGTGGTTTCTGCACAGACCATGGAAGCAGCTCTGTGTGTGAGTATGCATGTGACGTGTGCGCGTGTGCGTGCCCCCATGCCCACTGGGATGATGCTCTGTGTGTGTGCAACTTTAAAACCATGCAGGGCCTGGGCCTCTGCCCAACTCTGAACAAAGCATTCAGGGCAGGGAAAGGCTCACTAAAGGTCTAGGTGAATTATACTGAAAGAAAAGACCTTTCCCATGGTCGTCCCCACCATTTTTAAAGCTTAGGACCCTTCCTGCCAAACCCACCAGTGGGACTGGTCAGAGGCTCCTTCTGAGGCCATTTTACACGTGTGGTCAAGGTATGTAACAGTCTTATCAGACTAAGAGGGTCCCGCCTAGGTGAGACCACTGAAGCCCAGAGAGGGAAAGGGCTCTTCCCCTCTTCACAAATCAGACAGCCCATCAGAAAGAGCTGAAACTGGAATCAGGTCTCCTGGTTCCAGCCCCGGTTCACCCCACAGCATAAACTGACTCTTTCCAAAAGCAGGACACAGTCAAGAGAAAGATGAATTCTTGAGAATTCAAGGGCAGTCATTTGCTCCCCAACAGTAGAAATAATTGCAGCATTTTCTGAGTTCTTACTGCATGCTCTTCCCATTTAATTTACATGGCAACCCCATGTTATAAGTCTTATTATCGCCCTCATTTGTGGATGAAGAAACTGTCGCCAAGAAGCTTACCCCAGGTCACACAGCTGCTAGGTAGCCTGTCCACAGTGGTTGGACCAATTCATCTCAGACTTGGGGGCCTCAAGGATAGGTTGCCAAGGCATGCACTTTAACCATGGTAGGAAACAGACTTCCTCATGCTAAATAAACTGAGTTCTACAGTCAGTTTGTGGCTCAGTCAGTAAAGAAAGTGGAAGTGTTAGTCACTCGGTCGTGTCCAACTCTTTGCAGCCCCTTGGACTGCAGACCACCAGGCTCCTCTGTCCAAGGAATTCTCCAGACAAGAATACTGGAGTGGGTTGCCATTTCTTTCTCCAGGGCATCTTCCCAACCCAGGGATCAAACCCAGGTCTCCCCGCATTGCAGGCCGACGCTTTACTGTCTGAGCCCCCAGGGAAGCTGTCAGTCAGTAAAGCATCTACCTCCACTGCAGGAGATGGCCTGCAGTTCAGGAGATCTGGGTTCAGTCCCTGGGTCAGGAACATCCTCTGGAGAAGGAAATGGAAACTCAGTCTAGTATTCTTGCCTGGGAAATCCCATGGACACACGAGCCTGGTGGGTTACAGTCCATGGGGTCAAAAGAGTCCAGACACGAATGAGCGACTACACCACCACCACCATAGTCAGTTTTTCAGAAATCTGAAAGGCTAGCACTAGAGAGAGTCCATTAAGATGGGCCATATCTTTTTCTTTTTTCTCTTTTTCTTGGCTGCACTGCAGGGCATGTGAAATCCCAGTTCCCTGACCAGGGATCGAACCCATGTCCCCCACAGTGGAATCACGGAGTCCTAAGCATTGCATACAAGCAAAGTCCCAAAATGGGCCATCATTTAATCACCAGGGTCTGAACCCTTTCCCTTCAAGACAAGAGCAGCTGCATCAAGCAGCCACTTCTCCTTGTACCCAAGTCATTCATTTCAGCTAAGATTTTTAAACCCACCACATAGATATTTTCCAAGACTGATGCCCTAGACAGGGGTGGCAAGAAGTGATCCTGTTTCTACCTTGTTAGCCGAGCCTGTCTACTCGCCCCATGAGATGAGACACCTTCCCCTTTTTCCTCCTGAATGGTGCGTCCCTGCGTACCTTGCCATGCCCCCTACTCCTGTTTCCCCTCAGACCTCAGCTGAGTCACTTAATTCAGCAGTGTTTGCCCAGCGCCCCTGACACCATGCCACAGTGTACTGTTGCTCACCTGCTCTCAGGAAAGTAAGTAGCCGTTTGGTGAGCAGCCAGGAGAGGGGACTGGATATGAGCAGAGAGGGGCACACAGACCTCTCCCCAGGAACTGCCCCAGGCATGTTATTGAGTGTTCCTGAAACCCTATGCCCAGTCCACTGGGGCCGCCAGGTGTGCCCCAACACAAAGCTGTTTTTCCTCTTCTGGAGAGGCCCCCTCCTGCTGCGGAAGAAGGGGAGCTGATAAGCGCCTCCACTTTCTGCAGCCAGGCTACCTGGGCCACCCTAGCAGGTGGAATCTCACCTCCGAGGACCCTCTGGCTAGGTCTGCTTCTACTCCGCCCCGCCGCCTCCTTCCAAAAATCTGGACCTGACTGCCTAACCCACAGAAGCCCCTGCACTGACCCAGCCTTCATCCCCCATCACTCCTCACTCACCGCTTGACATTCCTGAGTGGAAAGACCCTCGGATCCTCCTCTCCACCCTCCTCAGCATCCTGCTCCTCGAGGACCCTCCTGACCACTGCTGCCCCCAGCGAGGGGCAGCTCTGTCCTTCCCAGGCTGAGCCCGGCATCCTTTGGTACAAGCTGCAGAGGGGCTTATCAGAAGCCAAGCAGCACCTCAGCTCAAACCTCTGCTGTGTCATACACTGGCCTTGTGGCCTTGGAGGAGACTGAATTCTGAGCCAGCGTCCTCATCTATCAAATGGGGGGTATAGGAGTCCCCACCTCTGGGGTTACTAGTGAGACGATTAAATGAGATCAGACACATAAAAGTCTGAGCCTAGTGTGACGCACACTCACTCACCATCACTGCTGTCACAGAACCATGACAGGCTCCTGCAACATGTCCACATTCCAGATCCTGCCCCCAGCCTCCCACCATCTTCATTCTTTTCATTTACGGTTTTCCCGCTGTTAATTTTTACTATTTTTTTACATTATAATTGGTTTATATTTCATAAGTATCTTGTTATTGTTGTTCAGTCACTAAGTCGTGTCTGACTATTTGCAACCCCATGAAACTGCAGCACACCAGGCTCCCCTGTCCTTCACTGTCTCCCGAAGTTTGCTCAAACTCATGCCCATCGAGTCGGAGATGCCATCCAGCCGTCTCATCCTCTGTCGCCCCCTTCTCCTGCCTTGGATCGTTCCCAGCATCAGTCCCTTCCAATGAGTCAGCTTATGAGTGCTTCCGTGTCAATATGTATCTTAAATTTAATTATATTCACCTCAAATATTTTTTGTAATGAATCAGTAAAGACAGACACACGGAGACAAGCAGAAATGACAGAGAAGGAGAAACCAAAAATGGGGCTGAGAGAGGGAGCTGGGAGGAGAGAGAAGCAGGGCTAGAGGAGGAAGGACCAAGCAGCTCTGGCCACAGCTGGGCACCAAGGAGCCACCAGGAAAGACGAGGAGCAGCCCTGCTCCCACGTGCTTTCTTGGAGCCCACTGGAGAGATGGATTTACCTGCTGGGAGAGGTAACTATCAGGGGCAGCAGAAGGAAATGACAGCAGGCTCTGTATGGGGAGAGGGCTGGCTGGAAAATCCAGGTGGACTTCCTGGAGGTGGAAGGCCTAGTGACGACAAGTAAAGGAACAGAGGGAGGCATTTTAGGTCCTTGTGAGCCAAGACTGAGACCAGGAACAGAAAAGAAACGCTCCCAGGAAAGCTTCCTCTCCTTGCTCCATTTCCCCAATGCACATACACACCCACACACCCACACACATACATACCCATATACACACACCTATATACATATTCCCACACCTCCATATACATACATACCCACATACATCCATATACACCCACATATCCATATATCTCCATATACATGCACATGCATATACACACCCTTCCCACACTCACACATACACATACACACACAGAGCTCTCTGGGGGCCTCTCCCCTCAGCACTCACAGTGTCGTCCACACACACCTCACAAAGTTCCAGCCCTTTTCCTGGCTGCAGCCCTGTGGACCCCTCCAGGCCAGGCCTTGTACCCACTGCTGTCTGACCTTGGCGTGCTTCTCAGAGGCCACTGGGAGGGTTCCACACACAAAAAGGGTGGGAGAAAATGAGAGGTGGTCCACTGGGGGTGGCCGTGGAGCAAGAATGTTCAGTGAGTCACAGGGACGTCCTGACTGGAAGGTCCAGAGACTCCGGACAAACACCACACTGTTCCACCCTCACCTGCATGCCTTCCCTCCGCCACCCCACCAGGCCTCTGGGGCTGCTGGTCAGTCTCTGACGGGCCAGTCTGGAAAGTTGTGAGGGGCCTGCCCACCTTGAGGCCTCCAAGGCCCCAAAAGCCCACTGACCAGCCTGGCCCCACCACAGCCCAGAGGTATCCATTTCTCCCCCACCTCTAGTGACAAGGCTTTGGAAGAAACTCGAGAGGACAGTTCTCTTGAAATGGAGAAGGAGGTCAACATGCTTCCCAACTTGCAAAAGAAATTGTTTGGGAAAATTAATCTGCACATCACCAACACCAAGGGATTGTTTCATATCTGAAGACATATAATTAAGGAAACAATAGCAGGTCTGTTGGGCATTTTGTTCCTAAAGAATGCTAATTATGTTGAGCATCCAGACACATCCCAACGTTCACCCCCAATATTTAGAAATCCTAAAAAAAAACCCTGATGCTAGGAAAGATTGAAGGCGGGAGAAGGGGATGACAGAGGATGAGATGGTTGGATGGCATCACCGACTCAATGGACATGAGTTTGGGTGAACTCTGGGAGTTGGTGATGGACAGAGAGGCTTGACGTGCTGCAGTCCATGGGGTCACAAAGAGTCAGACACGACTGAACGACTGAACTGAACTGAAGTGAAGTTGGCCTTGAGGTCTCTCTGCCTGGACTTAGAACAAGGCAGGTCGTGGAATGAAATGGGCTTCCAGCAGGTGCTGGAATGGGCTTCTCTGTCTGCAACTGCTGCCCAGAGAGGAAAGGCTAAACTGCAGTCACCATTGCTTCGTGACACCTTCGGATCAGCACCTAATTTAGTTAGTGTGCAACTGAGCTGGCACAGTGTAATACTTGCCAGGGACACTGCTTAGCAGTGCAGCCACAGCTGGGCCACATGGAGAACCAGGCTTGGCTCCCTCCAAGTGGCTATAGCCCCACGGCTGTGGCTTCCACCCCAGCCCCCAGCAAACCAGAAGAAGGCAGCCCTGACCCAGTTGCTCCCTAGGAGCCACCAGGGTGCCAGGAAGCTCAGAAAGGTCCACTTGGAACTGATTAGAGAGCAACGAGGAGGACCTCTGGGCTGCCCCTCCTGGTGGGCCCCTCCCCAGCTGCAGAGGTGGCATTAAAGAGTGAGAGGAGCACTTCTCCGGTTCTGCCCCTCTGTCCCGGGGACCCCTGCTGATCCCCATGGCACCCCATGCAAGGGCATGGCAGGGTAAGCAGTGGCCAAAGATGCCAGCACCCAGGGGAAGCAGGTTCATGCCAGCACCCAGGGGAAGCAGGTTCATGACTACAGGCAGCTAGACCTCAGGAAAGGAGCAAAGCTCCCTCCGAGTCTCCTCAGTTCCTGCTACAGTTTGTAGTCTGGTCAGACCGGCAACATCAAGACCCATGGTCCCCACTAAGGAAAGGGAAGGCCTACTTTGCCCTTCAACACAGACACATAGAATTGTGGGAAGGGAAATCCTCCAAATGGTAGGAGGGCACCAGCATTTACAGATGGACCTGCCCTGGGTCTCAGATGGGCTGTTCTTCACTATAATCTAAGGGAGTTCACACCCCAGGCCACGAGTTACATCCAGACCCCTGTCTACTCACAAATCAACCCATCACCTCATAGAGAGGAGAAAAATTAAGGAGTCATGGTATTGTGATTAAGCTTGTAAAAGAATCCTGTTTGAGGTGCATCCTAAAATTGTCACTAGTGAAAGATACCGTATCCGGAATGACAGCTGCAGCGAAGTGACCTTGATCTCATCGTTCACATTCATTTGCTAGGGCTGCTGAAACAAAGCATCACGCCCTGGGTAGTGGAAAAACAGAAGTTTATTTTCTCACAGTTCTGAAGGCTGGAAGTCCAAGATCAAGGTGTCTGCAGGAACGGTTCCTTCAAAAATTTGAAGGAAGGATCTGTTCCAGCCTCTCTTGCCTTGGGTTGGAGATGACTACTCTCCACGTCTTCACATTAGCTTTTCTCTGTACATCAGGGTCTGAACTTCCTCTTTTTAGAACACCAGGTATAATGGATTAGGACCCACCCTAATGACCTCATTTTTAACTTGATTGCCTCTATAAAGACCCTGTCTTCAAATAAGGTCACATTCAAAGATCACAGGGTATAGAACTTCAGTACATGAATTTGAGTACACAATTCGACTCATCACGTAATTGTTGAAGATAGGGGAGGTATAAATTAAATAATTCACTTTACTATTGTTCGAACTTGTATTTTTTCATAACTGGAAGGAAGGGGCATGGAGGCAGGCAATGCTTCGAACAACTGTCACATCACCAGGTAAACTCCAAGGAGACAGGACATTCTCCAGCGCTCAAAGAAAGTCCTGTTAATAAAGGATTTTCATGCTCCTATCCTCACCACTACTACACACACACATACACAGGCTTGCAGCCTTCTCCCCACAAACTCAAACAACTGTTTACGTTCACTCATACTCATTCATCCCTATGTAGGCACTCTGGTCCTGAACCTCACTTACAAGTGCAAAGGCATGTGCAGTTACAAGCCTTTTACATGATGTTTAGGAATGTTGTTGTGCCAGACAGAGGTGGCTGGTACAACCAAAACCTCCACACTGAGAAGGGGGCAGTCCCCAGCCAGTGAAGGAGAGACAGCTTGGCCCAAAGCTGAGTCTCAATCACAAAGACACCTTCAATAATATCACACCCAAGGACTTCCCTGGTGGTGCAGAGGATAAGAATCTGCCTGCCAATGCAGGAGACATGAGTTTGATCCCTGGTCCAGGAAGATCTCACAGGCTCAGAGCAACTAAGTCCGTGTACCACAACTACTGAAGCCTGAGCCCCAGAGCCCATGATTCACATAAGAACCCACAGAAATGAGCAGCCTGAACACCACAACAAACAGTGAGAAGCCCCCAACTTGCTGCAACTAGAGAAAGCCCCAGCAAAGCAATGAAGACCCAGCACAGACAAAAATAAATAAAATGTCACACCCAACACACAAAATCCCCACCAAAGCCCAAGTGTATGGCATATAGGCTGAGTATGGCATAAGCAGTCTGGGGGCGGCAGTGGAGCAGGGGTTGTTCATTGCAATCCAGCCCATATTTCACTCTTCAAGTCACAAGGAACCATCAACCCAGAAGAAGGAATGCCTTTTCCTAAATTTTGTATGTGCTCCAGCAGCCCTTTCACCCCAAGGCCATGTGCACACTTACACATCTATGCATGTGTCCACATGCTCAGGTTACATGCTGTAACCACATCCATATCGGCCACTCATGTATCATATGGGAAGTGCACGGCCATCCTCAAGCACAAAATCGCTTCCTTACCAGGCTCACTCCCAGGGGCCCAGGCACAGATCTTTCTGCTTGTCCTTCACCCAGGCTGGAAGGTGATGCCCTCAGCCCCCATTCCAGGTCCTGCACCCTACACAGAGGACCTTAGAAGGGTCGGGGTAGACAGGAATCCTGCCTCAAGATTCAGTGATCAGGCAGATGCCCCCAAAAGTCACTCCACCTGTCCCCCTTGCCTAGAACCAGGATAAGGCCACTGGCCACACAGTTCCAGCTGGGGGTAGAAGTTAGGCACAATGAGGCCCTTGGGTGGCCAAGAACATGAGGGTGCTGTGGAGGTGGCCTCTGCCTCCAGGAAGCACTAGCTCCCACCTCTCAGCCTTCTCTTTGAGCCAAATTGGGAGAAGCTAAGTCAGATCCATGATTTCTAAATGAGGCAGGTCTAGGACCCAACGGGAGGTTAAGGTCCAACCTTCCTTCTCCAAGGTGCATGTTTACCTGCCCAGGAAGCACAAGAAAAGGTCTTGGGACACCTGACTTTAACCGCGCCACCGCTGATGGCCTGAAATGTTATTTCCCATGGGTTCTCCAGCCTAAAACGTTCTGGATGGGGGCCTAGGACACGCCCCCGCTCCCCGGCCAATCCTTAGAGTACGATGCTCTGAAGACAAGGAGAAGGTGAGGGGTGAAGGACTGAAGAGGATGCCTCACTTTTCAAGCCGGGACAGGGCAGAGTTGAGCCCAGGGCTGGGGGTGGGCAGTTCCGGACGCCTCCCTGCCCCCACCCAGCTTCAGACCAGCTCCTCTGGTTTAGGGGAGAGGGAGGAGGGGCACCCACGTTCTCTGAGGAGCACATTGAGGCCCCGCGAAGTGACCCCTTTTCTGAATGAAATTGAGCTGCCATTTTCATCTTCTTCCCAAATGTCAGCAGCGTTAGATCAGATTAGGAGCTAATCTCTTGCCAAAATTCATTTCCGAACAAGAGAGGTGGCTCTGGGCGGGTGGAGGTTTGTTGTTTGTTTCGATATTCCTCCCCACACACCCTCTTTCCCTCCCTGTCACTGGGGTGCGGACGAGGGTAAAGGGGCGAAGAGACCTCATGGAGACCCCCGGGGGCCTAGGGGAGAACCCGCGGAGGATACAGCAGCAAGCGGAGCCGTGGAGGTGAGGGGGGCGGGGAGGGCCGCCGCCCTGGCCCCGCGCCAGCAGTAGCGCCTTGCCTGCGCGTTTGTTCTCCGAGCGCTCGGATGGCCTCCGGGGTGCGCCCGGGGTCGTCCTTCCCGGCCGCGGAGGAAAGGAGCTGGAGCCAGAGCCAGCAGGGCCCAGGAAACCTGCGCTGGGAGGGCCTGGACGCCTGAGCCGCATCCTAGGTGCGAGACGGACCTCCTCCCCTAACCCCCGCCTCCCCGTCCCAAGCGACACTCCCCCACCCAACTAGCCTCCCACCCTCTGGCCAGGGCGGTTAAAGGAAAAGGAAAGGCAATTGCAGCCTAAAGAGAAAAAGAGGAAACGGAGGAAACAAACGCCCAAACGAACTGGTCAGTACCTTGCAGGAGGCCTCATTTGACAAGTGACCAGAATACAGCCGCTGGCCTGAATGCATAATTACCCCCAAGTGAAAATTCCCCATCTAATTTGATATTAGGTTCTTTGCTGAAGCTATAGCCTTCGTAAATAATATACAAAGTAAGAAACCTAATCCCGCCTGCTAGAATGTTTAATTCATCATTATGCGAGCTAATTGGAAGGTGATTATATGGTAATTGCTCATTAGTGGTGTATATTTATCGCTGTACCTTATGTCAAGGCCATGGGAATTGTGTAGAGTCTGTTCTCTCATTTCAAGGATCAGTTTCAGAAGCAGGAGCGAAGCAGGCAAGATCAAGTTCTTCCTGACGTCAGGGTCCAGCCGAGGGCTGTGGAGACCCGCGCTATATATAGGACCTGGAGCTAGCTGGGGGCAAGGGGCGGCCTGGGGCCGGGGCTGAGACCAGGGGCCGGGCAGCCAGACCACTGCCGGGCACAGCAGGTCCTCGTCCGGGAAACAGGAGAGGCGTGGGTTGGGGGCCCTGGATCATTTTCCAAACGCGACCCCGTCCCCATTCCAGGCACCTCCCTGGCGCATCAGGTGCGTCTGGGTCTCTGGGCTTATGCTGGCAGAGGAGACTTGCCCCTGCGCTCTCTGTAGGACTCGATGGCGGTGTGCAGTAGATGTGGGTTAGAGGGGGGACCGGGGAGGCTTGACTGGTCCACTGGGTGGGAGACAGGGAGAGGGATGGTCAGGCTTGATTTAGAGCCAGGTAGAATTTGCAGTGGTGGAGACCCGGTCTTGCTCCGCGATCTGATCGCCTAACAATTGGTCAATTCCCACCTCCTTGGCGGGCAAAAAAATATATATATTCTCTCAATCCCTTCACCCAGCGAAACTGGGTGCAGGGGGACGCTAGTGCCAGCTTGATGCCTAGTAGGGGGGACGCCTCGATAGTAGGCGGCTAGAGCAGGGCGAAAGACGCTAGAAGAACTGGGCATGAGCCCAACTCAGCCCCTAAGCCAGTGCCTGAGCCGGGAACTTAGGAAAGGCAAGAAGGCAAGTCTGAAAACCCGAAGGCGCGGAGGAAAGACGCGGAAACTAAGTCTGCATGCAGGTGGAGATGGGAGCAGGGACGAGTCCGTGGGTCTCCAGCAGCTCGGAGGATCCCGCGGGGCTCTCGGAGACCCAGCCTCCAGCTGAGCATCCTCGCACGTGGGTGTGATCTTTGGCGCGCTCTGGCGCCCCCTCCTAGGAGTGCGACGCGCCTTTGCCCTACACGGACCCCAGCCCGGAGCGCCAGGCACCCCTACCTGCAGTCCCGGCGAGGCCCTCCCAAGTTCCCCCAACCCCCGCGCGGGGCAACAGGCACTAACGAACAAAAGGCCAATTAGACGCCGGGGCTCTGCTGATGAATGGACCTTTCGCTTTCAAGCGTAGCACGGCCTCGGGTTTCCCGGAGTCCTGGGTCGCGCCGGGAGAAGCCACCTCCCGAGCGGGGTCACGGTTGGGGTCGGCGGGTTCTCAAAACTCCCACTTCCCGCTCGCCGAGGGACGGGTTGGGGGAAGTGAAGGCGGCGGCCGAGCAGCCGGCGCGGGAGCGGAGTTGCGGACCTGGCGCGCCCGCGGCCCCGCAACTCCGCCTTGGGGCACCGCCGCCCGCTGAAAGCGGCAGGCTCGCTTCCTCTCCCGCCCGGCCTGCCGCTGCTCGGAGGCGGCACCCACGTAAACCAAAGGCTGATTGCCGGAAAAAGAAAGGCCTGCCTGGAAAAATGCGCAGTTACCAAAAACCCCCAGCTGTTTGCCAAACTCGGGAGCGAGTGGTGCGCTGCGGAAACAATAACCAAACCCAAGCCTTCTCACTAGACACGCATGTCTAGATCCCGCGACACGCAAGTGCCGCCCCGGTGGCGGCACGGACGCCATCACCCGGGACGCCCACCCAAACACGGAGAAATGTTCCCGCGAGCCACACACACAGGGGTCATTCCCATCCTCCGAGATCCACAGCTATCGCGGGGCTCACGGCCACTCGACGCTGGCACACGAATCCACGCACAACTGTGTTTCTACACCTCTGTAAGCATGCTAATTACAGCCGCGCAGCTGCACGTTCCTGTCCGAACTCCATACAATCTGGACGCACAAGGAAAGCTGGCCACTGACACTCAAATCTACACACGCAGGACTGGCCTCTCCGGCCTCTAACTCACGCAGTTAGCACAATTAGCACCTACACACCCTGACTTCACTCCTGGCTCAGACACACAAGCACAACTGTTTCACAGACCTAACTCGTACACTCAACCTCTACAAAGTCACAAGCGCGGCCTCCCGCCCTAACTCACGTCCCCACCCTTATTCCGACTTGCAACTGCCCACAAGCGGGGAGCCCAGCCCAGATCCCCCCAACGGCGGCGCGGGGCCCCGGGCCAGGCCTCCGACCCGCCAGAGTTCATCCCCACCCACCCCCCCCACCCCGCCCCAATGGGCCTGCGCGTCCGAGACTTTGTTTCCTGCGACTCCAGGCGGGGACGGGGAGGAGCCGAGGTTTCCAAGGCCGCGCGCAGGCCCGAGCCCCCTTTCTGCCTGGCCCGCTTGGCGCGGCTCTCTGCCTGCCACAATCCGCCCCTAGCACAAAAGTGGCCCGGCAGGTTCCGGGCCGCCGCCAAAGCTCCCGCTCCGGCTGCGCTTGGCTGCCAGAAACAGAGCTGGAGCGAGCCGGGGGTACCGGGCACGCAGAACAAGAGGCAGAAGGGGGTAACGGTCCGGAGGTCCCAGGCTTTCATCTCATGAGTTTCTGATGCCTTGACCTCAACCACCTTCCCCCGACCTTTGCTTGCGCCTACCCGGCCCTTTGCCGCCCTGAGGAATTGGACCCCAAATGAGAAACGCGCGCCGAGCTCCTCTGTACCTCGTAGGAAGGAGAATGAGGTTGGGGCACCCTTGCCTTGTACATTCCGTTTGACCCTCGGGAAAATATTAACGGAGAATCCATGCCTCTCGGCTCCCTAAACCCACTCAGTTCAGGTGAATGCATACAATCGACAAGAGAGCGGGTCATCGATCAGACGTGTAACCTACATTTCCATCCAAGAAAACAGGCTGGACACAAGGCAACATGCGTGCAGCTCCAGGTGTAGGGAGAAAAGCCGAACCTGACCCAGGATGCCCACTGGGCCCTGCCGGGGTTATCTAGGCCTGGTACCCATGAACCACGAGGGAGGACACAGACCTGCAGCACACAGCTCCCACGCTGCCCTCCCCAAGGGGCTCCAGCCCGGCACGCGCGCACTTGCGGCGGGGAACGCAGCCGCACAGCACACGCGCCCCGCACCCTGCCCCGAGCCCCGCGCCCAGATAGTCATCGTGGGATGGCATCTCGCAAATATTTATATTCCTCGGCGCCCACGGCAGCCCGCGTCCACATTAGACCCTCTAATCCTGCCACTTTAAATAGATGAATTAATAAAGCAAACGAGCGGCTAATAAGCTGACTGTCCAGCCTTTTTGAGGCGGGGGAAGGACTCGAAAGTGCGCCAAATTTGTTTGCAGTGGATCAAGGCGAGCCGCCTCTGCTTCACTTTCTTTATCTTAATTCCGACTTGAAAAGATATAATTATCTAGTTTGAACAGAGCTGCTATCAAATCCTTCTTTGGGCCGGGAAGGGGGGCGTTGGAGTGGATTGCGGCTCTCTGAGCCGCTCCGTGCAGCCGGAGATAGCGCGTAATGAAGATGTGGAGGCCCGAGATACAAAGGGCATTAACCTCATTAGCATGAAACCTTTTCTTCTTACCATTGTGGGACCCTTTCAGCCGCCTAATCCCCCCTATTTTCAAAGCTTGGTTTGTAATAAAGCTTTTAGGTTTTTTTTTTCCAAAGCTAATAGTATTCTCTGATGATTTTATTGCTGTTACACTACATAGGACATTTACCCAAAAATAATAATAATAATAATAAATCTTCATCACCCTCCCCCTTTTCTGGTACTTAAAAAAGAGAAGTATACGCTTCTTGCAGAAATAAGCCTTTTGTCAAGATGGGAAATTTTCCTCAGGAAAGGCTAGTCTGAATTTTAACAGGTCTATGCTCCGTATTTGAGGCATTCTGGGCTTGAGGAAGTGGGTCGAAGGGAAAGGCCTCTTGTTTAAAAGAAAGAGGTGCAGAGGTGCTGCAGCACGGTCTGCGAAGCACAGAGGACAGCTACTGGCCACAGAGTCCCACTGTCCAAGTGGCTGGAATCCCCTGACTTGAGTCCCCAAGATACACAGGGGCAGCACCTGTCCCCCTCTCCTGAAGCATACCCCTCTTCTGAATCAGCCCCTTCTGGCTCAGCATCCTCAGAGCCGAGTCTCCCACAGTCCACACACACCTTTCCAGGAGTCTGCGTGGAAATGCCAGAGTTCTCCAGAGAAACAGAGAGGGAGAAAGGGGGTGAGAAAGGCAGAGATAAAAAGGGGGAAATAAATAGAGAGAGACCAAGAATGAAATCTACTTTAGAAGAGAGGAAGGGAGGGAAAAAAAAGAAAAATTTCCATAGTGCCCTATAGTCCCCACACGTGCACAGAATGTCTAATCTTAACTTTTCAAGGCAGGATGTTAACAAAGCTTGTATTTTTGCCCTGCATTGTAACTTGGCCTTATCACAGTGTAAAGGGTGGGGAGATTGTCCTAAATTATGTCCAGGCAGCCCCCCCTGGATCCGTGGATTAAGAGATTAAAGGAGACCACTGGGCAAGGCCTCCTCTTTCCCCTTCATATTCCTGGTATGATAATTGCTTAAACTGATTTGCACTTTCACAAAAGCTCGCAGGACGCTTTGTAGCTCGAACAGAACAGACGAGGTTTCTCTATCAATGGAAATAAAACTGATTAATGCAGCCTATCAGGATAAGAAGCAAATGAAGCATGCAAAAACAACCTCGTACCCCCAGAAGGGGGAAGGAGGTGGGGGGAGCTAAGTTTCCTCCAAGACTGGTTACAACTTTTTCTTTACTGTTAAAATTGAGAGTTGAAGGTTTCTCAGAATGCTTGCCTTATAAGGCTGCTGAGGCCCTTGGGCTCATCTCACCACCTTTAGCAGATTGGGGCTGGAGAGAGGACGTAAAGAAGAGAGGGAGGGAGGAGAGAAGGAAGGAAGGGAAGGAGGAAGAAAAGAGAGGGAGAAGAGACGTATTTCAGGGGTTTGAGGTCAGAAACACATTTTAAAAATCCTAGGATTCTGATTCTGCTTAGTTTTTTTCCCTAATCCTAGAGGAATATTCTTCAGTTCATAGCTATATGTCTAGTTTTTTTTTTTTTTTTTTAATAACTAGAGGTTAAGAGTAGTAAGCATGTTTAACCTGAAATTCAAATTAAACGCCTTCTTTAGGCCGTGCAATGGGCAAAGTTCTGGATGGAAAACTTTTCTTCCATCTCTTTTCTGAAGGACTTAAGTTTTCCTAATCCTCTCCCTTTTCCACCCTCTTCTCTCTTTAAAATGCCCAAGAATCCATCAGTCTGGCCCTTTTGTGGGTGGTGAGCCTGTGCTTCTTGAGCCTAGTTGGGGAAGGACCACACTCAAATTAAAAAGATGCTTTAAAAAAAATCACTTCAGTTTCCCAAGACGACTACTCTGAGGGCATATTGATAAATCTTTATTGACAAAATATTGACATTGACATACTTCTTGGAAGTATATAGTGTGTTAGAATTCTAACAAATTAACACAAAACACAAAAATATTTACATTCTGGTATAGAAGACATTAAGGAAGCGTTTGTCACTCTCTTTAGTAAGTCTGTGATCTTGAAATAGAAACTCAGTGCTTGAAAACTTGCCGCAGCGTCCTTGGCCACACTTAACATCATCCCCGCTAACTACAGTCCTTCAGTTTTTGCAATATATAGATTTAAAATTTGGAATGGCCTTTACGGCAAATGGTTGAACTCAGCCAATATCTTCAATGACTAAAAGGAGAAGTTTACTTCGTGGTCTTAAGCCTCGGGATGTTAGGAAAGGGAATGTCCAAGAAATAGAATTTAGGGTTTTGTTGTTGTTGTTTCTTTTCCCAGCACAAGTTCTGACTCCTCTTATGGGCACCCTCCCCCTCCAGCCCCAGCCCCCCATCCTGTTCCCCGTTTCTCTGAAAGAGGACCACTATTGCTGAGCCTACCTCATTTAGCTTTCACAATCACTTTGACATCAGAAGGTATCAAAAGTGTTTACAGACTGCACGTTTCTTGAAAAAAAAAATCAAAATAAAAAACACACAGAACCTGTCTTTAAAAGGAAAAGAAAATTACAATTCATTTTCTGTCTTTAGACACCATTCAGCCCAACAACTGCTACATGCAATTCAAGTTTCTGAACAGGTGTGGGATGGGGCTGGATATGGAATCTCGATTGTTATTATTACTAATTATTTTTAAAGATTGGGGGAAAAACACTTGAAAGGGCAAAATTTAAAAGTCCTGTGCCTGGTTGGGGTTTGGTTTTTTTTTTTTTCCCCATCACCATTATCATCATCATTTTTTTAAAAAAAAATTGGACTGCGATAAACGGAATACCTGCCAATCATCTTTCTCGCTGGTTTGGCGTTTGACTGACAGCTCCCCTTGTCAGAGCGCCTTCGGCTTTGCCACCTTAGGACCTCTCTCTCTCTCTTTTCTTTCTGCCTCACTCACTCACTCACTCAGCTGCCTCTTTAGACAAGGGTAGCGTGTTCATCAAGGAGCCTCCCGTCTTCTGCCATCTAGGCGCGGCCTCGGATCAGAACCCTGCGTTCTGCCGCCCCGTCTACGTCGCGCCCGCGGCTCCTCTCTCTGACTCCCTGTCCCCTTCTCCGTGATTGTGTGTGTGCGGTTGTTTTTGTTTTGTAGGGTTTTTTGTTTTCTTTTTTTTTTTTTCGTCTTCCCCTCCTCTCCCTGTCTCTGTTTTGCTCTGTGATGTCCGTTTCGGTGGGGTTCTGTCTGTGTTTTTAATCGTCTGAGGTCACATCTATTTCCTCGGGACTCGCCTGCTTAGTGGCGATCCTCCACCGGTTAATATGGTGCGTCCCTTTTTTCTTTTGTTGCGAATCTGAGCCTTCTTCCTCCAGCTTCTGCCTTTTGAACTTCGTCCTTCGGTTCTGAAACCATACTTTTACCTGCAGGAGAGGCAGAGAGGGCACGTTAGCATTCCTGCACAGCGCCCTCCTACCTCTTCCTCTATTGCCTGGCCAGATCCTGGGCTGAGACTACAAAAGTCCAGTGTCCCAGGCCGCGCATCCTGTTAGCCAGCACCCCCACCCCGCTGCAGCCTTCCTTTGGGGAACAGAGCTCCTGTTGCCAGGCCCGGGAAGCCTGGATCCCGGCCCTTCTGAGCCCTCCTGGGGAAACCTTTCCCCTGGCCCCGCCAGCTCCGCGTGCTCAGTGCCCCTTTTAGCTTCAGCCAGCTCAGGACACCCACATACCCGCTGAGTGCAAAAGCCTGCCAAACGTTGGGAAGCCCCTATAAAATAATAAATAAAGGAAAATTAAAAAGTCCCTGACTCTCTCTGCCTAACCAGTGCCGCAAAGAATTCATTCCCGCTGCTGGGCCCAACGTGCTTTCTATTTTCTGCCGGTTTCGGCAGCCACTGCCTAAATATAGCGCCTCCTCTGCAAGGCCTGAGCCCTGGGGTAGGCAGTCAGGATTTGCCTGCGCTTCCTCCTCTGTGCCCAGGACTCTTGCAGGTGAGCAGGAGCGGTTGTTGGAGACAGTCGGGGGTGGGGTTTGGGGGAAAACCATGGGGGGACTAACCCAGCTGAATCTTTTCAGCTGGGAAAAGAGGCTCAAAAGTGAAAGCTTCTGCAAGATCGTGGGATGCAGGAGAAGTAAAAGGAAAACAGAAAGACAAGGGAAGAGCCCCCTCTGTCCTCTTCTTGACCAGCTCCAGGGCAGGCCAGGGCCAAACTCCCACCCCATCACATCACTTCCCACCAGGGCGGGGCTGGTGGCCTGGCCTCCCAGAGGGCAGCTAGAAGTCGGGGAGCACTGATGTGGGACTGAGTTGCATCGGTCCCTGGGGGAGATTGGTGATGGGTCCCTATACACTGACCAGACCAGACAATGGTGCTGCCCAAGTTTCTCAGCAGCGAGGGACAGGTGAGGAAAACGGTGGTGACTACTCCTTCCATGGGCCGGGGCTGTCCCTACTCTGCTAGCAGTACCCCCAAGGCCCCTGAAGTCCGCTGGGCTTTCTCCTTTGAGTCGGCAGGCCCAGGTCCGGGCTTGCTCTCCCCGAATGCCCCCAGTCCCCCAAAGTGTTCCCTTGAAAAAGCCGAGCTGGAACAAGGCTGAGTTTAATTTGCTTTGAGTTTGCTAATTGAGGGGGAGGACGATTCATTTCTCCCCGGCTTTCGCCCAAGGCGCGCGTCGGTGCGCTCGGGGCTTGACACGCACACAAAGACTCCAGGCAGCGTGGGCAGCGAGGCGGACAAAGACCACCGCCGCCTCGGCTATCCAGGAGAAATCAGCCGGGCCGCGCCTTGTGCTGGGCCCCGCACCAACCCGCGAGGCCCTCCTCGGTTTTGTCTGGGGGACGTTTTAAAACAAAAGCCTCGACCTCTTTGCGCCTCCCAGGAAAAGTGTTACAACTTAATCTGCCCAAAAATGTTACTGTTTGCCGGGAACTTTGACCCCGCCCTGCGGCTCCGCGTACAGTTGCGCCTACTGTAGCCCGAAGCCACCTCCCCAACCCCGGGGCAGGCCGGAGCCTGGCCCGCCGGGGGACCCTGTTGCGCAGCGAGCGTCTGCCCCTGAGGCAGCCCCTCTCCGCAGCCTCCTGGCTCAGTTTCTCCGATTTAGGGACGCACCCAGGATGCCTGGCTCGATGGCCTGATTCTCCTGTCCCCTCAAGGGGAGTAACTGGGAGCTGTCCGTGTGAGCCGTGAGCCTCTGGCAGCACGGACCTCGCTCTTAACCCACTCCCAGCCCTCTCTTCCCAGCCTAGAGCCCCACACGCTCCTACACCTCTTCCTGGCCCCAGCCGTGCCCCCAGACTAGCACCGAAAGTCTCTTCAAAAGTGCAGAGGTGTCTCAGCCAGGAGCTGTGAGTTCAGCCCGGCCCTACAGAAACAGCAACTCAGCCGCGGCCCCCTGCCCCCCCATCCCCGGAACCTGCAGCGGGTCGGCTCCTACAGTCTGGTGCTGGAGCCCAAGGAAGCCAAGAGCCCCTCAAAACTTAACACATCTTGAGCCCAGGGCGTGGGGTGACTCCCGGCCTGTTGGCGGAAGGCCCTCGCACTTTGCGAGCTGCCTGTGTCTGGGGATCAGGGATGCGGTGGCCGCGCCGGGCCCGCTCACCTGAGTTTCCGTGAGGCTGAGGCTGTGCGCCAACTGCTTCCTCTCGGCGCCCACCACGTAGTGGTTCTTCTCGAAGGCGTGTTCCAGCCTCAGAAGCTGGGACGGGGAAAAGGCGGTGCGTATCCGCTTCGGCTTTCGGGCCAGCGCGTTGTGCAAAAGGAAGCTCTCCGGGCTTGTGTCGTTCCCTGGGGGGAACACAGCAGAAGTCCTGTTAGAGTGGGCCATCCTAGCCCGGGCCGCGCGCTTCTCCGGAGCCGGGCTGACCTGGCAGAGAGCTCAGGGCCTTCGCGGACGCAGCCGGTGCGGCTTGGCCCAGGGGGCCCGGGCCCCTCCAGACGCGCGAAGGGAACGCCGGTCCAGCCGCCTAGCCCTGTCCGCTGGGCCCGGACCTGAGCGGCTGCCACCCAGCAGTTGTCCTAGGCGGGCTATGCAGACCCCCGGGCGCCGCGGGCCTCGCCACCTCCGCGCCGGGCACCCGGGAATCGAGGAGGGGCAACAAGGCCGGATCCGGGGATTGGCGCCCTGGACCCAAAGAAACGGCTTTTTTGTCATCTCGGAGAAAAGTTTGCCCCGGGGGATGAGGGGCGGAGAGGTGATGAGCCGCTATCTAAACTTTTCTCGGGTACGTGTTTTCAAAGTGTTTCTCCTCCGGAAAAGCGCAGAGGCCGGGCGTGTCGTTGCAGCCCGGGCTTCACAGAAATCTCTCTGGCGAGTGCGCAGGGTTTCTGCTGCTGCTGCCTCCCCGAGGTCCTGGCTTCCCCGCTGCCCTGCTCCGGAGAACTAGGAGACGCGAGCGAAGACATCGTAACCCGAGAGGGTACGGAGCTGCGGGCGCCTTTTAGGACTGTTCGCGGGCCCCGAAGATCCCAGCTGCTCCGAGTCTGGTGTGAGGACCAAGACCGTGGCTGCTGGAGAATGAGGAAAGGGAGCCCTAAATTTTGCAAGCAAAGCCAGTTCCAGGTTCACTCACTGGGGTGGGAAATCGATTCAGCAAAAACCCAAAGAAAAACAAACCGACAGTTCAGGGGGAATGGAGGCAAATTCGGTATGGGAATAAGGGTTGTTTTTGTTTGGTTTGGTTTTGAAATTAAGGAGGGGGGTCTACCCGACTTCAGGCGCTGGCAGGAACGCAAAGGGTTAACAAATGGACAAGCAGCCGAGTATTGATCGGCTGCCTCCGGAGGTAGGTCTTTTCCCCGCTCCGGGTCGCCAAACTAATTACTTGTCCCCTTTACTGGAGTTTTAACTTTCCTCCTACCCTCCACCCAGAGGAAGAAAAAAAAAAACAAATCCCAAAAAACAGCAAGAAAGGAAAACACCCAAACATGTCCTCTAGCCCATCTTCCGACCCGGTTCATTTCTTTCAAAAGAAAAACAACAAAAATCAGTCCGAACCTGCCTTCCCGCCGCGGCGGCTCGGCGCCGTAATTGAGCAGGTCCCCACGAGAGTGCCGAACCTCGGAGAGGTTCCTACCCGCGCGGGCTCCCGCCCCTCCCCAGACTCCGAAATAAGCAGGATAAAACAACCCCCCAGACTTTCCTCCGGGGGCGTATGGGTCTCTTCGCTGCCGGAAGAGGGTCAGAGACCGAGGCGTCGCGGGTCTAGGGAGGCAGGGGCGCGGAGTGGGTGGCGAACACGCAGTGGAAGGCGAACCTGGGGCCGGGCCCTGCCCGCGCCCCTCGGAGCCAGGACGACGAGAGCATAGCCGAGGAGACGGAGAGCCTGGGCACCCCCGCGGGCCATGGATTCCTCGGCGGCCAGCACTCGGAGCAGGCTGAGACAGCCCGCCTTGAGAGCATTCGGAGGCAACTTCTCTGCGTCCCTCACTAAAGGGTCAAGCGGCCGCAGGCCAGCCCCCAAACCGGCCGCAGCTCGGAGACTGGGGACGAACACCATGCCCGACTCCTCGCCGCCCAGTTTCCAGACGCAGCGCGCCCGCGGTCGAGCCGGAAAAACCTCCATCCAGGCCTCGCCGGGCGCCCACCCGGAGCAGGCCGAGGGCGGCGTGGGATGCAGCGCTCCGCGGCCCCGCGACGTGGCACGTACCTTGGAAGCGGTGGCCCAGATATCGATAGCGATGGATGAGCCAGGGGTAGAAGGTGGACGGGTCCCGCTGCTGCGAGGCGAAGAGGGGGTGTGGCGAGTGCGAGGAGGGCAGGGGTGGGCGGCCAGGGCGTGCGGCGGCGGCACCGGGTGCACTGGCACGGCCGGGTTGGGCGGGTGCGAGACCGCCTCGGCGAACACCAAGTCCGGGTTGGAGTAGACGCCCCTGCCGGCGGCAGCGGCGGCGGCCGAGTGGAAGCCGTTGAGGAACGGGTTTATGGGGCTGGAGTTGGCGTAGCTGAGCGCCGCGGGACGGATGGGATCCTCGGAGCGCGAGGCGGGCAGGGGACTGTCCTTGGCCACCAGTGACTCGATGGTGAAGCAGCGCTTGGGCGCCGGCTGGAACATGCTGCGCCAAGGAGCGGGCGCCCGGGGCTCCCGGCTCCCGGCGACCGCGGCGCGCTGCCTCCGCAGCCCGCTGCCGGCTGCCCGCGGCGAGAACGGACGAGAATTGGGGACTTGTTTGGTGGGGGTGGGGGTGGGGGTGGGGGGAGGAAAGGGAGAAAGAAAGGAAAGGAAAGGAAAAAGGAAAGGAGGGGGGGGGGGGGAGGGAGAGGCAACGCCGAGGATCCCGAGAATCTTGCACCAAAAGCGCCCAACCTGGAGAGAGGGGGAGAAATCCTTCCAGAAGAATTTGCAGGCGTGGATTGGTTTTTTTTTTTTTTTTTTTTTTTTTTGGCGAGATGGCGTGGGGAGGGGGGTCGAAGTTAGAGGCGGAGTGGGGGGTAGATTCTCGGGGAGGCAAAAAAAAAGTTTTCTCTCCTCTGCAAAAGGCGGGCAGGGCGCCCTAAGTCCAAGGACAATCCATGGAAGTGTTCGCTTCTTCACAAGTTGTGCAAACGATTTGTTAGTTCATGAGCCTAATTAGTGCGGGGATCACATAAACAGCTTCCTCCGAAGCCTGGTAAATGGCTTGATGATTGGTCGCTATTACTCGCCCTGAGGTGGAAGGGGGGAGACTCTTTAAAGTGCGTCAGAGGGAGGCGAGCGCCTGGGAACCCGGAGGCCTGGATCCGGGCCGAGAGTGGAACGGAGTCGCCGCCGTTGCCGCGGCCGTGCCTCCTGCGCCCGCCGGGCCGCCCGGCCTCTCTGCGCCGTCGCCCCGCGCCCCCAGCTCGCTCGCTCCCGCGGCGCCGCAGCGGCTTCTTCTCCTCCTCTTTCGCCTCCTCCTCTTCCTTCGCTTTTTCTCTTCCTCCTCCTCTTCCTCCTTCTCCTCCTCCAGTTCTCCCTCCTCCTCTTTCCCCCACCTCCTCCCCCTCGGCCACCGCCTCCTCTCCACCACCGTCACTCCCTCCGGGGCACCCCGGTCCCTGCAGAGTCCCCGGTCGGCGCCGCCTCCTCTGCGGCCCCTGGATTCCCCAGCCTGCCGAGCCTGGGCTTGCGGGGACAGACGGACGCGCGGACACTACAGCTTCCTCACGCCCAGGGCTTCCGCGCTGCTGCCCTCCGCAGCCCCGCGTCTGGGGAGCTGGAATCGCCCCGGGAGCCCTCGAGGGTAAGCGGGCAGGGGTGGGTTCCCGGCGAGGGTTAACGGAGCTGTTCGGTCAGCGAAACTCCCGGAGATTCCTAGGTAAGGAGGGAGCCTGGCGTGGAGGAGCACTGGGTCCTCCAACCGCGCGGAGCCTCGAGGTCTCAGGATCCCTGATCTCTCCATCGTTGACGCGGCTCGTTCTTTTCCAAGTTGAGCCCGGAGTGGATGAACCTGCCGAGACGGTGGGCGCTTCCAACTTGCCCACAGGGTCTCGATTTTCCTTTCCGGGAAGGGGCTCATCTCTTTCCCCCAAACAGCTTCTTCTGCAGTATCTGGGGCTAGGGGTCCAAGGTCAAGGGAGAGGCTGACGTGCTGTTACTGTTACCATTAGGTCGTCGTTATTATTTTTGTCAGTGTCGTTGACATTATTATTTATTGTCACTATTCCTATTATTATTCTGCCATCTGTCGTCCCAGGGGCGGGCTGTTGTGCAAACCCAGGGCTTACAATTAGGGAGTGCAGGTCGTTTCTCCAGTCCCAGGCCATGTCCGCATTTTCGAGCTTGCCTTCGGTTTTGGGATGATTTTAGGGCCGAGTTCCCTCGTCCCCATTGGCTCACGCAGCAGCATAATTATGATCACATCCCCCAGGCTGCTGGCGCTGCTCTCTGTTTATTGGTGGTTAAAGATCTATTATCTATTCATCAGCCGCCTCTTTTTTTTTTTTTCTTGCCAATTACATTCTTCTAAAGTGAAGTACCAGCAGGTATTTTGCACGTTTACAATCAATGATTAAAAAAAAAAAAAAACTGGCATCCTTTAAATCTCTTACTTGGCGGCCCATGTCATTTTGCTTAAGGAGGAAGAAATGCCTGTGTTTGGTGATGAGGTTGCCGTGAGACTGAAAAAATGTCGATTGGGAGGGGGAGAAGAGGGAAGTCCTGTAAGTCAGGCTGCACCGCCCCTAGATTCATCAGTCATAAGTCCCCAGGTCTGGGAACATGTTCCCCTGCCTTGCCAGCTATCTGCTCCCTGTCCTGGGGTCACCCCTGATCCTCTGTGGATTCATCTGCTGTGTATTTATGTTCATGTCAATTTCTCTTTATTCCAGGCATAGTCTGTACTGGGGGTGCAGTGAGAGGAGGGTCCAAACACCCCTTTTAGAAAACACTCTAGGCAAGAGAGGGATTAGGAGTGTGTTTTCTGGGGTTGTCCGAGCACCTGACCTTAGGGAGGACCCAGCAGAGATCAGGTGCTGCCTCCTCCCAACCTTCCCAGGGCACATACACACATTCACACACGGGACAGTCTTGGGCCTCAGCTTTATGTTCATGTCCCAAGAAGCCTGCCCCTGTCTCAGACTTCAGCTCTCTGATGGCAGCTATGGGCAAGGCTCTTGGCTAGGTTTTCACCCTTAGCAGTTTCTCTCCACCTTGCTTTGTGGCATCCCCCATTGTTTCCCACAGGCCCAAGGAAAGAGGGTGCTGGATCCAGCCTTTTGGGGTGAGGTGCATTCTGAATACTATCTCCTTGGGTCCTAAACCACAGACCACCAAAAATATCTCCAGTTCAGAAAACCTTCCTTCACTTAGGCTGTAGGGACACAAGCCCCATTGTGCCCAGGCCAACAGAGAGCCTGAAGCCACAAGGAAAACTGGAAGTCTTTGGGCTACACTAGCCAGCCAGTCTGGGGTAGAAGTAGAGGTCAGCCCTCTGTTCCCAGAAAGCAGCACCCAGTTTAGGTGGGTTGTAGATCCCCAATCCTGGAGTCAATGGGAGAGGACCCCATACGGCATAGAAACATCTCCAGGAGGGCTGGAGGTTCAGATTCACCTGCAGACCAGACCTGTCAAACTCGGCCTTAGGCTCCAAATGGAAACTGGGGGTACTAAAAGCCTCACCTTGTCTGCAGGCAGAGAATGGCCATTCGTTGCACAGTCAATATTAGTGATCTTAGCTGAGGGGAATAAAAGGACACGATCTTGAAGGCGAAAGGCCTCCACTCGGTGTCTGGGCAGAGGGGGTGAAGCCATCTCTTCTAAACGCTCAGGCTGAGCACTCAAGTGTTACTGGTACCACCTTAAACACGTTCCCCTGCTTTGGTCAAGATGTGTCCAGAAAGTGTCCTAACGAAGTGAGAGGTCTGGAGCCCAGACCCCCAGCCTCCCTCCCAAAGCAGGACCAGTTGGCCAGGGCAAAGGGCCCAGGCTTCTCCCAGCCTACAACAAGAGACAGGCCACTGGCCTCTTGCAAACTGCCCTGAAGGGGTCTGGCTTTACCCCCAGAGGGCTCTAGTTATCGGGCAGGTGGGTGAGGCTGAGAGAATCTCCTATCAGCCTTCTTGGAGGCAGAAGGACAAGCCAGTTCCTCTGCCCCTGTTTGCTGCTGGCCCCACGCCTTTCCTGGGCCCCCGTGAGGAAGAAGCGGGTTTCCAGTGAGTGAGGGGCTCACTCCAAGTCCTGGAAGGGGGAGAGTAATCTATGCTAATTCATGCGCCACAGCCAGGAGCTCGGAAGAGTTGGCACTGCCGGCCTCGACATGCAGGGGAATTAACTAGGAGAGTAACTCATTAACCAGGCTGGCAGTGGAGGTGCATCAAGTCGCTGGGCATCCTAGTCTGTCTGGACCTGGAGCCTAAGCTGCCCCTAGACTCCGCTCCCTGGACCCAGCGGCTGCTGTTCTGTTTACTGCGGCTTCCCCAGCCTTGCAAAATTTGGCCTCTCTTTGTTCCTCACCCTTCCTGGAAGGGTAGGTGTTTAGCAGTAGAGAGTGTTGGGGTTGGGCGAGGGGGTGGGGGAGGGTGGTTCGGAGGCTCTTCCCTTCCACAGCCCCAGCCACTGAGGGTTGAGCTCAGTAGATTTAGGAGGCTACACTGTGCAGGTAGCTGATCTGGCAGGCACATGATGAAAGTTCAAGTCACTGATCTGTCACTTACTGACTGAGCGATCTTAGGCAACACCACCACCTCTCCCAAATTCCATTTTGTCATCTGTTAAAATCATGACCAATGCTGCCTTCAAGGCCATGGAGGGAGTGATAGAACCCCTCTACCTCCTGATCATGGCAGGCAGTTATACATCTGTGTGTGTGTTTTAAAAACTCAGAATTGTGCACAACAAAGGGTGAGTTTTACTGTATGTAGGTTACACCTTAGTAAACCTGCCACCACCCCGACCCTCCCAAAGCCAGACCTGGATGATCTTAGGCAAAGTTACCTAACCTCTCAGTGCCTGTTACACCGTGGCTCTTGATATTGCTCAATGATAAACCTAGCTGATCGTTCAGGATAAGCGCAGCAAAGTGCTTAGTGTCTAGCATGTAATGAATGAGCTGTAATAAAGGTAGTCCCTGTCTTTGATATTGCTATTATCAAAGCAAGGCTCCCCTCCAAGGCTTCTCACTGGGCTTCAAGACTGAACAATAAAGCTGTACAAACATAAGCTACTGCTCACCTCATGCTCCTGACATGTTCCCCTCCACCTTCTCCTAAAGGCCAGGGACTTCTTTAAGAGGATGCTGAGGGTGAGAGAGGCTTGCATTCTTGGCTAGGGAGACATCAAAGGGCAGCAATTTCTGGTCCTCTCTCCCATACCATCTGCTCTGAGTTTCCCAGCAGACCCCCTACCTTTGGAGGAGCATACAGCAGTGCTTTTCCCTCTCCGGGCTCCTGCCAGGCCTGTTTGACAACTGGGGTGGATGCATAGCTTCCTGCAATCCAGGATGGACGCCAGGTGCTGCCTGGGCCACTACCTGTGTGACCTTCACCTTCTTGAGCCTCGGTTTTCTTTCTGAAAAGGAAATATAGGATTAGTAGTAGTCATAGTTTGAGAGGCGTAAGTGAGCTAATGCTTGACACAGTTGTTCAGTGGCCAAGTCCTGTCCGACTCTTTGCGACCTCATGGACTGCAGCACTCCAGGCTTCTCTGTCCATCACCATCTCCCTGAGTTTGCTCAAACTCATGTCCATTGAGTCAGTGATGCCATCCAACCACCTCATCCTTTGTCGCCCCCTTCTCCTCTTGCCCTCAATTGTCCCCAGCATCGGGGTGTGGTTTTTGTTTTTGTTTTTGTTTTTGTTTTACCGTTTATCAAATGTTAATGTCAGGCGATGGCTTTGTACGTGCGGCACTCCGCTAAACGCGGCAGTTAGGAGCCTCCAGGTGAGCGGTACCAGCGGTACGGTGAGGCTGCACTGTGGGCCCGCCGAGAAGCCGCTTCCCGGGACCAAGGCATGGGAAAGGTGTCCGGGATGGGGAGATCCTTGGGACCCGGCTAAGAATTCCTCCAACCCACTGTGATTCCCAGCCACCTGGCCTCTCCAAATGCGTAGGACGGCGGTGGGACAACGAAGAGAACAATTAATATCCTAAAAACATTTCTTAAAATTGTTACTACGGCAAATCCCTTTCTGCTGTCCTCCCTTGAGGCCGCTCGCTGGGCTGGCGCAGCGGCCTGGGGAGGGTATCCACGTGCACGCAGCGGCGCCTGGTGGCGAGGGCCGGGCGCTAGCCGCATTCCCGCCGGCGGCTGAGCCCCGTGTGCCCCACTGCCAAGACCTTCCCGCGACCGCAGCCTGAGCCGGAAGAGAACGTCAAAGTTGGCTCAGAGAAAGAGAGGGCAGCTTGGAAATCCGTCTCTCCTCCCTCCATCCGCTCGCCGCTTCAAAGTTCACCGCCCACGCTTGAATTCCAGCTCCACCCCCAATGAGGCTTCTTTCGAAAGGGTGCAAAGAAGAGAGAGCAGGTAGTGCTCCAAAAAGGACGGCGAGGTCCCCATCACCTGTTGTTGGCGCGATACCGCTCAGATGAGACCACGATTTCATGTCGGGTCCTCTCTCCTGCGGCCTGACCACGGTGGCTCAGAATGGGCCCATGCTGGCTTGCGCTGGCCCGGCCTGGGGTACAGTCGAGAGGGCTTTCCGGCGCGGTTCTCTCCCATGCGGGTCTCGCGTGCGGCTCTCCTAACTTCACGCCCCCTCGCGGCCGGCCGAGGACGCCCCGAGACAAGGGTCCCGATGGTTATTACTAGGGTAGTGGTTGATCACGCAGCCGGACAGGGCGGCCATGGTGACCGGCCCCTTTCTCTGGGAGCCCTTATCTGTCCCAGGGCAAGTCGGCTCCTCCATGAGATGAAGTCGTGGAATCCGAGCGAGGTTCATTGGAAACCGGTGTGTAACTGTTCAAGGCGTTCACTGTGGAGAGAGGGGGGACCGAGAGGGTTGGACCCAGTTCCAGGCTTCTGCAGCCCCAGACGACTGCAGGAAACACGCTATCCTTCTCCGGCTTAGGAAGAGGCTGCCAGCGTCTGGGTCTCAGAGATCCATCCTTTTTGAGAGCCAGCGTTTCAGGAGCCAGGAACTCCACACTGATGTAGAAAGTTCAGGACCTGACCATCGAGTTTACCTCCTTCACGACGCTGAAACTCGTCAATCTCTCAACACACAGGCTGTCCCTTTTCACTATTGAAAGCAAAGAAACAGATCAAAGGAAGTTTCGGTTTCTCTCTCCTTTGGCTACCTTCAAATGAAAGTCTAAAACCCAAGCAAGGATGGGCGTGGGGGCAGACTGTCGGACGCAATAATTAAGCAACTTGGACGCTTTTGCTCAGGCGACTGACTGCCGGGTCAGGGGTGGAGACAGCTCCCTCTCCCCTGCTCTCTCTCCCCACTGGTGGATGTCTAGAGTTGTTCTCCCCTCCAACAGTCCCAAAAGCTTTGTCTTCAGTGGGCTGCCAGGTCACCGACTATTGTAGGAGCTGCCTGCGGCCGGATAAGGTGACCTGCAGCACAGGGTCACAGGGCCAACACGGGAGGCGGGGAACTCATCTGCTGACTCATGCTATCTTTTCTGCCATCTTTTCGTTTCAGACTCTGCTCTTGACACCCTTCACGGGCCTTGTAACTAGTGGGGCCCAGTCCTTTAAGGACATCCTTGGGGGTGTCAGTGGCAATCCACTTTCAAACCTAGGGACAGTTTCTGAAATGCTGGCGGGCCGCCGGGCCCTCTCTCAGGAACTTGTCTCCTCTTTGTACTTCCTCGTTTTCTGGGCTCTGGGGGCTGGACTAGGGCTTAGAAAGATCATGGCTGTTGGAAGAAAGAAACTGGAGCCTTTTGCTCTTGGACGATACAACTCTCCAAGAAACCCTGGGAGGATATTGGGGAAGACTTAGAAGGGCAATTCCTCTCCCTGTAACGAATTTTAGCTTTTAAAGGCATGTTTGTGCACACCCAGTTCTCAGCGAACCTCGTAATCTGGTATAGAAGGAGTCATGATACCCATTTTCCAGCTGAGAAAATTGAGGCCCAGAGAGGTCATCTGCAAAGAGCCTTGGGGCCGGGATCCTTTCATTTCCAGCTCCCCAGCGTCCAACGTCAATGCATCAATGCGTTCAAGCCAATGAGAAATGGCAGTGAAGACGCGGCAGGCTGACGGGACACGCTGCGAAGCCACTCCAGGCGCGTAACCCCATCACTTGCCTCGAACTCACTTGCCAACGATTGTCCTCCAGGCCACTGTTTCCACCTTAGGCCTCACCCCACACCCTTTTGCTTCCTCCGGGGTAGTCTTCTGCGGACTAAAGCCCCGAGTTTAGGATCAGAAGGTCAGCGCAGGGGCTGACCCGGCTGAGACATCGTGCGCTCCACACCCTCTTATTGCTCTTCAAAGCAGCCCTGAAACCTCCGCGGATACCCACAGAGAGCCCCTGCGCCGGCGTCGGGGATCCCGGAGCGCGGACCCCTCGCAGCCAGCAAGGCGCCCGAAAGTCCCTGGCCTAGCGACCGATCTCTGCCTCCCTGGCTCTGCCCAGCCTGCGCGGAGCTGGCCTGGCCAGGGGACGGAAGAGTGGCCGGCAGCTGGGAGCTTCCCAAGAGGCCCACAGGGAGGGTCTGACGGCCCCCTTCCTGAGGAGACCCTCCTCCCGGAGCCTTGGCCCTGGCGATCTTTAATTGCAGGCGGCCCCCTTCACGGCCAGGCCGCTCCCCAAGACGATCCAGAAGAAGCCTTCTAAAGGTTAGGGTCCGAAGCTGCTTGGCTGCCCACCACACTTATATTCAGGGGAGGGCACCCAGAGGTTGGGCACACCAGGCCCTGCTCCCCTATTTGCGTCCCCTCTATGTCTGAGCTGGGGTTGGGGGGCGGGGCACGCGGTGCTGCCCGCTTCTCCCGAGACCCCGCCAAGCCCCTGGCGGTGCAGGAGAGGCGAGAGTGGGGCCCCACTGCCGGCGACCCGAAGCACAGTTGCGTTCCGCGTGTCCCCCAACCCGCCCACACCCCCGGTGGTGGGGGGAACCCCTGAGAGGCCGGGCCACAGCCGCCCCGCACTTAGCCCGGCCGCCAGCCGCCGCCCGGGGCTGCGCAACAAAGGGTGGCATCGCCCGCGGCGCGGGCAGGGACCTCATTGGTTCAATATTAGCTTTTCATTCCAGTCTATTGTGCCCATCTGAGATAATATTGACTCTGAGGTGAGAGCCCACAGACGACAGGGCTTGTCTAACACTCCACGGCAGGGCGCTCGAAGGGAAGAGAACCAGAAGCGGAGAGTTCAAGAGGCTGCAAATAAAAGCTCTGGCGCGGCGGCGCGCCCCGGGGCCGCTTACGGCCCCGCCGCCAGGCGCTCCCAATGGCGTGCGCCCCGGGCCTCCGACTCGGGAACTGGGGCTCCGAAGAGGGGCTTGGGGTCCGGAGGCCGCTCCTTTCCATCGAAAACTGCCCTCATTTACCACCCTCCTCCCCATCTGATTTTGAGGTTCCGCTCCTGGGTAACTCCGGAGAAAAACGAATTCCCACGCACATTCTTTTAGTTTGCCAGTAAGCCACTGAGCTATTTTTTTTTCCCGTTTAAACGAGGTAATTCTTCAGGGTGGCTTCACGGTCAGTGTTTCTCCTATTTCCCCCAGCACCAGAAGAGTACGCACGCAGCGATGGTAGTTAGGCAGCAGGACTGGAGAGTGCGCGGTTAATATCAAATTTCTAACTGCATTTTGCTTTGCTTTGAGTCGTCCCCTGCAGCCCATCGCCTGGTTTGTTAACCGCCTTTCTAACCACAACTTTAAAAGGCCTCCAGAACGTTCACGTCTTGCATATAAAGATCCGTTTCAATCTCCAAATTGCCTCTAAATGCCTACGTTGGAAAAGGGCCCTTAAAGCTGTCTTAGGTGCCTGAGAAAAGAAGACTTACGTTTACACTCGTGGGACAGAAGGCCAGATTCACGGCTTGCAGTGGTCCTGGGAATGGATGCCCTCAGGTCTCCTTTAGGAAATCTGTGTCTCCCCCTCATTTGGAGTCTGACTTCCTCCGTTAAGAGCATGGTAACTATTGCTAAAAATGTACTAAATACTTGAAATTTGCTAAGAGAGTATGAGTTTGGTGCAAATATAATAGTTTTTGCATTGTTGAAATTTGCCGTTTGATACTGAAATACATTCTTAAATAAATGTGGTTATGTTATATATCAAAAAAAAGAGAGAGAGAGAGATCATCTGTTAACTCTTGTCACTCCAATAAGCAGCTGATTCAGCCCAAGACACTTGGGTGTCTTGTGGGGAGCTGGGGTGGCAGCATCAGCACCCAGGAACCACTGTGAGCCTTCCTCCTTCCTTTTAGACGCCCTGTGCTGTGCTGGGGTTCAGGGACACCCAGCTCCAGCACTTTGGATATTTCAGAGAAGGATACTCTAATATATTTTACATTCGGGCCGTTTGTTTTCTATATTGTTTAATATAGAATATATATTATATGGATTTCATCATATTATGTACTGCTTGGCATATATTTAACCTCTAATATTACAATACTGTATTATTTAACATCTTTTATACATTATATATTATACCGTATGTGTAGATAGTTCTTAATATACAAATACATATAAATATATTTATTTTACGGTGTAAAAGTATTTAGGGAAGCCTTTAATCTTCCTTCAAGTACATATTTGATCGTTTTCATGCAATGTTATTTTAAAAATCCTAATCGAAACCACTTTGACACCAGCCATGTCTTTATAACAAATAACCCTGGAGTCCAATTTCGGCTCCAGGGACCGAGGTGGGATGGGGAGGGAGGGAACTCTGCCGTAAGGGACAGCAGGTTCGTTCTGGAAAGTGGTTTCCAAATGCCCAGTCCCTGGGGACCGAGGAGCTGACGTTCTGGACTGGGCGGCCGGCCCCTCTCCCAGCTCGCGTGGTTGTTTTGGTTTTGAGAGAGGTTTTCAGAGGCTCCTGTGGTCCCTACACTGATGTCATGAATTAAAAATGAATTTGGAGAGTGCAGCATATGCTCGGCTGCGGCGTCTGCGAGAGCAGCGGAGGCCTTTCACCCCGGGTTCTGGGCTCCAGACGCCGGAATGATTACTCCGGCCTCGGCGCCCGACGCGGGCGCGCACGCGGGGCCCGGCTCCAACCTGCAGCCGCCCCCTCCACCGACCCCGCGGCTGGAAAAGCTGTCTGTAGCTTAGACCGCTTGCAGATCAGGTGGTCGGCTTCTAATATCTATTAAGAGCCGAAGAAAGCAAGCAGTCGGGAGCTCCCGCAGGAGGGCTGGGGCCAGGTGGAACGGGATCGGGATTTTAGATGTCCCTAGGTGATTAGCCCCACGCCGGAGATCCAGTTTACGGAGTGAGGAAAAAAGATCATTCAAGTCTAGCGCCGACTAAAGCATCAGGAAAGAGAAACGCCCCGACTTTACAGCCCGATGAACCTGAGGGGTCTACTTCTGAGGCCTGGGAGTCCGGAAGAGAAATTGGAGGGGAGGGGGAGGGGGAATGGGGGGCGGGAGGAAGACTTGGAGAAAGGGCAAGAAGAATCAGAGACCGCCAGGAGGCAGGGTGTGGCGAGCTGTTTATTTCTTAAAAGTAGATCTCCCAAAAGGCTACCTGGCAAAGACCTTGTGGAACAAAGCAATGAAACTCGGCTAAAAGCTGACCACGAGATGGGCTTCCCACTTCAGGCAAAACCCAGGGTTCAGCGAGACCCGGAGTCCTCTGATCTGGTCCAGTCTCCAGCCTTAGGAAAAGGTTTTTGCCGATGTGGAAGAGTGCAGGCTATGCCCTCGCGACTCCGTCCCTGGCTGGACTCTGGGGTATTTGCTAAGATGAGCTGGGGACCAGGAAGTGGGAAAATGTCTTCACGTTGCTAAAAATAAAACAACTGACCCCTCCTCCTCCTCCTCCTCCCCACGGCTGCAGTCTCGGAGCCTGGTTGCCTGGGGAGGCGTCTGAACACGCACAGGAGGCCAGGGCTTCCAGATGAAGGGTGGGTCACAGTGCCAACCATGGGGATCTCCTCCAAATGGACTTCAGCACATCTGGCCCATCTGTAGTATTTCCTTCATCCAGGTGATTTGTCTTGCCCCTGCCCAGAGTGGTAGAAAACTTTGTTCTAATTGTGGAAGTGTTAAGAGTTCCATGTTTCTGCCCCTTGCTCTGAGCCCCCACCCCACTAACCCCATCCTGATTTAAGGAGGAGATGCTCACGTGTGCTGGGAACAAGGAAGGGTCTTTTTCATTGTGCATTTGCCACCAAAGCATCTTGCATGAGACAGTCCATCTCTACCACTCATGGCACCTGCCAAGGGTACTGGGCTAAGCACTCGTTACAAGGACCTATCGCATCCAGTCTTCAGAACAATCCATCAAAATACTTCTCTTCTCACTTTCCACATAAGAACACAGGGGCTCTGAAATGTTAAGAGGTTCACCTAACGTCACACGCAGCTAGTAAACTAGTAAACGAAGGGGTCTGGATTCCAAGCCCATCTATCTGATTGCAGTATCCCACCCCACCCCCACCATCCCACCATCTCATTTCCTATCAAAACGTCTCCCTTTCCCCAGTGAGGTAGTTCCACAGGGTAAGAAAAGAGATAACACTTTGTTCTTGAGTCCACCAGAGTCTGGATCCCCTATTCTCTCCAGAGCATTTATTCCAGTTCTGGAAGAGACAATAAGCAGTTGGCATATGGCTAGTATATACGGTGCATAAGGAATTTGTTGACACCTCACTTCAGTCATCCCTCCCACCAACCCCTTCAGGTGGGCACGGCCACTGTCACTGCAGTTTAAAGAGACAGAAACAGGCTCAGTGAGGCTGAACTATCAGTTCATGATCACTGCCCAGCCAGTTCACACAGAACCCTGGCACTGGCTGGCTCATTCCAAGCCTCCCAGCTCCACAGATACCACATATGAGACCATTTAACCAAAAGAGTTAGGCCTTGCATTCTGTTGTGAAATTGCTAGGTTGTTTTCTCTTTGTTTTAAGTATTTCTGCGAATGTTATTTTGGGATTCAAAACTTTTTCTTCATTTCTGCCCCTCTTACACACATTCTTTCTCCGTGTACGTACCAATCTGTATCGCAGGACCATCAAGGAAAACAGAGCAAGGAGTTGCTGCTATCTGAGTGCAAATGTTAGAGATCAGAGTGTAGAGATTTTATCTACAATTTTTGCTGTATTATTATTTGCATATTTTGTTCAATCACCATTTGCTTTACTTGCATCGCTCAAATGTGTGATCAAGAGTTTAAAGTTGCATATGTGTGTGTGTTTTCATGACTTTAATAGCATGCTTAACTGTTGCTTGAACAATGTTTCTCTTTGCTAAGATTTAAGGGGAAGAGTTGGAGGGTGGAGAAATCCTTTGAGCAAATAATTCCACATCTAATGGGATAATGGAAACTCCAGATAGGAAGTAGCTCAAGGTGTCTCTGACCTTGAGATGGTGTACCATGTCCCCTGCCACTAGCAAGTCCTTAGCTAGACAGTGTGTTCTCAGCCTTCAGGTGACCAGGGCTCTATCCCCACACTCATTCTGAACCTCACATCTTCACTCTCCCCAAGATCCATGGCCCCACCTCCCATGAAAAAGCTTTATTTGTTCTCATTATTATAAAATTATATGTACATCTGTATACTAGACTAGTGCTTCCCTGGTGGATGAGATGGCAAAGAATCTGCCTGCAATGCAGGAGACCCAGTTTTGTCCCTTGGTCAGGAAGATCCTCTGGAGAAGGGAATGGCTACCCCTTTCCAGTATTCTTGCCTGGAGAATTCCATGGACAGAGGAGCCTGGCAGGCTATAGTCCATGGGCTTGAAAAGAGTCAGACACACCTGAGCAACTAACATGTATACTCATACTAGATTTGAATGTATAATGAAGATAGTAACAATCACTTAAACCCCTCCTGACCAGAGGTCACTACTGTCAGCATTTGGGATGTTAACTTTTGACAATCTTGGAAAAGAAAAAAAGTTTATATTTATACCTTTTCATTGCCAGTGTTCTGGTAAGGAAAGGAAAGAAATATACTATATGATTCTATTTACATGAAGTTCATAACTGGGTATAGAATTCAAAAGAGTGGTTGCCTCTGGGAGAAGGTTCACTGAAAGGGGAACAAGGGAACTTTCTGGGATCCTAGAAATGTTCTATATCTTGATTTGGGCCATGGTAACACAGACACATTCAGCTGCCAAAACTCACCAACCTTAAGACCTGTGAATTTTACTGTAAAATTTTATGCCTCAATAAAGAAAAAGAAAGCATCCTGGAAAAATACTACAGCAAAAGACCAAACTAGGAATATGGGGAAAGAGAAAAAGAGATGCTGAGCTAAGACAAGGCAAATACAATATCTGGAACTAAATAGAAGAGGGTAGCAGGGCTGGGTACCCACCTCCCTGAGCACCAACCCTCAGCACTGCTTCCCTCTGCAGGACAGCAGTTAAGTCCAAAAGACCCTAAAAGGGAATGCAATCTGAAGATCCAGCTGGGCCCACCATCTACCAAACTCTCCCTCTTTGATGCTGTTACTCTTTTATATTTGCAGTGAGGCATTGCATTTCCTGATAGAGGCAGGGGAGGGAGGTGAAGGGGTGGGAGGGATTTATTTGGATTTTCGGTATTTTTAAAAGGGGGTAAAGTGGTGAGGATGTGTGTATGTGTGTCCCTTGGAGCCTAGTAAGAATCTGTGCTGGAGTCAGAAAGGGAGATTGAAGGTCTTAACTTTCAAATAGATTATGTTCCAAAAGTTTCTTTCTTCATCACTATCTAGGACTCAATATGTTTGTACCTCATAGAAACGATGTTATAAATGATGGTCAAAGTTCCAAGTTTCTCCTCCCCAAAGTCTATTAAGTGAACTGTTCATAAGATACAGAATTTTACACTTGGTGGAAACATAATTATAGTGGTTGTGTGCCCTGTAAAAAAAATAATAATAATAGGAAGAAAGCAAAATTCTTTTCTTTTTCCAGAAACATACCTTGCTATCTTCAAGGCACTATGTTGACATTTTATAGGTGTTTGGATAGAGGCTGTCATAATTTAAAAAAATAAAATAAAAAAACAGAAAAATAGAAGTGAGTGTTAACTGACAAGGGAAAACACATTTCAAAGCAGGCAGAGTTGACAGGATAAGGAATTAGATGAAGACTTATGAGACTGTAAAGGGTCCTGGGGCACTCTGAAGGGTGAAAGTGAAAGTGAAAGTGAAGTCGTGTCCGACTCTTTGCGACCCCATGGACTGTAGCCTACCAGGCTCCTCTCTCTGTGGGATTCTCCAGGCAAGAGTACTGGAGTGGGTTGCCATTTCCTTCTCCAGGAGATCGTCCCAACCCAGGGATCGAACCCAGGGCTCCCACATTGCAGGCAGATGCTTCACCAGAATGGCCCTAAATCTGTTTCTACTTCAAAACATATGTCTTCCCTTTTCACTGCTACCAGAGCATTATAGTTTGACTTCTCAGTCATGATTGGGTTTGGCTGGTTGTCCTTTACTTTTAAATAATCTGGAGAGAGTAGAGGAGGGTAAGACTTACAATTCTAAAGAGAAAAGGAAAGGAGATTTAGAAGGTACGTAAGCCTAGAGGAAGGATTGTCAGAGGTAGATTTGAGCCAGTAGGGATGGAGGAAAAAGCGTAACCGGAAGCAGTGGGGAAGAAAGAAAGGCGATTTCCCCACCAGCCACCAGGTGGCGAAGTTGGCTCAGGACAGCTTAGTGGCCATCTTGAAAGCAGAGTGGGCTAGGAAGCCCTGTGCTCTCACAAGAATGGGACCACTTCACATTTATAGTATCAGGGGATCATTTATTCATTTAACCAATATCGTACATTTACCATTTATAAGGAAATTTGCAATTGATTTGCAATTAACAGGGTTAAAAATTTAGTAGATGAAATTTCCTGTTTTCCCCCATCAGTAAGTTGGGGGCAATAACAGTGCAGGCTTTACTGACCTCACACAACTTTCAAGGCTAGAATATGACGAAAGCGAACGTCGCTCAGTGGTGTCCGACTGTTTGCAACCCCATTGACTATACAGTCCATGGAATTCTCCAAGCCAAAATACTGGCGTCCCAACCCAGGGATCAAACCCAATTGCAGACAGGTTCTTTACCAGCTGAGCCACAAGAGAAGCCCAAGAACACTGGAGTTGATAGCCTCTCTCTTCTCCAAGGAATCTTCCCAGCCCAGGAATCAAACCAGGGTCTCCTACACTGTAAGAGGATTCTTTACCAACTGAGTTATCAGGGAAGTCCTAGAATATCATTAGGGAGTAAAAATGCCTTTGTAAAGTGTTAAGTGTTAGGCAATTAATTGTGAAAATGATTTTCAGCTGTGTCCTCCCTTTATGGTCAATTATTCATTCAAGAAATGTTTATTGGGCACTTAGGCTGAGCAGGCACTATTGTGGGCACTGGGAACACAGCAGTGAAGAAAACGGACAAAATCTCTGACATCCCCTAGTAGGACCTTCTGCTGACATGAATAAGGCTCATCAGTCCTGCAACATGAGAGAGGCAGAAAGCTTACAGCTAAAATGAGCCTATATATATACTGTTTAGAACACTGAAAAATCAGAAACGATCCAAGTATCCTTTAATATGGGACAGGTTTTTTTAAAATTATGATGCTGCCATACTGCGGGAAACTGTGTAACTGTTAAAAGATGGAAGTACCTATCTGTGTATAGTATTATGGAAAGATTCCCAAAGCCTAATAAAGGTGAGGGGAAACAAGTTCCAGAATAAAACATAGGATAATCCTATTAATGTTTTAAATAAACACTATCTATCTGTGTTTTATTCACATTATAATATAAAGTTACATGTGGATACTTACATGTAAACTCAGGGAAAAGTTCTTGAAAGATACACAGCTGACAAGTGTGTTATTTTAGGGTAGGACAGCTGACATGGTTGGGGATGGTGTGGACCAGGGACTTTTACAACCTATTGTTCAGTTGCTAAGTCATGTCTGACTCTGACATCCCATGGACTGCAGCATGCCAGGCTTCCCTGTTCTTCACTATCTCCCAGAGTTTGCTCAGATTCATGTCCATTGAGTCAGGGATGCCATCTAATCATCTCATTCTCTGCTACCTCTTCTCCTTTTGCCTTCAATCTTTCCCAGCATCAGGGTCTTTTCCAGTGAGTCAGCTCTTTACATCAGGTGGCCAAAGTATTGGAGCTTCAGCATCAGTCTTTCAATGAACATTCAGGGTTGATTTTTTTTTTAGGATGGACTGGTTGGATCTCCTTGCATTCCAAGGGATTCTCAAAAATCTTCTGCAGCACCACAATTCAAAAACATCAATTCTTCAGCGCTCAGCCTTCTTTATGCTCTTTACAACTTAATAATAGTGGTTTCTGACAACAAGGGTGCATTTATACATTATGTAATTAAATAAGGAGACACATGCATGTGGGCACAATTGAGTTGTAGCAGTATGATTACAGATGACAATTGTTACTCTTTTAATGTCCTATAATGTTGTTTTAATATGTCTATAGAGAGATATACACATAGATGAGATGATGCCAAAACATAAAAGGTGGAATTAAACCAGTAGGTCCTGGCTCAGAAATCCTGCCTCTCCCCACCCCACCTGCAGTTTATAGTGAAGCTTTTCTAAGAGCATCATGGGATGTTGGAATAGAAACACTTGATCTCCCAGTTTTGAGGCCTATGTAATTATTTCACAGTTAAGTAGCCTCAAGGATCTTTGCTGAAGATATGATTTCATTATGAGAGCATCATGCCTCTTCCAGCAGTAACTGAGCTTCAGCTGGAGCCAACGCAGGGATCTGGTATAGGATGGGTGGATCCCAACAAGGTCCCCTGGTTCCCAAACTAAGCCAAGTGAACTAGCTTTAGTTTTGGCTGATCTCTGAAAATCAGGTCAGGCTGAATCTCTTCCATCATCTCTGTGACCTTGGGCAGGTCTTTGCTGCTTCTGAGTTCGATGGCAGGAGCCGCACTGTACTGCCTGTAACATCATTGCTGCTCCTAAGCTTCAGATTTCTATTGTGGCAAGATGTTGAGATCACACTGTTCACGTGCATGTGCCATGTGCTGGGACCAAGAAGCAGAAAAGCAAGGTCACTGGCCATAAGGAGCTGTGGTCGAGTCAGATTCTTGGGGCGGGGGGGATGTTGAAGCTGATGAAACTGCTGGAAAAGTGGACTCAGAAGAGAAGCAGGGAGATCCTCCTCCACTTCTCTGCCATCTCTGGCTCTAAATCTCTTGGAGAAAGCTGGCCTGTGTTCTTCTAGCCCCTTCGGTCTGAAGGTAAGCTGGTAGCAGGGTCCCTAGCCATGCTGGGTGGCTTCAGGTCCTAGAGATGAACCACATTCATGTTATTTAGAAAAAAAAAAAAAGAGTCTCAGTGAGGACAGGGATAGTGGAGGGTCAGGGTGAGCTCTAGGAAGATTGGAGATAGACCTGGGCCTTTACAGTCAATCCACTGAGATTCAGCACACTCTTAGCGAGCACCTACTGTTTGCCAGGCGCTTGGCTAGACTGTGGGAGCACAGATGTGAATCAAACACAGGGCTTACAGAGCAGGGATTCACTGGTTAGAGGCCTGTCCGCTAACCACTTAGAAACAGGGCACAGGTCTGTGCCCTTCTTCAGAGAGCCCCGAGAGAGCAGAAAGCGGAGAGAGCAGAAAGCGGAGGGTGTGGGTCACTCAAGAACCAAGCCAGTTTCACCCCAGAGCTGCTGGTGGAAGCCCAGGCACCCTAGACACTGAGTCAGGGGATGGGGGTCAAAAGTCACCCTCAACTGTTTAGAAGACTCCACGGGTGCCCTGTGTCCCAGCCAAGCTGGAACAAAGGGAACTTGCTTCCATGGGCTGGGGGCAAGGGGTGGGAGTTGGGGGGGGTGGTCCCCATACCAAAGATTTAAATACTTATGCCAGTAAACTTGTTAGTGTTCTCCTTTCTGGAGTCTCAGGTATATCTCTTTTCAAGAAAAACCATCTTCATTCTCAAGGTTATGGAATTCTTATTTTTAAGTCTCTTTTCCAACTTCATATCATTTTTTTAATGTATACATCTTTAATACATTTGTTTTTGTTTTTTTCTGTAAATGTAGCATAAGGTGAAAACTGACTTTTTACCCTCCAAACTCAGCATTGTTTATGGAAAAATCCGGTCCTTCTTCACTAATAAGAAATACAATCTTTGTCATATATAGATTCCCATAGATTCATTTCATTTCGTTCATCTGTCTTATTCTATCCTATTTTCTATTTTATCCATTTATCTATCTGATACTCCTTCAACATTGCCATAAGCTTCCCTGGTGGCTCAGACAGCAAAGAATCTGCCTGCAATGCGGGAGACCTGGTTTCAATCCCTGGGTTGGGAAGACCCCTTGGAGAAGGGCATGGCAACCCACTCCAGTATTCTTGCTTGGAGATTCCCCATGGACAGAGGAGCCTGGTGGGCTATAGTTTATGGGATCGCAAAGGGTCAGACATGACTGAGTGACTAACATGCACATTATCATACTGCTTAATTACTCTGACTTTGTAATAGCTTTTAAAATCCAATAAAGCAATCTTGTTCTTTTTCTTCTTTTATAAAAAAATGTCTATTCTCATGTGTATGGCTTAGATAAAATTTAAAATCAACTTGTCTGTTCTTTTAATCAGAAATTTTATTGAAATTGCATAAGAATTATAAACTAATTTGAGGAAGAACTGAAATCTTCACAATATTTAGCAATCCCAAGCAGAAGAGTAATTTACTTCATTTGATTTTATTTGATGTACTTCAGTATGTTTCTAAATAGGTCTTAGATATTTCTTATGAATAAGTCATTGTATTTTCAGTTTTGTGGGAGATTTATGCTTTGTTTTGTTTTTGCTATGGTGAATGGAATAATTTTCATTTTATATTTTTAACTTGTTACTACTATTATATGAGAAAACTAGCTTGTGTCTAGGAATCATTGCAAAGTCTCTTATTGTTTTTATTAAGTAATCAGCTGAGTCTCTTGGATTTTCCATTTAATAACTGCTTTACTTATTACCAAAATAAAGCATGTCTCTTGTAGAAAATGAAAACATACAAAAGGAAAGAAACAAGCAATATCTGTAAAACCTACTCTTCAGATGTAGTCATTCTTTACCTTGTGATGAATGCCCTTCAAAAAACTACATGTAATATGCACATATATATTTAAAATAGTATCATAATATATATAACATTATATGTATATCTACTGATGTAAACAGACATGTATATCTAAGGATTAAGTAAACATATGTCTATAGAGTCTTACAAGTAGCATCATAATATGCATATTGTTTTTAACCCACTTTTCCTACTTAATACAATTTCACATTATAGTTCTAAACTATCATTTTAATGGCTCCATTAGGTGTATGAATTTATTTAAGCAATCCCCTATCTTTGCACACTTAGAGTCCATTTTTAATATAAATCTACAGTGAACATCTTATGACATAAATCTTTGTGATTCATGATTATTTCTTTAAGAGAAATTTCTAGAAATGGACTTTCTGTATCCAAAGGCATGCAGAAATCTAAGGTTTCTATGATAAAGTGGACAAATTCCCCTCTAGAAAGCTTATTCTCCCACCTCCACTTTTTCATGCATATTTCTTCCTCATGTTTCCCTTTCATCAGTGAACATTATACCATATGGATTTCCTAAGTTCTTAAATGCACTGGTACCATTATTTTAATAGTACCAGTATTTTAATAATTGCAGAGGATTCTGTCAGCCACCAGCCCTCACTGGAGCTTTCGCAGTTATTTCTGTTTTCTGGGATAACCCAAAATTCCTGACTTCCAGAAAGTTTCTGACCTCTAGCAGCTTTGTTCAATGATGGGAGCCTCAGTTTAGGGTTCCAAATTCTCAAGTAGAAATAAAACGGTTAATTCAGCTTTGATCTTGTTTCCTCTGTGTAGCAGGAAAGTGGCCAGGATGCTCCTGAAATGTTGAGTATTCTAAGAGTTTGCTGCCTACAAGGAGCAGAAGATCCATTTATGGTTTACATAAAAACACTCCTTCACTGTCATTTTTTTATCAGTAGGATAAGGTGTCATATTTTCTCCCCATCAGGTGTTTGTTTGGCAAGAAACTCCTAATTCAGAAACCCTTCCAGCAAGGGGGACACATTTTCTAAGCAGCAAATGACTACAAACACATCTGCATTGACAAGTCACAACTTATATCCTTCTATGGTGTTTCTGCTCTTTTGAAAATGTTAATAAAAACTTAATGTGGAAAAAAACAACTTTTTCCAAATATGTGTACCAATGAGCCTGAGGCAGCTCATACTTTCTTATAAAATAAAGTAGGTCACTCACATCAATCATGTTGTCTTAGCACATTTTTTCCAAATTAGGAATTCTCAATCCATCATACCATGTTATGGCATCCCTTTTCAAACATTTCCTTTTAATATGCTCTTTAACATGATAAGCAAATCTAATAGAATACATTAGTGTCACTTTCCAGTGATGGAGTGTTTCCTCCTGTTGCGATCCACGATGAGTTCAGGGAAAGATTTTCACTGATTCACTCTCTAACAGCAATTGCTTATTGAAAATATGACAATCCCCCCCAGAGTAGCCAAGGCCACACTGGATGTTGGCCTTAGAAAGATCAGAGGCTTTCCTCCTCACCTCTCCATGTGCCATAGATGTAGAAAACTCAAAAGATGTGTGTGTCCCAAAGCAAAACAATAAATCCAGATTCTGTATGTGAGGAGTGTTTCAATTTAGCCCATCGGTTCAGTAGAGTTGCACACGCACACATACTATCCCATATAGATCAAAAGCTTGTACTGGGCTTCATTTTAAAACCACATTGCTTGCAGAACATTTCCAAATCTCCTGAATCATGCAGAAAGGGAAGATCCTTGGCTTAATGTGTGTGAGATTCTCCAAAACCGGTTACCATCTTCTTGCAGGTGATTGGACCCCATGTGAGATGCACACTCTGTTTACACCCACTTGAGATAAATACATTTGCATGTTTCTGTATTTTACAATATTTACCTGGCAAAAGCAGAGTCTTTGTTTCCACTCGTATCTCTAGTTCTCAGACTCATGTGCTCAGTGTTAGCACTTGACTTTCTTTGGAGATTTTTTATTTGGACAGAGTTTTGGAATAAAACATTTGTGAAAGATGGAAAGCGGAGAGAGCTGAGGGTGCCCAGGAATTTTGTTCCGGGCTTTTGGCCACCCAACAGGAAGACATTGAGTGGAAAAAGGAAAGTTCCCTTTGTTTTCTGGACCTCTCATTGGGACACATGGGGGTCTCGCAGACGCTGGTCTTGATTGCCCATTTCATAAGTCACGTGACTTCTTTCTCCAGTCTTGGAGGACTTGCCCAGAGCAAATGACTTGAGGCTGTGTGTGTTCAGGAAATGTCATTCAGTTCAGTTCAGTCACTCAGTCGTGTCTGACTCTTTGCGACCCCATGAACCGCAGCACGCTAGGCCTCCCTGTCCATCACCAACTCCCGGAGTCCACCCAAATCCATGTGCATTGAGTCAGTGATGCCATCCAGCCATCTCATCCTCTGTCATCCCCTTCTCCTCCTGCCCCCAATCCCTCCCAGCATCAGGGTCTTTTCAAACGAGTCAGCTCTTTGCATCAGGTGGCCAAAGTATTGGAGCTTCAGCTTCAACATCAGTCCCACCAATGAACACCCAGGACTGATCTCCTTTAGGATGGACTGGTTGGGTCTCCTTGCAGTCCAAGGGACTCTCAAGAGCTTCTCCAACACCACAGCTCAAAAGCATCAATTCTTCGGCGTTCAGCTTTCTTTATAGTCCAACTCTCAGACACATACATGACCACTGGAAAAGCCATAGCCTTGACTAGATGGACTTTTATTGACAAAGTAATGTCTCTGCTTTTCAATATGCTATTTAGGTTGGTCATAACTTTCCTTCCAAGGAGTAAGCATCTTTTAATTTCATGGCATTAACTCATCACAAAAAGACTGTGCCGGGGGCAGTGAAGGACACGGAAATGAAGCATAGCTCCTGCCCTTAAGGAGTTTGAAGTCAAGCTTGACATCAAGTAGAACATGACAAGGAAAAGCAAAAGCATTCAGGGAGTTCAGAGAAGGGAGAGGTCACTGCAGGTGAGGGGGCAGGTGTAAGAAAAGATGGAGAAGACGATCTTGCAACCAGGTCCAGCTGGTGAGCACGCTTTGGACCTACACAGAGGAAGGAAGAAGGGAATTCTAGGTCGAAAGCACAGTGAGAGTCACGGGACAGGTGTGAGAAAGCGTGCAGGGAAGTGTGGAGGCATGACAGACAATTCAGGACCCACGGAACACAGTCGGTGTAAAGAGAAGCATGAAAAGGAATCGGGGAAGGGACATCGACACAAGCGTGTGAAGAGTTTTGAGTGCCAGCGTAAGGAGCGAAGTCTCCAGGGAATGCTCCCCCTTCATGTCCCCAAAATTGTTCTGGTCACATCACCACATTTGTCTGAAATAGGGAGAATATATGTATATATATCGGAGAAGGCACTGGCACCCCACTCCAGTTCTCTTGCCTGGAAAAATCCCATGGATGGAGGAGCCTGGTAGGCTGCAGTTCATGGGATCACTAAGAGTTGGATATGACTAAGCGACTTCACTTTCACTTTTTACTTTCACGCATTGGAGAAGGAAATGGCAGCCCACTCCAGTGTTCTTGCCTGGAGAATCCCAGGGATGGGGGAGCCTGGTGGGCTGCCATCTATGGGGTCACACAGAGTTAGACATGAGTGAAGTGACTTAGCAGCAGCAGCATGTATATATATATATATATATATTATTTTTTTAATAAAAAAGAACCAAGGAGAACATTAGGGTGACATTTGAACCCCCTCAGTCTTCTATCTCTTTACACTTCTCCTTCTATACATAAGAAAATGTCATGGCAAATTCAAGTGTTTCACATTGCTGAGCTTTGGAGCACCATCCTGGAAATTCCTGCTGGCCTCAAAACCATTGCTCACAGAGGTTTGAGTCTCCCGAGTCTCAGTGTTTTTTCTATGAGCTGATTACATTTGGAGAAGCTGCCCCATCCATGGACCAAGAAGGGATTGTGCAACGCAAGGCTTGAGGTGCTTTGGGAAATCCATCAGTTTGTTCACCAAACCTTTATCAAGCGACTACCACGTTCCTTCCCATTGCTCTATGTGCTGGGGACAAGGTGTATAAACAAGAGACAGGGTCCCTGTCTTCATGGGCTTTACTTTCTGGTAGGACAGACCAAAAGTCATCAAGATTATTTCAGAGTTTCAAGAGAAACAAAGGAAAGACGCTAAGTTACGTGATGAAGAGTGGTGGGAGGCGAGAGGACAACCACAGAGGAGACCTGAAGGATGGAGCCCAGAAGGAGCCAGCTAGATGAACGGTGGCCAAGGGGAAACACAGTGAGCAGAGACAGCAAGTACAAGAGCATGGGGAGCTGGAAGAAGCTAGCAAGTGAGAGGGAGAGGGTGAGCAGATGGGGCTGGAGCCAGGCAGGAGCCCATTTGGGATTTGAGGTGCCATGGGAAGTTCCTGCAGGGTTTTGGGGGAGGAGCAACTGAGCTATGAAGGTTGGGGTCCCCACTTGAGAGGCGCCATTCCCCACCATCTGCTCCGGCCTCGCCCTTACTGACTTTCCCTACAAAGTCAAAATGAGTGCTCAGAGTGCATCAGCTTTTATTTTTACAGCAATCTTTGTACCCAAACCACCGTAGCATTTTTAATAACAAACTGGCAGGGAGTCAGACATCTGTACTTGAAAAAAACAGCCCAAGCCAAGTATTTCTAAATGTTTTATATTTACTTGTAACATTAGAATAACCATGAGGTTGCTTTTGCATAATCGGAACCATTCTCATTAGAGTTCGACAGATCTCATCCTTCGTGGGTTTGGGTGGTGGTTTTCATTATGGCAGTGACATTGATCTGACGAGAGTGAATCTCTCCTTGAACGTTTGTGGATAAAAGGGGAAAGAAGTTGAGAGAAGCCAGGGCAGGCTAGGAAAATAAGAACTCTGTAAAGATAGCCATCAGCGTGGCACTGGAGTGCCATGAAAGAGCCCAGCTCTCCAAGTTCAGCAAAAGTGTCCTAGAAGTTCAGCTGGGTTGGGTGAGTCACTTAACCTCCCTGAGCTTCTGTCTACTCAGCAAAATGAGGATGATAATAAAAACTACTTCATGGAGTTGCAGTGAGATCTAAATGAAATAACATCGGTAAAGAGACTTGGCACAAAGTTGCTTTCTGCTTGCCTACCTCCAAAATCCGTACTTAACATCCAAGATTGAGATACTATCCCTCATCCTTTTTCTACAGTAGGTTTGCAAGAGTTATCAAACAAAAATACAGCATACCCAGTGAAATTTGAATTTTAGGTAAACAGCAAATAATTATTTAGCATAAATATGTCTCAGACCATACTTGGGATATACTTACACAAGACATCCTGTGTATTATCAGAAAACCCTATTCTAAAGGTTTACTAATCCTAAGAAAGAGGGGTTTTAAAATTTTATTTTTAATTGAAGAATAATTGCTTACAATATTGGTTTGCTTCCTGCCATACATCAACATGAAGTAGCCAAGGTGTACATAGATGGCCTCCCTCTTGAACCTCCTTCCCATCTCCCACCCTTTTCCACCCCCTCTAGGTTGTTGCAGAGCCCCAGTGTGAGTTCCCTGAGTCATACAGCAAATTACCACTGGCTATGTAGTTTATATATGGTAGTGTGTATGCATTCTCACAACTCTCTCCATTCATTTCACCAGAAAGAGGGTTTTGAGACCCGGTTGGGTCCTGGTATTCTACCTGGGCACCTGTGTCAGAGGCAGTTTGATATCCTTGTTAAGACTGTATCTCTCTTGCTCACTGAATCCCCAGTGCCCAGAACAGAACCGGGGCATCTAGTAGGTGCTCAATAAAAATGTATTGCATGAGCAGTTAAGAGCCTGTAAGACCTTGTTGTAAGTCCATCAGATGGGGAGGCATATATGTTTTAAACATGCATCTCCTTTACTTGAGGTTCACATGAAGACAGACCCACTGACCATCCCCAGCCCTCACTCCCACCTCCAGAATCAAGCTGGAATTGAAAAACAGGGTGACTGTCATGTGTGCAGTCAAATCTGTGCAGTTTATACCACAGACCCTGCCCTGAACTCCCCCAGTCCATCGCTCCCCAAAACGACAGGGGTTGCAAGAGTATTTTATGCCAACTCATTCCATACCTCATTAATTTTATTAAAGGAGGCAAAACGTCCACGTTCAGAGTCTGCTTATCTTCCCCTTCCATCTGGGAAGCAGGACACCTCTGGGGCTGGGACAGGGGAATGGCAGGGTCTGGGGCTGGGAGAAGCTGCTCCGCCAGCAGAAGGTAAAGAAGTCTGTTGTGGCCCCTTCTGAGCTTCCTGGGCCTGCCCACGTCTACATTTCTCCAGAAGTTGTGATTACAGAAGATTTCCCCAGGAATCCGGCTGGGCTTGTAAAGAAATGATCCCAACATCAAGAAAAGCACCCGGCCAGTAAATTCCTAGTTAGTTCATTTTCTAAGACTTCTGAATGTGTTTTGAATTTTCTCTAAATTAAGATAATCATAAAAGGTTAAGATATTTAAACAGAGCTCCACCTGATCCCAGGGCTTGATGTGTATGCTTAATTGGTTCCCGAACATATGGTTCAGAGCCTCTTATAAAAACAGGGTAATGACTGGCGGTATAGTTGGGTATTAGATTGAATGATGTTAAAGGGACATTCAGACCCATCTCAAAGGCCTTAACCTGCCCTTGATCTGTGCTGAAAGTTTTTGCTGACATCTGTTTCAAAGAGATATCAAAAAAACCTTTCCATTGGCCCCTGATAAAACTAAAATGCACACGGAGATAGATATCAGGAATTAAAATACTTAGGATTCAACACTGCCTGAGGAATGTGTGGCCCTAGATTATAACCTTTGGGGTGGAGGGGTAGATGAGGAGGGTCGTTGCCTCCTACAAAGTCAGAAAGGGCGGCTCTGAGAACACAAGGCCTCGGCTCCGGCTCCAGCTCCGCACGGAAAGGGAGCAGCTGGGTCTCAAGGTCCCCAGGGCCCTTTGTTCCTTCAGTGTGTTTCAGCCCCTGGGTGTTGCTGTGTGGCAAACGAAATTCCGAAATTCCGGTCGCCAGGAGTCACCTCCCTGGCTCCAAGATTCGACCCACGCTTCCCCGGTCCCCTCCCCCTCCCCTCTCTCCCCCCCTCCCCTCCCCCTCCCCCCCCCCCCCCTCCCTCCCCATTCTCCTTCCCTCCCTCTCCCCCTTCCTTCCCCATTCTCCTTCCCTCCCTCTCCCCCCTTCCCCTCCCCTCTCCCCCACCCCTTCCCTCCTCCTTCCCTCCCCCTTCCCTCCCCCTTCCCTCCCTCTCCTTCCCACCCTTCCCGGCCCCACCCCCTGCCCGTGCCGTCGCCAGGCAGGCGCCCTCAGGAGGAGGAGTGAGGTATTGCACTTATCTGCCCTGGGTACTGCTGTGCACGGGCCCCATCCCCTAACCCAAGTCCCCCGCGAACGCATGTGCTTGCTCTTCAGAACACAGCTGTCCCTCGCCAACCTGCCACTCCATTTTTGCCCCTAAACCCTTCCTGTCTGGGCCCACTGGATCCATTCTGTTTGTGAAAATCTGGGCCATAAACAGGCCCCTGAAAGGATCAGGCTCAACTCTTCCCTTTCCAGTGCATCTCATCTACCAAAATTCATTCATTCATGCATCCAGCCAGCTGTCCTTTCAACAAGTACTTCTCAAGCACCGATTGTATGGGGGTATGTTCTGCCATGGGAAAACCAGAGCTGATTTTAGTCCAGCCCTCCAGGGGCTCTCTGTCTAAGGAGGTGAGGCAGATATGCGAAGACAGGTACTATGAGGCCTCTCACGGTGTTTGAGAGCAAATAAGCAATGTGACTGGTTACCCAGTGACTCACTCAGCGGGAAAGAATCTGCCTGCCAACGCAGGAGATGCGGGGGTCGCAGGAGATGCAGGAGTCGCAGGAGATGCGGGTTCGATCCCTGGGTCGGGAAGATCCCCTGGAGTAAGGAAATGGCCACCCACTCCAGTATTCTTGTCTGGGAAATCCCATGGACAGAGGAGCCTGGTGGGCTACAGTCCATGGGCTCTCAAAGAGTCAGACACAACTGAGTGACTAAAACAACAAAAAACAAACAAAGGCAACATAATATAAGAAACATGAGAGGGGAAGATCATTTCAGGCAGGGTAATGAGAGTGGCTTCAGGGAAGACATGGTGTTTGCCCTGGGCCCTGAAGGATGCGCCCGTGTGGCTCATGGCAACTGAGGGTGACTAGGCTCTCCAGGTGGAGGGAATGGCAAGAGCAAAGGACGCCACTGTGGTCTAAAAACTTTGAGTTTTTAGAAACTGTGAGTCACTTTCAAGGTAGAGTCAGCACATCCATCCCCACTCTAACCTTCAAACATCCTTGTGAAGTTGATAAGGCAGGGATAATTATTTCCACATCACAGATAAGAAAACCAGAGTGCACTGAGGTTATATACATTCCCTAGGGTTTCACAGTTCAGATCCAGTGAAGCCTAGATCCCAACTCAGGCTTCAACTTCCCAGATCGACCTAAGGCTGGAAAGTTAAGAAGCGGTCAGTTTGCCAGGGGTCTTAAATGAAAAGCTGTGAAGTATAGTGAAAGTCGCTCAGTTGTGTCTGACTCTTTGCAACCCCACGGACTATAATACAGTTCGTGGGATTCTCCAGGCCAGAATACTGTAGTGGGTAGCCTTTCCCTTCTCCAGGGGATCTTCCTAACCCAGGAGTTGAACCGAGGTCTCCTGCATTATAGGCAGATTCTTTACCAGCTAAGCCAAATGAAAAACTGAGGAGGTTGCTATTTCCTCTGCCATCACAGGGAGTCATCAAGGACTCTGAGCAGGGCTAGAAGACCCATGGGGCAGGTAAGAGCAGAAGAGGCTGGGCACAGGAGGATGAAGGAAGAACATGTGGCAGTCCCTCAGAACTAGTGACATCCAACCCGGGCCAGGAGCTGGAGGAGAAAGAGAATAGGGTGCAAGAGAGCGAGTTAGACTCCAATCATGCCGAAGGCAAGAAAGAGGCTCCAAGAACCACTGTGGGTGTGCTTCGGAAGAACTGGCTCTGATTCCTCCCAAAACCAGCTGAAACTTCAGCTTCATTGACAGCTACAGTTTAGAGTGATTACAACGAGCCAAGTGCTTCCACATATACATCCTCAATTCTCATAACAACCTTCTGATTTAGTCACTGAACTGTGTCCGACTCTTTTGCGACCCTGTGGACTGTAGCCCACCAGGCTCGTGTGTCCATGGGATTTCCCAGGCAAGAATACTGGAGTGGGTTGCCATTTCCTTCTCCAGGGGATCTTCCTGACCCTGGGATAGAACTCACATCATTTGTGTGTCAGGCATTGGCAGATCTTATGAGGCAATTTCTAGTGGTAAAGAATCCACCTGCCAATACAGGAGACATAAGAGATGCAGGTTCAATCCCTCGGTCAGGAAGATCCCTTGGAGGAGGAAATGGCAACCCACTCCAGTATTCTTGCTGGGAAAAGCTGTCTTTGGGGGAAAATCCTATAGGGGCCTGGTGGGCTACAGTCCATGGGGTCTCAGAGAGTCAGACATGGCTGAACATGCAATGCATGCTTAAGATACTGAAGCAAATCTTATTACCTCCATTTTACAGATGAGCAAACTAAGGTCCACAGTGGTTAAGGCACTTGGCCATGATTACCCGGGCAGTACATGGCTTATCCTGGAATGTGAACAGGTATTCCCACCTGGTGCCTGAACTCCTGATGACTACCTCTAACCACCCCTCTTAGGTCTTACATGCCACTCAGTCAGCTAAGGGCAGGGTGGCTTCCATCACCCACCAAAGTGCATCTGCCTAGCTGCCCTTGGCTGGCAAACCTGTCCTCAATCTGACCCAAAGTTACCTTTTTCCTTTGTTACCTCCCCTGGGTCCCTAGGGGTGCTGCTGCCACAGCCCAGCAGGCAGGAGGCCAGATCCAGGCTGTGATACAGAGAGAGAGAGAGTCCCTGTGAGCTGGAGTCCCAGCCTGGGGCGTCACAGCAGGAGACCTCGAAGCCCGGCCAAGCTCAGAGAGACTGTGATCAAAGCCGGCGGGGGGGGCATGGCAGAGCAACGAGGAACAGAAGTTAGCAGGGGTGAGGCTGGTTCCCTATCATTCCCAAGGCTGCATCCCTGGGCTGGGATTTCTGGAAGCACTGGGACACCCCATCCCTAGGTGCAGGCCAAAGACCTCCCTCCTCACCCTATTTCCCTCCAGGGGCTGGGGGCTGACCAAGTGGGAGCTGTTGTTGTCTGTGGATAAGAGAATTCAGTCTCCCAGCTTGGACTCAGCGACCTCTCCTCCTTCAATCCCTGCTTGCTGGCAGCATCTCAGGATGCTGTACCCACATCAGTGCACTCTGGCACAGGTGCTTTCACTTTCCTACAGGGCAGGTGGATGTGGGTCCCTCCTGGTTCAGCGTGTTACACTCTTCATGGCTCTGGGCATGGCACCATGCACACTGTAGGACTTCCAGAAATCCTGGAGACCTGCTTGATGGAGAGATACCCCTTGTGTGGCCCTAGGTCCATAAAAGCACTGGAGAGGGACATTTAATGAGAGTCAAACTGGCACACAGCGTAGGGAAGAGCACTGTCTGTCCAGAAAGCCCAGACTCAAGGTCTAATCCTGGCTTTGCCACCGACGTCTCCACCAAGCCATGTCACGTCAGTTTCCCAGTCTGTAACGCTAAAGAAAGGCTAGCTGACCTAAAGTTTCCATAAAGCTTCCCTATCTTCTCCTACTGGCTCCCTCTCGGTCATTGTTCCCTCTGGGTCACCTCCTCCCAGAGGCCCTCCTGGACCCCTCAGGCTATAGCGGTTCCCTCTCTCGCCTGTGGTTAGTCTCTCAGTCATGTCGACTCTGCGATTCCACGGTCGGTAGCCCATCAGGCTCCTCTGTCCATGGGCTTTCCCAGGCAAGAATATTGGAATGGGTTGCCATTCCCTTCTCCAGGGGATCTTCCTGACCCCTGACCCAGGGGTTGAACCCAGGCCTCCTGCATTGCAGGCACGAACCATGTCACTTTCTTTGCTGTCTCCATCTGACCTTTTCCTGTTTGGGTATTTTTGCACTTTTTTATTAACCCCTGAAGAGGTTATAAGTTTCAGAACGACAGGGAGCCTGTCTGATCTCATCTGTGCTGCTCCCTGTTCTGTTTCCAGAGTCCAGGATAGAGCCTGGCACAGGGTGCTTAACTGATGTCTGTTGAATGAATGAATGAATGAACTGTGAGCTGTCTTCCATGTCATAAAATATTCTTCAAAACCATGTTTATAATGACTACAAAATAAAGTGTGGGTATATTAAAATATACTAAACCAATCTCCTATTGTAGGATATTTAATAACTACCATTTACTAAGTGCCTAAGCACTATCACTTTTGTAGCCCTGTTTTCTGTCTCCTAACTATAAGCGCATCAGACACAAGGGAACAAGGGTCTTCTCTTCTTAGGTTTCACTGTCTCCAGCCCCAAGCACGGCCTGGCACACAGGTGCTGTTCAAAAGTATTTATTATTACATAAAGTAAGGGCTTCTTCCTTCCCAAGAACACTTTCAATTATTTTATTCTTCTCTATAGCTCTACATTTTGAAAGTTGTTTACCCAGCAAATGCACTTACGTTCTAATTATGCTCTTACTTTAATATGTCAATTTTAGCTGCAGTCCTGCCCTTCTGGCAGCTTCTGGCCACCACGAGAGAATTGGCATCACCACGTGCAGCTGATATCATTCCAGGTCACTGCAAAGGAATGTGAAGTATCAGTCAGCCCAAGTGATCTTTTCGGGAGCATCTTCACCATGTCATGAGACTCTTAGAAATTGCAAAAGTGCTTAGGAATCTACATAACAATCTCAGCCAACCCTGTGGCTCTGAGATCCTGGTCCTGCGCATCCTTACCCCTGCCAGGTTACCTGAAGAATGGCAGGTCTTTGTCTGTCTCTTCCGACTGCTGTAGCTCACTGCAGACCACCCACGGACCAGGCTCTGCACTGAGACCAATTAGGGCAGAAGAACAGTACAACTGCCAAGATGTTCACTTGGTTCTGGCCCCCAGAAACACATGGAGTGGGCACACGAGCCTCTGTGACTGTGCAAAGCAAGTCCAGATGGCACGAGATACCAAGAAATCCTGGGGTTACCCCTTGGGGTGCCCCCTCCAAGGGCAGGCACAGCCCAGGCCTGGTACACTTCCGGATGGCTGTCTGGATGAGCCCAGAACCACCAGCCTGTAAAGAAAACACTGTGAAGGCTGTTAGATCATGTCAACTTTAATGTGCTCCCATAGTATTAAAAACATATCTGCAAGGAAACTTTTGACTCTTCAAAGGCTCCCTACAGGCAAAAATTTCCCTTAAGCCTCATTCAGGAGGAAGACAGAGAAGAAGACCTCATGAAGTTTGAGAGAGATATTGGGACAAATCTGAAGTCAACCAGAGAGATGGGGGTAGAGAGACCAGGACTGGAGGCTCATTACTCACACCAGTTTCTGCCAGAGGATACAGGCAGGGACTGTGTGCCCAAGGAGACTGTCTAGAAGTTAAGAGCAGGACGGCTCCATACAGTTGGGCAGGTTGTGCATGGCAGCAGAGCACCCTCCCTCCCCAGCAAGGCGGTGCCAATCACCTCTTAGATACGGTAGATTTATATATTTATTGCATTTCTCTGGACTGGGATAAAATGTCTAATAATCAATGTATTATAACACTTTTCCAACAGATAGAAGTAACATGTCTTAGGAAGAAGCCCCTTTTTCTAATCTGCCCAGAGGTGCTCGGTGACTTGTGATAACCCCGAGAGAAGTTACTCTTATTTGGGAAGCCTGGGCAGTGTTTGGATATTGGTGTATATGGCAGATTCCATGTTAGTCGCACAGATGCCAAGCTCAGCTTCATGTAATCAAAGGGAACATAAATCAACAAGGAGAATATTTCTGTACCCATCAGATTAACACAAGCTGAAATAATTGATAATATCCTCTGTAGTGAAACTGCAGGAAAACAGATACTTTCTCACACTGATGGTGAACATATAAATCGTACAAATTCTTGAAGGAAGAATTTGGCAGTATTTATTAAAAAGCATATATTCTTCCACTTAGTACTTTCTTTCCCTTCTAGTAATCCACCTTGGGGAAACTATCACATATGTGAACAGAGATACATGGTACAAAAATTATTGTTGTTAGTTAAGTCATGTCCAACTCTTTTGCCACCCCATGGACTGTAGCCCACCAGGTTTCTCTGTCCATGGGATTTCCCAGGCAAGAATACTAAAGTGGGTTGCCATTTCCTTTTCCAGAGGATCTTCCCGACCCAGGGATCAAACCCGCATGTCCTGCATTGGCAGGTGGGTTCTTTACCACTGAGCCACCAGGGAAGCCCCATATACAAAAGTACTCCTGTAATAATGAAAATTTAGGAATGAGTTTAACATCCAGAAATAGGGCAAGAAGGTATAAACTGGAGTAGTTGGTCCATGGAATAGGCAGGGGTGAAAAATCCTGGAATAGTGTTATCAGTTCTCATAAACTCCTATGAGTACAAACTAAAAGGAGAATTATATTTCTCATTGGACTCACGTAAACATACAGGGAAAGGTCTGAATAGACACTCTTCAATCTATTGACAGTGGCCATGGCTAGGAAGAGGAGTCAACTTTTGCTGTGTTTATTCAAACTTTCATAAATGAGCCTTCTTCCTTCTATCCTAAAGAGTCGAGTGGTTTAGCTCATTGAACTCTGAGGTTGGACTGATTTGAATTCAAACCTTGGTCTTTCTGTTTTCTTAAGTGTCTGACTGAGCAGTTAATGATCGAAGCATTAAATGAGAAAATCCATATAATATGCTTAATGCAATACATAGCATATGAGACTGGCTCTATTAGCATTGCTTATATCTTAGAATCTCTTCTCTCTCCTTGCCCCTGACCTTTTCAAAGCCTGAGTAGACACTAATAAGTGTTTGATGAGCGAATAAGGTGGCTCATGGTAAGATTTTTTCTGAGTGTAAAGAAATATGAAGAGAATTGGCTTAGAGAGGCAGATCTTACCATTTTCACGTTTCCTCCAACTCAAAGTGTTTTTCAGACTGTAGAGATTACACTCAATTGGTGGGCTATAAATCAATTTATGGGACAGCAACCGACATTTAAAAAGTACATAATAGAAAATATCAAAGTGTAGGTAAGAAGTACTATTACATGAACTTCATTTTGTGAATGTGTGTACTAGGTTGCAAGGTAAGATTAATCATGGTAAAAATTACATGGGGAAACCCTGCTTCAGGTGCAGCCTTACGCTATTACAGTCTGAGCATGTGGTTCCCAGCCTCTGCTGCCCAATTCTCTGCTAAACATCATGGGCCAGGGGGGAGCATCATCTGATAAAGCAGCCACATTAACCTATTGGATGGACATCCAACAGTGTCCACACGACAGCATTCTCTCTTCCTGCCTCCCAGGATTCATCAGGTTGATCCTGACACTTGGGAGAATAGGAATCCCCAGCCCCATATGGGTTTCCAAGGGCTGCTATAGCAAAGTACCACAAACTGGGTCAGACAGTAGAGTCCGCCTGCAATGCAGGAGACCTGGGTTCGATCCCTGGGTTGGGGAGATCCCCTAGAGAAGGGAAAGGCTATCCACTCCAGTATTCTGGCCTGGAGAATTCCATGGACTGTATAGTCCATGGGGTCGCAAAGAGCCAGACAATACTGATTGACTTTCACTTTCACAAACTGGGTGACTTAAAATAAAAGTATTCTCTCACTATTTAGGAGGCTGGAAGTCATCAAGATGTCATCAGAGTCAGTGTCTTCTGAAGCCTCCGAGGGAAAATCTTTTACATGCCTCTCTCCTAGCTACTGGTGATTGCTAGAAATCCTTGGTTATTTCTTGGCTGTGGCAGTTTAACTCCCATTTCTACCTTCTTCGTCTTCGCCTTGCATTCTCAGCCCTCTGTTTCTATGTATTTCTGTTTCTAAACTTCCTTCTTGTAATGACACCAGTCACTTGACTGTTCATGCTGTTATCAGTTGCTATGTCATGTCCGACTCTTTGAGACCTCATGGACCGTGTGCAGCACACTAGGCTCCTCTGTCTTCCACCGTCTCTCAGAGTTTGCTCAAATTCATGTCCATTGAGTCAGTGATGGTGTCCGACTATCTCACTTGATTAGGTCCACCCTAATCCATAATGACCATCATGTTGATTATATCTCCAAAAGCTCTCTTTCCAAGTAAGATCATATGCACAGCTTTTGGAGGACATGAACTTTTGAGGGACACTGGAGAAGGCCATGGCACCCCACTCCAGCACTCTTGCCTGGAAAATCTCACAGACGGAGGAGCCTGGTGGGCTGCAATCCATGGAGTCGCTAAGAGTTGGACACAACTGAGCGACTTCACTTTCACTTTCACTTTTACTTTCATGCATTGGAGAAGGAAATGGCAACCCACTCCACTGTTCTTGCCTGGAGAATCCTATGGACGGAGGAGCCTGGTGGGCTGCCATCTATGGGATCGCACAGAGCCGGACACGACTGAAGCGACTTAGCAGCAGCAGCAGCAGCATCCAATGCAATATCTCTAGCCCCAAAGAGAGAAAGGAACCACATTAAACTTCCTTCTGGAGGAGAATCAGGATGGAAGTGATAATGAAGTCCTTCTCTGGCCTCTGTGCTCTGAGCATCAGACCGGGAACCTAGAACTCAAAACCCTTGGAGTAGAAGGGACAAGTTCTACATCATGGAACCTGTATCCACAGCTTTGGAACAGCTAGAAGGTTTTGCTAGTTGGTAATAAGATTTGGGCCATTGAACTTCCCTGGTGATACAGTGGATAAGAATATACCTGCCAATGCAGGGGACACGGATTCAGTCCCTGGTCTGGGAAAATTCCACAAGCCATGAAGGCAGCTAAGCCTATGTGCCACCACCGCTGAGCCTGAGTGCTGAAACCACTGAATTACAGAGCCTGTGCTCCAAAACAAGGGAAGCCACCGCAGTGAGAAGCTTGTGCACCACAGCAAAGAGTAGCCCGGTTCACCGCATATAGAGAAACTCGATGTGCAGCAGTGAAGACCCGGTGCAACCAAAAATAAAAAATAATTTTAAAAAACGTTTGTACCATCATCATCACTGACCATTATCAGTTTATGACCATTATCATAGACTGAAGGTTTTTGCTTGGGGGACATTGAGATCACAGCCACCATCTTCTCATATTATAGTTGAAAAAACTGAAGTCCAGGGAAGCTAAATTTGTTTCCTTAAGTCACATGGTTAGTGAGTGGTCAAGTGAGGTCAAGAGTCCAGCACTGGATGCTGCCCAATGCCCTTTCACACATGGCCATTTGTCTATTTTTTTTTTCCTAAATACTTAATTCTAGAAACAATGGTGGCACCTACAGGCGGCTTGCAGGAATGGAGGAGAATTCAGTTCTTTCACAGTGTTCAGCCCCCTCACAAAGGCACCTCAAATTTTTAGAAAATATCTTATTTGATAAAGATTGTTTCAACCTTATAAAAGTGTGAAAACAATGTATATCAGCATCTTTAGAAAATTCTGTGAATTTTTTGTTGTTGTTGAAACATTTCACCTAAACTGATGCAGTCTGCTTGATGCAGCCTGTAACTCTTGCAGCTTCGGTCCATGACCCTTAGTCGCCCCTTCTTTTCCAACCAGGCTGTCCCCCACAAACCCCTCCAATAGAATTTGAGAGTCTCATGGAAAAGTGACAAGACCACTGCTGTCTCCTGAGTGTCTACCATGTGCCGGCCTCCGTGCTAAGTGCTGTACGTGAGTTATCTCATTTCTCCTTCCAACAGTCCTTTGAACAAGGAGGTTCTGTCTCTTCTAGTAGATGGGGGAACTGAGGTCAAACCTCAGCCAAAACAGGCGTTGTGTTTTTTTTAATATAAATGCTTCTAGAAGGAACACACACTGTCCAGTGTCACAGGTCTCATCACCCTCGTTATGGTTATTGCATTCACATAAAAATAATATATCTACAATATAATACATACTAATATACTTTTATCTTATAAACATAAGATATTTTATTTTCTTTTCTAAAAACATATTTATTGAGATAAGTCACATATCATACCATTCACCCATTTAAAGCATGCAATTCAATGGTCTTCAGTATATTCACAGTCCATTTTAGAACATTTCCATCACTCCATAAAGAAAGCTTGTTTACCCTTTAGCTGTCACCTCTGTATCTTTCCATCCACCACCAGCCCTCTGTGTGTGCGTGCTCAGCCACTTCAGCTATGTCCGCCTTTGCAACCCCATGGGCTATAGCCCACCAGGCTCCTCTGATTATAGGATATCCAAGGCAAGAATACTGGAGCCGGTTACCATTTCCTACTGCAGGAGATCTTCCCAACCCAGAGATTAAACCCATGCCTCCTGAGTCTCCTGTGTCTTTCTTCACTGATAGGTGAATTCTTGACTGTGCCGCCTGGGAAGCCCCCCACTAGCCCTGAGTCATCATCAATCTACTTTCTATCTTTGTAGGTTTACCTGTTCTAGATATTTCATGTAAATGGATCATACCATATGTGACTTTTCGTGTCTAGCTTCTCTGACTTGGTGCAGTATTTTCCAAGTTCTTCCACACTGTATCTATACTGCCTAGGTCCATATATCTACACTGCATTTCTTTTTATAGGTGAATAATATTTCATTGTATGGATACTCCACATCTGGTTTACCCATACATCAGTTGATGTAAATTTGGAAGATAATGCTTTCTTAATACTATATGCCAGTCCCTGTTCTAAGGGCTGTATCTCATTTAATCCTCACAACAACTTTATCAGGTGTTATTATTATGTCTGTTTCACAGAGAAGGAAACTGAAGCACAGAGAGATTATCTAGCTTGCTCAGAATCACACAGCTAGAAATACTGGCTTGGCCCTTAAGTTTCTTTGTAATTCCCAGTAGCACATGACCCCTTTCTTTATTGGAGTCTTTAAGGACAACTCATACGTACCTCAGCCCACTCAGGTATCCCTACGTGGAATCCAGAATGGTGCACCAAGAGCCTCCCATCCTCATTACTCACCTCCCCACTCCCCACCCCTTCCCAACTACCCAAACCTGACTCTTTTTTCCAAGCTGCTCAATCACCTTCACACTCAGGAACATTCCAGAAAACCACTTACACAGTACAGACAAACACCTTTATTCAACAATTGATGTTTGGTCAACAAACCTATTCAAGAGGTGTCATCTGAGCTCTGTAAAATCCTCATTATTTGGGGCCTCACTAACTCAATATTTGTGATCTTTTCATGACACTGTGCTGGAGTAGAGTATAATTTCATTAGTAAACGTTTCTTCACTGTGAATTACAAATTCATAGTGAAAAGAAAATTGTAGAAATCATGTTCAAATAAAGTATTTTCAAGCCTTCTCAAAAATCGCAGAAATCTTCCCCCATCTCCCACAAGCAACCTAAAGCTGACGTGCAAGTTACACACAACTCTTATCCATTCTCTAAGTAAGTCTCCTAAAGACCTTCCAGGTAAACTTGCTAAACAAGGTAGTGACCAGAGTCATCGCGCATGGCTGCCTCCCTTCAAAATACATGGTATTTCAGACTGATTCTCTGATTCTCCAAATCCGTCCTGATCCTCAGCTTCTTCTATGGAAAGGCTTGTTTTTGCCAATCAGACATTCAGATTCCCTCGTGGAATTAGGTACTGATCCTCAGATTCCCTCTTGGGCCACACCAAGTGGAGAAAGATTTTAGTTCAGATCCTAGGAGGGAACCAGCAAGAAAGGACCCCGTGAGAGGCAGAAATTCTGAGCTTGAAGACCCTTCCTTCTATTCATGAAACCATAATTTTCTTCAGAGAGAATTTCTGCCTGGCAGAAAAATCTGAGGACATGAGGGAGAGCCTGCAACCAGCCCAGACAAGTGCTCAGTACTTTTGGCCTTCCACATCCTGGCTGTCTTTGATCTAGGCATTTCCTGTGGTCCAGCAAGTGAGAGGGAGGTGGGAAAGGCTGCAATGGAGAGAGTCTGCAGATGCTCGTGTCTCCAAAAAACTTTCCACTTCATTCTAGAATCTTAAGCCCCAAATCATAAACCGGTTCAAGCTGTCCCAGTCTGTCCCAGTTTAGGGGTTCAGTTCAGCTCAATTCAGTCACTCGGTCATGTGCAACTCTTTGCAACCCCATGGACTGCATCATGCAGTCCCATCACCAACTCCTTAAACTTGCTCAGACTCATGTCTATCCAGTCAGTGATGCCATCCAACCATCTCATCCTCTGTCATCCCCTTCTCCTCCTGCCTTCACTCTTTCCCAGCATCGGGATCTTTTCCAATGAGTCAGGTCTTCACATCAGGTGGCCAAAGTATTAGAGTTTCAATTTCAGCATCAGTCCTTCCAATGAATATCCAGGACTGATTTTCTTTAGGATTTACTGGTTTGATCTTGCAGTCCAAGGGAATCTCAAAGTTGCAGTGAGATTTCAGTCTTCTACACTTTCCCAGGGGACACCTTTCATCCTATCTGCAGGGCAGCTTCAGTGCCATCCCATGTGGTGAGGGGCCTGGGGGAGAGTAGTGTGTGTGTGCATGCTTAGTCGCTCAGTCATGTCCGACTGTTTGCAATCCCATGGACTATAGCCTACCAGGCTCCTCTGTCCATGGGGATTCTCAGAGACCTGGCAAAAGGCAGAGGCTTCTGACCCACTGTACCTTGGCTTCCACTATACCACCAGCTCCACTGCAATGGATGCAGAGAATACCAGACAGGGAAGCCAGACAATCACTAGGTTGAGGATTTTGAGGGTTAGCCAGAGAGAGAGAGAGCTGGGATCAATTAGCAATGTCTGCTGTGAGCTTGGGAAGGAGAGCATAGCCACCTTTCTTGCCCTATATTTGCCACTCCTGACATAGATCCCCCAAATCCTCTTTGGCTCAGATCTTGTATCATTTTCTGAGTCTTATTTTCTGTGCTGTTTTCTTTACCTTCTCTGAAGACCTATCTCAAAGTCTGTTCCCACCCACTGGGAATTGACACTGGTCTGCAGACAATTGCTTATAGAGTTTGGGGCATGCCAGTTAGAGACCCAAGGCCAGTTAGATACCATCAAGGCCAGCTCTCCACCTTGAGACTAGAAATAAGCTCTAAAGAACATCTCACTCTGTCAACACTGAACTGAAATCCACAGGGCATGAAGCACAGTCAAGGCAGATGACTGTGTTAAAGTTTATCTGCTATGAGACTGATGCTGGACATGGCCTCCATCTGCATGGTAGAGGCATGGAGAAAGTCAAATACACTCCGAAAAAATTGTAAAGAATTTCGAGCAGAGGCCTGCTGGCAATAGGGGTGTCTTCCTGCCTGTAAAGCAGAAATGAAATAGTGCTTCCTTGGAGAGGGGCTGGTTGAGACCGTGCGGTGAGGTAATGCATACAAAGGGCTCAGCACAGAGCCTGGCACAAGTGCTCAATGCCCAATAAATGTGATTCAGGGTCCACCGAATTATTTTTCTCTAGGGTCACCCTCTGGTGGCATTGGGCCTAAGGATATTAAATCTACTCTGAAACTGGCCCTCTCATCAGCAGGGCGGGAGCCTTCGATCTCACCACCAGGGCCCCACGTTGGCCAGTTCCAATAACACGATTAGTCATTTTTCATTCCTGAGATGTCTGCCCATGGGTGGGTGCATGTGTGCAAGTGTGAGTGCGAATGTGCCTCTCAGAGCAGGGGAAAATCCATATTCTCTCTCTTCTGACTGAATTAATCAAATAAATCTTCTGTAAGGAGCTGCTAAATGAATCACAGATGGCTCTGCCCTTTTACAGGTTGCAGAAAGCACCCGTTACAGTTCTTTTAATTTATCAGAGGAAAAAAGATGCCCTTGTGTGCCCCTTCCCGCTTGCAATAATAATCAGAACCAGTCTATTTTCCAAGGGTCCGAGACTCATTTTCAAAAAATGTGTATCAATAGATGTAACAGCGGGAAGATTATTTTGCCAAGTTCCAGCCTCCAGCACGGCAAAGGTGCCCTGGCTGGGGAGAGCGTTTATAAAACCACATTTAATAAAAAGAGAGTGTTATATTAAGTATGTTTGCTAGTGTATTTAAGCATATGGTTTCCATATCAGGCGTAAAGATGGCAAACACATGCTTTACCTTCTTTCTAACCTTTCTTAGAGACGTCCTTTCTAGGGGGTGGTGGGATGGGAGGCTTTGGAGTGGATGTGAGTGAGTGTGTGTTGTTTTGTTTTGCTTTTTACAACTCTGGCTCACATGGAAAAGCATTGAGGAATGTTCAAGAAAACATGGGAAGACTCTCTGCTACTTATGTAATTAACCCAAGAAACTTGCTTTTCTTACTTTCTTCAACTGTCCCAACATTCTCCCAGCTCTCTCTTGCCTCCTCCCAGGCGCTGGGGGCTGGCTGACTTTAAAGTGTGAATCAATTTCAGCTGCAAAGAACTTGAGCTCCTGGATTTTAAACATGAACCCCTTGGTAAAGCAAGGGGCTCCGAAGATGGCTGCCTGGCTTTGTGTCCCTGAGTTCTTGTTTACCAGTGAGGCATCCAACTCCAGGATTCATCTGTCTGTTGGTGTTGTTGTTATTCAGCCACTCAGTCGTGTCTGATTCTTTGTGACCACATGGTCTGCAGAATGCCAGCCTTCCCTGTCCTTCTATCTCCTGGAGTTTGCTAAAACTCATGTCCATTGAATTGGTGATGCTAGCCAACCATCTCAAACTCTGTCACCTCCCTCTCCTCCTGCCCTCAATCTTTCCCAGCATCAGGGGCTTTTCCAGTGAGTCAGTTCTTCGCATCAGGTGGCCAAAGTATTGGAACTTCAGCTTCAGCATCTGTCCTTCCAATGACTATTCAGGGATGATTTCATTTAGGACTGATATTCTGCTTTTTGGTGTTGGGTATTTGGTTTGGGTTGGGTATTGAGGATTTGATGCTTTTCTTCAGATCAGAGGCAACAGGCTGTAGTCCTATAGCCCTAGGGTCCCCAGAAAGGTAGCCAGGAAAGCTCTCCCACAGCCCACTCCCTAAAATAGTTTCAACAATCCTTCCATTCTGAGATAATCCCAGAAGCCAAAATGCCAAACTAGGAAGGGGACTGGGGGGTGGCGTCTGCAGTGAGGCCGCCATGCCCACCCCCTACCAGCCCAAACAGATTTGCCGGAGCGAGTTATAAATCTACTGGTACCATTTCTTTTTCGTCACTTGCCTAATCCTGTGCCCTTCGTTTCATGTGCAGTAATTATTAACATCTGCTTTCTGCGCCTGGCCCGCATGGAGTTTGCGAAGGCAGTTTTCAGTCCAGAACAATGGTGACAGCTGTTTCATTTAGCCTAGGGCCAGCACTTCCTGTTCAGTCTACATCTGCCCTCCTGTGTCCAATTTCTGATTCGGGGTTTTCTGTTTTGTTTTCTGGGTTTTTTTTTTCTTCATCTGACCTTACTATATGTTTAAGAAGAATTTCTAACTTAACACTCCAGCTAGTATTTCTAGCACATATGCTTATTAGATTGGCGACAGCCAAAGAGAGAGATAGGAGAAAGCCAGGACTGTCTTCCGCAGCTAACAAGGTGGAAAGCAGACAGAGGCACAAAGGAGGTCTGACCATGAATCTAGGGGACCAGACTCAAGGAAATTTCTGGGCCTTGAAGTTGAATTATCGGCTGACCTCTCTGGAAGCTAGGCACAGGAAAAGCAGCCTTAGCTCACCTGTCCCCTGGCCCAGTATCACCTCCATAGCTTATTTGGTAAGAGGTCACCCAAACATACTGCAGAGGGAACTGTGTGTCTGGGTGGCCACCAACACACAGAGGCCCTTCTTCCTTGGGAATCAAGATCGTCAGGTGTGGCAAGATTCAGAGGCCCCCAGTTCACTTTTTCCAACTGAGGTTGCAGCAGTGCAATACAAACTCTTCCTAATTTGTACAAGGAGCTCCATTGGACGGGAAAGGACCATACTGCCGTCAAGCAGTGCTCGGTATTTATTGCCAAACAGTGCGAAACCCAGTCCCCACTTGGATAAGAACTGCAGGGGGTGGAAGTGTCCTGTGGGTGCACAAGGCAAAGTGTGGAGAGGCAGAACCACCCATCAGAGGCTCCCGATCTCCAGAGGCTGCCTCTGCCTCTCGCAGGATCTCTAGTGTGTGTCTGCCCCTCTCGCGGGATCTCAGGGCATCAGAACTGGAGATCTCGCAAGAGCTGATGCCCATCTCACCCCCTTACAACTCTTAGCAGAGGAAGAAACTAATCGACAGGGAGAGGGGGTGCTTTCCTGCGGTTGTCGCTTGATCGAGTTTGATGCTATTGGACAGAGAAGCAAAGGAAGTAAATCTGTGCTGCTTTGCTTCCAGGGGCCTGAGGCTTTCCCACCATTTCTACATGAAACCTCTCTTTCAATCCCAGACCCTCTCCGCCCTTCTTAGTGGCTCACAGGGAGAGATTGGGACCCTGCTCCCAGGTAGGAACAGTGAGGTGAGTTGGAGAGACCCCAGCTTGTATGTCAGTACCGCAAACCCAGTCCAGGACTGCTTCTGGCTGCCAGGGTCAAGTGCTGGACTCAGCACTTGAGAAAGGAGTTCATGCTGGCTGGACACCTGGGGGTCACAGAGGTTCTTAACCTGTGACCTAGGCCCCGTGTCTTTGCAGGAGCCAGCGAACAGAAGGCACAGCTCAGGTGTGAAAAAGATGCAGTTGAGAGGGCCCTTCTCCCCCAGAATCCCCACCAGATGTTGCGGGTTTAGAGTCGGGAAGGCCCTGGACCGCATCACCCACCCATCCCTGAGAAGACCCAGCCCTCCCAACGTTTGGCTTGAGCCTGGAGCCGCCCAGAGGCCACTCCAGCAGGCACAACGATCATCAAGGGCTATCACTAAAGTCTGGAATCAAAGGAGCTGATGGATGGTCCACAGGAGGCTGGGTCCTGTGGCCCGTCCACCCAGCTCTTCCAGGAATGCCAGCCCCGCCCCTTTCCCTGCCCCCACTCACCATCTCCCCAGCCTGGCCCTCCCCTTCCTTTCTCTCTCTCTCTCACTCACTTCTTTTTTCTTAAAGTTAATTGCAACTTTTTTCTCAGCGCCCTGATCTGGATAAGCCACATCTCATTAGAAAAAGATTTAGCTGGAGCCAAAGCAGGCTAGAGAAGGAATCCTAATCAACAGAGAAAAGATTCGGGTGTAATTGCTCTCTCCCGCCATCCTCCCCCTCCCTCCTCCAATCTTTCTCTGCTCATTAATCTGAAAAGAAAGTCACAGTTGAACGTCTTGGTGTTCAAGTACCTGCTGCTGTGGCAAACAAATCGAAGTACTCGGGGTTTTCTTTTGTGGGGGTGTCTGTATGGAGAGCTTTGGCTGTTATGTGTAGGAGTAAAGCATTTTGCTCTTGGGGGTGTGTAAGAAGCACCTTGGTTGGAGGAGTAAAACTCTTTGGGGTGTGTGTGTGTATGTGTGAAGGGCTTGATTGTGGGGAAAGTGTGAGTGGGTGTGTGAACACCCCTTTGGTTGTTGGAGTGTGTATGTGTGTGGAGCTCTCTGGTATGAAGTGCTTTGATTATTGAGAGGGTGTGTGAAGCTCTTTGATTATGGAGAATGTGTGTGTGGCGGGGGGGGAGCCCTTTGGTTGGATGGGGCAGTAAAAACTCTCAGTGTTGTAAAGCATACTGGTTGTTGGGTACATGTGTTGTGGATGTGGGATATGGTTGCGGGGTGTGGGAGTTGTTGGTCCATGGGAATGCAGCGGAGGCCTTCAGTTGTTGCTGTGTGCGGGTGTGTGCGGGTGTGGTGCTTTGATTGTTGGATGCATGTAAATTTATTCACATGCCCTAGTAGCCCCTTTGATGGTTTTCCTTTTGCCCCAACTAAATCCCAACGGATGCTTAAATGGTGACACGTAGAAGATGAATTTAGAAGCAAACCATCTCCCCACGCAGGGAGAGGAGGTGGGTCCCTACTCCCCCAGAACCTCTGGAGAGCCCAGGCCCCTGTGTCTCAGCTACCTTACCTTCGGTCCCCACTCTGCCTCAGTCCAACTCTTTTGTGACCCCATGGACTGTAGCCTGCCAGGCTGCTCTGTCCGTGAGATTTCCCAGGCAAGAATACTGGTGTGAGGTGCTAGTCCCTTCTCCAGGGGATCTTCTGGACCTAGGACTTGAACTTGCATCTCCTGCTTGGCAGACAGATTCTTAAATGAAACAAATTATGGAAATTAATAATGATGTGTGCCTGTCAAGTGCTTTGACGCTCCTGTTTCCTTTACTTCGTTTCATACGGCTACTGGAAAAAATTTTAGTTACAATGTGGCTTGCACTTGTGGCTCGTGTTATATTTGCATTATACAGCACTGGCCTAGAATGTAACTCACCCTTTCACAAATACTGGTATTCTCCCTTAACCAACGAGCAAACCAGCTCAGGTTAAGAGACTCCGGCCAACGACACCAGCTGCAGAAGCCAGAATTCCTGAGTGATCCTGGCTGGACGGTATGCTACTTGATGAAACTCCTAAAACAAGAGCTATGTTGTTGTGACACAGTCTTACGCAGAGTGTTTAGTGCAGCGGGACTGAAGCACATTTGGAGTCTGGGGGAAATTAAAGCCTGTGACTCAGGGATGAAGAGGTTTTCCTGACACTAGCCAAGAGTGTTAAGGTGGAGGGTAGTTCTCAGTGAGTAGTGCTTGGGCAGGCTTCCGGGATCCCTGCGTGAACTTGGGTCAGTCCCTTCCCCACTCTGGTCCTCAGTTCTTCCATCTGAAGAGAAGGGGCTGGATTAAATGTTCTCTGAGGGCCATCAGGGTCTCTGGTGCCTTTCAGCAGATTCCCATCCTCCCAGGGATTAAGAGTGAGTTTGTGAGCAACGTGCTGGGTCCTGGGAGCAAATAACACGTCTCTTGTGTCACCTGTGAGATGTGGAGAACAGTGTGGACTTGGAAGTGATGCTCTAAGGATTAATGAGAAAATGCAGGTGATGCACGCAGCACATGCAGGGCACATTATCAGTATAGCAGATAGCAGGTTGACCAGCTGGCTGGGATAGTTCTGGGTCAGCAGACTCAGATCTGCAAGCAGTATCTATCTCGGATCCTCCCCTAAGCCGTCACATTCTGAGGCTGAATTTGATCCAGGGATCACCTTGAACTTGGCTTTTGAAGGGTTTGTTACCACTGCAATTCAATTCCCTGATTGCGTGGGTAACAGAAGCACCCAGGAAGAGCACAGATTGGCAGGGGTCCAGAGGAGAGGGAGGGAGACTCAGGTTCTTGTAGGAGGGCATCTTTGGGAATGTTTGGAGGAAGGAATGTTAGTTCTTACTGTTGTTTCTGTCCTTTGGTGGTATAGTAGTCACATGTCACTTTTCCATCCTTTGGAGGGCTGATGCAGATCCGTGACCATAAGCTTTCTCACTGCTTTTTTTCCCACCGTGGGAGGACTCTGACTTCAGTTCTTCTCAACAGCTGTTTTCATTTTTTCATCCCTGAATTGTGTGTAAACAACCTCCGATAGTAGATAAAGGCTTTATCAGCTCAGCAGCTCACCTCCTACATACAGCCTCTTTCTCAAGAATACAAGTCTGTGTTAGGAGTAAGTTGGACTTGATTTTGTCTGCTGGTTGTTATCTTGGACTTAATTGGGAGGAATCTTGCATTCAGGGTAGGCTCCCAGCTGTCGCTAGCGTTCCTCGGCCGCCATCTGCTGGGTAATCCTGGCATGACATAGTCTCCCTAGGCTGGCAGGCTAAAGAATGGAGTGTCTTGCATTCAGTCAAAAAATACACAGCAGGAACTGTGTACCAGGCGTAGTTACAGACACTTGGGATTCATTAGTGAACAAACAGACAAATATCTCTTTTCTTTTTAGCACTGAAAATATTCCACTATCTGGAATATTGGGTGGATTTTTGCTGTTCACCCACAAATTCGTGTCTGGAATGTTATTTATTCACTTACTACTGAAGTGTATCATGGTTGTTTCCAAGTTTTAGCAGTCATGAATAAAACTGCTACAAATATTTCTGGGCAAGTCCTTCTGTGTACGTTGTCAGTGTTTTGGATTTGAGCCATTTCTTAGGTATGTAGTAACATCTCATTGTTTTAATTTGCATTTCTGAGGTGGTATATGATGTGGAACGTGGTCTCATACATTTTTTGCCATTTGTATATCTTCTTTGCTGAGATCTGTTCAGATCTTTTGCCAATTTTTACATCAGACTCGTTGTTTTCTTATTGTTGAGTGTTAAGAGTTCTTTGTATATTTAAGATAATAGTCCTTTATCAAATGCATTTTTTGCAAATATTTTCTCCTCCTTCTCTTGACACTACCTTATCAAGCAGAAGCTGTTAATGTCAGTGAAGTCAAGCTTATTAACTACTTCTTCATGGATGGTGCCTTTGGTATTGTATTTTAAAAAGTCATTGCCACATCCAAGGTCATCTGGATTTTCTCCTATGTTGATTTGCTCTTTTTCTAGTTTTATAGTACGGAAGCTTAAATGATTGATTTTTATATTTCTTCTTTTCTAATACATATATTCAGTGTTACAAATTTCCCTCTAAGCACTCTTTTCACTGCATCCCGCAAATTTTGATAAATTGCATTTTCATTTCATTAAAATATATTTTTAAATTTCTCTTAAGATTTCTTATTTGACTCATGTGTTATTTACAAGTGTATTGTTTACCCTCCAAGTGTTTGGGGATTTTCCGGCATTCTGTCTGTTGTTAATTTCTAGTTTAACTCCACTGTTGTCTGAAAGTTGATGTTGCGTGATTTCCATTTCCTTTAAATTTGTTAAAGTGTGTTTTATGTCCCAGGATGTGGTCTATTTCGATGAATGCTCCATGTGAGCTTGAGAAAAATGTATATTCTGCTGTTGCTGGATGAACTTGCTTATAAATGTCAGTTATATGAGGTTGACCAGAGGTACTGTTGACTTCAACTATGTTCTTACTGATTTTCTCCCTGCTGGATCTATTTTTGATAGACAGGTGTTAGAGTCTCCATTATATTATTGGATTCTTCTTTTTCTCCTTATAGTTCTGTTTTTGCTTCATGTATTTTGATGCTCTGTTATTAGGCACATACCCATTAAGAATTGTTACATATTCTTAAAATGTTGAGCTTTTATCATTATGTAATGCTTGTCTTTATTCCTGATAACTTTCCTTGCTCTGAAGCCTAGTCTGTCTGAAATTAACATAGGTACTCCTCCTTTTCTTTAATTGATGTTAGCCCAGTATATTTTCCTCCATCCTTTTATGTTTAATCCATAAAAGAGAGTTTCTTGCAAACAACATATAGTTCAGTTCTTTTTTTTTTAATCCATTATGGCAGTCTCTTTTAGCTTGATATTTAGATCATTGACATGTAAAGAGATTATTGATACAATTGAATTAATATATACCACATATGTAGAGAGTCCCTTGTGGCTCAGTGGCAAAGAATCCACCTGCCAGTGTAGGAGATACATGATTCAGGTTCAATCCCTGGGTGAAGGAGATCCCTTGGAGAAGGAAATGGCGACCCACTCCAGTATTCTTGCTCGGAAAATCCTGTGGACAGAGGAGCTTGGTGGGCTATTGTCCGTGGGGTCGCAAGAGTTGAACACGGCTTAGTGACTGAACAACAACAAATACCATACGTGTTGTTTTCTATTTGTTGTCCTTGTTCTTTGTTTCTGTTTTTGTCTTCGCAATTTTTCTGCCTTTTGTGGCTTTAATTGAATATTTTATATAATTTCCCTTTTGCCTTTCTTAATGTACTTCTTTTTTAAAAATCATTTTGATGGTTGCCCTTGAATTTGCAATATAGATTTACACCTACTTCAAGTCCTCTACTTTCAAACACCATTTTACAGACAGTGCAAGTACCTTATAATAACAAAAATAACGTATAATAACAAAAATAACGTATAATAACAAATAACAAAAAAAATTCTCGCCTCTTCCCTCTCATTCCTTCTCTCATTAATATCATTCAGTTTGCTTGTTTGTAAGCACACATGAGTGTATGTGTATTAGATTATATATCCTTATGTATAGTGTAATGCTGCTGCTGCTGCTGCTAAGTCGCTTCAGTCGTGTCCAACTCTGTGCGACCCCATGGACTGCAGCCCACCAGGCTCCCCCGTCCATGGGATTTTCCAGGCAGGAGTACTGGAGTAGGGTGCCGTTGCTTCCTCCAACATAATGCAATATGTTGTAGCTATTATTTTGGACAAACCACATTCATACGATCCATTAAGAATAACAAAAATAACTTTTTTATTTCACTTTCCCTTATTCCGTCTCCAGTGCTCTTGCTTTCTTCATACAGATCTGAGTTTCTGATCAATATAATTTTTCTTCTCTCTGAAGAATTTTTGACATTTCTTGACTGTCAGGTCTACTGGTAACAAATTCCCTCAATTTTTGTTTATCTGAGGAAGTTTTTCTTTCTCCCTCAGCTTTGAAGGATAATTCTTAGAGCATAGAATTCTAGACTGGTGGGTAACATTCTCTCAACACTTTAAAATATGCTTCTCGGTCCACTTCCTTCTTGTTTTCTGAGGAGAAGTTGGAATAGTTCTTGTCTTTGCTTCTCTATAAATAAAGTGCCCCCACTGCTTGTTTCAAGAATTTTCTTTGATTTCTTGGAGTTTGAATATGATGTATACTGTGTGTAGTTTTTTGTTTGTCTGTTTGTTTGGGCATTTACCCTGCTTGATGTTCTATGAGCTTCCTGCGGTTTGGTGTCTGTCATTAATTTGGAGAAATTCCTAGTCATTGTAACTTCAAATATTGCTCCTATTTCTTCCTCCTTTCCATCTCCTCTGGTATTCCCATTACATTTATGTTACACCTTTTCTAGTTGTCCCACAGCTGTTGGATATTCTGTTGTACTTTTTCTAGTCTTCCTTACTCTTTGCTTTTCAGTTTTAGAAGTTTCTGTTGAGATATTCTCAAATTCAGAGATTCTGTCCTCAGCCATATCAAGCCTATTAATGAGCCTATCAAAGGTATTCTTCGTTGACTGTTACAATGTTTTTGATCTCCAGCTTTTCTTTCTTACTCTTAGAATTTTCCCACTTGTACAACGCATCTTTCTTATACATTGGTTTATTCTTCTATTAAGTCCTTAGCGTATGAACGATAATTTTTTAAAATTCCTGGTCTGATCATTTAAAGGTTCCTGACTCAGATTCTGATGCTTGTTCAGTTTCTTCAAACTGTGTTTTGGACTTTTAGTATGCCTTGTAATTTTTTTTTTTTTTTTTTTTAAAGCCAGACGTGATGTACTAGGTAAAAGGAACTGCCTTAAAGAGGCATTTAGCAATGCATTGGTAAGACCTGCAGGGAGGGGAAGCGTTCTTTAGTCCCATGCTTAGGTCTCAGACTTTTGGTAAGTCCATGCCCCTGGTCTGTGAATTTCACCAATGCATCTGTTTCTCTCCCTCAACTTTGGTAGGACAGGATGGCTAGAGGACGCTGAAGTTAGTATTTTCCTTCTGGAAGGCTAAAAGCTGAAACTGAGTATTTCTCTCCACCTAGGTCAATTAGGCTCTGATAAAACCACAGCAAGTTAGTCTCTAATAAATAGTTTTGATTGAATACAGGCTTGTTAATAACAGAGTTCTCTCGCATGTTTCAAAGTGGTTCCTTTTTCCATCCCCTACTGGAAGAACAAGGGGATTTTTCTCCATTATCCACTGGTGGATCTTCTGAAGAGAAGATTCACAAAAACATGGGGACCCCCATGTCTGTGAATTAAACTGGTGGAGAGTTTAATTCACAGACTTGTCCACACTGAGCCTCCAACTATTTGTCAATTACAATTCAGGTTTTCCTACCACTGCACTGATTTCTGCAGATGTTTCTGCTCTGTTAACTTGTGATTTTCTGTATCCTCCTGTTTGTTTCTCCAATTTTTGGAGCAGAAATTTGCCTCATTTCTCTGATGAATATAAGAAGATTTGTTGATATTTCAGTTTATTCAGTTTTTATTTATTATGCAGTGGCTACGGCTAAGTTCTATAGATGGCAAACCGGAAACAAAGTCTCTTGGTTTTCTTTTCTTGTACATTTTTTGTCTGATTTGGGTACAACAGGGTAATACTAGCTTCATAAAATGAGCTGGAAACTGTTCTCTCTTCTGTGTTCTGGAAAAGATGATGTAAATTTTATGTTAATTCTTTTAAGTGTTTGGAAGAATTCTCCAGCATAGAACTGAAGATTTCTTTTTCAGAAGCTTTTAAAGTTATAAACTCAATTTCTTTAACGGTTATAGGGCTATTCCAATTTTTAATTTTATCTTGCTTGAGTTTTGGTAGCTTGTGGTGTTTGAGGAATTGATCCATTTCTTTACGTTACTGAATTTATGAAACATAAATTTGCTCGGTGTATTTGCTTATTACCTTTTCAGTGGCTGCAGGATTCGTAGTGAACCTTGTCTCATTTCTGATATTGATCATCTATGTCTTTTTACATCTATGTCAGTCTTGCCAGATGTTTATGAATTTTATTGATGGCTTTAAAAGAACCAACTTTTTCTTTCATTGATTTTTCTCTATTGTTTTCCTTTTTAAATTTCGATGATTTCTGCTCCAACCTTGAATATTTCCTTCTGGTTACTTTGGGTCTAATTTTGCTCTTTTCCTAGATTCATGAATTGAGAACATAGATTTTTGATTTGAAATGCTTCTTCTTTTCTAAAGTGGTAAGCATTTCATGTTATATATTTCCTTTCAGTTCCACTTTAGCTGCACCTCACATTTATTGATGTTGTGCCTTAATTTTCATTTAAACTCTATGTAATTGTTTATTTCCTTTGGATTTCCTCTTTGCCTCATGGGTGTTTTGAAGCATGCTACTTAATTTCCAAATATTTGGTGATTTTCCTGTTTTCCTTCTGCTCCTTAGATTTTAATAATTCTCTCCAGAAGAACAGACTTTTTCCATTTACCCTACCAGTCTATCATTAATGATGAGAACAGGACAATAGCTCATGCTCAAAAAATGAATATGAATGAATGATCTAAATATGTAATTTAACAATCAGTAAAGAGAAAGCTGAAAGTCAGAGAGAGGGAGAGAGAGGCATCAGAAAATTTCAGTGATGATTACTGCTGAGTGGGGAAATATGGATGCCTTTTTCTGGTTTGTTTTCAGATTTTTCCAAATTCTCTGTGATGACTATGTACTACTTTTATAATCAGATAAAGGAATTATAGACGTGGAAGCTACTCTTTCTGATGATTCTCACTCCCTCTCTGGCAGGTCAAATCAGACTCTAAATTGCTGAAAAAAACTGAAGATGAGAGGCAGACGACGAAAAGACCCTGTAGAAGGTCCTGGAGCTGAATTGACCCCAGCTCCCCCAGGGAGACAGGTAAGGACCCTGCCAGCCATCCCGGGTTCCCAGGTGGCTCAGTGATAAGGAATCAACCTTCAATGCAGGAGATGCGGGTTTGATCCCTGGGTCGAGAAGATCCCCTGGAGAAGGGAATGGCAACCCCCTCCAGTATTCTTGCCTGGGAAATCCCATGTACAGAGGGACCTGGTGGGCTATATATAGTTCAAGGGATCCCAAGAATCGGACACAACTTAGTGGTTAAACAAGAAACGACAGGCCGTCCACTTCCATAACCTTCTGAGGCTGCTGCTACGGAAACTATCATGACCATTTTGAGTCACAGGGGTCAATTTCACACTTCTTTTCTCACCCCCCACCCCCAAAGGTCCCTAGAGAGCTTGTGAATTAATGTTCATCCCAAAAGATCTGGTTTGCCATTAGAAATGAAACATGTGTTCACTAAGTTCAGCCTTCAAACTTCCTTTGATAGTTTGTTTTGAGAAAGCAGTATTGGCTTTTGCTTCCAGGGTTCCTGGTGTGCAAAAGATTACAAAGAGTAAGAGGGAACAGAGAGGAGACACTGTCTTCTTAAATGTAATTGTCTTTTACACCTTTAGTCACAGCCTCCTCGTGTTTTTGAAGGCAATTTCTTTGAGAAGCTGAGCATACAAGACTATTTGATGGTAACCACAGGTGCCCATGTCATCACCCACACAGTTCTCAGGTGTGGACAATTTCTGAAGATGAGTGAATATGCTTTTCTACTTAAGAAAACAATCCTGAGAACTTGGTTAAAATTTTTTTTTCATTCAACAAAGACGTTGCCTAGACCTGGAAACTTTTTGCACCCTTTCCTAATTTTGAAGTGAAGTGACTTGCTATAAGGTCAGGAATTACCTGGGGGCCCAGGATTGGGCAAGTATATAACCTGATGCCTGGGAATAGTAGAGGGTACCATTCCTGGAGGATGCTCCCCACACAGCGGGAGCCGAGTGTGGCAGCAGCTACATTCTCCCTGGACCTGAGCCAAAGAAGCATCGGAATCAACAAGCATATCTGTATCGACTTGTCAGAGTCTTAAAGAATAGCCAAGGCCGTGAGAATCTAGAACATAATGGCATAACCTGATGGAGTTATGGGGGAGAACAAGAAACCACACCCCAGTAACAGTTCATATCAAATAACACAAGCAATTCTGTGTTGAAATGAGCCAGAGATAGAATATTGTGATATAAACCAGTCTGTCCATTTAAAAAATCATTTGATTTCCATAATTCCTGGGCACCTGATTTGACTTTTTTTAATTTCTGATTTTGTTGCTATTGCTGACTTGACCAATTTGAACTGCATATGTCAAAAGGCATAGATCTGTTTAGTTATTTGATTTTTATTGACACTTACTGTTCAGTTAAATTCAAAACATCAATTTTTCCTCCAGGACTGTCCAATGGAGACCACCCTTGCCCACTGTGGAGACTGTTCGCAAAAGAGTTCAGGCTCTCTGCTTTCTGAGTGTGTAAGGGGTCTGCTTCCCCATGTGTAAACTTAGATGTGGTCATGAGTCTTGCTTTGGCCAATGAGATGTGTGCAAAAGTGACACTTTGGGGCAGAAACCTCAGCCCAGTGTATAATTCACTCCATCTTCCCTCTTCTGCTATGGTTGTGAATGTATGTGTCAAGATGAGGCCATTTGGTGGGACAAAGCAGTAGTTAGGGAGTCTGGGATGGACATGTACACACTGCTTATATTCAACACGAATGACCAATAAGGACTTAGGGTATAGTACAAGGAGCTCTGCTCAGTGTTGTCTGGCAGCCTGGGTAGGAGGAGAATTTGGGGGAGAATGGATACCGTTTATGTATGGCTGAGTCCCTTTGCTGTCCACCTGAAACTATCACATGGCTAATCAGCTATACTCCAATATAAAAGGACAGTTAAAAAAAAGATGAAGCCATTCTGGGTTCTAAAACAACTGTATCATGCAGATCACCCCTTGCTGACCTGTAACGGACTGGCAGCATGAATGGGAAGCATTCACTGTGTAAAACTGCTAAGATCTGGTGGTTGTTACTGCAATACAACCTAGTCCATCCTCGCCGATGTGCACATGCAGACATGCTCTCTCACACACACACACACACACACACACACACTTACTGAGTACCTGTGCATGCAAGAGAGGGGCCCAGGGCCATGGGTGAAGTGAGGGTGGGTGGCAAGGGTGCAAGGTAAGATGCAGTTTCTGTCCCCAGTTTACAAGCAGGTTTGGCAGATTAGGTAACTAGACGGCATAGCATGATACTGACAACGAGTGGACAGTTCAAGGGCAAATGACGAGATGTTTATGTGGCTGCAGCCTTAAGAAGGAATTAGTTGGTGGGATCTAGGATGAATGTAAGAATGCCTCCTGTGCTGGTATCACCTCTTGGCCCCTCCACCACCTCCCTCTGCCCTCCTCACCTTGCTCTCGGCCTGGCCACACTGAACTGTCTGTACCACCTGCCTAAGTTCCTTCTGCCCTGGCTCCTGGTCAGGTTGAAACAACATGGGGGACAGGGTGAGTGCTCAGCAGAAGACCAGAAACAGTGAGGACAGTGAAGCTGAAATGGATATTCCTCTGACTGCTCCAACTGGCTGCACCCCTGGGCTGAAATCTCAGGCTCCCTCAGTGACCCTCCCCACTTGACAGTAAGCTTGCAGATTTCTGTAACACTTTCTTCACTCGCTCCTTCAGGCCCAAGTGTGGTAAGTCAGGGATTAGTCTCAGCATCCTCCACTGCCTCCCTTGGTTTTTCTGTACCCTACCCACATCTTTGTAGATGGCCTTTTTTAAAATGAGACTCTAAATTTTCCAATTTGAGCACGCCATCTGTCTCCTGATAGACCACCGAACTAACTGTCTTGCTTGGAGGAGTCAACAGTAGAATAGAAATGATCGTGCTTTGTCTTTTTATAGGGTCAGTTGGTAAAAGAGGCAGAATGCTTTAAAATGATCAATACTCCACTAAGAAATGAATTTTTAAATGACTTTGCTTCTCCCACCCAAACTGGAAGAGTCCACTCTAAAGTAGAAAAGGATTGCAGGCAAAGCACTGGCCTATTTGCACCCAGGAGGAGTGAGTGGCCCCCACAGAGCCTCTGTCTCAGAAAGCCCTTTGCAAACGATGGGGCCGCAGAACACGTCACCCCAAGGAACTTGTCGGGTCCAAGGGAAAATTCCTACTACCGTTTTCAACTTGAGCCTGAGGACAGAAGCACAATTTCTAGCCGCTCATGAAAAATTCCAGACTTTTCTTTTGGGTTCCCATATATAGCACAGAGGGCTTCCCTGGTGGTTCAGACAGTAAAGAAACTGTCTGCAATGCAAGAGATAAGGGTTCGATACATCCTTAGGTCAGGAAGATCCCCTGGAGAAGGAAACAATCACCCACTCCAGTATTCTTGCCTGGAGAATCCCACAGGCAGAGGAGCCTGGTGGGCTATAGTCCATGCGGTCACAAAGAGCTGGACACACATGAGCAACTAACACTAACTAACTAACTATGTAGCATAGAGCTGCTTGGGAAAGAGATACCACTGCTTTGCCATAACCCTACCCACTGGGAATTGTACTTGTCTTGCCCTGGGGTTCCTGTGTCTGATTCACAGAATGTATTCATTTGCTGGTTGGTGGGTTGGTTTTCCACATGGAAACTAAAGGAGCCTTATAAGAGTTGGGCTTGGGAGAGTTCTGGGTTCCGTTTTCTATTCTCCTTGGCTCCTTCCCTGTCCCTAGCTCTGGAAGGGGCAGCCAGGAGGAGCCCCAGCATTTCCCAAAGCAGCCAGAAGGAGCAGGTGCTGGAGCACAGGTGCTGGGGCTGGACCCAGGGGCAGGTCCACTCAGGCATGCTAGGGTATAAAGTCAGAGGAAATGCAGACAGCAGTTTGGAAGATTTAGGAGCTCTTGGGCTATCCTGGGTTTCACTGCATTGTCGTTGACATGTGTTTGTGTTCTCCCCTGAGCAGGTTAAGGGGTGGGGAGAGTGCAGGGAGGGTGTTCCTGGGTGCTAGGTCTGCACAGCTGGGCAGATGTGGAAAGATGCGGAAGAGGGGAAGTGGGGATTGTCTGGGCGTCTGAGCATCGTGATTTCTCCTTAAGAGCCAGAGGGTGCATGCCATGGCCTGGGGTGGTACCACAGAGGGGTGCTTAAAACTCACAGCAGTACCGCTTGCGTCAACAACTCCCTTGAATTAAAAATGCTTTCCCAGGAAGGAAAGACTGATTGTATCCGCAAACAGCAGAGGTTTCTCATTACCATCGTGGGGAGAGGCAGGACTGTTGAGAAGAATGAGCGTCTCAGGAAAGGAGCAGGGAAATCCCGTGGCCAGAAGGCACAGTGTGAGTGCACACCCCGGGGGCTTCATCTGCTTGGTCAGACCCTGGGAGCACTTTCTGGAGTCGGGGAGAAACAGTGACTCTTATGCTGCTGGCTTCTCTTCCAGAGGTGACTGGAACCACGGCTTCCCTGTAGCACTTTTCTTCGAGTATCGCTCTTGTGTTTTAATGCACACACAGCCCCTGCAGATCTTGTTGAAATGCACATTCTGATTCCATAGGTCTGGCCTGTGCGTTTGCACTTCTAACAAGCTCCTAGCTGAGGGCGATTTGCTGGTCCATGGAACCCACTGAGAATAAGTAACGAGGCATGGGAGGATGTGCCTTGGCTCAGCACCACTTCCACTTGCCTCTGGACAGCTCTAAAATGGTAGTGAGTGTAGACGATCCAATTTGACAGCCTGGGTAGTTTGGTGAAATGACTCAAGCCTTAGCCTGGTGACTGAGGGACTGCACCAGGAGCTCCTGTAGACTCCCTGGCTCTCTCCCCTGAGTGAGCAATGTGCAGGGGCAGGTTGGGGTGAGCTGTCACCAAGGAAAGAGACTGGTCACCAGGCACAAGTATGTAGGGAGCGTACCCTCATGAATTTACCACATCCCTGGACCTTGTTGCCGTTTTCAGTCACTCAGTCCTGCCCGACTCTGTGACCCTTGAACTGCAGCCCACCAGGTTCCTCTGTCCTTGGGATTCCCCAGGCAAGAATATTGGAGAAGGTTACCATTTCCTCCTCCAGGGGATCTTCCCAACCCAAGGATCAAACTTGCGTCTCCTGTGCCTCCTGCATTGCTTACTAACAGTGGCTCAGCAATAAAGAATCCCTAAACTTATGGGCTTCCAAACTCCCCGCTCCCCACTAACACACCCAATCATTTCTTCAACAAACAAAATCATTTCATTTCTTCAACAAACATTGAGTGAGCATCTATTATCCCAGACCCAGTGCCCAGCACTGGGGGTCCAGATGAAGAAGCAGAATATGTTCTCATGAAGTTTACTGCACAGCCAGCCCCTGGGAAGGGATCTGTTTCTCAACGGCACATGACTGATGTATGAAAAATAAAACTGGGGCTTTGTTGAGGCTTCCCAGGTGGAGCTAGTGGTAAAGAACCCACTTGCCAACGCAAGAGATGTCAGAGACACCAGTTCCATCCCTGGGTAGGGAAGATCCCCTGGAGAAGGGCATGGCAACCCACTCCAGTGTTCTTGCCTGGAGAATCCCATGGACAGAGGAGCCTGGTGGGCTGGCAGTCCATAAGGTCACAATGAGTCAGACATGACTGAAGCAATTTAGCATGCACACATGCTTATTTACTATAATATTTGTAATTATGCTGATAATAGCTTACATTTTTTTAAAAAAAAACAAATATATGGGATATATTTGCCCATGGTGCTAAACTCTTTACATGGATCATCTCATTCATCCTCACAACTGCCTATGTGGCAGGTACTATTATTAAATTCACTTCAAAGATGATGAAACTGAAGCTCAGAGATGTTAGGAAACTTTCCAAAGGACACCAGTTAGTGAGGAGAGGAGCTGGGATTCATGCCTAGGCAGGCCAATGCCAGTCCAGGCTCTGAGCCTCTATACCCATGGGCTGGGTTGGCACTTCTGCTCATGGGCACATCCCCCCCTGCAGAAAGGGTCCCTGGGAAGTCCAATGAAAATCAGTGGCTGAGTGAGCTCAAAATCCAATGGGTGGAACATTGGCTGATGGGGATGATATTAACCACAGAGGCATTGCACTGTAAAACTTGATGACTCTGATGTACCCATCTCCCTGAATGGACAGAACTTCAGCACAGACCACTCAAGTTCCTGGTTCAGGGGCCCTCTTTTTCCCTTGGGGAAAGGCAAGAACACACTACTTGGCTTTGCTAAGGCTTGCTGTCTCTTGCCTGGGTCTGCTTAGCTGTACACACACACACACTCACACATGATCATGCACAACCAAAGGTTCATACACCCACACACATGCTCACACTCAGGGGCATCCACATACATACAACCCCACACAATAGCACACATACACACATACATTCATACTAACACACACACATGCTTCTGAGAACCACATTCTCCTTTGGGTGTGTTAATACTATGAATCTGGTAAAACAAGGTTCTTTTCCCCTCTCTGCTCTGAACTATTATATTTGTTTCATAGTTTAACTCTCAGAAGACTATCTTATTTATCTGAACCCAAGTTCCACTGGGGCCCCTCACTTGGTCCATGATTTCTTTCCACTTTTAAAGCCCCCATGTTGTGTGGCCCCTTCCCTTGACACCCGGGTATCAGACAAAAGAAGTCTAAAATGGTCTGGAGTATTGCTGGTTGTTTGTTTTAAAAATATATTCTCAATAGCTTCATCAGTACCATCTTTCTAGATTCCATATATATTCTATAATATACAGTATATGCTTTTTCTGACTTACTTCACTGTGTTTAATAGGCTCGAGGTTCATTTACCTCATTAGAACAGACTCAAATGTGTCCCTTTGTATGGCTGAGTAATATTCCTTTATGTACCACAACTTCTTTCTCCTTCCATCTGTTGTTGGACATCTTGGTTGCTTCCATGTCTTAAAAGTAAAAATGAAAGTCACTCAATCATGTCCAGCTCTTTGCGACCCCATGGACTATAGAGTCCATGGAATTCTCCAGGCCAGAACACTGGAGTGGGTAGCCCTTTCCTTCTCCAGGGAATCTTCCCAACCCAGGGATTGAACCCAGGTCTCCCACAATGCAGGTGGAGTCTTTACCAGCTAAGCCACTAGGGAAGCCCAAGAATACCGGAGTGGGCAGGCTATTCCTTCTCCAGTGGATCTTCCTGACCCAGGAATCGAACCAGGGTCTCCCGCATTGCAGGCAATTTCTTTACCAGCTGAGCTACCAGGGAAGACTTTCTACGTCCTAGCTATTGTAAATAGCACTACAGAGAACAGTGGGGTATGTAGGTCTTTTTCAGTTATGGTTTTCTCAGGGTATATGACCAGTAGTGGGATTGTTGGGTCATATGGTAGTTTTATTCCTTGTTTTTAAGTAATCTCCATACCCCAATGGAGATGCAGACATAAGAGAACCGACTTGCAGGCATAGGAGGGGAAGGAGAGGGTGGGACAAACGGAGAGGGTAGCAAGAAAACACGTACATTACCATACGTAAAACAGATGGACAGTGGGAATTTGCTGTGTGACTCATGGAGCTCAACCCAGTGCTCTGTGACATCCTAGGGGGTGGGAGGTGGGAGGGAGGTTCGGGAGGGAGGGGACATATGTATACCTATGGCTGATCCCTGTTGATGTGTGGCAGAAACCAACACAATATTGTAAAGCAATTATATATACTTCAATTAAAAACACATAATTTTTTTAAAACATTTTAAGTGCACTCTCAGTGGGAGGTTGGACCCCTTTACACTCAGTCTTCATTCATCTTGGGAGGCTGCTGCTTGGTTTTTATGAGGAGACTCTCCTAGTCTGCTCCCATTTAACCCTAGAGTGGCTGACCTCGGCTCTCCATCCACATGTAAACCTGCCGTCCACTGCCTGCTGGGCCCATGATGCTAGGGAAGCCTTTTGCAGTCATTCCTTTCACATTTTCAATTTACCTCCTAACGACCAGTCCTGATACCATCAGATAGGAGAGTTTCTGCTGTGCTCTGCTTGTTTTAAAAAATCACAAATGCTATCCACTTGAAGTTAAGTCCTGACTTAGACAGAATGTGGACACCCAAGGAGGCCAGGCATGCCCTGACCACTGAGTTCCTCAGACATCCTGGGCTGTCGGAGCTCCAGAGAAGGGAGATTAGATGAGCTTGTGTGGGTGCAGAAGGCTCCCTGGAGGGGATGAGATTCCTGACAGGCCTTTATTATGAGTTAAACAGTATCCCCCAAATTCATATGTTAAAATTCTCCAAATGTCCACCGTCTAACAACATAATCACTCTGCTGACAAAGGTCCATATAGTCAAAGCTATGTTTTTTCCAGTAGTCATGTATGGATGTGAGAGCTGGACCGTGAAGAATTGATGCTTTTGAACTACACTGCTGGAGAAGACTCTTGAGAGTCCCTTCTACTGCCAGGAGATCAAACCAGTCAATCCTAAAGGAAATCAGTCCTGAACATTCACTGGAAGGACTGATGCTGAAGCTGAAGCTCCAGTGCTTTGGCCACCGGATGGGAAAAGCTGACTCATTGGAAAAGATCCTGATCCTGGGAAAGACTGAGGGCAAGAGGAGAAGAGGACAACAGAGGATGAGATGGTTGGATGACATCACCAACTCAATGGACATGAGTTTGAGCAGACTCTGGAAGTTGGTGAAGGACAGAAAAGCCTGGTGCACTGCAGTCCCTGGAGTGGCAAAGAGTCAGACACGACTTAGCAGCTGAACAACAACAAATCAGCAATTAACAGGGTGCTTCCAGGGGTCTTGCAGGCTTTGCTTCATTTGTAATCCTCCCCTCCCCTCCTGCCGGAGGTCCTGTTATTTCCCTTTTACAGACAAGGACCCCGCGGCTCTGAAGGATAAATGTGGCCACGGTCTGAATAATTGCCACTCTGTGTCCAAAGCATTCCCACTGGAGTCCGCCACTCTGCCTTGGGAGCTCGGGACTGACTTTTCAAGGTAGCACAGGCAGCGGTAAGGGCAGAACAGTATCTGAGCTGCTTCTTGAAGGACTCAGAGAATCCACAGCAGGCAAAACAGAAGGGAAGGGAACTCCTGGAGCGGGATTACATACGCAAAAGCACCTGGGTATAAATGAATACAGTTAGGGGCATACATCCTTGGCTTCATTTTGGAAGTTAAGAGACTTCAGGGTAGTGATGGCAGATGTAGCTAGAGGTGGGGGCAAGATTATAAAGAACTTTGAGTGGCAACCTAAAAGGGTAACTTCTGGAAGCAGTAGGGAGCCATTGAAGCTTGTTAAGTGGAAAGAGAGAGAGCATCTAAAGATCACAGGGCAGTAGAGGCGGTAGAAATGAGCCAGGCTGCCAGTGCCCTGGAGGATGGAGGAGAAGATCCAGGGTGGGAGGAGCTCAGAAGTTTCCTGGAGGCAGGGGTTTCTGGTGGATGAGAGGATCCATCTAGATCTGGTGTCCCAGTGAAGGCAGCATGCTGAGAAGGAAAAGCCATTTGTCTCATTAAGCCATTAACAGAGAATATCACATCTGGAGCATTTTAGACTCAGCCTAGATTTTCCCCATAGCCACCTCAGCACAGGAACTAAAAAGAAACAGCTAAGAAAGTGTCAAGTTTATTAAAACAGCTGAGTTCCTGTCTCTCTCCAGCTCTCTAGCTCTGACTTTCCCACTATTTTTAGACGTTCCAGAAATCTCTACCCAGACATTTCCCATACCCCCTGAAGACTGAACACATTTTCTGCCTCATCAGCCGTGGGCAACCCCACTCAGCCTCCTGTCTATCCCCAAGGCCCAGTTTCCAATGGGAGTCTGGGGGACACCAAGAGCCACAGTCCCCTCTTCTCCCTGAGTCTAGATTTCACAGAGAACCACCCAGAACATGGTGGTGGTCTCGTCTTAAAGAAAAGAAAGTCTAAATTCATTCTTTGGTTGGGTTTTTCACCATGACTAGTTTTCATTAACTTTTCAAGTGGAAAATATACCCCCACCCCAAGTGGAAAGTTGCCACTTCTGTGCAGAGAGTCATTGTTCATTTAACATTTTTTATACTGAATGGCCCAAGCCCCAGTCTGCTGGAGCTCTGGCCAGGACCCTGAAGGAGGGTGCTTTACAAACCTTCCTGTCAGGCACTATTTGAAGAGCCAGTGGCCGCTTGCCTCTTGTTAAATCTTAAAGACTGAAGAAACCCAGGGAACTTGAACAGTCAGCTCTTCACTGTCCAGCCCCATTTGCAGAGCCTGGACCCCCTTTCAGCCTTTTCTTTCTAGTCCAAGTCCTGGTTCACCTGATAAAGAAGCTTCCCAAAGCCACATCTGCCTCCTTGCCTTCCTCACACTGGAGCTGATAAGGAATAGAGCAAAGAGAAAACTAAATCAGGAAAGAAATCCAGCTGATAAAACCCCAAGTCCCACTGCTTTGTGAAACCAGAAGAGGCTACGTGGCACAGCTCTCCCCTAAGGGGGCCAACTCTGGAAGAGCTGAGACCAAGAGGGGTCTGCGCTCCCAGGCCAGCACCAGGCATTAAGCGGCAGGTTAAGACAGGTTAGATGAGGCGAGACAGGCAAGAGGTGGACACAGGAAGTAGAGACTGAGAAGGAAAGTGGGGAGACAGGAAACGCAGAGATAGATAGAACTCAGGGTTTTCCAGGTGGCACAGTGGTAAAGAATCCACCTGCCAAAATGCACGATATGTGAGAGACACAGGTTTGATCCTGATTGGGAAGATCCTCTGGGGGAGGAAATGGCAACCCACTCCAGTATACTTGCCTGGAGAATCCCATGGACAGAGGAGCCTGGCAGGCTGCAGTCCATGTGGCTGCAAAGAGTCAGACATGACTGAGCACCCACGTGCGTGCTCACGGGTGCGTGCACACACACACATGCACAGAGGAAGTGGAGAGACAGGAAGAAGAGGGAAAGAGAAATGGCCAGCAGGGGCCCATGTTACTCGGGATTTCTTCGCCAGCTGGATTCTCCATGCAACAGGATGAGGAAAATTTAAGTCTCTACCAGGAAAATTCAAGCCTGGAGATAATATAAGCTTTCCTGGGACTCTGCCAGCCATCTCCAGGGTTTTGTTAAATTTTCCACCTACTCTGTTTGCATAAGGAAACTCCGCTTCCATCTTAGAAACTCCATCTTCAACACTGTCCTTTTTCAACTCTTGGTTATTCAGGAGGGTTTGCGGATGAAGATGCATAGGGTAAGGGGTTTAAAAGGACTGGCTGGAGCTATACCCCTCCTCCCCACCCCCACTCACCTACCCACATTCACACACTCTTGTGCAAAAGGCAATACTTGGGGGTGACCGCTTAGAGAATCAAGTACTGTGCTGTCCTGCTTTGTGCTCCAGGGAAATATCAGGTATTCACAAAACCCCAGGACACCCCTCCACCTCACTGCTTGGAATGATAGCACGTGCTCAGAGTAACTCAGGATTTTTTCCTACTCATTGTGCAAATATAGAACCAACTCACACAATATAAAAAGTATTATATGGTTGTTCAGTCACTCAGTCATGTCCACCTCTGACTCCATGAACTGCAGCACCCCAGGCTTCCCTATCCTTCACCATCTCCTGGAGCTTGCTCAAACTCATGTCCATTGAGTCCATGTTGCCATCCAACCATCTCATCCTCTGTCATCCCCTTCTCCTTCTGCCTTCAATTGTTCTCAGCATCAGGGTCTTTTCCAGTAAGTCAGCTCTTCACATCAGATAGCCAAAGTATTGGAGCTTCAGCCTCAGCATTAGTCCCTCCAATGAATATTCAGGATTGATTTCCTTTAGGACTGACTGGTTGGATCTCCTTGCAGTCCAAGGGACTCTCAAGAGTCTTCTCCAACACCACAATTCAAAAGCATAAATTCTTCAGCACTCAGCCTTCTTTATACTCCCAACTCTCACATCTATACATGACTACTGGAAAAATCATAGCTTTGACTATACAAACCTTTGTCAGCAAAGTAATATCCCTGCTTTTTAATATGCGGTCTAGGTTTGTCATAGCTTTTCTTCCAAGGAGTAAGGGTCCTTTAATTTAGTGGCTGCAGTCATCATCTTCAGTGATTTTGGAGCCCCCCAAATAAAGTCTCTCACTGTTTCCATTGTCTCCCCATCTATTTGCCATGAAGTGATAGGACCAGATGCCATGATCTTCATTTTTTGAAAGTTGAGTTTTAAGCCAGCTTTTTCACTCTCCTCTTTCATTTTCATCAAGAGGCTCTTTTGTTCTTCGCTTTCTGCCATAAGGATGGTGTCATCTGTGTATCTGAGGTTATTGATATTTCTCCCAGCAATCTTGATTCCAGGTTGTGCTTCTTTCAGTCTGGCATTTTGCATGATTTTGATAAGTTAAATAAGCAGGGTGACAGTATACAGCCTTGACATACTCCTTTCCCTATTTGGAACCAGTCTGTTGTTCCATGTCCAGTTCTGTTAACTTCTTGACCTGCACACAGATTTCTCATGAGGCGGGTAAGCTGATCTGGTATCCTCAATGATTGAAGAATTTTTCACAGTTTGTTGTGATCTGCACAGTCACATAAACAATGAAGCAGAAATAGATTTATATAGGTATATATATTTTTAAGTTCATGGTCTTTCCCTCTCTCCTTTTAATCCTAACTGTCTGAGGAGAATCCCAGGGACGGGGGAGCCTGGTGGGCTGCCGTCTATGGGGTCGCACAGAGTCGAACACGACTGAAGCAACTTAGCAGCATTCTAATTTTTATTTAATGCTTCTAAAAACACATGGACCTGCTGGTATTTTCCCCCAGATGAAATGAGGAAGCATAGTATTCCTAAACTTGCTTTGTTAAAAAAATATATAGCAGTATATCCGGTACTGTTCCAGCTCATGAGATGGATCTGGGTCACTCTTCTTTAACAGCTCTGTTGCATCTCTTTTGAGAATGTACCACTGTCTTCTTAGTCCTTTCAGGCCACAGAAATATCACAGTCTGGGTGGCTTATAAACAACAGGAATTTACTCCTCACAGTCTGGAGGCTGGGAGGTCCAGGATCAAGGTACTGGCAGGTTCAGTGACTGGTGAGGACCTGCCTCCTGTTTCAGGGATGGCCTTCTCACTATGTCCTCATCAGCAGAAGAGGGGAGGGAGCTCCATGGGGTCTCTTTTATAAGAGCTCTAATCCCACTCATGAGGGCCTCACCATCATGAACAAGCACCCTCTGAAAGCCCCAGCTCCAATTGCCACCATGTTGAGGTTAGTTTTCAACACATGAATCTGAGGACACAAACATTGGGTCTATAGTAACCATGATTTTAAAAACCAGTCTTCCACTGATGGACATTCAACTTGTTTCCAGGTTGGGTTTTGTTGTTGTTGGGGGTTTTGTTATTATTATAATTACTATGCATCTCTCCTGACATTCTGGGGTTTTTGATATTGTAGGGCAGAGTCCTGATTGCTGAGTCAGAGGAAGTATGTGTTTAAATTGTACTAGACACCGCCTGATCACTTCTTAAGAAGATCTTGCAGTTCTCACTCAGAATAATCTTCAACTCCAAAACCAGAGGGTGATAATTTCTCAAGGACAGCCTTTTAAAAAATGTCATGTCAGTTTTAGGTAGAACGTGAAATTACTTTATAAACACCAAAGTGTTTACGGATCAGATACCAGTTGGTGATGACTTGCTCCTTAAATTCTAAGTAATAATGCTTCCAATCTCCATTCTACAGATCTTCCCAGGTCAGTGCCCTGCCATGTTTTCTGAGAGAAGGGTGAGTAGTTGACATTTTAGGGACACCACTGATTCCATACTCTGAGCAACCCTGAAATTCTGTTAATGATCCCACAATGTTGATTTTTTCCTGTGCCACATTAATCCAGATGAAGCCCTTTTCTGTAATACTCACACACACCCTCTTACTGTGCGTCCAGACTACTGAAACTTCAGGGGAACTGAAGGGATTTATAGCTTAAGATGTTCTGTGTTCAATCACTTGGTCGTGTCTGACTCTGCGATGCCATGGACTATAGCCCACCAGGCTCCTCTGTTCTTGGAATTCTCCAGACAAGAATACTGGAGTGGGTTGCCATTTCCTTCTCCAGAGGGTCTTTCCAACCCAGGGATCGAACCCTTGTCTCTTGCATCTCCTGCACTGGCAGGGGGATTCTTTACCACTAGCTCCACCTGGGAAGCCCACTTTAATGAGCATATAACCTAAAATTCAGAGTTCAGTATGACTGTTGTTAAAATTCCTCCAAATATTTCTAAATTGGGGCTCTGATCTTTGGACTTTTATTTGATCTTTCGTTTTCTCTCCATATTTCTGTCCTCTCTCAGAAGAACAGCTGCCAAGAATAAATAAAATCCTTCCCTTTTCTTATACTGAAATTCAATTCATTCCAGCCTCTGCCCCTAGATTTTTTGACAAGGAGACAGAAGGGTCTTTCGTATAATGGAGTTCACTCTCCTTAGGAAGGAGCGTGGGTTGTAAGTAACAAAAGTTTTCTCTCCTTTCCACATCAAAAGGTCCATCACTTTATTCCATTCTCCAGCCCGAACAGAGTGTCTTTGTGGTTGTTCACTCACTCAGTCATGTCTGACTCTTTGTAACCCTATGGACTACAATTTGCCGGGCTTCCCTGTCCTTCACCATCTCCCAGAGCTTGCCCAAGTTCATGTCCATTGCATTGGTGATGCCATCCAACCATCTCATCTTCTGTTGCCCTCTTCTGCCTTCAATCTTTCCCAGCATCAAGGTCTTTTCCAATGAGTCAGCTGTTTGCCTCACGTGGCCAAAGTATTGGAGCTTCAGATTTAGTCCTTCCAAAGTGTTTTTAAAAATGTAGATCAGACCTCACAGCCCTGGTCCATTCCCACTGGCTTCCCAAAGCTGTGAGAATAGAATCCAAACCCCTTTCCTGGGCACAGACCCGTGCCTTTTCCTGCATCCTTTTGCTGGGCACATACCCATTTCTGCTCGCAGATCTTCAAACATACGTAGGTTCTGTTGTGTTCCCTACCTCCCCTCTCCCTGCTGATAGTATACACAGGAACTCAGCCAGGGAGGACAAGCCCCACCTGAACCTCTTGCTCCCCTTTACCCTGCAACTACCCAGTCCTCACTGGGACTCACTGGATCTTCTCTCCTGGGTGTATGGGAATTGGCTTGGGTTGGCCACACAGCCTTCTAGATCTTTTGTTCCATCACTGGACCTTGGCTTTCAAAACTGAAAAGCCAAAAATTGAACTCTTGTTCTCTTCATTGTGTTACGACAGCGATCCTCTCTTGGGGTGATGGTCTGACGGCCCCTGGGGAGGGGCATCGGAGGACAGGAAACTGGAAGCAGCCACTGTAGTGACTGCCTCAGCTCGTATTCTCTTGGCAAAGATACCCTAGCCAGACAGCCAGCTTGTTTCTGAATACCTTGATAAGCTCTTGAATGGAGGCACCCCAAGGGGTATGCTCGAGGGGCAGGGAGTGGTCTCTGTCCTGCCAACCACCTGGCTTACCTCGAGAGGGAGTGAGTGCTGATGGTGGACCCAGGAGTGCTCGGAATAATGATGAAGTTTTGGGAGACTGTACATTAAAAGAAAGAGGCAACGTGAAGCAGGGAAGAGAAACTTCTAGGAAAGATCAGAGATGCCAAGGGCATTTCTCTGAGGTTCTGCCGTCAAGACACTCAGCTGCATCCTTCCTAGCTGCCTCAATAGTGTCCTCACATCTCCCACTGTGTCCCTCACCGGGACACTCCCCACCTGCTCACACTGACCTTTCAGTTCAGTTCAGCTGCTCAGTCATGTCCGACTCTTTGCGACCCCATGGACTACAGCATACCAGGCTCCTCTGTCCAACACCAACTCCCAGAACTTGCTCAAACTCATGTCCATCGAGTCGGTGATGCCATCCAACTGTCTCATCCTCTGTCGTCCCCTTCTCTTCCTGCCTTCAATCTTTTCCAGCACCAGGGTCTTTTCCAAGGAGTCAGTTCTTTACAACAGGTGGCCAAAGTATTGGAGTTTCAGCTTCAGCATCAGTCCTTCCAGTGAATATTCTGGACTGATTTCCTTCAGGATTGACTAGTTGGTTCTCCTTGCAGTCCAAGGACCTCTATGAAATGCAAATCTGACTGTCTCTTTCTGCCTAAAGCCTTCCATGGCTCCCCATTGCCTCCAAACAAAGCCCAAACTTTCCAAGTACCATGAGACCCATCGTGACATGGCTTCTCATCCTCTTTTCTCTCCGCTCCTCACCATCCACTCCTCACTTGGCAAATTGAGGTGCTGCCCCCTCCTCACCTTCCAGTCCTCCCTGTACCAGACTCTCCCTCTCCCTGGGCCTTCACACAACCATAGACCTCCTTCAGAGCTCCCTGTCATTCCCTTCTAGGAGCTTTCTTCATCCTCACAACCACCCAGAGAGGAGGGTGGTTTATCCTGGTTTTAGAGAGGACGCACCTAAGACACAGAGCATTTATGTCCTCATAGCTTTAAAAGCAGAGGAAGTGAACACGTTAGTCACTCATTTGTGTCTGACTTTTGCGACCTCCTGGACTGTAGCCCACCAGGCTCCTCTGCCCATGGAATTCTCCAGGCAAGGGTGCTGGAGAGCTTCCCGACCCAGGGATCTAACCTGGGTCTCCTGCCTTGCAGGCAGATTCTTTACTATCTGAGCCACCAGGGAAGCCCTATATTACATATATTTTAACACAATTAAAACAATTTTTTAAAATTACATAATAAAAATAGAGTTCATGGAGAAAATGGAGTTGGGACATAACACAAAAACTTGGTTGATTACACATTTTGAAAAATATGTCTGTACCGAACCAAACATTAGCACAGTTTTATATGTGTTGAATGATTAAAACATACATAAATATGACAATAAACATGGTACTTCCCCTTGAAGAAAAAAAACAGGAAAGATACAGAACAGAGATTCTCAAACTTTTTAGTCTCAAGGCCCTTTTACACTCTTGAATTTTGAAGAATCCCAAAGGGCTTATGCTCATGGCGTTTGTATCTATTGATATTTTCCATACTCAAAATTAAAGCTGAGAAATATGCAGCAAACAAAAATGCAGAGGTGCACGCTCCGTCAGGGTGATGACATCATCACACGCCACATAGCTTCCAGAAAACCCCACCGCATACTCATGAGAGAATGAAAGGGCAAAGGGCAGAGAATAGCATAATACTCTCTGATGAGAGTAGTTTTGACCTTTGGGTCTCCTGAAAGGATCCAGAGGCTGCTTGAACGTTCCCAGAACATACTTTCTCTTAAATTTGGTTTTGGCTGTGCTGGATCTCTGATGCTGTGCTCAAGCTTTCTCGAGTTGCGGCTAGTGTTGGTGGTGGGGCACAGGTTTCTTATTGCAGTCACTTCTCTTATTGTGGAGTACAGGCTTTATGGCACTCGGGCATCAATAGTGGCAGCGTGTAGGCTCAGTAATTGCACCTCCTGGACTCTAGAGCACAGGTTCAGTACTTATGGCACAGGGGCTTATCCCACCGCACGTGGAATCTTCCTGGACCAGGGATCAAACCCCTGTCTCCTGCATTGGCAGGTGGATTCTTTATCACTGAGCCACCAGAGAAGCCCCCCAGAATATTCTATCCTAGGACTAAGGCAGGGTCTCTAGAGGGACTGTGGAGAGGATGGGAAAGGGGAGGCAAGAGTATCTGAACGGGAAATCAAGTACGGTTCAGAAAAGCCTCACTATGAGGAACTCCATAAAGGCTGACAGATGGAAGGAGACCAGCAGGGAAAGCCAGCCATGCCCACCTGACCTGGTACAGCAGCCCCTGCAGCTTGGCAAATGGCCCAAGGCTGCCCAGAGTCAACTGCTCCCCAGGAGTGTGCCTTCCAGCCCTTCCCTGGGGCCCCCAGCAGCGATGCTCTCCAGGTTATTCCTGATTTGATGCAGGAAGGTGCTGTTGTTTGCAAGTGGTTTTTCTGCCGGCCAAGCCTTGCCTTGTGATGCTCCTGCAGATCCAGGGTGAGTGGCAGACAGTTTAATAAGGCTTATTGAAAAACAAAAACAAATCAGCTTATTCTCAGTGTGAAATGAGTCGTGTGCAGCCTTAATCCCCTGTGGTCACTCTGCGCTCCGCAGCTAGCCACCTGTCCTAGTCCCCGCAGACCTCCTCGGTGAAGGTTACGTCCCCTTTCCAATGACGTGGAGCAGAAATCCAGTAATGCATTCAGCACAGTGAAAACTTAATCCCAAACATCATTTTTACTCATCTGAGGAAAGTTAACCTGCTGAAGATTCAATTCAACAAACACTGCCTCCGAATTGAGGTCATCCATTTCCTTAATTGTAACGCTGCTGCTTCTGACACAAGGTCTGATCAACACCCAGGTCAGGGCTCTCGGATGGATTTTACTCATGTTTTCTGCTTCCCTCTGAGCAAGTGAAGCCAGGATGGAGTCGGGATCGGCAGTGTCTTCTTGCTGATGCCAAGCAGAGCTCCCCAAACACACGGGCATTTATGGAACAGGCCTAGAGGTATCAAATGACACGCCCCTTTGGGAGGGCTAGGAGCCTCTTCAGCAGGGGGGCTCCTGGGCCACATGGGAGAAATGGGGAAGGGCTGTGGTGCCTGGAAGGAAGGTCCCTGCACTACCGGAGTAGGGTGCTGTGGTTGTCAGGGTAATCCAGAAAATAGAGCAAATAAAATGTGCATATACATAGAAAGGGGCGTCCCAGGTGGCTCAGTGGTAAGGAATGCACCTGCCAAAGCAGGTCTCTCAGGACATGTGGGTTCAGTCCCAGGGTTGGGAAGATCCTCTGAAGAAGGAATTGGCAACCCACTTCAGTATTCTTACCTGTAAAATCCCAAGGACAGAGGAGCCTCAGAGACTACAGCCCAGGAGGTTGCACAGAGTTGGACATGACTGAGCAACAACACATACAGATACATAGAAAGATTTATTCTACAAAACTGGCTCACATGACATGGAGGCTGACAAGTCCCAGGATCTGCAGGGTGAGTCAGCAAGCTGGAGAGCAAATGGTGTAGCTCCAGTGTGAGTGTGAAGGCTTGAGAAGCAGAAGAGCCAACGGTATAAGTCCCACCCCAAGAGGTGGTGGGCTCAAGTGCCAGGAAGAACCAGTACTTCAGTTCCTCTCAGAGGGTAGGAAAAAGCCACCATCTCAGCAAGCAGTCAGACAAGAGGAATTCGGTCCTACTCAGGAGATGGTCTACCTTTCTGTTCTCTTCAGGCCTTCAACAGATTGGATGTGGCCCACCAGTATAGGAAGGGCAATCTGCTTTACTTAAGCTACTGATTTACATGTTAACCTTATCCAGAAACAACCTCACAAAAACTCACATAGAATAATGTATTACCAAATATCCAGGTGCCCTGGGGCCCAGGCAAGTTGACACTTGGAATTACTCAACACAGATACCCACAGAAAAAGGGAGACAAATCAAGAGGAAAAGATGGTGCTCACTCAGAAGCAATGGAGAGCAGAGAAACTGGCTCCCCCAGGCCCCAGCTCAGGCTGGTGGTTGTGCCAGGGCTGGGGGTTCTCCTTTTGTGAGTTCCTCCTGGTCCTGCAGCAGTGGGGAGCATGCCGTAGGGGGCAGGCTAACTCTGAAAGGCCTGTGGGGCCTGGACCATTAGAAAGCCAGGCCTTTGGACAGTTATCTGGGGCCAAGGAGGACCTGGCCCCTTACATCTTAGGCCAGGATGTCTCCCCTCTGATTACATTTCTGCAGGTTTATTGATTAAAGTTGAGTCTCCTACAACCAACAGTGAAAGAAAAGGGCCTTCATCAAGGAGAAAAGGAAGGAAATAGAATTCAGAGAACTGGCCCAGGACCCTTGCAACACCTGGCAAGTACATCATCTCATTGAGCAATGAAGAAGGACATGGTGGCCCTCCTATAATTAATCACAGTTCATTATGATGTCATAGTCAACATAACCAAGTGCTTATGATAAACCTGACTCTGTGCTTTATGGTCTTGACTCATTCAATCTGTTAATGACATTAACTGGAACAACTCCAAAAGGTGGGAGGAAGAAGGTGAGGCCCATAGGCATGCACTGACATGGGGTCACACAGCTGCTGAGAGGGGAGAGCTGGGACTTGAACCCACATAGTCCTTCCATAATTACCTACTCCACTACCCACCTCCTCACTTGAGTGGATTCTGCCATGTGAGGTCCCCCAGGTTTAGGTTATGACCTGGGCACTGGAGAAACTGAACTGAGAATCAGCTGGGCACAGGCCCAACAGCACGGCTGAGTGGAGTGGAAAGCAGGCTTGCTGGGGTGAAGGAAGACCAGACCAGCTTCCTGTCTGGATCCCTCTGTCTCCTGTCTTTCTCTCATCGTGGCCACAGGCAGCCTCTGGAAGAGCATTACCAGAAAATCTGGAAAGAAACAGACAGCCCCGTTAAAGAGAAACCCAAAGGCCCCAGATGACATCACCTGTACTAAAGCCTCTGCCAACAGGCCCGGTAACTATAGTTTTGCCTTCCCCAGGAAGGTAATGGCACTAAGCCAGTCTGGAATTTCCTGGTCAGCACCAGTGAGATCATCTATCATGGGGCCCTCTCCATTTCCCCCACCAAGGGATGAAGAGGTAGCCTGCACAATAGACCTTCATCCCCTGCCTCTGCCCCCAACAAGGTGACCTGGTCTGAAACAATCCTTTCTTGTCTTTTGTGGAAGAGCTTCTTTGCCTTACCCTCCTCCTGCCTATAAAAACCATCCATTTTGTGTAATTCCTCTGAGCATCCTCTACTCACGAGTTGGGATGCTGCTGCATTCTTGAATCATTGAAGAAAACCAATTAGATCTTCAGATTTACCCCTTTGAATTTTTTTTTTTTTTTTTTTGAACACACTCAAGCAAGGCTACCCTGGAGGAGGACATGGCAACCCACTTCAGTTTTCTGGCCTTGAGAATCCCCATGGATAGAGGAGCCTGGTGGGCTACAGTCCATAGGGTCACAAAGAGTCAGACATGACTGAAGAGACTGAGCATGCTCACACGCAAAGCAGAGCTAAGGGGGAGGTGGGCAGCTCCAAGGACAGCAGTAGGGGCGCCCCCAGCTACGGGGAGCGCTGACTTTCTGGAAGAGGGAGACCAGCAGGCTGCTCCTGAGGGCCCTTCAGCCTCCTGTGCCCCCTCCAGGCTCCCCCATTACATCTGTAAACCCCCTGCTGACAGCACCTCTGTCTTCTCTCAACACACAGCAGACGATCCACCATCCCAGCGGCCCCTGGGCTCCAAACAACCATGACAGTGCTTCCCAAGCCAGCCTCAGGCCTCTCCTCATCCCTGAGGAAAACAGCTAAGTCTGCCCTTCGAGTCCAGAACAAGCTCTGAATTTTAATTCTGGATTTAATTCCATGTGGGTTGAGCCAGGAGCCATTCGGAGACGGATTAGCAGCCCTGACACTGAGCCTCTCATCTTTGGGAAAAGCGACATAAATCAACACCCACTAAGCCCAGCCCGGTGGAGGTCTCCCTGTGACCCCCAAGAGTGCTTTTGGGAATGGTCCCTCTGGGCCAGTTCACCGTCTTTTAGGATCACTCTGCCCAGCCCAGAGCAAGACTCAGCAGCATGACAGGAAGGTGGCCAGAGGGCAAGGACACAGCAGAAGTAAGAGGGGTAATGCCAGTCCCACAGATTCCTGGGGTGGGGGGATTTCCCCCTCATAACCCCTGATGGGCAGCACACCCACCAAAACCGGAAGGACAGAAGCGAGCCAGAGGAACTGGGGCTGGTATTAGAGTCTGCTGGAGAAACAGAGCTAACTGGAGATGGGCATGTAGTCTAGAGGCCCGCAAACCAAGAGGCATGTACGCACACCTGATGGCGAATGTTCCAGTCTGAAAGCCAGCAGACTGAAGACCCAGGAAGAACTGATGCTTCGGTTTCTGTCCAAAAGCAGGGGAAGGCTGATGTCCGCGCTCCCCCCACTGTAGGAGGGTAATCTGCTTTCCACCATCTGTGGATTCAGATGTTAATCTCGCCCAAACCCACCCTCACAGACACACCTGAAATAATTAATGTTTGACCACATATCTGGGTAACCTGTGGCCCAGTCAAGTTGACAGATAAAATGAACCATCACAGGGCTCAGTATAGAAAAAGAGGATACTTAGCATGAAAAACACTTAACTGCTATGCAAGAGAAGTCACCTTTGACCCAGGAAAGGCCTGATTGTCTTTAAGGTTCCCCACTCTGAGGTCAGAGCAGGTACACAGCCAAGTGGGATTGAGTGACTGCAGGACTGAAGAGGGACCTTAAGGAGAATTCTTGGGAGGAGCCCAGAGTAAGGGAATATGCAAAATATGTACCACCTGGTCCTTACGTAAATCCAAAACAGACTCCTACCTTCTGTCTCTAACTTAAAATTATTTATGCTGGCATTTTGTCTTACAAATAAATGTTGTAACATAAATCATTCATTCAATCCCTCTAATAATTACCAGCTCATTTGTGAGTAATTTTTTAAATTTGTTCTGGCTGCCACTGGCTGGGAGGTCCCTGTCTGAGCCATGTTTGACTTAGTGCATGCATGCTGAGCTGCTCTGTTATATCCAACTCTTTTGTGACCCCATGGACCCACTCCTCATAACCCTTGATGGACACCACACACACCAAAGCCAGCAAGCCTCTGTCCATGGAATTTTTCAGGCACGTATACTAAAATGGGTTGCCATTTCCTACTCCAGGGAATCTTCCCTGACCCAGGGTTCAAACCTGTGTCTCCTGCATTGGCAGGCAGATTCTTTACCATTGAGCCGCTGGGGAAGTTCCCAACTGACTAGACTGCATCAATTTCTTTTTGTTTTGTTTTTCAGAGAAAACTTTTATTTAAATACATTGTAAATATAGTGTGAGGTTTCCCTGGTGGCTGCAATACAGGAGACCTGGGTTCAGTCCCTGGGTCGGGAGTTCCTCTGGAGAAGGGAATGGCTATTCAATCCAGGATTCTTGCCTGGAGAATTTCACGGACAGAGCAGCCTGGCAGGCTAGAGTCCATGGGAGTCACAAAGAGCAGGGCACGACTGAGTGACTGACACACACAAGCGTAGCCTGAGTAGATGGTATACGAAAGTTGAAAAATCCCCAGTGCTACCCAGACCTTCAGCCTCCATGTGTCCTTTACCTCCCCACCATGGGTGGGAGGAGTGGACAGTGTTCTGGATGCTGCCTCCACCCAAACCTCAGAGCTGCTTAACTTCCCCTGACATATTCTTAGCTCTGCATTCACCTCCTGAATGTTTCTGAAATCTGTAGCTTATACAGCCCTCTTGTTTCAAAGCCTTGAGTATAAAGTGCATAAGAGAGAAGGAAAGACTGCATCAAATTCTTCCAAGGATGTCGCCATCAGGGTGCTGGTCACGAGGTCCCTGGCACCTGGTGTCCTCTTACAGCCGGTGAAGCATGGCCTTGTGCCCACATGTCATGGCTAGGAACACACACACCTGCCCCGTCGTCTGTCGGGGAGAGCCTCTGCCACTCTGACCACCTGCCTTGCCACCTGCTCTCTTACACACCAATGCTGGCTGCTCTGGGGCACTGGGCTGGCACGGCACTTACCCTCACTGCCCCCTCCACTTGGTGCCATCAAGGGCCGCCAGCCTACTCTCCAGCGTCTGGCCACCTGGTAACCTCTAGGCTGCCAGGGCCGATGTCTGCCAGGGACTACAATGATGTTTGTAGTCTCGTGAGCTAGTACTTTTTACCATCTGGTAGAGAAGGCAATGGCACCCCACTCCAGTACTCTTGCCTGGAAAACCCTATGGACGGAGGAGCCTGGTAGGCTGCACTCCATGGGGTCACTAGGAGTCGGACACGACTGAGCGGCTTCACTTTCACTTTTCACTTTCATGCATTGGAGAAGGAAATGGCAACCCACTCCGGTGTTCTTGCCTGGAGAATCCCAGGGATGGCAGAGCCTGGTGGGCTGCCATCTATGGGGTCGCACAGAGTCGGACACGACTGAAGTGACTTAGCAGCAGCAGCAAGAGAGGATTTCAGTATTTTAATCACCATGAGGAATTAACAGTGTGTCCTTAGCAAATCACAATCCTGAGTCAGAAGGACCTAGGGGCCATGAGGAAGGGGGGATGGGGATAAAGGGGCAACCAATGAGGAGGGTTTTCTCTATAGGAGCAGCTGAGGGAGGCAGCCCAGGAATCCAGTGTTAAGGCCCCCAATGTCCCTGAGGGGATGGGGAATGAGCTGCAAAGAGAATCTAGAAGTATGGGTCTGCTTTGAACATCTGAACTCTGTTCCCTTAACCACTCAATGGTAAAAACTAAGGGTGGAGTGCTGGGTAGATGTACCATGGACCGTGTACCCACAGAATGCCAGGCTCCGTGGAAGGCATGCCCCTAATAGTTTTCTTTACATTTCTCAAATAAACTATCTCTTTAAAGAACATATTGCATATTGTCTCACATTTTACATGAGGATAGTGAAGCTCGGAGAGTCGGGATTTATTCATTCACCCTACAAATGAACATACCAAGTACTGTGCCTCACACTAGGTAAGAACTGATCCAAACAGACATAGGCTCTGCCTTCATGGAGCTTACAGTCTGGTGAGGAAGACCCACATTAAAGAAATGAAGTGAAAATTGCTCAGTTGTGTCCAACTCTTTGCAATCCCATGGGATTCTCCAGGCCAGAATCCTGGAGTGGGTAGCCTTTACCTTCTTCAGGAGATCTTCCCAACCCAGAAATTGAACTCAGGCCTTCCGCATTGCAGGCAGATTCTTTACCAGCTAAGCCACAAGGGAAACCCATATTAAGGAAATGAGCCAAAAAAAAAGAAATGAGCCCACAAATAAATATATGATTATATGTCACTGTAAAGTATAGTTAGGAAAAGGGCAAAGGTACCATGAGAGTGAATGATGTGGGGACCTAATGCAAACAGACCACTCAAAGAGAACTTCCATCTGCAGGAGCCCTCCGTGACCCAGCCAGTGAGCTGCAGAACCAGGATTCTAATGCACGGCCTTGTTCTTCCCAGTGGTTCCCCATCACTAAGCAAATGGGAATAGAGGGGCTGATCAGTCTCCTCTTTGATATCTACAAGTCTTGGACATATCGTTGGCTGCTGTGGCCTAAGTTTCTCACTTCTACCTTCCCGTCATCTATCCTACCTGTCTCTCTTGGTGTATGGGGTTGGGATAAGTCAGACATGGGAAGCTAGTGATGGGACCACTTAAATAAATGTTGACCAGCAGCAAGAAGCTTGGAGGCCCATTCCTGACTTTGCTGCTTACCAAGGATGAGATTGAGACCCTTTGCTTTGCCCAGACTCTAAGGGGTCATGCAGTGATCATGGTTACCTTTTACTAAGCACCTACCACATGTCAGAAGCTGAATAGCTGCTTTTGGTGAGCACTGTCCTCTGTGGTTGCCTGAATTATCAACCCTGATTTTTCATTCCTCCGTGCACTTATGCCCTTGCCTTGGGCCAACTGTGGGCAGACTGTGCTTCCTGATCCCTGTCACCAAGCTCAGCCACGTGACTTACTTTAGACAATGGGATATTAGTAGAAAAGATGCAAGCAAGGACTTGAAATGTGCTTGCGCAGTCTTTTCTTATGTCTCTGCTCTTGCTATGAGAAGAGATTCCCCTAGGCAGCTGTTATCCCATCAGCCGGGCCCGCAGTAAGATTCGTGGAGGAGACTGGAGTTATCCAGACACACAGCTTGAACCAGAGCTGCCCAGCCTAGCCCAGCCCCAGCAGCTGGTCCCAGCCAACCCTTGGAAACATTAGAAATAAATATTTTGTTGTTGGATGTCACTGAGATGTACTGGTTGATTGTTACACAGCAATAGCTAGCTGACACAGTATTTAAACCTCACAACAACTCTATGGAGTTTTGTTTGCTATCACTTTCTAGATGGATAAACTAGAATTGAGGTTTATTCTTTGGCCTATGTCATAAAATTAGCATGTGGCAGAGCTGGGGTTTAAAGCTAGGACTTTCTGGGGCGAAAGTCCTCAAAAGGTTTGTATTGGTGCTGCTTCAATAAAGCCTTTGCCTTGATACTCATTCTGTGAGGATGTGAATTTGGATGTGATGTACTGGACAACTGGCCCCTAGAGCCTGGAGCTGCCCAGTTGCACAAGTTTATTCTAGTTGTTTTATAGAGTTATCAGTGATGCTATCCTAATTCATTTGTATAAAAATTTAAGTGCCTGTTTAATAGCAGGTTTTGTGGTCCTGGGCTGTCCCTGGTATACAGGAGACTCTGGTTCAATTCCTGGCTTGGGAAGATCCACTGGAGAAGGGATGGTCTACCCACTCCAGTATTTTGGGGCTTCCTTGGTGCCTCAGCTGGTAAAGAATCCACCCACAATGCGGAGACTTGGATTCAATCCCTGGGTTAGGAAGATCCCCTGGAGAAGGGAACAGCTACCCACTCCAGTATTCTAGCCTGGAGAATTCCAACGACTGCATAGTCCATGGGGTCGCACAAGAGTCAGACACAACTGAGCAACTTTCACTTCACTTCGTGGTATTACAGGAGGTTTTGTGGTATTAAAATTCAGTAGAAAGCAGGAGCAATTTTTAGAATAAAACTTAAGAGTCTTGGAAAGGGAGAAAGAGAAATGAAGGAGATGGATTGTATTTAAGAAGATAAAAATTCCAGTGAGGGAAAGAAAGAAAAAGAGAGGATTACTGTTACTCATTTCAAGAGGCTGGAGTGGAGCTAACACTCCAACCAGGAGATCCGTGAGAAGACGCTTGTGGTTATCATCAGGCAAGTGACAGTGGTAACTTGAGCAAGGGTGAAAGGGTTAAGTGAACTCCTGGAGAATGAAAACACATGATGTGGCAAGTGTCCTAAAGCCACGCTGAGGGAACTGGGCAAGTCAACCAACCTAAGATCAATGGCATCCTCCAAGTTCCTCCTCCCCATCCAAACTGAAGAGCTACAGAGCCCAACTCTAGGTCAGGGCTGGTTTCCAGTTAACTGGGCACCTCATCTCTTCTTCAGCCTGGGTTGGGGTCCCCAATTAGCTGGAGTCCCCAGCAGGATCCCACGTCCTCATAGCAGGAGGGCAGCTGTGTGACTTGGGCCGAGGTGCGTCCCCACTTCTCACTCTGCCTGGGCCTGTTCCAGTCTCACAGGGAGGGTAGATTGCAGACCTGGGTCAAGGCTGAAGAGATGCTGGAGAAGCTTCCAGTTTTCGTAGAGGCCAGGGTGGGGATGGGGAACAACGTGGAGGAATCCAGGCTTGAACTGCTTTGGATCAGAGACTGATCTGTCTGCAGGGCATGAAGTGAAAGCCAGGAAGGGTGTTGATTTATCTACCACAGGATGAACCAGACCTCTGCTCTTCACCCGGTCAGATTCAACTTGCAAGGAAGGCTTGGGGACAGGGATCAGAAGCCTTTGTCAGGCAGTCTCTGGTGGTAGCAGACATCTGCTTCCTGCTCCCTTAAAACTCAGCAGTGGAAAGGGGCAAATAAAGGACAACCATGTGTGTCACCGAAAGATACCAGGACCCCAGCCTTGCTGCCTCCTGTATCCCTGGACTTGGTTCCAGAGGCCAGTTCTGCCAAGGGTGGAGAAGCCATTCCCTGCTTAAGCATCTGGGTCATGGCTTTGCTAAAGGTTTGTTTCTGAGCAGGCTGACTTCCTTAGGCAGTGACTAAGCTTCAAAGTCATAAAACCTGGTACTAAACCTGTCAGTGAGGCTGTCGACTGGGCCAGGATGCAGACGGTAGGTGTTGTTTGCAGCCAGGCAAGGCCCCATACTTCCAGTTCCGCCAAGTGCCCCAGGCGGTCCCTGTCTGACCTGCTCTGAAATCCCCAGGCTCTCCAGGTCCTTTCTGATCAGCCAGGAGGTCCAGCTGGCATCTACCTCGGATGCAGAGCAGGGCTGTGCCTGGGTAGAAAGATGGGCCAAGATCAGTGTGACTTAGATGACCTACACTGAGTCATTCTCTGAAACCCTCTCTGAATCTGTAGGCAGAAAACCCTGGGATGTGACAGAGGGGGCTGTCTCTCAGGGGTTTCCAACCCAGCTCACTGCAACACCATGCACTTCCTGTGGATGGTTTTCACACACTGTGGTCGTGAAATCCACAGTCTGAAGACACTGACCTCAGCTCAGCTCAGCCACATGACTTGGGCAGCAGGCATCTTTGCTCTAAGCCTCAGTGTTTTTGAGCCATAAAGTGGGAACAATAGTATCACCTGTCCAGCCTGCTCCACAGGCATTTGGAAAAGCTCAAGAGGAATAATATACTCAGAGGATTTGAATAAGGGCAGAGTGCTCCATAACAATATAACAAGTCTTGAGTTCAACCCAGCAGACCTTTACCAAGTGCCTCCTCTGTGCCAGACGATGTCTGGGCATCAGAGATCAGAGACGAGGGAGGAGGATACAATTCCTGCCCCCATGGGCTTAGCACTCTGCTGTATGCCCGGGGGAGACAAAAATGTCTCCTAATGGTAGATTCTCAGGTGATGCTAGTGGTAAAGAGCTCTCCTGCCAATGCAGGAGACTTAAGAGATGCAGATTCAATCCCTGGCTCAGAAAGATTGCCTGGAGAATGAAATGGCAACCCACTCCAGTGTTCTTGCCTGGAGAAATCCATGGACAGAGGAGCCTGGCAGTCTACAGTCCACGGGGTCACAGAGTCAGACATGACTGAGCGCACACACACAGCGGTGGCACTGGTGACATTCATTTTAGTAATGACAGCTCATTCACTGAGCACTCGCCGCCGCCCAGGCTGGAGTTAAACGCCTCACGTACATGTAATCCTTGGACAACTAGGCAAGGAAAGCATGGCTATTTTCATTTTACAGATGAGGAAGCTAAAGTTCAGTGGAGTGCAGTCATTTGCCCAAGATCACTCAGCTAAGCAGCAGTTTCAACATCTCTCTTCCCAAATGTGCATTCTTCTCTGCTGGACTCAGCCACCATGCACTAGTTTCCTTTTGCAACTTTTAGCAACAGGACTAAAGAGCTTTGAGCTTTATTGTGTCAGTGTAGACAAGGATGTGGGTATAGAGACTATATATCAATAGAGCACCAGTGTGGAATGGATGCTTTTGAGCTGCGGTGTTGGAGAAGACTCTTTAGAGTCCCTTGGACTGCAAGAGCTCAAACCAGTCCATCCTAAAGGAAATCAGTCCTGAATATTCATTGGAAGGACTAAGGCTAAAGCTGAAACTCCAATACTTTGGCCACCTGATGTGAAGAACTGACTCCTTGGAAAAGACCCTGATGCTGGGAAAGATTGAAGAAGGCAGGAGGAGAAGGGGACGACAGACGATGAGATGATTGGATGGCATCACCGACTCGATGGACATGAGTTTGAGCAAGCTCTGTGAGTTGGTGATGGACAGAAAAACCTGGCACTCTGCAATCCAAATGTGAATCAGAGTCAGACACGACTGAGTGACTGAAGTGAACTGGAAGCATCTTGTCTGTCTTCCTGTTTAGGCTGGACCCATCTCCCAGCAGGTGAGCAGCCTCTCTGTGCAGCTGGCCCACAAGAAGCAGTCACAGCATGCCCTGGCCCAAACTTCCGCTTATTTTGAAGCAAGCAGACTGTCCCAAGCCAGGCCTCCTTTTCCTGCAGCAGAACCTTGGGCAAGCTCTCTCACTGACCTAGTGTTCTCTGTGACATGAGACGAGAGTGACACCTGCTTTGAGGTGCTTTCATGGAGGTGACAGAGAAGACGGTGTTACAAAGCGTGTGGGTCCTGGAGAGCCTTCGCCGCCGGCTCCTCCCCCGCTCCTTCCTGCCCCTCCATTTCTGGTCCCAGGCCCTCAAGGTAGACGCTGCCCTCAGCCTTCCCGGCAGGCCAGGCTTCGGCTCTGGAATCTTCTCCCACTTCTCAGAGGGCTCAGCCCAGCAGAGGTTGGCGGGTTTTTTTCTTGTCAGGATGAGAGGATTGTGGTGACTGGCTCGGGTACTCGGGAAGGTGGGGAGTCTTTCCCACAACACAGGCTGTCTTAGATGTGGCTCCAAACAGACATCTGGGCCAAACACCCATTTTTAATCATCAAGCATGGGGTGGGTTCCAGCTGGTCTGAAGGCTCAGAGAACAGAGAGAGAAACCTGCCCCCAGGGGCTCCCCAGGCCAGACGAGACACAGGCTCACGTCCATGCTATAAAGGGCTGCAAGTGTTTCCATGAAGTCTTCGTGAGCTCTGGGGGCCCAAAGGTGAGGCTGGGGATTCCTGCAGGGAGGAGAGAGGTCAGGGCTGGCTTCCTGGATGGGCGCCCCCATCGTGGGAACTGAAGATGCATTCAGGGGGAGGCAGGCAGAAGGAGAAGTGAAAGCAGTGGTGTGGGGTTTACAGGTTCAAGGAGCTCCCAGGCTATCCTTCAGGAGTAGCAGCCCTTCCCTACCACAGCAGCCTACAATATCCACGGGCAGTACCTAAGCAGAGAACTGTGTGCAATCCCTCAGTCCTGGGCGACTCTGGGACTCCATGAACTGCAGCCCGCCAGGCTTCTCTGTCCATGGGACTCTTTAGGCAAGAATACTGGAGTGAGTTACCAGTTCATTCTCTGGGGGAATCTTCCCAACCCAAAAATCGAACCCAAGTCTTCTAGGTCTCCTGCCCTGGCAAACGGATTCTTTACTCCTCCACCAGCAAGACATCTGCCTGGTCTCCCTGGGGCTCCAGCCTTTAAACTTGCCTTTGCCAGCAGTCACAGGCTCACTCTGCTATTCAGCATAGCTAGCTCCGAAGGGTAGGATTAGATAGAGGAGAAAGCTTTGTGGATATTTCACATTAACCACATCTAGTTGAATTTGTTGTCATGCAAATATAGGATTTTAAGTACATTTGGGGAGATCAGTCCTGAGTGTTCTTTGGAAGGAATGATGCTAAAGCTGAAACTCCAGTACTTTGGCCACCTCATGTGAAGAACTGACTCATTGGAAAAGACTCTGATGCTGGGAGGGATTGGGGGCAGGAGGAGAAGGGGACGACCGAGGATGAGATGGCTGGATGGCATCACAGACTCGATGGACGTGAGTGTGAGTGAACTTGGGAGTTGTCGATGGACAGGGAGGCCTGGCGTGCTGCGATTCATGGGGTTGCAAAGAGTCGGACACAACTGAGCGACTGAACTGAACTGAAAATAAAGGTAGGGATTGGTGGAGAGCAGAGGGATGAGGTAGGTGGATGGGAAAAAGAGACCTTTCCATGGCTTGTTTGCAGTGAGAGATTCTGGTTGACCCATCCCAGACAGGGCCTGGGCAGAGTAGGGGAGAGAATGGTGCAAAGCTCTTGCCTTCTTCTTCTTCCCTTCCTGCTCCAAAACACTGGGTTTGGTATCCACAGGCTGAACCCACCCTTACCCCTTCAAATCTTGCTCACTCTGTCCATTAAGCTTATTCAGCGACAGCACTCAGACTCTCACACCAAAGCTGATCTGAACCCAGAGCTGGGGTGAAGCCTCAAATGGCCACCATTTGATTATTTTTCCATGTAGCTCATGGTCTTGCTTTGACACTATTTTTACCAATGCATATAAAGAGGTTTAATGTGTGATACTTAGATATACCCCCAAAAGTTTAAAATTTAACATAAGTACCACCTGTATGCCCACCACCCAGGTTAAGAAACAAACTTTTACCAATAGAATTGAAACTTATCACACTCTCTCCTCCCTCTCCTCAAAAAAATCTGAATTTGGGGTCCATCCTATATATCTATTGGGATTAAATTTGGCTACAAATCAGAGAAACCCCCAAACAGCTGCTTAAGCAGGATAGCAGTTCATTCACCTTTTTAAAAAGAGCTGGAGAAAAACCGTTCGGGGCTGCTGTGGGAGCTGCATGATACTCAAGGACCAGCTGTGCTGTGTGCCAACATCCACAGCACAACTTCCACCTCCTGGACTATGATAGCTGCAAAGATCCAGCCATTGGGTCTACTTTCAAGCCAACAAGAAGGAGAAGGGAAGGAAAGAAGGTGACTTCTTAAAACTGCTTACTATGATTACCACATATCCCATTGCCCGGAACTTGGTCACAAGGCAACACTCCGTTGCAAGAGAAGGTGGAAGATGTACAGTAGTTTCATTCCAGCTAGCCCTGTGCCCACTTAAAAACCAGGAGTCTCCTTCTAAGGAGGAAACAGAGAGTGAGATTGTGAGACACCCAGTAGTCTCTGCCACATCACATTCTTAATGAGAATACCATTTTAGTACCTTGAAATGTTGAAGATGCCTGTTTTTTGTTTGTTTGTTTTTGTTTTGGTAAAGAAAATGCAAATATGAATAATAAAGCACAATGAATTTTCACAAATGGATCAAGATATAGAATGTTACCAAAAGCCCAGAAAGCCCCCATTAAAATAGAACTCAATTAGAAAATAAAATGCCAGGTTAGGAGCTAGCTCTTTCTGTGTTGGCTCACGAGATTTTCGTTTGCATTACTCCTTGGTCTTACAGTGGAATATTCCTACTTTCCCTTCTGGAAGTCTGCCTCCTGATGAACAAGCTGAAGTTGCATTTCCCTTAAGAGAAATCCTGACCCACAAGGGCTATGTCCATGGATTTGGTTCTAAGCTGCATTAGCTACAGAGAACTTTTATTGTGCAACTATGACGTGTCAGTGGATGTACTGAATGAAGATGCCACCTTTTAATTTAATTTGTTTATGTCTGGCTGCTCTGGGTCTTCATTGCTGCACATGGGTTTTCTCTAGTTGTGGTAAGCGGGTGTTACTTGCTAGTTGCGGTGCGTGGGCTTCTCACTGAGTTGGCTTCTCTTTTTGTGGGGCATGGTCCCAGTGTGTGCAGGCAACTTTAGTAGTTGTGGCACATGAGCTAGTCGTTTTTGGCACACGGGCTTAGTTGCTCTGAAGCATGTGGGATCTTCCTGGACTGGGGATCAAACCCTTGTCCTCTGTACTGGCAGGCAGATTCTTAATCACTGGACCACCGAGAAAGCCCAAGAGGCTGCTTTTGATGCCGTCCACACTCCTGGATCTCCCACTGCCCGGGGTACGTAATGTCACCTGGGATAATACTGTGATGATTAAAAGAGAAAAAAAGTGGCCCAAGTGGTCTGTAAATATGAAACGACTTAAAGACATGGCCACGGGGCTTGCTGTTGGTCCTTTTCCAACAGGATCTGAGCTGTGAGCCCTCTGCTTCATGGACCGCAGCCTTCCCCTAGGTTTCTGGAACTCTCAGGCTGCCTACGTGCTCAGCTTCCATGCTGCCTTCTTCCCTCCCTCCCTTTCATACTGTGCCAGCCCATAATAGACTTAGTTCTTTTAATCTTGCTTCATCAATCATTTCTGTAAGTCAAGCCCCTGAAAATGTTTCCCCTGAACTCCCTCCAAACCGTATCTAAAACACTTACCTTCTGGTAAATGCATCATAGCCAATTCAGTCTGCCACTGCGGTCGTCCTTAGAGAAAGAGGATGTGGAAACTGCAGAGGAGGAGAAAAGGCAGGCGCTGGCTCTCTGTGGACTGCTGTGTCTCTTTTGTCAAGATGCTGAAACAGCATTGAAAAACCCTGCATGTAATCTACATTTTGGTCTTTACCATAGCAGTATAATCTGGTGGTTAAGGGTTTGGACTCTAGCTTGAGTGCCTGGTTTGATATCCTAGCTTCATCACTTGTTTGCTGTGGCCAAGTCACTTAACTTCTTGGAGCTCTGACTTTCTCAGCTATAAAATGGGAATGATGAGTGTTTACCTCACTAGGCAGTTATGAAAATTCAATGAGACAATGCATGCATGGAATTTAATGTGCTCCGGAGCTGTTAGCTGTTGATTCATCCTGTGGCCCACCCAATATCCAGTCTCTCCTTGTCATTATTAGCAGAACGCCGATTTTATGCTGGGTGCCAATACACCTTGGTTTTAGAAAATGATGATACTAATGTTTCCTGGCTTCCTTTGCACCCAGTACTCCTGTGAGACTGTTCTTGCCAAGGTGACATCAGCTGGAATCTCCAGTAATGCACCCAGGAAACTTTTAAAAGGAGCAGACTGAATTGGCAAATGCTTGTCTGCCCTTCTTCCCTTTCACCTTTTTCTTGTTTAGAGTGTGAGTGTGATGTCTGGAGCTTCAGCAGCTATTTTCTAACCATGAGCCAACTTTGAGGACTGGAGCCATATGCTCAGAATAAAGGAATAGAAAAATAAAAGGAGTCTGGAACTCTCCCAGATGATGCTGTGGAGCTACCATACTAGTCATGGAGGGCCTGCCTTCAGACTTCTCATTACCAAATGAATGAACAGCCCTCCCAATCTGCTTAAACTTTTACTTATCAGGTTCCTATGGTGGCTCAGAAGATAAAGAAACTGCCTGCAATGCAAGACACCTGAGTTGGGAAGATCCCCTGGAGAAGGGAATGTCTACCCACTCCAGTATTCTTGCCTGGAGAAATTCATGGACAGAGGAACCTGGCAGATGATAGTCCATGAGGTCACAAAGTATCAGACATGACTGAGTGACTAACACTTTATTACTAGCAACCATGTACAACTCCTAGATACTACAAGCATTAGGCTTCTTCTGATGAGAAACAACTCCAGTTAGAGCTGGGCAGGAGAGCATGAAGTGGTTTCCATATTGCATGCCACAGAAGCTGGGCAGTTCCATGGATCCCACTTCTCAGACTGGAGATTGGGAGTGGGGGTGTAGGGGACCCCATTGCCTCTTTCTACCCCATCTTTTTTCCAACTTTCATTTCAATGTGCTGGAGGGGAAGAGGAGACCCACTTAGCTTTCATTTAAAGAACAGATTTCAGGGCAAAAAAGTAAAAGGTTTAGAAACCAATGTTCTTTTCCAACCCCCTCATTTTACACACGAGTGATCTGAGGCCCCAAAAGGGAGGTCACTTGCCCAGTCGAGCTCAGCCAGGCAGAGCCAAGAGGAGAACCCAGGTTTTTGCTCTTTCTGGGTGCCCTGCCAAGTGCTGGAACTGCCACAAAAAAAAAAAAAAAAAAAAAAGGCAGCAGATCCAAAGAGTTTACAATGTCTGACGAAGCCCCAACCCTCTGAGCCCTGATCAGCTGCCGGCTTAGGAGAATGGCCAGACCTCTCCAGTTTGAACTAATGAGGGCTGGGAATGCCCTTTCAAGGATCTAGGCAGCCAATGTGCCCTCCTGCTGAGAAAAATTTGGACCTGTTTCCTCTTCTAAGTAATTCATTAATTGTTTGTTTATTTTTTTTTAAAACACACACACTGGATGCAAAGGAGGTAAATGGATGGTGTGAAATCCTCAGTACATGGAGTTCTTTGTCCCTGTTCCTGTAGTTCTCCTTTTCAAAATGCTGGCTTCATCAATTCAAGATCAATGGCTGTTAAGTTGCAGCTGTAAACAGCGCCTCTTTCAAGGTCAATTAGAGAGCAGCCCAGTTAGAGAGCAGCCCAGTATTCTACAGCAGGAGGTTGACTGTGGGAGGAGCAGCCTGGAGGGCCTGGGAGCACGGAGACTGCTATACCTGGCTGGAGGCCCTGTCCTTGCAGGGTTTCCCTATTCAGGCACACTTTATCTACTCAGTAGAAAATAAATGACCCCTTGGGTGGAACTGGTGGCTCAGTGGTCAAGAATCCGCCTGCCAAGCAGGAGATTTCGATTCCTGAGTTGGGACCGTCCCCTGGAGAAGGAAACGGCACCCCACTCCAGTACTCTGGCCTGGGAAATTCCATGGACAGAGGAGCCTGGTGGGCTACAGTCCATGGGGTCACAACAGAGTCACATACCACTTAGCAACTGAATGACAACACTGGGTGGTATAATAACAATTCAGAATATCTCATTCTAGGACTTTAACTAGAAACTCTTTTCCTTCGCCCTCCAGGCCATCCAACCGTCCATCTACCTAGCAGTACGTATCAAGCACCTACTCATGGTCTAGCCCTGGTCCTGAAGAAGACAGGCAAGGTCCTCATTTGCAGCTTATTTTGCGGGCTACGGGGAGAGACTGAAAACCAGCACGTTAACAAGCAAACAAACAACAGAGCCTGTGGAAGCCACCCGGAGGAGGCCACAGGGTACCTCCTCCAGGACAGCCAGGACAATAGAGCTCTCCCCGCTCTCCCCCAGAACCTGCAGTTCAGGCAACCCAAGTTTGATCCCCGGGTCAGGAAGGTCCCCTGGAGAAGGGAATGGCAACCCACTCGAGTATTCCTGCCTGGAGAATCCTATGGACAGAGTTGCTGGGCAGGCTACAGTCCATGAGGTCACAAGAGTCGAACATGACTTACCAAATAAACCACCACCATAACTGTCTTCTAACTATCATATCACGCAGCCTTCAGTTCAGGCCAATTCAGTTCAGTTGCTTAGTCATGTCCGACTCTTTGTGACCCCATGAATCGCAGCACGCCAGGCCTCCCTGTCCATCACCATCTCCCAGAGTTCACTCAGACTCACGTCCATCGAGTCAGTGATGCCATCTCATCCTCTGTCATCCCCTTCTCCTTCTGCCCCCAATTCCTCTCAGCATCAGAGTCTTTTCCAGTGAGTCAGCTCTTTGCATGAGGTGGTCAAAGAACTGGAGTTTCAGCATCATTCCTTCCAAAGAACACCCAGGACTGATTTCCTTTAGAATGGTTGCATCTCCTTGCAGTCCAAGGGACTCTCAAGAGTCTTCTCCAACACCACAGTTCAAAAGCATCAATTCTTTGGCACTCAGCCTTCTTCACAGTCCAACTCTCACATCCATACATGACCACAGGAAAAACCAGAGCCTTGACTAGATGGACCTTAGTCAGCACAGTAATGTCTCTGCTTTTGAATATGCTGTCTAGGTTGGTCATAACTTTCCTTCCAAGAAGTAAGCATCTTTTAATTTCATTGCTGCAATCACCATCTGCAATGATTTTGGAGCCCAGAAAAAAGTCAGCCACTGTTTCCCCATCTATCTGCCATGAAGTGATGGGACCGGATGCCATGATCTTAGTTTTCTGAATGTTGAGCTTTAAGCTAACTTTTTCACTCTCCTCTTTCACTTGCATCAAGAGACTCTTTAGTTCTTCTTCACTTTCTGCCATAAGGGTGGTATCATCTGCATATCTGAGGTTATTGATATTTCTCCTGGCAATCTTGATTCCAGCTTGTGCTTCCTCCAGCTCAGCATTTCTCATGATGTACTCTGCATATAAATTAAATAAGCAGGGTGACAATGTGCAGCCTTGACGTACTGCTTTTCCTATTTGGAACCAGTCTGTTGTTCCATGTCCAGTTCTAACTGTTGCTTCCTGGCCTGCATACAGGTTTCTCAAGAGGCAGGTCACGTGGTCTGGTATTCCCATCTCTAGAAGAATTTTCCACAGTATATTGTGATCCACACAAAGGCTTTGGCATAGTCAATAAAGCAGAAATATATGTTTTTCTGGAACTCTCTTGCTTTTTCGATGATCCAGCAGATACTGGCAACTTGATCTCTGGTTCCTCTGCCTTTTCTAAAACCAGCTTGAATATCAGGAAGTTCACGGTTCACGTATTGCTGAAGCCTGGCTTGGAGAATTTTGAGCATTACCTTAGGAGCGTGTAAAGTGAGTGCAATTGTGTGGTAGTTTGAGCATTCTTTGGCATTGCCTTTCTTTAGGATTGGAATGAAAACTGACCTTTTCCAGTCCCATGGCCACTGCTGGCATATTTGCTGGCATATTGAGTGAAGCACTTTCACAGCATCGTCTTTCAGGATTTGAAATAACTCAGCTGGAATTCCACCACCTCCACTGGCTTTGTTCGTAGTGGTGCTTCCTAAGGCCCGCTTGACTTCACATTCCAGGATGTCTGGCTCTAGGTGAGTGATCACACCATCGTGATTATCTTGGTCATGAAGATCTTTTTGCACAATTCTTCTGTGTAGTCTTTTCACCTCTTCTTAATATCTTCTGCTTCTGTTAGGTCCTTATCATTTCTGTCCTTTATTGAGCCCATCTTTGCATGAAATGGTCCCTTGGTATCTCTAATTTTCTTGAAGAGATCTCCAGTCCTTCCCATGCTATTGTTTTCCTCTATTTATTTGCATTGATCGCTAAAAAGGCTTTCTTATCACAATTCTTCTCCTCCTCCACCCCTGCCTCTTTCAGCAAGCCCTTAACTTACTAAAGCTCACTTTCCTAACCTATAAGTCAGCGATAACACTATCTTACTCATGGAATTGTTAAGAGGATTTTTTAAAGTGATGCTGAGCACATTTCTGGCATGGAGTAGGGGCTCTGTGGATGGTGGCTGAATCTGCCTTGAGGCAGGGAGTCTCACTAAGAGTTCAGGAGGCTGGATTGAGACACGGGCATGGAGGGTCTTCCCTAGGCAGGGAGCCTTGGGGATGAGAACAAGGGCTGGGAACGATGTTGAAATGCAAAGATAGGTGGGCCTGCACCACTACCTAGGCAGGAGTGGGGACAGCGATTCAAGGGGGCAAGAAACTGGGAGAAGCTTGGGAGACTTGCTGAGAGTGGTGCCATTGACAAGACTGGGGACCCCAGGGATGCTCAGTTTGGGGATGCCAGTGGACCACCGGGTAGGCCTCAGGAGACATCTGGATAACTGGGAGTTAGCCACATGGTGGTAGTCATGGCAACAGTGGCTGGCAGGCTGCTGAAGGAGACATCTGCTGTTTCTCACTGTCCAGCACATGCACACACAGCTCTTCTAAGAGCTGCTCCCCCTTCATGTCCACTAGGGCCATCTGGCAGGACCACTGAGCCCTGCCCCGCAATATACGAGGATACACAACACAATCCTAGCACACAACTCGCTTGGCTACATGACTGCTCCAGTGATGAGGCTATGACCCAACACAGGGTGCTCAGAGCCCTGCCTCGGGACTGTTAAGATGCAGGTGGAGGAGAAGGGCTTGGTTTTTTAGTCCCAGAGTGGGAAGAAATTGAGGGCTGCCGGGTAACAGCCTCTGTGGTGTGTGAAAAAGCTAATTTTAAGGAGCGAATAAGCCAAGCAGAGTTGAAAAATAAAGAATTCTGACAGCAGCATGCTCTTGATCCCAGTTCACCCAAATCCACAAAGCTGCTGTGCTTCCTTGAGTTCTCTGAACTACTCCAGGCATGTAAGTCTCTAAATTCCCTTTTTGTCCAACTTGGCTTAAGTTGGGTTTCTGTCACTTGCAACCCAGAGTTTCTTGGCAACCTCTCTTCTCAAAGGCAGAAAGATTACATAGCTGTAGCTTTTAACACTTTACTATTCATGGACCCATTTGAGAAGTAGATGAAAGCTACAGATGAAATGCACAAAATGTTATCTACAATCTAAGGTCCCAGCCTGGGGTGTTAGAACCCCTGGGATACAGGAAACAGCAGAGAACCTAGGCTGACCACTGCAGGCCAGTTCCTTTCAGAAGGCCAGGGGAGAGACTATGGCCAGAGGAGAAGCAAGGATGTAAGATGGAAGGAGAACCAGGAAGGGGCATCATGGTGGAAGCCAAGGACGGAGTGTTCCAAGAGGGAGGTTGCTACCAGTGGCTGACTGAGGCCATGAAAGGCCATGAAATTTGGAAGCAGCTGAGTGGATGGTGATTGCAGCCATGAAATTAAAAGATGCTTACTCCCTGGAAGAAAAGTTATGACCAACCTAGACAGCATATTAAAAAGCAGAGACATTACTTTGCCAACAAAGGTCTGTCTAGTCAAGGCTATGGTTTTTCCAGTGGTCATGTATGGATGTGAGAGTTGGACTGTGAAGAAAGCTGAGCACCAAAGAATTGATGCTTTTGAACTGTGGTGTTGGAGAAGACTCTTGAGAGTCCCTTGGACTGCAAGGAGATGCAACCGTTCTAAAGGAGATCAGTCCTGGGTGTTCTTTGGAAGGAATGATGCTAAAGCTGAAACTCCAGTACTCTGGCCACCTCATGCGAAGAGTTGACTCATTGGAAAAGACTCTGATGCTGGGAGGAATTGGGGGCAGAAGGGGACGACAGAGGATGAGATGGCTGGATGGCATCACCGACTCGATGGACGTGAGTCTGAGTGAACTCCGGGAGATGGTGATGGACAGGGAGGCCTGCCATGCTGCGATTCATGGGGTTGCAAAGAGTTGGACACGACTGAGCGACTGAACTGAACTGAACTGAGTGGATGTTATAGGGAGCTCAGCAAGTGAAGCATGGGGAAGGTTCACGGAAGCCAGGTTGGAAGATATGTAAGAATGAATGACGCTTGGAAACACCATGAAGTGAAAGCCTGCCAGCCTCCTCTGTCCATGGAATTCTCCAGGCAAGAATACTGGAGTGGGTTATCATTCACTTCTCCAGGGTATCTTCCAAACCAAGGAGTCGAACCGGGGTCTCCTGCATGGCAGGTGGATTCTTTACCAGCTGAGCTACCAGGGAATTTGGGAAATGAGCCAGATACAAATGGCCACGTATTCTATGATTATGTATATATGAACTGTCCAGGCTAGAATAGGTGGATCCAGAGACAGAAGTTTAGTGGTTGTCGGAGACTGAGGAAGGGAGGAATTGGGAGTGACTGCTGATGGGTATAGGGTTTCTTTTTAGTGTAATGATAGTATTCTAGAATTAGATAGTGCTGATGGCTTCACACTATAGTGAACACACTAAAACCACTGAATTGTACACTTTAAAAGAGTGACTATTATGGTATGTGAATCATATCTGAGTTTTTTTTTTAAAGGAGTGGGTAAAAAGGATGGGAAACAGCAAGAGTAGACCCTCCTCCAAGGAGCTTAGCATGGAATCCAGGAGAGCTGGGCAGCACATGCACACAGGTAGCAGGACCAAAGGAATGGATTCTCAGGATGAGAAGTCCTGGCTGCAGCGAGAAGGTGAGTGCGAAAGGCAAAATACGCACGTGCATGCTCAGTGGCTAAGTCGTGTCCTACTCTTTGCGGCCCCATGGACTAGCCCGCCAGGCTCCTCTGTCCGTGGGATTTCCCAGGCACGAATGCTGGAGTGGGTTGCCACTTTTCTCCAGGGGGATCATCCCTACTCACGGGTCAAACCCACGTCTCCTGCATCTCCTGCATTAGCAGGCAGATTCTTTACCACTGAGCCACCTGTTAAGCCCGTGCAAAATATGACACACACACCCTACCCCACCCGCCCCCACCAAATGTTCCTGACTTAATCCCTGGAACCTGGAAATATGTTACCTATCATGACAAAGGGGAATTAAGGCTTCAAATGGAATTAAACTTGGTAATCTGCTAACCTGAAAATTGAAAGATTATCCTGGATTATATGGATGGGACCAAAGTGATCACAAGGGTCCTTAAATGTAGGAGGAGGCAGAAAGAACAGTGAGTGATTCAATAGGAGAAAGACATAACAAAGCTACTGCTGGCTTTGCAGGTGGACGAAGAGGGGGCCGCGAGTCAAGGAACATGAGCAACTTCTAGAAGCCAGAAAAGATAAGGGAAATGGATTCTCCCCCAGACCCTCCAGAATGAAGAGCAGCCTGGCTGACACCTTGATTTTGGCCCAGTGAGACCTGTATAAGACATCCGACCTAAGAACTCTAAGATACATTCACACTGTTTAAGTTTTGGGTACTTTGTTGTTCCACAGAAAACTAATACTGTAAGATATTCCAGTAAGAGATGATTAAAGTCAAGTCAAGTGGATGTGAGATGGTGGTGATATAGGAAGAATCGGCTGAGAGTCACCTGACATGTGAAACCCCAAGCTGCCACTAAACTGACAGAAAGAGAGAGAAATCAACCCTGGCCAACCCAAGAGAAAATACCAAATCCTTACTGAAAGTATTGTGCTAAGGCTCTCAGTCGTGTCTGACTCTGCAGCCCTGTGGATTGTAGCTACCAGGCTCCTTTGTCCATGGTATTCCTCCAGGCAAGAATACTGGAGCGGGTTGCCTTTTTTCTCCTCCAGGGGATCTTCCTGACCCAGGGATGAAAGCCTACCACTAGCACCACCTGGGAAGCCATTGCTTAGAAAATTAAACAAGAATCCAAAATAAGAGGCAAGACCAAGTTAACAGAGAACACAATCACGGTCATGCCACAAGAAAAGCTTGATTGAGACATCACTCTTGGCACCAGGAGACACTCCCGGTCACAGTCATTACACCAGCAACAGCGGCTACCAGCCGGAATAGCCTCTGCCTCTTTGGGTCACTCGAGATTCCAGGTTCCCGGGGAAAGAGACAGTGGCCAGCACAGTTAAGTGCTGCCCCCTCGTGGACAGGAACGAAGAGACGCCCTCTGCTGGGCTTGGCCTTTCTCGGGGAACTGGAGGCTCCGCCTCCCACCTTAACCCATCCTGTGGGAGAATGTCTCCTAGTACCAAGCAGTTTCACACGCTGCTGCTACTGCTACTAAGTCGCTTCAGTCATGTCCGACTCTGTGCGACCCCATAGACTGCAGCCCGCTAGATCCCCTTAAAAGGTCTAAGGTCCCTTGACTTCAGATAATTACCGTGGATGGGGAATTCCTTGGCAGTCCAAGGGTTAGGACTTGGCACTTTCACTTGGCGTGCGTTCAATCCCTGGTCTGGGAACCAAGATCCCGGAAGCGGTGCGAGGCAGTAGATGTAAACAGAGATCGATATAAATGGATAGATAATTACTATGGAATGTTCCTGCTGGAAAAGACTTTTGAGCTCTATGATGCAGCACTCCTCTTTGGGAAGCTCAGAGGGACTGGTCCCCAGCGGAGCTGGAACTAGAACACAACCTCCCAGCTCCTTTCCAGTGGTTCTCTGCCCCTACTGCACTGTCCTCCAGCCTGCAACTAGCCTGCTCCAGGGTAGCTCCGGAGAGGAGGCGGGTGTTGCCATGGCAACCGAAAATCACAGCTTTTCCAAGACTGGATGGATTTCTTGAACTGTCATACTTTTCTAAGGAGAGATGAGTAGTATCTCTATGTGATTTACTCCTTCTACCTTTGTTAACATAACTTTCAAGTGATTACATTAACAGTTCAGCAAAACATCCCTTTGCCTCGTTCTGTATATTCGTTCTGAGAATCTGATTGCCCCAGGGACAGACAGGTTACAGAGCACCACTCAAGGGCCTCTGGGCAGCAGGGGGCCACAGTGCCTGGGGTGAGAGGACGAAGAGGAAGCAGGAGGGGACCTGGGCAGGCAGGAAGGGAGCTGGGACTTCTAGTGAATTCATTACTTTTCAGCAAGCTGGCCAGGCAGCACTGCATCTTGGCTGGACAGGGCAATTAAACAGCTTCCCGAGCTCCTAATGAGTCGCTTTCTTGAGATTTAAGCTGCCCTCGGAGTTTCCCAAGGGAATTTATTCTCAAAAGTGGCCTCCCCTGGATGCACCTGGTCCACTTCCACTGGGTTTGGCCAGTTGGTTGGAAACCGGGAATTCTGGGTTCAGAGCCACAGCCTGTAATTTGCAAGGGGTGATCAGTTGCACAATTCAGCCCTAACTCCAGCACTCATAATCAATCATGCCTGCCAAAGACTCTTCCCTTTGTGGGGGCAGCTCAGGGGTCTGCTTTCTCATAAACCTCTTCTAAGATGCCCATAGAGGGTCTACGATGCTTTGTACCTACTTCACCAGGAGTTGGACACAGCCCCAAAGGCAGGATTTATGACTGACTAGGAGTCAAAGCTCTGTCCTAGGGCAGAAGCTAAACCAACCAGACTCTCTCCTGGGGTACTGAGAGCTGCAGAAAATTGTTACTAAATATGAGCATGAGCAGTGGAACGATTTGCTGAGAGGAGGGGAACGATGCTGGAGGGAGAGGAAGACTCCTCTAGTGGAAAATGGCCCACTTCCATCTGACTGACTCAAGTCAGAAGGACTCCGCCTTTGCCTCACACTGAGAAGACATATGTGTGTCTAGTTGCTCAGCTGTGTCCAACTTTTTGTGACCCCAGGACTGTAGCCCACAAGGCTCCTCTGTCCATGGGGATTCTGCAGGCAAGAATACTGGAGTGGGTAGCCATTCCCTTCTTCAGTGGATCTTCCCAACCCAGGGATTGAACTCGGGTCTCCGGCATTGCAGGCAGATTCTTTACCATCTGAGCCACCAGGGAAGCCCCGAGAAGACATATGAGATCTAGAAAAATTCAAGAACTGTCCTCAGTTCCTCACTTTAGTTTTACCATGGAACATGGGCAGGGTCAAAATAGCCTCCTTTGAAATAGAGTGATCTTGTACATGTTTGGTTTCACCAAATTATGATTTGTTTGTCCATAGGTCCATCTCTCCCAAAAGACTATGGGCTTATGGATTGAAACTGAGTCTTACTTATCTCTGGAAGCCTAGCGTCAATGTCCCAGTTACGTACTGCTACATAACTATCCCAAAACTTACTCACTTCAAATAACACTCATTTCACATCATGATTTTGTGAATCAGGAATTTATACAGGAGTCATCTTGGTGATTCTTCTGTTATACACAGTCTCAACTGGGGTGACTCAGTGACATTCAGCTGGCCACTAGCTGGGCTGGAGAGTCCAAGACGACTTCTCATATCACTGGTGCTGCAGTGGGATGGCTGGAGGATTGGGCTCAGCTGGGACCCTCTCTCTAGTCCCAGAAGTGTAATCAAAAGCAAACATTTCAAGAAGACATAGGCTGAAAGAGGCTCTGAAGACCTATCATTAGAAGTTCCCAAATATCATTTCAGCTGCATCTTATTAGTCAAGCACATCAGTAAAAGCAGGTCAGATGCTAGAAGGAAATTTGATGCTACTTGTTGAGGGACAGCATTCACGAACTGGAAGGGAAGACGTTGGTGGTCATCCTCCTTATACATGATCTACCACAGCCTAGTATAGTAATTGCCAATAAATATTAATGGATAAATGAATTAATATGAAAACAGATTAGCCCTACTTAGTTCACACAGATGATGGAGTGGTTCAATGAATACAAAGCACATGAAAAATGCTTTCCAAACCATCAAGTGCTACAAAGAAATAAAGGTTTATCTTAGGAGAAAACTATGAAGCTTACTCTATTTACAAATGCATGTTTGCAGGGTTCTTTCTGGGCTCTCCCTTCCCACACAGAGATTCATACAGACATCACTAATCAATCACAGCTCTTGTCCACTGATGCTGTACACAGTCTCAGAATCCTTCTCAACTCAACACTCCAGTCACCCAATACAAATTGGTCAAAGTTATCATGGGAGTTGAAACCTCTTTACTATCAACTTTTTGCCCAAGTTCCTACTGCTAACCCACCCCCAAAGAGTCCAGGCCCTTAGTTTCTTAAAACATACACACAAACTATTTCCTTTTTAAATAGAAAAACATAAAGTTTAAGTCCTGAAGAAGATGAAATAGCAGACACCATCACCTTCCAAAATCGGTTTTGTAATGGAAATAGACATTGATTAATGGCAGTGAGCTCTGCCACTGTGAATTATTTTAAAATAAATAACTGGATGTAAGAATAGTCATAAGACATTTCAAAAGGAGAGAATTTGTCTACCTTGACAAATTTTCCCCCGTGGAAACTGCATTTCAAGGTGAGGCAAGGCAAAACTTGTGCATCTTGATGAATGCAAGCTGAGCTGCCTGACCACCATCTGCCTCCACGCTCATCACCCACCCACTGATTCCCCTCACACCCACCCTGCTGGCTGTTCAGCCTTTTGGAAAATACATTTTGATGACTCAGCTAAAGTCCTTGAGGAAAGATAGAAAAATTCACAAAACAGCCTCTGGTTCTAACATGGCTTTCTGCCGTGTGATTGTTGATCCTGCAAGGCCAGCAGCAGGTCATGCCTCCCAGGGGGTGAGTGGTCCTGAAGACTGCTTCTCTTCCCTCCCCAGCCTCCAGTATTGCCCTGTTCTCAAGCAAGAAAACAAAAGGCTGAAACTGATAGAATTTGGGGAGGCCAACTAGACAGCTGTAGGTCACAGGATTTGGAATAAGGAGACGGGTTCCAGTCTCTGGGAGGTTGGGCTTCCAATGGCTCAGCAGGTAAAGAATCCACCTGCAACAACGGGGACATGGGTTCCATCCCTGGGTCAGGAAGATCCTCTTGAGAAGGGAATGGCAACCCACTCCAGTATTCTTACCAGGAATATCCCATGGACAGAAGAGCCTGGCGGGCTAGGGACCATGGGGTCACAAAGAGTCAGACCCGACTGAAGCGGCTGAGCACAGCACAGCTCACTTATTAATCGCAGGTCAGTTTCCATCCCTGAGCCCATCTGCTCATCTGTGCAATGGGAGCTATACTAAGACTGGCCTCGAGGGAGCTGGACAGTTCAAAGGCAGTGAGAGATGGGAGCCGAGAGTGCTTTCTACACAACTGGGGCAGGAGCCACCAGCAGGATATGGAACCACAAATCAGACAGTCAGCTTTCCACGTCAGCATCCCAGCTTTCCCAAATGTGGAAAATCCAGGTCTGTAAAGCTGCCCTCCCCTTTGGAGAAGGAATCAGGCCATAGTGACTGGGATGATGCTTCATGGAGCTACGTTTCATGTCATCTGCTTAGAAACAACCCAAGTAGAGGAGTCCTAGCTGATCCTGCTGGTATCACACCTCGAGTTTCCTCATGAAGTGTTCCCAAGGAGTCCTCTAAAGTAGGCATGAGGTGTTATTGTTCTTGTGTTACAAAGGAGGCGACAAGGCACAGAGAGGTTAAGGAGCTTACCCAAGGTTCCCCAGATGGTAGACTTAGGATTCAAACCTACAGAATCCAGCTCCAGTGGCTTTAAACTCTAGGCTACACTACCTCCCCCAGAAGATGAGGGCGGCTGGAAAGAAGTTGGGACCAAGCAGCTCACTCAGAAAGGGTCTCTTTCCCTCTACTTGTTATACTTTGGGAGCAGTCTTTTTATTCTTATACTGCAGGGAAAATAAATGAGCCAGAGTCCCAGCAAAAAACACAGTTGACATCAAGCATCCGATGATGTCATTTACCTAAATGTTTTAAAACATACAGAAAACATGATATTTTTTTCTAGAGATTCAGACATACACAGCAGCACTGAGACATTCCTTAGAATGATAAACATCATCTGTAAGATTTACCTTGGTGGCAGGTGCATATTGGGTAGATGTACCCAAAAGGCTTCAAATATATCTATAATTCTGCAAATCAGTTTCAGTGATGAGAACATGAACATTCAGTAAATCCCTATGCCTTTCTGAATGTTTGAGATATTTCCTAATTTAAAAAATAACTTTCTGCCTTAGAATACTAACATCTCAGTATTGACATCTGATTCATTTGTTGCCCCTTAGGTTATATATCAGCTCCCATTTCTTTGTCAGCTGATGATCAGATTGCCTTGAGCATCTGCTAATAATAACATCAATAACAACAGTAACTAACACTTATTGAGAGCTTAGCATGTGCCAATATGTGCTTCCCTGGTGGCTCAAACAGTAAAGAATCTGCCTGCAGTGCAGGAGACCTGAGTTCAATCCCTGGAGAACTTCTGGAGTCAGGAAGTTCTCCTGGAGAATGGAATAGCTACCTCACTCCAGTATTCTTGCCTGGAGAATCCCATGGACAGAGGATCCAGGTGGGCTACAGTCCATGGGCCTGGCAAGATTCAAACACAACTGAGCAACTCACACACACACATACACACACGTACCAATTTTGTGAAATGCTTTTTAAATATCAACTCAGTATTCCCAGCAACTTTGTAAGGTAGGAACTGTTATTAGCCCCATTTCACAGGTGAGGAAGCTCAGGCTTAAAGGAACTGGAGCATGTCTATGGTTCCTCAGATAATATGCTACAGAGCTGAGATTTGAATCCATTACTGCCTGACTCCAGAGCCCGATTTTGAACAAAACGCAGGTGCTAGGGGAGGGGAGAGGCAAGTAGGAAGAATGACGTGGCCCCCAACTGCGAAGGACTTCCGGTCCACAGTGGACGCCGTGATGTCCTCATTTCCCTGAGTCACTGGAGGCGCTGCTAGCTGCAGCCCTCAGTTGAGCCCCTCTCCAGGACTTGCCCTGGGCTGAAAAGAGACGAGTGGCCCAAGATCACGCCTTCTTCCGGGACCAGCTGCCTCCAGTGACTCAGTGAGGGGTGGAAACGCCCAGTCTTTGCCCAGCTCTGAAAGCGCTCCCGTGTTGGCGCTCCTGGAGGTTGGCTGCCCAAGGTTGCCGGCTGCAGCTCATCTTCTCACTCTGCCCATTCCTGCACCTGCTACTCCCCCGTGAGCCCCGGCATGAGAGCATCTCCAGTAAACTGCATGGTGCGAGAGCCTGCTTCCCAGGGAACTGGCCTGGGACCCCATCCGACAGGGGAAGAAAGGACACAGGGACAATTCCACACCACACTGAAAATATCCCAGGGAGAGGGCTAGAAGGGCCCGAGGAGCTACAGAGCCTTCCTGGAAGAGACGAAGATTCAGCTGAACTTTGAAAGGTAGGGAGAATGAGAATATTTCTATTTGGTCATAGAAAGGAATGAAGTTCTGACACACGCTACGATACCCAGAAACCTTGGGAACATTACGCTAAGTGAAAGAAGCCAGGCACAAAAGACCACGTGTACGATTCCATTTATATGAAATGTCTGGAACAGGGAAATCTATTCAGAAAGGAAATAGATTATGGGTTGTCTAGGGCTGGTAGCCTGGGGCTGAGGGGAGTGGGGAAGTGATGGCTAAAGCTCATCGGATTCTTTTTAAGGTGATGAAAATTTTCTAAAATTAACTGTGAAACATTGCACATACTGGTGAATATACTAAAAACGATTTTATCTTACACTTTTGGTGGATTGTGTGGTATGTGAATTGTATCTCAATAAAGCTGTTGTTTGTTTTTTTTTTTAAGAGGAGAATCTGGAGGAGAGTGGGAGAATCGCAAATGGGCAAAACCACAGGCAAATACGTGGAGACTTACATGAATGTGTGTGGGTGTGTGTTGGTGTGATGAGAAATAGTAAAAAACAAAGGTGGCAGGAGGCTGTGGCCAAATAAGGAAGGTCAGAAGTCCCTCCAGAGAGGAAGTTCATCTTGGAAGGTCTGGGAGTAGTGACATGAACATGATGCTACCTTCCCCTCCTTCTACATTTTGTGACTGCTTTGTAACATTTTTTTTCTTCCATTTTATTCAGACTACACGTTGCCATAATTTTAATTTCAAGAATCTCAGAGGTCTCCAGGCTTCCGATTTCTCCATCTCAAAGGCAGCCACTAAGGAGATCAGCCCTGGGATCCCTTTGGAAGGGATGATGCTAAAGCTGAAACTCCAGTACTTTGGCCACCTCATGCAAAGAGTTGACTCATTGGAAAAGACTCTGATGCCCTGAGGGATTGGGGGCAGGAGGAGAAGGGGACGACCGAGGATGAGATGGCTGGATGGCATCACAGACTCGATGGATGTGAGTCTGAGTGAACTCCGGGAGTTGGTGATGGACAGGGAGGCCTGGCATGCTGCAATTCATGGGGTCGAAAAGAGTCGGACACGACTGAGTGGCTGAACTGAACTGAACTGAACTGAAACTCTTTGCTTGGTGATACTTTTGCTACATCTGAAGTTGTACCATCCTGGGAAAGGAAGTTAACCAGCCAACAGAGATGTCCTCAGCTTTGCTTGGAATCCCAGTTGCTCTCTCTCCTGCTAGATCAGGTCCAGAACAGCTAAGCCAAACAACTTAAAGGGGGAATCCAAGAATAGCAGCCTTCAGAGATGGGGCTTCAGAAACCCAACTGTTTAATTAAAATATGAAGTCACGGTATACTTAGCTTTTGATCAACGTGCCTGTCCTGTTCCATTTTAAATCCCAGTGCTGGTGGCTCTGCCCAGCTTGGGAAGAGGTTCTGCCATCTGGTGTAGATCAGTACTGACATCCAGTGGTCGCAGAGAATTCTCTACCTGAAGCTTTCCATCTCTGTCTTCCCAGAATCCAGTGGGTGCTCACCCAAGGAAAGGAGGAGCTATGGAAGCTTACAGCTACCAATAGGTGCTGTTAACTTGGAAAATAGTGTGATCTGTAGCCAGAGGCCAAGCAACTCAATCCAAAGCCTTGCCAGTTTACAAGATGCCCAGGGGTTATCTGAATGACGACCCTAGAGTCATAGGGAGAAAATGGGGCCATCACTGGCAATGCAGTAAGACCATAAAAAGTTAAAAAGAGCCACAGGGCCTTGAAAAACACACTGGGTTTTAAGTTAGAAAGCTTGGTTCAAGGGACTTCCCTGGTGGTCCAGTGGCTAAGACTTTGCACTCTCAATGCAGGGCACCTGGGTTCAATCCCTGGTCAGGGAATTAGATCCCACAGGCCACAGCTAGGAGTTCAAATGCTGCAGCTAAAGATCCTGCAGGGCACAGGGAAGATCGAAGGTCCCACATGCTGCAGGTAAGACCCAGCACAGCCAAAGGGAAAAAACCTTGGTTCAAGACCTGCTGCTCTGTGTCACCTTGAGCAAGCCCCTTAAACTCTCTGTGCTTCAGCTTCCTCACCTTCAAAGTGAGGCTGGTGCTACCTTCTCAGCCAGCTTCATAGTGCTGGGGTAAGTGTCATATGAGAATGTTTGCAAAGCATTTTGTAAGCTGCGAAATGCTGGACAGCTGGGGCTTCTAGGATGAAATGGTGATGGACAGAGTAGGGCAAACAGGAGCTGGTAAATACATGTTGAGAAGTGACTCTGGAGGTTTGGACACATGACAAATAACACTTCCAATTTCCAATTTCATTGAGGCTTTGGAGACTCAGCCTTGGACTGCCAGGGTAACCTCATCAGAAAAGGGCATTCTACATTTTCCCCTGGACTCAAGTCTCTGAGAGTTGAGTAACTGCAGAGCCCATCTAACTTCAAAAATCGTATATCAAATAGGTTTTTAAAAATAGAATCATAACCCAAAGGAAAAACACAAAGCACCATTTCTTCTAGTGTTGAAGGGGGCTATTGTTAATGCCAGTTGTGCTAGTAGACTACACCCTTGTGCATTTCTTTTTTATTTTTCTCTTGTTTTTCCATTTATATTTGGCCTAGGGTTTTGGCAAGGAAGACTAGTCTTGCAAATGAATGGCTCTAAATGAAGTTATGAGATGACCAGAGATAGCGAAATGGGGTGTGCATAGGAGAGAAAATGTGGGAAGGTGATTTCGGAGACTTGAAGACCATTGTTCTGACTCTTTCAGTGCCAACAGATTTCATAAATTACCAGAGCAGAATTTTTAAAGCTTAGTCCAGTCTTTCTGCTGCTGCTCCTGCTGCTGCTGCCGCTGCTAAGTCACTTCAGTCATGTCCAACTCTGTGCGACCCCATAGACGGCAGCCCACCAGGCTCCCCCGTCCCTGGGATTCTCCAGGCAAGAACACTGGAGTGGGTTGCCATTTCCTTCTCTAATGTAAAAAAGTGAAAAGTGAAAGTGGAAAAGTGAAAAGTGAAAGTGTACTCTCAGTAGTGTCGTACTCTTAGCTACTTGAGCTTAGTTTGAAAGAACTATAAACCAATTATCCCCTGCTTCCTTGAGGTATCAGAGGGTGTCAAATACAAAGAAATAACTATGTTGCTGTGTAAGTATATTTGTCAAGGGAAAAAATTCTATTCTTGGCCTGCATGTGCTGCGTGCTAAGTTGCTTCAGTTGCAACCCTATGGGCTGTAGCCCACCAGGCTCCTCTGTCCATGGAATTCTCCAAGCGAGGATACTGGAGTAGGTTGCCATGCCCTCCTCCAGGGGATCTTCCTGACCCAGAGATCAAACCCTGTCTCCTCCTGCTTTGCAGGTGGATTCTTTACCACTGAGCCACCCGGAAAGTCCATTCTATCCCTGTAAGGGTTGTTTTGTTCTGTTTTGTTTTTTACAGTTTATAGAATTATAGGAAGGGCTGGGAAAAAGGTATAATTTCCAGTCACACAGCAGAATCAAGCCACAGGGAGCAGGTGCCTCTTCTGTTACCAGGAAACCACCTACTGAGCTGAGAGGACTGGAAGCCTCCCTCCCTTTTTTTTTTTTTTTTTTTTGGTGCCTGGCAAGATCTATTGCCATGACTCTAGATCCAGTTCATTGGAATGAGGCAGGTGCAGTTCCTTGAAAAGGGGGAGCAAACCTGAGAAAGAGAATAAGGGATGCTGACAAGTCATGATAAAAATGTCCATGACACCTCACAGAGCCATTGTGCAGATCAGCTGATAATGGGTACGGAGCTCCCACAACATGGCATTGTTTAAAGCCTCCTATGGGATGCTTCCTGTCGTTTGTAGACAGAGCCACTGGTAAAGCTCAGAAGCCAAGTGGCTGGGCAACCAACCCAGGACTGAGAGGCAGGCGTGGTTGGTTTGTAACTTGTGACCAAGGATGAATCACAAAACCTCACCAAGTTCAGTCCTATAAGGATTAAATGATGATATGTGCCTGCCACAATGTCTAAGGCTGTAGTACCTTCCTTCCAACAATTAGAATCATTATAGAAGAAGGATTTAGAAGCCCGATGGTGAAAGTCAGATTTCTAAAGATGTCAGCAGCTGGGCAAACTGAGTGGGACCCAATTGTCTAAGGGGGCGTGCGGGGAAACACTGATACCAAATCAGCCTTAACCTGGAAAAGTTTTAAGTTACTATCCATAGCAAAGAAATGCCAAAGGAAGTGTGAGTTCAGATGGGCATTTTTTTCCTTACTCAAGCCATTGTTCAGTTAATACCCCCCTTTTTTTTTTAAGTTGAATCTGATGTCAGTTCTTTGGGTTGCAGAGACCAAAACTGGGTAGGCAATGTGCATGGGGATTTCTTCAACTGTTTATCCACATCCTTCATTGGCCATAGGCCCATCACTGCATGCTGGGTGTACAACCTAACAAGACAGGTTTATTAGCATGGTGCCTCATGCCCCAGGTCTTCTAGGACTGGCCCCATTTCAAATAGCCTGCCCTGCTCTCTTCAGGAGCTCACTCACTCACTCTGCATCCCATTTTGCTTTCTTCATAGCACTTCTCTTTCTTCATAGTGTCCCTGTGTGTTCATTTCTTGGTTGACTTCTTTATTTTTCTGCTGCCCCCAGTAGGACATCAGCTGTTTAAGAAGAGCTCTCATCTCCCCAGATCATTACAACATCACCAGCTCTCAAAGCAGAACTGGCTCAGGGGGTCACTCAGCAATATTTATTGAACAGCACTGAACCGAATCAAATGACTGAAGAATTGTCAGACCATGTGGTCTGTTTTTCGTTTCCTGAGAGAGAGTCAAAGCACTTGAATTTGGAACTTCAATCCCATTGGGCCTCCATTTTATAGAGGAGGAAACATCCACAGAGGGTGAGTGGCTTGTTTGACATCAAGTGACAGAAAGGAACGGGACCAGGGCTCCCAGTCCAGCGCTCCTTCTACCCTAGAAACACGTGGAATGGTTAGATGCAGCAGAGCAGAGCAGAGCATCCATGAGGAGGTGCTGAGGTCAGAAGCAGTTAGGGAACACCAGAAGTCGCGCTTTGTTTTATTTGTTCGGTTCTGAAAGCTCTCTCTGGGAGCCTAAAGCAATTTCGATATAGATACTTCCAATTTACACAACTCTCTTCTGACACCATCTCCTACAGATGCTATGATCTTTCTTAAGATCCAGATAGGCTTTTAAAGACAACCAGCTCCAAGCCTGTGAAATGGCTTGATACAGTTTTGTTTCTGTGAGTCAGGACACTTTGGGTTGCAAATGCCAGAAATGCAACCAAAGTAGCTCAGACAAAAAGGTCTCTCATCCAACCACGGGAAGAGCTGCAGCAGGGCTACAGGAAAGACTGAAACCAGGAACTCCAGCACCACCTTTCCTCCGCCCGTTGAGTTAATCTCTATGCAGCCCAGTTTTCTCCATGAGCTGAGAACATGCGCACTCACATCTATCTCACATCTCGATGCTCCCACCTCCAAATAGTTTCAAATTTTTCATCTTTTTCCACTTTTTTAGAACTTTTTATTCTGAATTGGGGTATAGCTGATTAACAATGTTGTGATAGTTTCAGGTGAACAGCGAAGAGACTCAGCCGTACGTGTACGTGTATCCATTCTCCCGCCAACTCCCCCCCTCCCCAGGCTGCCGTATAACACTGAGCAGAGTTCCGTGTGCTCTACAGTAGTCCTTGTGGGTTAACCATTTTAAATATAGTAGCGTGTGCATGTCGCTCCCAGGCTCCCTAGCTCTCCCTTCCCCTATTCTCCCCTGGCCCCACCCCCTGGAAACCATAAGTTGGTTCTCTTAAGTTTGTGAGTCTCTTTCTGTTTTGTAAGTAAGTTCTTTTTTTTTTTTTTTCTTTTTTTTTAAAATTTGAGGCTAATTGGAGGCTGATTACTTTACAATATTGTGGCAGTTTTTGCCATACATTCACATGAATCAGCCATGGGTGTATATGTATTCCCCATCCTGACCCTCCCTCCCACCTCCATCCCCATCCCATCCATCAGAGTCATCCCAGTACACCGCCTTGAGCACCCTGTCTTATGTTCTAAATGGTTCCAAGTTTTTTAATTCCCAGGTAAGAACTCTGATGGGTCTAATCTGAGTCAGGTGCCAGCACTAAGCTAATCAATTGCTTGGTGTGGCACAGGCATGAGACTGCTCAGCCCAGACTTGGTCCTATTTCTGTGAGTTTCCTTCAGGGTTGTGATCTACATATCCCCATCATGGGTATCTCCCACAGTTTGATGCCTGATAATTTTGACCACCATGTTGCCTCTTCAGTTACTTCATAGCACTTAGTGGTTCATGCCCTTCAAGAGTTCAAACAAAACAAAACCCTCCAACTTGCTGCATTAAGTTTTAAGATGCAAATGGGTTGGCTGATTCTCAAGTCCCTGCCAACTCCTACCCGTGAGTGGTTTCTGGATGACAGTTGCTCTGTCGTCCTAACATTCTCCCCAGATGTGAACATCCCTCTGCTCTGTCTCCTAGGACCAGAAAACCAGGTACCCCAGAAGAAAAGTTATGACCAACCTAGACAGCATATTCAAAAGCAGAGATGTTACTTTGCCGACTAAGGTCCGTCTAGTCAAGGCTATGGTTTTCCCAGTAGTCATGTATGGATGTGAGAGTTGGACTGTGAAGAAGGCTGAGCACCAAAGAATTGATGCTTTTGAACTGTGGTGTTGGAGAAGACTCTTGAGAGTCCCTTTGACTGCAAGGGGATCCATCCAGTCCATTCTGAAGGAGATCAGCCCTGGGATTTCTTTGGAGGGAATGATGCTAAAGCTGAAACTCCAGTACTTTGGCCACCTCATGTGAAGAGCTGACTCATTGGAAAAGACTCTGATGCTGGGAGGGATTGGGGGCAGGAGGAGAAGGGGATGACAGAGTATGAGATGGATGGATGGCATCACTGACTCGATGGACGTGAGTCTGAGTGAACTCTGGGAGTTGGTGATGGACAGGGAGGCCTGGCGTGCTGCGATTCATGGGGTCGCAAAGTGTTAGACACGACTGAGTGACTGAGATGAGCTGAGCTGAGCTGAGAGAACCTAATGGGGCTGGAGAATAAGCCTGGCTGAAGAGGATGAAACTCTGTTGCACTGTGACCAGCAGGAAGAAACATGGCTTACAAGGGCAGAATTGGGCAGAAACCAGGTCTTCTAGCTCCCGCCACCAGCCTGCCATCCCTGAGAGCCTGAAACCTCTGAGGCCTCACTGTCCTACAAGTGGACACTTGGGTGTTCCCTGCCCATCTCTCCCTGCAGAGATGTGGGTGTCCCCCCTCCTGGTGGAGCCCAGGGGCTCCTGAAGACACAGGTCTGCGTGGATATGAGAGTCACACACCTAAAGGCTCCAGCCCCACAATGGTGCTCTGCCCTATGCCCTGTGATAAAGAGACAGTGAAAACCAAGGAAGCCAGCAGCACTTCCCATCCACAGGGATTAGCGCTCCTAGAAGTTACTGCTGAATCTTAACATGAAAAGCAGTGCAAGCAACCTAATGTCTCTGATGGTGGCTCTCAGGCTCAGGAAGACCTTCTGAATCTTAGAAGAAAACTGGGGGTCTGGTCTGGTGCCTCTGTAGCAGGATTTCGGGGTTTAGAAATGGATCCAGTTCTTCTCCACTCTCTCACGTGCCTGCATTTTACAAAGTCGTGCCTGAGATGCCTCTCTTGGGTGTATTTCTTTGGGATGTGGCCCTGGACTCGGTTTAAGAAGTGTACAGCAGTTAACTGGGTGGCAGTTACCTGCCATTTAGAGGGCAGACAAGATGTGGGAATGCACGCAGGAGGAATAAGGCCCCTAAGGACCAGGGAGGAGGTGATGCTGGAGCTAGGACTTCAGTAGCCTACTTAGAGGCATGGAGAGAGAGCATGGAGAAGGTATAGAGTATGGGACATTCTGGAAGATTCTTGACTAGGATATAGGATGTGAGGTCAAGGGTAAGCTTATGGTCATGAATGTCTTCTGACACATTTAAGCTGTACCTTCTAAGAACTGAACAAGCACAGACCACCTTCCAGGTGAGCTAACCATGACCAGAAAGAGGAAGGGACTTTTGAACCAGACATGCCCAGAGCAGAGCACAGTTTGGGTTTCTCTGCCACCCCCAGCAGACAGTGGCCCACTCACTTACCAGCTTCCTTACCACAGGCAGCTGCCTGGAGAAGGAGAAAGATAAGAACAGGGAAGGGCAACACGCAGATGGTCCACTCAAGACCAGCCCAACCCAGGAGGTGACTGGCAGCAGTTTGCAGGCTGGCCATGATCCATCAGCCCCAAGTTAGAGCTGATGGGGCCAGGACAGTATTAGAAGGAGGGCGGTGTTGGCCCAGGAGACTCCGTGCTTTGCCAGCAAGGCTTGAAGGACAGGGTTCAGGACCCCAGAAGGTTTATCACACCTGGACCAGAGGAAGCCCCTCCTTCATAGGCAGAGAGATTCCCCCGTGGAGGAAGAGTGATGGTTTGGTCAGAGTTGCCACCTGCCAATGCAGGAGACCCAAGAGACTCAGGTTCGATCCCTGGGTCAAGAAGGTCCCCTGGAGAAGGGAATGGCAACCCACTCTAGTATTCATGCCTGGAGAATCCCATGGACAGAGAAGCCTGGTGGGCTGCAATCCATAGTGTCTCAAAGAGTCGGACACTGGAGCAATTTCACATGAATGCATGCAAGCACTCAGGCAGCCCAGAGAGTCACCTGGCTGCTTCCTCAGCTCCTAGGAGCCACAGGGGCCCCCAAAGAAGCAGGCGCAAAATCAGCAGGAGTTGGTTATAACAGCTGCACCCTCCTGTCTGCTGTCTCTCTCCCCCTCCCTTTAGTAAAAGACGACTCTGCTGGTTAGTTTCTGGTTGCCGGTCATTGTTCCTGACTTGTCGTCAATCTCAAGGTATGCTGGGATGCTTTATATTTATTTGGTGTTGCTTGCTTAGGCATGCTGAATCGGCAATCCTATTAGCAGAATTTTGTTTTCATTGTGTTTGTGAAATGAAATAAAATAAACCGGCCCTGTCTCTAGGGAGCTCTGCCTGCCTCATTTCTCTGAACACTGTCAGGCTCCGGGGAGATCCTGTGAGGGCTTTCGATGCAGCCAAGGGTACACCTTTACCTTTGGTACTAAGAAGGCCTGGGAGGAAGGGTGGCTGGCTCCTCCAGCCAGGAAGAGAATCGTGGTGAAGAAGAGTCCTGACTGGCCACAGTGAAGGGGTCTTGCAGCTGATCATGGCCCACGGCTGTGGTGCCGGACAGGGCAGGTAAGGTAGGGAGATGGGTCCTAGTCCCAGTTCTGCCCTTCCAACCTGGGAGCCTTGCATGCTAAGTCATTTCAGCCGTGTCCAACTCTTTGCAGCCCTATGGACTGTAGCCTGCCAGACTCCTCTGTCCTTGGAATTTTCCAAGCAAGAATACTGTAGTGGGTCACCATTTCCTTCTCCAGGGGATCTTCCCGACCCAGGGATCGAACCCATGTCTGTTACATCTCCTGCATTGGCAGGAAGATTCTTTACCACTAGCGCCACCTGGGAAGCCCTGGGAGCCTTAAGCATATAATTCAAGCTCTGAGTGTCACTTCATTCATTTGCAAAGTGGGGAGAACAAGTTCTGCCTCATAAAGATTAAATGAAATCTCCTACACGTAATGCCTTGGCACGATGCCTGGTGCAGACACATCTGGTGAATATTTCTGTCCTTCCTTTTGGGGCATTGCATTCTATAGCGCTGTATGTTAGAGTGCTTTCTGATGGTGCAGGGAGAGGAGGGGACCTTTTATTGGGTCCTTTGGAGGGAATAATAAAGGTGTGGGAAAGGCTTTGAGAACCTGAAATATACATATGATTAATGAAACAAGAGGGCAGTGAGCTCTCCTGAAAGCTCCAAGGAAGTGATTTATTGCCCAGAAGCAGTGGTGCTCCAGCACCACTAATTGGGGAGCACTTTTCTGGGTCACCTTGACCATGCACTTGCCATGCTCCATGAATAGTGTTTGTGTCAGGATTTAAAAGAAGTTCATTCCTAGCTGGCCTTTGGGGCTGCCTGCTCCATCACTGTGAGCACAGGCTCTGTGCAAAATGCAACCCTCTTGCTTCATGCTGGAGAGAGACAGAGGGTGGAGAGACAGAGGGGTGGGACCTCCCCACTCAGTGAAAGGTTGAAAGTGAAAGTCACTTACTTGTGTCCAACCCTTTGAGAGGCCATGGCTGTACAATCCATAGAATTCTCCAGGCCAGAATACTGGAGTGGGTAGCCTTTCCCCTCTCCAAGGGATCTTCCCAACCCAGGAATCGAACCCAGGTCTCCCACATTGCAGGCAGATTCTTTACCAGCTGAGCCATAAGGGAAGTCCAAGAACTCTGGAGGGGGTAGCCTATTCTTTCTCCAGTGGATCTTCCCAACCCAGGAATTGAACCAGAGTCTCCTGCATTGCAGGTGGATTCTTTACTAACTGAGTTATCAGGAAAACCCTCAGTGCAAGGTTAGGACACATTTTAAGCAATTTTCATAGGGAAAAAAAAAAAAAACCTCCTGTAAACTCCCACTTGTAGGGAAATCTTGGTCCAGTCAGTACTGCAAAGGGATTTTACTTGATCAGTAAAAACTTCATGTTGAAAAAGGATTGTGAAAAAAAGCAGAGTACAAAGTTGTACTACATGCTGTATGATCCAAGCTATGTTGAAATGCATTTAAAAATTTTTTAAAGATGAAAACACCTTCTTGTGTCTAGTCAGTGGATGATCTTTTTTTTTTTGTCTTCTTCCTACTTTTCTTTTTTTTAAGTCATTTTTGACTTCGTTACAATATTGCTTCTGTTTTATGTTTTGGGTTTTGGCCAGGAAGTATGTGGGATCTTAGTACCCCAACCAGGGATTGAACTTGAACGCCCTGGACTGGAAAGTGAAGTCTTAATGACTGGGCCACCAGGGAAGTTCCCTTCCTACTTTTCTGTGTTTTACTAATTTTTCCATGAGCATTTTTATTTTTTTGGCTGTGCCACGTGAGATGTGGCATGTGGGATCTTAGTTCTTCAACCAGGGATCAACCCCGCTCCTCTTGCAATGAAAGTACAGAATCTTATGCACTGGACCCCAGGGAAGTCCCCAGCAAGTAACTTTATAAAGATCATAGGATGAGGGGAGAAAGGAAGAGGAGAAGGGGAGAAACCTTGGAAGGCCTCTCAAGCCTTTGTGTATGGCTGGTTTCCATTTACAATCACACTTTCCCTCTCTGGATACCCAGAAGTCACTGGGGCGGTGGAGGCATCATGGCAACAAGTCGATGGGCCCCAGGACAGAATTGACAGCTACAGGACCCAAGGCCAATTCCCAGTGCTGACAGCCTAGGGAATTACCTTAGTCGATACAGAAACTGCCTGCAATGCAGGAGACCTGGGTTTGATCCCTGGGTCGGGAAGATCTGGAGAAAGAAATGACAACCCACTCCAGTATTCTTGCCTGGAGAATCCCATGGACAAAGGAACCTGGCAGGGTACAATCTGTGGGGTCCCAAGAGTTGGACACGACTGAGCGACTAAACCACCACCATGTTGACTTACCTAGCATCTCACATGCTAGAGAGAGAAAAGGTCAATGAGGCTGCTGGTGAGCTCCTCCAAAGGCCATCTTATACACAAGTGTTGTGTTAGTTGTTCAGTCGTGTCTGACTCTGCAAACCCATGGACTATAGCCCACCAGGTTCCTCTGTCCATTGCTTTCCCAGGCAAGAATATTGGAGTGGGTTGCCATTTCATTTTCCAGGGGATCTTCTCTGCCCAGGGATTGAACCGCGGTCTCCTGCCTTGCAGGCAAATTCTTTACTGTCTGAGCCTTGTACACAAGCTTAGTACATAAAACAGGTAACAAAGGAGCCAGACAGCTAACTAAAAAGAAGGAAGGGAAGCAGGGAGGGAAGGAGGGAGGGAAGCAGGGAGGCTCCACCCATCCCCACCTCCATCCCCTGGTCTATGAGGCCCCTCTTTTGATTTTTGTGGAAAGCAAACAGAGCTTGAAAACCTTGTAAGATGGGCCTGGGTTCAACGGGCGCATCATGTGGAGAATAGAGACTTGATGAAGGTGGGATAGGAGGGAGGAGTCTATTTCTAAGGAATTGAGAAATATGTTTTTACTGAAAATCCATTTCCAATCAAGCAGGTCCATCCAGCTCTGTTTTAGAAACAAACAGTAAAGATGTATTTACCAAACAATTCTGTCTCCTGGGAAAAGGGTAAGGTTTTATATGTGAATACATTTAAGTCTAAATTATCTACTTGCTTCATGAGCCCTACAATTTATGAGATTGAATAAAATCATGATTACTAGCAGTTCATCCAGGCTTACAACAAGTTGTTTCCAGTAAGTTCTGTGCTGGGCTTCCAGAGTGGGGAAAATATCCTTTTGGATTTTCTTCTCAGTTCAGTCAGTTCAGTTCAGTTGCTCAGTCATGTCCGACTCTTTGCGACCCCATGAATCGCAGCACACCAGGCCTCCCTGTCCATCACCAACTCCCAGAGTTCACTCAGACTCACGTCCATCGAGTCGGTGATGCCATCCAGCCATCTCATCCTCTGTCGTCCCCTTTTCCTCCTGCCCCCAATCCCTCCCACCATCAGGGTCTTTTCCAATGATTCAACTCTTCGAATGAGGTGGCCAAAGTACTGGAGTTTCAGCTTCAGCATCATTCCCTCAAAGAAATCCCAGGCAAGGATTTCCTTCTACTAATAGCTAATTGTCTCCTGGAAAACAGATTGCTGTGGGTGTTATTGATAGTTTCTTTTTTTAAATGAAAGGTGAGTTTATATATTATTGGAACTCATTTGCAAATACGATCTAAAATATCAATATTAAAGCAAGAAATGTATTTTTCTGCATTTGGACTGTTTAACTCTTCTTGGCACCTTTTTGAGGTCTAGATCTTGGTGAATGGGAAGCTCTGAGCAGCCTTCAAACACATCTGCCTTCTCAGTCTGTTCAGCCACTGGGGCCCTGAGTGTTTTCTTCTGTCTTTAAAGAGAGGCAGCCTTGATTCGTGTCAATGTATGGCAAAACAAATACAGTATTGTAATTAAAAAAATAAATAAATTTAATTAAAAAAAAAAAAAAAGAGAGAGAGGCAGCCAGAGGCCGCAAGCAACATTCTCAAAAGTGCTGGTGTGAGTGTATATGTGGGCCGGTGCTCAAAGGGTCACTCTGAGTGCATTTCTGGTCTGTCCTGTGCTATGTGCCAAGGGGACTCAGCTGAGAGGAATCACAAGAAAGGGTCTGCAGAGGCACCAGCCTTGCATGTGCCCCAGAGAAGGCAAATACCTCCACAAGGACCCTTCACCGGGTTCACATCTGCTACTAGGGAGCCCTAAGTACAGGCTCTGGTGGACAACTGCCACCCCACCCGCTGCTTCCAGGGTGACCTTAGGCAAGTTTTGCCACCTCCCTGGGTCTGTGCTCTCACCTGTAATAGAGATAATCCCAGTAGCTTATTGTGAAGACTTTTTACATAATTCCATTGGCATTACAATTATATAAGAAAATGCCCATAACTTTTAGAGAGACTCACAAAATATACAGAAAGGAAACAGCATGAGATCAGGGGTTTTAAAAATTGAGTAAAAATATAGTGGGGGATGATTCCACATATATCAAACTTAAGAACGGGCAGAATGAATCTATGATGATAAAAATGAGAATGAGAATTGAAATGAAAATGAAAGAAAAGCAATGAAAAATGGAAAAGAGCACCAGGCCACCTTCTGGAGTGCTGGAAATGTTCTATATATAATCTGATTTCACTGATAATTGCATAGATGGCAAAACTCACCAACCTGCAAATGGTTCAGAAAGATGATGACAATACGTGTATAAAGTATGATAAAGCTAATGTGGTAAAATTTTAACATGTAAGAAGTCACATTAAAGAGTATATGGGAATTCTTCATGTTATTTTTATAACTTTCTACAAATATGAAATCGTTTCAAAATAATAAAAGTTCAAATTTTAAAACCCACATACCTGTACACTAAATATATCTGAATCTCACTAAATAAGAATTACATGTCAAAGAAAAATTTTAAAGAGCAATTAGGAAGTATACACAGCAAGATCTTTAAATGTTGAGTCTGAGTGATAGGTGTATGGAGGTTCGTTGTACTAATCCTTTCTACTTTGGTATATGTTTGACTATTTTTATAAATTAAAAAAATTTAAAATAGCCAAAATATCTATCAAGCTCCTGGCCCTGTGCCTGGCAGAGGGAGGCTTCCACCTCTGAGAATGGCCACCCTGTATATTCTTGTAGGGTGATGGGGAATTACACATCCGCTGTTACTGGCATTGCCTGGGACCATGCTGGACAAATAAGGCATCTGAAGCTGGTTTTCTCTGCTCTTCAACTAAAGAAGGTGAAACAAATAGCCAGACTACCTTGGGGATACATGTCTTTCCTAACACCCACAGGGGTGAATCTCTTTGCCTGAGAGTCTTCCTCCTGCAGAAGCCACATTCACTCAGCTGCAGCCACAGCCAAGCCGCAGGGAAGTCAGGGAGGACAGAGGCGGAGTCATGTAAACACCTTGTAAAACAAGCAGGAACCACTCAGGATCAAGTTTCAGTCCTGCAAGGTAAACATTTGCCTTGGTGGAGACAGAGGGAAAAAGTGAGGGCTGATGACCTTTAAAGTGAAGCAAGCATGACTCTTAAGTCTCAGTTGTTATGAGGACAGGAGCACTGACCTAGGAGGATGGAGAGCTGGGTACTTTCCCATCCCCATCACAGATGACCTGTGTGACCTTGGATGAATCACCTCCCCTCCCTAGGCCTCTTTCTTCCACTTCCGATTGAGGATTTGGACCAAAGTCTTCGACTGCAATCCAGCTTTGTGATTCTTTATTAAAACATAGAGCCAGGACTCTAGGTCAAGGAATGAGCAGCAACCCACCCATGGAATCTACCAGAAGTCTTTGCACGTTTCCCAAACCCGGACGGGAGACAAGTGAGGATGCAAACAGGACAGAGATTGTGGGAAAGATACCTGGTATGGTTAAATCATCTGAATTTTCCAGAGAAGCTGAAAATCTAGACGTTTATGTCTGATTTTCAAATGATAGTAATAATTTCAAATGTTTTTGTCAGTGCAGTGCTAGGCTACCAAAAATATCCCTGAGCAGAACTGAGTCCCTTGCTGCCTTGGTGTGACGTCATAGCCTCCTGGCTGGGGGCTGGAGGTAGGGTCTCTGATCTTATCAACATTAGGATTTGCTGTCTTCCTAGCTCTCAGAGATGATCACCTCAAAGCTGAAGACAAATTTTGATAACAAATATTTCAAACATTTTTACCATAATCTACAGTAAAAAATCCATTTAAGCTCCATCAGTGGTAACACACAATTGCACCGAACTATATAAAGCTGAAAGAAAAGATTAGCAAAATAAGAGTGACCCTCCCCCCACTACAAGTGATGCCCTCTGATATTTTCTATTCTATTTTTATCTTACTTCATTTTTTAAATGCTGGTGGCAACCCACTAAATTGATTTCAGGGTCATGTTAGAAAAACATGGCTTTAGAATTCAGTTAATTTTCCTTTAATTCTCCCTGTCACCTTATGAGGTAGGAATTATTGTCATCCCCAGTTTACAGGAGAAAAATGAATCTCAGGCTTCACACACCAGATCTGAGTTTTCTTTTATTTTATTATTTAAAAAGAAAAAAAAGAATGAGAGGAATTAGGAGACTCCAAAGGGCAAAGTCAGAGAAGAAGTCCCAGAGATTAAGTAATCAAGAAGGACCTTGGGGAGAGAGGGAACATATGTATGCCTATGGCTGATTCAGGATATACGGCAGAAACCAACACAATTTTGTAAAGCAATGCAGTCTCTAATTAAAAGTAAATAAATTTTGAAAAAATTTTGAAAAGGAGGACCTTAGAGAAATAGAAAACTCAAGCAGAAAGATTAAGCTGTTTGCTGTGAGGCATGCAACATAAAGGCTCCCCTTTGTCCACCCTATGAAATCTGCAGTAAAATCTGCATGGCTCCTCACACCATGGGTGAGTGGTTTCTACCAGGAGGAACCAGATTTGTCATCCAGGTGACCCCAGTGGACTCAAAGGGGATGAGGAAGTTGTTAATCCCTAAAGTCACATTCATGAACTTGAAACTCCAGTTCTCCAGATTTGTAGGGAAGGGTAATTGGTGGGAGAATGGGTAGGATTTCACATCCAGATCTATCTGACAATCAAGGCTGGCCTGGGAAACCTTGTCACTCACCTCTGCTACTTCCCAATTCATCATTAGTGAACTGACAAAAGCTCCGTATCTTCTCCATAGGCGATGATCAGAGAGGACAAGAGACAGAAGCCTAGCTTAGGGATGTCAGTGGGAGAGGTTTGGTGTTTTAAGACACTGATGAACTTTGCTCCTAATTGGACCAGTCAGCTAAGCCTGATAAAATTGCATCTAATCAAGCTTTGCAGCCATCTGGTCTGGAGTAGAGAGCCTGGCAGCTTTCTACACAGCCTGGCACAGTCCAGCATAGCCTGGCCTGCACTTGTAGCATGTCTGGGCTGCATTCTAGGATGGCTGAGTCTATCCCCATCTCTCTGCATCTTTTCCTTGAGTCTTCCACTTCCAGACTCCTAAAGAGAACCAGTGGAGTTGTGTCTGTTTATATAACCCAGAGGCAATGATTTCAAGCTTTTGCACTGGGTGACTTTCTGCTTTCTCTAAAGTGTTTGGTGCAAGCCCAGTTGTTGAGTAATGTTTAAAGGCAAGGAGTCCTAGATTAGCATCACAAAAGTCAATTAACAAGCTAATTTCTTCCCTTGGTTTGTATTTGTATATTATTAATGAACTACAAAGCCTGCCAGTGCAGTAAATTAGCCTAGGTAACTGGGGATCAGAGTACAAACATTTTTTTCCCTTAATGGCCCCAAACTTTTATCTCATACTGAGAAAACTATATACAAGTACAGGGAGAGCTCCTTGTTCTGGCAGCTGCTGTGGAAGCACATTGGAGCAGCTCTGATAAATATTGATATCTGTTTATCCAAATGCCACAGACCAAGCTGGCAAGTCGCCACCCTCTCTCACCCTTGCGTGGCCCTAACCGGCAGGGCTCATTATGCAAGGAGGAGACATAGGAGCTTCAGCTGGCTTTGCTGAAGGACTTTGAGCCTTTGTTTTCTGAACATGCACGTACACACACACACTCACAAATTAGGGGACTAGTTGTCCTGATCTACAAAGGTCAAGAACAACAACAAAAGAAGCCTATGTCCTATCTTTAATGGAAGGGCAGACATATATTCTCTTATGTAAAAAAAAAAAAAAAAAAAAGTAATTGGAAGATTCTTCCTCATTGAAATGACTAGCTTAGGAATGTGTGAATCCTGCCCAAAAGTGCCGCTTTGTTACAAAATCAATGCCTTTAAGAAATGAATTGTACTGCATGTGTGTGTGAGTGTGAGTGTGTGTGTGTGTGTGTGTGTGTGTGTGTGTGTGTGTGTGTGTGTGCTCAGTCCCTCAGTCATGTCCAACTCTTTGAGATCCCATGGACTTTAGCCCTCCAGGCTCCTCTATCCATGGGATTCTCCAGGCACGAATACTGAAATGGGTTGCCATGCCCTCCTCCAGGGGATCTTTCTGACCCAGGGAACAAACCCACATCTCTTGCATCTCTTGCATTGGCAGGGTCTTTATCACTGCACCACCTGTACCGGAGCATTAACACGGAGATGTTAGTAACCACCCACTTGGTATGTCACAATTGAGCAACGACTCTGTACAATGCAGTGTGAACCATATCCTTCATCCAGTCTCCTCTCATCTATTACTAAGCAACATGATTCAGCTTCAAAATGTTTACTACTAAACAGGGTGTAAATTAATATGGTCTGTGTATTCATTCGGAAAAGGCAATGGCACCCCACTCCAGTACTCTTGCCTGGAAAATCCCATGGATGGAGGAGTCTGGTGGGCTGCAGTCTGGTGGGGTTGCGAAGAGTCGGACACGAATGAGTGACTTCACTTTCTCTTTTCACTTCCGTGCATTGGAGAAGGAAATGGCAACCCACTCCAGTGTTTTTGCCTGGAGAATTCCAGGGACGAGGGAGCCTGGTGGGCTGTCGTCTATGGGGTCACACAGAGTTGGACATGACTGAAGCAACTTAGCAGCAGTAGTAGAAGTATTCATTCCTTTAAAGAATTTTTTTTGAATGCTTATCATGTGACTGCCAGGTGCCAGGCACAGAACAAAAACTGAAAAAGACACAGTCCCTCAAAGAGCCCAGTAGCTAGCTGGGGAAGCAGACAGATAGGAAAGCACTATAAAGTGGATCACAAGAGAGGTGTAGCCCAGGCTCTCAGGACAGGTGGGAAAGAGAGGGCCATCAGGAATGGCTAGTGAAGGTCAATGTCCAGGGGAGAAGGTAGATGTTCCTACTACCGTCGCCTTCTAGGGTGATAAACTGACTCCTCCAGGTAGCCTTCTCAGACAAGCACATCATCAAATAGAAAAATCTCAGGTGGACATCTCCCCACGCCCTAGGGATCCCACCTTCTCCCTTTGTTGTTGTCGTTCAGTTACTAAGTCATATCCAAGTCTTTGCGACCCCACGAAACGCAGCACGCCTTTCCCTCACCATCTCCCAGAGTTTGCTCAAATTCATGTCCACTGAGTCAGTGATGCCATCTAACCGTCTCATCCTCTGTCATCACCTTCTCCTCCTGCCCTCAATCTTTCCCAGCATCAGGGTCTTTTCCGATGAGCTGGATCTTCGCATCAGATAGCCAAAGAATTGGAGCTTCAGCTTCAGCATCAGTCCTTCCAATGAATATTCAGGGTTGATTTCCTTTAGAGACAAAATAAGACAAAGCAGTTCCTCATTTCAGAATAAATTTTCTTTCTGACAAAATCTGTTTTCTGTTTGCCTAAAGCACCTTTATTTATTTTTTTAACCTTTTTATTTTGTATCGGGGTGTAGCCAATTAAAAATACCGTGACAGTTTCAGGTAAGCAGTGAAGGAGCTCAGACCTACACGGACATGCATTCATTCTCCCTCAAGCTGCCCTCCCATCCAGGCTTGCCTAATCTTCTTTAGACTGAGCTCCTTGACACACTTTAGAGGATGTTGACCCTGAGGGAGCCCTGAGGGGTCAGGCCAGGGATGCCAGAGGCTCTAGTGAGAGTTACCTGGAGTCAGAGGCCTGGTGGAAAGCCGCATGCAACCTCTTGCATCTGTGGATGTGCAGAAAAGCAGCACATAACTGCCTGATGTCTCATTCCTTCACACGTCAGTCGGTCTGTGTGTGTATGAATGTCTCTACATCTTATGACTTTCTACCTGGATGGCATAATGAGTATCTACATGCAATGCTCCCTTTACCTGGAATATCCCTCATCTCCCCACCTCTATCAGCTTCATCTAGTTAAACACCAACATACCTTGAGATCTCAGGGAAATGTGTCTTCTTCAGAGATGACTTCCCTGACTCTTCAGGCTAATTGCCCAAGTTATTCATACTCTCTGTGCCAAGCCCTCTCCTCCATGACCTTAGCTGTACCTTGCAATTATGCATTCAGCTGGGTCACTTTCTTTATCTCTGCCTGCCTCTCCCATGGTAACAGGCTCCATGTGGGAAGCACAGAGTCCAGCTTATTCCTCTCTGTAATCCCAGCTCTTACCTGGTGCACGTTCAACCCCTAAGTCAAGAAGATCCCCTGGAGAAGGAAATGCAAGTCCCTCCAGTATTCTTGCCTGGAAAACCCATGGACAGAGGAGCCTGGTGGGCTACAATTCATGGGGTCGCAAAGAGTCAGACACAACTGAGCGACTGAGAATGCATACGTGCACAATCCTAGCACTATTTCTGTGCATATCATGCACTCAGCAAATTCTCCTTCATTATTTGGTGAATTTCAAGTAATGAGATTCTCTCCCAGAACTTGTTTCTCCTGTTCTGCCACACCACTGCTTGGCTTGGATTTCTGTTTGGTTTGAGGCTTTGTTTTGTGGATCAAAGGCATTATAGGCAAAGGCAAAGTCCTTCCACCTCCAAATATCTCCTGTGCCAGTTGGCCAAGAGGAGCCCTTCAAAGGAAGAATGCAAAAATAGTAAATAGGAATTTTTAAAAATTAAGATCTGAGTTCAAACAAGCCAAATATTTTGCCAAGAGTAGCACACACTGGTTGTTTCAGAAGGCTATCATAGACACAAATCAATAATGTTTTTCTTCCAGTAGATTAACTTCATGTTTAAAACAAGAATCTAATGGACAGCTCTTTGCTTTCTCCCCTCTATGATATGATGCAGTTATACCATAGCAAGGAGTTTGAGGACACAGAAGGTTAGAAAGCTAAGGACATTGTCTAAAGCAGGAAAGAAGACTTGGAAAGAAGGTCAGATTCTCCCTGACCTGTCAAGTGGGATAGAATTGTTTATGCACTTGAAATGTGATGTGCAGACAAGTCACGTTGAAGGTGACTGTGTTGACTGTACGTATGAAGATCTAGAGAAGGCCAGCCTGCAGACAGGGAGGATGACAAGAGGTCAAGTGTCCATTCACAAGACAGCCACCCCATTCCCACCTTCCTGAATTCTGATCCTTGTCCCTTATGAGGCCAGCCTGAACTTTCCATCCTTGGAATCTATGATACCCCTTGTGTCTCCTGAGAAAATGCCTGCTCCTCACCTTTCTTGTTGCCAAAGCTACTTTAAGTGAGTGAGTGAAGTTCCTCAGTCGTGTCCAACTTTTGCGACCCTGTGGACTGTAGCCTACCAGGCTCCTCCATCCATGGGACTCACCAGGCAAGAATACTGGAGTGTGTTGCCATTTCCTTCTCCAGAGGATCTTCCCGATCTGGGGGATCAAACCCAGGTCTCCCGAATTGAAGGTAGACACTTTACCCTCTGAGCTTTGAGTCTGTTTCTGTTCCTATGTATTAGTTTCCTGTGACTGCTGTAACAAATTACCACAAACTGGGTGACTTAGAACAGCAGAAATTATTCTCTCACAGTTCTAGAGGCTAGAAGTCTGAAGTTAAGGTGTCAAGATGGCCAGACTCCTTCAGATGCCTCTAGGGGAGAATTCTTTGCTTTTTCCAGTTTCTGGTGGCTCCTGGCATTCCTTGGGTTGTAGCCACATCACTCCGATCTCTGCCTCCACTTTCATATGAACTTCTCTTCTGCCTCTCTCCCCATTTGTCACTTCTAAAGACATTTGCCATTGGATTAAGAGCCCACTTGGTTAATTCATGATCATCTCATCTCAAAATCTTTAACTTAATTCCATCTGCAAAGATCCCTTTCCAAATGAAATCACGTGTATAGTCACTGTGGGTTAGGACTTGGACATAGTTTTTGAGGGTCACCATTCAGCTCATTATACCTTGCAACCCACTGAGCCCTGACCAAACATTCCTGATTAGGCTTGCAAAGTGTCAGTGACCAGTTGATGTACAGCCCACAACACAAACTGTTTACAGATTCTAAAGAATGAATAAATGAAATAAAAAGCAATTTGTATTTTTTTTTTTTTTTTTGTAGGGGAAGTGCTTTGTGACTAGTTGTTCTTGAATATTCTGGGATGGAGTCAAGCCTTGGTCTGTCATATCTGAACTCACTGTCTTCTCTAGACCCTTCTGGATTTGTATTGATGATAATATAGTATGGTGAATTGAGCACGTGCTAGGTACCAGACGCTGAATTTGGCTCTTTATGGGGCAACACCATGATCTGAGAGTGGTTTTCGTATCCCCAGGAGTCACACTCAAATTGGTCTGGTGCAAAGTCAGCATTTTCATCACCAGGAAGACCTTTTGGAGATTTTGCACCTTTAAGGGCTGTGAATATTAGAGAAAAGAGAAGGACCTAGTATGGGCAGCCCCTACTATGTGTCAGCTTCCCAGGTGGCACTAGCTAAAGAACCTGCCTGCCAATGTAGGAGACACAAGAGTTGAGGGTTTGATCCCTGGGTCAAGAAGATCCCCTGGAGGAGGACATGACAACCCCACTCCAATATTCATGCCTGGAGAATCCCATGGACAAAAGAACCTGGTGGGCTAGAGTCCACAGGGTCGCAAAGAGTTGGACATGACTGAGGTGACCTAGCACACACACATTATCACGTGTCAAGCACTGTCTTTGGGTCATCACAGTTATCTCCTTTGATCTTTATAGATCCTCCATGAGAGAGATGGTGCAGAAATTCACGGGAGGCCAATCAGGCTAACCAGGTCTTTCCCTGGACATAACCTGCTGAAGTCAGTAGGACAAAGTCCAATGTGCTTCTGCTCATCAATGCTCAGGAGTTATCAGCCCCTACAGATCTATTCCTACAACACAGGTAGACACCAGAGTGGCAGTTGTAAACTGAAGGTGAGGAAGCACTTCCTGAATTAGACTACTCTTCTCGCTGGAGAAGCTGCTAATATCACCCGTCAAGTTGTGGGCCTGGATGAGAACTGAAGTGAAGCAGCCTTCAAGGTCATGCCCCAAAGGGAAGGCTTCTGCTGGTACATGTTTTGTCTTAGTAGTTTTCTACCCCAACCCCAGGAAAGAATTTATTTCCAAAGTCTATTCTCATAGTTTCCCGCTTCCTCCTTATTGTCAGTGGAATTTTTCCCGACACACGGTGCAGATCAAGATCATCACTGACCTCCCCCTTTATTCCTACTCACTAGCTCTACACACAGTCGCCTAAGTCAGCCCCCCAGGACATCATCCTCAGCTCTCTCATGCCCAATCAGTCATCAAGTCCTGCTAGTGCTAAAGAACTGCCTGCCATTGTAGGAGACATGGGAGATGAAGGATCCCTGGTTCGGGAAGATCCCCTGGAGCAGGGAATAGCAACCCGCTCAAGTATTCTTGTCTGGAAAATCCCGTGGACAAGAGGAGCCTGGAGGGCTACAGTCCACGGGATCACAAAGAATCAGACACAGCTGAGTGACTAACGCTTTCACTTTTCACATTTTTGTTTACATATGACCTCTGAACATGAACGCTAGGGGAAGGAAATAATGCAAGGTCACTTGCAGTGGTTTTGTGGTTAAAATTAGTAAGAAGTCCCTTGAAGGATCTTTTGCAAAGTAGAGAGTAGTTTCAAAGTAGAAGTTTCCTAAACTTCATAACACATTGGGAACATATGTCAGATTTGTTCATTAGACAATATGGAGTATTAAGTGCTGGAGTAGGAATTTTTCCTTGGTCAAAGACATTTTGGTTCCTTTCCTTTAAGAATGAGACCCCACCCAAACCTACCCCCAGAGACCTTTGAGGTCACTAAAGAACGTGGAAGAAGAAAGTCTGCCCATCTAAGCAATTTTATGGAAAAAATCATACACTTGTCAGTCGAAGTCTTAATTACTCTCACTGTGATGGGAATAACCATAAAAAGTCATGTGGTCTAAACTGAACAGGATAGATGGTTTTCAATTGTCTTCAGTCCAGAGATATTTCAGTCTGAGCCAGGAAGTGAGACACTGAGGGTAAAAACATCTGAAACCCATGAGCACCTTCCACCTATTGATCAAAGGTATTAGAGGATGTAATGAGCCCAAGCGTGGTTTGAGGAAAGTAGCTTTAGCACAAATGAAAGCAGAATTTCCTGGGGCTGAATGAGCATCTCGGTCAATTTCTTTAGAGTTCCAAGAAAAGAGAAGTTTTGACAGTTTACTTGATCAATGCATTCTGGTCCTCAAATGGATTTCTTTTAAATATGTGTGTATAAAGCCTGATCAGGCTCTTAATAAACCATCAATTACTTGTCAATGAATCCAGTAATTGTCTAAGCTCCTGTTCAGTATGTATAAGAAACACGACCACACATGTGACTTACAGTGTCAATAGCTGTACAATATCAGCATGCTCATCTACCCACAGGAGTACGCATAAACCAAATGCATCCAAATCATTCATTCAACACACTGTGAATTCCTGGGCTGGAGTTACAAACACAGATAGAATGTAATCCCTGCCTTCAAGAAGCACAGTCATGTTGGAGTGACAGGTATGTTAGCAAATTAAAAGTCCCTGTGGAGTGACTGAGTCAAGGATAGAAGTTTGTACTGAGAAAAGGGAGGTCTGGAGGCAGGGGTGTCAAAAGGCTTGGAGAAGGAATTTCAAGAAAAAAGAGGGAAGCTGGCAGGAAGATAAGGGCACTCCATTATGAGAGAACTGCTTGTGCAAAGGCCCTGAGGTATAAAGTCTTAGTACTCAGGGGCCTGCCGATGGTTAGGTATGATGAGTATTGAAACAGGGATGTATGATAAAGGTGAAGAAATATAGGGAGAGATCTGATCTTTTTTAAATCAATATTTTTATTGATGTACAGTTGATTTACAATGTTATATTAATTTTTGCTATACAGTAAAATTATTATTATACATATATACATTCTTTTTTCATTTTCTTTTCCATCAAAATCACAGAATTTTGAATACAGCTCCCTGTGCTATACAGTAGAACCTTGTTGCTTATCCACTATACATATATACATATACACATATCATCTGTTGCCTCTGTTAATCCCAAACTCCCGGTCCATCCCTCTCCCACCCCACTTCCCTTTGGCAACCTCTAGTCTATTTTCAATGTCCCTGATTCTGTTTCATAGACAGATTCATTTGTGCCATATTTTAGATTTCCCATATAAGTGATATCATAGGGTTTGGTGTTTCTCTGACTTACTTTCTTCTGACTTACCTTGTATGATAACCCCTAGTTGCACCATGTTGCTGCAAATGGCATAATTTCATTCGTTTTTGTGGCTGAGGAGTAGTCCGTTGTGTATATGTGGCACACCTTCATTATCTATTAATAACCTCAATAGGCATTTAGAGGTCTTTGGTATTGTGAATAGTGCTGCTATGAACATAGAACTGCATGCATCTTTTTGAATTGCAGTTTTATCTGGATATATGCCCAGGACCAGGATTGCTGGATCATATGGTAATTCTATTTTTAATTTTCTGAGGAACCGCCATACCATTGCCCACAGTGGCTGCACCAACTTAAGTCCAAACAGTGTAGCAGGGTTCCCTTTTGTCCACACCAGGAGAGGTCAGATTTTTCACTCACTGCTTCAGACAGCATTGCAGATTACCGTCTGAGTCACCAGGGAAGCCTCAGATAGCATTCAGTTCAGTTCAGTTCAGTCGCTCAGTCGTGTCTGACTCTTTGCGACCCCATGAATTGTAGCACGCCAGGCCTCCCTGTCAGATAGCATTACTGAATACTTATTACTTACCAGGCAGGTACTTCTTGATACATCACTAAACAAGACAGATGCAGTTCCCAGGTTCATGGAGTTTATGTTCTGATGGGCTGAGACAGGATAAACAAGCTAATAAACTTAATTTCACATAGTGATGAGTGCTGTGAAGGCAATAATCAGGAGGCGAGACAGAGTAATGGGTTTGGAAAGCAGCTTAGAAAACATGGTCTGGGAAGGCTATTCTGAGATGAAAGCTGTTAAATGAGGCCAAGGATGAAAAGGCCAGAAATGAGGACTAAGGACCCTAGCCTTTCCCTTCTCCAGGGGATCTTCCCAACCCAGGGATCGAACTGGGGTCTCCTGCATTACAGGTGGATTCTTAACCAAATGAGCTATGAGGGAAGCCCCAGAAATGAGGACTAAGGACCCAAATGTGGAAATTCTTATCATTGAGGGGACAGAGAAAGGGAGAAGAGGCAGCAAAGGAAACCAAAAGAAATAATCGGAGAATAAAGACAGGAGTTGGGAGAGGACAGCGTAATGGAATCCAAGGGAAAAACAGACTACAAGGAGAAGAAAGGCCTCCACTCCATCCTTCTCCCTTCACTTAGTGTTTTTAAAATAGATGGTTATCAGATTCCCAGGCAAAGATGGTGTATTAAGCCAAGCATCTGGTTTTCCTCCTCTTAAAAATCTCACTTAAAACTATATTAAAGAAAATTTTTCTAATACTTAAATCCACAAGGACAGAGAAAGTTGACTAAGAGACAATATCAAAATTCTGGAAAGCAGATGTGTGTGTGTGCTAAGTCACTTCAGTCATGTCTGACTCTGCGACCATATGAATTGTAGCCCACCAGGCTCTTCTGTCCATGGGATTCTCCAAGCAAGAATGCTGGAGTGGGTTGCCAGACCCTCCTCCAGGGGACCTTCCTGACCCAGAGATCAAACTGGCATCTTCTATGTCTCCTGCATTGGCAGGTGGGTTCTTTACCACTAGCACCACCTGGGAAGACCAGAGAGCAGACAGATGAGTGTTAATTGACTTGACAAACACAAGGAAGCCAAATTCTAAATTGGCGATGGGGAATGTGGAAATAATTCAAAAGACTCAGGAAACGGTGGCACCACATACCTTTAGAAATGAAAGTAAAGGTGGGAGATTTAAATTAGTTAAAATTGGGAGGACTTAGTTGAAAGCTGTGTGAGAAATAATTCCCTCCTCCCACTTCACATCACTGCTCCTCTCTCACCTTGGCAGAGACTGGGATTATAAGATTTGGAGGAGCAAGACACAGCTGAGGGCATGAGTGCTGTAGTAAAATAACTTAAAATTTGTAAATGGATACAGCTGATCTCTGAATTCCTCCTGATTTCTGCCCTGACACAGTTCCCAGAACCCTGACATTCTGGTCTGTATCTTTAAGCCAGGAGAATCAAAGAACATTCTCTAAGGAATCTAACTTGCCTGAAAGGAAATATCTAATGATACAGCATGAGCAATTACTCTAAGGGTGGCTGATTCAGATCATTCTACCGACAGTTCAAAATCTAGAAGCAGACTATTATACACAAAGTTCCTATCAGCTACCTGGCCCACCTCTCTTAAATATATGCAACAAGCAGGATCACCTGACTCCTGAGAAATAAACACTCACATTTATGGTTAACTGATTTTTGAAAAGGGCACGAGACAATACAATGGAGGAAAGGACAAAGTGTTTCCTACAGATGATTTGGGACAACTGGATATCTACATGAAAAAGAATGAAGCTGGACCCCTACCTCACACCATACACAAAAGTCCACTCAAGGTGCATTATGTACTATGTACATGTAAGAGCTAAAACTATAATTCCTACAATAAAATATAGAGGTAAGTCTTCATGACCTTGGGTTAGGCAATGATTTCTTAAGTAATGATGCAAAATGCACAAGAAAACAGATAAATTTGACTTCATCCAAATTGAAAACTTTTATACTTCAATGAACACTATCAAGGAAAAGTGAAAGTGAAAGTTGCTCAGTCGTGTCCAACTCTTTGTGACAGTCCATGGAATTCTCCAGGCCAGAATACTGGAGTGGGTAGCGTTCCCTTCTCCAGGGGATCTTCCCAACCCAGGAATTGAACCCAAGTCTCCTGCATTGCAGGCAGATTCTTTACCAGCTGAACCACAAGGGAAGCCCAAGAATACTGGGTTAGATAGCTTGTCCCTTCTCCAGGGGATTTTCCCAACCCAGGAATTGAACCAGGGTCTCCTGCACTTCAGGCAGATTCTTTATCAACTGAGCTATGAGGGAAGCCCAATCATCAAGGAAATGAAAAGACAACTCACAGAATGGGAGAAAATATTTGCAAATCATATCTCTGAGAAGGGACTTATATCCAGAAATACAAAGAACTCTTGTAATTTAATAATAAAAGACAAGTACCCCAATTGAAAAATAGACAAAAGGATTTGAAAAGATATTTCTCCAAAGAAGATCATCATTAGATGTGAGGGAAATGCACATCAAAACCATAAAGAGATCCTACCTCACACTCATTAGGATGCTAAAATCAAGAAAACAAGCAATGGCAAGCAAGTGGAGAAACTATAACCCAAATACACTGCTCATGGAATGTTAAATGGTGCAACTGCTTTGAAAAACAGCCTAGTAGTTTCTCAAAAGGTTAAACATAGAGCTACCATAAGATCCAGCAACTGTAGTCCTAAGTATATATTCAAGAGAAATGGAAACATATGTCCACACAAGCATTTGTACACACTGTTTCATAGCAACATTATTTGTCATAGCCAAAAAAGCAGAGAAACCTAAATGTCTAACATCTGCTAAGTGCATAAACAAATTGTATATTCATGCAAGGGAATATTATTTGGTCCTAAAAAGAATAAAGTACTCATAAATGCTATGAAAGTGAAAGTAAAGTCGGTCAGTCGTGTCCGACTCTTTGCAGCCCCGTGGACTGTAGCCTAACAGGCTTCTTTGTCCATGGGATTCTCTAGGCAAGAATACTGGAGGGGATCTTCCCGACCCAGGGATCGAGCCCTGGTCTCCCGCATCAGAGGCAGACAGTTTAACCTCTGCGCCACCAGGAAGCCCCATAAGTGCTGTAGCATGGATGAATCTTAAAGGCTTTATGCTGAGTGCAAGTTGTTGTTCAGTCACTGACTCACTTTCAGCTCTTTGTGACTCCATGGACTGCAACGTGTCAGGCTCCTCTGTCCTCTGCTATCTCCCAGAGTTTGCACAAATTTACATCCATTGAGTCAGTGATGTTATCTAACCATCTCATCTTCTGCCGCCCTCTTCTCCTTTCGCCTTCAATCCTTCCCAGCATCAGGGTCTTTTCCAATGAGTCAGCTCTTCACATCAGGTGGCCAAAGTGTAGCCAGTGACAAAAAATCACATATTGTGTCATTTCTTGTACACGGCATATCCAGATTAAGCACACGGATAGATGATGATTCGTGGTTGCCTGGGGCTGGAGTGAGAGGAAATGAAGAGTGATTGTTAATCGGCATGAGGTTCTTTCTTCAGGTGATAAAAATATTCTAAAATTAAATTACGGTGATGGCATCGCAACTCTGAATATATTAAAACTAATCAACTGCACAGTTTAAAAGGATGATTCTTATGGTATGTGAAAAATATTTCAACAAGCCTATTAAAAATATCACTAATCATAAAGATATCAACAAAATATAAAACATAAAGATATGCCAGTATCTTCCTAGTACTACAGTATGTTTCCGCAGCTTGTTACTCAAGACTCTCTTGGCACTTTTTCAACTTGTAATAACCTTGTAAAGCCAGTTGGTCTTCAAAAAATGAAGCAAGACAAAGTTTTGTAATTAGAGGGAAGAAGTACTTCTAAGTTCAGAGGTCAGGTTTTTACTCAATAGGGAAGGGTAGGTCAGAAAATATTGTTTTACAACATCTTAAAACTAACTTTTAACACATGCATATTAACTGTTTGCATGGTGTTAATAAGCTTTATTTGTCTTTCTGAAGAATCTGAGGAATAAGATGAATAAAGATGCTTAGCCAGGGGTCCCACTGAATTTTTCTTCACTAATGTTGATTATTTGGTTCTCTGGATGTGAGAGGGTAGGCAGCAAAGAGCCAGTATGTAAAGGTGGTCACCAGGTTGGAATCCAGAGACTTGAACCTGGATTCGTTTTCGTCCTTTGCCACTTAGTGGCTGTGTGACCTTCTGCATGTTGCTTAGCCTCTCTGTGCTTCCATTTCCTCTCTGTAAAATAGGAATTCTGTCTCCATCCCATGAACAGAGGAGCTTGGTGGACCCCAGTCCATGGGGTCATAAAGAGACATGACTGAAGCAACTTAGCATGCATGCATCCTAATCCAGTTTTTATTTGAGGGCCTAGCCCATTGCAGTTACCTCTGATTTTAAAAAGCTTTTAACAGGTGGTTATCAGCAATATGTCTTGGTCACTTTGTCCTGATTTAAAAAATAGTGTTGGCATTTTCTGCAGATCAGTATCTTTTTCCTGTTTCATTAGTTCTGCTTTATTTTGATGTGTTTCTTATTGAGTTATTTGTCCAAGTTCTTCCTCAAAACTCTGCTATCAGGAAATGAAGAATTAAAGCATTTGATTGCTGTGTATTTTGCTACTGAACAGTTGTGGCTCTACTGCTGCTTAGCTAAAAAATAGAGTGTAGAGGGGGCGGGGGCAGTAAGGGACAGTAAGGGCAGACGGCACTATACAGATTTCCTTTTAAAGGTCCCAGGTGGCAGCACTCATAAAGAACCCGCCTGCCAATCAGGAGATGAAAGAGACACGAGTTCGATCCCTGGACTGGAGGATCCCTTGGAGTAGGAAATGGCAACCCACTGTAGTATTCTTGCTTGGGAAATCCTACGGACAGAGGAGCCTGGCAGGCTATAGTCTACGAGTTCACAAAGAATCGGACACATAATGAACACATATACATTATGCGTTCACTCCAGAAATTCTCTGGGGGTTGAGTAGGAATCTTTGGAACAATGCAAATATTTTTTGGCTATCAATAGCACATAAACAATAATAATTAAGTTCAGTTATCCTTGATATTTTGCCAACTTTTAGCCACGTAAAAACTAAAATGTGCAGATTTTTTTAAAGCTTTGCCATTGTGAATCTATATTCATAACGCAGAAAGAGAAGACAAATGCTGTTTAACAGCCTGATTTATAATTTCCAAACATTTTCAGTATTTCTACTGTAGCCCTGAGTCCACATATTTTAAGACTGGGCCCCACTGCTTCAATCAGATAATCAGATTATTCTTTTCCTGAAGTTTAGCTAGTAATAACTTACTGACACTAAGCATGTGTCAGACTTCCTATTAAGTACTCTCCACATATTACCTTATTAAATCTTCTTAATAGTCTTGTGTCACCAGTAATTTTATTATCCTTGCTTTACAGAGAGGACTCTGAGGTCTGTAGAGTTGAAGTGACTTGCTCAAGGTCATATAACCTCTAAGTCCTGGAGATGGGATCTGACCCCAGGAGGCCAGAGTAACTTTGGGAAAGGGTAGTTAGGAGAGGCAATCTTGATGCACAGTGCTGTGGGGAACTTGGACAGAGGAAGGTGATGTGAGAGGGTCAAGGTATAGGGAGAAAGGGCTGCAAGAACACGTTCCATTGGACTTTGCAGTCAGACCGGAGATTTGCGGTCACCTCCAGGGAGCATCCCCAAGCACCAAGGACTACCAGATATCTGAACAAGTGGGCAGGAGTGCCAGTGTTGCCAGCTTTTCATATTCTCCTGACTTTAACACACACAGAGAAGAATGTCCCATGTAACTGTGTTACTCTTAGATGCTCATTCTGAGGTCTGATTTATTCTTTCCTTCCTTTCTCTCCCTCTCTCTCGCTGTTCTCTTCTCTTCTCTCTCTCTCTCTCTTTCAGGAAATACACACTGAGTTAATACTATGCACTAAGAACTATGCCTGGTTCAGGTCAAAACAGACAGAACATCACCCTTAAGTCCAGAGGAGAGACAGAGAGCAAATTGACAAGAAAAGACTGAAAATCGCCACGATGATCCAAAACGCCATGAAGGAGAGGTTGGTGCTCTGGGAAAGTGGGAACTAGGGGAATCTGGCCAGTCTCAGGGCAAAGTAGAAGTTGCTCAGTTGTGTCTGCTCAGGCCAGAATACTGGAGTGGGAAGACTTTCCCTTCTCCGGGGGATCTTCCCAACCCAGTGATCGAACCCAGGTCTCCTGCATTGCAGGAGATTCTTCACCAGCTGAGCCACAAGGGAAGTAGGGACGAATTCCCTGAGGCAGTGACATGTCAGCAATGACCTAGGCGGTAGTAGCGGTTAACTATACAAAGGCTCAGGAGAATTTTTCGGGCTGGGGAGCCCTTTAAGGAAAGAGCCCTGTGGATTGGAGCACGAAGATTCTGAGAGGAGGCTAGTGAGGCTGGATTGTGAATAGAGGGCAAAGTTCCAGATCTTCCAGACCAGGAAGTAGGCAAATTATGGCCCCTTGCTTATTTTTGTAACTATAGCTTTCTTGGAATACAGCGACATTTGTTTATCTACTGCCTGTGGCTATATTTGGCTACAATGGCAAAGTTGAGTAGTTAAAATAGAGAACTCATGGCCCACAAAATCTAAAATATTTCCTTTCTGCTCCTTTACAGAAAAAGTTTGCAGGCCCTTGATCCAGGGGAGTTTCCAAGTGAAACCAGTGCTGGGCAAACAACAACAAAAAATATCCAGTGACATAACTAGGCCTGCTATATCTATGCTGGCCAGGCCAGTACCCACACGCTTTGTAGAGGGAGCCGCTTCTGCTCCTGTGGCCAGAGCGGAGTAGATCAGAGATCAGTCCCAGAGCAGCCTGCAACAACATCAGTTGAACACAGGAGAGGCTGAACAACACTGAGATGACTCAGCACAAATGCGGGGTGAGGGGGCTGAGGAACTAACCAATCAGACCTTCTTTTTGGAACTATAAGTGCCAAGTCAGCAAAATAAGGAGGGCTATTTGCACTCAGATTGACAAGGCCAACATTACTTACAAGAGTGTCTTGGTTTCTAAATACGTAGCTCACCCTACATCCCAGAGTATAAACAGGAATCCACACAGTAAATACCTCCTTAACTGAAGGAAAACCACACTTGACTCTTCCTCCTAAGGAATTTGCCTGTCTTGATCACTATAGTCTGATGCCCTGGGAATATCTTCCTCTGCCTTTTCAAGAGAAAATGTTTCCATTTTTGAGTTTTATTTATTAATTTGATTGCGCTGGGTCTGACTTCGGGCACACAGGATATTTAGTTGCAACATGTGGCATCTAGCTCCCTGACCAGGGGTTGAACCCCAACCCCTCTGCATTGGGAGCTCAGAGGCTTAGACACTGGGCTACCAGCGAAGTCCCTATCTTTGAATTTTAGACAGCAAGAAACGAGCTGCTTTTCTGGCAAGGAATATGGTTAAAAGAAAGACTCCCTCATTGAAAGAGAATTTAAACACTTCAGTAGGTGGTTAGGAAAATGTAACCACAAGACGTTTTAGGGAAGGTAACTGAAATAAAGCTAAGCACCAAAAATTAGTAACCCATTGGTAGCTGGGCAGGAGTCTTGAGTTCAAGTCCCTGCTGGGACACAGGGCAAGTCACTTCTTTCTTCTGGAAAACAGTTTCAAGTCATTCATTCCTTCTACAAAGTTGTGGATTAATGGCTGGATTTAAAAGGTGGCTGAAGAGTGAATGAGGTAGAAAGTGAAAGATGACAGGCAACAGGAACCAGGTCATCTGGAAACTTGGACTTCACTGTTCAGCTTTCACTTTGCCTGAGACAGGGCACTGTATGAGTTTCTTGTGGCTCTTATAGCAAATTAACCACAAACAGTGGCTTAACACAAATTTATTGTCTTACAGTTCTGGAAGTCAAACGCCCAACTTTCAGTAGTCTCACTGGATGGAAATTAAAGTGTTCCTTTCTGGAGGCCTTCTCCATTGGAGAAGGAAATGGCAACCCACTCCAGTATTCTTGCCTGGAGAATCCCACAGACAGAGGAGCTTGATGGGCTACAGTCCACGGGTCGCAAAGAGTCAGACACAGCTGAGCGATTTCACTTTCACTTCACTTTCACTTTCTGGAGGCCGCCACAATTTGTGCTCTTGGCCCTCTTCCATCTTCAAAGTCAGCAATAGCGGACTGAGTCTTTTCTCCCATCACGTCATTCTGATCTTCTGTCCTGCCTCCCTCTTCCATTTAGAAAAAAGAAACAACTTCTGTTTGGTTATTTGACTGTGCCAGGTCTTAGTTACAGCACGTGGGATCTTAGGTTGCTGCATACAATCTCTTAGTTGTGGCCTGTGGGATCTAGTTCCCTGACTAGAGATCAAACCCCTGGATCAGGAGTTCAGAGTCTGAGTCACTGGACCACCGGGAAAGTTCCCTCCCTCTTCCACTTTTAAGGATTCTAACAATCATACTGGACACAATTGGATAATCCAGAATAATATCCCTCTCTTAAAGGAAGCTGAATAGCAACCTTAATTCCATCTGCAACATTAATTCCTTTTTGTTGTATGACATAACTTATGGAAGGGTTCTGGGGATTAGGATGTGGACATATTTGAGGGGGTCACTATTCTGCCCACCAAGGCACCACTGGTAGTTTTGAGCACTTCAGTGAAACAATTAGACTTATGCTTTAATACACAGGGGCATCTGTGTTTGAACAGACATCAGGGTGGCCAGGGAAGAAAGAGAGAGGCCAGTGAAGAGTCTGCTGTGAAAATCCAGGCCCAACATGGTGCTTGAACCAGGATGTTGAATTGGTAAAATTTCAAATATATATTGAAGATAGAACCAACAGGATTGATCAACAGAGCAGATGTAGATATATGCAAAAGAAAGGTGTCAAGGACAACACGAAGCTTTTGACTTGAGTACCTGGAAGAACAGAGGTACCATTAATAAAGGGCTGCCCGAAGAACCAGTAGTGGTAAATATCAGCTTAGTTTTGCACAGTATTAAATGTGAAGCCATGTGGTTTGAATTAGATCACCTAAGGAGTGAATCACTCACCTAGAGCCAGACATCCTAGAATGTGAAGTCAAGTGGGCCTTAGGAAGCATCACTACGAGCAAAGCTAGTGGAGGTGATGGAATACCAGTTGAGCTATTTCAAATCCTGAAAGATGATGCTGTGAAAGTGCTGTGCTCAATATGCCAGCAAATTTGGAAAACTCAGCAGTGGCCACAGGACTGGAAAAGGTCAGTTTCCTTCCAATCCCAAAGAAAGGCAATGCCAAAGAATGCTCAAACTAGCCCATAATCGCACTCATCTCACACGCTAGTGAAGTAATGCTCTAAAGTCTCCAAGCCAGGCTTCAGCAATATGTGAACCGTGAACTTCCAGATGTTCAAGCTGGTTTTAGAAAAGGCAGAGGGAACCAGAGATCAAATTGCCAACATCTGCTGGATTATTGAAAAAGCAAGAGAGTTCCAGAAAAACATCTATTTCTGCTTTACTGACTATGCCAAAGCCTTTGACTGTGTGGATCACAATAAACTGTGGAAAATTCTGAAAGAGATGGGAATACCAGACCACCTGACCTGCCTCTTGAGAGAAACCTATATGCAGGTCAGGAAACAACAGTTAGAACTGGACATGGAACAACAGACTGGTTCCAAATAGGAAGAGGAGTACCGCGGGGGTGCTCCGCAGAGAGAAGCAGTGGAACTTCCCTCAGCAAAGCCGAGGGGTCCCGAGGAGAGGTGAGCCTGCTGTCCGCCAACCCAGCCCCTTGGGGAGGGAGAGACAACCAGAGGCGACAGGAGTTCTGTCTGAGCAGTTCTGCTTTATTGCCGCAAGCTCCCGGCTTATAATGGCAAGCAGGGGGGTGTTGCGAGGGACTTTCCACAGTTGCACCAATCACGTTAAAAGTCAAATCTTCATGTGCCTTCATTATAACAGGAGTCTATGGTGATCATGCGCTGTCCACGTGCATGGAAATCAAGAGAGCCAATCAAAAACTTTGACAAACAACATAGACCACGCCCCTATCTCTTCCGCCAGGTGCCATCTTTGCTCTAAACGGCAAAGCTAGCCCTTCTTTTTAAGGCTTCCCATTTAGGGCCCCACAGAGTACATCAAGGCTGTATATTGTCACTCTGTTTATTTAACTTATATGCAGAGTACATCATGAGAAACACTGGGCTGGAGGAAGCATAAGCTGGAATCAAGATTGCCAGGAGAAATATCAGTAACCTCAGATATGCAAATGACACCACCCTTATGGCAGAAAGTGAAGAAGCACTAAAGAGCCCTTTGATGAAAGTGAAAGAGGAGAGTGAAAAAGTTAGCTTAAAGTTCAACATTCAGAAAACTAAGATCATGGCATCTGGTCCCATTACTTGTGGAAACAGTGGCTGAGTTTATTTTGGGGGCTCCAAAATCACTGCAGATGGTGACTGCAGCCATGAAATTAAAAGACACTTACTCCTCGGAAGGAAAGTTATGACCAACCTAGACAGCATATTAAAAAGCAGAGACATTACTTCGCCAACAAAGGTCCGTCTAGCCAAGGCTATGATTTTTCCAGTACTCATGTATGGATGTGAGAGTTGGACTGTGAAGAAAGTTGAGTGCTGAAGAATTGATGCTTTTGAACTGTGGTATTAGAGAAGACTCTTGAGATTCCCTTGGACTGCAAGGAGATCCAACCAGTCCATCCTAAAGGAGATCAATCCTGGGTGTTCATTGGAAGGACTGATGTTGAAGCTTAAACTCTAATACTTTGGCCACCTGATGCAAAGAGCTGACTCATTTGAAAAGACCCTGATGCTAGGAAAGATTGAGGGCAGGAGGAGAAGGGGATGACAGAGGATGAGATGGTTGGATGGCATCACCGACTCAATGAACTTGGGTTTGGGTGAACTCCAGGAGGTGGTGATCGACAGGGAGGCCTGGCGTGCTGTGGCTCATGGGGTCCCAAAGAGACAGACACGACTGAGCAACTGAACTGACTGGCTGAAGGAGTGAATATAAAAACAAAAGAGGTGAATGTGCCCTGGGACCCCACTGTTAGACTGATTCCCAACAGTAGATCTGGACCCGCCAGTAAATATCAAGGGCTTACAAACTTCAAGCCTCTTGCAGTTGCAGCCTATCATTCTCCCCCCACAGTTACCTTCCTCTGCTTTGCAGGGGAGTACAGCCAAGGGCAGTGTCTCTTCTCTCAGTCTAATGGGGCATTCTGGTATCAGCGCTGCCTCTTCCCTAGCCTCTTCCTTCAAACAAGTGGTCTCAAAGTTTCAGAAAAATAGGGTAGCTCTCTCTCACCAAAAGTGGAGAGGATGACATGTGAATATATTCATTCATTTAATAAATATCAGCTGAGCACTTACTACATTCCAAGCTCTACGTTGACCGGGAAACACTGTGGTTTATAAGACACATTGTACAGGTGATGACAAAAAGACGTGATGAACCTATATCAGGACTGAATCCCATGGGTTCGCAAAAGAGTTGGACATGACTTAGCAACTAAACAACAACAAAGACTTGAGAAATAGCTAGATAACTTAAGGGATATATTTCTCTAAAGCAAAAGAGGTCCAGAGGTGGGACTGCAAGGTTGTATATAGCTTCAGTACCATCAGTGTTCTAAGATTCTTCTTTCTGCTTATCTTCAGTGCATTCTAAACTCTATGGTTTTCTCCATATCTTGTGATATTTGCATTATTTTGTATCATTTTTATAAATGGTTAGCAGGTTACTCACAAAGTCTCCATATTCACATGCTTTGACTTTCTCATCTTATTTGTTCCCTCACCAAGAGGAATTCAGAATTTAACAGAAGTGGTTCATGCCTCTATCTGGCTGGTGAGAATGCTGGTCTTATTTGTACCCCATCTACCAGTATTCAACTGCCTTTCCCCTTGAAATGGATACTTCCTAGGAAGGCTGGTGGGACAGATACATTCCAATGACGACATCTGAAACTCATTAAAAGGTCAGCAGGCTGGCTAAGTACTCCTTCAAAAACAATACTCAGAATCATAAATGTTGAGAGCTGGAGGGTCAAAGGTTCTCAGACTTTTGAATTTCTGTGAACTAGCATTAATATTTTTAAAAGGTTGCTGAATTTCTATTCTTCCAGAAAATGCCATTAAAAATAATAAGCTTCTAGGAACAGTATCACCTCGTACAGGGCACAGGACATCCCTCATAACAAAGAATTTTCCAGCTCCAAATGACAATAGTGCCAAGATTCAGAAACCCTGGGTTAGCTGCCCTTATGAAAGGCAAAAGAAGAGAAGCCCCCAACCTGGCAGACATTTGCATTGCAAGACACTGTTGAAATGTGGGAGTGGGTTGGCCAGATGGGCTATGATGAGGTCAGCTAGACAGGGGATGGACTGGCTATCCCAGGCCTGGGCAGGGTGGAGGGACAGGGCCAACACTTATGGACATCTTGATTTTTAAATGGGATAAGGCACATAAAATCTATAACACTAAGCCTGACATATGGGCTTTCCTGATGGCTCAGCAGTAAAGAAACTGCTTCAATCGCTGGGTTGGGAAGATTCCCTGGAGAAGGAAATGGCAACCCATTCCTTCAAGGCCCATAAACAGAGGAGCCTGGCAGGCTACAGTCCGTGGGGTGGCAAAGATTAGGACATGACTGAGCATGAGCACAAATGAATGAACCTTAGTGGACAAACTCTGCTGGGCACCTGATCAGCCCTATATAATGAATTGAGAAGATCTAAGGTTCTCACAGGTAATCTGAGGAGTAAGGATGAGGTAGGGCAGAACAGGGAAGAGCCTGCAAGATAGAGTCTGAGACTGAGACTCCCAGGAAGATCATCAACTTGTGTGGGGGGAGGGAAGTGGGCGAAGAATATTTTAAGATGCATAATGCATTAACGCACAATTTGAAGTATCTCAGTAATGTGAAGATTACTCAGACAATCTTCCACCTCACCTCCAGCTTCTGTCATGTTTAGTACAATGTGAATGTGTTATTGGCTCAGTCCTGTCTGACTCTTTGTGACCCCATGGCTGTAGCTCACCAGGCTCTTCTTGTCCATGAAACTTCCCAGGCAAGAATACTGCAGTGGGTTGACATTTCCTTCTCCAGGGGATCTTTCCTACCCAGGGATCGAACCCAGGTCCTCTGCATCGCAGGCAGATTCTTTACCCTCTGAGTTATCAGGAAGCCTTACTACAATGGTGCAGGAGTATTACAAAGGTTTTTGGTGGATATTAAGGGTCTACATTTCCCACTGGGGTTGAAACAGTGTAGAACTGAGAGAGCAGCCCAGAAGCAGAGACAGGAGCCAGAGGTGATCACAAGAAAAGAGGCTGCTTGGAGCTCTCAGATATCCCTGCAGGGTTCTGGACTTCCACAGGATGTGGAATATGGTTTTGAGCCTAGTTCTCTCATCAGGATTACATTTTCATAGTAAAGGAGCCATTCTGGTCTCATACCTGGGCATGCTGCTGCTGCTGCTGCTAAGCTGCTTCAGTCGTGTCTGACTCTGTGGGACCCCACAGATGGCAGTTTACCAGGCTCCTCCATCCCTGGGATTCTCCAGGCAAGAACACTGGAGTGGGTTGCCATTTCCTTCTCCAATTCATGAAAATGAAAAGTGAAAGGGAAGTCACTCAGTCGTGTCAGCCCACCAGGCTCCTCCTCGTCCATGAGATTTTCCAGGCAAGAGTACTGGAGTGGGTTGCCATTGCCTTCTCCGACTTGGGCATGAGTAAGTAAGATGAGATCAACTTGGTTCCAAAGTTCTATACCTGCTCCAGCTGGGTCAGAATTGTGTTTTCGTTCTGGACTCACCCAGACTCAGGACAGTCACTAGCTTGGGGATCTTCCAGGACTAGAGAGGAGCCCTGCCCTGGCCCCTTAAGGCCATCCAGAACCAAGGAGACCTTTAGTTATGGGGTATTCTGACCTTGGTGATTGCAGCCATGAAATTAAAAGATGCTTACTCCTTGGAAGGAAAGTTATGACCAACCTAGATAGCATATTCAAAAACAGAGACATTACTTTGCTGACTAAGGTCCGTCTGAACTGAACTGAACTGAACTGATTCTGACCTTTAGTTCAGAAAACTAACATCATGGCATCTGGTCCTATCACTTCATGGCAAATAGATAGGGAGACAGTGGAAACAGTGACAGACTATTTTGGGGGACTCCAAAATCACTGCAGATGGTGACTGCAGCCATGAAATTAAAAGATGCTTGCTCCTTGGAAGAAAAGCATGACCAACCTAGACAGCTTAAAAAGCAGAGACATTACTTTACTAACAAAGTCCATCTAGTCAAAGCTATGTTTTTTCCAGTAGTCATGTATGGATGTGAGAGTTGGACTATAAAGAAAGTTGAGTGCCGAAGAATTGATACCTTTGAACTGTGGTGTCGGGAGAAGACTCTTGAGAGTCTCTTGGACTGCAAGGAGATCCAACCAGTCCATCCTAAAGGAAATCAGTCCTTAATATTCATTGGAAGGACTGATGCTGAAGCTGAAACTCCAATACTTTGGCCACCTGATGCGAAGAACTTGACTCATTTGAAAAGACCCTGATTCTGGCAAAGACTGAAGGCAGGAGAAGAAGGGGCAACAGAGGATGAGATGGTTGGATGGCATCACAGACTCGATGGACATGAGTTTGAGTAAACTCCGAGAGTTGGTGATGAACAGGGAGCCTGTGCTCCAGTCCATAGGGTCCCAAAGAGTCCGACACGACTGAGCGACTGAACTGAACTGAACTGAACTGATCCGTGTGGGAGTAGGGGCAGATCTTTGTGTTGTCCCTGTAGTTGGAGCACAAAAGCATTTATGATGTAACCAGACGGCAGAGGGAGTAACATTGTTGCTGGGCAACCTGGCTTCGTTAACTCTATGGCTTTCCTCAAGGGGCTACCCTGTGCAAAATTTCCTGAAATCTTTCCTCACCTCCCGCTCCCCCTTTCCCAACTCCCCCTTCCTGTGCCCCAGGGAACCAATCAGCCCCCTTCCAACTCTAGCAATCTTGTTATCCTAGTGCAGAGTGGTGACCGAGGACTTAGGGTTTAGTTTTAGACAAACCAGACTCCATTGTGTAACCCGGCAACTTCCTTTGCCTCTGCGCCAGCGTTTGCATTTGTAAAACGGATGGTGGCTAACTAAAACTGTCTCTTAAATGGACTAAATGGCAATACACTCAGAGGCTTAACGCACTCCAAGAGCTTGACGGTGACTATTCATCTTCCAATCATCTGGCAAGTTCATCTCACTCCTCATTCATTCCTTGTAGCAGTTCTTTTCTGTCCTGGTTTAAATCTCAAATATCTATCTAGGTAGTAAAGTTAGTTCGCATCTGACGCTTTTTTTTTTTTTTGGTCTGTCCCTCCTTCCCAGGGCCCACCCTCTGCGGACGCAGAGCGTCTCTTGGTCAGACTGATGGTCGGTTACGGCAGTCTCCGAGGCAATGCAATCTTGTCCTCAGCTTGTAAAGTCTCCGAACCGCTAGCTCAGATCTTCTGCGGCGCTGCCCTGCATGGAAAGCCGCCAGCCCATTCTCAGAGGCGCGAGTGGAAGAATCACACTGCAGCAGAGGTAACAGACAGGGACCGAGGCCAATGAAGGGGGATGGGCGCATTAGAAGATAACGGGATGACCGGGATCAAGAACACGCCGCCACGCCCTCTCCGCCCGGCCTCTTCTCCTCCAGCCGGTGGCTCCGGTTATCCTCCTAGATCCGGACAGCGGCTTCCGAAGTGACAGCCACGTGGACTGCGGGGGACTAGAATGTTGCCGTGGGGGGCGGGGCTGGAAGGGCGCCCGAGAGGTGAAGAAGGACCCGCGTACGCATGCTCGGGCGGCCGCTGCCAGGCGACGCCGCCGGGAGCGAGTACGCTCCTGACGTCCCGCGCCGCTCGTCCAATGAGCGGCGGTCGGAGGGAGGCGCCGTTCCGCCCCCTCCCGCCTCCGCCACCGCCTCCGCCGCCACCACGGCAGCCGCCTCCGGGAGTGTCTGAGGGGCGCGGGGCCGCAGCAGGCTCCGGCGCCGCATCGCGCGGTCCGGAGCCGCCGGACGAGGCCCAGCGTGGTGCTTGCTCCGACCCCCGCCACCCCATGTCCTCAAGATGGAGGCAGCGGGGAGGGCGGCGTGAAGAAAGCGGCGCTGTGGGCGCTGGGGCAAGGGCCCGGGCGTCCCGGGCGGAGGCGGCGGCGGCGGCGGCGGCGGCGGCGGGGCGGGATGGGGCTGCTTCTCATGATCCTGGCGTCGGCCGTGCTGGGCTCTTTCCTCACGCTCCTCACCCAGTTCCTGCTGCTCTACCGCAAACAGCCCGAGCCGCCGCCGGACGAGGCCACCCGCGCGGCCGACGGCTTCCGCTACATCAAGCCGGTGCCGGGCCTGCCCCTGAGAGAGTACCTTTATGGCGGCGGCGGCGGGACTGAGGAGCCCTCTGGCGGGCCCCCCCGAGGGCGGCGCGACCCCGGCCCCCGAGGCCCCCGCCCCGCCGACGCGGGAGACCTGCTACTTCCTCAACGCCATCATCCTGTTCTTGTTCCGGGAGCTGCGGGACACCGCACTGGCCCGCCGCTGGGTCACCAAGAAGATCAAGGTGGAGTTCGAGGAGCTGCTGCAGACCAAGACGGCTGGGCGCCTGCTGGAGGGACTGAGCCTGCGGGACGTGTTCCTGGGCGAGACCGTGCCCTTCATCAAGACCATCCGGCTCCTCCGGCCCGTGGCGCCCTCGGCCACCGGGGAGCCCGACGGCCCCCGAGGGGGAGGCGCTGCCCCCGCCACCACCCCCCGAGGAGCTGGCCTTCGAGGCAGAGGTGGAGTACAACGGGGGCTTCCACCTGGCCATCGACGTGGACTTGGTCTTCGGCAAGTCCGCTTACCTGTTCGTCAAGCTGTCACGGGTGGTGGGGAGGCTGCGCTTCGTCCTCACTCGCGTGCCCTTCACCCACTGGTTCTTCTCCTTCGTGGAGGACCCGCTGATCGACTTCGAGGTGCGCTCCCAGTTCGAAGGGCGGCCGCTGCCCCAGCTCACCTCCTTCATCGTCAACCAGCTCAAGAAGATCATCAAGCGCAAGCACACCCTCCCGAGTTACAAGATCAGGTGAGAGGAAGGTTGCGGGGAAGGTCGCCCGGGCGCTAGGGCCCCGTGGCTGCTGGGACCCTGAGCCTGGCAGGGCACTGCCTCCGTCGTTGGGTGGGAAGGGCAGAGACTTATACAGCCCCTGCTTTCCAGGGCTCTTCCCCACCCTGGACAGGGCCCTCGATTAAGTGCCCACATTCTTTGCTTCCTTCCGAAGGGCATTAATAAGGAGCTGGAAGCCTTTCTGTGTGCTCTTGGTCATCCACGGTACTGTCAGCGCGGGTCGAAGCAGCATATTGAAAGTGGAAGGGAAGTCCCTCCCTCCCCGGACGGCTCTGGGACTGTTGAGAAACTATTTCTCTAGGTGGATGCTGCGTTGAGGGCAGCCTTGCAGCATTGCCTCGGCCACATTGAGAAATTGTTCGTGGATAACAAGTACAGGCATGAGGAGTGTGCTGGGAGCCCAGAGCTGTTGTATTTTGCAACCGCAGGCCAATTTTGCCCAAGGTGCTTTGGCAACTTTCAAGGCAGAGGCAGCATCTTTCGGAAAGGAATACTTTTCCATTGCAAATTGGAAACGAGTTGGGAGCCTATACATCTTGTACTTCTCTGTACCCTTTGTGTTAATGTCGTCTTGGGTAAATTCTGTAGCATAACCCCAGGCTGCCCTGAGACCTTTCAACTCTACTTGGCTGTAGGCTCCTCCCACAGTACCTGAAATTGCCCAACAGGTAGTATTTTAAGATGGGTAGTGATTTTAACTTTGTAAAGCCTACCTATATTTGGCGGCTTGATTTTTGTGTAGTATACTATTTTGATTAATGTACAAGGGTTTGGGTTTTTATTTATTTTTAATATCATAGAAGTGGAAGGGGAAAAGAAGTTCAGTGGGGCTAGAGTCGGTGTTGAAGGGTCATATGTGGTTATTCTAAAACAGATACATTTTTAATTTTACTTAAAGTGTTTAACCCTTTTGGATTTTGTTCTTTACCATAAGATTATGTCAGTCTGGTATTTGCCTTACCTAGTTCCCTTTAGTGGAAGTGTTTCTAGATCACTAACTTGCTACCACAGTTTAAAACATCAATGACCCAGGTAATTCAGGAATGTTTTATGTTTGGGACAGAGTATTGACTTGTGTTATGTGGCAGGTTTGCCTTAGTAATTGTGTTTGCTTAGGCTAATAGCACAGTGACAGCTTAAAACCGTCAGGTGGCAGAAATTTATAATGGAAAAGTTCCATAGATTTGCAGAAGATGGTGAACTGGTCACTGTCTGATTTCCTGTTCTGTGAAGTAGAACATACTTTATGAAACCTACTCTTTCAGCTCTGGAATATGTGACTAAATTCTCAATGAGTTGCAGTGTTTAAGCAGTGAGGTGTTTATAGCAGTGTGTGGCTGAGACAGTCATGAGAGAAAGTTGTTACAGATTTTGATATGTTTTCACAACTTTGGTTCTAATATTTTCTAAGTGGCTTTAAGTTGCCAAAGACTTGACTAAGCTGTTACTAATATTTGGGGGTTATTTGCAGGATAGCCAGTGGTAATGGAGAAGGCAGTGGCACTCCACTCCAGTACTCTTGCCTGAAAACCCCATGGATGGAGGAGCCTGGTAGGCTGCAGTCCATGGTGTCACTAAGAGTCTAACACAGCTGAGCGACTTCACTTTCATGCATTGGAAAAGGAAATGGCAGCCTACTCCAGTGTTCTTGCCTGGAGAATCCCAGGGACGGCGGAGCCTGGTGTGCTGCCGTCTATGGGACACGACTGAAGTGACTTAGCAGCAGCGATGGGATTACATGTCATTTTGAGTTGTTTGGTTGTTTGTTTTCAATGTCGACTTGAAATCCAGTTAAATCAGAAGGAAATTATGATTAGGACTTATGGAGTCATTAATAGGTTTATTTCCTTTGAAGGAACTTTAGCACTGTTTAATTGAATAGCATCATCATTTAAAATATAGTCAAATTGCTTTTATTTATTGTATCCAAAAGGATTTTTAGAAAACCTAAAAATCTTGGGTGTGTTTGAGTGTTATGATATTTCAATTTTTAAGCTTGAAACGTTAAATGGTCACCTCCAGAAGTCTACACACTTGTGCTCTATATTCCAAAGCATTTCAACAGTCAGCAAAGTCCTGCACAGAATATGTCACTCAATTTGTAAATATTTACTGTGCGTTTGCTCTGTGCTTAGCATTTCTCTGGGTACAGGGTTTCAATACAGTCTCAGCCCTAATGGAGGCTGGAGTTTAGTGAGGATTGAATTAGCTGTACTTTATAAGATTTAGCTAGAATGTCATTGATGGGGTAACACTGAAGTAACTAGGAAGCTGGTTTTAGTTTAGTAAAAGAAAAGGAAAGAAGTATGAGGATGCAGAGTGCTGCTTCAGAAACTGTTGAGTTCTCTTATCTGTGTGTAGCTGTTCTGCCAGGAATATTTTAAACTACTGATGTTGTGGAGCAAATGCAAGTTTTAGCAAAGAGAATAAGTTAAAATACATTTAAGATGTGTCACACTTCTCATAATGAGAATTAAAATAGCTATGGTTTCTCCTTTTTTATAGATGGGGGAAGAATGCTCAGAGTAGTTAAGTAACTTGCTTAAAGTCACACAACTGTCAGATGGTGAAATCCAGCTCAGATAAAGCCAGACTACCCTTTTTTTCTTAAGCTATACTGTGTTGTCCTTGAGGGATTTTTAAAGTATGCCATCAAAATAATGTATGTAGGGGTATCCTTCCAAATTAACTGAGAACTCTTAAGAGGCATATAACTGTACAGATTTTTTTTCCCCTTAAATTAGAAGTTTTGCGAAAGATTCTTTTTAAATTTAAATCATAAGGTTAAATCTTTGGGTGCTGCTCTATTTAGCAGTTCATTTTTAATCCAGCAGATTTTGTTTCCAAATAGAAGGTCTTGCTAGTTTATCCTTTTTAGGTGTCTACTCTACTTAGTAGAGCTAAAGCAGTAAAGAAAACTGTTTTGAGTCTTAGGGTCTTTGGGCACCTGAAATTATTATAAAGCAGAAATATCTTAACAGTTGGCCTTGTTGTCACTTCTTCCCCCTCTTCATTTATTTTTCCATTTTCATGTTGCTAAAGTAAAAGTGTAAAGTGGCCCATCAGGAGTACCAGTTCTCATCAGATGAGACGGCAGCTCAAGTGGCTGCTTTCTAAGGACCTAGCTGATAGACACTTCATTTTACCCAGCTAACATAGTTGGTGAAGGTTGTAGTATTTTTTTAATGAGTATACATTTTTACATATTATTCTAATTTTATTAATATTCCAATGTCACTCAGTGTTAATTTTTTTACTTTTTTCTTAAAATGTACCCTTTAAAATAGTAAAGCCATAATTTTAAAAATTATTAACCAAAAATTAGTCTTCAAGAGAAAAAGATTACCATCAGTGTTCTATCCTTCTTCTTTTTTTTTTTTGTTTTCAAAAAATTTTTTAAATTCAGTTTCCTATTAGCAGAGAATTGTGGGTTACCAGTGCTCTTGACTATGTGGAGAACCCATCTTCAACATGAAATCTGAGTAATAGTCCTGAGGAGTTTAGGGTTTGCAAGTCAGGTATTTGAGATTCTTACTGATGCTCCTCTTGCTAGGGTGTCATTGCTAAGTAGCTAGCAGTGGTTGCATACTGCAAGGCCAGGTCTGGTTCGTAGGTACTTTCAATTTGGCCTGCACTATAGTTTTTCTGTTTCTTCATTGCCAGCATTTAAAAATGGAAAATATTGCATGACTTGGATTTCTGGCTTCTCTTAGGAAAATCTGGAAGCTCTTAAAGCACTAGGCCTGCATTTGTCCTAGCAATAATAAGATGGGAGAGATGGAGTCTAGTCACAGCTGCAGGAAGCTGGTACAGAGTGAGTCCCCACCCACTTGCTACATTTACTGATGACACTTGCCTGGCCTGGCATTATATGCATTTGAAATTGCTTACTAAATGAAGAACGTTACTCTTGCTCTTCACTGCAAGTGGGAAGAGTGTTAGTAGCTGGGTAGTAGAGAGTGATCATTTTTATCCCTTTTTAAACATTATATCTTTGAAAAGCCTTTCACTGAACAACTTTATTTTATAAAAGATACTATCATTATAATGTTGAATATTAAAAACATCATTCTATTGGAAATCTTTTTAAAATCCCTTGAAACGTTTTTGTTTATCTGATGTATAGTGATAGTAAGTAGACAGTGGCTGCTTTTCCTTCGAGTTTGCTGGACTTTTGCTTTAGGGCAAAGTGTGGGTCATCAATTAACTGTGTATAAGTGTTTACTTCTCTGAGTTACAAATAAGGGGGCACCTACTTATTGACACTATTTGAATTTAATAAATGAGTATGGAACAAATATTGGAAAACTTCGATTTTCAAGTTCATGGAATGTCTTCTGGGCATGACTGTTTTGTCAAAACTGTTTCATTCAATGTTCTGATACATATTTGTAGAAATTTTTCAAATATTCTTAATGACGAGATTGAGGATCGGTTTGTATTTAGTTCGATAGGCTCTTTTAGCATAATTATCTGTATCTTCTCTAGTATATGATTAATTTCAGAGAACTAAATTAGGCTTGGTCTGGAAAGCTTCATACTCTATAAAGTAGCTTGTAATTGTGTTATTTCTTCCTTGGTCTGAGATGAGAAAGAAAAACATTTATTCTTAATGTTAGTTATAACTTTAAAAAAATTTATTGAATATGGGAGGTAAAGATAGTTTTTAGTAATCAATGTCTTCTTAAAAGTTTTCAAAGTGAATTCTCTGAAAGCTGACAAAATCATTTGTAAAGTTAAATGTATTTTACTGTGTTTATTCACTTACACTTTCATACTTTTCTTTCTGTATATGGACAGCTTTTAAAAGATATCTTTGCTTAGGCTGGAAAGTACTTTAAAATAGCTACTAATCATAATTTTACTTACTCACATTGGTAGGAAATAAAGCTCACCTTTGATTCTTTGGGATAGTGAAGACAAAGACATTGGGCTATCACTCTAGCTATTCTAGAGTAATGATGTAATGTATTAGCTAATTTTTTATTTGTTATTTCTTATACTTCTGCTCAGATGAGTATCTCTATATAAATGGAATTGTAAGATAACATTGTCTTAGATAAGTAATTGTCATTTTAAAAATAGTCACTTATTTTTAGTAACTATTTCCTGAAAACTACCATGCCAGGTGGAGAAGGAAATGGCAACCCACTCCAGTATTCTTGCCTGGACAATTCCATGGACAGAGGAGCCTGGTGGGCTACAGTCCATGGGGCTGCAAACAGTTTGAGAATACTGAGTGATTAAAACACACACCCACACCATACCTAGTGTTGTGGTAAGAGTAAGATGATAAAAATGGTTATAGCATAGTTCATGCTTTCAAGCTGGTTACTCTTCCTGGGAAAAACAAAAAACAGTTAAAGCTCATTATACTGGCTTTTGTATATATCTAAGACCTTCAGTTTTGTGAGAAATAAAGAGGAGCCATCAGTGTCTGCTAGGCAAACACTTGATTACTTTGTGCTGTGTAATGTTTTGTGACTTTGGAATACCTGAGTATGCTCCAGTTTAGTGCTGGTTTTAACTTCTTGCAAATTGGGTTTTCTTCAGCTATTTTGAATTATTATGACTTAGACATTTAAAACTCTTTAGATGGAAAATAGTATATTGAAAATTAAATCTTCGCTCTAAAAATTTGACTTAACATATTGAAAAGAGAAGAATAATAATGAGGAAGCTGTTGGAGTCTAATCAGTAGTGTAGAGATCTGTTGGCTTCTGAGAAAGCCCTACTGTGTTACTGGAAATAGCCAAAGCAGATCACTATAAAGTAGATTGCATTGAAGGAGCATGCCTGATCAAAAACTTAATATTGACTTATAAATATTACTAGTCTATCATATGAGATAGAGGCACAGGTAATAAAATCAGTCTGCTAACTATATGCAAAGCACTGTGTGTGTACTTCCATATACTTGCTATCTTTTTCATAGTTCCAGGAACTGTGTAGGAGAAGTCGGTATCTCATTTTTACAGAGGTGTTGGAAACTGGAGACTTCCAGGGGGTTAGTGACTTTCTCAGAGTCCTTTTAAAAGTCCTGTACTCCCAAAGCCATGCTGTGTTATTTCTATGGAGCTAAATCAATGGTTACTCTAAATACACCAGGAGTTTGCAAACAAACTGGTGCTAGACTCACAAATTAAGAATGGCTTTTTAACTTTACATTTTAAAGTTGTTCAAACAAAAAAGAAGAATGTGCAGCAGACCATATTCGCCCATGGATTCTAAAATATTTCCTTTCTGGTCCATTATTTAAAAAGGTTTGCTAATCTCTGGTCTTAAACCCTGAAACAGAAAGCCCTAAAAAAAAAAAAAAAAAAAAAAATTTGTGCTTAAGTGTATACAAAAAGGAACATGTGTGCATACACAGTATGTTGAAAGGTGCTTTTAAACCTTTTTTGAGGGTCCTTCCTGTCTTTTTGGAAGGTTAATGATAACTGTGGTACTTTGCAGAAAAATGCATGAAAAGTTTAATTTCATGGAATTTTGGCCCCCTGGAAACCTCTCTGGGGTTCTTACCCCAGGTTGCATAGTAAACACAAAGGAATACAATTTTGTTCCTATAAATACAACTAAAACTAATCTTCTGAAATAAATATTAAGCACTTCATACTTTTGCTGGCCTTCTTATATGGCTGCTATGGCTCACTGACCCGGCATTTCTTCTCTTCTCATTCTCCATACCGTCCGAACATTGTCACCAGGAAACAAGTGCTGTTAAATCCCTTTGTTTCTTTCTAGAGTCATAGGACCTACCAACACTTTTGTCATGACATCAGAGCATATCACACTTCGTTGGAAAGTTGTAAAGCGCCTACCTGGTCATTAGCAGAAGTTTTACAGAGTAGTTTCAAAATCTGTCTTGCCAAATTGCTGCTGCTGCTAAGTCACTTCAGTCATGTCCGACTCTGCGACCCCATGGACTGCAGCCTACCAGGTTCCTCCATCCATGGGATTTTCCAGGCAAGAGTACTGGAGTGGGGTGCCATTGCCTTCTCTGTGCCAAACTGCTAGGACTCTGATAAAACCACATACTTTTGTAAGGAAAAACTAGGTGTTAAGTGTTAATTATTTACCTTCAAATGAGTAGAACTGCAGGTGTTACAGAGAGGCTGCCACTACTGTGGAATTATTTCATTCTTTTGTTTGAGGCCTTAGAGAAGTACTTCAGTTATCTATTCCAGTATATAGAGTTTTGGATTACCGTATACCTTAATCCAGCACTCTGCTGCTCAAAATGACCTTGGACAAAAGGCTTTTATCTTCTCTTAGTCTCAGTTTGTAAAATGGAGATGAAATAATATCTATCTAATTAGAGATAATAAATGTCATATATGATACCTACTGAATAAATATATCTTTGCTTTAGTAACTAATTGAATGTACACATTTATTGATTATCCTACATTTGTCACGTTTTGCTAGAGATATGTCAGAAATTTGTTAGGTGATACCGTAAAAAATTTCTCTTTTCAAATGAGTGATAAATTCACTGTAAAAAAATAGAAACGGGAAACCTGTCAGAGAAAATCACAGTGAAAAATCTCCTGTAATATGTTTTCTTAAAGAAAACTGTTAAATTCAGGGACTATTCTTCCATATTTTTTTCTAAATGTATTCTAATTTGTTGTTGTTCAGTCACTAAGTCATGTCAGACTTAGTGTGACCCTGTGGATTGCAGCACAGCAGGCTTCCCTGTCCTTTACTATCTCCTGGAGTTTGCTTAAATTCATGTCCATTGAGTTGGTGATGCTATCTAACCATCTGATCCTCTGCCACCCTCTTCTTCTCCTGCCTTTAATCTTTCCCAGCAGCAGGGTCTTTTCCAATGAATTGGGTCTTCACATCAGGTGGCTAGAGTATTGGAGCTTCCCTCTGTCCATGGGGTCCTCCCAGCAAGAACACTAGAACAGGTTGCCATTTCCTCCTCCAGGGGGATCTTACCTACCCAGGGAATCCAGCCAGTGTCTCCTGCATTGGCAGGTAGATTCTTTACCCCCTAGTACCACCTGGGAAGCCCCTGTAATTTGTTACTAGTTTATAAAAACAGTTGGTATCCCATGGTTAGCATCTTGCTTTTTTTGTTTGTTTTACTCACTGTATCTTAGGTTTTTAAATGTACCTGCTTTATTTTCTTTTTAAAAAGTGCTTGGAATTACACTGATTGCAAGTACCACAAGTTAACCAATTTCTTGTTGATTTTTTCCCCCACTTTTTCACTAATATATATAATGGTACCACAGACATTTCTCTATCTATATATCTTTGAGTAGATACTAGTTTTTTTCCTTGTGATTTGTTTTTTTGAAGGAGTATTTTTGTTTTGTTTTGTTTTTCCCCCATTTTATTTTTGCCCGTGTTCAAGTAGTATTTAGGAGCATTAAGGAGTTGAAAATATACTCCTCTCCCTTTTAATTTCATTCCTCGATATACCCATTGTTAAGTTTGTGGTGTACCCTCAGCTCTGTGCTCAATCACAGGTACATGAATACAAGCCTTTGAGGCATAAACCAAACTTTTGTGCTCAAACACACATATACAAGCCTCTTATAAACTGAAGAGGTGCCTGTCTCTTCCTCTTTCCTTCCCTCTCCATGTCCCCATCCTTTTCTCCTTAATAAAAAAATGAGGAGCGTAATATAAATGTGACCCTGAAAATTGGTTTGTAGGTGTAACACGAACATCCCTCCAGGCAGTATGTATAGGTCTAATTCACTGACTTATTCCACTCCTGGCCATACCTTATTTCATCTTATTTTCTCTGGCTCTGACCTTATATTCTATACCTCTTGCTCTTACTTAGTTTGTTCCAGCCCCCTGAGTGTTCTCACACTCCAATCTTGCAGCCATCCCAAGGCCTTGGCTAGTTGTTGTCCACGAATATTTTTCCCACAGATAGCCAAAGAGCTCACCCTGTCACTTTTCAGGTCCTTGCCTCCTTATCATCTTTTAGTTATACTATATAAAAAGTACATTAGCATATTATGTGTGGAATTATTATTTTTTTGCACAGACTTTTTACTGACACATTGTGTGTGTTTCTGTGTGTGATATAGAAACTGCCCAAATCCTAAGGATACACTTAAATTCTCACAAAGTGAACTCAGCCTTGTAACTGAAGTGTTGGGATTTTGAATTTAGTCTGAAGAATACCTGTTTGTTGACTTTCTTTAAATGGAATGTATAGAATTTATTAACTTTTTTTTAATGGTTGAAGGTTGTCGTTATAAACACAGACTGATGATATGTAATCCAATTTTGATTGTAAAATCAGTACTGAAGAGGAATGCCTTCTCTCCCAACACACATGCATGCACTCAGATGATGCTAATTGAGGTCCCCAAAAGTTCACAGTGCTGACTTCAGGGTCTGTCAGGCACCTTATGGACACCATCTCTCTTCCTCTGATTCTTCCAAAGACAAAACATGAATCCATTTGCAACCTTCTCTAACACTCTAGAAACCTTGGTTTTGATTTCACATTCTTTGGAAAGGTCAGTATTGATAAACTAAATTATCATCCTTCCCTTGGACTAATGTAGAATAACAATAAAACTTATTTTCACATAATTAGCAGTTTTCTTAAAACCAGCTGAATGCTTCAGAACATGTATTTCTTCTGTAATCAGCACATTGGGTCTTTATTTTATGCCCATGAATTCTTTATATATTATAGGGGGAATGGAGCTGATTATATGCTAGGTGAATTACTGAAATATCTGTGCTTTGATTTGCATAACTTTGATTAAAAAGCTGCACAATTTCCCCTTCCCCAGCATAATTAGTTTTTCTTGATATGTACTTAAAACAAACATGCTGATTAGCAAGCACAACAGTAAAGATGTTTTAGAAGAGTTTATGCTTTTGTATCTGGCTTTCCAGGTGGCTCAGCAGTAGAGAACCTGGCTGTAGTGCAGGAGACGCTGGGGAGACAGGTTTGATCCCCGGGTGGGTAAGATCCCCTGGAGTAAAGCATGGCAACCCATTCCCAGTATACTTGCATGGAGAATCCCATGACAGAGGCCTGGTTGCAGAGTCGGACACAACTGAAGCGACTGAGCATGTGTGCATTGTTTTGTGTTAAGTACTTGTTAATGTTTACTTGTTTCATTTGGTGCGGTATGTGGCTGTTATTGAACAGGTGTTTGTTTTGAAATGGTGTTTCTGCTAGGATCAACTCCATATCCTCCTAGATATCTGCAGTTATAAGTGACTGTTGTTTTTAGTTGGTTTTGTTTTTGTTTTTGTTTTTGTTTTTGCTGTAAAATCTTCAGTAGCAATATGGGGAGATAGTATTTCTGTTTAGTAGCTGGCTATAAGAATGTCTGTTTTGAAAATGACTGTGTTCTTAGTACAACTGTTTCATGCAGGCATCAGTATCTACTAAACAGAGTATCTGGTGGTGTGTGCTAACTCATTGTCCTCCTCACACAACAGCCTTTCATGCATGCAAGATTATACTCATACTCATTACTAAGGATGGATGTGGTTGCTGACTGCACAGTCTCTCTACCTTAGTTATTTGGTCAAGCAAGTAAATTATTCAAAGCTTTTAGTTCTGTGAAACTTGGTATAGCTGAAGTTGAGAGTCATTCTTCTATAGCTAATTTCATCGTATGATAATTATTTTTATAACACACTGAAATTTTTGTTTTGTTCTCACCATTATTAAGTACAATATTCTGTAAAATTCAGGAGATGATATCTGGTCTATTTTAATATTTGAGAAAGTTATTAGTCTCAATATTTAAGTTTGGATTTTAATCAGGACTAGAATTGCAGACTCTTAACATGGGAAGAATTTAAGTAAATGTTTGTAGTGAAATATGATAGCTTTTGTTTACTCATTCTGGAATGGTAGATAGCACGGATTTAGTTCAGGTATTTTGAAATTCGTGAAGTATAAGGAGACAAATCATGGCGATCTTAGTCTGTAGTAAAGCCCATGAATATAGTTTATCTAAATGAAAGGCCATTTTAGAGATCAATTGCTTACCTTTATTTTAAGCTTCATGAAAGCTTAGCGTTTCAATGTAATTGGTCATAGGCCATGGTAAGAGACCTTCACGTTGTAGGTTGTGATGAACATAAAAAGATAGATTTATTAGATGTGGTCAAGAGAATTGTTTTGGTTTTCTAAGCAACTCATCTCGATTGATACTTTATCTCTCTCATGCATAGGATATCAGTTAACACTGACTCACCTTTGAGTCACCAGTTACTGAGTTCTTTAGTGAGGGACTTGCAGCCTCTGTTATCACTCTTGTCAGCCTATATATAAAACCACTTCAGAAAATTTTGTAACATTTTAGACCTTGATTAGTCTATGCAGAATTAGGAGTTTGGATAAAAGTGAACCTCTCATATTAGATAGAGGGTGTATGGATGAATGAGCAGGAGGGAAAGCTTTTTGTAATATTATTTGTTATCCTTGTTTTTATTAGTTTCATTACCACTTAGAAGTACTTTTTTCTCCCCAGGAGTACAGAAATTAAAATCATTTTCCCAAGTATGAACTTTATCCACCTAGTGTGCCCCAAGGAATTCCATAAATAGAACAATTCTGTGTGAGTTTCCTTAAGAAACCCATGCAGTGTCATAATATATTCAATTTAATATAAGCCTTTGTTTATAAAGCTTAATGACACAGAAGTATAAAGGTGATACATAAGGTAGGGAAGCATACTGGCTATTATTAACTTGTTTCTTTGCACTTGCAAGTTTATATCCACACAAAGGACACAGTTTTTAAAAGGTCAGCTAGTAGAGTGACTGAAATCATGGTCATGTGAAATCTGAAGTCCAAGGAAGACAGACAGCTACAATCTTGAACATCATCCATGGTGAAAGCTAAGTCCTGAGATGGTTCATTGTGGAAGGGAAGAAGTTTGCTGTCTGACATGTCTCTAGGAGACCAGCCTTCAAATAAAGTTTGACAGGAAATATTTCTAGAGCATCTCCCTATGCCAAATGCTTTATGTGAACTTCCTCATCTAATCCTTAGATAACCCTATAAGATAGGTTCTAATTATTTTTTAAATATAAATTTATTTATTTTAACAGGAGGCTAATTACTTTACAATATTGTATTGGTTTTGCCATACATCAACAGGAATCCGCCACGGTTAGGTTCTAATTATTATACTATATGTTTACAGATGGAGAGACAGGCTCTCAAAGTTGAAATAGCTTGCCCAGGTCTCAAAGCTAATAAGTATTGGACCTGAAATTCAAAACTAAATCTTAACTAAAATCTGTGTCCTCACCACTGCTTTAAACTACCATGTAAAAAGAAACTGAGAAGTGAGGGATGCTAAGTGCTTTACATTATTTCTTGTAATCCGTATAACAGCACTGTGAGATAATTGTTATTATTGTCGTCCTTCTGATATGAGGAAACTGAGGCTTAAAGGCAAGAGTGGACTCAGGGTCATGTTGCTGCAAAGTGGCAGAACAGGATCCCAAGCCCCGCTGTCTGGCTCTAGAGTCTGCTCTTAACCGCTCTTCTGTGCTACCTGCTATAGATGTTTCCTCTCTTCAGCCATCTCCCTGTCTAGCTGGGAGGAGTGGGAGGTCTGGGAGAACCACAGAGAGACAGACATGTAAACGGGGTGATTAGTAACGTAGCAGAAGTGTGTGTCAAGTGCTTTTAGAATACAGTTGAGGAAGCTATGACCAGATGGTGGGGGTGGGGAGGGGGCTGCTGGTTAGAGAGGAGGTGACTTTGAAGGAGAACTTGAATAGTGTAAATTAGGAACTTACCATCTGGGGCTAGTTACAAGATCAGAGTGATCAGCAGGCAGACAAGTCTCTCAGGAGAAATAAATAATATGGCTGTGCTAACGTTGCTGATTGGAGGAGCTTGGTGTACGATTGTCTTTTTAGTGTACTATCAGGTGAATTGTCTACATAAAATAGAAGATTTGAAATTTGGCTCCATAGTTTACCAACATAGAAAATAAAGAGTGTTTCAAACTACTTGTACTTTGTTTTCTTTCTCATTACATACGGTTTTGTATGTGTACCATACTTTGCATAATAATGGACACCATACAAGTAAGACTAATAGAGGTTTGTGATGATGTTTAAATGCACCAGGAGAACTCTTTCTTTAAATGACTACTGAGGTGCCTCTGAAGAACAATGAATGGAGACACATTTTGAAACGATCACCACTGATTTATCTAGTTTATATATTTAGTCTAGGAGATTTGGGAGCGCATTTAAGTTTGCTAGTTCCTAATGTAAGAAAGTCAAAACTGTCAGACTAAAGGCAAAAACCTCTCAGAACTCCCAGTGCCCTTCTCATACCTGCTTGTTCTCCTGTTCATTACACAAGGTGTAGTGCTGTTTATGTTCCCGAGCCTGAGATAAGACTGGTCCCTGAGAGCCTGACTGTAATTGGTCTCTCCATTCTTGAACACAGTAAACCTTTGTTGAAGGGACGAGATGACATTTAAGCTGATTGTTGAAGGATGGTGTGGCTTTAGACCTAGGGAGATGGGATGGAAGTTTAGTGTGGGTAGAAGAAATAGCAAAGGAAAAGAATCAGGACACTGTATACTATGTTTAGGGACGTTAAGAAAGCCAGTTTGATGAGACTCAAGCACAGAGAAGGGAGAAAACTAGCATCTGTATACCTGTTACATGCTGAGCACTCTGTGAAGTGCTTGACATGTGTGAACTCTCTAATTAATAGTCCTGTGAGGTAGCTTTTTATTTGAAGAAAATAAAGGACAAAGGCTCTTGTTTTTGGCTCAGAAAATAGTCTTTTTGAAGAAGAGGAAACATAATTTTAGAAGTCACAAAATTCTGAGTAATCATTGATAACCTGAACCAAGCTAGTGGGGAATGCAGAAGAATAGTAGAAGAGACAGTTTAGCAGTATGAAATTGGGGAGCAGAGGTAGAACTGGTTGGTTGTGAGGAAGAGGTACAAGTTAACTTCAGATTTATAAGAGTTCATGAAATCAATGATGCCAATAAGAGAACACAGGAGAGGAGGAGCAAGTTTGAAGCAAAGGTATTCCATTTACTTTTAAGCATAAATATATGGAATTCATAGATGCAGTGAGAGCAAATGATGTTGCTAAGGAAAATATAGAAGAGAAAGGAAAGAAAAAGAGAATACAAGCTGTTTTAGTCTACAGACTAAACTTCTCATTCTCTATTATGGGAAATTTCAAGCTTACTCAAAAGTTAAGAGAAATAGTTTGATAAACCCCATTATATGTAGCCAGCCAGTCACTAACTTGTAGGCACTCTTGATCATCTGTATCTTCCTATGCTCCCCTCCTTTGATTATTTTGAAACAAATATCTAGCAACTGGGACCATAATCTGTGTTTGTATGACTCTAAATCATGTTGACACAACACCTTGCCTCCTCGACAAGGCCTCATTCAATCTCTACATGAATATTTTGAGAAATAGAAGGCAAGCAATGTCTCGAGACAGTTATGCCTTTTTTACTGTTATTATTAGCTCTTAATTGGTAAAAAGTTTTCCGTTTTATTGAGTTGAAAACTCTAGCTGATTTATTATTATGGCAAGGATGCAAGAACCCATGGTGAAGTCCAAAGTAGATTTAGGCCTGAGAATATTTTTACATTGGGTGTGTAGTAAAGCCTTTTCTCTAAAGATCACAGTGTTTGCAAACAGTTTTACTGCTGCCATGTGATGGAGATGTCACCAGCTGGCATTCAGGGTGCTTATAGAACAGTCTTGAAACATCTTAGAGCAAAAACATATTTTAGATGTTAAAAAGATTCTCTTGGATCCACAAATGAGAAGAAGGCTTGGCATTTCTTGTAAGTGTAAAATTTTAAATATGTATTTTTAAAATGTTATCAAAGTAACATTTTTAAATTAAGCGTGGTTTTTCTTTTAAACTTTTACTGCAGTATAACTCACTGCTTTAAAAGCATACTAACTGTAAAAGTTCAGTGAATTTTTACAAAATGAACAAAACAGCATTCAGAACAAGGAATAGAATATTACTAGCAATCAGGAAGTCCCTCATATGCTACCTCCCCTGCTCTGCTTAGGAGTAAGCACTGTCTTGCCATCTACCACCATTGCTTTTGGGGGGTCTAGGGAGGTGCCTGTTTTTTAACTTGTATAAATTGAGCCATAGTGTTTACACTCCTTGTTTTTCTGGTTCTTTGATTCAACAGTACATTTGTGAGATTGTTTCCGTGTTATTGTGTATAGATATAGTTTGTTCATTATATTTGCTGTGGTGTCTTCCACACGCACCTCGATTTATCCCTTCTGTTGATAGACAGTTGGATGTTGCTGTTATGAGTATTCTTATACATATTTTGGGGGAACATTTATGCACATTCTATTGGGTATCTGGGATTGCTGAGTCATAGGTTAAGCTTCTATCCTGGTGTAGTAGATATAGCCACACAGTTTCACAGTAGTTACAATAGCACACCCGCAGCTTCACATCCTTTTCCGCATTTGATATCGTCTGTCTTTTCATTTGGAGAACCTGTCTGCCAGTGTAGGAGACTTAAAGACACAGGTTTGATTCCTGGGTCAGGAAGATCCCCCGGAGTGGGACCTGGTCACCCACTCTGGTATTCTTGCCTGGAGAATCCCATGGACAGAGGAGCCTGGTGGGCTGCTGTACATGGGGTCGCATGGAGTCAGACACAACTGAAGCGACTTAGCATGCATGCATGCATTGAGTCAGATATGATTGAAGCGACTTAGCAAGCATGCATGCATTGAGTTGGACACAACTGAAGCGACTTAGCAGCAGTAGCAGCAGCATACAATGGAGAAGGAAATGGCAACCCACTCGAGTATTTTTGCCTGGAGAATCCCAGGGACAGGGAAGCCTGGTGGGTTGCCCTCTGTGGGGTCGCACAGAGGCGGACACGACTGAAGCGACTTAGCAGCGGCAGCAGCAGCGCGTTCCTTTCTGTCTTCTCCCAGTCCAGTTATGTCACTATATTCAGCTCATTCACTGAACTGCACCCTTCTTTATATATGATAACAACTATGTTCTATTCAGACTTAAATCTTCCTTGATTGATACATATACCTTATTGCTAGGTCTGTGCAATCTTTTTTATTGCAGAACTGCCAAATATGCCGGTTTATGCTTCCTCTTCTATACTACAGTTTAAAAATCTTTGAGCCATTTAAGTCCATTCCTAGAGTCAAATTTGAATTCTTTTTTATCCTCTTACCAAATTGTCTTAACCAAATCTTCAAGATTTAATTGAAAAATGAACCTCTTCCTTGTTTCTTCTTTCATTCCCTATTTTCTGGAGATTTCCTTCTTGGAGTTTTCATCACCTTCCCCAAACTGGACTTGTCCCTTGGTTTTCCACAGTCCTGTCATCTGGGTTTAGTACATCATTGCCTTCTTGACTTGGATCCCCTATTTCCTGGATTACTTTCTTCTTTCTTGCTTTAGACCCTCATTTTGCTGGCGTGTATTTCATGTAACTTTTTAATAAAGGATGCAGTCTCCAGCAAGGCTCTTTGTTCTCTCTGAACCTATTGTGTGAAATGGGGAAATGATCTGCAGCTGTTGCTGAGAATCAAGCACAGTAGTTCATGTGGAACCATGCCCATCCTTGTCAGATCACTGCAGACCAGGTTTAGAGCATTTGTTCCAGCAGAAATCAGGGTGGGCATCAAGTCAGCCTCAGGAACTGTAGACCAGGCTCTGGAGTTATGGTTGGGTTCTTTTATGGATATTGTGTCCCCAAAATGTTAAAGCCCTAACCTTCAGTGTAAACTATTTGAGATAATAGGGCCTTTAAGGAGATAATTAACATTAAAGAGTTCATAAGGATGGAGTTCTAACCCTAGTGAGACTGGGTCCTTACAAGAAAAGGAAGAGATACCAGAAGTGTTTGCGCAGAGAGTATGTGAGCAGGATACAGCAGGAAGGCCATGAGAGGATACAGCAAGAAGGTGGCTGGCTGTGAGCCAGGAGAGAGCTTTCACCAGAAACCAGTTCTCCTGGCATCTTGATCTTTGACTTCCACTGTGAGAAAACAACCTTCTGTTTTTCATGCCACCCAGTCTATGGGATTCCGTTGTGGCAGCGCTAGGAAACTAATATAGGTTCCAGTTTTGGCTCCAGTGTGTAGTGTTTTGCGAGATATCTAGGACTGTTTCCTTATGTACAGTGTGCTAATGCCTGGTTTGGGGGAGTTAAGTGAGCAAACAAGTGCTTTATACAGTCAGTCCCTGGTATGGTAGCCATTCAGTAACTCTTTCTCATAAGCCTTAAAACAGCCTGTAAGTTACTTTATTTTATTTTAGTTAGGAAAGGATAAATTTATTGTTTTGTCAGGCAAAGGGGGACACACCGGGCTTCTGCCTTGAAAAACTGTGTCCCCTATAAATTATTTTAATGGAGTGTCGTGTATGGTTTTGTTTCTTTAATCAGATAATTCTAACCAAACATTTACATATCAAAACAGTGACAAGAGCAATTATCTCTGGGTAACTGGGTTAGATTTTTTAAAGTAGCTTTATTGAGAGATAATTCATACTCCAAATTCAGCTATTTAAACCTACCATTCAGTGGTTTTTAGCACATTCACAGATATGTACTACTGTCACTACCATCAATAAACCATTTTTTATCACCTCAAAAACAAAACCTCATACCCTCAACCATCATCCTCCTTACCCATCTATCACCCTAAACCCTAAGCAACCACTAATTACTTTCTGTCTCTGTAGATGTCTTTATTCTGGATTTTTCATATGAATGAAATCATGTAATTTGTGGCTTTGGGGCTTATTAGCTACCTCTATTTTGGAGAAGGAAGTGGCAACCCACTCCAGTATTCTTGCCTAGAGAATCCCGTGGACAGAGGAGCCTGGTGGGCTGCTGTCCATAGGGTCGCCCAGAGTCAGACATGACTGAAGCGACTTAGCATGCATGCATGCATGCATGCATGCATTGGAGGAAGAAATGGCAACCCACTCCAGTATTCTTGCCTGGAGAGTCCCAGGGACGGAGGAGCCTGGGGGGCTGCCGTCTATGGGGTCGCACAGAGTTGGAGATGACTGAAGCAACTTAGCAGCAGCAGCTACCTCTATTTGAATATTTTTTCCTGCCTTTCTCTCTCTCTCCCCTCCCCTCCCACTGGCACTCCCATTATGTTTATGTTGGTATACTTAGTGGTATCATCTATCTAAGGCTCAGTTTGTTTTTCTTCATGCACCCCACCCACCCCACCCCCACCCCCTGTTCTTTGGCTTGACAACCTCTATTGCTCTGTCTTCCAGTTCACTACTTTTTTTTTCTTCTACAAGTTCATAGCGACTGTTCAGAGCCCTTTTGTTGAACTTCAAAATTTCTCTGTACTTTAAATTTTATTGTATTTTTCAAGTCCAGAATTCACACTTTTTTAAATATATATTTTAAAAAATATATCAGTGTATCCATTGATATTAAAGATTTCATGTGACATTGTCATAATACCTCCTTTTACTTCTTTAATCGTGCTTTAAACATTTTTGTGCAAACATATTTTTAAGAGCTATTTTAAAGTCTTTTCTGTTAAGTCCAACACCTGGTCATTTTAACTGGCAGGTTGTAGTTTGTGTTGCCTGCTTTCTTTCTGCTTTACAGATCATGCTTCCCTGTTGCTTTATATGCCTCATATTTTTTGTTGGAAACCAAATATTTTAGATAATATATTGTAGTAACTGGATACTATCCCCCTCTCCCAGGGTTTAGTGTGTGTTTGTTTAATGATTGTTTTAGTGGCTTGCTTGGATTAGTTGAGTGGCCTGTTAATCTTCTGACATGACTTTTGTTTTCAACAATGCCCTAGAATGTTCCCTGGCTCTAGCTGTTGGATGTTAGATGGAAGTGAGATGCGGGGGGTGGCAGAAGCCTGAGGTCCTCTTGGGTTACCTCTCTTGGCAGAGAACCACTGTGTCATGAACCAGGGCAAAGACAATCCAAGATGGCAGAATCCTTAGTGTGTTATGCCCAAGATAGAGTCTGCGTTTCTCAAGTGGGGACAGGGTCAATGAAAGGAGCTCCCAATTTCTTGACCATTCTTGCCCTGAACTTAACCTCATCACAGGTAGTCGAGGGCTAGATGAGAAACACTGATGATCTGTTCTTTCCTCTGACAGGGAATTGGATTTGGGGCAGTGGTGATGCCAAGGCAGCCTGTGTTCTTGGCTTCAGCAGTCCAGAGTGAAATCTCTTTCTTGCTGAGCCTATTGGTGGGAGCAGTCTTGACTTCAGCACAACAGATTGTCATCTTTCTTACCACGTTTCTATAGGTTTTCTTGACTAGAAGTTTCTTTACTTGCTGTTTGCCCTTGGAATTTCCAGAGGCCTTAATATTTGTTTAATAATTTCCCCAGTTTTACTGGGAGCAGGTTAATGGAGTATCTTATGCTGTTGTTATGAAAGACCATCTTCCCAGGTTGGTTTTTAAAATTTTCTACAAGAAGAAATACAGATAGCTTGTAAAAGGTTTGTCTTCTGGGAACCTGAGTGAGAAAACTGACAGTTTTAAGTTGATAGGTTAACAAGAGATAAAGGCTAATGAAAGGATTTTGTGATAGGGTGGGAAGACAAAGTACAGTTCAGTCACTTAGTCTGGTCTGACTCTTTGCAACTGCATGGACTGCAGCACACCAGGCTTCCCTGTCCATCACCAACTTCTGGAGCTTACTCAAACTCATGTCCATTGAGTCTGTGATGTCATCCAACCATGTTATCCTCTGTCGTCTCCTTCTTCTCCTGCCTTCAATCTTTCCCAGCATCAGGATCTTTTCTAGTGAGTCACTTCTTTGCATCAGGTGGCCAAAGTATTGGAGTTTCAGCTTCAGCATCAGTCCTTCCAATGAATACTCAGGACTCATTTCCTTTAGAATGGACTAGTTGGGTCTCCTTGCTGTCCAAGGGACTCTCAAGAGTCTTCTCCAACACCACAGTTCAAAAGCATCAATTCTTCGGGGCTCAGCTTCCTTGATAGTACAACTCTCACATCCATACATGATTACTGAAAGATCCAGACCTTTGACTAGACAGACCTTTGTTGGTAAAGTAACGTCTCTGCTTTTGAATATGCTATCTAGGTTGGTCATAACTTTTCTTCCAAGGAGCAAGCGTCTTTTAATTTCATGTCTGCAGTCACCATCTGCAGTGATTTTGGAGCCCCCAAAATAAAGTCTGTCACTGTTTCCCCATCTGTTTGTCATGAAGTGATGGGACCAGATGCCATGATATTAGTTTTCTCAATGTTGAGCTTTAAGCCAACTGTTTCACTCTCCTTTTCCACTTCATCAAGAGGCTCTTTAGTTCTTAGCTTTCTGCCATAAGTGTGGTGTCATCTGCATATCTGAGGTTATTGATATTTCTTCTGGCAATCTTGATTCCAGCTTGTGCTTCCTCCACCTCAGCATTTCTCATGATGTACTCTGCATACAAGTTAAATAAGCAGGGTGATGATATACAGCCTTGACGTACTGCTTTTCCTATTTGGAACCAGTCTGTTGTTCCATGTCCAGTTCTAACTGTTGCTTCTTGACTTGCATCCAGATTTCTCAAGAGGCAGGTCAGATGGTCTAGTATTTTCCATGGTTTGTTGTGATCCACACAGTCAGAGGCTTTGGCATAGTCAATAAAACAGAGGTAGATGTTTTTCTAGAACTCGCTTTTGCATGATCCAATGGATGTTGACAATTTGATCTCTGGTTCCTCTGCTTTTTCTCAATCCAGTTTGAACATCTGGAAGTTCACGTACTGTTGAAGTCCAGCTTGGAGAATTTTGAGCATCACTTTACTAGCATGTGAGATGAGTGCAGTTGTGCAGTAGTTTTAGCATTCTTTGGCATTGCCTTTCTTTGGGATTGGAATGAACACTAATCTTTTCCAATCCTGTGGCCACTGCTGAGTTTTCCAAATTTGTTGGCATGTTGAGTGCAGCACTTTCACAGCATCATCTTTTAGGATTTGAAATAGCTCAACTGAAATTCCATCACCTCCACTAGCTTTGTTCGTAGGGATGCTTCCTAAGGCCCACTTGACTTCGCATTTCAGGATGTCTGGCTCTAGGTGAGTGATCACACCATCGTGATTATCTGGGTCATGAAGATCTTTTTTATAGTTCTTCTGTGTATTGTTGCCACCTCTTCTTAATTAATACCTTCTGCTTCTATTAGGTCCATACCGTTTCTGTTCTTTATTGTGCCTGTCTTTGCATGAAATGTTCCCTTGGGAAGACAAAAGGAAGGTATAGAAGTAGCCTGCTTCATTGTTTGGATTCCTTTATGAGCTTGAGCTACTAAAGACTTGAACTAAAAGTTTTGAAAAATAAGTATTCTTTGAAAGTGTGTGGATTCTGTTTATTAACTTGTGAACAAGTGGCTTTTGTTTTGTTTTGTTGAAGTATAGTTTAATTTGCAGTGTTGTGTTAATTACTGCTATACAGCAAAGTGACTCAGTTATACACATATATATTAATACATTCTTTTTCATATTATTTTCCATTATGGTTTATCACAGAATGTTGAATATAGTTCCCTGTGCTATATAGTGGGACCTAGATGTTTATCCATTCTATATGTTAAAATTTACATGTGTTAACCCGAACCTCCAACTTTATCCCTCTCCCAAATCCCTCCCCTCGGCAACCACCAGTCTGTTCTCTGTCTGTGATTTTTCATGGATAGGTTCATTTGTGTCATATTTTAGATTCTGCAGGGACTTCCCAGGTGGTTCAGTGGCTAATGCACCAGTCCCTGGTTCAAGACCTGGTTTGGGAAACTAAGATCCCACATGCTGTGTGACTTGGCCTTAAAAAAGAAACAGTGGAAACAGTGGCTGACTTTATTTTTGGGGGCTCCAAAATCACTGCAAATAGTGATTGGAGCCATGAAATTAAAAGACGCCTACTCCTTGGAAGGAAAGTTATGACCAACCTAGACAGCATATTAAAAAGCAGAGACGTTACTTTGTCAACAAAGGTCCGTCTAGTCAAGGCTATGGTTTTTCCAGAGGTCATGCATGGATGGAAGAGTTGGACTATAAAGAAAGCTGAGTGCCGAAGAATTGATGCTTTTGAGCTGTGGTGTTGGAGAAGGTTCTTGAGAGTCCCTTGGACTGCAAGGAGATCCAGCCAGTCCATCCTAAAGGAGATCAGTCCTGGGTGTTCATTGGTAGGACTGATGTTGAAGCTGAAACTCCAATACTTTGGCCACCTGATGCAAAAAGCTGACTCATTTGGAAAGACCCTGATGCTGGGAAAGATTGAGGGCAGGAGAAGGGGATGACAGAGGATGAGATGGTTGGATGGCATCACCGACTCAATGAACATGGGTTTGGGTGGACTCCAGGAGTTAGTGATAGACAGGGAGGCCTGGCGTGCTGCCAGGAGTCACAAAGAGTCAGACACGATTGAGCAACTGAACTGGACTGATAAGTTAAAGTCATATTACATGGTGTCTTTCTCTTGCTGACTCACTTCACTTAGTACGGTAATCTCTAGATGCATCTGTTGACCTGTGCTGCTGCAAATGCCATTGTTTTGTTCATTTTTATGGCTGAATAATATTTCATTGTATGTGTGTAGCACATCTTCTTTATTCACTCATCTGTCTGTGGACATGTAGAGGTTGTTTCCCTGCCTTGGCTGTTGTGAATAGTGCTACTGTGAACATAGGGGTGCATGTATTTTTCTGAATTATAGTTTTGTCTGGATATATGCCCAGGAGTATGATTTCTGGATCATATGCTAATTCTATTTTTAGTTTGCTGAGGAACCTCTCTGTTGTTTTCTGGAGTGACTGTGACCACGCTAGCTCACATTACCACCCACCAGGCAGGAGGGTTCCCTTTTCTCCATACCCTCCCCAGCATTTGCCGTTTGTAGACTCTTCAATAATGGCCATTCTGACCAGTTTGAGGTAGTACCTCATTGTAATAATTTTGATTTGCATTTCTTTGATAATTAGTGATGTTGAGCATTTTTTCATGTGCTTACTGGGCATCTGTATTTATTCTTTGGAGAAATGTCTTTTTAGATCTTCTGCCCATTTTTATTTTGGGCTATTTTCTTGTTCAGTTGTATGAATTGTTGGTATATTTCAGAAATTAAGCCCGTGTCAGTTGCATCATTTGCAAATATTTTCTCCCAACCTATAGGTCTTTTGTTTTGTTTATTTATTTATTTATTTTTGCTGTACAAAAGCTTATAAGTTTGATTAGGTTCTATTTGTTTATATTTATTTCTATTGCCTTGGGAGGTTGGACCTATGAAAATACTGATATGATTTATGTCAGAGAATGTTTTGCCTATGTTTTTTCTTGGAGTTTTACGGTGTCATGTCTTAAAGTCTTTAAGCCATTTTGATTCTATTTTTGTGAATGATGAGAGGGTGTTGAACAAGTAGCTTTATCCCACTGTTTAGTGTGTTATTTTTAAATGGAATACATTTTTTAATTTTAGTTTATTTTTGTGCAGAAATCCTTTCAGCAACACCCCTAGAAGTATTAATAAACCCCAATTAGATTTTACTGCTTGTAACATTGAAGTCACACACCTGTGAGAAATTTCTTAATTGAATTTTAGCTTTATATTTGACAAGAAAAGGTAATTCATGGAGCTGCTGTGATTTAGCACCTGGATTATTCAAAGTTGCTAGTGTATGTAGTGCTTTTTGCGATTTTTTGTTTTTAATAGAGTGCCTGTAACATGTTCTTCAGGAGTCAGAAGGCTTATTAAAAACACTCAGCTACCACATCATCTGTCATTTCTATGATAGATGTAGTTTCTAATGTTTTTTCCTCTCAGAAATTTGGCGCCAGTCTGTCTGAATCAAATAACTTCAGTGGAAATTAAGAAACTGAAGGGGCCTTTCTGCTTTCCATCCATTTCAGAAACAGCAGAAGAGCACTGAGCGCTGTCTGTGTGCCTGCTCACCTTTCCCTGAGAAGTGCCTTTCTTTACTCCTGTTTCAGCGGGCAGCCGTCAAATAGTATTTCTCTCCCTCTAACAATCTTTTTCAGTATAAACTGTTGAGGGCCATTCATATTTTCTTAATGTTTGTTTCATTCTTAATGTTGGATTTTTATAAACCAGATCGATACATGCTTCAGTCCTGATGGTATGTGTGAGGGGGTTAGATAATTGTGAGACCAGATTACATTTGAGACTTCAAGGCATAAATGCCCAGCAATTTTTAAATCCCCATAAGATAAAGAAGAATGTAAGCAGTGTGTGTGGTCTACTGTGATACAGGACCTAAAGCTGATTGTTTAGGGTTTGAGTAGGCTTTGAGAAGTAGGGGAAACCTTCACTTTGTACAAAAGGCTTGAAAGCAGGAATACACATGGCATCTTCTGGGTTCATGAGGTGACTAATCTAGATTGGAAAGTTTCTATTAAGGAAAAATGCTATTGGTAAGATTGGTTTTGGTAGACCTTGAATATGAAGCCAAGAACTTTTGACTATCTTTTATATTGTATGGTTAGTGAGAAGGCATAAAGCTTTTGAGCAGGCAGATGTCATACCTTGTGACAGCAAATAGGGTTAATTGAAAACTATAGACCTTCACCTCTAATTTTCTCTTATTTTCTTTGTCCTTTGCTTAAATGGAGAAGTACAAATTATGTGTCAAAGTAAAGATTTTTAAAGCTGCAGTTTGTAACTCACCACAAGCATCTCCATAAAAACCTAGAGTATTAACAATGAACACTTAAAGACCTGAATAATTCATAGGTAACGGAAGTGTTTGTTTATAAACACTACATAATGGAAGTGTTATGTAGTTTGAGCTTTGATGAAGTCAAAATAGCTGAAATTCTGGTTGTGCTACTCACCAGGTAATGTTCAACAAATTCTTAACCTTTCTCACCCTCACTTCATCTGGAAAGGGAAGCTAGTAATATCGCCCACTCAGGATTGTGAGCATGAATAAGACACAAAGCATGTAAAGCTCTTAGCACACTGCCTGGCAAATAGTAAACATCTCTCATAAATACCTTTGCTGCTGTGTTATTGTGTTGTTGTGTTATTATTTATCATTATCTAGTACTAATCACTATCCAGTTATATTGTTTCCATGGAACAGTGCATTCTGAGTTTTGATCTTATTACTGTATCTGGTCCAGAAAGAATCTCTCTCCTACCCACTCAAGTTTCAGAGCCCACTGGTTGACCTTAGATTTTCTTTAACTTTCTTCCCGGAGTCCTGCCTGGTCAGTGAGGTCATGCCAGAAAAACCAGGAAATTTTGACTGCCGCAAAGAAAGCACCATTTGCAGCCAGTTATGCAGGAGAGTGGTAAACTTTGGTTTTATAATTTAAGTATTAGGTGTTTTATCTTGTGTTGTTTTCCTACAGGTAGGTTTTGTTACTGTGCTTTAAAGTGTGGTGTTTATTATTCAGAAATTTAGACTTATCTTTACTTTTGTCAGGTATAAGCCTTTTTTCCCGTTCCAAACCTTGCAAGGATTTGAAGACGACGAGGAAGAGCTTATCCATATACAACAATGGGCACTTACTGAAGGCCGCCTTAAAGTTACTTTGCTAGAATGTAGCAGGTATGTTCTTTGTTATTACTACCTTAGAGGAAAGAAGGTATACCAAAAATGTACTTGAGCAGTGTTTGTGCTTGTTCCCCTCTGTGTTAATTTATATTATCTGTAAATTCTTTAGTGGTAAATTTCATAAGAGTGGTCCTTTCCAACTTTTATAAAGAATATAAACTATATTTTAGAAAGCATGCTAATGGGGGAATCATTTATCCTGCAGTAATTTTCAGACTTCTTAGATACATAATGCTCTGTTGGCATATTTCTTACTACCTGTTAGAAAGCTGTTCATCGCATAACAATTTGGAAAATTGTTTTTGATCATTAAAAATACCCTGGAAAATTGCAAAACCAGACTTGTAAACCCTTGTGATTCTTAAATTTTAAGCTGGAAGGGAATCTCAGAAACAATCTGGCCCAGCCTCTCTATTTTTCCATCCCTATAGTCTAAGCTGTGTTTATACTTTGCTTGAACTATTTACTACATTTCCTTCTTTATCTCCTAACACTGGTTACCAATATGACAACCAGAATAAGCTTTTCAAAATGCATATCTGATTGTCCCTTTCCTACTTAAAATTCTCTTAATGGCTTCCCCATTCCTCTTAGACTATAGACCCAAATCATTACCATGACATGCATGCCCCTCTTTACCTCTCTAGTTTCTTTTTTGTACTCAGCTCCTCACTCACAGTGCTTCAGACATATAGGCCTTCCTAAGAGAAGAGGATGGCAGGTTTTTCCTCTAAAGGGCCAGATAAGTAAATAGTCTAGGCTTTGGCATTCTCACGGTTTCTTTTGCAACTACTCAACTCTGCCTTGTAGCAAGAAAGCAGTCATAGATAAGACAGTAGGTGAATGAATGGGCATGACTTGACTGTGTAACCATAAAGCTGTATTATATGAATTTTATAATTTTTGTGTGTCATAAAGTTCTTTTGATTTTTTTTTAACCATTTAGAAATGTGGAAACCATTGGTAGCCCACAGGCCATAGAAAAACAAACAGTGGACTGGATTTGGTCCATGGACCATAATAGTTTGCCATTCCCAGCCTTAGATATTGAAACACACCAAGCTTCTTGTGTCTATTGTGGCTTTTAATTACTAGCTATTGTTGTCTCCTTTGCTGACCATTCTCTTGCTGCATCTGAGATACAGCTCACCTAAAGCCCTGGGTCAGTCTTGGACCCAAGACTATGAAGGCATCAAGAGAGTATAATAAGGCATTATTTAGGTCATGTTGAATTGAAATCAACGATACAAAGAAAAACATGACAATTTGTGAAGTATATGTATCCTACTTTATTTTAATAAGGACCTGTATAACAAATCTCTGAAAGAATATACAAGAAACCAATAAAGATTTTTATGGGGGAAAAGGTGAAGGAAACTGGGTTAATGATGATGGACAGGGGTGAAGGTAGGAGCCAGACTTCTCACTATAAACTCTTTTTGTGTTGTTTGTTTTTTTGTGACTGTATCACCTTGTCAAAAAATAAAAATAAAGCCAGTATTTCTGGAGAGTTGAAGGACAAAGCCTGGACAGTGGTTCGTGTTCTTATGTTAGTCCTTGTAGGCTTGGGTTATATAGTGCCAGCACCTTTTCCCAGGTGACAGCTTAATCTTGGAAACAAGCACGCTATCTCAATAGTTTTTAGTCACTATGGTTATACACCTGACTGTGTAAAGTTACTTAGTGTTGTGGTGCTGTGTATTATTCACATAGTTTAAGCAGTACTTAAAATTGTTAATGGAAGAGAGAATAAATTATTATTTTCAACTCATCCTTGCTTTGTTGTCTTTGTGTTGAGAAGTCGAAACATTCGTCTCATTTTTATTAAAATCGTTTTTACATTATTTTCTTCTAAACATTTTTGTTAGTATAAAAATAGAACTCTCAATTCATATAGCTTCCGAGTTTCTAGAATTCACACTAAAGGAAATATACTATTATAATCTCAGTATTTTAAGTTTTCCCCTACTGAATATAAATTCATCTTGTGTGGTTTATTGTAATCTCTAAAACAGAAAATGACACTCTAGAAAAAACAGAAGAACAAATAATAAGGCCCCCTTTTTGGAGGAAGAACAAAAAAATGCTTATCGTTTATTTCAATTTTGGAAGCTTAAGGCTTAAGAACTCTTAAGATATTTTTACCATGACTGCTTCACTTAGTGATGTGAAAAGTTGTTGTGCAGTTGCTAAATAGCGTCCGACTCTCTGTGACCTCATGGACTGTAGCATGCCAGGCTCCTCTGTCCTCCACTATGTCTTGGAGTTTGCTCAGATTCAGGTCCATTGAGTCAGTAATGCTATCTAACCATCTCATCTTTTGCCACCCACTTCGCCTTTTGGCTTCAATCTTTCCCAGGTTTAGGGTTTTTCCAATGAGTCAGCTCTTTACATCAGATGGCCAAAGTATTAAAGCTTCAACTTCAGCATGAGTCCTTCCAATGAGTATTCAGTGTTGATTTCCTTTAGGATTGACTTGTTTGATATCCTTGCTGTCCAAGGGACTCTCAAGAGTCTTTTCCAACACCACAGTTCAAAAGCATCAATTCTTTGGTACACAGCCTTCTTTATAGTCCAACTCTCACATCCATACGTAACTGGAAAAACCATAGTTTTGACTACATGGACCTTTGTTGGCAAAGTGATATCTTTGCTTTTTATTTTTTATTTAATATATATTTATTTTAATTGGAAGCTAATTACTTTATAGTATTGTATTGGTTTTGCCATACATCAACATGAATCTTTGCTTTTTAATATGCTGTCTAGGTTTGTCATAACTTTCCTTCCAAAGAGCAAGTGTCTTTTAATTTAATGGCTGCAGTCACCGTCAGCAGTAATTTTGGAGCCTAAGAAAATAAAATCTGTCACTACTACTCTTCCCTTTCTACTTGCCATGACATGATGGGACCTGATCCTTGATTTTAGTTTTTTTGAATGTTGAATTTCAAGACAGCTTTTCCACTCTCCTCTTTCACCCTCATGAAGAGTCTCTTTAGTTCCTCCTTACTTTCTGCCATTAGAGTAGTATCATCTGCATATCTGAGGTTGTTGGCATTTCTCCTGGCAATCTTGATTCCAGCCTGTGATTCATCCAGCCTAGCATTTCACATGATGAATACCAGACCACCTAACCTGCCTCTTGAGAAATCTGTATGCAGACCAGGAAGCAACAGTTAGAACTGGACATGGAACAACAGACTGGTTCCAAATAGGAAAAGGAGTATGTCAAGGCTGTATATTGTCACCCTGCTTATTTAACTTATATGCAGAGTACATCATGGGAAACGCTGGACTGGAAGAAACACAAGCTGGAATCAAGATTGCTGGGAGAAATATCAATAACCTCAGATATGCAGATGACACCACCCTTATGGCAGAAAGTGAAGAGGAACTAAAAAGCCTCTTGATGAAAGTGAAAGAGGGGGAGTGAAAAGTTGGCTTAAAGCTCAACATTCAGAAAACGAAGATCATGGCATCCGGTCCCATCACTCCATGGGAAATAGATGGAGAAACAGTGGAAACAGTGTCAGATTTTATTTTGGGGGCGCCAGAATCACTGCAGATGGTGATTGCAGCCATGAAATTGGAAGACGCTTACTCCTTGGAAGAAAAGTTATGACCAACCTAGATAGCATATTCAAAAGCAGAGACATTGCTTTGCCTACTAAGGTCTGTCTAGTCAAGGCTATGGTTTTTCCTGTGGTCATGTATGGATGTGAGAGTTGAACTGTGAAGAAGGCTGAGCACCAAAGAATTGATGCTTTTGAATTGTGGTGTTGGAGAAGACTCTTTGAGAGTCCCTTGGACTGCAAGGAGATCCAACCAGTACATTCTGAAGGAGATCAACCCTGGGATTTCTCTGGAAGGAATGATGCTAAAGCTGAAACTCCAGTACTTTGGCCACCTCATGCAAAGAGTTGACTCATTGGAAAAGACTCTGATGCTGGGAGGGATTGAGGGCAGGAGGAGAAGGGGACGACCGAGGATGAGATGGCTGGATGGCATCACGGACTCGATGGATGCAAGTCTGAGTGAACTCTGGAACTTGATGATGGACAGGGAGGCCTGGCATGCTATGATTCATGGGGTCGCAAAGAGTCGGACACAACTGAGCAACTGAACTGAACTGAACTCTGCACAGAAGTTGACTGTATACAGCCTTGTTGTACTACTTTTCCAATTTTGAACCAGTGAGTTCCATGTCTGGTTGTAATTGTTACTTCTTGACCTGCCTACATATTTCTCAGGAAACAGGTTAAGATGGTCTGATACTCCTATCTCTCAAAGAATTTTCCACAGTTTGTTGTGATCCACACAGTCAGAGGTTTTAGTAATCAGTGAAGCAAAACTAGATGTTTTTCTGGAACTCCCTTGCTTTCTCCATGATCCAGCAAATGTTGGCAGTTTAATCTCTGGTTCCTCTGTCTCTTTGAAACCCAGCTTCATGTGAAAATATTTGAAACAAATAGAAGAACATTTTAGAATGATCAAATTTTTGAAAGAGCATAAACCAATTAAGATTAGAACATATCTATAGATCACTGTATCTATATAAAATTGTTCCAAATTAGCATGCTATCATGATTCGAAGTTTCTTGGGTTTTTAACATTTAGGCATGCGTGTTCACACTTCTCCTCCTTGAGACCTATTTAAACATGCCCAAGTTGTTACACTGTCATAGGGATCACTTAGTATTGTCATGTTCGTGCATGCTGAGTCTCTTAAGTTGTGTCAGCCCATGGACTGCAGCCTGCCAGGCTCCTCTGTCCATGGGCTTCTCTAGGCAAAAATACTAGAGTGGTTTGCCATTTCCTCCTACAGAGGATCTTCCCAATCCAGGGGTCAAACCTGCCTCTGCTGCATCTCCTGCGTTGGCAGGCGGATTCTTTACCACTGAGCCACCTGGGAAGCCCAGTGTTGGTATAGTTTTAAGTTAATATATTTTTTTAATTTTTATCTTCTGGTTGTACTGGGTCTTTATTGCTGCACACGTGCTTTCTCTAGCTGCTATGAGAGGGGCTACTCTGTGGCAGTGCAGGGGCTTCTGATTGTGGTGGCTTTTGTTGTAGAATGCAGGCTCTGGGCACGTGGGCTTCAGGAGCTGCGTCACACAGGCTCAGTAGTTGTGGCTTGAGGGGTCTAGAGCACAGGCTTGGTAGTTGTGGTTTGGGAGTCTAGAGCACAGGCTCAGAAGTTGTGGCTTGTGGGGTCTAGAGCACAGGCTCAGAAGTTATGGCTTGAGGGGTCTAGAGCACAGGCTCAGAAGCTGTGGCTTGTGGGGTCTAGAGCACAGGCTCAGACATGGGCTTCTGTGGCTTGTGGAATCCTCCTGGACCAGGGATAGAACCCATGTCCCCTGCATTGGCAGGTAGATTCTTATCCACTCTGCCACCAGGGAAGTCCCCAAGCTTAATATTCTGTTAAATGTTTTCTTCTTAAACATTTTTGAACTTGAGCTTGAATCAAGTAAAATATAACTTTAACATTGTTTTCCCAAAATCCAGGAAAGGATCATACTCATCACCCACAGACAGAGATGGCTTTCTGCAAGGATTTCTTTATTTTTAAACTTTATTTTGAAATAATGGTTCTCTGTGAGGAATTTTTTCTTTCTTAACTTTATTTTGAATTTCAGACTGCCAGAAGTCTGTGTGAAGATTTACCAAACTTAGTTATTGTAATTTAAGAGTAAATTTTGCCAAAGAGGAAACAATTTAGAAGTATTCATAGAAAACTGTTTACTGAAAATACTGGAGTTGTACAACTTTATGCTCCAGAAGGCAATGTGAAATAGAAATAATCCTGACTTTTGAGTTAGCAAGTGCTATGTTCACGTCCTGGCCTTACGGTTTTACTGTTTGTTACATGTTCTTGGGCAAGTTACACATCTGTAATGGACAAGTGTGCTGCTTTGCTGGGAATTGTGATCAGAGATAGGTAAGTAAACTATAGTGCCTGCTGCTGCAGCCAAGTCGCTTCAGTTGTATCTCACTCTGTGCAAACAGCAGCCCACCAGGCTCCTCTGTCCACGGGATTCTCCAGGCAAGTGTACTGGAGTGGGTTGCCATTACTACACACTAAGGCTTCAGTAGATGTAACTTCTGTTATTATGCCTTGATATAATCATTCTCATATTTATCAAGAAAAAAGTAAATCTTTATAGAAAACTGGGTTTTTGGACATTTAGTTGTGAAAACTGGAATTTGAATTTTATTAATTTGAAAGGATCTTGCACTGTGAAGGGAAGTTGTTTTATATGAAATACAGTTTTGAATTTCCCAAATAAAGCTTGGGAATGGAAACATAGTTGTGTTTGTAAAATTGGTTCTTACACATTGCTTTTATCAAATGTTTTAGAAAGCGAACACAGTCATTCTGAAATTTTTTTTTTTTTTTTTGCATTGACTAAAGTTAGGTTTTTAAGCACAGAACTCAACTGCTGTGTTTGTAGTACTGCTATTAGAAGACTAAATTATTTCACATTAGTGTTGCTGTCACTAAAATTAAGATTATTTTTAAATTTATAGTTCAGCTTCTAAGAGGATTTTAGATACTTAGCAAAAGAAAATAATATTCCCATGTGTAGTTAAATAGAAGATAAATTAGATCAAAAACAGCCTTGTAGAAAAGAGGTCAGTTTTCTGGAGGAGGAAACTTGATAGGTTTCTTAGTTTTTAATCTCTTGACAAACTGTGCCTGCTTTTCAGGGGAAGAGAGATTCTGATGTCAAATTCTAGAAAGGATTTGCCCCTACATCTTTGTACATTAAACAGTGTACTGAGCCTCTTCTCATCTCATCTCTTCTCTCTTTTGTTTTCCTGGTTTTAGCAACCAGGGATATTTTTAAGAAATGATCTAAGATTATAGTCAATGAAAGGAAAGCCTGTAAAGTTTTGTCGTGTGAGAGTTTTGTACTCTAAAGCAGTATATTTAGGATAGCCTGTTCTTATTATAGATAAAAGTTCTAATTAAGGTCAGTTCTTCACTGAGTCATACTTAGAGTGTTGTAAAGCTTCTGTTTTCTTAGCACCTTTTAGAGTGTTGTTTTGTTTTACTGGGTTCCAAAAATACATCATGATGACCCTGTATGTGAGACAACAAAAGAGACACAGAGGTATAGAATGGACTTTGGCCTCTGAAAAGAGGGAGAGGGTGGGATGATTTGGGAGAATGGCATTGAAACATGTATACTATCATATAAGAAAGAAGCACCAGTCTGTGTTCAATACAGGATACAGGATGCTTGGGGCTGGTGCACGGGATGACCCAGAGAGATGATATGGGGTGGGAGGTGGGAGGGGGCTTCGGCATTGGGAGATCCTGTACACCTGTGGCTGATTCATGTGAAAACAAATGGCAAAACCAATACAGTATTGTAATGTAGAATAAAGTATTAAATAAATAAATTTTAAACGTTAACACAAATACAGAAAAACCATAGCCCTTGGCATTCTGCTTTTATTACCAAGCGTTCTCCCTTATCCTGTAGTTATCTGTTATCAGCATGCACCATGGATCCCTGTTTTTTCCAATGGTTGTAATTCTTTACCATGCTTAATTATTTTGGTGCCTAAATTTTCTCAGATATAGCTTCTGGGAGCCTCTTCAAACTGGCTCCTATATGCTTGTGACATGACCTTGTCTTTTTTCTTTGCTTTTCTTTTTCTTGCTGCTGCTTCTTGAAAACTGGACATTGGAAATAATGAGCTGTGGAAACTCTGGATTCTGTTATATTCTGGGATGATTGATGTTATGTTCTAGAGGGCAGTTGGCTTTCCTCTTCTCAAGTGGCAAACGTCTCCTTACCCTTCCCGCCTTTCCATCTTCCCAGCTGCAGCGTGTTTCTGCTCTCTGTTTTGTCTTTCCACTGCTGCCGTGTTAGACTGGTGTCCCGGAGTCTCCTCCTGTATATAGCACTCAGCCAAGGATTTGAGCAGAGACGGAACTTACCCTCTCAGTGGTGTCTTTGCTCCTAGGGATCACCCCATGATTTCTAGCTGCTCTGTCGGCTTTGCACTCCATCCTCTGATAGTTAAAACCCATAAAGCTTCAACTTTCTGCTGTTATGAACTATACCACCATTTTCCTGCAGCTCTAGCCCTGAGCTATGTAAACCCCAAGCTAGTAATTTGTGCTCCTTTTTGAAATTTTTTGAAATTACACTGTCCTCTGGCTTCTCTCTGCTTTCGGAAGGTTTTTATTGCCTTTAAATGTGTTTTTACAATTCTTTTATCCACTTTTTATAACTGCAGTCTGTTAGAGAGTTTGTGTGACCACTTTACCACTATCACCGGAAGTACTGTTCACCTGGTTTTGTTGTAGATATTGTTGACAGGTTTTGCCTTTGTTTTCCTGATTGTTCTCTGTGCTTTTATGGGAAGATTTTGGGAGACTCAAAACCATGTTATCACTACCACCATCCTTCTAGAACCAGAAATACATATTTTTACTTAGATTTTTATAAGGCAAGGAAGGGTTTAATCGTGTGATTAAACAATTTTGAAATAAAATTAGCTGGTCTTGTTTCTTTTATTAGAGGCAGCTGACATAAAAATTTGGCAGAAGTAATTAATACTTTTAAGTAGCGTTATATCCATATTATATAGTGAAGTACTTAGTTCTTCCATGGAGAAGGCTGTTAACATGGAGTTTTGAAATTCATTTCAAATTCATGAGCTATTTTAAAAGTTAAAATCAAAGATATAATTCTAGCTTACATTTGTTTGTAATCTTCCATTTATTTTAGGATTGAGTTTGAGTACATTCACTTGTTTATTTTTGACTCAAGTGGTAACTTAAAAAAATTATCTGCAATAAATAATCCTAAATATTAACTTTCCCCTTCTGAGAAGTTGGTAAATAGATGTACCTTAGAGTCTGCATTTACTTTAATATTTGACAGTTTTATCTTTTTTCACAAGAGAAAATATCTAGCTAAATTTGAATATATTTGGGGGCATGATACCTTTATTGTTGTTAATAGCATTTATTTATTATCTGCAATATACATATATATATACACATATATGTACATATACATGCATACATATACATATATATATATATATATATATATATATGGCACTTTGCATTCGTTATTTCAGTCCTGAGAACATCTTCATGAGATTAGTAATATATCTGTTTTATAGATGAAGAACTGAGATCCATAAGTTACTTGCTTAAAACCACATAGCTGGAATTTGAAGCTAGGTTTGTTTAACTTCAAAATCCTTCACTCATTCTATCTTCATAGTCTTTTTTTTTTTTTTTTTTTAGCTTGCTGAAGAAAGTTTTGATTCTTAAATTTTTATGTTGTGTTAGAAGTATATAAATTTTGGAATTTTTTTTTTTAATCTGTTTGAAGGCAAGTCATTTTTAAAGTTACCTTTTCAGGAAGATCTTGAGATGTAGAAATGTGTATTAATAATGAAGCATCATTTATATAAAGGCTGGAGGAGAGAGAAAAGGAAATTAGCTCAAACATGAGATATTTAATTTTGTTTAAGGGAAAACTTCCACCCAAAGTGAGCTGTTGAAAAACAGAAGAATTACTTGGCACTGTTGCTGAATATTATTCCTAGAGTTTTTTTAAAAAGCTATGTAGATCTGTAACGATAATGGTCTGTAACTCTGAATTTGGACATATAACTCTACAAGATGAACTGAATTCCTAGAGATCTTATGCCTATGCCTGTATTTATTTAACTGTTTAAGTTCCTCTAGCAGTAAGAGATAAATAAATAAAATAAAATAATTGAATAATTTCCTTTTGTTTCTATACACTTCTCTGGGGTTATAGTTAAGTAATCTTCCTGTAGTTAGGTTGCTTTTGACTAGAAGCAGGCTTCTCAGAAGATCCTAAATTTGGAGTTCACTTGCCCTAGGTTTATGTAGGTATTCTTCTCTTCCCCCGCTTCTTCTTCCCTAAGACTATTGTGTTGGAAATAGTATTGTTTCTTTTGTAATTGTATAGGCATAGTTCCAGAGCACCACAACAAAGTGAACATGACGATAAAGCAAATCACATGAATGTTTTGGTTTCCCGATACATAGAAAAGCTACGTTTACACCAGACTGTAGTCTATTAAGTGTGTGATAGTATTATGTCTAGAAAAATGTACATACCTTAATTATAAAAGACTTGATTACCAAACGATGCTCACCATCATATGAGCCTTCAGTGAATCATAAACTCTTTGCCAGTAGATAATCTTGCCTTAATGTTGATGGCTCCTGTGACTTACCAAGTGTGGTGGCTGCTGAAGGATGAGATGGCATGGTAATTTCTTAAAATAAGGCAACAGAGAAATTGGCTGCATTGATTGACTCTTTCTTTCCTAGACAATTTCTCTGTAGCATGCAGTTCTGCTTGATAGTATTTTACTCACAGCAGAACTTTTTCAAAACTGGAGTCGGTGCTCTCAAATCCTGCCACTGTTTTATCAGTAAAGTTTATGTAATAGTCTAAATCCTTTGTTGTTATTTTCAAAAGTCAATTGAGTTTGAAATAGTAAATGCTGGAGAGGAGGTGGAGAGAAGGGAATTCTCCTACACTGTTGGTGGGAATGTAAATTGGTACAGTCACTATGGAGAACAGAATGAAGGTTCCTTAAAAAACTAAAAATAGAGCTACCATATGACCCCGCAATCCCACTCGCCGACATATACCTGGAGAAAAACATGATGTGAAAGGATACATTCACCCCCGTGTTCAGCGCAGCACTATTTACAGTAGCCAAGACATGGAAGCAACTTAAATGTCCATTGACAGAGGAATGAATTACTCAGCCATTAAAAGGAATGAAGTCATGCCATTCGCAGCAACATGGATGGACCTAGAGATTGTCATACTGAGTGAAATAAGTCAGAGAAGGAAAAATATCATGTGACATTCCTTATATGTGGAATCTAAAAAGAAATGAGACAAATAAACTTAACAAAACAGAGACTCGCAGACCTAAGAGAATGAACTTAGGGTTGCCAGGGGAAGGGAGTTTGGGATGAACCCAACACACTGCTATGTTTAAAGTAGATAATCAACAACTACCTACTGTGTTTAGCACAGGGAACTCTGCTCAGTGTTATGTGGCAGCCTGGATGGGAGGGAGTTTGGGGAAGAATGGATACATGTATATGTATGGCTGAGTCCCTTCTCTGTCCACCTGAAACTATCACTGCGTTGTTCAACTGAAATAAAAGGTACATTAACAGATTTTTTTTTAAAGTCAAACAAGTTTGCCTTCTTCATGGTGCTCCAAAATAATTACATAATAGCATCAAGGATCATTCATCATAGATTACCATAACAAATATGATAATGAAAAATTTGAGATACTCTGAGAATTAACAAAACGTGACACAGACACAGAGTGAGCAAATGCTGTAGGAAAAATGGTATTGACAGACTTACTTGCTCAATGCAGGGTTGTCACAAACCCTCAATTTCTAAACATTGTAATATTTCTAAAATAGAGTAAAGCAAAGAGCAGTAAAGCAAGGCGTGCTAAAACAGGTTTGCTTGTATACCTCTACTGCTCTTTCATGTAGTAAAACAATTATTTTCATGCTTCTGATATCTGAATAGCAAAAGAACTTAAAAAAATTAAGTACAAACCCAGATGACACAAAGCCAACACTGTTAAAATGCCAGACTCCAAAATATTTCAGTGTGATGTTGGCGTGCTATACACTTAAATATGATACTTTCAACAGAAGTGAACTGTGAAATGAACTGTGGTAAGAAAAATAAAAATCCAAGAGTATTATATCTGAATTTTCCCTCGCTTTGCACCATGATGCCATAACTGTCAATCAGGTGCTTCTGATGAACTCATCAAAGATACCTGAAGGTGACATTAAGAAAACACTTGTTTTCAGAAATTGCTGTTTATAGTATGGATTGCATGGTAAGAGAAATTGAAGGCCCAGAAACAAATTAAGAGGTATTATAGGTTAAAAGTGAGGAAGTAAGTTCTTGAAATACATGTATTAGTAGAAACGAAAAGGGACAAATGGTATAACTAGGACAGGATTTAGTGGTGACAGAATATGTGAGTGGGTGTAGGTAGAAGAAGCCAAGGAATGTTAAGAATTTGAGTCTAGGTGAGTTATGATCTCACTGAACTTTGATTTGGTCAAGTATTGGTTATTTTCTAATATTTGATGTTATAAAGTTCAAGACAAAGTTTCTGTCTCCAGGACTAGTAGGGGAAATAGTGACACTTGTTTCAGAGGGAGAAGAAGGTACAGCCATCCTCACAGTCTGATTTCAGAACATTTCTGTCCCTGTCACAGAAGCTCCACACTCATTAGCAGTCAATTCCTGTTCCCTCTAGTTCTCTTCCCCCAGACCTTATGTAACCAGTAGTCTTTTGAATTCTTATTTTTCTGACCACGGTTCATTTCACAGTTCACTTTTGTTGAAGGTATCATATGTAAGTGTATAGCACGCCAACATCACACTGAAATATCTTGGAGTCTAGCATTTTAACACAGTGTTGGCTTTATGTCATCTGGGTGTGTACTTAATTTCCTCATTCTTTTACTATTCAGGAGCATGAAATAGTTTTACTACATGAAATAGCAGTAGAGATACACAAGTATACCTGTTTTACTGTGCCTTGCTTGACTGTATTTCATAAATATTACATTTAGAAACTGAGGGTCACTCTACCCTGAGTGACAGCCCTACACTGAGCAAGTCTGTCAACACCATTTTTTCCAACAGCTTTTGCTCATTGTGTCTATGTCATATTTTGTTAATTCTCAGAATATTTCAAACTTTTTCATTATTATTATATTTGTTATGGTGATCTATGATCAGTGATCTTTGATGCTACTTTTGCCTCTATAAATTTGCTTATTTCCAGACATTCCATCAGAGAAGGCACTGGCACCCCACTCCAGTACTCTTGCCTGGAAAATCCCATGGACGAGGAGCCTGGTGGGCTGCAGTCCATGGGGTCGCACAGAGTTGGACACGACTGGACGACTTCACTTTTCACTTTCATGCATTGGAGAAGGAAATGGCAACCCACTCCAGTGTTTTTGCCTGGAGAATCCCAGGGACGGGGAGCCTGGTGGGCTGCCGTCTATGGGGTCACACAGTCAGACACGACTGAAGCGCCTTAGCAGCAGCAGCAGCAGACATTCCATACAGTATGAAGTCTTTTGTGACTGGCTTTTTTCACTTAGCTTGTTTTCAGGGTTTATCCATATTGTAGCATGCATCATCACTTCATTGCCTTTTGTTACCAAATAATATCCCATTGTGTATATATGCCATATGCCATCTCTTATTTACCTGTTCATGACCTCATGGACAGATGGGTTGTTTTCACTTTTTGGCTGTTGTGACTAATGCTATCATGGACATTCATGTCAAGTTTTTGTGTGAATGTATGCTTTTATTTTTCTTGATTATATATCTAGGAGTAGAATTTCTGGGTCATATGTTAATTCTGTGTTAACTTTTTAAGGAGCAAGTGACGACATCATTTTCCAACCCCTCCAGCAATGTGTGAGGATTCTAGGTTCTCCATATCCTCACCCATACTTCTCTCTTTTTAAATTAGCCATCTAGTGGGTATGAAGTGTATCTCATTGTGGTTTTAATTTGTATTTCCCTGATGACTAATGATGTTGAGCATATTCTCATGTGCTGATTGGCTGTTTGCATATCTTCTTTGGATAAATGTCTATTCATATTCTTTGTCTATTTTTCAGTTGGGTTATACTAGGTCCTTATGAGACACCTGATTTGCACATTCTGTGGATTGTCTTTGCTTACTTGGTGGTATCCTTTGAAGGAGAAAAATTTTAATTTCAGTAAAGTTCCATTCACCTATTTTTCTTTTGTTCTCCTGTTTTAAGAAATTGTTGCCTGATTAAGGTCACAAATGTTTGCTTTTATGTTTTCTTATCAGAAATTTATTTTCTGAAACAAAAAGAAATTTATTTCTTATCAGACATTTAGTTCTGTGGCTTACTTTTTGGTTACTTTTTATTGCATGTTTTTAAAATTATAAACAAGTGTCAAAAATATGGAATATGGTTTTAGGGAAGGATTGCAAGAATTATGCTTTCTCATTACTGAATCCTGTAATACCTGTTGAGAATTTGGGAGTACTAGATGGTGCATTAGAAAAGGCAATGGCACCCCACTCCAGTACTCTTGCCTGGAAAATCCCATGGATGGAGGAGCCTGGTGAGTTACAGTCAGTCCATGTGGTCACTAAGAGTCTGACACGACTGAGCGACTTCACTTTGACTTTTCACTTTCATGCATTGGAGGAGATGGCAACCCACTCCAGTGTTCTTGCCTGGAGAATCCCAGGGACGGGGGAGCCTGGTGGGCTGCCGTCTGTGGGGTCGCACAGAGTCGGACACGACTGAAGCAATGCAGCAGCAGCAGCAGCAGTAGATGGTGCATAGTCTTCTCTGGATTGACAGTAAATCCTTCAGGTAGTTTGCTCTTTTGAACAGATGGTGGCAGCAGAGCTTTGCTGAATGAAAATTCTCAATTTTTAAGCCTAGTATTTTTGAATTATGAAGATTTTTTAATGCTCTTGGCAATAAATTGTTAGGCAGTAAGTTTAAATTTCCATTTAAGATTAAAAATTATTTAAATTTAGGAACTTTTTGCTATGAGCTTATTCTGGCTTTTCAGTTTATGAAACCAGTTTGTGAGATAAGAGCATGGTTTTCTTCAGTTCTCCAACCTTAGGACCTAATTTTCTCTTAATACTCTAAGGTCTTTTATCCATTTTTCTTTCATTATCTCACTCCTATCCCTATGACCTTTGTGTAGAGATAAAGTAATAGCGTAACAGTCAAAATGGTGATTAATGCTAAAGCTATTTGCAAATTTACTCCTAAAACACATTGGGAGACTCACATTCTGACTTAGGAAATATGTAATATAGAAATTGAACATGTGGGTAACGGTTTTTTTCCTTCAGTAAGAAAAACTGCTATATATCATCTCAAGATTGGGTTAAAGATTTCCTTTTTAGATCTAAATATTAAACAGTAAAATTAAGTGATGCAGTTATTCTGTGACAGTTGTTTTCAAGGTAATAGAATAGTAGACATATATTGAGCACTGACTGTTCGCTAAGTGTTAGTCACTCAGTTTTCTCTGACTCTTTGAGACCCCATGGACTATAGCCAACAGGCTCCTCTGTCCATGGAATTCTCCAGGCAAGAATACTGGCGTGAGCTGCCATTTCCTTCTCCAGAGGGTCTGCTGAACACTGTGCTAAATGCCTTATGTGCATTGTCTCTTATTCTCACAACAGCTGCTTCTGAGAGGTAAGTTACTGTTTTTGGCCTGAAGTTTCCAGAGGAAGACAGGAGTTTAGAGAAGTTAAATAATTTGCCCAAGTCACATTAGTGGATGGAGAGGTGTGTGTTCATAAGCAACTATATTATACTATTTTATGTGTGTTTAATTTTTACAGAGATGGTATCATACTGTATATGTGCATCACTTTGCAACTTATTTTTAAAATTCAACAGCCTGATTTGAAAATCTGTAGCATTTGCTACTATGTATAGATGTCTGATCAATTTTTTTACTTCATGAATAGATACTACTTTCTTTGAATAAGCTGCTTAAAAACAGCTTGTCCTAGAGTTTCATCTGATTCTTCATTTTATTTCACTTTTCCACTAGAGCATGTACCAAGTGTTTAATTACATTTTTTCCTCTGTTAACAGAGTAATTTATTAATTTTGGTATAATGATCAGGAAGAAAAAGTTTAATACATATAATTGGTGTAATAGTCCCTATATTTTATTTTATACTTCAGATTACTTATTTTTGGATCATATGACACTGAAGCAAACATTCATTGCACACTTGAACTGAGTACTGGTGTTTGGGAAGAAAAGCAAAGGAGTTCTATTAAGACGGTAAGATATATTTGCTTAGTTTTACATCTGTATAAAGTTTATATTCTATAAGTGTTTTTTAATATTTCTGTATCCTTGAGTTATTTTTAGTCATTTGCAAATAATTGTGAACAGCTCTTATTTGTTTTGTTGTAATGCATCCATAGTGAATCACATAAAACTATAATATTAATTGCTTGCTTGCATCAAAAACCTTCTAATTTTCTTTTTATAACTTTAGTTGTTTCATAGCTGTGGGATCAGAGGAAATAATTCTGAAAACATTGAAAAGTATGTACATTCAGAGCATTCATTCATTCATTCATCAGATATTTTGTAAGCACTTACTTTGTACCAGGCACTGTGTTAGCTGCTGGGAAACAGTCTCTTATCTCTCAAGAAAAGAGACCCTGTTTTTGTTGTGCTGTCCCAGGGGAAAGGTTTGATATTCATCTGCCTGCACAGAGAAAGAATTACAAGAGGACAGGGGTAAACCTGCAGAGAGATCAGATCAGTTAAGAGGCATTTAGGGGAGGCGTTGGCTACTTGAACTAGGTGGTAACCAAGGAAATGGAAAGGAGAGAATGGATTTGGGACCTAGTTTTGGTGTGTGAAGGACTCGGAGTTCTGGTTCCTTTTTGATCGCTCTCAAAAGAAGCTGTCACCTAAATTGCAAAGAGTTTGAAAAAACTGTAAGAGCATTTTAAACATATTTTAAGTGCTATAATTAAAAATAAAAACAGTGCTTTAATCTCATTATATTTTATTTGGACTTGTCTGTGTTCTTTGGGTTCCTAAATAAGTAAAAATTGTCACTAGTTATTAGCTAATTTGTTTTCAAAGTTGAGTTGGTGTTTTTGAATGTTCTGCATAGCAGTTTTAGTAGCAGTTATGTCTTGCTTCTTGGAATTTGCATAAATCTAGTAGTCTATTAAAGATTTTAGAGCATTTATTCAAGATATTGTCTACAAAATTTCATTAAGCCCATGAAATTACACAATGAAAATAGAATCCCAGAATTTTATGGCTGAAATAGAGAAGAAGAAAAAAGTCAGTGTCCTAAAGGGACCCTCAAACTGTGAAAAAAAAAAAAAGGTTTATTTAGTTTACTGCATATACTGAGATATGGATTTAGTAATAATAAAATTCCAAGAGTGCTTTTGGAACCCCAGACCTCTCCAAAGTTACTTTTAGTCTGTTTTAAGGTAAGATCTGTTTAGTACATCAGTAGTTTTCTGCAGGAATAAATTATTATGTTTTTAAAGTTGTGTTTAATAAGTTAGATATTTAGCTATTCACATTTGACTCTTGGTGGCAGTATAACTAATCCTATGATTATTATTTGGCAGCCAGTATTTAAGAAAGCTCTCTCTTCTGTCTTTATATTACTGGTGAATAAGTACTTTTGAACTGTACTACCTAGCTGTTTCACAGTAGTAGTAAGGGTACTTTTGGGAATCTCTAGAATAGTCTGTTATTCTTCACAGCATTTTTAAAAGACAGTTCTCAATTTTTAAACAGGTATGTAAACATATTACCATGCTTTCAAAAATTTTGACTTTTAACGGTTATGTGGTATTTTTATGGATGTCCCTTTGGCTTTTGAATTGTTGCCAGCTTCTCTATATAGTAATTGTGAACATTCTTATGTAAAAACTTGAGCACTGTAAAATCCTTTTGGAATAGAGTAATTTCAGTGAGTATGGAAAAGGAGGGAGAAATAAAGCTGAGAAGGGAGGATGGGCTGGCCTCCAGAGTTTGACTATGTGAAAGGAATTGGGAGCATAGGACTTGGGGCATAGTAATGCAGTCCATAGGGCTGCAAAGAGCTGGACACGACTGAATGGCTGAACTGAACTGAACTGAGTGACAGGGTCAAAATAGTTTTTATAGGAAAACTTCCCCTTTCTCTTGTGGTTGTTCATGCCACCTTTCCTTTGTTACATCTCAAACAATTTGAAGCAACTTAGGTTAAAGCATCTGCCTCCAATACAGGAGACCCGGGTTCGATCCCTGGGTCGGGAAGATCCCCCTGCAGAAGGAAATGGCAATCCGCTCCAGTATTCTTGCCTGGAGAGTCCCATGGATGGAGAAGCCTAGTAGGTTACAGTCCACGGGGTCGCAAAGAGTTGGACATGACTGAGCGAGTTCACCTTCACCTTCTCAGAGAAAATAGCCAGGTTTACACTTTGTTCTCAAATAAATAAATACGTGAAAACCAGCATTGTTTTGTCTAGATATGAAAGGGTCCTAATTTGCCGTTACTGTTGGCATTTTCAGTTTCCTTTATTATACTTGCAAAGATATGAGATTAGACAGCTTTAATATTTTGTAGCAAAGGTTACTGAGACTTTAATCTTGAGTCATAATTTTAGATCTTAGCATATGTCATAGGTAGTTTTGGGGAAGGAATTCTAGGTTACTAATTATATCTGGTGTCAAAAATGGCAGCAGCACAGAGTTGTCTCCAGGCATTAAATCACATGTGTCTGAATTTAATAACCCTAGGGAGGAGAATCACAGTGTTTCTCAAGACTACGTAAAGCATTACAGAATAGGATTTGATAATTTGAGATACATTGCAAATTTGGCTAGAAAAAAGTGTATCATTAAAAAATAAGTGTGCTAAACAAAGTATTTGAAAGAAACTTGATTACATGTTTTAAATATGCCTTTGAGTGTTTCAAACCTTTTTTAAAGTGTGATGTACCTTATGCTCTTAAGTTGGGTCAGATCAGTAATAAATGGAAATTTGTGGTATTTGCACAGATGCTGGAGCTGGGAGTAGAAGTGGAACAGTTGTAATGCAATAGCTGTAAGTCCTAGCTAAATCTAATGAATAGTGGCTTAAGCAAGAAAAGAACTTAATTGTCTTTTGAAATTTTTCTTAAATTGGGATGTCAGAGAATAATTTAATAAATACCCTGCATAGAACCTACTTCCTACCTTGTTAGAAATCTGAGGAAAGTTTGGATCAAACTCAGACACTCAGTTCAGTGCCCTGTTTGTTAGCTTATTTGCACAATAAAAGAGCTCATAGGGTAGATGAAGTGCTCTAGGGTAGCATTTGTTCTTTAAAAATAAGTAAAGATTCTCATGAGATAAAATGAGGAATAAGTTGGAAATTAGGCTTAAACATAAATTACAGGGTCATCTTGCAAGTGATGACAGTGTCAGTACTAAAAATGTATTTACTAGCACTAGAAATTTATTTACTTGCACAAAAGAAACAGGACACTTTATGATTTATTTCAGTCTGTTGCACTATCCAGGTTTGGTGATGATAGGTTGCTTTTTTACTAAGGAACAGATTTAAGGAGTTTTCAGATTTTAAAAAGTTTTAGGCCATGATATTTCAGTAGGAAACGATGAAGACAAGAGTATAGCTCAGCTCTACTGACAATACTGTTAATCTGACACCTGTTAAACATGAGACTCCGCAGGTGGCGCTAGTGATAAGAACCCACCTGCCAGTGCAGGAAACCTAAGACACAGTGGTTCGGTCCCTGGGTTGGGAAGATCCCCTGGAGGAGGGCATGGCAACCGACCCCAGTGTTCTTGCCAGCAGAATCCCATGGACAGAGGAGCTGAGCAGGCGGTGGTCCATAGGGTTGCAAAGAGTCAGACATGGCTGAAGTAACTTAACATATACACATACTAAACATATTGATCACACATAATCATTATTGTGTGCATGGTAAAGCAAACAGATCTCATAAATGTCGCTTAGACACACATGGTTTAAAGAAGGAGAGATCTTGAGTCCTACCCTCCCAGAATTGGAGTTCACTCATCCTTGACCACCCACTTGCTTTACCCTTGCTGCTGCTGCTAAGTTGCTTCAGTCGTGTCCGACTCTGTGCGACCCCACAGGCGGCAGCCCATCAGGCTCCTCTGTCTCTGGGATTCTCCAGGCAAGAGTACTGGAGTGGGTTGCCATTTCCTTCTCCAATGCATGAAAGTGAAAAGTGAAAGTGAAGTTGCTCAGTCATGCTCGACTCTTAGTGACCCCATGGACTGCAGCCTACCAGGCTCCTCCGTCCATGGGATTTTCCAGAGCAAGAGTACTGGAGTAGGGTGCCATTGCCTTCTCCACTTTACCCTTACTCCTGGACATAAGATAGGTTATCTGTAAATGCTCTTTTCTTTTACTCTCTCTCAACTATCCTGTCTGTGCCATCCATGTCTTCTCTTCCATCAGTTATCCAAACTGCCACTGGAGTCTTCAAACATTGTTTTATTCTTGGTGCAACGTGAAATTCTTGAGGCCATTTGTGGAGGATAGAAGAAGGCACCATGAAAATGAGCTGTGGAACCTCCAGGTGTGGAAATTCTGGGGTTGAGGGAAAAGCAGTGGGGGCCTTTTGGCACCCGGCTGTTCAGTCTAGCTTTCCCTTGTTCTCCATTTTGAGTAAAAATATAAAAGGAGTTTTTATTTTTAAAACAAGCTTTTAATGTACATGTTTGATACTAGCCCTATTCCCTCTCCTTTTAGCCTACCAGACTATGCCTGGAGACCCTTTATAGCAATTGTCCGTTATAAGATTTAAGTGCTTCCCTGGTGGCTCCAGAGGTTAAAGCGTCTGCCTCCAATGCGGGAGACCTGGGTTCGATCCCTGGGTCGGGAAGATCCCCTGGAGAAGGAAATGGCAACCCACTCCAGTATTCTTGCCTGGAGAATCCCATGGATGGAGGAGCCTGGTAGGCTACAATCCCGGGGGTCGCAAAGAGTCAGACACGACTGAGCGACTTCACCTTCACCTTCTCTAATTAGAGATAGAAGGCTAAAAATCTAAATAACTGTTAAGGCAATCCATCCACATAAATATGTCACTATCAAACAGGAAGAAAGAATATCGATTTCTTCCTTTGAGGTGATGAAGAATTAGCAAGGAATCTTCTCTGGATATATATGTAGTAGGTGGACAAAGAGAGCTACTGTTACAGTCATGTGTTCAGTATGAAAAGCAAAAGCACTTAATGTCTTATTAAGCACTTATGTAGCCCAGTATGTAGATACCAGAGAGAACTGTTAAAGACATTAGGAGATGTCATGACATTTCAGATTTGTCTGAAAAATAAGAAGTAATAAATTCCTGAAAAGTGTTCGGCTAACCACTTGGGGAGAGTCTATAAATAATAATTTGAAACTCTTAATCCAGAACGAATGTATTCCTTTTAGAGGGTTATATGTTGTCAGCTGACAACTTGAAATTAGCCACTGCTCTAAGAAGGGCTTTAGATAGGATCAGGCACATCCAAAATCATGAAGTCAGAAGTCATCTAGAGTCTAGACTTTATCTTTTTGTTTTTACTTGATTGGTACTTTTCCTTCTCTCTACTACTGCTTCCTTATCAAAACCTCATTATTTGAAAGGATTTGATTCTGAGAGATAAATAATTTATATCAGATTCCCTTCCATTTTCTTTTAACCTACCCTTAGAATTAGACCCCCATTTCGATTCCTGGGTCAAGAAGATCTGCTGGAGAAAGAATAGGCCACCCACTCCAGTATTCTTGTGTTTCCCTTGTGACTCAGCTGGTAAAAAATAATGCCTGCAATGCAGGACACCTGGGTTCTATCCCTGGGTTGGGGAAGATACCCTGGAGAAGGGAAAGGCTACCCACTCCAGTGTATTCTGGCCTAGGGAATTCCATGGACTATATAGTCCATAGGGTCTCAAAAAATTGGACATGATTGAGCGACTTTGACTTTGACTAGAATTAGAGAAACATTTGATGAGATGATGCCTACTTTCTAAGAACTGTCAGTGCAGGAAAAGGAACATGTAAACCAAATATGTCATATAAGTAAGAGTCTACGAAATACTGGATTCTTTTACCATATATAAAGAACCAAACTCTTTTTGCCCATAGGATCTGTTCTTGTTCCCTCAAATCCCACTACCTCTTAACAAAAATTAGACTGTGTGTGGTAGTCTGATAATTAGAAGACAATTTGGGAGTGATGTTAGTGGGATTATTTTTAGACCAGAGGCAAGGATAGCTTTGAGACTGTGGGGAGATGGAAGTTGAGTGGAAGAGCCTTCATAATCAGGTCAGCCATGTTTAATTGCCAAAGATCAAGCTTGATAATCTGCTTTAATATAGAGTCCAATGAGTCTGCTACTGGAGATCAGTGGAGAAATATCTCCAGAAACAATGGAAAGACAGAGCCACAGCAAAAACAACACCCAGCTGGGGATGTGACTGGTGATAGAAGCAAAGTCCAATGCTGTAAAGGGCAATATTGCATAGGAATCTGGAATGTTAGGTCCATGAATCAACGCAAATTAAAAGTGGTCAGACAGGAGATGGCAAGAGTGAATCGACGTTCTAGGAATCAGTGAACTAAGATGGACTGGAATGGGTGAATTTAACTCAGATGCCCATTACATCTACTACTATGGGCAAGAATCCCTTAGAAGAAATGGAATAGCCATCATAGTCAACAAAAGAGCCCAAAATGCAGTACTTAGATGTAATCTCAAAAACAACAGAATGATCTCTGTTCTTTTCCAAGGCAAACCATTCTCTATCACGGTAATCCAAGTCTGTGCCCTGAGTAGTAATGCTGAAGAAGCTGAAGTTGAACAGTTCTCTGAAGACCTACAAGACCTTTTAGAACTAACACCCAAAAAAGATGTCCTTTTTATCATGGGGGACTGGAATGCAAAAATAGGAAGTTAAGGGGTACCTGGAGTGACAGGCAAATTTGGCCTTGGGTACAGAATGAAGCAGTGTAAAGGCTAATAGAGTTTTGCCAAGAGAACGCACTGGTCACAGCAAACATCCTCTTCCGACAACACAAAAGAAGACTCTACACATGGATATCACCAGATGGTCAACACTGATATCAAATTGATTATATTATTTGCAGCCAAAGATGGAGAAGCTCTATACAGACAGCAAAAACAAGACCGGGGAGCTGACTGTGGCTCAGATCATGAACTCCTAATTGCCAAATTCAGACTTAAATTGAAGAAAGTAGGGAAAACCACTAGACCATTCAGGTATGACCTAAATCAAATCCCCTTATGATTATACAGTGGAAATGACAAATAGATTCAAGGGATTAAATCTGATGGAGTGCCTGAAGAACTATGGATGGAAGTTTGTGACATTATACAGGAAGACAGTGATCAAGACTATCTCCAAGAAAAAGAAATGCAAAAAAGCAAAATGGCTGTCTGAGGAGGCCTTACATATATAGCTGTGAAAAGAAGAGAAGCAAAAAACAAAGGAGAAAAGGAAAGATATACCCATTTGAATATACAGTTTCAAAGAATAGCAAGGACAGATAAGAAAGCCTTCCTCAGTGATCAGTGCAAAGAAATAGAGGAAAGCAATAGAATGGGAAAGACTAGAGATATCTTTAAGAAAATTAGAGATACCAAGGGAACATTTCATGCAAAGATGGGCACAATAAAGAACAGAAATATATGGACGTAACAGAAGCAAGGAGATCCAACCAATCCATCCTAAAGGAGATCAGTCCTGGGTGTTCATTGGAAGGACTGATGCTGAAGCTGAAACTCCAATACTTTGGCCACCTCATGCGAAGTGTTGACTCATTGGAAAAGACCCTGATGCTGGGAGGGATTTGGGCCAAGAGGAGAAGGGGACAACAGAGGATGAGATGGCTGGATGGCATCACCAACTCAATGGACCTAAGTTTGAGTGAACTCCGGGAGTTGGTGATGGACAAGGAGGCCTGGTGTGCTGTTATTCATGGGGTCGCAAAGAGTCGGACATGGCTGAGCGACTGAACTGAACTGAACAGAAGCATAAGATATTAAGAAGAGGTGGCAAGAATACACAGAAGAACTGTACAAAAAGATCTTCATGACTCAGATAACCACAATGGTGTGATCACTCACGTAGAGCCAGACATCCTGGAGTGTGAAGTCAAGTGGGCCTTAGGAAGCATCACTACAAACAAAGCTAGTGGAGGTGATGGAATACCAGTTGAGCTATTTCAAATCCTAAAAGATGATGCTGTGAAAGTGCTGCACTCAGTATGCCAGCAAATTTGTAAATCTCAGCAGTGGCCACAGGACTGGAAACGATCAGTTTTCATTCCAATCCCAAAGAAAGGCAGTGCCAAGGAATGCTCAAACTACCGCACAATTGCACTCATCTCACACGCTAGTAAAGTAGTACTCAAAATTCTCCAACCCGGACTTCAACAGTACGTGAACTGTGAACTTACAGATATTCGAGCTGGATTTAGAAAATGCAGAGGAACCAGAGATCAAATTGCCAACATCTGTTGGATTATTGAAAAAGCAAGAGAGTTCCAGAAAAACATCTATTTCTGTTTTATTGTCTATGCCAAAGCCTTTGACTGTATGGATCACAATAAACTATGGAAAATTCTAAAAAGATGGGAATACCAGACCACCTGATCTGCCTCTTGAGAAATCTGTATGCAGGTCAGGAAGCAATAGTTAGAACTGGGCATGGAACAACAGACTGGTTCCAAATAGGGAAAAGGAGTATGTCAAGGCTGTATATTGTCACCCTGTTTATTTAAGTTATATGGAGAGTACATCATGAGAAACGCTGGGCTGGATGAAGCACAAGCTGGAATTAAGATTGGTGGGAGAGACATCAATAACCTCAGATATGCAGATGACACTACCCTTATGGCCAAAAGTGAAGAAGAACTAAAGAGCCTCTTGATGACAAGTGAAAGAGGAGAGTGAAAAAGTTGGCTTAAAACTCACCATTCAGAAAACTAAGATCATGAGATCTGGTCCCATCACTTTATGGCAAATAGATGGGGAAACTGTCCTAGACCTTATTTTGGGGGGCTCCAAAATCACTGCAGATGGTGACTGCAGACATGAAATTAAGAATCTTACTGCTTGGAAGAAAAGTTATGATTAACCTAGACAGCATATTAAAAAGCAGAGACATTACTTTGCCAACAAAGGTCCATCTAGTCAAGACTGTGGTTTTCAATAGTCATGTATGGATGTGAGAGTTGAACTATAAAGAAAGCTGAGCACTGAATAATTGATGCTTTTGAACTGAGGTGTTGGAGAAGACTCTTGAGAGTCCGTTGGACAGCAAGGAGTGGATCCAACCAGTCCATCCTAAAGGAAATCAGTCCTGAATATTCATTGGGAGGACTGATGTTGAAGCTGAAACTCCAATACTTTGGCCACCTGATGCGAAGAATTGACTCATTAGAAGAGACACTGATGCTGGGAAAGATTGAAGGCGGGAGGAAAAGTGGACGACAAAGGATGAGATGGTTGGATGGCATCACCGACTCTGTGGACATGAGTTTGAATAAATTCCGGGAGTTGGTGTTGGACAGAGACGTCTGGTGTGTTGCAGTCCATGGAGACGCAAAGAGTCGGACACAACTGAGCAACTGAACTGAATGATTCTTCCTCTACTTCCGGAGTGAAGGATAGGGCCACTGAATACAGGAAGCATTTTGTAGAAAGAAGCTAGTCATTTGGGAGAAAATGCAATGTATATGGAAATCTTTCCTGTCTAGTATGAAGATGCTAAACATATAAAAGAAACGGAAACAGTAAATGCACTCTCAACTTTCAAAAAGCTTTTGATGAATATCCATACTATAGGTTCCCAAATCATCTAATTACTAGGAGAATATTTTGTCACAGATTTGCCTTAAGGATAAGGGGAAACAGGGTAAAAATGACCGGATGTAATATCCTGGATGGTTGAGTTCAGGACATTGATGAGTTTTCACAAACGATCTAAAATAAAATAGCACTCTCCAATAGAAATAAGATGCATGACACTCAAGTAATTTTAAATGTTCTTATAGCCATGTTTGACAAAGTAGAGATTAGCCAGTAAACAATTTTAGTAATCTTTTATTGGACCCCTAAACCTAAAACATTGTCATTTCTGCATAACATAAAATTTAAGGAGACTATTTTTTTATAGTCTTTGAAATGTGGTGCATATTTTACAATTACAACAGATCACAATTCATCCTAGCCACATTTCAAGTGCTCAACCACATGTGACTATATCTGACAACACAAATGAGGAGAAAGCAACTCAGCTTTGCACATATCATTAAACTTCTAGAATGTGCCCCGTTAAGAGGTACAAAATTGAGAATGCGCTCTCAGGACAAATGTGTAGAAAAGAATTCCAAACTGTGCCTAAAATATGTGAAATCTAGGTTCCCTAAAGAAATAGACATTTATATCATTGTACCTCCAAAACAAGACAGCTTTTCATTAGAGTGAGTGTCACAAATGAATATGCTTATTTTAAAGCTATGAAATTCTGAGAATAAGTTGTTTGTACATTTCTGTTTTCTATAATACTACAAATTTATATTTGCTAGATAAGCTAGGGAGAAAGAACTAAAGTTTACATGGAAGTGAGGTAGCCCTATAAAGATAAATGGGTGGGAAAAAATTAATGTTCTTCAGCTGAAAAGACAAATGTGGGTGAATGATTAATGGAAGAATATAAATATAAAAGTAAACAATAGAATGATCAAATTTAAGGAGTCAAGGAACTAAGTCTATGGGTCTGTGAAGGAAATCTCATAGCCTCGATGATAATCAGATGATAAATGCTATAAGAAGGGTACTTAAAAGGTCTTTGGTACTTGCTGGTAGACCTTGCAGGAGCACAAATCTATTCTATTCTATTTACGCTATGTGTCCTACACCTTTTAGAATTCCTAGCATGTTGCAGTTGTTCTGTGATTGTCCTGGGAGGGGACGAGGAGGATTGGTGGCCTTCACGGCTCCATACTTCTCTCAGGACACAAACTCACTACACTTGTACCTTCTGGTGGAAAAATCTGCTTAATGCTCCAGCCTCTAGCCTCTGCTAATAATATTGTAACTCCTCCTTGTGCTCAGCAAGAGCTTCTAAAACTCCCCACAACTTAAAGGGAAGTAAGGCTAGTAAAATTTAGATCCCACAGTGTTTCTTCCAAACTTTCAGCATGACTTAGTCATATTTCTGTCTCCTTTCTCCCTTCAAGTCTATCTCTGATATATGTTTTAAGCAAATAAAAATATTTAGGTTAAGGATAACCACAAAATGAGATTTACTGCTCAGTATTCAAGAGGCCTAGTTTTTAGAGTGAGGAATTTACACATGTGGCACATAAAAGTATAATGGCATTATTAACAATATCAGAACTTCTTACCCAATGTGTGTGATTCAACATATCCTGAAATAAAATGACTGGGATCTAAAATTTTACTTGCCTCACTTCTTTCTTAGTTTTGGAGAGTTTTAGAAGGTCATGCTGAATATTATTTGTCCATGAATTGTGTGTACACATAAACTGTCGAAAAAAGCTCCCTAAAGAACTGTGATTTTAAGTAAGAACATAAGAGACAAATTTATAAACACATTAAGCTAGATACTTCAGAGTTGGCATTTTGGTATGTTTGTTTAAGGCCAGATGCCTTGCAGATGGTATTTTTGGTGCTCCTGTTTAACCATTTGCCATTTACAGTCTTAATCTTGTTAAAAGGAAGAGAAAGATTAAAATAAATAAAGCTTTTTGAAAATGTCAGTTTTTATGAAAACTCTGCTTTAGTTTTATTTTATAATATTTATGAATTCAATTGGGACTCTGAAATTTTAACCATATATAACCCTCTATAATTCGGCTTCTTAAATAAACTAAATACCTTTGAGCTTTAGGAGTAAATCCTATTTAGCATTTCCACTCCTAAGTTCATCTTGGTTAGAAATGAAGGATGCAGTTTTCTGTCTCATGTTTTCTGTGTTTAATGAGATTGTGAAATCCTGTGAAAAGAATAGGAACTTAGGTAAAAATACAGAAGTATCTCCAAATCAAGTCAGTATAAAGCATTGAGTATGAGAAAGAGGAAACTGAGCATGAGGTGCAAAGTGATGAGAATGTGGTCCTTTCCTTCAAGGAGGAGGAAATAAGATCAGCAATATAATGAGCATACCTGAATGTTCATTGGAAGGACTGATGCTAAAGCTCCAATACTTTGGCCGCCTGGTGCAAAGAGCTGACTCATTGGGAAAGACCCTGATGCTAGGAAAGATGGAAGGCAAAAAGAGAAGGGGGCAGCAGAGAATGACATGGTTAGATATTATCACTGACTTAATGGACATGAATTTGAGCAAACTCTAGGAGATAGTGAAGGATAGGGGAGCCTGGCTGCTGCAGTCCATGGGGTCACAAAGAGTCAGACATGACTTAGCAGCTGAACAACAACAACATGATGACCATCAATATTCCTGTTAGCACATGAATGCTCTAAGAGAGTTTCATGATAAAGTATAATAAGGTTCCATTGGAGGGTAGATAGCTTTCTTTTGGGAAAACCAGGAAAGAATATTTTGAAGTGACATTTGAGCCAAGCCTCACAGTATATGTAGGATTTTGAAATTTAATAGGGAGGGCATTTAAGGATGGAAAACATGGGGTAAATTCAAATAAATAGTATGAATGCTTGAGCATGTTTAGGATATGTTGTGGAGAAGGAAATGGCAACCGACTCCAGTGTTCTTGCCTGGAGAATCCCAGGGACGGCGGAGCCTGGTGGGTTGCCATCTATGGGGTCACACAGAGTCAGACACGACTAAAGCGACTTAGCAGCAGCAGCAGGATACATTGGGAGCTTCCCAGATAGCACTAGTGGTTTTTAAAAAAAAAAAAAAAAGGAAAAGAAAAACCCGCTTGCCACTGCAAGAGACATAAAAAGACTTGGGTTCAATCCCTGGATCAGGAAGATCCCCTGGAGGAGAGCATGGCAATCCACTCCAGTGTTCTTGCAACCCACTCCCAGTATTCATGGGAGAATCCCATGGACAGAGGAGCCTTGTGGGTTACAGTCCATAGGGTCACAGAGAGTTGGACACAACTGAAGCGACTGAGTGAGTGAGCATGCATTGAGTCATCCAGGTTGGCTAAACAATTTGGTAATGCAGGTAGGTCATGCAAAACAAGAGTAAAAGCAGTGGGATCATGTTAAATTTGACTTAACTCCCAGACAGCAGTTACAGAGGCTTTTAGAATGAAACTGATGTCAGCGCAATCTTGATTTAAACAGACTTGGCTCTCACTTTGAGTCTTAGCTGTTTCACTTATTGGCAGGAGGGTCTTAAAGTGCCCAAACCTATCTAATTCATGAGTATTTTGTCTCTCAAATACTGCTCAGTTGTTTCAATTCTTTGTGATCCCATGGACTATAGGCTGCCCAGTTCCTCTGTCCATGGGATTCTCCAGGCAAGAATACTAAAATGGGTTGCCATTCCCTTCTCCAGGGGAACTTTGCTACCCAGGGAGCGAACCCACTTTTCCTGCAATTGCAGACAGATTCTTTACCAACTGAACCAGTAGATAAATGAGATTATGTATATTAAAATGCCTAGTACAATATCTGGCATATAATAGGTAATAAAATGTTCACTAAACCTGGCGGCAAATGGGTAAAAGCAAGGATGATTTGACAAGGAAAAGACTTGAAATAGAAGAGGTGAAGGGTAATGGAAGTCTAAAATAGAACAGTGGTGAATGTGGAAAATAGAATCAATGTGGCTCAGATACCACTGGAAATGGAGGGTTTTGGAGAATGAAAGAGAAAACCAGAAAGACAAGAGCCATGAGGAGGATAAAGGAAGAGTAGAAGGAGGTCTCATTCTGGATGTGCTGAGTATACCCACATCACTGTCCCTGTAACGCGTTAGGGTACAGTGATGGTCAGAGGTCAGTCTGGAGATCATTTTTTTTTAACATGCTGCTTTTATTCTTTTGTGTTCATTTGCTTTTAATATTTTCAGTGCTGTTGTTCAAAGTTTTAATATCTGGTAAGTTGAACACTTTATTTGGAATGTCTCTTGTGGCTCAGCTGGTGAAGAATCCACCTGCAATGCAGGAGACCTGGGTTCAATCCCTGGGTTGGGAAGATCCTCTGAAGAAAGGCTACCCACTCCAGTATTCTGGCCTGGAGAATTCTATGGACTGTATAGTCCATGGGATCGCAAAGAATTGGACATGACAGAGCAACTTTCACTTCACTTCACTCTATTTTTAGATTTCTTTATTCAAGGATAAAGAGAAGCAGAATGGTTTCACAAAAGATTAGTAAGAATCTAAATTTTTTTTTTTTAAGAGCCTTTGAGAACACATTAAGGAAATAATACTAATGAGACCTAAACACTGGTTTGGGGTTTTTTTAATTAGAACTCTCCAGTTCACCACAATCCAAGTAAAACTGATTCCTTAAGTCCTTACTTTGTCATGAACTGAAACATTCTGTTCAAGGCACAGTAGCACCTTCCCATAGAAATCCACTTAGCCAGATAGCTCATTTTCTGACTCATACACTCAGATGCAGGATACAGAACTAGGAAATAGACAGTTTAGAAAAGTGTTAGGTTTTACCAGAGATCCTGCAGTGTATTACAGCTCCTTGCCCACATGGGTTCAGTCCGGTGGTATTTAGGAGCAATAACAAGATACCAGTGATTTCTCTGTGCCTCTTGGGATTTTAAGACACATGCATTAAATTCTTATAACAACTCCTTGAGGATAGGTTCAGTTATCATCTCCATTTTATGTATGAGGAAACTGAGGCACAGAGAGAAAGTAACTGACTCAGATCATCCCACTAAGCAGATGGTAAGAGTCTGCACACCCAGGCAGTGTGACTCCAGAGCTGGGGTTCTGCATTACTGTGCCATCTCCATGAATGGTGGCTTCAAGTCCGGTTCTTCCACTCTAGTTCTATGCCAGTGAACAAGTTATTTCATAATTCTAAAAAAGAAATACTAGTAACAGTTGGACACTTAGCCCAGTGTCATGGTAACTATAACAGTAACTATTATTATTGAACTTGACCCAAATGCCACCTCTTTTGCACCATTTTTTTAGTGCTATCTGATATTTTGTACATTCTTATAAATCCCCCTCTCCCTTTTAAATCCTTCCTATAACAAGGTGATGAGGACAAGGAAATAGCTTCCTGAAGGGATAGTATTGTTTCAAGAGTTTCAGATGGTTACTTTTAAAAACATCTACAAGGTTATTAAAGGCTATTAGAAGAAAGATAGAGATCAACTAGCTCTTGCTCATCACAGCTGATGATTATCTTCTGTAAACTGATCAGAACTTTGGGCTTCCCTGGTGGTGCTCATGGTAAAGAACCCACCTGCCAATGCAGGAGCCACAAGGAGATACAGATTCAATCCCTGGGTCAGAAAGATCCCCTGGAGGGAAGGTATGGCAATCCACTGCAGTGTTCTTGCCTGGAGAATCCCGTGGACAGAGGAGCCTGGCAGGCCACAGTCCATGGGGTCACAAAAATTGGACATGGCTGATGTGACTTAGCACACGTATGAGAATGTTGTCACAAGTCTAAGTAGGAAACCACTGAGCATGAGGAAGTAGGTATCATGAAGCAGAGTTTTAGTTTTTGTTACACTCATTTGTGAAATTGGAGGATATTTGTGTATTTTAACAGTAAAGTCAGTAATTTATATAAGATAAAAATGATACATGTTTGGAAATTGGTATGAGCTTTCTTTTTTGCCCATCTTGAAAAAAAAATAAGAGAGAAGCCTATAAATAAAGCTATAAAAGCCAGCCATATTCCTATTTTCCAGAGAAACCACTAATAACTTTTAAGAAGAACTTTATAGATACAAGCATATACACAGAGATGTGTATATGGTTCTGTAAATAAGAATAAAATGAAATTGTGTATTTTATAACCTACTTTTTTTCCAACATAGCAATATACCAAGGGCATATTTTTATCTCAGTAGATATGTTATTGTTTTTATATCTGCATGATAGTCCACCGTGTACTATTATCTATTTAACCAATCATTTATTGGTAAACATTTGGACTTTTTCCAATTTTTTGATATTGTAGAGAAATATATAATGGCTGTGTGTGTATATATATATGTATGCATTCACACACATTCATTAAGTCATGGTTTGGCACACTTTTTCTATAAAGGACCAGATAGGAAATATTTTAAGCTTTGTGGGCAAGATGATACATCTCAGAACTACTCAACTCACCTGTTTAATTCTAAACCAGCCAGAGACAATACATAAACAAATTAGTGTGGCTGTTTTCCAGTACAACTTTTTTAGAAATAATTGTAGTTTGCTGACCACTGATCTAAATGATCGAAGATTATGCCAAAAAAGCTTTTAGTAGGTATTTCAAAATTGCATCCCAGCTAAAATCAAGGCTATACATCAGATAATAGTATTATATCAATGTTAATCTTCTGACCTTGATAACTGTGCTGGGGTTATATAACAAAATGTCCTTGTTAGGAAATACACAGTCAAATATTTCATGGTGAGGGGACATCATGCTTGCAACTCATTTTCAAATGGTTCATGAAAAAATATGAGAGAGGAAAAAAGTAGGAAAACATTAATAATTGGTAAATCTGGATTTAGAATAAATGGAAACCCTTAGTACAATGTTTCTGTATGTTTGAAATTATTTCAAAATAAAAAATAATAAAAAATGGTCCAGCTCTAAAGCTCTTATACTTTCTTAGTGAGGTGTAACTCACCCTGCAGAAGGACGGTTGACAATACATGGAGCTGCGAGTTGACTTGCTGATTCAAATCCGCTGTTTCTATTTGACAAAGGAATTTAAAAAGGCGAAAGAGTTCCACTGCATTGTTTCCGCAACAGTCAGACTTGATGTACTTTTCAGAGCTTTTTACTTCACTGGATGGTTGTGTAAAATTTAAGTTCATATCAGATCAAAATATTAATGCAGACTTCAGTCACATTTAAAAAGAAAGAAAGAAGAAAGCTAGGGTATGGCAAAGTAATCATTTGGCTCAGCTTACTTTCCTAAGAGCCTTTGAACCTGGGCAAAGGGTCATTATTATTCTTTGGATCTCTTAGGTCAATGGTATTTTTAATGGACTTTTTTTCTCAGATATCTGTCCATCTTTGTTGTCTCTCAGATGAGGCAATGAAAGGATGCAGCCCTGTTTACCATCCAGTTGCTTTAGAGACAAGATTACCAGGTGGCCAAGCTGGCATTCCGTTTAACACTTCAGGGGTCTCACTTGTATTTTTATCCCAGAAAGAGGTCTTCCTCATCCACCTGAACAGAGATAATTAAAGTGCCTGGATTGTACTAGTCATTTATTCCTGGAGTTCATTTAATGTTGACAACACCCCAGTGTGGTAGATATTAGTGTCCGCTTTTCACAAAGAAGACCCATAGAGGTTAACTCACTTGCCTGAGACCACAAAGCTAGTAAATGTTAGAGCTAAACTTCAAATCCAATACTGAATACAGGCCATCTCAGACATTGCAGTTTTTCTTCAAAGAATAATTTTGAATTGGTCCTAGTACTGAGGAGTTTTTCAGTATTTTTTTTTTTTTAACCTATTCATGAAGATGTGATGACTGAAAATTTAGACATTCTGCTAACAAAAAAGATGTGTACTTGTAAGTCTTTGTGAGAGAATTTACGGTTTATCCCCTGTACTATTAATATATGCCTTTTTAAGAAACACCCATCTCTTTTAAAAATAATTTTTGTCATCATTTGGGACAGGGCATGAAAATTTACTTCTGTGTTGGCGCTTCTCTATCTGACAGATTTATTTTTTTTTAAATCTGGCTTATGAGTTTAAGATCTGTTATGATTTAAACCTTTATGAAGTGGTTAACTTTAATGCCAGGTCTTTGAAAAAGTTTACTGAGTTGATAGTTGTTTGCCAAGCGATAAAAACAAGACATTTGCCATATGTATGTTTTAAGAGCTACACTTTTTTGTGAAAAAGACAGTAAATTGTGAATTCTCTTTGCTGATAAGAGTTTGAAAGAAGACAGCTAATAAACATAGTATCTCCTTTTTTTCTGGTCGAGTGATAAACTTTAGTGAAAGACAGTTGAGAATTTAGTTGAATCTTTGGAAGCAGCATAGTTACCCAGTAAGTAGTCTAGAGCCCCATGACTAACTAATGGAGTCAGTGGAATCATCAATTATGGTTTTGCTTCTTAAAGGTGATAGACGGTAAAACACACAGTGGCTGAAGGTGATCGTGGGAGCAGCTGAGAGTAGCACTGGCATAAATGCGCTCCATGTGCAGGACCGCTGCCCAGCAGGAAGCTGCTCTGTAGCACAGGAAGGTCAGCTCCTCAGCTCGATGCTCTGTGATGACTTAAAGTGGTGGAATAGGCGTGTGGGAAGGAGGCTCAAGAGGGAGGGGATATATGCATGCTTCTGCTGCTAAGTCACTTCAGTCTTGTCCGACTCTGTGCAACCCCATAGACGGCAGCCCACCAGGCTTCCCCGTCCCTGGGACTCTCCAGGCAAGAACACTGGAGTGGGTTGCATTGCTTTCTCTGGGATATATGTATACATATGGCTAATTCACGTTGTTGTACAGCAGAAACTAACACAGCATTGTAAAGCAATTATGTTCCAATTAAAAAAAATGATCACACCCACAAAAAATGTGAAATCTGGCTCTAGCTCTTCAACGGCCTCATTGCTGCTTCTAATTGAGATGGACAGTAAACTGTTGGTCCCAAGCCTGGCTGTGTTCTGTGCCCTATAGCCATAAAACAGATTGATCTGACATCTGGAATTCAAGCAAATGACCGGAAGGTTACACCTCTAAGACACTCTGTGCCAAGTATGTTGTACTTGAAGTTTTCCTTGCAAACAGCTCAGAAACTTATATTTAATATAAAAATTGTTCTAGTTTTAGAAATCTTGACCTCTCAAATATAAACCAGAGTTTGGGGATAAATCTTTAATCATAATTGACTGGGCCCCAAATATTCAGAATTTAAATGCCACATCTCAAAGCAAGCCAAGTAAAGGTGATCTGTTAAAAGTCCAGTTTTATACAGGTGCTGTGTACGTATGTGTACAGGCAGTTGTGTCATTTCTCCTCCTTTTCCCCTACTCTACTAAAAAAGCTAGGAAATAGTCCTCATGATGTCTTTTTCAGAAGCTTTTTGATGAAAGAATACTCAGAAGTATACATGGTCACAGTAATTCAAGGGTCTTTCACATAGACCCTTTTATTCTTTCTTGCATTTTTGGTTTTTGCTCAATGTTACAAGCTCAAGTAAGAGGACAATTTGTAAAGGAGTTCTATTGATATGTTATTAAAATAAATCCTCTTCTTATCAATTATATAAAATTATGTCCCTGTTAGGGATTTAAAAATCAATATGTTGTTTCCCAGCCTCTTAGGTGAAAATAAGGCATCACAGCTGGGTCCAGGAAAGGCTAAAATTATGTCAGAGTGTGAGAGCTCTTAAAGGCTATCTTGGTGTTTTTACTAAATCGCTGTCCACCAGATAGGTACACATACAGTTAGAATTTTTAACTTGAGTCCAACATTTTTGGTGAAGTTAAGTGCAGGCTGTCTGCAATCTTGTATGTAATGACTAGTGATTTAGCTCAGGTAATTGCGTTTAGTTAGTATGTGCCAGCAGTTCTTGACAATTGATAAACTTTTTTTTTTTTGGTATATCATGCAAAAGAATACTGGAAATAGTATTTCTATTCCAGTAGAAATATATCTTTTGGTTTCAGCAAAATTCAGGCCAATTGATACATGCTAAGCCACAGAGAAAACACTTTTCCATCCTACTTTTTTTTTCTGTTCCTATTCAGTTCAGTTCAGTTCAGTTCAGTCGCTCAGTCGTGTCCGATTCTTTGCGACCCCATGAATCGCAGCACGCCAGGCCTCCCTGTTCATCACCATCTCTTGGAATTCACTCAGACTCACGCCCATCGAGTCCGTGATGCCATCCAGCCATCTCATCCTCGGTCGTCCCCTTCTCCTGCCCCCAACCCCTCCCAGCATCGGAGTCTTTTCCAGTGAGTCAACTCTTCGCATGAGGTGGCCAAAGTACTGGAGTTTCAGCTTTAGCATCATTCCTTCCAAAGAAATCCCAGGGTTGATCTCCTTCAGAATGGACTGGTTGGATCTCCTTGCAGTCCAAGGGACTCTCAAGAGTCTTCTCCAACACCACCGTTCAAAAGCATCGATTCTTCAGTGCTCAGCCTTCTTTACAGTCCAACTCTCACATCCATACATGACCACAGGAAAAACCATAGCCTTGACTAGATGGACCTTAGTTGGCAAAGTAACGTCTCTGCTTTTGAATATACTATCTAGGTTGGTCATAACTTTTCTTCCAAGGAGTAAGTGTAGTCATGGCTGCAGTCACCATCTGCAGTGATTTTGGAGCCCCCAAAATAAAGTCTGACACTGTTTCCCCATCCATTTCCCAAGAAGTGATGGGACCGGATGCCATGATCTTCGTTTTCTGAATGTTGAGCTTTAAGCCAACTTTTTCACTCTCTTTCACTTTCATCAAGAGGCTTTTTAGCTCCTCTTCACTTTCTGCCATAAGGGTGATGTCATCTGCATATCTGAGGTTATTGATGTTTCTCCCGGCAATCTTGATTCCAGCCTGTGTTTCTTCCATTCCAGCATTTCTCATGATGTACTTTGCATATAAGTTAAATAAACAGGGTGAAAATATACAGCCTTGATGTACTCCTTTTCCTATTTGGAACCAGTCTGTTGTTCAATGTCCAATTCTAACTGTTGCTTCCTGACCTGCATACAGATTTCTCAAGAGGCAGGTTAGGTGGTCTGGTATTCCCATCTCTTTCAGAATTTTCCACAGTTTATTGTGATTCACACAGTCAAAGGCTTTGGCATAGTCAGTAAAGCAGAAATAGATGTTTTTCTGGAACTCTCTTGCTTTTTCCATGATCCAGCGGATGTTGGCAACTTGATCTCTGGTTCCTCTGCCTTTTCTAAAACCAGCTTGAACATCAGGAAGGTCACAGTTCACATATTGCTGAAGCCTGGCTTGGAGAATGTTGAGCATTACTTTACTAGCATGTGAGATGAGTGCAATTGTGCGGTAGTTTGAGCGTTCTTTGGCATTGCCTTTCTTTGTAATTGGAATGAAAACTGACCTTTTCCAGTCCTGTGGCCACTGCTGAGTTTTCCAAATTTGCTGGCATATTGAGTGCAGCACTTTCACATCTTTTAGGATTTGAAACAGCTCAACTGGAATTCCATCACCTCCACCCACTAGCTTTATTCATAGTGATGCTTTCTAAGGCCCACTTGACTTCACACTCCAAGATGTCTGGCTCTAGATTAGTGATCACATCATCATGATTATCTGGGTCGTGAAGATCTTTTTGTACAGTTCTTCCGTGTATTCTTGCCACCTCTTCTTAATATCTTCTGCTTCTGTTATGTCCATAGTATATTGATTATGTTTACAGTACAGTTAAAGAATTTCTTTGTAACACTTCAGAGTATAATCAACTACTAAGATACAAGTTACAGATATTAAAGCCCACTTTACTTAGCACATGAGGGTACTACAAGAGCAGAGAGCAGGGATGTACTCCTGCCCAACAAGGATGTCTTCCAGCAGTTCCCTGCTCCTTCCAGACTCTCTGAAGCCTACTGTGCTGCTCCGGCGGGCTAGGGACAGCAGCTCAAGCCTCATGGAGACCCTGGAGATGCAGCTTATGAGTTTGGAGATGCCTAGACCTGCACGCTTCCAAGAGCCTCTCTGTCGCTTACACTCCAGGACCTGGAATTGCCAGCCTGGGGGTCCTCTTGTTATGGAGCAGGGCTCGTGTGCCCGAGATGTAGAAGCCCAACACTGACAACAGGTGTATGAATCAAAGTAAGGGTTTATTTGTAGGGTGCCAAGCAAGGGAGTGGGAGACAAATCTCAAATCCACTCCAATTTGGTCTTTGATTTAGGGGCTATTTTAAAGGGTAAGAAAGTCACAAGATTAATCATCACCTTGTGATTTAATTGAGGCATAGCTGATGTAAGGTATTATGTAACTTTCAGGGGAACAGCAGAATAAGTCACTGTTCTATCGGTCGTATACCCTTTACAGTTATTCTGAAACACTGACAGTCTTCCTTGTGTGTGTGTCAGTCACTCAGTCATGTCCGACTATTTGTGATCCCGTGGACTGTGGCCCACCAGAAATCCTCTGACCATGGGATTTCCCAGGCAAGAATACTGGAGCGAGTTGCTGTTTCCTGCTCCAGGGGACCTTCCCGACCCAGGGATTGAACCCAGGTCTCCTGCTGGGACTTCCTGGTGGCTCAGATGGTAAAGTGTCTGCCTCCAATGCGGGAGACCTGGGTTTGATCCCCCGGATCGGGAAGATTCCCTGGAGAAGGAAATGGCAACCCGCTCCAGTACTCTTAACTGGAAAATCCCATAGACAGAGAAGCCTGGTAGGCCACAGTCCATGGGGTCGCAAAGTCAGACATGACTGAGAGACTTCACTTTCTTTTCTTTCTCCTGCATTGCAGGCAGATTCATCTTCCTTGTGCTGCATGTATAATACATCTTTGTAGCTTACTTATTTTGTACATAGTAGTTTGCTGTTTTTACCCCCTGGTGGTGGTGGTAGTCAGTCAGTTGTGTCTGTCTCTTTGCAACCCATAGACCATAGCCTGCCAGGCTCCTCTGTCTGTGAAATTCTTCACACAAGAAAACTGCAGTGGGTTGCCATTTCCTTCTGCAGCGGCTCTTCCTGACCCAGGGATGGAACCCAGGTCTCCTGCATTGCAGGCAGATTCTTTACCATCTGAGCCACCAGAGAAGACCTTTAACCCCTACTCCTGTCTTGTCCCTTCCCACTTCCCTCCCCCAACTGGTAACCACTAGGTTGTTCTATATGACATTTCTTTTTAAATTATAGTTGATTTACAATGTGTGTTAGTTTCAGATACACAGCACAGTGATTCAGTTTTATATATGTATTTTTTCAGATTATTTTTCATTATAGGTTATTATACAATATTGAATATATAGCTCCCTGTGCTATAGAGTAAATCTTTGTTGCTTTGGTGTTTATCTTTTGTCTACAGTAATTTATATCTATTAATCACATACTGTATGTCAGTTCAGTCGCTCAGTCATGTCTAACTCTTTGCGACCCTGTGGACTGCAGCACACCAGGCTTCCCTGTCCATCACCAACTCCTGGAGCTTGCTCAAACTCATGTCCATCAAGTCAGTGATGCCATCCAACCATCTCACCCTCTGTTGTCCCCTTCTCCTCTTCCCCCCTCCAGTCTTTCCCAGCATCAGGGTCTTTTCCAGTTCTTCACATCAGGTGGCGGAAGTATTGGAGTTTCAGCTTCAGCATCAGTCCTTCCATTGAATATTCAGGACTGGTTTCCTTTAGGATGGACTAGTTTGTTCTTCCAGTCCAAGGGATTCTCAAGAATCTTCTCCAACACCACAGTTCAAAAGCATCAGTTCTTCAGCACTCAGCTTTCTTTATAGTCCAACTCTCACATCCATACATGACTACTGGAAAAGCCATAGCTTTGACTAGACGGACCTTTGTTGGCAAAATAATGTCTTTGCTTTTTGATATGCTGTCTAGGTTGGTTATAGCTTTCCTTCCAAGGAGCAAGCGTCTTTTAATTTCATGGCTGCAGTCACAGGGTGATTGTGCAGTGATTTTGGAGCCCCCAAAAATAAAGTCTATCACTGTTTCCACTGTTTCCCCCTCTGTTTGCCATGAAGTGATAGGACCAGATGCCATAATCTTAGTTTTCTAAATGTTGAGTTTTAAGCCAACTTGTTCAGTTTCTTTCACTTTGATCAGGAGACTCTTTAGTTCTTCACTTACTATATATGGAATGCCTTAATCATAATTTTAGGAGTCAGGGTGTCTCTGGTTTATGATTCTCAGGCCAGGTGTTCCTCAGGGAGTTGTTAGCTAAACTCGCCCTGGAGAAACAACTTGAGTTTTACTTTAAAGATGGTATCTACAACAGCAATTTTGATACATTAATGACGTTAGCAGTAATCTTAGCTATGACTCTAGTTGTTGCTGTTCAGTTAGCACAGGATTGGAGTAAGAGGTGACAAAGAAAGGAAATAAAGCTTTAGATAGAGTAACCACAAACTCAGTAAGGGAACTCTACTTTAGGGGCACTTGGTTTTAGCGAGGATAGCACCCCCAATTCTGAAGCCTCAGGTCCCCTTGAGCTGCTAGACAGGCCGCTGTCCGTGGGAGAGGCAGCCTGTGTTGTCAGGAGGAGCTGCTGGTACAGGGCTGGCCCTCATGCCCCTCCCTTCTCGGGCCCACCTCGCAGGCCCCGAGGCCCTGCAGGGGCAGGCAGCAGAAGCCCTGGCTAGGCACAAGCAGATCCCCCAGACTCATAATGTATTGGTAGCTGTGTAGTTAATAAATACAGCAATTTGAGTTTATGACATATTGTATATCATGATTTCTAACACAGGGCCTGGTTAGCCTGAACATGTTTAAAACAGATACCTACTAAAACTTGCTTAAGCACAAAACAGGTACTTATTCTGAGGATTCCATGGTGTTTCATGCCGCAGTCAGGTGTCCCAGTGACTGTTCAGAGTTGTGTGGGCTAGGTTCTGCATCACTTTTAGTAGGAATCTGTGGCTTTAGCCACAGACTGGAACCCGAAACTAAACCACTCTTTTTCCTCCCAGCTCCTGGCTGTTCAGTGCTTATTCTTCACTCTGTAGACTTGCTTTCTCCCCTTCCCAGCCCATAAGAAGATACGCAGACAGCTATAGTATGTTTATTTTTATTCCATTCAAGGAAGCTCTGAATCTGAATATCTGCCAGCCAGGAAAGGGCTCTGATTGATACAGCTTGGGCCAGGTTTGTGCCCCTGAACCATCCAGTGAGGCAAGGCAGTAGAAGCATGTTATATAAGCATGGCTGTTCCCACTGTAACTGTAGGAAGGACTAAAGGGTTGCAGACATGGTCCCAGAGAGGAGAATTTGGCAAACATTAGTGTTTATTTTACCAAGTCTGTGGTAAGTATTAATTTCATTTCTTATTCCTCTTAAAAATATCTGCCATGCTGCAAAGTACTCATTCAGGAACATGTTTATAGCAACTAGATATTAGTTTCTATATTCTTTATACATTTATACTCTTTATACATTAATTGCAAGCTCTTTATACATTTACAGAACAACTTCCTATAGGACTTTTTCTCTGTAGAATAATCAGAATATGTAGGATTCTATGATAGGTAATGAAATGTTCTCTGAAAGGCTATTTCTTTTTCCCAGTAAAAAGTGTTGTACTGTAATTCAGTTTAGTTTAGTTCAGTCACTCAGTTGTGTCCGACTCTTTGTGACCCCATGGACTGCAGCACGCCAGGCTTCCCTGTCCATCACCAACTCCCAGAGCTTGCTCAAACTCATGTCCATCAAGTCAGTGATGCCATCCTACCATCTCACCCTCTGTCATCCCCTTCTTCTCTTTCCCAGCATAAGAGTCTTTTCCAGTGAGTCACTTCTTCGCATCACGTGGCCAAAGTATTAGAGCTTTAGCTTCAACCTAAGTCCTTCCAATGAATATTCAGGACTGATTTCCTTTAGGATGGACTGGTTTGTTCTCCTTGTAGTCCAAGGGACTCTCAGGAGTCTTCTCCAGCACCACAGTTCAAAAGCATCAATTCTTTGGTGCTCAGCTTCCCTAAAAGTCCAGCTCTCACATCCATACATGACTGCTGGAAAAACATAGCTTTGACTAGACGGACCTTTGCTGGCAAAGTAGTGTCTCTGCTTTTTAATATGCTTCCTAAGTTTTTCATAGCTTTTCTTCCAAGGAGCAAGCATCTTTTAGTTTCATGACTGCAGTTGCCATCTGCCATGATGCAGTGATTTTGGCATCCAAAAAAATAAAGTCTGTCACTGTTTCCATTGTTTCCTCATCTATTTGCCATGAAGTGATGGGACTAGATGCCATGATCTTCGTTTTTTGAGTGTTGAGTTTTAAGCCATATTTTTCACTCTCCTCATTCAAAATATATGTTATTTGTCCATAAGAAATATAATTTTTTTATCTCCCTGCTATTGCTTTCCTTGACTCCTTACCCTTTCATTTGATATGTCTTTAGTCTTCTATAGAGGAAACTTTCTAGTGGGATAGAAACATAATTTAGATAGAAATACAAAAACATTATTTTGTGAAAAGATAGATATTTATCATCACTGTGCTGGTTTCTAGATTTCAGAAATATTAATAAAGACCATGCTTGAGCCCATTCTTCTAGTGGGTTTGAACCAGCTGCTGTTTTCTTATTGAATGTTGACACCAGTCACCATCTTTGTCTTTTCTAATGAGACAGTTTTCAAATTTTTAAATTTTATATGATCATAAAATTATTTTTAGCTTCTCAGTCTTGATCCTATAAAAGTAAATTAACGTTTGTATGATATAAAATAGTTTAACTGTTCTAATGTCCTGAATTAATGTTTGTTTCATGATATATTTGCCTTGTTTGTTGAGCAGTATATTAAGTTCACAGGACTTCCCTGGTGGCTCAAGATGGTAACGCGTCTGCCTACAATGCAGGAGATCTGGGTCGGGAAGATCTTCTGGAGAAGGAAATGGCAACCCACTCCAGTATTCTTGCCTGGAAAATCCCATGGATGGAGGAGCCTAGTAGGCTACAGTCCATGGGGTCGCAGAGTCGGACTCTACTTCGCTCACTCACTCACTCATGATATGTTTGCCTTGTTTGTTGAGCAGTATATTAAGTTCATTTACAGCAGATTGGCTTTTAAATTTGCTTTTGTATCCCATTTTGACTAGTGATGCCAAGTCTTACTAATAGGAATAATAATAAATACTGAAACTTCATATATGAAAAGACATGTCAGTTTGTCAGTGACATTCACAGAACTTAATATTTGCCTAAAGTCATAGGCAAGGATTGTTGAAGACATTGTATTTCACCTCTAAGTATTTCAGTATGAATCTTCTAAAAATAGAACATTTTACTACATGTTCTATTGGTAGATAGATGCTACAATAACCATCATCACACATAAAAAATTAATTCCTTAATTTGTCTATATTAAAATGCTCCTAATGGCCCATAAATGTTTTTGTGAGTTTTCCCCCACAAAGCTTATGTCTTACCAAGATTCACACATTGCATTGTGTTGTTTACATCTCTTTAGTCTTTGTCTCCCTCTTTTTAATCTAAATGCTTCTCTCCCCTTTTGGGAAATTATAAAAGGGTGATTTTTCAAATATAATCATTCTTTCTGTATTTATTAACTGGCTTCTTTTAGGCAGGAATGAGGGAGAGGTAAAGAAAAACTTCCCTTTGACCAAATGCTAAATAATTTAATATGTAAACAAATGGATAGGTGCATTGAAGAGCTAATTACAGAAATAGTACTTATTACATAAATCTTGCATTTAAAGTGAAAGCTGTTGTTTTAAGAAAAACCTCCAAGAAAAGCAAGAACAGAAACTGTAAAGATGTCCAGATCTCAATAAATAATATTTATATAGTTGTAAAGTTTTAAACATAGCTGACTTTCAGCCAACCTTGATGGCTTAAAATAGTTTAAAAATGAATATAATAGTTACCAACTTTGATGATAGAGTTTAGAAAGTAGAAAGTGACTTATACTATTGACTCCTGGATGCTTGAATCAGCCTTAAATTCCTGAATCAGCTCCACTTGATTATGATTATTATCCTCATCTACTAGTGAAATTCCCTAAAATTTTGCTACCATATGTAAGGAAAATATTTAAGATTTCTATTTTCACCTCATCATTGAAAAGTTTATCTATTTTGTCATATGTTTTATAGTACATGGTATATCCAATAATCATATAAAAATTTAAAATATAGATACATATAGGGGAGAATTAGATAATTATTTTGCTATTCTTAATTTTAAAATAGTTTCACCCCAATGGACATGTCAGTTTTGTTTTAAAAGTATTGTATATTGAATGGTCTTGTAAACATTATCTTAAATTTTCATTAAAATAAAAATGTGTGATATTCATTTTTAAATATTTTCTTTAAAATTTTTCTCAGATTTTTAATTATTAGGGGTTTTTATACTTTAAAACTTTTGAATCATTTTCACAACTTAATTTTAAGTTTTTGAATCATTGTCACAACTTAATTGTAAGTTTTTGAATCATTGTCACAACTTAATTGTAAGTTTTTGAATCATTGTCACAACTTAATTGTAAGTTTTAAATTTCTGTTTCAGAGAAGGCTGGAACTAATTCTGAAAGTAGATAGGTCAGCAGTATAAGCTTAAAAGGAAATAAGCTTCTAATAAGAAAGGAGATGAAATAAATAGTGTCTTAAGCTCTATGTATGAAATTAAGAGCATTTACTAATAATCAGAAAAGCTGGGAGAAGGAAGTAATTTAGTATTTGCCCTTATTAATTATTCCTACTAAAAACCTTTTTTCCATCTGGAATGTTTACTTCAAGGATCATTCGAAATAAGAAAAGCAAAGGAAATAATATGATTGGTTGGGAGAAAATAAATTAAGAAACTGAATTGCACAGAAGCCTGTATTAGACTTAATTCCATTCTCAACCCTACCATCCCCCCATCTCCATTCCGCTTTAGGAGCAAAGAGTAGATCACAAAGAAGCACATTCGAAATGTTAATTTTTAAAGTTTACACGTCTCAGACTCATACAGGTTAGCGTTTTTTTTTATCCATTCGCCATCGTTAACTTTTTGAAAGTAGAAGAATTTGCATTCTTTTAAGCTTTGGTACTCTGTATATTAAGAATACATATAGGTTCATGGATTTGAGAGAAAGTTTTCTTTAGGGCTTTTATTAACTGAAAAATGCTTTTAACATTAGAAGGTGATTATTTACTATATCATGAGGCAAGAATTGGACCAATGTTTTTGGAGGTTTAATCAGAAATAATGTTTTATGGAAGGATTGTCTTGGTAGATTTTTTGGTAAACTTTTAAGTAGTAAAAACTTGACTACATTTTCCATTTCTTGAACATATTATTAATATTGGTAAGATTTTTCTTAATATAAAAATAACTTTTCCAATATCTATTAACACCCATATGAAAGAACAACTTTCAGTAACATCATTAGGCCAGCATCATTAGGTAGGAGAATTGAATTTCTGGCTTTTAAATGGGATTTATCAATTAAAGCACTACAGACAGTGATATATGTGGATATTAGCAGATTATTTGGCAGAGTCCTACATGAGATAGCTTGAAGAATAGACATGGCCTGAATGATAATACAATTAGACTGATTTATAATTTAGCTTAATAAACACGTTAAATTCTTGTCATCTAGAAGGTTTTTTATATTTTTTATATCAGTGATTCAAATGAGAACAGATAGTATATGTTATTTTTCTTAATTTATAGATGATATGAGTCTGAGACACATACTCTTAATAAATTGGATGGTATTTCTTTAGAAAACAGAATGATCTTGATGAGTTAGAACAGGATATTTCACAAGATAATTCTTAATAAAACATGAGCATAAACTTCCCCCCAGAAAAATTTAACAATATACTATAAAAATGGAAGTTCCCAAGCACATCTTAATAGATATTAATAGTAGATTATTCCCATTTTATTTCAAAAAGCAAGGTTCAGGATTATATTCATAATGGGATCTCAACTTTATACACACGCACGCGCACGTGCGAACACACGAGAAAGTACAAAATGCAGCAGTTCTAGATTAGGAGTGATTTTCTTTTCATTTTGCCTTATTTTCAAATTTTCTGCAGCAAGCATCCATCTTTATTAATATATGTGAGATAAGGTGTTTCATGTTTCCAGTGGCCCAGATACACAATCCACGTGTAGGTTAGTCTCTGTTGTCACAGTAGAGATTTCCTGCCTTGTGTTGGTCTGTAATAATCACCAGGCGCAAAAGCATCAGCTCTAGTGCTCTGTGTGTTTGTGTTTTCTCACTCCACCACTATGAACCCACTGAATCTGTTTCCATTTTTTTCTCTTTATCAAAGGTTGAATTAATAAAGGGGAATTTACAAAGTGTCGGACTTACACTTCGTCTTGTCCAGTCAACTGACAGCTATGCTGGGCATGTCATAATGAGACTGTGGCCCCAAATTCACCTGCTGCAATTGCTAACCTTCAGCGGGGAGATCGACTGATTGCTATTGGAGGTAATTATGCTGATGTGCAGTATACTTGACATTTACCGTGGATGGGGAACTTTTTTCCTCTTCCTTCTTTGTTTCTGTAAGCACATTATATTAATAATGGGAAAGAATTCATTGCTATAAGTAACAATCTGAAGGAAGCCTTAAAAAATTTGGGACAGGTATCATTCTAGTTCTAATGGACAAATCTTTAAAATACTTCCTTTTAGACCACTTTCCTCCTTTTACTTCTCTATTTTTTACTGAATATGAAAGGGCAGGTCAGCAGTTATCTTTCTGTATGTTCACCACCATTACTAGTCTGAGCCTAAAACTGACAGAATTTGCACTGCTACCCCCATCACTTAGGCCTAGATAATGAACAGGAGAGAGATTCCTTGTGTAACAGGGCATACCTGCTCCATCCTGTGACCCCCATATTGCTGGCCCATATTGTTCCTTATTGGCCAGCCTTTTGTTGATAGACTGTCATTCAGAGTGCAGCCCAAATCACTGTCACTAGCAGAAAAATGTGTCACCTGCATGCCTTCCTGTCAGTTGCATTTATATAACAAAAACTGCAAATCTGTTGATTGGCAGATTATTTGCTTGTATGTGTATAAATTATCGATAAGGCTAACTTACGGACACCAGTGGGGAAAAGTCTAAACCTTTTCAGATCTTTGTAGTACCTGGCCCACCCATTCTAGACTTGTCAAGAGACTTTTTAAACACATGGTTGGTTACAGTTGAGCTTTTAAAGGCAATGTGGAATATTCTCTCACAGCTAAGACAATAAATAACCAGGTAGGTTAGTTCCTAAATTAAGGAGCAGTTGTCTTTGGTTGTACGTCAAAGAAACTCTGCCTTTATTTTAATTCATATCCATCATGACAATAAAGTAATGAAAATTTTTTAACTTTCAAAATATTGAAAAATTAGAATTTGAAAATTTTGAAACAGTGCTTTTCAGAGTCTCTTGTATATTCCAGTCACCCAGGCATGGTGTTAAAATGTGGGTTCTGACTTAGTAGATCTGGGGTGGGGCCAGGTTCTACATTTCTAACAAGCTCCCAGATGATGACTCTGGTTCCACAAACACCTAGGATAATAAGGCTATAAAATAGGCCTCATCTGTTACATAGTCATTTAACATAAACGTAACAGTTATCCCTCAGCCAAAAATCACAGTTCAATATAAATTTTTATATTTATATATAACCTGTTTTGATTTTACCTACAGCATAAAATTTTCCTTTTTAGGCCCATTTATGGGAGATTTTTGTTTTCAATTACACAAGTCTTAAATATCTATTATCAAAAGTAAATCCAAGCAATATAAATATAGATGGGGTGAAAAAACAAAAGTCACCTCTTCATGTCTACCATTTGTTAAAAATTATAATATTGAGATAAGGGGCAGGTATAATACACATTCTTTTTTTTTAATCATTGTACTTCATTTATGCAGGTATGCATCATTTAAAAAATATTTAGTAACAGGATTGGTGATAGTTGAAATAAGACTGACAGAATGTTATATTTAAGCTCAATGATGGAGTTCATATTACTATTTCCTCTGCTCTTGTGTATATTTAAAATATTCCAAAAGGAAAATAATCCAGATTTGGCTGGCTGGTTCCAAAGGATGAGTTTAGATTGATGTGAAGTTTTGCCTACCTCAGATCTTCAGATGGACTTATTTTTTATGTCAGACTACAGTTTTGCTGGAAAATAGTGTGGTTAGAGGGAAGCAGTAGAGCTTAAGGCTGGATGAATCATGAAGTCATGTTAGCTCTCGATTTCCATATGACTGAGTTTAGCTAAAGGGTTTTGAACCAATGTTTTAAAAAGCCGGGAAGCAGCATATGTTTGGTGATTAAAATAAGGACGCTCCAAGTGAGGGATCATAGTAAAAAGCTGTTAATTACTGTAGTTGAAACGAGTGGTCAGGAGAATCTGAGCCAGGAAGGAAAATGGACTTGAACTCTTGGATTCACAGCAGAATGAACCTTGAGTCCACCATCTTCATGATTCAATCAGGTTAACTGGGAGGGCAGCAGATTGATTCATGTACTAGTGGGGACAGCAAGATGAGAATGTCAAAGAGAAGTTTTAACTTTATCAACAAAACATCCAGGTGGTGATATCCAGAAGCCTTTGGGAATGTATGACTACACTGAAGAAGAGGGTTGCCACCCAGAGAAAAAGTTGATGGTTCAAACTACTGAATGGGTGTAATCTAAGGAGAGAACAAAAGGTCAAGGAAACTAGTGACAAAACCATGGGAACACTTGCATACAAGGGACCGACATAGGCTGGGGGAGAAAGAAAGTAAAGGAGAGGTGATCAGAGCTGAATTATTACAGCGTTGTAAAAACCAAGGAAAAGGAAGGTTTTAAAGGAAAAGAAGGACGGGAATTTACATTTCAGCAAGAATAATTGACAGAGCAAAGTCCTGAAGGAGATGGGGAACAGAATCCAGAGTACAGGTGAAGGGCGGCTTCCTTCTCTCAGACAGCTCAGTCCGGAAAATGATTGGCAGGGAGAAAAGGCAGCAATTTGTTGGTCTTTTCAGTAAATAAAGTGATGTCATCTATAGACTAAAAGAGCAGAAACGATGGGTTTCAGGGGAATAAGAAAGGTTCGAAGCTGGTGTTTGGAGACTTAGTTGTTTAGAGACCAATTCGAAGAATGCTAAAGCAGCACTGAAAAACACGCTGGAGACAGATGGCATAACTTGATGCTGTCTCCAAGTAGGAAGCTCAGCAGCAAGGGCAGGGAAGGGGGCTAGCCCAGCTAGGGAGCATCAGGACAGGCAGATGGTAGAAGAGGAGAGGGCTGGAGCAGAAGCATAAAAAAGCTTGATGTGAACACCATTAAGGTCTTGAGACTGAACCTGGGGAGGGAAGCAAGTGGATCAGCTGGACTATGAGAGCAAAAGGAGGAATGACCGGACATGGACACTACCTCAAAACAGATTCAGTTAGCAGACAGGCTTGTTAGAGGTGGAAATAGGAGACTGTGATCGTAAGTTCATTTCCCAGTAGAAGATCTTTGATGTGGAAAAGTTACAAGTGATGACCAGATCTAAAGCATGCTCTTGCCTGGGCAGCTGAAGTTGGAGAATATAGAGGTTGGGGAACTCTGAAGTCAGGTTATTAGATGGGGCTGATACTCTTTTGATCTACTGAGGATGGCTGTAGGACCTTTGGAAAGCCAAGACTCACCTTTCTCTTAAGTCCTATAGCAGCGGATTGCTTAGGTAAGTACTGTTTGAGGGAGGGCAGAGAGACCTTTTAAAGTTACAACTGGAATGTCCCTAGAAGAATGCATCAGAAGCTGCTCGCTTTGCTTGCCTCAGGGAAGGGAGACTTTCCACTGTGCTTCTTTCTGTGCCTTTTGAATTTTGAATTAATATAGCACCTATCAGAAAATAGAATGAAAACTTAAGATAGGTATTATTGATACAGATACAGGTAATAAACAACTTGGTTAACTTTAAAGCCCTCCTATCCCTTCCTTATTCTTTCTCGTCCTGAAAAGATTTGTTTCATGGGTAGGGCTAATAGAATCTGTAAGCGTCCACTATTCACAGCATAGTAGTTTGCTAAGTTTAGTTCAAGCACCGGTCTCTTAATTTGAATCATTCATCACCTAGGTTATAATCCCTGAAGCGCTGTAGAATTTCCTTCAGTAGAATCACAGTTTCCCATCATTTTTAAGGCTGGTTTAGCCATTAATAAAATCCTTTTCAAAACATTTCACTCGGTTCACTTCAATTCAAACTGAGAAAAAAAATGTCATTTAAACCTAGGAAGGAATGGGGAAGCAGTTGGGAGTCAGCAGCTTGACACCCTCCTAAGATTTTCTTGGCACCATTTGGTTTGGAAAGGTAAACATTTCCAGGACATTGGAGCAGTCAGAGTTTAAGAATCAGTACACTGATGTATCCATAAGCCCATAACATATTTTAGAGTTTTCACTATTGCTTTTCCATTAGTTAAATGATCATGAATTAATGGCAGTTATACTTAGTGAGTGTAGGTAATTTTTACTGCAGTAATTTTCTGTTTTCCCTTTTAAAATCTTGAAACAGGTGTGAAAATCACATCTACACTGCAGGTGCTGAAGCTCATCAAGCAGGCTGGTGACCGAGTGCTGGTATACTATGAGAGGCCTGTTGGCCGGAGCAATCAGGGTGCAGTGCTGCAGGATAGCTTTGGACAGCTGGAAGAAAACTTTCTGACAGGCTCCTGCCAACCGAACTTTGAAGAGGAAGCAACTGGGTTGGCAGTAGATGCTGAAAATAGAGACCTGGATTCTGAATTTGAAGACTTAGCAAGTGATGTCAGAGCACAAACTGAAGCCAGAGAGGAGGCACAGTCACTAAGTCACAGCCCCAAACGTACTCCAACAACACTTTCTATTAAACCCCTTGGAACTATATCACCTGTTTTAAACCGTAAATTAGTTTCAGGAAGTTACCCACCACCACCAAAACTTCCATCCAAAGAAGGAACTAAGCCCTTAGCCCTAAAGTCTTCTGAGGTAACAGAACCAGCACAAGTGTCAAAACCCACCCAAGGATCCACTTTCAAACCACCTGTGCCACCACGACCACAAGTCAAAGTTCCTTTGCCTTCTACTGATGCCCCGACTCAGGCCGAACTAGATACTTCTGTTGAAAAGCCAGAGAAGGTGCTGCCACCGCCTCCTGCAGATAAACCTGCTGAAAAGCAAGTGAAGAATCTGGATCACATAGAAGAAGCAGCTGCAGCTAAGCAGTTTTTAGCCAAGCAAGAAGTGGCAAAAGATCTGATTTCTGAAAGCACCTGCGCCCCTAAGGACAGTTCAGATGACCATCAAACGTGGGAATCATCGGAAATTCCTTATCGCAAGAAGCTGGGAAAATGGACAAGAACCAGAGCCAGCTGTTTCTTTGACATAGAAGCATGCCACAAGTACTTAAACATTGCCCTGTGGTGCAGGGACCCTTTCAAACTAGGGGGTCTCATCTGCTTGGGGCACGTGAGCTTGAAACTTGAAGAGGTGGCGTTAGGTTGCTTAGCTACTTCGAACATGGAGTACCTTTCCAAGTTCAGACTGGAAGCCCCGTCACCTAAGGCCATGGTCACGAGAACCGCACTACGCAATTTGAGTATGCAGAAGGGGTTCAATGACAAATTCTGCTACGGTGACATTACTGTTCACTTCAAATATTTGAAAGAAGGAGAGCCAGACCACGCAGTTACTAACTTAGAGAAAGAAAAAGAACTCCATTTGGTCGAAGAGGTTTCTGCCCTGCCTAAAGAGGAGCATTTCGTTGGACAAATGGGTTTAACAGAAAATAAACACAGTTTCCAGGACACTCAGTTCCAGAACCCGACTTGGTGTGATTACTGTAAGAAAAAAGTCTGGACTAAAGCTGCTTCCCAGTGTATGTTCTGTGCTTATGTCTGCCATAAAAATGTCAGGAAAAGTGTCTAGCCGAGACTCCTCTTTGTGGAGCGACGGATCAGCGGATAGACCGGGCCTTGAAAAATCTCAGGCTGGAAGGACAAGAAACCCTCTTGGGCCTGCCCCCTCGTGTTGATGCTGAAGCTGGGAAGTCAGTCAACAGAACAACAGGTTTGACGAGACATATTATCAATACGAGCTCTCGTTTGTTAAACCTGCGTCAAGTCTCCAAAACTCGCCTGTCTGAGCCAGGAACTGACCTAGTAGAACCTTCACCAAAACACACACCCAACACATCAGACAATGAAGGCAGTGACACAGAGGTCTGTGGTTCAAGCAGCCCTTCTAAACGGGGCACCAGCGCAGGAATAAAGTTAGTGAAAAAGGAGGGTGGTCTGGATGATAGCGTTTTCATTGCCGTTAAAGAGATCGGTCGTGATCTGTACAGGGCTTGCCTACAGAGGAGAGGATTCAGAAACTAGAGTTCATGCTAGATAAACTGCAGAATGAAATTGATCAGGAGTTGGAACATAATAATTCTCTTGTTAGAGAAGAAAAAGAGACAACTGATACAAGGAAAAAAGTTACTTCTTTCTGCTGCTTTGGCTAAATCTGGTGAAAGACTACAAGCTCTTACACTTCTTATGATCCACTACAGAGCAGGCATTGAAGATATTGAATCTTCAGAAAGTCCAGACCAGCACTCCAAGAAAATCAGCAAGTACACAGATGACACAGAAGAAGACCTTGACAGTGAGATAACCCAACTCATAGACTCTCAGCCATTCAGTAGCATATCAGATGACTTATTTGGCCCATCTGAGTCTGTGTAACAGTCCATATTTAAACTTTCAAGTGATTAAGGAGAAGTTGCATCTAAAGTACCATAGATACAACCACGTTTAAACCCACTTATTATGCACTTTGGCCTGCTTCTTCACAGTTATTTACTTGTGTGAGAACTAGAGTGGAAAAGGTGGTTTTCCAGCAAAAACATGACCAGCCCGCTAAATTGGTTGTTTCAGATTGCATTTATAGCTATGCTTTTTGGGTTTATACTGGGAATTTATTTTTACTAATTTATTTTTAACTTTTTCTAATTATGTAATTATGTAAGCTAACTTTTTGTGTTTATGTATATGTGATGTCTCATTGTGTTTTCCCCCACTCCTCTTCCTAGTTTTTGAATTAGTGTTAAATAGCATACTGTCCAGATTCTTGAAATATTTTCACTTCCATCACGGTTGTAACAACAAATTTGCTGCATGCCCAACTTGACAACAGCAATCATTGAGGGAACAGGTTTTGAATCTTACTTTGTGTTATGAAGTTTGTAATTTCTACTTGCTTGAGACTTTTGTTATTTTGGGGTTTGGAGGTTATGCTTTCTGTTTTGATTTTGCCAAATGTAATATGAAAGCAGATGCTGCAGCTTTAGTTAGTTATGCTGATTTTGTAAAAAAAAAAAATTAACATATATTGCTTGTTTTTTATGCTTCTGTGAAATTTTTTTCTAAAGCTTCTGTGCAGTTTAAGTATAGTAAGAATATAGTGATTAATTTGAAGAGCTTGCATTGAAAAACAAAATGTAATAGGGAATAAATATAGAATATAGTTGGTTAAGAATTTTGAGAGGATAACAAGATTACTTAAAAAAACAGTAACCATAGGATTTTGAAATATAATTTTTCAAAATATTAACACTTTCCTTTCAAATAGAAGTTTTAAACATATTATGATTATTTTTCAGCTTCAGTTCTATAGGAAATAAAGCATGTGCAGGATATTTGAAGTTTCAGAGGACTGTTCTTAAAATGACCTTGTTGATATCTGGTTTGGCTGTTTTGTTTTAGAAATTTTTTCATGCATGAGAATGTTGTGAACGAGAGGAATCATGCAAAATACATTTATTGTTTTATCTGACATCTGCAGACTTAAAGGAATGATCATTCTGAATGCTTCTATAGTTCGGACTGTCTTTTATTCATTAAAAAAAAATTGGACAGCATAGGTACCTAGGAATTGGGACCAGGTGTCTTAAAAGGAAGGGCTACTGTAATCATTCATTGTGTGGAGCCTCAGTAACACATGACTGAGGGAAAACTTGTGAGCATGACCTTTGTTGGTATACCACAAAAGTTTTGGCCTTTTATATGTTTATAAAAGATATGTACATGTTTTTCCCTTTCGTAGGTAGCTACTATGATAATTGCTATATACATGAATTTAAAACTAGATAGCACAGCTTTTATAACTGGCAGGAAAAGGCATCGTATAATAGTAAGGATTCTGGCCCAGATCCATAACCCAGGATTCCATACAAGAGTTTAAGTTGAAGCTCTTCTGTTGGCCATTAGCAAACTGTGTAAGCATAAGCAAGCCACAAAAGGGCTCCATGCTGCAGTCTCCCCGGCTCTAAATTAGAAATAAACCAAAACTTCCTCCTAACTACCTCACAGAATTGTTGTGAGGATAACAGCAGCATAACTGTGGAAGTTCTCTGAATAGTAAAAAGCTGCTCAAATCAAAGGGATGACTTACATGGATGGTAAAACATTTTTATGGGTAGAAAAGCTAGTCCAGTTTTAAAATCAATAGCCAGTTCTCATTCTTGCTGTTTTATTATCAAATAAAATATAAGGAAACTAAATACCTTTCTTGGCCAAGTTTATAACAAAAATATATCTCTATATGCCCCCTTTTTTGTTTAAGCATGCTTGCATTTTAAAAGAACACTGCTACAGAATTCTCTATACACCAAATTCACTGAAAGCTAAAATACTGTTCTGTAAACAATAGTTGAAAGTAATCTGCCAGTGTGATCACAAACTTTCATCTTAACATAAAAAAATCACTTACCAATGACAACCTGGAAGGCAGAGTAGTGACTGGTGGTTTTGGATTATACCATGGACGTTTTAGTGACATCCAAGCATGCTGCTGAAACGGATGCATTTGAAACAGCTGTAGAAATAATGCCAAACTTTGCTTTCATAAAAATCTGCTCATGTTTTTAAAGTATCTAAGTCTGTGGAACCACAATTATGGAAAGCTCAGAAATGCTGCTAATGATGATTGTGAAATGAACCTTCAGTGTAGTATGATATTTTTCTATTTACTGCTGAGAGGCAATAGAGGCATCACAGTTGTATTTTAGGGCAAGGGAGGGGAACCCTCCCGGCCACCTAGGGAATAGTAAGGTCTAAAGCTTCAACGAAAACAGTTGTATTATATCACATTCCTGATGTAATCTTTCTGCCATGCTATGTTATCAATAGCTTAAAAATAATAATAAATAAAAGCTAACAAGAAAACAAGAATACCTTCATTTAACGACATCTGAAAAAAAGTGATTGCTGCATCTTTGTGGAATTATTGCCTGTATAATTGGGCCGTGAAAACAAGCTTAACAAAGTCCACTTTTGCTAAACAAAATTGCTATTCTGAAAATAATCTAAAAGCATTAAATTTGGTTTTACTCTTTTTTTATGCTGTGAAATATCAGATTTATCTAATTGCCTCTGCTATCTAGGAGTAACGAGACTATTTAAAGTGTATTTTCCACATTTCGGTATTCAGATGAATGTTTAGACAGTCAAGTTGAGCAACATTTTAATATTATTTTAAAATCAATTCATATGCTACATTTCTTAATACCAAGCCTTACATTCTTCAGTATCAGAACTAGCTAAAATATTCTGTGGCCATTTGATTTTCAGAGGAAAAAACACATGGTAGTAAAAATTTGAGGGTTACTGACAATTCTAAATTTAAGTATATCTGAATTTTTGAAAGGTAGTTTGAAGACATTTGGCTCTTACTAATAGTAAGATAAAATCTTAAGTTCCCATAAAGTGAGTAACTTCAAAATCACTTTAATTTTAAAATATATTGAGTTTATTTCTAAACTGAGAGATAAAATAGCTTTTCTTTAAAAATGGGATCGGAGGAGGTTCCCTTAATCCTTTTTAAGCCATGGATCCACTTTAAGATCTGTTTAAAACCATGGATTCTCACCCCTGAAAGATGCACACAGGCACATCCTAGACTTTATGGCACTTCCATGGCCGTGGACCTACTGTGTCAAGTGGCTGCATATCATAGGCATTTTTATCAACCACAGTTACTTGTTCATAGCAATCAGGAAAACAGTACAACTTTAGAGACGCAAGGATAACTTACTGGTTGGCTCCACATTGACACCATGTGGCTAGTTACATATTTCAATTTAAAACAAATTTTGCAAAGCCAGAAAATATGGTTCAGACTAGTCTGGAGTAGATTTTACCTGACCCCTGCAAGCAAAAAGAATAGTTTTTAATTGAATATCCACAGTTAATATGTTCTCACATATTTTATTATGATATTATCTGGTTAACAAAGGAAAACAACAGGCACAGTAGTGTTCAGAAGATTTATTAAACTAGCTAAAACAATGTAGGTGGATACACTTAGCAGTCAAAATAAAGAACTGAGTATTCATAGCTACCTCATTACATTTTTTGTATCTGTTTTGCTAGGTACAAACATAAAAACCACCTCTGCTCAAAAAATTAACAGTTCAGAGAGCTGTGTGTTCTTTGTTCTGATACACACATTTAAAAACAGCCCCCTCTTTTCATAATTTTGCCAACCCCCAGAATATCACTCATAATGAAAGACCATATAGTTTTTTTCCTCATCAGATAGTTTTTCCCCTTTTCCTCTCAATACACATCTGAAAAACGTTTCTCTTTTATATGATCTCTAGGGATCACTAGCAGACATGGCTGCCAGTCATTCTTGAAGAGACTGAAGCCTTACAGGCAAAAATTTTAAAAAGCTATATAGTATTAGGAGTGGGCAGAACCACAAACCCTCCAAGAGAACTGATTTGCAGCACACTTTTTTCAGGGTCTCCCCTACAGAAGCAGAGAACAATCCCGCTTTTTTACTTCAGCCATAGAAGCTCCTCCAGCAAAGCAGAGGCCTTGGGCGAGGGGCCCAGTGCAAATACATGGGTAGGAATCCAGTTTGCTTCCAACACATGCACTTCAAAAACCAGACTTCAGATCAAAGCCCCACAAAAAGCTTCATGAAGAAAATGGAAAGGAAGTATTAGCTACTTTCTTAGGGAAGTAAAAGAGTCTTTCCAAATTAACAGAAACAATTTTAGCTTAACAAAAATCTGACATTCAGTAGTTTTTGTTTACATTACAGAACTACAGAATGGACAAGTGTTTTTGAGACATTCCACACTACATGTCATACAAAATGATGTAAACGGACAGTGTTCACTAACAGTACTTACATCGAAAAGGCACAGCAATGTTGTCACGCTCAGAAAAACTACATCACACAGCACTAGGTGATACAGTATTACACAGACATGTTTAGATGTTTGGGTTGTTTCCTGCATGTGAAAGGGAGTGCCCTGACCACCCTATTATTTTCATGTGTTTTCCTAACACGATTCAAGACAGTTTCATTCCTCCTCCATCTTCATCTAAAGTAATAGTATTAAAAAAATTAACAGAGCCCTAGAACACACGTGACATCCAGGTAAAAGAAAATTATAGTCTGATTTTTTTTTTCCACATCATAGCAGCTATTAGCTTTTTAAATTTCTTTTCTAAAACTTTAGCTAGATGTTGATATATCTCATCATGCTTAAACAACCCCAATAGTATAAGGTATTTCTGTTCTCAATCTTTTGTCATCCGGTAAGACAGGTATGTATCTGAAAGGGAAAGCTTCTGGTTGTTCATAACTATATATTTGGGTGCTTTTCTCTGCTTTCAGAACACTCACTTGTTTTACCCTTATTGGCTTTAATGTTTGCTGCCAACCACAAGACATGTAAACATATAATTTACAACCATCTGCTTCCAGGTAGGTGATTACATAGAAAACTAATGCCAACTGAGATTCATGGATTAAATCCGAAAGATGACTGACTCAAGTTCTTCTGCATTTGAGATAACTAGCTTTTACCTCATGAATATATTGATAGTACAGCTGACCCCTGAACAACATCATTTGAACTGCATGGGTCCACTTATATGCAGAGTTTTTTCAACAAATACAGACTGCAGTACTACGTGGCCCGTGGTTGATTGAATCCAGCCACGAGTGGAATCACGGATACGAAAGGCTGATTGTTTTTGGCTGTGTGGGGTGTTGGCATTCCCAAACCCTGTGTTGTTCCAGGTCAACTGTAATTCCAAGTTCAGTAACATTCAGTGTCACTACATAATATATGCCATCTGACTTGACTGTTTTTCAGACTTTCTTCTAGTTTCTCATTGTTGGAAGTGTCTCGGAAATATTGTGTGCTTTAAACACTCATTACCAATATTCAGAAAAAAATATAAGACTTTTTTTTTGCCCAGGTGTTTGTGAATGTAAGTTAAAAAATTATATTTGATTTGGATTCAAATATTTATAGATTTACACTATATTTCGTCAAAATATATTGTATAATATTTAATAAAATCAAATACATAAAATAAAGTTTTCAACACTATTTATACAAACCCCTAGAAAAGCTGCTTTTTCTTTATAAGGCCGTTGGCAATCGATCCTGACCGTGAAAAAGAACCTTTGGTTGTATGACTTTCACCAGGGATGAGTGGTATGACTAAGACAGTTCTGGATGAGTCATTTCACTGGAAACACTTTTATACAATTAGGTACTTGGAGGGCTTTTGCAGGTCTCAGTCACTTTCAGATTCTTCATCCTCACCTATCGGATGCGACTGGTTCTGTGTGTACATTTTTGTTTTAATGGGGCAGTTGTGATCCATGAGGATAGCCTAAGAGAGAGCAGGTGCAGATACATTAACTCACTGGTTCACAAAGAGAAGGCAGAGACTGTTGAAGACAAGGCTTAGTAGCTAGACAGCTTCCTGCAGTACCACCCAATATTACCCAACCAGTAATTTGGTGCCACTGCCAGATGCCTGGCCTGGAAGACCTGGAGTTCTAGAGTGAAAATCCCAGGCAGGAGGAGGCAGCAGAAGCAGTCTCTGCAGTGTTCCTGTTACATCTGCCAGGGACCCTAAGTCGATTTGGAGGAACCTGTAAGCTAGGAAGAAAGGGGTATTCAGGTTAGGTTTAGTTTATACTTAGGGTGGGGGGATCCTCCTTAGTTAAGGCCACAGGTATGGCCCCTTTGATTTCCCTGGATTAAGCATCACAGGGCCCTTATCTTTTAAATATGGCATCTCGGAAGGATGTCTTGCCTTCCCGAGTCTTGGCTGGCCTCTTCTTGCTCAAGTGTATTTTATTAATAAAAAGTATGTTTCTCTCATACACATAAAAATTCTGTGTGCTCCCTTATTGTAACAAAATCTTTTAAAGATCAACTGATCCTCAGTTGATTAGCGCTATAGTCATTATTCCTCCTGGAAGTATACGGACCAAACACGTAGTCTTGAGTATACAGCTGGGGTTTATCATGCCGAGACTGTGCTAGGCATTTTCAGTATATCTCTACTCCACAACAGCCCTATGTGATAGCTTGGTCACCCTCTGTAGGCACAGGGGTCAAAGACCTTGACCAAGAGATGTATGGCTAAATGGTGTGGATCGAGCCCAAGCAGCCTGGGCCAGCATCCGCTCTGGTGACGCCCCACAGGACAGCCAGGGATGCCGAGCATGACACGGTGCAACTGAAATGAATTCTCTCACCAGGCATGTCTTTCAGTTTTTCTCCACGTAAGCTATCCCGCCAGTGCCTTTCTGTGCATTTGAAAATCTAAATGGCAACATTTATCTGGATTAATCTGTTGGCCTATTGCAACCTAGCTTGGCACTTGTCAGCTGCTCCTCCCAGTTCTTGTCCCACAGATTTGATAAGCTGCTGTGTCTTCACTCAGCCCTTAACCCATTTATCATTTTCCAAGAAATTCTAAAATGATCTGCCATGTGGTCTGTGATGATAAGGATTTCCGTGACTAAGGCTGCCAGCTCAAACTGTTAGCTGCAAATTCAACTCTAGTTTTTTTTTTTCATTATTATTATGCTTCTTGCCAAGCGAATTGATACATGGACTTCAAGAAGAGCTCGGTTTTTCAAAAGTAACTGAAGTGATAGACAGCAGGACCCTTCTTGCCACATGGATGTGTGCTTGTAACACAAAAGCTTTAGCCATCAAGAGCTCCATGTCTTACCTCTGGAGTCACAATCCTCAAAGAAACGTGCCTGAGAATCACTCGATGGGGCCGGTTAAACATCGAACCCCAGGTTCCTACCCTTAGTGACACTGGTGTCAACATGCTGTGAGAAGCACCACCCGAGTTATGTGTGGCATCTTCTGGGACAAAGCAGCGTCACACGGCTGATGACAGCTTACTGGGCACCTTCAGATGTGTGTTTCAGTGCCTTTAAGGTCCTCTCCCAGCATCTCCGGAACCTCACCGCACACAAGTGACGGTTCCACAGGGTTTGTGGGCAGAGTGCTTACTGGGAGTTAAGTGCTGGGGGAAAGCACATGGAGAAGATAGGGGTGGACTTGAAGCTTGCAGGACATTAAAGCAGCCTGCTTTTCCCCCACCCTCCTGCCAACCCCGAGATCTGATGTTGAGGCACAGTGAGACCATCACAGGAAAGACCAACCAGACCCAGACTGTAGGGCCCTGAATGCCAGGCAAGAGGCCTTATTAACCCCAGGCCCACAGGTGGAGAGCCAGCCTTGGAAAGGATGGCCATCCTTCTTCCTTACCACAAAGGCCTCTCCCCTGGCTGCTGCTGCTAAGTCACTGTGCACTACACAGACTTAAGGACTTCTGGAACCTAGCACTGGGCACATAACAGGGACCCAATTTAAAAACTGCATTGCAAGGAAGACCTTCAGTCAGACCAATTATTTGGCACTGTACAGAACTTATCAGTTAACCAAACTGCGTTTGCTGGTACTACCTATACCAGGTAAAGGCGTTTTCTTAAAAATTTCATTTGTAACTTTTAAAACCTAGCTTACTGGATTCTGAACACTTTTTTTTTTAAAATTTATTGTGCCATCTTTTTTTTTTTTTAGTTATACAAGATTAAGCCAGATGGCATGTAATAGTCCAAAAGTGCCATGAAAAGAGGCATGAACAGCATCAAATGGGTAAGTCACGGGCATGAGGGGCCTGGGGAGCAGCCTGGTAATTAGAGCAGTCCGTGCACTGCTGTGGGGAGAAAGGTGTGTTTGACCCTCGAGTGAAGTATAAAAGGGGGTGCAGGGGATTGTCATTTGTATTCAGAGCAAAGCCCGTTCCTGAGAGTTGAGTTCCAGTCCTGCCAAATGCCTGGTTTCGTATCAGACACCGTAGAGTCAGGATTTCCAAAGCAGTGAAAACACGCTGGACCAAGTATAAAAATAATAAATATGAAGCTAGGACAGTGAAACCATCAAAGGATTAAAATGTAAGAGTTCCAGGCTTCAAGACGTTGAAAGATACCAGGGCTCCTGTGTGCTAGAAAAGACTTATTTATCACATTATCTTTTTTTTTTTTAAGTGATGGTTTTGCATCAGGATCAGCCAGTAAAAGCAAGCTACAGTCTTCAAATCGCCTACTTTCCTGTCTGAGCAACAATTATAAACTTGAAGAGTAAGACCTAAATTGTTTAGTCGCTAAGTCGTGATTCTTTGCAACTATGGACTGCAGCACGCCAGGCTCCCTGTCCTTCACCATCTCCTGAAGTTTGCTCAAACTCACATCCATTGAGACCTAAGAAATGTGCCCTATCTCTCTGAAAAAATAAAAGTCCATTCCAGAACCCAGTTTCCTCACTGGCTACTCTGAGAGCCAGAGGCTACAATCAGGATGCAGTTCCTCAAATGGCAGAGCTGGTGTTTCTTATACCTGCAGAGGGACTAGAGCAAGAGGCTTGTTTCTCTGCCTGTATTGATAACACTGATTACAAACAAAAAAACAAAATCCCAGAAATCCAATAAACCAAATGAAAGCAAAATTCAGGTGCTCACAAACTGGTTCATGATCGGATGACTTGGGAACCATAAAATGGCACTCGAACTTTCCATTTCGAGCTTAAGTCCACACACCACTTAATCAGAATGTTTCCTAATGAAGGAATGACTTGCTAAGGCTTGTACGCCTTCTAGCTCTCCTGTCCCCTGTGCTTGGTAACTGCTGATCCTGAATGCAGGCACTTGGCAGTATTGGATTTTCTCAAGTGGGTGGTAATCGATCGTGTCTCCGCCCTGGCACGCACCGCTTCCTGCCCTCGCTCCCTCTCATCACTCAGTGCCAGCGGCTGCTCCCTGCCTGCACAGTGAGTATGCTGTTGGCTGCCACCTTCCCCTGTCACCATCATGCCCTCACACGGATCTGACGTGATGCCTTCAATTATAGCCATCAATTATGGGCAGGGAGACACACATTCTCTCTGGGTTTCAATGATTCATCCTGCTAGGCACTTATTAAGGGACATTTTACAGTGGAAGTAGCTTCTGGAAGCCTAGCCCTTCTTACCGCTTTGCCTTCCAGGATTATCTCTTCCACTTCCTTCAGCACTTTTCTTTTTAAATGAAACTAAAGCCTTGATTTAAATGTGGGAAGAGGCACAGAAGCCTTCTGCCCATCATGTGTGGACCCCAGAGTGGGAACTAGTCCCCTGACCTCACCCACTTCCTCCAAGACCTCAGATAAGCCCTCGAAGCTGTTACTGACAGATAACACAGTAGCCACTAACGTCTGCTGCTCGGCAAGGGAAGCCCACTGGGCAGCGCTGGGTTATGAGAGTTCTCATCTCACAGAGAGAAGAGAGGGAGGGACCTGAGGGGCAGCTGGGCTGACAGAGTGCATCAGAGTTAGGTAAGAGCAAGAAAGGAGCGTGGGGTTTTGTGGAAACTAGTGACAACTTATTGAGCATTGACTGTGTGCAGACATGGGAGTCACACTCTGCTGGGATTCCTTCACTGAATCCTCAAACCACCCTGTGAGGTCAAGGCTAAATCGTCTTCTATGAGAGAGACAGCTCAGCTCCCGGGCTGGCACTACCTCTTGAGTCTTACACAGTCTCCTGGGTGACAGAATCATTTGTAGGTGATTTTTTTTTTTTTTGGTCAAATAGGGTTGGAAGTAATCTTCATTCAGCCTTAATCAGATTGATATGGTGGCAACAGAACAAGAACTGTTTTCTGTGATTGCACAGAGAATTTCCTGACCCTGATGGGGCCCAAGAAACTCTGCTGGGGCTGGATAAAGGTGGCCAGGCAACTCAGATGACCAGGCTGAAAAACAGGAAGTGCCCTGAGAGAGACGGGAAGGTTGTTCAGAGCTGGGGAGGCATCAGCAAGAGGAAGAGTCAGATGGGTGTAATTCAGAGATACCTACTTAAATCCTATATAATAAAGGACACAAGACCAGTGCTCAGTGCTGGATACACTTCTTAATATACTGAACAAATTAATAAATGCCCCAAAGACTACACACGACCCAACTTCAGGGTCTGTGTCTGTCTTTAAACCTCCTCTTTGGGGAAGATCATGAAGAGGGCAATTAAGAAATGCCAAAGCCTTAAAACCCATTTCAGTCCAAACGTCATGGAGAAATTCTGACGTACTCACAAGAGCACAGTGCAAGGGAACCTCACATCCATGACTAAACAAAAAATACCATCTCCCCCGGCCTTGCTTCTCTCATTCATTCTCAATCTAACGCCCTCTTCTTTCAACCAGATGAATGTCCATCAGCATCAGACGTTTAAAAAAGTCATCAGCAGCAGCACCAGGTATGAACACTTTATTGGAAAGGGTAAAATGACTGATGCATTTCAAAATTCAAATTTAGAATTGATAAGTTTGAATTTATTCAAAAGGGGAGCACTTTATATTTGATACTTTATCTTGCCTATAGCTAGGATTCTGGTCATGAAATTATTAACTTAAACATTATGAAGAGTGCTCACATGTGCCCAAAGGTACATAAAACAATGTTTTTCCATAAGTGTCTATTACCTACATTGAAACCATCTCCAGAGTCTTATGCAGAAAGACTGAGACACCACTACTGAAAACCGTCAGGGTTACGAGAAAAGCAAACAGGACCAAAAATGGTTGATCTTAGCAGTGAGCACAGGAGGTTAAAAAGTTATGTTCAAGATTTCAAGAATCTTTGAAAATTAAATTGTTTAATTTTCAATATGCTGCTGCTAAGTCGCGTCAGTCGTGTCCGACTCTGTGTGACCCCATAGACGGCAGCCCACCAGGCTCCCCCATCCTGGGATTCTCCAGGCAATCTATGTTTATATTTGGTTGACAGAGAGCTATATTGACAGCTAATCTATATATGAAAATTATTTCACTCTTCAAGTGTATAAACATAATGCTTGATATAGTCAAAGAAGTATCTGCTCCATGTGGTATAAACTAAAAAGAAACTCTTACAATTTATATTTGGGGAGTTCTGTTCAAAAGGAGTAGAAATATATTTTAGAACCAAGCCATAAGATGCTAGCCAGAAGACCATGCTAAAATGATCAAGAAACACTTAATTGCATCCTAAAATTTTTCTTACCATTTTTTCTTCCTTGGCAGGTGGACTTCGAAGAAAAAAGCAGAGAGGAGCAAAAAGAATATCAATTATTCCAATAATTGTCATGAGCCATGGAAATCCAATTGCCTTTGCGATAGCCCCACCAGCAGAAGGACCTTTCAGGAAACAGAGAATTAGATGTAGGCAGAAAGATGCAAAGGTTTAAATAATTTTCAGTAGGCATTATCAATCATGTACTGAGAAAAAAAAAAAGTTCTTTTGGAAACCCAATGTCCTTACCTATGGCGTATCCCATACAAAACGCTACATCAGCAATGGCATACACGCTCCCATAGACTGACACGTGGCGCAGGTCGACCAGGTAGCCCATAATGGGCATCATTGATGAATCCACCATGCCTGTGGACAGTCAGGGAACACAGACAGTCTACAGAAAACTGATGGAAACCAACAGTGGGCTGAACGTCAATGACTGTGTCCTAACCTCACAACCCTGCCAAGATTCTTCACTGCTATCTGCCAAGTCTTGAGGCAAACTGCCTACAACAGACCTTTCACTGAAGACAGACTAAAGGTGCCTGAGGCTGGGACTGGAACTCAGACCTACTGTTTGCCTGTTCCCTGCCTTGCCTCATCTTGTCCTCCACTGTCTGGTAGATGGCACCCAGTCCTCTAGGGGCTTGCCTGCCATTCTGCAGACCCAGAGGGATGCTGGATACTGGCTGTGTGAACCCTGAGCCTGCTTCCTGTGGGTGCTTTCCTGATTTACTATTTTCTGGTCCACATCGTCCTATGCCCCACCCAGCTGCCTCCCCACCCACAGCTTGGCCTCACTCCTAGATTATGAGAGTTAAAGTTGGAAAGCATAGAGAGAATCAGAAGGAACCAGAAGAGGAAAGAGTCTGAGGGATTGCCCGGCCCTACTCAGGAAACTAAAATCAAAAGAGGTTTGCTCATTTAGTTGGCTAAAACACCAAAAACCATCACCACTGCCAAGACCTGTATTAGGACCTCTGCTCTCTGGAGCAGTCAGGAAACAGGAAGCATAAAGAAAGGACATGTGTATTCAGAGTTCTAAATCCAAACCCCTGGCTGGTTGAGTGAGCATCGTCGTGCCTTATCTCTCTGAACGTCACTCTCCCCATCAATAAAATGGAGATGATAATGACTGGCTGAATGAGATGATGGCTGTGAACACACCTGGCAGGTCATTCAAACATCAGATCCCTTACCTGCACCCCTACAGAGGCAGGAGGGTAAGGAAATTTCTTGCTTTCAACTAGTATGTGCTGATCACCTGAAATGTGCAAGCTGCTGGGATAAGGGTGAACAGAGCAAAGAGTTGAAAACTAAATTATGCTTGCGAGTGATGCGATGAAGGCGCTGTGAGAAGTATGTGTATGTATACACATATGTATGTGTATGTGTATGAGTGAGTGAAGTTGCTCAGTCGTGTCCAACTCTTTGCGACCCCATAGACTGTAGCCTACCAGGCTCCTCTGTCCATGGGATTTTCCAGACAACAGTACTGGAGTGGGTTGCCATTTCCTTCTCCAGGGGATCTTCCCAATTAGGGCTCGAACCTGGGTCTCCCGCATTGTAGACTGACGCTTTACCATCTGAGCCGCCAAAGCTCAACAAAGTTGGGTTAGTGAGTGAAGTCTCTCAATCGTATGTGTATGCACATAAGCTGGGATACCCTAGCCTGGTCTAAGGGGTCAGCAAAGGCTCCATCCTCGCCACTGTACCAAAGATCCAACTTCTGCCTTTACCCTGCGACAGATTCACCTTTATCAGGATTAATCTGTATATTATAAATGAGAAACAAGCATGTGCTATTTATCTAAAAATATGAACAAGATTTTTCCTAACACATTACTTACTGTGCCTCACATTGCTATAAAGACTTGCCCCTTTGCTTGTGAAAATTCCCACAGTACAGCTGGTCTTCAATACATCAGTCTACCTTTTCTGTACCAAACCTTACTGAAAACTACATGTGAAGCCTTTGTCCCCCAGCCTCATATGAGAAGGTCTGTGCACAGATATGAGCCCAAACAGATGGGTTCTGAGTAAGCAGTTCTCCTGTTTGCCCAGGCTCAGCAGTGGAGTATCATTTTGCTTCTGTAAATATCAGGCTTTTACAATACTGATTTTCAGGAAATAAATGACTAGTTCATGAAAGCCAGTTATCTGTGGACAGTCTACAAACTGTACATGAGCTAAGCTGCCACAGCCTCCTGTCAAGCGTCTAGAAATTTTAGACTGAGTAACTATAAGTCTGCCCAAGTAAGAACTCTTTCTTTCTTTTTTTTTGTTTTGTTTTGTTTTGTTTTGTTTTGGCCACACAGTGCAGCATGCAAGATCTTAGTCCCCAACCAGGAACTGAACCCAAGCCCTTGCTGTAAAAGTGCAGAGTCCTAACCACTGGACTGCCAGGAAGTTGAGGAACTCTTTCTTGGTACTGGGAAAGGCACAAGGCTCTGGTGACTTACCAATTGCAAAACCAACTCCAAAGTTGGGAGCTATGAGTCCATAGATGTTTTTCGCAAGAGGAATCTGTAAGAGGAAATACATGCTCTTCAGCTTCTTTCAAGAGCATGAAAGAACATGCTCTTCAACTCTGAATTATCACAGAAAGTCTTAGAGATAGGTTTTCTCAGGCCTGTTATGTGTGTTCCCTTCTGAAGGACGTAGGAGGAGGGAGCAAGATGAGGGTTGGGCAGAAGAGGACCCTCCAAATCTTTAATAGAGTCGAAATGGGTTTTGTGACCACCACGAAAAGCTAGTTCACTTCCATATGTGAAAGTTCAGCCTAGTCTCTACGCCATTTTTTTAATAGTTATTTTTATTTATTTGGCTGCACTGAGTCTTAGTTGCAACATGCAGGATCTTTAGCTGCAGCATTCAAAAGCTTAGTTGCTACATGTGGGATCTAGTTCCTCGAGGAGGGATCAAACCCAGGCCCCCTGCACTGGGAGGGCAAAGTCTTAGCCACTGGACCACCAGGGAAGTGCCCATACTCCAGTTTTGAAAAGAACCAGAAGATCTCCTTTGGGGTAGACATTAACCTTTCCTAGAAGATGTTTGATTCTAGAAACACATCTTGCTATTGTTTCTGGCTGGTTGCCCTAAAGTGTTCAAGCCACTGTAACATTTTAGATGTGCAGGGAGAGAGGAACACGGTGAAATAAAAACAATGTAATAAAACATTCTAAATAATTTCCAACTGCCGTAAAGATAAACCCTTTGGAGAATCTTGTCCGAAGTTTTTAACATGATAAAAATGAGAAGAAAATGGAAGATTAATAAAATTAAGCGTCAACAAACTTCAAACTGCTACATTTGTTGGTGACTCTTGTCCAAAGCAAAAGTTTCCTTTACAGGTTATTTCCACCTGTCAAATGTCATCTTTTTCCCCACCCCCCAAATATCATCTTTTACTCACACATAAAATGCTCATTCCGACAATTATCATTCCTAGAAGAGCACAAAGCCATCTGTCAAAAAACAAAAAAGCACCATTAAGAAATGATTCTCCCCACCACCACCATCCAGGTTTTCAGTGGAAACAACAGTTTATAGCAGTGAAAGTTTCTAACAGTTATAGTAGTGAAGCTAGAAACACTTGGAATTTTTTAAAGTAAGTTCGTTACTGTAACAGAGTGAGTGTTGGGTTGTTTCATCTTACCTCCCCATTTTGTGTGCGAGGATCCCAAAAACATTGGTTCCAATGAGATAAGAGATGCTAGCTGGCAAGAAAGCCACGCCTGTAAATTTATGAAAGGGACACCTTATCAGTACAGATATCAGTCACATGTGAGAAAAACTAATAATTGTGAGGCACCACGCTTGTGATGAGAGCTGAGGAAATGAAGCCTGGGGACCTGCACCCAAGCAGCTAATATCCGGTGTCTGACGGAGCTAGTCTGGACTCCACACGGCTTATCCATCCACACGAAGCTGCCAGCCGCCTTGCCACTCCAGAAATGAGATTCCTCCCTCTATCGCGGGCTTCATCTCGCCCCCACCTCTGCCTGGTGGCGGGTGTTACCAGGGAGTTGGGGTGGGTGACAGCGACAGCCCCTGGCTGTGCAGCTGCCAGCTGCCACCCCACACGGGCACTGAGCAGTGGTGGGCATCTGCTCCCAGGGTCCCCCCTTCATATTTGCACAGCAGAACACACAGGAACTGACAAAAGTCAGGAACACTGAGATGAGCACAGAGAAAAATAACATTAAAATTCTCCTACGCTCCATCACTCAGACAATCCCACAGTTGTTTTCCCTTGCAAGTTCTTTGTACATAAATAAATGCATAAGCACAGGAGTTTTGTGTCTTATTATACCTACATTTCTACATCCTGCTTTTTTTAAAAGATTTATTTATTTATTTTTGGCTATGCTGGGTCTTCATCGCTGGTCAGGCTTTTCCCTAGCTGCAGAGAGTGGAGCTGCTCTTCCTTGCAGTGGCTCTCTTGTTGGGGCCCGCAGGATCCAGGGCCACAGGCTTCAGCGGCTGCAGTGCCTGGGCTCCAGAACACAGGCTCAGGAGTGGCACGCAGGCTTAGCTGTCCCGTGCCATGTGGGATCCTCCAGGGATCGAACCAGGGATCAAACCTGTGTCTCCTAAAATGGCAGGTGGATTCCCTACCACTGAGCCACCAGAGAAGCCCCATCCTGCTTTCAATTACCTTTATGGACATCTGTCCATGCCAGATAAAAAATAAATAAATATGTGATCTTTTTTTGGTGGCCAAATCCTATGTGACTGACAGTTTCATGCCTTCCCAGGAAAAGAACTTTGCAAGCCCCAAGCTGAGTTCACAGCTGACGAGGGCGATGGTTGCCTTGAACATGCCTCTCTGCCTTGAACAGGAAAGCCAGCCCAGGGCATTTGTCCACATCAGCTCCATCTGGCCTCCATCCATCCTTAGGACAACAGGACAATCTCTTTTCCAAAGATGGCTTTTCAAACTTTTCACACTTTTGGTGTTTTCCCTTGAAATCCAGAAATACCAGGCTGGTTCCTAAGCCTTGCCCACAAGTGGTAAACGTTGCTTTGTTCCCAGTCATCTGACTGCATAAATGGTCAGCAGGTCCCCACTCACTCCAAAGGCCCAGGGCCAAAGTCCTTCTTGTACAGGCAGCTCACCAGCACACGAGCAGCAAGTGTGATCTTACTCTCAAAAGACACACTGGCTTCCACTGCTCCCCCACAGGCCCCTAACACAAGCCATCAAACTCTCAGATGCACAGTATTGAAGGAAATCAGAAAAGGGGATATATGTAGACATACAGCAGATTGCACTTTGCTGCACAGCAGAGATTAAAACAACATTGTAAAGCAACTATGAGCCAATAAAAATTAATTTTTAAAAAAACACCTCCAGAAAGGCCAAGCTTCCCAGAACAGAAGGGACGTCAACAGAGATTGCTTACGGGAGCTAAATCTAAAACCAAATCATTCTAGATTTGATAACCTGGAAAATAACAATTAAGTGCAATCTCATTTCACGTTCCAGGAAACTATTTCCATCACACTTGGCAACATACAGTGGCCTCATAATTGCTGGAGGTGACAGGATACAGCAAACGTCAGCAGCAGCTCATGCCCAGCTCAGAGCTGGGCTGCGGCAAAGACAATGGCCACAACATGGTCCTGGTCACCAGGAGAGTCTCTTCAAAGGATCAGAGGACATCTGAACTACGGCATGGCTGAGCTGGGGTTGCACACAGGTACCAGTGCCGTGCTCTGGGAACCAGAGTCTGCAGCTGGCAAAGCTCCCCAAAGCAGCTGGTGTTTAAACCTGACCCTGGAAGGGGCATAGCAGAGAACTAAATTAGTCTGGAGATGTAAGAAATCATGAGGGCCTTTGTCTGAGGATGAGTGTCAGGGAGGCATTAATGAATGAAGCATGCAAACTATCAGAAAAGCGACACCATGGGCACTGTGATAAAGAGCTGCTGCCATCCAGCTTCAGCATCAGAGAAACAAGAGGAAAATGGGGTGGGGCGGACAGGCCCACCTGAGGGCACAGCTGCCATTCTGCCCAGACAGTGACCGCCCTGGGGACCAAAGTCCCAAATCAAAGATCTGGTTTTCTAGAAAAGTTGGAACTCCAGATTCTTACATGAAGTGGCCTGATTTTTACACGTTGGCAATTCATATTTTAAAAACATAAACCTCATGCCTACACCTGTGCCAGCCAAGCAAAACGTACTTCTAGGCTGCATTTGGCCTGAGCAGAGGCTGGAGAAAGTGGTTGGTACAGCATCTGGCCAGAATGCCTTGCAGGTGACTCCTGACTCCCCAGGTGAAACATGGGAAGCATCACTGAAGTTGAAACTTCAAAGCAGGGATGCAGACAAGCTCAGGGGACACCTCAGATGAGCTATGTCTTCCCAAGCAAACCAGCTGGGATGCTGAGTGCACAGGAGTAACCCAGGAGCCAGCACAGATCATTTTCCACGGACGGCAAACAGAGCTGACCCTTGAACAATATGAGTTTGAACTGCTCAGATTCATTTGCGTGTAGATTTTTTCAATAGTAAATACTACAGTTCTACACGCCCCCGGTTGGGTGAACCCACACATGTGGAACCACAGACACCAAGGCACCTATAAATTATAGCAAATTTCCAACTGTGTGGAGGGTCAGTGCTGCTAACTCCCCATTGTTCAAGGGTCAGCTGTACTCTCAGATGGCAAACACCAACTTCATGATTCTCTAGCCAGAAGCATGGAATTAGGAGGGGGGCAGCACGGTGTTCATTTCAGCTGGGAATTTACCAGCTGAGGCTTGAATGGGTCACTTGAACCTCGAGACAGAGACGGCAGCAGCTCCCACTGCACACACCTCACAGGGAGGCTTTGAGGATCACGTGGCAAAGGAGCACCTGCCCTCCCAGCCCGTTCCCTGTGCCCTGTCACTCCACACTCACCCCACCTGAGCCACCATTCACCCTGGCACGCTGACCTTCCCCACACTGCAGTAAGCTGCTGTGGGCGGGGACCACTCTGTCTGTCTCCCTGCAGCCTTACTCCATGGCGGCGCACAGGAGGTGCCCAGAACCAGCTGACCACTCAGAGGAAAGACCCTGAGCAAGGACGTTCACTTCACAGAGCTAAAGGCTGTCCCCTCGAAGGTGCTCCCACTGGTCCAGCAGCCTGCCCCAAGGGGAAACAGGCAGGGTGTGTGTTCAGGAGCCCAGAGGCCCCCCTTCTCCCTCCAAGGTGCGGACAGGGCCACACAGGTTCTTTGGACCTCAGGCTCCAGGCTCCTGATTCATGTTCTGACACAGCTTCTGCATCCTCGGCCTCCTGGGACCTCAACCGCCTACATCATCGGCGGAGCCAGCCTCTCGGAACTCAGAGAGACCTCAGTGGGCCTCATGGAGGAACTGCTCCAGTATTCCAAGAGGGGGCCATCCATCTCTGCTTTAGAGACCGAGGCTGGCAACCTACTACCTTTCTAGACAGCCTTTCAGGGGCACCTCCTACGACAGGTGGGCACCCTGACACCAAGCCCTAAGCCTTCCCATCATCTCCACCCACCAGCCCTGGTTCACATTCCAGAGCCAAGAGAAGCAGGCTTCAACCCCCACCTCACGAGACCCTAGAACAGAGGGGCAGAGCTGCCAGGCCTCCAGGAAAGAACCGTGTGGTCTCCTGGCACTGAGTCCTCACCTCGGCGACAGGCCCAGCCTGGGGGCTCCTCACCTGGCTGGGAGGGGCCCAAGGGGGCTTGGGAGAGGTGGGCAGCAAGGTGCCAAGGGCCCACACGGTGGGGGGTGGGGAGATCCCCCCACCGGAGATGACACTGCAAGTGGGAACAGAAATCTGATTCTCCGAAGGAAACACAAGTCTAGCTCTGAGGCAAGGAAGGAGCTAGGTCACTGGTGGAAAGGTATGGGGTTGGGGCACCATCTGGCCGGAGAGATAAGCCCTGCAAGAGGTCCTCCTGATGAAATCTAGGCAGCCTGTGGCCAGCTACCTAATCAGGATGGCCCGGGTCCCTGACTGACTTGACTGCGTTTACGTGTCTGGAGAGGAAGGAGGCGAGGCCGCTGAAGAGCCCTGCGTACGGCCAGGACATGGTCAATTAGGGCAATAAGTCAGTTAATTGGAGAAAACAGAAACACCGGAGCAGCATCTCTGCCCAGTAGCACGTGCAAAACCAACACGTAGCTCCACTCACAGCCATGCACCAACCCCCCGCCCCAACACACACACACACACACGCACACGCACACACACACGCACACGCACACACACACGCACACGCACACGACACTGCCTGAGGATCCCTGGAGGCCCCAGCACAGGCCAGAGGGAAAGACCCCGAGAAAAACACCTCCCAAGGTGTCATCCGCTGGTATCAGCACTGAGACGGAAGCTGTCTCATCCTTTGCAAAACTGCTATTTGCTAACTTGAGGACAGAAGTCAATGCCTCCTGCGAAGCACTGAGCTCGCCTTAGGACCATGGGGAGCCTCCACAGTTCCTCAGTCATCTCCATAGCCAGGAAGTTCAGAGTGAGATTTCTGCTGAGAACTGGCCTTAGTTGAGCTCCCAGAATCTTTCCTCCTTCACTGAATGACTCTTATCGTTGAGGGTTTGGTTTTGTGGCATAATCCACAGACCAGACAGTTCTGCGTACCCTTTTAAAGGACACAGTTCACTGGTTTGTAGTATATCCACAGGGCTGTGAAACCACCATTAAGATTTAATTTCAGAATGCTTTCATCACCCACAAAAGAAATCTCACACCCTTTAGCAGTCTCTCCACATCCAGCCCAGCTTCTAGCCATTTGGGGCTTTTAATGAAGGATTTTTTTTTAATGAAAACACAGAAATTCAGTGCAGACCCCCAAAGGACTAGTCCCCAGGCCAGGCCAACTGGAATAAGTCTGGAAGATGAGGGACCAGACCCAAACAGAGGGCAGCATTTGTGAAGATGCTTCTGCAAGGGAGTGCAAGCTCACCCGAGGAAGGTAGTGCTGTGCGGTGCTGCGCTCAGTCGCTCAGCTGTGTCTGACCCTTTGCGACCCCATGGACTGCAGCCCACCAGGCTCCTCTGTCCATGGGGATTGTCCAGGCCAGAATACTGGAGTGGGTTGCCATGCCCTCCTCCAGGGGCTCTTCCTGACCCAGGGATCAAACCCAGGTCTTCCACATTGCAGGCAGATTCTTTACCAGCTGAGTCACCAGGGAAGACCAAGAATACTGGAGTGGGTAGCCTATCCCTTCTCCAGGGGGTCTTCCCAACCCAGGAATCAAACTGGGATCTCCTGCATTGCAGGCAGATTCTTTACCAGCTGAGCTACCAGAGAAGATTGGGGGGCTCTAAAAATGTGGGTTTATTCAGAACTGAGAGTCTCCATCTGAAGATGTCAGTACGTAACGTGAAAGAACTGTAAAAAGAAACTAAGCCTCTAGGAAGGACAATTGATAAATTCTTAAAGAAACGTGTACGTGCGAGAACTAGTCTTCCAGATATTAAGCAGGATTCTCAGGCTACAGTAATTAAATAGTAATGTATTGACAAGGGAGACAGGCAGACAAATGGAACACATGAGAGAAACGCAGAAACAGATCCGAGAATGAAATGGCCATTTCCAGCAAGTTGGACATGGGAAATATCAGATGGACTCCAGGGCGCCTGGCTGTAGGGCTGGCTGGCTATAAAGAAAACAGTAACACCAGGTCTTTCTCACACTCTTTTACAGCAAAAGGCATTCTCTGTAAAACCAAGAGCTAAATGCAAAAAAAAAAAAAAAAAAGCATCTCATACATTTATTGAAGGAAATTCAGTGAAACAATAATCTTGACATAGGAAAGGCCCTCCTGAACCTGACTTGAAATGATGGAAAAGCCTGATAAATCTGACTCAGGGCATTTTAAAAGTTCCAAGTGACAAAAAGGAAAACAAAAAACCTGAGAACACCTATTAGGTCAAAAGACATACAACAAAGGGCTATATTTGCAAAAGATCTGATAAAGATTAATATCTGAACATACAAAAACACAACTTTTTTAAAAAGGATGAAACAGTAGAAAAAATGGGCAAAGGATATTAATCAGAAATTCACAGTAAAGGGAATAGATATGGATAAACATATGAAAGGTGCTCAATTTCACTCACAAAGCAGAAATAAATCAATATGAGATCCCCTTTCTCACATACACTCAATGGGGAAAGGCTGATATCACCTGTTTTAGTGGAAGACCACCAAATATCAAAACACAATTTAAGTTTAGAAATTTGCCCTACAGACACAGGTACTTTCAAACTTGAGTAGGAATACACGGAAAGGATATTTCACTGCAGTGTGGTTTCTAATGGCAAAAACTGGGATGAAACCAAATGTCCAGCTAAGGACAGGTGGGAAATGTATGGTATAATCATAACACAGAACAGAAAGAAATCACTAGTAGGAATGATGGGGATATCCCTAGTGGTCCAGTGGCTAAGATGCCACACTCCCAATGCAGGGGCCCTAGGTTCCATCCCTGGTCAGGGATCCAGATTCCACATGTAGCAACTAAGTGTTCGCACGCCACAACTAAAGATCCTGCTCAGCCAAATAAATAAATAAATATTTAAATTTTAATAAGGAATGATGTTGTTTAGCTGCCGAGTCATTTCTGACTCTTTTCAACCCCCCTGGACAGTAGCCCAGCAGGCTCCCTCTGTCCAGGAATTCTCTTGGCAAGAACACTGGAGTGGGTTGCCATTTCCTTCTCCAAGAGATCTTCCTGACCCAGGGATTGAACCTGCATCTCCGGCATTACAGGCAGATTCTTTACCACTGAGCCATCTGGGAAGCCAGATCCAGTTAAACAGGGCAGACTGAATCTACAGGGTTTTCTAAATTCCACTTAAATTTTAGTAAAGGAATAAAAGAAAACTATAGACCCTCCCCTGTCTGCTCAAGGAGAAACAAAACGAAAAAGCAAAATGCAGTGAGAAAGAGGATCAACCAGAGGGAGAGAAGTGAGGGACATGGCAGAGAGCTCCAGAACCTTCCACCCGCACACAGAGTGGGCAGAAGCAGTGAGACCTTTGTGTCTCAGAACCCAGGACGTTCAGGAGCTGAAGGCTGCAGGTGCTGTGAACGTAAGGCTGAGAGTGGAGGCTGTCAACCAGAAAGAGGTTGAATCGCCCTCTCACCTGCCCTGTCCTCAGTGGTTCAACTGGCAGGAGACAGTTTCTTGAGAGAAACTGAACTGAAGAGGTTCAAAGACCCCAGATAATGACATGGGAGGCTAACAGGGGAAGAGAGCCTTCCTACTAAATAGTAAGAGGATATTCTTTCAACAACCCCATCACCACTCCCTAACACATACACAAAACCACTCAGAGAAAATATGAAAAGACTCTTCAAATGTATGACATGATGACCAATTGTAAAAGCTCAGTCGAGTTCAGAGGAAATTAGTGGAAAGAAATTAGTGGAAACAGGAAAGGCAAGAAAAGAAATTAAAGCACAAAATGTAGGGTCCAACATCTGACCAACCAGAGCACCAGAAAAGATTTCCCAGAACTGAAAGAAGGGGTTTCCTAAGTGAGGAGGCTGATCATGCTACTGCCCAGCAGAGTGGAGGAAAACAAGACTCCTGTAAATCACTATCGTGGATGCTCAAAACCTAGAGACAAACAGAAGACCCTTCAAGCTCCTGCAGAAGATGGGGAATGAGGACACTGGCCTCCTCAGCCGCGACCCTGGCTGCCAGAACGGGGCAGTGGCCTCAGAACTCTGAAGGAGGACTTCCCTGGTGGTGAAGTGGTCAGGGCGCCATGCTTCCAAGGCAGGGAGCGTGGGTTTAGTCCCTGGTTGGGGAACTAAGATCCCACATGCCACACAGTGTGGTCAAAAAAATTTTTTTTTATAAGATTCTGAAGGAAGCACATTTCCAACCAAGAATTATATACCCAAACAGACTAAGTCAATCAAACTCAGGATAAAATTGAGGCAAGGATGCATGTGTGTGTGCTAAGTTGCTTCAGTCATGACCGACTCTTTGCAACCCTATGGACTGTAGCCCAGCAGGCTCCTCTGTCCATGGGATTCCCCAGGCAAGAACACTGGAGTGGGGTGCCACGCCCTCCTCTGTAAAGACACTTTCAGATATGCAGGATCCCAGAGAACTTTTACCTCAGGAAGCTGCTGGAGGATGTGTTCCAGCATAATGAGAATGCAAACCAAAGAGACGAATGCAGGAGAGGAAGGTACAGGAAACAGCTGAGAGGCAAAGAAGATGCCCAGAAGTTAGAAGAGAAAAGTCTCAGGGTGGCCTAGAGCACAAGTCTGGACTGGAGACAGAATGGCGTGGAATAGATGCCCACAAACAAGCAAAAACACAGAAAGGATAGGTCTGTGGATGCACCTGGCTGCATTTAGAGGGTCTCTCATCTCTGCAGGAGAGTTTGAGGGATAGATTCACAAATGCTACACAGGAATCTAAGGAAATGGAAAGACAGCAATTACTACCTACAGGAAAAACAGGCAGCTTGTAAAAGAGAAAGAAACCACTAGCAGTCCAGTAGTTAAGACTCCGCACTTCCACCGCAGGGGCCCTGGGTTCAATCCCTGGCTGGGGAACAAGATTCCACACACACACGAAAAGGAAATAATCAAAGAACCCCATGCAGCTCATCTTTGAACAATATTTACACAGTCACAGTAATGTCAAGACAAGCCAATGTAAACAAAACCTGTTAGAGAACTGTTTTAGGAGAACAGAAGATGAGAAAACACATGAGTTGTTTGTTTGATATTGTCAAGTAGAGTAATAATGGCATTCATCTAGTATATTAGGAAGCTGGTGGACAAGTCAGAAATTGGAAAATCCAAAAATAAGAGTGTACACGTCACTGAGAGACAACAAGGAATTAGCAGAAGAAACAACTAAAAGAGCTGAGGGCAAACAAAATTTGAGGAAAGGATTGGAGATGAGAAGGCATTGAGAAAAGGGCTGTCTTTTCACTACGATTTGTATAATATTTTACTTAAAAATTATGTACATGTGTAATTTTGATAAAAATTAAAATTTAACTGTGAAAACTAAATCTACCGATTCTGACACAGAAACATGAAAAAACAAGAGGTCACTCAGTGATGTAAACGACAAGATTTCACATGAGTTGGGTTTTCAAGCATTGCACACAGATGGCACAGAAGTAGAAAAGACACAAAGCTGTTAACAGAGGCCTGGGCTGGGAGAAGGGGAAAGATGCATATGAGATTTTTTTTTAAATTTTACTTCCTCATTCCCTGTACTTTGGTTTTGAACAATAAGCATGAAAGCGAAAGTGAAAGTCTCTTAGTCATGTCTGAGTCTTTGCGAGCCCATGGGCTATACAGTCCATGGAATTCTCCAGACCAGAATACTGGACTGGATAGCCGTTCCCTTCTCCAGGGGATCTTCCCAATCCAGGGATCGAACCCAGGATTCTTGCATTGCCTGAGGATTCTTTACCAGCTGACTTAGCAAGGAAGCGACCAATAAGCATGAATGACTCTATAAATAAAAATACTCTAAAAATTCATCCTCTTAAAAACTAAGTTTGTAATGGATAAAGATGCTGTGGCATATATATAAAATGGAATACTACTCAGCCATAAAGAGAATGAAATAATGCCATTCCAGCAACATGGATGGACCTAGAGATTATCATACTAAGGGAAGTAACTCAAACAGAGAAAGACAAATAGCATGTGATACCACTTATATGTGGAATCTAAAATTTGACACAAATGAACTTATTTAGGAAACAGAAACAGACTTAGACATGGAAGACAAAATATACAGTTGCCAAACAGGGAAGGTGGGGCAGGAATAAATTAGGAGTTTGGTATTAGCAGATACAAATTACTACATGCTGCTGCTGCTGCTGCTAAGTCGCCTCAGTCGTGTCCGACTCTGTGCGACCCCATAGACGGCAGCCCACCAGGCTCTGCCGTCCCTGGGATTCTCCAGGCAAGAACACTGGAGTGGGTTGCCATTTCCTCTGCCAATGCATGAAAGTGAAAAGTGAAAGTGAAGTCTCTCAGTCGTGTCTGACTCTTAGCGACCCCATGGACTGCAGCCCACCAGGCTCCTCCATCCATGGGATTTGTCAGGCAAGAGTACTGGAGTGGGGTGCCATTGCCTTCTCCACAAATTACTACATACAAAATAAATAAACAAGAGCCGACTCTACAGCACAGAGAACTATACTCAATATCCTGTAATAAACCATAATGTAAAAGAGTGAGTGAAGTCCGCTCTTTGCGACCCTGTGGACGTAGCCTACCAGGCTTGTACGTCCATGGGATTCTCCAGGCAAGAATACTGGAGTGGGTTACCATTTCCTTCTCCAGGGGATCTTCCCAACCCAGGGATCAAACCTGGGTCTCCCGCATTAGAGGCAGACGCTTTAACCTCTGAGCCACCAGGGAAGTCCTATAATGTAAAAGGACATGTATATATAAGCTTGGGTCTTCCTAGGAGACACAGTGGTAAAGAATCTGTCTGCCAATACAAGAGACACAAGAGACTCAGGTTTGACCCCTGGGTTGAAAAGATCTGGGGGATGAAATTTTCCTGGAAAACTCTAAGGACGGAGGAGCCTGGTGGGCTACAGCTCGCAGAGTCGTGAAGAGTCAAACATGACTGAGTGACTTTGCAGACATGCATGCATAACTGGACCACTCTGCTGCACATCAGAAACTAACAAAAAGTGAAAATCAACTATACTTCAATTTTTCGAAAAACTGTTTAGTTGCTAAGTCCTGTCTGACTCTTTAGCAGCCCCATGGACTATAGCCCGCCAGGCTCCAATGTCCATGGGATTTGCCAGGCAAGAATACAAGAATCGGTTGCCATTTCCTTCTCCAGAGGATCTTCCTGACCCAGAGACCAACTCTCATCTCCTTCACCGCAAGTGGGATTCTTTACCACTGAGCAACTAGGGAAGCCCCCTTGAAAAATAAAACTAAGTTTCTCATTATTCTCTTTTCCATAAATTTGATTGCTTTCTGCATACATTTAATATAATAGTTCAGCTTCAGAAACATGAGGAAATACTGAATGCATTTTTTTTTCTCTCATTTCTGCTCTTTGTATTAACTGCACCTCTATCAGGCATGATGCAAAAACTGGAGTTGAAAGAAACCCCAAAGCTCATTGCTAATCTAAGCACTGATCCCCTTAAGTGTCAAACAGAAACAATCGCTTTATCTTCTTGCCACCAGCAGCAGCTCAGCAGGGCTACAATAACGAGACCTACCCTGGGGACAGCAGTTCTAGAATCAGAAGTGCCCAGTCCAGTCTTACCCAGCTGCCACTTGTGGGAACACATGGTCTCCATCATCCAGATGGGCAAGGCTGGCTCCAGCATGGCAATCCCCATGTTTGCGAAGCAGATGGACCCTTTAAGGGAGGAAAAGGGTTAGTGTCCTTCTGTTTGGGGTCTCCAGTGTCCCCTACCATTCCCAAACACAGCTAAATCCCATGTGCCCACAGCCGGAAGAATCAGCTCAAATACCCAGAACTTCTACTTTTGTAAGAATAACAGATCAAGGGGATGGTGGAGAGGGCTGTGTCCTTTAAGCATTGTTATTACTTAAGACAACTAGCATCTCAGAGACATAAAGTTTGGAACTGGAGAAAGGCTTAGAGATCACTAGGTTTAAACTTTCCCAGTTTATTAGGGAAGTAATGTGTTTGAGGCCACTCAGCAGCTCAGACTGATCACACACAGACTCAGGCAACCTGAGGCTCCTTTGTGCAATCACACAGATATTTCGAATGCTGCCCCAGGTTGCTTGAAATTCCAGTGCACTCGGTGCAAATATGCTGGTGAGGAATTTTTCTTTTTAAAGAACTATACCTATAGGGTAAATATCCATCATCACTGTGTTAACCAGAACCCTTTGTAAATGCAGAACCTTTGGGAAAACACACACACACACACACACACTTATTCTGAGAGCTTCCTCTACTGTGTGCTGTGAATCCTCTAATTTTCTAGACTTCTGATTCAAAGAACATCATGCAAACATAATTAAGGTGCTTACAGATGAAGAAAGATTTTTTTCATTCTTTGTAAATGTAAAGACAACATAAAAATGATATTGAAATGGCTGGACCACCTTCACTCAACTACTCTGTGTTTCCTTAGAGTCTGTATTTGTCTATTTGACATTAACTATAGGACCAAACTAACAAACCAGGGCTGTTCATGTCCCCCTGTGATCCAAAGCCCATATTCTGAGCTCCCTCTTTATCAACTCTGACCCATGGCACCAGTGCCCCCTCCCCACCCTAAATTCACCCAGGGAACGGGGAGAGCACCCAGACTGGGATTATTGAAACTAGCCAACCCTGCTTACCCTGCCCTGATATTCACACAGAAGCCCCTAGGATCTGGCTGGGCTTTCCCCAGCCCCTTTCTGCCTGTTGACCAAACCAGTTCCCCATGTGGCCCTGAGCAGTGTGGCATGCTCCCTTTTCTTGGAAAATGCAACTAACAAAATCTTCCTTCAGTGGTGTTGACCTCTCTGTGTCATCACTCAGTCACCTCCATAAACTGACAAATGAGACATACCAGGCGCCCAACTAACCCCTCCCCATGTCCAGGCTGCCTGGACCTGCGACGGCCTGACACTGAGTGTGGGCTGGGTCTCTGTACTTCCTCCATGGCGGGTGGGGGGCCGCGTAGGAACAAGACAGGTCAGAGAAGGTCAGAGAGAAGCAGGGGGCAAGGTCACAGGCAGCAACGCCTGCCCACACGTCTGCCCCAAGGTGCAGGGGTGGCATCTCTGGGCCCCCACCTCTCACCACACATGTCCTCACCCCCAGCTCGGACAGCCAGGGCCCCAGCGGAATCCCAGCTCTGGAATGTTCCCTGTGTCTTGCAGGGGACACACAGAGGGGCCCCTCCAGGAGGCAGTCACCACACCAGGTTTACTACCCTTTGGTCAACAGGTATGACAGACAAGGTCTAGACCAGGGTCACATGTGTGCCACCTGAACCAGACCCAGTGGCTGGCTTGGCTTAACAAAGTCTGCCTGGGTGTATAGGTCCACCCCAATCTCATTCAACCCCAATCTCATAATTCATCACACCTGCTCCTCCCCCTTAGTAACAAAACGTTCATTCTCTACATCTGTGTCTCTATTTCTGCTTTGTAAATAAGATCCTCTGTACCAACTTTTTCAGATTCCACACGGATGTATACACACTATTGATGCTATGTATAAAATAGATAACTAAGGAGAACCTACTGTATATCACAGGGAACTCTATGCTCTGTGATGACATAAAGGGCAAGAAAAATCCAAAAAGGAGGGATGTGCTTAGTCCCCCAGTCACGTTTGAATTTTGTGACCCCATGGACTGTAGCCTGCCAGGCTCCTCTGTCCATGGGGATTCTCCAGGCAAGAATACTGGAGTGGGTTGCCAAGCCTGCTTCAAAAAAAGAGGGATATATATATATATGTATATACATATATATATAGCTGATTTGCTTTGTTACACAGCAAAAATACAATAATATAAAGCAACTATACTCCGATAAAAAGTTTTAAATATTAAAAAAATTGGCCGTCATGTCTGTGACCCCTGCTTGGACACACCTAACCCTAACAGGAGGGAACCCACACTGCACAGCTCCCCTGACTTCAAGGGCTGCTGCTGACCACTGTGTCCAGGCCCAGGCCACATAAGACTAGTTCCTCACGAAGCAGTTCCAGGTCACAGGGATGGTCCTGGGAGGATGGTCACTTGGATGGATACAGCCCATTATCCCCTGCAAGAGCCACAGCACCCCAGGGCATCCTTTGAGCCTCTCTGCTAAGAACACAAAGGATGTCTTCTGGCCGCTGCACAGGATACCCTCTGCAGAAAGGGGGCACCCCTTTACCCTCCAGTGCTCTGCTGTCGGTCTCCATTCACAGATGCCAAGGGGAAATCAGACCACCCACCTAAGAGGCCTGCAGGGAGCCCACGGACCCATTCCGGAAGCTCAAGGCCAAACAGTGATGCCCGCTGACAAACACAGCGAACAAGCTTGGTCCCAAACAATCCTCGTGGAGGGCATCTCTGTGACTCAGACATCTTTGCCCCAAATGCAAAACAACAAAGGAGCTTGGCTGTGTCAGAAATCAACCACGGAAGAAAAACATTTCCTCTGACGTGTGACCTCTTTGTGCTTTTTATGTTTTTCTACAGCCCCACGTTTCCAGCATGGAGAAGGCAATGGCACCCCACTCCAGTACTCTTGCCTGGAAAATCCCATGGATGGAGGAGCCTGGTGGGCTGCCGTCTATGGGGTCGCACAGAATCGGACACGACTGAATTGACTTAGCAGCAGCAGCAATGTTTCCAGCAGCAAAACGAACACTGGTCCTCGCCACCCACCCCCCACCCGCTTGATGGGGAAGCGCTGGGGTGCTGGGGGAGCCCCACCTGCAGCGATGAGGATGTATGGGTCCCTCAGCAGGGTGGTGAGCGGCGTCCCCTTCTGGCTCTGTCAGGAAAGAGGAGTTAGAAGAGGCCACGTGGCCACCACAGTGCCCACCTGGCCCTGCTGCTCACCTCTGGCTGCACCCGGGACGGCTGGAGCACAAAGAGCTGAATAGCTATGGGAGGAAAAAGAAGAGGTGTGGCCCCGAGCACCTGCTCCCAAGGATGCTGAGCCCGAGGTCCCCGAGATCACGGCCAGGGGTCCCAGGGGACTCACTCACTCACCTCCATCCAAGAGCACCAGGGCAGCCAAGACTAGGAATGGTGCTGTCTTTCCCACAAACTCGTACAGCACACTCCCAAAGGGGGGGCCCACTGCGAGGAAGACAGAGCGGGGCTGGTACCGGGCCCAGGACTACCGACCACCGTCTAGACCAGAACCGTCTTCTTTGTGCTTCTCCCTCTATGCATGCTCATTTGCTCAGTTGTGTCTGACTCTGTGTGTCCCCATGGACTGTAGCCCACCAGGCTCCTCCATCCATGGGATTTCCCAGGCAAGAATGCTGAAGTGGGTTGCCATTTCCTACTCCAGGGGATCTTCCTGACTCTGAGAGCAAACCCTCCTCTCCTGCGTCTCCTACACTGGCAGGCAGATTCTTTACCCACGAGCATCACCTGGGAAACCCCTCGACTTGGTTCCAGACAGTATGTGAAAGAACCACCCTCTATTCTGTTCAAGAGTACCCTGGCAACTCCTCTAAGTGGTTTTACACCTGAGACATGAGGGTCAGAGAGAAATAAGACCCAGGCACAGACATGCATAGGAAAATGGGCCAGGGAGGACTGCAGGGTCCTTACGAAGCAGCAGACAGGGGAGGGACTGTGGGCCCCCAATGAAGGTCAGGAATGTACAGAGAAGGCAGACGACCTGCATCTGTCAGGGAAGGTGCCTGTTCCTGGTCTGGGAGCTCAGCCAGGGCAAGTCGGGGGAGGCAGGCTCAGAAAGTGGGAAGGTCCTCGGGAGGGATGGAAACTCAGAGAATGTTCTAGGGCAGGGACCTTGGCAGAGCATCCTGTTCAAGACTTGTCATCTGGATCGGGGAGAGAGGACTAGGGAGCCCAGGACTGCCCAGGTCAGGACATGTTCCATTTTTCAAAGCCTCCATGAAAGCAGGGAGGGAACAGAGGTCAGTAGCATGAAAAGGGGCTCCCTCACCCACCTAGGACGCCCATGGCCAGGCCTCCCAGGGCGATCCCCATGGCGTTGCCTCTCTCCTCGTCATCTGTGTACACGCTGGCCAGCATGCCCATCCCTAATCAGGGAAAGAAACGGTGACAGCCAAGCTCTGGAAGCAACAGAATTATCTTTATGACTCACAATCCCGCCCACCCCCAGCCCAGACTGTGGTCTTCCCACACCTGCCAGACCAACAAAACATAAGGTCAAGCAACATCCAAAAACCCACCACCCACCACCACTGATACCTTGATTGCCTGAATTATTCCAGCTCATTCTGTAAAGGGTCGCCAGCCACGGCAGGGCCCATGGTCCTCCCACAGATCAAAGCCCCCGGGCACAGACTCGGTCAGTTCCACACCTACCAGCTACAGACGAGCAGGAGGAACCAATGCCCTGCAGGGACCTGGCGAACAGCAGGAAGGCGTAGCTGCGGGAGAAGGCGAACACTGCGGAGACAGTGGCCAGGCCAGGGTCAGTGTAGATCCGGCTGGCATGGGGACCAAATCTGCTCAAACAGGACCTTGCTAAAGGCCTCCCTTAACCTGATGGGGGTACTTCTGGATTAACCACATCATACTTTGGCTCCCTGAAGACCTCACCCACCCTGAAGACCCTCACTGCTCTTTGCAGTTGTTGCCAACATACCTACCCCTGCCCCCATCCCAGCTATGTTCTCAATTTCCAGTTGGTGGCGGTCAGAGCCCACCCGGTGACCCAAACTCGGAAGGCAAACGTCAGACACTTACTAACTGTTGAGATAAACATGATGCAGAATCCCGTAAACATGGGAATTGGGTAGCCAATTCTGCAAAACAGAACCACAGAGAGAACCTAGTGATTGCTCCGTATTTTTTTAAGCCTTTCTATTGAGTTTCTCCTGTTAGCCTTAGGGATCAGGTGGATAAGTGTCTGGTCAACTTTTCTAAAAATTCATATAGTTGGTGCTTCCTCCGTGACCTTTTGGTGTTTGACTGTCTTGGAACGTGAATACATTTAGGGACTGCCACTCTGAGGGGAAATTTCTCTGGCATAAATGTTAATAAAATCTTGGCAAGTAACCCAGAACACATTCAAATACACAACCCCTGTTTCCAGCATTTTGTAAAACTTTCTTTAATTAGAGTCTTGGCTAGAGCTTCCCCAGAGGGACAGCTGCAAGCAAATGATTCTAGTAAAAGGTCATCAAGAGATTCCATGGGCAGCAGACACAACTGCAGTAGGTCTAAGAGGCATCAGGAAACGAGGACATTTCCAAATCTGTCTTCACCTTGACCCTGATACAGGCCTTGTTTTCGGTACAAAACTTTCAACATCCTAATTGCTCCATAAGACCACAGAGCACCGGGCTCCGCCACCAGGCAGAAAGGACAGGTGGGGAGACCTCAACGTCTGGGTATCACACCCTTGGCTGGACACCAGGCCTTGCCATTTAACTCAAGTAGATCTCCCCGAGGCTCAAAGAGAGACCACCACCCACTTCCCATAGGTGGAATGCTAAGTCCCTTCAGTCATGCCCGACTCCGCAACCCCATGGACTGTAGCCCGTCAGGCTCCTCTGTCCATGGGATTCTCCAGGCAAGAATACTGGAGTGGGTTGCCATTCTCTTCTCTAGGGGATCTTCCTGACCCGGGGAGGGAATCCACATCTCTTCTGCCTCCGGCACTGGCGGGGTGGGTTCTTTACCACTGGTACCACCCGGGAGGTGGAGTGGGTATGATATGAGACAGGGCTATTAAACTGCTACCAGGGCACCTGGAACATGACAAATGCATCAGAAATTGAGCTTCATCCCTCATTCTCTTCCTGTTTTCCCTACCTGTTTCTGCAGATTAAGCAAGCGGGTTGGTCCCTGTCATATAGATGGCACATGAGAGAGAAGCAGCTTCCTGCCCCCTGGCCTCCCTTCTGCCAGGAACAAATCACACAAAAGCAGGGGCCGGGACTGGCTGAGCTACAGCCCTCGAGGAGATCTGTGTCACAGCCCAGAATAGCCCTGAGCATCTCCAGGCCTCATCTTCCTCCAGCCCCAGACACTCAACACCCTGGAGAGAAACCCAGCAAGGAACAAGGAGCCGTGAGTACCGGTCACACAGCCTGGGATGGCTCTTCTACTCAAGGCTGGAATGAAAAATCATAACAATATCTTCACCTACGGTTACACTCCATTCTCCAAGCACTTCCACCCATGAGCTCCCTGATGTGATAAAAGCAGATGGACCACTTCCACATGTTACAGATGAGGTATGAAAAACTGACTTGTCTGATGTCCTAGGGCTAATTCCATCCAGAGCCATTCCATCCAGTCCTTCTCCTTGCAGACTTACTTTACTAACCTCCCCAGGTAGCCAAAAGGACTATGTGGTTTTGAACAGAACCTTCTAAAAGTTCTGGTCCCACTTACATAATTTTTAACTGTTTCATGTGCATCCAGGAAACAAACAGCATCATAAAATCATCGCATTCTCAGGCAATCACCACCCCACAAACCTCTACTGTGACCTGAAGTGAGCTTGTAACTCACAAATCAGGCTTTGAAGCCAATCTGGTGGACTAGGAAAGACACCAAGGTGCTGAACTGCAGTTCAGATGCCATCAAATGACAGCTGCTCGTCTCCACCAGCCCCGAGCCGACTGCTCTGTGCTCTCACTTCTGCAGGCAAAAGAAACTTGCTCACAACACCAGATCCAACATGGCACTAATGGAAACTGATGAAGGAAACTTCCAGGAGGCTCAGAAAGAAGTCACAGGCAGTTTATTTTCTCAGCAACTATTACATGTCCATAAAGAAGGCTGAGCGCCAAAGAATTGATGCTTTTGAACTGTGGTGCTGAAGAAGACTTTTGAGAGTCTCCTGGACTGCAAAAAGATCAAACCAGTCAATCCTAAAGGAAATCAACCATGAATATTCATTGGAAAGTGAAGCTCCAATACTTTGGCCACCTGCTGCAAAAAGCTGACTCATTGGAAAAGACCCTGATGCTGGGAAAAATTGAGGGCAGGAGGAGAAGGGGACAACAGAGGATGAGATGGTTGGATGGTATCACCGACTCAATGGACATGAGTTTGTGCAAACTCCAGGAGCTGGTGAAGGATAGGGAAGCCTGGCGCTTGCAGTCCATGGGGTCACAAAGAGTCAGACACGACTGAGCAACTGAACAACATTGCATGTCTGGGGGAAGAACGAACACACAACTGCCCTGGAATGAACAGAGGCTTCTTATCCCTTTCAACATCCAGCTTGGAAAACCTATTAGTCTAATAGTCAAAGCTATTGGAATACCAGTAATATTACATCCAGTTGACAGCCCGGCCACTGATCAAGGTCACTTGGCAGGACACAGCTGGTGTGAGTGCCTTCTTACCAGGAGGCTCCAGCACTCCCGGAGATGATAAGCGTGCAGAGTCACCTGTGACCATCACAAGTCCACGTGATAGCTGGCTCCAGCCCTATTTTCAGATGGCCACATGGAGGCTCAAGAGATTTAAGTAACTTGTCCCAAATTCAGGGTAGAGGGCATAATCATGAGTGTCGATGAGGCCGGGTCCTGCTAGTATACACTTTGGTGGGGACACCAGTCACAGGAGCAGAGGTCCACAGTACCTGTTAATACCAGGTGGCTTGGTACCCACAGGGCTGCACACTTACGGACGATTCTTTTAACCAAAACCAGATGTTGTGTTTTTCTCTAAAAATGCAGCAGCTACTGTTGTGTTTCTCAATTGCTTTCAGCTTTTAATAAAGCATGATTGGAAAACCAAATGGCAAAGCTAGAAGGAAACTCAAAGGCTGGCCAGTCCAAACCCCTATCTTAGATGAGAAAGTCAAGGTTCCAAGGTGGAACCTGAGACTCCAGCCACACTGCAGAGCAAGCCGGTTGCTTTGGGTATCACTGGGATCCTGCTGCTTCCTTCTCATTACCAGACTCGTGTGCCCTACGCTTTCAACACTGGCCAAGCCACTGGCAGGGCGGCCCCAGTGGCAAGTGCTGGGCAGCATCCTTCTCTGGAGCTCAGCCCCAAGGCAAATGCAGCCCAGTGGGCAGCTCCTGGCTCTCCACCCTCAGACTGCCCTGTCCCCCTGAACACCTGCCTCAGGACAGCTGCCCAAGGCCCCAGGGTCCCTGAGTGGTGGGCAGATGGCCACTGTCCTTTCTCCCTCCCCACGATGTCTCCTAAATGGTCAGAACCTCAACTGACATTAGTCATAAATGTCTGACTTGGCCTCCTGCAGCAATTCAATGCCATCTCAATTAAAGTGATACTGAGCCGAGCCATGTCTGATTCGGCAAACCTTTACCCAAGCATCCCATTATCACCCCCTCGTGAGTCATCCTGGCCACCGTCATCTCCACAGGGCATCAGGGAGCAGCTAATCCAATTGGAATAAGAGTAAAAGTCGTATATTTGATTCCTAGAAGAGAATGCAAAGCAATAAAAGTTATATGCATTATGTATCCATACACAGTCAGTAGAGAAACCCTACTATGTTCCTAAATTATCACTGGCAATCAATACTTGTCCTCTATGCTATGGACTAGTTTATCTTTACCTTATGTGAGCTCTTGTCCCAGGCTTGCTGAGATCTGCCTTGGTTCCCTCTTCTGGGTAAGTGACAAAAGCAAGGAAGCAGAATAGGGGACAGGGAAGGGAACAAACTGCCCCAGAGGAGACAAGAGGTGACATCTCCCTTCGCAATTATCTCCACACACTCCTAAACAGTGAACAGCAGTAAACAGAGAGGTATTTTACATTTCCTAGTGGCTCAGGGGTATGCAGGAGACACAGGGTCCATCCCTGGAGTGGGGAGATCCCCTGGAGAAGGGAATGGCAACCCACTCCAGGATTCTTGCCTGGGAAATGCCACGGGCAGAGGAGCCTGGCGGGCTACAGTCCATGGGGTCACAAAAGGTCCGACAGGACTTGGAAGCTTGTGGTCAACCATTTCATAAATAAAAAAATCCTTAGGTTTAGCCCCTGGGTCTGTCTCTTTCAGTTATAATGTGTGTGGAGTGAGCTACATGACCCTTGAATTTCTTACTCTCCCGGGTGTTCCTTGATGCACAGATCACGTGAGGGCTCTGCCCCCATGGGAAGGACCCAAATCCATGGCCAGCTTGTTCTGATTTCAAAGCAAAGACTCTGTCACACCCTCTCCACCCTCACAACGTCTGGGATGGGAGATCCCTTCCCCGAATGGCTGATTTCCCTGTCCATGGAGACGCTTTTTGAAAAGGTCACTGCTTATTGCTACAGAACCCACTTCAGACCAACTGCCTGAAGCTAGAGAAAAAAAAACCCACAAAAACACACAGTCGATTTGGTGGGGATTTCATGCCCTGTGGCTCTCTCCCTGTCTTTCAGATGTGAGCTAAGATTTGTGAGGAAGAATACCTGGCTTTCAAATATACTAGGTAACTATGGAAATAAATTAAGCCACTGACGCTGGTTTGATAAAAAGCAGACCACTGAGACAGCAACCAGCTGAGGGGGAGCTCTCCCCACCCCCGTCCCCGGAGTTAACCCTTTCCCAAGCCCTCGGGTTCATTTGGAATATCTTGGGTCTAAAGATACAACTACTATGGAAGCCTTATGTTAAGCAAGTGAAGACCATGGTGCCATGTTCTTGACTTACGGAAGAGAGAAATGTAAAGGTGGTTTTCACATTGTTTACCTCCCTGGAACATGGTTTTTATATGTGGGTACCTCTAAAATCCACTTATTGGACCAAATGACAATAGCTGTTGCTCATATCCATTTCACTCACAAGTGCAATCATGAAATGAACAGTTGAATTGGAATTAGAAAAGAAGTCTCACAAGCCTCAAAGATGGCAATCAAGTCAAGACACACACCCACAGGCTTTGGAAAGTGTGTTGCTGGACCTGTGATCACTACCCTCACCATAGTCAAAATGTCCTATTATTCAGTGAAAATATACTACCTACAGAAGAAATGAAATGGGAATTACTTGTACCATCTAGCAGCCAAGTGAGCAATTAAATACTTCCCAAGAATCATCATATTTTATTTTCATGGTTCGACATGAGATCTTACCCAATATTTAAAACAAAAGACAGGATGCTTCCTGTTGTCACCCACTCACAAAAGCCACTCACACGGCAGCATCGTGACCACAGACAGTGGGGCTGGACTGTAACATGAGTGTTCCAGGGGTTATGATGGGTGTGACGTTGGGTGTCTCATTTCCGAGTGGGTGCTGCTTACAGCAAGAAGCTTTAGAAATGAGTGGCTCCAAGCTCCCCACTACATCTCTGGAGATGCAAGAGGTCTCTTTTTCCCCACTGTCAGAAGCACTGCAGAGACATGGGGAGGCTAGGCCAGTGTGCATCGTGGGATGGAAAAAGATAATTTTCTAGGGCCAGGGAGGTGGGTGAGGATCGAGGTCCCTTATATCAGGCTGATTTTTCCGAAACTCCCTCCCACTGAATAAAAATAGCATCCAGCAACTCACTGTTTGGACTTTTCCACATTCAGCCTGGGGCACCCAGGAGAGCCCAAGTGGATTCAAAAAGGTAGATTTTACCCAGATTATTTATATTCCGTAACTAAAGGTACAAACTGGGTTAACAGGAAGCTGGTAGAAAGAACCAGAAGAGAGGAAGACATCAGCCAGAGTCTGGACAAATGCTTTCTCCTCCTGAGTTGCTATTTAGTCGCTAAGTTGTGTCTGATTGTTTCGTGACCCCATGGACTATAGCTAGCCAGGCTCCTCTGTCCATGGGATTTCGCAGGCAAGAATAATGGAGTGGTTGCAATTTCATTCCACGGAGTCACTGAGGAATCCTATCCTTTAGGATCTAATGCCTGGTGATCTGAGCTGGAGCTGATGTAATAATAACAGAGTAAAGTGCACAATAAATGTAATGCCACTGAATCATCCTCAAAGCACCCCTCACCCCCCACCTGTGGAGAAACTGTCTTCCACAAAACCAGTCCCGGGTGCCAAAAGGTTGGGGACCACTACTTTAAAAGTACTAAGACAGCCCCCAAAGCTTTTGCTGAAGCCTCCTCAATATCTGATGCTTCATGTTTTAACTACTCTTTAATCAAAAACATATTAACCAAGTGTAAAATGCTATTTTAAACTCAGTTCTTTACAACGCTGTAAATGTGAGTCACATATCTCGTTGGTAATTGCAGATGTGATTGGCACAAATCACATCAAAAGGCTATTTGCAATGGCTCACAAGGGAAGAGTCTGTAAACGGAAATATATTTATCACTTCTCTGAACAGAGCCACAGAGTGCCCAGAAATGCTGCAAGTCCCCAAATTCATATCTACTGGGCTTGGAAAATATTAGAAAACATTACTTATTATGACCATGTTGGAGGGACAACTGAGTTTGTTCAATTGTTTTGCCTGCCTGCATTTATATTAAAATTTGTTTCCATTTCCACATTACAAGGCAGTGCTAGAAGATGAAGATTGTTTTGAAATTTGCTGGAGAGCTGGAAGAAACCAGCTAGGGAGGAAAATTTTGTTCTTGACAAGTTCCACCATACAAATAGACTAAATTTCACAAGTCACTAAAGGAAATTAGTTTTCTCTTGGAAAATCATTTTTTTACGAGGCCCAAACACAAGCCTTGCATGCATGTGTGCTAAGTCGTATCCAACTCTTTGCAACCCCATGGACTGTAAGACTGCCAGGCTCCTCTGTCCACGGGATTCTCCAAGCAAGAACACTGGAGTGGGTTGCCATGCCCTCTTCCAGGGGATCTTCCCAACCCAGGGATCGAACCTGCATCTCCTGCGGCTCCTGCATTGCAGGCAGATTCTTTACCGCTGAGGTGGTTACAATGTCAAAGTATTTGGAGTATATAATAGGGCAAAAGTCTCTTTTGTTTTAAACAAGCTCCTGCCTCTTGGCATAAGCAAAGCCTTAGAAATGAGAACAGGATTTTTTTTTAAGCTTTTCATTTGCCATTTACATTTGGAAGATTGGAACGCTCACATCATTTCCCGCCGAGTTTCTAAGTATTGCGCTGTACAGCTAGTGACATTCATGTCCAAGTGATTGGCAAGGTGTTATTACAATAATGTCCTCAATTTTCCTATATAGTATTTGAGCTGTTTGCTTTCTCAGAATACAAAACCCTGAGCTGTTTTCTGTAATTATACCAGATGCATTTTAAGGAGCGCTCTTAGGGGTGAGAAAAGAAAGCAAGCCCTGTAAACCACGGAGGTCTGCTTGGTTTTCCTCCTGAAGAACAGAAGAAATGCTGAACGCCACCTTAATAATGGTGCCTCTTGGTGGGCTCCCAGTCGGCCCAGCCCTGCATTCATTTGCTTAGCATTTAAAGCGGCAGCCTGATAACACTGCCATGCAGCCTGCAGGCTGGATGTGGCCTGGGAGGGTTAAAACGGATTCAATGGCACACCCAGTCCAGAAAATCACTCACAGAGGTAGAAAAGGTGCTTCCATCCGACTCACCATGGGTACCCTACCAGAAATCTTTGTTTCAGGGGATCGCTTGTGTGGAGGAAGGCAGGCCTGCTGTGGCCGCTTTGAGCCCCTGCCACCACCCCAGGCCTCGTTACCTCATAGAGCCCCTAACCCTCCAGAGTTGGCCCCACTCTCAGCCACACAGGGCCCCTCTCTATTGTCACCATCTTGATATGATTAGCAATATTTTAATAGAAGACTGGGCCTTGGAGGAGGAAATGGCAACCCACTCCAGTATTCTTGTCTGGGGAAATCTCATGGACAGAGGAGCCTGGTGGGCTACAGTCCATGGGGTTGCAAAGAGTCAGACATGACTGAGTGACTAACACTTTCACTTTTCACTTTCCCTGACTCTTCAACTTAGCTTTGGAGCCTCTAGTGGCTCCCAAGTGCTCCTGCAAAAGCACCTACTCCTCTGTCATCTAGCACACGCGGTTCCTCATAGCCCAGCCCCGCCCAGTCCCCCAGACCTGCCCTCCTCAGTTCTCTGGACCCTTCTTTTGCTCTCTTTCCCACCTCTGGTCTTTGTCTTTGTGCTTCTAAACCTGCTTCATAGGTAGGACTCTGGGCACCGCCTCCCTCCACCGTTTTTCACACCTCTGCTTTTGGGGTCACACTGTTTAGATGGGAGCCCACGACCACTGCTCACTCTACCAGCTCCCACTCTTTGCAACAAACACCCCCATCCCTCTTTTGCAAGCCCCCTGTCCTGTGCTTGCAGCCCCCAAGTCCTGGGCAGAGCTGGACCACCTCAGCTGGAGAAGAATAAATACGAGCTGGATGGCCACCAACAATGGAAAGTGAACCACTATTCAGAAAAACTGGGTCTCAAAAGACTCCAGAACATCCGGATTAATATAAAGCTCGTGTGGGCAGCGTGAATTATCTGGGGGAAAAAAATTCTCTTCGTTGGTATGCATGTGGACACAGCTCAGCACGTGGCAGGGGAAGGTCCACTGCCCAGGGCCTCGGTGCCAGCGAGCTGCTTCCTCTATCAGCAGGACTATGGATCACATGCCACGTTCCCCACCTGGCCATCCACACGAGTCTTGACCACAGCAGCCCTGAAGGGAACCACTTCGGCTGTCTATTGGGAAGTCCATGACCAGAGGTGGAAGAGAAGAGAAAGCCATGTGGCACGTACAGTCCCACGATGATGGCTCCGGCGGCAATGAAAAGGAGCACCAAATGGGAAATCGTGACTGACTCAAGATGGAAACGTAAGGTGAAGGAGACTGGATTTCCCCTCCAGCTTTGGCTCTCCAGACTCTGATCAATGAATGAGAAACAAAATGATCTGGAACAATATTATGAATATTTAGCTCCTTGACCGAAACAATATAACCTACCTGTTGGTCAACAGTCCTATGAACGGGTTGGTGAGGAGCTGGACCGTGGCTTTTGAGGCAAACAGCAGGCCGACCTGCACATTCTCATTCAGGAGGTCTTTGTCTTCACTGGGACAGTCGGAAGGGGCCGAGGACGAGTTAGTGACCATGTGCTGCGTGGTGGCTTCGGGCACCAGCGCCCCCTGAAGGTGGTCGGTGGTGTTCCCGGTGACCATGGTGGAGTTGTCATAATAGGAGAAGATGTTCTGGAAGCTTCCGGGGCAGAGGCTGTGAGCCCGGGCTTGGCGGTCTGGATTTCTAGAGCATCTTTCTCATGCTCAATGCTGTACAAGTAACTCGGGATGATGGGGACTGGGGACGAGAGCAGGACAACGGTGATTACACTGTAAGCCTCCCTGGGACCAAAGCCAGCAAACCTGTGGTCTTGTCAATGCTAAACGAGACCCAGAGAAGTGGTGTGTCTGCCTCAGGAAAGGGAACCTCTGCACCGACACTGAACAAGTTCATGTTGTTTAGCTCTGGGAAAGATTGAGGGCAGAAAGAGAAAGGGGTGACAGAGGATGAGATGATTAGAGGGTATCACTGACTCAGTGGGCTTAAGTTGTAGCAAATTCCAAGAGATGGTGAAGGACAGGGAAGGCTGGTGGGCTGTAGTCCAAGGGGCTGCAAAGAGTCGGACACGACTGAGGGACTAAAGAACAACAAGCTCTGAGAACAAAGCCCCAGAGGCTGTGAGAGCTCTCAGGGCCAGCAGACCTGACCAGCCCCAGAGCACCCTATGTTTCTTACCGGGCTCCTTCAGAGGAATATTTTAGGAAAGGAAAGCAAGATGCAATCTGAAATCTAGTCTGTGCTGACCTGGGGTCAACCAGGGCTTCTCAGAAAGAGGCTAGAAAGACCTTTAAGTGAATGAATCAGGAAAACAGAAACCTAAATTTCATTATGTGTCTTAGAGGAAAAAAAAATTAACCCACAGGAAGTAATAATTCGGAAATTCTGCACTAGACTCACTTTATCTTTCTATTACTTGAGGGGGAAGCAGCAATGTTTCATACAACTTGGCAAATTCAAGACTTCCTGAGACTTTCATAAAGGAAAAGAAAGCTGATGTAATAGAAGCTTTGGGCATGTGTATAACAGAGGATTCAAGACAAAGGAGGACACAGACCCTTGTTACTCTACTGGGATGAGCCCCAAAGCTCCCATATTCCTGGAAGTGAAAACCTGACTCTCTGATGCTCTGAAAACTGTCCAGAGAGAAAAATTTAAACAGAGACAAGGGAAATAACCCTTTAAAAAGTCATTCTTTATTCATTAAAAACTGGGATATTTTTCAGGAAAATATGCGTGCCAAACCTGTTGTTCATGGGGCTAATTAAGAGATCTGGATGTCAATTATGTAGCTGTTCAAAAATCTATTACAGCAAAAAGATGAAAACCAACAGTTAAATCTGCTTTTGATAGGAGTCCTGACATGCGTCCATGTCCCTTCCTTCTATGGAGGGAGGTATGCTGACCTGTTCCTTTAGGTGACAGACCACATTATTAACTCACCTTTTTCGGGGGGTGTAATAATTATTATAATATTATTGTGAATCCTGGAAATTGCTCTTCCTTCATAGAATATTAAAAAAAATTTTTTTTAATCCCGTTGAAAGTGACAAGGGGAAGCAGGGAATTATCAGGAGGAAACATAAGTTCTGGGTTTTATCTGATGTCACGTTTTTTTAACCGGACCTCCAGGAAAACGAAGCCGCAAACGCGGCCACTAGCCCTAAGCGAGGCAGTCTCGGGCGGGGAGCGTCTTTATGAAAAAGCGTCTTCTCTCCAACCTGCCCGCACCGCGCCGGGGTAAGCGGGGCGCGCCGGGGACCGGGACGCCGGGTCTGTACGTACCCACAACCGTGAGGAGCATGTTGTCCAGCAGCAGCGCGAGGAACACGATGAACAGGATGAGCTTCCGCGAGTGCCGGCTCTCCTGCAGCCGGCGGAGCAGCGCCAGCTCGCTCAGGGCCATGGTTCCCGGGCTCCGCTGCGGGCGCGGCGCGCGGTCAGGGGCCGTGCGGGGGCCGCCGGCTCCCCGACCCCAGGGCTCGCCCGGCCCGGCCCGCCGGAGGGGCGCTCGGGGAGCGGGGCTCACCTGGCGGCGCCAGACGGTCCCCGGCGTCCCCCTCGGCTCACGCGCGGCGAGAGCTCCGGCACCTGCGGCCCGGGGGCACTACGCCCGCGAGCGCCGTCGGGGCGCGATCCCCCGCCACGCCCGGCGCTCCGCCGCCCGCGCCCCCTTCACCCTCCGCGCGCTCGGAAAGGGCCGCGCGCCACCCGCGCACCAGGCGTCCTGCACCGCGCTTTCCCGGGACCCCTCGGAACCCCGCGAGTGGCGCCTCCGGGGCTTCCCCTGTCCTCGGCCGGGCCCCTCTCTCCCGCGCGTCCGGGCGGCGATCAGCCCCCAGCGCCGAGCCCCGCGGGCGGGGAGCGGGGTCGGCCTTACCTCGCGGTGGTCTGCGGCTGCCCGCCCTGGCCGCCGTGGGCTCCGTCTGGCCGGCCGGCTGCGCTCGCAGTCCCCACCCCAGCGCCCGGCCGCCGCCGCTCGGTTTACCGGGTCCGGCTCTGACGTCAGGCCGGCGCGGAGCGGGGGGGGCTGGGGCGCCCCGGCCTCCGCCCTCACAGCGCAGTAGCTTTCCCGTCCCCGCCCCGTCCCGGACCCGGCTTTGCGCCCGCACTCTGGAGTCGCCCCGTCCCGAGCAGACCCTCGCCCCTGCCCGGGCACTTCGCCGTGAGCCCTGGGGACACCGGCCTGGGTGAAGCGGCTGGGTCTCAAAGGGAGGACGTCAGGATCCCCAGGGCGAGGGGCCAGGATGAGGAGTCGGGATTAGTGCTCTCATCTGGCCTCAGCTGGGAGCTAACGCTCTCGTTGAGCCTCCGTGTTCCTGAGGACGTGAAGCCTCTTCAGTGAGTGTGCCCGGGACGGAGGTTGGGGTTGGGCGGCCGCGGACAGACCTGTTTCCTGGAGAAGCCACCCAGTACCCCAGCACCCCCCCCTCTCCCGCCTCCGGATCTTGGTGCAGAATGCCCCTCGGCCTCTTTGACCACTGGGTCCTCGGATACCCTCCAGATGGTGATGTGGGTGGGTGATGGGGGTGGGGGAGAGAAGGGACATCCCTCAGCATCACCCCACAGTGAGAGTGAGGAAATGAGGGCCCCAGGCCGCTGAGTTCAGGTCCCAGAAAGGAGGGCCATGTCCCCTGAGCAGGGGGCACTGGAGACTAGGTGAGTGCCTGGTGCCCAAATAAAAGGACCCTGTGGGCAGCTGCCAAAGCCCTGTGCGCCATAGTGCTCTCCGCTCAGTGTTTTCGGGGATTCTGGCAAAGGGCTTGTTTGTGGCTGACCTGGAGCTGTCATCCTCATTACCAAAGGCCAGGAGCCCTCTTTGATTTCCAAGTCCCTCTATTTTATAAAGAGAAACAGACAGACTTCCCTCCTGACAGGGCTGGAGCTTTGGAGACACTTTAGGGAGCAGGAGGAGCAGAAGGTGTTTTCTTGGAAAGCCACTTAGGATAAACGTTATCTGCTGCGACTGCAGACTGCAGCCGTGGAGTCTGGCAATGTTTTATTCATGGTTGCTTGTCAGCTGGAGGCTGCTGAGAGCAGCGGGGTGCTGTGTGGGGCTCCCCTCTCTCAGTACCTCTTTCCTCCCTTCCAGACACCCCCTGTGCCATCCCCAATGTGAGAGAAATGGTTGGATAAGTAAGTAGGTCAGTAACATGGGGACTCTGGGATGTCCCAGGATGTGTGCAACTTAAATATTAAACGGGCAGGAGGGGAGGAAAGCCGCTTAGGAGGAGAGAACAGCTGGCAGGGAGCTGTCTGAGATGGCTGAGAAGGGTATCACGTTCATGGGGTGGCCCAAAGTTCCTGGAGTTTCAGAAAAAGACACAGGCCCTGTCCCTCTGCTCCCTGGGCCAGAGAGGAGTCATGGTTATCAGGATGCCTGGGGCCAGTCCACTGTGTCCTTGATAGGTGGCCTCGGGCACATTATGTATCTTCTCCGTGCCTTAGCTTCCTCATCTCTGAAATGGAGATGCCAACTGGACATAAATGCAGTGTTGTTGTGGGGATCCACAGGGGTTCTTAACACAGCGCCTGGCACAAAGTGAAAGTCAGCATCCACCGTTCATCCACCCAACAAATATTTATTGAGCATTGATCACAGCCAGGCACTGTTGTTGATACTGGACAGATATTAATGGCCCAAAGAGATAAAATCCCCATCCTTGGGGGACTTACACATTCTGGTGGCAACACCACAATGGTGCACAGAGGAAGCCACACCAACTCCAGCCCAGCCATCTGGAAGAATATGGTGCTAGGGGAAAATGTCAGTCCCTAGGTCCCTTCTCCTAATCTCTGCCACCCCTCCTAGAGCACCATAGCCTATATTAGCATCTTCAGATTTTTTATTGACATGCCCAAAAGTGTTTTTAAAAAGATAGGTGTGCCTCACACATTTCTCAGCATCTAAAATATTCTTTCATCATAAATTTAAACAGTTCAGGGGTATATCATGTATGTGTATGTATGTTAGTCACTTGAAGTGAAGTCGCTCAGTCGTGTCCGACTCTTTGCGACCCCATGGACTGTAGCCTACCACACTCCATCCATGAGATTTTCCAGGCAAGAATACTGGAGTTGGTTGCCATTCCTTCTCCAATGTTAGTCACTTAGTTGTGTCTAAATCTTTGCGACCGCATGGACTGTAGCTCACCAGGCTCCTCTGTCCGTGGAATTCTCTAGGCAGGAATACTGGAGTAGGTTGCCATTCCCCTCTCCAGGGGATCTTCCCAACCCAGGGATCGAACCCAAGTTTCCTGTGTTGCAGGCAGATTCTTTACTGTCTGAGCCACCAGGAAGCCCCATATAGTGTATCAATTCAATGCAGTTCAATTGCTCAGTCCTGTCTGACTCTGCAACCCCATGGAATGCAGCACTCCAGGCTATATTCACCTTTATATATAAAACCATTACGATTCTCTTTTAAATGTACCCAATGGATTGTAAAATTACCATATTTTATTAAAATACAAACCTTTTTCTTTAATACTGTGTTACATTGTTTCTCCTTAACAATGTAAAATTTTTACATTGTTTCCTTTATGCTCTCAAAGTATATTTTCTAGCCACTTTCAACAGAATTTCATCTAACTGTAATGTTTTTATTACTTAAATTCTGTGTTTACCACCTTATCTATTATATGAACTGCAACAGATATATGAACATGTATTAGCATTTTAAAATTTACTTATGGCCATAAGGTCCTAAGTTCGAAAATTCTTTTTAAGATTGTGTTATTATAGCAATTATTGGTAGTATATAAATGATAAAGCCGCAAATGTATAATATGAATTTTGATAAATATTAAACACAAAGAGAAACATATTAGACATGTATTACCTAATGAGATGAGTAGAGAGAGGATTTTTGGAGCCTTAACAGAAAAGAAACCATATTGCCTCTGGATGTTTTTATGCCTCAGAACAATGTAACACAGTAAAACAGTACCTGTCAGGTTGGGTGAGAGGTAAGCCTTTCTTTGTCCCGTGGGAAACAGGAGATTTTTGAAAAGGGAAGTGATAAAAGAGAATCCTCATGTCTCTATCTGTGTGGGTCCATCTCAGCCAGATTAATTTTTAAGCACAGGACATATGGAATGAGCATCTGCTATGGCTTGGGAAACCTTCATATATACCCAGTATCCTGAAGTAGCAGATTGAAGAGCCAACCTGGAAAGCCCTGCCTGATCTGGGACTTTGGGACTCCTTTTAATTGACTCAGCCCCTACCTCCCCTCTCCAGCCACACTTGCTCCTCTCAATCCTTCTCTGCCACAGGGCCTCTCCATATCCTCTGCCCAGGAAGTTCTGCTTCTAGTTATCACCTTCTCATTCTTGTTTCCAGTCCTAATGCCACTTCTTAAGGGGAACCATCCTTTCATGGACACCCCAGCCCCAAGCATCAGACCAATCACCGGGGTTCCAGAACACAGATGAAGCTCACTGAATACCTGCAAGGAGGATGTGTTCTGGGTAGGTCTGGTTCCCTCCTGAAGCAGAACGGTGGGAACCCGAAAGAGAGGCACCTTTGCTGGAAGGTCAAGGTTACACGCCTGTCTCTCTCCCCCACTCCTCCAGGACCAGGCTTTGAGGAAGCCCCCTAGTGAACACTGGTGGATCAGATAATAAAGAATTAGCCTGCAATGCAGGAGGGGGCGGGAAAATCCCCTGGAGAAGGGAATGGCAGCCTACTCCAGTATTCTTGCCTGGAGAATTCCATGGGCAGAGGAGCCTTGCAGGCTACATTCCAGGAGGTCGCAAAGAGTTGGACACAACTGAGTGACTAATACTTTCACTTTCATTTTCTAGTGAACACATATATTGGGTTGACCAAAAGTTCGGGATTTTCTGTAGGATGTTAAGGAAAAACTCGAATGAACTTCCAGGCCAACCCAGTATTTACTCATCCTGGGAACTCAGACTGGTGAGCTCAGCCACTTAACCCCCTGCCTCCGCCCACTCCCACCCTTTTCAAACATTAGGGACTGGGAAGGTACAAAGGTCCCACCAGGGTTGACTTTTTTCCCCCTCACTAAATTTCAGTATTTAGGAAAGATAAGGCATGGAGCTTTTGGAACATGGCAGTTATTTGAAATAGGCACTATGGGAGATACACTAACAAGAGTTTAAGCTATGGATGGCTTCTGATTGGGTCGCTTTTACAATTCTGTGAGTTTGACCCAGTCGTTAAACTTTTACGTGCCTCAGTTTCGCATCTGTCACTCAAGCATGATAGGAGCCCCCTCCCTCCTACCACCACTGACCCAGCAGAGCTGTTTGGGGATGGAGGGAGATGATCCTGGCAGAGCAGAGGCTCACACTTGAAGGGTTTCTCGGCCCCAGAAAAGTAGAAGTGCTGATATGTGGGAGGTGTGAGTGGTCCATGGGAAAATCCCCAGGCACTCCCTCCACCAGCGACGTTGGAAATAAGGAAAACAGATTTATCACCTGGGCATTAAGCTGTGACATGCAGACCAGGGATCAGAGCAGAAATGAACAATGGCATCCTGAAGAAACACAATGCTTCATGAGCCAGCAAAACCAATACACTGGTTAACGTATGGGCAGAGTAAGGAGTGGAGTACCCAGTGGAGAGCCAGGCACAGGGTGAAGCAGGCTGTTCCTAGAAGAGGGAGCCCCAGTGGCTCCCAGGCTCATGAAGAGATGCTCAGACACACTAGTGATCAGAGAAATGCCAGTGATAATGGGAAGAAGAGGCAGTGCTATACCCATCAGGCTGGCAGCAACTGGGAAGCTGGGTAAATGCCAGGTGTTGGTGAAGATACAAGGAAATAGGGGCCTTTTCCTTGGTGGTGGTGTGAGGACTGGGGCAGCCTTTCCAGAGAGCTTGGTGGAATTAAGTCAGCATGCACCCTCTGATCAAGTCCACATCTCAGGGAAATCCCAAGGGGGAAAGAACAAGGGAAGGCATTACAGTGTTGGTTGCAGCAGGGAGTTGGAGGAACCTCGGTCTCCATCACTAGGGAATAAATAGTTGAAATGTGGAGGATGCTCAGAATGGAGTGCCATGGATGTGGGATTACCCACGTGTCTGTGCACAGATTCTACTAAGCCTTGAGTGTAAAGGCAGGAGGAGGCGAGCAGGCTCTAAGTAAGATTCCATGTTGGAAAAGCACTCAGAGCACCACTGATTTTGGAGGCTTCATTACTATTCAAGTGCCAGTATTAAGTTCTTCGGAGTGCATGCCTTCATAGGGAGGGGCCCAGGAGTGAGCGTCGGAGATGCTGGAAAAAAAGTGGAAATAAAGCAAGAAATGGGCCTTACAAGGACCAATGATGATGGTATGCTCAGAGATGAGACAGATGATCAGCTCAACTCTCTGTGCATTTGGTTGCCCCCAAAGGGATGCCTAGAGAAGTTGAAGCCTTTCAGTACAGAGTAGCTGTTCTGAACGCACAGCCTGCGCATGGGCTTTATCTCCCAGGGCAGGCAGGGCTGCGCTCCGTCCTACCCAGACTGATGGGAAGTGAGAACAGATGGAAATCCAGGTCCAGGAAAGAGTAGAGAACATCAGAGAGAGTAAGCTGTCTGGCTAAATGCAAAAGATACAGCTAGTGTTTTGGTCTTATTTTGTTTTGTTCTGCCTTTTCCCTCTTGTTTTCTTTATAAGTCTTTAACTGTTTAAATTTATAACGTTTAAAACTACAATGAGGAATTGATGACAAGTAGAGGTACTACTTTCCACAGTTTATTGTGATCCACACAGTCAAAGGCTTTAGCATAGTCAATAAAGCAGAAATAGATGTTTTTCTGGAACTCTCTTGCATTTTCCTTGATCCAGCAGATGTTGCCAATTTGATCTCTGGTTCCTCTGCCTTTTTAAAACCAGCTTGAACATCTGGAAGTTCACAGTTCACGTATTGCTAAAGCCTGGCTTGGAGAATTTTGAGCATTACTTTACTAGCGTGTGAGATGAGTGCAATTGTGCCGTAGTTTGAGCATTCTTTGGCATTGCCTTTCTTTGGGATTGGGATGAAAACTGACCTTTTCCAGTCCTGTGGCCACTGCTGAGTTTTCCAGATTTGCTGGCCTACTGAGTGCAGCACTTTCACAGCATCATCTGTCAGGATTTGAAATAGCTCAACTGGAATTCCATCACCTCCACTAGCTTTGTTCGTAGTGATACTTTCTAAGGCCCACTTGACTTCACATTCCAAGATGTCTTGCTCTAGATGAGTGCTCACACCATCATGATTATCTTGGTCGTGAAGCTCTTTTTGTACAGTTCTTCTGTGTATTCTTGCCACCTCTTCTTACTATCTTCTGCTTCTGTTAGGTCCATACCATTTCTGTCCTTTATCGAGCCCATCTTTGCATGAAATATTCCCTTGGTATCTCTAATTTTCTTGAAGAGATCTCTAGTCTTTCCCATTTTGAAAGAGATGGGAATACCAGACCACCTGACCTGCCTCTTGAGAAATCTATATACAGGTCAGGAAGCAACAGTTAGAACTAGACATGAAACAACAGACTGATTCCAAATAGGAAAAGGAGTACATCAAGGCTGTATATTGTCACCCTGTTTACTTAACTTATATGCAGAGTACATCATGAGAACCACTGGGCTAGAAGAAGCACAAGCTGGAATCAAGATTGCCGGGAGAAATATCAATAACTTCAGATATGCAGATGACACCACCCTTATGGCAGAAAGTGAAGAAAAACTAAAAAGCCTCTTGATAAAAGTGAAAGAGGAGAGTGAAAAAGTTGGCTTAAAGCTCAACATTCAGAAAACTAGGATCATGGCATCTGGTCCCATCACTTCATGGGAAATAGATGGGGAAACAGTGGCTGACTTTAATTTTGGGGCTCCAAAATCACTGCAGATGGTGACTGCAGCCATGAAATTAAAAGACGCTTGCTCCTTGGAAGAAAAGTTATGACCAACCTAGATAGCATGTTGAAAAGCAATTACTTTGCCGACTAAGGTCCGTCTCCTCAAGGCTATGGTTTCTCCTGTGGTCATGTATGGATGTGAGAGTTGGACTGTGAAGAAGGCTGAGCACCGAAGAATTGATGCTTTTGAACTGTGATGTTGGAGAAGACTCTTGAGAGTCCCTTGGACTTCAAGGAGATCCAACCAGTCAATTCTAAAGGAGATCAGCCCTGGGATTTCTTTGGAGGGAATGATGCTGAAGCTGAAACTCTAGTACTTTGGCCACCTCATGCAAAGAGTTGACTCATTGGAAAAGACTCTGATGCTGGGAGGGATTGCGGGCAGGAGGAGAAGCGGGTGACAGAGAATGAGATGGCTGGATGGCATCACTGACTCGATGGACGTGAGTCTGAGTGAACTCCGGGAGTTGGTGATGGACAAGGAGGCCTGGCGTGCTGTGATTCATGGGGTCGTCGAAGAGTCGGACACGACTGAACAACTGAACTGAACTGAACTGAACTGAGAGGTACTACTTAAAACAACTATAACTTAAAGGATGAGGGTGGTTGCGGGGATTCAAGCAGCCAGATATGTGTATTTCATGTGAAGTGGTATATTATTCACTGTCAATGGACTGTAAGAAGTCAAGAATGTGTATTGTTATGTCTAGCACAACCACCGTAAAAGTAATAAAAAGGAGAATAAATAGCTAATAGGAAAATTAGATGGAATTCCGTAAAGTATTCAAATACGTGTAAAAGGCAGGAAGGAGAACAGATGAGCAAGAAAAGGAAAAAAGAAACAAACGAACAAAACCTAGAGGAGTCAAGTAGAAAACAAAAAATAAAATGATAGATTGAGGGCCTCCCCGGTGGCTCCGTGGTAAAGAATCCAGCTGCCAGTGTAGGAAACACAGTTTTGATCCTTTATGCTGGAAGAATCTGCGTGCCACGGAGCAACGAAGCCTGTGCACCACAACCATCGCTCCTGCGCCCTAGAATCTGGGAGTCGCAACTGCTGAAGCCCGCGTGCCTAAAGCCCACGCTCTGAAAGAAGAGAAGCCGCCGCAGTGAGAAGCCCGCACACCGCAGGAGAGTACCCCCTTCCCGCTGCAGCTAGAGAAAAGCTCCTGCAGCAACAGAGACCCAGCACAGCCAAAAGTAAGTCAATAAAGAAATAAAATGTTTTTAAAATGAGATTGAAATCTAGCTATATTAACAATTACATTGTGTATGGGAACACACAGTTAAAAGACAGAAATTGTCAGAATAGATTTTTTTAAAAATAGTCCCGCCTCTACGATGTCTGTAAGGAGACCATTTAAATATAGACACAGGAAGGTGGAAAGCAAATGGATGAGAAAAAAAATACAGCATGCAAACTGTAAGCGTTACAGTGTTGAAATGACTGCATTAATATCATGGTAACAGCGATCAGTTCAGTAGAAGACGTTAAGGCTCAATGTGTATACACCCGAGGAGAACTTCAAAATGTTTGAAACAAAACCAGACAGAATTAAATAAGAGAAAAAGACAATTTCACAACCCAAACTAGGGAATCTAAACACCTAGAGCAAAAAATCAGCAGACATAGAAGATCAAAACCACTCCATCAACCACCTTGGTTTAATTGATATTTATTTACCCTGAACAAACGACTTCACATTCTTTTCAAGTGCTCTTGGAAGGTCTTGGCCAAGATCCGTCATTCAGAGAGCGTTTTTTCCTTCTTGAAGCCAGCTCTATTTGTTGTTGACCACGTACATAAAGACTGAGAATACAAGTAGGAAAAAAATGCATTTTATTTTCATTCTTTTCTGAGTTCTGCATACTGCAAAGGCACATTTTCTGTATAAAGTTTAACCAAATCTACTGTTCTGGTTTTAAGACAGAATGGCAAAGCAAATGTCAATTTACTTGAAGGAGGCCTTGCTGATGGCCAATGAAATTAAGTCATAGATGCTCTAACTTAATAATTCAATCACTGAATTAACTGGCTTCATGCAGCATTATCTAAAATGTGGGTCTCCAGGTTTGGCCACTTTAATAGAATCACTAACCTGTCTGAGGACATTTGCTGTAATTAGAGGCTGCAGAGGAGCCAGGCAGCTGTGAAGGGCAGCGTTTCATCAGCTTTAAGCCTTGATCCTCCACCGTCACCTGGACTTTGCAATCATCTCCAGTGGCTACGCTGACGGTCACCCAGGCCTCCTGCAGTTCAGCCTTCTCACCTGTGCTAGAGAGCTCCAAAACACCAGAATGGTGATACCACTCCCTCTCTAAACCTTCAGTGGCCTTGCACTTGGGATAATGTCAAACATCTTCACTGTGGCCCAGCAGGAAGTGCCTGTTCTGGCCTCCACCACTCCTCCATCCTCATTTACCACATTGTTCCTGCCGCTGACATAAAATCTGATTCCCTTCTAATTAGCGGGGCTCTCACATGGCATCAGATGTCTGTATGTATCACGGGGGTCCTAGCATTGCAGCCGGAGGAACCCTGGCCCAGAGGCCATGCCCCTCCTGGGTCATGTAGCCTCCACACTTCTTATGGCCCCTGCCTTCCCCTTACAGCCACAGAGGGCTCCTTGCACTGAGGTTCTCTGCCTCAGGGCCTTTGCACGCTCCATTCCTTCTGCCTGTGAAGTTCTTCTCTGCCTCTGTGTTTCTCTTTCTCATTCCTAGTCTCCCATCTGTTCATATATCTTGTGCTCCTTCCCACCCAGAGCCTTTGTTCAGGCCATTTCTGCTTACTGGGAATGTCCTTCCCTCTCGCTCCTTTTAACTTAGTTCCCTCTTAGCCTTTATGTCTCAGGGTCAAGACCAGGTGGGCTGAAAGTAAATGGATGGAAAGGTGTTTCTTCTCAGGGAAGTCTTCCCAACACCTGTGCATTTGTTGCTTGTACTATATTGACTGGTTTTTTCGTTCCTGCTATTTCTCATTTTATAATCTGTGACTGTGAGACTGTGAGTAAGTCTGACTTCTCCATCCCTCCTTCACACAATCTGAGGCCAGGGCAAGGCCGCTGGGGTCTTGCTTCCCATGTCTTCCCCCTAGAGCCTCACGCTGCCTGGTACAGAGTAAGTATCCATAAATGCCGTGGTTGACTCAGGCTTGGAGATCACTTTGGCAGTGAGTGCCCTCTGAAGGTGATTAGTGGAATTGACCTCTGTTCTCCTAGGCTGTCTAGAAACAGAAACAAGTGCTACACCCAGTCCAGCTCATAGGCCATTGCAAGAGTGATGTCCTTCCACCACCCCGTCTCCTACCTGCCCAAGCCCCCGACCCCCTCCCACCTCGTTGGGTTTGAAAAACCTTTTTCCTGTCATTCTACCAACTCACTAAAGTTCAGTTCAGTCACTTAGTCATGTCCGACTCTGCAACCCCATGCAGCACTCCAGGCCTCCCTGTCCATCACCAACTCCTGGAGTGTACGCAAACTCATGTCCATTGAGTTGGTGATGCCATCCAGCCATCTCATCCTCTGTCATTCCCTTCTCCTCCTGCCTTCAATCGTTCCCAGCATCAGAGTCTTTTCAAATGAAGTCAGCTCTTCACATCAAGTGGCCAAAGTATTGGAGTTTCAGCTTTAACATCAGTCCTTCCAACGAATATTCAGGACTCATCTCCTTTAGAATGGACTGGTTGAATCTCCTTGACATCCAAGGAACTCTCAAGAGTCTTCTTCAATACCCAGTTCAAAAGCATCAATTCTTCGGCACTCAGCTTTCCTCACAGTCCAACTCTCACATAACTACTTGAAAAACCATAGTCTTGACTAGAGGAACTTTGTTGGCAAAGTAATGTCTCTGGTTTTTAATATACTGTCTAGATTGGTCATAGCTTTCCTTCCAAGGAGTAATCGTCTTTTAATTTCATGGCTGCAGTCATCATCTGCAGTGATTTCAGAGCCCAGAAAAATAAAGCCAGCCACTGTTTCCCCATCTAATTGCCATAAAGTGATGGGACCAGATGCCATAATCCGCTCACTAAAAACTCTGCTCAATTTATGATGCCAAGGCTTAGTGGCTCAGATGGTAAAGAATCTGCCTGCAATGCAAGAGACCCAGGTTCGAGTCTTGAGTTGGGAAGATCCCCTGGAGAAGGGAATGGCTACCCACTCCAGTATTCTTGCCTGGAGAATTCCATGGACAGAGAAGCCTGACAGGCTATAGTCCTTGGGATCGCAAAGAGTTGGACATGACTGAGCAACTAAGCACACAAGCAAGGAATTGCTGTCTCTGCTTCAAGTAAAGCCTCAAGTAATTGATTCTTTCATGCCCTGGCCCTCCCCAGCAGTTACTTGCAGCCAATCCACTCCCAACACCCCAACCTTTGTTTCTTCCTGACTGAGTCTTTGCTTAAGCAGGACCACCCACAGAGTATGACTCTCCTGCCCTTAGAATGGAAACAAAATGCCCAGATGTGATCACACTGTCATGGTTTCACCATCAAAGCTGAAGACCCAGGGGACTGTCATCCTCTCATTCTGTAGATGGTTTCTCTTGCCCCCAACTCTGGTCACCACCTCCTGCTCCAGCGGTCCCTCACCCGCTCCCTGGCACCAGGTGCTGCCTCCAATCCGTCAGTGACTGAGTGGATCTCACTGAACCACTGCTTCCAGGGAACCCTTCCCCAGCTCAAGAGCCAAAAGTGGCTTCCTATACTCCTGTCCAAACACTTCTGTGTTTCAGTTCAGTTGCTCAGTCATGTCTGACTCTTTGTGACCCCATGGACTGCAGCATGCCAGGCTTCCCTGTCCATCACCAACTCCCGGTGCTTGCTCAAACTCATGTCCATCACGTCGGTGATGCCATCCAACCATCTCATCCTCTGTTGTCCCCTTCTCCTCTCACCTTCAATCTTTCCTAGCATCTATGTTTCAAGGTTGTCCACAATCCACCCCCCTCCCCCAAGTTCCCACCTTTGGCTCTAATCACACTGGCCTCCTCAATTCCCCAGCAATGGACATTATTCATATTTTCCACATCTCTCTGAGTTTTCAAATCTTTTTCCTACCCTGGGTGCCCAACTCAAGTCCTCTGTTCTCACGAAGTCAAGTCTGGGATGACTCATAGCCGCCCTGGGTCTCTGCCTCCAAGAGCTCATGAAGCCCTGATAGCCTGTTCCCTCTAAAATTTTACCAGCCAGCACTGGTCCCCAGTAGGTGCCTCTGGGCTCATTCTTTTCTTTTCTCCAACTGGATTATTAGCTCCTTGATGGCAAAGGGATTCCTTCCTCCTCTGTCTCCCCCAGAGTGGCTGGTACAGTGCGCTGTAAAGAGTAAATCCTGCAACCAGCATCAGATCACAGACAGGAGTCTGGGGCTAGAGCCATCTGTCCCAGCAAGTCTACCTCAGTGTCTTCATCTGTACGGACGAGGAATGGGCCAGGGAGACCTGAGATGTCCAGTCCAGTAGCCATTCACCACCCATGGCCATGGAGCACTCAAGATGCCAAAAGCCAAAGTCAGATGTGCTGTTAAGTATAAAATACACACTGAATTTCAAAGACTTTAGTTCATTCAGTTCAGTTCAGTTGCTCAGTCGTGTCCGACTCTTTGCGACCCCATGAATCGCAGCATGCCAGGCCTCCCTGTCCATCACCAACTCCCAGAGTTCACTCAGATTCACATCCATCGAGTCGGTGATGCCATCCAGCCATCTCATCCTCTGCCCCCTCTCCTCCTGCCCCCAATCCCTCCAGCATCAGAGTCTTTTCCAATGAATCAGCTCTTCACATGAGGTGGCCAAAGTACTAGAGTTTCAGCTTCAGCATCATTCCTTCCAAAGAAATCCCAGGACTGATCTCCTTTAGAATGGACTGGTTGGATCTCCTTGCAGTCCAAGGGACTCTCAAGAGTCTTCTCCAACACCACAGTTCAAAAGCATCAATTCTTTGGCACTCAGCTTTCTTCACAGTCCAACTCTCACGTCCATACATGACCACAGGAAAAACCATAGCCTTGACTAGATGGACCTTTGTTGGCAAAGTAATGTCTCTGCTTCTCAATATGCTCTCTAGGTTGGTCATAACTTTCCTTCCAAGGAGTAAGCGTTTTTAATTTCATGGCTGCAGTCACCATCTACAGTATGAAAAAAATGTAAGGAATTTCATGAATGTTTATTATTCTTATGTTCTGAAACAATAATATCTTAGATACTTAGATAAGATCTTCATATCTTAGATCTTAGCATCTTAGTTACTTAGAATTGGCTTAAATAAAATATTAAAAACTAATTTCACCTCTTGCTTTTTACTTTTTAAACATGGCTGCCAGACATGCAGTGATCTCTGTGACTGGTGTTTGTGGCTCATGTTATATTTCTACTGGATAGTGCGGGGCTGGAAAATCAGTGCCAGAGGGGCCTCAGAGGTTGTTGAGTCTAATGGCTGCCTTTCCACGTGGGAAAGCAGACTCAGAGGCAGACAGAGCTCTGCCCGAGGCCACACAGCCGTGAGAGCTGCAACTCTGCTTCCTGGGCCTTTGTGGTCTGGGGACGGCTGATCTGAGACACTGGAGGGGCTGACAGGTAGGTGCCCACAGATGGTCCTCGGCCACAGAGGAAGCTGGGAGGGACTTGGGGTGCAGCTGTGTGGAGGCTTCTGCCCTACCCCCTCGCCCCCTGCCCGGATCTGTCCTCGCCCACTTGCTATGCTGACTGCACACCCGGATGTCCGCAGGGCAGGAGATTTTAGTGGATAATCAATAGTCCAATAGGGCAGACTGCAAAGCCCCAAACCTAATTATTTTGTTCAGAAACTTGTCCGTAACTAAAAGGCATCTGAGCAATCACAGTCACCATGTCTGGGGCGGGGGGAGAAATCCAGTCATTACGGCCAATTGGATTTATATTGACTGTTGTCTTGTTGTCAAAGATGTCGTCTCCCTGCAAAACCAGTGTTCGGGTGTCACAGGGACACACACACACACACACACACAGAGACACCCATGCGTATACACGCTCACACACATACATTCCCAGGAACACATAAGCATGCACATGGACACACACACACATAACCATACTGATGCACACACACGTAAACACACATACGCACATAAACACACATGCTCATATACACTCACACACATACATATGCATAAACATATACACACATGCACAGGCACACACATACACATAAACACACATACACACACATAAACACACACACGATAGAGTTATTCCTTTTCTAGGAGACTTTGGGAAGGTTCTGATCCACCCTTTTCACACAGGTGATCAGAGCTGCTTTTACATAGCTGACTCTCTGGGTTTAATTTTTGAAGTTCCAGATGTTGCTAATTCCTAATTCCTCTGAGGAGAGCAGAGAACGAATCCCTTTAAAGTGGCAGCGTGGAGAGGCTGCGTATCTTCTGCAAGGGCAGGAATTTACCAATCCCCACCCCCACCCCCCGCCATGAGACCAAATACTTAGGAATGAGAAATCTTTTGAAAATTAGTTAAGACATTTGTATGTCAAGTCACTTGTGTGACTTTAAAATTGCAATAGGGAAGAACTGGAAGCCTCCTGAGTGTCTGCATGCTGGGGCCTGTGAAAGTAAGTGGAGGTTATCCTGACGGTGAAATGCCCAAGGGCCACTTGAGAGGATGAGGCAGCGCAAGGTTCACCGTGGGAAAGCATCCAGCACATTCTCCACTCTGTATTTTTCATTCTTTGATTTGTGAAATCAAAGCTCACAGGACAGTGTGTCTGTTGTGATTCATTTAGGAAAGCAACTTGTCAAAAGGTTTTATATACATGTACTAATGTGAACTGCAGAAAACAGATTAGTTCTGGATGACTGATGGTCAATCCACAATGGTATTTACTGTATTTAGTTCCAGGGACTGAAAATAATGGGGGAAAAGGAGAGTAGGAGGGTGCAGATTTTTACTCTCCATGGGTAATTTTATGTCCATACAATTTTTTTAAGTATTATTTAAGCACAGCTTCTATTGCTTCTTTCTCATATCTTCATTATGGAATATATCGTATATTCAAAGGAGACGACAAGACATGTTTACAAAGTAAAACGTAATTGTTGGGTGAGCCACATGCTACCCCACCCATGCCAGGCTCAGTCATGTTTGACTCTTTGCGACCCTGTGGACTGTAGGCCCCCAGGCTCCTCTGTCCTTGGGGATTCTCCAGGCAAGAATACTGGAGTGGGTTGTCATTCCCTCTTCCAGGGGATCTTCCCAACCCAGGGATTGAACGCAGGTCTCCCACACTGCAGGCAGATTTTTATTTATTTATTTATTTTTTTACCAACTGAGCCACCAGGGAAGCCAATGTTTACAGAGTAAAAAATAATCGTTCTTTGAGCCGCATGTGACCTCACCCGAGTCGAGATATAAAACCCCTCTGGAGGCTCCGGAGCTCCCAGGGGCCTCTCCCCCATCACGGTCACCTCCTTTCCTCTAGACTTCCTGACTTGTTAGATTTTCTGTTCCTTGCTCTTTTTTAATTATTCTACCACCTATGGTCTGCTAAGTCACTTCAGTCGTGTCTGACTCTGTGCAACCCCATAGACTGCAGCCCACCAGGCTCCCCTGTCCCTGGGATTCTCCAGGCAAGAACACTGGAGCAGGGTGCCATTGCCCTCTCTGACACCTGTGGTGAAGGTCAAGGTGCTCAGTTGTGTCCAACTCTTTGCGATCCCGTGGACTATAACCTACTAGGCTTCTCCATCCATGGGATTCTCCAGGCAAGAATACTGGAGTGGATTGCCATTTCCTTCTCCAGGGGATCTTCCCAACCCAGGGATCGAACCTGGGTCTCCCGCATTGGAGGCAGACACTTTAACCTCTGAGCCACCAGGGAGGTTGCTTCCCTACAAATATAATTGAGGTTTGTCTGTTTTTTATCTTTTTATAAGTGGAGGCCTTCTGTGGACGTTCTTTCTTTCTCTGGCTCCTCTTCCGTGTCACCAGTCTCACTGGTGAGGTTCATCCATTTCATGAACACCTGAAGGCCACTCCTGTTCACGGCTGTGTAGTATCCCACGACAAAGCTATATCACAGTTTCTTCGTTCATTCTGTGGATGGTCATTGGTGTGTTCCATGTTCAGGGCTGTTTTTTAGCCACCCCGCTGTGGAGACTGTGACCTGAGTTTCTCTAGGGTCCGTGCCTGGGATTAGAACTGCTGCCTCATGGGATACCCAAGCTTCATCCTTCCCAGCAAGTATCAAATAGATCCCCTTGTGGGTCAGACGGTAAAGTGTCTGTCTATCAATGTGGGAGACCTGGGTTCGATTCCTGGGTCAGTAAGTTTCCCTGGAGAAGGAAATGGCAACCCACTCCAGTACTCTTGCCTAGAAAATCCTATGGACGGAGGAGCCTGGTACAGGCTACTGTCCATGGTGTCACAAAGAGTCGGACATGCTTCCCAAAATTGCATGAATACACATTTTGCATAATTACATATTGTTAATTTTAAAAGTTTTTTTAAGGTCTTTATGCAAATAAAAAATGAGAGGGTGGAATGGGTTGTGCATTGTGTGCTGATCAACCAGCCTGCTTCAGATCTTGTCATTGCCTTCTACTCCCCACAGCTCACCTCTCCCCAAAGATGAAGGAGGGGCTGGTTAGCAGGACTGATGGTAATGCTGAACCCCACACGTACCGAGAAGGAAGGGATTCCCCAAAGCTGAGAGTCCACTGAGCCTATACACCCAGTGACAGGCAGTCCATTCCATTTCGGGTGTTTTTTGGGCCCTGCCACGTGGCTTGCAGGATTTTAGGTCCCTGACCAGGGATCAAACCTGTGCCCTCTGCAGTGGAATCGAGGAGTCCTAACCACTGGACTGCCAAGGAAGTCCTTTTTTTTTGTAGTGGACTTCTTTCTTCAAACGAAATGTTATAGGGAAGTAGAATATATAACATGGAGCAAAGTAAGTGACTGGGATCTTCACCTGGGTTTCAGAAACCTCCATATGAAACTCCCTAGGCTCCTTCAGCCCCCCTTGTACTCTGGGAAACAGGCCTGGAGAGGTAGTCTTGACCATAAGCTCTGAGAAAGCAGAGACCTGGTTGGTTTTTCACCATACTGAATCCCCAGCACCCAACCCACCCCAAGTCCTAGCACACAGTGGGTGCTTAGTGAATATTTATTGGATACTGACATACAAGCGAGGCTGTCTCTGTGAGGTTATCTCTTGTTCCACACATGAGATTACTTTCCAAAGAGACTAAAGGAGGGAGCTTGAACCTCAGAGAGGCCCCCTTAATTGCCTGTGTCTTGAATTTATAGCATTTGAAAGGGTTTCATTCTCTGATCTAAATGGCAAGAACAAAAGCAAAACAGTTAAGAGGCCAGGAGGATGAAAATAAACTGTAATTTACATCCAAGATGGAGGTGCCCTTTGTTGTCCCTGAATCCAAGTCAACTTCAAAGTTATCTGCTGAGCAGACAGATGCGCATCAGTCACCATGGCAACAACCAAGCCACCCAGCCCGCCCAATCCTGACAGCCCAGCTCCAGGAAGTTACAGGGTGTGGGGAGTCTGATGACCAGCTCAGCTTGGCCCCTCCATCATCCAGCCATCTTGCTCCTCTGTTGGGGGAGGGCAGGTCTGGGTCACCACCTCCACTTCAACACACAGGAGCACCTGCTCTGTGCCAGGGCATCAGAAGCGTTCTCCTTCAGAGCTGTTGCCTTGGTGCCTGGCACACAGTCATTGGACAAAAGCTTGTGATGAGTAAGTGCACAAAGACACAGCCAGCGCCACCTGGGAGCTTCTAAAATATACAAATGCTGAGCCCCTCCTGAAATCAGCGACAGCAGGATCTCTCGAGACTGGAGCCGGGGGGGGCGGGCTTCATAAACTCTGCACACACGCCTCTCAAGTCACAGTGGGCAAGAGAAGAAAGCAGGGTCAAGAGGGCCTCCCAGGCATGTGGCTTGGGCAGCTAGCAGGCTGGAGCTGGCACTCCCAGGGTGGATGAGAGGGAGCAGGACTCAGGGAGAGGTTTGAGCTGGGTCTTGGACTTGTCTAGGGAGAGGCTGCGGAAGAAGTCGTGAGTCTGCAGTTCTGGAGAGAAGCCAGGACTGGAGATGTTTGTATCTACTAGCATGGATGAGCGGAGAAGGCGATGGCAGCCCACTCCAGCACTCTTGCCTGGAAAATCCCATAGAGAGAGGAGCCTGGTGGGCTGCAGTCCATGGGGTTGCGAAGAGTCGGACACGACTGAGCAACTTCACTTTCATTTTTCACTTTGATAAATTGGAGAAGGAAATGGCAACCCACTCCAGTGTTCTTGCCTGGAGAATCCCAGGGGCAGAGCTAGTAGGCTGCCGTCTATGGGGTCGCACAGAGTCGGACACGGACACGACTGAAGTGACTTAGCAGCAGCAGCATTGATGAGACAGAAGGGAGGGAGTGGGGACGGGGAAGAAACAAATGGTCCAAGTTGTAAGCCCTGGAGCCCCATGAGGAGGGCCCAGCAGAAACACGAGCCATCAGAAAGAGAGCATCGGGCGATGTGGTGTTGCGGAAGCCACAAGAAAGGATATTCGCAGGCTGGAGAAGGATCGAGTCATGTCTAGGGACCTCAGGGTGCCCAGTGGGGGGCCAAGGAAGAGGTGTGCTGGGGTGCTAGCCACTGAAGGTGCCCCCATCTGGCTGGGGGCTGCCTATTCTGCCTGGGCCCGCAGGCATAAGACCACCCTAGACTCGGCCAGGGATGACTAATGCGCCCTTCCCCCTAATCAGTGAGGGGGTGCTGGAGGCAGAGGAAACCCGTCATTTTTTGCCTCCCTAGTCACAGTAGTGGGGACAGCTAGGATTTTTAGGCACTAGTAAAGGTGGGCATGGGTGTCCCAGTGGCTCAGTGGTAAACAGTCTGCTTGCAATTCAGGAGACCAGGAGACATGGGTTCAATCTCTGGGTCAGGAAGATCCCCTGGAGGAGGAAATGGCAACCCACTCTAATATTGTTGCCTGGAAAATGCCATGGACAGAGGAGTCTGGCGGGCTACAGTCCACAGGGTTGCCAAGACTTGGACACGACTGAGGTGACTGAGCATGCATGCGTGCAAAGGTGGGCACAGGGCTGCAGCCCTTCACGTGGATTAGCTTGTTTGACCCTCACAACAGCCCTCTGAGGTCAGTACTATTGTGTCAACTGGCCAGCATTCGTTGTTAGGGAGCTGGTCATTCCTATTTTCCACCCGTCAGCACAGCAGGACACAGGGGTGATCCTTTCCTTTCTGGAGAACTCAGAAGCAGGGGCACACCCAGGATTGGTGTGCTGGCCAGGTTTTCTGGTTCCTTGTCCCTCTGACCCCAGCAGCCCTTCTAGGAAGCACTAGGTCTCCCCAAGCCCCTTCGGATGAGAGCTGGCCTGGCCCTGTCTCTTCCTGGTCAGCACATTGAAGGTGCTTCCAGGGAAGTTTCTGGGCTGGCATTTGAGGTCTTTCCTCTTGACTCTTTCTACCAGTCACCTTCTTTGGGGGCATCTCTGGACAGTGGGCAGTCTTACCACATGGCAGAAACCAGGGCATAAATCCTGTTAGTTCCTGGCTCCTCCTAAGGTTATTTACTGTATGCCTGTGTGCGCAGAGGCTGATGTGGCCAGAGGGGACCTTGTGGCCAGTGGCAAAGTGGCTGGACTTTTGTCTGGGGGAGGACATTGGATCAGCAGGAGGCTGGCCAAAGGGGCTGTCCCCCTGGACAGCGTTTCCTTCTGTCGAGTACCTGTCAGTGGGGGCGGGTTGGTGGATGTTGATTCAATTTAAGGGGCTTCTGTAAGAAAACAATACAAAATTACCCATTCAAAATTGGAATAATTTTCTAGAGTGTTTAATATTTAACAACAAATTAAAGTGCCAGTGAATACAAAATACAGCTGAGGGACTTCACTGTCAGGAGATCTTCCAGCCAAAGGAGGTCCCAGGTGAGCCACAGGACCCTGAGCTTAAGCTTCATCAGTTTCCAGGTAGATCATCTCTGCTTTTAACACACTGACCGTCATCAGAGTCACTGGGAGTTTCTGATCCTTTGTTGCAAGCACCACCTTCTGCTATTTGGCCCGATCCACCCACACTGGAGAGGCGATAGTGTTAGGGGAGGGCCCTGCCCTCCAGTGAGGCTGTTGCTGCTGCTGCTAAGTTGCTTCAGGCGTGTCCGACTCTGTGCGACCCCATACACGGGGCAGCCCACCAGTTTCCTCTGTCCACAGGATTCTCTAGGCAAGAATACTGCAGGGGGTTGCCATTTCCTTCTCCCCAGTGAGGCTGGTGGGTCAGAGAAACATCCAGGGTGAAAGGGAGCTAACTGGATTACTAACAGGACACCACGTCTCAAGTAGCTGAGACTCAAGTAGTAACATTTCAGGTCCTGACTTGAGCTGTGCTTTCAGAGATGCGGGACAGACGTCCGAGGCGCCCACGAGTTGCTTTTCCCGATGTCCGCGGTGAGAAGTCCGAGGCGTCCCTTCTCAGAGGGCCACAGCGGATGACAGGAGCCCTCTCTCCCCTTCGTAGCAGAGACCATGGGATGGGATTGGGGGCAGACAGACACTCCTGAAGCCCCTTCTTTGGAGGCGCCGGGCGGCAGGCGCGCCACCTGCCGGCCCCGGGAGCGCGGGGCCCGCGCGGTCTGGCGGCGCCACCTGGTGGCCACTCGGGGAAGGACTCAGCTTGGGGTCTGCAGGCGGCAGGTGAGCGGTAAGGGGGCTGCTCTCCCTTGGCATTCGTGCACCAAAGTTTTGCCCAGAGTTCTCCCGTCTGTGATAGACGCGGCGACGTATGGGTGGGAGGAGTCAAAGAGCAATGATAATGAAAAAGACACGATCATTTCACTCGGGGAGAGGACCTAGTTACAATCCTGCCGCAGAGGAAGCAGTTGCGGTGGGTGCGGTGGGGGCATGGGACCAGAAGTCAGGGGACGCGACCCAGAGGAGGGGACGTGTGGGCGAGGCAGGAGCTAAGTCTTCATCAGCCCTAGAAGGGAGAAGGGCATGCAGGTGAGAGCAGCTAGTGCTTGGTTCTCAACTCTTGACCACACCCTTGGATCAATTGGAGGAACTTTTAACAAGCCCGAGTGGCATCTCCACCAATGACTTCTGAATCTCAAGGGGAGGGACATGGGGAGACACGTGCATTCTCTGAGCCCCAAGGTGTCAGTGCTGTGAAATGGAATCGGTTCAGTTGAGTCGCTCAGTCGTGTCTGACTCTTTGGGACCCCAAGGACTGCAGCACGCCAGGATTCCCTATCCGTCACCATCTCCCAGAGCTTGCTCCAACTCATGTCCATCGAGTCAGTGATGCCATCCAACCATGTCAGCCTCTGTCATCCCCTTCCCCTGCCCTCAGTCTTTCCCAGCATATCAGGGTCTTTTCCAATGAGTCAGTTCTTCGCATCAGGTGGCCAAAGTATTGGAGTTTCAGCTTCAGCATCAGTCCTTCCAATGAATATTCAGGACTAATTTCCTTTAGGATGGACTGGTTGGATCTCCTTGCTGTCCAAGGGACTCTCAAGAGTCTTTTCCAACACCACAGTTCAAAAGCATCAATGCTTTGGCGCTCAGCTTTCTTTATAATCCAACTCTCACATCCATACATGACTGGAATATCATGAAGTGGAATGTCTCCTGCCATATCAATAAACAAGGATGTCACAGCTATCTGTCATTCTAGCCCTCTAATTTCAGGTTGTGACTCTATTTTTTCGATCGACAGAATATAGTCAAAGTTGAGAACCACCAAGCAAAGTCTTGGAGGAAAGAATTTCTATTTTCTCAGAAACACAGAAGAACATCCACTAGCAAACGAAATAAGCAAATCTTTAATTTGTATAAAACTTACCCCTGACAAACTCTGTTTGCATTTGAACAGGACTCTCCTTAGGAAGGAAGGGACTGAGCCATTCAATGGAAGTGGAAGTGTGGAAATGTTAGCCACTCGGTCACATCTGACTCTTTGCAACTCCATGGACTATCGCCCTCTAGGATCCTCTGTCCATGGAGAGACTGAATATCACCAGTAATTACCTCCACGTTTCTGAGAACATGCCTGATTATCTTTGGAATCCTCTATGATCCTGGAAAACAGCAAACACTCAATGAATGTTTGCTGAACTGGACTTTGAATCCAATCACGTGCTCTTACTCAGTGGCTAGTCTTGATCACCTTTGTGTTTGAGCGGCTTTGCTGCATAGAAACTGGGTGACTGACTTCAGGGATGTGGGGAGACAAAACCCTAGTCCCAGTGGCTGCTGCCTGAAATTCCACGTCTTTCCATGGTTCCTGTTCACACTGTATCGATTCCCTTTCCTGAGGTAGGTCTTAAAGAATTAAAGGGGCAAAAAGCAGAACAGTGTAACTGAGGACCGTATGGGACCTTCCGGGGACAGACCTTCCCCCATATCCTCTGCTTTAGCTCCTCTGAAGTACCCAGATAATAGTATTTGATGCACATTTCCTGAGTTGTTGGCAAATGTAAAAAAAAAACAAAACAAAAAACAAAACCCTCCGCCTCTCCAACAAATGGAAGGTGCTAACTACTTGATAACCCTGAGCACCTAGTCCCAGGCCTCCTGAATCCTGGATACTGATAATGTTAACCCCTGTGACACCACCCTGCCACCATCCCCATGTCACCATGTCACCATGTGACACCATCACCCACAGTATTGCTCACGAACTGATCACAGACCCTGTAACCTCTCTCATCTGGTTTCTAAAAGTTTTTTGCTGAAACCCTTTGGGGAGCTCAGGGCTTTTAGGGCACCCATCTACTTGCATGGCCTTGCAGTAAACCTTCCTCTGGGCTTTCCTGGTGGCTCAGATGGTAAGGAATCTACCTGCAATGCAGGAGACCCAGGTTCGATCCCTCAGTCAGGAAAGGCAACCTACTCTAGTATTCTTGCCTGGAGAATCCCATGGATGGAGGACCATGGTGGGCTACAATCCATGGGATCGCAAAGAATCGAGGACATGACTAAGCAACGAACACAAACCTTGTCATGCTGTGTCTGGCACAGAAACTTGCATGCTGTTAACCTGCAATTAAGGCAATGGCACCTGACTCCAGTACTCTTGCCTGGAAAATCCCATGGACAGAGGAGCCTGGTAGGCTGCAGTCCATGGGGTCGCTAAGAGTCGGACATGACTGAGCGACTTCACTTTCACTTTTCACTTTCATGCATTGAAGGAAATGGCAACCCACTCCAGTGTTCTTGCCTGGAGAATCCCAGGGACGGGGGAGCCTGGTGGGCTGCCGTCTATGGGGTCGCACAGAGTTGGACACGACTGAAGTGACTTAGCCACAGGGTAGAAAAGGAAAGATCCAGAAAGGAAGGCCTGACCCCACTGGGAGCTGACTTCCTTTCACTTCAAACTGGAGCCCACTGGCAGTTTTCACTGGTTCTTGTGACTTTTGTTCTACCTGTGAACTCAGGCACTCAGTTGTGTTCAACTCTTTACGACCCCATGGACTGTACCCCACCAGGCTCCTCCATCCATGGGATTTCCCAAGCGAGAATACTGGAGTGGGTATCCATTTCCTCTTCCAGGGGATCTTCCTGACTCAGGGATTTTGTTCTATACCCTGGAGCAAAATTCACTGGTTACGCAATTTGGCCAGTCACAGGACACCAGTTGATTTTTCCAAGATTCTCTCAAAGAAGCATTCAGGAAACGTTGCTTCTCTCCAATAAGACACTTCCAATAAGTGACTAGGGAAGCAGTGTGGCTCATGTTATTCCATGCACGAGCCAACCAGTTTTCTATATGGATTTGGTACTTCCCCTCCTGGGCTGGGGCCCCCAGGAGTGACTCTGACACAAGGTTTTGTGTGCAAGTGGGTTGGGGTGATCTCAAGAGGACTGAAGATGTGAGACAGAGAAATGAAGGAGGCTCGATTGTGCTGGGGAACTCGGGGAGACAGTGTTGAATGTGGTCCAAAGTTACTCCATGGGAGGGGCAAGAAGCTGGGGCCATATGTCCACCCACTCCCACGGGTCATCAGTTCAGGGATGTACTCAGGAGTGTTGACCCCTTGGCACTTCTAGCCTGCCCTGCATATATGCCTGTGTTTTGGTGACCAGAGAAAGTCCTCCAGCAAAGGGAGCTGGAGTACCAGGCCACACGCCACACAGACCGCCCCCATTCACATGCCAATCATTCATGAACAGCTCACATCCACCAGATAAGCACCAGCCCTTTAACATACCCATCCGTAAACATCAACATGTTCGCATGCCAGCTCACTCAGGAGATGCGATCCTGTGCCACTTGGTGAGAGCCCTAGTCTACACTGAACCTGGCAATCAGGAGATCTGCCAGGTCCCTGTGAACACAGGTGACAATTTCTCTTAGTGCCATCGGTGTATAAGGCGGGGATTGGGCTGATCCGACTCATGCAGTCATTCAAGAAAAGAGGTGGCTCAGACTCGCTCTGCTTCACCAAGGGTAAATGGGGAGCAGCTCAGGAAGGTTTTAATTTAGCTGAAAGTACAATGACAAAATCAAAGTAATTTTTTTCCTCCTGTTGCAAGAAACCCAGTGATACCTGTGAGGTGGTTTGATCCACATCAGGGGAAGCTTTTGAAAAATGGAGATGGCAATTAATTGGACTTTAGAGGATGGTGACAGTTTTTTTCTAATGTCCTGATGATTCAATCAGAACACTGGCCACTTTTCTGCAGGGCCTCAAGACTGTAATCAGATGTCATGTCGGAATGTGACTCCAAGGTCGCAGGCAACACCAGTTCTAATTAGAGCACCCCCAAACACAGGACGAGACAACCAGATTGGCCAGCAGCGTCTCCTGAGAGTCAACGGAGCCTTCCCTCTTCAACAAGATGGGAAAACCCAAGTCAATGGAGCCTTTTCACTTTTGGACAGGACTGGAAAGCCTCCCGTTTGCAAAGAAGAGTATGAGGGTTTTATAGAGGTGAAGCAGCCTGTTCTGCACCAGCCTGAAAGCAATGCACACAATTTCCATCCCAACGATGATGTAAATGGAGAAGAACAAGAAGAAGTGAGGGTGTTCTAGCATAATGTCCCCTGAAGCCAATGGTGGTCAGCGTGATGAAGCAGAAGTAGAAGGCGTTTTCGAAGTTCAGCTGCTTCTCCCAGATGGGAAGGACGGCAGCCGCGCAGGAAATGTAGGCAAAACCACGAGGGCGATGACGAGGGAGGGGGACGTCCAGCCTCTCCACCTGCCGCCCCACCTCATCCAGGTTGCTGATGATGGAGCTTGAGAGCCGCCCGGACCCCAGCTCGGGACACGATGTGCTCCTCTCCATGGTCTGAGGGGGGCACCTGGAGGGCGTTGTCTTTCTCCTGTGCCAGAAGTCTCTCGAACAGCTCCATGCTGCTGCTTGGGGCCGCAGGGGGCAGGTTTGGGAGCCGGGAGCTCCGGGTCGTGGATGACCACGTGCGGGACGGTTTCATCTGCGGGATGGGAGTCGGGTCGTCTTTGCTGGCGCCTCCGGAGCACCACTTGGGAAGGGGAGGAGGGAGGAAGGGAAATCTTCGGAATTGATTGTAGGACGTGGATAAGATGGTGGCCAGGATGTCGCCCGTGTCCGTGAGGACCAGGAACATCAGCGGAATGCCAAAGAGAGCATACAGCATGCACAGGTACTTGCCGAGCCTGGTGACGGGGTAGATGTGGCTGTAACCTGAAAAAGAAGACCAGGCCCTGACCAGGTCGGCTCCTCCCCCTTCCCCCGTTTAAAAAAAAAAAACAAAAACACTTTAAAGAGACCTTCTGCCATTTCCTTTCCTTGGCATGACATTTTGCACCACATGTTTTTAAAATAATGTTAGGTCTGCTTTGCTTGGGGCAGTAGGAGGTGAAACCCAGCTTATCTTTAGGGTAAGGGAAGACTCACATCCTTGGCAGGAGACAAGCCCAGGTGTGGGAGTGAGCCGACTGCCCTGCCTTTTGCCATCTCTCAGCATCTGAAAGAGGACAGGGCAGCGCACCTAGAGAAATGCGATGAGCTCAGGTGACAGGGTGTGGTGGGTTCACAAGCAAATCCATCACCTCCGTCATCCTCCAGGAAGGCGAAGGTTCCTAAGAAGTCACGCCCATCCTTTCTGGGATGTCTGGGCCTCTATATGAGGTTTGTTTCTATATAAGAGGCAACTGCGTGCCAGTGGCATGTAAGCAGTGCACACAGTTCTCGGGATGGCAGAAAGAGGGGCAGCAACATACCACCGCTGCACTCAGAGCCAGCTGTGGCTGAGTGGGTCAGACGACTGTTCATGAACAACAGCAAAGAGCTGAGGACCCCAGCATCCAGAATCCTGCCAGCCTCATTTCCAGTTCCAGCTCTACCATTTACTAGAAAGTGATGTGACTGCTCACAGTTTCAGGTTTCTTATCTCTAAAGTGGGGAGGACCACCCCTGTTTTGCATACTGACCAGCTGGAAGGATTACAAGAGACCAGTGCCTCACACGCAGTGGGTGTCTCATTCCCAGGTGGTCGATGTCCTCAATCTAATAATAATAGCTGGCTTTTGGAGCACTTACTGGGGGCCAGGTATTAACCAGCCTTCATTTGTAGATGGTGATCACTATCCAGAGGGGGAAACTGAGGCTCAGAGAAATGAAGCGACTTACCCAAGAGCATGCGTGTGATAAACTGTGAAGCTGGGGGTCAGAGCATTGAAACCTGGCCCTACAGTAGGTACTCAATAAATGCCACTCTAGGATGGATGCCTGGAAATCCCATCTGGCTCCCAAGCCAGCTCCCTCCGCTGGGTCAAGAGCAACAAGGGGGCTGGACATGCCAACCATCGAGGACAGGTGAGCCAAGCAAAGAGAGGGCTAGGCTGAAGTCTTCCTTCTCTTCACGAACTGCCTCCTTCCATCACCCCAGCCTCCTCTCTAGTTGACAGAGGCCCAGGAACAGAGGGATGTCAAATCGCACAGCGCAAGTCGCCGGATCTTCTGGAGTGGGCAAGCTCAGTGCCTCCCACAAAGAGGGAGAAGCTTCCGTATTTAATGCCTGTGTTTAATTTTTGATGTCCTAAAGGATGATTAATACAGAAAGCCCCAGCCCAATTATGTAAATTAATTGGAAGGCAATTGACAAGCTGGCTAAGCCGCAACCTCCTCCAGGGCCGCCACTTCCTGTCAAACTCTGGCCTCAGCGTCTGCCCTCCAGGCACACGCAGGTGGTCAGGCTGCCCATCTTCCCTGGGGTCCTGGGAGGCCCTCAGAGGGTTTCCTCCGTGTGCATCCCTCCCAGGGCACCCCACGCCACCCTGCTGCTTCCACAAGGTACCATGTGATGGCAGGAGCAGTGAACACATAAGCACTCGCTACGTGCACTGGGGCACAGCAGTGAGCGAAACAGATATGGGGTCCAGCCTCAGTGAGCTTCTAGTCTAGTGGAGGAGGCAAATATGAATCAAATAACCACCCCAGTGAGTATGCTTCCCTGGTGGATCAGAAGGTAAAGAATCTGCCTGCAGTGCAGGAGACCTGGGTTCAATCCCTGGGTTAGGAAGATCCTCTGGAGGAGGGCATGACAATCCACTCCAGTATTCTTGCCTGGAGAATCCCCATGGACAGAAGAGCTTGGTGGGCTACAGTCCATGGGGTTGCAAAGAGTCGGACGCGACTGAGCGACTAAGCACAGCGAGTATGCAATTGCACGTGAAGATCAGTAACAATTCATCAAAGAGGAAACCATGGCCACCTGATTCGAAGAGCCGACTCATTGGAAAAGACCCTGATGGGGGAAAGATTGAGGGCAAAAGGAAAAGGGGGTACAGAGGATGAGATGGTTAGAGAGCATCATCAGCTCAGTGGATACGAATTTCAACCAACTCCAGGAGAAAGTGAAGGACAGGGAGGCCTGGCATGCTGCAGTCCATGGGGTCGCAGAGTCAGACACAACTTAGCGAGTGAAAGTGAAAGTCGCTCAGTTGTGTCCGACTCTGTGACCCTATGAACTATACAGTCCATGGAATTCTCTAGGCCAGAATACTGAAGTCGGTAGCCTTTCCTTTCTCTTGGGGATCTTCCCAACCGAGGGATCAAACCCAGGTCTCCTGCATTGCACGTGGATTCTTTACCAGCTGAACCACAAGGGAAGCCCAAGAATACTGGAGTGGGTAGCCTATCCCTTCTCTAGCGGATCTTCCCAACCCAGGAATCGAACTGGGCTCTCCTGCCACTGCAGGTGGATTCTTTACCAGCTGAGCCACCAGGGAAGCCCAAGCGAGTGAACAACAACAAATTAGATTGGAACAAAGGCATCCAAGCTGTATTTGCGTTTATTGAGGACCTACTCGGTGCCAGGCTTTTGCGGGGAGTATTGAGGGTGCAGTGAGGAACAGGCAGAGGTCACGCCCTCCGGGACCCCCTAGTTGAGAGGGAAGCAAAGCCATGACCTCAGCTCCCTCAGTGCCCAGCAGGACTGACAGCACCAGGGTCGGGAGTGAGCCCTCCCGGGCTAGACCTCCCATCAGACACCAGGCTTGCTCAGTGGGGCCGGCCATGCTGAGGGGCCCAGGGTTTCCGGTCTCTGCTCGCTGCAGGGCTCCAGCAGCTCAGCCCCTCCCCCTCGGGGAGAGGAGGGTGGCAGAAGGGACCTCAGGACAGTGTCTCGTCCATACTTCAGTGACAGTGACCTCCTAGGAGCACCGAGGAGGTGGGGCTGCAGTGGCATCTCAGGGAGAGGGAGGAGGTGGGGAATAGAGGAGGCCCTGGATAGGAGGACCAGCTGCCCCATGTGCCCAGGACTCAGGGTCTCCTGTTCTGGTAAAACCCTTAAGTGCTAAAGCCAGGGCAGCCTCAGGCACGACAGGGAGCTGCTCTCTGGAGCCAGGGTGGGTGTGGAGGGGGTAGAGAGATTCTCCAGGGCAGGGAAAAGGAGAAAGGTGGGTGCCCGGAGCCCCTCATGCGGACAGGAGTTCAGAGAGGCCATGGAGTCTTGGAGGGGTCCAGGCCTGGGTGTGAGCAAAGATTCCTGTGCCCGAGCTTCTCACAGGCCCCACAGGACCGGCAGTCCTTAAAAGATGTCAGCAGCAGGACCCGTAAGCAGAGAGTCGTCCCATTTTCCAGACGTTGCATAAGTCCCCAGCTTTCATGCACCCGTAGGAAAATCAGGAAAAGCTCCCCAGTGGAAGCCCCCCAGCCTCCAGGATGGGGTCTTAAGGTGAGATCTATGTAAAGAGAAGAATATCACATTTCTTACCAGATTTAGGGGTAACGTGCCTTTTAGAGTCAGAATTCCTTGCATAGCAGAACCCCTAATGCTGGCAACCACCCCTATTACTGCATGTCCATGGGCAAGGAAGAGGAAAGTCAGGTGAGTCGTCTGGGGCCCCCAGCCCACAGCCAACAAGCATGTGCAACCCTTGCCCAAAGACCTCCGCCCCCCCACCCACATGCTGTCCTTGGCAAAGGTGGGTTCAGTGAATCATAAACAAAGTCACTGTGGCCGCCTCTGAGTGGAATATGATTACAATCCAGAGGACGGGCCATACGGCAGAGAGGCAAGTCTCAGAGCCCAGGCCCCTGTGAAGGAAATGGATTGCCTCCCCAGTTACTGAATGCTAGAACACAGAATGGAAAAATCATATCATTTCTTATAATGCAGGCGTATAGTCTAATGCCATCAGTTCACCTCACTTAGTCTCTGAGGATTTAACAGCCCATGCACTCTCAAATCCCAGGGGGCTGATCCGTTTGGAAATGACTGGAGATTGATCAGCGTCGTACCTGCCCAGGGTCCCTTCCTCAGCATCAAAGTCAGCTGCATTTCAGGTGACCCAGAGATGCAGAGCAGCAAGCAGCATTATCAGCAGGGCCATTATTGATTACGGGCAATGCAGAAACTGCCCCAACATCCCCTTCCGGTAGTAATTACTGGATGACCTGATGTCCTAATGGACTTGGACGTGAGTGGGAGCATTGTTTTCTTGGGATATAAACCAAGCTAATGCATTTCCATTAGATCAGTGGTTCGTCGCCTGGGCTACCATTAGAATCACCTGGAGGGCTCTGAAAAACACTGATGCCTGGGCCTGTCCCGAGTAAGTCTGACTTGATTGGTGTGGGGTCCAGGCATGGCAGCTGGGGGCAGGGCGCCTGTAAATGATAACCCGGTGATTCTGACGTGCAGCCTGGCCTGAGAACACTTGTCCCAGGAGAGTGTTTCTCAAATGTTTTGTGCATCAAAATCACATGTAGAGCTGGTTACAACACAGTTCACTGGCCCCACATCCATAGCTTCTGACTCAGTAGGTCTAGGATGGCGCTTGAGAATTAATTTGTATTTCTAACAGGTTCTTTGGTAATAGTCATCCTACTGGTCCAGGGACCACAGTTTGATAACCATGACATCATATCAGTGGTTCTCAACAGGGGGCAGCTTTGCTCCCTGAGGGATATCTGGCAATGTCTGGAGACATTCTGGGCTGTCACAAACTGGTGGATACATCAGGGAGAAAGTTGGGTTTCCATGGTGGGGAGAGGCCAGGGATACTTCTAAACATTCCACGATGAGTGCACAGAACAGCCCCCACCATAACGAATCCTTTAGTTTAAGACATTGGCCGTGCCAAAGTCCAAGGTTACTCCCAAAAGGGACAATCACATCGCCTACCTTGTAGAGCTGCTGTGAGAATTAAATAAAATTGTGCATATAAAACATGCTGACACTATGCCTGACGCTTGTAAGTGCTCAGTACCACAGCTGTTAAGTTGCTGTTACTCCTTTAGCGACTAAACAACTACTCCACTTTCTGCCTGTTACCTGTCCCTGCCTCTATCAGCATTCAGGTGAATGAGAGCTGTTCTGAAAGAAGCCACACGGGGGCGCCCTTCGACACAAGCACGTGCCCATTTATAAGAGCTCCTTACAGTAGACACTGGCTGTCCATCCAGCAGCCATTCCCCCTCTTTCCCTGGAATGCCGCTGCTCCCCCATCTGAATCTGTGATAGATCCAGTTAGTCTAAATCATCCCGGTAATCCAACCCCCTTTGCCAGGGACTGGCTTGGGGTGGGAGGCTTCTCGGAAGAAGTTTCTTTGCTGATTACGAGAGCTGGCCCTTCCTCTACGTATGAGATGTGACTACAACCAGAGTGGGAGTGGACCCTGGTGGTCATCTTATGACCCGTTGAGCTGGATGGAGAGAACCTGATGGCCAGTATCACAAGTGAGCTGCCCAGCAAGTGGCCTAAGAGCTGTCCCCCACTGGCCTTCTTACTTGGAAGGTGACACATTTTCCTTGCAGTTTAAGCCAGTTGGGTTGGGTTTTCTGTTAATGGCAGCTGGCTTATATAGGTGCTTGTCACTGATTCTTACACAGACCCTGAAGGCGGGTCTGGGAGGAGTTAGAGATTAGGGAACAAGGCTCAGACTGGCTGCATTGCTCACTGGAGGTCACACAGCTCTGACCCCAGGTGGCTGGCCCCCAGAGTCCATAGTAGCCACTGTGTTCCACTTCCAGAATGAGTGCCCGGCCACGATCCTTTGAGCCCAGGTTTACTACCCCCTGCACCAAATTGGTCCTCTCTTGAATTGATGTCCTCCCTGAATGAAGATGGAGCCCCAGTCCTTTGTGCTGACCAAAAGGAGCAGGGGCTAAGCAATGGATCACATGCCTGGTGGGGACGCTGAGCCAGGATCTCCTGCCTCGTGGCTGTGCGCTGCTCCATCGCCTCCACTACGGTGATCCCCGCCCCCAGCAGGGGAGGTTTCTACAATCCTGGCTTGGCTGCTCTCACCCAGCCCTTCCTCCTGCTGCACCACAGAAGGAAGCTTCTTGTTGTTCAGCCGTTCAGTCGTGTCCGACTCTGTGACCCCGTGGACTGCAGCACACCAGGCTTCCCTGTCCCCCACCATCTCCCAGAGTTTGCTCAAACTCACATCTATAGAGTCGGTGAAGCCATCCAACAATCTCATCCATTGTCATCCCCTTCTCCTCCTGCCCTCAATCTTTCCCAGTATCAGGTCTTTTCCAATGAGCTGGTTCTTTGCATCAGGTGGCCGACGTATGAGCCCAGATGCTAGGGAGGCCCTCTGACACGGGCCTAGGGATACGGTGCTTGAATGCAAGACCAGCCCCGTCCCTCACAGCCCGCCAGCCTCGGTGGCCTCTCCCTCAGAGTTCTGCCCTGCTGTCTGGCTGGAAAGCTCTCTCAGCCTTCTTTGCTTGGTTAATCTCCACAGATCCTTCAGCTCCAATGTCACTTTCACTGACAAGCCTCTCCCTGCTCCCCACCCATCAGGACCACCCCCACAGGATAGCCACTTTCACAGTCCAAGCGTCTCCTCTGAGCTAGTCTGCATGCTCAGCTGTTCATTGCTCCTCCCTCCATTAGACTCTGAGCCCCACTAGGGTGGGAGGCATCCACCTAGCTTAGTCCTGTGCTGGGCACAGAGAGAGTCAGGTCCGGACAAAAGCAGCAGGGTCTCAGGTTAAGACCCAGACGGCCTGAACCCAGACACACATGAGCAGTGTCACCTTGCAAACAGGGTGGGCCTGCCCTGCCTCACTTTCCCCATCCAGAGAGTGGGACGCACACCAGCAACTACCTCAGGGCTGCTGCGAGGGCTCACCAGGCTAATCATGGCAAAGAACTCAGAATGGAGCCGGGTCAGTAGTGAATACACGTGTGTTAGCCAGCGCCGCGGCTGCGATTGCAGTCACAGGTGTTCAGTATGTGTCAATTAAGGAAAGAAGGAGGCAGCAAAGGCTATTGTGACCTAATGGACTATAGCCTGCCAGGCTCCTCTGTCCACGGAGTTCTCCAGGCAGGAATCCTGGAGTGGGTTGCCATTCCCTGAGCCCACTCTTTGCACAGCCATCGAGAGGAGAGTCTGTGGCTTTGAGGGTCGACAAGTCCATCTTTAAACATGCAAGTGGTCACTGTGGGGTGGGAGCAGGTCTGTCCACACACCCTCTCCTCCGCCGGGGCTCTGGGAGGGACATCCCCGGGACAAGGACTCACACGGAAGTCTCTCCCTTGCGCCGAGGCTGGAGACACATACAGCAAGTGCAGGGAGCAGGGTGGAGGCCAGCTCCCTCTCTGCAAGCCCCTTCCTTGCAGGCACCATCATCCACTCCAGTTGGACGCAGGGATCCGAGAGGTCCCTGCTTTTAGGAACAGCCAGGCCCTCCCAGGAGCTCCCTGTGCTGCGGGAGGCAGAGTCCCCATGGCACTCCCACAGACCTGCAAACCGGCAGCCTCCTTTGGGGAAGGAGCACTGGACTTGGAGTCTCCGTGGTTGTCACGGGCACCAGCTCCACTCTCTGCGTGACCTTGGCCCCTGACATTTGCCCTCTGGGCTCGGGCTCCCTGACCTGATTCCCTGTGGGCCTTAAAGGAGATGGCTTAGAACAGCCCCTGCAGGCAGCTGTTAGCTCCCGTTAGCCCTGCAGCTCCTCCTCCTCTGTCTCATGGCTAGTGCTCCAGTCCTGCTCTGGCACACCCTCCTCCCTCTCCACGAAGAGCCCTCCTTGAGCGCCTTCCTCCATTCCTTTGGAGTCAGCTGCCATCAGTGCGCTGGTGACTCTGAAACCCCAAGGCTGGAGTGACTGAGCTCTCACATTACCCTGAGCACATCACACTGACCACATTTGGTTGTCCCTGAGTCCAAGAACCTGGGCAGGCAGGTACATGGCAGGTTATGTTCTGTACAAGAGCACTCACCAGGAGACTAAGAAGCTGAAATGCAGCCTGCACCTTGCTTACTGGGACCTCCGCATGGGGCTGCCCCCACCCGAAGGAAAGGTTGTTTAGTCGCTAAGTCATGTCAGACTCTTGTGACCTCCTGGACTGTAGCCTACCAGGCTCCTCTGTCCGTGGGATTCTGCAGGCAAGAATACTGGAGTGTGTTGCCATTCCCTTCTCCAGGGGATCTTTCCTGACTCAGGGATTAAACCTGGGTCTCCAGCATTACAGGCAGATTCTTTTACCATCTGAGCCACCAGGGAAGCTCGAACTAGAAGGGTATGCTTTCCTGATTCACACAAAAGGGCCAGTGGCAGCCCCACTCATGCCATCTTTCTGAGCACGGGGTAGGCACGCCACACCCATTTCTTGCACTAAATGAAGTAAACATTTCAGCATCCCTACCAAGGGGTTCCCCCCACCCCCCACCTCTGCTTTCTCTTGCAGGCCCGCCGTTGCCCTTGGACTTACCCACTGTGCTGATGACCGTGCAGCAGAAAAAGAGTGAGCTGAGGAAGGACCAGTCTGCAGACCCGCTAAACCACTGGGGCTTCACCTTCTTCAGCAGCTTCTCCAGGTCCCGCTTCCGGCCTTCCTCAACTGCAGAGAGACAGGACAGAGTGAGGGAGAAGGTCCCACCCTCTAAAACAGGTCCCGCCCAGGTGAAGGGGTGTCTTCCCCCGGGACCACGGCCCCTGCCTTGTGGCCCTCATCAACATGAGATGGGGGCTCTCGGAGCCCTTTGCTCGATGTCTCTGCAGTTTAGGTCCTGCTCCAGCAGCTGTGGAGATCAGGAGTCCACGTAAACTTGTGTGACGAGCACCCAAGAGAGATGCCCACCAGCCTGAGGTCAGTCCTGGAAGCGCCCTGGGGGCTTTCTGAACGTTCTGAGCCTTGCAAAAGGGCTTACTAACTTCTGCTCTCTTTAACCCGGGTCTTGAGAACTGAAAGGGAAAGCATTTCATGAGAGGAGTTGCGTGCTTGCAAACCATCCCCACTCCCAGAGACCATTGAGCCTGATCGAGCACGGGGATCAGGCTGGCATCAGCTGCCTGAGAATGTCTAGGAAGCCCGGGTGGGGACCGGCTTGGGGGCCCTGGTTTCTCAAGGAGGTTCCCAAATGGTTCCCTTGGCCCAGCACTCAGGGGGTTTGGGGATCCCAGAAACTGCCTGCCAGCTGGCACTGTTATAAGAGGAGCTCACACAGCCAGGCACTCAGCAGAAAAACCCTTATTTTTGTGAAATCTGACACAATTCCTTAATTTCATGAAAGAAAATCCATTCTTATTTGAATGGGCACTGAACTGGGAGTCCAGACACCTGCAGTCTAGACCTAGCTCTGCCCTTGACTAGTTCCCATAGCTGTGGACATGAGGCTTCTTTCTGAGCCTCAGTTTCCCCATGGAGGAGGAAGCATGACAAGGTGAAAAGTTCTGGCTTAGGAATCTAAATGTCCCGGATTGAATCCCTGGTTCCTTTTTCTCATGGGTAACCTTGGGCAAGTTGTTTCACTCCCAGTGCCTCAGTTTCCTGATCTGTAAAAGGGGGACAATTCATACCTCATAGGGTTGGTGGGAGGATTAAATGAGATGGTGCATTGAAAACACTCGGCATAGGGGCTACACGAATCCAGCACTTACCAAGCATTTTCTCCGGTGAAAATCAAGGGATGGGCCAGCTCTGCGCCCTGTACCATTCTGTGCATCAGAATCACCCAGGAAACTTTTTAAAAATAAGATTCCCAGCCCAGCCCTGGAGATCCTGCTTCAGTGGGTTTGGGGAAGAGCCTGGGAATGTGTATTTGAGACAAGCTCTTTTGATGATTCTGGTGTGTGGCCGGTTTGGAAAGCCTTGAACTTGTTGGCAGTCTGGATCCAGGCTGGATCCAGCCATCCCATCCAGATGCCTGATGGCATCTCGTGGGCCATCTGCGTGGCCCAGAGGCAGAGAGAGGGACCCTCCCCCAAGGAAGGACTCTGCCACCTGTGAGCAGCCTCTGGTCTGCCCCCACTGAAGGGACCCCTCGCAGGTCAGAGGAGTCATTAGCAGCCTGGCTGAGGACCTGTCATACCGTGGGACCCTGTTATTCTTCTGAACTTCAGAGTCTGTGTTTCCTTTGTCTTTTCTTCCCTCTCTATTATTTTACCTTGTTCTGTTGAACACATCTCTGCAAGTTTTAGGGGACAGAACAGAATAGAAATAATGGACAAATACCAATGAAAAGCAATAAGGATAGACATACAGCGCCCTGTGCCTTCCAAGAGGCTTCATGTCTGTTACCTCATCTGCTTCCCACAGGGTCCCTGGGGTTGGCAGGCCTGAGACTGTGGGCCTTCTTCTCCCTGGCAGACTGAGGCCTAGAGAGGGTAATTACTCTGCCGCAGATCACACAGCAAGCTGGGAGAGCACCTGGCCTGGAACCAGGACCCAAGTTCTTCTCAGGACCCTTCTTATCTCCCCTGAGTCGGACCACAAAAAAAAAAAAAAAAAAAGGCCTTTGGAAACAAAAAGTAGCAGACCACAGGTGCAGGCTGGGGCTGAAACAGTTTGGATGGTTCCTTGAATTCTAGTCCCTGTAAACTGAATCAGAGTGGGGCAGGCAGTTCTGAGGACCAGCCTAGGAATCCCTGGCTCCGGATCTGGCCAGCCATCCATGCCACCCCACCCCATCAAATCTCTAGCAATCGGTCCTCCGTCTGGGTGGGGCTGGAGCTGAGGCAAAGGGGTGGGAGCACCTACTGGGTGCCCAGTGCTTTTCCTACATTCTTTTATAACAACCCTGAGAGGCCGTCCACTCTTCTCTCCCATTTTACAGAAGGGAAAACCGAGATTCAGAGAGAAGTCACTTGCCTAAGTTTGCCCAGGGATGGGGAGGAGGCAGGCAGAGGGCTCCCAGATCAAGCCTCCTCCAAACCCGCTGTTCTTTAGGGGCAGCTTCCACCAACAGAGAAGAGACCTGCCCATCAGGTGAGTCACCTACCTGTGCTGTTACATTTCAGGATGTCACAGAGCTTCTTCAAGAACTCCTCAAACTCCGGGTCCTCTGCCCTCAGGTCCTGGCTGCCCTCGATGGCTGAGAAGACCGCAGCTCCCACCAATGCGTAGGTCACCAGGGAGCACAGGAAACAGAGACGAGGGAAGAGCTTCTCCAGGGCCTCCCAGAAGCACCTCTTCGCCTGGGGAAGCCCCCGCAGTCTCCATCCTCCCCGCAGTGGGCAGGACAGGAAATGCTGGAGAGGCCGGACTCCAGAGGCTGGGAGGAGGCGCGGGGCCGGGGTGGGTGGAGGAAAGCGCCCTGAGAATGGCCGGGCTCCAGCGTTAAGTGGTTGGTGCCAGGGTTTCTCCCCCTCCCCCAGCCCCCGCCCCCCGAGGACTAGGGAAGCAGCCGGCACTCATAACATTCAGTATTCAGTCCCTGCGAGTTTCTCGGATAGCGCACCCCCTCCTCCCGGCCCACCCCCTACTCAGTGCCCCAAATTGCTACTGATCCACCCGGCCAGTGCACGCCCAGCAGCCTGGCCAGCCCCTGAGCTGCCCTTCAGGGGCTTTGGAAAGGCTGTCTGGTGGTTGCTTTGTGCTTTGGCCTTTCCCATTCCGAAGCTGCACTTTTGACTTCCAGGTGCTGAATGTGACTTTTGCTTTTTGGCCAAGCGGTGGTCCCTCCTGGGTATGTGTGGTACCCTGACTCTTGGACAGGAAGAAATAATCGTAATTAGTGCGGCCAGAGCGCCACGGTTTACAAAGGGCCTTCACCCTGTGTGGATCTAATTGTTAGTCCCAATTCTTCATTCCTCAGTAGCGTACCCTCACCCTTGCCTTGGCCTCAGGTGGGCGGAGCATGCTTCCGGGCTTCTTAGTGTTGGACTAAGCCACGTGACTTTCTCCAGCCAATCAAGTATTAGCAGGTATGATGTAAGCAAGCGCCTGAACCATAAATGTGAAGTGCAACTTGCTGCCCTGTGCCCTGTCTCTGCTAGGAAGGTAAAACGTGCCCTAGATGGCAGACGTGGAGATGTGTGTGCCTTTAGGTTCCCTTTCATGAAAGGATTCTCTGTGCAACTCCAAGGAGCATGGTTCCTGACTTCTCCAACTGTTTGTTCTTTCGGGGTTTGCCTCAGCTTTCAGGCCGTGTTCTCTGCGAAGCCCCTGTCCATTGGCTGAGCAAAGTGGGAGGAACAAGAGCTTAACCATTTCTGTCACCTGCCAAACTCCTCTGACCTGAAATCTTTGCTCTCTGTTGGTCTATCAGAGATTTTGTCACGTCTGCACCGTGATCTCAAGGCTCCCCTTGTCCCATCCTGCTTCCTCCCCTCTCCCTTCAGTTCAGTTTAGTCGCTCAGTCGTGACTCTTTGCGACCCCATGAATCGCAGCACGCCAGGCCTCCCTGTCCATCACCATCTCCCGGGTTCACTCAGACTCGCGTCCATCGAGTCAGTGATGCCATCCAGCCATCTCATCCTCTGTCGTCCCCTTCTCCTCCTGCCCCCAATCCCTCCCAGCATCAGAGTCTTTTCCAATGAGTCAACTCTTCTCATGAGGTGGCCAAAGTACTGGAGTTTCAGCTTTAGCATCATTCCTTCCAAAGAAATCCCAGGGCTGATCTCCTTCAGAATGGCCTGGTTGGATCTCCCTGCAGTCCAAGGGACTCCCTTACTTCCTAATAAATAGAGCTTTTGCATATCGAGGTGTTGTCCAGTCGCTAAGTCATGTCTGACTCTTTGCAACCCCATGGACGGCAGCACACCAGGCTTCCCTGTCCTTCACTATCTCCTGGAGTTTGCTCAAACTCATGTCCATTGAGTCAGTGATGCCATCCAACCATCTCATCCTCTGTTGTCCCCTTCTCCTCCTGCCCTCCATCTTTCCCAGCATGAGGGTCTTTTCTAATGAGTCAGCTCTTCACATCAGGTGGCCAAAGTATTGCAGCTTCAACATCAGTCCTTCTAATGAATATGCAGGGTCGGTCCTCCTCCCTTCTCCTTTACTTGCTAATAAGTAGAGTTTTTGCATGCCTTACTCTATCTGTGTCTGCCTCACAAGGGATCCAGTCTGCAGTAGTGGGCACCGGGGTGATCTGAGAGGGCAGGATGGCTCACTACTCATCGGTAAGGAGATGGTGTGCAGAAGGTTCTTGGCTCAAGATTGCCATGCAGTTGTTAAACTTTTGTCAATGGTGAGCTGGTATGGTTTACAAGTGCAACAACCTAGGCATTTAAAATGGGAGAGGGATGATAAATATAAGAATAAGTGTAGATTGGGCTTCCCTGGTGGCTCAGACAGTAAAGAATCTGCCTGCAATGCAGGAGACTCAAGTTCAATCTCTGGGTCAGAAAGATCCCCTGGAGAAGGAAATGGTAACCCACTCCAGTATTCTTGCCTGGAGAATCCCATGGATAGAGGAGCCAGGTGGGCTACAGTCCATGGTGTCACAAAGAATTGGACATGACTGAGCAACTAAGGCTACTACTAAGTTTAGAAGGTTATTAGACAGTTCCATTGATCCCCTGAAGGCAAACCTGGAAAGGGAAGTTAGTAGGACAAAGCACAGCTTCCGCTGTGGTTGGACTCAGGACAGCAACTGATATTCATAGCCTCCTTATTTCACTATTCATTCTAAATTCTCCTTGCCTTCTGCCACCTCTTTGCTGCTTTCAGTGGATTTCCCAGTGGCATGACCCAAATCCTCGTTCCCGAAAGGCTTGAGCCTTTCCAGGTCAGACTTGCTTGTGTGTGCCCATTCACAGACACACAGATATGAAGTGGGTTCCCTGGTTACTACCCATATTCCCCCTGCCCCTGCAGTGTGAACACCTTCATATCAGGTATAATGATTCCTCCCACCTTGTTCTTCTTTTTCAAGATTGTTTTAGCTATTTTAAGGCCTTTCTACTTCAAAGTCGTACTGTATGGCACAGGGAGCTATCCTCAATATCTTCTAATAACCTACAAGGGAAAAGAATCTGAAAAAATATATATATATATAACTGAAACATTTTGCTGTACATGTGAACATAACACAACATTGTAAATCAACTATAGTCAATTTTTAAAATTAGAATGTCCTTTTTATTTATGTATTTATCTTTGGCAGTGCTGGGTCTTCACTGATGCGTGGACTTTTCTCTAGTTGAGGGAAGCAGAGGCTACGCTTCATTGCAGGGGCTTTTCATTGCAGGGGCTTCTCTTATTGCGGGCTCTAGGGCTCACAGGCTTCAGTAGTTGTGGCTCGTGGGCTCGGCAGTTGTGGTTTCTGGTCTCTAGAGAACAGACTCAGTAGCTGTGGTCATGGGTTTAGTTGCTCTTCGGCATGTGGGATCTTCCAGGACCAGGGGTCGAACCCATGCCTCCTCCACTGGCAGGTGGATTGTTTACTGAGCCACCACCGAGGCCCTATGCTTCAATTTAAAAAGAAGGCAGAAAAGGCCCTTTATGTAAGTTTTCGAATTATCTTACCTATGTCTGCAGAGAACCTCACTGGGATTTTGATAGGAATTGCATAAACCCACATAACAATGTGAGGAGACTTGACACCAAACTATGCTGAACCCCCAGTCCATAAACACAGTGTGTCACTCCTGGCCATCGTTTTTGAATACTGCCTTAGTGTGCTCCCATCATTCTTTACTCAAGTCAAGAGTCAACATCGTAAGATGAGAAGGCACGAGTCATTTGTTATTTATTATGTAGTGCATTCTGAGTGCTATTTAATGTGTTTGGGGGCAACGTTAATGGATGAAAATGTTAGATGGTAGAGGTTAAAAAGTGTACTTGTACTCCTCTTTGCAAGTCTTTCCAGAAGACATAGTCCAAACATCTAGACAGTGTAGAGGATAACAGAGCCTGTGTGCTCATCATCCTTCGTGATGAGTATCATGATGCTGTGCGCCTTCCATAGGTACACAGACTGCTGGCTAGAGAAGGACCCTGGGATCAGCCGCAAACTGACAGTAAGTGAGCTCCAGCTCATTGGCCAGACCCAGCCCCACCCCAAGGAGCAGCCCCACCACGCTGGCCACGTGCCTTCTCCTACCACAGGCTGCCCTGGAGAGAAACATGGCCTCAGGGTTCCTCCCTATGTGTGTGTCTCTGTGTGCATTGTCTATTTCTCACTCTTTTTTTTGTTTGTTTCTGTTTTATGTTTTGGTTTCTTGGCGGAGAGGCATGTGGGGTCTTAGCTGCCTGACCAGGGATCGAACCTGTGCCCCTTGCACTGAGAGGTAAAGCCTTAGCCACTGAATCACCAGGGAAGCCCCGATTTCTCGCTCTTAAGAAAGGATGAGCAATCAAGGAGTACGCTTCTCAAGCACAAAGCACCCACCAGCTCTTGTAGAAATAATGAGAAGCTGATCACACTTCTACATTAAACATGACATTGGTTCCTAAAATCAAATTGCTATGTTACAGTCAACTTGTATGGCGTTGGCATGGAAATAGGGACATGTGACCCGCTGTCCACATCGCAGGGCCTATGGGAAAAGGATGGTTCCTTCAGAAGAAGTCATAGGCCCAGAGAGGAAATTAAACCTTAAGGACATCATTGACCAAAGCCCTGGCTGCAGACCACTGTTCCCTTCTTGGCCATCACCCTATGTCCTAGATGAGAGTAAAGGCGAAGTTGCTTTAATGAGAGGACCAAAAATATATATAGTGGCTCAAAAGAAAGGGAGGTATACCGACCTCTTACATAACAGGCTGGAAGCAGGAGCTCCTTGCTGTTGGAGCGACTCCACTCCATCCAGTTGATCTCAGGTGGCCTTGGCCTGCAGCGGCTTGAAGCAGGATTTCAGTTCCCAGACAGAGGCTGAATTTAGGTCGAGGCAGTGAGGGCTCTGAATCCCAGCCACAGACCAAGGCCCTGGCCCAACAGCTTTGTACAAGTAAATGCCCACATAGACATAGAAAGTCATGAGACAAGTTAAGTGTTTATTACGAGGGAAAGGAATACATGTGGATAGATACACAGGTGGACTCGGAGAGAGAGTTGTGTCCACGTGGTAGTTTGAATCACTTACATGGGGCATTTCTTCGGGGTTTCCTTTGGCCAATTATCTTGCTTTGCCTGGTTCTGAGCTTGTTCTTAATTTATCTCAGGGTCCTCCCTTGTGTGTGTCAAGATGGATTCTAGTGAAAAGGCCCATAGGCAGGCTGACATCACTTACTTTAAGGTAACACCCCCTCCCTTTTGATCCCCAAGGAGCCTTTCTGCACAGATGTAGTTGGGAAGGTCTCCATCACCTTAAGAATGAGAGAAATGTGGTCTCTTATCTGGGCAGGGCTCGCCAAGCTCCTCCTCTTCATCTTGGAGTAACTGTCCACAGGGGACAAACTCCAGCTGCTCAGGCTGGGGCACATCTATCTCCTGCCTCACAGTCATTAAGCACCAGAGTCTTTCCATCTTGTTGCCCCATCATATCCTAGGGCAGCAGTTTTCAAAATGTGGCCCTTAGACAAGCAGCATGACCACTGTTTGGAGACTTGTAGGAAATGGAAGTTCTTGAGCCCTATCCCAGACCTACTGAATTCAGAACTTTGGGGGTGGGACCCAGCATTGTGATCAAGCTACTCAGGTGATGCTAAAGCATATAAAAATATGAGAAGCGCTGCCCTAAGCCATCAACCCCAGCTGCACGCTTAAAACTAGACTCTCAGGCTCGCCTGGTGGCTCAGTGGGAAAGAATCTGCTTGCCAGTGTGGGACACATAGGTTCAATCCCTGATCCGGGAAGACTCCACGTGCTGCAGAGCACCTAGGCCTATGCACCACAACCTTTGAACCTGTGCTCCCATCCTAGGAGCCACAGCTACTGAGCCTACGTGACCCCCTACTGAAGCCTGTGCTCCATAGAGACTGTGCTCCGAAATGAGAGAAGCCACCACAATGAGAAGCCTGTGCATCACAACTAGAGAGTATCATCCACTTTCCACAACTAGAGAAAAGCCCACTCAGCAACAAAGATCCAGCACAGATGAAAATAAATTTAAAAATACCTTTGATTCTTCGCTGACCACTTTATTAAAAAATAAAACAAAACAAAACAACAACACTAGACTCTTAAGCTCATCCCTGTCCTATCTCAAGTGAAGGGAGAGGGGAAGTCAGGATGAGAACTGTTTTCTTTTTAAACGTCAATGAGATGGAAATTGCACACATTGCTTGTACTCACACTCAGCTGATGAGGACTTCCTCACACTGAGCCACCAGGTCATCCAGAAGATGTAAGCAAAGCATCTGGCAGGTGGCAACTGCCCAAGGGGGGATTGAGTAGGAGCATAGACTTGACCACAGCCACACTCATAGGCCAAGATATGCTGAGACTGTGGCTAAGTCATCACTCCTGTGGATGGAGGCACATGAATCTGAGTCTTTGACAAGCACTTTCATAAAATCTCCTTGCGGAGATGACTTTTTATTACTGCCTGCAGTTAATTATCATGGTTGCTGAGGGAAGAATGAGAAAAGCCAAAAGATGAAGAGTTTTGAAAGTGCTTTGGGAACTCTAAGTGTGTTAAGTCGCTTCAGTTGTGTCTTTGCGACACCACGGGCTGTAGCTAGCCAGGCTCCTCTCTCCATGGGATTTTCTAGGCAAGAATACTGGAGTGGGTTACCATTTCCTCCTCCACGGATCTTCCCAACCCAGGGATTAAACCCACGTCTAAAGCACTGTGTAAATTCAAGGGATGATGTTCTTATTTGGGGATTTTGTTTTTTTGTTTGTGATTTTTATTATTTTAGGATGTTCCCTAGTGGCTCAGTCGGTAAAAATCCACCTGCAATGCAGGAAACCTGGGTTCGATCCCTGGGTTGGGAAGATCCCCTGGAGGAGGGCATGGCAACCCATTCCAGCATTCTTGCCTGGAGAATCCCCATGGACAGAGGAGCCTGGTGGGCTACAGTCCATGAGGTCTCAAAGAGTCAGACCGAACTGAAGCGAGTTAGCACACAGCACAGATGTTGAGGTTTGGAGGTTCCCACCCTTTTCATCCTGCCTGTTCAGCACTACCCCCAAAAACACAATAGACATGTTGACAGGAAATTGTGAACATAATCAAGTGGGGAAAAAAACCAAAGGTGGACGCACTTGCGATCCAGATGTTAGAATAAGGAGATAAGTACTTTAACATAACTGTAACTAACATGATAAAGAAAATAAGAAAATGTTGACAAATGAGTGAATAAGTAATGTTAACAGAGGCTCTCTAAAAGACCATCAAGAAGATATTCTAGAATTTAAAATTTTAAAATATGAAATTTAAAACTAACTGAAAATGAGAAGACGAGGCACAGCGTGAGAGAAGATATCTGCAAAAGAAATGCCTGATAAAGGATTCATCTAAAATATATAAAGAACTTAAAACTCAATAAAAAGAACAACCTCACTTTGCGAAGTATTATATAAGAGTATCAAATCAACATGCTGTATACCTTAAACTTACCCAATGCTACATGTCAACTACATCTAAATAAGCCGGAAAATAAAATATTTTTAATTTTTAACAAGAAAAAGCTCCCCTGGTGGTCCAGTGGTTAAGAATCTGCCTGCCATTGCAGGGGGACAGAAGTTAGATTTCTGGTCCAGGAAGATTCCAAAGGCTGCTAGGCAACCAAGCCTCTTCGCCACAACTACTGAGCCAGGATTCTATTGCCTGGGCACCACAACCTCTGAAGCCCATGCTCCTGAGAGCCCATGCTCAGCAGCAAAAGAAGCCACGGCACTGAGAAACCCAAGCACAGCAAGGAGGACCCAGTACAGCCACAAGTAAATAAATAGAATTTTTAAATTTTAAAATGGGTAAAAGATCTGAACAGACACTTCAAATGACATGTATAAACAATATATATACGGGTACAAATAAGCGTATGAAAAGGTGCTCAGCATCATACATCATGGGGCTTCCCAGGTGGCTCAGGGATAAATAATCCTCCTCCCAAAGCAGAAGACACAAGAGATGTAAGACCCAGATCCCTGGGTCCGGAAGATCCCCTGGAGTAAGAAATGGCAACCCACTCTAGTACTCTTCCCTGGGAAATTCCATGGACAAAGAAGCCTGGTGGGCTACAGTCCGAGGGGTCACAAAGAACCAGACACAGCTGAGCATGAACGCAAGTACGCAATCATACATCATTCAGTTTAGTTCAGTTCAGTCGCTCAGTTGTGTCCGATTCTTTGCGACCCCATGAATTGCAGCACGCCAGGCCTCCCCTGTCCATCACCAACTCCCGGAGTCCACTCAGACTCACGTCCATCGAGTCGGTGATGCCATCCAGCCATCTCATCCTCTGTCGTCCCCTTCTCCTCCTGCCCCCAACCCCTCCCAGCATCAGGGTCTTTTCCAATGAGTCAACTCTTCGCATGAGGTGGCCAAAGTACTGGAGTTTCAGCTTCAGCATCATTCCTTCCCAAGAACACCCAGGACTGATCTCCTTTAGTAGGGAACTGCAAATTAAAGTAACAGTGACATACAGCTACACATCTCTTAGAATGGCCAAAATCTGAAACAACTGCCAACACCAAACGCTGGTGAGCAACAAGAACGCTCACCTACTGCTGGCGGAAAGGCAAAATGTAGGAGACAGAGGGGCTGCAGGCTATACATTTACAACTGGCCTCCTGTTTGTCTTTCGTGGGGCGTGAAGAAGTGGGCTTCAGGCTGGCTACTTAAAATAGCATTTCTTGAGACAAGAGATAGGTGGACTCCAGTTAAGGCATTTACAAATCAGTTTCCTGTTTGCTTTCCCAAATGGAAGTAACAACAGTAACAGGGTAAATGGCCACATTTGTCTCTTGTAAACACCAGGCTTCTCTGGTGGCTCAGATGGTAAAGAATCTACCTGCAATACAGGAGACCTGAGTCAGGAAGATCCCCTGGAGGAGGAAATGGCAACCCACGCCAGTATTCTTGCCTGGAAAATTCCATAGAAAAAGGAGTCTGTCAGGTTACAGTCCATGAGGTCGCAGAGTCGGACACGACTGATCGAAAAACAAACAAAAAACACCTTAAGGTGACAGTCATGGCAAGGACAAAGAGGGGCCAAAGCTCTGTTTGAGTAAAAGATTAAGGGATCTCCGCTCCCCCTTCTTTGGAAACAAGGGAGATATTACTCATGCACAGAAAGTCTCCTTGTGGATCAAAAGTGAAAGGATAACTCCAGGCCATGATGAGTCTTGCTCCTCCCAGAAGCCTTCACTTCAAGATCCATCTTGGCTGAGGGGTGGTGCGCACTTAGGGGAGGGTCTCAGAACAGGTCAGTTCAGTTCAATTCAGTTGCTCAATCATGTCTGACTCTTTGTGACCCCATGGACTGCAGCACACAGGGTAGGTCAGGTAAGGAAAAAGAAACCAGATAATTGGCCAGAAGGAAGACCCAGAAGAACTGACCTATATAAATGACTTAATCACCTCTTTACTGTGCTCCTTCTCACTAGAAGGGATGCCCACATCTTTTCTCTCTGGGTGTGCCTCCCTGCCTTGCTTCTGTCTTAACTAAACAAGCCATTTCTCTGTGTGCTCTCCCACTTGTGTGCTGCATCTCTGATAATAAACTTCGTACCTGCACTTACAGTTTCTGCCTCCGTGATAAGTGCATTTTTCACTGGGGGCAAAGATTCAGGGAAAGATGGCCTCTAACTTCTAGCCCTTGCTGATCCAGTGGCTAGGATTCCTGGTTCTCATCCAGGCTAACCACATTCAGTTTCTGGGCAGGGAATTAAGATCTCCTTTCCCACCACCGCTCACTGCTGCCTTGGCGAGATCATAATCACTTTGGAAGACAGTTTGATGTTTTTGTTTTCATAAGTCAACACACCCTTACCATATGATGCAGTAATCACACTCCTCGGCGCTTCCTCCAAAGGAGCTGAAAACTTACACAAGACCTGTGTGTGAATGTTACAGCAGCTTGATTCATAATTGCCAAAAGTTGGAAGTAATCAAGATGTGTTTCACTGAAGAGTGGCAGATTTTGAAAGAGAAAGATCAACGTATTAGTTTTTGTTCAAAGTAAGTTTGGAGTTCCTCTAAGACATACTAGTGACAAATGTCAGAAAGCAGTTGGGTATTTAAGTCAGGGCTCAGAAGAGAGAAAAAGGCTGGGGATCCATAACTAGGCAGATAGCATATGATGGGACTGGAATGAACAAGACTTCCCAACACATACAGAATGAGTAGAGAAGATGGTCCATGGCTGAGTACTGAGAAACCTCAGCAAGGAGAAGAGAAACCTATAGAAACCCCTGAGATCAGGCAGCCAGAGCAGTAAGTGGGAAATAGGGGGATTCCATCTCCAAAGCTGGGACAGCCCAATCCCATTAAGTGCTGCTAATGGATCAAAGTGAAAGTCAACTCTGTCTTGGCCAGCTCTTTGAGACCCCATGGACTGTAGCCTGCCAGGGCTGTTCTGTCCGTGAAATTCTCCAGGCAAGAATACTGGAGTGGGTAGCCATTCCTTTCTCCAGGGGATCTTCCCAACCCAGGCATCCCGTATTGCAGGCAGATTCTTTACTGTCTGACCCACAAGGGAAGCCCAGAATACTGGAGTGGATAGCCTATCCCTTCTCCAGGTGATCTTCCCAACCCAGGAATCAAACTGGGGTCTCCTGCATTGCAGGTAGAGTCTTTACCAGCTGAGCTACCAGGGAAGCCTGCTGACGGGTCAAGTGAGATGCAAATACATTTGAGTATATAGAGCATAAATAAAATATTGGAGGGTTATACACTGCACCATTGCCAGAGATTATCTCAGGGCTAGAATGCAGAGACTCTTCCTTTTAAAAAAACTTTCCCAGTATTACATATTTCTGTGAGGTATTCATTATTTAAAAGGAAAATCTAATAAAACAATCTGCAAAGTGTATCTATCTTGTGAGTGAGGATTCCTCCACATTTTAGATGTCTGATAAATGTTAATTTTCCTTCCCTTCCCTCCTGTAGTTTTGCATTCTGAAAGGAGTCTTCCAAAGAGGCAAATCCCTCAGAATGGTTTTTAATGTGTTTTGTTTTAGGTATTTTTTGGGCCACACCACGTGGCATGTGGAATTTTAGTTCCCCAACCAGAGACTGAGTGCTTCCCTGGTGGCTCAGATGGTAAAGAATCTGCCTTCAGTGCAGGAGACCTGGGTTCAATGCCTGGGTTGGGAAGATCCCCTGGAGAATGGAACAGTTACCCACTCCTGTATGGTGAATTCCAGCCTGGAGAATTCCATGAACTAGTCCATGGAGTTGCAAAGAGCTGGACATGACTGAGCGACTTTCACTTCACACCAAGGATCAAACCTGCACTTCCTGTATTGGGCAATGTCTTAACCACTGAAGTACCAGGGGAATGAATTTCTGCTATCTTGGCAGACAGGTAGAAAAGACCTTGCTGAACAGAGGATAGACCCTTTCTGCAGCCTTGACGTCACATTACAGAGGGGCCTGTGGCATCTCCCACGAACAAGATGCTCCTACACGCTCATTTCCCTGACCCTGTAGAAGTAGAAAAGGAACCTCAGGGTCGCCTTGACATCTCAGCACAATGTAGAGTCATTCTATTCTGAAATCTGAATTTTTAATAGTTTAGAAATGCCCAGTCTTTCAGAAGGTGAACAGAGGTCCAAACACTGAAAAGCATGAATACCCTGCTGGTGATTTCTGCAGCCTGCTGTTCATTTCTGAGAATGCTCCTGGAGGTGAATAATTGATGCCACTTATTGATGCCCATTCCTTAAGAGCCCCATCTTAAAGGAGGCTGGAGGTTTCCACCCAGAGCAAGCCCAGCTTCCCCAGAGGCCTTTCCAGCAATCAGGATGCTCCACAGCTGTGGTTGGCTATAAACATCCCACAGTGCAAACACATTTGCGTCAAAACCATGAATGTCCTTGATACAATGTAAATATGATGTAGAAAAAGTAAGTTAAGTATTGAAAATCACCCCAGTACAAAGAGAAACAAATCTTATCAGAAATGTTGAGGAGGGTAATTTCTCCCATTCCTTACTCTCTGCCTCTAATACCACAATTCAGCCACACCCTCTGCCCTGTGACTTTGCAATGCCTCCCACAGTTATATCCCTTCTCCATTAAAGTTGGGCTCTGCTATGCGACTTTAGAAAATGAAAGGGCAGCAGCTATGATGCCAGAGAAGGCTTTTAATGTGTTTGCATGGATGGGTTAGGCTTCTGCTATGCATGGTAAGAAGGGCATCCCTGAGAGCTATTTGTTCCAGACACACAGAGCCAACCAGAAGCCCCCCAACTCCCAGGGCATGCTGGCCAGCTGGCAAACCTGCAACAGATGCAGGAGATCAGATGAGCAGGTGGCAGGAATTGTTAGATGCTAGAACATACCTTCTACCTGAAGACCCGGTTCATCAAGAAGTGAAACAGAATTATTATATGACCTAGAAAGTCCACTCCTAGATACATACCCCAAATGATTGAGCATAGGGACTCAAACACATACTTGTACACGAATGTTCATAGGAGCACTATTCACAATAGCCACAAGGTGCTGCTGCTGCTGCTGCTAAGTCACTTCAGTCGTGTCCGACTCTGTGCGACCCCAGAGACGGCAGCCCACCAGGCTCCCCCGTCCCTGGGATTCTCCAGGCAAGAACACTCGAGTGGATTGCCATTTCCTCCTCCAGTGCATGAAAGCGAAAAGGGAAAGTGAAGTCATTCAGTCGTGTCCGACTCCTCGCAATCCCGTGGACTGCAGCCCTCGAGGCTACTCCGTCCATAGGATCTTCCAGGCAAGAGTACTGGAGTGGGGTGCCATGGCCTTCACCACGAAGTGGGAACAACCCAAATGGCCATCAATGGATGCATGGTACCATACGTAATGGAATATTATTCAGCCATTCAAAGGAATGAAGTTCTGTTACGTGCTACAACTTGTATGAACCTCAAAAACCTTATACTAGGTGAAAGAACCCAGATGCAAGAGGACAAATACTGTACGATTCCATTTCACTTACTAGAGTAAGTAAACACGTACGGACAGAAAGTAAATTGGTGGTTTCCAGGTACCAGAGAAATGGGGACTAACTGCGTCGGTATGGAGGTTTCCTTTGGAGATGATGAAAGTGTTTGGGAACTAGCACATTCACATAACATAGCAGTCGCATAATATTGTGTATGTGCTGAATGTCACTGAATTGTTCACGTTAAAATGATTGATTATAATTTATAAACTATAATGGAGAAGAATATGAAAAAGAATATATGTGTGTGAATCACTTTATTGCACACAGTAACTAATACCACAGTTAATCAACTATACTTCAGTTTGCAAAAACGGCTGATTTTATGTGATGTAAACTTTACCTCAAGGCTTCCCTGGTGGTTCAGCAGTGAAGAATCCACCAGCAATGCAGGAGACATGGGTTTGACCCTTGGGTCAGGAAGATCTCCTGGAGAAGGAAATGGCAACCCGCTCCAGTATTCTTGCCTAGGAAATCCCATGGACAGAGGAGCCTGTCGGGCTACAGTCCATGAGGTCACAAAAGAGTCGGACACAACGTCGCGACTAATCAACAATTTAAAAAAAATCTTACTCCAAGAAAAAGTAAAAGTTGTCTTCATACAAACGAGATGTTTAATAACTACAAGTGTTTACCAGGGCTTAGTGTCATTTCTCTTTTCAATGAATCCACCGTGAAACAGGAGTGTACCAGGTCTCAGAAGCTTGCAAATTTTAATCCACAAGTCGATTTATGAGTGGATTTAAATAATCTGGCTGTAAATCCACTTAATGATTGCCTCTAAATTACCAGCCTGAAGTAAAGCCAAGGCTTTAAGGGGATGAATGACCTAAGCACCTCATCTAGTTACAAGTATGTGCTTCTTCCAGGGACGAGTAAAGTTTGGGGGCAATCTCCAGCCCCCATTATTAATCCAAGTTTGTGTGTCTGTGTTTGTGGGTGTGCTCAGCCGGTCAATCTTGTCCAACTCTTTACAAGTCCAAGGAATGTAGTCTTCCTGGCTTCTCTGTCCATGGAATCTTCCAGGCAGGAATATTGGAGCAGGTTGTCATTTCCTACTCCAGGGGATCTTCCTGATTCGGGGATCAAATTCGCGTCTCTTATGTCTACCTGCATTGTCAGGCGGATTCTCTACCAGTAGCTCCACCTGAGAAGCCCATCCAATTTAAGCTTATAAGGCTTTATAAATCGTCTTTACCACCCTACAAAATTAGATTCATTGCCACAAGGGGGCAGTGGTGTTCAGGAAATACCCCACCGGTTAACAGGAAGACAAATGAGAATTCTTGAGCTGCCAGATTCATTTTCAACATTGAAAGTGGTAACTAATATCCCCAGGTCACTGAAAACACCATCAGTGATTTGAAAATACATAGTATAGGGCTCCCTAGGTGGCGCAGCGGTAAAGAATCTACCTACCAATGCGGAAGACTTGGGTTCAATCCCTGGGTCAAGAAGATCTCCTAGAGAAGGAAGTGGCAGTCCACTCCAGTATTCTTGCCTAGAAAATCCCATGAAAAGAGGAGCCTGGCGGGCTATAGTCCACGGGGTCACAAAGAGTCAGACTTGCCTTAGCGACAGCGCACATGGAGAGTGGCTGTTCTAATAGCATGGAAGGATGAAAGCACAGAATGGTATCCCAGCCAACCCATGATGATCCCACACTATGAGTGAAAAATAAACCTTGCTTTTGTGTGTGTGTGTGCGTTTTTTAATATAGTAGGTTTGTTGAAAAGAATATTGGATCTGGAAAAGAATCTTTGGAAAACATGTTCTATCGAGTTTATATAAAGATAGAAACTGGGTTGCGTGAGCGGCCCAGAGCCATAGAACCAGGCCTGGAACCCAGGTCTAGTGTTTTCTGAGGCTCTTGGTGCAACAGCCTCCTGCTTTTGAGCTGTTTTCAGCCTTTTCTTGAGCTTTCAGAGCAAGTCGTTTTGCACATTGACAGGAGCACTTTTCACTGATTCTTGCAGCAAGTCTCTTCCAACGCTACGGTGCCTTCGAACTCCCACCACGCTGCCCGCAGCCCCCATTTCCCAGAGAAAAAGCATTAGCTGAAAAGCCCGGCTCTCGGAATCAGAGTTGGCAGTCAGAGAGCAGCGACTGGGGACGAGCGTTCACACGAGGCTGACGACCTGTCAAAGCCGCCACCGTCTGTCAAGACCTATGAGATCGCAGCCCGCACAGGGCAGGCAAGCAGCTAATGCGCTTGGTCACTCAGCATCAGCCTCAGAGGCGCATGGCGGTTCACCTCGTGAGTGGCCCAGGCTCCAGCATCTCCCAGGAAGTCCTCCCATCGGCAAAGTCCCCTGCTAGATGCTGGAGGGGAGGGAGGCATCCTGCATGGATGATTAAGATGTCATCTCATCACTGGAGAAACTGCTGATCTGCTTGAGAAATGGGGACCGATATAGGAAAGCTCTAGGGATAGGAACCTGCTCGCCATTGCAGGAGACATGAGACTCCAGTTCGATTCCTGGGTCAAGGAGATTCCCTGGAGGAGGAAATGGCCACCCACTCCAGTATTCTTGTCTGGAGAATCACATGGACAGAGGAGCCTGGCGGGCTACAGTCCATGGGGTCGCACAGATTTGGATATGACTGAAGCGACTTAGCATGCACAAATGAGAAGACAAGCACCAAAGTGGTCCAGAGAAGCTTTCCATGTTCTCTGCAAGAATCATTCATGCCAGGATACCCGCACATCAACAGGACCAGACATTCGGAGGAATTTCAACTTCTCAGACTCCGAATGGCAACCCCTTACAGAAGGGGATGGTGGACTTTTGCCATGCCACTAAAAGGCTAGAGGACCTTCCTCCTATAGCTTCTTACTGAAAACTCAGGTGACCTCTGTGCCACTGTACTCAGTCACGTCTAACTCTTTGACCCCATGGACTATAGCCTGCCAGGCTCCTCTGTCCATGGAATTATCCCTGCAAGAATAGTGGAGTGGGTTGTCATTTTCTTCTCCAGGAGGTCTTCCTGACCCAGTGATGGAACTTGCATCTCCTATACCTCCTGCTTCACAGGCGGACCTTTTACCTGCTGAGGCCTCAGGAAGCCCCTCTGTGCCTCTTGTTATTGTTCAGTTTCTCAATTGTGTCCAACTCTTTGAGACCCCATAGACTGCAGCATGCCAGGCTTCCCTGTCCTTCCCCATCTCCCAGAGCTTGCTCAAACTCATGTCCTTTGAGTCAGTGATGCCATCCAACCATCTCATCCTCTGTCATCTGCTTCTCCTCCTGTCTTCAGTCTTTCCAAGCATCAGGATCTTTTCTAGTGAGTTGGCTATTCACATCAGGTGGTCAAAGTATTGGAGCTTCAGCTTCAGCATCAGTCCTTCCAATGAATATTTAGGACTGATTTCCTTTAGGGTTGACTGGTTTGATCTTGCAGTCCAAGGGACTCTCAAGAATCTTCTCCCACACCACAGTTCAAAAGCATCAATTCAAAGAAGGCATTCAGCCTTCTTTGTGGTCCAACTCTCACATCCATACATGACTACTGGGAAAACCATATACAGATCTTTGTTGGCAAGGTAATGTCTCTGCTTTTTAATACACTGTCTAGGTTTGTCATAGCTTTTCTTCCAAGGAGCAAGGGTCTTTTAATTTCGTGGCTGCAGTCACCATCTGTAGTGATTTTGGAGCCACTCATGTCTGACTCTATATAGTCCATGGAATTCTCCAGACCAGAATACTGGAGTGGGTACCTTTTCCCTTCTCCAGGGGATCTTCCCAACCCATGGACTGAACCCAGGTCTCCCACATTGCAGGTGGATTCTTTACCAACTGAGCCAACAGAGAAGCCCAAGAATACTGGAGTGGGTAGCCTATCCCTTCTCCAGCGGATCTTCCTGACTCAGGAATCAACCTGGGGTCTCCTACATTATAGGTGGATTCTTTACCAACTGAGCTATCGGGGAAGCACCCCCTCCCCAACTCCTGAGCCCTCCCACTGGAAAAAAGAAAAAAACACACATACGCTCAGAGCTGGATTTTTCGCAATTGCCACCAGAGGGAGCTCTAAGAACAAGTCTGAATTCTGTTTATGAAGGAAGAGGGGGAAAAGCTCCCCTCTGCTCTCAGCAAGTCCAAGGACCAGTAAAAACCCTCTAGTGGTTTTACTTCACTATGAACTTACGACAGGTACACATTGCAAAATGAATCTGGATCTTTAAATTTACAGAACAGCTGCCTTCCCCCATGGGTTTCCCAAGAATATTTCAGACACAAACGATCCCCCAAAGCACAAGTCCTGTCTTGATATTCTGCCGGAGTGCACTGTCCAGAGGATCAGATGCTAGCATTCTCCCTGTCTGGATTCACAGCCTCTGGAACCGCTCTCCCAACCAGAATCAAACACAGATCCTGTCTCCAACAGCAACAGGAGTGCCAGCCCCACCCCCTCGGGGCCCCTCTTTAACAAGCTACTCCCACGAACATATGATAACACTGATGTGACAGACTGTGTTCGCCAGGCCTTGGAACTAAAGTGGACATGGCTTCCAGCTACTTGATTCCATGTGCCTCCTTTTTTACTGCAGGTCCGCCTCTCGGCTGGGATGGGGACACAGTAGCGTGGTGTTCTGCTTCCAGAAAGAAGTGAGGAGACTCCCCAAGGAGGAGATGCAGCAGCCACATCCAGCAGAATGACAAACCCCACCTGAGATCACTTGTTGATTAGAATAGTTGGTGTTCATGAGGTTATCATCCATATTACCACATGAGGATGCTGCGCCTGCTTTTTTTTTTTTTTTTTCTCAAGATTATTTTGCACCTGCAGAAAGTTCCCTTTTAAAAATGTGTTTGGAGACAGAACTGTGAAGAGGGCTGATGCTTCCGTGGGCCCAAGGGCCTGTGGTTATTGTGCATAAAGAACATAAGGGCCAACCAGAAGGGCAGCGAGGGGTAGGCGGCGGCAGAGGGAAATGGCCCTGACACTCGGGTTTGGGGGTTCAGCACAGATTGCTGTTGTGAGCGCCACACTTGAAGGAGGCTGTAGGCCAACAGGGAAGTGGGTTTGTTGACATGATCAGATGCACTGTTCCTGCTCTCAGAAGACATTAGAGGAGTGGCTACCCTGTGAGTAGATGCCTACTCGGTGTGGCTACCCTGGTGGCTCAGATGGTAAAGAATCTGCATGCAATGCACGAGACCCAGGTCCAATCTCTGAGTCGGGACGATCCCCTGTAGAAGGGAATGGCTACCTACTCTAGTATTCTTGCTGGAGAATTCCATGGACAGAGCAGTGGCGGCTGCTCCTGGAGACGTCTGGAAAGGCTTCCAAGGATAGATGTTGCCTGGGTTTCTCCTGGAAGGCTGATAGATAACTGTCACCGCCACTCTAGGTTCAATGCCAGTTGTCCCCTTGGCCTGCCCCAGCACGTGTTCCCCAAGAAGCACCTTCTGCGTGCTTGCCAAGTCAGGTGACAGGACCAACAGGGGGCTGCTACTGTCCTGGGTCTTATTCCTTCCCTCAGGCCTCAGGTGATATTCACGACTCACACCTGGGGGTGACACTCTTGCCCTCTGAGGTTCTGTGAATAAACAGTGCATTTGAGTTCCTTTTCTTTCTTGCGCATGGTCAAAAGCCCAGACTCTCTTTGAGACAGTGTACCCAGGGTTTTGGTTCAGAGATGAATAGACCCCTTAACTATAGTGTTCATCCACAGATCAGCTTGCCCCTCATCTGAAAAGGCCTAGAACATCCATGCTTTTGGCTTTGTAGCCATGGAATCCTGACTTTCCCAGCCACCATCATGTTCTCTGAATGGTATTTTATGGTTTGCAAAATGCTTTCACTTTCCTTGTATTATCCCCATTAGACAGATGAGGAAACTGCGGTTTGCCAGCATCCAAAAATCTGGTGAATCAGGAACCATATTACAAATCTGTAGAAGTGAAAGTCTTGAAATCAAAGTATTGATTTTACAAGTTTACTTCATGGAGGAAATAATGCTAATCAGAGATACTTCATATTGATCAAGGAGCTGTGCCTGAGTTTGCAAGACTCTCTGTGTAAGTATCTGGATTCCAGAACCCACATAACCTGGTGCTGCCACTAGAATGCCGATGCTCTAGGAAATACCTTGTGTTCAATTTCACATCTATGGTGGATGTCTTAGGTTTTGCTATCCATCACCCTGTCTGCTTCCTGATACCTCGATTTTGCTAGGAGAGACCACTCTCTCTATATTCAGAATGATGTGTCACCAGTGTCCAGAATGGACATGCCATTCAGACTTGGGCGCTTGGAGCTTTGCTTTCTCTTGGCCCAAGTGATTGGTTAAGGCATGAGCACACGGCCCAGTCAGAAGCTCAGAGACTCCTGCTGGGATCATTAAGGGCCTGCTGCTGCTGCTAAGTCACTTCAGTCGTGTCCAACTCTGTGTGACCCCAGAGACGGCAGCCCACTAGGCTCCCCCGTCCCTGGGATTCTCCAGGCAAGAATACTGGAGGAGGTTGCCATCTCCTTCTCCAATGCATGAAGGTAAAATGTGAAAATGAAGTCACTCAGTTGTGTCTGACTCTTAGCGACCCCATGGACTGCAGCCTACCAGGCTCCTCCGTCCATGGGATTTTCCAGGCAAGAGTACAGGCCCTCTCTTTCACAGTACTTAAACCTGGTAGGATGCAGGCTTGGAGGATCCGGCAGCAAGCTTGTCACCATGAGGCACCCAAGAAATAGAGAGTACCATTGGTCTCTGGAGATAATTATGTCTGAAATGAGTATTTTTCTAGACTTTTTTGTTATGTGGTCCAATAAAGTCCTTTCATTTCTTAGGTCAGCTTTGAGTTGGCTCAAAGGTCCTATCCACATTCCTTTTCTAGATAATGGGCTTTGTCTCTGTTCTTCTTGTCAAGTCACATGGTTGAAGACTCTGGCTACTCATCCCTTGGCTGAACGAGTTGATTCATGGAATGAGGGCAAACTGTAATACCCCAGTGAAACCAGCCAGGCATCTTGCTTGATCCCCATTTATTTGTATAAGGATACATTGTGTTTTCTTCACAGCAAGGCCTGTTGTGTCTTCCAGTCTGCACCTGGAGCCGGTTGCCCTGTTTACAAAATGAAAGGGACAGAACAAATAGTTTCTTAAAAGGTCCACTGCAGCTAATGTTCTGTTGCCCACTTAAACATTCTTTAAGAAAACACGGAAAACAGTCCTTATCAAGGAAGTGTGGCCTGTGATCAGAGGGCTTTGGCATTTGGGAAAAGCCTGAGGTTTCTGGAAAATGTCACTGATGAGGATGTGCTTACAGACTCTCCATTTACAGTAACCTTTGAACCTAGAAATGTCTCAATTTGGGGGAATAAATGAGAATAAGCATTGAGGTGGGTCTGTGTGGGGCATATTCTTTGTCTGAGGCCTCAGATCTGTAAGCAAACGCTACCCAGAAAGCAGCAGAGGCAGGTCTCTTTCAGGAAAAACTTCTTCTTGTACCGAGGTTCCCGGAAAATTGCGTTTGGAGAGCTAAGAAGCTTGGCCGTGAGTAACTTGCTTGTAAATAGCCCTGTTAGTTGGTCCACATTGTGCTTTTCATTCCACCAGAGCCGAAGGTGGCGTTCCTTTTGTTTATAGTATTAGTGTTATATTATTGGTGATCTCATTGTTCTTGTTTGTGACATGTTTACCTCGGTGGGACAGTTATTGTGGGAGGCACGTCGGGGGCCAATCTACCCACCAAACCTGCAGAACTAAAGAAAAAGACGCCAATCTGTCCTGCGGGGTGCACATTACTCCTCTCTTGGATTGTTAAAGTCTAATTATAGGCTGCTGATCCCAGTTAGAACCATTTATAAGCCTAAACACTGTTCTGCAGTGTCTTTTGCCAAAAGGTGTGTTTCATTCTTATTGTTGTGTAAAACGTAACATTTGCGCATTTGGGAACAGGTTAGTGTTCACTTGGAAAGTCAAAGGGAAAACAGGCTAAATATGACTCACAAGCGGGATGAGGGAAAGCAATAGACCTTGATGTTTATTATGAGGAATTTCAGAAATCTCAGGACTATCGCGCTCTCCTTGCAGATCTCAGCTCAAGTGCTATCTCCTCTGGGAAGCTCTCCCTGACTGCTCATCTCATGTTCTTGGGACAGCAGATGTCTCCAACCTTCTCCCGGCCCAGCTGCCTGGCATTTGTCCCATTCCATATGACTGTGTGGACTGACTGTATCTTTCCACTAACTAGAAGGCTGCCTAGCATGATGCTTAGCATTTAGTACACATACTGTGCAATGTGTGTGTGCTGTGTTATTTGAGAATACTGAGTCGTGTTCCAGAAGACAGCAAACAGAAACGGATGGATGAAACTCATAGGAAGTGTGCTGGTAAGCAAGTCAGTAGACAATGAAACATAAGCAAAATTCATAGGAAGTGTTCATTCTAGAGCAGGGGTCACAAGTATCTTGAGGGACATGGCAGAATTCACTTGCAGGTAAATCAGCAATATGCAGGATATGGTAAAGATGGAGAGAAAAAAAAAATAGTGCAGAACAAACCAGAGTCCTAAGTACAAATAGAGATAAAAAGACCAAGTAATAAGGTACGATCATGCCACCTTAGAGCTGGTAGCTATGTAATCCTCTAAACCAGCCACTCACGGGTGATGTCCACTGTGGTCCCAGCTGTGTTCTGCCCATAATGCACAGTTAAACCTGCAGATGTTCTGCAGACTAACAGTAGAGCTCCTGCTGTTAACTAGGCGAACTTGACTGTGAAAGTGTGTGTCGCTGCCTTGGGCACCTTCTGTCTGTTATCTCAGTACCCACCTCCAACTCTAGTCCCTATAACCACATCATCAAGGAGGAACTGAGAAATCTATATGCAGGTCAAGAAGCAACAGTTAGAATTAGACATGGAACAATGGACTGGTTCCAAATTGGGAAAGGAGTATGTCAAGGCTGTGTATTGTCACCCTGCTTATTTAACTTATATGCAGAATGCATCATGCAAAATGCTGGGCTGGATGAAGCACAAGCTGGAATCAAGATTGCCGGGAGAAATATCAATAACCTCAGATATGCAGATGACACCACCCTCATGGCAGAAAGTGAAGGAGAAATAAAGAGCCTCTTGATGAAAGTGGAAGAGAGTGAAAACTTTGGCTTGAACATTGAAAAAACTAAGATCGTGGCATCCAGTCCCATCACTTATGGTAAATACATGGGCAAACAACGGAAACAGTGACAGACTTTATTTTGGGGGGCCTCAAAATCACTGCAGATGGTGATGCAGCCATGAAATGAAAAGATGCTTGCTCCTTGGAAGAAAAGCTATGACCAACCTAGACAGCATATTAAAAAGCAAAGACATTACTTTGCTGACAAAGGTCTGTATAGCCAAAGCTATGGTTTTTCCAGTAGTTATGTATGGATGTGACAGTTGAACCTTAAAGAAGGCTGAACACAGAAGAATTGATGCTTTTGAACTGTGGTGTTGGAGAAGACTCTTGAGAGTCCTTTGGACCACAAGTAAATCAAACCAGTCAATCCTAAAGGAAATCAGTCCTGAATATTCATTGGAAGGACTGATGCTGAAGCTGAAGCTTCAATACTTTGGCCACCTGATGTGAAGACCTGACTCATTGCAAAAGACCCTGATGCTGGGAAAGATTGAAGGCAGGAGGAGAAGGGGACGACAGAGGATGAGATGGTTGAATGGCATCACTGACTCAATGGACATGAGTTTGAGCAAGTTCCGGGAGTTAGTGATGGACAGGGAGGCCTGGCATGCTGCGCTCCATGGGGTCGCAAAGAGTTGAACATGACTTAGCAACTGAGCTGAACTGAACTTACTATAGGGGGCAGGGAGAAGGGGACATGAACATGATATATTACGTAACCCACAATTCTGCAAGTGGTCCTCTCCACCTTCTTCTATCGGATCATATTGTTGCTAACCTACCCCATCTCTTTTTATCTTCCTTCTCCCTGTGTGTTTTCAATTTATCCAATAATTTGTGAGATTAAAGCATCTTAACTTGGTCTGTGTGCCTTTCTATTGTGTCACCTCCAGAAGAGCTTGCCTGGTAGTGCATCTGGAGGCTAATTTCTTTAAAACACATTGAAAGAGTGTATTGTGAATTACCTACCACGACTGCTAATTAGGGTGAGGGGTAGGGTTAAACTGCTTTCTGAATCTAGCTACAAAAAAGCCATTTCGTTGCCATTCAACCATTATCCATTGTATTAACTGTTAAGAACAACTCAGGGACAGGAAAACAGCCATGGAGCTCACAGCAGAAGGAAGACAATCTGATGATTGCACGGATAAACGTGAAGTTTTAACAGTGATAAGTCGTCATGAAGAGAAAGTGTATGGTCCTCTGAGAGCATATGACAGGGGAATCTGGCCTGTTCAGAGAAGGCAGGAGTTAACCAAACAAAGGGAAAGATGACTTGTGTAAGGCCACATTTGGGATGACCGAATCCACTCACTCAGCAGCCAGCATGGACCCTGAGTAACTGGCCGCTTCTTGGGTGCAAGAGTACAAAGGAGAAAGACCAGCTCTGCCCCAAGGCAGGCATAAGAAAACACTTAGGCTTGGGAAGGTCCTTAGAGAGCCCTAGGGTCCCAACTCCCAGCCTTGTTGATTCTCATTGATGCAAGCTTCCACCCCACCGAATGGTCATTTGTGAGTTCAGCCCTCCCAGGATTAAAAACTCACTTTTAACAGTATCTCTGCCCCAGTCTCATCCTTGAGTCCAAGTCAAATCCAATTTTCAAACCTTCACTAGCTTAAGTCTCATTGAACTCTTGGGCTTCCCAGGTGGCGTTAGTGGTAAAGAATCCACCTGCAAAGGCAGGCTAGGTAAGAGACATAGGTTCCATCCTTGGGTAGGAGGATCCTCTGGAGGAGGGATGGCAACCTGCTCTAGTAGTCTTGCCTGGAGAATCCTACACACAGAGGAGCCTGGTGGGCTACAGTCCATAGGGTTGCAGAGTCGGATCCAACTGCAACTGAAGAGACTTAGCAAGCATGGAACTCTGGCTTTAGGAGAAACAATCAAGATACAGTTACCTGCCTAGTCTAAACTTTACACGTATGATTTTTAATCTTTAAGACAGCCTGTAACATAGAAACATAGAAACATAGTTTTCTCTACTGCAACAGAGAAAACTGGTACTTAGAAGGTAATTTGCCCAAGTCAGCTATTATGTGACAAAATCAAGATTCAAATTCAGGTCATTCTGACACCAGACATGAAACCCACAGGAAACCCAGGGAGCTCTAACCAGGATTTTCGGCTAAAATGCAGGTTGCTGAGTTTTTGAACGCTCTCAAGGGCGTTTTTCTCCAGATTCTTGTTGGAATGAGTCATCTCTCTCCATCGCGTCTTCCTGGTGGGATTTGGAGGGAGAGAAACTGCTTCACACAGAGATATGGGCAGATAGCATCGGGGACATTCATGTGACCGGCGAGAAGGCCGTGGAATATGTGCCTTTTCGGTTCACAGGATCCGGGCAAGGGGCGGTGGACACGAGGTTGTTGAGCAGGGACGTTTTCTTTTGAAAATCAAGATGAATACGGTTTTCCTTCACTCCTGAATTAGGTGGATGGGTGGATCTTTTTTCTTTTTCTCAACCATAGCGCTGGCCTGCGAGGGGCCTAGCGTCCAGTGAAGGCCGGCAGTGGGGTGGGGGTTACCTGGCATCAGTGGTTTCTATTCAGGGAGGACCAGGCCCTCTGCTGGGGTAAGTGGAGGGGCTTGGGCCAAAGGCTCGCCCGAGCCAGTCAAGGAAAGCCGCGAGCGTCTCTCGGACCGTCTCTGGGGACAAGTAGCCACCTCCTTGGGAGATGGAAGAGTGGGAGAGGCGGGTGAGGTTGCTCGGTTGGTCGGGCGGAGGAGGGGACCGGGAGCTCGGAGGGATCAGCCCGGAGCCACCAGGGAGACCAGTGCGCGCGGCTTCCTGCCGCCAGGGGGGCGCCTCGCTCAGCGCGGCCGACGCCGGGGCTGCGCGCCGGGCAGAACAGGGGAAGGGTGGGCGGGGTGCTTGCGATCCAACGAAGCCTGGGCCCCACCAGAAAACTCACTCCGACGAGCGCTGGTGGCGCCCTCAACTCGGCCCCACGGGAGGGCAGGGGTTAGGACAGAGAGTAGGGGGCCCTGGGGGCGGCCTGGAAATTGACCGTGACTGGGGCGTGGAGGGTGGGGAGAGGGATGAATGCGGGACGTGGCTCCCAGGAGGCAATCGTCAGATATTTACCGACTGGGGAGCGCGAGGACTCCCATCGCAGGGAGCCGCTGGCCCCGGAACCTCATGGTCAAGTCCATTCCATAGCTGACTGCCGGAGCCCTGCGCCGCGACATCCGGTTACACGCAGTATACTCTCCGCACCCCAACCCCGGGTCCTCGAGACCTTGGTTTAGGGTGAGGAAGCCAGGGAGATTTCGCGCGGCGTGGGTACCCGGAAGCACCCCAGCATCCCGGATCCGCGCGCCTGCACCTCCCGGGGACGCAACAGGCGTGGCCTCACCTGTTTTCTGGACCGTCTGGACCGCTTGATCTCAATTTCCAGGGAGGGGAGAGGTTTCCTCCCCGAACTTTTGTCCGGATGCTTGGGTGGGTCACTCTGATCCGAGATCGCCTAGGGTACTAGAGACCGAAGCAGACTCGATCAAAGGGTCTGAGGATACTCCAGAACTAATTAATTGAGTGAAAATTCGCGTCAAGGCCTGAGATTCCCGGGAGCCCGCCCTCAGCTTCCGTAGGCGCCAACGCAGGGAAAAGGAAACTGCAGTTTAAAGAACATAGCCACTCCGGTGTTCTTGCCTAGAGAATCCTAGGGACGGCAGATCCTGGTGGGCTGCCGTCTATGGGGTCGCACAGAGTCGGACACGACTGAAGCGACTTAGCAGCAGCAGCAGCAGCATGAGTGGAAACGGAAGAGCAAAAGCCTTTGCTTGCTAATGTCACACCAGAAAGGGCTTAGCCTCTGAAAACAACAGCTGTGTGATCGTGAGCAAGTCACCCCGCCTCTCTGAGCTCAGTTGCCTGCTCTGTAAAATGGAGATTTGAAAACGTAACTACTTCTGTCCCATCACTGTGAAGATGAAATGGGATAGTGAACGTGAAGCTCTTAGCCCTGTGTCTGATGCAGGTTAAGGCTGGGTGTGTGACACGTGTTAGGCCAAGGTTCTCAACACTAGAAGCTGTCATAAACGGGATGACTAGCTTCCCAGAGCCGAGAGGAGTGAGCTAAGTCCTCCCTTTGAGCAAAGCCTGGGCCCTGGTGGAAGACACCCAGGAAGCGTGGGGACCCAGGGCACAGCCTTCAGGGCTATCGCTGCTCTGTATCCACCTCTCCTGTGAGCACATACTCGAAGAACATTATCTCACTTCTCACAACCTCCCTGAAAAAGTAGCAAGGAAAGAGCTGTACAGAGAGGCTGAAGGTCTCAAGGTCACACCATCTGCAGGTGACCAAGCTGGAACCCAGAGTGGACCTGGTCTGAACTTCTCTGTGTCCAGTGATCTAAACACCGACCTCTCACCAAGCCCTAGCCTCAAGCAGGGGCCCAGTCCTCCAGCTGGTGGTGGGTGTCTTGAGGCTGGTACCCACACCGGGCACCAGATGCCCAGTATGGGTTGGAGAAGAGGGCAGTCTTCCTCCAGGCACCTGCAGGAAGGCAGGGCTGTTGAGGACCCATAGGAAGGGGGCAAACTGGGCAGGACTCTGGGCCCTCCTGAGCCACACCCTGAGGTTCTGAATGGGTCACCTGATACCCACCCATCTGTCCCACTTCGGGGTTCTGAGAAGACCGTGACCCTGCCTCCGCTTTCTTTCTTCTCCAGAAAGCCCAGATGCCAGAAAAAAAAAAAAAAAAAGCCCAGGGAACTGGTGTTTATTAAAAGAATGAACCTTCTCAATCCTAAATGAGTCTCCATATACGCAAGGCTTCCCCGCTCACACAGGCCTGCAGTGAGGCCTCCTGGCAGCCCTCACATCTCAGCTGACACTTGGGTGCCAGAGTCACACCGGGGGCCTGGTTTCGGCAGCCTGGTTTCGGGGAGTCCTCTTTGGCAAGGTGAGTGCTTGGGGCGGGGCGGGAAGGAAGGCTTTATAGCTCCGCAGGAGAGCTCTCTTGAGGCCTCCTGGGAGCTTCTAGAAGAGGGCTTGTGGCCTAAAAAGGAGAAAAAGGTTAGCCCCAGCCACCGCCTAGTGGGGCAGTTTTGGCGCGAGATACCAGGGGGCAGTGCTGCGCAGCGAATGTGGCCGAACCCCAGCTTGCCTCCGATTCTCCGACTCCCCTCCGGTCTCTCAAATCTGCTGCAAAGCTGCACCTAGAGTGCTCCTGACCCCAAAAGGCCCCTCGCCCCAACCCGCTAAAGAGGGCGCGTTCCTCTTTCTCCTCGAGCGGAGCTCCGTGCAGCCGTCCTGAATGTCTTTGCTCGGTAAAGACTGCCACCTGGTTGGTTTTCCACTACTGATTTGGTCCCCAAGAAGCATAAGCTGGGGCGGCGGAGTGCCCCATCGGGTTTTTTTTCTTCAGGCCTTGCAGGTCAACAAAGGAGGTTGGAGTGGGGTGGTGGGCAGCCCGCAAAAATGCAGATGCCACTTTGAGAGCAAAGGAAAGGGCCGATAGCTTTCCATCGCATCCTGGATTAGGTAGAAATTGGTCTGAGTAAAGGTCAGCTGAAAGGTGGAGTCCCACTCTTGGTCATGTTGGAGCCAACCCAGAGGGATGAGGGTGGAAGGGCTGGATCTTTAGCACAGGACCCAGTTCCCAGGCCCACCCCACCCCCAGATTCTGTGCTGTATGGAAAAAATGTCTTTCCTTCTAGCCTAGAGGAGGCTGTGTTCGAATTTAAACCTGCAAATGCAGGGGGTAGAGAGGGCCCGGTGACACTCAGGGGCTCTTCCTACTCTGGAGACTATGAATTCCACTCCCTGTCCCGTGGAGGAGGAAAAGGTCTCGCCAGGGAGCTCCCTGGCCAAGTGTGCACCCAGGGAGCTTGGTGAAATACAACGTGAACATGGTTTTCTCTTTGGGCTCGGCCTGCTCTTGCTGGGATTTTTGTTTTTGTGTTTCTCTCTTTTTACTAATAGCCGTTGTGCAATAAATAAAATTAAAAGGCAGCTGCATGTCAGCGTTTGAATGCTGTTTGTTCTTTCAAGAATTCACACTTTAAAATTGCTTTCTGTGAGCCTAGAGGAAGAACTTATAAACCACCGTTATGTAATTTGAAACCATCAATAGCCCCGCTTTAAGATTGTCTTTATTGTGGGAAGTCAAGGTAATGATTTTGTCGCTGTCTAATTTCATCCCAATGTACAGCATCGCTTTTATAGCCTTTCAAAGGTAAGTGAAAGGCGTCAATCTGGGACCCTTTTTGTGGCCGATTAACAGTTTAAAATGGTTTTCTAACCCTGTCACAACTATTGGGCTGATAAACAGGATTTCTGCAGAGGCATTAGAAAGTCTGTAAATAGATCATTTTTAAAAACTCAGGCAATTCTGCCGTTCCTCTGGCAAAAATAAAACATAAGTCCACAGGGTGGTGTGCTTGTGTCTCACCTAGAAGAGGTAGTTATAAGCGACTTCTCAGGAGCTGTTTGTGTCCTGTTTATTATAATGATGATGATTGCTGCCATAATCTTAAAAGAAAGTGAACAACAAGCTGACGACACAGGGGTGGAAATCAATGGCTTGGGCGCACCGCATTGACTCTACCTTATTGTAGGAAATGTCCTTCCGTTAATCACGGGCAAAGCCGGGTGCCGCTGCAGACCATCTTTGACGTAGAACCATCAAAATAGAAAATCCGATTTTGTTGCAAGGGTTCGACAGAAGAAAATATTTTACATGGACAGTGCTGGGACAACTGCGGGAGAAACGAAGGAAATGAAGGCAAACTAGACGCACAGGGTGACCCATCGGTCACCTTTCATTCCCTAATATTTTCAATAGAAGCAAAAAGACAAACTGGGCAGAGACCTTTTAAAAAAAGTTTAGGCCCAGTCCTACTTTAAGTTTATTCACCCGACGCCGTTGTGTTTCTCAGCTGCATCAGAGATCTCCAACTCCTGGCCCCTGGTCGCACTCCCAGGCAGATAGCCCTACTCCCCCGGGTCACCTGAGGATTCCCTTTGGGTGCGGGCGCGGCTTCCTTCTCCAAGAGGAGGGGCTAGTTCCCCGAATTCAAAGCGAAGGAGACATTAGAAGTAGCGATGAAACTGTCAAGAGGCACAGCCTGGCACCCACTCCAGCAAGTCACCGGGGGAGGAGACACCCCCGAACCTGGAGCGCACCCCCAAGAAGTTTCTTTGGCGCCGCTGGCGGAAAACTTGGACTGCTGTGCCTTCCCCGCGGCCCCCCCGCTGTCCCCTGCACGGGGTTTGGGGAGTTTAGGTCCCTGGGGAGGAAAGGGCGAGAAGGAGCCTCTGGGTTGGCTAAGGATGCGGCCGCCGTGGAACCGGTGCCCGGCCTCTATCCTCGCGGCCCGAGGCAGGGCCCGACGCCGAGGTGAGGTCGCGGGGAGGGCGGACGAGCGAGCACCACTCGTCCGCGAGGGGTCCCCCGGCGCTCCGAGCCGTCGGCGCGCAGGGAAAGTCGAGGCGCGCAGAGCGCCTCCCTCTCCGCTCGGCTCCAGGGTCCCGCGTGGCGATCCGCACCAGGTCCCGGAGGGCGTCGCGACTCAGAACCGGGGGAGGCGGTGAGGGGCACCTCCCCGGGCCCGGACCGAGACCGAGGAGGGCAGTTCACGCCCAGCGGTCGCCAGCGACACGCATAACCTGGAGTTCGACTTGCATCTTCATCCCCGGCTCCCTGGCCTGGCCCGCAGGGATCAGGGAGGCCCCAAGTGGCCTTGCCTCCTCCCCTTCTGCAAACACCAGCGCCTGGTAAAACGGGCCACCCCATCCAGCCTGGACAGCCACCCGGCCGCGGGCTGCCCCCGCCGCGGCTCAGTCTCCGCGGCTGGTGCAGATCCCTAGTAGAGCCTGCGAGGAAGGCGGACAGAGCTCAGCATCCCGGCGGCTCCTGCCTCTGGGAAGCTGCCACCTGGGAGGGGAGGGGGCGGGCAGTGGGCCGTGGAGGCCGAGCCCGGGGACCCAGTTCGGCTGCCGAGGGCGCGGCCCCGGGCTGAGCGGCGCGCTCAAACGGAGCCCGGTCCGGGCCCTCTGGTTACGGACGCAGCCCGAGTGCCGCCCTGCCTCTTCCCCGGCCCTCTTCTGGCGGCGTTCTCCGCCTTGGACATTTCCTTTCCCTCCTGGGGTTTCCACCCCCCTGCTTCTCTCTCTTACTCTGTTCTTCGCTGACTCCTCTCCTCCCCACCTTGTCCCCCCGCCCCCTACGCTGCAGCAGATCGCAGAGAGAGCCCCAAACAACCCTCATAAAACCAATAAACTAAAAATGTAAGCCCTGCCCAGATCCTTGTGCGCATCCTGTTGCTTCTAGAAGACAAATCGACACCGGGAGGATTTGGGTCTGCTTCCTCGAGAGGCCAGAAAGCTTTGAAACACACTAAGTCTGGAGACAGTTGGCTGTTTTCTTAGCATCTCTGCAGCGGCTGAGGATTTCTTTCTTCATCCTCAGGCACCCCCAGCCCAGGGACGTTAGCCCATTGCACAGATGGAGGACTTGGCGCTGGGAGGTAACCCCAACTATTATCCACTTAATGTTTCATGTGATGGATTTCAGTCCTCTGAATATGATCTCTACCTCCCGTTTTCCATTCCCCTCGGTTTCTTGACATTTTCTTGGCCGATTTAAGCAGCAGAAAGAAGAGAGGGCAAAGATAGCCCTGAATCAGTCAATAGAATGAAACAGCAGCCTTGAATTTCAGCCACATAACTACCACAAATGAAACTGTGTTTGTGAAAATCTATAACACTAGCTATGTAATCTGGACACAGTCATGGGGGAGGGGGCGGGAAGGATACTGCACAGGTTAAAGTGATTTTACAATTGCTTCCATATTTTTAAAATATTTGTCAGAATTGCTGAGAGGACTTTTCCCAAATACAAAGATGAATGTTTCAACTTGGAAACTTCAGCCTATGCCTTAGGCGTTGGCAGGCAGGCTACACTTATCAGAAATCGCTTTTAAAATGTATATGAAAGTGATCGAAATTTGTTTCCTTTTTTTCAAAAAGTCTCTGAAGTTGAAAACTTTCCACCTTTACCAAATACACTTTCCTAAAACTCTAAAACAATTTTCATGAACTTTTCCTTAGAGAAATTACACCTTAAATATAATATTTCTGGCAGCACTCTTTAAGAAACAGGAGTTGGAGCACAACATTCACAACCATCAATTTCCTGCCAAATTCTTTGAATTGAACATGTCTGGGTACCTGGACCTTCCTCTTCTGGAAGCAGAATTATCAGGCGGGAAGTTTTGCCTTCCTGGAGAACTCTGCTTTATGGCAAGTCCAGAAGAAATGCAAGTTTTTGCATGCCTATTAGGGTGGACAAGATTTTGGACTTGGCATCAGTGTAAAATCCAGCAGATATTTTGGACATGCTGACAAAATGAGGAAGATGCAAAATCTAGCCAGATGCATGGAGGAAGAAGACAAAATTCCAATAATCCCTTGCTTTACAGGATGCACTCAGATGCTGAAGAGGCAATGAGATCAGACTTGTCCTCAGTGTTTTTGTATCTTTCTGTTTATTACCAATTTTCATTCCTTTTCCGGAGCTTGTTTTGTTTAGCCAGCTCTGAGCACCAAGGATTTACCGGAAAACTGATTGCTTTGGTTTCTCCCTATATTGTTGGTAACAATTTGAACTGAGTCTGCCTAATCCAAATGCTTATACTCTAATTTTGTTCTTTAACAACTAGATCTTCAAATTAAAGAGTTTTTCTGTCCCTACAAATTTTTACTTTTCCCCTCTTTATTCCTGTACTTCAGACTAGCTCTCCTTGCTTGTTATTCTTCCCCATTTATTCTTTTCTCACTTGATGTTTCTATGATGGTGATTTATGTTACTGAACACATTTTCAAAACACTTTCAAAATTAACTGCTGCCTTTTCTCACCCACTGGAGTATCATTTAACCAAGGAGCCATAGTCAACCCAGGAAGGTAGAAAAATGAGAAAATCATGAACAAGTGACTGAGGGCAAAAACATCTTCTCCTTCAGGTTTTTTAACAAGGTGTCTTTAAATTAGAAATATTGGATTAATTACTGTAAGACAAATGTAAATTGTCATTGCTATTGGATATTCACATCCAGAGTTCTTTTCTACTAGCAACACTATAAAAACACAAATAGTGGCCATGCAAAACATCAAAATGTTGTGTGTCTAACCCCAAATGCCTCGTTCCTATAACTGACAATCTCTGGCATTCTTCTTTGTAGGAAAACCTGTACATAGAGGAAAAGGAAGAGTTGGAAGGACACCCTGACAACTGATACAAAATAATTCTCTTGTTGAAACACTTGAAGGGAATTCCAGCAGAACAAATTAGTATTTCCACGATCTGTGTCTACCCCAAGAAAAGGGAATTTGGGATGGGAGTGGAAATGGCAGTTATCGGGAAATGAAATGCTTGCTAAGAATTCTAAGCAAGTCAATCACCAGACCAGGCAGGAGTTGTTCTTTTAAAAAAAAAATTTTCCACTTCCCATTTGTTTTACCCAATTTAAAATTTTTTCCCAAGAAAAAAAAATACGCTTGTAAAATGTCTCAGTAACAGCGAAGATGAATTGGACCGCAACTTTTGAATGCCACGCAGCTTTAATGGAGATTGTAGAAGTTTGTGGATTGAAAGAATAGTGCCAGCTTGCATTCAGACAGACTATTTTCCATCTGTGTGGTAGAGTTTGAACTGTATTTGCTACAAAAGCTTCAGTTGGCTGAGGGACGACTTTGACGCTGAATTTTCATTTATTTTTTTGGTTTCAAATGTGCAAGGATATTTGTTATTTTCCAAAATGTCCAATTTTCTATCATTTCCACTTTTTATCCACTTTAAATTATGTTTTGAGATGCACATTAGAGATTCTCTACATTTAATATGATTTTACAGGGAAAAAAAGAGAGAAAAGGAAGGTTCTGACTTTCTATGCCAGAGAAATGAGCTATTCGTTTTTGTCTTCAGACATCTCTGATTAATACTCAAAAAATAAAGGTGTTCTCACATGCGGAACTTTGCTGGCACAAAGTCCACCAGTGTGATCAGCAGCCCTGAAATGGGAGGTGCTGAGGGTGGGATGTGGGGGCAGGGAGGACTCATCTGGTACTGATGCGCGATGCAGGGATTGTTTTTTATGGAAAGCCTGTTTTGTCCAGCAGCTGGTGAAATTCAAAATGGTCCCCAAAGCCTGTCTCCGAAGCCAGTAATTTAGAAGCAGGAGAGCCAGTTAGCCCCCGGAGCTTGCTTCCCCACTCAGCGACACCCCAGCCCAGAAAGCCTCCAAAAGCAAGACTTTTCTAACCAAAGGGAAGCTGCTGGGAGGGGCTGGGTTCCAGGATCAACAGTTTTTGCGTTAAAAAGAAGGTAGCAGTTCAGCTCCTTGTTTGTTTTTGCTGAGCACCTCGGTTTAGCCTCCGCAGTTCCCCAGCAGCAGGAGACCATTACCAGGGACAATGTCCTATTCCATTGTCATCGTCTCCTACAGAACTAAAACAATGCTCTGTTTGGCCTCCCAGGCGAGAGGGATTTGCTCTGCTCTTCCTGAAGCAAAGTTTCCGACTGAGTTTCTGACCTAGTCACTTGATATTCTGCAGGGATACCTGGGGACAAATTTTTTAAAAATCCGCTGTCTTGTGTTTTGTAATTTCATTCTCTGAGAACAGCCCAGAAACTCGATTCTCAATCAAGAGGACTCCCACCGTGGCTAAAGGAAGATTTGCTCAAGCTGCATGGACTCTATCATTTAAATCAGCTAGATAGGATTTACTTATAGTTGTCTCATTTATCTTTTGTTTTGTATTATTGAATAGCAAACCCCTAAAAGATTTTCTAATATTGTATTATTGAATATCAAACCCCCAAAAGTTAGAAACTGCAGAATCTCAAATATTTTCCACTGGGCCATTGTGTTTCCTGTCTGCTCACTTTATACATATAGACACATAGATACATATATGTCTGTGTGTCTACATATATATATATATATAAATTACGATATGTCAAGATTTCTAACATTCGTGACAAACACTGATAAACATTAATCCTTTGGAGCTATTTTGTCATACTTGAGATCTTCTATGAAAGTGAAACAAGCCCACAGAATTGAAAAAAACCCTCTGCCATAGGCATCTCTCTTTTCACATATCCCCACACAGGTCTATCGCCCTAAGTGTTTTCACCCGGAAAATGTTATGAAACTTAAGGCAGTTCTAGTGGCAGAAAGACTTGTCTGTCCTGGAGCTAAAGAGTCAGTAGGACACTTAAGACTGTTTGGCCTTGGACCTGAGGCAAGCTAATTGTCGGCATCACTCCAGTAGTTGTCATCCATTTATTACGTGTTTAGCTATGAGTAACCTAGGAAGCGCAAAACATAACAGCTGCTTATAATCAAAGTATGATTGGCCAAGACAGGCAACCTGAGGAGATTGAACCTCATGCTAATGAGGCCAAGGTCGTATGCTTATTTACTTTGCTCTGAGATGGTAATGAGTAGTCCCTGTCTCCAGCAACCCCGGGCTGGATCTGTGCAAACCTACCTTCACATGGCTAGCACAGAAACAGCTCAGAGCCTAGGTCTTACTGGAAAGCGAGAGAGCCATTGGAGGAGATGAGATGGCAAAACGTTTAAGAGTCGGGGCTCCAGAGACAGACAGACCTGGGTTTGCATCGTGACTCCCTGTTTGCTTTTTTGGTGACCTTGAATAAGTTACTAACCACTCTTGAGCTTCTGTTGCCTTGTTTTTAAGAATACAGAAAATAAGGATAATAGTGCTCTATTATTTGTTAGAAAGCTTAAATGACAAGTTGCATGTAAAGCATTCAGCACTCAGTGATCATCAGTATTATCTGTGTATACACTGAGCATCCAAGACCCAACCCTATCGTTCTTTCTAATCTTTTCCCTGTCACTACAAAGACCGTCAATTCAAGGATATTGTGGTCACGTGTTTTACTTCTAGACCATAAGAGACTTGTCATATACAAATAAAGCTTCACTAATTGGCCTATACATTTATGGACACATTCTGCAAACACAGTAGTCTTCCCAGTCTTGATTCTTGTATTTTTATGAGAGTTGAGAAATCCAAGATTTTCTGGTTTTTATAGATAGGAGCCTTGAAGCAGGAATAAATTGGAGTGTTCAAGTGGAGTATATCAAGACTGACCAAGAGGTGAGATCATTGACATCAACATATTTTCCTTAAAATACCAGTCATGTAACAAAATTTACCCTTCATAAGAGCCACTGGACATCCACGAGACCTTTTTCAAGAAACTTCTGCTGTATGAGCTGATTGGTGACATACAAGTTTTCATTTCCCTACTGATGTGCTGAGACACTGAGAAGCCTATGAACAAATACCCTCCAGCTTTTTGGGAGATAATTTTTCTAAGGTTATGGCTATCTTTTATACCCTTCTCCATGGCAGTCCCTAGTCCTAAATTTACTGATTCTGAAATGTTATACTTAGAAGGTCATGCTTTCCTGACTACACTGGTTGGTTTGTAATATGATCCCACTGCATTTTACTAGACATATGTTACATTTGCAGGAAGTCCAGGATTATGCCAACAAGCACACTGGATAACCCCTATGGTTTCTTACAACTATTCTGAAAATTTCTTTACTTTGCTTTTTTAAAGCAAAACTGTGCCTAGAATGCAAAGTCATGGGTTCTGATCTCTTAAGCGCTTTCTTGATTACTGGTTTGGGGCTCACTGGTTCTGTTCTCTTTAGATCCAATTCTACATCTTTTCTCCTGTGTTACCCGTGAAACCACCCATCACATGAGCTGCTTTCCCGTCATCATTGTTTCTTTGACTAAAGCCTGAGTCCCATAATCTCACTGCACTGGCCACAGCTTCAGGGAAGAGATCCCTGCTCTCAAGAACTTATAGTCTAGTTATGGGGACACATGTGCTTGAAAAGAGAACTAGCAGCAGAAAGCAAGACAAGTATGGGATGAAAATGTAGTCAAGATGGTAAGTGCTGTGGCACACTGCACTTGGAACCTCACTTTGCTCATTTGAAAAACTGGAGGTAATCCTCGAAGGTCAGCCTCTCTCATGGGATTTCAGTGAAAACCAGAGGACACGTCTACATGGGAAGCTTTCCGTCAACCACAAATCAAATGTACAGAAGAGGAGTGAGCGTTGTTAAAGCGTAAGATGCAGGAAAATAACAGAATTCTTATTAAACAGTAAAAGGTTTAATGACAAATGCCAGATTCAACAGCATGGCAGTATGGTTCTATCTGGAGTAGGGATAAGGGTAGGGAGTACAATTCAAAAGGCTGTGCAAAGAGTTTATCTTTTTCGCAAAGAGTCTTAAGTTATGTTGGTGTGCTATGTGTTATGTTGGAGGTGGTCACATGAATGTTCACTGTCTCAGTTTTATAAATGTTGGTATATATGAAATATTTACATACCATACATAGATTCATATGTATATACTATCTGTATATACATACATAAAGAACTTTAGTTATTGGGTCTAAATAGTTTCATTTTACAAATGAGAAAACTGAGACCTGGAGAAAGAAATGCTTGCTTGGAATCAAACAGCCTCTCAGTAGCTAAACTGGTGCTATACAATATCTTAACTGTTTGCCTTCCCCCTCCACATTTATTTCCTTGATCTTCTGTAAATCTCGTTATCCTTCCTTCCTCTCTTTCACTTATCCTTACCCTCAACCCAGCAGCAGGTCCTGCCAGTTCAACCTTCTATGTCCCGAGTCCCCCCACTTGTCCCCACGGCCACTGCCCACGCATGTGCTCATGCATTTCCCCAGCAGCTCTGAACTGATGGTAGAGCAGGGCAGTGTAGCAGAGGGCAGAGCTGGGGCTCCAGGTTTCCAGACCCGGTCCTGACTGAGAAAGCACTGCATTTATGCACATGGAAAATAGAAGTCTCCATCCCTCCTGTTGTGCATACTTAACAAAGTCACTTCTGTGGATAAATGCGAAGGCACTTTGGAAGTATAAATTGTTTTTGTATATGCACGTACAGATAGGGAGGCATGCACACAAGTCTCTAGGCTACTGTTATACACAAAAGGCAGATCCCCTCCTCTCATGTCCCTCAGTGTTTTCCCCACCTCTCTAATAGACCATCTTACTTTCTAGGGTATAATGTGTCATCAGGGGCCTTCCTTATCCTTGCCAGATGGAAATACCTGAAAGGCAGGAGCCTGGGGCCCCACAGGGACAGAGCATGTGCTGAATAGGTGTTGAATGAAAGTTCATTCACAATCAGCTGTTGCTGTTACTGCTGTTTCCATTCCACCATGCACCTTTCCTTATATCTCTTTAGATAGAAACCACATACCCCCAACCCCGCCACGCATCTATCCTTTGATGCCTGTTGAGTCCCACGTCTTCAAAAAGCCATGCTCCACACTCTAGCTCTCACTGTGATTGGCCTTTCCTTTCTTCTGAATTCCTTTCCTTGCTCACAGTGTGGGCCACAGAGTTCAGCCCTCAGAGATGTCTTAACTTTTAATGGAAGAATGCAAGCATCCTGGGCTGGGACCATAATGTCTTAGAGTCTCCTCTCTATAACACATTCATTGGTAAATTTCTCAAGGATGGGGACTTGATGTGTCTTGTTCACCACTGTGTTTCCAGCATCAGTACATTATCCCATAGAACAAATACTCAGTTAATATTTGTTGAGTGGGTAAATAGATTTTACACATAATAAATGCTTAATAGACACTTAATCATTCCTGACCAAGCTAGTCCAATAACACACCTAATTATTACTTCTTCATAGCACTTATTATCATTTGAAATTATCTAGTTGGCTAATGAGTTCACATGTTCCTCGTTTGTTGCCACTCCAGGGGTCCCCAATCTCTCTTTTCTAATGCTTGATGATCTGAGGTGGAGATGATGTAATCATAATAGAAATAGAGTGCACAATAAAAGTAATGCACTTGACTCACCCCAAAACCATCCTCATACCTCTGGTCCATGGAAAAATTGTCTTCCACAAAACTGGTCCCTGGTGCCAAAGAGGTTGGGGACTGTTGAAAGGGAGATTATATTTTAACAAGCAAGGCCCTTGTTTGCCTTTTTTTTTTTTTTTAACCTCTTTATTTAAAAAAAAATTATTTATTTATTTATTTATGGCTTTGCTGGGTCTTTATTGGGGCTTCCCTCATAGCTCAGTTGATAAAGAATCTGCCTGTGATGCCAGAGACCCCAGTTCGATTCCTGGGTCAGGATAGACCCCTGGGGAAGGGATAGGCTACCCACTCCAGTATTCTTGGGTTTCCCTTGTGGCTCAGCTGGTAAAGAATCCACCTGCAATGCGGGAGATCCAGGTTCGATCCCTGGATTGGGAAGATCCCCTGGAGAAGGGAAAGGCTACCCACTCCAGTATCCTAGCCTGGAGAATTCCATGGACTATATACTCCATGGGGTCACAAAGAGTCGGACACAACTTTAACTCTTCCTTTCTCTGGGTCTTGGTTGCTGGGCGGGCTTTTTCTCTAGTTATATCGAGTGGAGGCTGCTCGCTAGTTGTGGCACATGAGCTTCTCTTGTTGCTGAGCACAGGCTCTAAGTACACAGGCTTCAGGAGTTGCGGCACATGGACTCAGTTGCTCCATGGCATGTGGGATTCTCCCGGCTCAGGGATCCAATCCATGTCTCTTGCATTGGCAGGGGAGTTCTTCACCACTGAGTCATCAGGGAAAGCCCTGCCTTCTTCACTGCTCTATCTCTAGATACTTAACAGACTGTTGGGCAACTGGTAAATGAATGAATGAATGAAAAATTCACATCACACTATTAGGCTGAATTCTGGCCCTCCCAAATTTGTGTGTTGCAGCCCTAATGCCTACTGCGGTTCGGTTTGGAGACGGAGACTTTAGGCAGGCAACGGAGGTTAAATGAGGTGATAAGGTAGGGCCCTAATCCAAAAGGATTGGTGTCCTTATAAGAAGAGGAAGAGACACCAGATCTCTCTCTCCCCACATGAGCACAGAGGTCAGGCCGCGTGAGGACAAAGTGGCTGTCTACAAATCAGGAAGAGAGGTCTCATCAGAACCCACCTAGACAGCACCTTGATCTCAGACTTCCTGTTGACAGCACCGTGAAAAATTAAATTTCTGTTGTTTAAGTCACCTGGTCTATGCTATTTTGCCATGAAACCCCTAATAAACTGAAATATACACAGTTACTAGTTGGCTGGCCTTGGACCAGTTTTTTATCCTCTGTGTACCTTAGTTTCCTCACCTGTAAAATGGAGCTAATAATAGTTTCTTCCTGGTAGAATTGTGATGAAGATTAAATGAGTTAATATATGTAAGGGATGGTAAAGAATCTTCCTGCAACATGAGACCTGAGTTCGATTCAATCCCATGGACAGAGAAGCCTGGTGGGCTAGAGTCCATGGGGTCGCAAAAGAGTCACACATGACTTTGCAACGGAGCATATAGGATACTATGTTAATAGTAACTATGTGAATTAGTCATAGCAGGTCCAGTCAGTTTCGTGAATGACAGTAATAGTGCAAAATTTTAGAACTCCCAAGTAGGACAAAGAAAATGTCATCTGGAGAAAGAAGTGACTTGGAGAGGTCCCAGACAAACAGGCAGATGTGGAGGGGCAGAGGAGGAAGAGAAGAAACTCTGGGGAGCCAGGGATGGGAGGCGGCACTGAGTGGTGTGTCCTGGGGCAGCAAACAGGGTAGCGTAGCTTGGGCAGAGAGTCTGTAGAGAAGAGAGCTCCATTTTTATTTGCACAAAAACACCAGTGTTTCAAAGCAAGGGAGAAGCCAGCAGACATTCTGAGAGTGTTTTGCCTCACTGGTGATTCCGTTCCATTTACCGACCTTCTCGGGTTTGTCAGCAGGCCCTGTTGGCCTGCCCGTCACCAGCTGTCACTTCTCACCCTTCTTGGCACCGTGCTCGTTCTTACTCAGCACACTCTGCTTCTCCTGTTTTCCTCCAAACACCCACCAGAGTCAATGTCCTGATACAGCGAGACATTAGCCACTGGGCCACACAGTCCCCAGTCTGACTCTCCCTCCCCTTCTGGCATGTGAAGATTTGCCCTGTAAAGAGAATTTAACTAGAATTTTTTGTTTTTTCCACTGTCAAGTGAGTTGATCTGTGTAGACAGCTGGAATCCTTTTGGGTTTGGTTTTATTGTTTTTAACCCTCAGAACCTGGGGCAGGGTTGGGGTCCGAACCTCTGGGTCTCACATTGCCTTTCTGTTTCTTCTTTCCTCTTCTAAAGCTGAAGGACCAGCCTTGGCATCCATGGACATGTGCCCGTGTTTTCTCCTGCTCCATCTCTGGCAGGGTAAACACCAGCCTGCCGTCTCTGACACCAACTCTTCAAGTGCAGGAGAGGGAACGTGGATGCTGGAGTGATCCACGTTGGTCATCGTGGATGGTCATCGAGGTTGGTATCGCAACTCTGTTTCTGCTTCCTCTAGGCTTGTTATTCTGGGAACCCTGAGCCTCAGTTTTCCCATCTGTAAAATGGCACAGACAGTGGGGGAAGATTGCTGTGAAGGCCCCTGTGGAGGCGTCACACTCCAGGAGGATGTGGTTCTTCTCACTGTTTTCACCAGCTGCCTGTCATTCGTTCTCTCATTTTCTCCAGCCTCATGGTGGCTGGACCTCTGAACTGGGGAGGAGGAAGGGAGGGCCCTAGTCAGCCTCAGGGCCATTCACCTGATGTAGGACTTCCCTGATATGACTTGGGGTTCTAAGTACTCCGTGGATGGTGCAAACCCCAATGGGCAGTTTTGTGAGATGTGTTTTAGGACCAGCAAGCAGGGAGAACCCGACAGACGCTGAGGCTGCCCCACTTTGTCTGATGCTCGGAGCGATGGCAGCCTGCACTGTCAGCTTCTTTCGCAACCTGGCTGGGCAGACGCGTCTACAGTACCTGCTCCCTGCAGCATTTCTTAGACTCAGATGCCTCCAGGCCCAAGCAAGGAATTTGATTCAAGAGCCCACCTGGTGAGGAACTGGGGAGCCCATGTCCTTTCCAGGAAAGGTAGTCACTTCTCACCTCCAGCTGACTGTTGACGTGGAGAAATGAGCCCAGTGCATGCCAGTCATCTAATTTTTCAAGAGAAATGGGGAGTTCAGGTTTTAAGATGAAATTGCTTATCTTTTTAATATTGGAAGTTAACTTTAAAATGTGAACAAAACACAAAATCACAGACTGGATTTGGCTCAGGTCTCAAGCCTCTGCTTTCAAGTAATCCACGTGAGCATATCGGTAAATGCTCAGTGGAGCTGTTCTGTGACTTATCTGTGTTTCTATTTGGAGTAGGACATGGCAACCCACTCCGGTACTCTTGCCTGGAAAATCCCATGGACAGAGGAGCCTGATGAGCTACAGTCCATGGAACTGCAAAGAGTCAGACATGACTGAGTGCACACACCGGGTTTTTATTTGGCCTTGTCTAAATACCCAGCAGCGGTCAAATTTGGATAGCCTGATGATTCTGCCATGAATCAAGTAGCCTCTGCCTAAGTACCCAGTGAGAGCTGGGATCATCAGCTCTCGTTGGGCCACTGATCTTGTCTTGCTCCTTCTTCATTAAATAAATAAATAAATAAATAAAGTTAAGGTTAGATGGAGTGGGGTCTTGCCTGGGATCACTCAGATTTTTAGTGAAATAGCTGGCGCAGCCCAACCCCTGGTCCTATTTCCTTCCTTTTTCTAGAGCTTCCATTTCCTTCTATAAAATAATTGCCACTGCTTCAACCCCAAACTTGGGCTTCCCTGGTGGATTTAAAGAATCCACCTGTAAAGCAGGAGGCAGCAGGAGCTTGAGCAGGAGTTTGATCCCTGTGTTGGGAAGATCCGCTGGAGGAGGACATGGCAACCCACTCCAGTTTCTTGCCTGGAGAATCCCATGGACAGAGGAGCCTGGTGGGCTACAATCCATGGGGTCACTAAGATTTGGACATGATTGAATAACTTAGCACACATACAACCCCAAACAACAGTCTCCTGAGAAGTAGCATTCCTCTGAGCCACTGGGATTTCAAGCCACCACAGAATGAAAGGCAGGTTGAATGAGTGGCCAGCATTGTGGTCTGTTCTTTATGGCTGAAGTCAAAATCAGGGCGAGTGGGATGCAGAATCCCGGGGACTCTCATTTGGCAAATCAGAATACTCCGATGTGAATTTTCATTTGATTGCTGTCGAATTTCTTCGCCAAAAGTAACAACATCCCCCTTTATGAAAAGCATGGCAACATGTAAAAACAGGCAAAAGAACTTGTCCAGATTAAGAATGTAGTGGGCAAAGATGCTGTAGAATCTCAAAACTGTGACTATTTTAAAGCATTTGTGTATTGGGCAGCAGGGATCAAATATTTGAATGGGGTGAGGGTAGGGCTGAGTGTCTTATTCTGCATCAGATATTTGGCCCCTGGCTGATGGAGGGCTTCTCGAGAGTGTCTGCTCCCCACACCTCTTTATGAGGCCTTTTCTGCAGAGATGGTGGATGGAGCTTTGATTTACCCAGGAGTCAGGCTTCCTCCTCCTTCCATGTACCCAGGGCTCAGACAAGCTCTTTACAGAAAGAACCGTAAGGAGAGGGGACCACAGCCAGCCACAGGCAATCAGGCTGCTTGAACAGAGCATCTTCGCGTTTGGACTTGGTCTTCTGTGGGTGGTGTCGTGGTAGTGACACAATGTTGCCATAAACAGCCTCTGAGAGTATCAAATGCTACCATCACACCTCCATATTTAATCCCTTACAAAAGCTGTTTACAGTTCTGTGTACTCCTCTTCATGAACATTACACCTTAATTTTATTAGCTTTTTCAGAGAACTCAGGCAGATTACAGAGGCTCAATTTTTCCTTCCAGAAGTCATGCTGGTTTAATTAGTGAATGTTTGTAAAGCACTTTTGAAGAAGGAAAGTGCTGGAGAAGGACTAAGTATAAGTAGTATTAGAAATTACTCAGTTCACTTTATGATAACATTTCCTGGTTATAAATGTCATCCTTTCCATCCTTTCCTTTGGGTGTGTGTTAGTTCTGACCATTACATAATTCATTCCTGGAGAGTGTTTCTGTCTCCTTCTGGGGTCACTTTGGGGTTCCAGGCCAGTTACAGCCCCCTGAGGCCCCCTGAGGTCTCTCCTTCTGTCACTGTGAGTCTTGGCAAACTCTTAGAACAAACATCTCTCAAAAACAGCCAACAGTCCCCTCATTTTCTTTTCCTCTCTTTACAAATACTGAGTGTCCACCTTATACCAGGCACTCCCTCCCTTTGGGTCCTCTTTTCTTGTCTAGGTTAATGTTTTTTGCTGGGTGACCTTGGGCTAGTCAGTTCATCTTGCCGCTTCTCTTGATTCCTTTGGCTCTGTTGCAGAGATCTAACACAAAACATCTTGGAATAAAACTATACTCAGTTCTGTCTTCCTATGTAAATGCTCTCACCTCTGTCAGCTTTAAGTTGAGAATGAAGGGAAGTCCTCGGTGCTTGCACTGCTTTCATACCGATATAATTTTTCCTTTCAAACTTACAGTGATTTCTCCCTTATTATAAATGAATACAGTGTGACATGAATGTAATTTTCTGAGTTTATTTTATAATAAAATGTTTCTCAGAGGTTTCATGTGCTTCTCTGCTGTCTTAAACAAAAACACAATTTAATCTTTTGAGGGTCATTTCCCTGGATATCCATTGCCACGTTGCATTCTACTGTTTTCATGCCCTCAAGAGCACTTGAGGTTGTAGTTACTTGTGTCCAAGGAAAGTCACCCCAGTCTGTGATATTTTTCAAGTTGCTTGGTCTGTTTTCTCTCTCTCCAAGCAGTATTTTCCCTTCCCATTTGCTGCCTCTAATCGTCTATAGACTAGAAAATAGGAGAGTTGGGTTTGTTAGAATTGGGTCTAAAATGAAAGTAAATTGGCTTTGAATGAGGGACTGAGAAGGTCTCCTGTAAACCAAGAACCCAGGTTGTAATTTACATTCTTTGATACACACCTTTTAACGACTCCATGGCTTTGCCTTCTTTCTTTTCCAGTTGTGGCTCTCTTCTAGAGGGGGTGAGGTTTATAATATAAGTGACTCCTGGGCAAGCATTCCTGCACACTGAAATAAAAACACTTTACAGTTCTGATACAGGAAGTTCTTAAAGATTTGCACAGAGTAGGTGTCAGTACCTGCTTGTTGAATAAATGGCTCCAGCAGCTATTCTGGCAGCCAAACATTTTAGAAAATGATGGGTTTAAAGATGCTTTGAAACACAAATGTACTCCTGTTAGAAAGATACAGATTTATAAGCCACGTTTCCTGAAAAACTTCAAAGTTCTCCCTGACCCAGAAAATGTAATAAAATCAACCTTTCTTTTCCTTCTCCCAGAATGCTTCACTTAGAGAATGTCACAGCCAGCAAGCACCTGTTGTCATTCTCCACTGACCACCCTGAGTGCAAATGGGCCTCTGATTTCCTAAAGGTGAGAACAGAATATGTTCATTTATATCTTTTTTTTTAAAAGTAATCTAGGGCTCTGCACCCTGAGATACATCCCAGTGAAGTAGCCGCACACAGTTCACAAGAAGTGATGAGGAACTTGGCAAAGGCCACAATCGTGCGTCCATTTCTAGCTCTAACACTTTTATCCTCTTTGGTGTTTAGAGTGGTGTGCTATGTCTTTTACTAGTCCAGTGTTTAAGATCTGAAATAGAGAAATTACAAAAATAAACTGATAAATTATTCTTTAGAAGTTGGTTATTCTCTAGGAAGTACAACATAGTTCATTGGTCAAGGTCATGAATTTGGGTATAGGATGGCTCTGGGTTTAAATCCAGGCTCTACCACTGCCTACTTGTGACACCAAGTTGCTTAACTTCTCTGAACCTCAGTTTCTCATCCAAAATATGGGTATTTCTGTTACCAATTACTGCATAACAAACCCACCCAAAGCACAGTTTAAAACAACAGCAACTGTAATTTTTTTCAAGATTATGTTATTTGGACAGGGCTCAGCATGGACGGCTCATCCCTGCCTCATGTGATACCGTGAAAATGTGAAAGTACTAGTCTCTCAGTCATGTCTGACTCTTTGCAACCACATGGACAGAGGAGCCTAAGGCTCCTAAGGCTCCTCTGTCCATGGAATTCTGTAAGCAAGAATACTAGAGTGAGTAGACATTTCCAAGGGATCTTCCTGATGCAACGATCAAATCCAGGTCTCTTGCATTGCAGGTGGATAGGTACTAGGGCTAACCTCACTGTGCAGACAGGCTGCTGAGTCACAGAGTAGCAAAGTAACCAGCCTAAAGCTACATACCTAGTAAGTAGTAGAGCTAAGAACATATGAATGTGACAGTGTGGTTGACCCTAGGACTCTGTTTATTACACAAATTTAAGACCCCCTCCAACTCAAAAATGTTATGTTGCTTCTACCTACAAAATATATAAAGCAGTTGAAAGAACTTGGTTTCTTGTTACAAAATACAAAATTGAGAAATGGAGTCTTCTGGGAATATTTGCTGGAAATGTGGTCAGAATAATTCAGAACTTAACTCTCTACCTTTTGGCTAATACTCTATCTTTAGCTAAAATGGGGAAGAAATATCTGGATATAAGGCTGTATTTTTCACCTTGGATATTCAGCACCAGTTCTCAGTTCAGTTGCTTCTCCAGTGCCCTGACTGCCTGCATGCAAGCTAAGTCATTTCAGTTGTGTCTGACTCTTTGAGACCCTATGGAATGTACCCACCTGGCTCCTCTGTCCATGGGATGTTCCAGACAAGAATACTGGAGTGGGTTGCCATGCCCTCCTCCAGGGGATCTTCCCAACTCAGGGATCAAACCCACATCTCCTATGGCTCCTGCCTTTCAGGTGGATTATTTACCAATGAGCAACCAGGGAAGCCCAGTGCCCTGAATACACTGATTTATTGTTACAGAAACTTAATTTTTGCTGGCATCATCTCCTCTGGTGCAGTTCTTTTTAAAATGATGTCTCAGACATTGTTATGCTATCCCTAAGTCACTCATAACCTACGAAGATCTCAGAGATCTCAGATTTTTCTGCCGGCTTGCTTTTCCCTCCTACTTCTTTCTGAAACAAAACAATGAAGATGGAAAAAGGAAGCAATGTGTAGTACCTCTGATCCTGCTTTCTGTTGCAGTGACAAGGTGGAGGCAGGAAATATGAAAAGCACCTCCAAGGCCCAGATTATGATGGAATTCATTTAAATGCCATTGTTACATCAATTCCAGAGAGCACATTCATCTCGTTCAGGTTCTGGGCAGTCTGGATGATGCTGGGAGTGCAGTTTTAAGTCAGGAGACAAGGAATGTAGCACAGATGCCCCCACTAACCAGTTCCCTAATCCTTAACAAGTCACTTTGTCTTTCCAGGCTCATTTTTCTCATCTGTCAAGTTAGATGAAGGTTATGGAATAAATGATCTCTAAAAATTCTTCCAGCTCTACAGTTCTATTCTAGATCTGTCTGCACCTGCAGACAGTGATGTGGGGGCAGGAAGGGTACTGAGGAGGGAGGCACATTTAGTCAAGAGAATAAAACACTTTTTACCTGGGGCAGCCCTGCATCCTCATGTGTTGTGTACACAGGCTTGTCTCAGATTAACCAAATAATTGACTGGATTCTCTCCTTCCGTTGCCAATGGACACACAGCTTTAGTTTTTCTGGGAGCAGCAGCTGCTTTTCTGAAATTTCCATCCCAGGGCTTCTGTCTCCCTGTGTTCTCTCAGAAACCTGTCATGGTTTTTCTGGATGGATGCCCATAGAATTTTAATCCAGTCACAAAACAGTGCTATACATAACAAAAAGCAAAAAACAGGTTATGGGTTGACTGTTTCTTTATTGAATTTTTTTTTTTTTCAAGGACTTGGAACATAGCAGGGCATCGTTCAACAGCACCATCTGAGCTGCCAGCTCAGAGCCATGGCTAGGGCCAGTAGTTAAAGGGTTTGTCCTTGAAGCTGTGGAGAGAAGCCCTATATGATTTAGTAGCAACCCTGGACTCTCGGTAACTGGCTGCTTAATTTGAATTGGTTGTTTCCCCATAATACCCCATTTTCTTCCCTTCCCCAATAAGTATTACATTTCAATAAGGGGGAGGGGGAAAACCCTGTTCTCAAGAAGCTTAGCAGAGTCTCCCAACTTAAGCTAACTTTAAAGGTGTAGTTCTCCAACTTTAACTTGTGGAAAGTTTCCTGGGGAGGCAACTAGAAATGTACATTCTAGGACCCTGCTCTCAGATGTTCATTCAGTAGGTTCTGAGCCAAAAAACGACATTTCACTCAATCCAGAGTAGCTTGATGTAGGAGGGTGATAGACTACTAAGAAATGTTCATGGTTAGAAAGAAACAACATTATCAGAAACAACACTTTCATGTTTGCATTTGTATTTTATGCAAGTATAAAATTCATTGAAAATTGATGCCTAATACTCAGGATATCAGGCATTAACGTGAAGGTCCTTGCACCGTACCTCACCGTCACTGGCAGATTCTGAAAAGTCAAAGCAGGCATATTCTTGTCTCTCTGATGGGAAGGTTTAAAAAATTAATTTATGCACCTGGTTGGTAAGTGACTGCTCAATAAATAGTTGCCAGTTTTATCCCCTACAAGAAGGAGGGGAAGACTGTCTGAGGCCCAACTTCAGACTGGGACCTAGCTACAGTTGGGTGTATTCTTTGGTGGCCACGGATCTCTGGGACCACCACTCTGGGACACCCACCGTGGTGCCCTTACGACCGGCGGTAATTCTGTCCCTTTGCCAGTTCAACCTCCTAGACCTCAAATAAGAGGGGTGGTAGTGTGTGTTAACTGCTCAGTCGTGTAAGACTCTTTGTGATCCCATGGACTCTAGCCCGCCAGGCTCCTCCGTCCACGGAATTCTCCAGGCAAGAATACTGGAGTGGATAGTCATTCCCTTCTCCAGTGGGTTTTCCCAACCCAGGGATCAAACCTGGGACTCTCGCATTGCAGGTAGACTCTTTACTATCTGAGCCACCGGGGAAGTTAAGAGGTGATGGGTGGGGCATTTTTATTTTTAAAAGATTTCCCTCTGAGCTTTTGACAAGGTTTCTTCGGGCTTTGGAAGTGGGTGTGGCCGGGGAGGGTCCCTGCGATCTTGACTCTCCGCTGCCCCGAGGTCTCCGGAGGGAAGAAGGCCTCGAATCCTCCGGAGCAAGGGACCCAGAGTGGTCGAGGTGGGAGATCCTGGCTAGAGCCAGGAGCCGGAGGGTTCGAGGCCCACCCCCAGGTGGCGGGAAGGGCGGGTGGGCAATGATTTGGGACCACACCATCTCCCAGCCCGCAGAGGCCCCAAGAATTGACTGGTTGAGTTCTTCAGGGAAACAAAGACCCCACCCACCGCCCGAATCTTCATCAGGAGGACCCAGATTCCCGAACCGCCAAGTCCTGGCCGCGGCGCTCCGGCCCGCTAGGGAGCGAAGCCCTCGGGGGATCTCGGAGCGCCAACCCAGGGGTTTAACTGAGTGTTGCCGCAGGTCCCTGGAAGGTTAGCTGGATTTTTGTCTCAATCCTGCTCTGCGTCTTCAGGACGGGGCCGCCGCAAGGACCCTTCTTCCCCCTCCACGCCCACCCGCCCCTACCAGCCCGCCCGCGAGACGCGGACTCGAAGGCACTGTCCACCTGAGGCCGGCCTGGCATCGAGTCTGGAGGGTCGCGCCGGTGCAGAAGGGGACCGACGGGCCACCAGTCGGCTGGGGACCAGGGAAACCAGCCGCCCCGCGGAGAGGAGCTCGGGATAATCGCGCGTACACACACACACACACACACACACACACACACACACACACACGCACACCACACACACTCGTACACACAACCCTCAACCAACGAAATAAAGTAAAAGCTCAATGTTTGCCTCCGGGGACAGAGGAGGCTGTCCGATTCCTTTAGGTCGGAATCGGACAGAGCGTAGATTCTCCCTGGGGGCCAGAGGGTCTGGGGGACGGAGGGGCAGGGGGGCGGAGAGAGCGAAGGTCCGGGCTCCGGGCCCCTCGCCATCCCCGCCCCCGACTTTAGCCAGAGTCCGGCTGGGCGGCGACCGTGGCGGAGGGAGGGTGGAGCGGGCAGAGCCCGCCTCGCTGTCAGCCCGAGCCCCGCCGAGCCCACCGCACACACTCGCACCCCTGCCTTCCCCCTCTCCCACCAGCTCGCTGTGACCCCCGCCCCAGCCCCCTCCCCTTCCCTTTCCCCGCCCGCCCGCCTCCGCCCCCATTCTAGGAATTGTGTGGAAAAATTCTCAGCCAAACCTCCCACCTCTCCTCTCCCCCCGCCCCACTCCCTTTAAAAACCCCCTTTCCTCCCCGGCCCCTGCACTCTTTGTGAATGAGGGCAGGAACACGGCCCTTCCCCCCGCCCAGGAGCCACGCCAGACCGCCGCACTCAGAGGACTGTTTGTTAATAGTCCAATTAGATAATTGCCATCTTTCACTCCTTTTGCTCCGTATTTCCCATAAAGGAATGAATGGGGAGAGCGGCGTGGAGAGGGCTTCTGCCCCGGCAAGGTGACGAGAAGGGCTGGAGCATGCTCCTTGCACAAGGCCATGCGCTTGAATTGAATCATTGTGGCCTAATCAATGCTCTTATTGGATTACTGGCTGTTGCTTTTCTCAAAGATATTGTAGCAGAGACAATGAAATAGCTAGGGGAAAACTTTTTTTTTTTTTTGAAGCAGATCTCACAGTTGAGATTTTCGCGGCTCCCTCTCCCTCTCCCCCTCTCTCTCTCCTGCTGGACTCTCTGAGTACAAAGCTGCCCTTTGAATGGGCTGCCTCAGGGCTGTTGGAGGTGCAGGCATGAAAAAATCGGACTGGAACTAAATGAAGAGAGGTGGCAGTTTAAGATGGCTGTCAGCGTCGAGGTGTGTTAAGTTGTTCGGGAGGAAAGCTTGGCTTTTTAGAGTGTGGGGGAGATACTTTTAGGGAAAACTTTTTCTTCTTCCTCCTTCTTTTTTCCCCCCTCCTCGAGGCGACTGCTTTCTTCTGCTGAGGGTGTGTAAGAGGTTTTGTTTCTCCTCCCCCGCCACCCCCCATTCAGCTCTATCTGTCGAGTGTGGAGAAAGCCCCTCTAGCCGGTATGTGAGCAGGAGGGTCAAAGGCACAGGGAAAGTTAATAATGCCTGCTAATGGTACTAACAATTCAGGATGAATCTTGTCAAAAGTTTTTCTGGAAGTATGGGTCTTTGATTGTGTGTTTCCTGAAAGCAAGACCAATCATTTCCGTTTATTCACTGGCTAAACCCCTACTTGATTGGGGACAAGGACAGAAACCATCCATTACGATCTGATATATTATCCAAACAATTTAGTGTATTCATGAGGTAACCGAAACGTGGGGGCTGCGAAATTACCCGTAATCAATTGCAACAGCGAGTGCGCGTCCCCCCCCGCCCCCCCCGGGTGTCGGACAACTGCAACTCCGCGTCTCAGTAATAGGCGGGAGCCACAGCAATTCGGAGTTGCGCCGCTCGCTACCTGATCGCCAAGCTGGGGACACTGGACGTGCTCAGAAGACGCGGGCGCTGACGAGGCGGCCTCGCCGCTGCTCCGCCGGGATCCTGGACCAGACTCGCCGCCTCTCGGCGAGCGCGCCACTCGGCGGTCGCCGCTGACCCGCCCGCGGCCGCCCCGCGGGGACATTCATTCGTGCCGCTTGCCTCTCTCCCGGCCGGGCGTAAGGGCTGTATTGTAGGGGTTTTGTTCCCCGTTGGTTTTTTTTTTTCCCCTCGCCTTTTTTGTTGTTGTTGTTGCTCGTGCCTCTCCTATGTTCGGGAAACCAGACAAAATGGACGTTCGGTGCCACTCGGACACAGAGGCCGCCCGGGTCTCCAAGAACGCGCACAAGGAGAGCCGGGAGAGCAAGGGCGCGGAGGGGAACCTCCCCGCCGCCTTCCTCAAGGAGCCGCAGGGCGCCTTCGCTGCGTCGGGCGCCCCGGAAGATTGTAACAAAAGTAAAGCCAATTCAGCAGCTGACCCGGATTACTGCCGCCGGATCCTGGTCCGAGGTAGGAATGGGGCAGGGCTGCTGCGGGGGCGTTCTTTAGGGGCGACTCCGAGACCCGAGAGGCACGCCGCCACCTACCCCGGCCGGCGGGGTGGGTCTGCCGCGCGGGACTTAGGTGAAAGTTGCTGGCCCTCCCCGGGCCGGGGGTCCCGCCCGCCGCTAGGGACTCCCACCTGGGACGCACGCTCTCCAGGAGCCTCGATCCCTCCAAGCCTCGAGGGGCCCCGCCGGCTGGGCTGCCGGGGGAGAGCCGAGGGACTGGGCGGGCGGGCCCAGGCTCCAGGCTGCGGCCTCCGACCCGGCAAGGCAACAGGAAACTCTGGAGGACGTGTTTGCGTCCGGCGGATCCGAGGAACTCCGGGGAGCCTGCTTGGGGGCTCCCGCGCCCTGCGAGTGGAGCGCACCCAAGGGGACGCGGGCGCTGGAGAAAAACCGCGGACCTCCAGCAACGGCCCGGCCAGTTGGCGCTCTGGGCCAAGGGGGCCCGGCGCCGTGCTCCAGGCTGGCCGCCGCCGCCGCTGGGAGAAGCAGCCAGGCGGGCTTGCCGGGCCGCGGATGCCGTTTTAGTGCTGGGCTCGACACCGCTCTGCTGCGCGGGGTGCGCTCGGCTCCAGCCGTGGCGGTGGGAAGGACCGGCTCCGGCCCCAGCCGGGCGCCGCCTCCGCGAACCGATCGCCAGGCCCTGCAGGCTCCCACTCGGTCCCTCCTCCTTCCGCCGCCTGGCTTCGGGAGGGAAGGAGACCCCGGGATGGGGGTGGGGACCGCTGGAGGACGGTCTGGTCAGCCTAGTCCTCTAGAACTGGGGCTGGCAGGACCTGGGCTGGTCAGTGCGGGGACCCTCAAACTACAGGGGATCCTGTCCATGCATCCGAGGCTCCCAAGCTAAAAGGAACGTCAGCCCACTTGTTTTTCTCCCCTGTCCAGAGGGCTCTAGAAAGGCCAACACCGATTCCCCTCCCATCAGCTATGTGAAGTTAGTCCCCTCACCCCCCCCACACACACACATAGGGTCTTTGCTTCCCGACTGTGGCTGCAGCCCCCTACTCCCATCACCCCCACCATCCACCTCCGGACTGTGGTTCAGAAGCCAGCTCCGGCTTGGGGAGGTGGAGGAAAGCAGGAGGGTGGGTTCTGAAGCTTGATATCTCCCCCTTCCCCAGATGCCAAGGGGTCCATCCGAGAGATCATCCTCCCCAAAGGCCTGGACCTAGATAGGCCCAAGAGGACACGCACGTCCTTCACCGCCGAGCAGCTCTACCGCCTAGAGATGGAGTTCCAGCGTTGCCAGTACGTGGTGGGCCGAGAGAGAACGGAGCTCGCCCGGCAGCTCAACCTCTCCGAGACGCAGGTACTCAGAGACCAGACCGCACACAGCTCTCTGCATCTGCCTCCCTCCCCATCATCCCCAGCCAGCTCTAGCAGCTCTTCCTGACCACCTAGCTTGACTCTGGACCGAGCCTCCCACGGGAGGCAGAGGAATTGGGGAGGATGGAAAAGAAGGGCTGAAGGCTTTCTCCCTTCCCTAAGCCATCCCTTTCCCCCTGCAGCCCACATCTTCCAGGGCCCATGTTCTGCCCACCTTGGCCTAGCTCAGGAAGACCCCAAACCCTGTCCTTTTAGTTTCTTTTTAGACCCTAGGCTTGAGAATTCCCTGCTTGCCTCTCCTCGTGGAGGAACCTATGTTTGCCCCTGTTTTGGCCACCCCATTTTGGCCAGATTTCCTGGCACCACCCTCTCTGGAGATGGTAACCTTCCCTAGCACCCAGGCTCACTCAATAAGAATGGGGCTAGGACCAAAGACCCCTGTTTCAGAACGGTGGGTGACAACCAGGGATTAAAAAGGTACACATTCTGGAGATCTGCTTTTGCCGACCAGGCTGCCCTGATCCTTAATTCTTTTGCTGGCCTTGAAATGGACTCAGCCCCATTCCCAGCCCCAAGCATCCCTCTGGGCACCTTCCGTGCCAGTGATTTGTGAGGTATGAGATAGGAACCAAATCTGGGCCCTTGGGAGCCAGCAGTGACAACTGTGCTTTAGGTCTCCTTTACTCAAAATCCATATTCTACTAGGACTTGGGGCCCAAGAGGTCTTTGGGGCCCAAGAGCTTTGCCTTGTGGAGGTCATTTGGGACCTGCCCAGGGCCTAGCTTCAACTTCGCCTAGGTAAGGCATATTTCTTTCTGAGGACCAGTCCCTTTTACCATGTCCTGCTCTGAAACAGATGGGGAGCATTTTAGATATAGGATCTGGGCAAAGCTGAGACCCAAGGACAGAGCACACTGGATATCCATTTTCAATCTGAGTTGGCATATAGCTTTACCCCTACTCTTTCTGCTACCATCCTCTTAGTTTACAAAATCTGACAGAATAACCTTTCCCTAGAGCTGCCAAATGTCATTCTGGGCCACCAGTTAGGCCTGAAGAGGGACAGAGTGAGACAAGGAAGTAAGAGTGGAGATTGATGGAGAGTACTTAGTCTACCCTAGCCTCCTGACTTCCTCCCATGACTCCAAAGTCCATGACAGAGAGCAGCAGAGTTAGGTTATAAATTAAGGACATCACTCAGACCCTCCAGTCCAGCAGCTGGTGAGGACGTGGAGAAAGGTTGGCTTATAAAATGCATCCTGCACAGATTCTATGTGTAGACATCTTCCCTGCTTGCTATTAGTTGATAGTCCATCTGACCCTAAAAAGCAAGAAATAGCCTCATGCAGCCTTCAACAGAATTAGTGTTGCTAGGGCTAAATTCGAGCCGGTTATGGCCAGGGGTTTGGGTCCTGAAAGGCAATACTCCTTCCCATTCACGCTCACTTCCTACTTCCCTTTAGGCCTTACACCTTCTCCTGGAAAAATGGGCCTTTACGCAGCAATGATCCACAGTCCCCCTGCGAGTAGTGCGGTGGCCCAGTGAAGTAACTTATGATCTTCCCTGCTAGGGTCATGGGCATTTTTATTTGTTTGTAACCGGAGTCGGCCTAGGCCTGCTTCCATGACCCACCTGGAAGCGCAGCCTAGGGGAGCTGTGTTCCCCTCTTGGCGGCTCTTGTCCCCCAGCCTCCACACTCCCGTCGCCCTTACCCCACTGCTCCCAGGCCCGACTTCTTCGGCTCCAGCTTGGGGTTGGGATCGGGGCTTTGGCTGGAGTTGGGGGAAGCCCCCTTCCTGGAGCCCTTGTGCCCCGGGAGCTCGCTCCCCTTGACGCTCGTCTCCCTCTCCCCCACCCTCCCCGGGGCCGGCGCGCAGGTGAAGGTCTGGTTCCAGAACCGGCGCACGAAGCAGAAGAAGGACCAGGGCAAGGACTCGGAGCTGCGCTCGGTGGTGTCAGAGACCGCGGCCACGTGCAGCGTTCTCCGGCTGCTGGAGCAGGGCCGCCTGCTGTCGCCGCCAGGCCTGCCAGCCCTGCTGCCGCCCTGCGCCACGGGCGCGCTCGGCTCCGCGCTCCGCGGGCCCAGTCTGCCGGCCCTGGGCGCGGGCGCCGCCGCGGGCTCGGCCGCCGCCGCAGCCGCCGCCGCCCCGGGTCCTGCCGGCGCCGCATCCCCGCACCCGCCAGCCGTGGGCGGCGCTCCGGGCCCGGGGCCCACCGGGCCCGGGGACTGCACGCGGGCGCACCGGCCGCCGGCCACGGCCTCTTCAGCCTGCCCGTGCCCTCGCTGCTCGGCTCCGTTGCCAGCCGTCTTTCCTCCCCGCCCCGTTGACAATGGCCGGTTCGCTGGCCGGGAATTTACAAGAACTCTCCGCTCGATACCTGAGTTCCTCGGCCTTCGAACCTTACTCCCGGACCAACAATAAAGAAGGGGCCGAGAAAAATCGCTGGACTGATTTGAAGTGTTTCCCTGTATTTATATTTATAGTATCTATTGTGGTGATATTTATGGACTCATGCGCATTAGGCGCCGGGGCTCCTGAGCTGGGCATCCGGCTCCCAAGAGGCCTCTGACAGCTCTCCTTCCGCATCAGTTTCTGCCATTTGGGATACCCCCCGCCCCCTCCTCTGTGTCCTCCCACATCCACCCTCCGGCGCCAACTTCCTTCTGAATCCAGGAGAATCCAAAGAATTGGAGGGGGGAAACCAACCTAATGCCCCAACCAGTGCCTGGCCCTGGAGGGAAAGACTGGTTCCAAGTCCAAAGCACACGACGTCTGCTTTAGATCGAGCTGCTGCCGCCGTTCATTATGCTTATGAATATTTGAAAAAGGGAAGCTGCAAGCAGACCCCAGCTGAAAAGGCTGACAGGTTTCGTTAGACCAAAAGGAGGAGGCTCCTTCCTCTCGCCAGAGAAACTAGGGCCTTTGGAAGCCGCTGGGCCCCGCTTTGCGGACATCTCGAGAGAGCCGGCGCACACTCAGCTTCCTGGCTGGACAAATCGTGCCACATCTTCCTCCCTTTTAGAAAAACTCCCATCACCACCAACCCCGATCCCAGGAGACAATAAACCAAACATCATGATAGGCGACTGTGGTAATACGTTTGATCTAATCAGCAATAAAGAAAGTAATTACCATGCAGAACCGAGTGGAGTGGAAGCGGTTTTTAAAAACTCATAACGATGGAGTTAGGAAACGGTAAGAAAATTCAGGATAGAAAATACATCCAGGGCAATACAAAATTAAAGATCCGTGTGTTACGACTTTGAACAGGAATTGAAAAGGGAAAAAAAGCAAAAGAAATGCCTATACCGCGAATGATAGAAAATTCAGGATCTTCTCCGATGCTGCTGCGGGAGATAACCGACGGCATCACGCTCCTCCGGGAGAGAGTAGGGCAGCTCCCGGCCGCTCCTCCCCACCGTCTCCCGGATCCGTGGCTCCGGGCAGCACTGCTAGGTTTGGAAACAAATCTGTGCCCATCCCTCTCCCCCACCCCCCGGATTCACAAAACGCTCCAGCACGCTGGAAACGTCCTAATGGCAGCCGCGGACGGGGCGACCCGGCCTCCTCTGTCGGTAGTCTCCGTATCAGGATCAGTTCCCCGCGTGGTTAGGAAAAGCATCCTTTTCCACCTCCTTCTCTATGAAACAATAACAAAAACAGAGTTTCCAAGGTTCCAAGTGAGAAACCCCGACCTCCACTCGGTCGCGGCTTCACCCCTTCCTCTCAACAACGCCCATCTCCACGGCCACTGCCACGCATATTTTGACCAAAACCACAGACCCAGACGGCGGGTGCTGCAGCGTCTAGGAATGTATTCGTCCATCCGAAGTGAGCGCAGAGCATTTTAAAAATAGTAATTTTATTGTAAATTATTTACGTCGGAAGCTTTCCCCCCCTTTTCCTTTTTTTTTTCTCTCTCTCCTTTTTTTTTAGGCAAATAGTGAAGAAAATAACGAACGATTCATACGCGGGTAGGTGTTACTGAATCCTGACTACTAACTGTTCTGAATGTTTTGGATATTTGGATGTTTTGTATTTATGTGGTGAGAGTGAAATATATATATCTATGATGATAAATAAGGTGTATTTTTGTCTTGTATTTGAAGGATTAAAAACAACAACAACAAAAACCAAAAAAAGGAGAGAAAAGAAAAGTGATGAGTCTGGGGCAGAGGGTGGCTGCCCCGTGGGTGCCGGGCCCTACAGCTGGTACCCTGAGCGCCTGGGACAAGGTTTTCAGACAGAGGAGCCTGCCATGCTGTTCGTTCGGCTTCCATGAGGGTCTCACTCTCCAGCCCGCTGTCCCAATGCTTTCCGACCTTCAGTCCCTCTCTCCTCCGTCTTCCACTTTGATGTTTCCAGGTTTCTGTAGGAGTTTGTCTCTGGACACCCTGGAGTTCCTGCCTAATGACAGCGCTTCAGCTTCTAGCGTTTTACAGCTGCATCTCCCTGGCAGCAATATGTTGGATTTGTGCAATCACAGGGTCCCGAAGAGGGAAGATTTTCCTTTCTTCTGACTTACAAGAAGTCGCTCGGCTGTCAAAGAGAAACTTTGAAGGAGCAAGAGAATAAAATAGATATTAATTCTTGCAGAGATCTCTCCACCGCCCCCACCCCCACCCCATCCCGCTACACACACCGCGGTGACCCATGGAGATTTTGCAGTCAGAAATCTGGGAGAGCTAGGAGGCCTGCAGACGGTACCCTGGGACACACTCTCCTAACCCTAGCCCTCTCTTCGTGGCGTCAGAACCATTAGAGGGGGGTGGGCGGGCTGGGCGGGGGGAGGTGGTCACAGTTCTCTTGGGGAAATTGCCCAAGTGAGGCCCCCTCGGGCCACCGCGAGTGTACTGCGCCTAAACCGCAAGTTTAAGGCATCCGAAATGAGGCGGCGGCACAGGGCGGGGAGGTGGAGTTGCTGAGTGTGAGTAGCTCTCTACGCTTTGGACCCTCGCTGTGAGCTCAAGGTCTTTTTTTTTTCCGGGGCTCAGAGCAGCCACAACCCTAGACTTTTGTTCATACCCCTCAGCTTCGCTACCTCTCTGCTTTTCCCTCCCTGTCCTTTCTTCCTCCCCTTTTCCCTCCTTCACGATTTGTATCTTTGTCTTTCCCTCTAAGGACCTCTCTCTTCTGGTGGGCTCTCTGTCTCCACCCTCTTGTTTCTACCCTTTTCCATCACTTCTCCAGACTGTCTTACTCCTTTCTTCCACTCAGGCTCCATCTGGAGAGCTCCACTGCCCCCAGTCTCTTCCTCTCCCTCTCTCTCTCTTTCTCTCTGCTTTCTGATTCCTCGGTCTGCCCGGGTGGCCCCCAGGCCAAAGCGTGGGTGGTTCTGGTTGCAGTTTCAAGGCTGGTGGTCGGGGGCCTGCAAGGGGGAAGAAGGGAGTGAGAAGGTGGCATAATTTTATAGAACAAAGGAAAGTACAAAAATTCCAGCTTCAGGGCCCCCAAGAAGCTCAGCCCCCTGCCCCAGGAGGCTCAGCCTGGGGAGTCACCAAGAATATCCCTTACCAGCTCCCTGGCCTTTCTCCTTTTGCTTTTTAATCCCTGAAAGTAGAAAGAACCAGTTACCGAATCTCTTCTCTGCTCTCACCTCCCTTCCCCTCCCTGGCTTTGGGAGAGCTGCTGAGCATTTCACCTGCCACTTGGAGCAAAGTTGTTCTTAGACTCTTCTGCACGGAATAAGAGTTGCAATTTTAATTAAAAAATATTTATAGACAATTGATTTCATTTTAGTGTCTGCCCTGTTTCCTCTCCTTCCCCAAGGGCCTCCAGCCAGTTGCTTTGGTCCTTGGAATCCTCCAGTGAAGTCTCTGGCCTCCAACTAGTGACTCATAGGCCAAGGAGGAGGCAAGAGGCTTCTGGGACAACAGCTGGCTCTTTTGGGAGAGAAGGTGGAAGGGTTGCGGGGTCAAGGAGAACAGCTGGAGGTGGGCGTGCTGAAAGGAATCTCATGCCTAGGCCTGTACAAAGCCACATCCAAGTTAGCTCAGAGCAGAGAAGGAAGAGGGAAAACGTCTCACCAAACCCCTGTGAGTTGATGGTCAGGTGTAGCAAAGACAGGGAAGTCACTTCCAGGAGCTGAACTAGACGTGATCACATCCATGCTTGCAGTGGGCCTAACTCTGAGCCAGAATCAATTTGTAATGAGCAGCATTTAGCAATTCTTTATACAATACAGCCTTTGCATACACCACCTCTATTTCTCCTTACTTCCAGAGGTCTAGCCTCATTTTAAAGAGCCACATACAGCCGCTCCCCACCTGGGGAGCCCTCAAATGACTTGCCCATGGCCACACAGTCAGAACCACAGGACTATAAGCTCCTCCTAGGCTCAGGGCCTTCCTCCTTCTGTTTCTTCCTCTTCTCTCCCTCCCTCTCCTGCCTTGCTACTTCCCTCACTCCCTCCTTTCCTTCATTCCCATCTTTTGTGCCCAAAGTGTCTGGCTCACAGTTAACAGAACTCTTTAGCCTATTTGCATCCACGTCTGCCACCTCCTATGTCCAGGCCTCTTTCTACTCTACCAGCTGCTGAGGATTAACTTGGTGCCTTCATCAAGAAATCCAAATTTCTCCCCTTCTTTCCGTTTTTTTGTTTTTCCTGCCAGTACCCAACTCCTTCCCTCTACTTCCCTCTGAAATGATGCCCATTACCCTCTTTACCTACACTTTGTATCTTCCAATCTCCTGCAGGTTGACTTAAACACCTGGTCAGAACTGTCTACTAACTCAAGGTTTCTCAAGATACAAATGAAAACCACTTGCTATAGAATCACTTGGGAACTAGTTAAAATACAGATTCCTAAACCTCAGCCTCATCTAATAATCAGAAACTCTGGGGGTGGGTTTAGGAATGTGCATTGGAACAAGTTTTCTACGTAATCCTTATCCATTCTAACATTTGAGAATTCCTGTACTCAAAAAGGCAAACTCACGGAGACCTCCAGCATCTGGCCTAGGGCCTGGTGTTTGGTAGGAATACGATTCATGTTTATTAAACACAATAATCCACATTTTCTGGCACAAGTTTCTTGGATCACCTCATACTATTGTAATTTGACACCATTTCTACATTGGGAAATCCTTACAGATCAGAGTCTTCTCACTTAAGTAGATTTCATTTTAATAAAGCAGGAGAGGAAGATGGATAGATTCTGGTGGTATCTCAAATCTAAGGGTGGGGCTTCCTCAGTAGTTAAGTGGTAAAGAATCCACTTGCTAATGCAGGAGATGAGGGTTTCATCCTTGGATCAGGAAGATACCCTGGAGAAGGAAATGGCAACCTACTCCAGAAGACTTGCCTGGGAAATTCCATAGACAGAGGAGCCTGGTGGGCTACACAGTCCATGGGGTCGCAAGAGTCAGACATGACTTAGTAACTCAACAACAAGAACAAATCTAAGGGAAGGTCTTTTATTAACCTAACTGGGACCATCTTGTTGGGCTGCTCCTGTTTAGACCTGGGAGTTTGGGGAGGGCGGAAGGAGAATCCTCCATATTTGCTGAAAGACACTCAGGTGCACACCTTTCTTGATGGGCCCCAAAGGTGTTGGCTGGAGAGATATCAGAGCTGTGATAGGAGCAAGGCCTATCAAGTCCAGAGGGCCTCGCATGGAATATACATCGAAGCTGAAAATGAGCACCACGTTCTTTGGTTTATTTAGTTGATAAGAAACTTATTTTCTATCTAGAAGCATGTGCACTTATCCTCTTAGCCTAAAAACAGAAAATTAATGTTGTGCTTTATGTGGTAGTGGTATATCCATTCTTCAAAAGAGCAGCCACTCACACACACACTTCTCAGTATCTCACAAGACTCAGCATGGTGATTTGTTGCACTAAGAGAAAGTAACGCATCTTAGTGGTTACTAGTTATGGGCTCCAGAGTCAGAGTGACATGGGTTCACATACTAGATCCTCCACTTAGTAGCTGTGTAATCCTGGACATATTACCCAGCTGGTTGTGTTAAGCCTGTATCTACATATGTCAAATGGAGATAATAATGGTAGCTCCTCATAGAACTTTCATGAATAGTCAAGTAGATAAGGCATGTAAAGCATCTGGTACAACCTAGTATCAACATTTGAATCAGTTCAGTTCAGTTCAGTTGCTCAGTCGTGTCTGACTCTTTGCAACCCTGTGACTCGCAGCACACCAGGCCTCCCTGTCCATCACCAACTCCCAGAGATCACTCAGATTCACGTCCATTGAATCAGTGATGCCATCCAGCCATCTCATCCTCTGTTGTCCCCTTCTCCTCCTGCCCCCAATCCCTCCCAGCATCAGAGTCTTTTCAATCAGTCAGCTCTTTGCATGAGGTGGCCAAAGTACTGGAGTTTCAGCTTTAGCATCATTCCTTCCAAAGAACACCCAGGGCTGATCTCCTTTAGAATGGACTGGTTGGATCTCCTTGCAGTCCAAGAGACTCTCAAGAGTCTTCTCCAACACTACAGTTCAAAAGCATCAATTCTTCGGCGCTCAGCTTTCTTCACAGTCCAACTCTCACATCCATACATGATCACTGGAAAAAGCATAGCCTTGACTAGACAGACCTTTGTTGGCAAAGTAATGTCTCTGCTTTTGAATATGCTCTCTAGGTTGGTCATAACTTTCCTTCCAAGGAGTAAGCATCATTTGAATATCAGCTATTTATTACAAGACTGTGCTACTGTGGTAGTTGATGGTCTGAGATAATCTGCAGGCCTATGTTTCCCCATCTGTAGAGAGGGGGTTGGCCTTAAGTCCTAGATTGTAGGAAAGACTTGAAATTGTGGTTAAGCCGGTCATAATGGAATTTACTCTCCCTGCCTTTAGAATGGACACCACAGCCATCAGTAAGAACAGCATTTTTTTTTTTTTTTTTACCAAAAGTGTTAAATTATTATTTTAATGAGTTGGCAGACAGCCTTCAGCTGTCAGTTGTCAGGCAGGCCTCAGTGGTAAGTCACTATTGCAAGTTGCCTCAGCTGAAGAGAACCAGAGAACCACCTTGCCCAGGGTCATCTCCAGTTGGTGGCTTCCAATGACTGGAGAGACCTGGGAATAAGCCTGCTGGTCCACGCTCCAACTTTGGATAGTTTTGAAGGGCCATCGCATCTGGTTCTGTTGAGACTTCAGTGCAGCTTGACTTTTCCTCCTGTCCAATACTACCTTCTTATTTTCCCTTCCTTGTTGGACTTGGAGCACTCCTAATAAACCTTCTACATGCCAGTCTCTCCCACCTCTTAGGGAACCTGACTTGTATCAGATGTCATGGGAAAGAGCAGGTTGAGTGGTGGAAACGGAGAGGAAACATTGAGGACCTAGAGCAGAGAGGGCAGATGGTGGGTGATGAGGCAGAAATGCAGGCAGAGCCTGGCATACCATGTTAACCATATTTGGACTTGACCATTAAGGTGATAGGGAGTCACTGAAAGTTTCTCCCAGGGGGATCCTGAAATCATTGCAGGTCTGTATTTTGTTAAAACATATAACTGTCATTTCCCATTTACACTTATTACAAAAATATTGGCTATATTCCCTGTGTTGTACAATGCATCCTTGAGCCTATCTTACACACATTAGTTTGTATTGTACCTCTCGTCTCCTCCCCCTTCCCCCATATTGTCCCCACCCTCCAAGACCACCAGTTTGTTTTCTGTGTCTGTGAGTTGCAGGTCTGTATTTTGGAAGATGTTTTGGCAGTTGAGGGGATGATATGGAAAGAGGAGCGCAAGGATTCTTGAGCCAGAGGTCAGTCTGTGAGTTCATGGCAAGAGGGACAAGAGATGGTGGTGGCGGCAGGGCGGCGGCAGCATCAGTTGGTGCAGTAGCAGCAGAAGTGGAGAAGAGAGGATGGGTTCAAGATATTTCCTGAGTTTAAATCAACAGATCTCAGTAATCAAATGGAGGTCAAGGGGTGGTGGCATTCATTCCAAGATTGGCTCAAGGGGAACTTTGAAATTACTTTCTTTGAGTCATGGAAGGAATGAGGTGCATGAATCCCAGAAGGGTTTGAGCCCCCAAGGCTTTGGTGGCAGTAGCGAGTTCCGGTGGAAGCCCTGGACCGGGCGGTGGGAGGGTCAAAGGGCAGGAAGATCACAGAGCATGTGCCCTCTGCACAAACCTGGCTTGCACACTAGGCACCGTTTCTCCCCAGTGGCAGGAGGTGAGTGGGCTTCTAGTCACCTATGCCAGGACCCCCCGCCCCTCACCCCTTTCCCCTCAGGAGGGGCATAGTATGTACTCACATGAGGTGCCAGCTGCCAAGGAAGTGGAGAGTTGACCTCCTGCCTTGAGCTAGTCTGAACCTGACCGTGGTGCCCTGATGCCAGTCTGCACAGGCGTAAGCAATGGAAACACCTTCCCTGAAGGTCCGTCTCTGAAGAGGTAAGCAGTGACCAGGTCTGTGGAGCACCACCTGCATGAGGAGGTGTGGCCTCCAATCCTGAAGCCCTTTGTCCCCACCTGACTGCTCAGCTCATGAAAGAGGAGCGTAAGGCAGGCCCGATGTGACCTCTCCAGTCTCCAGACCAGCGCTCTGGGCAGCAACACAAGCTGGACCCCAGTCATGGACTCACTCATCTCTTGGAAGGGGAGAAACAGGGATGCAGAGTTTGCTAAAAATGCCCAATTGTAAGTGCCTGGGTTTTGCTTTGTTTTCCTTTTCTTTCATTTGTTAGTAAGACTGCCATCTATTAAATAGGATGTGAGAGTTGGACTATAAAGAAAACTGAGTGCCAAAAAATTGATGCTTTTGAACTGTGGTATTGGAGAAGACTCTTAAGACTCCTTGCAGTCCAAGGAGATCCAACGAGTCCATCCTAAAGGAAATCAGTCCTGAATATTCACTGGAGGGACTGATGCTGAAGCTGAAACTCCAATACTTTGGCCACCTGATGTGAAGAACCAACTCACTAGAAAAGACCCTGACCCTGGGAAAGATTGAAGGCAGGAGGAGAAGGGGATGACAGAGGATGAGATGGTTGGATGGCATCACTGACTCAATGGACATGAGTTTGAGTGAACTCCGGGAGTTGGTGATGGACAGGGAAGACTGGTGTGCTGCAGTCCATGGAGTCACAAAGAGCCGAACTTGACTGAGTGACTGAACTGAAACTGAATTAGATAGGTGGTCAGTAGGGAAGTTCATCTAGCCCATTGTACTTAGGTTCAGACTTTCCTTTCCAAGGAAGAGCTAAATTCAAGTTCAATGTTTCTAACCCAGTTGTCAGTGGATGCTCTAGGCTTGGAAGAGCAAGCCCAGAGAGGTGAGAGGGCGTTTATTCTTAGGTTAGGTTGAGCAGACAGCTTGTCAGGAAGGACTGTAGGATTCTGAGATGATCAGGAAGGTGTTTCAGGCCTTTGCAAAGGCAGCTTAGGGAGAAATTGGAGAGGGAGGGGAATAAAATGAAACAGTGAAAGCAGGCGTCGGGGACACGCACTAAGTAGAGGTGAAAGATGAGGCTGGAAAAGTAGCTCCATCAAGAAAGGTCTTGAATACCAAGCTAAAGGTCTTTATTCTGTAGGCAAACAAGAGGGTTTTGGTAAGCAGCAATGAGTAGAAAACTGGATCAGGCAGGTGTAGACAGAGGAGAAATATTAATGAATCTTGAAGTTAGGTACTGAGATCTGAAATTAGGCTATAGGTGGGGAGAATGGAAAGTAGGTAGGAGCTAATGTTTTTTATCTTATCAGCGATGGAGGCTAGGTGTAAGCCAATACATTGATACCAAAACTCCTAAACAAAAGCATTATTTCATTTTAAGATTCTTTTCCTGGTCTTCCTATCAATGTCTCTGTTCAGAGACAAGAGGGAAAGTGGCAAATAAGTTTCAGCTCTGGTGCTAACTTGGATTGATTGATGGTGGCTGCCTGTCATACTAAGTTGCAGAGGATTCTGAAGCCTCATCAACCATCAGTTGGAAAAGTGATGTCTACCATAGCCATCAGAGATGTTTTTGTAATCCTGAGAATTGCAAAATTCAGGCTGCTTCTCTAGGTTCTGAATTAGGAGCTGGGTCCAGTTTTGACTTAGTGATTTTCTTAACCTGGAAAGTCATGGCAGAGTGGGGAGCTGATTCCAAGTAACCCAGGGGCAATGCCTTGCAGCAAACATCCCAGTCATCACAGACCCTCACAATTTGGCCATAGTAAGAAAACTTGGGCTTGAATTCTATCTCTGCCTTTTGTTTAGCCATGTGAATTTAGACAAATTACTCAACCCCTTTCAATCAGAATATTCATCTATAAAATAGAAAAACCTAAGCATAAAGTACTACAATCAGTTCAGTTCAGTCGCTCAGTTGTGTCCGACTCTTTGTGACCCCATGAACTGCAGCATGCCAGGCCTTCCTGTCCATTACCAACTCCTGGAGTTCACTCAAACTTGCGTCCATTGAGTCGGTGATGCCATCCAGCTGTCTCACCCTCTGCCGTCCCCTTCTCCTGCCCCCCAATCCCTCCCAGCATCAGAGTCTTTTCCAGTGAGTCAACTCTTTGCATGAGGTGGCCAAAGTACTGGAGTTTCAGCTTTAGCATCATTCCTTCCAAAGAACACCCAGGACTGATCTCCTTTAGAATGGACTGGTTGGATCTCCTTGCAGTCCAAGGGACTCTCAAGAGTCTTCTCCAACACCACAGTTCAAAAGCATCAATTCTTTGGTGCTCAGCTTTCTTCACAGTCCAATTCTCACATCCATACATGATTACTGGAAAAACCATAGTCTTGACTAGATGGACGTTTGTTGGCAAAGTAATGTCTCTGCTTTTCAACATGCTTAGTGACCAACTATGAGCTCAACAAGTATTGATCGGCTGTTTATTTTCCATTTTGAACATAACCTTGTCTTTAGGTCTTGAGCATCAACTTCTGACTAGATTTTCACCTGGGGAAAATTTTGTAACTGTGATTTTTGTGAAGATTCACTGAGATATTGGATGTGGAGTACATGACATAGAGTAAGAGTCCTCTTTGCAAATTGGTAGAACAAAGGATGCACTTTCAACATTTTGGTGTCTCCAGAGCAGTTTATTTTATTTTATTTTATTGACTGTGGTGGGTCTTTGTTGCTGCATGTGAACTTTCTCTAGTTGTGGCAAGAGGGGCTTCTCCTCCTTGCAGTATGCGGGCTTCTCATTGAGGTGGCTTTCCTTGTTGCAGAATATGGGCACAAGGGTTTCAGTAGTTGCAGTGCGTGGACTCAATAGTCTTGGCTCGAGGGCTCTAGAGCACTGGCTCAGTAGCTGTGCACATGGGCATATTGCTCTGAGTCATGCGGAATCTTCCCGGACCAGGGATGGAACCAGTGTCCCTTGCATTGCAAAGTGGATTCTTTACCACTGGACCACCAGGAAGTCTGCAGAGCAGTTTTTATGCATTTTTACAAACACACACATGCACTCACTCATACCTGTTGTTAAGTTTTCTGTTTTCCCTTGACATAAACAGGTTCATTTTGTACATATTGTTTTGTGTTTTATAACTTTCTTTTCATTTAACAGCATATCTTGGAGGTCCTGTTATGTCATTGCTTATCAGTTCAGTTCAGTCACTCGGTTGTGTCTGACTCTTTGCAACCCCATGAATCGCAGCACACCAGGCCTCCCAGGCTATCACCAACCCCCGAAGTCCACCCAAACCCATGTGCATTGAGTTGGTGATACTGTCCAACCATCTCATCCTCTGTCGTCCCCTTCTTCTCCTGCCTCAGTCTTTCCCAGCATCAGGGTCTTTCCAAATGAATCAGCTCTTCTCATCAGGTGGCCAAGGTACTGGAGTTTCAGCTTCCACATCAGTACTTCCAATGAACACCCAGGACTGATCTCCTTTAGGATGGACTGCTTGGATCTCCTTGCAGTCCAAGGGACTCTCAAGAGTCTTCTCCAACACCTCAGTTCAAAAGCATCAACTCTTTGGTGCTCAGCTTTCTTTATAGTCCAACTCTCACATCCTTACATGACCACTGGAAAAACCATAGCCTTGACTAGATTAACCATTGTTGACAAAGTAATGTCTCTGCGTTTTAATATGCTGTCTAGAATGGTCATAACTTTCCTTCCAAGGAGTAAATGTCTTTTAATTTCATGACTGAAATCACCTCTGCAGTGATTTTGGAGCCCAGAAAAATAAAGTCAGCCACTGTTTCCACTGTTTCCCCATCTATTTGCCATGAAGTGATGGGACCAGATGCCATGATCTTTGTTTTTGAATGTTGAGTTTTAAGCCAACTTTTTCATTTTCCTCTTTCACTTTTATCAAGAGGCTCTTTAATTTTTCTTCACTTTCTGCCTTAAGGGTGGTGTCATCTGCATATCTGAGGTTATTGATAATTCTCCTGGCAGTCTTGATTCCAGCTTGTCCTTCATCCAGCCCGGCATTTTACATGATTTACTCTGCATATAAGGTAAATAAGCCGGGTGACAATATACAGCCTTGACATACTCCTTTTTCCTATTTGGAACCAGTCTGTTGTTCCATGTCCAGTTCTAACTGTTGCTTCCTGACCTGCATATAGGTTTCTCAAGAAGCAGGTCAGGTGGTCTAGTATTCCCATCTCTTTCAGAATTTTCCACAGTTTATTGTGATCCACACAGTCAAAGGCTTTGGCATAGTCAATAAAGCAGAAATAGATGTTTTTCTGGAACTCACTTGCTTTTTCAATGAGCCAGCGGATGTTGGATCAATGGATGTTTGATCTCTGGTTCCTCTGCCTTTTCTAAAACCAGCTTGAACATCTGAAAGTTCATGGTTCACGTATTGCTGAAGCCTGGCTTGGAGAATTTTAAGCATCACTTTACTAGCATGTGAGATGAGTGCAATTGTGCGGTAGTTTGAGCATTCTTTGACATTGCCTTTCTTTGGGATTGGAGTGAAAACTGACCTTTTCCAGTCCTGTGGCCACTGCTGAATTTTCCAAATTTGCTGGCCTATTGAGTGCAGCACTTTCACAGCATCATCTTTCAGGATTTCAAATAACTCGACTGGAATTCCATCACCTGCACTGGCTTTGCTCGTAGTGATGCTTCCTAAGGCCCACTTGACTTCACATTCCAGGATGTCTTGCTCTAGGTGAGTGATCACACCATCGTGATTATCTGGGTCGTGAAGATCTTTTTGTACAGTTCTTCTGTGTATTCTTGCCACCTCTTCTTAATACCTTCTGCTTCTGTTAGGTCCATACCATTTCTGTCTTTTATTGAACCGGTCTTTGCATGAAATGTTGCCTTGGTATCCCTAGTTTTCTTGAAGAGATCTCTAGTCTTTCCCATTCTGTTGTTTTCCTCTATTTCTTTGCATTGATCACTGAGGAAGGCTTTCTTATCTCTCCTTGCTATTCTTTGGAACTCTGCATTCAGATGCTTATATCTTTCCTTTTCCCCTTTGCTTTTCCCTTCTCTTCTTTTCACAGCTATTCGTAAGGGTTCTCCAGACCTGGGGAGTTCATCTTTCAGTGTCTTATCTTTTTGACTTTTCATACTGTTCATGGCAAAGCAAGAATAGTGAAGTGGTTTGCCATTCCCTTCTCCAGTGGACCACATTCTATCAGACCTCTCCACCATGACCCGTCCGTCTTGGGTGGCCCCACATGGGATAGCTTAGTTTCACTGAGTTAGACAAGGCTGGAGTCCATGTGATCAGACTGGCCTGTTGCTGTGATTGTGGTTTCATTCTGTCTGCCCTCTGATGCCCTTTCTCAGCACCTACCATCTTACTTGGGTTTCTCTTACCTTGGACATGGGGTATCTCTTCACGGCTGCTCCTGCAAAGTGCAGCCACTGCTCCTTGCCTCGGACATGGGGTAGCTCCTCTCAGTCACCACCCCTGTCATTGCTTATAGGTCTATTTTATTAACCTCTCTAAATTTCATAGTATGGGTATATCCCTTATTGATAGAAATTTGTTTTCCTTTTTTTTTTTTGCCTTTACAGATATATTTATGAGAACATTCCTGTGCCTTTGCATGTATATGATATTTCTGAAAGTGGAATTATTGAGTCAAACAATATGTGTTTTAATAATTTCAATAGGTACTACTCAAAGATGGAACAGATTTATTTATGTATTCTCACTCACAATTTTTTGAAAGTTAGTCTGGTTAGTTTAATTTCTACCCCAGGGACAGAGGAGCCTGATGGGCTGCAGTCCATGCAATTGCAAAGACTAAGCACATTCCTGGATATGATCCATCTGAGATTCTTCTATATGGTAACTTCTCAAATAATTGGTGTTGAGACTACATACAATATGAATACCCAGAATGTACTGTAAAACATAGCTTGCTTCTTCTCTTTTCTGGATTGATTATTAATCTTGTAGATCATGTAGGATCTCCTTTAAAACTAAACAGATTTATTTTCAAGGGATTAAAAAGTTAAAGTGTCAAGACTTCTCATAAAAGAGCCATCCCCTGCCCTCATTCTCAAGCTGTAACCACTTTAAATTTGTTCGAATTTTTTCTTTCACTTTTTAACTCCTCCTCTTTGTCTCCTTTATATGTCCATAGTTACTCCCTTCTAATACTCAGTTTAGTTTTAACATTTTTTAGGAGGGGGTGGCTAGACCAACATTTAGTATTTACATTATTATAGCAAACAAATCCTATTCACAGTTGAGCTGTTTACTATATATATTATGAATCCATTTTTGCATGCAACTTTTGTTTTTCCTTGAGGAAGTCATTTTTTAAACATTTTTTCAAATGTAAGACTAGATAAAGAAAAACATTTTCCTTAGGAATAGCCTTTTTTGTTTGTTTGTTTACAGATGGCATGTGTGTGTGTGTTGAGTCATGTCTGACTTTTTGCAACCCTCTGGACAGTAGCCCACTAGGTTCCTCTGTCCATGAAATTTTCCAGGCAAGAATACTGGAGTGAGTTGCCACTTCCTACTCTAGGGAATCTTCCCAAATGTGGAAAAGCCAGAGAGTCCCTGTGTTAAGTAGGCACTCCTGATCTGTTTTTGTTTTAATTTCTGCGTGCACCCTACTGCAGGTGTGATCTTAGTTCCCAGTCAGAGACTGAACTTCACCCCCTGCCTTGGAAGCTGGAGTCTTAGCCACTGGGCCACCAAAGAAGTCCCTAAACGTTTTTTGCTGAACTGATTCTCTGTGGACTATAGGAATCCATTTCAAAGTTTGCCATGAGTATGACTCTTACAGTTAGTTCATACGCATCAAATATTCTCCCAGTTCCTTCTTTGTGGAGACATCTTTCTTGGTGTTTTTGTCCTGTTTTAACGAGGACAGCTGGCTCTTTAAGCTGGTAATGCAGCTGTTTTCCTAGCATTTTTCTTTACTTTTTTTCTGGGGATCATCCTCTCTTCCTGGGTTGGAAGCTCTGTCTCCTGGATTCTGTTTTGTTCTTTGATGATTTACTCGTTTGTTTTGATAGGGCATTTCCTTCAGTGGCTCCTTGAGACATGGTGCATGGAGGTAATTTTTGAGAGTTTGCAGGTCTGAAAGTGGCCCTATTCTACCTTTACACTTACATGATTTTTTACTTGAATGTAGAATTCTTGTTTGGACCTGCCTTTTCTCAGAATTTTGAAGACATTTCTTTATTGCCTTCTAAGCTCTAGTGTTGCTGATAAATCCAGTGTTTTTCTGACTTATAGTTGTTTGTTTTTTTTTTTTAAATGTGATTGTTATTTCTCTCTGGAAGGTTTTAGAATCTTTTCTCTATCCTGATGTTCTGAACTTTCAGAGAAGTGTGCTTCAAGTAGGCCTTTTATAGTCATTATGCTGGAACCCAGTGAGTCTTTCATATACTTCATTGGGAAACTATCTTGCACTATTTCTTTGATAATTTCTTTCCTTCCTTTTCCTCTGGCCATTTTTCTGGAATTTCCTGTTATTTCCTGGATATTGGATCTCCCGGACTGATCTTGTAATTTTCTTTCCTAGTTTCTGTCACGTGGTATTTTGGATGAGTTAATATGTTATAAAGTCCTTAGAAAAGTGCCTGGCCAACTTTATCTTCTAATACAAGATTAGAAAACTTCATTCTGCCAAGATTTTCATTTTGGCCATTGCATTTTGCATTTTTAGTATCCAAGATCTGTGTTTGATTTCCTAAATCTGAGCTGTACAGTGTGGCATCCACTAGTCACATGTGGCTACTTAAATTAAAATTAAGTATAGTTAAAATTCAGTTCTTAGTTGTATAACTACATTTTGAGTGATCTATGGCCGCATATAACTAGTACCTACCATATTGGACAGTGTAAATGTGGAACATTTCCATCATTACAAAAGGTTTTATCTGACAGTGTTGCTCTAAAATATAATGTCCTGTTATTGTTTCAAGAACGCACTTTCTTATTAAATTTATTTATTTATTTGGCTGCATAGGTCTTAGTTTCAGCATGCAGGATCATCAGTCTTCACTGTGGCACACAAACTCTTTAGTAACTCTTAGTTATGGCATGTGGGATCTAGTTCCCTGATGAGGGATTGAACCCAGGCCCCCTGTATTGGGAGCAGGGAGTCTTAGCCACTGGACCACCAGGGAAATCCTCTCATTCTCTACCTTTGAGGAGTAAATGCCCCACCATTCAGAAGTTGAAGAATAAATTTAGGTGGAAGGAAAGAATTTTATACAAGTACCCAACAATGTAAGTTGGAGTTAGATTCTGGAAGGCTCTGAATGAAGGGCAAATAATTCAAACCATCAGAACAGACATTGGCTTTCCAATACACAGTTTTGGAGGGGTAACTATTTGACTTTAGGCAATGTTGCCTTATAACTTACATGGGACTTCGTTCCTTATTTGTAAAATGAGCAGAATAAAAATAGCTCTTATACCTCATATCTGGCGCTGCATGGCGCTGGAGCGGCTGTGAGGAGAAAACCCACATCCAAGGGCAGAGACGCCCCAGCAAGATGGTAGGGCTTGAAATGAAAAGAATCTTGCTCCTTGGAAGGAAAGTTATGACCAACCTAGACAACATATTAAAAAGCAGAGATATTACTTTGCCAACAAAGATCCGTCTAGTCAAAGCTATGGTTTTTCCAGTAGCCATGTATGGATGTGAAAGTTGGACTATAAAGAAAGCTAAGTGCCAAAGAGTTGATGCTTTGAACTGTGGTGTTGGAGAAGATTCTTGAGAGTCCCTTGGACTGCAAGGAGATCCAACCAGTCCATTCTAAAGGAAATCAGTCCTGAATATTCATTGGAGGGACTGATGCTGAAGCTGAAACTCCAATACTTCGGCTACCTGATGAGAAGAATGGACTCATTTGTAAAGACTCTGATGCTGGGAAAGACTGAAGGCGGGAGGAGAAGGGGATGACAAGTTGAGATGGTTGGATGGTATCATTGACTCAATGAACATGAGTTTGAGTGAACTCCGGGAGTTGGTAATGGACAGGGAGGCCTGGCCTGCTACAGTCCATGGGGTTGCAAAGAGTTTGACACGACTGAGTGACTGAACTGAACTGAAACCTCATATCTATTTAGCTCTTGCATGTGGCAGCTTCTAAATTCTAAATTATATATATAAGTTATCTACTTACCTATCTATTTATTGTCTTCTTTGATTTTCATATCTCTGTAAAGCCATTCCTCTTTCTTTCCTCCTTCCTCCCTTCCTCCCTTCCTCCCTTCCTCCCTTCCTCCCTTTCCTGAGAAGGTTGCCAGTGAGTCACTGGTAAAGTGTGCTTGTAAGGCAGAATCACTTCCTGTGGGTCTTCAGAAAGTCAATTAATGATTCCCAACACCACCCACAGGGCTCTCCAATGACATTCAGAACAGCAGTTTTAACCTTGTACTTTCAGGCACTAATGTGACATTTGCCCAAGATTGTGAAATCTTCCTAAGAATTGTGATTAAGAAATCAAAATGTTGCTAGGGATCATTTTCTTATACTCCACACTAGTGATTCTTAAATCTTCTGCTTTAAGAATCTTTCATTCTCTTAAAAAATGTTGAGTACACCACAGAGATTTTTAGTTACATGGATTATATTTATTGATAGTTACTTTACTAGTAATGAAAAGGCAGACATTTCAAAATGAGATTTATTAGTTCATTAAGCAGTGATAAACCTATTACGTGTTAAATCCAAAGATTATGAAAAGTAAGTATATTACCCAAAACAAAAATTAGTAATGGCATTTTAAAAATATGTTTGCAAATCATGGTCATGTCTGGCTTTATAGATGACAATTGGATTCTGTGTCTGCTCCTGCATTCAATTTGTTGCGATATTCTGTAAGCCATTTTCTATAATTATCTCGATTCTACATGAGAAAGTGAAGGACACAGAGGTTAAATGATTTGACAAAGATTATATACTCATAAGTGGTGGAATCAGAGTCAAGCTCAAGCAAACTTTAGAGATTATACTCTTACTCTTCTATATACTCAATTGCCTGTAAGGCTGTTTAGAGGATTAAATGAGACAATGTCTTCACTTAATCAATGGCTGGCATATCGTAAGAGCTCAGTAAAGTGAGCCACCATTATTATTTCACTTGAGGAAATTAGTGAAATGTTGAAAAACATGGTAGATTATTAAAAGTTTATGAGCTGTGGAGTATGTCATGTTTATGTGTTCATTTTGGGGAGCTTAATGTGACAATGCTAAGTAGGATGAGATATTAGAAGGCGAGACGAGACACAAAGAGATGTTTGGAGACTTGAAATAGTCCACTTGAGTGTAAGGAAAGATGTTCCATCAGTAGAACAGCTTGACAGGGAAGGGAATTTTAAGATAACATTGACAGTCAAGCAGCAGCGTTTTTGGAACACCTGAAATGCACAGATAACTGCTGGTTATTGTGGGAAAGAAAGAAAACTAACATTCTCTGAGTGCCCATGACAGGTACCATTACCTATTTTTTTTTTTTTAGTACCCTGTATGGACACTTGTCTATAATTATTTCTTAGTCTCACAGCAATATTGCCAGGTAGGTGTTATTGGTGCCATTTTTCTGGATGAAGCTTACAGGTAAGAGACTCATCCATGGAAGGAGGAGGGAAAGGGATGGGGTTTGGGAGAGGATATCTCCAAGGTTCCATCCCAGACCTAGTTGACTTCAAAGTCCATACTGCACTGAGAATATTAGTTTCAACTTTAGGAATTCCATGAATTTTCCATGGAATTGTAGGCATAGTTTTGTGGGGGAGATTATCATTTAGCACACTGGTCTCCAGCCTTTTTGGCATCAGGGACTGGTTTTGTGGAAGACAATTTTCCCACAGACTGGGGAAAGGATGGTCATGCAAGCGACGGGGAGTGGCTGTTAACACAAATCAAACTTCGCTCATTTGCCGTCAGTTCACCTCCTACTATGTGGCTCAGTTCTTAACAGGCTACAGACTGATACTGGTCCATGGTCAGGAGATTGGGGACCACTGGTTTAGTAGATTTCTCAAAGGAATCTGACTCCAAAAGAGAAGAACAAATGTCTTAGACTGTCAAAGTTGGAAGGATACATAAAAATCGAAAGCCCGCTGCCTTCATGTCAAAGCTGGGCAAACAGAGGCATAGAAAGAGGAAAGAATTTGTTACAGAGCGACTCAAGTGGCAGAGCCAACACAAGAACCCAGTCCTCTTGTCCCCACCCCAGGCCACTGCATCTTCATCTCTGGAACCAGCTATGAAGGCAGCAGAAGCCTTGAACAGCTTGGAAGAACTGCAGTGCACTGGGCAGATCCCCTCTGAGGCCATCTTGGCACGAAGTCAGTTAGGCACCCCTGGAGGGAGGCGTGTTAACTCTTCAAGCACCAGGCTCTAAATTAGTCCTATTTTGTAAATTGCACTTTATAGGGTACCATTCATGAGTGACCGCTCTAAAGCGAGCTCTGGGGTGTAGAAGAGCAACCCACCTCTCCAAGGGCCTGCTTCCTGCCTAGTACATAGTTTTTCCCCCGGGTAAAGGAAATCATGCCTGAATTGTGGCAAATCATGTTTGAGGAGGATGTAGCAGAAGGGGGAAAAGTCAGGACAGGATGCTTTTCGTACCAGCAGAAACTTTTGTCTGCAAGCAGGAACAGCTTTAACATAAGGAACTGCAAATGGTGTTTTATCCCCTCTGTGTTCTGTCTGCTGCTGGCAGCTGTGCTTTCCTCTGAGCCCACAACCACAGTCCCTTTTCCATTTTCCAACTTCACTTTTCAAAACAATATTTATTTATTTGGCTGCCCTGGGTCTTAGTCGTGGCACTCAGGATGTTTGATCTTCCTTGTGGCTTGCAGGGTCTTTTTGAACTCTTAGTTGAAGCATGCCCTCTGCCATGGCATGTGGGACCAGGGTTTGAACCTGGGCCCCCTGTATTGGGGAGCACTGAGTCTCAACCACTGGACCACCAAGGAAGTCCCCCCAACTTCACTTAAAAACCTTTTTGTTTTGTATTCGAATATAACCAATTAGCAAACAGTGTTGAGATAATTTCAGGTGAATACAAAGGGACTCAGCCATACATATACATGTATCCATTCTCCCCCAAACTCCCCTCCCCAACTGTACTTTTAAGGCTCATTTTATTCTATCCACCACCTAGCTCAGAGTCTGGCACTTAGAAAATTTAAGCAAGTGTTTGTGAACTAAAAATGAGATTCTACTTGTGTTTGAATCTTCATTCTACCACATATAAGCTGTGCTGTTTTAACAAGTAAATTAACTTCTCTGAGCAATAATACCTATGGTTATCAGGTAAAGTAGAAAACAGGAGAAAGTCCCAGTGCTGGTCAGGACTGGCCCTCTTGGGACCTGGGGGTAAAGGATTAACAGGAGCCTAACCCTCTTGGTGGTTAGGGTCTTCCTCTGTGGTTCAGAGGTAAAGAATCCTCCTGTAATACAGCAGTCGAAGACATGGGTTTGATCCCTGGGTTGGGAAGATCCCCTGGAGGAAGGCATGATAACCCACTCTAGTATTCTCACCTGGAGAATCCCATGGACAGAGGAGCCTGGAAGGTTACAGTTCATAGGGTTGCAAAGAGTCAGATACGACTGAAGTGACTTAGCACGCACACAGCCCTCTTGGGAAACTCGGAGGAAGATCGTTGGTCAGAGTCGCTGAGACCCAGTCTTGATTCAAAGCCCCAGTCTTGCTCTTGTAGAACATCAGGCTTATTCCTCAGTCTTGGCCTCCCTCATTAGCACTTGGAATTTTGACTTTTTCTTTCCTTTGACATGATGGTTCATCAGCTTTTCCCTCCCTCAAGAAAAACCAAATTTGTACCAGCATCATTCAAGATGAGTGGTGTTTGGAGGAGATTCCTGCCCAACAAGAGCTAGGAATGAAAGATTTAGAGTTTCTGTAAAAATGCCCCTTTCCACTTCAGACAACTTTCTGTTACTTAGCTTTGTCCAGAAAATGACTATTGCTGTAGATAAAGCCTTGCAGTTTCAGAACTAATCATGATAAATCTACCAGGAATTAATGCCTGTCTGACATTAGACCAATTGCCTAGAAATCATGACACTTATAAGAAAGAGTCATCTCTTTATTTGAATGAAAACAAAGCATCCCAAGGCAGATTTTAAAATATATTATTTTAATTTTTAGAGGAAAAGAATTCTTTAAAGAGAATTGTCAACGATCAAAACTGGTTGATAAATCACATATGTAACTATGTAATTAAACTTCTCCATTTTCAGAGACCTGCAATTAGAGTTCTTCATGTAGTTACCCATAATGATTCATTCTTGCTAATATGCTGAGGAAGAAGGCAGTCGGGAAGATAAATTTTAATTTGAACTTTTCCCTAATTTGGATCAAGAGACAATGAAAGTATGCCTAGGCTGGGAGGTGGGAGAACAGGGTTCTAGTTCCAGTTCTTTCTCATTAACTGTGGGGCTTTAGCCAGATCACCAAGCCCATCTGAGCCTTTGTTTCCTCAGCTATAAAATGGTAATAATACCTACTTCAGAGTATTGTTATGAAACCTTAATGAAACTGTGGGTGTAGTAATGCTTTGTAAATTTTAAAGCCCTGTAAGGTCCTAATGCATTTTCTTATTTTGCTGTCTTTTCTCATCATAGCAGGTCAGCCCTCTGTTGGTGGTGAGAGGAAAAGGCTTTAATGAACAATATCAGCCTTTGTGTAGTGTGAAAAGACAGACAGTAATGAAGGGCTAGGATGCTTTGTTGAATGTGTCTGTGATTGACAGGTGGTCCTGCTTCTGATGATCAGGAATTTATTATTAAGAAAATTGCTGTATGCTTGGGGAGCTAGAATTTGGTTTGTGCCTTCCCCACTGCAGAGGGTCACCACAGATGCCTCAGGGGCTGTTGAGTTGACTGTGCTAGATTCGCATTTAAAGAGAAAACTTTCATTTGGACCAACTCAAAGTTAAGGGGGACTGTGACAAATACTATGAGAATTTTCAGGGTTCCGGTCTTTATTTTTTTAATTGATGTAAAGTTGATTTACAATGTTGTGTTAATTTCTGCTCTACAGCAAAGTGATTCAGATTATATATATATATATATATATATATATATATATATATATATGTTGCTCAGTTGTGTCCGACTCTTTATGACCCCATGGCCTGTATCTCTGCCAGGCCCCTCTGTCCATGGGATTCTCCAGGCAGGAATACTGGAGTGGGTTGCCATTCCCTTCTCCAGAGGATCTTCTTGACCTTGGGATGGAACCCAGGTCTCCTCACTGCAGACACATTCTATGCAGGCTTTGTATATATGCATACATCCCAAAGAAAGGCAGTGCCGAAGAATGTTCAAACTACTGCACAATTGCATTCATCTCACATGCTAGCAAAGTAATGCTACAAGTTAGGCTTCAACAGTACATGAACTGAGAATTTCCAAATGTTCAAGCTGGATTTAGAAAAGGCAGAGAAACCAAGATCAAATTGCCAACATTCGCTGGGTCATAGAAAAAGCAAGAGAATTCCAGGAAAACATATATTTCTGCTTCATTGACTATTCTGAAGCCTTTGACTGTGTGGATCACAACAAACTGTGGAAAATTCTTCAAGATTTGGGAATACTGCTTACCTGCCTCCTAAGAAACCTGAATGCAGGTCAAGAAGTGACAGTTAGGACCAGACATGTAACAACAGACTGGTTCCAAATTTGGAAAGGAGTACGTCAGGACTGTATATTGTCACCCTGCTTATTTAACTTATATGCAGAATGCATCATACAAAATGCTAGGCTGGATGAAACACAAGCTGAAATCAAGATTGCCAGGAAAAATATCAATAACCTCAGATCTACACAGATGACATCACACTCACGGCAGAAAGTGAAGAGGAACTAAAGAGTCTCTTGATAAAAGTGGAAGAGGAGAGTGAAAAAGCTAACTTAAAACTCAACATTCAAAAACAAAGATCATGGCATCTGGTCCTATCACTTTGTGATGAATAGATGGGGAAACAATGGAAAAAGTGACAGACTATTTTCTTGGGCTCCAAAATCACTGCAAATGGTGACTGCAGCCATGAAATTAAAAGATGCTTGCTCCTTGGAAGAAAACTATGACCTACCTAGACAGCATATTAAAAAGCAGAGCCGTTACTTTGTGAACAAAGGTCCAGCATAGTCAAAGCTATGGTTTTTCCAGTGGTCATGTATGGATGTGAGAGTTGGACCATAAGGAAAGCTGAGCGCCAAAGAACTGATGCTGTTGAAATGTGGTGTTGAAGAAAACTCTTGAGAGTCCCTTGGACTGAGGTCCAACCAGTCAATCCTAAAGGAAATCAGTCCTGAATATTCATTGGAAGGACTGATGCTGAAGCTGAAACTCCAGTACTTTGGCCACCTGATGTGAAGAACTGACTCATTAGAAAAGACCCTGATGCTGGGAAAGATTGAAGGTGGGAGGAGAAGGGGACAACAGAGGATGAGATGGTTGGATGGCATCACCAACTCGATGGACATGAGTCTGATCAAGCTCTGGGAGATGGTGAAGGACAGGGAAGCGGGGTGTGCTGCAGTCCATGGGATCGCAAAGAGTTGAACATGACTGAGTGACTGAACTGATGCATACATGTATATAGACATATGAAAAAATATATATATATATATATATATATAAATATCAATACACTGTTTTAAATGTTCTTTCCATTATGGTTAACATAGATATTGAATATAGTTCCCTGTGCAGTTCAGTAGGACCTTGTTATTTATCCATTCTATAATAACTTACATGTGCTAAGCCCAACCTCCCACTCTATCCCTCCTCCATACATGACTACTGGAAAAACCATAGCCTTGATGAGATGGACCTTTGTTAGCAAAGTAAAAGGCTGTCTATATGATTACAATGTACAGTCAAGGCTAAAAATTTGCTGTAAGGTAGACATTGGTTCTCGTACTTTGGTGTGCCTCAGTAGTACCAGGAGAGCTTGTAAAGCACATTGCTGGCCCACCACCGAGTATTGGGTTCTCATTCTGGAGTTCTCATTCTACTGGTCTTTCAGTATAGTCTGAGATTTTATATCTCTGTCAAGGTCCTAGGTGGTGCTTACACTGTTGGTCCAGGGACCACTTTGAGAATCTCTGAGGGAAACTGCATACACACACAGATGAGAAAAATGAGGCTCATGTTAAATAATTTGCCCAAGGTATGCATGTGTTCACACGCTCATGTCTGACTTTGTGATCCCATGGACTGATGCCCACCAGGCTCCTTTCTCCATGGGACTCTCCAGGCAAGAGTACTGGAGTGGGTTACCATTTCCTCTTCCAGGGGATCTTCCCACCCCAGGGATCACCTGCATGTCTCCTGAATCTCCTGCATTGGCAGGCAGACACTTTACCACTTGAGCCACCTGGGTAGCCCACACCCAAAGTATACTACAGTGAAAAATCTGTACAGCCCAAATATGAGCCCAGGTCTATAAAGATCAAGTGTATCTCACCTCTCTACTTCCCTCACCCTATTAGTGTCACTTGTCTAATGTCCACTAAGTTAATAGATTGTACCCATGGCAATATATAATTTTTTAATTTCTTGACTCAGTAGAAGGGAGGTTTGAAAGGTAGTTGGAACTTTTCTTTGGTTTTAAAGGTCAGGCTAGGGAGCCTAAATTATACCCTATAGCAGCTGAATGTTCGATTTCTATCCCCAACCGTCTCCCCTGGTTGTTGATCCTAAAGGTTTACGCCCAGGAAGGATGCACAAAGTGTAGAGTCCTAGGGACGGCTGTGTTTCTACTGTCCCTCACTGGTCTGGTCTCAATGTAGGACATCATTAGAACTTTTTGTTATTTAACTTAGTTGATTTGGTAGTTTAAAACCAGGATCATTTTAGGGTCATAAATCCAAATTTTAAAAAACCTGAAAAACAATCACATGTGTGATTGTTCTTACTTGGTTAAAAAAATATGCTATAATCATGGTTGGTTCATCCTTGGACTGAGTTGGACTAAAGTCCTGTGCTAATGAGAAGTGGGACTGGGACACAGAAGACTGAGATTCTTGTCCCGGCTCTGCCAGATACTAGCTACGTGACTATGGGCAAATCATTTGACCTTTCTGGACTTGACTCTTGCTGTTCAGTTGCTAATTCATATCTGACTCTTCTGCAACCCCAAGGCCTATAGCCTGCCAGGCTTCTCTGTCTATGGAATTTCCCAAGCAAGAATACTAGAGTGGGATGCCATTCCCTTCTCCAGGGGATCTTCCTGATCCAGGGATCAAACTCAAGTCTCTTGTATTGGTAGGTGGGTTCTTTACCACTAAGCCACTAGGGAAGTAACTGGAATTGGGTACTTCATGTATAAATAAGAAAAATAATTCTCATCCCAGGGATATTCAGACATATCAGACTTTTACTATGAAACCTATTAATGCTAAAATAATTTGGAGGCTCTTCAAGATAAGTAATTGCAATGGTAATAGTAAGAAATGAGCGGTGAATTCATACTCTTAGACCTAGGGCTGAGGTTTCCAGTAAACTCCACAGTTGCCTCATTTGCTTTTCTCAGCAACCTCATGAAATAGGTGTCATTATCCACATTTTGTAGATGAGGGAACTGAGGCTTGGTGTGGTCACACAGCTAGTAAAACCTGGTCAAACTCGGGTTTATCTGGCACTAAATCCATTTTCTTTACAATTATCTTATGCCTCCTTGTCTACTCTTTAAGTCTTTCCTATATCTGTGTCTGGTTTGGAGTGTCAGAGATTATTTTACTTGGCCTTCCAAATGAAAGTCACTCAGTTGTGTCTGACTCTTTGCGATCCCATGGACTATACAGTCCACGGAATTCTCCAGGCCAGAATACTGGGTGGGTAGCCTTTCCCTTCTCCAGGAATCTTCCCAACCCAGGGATGGAACCCAGGTCTCCTGCATTGCAGACAGATTCTTTACCAGCTGAACCACAAGGGAAGCCCAACCTATCCCTTCTCCAGCGGATCTTCCTGACCCAGGAATCGAACATGCATTGCAGGAGGATTCTTTACCAACTAAGCTATCAGAGAAGCCCTATTCAAGGTCCTTCCAAGGCCCAATTCAAATACCACCTCTTTCATAACATTTCCCCTTCATCCTCATTAAAATTTGTTTTTTTTTTCCTCAGCATTTTATTTTTTTATTTTTGGCTGTGTTGGGTCTTGGTTGCTGTGTGGGGTTTTCTCTCATTGTAACGAGTGGGGGCTTCTCTCTAGTTGCGGTGCTCAGGCTTCTCATTACAGTGGCTTCTCTTGGTTTGGAGCTCAGGCTCCAGGGCACAGAGGGTTCAGTAGCTGTGGCTCCTGGGCTCTAGAACACAGGCTTGATAGCTGTGGTCCAGGGGCTTAGTTGCTCCGTGGCATGTGGGATCTTCCCAGACCAGGGATTGAACCTATGTCTCCTGCTTTGATACACAGATTCTTTTACCACTGAGTCAGCAGGGATGCCCTCCGCATTTTAAATTTGTGCTTGCACCGGAGTAATCCTCATCTCTGCTTTGTCTCTTAATGATTTGGGTACAAGAGTGTCTTCCTCCACTAAGCTGTTGCTCAGCAGTATATCTAGCTAAGCATTGTTTTCCATCATGGTTTGCTGATAATTGCATTTAGGGGCAAAAATCGTAACTCTAAAACCCATAACCGCTAAAGGAAAACTCATGTGAAAAACTGTATGTGGCGTATTAGGTTAAGTTTCTATCAGGTCAAATATGAAAAAAAGGGAAGAAAATGAAATAAAGGCCTCAGTTTTTATAACCATTCTAGTGAAGTGGCCCTGAAGAAACAGGTGATGAATTCTGTGGAGTGAAGCTTCATCTGGTTCTAGTTTGCAGAACACCCATCTCTTTGCCTTTTAGTCGCATAATAGAAATGACTGAAAGAGTAAAGGAGCCGGGCCAATAGTTATGCTGAGTCCATTCTTCCCACTGATGCTTAAGGGATTTATGTAGGTAAGTCCCATTAATGTTAATGGAAGTTACATGTGTAATTCCCCTTTTTCATCACTGAGAGAATAGAGCTTTATATTCCTTGGGTAATTATGGTACCGGCACTGTTAGTTTTTTTCAGTTAACTTTTTCACCTGCCTTTCCTGCTTGGACTGTTTGTGAAGAAAGGAATTGAATTCTTCTGTTCAAAAAGGAGAATTGCCGAAATATCTGAGAGGTGAAACAAATGTAACTAGATCCACTTGTTTGAGGGAAAAAGGCAAGAAAACACTAGGGCAGGAAGCTGGAGGGCGAGCTCCTGCTAATTTTCAGATCCCAGGAAGCATGTCGTGGTTCGGATTTTCTAACAATGCAAGGCTTTTCAGTGGCAGCCCATTTCCTCAGGTATTTGAAGTGAGAGAAAAATAAGTCCTGGAACATTTGGGCTGAATTAATTTCAGCTTGTAAGATTTGAGGAGGGATGCCCAGGTCTTTGTAGCGCCCAATAATTAATCTTACTCTCTGCCTAAGACTGAAGAAAGTATTTGAAATACCTCGGTATCTCAGATTTGATCACAGGAATCTGAAAGGACAGCTGTATTACTGTCCTGTTAGAAATTTAAGCCTCCCTGGATATTTCTCTGTCACACTGGGTGCTCTGATTAGAACAGACAGCAAGTCATCCTGTTTCTTGGGATACAGCAGTGACTGTGCCTTAGCTGGAGAGAAGAAAGTCAGCATCCTAGTCTTGCTATGTAGACAGGTCGTTTTTCCAGAAAATGTTTTCACTGTGAAAAGGGACAAAGTTTCAACTTTACTGATGGCTTTACTTCTTTCGTTTAAAAATAGTTGTTGTTTTATAATTGGGAGCAGTGTGTTAGTCACTCAGTTGAGTCGGACTCTTTGCAACTCCATGGACTGTAGCCTCTCAGGCTCCTCTGTCCATGGGATTCTCCAGGGAAGAATAATGGGAGAGGGTAGCCATTCCCTTCTCCAGGGGATCTTCCTGACTCAGGGATTGAACCCAGGTCTCCTGCATTGCCTACGTTTTCCCTACTGTCTGAGCCATCAGGGAAGCCCAGTTGGAAGTAGGATAAAGGTATGTTTAGCACGGGCTTCCCAGGTGCCACTAGTGGTAAAGAACCACCCAGTGCAGGAGAGGTAAGAGACCGGGGTTTGATCCCTGAGTCGGGAAGATCTCCTGGAGGAGGGCATGATAACCCACCCCAGTATTCTTGCCTGGGAAATTCCATGAACAGAGGACCCTGGCGGGCCACAGTCCACTGGGTCACAGAGTCGGACAGGACTGAAGTGACTGAGCACAGCATAGCACACAGCACATACTTCTAACACATCCCTGACTCAGTGGACATGAGCTGGAGCAAATTCTGGGATATAGTGAAGGACAGGGAAGCTTGGTTTGCTGCAGTCCGTGGAGTCATAAAGAGTCAAACACGACTTAGCGACTGGACCACAACAGAATCCTGTAACACATGGGCACTTCCAAGTTCCGTGGCAACCGCCCAAGCTGGCTGTTGGAAGGATCGTTTATAGTCCCCTGAAAAGCATTCTGTGATGGGGAACTGACTATAGTACTTAGTATGGTAAACCAGTGAGGAAGTGACTTGAATCAGCTCATCAGGAAGAGGTGCCTCTCTGGACAACTTTATGTTGGAAAGTTCTGCCTCATCATGAGATAAAAACATGTCTTCCTTTAGTGTTTTTTTGTTTGTTTGTTTGTTTGTTTGTTTTACCCATGGGCCCTGCTTTATCCTCTTGGGACCATAGAGAATAAATTAGTTCTGTCTGCCGCTTGAAATTCCTTCACTTGTTTCTCAGGACTAAGAATTCAGATGTTTTATTGGCCTTTTCATCCTAGATGCAATCATATGTTGGTTTTTTTAGGGCAGGGTTCTGATTATTCATTCTATAGCTGTCCTCTTATTCCTTGGGCAGCTGAGCCACATTTCTCCAACTGGGCTAATTCCCTGAGGTTTCTGACAGAAGAGTGTTTGTCTTATCACCTTGTCCTTTAACTCTTGACACGCATGTAGCTGCCTGTCCCTGAAGCCCCCTTCCAGATTAATCAAAGCTTGGAAAAGATCCAGATGTCGCATGAGCTGCTTTCTCTAAAACAGCCCACTTGTAGTGAAAAATAAAATTAACTGAAAGTTAGGAGACCTGGATTTTAGCCTGGTCTCTGGATTTTAGCCTGTTCTCAGTCATAGAGGCTTCTTATTTCAACTCTTTCCCCATCTACTAATTTGATCAATATGCAAATACCAAAGTGATCTTAAAATATACACTGGATTATATCACTTAAAATCCTTCAATATTTTCTTAACCTGCTTAGATCTTAGGCTAAAATCCAAAGTTTTTACTGAGACCTACTTCTTCCAAGATGGGACTCCATCCTAACTATCTGCCTCCCCCACCTCATTTTTACTTTTTTCTACGTTGTTCACGCTGCTTCAGTCACACTAGCTGTTTCATAAGATTTGTGCCACCTCAAAATCTTCGATAGGCTATTTCTACTTACTCAAATGCTTATCCCCTCCATTTTTGCCTAGCTAACTCTTAATCTCTAGATTTCAGCTCAGATATGATTTCTTCAAGAAGCTCTTCTGTAACCTGGAAGAAATGCCCTGGCTAACTGAATGACAGGCAAACTAAGTTCCATGTCCTGGAGATGAGCATAGTCCAGCCCTCCAGCCAGCGCTGCAGACGTGTGCTCAGCTCTTCTGTGGCTCCTTCCATTGATATGTTTTACATACAGGTCTTACGTTATGTAGGCTGAATATATAGGCATGGGTGCTGATGGCAATGTACTTGGGTTTAAAAACTTTAAAACAAATGTAATTCATTTAACTTGAAGTGACCTCACTCAGTAAAGGAAAGGAAATAGATTCATTCATTACCTACTTCAGGTTTTGGCAGACTTATCCCATAAAGGGCCAGAGAGTAAACATTTTAGGCTTTGTGGGCCATGCAGTCTCTACTGAACTCAGCTGTGGCCTGAAAGCAACCACAGATGTTACATTAACAAATGTGTGTGGCTATTCCAAGAGAACTCAGCAGTGACAAAACAGGTGGTTGCAGACGGCCGGGGACCGTCTCCCAGGCCCTGAACTAGCGTGTGCCAGGTGCTTTGGATGTATTTACTCTTTATGACAATCTGATAGGTAGTTGTTTATTTCTTTTACAGGCTTGCAGAGGTGAAGTAGCTTGTCTAGAGCCACCCAGCTTAGAAATATAAAGAAGTAAGATTCTAACCTTAATTCGAACCTCTGAACCTGGGCTTAAAAGATACAAAAAAGAAAATATTTAATAACTTAAAAAAATGTTTTATTTATATTGGAGTATAGTCAATTAACAATGTTGTGATGGTTTCAGGTGGACAGCCAAGGGACTCAGCCATACATACATAAACACGTATCCATTCTCTCCTAAACTCCCATCCAGGCTCCCACATAACATTGAGCAGAGTTCCCTGTGCTATACCATAGGACCTTGTTGGTCATCCATTTTAAATACAGCAGTGTGTACATGTCCATTGCAAAGTCTGTTTCTTCCCCCAATCCTCCCCTGACTGGTGACCATAACTTCATGCTCTAAGCCTGTGAGTCTCTCTCTGTTTTGTAAATAAATTCATTTGTGTTTAGTTCAACAAATATATATTGAGCACCTATCATATGATTATGGTAGTGCTGGACATTTGAAAGAATAGCATCTTTATACTTCTCTTCTCTCTGATTACCTAGTGAGATTTTAAAATAATTTGGAGAGGCATATGGTGTCATGGTGTGGTAAAAAGAAAATGAGTTTTGGAATCAAACATGACTCAAATTTTAGCCCTACTACTTGACAGCTCTTTGATTTTGGGTAGGTTATTTAAGTTCTATTCTAAGTATCCTGAGAAAAACAAAGGAAGTGATATTGGTAGATGGTTGTTGGTGGTGATGGGATTTCCCAGCAGGAATACTGGAGTGGGGGTGCCATTTCTGCCTTCAGGGGATCTTCCTGATCCAGGGATCGAAGCGGCATCTCCTGCAATTGCAGGTGGATTTGTTATGTCTGAGCCATCAGGGAAGACTATTCCGTGGGCTAGAGCATCTCAAATTTTAGACCTAAAAGCACACCAGAGTACCTTCTGCTCCTAGAATGACCATTAACTGCCAGAAAAACTGTCCGTTTCCCTTCTGTGACTTTTTACTACTTTTGAGGGCTTTCTACTCCATTTTAAATGATGCACCTGGAAGATACTCTCGCTAGAGGCAGCTCTCGGACTCTCTTGCCCTTGTCTGTCCCTCATGTAGTAATAGAAGAAAAAAACAACCATCAGAAACCAGCATGGGATATTAAAATATAAAGTAGGTCATGGTTGACTATTTGGCATTTGGTGCAATCTTAGTAATCCATAACCTTCTTATCTTTCTTCTTTTATCAGATGCAAGTCAAATTCCTTTGACCCATGAAGTTGATCTGTGAACTCTGTCAAAAAATTTAAAACCCTACAGTTGTAGATCATGCATCTATTAGCATAATTTGCCACCCAGGGTGTAAATTTCTTGAACTGATATATAATATAAATGGTATTTTACAGTGTGATAAGGAAAGATTGTTTATTTGACCTGTAGTAGAGTAAATTTAAAGTTTGCCATAAGAATTTCTGCTCTTCTTCTCTTCACGTTTTCTTCCAGAAGCTGTGAGTTTTATATTGTGAGTAACAATATAAACGGAGTCACTGAGACAGATACTACACTTCGACCAAATAAGACCTTGTATTCTAGCAGAAGTTTTGGGTAGGTCGAACAGAGTGGGAATCTGATTTTCATAAGCATATCAGTTTGGTAAATTAAGATAGAAAAAAAATAAGTGCCTCAACTAGTCAAGTTCAGTCTTTGAATTTCAGAGAATGAGTTGATAAGCTAAAGAAGTTTATAATTTGAGAATATGAGTTTCCTTTTGCCCGTGCTCTGGGGCTTCATTCTCCGTGTGTGTGTGTGTGTGTGTGTGTGTGTGTGTGTGTGGTGTGTGTAGCTTGGGTGTTTGTAGGACTTACTTCACTGTTATTAAAGCTTTGTAAGAGATTTCTCTAGGATCGCCATGATGATGTTCCCCTTTTTTAATTCCTGAAATTAAAATGTGTTGGAATGCTTGGCTGCCTTTCACTACCTCCTCAATGGACCCTTTAGTTTTTCACACCAAGGTGTCCTTCTTCAGGGTGCCAGGTCAGGCTACCAAAACAGCTTCTAGGAGGGGATTAGGACCAATTAACATCTTTGTACACAAAAGCCACTGGCAGCTGAACAGGCAGGCTGGTGGCGGCTCTGGGGCTGCATTTTAAATAGGGGCCTTCTGTACTTGAGTTCAAGTAGGAAGAGGTGGAGAAAGTTTTTATTTATCATTGAAAATGCTGTTTTTGGATAAAGTCTCGTGAAAAGAAAAGTAGTGCTCAGAAGTATCTAACAAATACCATTTGAATGTTGGTCTATAATTGTACGGGATTCCATCAAGGATGCTCTCACAATATAGCCTGTTTCTTGGCACATATTGAGCTGGAGTAATGTTTCTTCACATAACGATTTTGTCCTTACATTTCTCTTGTTCTCTGTTTAAAAAAGTTCAGCTGGATCCCTGGGCACAAAAAGGAGCTGCTCCAATGGATATATGGTCTTAAAAGCCAGTAGCCTTTTCATGATACATCTATCGTATGGATACCTGTACTACAAAATCTTTGTTTAGGGCAAAATAAAGTGGAGAGAGCCATTGTGCAAAGTTTGTTTGTTTATTAACCCTTCAATTTGAGAGGGGTCCAGTTAGTTTTGTTTTTACTTTAATCACCATAACCAAATTGTTACACTTTTTATTTTTTTCTCTAAAAACTGTTTTTGTTTTGTTTTGTTTTGTTTTGTTTTTAGGTCGTGTGTACTTTTGAGTTCAGAAATACCAGAATCAATGGAGATAATAGAGTTAGAGATTTTGTGACCTAACTAAGTGGAAACCATCTTAAATAGAAAAATCCAGTTGGAATGGATTAAGGATAATGTTGTTAAAGACGTAATGGAAACTGTTTATACACCTGGATGATGAGAATTTTTAAAATATATCTTAAAGATCCAGGGTAAAGGAGGAGTGCTTTCAAACAATTCAATATTGCACCTTTCTAGCTTCCTCAACTGCCAGGGCATGTAGCTTTTTCTGATTGAAAATGCTAGAAAATAAAATGCTGTTTTCAGAACCTACAGTGGGAATCCATGGGAAAAAATAGAGACCTGGAAAAGAAATTAATATGTGGTTGGTCAAAAGAATGATGGTGATCACACATTTATTGAGTGAGGCTGGAATGTAGGAAAAATGTGACAACCTACTTCCTGTCCTGTGATATATTTTTGTTTTATGGAAGGGAACGATGAAGAAAATAGTATGCATTTCGTTTTCAATGGCTTGAATGGAAAATGTTTTTAAAGAGTCAGGCTCTTGGTCCCTAATCTAAATTATGGTCATTTTCAGTTTCCTGGGTTTTATACATAACTCTAGATTCTTCTTAGTGTGATATTTTTTGAAGCAAACCTTAATACAGTCTCAGTGTGTGGCTTCCCCCCTGGGTTTTAGTTTCAGATACTGTATTGTGAGTCTTCAGACGTGTTGAGTCCCCTAATGTTAAATGGTAATTGCCAGAAGTATAGGTGGGGATGGAAACATTGTTATATTTTGTTCATTTTTCACACTTCAGCAGTTACCCCTTTTTCTCTCTTGCTGTATGCTTATTAGGGTATGAAATGCAGGTGTGTGGGAAATGGCTAGCGGATACTGACAGGTTATTTTGTTGGTCACTGCCTAATTAGTAGCATAGTGGATGCACCCTGCTAAGCTTTAGTGTGGGGCAGCGGAGCTGGTCTGTTCTAATTTCCTCACGGCTTTGATATTCGCCAAAAGATTGACGGTTTACACAAAAGCCAAGGCCCCAAGGAGGCCTGTGAAAACAATGAGCCTTCTTGCTTGTAGACACCACAGATGTGAGAGAAAGCTGCCTAAAACAATTGGCTGACACTGTCTAATTGTCTCCGATGTCAGCGTTATTAATGTTTTCCCATGTAAAACGGAGAAGGCCAAGGTTGTATCCTCCCTTTATTTTGAGTCACATGATTATGTAACTTATCGAGATTCAGATTACGTGTTAATTGTATGTGTGCAATAAAGAAACCGAAGCTACCTTGGGTTTAATGAATATGTGCTTAATGAATTTTGATAGCTTTTATCTTTATTACCCTTGGAATCACCCTCACCAGAATACCATTTTTCAGCAATTAAAAATCACAACTCACTTAATGATAATATGTATTTACATTTCTTTTATGAGTTCACACCAGGGAAAGGAATGTCAAAGTCTGCTTATCTTCTATGAAACTTCTGATGTGTATGTTAAGTAACAAGAGAACAAGTTCTTTAGGGTGTTAGAGTTTTGCAAATTAGACAACTGACCCAAGTGTTTGAAAGAAACACATAGCAATAACCCAGAAACACAAAATTACAAGGTTACACCTACGAAACTCCCAACCTATTTTTATCTATGAAATGGTTTTAAAGATTTTTTTTTCCTGAGGAGGGGAACACTGGGAGAGGTGAAACCCTAGGAAGAACTGACAAATTGGACTGAAATTTAAAAAAATTTTTTTTTTTACAAGGTAAGATCTGTAATTTCCTACAGAACTGATGATATACTGTGCTGTGCTCAGTCCCTCAGTCGTGTCCGACTCTTTGCAACCCCATGAACTATAGCCCGCCAGGCTCTTCTGTCCATGGGGATTCTCCAGGCAAGAATACTGTAATGTGTTGCTGTGTTCTCCTCCAGGGACATAACTGATGATTCATCAGTCCAAACTGAAGTATATAACTTTGTAATCAGCAAATATCATCATATAGTTTGTATTCTGCAGCAACATCTATGACACCAACATAAGTCAAGGCAGAAGCTGTAGTTTCTGCTGCTTTTAACATATTCTAGAACTCTTCTGGGCAGTGCTTTTTTCCCTATCTGAGCAATGTGATGCCTGCGGTAGTGGCTGTGGAACACAGCTGTGTATTGGAGAAGAGATATTCTGTGGCTTGTTTATTGTTTGTGAAGCTTTTGAGTAGGGGAAGCCCACTTATCTTCAGTTCCACAGTTAGTTAATTTGTATCAAACTTGAATTCCCAAAATAATGTCTTTGAAAAGTTAGCCTCTCCCCATACAGTTTTCGTAGGAAAGCCCCATGGTTTCTTCTTTCCCTTTTATTACCCAGTTTTGTCACTTGAGTACACAAATGCCCTTGCCTGGAAGCATTAGTTTTTGAACTTGGAGTCATTCATGAAAGAAAGTGAAAGTCTCATCCGACTGTTTGTGACCCATTGACTACACAGCCCATGTTGTTCTCTTCTCCAACGAATCTTCCCAAGCCTGGGATCAGGTCTCCCACATTGCAGGTGGATTCTTTACCAGCTGAGCCACCAGGGAAGCCAAGGATTTGGCTTCTTCCGCTGTGCTGTCTTCACAACAGTATTTGCCAAGTGCAGTCCATATGGGCTTCCCAATGGCTCTGCGGTAAAGAACCTGCCTGCCAATGCAGGGGATGCAGACTGGATCTCTGGGTTGGGGAAGACCCTTGGAGAAGGGAATGGTAACCCTCTCCAGTATTCTTGCCTAGGAAATCCGTGGACAGAGGAGCCTGGCGGGCTACAGTCCATGGGGTCGCAAAGAGCTGGACACGACTGAACAACTGAGCATGCACACACGCAGTCCACTTGGCGACTGCCCAGCGTGTGTGGGGGGCCCAATACAGTGTCCATAGTGGTTCCCTAGGGAATGCATTACAACACAGCTTATGGCCACAGAAGCCCAGTGTCATGGAAGCGTGCATATAGCCTTTGGGGTCAGGCAGATCTGAGTTTAAACGTGGCTCGTTTCTCACTAGCTATGAGACTTTGGGTTTGACTTTTCTGAGCTTCAGTTTCCTCATGTTTATAAGGTATAACAATGCCTTGCAGGGTTGGTGTGAGACTTACAGATGACTGTGAAGTGCTCAGCACAGGATCACCTATAGTAGCTGTAGTAGAAATGGTGGTTACTATTGCTACCAGGCTTCCCAGGTGGCACAGTGGGAAAGAATCCACCTGCCAGTGCAGGAGGCACAAAAGAGGAGGGTTCAGTCCCTTGGTCCAGAATATCCCCTGGAGAAGGAAATGGCAGCCCACTCCATTAATCTTACCTGGACTGTTCCAGGGACAGAGGAGCCTGACGGGCTACAGTCTGTGTAGTGGCGAAGAGTTGTACACAACTTAGCGCATACATGCACACATGCACTGTTGCTACGACACCAACACCTTCTGCCTTTGAGGGCTTGTCTGCCTTGTGCTATGCTGTGCTCCCCAGCATACCTTGTTTTCTGATTGTGTGCTCAATTTCTAATCGTGAGGTTGTTATCTTACCTGCCTAAGGTTAATTAGCTCCTCATCTCTAATATGGGGATGATAAGAATATATACCTCTTGTGTGGTTGGGAGGAGCAGGTGAACTGAAGGTGGTAATGTTAATAAGAATATACATAATGACAACTACTGACATTTATTGAAGTAGAACTCAGTCCCAGGCACTGTTGTTGTTTTTTTTTAATGCACATTATCTTACTTAATGCTCATGGCACAGAATTTGAAACATAAATAAGTGCTATATAAATAATTAGCTGGCTTTGTTGTGCTTACTGAGAAGTCCTTGGAGTTGCTGAAGAATTTCAGCTCTGCCAGTTTCTTCACAGCAAGGAGATCAAACCAGTCAATCCTAAAGGAAATCAACCCTGAATATTCATTGGAAGTACTGATGCTGAAGCTGAAGCTCCAATACTTCGGTTACCTGAGGCGAAGAACCAACTTATTGGCAAAGACCCCGATCCTGGGAGAGACTGAAGGCAGGAGGAGAAGAGGATGACAGAGGATGAGATGTTTGGATGGCATCACCAACTCGGTGGACATGCATTTGAGAAAACTCTGGGAGATGGTGAAGGACAGTAGCCTGGTGTGCTACAGTCCATGGGGTTGCAAAGAGTCAGACAAGACTGAGTAAACAACAACCACCACAACCTGTATCTCAGATTCTTCATCTATAAAATTAAAAATTGTAGAGAAATAGTATTTACTTCATCAGGGATATTGCAGGATTCAGTGGTATAGTAATATATGTAAAGTGCTTGGAACAGTCCCTAGAACAAAGAAAAAGCTCAATAAATGTTAATATTGATATGTTAACTACTCCCAGAATATTTCCATTCAGAAAGAGGCAGCATTTAATTGAGGGAAATGGTGGGATTTTTCAGCATAATCATTTGCCTGAAACAGAGGTCAGTGAGAGAATTAGAAAAAGGTGATCCAGTTCTCTCAATCGTATGTTCTAGGGGAAAATTTAGTACTGCTGTTTATTCCGTAGTTTGAAAGGGAAACACAGATCCTAAATAGTAATTCCAAGCCACCTGGTGCGGTTCTGTCACAGAATGAGAAGCTTTTAAAACAGAAGTTCTGAGAACAAACCCACCCCACTGGGCAGAACCTTCTCCTTTCTCCACTCTTGCCTCCTCCTCTGTGCTTGCCTGGCTCCCTCTTTTTCTCTCCTCCATCCCCCCCTTTTTACCATCTCTCAATTTCTTCCTCCTTCCTCCTTCCTCCTTCCCCTTCCCTCTTTACAAATTAGGTTGTTTGACTTGGAGAATGATGTTGGTTGGATTTCAAACCCATAGCTAGGTGCCCTTGTGAAAGACAACTTGGTCAACCATCTGAGATAGCCCTCATCCCATTCTGAATTCTTCTGTCTGAGCCCTTTTAGTGGTCATTGTTTTGTTTTATTTTTAATTGTGATAAAATACACAGAGGGCTTCCCTGGTGGCTCAGGGAATGCAGGAGATGAAAGTTCAATCCTTGTGTCGGGAAGATCCCCTGGAGAAGAGAATGGCAACCCACTCTGTGGGAAATGGAGAATGCCTGGGAAATCCCATGGACAGAGGAGCCTGGTGGGCTACAGTCCATGGGGCTGCAAAATAGTTAGACATGACTTAGCAACTAAAGCAACAACAAAATACACAGAACATAAAAACTTATCATTATGATCATCTTTAAGTGTACAACTCAATAAGGATATTCATATTGTTGTCCTGCCAATCTCTAGAATTTTTTTCATCTTGCAAAATTGAAACTCTACACCCATTAAATAACTCCCATTGTGTCCTCCTCTCAGATACTGATAACTATCATGCTACTCTCTGTCTCAGTGAATTTGACCATTGTAGGTACTGCATACAAGAAGAATCATACAGTATCTGTACTTCTGTGAATGGCTTATTTCACGGTGTCCTCAAGTTTCATCCATATTGTAGAATGTGTCAGAGTTTCTTTCCTAAGATTGAATACTACTTCATTGTATTTATATACCACCTTTTGTTTATTCATTTATCCTTTTAAGGCATTTGTATTGCTTCTACATTTTGGCTATTATGAATAAGGCTGTGAACATGAGTGTACAGATATCCTTATGAGACCATCTTCTTGATTCTTTTGCATATATATTCAGAATTAGAATTGCTAGATCATATGGTAATTCTATTTTAAATTATTTTTGGAACTCCCATACTCATACTTTTTCCTCAGTGACTATGCAGATTACATTCCTCTTGTAATGCACAGAGGTTCCAGTTTCTCCTCATCCTTGCCAATATTTGTCTTCTGGTTTTTTGGGGGTGGAGGGGGTGGGTAGTAACCATCCTAATGACAGGTGGTATCTCCTTGTAGTTTTGATTTGCATTTCCCTAATGATTAGTGATAATGAGCATCTTTTCAGGTATTTGCTGGCTATTTGCATATCTTCTTTGGAGAAATGTCTATTCAGATCTTTGGGGGATTTTTGAATTAGGATATTTGATTTCGTTGTTGAGTTTTAGGCATTTTTAGGTTGGACATTAATCTCAGATATCAGAGTCTCACATACTTTTTCCCATTGTGTGGGTTGTCTTTTACATGGTTGATCTACAAAATTTTTGTCTACTTTTTCTTTTGTTACCTACACCTTTCACATCATATCCAAGAAGTCATTGACAAACCCAATGTTGTAAGGCTTTTGTCATGTTTTCTAAAAATTTTATAGTTTCAGGCTTTACATTTAGGTCTCTGATTCATTTTTTTCAAGTTTTTTGACTGTGCTATGCAGGCATGTGGGATCTTAGTCTCCAACCAGGGACTGAACGTCTACCCTCTGCAGTGAAAGCACAGAGTCTCAACCAGTGGATCACCAGGAAGTCCCTAGGTCTCTGATCCATTTTGAGTTGATTTTTGTATATAGTGTTAGGTGAGAGTCCAGTTTCATTCTTCTACATGTGGATGTCCAATTTTTCCAGCACCATTTGTTGAAAAGACTGTCCTTTCCTCATTGAACAGTCTTGGCACTCTTATTAAAAATCATTTGACATATATGCAAGAGTTTCTGAGCTTTCTGTTTTGTTCCATTGTTCTGTATGTCTGTCTTTATGCCACTACCACACTCTTTTGATTGCTGGAGGTTTGTAATAAAATTTGAAATCAGGAAGTGTGAATCCTCCCAGTTTTGTTCTTTTTCAAGATTGTTTTGACTTTTGGGGGTTCCCTTGAGATTCTCAGTAGGACTGCATTGAATTTGTAGATCACTTTGGGAAGTATTAACATTTTAACACTATTAAGTCTTCCAATCTATGATAATAGTATTGGTTTCCATTTATAAAAATTTATTTCATTTCTTTCAGGCAGTGTCTTGTAGTTTCCATTATAACTTGTCAAATGCTTTTTCTACACCAGTTGAGATGATCATGTAGGCTTTTCGTTTGCTTCTTCATTCTGTTAGTGTGGTATACAGTATTGACTGGTTTTTGTATATTGAGCCATCCCTGAATTGCAGGGACAAGTCTCACCTGGTCATGGTCTCTGTGCTGAGAGTCAGACAGTATGCAATCTGCTCCTGGCACATGGCTGCCTGCCACATGGCTGGGGTGGGAGACGAGTGGCTGCTACTGTGCTAAAAACTGAGGTTGATTAAAATTGTCTCAATTCACAGTCCAGTCCTGCTGGAAGTTGTAACCTTCAATGGACTCCAGAGTTCCAAAACAATTCCATCAGACAGATTCTGCCAGGGTGATTATTGTCTATGTGGGGAATCAGATTTCCGGTGGTTTCTACCTCTCCATCTTCCTCAAATCCTTCTCATTTTCTTAATAATGTCATTCAAAGTGGAACTTTTCAAATTTTGATGAAGTTCAACTTATCAGCCTTTTCTTTACGGCTTGCCCTTTTTCTGTTCTAAAACTTTTATGTATCTCAAGATCATAACAATTTTGTGCTTTCTTTTATAAATTTTATAAATTTAGTTCCTAAATTTAGGTCTGTTTCCATTTTGAGTTAATTTTGTTATATGGTATGAAGTAAGGACTGAGAGCTTCTTTTCTTTGCATCTGATTATCCAGTTGTTTCAGTAATATTTCTTGAAAAGACTGTCTTTTACTCATCGAATTACCTTTGCACCTTTGTTGAAAATCAATTGAGTATATATGGTCTTCCTCTAGACTCTCTTGTGTTACGTTAATCTACATATGTCTATCTTTAAACCAGTACTCCAGTGTTTTGCTTGCTTTATAGCTTTGTACTGTCTTGAAGTCAGGTGGTGTAAATCTTCCCACTTTTTTATTTTTCAGAATTGTATTGGCTAGATCCTTTGCACTTCCATGTAAATTCTGGAATCCTGAGCTGCTCTTTGGATACAGAAAGTATGTCCAAATCTTTTAGTGTCATCCACAGTGTCTAGCACAATCCCTGCTAAGGTACTTTTCTATGTTTGTTGATTTATCAGTTAATAGGAACTGAGGGAATGAGTAGGATTAACTCATGGAATCCTAGAATCTTAGAGCTGGAAGAGGACTTACAGGCACACTAAGATGAAGATGAGGCCCAACCTCCTGGTTTTTGACCCACCTGTTTCTAAATTAGGCACTGGGCTTACCTGGGTTGGTGGGTCTGTAGAGCTCTGTTTATGAGCCAGATATGAGATTTCATTTTGCCTTTATAGCCAGAACTCATCAATAATGTGTCAGGCCAAAAGGATACATAGAGGAATGGTTTGTGTTTCTTTACGTGTGAGATATTCATGATCTACTGGGAGCTACTTAAGTATGCTTCACTGAAAGTGCCCCCAGACAAGGTCCCCGATGTATGTGTGTGTGGTCCAAGAAATGTTTCTAAAAGTGACTTTAGACAATTCTGTTTAGTGGTAGACCTAAGGCAAGTCAACACCTGAGTGCGTTTGATCAAAGACCCTTCAGAGACACAGGCAGCAATGCCAATGACAAAATTCTAGAAAAACAAACAGCCTGTCCATTACAGGTACTGCCATCTGCACACCTGTATTGGAGGTCTTGCTGAGTATAGACGTTTTGACTTCCTAATGGACAACCATGAAATTGACAAATTAGGAGGAGGAAAGGAAATTTCATCTTTGAAAGCTTATGTTTCATCATTCTACTGAAATGACTCAGCTTCTTCCCTTTAAGCTATAATTTCAGTTTCTTTTTCTAATGGACAGATTGATTTTTGTGTGTGTGTGCTTATTTCTAACCTTATGGCCTGAAATTTTCGTTAAAAGGAAATAGAGAAGTTAGGAGGTGTAATTTGAAAAATAGCTTTTAGGTGAAGTAACTTAATCAAATTAAGATTTAGTCAGTGTTTTATAGTGGAATATTTCTAGACTTGAATCACCCGTAAATAAATGCTACTGTTTTTCTGTGATAAATGAAAATTTTCATTTCTTTTAAATACTTTTGTCCATTACTGTTAAACAAAAGCAAATGTTAGTTTCATCAGCATTAGAATATGCTGTTTGTTTCTCAAATAAAATATTTTTCTAAAATATTCTATTTAGACTTTAAACAAAATTAGATTAATAATATGAATTTTTATGAAGTTAGCTTGAGAACTAGAAATTAGTAGTAAAACATAATTACCACTGTCTATGTGTTCTTCCTTATTCCATTTTCACCTCTTTTTCAGAGGTAGAAATTTTATGTTTTTACACGATCCTAAATTTTGTGTTTATCATTACCATACTTGTAAGTTGTGAGATATGAACAATGTATTTGTATAGGCAATAAATATATATTTGCCTGAACTGTAGTCTTGCAGATATTTGAACTTTATGAAATGGTACATCATACAGTCTTCTGGAATTTGCTTTTTTCTATTCCATTTCAACTTCATTTATTTTTATTGTCATATAATATTCTATTCCGTGACTATGTCACATTTTATCTGTTATCTTGATTGTGTTCTTCCCAGTTTTTGCTATTATGAATGTTGATGCTATGAATATTTTTGAACATGTCTACGGATACACATTACAGCACTTTCAGCTATATATATAGGAGTAGAATTGTTGAATTATAAACTATGTCAATGTTCAGTTTTGCAGGTTACCATCAAATTATTTTCCAAAGTGATTATGGCCATTTAGATTGTGTCCCCATGTATAGGCCTTCCCCAGTGGCTCACAGGGGTAAAGAATCTGCCTGCAATGCAGAAGACGTGGATTCAGTCCCTGGGTCAGGAGTAGCCCCTGGAGAAGGGCACGGCAGCCCACTCCAGTATTCTTGCCTAGACAGTCCCATGGACAGAGGAGCCTGGTGGGCCACAGTCCATAGGGTCACAAACAGTCTGATGCAACTGAAGTGACTAAGCATGCACACACACTGGCACCCACACCACATCTGAGTCCATTATTCATCTCTTGTCAATTCTGCTGTAAGACAACACTTGTGTCCTAGAAGTCACCATGCTATGCCTCAGTTCAGTTCAGTCGCTCAGTCGTGTCCGACTCTTTGCGACACCATGAATCGCAGCACGCCAGGCCTCCCTGTCCATCACCAGCTCCTGGAGTTCACTCAAACCCATGTCCATAGAGTTGGTAATGCCATCCAGCCGTCTCATCCTCGGTCGTCCCCTTCTCCTCCTGCCCCCAATCCCTTCCAGCATCAGGGTCTTTTCCAATGAGTCAACTCTTCGCATGAGGTGGTCAAAGTACTGGAGTTTCAGCTTCAGCATCATTCCTTCCAAAGAACACCCAGGGCTGATCTCCTTTAGAATGGCCTGGTTGGATCGCCTTGCAATCCAAGGGACTCTCAAGAGTCTTCTCCAACACTACAGTTCAAAAGCATTAATTCTTCAGCGCTCAGCTTTCTTTAAGTCCAACTCACATCCATACATGACCAGTGGAAAAAGCATAGCCTTGACTAGACGGACCTTTGTTGGCAAAGTAATGTCTCTGCTTTTTAATATGCTGTCTAGGTTGGTCATAGTTACCTAAGAAAAACCACAGGGCTTATGGGGAAAAAAAATGGAGTGGGGGAAATCCTTGAAAATTTTGTCAGTGGCATTTCAAAACAGCAGCAGAGTTTTATACACATTACATACTTGAGAAATATATAAATATTATAATAGATATAGCCTTTTACCTTGTAAAAGACCTGAAGTTTGCTCATGGAAGTGGATTTTGGAAGGGATTTTGTGAGTTATTGTGTAGAGATGGAAGGAAGGTTATCTGAAATTATTTGGAATGCTGTAGCACCTAATGTGGATGGGTATGGCTCGTAATCCAAGGTGAACTGAAGTACTGATAGATATTATTAATAGAAGTGTGGGTGTAATGTATATTTCTACGTGTTTTGGTTCAGCTGGATGTAGTTTTCTGCATCTGTCAGGATGAAATTGTGCATAATCAAATACAAAATTCATGTCATGCTCAAATTGTCCATTAATACATTAATTGCATTGGAACAGAGTCACCTTTTCATGACAAATATTATGGCAGATCTGACTGTACTCCAACACTCAATTGTGTCAGTTTTTACTTTTGCCAACAAAAAAGTATAAAATTATTTATTATGTGGTCTTTACTCTCATTTCTCTGATTCTAGTAAGACTGAGCATCCCTATCATTTGTTCATTTGCCAAGTGTGTTTCTTTTTTGGTACCTTGCATATTCTTATATTTTATCTTTTTTTTCATGTGAGTATTTTGTCTTTGTGTTTTCTATAGCAGACTCTCTGTATAGTCACTTAAGAAGTCCTCCTCTACATATGTATACCTATGGCTGATTCACACTGATGTTTGGCAGAAACCAACACAATACTGTAAAGCGATTATCCTTCAATTAAAAATAAATAAATTTTAAAAATTAAAGAAGTCCTCCCTAAAAGGGCACCATTACTTTGATACCAAAGCTAAATAAGGATACTTAAAGAAAAGAAGACTACAGGCCAATATCCCTGAGGGTTATAGATGCAAAATTTCTCAACAAAATACTAGCAAACCAAATTCAGCACCACACTAAAAGGATCATACAGTGTGAAAAAGTAGGGTTTACCCTTGATTTGCAAGGATGGTTCAACATATGCATGTCAGCAAACTTGACACATCACATCAGATGAATGAAGGATAAAAATCATATGTTCTCCTTGATACAGAAAAAATATCTGACAAAATTCAATACCCTTTTATGATTAAAAACTCTATAAATTGGATTGGGCGTAAAAAGGAGCACACCTCATATAATAAAGGCCATATACGACAAACCCATGTTGTTGTTATTTAGTCACTAAGTCATGTCCAGTTCTTTTGTGACCCCATGGACTGTAGCCCACCAGACTCCTCTGTTCATGGGATTTCCCAGGCAAGAGTGCTGGAATGGGTTGCCATTTCCTTTTTCAGGGGATCTTCCCCACTCAGGGATCGAATTTGCATCTCCTTCTTGGCAGGCAGATTCATTACTACTGGACCACCTGGGAAGTCCCATCCTTAATGGTGAAAGGTCAAAAGCTTCTTTCTAAATTCAACAATAAGATAAAGGTACCCACTATCACCTTGTGGCTCAGCTGGTAAAGAATCTGCCTGCAGTGCAGGAGACCTGGATTCAATCACTGGGTTGGGAAGATCCCCTGGAGAAGGTAAAGGCTACCCACTCTAATAGTCTGGCCTGGAGATTTCCATGGACTCTATAGTCCATGGGGGTCACGAAGAGTCGGACATGACTGAGCGACTTTCACTTTCATCCACTCTCACCACTCCTATTCAGCATAGTACTATAAACCCTAGCCAGAGCATTCAGCCCCCTAAAAAGAAATAAAAGTCATTAAAATCATAGAGGAAGAAGTAAACTGTCTTTGTTTGCAGATGACATAATCTTATATATAGAAAATCCTAATGATGCTACCAAAACTATTAGAAATAATCAATGAATTCAGTAAATTTGCAGGATACAAAATAAAAATTAGATATATTTATCTATACTAATGACAAACTATCTGAAAAAGAAATAATTCTATTAATAATAGCATAAAAATAATACAATATAAATTAATCAAAGAGATGAAAGAGCTGTAGGTTGAAAATTATCAGATACTGATGAAAGAAACTGAAGAAAATACAACTAAATGGAGAAATATCACACATTTATGGACAGGAAGAATTAATATTATTAAGACATCATTGGCTTCCCTTGTAACTCAGTCGGTAAAGAATCTGCCTGCAGTGCAGGACACACAGGTTCGATCCCTGGGTCGGGAAGATCCCCTGGAGAAGGAAATGGCAACCCATTCCAGTATCCTTGCCTGGAAAATCTCGTGGACAGAGGAACCTGGTGGGTTGCAGTCCATGGGGTCACAAAGAGTCGGGCACGACTGAGTCACACACACACACACACACACACACACCGCAAGACATCATTACTACCAAAGTTATCTATAGATTTGATATAGCTCCTCTCAAAATTTCAATTGCAGTTTTCACAGAAATAGGAAAAAATCCCAAAGTTTATATGGAGCCACAGAAGACCTCAAATAGCCAAAGTATTCTTGAGAAGAAAGAGCAAAGCTGGAGGCATCATACTCTATGATTTCAAGCCATATTACAAACTATAGTAATCAAAACAATATGGTATTGGTATCAGCATAAAAACAGACATTTAGACCACAGAAACATGGTCCAGAAATAAACTCACACTTCCCCAGTTCAAAAGGGGACCAAGAATACTCTATAAGGGAAAGACAGTTTCTTCAATTAATGACACTGGGAAAACTAGATATTTACTTGCAAAAGAATGTAATTGGACCCCTGTTTTACACTGTGCACAAATATTAACTCAAATGGCTTAAAGACTTAAGTTATAAAACTTCTAGAAGAAAGCATAGGGAAAATTTTCTTCACAGTGGCCTTGGCAATGACTTTTGGATATGACAGCAAAGCATGAGCAACAACAGCAGCAACAAAAAATACTTCTACATCATACAACTAATTGTAGAGGTTTTTCTGCCCTTGAACCCTCTAGTGGATCAAGATAGTGGCTATACACACAGTGCCTTGTGCAGCAGTGGAAGAACAGAAGCCCAAAGGCTCAGCATCTTTTGCAGTAAGCAATAAGCAAGCCAGTCCCCTTTCCCAGAACATGATCAGTTGCATGTTAGTCATGCCACAGTCCTGTGTCCTACTTAACTGCCTGTGACTTGCTGCTGAAATAACTCAGGACAAGATGATGGTTTGACCTTGCAGTTTGACTCACACAGCAAAGGTGTGCAGATATCTTCAGGATATGTGGCAGACTGCTTCTCCCAACATTTTGCTTTTCTGGAAATATGCATATTTCAGGTTTGTTTTTGAAGAGTATTTTTACTGGGTATAGAATTCTAGGGCGGCAGTTATTTATTTCAGCACTTTAAAATGTTATTTCATAGTCTTCTGTCTTCATAGTTTTTGGCTTCTGGTTTTCATAGTTGCTGCTACTGCTACTGCTAAGTCACTTCAGTTGTGTCCGACTCTGTGCGACCCCATAGACGGCAGCCCACCTGGCTCCGCCATCCCTGGGATTCTCCAGGCAAGAACACTGGAGTGGGTTGCCATTTCCTTCTCCAGTACATGAAAGTGAAACGTGAAAGTCAAGTTGCTCAGTTCGGTCCGACTCTTAGTGACCCCATGGACTGCAGCCTACCAGGCTCCTCCATCCATGGGATTTTCCAGGCAAGAGGACTGGAGTGGGGGTGCCATTGCCTTCTCCTTTCATAGTTCAGAATCCATCAATTTTTCAGGAGTTGCTCTCTGCCAAAGCAAAGCCTTTTGCTCTGTACATTACAGCTTCTTTCCATGAACCTAGATATGGCAAATACTTCGTGGGAAAGGCTACAGAACATCAGTTGACTTCTACATAGTTCTCTCCTCTCTGGACTCAGCCTCTTGGTCTTTATTTCTATCCTGTGCCTTTTCCAACCCAGTGGTTGTAACATCTTCCCACTCTTGCTGGTCCCAGGGTGATTCCTTGTACCATATTGGTTCCCTGAACTCTGCCTAAACTTTGTCAACAGTCCTTCACTAAACTTTCTTCAGTTACTCTCTTTGGGTGTGATGTCTATTTCCTGCTGGAATACATGTCCAACAGGTCTCTTTAATGTGGGACTTCTGATATCTTTAATGTACTAATGCATCTTGTGAGTTTTTCAGAAGGGTCTTAAAATATGTATATTTCTGACTGTTAAAGGAGCCTTGTCTTTAGAAATAGCATTGCGTGAATGTGGACCTAGTGCAAAAGGGCTGACATTTCTTAGAGTGTATAAACAGAGCCTTCTCTGGTGGCTCAGTTGTAAAGAATCTGCCTGCCAATGCAGGAGACCTAGGTTCAATCCCTGGGTCTAGAAAATCCCCTGAAGAAGGAAATGGCAACTGACTCAAGTATTCTTGCTGGAAAATCCCGTGGACAGAGAGAAACCTGGTGGGCAGGGTCACAAGAGAGTCAGACACGACTTAGTGACTAAATAACAACAATGATAAGCCTCCCAGCCTGGCTAATGAGGGACTTGATATCTAAGTCTTCATCCCTCTTGTCAGTTTTTCCTCAGAGACTTTCTACTTCAGTTAAGATTTCACAGTACAGATCTTTACTCTGCCAGTTACTAGCTATATCACTTTGATAAATTACATAGTTTTTCTGAGCCTGTTTGCTCGTTTAACATATAAAATGGTTATATTCTTATCTCTCTTATCCATCTTTTGGAGAAATTAAAGGAAATAATGCATTTTGTTCATGGAGCATACTCAATAATGTTTTCCTCTCTCCCTTCGTACTTTATTGCCTCATAATGATAACCAACTGAAGTCATTTGAGGAAGATGTAGTTAGAGATTCCTTTTTGCCTTCTCAAGTAGAACTTTCATGGAAATATGAAATTGACTGTAAAATTGCTGACCCATATTTTTTCCAATTACTTAAAAAATTTTTGCTCTATTTTCAGTTGGAGGATAATTGCTTTACAACGTTGTGTTGGTTTCTGCCATACAACAACACGAATCAACCATAAGTATGCATATGTCTTCTCCCTTCCAACCCCTCTAAGTTGTCACAGAGCACCGGGCTGAGCTCCCTGTGTTATATAGCAACTTCAATTCTATGTCTAAGAATTTGATCTTAAAACTCTGGCTATATTTCTTCCGTATGCAACTGAATACATTAACTTTTATTTAGTTAAAAATAAACTCCTCTTGCATCGATATTATTTTAATATAGTTAGCCTTTTTGAATGAAGTGTTTCATGTTTAAGAAGAAAATGATTTGAATTTTTATTCTTTTGCTACTGGTTCTTTTCTTCTTTTGGTCATGCAGAGTTAGTGATCAAATAAATACAGTTGATGATTCCTCCAAAGTGGAACCTTGTCCACCTAAATCATTATTTTAAAGATTTCCATGATTGCTCTATAGGGCCTGAGTGCTCCAAATTCCTAGTTTTCCTCTCTCCCAGGGGCAGACTTGCCGATGAAAAACTCATTTTCCTTAAGTACACAGATGGAGCTGTTCTTTACACACATACTACTGGCAAGATCAGAAATTACATGACATTCCAAGTCTTTCCACTTTAACGCCATTGTCTTCTGTCGACTGCATGCTCTTTAGAATCTCACTTTCTTTATACCTGTTTCTGATCAGTCATTAGGGAAAAACTGACATCCTTCCCCACTTTCTGCTTGGAGAAAATCCTTTCGAAACTCATAACTCCTTTGCCAGTTAAGAAAACTTATTCCTAGAGGTGAGGCATTTTAGCTTTGTAACTGCATTCCTTCTTCAACTTCTTTCTGTAAAGGCTTTTGTGCTAGAGTAGCTCAAAATATAGTATGAAAAAATAAAATGAGAGATACTGAGGTGTGAGCGTAACAATGAAAGCCCTTAAACTTTTCTTCCACTAAAATAAAGCAATAAAGTCAACACACTAAACACAACACCAATGAAATTTTATGTATCTTATATTAATAATAACAGATGCTATCTAGTGATATTCCATTTGCCACTCTTTTCTTCAGAATCTTGTAAATCTTTTTCACTTTAAAACAGCTAATGTGCATATTCAAGACTTCTATATGACCTTTGGCAAATTAGTGAGGGGTATTCTTTCTTTTTCCAAAAGTTGAATGTTTTTCACATTCAATGATTTTCAAAATTAATACTGAATTTTCCTTAGAATTCCGAGCTTTTGAATCAGAGCTTTATTCAGAATAACTTTGGATGCTTGAAATGATGAAATCGCTTGGTGACTTTCATCTCTCCTATCCAGTATGACTTCAGTAAACTTAGTAATTTGCCACCTTATATGAAATCATGGTTTGCAATGTATTTATTTCTGCACAGTGTTTTGGGAGCGAGCTTGAGAATTTCTGTTCCAGTGTTGGTATTATCAGATCATGGGTTTGGGAATGAAGAAGAAAGGTGAGTAAATGTTGGAGAAGGAGTGACAGTCTTCCCAGTAAACTCCTAGTAAAGAGAAAGTTGAAGCCAAGAAAACTTGGGCCTTAGATCAGCGATGTAAGGATGTAACTCTACAGCAAATCAGCTCTCTTCTTCCTACCCTTCCTGTCACTTTCCTTAGTTAGACAGCCATCACTTCCCTTTGTCTTTGTGACTGGTTTCTCTGTCTTCAGTCTTGGCCCATTTTATGTGTTTCCAAGATACCCAAAGTTATCTTCCTAGAATACAAATCATCCTCTCAAGCTCTTGCTTGAAGTCTTTCAACACCTCTCTATTGCTCTCAGGAAAAAGTCTCAGGTTTTACACATGACTTACACAGATTTACTGCTCTGGCCCTCTGTCTACCGTATCTCCCTTACGAGATTATTATTATTGTTACTCTAAGTGGTGTTTGTCATGTGCTTCCAACTCTTCTCTGACCCATTTCTTTCTTTTTTTGTTGTGTTGTTCAGTTGCTAAGTCATGTCCAACTCTGCAACCCCATGGACTGCAGCACGCCAGCCTTCCCTGGCCTTCACCATCTCTCAGAGTGTGCTCAGATTCATGTCCATTGAGTCAATGACGCTGTCTAACCATCTCATCCTCTGCTGTCCCCTTTTCCTTTTGTGATAATTGCTTCTAATGATTAGTTTATATCTCCCACTAGATAGGAAAGTCTGTGAGGGGTCAGGCCATGCTTGTCTTGGTCACTCTTGCATTCTCAATGCTTAGTAGAATGCATGGCATTAAAAGGTACCCAGGATTTATTTGGGAAATAATGAATGAATGCCGGAGCTGTAATTTATGTGACAGGCTGACCCAGAGCCATTACCATCTCCAATGCACAGGTTATTCTGTGATTTGCATGGAGATCACTATGTCGTTGTTCAGTTGCTAAGTCATGTGCGACTCTTCGCAACCTCATGGACTCCAGCACACCAGCTTTCCCTGTCCTCCACTATCTCCTGGAGTTTGCTCAAGTTCGTGTCCATTAAGTTGGTAATGTTATCTAACCGTCTTATCCTCTGCCACCCTCTTTTCATTTTGCCTTCAATCCTTCCTAGCATCAGGATCTTTTCCAATAAGTCGGCTCTTCACATCACTGTAAGACCCAGGAAATGGAACTCAGGTCAGGAAAGGACAGCTATGACTCATCCCCACACCTGAAACGGCTCTATGTGGCTTGTGAAATAGTGACTCTCAGGATGCAGAGTATCTCCAAGGAAACAATGAAGATTTCTGAATATTATGTTGAAACTCTGAGGAAAGGAGATCCTAGAAATGTTCCTTACTAATCAGGAAAAAGGTAGATGAAAAATAATAGAACAGTGTCTATTTCTACTAATTTAAGATGTGTAAAATTCAGTTAATTATGCCTATTTTGTTTTATTTTAGAAAACACAAAAGATTTTTGTTCATAAGACCTTCATTTTTCAACCCCAAATGTCCTGGAGGTGTTGAGGAGTTGAACCCAGGGAGGATGTCTCTATTTCTTAATTCCTCCAGCTGAGAGCCTTAACTTTGACCCAGATGATTTCAAGCTGTAGCAATGCTATCTGCCCATCCTCCCTACAGACACGGGAGGGCAGTGCAAAAGCAGATTTATTTTTCCGGAACTTCTTTATTTCCCTCAAGATGCTGTGAAAAGTTCTATTCCCGTCTTGCCAACTACTGCACTTCCTGTCCCTATTCTCAGTTCCCTATTCTTCTAATTATCCCCAGTAGAAATGACATGAATGACTGAAACTGAAATCCTCATAGTTTCCCCAAGCAACACAGATATAAATATACACATATCAAAACAGTATAAGAGAGGAACAAAGATTTGTGGTGGTATCACGGAAATATAGAAATTCTTGGTTGCTTGGAAATTGTGTATTTCAGAACCTGATGAATGGCAGAGATCCTTACACATACACACTTAACAGTTTTACATACAGTTTCAGAAGGTTCATAAACTATGGATTAAGAGCCTCTGCTGGAATACATTTACTGAAGACCTCTCCTAAGTTCTAAGATTTGGGTATGGGGGGCAGGGAGTGAGGGTTATTAGAGATTCCTATGCTTATGAATTTGTTATTAAAAATGAAATATTTCCAAAACATGTAGCCAGTAAGAGTTTGATTACATGCTTTGATATGTACTTTATTAATTTATGATACTGTGTCAGCCCAAAGCCTATTAGGGACTACAAAAAGAGGATCCTTTGGTGTTGCTGAGAGTGGTTGGATACCATCAGCTTTTTAGTGAACATACATGGATGTACAATTAGAAAAAGGAGAATTAGCTGAAAATAGCTAAAGAGGGAAACTATGTGTTTTAAGCTAATATTTTCAAAATGCCAAGAATTAAAAAAGCCAGTGTCACTCTCCCACCTTCCCCATTGATACTACCCTTTAAATCCAGGCAGCTGGGGCTCCTGCCCTGGGCAGTGCTTGGAGGATCCTGCTCTGACCGTCTTCCAGCTGTGTCCCACTCCATGGGCAAACAGTTCATGGTTAAAGGCACATGTCTGTGTCTGCCTCTTCTAGACCATACTTCCGATACTTGAGATCCCAGGACTCCCTGCCCCAGTAGCTCTAAGCAAGCCTCCAGAACTCACTGGGCTTTCCACAGGTCCATTCTCCCAGAGCTGGTCTGTGTCACTGGTGTACACACTCCGAGATTTTATGGTCACTGAGGATCTGCTGTATGCAGAGTGGGAAGATGGACACAGCTCAAATGTTGGAGCCAGGGTGTGTATACTGATGGCTGCAAGGCTCCTCGTTTAGTGAGAGATATGCTGCAGGTGGGGACTCTGACCAGGATCCTCTATTTTACCCTTGCTTCTAATCTGGCAAATGTTAGAGACAGGCCAATATTTCCTTATGAGGATTAAATGAGATGTTACTTGTAAAGCCTTTAGAAATGGGCCAAAGAACTAAACAGACGTTTCTCCAAAGAAGACATACAGATGGCTAATAAACACATGAAAAATGCTCAACATCACTCATTATCAGAGAAATGCAAATCGAAACCACAATGAGGTACCATCTCACGCCAGTCAGAATGGCAGCGATCCAAAAGTCTACAAGCAATAAATGCTGGAGACGGTGTGGAGAAAAGGGAACCCTCCTACACTGTTGGTGGGAATGCAAACTAGTACAGTCACTATGGAGAACAGTGTGGAGATTCCTTAAAAAACTGGAAACAGAACTGCCATACGACCCAGCAATCCCACTGCTGGGCATACACACTGAGAAAACCAGAACTGAAAGAGACACGTGTACCTCAATGTTCAGTGCAGCACTGTTTATAATAGCCAGGACATGGAAGCAACCTAGATGTCCATCGGCAGACGAATGGATAACAAAGCTGTGGTACATATACACAATGGAGTATTACTCAGCCATTATAAAGAATACATTTGAATCAGTTCTAATGAAGTCGATGAAACTGGAGCCTATTATGCAGAGTGAAGTAAGGCAGAAAGAAAAACACCAATACAGTACACTAATGTATATATGGAATTTAGAAAGATGGTAACAATAACCCTGTATGTGAGACAGCAAAAGAGACACAGATGTATAGAACAGTCTTTTGGACTCAGTGGGAGAGGGTGAGGGTGAGATGATTTGGGAGAATGGCATTGAAACATGTATATTATCATATGTGAAATGAATCACCAGTTCAGGTTCGATGCATGATACAGGATGCTTGGGGCTGGTGCACTGGGATGATCCAGAGGGATGGGATGGGGAGGGAGGAGGGAGGGGGGGTTCAGGATGGGGAACACATGTATACCTGTGGTGGATTCATGTCAGTGTATGATAAAACCAATACAATATTGTAATTAGTCTCTAATTAAAATAAATAAATTTATATTTAAAAAGAAAATGCCTCCTATACTGTAAAGTGCTCAGTAAATATTAGCTGTTATTATTATATCTGTTGGCTTAGCACAGCACCTAGTGTATAGTAGTTATTTAATAAGTTATTTTTTGAACGAATGCATAGATGAATGATTGATTGAACAGCTTGTTAATTGGGATACTCTCTTGGTTCTCCGGCTAGGTAAAAATCACCTGTGTGTTAGAAATAAAGCTGTCTTCATTTATTATAGTCATGATTAGTTGGCAGTAAGAAATCCTGGCTTGGCATTCATAGTCAAGTATCAATTGCAAACTTCTTATCAGGAAAAAGGTCTTAGCTGTTAATTTCACAGAATGGCAGTTTTCAGAAAGGGTCTGCATTTCATTTAAGCTAACAAATGATTATTGTTCATAAGAAAACCACAGGGGATTTAAATTTATATACTATTAGCTCCCTGTTAGCTCGAATACATTTGCAATGACATCTACAACAGTAGGATTGACAAGAGAGTTCTCGACCTTAAGACAACTGCAGTGGTTTTCTGGCAGGGCAGAGGACCCCTAGCATAAAAAAGATGCTCAATTATATTAAATCTGGGCTGGTGAGCCGAGAGCCAAGAGGAGAGCTTCACGTCCAGACTGGATTTGTGTATCCGTTCAGACTGCTGCAGCCCGTGGGGCCCGATGTCAAGAACTTGAGCTTCCTTCCCCCAAAGAGAATCTTTTGCTTGCCAGAATATGGAGACTTCCTTATACAAGTGCTTCTTGGAAAAGAGGACTTAACACTCATGATAGAAAATTAAATGACTGAAATCAGTTAAGTTCTTGGCAGTAATTTTGGGGATACAGAAGATGAGGAGAAAAAAGCATAAGAAAGAAGAGAAAGGCATAGGATGGAGGGAAGAACAGAGAGCAAAAGTCAAAGGGAGCTCAGAGAAAACCTCCACTGGCTGCAGTTTTAAACCAGAATCTGAAGTTTTGAAAGTCTTCAGTTCTAGCAATAGGCTTTGATTTAAACAAGGGAAAAAAACCCAGAATAGACACACAAAATGTATTTCGTGTATCCATTTAGTGGTGGTTTGCAGCCATTTAACTAACATGCCTGGTATTGACTTCAGGGTCCATTATGGGCATCAACACAGCAGCCTGGATTTTTTTTTTTTTTACAGTTTGATTTTCAAGACTTTCCCATAGCTTTTAGTACTGTTTTTTGGACTCATCTTCATTAAGGATTTTAAAAGCAAAGGTCTTTGCTTACACTGAAAGTGCTACTTTCCCTTGCATCATAGTTCCTTGCTAATGGGTTTCTGAATACCATTTTCATTATTTAATTTTTATAGAACTCTACTTCCTTTATTATTAACATTTGCCTTTGTAATATGTACAATCTGTTGGCTACATATTGCTAGGCTTTAAATATTTTTCCTGTTTACCATTAATAGAAAATGGTTGCTGATTCATTTGCTTTGCAGAATAAATCATAACCTCGTCCATGCCCAACAGAAAAATGGCATGTATTATTTCCTGATTATCTTCACTATCTATTTTGCTGTAATCTCTCTCTTTCCCTCTTTACTGGTGAAGATATAATGTTCTTTGCTTATGGAGAGGAAGCAAGCAGAATGGGAAGGCTGCTTGGACTTAACAGATTTAATAGTACTCATCTACCTACTTCATAATAGTATTGTATATAACATCCAACAGTTTACTGAAGATATTCCCTCAGGTTACAGGGTTTGAGTCCTGAAGGGTTGTCCTAATTATTATCCCATTTTACAGATATGACTTGTACAAGTTCATGATGAGTGACTGAGGGCACTTCTTCTTTCCTGTAAGTAGGCTCAACTCTTTTCCATCTAAAGACCCACAATCCCTTTCTTACCTCCAAAAGTTTTAGCTACAACTCCCTTTTTCTCTCTTCAGAGCTCAGCTGCGTGAGCGCGATCTGTACCCCTTTTTACCATTTCATCATGTCTCATTTATTCTTCAGCTCACTGAAATCCAGCACTGGTGTCTACCACAGTACTGCACTGACTTGGTAAAGGGTGTTGCAACTATCTGATCGCTGAGTGCAACCAGCTCCCTGGCTGAGTCGCTGTGCTTGAGTCGTCTGTGCTATTTGAGGCTATTGGTTATTCCTGCCTTCTCACAGCTCTTCCTCGACTCCGGGGACCTCACCTGCTTTGGATTTTCTGCTATATCTCAGGTCTCTTCAGTGACTCCTCTTCCTGTGCTTTTTCTTAAATAATGAGATGCCTTAGAATTTCAGCGTCCACTCACCCCACTCTCTTTTTCTTCCCTTTGCTTCTCATCCCAGAGCTATTACCCAATTCTTCCTGTTTCCTCTATAGGTAGATGACTTTTTTCTCTTAACTAATACAGATGTTTTCAAACATAAAAATAGAGATAATAGTTTAATTAATGCCCATGGGCCCTTCACTCAGCTACAATAGTTACTGACATTTTGCATGTTGTCATTTCACCTGCAAATATATCAAATTTGTTTCATAAAGGCTTTTAAAAATAACCACCATGCCATTTCTGTACCTAAGTAGAATTAACAGTAATGATTTAGTGTAATCTAGTGCTCTCTAAACTTCTATGACTGTCTCAAAGTTATCTTTTTATAGTTGCTCTGTTTGACTCCAGCTTCAAAAGAGTTGATGGTTCTTAAGTGAGTCCCCATTTCTAATCCTGCCAGTCAGACCTCTCTCTGGGGCTCTAAACCCAAGTATCCAGCTGATCTTTGATACTTTCATTTGAAGGCCTCAAAAGTATTTCAGACTCTTTGTTCCTAAAAGCTGATCCTCATTTTGGGCTGCCTCTCTTATTACTTGTCCACCCAGTTGTTCATGTCAGAAACTTGGTTTCATCTCATTCCCTTCCTGCATCCCATATATTACCAAATAGTCCCAATTCTACCTCCTAAATATCTTTTCGGTCCATCTTTCCATCCTCCCTGCTATCTTAGTTTAGGCCGTAATTTGCCCCCAGATTTCTGCAACAGCCTCCCAAATGTTCCCCCTATTTCTAGTCCTGCCGCCTCCAAATATTCTTTTCATTACAGCCAGGGATCTTTCTATAAAGTGTAAATTTGGTCATATCACTCCTCTACTTAAAGTTCTTAAATAGCTTCCCATTGTTTTCAGGATAAATTCTAACATACCAGGCTTTAAAACCCAGTGCTTGCCAATGTCTCCAGCTCCATTTCCACTTTCTCTCCAATCCTGTCATTCTCTGCCCTTTTTCACCTTGGGCCATGTGATGCTCCTTCTACCTGTAATGCTCTTTCATTTCCTCTCCCAACCTTTTCCACACTGATTTAAGTCCTTGTCTTTACATCTTTGATTAAACAATACCTTTGGGAATTCTTCCCGACACCCTAAGCCTAAGTGAATACCTGGTCTCCAAATGTCTGGAGTACTCGGAGGTACTAAGTTCTAACTCCTTTTGTAACATTTGCTCCATAGGTTTCTAACTGCTTATTTGATATTTTATTTGTGGTTATAGTCTAAATGTTAAGCATAGTGTCTGTGTGTGTGTTATTTGCTCAGCTGTGTCTGACTCTTTGCGACTCCATGGACTGGAGCCCGCGAAGCTCCTCTGTCCATGGAATTCTCCAGGCAAGAAGACTGGGGTGGGTTGCCGTTCCCTTCTCCAGGGGATCTTCCCGACCAGGGATGGAACCCAGGTCTCCCGCACTGTGGGCAAATTCTTTACCATCTGAACCACCAGGGAAGCATAGTGTCTGTTAACAGACAAATATTCAAATATTAGTTGAATGCATGAAGCAGTGGTTCTTCTAAGTCCCAAGTTCTTTCTAGTATGCCACTAGATTCTCAGTGTTGCAGGTATTATCTGACAGCCATTGCTCTAGCTTCAAGGCCTTAGAAAATTCAGCTGAATTTTCAGAAAATAGTTGAAACATGGAAAAATGGTAATGTAGGGTACAGTTTGTATGCTTGTTCCTGTCTTAGGGCTAACTATTCACTCATCTTGAAATATTTTCATAGTTGATTCCTTGTTGTTTAGACTTAACTATAAATATCACCGAAGAAGGCAATGGCACCCCACTCCAGTATTCTTGCCTGGAAACTCCCTTGGACAGAGGAGCCTGGTAGGCTGCATTCCATGGGGTCGCTGAGTCAGACATGACTGAGCGACTTCACTTTCACTTTTCACTTTCATGCATTGGAGAAGGAAATGGCAACCCACTCCAGTGTTCTTGCCTGGAGAATCCCAGGGACGGGAGAGCCCAATGGGCTGCCATCTATGGGGTTGCACAGAGTCGGACACGACTGAAGCGACTTAGCAGCAGCAGCAGTATAAATATCACCTCCTCAGAATGGCATTTCCTAACCACACTATCTCATGTAATCACATGGTTCCTTCACACATCCTAGTTTTAATTTTCTGCCTAGCACTTATGACTGTTTATTGTTTCTTTATTGTTCTTTTGCTTCTTTCTCTCTCCTCAAAGGTGACAGGGACCCTGTCTACCCTGTTCATTCCTGTGTAGTGAGTACTCTATAAATATATCTTGAAATAATAGAAAAATGAATGAATGACTGCTCTAGAAGTTGAGGTGATACACTGCAGCACTGATAAGAGAAAATGACAAGCTTAGTTCCTAAGGGGTAATGTTTTTTTAAAAGTAAACAAACCCTTTGTGGTCCTGTTATTACTTAGACATGAGATCTTGTGTGTAACCTTTTTCTGTACTGCTCCTAATTTCCCTTTTTCTTATGGGTATGTAGAGAGCTGTTTGATGGATGCTTTCCATTAAGCCATCTTATACAATAGCCAAGACATGGAGACAACCAAAGTGTCCATCAGCAGACAACTGGTTTAAGAATATGTTTATATATAACACACACACATAAACACATATATGATAGGATATTACTCAGTTGTAGAAAATAATGAAATTTTGCCACTTCCAACAACGTGGATGAGCTGGAGAATATCATATTCAGTGAAATAAACAGAGAAAGACAGATATATATCATTTATGCTGCTGCTGCTGCTAAGTCACTTCAGTCGTGTCTAACTCTGTGCGACCCCATAGACGGCAGCTCACGAGGCTCTGCCACCCCTGGAATTCTCCAGGCAAGAACACTGTAGAATCTAAAAACTTAATACAAATGACTCTCTATATAAAATAGAAACAGACTCATAGACATAGAAAATATATTTATTAAGGTCACCAAAGGGAAAAGGAAGGTGAGGAAGGGATAAATTAGGAGTATGGGATTAACAGTTATTAATATACATAAAATAGATAAGCAACAAGAATTTACAGTATAGCACAGGGAACTGTATTTAGTATCTTGTAATAACCTATAAAGCCAAAGATGGAGTTCTATACAGTCAGCAAAAACAAGACCAGGAGCTGACTGTGGCTCAGATCACGAGCTCCTTATTGCCAAATTCAGACTCAAATTGAAGAAAGTGGGGAAAACCACTAGACCATTCAGATATTACCTACGTCAAATCCCTTATGATTATACAGTGGAAGTGAGAAATAGATTTAAGGGACTAGATCTGATAGACAGAGTGCCTGATGAACTATGGACAGAGGTTCGTGACATTGTACAGGAGACAGGGATCAAGACTATCCCCATGGAAAAGAAATCCAAAAAGCAAAATGGCTGTCTGGAGAACCCTTATGAATAGCCGTGAAAAGAAGAGAAGGGAAAAGCAAAGGGGAAAAGGAAAGATGTAGGCATCTGAATGCAGAGTTCCAAAGAATAGCAAGGAGAGATAAGAAAGCCTTCCTCAGTGATCAATGCAAAGAAATAGAGGAAAACAACAGAATGGGAAAGACTAGAGATCTCTTCAAGAAAACTAGGGATACTAAGGGAACATTTCATGCAAAGATGGGTTCAATAAAAGACAGAAATGGTATGGACCTAACAGAAGCAGAAGGTATTAAGAAGAGGTGGCAAGAATACACAGAAGAACTGTACAAAAAGATCTTCACAACCCAGATAATCACGATGGTGTGATTACTCACCTAGAGCAAGACATCCTGGAATGTGAAGTCAAGTGGGCCTTAGGAAGCATCACTACGAAGAAAGCCAGTGCAGGTGATGGAATTCCAGTGGAGCTATTTCAAATCCTGAAAGATGATGCTGTGAAAGTGCTGCACTCAATAGGCCAGCAACTTTGGAAAACTCAGCAGTGGCCACAGGACTGGAAAAGGTCTGTTTTCATTCCAGTCTCAAAGAAAGACAATGCCAAAGAATGCTCAAACTACCACACAATTGCACTCATCTCACATGCTACTAAAGTAATGGTGAAAATTCTCCAAGCCAGGCTTTAGCAATACGTGAACCATGAACTTCCAGATATTCAAGCTGGTTTTAGAAAAGGCAGAGGAACCAGAGATCAAATTGCCAACATCCGCTGGATCATCAAAAAAGCAAGAGAGTTCCAGAAAAACATCTATTTCTGCTTTATTGACTATGCCAAAGCCTTTGACTGTGTGGATCACAATAAACTGTGGAAAATTCTGAGAGAGATGGGACTACTAGACCACCTGACCTGCCCCTTGAGAAACCTGTATGCAGGTCAGGAAGCAAAGTTAGAAATGAACATGGAAAAACAGACTGGTTCCAAATAGGAAAAGGAGTACATCAAGGCTGTATATTGTCACTCGGCTTATTTAACTTATATGCAGAGTACATCATGAGAAACGCTAGGCTGGAAGAAGCACAAGCTGGAATCAAGATTGCCGGGAGAAATATCTTTAATCTAAGATATGCAGATGACACCACCCTTATGGCAGAAAGTGAAGAGGAACTAAAAAGCCTCTTGATGAAAGTGAAAGAGGAGAGTGAAAAAGTTGGCTTAAAGCTCAACATTCAGAAAACGAGGATCATGGCATCCGGTCCCATCCCTTCATGGAAAATAGATGGGGAATCAGTGTTAGACTTTATTTTGGGGGCTCCAAAATTACTGCAGATGGTGATTGCAGCTATGAAATTAAAAGACATATACTCCTTGGAAGGAAAGTTATGACCAACCTAGATAGTATATTGAAAAGCAGAGATATTACTTTGCCAACTAAGGTCCATCTAGTCAAGGCTATGGTTTTTCCAGTGGTCATGTATGGATGTGAGAGTTGGACTGTGAAGAAAGCTGAGTGCTGAAGAATTGATGCTTTTGAACTGCAGTGTTGGAGAAGACTCTTGAAAGTCCCTTGGACTGCAAGGAGATCCAAGCAGTTCATCCTAAAGGAGATCAGTCTTGTGTGTTTATTGGAAGGAGTGATGTTGAAGCTGAAAGTCCAATACTTTGGCCACCTCATGCAAAAAGTTGACTCATTGGAAAAGACTCTGATGCTGGGAGGTATTAGGGGCAGGAGGAGAAGGGGACGACCGAGGATGAGATGGCTGGATGGCATCACCGACTTGATGCACATGAGTTTGAGTGAACTCTGGGAGTTGGTGATGGACAGGCAGGCCTGGCGTACTGTGATTCATGCGGTCGCAAAGAGTCGGACATGACTGAGCAACAGAACTGAACTGAACTGAATTGAATAACCTATAATGGAAAAGAATCTGAAAATAATCTATATACACATGTATATGTATATATATACCTGAATCACTGTTTTATACACCTGAAACTAATATTGGAAATCAACTATACTTCAATGAAAATAAACAAATAAATAAATAATTTTTATTTATTTATAAATGAATAAATAAATAGTCATTCCAACTATTTGTTGGCAAAGTCTATCCTTGTCTGCATGCTTTGGTCAAAAATCAGTTGTCTGTATGTGTAAGGGTGAGTTCTGTTCTGTACTCTTGGTTACTTTTTCTGACTTTATGCCAGTATCGTTAGTTCAGTTCAGTTGCTCAGTCATGTCTGACTCTTTGTGACCCCATGGACTGCAGGCTTCCCTGTCCATCACCACCTCCCGGAGCTTGCTCAAACTCATGTCCATCGAATATCATACTGACTTAATTACCGTAGCTTTTTAAGTCTTGAAAAAGCTAGTGTTAACCCTCCAGCTTTGTTCTTCTTTTGATGATTCTAGGTCTTTTTCCTTTCTTTTTCATTTCATTTCCATTCTAGATCTTTTCCATTTTTCATTTTCATGTAAATTTTAGAATCTGCTTGTCAACTTCTAACGATTTTAACTGAGATTACTTTGAACCTACGTAGGTCAATTTGGGGAGAATTGACATCCTAAATATATTGGGTTTTCTAATCCATGAACAAGCTATGCGTCTCCATTTATCTAGTTTTCTTTAGTTTCTCTTAGCAGTATTTAGTAGTTTTCAGTTTACAGATATTTCTCATCTTTTGCGACATTTATCCATATTTCATATTTTTGATGCTATTGTAAATGGTATACTTTTACATTTTTACTGGTAAAATTTTAACTTCTGATGATTTGTTGACAGTATATAGGAACACAATTGAGTTTTGTATATTAACCTTTGCTAATCTCACTATTTCTAGTAAATGCTTTATAGATTCTATCAGATATTCCATGTTGTGGTTTAAAATGCTGAATGAATCAGAAATACTTCATTGCACTGAGAGAAACTTGGTCAGAAGTGTTTTGAATTATTGAATTTGTTCCTCTACCTGAATTGAAGCAGCTGAAGCAATAATAATTAGATTCCTGCTATTCTAATTGGATCTTAGGAGGAAATAAGCCTATAAAAGAGAAGCCTCCGATTTCGTTATAACTACTCTAGGTGAGAGGACCCTGGAAAGTGCTCTCTTGTAAAGATACTCTCTGTTAGTAAGGGACCTAGTTGTAGAGCTAGCCACAGAGTTCTCTGGCTGCCTCAGAGCCTGGGCCCACATTTCTGGCTCTTTCCAGAAGAGGCTTTAGGAAGTGCTCAGCACCTGGGCTCTGATCTAGGAAGGGTGAAGGGTCATTGTCCCTAATTATATTCACTGTCTGCGGCCAGCTGTGAACAGTCCCAGGTTCATAAGAATTTTTTCCCCTGGGACCTGAGGTAGAACAGAGGAGTCAACAAGCAGTTTCTACCTCTTCATTTTAGATTCTCAGTATTGAGCAAAAAGACTTTCTTTATTCTTCTTTAAGTGTTCAACTGTGTGGTGGCCTCTATGTTTATTTCATTCTAGAGTATACCACAGCTCTGTCTGGTCAGATTTGGGTCATTTCAGGTTGACTGAGCTACATGTTGGCTTCTATCTCTTGGAAACTGGGGCTCATTCTTTTCTCATATCTGCCTGATTTAACCTCACAAAGCTATTGTAAAGATCAAAGGAGATAATGCTGTGAAGATGTTTTGTTTATCATTTTCTAAGTATGGGTAAAGGATACTTATTATTATTTAACAAAGACTTATTGAATATTTACTTTATTTGATGCACACGAAGTATAAAGCAGAGAACAGACTAGTCTGTTCTTGGGTCCCTTAAAGTTGATACAGGGAAGACAAATATTGAGCAAATAAGTAAAAAGATTCAGTTCAGTTTAGTTTAGTCACTCAGTCATGTCCGACTCTTTGCGACCCCATGAATCACAGCACGCCAGGCCTCCCTGTCCATCACAAACTCCCAGAGTTCACTCAGACTCATGTCCATCGAGTTGGTGATGCCATCCAGCCATCTCATCCTCTGTCGTCGTCTTCTCCTCCCGCCCCCAATCCCTCCCAGCATCAGAGTCTTTTCCAATGAGTCAACTCTTCACATGAGGTGGCCAAAGTACTGGAGTTTCAGCTTTAGCATCATTCTTTCTAAAGTAATCCCAGGGCTGATCTTCAGAATGGACTGGTTTGATCTCCTTGCAGTCCAAGGAACTCTCAAGAGTCTTCTCCAACACCACAGTTTGAAAGCATCAATTCTTCGGCGCTCAGCCTTCTTCACAGTCCAACTCTCACATCCATACATGACCACTGGAAAAACCATATCCTTGACTAGACAGACCTTAGTTGGCAAAGTAATATCTCTGCTTTTGAATATCCTATCTAGGTTGGTCATAGCGTTTCTTCCAAGGAGTAAGCGTCTTTTAATTTCATGGCTGCAATCACCATCTGCAGTGATTTTGGAGCCCCCTAAAATAAAGTCTGACACTGTTTCCACTGTTTCCCCATCTATTTCCCATGAAGTGATGGGACCGGATGCCATGATCTTTGTTTTCTGAATGTTGAGTTTTAAGCCAACTTTTTCACTCTCTTCTTTCACTTTCATCAAGAGGCTTTTAGTTCCTCTTCACTTTCTGCCATAAGGGTGGTGTCATCTGCATATCTGAGGTTATTAATATTTCTCCTGGCAATCTTGATTCCAGCTTGTGCTTCCTCCAGTCCAGCATTTCTCATGATGTACTCTGCATATAAGTTAAATAAGCAGGGTGACAATATACAGCCTTGACATACTCCTTTTCCTATTTGGAACCAGTCTGTTTTTCCATGTCCATTTCTAACTACTGCTTCCTGACCTGCATACAGATTTCTCAAGAAGCAGGTCAGGTGGTCTGGTATTCCCATCTCTTTCAGAATTTTCCACAGTTTTATATGAACACAACTGTCATAATTGTTATGAAGGAGAAGCCTGAATGCTGTGAGGGTGTAAAATCTGATTTCTTGCAATTTGGGATCGCAAGAAAGACCTCTTTGAGAAAGTGATATTTAAGCTGAGATCTGAAGGATGAATAAACATTGCCCAGGTGAATAATGTAAGGAAGAATATTTCAGGTAGAAGGAATTATATGTGTGAAGATAATGAGGCATGATGGAGACTGGAGTATTTGAAGTTTATTTCAAAGGCCTTGGAGAGTCAGAGAAAGATGATCAATAGAGAAGCTTGGGAGGTAGGTAGGGATACAGTCATGTAGGATCTCGAGGCCACAGCAAGGGCTTTGGGCTTTTACGGAAACTTCTCTAGTATCAGCAGAAGGAAATTGGTTACACCCCACTGGAGGGCTGAAAAGCAATGTGTTTCTTTTGAGATAACCTGATATTAGTACCACACTTTGAGGTTTCAGCCCCATGGAACTGCGGTGGTAGAAGCCAGGAGTGCCCAAAAGAACCCACGTGGCAGATGGTTAGGACCACGGAGTAGGATGGAGCAGGGGCCTTGGTGTAGGAGCTACAATCCCCCAAAGGACAGAGCTACTTAACTTGCTGTCAGGAGAGAGGCGAGTGAGAGAGAAGAAAGACAGTGAAAAGAGAAGAGAGAACTCTCCCCTACCTTTTGCCTTCTGTTCTCCTGCCATTATGTCATTTTGTAGAAATTAATAGGACAGTGTAGCTTTAAACTCTTGGCCACAACATTGTGAAGCAGAGTAGAAAAGAGTGGGTGTTCAAAAGAGTAGAAAATGATGGATTAGAGACAACGAGTGTGAGTCAGTACAAGTTTTAAATAAGAGGAAGGGTCAGAATCCCTGAATTGCAGCATTGTGTATTATAATAATGACAACTTCCCTTCTGGGGCTCACAAAGTCATCTCCATTTATGGGTTACATTATCGAGTGAATTCCCCAGTTGCTTAACTTAAAGCCTATTGATCATATATTCTCTTTCCAGTAGAGGCCTATGAGTTCTACAAAAGGACCTGCTAAGTAGATAGCATTTGTGAAGTATCTGTATGTTACAGTGCATTACAGGGCATTTCATCTCACTTAATCCTCACAACAAACCTACAAAGTGAACACTATTATCTCTATTTTTGGTAGAGGTGTCTGAGACTGAAGGAAATAAGCTAACGTATGAAACTAATACATGGCAGTTCTGGTGTTTGCACTAGGACTTTCTGACCCAAAGTCTGTGCTCCTACGATTCTAGTGCAGCATCCAGCCTAGACCTGGGATGAGTTCCTCACCATGACCCTCCAAATGTAAGTTTTCTCTCTGGTGAGTTTCTTCTCACTGGTGGGCAGGAGACCCACCACTCAGGACCTTTAGTGTCTCAGACTTACCTTTTTACCAATGATACTTCAAATTTATAGTCAAGAAACTTTTTTGATTTTTGTTTTTACTGTGGGGTAAATTTTCTCACTTTTACCCATTCGTCATATCGTTCTCTTCATAGTGGAAATGTCATAAAATTTATTCCCCTCCTCTGTAGTTTTGTTGTGAGGATTAAACGAGACATTGTAATGTCTATAGGGCTTCCCAGGTGGCAGAGTGGTAAAGGATCTGCCTGCCAATGTAGCAAACGCAAGAGTTGCCAGTTCAATTCCTGGGTTGGGAAAACCCCCTGGAGTAGGAAATGGTAACCTTCTCCAGTGTTCTTGCCTGGAAAATTTCTATGGATGGAGGAGCCTGGCCAGCTATGGCCCATGGGGTTACAAAGAGTTGGACACAACTGAGTGAGTGCTCACGCGCATTGTGCCCTGTAACATAGTAGGTATTCAACAAATGATATTCAACAGTGCTTGGCTTTTAATATGCTTATTTTGTTGAGAACACAAACTTTAATTAAGATAGACCAGTGTGAATAGTTTTGCAGTATTTTGATGAGGCCACAGTGATTGAAAGGGAAAAGAATTCTTCTGGAAGAAGAGCTTAAATTCCTTTTCAATACCATCTGACCCTTTTTTGAAGTTAGTAGCAATGTAAACTGAGCGACTTCACTTTCACTTTTCACTTTCATGCATTGGAGAAGGAAATGGCAACCCACTCCAGAGTTCTTGCCTGGAGAATCCCAGGGATGGCGGAGCCTGGTGGGCTGCTGTCTCTGGGGTCGCACAGAGTCAGACACGACTGAAGCGACTTAGCAGCAGCAGCAGCAATGTAAAAGCTAAATAGTGCTTGGAGTTCATTTAAACCTGAAGAAAACCCACGAAATAGATTATACTTTACCTACAGTTCAGATGAGAGAAACACCACGCACACAGTAAGGGAGTGCTGTTTTAAAATGTAGCCTGGAATATGGTTTATAGAAGTAGGTTGCTAAGTCACTTCAGTCGTGTCCGACTCTGTGCGACCCCATAGACAGCAGCCCACCAGGCTCCCCCGTCCCTGGGATTCTCCAGGCAAGAACACTGGAGTGGGTTGCCATTTCCTTCTCCAATAGAAGTAGGTTAATTAGTTGCTATTGATTGTTAGGTTTCTCAGAAGGTTAAGTATAGTGACTTGCCCTTTCTGTACAAAATCTACAGTATAATAATAATAATGTATTAACATCATACGGACAATGCCAGAAAACCTTGACCAATACAGGGAGGGAAGCAGGAGGGGGGTCCGGATGGGGAACACGTGTAGACCCGTGGCAGATTCATGTTGATGTACGGCAAAACTGACACAATATTGTAATTAGCCTCCAATTAAAATAAATAAATTTAAATTTTAAAAATGTTTCTTTCAAACTAGATTATTTGCTAGTTCAATATTAGTTCTTCTCCTCTATTTTAAAATTAGAAGCCAACGTCTCTAACAGATAATTCAAGCAGAGATGTTTTGTTCTAGCACTGTATCACTTCAGGATTTTGTTAGAGATGTGACCATTCCTAACCTTCCTTTCCTCTTACTTCCCATATGGGAAGTTGCTATATAACACAGGGAGCCCAGCCTGGTGCTCCGTGATGACCTAGAGAGGAGGGATGGGGAAAGGGGAGGGAAGCTTGAGAGAAAGGGGATATATGTATAATCATGGCTATTTTGAGTTTTTGTATTGTAGAAGCCAACACAACATTGTAAAGCAATTTTCCTCCAATTAAAAAAAATAGCAAGTTTTATATTGTATATATTTTACTACAATAAAATATTGCAATGGAAGAATAAATAAAACTATAAGGGAAAGTAAAAAAAAATCACAACTTTCTGTAACATTAATTATTGAAAGAGCTATTAGGCTGTGAAACAAACTTCAAGGCAATACAGTCATCATGAAAACAGTATCATCTGGTTGAAATTTGTTACCCTTTGTATTCCATGTTATCTACTCAAGGTGAAGTTCGTGTGTATTGTGTACACTTCTGGCATGTTGCCTTGGTTGGCTTACTGTTGGCAGCTGTTATATAGATAATCAAGGTTGGAAAGAACTTACATATCAATTACTCTCTGTTTCTTAAATCTTTGAAATCACCTGGGTTCCAAGTTAAAAAATCACTATTCATGCTTCGCCATGAATGGAGAAATCTGAATCTATTAATATTAGCTATAGGGCACAGGAGCAGTTCTGAAACTGTCCATTTTAAAAAATTATTGAGGACCCAAAGAGCTTTTCATTAAGTGGGTTATACTTATTAACATTTACTCTATTAGAAATTAAAACTTAAATTGAAAAATATTTCATTCCATTAAAAATAATAATAACTAAATGTTAATAACAAGTAACATTTTTAAATGAAAAATAACTATATTTTTAATCAAATTTTTTATTTTGAGGTAATTATACATTCTTATGCAGTTGCAAAGAATAATGCTGAGATATCTAATCCCCAGGTATCCTTTACCTGCTGCTGCTGCTGCTAAGTTGCTTCAGTCTGTGCAATCCCATAGACGGTAGCCCACTGGGCTGCCCTGTCCCTGGGATTCTCCAGGAAAGAAAACTGGAGTGGGTTGCCATTTCCTTCTCCAGTACATGAAAGTGAAAAGTCAAAGTGAAGTCGCTCAGTCGTGTCCGACTCTTAGCGACCCCACGGACCCCAGCCCATTAGGCTCCTCCGTCCATGGGACTCTCCAGGCAAGAGCACTGGAGTGGGGGTGCCATTGCCTTCTCTGATCCTTTACCTAGTTTCCTTCAATAGTACATCATGCAAAACTGTACTGTAGTATCACAGTCAGGATGTTGACATTGATACAGTCAAAATATGGAACACTCTCAATATGTTGTTGCCCTTGTTCAGTCACTAAGTTGTGTCCAACTCTTTGAGACCCCATGAACTGCAGCACACCAGTCTTCTTTGTCCAACACCATCTCCCTGGGTCTGCCCTAACTCATGTCCTTTGGGTCAGTGATGCCATCCAACCATCTCATTCTCTGTTGCCCCCTTCTCTTCTTGCCCTCGATTTTCCCCAGCATCAGGGTCTCTTCCAATGAGTCTTCTTTGCATCAGGTGGATTGGAGCTTCAGCATCAGTCCTTCCAATGAATATTCAGGACTGATTTCCTTTAGGATTGACTGGTTTGATCTCGTGGTCCAAGAGACTCTCAGGAGTCTTGTCCAACACCACATTAAAAAAAATTAATTAATTTAATTGGAGGCTAATTACTTTACAATATTGTAATGGTTTTTGCCATACCTTGACATGAATCAGCCATGAGTGTACATGTGTTCCCCATCCTGAACCCACCTCCCTCCCCATCCCATCCCTCAGGGTTATCCCAGTGCACCAGCCCTGAGTACCCTGTCTTATGCATCAAACCTGGACTGGTGATCTATTTCACATATGATAATATATGTATTTCAATGCTATTCTCTCAAATCATCCCACCCTCACCTTCTCCCACCCTCACCTTCTCCCACAGAGTCCAAAAGACTGTTCTATACATCTGTGTCTCTTGCTGTCTTGCATATAGGGTCATCACTACCATCTTTCTAAATTCCATATATATGCATTAATATACTGTACTGGTATTTTTCTTTCTGACTTACTTCATTCTTATAACAGGCTCCAGTTTTATCCACTTCATTAGAACCAATTCAATCCAATTTAAAAGCATTCTTTTAAATAGGTGAGTAATATTCCATTGTGTATATGTGCCACAGCTTTCTTATCCATTCATCTGCTGATGGACATCTAGGTTGCTTCCATGTCCAGGCTATTGTAAACAGTGCTGCAATGAACATTGGGGTACAACATGTGTCTCTTTCAATTCTGGTTTCCTCGGTGTGTATGCCCAATAGTGGGATTGCTGGGTCATATGGCAGTTCTATTTCCAGTTTTTTAACGAATCTCCACACTGTTCTCCATAGTGGCTGTACTAGTTTGCGTTCCCACAAACAGTGTAAGAGGGTTCCCTTTTCTCTACACCCTCTCCAGCATTTATTGCTTATAGACTTTTGGATAGCAGCCATTCTGACTGGCATGAAATGGTACCTCACTGTGGTTTTGATTTGCATTTCTCTGATAATGAGTGATGTTGAGCATCTTTTCATGTGTTTGTTAGCCATCTGTATGTCTTCTTTGGAGAAATGTCTGTTTAGTTCTTTGGCCCATTTTTTGATTGGGTCGTTTATTTTTCTGGACTTGAGCTGCAGGAGCTGCTTGTATATTTTTGAGATTAATTCTTTGTCAGTTGCTTCATTTGCTATTATTTTCTCCCATTCAGAAGGCTGTCTTTTCACCTTGCTTAGAGTTTCCTTGGTTGTGCAAAAGCTTTTAAGTTTAATTAGGTCCCATTTGTTTATTTTTGCTTTTATTTCCATTGCCTTGGGAGGTGGGTCATAGAGGATCCTGCTGTGATTTATGTCAGAGTGTTTTGCCTATGTTTTCCTCTAGGGATTTTATAGTTTCTAGTCTTACATTTAGATCTTTAATCCGTTTTGAGTTTATTTTGGTGTATGGTGTTAGAAAGTGTTCTAGTTTCATTCTTTTACAAGTGGTTGACCAGTTTTCCCAGCACCACTTGTTAAAGAGATTGCCTTTTCTCCATTGTATATTCTTGCCCCCTTTGTCAAAGATAAGGGGTCCATAGGTGTGTGGATTTATCTCTAGGCTTTTTATTTTGTTCCATTGATCTATATTTCTGTCTTTGTGCCAGTACCATACTGTCTTGATGACTGTAGCTTTGTAGTATAGTCTGAAGTCAGGCAGGTTGACTCCTCCAGTTCCATTCTTCTTTCTCAAGATTGCTTTGGCTATTTGAGGTTTTTTTGTATTTCCATATAAATTGTGAAATTATTTGTTCTAGCTCTCTGAAGAATAATGATGGTAGCTTGATAGGGATTGCCAACACATTTTGAAAGCATCAGTTCTTCAGCACTCAGCCTTCTTTATGGTCCAGCTGTCACATCTATACATGACTACTGGGAAAACCATAGCTTTGACTACACAAACTTTTGTCAGCAAAGTGATGTCTCCGCTTTTGAATACACTGTCTAGGTTTGTCATAGTTATTCTTCCAAGGAGCAAGCAGCTTTCAATTTCGTGGCTGCAGTCACCATCTGCATTGATTTTGGAGCCCAAGAAAGTGAAATCTGTTGCTTTTCTCACATATTCTCCATCTAAATGCCATGAAGTGATAGGACCAGATGCCATGATCTTAGTTTTTAAATGTTGAGTTTTAAGCCAGTTTTTTCACTCTCCTTTTTCACATTCATCAAGAGGCTCTTTAGTTCCTCTTCACTTTCTGCCATTAAAGTTATATCATCTGCATATCTGAGGTTGTTGGTATTTCTCCTGGCAGTCTTGATTCTAGCTTGTGCTTTATCCAGCCTGGCATTTCACATGATGTATTCTGCCTGTTAGTTAAATAAGCAGGGTGACAATATACAGCTTTGATATACTCCTTTCCCAATTTGGAACCAGTTTGTTGTTTCATGTCTGTTTTAACTGTTGCTTCTTATCCTGCATACAGCTTTCTCAGGAGGCAGCTAAGGTGGTCTAGTATTCCCATCTCTTTAAGAATATTCCACAGTTTGTTGTGATTCATGCAGTCAAAGGCTTTGGCATAGTCAGTGAAGCAGAAGTAGATTTTTTTTTTTAATTCCCTTGCTTTTTCAATGATCCATTGTATGTTGGCAATTTGGTCTCTGATTCCTCTGCCTTTTCTAAATCCAGCTTGTAAAACTGGAAGTTCTCTTCTATTGTCCTTTATGTCCACATTCCTCCTCCCCTGACCACCAACCCCTTGCAACCAGTAATCGGTAGTCACTTCTGAAATTTTGTCATTTCAAGGACATTATATAAATAGAATCACACATATGTAACCTTTTAGGATTGGCTTTTTCACTTAGCATAATTGTTTGCAGATTCATCCAAGTCATTGTGTATCAAGAGTTTGTTAGTTTTCATTGCTGAGTAATATTCCATGGTACTGATGTATCACAGAGCATTTAACTGTTCACTTGTTGAAGGACATGTGGATTGTTTTTAGTTTTAGCTATCACAAATATGACTGCTGTGAACATTTTTGTATAGGTTTTTGTGTGAACATCTTTCAGGTTCTCTAGGATAAAAATGCCAAGAGTACAATTGCTGGATTGTATGATAGTTGAATGTTTATTTTTATAAGAAATTGTGTAACTGTTTTCCAGAGTTATTGTACCATTCTACATTTCCAGCAGTGTTAGAGTGATCTGGTTTCTCTGCATCCTTGCTGATGCTTGGTGTTGTCTTTTTTTTTTTTTTTTGGAGGGTTTATTTTTCCAATTTTTTTATTGTGTAAAAAAATGTATAACAAAATTTACCATCTTAACAGTTTTTAAGTGTGCAGTTCAGTGGTGCTAACAATATGAATTCCATCTCTAGATATCTTTTTGTTTTATCACATTGAAACTCTATGCTCATTAAACACAATCTCCCATTCCTTCCTCTTCTTGTCCCTGGTAAGCATCATTCTACTTTCTGCTTCTATGATCTGATTATGTAGGCACCTCGTATAAGTGGAATTATACAGGGTTTGTGATTGGTTTATTTCTGTTGGCATAATATCCTCAAGGTTCATCAATATTATACCATGTGTCAGAATCTCCTTCCTTTTTAAGGCTGTATAATATTCCATTGTATGTATAAACCACATGCTGTTTATTCATTTGTCAGTTGCGGGACACCTGGTCTGCTTCTGTTACTGAACTGAGTTCATTTGCCAGATGCACAGCAAGCCAAAACAAGACACCGAGGTTTGCAGCAGAGAAAGGGTTTATTCACAAGGCAGCCAAATAAGGGGACATAAGAGATCTCAAATCTGCCTCCCCAAAGGCAAGGGCTGGGCTTCTTTATGAGATAAAGAAGCAGGGTCTTAGGCATGAAGAAAGGTGATTGGCGGTAGGGAAAATGTAAGGTAATCAGTGTTCTGTGCAGGTATATGAGTTACAGGTATATGAGTTACATGCTTCTTCATGTGGTGTGTGTTAAAAAATGGAGGCCCTTAGTGTGATCTAAGGGTGGACTTTTCAGCCTCTGATGTCAACAGGCCTTTATCAGATAACTGACCAGACCAAATTTTAGGGTCATTGGTCATGACCAGTCTTGGTAGGTTTGGAGCCAACTTCATGTTCCTGGAAAACAACTTAATCTCTACCATTACTATCAGTTCAGTTCAGTCGCTCAGTCGTGATCGACTCTTTGCAACTCCATGAATTGCAGCACACCAGGCCTTGCTGTCCACCACCAACTCCAACAGTTCACTCAAACTCACGTCCATTGAGTCCGTGATGCCATCCAGCCATCTCATCCTCTGTCGTCCACTTCTGCCCCCAATCCCTCCCAGCATCAGAGTCTTTTCCAATGAGTCAACTCTTTGCATGAGGTGGCCAAAGTACTGGAGTTTCAGCTTTAGCATCATTCCTTCCAAAGAACACCCAGGACTGATCTCCTTTAGGATGGACTGGTTGGATCTCCTTGTAGTCCAAGGGACTCTCAAGAGTCTTCTCCAACACCACAGTTCAAAAGCAGCAATTCTTCGGCACTCAGCTTTCTTCACAGTCCAACTCTCACATCCATACATGACCCCTGGAAAAACCATAGCCTTGCCTAGATGGACCTTAGTTGGCAAAGTAATATCTCTGCTTTTGAATATGCTGTCTAGGTTGGTCATAGCGTTTCTTCCAAGGAGTAAGTGTCTTTTCATTTCATGGCTTCAATTACCATCTGCAGTGATTTTGGAGCTCCCCCAAATAAAGTCTGACACTGTTTCCACTGTTACCCCATCTATTTCCCATGAAGTGATGGGACCAGATGCCATGATCTTTGTTTTCTGAATGTTGAGCATTAAGCCAACTTTTTCACTCTCCTCTTTCACTTTCATCAAGAGGCTTTTTAGTTCCTCTTCACTTTCTGCCATAAGGGTGGTGTCATCTACATATCTTAGATTAAAGATATTTCTCCTGGCAATCTTGATTCCAGCTTGTGCTTCTTCCAGCCCAGTGTTTCTCATGATGTACTCTGCATATAAGTTAAATAAGCAGGGTGACAATATACAGCCTTGATGTACTCCTTTTCCTATTTGGAACCAGTCTGTTGTTCCATGTCCAGTTCAAAGTGATGCTTCCTGACCTGCATACAGGTTTCTCAAAAAGCAGTTCAGGTGGTCTGGTATTTCCATCTCTTTCAGAATTTTCCACAGTTTATTGTGATCCACACAGTCAAAGGCTTTGGCATAGTCAATAAAGCAGAAATAGATGTTTTTCTGGAACTCTCTTGCTTTTTCCATGATCCAGCGGCTGTTGGCAATTTGATCTCTGGTTCCTCTGCCTTTTCTAAAACCAGCTTGAACATTTGGAAGTTCATGGTTCACATGTTGCTGAAGCCTGGCTTGAAGAATGTTGAGCATTACTTTACTAGCATGTGAGATGAGTGCAACTGTGTGGTAGTTTGAGCATTCTTTGGCATTGCCTTTCTTTGGGATTGGAATGAAAACTGACCTTTTCCAGTCCTGTGACCATTGCTGAGTTTTCCAAATTTGCTGGCCTATTGAGTGCAGCACTTTCACAGCATCATCTTTCAGGATTTGAAACAGCTCCACTGGAATTCCATCACCTCCACTAGCTTTGTTCGTAGTGATGCTTCCTAAGGCCCACTTGACTTCACATTCCAAGATGTTTGGCTCTAGATGAGTGATTACATCATCATGATTATCTTGGTCATGAAGCTCTTTTTGTACAGTTCTTCTGTGTATTCTTGCCACCTCTTCTTAATATCTTCTGCTTCTGTTAGGTCCATACGATTTCTGTCCTTTATCGAGCCCATCTTTGCATGAAATGTTCCCTTGGTATTTCTAATTTTCTTGAAGAGATCTCTAGTCTTTCCCATTCTGTTGTTTTCCTCTATTTCTTTGCATTGATCGCTGAGGAAGTCTTTCTTATCTCTCCTTGCTATTCTTTGGAACTCTGCATTCAGATGCTTATATCTTTCCTTTTCTCCTTTGCTTTTTGCTTCTCTTCTTTTCACAGCTATTTGTAAGGGCTCCCCAGACAGCCATTTTGCTTTTTTGCATTTCTTTTCCATAGGGATGGTCTTGATCCCTATCTCCTGTACAGTGTCATGAACCTCTGTCCATAGTTCATCAGGCACTCTGTTTTCAGATCTAGGCCCTTAAATCTATTTCTCACTTCCACTGTATAATCATAATGGATTTGATTTAGGTCATACCTGAATGGTCTAGCAGTTTTCCCTACTTTCTTCAATTTAAGTCTGAATTTGGCAATAAGGAGTTCATGATCTGAGCCACAGTCAGCTCCCCAGTCTTGTTTTTGCTGACTGTATAGAGCTTCTCCATCTTTGGCTGCAAAGAATATAATCAATCTGATTTCGGAGTCGACGATCTGGTGATGTCCATGTGTAGTCTTCTCTTGTGTTGCTGGAAGTGGGTGTTTGCTATGAGCAGTGCGTTGTCTTGGCAAAACTCTATTAGCTTTTGGCCTGGTTTATTCCGTATTCCAAGGCTAAATTGCCTGTTACTCCAGGTATTTCTTGACTTCCTACTTTTGCATTCCAGTCCCTTATAATGAAAAGAACATCTTTCTGGGGTGTTAGTTCTATAAGGTCTTGTAGGTCTTCAAAGAACCATTCAACTTCAGCTTTTTCAGTGTTACTGGTTGGGGCATAGACTTGCATTACTGTGATACTGAATGGTTTGCCTTGGAAATGAACAGAGATCATTCTGTCGTTTTTGAGACTGCATCCACGTAATGCATTTCAGACTCTTTTGTTGACCATGATGGCTACTCCATTTCTTCTAAGGGATTCCTGCCCGTAGTAGTAGATATATCAGTCATCTGAGTTAAATTCACCCATTCCAGTCCATTTTAGTTCACTGATTCCTAGAATGTTGACATTCACTCTTGCCACCTCCTGTTTGACCACTTCCAATTTGCTTTGATTCATGGACCTAACATTCCAGGTTCCTATCCGATATTGTTCTTCACAGCATCAGTCCTTGCTTCTATCACCAGTCACATCCATAACTGGGTATTGTTTTTGCTTTGGCTCCATCCCTTCATTCTTTCTGGATTTATTTCTCCAGTCATCTCCAGTAGCATATTGGGCACCTACTGACCTGGGGAGTTCCTCTTTCAGTATCCTATCATTTTGCCTTTTCATACTTTTCATGGGGTTCTCGAGGCAAGAATACTGAAGTGGTTTGCCATTCCTTTCTCCAGTGGACCACATTCTGTCAGACCTCTCCACCATGACCTGCCCATCTTGGGTTGCCCCACAGGGCATGGCTTAGTTTCATCGAGCTTGACAAGGCTGTGGTCCTAGTGTGATTAGATTGACTAGTTTTCTGTGATTATGGTTTCAGTGTGTCTACCCTCTGATGCCCTCTTGCAACACTTACCGTCTTACTTGGGTTTCTGTTACCTTGGACGTGGGGTATCTCTTCACGGTTGCTCCAGCAAAGTGCAGCCACTGCTCCTTACCTTGGTCGAGGGGTGTCTCCTCACTGCTGACCCTCCTGACCTTGAACGTGGAGTAGCTCCTCTAGGCCCTCCTGCACCCGCACAGCCACTGCTCCTTGGATGTGGGGTTGCTACTCTTGGCCACTGCCCCTGACCTTGGACGTAGGGTACCTCCTCTTGGCTGCCGCCCCTCAGGCATGGGATCTTCCCAGCTTCTGCCCCTGACCTTGGACATAGGATAGCTCCTCTCGGCCAGGCTTGTACTCTGTCGCAGCCGCCCACACTTGTGTGTCGCAGCACATCTTTAACCTAGGATGATCTAAAACTTATCTGTACCCTGTAGGCTCTATCAATTGCTAAGGGTTACTTCTTTATGACTGGTTAGGGCTGTGATTAATTATTTTGAATACCTTCCCTGGCCTAACTATAACCACAAATATCTCTGTCTGCCCCTTTCATCGACCATTCTTTTAAAATACAATCCAAAAGTCTATAAGCAACAAATGCTGGAGAAGGTGTGGAGAAAAGGGAACCCTCTTACACTGTTGGTGGGAATGCAAACTAGTACAACCACTATGGAGAACAGTGTGGAGATTCCTTAAAAAACTGGAAATAGAACTGCCTTATGACCCAGCAATCCCACTGCTGGGCATACATACCGAGGAAACCAGAACTGAAAGAGACACATATGCCCCAATGTTCATCGCAGCATTGTTTATAATAGCTAGGACATGGAAGCAACCTAGATGTCCATCAGCAGATGAATGGATGAGAAAGCTGTGCTACATATACACAATGGAGTATTACTCAGCCATTAAAAAGACATTTGAATCAGTTCTAATGAGGTAGATGAAACTGGAGCCTATTATACAGAGTGAAGTAAGCCAGAAAGAAAAACACCAATACAGTATACTAACGCATATATATGGAATTTAGAAAGATGGTAACGATAACCCTGTATGTGAGACAGCAAAAGAGACACAGATGTATAGGACAGTCTTTTGGACTCTGTGGGAGAAGGCGAGGGTGAGATGATTTGGGAGAATGGCATTGAAACATGTGTAATATCATATACGAAACGAATCATCAGTCCAGGTTCGAGGCATGATACTGGATGCTTAGGGCTGGTGCACTGAGATGACCCAGAGGGATGGTACGGGGAGGGAGGAGGGAGGGAGGGTTCAGGATGGGGAACACGTGTACACCCATGGCAGATTCATGTTGATGTATGGCAAAACCAATAAAATATTGTAAAGTAATTAGCCTCCAATTAAAATACATAAATTTATATTTAAAAATAAGTAAAATACAATCTGAACCCATAACAAAGTAGCACCTTAGATTTGAGTGGGATGATCAACTTTTAAAGACTTCTCCTTTTGATCCTCACCAAAATGCCAGGCAATTGCAAACCTCGATTGACAGATGAGGAAATTGAGATTCAGAAAGGCTAAGTGGGATAATTTAAAAAAAAAAGTAGACAAGTTTCTAAATTCCCACCTAAGGCCTTTACTCTTGCCTCAATCTCAGTGCCTCTTCATAGCTGACCATTAAATATGTTTTAAAGAAGGCAGAGTCCAATTGTATAGGAGATCTGCATGTCTGAAATATGATTATTAGTGGTAATGGTTGGGTATTACCTGGCATGCATGTGTTAGGTTTACAGTAAAGAATGCCTACTTTTTATTACCTGTCCTCTTAGATATATTAGTGACTGTCACACCTGAATTTTAACAAAGAAGCACTAGAGAAAATTCAATGTGGGCGGCAAAATTCTTTGAAGAATAACTAGTTATAATTGGGGAGTCTGAACACATTTCAGAGTTGCACGTTTAATATGCAGTATGGTTAATTGCACTGTAATTACAGTATTTTAGAATGCCATGCTAAGTGTTTAATCCTTTTCAGGTTTGCCCTCCAATCAATGGCCTGCCTTCATTTTCCAGATTGATGAAGTCTGCCTCAGAGAAGGGGGTAGGTAACAGGATTGTGCCAATGTGTCTAATCAGCTGGGAAAGTTGTAAAATGAATCTTTCCTATCTAGAATTTATATTTAATCATAGCTATGTTCGCTTCATGAATGAGTGTTGATTATCTAGCTGTAAGAATATGAAAACAGTAAGAGCTTTTATTTACCCAGATAAGTTAAGCTAGCATCTTTATTTGGGTCTGATTGAGTTGATGGGGATATTTACATTACCTCAGCACATAGATCCACTTAATCTTATTCATAACGTTAATTATGTATTCCAAGAGTTACTATCATGCACTTCTGTTTGTTACCTTTGTTACTATTGTTACTATTAGGGTTTGTTTGTACATGGGGTGTTTGTATGGTTCCCCTCTCTTCCACTGGACTATGCCCCACCCCTTTTATAGTTGTAAAAAGCATTTCCACTCAGAGAAACCTGATCTTCAGGAGACTGTTCACACTGATATGATGACAGCTAATTCAAGGAAGGCAACTCAATTAATTCTTTTCAAGCGGGTTGGTTAAGACTATACCATTGAACTGACTTTTAGTCTTTTTTTTAAACCTACGTGTATTTGCATAATCTTTTGCAGTGCCTGGAGTTTCTTTCTCTGCAGTCCCCTGCAAACTGCAATTCATTTTTCAAGATCTGCCTTGAAATTCCATTCCTCAAGAAAGTATGTCCTAATTCTTACAGAGTGAATCATTGCCTCCTTTATCTCACTTACTGCCTCTGAATATTGATACCATCACAAATCCATCATACTGTACAGGTTTTGTATGACTATTCAAAAGTAGAACATCCTTCTGAAATTCTTAAGCTGAAATGGTACAAGGTAAAGAAGCAATTACTTTAGAATGCATCTTGCTAACATATGAACAAAATATATCAAAATAAAGCCCAGATGCTCACAGAGTTCAAAGCTATGGCAACTTGATGCTGAGTAGAGTTCCCAGGGAAGGAGCTTGGTGTGACACTCTTGCAGCTCCATTGGGCTTGCTGCAAAACAAACACTGAACACTATTTTTGCTTTACGCCTCTTTTAGTAAAAGTGAAAACAGGTTCAGTTTCAGTTCAGTCCCTCAGTCGTGTCTGACTCTGTGACCCCATGAACTGTGGCACACCAAGCTTCCCTGTCCATCACCAACTCCTGGAGTTTGCTCAAACTTGTGTCCATCGAGTCGGTGATGCCATCCAATCATCTCATCCTCTGTAGTCCCCTTCTCCTGCCTTCAATCTTTCCCAGCATCAGGATCTTTTCCAATGAGTCAGTTCTTCGCATCAGGTGGCCAAAGTATTGGAGCTTCAGCTTCAGCATAAGTCCTTTCAATGAATATTCAAGACTGATTTCCTTTAGGATTGACTGGTTGGATCTCCTTGCAGTCCAAGGGACTCTCAAGAGTCTTCTCCAACACCACAGTTCAAAAGCATCAATCCTGCAGCACTCAGTTTTCTTTATGGTCCAACTCTCACATCCATACATGACCACTGGAAAAACCATAGCTTTGACTAGACAGAACTTTGTTGGCAAAGTAATGTCTCTGCTTTTTAATATGCTGTCTAGGTTGGTCATAGCTTTTCTTCCAAGGAGTAAGCGTCTTTTAATTTCATGGCTGCAGTCACCATCTGCAGTGATTTTGGAGCCCCCCAAAATAGTCTCTCTCTTTCCATTGTTTCCCCAACTATTTGCCATGAAGTGATGGGACCAGATGCCATGATCTCAGTTTTTGAATGTTGAGTTTTAAGCCAACTTTTTCACTCTCCTCTTTCACTTTCACCAAGAGGCTTTTTATTTCTTCTTTGCTGTCTGCCATAAGGGTGGTGTCATCTGCATATCTGAGGCTATTGATATTTCTCCTGGCAATCTTGATTCCAGCTTGTGCTATATCCATCCTGGCATTTCTCATGATGTACTCTGCATATAAGTTAAATAAACAGGGTGACGATATACAGCCTCAGCCTACTCCTTTCCTGATTTGGAACCAGTCTGTTGTTCCATGTCCAGTTCTAACTGTTGCTTCTTGATCTGCATACAAATTTCTCAAGAGGCAGGTCAGGTGGTCTGGTATTCTCATCTCTTTAAGAATTTTTCTGTTTGTTGTGATCCACACAGTCAAAGGCTTTGGCATAGTCAATAAAGCAGATGTTTTTTCTGGAATTCTCTTACTTTTTCAATGATTCAATGTATTTTGGCAATTTGATCTCTGGTTCCTCTGCCTTTTGTAGATTTTCTGTAAAAGTGAAGTTGTTGTACAGTGAACTTTCAAAAGGAGCAGATATCTGTATTGCAGCTATCTTTTGCTGTTTGCTTTAATTAACAGATTGGTGTGTTTGAGAGTGAGGGTCATTTTATAGTCATTTCTCTTATCACCCAAGTCTAACAGTGTCTAGTACATGACCCATGTTTAATAATTTCTCAGTGTTGAATGATGTAAATTACTCTTTTTAAAGTCTTCCCCTCCATGTTTGAAGACTATTTATTAGAGTAGTTTCAGGTACACAGCAAAGTCGAAAGGAAGGTACACAGGTTTCTCATGCACCTTCTGTCCCGGTGTCTGCATGCTGCTGCTGCTGCTGCTAAGTCACTTCCATTATCAACATCTTATACCAAAATGAGATGTTTATTACAACTGATGAATTTCCATTGACAGACTGTAATCAGCCAAAACCCATAGTTTTTACTATGGCTTACTCTTGGTGTTGTACATTATGAGTTTGGACAAATGTATCCATTGTTATAGTATCATACAGTATCATTCATTGCCTTAGGTTTTTAAAAAATTGAGATATAATTAACATATATATTAGTTTTAGGTATACAACACAAGGATTCAATATTTGTATATATTGCAAAATGATCACCACAGTAAGTTTAGTTAATATCCATTACCATACATAGTCAGAAAGTTCTATTTTTAAGATAATTTTTTAAGATACAATTTACATAGCATAAAATCACTCTTTTAAACTGCACAGTTTTAAAGTGTTTCTAATATATTAAAAACAGATGTCATAAAAATGCAGATGTCATTGCTATCTAATTTCAGAGCATTTTCATCACTACAGAAAGAAACCTCATACCCCCCATTCCTCATTCCCTCCTACCTCCAGCCCTTGGCAGCCGCTAATCTAATTTTGGTCTCCGATCTTCGATTACTAGACATTTTATGTAAATAGAATCATATAATATGTGTCTTAGCATAAGGTTTTCAAGGTTGTCCATTTATAGCATGTACAGTACTTTGTTCCTGTACAAATAGTATTCTGTCATATGAAAAGAGTGAAAGTGTTAGTCCTCCAGTTGTGTCCGACTCTTTGGGACCCCATAGACTGTAATTTGCCAGGCTCCTCTGTCCATGGAATTCTCCAGGCAAGAATACTGGAGTAAGTAGCCCTTCCCTTCTCCAGGTGACCTTCCCATTCTGTTGTATGGACATACCATATTCTATTTCTCCATTTACCAACTGATGGACATTTGGGGTGCTTTTACTTTTTGATTGTTATAAAAAATGCTATTAGCATTCACATACAAGTGTCTGTGTGAACATATGGTTTTGATTGTCTTGAGTATATACATAGGAGTGAAATTTCTGGGTCATAGAGTTACTCTTAAACTTTTTCAGGGGCTGCCAAATTGTTTTCAGAATGGCTGCAGCATTTTACATTGCCACAGGCAATGTGCGAGGGTTCCAATTTCTCCACATATTCTCAAACACTTGTTACTGTCTTATTGATTATAGCCATCTTAGTGAGTGTGAAGTGGTATTTCATTGTGGTTTTGATTTGCATTTACCTAGTGACTAATGATTTTGCACATCTTTTCCTGTGTAAAATTGGCCATTTTTTTCATGGTCATTTTTTTTCTTTACATTTTTGATATGACATTCCAACATGTAGATTTTTTTGTATTCTGTTTGGTATTTTCTCAGCTTCCTGTCCTGCAGTTTGGTGTTTGTCATTAACTTTTGAAAATTCTCAGTCATTATTACTTCAAATATTTCTTAGATTTTTTTCTTTCTTTCTTCTGGTATTTCAGTTGGACTTCCCAGGTGGCGCTAGTTGTAAAGAACCTACCTGCCAATGCAGGAGACATAAGGGTTCGATCCCTGGGTCAGGAAGATCAATTATATGTACATTAAAACTTTGGTAATTGTCCCACATTTCCTGGATAGTGTGTTGCTTTCTTTTCCTCTTTGCTTTTCATTTTGGGAAGTTTCTTTCCTTATTCATGCCCAGTTTGTTCATGGGCCCATTAAAGGCATTCTTCATTTCTGTTAAAATATTTATTTCTTGCATTTCTTTTTGACTCTTTCTTAGCATTTCTGTCTCTGTGCTTACATTGCCCATCTCGTACATTGTCCACTTGTTTCATTCCATCCCTTAGCCTGTTATTTGTAGCTATTTTAAATTCCTGGTCTGAAATTTCTAAAACTTTGCCATAGCTGAGGCCAGTTCTGAAGACTACTATGTCTCTTTAAGCTGTTTTTGTTTTTGATCTTTTAGTATGCCTTGTAATTTGTTGTTTAAACCTGTTCATGATGTACTGGGTAAAAAGAAGTGAGGTAAATAGGCCTTTGCTGTGAAGTTTTATGTTCATTTGGCTAGGCAGTAAGCTGTGTTTACTGTTTGCTGTATCTGTAGGTATCAGGGGCTAAATTTTCCTCTAGTGACCTTGTTTTGTCTCTTCTGTGTTTTGGGGTTTCTGTAAAGACTTAAGATCTTAGACATGTAATTCTTTCCATTGAAATCCCCTATTATTACATAGGAATGCTACAGATGTGCTGATAAAGTTTAAGGGGAAGGGATGCATTCTATAGACCTATGATTGGACCTTGGTCTTTTAGTGAAACTGTGCCCCTGGGCTGTGACCTTAAAAATAATTTAACCCTTCCAGTAGATGAGAAGACTGGAGTTGGCTAATCCCTTATGCCACATGAAGGGACTGGGGTTGGGTATTTTTCCTTCCCTGTGTGGGAGAGTGGACCAGCCCTCAGTTGGGTATTTTCATTCTCCAGTTTATTCAGCTTTAAAAAATATCAGTAAAATAGTTTCTGCTGAAGATAGGGCTTGTTAAGGATAACAGAATTCTCTGGGTGTATTTCAAAATGGCTACCATCGTAACCGGAAAAGATACTTGATATGGTGTAGTCTTCTTAAATTTGTTACAACATTTTGTGGCTAAAAACATAATATATCCTGGGGATTCTTGGTCATGTTGTATAATCCCTGTAATGTTCTGTTGGATTAGCTGCTAGTATTTAGTTGTGGACTTTTTATCTGTATTTACAACGGTTATTTGTCTAAAATTTTCTTGTGATATCTTTATTTGGCTTTGATATGACTTCAGGAAATGGTGGTGAACAGGGAGGCCTGACGTGCTGCGATTCATGGGGTTGCAAAGAGTCGGACACGACTGAGCGACTGAACTGAACTGAACTGAATGTTGACTTCATAGAATGAATTAGGAAGTGTTTCCTTGTTTTCTGTTTTTTGAATGAGTTTAGAGGAAATGGTAATTGTACTTTAAATAATTGGTAGAATTCACTAGTGAAGGCATCTATCCTGGACTTTTCTTCACTGGAATGTTTTTGATCACTGATTCAGTCTCTTTACTCGTTGGGAGTCTACTGAGATTTTCTTTTCCTAAGTCAGTCTATATGATTTGTATGTTTCTAAAAATCTGTTCATCTAGGTTTTCTGATTTGTTGATATATAATTATTCATATTATTTTCTTATAATTCTTTTATTTTCATATTGTTGGTAATGTGTCCACTTTCATTTCTGATTTTAGTTATTTTTATCATCTCTTGTTATTAAGGTTAGCCAAAGATTTGTCAATTTTGTTGATATTTTCAAAGAAATAACTGTGAATTTCATTGATTCTATTGTGTTTCCATTTGTGTTACTGTATTTATCTCCATTCTTATCTTCATTACTTCTTTCCTTTTGCTAACTTTGGATTTATTTTACTCTTCTTTTTCTTTTCTCTCAACATGTAAAATTAGCCATTTACAGCTATAGATTTCCCTAGGAGCACTCACCTGCCTTCACTGCACCCCATACATTTTTGTATATTTTTGTTTTTTATCCTCTCTGTGTTCTGATTTTCATTGTAATTTCTTCTTTGAACCTTTAGTTATTGAAGAAGGTGTTATTTAATATCTATATTTGTGGATTTTCCAGAATTTTCTTTTATTGCTGATTTTCTAACATCATTCCATTATGGTTGAAGAAAATACTTTGTACCATTATATGATTTTAATTTTTAAGATTTATTGATACTAAATTCTTGGCCAAACATAATATCTATCATGGACAATGTTCCCATGTGCACTTGAGAAGAATGTGAATCGTGCTTCTGCTGTTTGGAGTGTTCTATATATGTCTGTTATATCTATTTGGTTTATAGTGTTGTTTAAGTCCTCTCCGTCCTTACTGATCTTCTACCTAAATTTTGTATCCGTTATTGAAAGTGGGATATTGTAATCTCTATTATTGTTAAACTATTTCTCCCTTCCGTTCTGTCAAAGTTTGCTTTGTGTGTTTTGGGGAGTTGTTTGCTATATATGTGCTTATAATTGTTATATATACTTGATGAATTGACACTTTTGTGAATATATCATGTCCTCCTTTGTCTCTTGTAATAGATTTTTGACCTAAAAGTCTGTATCTCTGATATTGGTGTACCACCCCATTTCTCTTTTGGTTACTATTTGTATGGGATAGTTTTTCATTGTTTTATTTTCAATGTATTTGTATCTTATATTGTTGAGTGTTGAATTTTATTGTAATCCTTTAATGGTTACAACATTAAATAATAAGTCTGCCATCACTTTTATTGTTGTTCTCCTGTATGTAATATGTATTTTTCTTTGACTGCTTTTAAGACCTGATTGTTACATTAAGTTTTTAACAATTTGACTATGAAATGTCTAGGAGTGGTCCTTGTATTTCTGTGGCTTAATTATAGAGGCAAATACTAGTAGCAAGTCAAATGTCTAAGAATTTGAGAATAGCTAAGTATTCATTGATATAATGGAGTGATACTGAGTAAGTATGTACTTTACTGATGCAAGATAATATATATATGACATAATGTTTAGTAAAAAGTAGAATATATACAGAAATATTTGAAAAATGAAAACTACTTATATAAAAAGATTATAAATTTAATAGAGTTATTTAAGTAGTCTATTAAGGTAAAAGTTTTCTTCCTCTGAAAACTTTTTTTTTAAATAATAACTTTTCTGAGATGAAACTTACACACCACAAAATTTCCCATGCAAAGTATATACTGAAAGTGTACAACCTAATGGTTTTGACTATGTTCACAGAGTTGTTCAACCATCACCACAATCAATTTTAGAAAAATTTTACCACCCCAAAGAAAAATCCCATACATACTAGCAGCCAGTTATCATTTCCCCAACCATCTACAGTCCTAGACAACCACTGATTAACTTTCTCTGCAGATTTGCCTATTTTGGACATTCTAGATCAATGGAATCATATAATGTCTGGTGTTTTCTGACTGGCTTTTTCACTTAACGTTTTCAAAGTTTATCCATGCTGTGGTATGTATCCATACTTTTATTTCTTTTTATTGTTAAATAGCATTCCAATGTTATTATTTTTATATCATAATAATATAGTAAAGGCTTTTAGGGTAGATGACCTAATATGGAATTAGTGAAAAGGAAATGAACCTTCATTTCCTACTGTATTTCAGTCTTATTTGTCTGTATACCTCAAAAGATTACATAATGTGATTTTACATTAATTTTTTGGCAACACAAACATTAAGAGAAAATCTACTGATCACTGCTCTCTCCCACTCCACTCCTCACCCCTTGGGCCTGTTCCTCTACTTTCTACCCCTACTTGTTGTTGATTAGTTGTTAAGTTGTGTCCAGTTCTTTTGTGACCTCATGGATTGTAGCCCGCCTGGCTCCTCTATCCATGAGATTTCTCAGGCAAGACTATGGAGTGGGTTGCCATTTCCTCCTTCAGGGGATCTTCTCGACCCAGGGATCAAACCAATGTCTCCTGTGTCTCCTGCAGTGGCAGGTGGGTTCTTTACATTGAAACACCGGGGAAGCCCTCTACCCCTAGAGGCAGCCATCATCCCAAGTTTGGTACATATCCTTTCAACTCATTTTTGAAAAGTCTCTCCTTCCCCTCTCTCTTTTAGTATATATTAAAAACACATTTTTAAAGGTTTTTAATTACATGTTTTATGGAGGTTAATGAATCCATTGTGATGCTTGCAACATAAATCCCTATATGCATTATTAAATAGAACAAAAACTAATTATTATCACTTCTATCCTTTCCATCAATATTCATATCATATAAATAAACCATAGTGTAATGGGAGAGCTGAATCCCCATAATTGACTCTAATAGCCATCCTAATAATTCATTCCCTGCCCTCAAGATAATACCATATTGTATTTCAGGAGGCTATTTTAATTTCAAGGAAGGTAAACAAGATTAATTTCAAGGGGGTGCAGAGTGGAACCAAAGCACTCAGTTTGATTATAGATTTGATAATTAACTCATTCTTAAAGTCCAAAAGTGATACCTAAATTACTGTATAATTGGAGTAGAAAAATCAGCCATTTAAAAATGGAGGCTTGTGAACTAACCCAAATATTTAATGGGCACTCTGCTGGTATTTGGTTTAATGTAAGAAAATAATTGATTATTTAGATTTGGAGGAGGCCTCTGGCATTATCCAGCAGAGTGACTGATCAGTTATTAATATAATAGGTTTCCTGGCTGCAGTATGAAAGCTAGATGGCCGTGATTTGTTACTCAAATCTTTTATTTTTTCTGGAAAGAAATGATTTCTCATGATGCAAAATAACTGGTGGCAGCACATTTCATTCATGTTTCATGTACTTGAGTCTGAAGCAATTCAGGATCTTCTTTAAACTTCGAGGATTTTACTGGGCCTTCTTTAAACTCCGAGAATTAAGATACCATCTCAGGTAATCTTAAGGCAAAGCCCATTTGGTTATTATTATGTCTTAAACTCATGAAAAACTAGGGAAAGGACTGAACAATAAGACCTCATGCCAAAATTATTTTTAAATTTTCAAAATTTTAATTCACTCTATTTAAAAACACTGTGCTGCCTTTTTTAGATCATTCTAACACTAAATCACTCATGCTAAAATGTTATATTGCCTTTTTAGAAAAAGAGGAGTAGTACTACCATCTTTTTCCAGTTTGTTTTGAATTAGAACTTGGGAGAAGTATCAGACAGATACAGATACTAGTTACAGTATTTACCTGTATTCTAGCACTCCTCCACCATCCATCTTGGAGATCCATTCAGTAAACAGAGTTGGGTATTTACATAAAATAGCAAGTGAGGAAAGAGCAGAAGCACTGTGCAGGTGTTGAACACACATGAGATAGTGAGAAAAACGCAAGATGTGTAGTGAGCCTAACTGAGTTTGGATTTACTTTGTATGCTTAATGATTATTGTAAAAGTGCCTGTGCCCATTTTAGCATCCACAACGCTTTGTTCATAGAGCTGTAAACTTTTTTTTTTTTAAAGAACACCTAGTGTATGTCAAATTATGGATGTGGCGTTTTGCGTATCTTCCTCTCCTTGTTGAACACTTAACAACTCTTCCTGGAGGGTGGATATTCGTATTATTTCTTTTTTTTTCTCAGATGAAGTTCAAAGAGATCAAGAACTTGACTAAGGACTGGCTGCTGGGGGTAGGGGGAGAGCCATTTTGAAATCTGGCAGGCCTACCGCCCTGCTTCTGGTCAGGCTCGAACCCAGAGCTGGGTTCAAACAGAGGAGAAGGTAGTCAAGCGTCACCAGCCTCTGATGTCAGGCAGCTGTGTGCGTGACCTTAGGCATTCGGACTGCAGTGGCCTCCGCCCTGAAGAGATCTTTCCACTACAGACCGCATGATTTGAGGGGCCTGGCGATCTGTGGGCTGCAGGGCTGTTTTGACCATTTCTCAAACCGAGTGCAGCTGGAGGAAGCCAGCCCAGGAGCCAGGAGCAGTTAACTAATTTACCACGCCCTCCCTGGCTCACTGTGTACCTTACCCGTCTGGTCTGTTTCAATATCTGTACGCTTTGCAAAGCGCCAAACGTACAACACAGAGCCTGTCCCCGGGGGGAAGAGGGGGGGAAACCTAGGTTTGTCCACACGGAGCCCCCACCCCCAGGGTCCACTATGCAAGAACTGGGGAAGATTCTGGGTGTTTATTAGCTTATTACGTCTCGCTCTCTGCGTTATCAGCAGTTCGTGGGAGAGGCCTTTGACAGCGTTCAAAGTGGGCTTCTCATAGACGCTGCAGACCCAGGGCAGGCTTCCTCCAGAACACGCGCCTGGCCGGGGGTGGGGTGGGGGTCCAAAAGGAGGGAGGTGGAGGCGGAGAAGAGGGGGGTGCAGGCGGAGACGGGCGAGTGCAGGAACCAGCCAGCGCCACCTCCACGCTGGGCCCGCGCACGCCCTCCCGCCCGCGCATCCTGCGGCGCCGGCCTGGGCGGCGGAGGAAGCCGAGCGCGTCGGCGGCCGCCGCGGGCTAGCACGATAGACGGTCCCGTGGTCACCGAGGGTGCCTCCGGCGTCCCCTCCCTTCCCCCGCTGCCCCCGGGGCTGCCGGTCTGTCTCCGCCCCCTCCCCGCCTCTGCGCCGGCCGGCAGGTAAAGCCGCTGAGGCCGCGGAGTAGGTGCGCTGGGATGATCTCACCCGCGCGCCCCGCGCCTGCAGGAGGAGGAGGAGGAGCGGGAGCCAATCCAACTTCCGGGTAGCGAAGCCGCCCGCCAGCGGCATCTTGCTTTTCTCTTCACCCCCACCCCCTGCTGCACCCCCTCTCTTCGCCCTCCTTTCCTTTTATTCCCGGCCCCACCTGCCAAAATGAACAGCTCGGAAGAGGAGAAGCAGCTGCAGCTCATCTCCAGCCTGAAGGAGCAAGGTAGGCGGGCGCGTAGCCGCCAGGTGCGGGCGGCCGCGGCCGTGGGCGGGGACGGCTCCGGGGCGCCGGGTGCGGAGCGGGTGCAAGCTGGGCGGGAGGGGTCGCGGCCGCCGCCGTCACCCCCAGTACCTCCATCACCCCGGGGAGAGGGGTCCGCCGCGCCCCGCGCGCTTGGGCGAGCCCCAGGGCAGAGGGTTAAACTGCCTGTGCCCTGGAGGGTCGCGCCGGGCCGTGCGGGAAGCGCTTCCCCGTTGGTGGCTTTAGCTGCAGATGGGGGCTTAGGGAGGGGGACGGGGGTTCGGCGCGGACACGGTCCCACGGTCCCCCCCGTGCCACGCGGGAGCGGCGAGTGGGGCTGGTTGTCGTGGAGAGGGCGCAGTGTGTGCAGCTCCGCTGGCCTGGCTCCCTGGCCGAGGCCCCACCCTTGCACATTGGCGCTGGGAGGCCTGCCGCGCGGTTTGACAGCCTTTCTCCAGCTTTTCAGTCTGGTTTGGCCTGGTTCCTCCTTCCTTCCCCAGCTGGGATTTGCAGGCCACGGTGTGCTTTATCGCTTCCCACTTCTAGCAGTGGATTCGCCAGTGAGGCGGCACCAGTTAGGGCTTCTTGATTTAGGGCTTGGCTCTGGTTCGCAGAAAAGCCAGGCCTTGTAACCTGCGTTTCTACACTGCCGCGTAGCTAGATGCAGAGCTGTTTTAATACCCTAATAAGTAACAGTTTTAGTCATTTTCATCGCTTCCCCACACGTCTGAACAAAGCCAAATTAAGATCGCATGTGAACTGAACACCTTTTCAACTTATAATGATTATGTCCCTGACCAAAGGTGGCCTGAGAATACAGGTCAAGAAAGAGAGGAACCATACAGATTTAGGAAGTAAAAATGTGTGGGAGCATACTTTTTTTTCTGAATAACTTGCTGACACGACCAGGTCGTGGAAGGGGCCCTGCTCTGTGGTGAATCCTGGTGTTTAGTCCCAGCTTTTTCACTTCTCTTGACTCAACTCACCAACTCTGAACTTGGGAGAGTCACTTCTCTTTTATGGATCTTATGGTTAATCAAGCCTTACTTGACTACAGGCAAGAGCTAAACCAGATGATGTCATGAGATCTGTCCAGTACTAAGACCTGTTGCTCCCTGAGATCACAAACAAGCTGTTCGTAGGGTATATGGATCCCTCTGGGGTCCACATTCCTGAAAACAAATCTCATCATGACTGTTTAGTAACTGGGTGACCTTGGGGAAATTATTTCAGTTCAGCTTAGTCCCTCAGTCGTGTCTGACTCTTTGTGACGCCATGGACTACAGTACACCAGGCTTCCCTGTCCATTGACAACTCCCTGAGCTTGCTCAAACTCATGTCCATCAAGTCGGTGATGCCATCCAACCATCTTATCTTCTGTCGTCCCCTTCTCCTCCTGCCTTCAATCTTTCCCAGCATCAAGATTTTTTCCAGTGAGTCAGTTCTTTGCATCAGTTGGCCAAAGTATTGGAGCTTCAGCATCAGTCTTTTCAATGAATATTCAGGACTGATTTCCTTTAGGATGGACTGGTTTGATCTCCTTTCAGTCCAAGGGACTCTCAAGAGTCTTCTCCAACACCACAGTTCAAAAGCATCAATTCTTCAGTGCTCAGCTTTCTTTATAGTCCAGCTCTCACATCCATACATGACTACTGAAAAAGCCACAGCTTTGGCTAGATGGACCTTTGTTGGCAAAGAAATGCCTCTGCTTTTAATATGCTGTCTAGGTTGGTCATAGCTTTTCTTCCAAGGAGCAAGTGTGTTTTAATTTCATGGTGGCAGTCACCATCTGCAGTGAGTTTGGATCCCAAGAAAATAAAGTCTGTCACTGTTTCCATTGTTTCCATTGGGGAAGTTATTTAACCTCTCCAAAATGGGCACAACACATTTCTCTGTGGTATCCAGCATCTGGAAAGTGCTGGATGCATGTTAATGGCCTTTGCCTTCCTAGTACTTTCAGCTCCCATCCTTGATAAGTCTGGTGGGTGAGCACAATGCCTTTATCTGGAGTTTCTCAAGTGTTTTAGTGAGGGGCTGGATTTTATTAGTATTTTATTGCTAATAATACCACCCCCACCAACATAAGGGGTTCTTTGTAGCTCAGAATCCACCTGCAATATAGGAGATGCAGGAGATAATGGGTTTGATTCCTGGGTTGAGAAGATTCCTCAGAGGAGGAAACTGCAACCCCTTCCAGTATTCTTCCCTGGGAAATCCCATGGACAGAGGAGCCTGGCATGCTACAGTCCATAGAGTTGTAAAGAGCCAGACATGACTGAGCAACTGAACATGCACGTGCACCACCAACATGCTTGTCTCAATTCATATTCTGTTGAAACTTTTATTATTAATGATATCTGTCAGTGGATATCAGATCTTTTGTTGGATGGTCAGTTTTCAAATAATGTTAAAATTTAAAATTTCACTTTTTATTCTATATATAATTTCAAGGGTAATTTATCAATACACATAATCCACAAGTTATTTATATTTGATTTTGGAACACATCTCTATCTCTGTGTGGATCTGAGAGCTGAGGAAAAGGGATGATTCTTAAGTTTCTGGTTCTTTTTCCAATTATATTGGGAAATCTGTGCATTGTATTTTTAGAGGATATATTTCTTCAATTAGGGCATGTCAAAGAGGGTAGAACAGCTGGACTTTGAGATTTGTGTTTCTTAGAGAGTACACTTTTTAAAAGGGATATTGAGTCTGGTTACACAGGTATTGGGATTTCTTTTTCAGCCCACATTGTAATTTTTATAGATTTTAAAATGGGGGCGTTTACTTGTCAATGGACAAAGAGTTGAGCATGAACTGAGTGACTAACATCATCCCCACCATAGACTTCGATAGCAATTGACTCATTTCAAGAGTGTTTTGTTGCTGTTGAACCTACAGAACTAACTTGGGAAGCTAGGGATTTGAGGTGTAAAAACAGGCACCTAGATGTTTGGACTCTTATCAGTATTGTGATCAGTTTTGTAAGCTGATGTGTGTGATTTATTTTTGAAAGTAAACAGTACTTTTATTGCCTGTTAACACTGTGAATAATTCCACTACCTCTCGTTAATGTGAACAGGAACCATTATTGATTAAAAGCTTTTTTTCTAATGCTGAGTAACCATATTCATTTACTCCTTTGATAAATAGCATGTACCTATCACATGTGAAGCCCATGTGCTAGACACTGGGAGAGAAGATAGTGAACCAGACAGACAAGTTTAATGTCTAGTAGACAGTCATTAATCAAATAATCATACAGATCAGTTTATACAATTAAAAGTTTGTTGTTCTAGGATAGATTTTTAGGCCTGTTTTGTTGGCTTAGAGGGCATATACACATAAAGTTTTGCTAGACATTCCAGAAATACCCCCTTGCCCACCTCAAATGGCTGTACCAGTTCACATTCCCCTCAGCCGTGTCCATTTTCCAATGCGTTGGTCAACATTAACCAAGATGTCTTTGTTGACATCTTGACAGTTTGCTTAATTTTTGCCTATCTGATGAACAAAAATGGTAAACCTTTAAAAAACATGTTTGACCTGGTTATTAGTGGGGTTTGAAATCTTTTTACATGTTTATTGACCATTTAGATGTCATCATATCATTCCTTCCCTAGTGCTTTAAGTCTAAAATTTGCACCCATTCTTCAGGAGGGTGTTCAGAAAGAAAGTTCCCATCCACTGTGAATGGCAGAGCTGACAGCAGCCTTCCCTAATGTGAAGCCTTTAGTGGTATGGTGAATAAGGTTGCTTTTGACAAAAGTTGTGAAATGTAATGACGGAGTCTGTCATAATATGAACAATCTCTAATTTATACTTACCATTCCCTAAGCTCTATGTCTTATAAATCACACCCACTTCTGAATTACTTCAAAACATTGTATGTTCTCTTCTAGTGAATGGTATAATTAGCTATATTATGTCTTTCTAGAAAGTTATATTATGTCCCTTTAAAAAAAATTAGCCAGTGTGCGATTGCTTATGTTCAAGCAGATGTTGAGGTAATGAGGTAATGCTCCTTTTGTCTTTTGGGGGCTTTTTTTGGACTGATTGACATCTTTAATGCACTGAGAAATGGCAACTTGGGATACTATTTCCAACGCATATTTCCTAGCTTACTAAAGTGGACATTTTTCTTACAAAACATGTTACAATTTGCTCCCCTTCCAGAATTCTGCTGGGAAATGATAGACTTAGCTCAGCATTTGTTTAAGGTACATGATTTTCTTTGTATTTCATTCAGCCCACATGCATTGAATATTCATAGCCAGGCACTGTGCTAGGCATCAGAGATACAAAAATCTTGTCCCTGCTCGTGGAGTTCCTAGTCTAGAGTTGGTGGCTTCATTTGGGTCATGTATTTAAAATCCTCTGGCCAAGGAAGAGCGGGGCATTTTGACTGGCAGCCTCCACAAAGACTAAAGGTTTGGAATAATCCAGAATAGAATGATGTGCCACTACCAGAAGAGGGGTGTGCAGGCTGGGCAGACGCAAACAGCAGATGTCCAGTAAACGGTCACCATCATAATGCCATGTCATTTGGATCTTGTGGAGGAATTTTGTAGAGAATGATTCCCACTTAGTAAAATGGGTGTTCTAGCATAAGACCACCAACAACAAATAAATAAAAGTTATGGGCTAGTCTTGGATTAACACTTTTAAATGGCAAGATAATTGGTTTTAAGGCAGGATAACCTTTCACCTTGAGAGTTGGTATCATTTTCTCCAAAATTATTGAGCCAGTGCTCAAAAAGTTCAGATGAAAATTTAGTCAAGCTTATTCTTAAGGCTGAGATAGTAATTAAAAGAGGCTTCTTCCAGTGTTCCTTTGGCTTCTAGGCGAGAAAGTGCTAGAGCATTATTTTGACAAAAGGGACTAAAGCTCTTGTCCACCACGATTATCACATCAGTGTGCAAAACCGTAGAATTGTCAATCTTGGATCCATACAAAGTTGGTCCCTAGAAAGTTGTTTGGGACTAACTGGTTGCCTTGGTGTCAGGTGCAAACTTGACTTTATACCGCTATTTTCTAAATGTGGTCCAGGGGCCAACTGTGTCTGAAAGAGCCAGGGAATATATGTACTTACTGAGTTGTTTATGAAAAGGCTGGTAAATTTATTTTTCTTCATCTGATTACATTTTTATAAGATTTATACTTAAACTTTTTGCTTTTACAACAAAGTATAGATTGAGGAAAGTCCGCAAAATATAAATGAGCATCTCAGTGAATTACTTTTAAAAAGCAAATATGTTTCTAACAACACTTAAAGTCAGAACATTTCCAGAAGCCCCTCATAACCCCTCAACACCATCAGCTTCCTCTAACCAAAGATATTCAATACCACCAAAGATAAGTTTTGCAAGTTTCTGAAATTTACAGAAGTGGAATCATACAGTATGTATTACTTGCTTCTGTCTTCTTTTACTCATTATGTGTATGATATTTATTAATATTGTTGCATATTGTAGTTCATTTGTTTGCACTGTGCTCAGTTGCTCAGTCGTGTCCTACTTTTTGTGACCCCATGGACTGTAGCCCGCCAGGCTCCTCTGTCCATGAGATTTCCCAGGCAAGAATACTGGAGTGGGTTGCCATTTCTTCCTCCAGCGGATCTTCCTGATCCAGGGATTGAACCGTGTTGCCTATGTCTTGTGCATTGACAGGCAGATTCTTTACCATTTGAGCCACTTGGGAAGCCTGTGAACAAACAGGCTCCACAAAATGGAAAAGGTAAGGAGATGTATTTTCCCCTTGAGCTTCTAGAAGGAACATAGCTCTGCTGACACGTGGATTTTAGTTCAGTGAAACCTATTTTGCACTTCTGTTCTCCAGAACCCTAAGATAGATTGCTCATCCACTGTATGAATAAGCCAAAAAAAATTTTTAAGCTAATATACTAGATAGAGATCAAGGGTCAACAGACTTTTTCTATAAATGACAGAGATAAATATTTTAGGCTTTGTGGGCCATATGATTTTTTGTAAACCAGAATATTTATTGAAAAGGCATTTTCCTAAAGTTTGTGAGCCACTGCTGAAGAGACCTCAGTTAGTTACTTGTCTTGAGATGGACATTCAGCATGGCCCGAAGAACTAGATGGTCTAGTCAGAATTTCACTGTTCAGTTCAGTTCAGATGTTCAGTCATGTCCAACTCTTTGAGACCCCGTGGACTGTAGCACACCAGGCTTCCCTCTCCCTAACTCCCAGAGATTGTGCAAACTCATTTCTGTTGAGTCAGTGATGCCATCCAACCATCTCATCCTCTGTTGTCCCCTTCTCCTCCTGCCTTCAATCTTTCCCAGCATCAGAGTCTTTTCCAATGAGTGAGTTCGTCACATCAGGTGGCAAAAGTGTTGGAGTTTTAGCTTTATCATCAGTCCTTTCAATGAATATTTAGGACTGATCTCCTTCAGAATGGACTGGTTTGATCTCCTTGCAGTCCAAGGGACTCTCAGGAGTCTTCTCCAACACCACAGTTCAAAAGCGTCATTTCTTCACCACTCAGTTTTCTTTATGGTCCAATTCTTACATCCATACATGACCACTGGAAAAACAATAGCTTTGACTAGACGGACCTTTGTTGGCAAAATAATGTCTTTGCTTTTTAAAATTCTGTCTAGGTTGATCATAGCTTTTCTTCCAAGGAACAAGTGTCTTTTGATTTCATGACTGCAGTCACCATCTGTGGTGATTTGGAGCCCAAGAAAATGAAGTCTGTCACTGTTTCCATTGCTTCCCCATCTATTTGCCATGAAGTGATGGGGCCAGATGCCATGATCTTCATTTTTCAAATGTTGAATTTTAAGCTAGCTTTTTCACTCTTCTCTTTCGTTTTCATCAAGAGGCTCTTTAGTTCCTCTTTCCTTTCTGCCATTTCGGGGGTGTCATCTGCATATTTGAGGTTATTGATATTTCTCCCAGCAATCTTGATTCCACCTTGTGCTTCATCCAGTCCGGCATTTCACATGGTGTACTCTGCATATAAGTTAAATAAGCAGCGTGACAATATTCAGCCTTGACGTACTCCTTTCCCAATTTGGAACCAGACCATTGTTCCATGTCTGGTTCTGACTGTTGCTTTTGACCTGCATACAGATTTCTCAGGAGACAGGTAAGGTGGTCTGGTATTCCCACCTTAACTCTGCAATTAGGGAGATCAGTCTTACTTTTTGTTGTTGTTGTTGTTGTTAGATGTAAGAGTAAACATATGCTTATAGAAGAAAAAAAGCATATGGACTAAAAAGTACAATTAGCTACTCCTTCTAACTCATTGTTTCCCAGTCTTTATTATATTCTCCAAAAGAGTCTTTTTTGGGGGTGGTTTCCAGGTGGCATAGGGGTAAAGAATCCGCCTTCTTGTGCAGGAGACGCAAGAGACACAGGTTTGATACCTGGTTCAGGAAGATCCCCTGGAGGAGGAAATGGCAGTCCACTGCAAACTTGCCTAGGAAATCCCATGGACAGAGGAGCCTGGCGAGCTGCAGTCCACCAGGGCTCACAAAGTTGAACGTGACTAGGCATGCACTCAGGATCATATATATGTACCTCTGATAAGAGCTGATGAAAATGGCACTTCACCTGTAATTCTCTCCTAAAAACTTGTAGTCCAAGTCTAATGAGGACAGCATCCCATGTTAAGGAACATTCTACAAAGTATCTGATCAGTGCTCCTCAAAACTGTCAAAATTATTGAAAACAAGGGAAGTCTGCGAAATTCGTCACATCGTAGATACTCGATGGATATGAATTTGAGCAAACTCTGGGAGAGGTTAAGGAAGAGTCGGACATGACTGAGCAACTGAACAACAGCAAGATGTGTCTAAGGAGACATGACAGCTAAATATAGAGTGGCATCTGAATGCTCCTGGAACAAAAGTAGAACACTGCTGCTGCTAAGTCACTTCAGTCATGTCTGACTCTGTGCAGCCCCATAGACGGCAGCCCACCAGGTTCCCCCGTCCCTGGGATTCTCCAGGCAAGAACACTGGAGTGGGTTGCCATTTCCTTCTTCAGTGTGTGAAAGTGAAAAGTGAAAGTGAAGTCGCTCAGTCGTTTCTGACTCTTAGTGACCCCATGGACTGCAGCCTACCAGGCTCCTCCATCCATGGGATTTTCCAGGCAAGAGTACTGGAGCGGGGTGCCATCGCCTTTTCCGAGAACGCTAGATAACAACTAAGGAAATAAGGTATGGACTTTAGTTCATAATAGTGTGTCAGTATCCATCCATTGATTGAAAGAAAAGTAACACGATAATGTAAGATGTTAATAATAGGAGAAACTGAGTGTACGGTATATGGGAGCTCTACTATGGGCATTTTTGTTATGGATCTTAAGTTTATAAAATCAGAATTTATTAAAAACAGTAATGCTCACATCCTTGTACACATATAGCTCTAAGTACAGCTGTAGGAAGAATTCTCAGGAGTGGAACTGTTAAATCACAAAGTCTGTGTATTTTAAACTTTGCTGTGCTCTAGATTTTATTCAGAGCTGTTAAGACAGCCAAGCTTCGCTTTAAAATGTGGAAGGAACACTGCTTTTGGTCTTCTCTGCTTCCCATGCTGGGTAAGCATTTTATTTCATTTTTTTAAATTGAAATATCTAAGTATTATAAACATTAAAACATGAGTTTTAAAATTTTTGTATGATACAATGGACAATAATATATTAGGATCCTTTTAGTTACTGGATTCTATCTCAGATCCTGTATGGTGTAATTCAGGGTATGATTCTGAGACTGATACACACACACATATATGTATTTTTTTTTTTAAATAAGACTTTGGGGAGCAGTTTTAGATTGTAGAAAAATGGAACAGAAAGTACAGAGAATTCCCCCGTAATCCCTCATCTCCCCCCACTTTTTTCTATCATTATCATTTTATATTAGTGTAGTACAGATTATTGTACTACAGAACTGTACTACAGTTCTTAGAATTGATGAGCCAGTATTGCTACATCATTATTAACTAAAGTCTGTATTTTGCATTAGGGTTTATTTTTTATGTTGCACATTCTGTGGGTTTAGACAAATGTATGACATGTACCCATCATAACATTTATCAAACAATACTTTGACTGCTCCAGAAACTTCCTCTGTTCTACCTGTTCATTCCTCTTACGTTTCCCTGGAACTCCTGGCAGCCACCCATCTTTTTACTGGCTCCATCAGTTTTGCTTTTTCCCTACTGTTGTATATTTGAAATTGTACAGAATGTTGCGTTTTCTGATTGGCTTCTTCCACTAAGCAATATGCATGTGGGCTTCCTATGTGTCTTTTGTGCTTGAGAGCTCATTTATTTCTCTTTTTCACTGAATAATACCCCATTGTATGGGTGTACCATTGTCAGTTTCTCCATTCACTTGTTGATGAGCATGATGTTTGCTTCCGAGTTCTGGCAGTTATGAATAAAGCGGCTGTAAACATTCCCGCGGTGGTGAGGTAGGGGGAAGGGAAGAGTCCTGGTAGAGGGTCTCCGTGTTTCAGTGAGCTGCGCCCTAGGCTGTGACTTTCATAAGTGCTTCTAGTTTTAGTTTTCCCTGTCCATAAGACAAGACTACAAAGGGTTGGAAGTGGTTATTACAGTCTCTTCAATCTGTTAGGCTCTGATAAAAGAATTTCCCTTGAGGGAAAGCCTTGTTAAGAAGAACAGAAGGCTGGATACTTTTCCTGTCCCATGCCAAAACCAGTAGGGAAGTTTTCTCAGTATTCATTGTGAGGTCCTGGTAGCATTCCTGGGGGTAGAACTCATAAAAGTGTCAGGGCTTCCTAACCCTGCCCCTCACCTGGAGTTTTTAACTTCCAAACTTGTTGCAACTGAACCTCCAGCAATTTGTCAGTTACAGTTTACTTTTTCTTCCCCTGGCTTGGCACAGGAGGGGATTTTCTACCTTGGCTTCTCCACTAGGTCATGATCCTCTGATTTTTAGAGTAGCAGTTTGCCCAGTGTCTTTGATTCTCTCATGGATCTTTTAAGAAGAGTTGTTGATTTTGTTTGTTCAGCTTTTGTTGTTGTTGTTGTTGTTGTGAGAACCACAGTGTCAGCTTACAAGCTCCTTAAATGCCAGACCAGAAACCAGGCTAATAAATGTATTTTAAAGTTACCTAGTTTCCTTCCTTTTTGTTGGTTAACTTGAAGTCCTTAATATAGTTTACTGAGATTACTTCTTAAGCATCATTAAATCATTAGCTCTGTACTGTGTGTTCTATCAGGTAAAGATTGAATTTCAGGTTTGCTGTAACTTCTTTTCAGATATGAAATGTCTTGCCTTTGTGTTTGATTTGGTTTTCCAGCAGTGTTTTCCCTGGCTCTTCTAATGCTTTCATTGACAACTGAGGTATAAATGACTTCTCTCTCTATTTTGCCTTGAAGAGCAGGACCTATTGGGATGTGTGGAGGAGGGAATAATGTCCTAATTGAACATTATCTCTTATGACTCATGTCCTTATACCCCATTAGTAAGAGATGTTTCAAGGCTCCGTGGGTTTCAGAGATGCAGATTCAACCAATGAGAATATAGATTAGATGATCTCATGAGGCAGTGTTTTTTTTTTTTTCTTTTGGTTATGTTTGATGGCTTTTTAAAGCTTCATTTTTCTAAAGTATCTTGTTGTAACATATGATATAAGAGGCCCTTTTAGTTTGGGGAGGAAAGTATGTGCCCTTGCATAAATTGTTCATGTAAAGACCTAGCTCTGATCTTCCTTCTTCCTGAATTTAGCACACATTTATCAAGTGCCTGATAGCAGTGCAGGAGACCCTGGTTCGATTTCTGGGTCGGGAAGCCACTGGAGAAGGGATAGGCTATCCACTCCAGGATTCTTGGGCTTCCCTTGTGGCTCAGCTGGTAAAGAATCCGCCTGCAGTGCGAGAGACCTAGGTTTGATCCCTGGGTTGGGGAAGATCCCCTGGAGAAGGGAAAGGCTACCCACTCCAGTATTCTGGCCTAGAGAATTTCATGGACTGTATAGTCCATAGGGTCGCAAAGAGTTGGACACAACTGAGTGACTTTCACTCACTTACTTATCGAGCGCCTACTGTATGTCAGGCATTGTGCCAGAAGAGGGCACAGTGGATGGATAAATACATAGTCTTCACCCCAGATGATTATTTCTTGTCTAGTGCTCGGACTTCCCTAGTGGCTCAAATGGTAAAGAATCCACCTGCAATGGGGGAGACCTGGCTTCAATCCCTGGGTTGGGAAGATCCTCTGGAGAAGGAAATGGCAATCCACTCCAGTATTCTTGCCTGGAGAATCTCCATGGACAGAGGAGCCTGGCGGGCACAGTCCCTGGGGTCACAGAGTCAGACATGACTGAGCAACTAAGCGCACAGCACAGTGCACATCACACACAGGAAATGTTGTTTACATGGATGACTTTGTGGATCAGCAAACTGGTTCTGCTTCCACCATTTCTTACCATGGGATTTGACTTTTCTGTGGATTTGTAGCTTCACATTTAAAAAGTGGATGTTACACCGAGGAAACCAGAATTGAAAGCGACACGTGTACCTCAATGTTCATCGCAGCACTGTTTATAATAGCCAGGACATGGAAGCAACCTAGATGTCCATCAGCACATGAATGGATAAGAAAGCTGTGGTACATATACACAATGGAGTATTACTCAGCCATTAAAAAGAAGACATTTGAATCAGTTCTAACGAGGTGGATGAAACTGGAGCCAATTATACAGAGTGAAGTAAGCCAGAAAGAAAAACACCAATACAGTATACTAATGCATATATATGGAATTTAGAGAGATGGTAACGATAACCCTGTATGCGAGAGAACAAAAGAGACACAGATGTATAGAACAGTCTTTTGGACTGTGGGGGAGAGGGCGAGGGTGGGATGATTTGGGAGAATGGCATTGAAACATGTATAATATCATATATGAAATGAATCGCCATTGAAACATGTATAATATCATATATGAAATGAATCGCCAGTCTAGGTTTGATGCATAATACTGGATGCTTGGGGCTGGTGCACTGAGATGACCCAGAGGGATGGTACGGGGAGGGAGGAGGGGAGGGGGGTTCAGGATGGGGAACACGTGTATACCTGTGGCAGATTCATGTTGATGTATGGCAAAACCAATACAATATTGTAAAGTAATTAACATCCAATTAAAATAAATAAATTTATATTAAAAAATTAAAAATGTAACTTAAAAAAGTGGATGTTAATATTTGACTTAATTGCTCTACATCATAGATTTATATGAACCAGCCATTCGTTCATTATAGGCATGGACTCTGGCTTAGTATTCAGCTGAGTGTAAGGTTTACAGCAATGAATTGAGTGGGAGAAAAGGCAAGAAAACAGACTTGTTTTCAGACAACTTATTAATGTTGCGTGTAGATGCTCCAGTAGAGATATGTGAACAGTACACACTGTTGAAAATTAAAATGTTAGTCACTCAGCTGTGTCTGACTCTGCGACCCCGTGAACTATAGCCTGCCAGGCTCCACTGTCCATGGGATCCTCCAGGCAAGAATACTGGAGTGGATTGCTATGCCCTTCTCCAGGGGATCTTTCCGATCCAGGGATCGAACCTGGGTCTCTTCCATTGCAAGCAGATTCTTTATCATCTGAGCCACCTGGGAAGTCACTATAAATGCTGATTTTTGCCCATGGTATATGGGGAGAGTTTCTTAGAAGAAACGACAGTTGAACTGCATTGAAAAGGAAGATGTGGGGAAGATGGGGAAGGGATGACCTTGTAGACAGAGGGGAAAATATTTGTAAAGACACCAGCATCTGAAAGGTCTTAGAGGATTTAGGGGAGCATTGGAGCTTTGGGGGTGATGGAGTGAGTTGTGGTCTCTGAATGGAGAGAGGAGAGGAGAGTGGCGTTCCCAGATGTGACGCTAACATCTTTGGTGGCTTTTAACCAAGAGAATGAAATAAGCAGATTGCTCTGTTACAAGGCTAACTATCTATTTTGTAAAGAATGAACTTGATATACAGGAAACTAGAGGCTAGAGGAGGAGTTGTTCAGTTGCTAAGTCGTGTCTGACTCATTGTGACCCCATGGTCTGCAGCATGCCAGGCTTCCCTGTCCTTTCCTGTCTCTTGGAGTTTGCTCAAGCTCATGTTCATTGAGTTGGTGATGCCATCCAACCATCTCATCCTCTGTCACCTGCTTCTCCTGCCTTCAGTCTTTCCCAGCAGCAGGGTCCTTTCCAGTGCACAGGCTCTTCACATCAGGTGGCCAAAATATTGGAGCTTCAGCTTCAGCGTCAGTTCTTCCAATGAATATTCAGGGCTGATTTCCTTTAGGATTGACTTGTTTGATCTCCTTGCTGTCGAAGGTACTCTTCAAGAGTCTTCTCCGGCACCACAGTTCAAAAGAGGCACTGACTACAGAGGAAGGGCAGATTGGAGAGACATTTTGAGATCTGAGTAGTTTGACGATCCTTTGGTGGTGAGGGGGGAGGTGGGGAATCAAGGCGATGATTCCCTTGATGCTGTGATAGTAGCTTAAGAACTAGGTAGATGACGGTCATGCATACAGGAAGTAGGGTGGTTGGGCAAAATTTAATTGAAAAGTTCCCTTTTTAACATGTTGAGTTTGAGGTGCTTGTAAGGTATCTGGGCAGAGATGTCTAGAAATACTGTCCAGTAGAACTTCCAGCTGTGATGGAAGTCTTCTGTGTTCACTGACCAGAGTGGTAGCCACTAGCCGCATGTAGCTATTGAGCGGCTGGAGAGCTGAAGCTTAAATTTTATTTTATTTTAGTTAACTTGAATGTAAGTAGCCACATGTGGCCAGGGGCCACCAGAGCCGACAGTGCAGGTCTTTTGTGGTGGCTGGAAATACTGATCTGGAGCTAATGCTAGGATGGGGTGGTTAAGCTTCCTGGGACTGAGAGGAGACTGGACTCTAAAATGCTAAAACTGGAAAAGGTCCAGGCAAACTGATTGTTGTTCATCCTAGCCAGAGGTGTTATTGGCCTGTAATTATGACTTGAGTTGTCGTGTTTCTCAAACAACTAAGTCTCCTCAGCTGCTTCCTGGGATGGCTATGACATGGTCTGCAGCTTGGAAAGAAAAATTCCCTTTCTTGGCATTAGGGCGTTAGAAAATAGAAAACCAGCATGATTCTTGAAACACGTGCTTTGCCTGATATTCTCCTTGTTTTCTCCACATCTTCCTTTTTCTTCCATTCCATTCCCCTATGTAGTGAGTCTCTTCTTTGGCTGCACATTAAAATCACCTGGGGTGCTTCCTTCTTATAAAAAATATGGCTGTCCAAGGTCCACCTAGTTAAATTAGAATCTTGGGTTGGGGGTGGGGAGTGGAGAGGGAATTAGGTAGCTGTGGAATTTAAACGCACCTCAGGTGATTCTAACGTGCAGCTGGGATTGAAAAGTACAGCTTCGGACATGCCTACACTTCTTTGGCAACTTCTGTGTTTTACTACACAAACTACAATTGATCTTTAGCCCCCTCTCGTCTCCTTTTATTTGGTGGGGGTAATAGTACTTAGCATTTCAGAGATTTTGGCATCTTTCAGGCCATGTATGACAGAAGTTAGCCTGAGACTGAAGGGTGTTAGGGAGCAGCCTGATCTCTTGTCATACACATACCTTGTGTAAGGATTGACATATCTTGATGTAACAGTAATAGTTTTAGCAGAAACTCAGGAGCTTTGATCTTGTGACAAATGGGGTCCTTGAGTTAAAGCATGTGAATTCTCAGTTGTGGCACTGGGATCTAGTTCCCTGAGCAGGGATTGAACCTGGACCTCCTGCCTTGGGAGCATGGAGTCTTAGCCAGTAGACCTCCAGGGAAGTCGCAACAGTTGAACATTTACTATGCCTAAGTGTCCTTGTATCTTACATATTAGTCCACCTACTCTTAATAACAATACTGTGAGAGATATGCAGTTGTTATTCCTATATTCCAGATGAGGAATCTGAGACTCAGAATAACCAATTTGCCTAATGCCCGTGGATAAGTGAAGTGCTTGGGCTGCACTTTTAAATTGCTGTGCTATGTGACTTTATAGTGAAATATATAAGGGATGACGTCTTCCCAAGCTGCAGGTATCTTTCCCGTGAAAGAGTTGGTCAAATAATTTCTTCTTTTTTGTTGATTAATTCAGCATTTGGAAGATTTCTCTCATCAAATCACTTGAGTTGTGCAATTCATGGTAAAAGTTTTTGAAACTGTGAGCCAGGTATGAAACGATAAGGCTTACTCTGTGACACTTTGGCGTTGCCAAAAGAATTAGCTGAATAACATAGGTCACTATAGTGTTTATAAGTTTGCTAAAAATGGGGTTATATATGTATTCACTATGATGTATGTATATGTGACTATTGTTTAGGGCAGTGAGCTTGGTTTTTTAATTTCAAAGAAATAGAAATATATGAATAAATGTTTCTATGTCCTATTCCCCAAGTGCCGCTTCCCACTACTAAAGGGTTGAATTCTTCCCATACTTTTTCTACCCCTGAGCAGGTACCTGTTTTTTTTTTTTTTAATTGTATTCAGTCATTGAAAACATGTTTTCTGTGGTTTCCATTAAGATATGATAGGTGAAGGGTTCATAATTAATGCTTTTCATAAAGACCCAGTAATTGGGAGTCTGGACTCTCCTGACAGTGGGATGGAAGAACAGTATCAGTTTTTTTGAAAAGGCCTTCAAAGCCATTATCTAATGTTTTAAATAGGAAACAAAATTTCTTACGGTCAGTGTGAGATCATGGTTTAAAATCCTTTATTGCTTTTTTTTGTATATCTGTAATGTAGGTCATCAAGAATAGAGCAGTAAATCAATTTTGATTTTTCAACTTTATCTGAGAATACTTTTGAATGTTAAGTAAACGGAAGCAAAGTCTCTCACTAAAATATTTATTTCTTTTTTGAAACAACATTAGATGTAGTAATGAGATTAGGGACCATGACCATAGGCTACCCAGTGATGTAAGTGGGAAGAATCTCTTAGTTCTTAGAATCTTAGTTCTTAGTCTCAGAATCTCTTAGTTCTTGTTTCTTTTTGTTGAAAAAGGAGGGACGGGGCATTTTATTGAATTTTCAGACCTGAGGACAATTTAGTTCATACTCATTAGTTGTGTTTGTATAATAGTGGCTGATAACGAGCGAGCTGGTGAGCTTCAGTCTGGGATTAATCAAATCTTCTCTGTTGCAACTATTTTAAAAGGGGCATATCTTTTCAAAGGGGCATATCTTAACATGTATGTGTTAAGCTATTGATGGGCTAATTTTCAAAGATTCTTTTTGGATGTGGCTTTGATAAAAATTGTCTATTCTTATTTAGATGAAGTGTTGGTAAAACTTATGGGCATTGATGATATAATCCCATAAATATTTGTTTTTTTGAATTGGATTTTAAGATTTCAGTCCTGCCATCATAGTAACTACCCTTCAGATTGCTCTTGAAAGAAACAGCATGTACTTTACTATATGAATTGTTTTGGGGGTGTCTGCTCCAGTGATTAGAGTCATATACTCTAGCATTAATGACCAGGTTATTTGGAATGTCCTTAAAACTACAGGTTTCAGATTTTTTTACTTCTGCGTTCAGGTTCTTCATAGATATAGAGAGCTCTGCCTTTTTTTTTTTTTTTAAAGAAAAGCTGAGCTTTTAAATTAATTAATTTTATTTTATTTATTTTTGGCTGTGTTGGATCTTCATTGCTGTGTGGGCTTTTTTTCTAGTTGCAGGGAGCTGGGTCTGTTCTCTAGTTGCCATGCATGGCTTCTCATTGCAGTGACTTCTCTTTGCAGAGCACAGGCTCTGGACACATGGGCTGCGGATCCCAGGCTCTAGAGCTCAGGCTCAGTAGTTGTGGCCCATGGGCTTTGTTGCTCCACAGCATGTGGTATCCTCCAGGACCAGGGATTGAACCTGTGTCTCCTGCATTGGCAGACAGATTCTTTACCACTGAGCCATCAGGAAGACCAAAACTGAGCTTTTGAAGATAAATACCAATTAGATTTTTTAGAAGTCAAAGTCTAAAAATCCAAGCTTGGTTATTGCCTGGCCCTCTCATACCAGTCAAAATGGTGCTGGTCTGGGAGTAGACAGCAATTCTCCTGGGCCCACCTTAGACATTCTGCTCCATCATTAATGCTAGATCATTCTCTTTCTTCCCACCATAAACTCTGAACATCACATTCTCAACTGTGAGGATATCTAAAAATGGTGCTTTGGCTAAAAGTTGAATGCGGGGGTTCTGATCATTTTTCTGGCAGTAGAGGATTTTAAGTAGAAAACTGCTACTTTCCCCACATAGTTGGATATATTTGCAAACAACTCCCATATTCTTGCAACTTAGAGAAATGAATCTGGCTAGGATCTGGTCATAGCTTGGTGGCTGATGATCTTGCAGTGCCTGAAAACAGTTGTTCTTGGCTGAATGCTCATAGCATAAACTTTCTCGTCTGTGGGTAGAGCAGATATGTGACACTGAGTTTATTTTCTGGAGGCCAGTTTTCAAAAATACACCTCTGATTACAGTACCGCAGCCTAATGATGCTGGAAGGAACTCTAGGGAACACCCACCTGTCTCCTTTCACAATTGCTGAACATCAGAGATGAGAAGTGGCTTTTCATTGGCATTTATGGCTCATAAGTCTTCCTAATGACCCAGGAGAACTGAAATTTGGCTCAGGGGACTCACATCCGCTCTGGTCTCTTTTTCTTCCTTTTTCTTTAAAGCAGGAGCCCATCTTCTGTAGCCTCTTCTCCACCCCACCCCCAATCTAGTAAATAGACAGTAGGGGTTAGTTGGATTCCCAGGGTTTTCCACAGTAAACTTTTGATAGCATTGTGACATTTCTTTCCTTTTTTTTCTTTTAGCGATAGGTGAATATGAAGACCTTAGAGCAGAGAACCAGAAGACAAAGGAGAAGGTTTGTATTTTACTCTTTCTTTCCTCTCTTACATGTGTAAAAAGCCTAGACAGCATGGTGCGTTGTTCTGCCACCAATTTCAGTTAAATGCGAATGAGAGTTTTTTTTTTTTTTTCTCCTTTTAATTTCTTTTCTCCTGCATGTGTGGTTCAGGCTAATATCAACTCCAGGCTCCAGATGGTAAAAAATAGCAGGCATCAGTGGGCGCTGCTCTGGGAGATCAACTATACAGCTAAATGTGCAGCGAGGCACCAGGCCAAGGAACTCAGGCCCCCAAGAAGTGCACTTTTTCCAACAGTTAGATTTGGGATTCTAGTGATGGCACCAAAGGCCTGAGACATTTACCTTTGGGGTTTAAGCCTCTTGATCTGGAGGGAGCTCTTTGGAATCAGTCCACTGGCATTTAGCTCAAATATCTCTATAAATGCTTTGTATGTTTGCTTCCTCTAAATATGTGAATAATATGTTGGAAATTGAAAAACACCCAATGTGAAGATGGTGAGCCTGGTGAATATTTTCCTAGGCTCTGGCAGTTTTGTTTTTTAATTGTTAAATAATTGAATTCTACTTACCTTTATGTCTCTGAACATACCCATTTAAGATTTCATGAGTGGTTTTTTTTTTTTAACATCTGTTGTCGTCTTTTCCCTATAAGTTTAGGGAAGGGACAAATAGAAGGGAAGGCTGAGTTTTAAGACGTACAGGGACTAAGTAGAGAATGAAAAGGAGGAGAGAGCGAGCGAGCTGTCCATTATTGTTATTTAGATATAAATGAAGTTTATTTTAGAAATTAAAAATTTCTATTTTTAGAAATTTGTTTGATAGACCAAATATTTCAAAGCATAACACCTGTGGTGGAAAATTAATAAAACAGATTCTTTGGTTATTAAAGAAGGTGCTCATCATTGCTGCAAATTATTCAACCTTGCTTAAAAATTTCAGAGTAAGAGACGTAATGACAATTGGCAGACAGCTAAATATTTTGGAGGGGCAAAATAATACATTGTGGCATATTTGGGGGTACTTATTGAGCTCTTAAGAATTGACTTTTAATATTAAACGCTTAACTTTTAACTCATATTAATTTGCCACCTATATAGATGTTGGTATGGTAGTATTAATGGTAAGTATTCTAGTTCAAAGCACATTATAATGGATTTTTAAATCATTATTTTTTACTCAGATTTCTTGCCTTTTTGCTCATTTGTAAATAAACCTTTAGTGTTCTATAAAATTTTAAGTATCTTCCTTTCCTTTTACTAGGCAGTACAGGAAATGGTAGGTGGGTAATGAGAATATTTGTGTTAGAAGATGGCTGGTACATGCATCTAATATGGTAAGAAGGTCACAGAATTAAGTCTGACAGGTTTTCTAGTTCTCAATTATTAGACAACAAAATCACAAATGTCCCAAGTCTGCCAACAGGTGAGGAGTGTGTGCCTAGATCGTGGGTCCCTGATGCCCCATAATTTCAAAGCAAAGCTGATGGGTGATGCTTAAGCAAGATAGCTTGAGCCTCTTTCCTTAAGATACCCAACCATCTTCCAGCTCATGGAGAAAGAGCCAAGACTTAGCAATTGAGTCTCCTCCATAGATGTTTCTGGTCCAAGAGTGAAAGAGCAAATTAAGTAGGAAGGGTTAATTCAGGAGAACTCTTTGATTTACATAGAAAATAGGACTAGGAAAAGCAAACATGTCTCCATGTGACAGAGAAAGAAGGATCTAGGAGAACATAAATAACATAAGAGGAACAAATTTTTTTGTATTTTTTCTTATCCTTCTTTAATCCTTGATTTGTAGACCTAGCATTGCCCTAAAAATAGTAGACATTCTATAAACTTCTGTTATTAGTGATGATGAAGGTTGTTTAACTGCGAGCCACTTTCTGCAGTGAGTTTTTAAGTGAACCATCTGTAATACAAGTGAACAGCAGGTAAAATGCGTTTGGCAAAAGAAGGATTAAAAATTAACTTGGCCTTTTACCTGTTTACATGTTTCTCTACACAGAGTATGTCCAGAAAGTTTTGTAACCTCTCTATTGACCTGCTCCTATACTCATTCTTTAAAAATAACTGTTAACAGAAATGGGAAGAAAAGACATGAAAGTGATATGGAATGCTGTGTGGTCGGGTAAAACAAAGTAGGATGGTTTTAAGTTTGCCACACTCTTGTTTATCTTGTGTTAAAAGACTAGCAGGCTTATTACTGCAGATTTTTCCCCAAAGGGGGCTGTATGACAAAGGAGAGACGCCTATAATAAAAGCCTTTTTATACAGCACAGAATGAGTAAAAGCAGCTTTAGTTCTGAAGGTGGTAAATGGAGAACACCATTTTCTCTGGCAAAGCACTTTCTTCTGCCTGGCTGTGTGAGCTTTGTGCAGTCCACATCAGCAGATATCCATGGCTATTCTTACTTCATGACCCCAAACAAGTTCAGTTAAATGCATCAAGGCTAGGAGTCTAAAGTAAGACTCCTTTTGCCATGGTTAATTCAGTGTGGGCAAATTTTGCAGACATGGAAGGGACCCGAAAAATAAACAGCAAGTTTTTTCCTTCCTTGTATCCACATTAAGTTTAACTGTGTTGTCTGGTCATGAACCTTAACAGTGGGAAGAGACACTGGGTATAATTCCTTTGGGTAGATCTTTTTATACCCTGTTTGGAATCTCCTCTGTTGAGACGAGTGGTGGGATGTGAATTTCCTCAGAACAGGCAGTTGCTGAAGAGACTTTTTTAAGAAGCTACTGCAGGTCATGTACATCCCCTTTTCTCTCTTATCTGATGCTCCCAACAACCCTGTGCCAGCTTTGTTTCACAGAAATCAGGACCTCAGGGCTCAGCATGGGCTTCCCTGGTGGTGTGGAAGGTAAAGAATCTGCCTGCAATGCAGGAGACCCAGGTTCAATCCCTGGGTCAGGAAGATTCCCTGCAGAAGGGAATGGCAACCCATTCCAGTATTCTTGCCTGGGAGAATCCCGTGGACAGAGGAGCCTGATGGGCTACAGTCCATGGATCACAAAGAGTCAGACATGACTGAGCGAGTAGCACTTTCACAACCTCTTTTTCAGGGCTTAACAGAGTCTAGATTCAGACATAGGTATCCTGACTATACAAATATTCATTTTGAAGCAGGTAAACTTAGGGGAGCTAATTGACTTTTCCCACAGAAGTCTCGGTTTTATTCTTTATTTTTTCCACTCAGGAATTTTCCACCAAAAATGATCAGACTCAATACTTTTCTGGATCGTTCTTCTTCACCATCTATTGGTTTGCATTTAAAAACTGAAAGTTAAATGTCAAATCAATCTTACATTAGAAAAATTCTCACGTGTGTGTGTTTCTGTGTGTGTCTGCACACGTGTACCCACCTCTGCATGAATGTGTATAGATTCTGACACAGTGCAACCCAAGGGTTGGAGTAGGAGATTTGGGAGGGTGGGCCAGTGTCTTAATGGTCTTGCCCTCTGCAGTTCTCCCTTTTAAGAACAGTGTAACAAGATCATTTTGTGGTTTTTATCAGTTTTTTTGAGGATGGAATCAGGATCTGAGTTGATGAGGAAACCTTGTATTGAAAGGAAAACCCTTTGCTGAATGCTTTCTGAGTACAGGGATGTAAAGAAAAATGTGCGAATATCCCGCTCTTAAGTATAAAACTGCTCTAATGAGGGATACAGGCAAGTTGACAAATGACTGTGATGAATTGTGCCTAGAACATGAATGCACATGTTCTAAGCGTTCATATCCAGAACTTGGGGGTAGGATGGGAAAAAAACAGAGACAAGATTCCTACCCAATTCCAAGCCACAAACCCTTATTATCTCTTAATGCTTGGCTTAAATATCACCTAAATTTTTTTCAAATTCTTCTGTCTCTCACAAGCAAGATTGTTGCTTCTTTGTAGTGAAACGCCTATATATTTCTTATGTACTTATCACATCTTATCAACCAAAATTCATTATTAAAATATTATATAGTGCACAGGTAAGTTGTATGGGTTGGATTAGTGTTTGTTTTTTTTTAAGACATCATTAAAGGTGGAGATGATGGAAAGGTTGTTACTTTCCACTGTTTTTTGCCTAAGTAGCATTATCAACAATATGTTAGAAACTGGGAAGGCCTATCACATTGATTTCAATAACCCTTCCAAATTATTTTGGGGGTAAAAGAAAAATAGAGGACTATATATTTTGAAGTCAACCAAATGGAGTTTCACTCTGCTTGTGAAGCAGTTATCATATTTAAATGTGTTAGCCATGCTTCTACAATTGAAGGGCATCCTTTATGACTCATTCAGAATCTTTGTCATAGTCCTTTGTGGTTTTTTCCTATATACGGAGGTGGGGGGGGGGCAAAGCTTCTTTGAGCTTTTAATGGAATAGCTTTCACATTTCTCAGGGTGGTGGGGGTGTGTGTGGAGTGTGCATAAAAGAAAGAAATCTGTAGAATAGAAGAATGTCTGCCTTTGAACAGTAAGTATTTATGTTTAATACTATGTTCTGAGATCGAGTTTTGAAATGAATAAATGTTTAAGTGGCTGATTAGAAGTCGTTTGGGTGAGCTACTGTAACCCTGCATCAGGCGGTTCTGTCAGCTTGCCAGGAACAATGAATGAAAAGGGAATGAGACAGACACTTTCCAAGACTTAGGTTTCAAGAAGCAAGATAGATGATACTGTTTGCTTCTTGGCTCAGTTGTCTATTGTTAAAAATTTCTTCATCTTGTGTAAATTTCAGAGGTGAAGGTCCCAAAGTATTTTATTTTTAAGAAATCCATAAAGAAGCCACTCTAAAGAGCAAGATATGCACCCATTATGCTAACTGTTCATGCATAATACATTCACATACATGCAGTTTCTTTAGAACAGAGTGGCAAGTGGTTGTGCCAGAGAAAAAGTAATTACTTAGCAGTTTGAAAGTGAAAATGAGTCTCTTATTAACAGCAATCTATCCAGAAACAAAGAGCAAGGATCTCTGTTCTGATGACATGTGTTTCCATCTAACACACAATACCTAGAATTTGGAGAATGCTGTAAGACAGCTTTAGGGGGCAGCTACTACTTTATTGCCTGTGAAAATTGGAGGGAAAGAACTTTGAATTGGAAGAAAGAACACCAGCACAAGAGAAAGAGAGTGAAAAGAATTCCATCCTAGTGGGAATGATTTAATTTACTGTGTTCTTTAAAGATAAGCTCAGCTGAGTTCTAGCCAGACTTACAGAGGAAGAACAATAGAATTGTTGATTTTTATTAAAAATGATTTGATGGTTTTTGAAGTGCATCACCAAAGGTACTAAAACATGTAGATATGCACAATTCGAATGCTGTGCCTCTTTAAACTTTTTAAATATTGTAACTGGACAAAAAGGAATGAAGTTCAAGAAAAATAAGTAAAAACTGCTGTAGGGTTGAGACCTCTTCAGACTCAATGTTGTAGCCTCTGCTGTGTGTTCCTCTACTGCAGTATTTCTCTCATTATAGCTGTGTTGTTATAAATTGCTCGTTTCATTGTTGATCTTTCTTGGTTGATCGTAAGTTTTATGAGAGCACTTTGCCTGATATGTTTCTCACTGTATTTTTTCCTGCTTAACACAGTGCCTGTATGAATAATTTGTTCAGTACTTGGAGGAAGGAAATAAAGGCTTTCAGTGATTGCAGTAGATACCTGCTTAGAAGTCTAATTCAGTCACCCGTAAGGCAGTAGTAGTCTTTGTCCAGATCGTCTGCTCTGTTGTCCTGAGTAGGCAGTGCATGTGTGTACTTCTTGGGCTCCAAACTGGTGTTTCTATAGGCTCACAGCCTTTGGTTAAATTTGTGCATCATGGAGATAAAAATGAATGTTTATGTTAGTGTAAGTTAGACACAATTCAGAACATCAGAGGTTTTCTTGCATAAAACATACCCACAGCAAAATATAAAGATATCTTAGTGTCTCAATCAGTTATCTATACTTCTGCTGAGCCCCAGTGAGCAGACATCTGAGTATAAACTGGAGTTGGATGATATGTGAGGCAGAAAGAACAGAGCTGCCCATTTTGGTAGGGGAGAAGGGAGTGCCAGTTCACCCTGGAAAGACTTTCCTCTATAAGTCAGCCTGCCAGTGCTTTGAAATGCTGGTGTAGTTTCCGAAGTCAGGTAGCTGCCTGGATGAGCCTCAAGGAAGAGTTCTGGAAAACAGCCAGGGCTTCTAATATTAAGAGCTTTCAAAATCAGCAAGGCTAACACCGGCCAATTCGCCACTTCATAAAGAGCCAGAGTAGAGACTCTAGAATACATGTAATGTTACCCAGCTTGCTCCAGCCAGCCAGCTCTCGTGCTGCTAGGTTCTACCCCAGCCTTGAGCTGCAGAGAATTGTTGAGCATCATAACTAAGTGATGTGGGCCCAAGAACATCTGTTGCTATTGCAGAGTCTTCACGAGCAATTCTCACACAAAGAGAAGCAGTTTCTGCAATTGGCGCAGCTGCACAAGCAGGAGAGAGGACAGGGTGGGAGGGGTGAGGGGCTTCTGTGGGACATAAAGAGGTAACACCCTTCCAGAGTCTTTGCTCATTTCTTCCTGTTGGTGGAATGAGATAAAGATTACAAGATATATTTCTGGATTCACCTAAAATGATGAAAAAGTAGATATTTGGATTTCTGCTTAGTAAACAGATGTATCCTCCATATTTTGCTCAGCTCTGGTCTGGAATAAATAAGTTCCATTTGTAGCATGTGTAAATCTCTCCCCCCCACCCCCACAACCCCTTTCAGTATCCATAGCAGATGGTAAATTCTGTGGCTGCCAGTTCTATCATAATATGGTTGCAGAAAATAGAAAGCAACATGAAGACCTCTGATAGAACACAGCTGGTGTGTTGGGAGACCGCTTTGAAGCTGCTGGTGATGCCTGTAGAGTTAGTGTGAAAGCATATAGGTGGACTGTACAAACACGTTACTTGAATGTAGGGATGAGACTGTGATTGCTGAGACCTGTTACTAACCAAAGCATGTCTCCCTGGGCCTTAGAAGAGGAGAGCTTGGGCATGCGTGGGCAGATTGGCAGACTGGTGGGGAAGTACAAAGCAAACAGGTGCCACATTCATGAAAACGAAAGGAGCATTCCCGAGTCAGCTGGCTAGCACGCTCCTAAAGCTAAGTGTAACACTGTCTGGTGGAGGAAGGATCTTATAAACTTAGTTGAGGATACAGGAATCCAGTGCTTGGAACTTGAAACACCAAAAGACAATAAATTCGGTTTACACATTAAGTTGGGACTAGAAACTGGATTAGAATTACATTCTTTTTTTTTTTAGCAGAAGTTAAATTCCCACCAGAAAGCTTTAATGAAAGGATATTCCTTTTCCTTTAGAAAATGGTCCTGTGTGATCCCTCTTATGGAGGGTCTGAGTCAGGATTTAAGTAAATAGCTTTGCTAGTTTAGCACCATGTACTTGTTTTGTGTATGCTAGCCAAAATGGGTTTACCCAAATAGACGGAGGTTTTTAAAATGAAAACTTTTTAAAAGTTTCCGTTTTTGATAGACTAATGGCCAAAACTGAACAATAGCTTAATTTTTTAATTTTAAAAATATTTTAAAAGCATAGAAAAAGCAGAGAATAATATGACACATATGCATGTCACAGAATTAGCTTACTCTTTCAAATTTAAAAGTAAAATTGAAGGTCCCCAGTGTCACCCAACCCTAGACCCTTCCCCTCCCTGGCTTTTAAGAGGCAACTACCCTCATATATTTTATGTGTATCCTTCTGTTCCATGTTTTTATATATATACCATATGTATCAGGAAATATACAGATGCAGGGTAAATATATGAAGTACTTTTTGTGTATTTAAGGTATTATTTGATATATATATATATTCTATAACTCCTTTTACTCAGCATTATGACTTTTTAGAATCTGGTTTATATATATTGATAGATGTAAAACATAATAAAACATCGATACATAAAACATTACTTCATTCATCTTTATTTATAGTGTCTGATGTGGATTTACCATAGTGTATTGTTATAAATGCCGAACACGTTTGTATGGGTCATCCTGTACACATTACTAGAGATTCTAGTGATAGAATCTAGAAGTATAATTGCGGAGCCATAGGGTATACGCAATTTCAATTTTTTTTTCTTGCTGTAAGGCCTGTGGGATCTTAGTTCCCCGACCAGGGATCAAACCCATGCCCATTGCATTGGAAGCGTAGAGTCTTAGCCACTGAACCACCAGGGAAGTCCTTGCAATTCCAGTTTTGCTAGTTTATTTCTAACGTAGATATGCCAGTTGACATTTCCACCTGCAGTATGTGAGGGTTTCTGACTCCTGGTGCCAGACCTTTTCAGATTTTGCCGGTCTGTTAGATCAGAAGATCTCATTATTTTAATTTGGTTTTTCAAATTGTCAGCGGCATCATAATTTTTAGCCACTGACATTTGAAAGTAAAAATACCCAAAGGTATGAAATCTCCAAAAACATATCCCAGGTATGTTGATCTGACATGGTAGAATTAAAATATAAAGTTATGTTGTGTTATATATAGTGTAATAGTATTCTCACACGACTAAAATTTTAAGTTTCATTCTAACAGCTAAAATCATGACGTTTTTGACAAAAATCTTCCTAAAATGTGTTATACTTTATATTTTGTGAAATTCCGTGCTCATGATGAATGTGTCTGATGTTGGGAAAGATTGAAAGCAGGAGGAGAAGGGGATGACAGGATGAGATGGTTGGATAGCGTCGCTGACTCAAAAGACATGTCTAAACTGGCCCTGAAGGTATTAATGAATTTTTAAAAACCTAACATTCCACTCATTTTCCAGTGAGTCAGTTTTTCACATCAGGTGGCCAAAATGTTGGAGCTTCAGTGTCAGCATCAGTCCTTCCAGTGAATATTCAGAACCGATCTCCTTTAGGATGGACTGGTTGTATCTCCTTGCAGTCCAAGGGACTTTCAAGAGTCTTCGCCAACACCACAGTTCAAGAGCATCAGTTCTTTAGCACTCAGCCTTCTTTATTGTTCAAGTCTCACATCCATATATAACTACTGGAAAAACCACAGCTTTGGCTAGACGGACCTTTGTTGGCAAAGTAACGTCTCTGCTTTTTAATATTGCTTCTAGATTGGTCATAGCTTTTCTTCCAAGGAGCAAGTGTGTTTTAATTTCATGGTGGCAGTCACCATCTGCAGTGATTTTGGAGCCCCCAAAATAAAGTCTGTCATTGTTTCCATGGTTTTCCCATCTATTTGCCATGAAGTGATGGGACCGGATGCCATGATTTTAGTTTTAATTTGCTATACCTTCTTCTATTCAGAATTGTAAGGATACAATGATGGTTTCTTCTTGAGTGACAGAGGGCACAGACGTTGAGGAGGAGTTTGTCTCCAGGTAGTGACCACTTCCTATATTCCTCAGGGTTCTGGATAATTGAAACAACCCAGTTTCAGGAATCTGCCCTGTGCATGAGTGGGGTTTTTACTATGCCAGCAAAATACCTCCTTGAGAAGAGGCACAAATATTCTCTTAAAGAATGAATACATTTTAGCTCAAGGATGTTAAATTGGTCTGTTACTGAGGAGATAATAAGCATGAAGGTGACTCATTATCTAAGAAGGTCTGAGAAAATTGGCCAGATACAAATGGTACAAGTATCACGCTGGTGAGTGGTTATAAATACTATGTGGCCATTAATGCCTTTTTTTCAACGTATTTTTTTTCTTTAAAAATATGTTTTCTTTTTTATTGAACTATAGTTGAATTATAATATTATGTTAATTTCATATACAGAGCAGAGTGATTCCGTTATTCTCTTTGTGTTTATTCTTTCCCAGTATAGATTATTACAAAATACTGAATGTAATTCCCTGTTGTGATTGTTTTGGTTTAGTTGCTGAAGTGGTATAGTTGCTAAGTCATGTCCAAATCTTTGTGACCTTATGGACTATAGCCTGCCAGGCTCCTCAGTCCATAGGATTTTTCAGGCAAGAATATTGGAGTGGGTTGTCATTTCCTTCTCCAGAGGATTCTTCCTGTCCTAGGGATCGAACTTGCATCGCCTGTGTCTCCTGCATTGCAGGCAAATTCTTTTACCACTGAGCTATCAGGGAAGCCCATAATTTCCTGTGCTAAACGGTAAATCCTTGGTTGTTTATCTGTTTTATATACGCTGTGCTATGCTTAGTTGCTCAGTTGTGTCTGACTCTTTGCGATCCCATGGATTGTAGCCCCCCAGACTCCTTTCCCCATGGTGATTTCCCAGGGGGCAGAAGGCTGAGGTGATTTCCTCTTCAACTGGAGTGGGTTGCCATGCCCTCCTCTGGGGGATCTTCCCAACCCAGGGATTGAACCCAGGTCTCCCACATTGCAGGCAGATTCTTTTCCAGTTGAGCTGCGAGGGAACCCATGATACGTATCTGTCTAATCCCAAACTGCTAATTTATCTCCCTGCCTCTCTATTTTGGTAATCATAGTTGTTTGTTTTCTATGTCTGTCTGTTTCTATTTTGTAAACAAATCAATTTTTCGTATTATTTTTTAGATTCCGTGTGTGTGTGTGTGTTGAGTCACTTCAGTTGTGTCTTACTCTGCGACCCTATGGACTGTAGCTTGCCAGCCTCCTCTGTCCATGGGATTCTCCAGGCAAGAATACTGAAGTGGATTGTCATGCCCTCCTCCAGGGGATTTTCCTGACCCAGGAATCAAACATGTGTCTCTTGTCTCCTGCATTGGCAGGCAGGCTCTTTACCACTAGTGGCCCCTGGGAAGCCCTGATTCCACATATAAGTGATATATTTCTCTCTGTCTGACTGACTGAGTATTGTAGTCTCTAGGTCCGTCCATACTGCTGCAGTGACCCTGTTTCTATTTTATGGGTGAGTAAAAACCTCAGATATGCCGATGACACCACCCTTAGGGCAGAAAGTGAAGAGAAACTCAAAAGCCTCTGGATGAAAGTGAAAGAGGAGAGTGAAAAGTTGGCTTAAAGCTCAACTTTCAGAAAACAAAGATCATGGCATCCGGTCCCATCACTTCATTGGAAATAGACGGGGAAACGGTGGAAACAGTGTCAGACTTTATTTTGGGGGCTCCAAAATCACTGCAGATGGTGACTGCAGCCATGAAATGAAAAGACGCTTACTCCTTGGAAGAAAAGTTATGACCAACCTAGACAGCATATTCAAAAGCAGAGACATTACTTTGCCGACTAAGGTCTGTCTAGTCAAGGCTATGGTTTTTCCAGTGGTCATGTATGGATGTGAGAGTTGGACTGTGAAAGGAAGGCTGAGCGCCAAAGAATTGATGCTTGTGAACTGTGGTGTTGGAGAAGACTCTTGAGAGTCCCTTGGACTGAAAGGAGATCAAACCAGTCCATTCTGAAGGAGATCAGTCCTGGGTGTTCTTTGGAAGGAATGATGCTAAAGCTGAAACTCCAGTACTTTGGCCACCTCATGTGAAGAGTTGACTCACTGGAAAAGACTCTGATGCTGGGAGGGATTGGGGTCAAGAGGAGAAGGGGACGACTGAGGATGAGATGGCTGGATGGCATCACTGACTCGATGGACGTGAGTCTGAGTGAACTTCGGGAGTTGGTGATGGACAGGGAGGCCTGGTGTGCTGTGATTCATGGGGTTGCAAAGAGTCGGACACGACTGAGCCGACTGAACTGAACTGAATATTCTCTTACTGTGGATATATCTAGAGGTATGAACCCCCCACCCCACCAAAGCATATCCCAGATGTGTTTATCTGACATGGTAGAATTAAAATGTAAAGTGCTGTGTTCACATGGCCATGTATATCAGTTCAGTCCCTCAGTCGTGTCTGACTCCTTGGAACCCCATGGACTACAGCATCCAGGCTTCCTGTCCAACACCAACTCCTGGAGCTTCCTCAAACTCATGTCTATCGAGTTGGTGATGCCATCCAACCATTTCATCCTCAGTCATCACCTTCTCCTCCTGCCTTCAATCTTGCCCAGCATCAGGGTCTTTTCCAATGAGTCAGTTGTTTGCATCAGGTGGCCAAAGTTTTGGAGCTTCAGCATTAGCATCAGTCCTTCCAATGAATATTCAGGACTGATTTCCTGTAGAATGGACTGGTTTGATCTCCTTGCAGTCCAAGAGAGTCTCAAGAGTTTCCAACACCACAGTTCAAAAGCATCAATTCTCCGGTGCTGAGTTTTCTTTATGGTCCCACTCTCACATCCATACATGACTACTGGAAGAACCATAGCTTTGACTGGACAGACCTTGCTGACAAACTAATATCTTTGCTTTTTGATATGCTGTCTAGGTTTGTCATAGCTTATATATATATGTATATCACATAGCTTCTGTATCCTCTCTTCTGTTGATGGACACTTGAGGCTGCTTCCTTAACCATTGTACATGGTACTGCTGTTAACACTGGGGTGCATGGATCTTTTGAATTAGAGTTTTGGTCTTTTCTGGATATATCATTAATGCTTGTTAAAGATTTTTAATTTCTGTTTCTTTTCCTAAAACTGTTTATAAATTTACCCCTTTCTTGTCTTTCCAAACTTACGATACAAACTTAACACTTTTGTTTTGTTTTCGTTTCAGTGTGACAAAATTAGGCAAGAACGAGATGAAGCAGTTAAAAACTGGAGGAATTTCAGAAAAGTATGTAAGCATTTCGCTGGAATTGTGCAAACACATACAGCTGTGCTTTGGGGTTATGTGGGTAGGCACGTACTCTGTGTTTAGTTGCTGACGCAATGGGCAGCCAAGAAAGGAAGATTGTCCTCCCATTTGCCAAAAAAAAATGCTCTGGCATTATTGTGATTTTTAAAGAAATGGATTGATAATGAGCATTATCATTTCATAAGTATATTATTTATATATACATAAAGTACAGTTTGTACTTGTTATGAAAATTTTTACTATGTAGACCAGTTAAAAGAGAGCAAAAATTGTTACTTTGACTCTGATAAAAGCCAACATTAGTGTATTATAGTCTTTCTTTCCTGCTCTTTTATCTGTGAAATTTATCAACAAAAATGCAGTCATGCTTTGCACTCGATCTTGCAGCCTACTCTTTTCTATAAATAGTATTATCATGGTCATCTTTTCATGTTAGTAGAGAAATATATCAGTTTTTAGTGTTACCCATAACATTCTATCATAAGATAGTACTGTAATTTATTTAAACAGTTCTTCAGTGATAGATGTATTATTTCTGATTTTGAGGAATTATCTGTAATGCCATGATAAGAATTCTAGTTCATATATCTTTACAATAGTCTGATTAGTTCCTTAGGTTAATTCATAGAAAGGCAATTCTAGGTTTACAGAACTTACACATTTTAGGAATTTGAATGGTTGAAATAGCTCTTTCACCGAGGAAAGTGATAGTCTCACAAAAGGTATAATTTCTTAATTTTTGCTGTTATTTTTTAATGTGATATAAATCTGTTATTACTTTATCCCCTAAAATAGAGCAAATCTGATCATGTTCAGAAGGTTCAGGAGGAAATATGTCACAGGAAAGCCAGACTTTAGCTGGGAAAGTGACCCTCCCACTTGGAAGCAAGGCGTCTCCATCCTTCTCAGATGCCACGTTAGTCCGGTTGTTTGATTATATCATAAAGGGTTGACTTGGTAACTACACTACAAAACATTTCAACATTTATTCTTGCTGGAGTAAAGCAGCTATAAAAATGGAGCAGGATAGTTAAATTTCAGTAGCTGGTTTATTTCCGATGTCTGGCTGTAACAAGGAAAACCTAAAGAGGATATTGTTGATAATAACCTGTCTTTGGTGGCCAGTGTACTATGACTGGCTTACTGTCCTAGTATGCCATAGGTGAAAATATTTTTTTATCTGTGAATGTGTGGATGGCAATTGTTTAGGACTTTCTCCTTCCCCAATAGAGGATTAATGGGAATTTCTTACACTCAAACTGACGCTGAGTTACAGCTGAAAGTTATACCATTGACATTTTTGAAAGTTAATGTATTTGAATTAGTTGTTGATATTGGGTTGGCCTACTGTGTGCAGTGGGAATAGTTCAAATTCTTATGATTGGAGTTATCCTAAAATGTTTTGGTCCAGGTAGGTAGTAGAGATTTTACCTTTTGCATTATGCAAAAATGGAAGCAAATTTCTACCAAATCAAGTTACCTTTTTTTCCTTTGAGGAAATTTTAAATACTATCTTTTAAAAAACTTTTTATTTTACACTTTATTTCATTTTTATCGTGTTGGAGTATAACTGATTAACAGTTGTGATAGATTCAGGTGAACAGCAAAGGGACACAACCATATATATGTGTGTGTGTGTGTGTGTATGTCCATTCTCCCCCAACTCCCCTTGTATCCAGGCTGCCGCATAACACTGAACAGAGTTCCACATGCTACACAGTAGGTCCTTGTTGATTGTTCATTTAAATATAGCAGTGTATACATGTCCATCCCAAACTCCCCAACTATCCACCCCGATTGGCAAAGCTCCTTGTCTAAGTCTGTGAGAGTCTGTTTTTGTTTTGTAAGTAAGTTCATTTGTATCTTTTTTTTTTTAGACAAAAAGGAAAGATATTGTATGATATCCTTATTTTTTTAATATAAATTTATTTATTTTAATTGGAGGCTAATTATTTTACAATATTGTCTTGGTTTTGCCACACATTGACATGAATCCGCCACCGGTATACATGTGTTCCCCATCCTGAATCCCCCTCCCACCTTGCTCCCCATCCCACCCTCTGGGTCATCCCAGTGCACCAGCCCTGAGCACCCTGTCTCATGCGTTGAACCTGGACTGGCGATTTGTTTCACATATGATAATAAACATGTTTCAGTGCCACTCTCCCATATCATCCCACCCTCGCCCTCTCCCACAGAGTCCAAAAGACGTTCCATACATCTGTGTCTCTTTTGCTGTCTCGCATACAGGGTTATCATTACCATCTTCCTAAATTCCACATATATGCGTTAGTATACTGTGTTGGTGTTTTTCTTTCTGGCTTACTTCACTCTATAATAAGCTCCAGTTTCATCCACCTTATTAGAACTGATTCAAATGTCTTCTTTTTAATGGCTGAGTAATACTCCATTGTGTATGTGTACCACAGCTTTCTTATCCATTCATCTGCTGAAGGACATCTAGGTTGCTTCCATGTCCTGGCTATTGTAAACAGTGCTGCAATGAACATTGGGGCACATGTGTCTCTTTCAGTTCTGGTTTCCTCAGTGTGTATGCCCAATAGTGGGATTGCTGGGGCGAATGGCAGTTCTATTTCCAGTTTTTAAAGGAATTTCCACACTGTTCTCCATAATGGCTGTACTAGTTTGAATTCCCACCAACAGTGTAAGAGGGTTCCCTTTTCTCCACACCCTCTCCAGCATTTATTGTTTATGAACTTTTGGATAGCAGCCATTCTGACTGGCGTGAAATGGTACCTCATTGTGGTTTTGATTTGCATCTCTCTGATAATGAGTGATGTTGAGCATCTTTTCATGTGTTTGTTAGAGATTTGTATGTCTTCTTTGGAGAATGTCTGTTTAGTTCTTTGGCCCATTTTTTGATTGGGTAGTTTATTTTTCTGGACTTGAGCTGCAGGAGCTGCTTGTATATTTTTGAGATTAATTCTTTGTCAGTTGCTTCATTTGCTATTATTTTCTCCCATTCTGAAGGCTGTCTTTTTGCTTAGAGTTTCCTTTATTGTGCAGAAGCTTTTAATTTTAATTAGGTCCCATTTGTTTATTTTTACTTTTATTTCCATTACTCTGGGAGGTGGGTCATAGAGGATCCTGCTGTGATTTATGTCAGAGAGTGTTTTGCCTATGTTTTCCTCTAGGAGTTTTATAGTTTCTGGTCTTACATTTAGATCTTTAATCCATTTTGAGTTTATTTTTGTATATGGTGTTAGAAGGTGTTCTAGTTTCATTCTTTTACAAGTGGTTGACCAGTTTTCCCAGCATCACTTGTTAAAGAGATTGTCTTTTTCCATTGTATATTCTTGCCCCCTTTGTCAAAGATAAGGTGTCCATAGGTGTGTGGATTTACTCTCTGGGCTTTCTGTTTTGTCATCTACAAACAGTGAGAATTTTACTTCTTCTTTTGCAATCTGGATTCCTTTTATTTCTTTTTCTACTCTGATTGCTATGGCCAAAACTATGTTGAATAGTAGTGGTGAGAATGGGCACCCTTATCTTGTTCCTGACTTTAGGGGAAATGCTTTCCGTTTTTCACCATTGAGGATAATGTTTGCTGTGGGTTTGTCATATATAGCTTTTATTATGTTGAGGTATGTTCCTTCTATTCCTGCTTTCTGGAGGGTTTTTTTTTTTTTTAATCATAAATGGATGTTGAATTTTGTCAAAGGCTTTCTCTGCATCTATTGAGATGACCATATGGTTTTTATTTTTTAATTTGTTAATGTGGTGTATTACATTGATTAATTTGCAGATATTGAAGAATCCTTGCATCTCTGGGATAAAGCCCACTTGGTCATGATGTATGATCTTTTAATATGTTGTTGGATTCTCTTTGCTAGAATTTTGTTAAGGATTTTTGCATCTATGTTCATCAGTGATATTGGCCTATAGTTTTCTTTTTTTTTTGTGGCATCTTTGTCAGGTTTTGGTATTAGGGTGATGGTGGCCTCATAGAATGAGTTTGGAAATTTACCTTCCTCTGCAATTTTCTGGAAGAGTTTGAGTAGAATAGGTGTTAGCTCTTCTCTAAATTTTTGGTAGAATTCAGCTGTGAAGCCATCTGGTCCTGGGCTTTTGTTTGCTGGAAGATTTCTGATTGCAGTTTCAATTTCTATGCTTGTGATAGGTCTGCTAAGATTTTCTGTTTCTTCCTGGTTTAGTTTTGGGAAGTTGTACTTTTCTAAGAATTTGTCCATTTCTTCCAAGTTGTCCATTTTATTGGCATATAGTTGCTGATAGTAGTCTCTTATGATCCTTTGTATTTCTGTGTTGTCTGTTGTGATCTCTCCATTTTCATTTCTAATTTTATTGATTTGATTTTTCTCTCTTTGTTTCTTGATGAGTCTGGCTAATGATTTGTCAATTTTATTTATCTTCTCAAAGAACCAGCTTTTTGCTTTGTTGATTTTTGCTATGGTCTCTTTTGTTTCTTTTGCATTTATTTCTGCCCTAATTTTTAAGATTTCTTTCCTTCTGCTAACCCTGGGGTTCTTCATTTCTTCCTTTTCTTGTTGCTTTAGGTGTAGAGTTAGGTTATTTATTTAACTTTCTTTTTTTTTTTTTTTAAGGTATGCCTGTATTGCTATGAACCGTACCCTTAGCACTGCTTTTTCAGTGTCCCACAGGTTTTGGGTTTTTGTATTTTCATTCATTTCTATGCATATTTTGATTTCTTTTTGATTTTTGGTGATTTGTTGGTTATTTAGCAGCGTGTTTTCAGCCTCCATATGTTGGAATTTTTAATAGTTTTTCTCCTGTAATTAAGATCTAATCTTACTGCAATGTGATCAGAAAAGATGCTTGGAATGATTTCAATTTTTTTGAATTTACCAAGGCTAGATTTATGGTCCAGGATGTGATCTGTCCTGGAGAAGGTTCCATGTGCGCTTGAGAAAAAGGTGAAATTCATTGTTTTGGGGGTGAAATGTCCTATAGATATCAATTAGGTCTAACTGGTCTATTGTATCATTTAAAGTTTGTGTTTCCTTGTTGATTTTCTGTTTAGTTGATCTGTCCATAGGTGTGAGTGGGGTGTTAAAGTCTCCCACTATTATTGTTAATTTCCCCTTTCATACTTGTTAGCATTTGTCTTACATATTGCGGTGCTCCTATGTTGGATGCATATATATTTATAATAGTCATATCTTCTTCTTGGGTTGATCCTTTGACCATTATGTAGTGTCCTTCTTTGTCTCTTTTCACAGCCTTTGTTGTAAGTCTATTTTGTCTGACATGAGTATTGCTACTCCTGCTTTCTTTTGGTCTCTATTTGCATGGAATATGTTTTTCCAGCCCTTCACTTTCAGCCTGTATGTGTCCTTTGTTTTGAGGTGGGTCTCTTGTAGACAACATATATAGGGGTCTTATTTTTGTATCCATTCAGCCAGTCTTTGTCTTTTGGTTGGGGCATTCAACCCATTTACATTTAAGGTAATTATTGATAAGTATGATCCCATTGCCATTTACTTTATTGTTTTGGGTTTGAGTTTATACACCCTTTCTGTGTTTCCTGTTTAGAGAAGATCTTTTAGCATTTGTTGGAGGGCTGGTTTGGTGGCGCTGAATTCTCTCAGCTTTTGCTTGTCTGTAAAGCTTTTGATTTCTCCTTCTTATCTGAATGAGATCCTTGCTGGGTACAGTAATCTGGGCTGTAGGTTATTTTCTTTCATCACTTTCAGTATGTCCTGCCATTCCCTCCTGGCCTGAAGAGTTTCTGTGGAAAGATTAGCTGTTATCGTTACGGGAATCCCTTTGTGTGTTATTTGTTGTTTTTCCCTTGCTGCTTTTAATATTTGTTCTTTGTGTTTGAGCTTTGTTAACTTGATTAATATGTGTCTTGGGGTGTTTTGCCTTGGATTTATCCTGTTTGGGGAATCTCTGGGTTTCTTGGACTTGGGTGATTATTTCCTTCCCCATTTTAGGGAAGTTTTCAACTATTATCTCCTCAAGTATTTTCTCATGGTCTTTCTTTTTGTCTCCTTCTGGGACTCCTATGATTTGAATGTTGGGGCATTTAACATTAACCCAGAGGTCTCTGGGATTGTCTTCATTTCTTTTAATTTGTTTTTCTTTTTTCCTCTCTGTTTCATTTATTTCTACCATTCTATCTTCTACCTCACTAATCCTATCTTCTGCCTCCGTTATTCTACTGTTGGTTCCCTCCAGAGTGTTTTTGATCTCATTTATTGCATTATTCATTATATATTGACTCTTTTCTATTTCTTCTAGGTCCTTGTTAAACCTTTCTTGCATCTTCTCAGTCCTTGTCTCCAGGCTATTTATCTGTAACTCCATTTTGTTTTCAGAATTTTGGATCATTTTCACTATCATTATTCAGAATTCTTTATCAGGTAGATGCCCTATCTCTTCCTCTTTGGTTTGGTTTGGTGGGCATTTATCCTGTTCCTTTCCCTGCTGGGTGGCCTTTCTGCATTCTGGCAGTTCGTGGTTCCTCTTTATTGTGGAGTTTCCTCCACAGTTGTGGGTGGGGTTGGGCAGGTGGCTTGTCAAGGTTTCCTGGTTAGGGAAGCTTGTGTCGGTGTTCTGGTGAGTGGAGCTGGATTTCTTCTCTCTGGAGTGCAATGAAGTGTCCAGTAATGAGTTATGAGATGTCAGTGGGTTTGGAGTGACTTTGGGCAGCCTGTATACTGAAGCTCAGGGCTATGTTCCTGTGTTGCTGGAGAATTTGCGTGGTATGTCTTGCTGTGGAACTTGTTGGCCCTTGGGTGGTGCTTGGTTTCACTGTAGGTATGGAGGCGTTTGATGAGCTCGTATCAATTAATGTTCCCTGGAGTCAGGAGTTCTCTGGCATTCTCAGGGTTTGGACTTAAGCCTCCTGCCTCCTTTCAGTCTTATTCTTACAGTAGCCTCCAGACTTCTCCATCTCCTTTTGAAGACAGTGGGCTGCTTTTCTGGGTGCCTGATGTCCTCTGCCAGCATTCAGAAGTTGTTTTGTGGAATTTACTCAGTGTTAAAATGTTCTTTTGATGAATTTGTGGGGAGAAAGTGGTCTCCCTGTCCTATTCCTCCACCATCTTAGGATCGCCCCTACGACATCCTTATATGTAGAATTTAAAAGGAAAATCATTACCTTTAGAATAACATGTAAACTTTGCTTTCATCTACCATTTCTCTTTTCCCTTTCTCTTCCTCTAAATATCTTTGATAGTTAGAAAAATTTTCATTTCTCTTTGTGAACAACTCAGAGCCTGAAAGAATTCGCCTTCATTATTGTAGTCATTCAGTCTCTGCCTTTACTGCATCAGCCTAGTTTCAGTTTGGATGGCAAGGAGACAGAGCATTGACTCTTCACTCAGTCTGAAAAGAACAGAAAATGAAAACTAAGAAAACTTTATCTGTTAAAAAACTGTGCCTGAGATAAATGGTTCATGACTTTAGAACAGAGGGTGGCAATTCAGATTTGGAAGGGAATGAGGCAGTTTTCACCAGTGAAAAGCACGATTTGCTGTGAATCCCTGTATGCCCCAAGCAGTTAATTTCTGCACTGCTGCTGCTAAGTCGCTTCAGTCATGTCTGACTCAGTGCGACCCCATAGACGGCAGCCCACCAGGCTTCCCTGTCCCTGGGATTCTCCAGGCAAGAACACTGGAGTGGGTTGCCATTTCCTTCTGCAATGCATGAAAGTGAAAACTGAAAGTGAAGTTCCTCAGTGGTGTCCGACCCTCAGCAACCCCATGGACTGCAGCCTTCCAGGCTCCTCCGGCCATAGGATTTTCCAGGCAAGAGTCCTGGAGTGGGGTGCCATTGCCTTCTCCGAATTTCTGTACTAGTAAAAGTGAAATAAATGACAGTACCTTGTAGGCTGTTTGAGGATTAAATGAGATAACCCATGTAAAAGTGCTGCACAGTGCTTGGCACTGCACTCTACAAACACTAGTTGTTGCTACCACCATCATCTCATTTACTGTGCCATCCAGGGCTTGCTTGATTGCCCTTCAGTAGTGAGTTCATATCATTTACCCTCCATGAATTAGTTTCGGGACACAGTTTCCACATTTGGACAGCACCAGGGGAAGTTTTCTTTTGGTACCAAATTGAAATCTGCCTCCCTGTAATATTTCACTAGCTCTAGTTCTCTTAGTGTAGGAAGAAAAGCCAAAAGAGTGTGAGAAAAAGCTTTGTTAGACTATCGGGATCAACTCTTCCTAGCCTGGCATACTTTTCCTAGCTGGTTTTGCCATGTTTCCCTGTGATTCTTGGCCCTCTGCCAGCTCTTCCCAAGTCTGTCTCTTGTCTTTCTGGACAAAGTACATACTGCTGAGCAAAGCCATGTTCCCTGGAAAGACAGATGGAAGTGAAAGTGAAGTTCTTTCATGTCGTTTAGGCCACTCAGCACTAAATCCTTTGCTCTCTTTTAGGGCCTACCAATTTTCCTGCATACCTGCTAGCTTTCATGATTGTTTTCTCAGTACATGAAAACGTTTCTAAGTAATCCAATACTGCGGGAGAATTTACGGTATGTTTGCCATGTGTACATTAGAGATACCCTGCATCTGAAGATTGCTGAGAATGGGCTGAATGGAGAGGAATTTTGCTCAGGAAGCAGCACCCTGGGTGGAGTGGCACTTTTACATATGAGCAATTAGAAAAGAACATAGAAAACTGGAGTCCTCTAGACATAGCTTTGGCTGGCCTTTACCAGTTAGAACTCTGTAATCTGGGATATGTTCCTTAACTTCTCCAGGCCTCGGTGTTCTCAGATACAAAAACTGCTATGGTAATGCCTACCTTGTAAGACTGTCGTGAGGATCTTTGAGCAGACACATGTGAAGGGCTCCGCATATAATAGACACATTGTTAGCCCAGTAAACCGCGAGAGTGGTTGTTTCCTAAGCCATTCTGTGCTACAGGGAACATTCCTCTGAAAGGGATGTTCACATGTGAACCCAGGCCTGAGACAGTTTTTCAGTCATCAGACACACACAGACATGAATACCTACTTTGTACACAGCATTGTGCTGGGTGTAAGAGAGTCAGCCATGAATGAAGAATTTTTCTGCCCTGATGCTCACTCAGTGGAAGACAAAGGAAATTAAAAGAACCCCAGTGCCCCTACAGTGTGATACATTCTATGATGGCAAGTATATGAGAATGTTTTGGGGTCAGAGAACAGGAGAGACAGACTTTGCTAATTCGGCTAGACTGGTAGAGGCAGCAGTTGATACTCTTTCAGGTTATACTTCTGAATTCTCAGAGTCATTAAGAAAAACGTTTATTATGGAAAGTGTCAAGCTTGTACAAAAGTAAAAATATATAATGAACACCCCCCACCCACCCACCCCCCCGCCCCCCACCACGTACCTACCACACAGCTTCAAAAGTTGTAAGTTTGTGTCCAGTCTTGCCTTCTTCTGTACATTCATACACCTATTCTCACTGACCTCAGATTATTTTGAAACTAATTCCAGTCATCATATCATTTGATCTGTAAATATTTAGTATGTATTTCTAAAGGACTGCTGCTGCTGCTGCTAAGTCGCTTCAGTCGTGTCCGACTCTGTGCGACTCCATAGACGGCAGCCCACTAGGCTCCTTTGTCCCTAAAGTACTAGGATTTTTAAAAACACAGCTGCAGTAGGGTCACTTTATTTAAAGTTCATCTTTTTTCTTTGTTAAACCTTTTTGTCATCCAAATTATAGGTGTTTTAGGTACAGCACTGGGTCGTGGATTGTGGATATTATGAGGAAAGCCTGAATTTAGGGCCATAGGTAAATCATTATATGAACAGTTAAAGTTTTAAAAATTCTTTATCATTTGAAAGTAAATAAATTTATATATTAAAAAAATTCGGGGACTTCCCTGGCAGTCCATTGGTTAAGACTCCATACTTTCACTGCAGAGGGCACTGGCTTGCTCCCTGGAGGAGGGACTAGGATCCCACATGCCACACGGTGCCACACAAAAATAATTTGTTTCATGTCAGGTGACCTGACTTTTGGTTTTGGAAATTGGATCATCCTTTGTAAAGATATAATTGCCCTTTGAAATATGCTCCTTTCTTTTGGATTAGAAAGTTTGTAAATAGGTTTCTCTGGTGTCAGCTTAGCATTGGGATACTTTTTAAACTGAAAATTAAAGCACAGTTTAAGTTTTCTAGTGTTCCTTCTTAGAAGAAGAAATAAAAACCTACCTGATGGAGTACACTGTATCAGAACTGGAGAAAATGTGGACTAGCGTTGCCCAGCTAAGTTTATCAAGTTAAATTACAGGGCAACTCTTTACAAAATGTTGAGAAAATAAGTGGTGGTTTTTTTGCTCTCTCTCTTTACTGGGGCTAAACATTTCTAGTGTGGGGCTAAACCTTTCTACTGTGGAATGATTTTTCTTACTCTTCCATGAGCAAGAATATTATTGAATAAAAAGTCAAATTCCTATGAAAAATGCAGAGTGTTTATGTTTTTGTTATGATAGTTAGAAATACCAGATTGTGGTTGAAGGTGTCAAGTAGTTAAGGCTAAAAATTTGAAGTAATATTTGATGTTGTAAAAATTGTGTGGGTTTCTTTTCTCTTTCCTTCACAGTTTTGAAGAACCTACCTTGTAAACATAGTGATAAAATGCCAGGAATATTAGGACTTTAAGGAAATAATAGAGCCTATTATTTAAACTACAATATAAAAGGCAATTATATTGATGAAGAGCTACATGGTCTTTGTGTGTGTGAATAAACTTGGCCTGTGTTCAGCTTCTATTTGTTCTTCTGGCATAAACACATATTGTGTGTGATTCCAGTTTAATGGGGACCCGTTTGTATGCCAAGCAGCTGCATTTTAGGACCTATTGCGTGATTTCATAGCTCTCTGAAAATTGGTTCTATTCAGAACAAGAGATAGAAGAGGAGAAGGGGGGTGCTGTGGGGGTGGGGGGAGAGCTTCAACACACAATCATTTCTTTTCAATTGGAGCCAGAAAGGTTGATGACAACATGACCATTGTGTTATAATGATAAGACCACTACGGCATCTGTACCTCTCATCAAGGCTTTCACACAGCAGCAGATACAATTTAATTCACTGCTCTGTCAGCAGCGCTGATACCATTATGCCGTCTGTCTCCACAGTTATAATCACTGTCCTCTGAGAAATGCAGTTGAAATGATCTTGAGCAGTCAAAGAAACTCTCAATTAAGGCTGCCACTTCCAATGTGTCAGATTGTGTCTTATGCACTTGGTACAATTTTCACTTCCAATCCTGTTTATTTACAATGTCTACCAGTAATTACGCTTAACGTGTCATTTAGTGAGGGGGCCCCTGCCAAGCCGATTGTTGGGTGCTGCTGTACCATTGAGTGGGAGTTTCTCGAAGTCACTGCCATCAGCAGCTTTTAGGCCCTGATGGGATGCAGTAGTAATGTTGATAATGCAAGTATCGTGCTCATCAAGTCATAATTAGATGCCACTCAAATGTGCCACTTGTAATAACAGTGTTGATTCATGTTTTTCTCGGTGACTGCAACTACTAATTAGTTAAGTGGTTTTTGGTTGGCCTGCATTTGCTGCGGATCATTATTACTCCTGAAAAAATGTCAAGGTTAGAGATGTTTCTGGCCATTTAGTGCTGCTTTATGAATTTGAATATTAACATAATAAGAACTTTGGATGGACTTAGGAAGTAATACATTTTTGTATTTAATTTGGAGAGAAATTTTCCCCCTGAGTTTAATCATAATTGCAGGTTAATTAAGCTTAAATGAAGCAAAAGTAATCTCTCTTTGTGTTATGTGAGCCCAGTGCTTTTTCCCTAACTTTGTTGGGTTTCACGTTTCGGTGACCTTAATTTTTCTTTTTTTAAGCCAAACAAATATCAATAAATATACATGTCTACAGTTAAGTTTGAGGTTTTGAGCGTTTTCAACTAGAATTATGGGTGAAAGGATTTGGCATTTTTCTTACTTGATCTTCAAAGTATAACTCAAGTTCTAAATTATTTTGTACTTTTGAATCTCATTTATATAAACCAGCCACCAAGAAGTCTGAGAATTGCTGTTTTTAAAACATTGGTTAAACATCAAGTTTGTTATTTTTTAAATCTTCGTGACAGTCTGTGATGTGAGAAGCAATTTGTTACCATCAACTTTTGTCATCACTTAGTGCAAAAATCTTGGTATAGTTTTCTGCCCTGGAGTTTATGAAATACTTTATCAGTAATAAAGGCTACTATTGAAATGCTCAATTTAGTTAAGCTGTCACATTATTCTAGTTATGAAATCAATATGTAAGATTTATTTTTAAACATTTCTCTTTAGCTAATTTTCCTGAGAAGGTGCATAAGTTATATTCTGCTAAGAAAAGGAAATAATATATGCCACTTTTAATTTATGAGAGGTTCTTTTGTTTAAATTAGCAAACATGTCTATAGTTATATAGACAGCTACATAGAAAAGAGACTCAAAAATTCTCAGTAGCTTTCCTAAAATGTGTGTAATAGCCATAAAAGTTCTTTGTTGTCTTTTTTCTTTCTACATTCAAATATTAGCTAAGATTTAATCAGAGCAGCATCTTCAACATTTTTTTTTTCCATGATAGCTAACGGTCTGGCCAGCTAAAGAATTACAGTATTCTTAATCATGGGACAAGATGTGTGGGCTTTTGGAATAGCTGACTAATCTCTGAATGCTAAGACTTTCCCCCCCTCATTCCTAGTTTCTCACATGGTTATAGAGGAAGTGAATTTTATGCAGAACCATCTTGAAATAGAGAAGACTTGTCGAGAAAGTGCTGAAGCTTTGGCAACAAAGGTGAGACATTTCATATAAAGGAATTCTACCTGCGCTTTTAAAGTTCAACTTGCTTTTCTACATAGTGACCTCTATTTTCTTCTGCTTTTCTAGCTCTCTAATCAGTTGATTCTGATTCTCATCAGAGGTCTCAGAATCCTGAAATGTGATTATGTAAATATCTGTCTTAATGCCAAGATTATTTCGATTATAAAAAAAAAGAAGTGTTTGTATATGTGTATCGCAGTATTTCTCTGTGTGTGTGATTTTTGCCTATGCAAATGTTCCCAGAGTGGTCTGTTGAACTCGACTTTCCTGATGTCTGTGCTTTTGGTTAAAATGCTAACCAAGTTTAAAACTAACTGAAAGTGGCATAAAAGAGCAATGAGTGTTTCCTGTTTGAATCAGATGAAAAAGTCAGCCTCAGACTGTACATTTCAGGTGATTATTTGTGAAAGCAGAGAGAGGGCATGCTAAAGGTGACCTCCAGTGCACCACTGATTGCTTCTAGCTGATGAATTTACCAAGTGTGTAATTTTCTATATTCTGTCTCATCAGAAGTACATTATTATTAAGGAATATTTTTTTATCTCTGTCTTACGTATTTTGGGTTGGGCAAAATGCATCTGAACCACTTCATCAGAAAATGGATTACAGCGATTTTCAGCCAGATTTCATTAGTGATGCTGGTTTTGTTTCTTTCCCCTCTCCACTGTCACCTACCTCCATAGTGTTTCTTCGGATGCACCTGAAATTCTATACATCAGGCAGTCAATCAGTCAATTTAATCTATGTGCATTAGCATTGTGCTTGCTGGAGGTATTTGCTTAATTGTTTGCATAACGACACTACATTAGAATTCATAAGCTATGCAGGCAGAACCTAAGTAAGTATATTAATGTGTGTATATAGCTTCTCTTCCATTATTTGTCCAAAGAATCTATAGCAGTAGAGGCTGTTGCTTAAAAAGAATGATAACATGGAGGTTCTATTCTGTATATCTCTAGTGTTCACAGGTTCATAATACTGTTTGAATTTCTTTTCATTTCCTTTTCTTCTTTTGGGCCAAGTAGGAAAAATGCATTTGGAGCATACTAGCTATTCTGAATCTTGTAGTGGCTAAGGATAGTTTCTGCATTTTCTCTTGTTTTTAACAAGTATTCCTGTTGCTATAGTACATCCACAGTGAGAACCCTATCACTCAGGACTGGCAGTTTATGGAAAACAATGGTTTGGGAGGCAGTATATACAGGTTTTATTACCAATTATATAATTTTGGACATACGTGACTTTGACCAGGTTAATTCTGTTCCCTAGACAGATTTTGTCTCATCTTAAATGACAGGATAACCTTGCATTAGGGCTAAAGTGAAAATGGGACAGACTTTGTTTATGATAACTTTAATCATTGGTCCCCTTAAAAATTATTTTATTATTTCCCCCCTTTTGTATTTAACAGTTGGTTTTGAGTGGAAGAATTCATGAATCTAACCTGCAATTATCATGTCATAATTTTCAAGGTAGACCAGGATTGATTTCTTAAGAATATCCAGACCCACTGCTCTAGGAGTATGGCCCAGGCATGTGAATGTTAAAAAGTTGCCAGGTGACTGTATAGTCATCCCTGGTTATGACAGTGTGTTACTAATCTCTGGGGTCATTTTTACAGTTTAGTATTGATAATGGAACCCTTAACGTAAAGTTTGTCTTCTTAAGAAGCCCTTTTGAAAATGGACAAACAGTTTATTTTTGACGCTACAGTGTACTTTAGGATACAGTGTATGTGGACTTCAGAATAAAAACCAAAAAAATCTATTCGATTAAATGCTGTCAATATGCTTATTAGATGTGAAAGAAGCTACAGCTTTGAATACAAAGTTTGGAAGCCTCATTATTAATCAATAAGTGAAAGTAACACATCCTGATTTAAGTATTAATTATCATTTTTGAAAATAGTTTTCATTTTCTAAAAAGCAAAGTTTCTGTAAGTTCTTATTTTTCTAAGTCTTTGCTCTCAAATTAACGGCAATAGGATGTTTAATTCTTATGATGCAATTTGCATTATTTCCTTAGAAGCAAATATGGATGCTTTGCTTTGCTGAAATGTGAAAGTTAAATAGAATATAGACCAGTTATTCAAACTGTATGATCCAAGTCTGTTTAACATGCTTATTTTGTATCTTTAACTATCCATTAAACTGTGCTCTATATAAAAGCCCTCTTTAAATTTGAATATAGCATAAGGTTCTGTTCCTGTAGGGTTATGAAAGGTCTGTTTTTGCCTACTAACTTAGAAAGTTCTGAAACAGAAGTAGCGTGCATTAACCTATATAACCTGATGGCTAATAACTACAGTGACATTGTTTAGCTTAAATTTGTGAGTTCAGAATTCTCAAAAATTTCTACTTCATATGGTCATAAGATTTCATGTGTATAAATCTTGTATTTTCTTCTTTCAGAATATGAAAATGATGTTTCCAGAGAAGACTTTTGAAATTATGTTTGGTTTTTTTCTTGAGAAAGTAACTTTGTTGAATAGAGTAATTGAATTACAGCCAAATAGCTGGTAGATATTGGTGCCTAGTTTGATAGGCGCATTAAACTCTTTTGAGAGCAGAACTGTTAACTGTAACGTTATCAAATGTTACTTTGATGGTGGCCTGGGAAGTAATATGTTAAGCATCAGATGGCAAAAATGAGTATTTTCAGTTTTTCATGAATCCTAGGGAAAGGAACATTGTATAGATAAATGCCTTGGTTGAAGAATACTAGCTTATAAATGATTTCTAGAGGAAAATTAATTAGTAACAAAATTAATCTCTTTTGTTACTATTAGCTAATATTTGTTGAATTTTTACTGTAAGTCACTTACTATGTTAAATGCTTTATATATAATATGTCATTTAATCTGCATATTATGGGATGGAGACTATTTTAATCCTTAGTAGCTAATGAGAAAACTGACACTGAAAGATTATTCTAGAGGCAGAGACAGAATTTGATTGCAGATTATGTTCTTAGCTCTGCTATAATACTGGTGCTGCTAATTGTGTAGAAATATATACCCAAGTACTGCATTCCTGCATGTCAATTATTCTTAGTGTTGATGTTCATTTGAATCACCTGGGAAGCCCTGAAGAAGTACTATGCTGGACTCTGTTGCCAGAGATTTTTGGCCTGGTGGGAGGGCCTACTTCCTCAGGCCAAATATGGGAAGTTTTTTTTTTTTTTTTTTAAACTCTACAGATTGTAATGTGCTGAGCTGGGAATCATTTGTTTATTAGGAGGCAGAATTACAAATTAGCTCTTGAGTTTTTCCGCTCTTTTCTTAAATTGTTCTCTTTTCCCTGCATTCTGAAAAGATATCCTTTGAGAATTGACAGTGATCCTTGAGCCTCTAGTGCCGTGCTCTAGCATTCATGGTTCAAAGAAGCCACAGCAGTGCTTACTTGAATTGTCCATCTGAAGGAAGAGAGACTGGAAAATCATAGGTCTCTTATCATATTTCTGATCCTCTCCTGTAATATGGAGAGCTAGAAGGTGGAGCTGTGTCTGGGGACTGGGAGTAAAAGTCTGTGCCTGATTCCTTGAATGGATCTCACCAGCCTTCCCAGGAAGAATCCAGGAAAGGGTTCATAGCCATTCCTGAGTGATCCTTCCTGATTCCCCCAGAGAGGTCAGGGAACCTCTTGTGTTCCAGACCTTGCTAGTGAATGGGCTGGGCTTTCTCTGAGAAATCCTGAGGGGTCCTAATCATGACAAATGAAGGACCAAAGCCAGACAAGTGCCATGCTAAACATCTTATTCTAGTGTAAGGTTTACATAGAGAAAGGCCTTTAGTGTTCTGGTGAATTATTTCTACTTGTATTTATATTCAGTGTGAGTTATTAAATTCAGAACTTGTTTTGATGGCCAACAGTCCTTACTAAATGCAAGCACATTTCTGTATCTTACATTTTATACTAGAGAAAGCAATCTACTAAACACTTCCTACTTAAATAAGAGAAGATCTTTCATATTTGAGTGTTGGGAATAAAGCAAAACTATATTTTCCTTCAGTGGACTTTGGATCAGCTTTAGTCTTTGTGTGTGCTTTGTACTAACATTTATACGCACATGAATACAGGAGCTAAAGAAAGTAATGATAATTAATAACCAACTCATTTTTTACATAAAGGGCATGCTAAATACATCAATGAATTAGGTTTGCTTAATCTGCAATGACATAGAGATAATAGAAACATATCTTGAACTTTCTTCTATTGTGTATTATTAGAATTCTAGGGATAGACAGAAACACGTTTTAAATTAGTTTAAGCAAGAAAAGGGGGAAAAAGTAAGAGTTTGTTCAGAGGGATACTGGAGAATCCCATAGAATCCATGAGCTAGTTGCATTTTAGGAATGGGCTGGAACCCTGTGGGAAACCCCGTGTCTGTTGCTTTTCTCTGTCGCTGTGCACATTGGCTCCCTTTTGGCCTTGCTGCAGACAGCCTTTCTCTATTCCTCAGGTGAGTAGTATGGAGTGGTTGCCAGTAGCTACTGTACATCCAGACACATGGACAGGAGTTCCTGTCCAGGAGAACAGGAATTGCTTTGGGAGAACTTGCCTGTTCCAGAAATTATGTGGAACACGAAGAGGCAGTGGCAGTGTCTTGAAAACAGGGAGAGCGGGACAAACATATAAAAGGTGTTCACAGCACAGCATCAAACCAAATGAAGTGTCTTAAATTAGGACTATTAATGACTGGATAAATTGAAATTTGATATCATCTATTCTGGTGTTTTATCTTAATTCTTCTTGTATTTATCCGTTATAACTAGCATTTTCACATGCTGTAAGGCATAGTCTTACTTAATTAGTTTAATGTTAAAAAGTATAAATAAAATAATATTTAGTGACTCTTCTGTTTCATGCTGTGAATGTTGATGAATGTGTAGACAAAAAGACACTTAATTTGACTGTTGTACAAAAACCCAAGACACTCATTTGCTATTAAAATAACTGTCTTTATATTTGCCTTAGTTAAATAAAGAAAATAAAGCATTGAAAAGAATCAGCATGTTATACATGGCCAAGCTGGGGCCAGATGTAATAACTGAGGAGATTAACATTGATGATGAAGATTCAGCCATGGACCCGGAGGATGTTGCCAAGACTTGTGTCTCAGTACAGTGTCAGAAGCAGATCAAAGGTAGGATTCCTGGCTTAATTATTGAACATGGTTTTGACTCCTATTAGGATGATGCTTCTCAACCCTGGTTGCACATTGAAATTACATAAGGATTTCAATAAATACTGATGCCTGGGTCCTTTTTGGGAAAAAAAATTCTGATTATTTGTCCCAGAGGGTAGTCTGATTGAGAATCATGATGACTGTAGCTTTATGAGTTACTTTCTTATTTGGGATTAAGTACTTTTGAAAGTGCCATCTTGATAGGAACAGTCAGTTAACCTATACATGTCTTAAAGATAGGACTGTGTGTTAAGATATTTTTGTTAAATGAATGAAAGAATGAATAAAAATTTATTTAGCCAACACCTTCTATTAGTTGGATTTCTCTGTTGAAATCTTTGTGGACGATAACCTCCCGAAATTGCTGTGTCTCTGCCCTCCAAGAACTTCTCCTAAGATTTAGGCAATGAACTAGAAGCAATATGTAGTATTAAGCAACTGTGTCGGTCCCCAAATGGTTCTATAAGACAAAACCACATACTACATCTGTGACGTACACATTAACTCTTTGAATAAATAAACACGCACATATAGTTTAGGATGTAGGAAAACAGTCTGGGGCTTGGTAATTATTGGAGAATTTTAACTTACTGTACCTGTCAAGAATAATATTTGTTGGTTCGACATATAAAACTTCAGTTGGAAATATAAAGAAGAAAGTAAAAAGAATGCCATTTTAACCCTGTATGTGCTCAATTGCTAAACTGTATTCAACTCTTGGTGATGCCATGGACTGACCACAGCCCGCCAGGCTCCTCTGTCCATGGGCTTTCCCAGGGAAGAATACTGGAGTATGTTGCCATTTCCTCCTCCAGGGGATCTTCCTGATCCTGTAATTGGACCTGCATTTCCTGCATCTCCTGCCTTGGCAGGGAGATTCCTTAACCACTGAGCCACCTGGGAAGCCCCCTTACCCTCTCACCTAAGGAAAAATTGTATTTATGTTGGCAGGAAAGTGGAGAGGAAGTTTAAAGGCTTTCCTTTTGTCTCTATTTCTCCATTCTGTTAGATCTTGAATAGTGTGGTCTTTGATTCTTTTTCAAGATTAGTCCAGCAGTGGAGAAAGTGGTTTTGAAATAAGTCTCTTGAGAGCCCCTTCATTAATCTGGGTTCATGTAAAAGTTTGATTTAATTTATTAGTAAATAACCACATAGAGCGTTTCTTATTGTCCTTGGAGAAGGGTAAGAAATTAAAAGCACTTAAAAGCTAAGTGGCAAAACCATGTGGGCCTGGGTATAAATTTAAGTACTGTGCTGGTGCATGGTTTTTTTTTTTAACATTTGAGTGGTAGAAGTAACTTTAATATAACACCAGAAGCTTTTGCACTTATAATGCCTAATATTTTCACTCTAGTAACACAGTTTTCAGTTAATCTCAATAATGTGAAATATGAAATAAATTAAGAAACAAAACACCCGCAACTCTGGAGAGAAAATTATTAGAATTAACCCTTTTTCAAAGAGGTTATATTTTGAGTCAGTTCAAATAATATTTAAGGGCTATAAATTGGCAGCACATCAGGATTTTTTTCTTTAAATCAAAATCTCCAAATTGTTAGCTGCCCCGTTTGTTTGTATTGCATTGTGACAAGAGCCCATGGCCATTATAAAATAAAAAGAAATTAGCACAGCGCCTTAATTTGTTTTGCTAAAAGCTTAAAAATCCTGCTTCTAAAATGCCAGACAGTTTCTAGAATATAGGTTTGCTACAATGCAGAGAAAACGTAATCTAGTACATTTAACATAGAATGCCTGATAGAAAATTTAAGAAACATAGCTATATTAGGGGTGGGGAACAAGTGAAATTTCCATTGTCTTTTGCTGCTTCCTTTTCCTTCTAATTGTTGAAAACCTTTGACAGTAAACTGCTCATGGACTGGTATTTTCAATTCTTCTGACAAGATTGATTTCTTCTTTTAAAAATAAGGCTTTATTTTTTTCTTTTAAATGCAGAACTTCGAGATCAAATTGTATCTGTTCAGGAGGAAAAGAAGATATTAGCCATCGAACTGGAGAATCTCAAGAGCAAACTTGTAGAAGTAACAGAAGAAGTATGTATCTTAGGCCCGAAAGGCAGGACCTTTAGTGTTTTAAGATGTTTGGGGACAGGTTGCATCAAAAACTTGCTGTTGGAAGCTAATTTCTGACATGAGAACCATGTACCAATTTTAATCTTCTCTTGTCCCCGCTATTCCAGACTTACAAAATGGTATAGAAAATAAGATCATAAGCATTCATGGGCCCATTCTTTAGCTCAAGAAATAATGTACTAAAATAGCATTGAAGTGTTTCCTGTTATCCCGCATGTTTCACTGTTTGCAGATTTGTGACAATGATACCTGCATCTGAAATCACTCACTGTTGCTGTTTGTGAAGAATGATTTTGCTTCTCTAGTCGAGGGCTAACTCAGTAGAGAAAGGCTCTCCTCCTCTGTACCTCCCAACACAGGCATATATGGTAGATGATAGAATGGGTTCAAGTGTGTATTTGGAGAATCGTTTTATTTTTTCTTCTGAATTGTCTGTAAAAGCAAGAGCACATACTTAGCCTTCTTTGCACGTGGCTTCAAGAATCTGCCTTTGCAGTCTTGATTTAACTTGTGTCAGTGGTTCTTAGAGTCGGTAGCCCAAGGTTTCCCAACTGATGTGTTGCCAGGGTCCAGCCCCAGTGGATCCAGGGGTTTCAAAGCGGGGACGGAGTCGGCAAGGAACAACTTATTTATTTAGGAATATAAAGAGAGATTAGGAAAGAATAGTGTAGTAGGAAAATTAGTGGAGAAAAGATGCTGAATAACTTGGTTTACGTGGAAAACCAATAAAGTTCCAAGACAAAGAACTTGCACCGTCTTCGTAGGCCACCAGCACCTGCTTAAATAGCAGAGGGTGCCCCGCCTTGGGCTCCCTCTTGCGTGGGTCTTAGAAGCCAGGGCAAATAAGTAGACACGGTGAGCCTCCATGGTCCAGATGGGAATTCAGCCAGAAAAGGGAGAAAAGAACGACATGGGGAAAGCCAAGCATCGGTGCCAGACCCACAACTTTATTTTCAAAAGCAGCTTATATACCCCAAGTTGTACATAGAGAAATAATGGAATATGCAGAGTTATGCAGGGGCAGCAATCCTGACCCTTATTGGGACCAGGCTTTCCTCTTGCATACCTTCCCATATACAAAAGGTCCCAGGTGGTCAGGGGGCCTGTTAACATTTTTATGGCTCTTTTCCTAGATGTCTATCAACCAGAAAACTCCTTTTCCCTTGAAGTGTTTTTTTCTTTAATCTGCATCACCCTCAAAGTACTACATAAAGTTCCATTCCTGTAGAACAAAGGTGTCGTGGGTCATAACAAAGAAAGTACTTAACTCAAAGGTCTAATTTTGCCAATGCCGGGGCTACTACCTGTTTCTTCTACATACAAACTATATCAACAAATAAAAGATAAGAAAATTTGGCAGCAAGTATTGGCTCAACAAATGAAACCCTTAATCAGTCCTACTCTAATGGTTTTGACTCCTCGGAAGCCCCTGCATTCCTTGGATGTTTTAAGCTTCCTGTGCCTCTCGAGGTCATCGTCGGAAGGCCGCAAACAATCACATGCGCAGCTGTAAGAGTCTGGCAGGCAGGCTAGAAAGCCATCAGAGGGGTTTTTGGATTGAAACTCTCTTATTATGCCCAGGAGATTTATTATCTAAAAGCTCTAAGTTAACTTTTTCCAGAAAAAGGTGGTGGGGGGACAGCCCCCTGTTAATGTCAGAAGAGTAGGTGGAAAGCATAACACGTAAAGCAGGCAGACTCTGGTTTTTGGAGGTAGATGCTCAGGAACAGGGGGTCTCCTGAGGCTCGATCCCACCTTTGTGTATGCCGAGCCTCCTTCCTCATGACCTTTGCCACTGGCAGAGTTCCTCATGCTGGCTCCTGGCAATGTGTTATAGCACCTTGATATCTTGCCAGTGATATCAAGTGTCCCAGGGTATTGATACCTTCAGTGAGCAGCCCCATCCAGTTCCCATACACATATTCTTAAGGACCAGAATGTGAAAAAGGTTGGGAAGCAGGGCCCATCTACCTCCCAGCCTCAGTTACTGTTTCAGTAAGTGTGAGTGGGAAGAAGGATAATGATATTTTGAAAGTACTGAGCAGGGTATGCCAGTTACTAATTTAAACAGAAAGCAACAGTATACTTTGTACTAAAAGAGACCAGTTCACAGACTCTCTGGAAGTGCTGATGGATTCCAGGGCCCTTTAGGACCATCATCTTAGCTTGTTTCTTGAGGGTTATCGTAAGAAAGAAAGACATTTTGATGCATTCCATTTCTCAGTTATTTACTGATGATTCTCTTCCCTCCCATTTAGAGGTATTATTGGAAGCCATTTCAGAAGTTAGTTTTTTTATGATTATTTCAGACATCTGAAAAGTATACACAAAGTAATGAGCATTCATATGCTGACCACGTAGTGCAGGACATAAAACATTAACATATGTTTGAAACCCATGTGTGTCTCTCCCTGAGTGCATTCTCCTGACTCCCTGCCCTGTCTCTCCAAGCAACCATTATTCTGAACTTGGTTTTTATGATTTCAGTGATTATATTTACGTATCTACTGCAATGACTAGTATTTTGAATGTTTTCAACTATATAAACTTGCTTCTTAAATTCAACATAGTGCTTTTGTGGTCTATCCACTTGCTATATGTAACTTTGCGTTCTTTTTTAGAACTTCACTGTGATATTCTCTTTTCCTGTGATGCCAAAAAGTATTTCAGAAATTGAAGTTTTTGGGGGAAGGTTTTCATATGTATTTTATTTAAGTCAAAAGTCAAAGCATTTTTTATTAAAAAAAATCTATGTATGTTTTACGTAAGCCAAATGTCATCAAAGTGTAAAATGAATGCCAAAATTTAATATTGTATCTCTGATTAAATGATTCAGGTATTTTTTGGGTGCAGTCTAGTTGGATTTTTCCTTTTGAAATGTCAATCATTTACGTTGGATAACTAGAACATTGCCATATTTAAGGAGCAATGCTAATGCTATTTGGAATATGTAAAGAAGTTCCAGATATATATCTTAAATTAAATAGATACGTTGAGGCTATAAAAATACTTCAATAAAAGCCTAACACAGTGAAGGCAATTATTGCTTTAATGTAGCATCATGTTGAAAATTGAACAGCAATTTAAGTTGCCCATCATCATGTCATGTTTTACAATTTTGGATGTTTTCTCCTCTCACAATATCACATTTTTAGGTAAATAAAGTTAAACAAGAAAAAGATGTTTTAAATTTGGAAGTTCTTGAACAGAGAAAAGTCTTAGAAAAATGCAATAGAGGTATGTGTTTCTAGTCTTTTCTTTCAAATCTGTAACATACTTTGTTTATATATATTTTGTATTATTTTATACCTGTGTCTTAAGAGTATTGTAGCAAAAGTTTTCTATATTGTGTCTTCTTAACGTCTACCAATGAGTCTCTCTCATTTCCTGTTCTTTTATCACCTAAGTTAGAGCCTGAGGAAATCTAAAAGTGCTTCTGCTTAAGGAATTCACAGCCCACTCGTTTTGAAACTTCAGACCTAAATCCTCTTTTGTCCTACATGTATCCTGGAACCATGGTCGTACTGGTATTTATGTATCTGGTAGGGCTATTCAGTAAACGTCTCCTCAGTCCAGCAGAGACTGGGATAGCTACATAAATACATGCAACATTAGATGATAAAATTTTAAATTAAGAGGAAAAGGAAATAGTTTCACCAGTACTGTCTAGATTCCATACACATATGTTAACATACAATATTTGTCTTTCTCTTTATGACTTACTTTGCCCTGTACAGTAGGCTCTGGTTTCATCCACCTCATTCAATTCAGTTCAGTCGCTCAGTTGTGTCCGACTCTTTGCAACCCCATGAATCACAGCACGTTAGGCCTCCCTGTCCATCACCAGCTCCCGGAGTTCACTCAGACTCACATTCATCGAGTCAGTGATGCCATCCAGCCATCTCATCCTTGGTCGTCCCCTTCTCCTCCTGCCCCCAATCCCTCCCAGCATCAGAGTCTTTTCCAATGAGTCAACTCTTTGCATGAGGTGGCCAAAGTACTGGAGTTTCAGCTTTAGCATCAGTCCTTCCAAAGAAATCCCAGAGTTGATCTCCTTCAGAATGGACTGGTTAGATCTCCTTGCAGTCCTAGGAACTCTCAAGAGTCTTCTCCAACAGCACAGTTCAAAAGCATCAATTCTTCGGCGCTCAGCCTTCTTCACAGTCCAACTCTCACATCCATACATGACCACAGGAAAAACCATAGCCTTGACTAGACGGAACTTAGTCGGCAAAGTAATGTCTCTGCTTTTGAATATGCTCATTAGGACTAACTAAAATGCATTCTTTTTTTTTTTTTTTAAAGCTGAGTAACTTTCATTGTATATATGTACCAAAATTTCTGTATCCATTTGCTGTGGAGATGCAGATATAGAGAACAGACTCATGGACACAATGTGGAAGGGGTGGGGGGCTAAGTCACTTTGTTCATGTCCGACTCTTTGTGACCCTGTGGCCCATAGCCCGCCAGGCTCCTCTGTCCATGGGATTCTCCAGGCAAGAACACTGGAGTGGGTTGCCATTTCCTTCTCCAGGGGATCTTCCCAATCCAGAGATTGAACCTGCATCTCTTATGTCTCCTGCATTAACAGGCAGTTTCTTTACCATTAATGCCATATGAGAGAGTGGCATGGAAACATATACATTACCATATATAAAATATAGTCAGTGGGAATTTGCAGTGTGACATAGGGAGCTCAAGCCCATGTTCTCTGGACCACCTAGAGCAGTGGGATGGGGTGGGAGTTGGCAGGGAGTTTCAGGAGGGAGGGGACATGGCTGATTCATGTTGATGTATGGCAGAAACCAGTACAGTGTTGTAAAACAAATGTCTTGCAATGAAAAATTTAAAGAAAAGAGGATATGGAAAAGAGGACAAAGGGAAAGTGAAAGTATGTGTTCAGATACAAAGTGCTTCCTTGTTCGAAGTCCTTGCACATTTCCTGCCTGTGTGCCTGCAGCCTGGCTGTGAGCTCTCTGGGAGCCAGAGCCATGAGAGATTCATGGTCTTTTCTGTGAATAACATAAAAGTTTACCTCTTCGTCAGGAGAAGCAGACCTGGTCTCATGGTGAGAAGGAACTTTCTTCTAGAGAAAATTCTGTGTCATTTGATTGTGTCATCCTAGTCATAAAGCATAGCATCTGCTCTCATGGTGCCGTTTCTTATGTCTCCGGGTTCAGGACAGAGGAGTTATGCCAAAGTGCAAACGAAATTCTCAAGGGGAGCAGGGCCTCTTCCTGTGCTTTTTGTCCTCCTTTTTCCCTTCAGCCGCTGTCTTTCCTAGATCAGAAACTACAACTCGAAAAGGAAGCCTTTCAGACCCAGGACCTTCCCTGTAGCTAGCGGTGGTGGTTCGCTATCTTTGTGTCATTCACGAATTGAGATTCTTTTCTTTTTAATGAATGAACTTACAGCTAAGTGTGGGAGACGCACTAGGCTGTAACATTTCCTTTGCTCTTTGTGCATTCAAGAAGATAGTATAGAAAAATTTTCAGCTGTGATGCACTGTGCTATTAACAGGGTTCTACAAAGGTTAGTATGATGGCCTTACCTTCAGGGAGCCCCCTATCAAGGAAGAGAGAGAGATTATGTAAATAAACACATGACCAGGACCAACCCAGTTTATTTCAGAATCTTAGAGGACCAGGACATGTGAAAATGCACTTTTTATCATAGGGTACTGGGCATAGGAAAGTCAATTATCTTGCCCAGGACTTCTTTTTTAAAAATAGGTTTGAGAATCATTTAGCTCTCAGGGACCTATAATTCACATCACAAACCACCACTTACATTGCTTCACTTGAGCAAGACTGTTAGTCTTTCCTCTGAGGAGGCGGTAGATTGACCGAGTACAAAGTTTGAAATTCTATGTCATTTACACAGCAAACCAGTTCTTAGTCAGTTAAGACTGAAGTGCCCCGGAGGAACAGCTTGTGAAAGCAGCCATTAAGAGAGCCTTTTTAAAGCATTTTATGGCTATGACTCAGCTCAGAGTTGAGAGTGCCTGGCCAGAATCTGATGGAGAGATCAATGTACTATCCACCCATGTGGTACCTAGTTGGTGATGACGCCATCACTCCCTCTGTCCCATCTATATCATTATTTAACAAAATGTCAAAAAGTAAGAAAGAATTCATGTTGCTCCTATTTGACAGGATATTCCCTTTGAAGGTTTCTACCCACAGGGATTCTTTAATTCAAAGCTCTGACTCTGGGTCTCTATAGATCTAAGGCTGTTTCTTTTCTTTATAAACATGGATAACACTTTGAAACAACTAATACACAAATACACACACACACACACACATTTTTCTTTTTATTCAGGTAACATACTTTTTTGGGTGGGAAGTATAAATGCATATTGGAAAAGGAAAAAACAATCTCAACTTTTATAGTCCAGGTAGGAGCACTGCTAACATTTTAGTGTTTATTCTTCTGGGAGAGGAAAGGAGGGGAGGGACAATTTACAGGTAGGGGACTAAGAGGTACAAACTATTATGTATAAGATAAGTTGCAAGGATATGTTGTGTAACACAGGAAATATAGCCAGTGTTTTATAACTATAAATGGAGCATAACCTTTAAAAATTGTGAATCACTATACTGTACACCTGTAACATAATTTTATGCATCAACTATATTTCAGTCAAAAAGCCTATATATAAAGGTTATATTGTGTGTTAAATATATTTGTAATATATATGGAGTACCAAGAAAATACCAACAAAAGGGATAGTCTTTTTATCCATTGGTACTTTACAAGGCATATAAAGGTTATATTGTGTGTTAAATAGATTTGTAATATATATGGAGTACCAAGAAAATACCAACAAAAGGGATAGTCTTTTTATCCATTGGTACTTTACAAGGCCCTGAACATCAATCTCTATTTGTATTTCTTCATTGAATTTTTATCATAGTTTTTATTTGTAGTTCTTCAGATATGTATATATCTCTGAACAGCATATTGTTTAATTTTGCATGAACTTGATATATATGCTGTCATTTTGCCTGTGTCCTGCAACTTTTTGCATTTGTGAGGTTCATCCATATTAAAGGGTTTTACTGTGGTATGTTTCTTTTCACTGCTGTATAATATTTCATTTGATGTCTATACCAAAATTTGTTTATCCAGTATCCAGTTGGTGGATGTTTGAGTTTTTTCCAGTGTTTTGCTATTCCAAGTCATCCTGTTATGAGAATTCTTACACATGTCTTCTGGTGCAAATATCAAAGAGTTTCACTAACATACACACCAAATGTAATATTTTATCTTCAATTTCACTACATAATGCCAGATTACTTTTAAAGTAGGTCTGTAAGTTTATATACCTGTTAACAGTGTGTTTGTTTTTATTGTTCTGTGCCCTGTCCAAACTTGATATAGCTATACTTTAAAATTTTTGGCAGTCACCTCTTTGGTGAGTATAAAAAGAAAGCTATGGTTTTACTTTCCATCTCCTTGGTTACTGATAAAGATGTTTGTTGGCCTTTTACATAATTCCTCTGTGAAACTTTTATTGATGTGTTTTATATGTGGCTTTTAAGAAACAGGAATGAGCTCATTTTAAAGATATATCATGAAGGTCTTTCCCATTTAGGAAATATGCCTCTGCAATATAATTTTTTACATTTTTCTGTTGGTTTCTACCATACAACAGTGCACAACAGAGCAAATCAATCATTATATATAGCCTTTCCCTCTTGAGCTTCCCTTTCCACTCCCATCCCACCCCTTTGGGTCATCCCAGAGCACCAGGCTGGCCTCCTGTGCTATCCAGCGACTTCCGACTAGTTATCTGTTGTACACACGGTAGTGTATATATATCAACACTACCTTCTCAATTCATCTGACACGCTCCTTTTTCAGCTGTGTCCTATCATCCGTTCTCTATGTCTGCATCTCCATTCTTCCCGTGAAAATATGTTCCTCAGTACTGGTTTTCTGGATTCCGTTATCTATGCATTAATGTACAATATTTGTTTTTCTCTTTCTTCACTCTGTATAAAAGGCTGTAGGTTCATCCACCTCACTGCAACTCACTCAGTGCAACATAATCCTGTTGGCAGGATATTTCTTGTGTATTTCTTTACTTACTGACCCCTCAGTGTTAGGTCATCTAGATTGTTTCATTATTTTCAGCAGTGATGCAGAGAGCACCTTTACAATTAGATCTCTGTAGGTTCATGATTCATTCTTTTAGCAGAGTATGTACATTTCTAAAAGTGGAATTGTTGAGTCAAAGGGTATGAATAGTTTTAGATTTTTGATTCACATTGCCAGGTTGCTCTCTGAAAAGGTGTTATCTAATTTATATTCCAGCCAGCAATGAATGTGGGTGTTTGTATGCCTGAATAAGGAATCTTTTCAATGCTGTTTTTCCATCCATTTGCCCGATAATTGCTGTGGCCTATTGTCCATTTTCTTTTCCTTGTCTCCTCAAGTGTCCATGCTAGCAGTAGAAGAGTATGAGGAAATGCAAGTGAACTTGGAGCTGGAGAAGGACCTTCGAAAGAAAGCAGAGTCATTTGCACAAGAGGTAAATGTCTTGCAGAGACCTCATTTTTAGTTTTATATTTTAAAGAGCTTTGCAGATGACATATGAAAACATTTTTTGAGGTTGAACAAACACTTGTCACTCTGAATAAAGGTCATCTGATCTAGGGAGATATTTGGAATAGTATCAAGTTCACCGAACTTGGTGTCAGAGATCTGGGTTTACATTTTGCCATGTCATTTGGGTAGTAGTTGTTACTAGAGGTTCTTAACCTCTTTGGGCTTCACTTTCACCATCTGTAAAATGGGTGATGATACCAACCTCACCAAGTGGATTGTAAAATCAAATGGCATGAGTCTTCATAAGAATTTTATAAACTAGAAAATGCTATACTGTGAAAATAAATTGTATTTAGGGATACCCATCCTATTACTTGTGATTGAAAGTCCGGTTTGAGTACAGGACGTTTGTATATTTCAAAAGCCTTAAGACACTAGGTTACAACTCAGTATACCATCTGAAAGAGCAACATCATGGTCTTCAGTGACTGTTGAGTGCTCTCATTGTGTGCCTTGATTCTGCCACTTGCTGTGGAACATTGTTACACATATTATGCATCCATTATCTGAGCTTTTCCTCTCATGTTAGGGTAAGCTTTGAGCTTCTCATGCTCTGGGTCAACTTTGTTGACACGTGGTGGTTGGGTATTCCACGGCTCTGTGACTGGTTTCCAGGGAAATGATGAGGCATCAGTTGGCTGATCTGTAACAGCTTATGATGTGTTATGTGTTAACAGCTTATGATATGATCTATATGAGAGCTTCTCCATCATGTATAAATATTTTGAATCTGTATGTCTCCTGTGGGTTCAAGGAAGGTAGCTAAGGAAATGTAAGCATTCTTTGATGGAAGTATCCAAGGTATAGAAGGAAGACAAAGTGCAGGGTTATGGGAATAACATTTGAAGATCAGATGATGGTTTTGTGCAAGGGTTTTTTTATATTTGAAGGTAACTGTGGTAGCAATGAACCTTACAAAAGTTTAGTCTGAGAAGATCTGATTTGAAATATTATGATTCAGTTTATTCAGAGAGTTTAATGAAAGGTGAGTAAATATTTATTCGCTTATTTCTTGGAAGGAGGAAAAAGAATTGAAGTGTGTTGGAGCCCTTTGGAAAAATCTACAGCATATAAATAATGGAGCTAAAGAAATGGTTGAGGGGAGAGAGAGTAGAGATGATGTGACAGTGCCTCCATTGCAAAACTGAAAATGTTGGCTGATTTTGACCTGCATGCAAGGGTCTTAATTTTGAGAGACATTTTCAGTTTCCATTTCTTATTTGCAGAATGATGTTAGAATACAAAGCAGCTCAGAGAAAAACCTGAAGGCCATGCAATAACAGAGAGGATAGATGGAAGAAGTAAGATTCCTTTAAGAATATAAAAATGAACGATTCATTCTGCCATGCAACCCCTAGTGATTGGCGCAAACAGTGCTGACAGGTTAATCCAGAATGAGGAGAGAGATGTTTGAGGAGGGAAAGCGAGAGCAGCGGAACTTACCCTGCTGGTGTGTGTGTGTGTGTGTGTGTGTGTGGGGTGTGTGTGGGTGTGTGTGTGCGCGCGCGCATGTGTGTGCATGCCTGCATGTGTGCACTAAGTCACTCAGTCATGTCTGACTCTTTGTGACCCCATGGACTGTGCCCGCCAGGCTCCTCTGTCCATGGGATTTTCCAGGCAAGAATGCTGGAGTGGGGTGCCATTTCCTACTCCACACTGCTGGTAGCATAAGTATTTGCAACAGTGATCGATGATTTTACAGATCCTGAGGCTTGAGCTACGCAACAGTAAGAAGAAAAGACAAAACTGAATTAGAACTGGTATATCTTCCTTTTTACATGGTTTATAGATTCTCAGGTTTTCAATAGACAACTGCTGATAAAAGGTATCTGACTTAACTAGAGAAATACCACTTTTGCATTTTGTTCTTAGTGCGTTCAGCAAATATCTTTCAAGCCAGACACTGTGTGGGTAGTGGAAATATAATGGTGAAGAAAGCAAATACGACTCCTGCCCTGTTAGAGTATATAGTGTAGAGCCATAGAAATCATTTTTTAAAGTTAATTTAGGTCACCTTTTTTAACTACAAGAGGAAGATATATATGTGTGTGTGTGTGTGTGTGTGTGTGTGTGTGTACACACACACACATATATATGTATATACACATATGTATGTATGTATATACATATATACATGTATATATACATATATACATTTACACATGTATATATACATATACATATATGTGTATATGTATACATGTGTATATATGTGTGTATATATGTTTACATATGTATATATGTGTGTATATGTATATATGTATACATATGTATATATGTATACATATGTATATGCATACATATGTATATGCATACATATATGTATATATGTATATGCACACATATACACATACACACACCCTGTAAACATGCAAACAATTCTCAAATGTGTAAATTAAAAATTGAATATTTCTTCCTTACTTCTACATTTGTCCAATTAAAAAACCAAAAGCATGATCACTTACAAGGAGGGAACCGTCAGTTGTCCTCATAACTATGTTAAATGTTTGTATGTATTCAACATAATTTCAACTCTTGGAACCGTCCCTGTACTTTTTGAATGTATATTTTTTGCTATTTAGTGTAGTTTTTCTTTCCTCTGTTTAAAAATGTGAATACTTTTTCAACATGTAGTCCTAATATACTGAGGGAATGTTACATAATAAGTTTTGTTTTCAGACAACTGAGATGATAATATTTTAATGTTATTTTTGAAAGAATGAGCCATATATTAATAACACTAAATTTTCTTCTCATTCTTTGAAGAGATGTAGGAAAATTTCTCTGTAATTCTGATACCAATGGTATTATTTGTCTGATAAGGGACCCACTTAATAACTCTAACCAAGAAGTTCTTTCCATAGCTAAAAGCCAAATTCATTAGTGTTTGTAACTGAATTTTCTTTAAATACTTCTTTAGAAAAGGCATTATGTAGTGTTTTATTTTAGTACTTTAAAGTCTAGAAAAGGTGGTCTAATGACTAATATTTTTCAAGTTGCCATTGTTATTGAAAGGAACTTCTTTTCTGTATGTTCTTTTCATCTTATATTGCAATTTAGGGATTGTTACAGGGCTTTGCAAATTCATATTAACATCCCTAAGACACAGTCTTTATTCTTTTCTCTCTAAAATAACAGTTGAAACAGTTTATAATCGTGTAAGTTAAGCAAGTTTTCCTGAGAGGTGTAACTTCCCCAAGAGAACCAGAGTACAGCGGGGCAGTGCAAAGAGAGTCATAAAGCCAGCCCTGGCATCGGTGGTCCTTGTGCCCTGCATTGTCTGACTGCCGAGCCCTTCGCCTCTGCCCTGGTCAGCCCCGCTGACTGCTTCCTCTCTGTCTGCTCCTAGACTCGGAGCACTCTTGGTGAAAGGCCTCACTGGCTGGGGAGCCAGAGAATCTCAGTTGTTTCAGTTGCATTTGTTGGCCTGTCATGTTGACTCTGAGATATTGTCTAAGATACCAACACAGGACTCCAACCAGTTGAGTTTTAAGAGGGGGAAATGTATAAAAAATAAATTACTATATATTATTATTCAATAGTAATCTGAAATCATTTCAATTAGACCATTGGTCTCAAATTTAACCTACCATGATGGAATGTTGATTATGCTTCCCTAGAGCGTGGATGCCCCCAGTTTCACTTTTCTCCAGCCCAACACTTGTGCACTCATGGATACTTACTCATCCTCTCTTCCTATTTTTACATAGATATCAGATGGAAGAAGAATGTACATTTCACTTGGAAATGTTGCTCTACTATAAAATGGGCCTGATTTCAGAATCTGTAAAACATTTTTGTGTTCAGACTCGCCCACTGGCTGACTTGTGTAGCATATTAAGGAAAAGAAGTAATAGGTGAATAGGAAATAATGTTACTTTCACCCATGAAAAGTTGTGAAGATTAGGTTAAGAGTATATGTAAATTGTTTAATAAAAGACTCAGTGTAATTAATATACCTTTTTCCTTCTCCTCTTTACCCTCCTACTGTTAACTACTTTTGTCACTGGGGAAAAGCTGATTGGTTTAAGACAAAAATCTTAGGTCTAGTAAATAACAGAGAAAGAGATTAGCCAGATGGTGAAGAGCATGGGCCAGTAAATCAGACTGATCTGGGTTTAAATCCTGGGTTTTGCCACTCACTTGTGTCTTTGGGAAAGCTGCTTAACCTCTCAGAGCCTCAGTTATCTTATTAGTAAAAGTGGGATAATGATAGTGTCTACTTGACAGCGGTGTTCTAAGGATTAGATGATAAACTGCATGTAAAATGATTGCTGCCACACCTGTCCCCTAGTCTTGAATATGTTTTAGCTTCTCAAAGCAGATGCCTTCACCTCACAGGGATTGATGTAAAGGATTAAAATAATGTGTAGAACATATTTAGTAGAATACCTGGCATAAGTTCTTGGTATATATTAGCTGCTACTACTAAGTATTAATATATTTTAAAGCAATAATAAAAATTAAAAGCTGCAGTATGGGACGAAACTATTGTATATATACGGTGCTGAGACAAAGGTAAAGGTTCTAAAGCTTATATGAAAGTTGTGAATGAAACCTTATCATAGTACTCATTACTTCTAAAGTCATCATACTACCATTCAGAAATTGCGTTTACCTTTCTAGTGAAAACTACACCTTTCCTTTTGCTCAAGTTTCCATTGAGGAGGCTTGTGAGCATGATTGGTACATACATTTTTGTAATTAACTTTTGTAGATGTTTATCGAACAGAACAAGCTAAAGAGACAAAGCCACCTTCTACTACAGAGCTCTGCTCCTGACCGGCAGCTTTTGAACGCATTAGATGAAAATGCAAAACTCGTGCAGCTCCTTGAAGAAGAGAGAATTCAACATCAACAAAAGGTAACAGATTTTCTTCTGGGTTTTTAATGCACACACATCCTTCAACTGAGAGGAGTTAGTCCAGAAGCTCATAGTTCCTTATTTTGCTTGAGTTACTAAGTCTTTCCAGTGTTTTCACCTTTTAGGAAAAAACCTACCAAATGAACTTCTAGTACCCATCTAAAATTTATGGTGCACTTTTTGTAGGCTCTATTGTTGTTTAGTTGCTACGTCATGTCTGACTCCTTTGTGAACTCGTGGACTGTAGATCACCAGGTTCCTTCTGTCCATGGGATGGGATTTCCCAGGCAAGAATACTGGAGTGGGTTGCCATTTCCTTCTCTAGGGGATCTTCTGACCCAGAGATCGAGCCCACATCTCCTGCATTGGTAGACGGACTCTTTACCACTGAGCCGCTAGTAGGGTTTATAGTGACCTACTTTTAAACCGTCCAAAGGAAGAAGCGAGGCAGACAACTCAAAAAGAGCTTCAGTAACGCAGTTTGGGAATCCATGAGTCAACTGTGTTTTTGGAGAGTGCATACACTAGAAGAGTGTATTGTGATTGGTCTCAAAGAGCTTGTTGGAAGGCATAGGTTTTATTCAAAGAGGGAGGAAAAGTCCATGTTAGTAGTAATTGTTTGCTTAGAGAAAATTTCTGATTATGTAAACTTGCACAAATGTATATGTTTAAAGGCTTCCTAAGTGGTTATTTCAATTTGTTTGAGTAGAGTTACTCCAGCTGACACAGCCTACCTCTATGTGCTCGGCAGAAAGGATAGTCATCGTGGTGGGTGAGAAGGAGAGGCGGAGAGGAGGAGAGGCAAACAGGTGGAACAAAGCCTTTCAAATTAAAGAAACCACTTAAGAAAAATTGCATCAATATTCATGCTACTTACAGTGTCCCTAGTTGGAGAGGGAAAGGCTGTTAGCTGCCATTTGTTAGCACCTGTGGAAGTCTCTTTAAGCAACACTGTTGACATTTAATCCTTGGATGTTCCTGGAGTTTTTACCAAGTTGGTTGTGAGGTAGAGTTAAATTTTTTTCCTTCAATAAGAAATGTTGGTATACATGTAGGGAAGCTCTAAATGAATCCATGGTAATAGTGCTTGGCCCTGGGAAAGTGCCCTGGGGGATAGGATGGAAGGGATATATATATATATATTTTTTTTTTTTTTTTTGGTCCCCATATGCAGGAATTACCTTTTCAAATAAAGAGAATGAAAGAATGTTTGTTTTTATTTAGCTTACTACTAGAATTTTCTGATTTGAAAAAAGCTCTACTACCTGTTTTAGTCCCTAAGACACGTCTGACTGTTTGTAACCCTGTGAACTGTAGCAGCCAGGCTCTTCTGTCCATGGGGTTTCCCAGGCAAGGATACTGGAGGGGGTTTGGGTTGCCATTTCCCTCTCCGGAGGATCTTCCTGACCCAGCGATTGAACTCAAGCCTCCTGCATTGCAGGTGGATTCTTTACTGCTGAGCCACCTGGGAAGCCCTCTTCTACATGTAGTTACCTCATTAAATAATGCGTGCCGAGAACCTAGTAAATTATATTGAGGATGGGACTAAATTGTTGGGTGTATACCTTGTTGGGGTAGGGTACTGAAGAGTATATATAAGTTATAAATGAAGTTAGAGCAATCAGTACTTCTAAACCTATTTTATTGTACTGTTATTCTGGATAATCTTTCAGGTTTGTGGTTGGAAAATATTTCTTACCTGTCTATAAGTTCCCTTGCAAATTCAGCAGTCTTTAAAACACAACTGTGTTGTTTTTAGTATTATAATAAGGAAATCTTAAAAATACAGAAAAAGCTAAAGCAGAAAACTAAAATCAATTAAAAATTCTACATTTTGGTGCATATCCAAACTTCATGTAAATATATAGTTTTATGAATATAGTTTAAAGAGGATCATGGCAAGCATATTGTTCTACAACCTGTTTTTTTTTCCATTGGTAATATATTAGTATCTTTCTATGTCAGTGTATAGTGAGGTATGTGATTTAAAATTTTTGTATAGTATTGATATTTCACTTACTGAACACTGTAATTTATTAAATCAATAATATTGGTGGACATGTAGCTTATTTCCAAAATTTCCTTGTTGCAGAGAATGCTCTAATGAATATATTTGAACACCTGTCTACTTCTCTGAAACAAGTTCTAGAAGTAATAGTACTGAATCAAAGGGGCTTCCCTTCCTTTTTTTTTTTTTTTATGGTTTTTGTTGTTACCAAATTGTCCCACCAGGACTCCTTTTACTATTACCTGAGTTTTTGTTTTCAAATGGGCATAGAAGTGTTAATCTGTTTTAAATGATTTTTTTTTACTTATATGAATATTAGAAACTAAATTTTCTGGGATATAAGTCTCCAATAAATTTATATGAATCACATTACTGATAATATAAGTATTATCTTTGGTGGTAGTGGTGATGGTTTACTTGCTAAGTCGTGTCCAACTCTTGGGACTCCATGGACTGTAGCCTGTCAGGTTCCTCTGTCTATGGAATTTTGCTGGCAAGAATTCTAGAGTAGATTGCCATTTCCTTTTCCAGGGAATCTTCCTGACCCAGGGATCGAACCCACGCCTTTTGTATTGCAGGCAGTCTCCTACATTGCGGGCAGATTCTTTACCAACGAGCCACCAGGGAAGGCCCGGTATTATCTGTATCCCAGGATTTGTGTGATTTTTTTAAAAGATGAATTGGAATCTATTTGCTCTGAAATGCAAAGTAAAAGAGAAATATTTGTTTTTCCCCTTGTTTTCCTTGACAAAGGAAAAACTGTTATCACTGTGTAAAAGTCTATTTATAATTTATAGGTCAAAGAGCTAGAGGAGCAACTACAAAACGAAACTCTCCACAAGGAGATACACAGTCTCAAACAGCAACTGGAGCTTCTTGAAGAAGATAAAAAGAACTGGAATTGAAATATCAGAATTCTGAGGAGAAAGCTAGAAACTTAAAGCATTCCGGTAAAAACACTGAGTAGGCTATTATGTCTTAGTATTAATATGTGGATCTTTCATGGCTAGTACTTTTACTGAACGCTTTGAATTCTATAGAAAAATTCCAAGCTTTCTTTTAAATTCCCTCTTTTCTGACTATTGCAGTTAAGTAGAACGATCACTGTAATGAGATGATTCACAAATATTTAGACTTACTTTTTGGACTCAGAGCTTTTATGAGCATCACATACAGAATTAAGAGACAGAGATACAATTAATACGGGAAGACCAAAACTTCAGCATTTCTCAGGGCTTCAGAGATGAGTGTTCATTAAGTACTTATTTTGTTCATTTTAGGGTGTATTTTTAAAAAGTAACTTTTCAGGTTCATACTACCTTCATCATCTTTGATGTCTAATTATACACATGAAATAATGCTTTCAATATCACACCTATCAATAAAATGGGCAACAATATGTATATTAAATGGAAAAACCTTTAAAACACCAGGGGGTACTTAAGTGATGTATTCATTCAGTTCTAGAAGGCTTACTGGGAATGTGTGAGTTAGATTACTACACAGGGATAAATAATAAGTTTCTGTTGGAAAGTAAGTAATTTAAGGAGTCAGGTTGTTCCCTTTTTAACAGCTTCAGTATTCACTTCAGATATTTTTGGTTAATTTTATACTAGAATTTTGAAATCTGTACAGAAGAATCAAGTAGGATTTTTTTTTCTTTAAAAAATATTCAGTGCTTTCTAATCCACAATGAAAATGAACTATAATTTATTTTAAAAAATTTATCTAAAATTAAGAAGTAGTTCATTCTTTTTGCCTGCTGTGTATATGCTCAGCCATACCCAGCACCCTAGGGTGCTATAAGAAACACAGAAGAAAAGAAACCATGCTTTATTGTCCACGAGGATCTCAGATTCCCTTCAGAGAAATAGACACATGTATATGAAATAACTAGAGAATACTTGATGTTGGAGAACCTAGCCTACCCTGCTTATTTAAGTGCTGGCAATAAAAACAAATGGACAGGTCACTGGAGTACAATTAGTCATGGAAAATAGAATGACCGCATAGAGGGAGAGCTTTTCCTGAGAACAGTACCTGTAGCCCATGAGAGCTCAATTAGAGGCATTCACATTTCTGCTATAAATTGAGTTTTCTGGCAGTCAGGAACCATGTCTTAAACAGCACCAAGCACAGGCTCTTTTCACATTGTTGGAGCTCAGTAAGTACTTGTTTTATTAATGGCTTGAATGAATTGAATGAATAAATTATACTTCCAGAATGCTCTTCAAAGAAACAGAAAGTTTCTGAGTTAGATATTTGAGAGTCTGAGTCTGGTTAAAATGAGGAATTCTAGGATTTGCAGCTTTGAAGGAGATTAAGTGGAGGAGGAAAGTATGCTATTAAAATTCATTACTAAATGTCATCTTTAAAATTAATTCAATTCTTGGTCTATACACTTTAAAAGTCAAATATTAACAATTTCTTAGTGTTTGAGTGGCATATTCCATTCTTAACAAGTATTTCTTCAGCCTACTCAATCCTTACTTCCCACCCATCCAGCCATTGTCTTGATGTTTTTTTTCCTTTTCCATAGTTTGTACAAACAGCAAAAAGACAGTAATTTTTTGGTAATGTATATAAGCTCTCTCTCACTGATGATAAAAATGTAAAAGGTCCTGCAGCTTCATACTGGAATTTCTAACTTTGCCCTAGTAAAAGAATGTGATTTTGAACAGGTGGTTTTTTTTCCTTTACATCTATATAAGGTGCTAAGTTGCTTATTTCATCTTTTTTTTTTTTTTTTTTCTGAATGCTTGCTCTCTGTGCAGTTGATGAACTCCAGAAACGGGTGAACCAGTCTGAGAATTCAGTACCTCCACCACCACCTCCTCCACCCCCACCGCCTCCCCCTCCTCCCCCCAATCCTATCCGGTAAGCACATCCAGGAAGATGGCTCTACATCAAATGTTAGTCCTTGTCAGAGAAACTGAAGTTTATGTCATTGGTATCCTTTTTAAAAATACTGGCTTAGAATGCATCATTAGACGTGGGTAAAATGTTTGAAAGATATTAGCAGGTGTTTCAGAGAATTTTCTGAAGGCCAGTGTATCATTCCCTTCTTATAATTTATTGTTTTTTAGCTGCTAAGTCGTGTCCAACTCTTTGCAACCCCATGGACTGTAGCCTTCTAGGCTCCTCTGTTCATGGGATTTCCCAGGCAGGAATACCAGAGCAGGTTGCCATTTTCTTCTCCAAGGGATCTTCCCAACCCAGGGATCAAGCATCTCCTGCATTGCAGGTGGATTTTTTTTTTTTTTTTTTTTTACCATTGAGCCACCAGGGAAGCCCATCTCTTGTAATGTATTTAGGGTCTTAAATACCTGTCAAAGACATCTTGTGGCCTACAGTGTTCTTATAGATACTCCGGTTTCATGTGGATGTTCCAAGCTGAAGAGCTAGACAGATACCTCAGTTTTAAACTTTCAGTCCATGTCATTAGGATTTTCTTTTACCCTTTAACCAGAAGATCAAGGAATTTTAAGCTTCTCCAGAATGTTTTCATGTATTTCTCTCACTAATTTTTTGAAAAGCTACAGTTTGTTCAGTTATTTTAAAAATAAAAATACTGAACTAATAAAAACCTTACAGCTCTTATTGTTGTAAACTAGTAATTAAACTAAAAGTATCATTATTTTTAACTCCTTAACCTCATATTTAAACCTTTAATAATGCTGAGTGAGTTACATTCAATAAAAAGAAATTATGTTTAAATTCTTGCAACAGGAAATCACATATGTGGACAAAAATTTGCTTTTTCTGAGCCAGAGGTGACTTGATGATACCAAGGAACCTGAACTAAGCACAGTACACCCCAGGACATCTCGAGTCAAATTCTGTCTCTTTTGAGGTTCTTCAGTCTACCATCCACGTACCTAAGACAACCTACCTGCTGTGTGACAGTTTACCTCCTCATTTTATGCTGTTAACCACTTGTGTGTAACTTACTCTTGATCAAATGAAATTTAAAGTTTTGCTAAGAGTTTTACCTTTCATTAACTCATGTGATTTGTTTAATCCGTTCACACAGAGAGTCCATTTATTTGTACTTGGCACCTTTGCGGATCCATCTCAATAGAATGAGTAGCATGGTCCTCCCACATGACCATGCAAGTGAACTCTGCCTTTTGAAAAGATTCTCATTAGTTTTCCTTACTGAGGGAGGGTATGGCATAATCCACTTTAAGCCACTGAAGTAGTTAAGGCAAAATCATTTTGACATGAGATCGATCCAAGAGTCAATTGAAAGAATTTCAGGTATTTTAAATTCTTTCTCTCCTGGGTCGCTAAAGCTGTAGGAGATATTTTGAATTTGACATTTAAAATAGGAAATTCATCACTTTGATCTTTTGCTAAGGTCTAGAATTTTGAGCTTGATAAGAAAGGTCACTTGTGTCTGTGAGGAGAGGGAACTATTAAAAATCAATTATAATCCTACTGTTGGCCTTTAAGTTTTAGTCTCTGAAATTTTGAGAGCCCTTCAAATTAAAAGTAAACTATAACCTAAATAGAGTATTTTCTCAAAGACTACCCTACGGTTATACTGAGAAATGAAACTAGAATGCGGAATATGTGTGTCTAAAACATGAACTCTTGTAAGGCCCATTACAGAAAATTTTTGTTGAATAACCTGAATGATTTTTCTTTTAAGATGAATTTAAATAGTATAAGACAAAGACATAATTTATCAGTAGAAAGAGATTTTTATTTTTTGATAAGGAGTACTTTCTTGTCAAAATATTTGCATATGTATTGAGTTTCACAAGGTTTTCCAACGTTGTTCCTGAGCTGTTTGTTTTAAGGTGATGTAGGTCCTGGATAGAAGTGAAACTGAGAAAAAACAACTAGGGCCTGTGGCTTCTTTCAGGGGTTTTATTGGGCCCCTCCACCCACCACCCCCACTATCCCACTTTCTGCTCCTTTGACCAGGGGGACGGCTGGAAGACAGATAAAGAGAGGAAGAAAGCATGCCTTGGTCATTTTGTAGCAGCCAAATGAAAGGACAGGCTCATGGGGAAAGAGTAGGGTGTATTAGTGTATAGGGTTTAGGGTTCTCCAGAGAAACAGAAGCAGTGGGGGGATGGTATACATGTGTATGTATACATTGAATACATAAAAAGAGAAGGTAGCCTGAGTAATTGGTTCACGTGACAGCAGAGGCTGACCAGTCCCAGGATCTGCAGGATAAATCAGCAAGCTGGAGACCAAGGAGAGCCTGCAGTGTAGTTTGAGTCCGAAGATCAGCAGGCTGGAGACCTGGGGACAGGAAGTGTTTCAGTTTCTGTGACTTAGAAGGCAAGAGAGAGCAGATGTCCTAGTTTCAACACAGGAGAAATTTTATCTTACTTAGGGGTGCATGCTAAGTAGCTTCAGTCATGTCTGTCTCTTTACAACCCTGTGGACCGTAGCCCACCAGGCTCCAGACTCTGTCCATGGGATTCTCCAGGCATGAATACTGGAGTGGATTTCAAAATGCCCTCCTTCAGAGATCTTCCTGACCCGGGGATTGAACCCATGTCTCTTTCGTCTCCTGCATTGGCAGGCGAGTTCTTTACCATTAGCACTACCTGGGAATCCCCTTTATGTAGGGGAGGCTCACCCTTTGTTGCATTCAAGCCTTCGACCAACTGACTGGGGCCCATCCCACATTAGGGAAGACATTCCACTTTACTCAGGCTACCAATTTATTTTTTTAAAGATTTTAACATACATGAACATGTTTTAGTCTTCACTGAATTTTTTATAAATTGCTTCTGCTTTTATGTTCTGGTTTTTTGGCCAAGAGGCATGTGGGATCCCCTCTGCTTGCATTGGAAGGTGAGCTCTTAACCAGTGGACCACCAGGGAAGTCCCCAGGCTACCAGTTCAGATGTTACCAGAACCCTCACAGAAACACCCAGAATACTGTTTGGCCATACATCTGAGTGGGCTTCCTGGTGGGTCAGATGGTAAAGAATCTGCCTGAAGTGTAGGAGACCCATCTTCGATCCTTGGGTAGGAAAGATTCCCTGGAGAAAGGAATGGCTATGCACTCCGGTATTCTTGCCTGGAGACCCCCATGGACAGAGATGCCTGGTAGGCTACAGTTCATGGGGTCATGAAGAGTCGGACATGACTGAGCACCTGCACACGCATGTGGACGGACACGCGCACACACACACCTCTCTGAGTAACCTATGACCCAGTCCAGTTGACTCACAAAATTAACCATCAAAGTGGGTGTGAAGAACACTAGAACAATTTCAAGATGAATGTTTCCACCTGGGGCAGTTTTCGCTAGAGATTTGACTGGTCCCAGATGTCTTGTTCTGGTCTTCTTACCTGTCCTGTGAAACCCACGCTGTCTATTTTCTCTTTAGGCTTAGCACCAGCTTGTTGGATAGTTCTTTATAATAGTACAGATGACTTTCCTGTGGACACCACATCAATCTTCAACTTGTACTTCAAATGTACAGAACATTTAAAGCTCACACTTTCTATCATCCACTTAGGTGGTTTACAAGGAAGGACATTTATTCTCATTCATTTGTGTAAATATATACAACTGTTCTGTGCAGTACAAATAACTTCATGCTCTGTAATCTTTTTGTACCGTAATATACATTCCCAAAACTTCCTCTCAGAACCAGAGGTGGGGTGGTTATGGTGTTGTGAGAGATTAAAGAGAGGTCTCAGACTACTAAGAGGCCCCCAACTAGTGACAGCCCCTGCCTCCATGCACCCTACTCTGCTTTGGAATGTTAACAAGTAGACCCTGTATTCTTCTGCCTTTTAGTTGACAGAATGGAAAAAAAGTAAATTTTACTTTATTTCCTTCCTCCCCTTGAGCCCTTTCATTACCTTAAAAGTGGTTTTTGTTTTTTTTCGCATACGTATATATCCCTAAACTACTTTAAATACTTATCCAATCTGTTACCTGTTTCTAAATTTTAAATATAGATATTGAAAGGTTTTCTGTATCTATTTTACTTTTTAGATGTCTCTGCATCATATTAATAATAATATTAGCAGCCTCCTTCTTCCAGTAGTTGGACATCTTCCCTGGTGGCTCAGACGGTAAAACGTCTGCCTGCAGTGCAGGAGACCCAGGTTCGATCCCTGGGTTGGGAAGATCCCCCTGGAGAAGGAAATGGCAATCCACTCCAGTACTCTTGCCTGGAAAATTCCATGGACCGAGGAGCCTGGTAGGCTACAGTCCATGGGGTCTCCAAAGAGTTGGACACGACTAAGCGACTTCACTTTCTTTCACTTTAGCAGCCTCCCTCTTCCAGTAATTAGTTTGGTTTTACACAGGAAAGAGACGGGACATCTTTCTCTTTCTTATAGTGATGAAAAATTTCACAATTTATTACAAGTGTGAGTAGGCTACTATACCACTATTAAGTAGTAGGCTGCTTAAATTCTAGTTCTATATTCACCTAATTAGAGAAGAGTTGGATTTTTACTGATTATTTGGAACCTGTACCTTCTATTTCTTAGCTCTTAAGGCATCTGCTAATCTCCTGTCAATCTTTTTCTTTCTCCCAAAGATCACTTATGTCCATGATCCGGAAGCGATCCCACTCCAGCAGCGGCGGTGCTAAGAAAGAAAAGGCAGCTCAACCAGAAACAAGTAATTCTAACTCACCCCCTGGGTTCACTTTTAAGTTGTTGATGATGTATAGTTTTTCGGCAATAGATGTACTTGTTGAGCTCTTTGACTATGAACAGATTTTTAGGGAGAAATGTGGACTTAACAACTATAAGAATAAGCCAAAGAACAGCCATAGCCTTCATGTGGCTTACCATCTGGAGCAGATGGACACATGTCACTGTGATGTGAGGGATGCTGGAAACGTGTTTTCACTAAGGGACGAGGTACTTGGGGGAATTCCAGATGAGGGATTTGGGAAAAGGCTTTTTACAGTTGATAGCAAGTGAACTGAGACTTTGTCAAGTATTTCCTATGTACCCTTCAGGGCTGTGTACTGGAGATACAAGATGTAGAGTCACATTTGAGTGGGGCAAGCAGGAAGTAGACCAATAATTACCAACTCAGTATATAATTGTTTAAATACACTTTTGACTCAGTACTGTGGAGGAGTGACTGTTGGTACTGACTTAAGAGGTTATCGAGGTAGACTGCTGGGGGTCAGCAAGTGGTGTTTCAGCTGAGTAGCTGTGGATTTAGAAGGTCAGGGTATTTCAGGTAAAGTATAATAGATCACACAGAGGGGCAACAATTCAAAGGTCTGGAGTGGGCAAGGAGCTTGGCATATTAGGAAACTGGAAAAAGAAAGTTGATATTATTAGAACATGGGTGCAAGAGAAGTCTGCTAGGAAGGCAGGAGCCAGATTCTAGAAGCAGTGATCAAGATTTTGGTACTTATTCTAAGGCCAGTAGAAGTTTAAGTAGGAGTGTAACATGAGATGCATCTTTTGTAAAAGTCATATTGGCTACAGTGAGAGAACAGAGAGAAGACTGCACAGGAATGACAGTGGATGAGGGGGACTGCTGCACTTTCAGACAAACATCGCCTGGGCTGAGATGAGGGTGGTAGCAGAGAAAGAAATGGGTAAAGCCAGGAGGCTGTTCAAAGAAGTAACATTCACAGGACTCTGATTCTTTGGAGAGAGAGATGTTGAGGATAGGGAGAGATGGGAATGGAGAGAGAAGAGCTTTCCTGCTGAGCCAAAGCACCAGGTGGGTAGGTGGCGAGTCACTGCTCAGAGCCGTGGGTGGTTTGATGTGTGGCCCCATTGAAAACAAAAGCTTGAAATGCTAGGGCCGAATCTTGGCCCTTTATGCCTGAGAACCGTAGAACCCAAATTAAACTCCGCAGTGTTTGCTCAGCCCCCATTACTTATAGAGCATGGTGGGTTTGCCTGGTTCAGGCCCAGATGAGGGGACACTTCTTGGCTCCCTTTTCCTGCCTCTGGGTCTCCTAGCCGCACTCCAGCCATTTTCATACCTCTGCAGTGCGGTGTTCTCAGATCCTGGGTCTAACAGAGTTGTCCTTCATCTTGCCACGCTTCTGTGCTGCCCTCTGAGGCAGAATAGAATCCAAAGCCCTGCAGTCTGCCTAGAGGTGGTTTCCTGCCTTTGCTGTGTAGCCTCGTTCCTCACAGGGCTTTCCTGGTGGCTCAGGTGGTAAAGAATCCACCTGCAGTGCAGGAGACCCAGGTTCGATCCCTGGGTCAGGAAGAGCCCCTGGGGAAGGGAGTGGCTACCCACTCCAGTGTTCTTGCCTGGAGAATCCCATGGACAGAGGATTCTGGCGGGCTACAGTCCATGGGGTCGCAAAGAGTTGGACGTGACTGAGTGACTAACACTTCACTTTCATTTCTTATTTCATGTACCTCACCATATGGTTGGCCCTTGCCTGTAAGTTCCCTGTGCATTCGTTCCTGTCTTTCCTAATCCCAGAATTATAATCCTGCCCTCCCTCTACCAAGGTGCTGTCCTAATCTCCCATCAGATTCCAGGCATATTGCCTGGTGTGTTCCCTGGCTCTTCCTCCTCTTCTCTTATTTATTAGTATTAATAATCCAGAATGAATGGCCCCATTGCTGTGTGTTGCTATGGAAGTTGGCTTCAAATTTTGTTCCCGTAAGGATTTAATGTCGCACCCCAAGACTCTGCTCTGGTGTTCGAGTTATTTCTACATCTCTCCGAGCCCTGAGCAGATTGCAGACTGGGTTCACTCCTCTCTGCAGCCATCCACAGCTTTCATGCATATTGATTGAATCAAAGTTTAGACTTGGTCTTTTCTTCTTAGCAAGCACCTTGCAGCACCATTACAGACAAAAGCTGTTTGATTGTATCTGTGTGGATTGACTTTTTGGCTTGCCTCCTGCAGCCCATTGTAATGCTGCTAAAAGGTAAATTCTGCTTTGCCAGGGCATTGCAGGATTTAAAGTCCTGACTTCTGTGATCTGCAGGGCAGCCATGCTCTTGGATTACTGATTACTGGCTGTAAGTCTTCCTGACACTACCAATACAGTATTGTAAAGTAAAATAAAGTAAAAATTTAAAATTAAAAGAAAAGAAAACAAAAAAGATTAAAATTTTGTTTGTTTCAATCTCTTTTTGGGAAAACTGGTTAGGTCTTACAAGGTCAGGAAAGCAGTCAGAATAAAATAAATTCCCCTTCTCAGTAAATTGAATATTAGCTTATCAAATTAGCAGATCAAACCAGTCAATCGTAAAGGAAATCAGTTCTGAATATTCATTGGAAGGACTGATGCTGAAGCTGAAGCTTTAATACTTTGGCCACCTGATGTGAAGAACTGACTCATTAGAAAAGACCCCGATGCTGGGAAATATTGAAGGCAGGAGGAGAAGGGGATGACAGAGGAGGAGATGGTTGGATGGCATCCCTGACTTGATGGACATGAGTTTGAGCAAGCTCCAGGAGTTGGTGATGGACAGGGAAGCCTGGCATGCTGCAGTCTATGGGGTCACCAAGAGTCGGACATGACTGAGTGACTGAAATGAACTGATGAACCTCAGCAGCACCCTTAAATTTAAAATAAAAGTGTTCTGGAACTTACTAACTCTAAGTGTTAGAAACCGTGCAGTTTCCTTCAGTTCAGTTCAGTTCCCTTAAGCAAATGATATTTCATATACAATTCATGAAATATGGCAGCATTTTCTCCCTCATCCTTGAGCCACTGACTTGTTACTTAGGGAATCTAAGTAGTTACTTAGACATCTAAGGGATTGCCCAGGAGACTTTTAGACTGGAGCCATCCTAAAATCATACTGCCTTAATGATAGGTACAATATCTATACTTTGTCTGGCAAGGTAGTTGTCTATAGTGTCTTGTTAATCATTTTCACTGAAAACTGTCATTGAGTGGACAGTGATCAAATGCATGATGAATAGATGTAGAGCGTCACACACTGGGGTCAGCTGAGACACTTTGGAGTTTGCGTTTATAACGTGGGAACCAGCCCTGCTGTCACGGTGTTTCCCTGCATTAGCGTCATATTATGGTTTTACTATACAGTTGGTCTGCTGTTCCATTTTGGAATGGAGAAGTGTTTCTTGCTAGGTTATGACTCTTAAAAAGCTTGATTGTAAGAAAGGCCTGTGAAATATTTTAGAAGTAGTTGTAAGATCTTAATACAAGAAAGCATTACATACTTTGCAGTTAATAACTCTAATTTTGATAAGAGTACATTTATTGAACAGGTTCTGAGATTTGAGAGGTATGCTTGCTCTTTATCGTATTTAATATTTAGGTCACTTAATTTGTTGATATTGTCTTACCTCAGTTTGCTAATCTGTAGAATGGGAATAATAGTTTCTATTTCATGGAATTGTTTTGAGAATTATGAGTCTCACCATATGTAAAGTATTTAGAGTAGTGCCCAGAACATAGAAAATACTCAAAATGTTAAGTGGAAAAATACAGACATGGTACCAACCACCATGAAGGGCAGAAGTCCTCATTTGGCAGACTCTTGTGATCATTGTCATTAAGGAAATTTTCTTAACTTTACGATCTTAGGTCAAATCCAAACTTATTCAACCATGACGTGTTCTTTAGAAATTTTGTACCTCATGATGACATAAGATTTTTTAAATGCCTTTAAAAAAATGTTATGAAAGAAAAAAGTAAACTGGTGAAATTTAGAAATTCATTTTAGTTTTCTCTAGGTAGTAACAAATGGTTTTACTGAGCAGTAATGTAGTGGTTTTGTCTGTCTTTTTTTTTTTTTAAAGAACTAACTTATTTTTCAAGTGGGTCTTAAAATTTAAGCCTCAATTAATTACATGTAGCTTTCTGATCCAAGCCTGACCTTGAAGCACTAACTCAAAGAACATTTGATTTTATTTTCCTGTGGCAGTTCAATAACATCACACCCCTTGTCTTCGTTTGTCCCTTTCTTTAATCTCCAGTATCCTGCATATTTCTATTGTTCCCCTGATTACATGCTTTTGTGAGACAATTACCAACTGCGTGACTGCAGAAAAGAATTACAAAACATACCATGAGCTCTCTGTAGGTGATTCTTGCAGATTTATTAGAACTGCTTAATAGTTCAGAAGTTCGTGTAGATTGCTTTTTGCTAGCTCAAAAACAGGGTTGGTGAGAGAGAGAGCTTGTGTAGCTAACCAAGCCTTGTATTGTGCCTGAGTAGGGAATCTGATCAGAATGATTTCTTTTCCTTAAGACCAATTAAGCCTTTATATTTGAAAAAGACGGAGACATTAAAGCCTGGTTTATCATCTGTACACAATGCAGATAGTGGCACTTCTCTGAATTATCACTATGATTCTGGCAAGCAAAAATAAGAAACTACTTTAAATTCCTGCTATGTTAGATGCTGCAGCAGATCTGAATGGTGTTGACCATAATTCTCCATCTGTCTGCCTTAATTAGTTTTTGTATGGTGCATTTAATTGGGTTTCAATCATTCCTTACAGAGTGCTAATCTGTTTGTAGGCGGTGTTCCCATTGCCGTGCGGCTCTTCCCAAGTCTTACTCAAAATGGCAGCCTTTCTGAAAATCAAATGTTTTTTGAAGATTTTTTTTTTTAATTCCCAGGAATAAATTTCATACCCACACTAGGTGCTTGAATGACAGATCTGGGTCTTACTTCCTCTCTTTCTGAAAAGGGTCAGCAAAAGCACTGTGTGATGTGCAGTAGGTATTTAGATATTGAATGAGGGAGTTGGTGAATGAGTGAGTGAATGAATGAATTTCTAGTCATAGTAATTTTCTTGTCTGTCCCCTTGTTGATGTCAGTGAGCCATCAGCAGAGGTGGCCCTAGAATATACTGCTTAAGGGCACATAGTTGATCCATCTACAGTTTTATCATCCATCTGTTGGTGGATGCGTTCTCACTTTGGTGCCATGTCTCCCGTGTGGTCTGGCAAAAGATACGTTTTTGACTTCTAGAACTGTAAAATGCTGTTTGGATACTGAGAAATTTGAATTCCCAGCTTTTCAGTGGCTTATGAGGATGCCCAAACACTATTTGAAATCAGGACTGTGTGAGAAAACCTAGGTTCTGTGGTGGATGTAGCTGTGGTCCAGTCACTGTGATATTGCAGAACAGAGGATGATGGATCCTTCTGCATTCTCTGTGTTGCTCCCACCCTCCTCTTCCACCAGCCTGGGTAAGAGGAGTAGCGCCTCTGAGTTTGAGTGAAGTCTGCCATGTAGCAGTGAAAGAAGCCGTGATTTAGGCCTCCTTAGCACAAAGCCTGACACCACTGTGAATTAGCTGAGGGATGTAGAAGTAATTGTGATTGCCTACATTTAGAAGCCATCCTTTTGAGGTGTAATTATTTCTGCTTAAATAGTAAAACTATGGAGGCCATTTAAAGCCTGAACTTTTAGCAAGTCCGTCAATAGGTAGACACTTGCTGAGTGTCCACCATATGACTGCCCCACAGTGTGGAGTCCATTAAAGTTGCTAATTGGAGGGTCTTTGTGAGATATTTACACTTAAATATAGTGGACGCAGTGATTTAGCTGCAGATAAACACAAAATCTAGAGCTGCATGAATAGTGATAAATATTCCAAAATGATTCAGCTTTTGGTCAAGCTGTCCTGCAAGAGACAAATTTCACTATTCTGACCAACAAGTCTTAGTTCATCTCAGTTGTATTTATCTATTCGATACATTTTCCCACAGCTTTACTGTTTTTGCAGCAAAAGAGTATAAAGATTAAACTATAGACCCTGAATTATTTTTATCAAGTTTAATTACTTAATTGCAGTCATTTCTGTATGTATGTTTTCTTTCACACTGACAGTTTTAAAAGACTTGAAAAGGTTTGTTTAAGTGTTTCCTTCCCATGTGATTCCTAAACAAAAGATGACAATTTAAATATAATAGATATAAAAATTTTTCTTTTTTCTTTTTATCTATTTGCTGCTCATCTTCTGACTGTGGATTTCTTCCAACAGGTAAAAAGATCTCTTTGATCTTTTATTTTCTAATGGGCTTTTCGATGATTATTCCTGCTTTGGGCTAATTTCTTTTATATAGGTTATACTACAAATTACAAAAATATCTCTGAGGCAGAGGTAAATGATTATTTGGAGTTAGGTACAAAATTGATTTTTGAATACCTGGAGAGATCCAGGTCTATTATTATGTTGACAAAACGGAACAACATCTACTTTGTTTAACGTAGATGAGCCAATATTGATTTCCAGGCTAAAATTTAGACCTTAAGTTTTATAACTCTTATTTCTCAAGCAAACCGCTTATTAAAAGGTTTTTAATTGAAAAAATACTGCTACCTGGGAGCTGTTAACCTTAGTAAATTATTGGTGTTTTGTGACTCTGTCTGAAAAATGACTGTGGTTAATTACATAGTGCAATCTTTCCAAGTCACCAGAAGCAGGAAGTAGTTGGTTTCTTGTAACATAAGATGATTTACGTGCATGTTTTTGAATAGCTGAAGAAGCCACAGACCTGAAGCGCCAAGCGGTTGAAGAGATGATGGACAGAATTAAAAGGGTGTTCATCTCAGACCGGTTAATCAAACAGCTAGGCCCAGTGCAAAGGTATGGAATGACTAGATGCTTTTCCCCCTTGATTTTTTTTCAAATGTAAAATTTGATGAAAGCTACATCAGAATTGACTGTCAGATCTGAGGTTAAGGATAATGTGTCATAAAAACATTTGCTTCCATGAAAGCACGTTTCGGGAGGACTCTGTGTGACTCATGGTAAACCTTGGACACTCCAGGAAGTATGGGGTTGGCCAGAAAGTTCGTTTGGATTTCCTGTGAGCTCTTATGGGAAACCCAGATGAACTTTTGGCCAACCCCAAAGTCCTGTGATTGCAGGGTGCTGCCGTCTACTTGAAAGAGACAGTATAATACAACAAATATTTATTGAGTGTCTGCTGTGTGCCAGGTACTATCTTAGGCACTGGGAATAAAGCAGTGAACAAGAGACAAAGATTCTTGCTTCCTGGGGCTTCTTTTCAGTGTGTTGAGGATAATAATATCAGAACAGACTTCAGGCAGCTTTTGAAAAGTAGGTTTATAAGATTGTCCTCATTAATTTCACAAACCCACTCCAGGTCACTTCAAGAAGAAACTCATTATAAATCTATATATTCTAAACTAGACCACAGTGAGCTCCAGGACTGTGCAAACACCCGGTGTCTAATTCAGAACTTTTCCCATCCCCTGTATGTCTGTCCTATTCAAATAGACCCAATCATAGAGCTTCTGACATTTTTCTTGAAAAATGTCTTTTTCTTTCCTCACTCAAATAAAGTATTAGCAAAGTTCTCTTTCCTTTTCCTCTTCTTTTAAACCGAACTTTATGGTTCTTTCTCACTCTCAAGGATGCCCCCTCTTCAGCTGTTTCAGTGTTCTCGAGTGTCATGACTGTTCATTAGAAATTCTGCTGGGCTTTTGAAGTTGCCTCTTTGTCACCAGCAGACAAGATCGCTGGGCAAGGCAGAAATAGCCGTGGTGTGGGCGGTCCACGGGGAGGGGCTGGGCAGAGGGAATGAATATTTCATTCCAAGAGAGGATTTACATCTCGTGCAGCTTCAGCCAGCTATGGAGAGTAATTCAGTCCTATGCTAGTGCTCTGAAAGCGACGAGAAGCTGAGTGTGTAAGCACCCAGTGCCAGGGTCTAGTGAGTGAAGAACACTGTTGCTGGAGTTGGGTACTTGCACGTAAGTCACCCAGCTTCCCAGGCTTCTTCTCCACGAAATACCATCTGTGACTCACACAGTTGTCCGCAGGGTCAAATGGAATAAAATGTGAAAACACTTTAAAATGCAGGGTCTAAGTAGAACCTTAGAGAATACATTTTTATGGCTTTCATGTCACAACTATTTGGGAAAGAATAGCAAACCCAAATTATTGCTAGAGGATAAGTGCAGTGTCATAAAAGAAACAAAATTAGAAAAATGTTGAAAACTTCTTAAATCGTAAGCCATCAGCGTTCTGTATGTACTTTCATTTTCAGAATATCACTGTGTCCTTTTTCTTTCATGCCGTGGCTCTTTCAACAGTTACACATTATTTCATGTCAATTCAAAATCTGGAAAACACCTGAACAAGGATCATTGGACAACTGTTATTTTTTTTAATTTGCTGGTAATCATTAAACTCTGTAGATATAGTGCTGAATGACCTGGTCCGTAACCTTTAAAACAAATGCTCACCGCATGCCGCAGTCCACACTTCTTGCCCCAGAACCATCAGTGCTTTCCTGGTATGTCACCAGTTGTGAGAGCATGCAGTCCAAGCTTTAGAGAGCTTGTGCAGTCGGAGGGCAACTTGAGTGGCATAGCAGCACCTTTGAGTATGCCTGTAGCCAGGGCATTTGTTCAAAAGTCGTTAACTTCTCACCAAACAGCTTACCTGCAAGTCAGGCCTGCCTTGAGGGTACTCATTTAACTGCATATTACTGAATACCTCGATGCTGTTGGTGGTGCTGGTGAGGTTAAAATCAGTGTCTTAGAGCTTTTGACTGGCACCGATGGCATGTATACGTCACAGAAAACAGGCTCTGAAAATTGGATGCCTTAGAAAAAGGTCTGAATTGGTGCTTAGCTAATTTGTACCTAAGCAGCAAACTCCACCCCCTCTCTCTCACTTTTTCTGACTGTACAACTTTAAAAACTTGGAATAGGATCTTATTCTTTTATTACCTTTTGAGAGGAAAGGATTATAGGTTGCAGTGAATCACCTCCCATTTCCTGATGCAAGGTTAGCCTGGCCTCTTTCCGGAATGAGAGGCCTGAGGCGTTCCTCTCCCTGTGACTTGCAGGTTTGGTGTTTACTTCTATCCTTTGTGAAAGAAAGTGGTATCAGGAAAATCAGAGATTTCCTTTTTTTTTTCCCAGTCTTTTCATTGAGGGCCTCATGGACAAATTTTCCTTATGTTAAATCAGTTGAGTGGTCCACAGAAACTGTTAGGTATGGTGGGGCAGGCAGGTGTTACCCAGAACTTCATTTCAAATGATTGTATTCAGGGTGTCGCCAGATGAGAGTTGGACTTGTCATCAAGATACCTGCCTCAAATACAGAATTCCTCGAGGTGAAACTTTCCTCATAAATAAGATGAAGTGGGGACTTCCCTTGGTGGTCTGTGGCTAAGACTCCACACTTCCAGTGCAGGGGCCCTAGGTTCGATCCCTGGTCAGGGAGCTAGATCCCACATGCTACAGCAAAGACCTGGCACAGCCAAATAAATAAATATTTTTTAAAGATGAAGTGCTTGGACTACACACGCTCTGAGGTCTTTTACTGCTTTGAGAGCCAGTGATGCTAACGTTCTCCTATAATCTGGGTTCTTTGCTGATCCCTGTTACGAAATTCATGAGACGAGACCTCCCAGGCCTCTGTGAGCTGGCCTCGCCTGGAGCTGAGAGGTTTTCTGCCCTGTTGCTTGCTTTCTGCTCTGTACTGCTACTTTTCTGGTCCTCACTTGCTGGCTCAAGGCCAGCAATGAGAGTGGAGCAAAGTTTGTTGTAAAATGTTCTGAATCATTTGGAATTAAATCTTTGAAATTTAATGTTTACCAAGTCTTTTCTATATGTGATGATAACAAGAAGGAGCAAAACATGTAGACGAATAGTGGCTGGAGTCCTTTTGCTTTGACTAGCGCCTCTTAATTTTCTGTTTAACTGCGCCCTTGGGAGCACTAACATGACTAATATTTTTTCCTAACTGTTCGACATCAACCTAATTATTAAAACACATAGTCAGTATAATATAAGTTACCAACACTTTGCTATGTAAAAATCTTTGTTTGCTATTTTAAAACTGAATTACTCAGTTGTTTTTCTTCTTTTTAAAATTGTAGCCGGAATCTGCAAAGGGCTCTGAAAGTGCAGTGAATGAACTAAAAGGAATGCTGGTAAGAATAGACCTCAGTTTATTACTTAGTTAATGGGAAGATGGAAGAATATTTTTAAACTCTATTTTGATGAATAATTGGTTTTGATATATTTTAGTTCCATTTACAAGAAACCTCACTACCTGTGATAGTTTGCTCGACTGTGCTGTGGACTCCTGCATTGGGTGTGTTAATAATGTGTCCGTACTCTGATGTTTCTGTTCTAAAAGGATGGGTACACTTTCCCCCAAATTATTGTCTCCTGTTCTTGACCTCCAATCCTTGCATTGCAGCATGAAGATAAAGTGTCTGGCCAGATGGAAGAATGAGCAGATGCTTGCTGATACCAGAAATATAGTATATATATTATAAATATAGTAGATAGATGTATTATAAATATAGTAGATAATCTTGTAAGTAAATCTCTATATAGATTACAGTAGATTTCTTTATAAGTAAATCTACAATAAGTATAGTAAAAAATAACAGTATTGTGTAGTAGTAGCTCACATGAATGGTATCTTTGGAGACTGAAAGCAGAATTCTTGGCACCTAGATATAAATCTGAGGTTCTACCCAAATGTGTTAGCATCAGAGTCACAGTCTGCTTTCCTCACAGTTTAAAAAAGGCATTTGATCATAAATTGGAGAATAAAATAAAAGTTCCTTTCTTTATGTTGCTGATTTCATTTTCTGAAAGTAATTCACACCCACTGGAGAACATGCTTAATGCCCATCTCTAGTCATATTTCTTCTTTCCAAAGTCTGAGCTTTTGCCAACAGAATAAATGAATACTGTCCTGTCCAACAGTTTCTGTCAGAGACAAACGCCTCACTTAGAAAATGTTTCAGGCTAAGAGCTCTATTCTCAGATCCCGTTACAGTCTCAATACCAGTTATTATGCACAGTAAGTCAACAAACATGGGGGCGGAGGTACAGAGCTCATATCCCCATGTTTGTTGTTACTGCGCTAATTATACATTGCATGCAGACATCCACATAATTGTGGTAAACAAAATTATTTTCATCAAGCATGAAACAGTAGACTTAACTCAGAATGGCTTAATTAGTTTGCTGTAGTTTTTAGGTGAGTGGAATTTGTACTCATGAGAGGTATGCAACACTGGCTAACAGTGGTGGCCTCCCTACAGAATAAAGTCTTAAAATCTTTGCAAAGCTAGGTGGTTATTATCTCTAATGGTCTCCTTGGTGAGAAAATTTTGTTATCCAGTGTTCTGGTAAGGAGGATGCCCTATGATGGTCTTCTTGGTTGTCTCTACATTATACTGTTAATTCTTGTTCGTAAAGATGCCCTCAGGGCATTCTGAGGTTCTAGGGTTATAGTTCTGATCCTCAGTGAAAAGGTAAACTGCACTCAGTTTCTTGTTAAAATTAGGTTTATTGGAAAAATCAGTCATCGACATGAGACACGAGATATTTGATCACCCAAGCTATCCCACTTCCTGAAAATGCTGGATGGTAGCAAGTTTATTGAATCACAGCATTGCTTTTAAAGGTCATGTTCACTAGACACTCATACTCAGTATAGTTTTGTGCCACTTCAAGGAGAGAAATTCATGAACAGATTTTTGTGGAATAATTTGCAAATTATAAAAACTGTCAAAACATCTTTCTTTTCTGCAGGTTGCCCCCCATCCTCTTTTGCCCTGGAGTTATCATTAGATTTCCCCTCCTTACATGGTATTAATGTGCATGGCTAACAGCTGTTACTCTTTGCCTCACATTTTTAAGAAGTGGAACTCAAGATGTCCTCCCCTACTTTCCTCTGCCCAAATGGCAACTTTGCACTACCACTTTAGAAGTTGCCTTTGAGGGCTGATGGATCACTTGGAGCTCCTAGTCACCTTGAGCCAAGACACCATACAACTTCTTTTAGGACAGAGACGAAGCCCGCCCGCCCCCGCCCCCCCCACCCCCCCGCCCCATCAGATGGGGCTCCGTTGGTGCTTCCTGGAGTTCAGACTATTAGGAGTTAGTACCAAGCAAAGCACATGCCACCAACCTCACAGTTGTGGCATGTGAGAAACAAACATGAAAAGAACATGAAAAGTCTGCCGATTGCATACTGAAGTGGAAAATGAGCACTGGTACCAAGAGATACCAAGAACCAGAAGTGCTGGGTTCAGTTCTGTTCCCGAACAGAAACCAAGAATGAGCTCAGTGTGCAGGTGTTTTTGCTGAAGTGAAAGTGACCTGAGTTGTAAGCCTACTGCTGAAACTTAGCACATGGGTAGAAGACACATCTCATGTTTTGTGGAGTTGGAAAACCTCACTCTTTTGTACATTCTTCAGGTCAACTTTTTTTTTTTTAATACTTTATTCTACATTACAGTACTGTATTTGTTTTGCCATACATTGACATGAATCAGCCACAGGTGTACACGATCTCCCAATGTTCAAGTCAACTTTTAAAAGTTTCAGTGTTGACTGAACTCACTTTTCCAGGTCTACTTGCACTTAATTTTTAAAGCTGTATAGTCTGTGGATGGAAATATATACAGTTCACTCCTCATAGTCACACAAATGTTTTGGAAATCTCCGGAGCCACCCTAGCCATTTAAAAGCCACTTTTAAGTGAAAATGATGATTTTCCAAAAAATGAATCAGTAGAAATTAATCTGAAAGTCTCCTCTCAAGTTCAGTTGCTTCTAAATCAAAGAGACAAAACCAGCTTTTTAAAAATTATCTTTTAGGTCTTTTTGAACATTATGAGTTTTTGTCAAATTACTCCCTGACAATTAGATTTGTCAGTTTTATGAACATTTAACTAACATGAAGATTAACAATTTATTGACCAGAGACGTTTCAATATTCACTTACATAACAAATCACTGGCCACTGGCATTAATTTTTGCAAAATCTCCCAGTTAGTAATATGTTAAAACTGGTAAATGATGAAAGTGGCTTGAAGTAGAAACAGAATACTGTTCTAGAAATTAGAAAAGCCAAGTTCAAGGTTCAGCCCTATTACCCACTTACTGTGGGACCTGGCCCCAAACTCCTAGGGATTCTCTTCTCTCTGAAGTGAAGGAATTGTATGTACCACGTGGTAATTTCTGATTCTCTAATTTTATGATTATAATATAGATAGATAATTAAGACAATCTCAATACTTTATTAGCTGAGCTCCTGGATCATGTCGGTTGAGATCAGTGCAGAAACCTTTCCTCCAGAATTGTCTCCACGTTTAAAGTTTGCTCAGATATTAACTGAATCAACCGTCTCAGTCAGTGAATGGAGAAAGAAGTTGGGAATTCAGGGATCAGAACTTGGAAAATGGATTCCTTCAAGTATCAGGTGTGATGAGAGGGTAGCTCGCCACAGTCAGGAGTTTGGGGAAATAATGCTTTTATCCAAACAAAAATAGAGAATATTGTGAAAGATAAATTCTTCAGTAAAAGATGTCCCTGGATGGTGTATGGGTACATACATGTACATACACAGACACATAACTTTTTCTTGAATTAACTCCAGCCATTGGAAATAGCATGCAGAATGTCCTTGATATTCAAATAATTTGAATATCAAATTGGATATCACTCATAGCTTTATGAGTGATTTTAATAGTAATGGCCATGAGTTTTTCAGTTTACAAATGGTACAACTTTTAAAAAATTTTCAGCACAAATGATTTGGGAATATTTTTTCTAATACATTAAAAAAATTTTATCTAAGTTGGTTTTAGTTCTGTTTTCATTACCTTATCAGTGTCGATCCTGCCTTACTGTATAATTCTTTGATGAGTGAGTATAGATCCTCATTAACTGTTAAATAAAATTATCTGATTTTTAAAATTATAAAATAATTATAGTGTTGCATATAATATGATTTTCCTTTAATGTATTCTATGAATTTTGGCAATAAATCAAGAGGAGAAAGAGGTTCTTCCAGAGGGAAAATGTTAGATGCCTGATTAAAACGTGAGCCTTATGTATTTTACACATCAGTTTTGGTTAGCTAGCTAAACAGCAGAAGACTATAATCTCCTAATCTTATCAGTCAATTTCCCCCTGACAACAGACTGCTTTTCTGTAACTTCGTGCTGTTAGGTGGAGAAAAACACCTTTTAAACAAAACAGCATAGTAAATAACCTATATCGTGTGAGATTTGCAACTACCTAATTTTACAAGCTACTTTTTTTGTTTTATAGGCTAAGGAAGAAACGTGAGTTACCATTTTAGCCAGTAGGATTCTTAGAATCCTTCAGGAAGTTGGCAGGGGGCAGGGAGCAGGATTAAGGCAAACCCACAGTGAGCTGAGATGACAAAGGCTGGCCTATTAGCCTTGGTGGACAAAGGCTGCTTTCCAACTCTGCCATGAAGTCTGGAAAGTTATCCCTGACTTGAGGTTCTGATTTTTTCTGATCAGAAGATTGTGGTTCAACTTTTTTTTTTTTTAAATTCCCGCTCCCCGACAAGCCTGTGGCACAGCTGAGGAGGGCTATTTTGAAGAAATAGTGGGCATTTCTTAGAAAAGAAAATGGACCACTGGTAGTGGTGGGATGCTCAATCCTTACCCCCTTAAATCTGAGAAGTGCGTCACCCAGTGCTCTGCACAAACACTTGACCGGTAATGGGGCCGGAAAACCATAGCTGTCCCTCTGTACTTCCTGGAGGAGCCAGGCAGGGAAGTACTCCCTGGGTCTCTCTCGGTCCTCTTGAAAGTCAGCACTGCTTTGAGCAGGAGCCCAGCCCTGCGGCGTCCTTGTCTTGTTTTCCCTTCAGCGTCTTCTGGGTCCTAATTGAAACATTCCCGCCGCCTCCGTTGAGCCGCGTGGCATGGCGGCGCCCGGCCGCTCCTTGCCTCCCTGTATGACTATGACCTTGCCTCTTGCACAATGAAGCCGAGGTGTGTTCAGTGCAGCGCTTCCTTGGGTGAGCCACTGGAGAGCACTTTGTGCCTCCTTTGGCAGCGCGACACCAGGCGTGCAGCCAGGGTCACTCTCTCTGAAGAATCAGCCACATATTTCAGTGCCGCAGGATATGGGTTCAGTAACTCGTGGCTGCCATATCAAGATAACCTTCTCAGGTGAGTTCAGTATATCCGTTCTCTTCTCCACGTGGTCGATCAACACACATCAGAATCTTAATCATCAGTGTGCAAGTACCTTCCCACCACTGAATTTCATATAGTTAGCCCATCGAGAGGTGTTCTTGTGCCGTTCTTCTGATATGAAAGCTTGACATCTTACATCATCAGTAGCGTCTTCTTAAATGATCCAACACTGTGTGTTGTTAAAGATGTGTACATTAAAAATACATATAGAGCAAATTCATTTTTAGTTCCTAATTCCATTCAAATCTGGTAATGTTTTGGTGGTTTGACTTTTGTATTCTTCTGTGTATTGTATTAAGACATTAACCTTTTTGTTTTTGTTTTGTTTTCACTTTAGGGGACACTTAACAAATCCACTAGTTCAAGAAGCTTAAAATCCCTTCACATTGAAAACAGTGAAACTGAGTTAGAAAGGATTTTGCGTCGCAGAAAGTTGACAACAGAAGCAGATAGCAGTAGTAAGCTGGTTTGAATTCTCCACAGTCCTACTCTTCTGCTCTTAAGCATCTTCCTTTCAGTCTCTTTTTAACATAAAATGATCTTTCTAAAATTATTATTAAAATTTTTTGATGTGAATGAGAAGTATTGGATGGGCAAAGGTACTTAGGGATATCTCATAAGAGCTCTTTTGTATTTTTATTTATTGGCATGTTTGTTTAGTTATTTGTAGGGAATGGGGGTTTTATGGATCTGCTTTGCTGAATGCAGGATGCCCTGTGGTTAAAAACATTCAGGCGGGGCTTTGGTAACGATGTTGAGGGAAGGCTCCCTAACCAGAGGGCATGAGTTTAATTCACTGCTTGCCCTACAGGCAAATTGCTCAACTTCTCTGTTTCTTCATCTATAAAACGAGAATAATAAAAGCACTACCTCATACTTATTTCAAGGATCAAGTCATTACGTTTCAACATATGGAAACAGTGCTTAGCACAATGCATGGGACAAAGCACATAATAACTAGTAATAATAGTAGTAATTACAAATCAGCTACAAATGTAGAGAGATCGTCTTTATTTTTCATATCCATTTAGTTTATTGCCTCTGCCTGGGAACCAAGTGAATGAGAAAGCCCAGCTCTCTCACCCACTGTAAATGACCGTCTGAGCATCTTGAGGTCACAGTTTGCATTGCTGTCATGACATACATGTATGAGACTTTATCATGTGCTCCAGAACTCAGTTTGTATGTCTGCAGTTTTTGTTTTTGTTTTTTCCATCAGCTTGGTCATGGGAAGTAGCAGGAACCTTTGTGAGGTTTTTCCCCTTGTTGCCAGGAGGCTAGTTTTGAAAAACCGTCTTAAGCTAATATTAACAGTGACCATAGCTTATGGACTGAATCTTTCAGACGGTGTTAAATCAGCTACAATTAGTCTATCACAGCAGCTCACATTTGCATTCCCATCATGTCTAGCAGGTTTAAATTGCTAGAATATTAAGGATTTGGGGTTTTGATAATCAAGCTCTAGTTTACATATAGAAGGTGAAAGTCGCTCAGTTGTATCCAACTCTTTGTGACCCCATGGACTATACAATCCATGGAATTCTCCAGGCCAGAATACAGGAGTGGGTAGCTTCTCCCTTCTCCAGGGGATCTTCCCAACCCAAGGATCAAACCCAGGTCTCCCCTCACTACAGGCAGATTCTTTACCAGCTGAGCCACAGGGGGAAGCCCAGTTTGCATATAGGGATTTACTCAATTGAGTAAATTGATGCGTTGAACCAGAAGCAGCATAAAACCAGACAAAACTTTTTTTTTTTAATAAAAAAGTGAAGCATTGTGTTCTCCTTAAAAAAATTAGCCGTCCAGTTTTTAGTTTGGACTAGAAATTCTGTTAATATCCTATAAGAATTAACAACCTCCACGCCTAGGAAAAATAACTACCTCTCAGGAAAAATAAAGGATAACATAGAGGAGTTTTTGTCTTGATATGTGCTTTACAAGCTTTTACCAGCCTCCACAGTGAACTGTTATTCATTTGCAACTTAATCAGTGCTGTGACTTTTCCAACATTTCATCCTGAAAGTATTCTTGTAGTCGTCATTCCTAGTATTCGTTCATTTTTGGGATTTTGTGAATTCCGTTTTAGTGCTCTGTCGTTTAGATTTTTTTTTTTTGCCACTGACCTTTATGTTCCTCCAGAAACATTCTTACTTCACTCTTTTGGTCAAACACGTAGCACTCGCTATTTCAGAGTTAGTTTTCCTTGGGAGAAATGAAGAAACATTTTCACTTTAGTCAGTATGGAAAGCTGAATATTTTAAATGTGGAGAAAGGTAGGAACATATTTTATAGGCATGGTGAGAATCTTTCATTTTATTGATTATATTCCACCAGCATACAGATATTCAAGGTGTCATTTGAGGCAAGTTATAATAAGAGATTCAGTAGAATCATTAACATTTAGGTAGAGAAATAAGAACTGTGTAATTGGCAGGGTAAAGAGGAAACATACTAAAGGAAGTGGCTTGTAGGTGAGCAGAAATATTCTTTTGAGTAGCCAAAGCCAAAAAAAAAAAAAAGTGAGAGGAAACAAACTTCAATCTCTATCACCTAGTAAAAGAAATCATACCTTTTTTAAAAAAAAAACATAGTTCAGATGTTTTCGAAGGATCAAGCTGGCAGAGGTATTTACTATGTAAATCTTTTATAAAGGTCATGGAATGAGAAAGTGAAATTCCAAGGAACAAATAAGGAGCTGAAGTAGCAGAGCTGGCATGCAGCTGCATGGTGGGGAATATTTGGACAGCTTAAACAGGATGCAGTAATAATGATAATATTAAACATCACATCATCTTAAACATTAAGCATTTTTCTTCATATTTTTCTTTTGTATGTAACGAAAATACGAGTTCTGGCTCAGCTCAACCACCCTCCCCACTTTTAATTGGCTTAGTTGCAGAGCAAGCAGCAGGCGTTGGTGTATAATTCAAAAAACTAGATCTTGCTTTTCTATGAGGACAGATTGTTTAAAGCTACTGGGTGATGCAGTCAGCAGTTATCCAAGAGCAGAACAGAGCTGCTCTGAAGCAAATCTTGAGCTCACCTTTAGTTGTTACACTTTTTGGACTTTTTGGAATGGACTATCCCCCCTTTTTTTTTTTTTTTTTCCTTTCTTGATCTTTCTCACCTTTTCTCTTTACTCCCTCACTGCCGTGCAACATGAGGCTTGCCACAGGCAGGAGAGAAAGGCCTTTGACCCAGAATATTCTATAATATCACAAATTTGTCTGCTTTGATGGTATAGAAGAAATCAATGAGAAAGGCAGATAGTGATGCTCTGTGAGCTGAGGCTTTCCACCAGACCAGGGGGATTAAGTCTAAAGGAGCTATAGTCACAGAATGGCTGAACAATTTTCTAGCCTCTCTTACACAAGTTTTTCAAATTAGAACTTCATTTTTAGAGTTCATATGTTATACTGCTATAATACATGACACACAAGGATTAGGTGACATTTTGGATTGTACCCGCCGGTACTTTTCCATTTTAGGAGATGATCTGACATTGTTTAAGGGTAAAGAGACTACCAAGTTTTGTTTTCTTCTTAGTGGCACCTTTCATGTTTGTTCTTTAGCTTAATTTTTTAGAAGTTCTAATTTTATTTGTACCTTTGTGACATTTTATAAATTATTTTGTTTTAGAAGAATACCTAAGGATTCCTTCTGAAGTTTCAGGAAAGACATATTAGAATCTTGCTTTGAAAAAGCTGTCTAGGATAGCAAGCATCTTCCTAACAGAAGATAGAAAAAAAGTAATGATGGAGTTTAGCTTCAATGCCAGAAGTTTCAGATTGATATGCCAATAATTGCAGTAACAAGGCTTATTACAGTTTTCTGATCCTATCTAAGAAGAGTAGAAAAGTCCAAAAGTAAACAGCCAGGCTCTTTGCCACTTAATTTTTATAATCCTGTGTCTGTATTTTAACAGGAAGTAAATCCACTTACTTCTCAATCACATTAAAATGAAAATGTTCATAAAAGCTGTTTAATGCTCAGGAAGTCTTCATGAGCATTTTAAAAACAGCTTTTGACATCATTCCTTTTTCTCTTTAAAATCAGAGCTGAGTTTGGGGAAGAATTAACTCTTGAGAGGCCAAATGATTCAAGTAGGGCTGCCAGAAAGCCATACTCTGTGAGAAGTAAAGACTTGACAATTCCAGTGTTACCAAGGACTCTGGTCAGTTGAGGGAACCATGGCCTGGGGTTTTATAGTTGCTTAAAGGTCTGTACACAGTTTCTCACCATGGTCCTGCCACCCTGAAAAGCAGTGGTGCCAGCCAAGCAGAGTAGATTCCTAATAGGAAGATTTTCCAGCATGCTCTTGAAATTTTAGCAAGTCTTGGCCTCTTCTCTTCCTGCAGGGATTTTCAGCTAATCTGTTTTTCAATTCCCTATTAATAAGCATCGAACAGAATTATTAAACTTGAGGTATGTGTTTGGTTTTAAGGTCCACCTGGAATATTAGCCACCTCAGAGTCCAAATCCATGCCTGTGTTGGGTTCTGTATCCAGTGTAACAAAAACAGCCTTGAACAAGAAAAACTCTGGAGGCAGAATTCAACAGCCCGCCCCCCAACACCTGAGCCAGGTGAAGGGTCGTGTAAATGGGAAGGATGCTCAAGTTCCAAGGTTACATTTCAGTAAGTAATGATGCTCTTTACTAAGTAGTATGTAGAAGAAATCTGTGATGACTAATTTGTGTGCTACTTTGCTTTGTTTCTCTTTTAGAGAGCTTTTGATTTGGTTAGCCAATAGATACTCTTCTTTCTCTGTTTGATGAGCCAACTTTTGATTCTAGGCTCCTAGCTTTAGAGGTCTAATGCTGATGAAAAGCAAATATGTATAAAGAGAAGTCCATCCCTAACTGGTTTGGTAATCTGATTCTTCTTCTGCACAAAGAATTGACTTGGATGATCCTTATTCAGCATCAGAAGACATTTAATCATTCTTTCAAGATTAAATACTTAGATCATTCTTCTTAATGGTTCATGAGTGGCCAGAGAAGATACTAGATCTTTCAGAAGATACTAGGTCTTCAAACTTTGAAGAGTATGTTTTTACAACCTTATTTTCTGATTCTCAGTTAAAGACATACCTTAATATTGCTCTGTCTTGAGACTGGAGACATGCTATGTAAAGAGTTACCTGGCTTGAAAGTGGCACTTTGATTGTTAAAGAATTAATCTTGCTATTGAATGTGTTTCAGACAGTTCTGGTGGAGGATCAATTTGTTTTATAACAATAGCAAGCTCTTTTTGAAATTAGCCTAGTTTTGCTTTAGTTCTCTTGCTAGGATGTCAGCTGGTTTGTCACACAAAGAAAAGGAAGAGGTGAGACAAATCAGATCAGCGAATATTGTAATCACGGTTAATTAAACCTCTGATTTTCTGTTCTATCAGGAAAGAAAGAACACCCCCCCTTTATTTTGTAACTCTTACCTGTCTTAGTTTTAAGGTGAAGCCTGGACAAATGAAGTTGAAATTCAGTTTAGATCTATTTTTGCCAATGGGTATTTTCTTCCAGTCTTGTATTTCTCTTATTGGTACTATTAACTTTTTTTCCCCTTCTTTTGGAATGAATGACCTTCTCTGCTGATTTACAGTTTTATCTAATTTCATTGTGTTTAAAAGTACATTTTCTCCTGCAGTCATGCATTTCCTTCTTTGACGGGAGTCATTTGAACAGTTCTAACAGAAAGATGATCTATATTCCTTCTTCATCTTTCCTATTACATTTGTTTAGCACCTAATTTGACATCAGCAGTCTGGCTACATTTGAACCAATATCCAGACACAAAAGCAATTTGGCTGAGACAAGTTAGTTTCTGAGAAATGCTTCAGTGTGTGTGTGTGTATAGATTTTTTTTCCTTTACCATTTTACACAGATAATCTTAATCAGAAAATACTGCAACTCCTTCCTCCTTTTGTCTGCCTTTTATTCTCCAAAAGTAAGTGGAAATTACATTTCCAAGAAAGGAAATGAAATAATTGCAGGCCCAAGGTCTGCAAAATGTGTGCTGAATTGACAGTGAAAAGGATCCATGTGTTGACAGACACAGTTGTTAGACACCATAAAGGCCTATGTGAAGCTCAATTTATTTCTCATCTTGCTTGTTCAATGACTGCTTAAGAGACACGTTTCAATTTAATTTATCTACTTAAAGCACTAATACAAATACTCAGTGCTGCTGTATTAACTTTTAAACTTTGTAACCTAACGCTTGATTATTCAGTTCTTGACATGCTTTAGCTGAAATAACCAGCGCCATGCATTTTCATATTGACAGCCATTTAGCAAAGAAGAATGGCTTTCTGAAAAATGTGTTTCTTAAGTACAATCATCCAAATCAATCCAAGTATCTTGTGTATGTCCATGGTAATTATTCACTTCCCAGACTGATGCACTTCTAATCATTTGTGTTTAAACCTAGCTTTTTAATGAGTAAAAGAAGTTTAACTTAGTGTAGTTGGATGCGAGCTTGAAAAGTAAAAAGCCCATGTGATTTCTCAGGATCTCCTGAAAGTGGTTTAGCTACCGGGAATGGGAAGGGTTATTACCGGGATTATTTCTGGCTGGCTTTGACCGATAGTTTCACTTTGTTATATAGGATCACTCTGTTATACCAGCCATAAGGTAGAGGCAACAACGTTGTCTTACCTCATAGATCTGAATTGTCACTTTGAACTGAGATCAGCAGTTAAAGGACTTCCCTGGTGGCTCAGCTATTAAGAATCCCCCTGGGTCAGGAAGATCAGGAGGAGGAAATGGCAATCCACTCCAGTATTCTTGCCTGGAAGGAGGAGCCTGGCAGGCTACAGTCCATGGGGTCACAAAAGAGTCAGACATGACTTAGCAACTAAAAACAAAAAAAAACAACAATGGCACCATTATCTTGAGCTGTGGCAACACCACCGTGTGTATTTCAGGTGAGTGGCTTTATTGTCTCTTGACAGGTAAGCAAGGTCAAGTGAAAGTGTTGGTCACTCAGCAGTGTCAAGGTCAAGGGAGGATACCAACCACAGTAGCCTCTAATACATAACATTATTTTTGTGCACATGTATGCACGTGTACACACATACACACAAGTCCCTGCCACTCTTATGGTTCCTTCCGAGCCCCAATTTGGCCTCTCTGCCCTAGTATCATTCCTTCTACCCCAGTTCTTTGCTTTTCCTTCCCTTTGTCTGGGATGCCCTTCCTCCAGTCGCTATACTATGTTACCTCCATCATTTCTTTGCTCACATGTCAACTTTTCAGTGAGACGTTCGCTAACCACCTATTTAAAACCGTAACTCAACTCCTCTAAACCGCAGTTCTTATTTGCAGTTTAAAACCCTTATCCTACTCCATTTCCCCATAACTGTTACCTTTAACATACTATATACTTTGTTTATGTATATTTATATGCTTGCTTTTTCCTCTTCCCCCACCTAGAATGTAAACTCCATGAAAATAGGAAATTTTTGTTACTTGTATATTTCAAACACCTGGAGAAATTCCTGCCTTATGGTAGGCTCTCAGGAAATACTTACTGACTAAATAAAAGAGTATATTCATTCATTTATTAGTGAAACAGAATATCAACTCAGTTACCCTACATTACCCCATTATTCAATAGTCACACATATACAGATATATGTGTACCTAGATATTAGATATTTTGGTTTGTTTGGTTGCTTATTTGGTTTCTTAAACCTTTTAAAAATGCCCCGGAGTCATTTACGTTGAGCTCGGTTTTGCATGTCCTCTGCATCTTTGTCGCTGCACAAGATAGAGTGACCGGAGACTGCAGAATGCCCAGTTGTAAAGAATGTTTCGCCTGTGCTCATTCGATTGGCCTCAAGTGGACAGGCAAGTTTGGTAGCTACTAAGAAACCTTGTAACGTGAAGGAAGAAACATAGATGCTTTCTGCATATAATCTTCACTTATCCAGAAAATTAAGTAGTATCAAGCTCTTCCCAGAAAGTTTATTTTCCCTCTAATAAATCCCTAAAATTATATGTGTGTGTTCCAAATAACTGAGTAAGTCCTGTTTGGTAAATTGTAGAGACAGAGATACATGGGTTTATTTCTTAGGGACTTAGGAAATGGCAGGAGACACCTTTGATACTTCGTTGTAAGAATTAATTAACATTTTTATCACCAGCCTGTGCAAGCAAGGTTTTTTTGTTTGTTTTTCTGAAGAAAAATGAAAAGATAATCGGGACTTGGAGAAATCAAATTGTTTCTATTTTTCCTTTAATAATAGCTTTAGGAATATCTGTGTCCTATTAATTATTTCTAATAAGTATGTGTGTGTACCAAGTCGCTTCAGTCATGTCCAACTCTTTGTCACACTGTGGACTGTAGCCCTCTAGGCTCCTCTGTCCATGAGATTCTCCAGGCAAGAATACTGGAGTGGGTTGCCATGTCCTCTTCCAGGGAATCTTCTCAACCCAGGGATCAAACCCGAAATGTGTCCTGCACTGGCAGGCAGGTTCTTTACCACTAGCACCTCCTGGGAAGCCCAATAAGTATGTACTATCTGGTTAATAATATCTTAAATCTAACAGTGAACTTGAATTTCATTAATTCTGATTAGTAATTGTTCAGACAGGAGTGATGTTTATAATCTTCCTTTATACTATGAAAGGTAAGGAGCTGGCCAAGCAAATGAAGAGTAAAGCTTTATTTTTGCTCTCACGCTCTCTGCAGCTGATCCAGAGTAAACTGACCGTGTTAAAATAGAGTAAGACTCATTGATTCAAGCTAATCAATGGCCATGTTGGTCAATATAAAATAGGGAAAATTCCAAATTACAGAATTTTAAAAAGATAACTTTTGTTACTTTTTGATAGCCACAGTACCTGGAAATAAACTGAGTGTTGCACAAGGTCAAATGAACAAGAATGAGTTGTATTTTCATCAGTAAAATCCTGTAGAGTGGGCAAGGAGTAACAAGAAAGCACAGTGTGGTCAGGCTTATAAACCAGTGTTTTATCACATATGCTCAGAGTGGCAAGTAGCTTCGAATTATTTCCAGAATGCCAGCTCTACAATGATATCTTGGGTTTGCTAGCTATATTATCTTTATGGCCTCAGGCAAGTTATTTAACCGGTGACTGGTTCCTCACGTGGATGATGAGGGTAACCTTGTAAGGTTGTCATGTAAATTAAATAATAATGAAAAGTATTTCAACAAATTCCTTTTCTATCTTAATTATAATGCTGGGCCATTACTGGATGATCAGAGATGAGTTGAAAGCTTAGATACTGAACACCTGGGGTATTGGCTGGGCCAGGTTTTCTTGGGGAAATCATGTAAATTTTATTCTGTTTTGGTTTTTGCTTGTTTAAAATGGAGGCCAATAGTTGAAGTACTCTCTAGATTCTCTTTCAGATCTAGAACCCCAGCGAGTGAAAGTGTTAGTTGCTCAGTCATGTTTGATTCCTCACAGCCCCATGGACTATATGTAGCCCGCCAGGCTCCTCTGTCCCTGGGATTCTCCAGGCAAGAATACTGGAGTGGGGAGCCATTCTCTTCTCCAGGGGATCTTCCCGACCCAGGGATTGAACCTGGGTCTCCTGCATTACAGGCAGATGCTTCACTCTCTTGGTCCCCAGGGAAGCCCAATATTCCCTCACAAATGTGGTTTCTTGATAAAAATGTTCAAAGGTAAGAAAAGAAAAGAGTTAAGCACACATTTTCTACTCCTAATATGTCTCTAAACATAAATTTACAGAAAACACACACGAACCTAGAAATGTAAAATAATTTCTTCAAAATTTTTAATTTTCAAACTATATCAAGGGAACTTATAAATCCAAATGGAAATGATTATTATCCTTCAGGGCCAGGATACTCATTCCAGCTCTGTCACTATTGCTCCAAATGCTTTTAGACCTACTTGGATTAGAGATATCTGACCCCAGAGGAAGTAAATTGGAAGGTCTTTCCTATCCATTTGATTTGGATTGGAAAAAGGAGATGAGAAGTAGAGTGCTTTAGAGCCACTTAGCGAGTCCTGTAAGAGAGTTAGTGTCAGTGTTCATTTTGGTCAAGAAACTATTTGATCTATTTTAACCACCACTGTATGTTCAACATGTTCCCAAATGACTTGGCTTTTGCCAGCTGATTCAATATTTGGAAACCGCCATCAGTTTGCCACCATTACACATGCATTAAAAAAAAATGTGACTCAGACCCATGACATCCAACCACATGTACAGAAAAGTACTGTGCAATACAGGCAAATCAAAGCGTGTTTCTTTAACTCTAGTTAGGTTGACTGGTTCCAAATTTACATATTCTGGGGCATTGATTAAAGGGTAGCTAGGAAATTAATATTTCAGTAGCAAACATAAATTGAGCAATAAGTAAGAAAATGCAGTACAGTACCTAAGTATGGGTAAATTTGTCTTCCATTTTATCCTGTGAGACACGTTAGCTCTATTATCAACAGAATAGGAGAGCCTGATGGTCTTGATTGACGTAAGTGAAGTGAATTGGGAAAACATTTGGGAATGAAAGCTTATAACCTTCCATTGTATATGTTTCACCGGTTTTTAAGTTAATGTTTCCTATTACTCTTCATCAATATATATTAATATATATCCATATTATAGCAACATTCACCTGAGAGGAAATGTGCTTAAATTGCTGTCGGCAAGATGTCTGATGGACTTTTCCAGGTAGTACTAGCGGTAAAGAACCCACCTGCCAGTGCAGGAGACATAAGAGACGTGGGTTCAGTCCCTGTGTGGGGAAGATCCCCTGGAGGAGGCTATGATACGCCACTCCAGTATTCTTGCCTGGAGAATCCCATAGACAGAGGGTCCTGATGGGCTACAGCCCACAGGGTTGGAGAGAGTCAGATATAGCTAAAGCAGCTTAACGCAGCATAAGATATCCGATGGAGGCTGTGAGTAATGGCGCCAGTTTCCAATTTGGAGGTTCTGAGTTTTGGAATTTGCTTCTGTGATGTTTTGTTGTTGTTACTAATGTTTCACTAACATTTATTAAGCCAGTAGTTCCATGTGTTACTTTGATTCTCCCAAAGGTACAGATTGGACATTATCTCCATTTTACAGATGAGAAAGCTGAGTTTTAGTGGCATAAATAATTTCCCCAAAATTCTATTCCTGCTCGATAGTTGGGTCAGATTTTATTTGAACCTTCTTCATTCTAACTTCAAATCCCATGCTTTTGAATGACAGCATATTCACTGAGTGTATTCAGAGCTCTAGGCATGGAAGCGAAGAAAATGACTAAGGTTTCCCCAGTAGGGAGCAGTGTAGTTCATTTGGCTCATGTTACTCACATCCTGCTCCTCTGACCCTGCATACTATTATATGGTGTAATTTCTTTTATCTTTCCTCTTCCTAAGGCTAACCTAAACAATTACAATATCTTTTGCCATGGGAAGAAAATGTTACCCAGTAAAATCAAGAATTCTGAAAAGCAGAGTCCATCTAAATTAGCAAGAAGACTTGAAAGAGTTGCTGGAAAGGAATTTGGAAAGAAATTGTTTTAATGTTTTTCATGTCAAATGTCCAGTAAAGGAGCATGCTTCACAAGTAAACTTTGGCAATTAATATGCCTTAGCTCCTTTAGTCTTTGGCATAAATTTCCTTTGTTGTTGTTTAGTCCCTAAGTTGTGTCCAAGTCTTTTGTGACCCCGTGAACCGTAACCCACCAGGCTCCTCTGACCATGGGATTTTCTGGGCAAGAATACTGGAGTAGATTACCATTTCCTCCTCCAGGAGATCTTCCTGACCCAGAGAGTGAACCTGCATCTTCTGCAGTGGCAGGAGCACTCTCTATCACTGAGCCACTAGGGAAGCCCAAGTTTCATTTACAAATTTTTTAATTTATTGACATTTCAAGCATGCTGAAGATCAGTTCATTCCCAGAAGTCAAGTACCTTGAACATATCTGACTGTAACCATTGGATTAGAAAGATGTTTTACTAAATGATAGTGTGATAATATAAAGATGAATCACTGTGAATACTGTTTTTTCAAAACATACATTCTACAGCCCCAAATAAATTTCATTGTTCGAGCCACTTCATGCTGTACCTCTGTCAGTCAATTCCACCTTTGGTCAGTTCCCCGTTAGCTCCTTTGAGTTTGGGCTGTAGTGTCCATTGGTCATCATATTTTGGGACATCTCTTACATATAGAAAGATGGGTAGTGATCAAGAAAGGCAGGACAAATGGGCCAGCAGCATGGAGAAAGAAGTAAGCAGATCTTACAAGAGTTCTGCAGCACAGTCAGGCAGAGGCCCAGGAGTTTGTTGTGTTTTTGCCATCTTGCCTTTTTGTCTCCGAACAGTCTCATCTTAGAAGTGGCCTTACTTGTTGGTACTGAGCTTTATTCATCTATGTTCACTTTTTCTATTAATTACTTTTAGAAAGGTGAATATCCTCCTGACAGTTACAATTAAAGTGGTCAACCTCATGGATGATTTTTCATTTCATCCAGTTATATCTAAAACCTTGTTTCACAGGGGAGAACCCAGTTTCTGTTGTAATTGGTGTGATTTGCAGTAATCTCGTAGCTGTATCCTCATCTCTTGGCCATTCTCAAAGATGCTTTTAAGCCACAATTGCCAGAGACCCTTCCAGTTAACACTTCTCTAATTCATCATGCTTCTCTTCAGTCCCGGATCTCCCACAAACTCTAAGCTTTATCAGGCTTTTAAAATTTCCTTTTTAACCGTCAGACAGGTGGCTAGCTTGCCTTTTTTGTTTGGGAGGTCAAAACAGGTCACACTGTGCCCCATAGAAGAATTTTTTAAAAACAAAAACTAATGTAGCAATTATAGGACTTCAATTTCAATAGAAAAATGACCATTTCCAGTGAAGCCATTTTTATTTCAATTTGCATTTAATTTCTAGATCTATGGTATCTCTAAATACGTGTGACTTTTGGCCCCACACAGATTTATTTTTGTGAGAGTTCATCTTGTTTGAGCCATTAACTGACTACCAAAGTATAGTTGATAAAAGATAAATTTTAGATATCTGATAGTTAATATAATCAGTCAAATGTTTCTATGAAAGAAAAAGAAAATCTAATTGCCATTTCTGGGTTTGAATTAAAAGATTGATTGACTTTTAAGTAGTCTCTCTTCAGGTTTTTCCCCATTATTTCCAGTGTGAAACTGGTGTAGAAAAATGAAATTGCTCTTTTGCATTGGAGCTGCAGAATTTCAGCTTTTGAAATATGTTGCCAAATAGAAATTAAGATTCTCAACTTATTTTTAGGGAAGCTTGCCATAAAATTGTCTCAGATCTCACCTGGAAGTTAACTTGGTTGGTCATACAGCTATTTCTTTCAAGTCAACATTTTGTTCAGATAGAATAGAGCCAAGTTCTTTTAGTCCTTGTGGTGGACAGAGTGCATTTTTTTTTCCTTTTATTCCCATCCCCCCACCTCTTTTCTTTCCTTTTGTGTATGTGTGTGTGTGTGTGTTTGCTTGTGTAGTGCAGAGCAGAGAAAGGAGGGCACCTTCTGTGTACTTAGTAAACGTTTGTTTCTGAGAAGAGATGACTAGCTCGCAGAATGAACTGCATGGACGTTACTGCTTAATCTGATGCTCTTATACAATTAAAGGATTTGCTGTGCTCTCCACTGTAATCTTAGTACCCCTGAATTGTGTACAGACACTGCAGGAAACAGCTCTGCTCAGCTAAGCACGACGACAAAGGTTCTCCGTGTGTGCCTGCACACGGACAATTAAGTTTTAACAACAAAATTAGCGGAACAACTGGATGTTCTGGAAGTTGAGATTGCCTCACTCAGCCCCCTCCGTAGGAGTTTTCCTGTGGGCTGCCCAGAAGACCCGCCTGTTGGTTTTGTCTCACAGGTGTTCCGAGTTGCTCCACAGACAGCAAATGCTTCCAGATTAATTGTTGAGCCTCTGTTATACCCAGTGTTAAAATGCTGTTGAGTAAATCTCAGAATAACTGTTAAAAATACAGCTGAGCAATTCTCAGTTCTCTCAAAGAATGAATTGCCTTGTAACATTTGCCTCCCGTTGCCAACACCTATGATTTTTAGAAACTTAGCATAAAATATATCATTTCGGCAAGGAGAACCAAATTGCTTTTGGTGCTTTCTCATTTATTTTAAACATCTTTCAGTAGTCTCTGCAGTATCTGTGTTTCCTTTTATTTTTGTATGGTGAAGTAGTAGAGACTTAACTTTTAGCCAGAACTTCTATTTGAATAGATTTTAAGTGTAGTTTCAGATCTGAGGATAAATTGATTTAACTTCTAAAACCTGATAAATGCTTTTCATCTGAAATATATTTTGTCATATAACTATATGAAAAGTAGCACACTGAATTCTTTACAACTTACCATCTTAAAAGAGAGTTTAAAGTATTTAATATAGTACGTTTAAAGAAAAATCTCTTAAACTTTAAAAATATTTTTCTGAAAATTATGAATGAAAATACAAACATTTTGTGCATGACAGCTTTCTTGAGGTGCCCATGTTATAGATGGTGACTCTGGTGAAAGACTTTATGTCCTTTAAAATTTCTTTTTTAGATGGCATTCACATTTCATAGCTGAGATCTCAGTGAATTGTCCATGGTGACTTAAGTTGTACAAAATTACAAAAATCTTTATAAGTAGCCCCCAGAAGTATCATACACATTTAAAAAAAGAATCTTTGCCTGAGCTACAATCATGCTCAGCTCATGCTTAGCTCATGCTTTATCATTGATTTTGCTGGTGAGAATGGTCTGGTTTCCTGGCCTCCCTGGGCCAGTGTATTTGGAATCTATAAATGCGCAGAGCCCAGCTTACACTGGAGGAATAAAAGAACTGGAACAAGGCTTCATAGCGTTCACTGTGGTCTGGGAGGTAACCTGTGCGTTGAGAAGCTATGCTGCAATTACTCCACCAAAGAAACTGTGGCTCAATGTGGACACGGAAGTCTTTGCCCGGCCATTGTTAAACCTCTGTTAAAAAGGGATTCTTGTTAATCCTGCTGGCAAATCGGCATCCAGAAGGCGATGTCAGATTTTCAACCGTGCGTCGCAGTATCCTGCTGCTTAACAGTATTTATTTTTCATAATTTAAAACTATGTCTATTTTCCCCTCAAACAGAAGCTGACCCAAATTGGCCAATTAATTTATCCTCTGAGCTTAAATGCAATTTCAAAAAGTACACAAAGCCAAAAGGAATTAGTTTCATTCTACCTTCACGATGTTTAAAAGTAGTAGAGTGGGCAATAATATAGAAAGTTTCATCTCTTGTTTGAAACTTGATTCGGGGAAATTTTGAACAAGTGTGTTAAAATGTCCTGAAAGACAGGACATCTAAGAGAAACAGAACTGCTGGTCGCAATGCCCTTGCTCTTCACTGCTGCAGCCACTCTGTAAAGGGCTTGGGGATGGGCTGGGGTGGGGGGCTGGCAGCGAGACTTCTAATTTTCGCACGAGGGAAAATATAAAACTGACTTCCTTTTGAAGTTTTCCCAGGAAACTACTTTATAAAGACACATTTAAATCTTTGCGTTTTCTGTCCTTGAAGGTGGTAAGTATGATTGCAGCTTTACCCATTTTTATTGTAAATGAAGCAGAGTTCAGACCGTCCGGCTGTGCGTCATCTGTTGGACGGCTGCCATCAACTAATGCAGGCGTCCCACTGGGAGACCAGAGAAGAACTATACTTTGATTCACCAGATTGTGTTAAATAGTCCAGCTGTTGCGATTTGAAAGATAGTTACCTCAGAAGTGAAATAGAAATGAACTTGGCATTTATGCCTCAAACCGTTTTTATACTGTTTGGCAATCAGCTTTTCAGAGGTAGCATTTTATAAAATAACTCTCGCTGCTTAAAAGTTTCATTCACTGTAACGTTCAAAATGTCCCACCTTTATATTATCAGTAAAATTAAGCTTGAGTGATATGCAAAATTTGCATGAAATAAGCATTTCCCCCTTCATTTCATGAGCTTTGATTGTATTCAATTGAGCTCAGAACCATGTCTATTAGGGCTCTTTGGGGGCATTAGTTAATTTGAATTGAATCCGAAATGTTAGCTAGAATGTTGTTGAATATAATTGGAACGTGGAAAGTTGATTTTGAATGAAATTTCATTGAATGCAAACAATGATGTGCTTTTTTAAGAATTAGAAAGCTGCACTTTCATCTCTTGTAACACAGTCTGAGAAATCACTGAGTCCCTTTATTATAAAGTTCAATTTTGGGCATTACTATTTGCAATTGTTCTGATTCTTCTGGTACCAGTACCAGCTGGAGTCAGGTTTTCCTTTTACTAGCTAGTGGCCCCATCTGCCCCAGCCTCACCTTCTGGCCCTCTTACAGGCAGGGAAAAGTACTTTCTGAAAGGGCAACCAAGTTGAGTTGGCCAAAAGTTCATTTGGGTTTTTCCCATGTTATGGGAAAACCCGAATGAACTTTTTGGCCTGCCCAATACTTGGGCATTAGGCTTCATAGAGTGGCATAGATTAGCATATTTTCTCCTAGCTTTTATTTTGCCTTCTGGTTTTTCTTTTTGTCTTGGAATAGCACTTAACAGATGATTTAAAATGACTCACAAAAACACGTTTTTGAGTGGATCAAAAATCACTGCCACTCTGTTGTGGTAAGAAAAAAATACTTGACAGGAAGTCAAGATGCCACAATGTTAATCCTTATCTGCTATTAACAAATTGTGTGCCCACACAAGCATGTAACTCACTGTTCTTTGGTGTCTTCACCTGACATATGAGAAGGATGGACTAGTTCATGTCAGTAATCCCTCTCAGCCTGAACAGTCCATGATTTGAGTCTTCATGTCAGCTCTAAAATTTAAGCTTTGCTTGGAGATTTTGCAGCTTACAGGAGAAGGTCTGCCATCCTTTTATGAATACTGACTTTAATTCCTTTATTTGGGATCATTGCTCCTAGATGAATTAAAGTAGAAAAACTGAACCAAACAATGGTATACTGCAGTTCCTATTGGATTGTTGTGTTTGAGCACCTGGGATTTTTCACCTTGGGGAGAAGCTTCAGATTTAACCTTCTAGAACCTGCCACTGGCTGCCTAGCACAGGAGCCTGGGTTCTGGGCACCATCACTGGGGGCTTTCTGGCTCTTCCTATAAGATGGGACTGGAGGTACAATGAGGCCCCTCATTCCAAAAGGAGCCATGGGCAGCTCCCCCATAGGAACCAGGAATGGACTTAATGATGTCAAACCAGGAAGAGCTAGGTTTAAGTCACAAAGGAAAAAAAAAAAGGGATAACTCCAAAGGATGAATTTCATATTTATAGATTGGAAAGATGCAGGTGAAAACAAGGATTTAGAAAGAATCTGTAAACATACCAGAATTAGCCTGTGGCATCATCATCGTGTTTTTAGAAGATGCCTTTGGTAAAAAAGCTATGTGGTACTGTAGGAGAATCAGGAACAGGGAGATAGGAACTTCTGATTCTTATCTTAGCTCTGCCACCAATAAGCTGTATAATTTTAGGTCTTGCCAGTCCCCTCTCCAAACCTCATTTTCCTTATCTGTAAAAGAACCAGTTGGACTAGATGATTGCCATAGTCCCTTTTAGCTTCAACCCTTTGGAATTCCAAGCCAGTGGTCATCATCTTTAAGAAACTAGTTAACTCTGATTCTCAACACATAGATTCAAAGTTTTCCACCGTGCCAAGTTCAGTGATCAAATTGGAGTCTACAGGTGACTTAATAATAGATTAATCTATTATTGAGAAGCTTACTTCAGGAAAGAACAGCAATTATCTGGACTGAGACAATTCTAGGAAAATTGCAGCCTGGCCATACAGAGTTTCTGAACTTTCAGTTGAGTCAACATCATTTGTTGCTGTTGTGGAGCCCCAAGAGCACTTCCTGGAAGTTTTCAGCCTCCAGCTGATGAAGAAAGCATTTTTAGGATATGTTCACCACCCCTTCACCTGCAGACACATGTGGGCATGAAAACATCCATGGTAGTTCTACAAAAGGGAAGAATGAAGGTCAGTATGGGTTGATGGAAATTGCTCACCTGGAATGAGATGGATATCTCCATTGCACGTGTCGAGCAGACTGGCCAGCTTATCTGGTCTAAGCCAGCAGTGGGCTTAGACCCAGTGTCGGGGAACCAGACTGGGGACTTAACTGGCAGATTTTATGTGACTTTGACTGTAACAGTTTAGCTAGGCTGGAACTTCATTTTCTAGAATTCCCTTGAATTCTCTTACCCATATGTTTCCAGGTTAGGCTTCACCACAAGAGAAATTGTCATGAGATTTAGAAAGTGGAAGTGATATAATAGTCTTTTTTTTTTTTAATGCTCTGAAAGTGTGTGTAGGGCAGGTGCTTTTACTGCTCATGCACGTTGTCACCTAGTTGGCATGTGGCACAGCTGCCCCCCATCTCCCCTTCTAGCTTCCCCAGATCTTGGGCCAGATGCATGTGTGATTCCATGTGGAAGGGCTCCAGGTTAACCCTGAAGCTCGCTTGCAACATCAGGATTGGGGATTTTGAAAGAGATGGGGGCTCTTGTTTGTCCTCAGCTTCTTGCTGCTTCTCACCCGCACGACATGCTGATTTCAGGCCCAGCATCACAGACTCACGCAGACTGCCTGACTGGCTCTCTCCATTGCCTGAGGTCTAACCTATAATGACTCCTTATGCCTTTCATGGTGGTTCTGCTTCTCCGATCATGGATGAGGGCTTTCAGGTATTCCCTGGGTCAGAGAAAGTCAAGCCAGATACCACTGGGGTAAATTCATCCCAGAACACAGTAACAGATATCTTGAGAAGTGGATCTTTGGCCAGAGTAGGTGGGCAGTGTCAGAGGTGTCTGCTAATGAAAAGGGTGTTGCCAGATTCAGGCAAAAATAAAGGAATCTGTCCTCACTAAGTGTAACTTTCCTCTCTGGTCATCTCTCTGTTTTTACTCCTCCAAAGAAGACAGTTATGTGCTAGTTACTTACTGATGAAAATCAAGTCACACAGTATAACTGGAAAGCCCTATACTGGTTTTCAAACATCTGGACAGATCTCATAGTGCTAGGTGATAAAACCGTGGTCCCTGGGTTGGAGTTTTGTTACCTGTGGCTGGATCGTGCAGGCCACTTTGTCTCAACAGTTGATCATTTGTTCTTGTTGCTTTTGTTGTACAACAGAGGTACCCAGACCTGCTCACACAAAAGCCTTGGTTTCTGAGCATTCATTCTAAGCCTTTCACGCATTAGTATTTGCTCATCTGTTTACTCCACAAATGGGTCTGCTCTGGGTGCTGGCGTATAACTATGAACAAAGCTAAACAGTCCAACTCGTGGATGCTTACATTTTACTTAAAGAGACAGACATTTAACAACTGGTTATTTCACTGTAACTGTGGTAAGTCCAGCAAGGGAGAAGTATGAGGCAGTAAAGGAGTGTCAACCAGCAGGTCTGACCTAGGGGTCAGGGAATAATAGACATCAGCTGATCAGGGGGACTAGCAGAGCAGTGGGGAGACCTGGCCAGCAGTTCGTCAGTACTCATCCTGACATCCAGAGGTGGACATGGGACAGAGGTGTGCTGGGTCATGGTTAACGTCCTAGCGACCACCAGGAAGACCAGATAAGTCTGAATAGCCTCTGCCCTGCCTACAACATACCCCTCAACCTGCAGGCATCAGATCAGCAGTCCAGCCCCTTCAGATGGTCGCTGCTGTCCTGTCTTCCGAGAGGACTAGGTGCCCACAGCCTAATCTCCTGACACGTGGCACGAGAAAAGCATGTTAGGACATCTCTGTTTCCACAAGGAAATTATTGCCTATTTAGCTGGAGAAGCAGCAGCTTCTTATGTCAGAAGAGAAGAGAGGAAACCTCAGTGGAAAAAGAAACTGCCATTTGAAATTCAATAAGAAATTTCTCAAATGTGTCTCTCCTTTTAGAAAAAGTGGTAACTCTGCATTTCAGCTGACTCTCTAGATTCTCCCATCCGCCCTCGTTCCTCCCCAGGTCTGACCAGAATTGTTCCTGCCAGCAAACGGCAGCAGCTGGCACGTCTCTCAGCTGCCCATGGGGGTGGTGGTGATTTATTTCCCTCCTCCACGCAGTCTGCTCAGAGCTAGTCTGCAACTCCATGTGCCCTGGGCACACACAGGAGGGGCTCGCAGCCTCCTTCCAGCTAAGCAGAGGTGGGGCAGGAGTTGGGGGCAGCAGGCAGTGGGGCGGTATGTGCAGAGGACCTGTGAGCTTTGTGCTTCTATGAGCAGAGTGTGCGATTAAGCAGGTAGGTGCCTTTGGCTTTTTAACACTTCCGCAGTTAATTGCTCTGACTTTTTCCGCCTTTCTCCTGGCCTTGTGTTCCTAATATGTAATCTAATAGCTTTTTTTTTTTTTTAATGGCTGGCACCTTAAAGACCACTTTTTTCATGTTGATTAGACTTAGAATGGTTTGGGTTTTTTGTTCCTCTGAATCCAGGAATATGGAAAGATCAATGCTTTCTCTCTCTCTGCTTTTAATTTTTGTTTGTTTGTTTAACTGTTCACCCCCTAGGCCTCCCAGTAACACTGGATACCGGAAACAATACATTGGCAGTGGAAAACAAGCCAAACCGGTTGTAGTTTTAAATCCTGTTTCCACACACGAACCTCAAACCAAAGCCCAGGTCGCTGAGAAAGATCCAACTCAACACAAGGATGATGACGTTGAAACTAAACCAGGATACAAACAGAGAGAGAGAGACACCAGCAGCTCCAACTGCTGATCCGTAAACCGAAGGCTGGCATGTTCCGAAGTCCTTTTGTAATGAGCACGATTAGTTGTGGTGTGTTGGCAAGAGCTAGAGACACTCTGTTCTTGTCACTGTATTCAGAATATAGGTTCTTTTCTGATGTCACTTTTGTAAGTAGTTCACCTATAAATATATAAGTAAGCTATTTAGCAAAATACACATTCTTTGTAGCTTTTTTTTAATGTTTATAGGGATAAGATTTTTTTCTAATTACTGTGTTAAATGTGACTTCTTTTTAGAAGATAACAAAAAATTCAGATGTTATCTTCTTAGGTAATGTGCATACCGCTAATCAAATGTAATGATGAAAGGTTGCAGCACTTGTGTATAACTGGATAAGCAGAACTGACTAGCTTAATAAGGTGATTTTTGGGAAAAAAAAAAAAACCCAGAGAAGCTTCTGTTTTTCATATCTGATCCTTTTTTTTTTGATGGAGAAACTTCAGTAGCATGGAAGTTGTTAGGCACTGTGGTATACAAATTCTTTCTAGGATATACTGAGATAAGCTTAAAATTTCAGGAGCTGATGTCAAGCTAGCAGTCTCATACTCAGTGTTAATTACACACATTATTAACTATGGGATGATTGTGTCCAAAGACTTTGGAGGGAATGTTCTAGTGGCCTGAATGCAGAATCGAGGTGAAGTCCAAAGCTTGAATTAAGAGAGTATTATCTTGGTAAACAGTGCTATGAGTCAATCGTGTTTTCTCATGTACTCATGTGGCACAAGTACCATACTGTATCACAGCTCTTACCTACAGTGAAGATGAGTGACAAGCATACAATTTCTTGCTTCACTGCTGTTTTATATCCCACAAGTTTGTTGTTTTGTTTTGTTATTAAATAAATTAGGTGATAGTCTCTAAAAATACAAAGTTTCAGTCTGCCACAGTGAATAAAGAAACGTAATCAGGGATTTTAAAAAAAAAGACTTATGCAGCTTTTCAAAGTTGATTGTTTCAAAATTGGTGTTTATTTAAAGTAAGTGGTAATGTACTTGAATGCATTTTCTTATAACGATGATTCAGTAATGGTAATTTTACTATTAAAGAAAGTGACAGGGTTAGTTTCGTTAGCATAGCTCAGCATGAAGCTGTCAGGTGTTTCTCACCGAAGGGCGGAAGAAAACGATAGTGACAATTGCAGTAGTCGTATTTTACTTTTGCACGCATGCTAAACATAGGCTTGAAAAGGTGGTTAAGCAGGTAAATGTACTTCCTAAATTTGGAGATAATTATCCTTCTGTAGGTTCGTTATGCTTGGCTGTTTCCATGTTTCTCCCAGTGATGTTTTTACAGTTACTTATCCGTTTACTCATAGGGAATTAAAATGTAAGGCTTTTCAACTGTGACTTCCCTGATTGAACAATACTGCTGTATGATCTACAAATTACAAACGGCATTAATTCACTGAAATAAGGTCTGTTATGCTGTGATTTGAACTTTCCTCAGCACATTTATTAAAAAGCACCAATAGTTTCCCACTAAAGGTCACTTGTGGTTATTGATATTTTTGGTTTAGTTCCCCAAACTTGACATCCTTTAATAAAAACATTGTATAAGACTTGATAAGTTTAGTAATTTTGAATAATCCACAAAATGATTTCTTTTGAGGAATTTTACGCTACGTTTCTTCCTGCTTTCCCCATTCCTGTGTATATTGTCAGTCTGCTGGCATGTCTTAAAGGTATTTAGAAATTCAAAATTCTGTACATATGTAATTCCACCTCTCATCACACACCCTTTCCAGGGTAAAGAGCCAGTCATCTGGTGAAATGTGTTAGCTGGACCAGGCAACATTTAGTCATTGGTATTCTGAAAAGGTTCTTACTTTTACTAAGCTGCTTATTCCTTCACCATGATCACAAAGTATTTAAAATTACTTTGATAAAATTAATTCTAGTTCCTTTTTGTAGCTGAGCTAGTCTCATATAAACTCACCTCCATTGGTTACAGCACTTGGTCATTCCTGTGGAAATTCCTGTGGTGTTAACAGGGCTAAAACCATGCAACCTTGATTGGCCTGAGTAAAAAACAATTTTGGCTCTGGCTCTGTGTGTTAATAGCTTCAGTTGTGTCTGACTCTTCGCAATCCCTGTGGACTGTAGCCTGCCAGGCTCCTCTGTCCATGAGATTTCCCAGGCAAGAATAATGAAGTGGGTTGCCATTTCCTTCTCCAGAGGATCTTCCCAACCCACGGATCAAACCTGGGTCTCCCATATTCCAGGCAGATTCTTTACTGTCTTCAGGCTACTCACCAGTAATTCCTCCTTCCTTACCGTTTTTGTTAACAGTGAAATGTCTGTTAGAAATGGAGTAGGTCAGGGAGAGATTACTGCTCATTATCCTTCCATGCCATTTTTAGGATATTTGTCAGGTAGATGATAGTCTGTTTCACAGAATGTTGAAAACAAGGCTTGGATGGTTTTTATAAATGCGCAGCATGCGTGTTTAGGGGCTTTCCTGGATGGTAAAAAATCCGCCTGCAATGCGCAAGATGCAAGTTTGAGCCCTGGGTTGGGAAGATCCCCTGGGGAAGAAAATGGCAACCCGCTCCAATACATATTTAATAATTTTAATCACGGAACAGCTTCAGCTTATGTGGCAATAAGTTGTGGAGAATGGATAAACATCTCTTATCATCATTGACCTTAAGAAAGTTCATCAAGCAGCCCTTACTTAAGGACTGGATTTGAAGTTTCTTCCAAGCACTAACATTTCCCAGTCCCCCTGACATTTCTAATAAAGGGTATGATGAGTTTCTTTCATCTCTTTATATGTAATATCTTCAGTTCAGTCATTCAGTTGGGTCCGACTCTTTGCAACCCCACAAACTGCAGCACACCAGGGCTCCCTGTCCATCACCACCTCCTGGAGTTTACCCAAACTCATGTCCATTGGGTCCGTGATACGGTTTATATCTATTACATGTCCTGTAACGTGTGTAGAGAGAGAAAATATATAAATAGAAACAGTGCTTATCACTCTCAGAAACTTAAAATGCTAATGTACATTTGGTGACCCCAGGCCTCAAATGAGGTCAAGGAGAATAGGGAGTGCTCAGCACCGAAATTAGGGTTGACTTGGTTGAGGTAATAAGTCACCTCTTTTGTTAATTTAATTATTCGGTTACTAACTTAGTTGTACATTTTTGTTGTGGCTTCATTCGGTTATAATTTATATCACAGTTTCCGGGCATACTCTCACATGACCTCCCATATTTTGTGTATGTATATGTGTGCAGGGGTACATGTGCAGAGGCTATGTGAACACTTACCATTGTTTATTGCTAAGAATCAGGAAAGGCAACCACAATCACGCACTGTGACATAGCTCTCTCAACTTAAGAGTGACACCAACCAACCCTCCTGCCTTGGGCTCTGAACGAACCTGCCATGGAGCCTGTTTTAAGTCACTGCTTTGAGAGTAAGGCCTTGGCTCTGCCATAAGATCATTACATCTCCCTGTTGGTACTCTTCAAACGGAGAGGTCCTTGGCGTGCTTAGAAAAACTTGGAGAATACACCAGAAATCTAAACTTTCTCACAGGTCAGTATGTAGCAATTTATGTAATTTGGGGGAAAACATGGTAACTGAGCAGGATTTAAATCATATAAAGCCACTGGATATTATTATATTTACAGGTCAGTGTTTGAATATGGTTGGTTTTGACTCTCCTCGATCACCCCAAAACCAGCTTTCAAAAAAGAAAATCTATATGTCGTATCATTTTAAAATCACCTACTAGATGCTATAATAAAAATAATTATGCATTTAATGGCTTTAAGAGTTTATACTCATTTATTTTCTCATTTACACTCATTCCAAAAAGGCTCTAAGGAGATTCCCCAGAGATATAAATGATAGATGAAAAATTAAAATTTAGAAAGAGGTAGGAATCAGAGAAAAGGGATTTGAGGGTAGGAAAGTTAAAGGAAGCTGTTTGGCTCCTAAAACAATATGTGAAACTCTCACAGTTTTGCATGAGGTTGGCTATAAAACTGTGTGTGTGCTTTCTAGCATGGGTATTTAAGATAAAAGAGATGTATACCTTTTCCTGGCAGAGAAAGCTCCCAGTGTAAAAGATGTTTGTTTTTAGAGATATTCTGACTAGTAAAGTATGAGGTGTTTGAACTGAGTGTGGAGTTGGCGGCAAAAATATTGGGCTGTTCTACTGGGTCATGACCCTCCCCCTCAAATGGACATGTACGAACATGTGCAAGACAGTTTTTCCTGAACCTGAGCATGAGCATGTACAAACAGGATCCCCACAGCAGTGTGCCAACTGGAAGACAGATTCACAGGTATAATTTCAGGCAAAATACTATCTCTGTCTTTCACCAAACAGTGAACGTAAAGGAAGAAAAAGCACACGAGTTAGTGAAGTTTTTGGAGCAAAAGCAAAATGAAGATTTGCTCCAGGTCTATCAGTCTAATAGTCTGAGTGGTCTGGCTGTCAGCCGGGGTGCGTGCAACCCCGGTAGGAAGACGCTCAAAGTTTGGCGAGTTCCTCCGCAACCTCTGTGGGGAAGATGGGCTCAGGGACCTCGGGCAGCTCACCAGCCTTTTCAGCTTCCTCATTCCAGTAGAAAAATGTGTGTTCTTCATTGAAGCCTGTTAAAAATGACAACAATAAAGTTTACTAATTCAGTGGCTGCTTTCTTTTTTTTTTCTGGCTATGTGACATGTGGGATCTTAGTTCCCTGACCAGGAATCAGTCCCATGCTCCCTGCATTGGAAGCAGAGGGTCTTAACCAGTGGACCAGCAGGGAGGCCCCTGGTTCCAGTTTTTATCTTTGTTACAGGACGTAAAGGAGAGCAGCTTCAGAACCGTCCAGAGGTGTCACACCATTAGAAAGGATTCTAGAACTGCCAAAAAGCGGGCCTGTCATTGGTTATACGTTAGCTGCAATACACTTGTTCTGTTCAGTTTGCATTGTATCCTTAGACAACATTCTGGAACGTTTGGTGTACAGCGGACTTTGGGAAGAGGCTGAGCAGCATAGGATAAGAGGAAGATGAACTGGAGGGAAGGCCAGTGCTCTGCATGAGACAAATCATTGCCAACTAACTAGTCCAAGGTCAGCCTCTGTCGACTTAAGACTGTTGCACTCAGGTCCCTGTAGGCAGGAACAGTGTTTTAAGGGCTGAGCTTTTGCCAAGATTTCCTACGCAACCTCTCAGTGGAGTGGTTTGCTTTTCCAGGTTTTTTTGGTCCCCCTTCACATGTATTGACCACTGCCAGTGTCAGCAAAATCCTCGTTCATCTGTTAATCCATTCCGGAATGCTCAGGGGCCGGCACTGTCACTAGGGAGGAGCTGGGCCTCCGGTCACTAGAGTCTTTTTGATGCCCCGAAGCAGCTGTTCCCCTTGAGCGGTGAAGTCTGGTTGGAAATGTCATCAGTCATTTAGGGAATCTAAAGTTTCCACGAGTCAGGATGACAAAAATTAATCAGATAATAGGTAGGATCCATATAATTTTACCCATTAAAAAAGCCCTCATGTTACACACTAAATAATACGAACTTTTGACTGCGCTTACATGACTGAGACATAGTCTCCCCATGATAGCTTTTTTTTCCCTGTAAATCTTAGGATGTGTGTCAAGGTCATTACATATGTTAAATGTGACAAATTTATAGTTACTATTTCTATTGGTCCCTGAAAAAAGTGCCTGTATTGAGTAGGACTTCCTTGCTTCTCCACAGTACTTTCTGTAATATATCTGTCTCGTTCAAGAGTTTTATGGCAGTGGCTGGCCCCCAACCTTTTGACACTAGGGGACTGGTTTCATGGAAGATGATTTTTCCATGAAACAGGAGGAGGGTGGAGAGGGGATGGCTTTGGGATGATTCAAGTGCATTACATTTATTGTGCACTTTGTCATTGATTACATCAGATCCACTTCAGATCATCAGACATTAGATCCTGCAAGTTGGGGACCCCTGATTTATGGTAACAAGTATGTCAGCACTACTTAAATAACATCCTTTTTTGCAGTATGTCAATCCCATTTTATTTTTTTTTAATTAAATTTATTTTTTTAATTACAATACTGTATTTGTTTTGCAATCCCATTTTAAAATGCAAATAGTTTTAGAATTTTGCAAAGACAAGTATTGGTCTCTTTAAATGTCTTTGCATGCTTTCTTTTGGCTATCACAGTAATACATAAAGAATAAAAGTGCATATTGGGGTTTTCTCTCCAGGTAGCTGGTACATAAGCTGCTTCTATCCATGCAGATTTACAAAATTTGATGTCATAAATGACTGGTTCATTTCTCTTGAGACTGTAGTCTTCCCAAGGTACATTAAATTAACATGCTGTCTACTTAAGTAAGACAAATTGTTGCCAAGAACCACCAGGGAAACATCTGTCTTTAACTTTCTTGGGCTGTGCAGAGAAACCGTAAGTATAATTTGGACCATAACAAAAGGTAGGCTTGGAAATTCCAATCAATTAAGTCTATTGAAAAGCATCACACAGCCTATTCATCAAAAAAAAAAAAAAAAGGGGTGGGGGGCCGAGAGTTTTAAACATTCAGGTAAACAGAATATCCATTAAGAAAACAACGCACATTGTGGCAAATGCCATCCTGGCTTTGTCAGCACTTGTTTATAGTCTTTGGATTCCCTGCGCGCCTGCTGAGAGACTTCTATTCCTCCCTCTCCCAATCTTTGTCCTCTTATTCATGGCTAAAGGAAAACAAAGCAGAAAGCAGCACATACCCAGTGTTCCATTCTGGCCAAGTTCTTCCTCTATAGTAAAGAGGCGGTTGTACTTGGTCACCCGTTCGCCACGAGAAAGACCTCCCAACTTGATAAACCGGACACCAAGTCCGACAGCCTAAGGGGACGAGGAACAGCTTATTTTAAATGGAGTCATATTTTGCTAAACTAAACTCTTTAGGGAGAAGGGACCTACACACTGCCCCTGTGTGTTTGGGTTTTACTCTCCTAAGTCGGTTTCTCATCTTACGTGTATAAAGTGGCCTTGAAGTCAGCTTCGCACCTTACATCAGTAAAGCGGCCTGCTTACAAGCTGAGAAGACTCAGCGGTACAGAGATAGTGTGACTATACATCAGATGCTATCCTAGTCATGTGAGCATACTGACTTTTCTGGCCTATATCACTTCATTTTAGGAGGTAAGATTGCAAGTGCACACCTCAGTCATTTAAGTATGCTCATCATTTTCCCAGGACTTCAATTCTTCTTGTTTTAAAAGTTCAAAGATTAGTTCTTTGCAAAAGGCAGCTGTCTAGGAGGAAGCAAATCTTTCATAAAGGTTACATGACTTTGTCTGCCAAAGTCCACCACTCTGAAACACTATTTCGTGATAAAAGCAGTGTTTTGGCAATTCTGCAACGAACCGGTTTTTAGCACTTACCAAATCGACAAGGCTGTCATCAGACGACTCTCCTTCTGTGCTTCCAAAGACAGCGACGAGCTTTTTACCTGTAAGCAGAGGAATTCTTTCATTTTAGATAGTATGAATGTAATCGGCAGATACAAACCTCCAGAATAAAACTTTAAAGTCTTTCAGAGGTTTAAAACTGAAGAGTCAATTCGTTGACCATCTGAAAATTCTAACCCATACATTTGCATTTCTAGTACCCTGATTATATCTGTGTAGATAATGAATACTAAATGAATGCTGTGTTTCACCGAATCTAAGATACCCTCGATTATAAGAGACACCATTATTACCACTAAAGAGGAAAAACGCTCAAGTTAGATTGACACATTTCTCAGACCACAGCTGTAAGACAATCATCCATGTTCAGTGTAGAAAAATGTGCAAATACAAGTAAGTACAAGGGCATCATATGCCTAAATAACAGATTTCACAGTTCATGTAAAATTTTGTTCAAAGGAAAACTCTTTCTGAATGTTGACTTATTAGAAGAGCAGTGTTAACAGTACTTAATCACATTTAAAGATCTCAAACTCCCTTAAAATTTGCCAAAGCCCACAAAGACTGCAATCCAGAGTTCTTCCTGTGGTGACAGTTTTGTGTCTTACAGGCAGGAGTTACAGCAGTGATCTGGCACAGAACAGAATGTCTGCCAAGTGCCAGGCCCAGGGAGAAAGGCCAGGCCCGGAGCGTCTCCCCCACCACCTGCAAGCCACCCTGCCTGGGTCCTAGACCGGGGCAGGCTGCAGGCGAAGGGACCACAGGCATTTCATTCCATCTTCTGCCACCAGCCCAGGCCCCTGGCTCCCAGTCTCCATTTGAGTCTTGCACCAGCTCTGAGACTAGCCTTCTGCTTAGTTCCTGAGATCCACTCACGATACTCATGTTTCAGGCCCTGTGGATAAGTGAACAAGACTTCCAAGAACACCCTGGAAAAGGAGGCAACGAGAAGATGGGACGGTTGGATAGCATCATCAGCTCAATGGACATGAGTGTGATGTCTGGGAGATAGTGGAGGACAGGGAAGCCTGGGCTCTCAAAGAGTCAGACCCAACTGAACAAATTGTAGCTAGTTATTACAGTCGAAAATACGGGATGAGAACGATTCAGAGTAGCCAGTTAGGGGTGGGGAAAATTAGGAAAAGGCATCTATATCTGAAGAGGTTTCATTTAGGTCAAGAAGATCTAAAGGATCAGGACTAGTTAGCCAACTAAATGGTACAGGGCAAAGCATCCTAGGCTGAAGGAACAGCATGTTCAAAGACCTGTAGGTCGTAAAGAGCTTAAAACTTTTGAGGAACTAAAAAAAAGCCAGTGTGGGCTAATGATTGAAAAAAAGAATCACTGTGGTGTCTTGTGAAATTGAGAGAACAGCAGCCTCAGCCAGGTGTTTGTGGTAGCCCTCCCTGAAAGGGGCGACCTCCTGGGTGGGGCTGTTCTTAGAACGTTATGAACTGAATCAGTAGTTAGGTACATTTTGCTATTTAGCACCAAACCACTCACAAATGGCTGGGGTGTTTTTTTCTTCCAAGATGTATTCCATGCTTTTTAGTGCCTGATACATTGTGTATTTAAGTTCATAATGAGTCTTTCAGATCTGTATTTCCACTCACCGTCAATGAGATTGGTTATTTCCACCAAGTCCGACATCGTGGTTTGGTTTGTGTGTTTTATGATCAGCCCACTATATTTGAGGATGCTGATGCTGCCCTCCTCTAGCAGTTTAGCGATGCTTTTGGACGTGGTGTCTGCAATTATGTAACACCTGGAACCAAGAGCATTATAGATGCTGTCCCACTGTTCAGAGTCCTGGGTGGATATTTAAGAATTGGTCATTACAGTGAATGGAGCATCATCACAAAACTACAGGAATCATATAGTAGACAATCAAAGTTAGACACCTTTCTGAGATACACAAGCTAGGGGTTTAGGGGAATTTTTGTTTTTTGCATTTTTCAGCTGAATGCTGCTTGTACCACAGCCACACAAGTTAATAGGCTTCGTGGAATAGAAACCTAAAGTGATTAAATTTGAGCTTAAAGATATAATGAATAAAATGTTAATACACATTAAATGCTTTTTTTCCACGTTGATTCTGACATCCTCCAAGCACAGGCTTTTCTCACCCACTGTGTTATCCACAATGCTGCTAAAGACTGGCTGGTTGGAGGATGTTAATGTTATTTCTGGTAAAAAGACAATAGAAAGAAATGAGCCAGCAGGGCTGCAGATCCTCATTCCCAACACCCTTATTTTTAACTGGTGAGACCACCAAATGAAATGAGATGCTCATTTAAATAGTAACATACAGTCTCCCCAGCTGTTGTACTAGAGTTCCGCCTGTTCCATTAGGATAGACAATACACGTGCATCTTATCTCATTAAAAAGACCTGTGGCCAGAGCCTAGGGACAAGAAGCAGAAGATAACATCTGGTGGGATGCAAAATCTGGGCTCAGCATCTTCCCCAAGCTGGGATGCAGGCCAGGCTGTGAAAGGAAAGATGGGACTCAGAGAGCCTGGGGCTCCGGTAAGATCCAGCTCTCTTTCTGTCCCTCAAATTTTAATAGCTGAGTTATCTCAGAGGATATCTGCTCACTATACCTAATGGCTCTCAAGTTCATAAAATCAAGAATGTAAGTTTTGAAGTTTAAGTAGGTTAGGAAGAGAGATAGTTGTAGGCACATAGACATTCCTTGTTGGATGTGTGAACAGGTCAGAAAACCCCAATATCTCAAATCTTTTAAAGAATTTTTTAAATGTCTACATTAAATTAATTAATTAAATTAAGTAGACATTAAATTAATTAGTAGACATTAAATTAATGTCTACTACTACATGTGTAGTAACTGAATTTAGGTTAAAAAACATTTGGCCTAGTTGAAGTTCTGTTTCCATGACCACTTGGAAATGATGTGTGATTAACCTGTTGAAGCACCAGCCAGCACAGCAGGCTCGTCTGCCATCACTTAGGCTGCTGGTAAACACACAGGTACTCAGAAGTGCTGGGGGATACGTGTTTTATCCTGCAGATGGGCACACTCCTGGGTAATTCTGTTTCTGCTAGTCATTTGCCCGGTAAGGGCCTTTTCTCATAAATGCCCAAATAAAATATCCCAGCCCAAATTACATTTCAAATCTACAGATTGAAAAGAATGAGACTTTGTTCTGTTTTATTATGAAATTCAAGGTGAATCCTGTTACCTCCTTCCTGAAAGGATCAATTAAGGCAATAATTGAAGGGAACTTGTTGATCAGATCCACATATAGGTCAACCATCTCAGCTGCATTTTTGTAGGTCCCCATCATCACTTCATACTTTCCTTTACTCTGATAAGGGTAAAGAAGATATTAAAGGCTGAATGATGAGTTCTTCCAACATTAAAGATGCAATTCAACTTCATTTTCATTCATTTCATATAAAAGACTGCGGTTTATTTTCAGGCCACCCTCACACGAGAAATCTGTGCCTTTTACTTTAAATATCTGTTAAATATCAACCTGAGAAGATCAAGTCCGCAATTCTCTGGATGCCCCATACAGCTCTTCCCACGGACTTCAGATGAAACCTTCTGCACAAAGCAACTGCCTGCAGAGTAGGAGAGGAGTAATTCCTTACTTCAGTTTTAGGATGTAATGCCAGATACCCGGCTGCTTGGAAGATGGGCAATCACATAAATTCATAAACAGAAGAGCAGTGCAAATCTGCCTACTCATTAGAACTACCATTGTTCAGCTACAGTGAATGAATTTAGCTTGTTTCCTTTACTGTGAATATTTTAAATTTGAAAGCAGGGCTAGACTTTTGAGATATGACCAGTCAATATGAAATGTAAAGATACTTAGGTGAAAGCAAGCAGGCATGTCCTAGTAGTAACTATTGTTTTGGAAGTGGAATTCTAGTGTAGCCTGTTCATCTGAAGTCTGGAATGCTCCCAGGTACTTACATACAGGAGTGAACGGACCTGGAGAATTTAGTATGATGTCTGCAAACACAGCACCCTTATGTCCAGTCCAAATCTGTGTCCAGCAGTGGTACCTGGGGCATTTGGTACGGGGAGGGAGGTGGAGTGCACCAGAAGGCCTCTGATTTACTAATGCCTTCCTGTGGCTGCTAATAGAATGGATTCCATTAGAATTAAGCAGGTTCCTAGGAACTCCATCATTGAAGAGATTTCTGTACTTTTTCACGTTAAAAAGTAGTTAAGAACGCTTAGTTTCTATACTGCAAAACTTATACAAGCTTGTTTTGTCAGAGAGGAAAAGCTTTGAACTAACTTTTTCAATGACTTTGAACTAACATAAGAATTATTATCTGCTATCTAGCTAATGCATTTTACCTAATATAAGCAATAAATATCCAGTCTCGTTAGCGCTAGTAGTCAGCATGTTCATAGTTCATGGTATACGTTGTAGATGAAAATATGCAATTATTTTTCTTAATGGTATGCCTAGGAACCAATCATTACGTGAAGAATAGAAAATTACCTTAAACATTCTTTTCTGTGCTCAGTTTCTTTAGGGAAACTAAAAACCTAAGTCAGCTGATACTTAGGTTTTGAATATACTATTCAAGATTTCCTTTGAAGTCAAACATTAGAATTGCAAATTAAAGTGGAATCCTATTTGGTCATGTCCCCTGAATTTGACATTAATTACCATTACTAATTCTCCAAAACTTCAATAACTTGGAAATACTTTTATATTTAAAAAGTGAGTCACCAGCAAAAACTCAAAGAACCATGTGTCTAGAAGAGCTTGTCAAGTCATAGTTACGACTCACTTTTTATGCTTGAACAATTCAGCATTCATCAACCAAATGAATGTACTCAGCAGAACATACCAATTTGTTAAATTATTTTTCAGCAGTTCTCATGATTTCAATGTAAGTAATCCATTTTAGTCACTTTTATTACAGAATTTCTCTATATAATTATTATGACATTTCCTGTTAATATTTAAAGGTATATAGCTATGTTATTATTGTCTGTCAAAAAAGACTATAGGCTTCCCTGATGGCTCAGATGGTGAATCCATCTGCAGTGTGGAGACCTGGGTTCAATCCCTGGTGGGTTGTGAAGATCCCCTGGAGAAGGGTATGGCAACCCACTCCAGTGTTCTTGCCTGGTGAATCCCCACGGACAGAGGAGCCTGGCAGGCTAGTCCATAGAGCTGCACAGAGTTGGACCAAACCGAGTGACTAAACACAGCATAACACCTTGTCTGGTCATTAGCTAACTTGGCTTTCCCAACTCCATTTATATTTGGACTCTTCCATGATATTACTTGAAAAAATAGACTTTGTTTGGAAATATAAAAAGATAGGCTCCTCTTTTGAGTTCTAATTTTAAAATAATGGGACCGAAACAAAAGGCAAAAACTCTGGAGTGGAAACTTACATAGTCCATCAGCTCATGTGCAGCACAGTTGATGGCTAGATGCAGGTTTGTTCCCAATTCTAGCCCCAGGTTCGCACAGATTCCTTGTATGAGGAGCAGTGGCTGCTCTATAGTGTCGTAATTAATGGTTAAACAGCCAAGATGGGACATCTTGCCGGTGATCTGCTGCTGCAGGATCAAGAAAACCACACATGTAAATATAACACACTAAGGTTCTTGGAGCTTCTGGTGGTTGGCAGTTAATAACCAGACTCAGCTCTACAAACACAAGGTCCTCTGACTCTCCGTTCACCCTGTCCTAGTTCCCGCTCATGTCTGCATGACCTCTGGGCAGATGAGTGTTCTGCAGTATCTGGGAATAGTTTTCTTACTCTCGAAGTTTTCAAGTTTGCCCTGGGAACACACTCCTCTCTCTTTAGTTGCCCATGTCATCTCTCTATTGGCTCTACCACTGAACACGAGCTGACTTGAGCCATGACCACCAGGCTGGTGAGTCTTCAGTCTGTCCCTATAAGTGTCTGTCCCGCCTGTCCCTAACTCTGCCTTCTTCCTCTAGACCTGCGTTTTCCTGAGTCCCATTTTCCTTTAGAAGGATGTACTGTTAAAAGGCCACCTGATGCAAAGAGCCGACTCACTGGAAAAGACCCTGATGCTGGGAAAGATTGAAGGCAGGAGGAGAAGGGGATAACAGAGGATGAGATGGTTGGATGGCATCACCGGCGCAATGGACATGAGTTTGAGTAGGGTCCAGGAGTTGGTGATGGACGGGGAAGTCTGGCGTGCTGTAGTCCGTGGGGCCGCAAAGAGTTGGACACAACTGAGTGACTGAACTGAACTGTTCAAAGGGCTTCTCTGGTGGTTCACACAGTAAAGAATCCACCTGCAATGCAGGAGGCCTGGGTTCAATTTCTGGGTTGGGAAGATCCCTGGAGGAGAGCAGGGTAATCCACTCCAGTATTCTTGCCTGGAGAATTAGCATGGACAGAGAAGCCTGGCGGGCTACAGTCCGTGGGGTCGCAAAGAGTCAGACACGACTGACTAAGCACGGTGCGGCACAGCTGTAAAAATGTAAGTTTAAAAAAATGTAACTGTTCAAGAAAGGTTTTATTTTAAAAAGGATGGGTGACTCCAGCCCAGAGGACACAGCACAGAGGATGCACGACAGTGGAAGAAGGTGTGAGGACCCAAATGATCTTGGGGAAAGATCAGAGTCTGAGATTTCAGTGTGGCAGACGATTGCGGGCAGTGGTGGCCCAGCAGCCCCTGTTGCTGGAGAGGCAGGGACAGAATGATACTCCAGCTCTGGGGGCTGGCTGCCTGGCTCAGTCCCCTTGAAGCCGTATCACCGTGCGATTTCTGTTTATGCGAGGCCTGGTCCTGGAGCAGAGTGACTGTGGGAGAAGGGGAGGGGGTGGGGAATAAATGGCCTGTCATACAGGGTGTGGGAAATGCTTTTACTTACTTGGCCTCTTTTGCCTCCATCGTAACTTTTTTTGTCTCTGGCTTTGGAGGAGGGGACTGTGGGACAGAAGATAAAGATATGTCACTCGGGATTTTCAGACACGTCTGTGGCAGCAGGCAGAGCTTTTGGTCCTCTGACCTGGCAACTGTTCTGGGGCCGACCTGGTCACGCTACGAGTCTCTCTCTCTCTCTCTCTCACACACACACACACACCGGTAAGGCTGGTCATGCTGCAAGTCTCTCTCTCTCTCTCACACACACACACACACACACACACACGGGTGAGGCCAACCACTGTTTAACTTCATAAACCTCAAACCATTTCTCAAAATCAGGTACATGTTCCCTTTCATTCATTCTCACATTCTGTCTTCGATCACATGTATGGGGTATGGATATACATGTTCATGCATTTTTACTTATATAAGTAAGTATTCCCTCATCGTGTCCTGACTCCTGGAATTCTTTTGTACAGGAGGGTATTAAGTCCCCTTCTTGTCCGTAAGGAATAACCCCAGTGTGGGATTTGCTTTTAAAGGCCCAACATATTGTTTTAAATATTCTTATGGTGCAAACTCTCTCACCTACAGGATAGATTTGACTTTCGGAAATAGCTGATGGTCATTAAATCTGCTGGATCTGATGTATGTAATGTCATGTGACACTGAAAGCAAAGCTAATAGCCAATGAGACGCTCCCACGGTTTGCAGCATTGACAGCACACTGTGACACGGATTCAGCCTCTTATAGGATGCACTTTAGGGCCTCCCTGGGAGTGCAGTGGACAGAAACCTGTCCGCCAACGCAGGGGACAGGGGCTTGATCCCTGGTCCAGGAAGATTCCACATGCCACAGAATGGCTAAGCCCATATATGCCACAACTACTGAGCCCGAATGCTATAACTGCTGAAGTCCATGTGCCTGGGACCTGTGCTCCACAACAAGTTCAGTTCAGTTGCTCAGTCATGTCTTACTCTTTGAGACCCCATGGACTGCAGCACACCAGGCTTCCCTGTCCATCACCAACTCCCGGAGTTTGTACAAACTCATGTCCAAAGAGTCAGTGATGCCATCCAACCATCTCATCCTCTGTTGTCCCCTTCTCTTCCCGCCTTCAATATTTCTCAGCATCAGAGTCTTTTCTAATGAGTCAGTTCTTTGCATCAAGTGGCCAAAGTATTGGCACTTCAGCACAAGAGAAAGCCCGTGCAAAATCAACAAAGACCCAGCACAGTCTTCCCCCAAAAAGACGATGCACTTTAATGCCCAGCAGTTATTGCCTCTATAAGCGGGGGCATGTTTGTCAAGAATCAACAAGGTTCATAGTCAAGTATACACAAATACAGAAGTCATCCTGCTTCTTTTCACTGTGGAGTCAGCTGAGCTTTCTATCCCTTGGTATTAATAAAAATAATATAGGAAGCGAAGTGATGTGCCAAGAGAGACAGCGAGACACACACACAGTACTGGCTCAGGAAGCTGTGATCTAGTGATGGCAGATAGTGAGGTGCAGGTAACCAGGAGGAAGGCGGTGTGATGGGGAGTGCAGAGATGAAGAGGACTCGGAAGAAGCGGATCCCTGGTGGGAGGGGGGAACGGGGCAGTGCCGAACCCTCCAGGTAAAGAGCAGCATATTTGTGGCCCAGAGCTCAGCAAGGGCAAAAGCCGTTTCGCAGCCGGGGCACTCTTGATACTTTGACTGGGTGAGCCTCTGCTTGAAGGGGGCCCCGTGCACTGTCGGATGTATAGCCGCATCCCTGATCACAGCATTCTAGATGCCACGAGAGCCTCAAACTGGGACAAGCCAGAACGTCTCTGGGCATTGTCAATTGTCCCTTTGGGCAAAACCACTCCCCACTAAGAACCACTGCCTTAGAAGAACACAGTGATACATTTTATTTTGTCAAAACTGAAAAAGAAAAAATATCTCTATGACTTCATAAAATACAGTTAAAAAGGCAGGCAATGTAGTAGAGGAAATTAGGTATTAATGTAACATGTAGAAAGGATTGAAGCCTTTATTACAGAAAGAATTCCTAGATTATCAGTAAAAGATGAACACAAAAGGGTAAAGAAATAAAGCATCTGCAGAGCTTTGTGCAGAATTTTATATGATTTTAAATACAAATCATGCTATCACACACTTGTATGTGTGATATCTGTGTGTATAAATACAAAACAAAGGCTAGAAGACCACACTCAATTTTTAACAGTGGTCAGCTCTAGAGATGGAACTGGAACTGAGGGTGGTGGTGAGTGTGGGGTCCATGCAGGTGGAGTTAGCACAGGGGTGGGGTGGGGGGACTAGTTCTACCAGTATTTGAATTTTCATAAGAACGTGCATGATCTACTTGTATAATTAAAAAGTAACTGTATAATTAAAATTTTGAAAGTCAGGATGACTGCAGAAAGCTCAAATATCCTGAATTTCTAATATTCTAAGCTGGGTCTCCTCTGACAGCCACCACCACTAGGCACTGCTCAGGGCTGGGTCAGTTCTGAGCACACTGTATATATTCAACCTGTATACCCCTCACAATGTGTCATATCCATTTTGTGGACGAGGAGCCTGAGGCAGAGAGGTTATGTAATTGGCACAAGGGCCCACAGCTAGTAAAGGGGCAATGCAAAAGGCAAGGTGAGGATTAACTTGTCCAAGTCCGAGTCTCTGCAGGCTGGTCACTTATAAGGAAGTTGGCCTCCTGGAAATCACCCCGGAAACTGGCTCCAGTATGAATATGTGAAAGTGTTAGTCACTCAGTGCTGTCGGACTCTTTGTGACCCCTTGGACTATAGCCCACCAGGCTCTTCTGACCATGGGATTCTCCAGGCAAGAATACTGGAGTGGGTAGCCAGGTGCTTAAAGCAATTCTGATCAACTGTAGGGCATGGGCGCTAGCCACCTGACCCCATCACTGATTCAAGTGCTGGCAAGATTGCACTGGAGCCAAAGTTCCTTCACATCATATTGAGATGGCATCTTAGCCCCCATCCTGCAGGAGAATCACCTAGTGCGTCCTAATCATGAAGTTTAGAAACCTCACACAATGTAACTGTGGGCTCAGGATTGGATCCTGGAACAGAAGAAGGACGTTAGTGGAAACACTAGTGAAATGTGAATAAAGTCTGGAGTTCAGTTAGTAGTAACGCAGCCTTTTGGTTTTCTTAGTTGTGATAAATGTGCTTCAGTGATGTGTCCTGTTAACCCTAGGGGAAACTGGGGTGAGGGGGTATTTGGGAACTCTCTGCACCAACTCTGCAGCTTCTCTATAAATGCAGCATTATCCCAAAGTTAAAGACAAGGATCGGGCCCCTCAGCCTGTGCCCTGTGCACGACCCTAGTCAGAACATGACTGTACATTCCTGCATCTGAACATGTATTCCTGATGCATCCGTGGACAGAGATGCACTTTGTGGACACAGTGGAGGAAGGAGAGGGTGGGACGAATAGGGAGGGTAGCATTGAAACATATACACGACCATATGTAAGATAGCTAATAGAAAGCTGCTATGTAACACACGCAGCCCAACCGGTGCTCTGACAACCTAGAAGGGTGGGATGGGGGCGGCATGGGAGGGAGGCTCTAGAGGGAGGGAATATATGTATACTTATGGCTGACTCACATTGTTGAATGGCAGAAACCAACACATTACTATGGCTGATTCACATTGTTGAATGGCAGAAACCAACACAACATTGTAAAGCAGTTATCTTCCGATTTAAATTAATAATAAAAAAAATTATATGATGGAACCACCTAGTACCTCTACAGCTGCCCCCGTCCAGCCTCTGTGACATCCCCCACAAGGGCTTCTCAGTCAAGGGTACTCATTTGCCCAACACTGGGATTCTGAGCAGGCACATGTGACCGTGCCTTCACCATCATACCAAGCGGCCTCTCATGATCCTAGGGGCCAGATCTTTCCCTCATAATATTCGCACAGGGCCAGCTGCCTCAGAAATCAAAATGAGATGATTAAATTCCATTATAAACTGGCCCCATAGCCAATGAGGGAACGTATGAGCTTGGGTCATGGTCGAAACCCAAAGAGGATGAATACGTTTTCCTATCTGTAGCAACAATATTGATCATGTTGCATATGAACTATAATTTCGACACCAGAAGGTATATAAGCATCAGTTATTACATACCATATATCCTCTTTACATACCATTTCAATTGCTTTGTTGATGTGTTTCTGAATTTCCAGAAGCATCTCCACACCCTGTAAGCAGAATAACCGTGATCTTCCACAACTGCCTGATAGCTCAGTTGATAAAGAATCTGCCTACAATGCAGGAGACCTGGTTCAAGCCCTGGGTCAGGAAGATCCCTTGGCGAAGGGAAAGGTTACCCACGCCAGTATTCTTGGGCTTCCGTTGTGGCTCAGCTGGTAAAGAATCTGCCTGCAATGCGGGAGACCTGCATTCGATCTCTGGGTTGGAAAGATCCCCTGGAGAAGGGAAAAGCTACCCACTCTAGTATTCTGGCCTGGATAATTCCATGGGCTGTATAGTCCATGGGGTCTCAGAGTCAGACACGACTGAGTGACTTTCACTTCACACTTCACAACTGCAGTCTAGAATTTTAAATATAAACACTTAACACCACACATGAATATTTCTAACTCAGAATATTTGTAGAGTCTTTGATTAGACATCCTGGATAGTGAATTATATATGGTCTACAATATCAGAGGATTAAATGCTAATTTCAACTCTGTTTTTATTTGGGTGAAAATGAATGAGAGGCTCTTCCTCACTGTCCTCTCTTCACTGTTCAGAACTGGCTGGTTTAGTTGGCTGGGTCACGTTAACTTCACTCTCTTTCATGGTCTCCTGACCAACCTTCTTGCAACACATGTCACAGGTCATCAAGGGCTTCTGCATGGGAGTGTTTGAATTAGTATAAATCCACTGTCACTTAGAAAGGGGGAGGATGTATTCTGCTGACGGTGGGATCTGCATATGGAGACAGACGAAGAATGGCATGCCAAACGCTCTGGTACCCAAATAGCACAACAGATATTAACTGAAGGAAAGTTCCTGGCACCAGGATCTGCACGGGATCTGACAGATGGCACGCCAGATATAAATCCGAGTCTTCCAAAACTGATGAAAGCGAGGTAATGCCTATTTCCCTTAAAAAAATAAAAAGAATTCTTTATCATAAAGAAATCATCTTGAGATTAAAAAAAAAAAAAAAAAGATTTTCACTAGGTTGGATAAAATATCAGTCACTCTGTTGCCCAGAGGGGACGGAGCTTCCTGTCCTTTTCCTGTAAACATTCACTACAGAATACGAATGCTTAGTTCTCCCTAATGCCTAATTGGCAGAATATTTCATGAAGATATAAAGAGGTGTATTGACTCATTTACACCACTGAGGAACAGTTAGGCACTGACAGACCTCTGAGTAGGAAACATGCCACTTAGGATTCCTTCCTTCCATATTCCATAAACATGTACTAAACCTCTTATGTGCCAGGCAATCTGCTAGGCTCTGCAGTTCCTGCTTAACAGAAGGGCTCCTATGAAAGTGCCACCTTTCTCTTGTTGCAGCCATTGTGCATAGACTAGTAAATAAAGATATCTCAGTTACCCCCAAAGAACATCCTTCTAGCACTCTCAAGGCTTCTCTGTGAGCCTCTCAGTTCATTTCAGTCGCTCAGTCATGTCCAGCACTTTGAGACCCCATGGACTGCAGCACGCCAGGCTTCCCTGTCCATCACTCCTGGAGCTTGCTCAAACTCAACTGTGATCCTCTAGCATGAGTCAATATTATAAAGAGCCAGAGATCCAAGGTGATCTAAATGTGGCCCCATTTCATTTGTGGTCTTCTTTTCTTCCTGCTTCCCTAGTTTCCTAAATAATTTTTTTCTCATTTTTAATTTAATTCCTTTTCCGTTGGTATCATAAGCCTTGGGGCATCCTCTAAAACTCACTAATGATGAAGTGTTTTGTAGTTTTTTTTTAAGAAAAAGTCATTTGAGATAATGTAAGGTACTTGTTTAGCTGTTAATCCAGGATGGGGTATGCAGATCACTTCTTTCATCAAATTCAGCTTCCCAGGTGATGACTTCCCACAGCTGACCAGCGACACCATCAGAAGAGGTATAGTTAGCTTTTCTGGCTGTTCCTGAAATGGGGGTGGGGGGGAGAGGGAAGCAAGAGGAAATGAGAAACAGGGTTCATTCGTATTGAGACACTCGTGGTCCTTGTAAAGGTGTGTGATGGCCACTGACCTGGTGGTGCTTTAATAATGCGATGTTCAGGTAGAGAGGATTGTTGCCCAGCACAGCGCTGGTTTTGGCAACAGCCAGTGACACAGCTCCTATGGCCATGCTGCCACAGAGGACAGGCTCAGGAGGTTCTGCAGGTATAATTGGTTTTTCTGCAGAAGTCTCCATCCTTCCTGAAGAAAAAAATTTGATAAAAGATTGCTTTCCAGAAAGCAAAAGTGTAACTATGATAAAACTGTAGTTTTTCAATGTTTTACTTACAGATGCAAAGGCTGAAAACTGAGGCTGGGAAGAACATATTCACCACTTCCACCCCGGGAGAAGCTGCTGTCTGATGTCACTATTCTCTAACGTCCAAAGAGTCCTCAGCCATGGATTTCGCCAAAGACATTTTAGAATATTCAGTATTAACTCCTTCCACAGTCATATAAGGTTCAGTTCAGTTCAGTTCAGTTCAGTCGCTCAGTCGTGTCCGATTCTCTGTGACCCCATGAATCGCAGCACGCCAGGCCTCCCTGTCCATCACCAACTCCCGGAGTTCACTCAGACTCATGTCTATCGAGTCCGTGATGCCATCCAGCCATCTCATCCTCGGTCATCCCCTTCTCCTCCTGCCCCCAATCCCTCCCAGCATCAGAGTCTTTTCCAATGAGTCAACTCTTCGCATGAGGTGGCCAAAGTACTGCAGTTTCAGCTTTAGCATCATTCCTTCCAAAGAACACCCAGGACTGATCTCCTTTAGAATGGACTGGTTGGATCTCCTTGCAGTCCAAGGGACTCTCAGGAGTCTTCCCCAACACCACAGTTCAAAAGCATCAATTCTTTGGTGCTCAGCCTTCTTCACAGTCCAACTCTCACATCCATACACGACAACTGGAAAAACCATAGCTTTGACTAGACGGACCTTAGTTGGCAAAGTAATGTCTCTGCTTTTGAATATGCTATCTAGGTTGGTCATAACTTTTCTTCCAAGAAGTAAGCGTCTTTTAATTTCATGGCTGCAGTCACCATCTGCAGTGATTTTGGAGCCCCCAAAAGAAAGCCTGACACTGTTTCCACTGTTTCTCCATTTCCCATTGAGTGATGAGACTAGATGCCATGATCTTCATTTTCTGAATGTTGAGCTTTAAGCCAACTTTTTCACTCTCCTCTTTTACTTTCATCAAGAGGCTTTTTAGTTCCTCTTTATGGTAGAAATTCTTATCTCATCTAAATGAGGGCTTAGGCTTAAAGACTTTCCCCACATCTAGCAGAACGTGAATTTAAGGAGAGCATTTGGACAGTCTCTGAATTCCAAACCCTTTGTTTTTCTATGTTCCACCATCACTCTTGCATACCCAGCTTTGTGTTGAATATCTCATGTGTATATCTAACTGGTTATCTTGCTTGCCAACCCCAAGTGGATGTCTTTTTCTATGAGGACTTCCTTCCAGATCTAACCATCCACTCAGAATCCCTAGCCATCTTTCACCCTCATATATTCTCAGCCACTTAGTCTGATCAGGCACCAGAGCGTCCATAATAAATCTCTCTCATTCCCTTCCTGTTCTCTGCTTTCCCACAGCTGCTGACCTGAGTCAGGTACATAAGGTAAATGGAGTCAGATGTGTAAGCACCCAGCACACATTAAATGTTTAGCAAATTAAGTTTCCCTCCTACTCCTTCCCATCTTACATTCCAAGTTCTATCAGTCAAAAGAAACCAGCAAATGAATACCCACTGGTGGTCTCCACCTATGATTCAGCAGCGGCCATCCCCACCTTCTAGAAGATTGGTCTAACATGATTTTTCTGCCTTGGGCAACTCTCCTCCTCTGTCTGGGCCTCAGCATCTGAATCTATGAAATAAGATACCTTGTCTTCATGATCTCTTTGGTCTATGGTTCTGGTGCTTTCTTACTTAATGGAATCCACACTCATCTAGTATTTAGTCTATTCCCAGCATCATGCTAGGAACTGGCAGTTCTAAATTGAATGAGGCATGATTCATGCCTTCAAGGAGCACGTTGTAATTGGATGGACATACAAAACACTGTTACAACACTAGCAACAGCTCTGGAATTAATATATTAGAGGAAGTGAGGTGAACAGTATGTTGGAAGGCATGGAGAAAAGGGCCATGATAACTTCATGGCCTTAAAATGCCTTAAGGCCTTGCCTTAAAATGGCAAGGTCTTCCAAAGACAGTTTTCATTAATATGTTACCTGGGACTGCAGAAATGTTGGTTATGCACATCAAAGGATACCATTAATTTTTAAAATATGGAGTGGCTTTCTGATGAGCTAGGGAAATGTGAGAAGCAGTTGAAGGTCTCCATGTCACCCCCCACCCCCCCACCAGCTCTGCCCTTCGGCAGAGAGTACTGTTCAGAGTACTCTGTTCAGAGTACTTTGTTCAAAGTACTATTCAGAGTACTTTGTTTACTAAGTGCTTACATCTGGGTAGAAATATTTTTTATCTTACAAATAAAAATGGAGGGCAAGATGGGGAAAAACCATGCTGACCTAACATTGTAGCTTCAAGCAAGGAAATGGCATGGAGGCAGGATGGTACCTGGTGGGAACCCAACCCAGGTGTGCAGCAGAGAGACCTGAACTTGAAAAGGCAATCCAAGCTTCAGCCTTTCTTCCCTGACATTTGTTACTTATGGTTGGTTCTACAAGATGATAAGCCACTGACCTTGCTTTTGTCCTTTTTCTTGGAGGGAGGTGGAGGAGGAGGTGGTGGTGGCAGCAGCTGGGGTGAAAGAGCTGTTGAGTCTTCTAGGTTCTTTTCCAATTCTTTTCTCTCCTTATCTTCTTGTACTTTATTTTCAAAGAATGTCCTTAATGTCAAGAAAGTATGGATTTATAATGAGATTATTTAGGAAGATCGCTTGTAACTTTGGTCACGTTTTAGTGCTGACCCTAAAATATTTCAGTAGCTAACTCTGCTTTTTAAGCTACCTAAGAACAAATCTGCTTCAATTCCAAGACTAAAAAAATGACACTGTTATAAAACCGTGTTCAAGAACTGAAAATCATTTTGGCCTGGAAATAAATGTTTAGAGATTTCGGTGCTCATTTTAAAAATTATCTGAGCCCTGTTTATTATTTTTAAAGCAAAATTTGAAGAAATAATTTGATTAAGGGCTACTAGATTTTCTTTTGAATAAACGACCATCAGACAAAAAATGAGGCAAGCATAGACAGTGAAATACATAGCACTATATGCAGGACTAACTTTTTTTTTAAATTTGAGGTTGGTGCTTAAAATGAACAGCTAAAATTTTTTTGGTAACCCCAACTTAGGTACCTCTAAATAAAGTTTCAGCTCCCTGGAATAAAAAGAGGGTAAAAATTTCCAGAGACAAAAAAACAAGAAGCTAAAATTAAAAAAAAAAAAAAAGATTTGGAAATCAAATTTGCATCAGATCCTGGTGTGGCTGTGCCTTTAAAGTAATGAAAGAAACAGATTTCAAATGAGAATTCTATACTCAGCTAAACAGTCAAACATGAAGGCAAAATGCTAACATTTTCGCATGTAAGAATACCCTTACAAAAATTTATATCCCCAATACTCTTTTCTCATCCTTACTTTAAAATATATATATATATATATATATATATATAAATAATTTATTTATTTATTTATTTATTTTGGCCGTGCTGGGTCTTCATTCCTGGGTGAGTATTTTCTCTAGTTGCAGCAAGCGAGGGCAACTCTTTGTTGTGGTGTGTGGGCTTCTTGCGGTGGCTTCTCTTGTTGCAGAGCACAGGCTCTAGGCATGCAGGCTTCACTAGTTGTGGCTCTCAGGCTCCAGAGCTTGGACTCAGGAGGTGGGCGTAGTTGCTTGGCAGCATGTAGAATCTTCCCTGATCAGAGATCAAACCTGTGTTCTCCTGCATTGGTAGGAGGACTCTTATCCACTATACCATGAGAGAAGCTTTCATCCTTACTTTTACAGGATGTAATCCAACAATTCAAGAAAGAGGAAGATACGGGATCCAGGAAACAGGAGAACAGAGAAGGGGTATCTTATGGCATCTCTGTAGTAGGTCTGCTGCTGCTGCTGCTAAGTCACGTCAGTCGTGTCCGACTCTGGGCGACCCCATAGACGGCAGCCCACCAGGCTCCGCCATCCCTGGGATTCTCCAGGCAAGCACACTGGCGTGGGTTGCCATTTCCTTCTCCAGTGCATCAAAGTGAAAAGTTAAAGTGAAGTCACTTAGTCATGTCCGACTCTTTGCGACCCCGTGGACTGCAGCCTATCAGGCTCTTCCATCCATGGGATTTTCCAGGCAAGAGTACTGGAGTGGGGTGCCATTGCCTTCTCCAAGTAGGTCTAGAGAGGAACAACTCAAAGACGGGAGATTTGGGAGGGCAAGTTCCAGGAAAAAAAGGAATGTAATGAAGTAGAAGGTATGACTGAGAGATTAGGAAAACAATTAAGGATATGTTAATAGCAAATAACACACACAAAGAAGTGGAATAGCATTCAAAAACTGGAGGGCTACAATCCATAGGGTTATAAAGAGTCGAGCACGACTGAGCACGCACATGTACATGCGCATGTGCACACACACATGCTATTTATAAAAGACACAACTAGAACTCACACAAAATTATATATAGCATTCAAAACCTGTAAAAAGCTATTCAAAACAAGTTTTCTTATAAGGTCATGATACAACTCTGATGCAAACTAAAATGTGAAGTTACACACAATTAAGCAAATGATAAAACTTAAAGAGAATCCATTTGACCTTCTTTGGCCATGAGGATTGTGGCACTGATCTACACAAAAGGAAAAGTAATGGTAACCGACGTGTCGTCGGGTTAGCTATGTGAACTATGCCCACATAGCCATTCTTCCTTGGTTTGCACATTTTAGAGTCAACCTGTGGGCAAGGCCTGGAATATCTGGCTGTGTTTGGAGATCAGAACATAAGCACCACCCACTGGGTCATACAAAAGGATAAGAGAGGCTCATGGGGATGACTCATGTGAGGAGGTACAGAGGGGAAAAAGATGATGTCTGACTTCTTCATCCTTTTCCAGAGAAACTTTGAATCCTAGGAAAGCCCTATGCATAAAAAGAGGCCAAAAGGCCTTATGTAGCCTTACACAGTAAAAGTTTAATAACAGGGTTTTCAGGAGAAAAACATTTTATGCTGCATGTTGATGCTTTAGCAATGTTTCCTAATTGACTTCCCAACTGTACCCTATAGATAGGACACACCTGTTTCATTGGCAGGTGAAATGGAAAGAAAATAGGTACATAATTATGTTGGACACTTAACATTTCAAAGTTTCATACTTACCTGAGCACCTGATCCACCTCAGCCTGGTTGGAGGGCACCAGGCCCTGGAGCTCCCTCAGTAAGAGTTTCGTTGACCCACTGCACTGCGGTACTGACAGCATCCACCCTTTCTGACTCCTCGGCTTCAGCTAGCTCAGGTGACGCGTTCTCGGGGCTTCAAAGTGCGTTGCGATCACCACAGAACATATGTTCTGAAAACAATAGAAATGTGCTCTACATTTTCCCTGCCTTTCACAGGAAATAGGAAATTGAATGTATCCAACTTTAAGGTACATGATATTTTATCACCAATTTCAAAGAGAAAATGAGAATCTATAATTTTCTTTGAGATATTTTTATAGCTATTGAAACATGGTGGAACCCTACTTCAAGGAATGCGTAAAATTATTACCTTGTTAAAATACTCTTATAAAAACCTTACATTGAACTTCATTTTTATCATTGCCTCTCAAAAATAGCAAAAAGGAGACAGATTTAATCATAATTATTTTCATGGATGACAATGAATTTTTCTTCACATAGATCAGTCTACATATCTATAATTCTATGTAAGTGAGTGAGAGTCACTTATTTGTGTCTAACTCTGCAAACCCATGGACTGTAGCCTGCCCTCTGTCCATGGAATTCTCCAGGCCAGAATACTGGAGTGGGTAGCCGTTCCCTTCTCCAGGGGATCTTCCCAACCCAGGACTCAACTCAGGTCTCCTGCACTGCAGGCAGATTCGTCACCATCTGAGCCACCAAATCTATGTAAATCTTTATGTAAATACATGAATCTATAACGCTATCTTCAGATTATAGAATTCATGACATTAGCAGTGTCAGAGTTTTAAAACTATTTTTGCCCCATTTCATGTCTCAATCTTCAGATCAGCTTCAGGTCTGTACCAACAGTGCACATGATTAAACCATCAGGGCAGATTGTATGATTCATGCTTTGGGTTCATAACTGCCTACAAATACTGTATGTGTATTTCACAGGCACTGAATTTCAAAACATTAATTTCCACTGTTTAGACAGTAAATGCTAATAAATGCAGTGAAGCCAAGACAAAGAGAACAGGTTTAAGTTGCTTCCTACCTTGGGAAAATTTTTGAATGGTGCAGAATATTTCCACTTGGAGGGTTGGAAGCCCAAGTCCATCCAGCACATTCTTCCCCACAACTTTGCATATGGTGGGAGGTTTTGCAAGTTTAGAAAAGCAGTTTGCCTTCAACACACACACACATAAAAAAAAAACACCACATCTAATTTATCTTTGAAAGGTCATTCACATTTACTCTAATTTCTAGTAAACCTCTCTGTGAATGTCCTCCTTCTGGGATTAGCCTAGCAGCTCTGTGAGAACATCAAGAGACTTGGATTTAGCCTCTGGTACATGGGGAAATTTGTCTATTGAACTCTCACAGGAAACTCACAGGCATGTCTTTATTTAAAGGTCCTGGTTCATTCTTTATGGGCCCTAACCTATCCTTCCATCCAAGATGCTGAAGTCAACTGGCTTCTAGAAAACTGCAATGCATTCAAACCCAGGAAGCCTTGAGTGGGTCCATTATTATTCCTCCCAACAAGGCAGGTATTTTAAAAGGTGCAGACTTATACACAGGCTGTATTTCATTTACCATCAGTTCATGCATAGAACTACATGTTCAAAGAGGACTGTTGGACCCTTAGTGACAGCAGTTTCATTGATGTGGAAGAACAGAGGTCATTTGGAAGCTGATCCAAGAAACAGAAGAGAATGAAACTGAGGGAGAAAAATCCTCTCAAGGAGCCTGAGTAAAAAGATTCAAGGGACTTCCCTCCTGATCCAGGGGCTACGACTCTGAGCTCCCAATGAAGGAGGTACAGGTTCCATCCCTGGTCAGGCAACTAGATCCCACACGCTGCAACTAAAAAGATTCCACATGCCACCGCAAAGACCCAGCGCAGCCAAATAGTACACAAATAAAAATTAAAAGATTCACGACTGGGCCCCTGTGCAGAGGGCCGGGAGCTGGGAGAGAAGGAAGAGGGGGTGAGAGAAGGCCCACCCCCTCACCCTCTTTTATCTTCAGACAGTATTCATTCTTTATTTCCACAGAGCAGACCAGGCCTCTGATCTTTCAGTTCAAAATCCATTGACCACAACCTACCTAACTGGTCATCTCACATCCATCAGCAATGTGCCAGCACTGAGATGGTGCCCAGCAGAACTAAAGCAAAAGCCAATTTTCAAGCCATCCATGCATTTTCAGGATGATAGTTTGTATATCACTGTGCGTGCATGTGTGCTCAGCCACTTAGTTGTGTCCAACTCTTTGCCACCCCATGGGCTGTACCCGTGAGACTTCTCTGCACATGGGATTCCCCAGGCAAAAATACTGGAGTGGGTTGCCATTTCCTCCTCCAGGGGAATCTTCCTGACCCAAGGATCGAACCAGAGTCTCCTGAGTCTCCGGCATTGGGAGGCGGATTCTTTACCACTGAGCCACCTCGGAAGCCCAGGTATAGAATAAGTATCGAAATGAAGTTAATAGAATAGGAGAAGAAAAATATTATCTAGTTTAACTTTTGTGTATCAGTGAGTTCAATTCAACAAGTAATGAGCACCTACAATGTACCACATATTGTGTAAGGAGGGAAATGGAACTAAGTTTTTAAAATGTTTAGTATGTACCTTAAAGGAGTGACTTGGTCTTGTTTATCACTGTATCACATTCCACAGTGCCTGGTATATTTGGGATTCCATAAATTGATTCGTTGGAAAAGACTCTGATGCTGGGAAAGACTGAGGGTAGGAGGAGAAGGGGGTAACAGAGGATGACATGGTTGGATGGCATCACTGACTCAATGGACATGAGTCTGAGCAAACTCCAAGAGATAGTGAAGGACAGGGAAGCCTGGCATGCTGTACTCCTTGAGGCTGCAAAGAGTCAGATATGACTTAGAAACTGAACAACAAGAACAAAATTTGAATCCTGCATACATTAATAAAGGCCAGACACAACCTAACACAACATTGGGCACTTCGTATACATTATATTATTAACTTCTCAAAATAACTCTATAAGGTGGTATCACCTCAATTCTGATGAGCAAACTGAATTCCAGAGGGAAACCTGTCCAAGATAAAATAACCAATGTCTTCATTAACCAATGTCTTAAAATAACCAATGTGTAATGCTTTGTAACAGACTTAGTGGCTCAAGCCATTTACTTGCTCATGATTCTGCAATCTAGGCTGGGCTTAACTGGGCAATTCTTTGGTTGATCTTGCCTGGGGTCTCCTATACAGATTCAGTCATCTGTAGGCTTGACTCGGTTCAGAGCACCCAAAATGCTTTCATTCATATGTGCAGTGTCTCAGCCAGGATGGTTGGAACATCCAGGGGCTGCCAGGCCATCTGTCTTTCTCACAGCGTATCTGGGAGGTCTCGCACATCTGCTAGGGCCTCTCTCTACAGGATCTCTCTCTCTTTCGCTCTCCCTAGCATGGTAGTCGGATTTCCATTCAGCATGACTAACTTCCAAGAGGGAGTATTCCAAGAGTACATCATGCCAGCCCTTACCAAACCTCTGTTTGCATCATACTTGCCAAGGTCCTACAGATCAAAGCAAGTCATAAGGCCATGACCCCAGTCAATAGAGGAGGGACTCCCATAAGACTGTTCATTCTGGTGGTGTGGTTCATTGGGGACCATCAGTTTAACAGTTCATTACTGCTACACAGCAGCAGAGCTAAGGGTCAAATCCAATCTGCCCGATTTCCAATCACAAACTCTTAATTAAGTTTTATGAAGGAGCAAGTAGTATTGCTACTGCCCACAAGGATTAATCCCACCCCTGAATTCCTCCAATATGTAAGAGAAGCATGGAAGAAATGGCATTTGAGCTGGACACAGATGGTTGTGTAGCATTCCACAGGCAGACAACAGGGAGAAGTTGAGGCAGATACTTTAGGTAGGGGGAATAGGATAAGTGAAGGGGAAGGAATTGGGAAACTTAACATTTAAAAAAAAAGTCAGCGGGCCCATGTAGAGGAGCAGGGGAGGGAAGCATAGATAAGTCTTTGTACCAAAGTAGGGGCAAGCACTCTGAGTCACACACACTGGAATGTGTTGGATCTTACTAAGCATGCAAGAAGGAACCACAGGAAGTTCTGAGTGAGAGAATGATGGTCAGATTTGGGATGAGGAACACTACTCTGGCAGCATTAGTGGGATGAACTTGATGGGGGAAGGGGAGAGACTAACCGAGAATAAAGAGGGCCAGAACTGGGACAGCAACTGAGAAGAACTGGAGCAGCAACTGAGAAAATGACATGGAGGTGCCTTTATGTCAACTGCTGAACATTCGTCAAAGCCCAGGCCAAACCCCCACATGCTACAGCCCACAGGGATCTTGCCCACCCCTGAGTTTCCTTAACAAACACACAGTGGTCTCTTCCTCAGTCTGGCACACAATTCTGTATTACCCTATCTATTACTCCAGTTATTTTATGTATCAGTGGCCCTTGTCCCTAACTGAGGTATAAGTTCCCAAAGAGCTGTGCAAACCAAAGTCCTAGTTGCCTAATAGACTGGGAAGAGCATTACACCAGGGGCAAGAGTCCAAGTTTCCAGTTTTAACTTCTTCATTAGTTCATTGTGAGACAAGAGCTTGGGGTCTTTCTAAAATGAGGAAGTTGGACTAGTTAACGTTCAAGAATTCCTCTGGCAAGAGACTGTGGAAAGAGAATGGAATTGGGAGCTGCATTCACTTATTCATCATGAGTGTCCACTATGCACTCTGCTAGGTACTAGGGACACAGACCTGGTTTGATTTCTGTCATTCACAATGTTCCTTGAGAAACAATTCTAAATTCACCGGGACATGGTTCCTTTATTTGTAATATGGAATCATAAGGTTTACTTCACCGTGGTCATGTATGGATGTGAGAGTTGGACTGTGAAGAAGGCTGAGCACCGAAGAATTGATGCTTTTGAACTGTGGTGTTGGAGAAGACTCTTGAGAGTCCCTTGGACTGCAAGGAGATCCAACCATCCATTCTAAAGGAGATCAGCCCTGGGATTTCTTTGGAAGGAATGATGCTAAAGCTGAAACTGCAGTACTTTGGCCACCTCATGCGAAGAGTTGACTCATTGGAAAAGACTCTGATGCTGGGAGGGATTGGGGGCAGGAGGAGAAGGGGACGACCGAGGATGAGATGGCTGGATGGCATCACGGACTCGATGGACGAGAATCTGAGTGAACTCCAGGAGTTGGTGATGGACAGGGAGACCTGGCGTGCTGCGATTCATGGGGTCGCAGAGAGTCGGACATAACTGAGCGACTGAACTGAAATCACAGTAACCATATAACACAAGGTGCATTGATAAACACCTCCCTCTCCCCTCCCCCGATGTGATGTATTGGCCAGACCGAAGAAAACAAATATTTGTGGAACATCCCTATATTAACTGCCCTGACAAGATGTGATTTTTGAACTCTTTAGACACATTGCTTCTTCACTGCACTTACATACTCTGCTTGGTGTTGTCATTCTGCCTCACTGTAGTGTGAATCCCTACCAGTTCCAACCATGATACCTTTCAGAAGGTGGGTGTTGGTTAGTACTTACGGGTCTGGAAATGAGAAAACGCCTGCCTTTGTTTCAACTGCCACAGCTTTAAGACTAAATATGCGCCAGATGGTGCGCTGAGCAGAGGAGCTAAGGGGTATGTGAAAAGGCGAATCCCCGCCCCGCCGCCCCCACCTCTCTCCACAGGAGCTCACAAGCTGCCTAGGGAGGGTTTCATTACAAAATAGGGGATGCTACAAGGCCGCTGCAGGACGATCAGTCCAGGGCGAAGGGGGGCAAGACTTTGATCTGAATTTGAAGTTTAGGTGCGAGCTGGTCAAGTGGGACGGGCATCCCCGAGCGCACGCAGGGCCCACAAGCCAAGGAGCCGAGGTTTGAAATCGACCGAAACTTGGCAGCGATGGGAGCCTGCTGGGTACGAGGCCCCGGGGTGGGCTGGAGGCTACGCTCTAGCGAAAGCCAAAGGCGTTCGCTCCGTGGTCAAAAGGAGGCCGCTGAAGATTGGCAAACTGAGCTATGAGGTATAAAGGACTGTGATTAAAGGAGATAACAGGCAGCCGGACAGGTCCGCCCAGAGGTAGTGAGGATGCCTGCCAGCCCCTGAGCTGTCGCGCCGTAGCTACAAATCCGCCCAGAGCCCTCTTTCCTCCAGCAGTGTTCCAGTCCACCACTTTCTCTCTCGCGATTCCTTTAGCCAGGTTTCCACTCCGCTTCTTCCCTTCAGGGTCCCGGCGCCGCGTCAACCCAGCCGGGACCTAGCGGCGGCGCGCCTGCGCGACTCTGCGGCGCAAGCGCCCCGCGTTGCCGCAGCGCGGGGCGGGGGAGAGGGGCTGGAGGGAAGAGGGTTCTGGTCCCAGGTCCCTACCAGGTGCCCGTAGACGTCGGCAGGCTGGAGGTAGAAGGTGGAGTTGAGCAGCTCTTCCAGCCTGCGCGGAACGTCGTTCTCGCGGTAATACTCCATCGCCTGCTGCTTCAGCTTCTGCAGCTCCCTAGCGGTCCCACAGCTGCGGCCGCCGCCTTCTTCCCCCATGGTAGGAGATTTAAGGCTACAAGCGGGGGTTAGCCTGGGGGCCCGCGAGCGTCCTCCCTGTCGCTAGGCAACGCAGCGAGATTCCCGACCTCAGATCTCGCGAGGCTTCCTGCCTTGGGTTCTTCCCGCTTGCGGCAGACGCGAATGGCTCCTCCGCCCTCCTCCTTTCCTATCCCTGAGGTTTTGACCCCCTCCCCCTCGCCCGGGTTTTGGGCTTATTTACTCTTGAGACAAGCGCCCTCCTGGCGTCGTTTTCCAGGACGTGTTTCCCTGACGGTTTTCAGATGGGAGAACGGTTAACACTCACGAAGCGCTTTTTGCGGAGACGTGAGAGAGGGTTAGCCCCTCCGCTTCCAGCTGGGGACTCGAACCCCGCGTGGCGCCAGTTCTCAGGTGGCCCTGGGACTCTGGCCATCAGGCCTTCCCCCACTTTCCCCGTCGTTCCTCGCGATCAGGGAGCTCTTCCGGGCCGGGCGGCGGCCTGTGCCGGCCCCCTCTCCTGGGGAGGTTGTAAGAACGCTAGGTGTCCTTCACTAAGCTGTGGAGGACTCCGCAGTTCGTCCCTGAGGCTGGTGTTTACCTGCCCTGAGCCGAGCAGTGTGCTGGCTGTGGATACCCGCGATGTCCAGCAGACAACCGGCTACTCGCCCTCCCTCTGGGAGATTAGTGAGGTGAAATTTTACCGTAGAAGGAAGAACAGTGTGGTACCCCCGAATTTGGGATGTACCTTAAGGACCGGGTGTAGGGTGGAGGTGTTACAGCAAGAATTGAGGAGAAGCAGGAATGGAGAACTGTCATTGGGTCACGTTCCTTCTCCAGAACCTTCTTCAGAGGCTGCCTGCGTCCTGCCCCCTTTAAATCCAGACTGCCTGCTTGGCTTCATTACACCTGCCAGGTGTCACGTGCACTTATACAGCTTCTTAATGTGCGCCCTCTGTTCTAGATTCTTGTGTTGCAGATAAGGGCTGAGATGGACCCGGTGTCCTCGTTCCCCTCTGTCCTTGTTCCTGGCCTAAGCAGACCATTCAAAACATCCATGCTGCACTTTTGCTCATCTGGAAAACAATCTTAACTACTCTGCTACTAACTACTAACTAATCTTAACTATTCTAACTCACAAGTCAGAATAAAATGAGAAAGTGAGTGAGAAAACACTTTGAAACAAGATAGTTATTTGCAATAGAGGTCGGTATTTGTATAAAAATAAAGTGATTCTATAAATACTGTTAAAGAACCCAGAGATGTACCTCCTTCTGAACTCTGGGTATTTTCTCCAGTTCTCTAATGCAGGAGTCCCCAACCTCTGGGATCTAATGCCTGATGATCTGGGGTGGAGCTGAGATAGAAATAATTGAAACAAGGTGCACAATAAATGTAATGTGCTTGAATCACCCCAAAACCATCCCCCCACCTCTAGTCTGTGAAAAAATTGTCTTCCACAAAACCCTTCCCTGGTGCACAAAGGTTGGGGACTGCTGCTAATGGAACATCTCACTTTCTGGGTTGTGATTGATCATCATGGGCCTACCTTGTCCTTGGTAGATGGAAATCCGTCCATGGTGGAGCCAAGTCTGAGTCATCTTCACAAGTACAGCAGAGCCTGGGCCTCCCACAGGGATAGAACATGTCCTCTGCTGAATAGGTGTTGAGAGAAATTTTATTCAAAATAAGCTCTTGCTGTTGCTGCTGTTTCCATTCCTCCCTGCACCTTTCCTCATCTCTTTAGATAGAAGACTCCCCGTTCTCTCATGCACCCATCCTTCAATTTCTGTTGAGTCCCACATCTTCAAAAAGCTATGCCCCACACTTGAGCTCTCACTGTGGCCAGCCCTTCCTTTCTACTGAACTCCTTCCCTGCTTGCAGTGTGGGCCACAGAGTTCAGCCCTCAGGGATGTCTTGACTCATGTGATGTCTTACTGGAAGACTGGAAACATCCTGGGCTGGGACCATGATGTCTCAGAGCCTTCCCTCTATGACCTACTGGCCTATTAAGTTTTTGAGGACAGGGACTTGTTTTGTCTTGTTCACCATTGCATTTCCAGCATCAGTACTTTATCTGACATAATAGATATTCAGTAAATGTGTTGAATGAATGGATGTATTTTACACATAATAAACACTTAACTCATAAAGGTTTTGTGGTTAATGGGTGAGTAATGAGTTCACCAGGCTGGCTTGAGCAAAGCCTCTATTTTCAGGAACAGTGAGAAATAAGAATGGAAAAGTCGTCTGAGGTGAGATCATGAAGGAACTGGAATGCCATTCTGTAAGAGTAGGGAGCAACCCCAACCTTGTAAATATAGGCTGGGCAAGATGGAAGTGGTGTTGGAGGAGGTTAAATGGCAGCAGTGGGTAGGCTTAGTGAGTGTTTGGTTATTAAAACAAACAAACAAACATAGATGTAAAAGCCTAAACAATAATGGTAGCAATGGGAAGAGAACGATGAGATAGGTAATAGGAAGAGAGGATGAAAATCCCTGAGTGGTTGGATGTGAGGTTGGGGAACCAAAGATGACTCTAGAGGATAACTTGTAGAATTCTTTTTTGGCCGACAGAAATGTGGTAAGTGAGAGAGTGATCTAGTTTTGATTAAGGGAACATGGTGCATTTGGTTTTAGATGTGTGGAGCTTGGGGTATCCCAGAGGACTGACGGTGCAGATGGAAGGCATCCACAAAGAATTTACAGTTCCATAAGAATAGATAAATCCTCTGGAAAGAAAAGAGAAACCAGTCATCTTGAACTCAGGACCTAAATATTCAGGAATGAATTTATTTAGGACAGGGGGAACAAACGAAAAGACTTAGAGAAAAAAAGAAGAAAAAGTGCACATCCCAGAGTCTAGTGTGGAAAATTTGGGGACTCTGTTAGATGTGTGTGTACATATGCATGAATTAAAGTCTAAAAACATTTACATTTGCATGTTAATTGTGTCATCCTTAGGTGATGGGGTCTTTTATTTTCTTCTTTTGTATATCGGTAGTATCTGATTTCCTTGAAATGAGTGTATCACTTCTGTCACTTTGAAGCGTTACATTAAAAATATTTGAGAGAAAGATATTAGATCAAATGTTGTAGGAGAATTGAAGACAGAAAAGATATTTTTAGGAACTCAGTTCTTCCCTTTATGAATCATTCCATCTTCTCAAATAAAAAGTACAGGCAGGCTTAATAAGTAAGTAAGTGTTTGCTTCCCTCATTCACTCAATCAGCTGATACTTATTTAATGCTTACCATGTGTCAGGCACTGTTCTAGGCCCTGGAGGAAACACAGTGGATAAAGTGGGTAACATTTCTTCTTTTCGTGCCACTTAAGTTCTCTTGGCACTTCAGTTCTCTTGGCACTTCAGTAGCACTTACATCCTAGTGAACCACTGGGACACTGAGCTGAAATAATAATAGATGTGAAAGCATTTTGAAAAGTTGGTATGCTGGGGGTCTAATAGCCTATTGGTATTGATAGAGCCAGAGTAAATACAATTATTATTCATGAGTATTTAATTTTCTTCTTTTCCATAGATATTAGGAATATTAGGGTTATAGCTGTAAAATACATTTATGCGTATACACATGTTATAGACTTAACACATGTCTTGTGGCAGTACCTTGGTGACTGTATTTCCATTTTATCTTGAGACTAAATGTCCAAGGGCACTTACAGAGCATCAGAACTTGAAAAAGACTGAGTGCAGCCCACCCTAAAGATGTAAACTGGGGAATACATGAGGGGAGGGAAATGAAGGGAAGGAAAAGCTCAGGCGATATAGAACATTCTGGAACATATCCAGCAAGAGCGGGTAGAACTATACTCTCCTCTTTTAGAGAATGGGGCGCCTGCCCCATTGTTACACTTTCCTCATTGGAAAGGATGGACAGTGTGGGACAAGGACCATCTGTCTGGGAATTAGAAAACTCAGATTGGAGTCCCAACGATCTCCAAGATCTTCTGGGACCTCACGAATGAAATGAGAGGGTTGGACTAGATCAGTGTTTCCTAACCTTTTTCATTATGAAGACTCCTTTTAAACAACAAAAAACTGAGACAGCCCCCTCCCCTCCACAGCCCATGTAACAGTGGCCGTGACTGTCATAGTGTCTATGAATTCAGTGGTCTATAGAGGCATATGTATTTCATTCATGGAAATTTTGTACATATGACAAAAATACATTTACAGGCAAGCCATTCTTCAGTGTTGGGGGTGTGTTTGGTGTGCGTTTTGGAATTACAGGCCACTTGCCCATGTCCATGGGTTTCTCACGGACCTTGACTGAGTGAGAAGCACTGACCTGGGTCTGTTCATCTCAGATCTGTACTACCTGTAGCTCTGAGTCAAGACAAAATACCAGGACTTGTTAGTCTATTCCTATCTGCTAATTGAAGATCCTTCATAGAGGAAATTAATCATTTTTCAGTCTGCATTTCAAAAAGATTTTCTAAGCTATGTCAGACATCTCCCTAAATGAATGGGGATGAATAAAGATGTATTTGTTCATTTTTCCTTAATCCTTTCCAACACCTTTATATAAATTAGAACCTGTTTGCCATGACTTTAATCTTCAAAAGTGATTATTTAGATGTTATTTCAGGGTTGCTATCAAGTGCTTGTTAATTCTTCTTTCCTGCAGTTCCCATCTGTGTGAAATGTAATTTTTCATAGGGAACTAATGAACATGATGGCAGGTGCCTTTAATCATAGAATCATAGGAGCTGGAGACAGAATAGACGGAGATGTTGCATTTTCCTCATCTAGAAAATGGGAGTAATAATGTAACACTTCCTCACTCAGTTGTCATGAATGAGAAATATGATTGCCAAGCTAATTGCAATATAAATAGCTGTAAATGAAATGATAAGTAATAAAAGTAGGAATGGTTTGACTAATAAAAATGTTTTTCCTAACTCAATTTTTTTCATTACTGATGCCTCCTGGCAGTAGTCATTTCTAGTGTAATAGTACTAACAACAACAAAAACCAACAGCAACTATCATTGATGGATCATTGTTATATGCCTGGGTCTTCCTTTGTATCATCCCATTGAATGTGCACAACAGTCACAAAAGGTAAGTGATTGGCCCAAGGTTACACAGTTAATAAAGAGCAGAGATGGAATTTGAACCAAGGTCTGGCTGACTCCAGTACCCACACATTTCTTACTGTGCTCCACTGCCTCTCAAGTCTAGAACTTTCAGGCAGATTCTGATGCCTCGTGTCATCTTTTGCAAGACTCTTGGCCAAGAGAAGCCAGCTGGGTTCCTCACACTGAACTTAGAGAAAGGAGCCTGGGCAAAAGTCATAATCTCTTGATCACTGGTTCTCATTCGGGGCTATACACAAGAATTACCTGGGGATTCTACTAGATTCTGCCAGGATTTTAGCACCATTAGAATTAAGTACCACAAGAAGGATTACCTATTCTATTCACTGCTGTAGAATTGAAAAGTGCTGATGCCTGGACCCTTAAAATGGAATCTCCAGCGATGGGACCCAAGCATGGGTATTTTCTTTTAATATGTGATATTAATGTGCAGCCAAGGTTGAGAACCACTGCTCTAAAAGGTTTCTTCATGGACTGTGTCATGAAGAGAATGATCACAGCTTTACCCAGGAATGGGTTGATAATGGAAGCTGCCAAGACGATTTGGAAGTATTGGGTCTTGAATCAGACCCCATGGGTTCAAGTCCTGGTTCTTCCAGTTCCCAGCTGTGTGACCTGGTACAAATTACTTAACCTCTCTGAGCCCATTTTATTTTTCCCATTGACGAGTATTTTCAACAGAATTGCTATGATTTAAACTTAAAAATCCATGTGACCTTCTTCCTGCTGTGCCCCAGTCATAGTAAATGATGTCATTATTACCAAAGAAATTAAGGAAAAGGAAAATGTAGCATTTTTTTGCAGTTTGGTGGTATTGTCTCGAAAACCTTTATTTAGCTTTGTACCGGAATTCAGATGGAATTGAATTAAATGATAAGGGGACCCCCACACACACCTTTAGAACGCTACTAGTGGCCTTTAAACCTTAACCATTTTCACAAAATTATAAAGTTGATGTGTTATTTCTGTCTTGCTTCCCAAGTGTAGCAGGAAGCTGGAGTCATAGTCATAAAGTGAGTGTTCAAAACTGGCATCCTGTCAAAGGCTGTTTTCGATTCAGCTTTCTGGTCATTTGTTCAAAGGGCTTTGACACAAGACCAAAAGATCCTGTTGGAGATGCTGCTGCTGGCAGTTTAATTGGTATTTTTCAGGGTGTAGACACACGATTTCTATATAGGCAGAATGAAACTGGAAACAGGGCAATTAATCCAGAGAGTTCAGACTGTAAGGAGGAAAGGAAAGAATTAGGCAAAAGAAATTCTTTTAAGCAAGCTATTTTGCCATTTTTAAATAGATACTTTTTAACTTTATAGAAATAAATACAACTTAAAGAGTATTTTTGTGACATAATTATGGGGCTCATAAAGCAAAATGAATGCATATAAAATATCCAACAAAGGCCAGGTTTTCTAATTTACTTTTTTTAATATGAAAGGGGCAAAATAACTGTAGTAATTGCATTTATTATGAACAAAGAAAAAGTTAAATGTATTTTCCACATAGGGGGCAGCAAAGAAGAGCGGAATCCTGGTTAAGAGGACCAGTTAGATGTTTTATCAAATTATAGCTAAAAATGTTTTCTCTTATTACTGGCACAAATATTGATTGAGTTTGTCTCTTGGCCCCTGAAAGTTGTGAGCCTTCCTATTTTGCTGTTGCACTTGAGTGAGAGCTAATATTAATAAATTGCTTGACTTTTGTAATTAAACATAAGAACCCAACTGAAGGGAACTTTTGCTTCCTAGAACATGTACTTTTATCTCCTTCAGAGGAATTATTTCATGTTAGCAAAATCAAAAGACTGTCTGTTCCTTTGTAGTTGATGATTTCTACAGGCTTGGTCATGAATCTCATGGTAATGTTAAACCTTCAAGAAATGATTTGGGAGATTTGAAGAACTGACTTGTCAAAAATTTAGGATTTGACTCTCTAATTTGTTATTGGCAAAATGCAGGATTCTTTGCTGTTCACGTTGTTTTCTCTTTTATTCCTTGACTTGCCTTTTTCTGATATTTGAGAAGTTTGAGAAGTTCTTTGAATATTAAAAAAATACCGGCATAGATGTGATGAGAATTATTTCTTGAAGAATTGTGACTTGAGAGAATAAATTCCCATGAATTTTTAGTGAATAAAATAGGCAAATTCCTCAATATTGATTTAAGTACATCTCTTTCATATATGACAGTCATATGTAAATTTTTATCATTTGTCTCCAAAGTTATTTAAGGAGACACTTGCAAATGATTCTCCAATGCAGATCTAATGTGTTAAATTCAATTCCTGTATAGTTTTTTAAAAAAAACATATGTAATTATGTTGTATATTAGCAAGGGGTAATGGATCCTGTTTTTAATTAAGTAATACAATTATTACATTTTGTGATTGTGCATTCAGTACCTTAGGAAGATATCATAGAAAGGAAAGTAGTAATCATCAGAATCAGTTTTTCAGAAAAGCAAATACTGTTTCCATTAATACTTGAAGGAGAGACATAGTACTGTATAAAATTAAAATATTATTTCTAAAATGGAAGGAATTTTAATACATCATTAGTGATGCCTAGCTTTGTCTTGGGCTATAGTCAGCATAAGTATATTTTAAATGCTATACAATTGGGGAAAGAAGGAAAAGAAACATACAAGAGAATCTAACACAGTAATACTCGAACAGAAATAAAGAGCTGAGTTGTGTTAGGGTGATTTTGTATGATGGTATTTGCATTTGAAATAAGTAATTGAGGCAAAAGTAAGGTTTGGAAAAGAAGTGTCAGGGTGCCCACTGGTGTCCATTTCTTTTTGTGTGCAGAGATGCGGCCAAAAGCAGGATCGAGAGTAATGCAGGGTCCACCCTCTCCTCGGCTCCCAGAAGGAGCTGCACTTGTTCAAAGGCTACTGTTAGACTGTTGTAAGAATGTGCGTTGATTTATGACCAACAGAGTGACTTAATATGCCCCTGAGCTTTTCTAAGGAAGCATGTCTCCCAAAGTTCATGGCCATATATTTATATGACCTGTCTGGGAATTTGAAAATGAAGAAGATTGTGAAATGAACTCACGAAGCAGGGAATTTCACAGAGAAGAGCCATCTCGGTTAACTGTAGATGTCTGTACCTTCTAAAGAATTTTTCTACCTCTAAAATTTTAAAGTTAGAGTGCCTGTTTGAGAGAACTAGTACCAGATTTCTTTTGGGGGGGTATGAAATTATTCCATGCCAGCACTTACCGGAATTTTCATTCACGTGTGGATTTGACCTGAGCTTTGGTTGCCTAATCATAACTGCTTTCTTTTCTTTATAGCCAAGCTGACAGGGTATAAGGGAAAAATAAAATTTCTGTGCTTGTTCTGAGCATACAAAATCAAAGGCTGTCTTTTGTAGGGTAAGAATCAAAGAGTATGTTTTATAGCATAAGAACAAAAATAAAGCTTTTAATGTGTGATATTTGAAATAGGTAAAGTATTTATTAATTTATAAGCTTAGAATGAATATTGTCTTATGTATCATTTATTACTTTACTGAAAACAGACTCATTTTGAATTCTTAACTAAGACCATTGATAGAAAAATATAAACATACAGATATCCAATTAATATTTTTTCTGTATATTTCTCATAAGCCTAATGTTAGAAAATTAGTTTTCTTTTAGGGGGATAATTACAAATCTAAAAAGCAAAAATGCAATCAAAATGAAGAATTCAAAAGTATAAGCTCTCTTTTCATTTATATTTGCAATAGACTTTTGTCTCCAAGTTTTATTTGTCCTGTGAGAACGAAAGGAATCACCACGTGTGTTTTTTTCTTAACTAGAAAGATAACCATTTTACCTTCCCCTGTGTCTGTTGCCTGGGTTTGATTGTGACTCACCAGGGGATGCCTTGAACTTTTCACACTCTTTTTCCAGCCCTGATGCTAAGATAAAAATATATTACCCTATTTGACATAAAAACCAGACCCTGGCTGGTGGACCAGAGACCATCTCTCTCTCACACACACACACACACACACGCACACGCACACGCACACGCGGTTATACCCTCTGGGGTAAAGGCTCAGCTGCCACCTCTGAGTCAGCCTACATGATTTTTATGTTTATGAGCAACTCACCTTGCTCTCCAAATTTAGACTTGAGGACTGTACCCCATCCTATCTCATCCATTTTTACAAAACGCATAGCTAAAATTTTAGTATTTTTTTCTTTTTAATGAATTAGTCCCATGGGTCCGTCATACTTGTGTTGACGACTAATGTGTGTCTATTTCCAGTAGATATTTTGTAATAAGCTATAACTCTGAAAGAATATGATGGGAGGAAAGGGGCCTGTATCAAACAAACTGGAGAAAATCAGTATGGGAGCACTTACTGCTTTCTGACTTTTGAAAGGAAGGAAACTTTGCAGCAAGGAAATTGTAAGGCACGAGAAAAGTAGGCTCGAGATTTTCATGGGGGAGGGGAGTGAAGTCCCTGCTTGTATAGCATCTGTGATATCTGACTTAGTCATGAAAAACTGCAGCTGAAGTGTCTCTCTGGATGATCCATGCATTGAACCAACGGATAAAAGAGTAAAATCTTTTTCTTTCCTTAGCTGGTGGTTCTATATTAATTCAAGAACTATAAAGCAAGTTTCAAATTGACATCCTTTTCTAACTGGGAAGCAAGCATACCTTATATAGAGAATACAAACATTTCAACAGGTACTGTTACCCAACTGCCTGGTGTTAACTTTTTATTTAAGCACAAAGGGTCTTAACATTCCTGTGTGTTAACTTTTAGTGGATGTAATCCGTGAACACTGAGTAAATAAAGAGCTCAGGCTAAGAAGCCTGTGGTTTTCATTGTGAAAGTAAATTTACAGAATCTGATTATGAAGCATGTTAGATCTTCCCTTTCAGAACAGTAAGCATGCACCTTTCATTGGATAGGTGTGCATAGACATAGAGATGATGTAGCACTTTAAAATGCAGTCCAGTGGTTAGGACTCTGCACTTTGACTGTAGAGGCCCAGTTTCTGCCCCTGGTTGGGGAATTAAGATCTCAGAAGCCGCGTGGCACGGCTAAAAACAAAAGAAATAACCCCTGCCCAAACCAAAAAGCAAAACAAACACACACATGCCAAACATCTCGACAAACTCTCTTTAGTATGAAGTTCAAACACATGTAAACCCAAGGTTAAGTTCTACCTTGTAAAGTCAGGTGGTTTAACATGTGCTATGAAGATCTACATGAGGAATAGGACGTGCAGCCCCATTTTGTTGTCTCTGAACTTTGGAATTCTATGCAGACCTCTTGCAGGGAAGATGCAAAAGTGAAACCAATCCTGGCTTCGGGCAGATTTGATATTCATTCCCTGATGATGCGCTGGTTTGGCTTATTTTTTTCCTTTTCAAATATACTTTCTCTTCCCCCTTCCAGAAATATGGTGAACCAGTGTCAATAGGGTCCATACAGGCTCCCGCTCCAGGAGTTCACATAGAGGATGCCAGGCAGGGCATCAGCCGCAGGCCAGCCACCCTCCCACCCCACCCTGCCCCCACTGTGAACGCCACCTTCCTAGCACTATTCTGCTTCTACTAGCTTTACATATCTGGGATCTGGCCTTGACGGGTTCGGGTGCTCCTGGTCTTGGTCTCAGGACCTTACTTAACCCACTTTTCCTCTTGTCTTGACTGCCTGTCTAATAGGCAGAAAGGCTAGAAATAATTGTGTGATCGTGTTTAGTGTTCCTCTCACTATTTGCCATGATAGGAATCATTGTTATAGATAGATAAATCACAGAGCCGGGCAGAACGTCCACTCCCTCATTTTACAGATCTCCCTCGTGCAAAAAGAAAAAGATCCTCCCTTATAATAAGCACATAGAAAAAATAAATTCCTGTTGCTGATGAAAGATTGATTGATGAACGTAATTCTTCTTATGCAGAAATCAGTTTATTTAATGGGTTTAAATGTAAAGAGTTTTAAAATTTTCTTCATCATATGCGTAGATAAAAGGAAAACACCTTTTATTATATATATAGTGTATTTTGATATAATATGTGTAAATGCCCTGGTATCATGTATATTCTGACAATATTAAAAGATTTAAAAGTCTAAAAATCCAAAATTCCAAGAAAAAAGTGTTGTACCTGTTTATAGTTATGAAGCTTGTACCACAACCTTTTAGAGGGTTTAGATGTAAAAAGTTCTATGGCTTTCTTCAGATTTATACTTTTAAAATGACCTTTTTATAGCCAAGTTCCCTATACTCTTTCAAGTGAGCAGGCAGATGTTTTTGCCTTTTTTTTTTAAGTACAATAACAAGCATGTCTTCTGCCTTTCACCAGCTACAAAAAATATTTATGGCTCATCCAGTTGGAAGGTGATTCACCTGAAGCTTGGTTCCCAAATTAGTAACTCGGCAGCATCTCATTTAGCAAGTAGTGCTTCCCACCAACTGGGGGGAAAATAACCGGCCCCCCTCTCTCTTATTCAGATATAACTTAAGCTTTCACTTGTCAGAGGAAAACGAAACCATCATAAACCACTGTTTATTTCGCTGGCAGCTTCATGCCTACGACAAAGTAATTTTTCCCCAGGTGAATTACTCCCTTACGTTGATGCGGCAATGACTAATAAAGTTATTTATTTATGAAAACTCCTTAAGTATGTGGTCCCCGTTCCCACAGTGTGTCACTGCTGCCGCCAAGTGACAGTTCTGGAAAAAATCAGCAAATCTTAAGCAATTAGAGAATCGATTCCTCGTTCCAAGCGCAGGCCCCTGCTACCCCTAGACAGAGAGATTGTCTTCTTAGGTGACAGGAACCGAGGAAGAATGCTCTCCTCAATCAGCTTGACCCACGTGGGCGTCACACCCCCGGTCCCCCCGCGCCGGAATTCAGGGCTTCTGAAAAAGAAAGCCAGGGGTGAATCAGAAACCAGTTTCTTGGGCTTCAACGAATATATCCAATGTTCAGGTTGAGGCTGTTTTTAGCTCAGTTTGGGTCGTGTCCCACAGTCTCAGGCAAAATCATGCTTCGCTACAGGGAAGGGAAATTGTCCTACCGATCCATCCGCGCACCCAAAACTTGTAACTTTCGCAACACGCCAGCGCGGGGAGGGGGCGGCGGGAACCTATGCAAAGATTGTTCTCTTGAGCAACCCCATTCTTGAACTGGGCTAAGAGCTTTTCAATTGCCGTGACATTTTCAGCCAGGGAAGTAGCAGTCGTTGCAGAGCCATGTTTTACGAGCAATTACTTTATATGATCAATGGAGCAATTCCCCTGCCAGAAAGGAACCAAAGCGATCAAGTTAAATCATTAAAGAGAGAAAGAGAGAGCGGGAGAAAAGGACTCGTCTCATTAGCAGGTGCGGGGCTGCGGGCTCCGCGGCGGCGGCGCACAATGTCGCTGGCCCTTTAAGACAATGGCGTGCTTCCCCACACCCACCCCCCGCACCCCCTCCCTGGTCGCTGTTGACAGGTCTAAACCTCCCTAGCAGCCCATTGTGGCCGCAGTAGGAGGCACCTGCAGAAAATGTGCCAAAACCAGGCAGGGAGCGAGAGCTTTTCAATAAGCTCCGCAGCTGGAGGGACGAAGCAACACCAAACAAGCCGGCGCGGAGCAGGCACGTGATGGGGAAAGGGGTCACCGCCAGCCACCTCCTATTGGCTTCCTGCGCACCCGTCGGTTCAATTTGCTGACATCCACTAGCCGGCTTTTCTCTATTTGCTTAATATGCTGAGGTATTTAGCTTAAAAGCACTAAATGCTCCATCACGACGAGCTGCTCTCTCCCTTTCCCATTTACTGTTATTAAGGACATTTCCCCCGTATTTTCTTTCGCTTTCCGCCCCAAAACTAAGATTGTTTTCTTTCGCTCCTCTCTCATGACTACTTACAGGCATTCTCTACCACACGCTGCTGCTGCCCGCTTGATTTTACTCGTCTTTAATTCAGGGACAAGTAATACTGAAGGTCTCTGCTGCTTTCCTAAAGCGCACGCATCCTGGCTGCCTTAAGCACAGGTCTGGACAGGGCAATTGCGTTTCAACTTAGCAGACGTTTTCTGTGCATCTTCTGAGTACTTTCCTTGAAGGCTTCGCGGTCAAGAATCTGCCTTCAGTGCAGAAGATGAAATGTGGGTTCAATCCCCTGGTCAGGAAGGTCCGCTGGAGGAGGAAATGGCAACCCACTCCCGTATACTTGCCTGCCAAATCCCACGGACAGAGGAGCCTGGCAGGCCCCAGTCCACCGGGGTAACAAAAGAGGTGCACTCGACTGAAGGACTAAACAGCAAACAACTGTGTACCTACCACTGTCCTTGGGGCTCTCAGAAACCCAGACATGAACAAGACCGTTCTCCCCTTCTTGTACTGTTTAAGGATCCAGCAGAGAGAGGAAGTGGCTAATATAGCCGCATTTGTTTTGCACCCATGCACTTTTCTGTATAGTACTGGGTTGGCCCAGAAGTTCGTTGGGATTTTTCCATAACATCTTAAGGAAAAAGTCAACAACTTGGGGGCTAACTGGATGCTTGCAGCCCTTTTGAGAATAGGCAGAAGTGGAGGTGGGGTAGGGAGGGACCTGGGAGGTGCTGGTGGTGCTATGGCTTTGTGGAGCCTGCCTTGGGAGTTGAGAGGACAGACTGGCAATTTCAAATCTCCAAGATAAATGATAGATGAGAACCTCGATTTTGGCAGCTCCTAAGCGTCCGAACTCCTTATTTTCACCCACCACTTTCCAGTTCTCGTGATATTTCCTTCCATGTTGTTTTTTCCCCCTCACTTGAAGTAGTAAGGCGTTATCTCTATCTTACAGATGAAAACATCTGAGATTCAGGGCAAAGCACCTTGCCCAGGGCCCCACAAGGAATAGGTGGTAAGTCAAAGGTCCACAGCAGCTGTTCCCCTGCTCCCTCCCCCCTGGGCTGCCTCTCAGCCTGTCTGCCCCCCTGAGCACACAGTTTGAGAGCAGCCTGGAGGCACCCCAAGTAATGTGTTCACAGTGTAACTCTCTTACCCCTCCTACAGATGGAGAGTGTTGGCGTATACAGATTCTGTGGGTGTACAGCAAAGAACAAAATGAAGTGTGATTCCAGGTGGGAGATGACTGCTTCAGGTAGGAAATGAGCTAATGTGTGTAAGTATCAAACGCGTCTGAAGTGGTCACCCCCAGCACGCCATTCCTTTAGAGAGGGACGAGGTACTTGTACATATATGCACAGATCGTCCTAAGGTATTTGCTAAATCGTGGCTTGCTCAGAGTGGCTTGTTCAGAATCCCAACATGTGGTGAGAGGTGTGAGAGAAAGAGGATCTCAGGCACTTGGCTCAAGAAGTCATTTCCCACCTACCCAAAGCCCAGGGTGGTCGGGGTCCACGCTCACAAGCACCGCTCGTGGAGCAGGACTTGACATCCCTGTAGCCTGCCTGGTGTAGCCGGCCCCCTGCTCTCCGGGACCGGGCTAAGGCAGGAAGAGATGGTCTCTCCCCTCAGCCAAGCTTGTTTATGCTTTAACACGTCTCTCCTCTCAGAGGACTGGTCCTCTTCTTCCTTCTTCCCCAGTGCACCCCCCGCCCCACCCAATTCTGGAGAAAACAAGCGGACTATTCATGTAACAAGAGAAAGAGTGAGCAGGGAAGGGGGCGAGATGCCACCGACAAACTCCATTGAAAGCCGCTGGCTGTTCATTTACATTCACACTTTTAAAAAATGTTAACTAATGATGTTAAATGGTTTGCCAAAGGTCCTGGCAGGTCAGTTGTAGAAGTGTCATTTCTGCCTAATTAGGGCTCTTGTGGCTGCCCGGGGCCTCCTAGTGCAACTGGTGACAAGCCGGGAGCTGACAGCTTCAATTGATGCCAATAGGAAGGTTGGGCCGGTCATGTTTTCCAACTCAGCCAGGTGTTTGCTGAATGGGGGAGGGGGCCTGGCGAGATCTGAGCGCTTCTATGATCCTTTTTCTTCCAGGGCTCCCTCCCAAGTCCTTCCCCTTTGCCTGTCTTGTCTTGTGTCAAGGTCAAGAATGGGCTTTGCTAAATCAGCAGTTTGGGTTATCTCTGGGAGGTCATTAGCAATCCCCAGCCCAGACATTTCAAGTGGTCTCAGACCCCAGATGCTAGATACTTTTTTCTCCCTAAAAATCAGAGGGTAGGGAAAGAAAAGTTTTAGGTGAAAAACAATAGTAGGAGAAAACAAAACAAAGCGAAAAAGACCCAGAAAGCTCTGCATAGCCATCAAAGCATTAAGCTTCTGAAGACATTCATAATAATAAAATTCCTTGAGGAGAAAACAGCCAAAGCATCAGTGCTTTAATCAATGCCTTTAACCTTTCACTGAAGAAAAGACAACAGTGAAAAACCCTAACATGTTCCACTGGATATAGAGGACCTGGCACATAGTAGGAGCTGAATAAATAATTTATTGTTTGATTTTTCAGGAGAAAAATCACTAAGAAGCAAAGAGTGATTGATAGAGATCCTGCTATTTCTAATGCTTACTTTTATTGTTTCTATAGCGCTCTTTGAATTTCTTAGTTGACTGTGAAATACGTACTAAGTTGATGTACCACATGATGGGGTGATATGATTATCTAATTTTTTTCTTTCCTTTTTTTTTTTTTAAACAACTTAAATCAAGCAAAATACCACTGGTACTGGAGCCCTGGGCTACAGCAGCTATGACACAAAAAGGCAGTCCAGTAACAGTGATAGACATCAGTGTCTAAAATTTGGAGTTGACACCCTGGCCAATTTGCGCCTGAATTCAACCTACTAGCACTTGAGTGTGTGCGCACACATATACACACACACACACACGCATTAACTGAGCCTATTAGCAGGCCTGGTAGACAAGGAATGACTAGATTAATACATGGGGTTTTGGGAGCAGTGCTGTGTTAAAGGGAAAAACATGAGCTGAAAAAAGCCATGCTTATGAAAATCTAAGACCAGACGCCAGGATTGCAGTTCTAAGAAGGAGATGGGAGATTCGGGTGATGGGTGTCTGAAACTTTAAGTTTGCAGCTTCCCTTCTTCACACAATGATGCCTTTCCCACCTGCTGCCCTTTTTTTTCTCTAACGTGGGACAGTGAAAAGTAGGGCCAGAAAAAACAGACTGCCTATTGGTTTTATCAAGGAGTGTTGTGAAAATAAAGGAGACTGTGTACCGAGCACACCGAGGGCAATATCTGGCATATATCAGCTGCTGGATGGTGCTAAGTTCCCTCCCTGCTGTCCCGGGTTCTTCTCGGTTGGAGACCATGTGCTGTTCTGTGGTGTCAAGCTATTTTCTCAATAACCAGGACATATTTGAACAAAGAGAATTAATAGACTTGACTAATAGGCTGACCTCATGAATGGTGAATGAGCAGATGAATCTAGACATTTTCAACCAGTTTAGTTGCCTGTCTCACACTTTCCCTCCAGGGACCACCTTTGTCACTGAAAAAGAAAAAGTGAAAGCGTTAGTCGCTCAGTCGTGTCTGACTCTCTGCAACCCCCCATGGACTATAGCCCGCCAGCCTCCTCCGTTCATAGAATTCTCCAGGCAAGAATATTGGACAGGGTTGCCATGCCATCCTCCAGGGGATCTTCCCGACCTAGGGATCGAAGCCAGGTGTCCTGCATCACAGGTGAATTTTTTTTCCATCTGAGCCATCAGGGAAGCCCCCTTTGTCACTAAATTCCCTTAAAAGATCCACTTTGCATTTTTGTCCATCCATGTTGTGCCACAGCACATGCTCTTTTTCCTCTTCTTCAGCAGCTTCCTGTGTTTCCTCGTACCACTTCTATCCTGGGATGTGGTTCCGCTTCTGGCCCTAGTACTGACCCTTGTCTGTGCTTTGCCTCCCGCATCTGCCTCTGTCTCAAGACCTCTGTCTGCAAGACCGCTGTGGCTGGGTGTGTCCTCTGAGGCCAAATGATTGCTCTCTGGCTTTTACGAACGCTCAGGAAGTGGCCACTTAAGACTGGCCTTGTGGTTAGGCAGATGAGCATTTAAAAATCATTCTGTTGGATATTAGTGGTACAGAAAACCTAATGCAGCAACTAAACCAGCATGGAACAAGAAGCCAATTAGTTACTAAAACTGAAACAGAGAAAACTTGAGAACTTGCCAATAGAGGAAAGAATGTGTGAATTACAAGAAGTCCTCTGGCATTAACATCTCCCGACTGTATGCATGATAACTGATCATTACAATGGCGACCCTGGAAAACTGGAATTATGTTCAGCTGTATCTGGGGCTTCCCAAGTGGCACTAGTGGTAAAGAACCCACCTGCCAATGCAGGAGACATAAGAGATGCAAGTGCAATCCCTGGGTCGGGAAGATCCCCTGGAGAAGGAAATGGCAACACACTCCAGTATTCTTGCCCATGAACAGAGGAGCCTGGTGGGCTACACTCCAAGGACGTTGCAGAGAACTGAAGCAACTTAGCACGCACAGATATTACCTAAGCCTTTCTGAAAGGCAAGTCTGATTCTGTTTTTCCATTGTTTTCTTTGACCTTAAACCCTTACTCTGGTCGTCCTGACGTACTGGCAGTTCTATCAACATTTCAGGATGTTTCAAGGCTCAGGGCCTTTGAACAGATTCTTCTTTATCCTTAGAATGCCTTTCTCCCTCTTGTTTGCCTGTCAAACCACCTACTCATTGTGCCACCTTCTCCACCAAGCTTCTCCTGGCACCCCATGTTGGAGTGACCTTTCTCTCTTTTGTATCCCCCTGCAGAGTCTCACATTCTTCTCAGTAATCATAGTGTAATCATGGTTCAGGTCAATTCAGTTCAGTTGCTTAGTCGTGTCTGACTCTTTGCGACCCCATGAACTGCAGCACGCCAGGCCTCCCTGTCCATCACCAACTCCAGGAGTCCACCCAAACCCATGTCTATTGAGTCGGTGATGCCATCCAACCATCTCATCCTCTGTCATCCCCTTCTCCTCCTGCCCTCAATCTTTCCCAGCATCAGGGTCTTTTCAGATGAGTCAGCTCTCCACATCAGGTGGCCAAAGTATTGGAGTTTCAGCTTCAACATCAGTCCTTCCAGTGAACACCCAGGACTGATCTCCTTTAGGATGGACTGGTTGGATCTCCTTGCAGTCCAAGGGACTCTCAAGAGTCTTCTCCAGCACCACAGTTCAAAAGCATCATGGTACAAGTTCCCTTTTATTGAGGGCCTTCTGTTTGCCAGCTACATGTAAGTGCTTTTGCTGTTGTAGGTAGTTGCTTACTACCGATGAGGACACTCAAGTTGCATGTTTAAGGTCACACGCCTTGAAAGAGGACTGGAGCACACACACTAACCACCCTTCACCTAGAACCACCCATGTGCGCTGCCTCCCATTATAAGTGGCTGCCATGCTGATAAGCCTGGGTGTGTGGTTTCAGTTTCCTCCCCTCTGGATGGTGAGGCCCTGGAGGGTGGTGACACTCTAATTAAATCACTTGATGTTGTGGTGCTTAGCACAGGGCCAGCACGTGGCAGAGACATGAATTCTCTTGTGGTCTACCCAGGGCTTAATGAGAGCCTCCTTTAAGGAAGGAGTTCTAGGCTAGGCTGAAGATGCTATAAGGTCAAGGAGGTTGGGGCCCTGGAGGCCAACTTTGCCCAGGATCAGCCATGCACAGCAGTGTTCTTCATGTCTGTCTACAGAGGACAAGGAATGAACAATTGTTCTGTATTTCATGTTCCGTAAGGCTTTTCTGTTTTTCACATGGAACTAACAAGTCATTTGGGCTTCTGCAGTGACTCAGCAATAAAGAATCTTCCTGCAGTGAAGGAGACGCAGGGGTTACGGGTTCGATCCCTGGATGGGGAAGATCCCCTGGAGGAGGGCATGTCAGCCCACTCCAGTATTCTTGCCTGGAAAATCCCATGGACAGAGGACTCTGGTGGGCCTCGGGGTCCATGGGGTCACAAAGAGTTGGACATGACTGAGCGAATGAGCATGCATGCACCAGGTCATTTGGCCAAGAATTTCTGCTTGTTTGAACTGTTCAGAAAGAACTCCCCATTGAAGCACACCAAATTTAGAAACGAGCTTTCCTTTTACAAATATATGCTCTTCATTCAGTTTCTTTTTGCTTCTGTAATCTCTCCTGTCTTGAAAAGGGACTTTTAGACATATATGTAATACAATAATAAAAATGATACACCCGAGAAAAAGGACTGAAAGGGAACTAAGGCAAAGTCAAGGGTAAATGAGGTCACAGATGCATACCATGAGGTCCTGTGGATTTTGAAAGATGAGCCACAAACGTGTGTCTCAGTGTCTGTGCATCAGCTGGAAGGGGAGGGGGATGAAGCAGGTCTCAGCTTGGCTTCCACTGTTTCTCCGTGGGATGCGGAGATATCAGGAACATGAGTTGGGTTTTCCAGGAAACTGTTTGCATGAGGAACCGGTCATCTCCCCAGGAAACCACAAAGGTAGGGCAGAGTGATGCTTCTCTAAGAGGAGAAGGTCATTTTGAGTATGTCATGATGTCACTCAGGCTTCCGTGGTGTGGCTCAGATGGTAAAGCCTCTGCCTGCAATACAGGAGGCCCTGGGCCAGGAAGATCCCCTGGAGAAGGACATGGCAACCCACTCCAGTACTCTTGCGTGGAAAATTCCATGGATGGAGGAGCCTGGTGGGCTACAGTCCATGGGGTTGCAAAGAGTCGGACACGACTGAGCGACTTCATTTCTTTTCTTTTCTTTGATGTCACTCAGTCTGTCCCTCACCTGCCTATAGCCCCGGCTTGAGCGAGCAACGACAGAAGCCCCTCGCTGTCCCGTGTACCTCCCATTCTGAGAGCAGGGGGCCGCCGGCCCAGCTGCTCACGGTGATGACCCAGCGACGTGGTGGTGGCTCCAGCGATGTGACGGCGGCGGCAGCAGAGGCGGTGACCCCCGGCGCTGGCAGTGTTGGTGGCACTTGCGTGGGGGCGGTGGCACCAGCACTGGCGGTGGCGGTGGCACCAGCACGGGCAGCACCTGTGCCAGCAGGAGGTGGCACCACACCTTCCAAGTGGATGCAGCAACACCACAGCGGCTGCAAGGGCTGGTCGGCTTCAGCCAAGGGGGCAGGGGGTGGCCGGCGGCACAGAGTCGCTCTGCCTCCCGTGATGAGGGCCCTGCGGCAGCCTGGACAACAGGGAGGAGGCCCATCCAAGGAGGTATTTGAGGCTCCCCTGGAGGAAGACTTAGGGGTTTCCCAGGTGGCTCAGACAGTAAAGCGTCTGCCTGCAGTGCAGGAGACCTGGGTTCGATCCCTGGGTTGGGAAGATCCCCGGAGAAGGAAATGGCAACCCACTCCAATACTCTTGCCTGGAAAACTCCATGGACCGAGAAGCCTGGTAGGCTACAGTCCATGGGGCTCACAAAGACTCAGACATGACTGAGCGACTTCATTGCAATTGGAGGAATGCTCTTCCAGTAACAGGTGGGAATTGGAGCCAAAGAAACGCTGTTAAATGACCCCGTTTTTAGCCTTGGAATAGGGTGATCCAGATAAAGATGAGTGACGTTAAGATACAGAGCATTTGTGAGATAAGAACAAAGCCCTTGGCTAAGAAAAGCTCAGTTCTTCCTCAGGTGGAAGCTGAGCCCCCCATTCATCCATTCATCCAGTGACTCAGCAGGCTTCAGTGGAACCTTTGCTGGAGTCTGGACTCAGGTTCCAGGGGATCTGAACGGGCTTTGCCATGTGCTAGTCTGAGAAGGCTACATAATTCTCTACACCCCAGTTTCTGCATCTGTGACCTGAACTATGAATGATACTACATATTTGCCTCAGTGGGTTTGAAGAGAATCAGACGCACATGAAGTTTTTAGCAGAGTGCCTGGAACCCAGTAAGCATCCAATAAGCATGAGCTATGTGAGAGATTGTGAGATGTTCATCGTCCCTCATTAACTAAAGCAGTAATTTGTCCATGTGAAATGCTGCATTACCATCATCTGGAAGGATGCGGCGCTCTGTTATCTGTGGCTGCTGCTTGGTAGAGAGTTTATAGGTGATTCAACTGACAAATTACTTCTGTTATCTGCCTTTCCCTGGCAGCTTTTTTCCTTGATAGCTTAGTGACTTCCCTGGTGGCTCAGACGGTAAAGAGTCTGCCTGCAATGCGGGAGACCTGGGTTCGATCCCTCGGTCGAGAAGATCCCCTGGAGAAGGAAATGGCAACCCACTCCAGTACTCTTGCCTGGAAAATCCCATGGACGGAGGAGCCTAGTCCGACAAAAAGTCGGACACAACTGAGCGACTTCACTTTCTTTTTGGTAGTTTAGCTGGTAAAGAATCTGCCTGCAAAGCAAGGGACCCTGGTTCAATTCCTGGGTTGGAAAGATCCCCTGGAGGAGGGCAGGGCAACCCACTCCAGTATTCTTGTCTGGAGAATCCTCATGGACAGAGAAGCCTGGTGGGCTGCAGTCCATAGGGTCACAGCAAGTCGGACATGACTGAGTGACTAAGCATGCACATATCTGCCTTTGAGGACTTTTCTGACGCACATGAACTATATATGAGATTTCCAACAGCAGGGAAAGAGATCCCAGCTAACCATCTCTTTGGCACATTACTCTGTTCCCTGACGCCTCTGTCCCCCACATGCTTGAACAGTTCGCATGAAGGGAGGTGCGGAGGTACTTAGGGCAACTTGACCAATCTGCTGGCAACTCTGACTCTCAGAAGGTTCTCTCTCTCTCCACTCTCCCTTGACTACAGCATCTTCTGTTTACCCCCAGTGTCTTCAGCTTTCCTTCCTGGAAGGTAGTTTTACAGTCTTTTGTCATTCTGAGATCCATTTCGTTGATATGCTCCCCAACTTTAATAATGATATTATTGAGCTACAATTCACATACCATACAATTCACTCATTTAAAGTGTACAGTTCAATGATTTTTAGTGTATCATGGAATTGTACAGCCGTCACCAGATCAATTTTAGAGAACTGAGTCTCTCTCAACTCAGACTCTCAGACTGTCTGTCTGTAGTCTTTGATAGTTATATTTCTTGTTCATTTGTTCATTTAATAAATACATATTAAGCACTTCATCTATGCTAGGCACAGTGATAAATTCTGGGGAGACGAAGGTGATTGAAAATCTAGACGCTCCCTTCATGGAGCTGGTCATTCACCGAGTTCTTCAGACTGTAGTTAAATAAACATGTCGTGATGAGCAGGTGTGCACAGCAAAGATGGTGGGGGAGGGGAGTTGGGGGACTGTCCCTGGGAGGTGACCGTTAAGCTGGGACTTGTAAATGTGTAGGAGTATTGGGGGTGGGAGGGCAGAGAACAGTCCAGAAGGAGGAGCAGAGTCTTCTTGGAGACCCCAAGCACCTAATTCCCTTTCCACGTTGAGCCCTTCAATATTTGACTATAGCATCTTCTGCTTTATTCCCAATGTCTTCAGCATTTCTTCCTGGGAGGTGATTTTACATTTTGTCATTCTGAGATCCAGTTTGTTGATATGCCCCCTGCTTTAATAGTAATTTTATTGAGCTACAGTTCACATACCATACAATTCTTTCATGTAAAGAGTACAGTTCAAAGATTTTTAGGGTGTCATGGAATTGTACAGCCATCACCAGATCAATTTTAAAATGTTTTTATTACCCCAAAAGGAATCCCCTATTCCCATAGCAGTCAGCCTCCATTCCCCCCCCCCAAACCCCCACCATGGGAAACACCAGTTGTTTTTTGATACTGCGAGTTGCCTATCCTGGACACTTCATATAAATGGAATCACACAGGATGTGGCATTTTGTAACTTTTACTGTGATGTTTTTAAAGTTCATCCATATTACAGCATATGCCAGTACTTGACTGTTTTCTGTTGCTCAGTAATATTTCATGGTATGGAGAAGCCACAGTGTGTTTATTCTTGTCAGTCAATGGCCATTTGAGTTGTTTCCACTTATTGGTTGTTATGAATAATGCTGATGTGAACATTTACATACATGTTTTTGTACAGATGCATTTTTTACTTCTTTTGAGTATATACCTTGGAGTGAAATTTCTGGGTCATGGTAACTCTGTGTTTAACTTTTTGAGATACTGCCAGATTGTTTTCTAAACCCACTGCACCATTTTATATCTCAACCAGCAGTGTATGAGGGTGCTTATTCCCCCACAACCTGGCCAACAGCTGTTAATCTGTCTTTTTATTATAGTCTTTCTCCTGGGTGTAAAGTGATATTTCATTGTGTTTTGATTTGCTTTTCATGGATGCTTAATGATAGCATTTTCTCATTTGTTGATTGGTCATTTGTAAAATTTCTTTGGAAAAATGTCTATTCTTATCCTCTGCCCATTTTAGCACTGGGTTATATTTTTATTATTTATTTATAAGTACCCTTTCTATATTGTAGAAACAACTTTCTTACACCCGGCTCAGTAGTCCATGCATTCAATCCATAGGTCAGCCTCCCTGAACTTACCAACTGAATTTATAAATCTTTGATCTGCTTCATTTCTATACAGTCTAATAATCCCATCAAAGAAGGAAACACATTTATCTGACAGAGCTATTCCTCTGTGAGTCCCCTGTGAGTCCTAGTGATCTTGGCTTTCTACATGTTCATAAACCATACATCTCCTTTAACAGCTAATCCTGAATCTTTTCTCCCAAACTCACAAGCCAGTTATTCTTTCATTGTAAAAAAATTAACTTCAGATAAAGAAATAGAGAATCAGTCATACTTAAGTGTGGTAAGTGTGGAGGGAAGACTAGAATCCATGGCATATGATGACTTATCCTGAGCCCCCTCCACTCCTGATGGAGAAAGTTCATGTGTGGATGGTGGCAGGAGCCAGTATGAATATGGGCAGAAACTTAGGAACTCCACATCCTTGGTAAACTTAGGTGGACAGCTTCCTGTATCCACAGTGAAATACTGCTGCTGTGTGTTATACATAGTGATGCAGTTGCCTGAACAAACACCAGTGGGTGGGAAGAACATGAATAGGGATCTTTTAACCCACAAGTAGGAAAAGGAGTCCGTCAAGGGTACATATTATCACCCTGCTTATTTAACTTCTATGCAGAGTACATCATGAGAAACGCTGGGCTGGAAGAAACACAAGCTGGAATCAAGATTGCTGGGAGAAATATCAACAACCTCAGATATGCAGATGACACCACCCTTATGGCAGAAAGTGAAGAGGAACTAAAAAGCCTCTTGATGAAAGTGAAAGAGGAGAGTGAAAAAGTTGGCTTAAAGCTCAACATTCAAAAAATGAAGATCATGGCATCTGGTCCCATCACTTCATGGGAAATAGATGGGGAAACAGTGGAAACAGTGTCAGACTTTATTTTTTAGGCTCCAAAATCACTGCAGATGGTGACTGCAGCCATGAAATTAGAAGACGCTTACTTCTTGGAAGAAAAGTTATGACCAACCTAGATAGCATATTGAAAAGCAGAGACATTACTTTGCCAACAAAGGTTTGTCTAGTCAAGGCTATGGTTTTTCCAGTGGTCACGTATGGATGTGAGAATTGGACTGTGAAGAAAGCTGAGCGCCAAAGAATTGATGCTTTTGAACTGTGGTGTTGGAGAAAACTCTTGAAAGTCCCTTGGACTGCAAGGAGATCCACCAATCCATTCTAAAGGAGATCAGTCCTGGGTGTTCTTTGGAAGGAATGATGCTAAAGCTGAAACTCCAGTACTTTGGCCACCTCATTCGAAGAGGTAACTGATTGGAAAAGACTCTGATGCTGGGAGGGATTGGGGGCAGGAGGAGAAGGGGACGACCGAGGATGAGATGGCTGGATGGCATCACCAACTCTATGGATGTGGGTTTGGGTGAACTCCGGGAGTTGGTGATGGATAGGGAGGCCTGGCGTGCTGCAGTTCATGGGGTCGCAAAGAGTTGGATATGACTGAGCGACTGAACTGAACTGAACTGAACCCAGATCTGTGATTTCTTGTTATCTCATTTAATTAAGGTTCCTCTTTGACCTGAATTATCTGGATTTCACTAATTCAATAAGCATTTACTCACATTTTTTTCCAGGCCCCAGGTAACTAGGGGCTTCCCTTGAGGCTCAGATGGTAAAGAATGTGCCTGTAATGCGGGAGACCCAGGTTTGATCCCTGGGTCAGGAAGATCCCCTGGAGAAGGGAATGCCTACCCAGTCCAGTATTCTTGCCTGGAGAATTCTATGGACAGAGGAGACTGGCGGGCTATCATCCATGGGGTTGCAAAGAGTCGGACATGACTAGGCGACATACACACACAGAGGTAGGCTCTGGAAATCCTGAGATATAACAGGCACAGAAAAGGTGGACAGGTCAATCCAGTGCCATCAAGCCCTACTGTGGGTACTATGGTAGGATGTGACTTTTCATCCTGTCCCCTGAGGTCCCATGCGGTCAAGATGGCAAGTGACACAGGTGAGCCAATGTGTAACTGCAAAGCAGCCAACAAATGTTTATTTAGCATCTATCCCAGACCTGAAAATCCAGCAGTGAATAAGACATAGAAATTCCTGTCCTTGTGGAGCTTACATTCTAGTGTGTGTATGTGTGTATATACAAAATTTGACAAATAGATGATAAATGGTACAGAGGAAAAATAAAGATGAATGGGGAGAGGGACTTCCCTGTTGGTCCAGTGGCTAAGACTTCATGCTCCCGATGCAGGGGGCCTGGGTTTGATCCCTGGTCAGAGAATTTGATCCCACATGCTGAAACTAAGAGTTTTCATGCCGCCACTAAAAGATCCTACATGCCACAATGAAGACCAAAGATCCCGTGTGTCACAACTAAGGCCCAGCACAGCTAAATCAATAAATAAAAAGTTTAAATAAATTTTTTTAAATTTAAAAAGCTGAATGGAAGATAGAGAGTGATGGGGTTCGAGATGAAAATAGGGAGTCCAGGGAGGCCTCGCAAAGAAGGGGACACTTGCAGCAACCTGAGGAGAGTAAGTGATCAAGCCATGTGGATATCTGAAAAAGTGCATCCTGGGTGGAGGAGCGGCTAGTGCAAAGGTCCTGAGGTAGGTGTTGCCTTGAGTGTTAGAGGTCCAGCAGGGAGGCACCATAGCTGGGAGGTGAGGCCAGGGAGGGCCTCAGTCAGGGATTCCAGCTTTACCTCTGAGACAGGAAATAAGGGTCTTGAGTGGACATAATGGCATGATCTAACTTACATTTTTAAAGGATCCCAATGGTTGTGCTGAGAAGACTTTGATGGGGAGTGGGCTAGGCAATGAGACCAGTTTGGAAGCCGTCTCGAGGTGTAGATGGGAGACGTTGCTGGTTTGAGTCAGTATGACAGAGTGGAAGTGGTGAGAAGTGGGAATGTAGGCTCTGGGGATTCTTGCAACTGGATATAGGATATGAAAGAGATGAGTAAAAAGATGCCGGCATTTTTGATTCAAGCAACTGGAAAGATGAAGTTAGCAGTTACTGAGGTGCAGATGACTGGAAGAAGGGGAGGTGAGGGGGCCTGTTTATCAGAGCTGCCTATTACATGTGCAAGTGGAGGTGGGGGCTTGGGCTAGAAATATCAAGGTGGGAGCTTTCACACATCAATGGGGTTTAAAGCCGAGAAAATAGAAGAGGGAATTCCCTGGCGGTCCAGTGGTTAGGACCTCTCGCTTCCACTGCAAGGGACATGAGTTTGATCCTTAGTCAGGGAACTAAGATCTCACAAGCTGCGTGGCATGGCTGAAAAAAAAGAAGATGGAAGAGACTCCCTCAAGGAAAGAGTGTTGATGGAAAAGACATGTCTGCCAATTAAAGCCTTGGGTACAGCCATATTTGGAGCTTGTGGAGAAGAGAAAGAAGAAATGGAAAAGCCTGAGATGCTGTGCAAGTGAAGAAGAGGAAAAGCATGGGCCCTGGAAGTTGAATGATGAAGGTCTCCTAGGAGGAGGAGAGGCTGCCATGGCAAGTGGTGCTGATTGGCCACGGCTGATGAGCGCTGAGAACTGACATGCACTCGTGGTCTTGGTGGCCGCGGCAGTGATGGAGACAATGGGCAGGGTGAGATGCAGGCTGCATCCCTCCCCAGGTGATCCCAGTGACTGTCCTCTGGGCCCATCTCCAGCTCCACCCTGGTCCTCCCGTCTCTACTGTGGTCCCTAAAATGGCAAAACGAGTTTCTTCTTTGATATTCCTGTGTCAACAATGGTCTTCCTAAGATGTTTGTCAAAATTCAGAAACTGTATTGGTTTTCCTGTTTTCTGAATTTTGCTAACTTGGACATACTTGATTAATTTTAATACGACTGATCCAGTTCAACCTATTTCTACCACTTAAACACATATTCATCATTCCTAAACATGTTTGATCACATACAAATTCCCCTAGGAGGTACATTTCCTACACACATATTATTTAATATAATGATGTCCCCTGTATTGTCACTGTTCTGGATCACCCTTCCCATCCTAGGTCACACGTGATAGGAATTGGTTCTGCACTATGTGCTGGGGATGGGAGATGGGTGTGTCCAGGAAGAAGTGGAGCCATGTATGTAGGAGGAGGTTGGAAGGTCCCTGGTGGATGAAAGACATTTGGGGGTGGTGTTAGTCACTCAGTCGTGTCTGACTCTTTGTGAGCCCATGGACTGTAGCCTGTCAGGCTCCTCTGTCCATGGGATTCTCCAGGCGAAGATACTGGAGTGGGTTGCCAGTGCCTTCTCCAGGGGATCTTCCTGACCCAGCAATCAAATCTGGGTCTCCTGCTTTGCAGACAGATTCTTCACCATCTGGAGCTGGAAAGTGCAAGTGAGATTGGAGCCCGTGAATAACCACTGTTGGCAGAATAGACTTACAGGATGCAGGGTCTGGGCTGCCCAAGTTGCAACTGTCTGTTAAGAGGAAGAAAAACCAGGGGTCCCTGAGTCGGGCAGGGGTAGGGGCGGTCCTTTATATCATTCTGTTGCAAAAGCTGTGAGCACTGGAGAGGCCCAGAGAGACAGGAAGTGAGCGCCCCTGGGCACTGAGGGCTGCAAAGGGTTAACAGACCAGGATAGAGTACAGACCCAGGAGTGCTGGAGTGCAGGCAGGTGTGACTCTCCCCTGGGAGGCACACTGGATTTTGGTGGAGTAGTCTCTCCACCATTTGGCATCCATTATTTTTCTTTGTTTTTAATTTCTATCAAGACACATCTGATTTTCACATTCCCCCATGAACATGATTTACAGACCACATACCACCACGTTCCCTGCTCTGACATTTCCCGTCTCTGACAGGTGCTGCTTTCCTCTGGAACATCAGGCCTTTTTGTGTTGTGGGGTAGGCTGTGGCATCCCCTTGGAGGAGGGCAGTGCTGGGAGATGTGCCTGTGTCCCTGTCCCTGACATCACTGTGGTTACAGTTGGTGTCAAGCATCTGAGCAGGATAAAGATTGAGTGGATGAGCTGGGCTTCCCCTGAGGGGTGGGCCTCACCTTGATCCAGACCCTGGTCTACTTTTCAGTCCTCAAGGGGCCAAGAGGGACAGCAAGGCTCCTAGATTTCCGACCGGGATGGGGCTCATCTGCCAGGGCAAGGAGTTGAGACTTTATCCCATAGATCAGGGAGAACCACCCAAGCTCTTAAGAGGACAGATGTGATCAGGTTTGTTTCTGTTTGGAGAAACGCATGGCAGTGCTTGGGGCCTTCCTGGTGGCTAACTCAGTAAAGAATCCACCTGCAATGCTGGAGACCTGGGTTTGATCCCTGAGTTGAGAAGATCCCCTGGAGAAGGAAATGGCAACCCACTCCGGTATTCTTGCCTGGGAAATGCCACGGACAGAGGAGCCTGGCGGGCTACAGTCCATGGGGTTGCAACAGCCGGAGACCACTTAGCAACTAAACCTTCATTGCTATAGCAGTGTGTGGTGAGGGGAGAGGCAGGAGGCAGGGAGGTCAGACGGAGCTGATGCAGTAGCTCAGGTGAGAGGCAGTGAGACCAGGCCCAGGGCAGCAACACTGGACGGGAAGAGGAAGCTGGAGATGAGAACATCATTGTGGAGGTCGGACAACAGGAATTGGTACCTGATTGGATGTGCTGTGAAGGTCAGGATGACTGTCCGGTGTCTGACCTGGGCAATGAAATTGATGCCGCTGCTTTCAACTCCCGCAGGGAAAACGGTGAGACGATCTTGCACCATCTTCATATTCTGCAGATTATCTTGAGTGACTCACACTTTTGAAGCAGGGGTTTTCTGCAGGGAAAAGGTGCAGAGGGAGGGGGGAAACGAGCCTGAAATATTCATGCAGTGGTTTCGACTCTCCCCTTCTCTTCATTCTGTTGGCAGCCTGACATTGTGAGTGTGGAGCCCAGAGAAATCTTAAACAGAGAATGTTACATGTAGATATGAGGATGCCATATCCCCCATTGGATTTCCTCTGCTGGAGCCACGGAAGCAGTGAATAGAAGACCAGCCTGTCCCTGAACTTGACGGCGCCAGGAGTGGCTGGGCTCAGATCACCGCAGATGGCTGTGTGGGGGTTACCGCTCAGCGCACTAAGCCAACACCTTCTTTCCTATTGTCTGTGTAACTCCTATTGTTTTAACCAAGCTGACTTCATAGCCAGGGTTCCATTCATTATAGACAAAGCCTCTGTTAGAGAAAATAAGGTCTCTGAAGCTTTTAGAGAGCTGGGGGAAATCACAAGCCAGTAGCAGTGGAAGTTTCAATTCCAGATCCCTAGGGAATAATGACAGATGGCGGTTCTCCCTTGTGAATTCTTAAAAAAAAAAAAAAAAAAATTAAATGTGAAATAAACAGATCTGGATGATGGGGGGAGGGACTGGCTTCCAGTAATTATTTATTCCTGCCTAACTCTGGAATGCAGCTTAGAGTTAGCAATCCAGATGATTCTGGCAAACTATAGCTTTCACTTTCAATGTTCAGCAGTATAGTTAAGATATACATACATTTATATGTATCTAGAATACTGGAGTGGATTGCCATTCCCTTCTGTGTATACATATGGAGGAGCAGTGTTAAATATGGACGCTATATAGATGTATGATTTTGTTGTTTAGTCACTAAGTCATGTCTGACTCTTTGCACCCATGGATGCTAGCCCACCAGGCTGCTTCTTCCTGAGATGTTCCAGGCAAGAATACTGGAGTGGGTTGTCATTTCCTTCTCCAATATATTTACATGGAGGAGCGGTGTTAGACGTGGGTGCCATGTCTTGAATGGCTGAAATAGTACTTCAGTTCTGCTTTCTTCAGGTGACTGGAATTTTTCCCTCCTCACTGATACATTTAAGAATTGTTTTAAAGCAGCCTATCGGAAAACAAAAACAAAAACCAAAGTCACAATAAAGAAGCTGAGCAAATGGGTAGCTGGAAGCATTTTGTAAGTTCCCGCATTAGCGGGAGTCTTTTAAGCCATGTACCAAAAAGTCTGTTGAAGACTTGAGGCAACCGTAAGCTGGGTATTTCTCATTAGAAAGATTTGTATCACCAGGAAAGTAAGGGAAACCCTCCACTTAATGTTTCTGTGAGCAGCAGATTTTCCTCGAGACCTTGGCCACACAGGCCATTTGAATCAGGTATCAGAGTTTTCTCGTGCGAGCAAGATGTTACCTTGTATGCTTCTGATTACTCCAGGTAACATCAGCTGTGCATGCCTGAGTCAGGACGGTGGCAGAAAAGCCTCCTCTGCTTGCTCCTTCAGGGAAATGATTTGAGCGCTACTGAAATCTCTATGCATCTGAGAAAAGGTCAAGAGGGCATGGATCAAACTGTAATTTGGAGCATTGTTTGGCCTGGCATGTGGCCAACATTCCCTGCTCTGACAGCGAGGATGCCTGAGATGGGCCAGGCACCTTCTGTATCTGGAGATGCCAGCTAAACAGGGAGAACAATGGTTTTGAGGATTTTACAGTCAGTCTTAACAGTGAGCTCTTCCTCTGTTAGGCACCAAAAGATACAGAGGTTTCAGAAAAGATGCTTGGGGCTGGAGGAGGCCTCGGGGATGATCTAGGCAAGTTAAACCAGTGGAGTCAAGCATGAGGACAATCACGTTTTGGACATGCCACTCACTGCCTCTGTCACCAGCACAAACTTCTCTAAACCCCCATTTCCTCCTTCCTATAATGAAGAAACAATATCCACCCAAGAGGATAAGTAAGAGGCTTGATCGAGATGATAAACCTAAAGAGCCCAGCACAGTGTCTAGCACACAGTAAATACTCAATAAGTATTTGTTAAATAAATTGCCCAACTCCTTCATTGTGGAGAGTGTAGAAATGAAGAGCTGGACCAAAATGAGAATCCTACGGAGTTAACTTTGTCAGATGCGTGCACCACTTAGGAATGCAGTCCTTCCAACCACAAACAAGCTTTCTGGTTTTGAGCATCGTCCACAGGAGACAGTGAGCAGCAGGCAGAACAATTGAAAAGTTAGAATTCATCACTGGCAGCTTTAGGGTGATGTCCAAAGGGAGCAGTCCAAAGGAAAAGGGCAGTTTCTGACCATGCCCTCATTATTTTGGACAACTGACTCAGTTTGTGTAAACCTGATCTCCCAGTCCCCTCCTAGGGTTTTTGTTTGATTGCTTATTTTATTTTTGTATTTTGGATCTGAAGTGGAGGAAATCCCTTACTCTGGCCAGATTTATAGGTGACCCAAAGCCTGGTCTGGCCTTTCCACTAGGATACAGCTGGGAGTCATCAGGATGGGTGCAGGGTCTCTGCCAGCAGAGACCCTGTACAAGTTAGCAAGCATTTTGAAGCCCGTATTAGCCAGAGTTGAGTACAAAATCAAATGGGAAAAAGTTCATCTTTGTTTGCAGGTGCTTATATACAGGAAGTGTGGCCTTTTACTTGCTGAGCTATGAGGCAAAGAAAGGGAGATACTAGGAGGCAGGGCTCCAAGCCAAGTGGACAAAAGGAAGGGTCCCCCAAATCGACTCTCACCAGTGGATGGCTTCCTTCTATTTTGGGAACTCCACTTACCTTTTTGTGTTTCCATATGTCTCTTATCATCTTTTTGGATTTCCCATTTCCCCCTCTGTCCTTCTGTCTGAATATTTTCCACTGACATGTTCAAATTCATGGTCTTCTCTTCTGCTGACTCGAAACTACTCTTCAAGGCATCTACTGAATAATTTTTCTTTTTGGGAGGGGGTGCATCATGAGGCGTGGGAGACCTTTGTTCCCCCACCAAGGATTGAACCCATCCCCCTGCCGTGGAAGTGCAGAATCTGAACAGTTGGACTGCCAGGAAATTTTATATTTTTCAGTTCTATAATGTCTGTTTAATTCTTTTAAAAATAAATTTTAATTATCTGATGAAATTCTCCATCTTTTCATCTGTGTTCTTGAATATCTCTAGTGTAACCATTGTAAAGTCCTCGTCTGCTGATTTCAGTGCCTAGATTACCTGAGGATCTGCTTCTATTGTTTTGTTTTGCTTTTTAAGATTTTGGTCATTTGGTTCTGTTAATAGACATTTGTAGTAAATTCTAATTGAATAGAAGACATTATGTATACAAATGTGAAGACAAAAAAAAAAAAATGAGGACTCTCCAGATGGGCCCCTTTTCTTTGTGGCAGATAAAGTGGGAGCTGGTTGCTATAATCCTGTTAGGGACTTTGCTCTGTTTACCTGTTGGTAAATCAGAGGCCTTTTAGGAGCCCTCCACTTGAGCCCAGGGTATTCACCAAGGCCCCTCCTGTATGGCAGGACCTTCACTTTAATCTTCATTGTCTTGGCATCCCAAGACTCCACTCAGCATCTCAGAGCTTTCTGCTTTAGGTTTCCAGCCTCCTCTGTCAGTTTCAGAAGCTGGCAAGGGTCTCCAAGGGGAAAGTGAGAAGTGTGTTGGGTTGACTTGTCTGCACTGCTTCTCCAGAAGAAATCCAACCTCTACAGATCCCTCCTTTTCTGTCCCTCCATTCTCATAAGGGTGACCAAAGCTCTGCTTGTTTCTCTGCCTCTTTGTAGCATCCACTGCCTGGCCCCCTCATCGGCCACTTTCCTCACTCACCAAGCTCTAGCCAAACCTGGGTTTCTGTTTCTGGAAGAGACCAAATGCTTTCTCATGCCAAACTTTCTGCATCAGCTGTTGCCTCCTCCTTCTGTTGCCATGGCCACCTCCTGCTCATTCTTTAAATTCAGCTCAAATATCACCTCCTCCAGGAAGCCTTCCCTGAACACCTCATCCATTGTAACTTTTCCTCAGTTAACCTCAGTCTTATCCCCATGTTTGCTTTCCTCACAGCACTAACCACAACCTATCATGATCTTCATTGTTCTTTCTTTATACAAAGTAAACTCCACGGAGGCAGGACCACATTTGTCTTTTTTATTATGCACCCCTAATCCCTAGAGGTCTCGAATACTTGTTGAATGAGTAAAAGAATGACTGTGACTATGTGACCATGGGTCTTAGTTTTAAAATCTGTTAAGTAGGGAGCCACTGTAGAGGAAATTTGGTTAGTGTAGTGGTTCTCAAACTGGAACATGTCTCAGGATAATCTGGAAAGCTTATAGAAACAGATAAATAGCCCCACGCCTAGAATCTCAGCAGCTCGGAAGAAATTTTGCATTACTAATATAATGTCGCTATTACTGGCCAGAGGACCCCACTTTGAGAACCAGGTCCCCTGAGCTATCTATCTTTATCAAATTGAAATAATGAATGTAAGAGTCCTGTACTTATCTCCTCCATGGATCACAGCCTTGTCGTGGTGAAGGGGCTTGAGGAACTCACTGAAGCTATGAGCCGTGCCATGCAGCGCCACCCAAGATGGACAGGTCATGGGGGAAGGTTCTGACAAAATGCAGTCCACTGGAAAAGGGAATGGCAAACCACTCCAGTATTCTTGCCGTGAGACCCCATGAACAGATAAAAGGGCAAAAAGATGTGACACTGGAAGATGAGCCTCTCAGGTTGGAAGGTGTCCAGTATGCTACCTGGGAAGAGCAGAGAAATAGCTCCAGAAGGAATGAAGAGGCTGAGCCAGTGCTCAGTTGTGGATGTGACTGGTGGTGAAAGGAAGGTCTGATGCTGTGGAGAAAAATATTGCATAGGAACATAGAATGTTGAGTCCATGAATCAAGGTAAATTAGATGTGGTCAAGCAGGAGATGACAACATTGACCATTGACATTTTAGGAATCAGTGAACTAAAATGGACTGGAATGAGTGAACTTAGTTTACATGATCATTATATCTATTCCTGTGGGCAAGAATCCCTTTGAAGAAATGAAGTATCCTTCATACTCAACAAAAGAGTTCAAAATACAGTACTTGGATACAGTCTCAAAAATGACAGAATGATTTCTGTTCATTTCCAAGGCAAACCATTCAGTATCACAGTAATCCAAGTCTATGCCCCAACCACTAATGCCAGAGAAGCTGAAGTTGAATGGTTCTGTGAAGACCTATAAGACCTTCTAGAAATAACACCAAAAAAGATGTCTTTTTCATTATAGGGAATTGGAATGCAAAAGTAGGAAGCCAAGAGATGCCTGGAATAACAGTCAAGTTTGGCCTTGGAGTACAAAATGAAGCAGGGCAAAGACTAACAGGGTTTTGTCAAGAGAACACACTGGTCATAGCAAACACCCTTTCCAACAACACAAGGGCAGCTGTGTATGTGGACATCACCAGATGGTCAACACCAAAATCATATTAATTGTATTCTTTGCAGCCAAAGATGGAGAAGCTCTATACATTCAGCAAAACAAGACCAGGAGCTGACTGTGGCTCAGACCATGAGGTCCTTATTGCAAAATTCAGGCTTAAATTGAAGAAAGTAGGGTAAACCACTAGGCCTTTCACGTATGACTTAAATCCCTTATGATTTTACAGTGGGGGTGATGAATGGATTCAAGAGATTAGGTCTAGTAGAGTGCCTGAAGAACTGTGACAGTCTGGAGAAATTTTGTATTACTCATGTAATGTTGATGTTGTGGGTCAGGAGGCCCCACTTTGAGAACCACTGGATTCGATTATTCTGCCTCAGGTCCCTTGAGGCACTCATTGTTAATTTTTTATCAAATTGAAATTATGACTGTAAGGATGTTGTACTTATAAAAACAGGATGTATAAATGCAAGAGATGTTTTGAAACATTACTTTCAGACATAAAATGGGAGGGAAGGCAGTAGAAGGATAAAAAAAAATCCTTTTCTCACCTACTGATACTGGTTAAACAGTATAGTTTATAATGGCAAAAGGTCAGGTACACGGAGGTGCAGGTGGATCAGGGTGAAGGGCTGAGTGGGTTGCTGGGAATAATGCTTGAAATGCAGCAGGTGCTACAGCCAAGAGATTTCGAGAGTGCTTCCCACCAGATCAGCATTTAATCCCCACCTTAGAGAGTAAGCCGAGAGATTCACAATTAATGAGGGAAGTGAGAGTCCAAACTAGGGAGAAAATAAAATGAGAGAAGCCCATTGTGATGCTAGAAGAAACAGCTCATGGGCATGACGTGCGGATTTGTCGTTTGTATCATAAACGTCATGAATTAAGTTTATCTCTGTGAGCCTCACGGGCACAGGGGCACAGTCACACCCACCACCCCTATGTCTTAAAGGAATGGTGATCATTCACTGACCCACATAAATGTACTCTCCAAGGATGTAGAAGTGTCACTACTTCTACAGACCATATTAAACAAAGTCTTGGTAGCACACATGGCATGCTCACCTTGATTAACTTGAAGGCATTTTGATAAAGGGACTGTTTGCAAAGGTAGGAACAGAGTTTTAGGGTTTCTCAGGTGGCTCAGCGGGTAAAGAATTGACCTGCAGTGCAGGAGACCTACTCCAGGAAGACCCCCTGGAGTGGGAAATGGCAGCCCACTCCAGTATTCTTGCCTAAGGGATGCCATGGACAGTGGAGCCTGGGGGGCTAGTCCATAGCGTTGCAGAGTCAGACATGACCGAAGCAACTGAGCATGCATGCACGCAAGGCTAGTAGCAGCCAGGCTTAAACAGGCCCACACCTGCAAGTTGGACGATGGAGCCAGTCCTGGGACCCAGAGTCCCTTGGGGAGGGCTGCTCTGAGAGGAACTGTAACCAGCGAGTTGAGGGCACTGCCAGCTCACAAGGTGTATTGAGGGCTGCCGTACCCCCAGAGGCTCCAGGAAGAATCCTTCCTTGCCCGTTTGGCTTCCCGTGGCTCCAGGTGGTCCTTGGTTTATGTTTGCATCACTTCAATCCCTGTCTCCGTCTTCGTGTCATCTTCTCTTGAGTGTCTCCTGTAAAGATGCTTGTCATTGGATTAGGCGTGCTGCAGTCCAAAGGGGTGCAAAGAATCAGACTGAGTAACAGCAGCATTGGATGAGGACTCACCCAGTTAATGGAGGATGGTCTCAGCTCACGATCTGCAACTTCATCTGCAAAGACGCTTTTCAGAATTTGGTAACATTCACAGGTTCCAGGGATTTGATGTATATGTATCTTTGTAGGGGGGGAATCACCATTCAACCCACCATACCAACCTTGACTTTTGTTACCAAGTTGTCAGTTTGGAACTGAACCATCTCTCCTGAAGGCCACCCTTTAGCTCTGTGAGCTCCTTTGCATACCTGCTCTAACTAGATAATGATCCTTAAGTGGGGAGTGGTGGGGAGGGTACACACTCTTACCTTGTCTCACAGAATGACTAACATTATGGCCCTGCACAGATCATGTCCATTCATCCCTTAGCATCCATGGGGGAATTGGTTCCAAGACCCCACTCCCAAGGATACCAAGCCCCTCATCTAACATGCTCATGCGTACTTTAAATCATCTCTAGATTACTTATAATGCCTGATACAATGTAAATGCTATATAAGTAGTTGCCGTTGTGCAGCAAATTCAAATTTTGCTTTTTGGAGCTTTCTCAATTTTCTTTTCTAAACATTTTCCATATTGCAAAAATATGGTTGGTTGAATCTGCAGATGTGGAACTCATGAATACTGAGGGCTATCTGGATCTTCTGAGAGCCCATTTTACATGAAGCAGTGAGATTAAGTGATGCCTAAAGTAGTTTCTTTGGCTCAGTGGTAAAGAATCCGCCTGCCAATGCAGGAGATGCAGGTTCGATCCCTGGAGGAGGAAATGGCAGCTCACTCCAGTATTCTTGCCTGGAAAGTCCCATGACAGAGAAGCCTGGCAGGCTGCAGTCCCTGGGGTCCCTGGAGCAGGAAATGGCAGCTCACTCCAGTATTCTTGCCTGGAAACACCCATGACAGAGAAGCCTGGCAGGCTGCAGTCCCTGGGGTCCCTGGAGCAGGAAATGGCAGCTCACTCCAGTATTCTTGCCTGGAAAGTCCCATGACAGAGAAGCCTGGCAGGCTGCAGTCCATGGGGTTGTAAAAGAGTTGGACATGACTTAGTGACTAAACAACAGCAACAGAATAGTTTCTACCTCTAGAGAAGGCGATGGCACCCCACTTTAGTACTTTTACCTGGAAAATCCCATGGATGGAGGAGCCTGGTGGGCTTCAGTCCATGAGATCGCCAAGAGTCAGACACGACTGAGAGACTTCACTTTCACTTTTCACTTTCATGCATTGGAGAAGAAAATGGCAACCCACTCCAGTGCTCTTGCCTGGAGAATCGCAGGGACAGAGGAGCCTGGTGGGCTGCTGTCTATGGGGTCACACAGAGTTGGACACGACTGAAGCGACTTAGCAGCAGCAGAAGCAGCAGCAGCAGCAGCTAGAATCCCATGATGCTGCAGCTAATGCCAGGGTGAGGTGGGCATCTCTCTGGTAACTCTGTGACATGCAGGAGGTATCTTCCTCCTGCCCATGACATGCTTGCTGGCACCTGGGCATCAAGCTCAGAGCCACAGACACCCACAAGCTTTCTAGGACACCACAGTCCATCAGTTAATCACAAAGTGGAGGCCCGAGGCTGAGGACCTGCGTCTGTGCTGCAGGACTGAAGGCCCACAGCCAGGGTGCCCTCCCTGGTGGTCTACCTTGGCCTCTAAGCTCAGGCATCTTTAATAACTCAGCTCAGGTTTCCAGCCAAGCCATTCTTGAATCTTTTCATGAGGCAAAGTGTAACACTGACTCCATGACACCTTTTCTAATTGTGTTTTAATTGAAAAGACTTGATTTGATTATAGAAGCCTACACCATAGTTGAAGGGCTTGTTAAAACATGTATTAAATCCGAAAGATTGCAATGCTTCGCTGTGTAATTATGTAAACAGTCACGTAAAAGGAGCCCTTTACAGTCAGCAGGAATGCTTTTTCAATCGCACACTGGCGAACTGGCACCATTGATCAGTGACAGGTGAATTTTTTTTTTCAAGGACAAACCCAAGTTGGTATCTGCCCCCTGATCCGCCGGGCCAGCTTTTTCATTTTCTCTCTTTGTGTACGTTTTTCCTTGAAATCCATTATGATTTTAAGTAATGTTTCTGTGTCCTCAGGTGTGCGTGGATTCCCCATCATTGTGAAGGAAAATAAAATGCACCCCATCTCTAAAATGTTTAGATTTCTCAGCAGCAAAAAATGATCCAAGCATTAAAAAAGAATCCTCAACTATAGTTTTAAAATAGGAATAGAACTGCCTTAAAATTCCCTGCAGTTTTAATGAAAGTGTCCATTAAATTTACTGAGGATAAGAGAGTAATTTACCTCCAAACCTACTATCCCTGCCTTCCCAGAAGACCTGCGATGCTCATCTATCTTTTCTGAACTTCAAAAATAAATGAAACATTGATCAGAGCTGTCATTGAAACATTACTTCTTCCTGTCCATCACCTGCTCAGCCCTAGCCTCTTAGAAGGAAACAGGCTCTGCAATCATGATTTCCTCCTAGCCTCAAGAAAATAGAAGTCACAAATGGGCTGGTGAATTATGTACTTCCAGTGGTTTTGAAGGGAAGCATTTACTGAGGGAGAAAATTGTTTTAATCTTATAACAACCAAGGAGGAGAGTTTGTAAAAACACAGAACACCTACACACACACTTGATTTGGTTTCATGGGAACACTCAGGAGCATTTCTTCCCACAAACATGCCTGATGCCTCAGCGGAGGGGTCTTGCTGGGTCCTGGGCAGGGACAGGCGGGGAGGGGAATGGAGAGCCCTAGGTGGGCAATGAGGGTACTGAGTCAGCTGGGAATCGCAGAGACTCGGGAGAGCAGATCCCGTGCAAGATGCGGGCTCTCCAGCCTCTTCTGGAAATTCGGGGCATACAGACACCCCCGAGCTTTGGTCTCCCAAAGCTCAACCCCTCAGATCCCAGGATGGAGCAGTCCAGTGCCCTGTCTGCCCCAGGCCGACTTGAATAACTTCCTGCAAACCCAGCCTCAGTCCTCCTTACCCCTGGCACCCCTGACAGAACTCAACGCATGGGTGTTTTATGAGTCTAGCATCCATGACAGCCAAAACCAATGAACAGACAAGCAAAGAAATGGAAGTCTTCAGGAAGCCAGTCCTGGGAATGGTTTGGAGGAGAAAAGAAGAGTCATGCGTGGTTTAAAAGAAAGATGCAGGCTTCCCATTTCTGTGGGGAAGAGGAAGGAAAAGAGGGAAGGGGGAGGGAAGAAAACCAAGTGTGGATGAAGGCTCACGTCTCTCTTTTCGGCAGTGAAGGCACGAAAGGTTGCACAAGCGTGTGAGTCACCAGGGAGAGGGTGGGGGTGTGTGGTCAAAAGACTGTCACATTTTGCTTGATGTCCTTAGGGGTTTGAATCTTTTACCGAGGAAACCTAATCATGGCTTACTGGTGTCATTTTCAAAAAGGGGGGGCATGAGATTTAAACAGAAATGTCTAGACTTGGAGAAGAAACTTACAAGTGACCTCTTCGTAAGAAGCAGGTTAGGAATGAGCCTTGGTCACCCGAGAAAAGAAGCGGCAAGGGGAACACTTGGTATTGACACCCTCCTTCCAGCTCACACCCCTTTGGCTCCTTTAAGAGAATGCCTTCTGCACAAAGATGTGCTTTGTTCAAAGCGGGTAACCGCTGGTTTCCGGGAAATACAGTTCAGACTCTGATCGTTTCCAGTGGACACAGGATGTATCGTCAGAGAACGGCTCTCCCACAGTACAGAGAGTACACATCCCAGCAACAAGAGGCACCACACGGGATCTCCAGGTGGTGGGTGTTTTCTTGGAACCCTGGGTCTAGAGCGGAGGGTGATTAAACTGTTGTGGGCGGCTTTCCTGCCTCATTAGAGTGCCCCAGTCCTGTTGGGATGTGTGTGGGCATCAGATGCTGACCCAGAAACCATAGCTGAGACATGCCTGTGGGATCCTCTTTCTTGAAGCGCCCCCTCCCATCGCCAGTGGCACGCTCTCCTCATTGCGCTGCGTTGCCCCATGAACTCCGAGCAAGCATACCTTTATCTTTGCATGTGTGAGCACTGTCTTCCCAAGAGACAATACTGCGTTGGAGGGAAAACCTTTTGCTTCACCCTCCTAACTTCTCCGTCTGGGGCCCTGAGAAATTAGACCAACGAAAGATGTGTTGTTCAGTTGCTAAGTCATGTTCGACTCTTTGCGACCCCATGGATGGTAGCCCACCAGGCTCCTCTGTCCATGGGTTCTCCAGGCAAGAATACTGGAGTGGGTTGCCATTTCCTTCTCCAGGGGATCTCCCCGACCTGAGGATCGAACCCACATCTCCTGCATTGGCAGGTGGGTTCTTTACCACTGAGCCCCCAGGGCAGCTCAACAAAAGAGAAAAAACAGTTTATATTTGTGTGCAGCACCTCACTCAGGAGAAACTTTGAGATGAGTAACTCAAAGAGGTAGTTAGAATTTGGGCGTACATAGCACCTTTGCTGGGAGTTCCCGGTGGAGCTAGTGGTAAAGAACCCGCCTGCCAATGCTGGAGACAAAAGATGCACGTTTGATCCCTGGGTTGGGAAAATCCCTCAGAGGAAGGCATGGCAACCTACTCCAGTGTTCTTGCCTGGAGAATCTCATGGACAGAGGAGCCTGGTGGGCTACAGTCACTTGCTAAGCCAGCACTTTCTTGTGGCTTTTGAAGTCAGCCTTTCCTAGACTCGGGCTTGTGTACTCTTTCACTGGCCTCCCAATTTGCCTCGATTTTATCTGTTTCTTTTATGTTTCTATTGTTGTTGTTCCAATTCTAAAAGCAACACGTTTTCCTTGTAATATATTGGGTTGGCCAAAACATTTTCATTTGGGTTTTTCCATAAGATAGTATAGAAAAGCCTGAACAAACTTATTTGGCCAACCCAGTACTTCCCAACAAAGTGAAGGTGACTCTTGCCATTCCAATGAAGAACTTTCCATCCCAGAAGCAATTGCTGTGACCTGTTTAGGGTGTATCATTTCAGACATTCTCCATACTTGTACAACCAGAATGTGTATACACACATAAATAAGACTTTAGGTAAACAGGACCTTTCTATCCATATCTATGATTTTGTGGTCACATTTTTCACTTAGCAGTGCACTGCAGATATCTCTGTGTTTAGCTGTTTTATTCTTTTTATGTTTGCACAGAAGTTTAATTATTTTTGCTACAACAGTGCTACAAAGAATGTTCTATATTAGCGTGTACAAGTAGTTATGTAGGCTGAGTTCTTTGAAGTGGCATTGCTAGGTTAGTAGATTTTGCATTGTGATGGACTCTTTGAGATTCTTCTCTGGAAGAATATGTACACTGTCACCAATGTGGCTAAATGTCTGTTCCACTCTACCCAGCCCATGTATTTGTAAAAACTTTTAGTTTTGACATAGAAATTGCATAGTACAGCCACTCATTGTGTATTTTTTTTTTTGTACACAAAATTGGTATTGATCAGTGTACCCTTTACCCAGTTTCCACAAAGACAGCCTCTTACATAGCCATAGTATATAGTCAGTTATCAGAAGCATGAAATTGACGTTGGTACACTGTTAACTAAGACTTGTTAGGATTTCACCAGTTTTTACATCACCTTTTTTTTTTTTGGTGAATAGTTTTATGAAATTTGATCTCATATATAGATTTGCTGGGCTTTGCAGGTAGCCCAGTGGTAAATAATCCGCCTGCTAGTGCAGGAGATGCAGGAGACTTGGGTTTGAACCTCTGTGTTTGGAAGATTCCCTGGAGGAGGAAATGGCAACCTGCTTCAGTATTTTTGCCTGGGAAATCCCGTGGACAGAGGAGCCTGACCGGCTACAGTCCATGGGGTCACAAAGACTCAGACGTGACTAAGTGACTGAGTACACACACACACGCACAGATTTGCCACAGACATTTTAAACCGAACATATATTACTATTAGGTTTGTTTATAAGAAAGAGAACTTTTCCCTTTGTGCAATTTATTTTTGCGGTTGTTCCATCCTTCTTTTGAGTTACTATGATGGTGGGAATGTTTGAATCTAAATCCAGTGTAAGCAGGCTGTCCAGTTTTCAGTGTGAGGTGACCAGATGCTAAGAATTCACTTCACCCAACCCAGCTTTCCCTCAAAGCCTCAGGACAGGCACTCTGACACCCAAGATGACCTCCTGACCTTGACAAGCACCAGGCTTCTGTTGTTAGCTAAAATGGAAACCTCAAAGAGGATTTTCAGTTTGCAAGGTGATTATTTGGCTCTGAAAACCTTTAATGAGTGTATAAGAAAACTTTATGGGGAATTAATTTCGGGGAAGTAAAACATGCCATCTCATTTTATTTAAAAAGGAAGAAAATGGATGTGAGTGCCTGTGCTTCCTATGTATTTATACAGAGTCCATTCACTTAGAATCAAGCCATTATTGAGGACGTTTGCTCTTGATGAAAAGAACCCAACATTAGACCGGAAATAGCATGTGTTGAAATCAATTTAGTGTCAACCACATAAAGCCTTTCTAAAATTGTAGATTTTACAGAAACTTTAAAACACAGCTTGTTTATTTGGTAGAGTTTCACCATGATTCGTCTTTCTCTGAAACAGACAAAAAGACAGAGAGTCAGAGCAAATTGTAGGTGGGCAGTGTCCCAGGCAAGGACGGGTGATGTTGGAAGCACCTGTGCTCTGCCTCATCCCTCTCTTCACCTCATCCACCATTGCAGCTCTGGCACATTAGGGGTGAAATGAGAATTTTTCAAGGCTGAATATTTTGATGGTGGTCTTGCCTTGTGTCTCCAAACAGGGTCTTCATGGGGGCTTCCGTTTGAATAGAACAAGTAATGGTGCAAACGTGTGGCCTAGTAGCTGCTGGGCATCACTTAGTTCAGGGCAGCCTGGAGTGTGGGGGCGAGGTGCCCAGCACATGTAAATTTCCTCTGTGAATTACCCTGTTCCCTCCAGCTAAGAAATCAGGCCTGGAGGTGGACTGCAAAGGCGTTTTTTAATTTCTTTATCTCGGCTGGCAGTCAAGACAGAATGAGAAAGGCTCTGGGGCACCCAGCGGGTGCAGGAGGGGTTGTTGCAAAGCTGGGCAGTGCTGGGAAGTTCACAAATTCTCTCCCCTAAAGTTGACCTCAGTTCCCATGAGTGAGCCTGAGGCTTTCCTGCAGAGCCAAGACCCCTGCTCTCGGGACACAGAGGGGTCTTAGGAGCTAGAGAGGACTGTAGAACTTGCCCAGTCTAACCCTTTTGTGATTGGGGCCTGTGACTGGGTGACACCCCCTCAAGTGTCAGTGAGCAGCCCCCTGATGGAGCAGGCTGGGGTGGGCGGCGTCATCAGCTCTTAGAGCTGGGGATGAGTGGGTGGGAGGGCTGGGGCTTCCATAGGAACTTTTCTCCCTTTTAAAACTTTTTCCTTTTCCCAGCTCTTGCTGCTGGCAAAATGTACTCTGCTACTACCAAACTAGAGCCACACATAGCTCTACCCTGGAGCCCTCTGTTAGCAAAAATCCAGTCGCTCACAGCTATCAGCTCCCATTCTTTCATTTTCTGGGAGGAGCGGGTTCCTATTTCATCCTCTTCCATTGTGGGTATTAGAAAGGAGACATGGAATTAGTGTAGGAGGAAGCTGTTTTCCTAATGGATACTGTTGGGGGAAAAAAGCAAAGCAAACAAAACCACAGCAATAAGAATCCTTCACCACCCACATATCCATTTGCCCATGAGATATCTAAGTGCTGTGTAGGAGAGGTTTTTTTTTTTTTTTCTCCACTCTCTGTTCTCTGTCGTATTTCTGGCACCTAAAACCAGTGCCCAGCCCATAATAAATTCTCACTACATATTTCTGAATGAAAGGAAGTGAGTCATTCATTAAACACGTGTTGGGCACTTACTCCATGTGCAGCACTTGGAGGCAGAGAGAAAAGGTCAGTCCTGCCCTCATGGAGTCTGCAGTCTAGACAAGAGACAAAGAGGTGAAGAGATCATTACTTTGCGAGTATAGGCTTGGCAGGGCCATCTCTGGGGGTGGGGCAGTGCGTTAGGAGATTTCTGGAAGCTAAGGGGTTTGATGTTCTCTCTAATGAGTTTCTAGACCCCTTTCCGTTTAGTCAGGCCTTGTAAGAAGAAAGATGCCGTGGTGTGAGTGTGTGTGTATGTGAGTGTGTATGTTTGCTCAGGTCATCCAGTATTACACGGGAAGTTAGAATCAGAACTCACATCTCCTGCTTCCAAATGCAATGTTCAATCCGCCAACTGGATCCAAAAATGCTGTCTAGTTGATGAGCCAACAGAAGCCCTGGCTTTCAAGGGATGGCCCTGAGCCTGTTGGAGGTGAGCACAAGAGGCGTCAAGAGCTGTGTCGGGAACGAAGGCCCATCAAGGCTCTGAGATGCCCAAGGGCCTGGGCTGAGGGTCACGGCAAGCCCAGTCCGTGGCCAGGAATGGCAGATGCCTTCACACTCAGGACAGTGAGACATCCTAGATGCCCTGGGTTGAGGGGTGGGGGAACAGTGGTGAGGGTACGGGGAGAAGACAGAGCTTTGGAGACCGGTGCGGGCCCTGACCAGGCTGTGGAAGGGAGCAGCCAGGCCCCCAGGGTGGCACGAGGCCCAGTGCTAACAGTAAGTGGGCATCCCGCCCCCTGCCCTGTCCACTGCGTTCCCGGCCCATGGCTCAGGCTGGAGATGATGGTCGTGGACAAGTCCAGGTGGGACTCAAGCAGAAGGATGTGACTGTTTGGGTAAAGGTCAGTTCATGAGCAGATTGGATTTTATTCCAAGACATTAACTAGGGAAACAGTATGGATTTCATTCCAGTTCAAAGGGATTGACCAGTTTTAGAGTACGTTTAAATTTTAGTCTTCAGTAGAGTCTGCAATTGAATCAAAACACTGATCTGAGGTCAGCTGGGCTTTGAATTCAGCACATGAATGTAGAGTCAGAAAGCTGGGGGTAGGGGGCCCTCTGATGTGGAGGTCAGTGGTGGCCTGAGGCTGTGGTTCGTGGAGGTGAGTCCGGCCTGGATGAAAAGGGCAGGGGGGTCCCTAATCCCCCTCCAGCCCCATCCCCCACTTCACCCTAAGTGGCTCTGCCTTTCTCTGTTCCCTATACTGAATTTCTGAGTGAGCTTTTATTTGAAGATGGTGCACGTGTGTTGCTGAGTTGCTTCAGTCATGTGAGACTCCCGATGCTGTGTGACCCCAAGGACTGAAGCCTGCTGGACTCCTCTGATCGTGCGATTCTCCAGGCAAAAATACTGGAGTAGGTGCCATGCTCTCCTCCAGGGGATCTTCCTAGCCCAGGGATCAAACCCAGTTTCTTGCTTCTCCTGCACTGGCAGGCGGTTTCTTTACCACTAGCAGCACCTGGGAGCCCTGAAGATGGTGCTGTTACTAAAACTCGTCTGAGATTTGCAGATCTGGACCGTGATCACAAGTGAGAAGAGGAAGGAGACAGCTGATTAGTGGCTAGTGACTAATTGGGTGACCAGTTTGTCCCAGTTAACCCAGGACTTTCTGGATCTTTAAACTGGAAATCTGAAGCCCTGGAAACCCCCTCAGTTCTGCGTCAACCAGGCTGGTTGGTCGCCCTGGTGTCAGAAAAAAATTAGCCAAGCTTTTGAATCATTGCAGTGGCCTCCCTACCAGGTTTCCTGGCTCTTCCCTGCCCCCCCTTGCCAGTCCCCTCCCCCGCTAGTCCTCCCACCCAGACCCTTCCTCCTCCACTCTGCAGAGGAGTGGCCTGATCACCTCATTCCCCTGCAGAAAGCCCTGGAAGGTCCACCACCACCGCATGACAGCCAGGATCTCTAGCCTCTTAGGAGGCCCTGCCTATCTCCACCCCCTGCCTCTGCCACAGTCGCTCCGGAAACATCAAAACTGCTCTAAGCTGCAAACACCATGCCTGCATAGACAGTGCCCTCTGCTGGCGTGGCCTCTGCCTGGGCTTCTAGTTGGAGCCAGCGGTCCCTTCTGGTCCTCTGGGAAGCTTTCCCCTGGTACAGCCCTTCCAGGGAGATGACGGTTTCCCTCCTTAGCCCCTCCACTGGGTGAGTGGTGTGTGTCCCTGTGACATGGCCACTTAACCAAAACGCAAATGCTGCGTTCACAGCACAGGTTCCGTTCCGCAAGCGAGCCCTGGGTCCACGGATCCTTCCACTACCCACCCCACCCCCCGTCAGACTGTAAGACCTTGGGGCCACCACCTAAGGGGCTCTGAACGAGGCAGCATCCCTCAGCGAGGCGCTGGCAGCTCTGTGCACAGTCAAGAAGCAGAAAGGATTTACACAGACACGTCCCCGTGTTTATTAGGGTACCACAAGCCATTTGGGCTTCCCTGGGGGCTCAGACGGTAAAGAATCTGCCCGCAATGATGGAGACCTGGATTAGATCCCAGGGTTGGGAAGATCCCCTGGAGGAGGAAATGGCAACCCACTCCAGTGTCCTTGCTTGGAGAATTCCATGGACAGAGGAGCCTGGCGGGCTACAGTCCATGGGGTCGCAAAGAGTTGGACACGACTGAGCGACTTTCACTTACTCACGGGCCGTTGGGCTTACAGAACGAGGAACGCCAGACAGCGGGGTCCTGGGCGCCAGCGAGAAAGCCGGAGCACCCCCTGGTGGCTGCGGAGAGTCAGTGCTGTCAGTCGGCTCCTGGTAAGGAAATAGGAAATAGAATACAAGCTGCCCGAGTGGCTTCCGCATCTCTGGGGGTTCCTTCCTAGGCCTCGAGAATAGGCCCCAAGCAGCAGGAGCAGTGGTTCAGGGAAAATAAAATCATTGCAGTGGAGAAGCCTCAGTATCTCTGCGAATCGTCTTGGAAGAGGGAGGGGAAACGATACATTATTTTGAAAAGGACAATCGGGAATTTCTCCTGGTGCAGAAAGCCCTCAAACACCCAAAGACATCACGCTTGTCAAATCATGAAGGCCAGTTGCCCTCAGCTCTAGGACCCTGTCCTCCACCTCTGGCAGAAGGTCGGCTGGGCTGAAGGTGTCCCTCTAGGAGATGCCCCGAGAGGGGGAGGCCCACCCCCAAATCTGTCTTTCTCCTCACCTGGGATGCTGCAAGACCGTAGCTGGACTTTTCTATCTCCCCATGGTAAAGGCTTTCGCTCCTTTAAACAAAGATTTTAGGCAAAGGGAACACCCTGAGTCCCGTGGTGTGAATGTCAGCATTCCTGCCAGCTTGGTTTTGCTGGGGTTGGTGAGAACAGGGGCCAGCGCTGCCAGGGACAGAGGGTGTGGAAGGAGGCAGAGAGTGGAAGTGTTAGACGCCTCCGACTCTTTGCCACCCCACCAGGTTCCTCTCTCCATGGGATTCTCTGGGCAAGAATACTGGAGTGGGTAGCCATTCTATTCTCTAGGGGATCGAACCTGGGTCTCCCACATTGAAGGCAGATCATTTACCATCTGAGCCACCAGGGAGGCCTGGAAGGAGGCAGAGGCACTGTGAAAGCCAGCAATTCTTCACCTGTTTTGCCCTGCAGGGTTTGTCACTGGTCCAACACTGGCTTTTGGAGCCTTATCGGATTGTTATTGTTGTTATTTAGTCGCTAGGTCTTGCCTGACTCTTTGCGACCCCGTGGACTGTAGCCTGCCAGGCTCCTCTGTCCATGGGATTTCCCAGGCAAGAATACTGGAGTGGGTTGCCATTTCCTTCTAGGAATCTCCCCCACCCAGGGACCAAACCTTCATCTGCTGTATTGCAGGTGGATTCTTTACTACTGAGCCACTGGGATTAATGGTTTTCAAATTCTCATCATTCAAGTAATAATTACAATAAATAACTAATATTTACAAAGTTTGCATTAAGTACCAGCAACTGTTACAAAGCTGTGGCATGCATGCCTGCTCAGTCTTGTCCGACTCTTTGTGACCCCATGGGCTGTAGCCCACCAGGTTCCTGCATCCAATGAATTTTTCAGGCAAGAATACTAGAGTGGGTTGCCATTTCCTCCTTGAGGGGATCTTCCCCATCCAGGCATCAAACCCAAGTCTCCTGTGTCTCCTGCACTGGCAGGCAGATTCTATAGCACTGTGCTACCTGGGAAGCCCTAGAAAGCTTTACAATGATTTATTAATTCCTGAAGTATTATATTGTATATAACTTATTTAATCCTCATAACAATGTGATAAAACAGAAACTATTATTATTCCTGTTTTATTTATTTATTTACTTTACAATATTGTATTGGTTTTGCCATATATCAACATGAACCCACCACAGGTGTACACGTGTTCCCCATCCTGGACCCACCTCCCACCTCCCTCCCCGTATCATCCCTCTGGGTCATCCCAGTGCACCAGCCCCAAGCATCCTGTATCCTGCCTCAAACCTAGACTGGCGATTCGTTTCTTATATGATATTACACATGTTTCAATGCCATTCTCCCAGATCATCCCACCCTCTCCCTCTCCCACAGAATCCAAAAGATTGTTCTATACATCTGTGTCTCTTTTGCTGTCTCACATACAGGGTTATTGTTACCATCTTTCTAAATTCCATATATATGCGTTAGTATACTGTATTGGTGTTTTTCTTTCTGGCTTACTTCACTCTGTATGATTGGCTCCAGTTTCATTCACCTCATTAGAACTGATTCAAGTGTATTCTTTTTAATGGCTGAGTAATACTCCATTGTGTATATGTACCACCGCTTTCTTATCCATTCATCTGCTGATGGACATCTAGGTTGTTTCCATGTCCTGGCTATTATAAACAGTGCTGTGATGAACATTGGGGTACACGTGTCTCTTTCAATTCTGGTTTCCTCAGTGTGTATGCCCAGCAGTGGGATTGCTGGGTCATAAGGCAGTTCTATTCGCAATTTTTAAGGAATCTCCACACTGTTCTCCATAGTGGCTGTACTAGCTTGCATTCCCACCAACAGTGTAAGAGGGTTCCCTTTTCTCCACACCTATTATTCCTGTTTTAGAAATGAGATTATTTTTTGCTAAATAACATCATTCTATTATTTATTTAACATTATCTTTGAATTTAATCCTCTTACTAAATGAATATATCTTTAAAAGAAATCTTATTTTCCTACTATAAATGGAAATCTACATTACCTGTTCTTAAGTAGGAGGAAACTATGTTAAAAAACTGAAATAACTATATGTCTGAATACTATAAAAATCATCTTGTATACCACCAGCAGAAAGCGTAATGTGTTTGGGGAAATACTACATTAGAGGAAAGGACCCTGAGGGGGCGGGAGGGAGCCCTGCAAGGTGAATAAAGCCCATTTTGCATTTTTGGATTTGAGTGTGGACTGTACTCCATAAAGACTTGCTTTAGGAATGATTGGGTTTATTTTGCTTTTCTTCATCCAGTGTCTAAAATAGATGCTTAGTTCATTAGTCTTCACCCTTTCTTCTTTTTAAAAAACTTAACAGCTATTTAAGGCTATAAATTTCTTTACTGCTCTAGCTATATCCCATAAGTTTTGATATGGAATATTTTCTTTATTGTTTAATTTGTAAATATTTTCTTAATTTTGATCATCATCTTTTCTTTAAAGAAAGGGTTATTATAATTATTTTTATTTTTTGGCCATACCCTGCTGCATGTGGGATCTTAATTCTCTGAAGGGATCAAACCTGCAATGGTAGGCAGACTCTTAACCACTGGACCACCAGGAAGTCTCTGAAAAGGTTTGTTTTTTTTTAAATGGATAAATAATACAAAAATTTATTAGAGACTTATAGAGCTTACTTTCAATAGACTAACTTTTAAAGAAAAGAGAAATAGAAACAGCAGAGGATACATTACCAAACTGTGTTTTGACCAACATCCAAACTTAAACAGTGCTGGGAAGTCCCATGCAAAACATATCTGGAATCCCAACCGGGAAAATGTCAGAGACAGTCTGCTCCAAGGGTGAGACTTCAAAGATAGTAGTTTGGGGTTCCCTTTATAAACCAAGGACAGACACAAACTGATATCATCATCAATCTGTGACCAAATTGCAAGCCTGGTTTCGTGCTAATGATGTTTTGTCTTATAAAACTTGGATTGTTGCTAAGCCTGGGGTTTGGTTGTCCAGGCAGCCTTCGGGGGCTCAACAACCTCAGGATTCCTCCCCCACCTTATCTAAGGTGCTGCAAGTCTTTCCGAGCAGGCTGTCATTCCCAGGCAGGGCCGTGTCCAGGCAGGCTAGAAGCAAGGCCAGGGACCCACTCTGCTTTGTCTCTGAAGCCTAAATAAGACTATTTATTTAATTTTCCTAACTTTATATATATCTATAATTAGTACTCTATTTCATTTTTTCTGATATATTGGTTTATATTATATCTTTTACTATATTACTTTTTTTTTTTACTTTACAATATTGTATTGGTTTTGCCATACATCAATATGAATCTGCCACGGGTGTACACGTGTTCCCCATCCTGAACCCCTGAAAAGGTTATTTAGAAATATATTTTTAAATTCCAAACATATGGATTAAAAAATATTTATCTTTTTATTGATTTCTAGTTTACAAATTGTGATCAGAGCTGTAAACTGAGATCAGAATTGTGAACAGATATGACTTGCATGTTTCTGATCCTTTATAATTTTTTAGGACTTGCTTTATGCCCCAAATATATATCGTTTCTGCTAATGTTCTGTTTGTTCACCCTGCATATCTTTTCCCACACTTACTTCCCACCTATCTCTCCCTTTAAGTTCTGTTGTAAGCCTTATAAATAGCAAATGGTTGAATTTTGGAAAATCTTTTTCTTTTACCATGAGCACTGGCCCTTTTACATTTAATGTGGTCATTATACATTCAGATCTGTACCTACCATCTCATTCTATGCTGTTTTTCTTGTCTTCTCTTTTTCTTGTTATCTTTTGAATTATTTGTTCTCATTTTGCTATCCCCCTCTACTAGGTTGGAAGTTATGTATTGTTTCCATTAGTTTAGGGATTACCCTGGAAATTACAATATTCCAACTTAATTTATCAGAATCTAAAGATAATGAATAGTTTTAAGTTCCCTTCTGTGCCATACAAAGAGCTCAAGACATTTTAATTTCACCCTCCCTGTCTCATCTCCTTATTTACATACTAGTGTTGTAGTGTCTTTTAATTCTATTTGTTTTTCTTTAGCTTCACAAGACATTATCATTGTTGTGTTATACAGTCAATATTCATTTAAATGTCTCTGCATTTCATTACTTCTTACATCTTAGATCTTCAAACTGGAATCACTTTCCAGTTTGAACTTCTGCCTGAAGTTCATTCTTTAGAGTTTCCTTTACTCGGTTTTGTTGGTGGCATATTTTCTTAGTTTTTGTGGGTTTGAAAATGTCTGTATTTCACCTTGTTCTTAAAATGTAGTTTCAGTGGGTATAGAATTCTAGGTTGACGTTTGTTTTTCTCCCAGGACATGGAATGTATCCTTTCCTTCTCCTAACCCAATGTGCTGATAAGGAGTCAATCCTCTGTCTGTTTTCCGGTTGAAAACCTTCCTTGTTTCCCTTCTGACTGCCTCTGAGAGCTGCCTTGTCTTTGGTATCCAGCAGTTTCCTGTGGTGTGCCAGGGCGTGGGTCTCTTCCCGCTTTCCCTGCTTTGGCTTTACTGGGCTTTGTGAGCCCAGGGGGTGGCTGCGTCTATCTGTGCTGCAGTGCCCTCAGCCCTTATCTCTTCTGAGGCTGCCGCTGTGCTCTTTTCCCTACAGAGCTTCTCATCCTGTACTCTGTGTCTCTTAATCTCTTTTCATATTTTCCCATTTCTTGTCTTTCCATGGATAATTTCTTAAGGTCTGTATTCTGAATGGATAGCTTCTTCAGGTCTAGCTAAGATTCTCTACCAAGGGTTCTAACTAGTATCTTTCAATTCTAGAAATTCTGTTTGGTCCTTTTCCAAATCTCCATGGTTTTTCTTGTTTTCTGTGCATTTTCCCTGCTTGTTTGTTTGCCTTTTTCTTTAGTAAGCATGACTATAGTCTAAGAGTGTGGGAAAAAGAGAGACCATGCCCAAGTTCATTTCATCAGAAGCATCTTTTCCCCACAAGGGGCACCCCCACACACATGCCTCCTCATGCTGCTCTGCTTCTAGGGACAAGCTCCCAAATGCTGTCGTTTCCTAAGGCAGTGTTTTTGCTGTGTAACAAGTCCAAGTTTGAACTGGGACTGTGGCTTGTTTTTCATCCTGTGTGTTCTCAACCATGTCTGCTCGACAAGGAAATGGGGAGAGCGTGGTTGCAACCTCAGATAAATGAGCCCAAATGGAGAGGGGTGCTCTCACGGCTCCCTAGGCACCTGGGACTAGACCTGGGAGAGGAACAGGACAGTGGACAGGAGAGTGGGGCCTCAGACAGCCCGTGTAACAGAAAGGAAAACTGGAAGAGAAGATGACATTCTCACACACGCTCCCAGGCTGAGTAGCTGCAGAACTGAAGCTGGATTGGGGTTGGTCCATTCATTTGCTCAGATGACCCATGCATATGGATGTATGTCACTTCATAGGGATTAAAATCACTCATATAAAATCCATTGGCACAGCGCTGGCAACATAAAAATGTTCAGAAAGCATTTTACAGCTCTCATCATTATAATTGCTGCTATTATTTTTACAGACCCAGGAAAAGCAATCAGTTAACATCTCCAAGGTGCTGAGTTGTGGGTCTTTCTGAAAGAACAAGGTCACCTGATCTGGGAATATTTACATCTTTTGCCCAATAGCTTACAACAGTGCTGGGGATGTGGAAGGTGCAGAGGAACACCTGGGGTCCAACTGAAGCTGAGAGAGGAGTTCCAGTGGGCAGTGAAAGAGGAGAGGGAATGTGGGGGACACTGGTGGGGGTCCGAGGTGGCAAGGAATGAATAGGAGGTGCCAACTTTTTCTCCACAATTTTGTTACACTTTGGGGCAAAACGGGGGCTCTATGATGAGAGCCTGAATTGGGTAAAATTTAAGGATAAGGAATTACTAATTAGTAATAAGGTGGAATACTTAAGTATATGAAATGAATAATATGTAGCTAAAAAATAATGATATAGCATTAGGCATTTGAGACATGTGGACTCCAAGCAATTAACCTCTATTCTTCTTCTGAATCACAGTCTAGCTAATTGGCTCCTTTCCTTTGATGGGGCAATATTAACCTTTCTATTTTTCTCTGAAGGAGCAAGTATGTGGGGGTAGCTGTGCTGCTCTGGTTTGGAGGGAAAGTATTTTTCCTGAATAATACCCCATTTGCAATTTTTCTCCCAAATGGTTGCACTAAAAGGTTCTGTCAGATTTTCCTAATAAAGCTCAACAGAGATTGAAAGGAGGATTTAAACACACTTGACCTCATTCTGGAGCAGATGAGAGAGATGGCATCTCTAGGCTATTCAAATTTCACTTTTCCATGTTATCAGCTTCTCATTCATTCACCTCGGGCTTCCCAGGTGGACTCATGGTAAAGAATCTGTCTGCCAATGCAGGAGACATAAGGGACGCAGGTTGGATTTCTGGGTTGGGAAGATCCCCTGGAGGACGGCATGGCAACCCACTCCAGTATTCTTGCCTGGAGAATCCCTTGGACAGAGGAGCCTGGTGGGGTATAGTCCATAGGGTCACAAAGAGTTGGACACGACTGAAGCAGCTTAGCATGCATGCATATATTATTCAAATAACACATCCTCACTGAATCTACATGTGCCTGGTGCTGTCCCGGGTACTGGAGACATAGCAGGACAACTCCCTGCTCTCATGGAGCTTATAACTTAGTGAAGGAGAAACACCAAAGGCAAGTGAACAGGTAGATGTCTAATACAGCCTCAGGACTAGAAAGAAAAAAAAAAACTGGCTAAGGAGGGAAGGGAGAGGTGTCTTTTAAGGCAGGGTGGTTGGGAAGGCGTCTATGAGAAGGCAACCTGTGAGCTATGAATAAACTGAGGGAGAGGCTTGAAGATATTTAGGGAATGGCTATAGCAAGCAAGACTTCCCTGGTGGCTCAGACAGTAAAGAGTTTGCCTACAATGCGGAAGACCTGGGTTCAATCCCTGGGTGAGGAAGATCCCCTGGCGAAGGAAATAGCAACCCACTCCAGTATTCTTGCCTGGAAAATCCCATGGATGGAGGAGCCTGGTAGGCTACAGTCCATGGGGTCCCAAAGAGGCCATGGTACAAAACTTGGTTAATTGCCAGCGTGCAGTAAAGTCCAGAGGAGTGGTGAGAGCAGGGTCTGCTAGGAAAGGCTCACCCTGGCAGCTGTGGGGAAAGGGGAACAAGTCTGATGACAGAGGTGTGGAGCTGTAGCAAAATATGGAGTCAGAGCATCAAGAGGGACATCTGGGCCTAAAAAGCCAGTGAACCCCACCCATAGTCTGGCAAAATAGAGCCTCTGGAGATACAGAGTGTAGCCAGAGAACCATGCCTTTAAGAACCCCATCAGGCCAAGGACAGCCACATCAGATTTGCTCTGTGATGTGTTGATAGTAAATATCAGGGGTGATACCTCTTTCAAACCTGACCAGGCAGCCCCACACCCAGGAATTTGCCCAGAGGAATAATCAGAGAAATGCACAATGAGTAACTCATATGCAGGGTGGTTCCTTGTAGGAAAGTTGTGAACAACCTAAAGGTCAATTAGTAGGGGATTATATAAATAAGTCATGGTGTATTCAGGCTAATATCATCAAGATGATAATATATTTTAAAATTGTACAATACAGAAGAGACAAAGTGAAAGATATAAATTTCACAGCTCCTTTGTCTTCCCAATGATATTTCCTAAGATTGTTTCTATAGTATCCTTCAAGCAACATTTCCTCCTCAGGTATAGGACCCTATGGACGGTAGCCTGCCAGGCTCCTCTGTCCATGGACTTCTCCAGGAAAGAATACTGGAGAAGATCCCAGGGGATTTTCCTGACCTAGGGATCGAACCCAGGTCTTCTGCATTGCAGACAGATTCTTTACCATCTGAGCCACCAGGGAAGCCAGATATAGTCATATACATATACATAGAGATAGATAGCTATAGATTCACACATCCACATATTCTTTTAAACTAAAATAGTTCTGTAGCTATTCTATAAATTTTATAAATATTCAAATCTGTAAATATTATCTTACAATATAACTTTATTTCATTATACGAACTGTCTTTGACACATAGCCACATCAGTACATTATATTAATAGCTGCATAGTATCCCACTAGATGGATATACCATAATTCACTCAATCAGTCTGTTATTAAGAGATTTATATACAAATATATATTTCATTTGTGTTATTCTCTGGGTATACTTTTGCAACTTGTACAATTGAAAACATTAAAAGTGGTGATTCAGTTCAGTTGCTGAGTTGTGTCTGACGCCAGGCTTCCCTGTCCATCACCAGCTCAGGGGCTTGCTCAGACTCATGTCCATCGAATCAGTGATGCCATCCAACCATCTCATCCTCTGCCGTCCCCTTCTCCTCCTGCCTTCAATCTTTCCCAGCGTCAGGGTCTTTTCCAATGAGTCAGTTCTTCACATCAAGTACCTGTATTTACTGTGAAGGTGTCAGTATTTTTTGTGGAGAGAAAAAAAAGTCAATCAGGCTACAAAATAATATTTATTGCATTCTCCCATTGATGTAAATTTGGATATGTCTCTGTGTGTATATATTTATATACAGCGTGGAGGGATGCTTACTAAAATGCTAACAAGAGTTATTGATCACAACCTAATGATTGCAATTGTTTCTTCTCCTTAAGGCTTTACAGTATTACTGCCGTGCAGATTTGAATATATATTTGTTGGTAGGGGGAGCTATTTTATATTTGGAGAAGAGTTCACTGGGAGCTGGCTCATGTACTGTGCTTAAAACATGAGTTTTGTTTGTTTGTTTGTTTGTTTGGGTCTGCACTTTTCTCCTTAAGTACTTCTTTTCACTTAGGAATTAAATTGTGCTTTTTCCTTCTCCAGTTCGGAACACATAGGCCCCACGATTGTAGACCTGATCGCAGTTCATTGGATGCACCACCAGAGGGCGGTGTTTGCAGGCCATTGTGCGCATGGCCGCCTCCCGCTCTTCACCAGGGTCTAAAATTTTGCAGGATGTCATCTCTGTGACCAGAGCAGAGATGAGCTGTCTGTCCTGTGACTTCCAGTTTGCGTCACGATACGCATTTTTCATTAAACGGGGTTGCGTGGAAGTGGCACACGAGGGAGAGATCAGCGTGCCACCGCCCTCCAAGCCGTCCGTCCCTACAACCCCTTCTACCCCGTCATCCAGGTCACGGCACCTCCACATCAACCCCGGCCCACCCTACGTCTGCCTCCAGGACCTGACTTCAGCCTGGGGGATTTAGGGTCCCCCACCCCGAACCTGCACCCACACGGAGACGCTGAAGCTGATGTGGAGCAGGGGGCCTGCCACCCCCTCACCCATTTTCTGACCAGCGTCACCCGCGTCTTACTCTCCTTGCCAAGTGGCTGCCTCTTTTTCTTTTCCCTCCTTCTCCCTCCCTTCTCTCTTTCACCTTCTAATTATTTTTAAAGCAATACATATTCATGACAAAAATTTAAACAATACAAGAGGGAAGCAGGTGAAAACCAAGTGTTCTCTCCGTCCATCCTAGCTGCCTGGTTTTCTCCCCTGTAACTGCTAGGAGGTTTTAGCAATGTACGCCCTCCCAGAGAATCTGGGTGCCTGTGCAAATGGAAGTGTGCGTGGACCATATTCACAAACCACACCCCCAGCTTGGCTCCTGGTTTGCTCTCACCAGCGATGATGGAAATCCTTCCACGTCAGTTCACAGAGCACTACAGAGTATTTCATACTGGCTGCAGAGTATTCTATCGCGTGGATGCACTTGGCTTGATGGAACTACCCCTCTTAGGAGATGTTTGGGCTCTTGCCAATCTTTTATTCTCAGGAGCTGCAGGCAGTGGTGGTTTAGTATGGATAGCTGGAAGCTCAGGAGCAAGATCCACTGTAGACTCAATTGCTAGAAGTGGAGTGGGCTGGTCAGAGGGTGCAGGTACTGGTCAAGTTCACATCCATTGCCAGATTGTTCTCCGAAGACCTTTTGCACTGGTTGAGACTCCCGTACAGTGCACGGGCTACAGTCTCTGACTGAGAGCCCCTGGCTATCTTCCAGGTCGCTGGTTCTCAGCCTTGACTGCAGTCAGAGTTACTGGAGAGCTTTCTCAAAATGCCAGTGCCTGCGCCGTATCCCAGGCTGATTAAATCAGACAGTTTTGTCTCGGTCTGGGGTTGGGGGACCCTTGTGGGGAGGAGAAGGCAACTGGGCACTGGCCCAGAATTCCCCAGGAGATTTTCAGTGGCAGGTAGGGAGGAAAGCCGCCATGACAGGTGAAAAGTATCTCATTGTTTTTAAACGTGCATTTCTTTAATTATAAACAAGGATGGACATTTTCCTTTGAGAACAGTGATTTAGATCTTTCTTAGATCTCAGGTCCTTTGAGATTCTGACAGAAGCACTGGATCCTCTATCCAGAAAAAATGTGCGTGTCTGTTGGCCTCAGTTCAGGTGATCACAGACCCTGGGACTCCTCCTCAGCCTCAGGTTAAGGGCCAGGCCTGGAATTTTCCTTCCAGTCCGTCCTCAGCCTCCCCGTCGGCGCCCAGGCCTTGGTGTTCTGCCTGAAGCCACACCTGGACCCAGCTTTGTGTCCCACCAGCTGCAAGCCTCTGCTCCAGAATCCCCTCTGTCTTCCTGCAGAAAAACCTGGTTCTCCAAGTGGAGCAGGAGACCTGGGTTGGATCCCTGGGTCAGGAAGATCCTCTGGAGAAGGGAGTAACTAACCCTTCCAGTATTCTTGCCTGGAGAATTTCACGGACAGAGGAGCCTGGCAGACTACAATCCATGGGGGTCAAAAGAGTCGGACTGAGTGACTAACACTTTCATTTTCCGTGTGGGGCATGCCTGGAACCCCCTGTCAGGGGACCTCCATGGACTTTGTGGGAATTCCCAATGTTCCTGCCCTCAGAGGGCTGTGCCAAGTGATGGGGACTCTGAGGATGGGGGTGACATGGTGCAGAAAGGGGTACAGGTAACTCAGCTTGGGCACGTTGGGTCTCCTGGGGTCAGATCCTGAGCTAAGCCTCAGGGCTGAGCCAGAGCTGGCAGTGGGGATGGGGGAGCACTGAGGGCGAGAGGGAGCTGTCTTCTGTTGAGATAGAATCCACTGACATATGAGCGCAGACACTTTAGGGAGCTGCCACTTCTCAGGAGCCCGGGTTCAGGGGACAGGGGTTTTCAGGACACATCTCTCAAAGGCCAGGAAATGCCTACTGGATTCAGCATCCAGAGCCTGGTACTGGCTGGTGGTCCTGCATTGGCCAGGATGCTCCTGATTATAACAAACTCTTCTCAGATCAGTGTAAGGGGACAGGGGACACGTAATTAGGGCATAAGGGCTTCGTGATGCCCTGGAGAGGATAGCACCAGGGCCCAGGCCTCCCTGGGTCCCTGCTCTGGGTGTCATGTCATCCCCTGACCCTTTGTGACATTACAGATTCAGCTGAACCTGAGAAAGTCCGTCTCTGTTGACATCTGTTTATCTCATTTTTCGACTCAAAGGTCCCAGGAAGGGACAGAGTTCAGTCAGGGACTCATTCCTCAGCTGATCAACCAGAACAAGAGACATAGGCTCTGTTCTAAGGACATGGTGACTTGAAGTGCAGCCATATGGAGGGAGGGGTATTTCCTGCTAACAGGGAAGCTGGGTGGACACCCTTAGTGACGTCAGCCACAAGCCACACCTGACTCCCTGGACATATCTGCTAGACATTCATTCACTCATCCATCCGTTTATTCAGCAAATCTTAACTGAGCACCTGCAGCGTCCAGGCTCCACTCTGGGTGCTGGAAACAGAAATCAACAAGCAGACAGAGTGACTGCTGTAGTGGTACTTACACTCCTATGGGAGGAAGACGATACACCATAAATGGACGCAAGATGTCAGGGTACCTCCTGGCATCTCATTACGGCCTTGCTTTGCCGTAATTTGCAAGTCATGTCTGGGCTTGAGCATCTCTGCAGATGCCTCTCTTTACCCTTTGTGTGGCCTCGTCTGGGAAGTGCCCAGTCAGTTATTCCCCGTTTCTTTTTCTTTTTTTTTTTTAGTGCTTCATCTCTTTAAAATTGATTTGTAAGCATTTTATTCATCCTGGATTCCAGTCCTTTGTCAGTCACAGGTGAAATAAATATCATCTCCCTGTCTGTGGCCTGCCTTCTCCATCTCTATGGTGTCTTTTGATGAATGTTCTGTTCTTAATTTTATCATAGTGAAATGTTGATATATTTTATGATTTGCACACTTTGAGTTTTAAGATATCCTTTCTATGTTGAGTTGGATTTGACACCTGGACCCAAGGACTCTTGAGCAGCCCCTGGAGAGGCAGAGCCTGGGGCAGCCCCGGGGGCACTCGGTGTGCCTGGCAGCAGGGAGACTGATTAAAGCCTGGAAGAGGTGTGAGGGGAAGACAGAGAGAAGCCAAGTGCTTTGAATTTGATCCTTTTAGCAACCATTAAGCAATCGCCATGAATGGGCTGAGGACAAAGCACTGGCTCTGGCTGCGGGAGGGCCTGTCCCCTTGGCCTCACCTTGGCCCCCTTGCCACGTGCTTCCTGCTGCCGCCTGTCAGCCTTTACTGGGACATTTTGTAGCGACAGGCACCTTTCCCCCAGGAAGGGTAAAAGATGTGAGGGTACAGAGTGAGGAGGGCATCTGAGCACGTGCATGTGAAGCCACTCAGGGATGACTGCTCAGCCCGCGTAATAATAATTGATGGGGACACTGATTGGGCAGTGGAGAGAGTGGGCTGCAGGGCAGCCCAGAGCAGATCTTAACGAGGCTATAAGCCGAGGCATCGGTGAATCGGGATGGCAACAAAAATGTACACTCTTGTTTTTACTAACCTCATAGGTCAGTTGGTAAAGAATCCGCCTGCAATGCAGGAGACCCTGCTTCAGTTCCTGGGTCAAAGATTCGCTGGAGAAGGGATAGGCTACCCACTCCAGTATTCTTGGGCTTCCCTTGTGGCTCAGCTGGTAAAGAATCCTCCTACAATGCGGAAGATCTGGGTTCGATCCCTGGATTGGGAAGATCCCCTGCAGAAGGGAAGGGCTACCCCCTCCACTATTCTGGCCTGGAAAATTCCATGGAGCTTGGCAGGCTGCAGTCCATGGGGTCACAAAGAGTCAGACACGGCTGAGCGACTTTCACTTCACTAGCTAAAATTTAGCATAGGCAACAAAGCGAACAGTGCTAGCAATGCCTGGGGCTTGTCACTCATAAAAATCACAGGTATGTTTACATCACATTGCTCTTTTTGTACATATTTTGAAATATCTGCTGCAAGAGAGTAGTTGTTATAAACATCTACTAAGTCTTTGGTAGTTAATATGCTAATGAAGAAGCACATATTCTAATTACTATGACAACAGTTTAAAATGTCTTTTGATAATCATGTGTGAAAAGTGAAAGTGTTAGTCGCTCAGTCCTGTCTGACTCTTTGTGACCCCATGGACTGTAGCCTGCCAGGCTTCTCTATCCATGGAATTCTTCAGCCAAGAATAAAGGAGTAGGTTGCCATTCCCTTCTCCAGGGGATCTTCCCAACCCAGGGATCGAACCCCAATCTCCTGCATTGCAGGCGGATTCATTTCTATCTGAATCACCAGGAAAGCCCCTTTGATAATCATACTGACAAATACTTATTTCTTTGTAATCCTATATGATGTATTGTATGTATTTAAAAACAACATTCTGAGGAGGGATCCGTAGGTTTCCCCAGATAACTAAAGGGTCCATGAAACAGGGAATGTTGAAAATGGGACTCTGGGGTGAAGACTCTCCTCCCACAGGTCAGCTGCTGAATCTCATGTTTTCAGACAAGCTAAATGTGTGGGAAGGGGAGATAAAGTGATAGCTTTGCAGACATGCAAGAATTCCTGTTCTTCCCAGTGTTCCAGGCTTCACAGGCCTGTGGTGACGTGGATCCCAGCTCTTTGGGTGAAAACCTGTAGGTGCTTTCTGCTCACTCTGGGTCCTTCTCTAATTAGAAGGTTGGCCTCAGTAGACTAGGTTCCGGGAGGCAGACTAGCCCTTGTCTATGTGCTCCAGGAACAGGGTGTCTCTCTTGCCCACGTATTCTCGGGCTTTCTTCTGCTCCCCGAGGAGCTGTGCTGCGGACCTAAGCTGTAAGCTCCTAGAAGTTCATCCATGAGTTGGTGATTGCAATGTTGCAAAGAGAAGCAACAGCCGTGAAGGCCCTGAGATGGCTCTGAAACCACAAACCACCGCGAGTGACGGTGGCTGGTTTGAGCATTTTAACAAGGGTGTTTTGCGGCCTAACTTGAAGGGAGTGAACTGACCTACATCTGCATTCAGCACCTTGTGACCCAAGAGCAGAAGGACCCTTCCACTCTGCTGTGCAGTTTTCGATGAAGCTGGGCTTGCATTATGAGGATTATTGGCAAGACAGGAGACTTTCTCATTCATGTGTTGACACGACAGCGCAAAGTTTCAGAGTGCGGCTTCTTTTGACTGGTTTCTGGAGGGTGCAGGGCCTTTGAAGAACGAGAGCCTCTTCTGAGCCAAGGGCTGCTGTTAGAGCGCCACCTAGAGGCTTTGGTGAGACCGGTCCATCAACCTCCAGTCCTTCTGGGAATTAACTGCCTTGCACAAGAGTCAGTGCATGTGAGTCTGTGTGTGTGTGTGTATGTGTGCGTGCGCGCAAGAGCGAGCGTGCTTGGGGTGGCGAGGGGCGAGGGGTGGTCGGAGGGGAGATCCTTCTCTGCATTAGTGAAATCAAGTGCGTTTTTAAGGCTATATGGTTTGAAAATGTCAAGTAACCATCTTGTGTCTCCTCTCGGGGCCAGGTCCTTCTTTCCAACCTGCTGTGACGCCGGCGGCAGCCTGGTGAGGTGTGGCACCCGTCTCGTAGCAGCTCCTGAGAGTTGACTGCTAAATTTCCAGGAATTTTATGGGTCAGCTGTGAAACACAGCTATTATTAAAAATTAAGTGATAGAGTATTACAACTGAATAGATTATAGTCAAACCAAAAGTAGGATACACAAGTTCAGCCCGTAAGAATTATTTTTACTTTCCCGATGGCTCAGCGGTAAAGAATCCGCCTGCAATGCAGAAGACCTGGGTTTAATCCCTGGGTCGGGAAGATCCCCCTGGAGGAGGGCGTGGCAACCCCCTCCAGTATTCTTGCCTGGAGAATCCCATGGACAGAGGAGCCTGGCGGGCTACAGTCCATGGGGTCACAAAGAATCGGGCATGAAGTGACTTAGCTCGCACGCGTGCTCTGAGGTTTCCTCCGAAAACGGTCTCTTGTGTGGTGGAGATACTGCATCACCGCACGTCTTTTCCCAGCTCCACCGCTCGGTGACATCACGTTGGCGGCTAACTGGGCCAGGTAGGGTGTTTTCAGCGAAGGAATCTGCACACTCCGCATATCAGCCTTGAGACAGCTGGCTTGGGGGCGCATCCCCTCCGACCGCAAGTGTCCCCTGCGGGTCTGGGCCGGCAGAAGCCCAGCAGTGGGCTCCCAGGAAGGGTGTGACGGTGGGGGAGATTAGAGGGATGCACCGGGGCTCTGTCCACCTGAGGACGCCTTCTGAATGTTTGCCAAATGGAGGGTTTGGAAAAGAGAGGCAAGAACTATTTTAATTCAACGATTTCAAGTTATTTCTTTTATTATTATATAGGTCATTTTGACCACTTCTCAGGGTGGCAGGCCTGTCTGGACCTGCCCCTAGAAAGTACCCCCGGGGCAGCTTAAATGGGAAAGACTGCTGTGCTGGCCCGAAAGTGCGGAGCTTGCGCAGTGCCGCACAGCAGGGCTTTCGCAGCCACGTGGTGACCACCAAAGTGAAAGCTGGTCTGCAGCTCCGCTCCCCTGGTGGGTGGCTGGTGGGCGGCTCCAGCCTGGTGGGCGGCTTCCACCGCTGGGCTTCCTTCACAGGGCAACTAGAAGAGATGATGTGATAGGCAATGGTCCCCCAGATGCTTTATTGGCTTCTGTTTATCCCTCGCGTTGCTTCTTTGATGCTTTGGGAGTAAATCAAATTAAAAGCAAACTTGAACGGAGTCCAAGTTGTCCACATCTCCAATTCTTGAACCCAGTCCAGGTTCCTATTACAGTCATTAAGCAATTTATATGATGCATTGCACCTCCAAACTGCTACACTTGCATCACACTTAAAGATATCTGTTAGAAATATATATATATTCCTAAATGTTGTTTATAATTCTAACTAATAAGATTACATTAAGTCCATTTGTATAAATTTGTAGAGTTTTAAGCATCGTATTTGGAGATAATTTTAAGGAATAAAATGGATGTATTTTTAATTGCCCTTAAATCCTCATGCTCTCTGGCATCCATTGATTCGATGAGTTTAAGTGCTTCAGGCAACGGACAGGTTTCTGCTAGAGTAATAAATTCATTGCTCAGCTTTGACAATCAAAGTTGACTTTTATTTTGTGTTGCCTCCTTGGCAAAACAATAGTCTTGAAAGCCGGGCTTTGTTAAGAAATAAAGAGGTTTTCTAAATTCCAGAGCTTCCCTCTAAATATGAAGTGTCAATATCTCCAAGGAGCTTTGATCACAGAATTTCAGTATGAGACAGAAATAGATTTCAGGATACGATGGAAGTGAAGTTCTCTGAGGACAGGAAGGCCAAGGAGAGAGTATTGAGCCCTGTCTGGGAGAGGTCTCGGGGTGAGATACAGCGTGGGAACGCACCTGTATGGGGGAGCAAGACGCAGGAGCTCTGAGAGAACCCGGAGGTGAGGAGAGGCGTCTGAATAGACGAGCCCAAGCTAGTGCCCCAGGTGTGCACACCTGAGACCAGCGTGTCTCCTACAGAAGGTCTGGGAGTTCAGGTGTCTCTGGAGGGACAGAGATGCTGAGAGGATGACGGTGGACAGGCAAAGGCGGGAGAGGCGAGGTGGACCGTGATCGGGGACCTGGGAGGCAGGACAGCGGCGGAGCCCCAGGTTAGTGGCTGAGGGTGCTGGGGGCACTCAAAGGCCAGAGATGAGTGGGCTGGCACACCCAACTGGAGGCCAGAGAGGACCCCAAGGCCAGCAGCGCACCCGCAGCCCCTCCCCGCACCACCCTAAGGCCACGTCCCCGACTGCCCGCCCCCTGCAGCCCTCGGTAGAATCAGCACACCAGGGGTGTGTCCCAGGCCCGTCTGTCTTCAGGGCTCGGTGAAGGGGGCCACAGGAAAGACACAGCCACACTCCTTGGAGCCCCCAGGCAGCACAGCTCCGCCCTCCACAAGAGGCCACGGACAAGGCGGCCTTGGGGCTGCAGAAAGGCCAGGCTTTTGCTCAGTCAATGACTGGCTAGGAAGGGATTGAAATCTGAACCCTGGTGTTCCCCAGGGCTTTGGCCTCCAGGGCTCAGCCTTTTCCTGAACAATCAAAGGAAATGGCCCAGGGCCATCCTGAGATAGGAGGGGGGTGGGAGTCAGGGCTCATTCCAAGGGCTCCGGGGATCCCCGAGGCGGCCCGGAAGGCCATCACCTCTCATCAGGCACTCTGGAAGTCCAAGGTCAAGAGGCTATTCAGGGAGCAGACTTGTCCTGAAGGTCTGGGCTGCTGCTGCTGCTGCTAAGTCACTTCAGTAGTTGTCTGACTCTGTGCGACCCCATAGACGGCAGCCCATCAGAGGCCCCCCGTCCCTAGGATTCTCCAGGCAAGAACACTGGAGTGGGTTGCCATTTCCTTCTCCAATGCATGAAAGTGGAAAGTGAACGTGAAGTCGCTCAATCATGTTTGACTCTTTGAGACCCCATGGACTGCAGCCTACCAGGCTCCTCCGTCCATGGGATTTTCCAGGCAAGAGGGCTGGGGGTGGGGGTGCCATCACCTTCTCCGGAAGGTCTGGGCAGGGGTGAACTAATACAGAAAGACACGAAGCAACTTCTCAGTCAGTGTTAGATTTCCCATTTCTGGAACGTATACTGCTTAGTTCCAGCCATCGAGATTCTCTCTCAGGAAGACAGGCAGGAGTTCAAATCGCACACCTTCCTCTTGCTTGCTGTGTGACACTGTGTGTCTCTGGGGATGTCACTTCCCTTCTGAGCCTCAGTTCACTCATCTGTAAAATGGGGTCATAAGAGCCTTTTGCAGGTTTGATGATCATGGAGATATTGATGTGAAGGACTTTCACATTCTTGGCTATGATAAGTACAGTGTTGATGGCAGCAATTATTGTTATTGGCTTCTGGCCCAGCCCCTTAGAGGACCGTTGCCAGACTTTCCGGAGGACATGGATGAAGGGTGAATCAGCACTCATTCAGTCCACAAGATGGGAGGGAGGGGGCGGGGAATGCTGGAGTCCTCCAAAGAAGGAGCGTGGGTGCACAGAGTCGCTGGTAGGTGATAAGAAACTGTTAAGAGAGAGGAGGTCAGTGGAGGGGGCCAGTGATAAAAATCTGCTAAGGGGGTGGGGTCACCTGAGACCCCTGGGGAAGGAAGGCGAGAAGGACAGGGCATCAGAGTGACCTGGGTCATGGGCAGTGCCTCCAAGCAGCAACCCAGGAGGCAGGGCTGGAGGACTGGGGAGAAGGAGCTCAAGGCCTGAGTGATCTGCCCTGTGGAATCAGACCACTGCCTTGTGGGTAGGACTCTGCCCCTGGGGCGAAGCTTATTAGATGATGGCCTTTGGGTTTTCTGGTGGCAGGGGCTGAAGACACACAGATCTGCTTCTTAATTCCCACCCTCCAGTATTTCCTGCTAAGACTCTGCTTCAAAAGGCAAATCCCAACAAGGAGAGACCAAGGAGGGTACCATTGACGTTTCCTGTCCCACAGGGTCTCAGGCTGTGACAAGAGCTGATTAAAGCACAGTGACTGAGACTCACTCGGAGTTTCTGGTTCTGTAGGTAGACAGTGGGGTCAGAGCTTACCTTTCTAGCAAGTTCCGAAGTGATGTTTCTGCTGCTGGGACCACAGTTTGAGAACCACTGACCTAGGTCTTGGGCCAGTATCTTCTGGGATCCTCATAGCATTCTCTCTGCACTCATCCCCACCCCACTTCATAGCTAATGACACTCACATCAGAGAGGGCAAGTCATCTGCCCAAGGTCACACAGCTGAATGGTGCTAGAGTCATCTTTTGCAGTTAGGTCTGCCAGAACCTAGCCCTCTGCTCTTTCACCATGATAGTGACCTTCATCCCTTGCACTGTGAATTCCTAAGGCTGGCCTGTTTTGCAGCTTTGCCCTTATCCAGGGCCTGAGTCCATATAGAGCTTAATCACCATTAGCTGAGTTGAATTCCTTGCTGGAGTGGGTCAGTGAGAACCAATTTCTCAGGCTGTAATTGATGACTGTTGGCTGAGGCACCATCTGAGGGCTTGGATGGGGCGTAAGGAGGTGGGACAGAGTTTGGTTTTGGTTTACTTATTTATTATAAGCAGGGACAGGGAGTGAAGGTGAGGTTTAAAGGTGACAGAGAGAGGTGTCCCAGCTCCCTTCCTAGGAACCCACTGAGAGCAGAGAAAGCAATTCTCAGTCACCAGGCTGGCTCTGAGGGGCTTCCCTGGTGGCTCAGTGGTAAAGAATCTGCCTGCCAACGCAGGAGATGAAGGTTCTATCCCTGGGTCAGGAAGATCCGCTGAAGGACGGCTTGACAACCCACTCTAGTATTCTTGCCTGGGAAATCCCATGGACAGAGGAGCCTGGTGAGCTCTGAGGGTCCATGGGGTTGCAATGAGTCCATGGGCTCACAAAGAGTCAGACGTGACTGAGCTCAGACTGCAGGCATGCAGGCTGACTCTGAACAAGGCTCAGTGTCCAGGCCTCCTACCCTTCACAGGCCTGCTGGGCTAGTTTTGCCTAGGGTGGGCGGGGGAGTGTCTTGGCCAGAGCTGAGGGTTTGAGAAATAACACGCTGTTTGCTGTTTGTGTGTGAGGCCTGCTTCTCTACCACTGCAGCTGCTCAGCTAAACGAACCTCCGTGCCTCAGCAGGGCCTCACACAGAGCCCAGGAGTTTGTCCTGGCCTTGAGGGGAGGTGGGGGAAGTACCCTGGGCCCGGGTCGGTCTGCTATTGCCTTGCTGAAAGTTGGCTCTGCGGAGGAAAAGGAGAGAAGGACGGAGGGCCCACGGGGCTGGGTTCGCAGCTCGCGGAGTCAGCAGAAGCAGCTGGAGCTGCAGGACGCGCATGGCCGGGGTGGGGGCTGCAGCCTCTGGAACAGCTGCCTGGACTAGCGCTGCCATCAGTGTGGACATGAAGGGACCGCCCCGCTCCCACAGGCCTCTCCGCTGTTTCTGGCCCCCAGGCTCCTGGGGACGGTCTCGCTCACTCTCATCACCCTCCCAACCTGGGGGCCCAGACCCTGTGACAAGCTCCCTTGACTGGGAGGGGCCCACGGTCCCCTGCAGAGGGACACTGCCTGTCTCCTCTCCTCCCTTCCCCAGAGCTCCCGTCAAACACACTGGGTGGGCGGGATCCCCACGAGCGGTTTCTCCCCAGGCTCCTGGTCAAACACGCTGGGTGGGCTGGGATTCCCCCGTGCCCAGATTTCAAAACTGCAGCCCCACCTCTGTGGATTCCCTCCTTCTGGAAATACCCTTGGTGGCCCCTCTGTCCAGGCCCTGGAAATGATTCAGAGTACACTTTATGCCGGGTACCCACGCAGCTTAAAATCCTTTTTCTTCCATCAGTTCCCATTTCAGCTTCCAGAAGATGCTGGCCCTGCTGGGCCTGACGCTGACCTCATGGCAGGGCTCATCCCTAGGTTTCTGGTCTGGGCCTCTGTCCCAAATGGCCATCAGGGCTTCTGTCCACCTTAGCCCCCTGCTTGGATGAGCAGGCCTTCTGAGTGAGCGTCTAGTTTTATTTTCTCTATGAATGTGCCTCGGCTGAGACTATGTCAGTGGGGCGGCCCAGCCAGGTCCCCTGCGGGGGGACACATATCAGTGGCCTTTGACCTGTAGGAAAAGGCATCTCTAGGTTGTCCCAAGCCTGTACCACCTCTGCGTCCACCCGCCACTCTCCCTTGCACCCCCTGCTCTTCAGGAGCCCTGGACTGGCTTACAAGCCCCTTGACCACACTTGAGAAGGCCCCAGTCTGCTCTCAGCTGCCCCCTCTCCCAGTATACACAGAGCCCGTGCAGAGAGGGAGAGTTCTTCCCTTTAAAAATGCAAATCTCACCCAGAGAGATTCCTGAGTATCCTTAGAAAAGGCTTTCAGGCTGCTGGGGTGTTTATGTTTGAAGAAGATTCAGAGAAGCTTGGTGAGAAGGGCAGTTGCCAGAGCAGTGCTCCTTGTTCTGAAAAAAACAGGGCTGGTGGGGATTGGGCACACAGAAGGATGGGGAGGGGGGAGAAACCTGGCGACAACCAGGCGGGCCAGGTGGGCCTTTAGGAAAATGGGACCCTCTAACATGCCAGCTGTGGCTCCGAGTGGGCCCCATGGGGTCTCAACCTCTCTCTCCGCCACCTGCTCCTCCCACCTGGCCCCAGTCACCTGTTCCACCCTCCCCCTTGCCTGGCACTGCCCCACCCCACCCCCCAGCCACAGGCCTCATGGCTTTGAGCCGTTCTGCCTTCTTCATGAATTCACAAACCCAAAGAGGACCTGTGACTGGTCCAGCCAGGGCTGTCCACAGGGAGCTGGCTCTCACGGGCGCACAGGGTGGTCTCTACAGGACTGAACGCCCCCACCCCAGCCCTGTCGGCTCCTGCCACCTGTGTTAACAGCGCAGGCAGCTTTTCATCCTAGGATGTACTTTGAGCTTCCCCAGGAGGGCTCGCTAGGGCGCACATAAGCCAAACTCTTAATAATCACGTGAGAGCTGGGGGTCTTCACTTGGTTTTCGGCAGCTGTGTAACCCTGGACTAGTCACTGACCTCTCTGAGCCTCCGTTTCCTCCTTCACAAAGCGGGGATAACCGCACACCTTGCTCACCAGCCTCTTCTGAGGACTGGCGGGGACACAGCATGTTGAGCACCTGCATGAGACCACACAGTAACAGCCGCGCGCCTCCCTGCTTGTTCACCTCTTTCTCAATGAGGTGGGATGGAGGTCTGAGTTCAGCATCTCTCTGAGGCAGGGGAATGGCTTGAATGACCTCAGGACTCTGCGGCCACTGTCTCCCTGAGCTTTCTCCCAGCGAGCTGGCACTGTCGGGACTGTCCTTGAGATGGAAGGAGTTTTAAATCAAGGAGTTGAGGCCTGCCTTTGTTGTCTTCCCCTAGAGGGCATTTTCTTAAAAGAGTTTGCTATGAAACCAAACCTTTGGGGAGTAAATGGGCTTCTTGGATGATTTCTTTGTTTCTCCTCCTGTTGTCTTTGGAGCCCTGCTCTGTGCATCTCTGGCAGAGTTGATAACTGTTGATAAATCAATAGCTGTTTTACTCTAATTTATCGAGCTCTATTGCCCAAACCTAATTAGCATGTTTCAGCGCCACGAATTGCTTCCGAGTCCTGGGCTTAGATGGGAGGACTGATTGCGAAGCTGGCCCGAGCCAGGCAAATCAGGAAAGAGGGAGGAAGGTGGACAGATCTTACCCAGAGAATCATTCCAACTATAAGTAACAGCCAGACTGGAGACATGGCTCCTGAGGGCAAGTTCCTGGTGCTTTGGCCCCCTAAGCCCCAGCCCCCACCATGGGAGGCCCCAAGTATCTCTGTTGGAGACTCACACCCACTCTTGGTAGCTGGGTGACTTGACTTTCTCGGTCCTGGGCTGGAGCAAAGGACCAATGACGATGTCATAGCAGTGAAGGAAGAGAAGATCTTTTAAAAGAAGTGAGGCCGAAGTAAGTCAAAAGGAAAACACCAGTACAGTGTATTAAAACATACATATGGAATTTAGAAAGATGGTAACAATGACCCTATATGTGAGACAGCAAAAGAGACACAGATGTAAAGAACAGACTTTTGGACTCTGTGGAAGAAGGCAAGGGTGGGATGATTTGAGAGAATAGCATTGAAACATGTATATTACCATATGTGAAATGTATCGCCAGTCTAGGTTGATGCATGAGACAGGGCGCTCAGGGCTGGTGCACTGGGATGACCCAGAGGGATGGGATGGGGAGGGAGGTGGGAGTGGGGTTCAGGATGGGGGACACATGTACACCCATGGCTGATTCATGTGAATGGATGGCAAAATCACTACAATATTGTAAAGTAATTAGCCTCCAACTAAAATTAATTAATTAATTTTAAAAAGAAATGAGGCCACACCTTGGACCTCACAGTCCGGCATGGAGGGCCTGCCCTTCAGGAAGGTTGGTGGCTGGAGAAAGGGGAGGCTGGAGTGATGTCTGGTGAGAGAGGAGACCCTGCTGGAGGCTGGGCCAGGAGACTTCCAGGGGTAGAGACATGGTGTGGCCTGATTTGTCTCAGTGCACTGTGTCACCCCCTCATTCTCCCCAAATCTGTCTGCTCCCCAGCAGCAGGGGTGTTTGGGGCAGGGAAGAACTAGGCAGCACCTGCAGGTTGGGCCAGTGCAGAGGAGAGCCTGTGCGTGGGAAGCAGAGGGCAGTGCAGGGACTTTCAGACCATTTAGAGAAACAGGCTTGCCAGGAACATGGAGCGGTGCAGGAGTCAAAGTCAGGGTGACCCCAGAGCACTGCAAAAAAAAAAAAAAAATGAGGACTTCTGATGGCCCAGTGGTTGAGAATCTGCCTTGCCATGCAGGGGACTCCGGGTCGACCCCTGGTCCAGGAAGACCCCTCATGCCTGGGAGCAACTAAACTCGTGTGCCACAGCTGCTGAGCCTGTGCTCTAGAGCCCGCGATCCAACCCAAGAGAAGGCACTGCAGTGAGAAGCCCGTGTACCATGCCCAGAGAGTGGCCCCTGCTCACCACAACAAGAGAAAGGCCATGTGCAGCAGCAAAGACCCGCCACAGCCAAAACAAGAGAAAAGAAATACCAAATCTTAAAAAAAATTCAGGCATAATTCACAAAACATAAAGTTCACCAGTTTAAAGTAATACAGTTCAGTGGGATTTCAGAATTTTCTGTGTGGTACAGTTATCACCACTGTCTAATTCCAGAACATTTCTTTCCATCATCCCAAAGGGAAACCCCATATCTATTAGCAGCCATTCCTTTGCCCCCTCCCCCAGCTCCGGGCCACCATTAATCTGCTTTCTCTCCTGAGGATTTGCCTACTCTGGGCATTTCACGTAAATGGAATCATGCAATATTTATCCTTTGGTGTCTGGCTTCTTTCACTTAGCATATATTTTCAAGCTACATGCTGTAGCTCATGTCAGGCTTCATTCCTTTTTATTCCTGAATAACATTCCGCTGTACAGATAAACTACATCTTATTTATCCATTCATCAACTGATGGAATTTGGGTTGTTTCCACCTCTTGACTATTGTGAGCAGGGCTGGTATGAACATTCCCGTGCTACTCACTGCGTGAAAATGGGTTTTCAGTGTACATCTAGAAGCAGTCCTGCTGGGTCATTTGATAAATCTCGGCTTAACTTTTTAAGGAACTGCCAAACTGTCCAAGGACTGCTTTTGTAGCCCTACATGTCAGATACTGAGGTTACAAGAGTTTAGAAGAGGTAGTCACCCCCTACTGAAAGGGGATAATTAAGGAAAATTTCAGATTGTGGTGCTGGAGAAAACTCTTGAGAGTCCCTGGGACAGCAAAGAAATCAAACCAGTCAATCCTAAAGGAAATCAACCCTGAATATTCATTGGAAGGACTGATGCTGAAACTCCAACACTCTGGCCACATGATGGGAAGAGCCAGCTCACTGGAAGAGACCCAGATGCTGGGAAAGATTGAGGGCAAGAGGAGAAGAGGGTTGGATAATATCACTGACTCAGTGGATATGAGTTTGATCAAACTCTGGGAGATGGAGAAGGACAGGGAAGCCTGGCATGCTGTGGTTCTTGGGGTTGCAAAAAGTCAGACACGACTGATGAACAACAAGTAAAACAGAGCCAAGAGAAGCTGTCTCAGGACAGGGGAGAGAATAACCTTGAGCTGGCCGAGCACAACTTCCTTAACAGACTTGAGCCCAGACTGGCACAGAGCCCTAGCGGGTAAAGGTGACAGGAAGAGCAGTGCCCGTCGGCCCTCCCGGGGGGCAGATTTCCGCCATCGCTGATGGGGAAAGCATGCTGACCCAGGACCTGGACCATGGGTGAGGGAGGAGTCAGAGCATCAGCCTCCTCCCCTGCAGCCCTCCAGCCCCTTCCAGCCTGTGAGGTCCACCTGGTCCCAGGCCCCTGTCCTCTGCTTGTCTCTACAGCCTCCTTCCAAGGACCTGTGTCTCCTGGGGCAGTTTTCCCTCCAGGTCAATCAGGAGATGAGGAGATGCTCTGGAGCAGACACACTGGGACCTACTAGAACCCGGCAGGGGCCCCACCCCCAGCCCCAGAGGCTGGCAGGCCCCTGCTCCCCACCCTAGCCCATCTCAGGGTCACAGGTCTGGAGCAGATCTTGGCAGGTGTCCCCGGGGGCACTGCTGCTCTTCAATCCTCGCCCAGGACGCTGCTGGCTGTCAGCCTGATGGATCTTTCTGGGGATAACTGGGGGAGGCAAACCTAGCATTTCCCTAGGGACTCACATTTGCCAACATTCCCTTTTCCTTTTTAAATCTCTGGCATATTATTTAAAGTGAGTCACATAATAAAATTACTAGCTTATTAAATTACAAGGAAAGACAAGGTGAGAGATGATTTGAACCAAAGATACGTGAATGGCGTCCCTTGCTCGTAGCAAGAATGATTTTGAAAAGAAACATGATTAAAACAAGGGGATTCCCCTGAGCCAGGCCAAGCTGATTGAATCTCGGGGAGGAAATGACAATCTGGGTTACTTTATTATGCCGTTTTCAGGCATTCAAACAACTGGGGGAGCTTTGGACTTTCATGTGAACGCCTCTGAGAGGGAGTCAAGCAGTCGTGGTGAGGGGCTCAGGGATCATAGATTGGCAGAAAGTGCTCCTTTCTCACGAACAGGTCTTTAGATGCTGAGGCCTGGACAGAAGAGCTTTATGGAGCAGGGTGAATTCTGCCCGGGAGAACGGTTTGTCTTCTCCTGAGGCCAGCAGCCATTTTGCTCCCAGGTAGAGTGAACAACCACCCTGGTCTACCCAGGACAAGGGGAGTTCCTGGGATGCAAGATTTGTTTTCAAACTAGGACAGTCCCAGGCAAACCAGGACGAGTTGGTCACCTTACACGTTCAGAGCGGCCATTAGTGATCAAGCCCAACTCTGGGTGTTGCAAGGAGGTAAAGAGGTGAAGGGTGGGAAAAGGAGAGAGATGGACACAGCCAAAGCGTGAGAGAGAGTGCGTGCCCTTCATACAGGACCTGTTGGTAACCATGGTCTGTCCAGGCAGTGGAATGGCAAGCAGTTCCACAGGCCATGCAACAACGTCCAAGTTCTGTGTTTCAGGAAGAAAAAAACAAAGGTGCATCACAGAGTATAGTGTATTCCCACTGGGTAAGAAAATGGAGAAAATACATGTGTATGTGCTTGTCTGCAGAGACACTGATTGTCTTTATAACTGTTAACACTGGAGAACACGAAGACTTCACATTGTAAGGCCCTCCTCTAGGGGGCGCTATCACCTTTTGGGAACAACTGGCTACTGGGGATCTCCCGACCCATTTGCTAACATCTGGCTGACATGTCCTTCTCTTCACTCATGTTTTTTTTCCCTTTCAACTTTTATAAAATTTGAATATCCTTCCCCCAGTTTTATTGAGGTGTTTCCTGATCTGAGTCACGACAGGAGCCATACTGCTCATAAGCACCTCGCTGTCTGGGGGCTTCCTGGTCGTTCAGATGGTAAAGAATCTGCCTGCCATGAGGGGAGACCGAGATTTGATCCGTGGATCGGGAAGATCCTCTGGAGGAGAGCATGGCAACCCACTCCAGTATTCTTGCCTGGAGAATCCCATGGACAGAGGAACCCGCCAGGCTACAATCTATGGGGTCACAAAGAGTCGGACACAACTGAGTGACTAACATACAGCTTTATTGAGGTGTAATTAGCTTATAACGTTGTGTATGTTTAAGGTGTTTAACATAATTTAATGCTTTTATGTGAAGTAATTACTCTAGTAAGCTTAGTTGGCACACCCCTTTTGCTTATTTTACTTAATGCTACATATGCTGGAAATTGCCCCATGTCAATTCAAAGGTATTTTCTTCATTCACTTTTATGGCTGCATAGAATTTCTTTCAATGGATTACCATAGTTTCTATTCAACTAATCTAGGAAGATCATTTGTGTTGTTTCTAGTATTTTGCAATTGCAAATAATACCAATTGCAAATTTTATATCCTTGTTTTGTCTGTGTAGGTAGATGTGAGATTACTGGGTCAAGTTATAAATCCATATGTAGTTATGGCTTCCATAGGGTGGTGCCAGCTGATGGATTTTCCCCAAAGTAGGTTATAAAGGAATTCATCACTTCCTTGGCAGCCATAACCAAGGACCTTCAGTGAGTCCTGTGGGACTCAGCCATGGCATTGAGCAAATCCTAACATTAACTCACACATATCCTCCAGTTGTAGATTTCCTTATATGAACACCCCACTGGAGGACACCAGGAAGTGAGAGAGACTCATTGCTGAGTCCCTCCCATAACTCAATGGTCCTTTCAGAGTCATTTCCATGGTCCCATCAGTGGGTAGATCTTACCCATACTCTTTTTTCTTTCACAAAAGCCAGCTGTTCCCCCAGCTTTCATAATTCATGATTATTTTGGACAAAAATAAAACTTCAGTCTGTGCGGTCTTTACATCTAACTTTCTTGGGAGACCTCAAATGATCTTTTCTAATTGAGTTGAATCTCATAACCCAGAAAAGCTCTCAGTCTGGAGCACACTCTGTACACGAGGGAAAGAAAAATGCCCCCTTTGTGCTGGCCTGGAGGTGGCCCCAAGTTGGGACTGGGGCCAGCTATGCCTTTGCCCGGGGCCAAAGCCCCAAATGGAAGGTCCCTCGGCCCCACCCAAATGGAGGAAGTTCCACTGAGGTTCTGGGAAGCTAGGGTGCTTTGGGCAGGGAAAGACTGGATCATAAAACACTACACAGACATATATAACACACACATGGAAAGAGTTCTGAAGAGCCCACTGGAGGAATGTCAGTAGTGGCTACTTCTAGGTGGGGTGTTCCAGGAGATTTTGATTTTCTTCTTTATGGTGATTTTGTTTGAAAATGTTTCATCGTGTCATTTGAGGACGTTTCATTAGCTGAAAGGTCATTGACTTTTCTTGGTCCACATATGCCATGAGATAGAAAGAAATAGATCCATTCAAAACAGCAAGTTTCCACCATGCATAAATTCAAGTGGAATTACTAAGTTGGCAGTGCCAACCCCTCCTAACAGCAGGATGTGTCTTTCTGTCCCCTGCCATCTCTGTCACCATCAGCCACAAAGCTTCTTTATGCATCTGGCGCATGCCTAGAGCTATGCTAAAGGTGACCATGATACGTTATTGTCCCTAAGTTGGTGGCAGTTGAGTGTGAGGCGCAGATGTACACAAATCACTGAGTGTAAAGAGAGAAATGCGCTAGAAAGGGAAGGCTTCACTTTGTCTAAGGTGGGGGCAAGGTGAGCGATACCCAGGGAAGAGGGGTGAGGGCCAGCTGCATTTAAAAGAGGACTCTGGTGGGTCTTTCAGACAGTGTGAACATTTGAGAATAAGAGATGCAGAGGATGTAGGGGAAGAGGGGTCAGATCCTGAGGGCCTTATGGCTTCTGCTGGTAAGGGGTAAAGAGGATGTCAAGATTTAAAGATTTAAAATAGAGGCAAGTCATGATCAGATTTGCATTTTGGCAGCAGCATAGAAAATGGATTTTGAGAGAGGGTTGGGACCAGAGGAAGGAAGACCATTGACAGAGTTTAATCCCCAGAGAGATGGCAAGGGCCTGACCCAAGGAGGTGCTGAAGGGGCAGAAGAGGAGTGAATGTGGGTGTCTGTGGGGGTCTGGTGACCCCCAGCATGGAAAAGTGGGGTGAAGAAAGGGCCAGTTGCTTATACTGCATCACAAACTTGGAGAAGACCTGAGCTCGTGTGTTCAGAGCCCAGCGGCAGTGCCTGATGTGTAGAGAAGCTCAGTTATATTTGCCTGCCTCTCCCCACTCTTATTTTCTCATGTCCATGGCAGTCACCTCCAACATCTCTCCTCTCTTTCCACATCTGCAAACTTCCTTCTTAGTGTCCATTCTTTTTCTTTTTCCACCTTCACCTTTTAGATTACGGCTGGTTTTTTTTTCCTTTCCTTTTCTTGAAAAAATAATTTATTCATTATTTATTTAGTTTTGGCTGTGCTGGGTCTCCGTTACTGTTGGGCAGGCTTTCTCCAGTTGCAGTGATCAGGGGCTGCTGTGCGGGCTTCTCATTGCAGGGGCTTCTCTTGTTTCGGAGTATGGGCTCGAGAGTGTGGGCCCAGTAGTCGTGGTGCAGGCTTAGTTGCCCTGCGGCATGTGGGATCTTAGTTCCTGGACCAGGGATCGAACCTGTGTCCCCTGCATTGGCAGGTGGATTCTTAACCACTGGATCACCCGGGAAGTCCCTTCTTTTTCTTTTTAACTCCAGTGAGGTTTATAGTTTTCTTTCCCACATGCATCAGCTTGTCTCTGGCTTCTCAAGTTTGTGTGTGTGTGTGTGTGTGTGTGTGTGTGTGTGTGTGTGTGTGTGTGATTTAGCCTTCATCCCATTAATATCGTAGAAAGTCAACACCAAGTACATACACAAAAGCATCCTTTTAGAAGCAAGGAGAGGGGAAGGCTATACACACTTATAATTTAATATCATTTATCTAGTCATTTTGAGCCATGTTGAGCCATGTCAGGCGCCCAGTGCAAGACATGCTTTTCCACCCATTCTGTCTCTAAGCCACCTATCCCACTTCTACTGATTCAGTTTTAAAGAGTCATCTATTGATCTAATTCTGACTCTAAAAGAAAAAGATATTATCTGCTGAAAACATGGGAGATGTATATGAAAAAAAAAATCACTCATAATCTTAGCATGTAGAGATCACCACTAGTAATGTATCTTTTCTTCCAGTGATTTCAGTGCACATGTAGTTATTGTAGAGAGAGAAGTAAACCTATATTATTTGTATTTATCTGGATATGTGGATATGCCAGCATGACCCTTCAATCTATGATCATTCAATTGAATAGATCATTCAATCTATTCATCATTCAGTAAAATCTGACGTTTGTTGGTACTTACTGTGTGCCAGTCACCTGTTCTATGCACAGATATTAACTCATTCAATCTTCATACCATTCCTATAAAGCAGATTATTACCCCTGTTTTAGAGATGTAGAATCTGGGATGTCAAGAAATGCCAAAATCACATTGTAAGATATCCAACCCAGGCCTCTTTTTAAAAAAATTTCTGTTTCTTCTAAGTTTTTCTTTGATGTGGAACATTTGTAAAGTCTCTGTTGAATTTGTTACAATATTGTTTTCATTTTATGCTTTGTTTTTTTGACCAAGAGGTAGGTGGGAATTTAGCTCCCTGACCAGGGATTGAACCTGCACCCCCTGCACTAGAAGGCAAAGTCGTAATCATTGGATCACTAGGGAGGTCCCCAGGCCTCTGTTTTAACCTGTGACCTCCATTAGCTGCTATTCTTTCTTCCTAGTTTCAGCCTAAAAACATTCTGTCTCTTGAAGAAGTGAAGTGAAGTTGCTCAGTCATGTCCGACTCTTTGCGACCCCGTGGACTGTAGCCCACCAGGCTCCTCCATCCATGGGATTCTCCAGGCAAGAATACTGGAGTGGGTTGCCATTTCCTTCTCCAGGGGATCTTCCCGACCTAGGGATCGAACCCAGGTCTCCCACATTGCAGGCAGATGCTTTAACCTCTGAGCCACCAGGGAAGCCCTTCTGTCTCTTAACGTGACTGTATTTGTACAGCTTCATCCAGCATGTGTGGACTTGCTCAGTCTCATTCTGGAGTCACCCTGCGTTGTGGAAGAGAAGGGGTGTTTGGAGGGAGGTCAAGTGACCCCAGGGAGAGGAGCCTGGCCGTCCATACATGTGTGCTTAGCATGGACCTAAGTGAGCAGTTTCCTGTCTGGGGCCTGATCCTCTCCCCATCACTCCAGAATCCGGAAGGGTCAGCCCTCCTCCCGGGAGACTTCTCCTCCCAGGGAGGCTCCAGCTATTAATCCAGTTCAGGAATGAGGTGTAATCCAGGACACCAAAGCATCTGTTCACAGGGGGAGCCCAACGAGTCCTGCGGACCTCCTTCCATTGGCTGATCAGCCCCTTTTGTGCCTGAGTGAATCAGAGAGTGACAGGGACTGCTTGGTTATCAACCTGAGCATTGTCGGGGTCCCAGGTCTTAAACTTAGCCTAGAACAAGTTATTGCATTTTTCTTGTGCCTCAGTGAACTCATTTGTAATAAGATAATATTCGTATCTTCCTCTGGGGTTGCTGGTAAGTGAATTAAACATAACTCACAATAACCCGCATAATCCATATAGGCCACAATAATCCACATAACCCCCAATAAATAATAATAATAATAATAATAATAAAGACAGTCTAGAACCAAGCCTGGAAGCTCATTCATGAGCACTCAGTAAATATTAGCTTTTGATATTAGCATAACTTTATACACAGACTATCCCAACCTATATTCATCGGAAATTGCATTTTCTTGTTGTCTCTCTACTTGTAGACCCTGTGATTCCTCCAGGGCAGGGACCAGATTTTCCCACTGTTGTATGGATCCTCAAGGCCTGGTACATACTAGGCCTTCAATATATGCTTGTTTTAGTGCACAAATGGGTGAATGAATGAGTGAATGAACTCCCAACAAATATAACATTTGAAAATGATTAGCAAAGTCTGAGCATTTAGCAGATTCTCAATGGGGCATGTGACTCAGAACGGGCTGGGAGGTGGCTACAAGCTTGGGCCAGGGGAGAGTAACCCCCACCCTGCATGGCCCTTGCTTGGGGCCTCCAGCACCAAGGCCAGCGAGCTCGGTGAAGGGCAGCAATCTGAGCTCAGTCCTGGGGCCTCAGAGGGCCTTTTGTGCGGACTGACATTTCGTGTCCAGATGTGAAATTCCTGGCCTCAGCACAAGGTTGAATGTGTTGGCTCTAATGAAGTATTTGCTGGAGCTCTTTTGCTGTCTGAACTCACACACCCTCCGATCAGCTTGTTTTGAGAACTGCAGTTTCAAGAAACAGCAACTCTATTTAGGAACCAAATCAAATGGGGAGGGTTGGAGCAGTGATGGAGGCAGGGTGTGGTTCCTCGCCCCTTCCAGGAAGGAAGGGCTGTCTCAGGGCAGGATTTAGAGAAAGAGGGAGATCGAAAAGAAGGATAAAGCCATAAAGGAAATCTGGAAAGGACCAATGCCTTCCTCACTACCCATTCACTTAATACAAGTGTTTGACTTTTCCGCATGCCAGGATCTGTCTGTTTTCAGACATCATTTTACTGGTTATGATCATCATGTATACATGCTTCTTCTGTTCTTTTTCACTTCATATTATATTGTGACATTGTCCCACATTGCTACACCTTAATATTTATATTTGTAATCTTATTCAGTTGTACTCCTTGCATGAAAAATACATTCAACTGTACTCCTTTAATTTAAAAATACACAGATAAATATATATGGGTTTTCCAGGTGGTTCAGTGATTAAGAATCCACCTGCCAATGCAGGAGCCCCAGGAGATGCAGATTGGATCCCTAGGTTGGGAAGATCCCATGGAGGGGAAAATGGCAACCTGCTCCAGTATTCTTGCCTGGAAAATCCTACGAAACAGAGGAGCCTGGCAGGCTACAGTCCAAAGGGTTTCAAAGAGTCAGACACGATTGAGTGACTGAGCATGGATAAATGTAGTTATTTTCTTTTGATGTAGAATACATTTCCATGAATTTTAATTGATTGAAGTGTTTTTAATGTTACCATGATAATTTTCTAAATTGTGAACCTACTAGGTGTACGATGGCACTATGTATGTATGTTTGTATGAAAGTATAGATTTTAACATAATCTCATCATTATCAGATATATATATATATATTGAATTGACCACAGTTTTATAATTTACACTCTGTTTATTAAGTGTTTAACCGTATACATGCATGCATGCTACGTCATTCAGTTGTGTCTGATTCTTTGTGACCCCTTGGACTGCAGCCTGCTAGGCTCTCTGTCCATGTGAGTCTCCAGGCAAGAATACTGGAGTGGGTTGCCATGCCCTCCTCCAAGGGATCTTCCCAACCCAGGGATTGAACCGGCGTCTCTTATGTCTCCTACACTGGCAGTAGCGTTCCTTACCACTAGCACCACCTGGGAAGCCCTTAACCATATACATACATGTGTAAATTACATACATGTGTAAATTACCGACGAGACTGGTAACTTTTCATGGGTTTAGCTGTTTGCTTTCTCCTTGGGGTTATTTCTTGGTGATCTTTGCATATTTACTTCTCGGACTTTAATAATCATACACACTGACTCTCCTATTAGAGCACATGTGATGCCAACTATTTCCTCATCTTTTTTCCTTCTAACCTCACTTTGTTTTGTTTCTGAAAAGCAGAAACAACTTTTTAGGTTCGATATGTATATATTTTTCTTTAACTTCTTCTCTTCCTCTGAACATGGAAGCTTATCAGGACACAAGACAAAATGGAAAATGAAGAAAATGACAGATTTTTAGAAGGTAAAATAGATAATACCTTCTTACTTTTACTCAGACCTTAGCACTTTCCATCCTCAGGGAGAGTTAGAGATTCAAAGCCGTACGTTTTCTCCTCACTTTATGGGTGAAGACTGTCCAGGGGCAGACTTGTTATGGGAGGAACCTACTTCCTTCTCTGCCTTCTACCTCTTGCCAGCTTGGGAGGGCCTTCGGTAGGACGGTTTTAAGCCCTGGCTCTGTAGCCAGTGGGGACTGAACGGCATGTAGCTGACCCATGTAAGGGTGTGGCAGGAAGAGGCTGACCTGTGGACTCACTATGTTGCTCGGGAAGGCTGTTCCAGTCTTGTGTATGAGGCCAGCTGTCTTGTGAAGGTGAAATGAAATATCAGAAGTCAAATGGTTGGCTTGGTGCCCAGCATAAAATAAACAAACACAAAAAGGAACTGATGATGAAACTCAGTGTTATAGTCATTCTTTACTATGGAACATCCATTCTCTATCACTGAACATTTACTATGTGGCAGCCCCTGCAGGTGACAGAGTGCTAAAGAATTCGCCTGCTGATGCAGGAGGTACAGGAGTCCCAGGTTCAATCCCTGGGTCGGGAAGATCTCCTGGAGGAGGAAATGGCAATCCACTCCAGTATCCTGCCTGGAAAATTCCATGGACATGGACATACATTCTGCCATGGTAGGTGGGCTACAGTCCATGGGGTTGCAAAGAGTCAGACATGACTAAGCACACACATGCACACACAAACGTACGGCCCCTGGGCCAAGCATTCTACACACATGGCCTCATTTAATCTTCTCAGCAGCACTAGGCAGTGGATGCAGTCATTATTCCCATTTCACAGATGATGAAAGTAAGGCTTCAAGCAACTAAGGCCACAAAAGTGGCAAAACTGGGATTCCACTCCAGGTCTGTGGCAGGCAGGCAAGGTGAGATAGAAGTGATGATGTTTTATGTGCTGTACAAATGGGGAGACTGGATATCAGAGAGTTTGGTGACCTGCCCAAAGCTGCACAGGAAATATGCGCAGCCCCTGGTTCTTGGAGCTGGGGGTCCGGAGACCAGGTCTGGTGCTGCCTCACTGCTAACATAGTGACGACCTCTGCTGGCAAAGTGCATACCGTGTGTCTGGTGTTCTGGAGTCTTCTTGGTCCTTATCAACCTAGGAGGAGATCCTGGAGAGAAGCTGGATGGGACCCAGGATGGCCTGAGTCTGAGGCTTTGGCTCTGGACACTCAGGCCTGCTGGTCATAGCTTTGCTTGTGGATTCACAGACGTGGGCCAGCACTGGGCTGGGAAACATCACGGCCTCCTTGTCCTTGCTCCACTGACCACCACATTGTTCTTCTCACAAGTGGTTGACATCCTTGGCCAGCTGAGTAGGGAAGGCTGAGAACTTTTCTTTTTTTTTTAATTTTCCAAATCTGCAGACTTTCTGAGGAGAGGCTGATTAAAAAAAAAAATCCTACTGTGAACTGTGTATACTCTTTTAGAAAGATGCTTCATTCAGGCAAGGTGGGACTCATGAGTGGGAACTGGTTGCAAGTAAAAGCCAGTTGTAATGGCTAACGTTGATGGAAAGCATTCTTTGTTGAAGGAACTGGGTTCAGTATTATCTAATGTGTGCTCCAGCGGCTCAAGAGTAGGTGGTTTTGTCAACCCTCCTTTAGAAGTTGCTTAGAGAGGATAGGTGACTTACCCCAGGCCACACAGCTAGGAAAGGATGGAGCTGGAATTCAAGCCAGTGCATGTGGGTGTGCTCAGTCATGTCTGACTCTTTGTGACCCTTTGTACTGTAGCCTGCCAGATTCCTCTGTCCAAGGAATTAATCCAGCTCCCAAATCCACACCCCTTAACCACTCTGCTCTCTGCCCACTGCCTTCCAGAGCCTTGCTGCCTGGTGGGGAGGCAGAGGGTAGGTGAGGCCCAGAGCATATTCCTGATAAATTTGCGTGCCTGCGGACCAGTCAAGGGCTGCTTAAAATTTGGCTGTGTTTCTGTTTCTCTCCTTTCCACTGATACTAGCAGCTCCTAGAGGGCTGGGTCCATGTCTGGCTGGACTTTGTGTCCTAACACGTGAGGGGCCTGCATGTGTCTGATGGAACTAGAGAACAGATGGGAAAGAAGGCAGAAAAGATAAATGGATACCCAGGTGTCTTTGCTGATTGGCAGTGGGATGTTTTTGGAAATGGTGAGATTTTAATGCAAACTTTAAAGAGGGGGATGGACCCATTTCCTTGACTTGTTTTAGAGCATATACTTTACTGCCAAGCACTGCTAGTCAGTTCTGGGTGACTCCTGGCTCTGCCCCTTCTAGCTCTGAGACTTTCAGCATGTGACTTGACTTTCCTCAATGTCCCCATCTGTAAATAGAGGCTGATATTAATTTATACTTCTTAGCAGGAGGGCTGAGAACATTAAATGAGCCTGTTTATATAAAACTGTAAATGACAGCTACTGTGATTTCTTCCTGGGAGAGTCAGTTTCACTCAAAGAGTTCGTTTTAGTAATTCAGGTGATAGGTACTTGGGGATTCATTATAACAGTCTCTCTACTTGTGTTGATGCTTGAAATAAGACATTTTAAAAACAAGTAATAGAAATTTGAGATTTTAGTTTTGTTTAGAAAACAAACACAGATGTATCGTTGAATAGAATGCAAAGTATACATGCAGTTTTAAAGTAAAAGATGAAAATAAAGGAATGGCTTAAAGCAGCCCCTTAGAATTACAATCTCAGTGAAGGCTACTCCTGATCTCACCAGGCCATCAATTTTTTCATCTTAAAAATGTTGAGACTAGTGATGCCTCCTTCCGAGTGCTTTGATTCAAGCAAGATGTGAGTGTGCTTTGTAAACTACAATTCGCCTTCCACATTCGACGATCTGTTCATTCATTCAGCATATTTCTTGAGGCTTTGCTAGGTGCTAGGTGCCAAACAAGGTGTGGAACACAGCCCTGCTCAACCTTCCATAGGATTCAGGATAGACCCTGGCATTCTACTGAGCTCAGCCTGGTCAGGTACAAATTCTGACTGCTACTTGGGCTTCAGTTTCCTTGTCTGTCAAATGGGGACAATCATGGTATAGTTCCTTCTTCTGCATTACGGTGAAGTTTGAATGGCGCTATAGAAGTGCCTAGCAGGGTCTAGCACAGAGCAAGTGCTTAATAAAAATTTATTACTACAGCCCACAGTGAGATTATAGCCTAGTGGAGCAGGCTCATAATAAACAAATATAAATGGCTTTAAAGTATACGTGTGCTGGGGAGAGATGATGTGGAGTGATAAGAATGGAGCAACAGGTGAGGCCAGGGAGGGCCTCTCCAAGGAGCTGACCTTTAAGGTGAGTCAGTCGGATGATGTAAAACAGGGCAGAGAGGGGGCAGAGGTAAGCAGAGGGTGAAGCAGGAAGATAGGTTTGCTGTAGGGTCACAGAAAGCTGGGCAGGTTGTGACCTGATCAAAAATCCCAGGGACATCCTAGACATTGTGGGTCTGCATGTTTTTTTCCCTCCATTTTTCAGCACCTGAAATGAGTGTGTTATTTTGACTAAGTCAGGATATTATACCGGTTTTCCAGCAGTTGGACGTGAAGTGTCTTGAGAAAGAGGCTTCTTGTTCTAATTGTCACAATGTGTCATCTGGGCTTAGAGGCCCAGAAACGGGAGAATGGGGCAGGGCTGTGACCAGGATGAGGCTGGCAGGGTAAGTGAGGCCATATCTGCAGAGCTTCATCGACCTGGGAAATAGGTTTGGGTTTGACCCTAATTCCAATGGGAAGGGCTTTGGAGGGAAGATATGGCCAGACAAGAAGTGGATCTCTACAGACTTCCCAACCATCTGTCAGACGGCTTCAGGAAGGTGAACTGAAGGGAGCACATGAGTAGCGCTGGAGGGCTGGGGGACCAAAGCTGTTGAGAGAGGAGGGGGTGGTCTGTGCCAGTGTGCGGATGCTGGCTGTGCAGAGAAGTGACGCTCATCACTTACTTGTTAACCAGGAAAATGGCCAAGGGAAAGTAAAAACCAAAGGGAGATGTGGAGAAGACGGCGGGGCTTAGGACAGTTGATAGCCACAGGCTATTTCTTTGTGAGCCCCCAAAGTCCTCAAGCACCCCCAGTTCCCCATCTCCTCACTCAAAGTGCCTGTGCTCAGCTCCCCTTGGCCTGGAGCTTGGTCCAGACTGAAGTTCCATCTCAAGCATACGGATCTGGAATTCTCCAATGAAAGGAGTGGGGATGAACAAATCTCAGAGGCTGGGACTAGAGGGAGGAGCAGGTGGAAGGGCCAGCGCTGGAGCAATGGGGTCACTTGTGTCAGCCCCAGCTGCTGCCTGGAGATGGTGGTGGTTGGGGGTGGCATGTTGTCTCAGAGCCAGGCACTGTTTGAGTCCCCAACAGCACTGTCTCCAACAACCTTCCTGCCATGTGAGGTGCCATCACTGTCTACATTTTACGGGGAGAGGTGGAGGCTCTGAGAAGGTCTGTAACTTTCCCAGGGTCACCCACGCTTGTCTGATGCCAGAGCCCTCACCAGCCAGTGACATCACAAGCTGCTTCCCGGACAAGGCAGCCTCCTCCCACAGCCCACTTGTAGAAGAGCTGCCGTTTTGTTTCGTTGCTAAGCAGCAGAGGCTTTGGAGTTTGGCTGTTACCCTGACATCTAAGGGACCTTGGCTGAGCTTCAAGGTGTTGAGACCCTGGAGCTGTATGAGGGTAGGGGTATGGGTGAATATTTGGGCATGGTTCTGGGGAGAAGAGCCACAACTCTCAGTTTCCCAAAAGGGTTTTGTGGCACCCTTTAATCCAAATAAAGATGAGGGACTCACTGGCCAAGAGTATACATTTTGGCTGTTGTGTTTCCTCCAGGCTTAGAACGGTGCCTGGTATATAGTAAAATCTCAGTCAATATCTATGAGATGAGTAACTGAAGGCCTATGGTTTTCAGAAGGCCTCCCTGGTGGCTTAAATGGTAAAGAATCCACCTGCAATGCAGGAAACCCCAGTTCGATCCCTGGGTTGGGAAGATGCCCTGGAGAAGGGGATGGCTGTCTACTCCAGTATTCTTGCTTGGAGAATTCCATGGAGAGAGAAGGCTGGTGGGCTGAAGTCCATGGGGTCTCAAAGAGCTGGACATATTGAGTGACTTAACACTTTCATGGCTTTGAGAACTGAAGGATATCTTCTCATGGGTTATTGGGCAAGACTCAAAAGCCCCCTAATGTAACCTCCCTGCTTTGCTAGTGAGAAAATCGGGGCTTAGAAATAAGATCCCACCAGGCCAAACTCAGGGACTTGGTGACCCAAAGATGAATCTCCTTTCTTCTCAGCCCAGTGCTTCTTACGTCTCTTTTCCAGGCAGATACTGTGATGACAAGTCTGCCACCAGGAAGAAAATGCACGATTGTGCAGACCCAGAGGGCACACCAGCCTGCCTCTATCTAGTGCAAATGCTCCTGGGATGGAGTTGAACCATCTGGTTAGGCGGCTGCTGAATCATGGGTGACCAGGCAGCACCATGATTAGGGAGACTTGGTTATTCAAGGGCTCTTCCTGGCATTTGAGGCTGTAGGTAGCTGGATCTGCTCAGATTTATCTTTGCACTGTGTGGAATGCTCTTGGCCCATTACAGGATTCTAGAAAGTTAGAGAGGCAGGATCCTTGGGGTCAAGATACCAAAGCATGGATATCATCATCTACACTGACAGACACTGTTAATCATTACTGAACTCCTTTGCACAGAGCTAGAAAGAGCCTCAGTTCTTCTACCACAGCTCCAGTCAGTCATGACCAATCAATCACAGAGGGAGCCGTCTCTTGCTGGGCCTTTAAAAAATTTATTTATTTATTTGGATGCACCGAGTCTCAGTTGGGGCATGCAGGGTCTTTTATTTGCAGCATATAAATTCTTATTTGTGGCATGTGGGATCTAGTTCCCTTACCAGGGATTGAACCCAGGCCCCCTGCATTGGAAATGGAGTGATTAGCCACTGGACTAACAGGGAAGTCCCTGGGCCCTTTGTAGAGGGGAACCTGGGGTGGGGTGGTGGGGTTGGAGTGGCAATTGAGCTGAGCTTGGAGGCAGGGGGCTGGAGTCTGGCCCCAGCTCTGTCTGTAATTGTGTGACTTTGAACCAGAGATTTAGTGTCTCAGAGCCCCAGTTTCCACTCCATTGTTGATTTATTTGACCATTTATTTATTTCTTCCACAAATATTTATTGTACACCTACTGTGAGCCAGGCACTAGACTGTGAGCCAGAGAAGATGAAAGAAGTAGTTTTTCTTTGTAACAGGAAACCTTCTGGCCCTAATAGTCTATATTTCCTTGCAGCTCTCGAGAAAGCTCTCCTGGCCATGCCATCATTTCAGTTTTCCTTCCCTGAGCCTTGTTTCACTGTGCAATGTCCCCCTTGGGATGTGTCTTCCTGAATGTTCCATTTTATTATGAACCAGGAGCTTGCAGAACCAGGGTTTGAGCAGTTCTGAGAATGCTGCTGGGAGAGTAACCACAGACGTTCATTCTCCTGTTTAAAATACTTACCCAAAATATTTGGATAACCCTTCATTACCTGAGCTGGCATTTCTAAAGTTTACATTGCAGGTTTGAGTGACTGTAATAGCGTGAGAGATCATTTCCTCTAGCCCTTGAATTTCTCTCCTGCAAGAGTCATGCAGCCGTCCACACTGTATACTTGAAGTGTGTTTTGGAATGTTAATGGAGGTACTGATTCACACCAGATGGGATGGAAATCCAAGGAAAATGATGTATAAACGGTACATGGTGATTCGGCTATGAGGCTAGATTTTTAAAATGTACTAAAGGTCAGAGGTCAAGAACCTGACACATGTCCAGGCTTTCCCCATGGGTTTCTATGTTGCCTTAGCTCATCTGACTCTTGCTCTTGTTATAAAGGAGTCATTTTTAGGATAGTTAGCTTATAGACAAAATTCTGGTGGCATATCATAAAATCCAAAGCAGCCTTTTACTGGAAACTTCCCACATAAAAGCTCAGATTTGGATGAGTGTCAGTGTTTCTCAAACTTAAAAAAAATTTTTTTCAGATAAACATTAAAAAAAAAAAGCCACTCACCCCCAAATCTTCTGTGTGTCTTTGCCAGCCAAGAAAAGTTTGCTTAGATCCATTCTATAATTTATGATACACAAAGAAGAGGCATTTTTGTGGTTCAGATTTGCAGATTAAATAATAAGAATTCCTATTTACTGCAACAGATGTAGCCCAGCCCTGTGCTGAGAGTTTTACATACATTATCTCCCATAATTATCCTACCGATGATTCTCAGCATTTTTACAGATGAAGAAACAGACTTAGGGAGGTGTGTCCCCAGGTCACCTGAAGTGGGCCGGGAGAGGCTCAGCCCAGATTTGGGCCCTGGTCTGGCTGACGCCCATGAACCACGCTCTTCTCCACTCTGCTTCCTCCAGTTGTATATCCTCTGTCCTGGGTCCCCAAGAGCGCACAGGACCAGCACCCTCCGTGGTAGGGTCCATCAGCAAATGTTTTGCAGTCTTGTCTCAGCTGGGTGGGCCCGGAGGACTCAGCCACCACCCTCTATCAGCCACAGCACACCTGTCCATGTGTCAAGCCCTTTCACAGTGGGCAGTGGGTGCAGGAGACAGACAGTGTATCCTGACTGTCCAGTGGAGTGGTTAGCTAGGTGAGCCACTGGGCTCTGGCTTCTACTTGCATGAATTAATATTAAAGGAGAGAGGGTATGTCTTCGTTTGGGTCAAAGAAAAAAGAAGGAGGCTATGGGTGGGAGATGTCTGTGGGCTGGTGAGTGAAAAGGATCTTGGAGAGGATGAGAAAGGTGAGGCCCTAAAGTTGAGGAGGCTGTTTTTCCTCAAGATTCAACTGTCTTGAAGTATCTGTTCCAGGCACAATGCCAGAGTCTGGGAGATACAAAGCCTATCCCCAGTGGTAGGCATGACCCACCTACCCTTGAGCTGCTCCAGCTGGAGGTGGAAATGGGCAGCCTGAAGTTGGAAAAACCTGAATTCTCCTCTCAGAGTTATGGTCTCAGCTCAGGAGCTTCTTGAGGTGGCCTTTCTGGGCCTCGGTTTTGTCATCTCTGCAATGGGTTAATAATGCTGAACCCTGAGTTGTGATAAGTGCTAGGATAGGAAGGCTTGGGGATTCAGGTGCAGAGTACAGGGGAGGGCTTTATGCTGTCTTGGAGGGCTTTTTGGAGGAAATGATATCTAAGCTGAGACCTGGAGGAGAAGAGGGGTTTACCTAGAAAAATGAGTGGAGAATGCGCTCCCAGTAGAGACATTGGCTTTTTGGAACCTGAGGACAGATCCGTGTGGCTGGAGTGGCCAGCATGAGGGCGGTGACTTAGCTCTGGCCAGGGTCTCTTTTTGGGACTCAAGTGTCCAACTGAGACCTGAAATTGACATTGGTAGAAGGGGGCATCATCACTGCCCCAGTGGCCCAGAGGGTGTAGAATAAACCGTATGGAGGCTGCTGTGGGAGGGGAGCTGGATGGGACTCACTGCCAAGCTGTTGTTACTGTTTAGTCACCAAGTTGTGTTCGACTCATTGCAACCCCATGAACTGCAGCACACCAGGCTTCCGTGCCCTTCACTATCTCGCGGAATTTGCTCAAACTCATGTTCACTGAGTCACTGATGCCATCCCACCATCTCATCCTCTGTCCCCCTCTTATCCTCCTGCCCTCAGTCTTTCCCAGCATCAGGGTCTTTTCGAATGAGTCAGCTCTTCGCATCAGGTGGCCATCGTATTGGAGCGTGAGCTTCAGCATCAGTTCTTCCAGTGAATATTCAGGGTTGATTTCCTTTAGGATAGACTGGTTTGATCTCCTTGCAGTCCAAGGAACTCCATGCAGCCAAGTAACCTCTCATAAATCTGGACATTCTCTGAAATGTCTGGGGAAGCCCCCAGGAGTCAGTGTAACATCCCAAAGGTGGGCTTGGTCCTTCCAGCCAGGTGAAGCCTGGTGTGTTCTGATTTCACTGAGTCAGTCCATCTACCGTTGAGCATTTGTTGAGTGTTCACCATGCCAGGCACTGCTCTGGGCACTGAAATACAGAGGTGAGCACCTCGGTCCAACATCCTGTCTTCATAGACCTTCCTTCCCTCCTATTTGGGAGGAGGCAGCTGCTTACACGGAGTGGCCTGGGAAGGTGGCAGTTCCCAAAGTCAGTGAGGGAGCAGGGCCCATGACTCTCTTGGGGAATGTGGCCAAGGGGGAACAGAGGCCCCAAGAGGGGGCCAGATTTGGGGTGTTCAGATGGGCTGGGTGTGTGTTTTGGTTTGAAGGAGGGGAGAGCTGAAGGAGTGAGAGTCAAGAGGTGTTGAGAGGTTAGTTCTTGTCGGCTCTAGTGGCAACAGAAGGGTAATGGCTCTCGTTCTGGCAGCTGTTGGGGAAGAGACCATGGGCATCAAGGGGAGGGAGGGCAGAGGAGGCCCTCCTGATGTCCAGTGGCAAGAGATGGACCTGGTGGTCCAGTGGTTAAGACTTCACCTTCCAATGCAGAGGGTGTGGGTTCATCCCTGGCTGGGGAGAAAAGAGCCCATGTGCCTCACGGCCAAAGCAACCAAAGCATAAGGCAGAAGCAGTGTTCTAACAAGTTCAATAAAGACTTTTAAAATGGTTCACATTTAAAAAGAGAGAGAGAGAGAGCTGGACTTGGCCTTGAATCCAGCTCTTCTGCTCATGGCCAGAGGAAGCCGAGCAGGTGCCTCAGCCTTTGTATGCTTCCATGTTCTGGAAAACGGCGAGGGCCACCTCCACGATTAGGTGAGACCAAGCCCAGCACCTGGCTTGCTGAGCATGCTCACCAGGGCGATTCCTATTTACCGTGATTATTATTAAAGCCACAAGAGGGCAAGCCCAAGGCAGCGTGTGCCTTGCCTTTCATACTCCCTGAAAATCAAAACAGTCCGCTCTCTGCCCACAGCGCAGGCCTGCGTGTCATCGGCCATCTTCCTCACTTGCTTTGCTGTCACTGGCTGGGGGTCAGCAGAGAGGGCAGATGATGCCCAAGGCCTTTCCACAGCAGGTGACAGGAGGCTGGGAGCTGGGGGCCGCCTGCTGCTTCTGACAGCTCATTGTCTCAGCAAGCAAGCTGCTTTGATAAGGAGAGGGTGCTCTCTGGATTCAGACAGGGTGCTCATTGGAAAAAACCCTGACGCTGGGAAAGATTGAAGGCAGGAGAAGGAGGTGACAGAGGATGAGATGGTTGGATGGTATCACCGACTCAAAGGGCATGGGTTTGAGCAAACTCTAGGAGATAGTGAAGGACAGGGAAGCCTGGTGTGCTGCAGTTCCTGGGGTCACAAAGAGTCAGACATGACTTAGCGACTGAACAACAACAGAATCCCAGTATAAGAGAGGCAGAGGTGAGTGGGAGAGATTGAAAGAGGTCACAGGAGAAAAATGGACCTGGAGAGGTGAGCAGGGCAAACTGATTCCTAAAGAATGGACTGAGGGGGCAGGACAGGACCTAGGGGTCCGACCATTGCGGGGAGCCCTGCAGGCCCATAGACAGTGAGAAATGATGGGTCCTGGACTAGGAGGTGGCCGTGAGGACAAAAGGAGATTTCTAAGGTCAACTAGGCAACACTTGACTTGGAGACTGAACAAACTTGGATGGACACAGAGGGACCCATGAAAACTGATACCCAGGTGTGTGGCCTGGCAACTGGTAGGTGGTGCTGCCTTTACTGAGCCCCAGCACCTGGGAGTGAGGGCAGCAGAGGATGAATTGGGCTTTGGTGGAGTGGGAAGGGCCTGGAGGCACCCTGGGGAGACTCTCAGGAGGTCTGGAACCCTGAAGGAAGGTGCAGCCCTAGGTGTGAAGGTGAGAGTCTGGAGGTAAACGGAGGAGCATCCTGAGTGCTGAACTGCGTGGGCAGCAGACAGTGTCGGACTCTTTGCAACCCCATGGACTATAGCCTGCCAGGCTCCTCTGTCCATGGGATTTCCCAGGCAAGAATACTGGAGTGGGTTGCCATTGCCTTCTCCAGGGGATCTTCCCGACTGAGGGATCAAATCTGAGTCCCCTGCGTTGTAGGTGGATTCTTTATCCCAGAGCGACTGAGGAAGCCCAGCAGACAGTGTAGAGGGAGGAGAAAAAAGAGAGGTGTGCGAATTTAGAATACCATGGGAGCCTGGGGGTGGGGGCAGTGTCCTAGCTTTCCTTGGACTGATAGCTTTGGACTGGGACCTTGAAGGATGTCTGGATATGTGCAGGTGGAAGAGGGAAGTGAATGGGGTGCCAAACAGAGATAGAGGCAGCTTGTGGCCATGGCCGAGGAAGGCTGGTGGAGGAGTCTTTAGAGACTACTGAAGGGGAAGTTTGGGCCTCCTATGGTGAAAGGTGTTGAATGTCTCTCTCAAGAGTTAGGGTTTTTCCCTGTGGAAGAGGGGAGCCCAGCATGATTTTGAGCACAAGAGAGACTCAGTCAGAACCATGTTTAATAGAAAGCTCTTTCTGGCATCACTGCCCAGGCATGTGTCCATGTGACACTGATGCTCAGTGGAGAGAGGGCTGAGGGCTGCCCTTGCCCTCTCATGTTCTAACTTAGGGAGCCTCAGCCTGGCCATCTTTGCGAAATGGGGACATATGAGCAGAACAGGAAGGCAGCTGTAGGATTGATGTAGGGCCAGTGGCAGCCCTTCCGCTCTTCGTCCTGAGCCTGGTTGTCTAGGCTGTCACCGTAACAGCTGCTTCAACCCTTTTTCTCACCCGCATTTGGGTGTTACAGTCTCCTGGCCTCCAGATTATCTCTTGGGTCTGAGCTGGTGGGGCGTTGTCTCAGCAAGCAAGCTGCCTTGGTAGGGAGAGGGTTCTCTGGGGGAAGGGAGCCCCCTTCCGTATGCTCCTACTGCCCACTGCCCTGCCCAGCTGGCCTTTGTCCACTTTTTAAGAAGCTTCTGATTTAATAATATCTAATATTTATTGGACTGCTTATCATGCGCCAGACTCCAAGTGAAACATATTAAATGCATCATCTCATCTAGTCCTCTTCAGTCTTAAGGAGTGGGTTCTCCTGTTGCACCCATTTCACAGATAAAAATACTGAGGCTCTGAGAGGTTAACTAACTTTCCTGTGGTTTCATACACAGCCGGAGACTATACATTTGGGTTTTTAAAATTAATTATTTACTTACTTCTTGGCTGCATCGGGTCTTGATTGTTGCGCAGTGCTCTAGCTTCTCATTGCTGTGGCTCCTCTTATTGCAGAGCACAGGTTCTAGGGCTTGCCGGCTCAATAGTTGTGGTGCACAGGCTAAGTGCCTCCTGACATGCGGGATCTTCCTGGACCAGGGGTTGAACCTGTATCCCATGGCAGATGGATTCCCAACCACTGGACCCCTAAAGAAGCCTGAGATTTTTAATGTACACAGATAGATGGTAAGTTCATCCTTGTAACTCATCACGCTACCATTACTTTCTAAGCAGACCCTGGTCTCCAGGGTCTCCCTGTAGCCCTCTGCCTACCCCATCCTCCATCAGTCGAGTGCATGATGACTAAAGGCTAAGTGCCCTTTGGGAGCTGTGTCCCATCTCAGGGCGGAGAAGCTGGTGGTTTTGACCTGGGTGGGATTCCTGCCTGGGCAGTTACTTGCTATGTGTGTTATTGGAATCATCACTTAACACCGTCAAATCTGTTTCCTTATCTGCAAAATGGGGATCTCTGATCCCGACCTCTCGGAGTTTTCCAGAGAAAATGAGATAAGGCTCTTAAGGGCTTAGCATAGTGTCAGGCACTAGGGGAAGGATCCAGTAGCTGTGGTTGCCTCTTTGCATAGCGGACTCAAAAGCCACCTGGCCAGGATCAAACAGGTGCGGGTGGCGCGTGTGTGGAGCCAGAGGATAGGGAGCATGAATCTGACTCGCAGTCCCTGAATTATTAATGTCGTTATTCTCAGATTGTAAGGAGGGCCCGGGCGGAGCCCATATATGGAAGATTCGCGGTTCAGCCTCTGCAGCAGGCGCCTCCTGCTTCCGAGTTGCCATGGAGTCCGGCAGGTGGCCTGGAGGCTGATGCCCGCGGCGATGCCCAGAGCACGGTCCGCGCACTGGTCCTCCGCCTGCGGCCTGAGCGCTGGCGGCGCTGGGTTCCTCCTTCGCGCGGATCCTTGACTGTTCCTCTGGGACCCTGGGGAAGCGGGCGTCCTCTGGAGAGTGGGGTGCCTGTGCGGTGCTTGGTGCAGGACTTCACACCCTTCTGTTCCAAAGGCCGGACGCGCCGCGGGGTCAAAGGGACCTGCCATTCAGTCCCTGCCGCTCGCCCATCAGAGAGCCCAGCGCGCGCCTGCATCCGGCCAGCTGGCAAGACACCGGCCCGGGGAGCGCCCATCACCCCGGGCGCGGCCGCCTCAGGGGCCAGGCCCCGGAAAGGAGGGGCCCGGTTAGGCGCGGCGGGTCCGGGCGGGAGGACCCCGGGCTCTCTGGCGGGGCCGGACGCCGCGCCTTCTTTCCCCAGCGGGCCGGCGGGGCGGGGGCGGGGCGGGGCGCGGGGCGGACCCGGGAGGAGCGCGGGGAGGAGCTCGAGCTGCGGCGGCGGCCTCGTCAGACCCGTGCTCCCGCTGCCCGGCTGCAGAGTCCCGGCCCGAGCGCCGCCGAGAGCACGCACCGGGACCTGCACGGGCTCGGGCGCCGCGCCGGGGGCTCCTCTCGCGGGCGGGGGGCTGCGCGACCATGGCGGACAAGGAGGCCGGCGGCGGCGACCCGGGGTCCCGAGGTGAGTGCGCGGCGCGGGGTCCTGGGGTGCAGCGGGGCGGGCCGGGGGAGGGAAGGGGCGCGATCGGCCCGGCACCCCGCAGCCCCATCGCGGGTCGCGGGAGAGTAGGCGGCCCGTCCCTGCCTTCCCCAGCCCCCTTCCCTCTCAGGGGCAGGGGGCAGCACCGCGGCGGGGCCGGGAGTCCGGCGGGGGCGGGGGGAACTAGAAGGTGGCCCGCCCGTCACGTGCTCCGCTCCGCGCTGGGGTGCGGACACTGCGGCGAGGACCGCAGCCCCCTCCCGGACACCTCGCTGCCCCCGCCGCGGGATGTCGCCTCCTGCGGGGCCCAGTGCGAGTCTGGAAGAGCATCGTCTCCCTGTCCATCCCCTGAATGCTCTGCGAGGGACGCCCGCGCTGGCCATTTAAACGGCCGGCCTCGGGTGATACGGTGTCCCCGGCCGCTCATTTTCGTGATTCGGCGAGGCGGGGGTGGGAACCAGCGGGAGTCAGAGATTTGGACCTGTTCTCTCACCCCGCCGAGGCCGGGAGCGGCGCGCCCCGAGTGCGGGCTGTAGTTCCGGGCCCTGCTGCAGCCCATTCTCAACCGCCGCCCATCCCCCGGGGATTCTCGGGGCAGAGGAGGAGCGACGCGGCCACCTCTAGCCCGGGATTGCGGCGAGGAGACTGCACCCGGTGCAGAGGACAGACGCTCGCATTTCGCAAATGTGCCAGGGCTGCTTTCTTGGGGAAGCGTGGCTCAGGCTCAGAAAGTGAGGGGAGGGAGGGCGGGTAAGGAGAGAGACGGGACCTGGAAGCAGGGGCAAGCAGAAGTGCACCTCTTGGAGCCCAGAGCTATAAACCAGGGCTTCGCCAGTAGAGGAGACGGGCTGGCCAGGATTGCGGGTCCCAAGTGGGGAAAGTTGGGCACAAGGAGGCTGCCGCGCGTTCCTGACCTGCAAAGCCTCAGCAGGAGCAGCTGCAGGATGGGGAGCGTAGCCCGGCGGCTGCTTCCGGAGCGACTAGGCAAGCCTCTTAGCACGGATGAAATCGAAATGCCCGAGGCATAAGAGAAAATGCATCCAGGGGAGGAGCGACCGGCTCTGCGGGGACCCCACTACAGCTGGGGAAACTGAGGCAGGGGTCAGCACAACCGCCCCGAGAAGTGTCCTCCCGGCCTTGGGGTCTGTGGCGGTGTCCCCCGCCCTCTGCTGCGCTCGGAGCCGCACCTGCCCCCTCCCCAGCCCATTGTTCCTGCGGATCTGGGAGGTGCCTCCCAACTCGGCACTGCAGTGGTGGGGGAGCGCTGGGGGAGGGAGATCCTGACACCGTTCACTCCCGGGAGGGACGTGGAGAGTCCAGGCGGGGCCCAAGCGCAGCATCCCGAATCTGCCCCCCACCCCTCCTCTTCCTGGGGAGGAGGTGACAAACGCCCGCAGTGGGCTGGAGGATGTCTTTTGTCTGAACATCACTCAGCAACTGGTTTGATTTATCTTTTCCCCACCCGTTTCCTTTAATTTGGAGGAAAAAAAAAAAGGATGAAAGGGATGGACATCAGAAAGGCTAAGGATTGCTAAAGCTTAAGTTAGGGAACCAGCTTCTTGCTTTTCCTGCTAGAAGAGTGAATGGCTGTACCCAATGCAAGGTGGGCCATAGGGCTTGTCAATCAGAGAGTGAGCAGAAATGTGCACTAACCTCCCCCACCCCCACTCTGTCTGGTAAAAATGGAATTTAGCACCCTTATCCTGCACATGGGCTTCCCAAGTGGTGGTAGAGGTAAAAACCCACTTGCTAATGCATAAGAAGTAAGACTCAGGGTTCTATACCCGCATCGGGAAGATCTGGAGGAGGGCATGGCAACCCACTCCAGTATTCTTGGCTGGAGAATTCTATGGAGGGAGGAGCCTGGTGGGCTACAGTGCATGGGGTCACAGAGAGTCGGGACACAATTGAAGCAACTTAGCACACATCCTGCACACACACACACACACACACACACACACACACGGGCACTGTGTAGTTGTCTCTCCTCCCCATCCAAGATATGGATTCATGCTGGGTGTGCTGGGCCACCTGCCACTGCTGCCTGCCTGTTCTAGAGTGTCTTTACTTTCAGGGCTCTGCGGTTCAAAGTGCACGGTGACAATTCCAGGCACATGGACTTGGGATACAGAAAGAGTGTCCCTGGTAGCTCCCTGCTTCTCTCTGACCTCCACCCCTTCATCTATAAAATGAGAGATATTAATAGTATCTCATAAGAGCAAAGCCTGCTTAGCCACCACCTGACACATCTATTCCTAAGGCTTCCTCACTGCATATTCTGTGCTGGGCAATGAACATGTGTTATTTTATTTTTTGAAGCTGCCCCAGAAACATGTGACCAGCATTGCCCTTTTACTGGGTAGGCAATCTAAGCCTAGGTAGAATGATTTATCCAAGGTCACACATCTAATAAGTATTGATTTGGACCCAAGCTGTCTGATTCCAGGGCTCCAGCTCTTCACCACCATCCTGTATAGCCCCTGTGGACCAGTGATTACCATTCTGTTAGGGACATAAAGATGATTGTTCTTCAGGGGATTATTTCAAGGTTTCTTTTGGTGCCAGAGGCATCAAAGTAGTTGGGACCTGTGAGCAGTAGGAGCCCTGGGTGGTGGGGTATGCTAGAAAGGCTGGCCATAAAGTTTTTACCAATAAATCAAGTGGGAATGGTGGTGGGAGGTGCCTGTGAAACAAGTGTGTCAGATTGGTAGTAACTGAAGCTGGGTGGTGGGTACATGACCATTCATTGCTATTCTGTTTGCTTTGTATGTGCTTGCAAATTTCCTTAATAGAACATTTAAATTAGTTAATTTATAAAATCAGAAGGGCCACCCTTTAACCCCTGGAGCTTTGGACCGAAAACGTTGAGATGACCTTCAGTCTTGCCCCCGCCAAGAACTGAGCTGGTTGACACTTGGAGCCCTAGAAGGATGAGATGAGATGCAGCAGGGCGGGGGGTGACTGAGGCTGGATTAGCTCCTGTGGTGACCGAGTCAAGCCTAGATGTGGTCAGTGGAAACCAGGTAGTTGGCTCCAGGCTCAGGGAGAGGGTAAGAAAATGCACAGTCAGCAGGGGTTTTGCCAGGGTTGGAGGTAACTCTGAAGGTGGTGCTTTGGACTTTGGAGATGGGATTCTAACTGTTTGCAACCCCATGGACTGTAGCCCGCCAGACTCCTCTGTCCATGAGATTTCCCAGGCAAGAACACTAGAGTGGTTACCATTCCCTTCTCCAGGGTATCTTCCTGAGGCAGGGATGGAATCCTGGTCTTCTGTATTGCAGGCAGATTCTTTACTGTCTGAGCCGCCAGGGAATCCCACCATCCTGACTGGTAATCATAATAAAAGTAACCATTTAAAGTAATGATGTTTACTGAGGACTTAGTTTATTCTAAAATCTAAGAGTATCGAATTATCTTATTTAGCCCTGATCACATTTGTTATTGCTTCCCTGGTGGCACTCAGTGGTAAAGAATCTGCCTGCCAGTGTAGGAGATGCAGGAGACTCAGGTTGGATCCCTGGGTTGGGAAGATCCCCTGGAGAAGGGAATGACTATCCACTCCAGTATTCTTGCCTGGGAAATTCCATGGACAGAGGAGCCTGGTGGGTTATAGTCCATGGGGTCGTAAAGAGTCAGGCACTGTATGGAGACAGTAACCTGGAAACTTACATTCAGTTCAGTTCAGTTCAGTTCAGTCGCTCAGTCGTGTCCGACGGGAATTTGCTGTATGTCTCAGGAAACTCAAACAGGGTCTCTATATTAACCTTGAGGGGTAGGATGGGGAGGGGGACGGGAGGGAGGCTCAAAAGGGAGGGGATATATGTATACCTATCTGATTCATGTTGAGGTTTGACAGAAAACAACAAAATTCTGTAAAACAATTATCCTTCAATTAAAAAATAAACTTAAAAAAAAAGTCCCAATACAACTGAGCGATTGAGGACACACACACATTTGTTATTGGATGAATGACTCTACGAGGGGCCCTTTTCCCCCAATCTGCTGAGGAGAAAGCTGCCAGCTTGGCGTGGCACAGTTGGAAATGGGCAGAGTGAGGGTCAGGAGGTGGAATCCCAGCACATGCAGGGGCCTCAGGGGACTGTGCTGAGTGTCTGGGAGAGTGAGTATGTGACTAATAGAGTGTGACCAGTCTCTCCACTTTCCTGTGGTCACTAAACTACAGGTAGACGTGGAAGCTGCTGGCTGTGGCTCCCAGAGGAGCTGAGAAAAGGTTGAAGTGATGCTCTGGGTATCATTAGGTAGGGCTGTAGTCACGGGATTCACATCCATGTCCATACCTGCCTGGCAGCTGTGTCCCCTGTCAGTATGATGTACCCCTTGTGCATGGTTGCCAAACCCCCTCCTGCGTTTCCCAGAGCCCTGTCCCCTCCTTTGGCCCTCATGCAGTACCCCCTGTCTGGAACATCCTCACTTTTCTCTAGCAAACTCCTGCTCATCCTTTAAAACTCAGTTCAGGTAGCACTTCTCAGGAAGCCTTCCTAGACTCCTCCTTCTGGGTGAGATTCCACCTGTGTGGTCCAGAGCCTTTGGTACTAAACTAACCCTTGGTGATCCCAACTCATGTTCAGTTTTATATGTGAATATTCCAGTGACTTCCCCAACAGCCCTGTGTGTGCATGCTAAGTCACTTCAGTCGTGTCCGACTCTTTGCGACACTATGGACTGTGTCCTGCCAGACTCCTCTGTCCATGGAATTTTCCAGGCAAGAATACTGGAGTGGGTTGCCATACCCTCCTCCAGGGGATCTTCCCGACCTAGGGAAGCCCAACAGCCTTATGAGGTTGGAGAGTGTTATTATTAACCCATTTTGTTGATGAGGCAGTTGAGGCCTTTGAGGAACTTGGTATCTTGAATGCTAGAGTTGGAGCCTAAAAGCTTGTGCTCTTTCTCTCAGTCCCTTTTCTCTCAACATGGGCAGGGACTATGCCTTTCATTTCCATACTTTTAGGAAGGGTTCCGGTCCCACCACTTCATGGCAAATAGATGGGGAAACAGTGGAAACAGTAGCTGACTTTATTTTGAGGGGCTCCAAAATCACTGCTCTGGGTATCATTAGGTATCATTAGATGGTGACTGCAGCCATGAAATTAAAAGACGCTTACTCCTTGGAAGGAAATTTAGGACCAACCTAGACAGCATATTAAAAAGCAGAGACATTGCTAACAAAGGTCCCTCTAGTCAAGGCTATGGTTTTTCCAGTAGTCATTATATGGATGTGAGAGTTGGACTATAAAGAAAGCTGAGCCCTGAATAATTGATCCTTCTGAACTGTGGTGTTGGAGAAGACTCTTGAGAATCCTTTGGATTGCAACGTGGTCCAACCAGTCCATCCTAAAGGAGATCAGTCCTGAGTATTCTTTGGAAGGACTGATGTTGAAGCTGAAACTCCAATACTTTGGCCACCTGATTCGAAGAACTGACTCATTTGAAAAGACCTTGATGCTGGGAAAGATTGAAGGCAAGAGGAGAAGGGGACAACAGAGGATGAGATGGTTGGATGGCATCACCGACTCAATGGACATGAGTTTGAGTAGACTCCGGGAGTTGGTGATGGACAGGGAGGCCTGTCGTGCTGCAGTCCATGGGGTCGCAAAGAGTCAGACACGACTGAGCTACTGAACTGAACTGAGGAAGGGCATACGGTAACAGTAGGCACTCAATAAATGTCCTACTGTGTGTCGAGTGCGTCTCTGTCAGCAAGCTGTGAGGGAGCACCGCAGTAGGGAATGGCATCTACAGTCCTGCCCACCCGCGAGGGGGGTCAGAACTCAGATGCTCAGCAGGGGCGGGCGGGGAGGGAGGCGGGTGGGGCTCTGTCAACCCTGGGGGTGCGACTTGTTCCAACAAGGCTGTGGTGACCTCATCTTGTGGGGGCGAAATTGCTCTCCTCACACAAATAGGCCTCTTGGTAAGGGAGAAGTCTTTATTATCGCAGCGCATAATTAGAATGGCAGGGAGGAACCAGAGCTTTAATGAATGAGCAGCATCTGGCCGGGAGCACTCGCCTCCCACCCGGGTCTGGGCCTTGCCAGGAGAGCAGGGTGGGCCAACGAGATGATCTGGAAGAGCAAGTCCTGCTCAGAAATGACCCTGACCCCACCGCAACGGACTGGACTCTGTAAATCCTCCCACATACCTTTTATTGCAAATAAGTCCCAGTCCCCGCTCTTGGTCAGATGTACCCTAGAAGTGCAGAGGGCTGGAGGAGCAAAGTGGCTTTGGAGCCCTAAGACTCCGGGTTCGTTCCACCTCAGCTTTCCTTGCCTGGTCAGTGAAAGGGGCGCATGATGCCTGCTGGCTCTGTTATGGAAATAGTGAAGATCATGGGTAGGCAGAAAGCTCTTTTGAATACCTTTCAATACCTTTCTCAGCTCTGCAGATTCCATTGCTGGGGAGCAAGAATGAGGGCAGCTGTCATCCAGGGTTGGTCTGGAATAGGTGGTGTCAGGAGCCACACTTTTCGGCCACTGGACACTCCCTGGTGTTAGTTACCATGGGTGGTTCTCTATCCAGGCTTCCTGTTAGAAGAACTTGGAGAGTGTTTTAAAATTCCTGGTGCCTTAGTCCTGATGCCCATCCTGGAAACTATTCTATCCAGACCTCTTTGGGGGAGCAGACACGTTTGAGAATCAGTGAGTTTTCACATGTCTGCATTTCAGACTTGGGACTTCAGCACGTGGTGGGAGGAGAGCAGAGAGCAGCTGACACGGTCCACTCCCCAGTGCTGGACTGTCTGAGTCAGCAGGGAGTTTTTAGCACCAGCCCTGTGTTAAATACTTCACTTTTATCATCTCACTTAATCCTCATAAGTTCTCCATCAAGTGGGTGGTTTTACACAAGGGGAAACTAAGGCTGAATCTAATTAAGTGCTTCCTCCTCTCTGTGACCTTGTTCTTGTGGGTGTTGCTAGAAGAGAACTCAGCCTCTCAGAAAAGCCTCCTTAGACACCTCCTGTCCTCAGGGAACTGTTTCTCAGTCTTCAGTCACTTGTGTGTGTTGTTGTGAGTGTGGGCTCATTGGTGTCAACTCTTTGCGACCCTGTGGACTGTAGCCTGCCAGGCTCCTCTGTCCGTGGGATTTCCCAGGCAAGAATACAGGAGTGGGTTGCCATTTTCTTCTCTGTCGGCCACTTGAGGTTCTCTGTTTTTGATTACACCATGTGTACTGACTGCCCAAACTGTAATGTACTGTATGATTATTTAAAAAATTGACCTACTGTTTTTTAAATGCACTTATAAGAGTCTTATTTATATCACTTCCACAATAGAAAACTTGTATCACTTGCCATAAACAGAAGGTAAAGGGAAAGTGAAAGCGGCTCAGTCGTGTCTGACTCTTTGTGACCCCTTGGCCTATACAGTCCATGGAATTCTCCAGGACAGAATACTGGAGTGGGTAGCTGTTCCCTTCTCCAGGACATCTTCCCAACCCAGGGATTGAACCCAGGTCTCCTGCATTGCAGGTGGGTTCTTTACCAGCTGAGCACCAGGGAAGCCCAAGAATACTGGAGTGTGTAGCCTATCCCTTCTCTAGAAGATCTTCCCAACTCAGGAAATTGAACCGGGGTCTCCCTGCATTGCAGGAGGAGTCTTTACCAACTGAGCTATCAAGGAATCCTAACCATAGCCCAAATGGTTAGGGCTATGGGACCTACACAGAGTTAATAAACTTAGGCAGATGCTGCTGCCGGGAGAAGGTTTTGTGCTAAGACTGTGCTCTGGGGGCAGATGGAGACTAGAGAGTTTTACAGGCGGTCAAGGACATGGGGTCATTAGACTCTTTCATAGAATCAGACTCACGAGGAGCTTGAACAGGATGAGAAGAGCTTTAGGAATCACCTGGGGTGGGGTCATTAGAATTCTCATTCCTGGACTTCCTGAAATTAGGCCCACCAGGGAAATAGGGCCTGGGGATATGTTTGCACAGCCCATCAGTAAGTCTCATAATTGGGTGAGAATTAGTGTCAAATGTGACTGCCTGGTCCCTGGCCACCAGGGGAATTGGGGCCCTCCCTTGGAGTTGGTGGGGAGGGGGTTGTCTCTGCACTGGAGTATATGGCTCTGGGTTGGCCAGTGGGAAAGAGAGAATGTTCCAGTGGGAATTTACAAGGGAAGTCACCTTGGATTCTAATCCTAGCTTCACTGTGTACCAGTAGTGGAATGCTGGGCAAGTTTCTTACTCCCCCTCCCACCTCCAGTTTCCACATCTGTAAAATGGGAATAACCTTTGTGCCTACTCCAGAGTGGATTTTATTTACTCCTGTAACCCCTGCTAAGTGCTGAGTATACTTCCTGACTCATGGTGAGTGTTTGCTGTTGTTCACTATTATGAATCCTGTGGATGGAGCATGGGCAGTTATCAGAGGCTGAGTTTCACCCAGGAGGTTCAGAGGAAAAGGAGGGCTGAGAAAGGGTACTGCCACGATCTCAGTGCTGGGAAGGAGCAGACCTAGTCTGAGGCCCAGGCAGTGTGGCTTCTTGTCCAGAAGGCCCGCAACTTTGGAGGAGACTTTGGTGTCTCCACCACGACATTGGTGTCTCAGGATGCTGGCTGTTTGGTTTCTACTTGGTCCTTTACCAAGGCTCTGAGCTCCACATGGGTTTCTGACTGGGTCACCAATGAGGAAAGCAGTCTCTTTGTATCCAGGACTCTATCCAGGGCTCCCCAGCCTCCGCCTCCAGATGGACTTCCAGACCACCATTGGACACGCTTGGCCCACTGTGCTGATGCCCCAAGTCTGGAGCTTTGCACATTCTGCTCTGGGCTCTGCCAGGACCACGCTCCTCTTCCAGCTTTGACCTAGTCTTGGTAGCTGTGATGTCAGGAAGGGTCAATGGCTGCTCCACAGCACCCTTTCTGGGGAACAGTGCTGGGGAACAGCAGCTTATTCGCCTTGTTTTTAGTCTACTGATGCTTTTGATCTGTGGTGCTGGAGAAGACTCTTGAGAGTCCCTTGGACTACAAGGAGATCCAACCAGTCAATCTTAAAGGAAATCAACCCTGAATACTATTTGGAAGGACTAATGCTGAAGCTGAAGCTCCAATACTTTGGCTACCTGATGTGGAGAACTGACTCCTTGAAAAAGACCCTGATGCTGGAAAAGACTGAAGGCAGGAGGAGAAGGGGACGACAGAGGATGAGATGGTTGGATGGCATCACTGATTCGATGGACATGAGTTTAAGCAAGCTCTGGGAGTTGGTGATGAACAGGGAAGCCCGGAGTGCTGCAGTTCATGGGGTCGCGAAGAGTCAGACATGACTTGGCAACTGAACCAACAATAACGACAACATCTTTAGGGTCACCATGTGTCCAGGTTTGCCGGGACAGTTCCTGTCTATGCCTCTTGTCAGTGACAGTATTAATAATGACTCCATTCACTTTCTGAGTATCTCAGTTTGGAAGATGAATTATGTGATTGTATCACTTATCCCCATCCTTTTCTCAGCCACCTGGACCTCAAGTGGGATGAGGAAGGCAGGAGGGTGTGTGGTTAACTCTGTGCTTTGGCCTCTGACACTTCTGGCTTCAGATGTGTTTAACATCTGGGTGTAACATTGCTGGGCCTCAGTTTCTTCTGCTGAAAACAAGGATGATTAATAATTCTGCTCCATTGGGGTGCTGTGACAATTGGGGTGCTATGAGAGATAATATGTCCAGGGTGGGGGCTCAGGAAGTGGCTACAATTGATTATTATTATTGTTGGTTTGATTGGGGAGATGTAATGGCTAAACATGGGATCTGGAGCCTGACCGCCTGGTTTCATCTCCGGGCCGCTGTCATGTGGCCCTAGCAAGTGGGACTTCCCTGGTGGCTCAGATGGTAAAGAATCTGCCTTCAGTGCAGGAGATGACTTCAATCCCTGGGTCAGGAAGATCCCCTGTAGAAGGGAATGGATACCCACTCCCATATTCTTGCCTGGAGAATTCCATGCACAGAGGAGGCTGGCAGGTTACAGTCCATGGGGTGACAAAGAGTCAGACACAACTGAGGGACTAACACACACAGCAAGTTACATAACCTCTTAAAGGCTCAATTTTCTCATCTGTGAAATATAGATTAACTTCATATGGTTTTTGTAAGGATTAAATGGGTTTATACAAGAAAAGTACTTAAAGCTGACCACAAAGTAGACACTAAATTAATATTAGCTATTATTATTAGCTGTTATTGTCATTATGAATAATAGTTCCAAGTTACATTCCTGTAGCCCAGAAGAATTATCCAATGTATTTGTTTCCTATTGCCATCGTAAAAATGACCACAAAAGCAGTGGCACAGAACAACAAAACTGTATTATCTTATAGTCTGGAGGTTGGAAGTCATTCCAAAGTGGGTCTCATTGGTCTAAAATCAGGGTGTTGTCAGAGCTGTGTTCTTGTGGAGGCTCTAGGGGAGAACACACTTCCTTGCGTTTTTAGCTCTAGAGGTCACCTGCATTCCTTGGCTTGTGGCCCCTTCTTCCATCTTTAAGTGCATCATCACTCCAGTCTGCTTCCCTTGTATGTCTTCTCCCTGACTTGGCCCCTCCTACTGCCTTCCTCCAAGGACCCTTGTAGAGGATCTCTTGGCCCATCTGGACAATCCAGGGTATATCCCCCTCTTCCAAGATCCTGAATTTCATCATATCTACAAAAATCCTTTTTCCTATATTCACAGACTCAGGGATTATAACATAGGCATACTTGGGGGACTGTCTACCACAGTCAGAAAGATTTGGGTGCATTAGTTAGACAGCCTTCAGCGTCGCCCAGGAGCAATGTGAATGTTGCAAACTGTTCCTCCTCTGGGCTGTGTACTGTCGTGTTCCTTGTGAACCTGCTGAATGATGCCCTCCTGGAGTCTGGGTTGTTAGTCAGCCCTTGGCTTTTTTTTTTTTTAATTATTTTTGGCTGCATTAGCTTTGATGTTATGTGCAGGCTTTCTCTAGTTGCACAAGTGGAGGCTGCTCTTCATTTCGGTGTGCAGGCTTCTCACTGCCGTGGCTTCTCTTGTTGCAGAGCGTGGGCTGTAGGATGCACAGGCTCAGTAGCTGTGGTACAGGGGCTTGGATGTTCCACAGCATGTGTGATCTTTCTGGATCAGGGATCAAACCTGTGTCCCCTGCATTGGCAGGCAGATTCTTAACCACTGGACCACCAGGAAGTCCAGCCCTTGGCTTCTAACAAATCCTGGTAGGGTGTTCAGAGACATTGCCATTCAGGGGGCTCAATTAGATCCTTCTCAGGAGCCTAAGGAATCACTGATACCTGAAACAAAGACTTATGCACAAGTGGGGGAAACTTAAATTAATAACGAATTAGTGAAATGTCTGCAAAATAAGTGGCTTCCTGAGGAGTCTTATAAAATCACTTCTGCTGCATCCTAGTGCTGAAAGCAAGTGACCAGGCCAGACAGATGCAAGGAGTGGAGAAGAGACTCTACCTCTTAATGGGAGGTGCTTTGAAAAATTTGTGGTTGTTTTTAATCTAACAGAGTCAGCTTGACTCAGATGTTAAAAGTACAAACCTTAAATCTTGTACATTTTCAAGCAACTTGTTCGTTAGATTTTCTCACTTTTTAAGATGTTCTGTGAGTCCATGCCAATTGTCCAGAAATCAGCCCTTTATAAATCAGATGTTCAGTTCAGTTCATTTCAGTTGCTCACTCATGTCCAATTCTTTGCAAAGCCATGGACTGCAGCACACCAGGCTTCCCTGTCCATCACCAACTCCTGGAGCCTATTAAAACTCATGTCCATTGTGTCGGTGATGCCATCCACCCATCTCATCCTCTGTCATCCCCTTCTCCTGCCTTCATTCGTTCTTAGCATCAGGGTCTTTTCAAATGAGTCAGTTCTTCGCATCAGGTGGCCAAAGTATTGCAGTTTCAGCTTCAGCATCAGTCCTTCCAATAAATAGTCAGGCCTGATTTCCTTTAGGATAGACTGGTTTGATCTCCTTGCAGTCCAAGGGACTCTCAAGAGTCTTCTCCAACACCACGGTTCAAAAACATCCATTTTTCGGTGCTCAGCTTTCTTTATAGTCCAGCTCTCACATCCATAAATCAGATGTTACTCACAGTCAAATGATCTTAAAAGCCGCTTCCAATTATCTTACTCTGGAAATTGTTACAGCATGTATTTCTATGACTGACAAATGGGGAGATGATGTGGGTATAGATGCAAGTTGTGTTGGCTCATTGGCAATTTTTCCCAGTGTGTTTATATTTTGATAGATCAGGATGGGCTCTCTCGTAATTAAAGATCAATCAAAATTAAGAGAAAATGAAAATGTATAGAGGCACCTTCCTTTAGGGCAAGTCGTGGCCATTTTCATAGGTTTCCATCCTCTTAAGCTGTAGGGGGAAGCTCAGAGAGCAGATAGAGGAGCTGGAGGGCATTATCCTTACAGGAAATCAGTGGTGCAGGTGACCTTCTGGATGGGGCTTTTCATTTTGATGACATTGGTCTCTGTAAGAAGTGAGTGCCCCTGAGGTCCTTCATCTCAAAGGAGGAACAGGAGCCAATGACTTATTCACTGGGTGGTGTTGGGTTCAGGCCCAGTGGCTGCTGGACCAGGATGTCCCTAGAGCTCTTACTGGTCTTGGAGGGGCTCAGGTGCAAGGTTCTGTAGGTGTTAACTGGTATGCACCAACCCTGTTTTCCCCCTGCAGCCTATTATTTTTAGTGCGCATTTTTTTCAAACGTGAAGATTTTCAGGAAAATACATGGCAGTGTAGCAGAAATGTCTGTGTTCATTTCTGCTGTGGGATGAGTATCGATTTAAAAATATTGGCCCTGTGGTGGAGAGGAGCTCAAAGGAGTCAGCCAATAGGGAGAGCCTCTGGGCACTGCTTTCATTTTCACCTCATTGCTGAGCCTATTAGGTCTTCCCAGGTGGCTCAGGGGTGAGGATTCCACCTGCCAAGCAGGAAACATGGGTTCGATCCCTGGGTCGGGAAGATCCCCTAGAGAAGGAAATGGCAACCCACTCCAGTATACTTGCTTGGGAAAACCCATGGACAGAGGAGCATGGTGGGCTATAGTCCATGGGGTTGGAAAGAGTCGGACTTGCATATGTACGCAATGGAGACTGTTTTACTTCCTGAATGCTTTGCATACCTTTTGGGTACTTTCGCCTGCTAAGTTCCAAAATGACCATCAGGAAAACCAAGGCTCCAGGAAGGTAGTGAGTTCTGTAGGATGGAGCTCTTGTTCTTCCAGCCCACTTGCCCCCCTCCCCCAACCCCCAAGACCTCCGAAGGCAGTGGGTTTTGCTTTTCTTCTTTGATTGCTATAAACTGGCAGTAACGTGCTTTCCCTTGTTGCCTTCTGTTTTTGGTAAACCAGACCCTGTGGTCTTGTTGATTTCTCAGTGACTGGGAACAGATTTCTGAACCCAGATTCTTGGTCCCATTTGGGACACAGAAGATGTGGGTGGCGGGCTGGAGCCTTCTGATGCGGAGGCCCCAGGCTGGCCTCTGTCTGTTTCTCCCCCAGGTTTCCGTGGGCTAAAGGCTGAATTCCTCTGGTCACTTCCTTCCTTTCTGTTCCTTTTCTCTTTGTCCTTGAGGAGCCATCTCTGCCAGTTGGAATAGGAAACTGTTTACAGCACAAACGTCAGGAGTCCTGTTCCCAAAGCGGAGATTAATGTTGTTGAGAAAACAGAGTTTTTAGGTGGCTTCTGCAGCCTTTTGAGACCTGGGTTGTCAATGACTGGGTTGGGCCTACCTTTCCATCTTACAGGTGGGCAAAGGTCAGGGAGGGCTAAAGAGACTGCCCCCAAACACTTGGCAAAGCCAGGAGAAGAATCCAGATCACTCCCTCCCTCTACACACTTCCCAGCTGAACCTAGAGGTTGCCTCATAACCCTCTTGTCAACTGAAGAATATACACACTCCTGGGCTTGACATCCTAAACATTTCAGCTGAATAAAACATGACTCTCTACTTTTAGCTTGCATGTATGTTTTTCGGTCAACATTCCTCAGCACAGCAGTCCAGCCAGCCTCTCTCCATCAGTCAGAGATGGCACGCCGGTCTAAACCTCTTTGCAATTAATAAATTATTGACTTGTCGCCACCCCCACAGCCTTTTCTCTTCCACTTTCTTGCATATTTTCTCAATCGATATTGGTAGTTCCCCATCCTTTGGGCCCTGGTCCTTGGCAGAGTGTTTGCTTTAAAGGAGTATGGAGGAGGGCTTTTGGTTGCAGGTAACCAAACCTTTTCTCCCTGGAGGAAGCCGAAAAGGACATTTTGTAGAAAGGATGTTAGGATGGCTCCTGGACTGCTGCCCGGTATGAGAGTGAGAGAGCTGGGGGCCTGGAGTTCTCCCCGCTTCTTCCCCCATCTCTTACTTCTGCTTTGCTCTGCATGTCGCTCATGCTTCCCTCCCTGCAGGCCCACTTCTGCCCTTCCCAATCTGTCTTTCTCTCCCAAATCCAAGTTCCCAGAGGAGGTCCCTAGGTCCAGGCATGATTGCTTGTTACCCCTGGCCAGGGGACAGAGCCTCCTTTCCTGTGGGGTGAGCCAGGGAACATATCCGATGGTCAGAGAATGACCCTCCTACAGGTAGTTATGGTGCTGGTAACCAAATAAATCATCTGCAGGAGATGGTTTCTAGGTAAGGGCTATACATCCTTACAGGTGGAGAATAAATGTACACCCTACTGGAAATTTTACTCCTTTTTCTTTCATGGAGGAAATGGCGTTCTTCCATGTAAGAATTTCATAATGAGTGGAGTAGTTGACTTCTGGGCCTCTCCCATGACATGAAGTGCAAACTCATGGGGTGCTCTCCTGGTGCACACTGGGCCATGGTTCAGCCATGTGGTGCTGCCCAGCTGGACCCCTCTGAAGGGGCCGTGGGCATCAGGTCAAGCTGTGGTTTCCTGAGTTAGGATATAGCAGAAGGGACACATCATTTGTCCAATGATGCCAAATATATCAACTGACGCATTTGCTTCAGCATCTGTTCTGTCTTAACTACAAGGAGTGATGTGAGGACCCTCCAGGGAGGCCTATTACTCAGCTGTGGAAAGGCCCATCAAGGATGTATCACTAAAAAAATTGAAAATAAAAAAGATGTATCTGACCAAATCCACAAAGGCCCACTCGGTGGACGCTGGAGCAGACTGATGGAGCAAGGCTGGGGCGTTACCTTTCCGCTCTGCACCAGCTCCCTGGGGTTCTCCTGCAGGAAACAATGGGGACCTGGGGGATGGCAGTGGTGTCTGTCCCTGCCTTGGGAACCCGGCTGGGCCTAGTCCCTTCAGAGCCAGATGTTTAGGGCTACACAGGTGCCCTTGAAAGACCTCTCCTGGTTTCAGACCAGCCTTGGCAAGATGTCTAAAGATGTTAGCAACAGTCCATCCCTTGGGGTGGGCCTCTGACGATCTTGGCCAGGACACCGGCTAGGACAGGTGCTAAGAGGATGGGTGAAGGGAGGGGTGTCACCTGGAGCCAGATAGTCCCTGAAGGGAGGGCCTAGCAGGTGGAATGGGGTGTGAGGGACCCCAGATGTCCCCCATGGGCCATAAGGCAAAGGGGCTTTGGATTCAGCTTGTTGCAAAGCCTGATGTCACCTCTTGTTAGCAATATGATCTTTAGGCAAGTCATTTAGCTTCTTTTATGCATAAAAAACACCAAACATACCCTGCCTGGAGCTAGTGTGGGATGGGAAATTGGTAGAGTGAAACAGGCTTAGCTAAGTTAGGAATTACTGATCTGAGTCCTGGTCCCACACCTTCTGGTTGTATGGCCTGACCTGAACAGTTTATTCAGCCTCTCTGAGCTCCTGTGACCCTTTCTTTAAAGTGTGGGTAACAACCTCTTACAGGATGGTCTGGAGAGTTAGATAAAAGTCAAGCACATGAGGGGTTTTCCCTGCACCCAAAACATGCATATTCTGTGTTTGGCAACTTTACTATTTAAAGACCCACCAGGTACATAGTACGTGCTCACAAAGGTCATTTAAGGGAGTGGGCCTGATGAAGCAGGTGCAGCGTGGTTCCCTGCTAGGGAGATATTTTTTAAGTTGCACTTATTGAGGTGTCATTTACAAAAGGTAAAACTCACAGTTTTTCGGTATCAGTGTGATGAGTTTTGACTAGTGAGTACAGTCATGTAACCACAACCACATCAACACATAGAGTATTTTCAAGTAGGGAAGATTTTGTCATCCAGAAATTGTCCACATAGGATCCTTCTGGTTTTGGGGGCCCCACTTAGTTGATGAGGACTCCAAGGCCCAGACCTTGCCCATTAAGAAAGGGACTCCCAAGGTCATCTCACTGATAAGACCCAAGCCTGTACCTTGGGGCCATCACCTGCTCAGGGCTGGGGTGGGGCTTCAGCAGTCCTTCCCTGCTGGTTCCTCACTGGTTTTGAGGAAGGAGGGGGAACCTGCAGGGTACAGAGGTCAGGCCCGGGTCTGGGCGGTGCTGCCAGGCGGAGGCCGACATGCCTACTCGAACTGAGGCAAGGGCCACATCTGTGTGAAGGTCCCATGGACTTGCCTGCCAACGGCCATCTGTGCAGGGATGTGTTGGTTGTGAGGCTCACTGGCTGGCGCATGAGAACATTAAGACTGATCCCAGTGGTTGTGATTTGAGGATGGAGGAAGTTTCTACACCTGACCCTGGCCACAGAGCCTGGAGTTGCCGCCATCTTCCTTTGGGTTAAGCATTTCTTCTCCCATGTCGTCTTTAAAAGATTATTTCTCTGAAGAGAAAACCCTTAGGTACCTGAGCAATGGAAAGCAGACTTGAGTTTTGTGTGCCCTCTCTGGTCAGTTGGGAGGAATCTGGAATGCTGTGTTGAGAGGCATTCTGAGGCCACCTCTGTCTAGTTGGAAAGAAGATGGTAATTGATAGATGCTGTGTTTTCCAAATACCAGCCTTTGGGCTGGAAATGGCTCTGATGCGTGAAGCTTAATGGGTCTATGAGGAAGTTGCACAAATGACTGTGTTGTAGGTTTCCATGAGGCTAAATCTACTCCATCCAGAAAAGAGAATTTCTGATATGCCCTTATGATATTATAGATTGTTACATTAAAGGTAACCACATCGTTGCACAGTCTCCTCCTGCTTTGACTGGGGGCTTGGCCAAGTGACTTGTTTTGGCCAAACGGACGTGTGCAAACATGAAGCCAGCAGAGATTTGATGAGCATCTGTGCACTGGGACTTGCCCGCCTGTTACATTGCTGTGTAGGACACCTGGGCTGTCCTGCTGGAGAGGCGACATGGAGGGGAACTGAGCCTCCCCACCCAGCAGCCCAGGAGAACATCTAACACAGTGAGTCAGGCTGTCTTGGATCATTTAGCCCCAGTTAAGCCTTCAGATGACTTTCATGCATGAGTTGACCCCCGATGGGAAAACCCCAAATTGTAGAGTTCTGTACAAACAATTGATTGTCATTTCGAGCCACTAAATTTTTGGAGTTAAAAGGGTTTTTCTTAATAGCAATAGATAACTAGTATAGTCCTATTTTCCTTTCCTTTATGAATTGAATATAATAGCAGATAATAGATTTAATAAAAGTTTTTATGTCTGTCCTTGGCAAAATAAAAACTTAACAATACTTTATTAGGCCCAAATAGGGGATTTTATTGCTTGGTAAATTAAGCCGTCAGGGAACCAGAATTAGTGGAGATCTCTGGGAGGAGTTGCTAGGTCCTCAGGAGCCATTAGCACTTAGTTAGTGTGACTTTGATGATCAGAGTGAGAAATGATTAAAGCTGGAGGGTACAATAGGGCTTTCGATATCTATGAGCCAACCTCTTCAATTTTCCTGATAAAGAAACAGAATCCTCGAAAGTGGCAGTCACAGGAAGAGCAGATAGTGACCTAGTGGGAGAAGGTCTCTCAAGGCAAGGTAAGACTCTGCTTGTCTGGGTTGAGATATGAGGACCGGGAGGCTAAGGGTACAGACAGTGGGCTGGCAGCACCTAGCTTAGGCCCTGGAGGGGACTTGGGGGAAGGGATGGTCTAGTCCCAAGGGGAATGGTGAACAGTGGTGCCAAAGACCCAGCAAAGACTTGATGTGCTGTGCTGTGCTGTGCTTAGTCGCTCAGTAGGGTTTCTGAGTACTTCCAGACCTATCTCAGGACAGGCTGCTGGGAGTGTGTGTGTGTGTGTGTGTGTGTGTGTGTGTGCACACATAAGTATGTGTGTGTGTGTGCAGGTATGGCAAGAGAGGAGGAGGGAACAACAGAGATGGAGGAGCGGGAAGGAGAGGGACAAAGACAGAGGGAAGGAGAGACTGTAGAAGCTTCTGGTAGATCTTCCCTTGGGTTTTGTATGGTTCATTAAACATGAATCCACAAAGACTTGGCTAGCTGTGGACACTGATTTTGCCCCACCACTGCACTCTTTGGGTCTTCCCTGAACACTCACCAGTGAGATCCCAAAGTGCTACATGCTGGGGTCAGAGCCCAAGGTTCTCAGGAAGGAAGATGAGCCCGCAGGATGGGATGTATCGAGATGCAATAGAAAAAGTCAGATTCACGTTCTCCTACGTATTTTTTGATTTAAGCCTTGTGCATTGAATAAATATTTATATGGAAAAAGCAGACTTCCTCACTGAATTATGTATGTATATTACATATATATGTATCTATCTTATAAAATAGGCATGTATTCCCATAGAGTAAGACCTTAAGATAGAATACAGCATTCTGAAGAACACAGGGGGCTCATGCTAACATTGCCCTTAAAAAATCTTAGTAGATGGGGATGGGAAGGGTGAGACCACTTTCTAGTAAAATACTAGCAATGAGGTTGAAATAAGCAGCAAAACATAAACACAAGCCAAAAATATAATGACCGTGGTGGAGGGGTGGCCCAACTCATCCTGTGACTCATGAGGGAGTTGTCAGGGGTTTCGTGTCCCAAGATAGCAGCCCCCCCACCACCTCCTTCCGCCAGCAAAGCGTCTCCGTCTCCATACCGCTGCCCATGCTCACAACTAGTTTTGCCATTCACCCTCAGAAGAATTTGTGTATTGGCTCCCATCTGTGAATATGCTTACCACTCAAGGTGACCCTCTCTTGCTTCCCCCGACCTCTAGATGAACCCTCAGGGCCCAGAGCCCATGGTCCCCACGCACACTGCCAGCTCCAGGCTTGTCCCCAAATGTGACAGCCGAAGGGCAGGATCCTGACCAGGATGTGACTGTTTAAAGCTGAGGGCAGTGCTAGGGGAAAAGTTGGAGCCAAGAGGACCTAGGAGCCCAGGGTGGCACCTGAGACCCAAGCAGGACTCCTGCCCCTTCACAGGGTGGCAAGATGTCTGTCTCAGCACTGAAGATGGCCCACTTCAGGCAAGGGACATTTATTTGGGGACATATAGGGGGTTAATTGGGCTTCCCCTGTGGCTCAGATGTAAAGAATCTGCCTGCAATGCAGAAGCCACCGGAGACTTGGGTTCCATCCCTGGGTGGGGAAGATCCCCTGGAGGAGGGGCATGGTAACCCATTCCAGTATTCTTGCCTGGAGAATCCCATGGACAGAAGAGCCTAGTGGACTTCAGTTCATGGGATTGCAAAGAGCTGGACGCAACTGAAGCAACTTAGCACACACCCACGCACAGGGGGTTGACTATTAGAGCCAGAGCAATACCTATTGAAGTCCTGGGCCTGGAGGAGGCTGAAGTCAAGGCAATTCAAGAGCTCCTTCTAGGCAGGTCCCTGAGCTGAGCCCTCAGCTGTGAGAGGAGGCAGTGTGGAATCGTGGGACCAGCTCAAGTCCAGGGCTAGCTCATTGTGAGCCTTGGGCAAGCCTAGAAACCTTCTTGCGCTTCTGTCTCCTCATCTCTAGGGTGGAGCTGGGAGATAAAGCTTACCCCATGGGGTCACTGGGGAGATTTGCCAGACAGGAAGTGGCCCCCAGAGTGTGGGAACCAGCTGATCACTGTGAGCTGATGGAGGCTGGGGTCCTGTTGTGGGAAACAGGAGTAGATGAGAATTCGTGCAGGAGTACTGAGTACCTTGGCTGAGCAGCAGGGCCCCCAGGGAGGCGGAAGCCAGCCTCGCACCCTGCTCACCCCCACAACCCCACCCCCAACATCTCCTCTGTCCTCATGATATCTTGCGGAGAAGGCAATGGCAACCCACTCCAGTACTCATGCCTGGAAAATCCCATGGATGGAGGAGCCTGGTAAGTTGTAGTCCATAGGGTCGCTACTAGTCAGACATGACTGAGCAACTTCACTTTCACTTTTCACTTTCATGCATTGGAGAAGGAAATGGCAACCCAGTCCCACTCCAGTGTTCTTGCCTGGAGAATCCCAGGGATGGGGGAGCCTGGTGGGCTGCCATCTATGGGGTTGCACAGAGTCGGACATGACTGAAGCGACTTAGCAGCAGCAGCAGTGTGATGTCTTGGACAGGGACTGGGAAAAAACTAAGATAAGTTTGGTTCTTGTAACAAAAGCATTACACGTTCACCATGGAAAATCGAGTCCAAAGGATGAAAGGCGGAAACAGCCAGGACCATACTTCCACAGGCAGCCCCTGTTAACCCCTTGGTGCTCAGCCGTCCAGAGTTGCCAGTTCATGCAAGACAGAGCCAATAGACGAGCTTTCACAAAACCCAGCTCTGTGGGGAAGAGGATGTTATCCTCCTTTTATAGATGAGGACACAGAGGCTTGAAAGGATATGGTTCTTGGTTAAGACTCCATGGGGAGAGAGCGGGGATGGACCTGATGGTTTCTGAACTTGGATTTTTGTATTTGTCCTGGATAATTTCTCTAACACTCCCTCACGAGCTTTGCCTCCAGCTGCCAGAAAGCTGCTCCACAAAACCCCTGGGGTCCGTTTCACCAGTCATCCAGGGAGCAGGAGGGGCTGGGTGCTGCCCTAGTGCAGGCTCTGCATGGGCACAAGGGGCAGGGGTTCTGGAAAAGTGACCGAGCTCTCTGTTCTTAGAGCTCAGGGCTGTGCTGCCTGAAGGGCCTGGGCTGTGGGTGGCTCAGCGGAGCTGTCTGAACCTGGACACAGGTGACCCAGAGCCCAGATAGCAAGGTGCTGTCAGGTGGGCATCTGGCAAAAGGCAAACACACCTGAGAGTCCTTCTTTCTGGGGGTGCCTTAGTGGCAGGAGCAGCAGGGACCTCGGGAGCGGGGCCTCTTGTCCCGTCTGGAGTGTGTGTCCCCATGCAGGAGGCCTCCTTGCAGCAGCCTTCTGGGCCCCCTTGGGAGCAGTCAGGCCCTGTCTCATAGAAGCCACTTTGTGTCTGTCTGGCAGTTTCCCCGCAGGTGCCCACGCCCTGTAGAGAGTTCTAGGGGATGAGGCTGCTGCTTGCTGGTGAGCTTTGAGGAGGCAGGTAGGAAGGGCACGGTGGCGTGTGCCAGGTGGCAGGCTGGAGGCCTGTGGACAAAGATTTGCTCATTCATTTTAATTCATCGCCTATAATTAAAATGAAGGAGAGGGACTTCCCTGGTGGTCCAATGGTTAAGAATCCACCTGCCAATGTTGGGGACACGGGTTCGAGCCCTGGTCTGGGAAGATCTCACATGCCACGGGGCAACTAATCCCCTGTGCTACAACTATTGAGCCCATGGAGCCCATGAGCCGTAACTGCTGCTCCTGAAGCCCCCAGGCCCTGGAACCCATGCTCCTCAATAAGAGAAGCCAACACGGTGAGAAGCCGGCACACTGCAACTTGAGAGTCGGCCCCACTCGTTGCAACTAGAGAAAGCCTGCACGCAGCAACAAAGACCCAGTGCAAACAAAAGTAAAAAAATAAATAAAATGTCGTAGAATGCATAAGAGATTTTACCTAGCCACCTGGATTTCTGACTCTTCCGTTGGGTGGAGTTAAAGCATGGCTGACCCTCTGGACCACACTTGGGATCCCCAGTGTGGGCCTCCCATCACCTCTACGGTCCCTATCTTGAGTTTTCTTTTCTCACCCCACTCACATTGTTTTCCTTAGGGTGGAGTTAGGGGAATTTTCTCGTGCCCACATGCAAGTAAGAGGGGGTCATCAAAGGACAGCCGCTCCCCTTAGTTCCACCCTCCAGATCCCTGGGTGTCTTCGGTGATCTTGGTGGGCACACAGAGCTTGGATTCAAGTTGGCTTTGGCTTCTTCCAGCTGCAAGCAGAGCTTTCTATCTCCTCATGCCTCGGTTTCTGGAAAGCAGTTGATAATGTAGGGCAGGTGTGAAGATTCAGTGAGATGGTGCCGGCAATACCATGCCCCGGACCTAACACCCACAGCCCAGGTTACAGGTGTCCTTCTTGTATGCGGTTTATTTTCATTATTGGTATAATTTACATACAGTAACCCTACACGTGTTAAGTGTGCAGTTCATGGGTTTTTATCCACACACACACACATACATTAATATATTTATATACATACACACATATATATATACACACACACACCATATACTTGTGTGGTATACACAAGTAGTAGTCATGTATGGATGTGAGAGTTGGACTGTAAAGAAAGCTGAGTGCTGAAGAATTGACGCTTTTGAACTGTGGTGTTGGAGAAGACTCTTGAGAGTCCCTTGGACTGCAAGATCAAACCAGTCAATCCCCTGAAAATTCACTGGAAGGACTGATGCTGAAGCTCCAATACTTTGGCCACGTGTTGCCAAGAACCGACTCACTGGAAAAGACCCTGATGCTGGGCAAGACTGAATGCAAGAGGAGAAGGGGATGACAACAGAGGATGAGATGGTTGGATGGCATCACCGACTCAGTGGACATGAGTTTGAGCGAGCTCTGGGAGTTGGTGATGGACAGGGAGGCCTGGCGCGCTGCAGTCCTCGAGGTCACAAAGAGTCGGACATCACTGAGTGACTGAACTGAACTGATACTCGTGTGATGAGCCCAGTGATGGCCCTTCAGGATGTCCATGTCCTACTCCTCTGGGACATTCACATGTGGTACTTTGCACGGCCAAAGGGACTTTGCAGGTGTGATTCCGTTAAGGGGTCTGAGAAGGAGAGATTGTCCTGGATTATCAGGGTGGGCTCAGTGTAACCCCAAGGGTCCTTACACATAAAAGAGGAGACAGGAGGGTCAGAGTCAGAGATCGGGAGGTGCTGTGCTGCTGGCTTTGAAGACGGAGCCAGGGGACACAATCCAAGGAATGCAGGTGCCTCTAGAAGCTGGGAAAGGCAACGGAATGGATTTTCCCCTGGAACCTTCAGAAGGAGGAATGTAGTCCTATAGACACTTTGATTTTGGCCCGGTGAGACCTGTGTCAGACTTCTTACCTCCAGCACTATCTGGTTTGAAGTCACTGAGTTTGTGATAATTTACGAAAGCAGCAATAGGAGGCAGATACACTGCATAAGTGCCATGCTAGGCAAGACAGAGGACATTGTCATCATTCTAGAAAGTTCCCTTATGCCCCATTCCAGTCTCTATCTCTGCTGTGAGTTAACCATTGTTCTAATGATGACACCTTTCACCTTACATGTGCCTGAACTTCATATGATTAGAAGCTTAGAGCATCTGTTCTTTCATGTTCAAGGTCTTCCATTTCAACACAGCGCTTCTGAGGTTCGTTCATGTTGCTGGGTGTATTGGATCGTGCTCCCTTTTGATTGCCGAGTAGTATTTCAGTGTACAGCCACACTGTATTGGTTCATCTGTTCTCCTGTGAACGGATGTTTGGATTGTTTCTGGGTTTTGGCCATGATGAAAAGCCTGCTGTGAACCTTCTGGAACAGATCCTTTGGTGAATGTGTACACAGACTCGCTTCTCTCGGGTAGAGTCCTGGTGATGGAGTTGCTGGCTCACAGGGTGGGGATGGTCAGCTCAAGCAGAAATGCTGGGCTATGAAGCACAAGCACAGCTGAGCCCGGCTGGCCACCTCGCTTGCCTGCAGTGGTTTCTGGGGTGCGCACGTGGTGGGGGGAGGGCCTCCTCTGGTCCAGGGCAGGCGGCTTAGTGGCTCTCAGGTGGAGAACCTCAGCCAGCAGGTGTGTGCCCTGGCCCCGGGGATGAGAGGTATGCCTGTGCTTCTTGGGGCTTCCCAGGCGGCATTGGTGGTAAAGAACCTGTCTGCCAGTGCAGGAGACATAAGAGACATGGGTCCAAACCCTGGCTTGGGAATGATCCCCTGGAGGAGGGCATGGCAACTCCCTCCAGTGTTCTTGCCTGGAGAATCCCATGGACAGAGGAGCCTGGCGGGCTACAGTCCATGGGGTCGCAAAGAGTCAGATAGGACTAAATTGACTTAGCACACACACACTCCTGCTCCGCACCCAGCTTGGGGCTGACGTTTTCTCACAGGCCCTCCCTAGTGGTCTCCACATAGCCCTGTGATGGGGAGTGGTCATTAGCGCAGCTTGCAGCTGTGGAAACAGCCCAGGGCAGAGTCCCGTTGGTGGCAGAGCTGGTGAGGGTGGAACCAGGTGTTCTTTTTCAGCCCAGCTGACTCTGTGACCTTGATCCCGTCTCCCACCCCTGGAAGAGCAGCTCAAAGCTGTGCCTGGTTGGAGGGCAGCCACGAGGGTCAGCCCCTCCTACGGGAAGGTTAGTGGGGCCTTTTCTCCCTGCACACGGGTGCACAAGAGGGCCGGGGGATGGCAGATGGCTTCCCAGATGGCAGAGAACACAGCCCAGCTGGTGCAGGGGTTGTCCGGGGGGCCGTCATGATGGGGGAGGCAGTGATGAGAGGCTAATGGAGCTGTCTGATTGGTTAAAGAGAGGTCTGATACGAAGGGTGGAGGAGAGCCATGGCAGGTGCTCGAGGCTGGGGTAACGTGATAAGATTGGTGGTTGTGATGCAATGCAGGGGTGGGGGTGGGCAGCCTGGAGCAGGGTGCAAGGCCTCTGGGAAGCTCTCCACCGCTGTGTCATTGCTTGTGCTCTTCCATCTGCCTAGAGCTCCCTCCTCCCATCTCATTCACTCAGCAAATTTGCCCTTCAAGAGGCCAGTTGAACCTCACCATACTTTGCCTGGCCCCTCTGACCTCAGTCCCCCATGGCACTCACCATGGTGTCTAATAAAGAGTTCATGAGCAAGATAGAAGTTTCCAGTGTTCTTAATTATAACATTTAAATGGAAATCACTTGCTTTGTAGTGGCCTGAGGACTCAGAGTCGGATCCTAACACATTAAATACTCCTGTGATGTGTAACCGCTGGACAAGATGAATGGCAGCCCAGTGTGGGGGCAGGGGAGGTGTGAGCAGGCACACAGGGGCTGGGGCCTTTGTCTGCTCTGCTGATGGACTTGCCGGGATGCTGAAGTGATACCCTGTGGCCCCTGCCAGCTTCCCTGCTGCACGGTTAATTTCTGGAAGTCTTCTCGTTCACTAGCTCAGACTGTCCCCAGACTTGTGGCCACACCTTGGGGATCTTCCTGGATTAGGTCTGTGGAGAGAGAGGGGCAGGGAGACAAGGCAGGGGGAACGGGCTGTGTGGATGTCCCCGTGACCAGCTGCTGCTTTGCCAGCCCCAGGCGTTCCTGTGGGCCCCTCCCAGAGGTCACTGCCCTGTGCTCAGACATTCTAGCTCAGTGGGTGGGGACGTGCATGGAGTGGGAGGCAGGCTGGACACTCTGCATCTGGACCATTCTGCTCCAAAGAGGAGGTGGCCACTGATTAACTGAGTTCCAGACAGAGCTGTTAAAGATAACGATGAAGTCTAAAGCCGTCACGGCGTACGGTTAGACTTAATGCAGTGAGCAGATCTGGGTGCTGGGAGGGACAGAGCCTTGGTGCAGAAGCAATGGAAAGCCAAGAAACACCTCTCTGGGCTTATGGAGGGTGGGATGGCTTCTTAAGCCCGAGGTTGGGCAGCTGGCCATCCATAGGTAGCAGCCAGGGTGCAAAGTCCCATTCCTTAGCCCTCGGTTCTTGCCTGTCCAGGCGCTAGAGATTGGAACAAGGGATTCTGGGAAGCCACGTGGCCTGAATACCAGGCGTGCACTAGGGTGTGGGCACCCGAGTTGGAGCTGAGTGTTTTGGCATCTGGGGCCCTCTGTGTGGCCTCCTCATGGCCCCTAAACATAATATGTGTATTATTTCCTGGGATTCACATGGTTTTGATGCTTGCTGTCTCCTCAGCTCAGGAGAGGGTTTGGAAGGACTCACGTTTGCATTGCAGCGTCGTGGGGATGGGCGGGGGGGCTGTACGGGGATTAGCAGGAGTCTGTGGTGTGTTTCCTCCTACTCTGCTGTAGCGATTCACCTCAGGAGTTTTGTTGTTTTTGTTTTCATTGTAATTTGACTTGCTTTAAGTTCATATGAGAAAATGGATCAAAGTTCTGTGGTCAGCACCTGCTCGGTCTGGGACAGGAGCTGGCTCTGATGTCTCGGTGGGGAGGCTCTGCAAGGTCATCATAGCTGCTCAGCCTTATGTTGGTCTTGGGGTGCTCCGGGGGATCCTCTGGGTCCTGGGACTTGGGGTTGCTCCTGCTGCTCTGTGGAGTAGCCTGAGGAAATAAGTAAGCCTCATTCTTGGGAAAACTACCTAAGATGGTCTTTATGTTCTTTGGGAGAAGAATATTCATACTCTTTGGTCTTTATATTCTTCGGGGCTTCCTGGGTGACTCAGATGGTAAAGAATCTGCCTGCAGTGCAGGAGACCTGGGTTCGATCCCTGGGTCAGGAAGGTCCCCTGGAGAAGGGAACGGCTACCCACCTCAGTATTCTTGCCTGGAGAATCCCATGGACAGAGGAGCCTGGTGGGCGACAGGTCATGCAGTCACAAAGAGTCAGACACAACTGAGCGACTGACACAAACTTCTGAGCAAATTCTGTCCTAGGGGAATTGTCCACTAGTTTTTCTTTCTTCTTCTTCTTCTTTTTTTAAATCTCCCATGACTGCTCTGGAAGTTAGATCTATTTTAACTCTTTTCAAGCATAGTTACTCTTGAAATTGTGCCATGTAAACTTAATTTAGCAAAGTCTAAGTTCCGGTTTACTGATTCCATCTTTGTGAGAATGTCAGTGCATGTGAAGGTTTTGTATAAAATAAGAATTAGGGAGTTCACACTTAGGCTTAAAAAGTCTCTGGTAGGACTTTCTCTCCCTCCAGCTGACATGAAGTCTTCACCCAGCATATGAGGAGTGGTCTGTGATGGGTGGGTGCCACGCTGCCTGTGCTGGAGGGCATTTGGTTGCCTCCTTGAAAGCCCTGCTTCAGGCTGCAGTGGATGGGCCACGCTGGACCTCCCCAGGGGCTCTTTTGAGAGAGCCCTTTTGTGGTCGTTCTCTTCTCTTTTCCTTTAGATTTTGGAAGCAGGAATTTCTCAGACAGATTCCCGAGTATGCTCAGCCCAGGACCGAGGCCCAGGCCATAGGCACTTGTGAATAATTAACAGAAGACTATTTTCACTTGGGTGCACTTGGCCCTCTTGCTAAGATGAGGCTGTGACTCCTGTCAAGGTTTAGTGTGGCTGCAGGATATTGGGCACTTCTCCTGCTGTTTATCCTAGACTCCCTTGAAACTGCTTATCTGAGGGGAAACATCGGCAAGCCCTCTGTCCACAGTTCTCTGTCAGAATGCCTGGCCCTTGGGAGTCTAGCCAGCCGGCTTCAGAGCATCTAGGGGAAAAGTGAAGACACAGCCGGTGACCTGGGGGCACTGACCCTGCTCTGTGCCCACATTCTTATATTGCTAAAGAGTGGGGTGTCTGGGGACAGACCAGTGCCAGCTATTGCCTCCAGCCTGGCTGTAGTCAGCAGGCATCCCGGGAGAATTGCTGAATCCTGCCTTGTCAGAAAGCTTGGCCTCCGTCCATGGAGGGAGCGGCAGTCAGAGTGGCTGAAGCAGCTGATGCCACCCCAGGAAGGAGCGCTGTGCTCCTGAGGGGGAGGCTAACTAGGGGATAGTTGTCCTTACAAGGTGGTTTCCTGCAGGTCTCTGATTTTTTTTTTTAATTGGAATATAATTCACATATTATAAAATCCGCCTTTAAAACAATTCAGTGGTTTTAGTATATTCACAAGGTTGTGCAACCATCCCCACTATCAAATTCCAATTTCTTCACCCCCAGAGAAACTCATGTGTGCATGCTCAGTTATTTCAGTCATGTGCACCAAGCTCCTCTGTCCATGGGATTCTCCAGGCAAGAATAGTGGAGTGGGTTGCCATTTCCATCTCCAAGGGATCTTCCTGATCCAGGAATCGAACCCTTATCTCTTAGGTCTCCTGCATTGGCACACAGGTTCTTTACCACTAGCACCACCTGGGAAGCCCAAAAGAAACTCATACCCATTAGCAATCCCTCCAAATTCCCATTTCACACAGAGCTCTGAGTTTTCACTGCTCTTTGCTTCAAGTTACCAACGGTACAGGTTTGGGCCAGTCCTAGGGTCATGGAACCTCAGGACTGGAAGGTGGTGGAGAGAAGGAACTTGGGCACTGGAGACAGGTACCTACTAGCTGTGAGATTTGGGGGATATGCTTACCCTCTCTCTGCCTTGGTTTCCTCTGCTGTTAAATGGGACTAATAACTACCTATTTCTTACCTCGCTGGGTTGTTTGTAAAGATAAAATGAGACACCATAAGGAATAATAGTTACCCTTGTTAAGACCTTGACCTGAATTATTCTTATTGAATTCTTATTAATTCCAGAAAGTAAAAGTTATTATTATCTCTGTTTAATATGGAAGGAAAACTGAGCCACAGAGAAGTTTAGTTATTTTTTTCCAGCTTGCACACTATGAATCGGTTTTTAGCTGCCAAGCATGGAAAACCTGACTTTATCTTGTTTCTAGAGGAGGAAATCAGTTATCACAATGAATGGGAAATTCAGAGATCTAGTCGGCTCCAAAGCAGGTATTCAGCAGCTCGTAGACCCCTGCCCCCGACACTGAAGGATAAATGGAGGTTCTTTCTATGCTGGCTGCATCTTGGGCTGGTGGCAAGATGGTGGCCACAGGTCCTGGCCCCTTGGGCTCACTTGAGGGTCAGGGCATTTCTTTCCCGGGAGCCTCCTTCATGCTCCAAGCTTCATGCTTCAAGCAGACTTCCCTTCATGCTCCATCAGCCAGAATGGTGGGTCACAAACCCATTCCCACATCCATCATTGGAAGGGGAAGGGGTTCCCATGGTTGGTTCAGACTACTCAGGATCTACCCTGGATCTTGGGAAGAGTCACTCCTCCCCCAAGTCATATAAAATTGGTGTTTAGTTAAGAAGGGAGAGGCTTCTCTGGTGGCTCAGTGGTAAAGAATCTGCCTGCAATGCAGGAGCCACAGGAGACATGGGTTCAATACTTGGATAGGGAAGATCCACTGGCAACCCACTCCAGTATTCTTGCCTGGAGAATCCCATGGATAGAGGAGCCTGGTGAGCTATAGTCCTAGGGTCACAAAGAGTCAGACACAACTGAATTGACTTAGTGGATACGGCTGTACACACAGATCAGTAAGTAACTGAGCTGGGATTTGAACCAGTCCCCACAGGTTCAACACTCCTGAGCTTCACAGCAATGCCACAGAGCTTCTGTAGCTCCCAGCGAGTAGTGAGGCCTGTCCGCAGTGAATCTTGGTTGAATGCCTTAATCCATACAGCCTGGTATCTGCTCCGTCCCAGTCCCATGTCCTTTTTTTCTGACCCTCTGTTGATCTTCTATGGAGAAATGGTTGCCTGGCTTCCACTTGAACTCCTCTAGGGATGCGGAATTCAGTACCTTTCCAGGCACTTCCTTCCCTTTTTTGATAGTAAAGTGCCATGGCTGCCTTTCATGGTGCTTTTAGATGAATTAGAAATAGATCTGCTCTGGGTGCAAAAATTAGAATAAGGTGATCATTCTGGGCAACATAGCTCTTCAGTGCATGGCTCTGGAGGGCCCCTTTGTGGTAAGAAAATGGCACCCCTGCCCAGGGGTGGATGTAGTCCTGCTTGAGAGATTTCCCCCAAGGTGGGTGCCTTTGTGCAGGGCACAAACTGCGCCACTGTGTGGGGACATTTCTTCTATCAGTTCACTCCTTAGAGGGGTGTGTAAGGTGCATAAAGCTCAGCTCTCAGACCCTGGCAGAGTGCAGCAGGTTAGTGCTTGGGTTCTGGTTTGGGGAGCAAGTGGGCTAAGGGCAGTCCTCCCTGCCTGGAGGTGGCATAGTTCTCTGTATCAGAGGGTTCAGCTAAGGGGAGTGAACCAGCTGTCTGTCTCATCAACCCTTACCCCCATTCTGCCTCTTCTCCCTCTTCTCCCTCCCCCAGGGACAGACGGTGAGTGTCTGGGAGGTGAATGATGCCCGTCCAGGGGAGACCAACAAGCTGGAGTGCCGTTGCCCCTGGCTTTAGTCTCAGTAGAGTAGTGCCAGCTATGTGGGTTGAGCTGTCCCAAGGCTGTTCACAATAGAAACTGGGGAAGTCTAAACCCTGGCCTTCCAGGTGCCCAGGCAAATGCAATCTTTCCCTTGGTGGGAGAGTGATTCTTTTTAACCTGGTCAGTTCAAAAATGTGTTTCGTTGTATTAGGTTGGTTAAAAAGTTTGTTTGGTTTTCTCCGTGAGATGTCACAAAAAGTCCAAATGAAGTTTTTGGCCAACCCAACAGAAGCCAAGAAGGCCTGAGTTTAATTGCCCAGTGAAAAGGACCACGTGGCTCCCCAAGTTCTCCTTGGTTATTCTGAAAGTACCCCTGAGATGAGCAGATGGCCTGAGCGGGAAGTCGGGGCCAGACAGTCTCCCTCACCCACGGCAGCAAAGCCCTCATGTTTCCCATCATTAAGAGCTTTCCTGAAGGTTCTGTTTGCCAAGTTTCTGTCTGGTGAGACATTTTATCCTTGATTAACAAGCCCAGAGAAGCCTGATGTAAAGGAAATGCATTTGCTGCCCTTGTGCATAAGTGAGGGCTCTGCCTGTCCCCTGGTATAAGCACATGGCTGTTTTTCTTAACAGCTGTTGGACCTATTTGATGATGATGGTGGAAAGGATAATAAATACCATCTAGGTAGAGCTTCCCTGATAGCTCAGTTGGTAAAGAATCTGCTTGCAATGCAGGACACCCTGGTTCGATTCCTGAGTCTGCTGGAGAAGGAATAGGCTGCCCACTTCAATATTCTTGGGCTTCTCTGGTGGCTCAGCTGGTAAAGAATCTGCCTGCAAGGCGGGAAACCTGAGTTTAATCCCTGGGTTGGGAAGATCCCCTGGAGAAGGGAAAGGCTACCCACTCCAGTATTCTGACCTGGAGAATTTCATGGACTGTATAGTCCATTGGGTCGCAAAGAGTCGGACACGACTGAGCGACTTTCACTTTTATAACTTAGGCACATGCCATGCGCCAGGTTTTGTAGACATTATTTCATTTATTCATGTGTTATTTGGCAGTGATCCTCAAAATGTATCACCATCATCATGATTCCTCCCCTCTCCATTTTCCAGGTGAGAAAACTGAGGTTTGAAGAGGCTCAGTGGCTCATTTCAGGGCATGTCTCTGGGAAGCAGCTGTACTAGGACTTGAGGCTGGACTTTCCTGACTCTGAAACTCTGTGTTATCATAGCTCCTCCCACCCTGGTATTTGCATTTGAAGAATTATGACTTTTGAAGTGGAGAGCCCCATGAGGCCATGGAGCCTAAGGAAGGGCAAACCAGGCAGTCTTCTGAGCCTGGAGGCAGAGACAGCTGCTGGGGCTTGGAGGTGCCCTGTGATTGTGACCCCCTGGCTTCCCCTGCTTCTGAAATCGAGATTTACAGTAACACCTCTCTCGTAGTTTCAGCTTTCAAGAAAAACAGTACCTGTGTGGGACATGTTACTGAGTGCAGGGGTGCAGGCTCCGAGGTGGTGAGCTCTGAATTCATTTGGGCCTCATCCAAACAGTGCGGGCTTCTTTCTTAACCTTTTAGACCATACTTAGTTTCTCATCCAGTGAGTGGGAATGATGACAGTACCTCCAGCCCCCTAAACAGCAGGCTTCCTCCATGCGTGTGTGCTAAGTTGCTTCAGTTGTGTCCAACTCTTTGTGGACCCCACTGACTAGCTAACCAGGCCCCTCTGTCTATGGAATTCTCCAAGCAAGAATACTAGAGTGGGTTGCCATGGGCCCCTCCTAGGGATCTGCCCCACCTGGAGATTGAACCTGCACTTTTTATGTCTCCTGCATTGGCAGGCAGGGTTTTGTTATTTTTTATTTTTTTATTTTTTATTTTTTTTTACCACTTGGGAAGCCCAGACTTCCTCCAGCCACACCTGTAAAACTCTTAAGTGAAAGTCACTCAGTCGTGTCCAACTCTTTACAACCCCATGGACTATATAGCCCATGGAATTCTCTAGGCCAGAATACTGGAGTGGGTAGCTGTTCCCTTCTCCAGGGGATCTTCCCCAAACCAGGGATCTAAGCTAGATCTCCTGCATTTCAGGCAGATTCTTTACCAGCTGAGCCACCAGGGAAGCCCAAGAATACTGGATTAGGTAGCCTATCCCTTCGCCAGTGGATCTTCCCTACCCAGGGATCGAACCAGGGTCTCCTGCACTGCAGGCGGATTCTCTACCAGCTGAGCTACAGGGAAGCCCATAGAGTGGAAGCGTTAGTCACTCAGTCGTGTCCGGCTCTTTGCAACCCCATGGACTGTAGCTCTCGAGGCTCTCTGTCCATGCAGTTCTCCAGGCAAGAATACTGGAGTGGGTAGCCATTCCCTTCAGGGGATCTTCCTGACCCAAGGATCAAACCCGGGGTCTCCTGCATTGCAGGCAGGTTCTTTACCATCTGAGCCACCTTTAGAGACTGCTCTTAGCATGGCGTGAAGCTCGCATTCCGTGAGCACCGACCATGACAGCCTTCCTAATAGACTTCTGAGTTTGTATTCTAATAATTTAAAATTAATAATTTGAGTTTAATAAACTTTCAAAATAGCCTAAATTAAAAAAAAATAAAAACAGACATAAATATCTGACTCCATGAAGGAATTCAGCTAATGGTGAGTGACGGCTGATATCTATTTCCAAGGGCTTACCTCCTTTGTTCATTGAAATAGTAGTGACAGAGGCCCTGAGAATCTGAATTCCCCTTTCATGGAGAGAAGCTGTGCCTGAGGTGAGGCAGTTTCTCCAGGCTCATGAGCCGGCGTCCAAGCTCTCCACCTGCTGAGCGTGTTCTGCGTTCTCACCGGGAGCCACTTTGCTTCCTCACTTTCCTCTGCGAACAGCGGCCAAGGAACCAGCCTCAGTGTCGCCCCTGTTCCCAGGCTGCCCTGATTCTGGGGGGACACGGCCCTCGAGCCTGTGGCCCAGGCCAGCTGCTCTGCCTGGACGTGGAGGCCACGCGGCCTGCAGCCCCTCCCCCGCGGGACACCCCCTCCCTTTCTGGCGTCTGTTCTTTTAGCACAAAGGGTCACGGGGTGACCTCTGCCATCGCATTGCTGCTGGCCGTTCCTCAGGCGGGAGGCAGGAGATGCCAAGGCCTCCACGGAGGCTCGGGAGCCCAGCGAGTCTGAACACAGCTCAGAGGGTGTGTTCTGGGCTTGGAGAAACCCTGCCTGTCTACAGGGCCGGCTCTTGATTTCTCAGAGCATGGAGGGACCCAGAAGTGTGTGTGTGTTGGGGGAGGGGGCAGCCCCTGCCTCCTCTGAGACCCTGAGTTTGCAGAACTTGTTTCACTCTAGGAGGCCCTTGTATCTGAAGCTGGGCGGGAGCCCGCCTCAGAGTGGGAGCCGCTCAGCTGGTGGCGGGACGTCTGCTTTGCTTCCTGCAAGGGGGTCTGGTGGCATCTGCTAAAATTCAGACTCCTTCAAGGGCTGTCCCCCAGCCCCAGCTCCTGAGAAACCACCTGGACCTGTACCCCTCACCCACTGGTGACCCGGGTCAGAAACCTTCCTAGGCCTTTAAAGTCCACATATTAGGTTTAAGTGAACATATATTCTTACTCGCTTGCTCATTCACTTGACAAATGTCTGGAGCACCTACCGTATATGGGCCAGGTGCTTTCACTGATAACACAGCATGCAAAAACATCAGTCGCACCCTCTCAGCAGGAGGGAGATGGACATGAAACTGGTATATGAAAACACCCTACTCTTTTATCAAAGTTTAAAGCATACAGAAGGAAGGCAAATAAGGTATTCAGTCCCCCATGAATCTGTCACCAGGTTCAATCACTATCAGTTTGTGGCCAATATCGTTGAATCTCTGTCCCTCCCCTCCCGTATTATTTTGATGAGCATCCCAGATATCATGTTGTTTCATCTGTAAATATTTCAGAATGGTTTGCTAGTAGATAACTGCTCTTAAAAATTACATAATTCCACCATTAGCAGTAATTTCTTCATGTTATCAGTGTCTGGTTAGTCTTTACATTTCCAGTTGTTTTTTAAATTTTGTTGTTCATCTGAATCATGGTCCAGTAAAGCCCCAAGCATTTCAGTGACTGGAGTTGCTTTGTCTTTCTTTCAAGCTATGGCAGTCTATTTCTGGGGCTGATCCAGATGGCCTGCTGACTCATTAGAAATGCCTTTACTCAGCATCCCCAGACCCACCGGAGTAGAAACTTTCAGGGGAGGGAGGTCTGCACATATGTTTTAATAAAGCGCTCCAGGGGATTCTCATGTACTTCAGAGTTTGAGACCCATTGATCTGTAGTTTCCCCTCCTTCCTTCCTGTGTATTTTCCTTGTAACTTATTTCCTGATGAAAACTGGCTGTTGCCCTTAGTGTGTCCACGAGTGTGGGATTAGCCGGTCAGTCCCCAGGTGCTGATGAGCAAGCTCTTCTCTCTTCTGTTTGGAGAGAACAGAGAAATCTCTTCTCCCACAGAGGGGACTGACTTTCGGAGAGGGAGCTCCCAGGAGGATGGGGTGGAAGTGGGGTGCACTCCAGGCAGGGGAATGGTATGTGCAAAGGTCAGGAGGCTGGATAGAGCACACGTGTTTCAGAGTCTGTGAAAGGACTAGATGGGGTCAGGGCTGAGGGCGATGGAGGAAGATGAGACTGCAGAGGGTGGTGGGGTGGACTTTTAAAGGCCCGGGTGCGAGCTGTATGCTAGATTTGTCCTGTGGGGGATGGGAACAGAAGGCCCTAGCCAGGTCAAGTAATGTGAGCAGACCTCAGCTCTGACCAGGTGCCTCTGACTGCAGGGAATCCTGACTTGGATGGAGAGACTCAGAGTGGGGAGACTGAGAGAGGTGGTGAGGGAACCCTGATATGGGTCAGTAGGGTCTGGGTCAACATTGTGATGGTGAGGTTGCAGAGGAAGGATGACTGTGAGAGATGCTAAGAAGTAGGAATGACAGAGCTTGGGAGTGCAGTGAGAAGGGAAGGAGCAATCTAGGAGATCCCCCTTCTGGGGGCTATGGTGGTTGCAGTGACCAGAAGGGACATCTGAGAGAGATGGATTTCATCACACATGCACACATGTATGCCTACATTGTTAGGGGGTAACTCAGCATGTTAATTACTAATATATCCTGACCCAGGGGAGGGATGTTTGATGCCTCAATTGGAAAGACCTCAGTGGCCCTCTAAGTCTATAGATTGTCACTGAGTCCACTTTGGGCACACATAGAAATATCCACCCACTCATCCATCCACCCCTCTGTCTACCCACTCAAGCACCCATCTATCCACCCATCCATCCACCCATCCATCCATCTACCCACACAACTACCCATCTATCCATCCATCTGTCTACCCACCCACCCACTCAGCCATCTACTCACCCACCCACCCACCTAACCACTCATATACCCCCTAACCACCCACCCATCCATCCATCCATTCTTCCACATGACCATCTATCAAACCATTTATCCATCCAACATATACTGAGTGCCTGTGACAAGTCATGAGCTGAGGAATCAGAGATAAAGAAGGCATGGCTTTGCCCAGATGAGCCCAGAGTCTGTGAAAGAGAAGCCAAGTGGACAAAATTATCTTAATACTGTGTATGGGATGATCTCAGAGAAGGCAATGGCACCCCACTCCAGTACTCTTGCCTGGGAAATCCCATGGACAGAGGAGCCTCGTAGGCTACAGTCCATGGGGTCGCTAAGAGTCGGACATGACTGAGCGACTTCACTTTCACTTGTCACTTCATGCATTGGAGAAGGAAATGGCAACCCACTCCAGTGTTCTTGCCTGGAGAATCCCAGGGACAGAGGAGCCTGGTGGTCTTCCGTCTATGGGGTCGCACAGAGTCAGACACGACTGACGCGACTTAGCAGCAGCAGCAGCAGCATGGGGTGATCTGGTGGAGCCTTTCCAAATGCTGGGTCCCAGTGGGCAGGGGCTGTGAGGTTGCTGCATGTAATTTGTGAAGATTAATAGGAAAGCTTGTTGGTTTGTAAGGCATTTCCTCACCTCCCCACACAGCAGCTGCCTGAACACACATGTGCCTGTGAACTTATGGTTAAGAGAGAAATTATGAACTGTGCCCCACTCATGGTCTGAGGTTGCAGGAACTTGGGGATCTCACTGCCTCTGGGGAAACCTCACTGCCCAGGTCTCTCTCACTGGGGCATCTCATCTCCTCAACCATTCACTGAGGGGGAGGGTTATTGGAAAATGCTGCTCAGTGTCAGGATGTGTTGATGCAGGCCCCCACTGCCTGATGCTGTTTTTTCTGCCACTGCAAATGCTTATTTCTGTAATTATTATTCAGCATTTAGAGAGAAGCTATTTTACAGTCAGTGTTCTTTGAAGCTCGGAGGGTCTCCTGGTTCACACCAATAAAATTTCCATTTACTCTGAACATCAACCATGGTGATTGAAAAAAAACCCATAAATTATTTACTGAAATGGAAGTTGAGTTTACGGTAATAATGCATTAGTTCAGCTAGCCATGCAGTCTGTTACAGGGTAATAAAAATTTTTATTTTCCTTCTTAAAAGGTATTTGCCAGTAACCTACACATGACCTTGAACTGATCAATTTTCAAAGATGATACTACAAGGAGGGGATATAAGAAGAAAGAAAGGGAGAGCTTTTTTTGAAAGAGCCTGATTTTAGGCAATTGTCAGCAAATACCTGTTGTCTCACTGTTATCAGGAGAAAAGAAATGAGCATATATATTGCGGTTTTAGAAATCGTAAGGACTAGATCTTAAAAAATCCTTTGGAAATTCAGCATTTGTATGATAGAACAAATCTGAAAGCTAGCAAGGAGGCCTGTTTGAAAAATCTGTGGCGTCACCATTGTTTGAGACCACCTGTCGTTTCGCATGAGCCTGGAGCCTTGTAAAATAACGTCAGCCCAACGGGTCTGTCTTCATCTTTTAAAATGTATTTATGGAGCAGGATCGATTTAATGCATCTCAGAAAGTCCACGATTCTGCTCACGACCATTTGCTGACTAATGTCTCCAGCAGAGAACAACAAGCACATTCATGAATTATGGCTGTCCCTGAGGTTCTTTTGTAGACTATTTTTTATTTTAGGAGCGTCTGCTTTGATTAAAGCCATTAAAGCCAGGAGCAAATAAAAAGGTGTCTGGCTTTTACATGTCTGGCGTTTCATAGCAGGAACTCTGATGAAGCCTGTATTTTAATTATTACGCCCGTTAAGGCAAGTAATGAGTATTAACCTCACAAGTTCAACTAGTTCCTCCTCTGTCACCTGCTTTGGGGTCTAAAAATCCTGTGGCAGGAGACACAGGATTTGTTGGTTGAGTCCAATTTTTACTTATTGATATCCTGTACTTGGCTAAGTAAATATTTTCATTTATTTATATATTCCTCTTTGCTGCAAAAATTATTTTTTACGTGACTTGGTTAAAGAATGTTTTGGGGCTGAGTCACAAAGAGTGAACTTAGGAACACCCGTGTTTATTTATTTAAAATGTTACAGATACTCTTTTATTATTTTTCTTATTTAAAAAGTTATTTTTAATTGGAGGATAATTGTTTTACAATATTGTGTTGGTTCCTGCAGTACATCAACATGAATCAGCCATAGGTATGCATATGTCCCCCTTCTTCTTGAACCTCCTTCCCACTCCATTCACCCCCTCCAGATTGTCACAGAACTCCGAGTTGAGCTCCCTGTGTTATACGCAACTTCCCATTCAGTCCAGTTCAGTCGCTCAGTCGTGTCTGACTCTTTGCAACCCCATGAATTGCAGCACACTAGGGCTCCCTGTCCATCACCAACTCCCGGAGTTCACTCAAACTCACGTCCATCGAGTCGGTGATGCCATCCAGCCATCTCATCCTCTGTCGTCCCCTTCTCCTCTTGCCCCCAATCCCTCCCAGCATCAGAATCTTTTCCAATGAGTCAACTCTTTGCATGAGGTGGCCAAAGTACTGGAGTTTCAGCTTTATCATCAGTCCTTCCAAAGAACACCCAAGGCTGATCTCCTTTAGAATGGACTGGTTGGATCTCCTTGCAGTCCAAGGGACTCTCAGGAGTCTTCTCCAACACCACAGTTCAAAAGCATCAATTCTTCGGTGCTCAGCTTTCTTCACAGTCCAACTCTCACATCCATACGTGACCACTGGAAAAACCATAGCCTTGACTAGACAGATCTTTGTTGGCAAAGTAATATCTCTGCTTTTCATTATGCTATGTAGGTTGGTCATAACTTTTCTTCCAAGGAGTAAGTGTCTTTTAATTTCATGGCTGCAGTCACCATCTGCAGTGACTTTGGAGCCCACAAAAATAAAGTCTGACACTGTTTCCACTGTTTCCCCATCTCTCTGCCATGAAGTGATGGGACCAGATGCCATGATCTTCGTTTTCTGAATGTTGAGCTTTAAGCCAACTTTTTCTCTCCCCTTTCACTTTCATCAAGAGGCTTTTCATTTCCTCTTCATTTTCTGCCATAAGGGTGGTGTCATCTGCATATCTGAGGTTATTGATATTTCTCCTGGAAATCTTGATTCCAGCTTGTGCTTCTTTCAGCCCAGCGTTTCTCATGATGTACTCTGCATATAAGTTAAATAAGCAGGGTGACAATATACAGTCTTGACGTACTCCTTGTCCTATTTGGAACCAGTCTGTTGTTCCATGTCCAGTTCTAACTGTTGCTTCCTGACCTGCATATAGGTTTCTCAAGAGGCAGGTCAGGTGGTTTGGTATTCCCATCTCTTGAAGAATTTTCCACAGTTTATTGTGATCCACATAGTCAAAGGCTTTGGCATAGTCAATAAAGCAGAAATAGATATTTTTCTAGAACTCTCTTGCTTTTTCATGATCCAGCAGATGTCGGCAATTTGATCTCTGGTTCCTCTGCCTTTTCTAAAACCAGCTTGAACATCAGGGAGTTCACGGTTCATGTATTGCTGAAGCCTGGCTTGGAGAATTTTGAGCATTACTTTGCTAGCGTGTAAGATGAGTGCAATTGTGCGGTAGTTTGAGCATTCTTTGGCATTGCCTTTCTTTGGGATTGGAATGAAAACTGACCTTTTCCAGTCCTGTGGCAAACTTCCCATTAGCTACCTATTTTATATATGGTCTTCTCCAGGGGATCTTCCCGACCCAGGAATCGAACCCAGGTCTCCCGCATTGCAGGCAGACACTTTAACCTCTGAGCCACCAGGGAAGCCCAATGTATATATCAATATTTCAGTGTTACTCTCTCAGTTCATCCCACCCTGTCCTGCCCCTGTTCTGTCCATAAGTCCATTGTCTATGTCTGAGTCTCTATTCCTGCCCTGCGAATAGGTTTATCAGTACCATCTGTCTAGATTCCATATATACGTATTAATACATGACACTTGTTTTTCTCTTTCTGACTTGCTTCACTCTGCATAACGAGCTCTAGAGGAAAACTCAGATTTATTTTTATATTCACTAAACTAAAAAAGATGCAGAGTAGGTAAATGACCTAAGTAATGGTAAATCATCTCAGACTAATGTCAGAAAGACCCGAGGATTATTTTCTGGTAGTAGAAAGCTTCCAGTCTCTTCCTCCTCTGCTTAATTCTGTGGCTGGTACTTTGAATTCTTGAAATATTCTGTGTTTTTCTGATTCCATGATGTGAAATCATCAAATCCCTCTATGTTACTGCATTTCAGGGTATTTAGTGCTTGAAATGGAAGATGTTTTGAGGATCTGTTTACTCTAGTTGAAACAGCAGAGTAGGTATTTCTTAGAACTCCCAGATGCCTCGGCTCTGCCCTGGACCACACTTCTGGTAAAGCATTTTTTCTGTAATCTGTTTTACCAGCCCCTATCCCTACCTCTGCAGATGGGCATCAGTTTTATTTTCATCCGTTTCCTTTCTCTCTTCCAAACCTGCACTCTAAAATTCTCTATTCTTGTCAGACTTTTTCATTGCCTTTCTCCTCTGCTCCTGAAATGCCCAAGTCACTCCGTGTGTACTGAACTGAAATATCATGTAGGTGGGAGGCGTCTCAGGGCAGATGTTATTATATAGGCTTTACAGAGAAGCATAAATAGGGTCAAAATTAATGACAATTGGTGTTTCTTACTGTAGATAATGGCCCAGATTTAACTGGTAGCCAGAATACACAGCACGTACCTTGTACATTAGACATTCTATGTTATCAGCTCTCTCCTGCTGCTGCTGCTGCTGCTGCTGCTAAGGCGCTTCAGTCATGTCCGACTCTGTGAGACCCCATAGACGGTAGCCAACCAGGCTTCCCCATCCCTGGGATTCTCCAGGCAAGAACACTGGAGTGGGTTGCCAATTCCTTCTCCAATGCATGAAAGTGAAAAGTGAAAGTGAAGTCGCTCAGTCGTGTCCGACTCTTAGTGACCCCATGGACTGCAGCCTACCAGGCTCCTCCATCCATGGGATTCTCCAGGCAAGAGTACTAGAGTGGGTACTATTAGCTTAGATCTGCCAATTATCCACAGAACCACAGATAATATTCCATTGACCCTGTTGTGTTTCTTTTTAATCACCTATTAAGTGAAAGCTCTCAAGATTGGTTGGCATTGAAGCGTAGGTAGCCAGTGGAAATTTGCTGTGTGCCACAGGGAGCTGGAACCCAGTGCTCTGTGACAACCTAAAGAGGTGGGATGCAGCGGGAGGTGGGAGGGGAGGTTCAAGAGGGAGGAGACATACCTATGGCTGATTCATGTTGATATATGGCAGAAATCGACATAACACTGTAAAGCAATTATCCTCAAATTAAAAAGAAATACGTTAAAAAAAAAGATTGGTAAGGGATTATTAGCACATCAGAAAACAACACATCCCTCAGGGGCTAAAGCAGTCATTTCCATATTCTTTTCCCTAAGAATCTTTGAGCATCTTTGACATCTTAAATAGTTAAAGAAATATTAGCTTGAGAACAAAGTCGTCACTGCAGACGCTGGGTGAATTATCGTTGATTTGGGATCTATAGAGCTATAGATAAGGGCGTACTTCATATGCAAATGTCTATAAAGATCTTACTCCTCCATACTCTCCATGCAAATCAGTTTTAAATTATCACACAATGTAGCTGCATTTTAATTTCTAATGGAGAACAGCCGTGAAGTTCAATTGCCTTTAGGCCTGGCTGAGCGATCACGTCAAATGATTTATTTCCACTGAACCAGAGGCAGGGTGGGAGGGAGATAGAAGGAGGTACTGAGAGAATCAAAAAAATCTTTGATTCTTGTCCTCACATATCCCGGAATCCTCCTGAGGCCCAAGGCATGTGTTCTGGGTGTGGCCCAACACATGTTCTTTTACAAGTCAGTGGGCCATGCTCTGAGAAGGGCTGAGTGATGGGATAATTAGAACCAAGCAGTCAGCAGGGTGGATAGTTTGTCTGCTGGTAATAGCTTGTTTGCTAATTGCCAACACCAGATTTTCTGGGCAATTAGACATTTGGTTTCCTCCAAGACCTTCTGTGCAAATGTGGACACATGGCCCCAGGTCTTCCAGGTAGCAGGTGGAGAGAGGGTGGCTCCTGGTACAGGATGGCATCTCTCTGATGCCACCTGCCCCAGGGTGGTGGGGGCAGGGCAGACTTCTCACTAGTAGAGATGCTGAACTTCCCCTGCCTTTGTGGAAGGAGGAGGTACCGTGTCCTGGGTGATGAGCAAAGAAGCTGAAATTTGTGGGCTGGTCCAGGAGCCAGGCTTATGTTTCCATTTTCTTTTCAAGAGCATTGAGCCAGGATGCTAGTAGAACCTGACACTGCTTCCTCTCTCAGATGAGCAAGTTGATTTTTTAAAATAATTTTTTTATTGTGGTAAAGTATATATAGCATAAAATTTTCCATTTTAACCATTTGAAGGTGTGCAAATCAGTGGCATCAATACATTCATAATGTTGTGTGACCATCACTACTCTTTCTAAAACTTTTTCATCATCCAAAATGGAAATTATATATTCCCCATCCACCTTTTCTCCCTCAGCCTCTGACACCTCTAATCTACTGTCTGTCTCTATGAATTTGCCTATTCTATTTTTGTATTGGCTATCTACATTTCATTTGCCTGTTCTGAATATGAGGTGATATTTGTCCTTTTGTGTCCAGCTTATTTCACTTAGCATAATTTTTTTCTGATTCAGCCACGGTGTATCATCTATAAGAATTTCATTTCTTTTTACAGCCGAATAATAATCCATTAAATGGATGTACCGTATTTTTGTTATCCATTATCTGTTGATGTATACTTGGGTGGTTTTCACTTTTTGGTTTTTGTAAATAATCCTGCAGTGAACGTGCACGTACAAGCATCCTTGTTTTTACTTCTTTTGGGTAGATACTCAGGAGCGGAATTCCTAGGAAAGGAATTGGGTCTATGGTAAGACTATATCTCATGTTTTAAGAAACTACCAAACTGTTTATCACAGCGGTTGTACCATTTTTCATTCCCACAAGATATATACAGGGGGTTTCAATATTTCCACATTCTTGCCAGCATTTGCTATTTACTTAAAAAAAAAATTGTAGCCGTCCTAGTGAGTGTGAAGTAGTATCTCATTATGGTTTTTATTTCCCTATTGACTAATGAGTGCATTTCTCTAATGACTAATGAGTTAAGCATCTTTCACGTGCTTATTGACCATTAGCATATATTCTCTGGAGAAATGTCTGTTTAAGTCCTTCCCCCACAGGTTGATTTTTGGTCTCTGTACTTAACTTGCTTCTGCGCCTTTCTCCCAAAGGTTGGAACTGAGCCTCATTGGGAGGAGAGGGAACAGATACCTGCAGAGTGGGGAGGTGGCTGTGCAGATTCGAGGCTTTGCATTCCCTCGTTCATGATTCCTTTTATTCCCTCAACTCGTTTGGCACCCACTGTAATGATGCTGTTTGAGTTCTCACCAAGCAGGGAAATAGATCAGTACGCATGTGGCATTAACCAAAGTGATTTGGCAGCAGACGCAGATGGAGCCACTCCTGGTGCCTCCCCAGAAGCAGACAGGTCTTTCTCAGATACCTCATAGACTCTGGGCTTCCTTGACCGCATATTGTTGTAGCAAATTACTCATTTTTTCCTAGCAGGTAATTAGTCTATATACTGAATGGAGCAGTATTTGCAGAACTCCTTGGATGGTACCTGGGACTTGTCGATGCCAAGAGCCTGGCCATCACCTCTCCAGGGGAACCTCACCATCCTTGATCTGCTGCCCTGAAGGATCCCAGTCCCGGGCAGTGGGCAGGGAGAGGGGATGGAGCTTCCAGCACTGACCAGGGCTGGGGATGACTCCCCCTGGGAACTCATCCCTGGGGGAGAGCCACGGGGCTCTGGCAGGATTTCAGAAGTTGTCTGAGTAATTGGAAGAGCAGCAGGGGAATCGATCAAATGATATTCAGGCTGTCTCGCTCCTGGCTCTTCTCTCTTTTGACCTCTGTCTGTTGTGGGACCCTGACTGTGGGCCCAGGAACGCTAATCTATCTGTCTTTCTGCTGTGGTTTTTCTTACTGAATGTCCAAACTCTTCAGCATTGCTGAAGCGAGCGAGTTCCCTGTGTTCTGGCAGGGCCTCATGCAGGAAGGAGGGAGGAGGTGATGCCTCTACTAAGCAAAGAAGTTCTGGAAGTCGAACCCCTGTCCTCTATTCTGGTGATTAGGGTTGTTAATCTTGGATGGGGTCCCACAACCCTTTGGAAACCTGAAGGCTGTGGATGACCTTCCAAGAAAATGAACGCAAAAATTGCACATCATCTCAGGGGGACTATAGTCTTCTCTGGTCCATACACTGGTGCCTGGGTTAAGAATGGGCTCTACAGAAGGTAGGTTTAGAGACTGGGCAGCCTCTTTGCTAAGTGCTGAGAGACTGACTGCACTTAGTGAGAGGCTTGGTGGTCACTGGGAGAAGAGGAGCATCTCATTTGTTCAAGTTTTAAATACCAAATATGGGGCAACCAGATCAGATACCCTACCATTCTGGGTGGAGTTCAGCCTGGCCCCACATTAGCTGGTTTTCTAAGGACGAGAACACTCCCTGTAGGAGCAAAGCCACACAGTGCGCATTTCAGCTCTCCAGCTCAGCCTGCACCACCTCTAAGGATGCACTTGTCTTTCCTTTCAGAAACGGCCCCCACCTCTGCATATTCATCTCCGGCCCGGAGCCTGGGGGACACAGGAATAACCCCTCTGTCTCCTTCCCACATTGTGGTAAGAAGCGTGTATGTGGGGACGGGGGGCAGTAGGGAGGGGGGGAATGTATGTGCTGATCGTGTTTGCTTTCTGAGTCGGCTTTCCCTACTCTGGGTCAGAAAAGGCTTTCCGTGGTGTGACTGATGCTTCTGCAGCCATTGGCCTGGGTGTGGATAACATGAGCGGGCAGAGGGGAGCAGCCCTTTAAAGATTCAGGGTTCAGAGACTGCAGGGCACCCTCTCCGGAGGACACAGCCACATCTGGCTGGTGGGCAAATCAGTGAAAAGCAGTGGTTTTTCCAGTGCAGTTAAGTGTTGTGACCAAAAGCTGTGGCTGTAGCTGCTTCTGTACCAGCTTGCCTGGGAGAGTAGACCCGGGCGGTGTGGGGGTGGCTGGCAGGGGTGTCGGGAGGGGGGCGCTGGAGACTGGGCGTTGGTTCCCATGCTGCTCCAGATGGATATTGTGGGGCAGCTGTTCAAGGTGCTTACGTGTAGCTAACCAGAGAGAAGTACCTGGAGGGAAGTGTAGTTTTATACAAGCTGCTCAGACCTGCAAAGAAGACACTGCTGAGAACTTCGGAGCCATCACTAAGGAGGGACGCCAGCTTGTCCTAGTTTTCCCGGCACTGTCCTGGCTTCCATGGAAAGGCCTGCGTTCTAGAACTCCCTTGGGCTTGGGAAAACTGAGAGGCGTGGGCGCCGAAGAGCCGGGTCCTCTGGTTTTCAATCTCTGTGCCCCGAGGGTTCCCTGGAAAAGCTTCAGGGTCACCTGAGGGGATGGGGCGCAGTGTGACGAAAGGCCAGGCAGTTGGGGCTGTCACCCCCTGCTCTAACTAATCAGTACTCTTCAGATCCCAAGTTGACTGGTATAATTTGAAGTTCTGTGGGTGTTAATAAGGAAGTCTACACTGCCTTAAAATTTTGGGGGAAATCTGGAATGACTTGACCTACTCACTTGACAGATGAGGAAAGGCTCTGGGCCCCAAGGGTCACATGGCTGACTGTGGCAGGACTGGGCAGGGTTCCCGGTATGCTGAGCCCTACACCCCAACCCCACACACCCAGGCAGCTGGAGGGGTCACCTGGCAGGTACACAGGGCACAGCTGAGCAGGGTCTGGAGGTCTGTGTAGGGCCTGGGGGAGGCCAGTGGGGGAAGGGGAACCACTGGCTTCTGATTCAAATGGAAGTGTTTCTGTAATTTGCCATGTTCACGCATGGTTGATAAAGGATGTGGTGCACCTGGGTAGCCAGGTGACCTCCCCAGTGACTTGGCCTGGCCCTCCACTCAGGAGGACCCTCCAATTCTCCCTGAGTTGGTCGGGGGTGGGGGTGTGGTGTGGACAGGAGGCAAGCCTGTCCTCTCCCGAGGGCTCACCACATGGCAGACTTGAACCAAACGTGGAATGTCCTTCTGTCTGCAGTGGGTACACAGTGGGGCAGGGTGGAACCTTCCAGAAAGCTGGGCTTGACTGCTCCCACCCACACCCTGTACCCCACTTGGTGTGTCTGCAGAACGATGCCGACCCAAACGTCTCTGAGCAGCAGACGTTTCTCGTGGTGGTAGCCATCGACTTTGGGACCACGTCCAGCGGCTATGCCTACAGCTTCACCAAGGAGCCAGAATGCATCCACGTGATGAGGTGAGCATCAGAGGGGCAGGGGCTAGCGCCAGTCACTTGTCACTATGGAGACTTGGGGGAGGGCTCTGGGGGAAGGGATAATCCAATGAGCAGATGAATGGTACTCAGTAGGCAAGTCTTTTCCTGGATTCTTGCCCTGCTTGGCCTAATCTCACCATGCCACTTTGGGCAAGGCGCTTCTGATCTCTGGGCTCCAGGTTCCTGGTCTGTAAAGTCACTGGTTTAATTCTGACTTAGTTGGTTTGGGAAAGGGCCTAGAGAGTATGTTGGACACTTCCAGCATGCCACCTTGGCAAGAGGCACTGACTTACAGGATGTTCGTGATGGAGGAGATCCAGGTCTCTCTCTGTGTGACCTCAGGCAAAGGACTTCCCTGGTGGCTCAGACAGTAAAGTGTCTGCCTGCAATGCGGGAGACCAGGGTTCGATCCCTGGATTGGGAAGATCCTCTGGAGAAAGAAATGGCAACCCACTCCAGTAGTCTTGCCTGGGAAATCCCATGGATAGAGGAGCCTGATAGGCTATAGTCCATCAGGTCGCAAAAAGGTAGGACACGACCGGGAGACTATACTTCACTTCACTTTCAGGCAATCGATGAACCTTCTAAAGCTCAGTTTCCCCCTCTGTGAAATGGGGATAACACAGTACCTGCTTCTCAGAGTGTGTACCTGCTTCTCCAGAGTGTGTGTGCAGATGTGAGATTTCCTATCAAGTGCTTTCTTGTTGTTTAGTCACTAAGTCGTCGTGTCCAACTCTTTGTGGCCCCATGGACGGTAGGCTCCTCTGTCCATGGGATTCTCCAGGCAAGAATACTGGAGTGGGCTGCCATTTCCTTCTCTGGGGGCTCTTCCCGACCCAGGGATCAGACCTGCACTGCAGGCAGATTCTTTACCATCTGAGCCACCAGGAAGCCCCCATAAACTAGAATCACCATTTACTGGCTTCTATATTGTTGTTTTAAGAAATTTATCTCTAAAGGGAGAGTCATACAGTGAAAGCTGACAAAAGAGAAAGGAGCAGAAATAACTTTGAACTTGCTGGGGAAGAATTCTTACAAAGCCTTCACAGAGTTCAGGGTCTCTAGGGGTGTTATCTTAGTAATTGTAGAGATTTTGGAGGAAGGTTCTACCTGAATTTTATTTCAGCCAGAACATATTAATATCACCTTGATCCAGACTGACAGAATTATGAATGAGAAAGTTTAATTTTTATATTTATATAGGAATGAAGAATTGAACATTTGAAGGGCAAAAACTCTGGAATTCCATTACCTACTGGAAATGTCAGTGTTCATAGTCCTGGAAAACCTATTTCTGAAAGGTTGTGTATGGAATGCATCTGTGGTCCAGGCACCAGTGTTGGCCTGGGACGGTGATCATCTCTGCATCTCAGCAGGGCCACCATGGGGACTTGGCTCCCTGAGTGGATGGGGCTTGACTGGGAAACTGGCCAGGGATGACTCCGGCCCCATCTGTGTGGCAGGTCTAGGTGAAGGTTGGCTTTCCATCTGGACTGTGATGGCAGTGGCAGGTGTGAGCCCAGCCAGGAGAGCGGCTACCTCCTCCAGAGGGCAGGCTGGGGAGAAAGATGCTCTTCCTCTAGTGCACTGTGTCTCCCCAGAGGCTGCCTGTAGGGGTCGCATGGCAGGACTGGCGCCACCTGCTGAGCCAGGACCTGGTAGAGGAGACAGCATCCTGTCTTTCTGGCAGCCAGGGCTTCGCTGCTGTGGCCCCAAAGAAGGGAGAAGCATCCAGTCACTTGTCTTCTCCACTCTCTTTACTTTTCTCCTTCTTTCTGTCTGTGAGGAGATGGAAGCTTTTCTGGGGCTCAGCCTACCTCCTGCTTGCTCCATCACACTTCCCATCAGTTCCAGGATCTAATCCCGTCGCATCTTCTAGTCTGTATTCACCCCTCCTGGCTTCTGGCTCCTCTTCGGCACACAGACATGCAGGATATGGTCCCTTCCCTCCATCAGAGCCATTCTGATGAGAGCCGTTCTGATCAGCGCTCTCATTCACCTGCCACTGTGACTGTCACCCAGGATGGGGGGCGCCCAGGTCTGTTTCTTGCCTGAATCTCTTCCTGGCTTGCACCTTCAAGCCCATCCTGGGAGTTCAATGCCAGCACTTTCAAATAAAGCTCTCCATGTTTCCTCCTGCCTACTTCTTGGCCAGGACTGCTGGCATCTGTGAGGGATACTCTCTCCTCCAGACTCCCCAGCTTGGAACCTGTGGGGTGCCCTGGCACCTGCTCACCAGTAAGTCCATTTGGCTTGGTTCTCCTGGATGGCTCCTCCCCATCATCCCCTCTCTGTCTTCCCAGGACTCTATCCTTGTACGAGCTCCCTTACCTTGAGACCTGAGCTCCATTTTCAGCCTCCTGGCTTCCACTCTCCCTCCGTTTAGTCCAGTTTGCTTTAGGTCAACAACAGCTCTGATTCTGTCCTGCCCCTGCTCTAAAACCTTTAGTGGCTCCCCATTACTCACTGATTAAATCTCTCACTCTTTAGGGTCCTCACCACCTTTCCAGTCCCATTTTCCCCACCTGAGCATAATCACTCTCCTCATTTACACACTTTCTCCAACCCACACAGTCACTTGGCATTCCCCATACATGCCCTGTGCTTGCCCCCTCTCTGAACAGCCTGCAGTCTGTCCTTCTTTCAGCATCCGGCTGTCTGTCCATCCTTCAAGTCTCTTCTGAACCCTGCATTCTTTCCAAGGCCCCCATCTCTCTGCCTCCTTTGACCTCTCTGGGCTATGTCCCCGGACCCTTCATCTCCATCTGATAAGGCAGGTATTTATGTGTGTGTTTCTTCCCTGCCTGTTTCAAAGAGAATCCATCTGCTATGAGGGCACCTATAGCAGCCACTGTGAGCACCCACATCTGTACCAGCCTTGCACACAGTAGGTGCTCACATCCGTGCAAAAGGCCCATAACCTCTGCCTTTCCTTGGTGGCAGGCGATGGGAGGAGGCGACCCTGGAGTGTCCAACCAGAAGACTCCGACCACCATCCTGTTGACTCCAGAGAGGAAGTTCCACAGTTTCGGGTATGCCGCCAGGGACTTTTACCACGACCTGGACCCCAACGAGGCCAAGCAGTGGCTGTACCTGGAGAAGTTCAAGATGAAGCTGCACACGACTGGGGTGAGCCAGCCTCTCCCGGGCCCCAAGTGCCCGAGAGCTGAGGTTCCTCCAGCCCTCCCGAGCCTTGGGGGCCCTCAGGTTTCTCCCGAGCAGAAATGAACATCCACTCACCTGATTTTAGAAACAGCCTGGAGCATGCCATGCTTTGGACCACATGGTACATTTTCAGATGCACACACGGAACAGGGAGATGTTCAGAATATTTAGCAACTTGTTTGCTTTGGAAATCGACCTGTCAGAGAGACACTGGCTGGATGGAGCACAGGCATAGGGGGCTGGGTGGGGGCCTGCTGTTCTGGGAGATCCCCCCTTCAGTTGCTGGATCATGGGAAATCAAGGGGTCCTGAAGGAAGGACTCGGGGGGCTGGGAGGCCTTTTAGGGGCTCAGGGTAGTGGCTATTAATGAACCAGTTTGGAAGCAACAAAACAGCTAGCTCCTTAGCCCTCTGTGTGGGGAAGGAGGTGGCTCAGGAAATCAAGCCTCCCCCAATAATTGGAGGTTCAGTGCCTGAAGCGGTTTTGCCCCCTACTTTCCAGGGTTCAGTAATATGGCCAAGTCGATTAGGACCCTCCCCTGAGCTCCATCAAATTGTTGGTCCATAGGATACAATTTTTCAGTTTAAGCGTCTTATCCCTTAAATTTTCCTTAACATGCACAGTTAGAGATGCAGGATGCCAATAGTGTTTAGGACCACAGACCCTGAAGCCAGATGGTCTGGGTTTAGATCCTACCTCTGCAATCTTTGCGATACTTGATCCAAGTCACTGAGCCTCTCCTGCCTTGCTTTACCTTATCTGTGAAATGGAGGCACTACGTGTGCTTTTCTTATGGGGATGTAAGAACTAAAGGAATCAAAATACACAAAGCCCTTAGAACCAGGCCAGTCCTTAGCAAGTTAAAGTCAATTGCTACCTTCTATTAGTATCACTTTTATCTGTCTATTATTAAGGGTTTGCAGATGACAAAACAGATGTGACTGGGGAGATCCTGCAGCCAGCACTCGGCCTTCCAGGGCTCTGTGCTCATCCACGTGGTGGTCTCTTTCTCAAGCAGACCAACATCTGCTCAGAAAGCATCCTTCCTGTTTCACCTGATGGGATTTGGTGCCTTATAGCAGTCTCCTGCAAGTGGAAGCCCAGAATTTCTTCAGTTTGAATTTTTCAATTCCAAGCCTATGTCTTCTTGGTGGCTGGAAGCGGCCTGGGAGCCACCATCCCAAAGCTGGGGTGTCTTTGCTTAACTCCAGGTGTTGGAGTAGTGAGCTTGTGCAGATGGGTTGTGATGACGGGCAGGTCCCACAAGGCCAGTTTAGCACTTGATACTCCTTCATGCTCCAAGGGCAAAGGCCAACCTGGATCAATCCAGAGGCCACACTGATTTTTTCCCCCAGTGGTAATAAGTCTGCTGGTTCTAGGAGACTTAAGGGCTTCCTCCTGAAGTTTGCTCTGCCCATTCCCACTCCCTGGGGACTATTTTCATCATTTTTTAATGACCTCAGTCCATCTGGCATCTCACGGAGCATCTTCCACCAAAGGACCACACGCAGCAGCTGCTGTGGCTTCTGGCAGGGGAAGAAGGCAGTGATGCTGGGCTCCCAGTGGATTAGACAGCGCAAGCCTTAAAATAGGAGCCTTTCTATTTTTGTGACTTGGTTGGCAGCTCATCGGGTAGTGAAAGCTTCATGCCTGATTAGTGCCATGCACATCAGCGAGTTGGCATGATTATCTAGGCCTCGATTAGGAGGGTTCCCAAGGGTGACCATGTGTGTCCATGTGTGGAAATAGTATGTAAATTGCATCGGGAGTGGCGGCTGCTGCCTTTTCTTTCTTCCCCAGCTCTGTTGCTGCCCCAAGACCTCTGCTCCCAGAGGGTCGAAAGAGGGAGGGAGCGAAGCAGTGGAAATGGGATTTGAGGGGGCAGCCAGGGCCTCCTACACAGCAAGGGGGTGATGCTGCCAGCCCTGTCCTGGAGGCATGCCATCCTAGTCTGTGGGAAATAAAACATGGTTCTCTGGGATTCCTGGGTCTCCGAGTGGCAGTGCCTAAAGCCAGAGGGAGGCTTTCTTCCTATCTCGCTTCATTCTCCCCCCAGGACCTCACCATGGATACAGACCTGACAGCAGCTAACGGCAAGAAAGTCAAAGCCCTTGAAATCTTTGCTTATGCCCTGCAGTACTTTAAGGAGCAAGCACTGAAGGTAGGCACTACCAGAGCCTGTACTGGGGAGGGGCACCTGCCTGCTAGACAGTTTCTGGGGAGAGAATGTGGGCTTTGTATTCAGAAAGCAGGATGCCCCCATGTGCGCTGCTGGTGGGGAGGGGACATGGGGCAAGTGCTGTGGAGAACAGCCTGGCAGTTCCTCAAAAGGTTAAACACAGGGCCTTCCCTAGTGGCTCAGTGGTAAAGAATCTGCCTGCCAGTGCAGGAGACAGAGGTTCGATCCCCTGGTCCGGGAAGATTCCACATCCTGCAGAGCAACTAAAACCCATGTGTCACAGCTATTGAGCCTGTGCACTAGAGCCTGAGAGCTGAAATACTGAAGCCCACACATCCTAGAACCCGTGATCCACAATAGGAGAGACCACCGCAGTGAGAAGCCCACACACCACAAGAGAGTAGCCCCTGCTCACTGCAAGGAGCAAGAAGACCATGCAGCAAGGAAGACCCAGCACAGCCGAAAAATAACTAACTAACTAAAAAAAAAGAGGTTAAACACAGAGTGAGCTGGAGTTTCCAACCCTAGGTGTGTGCCAAGAGAAAAGAAAACATATACTCACATAAAAACCTGTGCATGAAAGTTCACAGAAGCACTGTTCATAATAACCAGAAAGGCAGAAACAACTGACGTGTCCATCCGTGGATGAATGGGTAACTAAATGGGATCCACCCGTACGCTGGAATATTATTCAGCCTTAAAAATGAATGAAGTACTGATGTATGCTGTGACGCAGATTAACCTTGACAACATGATGCTAAGTGAACGAAGGCAGATACAGAAGGCCACGTAGTGCAGGAGTCCATTTGTAGGAAATGCCCCAAAGAGGCAAATCCATGGAGACAGAAAGTAGATGAGTGACTGCCAGAGGCGGGGGCGGGGGGGTGTAGGAGTGAGGAGTGACTGCCAGGGGATATGGGTTTCTTTGGGGGGATGATGAAGTTAGACAGTGGGAATGTCACACCACCTTGTGAATATACTAACACCCACTGAACTGTACACTTTAAAGGTGAGTCTAATGGCATGTGAATTATATCTCAGTTAAACAAACAAAAGAAAGAAAGATAGGAGACCCAGGTTGCAACTGTGTGATCCTGGGCAAGGTGCTCAACCTCTCTGATGCCCATGTACCTAACGTGAAGAGAGAGGCAGGCAACTTCCCTGGGGGTCGTTTGATAATAAGTGAAAGACTGAATGTCAAATGCCTCCCATGGGGCTCAGGAAGGAGTTAACACTTGGCAAGTAGTTGCTGCTGTCTCTCTCCATGGCTCGCACCTCGTGGAAGAAGCTGACCCAGTGAATAAGCCCCCTCTTGTTTGGCCCTTCGCAAAGGTTTGTTCAATGATGGCTCAGAATGAAGAAAATGGCTAGTTTCCCAGTGGAATATAACGGTCTGCTCAGTGTCCCCTCCCATGGGCATAGTGACAAGTAGGTGTAGATCAGGGGATTAAAAAGCCTTGTACTGAGCTCTGTCTCAAAAGAAGTGGGAACCTCAGAAGCATTTGGTATTATGGGATCACTGGAAGAAATTTGGGGCTTCCTGGGTGGCTCAGTGGTAAAGAATCCACCTGCTAAAGTAGGAGACGTGAGTTCGACCCCTTAGTCGGGAAGATCCCCTGGAGAAGGAAATGGCAACCCACTCCAGTATTCCTTCATGAAGAATCCCATGGACAGAGGAGCTACAGTCCATGGGGTGGCAAGAGAGTCAGACACGACCTAGTGACTAAAATAACAAAACAAACAGAAGAAATTTAGTGAATTCTTGAAATAGAATAGAATTCTAGAAATAGGACTGCGTACGTGCATGCTAAGTCGCTTCAGTTGTGTCCCCAGCCTTATGGACCGTAGCCAGCCAGGCTCCTCTGTCCATGGGATTCTTCAGGCAAAAATGCTGGAGTGGATTTCCATGCCCTTCTCCAGGGGATCTTCCAGACCCAGGGATCAAACCTGCATCTCTTAAGTCTCCTGCACTGGCAGGTTATTTACCACGAGCGCCACTTGGGAAGTTCAGAAATAGGGCTGCTGCTGCTGCTAAGTCGCTTCAGGAGCCAAAGAAGTGAGAACGTAACACTGCTTTCATCCATTCCAGTACCTTTGTTTTGAGTGCTTCGTGTGGGCCGGGTCCTATGTGAGTTCTGGTTGTGTGGAAGCAAACTGCAGCGGAGTATTTGGTGGGTGTCGGGGACTCAGTGAAGGCCGAGATTCTACCCACCGACGGCAGCAGGGCATCCCCCGGCGGAGAGGGGCTGGGGGGCTTCGGCCACGCAGCAGCTGGCAGGGCGGGTGTTTCAGCTGGTGGAGCGGCCCAGGAGCAGCTCAGGGGGAAGACAGCGGAGCCAGCCGCTGGGGAGCAGGCGGTTCGGAGCAGGCGAAGGGCAAGGCTGCAGAGAGCGGCAACCGTGAGCGGGGGACGAGGCTGTGCAGAGGCTCGAATGCCAGCGGAAGGACTCTTTCTGGGCCATGGGAGCCCTCGCGGGACCTCTCTCAGGGCAGTGAGTGGCCTCGAGGGTAGTGTCAGAGGAGGGGAGGCCGCCGTGGTCCTCAGGGCCCGCAGCGGGAGAGTGACCTGTTGGCAGCTCTTTCAGACGCTGACGCAGGCCCCAGGGTCAGGGCGAGGCTGAGATGCCACCTGCGGGCTCATCTGAGGATCCTGAAAGCCAAGGAGATAACGGATGTGATGGAGTTGGGGGGGTGGTTCATCCTATGAAAGGGGGCGGGGAGAGGACTCTAGGGAAGGGGATGGGAGGGAGACAGAGGTGGGTTCACTTCAGGAAGCAGGTAGCGATCACTCAGAGACGGGAGCAGGGAGGCCAGTGGGGACCCGTGGAGAGGGAGCTACCGTGGGTCCAGTTCAGTCCAGTCGCTCAGTCGTGTGCAACTCTTTGCGACCCCAGGGACTGCAGCACGCAAGGCCTCCCTGTCCACCTCCAGCTCCCAGAGTTTACTCAAACTCATGTCCGTTGAGTCGGTGATGCCATCCAACCATCTTATCCTCTGTCGTCCCCTTCTCCTGCCCTCAATCTTTCCCAGCATCAGGGTCTTTTCCAGTGAGTCAGCTCTTCGCATGAGGTGGCCAAAGTACTGGAGTTTTAGCTTCAGCATCAGTCCTTCCAATGAATATTCAGGACTGATTTCCTTTAGGATGCACTGGTTGGATCTCCTTGCAGTCCAAGGGACTCTCAAGAGTCTTCTCCAACACCACAGTTCAAAAGCATCAATTCTTCGGCGCTCAGCCTTCTTCACAGTCCAACTCTCACATCCATACATGACCACTGGAAAAACCATAGCCTTGACTAGACGGACCTTAGTTGGCAAAGTAATGTCTCTGCTTTTTAATATGCTATCTAGGTTGGTCATAACTTTTCTTCCAAGGAGCCAGCGTCTTTTAATTTCATGGGTGCAGTGAAAGGGAGCCGCCGTGGGTCCAAGAAGGCCACAAAGCAGGGAGGAGGTGGCCCTCTGTGGGCCTGAAGAGAGGAATTCCAGAGGGACTGACTGAGTGCCCAGAGGAAGATGCAGGCATGAAAGGAGGCCGGTAGGGGGCAGGGTGTCTTCAGATTAAGACGAGGAGCCACGGGAACTCAGGGAAAACATAGGACTTGAGAAAGTCTGTGACTTGGAGTGTGTTTCAGGTTGGCCATGATGTGAGGACAGGCCTGAGCAGCCCATCTTTCAGGGGAGGGAGGGACGGGGAGGGGCAGAGATCATCAGATACAATATGGGTGAATGAGGGGTGGTTGTGTACCTGTCGGCTCAGCCAGAGCCTTCAGGAACTTTCTCCCAGCAGGGAACACGTTGTGAAGAAAAGTCTGAGGAGATGTATAGGAACTGGATCCTTCCCGAGAGGCTAGCTGGTATTCAAAGGGCAGGTGGATTCAGTGCAGCAGGCTGCTGCGTGTTGGACCTGAATAAGCTTGAGTAGATTTTCTCAGAAATCACATCCCTGGGGTGGCCTTGTTCACGAGGGACAGTCGGCGAAAGTGCCGTGACAGGAAATGTTCAGTCAGTGCCAGCTTCCTTCCCTTCCAAGCTGGTCTCCACCCTCTGGTGAACAAACAGCCCAACCAGACAACTTTCCATATGGCTAGGAAAGCCCGTCACTCATCTTTGAGCCTTTTCCTGTTGAAACAGTTTAAAATAGGCTGGATGGTTAATATAGGCGGCACCGTTAGCATCCCTCTCAGCCCATTATGGTCTCTCCTACTTTTACAGTCCAATGCAGACCTACAGAGAAATCAGTTCAGTTCAGTTCAGTTGCTCAGTCATGTCCGACTCTTTGAGACCCCAAAGAATCTGGACTGTAGCATGCCAGGCTTCCCTGTTCATCACCAGCTCCTGGAGCTTGCTCAAACTCATGTCCATCGAGTTGGTGATGCCACTCAACTGTCTCATCTTCTGATGAGACTGTCTCCTACCTTCAGTCTTTCCCAGCATCAGGGTCTTTTCCAAGGAGTCAGTTCTTCACATCAGGTGGCCAAAGTATTGGAGCTTCAGCATCAGTCCTTCCAATGAATATTCAGGACCGATTTCCTTTAGGATTGACTGGTTTGATCTCCTTGCAGTCCAAGATTGTCATCTTGACCTCCTGTTAGAAAGTGAAAGCCACTGTCATGTCTGACTCTTCGTGACCCCATGGACTATACAGTCTGTGGAATTCTCTAGGCCAGAATACTGGAATGGGCAGCCATTCCCTTCTCTAGGGATCTTCCCAACCCAAAGATCAAACCCTGATCTCCCACACTGCAGGTGGATTCTTTACCAGCTGAGCCACCAGGGAAGCCCTCAAGGAAATAAAACATGATCAAAAAAATAAACACAAAAATAGACGCAGACAGAAAATGGCTGTGTTACTAGCAATCCTACTCCTGGACATATATCCAGAAAAGATGAAAATATACATGCAAATTTTAAAGATACATTCACCCCAAGGTTCATAGGAGCATTATTTATTATACAATAACAAAGACATGGAAGTAACCTAAATGTCCCTTGACTAGATGAACAGGTAAAGAAGATGTGGTACAAATATACAATGGAATATTACTCAGCCATTAAAAAGAATGAAATAATGTCATTTGCAGCAACATGGATGGACCTAGAGATTGTCGTATTAGTGAAGTAAGTCAGAGACAAATATCATACATCACATATGTGTAGAATCTAAAAATGATACCAATGAACTTCTGTAGAAAACAGAAGTAGATCCACAGACATAGAAAACATATTTATGGTTACCAAAGGGGAAAGGTGTGGGGAGGGATAAATTAGGAGTTTGGGATTAATAGACACTGTGCTGTGCTTAGTCACTCAGTCATGTCTGACTCTTTGCAACCCTGTGGACTGTAGCCCACCAGGCCCCTCTGTCCATGGGGATTCTCCAGGCAAGAATACCAGAGTGGGTTGCCATGCCCTCCTTCAGGGGATCTTCCCAATCCAGGAATCAAACTCAAGTCTCCCATATTGCAGGGGGATTCTTTACTATCTGAGCCACCAGGGACACCCAAGAATACTGGAGTGGGTAGCCTAACCCTTTTCCAGGGGATCTTCCTCTCCCAGGAATCAAATTGGGGTATCCTGCATTGCAGGTGGATTCTTTACCAGCTGAGCCACCAGGGAAGCCCTTAACAGACACTACTATGTATAAAATGGAAAAAAACAGGACCTATGTATAACACAGGGAATTGTATTCAGCATCTTATAATAACCTATAACGGAAAAGAATTTGAAGAAGTATATATATATATATATATATATATACACATATGTAGATATATATACATATATATGTATGTATATATTTCTGAGGTAGCTCAGTGGTGAAGAATCTGCCAGCCAAGCTGGAGACATGGGTTCAATCCCTGGGTCAGGAAGGTCTCCTGGAGAAGGAAATGGCAACCCACTCCTGTATTCTTGCTTGAGAAATCCCATGGACAGAGGAGCCTGGAGGGCTACAGTCCTTGAGGTCGCAAGAGTCGGACATGATTTGGTGACTAAAACACCAGCAATGGGTTTGATTTCAGATTTGTCTGGGGAATGTGGCAGTGGGAGGGGGGAGGGGCAGGTGGCGTGAGCACTGATCAGAGGTCTTCTTTTGCCTTCATGGGCCTGGTTGGGACCTCTGATGCTTCTACCCATCCTGTTTATCCAAGTGGGTCTCACTGATTTTTTTTTTTTTAAGTAGGTTGATTTGCAATGTTATGCCAGTCTTGGCTGTACAGCAAAGTTATACACATATATACATTAAAAATATATATTCTTTTCCATTATGGTTTATCCCAGGAGACTGGATATAGTTCCATGTGCTGTGCAGCAGGACCTTATTGTTTATCCAATACTAGAGTGGGTTACCATTTCCTTCTCCAGGGGATCTTCCCGACCCAGGGATCGAACCCGGGTCTCCCACATCGGAGGCAGACGCTTTAACCTCTGAGCCATCAGGGAAGCCCATTCTAAATGTAATAGTTTACATCTACCAACCTTAAACTTCCAGTCCATCCCTTGTCCTCTCCCTCTTCCCCTTGTCAACCATGAGTCTGATCTCTGTGTCTGTGAGCCTGTTTCTGTGTGTAGATAGGTTATACGTTAACTGAAAGTCAAAGGCAGCACCGTTCTTGCTAGGACATGTTGCTCATACCCCTCCCAGCCTGCCAGGAGACCACCCCCCCCGCCCCCCGATGTGCTGGGCTTGCAGTAAGGTGAGTGAGGGACAACTCTGATAACAGATGCCACCAGCTGCTAAACATTCCTGTGGGCCAGGCACTGTTCAGATCCGAGACCAAAAGTAACAATTTCGTTAAGACCTTTCTTGGCCTTTAGCATCAAGCTAGACCCGGGTCTGGGTGTAGAGTTTGGCTCTGCACTTCTCTAGCTGGTCAGTCATCACAGAGATACTGAACACATCTAGGCCTTAGTTTGCCATCTGTAGAAAAGGGGCCGTGCCTACCCCTTCCAGACAGGATTCTCAAATGGGTTCATGGAGATGGGGTATGGAAGGAGCTTAACAAGATTGACATGGCAGAGGAAGCTGTCAGGAAGTGGAGCTCTGAGAAGACGATCAATCCTCCCAAGATTGATATGAGCTTATTATTATCCCCATTGTGCAGATAAGGAAGTGGAGGCCTGGGAGGTGGTCACTTGCCCTAAGTCACGGGACTAGGAAGTGACCAAAGGCCTCAGATCTGCCCGCCTCCACCTGCAGCCACATCCAGTGAATGAAGGAGCTGGTTAGCTCCGTTTGCTGAAAATTCAGACAACAGATTCTTGTTCCTGATGCTGGTTAGGTTCAGGGGGCTGCAGAATAGACGCCCCAAAAGTTTGTGGCCAAGAAACCTGGATTTCCGGCAAAGCTGTGGGAGGACCAGTTCTGTCCGCTTGACCTGCTGCATTTTCTCTGGCTTCAGGAGCTGAGCGACCAGGCGGGTTCGGAGTTCGAGAACTCTGATGTCAGATGGGTCATCACAGTGCCCGCCATCTGGAAGCAGCCGGCCAAGCAGTTCATGAGACAAGCTGCCTACCAGGTGAGTGTGGGGCTGGGGGCGGGGGGCCCAAGATGCACACGGTGGTGGCCGTCACCCCACTCAGCTGTCCCCCAGCATCCACAGGCCTCCTCAGGAGGCAGCAAGAAGTTGCCCACAACCAGGAGGTCAGGAGCCTTCTCATTCCTCAGTTTCCTCCCTGGGGAGGTAAGGGGTCCTGATGGAAAAGGGGAGGGGCTGGCCTCGATTTTCTTTCTGGCTTTATTCATTTCCAGATCTTGTTGTCAAGGCCTGTCTCTCTGAGGTCAAGGGCTGCCTCTCTGAGTGGGTAGCAGGGGAGTGTAGGGAGAAGCCCCTTACACTGAGGAGGTCAAGGAGGATGTCAGGCTATGGGGCAGGAGCGGTGGTGTCCTTTGGGCTTTGACACCTTGGGCAGTAGGAGCACCAGCAGCGCCAACGGCAAGCCCATCCTTCATGGGTGCCGGAGGGCATTACTGGGGCTACAAACCCTCGTGGCCTCCTCCCCTCACACTTGCAGACAACTTGTGCCATGGAGGGCCTCCCATGAGGGGCTGGCTTCATGGCGGGAGTGGCCAGCCTTACTGACCTGATATTATGATCCCGGGACAGAGTGGGATCCTTTTGTGCTTAGTCTCCTGGGTTAATAAATGAGTGCTCACCCTGGGAGTCAGCTTCCAGAACCTTCCACATGAGCAGGCTGGGGAACATCACCCATGTCTTCTGCCATGCCTCCTGGTGTGAGCTGCCCTTCCCAGGAGACACACCTCTAATGCTGAGTGTGTGGCCACAGACTCAAAGGAAAGGATGGATGGACCTTTCCTTTCAAAAACCTCAACTGAATCCACCCTGAGCACTAACCCTGGAGAAGGACGTGGCAACCCTCTCCAGTATTCTTACCTGGAAAATCCCATGGACAGAGGAGCCTGGTGGGCTACAGTCCATGGGGTTTGAAAGAGTCAGACACGGCTGAGCGACTAACACACACACACTGGGCACCAGTCAAATGGCCCTGGGCACCTTAAATTGTCCTCCATGCCTGGGGCTTTACTCCAGTTCAGGGAAGGGCAGTGTCCCCTCCTCACCCCACCCCTGTTCCCCTGCTTCCCTCCACTGCCCCAGCCTGACTCCTCTGCTCTCCCCTTCCTCTGTTCAGCGTGAGAATCTGGTTCAGTCTATGCATCTGCCAAAAATAGATTTGTTTTTATAGGGGTGAGGAAAGCGGGTAGAAGTTCCAGAAACAGACAACTTCTTTAAATAGGAAAAGATTCAAGTGCAGTTTCACTGCCCGTGGGAGCCCTGGGCATCAGGGAGCTCTTTGTAGGTGTCAGCCTTCAGGCAGAGTCCAAGGATCCAGAGACAGGACCCAGGGACCCGGGTGTCTGCTGAGACACTGTCCAGGGGCCTGAGTTTTCCCAGGAAAGATCCTCAAGATTCATCATTTGGACTTTTTCATTTTCCAGCCCTCAGGAAGACTTCAGCAACAAACATGTGACCTGGAAACGGGACAGTTCTTATTTTTAGCCTGAAAAAGTAAGAGGTGCAGAGACTGATAGATTCATCAGGGCTGTGGAGTCCTGGGCTGGCACTTTAAGGGCTGCCTCTCTGGGTGGGTAGCAGGGGAGTGTAGGGAAAGACACGTGACACTGAGGAGGCTAAGGGGGGTGGGCCCAGGCTGGGGTGGATGGGGTGTCCTCTGGGCTTTGGCACCTCGGGCAGTGGGAGGGCTCACAGTTCCTGGGCAGGGCCCAGGTGACAAGCATGGGTGAAGGGGTGGGAGGATTTGCTTGCCGAGGCCAGGAGATGCCCTGCCAATGGATCGGTCCTCTCCTTACCGGGTAACGTTTGTCCAGGGCACTGTTTGTGCAGCTTAATTTGGGACTCTTTTTGATACTTGTGTTCAGTTTACGGTCACTGGATGGATTTGAAGATGGCAGGGACCATTTGTTCATTCATTCTTTGTTCACTGTTTCATTTATTCATTAAACAAGCCTGTGTTAGCAGCCTTCTTTTCCAGGATGCAATAGGTGCTCGGGTCATGGGACAGGGGCCCTGCTCTCAAATTGCTCACATCCAAGCGGCTCACTGAAGCCATGTGTACTTCCGGGAAGGGGTCTGTAGCATGTTAGGGGCACCCTCTTTAGCCCATCTTCTGGAAGAGTCTTCAAGAAAGTGAACAGAGTTTGCTACTCTCCCAAGTTAGCATTTCTCCAGCTCATCCTTCCTCACCTCCCGTTTATTATAGAGTGAGAATCAGTTCAGTTAAGTCGCTCAGTCGTGTCCGACTCTTTGCGACCCCATGAATCACAGCATGCCAGGCTTCCCTGTTCATCACCATCTCTCGGAGTACACTCAGACTCAGGTCCATTCAGTCCGTGATGCCATCCAGCCATCTCATCCTCGGTCATCCCCTTCTCCTCCTGCCCCCAATCCCTCCCAGCATCAGAGTCTTTTCCAATGAATCAACTCTTCTCATGAGGTGGCCAAAGTACTGGAGTTTCAGCTTTAGCATCATTCCTTCCAGAGAAATCCCAGGGCTGATCTCCTTCAGAATGGACTGGTTGGATCTCCTTGCCGTCCAAGGGACTTTCAAGAGTCTTCTCCAACACCACAGTTCAAAAGTATCAATTCTTCGGCGCTCAGCCTTCTTCACAGTCCAACTGTCACATCCATACATGACCACAGGAAAAACCATAGCCTTGACTAGATGGACCTTAGTCGGCAAAGTAATGTTTCTGCTTTTGAATATACTATCTAGGTTGGTCATAACTTTTCTTCCAAGCAGTAAGCGTCTTCTAATTTCATGGCTGCAGTCACCATCTGCAGTGATTTTGGAGCCCCCAAAATAAAGTCTGACATTGTTTCCACTGTTTTCCCATCTTTTTCCCATGAAGTGATGGGACCTGATGCCATGATCTTTGTTTTCTGAATGTTGAGCTTTAAGCCAACTTTTTCACTCTCCTCTTTCACTTTCATCAAGAGGCTTTTTAGTTCCTCTTCACTTTCTGCCATAAGGGTGATGTCATTTGCATGTCTGAGGTTATTGCTATTTCTTCCGGCAATCTTGATTCCAGCTTGTGCTTCTTCCAGCCCAGCATTTCTCATGATGTACTCTGCATATAAGTTAAATAAGCAGGGTGACAATATACAGCTTTGACGTACTCCTTTTCCTATTTGGAACCAGTCTGTTGTTCCATGTCCAGTTCTAACTGTTGCTTCCTGACCTGCATACAGATTTCTCAAGAGGCAGGTTAGGTGGTCTGGTATTCCCATCTCTCTCAGAATTTTCCACAGTTTATTGTGATCCACATAGTCAAAGGCTTTGGCATAGTCAATAAAGCAGAAAGAGATGTTTTTCTGGAACTCTCTTGCTTTTCCCATGATCCAGTGGATGTTGGCAATTTGATCTCTGGTTCCTCTGCCTTTTCTAAAACCAGCTTGAAAATCAGGGAGTTCACGGTTCATGTATTGCTGAAGCCTGGCTTGGAGAATTTAGAGCATTACTTTACTAGCATGTGAGATGAGTGCAATTGTGCAGTAGTTTGAGCATTCTTTGGCATTGCCTTTCTTTGGAATTGGATGAAAACTGACCTTTCCAATCCTGTGGCCACTGCCGAGTTTTCCAAATTTGCTGGCATATTGAGTGCAGCACTTTCACAGCATCATCTTTCCGGATTTGAAACAGCTCAACTGGAATTCCATCACCTCCACTAGCTTTGTTCGTAGTGATGCTTTCTAAGGCCCACTTGACTTCACATTCCAAGATGTCTGGCTCTTGATTAGTGATCACATCATCATGATTATCTGGGTCGTGAAGATCTTTTTGTACAGTCCTCCATGTATTCTTGCCACCTCTTCTTAATATCTTCTGCTTCTGTTAGGTCCATACCATTTCTGTCCTTTATCGAGCCCATCTTTGCATGAAATGTTCCCTTGGTATCTCTAATTTTCTTGAAGAGATCTCTAGCCTTTCCCATTCTGTTCTTTTCCTCTATTTCTTTGCATTGATTGCTGAGGAAGGCTTTCTTATCTCTTCTTGCTATTCTTTGGAACTCTGCATTCAGATGCTTATATCTTTCCCTTTCTCCTTTGCTTTTCACCTCTCTTCTTTTCACAGCTATTTGTAAGGCCTCCCCAGACAGCCATTTTGCTTTTTTGCATTTCTTTACCATGGGGATGGTCTTGATCCCTGTCTCCCGTACAATGTCACGAACCTCATTCCATAGTTCATCAGGCACTCTATCTATCAGATCTAGTCCCTTAAATCTATATCTCACTTCCACTGTATAATCATAAGGGATTTGATTTAGGTCATACCTGAATGGTCTAGCAGTTTTCCCCACTTTCTTCAATTTAAGTCTGAATTTGGTAATAAGGAGTTCATGATCTGAGCCACAGTCAGCTCCTGGTCTTGTTTTGTTGACTGTATAGAGCTTCTCCATCTTTGGCTGCACAGAATATAATCAGTATGATTTTGGTGTTGACCATCTGGTGATGTCCATGTGTAGAGTCTTCTCTTGTGTTGTTGTAAGAGGGTGTTTGCTATGACCAGTGCATTTTCTTGTCAAAATTCTATTAGTCTTTGCCCTGCTTCCAGGTGTTTCTTGACTTCCTACTTTTGCATTCCAGTCCCCTATAATGAAAAGGACATCTTTTTTGGGTGTTAGTTCTAAAAGATCTTGTAGGTCTTCATAAAACCGTTCAGCTTCTTCAGTGTTACTGTTTGGGGCATAGACTTGGATAACTGTGATATTGAATGGTTTGCCTTGGAAACGAAAAACAAACAGAGGTCATTCTGTCGTTTTGAGACTGCATCCAAGTACTGCATTTCAGACTCTTTTGTTGACCATGATGGCTACTCCATTTCTTCTGAGGGATTCCTGCCCGCAGTAGTAGATATAATGGTCATCTGAGTTAAATTCACCCATTCCAGTCCATTTTAGTTTGCTGATTCCTAGAATGTCGACATTCACTCTTGCCATCATTTGACCACTTCCAATTTGCCTTGATTCATGGACCTGACATTCCAGGTTCCTATGCAATATTGATCTTTACAGCATCGGATCTTGCTTCTATCACCAGTCACATGCACAACTGGGTGTTGTTTTTGCTTTGGCTCCATCCCTTCATTCTTTCTGGAGTTATTTCTCCTCTGATCTCCAGTAGCATATTGGGCACCTAATGACCTGGGGAGTTCCTACTTTGGTATCCTATTATTTTGCCTTTTCATACTGTTCATGGGATTCTCAAGGCAAGAATACTGAAGTGGCTTGCCATTCCCTTCTCCAGTGGACCATGCTCTGTCAGCCCTCTCCACCATCACCTCCCCATCTTGGGTTGCCTTGCAGGCATGGCTTGGTTTCATTGAGTTAGACAAGGCTGTGGTCCTAGTGTGATCAGATTGACTAGTTTTCTGAGGATGGTCAATATGTCTGCCCTCTGATGCCCTCTTGCAACACTTACCATATTACTTGAGTTTCTCTTAGAATGGTGGCTATTAATTTTCTTATGTGTCAGCTTGACTCAGCTTAGGGGTATCCAGATATTTGGTCAAATATCATTCCAGGTATTGCCTGAGGGTGTTTCTGGATGAGATTAACATTTACATTGATTGACTAGATAGAGCACATTGCCCTCTCTAAAGTGGGTGGGCTTTATCCAATCAGTTGAAGGCCTTATTTGGAACAAAAGGCTGAACCTTCCTAGATAGAGTAAGAGGGAATTCCTCCTGCCTACCTGCCTTCATGTTCATGCACTGGAGAAGGAAATGGCAACCCACTCCAGTTTTCTTGCCTGGAGAATCCCAGGGACGGAGGAGCCTGGTGGGCTGCCGTCTATGGGGTCACACAGAGTTGGACATGACTAAAATCACTTAGCAGCAGCCTGCCTTCAAACTGGGACATTGTTTCCCCTGCTTTTGGCCTCTAACTGGACTCTTGCTTGGTCTTGAGCCTGCTGGCAAGGGAATTATACCATCTGCCCTCCGGGGCCTCCAGCTTGCTGACTGAAGTCTTAGGATTTGTCAGTCTCCACAATCATGTGAGCCAACTCCTTATAATAAACCCCTTTCTACATATACTAACATTCTACTGGTTCTGTTTCTCTGAAGAAATCTGAAAATACAGAACCTGAGCAAAAGGACAGTTCCTGGCCCACCCAGCTTCTGAGACCTGAGCCTTCCCAGCAGCCCTTCCACCAGAAGTGTGGCCCATCGGCCTGGCTTCACGCAGATGAGCAGGCAGGGTGAGCAGGATGGTTTTCCATCAGGGCAGCTGGGAAACTGGTCAGCCCACCCTGCTTACATGTGGCAAATGGAGCCCCTCCTTCCAGGATCCTGGGTCCAAGTTCATGGCACTGTCACGTGGCCGAACATCGACTTCCCATCAGCCTGGTGGAGGAGGAAGAGGCCTGGATGAAGAGAGAGACAGCAGCAATCCCTGGGAGAAGCAGGCCTGCAAGGGGTGGGCCTGGGACCTGAACTTGAAGGTCTGTGATTCACGGCCAGTGAGGGCTGCCCAGCACTTGACGTAGGAGCAGCTTCATCTGTGAAACCCCCAAACCCCTCTTGTGTCAAGTGATTGCTGAGGAAGTGGGTTAAAGCTCTACCTTTATGATCCACCTTCTTGGGGCAGCTTTAGACGCTTTAAGAGCATTCACTGGAAAGATGGCAGCAGAAAGAATAGCTGATGCCTCTTCTGAGGCCCTCAGAAAAGAGCTAGAATAAGAGATAGTTCCACTCTGTCCTGTGTGAATCATGCATAGGAAGTAGTCTAGTGTATTTCTAGATGAATTTTGCTTAAAATGTGTAGCTCTCATAGGTTCCAGAAACCTGTTAAATAAATTATATTGCCATACCCACGATGATCTCATCTAACACAGAGCTTGCATTTGCCTCCGATTCTAAACAAGCAGTGAAAGATAATCACATCAAGAAAGAAACCCAGCTCGTGACACTGAGAAGCCCAGCAGCCGTAGCTCTTTGCAGCTCGCTGCCAGGCAGGCACAGCTAGTCTGGCCCTTTAACGCAGCTGTGGACACAGCCCCTCGGCAGATTTTCCTGGCTGACTGCAGGCCGAGGAGCAGAGAAGTCAGGGTGGTAACCACCCTCGTCCTTGGCCTCCCTGGAGTGTGGTTTTCTCACCCCGCCGCCCCTCCCAGTGGAGCTTGTGACCAGGAAGCCAAGTTCTAAAAACTAATACGACGACGGAGCTGTTGTTAGCCCAGATGTGGAGAGTCAGATGGAGTAGCCTGCTCTTGGTTCAGAGGCTTTCTGATTGTAGAATCCTCAGGTCATGCCTGCAAAGCTCTCTTGAGAGGGGGCCCGAGGATTGCAGAAAGCCTAGCTGGAGGGATGGGCAATTCTTTTCATCCGGCAGCTGCCCTCTCAGCACCTACTGTGTGCTGTAGGCCTAAAAGACCTCACAGCTGCCCTTAGAAAACACCCCTCCTTACAGGAGAAGTTAGACAGGCCCGCACGGATCGACAGTGGGAAGCAGAACATGCCACGTGCTGGGCCGGGGGCTGAGCAGAAGGAGAGCTCACATCGAACAGAACCATTGCCTTGGGATACCCGCTCCAGCGGTAGAGTTACCAGGAGCGGAGAGCAAGCTCTTCGGTCCTGGTTGACCCTGAACTGATTCCAGACAAAGACCCCTGGGGTCTCTTGTAGCCCCTAGGCCAGAGGGCTTCTGCTGAGGACAGGGAATGGTTTTATAGTCAAAACTAAGCTTGCATTTCAGGGCAAAGCAGCCTTCTGCTCAGAGAGAAAGACATCTGGGTTTGTAATAGGCTGGCGGAGATATCTGCATTTCCTCCTTTTCTCAGAGTCTCCCAGCAGCTCCTAGAAGCCTCCTGGGGAGATGGAATCTGTGTAGAGACAGCTGTCTTCTCTGGCCTCTCTCCCCGCTCTGCCTGTGGCCTCCTTGAGCGTTGGCTGGTGGGGACATGGCGCCTCGGTCTCGCTGGGGAGCGGGGATGGGGGGCTGGTTCAAGCAGAGAAGTGTGGTTACTTGGTCCTGGGCCTCCCAGGCACTGCCAGACCACCCCCACCCCCACCCCCTCGCCACTGACCTTGCCTTTCCCTCCTCTCTGGTTTGGGGTCCTCTTCACTTCCACTTCCATCTGCATCCTCACCCGGGTACCGTGGGAACTCCTCACGGAAATGGGTCAAAGCTTTTGCTGTGGAGCTGAGCCAGTCCAGCTGGGGAGGGACGGATGAATGGTCCCCCGAGGGGTGGAAATCCACAGCTCTTTGGGGGCAGATTTGGATCAGTCTGCTTGTCTTTCACATCTTCAGGATGTGGGAGCATCCCAGGGGAAGTGGTCTCAGTCAAACACCAGGGACCCTTGGATGCCCTTGAATTGTATCATTCTACTCAAGACCCCTCACTCCTCTGGACTTGATGTGATTTTCCATGGATATTTCACATGTAAGTTAGCCTGTTCAGAATTTCTGGGAAGGCTTGGAGAGGAATGAAGGTGTCTGTCTTCTCTGTTCCTTTGTCCCCTGCAGTCCTCATTGCCCCAGGCAGGCCCTGGACCCAGCTATTCTCACCAGCCATGTAGGCACCGCCTGGCTGGCTGACGGGACCCAGAGACAGGAATGTGCCTTTCCTCCTTCACACCGAGTCCCGGGCGTGCTCTGCTCTGCCCTCCCCAGCCTCCTGCCATCCTGAGCTCTGCAGGAGAGGCTTGTGTCTCCCAGGCTCACTGTTGCTTTGCTGTTCACCTGTCCTTTTTCCTCAGTCCACGTGGTGGGAGCCAGGCCTGTGAGCTCCTGCTCTAGAAGGGTCTCGGCTTTATGAGGATGGAAGAGCCAGGCCACGAGCACTGCGCTGCAGACAGGGCTCCTTCTGCTGTCCCTCTGGAGTTTTTCTTCTGGGATCCTGGGGAGAAAGGTTCAGAGGTTTCCCTGTTCCTGGCGGCACTTGCCGCGGTTAACCCGTGGCGTCTTTCATCAGGCACTTTAACCCTTGGCTGCCTTTTTACTGGGGATGTCTGATGAGATCCTGAGAGAAAGTGAGGCTGGGGGAGGGGCACTTTAATCCCTTGGACCGGAATCTTGGCACACACCTGCATCAGTCACCCATTGAGCCATGTAAGCTCAGGGCAGACCTGGCCTCTTCAACCTGGGGGCCCGGAGGATGGGCAACAGATCCTGCTTGTGTGGTTGGGCTCAACTGAGGCAGGAAGGAGGCAGGTTCCTGGTGGAGAGTGAAGGCATGTATGGTTCCATCTGGTTTTGTAAAGAACAGTCTTCCAGAAGGGTTCTGCCCTTGGCAGACATTTAGTTTTGGCAAAGCACAGACTTTGTCACCTGCCAGCTGATGGTATCTGAGACCTAGTTGATTGGTTCCTTTGGGATAATATGGTTATTTGGGAGAACAGATGGCAGCAGGTATAAGGCAGTCCTGGCCCAGACTAAATGAGTGGAGATTGCACCTTCAAATTAGTTCAGGAGGGGAGTGTTAGGGGCACCCAGGAGCTCTGTCAAAGCATGGAGGACTGGGCCCCACTTCCAGAAACTGGAGTTACTAAGAGCAGGAGAGCTCGGAACCAGTTCAAGAGCTAGTCTGTGGGGCCTGGGCTGGCTCTCACTTCTGTTGGCTACCCTGGAGCCTAAGACTGTCCCAGTTTGGGCACTGAGAGATCAGTGTCCCAGGAAACCCAGGACAGTTGGCCACCCGACCTCTCTAAGCCTTGGTTTCTTTCTGCATGAAGTGAAGGAGTTGGACAAAAGGTGTCTGCAGCTTCTAACCTCAGCTCCCCTCCCTTCCTTGCCCAATAATTGACCCTCCAAAGCCTCTTCTGCTCATGACCCTAGGCTGGCTCTTCCCCATGGGTCATTTACGAGTGTGGTGTTAGGCAGACCTTTGTCCCTGCCTGATAAGATGAGCCTGGGGGCCTTCTCCTGGGACCTGGGGAGAACTGGAGCCCTTCTCCAAAGTGGATGTTGCAGCTGGGGGAGCATGCCGAGTTCCCTCGGAAATGGCAGCAAAGACAGCAAACACAGCGGTGCCGGAACGAGCTAGTTTTTTTAGTTTCCGGTTGTGTTGGCAACCAAGGACATCCACGCGCATGGGCAGCTTCAACAAGCCAGGCACACCTCGTGCTCCAGGTCAAGGCCAAGCCAGTCTGTCTCTCTGCGCACCCTCAAGGGGTTGTTCCTGGAAGCCCCCTGGCTGCTCTTCAAGAGGCTGGAGCTAGCCAGGTGTCACGGGGCAGACGCACATCTGCTGTGAACAGGAGAGGGGCTCTGCACAGGATAACTGTCAGTGGGCTTTCCCCTGCATCTAGGACCTGGGGACTCTGTGGATTCCCAGGTGGGGGTGAGGGGCTTTCTCCTGGAGTCCCCTCGGTGCCCTGGAGATAACAGGTCAGATGCCCACATAGCAGATTCAGATTCTTGCACAGCTGAGGCCCGGCGATGGCCTTTCTGTTTCCTGGGCCACTGACCCCTGGGGTTTGCTAGGCCTTGGGCCTGCCATTTAGTTCTGGAACCGGAAACAGACCATCATGGGCCTTCCATCCTGGGTTGGTTTTCTAAGTTTTGGGTCCTTTGCCCCTTTGGGCTTCTCAGCTGTGGGCCAAGCGGGCCAAACATGCAGGCAGCCTTGAGGATCACAGAGCCTGGCACTCGCCAAGAATACTTGTACACTGGCAACCCATTCCATTCCTCTTGCCTGGAAAATCCCATGGACCGGGGAGCCTGGCAGGCTGCAGTCCATGGGGTCGCAAAGAGTTGGACACAACTGAGCGACTTCACTTTCACTTTCTTTCTCTCTTTTGCCCACCCTGTGATGTTTGGGTACCTGGCTTAAGGCTTAGCACCCAGTCACCCCTGATTTTAGGCTCTGCAGGGGCCTGTGGAGGGAGTTTCCCCAACAAGCAGAGTGTGAGCGCCCCTTCCTTGGGGGTGCTCACTCCCAGGGTGGGGTGTCCTCAGAGGGGTCCCAGCCTTGCCTTCTGTCTTCCAGGCAGGCCTGGCCTCCCCGGAGAACTCGGAGCAGCTCATCATTGCCCTGGAGCCCGAAGCAGCCTCCATCTACTGCCGGAAGCTTCGGCTGCACCAGATGACTGATCTTAGCAGCAAGGCCGCGGTCAACGGGTACAGCTCCAGTGACACAGTAGGAGCTGGGTTTGCACAGGGTACCTGATCTCTCTCTCCCCTCCCTGCCTCCCCACCTCCAGCCCCCTGCATGTGTCTCTCCCTCAGAGTTTGTGAAGGCACTCAGTGTGGTCTGGAGACCTCAAGATGCTTCTGGAGAAGGCTGGAGTTAAGTACATCTGTGCTCAGCTCCCCCCTCCCCCAGCCTGACCCCTCCAAGGACACTGTAAACTCATCAGTGGTTACCCTCCTTCATCACCCTCCCTAGTGCCGAAGGGAAGGGCCCTTCTCTCCCAAGAAGTCCAAGACCAGTCCAAGAGTGGCTCTTGGCCATGCATTTTACTCGCTTTTAAGTCTTTCCTGTCTATTAACTGATTCTTAATCTAATTCCACTGGCCTGTTATTAATGCCTCCATTAAGACTGTTGGTTTATCGCTGACTCATTCATTGGGGCCGGGCCGCTTTGTACGTGATGCGCTCATTGTGAATCTTAACTATAAACCTGGTGAGAATTGAGGCTAGAGGTGAAAAGGGCATACTTTCCCTGAGGGGTTGATGCTCATTTAACTGTGGGAAGGAGCACTGCCCAGGAAACCCAGGTTGGGCATTTTAAGGGCCTTTTTCTCTCCAATATTGGGTTGGCCAAAAATTCCGTGACAGTTTATGGAAAAACCTGATATTGACCTATATGCATGTTGCTCACAAGCTTGCTCCTCAGAACTGTTTTCCCTGGAATGTAGAGCTCTTTAAATCTGTCCACAGCCGTGGAGTCTGCAGATACCCTGGGTCAGCCAGAGCCGCATGGGAGAACACGGATGCTAAGGAGCTGTGGTGGTGGCACTGTGCACCCCAGCTCTGAGCTCTCTGCCCAAGTGAGGACTTCAGGGGCACCCCCGCCCCCCGTCACTCCAGCCCACCTCCATCCTGCCCTGGAAGGCCCAGGTCCTGGAGGAGGAGAGGGATGACGTAGGGAGGACTGTCACCAGTTGGTCCGGAGCTTTCCTTGTTCCTCAGCTTGAAGGCTATTTCTGCACTGCCCCGGGGACTGGGCCCCAGGCTCACCCTTGGAGGGCACACATTCCTGTCCAGACAGAGCGCTCTTTCTCTTTACAAGGTGACTCTGCCCCAGCGGCCACTGCTCTGCATTTTTAACCTAGGATGGAGGAGTCTGTGAACCTGAGCCATGAGACAGTGGCAAGAAGTTCACTGGTCACCAGGCTGCTGCCCCCTCAGCCTGCCAGAGCCATGTGTTTGCAGCCTGGATCTGATTCACACAGAATGAACAGAAACAGGCTTCCCTCCAAGTCTCGGGGCTTAAGTTGCCTTTTTCTCACAAGGCTAGCTAGCCTCACTGCTAACTAAACCCAATGCATTCACATTTTAAATATTCAGGATTGTTGTTTTAATTGGAAAAAAGAGGAACGTCTGCCTGGGCTCTCTGTTTCATATATTGATCCTTATTCATTGTTCATAGATATCCGCTCATGCCAGAATTAGCTGATTGAGCACAGCTCTCCTTGACACTTCTTAAGCACAACATTCACATAGGAGGGATCTTAGAATTTTTCCCAGGAGCTCAAGAGATTTTGTTTCTCTTTCCTTTAATGTATCCTATCATGCCCACACTGCTCCATGTCTGTGTCCCGTGCCTTGTGGGATTTGCTGTTGTTTTCTGTGCTCAGAGGGGTGTCTTTGGTTTTGAAATCCTCATGTTGTTGGCCACCATCCCTCAGAGGGTCAGTGAGGCAGGGGTTCCATCTTAACCTTGCTTTTTTGGTGAGAACCTCCCTCCCAGAAGGACAGGGTGCTGTGTGGGAAGGCCTGGCAGAGTGCTTGATCAGGAAGTACCCAGGATGGCATGAGTAGCCTGAGCCCCCCACCCCGGGCCATTCTCTGCACTCTGACGCCCCTCCCGATGGATGCCCAGTGGGCACCACTGAGGAGACCAGAGCTGGCACTCTGTCCCCAGAGCTGCAGGGGCCACTGTTTGCATTATTTGACTCCAAAAGACTTTCCGACATTAGTAAAGGCTACATTTTTCACAATCTTGGGCATATTTGCCTGAAAAACAGGATTTTCTGAGCACTCAGAACATGTTTTATTAGCCTCACTTGGCCATTCTTCACACATGCCATTTTCTTGGCCACCTAGACTGTTTTGGAAAGTCAGTCCCCACTGCAGAGTGTTCAATGTAAGTTCATCTGGAGCTGGGCATAGGAGAGAAGCCCTGAGCCCAGGGACCCCGCAGGCCTGCCGGAGCTCTTCAGTCAGGGGTGGCCTGAGGAGCTTAAGGCTGGCCCGAGGTTGCTGTCTGCCGTTCTAATCCCCAGAGGAGATGCTGCTCTGTGAGCACTGTGCTCCTTGCTGAAGCTGGAGAGTCAAGGGTCCTTTATTGGATAACAAGCAGCAGATGGATTCATAGGGCTGAGGGGCTAAAGATTTGGTGGGGGGCAGAGTGGTGGATTAGAGCCTTTGTCTGTAAATCCAGGATTGCTCTGAACTGTTCATGGTAGGGATCATTTGTTGGGTTCACTGTCTCATACTCGGTGCTTTGCCTTCCTCATCACCTACTGTGTGCCTGGTGTCATAGTGGGTGCTGACAACAAATCAGAGGGCCAGTCCCTGCTCGGCCTGCGTGGACCTTGGGCCAAGTAGTATCATCCCATTTTATGGATGAGGAAACTGAAACGGAGAGGTTAAGTGATTTGCCCCAATTCCCATCGTGCCTGTGCTCTGGTGCTTCCCAGGCTCCCTCTCACAGCATCTTTCCCTCCTTTTAACATTCCTATTCAGCGTTTTCAGACTTCACTCTAAATTGTTAAGTCGCAAAAGCAGGAGGTCCGCCGTCTGAGGGTTCATTTCAGGCTGCAAGACAGAGTCGTGGGAACGGCAAGTCCCTTGACCTCCCTGACCTGGTTTCCTCGTCTGAACACAGGACGATGATTTGGGCCCTGTCTATCTCACGGGGCTGTCGGGAGCCAGCGGGAGATGAAATACCCATGCAAGGCATCACAGCCACTGAGCACCCCAGCCACCCCTAGGTTGTCCCGCCTTGTGCAGGAAAAAGGCGGCGCCGGCTTTGCTAGGTTCCGCCGCGCCACCTTGTGGCGGAAGAGCATATCGACTTCAACGGAGTCTGGAAAGGGCTCCTGGCCGGTTTATCCCAGATCCAGTTAGGAAAACATACCCCGCATTCCATGCATCAGACCGAGTTTCTTGATGTGAAATTATTTAACCAAGCGCACTGCAGGCCATTTGGCAGACAGCTTCCTCCCTAGGGCAGCAGAGCCAGGAAACTGACCTATTTTATTTCCATTCCCCTGAAACTGTTCCTGGAGAAAGGGAATCTCACCACGCTGAGCTTTTCAGCAGGGCACTGGCTAGTTCCAGGCAGATGAATAGATGGAGGCTGGTGGAAATAGCTCCTTGCTGTGGAAGAGCTGGCTTTGTCATTCCCGATGTTGTATTTATGTAATCATTCCGATCAAGATCACTGAATGTTCTGTTCCCAAACCTCCCATACTCTTTTCACCTCCACTGACTTCAGGGACTGCGGCTCTTTCATGCTTTCTCACCCGTTGTTATTTTCTTTGTGTTGGCCACTAGCTAAGGAACACATACGACGTAATCGGCAGAGTCGGACCTTTCTGGTGGAGAATGTCATAGGAGAAATCTGGTCCGAGCTGGAGGAAGGTAATGTCCTTGAATTGTCCTTTGCCCCTGCTGGATTTTGTACGTGTGTGTGTGTGTGTGTGTGTGTGTGTGTGTGTGTGTGTTGGCAAAAATGCATTCCTATTTCTTCCTTTTACTCTTTTGGAAAATGTTCCAAATCAGTTGGTTTTACAGACCTGCTTGCCCAGGGAGAGCTCTTTTTGGAGCTGTCATTTTGCATGTTCTAAAACCATATAGGCTCTTCAGAAGAAAAGTAGAGCTGGAACTCACCAGTTCCAAGGTAAGCCGTGTGTTATAAACAGCAGGTCATTCGATGGTGCTGTTACCTTGGCAGGAAGTTGTCGACTTGTATGTGCCAAGTTTGCAGTGTGGTGCGACATGAATGCTTTACAGATTCATTCATCTGTGTTCACAGTCCGTGCTAACCGGCACTTCTGGGCAGACATTATCTCATTCTCTTTGGTCATGAATAACTCTCTGTGCTCCTGATTCGCAAAACCATTGTACTACCAGGTGTTGATGGAGCTTAGCTAGGTACACTGTCATCACCTGCCAGATTGTTCCAGGACACAATGGACAGGTGGTTCATATAAAGGATGGCTGTTTTGTACCAGGTGACAAGTATGTGGTGGTGGACAGTGGCGGTGGCACCGTTGACCTGACAGTCCATCAGATACGGTTACCAGAGGGGCATCTTAAAGAACTGTACAAAGCAACAGGTGAGCCCGAGAAAATGAGGGCAGTGGCTAATGTTCCCATACCTGAGCTGTTTTACTCATTTCTGATTGCTCTCAGCATCTCATTCTTTCAATGCCATCAGCACGTGGGATTATGAGCAGTATGGATGTGTGAGACCAGAAAGCAAAATGCCATTAAATGGCCTTTAAACACAAACCGCCATAACTTGGGTCTGGGCCTAAAGTGAGCCTGTTTCAGATCCTGGCCATGATCATCACCTGTGATCATCACCTAAGCTTTCCTGGGAGGTCCCAGGATGAGACCACCAAAACCAAAGAACGTGCTTTTCCTCTTGTGGGGATGGAAAGGATGAGTAATTAGATCACAGGGACTCGGTGAGGTCTGCTGGCTTCACAGACTCTGTCCTTAGATTTCTTTGGCAGGAATACTACGATGCTCCCAATTAGCTAAATGCATTGATTTTATTTAAAATGTAAATAATTTTAAACCGATTGTTGATGACTGATTTTTATAGGAAAGTTTTCCCATGTGGAATAAGAAGAACCTAAGGGTTTTAAAGAGTAAGTAAAAACACACAGCCATGGTCTGCTGGCTAAGTGGGCCCACGTTTGGGCTACTGTCTTTGGCAAAACCCAGGGTGGGCTGCTACTCAGACTTTGGATTCTGTTTCTGTTTTTAACAGAGTGGTCTCTCATTTTGTTCTTGACCCAGGTGGACCCTATGGATCTTTAGGAGTAGACTATGAATTCGAAAAGCTTCTGTGTAAAATATTCGGGGAGGATTTTATTGAGCAATTTAAAATCAAGCGTCCTGCGGCCTGGGTTGACTTAATGATTGCATTTGAGTCTCGAAAAAGAGCAGCTGCCCCAGACCGAACTAACCCACTGAACATCACCCTGCCCTTCTCCTTCATTGACTACTACAAGAAGTTCCGGGGGACACAGCGTGGAGCACGCCTTGAGGAAGAGCAAGTGAGTCGGCTCACGTTTGGCTCAGGACAGTCCAGGGGGTAGAACATGTTGATGGGAGGGAGGAAGGGGGTGTGGACTCTGAGTTCCAATCCTACACGCTTGCTGTGTGACCTTGGGCAAGTGACTCAAATTTTCTGGTCCTTAGTTTTTCATCTGGAACATGGGCATGATAATTCCACTTACCTCTAAGGGTTGCTGTGAGGGTGAAATGAATTCATATACGCTTAGCTCAATGCCTGGGACCTAGAAGGTGCTATGTATGTGTTCGCTATGATTATGCACTAAAAGATAAGCTTTACGAAAGCAGGGAAGTTTGGCTCCTGCTTTGTCCCCAGAGTCCACAGCAGAACCTGTTGTGGGTTCTGTTGTGGGTCACTGAGCACTGAGTAGGTGCTCAGTAAATATTTGTTGAATGAATTATAACCCTGTCTTTTGCATTAGACTTTGGCTTTCACTGTATCAGGAAAGAGTTGGCTAGAAAACGGAAGAGGTTGTGCCTTAGCTTTTAAGCTCCTAAGAGTCTAGATCCTGGTGGTTTAGGGTATCACTAAGGGATCTTTGGACTTTCAGACCCCCTTGCCCACTCAGACGTGATAGCTGTTCTGCCAGGGCCCATGACCTGGGTATCCTTTCTATACTCTCACTCTCTCTCTGCCTGCCCCACAGTGTGGATTTTTGTCAAGTGGTCCTCGCAGGGGATGCTGAGGATGAGTCCAGATGCCATGAATGCCCTTTTTAAGCCAACTATCGACAGCATCATTGAGCATCTCCGTAAGTGATCAGCTAGGGCTTGGCCACTTGGTGGGGCAGAGCCAAGAATGGGGACTGGCATCTCCAGCATCACCCCCAGTATATGTGAAATCGGGATGGCAAGGGGTCCAGGGTTTGGCGCCACAGGTCAGGGCCCCAGCAGGAGTGGGCAGGGCCTGGGCACGTACGAGGGTGGCTGAGAGCCCCTACTCATCTGGGCTTTCTGTCTGGCTTCAAAAGTCAGAGAGCTGGGACATCTAAAGCAATATTATCATCAAGTGACTGGCCTTAGTGAAAGGATGGTCCTTGCTTTATCAGAATAAATTAGAAACCATAACCTCAGCTGGGATGGAGGAATGGTTATGTAAACCAAAGGTCTATCCCCACCCCACCCCCACTCCCACCAGACACACACCAGGGCCCTCACCTGGGGACACAGACTCACCAAGGTCTCTTCCAGTATCCAGGGCCTCTTCCAGTATCCAGGGCCTCCACTTCCCACTCCATACCTAGCCAATCAGAACCCCCAGGGGTAGGGTGGGAATTTGATGAAAACCAAAGAATAATATGTCTAACAGCCTGCCTTGACTCACTTAAGAGAACTGCAGGTTTGGAGAGGGAGAGGGGTATTCATTTACACCTAACAACGAATTACTTAAATTGATCACCATCTAGCTGTGAAAATGGGTTTCTACTTAGCAGTAGCTTGAGTTTTCACTCCTGAGCATACTGATGTACAGACCTCCTTTCTTTGAAAATAATGTATACATACATTTACTTCTGGCTGTGCTGGGTCTTGTTGCTGCCTGAGGCCTTTCTCTGGTCGCAGCGGGTGGGGGCTGCCTTCCAGCTGCGGTGCGCGTGTGGGCTTCTCGTTGCTGTGGCTTCTCCTGTTGCCAAGCACAAGCTCCAGAGTGTGCTGACTAGTTGTGACACATGGGCTTAGTTGCCCTGCGGCAGATGGAATCTTCCTGGACCGGGGATAGACTGGTATCCGCTGCATTGCGGGCGCATTCTTAACCACTGGACCACCAGGGGAGCCCATCAGACCTCCTTTCCTGAAAGGACTAGCTCTGCAAAGGATTCTGTTCAAGTTCAAACCAAGAGTGTCCTCCAGTTGGTCCATTCCCCACCTCCGCAGGCCACCCAGTCCCCCTTGGCTTCTGGTGACAGGTCGCTTGTCCCCTCCTCTTCCCTTTCAGGAGACCTGTTTCAGAAGCCGGAGGTGTCCACGGTCAAGTTCCTCTTCCTGGTGGGCGGCTTCGCCGGGCGCCCCCTCCTGCAGCAGGCGGTGCAGGCTGCCTTCGGCGACAAGTGCCGCGTCATCATCCCCCAGGACGTGGGCCTCACCATCCTCAAGGGCGCCGTCCTCTTCGGCCTGGACCCCGCGGTCATCAAGGTGCGCCGGTCCCCACTCACCTACGGGGTGGGCGTGCTGAACCGCTACGTGGAGGGCAAGCACCCGCCCGAGAAGCTGCTGGTGAAGGACGGCACCCGCTGGTGCACCGACGTCTTCGACAAGTTCATCTCCGCTGACCAGTCCGTGGCCCTGGGCGAGCTGGTCAAGCGCAGCTACACCCCGGCCAAGCCCTCCCAGCTGGTCATCGTCATCAACATCTACAGCTCCGAGCTGGACGGCGTGAGCTTCATCACCGACCCCGGGGGTGAAGAAGTGCGGCACGCTGCGCCTGGATCTCACCGGCACCAGCAGTACCAACGTGCCCGCCCGCAGGAGATCCAGACCCTCATGCAGTTCGGGGACACCGAGATCAAGGCCACGGCCATTGATATAGCCACTTCTAAGAGTGTCAAGGTTGGGATCGACTTTTTAAATTACTAACTGGCCCTCCCCGCTGCCGGTCCCCGCCGTGGACACGGCTTACCCGCGTCTGCTGACCTCAACCCTGACTGTTCTTTCCCTGCCCTTGACCCTTGCCATCACCCATCTGAATTCCAGCGGGGAAGATGAGAACAGCCAGGGCTAGACATAATTAGGGGATGTTTCTGAGGGCACACTGGAGTCAGAAAAGCTGTTGGTAGTGAAGATGGAGGTTGGGGAATAAGAAATTTGAGCATCCTAGAAGAGCAGCTAGTGTTCACAGGTAAAAAGTGATGAAACACCCACCTGACAAGGGAATCAGTACATTTCTGCAGCAGTGATTGGGCTGGGGTTGAAGAGATCTCCCTTCCGCAGAACTTAGCATGCCCTATCACAACCTTTCCAGATTTGAAATAAGATCTTTGAGCCAAGAGGAGACTCTTCATCTCTCTGAGACTTTTCTTTTTATGTATTTTGGATGGCAGTCCATATAAAATACCATCCGTCTGCAGTTAAGTCCTTTTCATCATCATGTGATTGAAAGTGGTGACTCAGTATGAGCTTGGAGGGGGTTTAAAGCCGGTGGGAGAAGCCTGCCTACACTGGGCACTATTTTAGGTTCTCATAATTTAACTTCCAAATAGGCTCAGTGACGCATAACTGCAGCTTCAGCTAATCCGCTAGGATTTGTGAGTGGGAGCGCTGACACCTCAGCTTTTCAGCAGGTGAAAATTTGCTTCGAGGGAAATGGATATCGAGCTACTGACATATCCCAGGTTATTTTTATGCTGGGAAAGAACGCCCCCAAAGGCCAAATCCTGATTTCTGAATTCATAAGGAACTCGAGTTAACCTCAGTAGGATTCTGTGTGAGAAAATGAAGTTGCAAGTTGCCTTGTTCACATCACCAAACCTGGGTGCGAACACGGGAACAGGCTTTGAAACAGCCCCTTTCCTCAACCAGCACACATATTTTCAACTAACTCCCTCCTCCCGGCTTGCCCCCGCCCCCATCTCCCTAAGAGTTTTTGGCCATTTAAATCCACATTTTGGGAAGACGACATTAGTGATACACAGACAGAGAATCTGTTCTATGAAATGTTTCGTTAAAATCTTCTGTTTCTAAACTTGGACTGATGATTCTACCTACAGGAATTCAGAGATCGATACTGAATGAATGAAGCTGGGTTTTGTTTTTGTTCAAAGCAGATCTGTGGATCTCCCATGCAAGAACTGCCTGGGGGCTTCTTAAAAACAGGTTCCTGGATCCTCTCCCTTTTATGAACTTGAGTCTTGGAGAGGGAACCTGAATCTGCGATGTTTAGTAAATGCCACAGGGGAGTGTGGCTGAATTGGAATCTGAAACTCCCAACTTTAGGTTTTTCGAAAGCTAGGGCACAGAAAGCTAGGGCACAGACCACAGCCTCTGGTTAGGTTCCTGGAGGGAGAGCATCTACAAGTGAAGGGCCAGGAGCCCACACCTTGCCCTCTGGGGAGTGGGGCTGGAGCTCCACCTGGCTTGGGGATGGCAGGACCTGGGAGGAAAGAGACTGGAAGAAAGGCAGCCGATCCATGGGGCAGATGAACCAACTGGTGTGTGTGCCTGCTCCCCATCCTTCCCCCACTTGCAAAGCCAGTCTTCCACTTTCAGGAGCCAACTGCAGGAAAAGAATCCAGAACCTCACAGCCCGCCTGATCTGTTCAAAGCTGTCTTTTCCACCTGCTGGAGTTCAGTCATTTTTAAATCACCGGAGGCATGCATAATAAAATGGGGGAAGATGCTTGAGCCGCTAACTTTGAAGGCGAGTTGGATTCACAAACCCATTATCACAGCCCGTTATCATATGCAGATTTTAAACAGCATTTCCAATTTCATTTTAACGTGTCTCCTTTTTCACATCGCTTGCTGCAGAATTCCCTACTAGAATGTGAAACACGAACACACCAGAGAACTGGAGAATGCTAGACACATCCTTGGGAGCTGGGTTTTGCATCCAGGCACAAAGGTGTGTGCATCCACGTCCTCTTGCTGCCTGCTCTGCTTCAAAAGCTTAATGTTAGGGTTCATTCTTTGGTGTTGCCAGCCATACTCTACAAACAAGACTTTTCAATTGAGTCATAATATAATTTTATGTACATATAATACTAGAAAATTGTACAGAATCTTGATTTCTACAATGTGCTTTTCTTGTTAAAAAAGAAAAAGGGAAAATGCTCATTGAATTTTGTTGATGACATTGCTGCCTTTAATTTTCCATGGCTTCATTTCTTGACCATGCTTAATTTGTACTGATGCTAAGCTATGGACTGTGTATGTAGACTCAACAATAGACAGAGGTGCCTAGGGTCAGAGTCCTCTAAGAAATAGACCAGATGGGTCGACAGCTTCATCAGAGCTTTCTACACATGCACATCCTTCCCAAAGGTTCACAGTTTATATTTAAAGAGGCATAATAATGTTTTGATTCTCCTGTCCAGTCTTTGAGAGCTGAACTGTCTGGCTCTATAAGCCACATGACTGTTTAGAGAAACCTCCAAAAAATGTGTCCTGCAGGGTTGTCAACCTCTCCTTTTGGGGCAATGCAATCACTCTGGGGGCAAAATGGTGATGTTTTTAGGACACCAGAATCAAAGGAAGGAATCAAGTAGTACACAAATTCAGCCTTCCTACTGGATTAAGTGTGAGTAATAGAGTCAAGTCCTTTTTGTGGCTAATGTAAGTTCTTTCCCACCTTGTGTTAAGGATGTCTCCTTTTCCACTATTTCTCTTCAAGGAAATGGTTGAAATTTGCAATGCTGGCAAAAGATAATGGAGAGGGGTGATGATTTTACTGGATTTTCTTCTGGCCCCAGAGATGCAGTCCTAATAATCACACTTAGAATCCTCAAATCCATCCCTCCCCTCTCCATGCCACCCCCGCCCCCTGCAAATATTCCAGAGTAAGAACACCAGATAGGTACACTTGGGCACGTTTTCTAATCTTAGAAAGTTTCTAAAAGGCCTGTTGTCTTGACCCTTTACTCAGTTGTCTCTGGCCTATTATCTGAGGTTCAAGTTTCTTAGAAGAAGATCTGTTAAAGGATTTCCTTTGTACACAGCAGGCATTAATAAATGTTGAATGACAAACAAGTTACAGACAGACACGATAGGAAAAAGGAGGCATACAAGTGCTTTTGCAGACTGATGGCTAAGATGAGTCCAGATTACAGAGCCTGCCCTACCCCTAGAATGTTATTTAGATCAAGTTTAGCTTTTAGAGTCCAGGTCTGGTTAATTGCCAGGGTGGCAAAGAATCGCATGCACCAATATAAACAGGAGTCAAAATGCATTATTAGTTGAAGATCGAATCATGCATTGTAGAGATGAAATAGCTGTGATTAAACTGCATATTTATGCTGGGAAACGGCTTAAGTGGATGACTAGTATAAAAATTGTTGGCCATAACATCACATCTCTCATCTGCTTGGAATATGGAACTATATTCTAAAATATCAGCCATTGGGGTCTGTTCACTAAAGGATAAATTAAAACTTCACGGAACTTTGCAGCAGTTCACAATTCGATTGTATCTGCAAACTCTTCTTCACAGATGTCTAATAAAGCAAAACTCTGGATCTCATGTGGCCTGGAGTTTTTTTTTTTTCATTAAATTTGTAAATGGAATTATAGATACATTACTGACCTTCCCCTGTACCCCATCTCTGGTGGAAATTGATTTTCAGGTCCTTTCTTAGGTGTTACAAGCTTTATTAACTTTCACTCCAATAAGACAGGCTTCCCCAATGGTTCAGTAGGTCGAGAATCTGCCTACAAAGCAGGAGATACAGGAGACATGGATTGGATCCGTGAGTCGGGAAGATCCCCTAGAGGAGGAAATGGCAACCCACTCCAGTATTCTTGCCTGGAAAATTCCATGGGCAGAGGTCTGTTATCTTGACCCATTAGTCAGTTGCTTCTGGCATATTATCTAAGGTTCACGTTTCTTGGAAGAACTGTCGAAGGATTTCCTTTGTACACAGCAGGCATTAATAAATGTTGAATGGCAGACAAGTTAGGGATCCCATAGATGGTGGGCTACAGTCCATGGGGTCGCTCACAGTTGGATACAACTGAGTGACTAAGCACGCACACCAATAAGACTGGCTCCTCTGTTTACTGGGAGCCAAGCCTTCATCAACATCCATTAGCCCCCTTTCTCTTGAAGCCAAAGAAAGCAGCCCCACCAGAAAGAAGGCAGAAAAGCCAGTGACCTGACAACTCCACTGCACCTAAATGAAAGCCATGTAAAAAGAAAAGCAAAAGACCAAGGATGGATGACTTGGCTTGTCCTCTGGTGTCCCAACAGGCACACCTAGCTGGCTGCTGAATCTAGGGTTTTGTGCTTATTCCAGACTCTAAGTCTGGGTCAGCCTCCATCCAGAGATGACTCTAAAGCTTCCGGATAGGCAGAGGTGAGCCCTGGGGCCCTGTTGTTGTTCAGTCACTAAGTTGTGTCCGACTCTTTGCGACCCCAGGGACTGCAGCATGCCAGGCTTCCCTCTCCTTCACCATCTCCTGGAGCTTACTCAAATTCATGTCCATTGAGTCAGTGATGCCACCCAACCATCTCATCCTCTGTCATCCCCTTCTGCCTTCAGTCTTCCCCAGCATCAGGGTATAGGTTCTTCCTAAGGGGTAGCTCCGCTGAAGTTTCCTCTGAAGTTCAGTGGCCCTGAGGAGAGGTGGGGGAAGTCTGGGGGGCGGAGTGAAACATGTATCGTGAAAGTAGGGCCATCAGGCTGTCTGGATGCAGTTTCCTCGTCTGTAGAGGGAACAGCTGGAACTGGCAGTCTGTTCAGGCCATGCGATCCCTGGTATGGGTCACACAGTGGGCATCTTGGTTTCAGTCCAATGTGAAAGTTCAGTTCCCATAAAATGAGGCTGGTAAGAAGGAATATGGTCCTGCCCGCCCAGCATCCCTCACTGGGTGCTTGGTCCCTTCTCATGCTTACCTGTCCTGGTCCACCTGGAGATTCTCCTGGTAAGGGACACCAGGCTGCGGGTGCAAGGGTTATGAGAAGCCCAAGGGAAGGCGCCTGGACAGAGTCTCCGCTTCCCTCCCAGGCTGCTCCCCCAACCCTGCCAAGGCCTGTTCCCACCAATCCTCTCCCCCAAGCCCAGGCTCCCCAGTGTCCACATAAGAAAAGCTGGCTTTGAGACGGAGGAGTCCTTACTGCACTCCCGGCCCAATTACCATACCCAGAGCAGCCTCACCGGCGGGAGACCATGTACCCCGAACAGAGAACAGCTTCGGAGGCAAAACCCTTGCTGGAAAATCCCTCGATTTTACCCCAAGAGCAGATGCTGAGCAAGTCTCTGATTCCTGGAGGGGCTTCCAGTCGAGAGGCAGAAAGCTGAGGAAGGGGGAGGGGCAGGCTGCGGGTACCTCTCCGTCCCCTTTCTCCTTCCTTAGTCCCACGGTTGGGGTGAGCGTACAAAGGCCGGGAGGCCGGGTGGTCCAGTGGAGGCCAGGCGTGGGCAGGAGGCCCCGTGCAGCCGTGATCCAGGCCGGCCCAGGTGAGGACCCTGGAGTGGGGCAAGGGTGGGGAGGCGAGGTGTCCACGCTTTCTGATTGGTTTTCCGGCCCCACCCAGCATAGCTCCTCCCCAGCCTCTTCCCTTCTGCCTTCTCCAGGCAGGCCTCCAGGCATGGTGAGCGGCTCCACCCACCCGCGGAGATCACCGCCCTATCCCCAACCTCGCGCACACACTCCTGTCCCCACCGCGCTTCTGAGGTGGCTCAGCAGTGAAGAATCTGCCTACCACGCTGGAAACGTGGGTTGGATCCCTGGGTTGGGAAGATCCCCTGGAGAAGGAAATGGCAACCCACTCCAGTATTCTTGCCTAGGAAATCCCATGGACAGAGAAGCCTGGCAAGCTATAGTCCGTAAGCAACTAAACCATCACCACCACCACCACCAATCCTGCGCCCAGAGTTTAGACCGTCTGACCTCCTTGGCCTTTGACTGTGTGGATCACAATAAACTGTGGAAAATTCTGAGAGAGATGGAAATACCAGACCACCTGACCTGCCTCTAGAGAAACCTATATGCAGGTCAGGAAGCAACAGTTAGAACTGGACATGGAACAACAGACTGGTTCCAGATAGGAAAAGGAGTACGTCAAGGCTGTATATTGTCACCCTGCTTATTTAACTTATATGCAGAGTACATCATGAGAAACACTGGACTGGAAGAAACACAAGCTGGACTCAAGATTGCTGGGAGAAATATCAATAACCTCAGATATGCAGATGACACCACCCTTATGGCAGAAAGTGAAGAGGAACTAAAAGCCTCTTGATGAAAGTGAAAGTGGAGAGTGAAAAAGTTGGCTTAAAGCTCAACATTCAGAAAACAAAGATCATGGCATCTGGTCTCATCACTTCGTGGCAGATAGATGGAGGAAACAGTGTCAGACTTTATTTTGGGGGGCTCCAAAATCACTGCAGATGATGACTGCAGCCATGAAATTAAAAGACACTAACTCCTTGGAAGGAAAGTTATGACCAACCTTGATAGCATATTCAAAAGCATATTACGCCAACAAAGGTCTGTCTAGTCAAGGCTATGGGTTTTCCAGTGGTCATGTATGGATGTGACAGTTGGACTCTGAAGAAAGTGGAGCACCAAAGAATTGATGCTTTTAAACTGTGGTGTTGGAGAAGACTCTTGAGAGTCCCTTGGACTGCAAGGAGATCCAACCAGTCCATTCTAAAGATTAGCCCTGGGATTTCTTTGGAAGGAATGATGCTAAAGCTGAAACTCCAATACTTTGGCCACTTCATGCAAAGAGTTGACTCATTGGAAAAGACTCTGATGCTGGGAGGGATTAGGGACAGGAGGAGAAGGGGACGACAGAGGATAAGATGGCTGGATGGCATCATCGACTTGATGGACGTGAGTTTGAGTGAACTCTGGGAGTTGGTGATGGACAGGGAGGCCTGGCATTCTGCGATTCATTGGGTTGCAAAGAGTCGGACACAACTCAGCGACTGAACTGAACTGATCTCCTTGGACGCAGAAATCTTCAAACAAGTTTCTTAACCTCTCTGTGTCTCCTACCATCTGTAAAATGGGGGCTGAAATAGAAATTAACCCTTAGGGCAGCGGTGAGGATTTAACAAGGCTTCCCTTAGTGGCTTAGATGGTAAAGAATCTGCCTGCAGTGCTGGAGACCAGGGTTCATTCCCTGGGTGGGGAAGATCCTCTGGAGAAGGAAATGGCAGGAATGCAGTCCTGTCTTCAGCTGTGTGGGGGCAAGTGAATGTCTGAACTGTTAAAATTCCCATCACTGCTGAGTATACATGATGGAGACCCTCTCCTCTACCCCTGAAGCCATTTGTCCTGGCCACGAAGGCATCACTTTTGAGATTAACTGGCTGGGCGGGGTAGATGCCAGATGCAGGACCTGGCTTGTATTAAGGCAAGCACAGGCCATCCGGGAAGGAGGAAGGGGTCTGGCTCTGGAGACAGCATCCATGTAAACTGATGCTGTGTGGTACCCTACCCTGCTGCCCCCTGCAACCGCAGCTTGGACTTCATGCCAACTTTAGAGACTTCTGATCCTTTCCAGCCACAGCTTACTCTAATTCTTCATCATGTCCTGCACACTGAATGTTCAGTGGCATCCTTGGCTAATGCCGCTGCTTTCTCTCTGTCCCAGTTCCCTGGCAAGGTTAGTCTTACTCCCAAGGGCTCTGGCACATGTGCAGTGAGCTCTCTAGGAAGGGACTTCTGATGAGATGATTTCATTCCCTCTTCCCTTCATTAACAGAGAGCAAAACCATGGAGTCTTCCAAGACCTTCATGAGACAGATGCCCGATCACACCAGGCTACAGTGGTAAGTGGTGACGGGCCTGGCAGGGGGACCATTTCTGTCTCTTCCTTGCCCCATTGTCCATGTCTGACCAGTTTAATGGACCAGTACAGGCACTTCAGCATTTAAGAGACTTGTTGAAAGTGCTCCATTGTTGAAGATGGCAGATCACTGGGTTCTGATAAGTGGAGAAATATAATCCAGGGAGAATTCCATGGACTGTTCCATGGGGTCGCAAAGAGTCAGACCCGACTGAACAACTTTCACTTTCAAATCTCCCAGGACATGGTCTGGAATCCAGGAAGCACTTGTCTCAGGTCTCTTACATACATTTGGACCTGGGTAGACACAGATGAGTAAACTGAGGCTCTGTCCCTCTTTCCAAGTTGTGCTATTCTCAAACTCTAGGGCTGCTCTTATGGCCCCATTTCTTCCTGTGTCCCCTAGAGGGAGGGTGGCCAATAACTCTGGTTTGTTGGGAATGGTCACAGTTTTAGCACTGAAAGTCTTGCATCCCAGGAAACCCCTCAGCCCTGGGCAAGTCAGGAGAACTAGTCACTCTATCCTGAGGCTTCTCGTTCTCAGCCTTCTGGGCTACTGAGAATTTACTAAATCACATCACGGTGGGTGATGAAGCTAGTGCTCCCCAGAAGCCCTCTGCTCTCACATACAGGTATTCTCAGGAGGGGAGATTCATGGAAAATATTCCAAGGTTGCCCACCCTTGGTCCTACTGGTTGGTTAAGAGAATAAGCTTTGGGTTTTAATAAACTGGGATTCCAATCTCTTCCTGGCCATTATCTATGTGATTGTAAGTAGATTACATACCTCTGTATGGTAAGGAGAAATTTCTATAAGATGGCTGTATTCGTTTCCTAGGGCTGTTGTGTAAAGCAGCAGATATTTATTCTTTCACAGTCTGGAGGCCAGGAGTCTGAAATGAGGTCTAGGCAGGACCATGCTCTTTGATGGGCCCTGGTGTTCCTTGCCTTGTGGCAGCATCACTCTGCCCCCTTCTTCTCGTGACTTTTCTTGTGGCCATCTGCTCAGTGTCTCTGTGTCTTTGTTTCTCAGACGTCCTTCTTTCTTTTAGAAGGAAGCTAGCCATTGGATTTAGGAAGTGAAGTGAAGTGAAGTGAATTGAAGTCGCTCAGTCGTATCCGACTCTTTGCGACCCCATAGACTGTAGTCTACCAGGCTCCTCTATCTATGAGATTTTCCAGGCAATAGTACTGGAGTGGATTGCCATTTCCTTCTCCATCCTAAATCTAAGATGATCGCATTTCTGAATCCATAATTACACCTGCAAAGACTCTATTTCCTGATAGGTTTACCTTCACAAGTTTCAGGGGTTAGGACTTGGGTAGATCTATCGATTCAACCCACTCTATGGGGTAGGGATAGATTCCTCATAAGATTATTGTGAAGATTAAAGGAGCTTTGTTGTTGTTCAGTTGGTAAGTGGTGTCTGACTCTTTGCAACCCCATGGACTACAGCTCACTAGGCTTCCTTGTCCTTCACTATCTCCTGGAGTTGGCTCAAATTCATGTCCATTGGATGGGAGATGCTGTCCAACTATCTCATCCTCTGTTTTCCCCCTTCTCCTTTTGCCTTCATTCTTTCCCAACATCAGGATCTTTTCTAATGAGTTGGCTCTTTGAATCAGGTGGTCAAAGTATTGGAGTGCATCAGTCCTTCAAAATTCAGGGTTGATTTCCCTTAAGATTGACTAGTTTGATCTCCTTGCAGTCCAAGGGACTCTCAATAATTTTCTCCAGCACCCTAGTTCAAAAGCATTAATTCTTCAGCACTCAGTCTTCTTTACAGTCCAGCTCTCACATCCATACATGACTACTGGGAAAACCATAGCTTTGACTATACGGACCTTTGTTGGCAAAGTGATGTCTCTGCTTTTTAATATGCTGTCTAGGTTTGTCATAGCTTTCCTTATAAAAGTTCAGTTCAGTTCATTCACTCAGTTGTGTCCAATTCTTTGAGATGCCATGAATCACAGCACGCCAAGGCTCCCTGTCCATCACCAACTCCCAGAGTTTACCCAAACTCATGTCCTTTGAGTCAGTGATGCCACCTAACCATCTCATCCTCTGTCATCCCCTTCTCCTTCTGCCTTCAATCTTTCCCAACATCAGGGTCTTTTCAAATGAGTCAGCTCTTTGAATCAGGTGGTCAAAGTACTGGAGTTTCAGCTTCAACATCAGTCCTTCCAATGAACACCCAGGAGTGATCTCCTTTAGGATGAACTGGCTGGATCTCCTTGCAGTCCAAGGGACTCTCAAGAGTCTTCTCCAACACCACAGTTCAAAAGCATTAATTCTTCTGCACTCAGCTTTCTTTATAGTCCAGCTCTCACATCCATACATGACTACTGGAAAAACCATAGCCTTGACTAGATGGACCTATGTTGACAAAGTAATGTCTCTGCATTTTAAAATGCTGTCAAGGTTGGTCCTAAGTTTCCTTCCAAGGAGTAAGCGTCTTTTAATTTCATGGCTGCAGTCACCATCTGCAAGTGATTTTGGAGCCCCCAAAAATAAAGTCAGCCACTGTTTCCCTATCTATTTGCCATGAAGTGAAGGGACCGGATGCCATGATCTTCGTTTCCTGAATGTTGAGCTTTAAGCCAACTTTGTCACTCTCCTCTTTCACAAAGCAAGTGTCAATTTGATGGCTGCAGTCACCATCCACAGTGATTTTAAAGCCCAAGAAAAGGAGCTGGGATACATTTGAAATATCTTGGCCTTTAGCAAGACTCAATAAAGGTTGTTTGTATTTCTGTGTGTGTTTGTATCTGTGTGTGTGTGATTATATATACACAATCAGGTAAAATCTATGCAGATCAAAGTAAACCCTGATGAAGAAGAACCACTGTGATGAGGTCCCTGGGTGTCTAGGGTCTCCTCCATGTTGTTAGTGTATCTTTTAATTGTCTAACATGTCTTTTAATCTCCCAAGTCCAACTGGGAGCCTGGTTAGTGGATGGAAGGCTTCCAGCACTGTCAAGAACAGTCTAATAATTCGAGTCCTCCAGAGGAGACTTCTTGCCAGTGTAGAGAGGGTGAGGGTTACTGCCTTCAACTCTGAGGCCAGCTTTTCTTACCTGGAGATAAGAGCAAAAATGTTGAACTTCAATAATGAGACTTATGTATTTATTTATTTATTTGCCATTTAAAGCTAAGCCTTAACCAGTTTTTTTTTTCTCCATTCTTTGTTCTTTTTAAAAATGGCCTTATTATGACAACATTATAGTACTTAGGATTCAGCATCCAGTTTAAATAAATAGTTGTGTTTTACCCATACTAATTGTAATGATTATATGTTATTTTGTGGGAAATGCTGAAAAATTGTGCTCAGGGTGGGTCTCACAGATAATGAATTTACCTTTTTGTGTAATAGGTCTCAGCTTTTAATAAGCCCGCAATTTTCTGATGGTCCGACAAGAAAGATCCCAAATTGCATTTGGAAAGTGTCAAGGAAAATAAGCTTTCTCTTTAAAAAGATGAATAATTTCAATTACTCCTCAGACTATCATTTTGGTCCATTAAATGCTTTCCCCATTTGCTATACGGGCTGACATCAGAGGCTTTGCTATCAAAGAACATTACTGTCAACGCCTCTGTGGAAACGGGCCTTCCCTCCCTGCTCCAAGGTCATTTTTTGTGGCCTTGGGAGGACCCAGCCACAGTGGAAACAATAGCAGGCTTGCATTCATGGCCTTTGGGAAAATGCAGCATTGTTGGCCAAGGAAGAAATGGCCAGGGCTGGGTGGAGATTCTGGGGGTTTGGGCAGGATCTGAATCTCTTGGTGCAGGTTGTGATTCCCTCCTCCACTCTTGCAGGCTTCGTGCCCTTCCTGAGCTGCCAGGGCACCTCCAGCGAGGACAATCTTGAAAATTGTCTGAAAATCTTCCAGGAGAACACGCAGCGGTATAAAGACCAGCTGGAGGAATTCCGCTGCTCTGTGGCCACTGCCCCCTGCTGAAACCTGTCCGCTCGGAAGGGACGGTCCTGCGGACGCTGCACCAGGATTACCAGCAGTACCATCCCCTGAGTCTGGGTACTGGCCCCCCTTCACACTGGGCCCCATTGCAGGGCCCGGCTGGCTTGCTGAGTGGCCACCAAGAGTACCGTTCCAGATCCCCAGGCGTCTACGCAAAGTGGAGAGGCTCAGTTGCTTAAAAGGAGAAAGAAACCTATCCAGGGAGGGGGACAGCGGGGGGCGAGGGTTCTGGTACTCACCTCCCTGGGTGGTCATCACGGAGCTTCAGAGAGCAGCTGTAGTCTCAGTGTGCGTGTCTGCTAAGTCGCTTCAGTCGTGTCCAACTCTGACCCTAGGGACTGTAGCCCACCAGGCTCCTCTGTCCATGGGATTCTCCAGGCAAAAAATACTGGAGTGCATCACCACACCCTCCTCCAGGGGATCTTCCTGACCCAGGGATTGAGTCCACATCTCTTATGTCTCCTGTACTGGCAGCTGGGTTCTCTACCACTGGTGCCACCTGGGAAGCCCCTGTGGTCTCTGTAGTCATGGCTTTTTAGTTGCTTTCTCTGTGCCCAGCATCGTTATTTCATTAACCACCCGCGACAGCCGTATGAAGTCGATACTATTATTCCCACTTGAGCAAAGTGTCCCTTGTCTGAGGTCAGACCTGGGGTTTGAACCCAGCTCCTCCAGGTGCTAGCTGGGCAGGAAGGGGTTTTGCACTGAATAACAACCATAATAACAGTGAAAAAAACAACTGATGATATGACTGTATAATGTTAATCATCAAAACAGTGGTTTATCCCAGCTGTTTTTAAGGTCTAACATCCAACAGGAAAAGTAATGGACTGATTACCTTTATTATTATTACTGTAACTGGGGACTTTTCAGCACATGCTAACTCACACTTTTGTCATGCTTTAGAAATTTCCCAGCCATTATAAGAAGCACCAGCCTAAGTGTTTGGGCTTTAGCCCAGCTCTGTGACTCTTTGCTGTGTGACCTAGGACAGGTGACTTCCCCTCTCTGGGCTACAGTTCCTTCATCTAAGGCAAGGAAGGATGGACTAGACACTCTCTAGGGTGCCTTCCAGCTCTGAGGTTCTGGGACTCTCTGGTCTAATTCAATGCTTAACAGCAACTGGAGGAGACAGAGGCAGGCAGTTATCTTTCATCTCACAAATGTGAAATTGCTGAAGGTCAGCTCACCTAGCCCAGAGCTAGGTGTGATATGCCTTTTCCTGACATACATGCTTCTCTTGGTTCCCTTAGTTAAATCATCAAGGAGCATCAAATGCCTGAAGCTTCTGTGTTGTTGTTAGTCTGAACAAAGAGTAGGATCCATTTAAGAGCAATAACTTGGGAATCAGAGAAACGCAGGTCTAAATCCTGGCCCTGTCACTTCCTTGCTATGTGACCTCGGCCAAGATTCTCTTCACCTCTCTGAAGTGTCAATGTCCTGTTCCACGAAAGTGTTGGTGATAGTAGCACTGACTTCTTAGAGTTTGTAAGACAATGAGATGAGAGAGAGAGCCTATGTAAATCCCCACCAAATGCAGACACACAGAATAAACCAACCAGTGGTAGCCGTCCTCATCACGTCTCGGGGCCTAGGGCTCTCCCCAGGGCTGATTGTTGGGGTGCTGGTTGGCTTGGGAGTGCTGCCCACTGGATGGATTCTCAAAGCCCTCAAGGAAGCATGGCATCTTTTTCACAGAATGCAAGAACATAAAGAAACCTCTCCATGAGCCGCCCATCCCTGGCTGGGCAGGCTACCTGCCAAGAGCCAGGGTCACTGAATTAGGCTGCTCCACGCGGTACACCGTCATGGCCAGAAACTGCTCCAGGGACTTCCTGGACCTCGTGCAGCGGGCCAAACAAGCACACCTGAAACCATATGAGGAGTAAGTCTGGCTTGGGTGGTAACTGCAGAGAGTGAGAACCAGGGGAAGAGCCGATCAGGGTTTCCAGATGCCCCCAGCCCAAAGCTAGGACTGATTTTGTTGTGTGTCTGATTTGTTTTTGCAAGGCAGCCATGTTTGTAATTGTAGGATCTTCCAAGTAGGCAGCCACATCCTGCCCCTCAGCTCCCCACTTGAGCCCAACAAGCTCCAGGAACCCTGCTTCTGGTCTTTGCTGGTTTGCAGGGAGAGGCTGGGAGTAAAAACCAATGGGCCCCCCACCCCGTCCTGGCAGCGACCTGAAGCTCAAGGTTGCTAAGGAAAGGACATGGTAGGACACTGCTGGGAGTGGGGCTCTTGTGGCCTCAGGTTTCTGTTCTGTAAGATGGAGATGATGATCCTTGAGGGTAAATTGTCAGGATCCGAAATGAATACACCATGCTCCTATGGGACCTGCATAGATTATACTTATTTTTATCAGTGAAAGAAATAACTATGACTTTTGTTCTTACTTTAGAATATATGGAGTTAAGTCCACACCACCTCCTTCTCCTCCAAAAGTTTTGTTGCATGAAGGGCTGCTGCCAAAATATCTGGATTTCTCTGTTCCAGGTAAGGAGGGACTTTCTTTCCTGGCCTGCTGTTTTTAAAGTGGGACAGGATGCGTGCAGTAGCCCCTCTGCTTCACGGGACCGCCTGCCTGCAATGCGTGGGGCTGGCTTTTTTTTCCAGGTGTGAGGTGTCCTACCCTCAGCCGAGCCTTTATGGAGGACCCCAGGCCCCTGATGACGTGTGACTGTACTCAGAGGCCAAGTGTTTGGTGCAACGGGAAGATTTATCTAGAGCCGCTGTCTGCAAGAAAGGACATGGAAGTGTAGGAGTGGAGAGCTTCCTAAGGAGAGGTGGACGTTACCGGGGGATCAGGAGCTTCCCGTCCTCACACAAGAGTGCTTCACACACCAGACAGACAGACATTGGAAATTTCCTAAGAATCCTTTTCACTGCCACCTACATCCTGACCATTGCACAATAATATGTCATTCTTGATAAAGGCCTTTTATTGTCGTGTGAGTATAAAGAGGAAATACTGCTCAGCCTTCTGAAGCTTTCTGTGGATTTTCTGCAGGTTCAGTTGGCCTTGATGGATGGGACCGTCTCTTTCTGACCCCAGGGTAACATGGTGCGCTTGGTAACATTGTGGCTGAAGCTCTAGCCCAGCCCTCTAATGAGTCGGTCCCCATCGGTCACCTTGGGTCATGGTGTGGCAGTCCCCAACATGGGCACAGAACCGTGCCCACCCAACCCCAGTGTTTCAGAACCCCAGGCCAGGGAAGCCATTGTACTGGTTTCCTAAGGCTGCTGCATGGGTACCGCAAACCGGGTGCGATAAGACAGCAGAAACTTATTGTCTCATAGTTCTGGAAGCTAGAAGTCCACTTTCAAGGTGTTAGCAGGGTCATGCAGCCTCTGAAACCTTGGGAGAGAATCACTCCTTGCTCTTCCTCATTTCCGGGTGTGTGTGTGTGTGTGGCGCACATGCACGCACATGTGCATGCGTGCATGTGGGTGTTCAGTAGCATCCAACTCTTTGCAATCCTAAGGACTACAGCCCGCCAGGCTTCTCCATCCATGGGATTCGTCAGGCAAGAATACTGGAGTGGGTTGCCATTTCCTTCTCCAGGGGATCTTCCTGACCCAGGGATCAAACCCGAGTCTCTTGCATCTCCTGCATTGGTAGGCGGATTCTTTACCTCTGAGCTGCCTGGGGAGCCCACCTCCTGGGGTTTGCTGTTAATCCTCGGTGGTCTTTGGTGCGTAATTCCAGTCTCTGTCATCGTGTGGCTTCCCTGTGTCCCTGTGTCTTCACATGGCTGTGTTCTGGTGAAGACACCAGTCATACTGCCTGAGGGCTCACCTTTCTCCAATATGCCCTCTTCTTAATTCCAGTTACACCTGCAACCATTGTATTTCCGAACAAGTCACATTCTGAGGTCCTGCAATTAGGGCCTCAATATATCCTTTTGGGGGAGGGTGGGAGTCGGGGGTCAGGGGGAGACACAATTCAACCCTTAACACTGGCTGAATTTTTATCACTGACAGGCCCTCTCACTGACTTTTCTCTGAAGCCATTGGCACAAACAAAGAAGAAATCAAAAGCAGTTCCTGGGGTCATGAGGCCATTGTTAGTAATATCAAAAGTTTCAAAACTGCCTGCCAGGCCAGGAACTTCCCCAGTTAAGACTTTGCCTTCCAGCGCAGGGAGTGTGGGTCAGTCCCTGCCTGGGGAGCTAAGATCCTGTATGCCTCATGGCCAGAAAACCAAAACATAAAAACATAGAAACAATATTGCAACACATTCAATAAAGACTTAAAAAAAACCTGCTGGGGCAAAAGATGAACTGAGCCACTCTTGGGAGTTTTCCCCCAAGGTGGGAATTTTCACCTGGGCTCTCTGGATCCCTGTTTCCATGGGTGGAAATCAGTAGTCATGTCTTTGACTCTAATGGGAAATAAAGAACTGGGATGAGAAAAAAAGTTACACCTTTGTTTTCTCTAACTTCCAAGTGAAATATATATTTCCTTTGTTGATGAATGTAGGCAACAAACCACAGATGTACCTGTCACCTTGGCCCAATATAAATCCAAGATCTTTTCATATCATATGACATTTGTTGCAAACAGCTTGAAATAATGTTGATCTGTACTTGTAATTATAGTTGTTATTGAAGACATTGTATCTACTCTCTAACATTGTTCTTCAGTGTATGTATAAGCAAACACTTATCACAAATTTTTTTCTTTTCAGTTTCTTGATAGTATTTTAATATAATTAGTTTGCTAATTATATTTCTCATGTATTATACTTTACACATTAAAAACATTGTTCTGAGAAGAGGTCCAAGTTTCACCAGACAGCCAGAGGGTCCAGGGCACAGAAATGGAAAGGAGCCCTACCTGGGGAACCACTGAAGACGTATGTAAAAGATGAGCGTCATACAAAACAACACCCCAAACCCAATGGGACGTGACATTACAAATGCATCCTGTTATTAAAAGATAACGTAAGACTTCCCTGGTAGTACGATAGATAAGACTCCACTTGCCAATGCAGGAAACACAGGTTCAGTCCCTGGTCCAGGAAGGTTCCACATGTCGTGGGGCAACTAAGCCCATGCACCACAACTACCGAGCCTGCATGCTGCAGATGCTGACGCCTGCATGCCCTGCAGCCGGTGCTGCACAGCAGGAGAAGCCACCGTAATGAGAAGGCTGTGCCTCCCAGTGAAGAGTAGCACCTGTCTGTAGAAACTGGAGAAAGCCACAAAGATCTATGGCACAGCCAAAAATAAATCATTAATTTAAAAAGATAATGTGATAGAAGAATGCTAGTGTGAAAAAATATTTACGGTAATAGTGCATGAAAAAAGCAGCAAACAACAAAACCATGAGCACACACACACACACACACACACACGTGCACACACATGCACACACGTGCGCACACACATGCACACACGCACACATGCACACACATGCCCCCACACATGCGCACACACGCACACACACGCATGCACACACATGCACACACACATGCACACATGCACACACAAACATGCACACATGCACACCCCCACACAAACACACACAAAATAATTCTGGTTTTCTGTTTAAAAATAAGGTCAGAGGTGTAAAGGGAGCTAACCCATAATACTTGTCGGGAGCCACATTAGGCATTACTGACAAAATGGAGGCTCGGCCCCAGCCCCCTCTCCTCATTCCGCAGGCGTGGTCCCAGGATGAAGGAGTTAGGCCTTGTAATTCTGACTTGTCTTTTCCTCTCCTCGGTTGAGTTGACTGAAAAGGAGTATTAAGGTGCTTATTGCTCTTGAGAGGAGCATGAGAAGGCACAAAGCCTTCTGCAGCTGTGCTCAGAGAATAATTCATAAAGTTAATCACTGACATTTGTTTAAGGATTTTTACAAAGAGTGTTCCAGGATGAGCACATAGACCGCAGCTTGAGGCCATGGGAAGAATTGCTATCTGAAGCTTATTTGTGAGGAAAATGTTTATGGCAAAGGAGTTTATTGAATTTAGGGCTTAGAAATAATTAAAATAGTTAGAAGTTAAAGAGTTAAGGAATGTTGTAAGTTAGCATATTTTACTATAGCTTATAGAAGTTAGGATGTCTGGCTCTAGGTGAGTGATCACACCATCGTGATTATCTGGGTCATGAAGATATTTTTGTATAGTTCTTCTGTGTATTCTTGCCACCTCTTCTTAATATCTTCTGCTTCTGTTAGGTCCATACCATTTCTGTCCTTTATCAGAGCCCATCTTTGCATGAAATGTTCCCTTGGTATCTCTAATTTTCTTGAAGAGATCTCTAGCCTTTCCCATTCTGTTCTTTTCCTCTGTTTCTTTGCATTGATTGCTGAAAAAGGTTTTCTTATCTCTTCTTGCTATTCTTTGGAACTCTGCATTCAGATGCTTATATCTTTCCTTTTCTCCTTTGCTTTTCACCTGTCTTCTTTTCACAACTATTTGTAAGGCCTCCCCAGACAGCTATTTTGCTTTTTGCATTTCTTTTCTATGGGGGTGGTCTTGATCCCTGTCTCCCATACAATGTCACGAACCTCATTCCATAGTTCATCAGGCACTCTATCTATCAGATCTAGTCCCTTAAATCTATTTCTCACTTCCACTGTATAATCATAAGGGATTTGATTTAGGTCATACCTGAATGGTGTAGCAGTTTGCCCCACTTTCTTCAATTTAAGTCTGAACTTGGTAATAAGGAGTTCATGATCTGAGCCATAGTCAGCTCCTAGTCTTGTTTTTGTTGACTGTGTAGAGCTTCTCCATCTCTGGCTGCAAAGAATATAATCAATCTGATTTCAGTGTTGACCATCTGGTGATGTCCATGTGTAGAGTCTTCTCTTGTGTTGTTGGAAGAGGGTGTTTGCTATGACCAGCGCATTTTCTTGTCAAAACTCTATTAGTCTTTGCCCTGCTTCATTCCGCATTTCAAGGCCAAATTTGCCTGTTACTCCAGGTGTTTCTTGACATCCTACTTTTGCATTCCAGTCCCCTACAATGAAAAGGACATCTTTTGGGGTGTTAGTTATAAAAGGTCTTGTAGGTCTTCATAGAACCATTCAATTTCAATTACTGATTGGGGCATAGACTTGGATTACTGTATGGGATATTGAATGGTTTGCCTTGGAAATGAACAGAGATCATTCTGTCATTTTTGAGGTTGCATCCAAGTACTGCATTTTAGACTCTTTTGTTGACCATGATGGCTACTCCATTTCTTCTGAGAGATTCCTGCCTGCAGTAGTAGATATAATGGTCATCTGAGTTAAATTCACCCATTCCAGTCCACTTTAGGTTGCTGATTCCTAGAAAGTTGACGTTCACTCTTGCCATCCCTTGTTTGACCACTTCCAATTTGCCTTGATTCATAGACCTGACATTCCAGGTTCCTATGCAGTATTGCTCTTTACAGCATCGGACCTTGTTTCTATCACCAGTCACATGCACAACTGGGTATTGTTTTTGCTTTGGCTCCATCCCTTCATTCTTTCTGGAGTTATTGCTCCTCTGATCTCCAGTAGCATGTTGGGCACCTACTGACCTGGGGAGTTCCTCTTTCAGTATCCTATCATTTTGCCTTTTCATACTGTTCATGGGGTTCTCAAGGCAAGAATACTGAAGTGGTTTGCCATTCCCTTCTCCAGTGGACCACATTCTGTCAGACCTCTCCACCATGACCTGCCTGTCTTGGGTTGCTCTGTGGGCATGGCTTCCTGGAATGTGAAGTCAAGTGGGCCTTAGAAAGCATCACTATAAGCAAAGCTAGTGGAAGTGATGGAATTCCAGTTGAGCTATTTCAAATCCGGAAAGATGATGCTTTGAAAGTGCTGCACTCAACATGCCAGCAACTTTGCAAAACTCAGCAGTGGCCACAGGACTGGAAAAGTCCATTTTCATTCCAATCCCAAAGAAAGGCAATGCCAAAGAATGCTCAAACTACTGCACAATTGCACTCATCTCACATGCTAGTAAAGTAATGCTCAAAATTCTCCAAGCCTGGCTTCAGCAATACGTGAACCGTGAACTCCCTAATGTTCAAGCTGGTTTTAGAAAAGGCAGAGGAACCCGAGATCAAATTGCTGACATCTGCTGGATCATGGAAAAAGCAAGAGAGTTCCAGAAAAACATCTCTTTCTGCTTTATTGACTATGCCAAAGCCTTTGACTGTGTGGATCACAATAAACTGTGGAAAATTCTTCAGAGAGATGGGAATACCAGACCACCTGACCTGCCTCTTGAGAAATCTGTATGCAGGTCAGGAAGCAACAGTTAGAACTGGACATGGAACAACAGACTGGTTCCAAATAGGAAAAGGAGTACATCAAGGGTGTATATTGTCACCCTACTTGTTTAACTTACATGCAGAGTACATCATGAGAAATGCTGGACTGGAAGAAGCACAAGCTGGAATCAAGATTGCCGGGAGAAATATCAATAACCTCAGATATGCAGATGACACCACTCTTATGGCAGAAAGTGAAGAGGAACTAAAAAGCCTCTTGATGAAAGTGAAAGAGGAGAGTGCAAAAGTTGGCTTAAAGCTCAACATTCAGAAAACGAAGATCATGGCATCTGGTCCCATCACTTCATGGCAGAGAGATGGGGAAACACTGGAAACAGTGTCAGACTTTTTTGGGGGGAGCTCCGAAATCACTGCAGATGGTGAATGCAGCCATGAAATTAAAAGAAGCTTACTCCTTGGAAGGAAAGTTATGACTAACCTAGATAGCATATTGAAGAATAGAGACATTACTTTGCTGACTAAGGTCTGTCTAGTCAAGGCTATGGTTTTCCAGTGGTCATGTATGGATGTGAGAGTTGGACTGTGAAGAAGGCTGAGACTGAAGAATTGATGCTTTTGAACTGTGGTGTTGGAGAAGACTCTTGAGAGTTCCTTGGACTGCAAGGAGATCCAACTTCAGATTCAGTCCATTCTGAAGGAGATCAGCCCTGGGATTTTTGGTGTCCTAAAGCTGAAACTGTAGTACTCTGGCCACCTCATGAGAAGAGTTGACTCATTGGAAAAGACTCTGATGCTGGGAGGGATTGGGGGCAGGAGAAGAAGGGGAAGACAGAGGATGAGATGGCTGGATGGCATCAATGACTCGATGGATGTGAGTCTGAGTGAACTCTGGGAGTTTGGTGATGGACAGGGAGGCCTGGTGTGCTGCAATTCATGGGCTTGCAAAGAGTCAGACATGACTGAGTGCCTGAACTGAACTGAACTGAACTACAGAAGTTAGGAATTTTTATAGATACTATATATAGCTATATATACTATATATATATATATATATATATCTTTTAAGAGATAGTGAGCTCAGGATGTTAGGGGCAAACAGGATTTAGGGAAGATAAGTACTAAACTGAGGACTGTAGCATGAGTTACAATGTAATCACAAGTTAACTATAGGACACATTAGACGAGGTAGATAATAGATGATAAGGCTAATTCCCAGAGAATCACTGAAGCAGGAACTCTGAAGAGCAACAATGATTATGGAGATAATAAATCTGGGAGAGGGGGAACTGAAAATGTCAAACCTCTGACCTAATGTTTCTGTAAAAGTATAAAACAGAATCTTGAAATAAATAGGCAGTCCAAAAGAAAAATGAGATGCTGTCTCATTCACCGGCACTGTTCACCTCTTCATGTTGAATCCCTGGCTGCTGGAGCTGGACTCCAGCAAATACTAACAGTGATTATTTGGCTGATGGTATTAATGTTGTTTTTTACCTTGTGTTTTTCCCAATTTTCTACAGCCAACAGGTATTGTTTTCACATTAAAAAAAATATTGTTTTCCTTACTTGAATTGATAAAATTCTCTTTTAAAATGATTAATAAATAATCTTTCAGAGATTCCATGTTTAAAGGAAAAAGCTACTCAATAGAAAGTAGCTGCATGATCCTTCAAAGGCTAGGACCAAGTTAAGTGAATAGTTGGGAGTTTTTCCAGCTTTTTTTTTTTTAATACCCTGGGAGAATGATCCCACAGTCCTGGGAAGGAGATCGCTCCCTCATCTGCTTCAGGCTGCTGCATGCGTACTGGCCCCTCAGAAATGAAGACCACAGGAGGCAGTTATGCCTGTTCCACTCTCCCTAACATACAGAGTTTGCAGATGTCTGTTCTGGACTTAAAGTTTTGAAGTCTCTGCCCATGAAATTAAGGGATCAGTTCAGTTCAGTCACTCAGTCATGGCCCATTCTTTGTGACCCCATGGACTGCAGCACACCAGGCTTCCCTGTCCATCACCAACTCCTGGAGCTGGCTCGAACTCATGTCCATCGAGTCAGTGATGTGGTCCAACTACCTCATCCTCTGCCATCCCCTTCTCCTCCTGCCCTCAATCTTTCCCAGCATCAGGGTCTTTTCCAATAAGTCAGTTCTTCACATCAGGTGGTCAAAGTATTGGAGTTTCAGCTTCAGCTTCCAATGAATATTCAGCACTGATTTCCTTGAGGATTGACTGGTTTGATCTCCTTGCAGTCCAAGGGACTCTCAAGACTCTTCTCCAACACTACAGTTCAAAATCACCATTTCTTCAGTGCTCAGCTTTCTTTAAAGTCCAACTCTCACATCTGTACCTGACTACTGGAAAAATCATAGCTTTGACTAGATGGACCTTTGTCGGCAAAGTAATGTCTGCTTTTTAATATGTGTCTAGGTTGATCATGGCTTTTCTTACAAGAGCAAGTGTCTTTTAATTTCATGGCTGCAGTCACCATCTGCAGTGATTTGGAGCCCCGAAAAATAAAGTCTCTCACTATTTCCATTGTTTCCCCATCTATTTGCCGTGAAGTGATGGGATCAGATGCCGTGATCTTAGTTTTTTGAGTGTTGAGGTTTTTTAAAATTAACTAATTTATTTTAATTGAAGGCTAATTACTTTACAATAATGTAGTGTTTTTTGCCATACATTGGCATGAATCAGCCATAGGTGTACATATGTCCCCCATCCTGAATCCCCTTCCACCTGCTTCCTCATCCCATCCCTCAGGTTCATCCCAGTGCATCCATCCTGAGTGCCCTGTCTCATATATCAAACCTGGACTGGTGATCTATTTCACATATGGTAATATACATGTTTTAATGCTGTTCTCTCAAATCATCTCACCCTCGCATTCTCCCATAGAGTCCAAAGTCTGTTCTTTACATCTATGTCTCTTTTGCTGTCTCGCAAGAGTCATCATTACCATCTTTCTAAATTCCATATATATGCATTAATATTCTGTATTGGTGTTTTTCTTTCTGATTTACTTCACTCTGTATAATAGGCTCCAGTTTCATCCACCTCATTAGAACTGATTCAAATGCATTCTTTTTAATAGCTGAGTAATATTCCATTGTGTATATGTACCACAGCTTTCTTATCCATTTGTCTGCCGATGGGCATCTAGGTTGCTTCCATGTCCTAGCTGCAAACAGTGCTGTGATGAACATCAGATGTACACGTGTCTCTTTCAATTCTGGTTTCCTCAGTGTGTCTGCCTAGCAGTGGGATTGCTGGGTTGTATGGGAGCTCTATTTCCAGTTTTTTAAGGAATCTCCACACTGTTCTTCATAGTGGCTGTACTAGTTTCCATTCCCACCAACAGTGTAAGAAGGTTCCTTTTTCTCTGTACCCTCTCCAGCATTTTTGTTTGTAGACTTTCTGACAGCAGCTATTCTGACTATAGTGAGATGATACCTCATTGTGATTTTAATTTGCATTTCTTTGATAATGAGTGATGTTGAGCATCTTTTCATGTGTTAGCCATCTGTATGTCTTCTTTGGAGAAATGTCTGTTTAGTTCTTTGGTCCATATTTTGATTGAGTTGTTTGTTTTTCTGGAATTGAGCTGCATAAGCTGCTTGTATATTTTTGAGATTAATTCTTTGTCAGTTGCTTCGTTTGCTATTATTTTCTTCCATTCAGAAGGCTGTCTTTTCACCTTGCTTAGAGTTTCCTTCATTGTGCAAAAGCTTTTAAGTTTAATTAGGTCTAATTTGTTTGTTTTTTCTTTTATTTCCATTACTCTGGGAGGTGGGTCATAGAGGAACCTGCTATGATTTTTGTCAGAGTGTTTTGCCTATGTTTTCCTCTAGGAGTTTTATAGTTTCTGGTCTTACATTTAGATCTTTAATCCATTTTGAGTTTATTTTTGTGTATGATGTTAGAAAGTGTTCTAGTTTCATTCTTTTACAAGTGGTTAACCAATTTTCCCAGCCCCACTTGTTAAAGAGATTGTCTTTTCTCCACTGTATATTCTTGCCTCCTTTGTCAAAGATGAGGGGTCCATAGGTGCATGGATTTATCTTTTGGCTTTCTATTTTGTTCCATTGATCTATTTTTTTGTCTTTGTGCCAGTACCATGCTGTCTGAATGACTGTAGCTTTGTAGTATAGTCTGAAGTCAGGTAGGTTGATTCCTCCAGTTCCATTCTTATTTCTCAAGATTGCTTTGGCTATTCGAGGCTTTTTGTATTTCCATACAAATTGTGAAATTATTTGTTCTAGTTCTCTGAAAAATACTGTTGGTAGCTTGATAGGGATTGCATTGAATCTATAGATTGCTTTGGGTAGTATACTTATTTTCACTATATTGATTCTTCCGATCCATGAGCATGGTATATTCTTCCATCTATTTGTGTCATCTTTTATCTCTTTCATCAGTGTTTTATAGTATTCTATATATAGGTCTTTTGTTTCTTTAGGTAGATTTATTCTTAAGTATTTTATTCTTTTCATTGCAATGGTGAATGGAATCGTTTCCTTAATTTCTCTTTCTTTTTCTCATTGTTAGGGTATAGGAAAGCAAGGGATTTCTGTGTGTTAATTTTATATCGTGCAACTTTACTATGTTCATTGATTAGCTCTAGTAATTCTCTGGTGGTGTCTTTAGGGTTTTCTATGTAGAGGATCATGTCATCTGCAAACAGTGAGAGTTTAACTTCTTCTTTTCCAATCTGGATTTCTTTTATTTCTTTTTCTGCTCTGATTGCTGTGGCTAAAACTTCCAAAACTATGTTGAATAGTAGTGGTGAGAGTGGGCACCCTTGTCTTGTTCCTGACTTTAGGGGAAACGCTTTCAGTTTTTCACCATTGAAGATAGTGTTTGCTGGGGGTTTATCATATATGGCTTTTAGTATGTTGAGGTATGTTCCTTCTATGCCTGCTTTCTGGAGGGTTTTTTAAAAATCATAAATGGATGTTGAATTTTGTCAAAGGCTTTCTTTGCATCTATTGAGATAATCATATGGTTTTATCTTTCAATTTGTTAATCTGGTGTATCACATTGATTGATTTGTGAATGTTGAAGAATCCTTGCATCCTTGGGATAAAGCCCACTTGGTCATGATGTATGATCTTTTTAATATGTTGTTGGATTCTGTTTGCTAGAATTTTGTTAAGGATTTTTGCATCTATGTTCAGTGATATTGGCCTGTAGTTTTCTTTTTTTTGTGGCATCTTTGTCTGGTTTTGGTATTAGGGTGATGGTGGCCTCATAGAATGAGTTTGGCAGTTTACCTTCCTCTGAATTTTTCTGGAAGAGTTTGAGTAGGATAGGTGTTAGCTATTCTCTGAATTTTTGGTAGAACTCAGCTGTGAAGCCATCTGGTCCTGGGCTTTTGTTTGTTGGAAAATTTTTGATTACAGTTTTGATTTCCATGCTTGTGATGGATCTGCTAAGATTTTCTATTTCTTTCTGGTTCAATTTTGGAAGGTTATACTTTTCTAAAAATTCATCCATTTCTTCCAAGTTGTCCATTTTATTGACATATAGTTGCTGGTAGTAGTCTCTTATGATCTTTTGTATTTCTGTGTCATCTGTTGAGATTTCTCCACTTTCATGTCAAATTTTGTTGATTTGCTTCTTCTCCCTTTTTTTCTTGATTAGTCTGGCTAATGGTTTGTCTATTTTATTTATCTTCTCAAAGAACCAGCTTTTGGCTTTGTTGATTTTTGCTATGGTCTCCTTTGTTTCTTTTTCATTTATTTATGCCCTAATTTTTATGATTTCTTTCCTTTTACTAACCCTGGAGTTCTTCATTTCTTCTTTTTCTAGTTGCTTTAGGTATAAAGTTAGGTTATTTATTTGATTTTTCTCTTGTTTCCTGAGGTAAGCTTGTATTGCTATGAACCTTCCCCTTAGCACTGCTTTTACTGAATCCCATAGGTTTTGGGTTGTTGTGTTTTCATTTTCATTCATTTCTATGCATATTTTGATTTCTTTTTTGATTTCTTCTATGATTTGTTGGTTATCCAGAAGCATGTTGTTTAGCCTCCATATGTTTATATTTTTAATAGTTTTTTTCCTGTATTGACATCTAGTCTTACCGCATTGTGATCAGAATAGATGCTTGAAATGATTTCAATTTTTTGAATTTACCAAGGCTAGATTAATGGTCCAGGATGTGATCTATCCAGGAGAAGGTTCTGTATGCACTGAGAAAAAGGTAAAATTCATTGTTTTGGGGTGAAATGTCCTATAGATATCAGTTAGGTCTAACTGGTCCATTGTATCATTTAAAGTTTTGTGTTTTCTTGCTAATTTTCTGTTTAGTTGATCTGTCCATAGGTGTGAGTGGGGTATTAAAGTCTCCCACTATTAATGTGTTACTGTTAATTTCCCCTTTCATACTTGTTAGCATTTGCCTTACATATTGTGGTGCTCCTATGTTGGATGCATATATATTTATGATTGTTATATCTTCTTCTTGGATTAATCCTTTGATCGTTATGTAGTGTCCTTCTTTGTCTCTTTTCATGGCCTTTATTTCAAAGTCTATTTTATCTGATATGAGTTTAGCTACTCCTGCTTTCTTTTTGTCTCTATTTTCATGAAATATCTTTTTCCAGCCCTTCACTTTCAGTCTGTATGTGTCCCTTGTTTTGAGATGGGTCTCTTGTAGACAGCATATATAGGGGTGTTTTTTTTTGTTTGTTTGTTTTGTATCCATTCAACCAGCCTTTGTCTTTTGGTTGGGACATTCAACCCATTTGCATTTAGGGTAATTATCGATAAGTATGATCCCATTGCTATTTACTTTGTTGTTTGGGGTTCGAGTTTATACACCTTTTCTGAGTTTCCTGTCTAGAGAAGATCCTTTAGCATTTACTGAAGAGCTGGTTTGGTGACACTGAATTCTCTCAGCTTTTGCTTATCTGTAGAGCTTTTGATTTCTCCTTCATGTTTGAATGAGATCCTTGCTGAGTACAGTAATCTGGGTTGCAGGTTTTTCTCTTTCATCACTTTAATTATGTCCTGCCGTTCCCTCCCAGCCTGAAGAGTTTCTATTGAAAGATTAGCTGTTATCCTTATGGGAATCCCCTTATGTGTTATTTGTTGCTTTTCCCTTGCTGCTTTTAATATTTGCTCTTTGTGTTTGATCTTCATTAACTTGATTAATATGTGTTTTGGGGTGTTTAATATGTGCCTTGGGTTTATCCTCTTTGGGACCCTCTGGGTTTCTTGGACTTGGGTGGCTATTTCCTTCCCCATTTTAGGGAAGTTTTCAACTATTATCTCCACAAGTATTTTCTCATTGCTTTCTTTTTGTCTTCTTCTGGGACACCTATGATTTGCATGTTGGGGGTTTAACATGTCCCAGAGGTCTCTGAGGTTGTCCTCATTTCTTTTAATTCTTTTTTTTTTTTTTCTTGTCTCTGCTTCATTTATTTCCACCATTCTATCTTCCACTTCACTTATCCTATCTTCTGCCTCAGCTATTCTACTGCTGGTTCCCAGAATGCTTTTGATCTCAGTTATTGCATTATTTATTATTGATTGACTCTTTTTAAATCTCTTCTAGGTCCTTGTTAAACACTTCCTGCATTTTCTCAATCCTTGTCTCTAGTCTATTTATCTGTAATTCCATTTTGTTTTCAAGATTTTGGATCATCTTTACTATCATTATTCTGAATTCTTTTTCAGATAGACTCCCTATCTCAGTTGGGCCTACGTTTTGTGCCCCACCGCCCACCTCCCCCTGCCACCCTGCATGTCCAAGGAGCTCAGACGACCAGTGCGCTTGATGAGCACACTCTCCCAGGTGTGCAGTGTGTCTTATCGCCTCCTCGCTCCCAGCTGCTCAGTTTCCTGGGTGCACCACAAGAGCACCATCTCAGGTGTGCCATGTGTCTCCTCTGGGGGCCTCATCTCAGGCAGCAACTCTCCTGGCAGATATCAACCATCCAGGATCCCATGACAACTTGGTTAGCAACTGGGAGCCTGCTCACAGTTTGGTAGAGGATGCCATCTCTGGGGCATCCTCCTGCCTTCTGGCTCTGGCTGTTGCCCGCCTGCCTCTCTGCCTCCAGCGGGGTGATGGGCCTGTCCACAGCCAGCTAGCTCTCCTTTGGTATTCACTCAATCTTTTGTTCTGTGGGCCAGGCAGGCTGTGCCTTAGGTGAGAGCTTTTTGCAGGAAAGCCCCCCCTCTCTCTCTCTCTCTCTCTCGCTCCCCCCCCGCTCCCACAGTTTGGGTTGCCATCTCAGTTAGCTCCTTCAGATTGTCCTCAGGGCATTCGGCCCAATCCTTCCCTAAGCTGCACCTCTCTCTCTCTCTCTCTCTCTCTCTCTCTCTCTCTCTCTCTCTCTCTCTCTCTCGCTGTCCCACAGTTTGGGTTGCCATCTCAAGTTAGCTCCTTCAGATTGTCCTCAGGGCGTTCAGGCCCAATCCTTACCCTAAGCATGCAACCCTCACCTCCCCCACTCGCTGGTGGCAGACATGAGCGTCTGGGCTATTTCTCTGCTGGGAGCTGTGGTTAAGGCAGTATTCTGTGGGTTTTGTTTTGTTTTCCTTCCTGGTTATGTTGCCCTCTGAGATTCCAAAACTCCCCACAGACCCGCTGGTGAGAGGGTTTCCTGGTGTTTGGAAACTTCTCCTCCTTCATGACTCCTCCCCTGGGATGGGTCTCTGTCCCCAACTCTTTTGTCTCTATTTTTGTCTTTTATATTTTGTCCTACCTCATTTCAAAGAGAATGGGCTATCTTTCTGGGTGTGTGGTGTCCTCTGCAAGCATTAAGAAGTTGTTTTGTGGAAGATGCTCAGCATTCAAATGATCTTTGGATGAATTTGTGGGGGAGAAAGTGGTCTCCCCATCCTATTCCTCCACCATCTTAGGGCTGCTGCCAAGTGTTGAGTTTTAAGCCAGCTTTTTCACTCTCCTCTTTCACTTTCATGAAGAGGCACTTAAGTTCTTCGCTTTCTGCCATAAGGGTGGTGTCATCTGTGTATCTGTGGTTATTGACATTTCTCCCAGCAATCTTGATTCCAGATTGTGCTTCTTCCAACCCAGAGTTTCTCATGATGTACCCTGCTGCTGCTGCTGCTAAGTTGCTTCAGTTGTTTCTGACTCTGTGCAAGCCCATAGACAGCAGCCCACCAGGCTCCCCCATCCCTGGGATTCTCCAGGCAAGAACACTGGAGTGGGTTGCCACTTCCTTCTCCAATACATGAAAGTGAAAAGTGAAAGTGAAGTCGCTCAGCCATGTCTGACTCTTAGCGACCCCGTGGACTGCAGTCCACCAGGTTCCTCCATCCATGGGATTTTCCAGGCAAGAGTACTGGAGTGGGGTGCCATTGCCTTCTCCCTCTGCATATAAGTTAAATAAGCAGGGTGACAATATGCAGCCTTGACATACTCCCTTCCCGATTTGGAACCAGTCTGTTGTTCCATGTCCAGTTCTAACTGTTGCTTCTTGACCTGCATACAGATTTCTCAGGAGGCAGGTCAGGTGGTCTCGTATTCCCATCTCTTAGAGAATTTTCTACAGTTTGCTGTGATCCACACAGTCAAAGGCTTTGGCATGGTCAATAAAGCAGAAGTAGATGTTTTTCTGGAACTCTCTTGCTTTTTCCATGATTCAACAGATGTCAGCAATTTGATGTCTGGTTCCTCTGCCTTTTCTAAAACCAGCTTGAACATCTGCAAGTTCATGGTTCATGTACTGTTGGCACCTGGCTTGGAGAATTTAGAGCATTACTTTACTAGCATGTGAGATGAGTGCAATTGTACAGTAGTTTGAACATTTTATGGCATTGCCTTTCTTTGGGATTGGAATGAAAACTGACTTTTTTCCAGTCCTGTGGCCAGTGCTGAGTTTTCCAAATTTGCTAGCATATTGAGTACAGCACTTTCACAGCATCATATTTTAGGATTTGAAATAGCTCAACTGGAATTCTATCACCTGCATTAGCTTTGTTCGTAGTGATGCTTCCTAAGGCCCACTTGACTTCACATTCCAGGATGTCTGGCTCTAGGTGAATGATCACACCATCGTGGTTATCTGGGTCATGAAGATCTTCTTTGCATAGTTTTTCTGTGTTACTCCAGGTATCTCTTGACTTCCTACTTTTGCATTCCAGTCCCCTATGATGAAAAGGACACCTTTTTTGGGTGTTAGTTCTAGAAGGTCTTGTAGGTCTTCAGGGAACTGTTCAGCTTCTTCAGCATTACTGGTTGGGGCATAGACTTGGATTACTGTAATATTGAATGGTTTGCCTTGGAAATGAACAGAAATCATTTTGTTGTTTTTGAGATTGTACCCAAGAACTGCATTTCATACTTTCTTGTTGACTATGATGGCTACTCCATTTCCTCTACGGGATTCTTGACCACAGTAGTAGATACAATGGTCATCTGAATTAAATTCGCCCATTCCAATCCATTTTAGTTCACTGATTCCTAAAATGTCAATATTCACTCTTGCCATCTCCTGTTTGACTACTTCCAATTTACCTTGATTCATGGACCTAACATTCCAGGTTCCTATGCAATATTGTTCCTTACAGCATCAGACTTTACTTCCATCACCAGTCACATCCACAACTGGGTGTGTGTTTTTGTTTTTTTTTTTCTTCTGGCTCCTTCTCTTCATTCTTTCTGGAATTATGGCTCCACTCTTCTCCAGTAGCACATCGGGCATCTACTGACCTGGGGAGTTCATTTCAGTGTCATATCTTTTACCTTTTATACAGTTCACGGGGTTCTCAAGGCAAGAATACTGAAGTGGTTTGCCATTCCCTTCTCTGGCAGACCTTTTTTTTTTTTTTTAAATTAAGCAGTACCAGGACTGAAATCTGGGGCATACCTGGTGGCTGGGGCTTCCCTAGTGGCTCAGATGGTAAGTAATTTGCCTGCAATACAAGAGACCCAATTCTAGTCCCTGGGTCAGGAAGATCCCCTGAAGAAAGGCATGGCAACCCACTCCAGTATTCTTGCCTGAAGAATCCCATGGACAGAGGAATCTGTTGGGCTACAGTCCATGGGGTCACAGAGTCAGACACAACTGAGCAACTAACACTTTCGGGACCAAAACCACTTTGTGCAACAGCCCTCATCTTAATTTCACTCACGGAACCGAATTGTGTCAATATTGAAGTCACTAGCTAATTCATTTGGTACTGACCTTTAAAAATGACTTGAGCAATAAAACAAAAACAAAAAGCAACAACCCAATGGCAGAAATAACAAAATTGAACAAAGGCAATTAAAAGATTGTCTAATAGTATGTATCTAATTCTTCTACAACTTCATGATTAAGATCATCAAGTTCAATATGCAAATCAAACTCCTTTTGTTGAAACAGTTCCGCATTGCAATTCTTTCCCTTAATCTTTATCCTTTCTGTTTCTCCGTAGCCTATAATTTCTGGAGCGTCATCTGTCAGGGGAGCGAGAGGTGATTTTACTGCATAGCAAATTATCATTATTAGCACAAGCTGCATCCGTAATGAGCTCACTCTTGCCGCTAAAAACAATTCTATTACCTGATGAGACAAAATCCCTTGGATCTGGAAATGCTGAAGAAACGGAGGGTATGGGCTCGTATGTTTTCTTATGACAACGGGGCCTTTTATGGGGACCGTTTGAATTCTGTGGCAGTTAAAGTGCTCCTTTGGGGTCCCTTCTCTCTCTTTCTGTGGGAGAACTGACAGTTTCTCTGTAGCCTGGATGTTGGGAAGGGATGCCTGGGTTTCCTGTCCCCATCCCATGACTGGTGGCTCTAAACAGGATCTCAGCTATGGCTTTAACCTTGTTCCAACATGGCTGCAAAGCATGTGGCTGGGAGTCAGAGGCTCCTTGCTTCATATTTCTATCTAAAAAAACTAATTATTTTATTTTATTTTATTTTTTTGGCTGTACTGGGTCTCCATTGCTGTGTGGGATATTCTCTAGTTTAACTCTGGATATTTCCCTTAATCTCCGAGCTTCATATTTCTATCTAAAAACTAATGATTTTATTTTATTTTATTTTTTTGACTGTACTGGGTCTCCATTGCTGTGTGGGATATTCTCTAGTTTCAGTGAGTGGGGGTTATTCTCTACTTGCAATGTGCTGGCTTCTCAAATCACTCCTACTTGCTTAAGCTCAACCCAATTTTGGCAGGTGCTCTTAAATTAGTTTAAGAGCATTTCAGACTAATTTTATGATTTGTGTGCACATTTATCATATCTGCAACCTTGTAACATTTTATTTCCCTTGGTTGTCCTTTTCCTCCTTTTAACTACTTTTGAACATTTTGAAGACGTGTCTTGGAAAAGGAAACGGCAACCCACTCCAGTATTCTTGCCTGAAGAATCCCACAGACAGAGGAGCCTGGCATGCTATAGTCCATGAGATCACAAAGAGTCAGACACTGAGCGACTAATACCACTACTAACCAGTGTCTGAAAAACCTGTCTATGAGGTTTACGGCCGTGAATGTAGTGTTTGTCTGGTGCTACCTCGGCCTCCTGCTCTGAGGGTACTCATCCTTTCAAAGAGCAAAAATCACTGCAGCCCTTCCTTCTAAACCTGAGGGCTGAATACTTTTTCTGTAAAGGGCCGGACAGTCAATATTTTAGGCCATATGTTCTCTATTGCAACTATTCAGTTCTGCTGTTTGCACAGGAAAGTTGAGATAGACAATATGTAAATGTATGTGTGGCTGTGTTCCAATAAAACTTTATTTATAGACACTGAAATGTTAATTCCATATCATTTTCATGTATCAGGAAAGATTACTCTTTTGAATTAAAAAGTTTTTAAATGTGAAAACCACTCATAGCTAGCAGGCTGTACAAAACCAGGTGGCCCGTGGCCCCAAGTCACTGACCCCTGCTCTAAACCAGAACTTAACCCAAAGGGTTGATGCTAGTCAAGATTAAGTTGTAAATTCTTTCTTTAGTAAGCAGGATAGGTCAAGCAAGTGCCCTTCTGAGAGAAAGATCCCTCGGGAGGATCACTGATCCCCTTGTGCCCCAGAAAACACAATGTAATTCAAACTCACTCCCAAGAGGGAGAGGATGGGGGTGATGTCAATCTCAGATTAGTCAGGAGAAGGCTTGTGGTTGCTTGAGAGAAAGGTAGAAATAAAAACCTGTAGAGGTTTTTCATACCCTGCATTAAAGTTAAAATCTAATTTAGATGAAAATGGATGCACAGAAATTAACCATGCATACGAGGCTTTCGTTGTTAGGATGTGTACCCTGTAACGATAGCTTTACCAAATTTATTCCCTTGGCTTGAAAATAAAGATGCCTTTTGAAATTTGATTTTGTTGTTTTACAAATCGTTTTAGCTTTGTGAATTGTGCAAACTCCATTTCTGATCTGCCGCAAAACAAAACAGAGCATTAAAGTGTTTAAGGTTCAATCAAAGGCTCGCTGCGAGCGGCACAATATTAAAATAACAGAAAAAATCAAATCAATTTTTATTTGGAACATGATTTGTCACAAATAGCATTCTAATAGATAACACTGATTATATGGTAGCAGGCATAATTTATATATACCGAGGTCTGTGCCTTTGTCAGAGTCATTAAGGAATTTGACACGTATGCAGGAGAACAATAAATGTCAACTGAAATATATACCAGTTAGATATAAATGGGATCCTGAAATGCGTGATGCTGGCATATGCTATACTTACAAGTAATAATACACAGTCTAAAGTAGCTTGCGTTTTCAAACAAGAACTCTTTCTACGTTGTCATTTAAAATATCTCATATTTCTGAAGGTCAGGAATCAATGGCACTATCAGCATTAAAAGCTAGTCAAAGAAAAAGTAATTTCTTGTTCATTTAACATACCATTTTGCGAAAGAGCTTTGTAAAGTAGTCACATTTTTTCCCCCTACGGACGCTTAGAAGACAGGATGAAGATGCTGGTTCTTAATGGAGGGCTTTGTGCTGCATCTTTGTTGCTGTTAACATCCTGGCTCAGTGAGATCTTTGTAGAATTATGAGGTTTGTGCCTGCGGCAGTAAACGCTAAGAAATAGAGCTGTTTACTTAAGCGTGGTCTTGGCTGGCTCCATCAGCGTGCTGCCTGGGTGCTGGATGTGGTCCTTATCGGTAGTGGCCACCGGCACAGGGCTGAGAGCCAAACACTGAGGACAAGACTGTCCGGAGCTGATGATGGAGAGTTTTGGCGCAACAGACACAGGTCCCCAAGAGTAAGAGGAGGAAGGCTCTTGCTCTGTGTCTTGGGAAGAGTAACAGATAAGTCAGGGTTCAAGTCCAAATGCAGACAGGGACCATCTTGGGGTCTTAGAAACCTTTCATCTGTGACCCCTCCTACCAACCACAGATCCTGAACTCCAAATTATTGTAACTCCCCTCTCCTTTTTCCTCTTAAATTTGGACAAAAAGTGAAAACTACCAAAAAATAACATTGACCAGCACCATTGTAATTACCACCTGGAATTAGCCAAGATAAGCCTTCCGTCATAATGCTTCAAATCCCTTTGTTAATTAAAAATATGACACCACCAATAAAGAAGGACTTTAAATAGCCCTGTTTGGATATTTTGGACCGCATCTGTGGCAGAGAATGAGGTGGTTAGATAGCATCAGCGGCTCAGTGGGCGTGAATTTGTGCAAGGAGATAGTGGACAGAGGAGCCTGGAGTATGTACTACAGTCTGTGCGATCGCCAAGAGTCGGGCATGACTTGGCGACTAAACAACAGTGACAACCACATCTGCAGTAAGTACCTGTATGTTGTGAATAGAAATGTGTATAAATGGTAACTTCTTTGTCTAGATGCTATCTTCCTGATGCTTGCTTTTCTTTTCAACAGAACATTTGGGAGATGTACTCATGGTGATATATGTGGACCCCAGCTCCTTCTCTGTTTTTACTGAAGTTGTATTTTGGATAATTGGATGGGTGCCAATTACTTCCCTGGTGGCTCAGACGGTAAAGCATCTGCCTACAATGTGCGAGACCCAGGTTCGATCCCTGGGTCAGGAAGATTCCCTAGAGAAGGAAATGGCAACCCACTCCAGTACTCTTGCCTGGAAGATCCCAAGAACGGAGGAGGCTGGTAGACTGCAGTCCATGGTCACAAAGAGTCGGACACAACTGAGCGACTTCACTTAAATGTACTTAAAAAAATTCATTTGCCTTCCCTCAGTGACTAGTGGAGATGAATCTCAAACATTTGTGATCCAGGTATCTCTTTCTGTGTTGCCTGCTTATGTCGTTTTGTCCACTTTTCTATGTGGCTGGTCTTTCCTTCATGTATTCTGAATACTAATCCTTTGTTGAGTGCACTTCAAATACTTTCTCTGATGCTTGTCTTCAGTCCTGACCTTTGGTGTCTGTTACTCTGCCAGAATAGCTCAGGGCTGCCTGCCCTTCCTGCTTTTTTTTATTGATTGTTTATCATGTGCTGGGCACTGAACTATCTTATTTAATCATCACAGCCACCTTGTGTTGGGGAGAGGGGATACTGTTATTCCCAGGCGTGCTGAGGTTGAGAAGGGAAAGAGCCAGCCCAGGTGATACAGGCAGAGAGGGATCTGGGAACCCACAGCCAACTCCCTCTTCCTTCAGAGCCAGGCATTTAAGTCCTGTATCACTTAAAAGAGGAAAGATGGGAAAGTGTCCTTACAAACTTTTAGAAGGAAACACATATGGTATTTCTCAGCCTTAGCTGTGCGTCTCACAGGAGTTTTACAAACTGCCAATGCTAAGCATCAACTCAGAAATCCTGCTTGGTCTAGGGTGTGGCCTGGATGTGAGTTTTTTATTTTTTAATCTCTCTGAGCGATGTTGCTACGTAGCCAAGGCTGAGAAACTTTGTTCTTTAATTTGTAGTTTTATTGAGATCTAGGAAGTCTAGGAGGTATCAGACAAGGACCTATTTCACAGCATCAGGCTGAGAGCATACATGCTGTATAGGGCTTCAAGAAAAACATTTTTGAAAATACAAAGAAAAAAGGAGAATGAAAGAAAACCCCCAAGGTACTGAACTCAGACCCTTTAGATCTGCTGCAAATAAGAGGCTTTCTTATAAAGGGAGGGGCAGACTCCTTATGGCCTCATGCATAGAATTTCAGGGGCTGAATCACCAGCCATTCTCTTCAATCCCCAATCCCTGGGACCACGATGCCATTCACAAAATTGCTAAAGGAGCCATTTCTGCATTCTCAGAACTGAGTGGGGTGGCTATACCCACTTTGCCCAATAAGTGTGCCCTCCTCTGCCATCCCCAGGCCCTGAAAATGCCTCCCTCTTCCTCCAACCAGCCTATTTAGTCACGGGGGCCCTAGGACTGACCGAGCTGGTCAGCTGGGGGCCGTTGGGAGGCCGAGCATGGGCAGGAGGCCAAGATGGAAGGGCCACACTCTGCTGCGATCCTGGCAGCTCCGCCCGTGGCAGCACTGAGCCCCCTAAGTTCTGGGCACAGACTCCCCATCCGCTAACTGGCCTTGGATGAAGACCACGTAGGCCGAGGCCCTAGCCGGCTCAGGAAGGAGAGCTGAAACTGGACCCTGACCAGGTGTGAGGTCAGGGAGGTGAGCCCTCTGGGTAGCCCGGGGTTACAGCATCTGCAGAAACTTTGTAGGACCTGCGGCCAGGCTGCAGTTACAGGCCCTGTGAGTGGCTGCTCTAGGCCCTCCCACTGACTTTCTGGTTTTCTCCCAGGGAGAGGGATAAGTTGGGTGAAGTATCTTCCTGCGACGGAACAATCCAGTTTTCTTTTTCTTCTGGCCCTGCCCCATGGCATCTGGGATCTTAGTTCCCCAACCAGGGGATTAATTCTCACCCCTGCATTGGAAGCGCAGTCTTAACACCGGATGGCCAGGGAAGTCCTCCAATTTCTTAGTATTATAGAACTCTTTAGAGTAAATATTATATTTTTAAAAGCTTAAAATCAACACACAATTTGGACAATTCACAGAAAAAGAAACACAGAAGGCCATTAGACACTGAAAAAATTTTCACTTTTCATTTATCACAAAACAATCACAAATTGCAGCAAAAGGAAAAGCACTTTCAGGTACTTAATAGACAAAAGCTTGACAATTTACCAGGCTGGTGAAGGTGCAGAGCCCTCTCGTAGTAGAACAAACCATATGGAATTATCAATATTTGACTTTTTGGCTCTCAAAAGCAACAATTTCATACAGTTCAGCCTATCTATCGTGTGGTTGGTCAGAGTGTAAATTGGAATGCAGTTTGGCAACACTGATCAAAATAAACATCCTAAACATTTCTTGGACAAATTTATATCATGTTAGAATATCATAAAAGGATCATTGCATTAACATTCCTAATAGGAAAATTTTTGTGTCCATCAGCAAAAACAATCAGACCACATACATCCCTCAACGGACTCTGTGAAGCCACACAAAGAATGAAGACGTCCTTTCTGGACCATTAGAGAATAATATCCAAATTTACTGTTAGTGAGAAAAGCAAGGTGAAAACAGTGTGTATTGTATGTTTCCATTTGTTTGAAAAGGGAAGTGACTAAGAGAGCTAAAGTACAAAAACTACAGACTGTTGTCCAGAATAAAAGCTACTTAGCTATAAGGCTAAAAGACCAAGATTTGAGAGATTTAAGGCAAGAAGCAGGCAAAACCTTCATTCAGAATTATTTCTATGATCCTGGAACCAACAGAACTACTGTAAACAAATTCCCGTCTCTTGACACCTAGAGGTTAACAGTAAAAAAGGCTGCAGCCCTGTTTTTGAATAATGCTTGGGGATCCAAGAAAAAAAAAATGCCAAGAGGTTTACAAAACGTTGGATGGCCAGAAAGATGAAAACATCTAAGAAGTAAATCAAAACTAGAAGAACAAGTACCTTGTATGTATAGGACTTTTTCAGAGAATTTAATTTTTCTGAAAAAATTAGTAGGACACTTGTTGTTCAGCTTCTCTGCCATGTCAGGCTCGTAGTGATGCCTTGAACTGCAGCATACTAGACTTCCCCATCCTTCACCATCCCCCGGAGTTTACTCAAACTCTTGTCCATTGACTTGATGATGCCATCCAACCTTCCCGTCCTCTGTTACCCCCTTTTCTCCTGCCCTCAATCTTTCCTAGCATCAGAGTCTTTTCCAATGAGCTGGCTTTTCACATCAGGTGGCTAAAGTATTGGAGATTCAGCTTCAGCATCAGTCCTTCTAATGAATATTCAGGACTGATTTCCTTTAGGATTGACTGGTTTGATCTCTGTGCTGTCCAAGGGACTCTCAAGAATCCTCTCCAGCACCACAATTCGAAAGCATCAGTTCTTCAGCGCTCAGCCTTCTTTATGGTTCAACTCTCACATCCATACATGACTACTGGAAATACCATAGCTTTGCCTAAGGGAATCTTCATTGCTGTCTGCGTCTGTCATAGCTTATCAATTCTTTTTTTAAAAAAAGAGAAATATAGGGCTGGGATATGTGAGATAGGTGTGCAAATATTCTATACAGAGGCTATTTCAGGGAGAACTCAAGTTGTCTCTGGGAAGAGGAAGTGAGAGGCCCTAGGGCAAAGCTGGAAGGACAGGGTCTTGGGTAAAGCATCGTTTGCATTTTGTGCCATGTTCAAGTAGTAAATTCTTTTAAAGCTCCTCTCCTTCCATGGTGGAGGCAGATTCCACCTAGATTACTCCCAGAGTCACTCATGCCACAGGCTGCTCTTACATGGGGTCTGCTCTCTACCCCAGGATACTGCAAGCTGAGTGGGCAACATGTGGAAGCAATGTTTTTAAGCAGGACAGAATTCCACTGTGTAAGGATATAAAATCCATTAGGACAGACCGCACAGAGTATCCTGGAAGAGAGAGATGGTGGAGGAGGTGGACCAGTAGAATGTTTTAGACATTATCTGTGGCCAAGTTGGCACCAGTCCCCCAAATCTTTTCTAAAATGTGACTCAGAACATGAAGAATGTCAAACTAACAACATCAGAACAAGGCCATTGAAATTTTATTACCACAAAGATAAAAGGGGCATCACATTTTTAACAAGGGTAGAGGGTTTGTAATGCATCTGCTTGCACTGTGTCGTTGCTGCAAAAATTATACCTGTGGAGGAAGACATTTCTGGCATGAGGCTCTTTTGCTTGTTGAAAAGTGACTTCCGGTGAGTAAAGAGTTTTGGCTAATCCGCTGGAATTCAGACCCCTTTGACTGAAAAGCTCTGCTACCCGAGGCAGAGTCCAAGTGATGCTCAGAAAGCAAACCCCCTCAAAGAATCTCCTCCCCTCCTTGGACTTTTAAAGAGCTGAGAGTGAGTCAGTGGTCAGACCCAGGATTTTCAAAACCCAGAGGGTTATCGCTGAGCTCTCTGTGCTATACAGCAGCTTCCCACTGATCATCTGTTTCACACATGGTAGTGTATAAATGTTAGTCCTCTTTTCCCAATTCATCCCACCCTCCCTTTCTCCTCGCTGTGCCCACATGTCTGTTCTCTACACCTGTGTCTGTATTCCTGCCCTGCAAATACATTCATTGGTACCATTTTTTCTAGATTCCATATATGTGCATTAATGTCTGATATTTGTGATGACCTAGAGGGATGGGATGAGGCTTCCCAGGTGACACCAGTGGTAAGGAACTTGCCTGCCAATGCAGGACACATGGGAAACTTCCCACAGTGTGATCCCTTAGTTGGGGAGCCCCTCTGGAGCAGGGTATGGCAACCCACTCCAGTAATTCTTGCCTGGAGAATCCCACGGACAGAGTAGCCTGGTGGGCTACAGTCCACAGGGTTGCACAGAGTCAGTGAAGTGACTTAGCACACACTCAGGGAGAGGTGGGATGAGAGTATGGGGTGGAGACTCAGGAGGGAGAGGGGTATAGATATGCATACAGCACATTCACTTGGTTGTAGCAGAAACTAACACAACATTGTAAAGCAATTATACTCTAATAAAAAAATAAAATAGCAAAAGCAAAGAAAACAAACAAAACCAGGCTCAAAAACAGAGGGTTTTGAGCCTGGCAATGATGAGCCTCTTTTAAGGTAGACTTTTTCTTTTCATATTTTTAGATACAGCTGGGTACTCTCCCAGCTCCTACCAGGTAAGAGTCTGTTCCCTCTGAATGAGAAGAGTTTGCCACTATGAGCTAGGATTCAATACATGCCATAGTCTCCAAACAAAGCAATTTACATTCCTAACTGCTCCCCAGCTGAAATTAACTCAGAGGTTTCTGCCAAGTACTGCCCAAGTGTCTTCCTTATTGTTTAAGATAAAAGAGTTTCACATTTGCCTGTTTCTTTTTTTTATGGGTCTACATGATTTTATTTTTCTTTTCTTTTTAAAAATTTATTTATTCTTAATTGAAGGATAATTGCTTTACAGTATTGTGTTGGTTTCTACCAAACATCAACATGAATCAGCTCTTCTTGAACATATGCCTAAATACCGATGCCTTGCTCCTGCCAACGTGAGTTTGGCTTAAGGAAATTATTTATTTTTCAAAAGTAAATTGATGGATAGATGGAGAGTTGAGATGAATAGTTGGGTAGATGAATGGATAGTTGGCGGGATGGCCAGAAGCATGAGATGACAGGTGTCTGGATAGATGGCTGGATAGATGAGTGGACAGATAAGTGAATGAACAGAAAGGGCTGGATGAATATATCAGTGGATAAATGCATAGATGTGTAGGCTGGTGATTGGATGGAGGAATGGATGGACTGGTGAACAGATTGATAGCTAAACATAGAAAATAAAACTTTAGATGGAATAAAAGATACGCACTCAGTCTTATCTTCACCACCTTGCACTGTAATTCTGGAAGCCCCTAGTTTGTGCCGGAAGAGATTTATCACATTGTTGTTCCAAAGGAACTTGACCTTCTGGACTTTTCCAATATTGAGGTCCACATCAATGTCATGCATATGACTTGCATCTGGTTGGAGGGATCCTCTGAAAACATAGACATAACATATTCTATCAGGTGTATATATAAATACATAGGTTGACAGCAATCTATTGTTTCTCCAAACAACAGCCACTGTTGCTGATTTTCTGCAAATAAATTGTATAACTTCATACACATCCAGGGACTGGTAAATCACAAAGGTGTTTGTAAACAATACAACTTTAAAAAATATTAGACTCTAGATTTCCACTGTTTTTGTTTTTCCCTGGGATTCCCAGGTGACACAGTGGTAAAAATCTGCCTGCCAATGCAGGAGACTCAAGAGATGCGGGTTCGATCCCTGGGTCAGGAAGATTCCCTGGAGTAGGAGATGGCAACCCACTCCAGTATTCTTGCCTGGAAAATTCCATGGAGAGAAGAGCCTGGCAGGCTATACAGTCCATGGAGTCGCAAAGAGTCGGACATACCGAATGACCAAGCACACACACAGTTTGTCCCTAGAGGGAAGTTAAATATTTGGGGTTGCATATTAACCCTTTTGGTTTACTGTGGGACTAATTAATGCAATTTCTTATGTTCAAAGATGCCTGTGGGTCAGCTGTGGTCATTTGTTATCAACTCATATGTAGCACAGGAAGTGGTCAAAGAGTTTTAACATGAAAATTATGTAGAACTTAGTGCAGAAAACAATCTATTTTTACAGCATTGAAAGTGTGAAAGCGTTAGTTGCTCAGTTGTGTCTGACTCTGTGACCCCATGGCTTGTAGTCCACCAGGTTCCTCTATCCATGGGATTCTCCAGGCAAGAATCCTGGAGTGAGTTGCCTTTCCCTTCTCCAGTGGAATCTTCCTGACCCAGGTCTCCTGCATTACAGGCATGTTCTTTATATGAGCCACCAGGGAAGCCCTTTTACAGCACTGTTATGCATTTGTCCAACATACATTCACCAAGCACCTCATAAACCCAGCAGAAGCAGGCACTGAGGCTGCCACAGCAATGAGAAGGTGGCCTCAGGCTTCCTTTGTGCATATGTGTAGGGGATGAAGTGTGCCTGTTGGTGAGGAGGGAGTTGCCACACAAATGCGCCTGGCCTGAGGAGAACTGGATATTCATAAAACCTAAGTCAGGAAGCAGCAACTACAATTCAGAGGAAGTCTGCATTTGTCTCATGTTAAATAGCGACTTCTCCCTCTTTCCACTCATCTGTAAATGGGGTGATTGAACCGGATCCTAGGCTTCCATCCAGCTTCGACATTTCAGGATTCAATGGTTCTGTATCATAGGTGGCTAGGTTTATAAAGCAGTTTATACCCAATCTCATATGAATAATCTGCCATGGAAAGTCTGGTCATTTCCCTTTACTATCAGACTTACTTGAAAATTTGATATTGTTTTGAGTTTCCATTACTTCCATACAAAGCAATTCTGATGAACCCTCTCACTTTCTTTGTTCCAGCCAGTGTGACGGAGACCCTATATCTCCAACCTGTCCAAAGAAATGCAATCATTAAATTGACTCATCTTGTTGAAAAAAAGTGACCCTACGGAAGCAGTCTTGTTACAAGCTGAGTCCTCTGTGGGTGAGGGGTAGGAGTGAATACGCATGATGATTTTCTTCAGTGAGGACTGGGGTCCTAAGATCCAGGTTGCTCTCCCTGGCCTCCCCCAACCGCCAATCTTCTGGTATAAAAACAGTGCTGCAGGGTCCATTCTTGAGCACATATTCTCATTCACACATGCAAGTATTTTCCTAAGTAGATTCTGAGAAGAAGAATAACTGGGTTAAAGTCGTAGGCATATAAGACTTTATAGAGACTGCCAAACTGTGATCTTTCATGACAAATATTGTGAAGATTACATGAAGTGTTTTATAAAGTGCTACATAACTTTTTAAAGTTTGAAACTCCTTTGAACAACAATTGTTCTTCATTCGGCTACCATTACTTATAACACACGAATCTTGATCATTTCACTATCTGGTATTTTTCAAATGAGAAGCTGGGCAAAACAACAAAAACACAACATGATTGTGTGTATGTAGGGGGACTGATATGACGTAATTAGTGGGGAGACTTCTTGACTTACAGCGACTTTGCCCCACCTCACCTAAAGGAAATCAGTCCCGCATATTCACTGGAAGCACTGATGCTGAAGCTGAAGCTGCAATACTTTGGCCACTTGATACAAACAGCTGACTCACTAGAAAAGACCCTGATGCTGGGAAAGATTGAGGGCAGGAGAAGAAGGGGACGACAGAGAATGAGATGGTTGGATGGTATCACTAACTCGATGGACACAGGTTTGAGCAAACTCTGGGAGACAGAGAAGGACAGGGAAGCCTAGCATGTTGCAGTCCATGGGGTCGCACAGAGTCAGACACGACTGAGCAACTGAACTGAACTGAACGCTCTTCTTCTGTTAATGGATCCATCCTTCTGGCCACAGAGGTGAGTGAACTTGTAACCCAGCTTGGGTCAATCACTGTACTTTATTCCATTGACCGGGATTTTTGGTTAAAGAGTGAACTTGAGGCCTAAGACAAATGCCATTCTACTGTCCTTCATTATAGCTTAAAATGGTTGGAACTGAGTTTCTGTTAAATTGCTACCGAGGGGCCTATGAAGGCTGAAACACCTTTAAAATTATTTGCAAGAATTTTTAAACTCGTAAAGTGGAAACTTACTTGTAAAGTTACCACTGCTCCCTGTGTTCAGGAAAAAGGTTTGTCCCATGGCACTGGTTTCCCCCTGGAATTGGTCAGCATAGTGCCCCATTTTGGGACATCCTCCCGCTGGACAAGGAAAACAGCCACCCTAGTGAAAGAAAACAGTTTGTCTGTGGTCTGTAGGCCTTGGACTCATCACTCACTCTATCAGTCAATTCATCTTCTATTCCATCCATCCATCCATCCCTCATCCATCTTCTCATCTACCTATCCGTCTTTCCATTCGGGTATCTATTCTGTGCCTGCTCCCCAGGACCCCACACTGATCCATGCATGCTTGCATCCATCTACCCATCCATGCATCCACTGGGAATTTTCCAGAATGAAAAGCTGGGGATCTAGGGAAGGCCCAGTATAGTGTGGATCTGTGCTATTCCTCTCCTGCCCATCCTACTCCTAGGAGGAAGGTTCTCCTCAGCCGTGCGGTTACATCTCTGCTCTGTTCCAAGTCACAGGGATAAAACCACCACCACCACCATCTTCCCTGGGCCTCGGATGTGCCTTACCTCCTGAAACTCTTCGTAGGAGGCGCATGGGTAGCCTAGGAAGCCATCAGGATTGAGAATACTGCTTGAGTAGTACTTGTAGCTTCTTAAGTGACTGCATGCCATGAAGTTTTTGATTCCTGGGAAGACAAAGGCCACAGAGGCTCACAAGAGGCATTAAACTTTTGAAGCCTGAACCATTCTGACTGAGAGGAACCACCTCTGCATTTCACAGGTGGGTATCACTGCTCCTGAACACCTTGGCCACAGTTCAAAACTTCTATCATTGACCTTGACATACTTGACAAGTAGGAAATTTGGGGGCTTGTCTGTAGTGGTGGTTGGCTGGAGTTGCTCTCCTCACCCTGGTACTGTCCATTTTCTGGGGAGGTCCTCCTCAGGGCTAGGCAAGTGTTAGGGAGTGAGAAGTTCTAACAAGCACCTTTATCTAATCCTCCAGGGCCAGGCATGTATTATAAATGACTGATGAATGCCTGGGGGCTCTGGAGGTGTGGCTAGCAATATGTATATATGGGTGGCTCACTGGTAAAGAATTCACCTGCCAAGGAGGAGACCCAAGAAACACAGATTTGACCCCTGGATCAGAAAGATCCCCTGAAGGAGGAAATGGCAATCCACTCCAGCATTCTTGCTTGGACAATTTCATGAACAGAGAAGCCTGGTGAGTTATAGTCCATGGAGTCACAGAGAGTCAGAATCAGACGTGACTGAGTATACATATACATATATATTTCACCTTTCACATGAAACCAGAGAAAAGCTGTCTACCATCTCAGGCTGAGAAATTTCTTCTTATTCCTCCAGTCACAAGGTAAAAGCAATAGAAGGCAAGGTCACCGTGGCCTCTGACCACTCTCACTGCATTTTATGATCACCTTTCCCTTTAATCCAAAGTCCTCTTACTGGGGAAATTGCCTTTTTAAAAATCTCTCCAGCTATTAATACTTGGTACCAAACTTCCCATGGAGTGATCCATAGTGACCCTGGCCTACCTGGTGGCCACTTCTAGGAGGTCTGCTGGGCTTTATCCCTCAACACAGGGGAAAGGAAGGTTGCACTTTGTGCTGGGGGAGAATTATCACCTCATAGTGCCCCCAGTCCTGCATGTCCCACACCAGCATTCATTACCAGACAACAGAACCTGTTTCGCACTTAATTGTTTCTTTCATCCAAAATTGCTACCCAGGGATTGCATAATAGAGGAGCAAGTGGATGTAATTGTTCCTCAGTGCCTGCGCCAGGGTGACCCGGTGTGCACACAATAGAAACCTGCTCCAGCATCTAGGCTGTTCTCTCTCTCCCCTGTCGTCTCTCTAATTAAACCTGGGCTCCTTCCTATTATCTGTGCCCAGCCTGCCACTGCTGGGAGACGGCAGCCCTCACTGTGACTCTGGTGTTCATTCTGGGAGCAGATCAGCAGAAGAGCAATCCCCCAACCCCCAACCCCACCAGGAGGTGCCTGGTGCTGAGTAGCTGCTGCTGCTAAGTCGCTTCAGTCGTGTCCAACTCTGTGGGACCCCATAGATTTCAGCCCACCAGGCTCCCCATCCCTGGGATTCTCCAGGCAAGAACACTGGAATGGGTTGCCAGGTGCTGAGTAGAGGGGAGGTCAAAGGCTCCACCGACTGGCGATGGATACTGGCTGTTGTCTTATCAACTCTACTCTTTCACATGAAGTACAAGCAATATTAAGATGCCACAGGAGGCCGCTCAACTCAAGGTAATGAGTGGACCAGAGCTTGCTCTGGACCAGCACAGGGTACCGAGGAGAGGCCCGGAGGCCCGGGACACAGCCTTTGGCCTTGGGGAACTCCCAGCTCAGAAAAATAAAGACTGAAATGAGATGATCGCAGACTCAAAGTCTCCACTTTCAGGGAGGAGAGGAAAACCTGTTCTCACTCAAGTGGTGACAGGAACAGCCCAAAGCCAGAAAAAGGGACTGGCTGATGGCGATGGTGCTTCAGGTCACGTAACATTAGGAGCACTGAGCCTGATTTCTCAGATGAGCAGAGACACACACAAGGTTAGCCCCCTCTCCCAGACCCCCCAGCCTCTGCCTCCTCACACGCACCTCCAAAACCCCAGGCATGCCCTCCTCCTCCCCATTGTCTTCTTGCCAGCTCACTTCCTTTCCATTCCTAGCATCTGACAACAGCAAATGGCAAGAAAGTCAAAACCCTTTCACATCTTTGCTTCCACCCTGCAGTTCTCCAAGCGGCTGACCCTGGAGAGAGCATGGGAGCCAAAGCCAGAACTGGATCCTAGCCGATGGGCAAGGGCAGCCCATGTCTCAGCATCCTGGTGCAGGGCAGCGGATGGCACAGGCTGGGCATGTGGTTGGGCTTTGCAGCCGGAAAATGGGCTTCAATATAAGGCGGCCTTGGGCCAGTTTTATCACTTTTCTGAGCAAGTTTCCTTGTCTGTAAAATGGGGCTAACCAGGATCACTATTTCAGGCCACTGTGGTGAAAACGTCTGTCAACACCGCACACCCTGCCTTCTCTCCAAGTGGAGCAGCTGGGCTCGCTTCTCTCATTCACGTACCTTGCCATATTCCGTTTATATCTATGAGGGTTGACAGGATGTTTTTCTGACATCCAGGCATTTCCTTTCCTCCATTTGGGTAGAAGTCCAGGTGGCCCACTTTTTGTCTTATTCCCAAACCTGGAAACATTGGCAGCAGAGGTGAACAGGGAGTGGGAGGAAGGCGGTCCCAGAGTCAGGTGATGGCTACAGAAAGCATTCAGCTCCTTCCAGCGGAAGCAAGAAACCGCTGGGCCAATTTTTGTCCTCGGCACGGCCACCCTGTCTCTGGCTCTGTAGAAAGTTCTCAGAGATGAGCACTTGGCAAGACAAGGGAGGAGAGAACGGAGCACAGGAGATGAGGAGGAAGGTAGGTTCTGGGTGAGCGGGCACACGTGCATTTGTGTGTGTCTGTCTGTCTGTCTTGGAGAGACTCTGAACAACATGGAAACTATTATTGGTGTCCTAATACCATTATGCACCAAAAGACACATGTCAGGGCTGGTACAATTTTTATGACTTTACTCACTTAAAAATTTTGGTTTCTACATGATAGTGTTATGCTGAGACCACATAAATTATGTTGCTGTATTGAGAACCAGAGCATAGTGGCTAGGTGGTTTGGATTTTGAAGCCCACAGGCCCATGATCACATTCTGGTTCTACTTACAGATCTGTGATCCTGGGCAAGCATTTGACCTTGTTGAGCCTCAGTTGCCTCAGCTATGAAATGGTACTAACAATACCCACTTTTCAGGGCAATGAAATCGCAATGATTAATGAGTGAAGGTGTACAAAATGTTCAATGTAGCACATGGTAAACGCTCCATAAGTGATAACATCATGAAAACATTTCTTCATTGGCACATTTCATGAGTGGTTTTGCAAGAAAATATTGCAAACAGAATGTTGATTTTAGAAGAAGTAAGGGTGATATTTAATCTCTGACAAAACAACCTTTAACCAAAGCTTTGCCATAAGAAGAAAAAAAAATTCAAAAATTCACCTTGCATTTTGCAAGTACAGGTCAAACATCAATAATAAATACCTCTGCCACTCTTGATATTGGCAGACCAGGGAAGAATGTAGAGTTTGTAGACTGAGTGAGCCTCCCATGGCCTATCGAAGTCTGCTGTCCAACCAGGGGCCTCAGGTTGTTATCACTGGCACTGAACTGTTGGTTTGTGATGACACCTATTTAGGCTTGTAGGTGCCCAAACTGTTTCCTGTGGCTACCTGTTTTGTATACCACCCTGCAGTATGTGTGGGGGGCTGGGGGAGGGGGGCAGGGGTTGCACGCCTGGGCCTGGAACTGCTCCCATCAGTTACAGCCTTGGTCCCTGAGAGGTGAGGTGAGGGGACTCACTCAGGAAAGGGATTATGGAGGCAGAATCCGTGTGAATCACATCCACAAACATGGCGTCAGATGGGTCCAGCCGAACCTCCTCAGATGTGCCCTCGAAGCATGGCCGTGCCGGGTCCAGCCCTGAGAATGGGGAGGGGAGGTGGACAGGGAGGCCGCACTCTAAGACCAGCCAGGATCTAAACCCTGTACCTGCGAAGTCCACGGAGATCCCTGGACAAAGGGTGCCACACCCCAGCAGTCACAGTTGGAAGGATTCAGAAGGCTGCCATGTGGCCTCTCCTTTCTTGGCCCATCCCCCGTCCTTGTTGTGTAGGCTTCTTCTGATGTGTTAATTCTATTTTGGATTTTATTTGCCTACTTGGTCATCTGTCTGCTGCGCTAGACTATGAATTTCCTGAGGCACTGAGTGAAAAGTCGCTCAGTCTTTTCTGACTCTTTGCGACCCCACGGACTATCCAGTCCATGGAATTCTCCAGGCCAGAATACTGGAGTGGGTAGCCACTTCCTTCTCCAGGGATTTTTCCTAGCCCAGGGATCGAACCCAGCTCTCCTGCATTGCAGGCAGATTCTTTACTAGCTGAGCCACCGGGGAAGCCCGCCCTGAGGCAGGGGCCGTGACAATTTCATCTTCAAATAGAAGCTGAGGGTGGAAGAAGCGGGGCACCCAGGACTCGATGACCCATGTCTAGTGCTGGTGCTGCTCAAAGTGCCTGTTCTCCCTGAACTTGGAAAGTGGGAATAATAACAAAAACCCCCCTGGCCGGGTTACCCTCCCTCTTCGCCCCTCCCATCTCCTATCCCATCCCACATCACCCTGCGTCCCTACCTGTGATCCTGCTCACTTGGCCCCCAGCCTCCTGCCGGCCTCAGCTGCCAGTTGTGCACCCAGGCTGTGGCCAATGAGATGCACGTTCTCCGGGCCATAGCCCAGCTTGGTCTGCAGAGGGGTGGAGCATCAGTTACCAGAGGAATGAGTAGAGAGATGCGCTGGCTCTGGGGGAGTGAGGTGGGGACAGGACTCTGCCTGGAAGCTTAGGAGGAATAACCTCTGGCTCCAGGCTGCCACCTAGGACAGCGTGACTCGGCCTCCTGCTGGCCACAGTCTGCAGGCCCCGGGTCTGGCTGGCTTGTGAGGCACTGGTGCTGACCAGCAACCACCGTCTCATCTGCAGGCCACCTTGGCCAGGACTGGCTGTGCACACGGCAAAGTCCCATCCACACCCCACCATGGGCCTCCCTCCTGGACTCCCCCATAGGGGCTAGTTCAGAGCGTAGTTCATGGCCTTCCCAAAGGCTATAAGGGACCTTCCCTAAGGATGAAGACTCTGCTGGGCTGAGAGCTGCCGGGCAGCCCAGCTCGCTCTCCAATTCCCAGACCAACCTTCAAGGAAGGCTTATCTCAAAAAGGAAAACTGAGGCTCAAAGAGGCTAGTCTGCCCCGGGCCTCACAGCTAGGGATCTTCAGAACAGCTGGGGAGGGAGGCTTGCAGCTTCCTGAAGCAAAGGCCTTCCTTGGCTCCTAGCTTCCAGGCTCTGCCTGACCCCATGGGTCCCCAGGCTGCCTCTGGGTGACCTGGGGTGCTGACCTGGCCCCCTCCCCTGCCCCCTCCCCACAGCATGTGTCCCGGGCACGGGTTTACCGACAGCTCTTGTACGAAGAACGCTATCTCCGCTCCCACGACCCGAGTGTTGTGGACGGCCTGAGTGTATTTTGTCCTCGCCCCATGTTTCCAGTCCACACAGATGCAGTTCACCTTCTCCACTTTAAACATTTTCTGGGGAAGAGAAACCAGTTTATTAACAGCCACCGGTTGCACACTTCAGAGACAGGAATTCACATCTATCAAGCACCTAGCTTGTTTGTATCAAGGCCTTAATATTCCTCATTTTTGTCCTGGTCCTCACCACAGCCCTCTCACCACAGCCCTATGAATTGGGAATATACTTATTCCCACTTAGCAGATGTGGAAACTGAGGCCTGGAACAAAGTGACCTATCTAAGGTCTTACAAAAGGTCGTTGACACAACCATGTCAGAAAGATGACTTACTAGGTCAGGGATTAGCAAGCTGCTCCCTGAGTGACAAATCCACCTGCTTTTATGCCTGTGTGTACTCAGTCACTTAGTCGCGTCCGACTCTTTGCCACACCGTGTAACCACCCAGCTTCCTCTGTCCACGGGATTTTTCCATGCAAGAATATTGCAGTGGGTTGTCATTTCCTTCTCTGAGGGATCTTCCTGACCCAGGGACTGAACTCATGTCTCTTGTCTGCATTGTCAGGTGGATTCTTTACCACCACACCACCTGGGAAGCCCAAGAGTTTTATTGCAAACAGTCACATCCATTTGTTTACCTGCTGTCCACCCCTGCTTCGTAGCCACAAGAGAAACCGTATGACCTACAATCGTGCGACCCACAAATGCTGCAGTATTTATCACCTGCTCTTCTACGGGAAAGTTTGCAGACTCTTATACTGGATAGTTGAAGCCACAGAGAGGCTGCTTTCGTATTCCCAACAATGCTTTGTATTGAGGGAGAGAGAAGTCTGATAAGATGAAATTTAGACAGAGGTAGGATATCACTCTACCAGATACACGCATCTTTTGTGCCATGTGGTATTATCCAAGCACAGACACTGGTCCCTTCGGAGGAAAGAGAAACAACTTTCCTGGTGGTGCAGTGGCTAAGAACCACCCCTGACAATGCAGGTGATTCAATCCTCATCAGGGAAGATCTCACACGCTGTGGGACCATGGAGCCGGTGGGCCACACTCCTGAGTCCACGCTCTACAACAAGAGAAGCCACCGCAATGAGAAACCCACACACAGCAGTGAAGAGCCAGCACAGCCAAATAATAAAGAACAGAAAGTGAAGTCACTCAGTCGTGTCCGACTCTTTGTGACCCCATGGACTGTAGCCTACCAGGCTCCTCTGTCTATGGAATTTTCCAGGCAAGAGTACTGGAGTGGGTTGCCATTGCCTTCTCCAGAGGATCTTCCCAACCTGGAGGTTGAATCCAGGTCTCCCAAATTGCAGGCGGACGCTTTACCATCTGAGCCACCAGGAAAGCCCAAGTAACACAAAGGGTAACACTGTTTCCTTTGTTCACTTGGGGAGGCCTCCATTTCACAGAGGAAATGAACACTATTTCCTTTGTTCATTACTGTTCATTGAGGTTGGGAAGAGCTGGCTGGTGGATCGCACATGCCAGGCTCTCCAATTTCCAGGCCTACACAGCCAGATGGGCCTCAGGAGACACTTGTGAACATCCAGCCCAAGGGGAGCAGAGAACCTTGAGAAGGAGCTGCTCAGGTCCATCCCAGTGCAGCCGAAGCCTCTAAGAGCCATGCGTGGCACCTCCTACAAGCTAAACTTGTAGACACGCGGAGTTGTGGTATCTTGAACATGGAAGACCTGGTTTTGCATTCCACCTCTGGATTCAACTTTGGGCAAGTACTGAATTTTGGGGGGCCTTAATTTCCTCATCTATAGAGTAAGAACCATAACTGTACCTACCTCACAGCTAGGCTGGGAGGGTTAAACAGGATAAGGACTGGCCATGGAATGATTAGCACAATGCCAGAGTCACAGTAACTGTTCATGAACTGGATGGTATGAATAATAATGCATTACCAATATTCATGATCACCTTAAAGTCGCACTGCCTGGTACCATGGCCACTAGCCACTCGTGGCTCTTCACAATTGATTACAATGAAACAAAATTTTAAATTCAGTTCTTTGGTCACATTAGCCACATGTCAGTTTCTCGATAAGCCCAGGTGGCCAGGGGCTCCTGATTTGGGCAGCACAGATATAGAAAATTTCCATCATCACAGAAAGTTCTACCTGATAGCAGTACTGTAGGGGATAATGCATTTTTATGCCATACAGGGGTTTTTGCAGAAACCATCAGAGACAAATGCCAAGTAACTGGCTGTCATCTCCACCTCTGGGACTTTTTGACTGGACTCTGGGTCTTTTCAGCATCATAAGGAGATGTTTGGCTGGAGGTTGGTAAGTTGGGAGAACTTGAGAGTGGGTGCCTCTGAGAATCTGAGTTTTCCTCTGTGGTTTTAGGAAGAACCTGTCTTTCCCTGGAGGTCATTCTTTCCCAGCCTTCGGGGCTGCAGTGTTTGACTCTGCTGGTGGCGTTTGTCTCACCAGATGAGGAGGGTGGTGCCTACCTTGCACATGTCAGTAGGCCAGCCTGAATCCCCATCATCTATAAAGCCATGGATGATGAAGCGTGTCTTGCGGTCCAGTTGGAAGTTTGAAGCCTTGACAGTGGCTACGTCAGTGATATTGATCCGCTGGTTAAATGAGAAAAGATGAAATTAAATGTTGGCCTTTCCAAGCCACAGGCCCTTTAGAGCCCATTCCTGTAAGACTGAGGTCACAGGTTCAACTCCCATGAACCTGGGTAAGTCTAGAAAAGGAGTTCCTGACCTATTTGGGTCTGAGGATAAAATTCAGAATGTCCAAGTTTACGGATTTTTATATACTGAAATACAGTGCTTTTTTTTAACTGATGAGCAACAAACCACAGTAGTCTTAGCCATACTCTGTCACCAACAGAAGTCACAGGTATTTTCATTTAATATTATAGTTGTTTTAGATGTTTTAAAATATCATTTGTACTCATTACTATTTTAAATGACTGAAGTTATTAGACCAACCCTTAGACCTTGTTATTTAGCAAGATAATAAAGCAGCTAATTATTACCATATACTAGCTTTGGTAGGCTGCAGTCCATGGGGTCGCAAAGAGTCGGACACGACTGAACGACTTCACTTTCACTTTTCACTTTCATGCGTTGGAGAAGGAAATGGTGACCCACTCCAATGTTCTTGCCTGGAGAATCCCAGGGACGGCGGAGCCTGGTGGGCTGCTGTCTATGGGGTCGCACAGAGTTGGACACGACTGAAGCAAGTTAGTTAGCAGCAGCAGCAGCAGCTTATTTTACCATATCCCACATTAATCTTTTTAAATGTTCTGATAACTGTTTTCCAATATAGTTAGTATCCTTTGTGAAGTGAAAATTGCTCAGTCGTGTCCAACTCTTTGCGATCCCATGGACTGTAGCCTGCCAGGTTCCTCTGTCCATGGAATTCTCTAGGCAAGAGTACTAGAATGGGTAGCCATTCCCTTCTCCAAGGAATCTTCCCGATCCAGGAATTCAACCTGGATCTCCTGCATTGCAGGCAGATTCTTTACCATCTGAATCACCAGGAAAGATGACTTCTTTGTATCCAATGCATTTTATTTTATGTATTTAAAGCCCTTTCTGCTCCATGAACCTGTATCTCCCGTCATGCCTGCTGCTTTAAGCCCAGGGATTCCTCAGCTTTTCTCTCCCAGGACCTCTTTGGCTATCTGCAGTCATCTACCATTCCCTTTCAGGATTTTTTTTTTTTTTTTGCATAAATTTCATTTTTTTTTTTTAATCTACTTTTTTTGTAATGGGGACTCTGAGTGCCAGGTTTGTTACTTAGAATCTCACAGTAGGTGACCCTGGGGACCTATATCCAGACACCGTGCTATCTCAAACTTGGTTTGGGGCCAGAGCTGTGAGCTGCTTGAGTTCTGAGCAAGCTAATTTTTAGAATCTTAATTTTACAGTTTTTTTTCCATGCAAGCGCTTATTGCACAATTGGGTATATTGCCTTAGGAAAGTCATTCCCTGGAGGGTCAAGTCCATACATCTTGATGTGCTAGAAGGACTCTCATGATCTTACCCTTTCAGGGGCTCCAGTCTCATTTCTTATTTTTTTAAAAAAACTTTTATTGGAGTATAGTTACTTTACATGAGCACCTGGAGTAAGCTTGCTGGTCTTCACCTGGCAACCTTTTTGGGAACTGAAGATTGCTCTGAGGGTCCCCCAACTTTTCTCCTTTGTCATTAAATGTCCCCTGCTTCCCTTCTAGCTCCTAAGGAAGGATCTCTGTCTCCCAGTCCCCACCCTCTGAGGGGCTTCGCTCCCTCTACTTCTTGGTGCAGAAAGAAACCAGACCCTCCCAGGGACACAAAGGCCTGGGTTTCTCCATAAAAGCTACTCATACCCACTTTCTCCCCTGAACAAGGTTCTAATCCTAGGAAGTCCTGAAGTGCTCTGCACAAATGTGTGAATATGTCAGTTTCCAGATTGGGCATCCATAGATTTCATCAGATCCCTAGAGTTCAGACAGTTCTAACTCTATCACTACTGAGGAAGCACCTTCTGGAAAGTTCCAAGGTCATGAATTATTCCTTAGGCAACCACATGAAGGCTCCAGTGTGGGTGCCCAAATCTTCTCCCACCCCACCACCACTATACGGTCATTTTACGCCCCTCTTACTTGGTAGTTATTTGGGTTCTCATTTGTATATAGAAGAAAGCGAGCGTCGATGTCCTCAGGGGGCCAGGGAAATAACTTTAAAGGCCGCTGAAGGGTTCCAGTCCATGGTATTTCATCAGAAAAGCAGCCAAAAGGTTCATAGCAAATCTCCTTTCCTGGAGCAGGAAGAGGAACAAACAGGACCCTTGTGAGGTTCTAAGAAGGAGCAATGTCATCTCAGCTGCTTGCGAGGACCCTTCAGGGTTGCAGGCCAGGGCTGACCAAGGCCAATCTCATCTTCATCTTTGCTGTCAGTGTTCCTCAAACTTTTGGGTAATAAGAACCACTTGGATGCTGGGGGTGAATGAGCATATACACACTCCCAGGCCTCTCCTCAGAGATTCTGATCTGGAGGGTTTGGGTACCAGGAAGCAACAGAGCAGTGGAGGAGACCACAAGGGGTCCAGAAGGCTGGAAGAATAGCCAGATCCCACCCAGGACTCTGCTGTCAGGGGCCAGGTCTTGCTGCAAGGCCAGGGTGGAATTCTAGAAGGTAAGAAGGGGCTGGAGACAAGCCGAGGAGACAAGGGGCAAGAGTCTGGCTGCAGAAGAAAGATGTCAAAAGGACCGGAGGAGACCACGTCTGCCCTTGGTGAGAGTGTGCTCAGCAGGGTTTGGGGGCCTGAGCCAGGCAGTGAGGGGTTCTGACTGATGGGAGAGGAGGTGCAAAGATGGGACAGCTTGGGAAAGAGAGCACCTGGGAGGCACCCCTGCGAGGAGGTGGGGGGATGGGAATAAGCAGGTTGGGGCTTGAGGGGCCTTTGGGAGGTTTTAGGACAAGTAAAAACTTCAGGTTCTGCATCTCCCCAGGCAGGAGGTGGGCCAGGATGGGAGTTCTCAGGGGGACACATCCATGCCTTTCAATCTGCAGAAGAGCCCTTGTCCACGCCCAGGGACTGAGGGTACTGGGGGCCTGAGAAGGACCGCCCCCCTCCCCCAGCACTGTCCACCTGCCGTCTCTGTCACCCGCTCCAGACACTGGAGAAATAGGACCAAGCTGGATGATGCTGGGTCATCTGTGTTGAGCCAGCTGCCCTGTGTTTGCCATAGAGTCAAACTCCCTTAATGGTATTGATGGTTTTATCAAGAAATAAGGATACTCTTATTAAGATAACGGTGACGATGACGCCTCTTGTCTCAGCCCAAGCAAGGCCAGCCCAGGCCTGGTCACCAAGGGGTGGTGACCACATCCTCACCTCTGACTGTGGCCAGCAGGAGAAGACCGATGGTCCAGGAGGGCAGCATCTTCATGGATGAAGCCAGAGATGCACACGGACACCCAGATGCACGGGCAGGAGGCTGGTGAACACTGTAAGTGCCCCTCAGTACCCTTGGGGCCCTCCCCAGGAACCCTGAAGCCTCCCCACACAGCGAGGCAGGTAGCACCTCTCTCGGATCCTGGACTCAGCCTCAGCACCCCTCTTCTGGGCCAGGTCCCTCTGGCAGCCCCAGCCCCTCCCACTCTCCCTGCCCTCACAGGGCAAGTGATTTACCGTGTGGCCCCAGGCCTTCCAGGCACAGCCCAGCAGGTTGGTCAGGGCTTTTTATAACCAGGCTCGATCCTTTGGATTCCTCAGGAAAAGACCAGAGGGCGGGGTGGGAGGGGGAGCTGGGGCGGGGAGCAGTGGCGAGGTAGGGTGGGGGAAGCAGGGGCAGACAGCACTCTGCACATGCCTGCTTTGAACCTAGGTTATCATAAACACACAAAGCCAGCTCAACCAGGGTAGCAGGACTGTTTATGAAGTGAGATTCGAGGAAAGGGAAACTGACTTTGTGGGATCTCAAAGGGCTCTGTTAACCTGAATTCATGGGTACAGTTGCCCAAAGGTTGTGCTCCCCTAGGGATAACAGGGAAACGCCAAGCTGCAGGGCTTTCCTGTTCAAAATTCCCCTAGGGAAACAGGAACCCCAGACTCATCTCATTGCCCTGCAGACCCTGGCAGAGCCATGCAGGAGCGACCGGCTTATGAAGATAGCCCTTGGTTACTTTGGTGGTAGAGTGGGTGGGGAGCATCCTTCTAGAGAACCCGGACAGGGTTATAAAAACCCTGCAGTTGGAGGCACTCAAAAGAGTAAAATAAACACTGCTTTAATACAGCTTTGTTTGGAAACAGTATCGTCTAAGACCCAGAGATAAGATTGGAGGTGTTTTCTTTCCTTCAGGGCCAAGAGGAGATCCTGGGTGAATAGCCAGGTGCCGTCCCCCTGTTTTAAAAATTGACATATAATTTAGATGCTCCAAAGTGCATAAATTCTATGTTTAAAAACTCAAGTATAGTTTAATGAACTTTGACACATGTATGAAGATGAAACAAAGTCATTCAGTCATGTCCGACTCTTTGCTACCCCGTGGACTGTACCCTGCCAGGCTCCTTTGTCCATGGAATTCTCCAGGCAAGAATACTGGAGTGGGTGGCCGTTTCCTCCTCCAGGGGATCTTCCTGACCCAGGAACTGAACCTGAGCCTCCTGCACTGCAGGCAGATTCTTTGCCACCTGAGCTACCAGGGAACAAATGTATATGCACCAGACTGAAAACCATTTCTGGCAGCCAGAAGTGTCTTGGGATCCATCTACCACCACTCCCATAACCATGCACCTGGCAGATCCTGGGTGATCCATAAACACTTGTTGGATGAAAGAATAGGACAGTGGAAGCTAATGGTGAGCTGAACGCATTCCAGATCTTTCCTGCCTTATCCTTCCTGCTCTGTGCCCTAGAAGCTATCTCAATGGACAGCATCTCTGCACCACTTGCCCTTGGCCTTCTGACTGGCTTCCGTCAATGAGAAGGAGGTGGGAGGAGGGAGAGTTTGGGTTATTTCTTCCCCAGTCTCACTCCCTTCTGTGCTGTGATCCCGTGATAGCTGCCCCTCTCTCCTGCCAGCTTCAGCTCCTCAAGCAGCTCGTCATCTGACCCCCAGTTCCTTCTAGACTCTCATGACAGCTCCCTCCGGCTAAGCTTCAGACTTTGGGAAAGTAGAACCTTCCAGGGGCTGCTAATCCCTGGGTGATTCAGCCTCCCTAGTGGATTCCCGACCCTGTCCACAACTCTGTAAACAGTCCTTCTGATCAGCCCTTGGAGTGGCTGTCTCTTGCCACTGGGACCCTGGAAGGTGTGCCTATCCACTGGACCTCCCCTGAAAGGAGACAGTCCCAGTTCCAGTCTCAGAGGCCCGTGGTCCTTCTGGGGGCTTAGCTGGGTCTTAGGCACCATCCCTTCCCGACTCTCTATTTCTGACGACCTTTCCATCCTCATTAGGAAAGTTTGAGATTGTGTAGTTCTTTGGTTTCACCACCCACACTAATAGCAGCCAAGCCTTTCTGTGACTAGATTTAGTTTTTGACAAAGGTTTACTGAAACACGTTCAGATAATCCCTGGGTCCCATCCTCCATGCTCTCCTGGTTCCAGCTACAGTTTGGTCAAGGAATCCAGGAAATCTTCTCCCCAAAGGGACCAGTGGTGTTTCGTCTGGTCAACAGACAAAGAGAGGGCAGAGCTGGAAAGAAAGGGGAAGTTTATATCACATTTAGGCAAGAGGTGATTCTTGATATTTTCAGGTCACCAGGCTCCGTTCTAAATGCTGAGGGCAGGTCGTGATCACGCTTGTCCTCGAGGAACTCACTGAGGCGGATTTGCTCAATATGAGGGAAAACTTCCTAAAGGCTAGAACCACTGGGGAATAGAACAGAGCTTTGCTGGAGGGGAGGGACCCCTCCGCACTTGGATGGCGCTGTGACTGAGCAGAGGTGGGCCGAAGCCCAGTGCCAGCTGAGGGGCAACACCGATGGTCTACTTCTAAGCTTATTTTCAAATCTGGGATCCTACAGGAAATTTGGGAAAGAAAATTTGGATGAGGAATCACCCAATATGAGGCCGCAATATATAAGTCGTGAGAAATATGCTGAATAAACGCATCTTGGGAAGAGTGACCAGAGGAGATATTGAGAGCTAGATATCAGAGGAGAAATAGGTGGTATTGGTTCAAAGGTGTCCTGAGAGGAAACAGCAGGGATCAGTCAGATTGTAGCTCCAGCTCCTAGGGGCCTTGTTTATTCCCATTCTACAGCCCAGGCGTCAGAGGCTGGGGAAGCAAGGGGGCTTAGTTAAGGGTGAATGGAAGAGGAGGCCTTGATCTTTTATAGACATATAAAATTTATATAGATTATGTATAAAATTTATATAGATTATGTATATAATTTATATAGATCGTTTATAATTCATATAGACTATGTATATAATTTATATAGATTATGCATATAATTTATATGGATTATATATGTATGATTTTATTATGCATTTTTGACTGTGCTGGGCTTTCATCGTTGCATAGGCTTTTCCCTCACTGCAGCAAGCGGGGCTGCTCTCTAGCCGTGCTGCACAGCCTTCTCACTGCAGGGGTTTGCCTTGCTGCGGAGCGCGGGCTCTAGCGAGGGTGTGCAGTCTCAAGCAGTTGCGGTTCCCCGGCTCTCGCGTGCAAGTTGTGGCGCTTGTTGCTCCACAGCGTGTGGGATCTTCCCGGACCAGGGATTGAATCCGTGTCTTGGCAGGTGGATTCCCTTACCACTGAGGCACCAGGGAAGCCTGAGGAGGCCTTGGTCTTAGGCACCACCTCCCACTGTGCTGCTGCTGTTGCTCTCTCCTTCTGTAGGTCTCAGTTTGCTGACCTGTAAATGGGGGATTCTAGGTGGATTGAAGAATACCATCCCTACACCACGCTGCTCCCCACAGGGCCTGGGCACCCCTGCTGCAGTCACCAGTGATTGGGGACAGACCCACTGGGTGCTCCCTAGCAGTCCGGAGCCTGCTTGGTCTCCGTGGCAGGGTGGCTGGCCCAAGGCAGGCCGGCAGGGCCCCAGGCTGCCTCCCACTTGGCTTCCCACCACGGCAGGGCCAGCTCAGCTCCCTCTTCCTCTTGGCAGGCATGCCCGAGGTTCTGAAGCCCTGCCAGCTATCTGCCCTGGGAAGGAAGCGAAGGCCAGCACCTGTGGGAAAAGTCTTTTACTGGCCGCATGCGGCTGGGCCCAGGGCCTGAGTAGTGCTGGCAGCTGGCCCAGCTGCTGCCCTGGGGAGGGGTGGCTTCGGTCTTCCTTTGCCAGCACCCTGAAGCCTTTTGAGACATGTTTCTCATCTTCATCATCTCCTTTGTCTGTCTCCACCTCCTCTCCCTCTGCCGTTGTCCCTGAGGGGCTGACATCACCTCTCTCTAGGCTGCTACATCACCCTCCCCACAGCTTCCTTGCAGCTGCTGCTGCTGAGTCGCTTCAGTTGTGTCCGACTCTGTGTGACCCCATGGACTGCAGCCCACCAGGCTCCCCCCGTGCCTGGGATTCTCCAGGCAAGAACACTGGAGTAGATTGCCATTGCCTTCTCCAGTGCATGAAAGTGAAAAGCGAAAGTGAAATTGCTCAGTCATGTCTGACTCTTAGCGACCCCATGGACTGCGGCCCACCAGACTCCTCCATCCACGGGATTTTCCAGGCAAGAGTGCTGGAGTGGGGGTGCCATCGCTTTCTTCTCCTTGAAGATACCACAGTATTAGATGCTTGTTCTGTGTGTTTGTTCACTCCTTCATGTTCATTTTTATATGACCACAGTGTACTGGGTGCTCTTCCAGCCTGAGGGTAAAACAGGGAACAGAGTGTTCTCCTGCCCTGCACTTTGCCCTGATGCTCCCTTGGGTCACAGATGCTGCTTGCCCAAAATAAATACACAATGGCAAACAAAATGAGCTAACAAAAAGACACATGTTGATGAGGGCTTGTACCAGAACCACATAATCTGAGCTTTCACAAAGAGAAAAGTTGGGGATACTGGGTGGAGAGGGATCCAGCCTAAGTGGAGTCCAGGCTCCTGAGCCAGACATGAAAGGTTGGTTGCTGCTATAGATTGGGCTGTGTTCTCCCTCGAAAGATATGATGGAGTCCTAAATCCTAGGACTTCAGAATATGACCTTTTGGAGTTAGACTTTCTACGGAGGTAAAGTGAAGCCATTAGAGTGGGTCCTAATACAGTATAACTGGTATCCTGATGAAAAGGGGTCCTGTGGATACAGGGACATGCACACAGGCCATGTAAACAGAAATGGAGAGATCTGGGTGATGCTCCTATAAGAAACAGCGAGGATGGCCAGCAACCACCAAAGGACCGAGACATGGACAGGGTCTCCAAAGGGTCTCCTTCACAGATGCCTGAAGGACCCAGCCCTGTGAGGCCTTGGTCCTGGACTTTCCAGCCTCCAGAATTGTGAGATCATACGTTTCTGCTATTTGTGCTGTGCTTAGTCGGCTCAGTCGTGTCCAATTCTTTGCAATCCCATGGACTGTAGCCCGCCAGACTCCTCTGTCCATGGGATTCTCCAGGCAAGAATACTGGAGTCGGTTGCCATGCCCTCCTCCAGATCTTCCTTCCCAACCCAGGGGTTTAACCCAGATCTCCTGCATTGCGGGCGGATTCTTTACCGTCTGAGCCACCAGGGGGCCCTCCTGCAGTTTAAGCCGCCTCATCTGTGGGCCTCTGTTGTGGCACCTCTACTTGTGTGGAAGGACACACAGTCCTGAAGATGAACCTGCTCCTCCCCCTCTTCTGAGCCTTTGCACCCGTGGGTCCCCCTGCCAGGGACGGCAGCTGTATCTCTCCCCTGAGGAACCTCTGACCCCTGTCCCCACCCCAAGGCTCATTCCTCCCCCATCCACCCTTCTCCCTGGCCACATCTGTGCCTCCATTTCTGGTCTTAGAGCTGACTCTCTGCTCTCACAGCCTGTGACACTGGGCGTGTCTTCCACATTCTCAGTCCCAGACTATATTCGCCAAGGTTAGTCAGACCTGAGTAAAGACAGGGACACCATCCTCACAAAAAAATTCTCATAGCACCCTTACTCCCCTGATCCTGGGACGTTCCCCTTAGCTTCATTTTATTCATTCATCTATCTACTTATTTACATATTTATTTATTCCTGCTGTGCCACTCAGCAGGTCAGACCTTAGTTCCCTGACCCGGGTTTGAACCTGTGTCCCCTGCATTGGGAGTGCGGAGTCTTAACCACTGGACTGCCAGGAAAGTTCCCCATTGGCCTTGTTTTATAGTGCAATTTAGGACACAGAACTCTCACTGCAAATTACCACAACAAAGAGAAAACTTTATAACTGGCTAAAAAAAAAAGATTATCATCAAAATGAAAACACAATAAATTCCCAGAAAAGAGCGCACCTGAACCTTGGATGAGAAGACTCACATTTAGAGGAGTCGGAAAACACTGAATCCTGGGAGAGCATCATCTGGCTGCACAGGAGAAGCCCCTGAGGGGCTTACAAAGAGGTTCCGTTACCTGGGCTTGTTCTTGAACTGGTCAGGGTGGGGCTTGGGAGCCTCCCTCTCACCCCAGTTTTATCCAGCTCCCAGATGATCTGGTTTGTGGGCTGCGTGGAGCTTCCTCAACCGGTCCTGGGCCCTCAGATGCCCAGTTTCCCGCACCTTGGGGTGAGCACACAAGGCCTGAGCTGGGTGAGCTAGAACCCCCTAACAGGCACTGCTCTGTGTCTCTGGTGGTTGGTGGTTTAGCTCAGTCGTGTCCTACTCTTTGCAGCCCCAGGGACTGCAGCCTGCCAGGCTCCTCTGTCCACGGGATTTTCCAGGCAAGGATACCAGAGTGGATTGCCATTTCTCCAGGGGATCTTCCAGACCCAGGGATCAAACCTCCGTTTCCTGCATTGCAGGCAGATTCTTTACCCCTGAGCCATTAAGGAAGCCCATTCCTGCTCCCTTCTGGTAGCTTTGAGTCTGGAGTCAGACTGTGGCCACACTCCATAGGGTACCTCCCTCATCTTACAGCTCGCTGACTTAAGGATGGAGTCTTCTGTTCCATTTTATAGTTGAGAAAGCTGAGACCCAGAGAGGTGGAAAGCCCTGGCCTAGGGTCACCAAGTTTGACTAGAACCCTGACTGCTGACTCAGTGTCTTTTCTTGCTGCTTCCAACCAGACTGACTGTCCCTCTGAGCACAATGTGTTAACACACTGACTATGAATGTGACGTATTTTCATTGTTCCAAAGGCCATGTCATATGCATTCTGAAAACGCCCCACCTCTGTTAGTTAAAAAACAAAAGGGAACGAAGTCTAATCAAGCTGGTCCCATGCTGCCCCTGAAATCTGGATTTCACATCTGCTAGGGACACATGGGAGGCTTCCCTTGTGGCTCAGACGATAAAGAATCTGCCTGCAGTGCAGGAGACCAGGGTTCCATCCCTAAGTAGGAAGATCCCTGGAGAAGGAAATGGCAACCTACTCCAGTATTCTTGCCTGGAGAATTCCATGGACAGAGGAGCCTGGAGGGCTACAGTCCATGGCGTAGCAAAGAGTCAGACATGACTGAAGTGACTTACACACACAGAGCCACATAGACACTGCAAGTGTCTCCAGAATAACCATCAGTTCAGTTCAGTCGTTCAGTCGTGTGTGACTGTTTGCAATCCCATGAATCGCAGCACGCCAGGCCTCCCTGTCCATCACCAACTCCCGGAGTTCACTCAGACTCACGTCCATCGAGTCAGTGATGCCATCCAGCCATCTCATCCTCTGTCATCCCCTTCTCCTCCTGCCCCCAACCCCTCCCAGCATCAGAGTCTTTTCCAATGAGTCAACTCTTTGCATGAGGTGGCCAAAGTACTGGAGTTTCAGCTTTAGCACCATTCCTTCCAAAGAAATCCCAGGGCTGATCTCCTTCAGAAGAGACTGGTTAGATCTCCTTGCAGTCCAAGGGACTCTCAAGAGTCTTCTCCAACACCACAGTTCAAAAGCATCAATTCTTCGGTGCTCAGTCTTCTTCACAGTCCAACTCTCACATCCATACATGACCACAGGAAAAACCATAGCCTTGACTAGACGGACCTTAGTCGGCATGGAGAGCCCTAAACACCCTTCTCCCAGACTGTGTGTTAGGATCAAGGATGTGTGATGCAGAACTTGGACTCCTCAGAGATGACAGGAAATGGGGTCTCGTAGCTACACTAGTGAGTAGCCAAGGTGTTATAATGTGGCTTTTCTTCTGGGCTGTAATTCCTACTTACTTTAGTTGAAACTTTACAGGATATAAACCATGTTAAACAGTTCAAAATGGAGTCACAGTGGCCAACGTGAACTTCTGTATTAGACGTCTTGAAGCATTCGCTGCGGGATTGTGAGTGTCTTAGAGTGATAAAGTGAGCAGTACTTTAGACAATTTGATGGAGATAAGAAATGTGATCGGCAACATATGTAACTGGAACAGAAGGAGCAATCAATACAGAAAAGATAACTTGCATGCAACAGTTACACCTACTGACACACTCCTTGAAGAGAAACGCTGAGCCCAACAACTAGAAAAACAAACACCGTATATTGATGCATATATGTGGAATCTGAAAAAACTGGTATAGATGATCTTCTTTACAAAGCAGAAATAGAGACACAGATGTAGAGAACAAAGGTATGAATACCAAGCGGGGAAAGGCGGGAATGGCATGAATTGAGAGACTGGGATTGACATATATACACTATTTGGAAGGACTGATGCTAAAGCTGAAACTCCAGTACTTTGGCCACCTCATGCGAAGAGTTGACTCATTGGAAAAGACTCTGATGCTGGGAGGGATTGGGGGCAGGAGGAGAAGGGGACGACAGAGGATGAGATGGCTGGATGGCATCATGGACTCGATGTACGTGAGTCTGAGTGAACTCCGGGGAGTTGGTGATGGGCAGGGAGACCCGGCGTGCTGCGATTCATGGGGTCGCAAAGAGTCGGACACGACTGAGCAACTGAACTGAACTGAACTGATGCTCTGTATAAAATAGATACTAAATGAGAACCTACTATATAGCACAGGGAACTCTACTCAGTGCTCTGTGGTGACCTGAATTGGAAAGAAATAAAAAAAAGAAGATATATGTATATAACTCATGTACTTTGCTGTACACTAGAAACTAATACATTATAAAGCAACTATACTCCAGTAAAAGTTAATTTAAAAAAGAAGGCTCTTTGCTGGAGGACTTGATCCCACAGTGCTGACCTGTTGCAGATAAGGCAGTGCCTGAGGCCCCGTCAGAGCAGAGGGCGACTTCCCATTCATGGCTGTCTCCAGACCCGTGGCCAGACCAAGACCCCTGCTCTGGCTGCCATGCTTCCTTCCCGCCTTCTTAGAGTGTTTCATTTACTCCCTTTCCTCATTTCCCTGCTCTGACTAAGCTGTGTTGCGTGCTATTTGTGTTCAGTTAAAAGGGGCTCCAGGTTTTTGTGTCTCCAGGTCTGTGATTCTTAACTGGGCCTTATCACTGGGCTCTGTGAGGCACACGGCATCCAAGGCATTAATTGCAGGGCCTTCTGTTCTCTGCCTTCCTGGGAGTTTTCTCAGGAAGTATCCGTGATAACAGGGCCTCTGCTTATTCTAGGAGAGGAACTTGGGTGGAGAGACCTGCAGGCCCCGCTCCAGCTTGGGTCCCCAGCAGCTGCCTTCCATGTCCCTGGGGTGTATGGCCATCACTGCACCTGTCATCAAATCCAAGGTCACCCAGGTCACCCGAGGCTCAGGGCAGAGCCTCCACTGTGTGCTTATGGTGCGGCCAACAGCCTAAGGGATCCTCAGCAGCTTGCTTTCCCTGTCCTCAGTCTCTTCTTAGCTTTCCTGCTGTTTTAAAATCACTTCCTCCAAGTTATTGCCTGTATTTGTTAGTATGGGGATCGGGTGAGGCAAGCTGGCCTTGAGCAGGGGGCCCTCTCACCATCCCCTCCATCATACCTACTTCCATGCATCACCCTCCGAGGGCCTCATTGTTGTTGTTCAGTTGCTAACTTGTGTCTGACTCTTTGCGACCCCATGGACTACAGCATGCCAGGCTTCTCTGTCCTTCACTATTTCTTGGAGTTTACTTAAACTCATGTCCATTGAGTCGATGATGCCATCCAACTATCTCATCCTCTGTCCTCAACCCTTCTTCTCCTGCCTTCAATCTTTCCCAGCATCAGGGCCTTTCCCATCAAGGAGGGTCTCCTTACTGCTCCCCTGGAAGTCTGCAGGGGCCTCTTCCTCCTCGCTGGCCTCCCAGTTTGCAGTCTCAGTAGGCTGTCTTCCTGCAAGCCTGGGCCTAGAACCCCTGGCCCTGTGGAGCCTTCCCCGTCTTGCTTCTGCCTCTTCTGGGTCCTGTCCTGGGATGCACCTTGCTTTTGGCAGGCAGAGGGCAGCAGGGCTGTGTTTGTTTGCATGCTGGCACGCCGAGTGCACTGCCTCACGGTAGGCCGCTTCCCGTCAGTCCAGTGCCTGGCACAGAGCTGGCATTGGGAGTGTCTGCAGAGTCTATATCCTGTTGACTGAATTTGCTGCCTCGTCCAGAGTGGGCTCATGGCCAGGGCCGGGTCTGTCCTGCTCAGTGTTCCCTCCTCCTCATTACACTGTCTATTGAGCACCACAGCCCACCCCCTACCCTTTACTATGAAGCCTCTCCTACAGTTGCTCGGTAAATCCTCATCATACTCTCTGCTTGTAAGGACTATTCTGGAGCCCACTCGCTCTCGAGTTTTCTATTTTTTTTATATAATTTTCTTTATTTATCTTTAGCTGTGTTGGGTCTTTGCTGCTGAGTGGGCTTTTCTCTAGTTGCAACAAGCTGGGGCTACTTTCCAGTTGCAGTCCGTGGGCTTCTCGTTGCGGTGGCTCCTCTTGTTGTGGGGCTTGTGCTCTAGGGTGTGGGGGCACCCGGGCTCAGCAGCTGTGGCTCCCAGGCTCCAGAGCACAGGCTCAATAGCTGTGGAGCACAAGCTTAGCTGCTCTGTGGCATGTGGGATCCTCCCAGACCGGGGATCGAACTCATGTCTCGTGCCTTGGCAGTGGATTCTTTACCACTAGCCATTCAGGGAAGCCCTGCCCTCAAGTTTGAAGCTGAGTAACACCTGACGTGCCCCCAGGGGTTAGAAACTGCTGTGGTGGTTGGGTGACCAAGAGGGGAGGCACTCAGCAGAGGCAATGACCTTCCTGGCCCCTCAGAGCCACCCCAGGGTTGATCAGGGGATGGGCTGGGCCACCTTGAAGACCCCTCCCTCCAGCAGGTGCAGAATACCTTTGTGGGTTAGGACTCATGGTGAGGTCTGGTTGGCTGAGTCATACCCACCCTCCCATGTCAGAAAAGTCCCTCTCTACAGAGTTTGCGTTGGACAGTCCCCTCAGAAGCCGTTCCCTGGACCCCTTCTCAGCACTTGACCCTGCCTAGGATGGTGCCACCCTGCAGGCAGAGAGAAGGCTTTGAGGCAGCCTCGGTCCAGGGACCGCAGAGGGCAGGGTGGGGTAGGGGCTGGGAGACTGTCTATGCCCTGCAAACATTCCCACCACAGCCTCTGGAAGCCAGAGCCCCTTTAACCTCACCAAGAGCCAAAGCTTCCGGGTGGGCCCATCACCACCCAATTTACCACCACAAAGAGGCCACGTCCTAGCATGGCCTCCCGGGATCTCAAGGCAGCCAGGCCTGAGGCCTGACCCTCAGTCCCGACCCTCAGTCCCAACAACAGGACAGTGACCCACCCTGTATGCTCGAACAGTGAACACCCCCCTGCCACCCTCCCCAAACCTGCTCTGGGACTCTTGCCTCACTTGTAGATGAAGGGGCAGGGATAAAGCTCTGCTGAGGCCCCTCAACGCCCACCCTCTAGTTCCACTGCTTGCTGCCACCCTCTCAGGTAAGGAGAAGACAGTGGGCACAAGGACCAAGGAAACTGGCGGAAACTGGGGGAAGGTGTGGTAACTGGAGGTCAAGGACAGGAAATCCAAATATATAGAAAATGTGCAGGACATTTAAAAATATTCAGTTTCCAAATGTCCCATAGAGGGGAGCTGACATCAGCAACAGAGGTGAGCAGATAGATGCATGAACAGATTTTATTGGTATCACACACAGCGGCACCACGCCTGGCATTTAACAGGGCATGAGAGTGAGCAGGACATCTTCTCTCACGGTGTCATGACGTGGGACAGTTTCGCTGCAGAAACTGTGTCTGGAGAGAAAAGGAACGCTTTTTCTAAGTGTTCTAAGTGCCGGGGCATCCTCACCTGGCAACCGGCCTCATTCAGTGGAGGTAATTGCTGATTTACAATTCAAAAGGCTGCCCTAGGCTGGTAGCTTCGAACAGTTACTGGAGGGCTGATTGCCTAGGGCTTCCAGTGGGAATGGCTGGCTGGTCTCAGGACACGATTGGGTGGATGGTCTCCGGACACTCTGGCAGCCAGGACTGTGAGCTCCTTGGAGCAGGGACTGGGCCTCTCACAGCCCTCCTTTTCCACAGCCCATGCGAACACCCCAAAACCCTGGCACATGGATTTACAGATGGACTCACTCTTGGCTCAGTCACTCGGAGGACCCGATTCAACCTTACAGTAGCTCCAGAAAATACAGTTGCTACAGTAGGCTGAGCTCCCACTAGCTGCAAAGGCACTAGCTGTTCACTGTGCGTGCGATGCGAACTTCCTTCTCACAGCACACGTATGCGGAGGTGTTGTCACCAGTCCTACATCACAGGAGAGGAAACTGAGGCACAGACGGCTCTCAGTTAACACGTGGAAGAGCCAAGATGCAATACAGGTCTAGCTGGCGTCATGGCCCACGTTTTCTACGGCTGGGTCAGCTCCAAAGCTACCATGACCTTGCCTTTCAGGCCTGGAGCAGAGGGCCTGGCTCTCTGCTGGGGCTCCCCCGCTCCGGCCTTCCCAGCGCGACAAGGAGCTGGTTACTTGAGTCTCACCACTGGCGTCATTTGTAGAAGAGGGCATAGCTCTCAACTGTGACTAGTGAGAATTCCATGTTGATAATACGTCTCATGACAATACATGTAAACAAGCTTTTTAATTAATTAAAAAGCAATGCAAATGGAAGTGGTGATGGTTAGAGCTCTTTTAAGAAACACGGGCTTCTCTCAGGTCTCACCACCTATGAGCTCTGAAGCTTCATCCTCTTTCCTCACCTTCACTGACCCCTCCCCATTTCCCCTCTGTATTTTATTTGTCTTTCCGGGAAGCCCTAACCCTAACCTAATCATCTTCTGGTCCTCTGCACGGGAGGCCCACCCTCAGCAGCCTGGCCTCCCCCTGCCCCTCCTCTCCCCCAGGACCCTCTGCCTGCCTCCCCAGCCACTCTATTTGGGCCCCTCATGTGGAGTTCTTATTGTGCTTTTGACCTTTTGCATGAATTATAAGTCTAATTTTCCAACAGCTACATTGTTAAGCCCTCCAAAGCATCCTCCCCTCTGTCTTTGCATCCCCCTCCTGTACTCCTGGCAGACCTGGCACTTAACCACGTCAGAGAAGAAGGAAGGGGACAGGCCAGTGTTGGGGGCAGAGAGGAATAAAGGGGAGAAAGGTACATCTTTTTTCTTTTGATACCATGTCACTGGAGGGAATTCCTGTCAGCAGATTCTTTGGTAGGACTTGAAACCACAGTAACTTCCACATATTAACTAAAAAAATCTGAGGGATATCTGAGAGGAAGTTGAACCAAAGTCTCACTTTTCCTTGGTCTCTCAATTATTATTATGTTACTTATTGGCTGTTTTCCCAACAGCAAAGTATTTGAATAAGTTAATGAATTCAGCATTTTTATTCCCCAGATTAGTTGGTGAGGTTCGATCTTCCTATATTTAAAATATCTGATGTCCACCATCCAGCTTTTTTGGATAGATCCCCTCTGGAGTTGGCAGGTGGGGAACCTGCACATAGGTCTCTGGAGAGCTGAGGTGGCAGCTGAAGGACTCAGGGCCTCAGGCACGGCCTCAGGCACGTTCTGTTCCCTTTCTAGAAAGTGCAGAAAGACACTGCGGGGTGCATCGCCCTGGCTGGTTCGGTCTTGTTTTTTTTTCCTTTCTCAGATCTACCTGTGAGCAAGTCATCTCCTGGGAATGCCTCGCCCTCGCATTATAAAGATTCCAATGAGACCACATTCTTCTGACTTGATTTTAACCACATGGTCCCAGGATGCAGGCAACGGGACCTACTTCCTTACAGGGCCTGGGGAACTGACCCCCCCGCGCCCCCCCGTCTGGTGGGGCCAGCAGGGGAGGCCTCGGCTGCACCCCCGGCCTGCCCAGCGCTCCCCACCCACCTCCTCGGTGCTGTGCTCTCTCTGAGAGGCCCTTCTTGTTCTGCTGACCACCTGCCTGGGCCAGCCTCTCCATCCTCCCTTCAGAGGGTCAAGGAGAACCTCACAGAGGTCATCCAGCCTCTGGACGGCTGTGAGTTCTGCCAACCCTGCTGTCCCTCTGCCCAGGGGAGGGACATTCCCTGGGGCCTGAGGTTAGTGACCCCACTAGACCTCCCAAACCTCAGTCAGTGACCAAGAGCCCAGGAGCCCCTTTCCACCAAGCCACAAAGAGGTGTCCTCCTGGCTGGACTTGGGGTCCGAGCTTTGCTCATTACCCCCATATCCCCCACAGCTGGGACAGCTGGGGACATCATGGTCAGGATGAATATTCTGCAAATATGGACACCTCAGCTCTCTCTTGTCTCATTTCAAATTTTATATCTTTTGCTAAAACTGATTTCTTCTTCTATTGCTCTGAGCTTTCATGGATCGTCCCCTCTTTAACACGTAGCCATCTTCCAACCCATATTTATAACCTTATATCCCTCAGAGATTATTTCTTATATCTCTGTCTTATTTTTCCTCCTCGGGTTTCACTGAAAGTGGAGCTGAATCATCTGTGCTTCCCAAAGAGAGTGCTGAGGACACTGGCTGAATCTTCACTGGCCTTCTGGGGTGAGTTCCCAAGACAAATGCAACTTTCTACGAACATCCTCAGGAACAAGCCAGCAAAGACGCTTACTCTGCTGTCTTCTCCTCTCCCTTCTGCACGGCGATCTTGGCTGCACCCACTTTCGGGAGGGTTGGGTTTACCACGTTGTTATTCCAAAGACACTTGACTTTCTCAATTGTTCCAACATCAATATCTGCATCAAACTCACTGGAAAGGGTGGAGCCTAGTTTGATAATCCCACTTGAAACAGAGAAATAGAAACATTCCCATTCACTGCAATAAGTTCTAAGAACATATAAGTCCCTGCCACTTTTCTCTACTCAAGATTAACTAAATAATTTTTCCAGATTAATTCTCAGATAAAGGTCTAACCTTTATCTGAATGAAATAAAATGAAAATGAAAAACTCAGTTACAATGCCATCAGTCTCAAGCTATTTATTTTATTTTTGGCCATGCCACATGACATGTGGGGTCTTAGTTTCCCAACCGGGGATCGAACCTGTGCCCCCTTCAGTGGAGGCTAAGCGTCTTAACCACTGGGCCATTAGGGAAGTTCCTCAAACTACTATTTAAATATTATTTCTTCAAATGTAAGTTCATTTATCTTCAAAACTTTGTTATAGAAAACTATGTAATTCTTTCATATTTTTCTGGTCGAATTATTTGTATAATAATAAGTTATCTACTTATTTTAACACAAAACACATGTGTAACTAGGCTAGTCAGAAAACATGATATCTGGGATAACATTAGATTTAATCTTAAAAATCTTATCTATTGAGAGAGAAAGAATTAAATGCCTGGATTTATAATGAAGAAAAGGACACTTGTTAGCAGAAATCTGAAATTAGCTTCTGTACATAAAGTAAATAATTTAAAAGCCATTCAGAAAAATATGCCAAGCATGTCAGTGCATGCATATGAAAGGCCTATGTATCACCAAGTGAGAGATGGTGTCAAAAAAGGAAAGTTACTTGAAGACATTGTATTGACAAGTGTTTCCCTTGTTTCCAAACAAAGCAACTTTGATTTGACCAGTGGCTGTTCTTCCAGACAGTGTTATAGAAACGCCGTATCTCTAGCCTGTACAGGGCATAGAAAAGAGTTTAGTCTACTCATGCTCAAGACAGTGTTCCCACATCTCAGATCCCTGTTCCCCGTTCCTTACACTGAGGCACTGAGATAGAAAGTTCTACATGTTAACCTACAGCTGGAACTAGGCCCTAAGGAGAAGCACGCATCTGGCAGTGGCCTCACCCCAGTAAAGGGACCACTGGTCACATGTGGCTGCTTAAATTTAAACCCAGATTTAAAAAAACCAAAACACCTCACTTTGCTTAGCCACATGGAAAGCGCTGAATTGCTACACATGGTTAATGGCTATTGCACTGGGCTGCACGGAGCATCACCGCTGCGAACTAGAGTTCTGTTGGGCAGCTCCCCTCTAGAAGGACAGCAGTGTGAGTGAAGGTGAGAAGAGAAGGAGTGAGGGCTTGGCCCCGCATTCGAAAGGAAACTCGGGTGCCGTCCTCAGAATCGCAAGGGCCAGGTCTGTCTTTCCTTCGCCTCTCTGTGGCTTGAGCAGTCGCGAGCACAGAGGTCATCAAGGTTTATACCTGAAGAGCTGTCTTGGCCCCTAGGAGCACACACATGTGCACACAAACTTGCACACCAATGACCACACACTCACACACATACCTAAGCACACACGTGCGTGCATGCTAAGTCGCTTCAGTCGTGTCCCAGTCTCTGAGACTCTATGGACTAAAGTCTACCAGGCTCCTCTGTCCAACGGATCCTCCAGGCAAGAACACTGGAGTGGGTTGCCTTGCCCTCCTCCAGGGGCTCTTCCTGACCCAGGGATTGAATCCACATCTCTTATACCTCCTGCACCGGCAGGCAGGTTCTTTACCACTAGCACCACCTGGAAAATCCCATAAACACACACAGGCACACACATATACACATGTACACATACACCCACATACTCATATACACACTCACATTCCCACACATGCACACATAGGAATGTACACACACACGCCCTCACACACCCTTTGCCTAACTTCCACATGTCCTTCAGGTCTGCAGAAGTGCTTTCTCTGCTCCTTCCCCTGGTCAAGGCTGTGTGCTCTGTCCCCCGATATCCCAGCAGCAATCTGCCAAGCCCAACGCACTTGGAGCTGCTTCCTCAGTTCCCATCTTCTCTGCTGTATTATAAATTTCATACCAGAGTATTTACATCCTCCCTGCACCCCCTATGTCTAGTACAGTCTGTGGTCCATAAATAAATGTTAGTTGAGGAATGAATATATGGCTTTTGAATGTTTAATTTGTTGTTTTAAAATATGGGCATGTATTTTATGCATCACCACATCAGAAGAAGGATTGATTTATCAACGTCTTTTTAAATAAATATGTATACAGTGATGGAAATATTCCCTATCTTGACTGTGGAGATGGCTACATGACTATTCATTTATCAAAACCCATAGAATCAGCTATACACCACAAAGGCTGACTTTTGCTGTACATAAATTATATCTCAATAAACCTGACTTAAAGTACTATATAAGACTTGTATTATATTTATGTATTTGTATATACACAGTCTCTTTTTTTTTACAGTGCAACATCTTAAGGAACTTTCATGGGCAGGTTGGCACAAAGTGGTTGAAACATGTCCATCTCTACCCTTTGTCTGAGCTCATTCAGCTGAATTTGGAGAGAAATTACCCCTTTCTGATTCCTATTCACCCTCCACCAGACAGTCACCCCTCCCCCACAGCCATGATCAAGAAGGACACATGTACAGAATGCTGGAAATGGAGAGATTGGAGTTGGGCTTCTGAGTGGGTTGGACAGGCAAAGAGTTGGTATCAAATAAATTTTGACTGAATAGGAAAACAGATGTGGATGAGACAATTTTTGAGAACAAAAGACTGTGGGGTGGCAAAAATTCAGAGAAGATGGCCACAGAAACATGTAAATCGCTGTTAGGCCATTAGCCATGCAATTTGCGTGAACTCATTTTATGCCATAGAAATAAACTGGAAGTAAAGCAGACCCTTTCTAAATTCTCAGTTGAGTCTTAAATGGGATAGTTTGAGTGGATGTGTCCTTTTACTAAGATAACATGTACCCACAAATATTTCAGGTTATTTATGTTTATGGCACCCCACTCCAGTACTCTTGCCTGGAAAATCCCATGGACAGAGGAGCCTGGAGGCTGCAGTCCATGGGGTCTCTGAGGGTCGGACACGACTGAGCGACTTCACTTTCACTTGTCACTTTCATGCATTGGAGAAGGAAATGGCAACCCACTCCAGTGTTCTTGCCTGGAGAATCCCAGGGACGGGGGAGCCTGGTGGGCTGCCATCTAAGGGGTCGCACAGAGTCGGACACGACTGCAGCGACTTAGCAGCAGCAGCAGAAACTGGTGGAGTACTGCAGACCCCAACACAGCAGGACAACAGCACCACCGTGGGACTCAAGGTGAGATAACATCTTACAGACTCAGAGTCCCTGTAGCAAGCACAGGATGTGCGGTGAATCCACTGGGAGTGAGGATGCTCTCTGAGTAGTACTTATAGCTTCTCAAGTGATTGCAAGCCATGAAGTCCCGGTTCCTGGGGAGGTAAAGGAGGAAGTCTGCACAGGTGGCCGGAGTCCTGTGACAACTTCTCAGCCTTTCCCTCCAAGTGGGATGGGACTATATATTCAGAAATTTAAGATAAGTCCAAAATCCAGACACAAAATGATAGCTAACATAGAAAGCCCACTTTCTGATTGCTGGGAAATGTTTTGAACTCTTTATGTGTATTGCCCCTATAACCCTTACCTTTCTTTAGAGTTTTCCCTAGTGGCCCAGATAGTAAAGAATCTGCCTGCAATGCAGGAGACCCAGGTTTGATCCTGGGATCAGAAATATCCCCTAGAGAAAGGAATGGCAACCCACTCCAGTCTTCTTACCTGTCCATGGGATTTCCATGGACAAGAGTGGTGACTCTCATGCAAACAGGATTTCCCATGGATAGAGGGGTCTGGTGGTCTACAGTCCATGGGGTCGCAAAGAGTCAGACATGACTGAGCAATTAACACTCACTTTTCTTCAAAGATGGGTAATACACCATCCTTAATTACAGAAAGTCATATAGACTCCAGCCTCAGGTTTCAGATTTCAGTTAGGAGTGGTGGAGCTGGGATTTAAACCCAAGCCTCGCTGGTGCTGGAGCCCAGGCCTCTAACCTCTGTGCTGTCCTGTGTCCCAGGCACCAGGCTGGAGGTTCTTGAGGACACAATCAGATGTGACATGACCTCCCAGACATGACAAAAGCAAAGGCCAGGACATTCTCATGACAGACTTAGGCAAATAAAAAGGAAGCCTGAATAGCTTTAGGTGGCTTTGTGTGAGCACCCCTTTCACTCCCACGATGTCTTACTCCTTCTTAGAACCTTCCTTGGCCCCCACAAACTCTTGCCAAGTGGTCGCTATCACAGCACACCTTCCAGACCTGGCCTGAACTTGCTTGGCTGTTACTGACGGAGAGTCTAGGCTACTCTATTCTCACAAAGCCTCATAAAGCCATGAAAGACAAACACATTGGTCCTCAGCCTTAACGTTTACTTTGCTGTTGTTCATCCCTACAAAGTCATTATGCTCACATTCAGTAAAAATATTGCATCGTTTGTGGGGCCAAATGATGAGTCTGGCTGAAAATTTCAACTATTCATTGTCATTCTGACTTCATCTGATACAGAGAGCTATATCTGAATGATGCCCTTAATCCAAGTTGCTGACTGTTGATAAAGAACAGCCACGTTGAGTAGCAGGTCTCTGCTCTGACCTTCATTACCTGTGATTGCTTCTTATTGCCGTCCCACATAGAAGACTCTCATGCAAACGGGCTTGCCATGGACACAAGTGGGAATTGTGTGCCATGGACACAATGGGAATTCCCTTCCCAAGTTTGAAGGGAAAAGGGGAGAAGTAGTAAGGTATCCTGATTCAAAACACAGATTCTGGGACTAGGATGCATGCATGTGTGCGTATATGCTAAGTCGCTTCAGTCATGTCTAACTCTTTATGACCCTATGGACCATAGCCTGTCAGACTCCTCTGTCCATGGGATTCTCCAGGCAAGAATAGTGGAGTGGGTTGCCATGCCCTCCTCCAGTGGAATCTTCCTGATGGGGGGATCGGACCCACGTGTGTCTCCTGCATTGGCAGGCAAGCTCTTTACCATCAGCACCCTCTGGGAGGCCCTCAGGGACTAGGCTGCCTGGCTCCAAAGCTCTGCTTGGTTATTTCTTGAGCAGGTTGCATGACCTTGGGTGAATCACTTGACTTTTTCTATGCCTCAGTTTCCCCATTTATAAAATAAGGGTAATAATTCAACTATGATAAGATTAAATAAGTTAGGATATGTAGCATTTAGGAAAGTACCTGGCACATTGTTATGGGTGTGTGAGTAAATATTTAGTATTATTTTTCCCTGACTATATGGTGACGCTTGTGGCAAAGCCTTCCAGGCTCTTTAGGGTCTCAAAGAGTTGGACACTACTGACTATATCTCCTTCTTGACAGGACTCCTGGATTTAACAGTTGTCTTTGAAGATATTATCAGAGAAGCTGTAAAGGCACGAACATAACTGTCTCTTGAAAAAAAATGGTAGGGATCTTGTAAAGGTAGAGGCTTGCTTAAGCCATAAGATAGGAGAAACAGGATCGAGTGTCAGTTCTATCACTGATTAGATGTGTGACCTTGGGCGAGTCATTTGCTTCCCTCAGCCTTTTTCTTTAGTTCTGAGGATTAAACGAGAAAAATGTAAAGCACTTTGTAAAGTATTTGGGATAAATAGGCACTTACTCTATGCTTACTGTAATAGTTATATTAGCTTCATAATGATTATATTACATTGATGTAATTTGTTGTCATAATTTAAAGGCTTTGCTTGGGTTAAAAGGATGCTTTTGGTGTGATGGTGGCGGTATTTCTTCTGCCAAGGAAGGCAGTGGAATTTTTGTATTCTCTTCTGCCTTTGATTTCAGAGAAGGGGAAAAAGAATGATGACACGGATCCTTCTTAATTGTGTTTGCTCATGTTCATCTCAGTCTTACTCTGCATCTTCCTGGGTGCCCAGTCCTGCTAAGAGAACCACACCAACAGAAAACATGGATCTAGAGAGGAGGGATGCGGACAGAGTGGAGGAAGCAAAGGGAACAAAGCCCACTACCTCCCCTGCCACAAAGACAGGCTTCTGAGGAGCTTCCCAAAATGTCCTCTGCAGACTCTAGCCAGCTCTGCCACAGCCAAGGGGACGGACTCCTTGGGGCCAGCTCCAAGCTAGGGAGTCTTGTACCATGTCCTGGGGCTACTGGGGAAAAACCTGGGGCCCTGGCCCTTGAGTCTTTCCTGTAATCCTGCCCAGGCCTGGAGTTTTTCTCCCTGCCTCTCTCACCACATGGGCCCCTAGGCTGTGGCCAATGAGGCGGACTTGGGAAGGTGAGTAGCTGTAGTTCGACTGGAAAGGGAAGACTGTATTGTCAGGATATTTCTCTGCTGAGGTTTTCGCAAACCTAAAGCCATTACTCCTCTGCTGAAAACCTTCCAGTGCCATTAGGATGAAACCCAACTCATTACAAAAGCCTCAGAGCTTTCCTGACTCAACACCTATTTTTCTAGACTCTTTTTCCACCCAAACTTTTTGTGGAACATTCAGTTCCTCAAATATGTTGTATTTGGGTCTGTATAAGTTAACTTCTTGTTGTCATCCACAGTTTAGCCATCAGCTCTCAACTTAGATGTCTCTTTCTGGGAGTCGTCCTTAATTACGGGCTCCCCTCTCTAGACTAGATTCACTGACCCCCATGTGCTCCTATAAAGCCTTGTAGCTACCCCCCTCCCCACCCCCACATCAGAACCCTGATCACAGCCTATTGTCACTGTAAACTCCCCCAGGGCCTGGGACCTCAGTTGTCCTCTTTACATCCTGGCAGAGCTCCTGACACTGTGCTCCTAAATACTGGATGGACAAACAGCACAAAGCTCAAAGTGTTCACACCTGCTGGTCTCAGAGATGTTCACCCAAATGTCCTTGTTTACTACAGGTCTACAGATCCACAGCACCTCGATTCAAAGTGAGTTTTAGGAATAAGACCCTGAGAGAGCTACCAATTATATTTCCTCTTTAAACATAGGGCCCTCAGTTGCATCTTTGCACAGAGACCAGTGGTGTCACGTACCTCCCCTGTAGCCCGGCCATCACTCACCTTGAGCATGGCGGCATCCGGGCCATCTGGGCGCCCACCACGCGCAGATTGTTGGCGGCCTGAGTGTATGTGTCTGGGAGCCTTTCTTCCAGTCCACGCAGATGCAGTTCACCTCCTTCACCTCAAACGTGTTCTGGTGTTGGAGAGACTCCAGGGGGTTATCATGGGGCTTATGAATCTACATCCAACCAGGGCTCAGAAATAGTCCCTTCTTTCTGTCCCTTCCTAGCAGGGGCACTGGGATGAACTTGACTTTGTTAAGAATCCTGTTGCCAACAGGAATTATCCCTCAGGGGGTATGTTATGAGAAAGGCAAATTAGTTTCCTCTCTAGCTTGTAGATTAATTAAAAGCTGACCACTCTGGCTTTCTTTGACCAGATTCAGTAAGGTTGATTCAGTAAGGTGGATAAAACCAGGGCATCATATAAAGAGCCCTCTTGAGCAAAGAAAAGGTCTCAAGTGCATTCATTGTCTGAAAGCCGGGATCTAACTGACTTTGTGGATTTGACCACTAGGGGTCCTTTTAGCATCTTGACAAAGCCTGGGCTTGCTTCACCCCAGGCTACAAGGCACTAAGTAAGTTCTAAGGTGGGAGGGAAGGGTCACTATTTTTAGAGTTAGGATAGCGTAGTATTTCACAGAAGAAAGACATACTGCAGATATTTGAAAAATAGAACTGTACTGATTTAAAATATATTGGAGAATTCTGAAAGGGAAACTTCTTCCTGGATGTCACAGGAATTGATATATGCTTAGAAGTTCTGCCAGGGAAGACATAGGACCAGATTGAATCTAAAATGGTGCTATAAATTAAAAACCCATCAAGAATCTTTTCACATACATGATACTAGTATGTGTGATCACACACACAAATACCAACAGTTGTTTTCTCAGGACCTTTATTTTAAAAGCAGCCCTGAGGAATCTCTTACAAACTTGGAGAATTTAGAGTATAAACTATATCTTACAGTCTACACATTGAGATACTTATTAATGATGGGACAGAAGCGAAACTAAGAGTTAAATACAAGGTAAAAACCGAGGTCAAATGCAGAATGATTTCACTTTTCAGGGTTTGTAACTTTTCCTGTTGACATTTTAGGTTGGAGTTATTAATGTGTGTGTGTGAAGGCGGACTGTTAGGATAAATTCTTAGGTGTCAGAAAAACATTGAATCAGTGAACACAAGAAAAGAAGGGGTGGGTGGTATATTCTGTGTGTGTTTGTGTGCCTTTGCACATGTACGCTTGTGTGTATGTGTACATATGTGTGCGTGTGCCCGTGTACACGTGTGTGTTATTCCATTGTCTGTCCTTCTGACCTAGACACTCTATTACAGCGGGTTTTGGCATTTTCTTTTCTGCAGTTTAGTGCAAAGGCTTCCCAGGTGATGAAGCGAGAGAGACGGGTTCAGTCCCTGAGTAGGGAAGATCCCCTGGAGGAGGAAATGATAACCCACTGCAGTGTTCTTGCTTGGGAAATCCCCTGGACAGAGGAGCCTGGCCGGGTACAGTCCATAGGGTCAACAGAGTGGGGCACGAGACTCTGTGAGCAACTAAGCATGCCCACGTTCGGCCATTTTGGGCACCTGGTCAGCCTTAGCTCCTCGTTCCTCAAATAAACAGTGAGAGCACACATCTCGGACTCTTGGGGAAGTGGGAAATAATTGAACAAAAAGAACATAATCCCTCATCTACGGACATACAAAGCAGCCTCACTGAAACGAAGCAGACAACATTTAGGCATAATCTAATCAGAAATGAGCGAGTGGAAGTGACTGCTCACATAGCAAGTGCCGTTGCTTCAGGCTACTGATGCAGCCCAGAAATGTGGAAAGGGCTTTTTGTTTCTGTGAAAAGGCATTTTAATTGCATAGTAAAACCTCAGTATGTCAGGGTTTCCTGTTTCCAAGTTCACTAGTTGAGACTGCATAAAGGGAGGTGGAGGCATTCGTGGGAAAGAAGGGCAGGTGCCTGGGGCACAGGCCACCGGGGTTAGAGCCGGGCCCTGCCTTGCACATGTCCACCAGCCAGCGCTCCTCTCCCTTGTCTATGAAGCCATGGATGATGAGCCGGGTCTTCTTGGCTATTTGGAAATTGGACGCCTCAATCGCTGATGGATCAGTGGAAAGGAGAATCTGTGACACAGACAGAAGGGTTCCATGTTTTTGTAGCCCAGCCACTTTGGCCTGTCTCCTTCCGCCCCATTTCTTCCTGTTCCAATGCCACAACTGTTCAAAGTTTAGCAAAAAGCCACCTCTTCCAGGAAGCCCACTCTGACCTTTCCCTGCCCCACCTTCACAAGTCAGGAATCATTACCTCTACTAGGTCTGGATTGTGATTCATGGTCTTACCTTCCGTAGGTTTTTTTGGTAAGCTCTTTGCCACAGGCCAGAATCACATAACCAGCTAGAAGTTCTGACAAAAGTGAACCATTCATTCAAGCCATTCTTGTTGTTGTTGTTGTTGTTTTCCCAGAGACCTACTCTGTCCAGGTCTGGCTAGACCTGGGGGAACAGCTGGTAGGATGGGGTGGTGGAGGAGGGTACAGGAATAAGGAACTTCTGATCCCCGGGTAGACAGAGCTGCTCACTCCCTTACAACAACGTTGGAATACCAGAGGTCTCACTTGAACGTTGTTTGGGTTCTTGTTGGTATAGAGCTGGAAGTGGGTACCAATTTTCTCCAGGCTCCAGGGGAGAATTTTCAAGGGCCTGGTTACAGTCCCAGCCCAGGACTCGGAGTCAGAGACGCACGTGATAGAATCATGGCAAACTTCGTTTCCTGGAGAGAAAGGACGACTCTACTCAGAGATTAGCTCGCAAGGCTGGGCTGGTCACTCCCCTGCTTGGGGACAGACTGAAGACCAGGCAGAGTCTTGCCTCAGCTCCATCTACTGTCTCCTGCCCGGCCCCCACGCCCATCTTCTGATTAGGGACCTGTCCCACTGAATCCCACAGAGACCTCTCTGCCTCGAACCACCAGCAAAACTTGAAAATTCTGTGTTCCCGAGAGCCTGTTATATAGAGTGATGTGAATCAGAAAGAAAAAAAAAAACACTAGTATTGTACATTAACACATATACATGAATCTAGAAAAATGGCACTGATGAACCTGTTTGCAGGGCACAAATAGAGAGGCAGATGTGGAGAACAGCCGTGTGGGCACAGAGGGGAAGGAGAGGGGATGAATTTCGAGAATAGCATTGAGATACGCACGCTACCATGTGTAAACTGCATAGCTAGTGGAAGCAGCTATACCGCACAGGGAGCTCAGGATGGCGCTCTGTGATGACCCAGAGGCAAGAGAGAGGGAATATATGTATACTTTTATCTAATTCATATTGTTGTACCATGGAAACCAACACAACAGTGTAAAGCAATTCCCTCGAATTTAAAAAAAAATTATATCCCCAGAGCTTCAGATGTGTTTATTTGATTACTAATATGATAACAGGCACTGGTCAGTCAATATGTTAACCCAGACAAGGATTTAATGCTTTATTTGGAAAAGTCTGGCCTCAGGCACCCTGAACATAAAGGTGGGCTATAAGAAATGTTCTGAGGTGGGTCCCCCTCAAACTGCCTCCTCTCCCAGGCAGTGGGGCAGCCCCGTCCGCCTCTCTGTGGAACCTTGGATCTGTCTGGAGCTGCTGGAAGCCCAGCCATGGCTGAGGTTTCTCTGGCCAGTGCTGAGATGATGAGTTTACATCCTTCCCAAAAGGCAGGTGGGATGTTTCTTACCTTTGGCTGCTCCCAGCAGAAAAAGAGCAATTGTCCAGATGCTCACCATCTACAAGAAATTCAGACACTCATTTTCACCAAGCATGACCAGAGTAATGAGCAAAGACTCAGGAATTCAAGGCTCTATGCCCTGCCTCCCTGCTTCACAGCTATGAGAAGACTTATCCTGTTGGATGTTCCAGATCTTTCTTCTCCCTGGATCAAGTGCCTGGGCCATTTTCATATACTCGAGCCTTATCACTGGGACACTACTTCAAAGAAACAGCAAATGATGATAGAGCATGCTGTGTGCCCTTAATATTTCAGTCTGCACAGATACATAAAACAAGGTTAATAACAGAGGTCAAATCTTCCCACAAGTCTAGGAAGATGAAAGATGCTTGATTAAAAGGAAGTGAAAGGTCTAACTTTGCACCTATTGTGGGAGACTAGCTGCCAATAGAGACCACCAGTCGGAGTTCAGAGAAAAACAGTTTATTGGCAATTTCGGATCCGGGCCCCCACCAAGCCAATCGAAGGTGGGGAGCCCCGAACACCCGCTTTGGGAGCCTTTTATCCTATTGTGCAGGGGAGGAGGGGGACCAGGCTACTCGGCAGAGCATGATTGGTGGGCAGGCAGGTAAGGTTTATGTAACCATTGGTGACAATTTGCAGTTAGTGTCGAGTCCCTGTTTCCTAGAGCTAGATCCTGTTTCTTAGGTTGCAGGGCAAACGCTGCAGTGACACACCTGGTGTCCATTGTTCCCTTTAAAATTTTGGGGCTTTCCGTCCCAGTAAAGCTGACCTAGTATTCAACTCCCTGGGAAACATTTTACTTCCTTCTTCACTTTCTTCCTCCTTGAGAATTCCGGACTCCTCTCTCCTTGGGGACCCCTAGACTTCTTATCAACCTGCCTAGGAAATGACTCTCTTTCACCTATGTACCTGTGCGTGTAATTATGGGCCAAGTGGATCCAACTTTCCAATTTTTTTTATTTGATCATCTAGTACATTACAAGTCCCAAGATGGACAGTGCAGCAAACTCTAAGCATGAATGAACCCAGTCTCACTTAGAATGGATGGAAATGCCCTTGCAAGTAGCTGATAGCAAAGGGAATAAGTGTCTAAGGAAAGCTTCTGTTCGTCTCTCTCTGGCAGTCTAGCAATACTTGAGCATATGAGCGGTGAAGACAGAGTCAACAGCCCCATAATATCCTCTGACTACAATTCCCCACTAACTAGTGTTCGAATTACCTATTGCTATGGGATGAGCCCACCCAAAACATAAGGGTTTAAAACAAGAGCAATCATATTCTCCTGCTATAATTTGGAATAGCTGGGTTCAGGGGCCCATAAAAGCCCATGTCGCCAGAACACATAATGTCTGTTGAGTGTCCTCAGACTCTCTGACGTTTGCACACCTATTCTATGAGACTACCTTGTGAAGCTGTCATGAATTACCCACTTACCCAAGCATCTGTGAGCAGCTTGGCTGGTTCACACCGCCGAGCCTTTGGTGTCCTAACCACCTCCAAGTTAAATATATCTCATTGTCAAAGCTCACACTGCTCCTGAATAAACAGGACACTGGGGCACAGGCTAGAGGGCCCCTTCCCATGAAGGGGAGAGAAAGGGCTTCCCTTAGACTAATAAGGAATAGCAGCCAGCAGTTACTGAGGCTTAGAACGTGTGGTCAGAGTACTTTTCATGTACTTTGAAAAGTACATGTGTGGAGACTTTAAGTCTCACAACAACCTCATTAGGTAGGTAAACAGATGTGGACACTGAGGCACCAGCCTTTAATATCATGCTTATAATATCATGCAGACAATGAGTGATAAAATGGGCTTTGACTCCAGAACTATCCGAATGAAATATGGAGTTGTTGAATATCAGTTATTTTGAGCAAGTTATCAACAAGATTTGTTGAGTGTCAGCTGCCAAGAATAGGGGAAATACTTACATAGAATAAATTGAAATAGAAAATAAATTTCTCCCTACTCCAGACTTGAACCATCTGGTTGACCTGACTGATGAGGTATTCAAGTTTTGGAAATCTGTTTATATGATGTAAGAAGGTACTGGAGCACTTTATGAAGACTGTGGAGAAGACAAATGCTTTTCTTTGATGTTGCAGTACTAATGTGGGATGAGATTTATGATAAAACCTGGGTAAAATAGGTAAATTGAGTGGTTGTTGTTTTAGTTGTTCAGTCCCCGAGTTATGTCCAGCTCTCTGTGACCCCATCGACTGCAGCATGCAAGGCTTCTTTGTCCTCTGCTATCTCCCGGAGTTTTGCTCAAATTCATGTTCATTGAGTCGCTGATACTATCAAACCATATCATCCTCTGCTGACCCCTTCTCCTTTTGCCTTCAGTCTTTCCCAGCATCAGGATCTTTTCCAGTGAGTTGGCTCTTTGCATCAGGTAGGCAAAGTATTGAAGTTTCACCTTCAACATCAGTCTTCCAATGAATATTCAGGATTGATTTCCTTGAGGATTGACTGGTTTGATCTCCCTGCAGTCCAAGGGACTCTTAAGAGTCTTCTCCAGCATGACAGTTCAAACGCATCAATTCTTTTTGTGCTCAGCCTTCTCTATGGTCCAACTGTCATATCCGTACATGACTATTAGAAAAACCACATCTTTGGTTTTTGGAACTTAGTAGGCAAAATGATGTCTTGGCTTTTTATATAGGAGATGTTGGATAACTCTATCTGTTCCCTGGACCTCTTCTCTTCCTACCATTCACTTGACCTTCCCCACATACCACAGTGGCCCCCATCATACACGCCAAGTTCTTTCCCACCTCAGGGCCTTTGCATTGGCCTGAAACTCCCTCCCTTAGACCTCTGTGGGATTGGCTCCTTCTTGTCATTCAACAATTAGTTTACATGTCACCTCTTCAGTGAGGCCAACCCTGGCCACCTTCGAAACTCCTCTCACCCGGACCCTTGCTCCCTGGCACCTTATTTGCTCCCTTCTCATTACTCATCACAAGTTATCATTATCTTTCTCGTTTTTCTGTTTATTTATTTGCATTCTTGCTTTTCCCATCTAGAGTGCAAGTCCATGAGGACACAGGCCTCTTTTGCTTTGGCCACTGCTGTGCTCCCAGCTTCTAGAACCAAGACCAACATAGTATTTATGAATCAATGAAAGAAAGAATGCACATTGAATAGAGTTCATAGACATTTTATCCTTATCCTCAGAGTGGATTTCATGGCTGGGAATGGTGAGAGGGCACAGTTTTAAGGTGGGGGAAAAAGACATTTTCTTCAGAAAAGCAAGAAGAATACAAACATCTGACTAGATTCAGGAGAAACAATCATCGCGTGATCTGGCACAGTGTGCTCAGAGGTTAGTTTCCTTGCTTGCTTCCCTTTCAGCTCACCTCACTGCCAAGTTCTTCTGTGGGTTCCATGCACACCACTGAGTCAGGGCTTCAACGGTTGAAACTGCCTTAAGGTGATCAGAGCTGATGTGACATCCTCTGGGCAGAAAAGTGAAAGTGAAGTCGCTCAGTTGTGTCCGACTCTTTGTGACCCCACAGACTGTAGCCTACCAAGCTCCTCTGTCCATGGGATTCTCCAGGCAAGAGTACTGGAGTGGGTTGCCATTTCCTTCTCCAGGGGATCTTCCCGACCCAGGGATCGAACCCAGCTCTCCCGCATTGCAGGCAGACACTTTAACCTCTGAGCCACCAGGGAAGCACTGGGCAGAAAAGGAAGGTTCAATCTCTAGCAGCCACTCAGTTGAGCAGTGAGGGCACATGTGGACTCCAGACACTCAAGTGTAGAACTATGGGCATTTAAGGCTTAATTTTTCTTTCCTAAAAGTTTTTTTCTCTTTCATGTTTGTAGGTAGGTAATATATGCCTTTCGACATCTGATACAATACAGAGTTTAAAAAATGATGCCTCACCAGGTCCTTGTTTGTCCTGCCAAAGGTAGTCTATGCATTATAAATATATATATATATATATATATATATGCTATGCTATGCTATGCTAAGTCGCTTCAGTCGTGTCCGACTCTGTGCGACCCCATAGACAGCAGCCCACCGGGCTCCACCATCCTTGGGATTCTCCAGGCAAGAACACTGGAGTGGGTTGCCATTTCCTTCTCCTATATATACATATGTATATATATATATACATATGTATACATATGTATATACATATATATACATATATGTATACATATATATACATATATGTATACATATGTATACATATGTATATATGTATATATGTGTGTATATATGTAATATGTATACATATATGTATGTGTGTATATACATATACATATGTACACACATATACATATGTATATATACATATGTACATATATGTGTGTGTATATATGTATATGTATATATACATATATATGTGTGTATATGTGTATATGTATATATACATATATGTGTATATATATATGTGTGTATATATGTATATATATATGTGTATATATATGTGTATATATGTGTATATATGTGTATATATATATATGTGTGTATATATATATGTGTATATATATATGTGTATATATATATATATATACGTGTATATATATATACATGTGTATATATATATGTGTATATATATGTGTATATATATGTGTATATATATATATGTATGTATGTATATATGTATATATACATATACACATACACACACATATATATGTATATATACATATACATATATACACACACATATATGTATATACACATACATATATGTGTATATATACATATGTATGTACATATGTATATATACATATGTACATGTGTGTACATATGTATATGTATATACACACATACATATATGTATACATATACATATATACACACATATATACATATGTATACATATGTATACACGTATACACACATATGTATACATATGTATATATGTGTATACATATGTATATGTGTATACATGTGTATACATATGTATATATGTGTATACATATGTATATGTGTATACATGTGTATACATGTGTATATATGTATACATGTGTATATATACATATATATGTATATATACATATATGTATATGTATAGTATTTTATAGTATATATAAAGTATATATATATACTATACTATACTATATATACTATATATATAAAGTATACTTTATATATATAGTATATATATATAGTATATAGTATATATAGTATATATACTATATATAGTATATATAGTATATATAGTATATATAGTATTTTATAGTATATAGTATTTTATAGTATATATAGTATATATATGTATATGTATAGTATTTTATACTATATATATATTATACTATATATATATATTTTATACTACTATTATACTATATATAGTATTTTATACTATATTTTATATATAGTATATATATAGTATATACTATATTTTATATATAGTATATACTATATATATAGTATATATATATATGTATATATATATATATATATATACTATATTTTATATATAGTATAAAATACATATATATGTATATATATGCATATATATAGTATATATAATATAAAATACATATATATATACTATATACTATATTTTATATATAGTATAAAATATATACTATACATATATATGTATATATATGTATTTATATGTATATGTATACATATGTATATGTATATGTATGTATATATATGTATGTATGTATGTATATGTATATATGTATAGTATATATATGTATAGTATATATATGTATATATATACATATATATAGTATTTTATTTAAAAATATAAATGATTAACACATTCTGTACATTATTTTGCAAACTGATTTCTTAAATTAACTCTATGTTTGAAAACAATCCCGTATCAGTGCATAAAAAGTCCAATCTTTTTACCAGCTGCATAGCCTTCTGGCATTTGGGTATTTACTATTAGTTCTCTACTGATGCACATTTGGTTGTTTCCAATCTTGTACTATTAGAAATAGTGCCTTATGAATATTATACATTTGTTTTCTGGATGGATGGTGTATCTGTGGGGTAAATTCCTTAAAAAATGGAATTTAAGGGACAAAAGATAGTATGTTTCACATTTGGTAGTGGTTACCACTCTGTTTCTATGTTCTGATAACTCTACTAGAAATCTTTGTGTATGTTGGCTATTCTCTCCACCCCCAATCCTGAAACAAGAGTGAAAGAGAGATCATTCACTATTTAAATAGGTAACGTTTTAGAGGTATGTTAGTTGTGAGATTTTGAGTTGTAGACAACAGAAATCAATTCTGGGTAGCTAATTTTTTTTAAAAAAGAAGATATTTGTTGAAAGAATATTGGGGCATCTCATGGAATCCAGGAAGCTGTTGAACTGTGACACTCAGGGACCAAGACCAAGAAATGGGACCACCCTGGAGACCTCTGCAAATCGTCCTCAGAGCCCCTCTGCCTTAAGCCTGATTCTGCTGCAAGGGCTCCCTGGCTTTGAACATCTCAGCCCAGAACTTTTAGTCTATCAGATGATTGGTCTGGTAAGGCCAGGAGCTGTCCCTGAATTAATTAGTAATAGGATATGGGTCCTGTTGGGCAGGTCTGGTTTTATGCCCAAAGATGGAGGTGAATTTGTGAGCTGGGCAGCCACTGCAAGAGGTATGTGGTTCTGCAGAATCAAATAACAATTCTATATCAACTGATCTACTCACTTTGTACCAAAGTGCATAGGTGGTGGGGCAGTGCCCATGGGTAGGGGATTTCTTTAAGAGTATTGCTTGTGTTTATCAGAATTTGAAATAATAAAGGGATGACCTCTTCCTTTTGAGTCGTCAAGTCCTTGTCTTTGCATGCATGCTCAGTCATGTCTGACTCTTTGTAGTCCTAGCACACCAGCCTCCTCTGTCTATGGGATTTTTTTAGGCAAGAATATTGGAATGAGTTGCCATTTCTTCCTCCAGGGGCTCTTCCTGACCCAGGGATCGAACCTGTATCTCCTGTGTCTCCTGCACTGCAGATGGATCCTTTACTCACAGAGCCATCAACAGTGACTGGCCACACTGGAGACTGGACTTGCTGATCCAGAAAGTTGGTCAGTACTGTTGCATTGTGTTAAGAAGAAGCCATCAGGACTCATGGCATTAGTTGTCTAAGAAGAAGTGTGCTATACCGGAGCACTTAGTATTCTACAAAAGACAAAAGCAAATGAACCTAAAAGGCACCCTCACTTCTGATAATCACATGAGGTAAAGAAGACCGGAGTCTGGAGCCTGGGTTGACCCACTGCTGTGAAAACTTTTCTGACACCTGACCTGTTCCTTTCCCAGCCCCACGCTTCCCTGGAGTGAGAAAATAGGTTAGAGATGATGATGGATGGGTTATAAAAATGGTCATAGTTCTTTACTCCCTCCCCTTCCCGAAGCTGCCCTTTGCCACGTGATCTTGCAGCTCCTTCCATCAATTACTGGAGTATGTTTCTCCACCACTTGAATCTGGCTGGTTGTGTGACTTGGTCTGGTTTTTAAATGGGAAGGCAGCAACATCTTGGACCAGCTCAAAGCCAGCTGACTCTTAAGTATGTGAGAGACCCAGATAAGATTAGAGTCAGACATGACTTAGTGACTGAACAACAAGATGGAAAGGTTCCTGGTTGGGGCTTTTAACTGAGAATAACAACTGAAATATGTTGAATGAACTTGTATCCTGGTCAGATTCAGAGATTTGAGGCATACAAATCTGTGGATCTCTTTGAAAATGTAAGTTCAGTTCCACCAGACAACTCTCCAGTCTTCAAGATGTATGACTCCTAAGAAGTCACAAAGGTAGAGAATAAGGTTGTTAGTCATCATTTGTCATGTCCACATGTCCAGATGGAGACAAATAGCTGCTTTCCTCCAGCCAATCAGCTCTATTTTTTTTCTCCTTTAATTTCAAGTTCGCTACGTATAGATATCTTGTCATCTATAAGACAGTGATCTCGTAAGTTCTAGGGGAAGAGAAGGTTGTTTCAAGCTGGGTTCTTGGAGGCCTTTAATTTCAAAGAAGTTTTTGTCCTGAAAACTCTGTTTTCTAAGTCTTTTTCACAGCCTGGACCCTTACCTACATTTGTTCTGAGTCACAGTTTGAAACATCCTTTGACCTGGTTTAATTTTTCCCTGTGTTTGTTGTAAAGGAAAGTGAGGTGCAAGACTTTGCCTTATCATCTGTCAACTATTGTCCTCTTTCTTTTCTTTTATCAGAGATGTCCTGTCTATGGGAAGTGAATTCAGGTTCTGAGTGTATCTTAGACTTCTCAAAGCCCTTGATGGCCATTGGTAGATTTCCACCAGTTCTTGCTGACTGACTACTAAGTAAAAGTCTCAGATTGGTAGACCTGGTGCCAGTTGGGGAAAATTAGGCACCAAAGTCTATAACCTTTGTAGGGGGTGAGAGAAATTCCAAAACAGCCCCAACTATCAGAATCCCAGAGTAGGAATGTTCTGGGCCAGGTGGAGCACGATTTAGATTAGAAAATGATCAGAATTTGTCCAACATGCAAGTACCAAAGGGACTGACATAAACCCCATACGTGGGTCAAGTCATTGCCCTTCTCAAAGCCCTTTGGGGTCTCTGCTCATCATTATGGAAGTCTTCCATCATCTGATGGCTATGGACAAGGCTCTGGGTCCCCGCTTTGCTCATTGTGTATATTTATTACCTAGCAGAGTGCCTTACACACAGCATGTGCTCAACAAGTGCTCGTTGGGGGAATAAATGGTCAGTCAAGACCCATTTAGTCCCATCTCCTACAACTCCCTCTGTCTAAACATGGTCCACAAAACATAACATATCACTTGATTAAAGATGATGGAAAAAGTGGCAAAGGTGGGTACTGATCACATATTCCCACAACCAACGGAAGGCTCATTTGGGACCTGGAAGTCTTCCTTAAGTGATCAGAATGACATCAGCAGCATCAATATTGAGATGATGTCAGTATTAAGTAAACACTATTCCAAAGTTCAAATGCCAAGTAACATGCAGCAAAAATTTAACAGTTATTTGTAGTTCTTCAGACCAACCCCAAATTTTGGATCTTTAACACAATTATCCAAAAATTTCACTGAAAATAATGGACGTGATGGCAAAAAAGGAATGTATTGCTTTACCACCAGATTTTATTAGCAGTAAGATTCAGTATTCACACGGCTGCAGTTCCTAACACGGGTTGAGGGTGAGCAGAACCTCTTCCCTCACAGTGTCTTGGCTACAGAAGTCAAACCTGGGGAGAGAAAACAACACGTCAGCTCTTCCGGGCACACAGCTGGTGTGTCCCCTGTGATGACAGCCTCTTCTCTGCCGTCAGTCTGAGTGTGACACCTTGTGTCTGAGACTAGATACTGGCTGAGGGAATACCTCTTGGGTATAAAGGACCGCATTTTCCTTTCCAGTTTTATGCCGTGACTATGCAATAGCAGACAGAAAAGATATTATTGGACTCTCAAAGGACAGGGAAGATCCACCAGTCACATCCCCGGAGCACCTACTAAATATGGCATGTTGTCAATGAATGCAGTGAGGAATAAGAGGGTTGGCAGCATGACAAGAAATCAGCCAGAGTTTTTTTAAAAAGGAAAAAGAAAGAAGCCAGAGTAAAAATCCTGAGGTCCTGGTGTTATGTTGGCTGGGTGTTCTTATTTTAATTCAATATTCAACTGAAATGATAATTTTACTCATTAAGACTGAATGATACTTAGGAGGCACATTTTCTTACTGGGGTGGATTGCCATGCCCTCCTCCAGAGGATTTTCCCATCCCAGGGATCGAACCCAAGTCTCCTGCATTGCAGGCAGATTCTTTACCATCTGAACCACCAGGGAAGTCCAACAAAATACATAAGCATATGTAAATGCCTGAGGCATGAAAAATGCTCAGAAAAGACTCTTTTCTCTTCATCTTCATTCTCTTCCCTGTAATTTAATGGCTAGCAGATGTGCAAATAGCAAATTAAAGGTTAGAAACTAATCTCAAAAGGGTCACAAGAAACGAAGAACACAAGAACACAAGAACACAAGAACACAAGAACACAAGAACACAAGTTGAATTGAATTTGTTTTGAGGTAGTGAAGAATTTGCTGAAGTCAGATTTCCTGCCCTGAATTGTGGCTTTGAGACTTCACTAAATTATCTGTAAAACGGGAATGTTAGTAGCACTTAGCTCCTATTACCACCATCAAGAGCATAAACATAAGCATTATTTGGAAGTGTTTCTCCTGTCCTTTGCAGTCTCTCCTTCCCATCCTAGTCTACTCACGGTCTTGGGTAGTTTGCTCACATATGTGAGATGATCAGCAGTCTGCTGAGTATTTAAGGAGATTTTCCAGCTCTCTGAGATTAGCTTTCTCCTTGCTTGTCCTCAGTCCTATGAAATCTACTTGTCTTGGATGTTCTGGTTTCTCAGATCTGTTTCTTCAGGTCAGGTAGTGGGCTCTGCCTGAATTTTCCTCTTTGTGGGACATCCTGGTTACTCTCTTAAGGCTGTTAAGCCAGGACAATTTCAAGACTACATTATTTGTTTATCATCTCTCAGCAATCGCTTTCCTTTGTTGCCTAATGTTCAGTGTCCTAAAAACTGTGGTTTAATATATTTTGTCTGAATTTCTGCCTGTTTCAGTGGGAAGGTAAATCTGGTCTCTTGTGTCTCCATCTTTGCCAGAAGCAAAAGCTCCTCATTGGACTTACAGGAGGACTGAAGGATATGAAGGAAGAAGCCGCATAGCTCTGTACCTCGGAATCGGGCTTTATACTCAATACACTGGGCTGATATTAGTACTTTTATGAGTATCGTCATCCTCAACTCACTGTTTCTGGTGATTCACTACGGTAGATGTCCTTTGATTCACTCACACTTCACTCTTGATTAGAACCAACGGTTGATTTTTGTCTTCACTAAAAGGGCCAACAATACAGGACAACCTATTTGTGTTCTTTGATACATTGCATGTTTTCCTGGTAATTGAAGTGGCGATTTGGTGAATCCAGGAAGTTTGGGGAAGATATACATATTAAGCACACCCATAGCACAAAGCACAACTGCTAGATGAAACCAATCTTTTCACATTAGGATCATGAAACAAGATTCTCAAACTAACACTTAATTTGTATTAGATCACACAATGAAAGTGAAAGCCGCTCAGCAGTGTCTGACTCTTTGTGATCTGTATAGTCTATGGGATTCTCCCAGCCAGAATACTGGAGTTGGTAGCTGTTTCCTTCCCCACCGGGGATCGAACCCAGGTCTCCTGCATTGCAGGCAGATTCTTCTGAGCTACCAGAGAAGCCCAGACAGTCATTCACAAATCTATTAAAGTTGTTTTCCTAAAGTTCTACACTTTCTCCCAAAGAAATAAAAGGGGTTAGGAAGCAGCTATTGCTGAGACAGAGAAGAACCACTGCAGGCTATTTAACTTAAAGTTGTTTTTCAGTGGGAGTAGAATTATGAATGTGACAATGCTTCCAATCTCTTTGGATTTATATTACTTACACTTGTCCATCATTTGTTTCCACACTGATCTTGGATGCTCCCACTTTGGGTAGAGTTGGGTTGATCACATTGTTGTACCAAAGAAATTTAACCTTTGCAAAACTCCAACATCCACATCTGAGTCAAATTCGTTGGATTCAGTACTGTCTGGTTTGAGAGTACCGCTTGGGAGTGAAGTTAAACACACGCATGAACATACATAAATATACATACATATGTATAAAACCAGCTTACAATGTATCTCTAGTAAGATGATTGATAGTACATTTGTCAGTCTAATGGTTAAATAAACATAGACATGCATGCTCAGTCAGTGGTGGTTCATTTGCCACCAATAACTCATGTTACTTTAAAGTCAGCCTTACTGTGATAAAACTTCAAACAGAATCCCCCACAATTTAATAAATGATAACATCATGATGTCATCCTTTTCCAGTTGTTTCATGGGTAGAATAATTATTTAGTGATTATAAATCAGATGCCATACATCAAAATAAATAACTGTGGTTTTCTCAGGAAATAGTAAGGAAAAATGTAGGAAGAGAATTCTAAAACATATTAAGGTACAAGGGTGAAATAATATCTTCCTTTTAATGACACATGGCAGTTCTATAATTCTGAAGGGGTTCAGAGTAAGTCTCTCCAGACTGCCACTGCGGCAGCTGGACTATTTTGAGCTGAAGAAAACCAAGATTCGTCAGATTCAAGAATAACTTCTACTTTTCCCTTACCCGCCTAAAAGAATTTAGGTAGAAGGCCTGGCTCAGGAAGAGAAATATCACCTGAGACAAGTGTAAGAAAACGCCTCGGGAAGAAAAAGCCACCTCTAGGGACCGTTGATGAAAGCCTTTATTGGGCGGTGGCTTTCGGGAAGAACTCCCGGGGGCGGGTGAGCAAAGAGACAAAGGGAGTCTGCAAGATATGCAAGATGGGGCGAGGTTTTTATAGACAGGACAGGCGTTCAAGCCAGGTCTCCCCATATAGGGGAAAAAGCGCGGGCTACAGCGGTGGTTGGTGTCCAAGGGCTCGGTGTCGGCACCTGGTTGGGCCAGGATACAGGGGTTGGTCCCGGAAGTCTGGTCTGCTCTCGGTTCTTGTTTGGGCATTGGCCAACTGCCGGTGTTGGCCTGATGTCTTTTTGTGGTCATGTGTCTATGTCGGCTGGCCCGACCTTTCAATAAGTACAAGGAATATGGCCTGGGTGTGACAAGCTGGCATGGAGCTCCGTGGGCCTGGAGATCCAAATTCCTCTCCATGTCCTGTCGTCTCTGCCTGGCACAGCAAACCTTTGTTCACCAAATATTTGGTCTTCCCATCTTCCTGTCTCCCCTTTCAAGTCCCAGACCCCTGCTCCCTTCTCCTTAGCTCAGAGTGGCATATAAACTTCAACTGTTTGATTGCAAGTCTCATTTTACAGGAGCCCCATATGTACATTATTAAATTAGCTTTTCTCCTGTTATCTGTCCTATATTAATTTTATTACTAGACTAGCCAAAGAGCCAAGAAAGGTAAAGCAAAAAACTTTCTTTCCCTGCATTCCCATGTGGTAATGAATAAGCTCTTATGTCCATGACATACATTATATGTGTGAAGGATTCCAACATTTAAGGAGCTTAGAGTTTACTTACTTGAAAATTTCATACTGCTTAGAGTTTCCTTTATCTCCGAACAAAGAAACTAGGATGTGTCCTGTAACTCTCTTTCCAGACAGTGTGACGTCCACCTTATACCTCCAACCTGCAAAGGGGAAATATTTGCAAAATATCAACTTTTAGAAAAATTGCTCCAAAAACAGGATTCCATTACTGCTGAATTTTGAATAATTTTTGTCTGGTTTTGGTAGTTCTAATCACATAGTGATGGATATTCCTTTAACTAAATGTTCAGAGGGATAACAATAGGGGGTGGGGGAAGAACACAGACTCTTCCCAAGGTCAAAAGATTTCACGCCAAGGGACTAAGTATTTTGCTTTCAACTTTTTTAACCTAACAATGTATTCTGGATCTTATAAGAACTTTATATTAAAAGATAATGTGATATTTTCATCAGTTTATTTCATTTTTATAGATCACATTAGTTTAGAGTACTATCATCTTTTGGTCTAAATAACCTACATTTATCTCAAATATTCTATAAGTCAACTTTTCATCATCACTGGAATTGTATTGAATCACTGCAGATGGTGACTGCAGCCATGAAATTAAAAGACACTTACTCCTTGGAAGAAAAGTTACAACCAACCTAGATGGCATATTCAAAAGCAGAGACATTACTTTGGCAACAAAGGTCCGTCTAGTCAAGGCTATGATTTTTCCAGTGGTCATGTATGGATGTGAGAGTTGGACTGTGAAGAATTCTCCAACACCACAGTTCAAAAACATCAGTTCTTCGGTGCTCAGCCTTCTTCACAGTCCAACTCTCACATCCACACATGACCACTGGAAAAACCATAGCCTTGACTAGACAGACCTTTGTTGCCAAAGTAATGTCTCTGCTTTTGAATATGCCATCTAGGTTGGTCGTAACTTTCCTTCATAGTGAATTGCCATTTTTGCCATTTAGAGCTACCCTGGGCCAAATTAGGAAGGTGATAAAATCTAGCTTTAGTTTTTATTATGCAGTTACCCCTATTAACTCCCATACAAATAGTTTTTTCCCTCTGCTACCCCAGAAAAGAAACCCAGGGTCTGTCCCCAAGCCTCACCATTCCTACGTCCTCTGATTTCCATCACCCATGGAATCTACAGTCCTGATATCTCTTGAATCTGTCACCTCCTTTCCATTTCCATAACCTCTGCTATCTCTCTCATGGGTTACTTTTCTGTTTGTAAAAAAAAACCTCGTAATTTTGCACAGTTAAACTTTTAACAGAGTATGAAGAGGCTGGAGCAGAAGAAGCTTCCTAAATTCAGCACCAGTATCAATTGTGGAGAAATTTATTTTTGTATCAGTTGATATCGTGCATGCATGCCTGCTCAATTGCTCAGTTGTGTCTGACTCTTTGCCACTCCATGGACTGTAGCCCACCAGGCTCCTCCATCCATGGGATTTCCCAGGCAAGAATACTGGAGTGCGTTGCCGTTTCCTCCCTGCAGGAGACTTTCCCGACCCAGGGGTTGAACCCGCGTCTCTTATGTCTCCTGCACTGGCAGGTGGATTCTTTGCCATTGTGCCACCTAGGATCAGGCTCTAAATTCCGTTCTGCCCCTCAAATTTAGCCATGTTTACAGTAAGCATGGCATTAAACTGTTTTTTTCCATTTTGGAGAGGAGTGTTTAAAACTTTTGTACAGAAAAGCAACTTCATACATTTCCACTGGACATGATAAAATACATAGTATTGAGAATTTGAGACAAATAAAATAGAAACTTACGGGCAAAATTGCTGGCATCACCGGTGTTTAGATAAAATACCTGGCCCTCTGATTTTGTTTTCCCAGGAAATCTGTCAGCATAATGACCCATCTGGGGGCAGCCTTCACTTGGACAGGGGAAGCACTTGTTCTAAAAAATATAAGCAAATGGTGAACAAGGATACTCTTTTAAAAATAGTGTATGATCTTATTCTATGTATTGTTGAATTCTCAGATACTCTAATCCCAATCCTGTTCTGATAGTAACAGAAGATTTTAACAATGTCTCAACAAAGGTTAAAAGTGAGTCTCATTATTTACAAGAATAAATCAGCTATTTCACTGTTAAATAACACGATATTAAGAAAAAATTATAGAAGTCACTTAAGATTATACATATATATACATATATATATATGTGTGTGTGTATATATATATGTATATATATTTAACCTTTTCTCTTTTGCTTCTCTTAAGTTGCTCCAGTTGCCCCAAGACACCCCTCTTGTTTTAGGTAGTCAGAATTTATTTTAGAAAAGTTGAAAAAGAAAGAGCAAGGTGATAGTCAGCTTCTGATATACAAAATATAATCCACTGGGATGACAACAGACTTAAAAGTCATTTTTCTCAATTTCCTTAGTTGCCACTTTTAGCATACGAAGGTCTGAAAGATTCAAATCTCAGAATCTTCCCAGTGTAAAGGGAACTTGTTCTGGTTGGTTATTAAGACTTAGCCATGAGGTGAGGGTCTGAAGAAGATTATATCATACGGGAAAATGTCCTTTCTTTTTGGATCAAGAAATGATGGGAAGAAAAGAGGGACAAAAATGATCAGAGGGGAGGGAGACAGGTAGAGAGACACAGAAATTCCTACTATGAAAGGGCAAGGCTGCCCCACAGAAGAGGCAAGTGGTGAACTCCTGAATCAATGGACCAGATGGGGACTGGGCCAAATCTCAAGGTCTGCATCTAGCAAAAGCTAAGGGGAAATGGAGTCAGCCAGGAAGAAATACCCAACCTGCAAGAGTGGACCTGCCCAGACATCACCTGCAGATGGCAGAGGTGAGCCCATCAAGGTGGTGAATCCCCAAGTCTTCCTTTCTGACCCTTCACACACACACACACCGCCGCCGCCACCACCACCAAGATCATCCTGCCCAATACCAGCTTGGAGATAGGTGGCCCAAAGGCTGAGAAATCTGCGAAACTGAAAATGCTTTCCTATAAAAGTGTCTGAGCATTGCCTAAAAGGACTGTTTATATTATTGAATCCAGTTAAGTTTTAACTGGATGAAATTTAAAGCTTCTGTGTTGTTTTCCCCATTACCTAGAAAATGGGGGTTTGGGAAAAAAATAAAAAAGGAGCTAGGATGTTTTTGGTGTACTTGCAAGCTATATTGTGAATAAAATATGTACCCATCTCCTTTCCCTTACACGTAAGAGCTAACATTTGTTGAGTGCTAATTATTATACCTTAGGTTCTAGGCTAAGTAATTAGAACATGTTATCTCATTAATTCCTCCTATCAAATATATGGAATTTACCATTTTATTTACATTTTAAAATGAAGAAAATGATTTAGAGAAACTGAATGTTTTGCTCCAAATCATTCACCTTTTAACTGTGGAACTAGGAATCAGATCCTCTCTCTTCACTGCTAAAGTATATCTGCTTGATAATTATAACTTCACCTGGCATGTTACTTGAAAATTTACATATTTAAATATGTACAAATGCATAGTAAATATTGTACATAGTAAATACGTATATGTGGTACATATTAAATAACACACGGTATACATTTTCACTTGAAAAAAATTATAGTGAAAGGAAAAGCAATAGTTAAAAAAAAAGGCAATTGATATGTTATATTCAACATCAGGGCTTCCCAAGCGGCGCTAGTGGTAAGAAACCTGCCTGCCAATGCAGGACACAAAAGAAACATAGTTCCATCCCTGGGTTGGGAAGATCTACTGAAGAAGGGCGTGGCAACCCACTCCAGTATCCTTGCCTGCAGAATCCCATTGACAGAGGAGCTTGGCGGGCTACAGTCTATACAGTTGCAAAGACTTGGACACGACTGAAGCGCCTTAGCACACAGGCACACATTCAAGATCAGACTTAAGGATCCTAACTGAGATATCCAGAGGTTACCAAAAAAGATGACCAAAAAAAAATCTGGGCAATTATGCGATTGCACAGAAATGTCCACATGCCCACAATCCTATTCCTTTGTAAGGTTAACATTTAAGACAACTTTTCCATGGTCATCAGTGTCCTGCAGCCATAGCTCAGGTTTCCAGAGAAACTTTTTGCGCTTCAAATTATTTCCAAAGCAAGTTTTTACATTTACCCAACATACACAGAAGTGATAAAGAACAAGGTGGACACAGGCATTTCAGTTTACAAGTTCATTTCTCTAAAGTTCTCCCTTGCCTTATCACTATTAGAATAAACATGTATGATTGAAAGCATAAATAAGGTATCAGTCATATAGTAACATTCGCTGAGTGCATACTGTGTGCGGTGAACCACACCAGTCATGAGAAGCAATGGTCACAAAATCCTTCAGGTGTGAGAAACGATGTACTTACTGCGCTGAAAGCACTATAAGAGGCACAAGGAAATCCGGCAAAGCCATCAGGGTTGAGGATGCTGTCAGCGTAATACTTGTAGCTTCTTAAGTGATTACAGGCCACAAAGTCACGCGTTCCTTTGAAATCAGACATGATTACACTTCAGAGACAGATGTTATTTTTCCAAGTTAATGTCATATTTGGAACATAGTTGTTGAATAGGTTTCTCTAATTAGTGCAAACTCCTGGCAGTCACAGAACAAAATCATTTACGAAGAGTTGTTATCATTTGAGATGTAATCAGAAGTTCAGATTATAATAGTGATGCCACAGATTAATGAAATGGAAAAATAACTCTAGGAAGAAAAGATCCGTCCGTATACATACAGGTATAATTTAGTAATGTTTTCCCTGAGTTAGATTCTTGGAAAGGTGAATACAAGTGCTTTTTCTTTCCTGTAGTCTGCTCATGTCCACTTCCCTCGATGAAAATGTGTATCATGGGGATACGACAAAAAGTCCTTGGTTATAGAAAACGTGACACCAGTACCATATCAAAATATGTAGCATGTTTACCAGAAGAAAACACAGATTCTGCCCCAAGGAAATCTCCTTATGTACATAATAAATAGGTTTACCTTCCCAGATCCCATCGATGTCAACAATCTGAGACAGAGCATTCTTCTGACATCCAGGCATTTCTTTTCCTCCATTTGGGAAGAAATCTAGGTGGCCCACAACTTGGCTCATTCCAAACCCTGAGAAATTTTAAAATATGGGAAAGTTGATGTCAACATACAGACTCAAAACACTCTAAAATGCTTATGTGTACATTCAAAACGCACTCCAGGAGGATGAATTGAGGGACTCACCCAGGTTGGGGATCATTGGGGCAGCGTCTGTGTGAATTACATCCACAAACTGGGCATCGCTGGGGTCCAATCGGACCAGTTCAGGTGTGCCCTCAAAGTAAGGCTCCGCTGGATCCAACCCTAAAACAGACAGGATGTGTCATGTCAGTGTCTTATCCGTGGACAGACATGTTTGCCTCTCTCACTAGTAACACACCTGAGTGCAAGAGCAGGTGGTAATCACGAGTAGGGCGTGCAAAGAGATAAGTCAGTTCTTCTGAAAAATACCCTTTTCTGAAAGGAAATCTATGTCTAATTTACCATTTGCTTTAAAGTGAATCTTCCTTGAGCCGTGGAATATTCGTGGATACTTAGTCACTGGGTCAGTTCGGTCACTAGCTCAGTTACAACGAAAGAGGTCAGACTCCGGAAGGTAGCACTGGACTCCTAAGAGATTTTCAGGCTAAAAGAGTTCCACCTACACTAACTCCCCAGAGGGCGAGGATCTTGGCATTCACAGTCACTGGGACCACAGATTGGCACAATGCCTGACTGAGCAGGTTCCACTGGTCATTAGTGGACTGTGAAAAGGAAAGTTCTCTCCAGCAAACTAAAGAGAAATATTCCAGGTGCCCTCACCAATCCAAATATAACCAACTTATCTGAAGTATTAAAAAAAGAGAATCAGGAGTTTGGGGACAGAGTCGGAAGATGCAAGAATAAGTAATCATTCCCTGAAATAGTCACCTCTCAGATCCAGGAAAGCAAAGTCTTTCTTAGAAAGTTACAAGGGTTTTGCAGGACCTGGGTATCCAATACACGATTCCACTGGCTAAATGCAACCAGTCTGAGATTGGTAAAATAATAGTTTTGATCTAACTAGCAGCTTGAGCTCTGGCAGCCCAGGCTCCCAGACCATCTGCCCCCACCACTTGGGTTGTGGTTGATGAGGATTGGAATAATTACCAATTACTGTGAAGCAGAATATAACTAATTATTACATTTTTGATCTCTTTGGGTTTAATTCTATTTATTCTATTATTTGTGCTATTTATTTTATTCACTAAACTCATCCTTTGTGAATATCTGACAAAGAGAAAATAGATATAAATAAGACCATCCGATGTTCTGAAGTCACGTTTTAGTCACATGTGAGTATTTATATGCTAAACAAGTCTCTGTAGAACAAAGATCAGTATTAACAAACAATTAATAAGGTCTCAGAACACACTCATAGAAGGAAATGGCACCCTACTCCAGTACTCTTGCCTGGAAAATCCCAAGGATGGAGGAGCCTGGTGGGATGCAGTCCATGGGGTCGCTAGGAGTCGGACACGACTGGGTGACTTCACTTTCACTTTTCACTTTCATGCACTGGAGAAGGAAATGGCAACCCACTCCAGTGTTCTTGCCTGGAGAATCCCAGGGGTGGGGGACCTGGTGGGCTGCAGTCTAAGGGGTCACACAGAGTCGGACACGACTGACGCAGCAGCAGCATCCGCCGCCGCAGAACACTCTGATTTCTCTGATCCTGTGACCTAATTCGGAAAATATAAAAACTTGTCTCCTCAGGTAAAAAAAGCAGGTCTCTCTGTCAAATTTCTATCCTTGTAGACCCCACATAGGCTTCACTTAGTCCAATTTTGCAGCTTTTACTGTTTTGACCTACCTGTGATACGTCCAATAGCCCCATTGGTCCTCCTTCCTGCCTCCCCAGCAGCGTGGGCACCCAGACTGTGCCCAATGACATGGACGTCGGAAAGTGAGTATGCAAATGATGACTGTTGAAAAGAAAACTCCTTCAGAATGTTTTCAAATTGGCAAAATTCAAGATGGGCAGAAAAGAGAGAGCTCTGAAAGCTCAACTTTTAAGAAGACATGCTGCCCCTTCAAAGCAATTAATTGTCAGGGATTCTCTTCATTTATAATAGAAAACGGCAATAGTTTAGTGCTTAAACTGGTGGAAATGGCACTCTCTTTTATTGTTTCACTACATAGAGGAAACTTTTGATGGTATGATGATGTGTTGTCCTGAGGTGAAGAAGCAAATATTTGGATTAGAAAATAATAATGATTCCTCAACATATGATGTTGGGAAAACTGGACAGTTACATGCAAAAGAATAAAACTGGACCACTTTCTTAAACCATACACAAAAGTAAACTCAAAATGGATTAAAACTTAAACGTAAGACCTGAAACCATAAAACACCCAGAAGAAGCATAGGAAATACATTCTTTGACATCCATCTTAGCAATATTTTTTGGATGTGTCAAAAGCAGGCAAAAGAAACAAAAGCAAAAATAAACGAATGGAACTAATCAAACCAAAACACTTTTTCATGGTGAAGGAAATCATCACAAACCAAGAAGGCAACTTATTAGACAGGAGAAGGTATTTGCAAATTATATATTCCTTAAGAGGTTGACATTCAAAATAGACAAAGAGCTCACATAACTCAATATAAAAACCCAAATAATCTGATTAAAAAATGAAGGGAGGACTTGAATAGACACTCTAAGTCGGACATACAGATGGCCAACAGACAGATGAAAAGACGTTCATCATTACTAATCATTTAGTTCAGTTCAGTTCAGTCGCTCAGTCGTGTCTGACTCTTTGCAACCCCATGGATTGCAGCATGCCAGGCCTTCCTGTCCCTCACCAAATCCAGGAGCTTACTCAAACTCCTGTCCATCAATTCAGTGATGCCATCCCACCATCTCATCCTCTGTTGTCCCCTTCTCCTGCCTTCAATCTTTCCCAGCATCAGGGTCTTTTCAAATGAGTCGGTTCTTCACATCCGGTGGCCAAAGTATTGGAATGTCAGCTTCAGCATCAGTTTTTCCAGTGAATATTCAGGACTGATTTCCTTTAGGATTGACTGGTTGGATCTCCTTGCAGTCCAAGGGACTCTCAAGGGTCTTCTCCAACACAGCAGTTCAAAAACATCAATTCTTTGGTGCTCAGCTTTCTCTAGTCCAACTCTCACATCCATACATGACCACTGGAAAAACCATAGCTTTAACTAGATGGACTTTGTTGGTAAAGTAATGTCTCTGCTTTTCAGTATGCTATCTAGGTTGGTCATAGCTTTTCTTCGAAGGAGCAAGCATCTTTTAATTTCATGGCTGCAGTCACCATCTACAGTGATTTTGGAGCCCCCAAAATAAAGTCTGTTTCCATTGTTCCCCATCTATTTGCCATGAAGTGATGGGACCAGATGCCATGATCTTCATTTTTGAATGCTGAGTTTTAAGCCAACTTTTTCATTCTCTTCTTTCACTTTAATGAAGAGGCTCTTTAGTTCTTTACTTTCTGCCATAAGGGTGGTGTCATCTGCATATTTGAGGTTATTAATATTTCTCCCAGCAATCTTGATTCCAGCTTGTGCTTCCTCCAGCCCAGTGTTTCTCATGATGTACTCTGCATATAAGTTAAATAAGCAGGGTGACGATATAAAGCCTTGACCTACTCCTTCCCCGATTTGGAACCAGTCTATTCCATGTCTAGTTCTAACTGTTGCTTCTTGGCCTGCATACAGATTTCTAAGGAGGAAGGTCAGGTGGTCTGCTATTTCCATCTCTTTCAGAATTTTCCACAGTTTATTGTAATCCACACAGTCAAAGGCTTTGGCATAGTCAATAAAGCAGAAGTAGATGTTTTTCTGGAACTCTCTTGCTTTTTTGATGATCCAACGGATGTTGACAATTTGATCTCTCGTTCCTCTATCTTTTCTAAATCCAGCCAGAACATCTGGAAGTTCATGGTTCATGTACTATTGAAGCCTGGCTTGGAGAATTTTGAGCATTACTTTGCTAGCGAGTGAGATGAGTTCAATTGTTTGGTACTGTGGCCACTTTTGACTGAAAAAGGTTACTAATCATTAGGGAAGTGCAAATCAAGACTACAGTGAGACAACACCTCATACTTGTCAGAACGGCTATTATCAAAAAGACAACAGATACTGAGTAAAGGGAATCCTCAAGTATGTCAGTGGCAATGTAAATTAATACAGCCACTATGGAAAATAGTATTGAGGTTCTTCAAAAAATTAAATACTATCATACGGTCCAGCAATTCCACTTCTGGGTATTGTTTCTAAGAAAATGAAAACATGAATTCCAAAAGATATATGCGTTCCTATGTTCACTGCAGAATGATTTACAATAGCCAGGCTATGGAAACAACCTAAGAGTCTATCAATAGGTGCATAAAGAAGATGTAGTTCAGACATACTGTGTTTCATTGAGCTTTGCTTTATTGTGTTTCACAGACACTGTGGTTGTTTTTTGTTTGTTTGTTTTTTACAAGCTAAAGGATTTTGGCAACTCTGCTTTGAACAAGTCTAACAGCACCATTTTTCCAACAGCATTTGTTCACTTTGTGTTTCTGTGTCACTTTTTGGTAATTGTCAGAATATTTCAAAATTTTTATTATTATAGTATTTCTTATGGCGATCAGTGACCTTTGATATTACTACTGTAATTGTTTTGGGGTGCCACAAACCACACACATGTGGATGGTGAATTTCATCAATAAATGTTCTGCTAGCTCCATGAGCCAGGCATTGCAATTCTATACATTGGCACATGAAATTAATGGAATATTGTGTGTCAACTTTACTTCAATTTTTTAAAAAGTAAAAGAAAAAAATTAAAGAAAGAAAAGAAAAGAATAATGAAAGCAATTACTTAAGCATTTTCAAGTTTCATATTTTCTAAGTTTTTAGTTAGCAAATCAGGTTAGCTTGTTACCACTGTACTTCTCTTCAAACAAACAAACAAAACCCCTAGTTTAATTATCATGTCAACTTGGCTTAATAACTGGTTATGTTAAAAGAACTAACAGTGGAATTCAGTAGATAGACCTTACCTGGTTGCTTGAATAATAGCACTTGAAATTAGTTTAATTTTAACTTAATGGTGATGAATTGATGAAGTTCAAATTGATTTAACTACTGAAGCTTAAATCAAGATTTTTTTTTTTGCATTTTTTTCTTCAATCAAGGAGAATGCAACTCTCAGTAGAAAAAATATTTTATCAGTTCTCATACATGCAGCAATTTTGAGGGGAAGAGAATTCAGACAGCCATGTGCATGGGCTTTTATATAACCCAGAGTTGGTTACCTTAAGAAATTCCACTAAATATGCCACCTCTGCACCCACAATCCGGATGTTCTGTGTGGCTTGAGTGTACCCTGTGCGGGAGCCGCCTTTCCAGTCCACACAGATGCAGTTCACACTTTCCACGCTAAACAGGTTCTAGTGGGAGGGACACAATAAATAGGTAATCAATTCAGGATCTTAACTAACTACTAACTAACACTCTTGAAGACTATGATCAATTCTCTTCTTGACCTACCTACACAAATCATGCTCGCTTTTTAACTCGAAGTCAGTAAACAAAACTTCTGTTACAGTTATGGAATACTTTTTAAAGCTTAACACTGGCTCTAAACTAGAGGTTTGGCCATAATGGGAAATGGATTCTTGGGATGGCTACACAACAGATGCATGGATGTTTGTTTCAGGGAAAAGTGTATAAAATGTGGTACAGTGGTTTGTCTTACTAGCACATCATCAACTTCACAAGACTACATTGTCTCGTACTAGAATGTACCCCAGGACATCACCTGTCTTGTGCACTGATGTATGCCCAGTGCCTTAGATAATTCCTGGAATATAGTAGGTATTCAATAAATATTTACTAAATAATGGAATAAGTGAAAGACTGTGTCAGGACTCTTTAAACAAAAATATTGAAGGCAAATGAATAGGCTCTTCCATGAAAGAAAGATAAATCTAAGTTTTTGTATGAATGTGTTTTATTGTACATCATTGAAGTTATGTCATGAAGTTATGTCACATAAAAATACAACCTTGCAGATATCTACTAGAAGTGAGGATCAGTGATAGTTTCATGAATGCTAGACCTGGCAGAAATTTTGTTTATCTGAGTATGTATTTATGCATATCCCCACTTTTTGCCAAGAAGAATTTGAGAATGAAGCAACCTTAGAATCCATCTCCAACTCTTTCATTTTACAGAGAGTAAAATCCAAAGAGGGGAATCAATTTGCTAGTGTCCAGGTTAGCTAAGGAGAGTCAGAACTGGAATTTAGGGCATTTGTTCTTCTAATTTAACCTACTCACTCCTCCATCTTGATGCCCAAAGCCAATCAAATGCAAGAAAAACACAGCTGCCTTTGGGATGTCAAAAATAAACTATACATATATCTGAAAATCTACATACCTTTGGAGCTGAGAATCGTAAACATCTTTTCTTCACTGTAGTATATAAATCTATTTTTACCCTCCCTCCTCCCCCAGCTCAATAATCAACTATAAAGTATTTTAGAAGACAAGTTGTGGCCTTACTGATTATTTCTAATCTTAACTGTCTTCAGGATCAGTCAAAACTCTCGGAGTTAATTCAGCCTTTAACTTGAGTCATAGGCAGGCCTGAAATAAGACCTCTAAAGAAAAGACTGCATCTTGGTGCCACAGTTGGCCACAAAAGCTTGATGAAGAAATGAATCAACAATAATGTTCCTCCAGCACTAGCAGTTACTCAGAAAATGTACTCTGTTTGATTTTCTGTCGTTTAATTCTTCATTATCACAGGGCACATAGCCAAAGGCAAATTCAAGAAAATAGGATCACTACTGTTGAAACAACAGGAGCCAGGAATGAAAATCCACACAAATTATCAAGCTATTGCTACCATAGGAGATCAACGAGTAGCAAGTGAAAATCACAGGAAAATAATTAGTTTGGGAAAAATGAGTTATCTTATTTCTTTACACAGAAATCAAAGCCTATTGAAGAAATGAATAGGAAATGAAATGAAATGAAATGCAACAAATGCTGCATCAGTATGGCAGCATCTACTGTGAAAATTTTGAAATATCTTGGTATCAGTTACTAAATAATCATTACTTAGAGCCACCACATGCCTGCCAGCTTTGCTGGTCTGACCTCCACCCTGTGTCACCTCCTGGACCTCCTCTGGGAACCCCAGGCCCAGTGAGGTCAGAGGATACTCCAACCTCCTGCTGACAGGACTCTGTCCTGACTGGGTGGGGCCTTGCCTTCTATGTTGTTAATTATCACTCTGGAAACAAACTTCATTAAGAGATTTACAGTCCCACCTTGCAAATACTCTGCAGCCAGTTTTCATCTCCCTTGTCTGTGAATCCATGAATAACAAAGCGGGTTTTTCGATTTGTTTTGAAATTGAGTTTGCGATGATTGATGCATCTGCAACAATTTCCTGTTTGGGGGAGAAAAACGTTTAACGTCAAGTTTCTGAGAGTATCCGGTAGGACTGCCTGTACGAGGAGGGAAGTGGCAGGTGGGAGAAGAATACTGAGTCTCAGGGTCCTTGGGAGTAAAGAGTCTCTCATTACAGCCAAGCTATTTCCAAACATTACCAAGGCACTACTTTTCAGATGTCATAAAATTTTTGCATTTGATCTACTTGGGTAATGTGTCTGCTATAATATTGGACGCAGAGGACGAGATGATTAGATAGCATCATGGACTCAATGGACATGAATTTGAGCAAACTCCGGGAGGTGGTGAAGGACAGGGAGCCTGGTGTGCTGCAGTCCATGAGATCACAAAGAGTTGGACATGACTTAGAGACTGAACAACAGCAACGCAATACTGGTGGTGGGGTCTTGTCTTTGACCAATTGAAAACTACATATATATGTATTTTACAGATACAAAATATGTTGGGAGATTACACACAACATCTGGAGATTATATATAATAACCATTTTTAGAATATTGTATTAAATGCACCATAGAGGAATGGATACTTTAAACAAGTTATCAAACAAGACTTTAATAAACAAGTTAGATGAAACAACACTTAAACTCTCTGCCCTAAAAATCTCCACTGTGTGACCTGTTCTTTTTAGAAGACAAAATTCTGTATCCTTATTACATTAAACAGATGAAACTTAGTTCTGAAAACAATGAGCATTCTTACTTGAAAGTTGTTTGGGTTCTCATTAGTGTATAGGAGGAAGCGAGTGTTGACTTCTTCTGGAGACCAAGGCAATACTTTGAGGGGTCTTTCTATAATTCCTGCCCAGGGGGAATCATCACTGAAGCAGCCAAGTCTATCGTAGCAGACTTCTTTTCCTGCAACCACACAGCAGTGTTAGTTTCACCAGAATGCTCTTTTAATGGTCTCCCTGCCAGTGTTTGAGTTAAATTACTTTTTGTGACATGTTTTCTTCCTCCACATCCTCAGATACCTTCTTATCCACACACTCACAAAACTACTTCAACACCCAACATCCCATCTAAGGATGCTGCTGTTTCTCATTTCTACCATGTAGGACCGCCTCACTCCCCTTCTGTTCCTGTCCAGTCCCATGCTGGGCTTGGATTAAGACTCTCAACTCAGATGTCTTCTTTGGGCCTCCAGTGCCCAAGAAAGGAGTGGCTTTGTGTCCCCAGGCCTTGGAGTAGGGGATGAAATGCTTACCTTCTTTCAACCATCTTCTGACTTTGGGTTTGGGGTTGAGAGCTTAAGTTTCTTGCAAATGCCCAAGCTTTATATATCTACCTGAGTGAGTATTTAGGTCTCACCCTACTGGATATATTTAGGGGGCATCCTAAATTCTTGTGATGAAAAAGGCTGCTCACAAATAATCAAATATAAAGCCCATGGTGGGGCTTCCCTGGTGGCTCAGTGGTAAAGAATTCGCCTGCCAATTCAAGAGACACGGGTTCAATCCCTGATCCGGGAAGATCCCACATGCCATGGAGCAACTAAGCCCACACGCCACAACTACTGAGCCTGTGCTCTAGAGCCTGGGAGCCACAACTCCTGAGCCCATGTGCCACAACTACTGAAACCCTCATACTCTAGAACCCGTGCTCCACGAGAGAAGCCACGGCAATGAGAAGCCCACACGCCACAACTAGAGAGTAGCCCCCACTTGCCACAACTAGAGAAGAGTCAGTGCAGCAACAAAGACCCGACACAGCCACAAATTAATTAATTAATTTAATGAAAATACAAAGAAAGTCCATGGTTTGACACAGCTCTGCACTTGAATGTTAACCCATAAAAGAACAACACAAAGGAAGGGTTATCCAGAAGTTACACCATTAACAGTAGGAAAAGCAGTTGTTGTGGGGGCTGCATTCTTAAAAACTTACTATGTGCCAGGTACTAGGCAAGATGATTTACATGCATTATCATACCTATGTCTCACAATTATCTTACAGTAGGGGTGGTATTATATGCCCAGTTGACAGATGAAGATAGTGAAGCACAGAGAGGTTAAGAATTTTACTCAGGGAAATACAGTTGTGGCTGGTGGAACCCAGGTTCAAAGTCTACACATGACTCCAAGCTAGGATTGCTAAATTTAGAAAGGAAAATGCAAGTTAAATTGGAGTTTCAGATAACCAATACATTTTTATTGTAAAAATAACAACAAATTTCAATTCTACTTTTATAATGATAAATTTTATTATTTATATGACTGTGGCATATATTCTTGGTTTTATCTGAAATTCAATTTTAACAGGGTGTCTTAGCTTTTACCTAGCAGCCTTACTCCCAATACCTATGCTCCTAATCATGGATTTCTCCTACTCACTTATTCCTCATCCTCATAGTGGCTTGAATTCAGCTGTTGTAGCCTTTCTTTCAAGTATTGAGCAGTAAGTCTCTTCCAGCATGACATAAATATTTTTCTTACCTACGACCGCTCCCAGCAACAGTGAAAGTGTCCAGATTAGCAGCATCTAAATAAAAATTTAAAATATAACTGAGTTCACGTAAGTAAGTTTTTAAAGATTGGCATAATACAAGTCTGAATGGGTAAATTCGAATAAATTAGACAACAAGCTTCAGACTCACCGTGGCAGTTCTGTCGAGTTCTGCACACAACCAGATAGCACCTAGAGGTCCTTTTATAGGCAAATCTTATCTTTTTGAGCAGTGCCATGGAAAAGTGGCATGAGAAAAGAAGAGGTTCCAAGGATGTATTTCTAATTTTAGTCATCAATAAACCACGACTGATAAAGTAAAGTTTTCCACCGTAGTTTTTGAAAGATGAGAAAATGGTAGATATGAATAGTTCTGTTTTAATAGGATTATAATGTTTAGAATCATCATAAGTTCATTGTAGTGAAGTTTCTGGTCTGTCCCTTTCTTAGTTTACAGTTTTCTGGGCTAGTCTGTGGGTATGTGTGAAGCTAAATTGTTTCCACGGATTTGACAGCCATAGTCTTGACAACAAATACTAAGAGCTTACCAGCTCATGCAATTTCGTACAATCTTGCCTTACCCTCCAAAACAATGCAACAGAGGCAATTCTTCAAGAGATTTCATTTCTTTGGGGAAAGCTGTTGATATTTTATTTTGATAGTCCTATATTTTATTTTGATAGTCCATAGGACTAGTTTATTTCTCAACAATAACATGGAAGACAGAATAAATGAACTGATGAAAGAAACTGGGGTACTTCTAAGAACATAGAGATGAAATCAGTGACCCTGTCACCAAATGAAATTATCCATAAGAGAAAAACCAACTTGGAAGAAAGTGGTCTGGGAAATATAATATGGAAAACAAGTAGAATCTATCACCTAATCTATCATTGAGTGATAGATTGCTTAAAATTAATTTTAGAAAGACTGTGATAGGATACCATAATTTTAAGAGACCACAGCATTAGGCCTGACAGCATCACAGATATTGGTTGAATGATTTGAAATAGCCACGTTTGTAGGTCAAAAATGGTCAAATAGTCCAGTTCCCTGACAGAGTTTACAGATACAGAAAAAAATACAACACACACACACACACACACACACACACACAATGATTTGTGCATGAAGAAAATTCAGGAAAGTTGAACAAGGGAAATAAGAACACCAGGACAGAAGTTGCAAGGAAGGGATTCCATGGATGGGAGCCGTGGCAAAGTCCCACTGGATCCTTCTGGTCTCAGCATTTAATCCCATCCTTAGGGCCAATCCTGATGAGGTTGGTTTTCCTCTCCCCTCTGGAAACACTTCCCTTCAGAACTAGCCTCACATGATACCCATCGCAAGCAGCTGTGGATCAGAAACTCTGACCAGGCTGGGATTCTCTAGGCCATGTCACATCTCAGTATCTAGCCAGGTTGGCCTGAAACGGTCCCCCATTGAAAGAATGAGCAAACAAATGAGGGAATGAATACAAAAAACAATACAGCTTGAATCATTGCTATAGTAACAACTGCCTACACAAACTCACGTTAAAAACTGTGATTTTTAACTTAAAACAAGCAAACAAACCAAAAAAAAAAAAAGAGAGAGAGAGAGAGAGAGTGAGGTGGGGGAAACAAGGTTCACACTGGGGTTTCAGTTCAGTCAGTTGTATCTGACTCTTTGCAACCCCATGGACTTCAGCACGCCAGGCCTCCCTGTCCATCACCAACTCCTGGAGTTTACTCAAACTCATGTCCATTGAGTCGATGATGCCATCTGACCATCTCATCCTCTGTCGACCCCTTCTCCTCCTGCCTTCAAACTTTCCCAGCATCAGGGTCTTTTCAAATGAGTCAGCTCTTTGCATCAGGTAGCCAAAGTATTGGGGGTTTCAGCTTCATCATCAGTCCTTCCAATGAATATTCAGGACTGATTTCCTTTAGGATTGACTGGTTGGATCTCCTTGCAGTCCAAGGGACTCTCAAGAGTCTTCTCCAACACCACAGTTCAAAAGCATCAGTTCTTCGGTGCTCAGCTTTCTTTACACTGGAGTTTACTATAAAATAAAATACATTCCGTGTGAATTACCAAGTAATTCATACAGAATTTCTAAGTAGGCATTTTAGATAGTACAAATTTAATCCATAATTTAGGTGATCTTTGTTCAGTATAGATTGTAGACTTAGGAATAAAAGTCACTAAGTTCTGAAACAGAGACTAGAGTCCATGGAGAATATTTTTATGAACTGATATAAGCTCAAGTTTTGGAGTGTTTTGGGAAGAGTCAGTTTCCAAAACTGTTATAAAAGCTAAGAAAGGAATTGTACATAATCAGCAGTCTATCATGTCTCATCCAGATGAATAACTTCCCTTAAATTCAATCTTGTAAAATTTTGTGAACCATAATGGTTCATTCATATCACAAATGTGCTATCTAGGAATGGCTGTTTATAGAGTTCATAGCAGAGATTGCTTGCCTCTTCCCCACAGAGAATAGAATTAAACCCTATTGCTCAATCTCTCTGTAGCAAGACGTGCCACAAGATCAACAGGCCAATAAGATGTGAGTACACAGATGTGTATCAGTTCTAGACCTGTTCATGAAGAACCTATACGTGACCCTCCATGCTCCTTCTTTTCCATGGCTTGATGCAGACAAGAACAGTGACCTTGAAGACTATGTGTGGAGCCACAAGCTGGAAGGAGCCTGGGTTCCCTGCTTAGAGGAAAGCTGCTCATCAATCACAAACATCCATTTTGAACTTTACATAAGCATGAAATAAATTCCTATTATGTTAAGCCACTGATATTTCAGGTTATGTCAATTAGCATTAACTTAACTAATGGAGATTATTTTATTGTACAATTTCTCCTACTTCCAAGAACAGCTTTGGTACCAAACATTGAATGTGTGTGTGTTCAGTCACTTCAGTCGTGTCCGACTCTTTGTGACCCCATGGACTGTAGCCTACCAGGCTCCTCTGTCCATGGGACTTTTCATCCTGGGCTTCAAACTTTACCATGAGATTTGGATGCAAATATTAAGCAAAACATTAATAATTTGACAGATTATTTTCCAATTCTTGGTTTTAAAAACTCCTTTCTTCCTAAATTATAAAAATTAAATACTCTTCACTCCTTTTTTTGTAGAATTTTAATTTTAATGGACATTTTTCAGTTCAGACCCTGAGGGTGACCATTGTTTTCAAAGGCAATCTGAAGCCAAATGGTATCTCAAGTTTTAGGAAAAGTTCAACCAGTGTTGCCTGGGTCCCCAGATGCAATTTATGTGTAGTTAGAGCAATTTGGTGTGCTGGATACAGAGGAAATTCTCAAACATCATAGGTAGGTGGCTTGGAGATATCACCCGAACTCTGCTCTCCATCAGCTTTTGTTACTCCTGACATCTCAGGATTGCAAGCTACAGGGTGGGCCCTGGGAAGGGCTGACAGAGCCATAGTAGTCCTTCCCCAGGTACTGTATGGCACTGAAAGTGGACTTTAATTGAAAAATAATTCAAAACACTCCTTTCTCATAGATTCAGCAAAGCACTATATAACATTGATTGAGTTTTGACCCTCAACCTTGGACATTTAAATATAAAAAGTCTAAACTTAGAAGTTTCTAAGCCAGTAACTATGTTTGCAGAGGAGTTAAATATTGACATATTAATATGTTTAGGCTCTGATTCTGGCAACCTCGTGATACCAAATTCCAGATGAGGGAAAGAAAGACCCTGGGACACCTGTGTGGCCAGATAAACCAGCATGTTAGCCAAACAGTCTTACTTACTTAACCTTCAGAGAGCCTGTCTGTCTTCCCTTATCTGGCTCCGCCCACCACCAAGGCCTTCAGCGGGATGGAGAGCACATCGGCCTGGGGGAGCCAGGCGCCCCCTGAACAGAAGGAGGCGGCAGTCAACTGGGGGTTACTGTGTCTAAACCTTCCGGAGCGTCTATCCTGCCAAATGTGAGGGGTTTCAGGTCCCCCAGACTCAGGGACTGAAATAATAGCTAACCCCCTCTGTTATGCATGAAGATGGTTTATGCTGTGAAAAAGAACAGGCATACTTAAAATCTTAGAGCGTAAGTTATTCAGTTTTACGTACTTCTAAAGTTTTTGTAGTTAATCTCCTGCAGAACCCTTGACACTTCAGCTGTTTTACTTATGAGGCTGGTGAGACTCAGAGGCTTGAAGCAAGCTTTCCAGGCTCGTGCCATTGGTAACCATCAGAGGTGTCAGGGACAATTTCTTTCCTCCAGCTCCAGATGACTTGTATAAATTCACAAAGGCCATGTTCCCTCCAGGACTGTGTTAGTCTAGAGTTGATATAAAAAATGGTCAGGAATGGGTACAGTAGGTGATGTTAAATGTGTATGTATATATTTGTGTATAAGACTGGGTATCTGTTTTCCAAAAGAAAATAACACATATTTTTTGGATAACTTGCTTTATTTGTATTTTTCTCCCTTACTGCTAATGCATCAAATGGCAATTTTTTTCCAATGGAAATAAAACCACTGTGATATTAAACATGATAATCATTTCTCTCCTGAACCATCACAGTAGTCTTCTAATTGCTTTCCTTGTCCCTAGAAGAACAGTGTATATCCTCTACACTGCCTGACAGTCAGGTTAAAAACACAGACTGGCCACACTGTTGTCCTTAAAACTTTAGCCTCCTTCTCTGCCCTGTCCTTTCTAGGTCAGCATGGCCTGATAGGAATATTGTATTGTAAGCCACATTTTGAAAAGTAAAAAGAAATAGGTGAATACATTTTAACAACTTAATCTAAAATATTCCAAATATTATCATTTCAACATGCGTCACATTTTAAGTGGCCACATATAGCTAGTGTCTGCTGTGTTCCTCACTACAACTAAGACTTTATAGATATGATTAGCTTCCCTGAGGTCTCCAACCTTGCTGCATACCCATTTGCACTATTTTCTAGCCACTCTGTACTCCTTTCAATACATGAGCTCTCAACAGGTTTTAATAGGATGCAGCTACAAGGTACTTAAAGAATGGAATAACAAGATTGAGCAGATGTCATTGAGCAGGAAGAAATAGCAAATTGGTAGAGAGATGCAATTCAACAGACTCAGAGGTCACAGCTTGGGTACTGAGAGCTATGATGAAAGAGGGACAAAAGAGAGATAACAAACAAAGGAAAAGAAAAATAAAGAAAATACGAAACTAATAATTTGTACAGAAATCTTTTTTTGTTCTATACCTGAGATGTTTTGGGAATCAAACAATTAGAAATGATCTGAGGAAACGGACAGAGGGCAGGCAAAGCCAGAGGCTGTCTCACCATGTTCATTTCATCTCTAACTTTTAAGGCTGGCAAAATGCACTTAAAAATTATAAGTGAGTGGATTTCTCTTTCAAGTCATGATGGAGCAGCTGGTCTCAGGATTGCTCTTTTACCATACATAATGAAAAGTTTGGGCAATTTAACAATAATTTGCAAAGACTGAACAATAGGTGGTGCAAGATTGTAATAAATGGGGTAAAAAGAAAAACAAATGAAGTGAGACTTTTGACACTCTAGCTATATGCCTGGAGGCATTTCCTGAACCTCAGCACAAGGAGGGAGGTTCCAGCTGGAGCAAGGCAGACTAATTGAGCTGAGGAGTAAAAGAACCGAGCTCACCGAGCCTAAAGTAGTCAGAAGGTGCAGAGCAAAGTATGGGGTGCAGGAAGCTATAAAGACGAAGAGTTTTCAGAAAATGGCATAGGGGTCCACTTGAATCTTGGATAATCTGGAAAATTCAGCTGTGGTCACAGGGCTGGAAAAGGTCAGTTTACATTCCAACTCCAAAGAAAGGCAATGAAGCCAGGGAAAAGGCTAATAGAGTTTTGCCAAGAGAACACACTGGTCATAGCAAACACCCTCTCCCAACAACACAAGAAAAGACTACACATGGGTATCACCAGATGATCAACACTGAAATCAGACTGATTATATTCTTTGCAGCCAAAGATGGAGAAGCTCTATACAGTCAGCAAAAACAAGACAGGGAGCTGACTGTGGCTCAGATCATGAATTCCTTATTGCCAAATTCAGACTTCAGTTGAAGAAAGTAGGGAAAACCACTAGACCATTCAAGTATGACCTAAATAAAATCCCTTATGATTATACAGTGGAAGTGAGAAATAGATTTAAGGGACTAGATCTGATAGAGTGAACTATGGACGGATGAACTATGGATGGATGAACTATGGACGGAGGTTAATGACATTGTACAGGAGACAGGGATCAAGACCATCCCCATGGAAAAAAAATGCAAAAAAGCAAAATGGCTGTCTGGGGAGGCCTTATAAATAGCTGTGAAGAGAAGAGAAGCAAAAAGCAAAGGAGAAAAGGAAAGATATAAGCATCTGAATGCAGAGTTCCAGAGAATAGCAAGGAGAGATAAGAAAGCCTTCCTCAGTGATCAGTGCAAGAAATAGAGGAAAACAACAGAATGGGGAAAACTAGAGATCTCTTCAAGAAAAATAGAGATACCAAGGGAACATTTCATGCAAATATGGGCTCAATAAAGGACAGAAATGGTCTGGACCTAACAGAAGCAGAAGATATTAAGAAGAGGAGGCAAGAATACACAGAAGAACTGTACAAAAAGGTCTTCACAACCCAGATAATCACAATGGTGTGATCACTCACCTAGAGCCAGACATCCTAGAATGTGAAGTCAAGTGGGCCTTAGAAAGCATCACTATGAACAAAGCTAGTGGAGGTGATGGAATTCCAGTGGAGCTATTTCAAATCCTGAAAGATGATGCTGTGAATGTGCTGCACTCAATAGGCCAGCAAATTTGGAAAACTCAGCCGTGGCCACAGGACTGGAAAAGATCAGTTTTCATTCCAATTCCAAAGAAAGGCAATGCCAAAGAATGCTCGAACTATCACACAATTGCATTCATCTCACACACTAGTAAAGAAATGCTCAAAATTCTCCAAGCCAGGCTTCAGCAATACATGAACCGTGAACTCCCTGATGTTCAAGCTGGTTATAGAAAAGGCAGAGGAACCAGAGATCAAATTGCCAACATCCGCTGGATCATAGAAAAAGCAAGAGAGTTCCAGAAAAACATCTACTTCTGTTTTATTGACTATGCCAAAGCCTTTGACTGACTGTGTGGATCACAATAAACTGGAAAATTCTGAAAGAGACGGGAATACCAGACCACCTAACCTGCCTCTTGAGAAATCTGTATCCAGGTCAGGAAGCAACAGTTAGAACTGGACATGGGACAACAGACTGGTTCCAAATAGGAAAAGGAGTATGTCAAGGCTGTATATTGTCACCTTGCTTATTTAACTTATATGCAGAGTACATCATGAGATACACTGGGCTGGAAGAAGCACAAGCTGGAATCAAGATTGCCAGGAGAAATATCAATAACCTCAGATATGCAGATGACACCACCCTTGTGGCAGAAAGTGAAGAGGAACTAAAAAGCCTCTTGATGAAAGTAAAAGAGGAGAGTGAAAAAGTTGGCTTAAAGCTCAACATTCAGAAAACAAAGATCATGGCATCCGGTCCCATCACTTCATGGGAAACAGATGGAGAAACAGTGGAAACAGTGTCAGACTCCAAAATCACTGCAGATGGTGACTGCAGCCATGAAATTAAAAGATGCTTACTCCTTGGAAGGAAAGTTATGACCAACCTAGATAGCATATTCAAAAGCAGAGACATTACTTTGCCGACTAAGTTCTGTCTAGTCAAGGCTATGGTTTTTCCAGTAGTCATATATGAATGTGAGAGTTGGACTGTGAAGAAGGCTGAGTGGTGAAGAATTGATTCTTTTGCACTGATGTGTTGGAGAAGACTCTTGAGAGTCCCTTGGACTGCAAGGAAATCCAACCAGTCCATTCTGAAGGAGATCAACTCTGGGATTTCTTTGGAAGGAATGATGCTAAAGCTGAAACTCCAGTACTTTGGCCACCTCATGCAAAGAGTTGACTCATTGGAAAAGACCCTGATGTCAGGAGGGATTAGGGGCAGGAGGAGAAGGGGACAACCGAGGATGAGATGGCTGGATGGCATCACAGACTCGATGGATGCGAGTCTGAGTGAACTCCGGGAGTTGGTGATGGACAGGGAGGCCTGGCTTGCTGTGATTCATGGGGTCACAAAGAGTCAGACACGACTTAGTGACTGACCTGAACTGAACTGAAAAAGAAAGTCTGACACTGTTTCCACTGTTTCCCCATGTATCTGCCATGAAGTGATGGGACCAGAAGCCATGATCTTCATTTTCTGAATGTTGAGTTTTAATCCAACTTTTTCACTCTCTACTTTTACTTTCATCAAGAGGCTTTTAGTTCCTCTTCACTTTCTGCCATAAAGGTGGTATCCTCTGCATATCTGAGGTTATTGATATTTCTCCCAGCAATGTTGATTCCAGCTTGTGCTTTTTCCAGCCCAGCATTTCTCATGATGTACTCTGCATAGAAGTTAGATAACCAGGGTGACAATATACAGACTTGACATACTCCTTTTCCTATTTGGAACCAGTCTGTTGTTCTGGTCCCATCACTTCATGGCAAATAGATGGGGAAACAATGGAAATAGTGACAGACTTTATCTTGCAGTCTCCAAAATCACTGCAGATGGTGACTACAGCCATGAAATTAAAAGATGCTTGCTCCTTGGAAGAAAAGCTATGACCAACCTAGACAGCATATTAAAAAGCAGAGACATTACTTTACCAACAAAGGCCATCTAGTCAAAGCTATGGTTTTTCCAGTGGTCATGTATGGATGTAAGAGTTGGACTATAGAGAAAGCTGAGCATCAAAGAATTGATGCTTTTGAACCGATGCATTGGAGAAGACTCTTGAGAATCCCCTGGACTGCAAGGAGATCCAACCAGTCCATCCTAATGGAAATCAGTCCTGAATATTCACTGGAAGAAATGATGCTGAAGCTGAAACTCCAATACTTTGGCCACCTGATGTGAAGAACCGACTCATTGGAAAAGAGCCTAATGTTGGGAAAGATTGAAGGCGGGAGGAGAAGGGGATGACAGAGATGAGATGGCTGGATGGCATCACTGGCACGATGGACATGAGTTTTAGTAGGCTCTGGGAGTTAGTGATGGACTTGGAAGCCTGGTGTGCTGCAGTCTATCGGGTCTCAAAGAGTGCCTAAACTTAAGTGATTAGGGAAAGATCAAGTGTTTGGGGGAAAATTTATAATCTGAACAACTGCTGCAGCTCACACACAATTGGGAAACATCTGGCCTAAGAAAGTAAGAGATTTAATTGAATGATCAAGCCATTCAATAGATAGCTTCCAAAAGGCCATGCCGTAGGAGGAGAGTTAACATAGCCCCAGAATAAAGGTTAATCCTAATCTAGCTTAACAGAACATAAGAACAAATTTCAAAAAGATTAGACTGATCTGCAAGTAAATTAACCGAGTCCTCCATTCAACTAAAAAGAAACATTAAACTCATAAAATTCTCTTTGGTAGAAGACAATAATATACTCAATAATATAAAATTAAATGACCAGCAATGATAAATTACTAGACATGCAAAGAAGCAGAAAAATATGACTTGCCAGTTAATAGGAAGAGATCCAGAATTAATGGAAATAATAAAATAGAAAATAAAAATTTAAAAAATGTCTATCATAACTTCCCAGGTGGTGCTAGTGGTAAAGAACCTGCCTACAAATGCAGGAGACATGGGTTTGATCTCTAAGTGGGGAAGATCCCTGGAGGAGGAAATGGCAACCCACTCCAGTATTCTTGCCTGGAAAATCCCATGGACAGAAGAACCTTGAGGGCCACAGTCCATAGGGTCACAAAGAGCTGGATACGACTAACACACACACACACACACACACACACACACACACACACACCATAAATATATTCAAGATCTAAAGGAAAACATGGACACATGAGTTAGGAATAGAAATTTTAACAATAGATGTAACAAAAGATTGCATATTACAGAGGAAAAGATCAGTAACCTGAAGCATGGCAATAGAAACTATTTTATGAGGTAGATAGAGAAGAAAAATTGAATAGAACCACAGTGACTGGTGAGAAAATAACAAGCATTTTAATATATACAAAATTGGAATCCTGGGGAAGATGCTAAATTAAATATTTGAAGATATAATGGCTGAAAATGTCTAACACTGACTTTTAAAAATGAATCCATACATACAAGAAACTCAACAATCCCCAAGCAGGATAAATCCAGTGAAAATCACACAGATGCACATCATAGAAAACTAATGAAATCTAATGGTCTTTGTATTTCAATTTCCCCATCTGTAAAATAGAGATGCTATAAAACTTACCTCACTGTGCTCCTGTGAGTAGATAAAGGAAAGCAGTAGAATGGGGCTTGGCATAGAGTAGACGATTTATTTATTATTGTTGTTATCATAGTTATTCTGATGAACTTTTCCTATTTTATTGGTGCTTCTATAAGACTTTGCAGAATTTGCTAACAATCTATTTTATTTTTTCTAATTAAACTCAATCTAGGCAAAAATATCTTACCTCTGATTAAAAATACATGCTTAACATATAATTTGATATTTTAATTGTGAAATGATACATCTTCACCAAGTCTTTTAATAAATATGTGTATTTTTATACTTGATTATGAGAAATAATTGACAAGTAATTGAAAGCACATAAGGAAAATCACAGTTAAGACAGTAAGAAATAATTAAGCCAATTATGTTTTCTTCATTTACAGGATGACTATAACTTTGTCTGGAGAGTGCTGAGCATGTTGCTAAAAAGTAAATACTTTAGATGAGACAGTCATTTGGATAACTTAAGTTATACTAAATATAGTTCAAAGTTAAATTAAATTCCACTTTCTCAAAAATATTCTTTCCTGGATAAGCAGTTATATAAAGAATTTCTTAAATGTATGAGAAAATTGTATGAGTCATAAAAATTACTGGAAATACTATCCTATTTTTTATGGGTGATACTCATTCCCTAGTCATCTCCATGTCATGACAAATACTTTTTTCAATTAAACATTACAGGAAGGGCAAGGATATCCTGCAAAACTCTCTGAGTTGAGAATGCTACTAGAATAACTACTTCTTAAATGTTTACACATCATAAGTTCTCTAGTGAAATCTTCCTTAATTATACATTAAAGACTATTTTCTTTTTTCCTAATTATTATCCTGGTCAGGATACACCAGTGGGATAGATTACTATCAATTGGATTATAATCAGGGGACTTAAATGTATTGCCTTTCCTACCCAGAGCTACAGGATGGACAGGCTGTGATTTGCCTGGTGGCCCTGTCTGTCCTCCTTTCAGCCCTCCCAGGACACTGGGAGCCAGGAGTCTCAGAACCTCAGAAGACAAGTGCCCACTTGCAGACAGCAAACTGCTTCAGAACGTGCCCAAATGAGTCAATAACAAAACAGCATATGCAGTGGAAACCTCTGGCACTTTGACTTGACAAGATAATCCGACAGTAATATCTAAGAGGAACAGTGGGATTTAGGTCCACTCAAGGGAAGATATAAAAGCATTCCAAATATTTTTAGCCATGTTTTTTTTTTCGTTTGTTTTTATAAAGAAAATAAGAGTACATCTAACTCTTAATGTAGTTGTCATGAGTCATTATCTTGCCCCTGTACTGTGAAAAGAAAGTTAAATTTATTGATGAGTCATTTAAGGTTCTTCTCATCAGAAACCAATTTAGGAACCCATTTAAAAACTAATAATGAAATAGTTACTTGGTGGTGGTTTAGTCGCTAAGTCATGTCCTACTCTTGGACGCCATGGACTGTAGCCCATCAGGCTCCTCCGTCCACAGGATTTTCCAGGCAAGAATATTATCGTGGGCTGCCATTTCCTTTTCCAGGGGATCTTCCTGACCCAGGGATTGAACCCAGGTCTCCCGCACTGCAGGCAGATTCTTTACCAACTGAGCTACCAGGGAAGCTCTAAAATAGTTACCCTGCCAGGAGCCAGCGTGAGGAATCCCGCCCATGGCAAAGGTCATGAGGAAGGAAGCCTGACAAAACGCAAGGGCGTGATCAGGCTTCAGGGGTTCCCCCTGGAATTTCCTGAGCATCCACCCTCCAAAACCAGAGTCTGCCTGCTTTACTGTGTTATGCTTTCCACCCACTCTTCTGACATTAACAGGGGGCTGTCCCCCCACCACCTTTTCTGGAAAAAGTTAATTTAGAGCTTTTAGATAATAAATCTCCTGGGCATAATAAGACTGTTTCAATCCAAAAACCCCTGTGATGGCTTTCTAGCCTGCCTGCCAGACTCTTACAGCTGCACATGTGATTGTTTGCGGCCTTCCCAACCTCGAGAGGCACAGGGAGCTTAAAACATCCTAGGAATGTAGGGGCTTCCGAGGAGTCAAAATCATTAGAATGGCACTGACTAAAGGTTTCATTTGTAGAGCCAATACTTGCTGCCAAATTTTCATATCTTTTATTTGTAGATATAGTTGATATATAGAAAAAATGGGTAGTAGACCTGGTATTAGCAACATTAGATCTTTGAGTTAAGTACTTTCTTTGTTATAACCCCCTGTACCTTTGTTCTACAGGAATGTAACTTTATTTAGTACTTTGAGGGTGATGCAGAGTAAGAAAAAAACACTTCTAGGGAAAAAGAGTTTTCTGGTTGATGGACATTCATCTAGGAAGAGAGCCATAAAAATGTTAACAGGCCTCTTGGCCAGAAGATAATATAAACCACCTGAGACCTTTGTATACAGGAAGGTACGCACAAAGAAAGCCTAGTCTTAGTGAGGGTCAGGACTGCTGCCCCTGCATAACTCTGCATATTCCATTATTTCTTTATGTACAACTTGGGGTATATAAGCTGATTTTGAAAATAAAGTAGTGAGTCTTACACCAATGCTGGGCTCCCCAGGTCGTTCTTTTCTCCCCTTTTCCAGCTGAATTCCCATCTGGAGCGTGGAGGCTTGCCAAGTCTACTTACTTGCCCTGGCTTCTAAGATCCACGTGAGAGGGAGCCCAAGGCGGGGCACCCTCCGTTATTCAAGTGGGCGCCAGTGGCCTAACATAGATGGTGCAAACCTCTTGTCTCTAGGTTTTATTAGTTTTCCGTGCAAACCAAGTTATTCAGCATCTTTTCTCCACTAAATTTCCTACTACACTATTCTTTCCTAATCTCTTTATATTTCTAATTAAATAGTCCTTTCCCAGACTCCGACTCTGTCCCCACTTCAATTCCGTGGATCCACCGGGGGGCTGGACCCTGGCACTTACCCCCCATGAAATTCAACTCTAAGATGATTTTCATATCTCTTTCTGGCAAGTTCAGTTTTTCATTTGCCCTTTGAGGCTCCTTTTAATACAACCAATTTGATATTTTAGATGGATTATATCAATCTGTTAAAGCTAAAACTAATAGTGGATTGAAACTCAGTATAAATACCAGATTAATTAATTAAATTGCTTTAGATATATTTATATCTTTTAAGCATAATTGACTGCAAATGAGGTCAAACTGGCTTCTGAATGAAGCTTAAAGATCATTGCCTTTCACAGTACTTTTCTGCTGAATTAAGGGAAGAATGTGTATAGGTTATCACACTTAATGCAACTGATTTAGAACAAATTCCTAAGGGAGGAACCTGTGGAACCTGGTAACAGGTCAGATTTTGTTTGTTTGTGTTTGTTTTTGACAAGGCATATTTTATAGCTAGAAGTGTCTGTGATTTTCCTTTGACAGTGTAAGCAAAAGGGGAAATGTCTTGGGAAAACACTTCATAGTGTTACCCGACTCCACAGTTACTTGGCCGACATCCACAAAAGATGCGCATTGGCCCCCACTGTCACTCTGTGAGACCCAAGTTCATGTTCTAGTGTACTTTCTTTCCAGTCAACACAGTCTTTCTTTCACCTGAAAAATGCAGACATGCTCTAGGAAAGAGGTAAATGATATGGGACTCAAGTGTCTTTTCTTTGGACACATTTTTGGGGGAATAGCATAATAACATAATATCACTTCTATTTTATAGTTTCATGCACACAGTTAATCTAATGGCAACAAGCAATAACTGGGACCGAAAGAATTTAACTGTTATAGTCTTATCTGTGCAGTCTTATATTTTGATATTGAATTCACTAGAAGTTTAATTTAAATGAGGGCATGAATTTTGGGAATTTTATTGAAATATAAGCATAGATATTTTATTTTTTAATGTATCAGTTCAGTTCAGTTGCTCAGTCATGTCTGACTCTTTGCAACCCCATGGACTGCAGCATGCCAGGTTCTCTATCTAGGGAAGTCTCCATGCAAAAACATTGAAGTGGATAGCGATTCCCTTCTCCAAGGGATTTCCCGGACCCAGGATAGAACTCAGGTCTTCCACATCGCAGACAGACTCTACCATCTGAGCCATCAATCAGTCTGTAAGCATTTTAACTACTGTAGTGCTGTATGTAAGATTCTTCCACTAGAGGGCCCCTTAACTAAATATATTGAAGGGAAGTGAAAAAAGTTTTTTCCCCTATGATTAAAAGGCCATTAAAAACATCAAATGACTTTTACATCTCTACCATTAATACATATCAGTGGAAAGTTACTTCGAATGAAAACATACAGATATTCACCAGAGCTTTATAATGTGGGGAGTCTATGATAGAGGAGAACGTCATAAGCAAAATAAAAAAATGAAATCTTACTATATTAGAGCTAGAGGGAAAGATAAAACCACCAACAACCGAACTTAAAAGTAATTAATTTAGAAATATCCTAACCTCAATCCAAATCCTGTTCGTTTAAAGGAAGCAGTCTTAGAAATAATCTTTTAGTCAGTCAGTCAGTTCGGTCGCTCAGCCATGTCCTACTCTTTGCGATGCCACGGACTGCAGCACGCCAGGCCTCCTGTCCATCACCAACTCCCAGAGTTTACTCAAACTCATCTCCATTGAGTCGATGATGCCATCCAACCATCTCATCCTCTGTCGTCCCCTTCTCCTCCTGCCTTCAATCTTTCCCAGTGTCAGGGTCTTTCCAAATGAGTCAGATCTTTGCATCAAGTGGCCAAAGTATTATGTGAAACAATCTTTAACATTCTCAATTTCACCAAAATTGGAGAAGTCAAGGCTCAAAGAGGGAAAGTAATTTGCACAGGAACAAAGCATCGGTTACTGCAGAGTCCAGCCCATACTCCAAGCCCCACTGCCAGGCTTTCCCCAATTGTCTCTAATGTAGCTTTATTCTCTACCTCTACTGATATCTGTCAATATCTGTCAGTCTATCTACCTACCTAGGAAAAGTCCTTGAAACCCCTGACTTTGAGGCTGAGCGTGAGCGATACTGCTGTGAGGTGGAACTGTGTTCCTCCTGCCACACACTTCTGGCCTTAAGTTATGCTCCAGGCATCCCTTCAGGTATTTATTTCTGATTATACAAAATCATCGATTTTAATTTCTACTGTGTTATTTTAACCTCTCTATTGGTTTTTAGTAGTTGCTCTAGGGAGACATGTATCTTTAACTTTTCACAGTCTACTTAGAGTTAACTTTGTACCACTTCACATAAATGTTAACAACTTTGCAGCTATGTAGGTTCATTTCCTACCATTCGCTGTCCCTTTATGCTATAGTTGTCTACATCTATTACATGTATATAATAAGACACACCCCACAGGATGATGTTACAGTCAAGTCACAGATTTTAAAAATGTTATGGGTGGAAAGATAATCTGTTTTATTTGCCCACAGATTTACCATTTCTGATGTGTTTCATTGCAACTTTCTGTCTTTGGAATTTCTTGTAGTCTAGCAGGCCTACATTTGCTTTCTTTCGTTTGATCTAAAATGGCTTCATTTCACTTCACTCTTGTGTTTAAAACACATTCTTTTCTTTTTACAACTGCTTTCTCATATGATTTTCTCTCATAGTAACCTTATCCCCATTTCATGACAAATTACTGAGAACAGGCATTAAGTGACTTACTCAAGACAATATAGATTGTACGTAGAGTAAGTCAGCACTTAAAATCCAGATCATCTGATGTGAAATTCCACAATCTTTCTACTAAGCTAGTTATTTATAAGCAAGAATATGCGTTCATGCTTATGCGGGTGTGCTGAGTCACTTCAGTTGTTTCTGACTCTTTTGCTACCCTATGGACTGTAGTCTGCCAGACTCCTCTGTCCATGGGATTCTCCAGGCATGAATACTGGAGTGGGTTGGCATTTCCTCCTCCAGGAAATCTTCCCCACCTGGGGATTGAACCTATGTCTCTTATGTCTCCTGCATTGGCAGGCAGGGTTTTGTTTTCTTTTAACCACTAGTGCTGAGAACCAATGAAATTGCAGTAACTCAGAAAACTAACTAATGCATGGATTTGCACTGACAAGAAAAGGAAGAAAAACCTCTTAACAAGAGAGACTTCAGATTACTGAGGAAAGCACTCTGGATACAAAGACAAACGACCTCTAGGTTAAAAGGAATTCAATATAAAGATACTGTTCTTGCCTAAAATCGTGGGACACAATAAGATTCAGGCCACAAAAGAAAGGTTGTTCAGTGCAGAGGACTTTTGCATTGTAAAGGGCTTGACTAGGAAACTTCCATTTCTGACAGTGCTTAAGTTAACTCAAATTGAGAAACAGCAATTAGGAACAGAAATAGAATGAGGAATAGAAGTATAGTTATTAAGCCCTAGTCAAGACAGACAAGACAGAAGGCTTATATTTTAAGAACTGATATTATGTCTTTGAAAAAGGAGAAACTTTTCTGCAAGCAGAATGCCAGCAGGAATCATCTCAAGCCAGATCTACCTGGCTTAAATTTTAGAGCCCCTTTCAGGTGCATGGGTCTTTTCAAGGTTCTATGCCTAATTTTACATTCATAATTTTGCATTACTCTTCTTAGAAAAGGCTCCCTAATTCTTTGAACTGTTTTTAAAATCTCTTTTAAAAAACCAAGGTATAGTTGACATGTTGTTCAATCGCTAAGTCATGTCTGATTCTTTGGTACCCCATGATCTGAAGCATGCCAGGCTTCCCTATCCTTCACTATCTCCTGGAGTTTGCTCAAACTTATGTTCATTGAGTCCGTGATGTCATTCAACCATCTCATCCTCTGTTATCGTAATGACTTGGCACACCACTTATCTTTTTTTAGGTGGGCGGGGGAGCTTCCTGGTGGCGCTAGTGATAAAGAACATGCCTACCAATGCAGGAGACATAAAAGACACAAGTTTGACCCCTGTGTGAGGAAGATCCCTTGCAGGAGGAAATGGCAACCCACTGCAGTATTCCTGCCTGGAGAAGTCCATGGACAGAAGAGCTTGGTGGGGTCACAAAGAGTCAAAAATTACTGAAGTAACTTAACACACCATTTACAGCTGACTTATAACATCTCATTAGTTTTAGGCATACAAGCTAATGATTCAATATTTGTATATACTGAGAAATTATCACTACAGTAAGTCCAGTGAACATCTATTTCCATACATAGTTACAATTCTTTTTCTTATGATGAAAACTTTTAAGATCTACTCTCTAATCAACTTTTAAATATGCAATACATAGTTCCCAGGCTGTATATTACATCCCATGAATTATTTTATAACTAGAAATTTGTATTTTTGGGTCTCCTGAACCCATATCACTTGCCCCATCCCTACCCCCACCACTGGCAACCACTGATCTGGTCTCTACCTATGAGCTTGGGATTTTCTTTGCTGTTGCTTAGTTTTGGTTTTATGTTCCACTTGTGAGAACATACAGTATTTGTCTTTCTGTCTGACTTACTTCACTTAGCATAATTCTCTCAAGGTCCATCCATGTTATTGCAGATGAAAATATTTTATTCTTTTTAATGACTGAGTAGCATTCCATTGGGCTTCCGTGATGGTTCAGTGGTAAAGAATCCACCTGTGATGCAGGAGATGCAGGACACTTGGGTTTGATCCATGGGTAGGGAAGTTTCCCCGAAGAAGGAAATGGCAACCCACTCCAGTATTCTTGCCTGGAAAATTCCATGGACAGTGGAGCCTGGTGGGCTATAGTCCCTGGGATTGCAAAGAGTTGGACGTAATTGAGTGACTGAGCAGGAGTCTTCCATTGTTCAAGGTTTGTGTGTCTGTGTGCTTGTGTAGTGTATCACACCTTCTTTATCCATTCATCTGTTGATGGATACTTAGGTTGCTTCCATATCTTGGTTATTGCAAATAATGCTGCTTTAAACATGGGAATGTATGTATCTTTTTGAGTTAGTATTTTTGTTTTCTTCTCATGTCAGTCTTGAAGGGTATTTTGTTGGATATAGACAAATGGCTGATGCTTTATCCCTTCAGCATTTTAAAGACATTCTGTTTTCTTCTGGATTTTAGATTTCTAACGAGAAGTGATCATTACTTAAATCATGTGTAATATGTTGTTTGCTCCAGTTGCTCTCAAGAGTTTATCTTTGGTTTCAGCATTTTGGTTATATTGTGCCCAGGTGTGGTTTCTTTGCATTTATCCTCCCTGGAGTTTGCTAAGCTTACTGAATCTGTAAATTTATATATTTCAGCAAATTTGGGAATTTTTCTTCAAATATTTGTAATGTACCATCTGTCCCTTTTCTTCTAGTACTCAAATTGTAATATGTATGTTAGACTTTTTGATATGGTTCACCAGGTTGTTAAGGTTCTGTTCTTTATTATTTTTCAATATTTTTCTCTGTTCTTAAAATTGAATAATTTCTACTGATCTATAGTCAAGTTCTTCTATCATCATCAACCTATAAGCCATTTGTGGAATTTTAAATATATTTTATGCTTTCATTATGGAATTTCTAATTGATTCTTTTGTATAGTTTTTACTTCTCTTCTAAGATTTTCTCTGTGTTTATTCCTTATGACATAATTTCCTTTATACCACAGACCTTATTAGCATAATCAGCAAAATGCAAATTAAGATCATAATAAGATACCACTTCACTGAGGGTCTGACACGACTGAGTGACTTCATTTTCACTTTTCACTTTCATGCATTGGAGAAGGAAATGGCAACCCACTCCGGTGTTCTTGCCTGGAGAATCCCAGGGACAGAGGAGCCTGCTGGGCTGCCGTCTCTGGGGTTGCATAGAGTCGGACACGACTGAAGCGACTTAGCAGCAGCAGCCACATACCTACTAGACTGGCTTAAATTTAAAAGAATAACAATACCAAGTGTTGACAAGAATATGGAGAAACTGAAAAGTACAATGCTAGTAGGTATGCAATAATATATAACCACTTAGGAAAAATACTTCTTGGTTTCTTAAAGTTAAATATACACTTACCAAATGATGCAGCCATTTGATTCCCAGGTATTTACACAAGAAAATAAAAATATGTACACAGGAAGACTTATGCATGAAAGTTCATAGCGTCTTTCTTCCAATAGCCAAACCTGGATACCCAATATCCATCAACAGATAGCTGGATTAACAAACGTGGCATGTCTATACAATGAAATAATGCTCATCAATATAAAGGAGTAACTTGCTGACACACACAAGAATGTGGATGAATCTCAAAGTCATCACACTGAGTGAAAGAAGCCAGAAACAAAAGAATATGTATTGTCTGATGCCATTTATTTAAAATTCTAGAAAATACAAGTGAATCTTTTTTGCATATACAAAAAACTAATGGTTGCTTAGAGCCAGGGTGGAGGGAAGAATGGACTGTAAAGGAGAAAGAAGGAATTTTTGAGGGTATATGTTCATTATGGTGGAGGTTTTAACAGCTTATAAAACTGTCAGAACTCATCAAATCATCTACTTTACTTGAGTGCAGTTTATTTTAAATAACAAAATTTATGACAAAGTTGGTTAAAAATAGACCTATGAGGAAATGTTACCAAAAGCTTCATTTCATGTGAAAAAAGCAATCAATAATAGAATATATTTATTATATTGAAGAACAAAGATAATACCCATGTAATATATTAATTAACATTAAATTATATAAATGACTTGGTTTACTGACTCTAAAGATCTCCAAACACACAATTTCACTATTTGAAGTTTTCTAGACTTTAACATTTAGCATTTTAAAAATTAAGGGCTTATATAGAAAAAAGTACTCCAGCTGATGAATTTTTATGCATGTATACATCCATGTAACCATTACTCAAATCAAGATATAGAATATTTCAGCACCCAGAAGACTTCCTTAGGACCCCTTTGAGTCAGAAATTACTCACAAAGGTCCTATTCTGACCTATTTCACCTTTGTTTATTAGTTTTGCCTGTTTTTTACGCTTCGTATAAATGGACTCATATGGTATGTATTCTTTTGTGTCTGACAGTTTTCATTCAATATTATGTCTATGAGAATAATTCATGTTGTGGAATATATCAGTAGTCCTTTCTTTCTAAAAATTGTGTGTTATTTCATTGCATGAATATACCACAATTTATTTGGCCACCTTGTTATTGGCAGACAATGAGATGTCTCTGGTTTTTGGCTACTGCAGTACACTGTGAGTTTTGGGAACACATCTCTTTGGCAAGAATAAACTGTAATTACAAGTGAACATATATCAAAAGTAGAATTAGAGCATCATAAGTAAAAAAGGTTTATAAGTCTAACTTCATTTTGATTAGATAAAATACACAGGCATTAAAAAGAAAAAGTGGTCCTAAAGTCTGCTTTTGTTATCCTTAGAGAAGCAGATATTCCTATCTTTCCCCAAGGAGGATTCCAAATGGCTGCTCATGGAAAATTACGTGGAAAGCATTCCAAAATGAGCTTCAGGTTTATCGAAAACATGATTTAGGGACCTTCCTCTGTCAAATGGTACATGATGAGTCAAAATAAAATTTGTTTACACATCTCAGCTACTGTGAATAATTCTGCAGTGGACATGAGGACGCTAATACCTATTTGAGCTCTTGACTTCAATTCTTTCAGATAATTAACTAGAAATGGAATTGCTGGATTGCATAGTAGTCTTATTTTGAATTTTTTGAGGAACCTCCATATAGATTTCCACAGCAGCTGTACCATTTTGTATTCCCACCGACATTGTACAAGGGTTCCAAATTCTCCACATTCTCACTAAAGCTTGTTGTCTTTTGTTCTTTTGGTAATTGCCAGTCTGACAGGTGAGGCTATACCTCATTGTCATTTTTATTTACATTTCCTTGATGATTAGAGACACTGAGCATTTTTTTCATAAATTTTTATAACTTTTATTTATTTTTCAGTTGAAGGATAATTGCTTTACAGAATTTTGTTGTTTTCTGTCAAACGTCAACATGAATCAGCCATAGGTGTTGGCCATTTTAATGTCTTCTTTGGAGAAAAGGATACTCAAGTCTTTCACTCATTTTAACATTGGGCTATTAATTTTTATGATATGATATTGTGTCCATTGTCAGATGATTGGATAAAGACAAGGCACATGTGTGCAATGGCATGCTGTTCAGCCTCTTTTAAAAGGAAGGAAATTTTGTAATATGTGGCAACATGGATAAACCTTGAGGACATGAACTAAATGAAATAAGGTTGCCGAAGGAAAAATACTGCATGATTCCAGTTATATGAGGTACTGAAAATAGTTAAGCTCACAGAAACAGACTGAAATGGTGATTGCCAGTTGCTGGGAAAGGTAAATGGGGAGTTACGAATCAAAAGGCATAAAATTTCAGTTAAGGAAAATGAATAAGCTCTAGAGATCTGCTGTATAATGCTGTACGTATAGTCAACAATATTGTACACTGAAGAACTTGTTATCAGGGCAGATCTCACATTGTGTTCCTACGTGCAGGACGTGCGTGTGCGCACACACACACACACACACATTGTAGCAGGTATGTCATTCCCCTCTCTCCTCTGTCCTAGCAACTCACATCCAAATATCCAAACAAATGTGTCAACAATTAACTGCAATATCATCAGCAAAAATGCTCTTTTCTAAGCAGAGAAGTATCTTATCCCTGACATATCTCAGGTCAGTCATACTTTCAAACCTTATTTCCCACTCAGTGCTGGTGGTCATGAGCATTAATTCGGAGGGAGGAGAAATACTGGTTTTTAAATTTTTCTTGGTTTAGGCTTTAAACTCAAGCATAAGGGTCCTATCTTGGTCAGAAGACTTCCCTTTTCATGCATGAACTTTTCCATCCCTGGCTTGAGCTGGAGATATTCTGGATTCAAATGCACTTACAAATAAAGCAATGTATGGCTTTCTTTCAAGATTCCAAGGCTATTTTATGAATATGGACTTTCAATTTAAAAATATGCAGCACAGCCAAACTTTTACCTGTTGAGTAATTTGAAAGTATAGGGTTTAGCCCTTTACAAAGGCTTTCATTAGACAACTCTTGAAACACAATATTTGTGTTTCTCTGCCATTGCCCCCAACAGCGGCATTTAGAAACAAGTGCAAGAAACTGTTGAATCTAGCTTTCAAAGACTGGAAAAATGACTGAAAAGTTGTAGTAAAACACTAATAACAAAGTTTACCATCTTAACCATTCTGATGTATATAGTTCAGTGGCATTAAACATATTCACACTGCTGTGTTATCATCACCACCATCCATCTCTTTCAGTTTTATTTCACTTAAACTGATTTTCTGTGCCATTAAAGAATAACTCTACACTTCCCTCTCCCCATGGCTCCTGGCAACCACCGTTCTATTTTCTGTGCTATGAGCTTGAGTACTCTAGGTACCTCATGTAACCAGACTCACACAGTATTGTTCCTTTGGTAACTGATCTATTTCTTTTTTTTTTTTCTTTAACAATTTTAATTGAGATGAAATTCACAAATGTAAAATAAATCTTAGAGTAATATCCTCAAGTATCATCCATGATGTAACTTCTGTATTCTTTCTTGCCTTTTAGCACTGAGTAATATTTGTATGTACCACATTTTGCTTATCTATTCATCCATGAATGGTCACTTCATTGCTTCTGCCTTTTGACTACTGTGAATACTGCTGAGATGAACATGTGTGTACAAATATCTGTTTAAAGCCTTGCTTTCAATTTCTTTGGGCCTATATTCAGAAATGGAATTCCTGGATCATATGGTTATTCTACTTAGTAATTCAGTTTTTAAAAACTCAAAAACGTGTAATAATATTGTATGATTCCTATTATGTGAAGGTCACAAACAGAAAACTATCATCTGGTGACAAAGAGAAGTGGTTGCCTCTGAGTAGGGGAGGCTGAGAGCAGGGCCAGAAGGGAGCTCTCTTGGGTGATGGAAATATTCTACATCTTGATCTGAGTAGAGGTTACACAGAGTACATAAGAGTGCATCAGGCCCTACATTCAAGTTGTATCATACACTTTACTTTATGTAAATTGTACCTAAAAACTCTCAAGGATATTTAACAGTGACATTTTTTAAGTGTATATGACTCAGAATACTCAAAGCCACAATATATTTAAATTTAACTTAAAACTAGATAGGTATCATGGCAAAACAAATACAGTATTGTAATGTAGAATAAAGTATTAAAAAAAGTAGATAGGTATGAAGTATGTTTTATGTCTTTTAAGAAAAGCATTTGCAATATCTAATAGGACAAATTTTCCCCATTCACCAGGCAGTTTCAGGAGGTTCCATATACTGTGCTAGAATAGAAATGTCCTTTTATGGGTTAAATGTTTCCCTTTGCTTGTAATTCCAAAGAAAGAGATCACAAAATGTTTCCAGTGTTAACCACTGAAAAACTTTTATCATTAAACATTGAGGGAAGGTCATAAGTGTTTACATTAAATTTATCTTTACATCTGAGTGTGTGTGTACTTAGTTGCTCAGTCATGTCTGCTCTTTGCGACCCCATGGACTGCAGCCTGCCAGGCTCCTCTGTCCATGGGGATCCTCCAGGCAAAAATACTGGAGTGGATTGCCATGCCCTTCCTTTACATCTGAGTAAGCAATGCTGAAATGAGTCACTATTTCAATGTTGTTCTTTTTAATTCCACAATTTTGGAATATGCTCATGATTGAAAAGGACTTTGTTACCACGGAGCCTGTTAGGGAAGGCTGCCAAATAAACCCTAAAAATTACCTACTCATGTATTTTTTTCTGTGAACAGCTTGACTGCTGCTTCTGCTAAGTCGCTTCAGTCGTGTCCGACTCTGTGCGACTCCATAGACGGCAGCCCAGCAGGCTCCCCAGTCCCTGGGATTCTCCAGGCAAGAACATTGGAGTGGGCTGCCATTTCCTTCTCCAATGCATGAAACTGAAAAGTGAAAGGGAAGTCGCTCAGTCCTGTCCGACTCTTAGCGACCCCATGGACTGCAGCCTACCCGGCTCTTCCACCCATGGGATTTTCCAGGCAAGAGGACTAGAGTGGGATGCCACTGCCTTCTCCCGAGCAGCTTGACTAAACAACAGTAAATTCACAAACAGGAGACTGAAGATAATTCTTCACTGCAAACTCAACCAAGTCATTCAGTCATTCTAGAAAAATGAGTGTATTTTAAGTTAGAATAAAGTATGCCCGACAAATTTACCTCTCAACAATAATGCAGAAGAAAAAGTGAGCTAAGTGAAGGAGCTGTGGTTAACACATAATGGAAGAACAAGATATAGACCATTGGATGAAACTATGAGGGAGAGAATAAGCTGAGATTCAACTTGGAAAATTCTGTCCAGAAAAAAAAGCAAACAGAAAAGATATTCTCTTGAGGAGAGTTGGAGTGTACAGCATCTGTCTAATCTACCTGCTCAGATGTGCTCTGTGAAGCCAGGAGCCGAGCCTCATCATAAAGAGCCAGTGCCTCTGAGTTCTGAATATGTGTCCCTAAAAAGATGACTCCGTGACCAGATAAGAGAGCAGGTGCAGAAAAAAAGAAAATAAGAGGAATAAAAGGGCAGAGGCTTTTGTGTATAATGAATGATCAAGAAGTTTTGGTGAGTGACCTGCTTGTAGTGACATACACAGAGAAAAGAACCAGTTCTGATAAAGTCAGATTAGTTATGGATAGAGGAAGAGTGAATTATCTTGTTCAAGGGCATCGTCACACCAGCTGTCTGTAAAATCTTGCATGGGGATTTTAATGAGCTCTCGTTATTTCAGAACTGGGTTAAAACACGAGAGAACAGAAACTTCTAAGAATCACAGTCCTAATTCTTCAAGGCATTTGGTCATGTGAACATTAAGCTAACCTTTCAGTCACAGCCAGACTAAGTTTGGGCTTGTTACAAAAGTGAGTTCTCCATAGCTTCTTCTGGCTGCTATTTAGAAAGTACACCTTTGAGTCCCTGATGACTATTGCTATTTATAGTTGTGTTATAAGCTTATTTACTAATTAAACATTTAAGTTGCATGTTCACTTGTCTCCTGTTTCATAAGTCCATGGGAATAGAGCAGAGAGAAGGAAAGGAGGAGAGGGAGAAAGGTTTCTTTTAGTTCTTAAATATGCTTTAAAATTCATATTGAATTGTCACAAAAGAATACTTGTAAAATATGTGTGTGGCATAAAGAATCATGATAAAAGACAGTTAATTTGTTGCCCCAAACCACAATAGCATCATGTTTCCCTCAGAATAAAACCAGAATCTTCCCTGTGATGCACTTCTACCTGGCACCTTCCAATGTGTCTCCTACTCACTCTCCCCCACCCTCCACACCCCTAATCTCCCCACCCTTCATTCCTCAGCTGGGCTCCAGCCACCTGACTTCTCCCTATTCCTGGAGGGCTGATTGCCCCCATAGCAGGCCCCTGACCTTTCTCTGCCTGCAGCTCTCCTCCCACACAGCCACAGGGCTTGAGTCATGCTACCTTCAGGACTTCATCCAAATGCCACCTTCATAGCAAGCCTTCCCTTGTCAGTTCAGTTCAGTCGCTCAGTCGTGTCCAACTCTTTGCAACCCCATGGACTGCACCACATCAGGCCTCCCTGTCCATCACCAACTCCCGGAGCTTACCCAAACTCATGTCCATTGAGTCAGTGATGCCATCCAACCAACTCATCCTCTGTTGTCCCTGTCTCCTCCCACCTTCAATCTTTCCCAGCATCAGGATCTTTTCAAATGAGTCAGCTGTTTGCATCAGGTGGCCAAAGTATTGAGTTTCAGCTTCAACATCAGTCCTTCCAATGAATATTCAGGATTGATTTCCTTTAGGATTGACTGGTTGGATCTGCTTGCAGTCCAAGGGTCTCTCAAGAGTCTTCCCTAACACCATAGTTCAAAAGCATCAATTCTTCGGTGCTCACTTTTCTGTATAGTCTAATTCTCACATCCATACCTGACTACTGGAAAAAATGCCATCTCCACAGCAAGGCTTCCCTGGTCACCCTACATAAAATTTCAACTCAACCTAGTCAACACTTCCTTCCTCATTTCTTTCTGTGCTTCATTTTAAAAATCTTTAGTTTTTATCACTAAGTAACTTATAATATTTATTAATCATATTTTTTGTCTATTTCTAAGCACCAGATGTGTGCATGCTCAGTCGTGCGCAACTCTTTGCGATCCCACAGACGGTAGCCTGTCAGGCTCCTCTGTCCATGGGATTTTCCAAGCAAGAATGCTGGAGTGGGTTGCCATTTCCTTCTCCAGGGGATCTTCTTGATTCAGAGATTGAACTCAGGTCTCTTGCATCTCTTGCTTTGGCAGACGAGTTCTTTACCACTTTAGTGCCAGAAGTCAGCTCCAAAAAGCACGTCTGTCTTGTTCATGGTCGTCTTCCCCTGATACACTGAGGGCTCTGGGTAAACATTTGGTGAGTGTGTATATGAGGAGACACCCCTTTACCTGGCCCCCAACTGAAGGAACAGGACAAATCCTCTCCATGACCCTCTTCCATTCCATCCCTTTCTCCTCGATCAGTGGTGGCCGCGAATCTAACCTTGTTTATCACCACCCTGCAGTTTTAAAAACTACTTTGTGTGTTTGAAATGCAATATGTGTTTGCATGCTTAAAAACATATGGTTTCGTTTTCATGTATTTGACTTTCTATTAGTGCAATCATACTGTATGAATGCATTCTTCTGCGATTTGGTTTTCCCATTAACATTACGTTTTTGAAGTTCATCCATGTTGTAAGTAGCTTTGGCTCAGTTTTTGCCAAAATCTGAATAAATAAAATTTTGTGACCACCACTAATTTATCCATTTTTTTTCCTGCTTATTGATATTTGGATTGTATCTGGTTTTGGTGTTACAAAAACTCTCTGTTAACGTTCTCACACACTGCCTGTGTGGCTGTGTTTTCAGATTCCATATCTAGGACTGGACTTGATAGGCTGTAGGCTCTTTGGTTCTTACTCTTTAGTGGTTAGGTCAAATTGCTGAAATTTCTAAAGAGGTTGTTCCCATCTATATTTCCATCATCACTGCACATCTATTCTGGTTGCTCCACATCCTTACAATAACTTGATGTTATCAGACTTTTACAGTTTAGCCAATCTGTTGGCAACAAAACCACCTCGTGGTTTCAGTCAGTGTTTCCTTGATTACCAATGACATTCAGCATCTTTTCTGTGGCTATTTAGGTTTCTTCCTCTGTAAAGTGCCTCTTTACCATTTTTATTGGGTTATTTTTTTCTTTCATATTTGTAAGGACTCTCTACATATTCTGGATATAAATAGCTTATCAGTTACACATGTATCACTATATCTTCTGATTGTGGGATCATGGACTTTTACTTTATGTTTTCTTTTCATGAAGAGAAGTTCTTAATTTTAGTGTAATTAAATATGTATTTCCTTTGTCATGTATCCTTCTTAAAAGTTTTAAAGATAGTTGATTTATAATATCTAATTGTTTTGCAGCTATTCCTTTAAAATATAAGTCAATCCACCTGGAATAGATTTTTTTAACTACAGAATATGAGGTAGAGATTCCAACTACATATGTATAACACATTTTTCAAGCACTATTTGTTAAAAAAATCCAACCTATTCCCACTGTTCTGCAGATTCTAGTTCAAAATTGTACCATTTCCATATTTTTGTGGGTCTTCATCTTTTGTTCCATTGATCTGTCTGCTTTTTTACCCAACATTTATTATTTTAATTTTTATTTTATTGTGATAAGAATACTTTATATGAGACCTATCCTCTTAACATATTTTAAGTGTACAGTACAGATAGCTAGCTATAGGTACAATATCATACAACAGATCTCTCAAACTTATTCATCTTGCATAACTGAAACTTTTTGCCTTTTCACATGTTCATGGGGTTCTCAAGGCAAGCATGCTGAAGTGGTTTGCCATTCCCTTCTCCAGTGGACCACATTTTGTCAGAACTCCTCACCATGACTCATCTGTCTTGGATGGCCCTACATGGTAAGACCCTGATGCTGGGAAAGACTGAGGGCAGAAAGGGGTGACAGTGGATGAGATGGTTGAATGGCATCACTGATATGAATTTGAACAAACTGGGAGATAGTGAAGGACAGGGAAGCCTGGCATGCTGCAGTCTATGGGCTCACAAAGAGTTGGACACAACTGAGCAACAAAAGAAACTGAAACTTTAGACCTGTTGATTAACAACATGGCATTTAAAAAACAATTTAGAGAGTAAGAATAGAAAGCTACTTCCTTAACATAACAATAATGCCTCTCAGGAATCAATGCTTAATGATGAAAGACTAGAAACTTTTCATTTACACCAAATGTTCATTATTTATCATAATTTAAGTTGCTGTGAAGGTGCCAAATAATGCAACATTTCAATAACAAGTAATATACCAGCTGGGAAGGAGGAGGTGATATTCTCTTATTTCCAGAAGCTATCACTGTATTTATGAAAAAACTATCAAAAACAATAAGAGAATTCTGTAACATGGTCAGTTGTAAAAGTTATATGCAAAATTCAACAGATTCATTTCTATGGAAATAATTCATATCACAAAAGAAGAGATTCTGCTCACCAAAACAATGACAGTAAATACCTAGGAATTCCAAGAGTAACTAATATTTGCTAAGTCACTTCAGTCATGCCTCACTCTTTGTGACCCTATAGACTATAGCCTGCCAGGCTCCTCTGCTCTGTCTGTGGGATTCTCCAGGCAAGAACACTGAAGTGGGTTGCCATGCCCTCCTCCAGGGGATCTTTCCAACTCAGGGATTGAACCTGAGTCTCTTACATCTCCTGCAATGGCAGGCGGGTTCTTTGCCACTAAAGCCCTTATTGAGGGTGAGGGATTTTACATTATCAATCCTCAAAGCAAACTATGTATTATTACTACTCATTTTGTAACTGAAAAAACTAAGCTGCAGAAGGGTTCAATAACTTGCCAAGGTCATCCATAGAACACAGTGGAGTTAAGATTTCAACCAAAGTTCATGATCACTGAGCAAGTCTTGACCATTTTTACTGAGTTATTTTTTTTTCTTTCATAGGTTTTTTTTTTTCCTTTTTTTCCTCTACCTTTTACAAAGTAAACCAAAGGACTCTACTAACAGATCATAGAAACACCGGAATTCAGGGAAGATATGTTACAAAGAAGAGCTTCCCTAGTGGCTCAGACAGCAAAGAATCTGCCTGCAATGCAGGAGACCTGGGTTCAATCCCTGGGTCAGGAAGACCCCCTGGAGAAGGGAATGGCTATCAACTCCAGTATTCTTGCCTGGAGAATTCTATGGACAGAGGAGCCTGGAGGGCTACAGTTATGGGGTTCTAGAGTTGCACATGACTGAGCAATGAATGCTAACACATGTTGTGAAGAGGATGGCTGAATGTCATGAAAGATGTCTGTTCTTAACAGATTATATTTGAATTAATTTAAACCCAATAAAATCCTGACAGAATTTTTTAATATAAAATTGTGTTGATTTATGATTATTCATATCACGATTTTTTCTTAATTTGCCAAATGATTCTAAGTTCTGGAAACCTAAATATGGAAATCCTGGGGGAAAAAGGTAACTTGCCTTGTGTGCTCAGACACTCAGTTGTGTCTGACTCTCTGTGACCCCACTGTACTCTAGTCCACCAAGCTCCTCTGTCCGTGGGATTTTCCAGGCAAGAATACTGGAGTAGGTTGCCATTTCCTGTTCCAAGGGATCTTCCCAACCCAGAGATTTAACCCATGTCTCTTGTGTCTTCCACATCAGCAGGCGAATTCTTTACCACTGCACCACCTGTACTATAAAGCCACAGTTACTAGAAAAATGAGGTACTGGAGTAGAAACAGACCAGGGTTCTCAAATTGATACAGGTTTGCTCCCTCAAAGATTGGGCAGTATTTGGAGGCATTTTTGATTGTACAACTCAGGGATGGGGCCTGCATCGGTATATAAAAGTCAGGGACGCTGCTAAAAATCTAACTGAACAACCCGCACTCCTACCCTTGGTAATCATTGGCTCCAAATAAAGAATAATCTGGCCCACAAATGGCAATAATGCAAGGCAGGGAAACTAAAATAGACAAATGAATAGAAGGGAGTAGAGAAAGGAGCATTAGAGCCTAACTAACTATCAAAGTGTAATCTAATAAAAGGTGTCATTAAACCAGTGGAACATCATGAATTTTAGATAATTAATGGACCATTTGAAAAATATAAATAAAGTCAATCCTAACCTCATTTCTTACACCAAACCTGACAGTTCATAAGAGTTAAAAAACATCTCCACAGTATAAAAACAAAATACAGATCACAACCTGGGGAAATAAGTGCAATATGTAGGTCAAACAAAAAATTAAACCTCCTATATGCAAAGAGTTTTATAAACCAATAAGGAAAAGACAAACCATTCAGATAAAACAGGCAAAGCACATAAAAGGATAGTCAGAAATTAAAAATGTGTGTAAATAATGAAAAATAAAAATTATATGTAAAAACAAAATATATAAAATGTAAGAATGAAGTATAGTAATCAGAGATGCAAATTAAAATGAGATATCAGTTTGATGAGGCAAAAAAACAAACCCCATCATGACTAAAGACATAGACTTTTGAGTCAAATCTCTTGGAACAAATCTTATAGAGCCCTCTCTTACTGGCAGTAATAAGTACTACTAGCAATGTAAGCCTTCTAGCCTCCAATCTCAGGAAAACCACAAAGGGCTCCCACTGAAGGTGTGGTTACATAATGAATAGTCTAAATTTATGTTGCCCCCATGCTGGAAAAGCAGCAGTCTTTTATACAGACTGACCTTATTTGGTTGTATAAATCTGTGGGAATTCAATTTTCCTGGTGCAAATTTACTGGAGGCAATATCAGGAAATTTTATTAGCTATAATGATTTATTCAGGCCTCTAGAGTGCCATTTATTTCCCAGTAGAAAAGTAGTTTAGAATATTTCAGTATTTCATTTTCCAATGATTTCCCCCTAAAGTCCATTAAAAGTTCAAGTGGGAAAAACAAAAAACCTCCTACAGGGCTGCAAACATCATTAATGATTTGGGTCATACTTATCAGTATTTCTGAATAAATGATATTCACTTATAATCCTTGTATCTTAAAAGAAGCATATGAGAAAAAAGTCCCTTTCCACTTGCTGTCGCTAAATTAAAATCCATCATTTGTACAGTACTTGATAGAACCATTGTTACTTATCATGCCTGTGGGAACTGTGATTCCCAGGCAGTCTGAGATCAAGGGACCCCCAAATCCCAGGGCAGATTTATCCCATGCTGCCTGGGTCTTCAGACACCATTTCTGTGAGGCTGAATTGCCCAATGGACCAGTAACACAGAGAGCACTCAGATACCAAAGGTGGGCTGCGTGGACTTGCCACCAAAACTTTTCCTCCAAACATACATCACATCTTGAAATAGCCCAGCCATGAGCAAGCACCCTTGCCCAGCTCAGGTCCACACCCATTATAGCTGCTGGAGGGGGGAACACAGTTCTCATGAATCTGCTCTCCTTTCTGAGCACAGCAAAGTCACTAAGGCTTGTGGGTTGGATGAAAGAATGACTTGGAAATAAAAGCATTTTAAAAAGAAAAGAAGATGTTTACTTGCAGAGAAGTTGCAAGGAAGTCATTCTTCAGAAGAATCAATTCATTAAATAAAACACCCAATAAGAAGTTAAGAATAAAAAAAAAGCACAAAAGATTATCAAATTTCCCAGACTGATATAGTCTGTTAATAGGAAGCATCTTCACAAAAATTGGACACATCTTTAGTCAACAGCTCTGCAAAAGTTAATGGTAGAGTTATTTTATTAGGGGGTTAAATTTTAGAAAGCACAAAATCTTCCACTGGTCCCCGAACTTTCTTGGAATGAATTCCAAATTTCTCACCACGTCTTGTAAGGCTAGTCACTCTGCTCCCTGATGGCATGCCTTCTTCACGTTCTTCCTTGTGCTCTGGGCTCTGACCACCCTGAAACCCTGTACTGTTCTTCAAACACAGCAAGCAAGTTCTTACTTGAGGCAAACATTTGTTGAATAAGTAAGTTAGTGTGAGTTTGAAAGTATAAGAAACAAAGACTTGCAGAAAAACCAACAGTTGTTCTTGCGTCTTCCCACATGGATTCTAGAAAGGGGACAGAGACTGGATTCTGAGAAGGAGGCTCAGCAGAGGAGTGGGAGTCCCCAAAGGCCCTGGGGATACAGGGCTGACACCTGCATCATCTCTGCCCTCTCTTTCCTCTCCTTCACTCTGCTCAAGCAGAAGCATTGCCTCCTGCTTCCGCCATACCTGGTAACACTGGGGAGCCTCCCTCATCAATGATTCATGCAGCTATGCTGGCATTATGTGGGCATCTGTACAGTAATTCCCTCCTAGGCATGAAATCTTGCCCTTTGGTGTTGTGTTCCAGCCCAGCCCCGCTGTGATATTTTTTTTTCTCAACCTCTTTTAAGTATTCTATGTCTATTTAGCACGTTATTAAGGAGACAATAAGGAGATCAAACCAGTCAATCTTAAAGGAAATCAACTCTGAATATTCACTGAAAGGACTGATGTTGAAACCGAAGCTCCAACACTTTGGCCACCTGATGCAAAGAGCTGACTCACTGGAAAACTGACTCATTTCCTGATGCTGGGAAAGATTGAAGGCAGCAGGAGAAGGGAGAGACAGAGGATGAGATGGTTAGATGGCATCATCGACTCAATGGACATGAGTTTGAGCAAACTTTGGGAGATACTGAAGGACAGGGAAGCCTGGTGTGCTGCAGTCCATGGGGTCACAAAGAATCAGAGTCAGACAGACAGTGATGGAACAACAACATAAAAGGCGACTAGGCCTCTGCATATAGGACTCTTGGGGGACAGAGGGTAGGTGGAGGAAAATGGCCTTCTTTCACACTATCTGAAACTTCATCAGCAATTATATAAAGCTACGTTACATCCTAGAGCCCCCAAAATGGTAATGAGAAGACTTGTCAAATGCCACACTCAGTAAAAGGATCCCCAAAAGAAAGAGGTAGAACTCAGAACCAGTGAAGATAGTCTGGGTGTTGTGAGCTGTGATTTAAAAACAAAAAGGAGAAATAAAACCAAGCTAATAACTTGTACAGAAATTTTTCTTTTGTTCCCCCTTAAATTAGCCTTGTGATCAATGTTTGTTTCTGCACGTTGAAATTATCTGAAGATCTTTTTAAAAAATGCTGATGCCTGGGACTCACCTCCAGAGATGCCGGTATCAGCTGGGCTAGAGACTGATCCAGATGTTGGGATTTTTAAAGCTCCCCATGAGATTTTGGGGTGTACTTTTATAGTTAAAGTGAGGTGACGATTTACAAGGATGATGGCACAAAGTTTAATTAAACTGGGTCCCAATAGCAATAAGTTACAATGGGCAAATATCTTTGAGATCATGCATGAGTATAGGCACATAACTAAATCACTGTGCTACAGATACCAGTTGGTGTATATTACAGAGAGAATGAAGAATACCTGAGAATCCAGCATTCGAAACATCCTAAAGGAGAATGTTTAGGAGGTTTCTTTTATTCTTAAAAATATGCCTATTTTTGCGGACAGGAATAGGGATTCTGGGGATGGAGGTGAAAATTAACAAGTGTTGGGAAATATTGAAATCTTGGAGATCAAGCAGTTTTCCACCAGAGTTTGCTCTTTTTAGAAAATCTAAAATTTTATCATCAACATTAAAACTTACGTGTTATTGAAGAAGTGAGAAGTTTAGGCTATTCAGGAAAATGAACACAATGCCAAGGTACCTCACTTAAAATCCAGGATCAGGTATCACTGGGGCATTGAAAACAGGTGTTGAAATTGTTTTGGTCTCCTTCATGTGAACACACTTCCCCTTGGTATTAATCACAGTTCTCTGCACACAGCACGCAAAACACAGCTTCCACGGCTATAACATGATCATATTAAAAATGTCACCACTTTTCTCAACACCAAGTCAAGATTAGAAGGCGTTTTGTCAACCAACTGTTCCTTGTGAATCCAGCCACGCATCAGCTAGCCTTCTGGTGACTCTCAGTTGTGTAGTCACAGTATTTTTGCTGCCAACACGGCTGATGCTATTCATACTGTCCCTAGTATATTTTTCCAGTTTATCTTACGGCTCACAAACCAGTCGTTTACTGTTCCCCAGCAGCAAGTGGGAGGAGGAGAAGTCATCAGACATCTTCCCTCGCACAGCTTTATATGTCTGGTTTTCTACAGCTGTATGTGTTCAGTTTACATCAGTTCAGTTCAGTCGCTCAGTTGTATCTGACTCTCTGCGACCCCATGGACTGACTGGAGCATGCCAGGCCTCCCTGTCCATCACCAACTCCCAGAATTTACCCAAACTCATGTCCATTGAGTCAGTGATGCCATCCATCCAACCATCTCATCTTCTGTCATCCCCTTCCCTTCCCACCTTCAGTCTTTCCCAGCATCAGGGTCTTTTCCAGTGAGTCAGTTCTTCGCATCAGGTGGCCAAAGTATTGGAGTTTCGGCTTCATCATTAGTCCTTCCAACGAACACCCAGGACTGATCTCCTTTAGGATAGACTGGTTGGATCTCCTTGCAGTCCAAGGGATTCTCAAGAGTCTTCTCCAACATAAATGATAGCAATTCCATGGGTCGTGTGCTATGGGTACCAATGGGGTTTAGGACGTACTACCACAAAATATGACCCTTTGGCATTCTGAATATTTTAAATGGAAGGAATTTGAGAAAGGGCAAGTACAGGAAGGATCTTCTGCCCTTCCCTCAAAGCAGGTCATAAAACCCTCATGTGAGAGGTCACTTTCTGTACTCAGAAGAAGGGACACAGAGAGGAATGTGAATGAACAAGCCTTGATAATTTCTCCCAGTTCACTACACTTGGCTCCTACTCTTTGCCTGATCACATCTTTCTATGACTTTCCACTCTCATCAGACCTCATCAAACAGCATAAAAGTGCTCAAGTGTAACTGTTTGTTCAAGTCTTCATTTCCTTAGGAAGGTTCCTGTGTCACTTTAACCTTATATTCTGTGCTTTTCTCTTATTAATGTTTTTTTTTAATTACAGAGGTCCCAGTCAACAATGCAAAGAGGAAAAAGGTATTGTTTTCCTCCCTACAATGCTATGCAAGTCCAACAATTTCATCTGATAAAGGAATTTCACCAGTAGCTCATTCTATGCTCTCTCAAAAATGTCTGTCTCTGACTTTGACCCTGGATTCATAAGCTTTTCTGTAATACTATGACTTGAGCCTATTTTTCCTACAAGGAAGGTGAGCTCAAAAGATGTCTTTGGGTTCTTGATCTCATCCCCTATTAATAAACCTCATGCTGGAAGGTATAGTGCTTTGCTTGTTTTAAAAATTAATAGCTGAGAATCTTTTAGAACTGATGAAAACCACAGAGTGGTGTGGAGATATCACTACACACTTACCAGAATAGCTAAATTAGAAGAACTGGTGGTGCAGATGTGAGGCAAAACAAACAAACAAACAAACAAAAAACCTCTCACCAGTGCTGATAGGAGTATGAATGGCTGCACTCATCTGGAGAGCTTCCTGGCAGTCCCTAGCAAAGCTGAGTGTGTGCACACTTCATGAATCTTCAAGTCCATCCCTAGGTTAATACTCAAAATAATGCACCAAAAATATAAATATTCATACATACAAAAATAGGTACAGCAGTATTATTTGTAATAACTTCAAATTAGAGACAATCTAAGTGTCCACCAGCAGGCCACACTAAGAATGAATAGGTGCTTATGACGGCATTTATGTCAAATTAGGAAAATCAAGCAAAACTAACCTGTGGTATTAGAAATCAGAAGAGGGGTTACCTTTGGGTGATTAATGATTGAGATATGCACAGTGGAGATTTCTGTAATGTCATTAGTGTGTGTGTGTGTGTGTGTGTGTGTGTGTGTGTTTTAATGTACAAAGGTGTGTTTACCTTTTAAAAATACACAGAACTGCACATTCATGGTTTGTGTACTTCCTTGTATGTTTGTTGTACTTCAATAAAAATGAAGTGAAATGAAATGAAGTAATGAAGTGAGGAAAATGGAAACAAATCATGCAAGTCCCTCTCCTGGTGGTGTCCGTGTTATATAGTGGCCTGGGTTATACTCACTTTACCAACATGTGCCTCACCCACTAAGGCCCCATTTTTCCTCATTCTAGCACCCCTCTGGGCTTCCCTGATAGCTCAATTGGTAAAGAGCTCCTTCAATGCAGGAGACTCCAGTTCGATTCCTGGGTTGGGAAGATTCACTGGAGAAGGGATAGGCTACCCACTCCAGTATTCTTGGGCTTCACTTGTAGCTCAGCTGGTAAAGAATCCACCTGCAATGCAGGAGACCTGGGTTCAATCCCTGGGTTGGGAAGATCCCCTGGAGAAGAGAAAGGCTACCCACTCAGCCCAGTCTATAGTCAATGGGGTGAACAACAGAAGGATAGGAATATAAAGGGTGAGGATTAAAGATGCAAAGAATCCCTGCAAACATAAGTTAATCTAATGACAAAAGCTACAAAGAGATGGCAAGGTTTTGCTCTGTTCAATGCAAAAAAAAAAAAAAAAATCAGAGCCTCAAAGATTCATTAATCATAAAATGTTTCCATAAAATAGAAATGTATCTTACTTTAAAATCAGTTGTCATACAGCCACTTATTTTCTGTCTTTTTGCTGTGAGGAATAATCTAAATTCAATATGAAGAGTTGTTACATGAACTTACAATGTCAAATGTCACCCTATGAAATACTATCCAAGGTGGCTATGTAACTCTGTGACATTCAAGTTACCATATCTCTTTACAGCTTTCTATTTTCTCCATAACACTCTATACGTACAACAAATGTTATCTTTTGGATGAACTAGTGAATTGATATATTATTAACAAAAATTAAATCAACAGCTGGTGAAATTCTGTTTAAAAAAATTAACTTGCTACTTGACTAAAATGCTTTTGTTAGTTTTTATAAATAAAACTGACTGGTTAATTGTATTAAATTGGCTTGTGGTCAGAGCTTAAATGTTGTGTTTACACACTGTTGGGTGCTGTTCAACCAAGGAGAAAGTTCAGTCTCTGGAGAGAAATATCTTTATTGATTACTACACCAACAACAATTACACTGAAACAGAGGCTAGTGACTACGACCTCTAAGTTCTTATATGACCTGAGGACAGATACCTGAATACCCCAAGGTGTGCTGTTTCTGCTCCGTACGCTAGACATTCTCTGAGGCTGAAAGTGAAAGTGAAAGTGTTAGTTGCTCAGTGGTGTCCGACTATTTGCAACCCTGTGGACTGTAACCCACCAGGCTCCTCTGTCCATGGGATTCTCTAGGCAAGAATACTGGAGTGGGTTGAGTTCCCATTCCCTTCTCCAGGGGGTCTTCCCAACCCAGGGATGAACCCAGGTCTCTCGAACCCAAAGAATCTCACAGGTTCTTTACCGTCTGAGCCACCAGGCTGGACCATCACTATTCTCAGCTTCTCAGTTCCATGGGCACACTCCTTGTCTTACCTGGTATGTGTGCTGGGAAAACAAACAACAAACAGCAAACCAGCAAAGAGTCCAGGACCACAAGCCTCTTCTTCTTTATTGACATAATTCATGCATTTGGTAAACAAAATGCCCTCCATGTTTTATATAATCCAGTGCACACTGTTCCTCCAAGAGCAACAATTCAATGATCAGGGTGGGGGCTAAAAATTATATTCTACCTTTCACATATGTTGTTATTGTTAAATTTCAGGATTGGTTCAAAATAAAATTTGGAGTGAACTTAACCAGAGTGAGATATATATATATATTTAATTTTTATTAGAGTGTAGTGCTTTACAATGCTGTGTTCGTTTCTGCTATAGCAAAGTGAAGCAGCTGTATGTATACGTATATCCCCCTTTGGGATTTTCTTCCTATTTAGGTCACCACAGAGCACTGACTAGAGCTCCCTATGCTATCCAGTAGGCCCTCACTAGTTATCTATTGTATACATAGCACTATATATATGTCAATCACAATCTCCAATTCATCCGCCCACACCCTGGCCAGCATCCATATGTCCATTCTCTATGTCTGTGTCTATATTTCTGCTTTGCAAGTAAGGTTATCTGCATCATTTTTCTAGATTCCACATAAAAGCAATATTATACGATATTTGCTTTTCTCTTTCTGACCACTTTACTCTGTATTCCAGGTCCATTGATGTCTCTGCAAATTGCACAGCTCCATTCCTTTTATGGCTGAGTAATATTCCATTGTATATATATGTACCACATCTTTATCCATTCTGCTGTTGATGGACATTTAGGTTGCTTCCATGTCCTGGCTATTGTAAATAGTGCTGCAATGAACACTGGGGTGAATATATCTTTTGAATTATGGTTTTCTCTGGGCATATGCCCAGGAGTGGGATTGTTGGGGCATATGGTAATTCTATTTTTAGTTTTTAAGGAACTTCCATACTGCTCTCCATAGTGGCTGTATCAATTAACATTCCTACCAACAATGTAAGAGTGTGCCCTTTTCTCCATACCCTCTCCAGAATTTATTGTTTGCACATTATTTTTGATGATGGCCATTCTGACTGGTGTGAAGTGATACCTCATTATAGTTTGGATTTGCATTTCTCTAATAATAAAACACATCTTTTCATATGTTTATTGGCCATCTTATGTCTTCTTTGGAGAAATGAATATTTAGGCCTTCCACCCATTTTTTGATTGGGTTGCTTCTTTGATATTGAGCTGCATGAACTGTTTGTATTATTTTGGAGATCAGTCCCTTGTCAGTTGCAAATATTTTCTACCATTCTGAGGGTTGTCTATTCATCTTATTTATTGTTTCCTTTGCTGTGCAAAAGCTTTTAAATTTAATTAGGTCCCATTTGTTTATTTTGGTTTTTATTTTCATTACTCTAGAAGATGGGTCAAAAAGATCTTGCTGCAATTTACGTGAAAAAGTGTTCTGCCTATGTTTTCCTCTAAGAGTATTATAGTGTCTGGTCTAACATTTAGGTCTTTAATCCATATTGAGATCTTGAGAACTAAACATTTCACTGCATATAGTATAGAGGTTTGATTCATTAGAAATGCATCGTGTTGTTCAGTGGTTTGTTGACATTAAGCTATCACTGGACGACACAAAACGCTCATTCTTCCACTAGTGGGCAGCTTAATAAATAATAATATTAAGTAAGCAAGGCTTTCTGTAATAGAAAGGTGAATCAAACTTTAAGAAAACATGAGTTTATTAGGGACAATTAGTGTACATTATGAAAGCATATAGATACATAATGAGAGCATTATGTGGTTGGGAAAAATTATGAATACTGAAGAAAATCTAAATTTTATTTTTAAATGATTGATTCACCCACCTATCCACTCATTCATAAATACATGTGTGTGTTAGTCACTCAGTCATGTCCAACTCTTTGCGACCTCATGGACTATAGCCAACCAGGCTCCTCTACCATGGAATTCTCCAGGCAAGAATACTGGAGTGAGTTGCCATTCCCTTCTGCAGAGGATCTTCCCCACACAGGGATCGAACCTGGGTGTCCTGCATGGCAGGCGGATTCTTTACCATCTGAACCACAGGGAAGCCTTTGTGTATGTAAAGCCTCACCCTAATTAGCCAAAGGATTTCAGAATGAAAAAGCAATCCCAGAAGTCATAAATATTCTTCATTTTAAAGGTGGACACACATGGGGGCTCAAAATGAAATTGTTTGCCTGAGTTCTCTTTCATTAATTGATTATGGAATCAAGACCAGACCTCCAATTCACAATTTCATGCTCTGTATTCACTATATTAAATCTTAAGATATTTTGGAAGTGCAAAAAAAAAAAATAGCCTTCTGTTTTTGAGATTTCAGAAAACATCATCCACATTGTTGGTACAAAACAGTATGTGTCCTGTATTCCATTTGTTTTCTGTACTTTTCTTTCTCAAAATTGTGTGTTTTGAACTCCTTGGGCCTGTCTCTCTTTTTGTAATAACCAACAGAACTACATTTTTACCCTTGAAAATCCACGAGCCTTTGGAAGTGCTGGTAAAAGAAACCTCTGCAAATAATACAGGGAAAATGTTGTATTGTCTCCTGCAGCTTCAGAGAAAAAGCAAATCGCTTTGTGTATAATGAAAATGTTAGTAAAACACCTGGAATTTAGATGCTGATTTCCTGTGAAAATAACCCTCGCCCTGAAAAAGGTTTAAATCTGATTGGTTGACTTAAAAACATTTGGCTGTGGAGATAAAAGTTAAATTCTGTTCTGCTTTTCAGAAGCTCTAAGTGTGCATATCTTTTCATTTTAAGCCAGAAGGGAATCACTAACACTTTCTTTTTTCTCACTCCTGCATGTTGTGTTATGATTGGAATAGAATTCTTATTTAAACAAAGAGCTTGAGGGTCTTGTCTCATTTTATAAATGAACAAGGTTCAAAGGCATTACCTGCTGCTCACATGCTCTTTGAGGTAAAAGTCCAGAAAAATGGTGTTTCCTTTACTTTAAAGTAGCATTTGCGTCTCTCTGGTGGCTCAGATGGTAAAGAATCTACCTTCAATGCAGGAGACCTGGGTTCAATCCCTGGGTCAGGAAGATCCCCTGAACAAGGGAATGGCTATCTACTCCAGTATTCTTGCCTGAAGAATTCCATGGACAGAGAAGCGTGGCAGGCTACAGTATAAGGGGTTGCAAAGAGCTGGACACGACTGAGCGACTAACATAAACACCCCATCTCTATACACTCCTACATCTTTAGCCTTCAGTTATTTTAAATGTTAGGCTTGCTGTGCATGTGAAGTCGCTTCAGTCATGTCTGCCTCCTGTATCTCTATGGACCTTAGCCCGCCAGGCTCCTCTGTCCATGGATTCTTCAGGCAAGAATACTGGAGTGGGCTGTCATTTCTTACTCTAGGGGATCTTCCCAACCCAAGGATCGAAACTGCATCTCTTATGTCTCCTGCATTGGCAAACAGGTTCTTTACCACTAGCGCCATCTGAGAAGCCTAGGTTCACTGTGGTTATTCCTAAATGATGGATTAAAGTTTGATAACTGTATCTGTGTTCATGGTTCATGGGTGTTGTTCTGCAGTTGCTTCCACTAAGACCACTGGACGGTGTCTTAGAGGAGCCTGAGATGAGAAGACTAGTCATGCTCTGGTTGGCATCATCCTAAATCTGCTGTGCATGACCTTTGCTCTCTCTTCCTGGGACCTTCAAGGAAATTATTGCTCTTCTGGCCACAGCTGACAGTCAGTGGATCTATGATGGATAGATTTATGTGTGCGTGTCTGAGTGAAATATCAGTTCTGTTTCTCCAGGACCAAAGACACTGGAAAAATAGATATGATATCTATAAAAATAGATATGATAACCACAAAATTCAGAAAAGAAAACCTACTGCTCTATCATTATTGCTTTTATAGGAGATCAATGAGTGAAGGGTGAAGGTATGAGATTAGTCGAATAAGCTGGTTTTTTTCTATGCCACTGTCACCTCTGTGTCTGCTTCTGTCACAGTTCTTATCATGATGTATTATGACCAAAGATTTATTTTCCTATGTCCCCTGCAATGCTCTCTTGTATATTTCAAATAACCTCATGACTTAGCCACAATGCTTGGCACATAAAAGGTAACTCAGTAAATGTTTTTAAATGAATGAATTTTAAAAAGCCTATGAAAATAAAAAAGATATATGACTATATAAAGGTGAAATGTTTGCAAAACTCAGACTTTGAAAATAGACTGGGATTCCCTTGGTGGTCCAGTGGTTAAGAATCTGCCTGCCAGTGCAAGGGGACAAGGGTTTGATCCCTGGTCTGGGAGATTCCACATGCCTCTGAGCAACTAAGCCCGTGCGCCACAACTCCTGAAGCCCACAGTCCTAGAACCCTTGTTCCACAATAAGAGAAGCCACCAGGATGAGAAGCCTGCTCAGCACAACTGGAGAATAGCTCCCACTCATTGCAACTAAAGAAAGATGCAGAGATGAAGACCCAGCATAGCCAAAAATAAATAAAAATAAATTTAAAAGACTGACTATACAAGTGAGAAAGCATTTACCAAAAATCTTTGCCCCAGTCTATATAGGCATTCAGACATTCCCTCATACTGGAGTGAAATCTAGTAGAAACATTCCACTCTCCTGAGTATAAATCACTTAGAGCAGAACTCTAGAGAACCATGTGTAAAATCAAGAAGCCCATCTGGTATTATAAGTTTGTATTGGGGGGAATCACACAACATAACACAAAAACACACCTATTATTTTTATTACACAATCTGCAAAAAGCAAAGATTTACCAAATCTTTTTAGCCAGAGGGTATATGAAAAAAATTGATTTTCCCAAGTAGAAGAGCAAAGATCCCAGAAGGGACATGAGATTTTTATGTTTATCTAACATGAGCTTAGATTTTAAAAGGCTGGCAAACAGTAACTTGGCATAAATTATACTTCTGTTCCTGAAATGCTCTGCTTGTTCTGAAGACTTGCAGAGTCAACAAAACTTGAGGGCTCTTTTACACAGGGTGATTTCTATTATTCACTTTGTTCCGAGGAGCCTGGGGAAACAGACACACAACTTAAGCAGCTATGTGAATTTTCCTTAACTTCTGCAGAAACATTTATGATACACCTCCTCCAGCCCTAGGCACAGTACAGAGGTCAATGCCTCTTCCATAACTGGATCTTTACACAATTTGCCCCTTTCTTCCAGTCCTCCCAGAGCACAAACCCTTGTAAACCTTCAAGTCACCTTTCTCCTCTTACCCTGCCATTTAGCAACTAAAGTCAAAGACATTCAATGTTTTATTTTACCTACAACTCTAACTGGTATAGCCCTTTCAAATCTGTGAAGTGCTAGTACAGGCATAATCCTTTGAATGAATAAAAGATGACCAGCAGGGACTTCCCTGGTGGTCCAATAGTTGAGACCTCGCCTTTCAATGCAGGGGTGTGTGTTTAATCTCTGGTGGGGAGTTAAGATCTCACATGCCTTGCAGCCAAAAAACTAAAACATAAAATAGAAGAATACTGTAACAAATTCAACAAAGACTTTTTTAAAAAAAAAAGATCACCAGTTAACTTGAAAGCTGTAAATAAGGTGCAGAAAGTATCTATCCTGCAGATGAGCATGGAAGGGGTCAATGCCCACCTGAATCCCAACAAGTATCCAGACCTAAGTAACTAGTTTATAGGAAATACACAGGAGAGAGGAATGTACTAAAAGATATCAAGGGGATCCCATCAGTTGAATGTGAGAAATTTTACAGGACAAGTAATTTGGTTTATTTAAAAACTGGTGTGGAAGAAGGAGGAGGGGAAACCGCTAGAGACAGGGACATACTAATCATACGCAATTTTGGATCTTGTATGATTGTATAAATTTAAACCAATCAATGGCCCAAAGACATTTTTCAGACAATCTGGGAAATGTAAAAACAACTGGAATGTAAGATAATATTAAGGAATTATTGTTAATTCTTTTAATTAATCTTAAATCCATTTAAAAATTACTCAGTTTTTATAAAATAGATATTATAGTTATGTTCAACAAATTTGTTGTTTACAGATTCATACTGATGTGTAGGTGGGAGGGATGGTATTACATGTAAGATCTGAAGTTCACTCCATTGGCCTAAAGAGGAAGCAGATGTGGCCCAAGAGCAAGATGCTCCCACATGCAAGTTTAGAGGCGGTGTTTGTGGGTGATGTGATGACAAGTTTGGAGTGTGGATCCATGGCGATGGGCAGTGAAGGAAGTGATGATTAATGGGATGGGAAGTCACTTTTCAGCACTAAGGGCAGTTCGCTCAAGAAGCAGAAGAATTTCCTAACTATCTTCACCACAAATACCCTTCTATAGTAACACAGGGCACTCAGAGGGAAAAAGAATTTTTAAAAAGAGCTTTCCTAGGTGGCAATATACAGAGAAAAGCTACAAAATCTCTTTTGCCTCTCACTCTGAAGACCAAGCCAAGGAACACTTTGAAAATACTAATGTGCTCTCATTAGTTTTCATTATTAATCATTAGATGTACCAACCCAAGGGGTTACCATCTACTATACATCGTGAGCTAGAGACATAATTTGTCTTAGCAAGATTTAACAACATAGTAAATATTCTTCAAATCGTTTTGAACAATGGCTATTCCACCTGGAAATGCTCTAGATGCACTCAGTGTTGCCACCCTGAACTCTCAGCTCTGCCTGGCCAGCTCCTGCGCTATGTTTCATACTCACAACATTCTGATAATGCAGAAAGGGGACAGATATAAGAATAATACGACAGAAATTCCATAGTTAATTAAAATAGGGGATCCCAGAAGTTAATTGACTCCAATTTGTCTTTTCAAGCTAAGAAAGAGCCAGTCCATAGATCCCCTGAACAAGGAAGCAGGCCAGGACTTACAGAGTTTAATGCAGTATCCTGGCTCATAATTCTTCCTTCCAGCTGGCGAGGCCCGGCTGAAAGGAAGAAAGGCTGAGCAGAGAGTGGTGCAGGCTTAGGGGAGCTCTCCCACGGGAAGTTTCCCTAGAGCTCTGCAGCTGACTCCACTGACAGCTTGCTCAGGGGTACTGGGGCTGTGACAGTTACTAGGGGTCAGGCCCTCCTGCTGGGGCTGCTCCTGGCCACCCTGTTCCTGGGCTGGCGTGGGCCTCAGGCTGGTACGGCACCAGGGAGGTAGGACGCTCAGCCCCATCGTGCTAAAGACATCCTCATCTTTCCTCCTTCCACTACACCTTGCTCTCCGGTCAACCTTCTATCTCCTCCTTGTTCAATGGGAAAGTAAACCCCCTCTGTTTTTGCTTTCTCCCACAACTCAAGCTCATGTACAGCCATGGGTCTCTTCTTAAGATTCAGTTCGCAGCCAGGCACCAAGGAGAATCAAGAAATACCCTGCAGAATATCTGTCATTATTTCTTTCCAATAATATTTATAGCCCAGTGCTAAACACTGAACCCAGTGACAGAAAACAGAACAAATAAAAACGCTCGTCTTTTATTTTCACTGGGTGAGGACAATTGAATTAGATGAAATCGAAACAAAATAAAAGAGAAAACACAACACATTTGGAAATTACAATATTGTTATTATAAATGCAAAGCAGTCATCAAGTGCTTTGGAAATGAAATGCTGCCTTAGAATAAATACAAATTTGTAACAGGACCTTCAAGGCCCAGAGGGATAAGTAATTCTGTGATACGAGGCTTCTAGAAGAAGATGCTGAAGATCCTCAGGACCTATTACTTACTGATGCAAACATTACAGATAAGCTCCAAAATCTCTTCTACCTCTCACTCACTCTGAAGACCAAGGAACAATTTGAACATACTAATGTGCTCTCATTAGTTTTCATTATTAATAGATGTACCAACCCAAGGGGTTACCATCTACTATACATCATGAGCTATAGACATAATTTGTCTTAGCAAGATTTAACAACATAGCAAATATTCTTCAAACTGTTTTGAACAATGGCTATTCCACCTGGAAATGCTCTAAATGTACTTCAAACACTCAATCAGACAGAGGCTCATTTTCACTGACAAGTCTATACCATTCTTAATTCAAAGAAATTGAATTCGTAATTCAATTTCTTGGAGCACCTCTTCTTAATTCAAAGAAATTGCAACACAGCTCTAATTGGTCACTGAAAACCAGAATCCTATAGGTCACAGTACTGTACTTTGTCCCAGGGCTCAGTCTGGTTTTAAGGTTCAGATAAAAGCTTTTCAATAAGAGAAATATCCTATATAGAAAAAAAGGCAACTGTACCTTTCTATCTCATTTACAAGGGCCAAGTTTGGTCTGGATGCCAGCTAGAAGGAGGTTATTTTCCCATTGCTCCCATTAAGTAAATCCATCAAGATTATATCTGATATATCTGAGATTTAGCATGGTTTCAGGATCTGGGCAATATTAGGTCCTATGATGTTTTGGCTACAGAAGGCAGATCTGAAAAATTTAAAGGGGAAAAAGACAATGTTAATATGATTCCAGGGTAGGTGAGGTAGAAAATGTAGGTAGGTCTTCTAATTTAATGAGTAGTTACTATTTTATAAACACTTTCACAAATACAGTATTGGTTTCTTCTAAATAATTTTTCTTCTCTTCAACTGCAAACTTTTGAGGTGCACACATTTTTATACTATTTGCAAATTTCAAATTATATATGGATTTTAAATGTCATTTACAAAGTTTAAACTGCGTTTTAAAATGCAAAGGAAAAAGTAAGACTTACTTATATCCATATTTTCCAGATATATCTACCACCATTTCTGCTCCCAGCTTACTCTGAGAACGTTCAAATGAATACTCCTTCCAAATGAACTCAATGCTTGTAATGTTTCCAACGTTAATGTCTGCATCAATTAAATCTGTATAAGTCATGCCTGGCTTCAGTGTTCCACTGTCAATAGAAAAATAAAACTCATAAGCTTGTGCTGGGTATTAATAATATTGAAGTGGAAGACAACACCTGTGTGTATCATGGAAGAGAAAGTTTCATTTCCCTGCATTTGATTATAGGAGATTTATTTTTGCCATTCACCTTGGTTGGTCAGCATCTCAGAACAGCACAATTCTAAAGCTTGAAAAAAGCGGGAGGTAAGTGAGGAGCCTGACTAGTTGATTTTTAGGGGCTAGCTCTCCACAGTGAAAGCTCTGGTCTTGGCTTTGTGGTATCAGAAACTAGAGTTTATTGACACCCCCAAAATCATCAGACTATCAATGATAGACTAAATTCACATAAAAATTAAAGAAAAACTAGAAGCCTGTTGATCAGCTCACAGCGGTGCAATGCTTCCTTTTCATTAACCAAAATGTACTCCTAGCCTTCCCCTGGTACCTTCTTCATCTGTATAAAAAGAATTGGGTAACCAAACTAATGATAAAGAAGGGTGTTTTGGTGAGTGTGGAAATAGAATAAGCCATAAGAGACTTGAGATATAAGATGTGTTTCATGCAAGCCAAAATTATTCTAGATGAGGTTTCTTTAGTCCCGCTATTTCCCGACTGCTTTGTTAATGTATCGTTTGTCTCCTCTAACTGGAGGAAGAGTTCCACGAGAGTAGGACCCGTGTCTGTTTCCACAGCAGTTATAATAATTCTTGGTATACAATAGGCATTTAAATATTAGCTGAATGCAAGAATGGATGCTGCTATTCCTAGGGCCTGTCTTGTTCCATTACATGTAGAATTAATTGATTTAATTACCAGACGACAACTTTTTTTCAGGTTATATTGGGCTTCCTTGGTGGCTCAGACGGTAAAGCGTCTGCCTGCAATGCAGGAGACCGGGGTTCGATACCTGGGTCAGGAAGATCCCCTGGGGAAGGAAATGGCAACCCACTCCAGTACTCTTGCCTGGAAAATCCCATGGATGGAGGAGGCTGGTGGGCTACAGTCCATGGGGTCGCAAAGAGTCGGACACGACTGAGCGACTTCACTTCACTTCACTTCACTTCAAAGGGTGATTTCCTGTTGTTCCATGAACTGCCTTCACTCACTGCACACTCAGCACAGCTCCTCATGATGGTGTCACTGGAAACCCAAATGACTATAATGTGCAGTGAGGGCTGCCCTGGTGCCTCCGTGGGAAATAATCTGCCTGTCAATTCAGGAGATGCGGGTTTGATCCCTGGATTGGGAAGGTCCCCTGGAGAAGGAAATGGCAACCCACTCCAGTATGTTTGCCTGGGAAATCCAGTGGACAGAGGAGCCTGGCTGGCTACAATCCATGGGTTCGCAAAAGCGTCAGACACAACTGAGTGCATTAGCATGCAAGCATGCAATGTATGGTGAGGCCAGACTCTTAAAGCTTGACTGAAAAGTGGGACTAGACGAGCACACAAATTCATTCAGCAGACTTCATTCCAAGGTGAAACACTTACTGTGGACCTGAAATGCTTAAGTATTCTTAAAAAGAGGATTGGATAATTATTCAAGGACATGACAAGTAGCTTCTTTAGACATTAGCAAAAGTAGAGAGATGACAAAACATTCTCGCAAATTTTGGAAGGGGTGAGAACCATGCACTTCTCCCCACCTGACCCAGGCCAGCTGCCTTTGTGCAGGACGCAGATTCTACAGCCTCAGGCAAAGAGTGCACGGTGGGCCTTAGAGCCACAGACACAAGACCATGCTGGACTATCCTCAGAGGAACAGCTTAATGGAGATGTGAAGAGCAAGTGGGCATGAGGTCTGCTGAGACAGAGGAGGGTATGTGGAACATGGAACAGCATGGATAAAAGTCAGGAAGGGAGGAAAGGGTGAGGTCTATTTTAATGCTGGGTAGTGTAATCAGGGTAATGTGGCTAAGCTGAAGATGAACAAAGCCAAACAGTGGGAGGCATGGCTAGAAATCCTGGGTTGGAGCCTGGGTGTGAACCAGGATCCAGACAATCACTGACTGAACTCACCTTTACAGGTAGCTGCACCAAGGCAAGGTGATGAGCACAAAGGCTGCCAGAGTGATTAATCCGACGTATCCCTCGACCGACAACCACAAAACCTCTGCTTTTTGTGCCTCTGCCTTGTATTTGAAGATGATGTAAATCACAGAGCCAAAACATCTAATTAATTCATCAGTTCACAAAATGGTAACATCTAATTAGTGTGTACAATGTTAATTCTGAAATGAGTTCCAGAATTAAGTGATGGAAGTGGAAGATATAATTCAAAAATGCTAAGGCTGATCAAAGAAAAAATTAAGGAAAACTCAAGATAAAAGGAGACTGTAGCCTTTTATGAGAGTGCAGGGTGAATGTCTCTACTGAATTCTTCCTACCTTTGACTATCTTAAAACATATCCTATACCTGTGAGTACTACTTAAGGAGCTTATTAGAAATTCGGCCATTCATATAAATACTTTATTTCATATGGAATCTATAAAAATAAAGTGATACGCCCAAATGTGTATAACAATAATGGCATATATTATTTTTGCAACCCCATAGACAGTACAGTCCATGGAATTCTGCAGGTCAGAATACTGGATTAGGTAGCCTTTCCCTTCTTCAGGGGATCTTGCCAACTGAGGGATCGAACCCAGGTCTCCTGCATTGCAGGTGGATTCTTTACCAGCTGAGCCACTAGGCAAGCCCAAGAATACTGGAGTGGGTAGCCTATCCCTTCTCCAGTGGATCTTCCTGACCCAGGAATCAAACCAGGGTCTCCTGCATTGTAGGTGGATTCTTTACCAACTGAGCTATTAGGGAAGCCCTCGTTGGAAGAAAAGTTATGACCAACCTAGATAGCATATTCAAAAGCAGAGACATTACTTTGCCGACTAAGGTCCATCTAGTCAAGGCTATGGTTTTTCCTGTGGTCATGTATGGATGTGAGAGTTGGACTGTGAAGAAGGCTGAGCACCGAAGAATTGATGCTTTTGAACTGTGGTGTTGGAGAAGACTCTTGAGAGTCCCTTGGACTGCAAGGAGATCCAACCAGTCCATTCTGAAGGAGATCAACCCTGGGATTTCTTTGGAAGGAATGATGCTAAAGCTGAAACTCCAGTACTTTGGCCACCTCATGCAAAGAGCTGACTCACTGGAAAAGACCCTGATGCCAGGAGGGATTGGGGGCAGGAGGAGAAGGGGACAACCGAGGATGAGATGGCTGGATGGCATCACGGACTCGATGGACGCGAGTCTGAGTGAACTCCGGGAGTTGGTGATGGACAGGGAGGCCTGGCGCGCTGTGATTCATGGGGTCGCAAAGAGTTGGATATGACTGAGTGACTCAACTGAACTGAACTAAAAATAAAGCGATATGCCCAAATTTGTATAACAATAACAGACTGAATTAAAAGCATATCTTGTTTCCTGTCAGTTTTTTTCCCACTTGCTTTATTATCTAGATCTGTATTTTCATCTTAACATTTCCTAAAATTTTCTGTTTGTAGCTGGAACTATGGATGAAATAGATACTATTTTATATTTTGGAAAAAGAAAAGTTACTATCAGATGATAGCTGGTGGTACTGTAGGAAAAGAAAAGCCTGAGCCTTACTGAGCATGATGAACTGAGTATAGCACTATTACCTGCCAGGTTATCATCCTTGCCTACCTGACAAACTCAAACTCCCCTGTCTTCCCAGTCATTCCACCTACACGGAGAAATATACTTCCTTGAGTGACGCTGTTCCCACCAAGTTTGACAGACAGTTTGTGCCTCCAACCTGGAAACAGAGAAAATAAGAAAGAGAGAGAGAGAGAGAAAGGGTTTAAAACAGGGGAAAGCATGGCATCTTTGTTACTGTTGTTCAGTTACTAAGTCATGTCTGACCCTTTGAGACCCCATGGCTGTAGCACAGCAGGCTTCCCTGTCCTTCACTATCTCCTGGCTACTTCAATGTAAATGTAACTTTCAGGGTTAAAGTGGAAGAGGGTTGTTCATGTTCATGAGAAAATATTAATACAACTTTATATAGCTTGAGTAAATTTGGTAAGGTTATATATTTAAAGACATATAAACTATCACATGTTGATTTTGCAAAGTAAATAGTTAATATTTTTAAAGAAAATTCTTTAATTTTCCATATATTTTTTGGACTTTAGAAAAATGTGTGTGTCTTCTTCCATCCATTACATTTGTATTCTGTGGTGTGTATGCTTTCTATCAGTTCAGTTTAGTTCAGTCGCTGAAACTCCAATACTTTGGCCAAAGTATTGGAGTTTCAGGATATGTTTTGGAAAGACTTAGAGAGGACAAAGTGTGATTTCACACCCTTTGAAAATAAAAGAGAATGTTCCTAATCTGCTAGCTAGGAATTTCTTAGGTATTCTTGATCTATTTTCTCCCAGTCTGGATATGTGGATACAGCCTATAAAAATAAACCAAAGATTTATCTGTTCTGTCTTTCTACATCATTTTATGGCAGAAACTCGAGTATAAAAAACAAAAATAATTCTCTTGGTTGATTCTCTTGGTCATTCTCTTGATTTACCTAGAATTAATAGCAAGTAAGGCAACTCACTAAGCTTCCCAGGTAGAGCTAGGGTAAATAACCCATCTGCCAATGCAGGAGACACAAGAGACATAGGTTTGATTCCTGGGTCAGGAAGATTCCCTGGAGGAGGGCATGGCAACTCACTCCAGTATTCTTGCCTGGAGAATCTCATGGACAGAGGAGTCTGGCAGGTTATAGTCCATCAGTTCAGTTCTGTTCAGTCCCTCAGTCATGTCTGACTCTTTTCAAACCCATGAACCGCAGCACGCCAGGCCTCCCTGTCCATCACTAACTCACAGAGTCCACCCAAACCCATGTCCATTGAGTCGGTGATGCCATCTGACCATCTCATCCTCTGTTGTCCCCTTCTCCTTCCACCCTCAATCTTTCCTAGCATCAGGGTCTTTTCAAATGAGTCAGATCTTCGCATCAGGTGGCCAAAGTATTGGAGTTTCAGCTTCAACATCAGTCCTACCAGTGAACATCCAGGAGTGATCTCCTTTAGGATGGACTGGCTGGATCTCCTTGCAGTCCAAGGGACTCCTTGCTTTCCATACCAAATTCTAATTTGCTATAGTTTGACAATTAATCCAGAAAAATATCTAGAAAACCTATTGAGCAAGAAAGTCTGTGTTTTTTTAATGACTCAGAGGCAGAATGAATTGTCCTTTCCTCTCCCACCAGGCTTTGTGCTAGGGGTTCCCAATCAGTACAGGTCTGAGTCAACACAAAGCCTGCCAATGGGATAAATCCCTTGCAAATAGTCAAGTGTAGCTTTTAAAGAACTCTAGAACTAAACAGATCTTTCATTCTGAATTCTAAAATTGTTGTATGCTTAAATAATTTCACAATTTGTATGGAAATACAAAAATCCTTGAATAGCCAAAGCAATCTTGAGAAAGAAGAATGGAACTGGAGGAATCAACCTGCCTGACTTCAGGCTCTACTACAAAGCCACAGTCATCAAGACAGTATGGTACTGGCACAAAGACAGAAATATGGATCAATGAACAAAATGAAAGCCCAGAGATAAATCCACATACCTATGGACAACTTATCTTCGACAAAGGAGGCAAGAATACACAATGGATTAATCACAATCTCTTTAACAAGTGGTGCTGGGAAAACTGGTCAACCACTTGTAAAAGAATGAAACTAAAACACTTTCTAATGCTATACACAAAAATAAACTCAAAATGGATTAAAGATCTAAACGTAAGACCAGAAACTATAAAACTAGAGGAGAACATAGGCAAAACACTCTCCAATAAATCACAGCAGGATCCTCTATGATCCACCTCCCAGAATACTGGAAATAAAAGCAAAAATAAACAAATGGGATCTAAATAAAAGGGGGAAAAAATGAAAAAAAAATAAATAAATAAATAAATAAAACCAACCGCCATAAATAAATAGTCTAAAAAATGATTAAAAAAAAATTAAAAGCTTCTGCACAACAAAGGAAACTATAAGTAAGGTGAAAAGACAGCCTTCGGAATGGGAGAAAACAATAGCAAATGAAACAACTGACAAACAGCTAATCTCAAAGATATACAAGCAACTTATGCAGCTCAACTCCAGAAAAATAAATGACCCAATCAAAAAAATGGGCCAAAGAACTAAATAGGCATTTCTCCAAAGAAGACATATGGAGGGCTAACAAACACATGAAAAGATGCTCAACATCACTCATTATCAGAGAAATGCAAATCAAGACCACAATGAGGTACCATTTCACACCAGTCAGAATGGGTGCGATCCAAAAGTCTACACTACAAGCAATAAATGCTGGAGAGGGTGTGGAGAAAAGGGAACCCTCTTACACTGTTGGTGGGAATGCGAACTAGTACAGCCACTATGGAGAACAGTGTGCAGATTCCTTTAAAAACTGCAAATAGAACTGCCTTATGACCCAGCAATCCCACTGCTGGGAATACACACTAAGGAAACCAGAATTGAAAGAGACACATGTACCCCAATGTTCATCACAGCACTGTTTATAATAGCCAGGACATTGAAGCAACCTAGATGTCCATCAGCAGATGAATGGATAAGAAAGCTGTGGTACATATACACAATGGAGTATTACTCAGCCCTTAAAAAGAATACATTTGAATCAGTTCTAATGAGGTGGATGAAACTGGAGCCGATTATACAGAGTGAAGTAAGCCAGAAAGGAAAACACCAATACAGTATACTAACACATATATATGGAATTTAGAAAGATGGTAATGATAAGCCTGTATGCAAGACAGCAAAAGAGACACAGATGTATAGAACAGACTTTTGGACTCTGTAGGAGAGTGGGAGGGTGGGATGATTTGGGAGAATGGCATTGAAACATGTATACTATCATGTAAGAAATGAATCGCCAGTCTAGGTTCGATACAGGATACAGGATGCCTGGGGCTGGTGCACTGGGATGACCCAGAGAGATGATATGGGGAGGGTGGTGGGAGGGGTTCAGGATTAGGAACTCATGTACACCTGTGGTGGATTCATGTCAATGTATGGCAAAACTGATACAGTATTGTAAAGTAAAAATAAATAAATAAAAATAAAGAGCAAAATAAATAAATAAAATTGTTGTATGCTTAATAACACAGAAAAAATGCAATTCTTCATAAGGTTGTTTGAAAAGCCTCTGAAAGGGGAAAAAGTATACCAGAGAGAATTTTCAGTTCACAAATTAATCATCATCAGAAAGCTCTGTTTCCCTCCTTGCCCATTCCACTGAATTGCTGCCACCATCACCTCTCCACTGAAGGCTAAACTCACTAGTGATGGGACTTAGCCCATGAACCCCTTTGGGCCCTGTCTCATTGGACCTATCTTTGGAGGCAGTGAATGCATTCTCCCTTTTCCATCATCTTTTCTTTTCTTGACTCTTGGTTTTATCTTTTCTCTCTTTATTCATTCCTCAGTGTCCTTCACAGGGACCACTTTCTCTCCTCTCTTTCTTCTCATCTGATACATTCTCCTTGGGTAATTACATCATGCACTTCATAGTTTAGGTTATTGTCTAAATATTCGAATCTTTGACTGTGGACCACAGCGATCTCCAGAGGCTAAGACCCAATCTAACCACACACGCCCAAATCCCAACAGTATCTCAGACCTAATATGTTACAAACTGAGCCCATCCACTTACTTCAAACCAGCCTCTCTGCCTGGTTACCAAGTTCAGCATATGGTATGTCATCCGCCGAGTTGGAATCATCCTTGATTTCTCCACTTTCTGCATCCCTCAAACCCATTTACTGAGCTAGACAAGGCTGACTCTCACATCCATTAAAGACTACTGGAAAAACTAGATGAACAGTCTAGTCAAAGATGTGGTTTTTCTAGTAGTCATGTATGGATGTGAGAGTTGGACTGTGAAGAAGGCTGAGCGCCGAAGAACTGATGATTCTGAAGTGTGGTGTTGGAGAAGACTCTTGAGAGTCCCTTGGACTGCAAGGAGATACAAGCGGTCGATCCTAAAGGAAATCTTTCCTGAATATTCATTGGAAGGACTGATGCTGAAGCTGAAACTCCAATACTTTGGCCACCTGATGTGAAGACCTGACTCCACTGGAAAAGACCCTGATGCTGGGAAAGATTGAAGGCGGGAGGAGAAGGGGATGGCAGAGGATGAGATAGTTGGATGGCATCACTGACTTGATGGACATGAGTCTGAGTAAGCTCCAAGAGTTGGTGATGGACAGGGAAGCCTGGCATGCTACAGTCCATGGGGTCGCAAAGAGTCGGACATGACTGAGTGACTGAACTGACAAACCCATTCACCCAGTTCCTTTTTTTTTAATTAAAATTCTTTTTATTTCTTTTTCTTTATTTGGCCATGCCAGGTCTTAGTGGTGGCACTCAGGGTCTTCCATGTTTAGTTACAGCATGTGGGCTCTAGTTCCCTGACCAGGGATTGAACCCACATTCCCTGTATTGGGAGCATGGAGTCTTAGCCACTGGCCCACCAGGGAAACCCTCACTCAGGTCCTTTTTGCTTCTACCTGGCCAAAGATAAAACCCAGACTTGCCATATGGAGCATAATTGCATTATTTGACCCGATTTGCCTCTCTTCTCTTACCTGCCTCCTGTTGCCTTCCTCCTGGCCTCTACAATCTCAGTAGGGGGATCTTTTTAGATTCTAGCTCTTCGTTATCTCCAGGCATTTTCATATGCAGTTCCTTTTGCTTGCTGCTGCTGCTGCTGCTAAGTCACTTCAGTTGTGTTCGACTCTGTGCGACCCCATAGACAGCAGCCCACTTAGGCTCCTCCGTCCCTGGGATTCTCCAGGCAAGAACACTGGAGTGGGTTGCCATTTCCTTCTCCAATCCGTGAAACTGAAGTTGCTCTGTCGTGCCCGACTCTTGGCGACCCCATGGACTGCAGCCCACCAGGCTCCTCCATCCGTGGGACTTTCCAGGCAAGAGTACTGGAGTGGGGTGCCATTGCTTTCTCCTTTTGCTTGAGGTGAAGTCGCTCAGTCATGTCCGACTCTTTGCGACCCCAAGGACTGTAACCTACTAGGCTTCTCTGTCCATGGGATTCTCCAGGCAGGAATACTGGAGTGGATTGCCATTTCCTTCTCCAGGGGATCTTCCCGACCCAGGGATCGAACCCAGGTCTCCTGCATTGAAGGCTGGCGCTTTAACCTCTGAGCCACCAGGGAGGACCCCTCCTTTTGCTTGGAACACTCTATTTCCTTCCCTTTGTTATGCACTTTTCAGGAATCAGCGTTGAAGGCATCTTTCCTTGGAAGCCTCCCTGATCTGAGTGCAAAAATTCCTTCTTTGCATCTCCCAACAGAAAGTTTATTACTCAGGGTTGAAACTGAGAATTTTCCTCTTCTTTCCCCCAGCCTAAACTCATTGTGTTGTTCTTGACTGCATCCTCAGAGTCTGGCCCGATGCCCAGTGATTTAGTAGACACTCAGTAAAAACTCTTGAATATTTAAAGGTAAGTGCCTTAAGACATTACAATAAAAATCAGCTACGATACTTACGGGCAAATGGTGAAAGAGTCCCTGTGTTTAAAAAATAATATAATCTATTAGGCTTCATTTTTCTGAGGTGAAATCTATCAGCAAAATGACCCATTGTTGGGCAACCTCCCTTGGGACAATGAAAGCAATTTCCCTGGTGACAGAAAATAAGAGGTAATTAGAAATGTAATTAGAAATGCTGACCTTCAATAAACTCAGAATGTATTATTAAACTATAATAAATCTTTTGAATCTAAATAAAGTATATGCATTTAAGAATGACTAAGTTGCCTAATAGACTATCCTGCCTGTATTCAAAAACAAAACAAAAACAACTGAGGGATAAGGAAAAGGGGGCTGGCTGTTAGAAAAATGAGTAAATAACATGAATAGACAGACAGTCCATAGAAGAGGAAAGTCAATAGTCAATAGCTATGTAAAAGATGCTCAATCTTAGTAGCTGTCAGGAGTACAAATTAAAACAACATACAATTTCATACTCAGCAGATTTGCAAAAATTAAGGCAATTGGAAATACTAAGTACTGGTAAGATATGGAGTGGGGAATTCTCATTTGCTTCTTATGGGACTATAAATTAACAGACGTTGCAGACAGACATTTGGTAATGTCTAATAAAGATGGAAATGCACATATGCTTCAAAAATTTCACTTCTATTATATGTCATAAAGAAACTTTTACACAAGTACATAAGGAGATACGCAAAGGTGTTTATTGCAGAATTGCTTTTAATAACGAAAACTGCAAACAACCAAAATGCACGTTAGTAGGGAATGAACTGGAGAAGGCAATGGCACCCCCACTCCAGCACTCTTGCCTGGAAAATCCCATGGATGGAGGAGGCTGGTGGGCTGCAGTCCATGGGGTCACTAAGAGTCGGACACGACTGAGCGACTTCACTTTCACTTTTCACTTTCATGCACTGGAGAAGGAAATGGCAACCCACTCCAGTGTTCTTGCCTGGAGAATCCCAGGGATGGGGGAGCCTTGTGGGCTGCCGTCTATGGAGTCGCACAGAGGTGGACATGACTGAAGTGACTTAGCAGCAGCAGCAGAAGGGGAATGAATAGATAAAATGTGGCCGATTTCTGCAGAATTCCTACTAAATACAATAGGTCTATATATGTCAATGTAGATCTTATATTAATTTAAAAAAAAAAAAAAAAAAAATATAATAAAAAAATATTTATATATATATATATATATATATATATAAATTTTCCTCAAAGTTTGCCTTAGGGAAGGGTATGAAGGGAATACAAGGTACTTAAATTTTATCTGTGTATTTTAAAATCTAAAGCAAAACTAACAATAATAACTTAAAAAAACCTGGATAGCAATGTTGGAGTATTTGCTATTTTAGTTTCTGAACTTTCGGACTTATAAACTACAGATACTTAGGCTAGAACTATAGACCACACGTGCCTCCTTAGTTGCTACAGTCAGGTCTGACTCTCTGTGATCCAATGGGCCACAGCCCTCCAGGCTCCTCTGTCCATGGGATTCTCCAGGCAAGAATATTGGAGTGGGTTGCTACTTCCTCCTCCAGAGAATCTGCCCAACCCAGGAATCAAATCTGCCTCTCCTGCACTGCAGGCAGATTCTTTATTGCTGAGCCACCGGGGAAGCCTAGGATTATAGTAAAACACCTCATTTAAAACACCATTTTTAATGAACAAAAATACTAACAAAATAATAAGGCCTCATATTGACTGAGTGAGTGCTTACCATGTGCAAGGCACTGTTTGATGCACTTTATGTGCGTTTAGGTCAATTAATCCTCACAAAATATTATTATTATAATGTTTTTAGTCTCCTTACTTAGCCGATGAGGAAACTAAAGCCCAGAGAAGTAAGCAATTTGTCTGAGTTTCTGTGTTTATTAAGTGAAGGCACAAGAATGTGAATCAGATGGCCTAGCACTAAAACCTTTCTTATTTATTTTTTTTAAAATTCCATCTCATTTTTTATGACTGTTGGATAAAAGTACAATAAAACAAGTCAAGGAAACTGACTTAATGTTCTCTAGTTTGTTGCCATAATTAGCGTCTATGTGGCATAGGAGCCTAGAGTTCTCCCCTTTTAGCTTATTAAACATCGCTAACTCTGAATATACTGTGACTCTGAGAACCTGCTTTCACCTGCCTTTGATGTAGTGAATGTCAGGATCCCTTTAGCCATTAAGAGCAGCATCTGGGGCTTGAGGAAGGATGAGTTCGGGGAGAAGGAGGTTTAGGGGAAATGTCAGTGCTTGTCTGGCAAGGTTTCTGAGGATAGCAGTTAACCAGCCGCCACATTATGAACAAGGAAGACGTGCTCAGGACCTGAGAAGATAGCCCGAGGGCTCACTCACCTTGATCTGTAACAGGAGGGAAATACTTACTCCTGTCCCAACACTGTCCTTATTCACAAAATGCTATTGCTTATAACACACTTTGGTTTGAAACCCCACATTTTTCTACCCTGATAAAACAGGGATAGGTCTCTAAAGCACAAGCAGGAAAATCTTTCTACTTTATGCTACAAAATAGATTTTCCTTTTACCTTTTCATAGTGATAAGCAAATGAAAAATATAGTCAGCTCAGATCTGGCACCACATGCTTCATGACTCAAGTGAAATCAGATTTGGTATTTTGTAATGTATATTGATTTGCATGGAATCCTGTGAGCTATAGAGAGTTCTGCTCTGTATGAATAATCAAATTTTAATAAAATAATTTTCATGTCCCAGGTAAATAGTAATATGTTTGATTGTAGCTATTAATGGGTTCAGCCTTCTCAGGGCATCTTAGAGGATAACATTTAAAATATATACACACAAAAATTTTTGTGCTGGACTTATGCCTGGTACATAACATCTAATAACTGCATAACAAATGACCAAAAAAGCAAAATTGGATATAATTCGAACTAACTGAAACAACCAGAATACAAATAGTTGGTTTAGTTATTTAAGCCCTTCAGCAAACCCAGCTACTGTTCAGTACTCAGCACAGAAACAATCTATTATTTATCAAAATGGCAGATGCATTTTTTTGCTACATACTTAATGTTCTAATTTTTAGTTGACTGATCATGCTTCAAAAAATGACTTGCTAATTAAATTACATGGCAAAATGCTTTACTTACTGCTTTAAAAGATTCGTAGGATCTACAGGGATAAGCAATAAATGCATCAGGATTGAGAATGCTTTCAGCATAAAAGCGATGACTTCGGGCATGGTTGCAGTCAAAGAAGGAAAACACTTCTGTGAAAACAATTTTCAATTAACTGGTAGCAATGAACTGATAACTGATAGTATGAAACATTTCCTAGAAAAAGTAATGTTAAATGATAGTTTCTTGACTTGGATCTGGGTCATCAGACCTTGTGTGTAGTTTTAGATATTGTACATTTATTAATATTACATATCATCTTCTTGTACCAAAGAATTCTTTGTGTGAGTCTAATGGGACATTTGATGTAGATGACCGTGTTCTGATATTAATATCCCCAACAATTCCCAGATATCTGACATGAGCACTTAGAGTTTTAAGTATTGCTGTGTACACAGTATCTCTGCCTTAGACCAATTAATTCTCTTGTCTCCCTGTTTCTGCAGGAATGACTGAACTCCCTCCTATTCAATCATAAAACAGCCAGCAAGGTTAACCAGTGCATACCTTCAGCTGAGTTTCAAGATGTGCCAGATGGAAGGTATTGTAAAGAATGCTATAGACAAATTGGTTCTGTTATTGTCAGGCACAGCGTTACTGCCACTAGTAGTTAGGATTACTGCAATAATTCATAAAAGTTCTAAGTACATTCGTGTATTCTGAAATACATTCCCGTCATTTATGCTCTCTTTCCTTACATTACATGTTTACTACATGGCACGGGCTATTCTTCTCATGACCTACATGACTTGCTCACCTTTGAGTCACTAGATGCTCATCACTTATCTATAAATGTGGACTCCAAAGAGTCACTCCTTCTTAGGTCCTCACCCCTTTGCAATATGTTACTACTCTTTCCATCAAGAGGTGGAGCTGATGATGACATGACAGTAAATTTTTGGATGATTCTAAATAAAGGTTTTTAGAAACCTTTCTGGGTTACAGGCTAGTCTTGAGACTTCTTTGACTAAGAGAATATAGAGGAACTGACACTGGGCAAGTATCATGACCTTGGTCTTCAGCGACCTTCCATCATCTATTCTTGCTCTATTAGAACCCAGTCTCCATGTTAAGAAATTCAGATGAACTGGCTGGGGAGAGAGGCTCTGAAGGATAATAGGCCACTCAGAGAGGAGAGCTAGTACCAAGACACTACACATGGAAGGCCATCTGGGATCTTCCCATCCAGCTTGGCCCAGCCCAGCCCAGCTCCCAGTTGGATGCAATCACGTGCATTCACCCAAAGGACTCACAGCAAAGCAGAGCTCTGCCTGAATCTTGAGCCTCATAATCATGGGCAATAAACCATTGTTCTCTTAAGCTACTATGGTTTGTTATACAATAGATAACTGAGATCATTTCAGAAATGCAACATAGCAGTGATAAAGAATTGACATCTTTTTTTGAGGAGGACTTCCCTTATCTCAGGTTTCTTTACATACAAATTTGTATTCATAACTAACTGTGGTTTAGACAAGATGGTTCTTTAGAACATAGGGAACTATGAATTTTAAAAGTAAATGATTTCTTAGTAACAAATATAATGTAAAATAAAATATTTTGAAGGTGAAAAGTAATCTGAAGACATGAATGATAAATATGCTTGTAATCTAATAAAGATGTAGGAATTATAGTATCTCAAAATGATAGCTTATGATAAATGTAGGCTTATTTTAATTCATTATTTTACATAATTTCAAGTACTCAGTATATAACAATTAATATAGTTATATAAATGAGTATTTATCCTAATAGAAATGATTTCAAATCATAATATAACAAATAATGAGAAAGAAGTTTTATAATAGGTCTTTTCTGAAAGCATTTTGCTTACCAGCACTAGATAGAATTGGCTTTAATTCTGAGCATCTATAGTTTTACCAGTTTTAAGTAGTCATTGCAAATGGATATTTCTAATTCCATTTACTTTCAAAACAGGTAGTAAAACTTTGTAACTTAGTGCTAGTGAAGAGGAAATTCAAGCTACTCTAAATGCCTTGGTCTGTGTTTCTTTCCTCTACAACTGTCACATGGAGGATAGAATAATTACATCATCTAGACATTCTGACCACAGGGGATCAGGCAGTGGGACATTTAGAATCATCCAAAAATTTACTATCATGTCATCATACATTATATTACTGTGCTTTATCATATATTATGGATGATACATATCATTATTTACATGATAATGATATAGAGATAAGGAGGAATGGAACTCCCAAATAATAACTTTCTGGTATCTTATAAAGTGCCTTATTATTATTGGAAACTGCTATAAAGGGCTAAATACTATTTGTTTAATTTGTGATTAAATTAATTTGTGATCCACGGTGATTCTGTTAAAAAGCAAATCAAACCATGTACTTCTTCTGTTCAAAATCCTCCCATGGCTCCCATCCCCCTCAAGTAAAAGCTTAAGTCGTTGCTACAGTCTATAAGACCCTACATTTTCTCCCTCTGCCCTGTTCCTTCTCTAACCTCAGGCCCTACTACTCTCCTCTCCTTTATTTCACTCTGGCCACAATAGGCTCCTCGCTGCCATGAACTTCACGGGCTCCTGCCCCAGGCCCTTTGCACTTGCCATTCCCACCCGTCAGCCTGGAATACTTTTCACCCAGATATCTGCATGGCTAACTCCTTCAGGTCATCTTTTCAGTAAGGACTTCCTGTCCACTCTACCAAAAATCTCCTTCCCCTAGGTCACCCGCACTGTCACCAACACATCAGATTCCCATTACATTCTTTGTTTGGTCTTCTTAGCACTTATTCTATTACTGTTTTTCTAGCAAAGTAGGGTATTGCTGCTGCTGCTGCTGCTAAGTCACTTCAGTCGTGTCCGACTCTGTGTGACCCCATAGACGGCAGCCCACCAGGCTCCCCTGTCCCTGGGATTCTCCAGGCAAGAACACTGGAGTGGGTTGCCATTTCCTTCTCCAAGTGAAAGTGAAGTCGCTCAGCTGTGTCTGACCCTCAGCGATCCCATGGATTGCAGCCTTCCAGGCTCCTCCGTCCATCGGATTTTCCTGGCAAGAGTACTGGAATGGGGTGCCATTGCCTTCTCCGAAAGTAGGGTATTAGCTCCTACTAATTTTTGACTTTTGTATGTATTCCTACATCTGCCATTCCTAGAATAATTCTTGGCACACAGTAATCACTCAATACATATCTATTGGATGACTACATCCTCCTTGCTCATACTAGTGAGACATTCTGTTAGACCCTGAGGTTAATGACCTAACTAAAACATGGATCCTGGCCTCACAGACCTCACAACTGCTGGGAACTTCATACGTGCTACTGTGTTTTGAGCTAAAATATATTTTTACATTATATTATATTCAAAAGCATATTCTATCCAAGAAGGGTGCTCATTGAGTTTATAACTGCAGTTTAGAAAGCATTTACCTTCTTTGTAAATATTGAGATCAAATTTAAATAAAGGTGTAATTAGATCTTCACATCCTGGCATGTGCTTCCCTCCATTTGGGTAAAAGTCAAGGTGACCACAAGCATTAATAGTTCCAACACCTGAAATTTAAAAAAGCAAGATACATGCTTCTAAAATTCTCCTCCATCTTTCAGTGCACTTTCGATTTGTGTTAAAAACTTACCAAGCTCAAAGAAGAGGCGAACCGCATTTGTATGAATAACATCAACAAAGTTGGCGTCTGAGGGATCCAGCCTGACTTCATCTGGAGTGTCATGGAAACATGGCCCTGCTGGGTCCAACCCTAGGAAAAAGCATAAGGTGTATTAAACTAAGACATATAAAAGTACACTGACAGTGTGGCTATTTTGGAAGGATAGATGGTGAAGGCAAAGTATTCTTTCTTATATGATTTATGTAGGTCAAACACCACTCAGCCTGAAGGAGAGATACATAAACTGTAGGATGTGTTTATATTTATAAATGCAGGATCTGTATATACTGCAATGTCAGATTCCTACACACAAGCAAGGCTGTGTCTGGACAATACCAAACCAGCTAACAAAGTCAGAAAAGTCAAAGCAGCTTCTCTAGGGCCTGTACATGGAATACCATACAGACAACTAAGGTTATGGATTGCAGACCACCTTAAAGGCAACATTTATATGTAAAAAAAAAAAATAATAAAAGCTAAGAACTCTTTAAAATGTAAAGATCAATCACAAAGCAACACAGTTAAAATAATAGAATCATAGTCCTCAGTTAAGGCTCACTTAGTTCTATTCATTGTATTACAAACAAAAGCCTGAAGCCCAGGAAAGTGAAGGGACTTGACAAGGCCATCATACGTTAGATGCAAAATGGACCGTTATATATTAGATGCAAAATGGTAGTCAGTCTTCAGTCTATTCGAATGTCTACTAAAACAAAGATTAAGTTTGTTTTAATCTTTAAGGTCTCTAAAATATTACGATCATTCACATAACTCCTCATTTACATATTTGACAATTATTTATCAGGCACTTATTATGTGCCAGGAACAGGGTTTTGCAACTGGATCCAAGGAATAAGGTCTGGTCTGTTCCCTTGGAGGAGAAGGCACTGCAATTCAGTGTGCTCAGTGCTGAGACAGGTGAGCACAGGTGTTATGCAAGTACAGAGAAGAAACAGGCAACCCAGTCTTGGGAAACTGGGACGTGCTTCTGCTAGAGATGAGAAATGCAAGCAGAGATCTGAGGGAGTAGGAGAGTCAGCCAGGGTGAAGATGAGGTAGGCAGCATCCTGGGAGGAGTATAGAGAGTATACATGGCCATCAGGCCAGAGTTAACCGCATTTAGGAAACTGCAACTAGCTTTCAAGGGCCAGCGCCGGTGCACAGGGTTCAGAATTTGGTGCAAGATGAAGACACCATTGCAGGCAGGAGCCAGATGTAATCAGCTGAGCTACGATGTGTTTGGACGTGACCTGGTTATTGATGGGCAGCTCTTACAAGTTTGCCGAAGGAGAGGTTTACAGTCAGATTTTTATTTTAGCAAAGTCTATTTGCTGTGAAGTGGAGACTGGGTCTCAGAGCAGAGGGGGCTCAGAGCTGAGCTGTATCTGACCTCTGGGAAAACGCAGCAGGAGTGAGGAATGAATGTGCCACAGCTGTGGAGTGGGTATTACCTCGGCATGATAGACTGTTATAGGATTCCATTGCTGTTTTTATTTGTCTGAGTCATATAATCATGGAGAAAGAAATGATAGAATGAGAGGAGGCAAGGAGAGGAGAGAAAGAGGGCCTAGATAGAACCTTGAAGAATACCAATACGTAAGGAAAGGCGAAAGAAAAGGAACCTGACAGGAAGCCTGGAAAGAAACTGTCAGACAAGAACAAAGACAACCAAGGACAGCCAATGCAAGAAGACGGCGAACCACAGGAACCAAGAGAGGGTGTTCCAACAGCAAGGAGGGGTTAGCGAGTCAAATTCTGCAGAGGAGCCAAGGAAAGTAAAGACGGGAAAGGCCTGGAAGAGTCCCACTAAGAAGCCCTTGGTGGTCTTAGCGGTTTTGCTAGCAGGACTGGGGAAGAAACCAGACTGCAATGGGCTGAGGAGAGCACAGCCCTCAAGGAAACATGGCTACTTCTTTTTAGAGGAGTTGGAATCTGAGTGAGGCAAGCTAGGGTATTGGTGAGAAGAGGCTGTGGTCTAAGCAGGACCCGGGACATGTCAGTTCTAATAGAGTTGGGGAAAAGAGCTTGACAAGATGGAAGGAAAAGCAGACAGATGACAGTGAGGCCCCTGAAGCTGGCCAGGGACTCAGAGCACAGGTAAAAAGATAAAATTAGATGAGGGGCCAATGAAGTAAACCAACGGGCATCTGTGCAAAATAGCCAAGCTTAAAAGAGAGATGCACAGGCATTCGTCTCACAAGTAATCTTCAACTCCAGGGAGAATTGTTTATGCTAATGTACAGTTGCTAATTAGATACAGTCTTCTGATAATGGGAGTTCACTGGAGATGGATCCAAATATAGCAGGTATACCTCAAATGATGTTGATGTGAGGACAAGGCAACCAGATATGTTTTGTTTTTTTTTTTTAATACAACTAGTGTTTTCAAGAGGCAGGGAAGGGAGAACCTTGGATTTGTGGTTCTAAGAGATCTCAGGAGGAAGATCAACAGGAGGGAGAACTAGAAGTTTCAGCCTCTTAATTGATCTGAGTTGCAGAGGCATGACCCTTACTGCATGAATGACAGCTGCAGCCTTTGGGAGCTGAGTTTGTTAGTGTGTATGTATTTGGATGCATGAGTGTATCAGCATAGAGAATAACCTCTTCTCCGATAGGAAAACAGTGACGCTATTTATAGATAAAAGGAAACAAAACCTTGACTGAGTAACCCCCATGCTATAGTCATTTATGATAACTGCCTACCAGTTATAAAGAATTACCAGACACACAGAAACTTCAGTTCAGTCGCTCAGTCGTGTCCGACTCTTTGCGACCCCATGAATCGCAGCACGCCAGGCCTCCCTGTTATATCACCATCTCCCGGAGTTCACTCAAACTCACGTCCATCAAGTCAGTGAAACTTACGCATGTCCTAAAATCTACCATATTTTGTTTTTAACTGGTTTTATTATAAAGCCAACTTTTTTTTTTGAGATCTTGGTTCTTTATTATCCAAGGAAAATGATTATTCTAAGACTAAGCACTTAGAAGGAATATAGATTGCAACATCCAAATTATATAGATTCTTCAGATGTTTAAATAGCCTTTACAAACTTATTATTTTCTATTTATTCAATAGGATAATTCACTTGGCAGGAAACCCTGGAGTTAAAAATTATCCGAGTTGTGAAATAAGAATTCAGGAAAACAAAATTTCCATAAACTTATTGCAACCTAGTGTGAATTTTTGACACATTTATGGCAATGTTCTTCCTTTTAATTTAAAGCTGAAATGCCCCCTAGGCTGTTGGGGCCCATGAGATTCCATTTGTACGAGTTGGGCCCATTTCTTCCATACTCTAGCAAAGAAGATTTTTGCTACACAATAACTTCAGAGCCGACTCACTGGGAAAGACCCTGATGCTGGGAAAGATTATTATTATGAGGGCAGGAGGAGGAAAAGGGGTGAAAGAAGATGAGATGGCTGGATGGCATCACCGACTCAATGGACATGAGTCTGAGGAAACTCTGGGAGATGGTGAAGGGACAGGGAAGCCTGTTGTGTTGCAGTCCATGGGATCACAACCAGTCAGACACAACTTAGTGACTAAATAAAAACAATAACCTCAGAGTAAATATACAAATTTTAATATTCTATGTAGAAATGGTGGTGGTGGGCTAGGGTTGGAGTTGGAATCAGAGATCTGGAGAAAAGAGGAAACTTTCAGCAGGAAAAGCCTGTTATACCAAGAGACTGCAGAGGCAATATATTAATACTTTAAACCCAATTTAGAATTTGGAAAAAATATTTTAAATTTAAATCTGAAATTAAAGCACGTGTGTGTGTGTGTGTGTGTGTGTGTGTGTGTGTGTGTGTGTACACCAGAGCTGCAATGTATTGTTTTGATGAATACAAAGTGCGTACCTACTATGTGCCAGGCCTGGGAAGTCTTTCTAAGTAGTTCAGAGTCTCCTGAAAATAACAGGCACGTGAATAATTAATTTGACTTTGTGATACAACAGTTGTATCTTCATATATAATAAAGGCATATTTCAAAGAGTGTGGGAAGCAGAAAATTAACTCTGTCTGAGGAAGAAATATCTGAAAAAATTCTCAAAGGATGACCAGCGGGTGTTTAGGGTGAGAGAGGACAGGACTTGTAAAGGCACAGAATCATGAAAATATGTGATGAAACATGAAACAGTCATACAACAGGTTCAGATGCTTTAGACAATGGAAAGTTTCAAGCAGTGGAGTGGCACAGCCTGTGTTTAGAAAGATAAGGACACTGGCAATAGCTGGGTAAGACTGGAGTGCCAGCCTGTTCTGAGTGGTGTTCAACTCTTTGCAACCCCATGGACTGTAATCCATCAGGTTCCTCTGTCCATGGGATTCTCCCAGCAAGAATACTGGAGTGGGTTGCCATTTCCTACTCCAGGGGATTCTCCTGAATCAGGAATCGAACCCACATTGTGTATGTTTCATTGGAAGGCAGAACCAGGCAGGGTACCAGCCATGAATGGCAAAAACCCAGGAGATGGAGAGGGCCTGAGCTGGGACAGTGACTGGGCCATGAAGGGGCACAAAGCAGATGTAGGAGAAGACCGGAGGATGGAGGAGACGAGCAGCTTGATGACTGCTTGTTGCTGGAGGATACAGAGAAGGGAGGGGCCAGCTCAACTTACCAAAAATGGAGCTGATATTTTGATTTCTAGTCAACGGACTCAAGTAGTTTGGAAGTCAAGAGTACAGGGAAGGGATGCGATTAAATCTCATTCCCAACACCTTGTTCATAGGACTTACTTTGCAACTTGTTTTCAGGCTTAACATTATACTTAGGGACAATATTCAACTTCAGCATACGTGCTGCTGAAGCAGGTACACTCAGGGACAATAGTCAAAATTTTAGCAACTGGAAAAGGATGGGCTTAAACAAAACAGTTTAGCAATCCAGCTACACTGGGTGAGCAGGCCCAGCATGGAGTTTCTGTCTCAGTCTGTGTAGAAGCCATTATGGAATTGCAAAGCATGGAATGTGTCATCATCCAGTCGACCATCCCCACCAGGTGGATGATCACAGGTCCCACTCCTTTGTCATCAGAGATAATGCTATGGTGAACACTCTTGAAAATGGATTCACACACTCACCCTTTGGAAGCATTTCATGTTTTAGTTTAGGGAGGGTCACATTTTTTTCTTGTCTTCCATTTGCTTCTGTGACTTCCTTTATGTTCAGATATTTGATACTTTGTACACAAACAGATTCGTGAACAAATCCAAGGCCCATCTGCAGGGCAGGCTTACCGGTTATCCTTCCAAGGCCTGGCGTTCTTGACCCAGCTTCCCCAGCCAGATGAGCTCCCAAGCTGTGGCCAATCAAGTGTACTTTTGAAGCAGAATATCCAAATTTTTTCTGAGAGGGTATTTTAAAAGGAAAACAGAACAAGTATTTAAAAAAAAAAAAAAAAAAGGGCAGGTAAAATGGCTGCAACTGGCTTAAAATGAAAAAGGAGCTGACATGTTTCTCCCTCTCCCACCAGGATGGGGAGACTGGTAAAACGACAAAGCAACCCCTTGTCCACCTACATCCTTATCCAGCTGAGGGAGGGAGCATCAGGTGGGCTGGAGGAATGCCTTCTGTCAGAGCGTTCTCCTCTGCTAAAAGGCCTTGCAGTTCTTGGGAACAGGAAGGAGACCAGCCCTGTGACCCTTCTGTGGCTTCCAATCCATGTTCATCCTTCCTGAGTCCCAAACCATCCCGCACACCCCGACACGGGCTAAAGGCAGCTTACGCCCAGGGGGGCAAACAGTTCAGTGAACATTGAAGTCAGCCAACACTTTCCCCTTCAGTTCAGCAAAATCTCCTCCTGCTTGTTTCCTGAGCGTTTAGGAGCCCACAGTTCAGGCTCCAGGATCAAGGAAGAAATTCACGAAAGCTTAGTTAGACCTGGTTTTTCTTTGAGGAGGAGATAGTCCGTTTCCATCCTCTGTGGACAAAGACAGCCTCGAGGTTCTTCCTTGTAGTCCAGCCTCCCCTGAGGAGCGGGAGGAGTGGACGGAGAAGAGGAAGGGCAGCGGGGATATGGCTCCCTGACTCTTCTCCAGCCTGTGTCCTAACTGGGCTCAGTGTTGGGCCCGCTGTCCTGACTGACCCTCACAGTGAGCTGCAGCGCCTGCCGGTCCCCCTTCCCCGTTGCCTTGCGTTTTCCTGTCCCCACGCTCCATGAGAGCAGAAAGGCTGTCTCACTCACCGTGCACCTCCAGTGCCCAGAACGGAGCCCGGCCCACGGCAAGCGCGGAGAGAAACGGTGGCTCAGACGGTATAGCGTCTGCCTGCAATGTGGGAGGCCCGGGTTTGATTCCTGGGTCGGGAAGATCCCCTGGAGAAGGAAATGGCAACCCACTCCAATACGCTTGCCTGGAAAATCCCATGGACGGAGGAGCCTGGTAGGCTACAGTCCACGGGGGGGTGCAAAGAGTCGGACACGACTGAGCGACTTCACTCACTCACTCAAGGAGTGAAATCTTAAGAATCTGAAAGGGTCATAAATCTTTAGATTTTCTACTTCACTGCAGTGCATGGTGGGAAACTACTTCCTATTATGGTGGAGCATTTGGAGATTTATAAATGTCTCAGAGTACAGCCCTCATAAATAGCAAAGCCTATTTTATTCTCTTTGAAAATGTGTAGGTTCAAGAGTTGCACCTGGACTGGCCTGGGGACCTAATTCACTGCCACAGAACCCAGTTTCTGTGGGGGAAAAGCACTTCACATTCTGCACAGATAGCGCCCATAACGCAGAAACGGTTTCTTCTCTGTCGTTAAGGATAGGTTTACATGGTGCTGAAAAGGAACCGAGATGGGCCTCCAGGCTGACCGAGGCAGCGACCTGGAGGGGCGGGCATAGGTTTGCTGAGGAGCCGGTGAAGACACACTGCCACCACGTGGCGGATTGTAGAACTACAGGCGCTTCTTTCACCAGGAAGGAACCGAACTTTCCCTTTTGGCTTCCATAGACCAACACTTATTATTTCACACGTTCGGTACTTGTGTAAACTAATAAAAGAAGTACACAGAATTGCCCCCAAATTCTTAATGTTATAATACAAAGCTTTAAGTGATTAAGTGAAGTCGCTCAGTCGTGTCCGACTCTTTGCGACCCCGTGAACTGTAGCCTACCAGGCTCTTGCGTCCACGGGATTCTCCAGGCAAGAGTACTGGAGTAGGCTGCCATTTCCTTCTCCAGAGGGTCAACACCAGGGATCGAACCCGGGCCTCCCTCATTGGAGGCAGACGCTTTAACCTCTGAGTCACCAGAGTCCTGCGCTTGATACAAAGCTGGTTCAGTGTAATTTTAAAGAAATCAACTGTTCTTACCACGAGAACATCAATAAAATAAGCCACCTCAGCACCAACAACGGGAGATTGTTTACCGCGTGGATATATTGCAGTGAACCGTTAATCCAGTCTAAATTAATGCAGTTCACATCTTCTACTTTTAGCAGTACCTAAAAAGATTTATTGTAAGTATTAAAAATAAGAATTAAAGGAAACCAGAGTGCCCAAACTACTGATTCTACCACAAGAAATAACACCTGCAAGTACTGAGGACCTACCATGTGCTTGGCCCTGTCCTAACACTTGTCCATATATTAACTTCTTTAATATTCATTTAAAGATAAGCAAATCTAGGCAAAGACAGGTTAATTAACTTGCCCATGACCACAGAGCTAGTCAATAGAACCATAATATTCCAGACAGCCTGACTCTACCACACTATATGGCTTGTAAATAATTAATTGCTTACTACGTTAGCAGTCTATTAATCTTGAGTAGAAGAGAGGAAAATTAATTTCCTGGAGTGAACTTGGAAATGTTTTCCTTAAATTAAATGAGAAATTTATCATACTATTCAATCTTTTGTCAAAAAGATTAACTAAGAATAATTATAAAAATCTTCTATCATAATCTGTACAATTCATAATAAGTGAAAAGAAATGGGAAATGAGTAACTCATCTGTGGTCTTGGAATATGGCCAGTGTGAATAACTGAATGGAGAATTTCCATGAATACACATTAGTACCTTGCAAAGTACGTTCACATTAAACATAAAACTTTAATACTAGTATAAAGAAGAGATTATTCACATCATACATTGCACATGACTCGCTGCCATTTGCCATCTGATTTCCATCCAGGTATGTTGATACGTGTGATCTTGTCTGTTGCGAAGTGTGAGGCTTGGATAGTTAAATAATTAACTGCACTGACTTCCTGTTTCAAATGAAAAGAAATTAAGGTAAAATAATTGAAAATTATTTAACATTTAGTAAATTATTCTAAATTCACTCAATTTTCCTCTAAGTTTGACTTTAACAACCATCTTTAATACATTTTTATCAAAGAAAGAGTTACTGCTACATATTGCAAAGTACCAAGGAATTATTAATGCATTATAAAATGCAACATACAAATTTAATCATAAGGAAAAGAAATCAAAATGTTTGGTTTTAAGGTAATGTTTGTAAGACAGTGTTGGCTCAGTTTTAATTACAATGTAAGTAAGCCTTACTTTTGTACAGTATTTTTCAGTTGTCAATATAACTCATTAGAACTACCTTATTCAAGGCTTAGATTCATATTCCAAAGGTGGCAAGATAGACTGTCCACCACACTTTATGAACGAGGAGTAGAGGTTAGATCCTTGTCATATGAAATACAACAGCATATTTAAGATATTTTATGTGATGGTGTTAAATATTGTTTTGTATTTCTTGTACTTTGTTAGATGATTTTTATAACAATACTCTTGAAGACTTTAGAACACCATTAATTTAAGTGATTTTGTTATTAGAGAAAAATTAGAAGTCAAAAGTACAAGCAATTAAGTAGAGAAAAAATAAAAGATCAAATCAGCAAATAACAAGTTTGACAATGGTAATCTTAAGCTGAAAAGCAGCAAATTTAGATACTCATGAAACTGAAATGAATGACTGATTACTAGCTACCTGTGTTTAACAGTATACACAATTAATCATACAACTTACTAAAGTTTCTCCAAGACTGTGAGCAAACAAATTAAGAGACTCCCAAGCCGGCTTACAAATGGCAATAATTATGATACAGATGAAACTCGTATCTATCTAGATTATAGGTTCTCTGTGAAAAAGTGAAAGTGTTAGTCACTCAGTTGTTTCCGACTATGCAACCCCATGGACTTCTGAAGCTCACCAGGCTCCTCTGTCCATGGGATCCTCCAGGCAAGAATATTGGAGTGGAGAGCCATTTCCTTCTTCAGAGGATCTCCCTGACCCAGGGATCAAACCCAGGTCTCTTGCATTGCAGGCAGATTTTTATCCTCTGAGCCCCCAGGAAGCCCTGTAGGTTCCCTGTAGAATAGCTCATTTGGCCCTCTCAGTGCTGTAAGGTAGGTACGTTAGGAAGGGTGTAATGAGAAAGGAAGTCACTTGTCCAAAAGTACTGCAGCTGATGAATCCTGGAGCAAGATTCAAACCCACACGGTCTCTCTCTAAAGCCATGCACTTCACCACTGGGCTTTCAAGTTGTGATCTGATCATAGTGCTTTCTCCTGATGGGATGCATACCAGCTGAAGGATTTGTGATGTAGATCATAAAATCTATTGTATTGGGGCTTTTTAGGAAGCACTTCTCTGCTAAATAATCAAATCCAAGTGCAAAGATGTTTGTTTATCTATTTATTTAAAAAGAACTCAATGCCCATTCCAACTCTGGCTGGAGCCCCTCAAATACCTACTATATTCCTGTTTCTACACTCCAAAAAAAAAACTCTATTTAAGAAAGGTCATTTAGTAGAAAAAGTGCATATAGTTTTCCACTGTCATGAGAATAGTTTGAAAAAATGGAACCTCGAACAAGCCTCAGAATGGAGATCTGACAAGTATTATGGGATCCAAGCATTTTCTGTTGTCACAAAAGCCATTAGGATTTATTAATGTAGGAAAAGGCAATAAAACAACTTTGTTCACTGTGCATTCAATCTAGCACACCGCTCTAAAATGACACACTGTGGGAAACTCCCAAACAACATCATGGAATCAAAAGGAGACAACTTGGATGCCACAAGGACAGAAACTAAAAAGGGTATCAGGACAGAACAGGTTATCTAGAGATAAGAGTAGAGTATTGATGTTTAGCTGGGTGCTGAGGTGTTTTCTCTTAACATTCTTATCTTTGAGCAGTCATGGAGCCTAACTGACATGGAATCAACCCATCCTATAAGTCAGGCAAAAATAGTCACCAGTTAGGTGTGTTCTAGCCTTGACAAAAGCTGCAGGCACAAGGAGGCCCTGTAATTACGCAACTATGCATCACAACTAGCAATGGCAATGAGTCACTTAAGGTTAAGAAGTCACGGACACTATGCTTTCGTAATTTAAAAAATAAAAAAAGAAAGAAAGAAAAAGAAGCCACAGATTCCTGGGAAAAAGAGGTTGGTTTTACTCTTCCAGGAAAGTAGCTGAGACCTACACCTCAGAAGACCATTTACATCAACAAATTGATCCTTGACAATTCACCAGTTGCTAAGCCTTGATTACTAATTCCTTATTTGGTAACTCTCCAATTGCTAAGCCTCAATTGCTAAGCTACTGCATGATTTACTTCTTTCTCATAAACAAAGGTAATCAAATTTATATGGTATAGCACATGGGTCAAACCTGTGACGATCCTTGCTTTTAGTTTCACACCATGGCCCAGTCTACAACCTAGCTGTTATTAAAAACCACATTAACAGCAAACCCTCAGTGGTCTATTGCAAAATTCGGGTACAGATCCGTGTTGTCACACTTGATTCTTTCCAAATGGGAGGGAGTGGGAAAGATGTGGGAAGCATTGTTTTTATGGCCCCTTTCTTAAGGCAGTATTCGGGTTTCTGATGTTCTCTTCACTGCCCTTTGGGCTCAGCCTTGCCTGAAGACTGGTCTTCACCACCTTCTGTCTTACTGCCTGTGCTCTACAAAGTTCTAGTGCATGTCCCTGTCCAGAAGCATAAAGGATCAGCAAGTCCTATGGGGGCTGAGGGTCAACATCCAGGGGATACAGTTAGTCCTGAGCAGAGAAATTCACCCTGAAAGTCCTAAATGGATAGAGGTGCCTCAAAACATTTGTATTAAGTTTTTTTAAAAATGCGGTAACACACACATAACATAAAATTACTGTTTCATCCATCATTAAAATTTACTTGCACTATCATTCACATTGTTGTACAAGCAACACCACCTTTACAGAACTTTTCATCATCTCAGGCTGAAACTCTGTACCCATTAAACAATAACTCCCATCACCCCCTCCCTCTCCGCCAGTAACTATTGATATTATTCTACTTTCCATCTCTATGAATTTGACTATTCTTGGTATGTTATATAACTGGAATCATATAATATTTGTCCTTTTGTGTCTGGCATATTCAATTTAGCAAAACGTTTGCAAGGTATTGTATGATCTATTAGAATTTCATTTCCTTTCTACAGCTGGGTAATACTTTTTGCTTTTTGACAGTTATATAAATCAAACTTTTGAAGACATTTTCTTTATAAGTTTCTCTGTACTCAAAGTAAAGTCGTCTCTTTTCTTCCTTGTTCTCCCTAGAGCCGTAATCTATACAGCAGATGGTATATTTCAGTAAAGAGCTGTGTGTACATATGTATGTATGAGTCTGGTAAGTAGATAGCTATGCTTGCAGGGTGTGAAGGCCTAGAAGGAGGCTGTCTTGGCTGGTGAGACCTGCCCTGTATGTGACGGGTCTGGTTGAAAGCAAGCCTCAAGGTTATAGATGCAGGTAAAGACTGGAGATTATTTTTACTCCTTCCCTGGCCCCTTTCCCACCTGCCCCTCATATAGACACTCCACGTGTGTCTTATATCATACTTTATTCTCTCCCCTGAGATCTCATGCACACTGAGTTTCAATGTTCACCTCTGGGTAAAAGATTTTGAATGTATTTCTGCAGCTCCAGACCACCTGCCAAGTTGTACAACTAACACTGCCAATAGTCTAAACCAACTTCACTTGTCAAAAATTGAACTTTTTCTTTTGCCCTAAATTTTTCAGACAAGAGGGTCATTTTTCTTCCTATCATGCATATGTGAAATCTCAGGACAGCTGATGATGTTTAGCATGTCAGTTTTCTGTTAATGTATTCACTCTCATTACTCTGGCTCAGGTTAGTTCCATGTCTGATCCAAATGGTCCTATAGCTTTTATTCGGTGCTGTCAAATAGAACTCTTTGTGATGATGGAAATGTCCTATATTTGTGCCATCCAACACAGTAGCCACTGGTCATGTGTGGCTCTTGAGCACTTGAAATGTGGTTGGTGCAGTTGAAAAACTGAATTTTTAACTTTATTTCAAGAGCCACATGTAGCTAGTGACTAGACACCACAGGACTAAACGCTCTGGCAATGCCTCCCTCTCCCTACCCCCCAACCCCTGCTCTCCCAGCTCCAGGCCGGAAAGTACACTGCAGCTGGAATAAATGTCCTCAGTTCAGTTCAGTTCAGTCGCTAAGTCGTGTCCGACTCTTTGCGACCCCATGAATTGCAGCACGCCAGGCCTCCCTGTCCATCACCAACTCCCGGAGTTCACACAGACTCACATCCATCGAGTCGGTGATGCCATCCAGCCATCTCATCCTCTGTCGTCTCCTTCTCCTCCTGCCCCCAATCCCTCACAGCATCACAGTCTTTTCCAGTGAGTTAACTCTTCGCATGAGGTGGCCAAAGTACTGGAGTTTCAGCTTTAGCATCATTCCTTCCAAAGAAATCCCAGGGCTGATCTCCTTCAGAACGGACTGGTTGGATCTCCTTGCAGTCCAAGGGACTCTCAAGAGTCTTCTCCAACACCACAGTTCAAAAGCATCAATTCTTTGGCGCTCAGCCTTCTTCACAGTCCAACTCTCACATCCATATATGACCACTGGAAAAACCATAGCCTTGACTAGATGGACCTTAGTTGGCAAAGTAATGTCTCTGCTTTTGAATATACTATCTAGGTTGGTCATAACTTTTCTTCCAAGGAGTAAGCATCTTTTAATTTCATGGCTGCAGTCACCATCTGCAGTGATTTTGGAGCCCAATAAAACAAAGTCTGACACTGTTTCCACTGTTTCCCCATCTATTTCCCATGAAGTGATGGGACCGGATGCCATGATCTTCATTTTTTGGAATGTTGAGCTTTAAGCCAACTTTTCACTCTCCTCTTTCACTTTCATCAAGAGGCTTTTTAGTTCCTCTTCACTTTCTGCCATAAGGGTGGTGTCATCTGCATATCTGAGGTTATTGATATTTCTCCGGCAATCTTGATTCCAGCTTGTGTTTCTTCCAGTCCAGCATTTTTCATGATGTACTCTGCATATAAGTTAAATAAGCAGGGTGACAATATACAGCCTTGACGTACTCCTTTTCCTATTTGGAACCAGTCTGTTGTCCCAAGTCCAGTTCTAATTGTTGCTTCCTGACCTGCATACAGATTTCTCAAGAGGCAGGTCAGGTGGTCTGATATTCCCATCTCTTGAAGAATTTTCCAGTTTATTGTGATCCATACAGTCAAAGGCTTTGGCATAGTCAATAAAGCAGAAGTAGATGTTTTTCTGGACTCTCTTGCTTTTCCATGATCCAGTGGATGTTGGCAATTTGATCTCTGGTTCCCTCTGCCTTTTCTAAAACAAACTTGAACATCAGGAAGTTCACGGTTCACGTATTGCTGAAACCTGGCTTGGAGAATTTTGAGCATTACTTTACTGGCGTGTGAGATGAGTGCAATTGTGCAGTAGTTGGAACATTCTTTGGCATTGCCTTTCTTTGGGATTGGAATGAAAACTGACCTTTTCCAGTCCTGTGGCCACTGCTGAGTTTTCCAAATTTGCTGGTATATTGAGTGTAGCACTTTCACAGCATCATCTTTCAGGATTTGAAACAGATCCACTGGAATTCCATCACCTCCACTAGCTTTGTTCATAGTGATGCTTTCTAAGGCCCTAAAGTCTCCTTAAAACTCACAATGGGTCCTCATGGCTCCCAGGGTAATAGCCCATCTCCCCCAGGAAGGATTTATACAAACTGTTTCTAAAACTGTGTTTCTAACTCACTCCGCATTTGAAGTCTTCCTCTCTGCCTTGTCTAATCCAACAGTGGTGTCATTTATCAAACACCCGCTATTGTCTTCCTCCTCTGTGTGTGTGAGTTCACACCATTTCCCTGTCTTTGCTTTTGCAAACCCTGCCCTTCCTTCAGGACACACCTCAAACCCTCCTCAAAGCCTTTCCTGGTTCCCATCCCCACTCCCAAGGGGAAGGTAATCCCTTCCTCTCTCTGTTCCCAAAGTCTTTCATCTGTTATCTTACATCACAGACCAAAATCGTGCTGCAATAAAGCTATTTGGTTACATATGTCATTTATACTAGTATAATAAATTTAAGACACTGTCTTGTTTATTCATTTAGTACATAATAGGTATTGCTGCTTCTTCAGTCTTACAGTGTGTAAGGTTCTCAATTAACACATTAATTGAACGAAATATCAAATGTATCCCATGAAACATGTAATCAGAGCAATCTTTGTTTTTAAATACCAGGGCAAAAAATGAGAGAAATGTCTGGCTCACAACACTAAAAGAAGTGTTTCCCTTTAACTCAAGAGTTTCTATTAGAACAGGTTATCTATGGCTTCTGTACTTGCAGAGACATCTTCTGTTTTAGAATAATATTGTGTGTGAAGGCAGCAAGTTAACTTACCTGATGGACTTTGGGATTCTGTCTAGTGTAGAGCAGAAAGCGAGTGTTTATCTTTTCTGGAGACCATGGTAACCCTGCAAACTGTCTTGAGAAGGTCCCAGTCCATGGCAGACCGTCTTTAAAGCATCCCACCCTTTCATAGCAAACTTCTTCCCCTGCAGCTAAAAGATAGAGTGTTAGTATTATAGGAACCAGGCCCAGAGAACGGCTGTGTTTCACACTAAGAGGGTTTATTGAAATTAGTCTTTAAACAAGTGTGATTCAGGGAGAGTCTTTTCAAAAAAATGCTCTCCCTCCCCGTTCCTCTCCCACCCCCTCTCCGTATCACAGCCTTAACCATGTGGACTTCAGTACCGCAGATAAGAGTGTAGGAGATTTGACATGATACATCCCTGACTTTGGATTTTTACCTTTTTTGAGTCTCAGTTTCCTTCTTTGTAAAATGGAGATAATTCCACTTACCTTACAGCCTGGTTATGAAGACTAAATGAACTATTGCACAGGACAGTCCTCATTAAAAGGGGCCAGAGGCACAAGATTGGATACTGTGTTTTCCCTGAGGGTCTTCTTTTTCTTATAAGACTTATAACTCCTGATGAAAGGTATCTTTGTGTCTCCGGAGTGTAGTACCATGCCTGGCACACAGCAGGAGTCTGAAAAGTGTTTCAGTGTATGCCTGCGTGCTAAGTTGCTTCAGTTGTGTCTGACTGTTTGAGACCAAATAGACTGTAGTTAGCCAGGCTCCTCTGTCCATGGGATTCTCCAGGCAAGAATACTGGAGTGGGACGCCATGCCCTCCTCCAGGGGATCTTCCCCACCCAGGAATCAAACCTGCGGCTCTTATCTGCATTGGCAGGTGGACTACTTACCAGTAGCACCACTTAGGAATCCCTGCAGAGAGTATAAATGAGAGCAAAGTTTCATTCAGTTTTAATTGCTTCTTCTTTCTGGAGCTCGCTTTACTCATGTTTAAAATGAGAGGTTTGGGGGAAACTAGGTCTTGATCATTTCTTTCATTCGTTGACTCTAACTCATTTTTCATATGACCTGATACTTTCATTTATAGATGAACACAAAAACTAAAAGCTGGTTCTTTGAAAAGATAAAATTGACCAACTTTCAGCTAGAAAGAAAGAGAGGACTCAAAAACATAAATCAGAACTGAAAGGAAAGCCAGTACTGACACTGTTGAAATACAGAGGATCATAAGAAACTACTATGAACAATTATATGCTAACAAATTGGACAACCTAGAAGAAATGGATACATTTCTAGGAACACACAACCTACAAAGACTGAATCATGATAAAGTAGAATATCTGAACAGATCAGTTACTAAGGAGATTGAATCAGTGGTCAAAAAGCTCCCAGGAAACAAAAGGACAAGAGGACTCCACCCGTGAATTCTATCACACATTCCAAGAAGAAGTAACACCAGTCCTTCTCAAATTCATCCAAAAATAGCAGAGAAGAGAACTCTTCCAATTCATTTTACAAGGCCAGTAATACCCTGAATACCAAAATCAGACAAGAATGCCACAAGAAAAGAAACTCAGGGGCTATTATTTCTGATCGACATCAATGCAAAAATTCTCAACAAAATTTTAGCAAACGGAATTCAATACTACATGAAAAAGATCATACATGTCCTGCCTCTCTTACATCTCCTGCTGTGGCAGGTGGGTTCTTTACCACTGGTGCCACCTGGGAAGCCCTAACCTCAACACAATGAAGGCCATATATGTCAGGCCCACAGCTTAATCATTAGGGAAAACCAAATCAAAACCTCAATGAAATATCACTTCAGACTGTTAGAATGGCTGTTATAAAAAAAATAACCAGTGTTGGCATCATGTGGAGAAAAGGCAACCTTCATGCACTGTTGGTGGGAATATAAATGAGTATAGCCATTATACTACATATATACATTCACCAGGTTTCCCTGGTGGCTCAGTGGTAAAGAATCCGCCTGCAATTCAGGAGACACAGGTTTGATCTCTGGGTTGGGAAGATCCCCTAGAGAAGGAAATGGTAACCCACTCCAATATTCTTGCCTGGGAAATCCCATGGACAGAGGAGTTGGTGGGCTACAGTCCATAGGGTCACGAGAGTCAGACACAACAAAGCAACTAAATCACCACCACAGCTATTATGGAAAGTAGTATGGAGACTCCTCAAATAAATAAATAAATAAAACTACCATATGATCCAGCAAGTCCACTTCTGGGTATTTACCTGAAGAAAATAAGAACACGAATCTCCAGAAGACACAGGCCCACCCATATTCATTTTAGTAGTATTTATAACAGCAAAAGGAGAGAAGCCTTCTAAGTTTCCATCAGCTGATGAACAGAAATTGTAGAATATATATTTATACATTTGAACATTATTCAGCCATTAAAAGATGAAATCTTGCAATTTGCAACAACATGAATGGACCTCGAGGGTATTGTGCTAAATGAAATAAATCAGATAATGATGATATATCAAGCTCATAGATACAGAGAATAGACTGGGGGTTGCCAGAGGCAGGGGGCTGTGGGTCTGGGATAAATGGGTCAACTATTTTTTTTTGTTTCATATAAATAAATGCTTTAAAAACTTTATTTCATACTGTTTTTCAGAGGGATAGTTTAACTTATTCAATTATATCTTAATTTATAATTATGATTTATTCAATTACTGTTATTCAGTTCACAAAACTGAAAATTTGTTCAGTTTATTATTATTTATTAATATTGGTTAGAGCTACTTGACAACTTGAATTTGAGGATTTTCTTTTATCCCTTACCAAAATATACTAAATAAATCTCGATTTTCAAGTCAACTTATTTTTAACTTGATAGTTTTAGGAAATTTTGCTTTGCTTCATTCCCTAAGAATAAGATTCCATAGTAAATATAGATGAGATATATTTATTAATTAATATATTCTATTATATATTAAATATATTACATTTATTATATGTTTATTAATTGATTTATATTTCATTTAATATATTAAATATAAATATAGATGAGAGGAAATAAAAACATATTTTTATTTGAAGAAGTGTGTGTATGCTAAAAATATGTGCTGATCTTTCACCTGCCTACACATACACCCAACCCTCTCCCCAGAGGCAACAACTCAAACATGTCTGCAGTTCTTATGGCTACCTCCATATCTCTAAATAATGTGCTTACCCTACTGGGTTTTGATTTATCAACGTCAGTTACACATGATCTGTTAACTTGCTGCAATAATAAATGAGGATTTAATTAATCTACCTATTTCCTGGATGATCCAGGGCAAGAAGCAGAAACCACTGTAGTTACTTTAACTGTAAGAGTTTAATACAATACATTGTTACTAATCAGGTCTTGGAGTCCTGAAGAGGAAAGGAGGAACCGCAGGGAGTGGCTCCTAGCAGAAGGGCTGGTGAGGGAAACAGAAGAGATGAGGGTGGCACCGGTATTCAGGCCTCTGAGGCGGGGGTGCTAGCTGGCTGAGGCTGGCGTCTTTGAGCCCACAGCCTGTATCCGGCTCTGGGAGAATTAGGAAAATGTAAACTGCTGCTCTGCTCCTGGACGGTTGCTTGTGCGGAGTGAATGTCCCAGAGTCGTGTCCAGCTCTTTGCAACCCCATGAACTGTACAGTTCATGGAATTCTCCAGGCCAGAACACTGGAGTGGGTAGCCCTTTCCCTTCTCCAGGGGATCTCCCCAAGCCTGGGATCGAACCCAGGTCTCCTGCATTGCAGGTGGATTCTTGACCAGCTGAGCCACAAGGGAAGTCTTCAAACTACTGCTGCTCATGGATGGTTGTTTGTGTGGAGTGAAAAGCTGATGCTGGGCAGACAGACCGGAATGAGAAGCGAACAGGAAGGAGCCCCCTCTCTCCTGGAGCCTTAGAGTCCCCCTAGAGTCCCTATTTTGGACTCTTCTGATGACCATGATGGCTACTCCATTTCTTCTAAGGGATTCCTGCCCACAGTAGTAGATATAATGGTGATCTGAGTTGAATTCACCCATTCCAGTCCATTTTAGTTCGTTGGTTCCTAGAATGTCTACATTCACTCTTGCCATTTCCTGTTTGACCACTTCCAATTTGCCTTGATTCATGGAGCTGACATTCCAGGTTCCTATGCAATATTGCTCTTTACAGCATCAGACTTTGCTTCTGTCACTAGTCACATCCACAATTGGGTATTGTTTTTGCTTTGGCTCCATCCCTTCATTATTTCTGGAGTTATTTCTCCAATGATCTCCAGTAGCATATTGGGCAACTACCGACCCAGGGAGTTCCCCTTTCAGTAGTATGTGAACCGTGAACTTCCAGATGTTCAAGCTGGTTTTAGAAAAGGCAGAGGAACCAGAGATCAAATTGCCAACATCTGCTGGATCATGGAAAAAGCAAGAGAGTTCCAGAAAAACATCTACTTCTGCTTTATTGACTATGCCAAAGCCTCTGACTGTGTGGATCACACTAAACTGTGGAAATTTCTTCAAGAGATGGGAATACCAGACCACTTGACCTGTCTCTTGAGAAACCTATATGCAGGTCAGGAAGCAACAGTTAGAACTGGACATTGAACAAAAGACTGGTTCCAAACAGGAAAAGGAGTACATCAAGGCTGTATATTGTCACCTGCTTATTTAACTTATATGCAGAGTACATCATGAGAAATGCTAGGCTAGAAGAAGCACAAGCTGCAATCAGGATTGCCAGGAGAAATATCAATAACCTCAGATATGCAGATGACACCACCCTTATGGGAGAAAGTGAAGAGGAACTAAAAGCCTCTTGATGAAAGTGAAAGAGGAGAGTGAAAAAAGTTGGCTTAAAGCTCAACATTCAGAAAATGAAGATCATGGCATCTGGTTCCATCACTTCATGGCAGATAGATGGGGAAACAGTGGAAACAGTGTCAGATTTTATTTTTCTGGGCTCCAAAATCACTGCAGTTTTCATGGTGATTGCAGCCATGAAATTAAAAGACGCTTACTCCTTGGAAGGAAAGTTATGACCAACCTAGAGAGCATATTGAAAAGCGGAGACATTACTTTGCCAACAAAGGTCTGTCTAGTCAAGGCTATGGTTTTTCCTGTGGTCATGTATGGATGTGAGAGTTGGACTGTGAAGAAGCTGAGTACCGAAGAATTGATGCTTTTGAACTGTGGTGTTGGAGAAGACTCTTGAGAGTCCCTTGGACTGCAAGGAGATCCAACCAGTCCATTCTAAAGGAAATCAGCCCTGGGATTTCTTTGGAAGGAATGATACTGAAGCTGAAACTCCAGTACTTTGGCCACCTCATGAGAAGAGTTGACTCATTGGAAAAGACCCTGATGCTGGGAGGCAGGAGGAGAAGAGGACAACAGAGGATGAGATGGCTGGATGGCATCACTGACTCGATGGACATGAGTTTGAGTAAACTCCAGGAGTTGGTGATGGACAGGGAGGCCTGGCGTGCTGTGATTCATGGGGTCGTGGAGAGTTGGACATGACTGAGCTACTGAACTGAATTGAACTGAACTGAGAGTCCCTATTGACAGTGCCTCTCTGGTAGGTGGACCGTGTTTGTCATTTCTCAGTGCTGGCAAAGCAAGGGTGACTTGCAGCTGAGAAACAACAGCTCAGTAGCCTGCTCTCCACTTTATCTCCACTCCTCCTCCAATATAGTCACTAACACTGTTTTCAGCCCATTTCTTAACTTCCACGGTAAGCTTAGTCATCTTCTAGGTCTTGATCCAAACCTCATATTCCTTATAACTTGACTTCATAATTTTGCAAGACAAAGTTTGAAGAGATACTGCCTCTGCATCGCTGCCTCTCTTCCATCTCTGATATCTGTCCACTGCAATTTTACATTCATACTGTCAAGACTGATAATATTCAGTCCTTGTTCTATGACGATAATTAAATCACCCCTGTCTTATCTGTACACTGGCTCTAAAAAATTGAAAATCAATAAACCAAATTTATATTACTATGACTAGATAAATGATTCTTCCCTTCACAGCCAGCTAGCATGCTATTTCCTTCTCTGCACTTCTACTTCACATACTCATTCCCTTCAAAGGAGAATATTGAACTCTTTCTTCTCACAATACACGAAGTACTCCAGGTCAGTGTCACTTTATCTGGATCCACATTCAGATTATGCCTTTTGTATGCCATTTCTGTTTTCCAGGATTCTCTGGCTGACTTTATTTCCTCTTGTTGGAAGTGTGACCGTGTGCCTTCTTCAATATATCCCTAGAACAGGGCTGTGTCTCAATCAATATTTCTCCTGCCTGGAACCCATTCTGGTTTTCTTCTTAAAGCACATATACATTCTGTTCCAATTTGAAGCAATGATTTCATATTTCATATAGCTTTCTAATACAACTATCTATTCCTAGAAAGTCCAGCTGCCTTAGTTTTTGCATTCCATGCCCCACGCCCCCAAGACCCACCACTGCAACACTCTAAGTTCACAACTATGTTATTCAGTAAAGGAAAGAGTTTGGGTTTAAAAATGAAGATTGTAAATATTGCATGTTTTCTATGTTTGTAACTTACCAGGGGTACTGGTCATCAAGCCCTTTTCCCATAGGGCAACAGAAAGTGCATAAAAGTAGAAGAAATTAGATGTGATTAAGAAATTATATGTGATTTAACTGGCAACCACTCCAGTATTCTTACCTGGAGAATTTCATGGACAGAGGAGCCTGGCAGGCTACAGTCCATGGGGTCGCAAAGAGTCAGATATGACTGAGCAACTAATACACAATAACTTATCAACATCATAAGCTACTAAAAATATTTAGGAGAAAAATGGAAAGACTAATAGCTATTTAAAAGTATACATTTGGTATAAAATTAATAACTTGAAATTGGGCCAGTAATTTAAATAGCCTAAATAACAAAGGATAGAGTTCTAAAATTATAGAATTAAAGATATTATCTAGTCATTTAAATGTTTACAAAGAATTTGTAATGAAACTTTTAAAGAAACTGAGAATGATATAGTGTTGGTGGGAAAAGACAGATAAGCGAACCACTTGGAATAAAGTATCATTTAAAATGTATGAGGGAAAAGATAAAATCCAAAGGAACTCCACCAAAATATTAACAATGGTGTTAGCGTGGTTTTTTTTTTCCAACATATTATTCATTTATGGTCTCAAATTTTCAATAATGAATACAAATTACCTTTGTAATAAGAAAAAAAGTCACAAAAGTAAAAAGTACTTTTCCACCAAATTATGTCCACATTGGTTTCTCTGTCTTATATTAATAATAATTAAAATAGCAAAAAATAGATTAAGCCCTCTGTGCCATGTGTGATGAAAAGAAGACTTAGAAAAGGTGACCACCTTGTTCAGTGTTTCATGAGCAAAATGAACCATAATGCAGGTCTGTCTATCACTAAACAGAACGGGGAGGTATGTCGTCAATTAGCTTTTTCCAGGTTACACTGTGGTAACAAATGATTTCCAAATCTCATTGGCTAATAAAAATTAAGTTCATTTCCTGTTCATGTTTTATTCTGGCTGCAATGGTTTTAGGTTGGATGTGGCTCTGAGCTATCAGTCTCCTTTTTCACAGCATCCAAGCTTAAGGAACAGACCCTGTTCGGCACTCTTGGGGCCAGGAAATGGATGTAACAGCCGAATCAGGCAGATTTCAAGCAGGCCTTCCAACTCAGCACTGTTCTCTGCCATTTGGTGTCCTGTGGACACAGGTGGCTCTGCGGAACCCTGAGGGGCAGTGGAGGAGTGAATAAGGGGAACTAAAGAGTCTGCTGCGGAAGGGTGTGCACATTTACATTTCCATATGCACCAACTTCTGCCGTTTTAGTTTGCGTTTCTTTAACTACCTATACACTTGAACTTCTTTTTGTGTGTTTCTGGCATTTGCAGATTGTCTAACAGGTGAGATTTTCATGCTGTATGCACATTTTTCTAAAAGGTTATTTTTCCTTATTTATGTTTAAAAATTCTTTGAACAGTTAAAAAGACTTACACCCTTTCTCAGATATTTAGCAAAGACATTCTAGTTGTTACATATTTTTGTTTAACAGATTTTACTTTTTGTCATACAGAAGTTTGCATTTTATTTTTTTTAATACTTTATTCTACGTTACAATACTGTATTGGTTTTGCCATACATTGACATGAATCAGCCACAGGTGTACCCGATCTCCCAATGCCGAAGCCCCCTCCCACCTCCCACCCCATATCATCTCTCTGGATCATCCCGTGCACCAGCCCCAAGCATCCTGTATCCTGTATTGAACATAGACTGGCGCTTCGTTTCTGAGAGTACACACGTTTCAATGCCATTCTCCCAAATCATCCCACCCTCTCCCTCTCCCTCAGCATAATCAATCGTTTCCTTTATGGCTTTGGAGTTTTTCTTGTTTAGAAAAACCATCCTCATTCTAAGATCATTAACGATTTCACTGTCTTCACAATTTTTTTGTTTCACTTTCACTCTTTTACTTTTAAATGTTCATTTATCTGGGATGTACTTTGATATAAAGTATAGAGTTTCAGTTCTCTTAGCATAAATTTATACAAAATGTAATCATTTAAATGTCTTTCACATCTATGGTTATTTCCCTTTATTTAAAACTGCCATGCTTCCTATGCTATGGCTTCTTATTTTTTCTCACTTTTATGAAGCAACTACCACATAAATGTATCAATTATATTGTTTTCTTCCTGTTTTTCTAATGCATTAACCTCTATTTTTATTAATTAAATTTTTATTTCAAAGTTAATTGTTCTTTTATAGTTTCTTCTATTCTCAAGTCATATTTTGCTATATTTTTCAATTGAAATGTTTTGTTTCCTCTTTCACCTAAAAGTTCTTTAAAGGGGCACCTGAAATATAGCGCATTATATGAAACTAGCTTTAACTGGTTAAGAAATCATAAATTGGCATGCGCGCCCAGTTGCTAAGTCATGTCTGACTCTTTGCAACCCCATAGACTGTAGTCCACCAGGCTCCTCTGTCCACGGGATTTCTGAGGTAAGAATACTGGAGTGGGTTACCATTTCCTCCTCCAGGGGATCTTCCCCACCGAAGGGATGGAACTCCTGTCTCCTTTGTCTCATGTATTGCAGGCAGATTCTTTACCTGCTAAGCCACCTCAGTTCAGTCAGTTCCGTCGCTCATTAGGGCCTGACTTTGTGAACCCATGGACTGCACTATGCCAGGCTTCCCTGTCCATCACCAACTCCTGGAGCTTGCTCAAACTCATATCCATGGAGTCGGTGATGCCATCCAACCATTTCATCCTCTGTCAGCCTCTTCTCCTCCTGCCTTCAATCTTCCCTAGCATCAGGGTCTTTTACAATGAGTCAGGTTTGCACATGAGGTGGCCGAAGTATTGGAATTGCAGCTTCAGCATCAGTCCTTCCAATGAATATTCAGGACTGATTTTGTTTAGGATTGGCTGGTTTGATCTCCTTGCAGTCCAAGGGACTCTCACGAGTCTTTTCCACCACCGTAGTTCAGCTTTCTTTATGGTCCAGCTCTCACGTCCATACATGAACACTGGAAAAACCATAACTTTGACTAGACGGACCTTTGTCAGCAAAGCAATCTATATGCTTTTAATATGCTGTCTAGGTTGGCCATAGCTTTAATTCCAAAGGGCAAGTGTCTTTTAATTTCATGGCTGCAGTCACCATCTACAGTGATTTTGGAGCCCAAGAAAATAAAGTCTGTCACTGTTTTCATTGTTTCTGCATCTATTTGCCATGAAGAGATGAGACCAGATTCCCTAATTTTCAAATTCTAAATGAGTCTTTTCTTTATGGTATCGTGTACAGCCTGTTTCAATGACATAAAAAAGCTGGAAAATAGGCTCGTTAATTTATTCAAGAAGTATTTATCTGAGTGCCTATTATGTGCCAGGGTGGTTCTCAGCACTAAGGACTCAGCAGTGGAAAAAGTAGTTCAGGCACCCATGGAGTATGTAATCTAGTTGGGGGCGTAGAAGACAGGCAATGAATAGGAATAAATAAATATGGTATATGTTTAAGTGTGGCAAGTGCTGGCACAAACACAAAATATGAGAGGGGTGAAGGTGCATGTGTGTTTATGTCAGGAGGGGCTGCAATTCAAATAGAGAGGCCAGGGAAGTCCTAGCTAAGAAGAGTGGCACTTGAATCCATACCTGGAGGGGGTGAGGAGTAAACTTTGTGGATTTCCTGGGAGGCATTCCAGGCAGAGGGAAGCAGTACAAGCACAGCTGGTGTGATGAGGAATTAAGAGGGGGCTGCCCTGAACGGAACTTAAGAACCAGGCTGGGGGTGTGGGGAGAGGCAGGTCCACGACATCTTAGTCTGCAAGTTCAAAATCTAAAAGTCTTTGAGGAAAAAAGTGGGTTTTTATTTTTTCCTTTGTTTTTTAGTTTTCAGCAAACTCATTAGGCAGAAAAAAAAATGGGTCTAAAGCCATATATATATATATTCTTTATTCCACTTAATGTGAATACATAGGTTTTACTGTAGAAAATACATGCAGGTAACTGGGTTAAGTGTGGTACTGGAAATTTATGGAGGGACTCTTCTTTTTATTTCTATTTTCTTTTTGAAATATGAAACAAGCCCATCAGGCAAGAATATTAGTGGACAGGAAGGCACTGGAGGTTTGAGTAGAGGGGAGAAGAAAGGAGAAGAATGAAGTAACCCAGGAGCCTGGGAAAATGAAACAACCAGGGAAGCCGAATATGATGGCTTGGCAGATTCATGCTCCACTTTAGTTTAATAACCATGATTTCACAGTGAGACAGTCAGCATGGTATGTGTTTTTCTCCAGGCACATTCAGCTGTACAAGTGCAGTCACAACATTGCAAAGTGTCACAATTACTTAGGGTCATGGTTGAGCCAAGTGAATCAAGAGCAGCAGAGAAGTCCAGTGTGCACACCAAGCAATGAGCATGACTGATAGCATTTAAACTGGGTAGGGGGCGGGGCGAGTACTGAAGAGAGAGTTAGCTGCCAGATAAAATGCTTTTTTAAAAATAGTTATATAAAATTTAGATTATATATATTTCTATTACACATACATATCTTAGCATGGCAGCTAAGATTATGGCAAATTAAAAAACTGAGTCCATATCACATTTGTTTTGTAAACTCTATCACATCTATTCAATTTTTAATAGAGTCGATTTGTATCTGGTCTTCTGGTACTTGCCATTTTATACTTTGTGCTTAATTCAGTGAGCTTCTAAACAGAAGTCACTCCCTACTGAAAAGCAAATATTTGAAAAACACGTATTTCTGATAGACAGGGAACTTGTCCATCACAACTGGGTCTCCAGAGCTTAACACAGTACTTGGCACATAGTAGGCAACTATATTTGTTGATTTAAAAGAAAAATGTATTCAGATCCTTGTTCAGAGAGGATTTTGAGGGATGGGCTGGAAGTAAAGATAGCAAGAAGGCCTCTGAACTCTAGACAGAGGAAATACCACTGAGAAGAGATGTGACAATATAAGAAAATGGACCAGGGCATACTTGACTTACTTCTTAATTCTGCTCTGGAACTCATTAATCTGCTTTCAGCATTCAGTTGGAACCGTCCCGGGTAGGAAAATCATGGAAAATAGAGCACAGTTCCTGGCATATACTAAAACTAACAAGGGTTCCATCCCTTTAGTTTTTATTCTATAGGGAGAGCCGGAGAGCAGGGACTAAAACATACTGAAACCCTTTGATTCTATTTTGGCTAAAATGCATCAACTAACTTTTATTGTGCTTACACATACAATGTTGAAGCAGGGTGGTAAGAACAAAAGAAATCAATAACTACTACTTAGGTAATGTTAATACATAAGGAGTCTACAATATAAAGTTCAGAAGTCAGTAAATATTGAGCTAATGTGTAAGATCATGACACAAAGGGAAAAAATCAATGTGGAGTTTCCAATCAGCATTAATCATTCATTCATTCATTCAAACATTTCTTGAATATCTACTGTGAATCAGGTACTGAAAATGGAAATATGTATGCTACATACTCATCTTAGAAGTAAAGAAACTGAGACTTCAACAGATAAATTATTTGTCCAAGGCCATAAAGCTACTAAATGATGAAGCTGGAGGCCCAGTACAAGACTGTCCAGTGACTTTTATTTTATTGGAAATAGGTGCTTTTCATATGCTCGTCAGATTCATTATTATGAAACTGGTGCATTTTCCTTTAGATAATTTTATGAAGAATAAAATATAAACAGAGCCAATATTTCAAAGTCCAGGTTAATTACATTTAAGATGTCAATATACTCTGTTTCAAAGAAATTATAAATTATGAGTCTTACCTGGTGATTTGCCAAAGAATAAAAGTGCAGCAATCCAAATTCCAAACATCTGAGTTGATTTTTTAAAAATCACATAAAATCTTGAAAATTTTTGCTTGCAAAGTCACTGCACTATAAACATATCAAGCAGTTTTCCAATGGTATCAATTAGTATTAAGGTTCTAGGTCCAGAAGAGCATGGTACTCACACTACCTTTAATTCTTCTGCCTTGCAAAGTAAATGTGTCATAGTCTGGACTTCTAACTTTACTTTAAGAGATATAATTAGCAGGGTGTGCCTTGTGTTATGTGATGGGTAATTAAAACTTCTGAGGTGTTGCTGTTTCATCATTAGCAATATTTTGGTTAAGCATAAACTGAGTCACTCTTGAAAGTTATTTTAGTACTTTGGGATGGTATTATAGTTAATAAACATTAAAACAAGCAAAAATTTTCCAAACTAGGATTATAAATTATGTGTATTTCTCCCTAACACATTTCTTTATTTCAATTTTTGTTTAAATTCTTATTAATTTTTAAATTTTAATTGTTAATTTACAATGCTGTGTTAGTTTTGCTGTACAGCAAGGTGAATTGGTTATACAAACACTTACATTCACTCTTCTTTAGATTCTTTTCCCATATAGGTCATTACAGAGTATAGAGAAGTGGTCCCTATGTAATACAGTAGGTTCTCATTAGCTATATATTTTATAAACCGCTAGACCATTCAGGTATGACCTAAATCAAATCCCTTATGATTATACAGTGGAAGTGAGAAATAGATTTAAGGGCCTAGATCTGATAGACAGCGTGCCTGATGAACTATGGAAGGAGGTTCGTGACATTGTACGGGAGACAGGGATCAAGACCATCCCCATGGAAAAGAAATGCCAAAAAGCAAAATGGCTGTCTGGGGAGGCCTTACAAATAGCTGTGAAAAGAAGAGAGGCAAAAAGCAAAGGAGAAAAGGAAAGATATAAGCATCTGAATACAGAGTTCCAAAGAATAGCAAGAAGAGATAAGAAAGCTTTCTTCAGCGATCAATGCAAAGAAATAGAGGAACAGAACAGAATGGGAAAGACTAGAGATCTCTTCAAGAAAATTAGAGATACCAAGGGAACATTTCATGCAAAGATGGGCTCGATAAAGGACTGGACCTAACAGAAGCAGAAGAGATTAAGAAGAGGTGGCAAGAATACACGGAAGAACTGTACAAAAAAGATCTTCATGACCCAGATAATGATGATGATGCGATCACTAATCTAGAGCCAGACATCCTGGAATGTGAAGTCAAGTGGGCCTTAGAAAGCATCACTATGAACAAAGCTAGTGGAGGTGATGGAATTCCAGTGGAGCTGTTTCAAATCCTGAAAGATGATGCTGTGAAAGTGCTGCACTCAATAGGCCAGCAAATTTGGAGAACTCAGCAGTGGCCATAGGATTGGAAAAGGTCAGTTTTCATTACAATTCCAAAGAAAGGCAATGCCAAAGAATGCTCAAACTACTGCACAGTTGCATTCATCTCACATGCTAGTAAAGTAATGCTCAAAATTCTCCAAGCCAGGCTTCAGCAATACATGAACCGTGAACTCCCTGATGTTCAAGCTGGTTTTAGAAAAGGAAGAGGAACCAGAGATCAAATTGCCAACATCCGCTGGATCATGGAAAAAGCAAGAGAGTTCCAGAAAAACACCTATTTCTGCTTTATTGACTATGCCAAAGCCTTTGACTGTGTGGATCACAAGAAACTGTGGAAAATTCTTCAAGAGATGGGAATACCAGACCACCTAACCTGCCTCTTGAGAAACCTGTATGCAGGTCAGGAAGCAACAGTTAGAACTGGACATGGAACAACAGACTGGTTTCAAATAGGAAAAGGAGTACATCAAGGCTGTATATTGTCACCTGCTTATTTAACTTATATGCAGAGTACATCATGAGAAATGCTAGGCTAGAAGAAGCACAAGCTGGAATCAAGATTTCCAGGAGAAATATCAATAACCTCAGATATGCAGATGACACCACCCTTATGGCAGAAAGTGAAGAGGAACTAAAAGCCTCTTGATGAAAGTGAAAGAGGAGAGTGAAAAAGTTGGCTTAAAGCTCAACATTCCGAAAACGAAGATCATGGCATCCGGTCCCATCACTTCATGGGAAATAGATGGGGAAACAGTGGAAACAGTGTCAGACTTTGTTTTATTGGGCTCCAAAATCACTGCAGATGGTGACTGCAGCCATGAAATTAAAAGACACTTACTCCTTTGAAGAAAAGTTATGACCAACCTAGATAGTATATTCAAAAGCAGAGACATAACTTTGCCAACAAAGGGCCGTCTAGTCAAGGCTATGGTTTTTCCAGTGGTCATGTATGGGTGTGAGAGTTGGACTGTGAAGAAGCTGAGCACCGAAGAATTGATGCTTTTGAACTGTGGTGTTGGAGAAGACTCTTGAGAGTCCCTTGGACTGCAAGGAGATCCAACCAGTCTGTTCTGAAGGAGATCAGCCCTGGGATTTCTTTGGAAGGAATGATGCTAAAGCTGAAACTCCAGTACTTTGGCCACCTCATGGGAAGAGTTGACTCATTGGAAAAGACTCTCATGCTGGGAGGGATTGGGGGCAGGAGGAGAAGGGAATGACCAAGGATGAGATGGCTGGATGGCATCACTGACTCGATGGACATGAGTTTGAGTGAACTCCGAGAGATGGTGATGAACAGGGAGGCCTGGCATGCTGCAATTCATGGGGTCGCAAAGAGTCAGACACAACTGAGCGATTGAACTGAACTGAGTGTGTTTATGTTAGTCTCAATCTTCAATTTATCCCTCACCCCCTATTTTCCTCCTTGCTAACCATAAATTTGTTTTCTACATCTACCTATGACTCTATTTTTGCTTTATAAATAAGTTAATTTGTACCAATTTTTTTAGATTTCACCATAACCTCAGATATGCAGATGACATCACCTTTATGGCAGAAAGTGAAGAAGAACTAAAGAGCCTCTTGATGAAAGTGAAAGAGAAGAGTGAAAAAGCTGGCTTAAAGCTCAACATTCAGAAAACGAAGATCATGGCATCTGGTCCCATCACTTCATGGCAGATAGATGGGGAAACTGTGGAAATAGTGCCTGACTTTATTTCGGGGGCTCCAAAATCACTGCAGATGGTGATTGCAGCCATGCAAAAAAAGATGCTTACTCCTGGGAAAGAAAGTTATGACCAACCTAGACAGCATATTAAAAAGCAGACACATTACTTTGTCAACAAAGGTCCGTCTAGTCAAGGCTATGGTTCTTCCAGTGGTCATGTATTGATGTGAGATTTGGATTATAAAGAAAGCTGAGCACCAAAGAACTGATGCTTTTAAACTGTGGTGTTGGAGGAGACTCTTGAGAGCCCCTTGGACTGCAAGGAGATCCAAGAAGCCCATCCTAAAGGAGATCAGTCCTGGATGTTCATTGGAAGGACTGATACTGAAGCTGAAACTCCAATACTTTGGCCACCTGATGCAAAGAGCTGACTCATTTGAAAAGACCCTGTTGCTAGGAAAGATTGTGGGCAGGAGGAGAAGGTGATGACAGAGGATGAGATGGTTGGATGGCATCACCTACTCGATGGACATGGGTTTGGGTAGACTCCGGGAGTTGGTGATGGATAGGGAGGCCTGGCATGCTGCGGTTCATGGGGTAACAAAGAATCGGACATGACTGAGCGACTGAACTGAACTGATAAGCAATTTCACATAATTTTTGTCTTTCTTTGTGTGACTTACTCAGGATGACAATCTCTAGGTCCATTCATGTTGCTGTAAGTGGCATTATTTCATTCTTTTTATGCCAGAGAAAAACATAATTTGAAAAGATAAATGCACTCCAGTGTTCACTGCAGCACTATTTACAAAAGCCAGAACATGGAAGCAACTTAAATGTCCACTGATGGATGAATAGAAAGAAAAGGAACAATGGAATATTATCTAACACATTTCTGAGTGCAAACATCCACTTAATACAAATAGGCCCTACTAGAATATGCTATGAATTAAACAATAGTGAAGTGGCTCTGTCGTGTCCAGCTCTTTGTGACCCCATGGACTGTAGCCTATCAGGCTCCTCCGTCCATGGGATTTTCCCAGGCAAGAGTACTGGAGTGGATTGCCATTTCCTTCTCCAGGGGATCTTCCTGACCCAGGAATCAAACCCCAGTCTCCTGCATTGCAGGCAGACGCTTTACCGTCTGAGCCACGCACATGGCTTATTTGGCTGACTTACCTGTGTGGCAATATAGCATAGAATTTACCTGGTGATTGGAGCCTGATCCCCTGGGTTCAAATTCTGGCCATGCCACTTATTAGCAATGACCTTGGACTAGTAAGCTCACTGTGCTTTCCTCTGCCTGTAAAAAACAGGGATAATCCTGGTTCCTAATATGGTCATTTAGATGACTGAATTACTTACTATTTGAATAGTACCTAATATATAGTAAGTACTATATTGTGTAAATTTTATTATTGTCATTTTCAAGTATGTTACTAGTTATAAGAGCAAGTTTATGTTCATATACAGCTAAGTATACCCTTGTACACTTAGTATACATCATTGTACATAGGATTCATACACTTGACTATAATACAAATTTGTCTTTTGGCTACTTCATTAAGTGATGAGCAATTCAACTCACAGATATCCCTTATCAGTTTCTCAATTTTTAAATGTTCATGGAAGATGGCTGAAAGTATTTCTTAGTGTTTCTTAATGTTTTACTCTCACCCTAATAGCATTAAAATTTTTAGTGATTTATGAAGCATTCAGCCTTTTTATTAAAAAAAAAAAAAAACAAACTTGTAACACTGTGCAAGAATTAGACAAAGGAGAGGTTTTGAATAAGACTAGTTACAAGTCTTGGGTGCTTTTTGGTTGCAACATTTCCTGGAACTCATAGTAGCCAGTCCGCCCTGGCATGCAGACATATAGTGATTACAGCCTAAACCATGCAGCAGCACCAAGCTCAGTGCCTGGGACTGAGTCCAGTAACTACACCACAAAAGTGGTGTGCTCTAAAAGCTTCACCAGTTATAACTGGACATCTTTCCCAAGTGGCATTTCAAGATTCAGTGTTTTCAGTCACACATGTGGGATCAGCATGAATAACATAATCAATACCTCTCAGAAGACTGCATCTTATTCATGTCTACATGAACCTCTGATTAATACTGTTGTTCAGTCACTAAGTTATGTCCAACTCTGCAACCCCATGGACTGCAGCACATCAGGCTTCCCTGTCCTTCACTACCTCCCCAGAGTTTGCTCAAACTCATGTCCACTGAGTCAGTGATGCCATCCAACCATCTCATCCTAGATCAGCTCCTTCCCTTCCTGCCCTCAATCCTTCCCAGCGTCAGGGGTTTTCCCAATGTGTTAGCTCTTCATATCAGGTGGCCAAAAAAGTATTCGCGCTTCAGCTTTAGCATCAGTCCTTGCAATGAACATTCAGGGTTGATTTCCTTTAGGATTGGCTAGTTTGATCTCCTTGCTGTCCAAGGGACTCTCAAGAGTCTTCTCCAGCACCACAGTGCTAAAGGTAGTTAATAAACATGTTTAAATGAAAAAAAAATTTCTCTCTTTGATGTTTTCACAGAACTTTTCAATGAAACTGCTATAGCACTTAGCATATCACAGACTTATTAGGCAACTACCTATTAGTCTCCTCCCCCAGACTAAATCATTCTGGGAGAAGGGCTGGTTTTTGTTCATCTTTGGGCTCCAGCATCTAGCAATAATTCTATCATAGTAGACATATGGTCAATCTTTGTGGAGAAAAAAATGTAGTCTTAGATTTCATTGATCTCATACCATTCAAGGAAATTCTTCCTCTACAGATTATCATGTTTAAAGACTCATTATACTTTAACAATTATGTTTAATAAGGTTCAGATACTGGTGAATCCTATTCGCTCACTGGAATCGTGGCAGTTCTGCCTGAAAAAATGTCACATAGAGGAGTTAACAATAGCTTTTAAAAGCTCATCACATCAGCAGACGAATGGATAAGAAAGATGTGGTACATATATACAATGGAGTATTACTCAGCAATCAAAAAGAATACATTTGAGTCAGTTCTAATGAGGTGGATGAAACTGGAGCTGATTATACAGAGTGAAGTAAGCCAGAAAGAAAAACACCAATACAGTATACTAACACATATATATGGAATTTAGAAAGATGGTAACGATAACCCTGTATGTGAGACAGCAAAAGAGACGCAGATGTACAGAACAAACTTTTTGACTCTGTGGGAGACGGAGAGGGTGGGATGATTAGGGAGAATGGCATTGAAACATGTATACTATCATATATGAAATGAATTGCCAGTCTAGGTTCGATGCAGGATACAGGATGCTTGGGCCTGGTGCACTGGGATAATCCAGAGGGATGGTGTGGGGAGGGAGGTGGTAGAGGGGTTCAGGAGTGGGAACTTATGTACACCTGTGGCAGATTCATGCTGATGTATGGCAAAACCAATACAGTATTGTAAAGTAAAAAAATAAAAAGCTCATCACAAAATCAGATCTGTGCTTATATATGACAGCACACCAAAAATGAGGAAAAACAGCAAATCAGTTGAATTCTTGATTCAAGAATAGAAAATAATTCAATTAATTCTGTCCCTAGCATGATAAATTATTTTTAAAATTTAGTAAGGCAGAGAACCTTTCAATGTGTCATGATGAATATTTCAATATTAATGTCAGAACCCTGAACAACATGGCTATAAGTTCTTAAGTAACTTTTTAGACTATTTCTTAATGCACAGCTCTTTGAATTATCCAAGATTTCAGGGAGGCTGGCATCATGGCTATTTTGGGGAAGCAAAGAATGAAATACAAAGACATGTACCTGAGTAATCTTAGCATTCATTCATTCATTCACCAAATATCTGAGTGGCTACTTTGTGCCAGGTACTCTTCTGGTTTCCAGTGACACAGCAACGAACAAAAAAGACCCTGCCCTCTTGAATATTATAGTGAAGAAAGTGAAAGTGCAAGCCCCTCAGTCGTCCAACTCCTTGCAACTGCGTGGACTGTAGCCTGCCAGGCTCCTCTGTCCATGGAATTCTCCAGGCAAGAATACTAGAGTGGGTTACCATGCCCTCCTACGGGGATCTTCCTAAACCAGGAATCAAACCCAGGTTTCCCACACTGCAGGAGGATTCTTTACCAACTGAGCTACCAGGGGCAGCCAATAAACACAGTAAGCCAGTAAATTCTAAAGTATGTGAAAAGGTGGCTTAAGCTATGGAGAAATAAATAAAGCAGAGCAACGGAGACTGGGGCCTTTGGGAACTGATTGGCAGAGCAGATTGCTATTAATTTTGGTGGCTTCATTGATAAGGTGAGCAGAAGAGACTGACTAAGTAACACTTCTGGAAAAAGGAGAAGTAAGCCCAGGTCTAAAGGCAGGAATCTGCTTCATATTTGTGAGGAAAAGCAGAAAGGCCAGTGTGTCAGGGGCAGAGGGAAAAGGAGGGGATAATAGAGGACAAGGTCAGAGAGGTGCCTGGAGGCCAGAGTGGGTAAGGCCTTGCTGGTCATGGTAACAACTTCAGCTTTTCCTCTCAGAGAAAAGAAAGCCAATGGTGGCCTCTAAATAAAGAATCTGATTTGACTTTGGTTATAACAGGGTCTTTCTGGCTGCTCTGTTGGCAACAGACTGTAGGAGAGGGAAGGAAGATGAGCAGTTGGGAAGCTACTGCAGTGATCCAGCTGAAGATGCTGGTGGTTTGGACAGGAAGGTACCAGTGGAGTGATCAGAAGTGGATGGGCTCAGGATGTAGTTTGAAGACAGAGTCAACAAAATTTCCTTTGTTGTTGTATCTGTTCTTTGATTTAGTGCTTAAGGGATGTAATGATTGAGGCGCATACCCAGTGCATCTTGCAGAGGTAGAAAAATTCTGATTTATTCTTGAATAATGTATTTTTCTCTCATAATTATTGCCAGGATATTTCTTACAATGCTTGATGGGACAAAAATATTTTAATGAATTGCTTACTTTGATTGGTTTAAGGGATGTATTTTTTTCCTGCAAATTTTGGAAAATATGTTTCTAAAACAGATTATGTTTCTAAAGCTTTTTCTTTTTGTTAGTAAGGCTTTATTTGTATGCACATTTTGTAGTAATACACCACTTGTGTGCAGACATAAAACAAGAACCTCATGTGGAAGTATAACTTCTATTGAGGAAATATTGTTGTAAACTATTACTTTGTGAACTATAGACTATAATTAGATAGTCATCACATAGTTGTTAAATTATATACAATAAAAATGCACATAACATCAACACAATTCATTATAATTACAAGTTGCTCTAGAAGGCTACTTGAAGTTTCCAAGGAGCACACTTTTCATAATAGTAATTTGCCATACTAGAATGTGGCATATTAAAAATTACACTTTGGAAAGTTAAATTCTTTCACATTCAGCAAAGTCAGAATAATATAATAAAGAAAAATGTCACCATCGAAGAAGCAATTGTAAAGAAAGGAGAGGTTGGGAGGATTTATACCTGCATTAAGAACTGGCAAATCATCTGTGGGATTTCAATATAGTTTGAAAAGGCTTCACTTCTAGAAGCAGGTTCTCCTGGAAGAAATGGTGATGTGCAGCCTGGACTTTAGAATTGGATCTGGGTTCAAGCCAGGCAGGACTTCTTTGGCAGCACTATCTTTGACAACTTAGTTAATTTTTCTGAGCCTCAGATTCCCTCTGTATGTTAAGTAGTAAGTATATGTCTCAATATCTTGCCTGCACTAATTTTATTTTGAATACTATTGTTTGGCTTTTATCCTTAATCCAACTATTCATTTTTCTTTTTCCTTTAGATATATTCAGTATAAATGAAAAGTAAAATTGTATATATTTAAAGTATACAGTGTGATGATTTGACATACCTAGAAATCATGAAATGATCACCATGACTGATATGGAGTTATATACCATAGAGTATTACTGTCAAGATAAAATGACATCATGCTCATACAGGGCTTAGCTTAGCACAAGGCAAACAGTAAACATTCTATAATTAGGAGCTATAATAATTATTTTTAGGTATAATCCAGGCTCCTGTTAATGTGTGGAGATATTCAGTGAATGTCATTGAGAAAGGCTAGGTTCTTATCCAAACAAATCTAGGACAAAGGCAGGACATCAATGGGTAGGTGTTTTGAGAAAGTGAAATAACAATAGGGATCTGGATGTAAATGGCTTATGCAATTATGAGGGAATGTGGACCCAACAGAAATGAACCACAGGGAGAGTCATAAAGACTGGCTCAGGAGGAAGGGTGATGAGGTAGCTAGATATAGGTGAGCAAAGGGTTAGTTGATGGGCAAGGATTTCAGGAAGAAGAACAAGAAAAGTAGGTCCAAGGACAAGAAGGTGACTTATAGGTAAGAAATGAGAGGGTGATGCTTTGCTTCAGTGTGGATTAAACCTCTGTCCCACACACTTCTTGTTATATGACCAACAGCATTTCTACCCTTCGCTAGTAGCTCTGTCACATTCTTCCACCCACCAAAGGACAACAAGAGCATAAGTAGAGTAGAGGAAATCCAGCCAAACACATTTTAAAATAATTCAAATGCTCGTCCATAAAAGGATTTCAAGGCTCTTCTCTAGTATCGGTGCTTTCAAGTCCCTGGAACAAGCCTTGAAATGTTTTACTTGCTAAGATACTTTGACTGCAATCATTTAAGACTTTTAAGTCTCTTTCCACTCTGGCTTTCCTTCCATCATACTTCCGCTTTTTAGGGTGGTGCTATTGTGGCAGTGGGTATTTCTGGGGTCCAGCTAAGGGAGATCTTGGGAAACACTTTGTTAGAAAGAAAGGCTTCCGTGGTGGCGTAGGTGGTAAAGAATATGCCTGCAATACGGGAGACCCAGGTTCAATCCTTGCATTTGGAGGATACTCTGGAGAAAGAAACGGCAACCCACTCCACTATTCTTGCTTGGGAAATCCCATCGACAGAGGAGCCTGGTTGGCTACAGTCTATGGGGTCACAAAGAGTTGGACACGACTGAGCGATTAACACTTTCTTTCTTTGTAAGAGTCTGACTCCACTTTTTGATGTTTGACTGCTTACAACTTTTAAGAGTCACCATTACTTTTGTTCTTTCTGCCCCACAACTGGACAAGTTAAGAAAGCCTGAATGGGAAGTTAAGAAGCCTCTTCTGGCATGAACAGGAAGTCCAAACCATGGAAGCCCCTGCATTGGGAATGGAAACCCTTGTCCCAGCCTCACCTCCTCACCACCAAAAGTCCCAAGTCATTATCCTTTCTCTCCCCTCTCCAGCCATTTCTAGACCAGCATGGGAGCCTACCCTGCTCTTCCCAGAAAGACTCATGATGTGAGTAATAAACCTTTACTAATCAGGTTCTGTATTCAGTTCACTTCAGTCGCTCAGTCATGTCCAACTCTTTGTGACCCCATAAATCACAGCAAACCAGGCCTTCTTGTCCATCACCATCTCCTGGAGTTCACTCAGACTCATGTTCATAGAATCCATGATGCCATCCAGCCATCTCATCCCTTGTTGTCCCCTTCTCCTCCTGCCCCCAATCCTTCCCAGCATCAGAATCTTTTCCAATGAGTCAACTCTTCGCATGAGGTGCCCAAAGTGCTGGAGTTTCAGCTTTAGCATCATTCCTTCCAAAGAAATCCCAGGGCTGATCTCCTTCAGAACGGACTGGTTGGATCTCCTTGCAGTCCAAGGGACTCTAAAGAGTCTTCTCCAACACCACAGTTCAAAAGCATCAATTCTTAGGCACTCAGCCTCCTTCACAGTCCAACTCTCACATCCATACATGACTACAGGAAAAACCATAGCTTTGACTAGACAGACCTTTGTTGGCAAAGTAATGTCTCTGCTTTTGAATATACTATCTAGGTTGGTCATAACTTTTCTTCCAAGAAAAAGGCGTCTTTTAATTTCATGGCTGCAATCACCATCTGCAGTGACTTTGGAGCCCAAAAAATAAAGTCTGACACTGTTTCCACTGTTTCCCCATCTATTTCCCATGAAGTGATGCCATGATCTTTGTTTTCTGAATGTTGAGTTTTAAGCCAACTTTTTCGCTTTCCTCTTTCACTTTTATCAAGAAGGTTTTTAGTTCCTCTTCACTTTCTGCCATAAGGGTGGTGTCATATGCATGCTAAGTCGCTTCAATCGTGTCTGACTCTGTGCAACCCCATAGACGGAAGCCCACCAGGCTCCACCATCCCTGGGATTCTCCAAGCAAGAACACTAGAGTGGGTTGCCATTTCCTTCCCCCAAGTCATCTGCATATCTGAGCTTATTGATATTTCTCCCGGCAATCTTGATTCCAGCTTGTTTCTTCCAGTCCAGTGTTTCTCATGATGTACTCTGCATATAAGTAAAATAAGCAGGGTGACAATATATAGCCTTGATGTACTCCTTTTCCTATTTGGAACCAGTCTGTTGTTCCATGTCCAGTTCTAACTGTTGCTTCCTGACCTGCATACAGATTTCTCAAGAGGCAGGTTAGGTGGTCTGGTATTCTCATCTCTTTCAGAATTTTCCACAGTTTATTGTGATCCACACAGTCAAAGGCTTTGGCATAGTCCATAAAGCAGAAATAGATGTTTTTCTGGAGCTCTCTTGCTTTTTCGATGATCCAGCAGATGTTGGCAATTTGATCTCTGGTTCCTCTGCCTTTTCTAAAACCAGCTTGAACATCAGAGAGTTTACGGTTCACGTATTGCTGAAGCCTGGCTTGGAGAATTTTGAGCGTTACTTTACTATCATGTGAGATGAGTGCAATTGTGCCGTAGTTTGAGCATTCTTTGGCATTGCCTTTCTTTGGAATTGGAATGAAAACTGATCTTTTCCAGTCCTGTGGCCACTGCTGAGTTTTCCAAATTTGCTGGCATATTGAGTGCAGCACTTTCACAGCATCATCTTTCAGGATTTGAAACAGCTCCACTGGAATTCCATCACCTCCACTAGCTTTGTTCGTAGTGATGCTTTCTAAGGCCCACTTGACTTCACATTCCAGGATGTCTGGCTCTAGACTAGTGATCACATCATCATGATTATCTGGGTCGTGAAGATCTTTTTTGTACAGTTCTTCCGTGTATTCTTGCCACCTCTTCTTAATCTCTTCTGCTTCTGTTAGGTCCAGTCCTTTATCGAGCCCATCTTTGCATGAAATGTTCCCTTGGTATCTCTAATTTTCTTGAAGAGATCTCTAGTCTTTCCCATTCTGTTCTTTTCCTCTATTTCTTTGCATTGATTGCTGAAGAAGGCTTTCTTATCTCTTCTTGCTATTCTTTGGAACTCTGCATTCAGATGCTTATATCTTTCCTTTTCTTCTTTTGCTTTTTGCCTCTCTTTTCACAGCTATTTGTAAGGCCTCCCCAGACAGCCATTTTGCTTTTTTGTATTTCTTTTCCATGGGGATGGTCTTGATCCCCGTCTCCTGTACAGTGTCATGAACCTCCTTCCATAGTTCATCAGGCACTCTGTCTATCAGATCTAGGCCCTTAAATCTATTTCTCACTTCCACTGTATAATCATAAGGGATTTGATTTAGGTCATACCTGAATGGTCTAGCGGTTTTCCCTACTTTCTTCAATTTCAGTCTGAATTTGGTAATAAGGAGTTCATGATCTGAGCCACAGTCAGCTCCTGGTCTTGTTTTTGTTGACTGTATAGAGCTTCTCCATCTTTGGCTGCACAGAATATAATCAATCTGTTTTCGGTGTTGACCATCTGGTGATGTCCATGTGTAGAGTCTTCTCTTGTGTTGTTGGAAGAGGGTGTTTGCTATGACCACTACATTTTCTTGGCAAAACTCTATTAGTCTTTGCCCTGTTTCATTCTGTATTCCAAGGCCAAATTTGCCTGTTACTCCAGGTGTTTCTTGACTTCCTACTTTAGCATTCTAGTCCCCTATAATGAAAAGGACATCTTTTTGGGTGTTAGTTCTAAAAGGTCTTGTAGGTCTTCATAAAACCATTCAACTTTAGCTTCTTCAGCGTTACTGGTTGGGGCATAGTCTTGTATAGCTGTGATACTGAATGGTTTGCCTTGGAAATGAACAGAAATCATTCTGTCATTTTGAGATTGCATCCAAGTACTGCATTTCGGACTCTTTTGTTGACCATGATGGCTACTCCATTTCTTCTGAGGGATTCTTGCCCACACTAGTAGATATAATGGTCATCTGAGTTAAATTCACCCATTCCAGTCCATTTTAGTTCGCTGATTCCTAGAATATCGACGTTCACTGTGTTACATTTACATTAGCCCATTTTGTTCTCACAATTACCGTGATATGTTTCACTTTTTATTCAGATAAGGAAGTTGACGTTACATATGTTAAAGAAATAAACCCCACGATAATTATGAAAGCTGATGTGCACCCAGTACAAACCTTAAACACTACAATGTCTCTCAATAGCCTTTCAGATTGTTGATTCTCCGCAGTCTTTTGGCTGCACTTACTGTCCCTGGCACTGAACACACATCTTTATCTCAAGGTTCCTGAAATCATGTTTTCCCACCTACTTCTACAACTTCTTTTGTTCCATGGCTGACGGCTTTTTCACTTTTCTTATTTTCAAACACAATTATTCCCCAAGAGCATCTCTTTTCTCTATATTTTGTAGATGTGTAGATATTTCCATGTGTGGTAAGAGAACCCCTTCCTATGACTGACTCACCTTTTGTCTCTTTATAAGAATTTTCCCTTTTGTTTCCAAATCTTCTCGCCCAGCAATACCAATTGTCTACTGGGCCTTTCTAACTGGGTGTCTTATTTGAATCATAAACTTACCATATTCAAGTTCTGAGAAACTCTTTTCTGTCCAAAGAGCTTCTCCTCACAGCCTTCCCCTTCCTGTTGTAGGAACTTCTACTTGCTGAGTCATCGGCAGGAAACGTGCACATGGTCTTTGATACCTTGGCTTCCAGACAGTCATGTTGACTCTGTTGATGCTTCCCCTTTGGTGTCTCCCTCATTCGCTTCCTCCTGTGAAACACACTGCAGAATCCCTGCTCGGAGTTTCATCTCTTGCCTGAAATGTTGCTGCTGTCCCAGGCTTCTGTCTCTTCAATCACATATTCTAGACATTATTTACAGATCATCCATCTTGAATCACATCTCTAATCATATTCTCCTCAAAAGTCTTTAATGAATGAAACTATTTGACTTGCATAAAGGATCTCCTGTCCTCTCCCCAGTCTAGCTTCTGCGCCTGCAAGTCCACACCCCCTTCACACCCACTGCATTTGCCGAGGTTTTGCTCATGCTGGTTCTTCAACCTTGCCAGTTCTTCCTTACCTTTCTTGATGTGCAAAATCATTCTCATAATTTGAGAACTAGTTCAAGTATGACAATACCTTTCATGAATATTTTTTCTGATTCCTCTTAGTCATATATGATCTCTGCAGTTTATGGATATCCACTGCATCTTGTATTATTTTTATCCTACTTATTACATTTTTATCATTTCATTTTTAATACTGGACAATTTCCAAAGAATTTTCTTGTTTCTTCCCCCTTTTATTTTTGACCCCCTTTACCTCCTGCCACCCTCCTCTGGCAACCACCAATTTGTTCTTTGTATCTATGAGTTTGGTTTATTCTAGTTTGTTTTAGATTCCACATAAAAAAGAAATTGTATGGTATTTATCTTTTTCTGTCTGACTTATTTCACTCAGCATAATGCCTTTGAGGTCCACCTATGTTGTTGCAAATGGCCAAGTTTTCTTTATATAACAATTTCTTTATCCATTCATCCATCAATGGACACAGGTTGTTTCTGTATCTTTGCTATTGTAAATAATACATATAATTACCTTTTATCCTTCCCATAACTGTAGAAAAAAATTCATGTTACTTTTTTCATCTCTATTAATAAACTGTAAACTTGAAAGCCAGGACTATGGAATTGTATGTTTGTTGTGATACCCGATTAGTACAGGGTTGTTGTTTTTTTTTTTTCCTAGCACACATATCTGATCATTCCATCCCCCTGCTTTGTCTATGAGTCAAAGTTCAAACTCATCAGCATGTAATGCATGGCCTTCCTGAAACTTCTCCCTTGTGCTTCTCCCACTGTTCCTCACTTTAAGCACACATCAAGTGGAATCACTTAGAGCCCTGCAAACACACTATCTATGTCTATGCCTCTGTGCCTTCATCTTTGCTATTTCTACACTATTTTCTCTCCCACACCTCTACTGAGTAAATTCAGTCCTTCATCCAGATTCAGCTCGAGTATTATCTACTATGTGAAATCACCCCTAACCCCAAAATTGGAAATTATCATTCATATTAGGATCCTCCACACTTACCCAGAGATATCTCCAACTCTGATGCTATTATTACATTATAGTCAGTCACACATTGGACTGTGCCAACTGATTGCCATCTTGAGGTTAAGGAAATCAATGTCTCATAGCCATTTTTGTGTTTCCTGGTATCAGGTAAGGGGCTTGTCACTTGGTGGACACCCAGTACTTCTTAACAGACCTTTCATAAATAAATGAGCAAATGAAAAACTGAATAAAGAAAGGAAACTATCTAAATAAATGTTAAATGAACTCAGACTGATTTGGTTTAAATATATCAAAAAGTAAAATTCTTGTCTATGGTCCATATTCTTATAATTATAATTTTCAACAACTTATAGAGAAGGAAGCAATCCTACAAGTTTATTCATTCCATTCTTCACATATTCTAGTATAGGTAGGCACTTAAAAAAATCAACTTCAGGTCCAGTTACTAGTCTCTGAAATCCAAGGATCACTATTATATATTGTTCTCACTGAGATAATAAAAGTGATATATGTATCCTAATAACAAATATGTGTGTTCCTACAACAAATGATACCATGAATTCAACTTTGTTACTGATGAACATTTATTTTTAATCAGGGTAATTATTGGATTATCCATTAACTAGTTCAATTTTATTAATTTGTGCTTCCATATTTCCAAAATCTCTAGTAGCTACCTTAATGAATTTAAATTTTCTGAGAAAAAGATGACTTAGGGGTAATTTAAAGACAACTGGGTTTTCTTTTTCACAAGAAAGCCAGTATTTGGGCTGCTATAGACAGAATGACATACTACTATTTGAGGTTTATTGAATACATATCCTTAAGCTCCTTAATTAATAAGTCACAAAACTCATTTTAACCAAAGAACTTATTTCCCTCTGGCAGATTTTATATTTAAATTTTATGTGACAATACACGATACAGAAAACAACAAATTTGACAACTAAAGAAAGCTGTATGAGATAACATAAATAAAGAGTTCTGGTCTCTGCTTCTCATACCACCAATACTAGCTAACTGAGGAAAAGACATTCTGAGTGTGACCCCCTGGTCTATAAAATGAGGAAGTTGAACTCTGTCATACAATGCCCTTTGTGGTTCTAAAACAGGCTATACTTTGAATTTTAAGGGTCATATTCATAGATATTTGAGTAAGCTCTTCTCCTGAGGGGAAAGAGGAACTCTCTCACAATAATTCTGGTGCTATAACCATAAAACCATCTAAAGTATCATTATTTCTTACCATCTATACTGACTCAGTGTTTACCATAGCCAGGTGGTGACTCTTGGCACCACCCAGAAAGGAGCTCTTCTCCTGGGGCTCATGAAGTACCTGGATCCAGCCCCTGTTGGATTCAGGGTATCTGAAGTGTGGATGGTGAGGCAAGAGAAACATATAGATATAGAGAGAGATAAGGAAGGCATTAGTAGTGAAGAAAAATAGAGGAAAGAAAGAGGTTGATATTCCTTTGTTTACACTGAAAGCCAATAAAGCCCCAAGACAAGGGACTTGCACCATTCACATAGGCCACAGGTGCTCTTCCAGTCTCCCGAGGGAGAGAAGATGCAGAGCGCCTTCCCATTCAGGTCTTAGAAGCCCAGGCAGATAAGTGAACACGGAGGGCCCCTGTGCTCCAAGGGATCAGCCTGAAAAAGAGAGCAAGAGAGCGAGAGAGCAAGAGAGAGCGAGAGAGCGAGAGAGCAAGAAAGAGAGAGAGAGAGAAAAAAGAGAGAGAGAGAGAGAGAGAAAGAAAGAAAGAGAGAGAGAGAGAGAGAGAGAAAGAAAGAAAGAAATGACACAGGGGAACCAGGCTTTCGTGGGATTGGTCCTGGTCCGTCTCATTATTTTTCAGGGAAGCTTTTATACTTTAAGTTGTACATAGAGATAAATGTAAGAAGCAGAGTCATGCAGGGTCAGCTACTCTGACCCTGATCTAAAGGCAAGAGTGTTTTTTGCATATCTTTATTCTTACAAGGTCTTACATTTGTTTACAATGTTTTCTGGTCTGAAGACTGATTAACATTTTATGGCCCCATCTTCCTTTCTATTGATAAAGGTTAGTCAATCAGAAAACTTGTTTTCCCTTAAGATCTGCTTAGTCTTAAGATAGTAATAAAGTTACATTCTTACATAGCAAGGATACAAAGATTTATAACAAAAAAAAGAGGAGTACAGTGATTTATAACAAAGAGAAAATTCATTAACTCAGAAGTCTAGTATTGCTAACATCAAAACTACTGTATTTCTTTTTCTACATTCCAATTACATTGATTCCCTGGTAGCTCAGATGGTAAACTGTCTGCCTGCAATGCAGGCGACCCAGGTTCGATCCCTGGCTCAGGAAGACTCCTCCCCCACCCCCGGAGAAGGAAACGGCAACCCACTCCAGTACTCTTGCCTGGAAAAGTCCATGGACAGAGGAGCCTTGTAGGCTACAGTCCATGGGGTCATAAAGAGTCGGATATGACCGAGTGACTTCACCTCACCTGAACATACTCCCAGGTGCCTAAGGGTATGGAGGCCTGGTGGCAATCATTAACTCAGCAATGAAACCCTTCACCAACATAATTTTCATCTTTAGAAAAGCCCTATGCTAACTAAGACTTTCAAAATACTTCAAACTCTCTGTGCATGGCTGAGACATTGTGAACAATCATGTGCATAATAGCGAGTGTGGATAAACCTGACACACAAGTTAGTTTGCCAGCAGAGAGGTTTGACCTGAAACACTCCTTTTATATGCAGGAGACTATTAACTGGAGCTTTTTCAGAGAAAGGTGGTCAGGGGATAGCCCCTGCTAATGTCAGAGGAGTGTAGTATAAAAGAGGTTTTGGTTTCAGGGATAGATGCTTGAGCAGATCCAGGGGACCCCTTGAGTCCTGATCCGCCTTGCCCATCAGGCCTCTTTCGCATGACGTTGTCATGGGTGGGGTTGGGGAGTCCCTTGTTTACTGATCCAGTTTTGCTCATCAGGTCTCTTCCTCATGACCTTTGCCATGGGTGGGATCTCCCGTGCTGGCTCCCGGCAATGAAGTAATTTTAAGAATGGAAAACAAGGATTGCCATTTAAAAAAAAGAAAGAAAGAAAGAAACCCAAAGAACCAGTGTGCTTTGGTGAGTAAAGGGGTTGATTTAGGTTCAGTCAAATCCAAATCAAACTGCAGCAAATAGAAGGGGAAAGCGGAAGAGAGAGATTTTTGTTTTCTTGGGCTCCAAAATCATTGCAAAATGGTGACTGCAGCCATGATATTAAAGGATGCTTGCTCTTTGAAAGGAAAGCTATGACAAACCTAGAAAGCATATCAAAAAGAAAAGACATCATTTTGCCAACAACGGTCCATATAGTCAAAGCTATGGTTTTCCAGTAGTCATGTATGGATGTGAGAGTTGAACCATAAGGAAGGTTGAGTGACGGGGTCCAGCCCTGTTGGGTCCAGGGTAATCTGAAGGGGAGACGGCATCGGTGACCCAGGAAAAAACTTATTTAAAGATATAGAGGGAGATTAGAAACGGATAGTATAATAGGAAAATTAGTGGAAAAAAGATGCTAAATAACTTGGTTTACATGGGATACCACTAAAACTCCATGACAAGGAATTTGCACCATCTATGTTGGGCCACCGGCACCACTTGAATATCAGAAGGTGCCCCTCCTTGGGCTCCTTCTTGCGTGGAACTTAAAAGCCGGGGCAAGAAAGTAGACGTGGTGAGCACCCACGTTCCAGATGGTTATTCAGCCAGAAAAACAGGGAGCAAGAAAGAAACGACACAGGGGAATCAGTCTTTCCAGAAATTGATCCCATTTCTTTATTTTTAGGTTTGCTTATATACCTTTTGTTACACATAGAGACAAATGGCAATTTTAAAGTCACACAGGGGTCAACAGTCCTGACCTTTATCAAAATCAGGTGCTTCACATAAATGTATTAAAAAGGTCTTAGCGGTTTTACATCATCTTCTGGCCATGAGGCCTGCTGATATTTTACGACCCTTTCTTTCTGATAACCAAAAAACTTATTTTTTCCAAGGGTGTTTTTTCTTAAACCAGGGGCCACCCTCTAAAGGTAGCAGATAAAGTTGCATTCCCATAGGGTGAGGGTGTAGTAGGTTACAACTAAGAAAGGAATTTATTTAACCTAAGGTTAACATGATTAATCTTAAAGGTTAATACTTATTTCTCCTATATGTTAGTTATATTCATTATAAGGGCAGGGAATTTGGAAATTTAGCAGCAAACATCAGCCCAACAAATGAAAACCTTTCACCAGTGTTCCCCCTAAGATCTATTTAGTCTTAAGATAGTGATAAAGTTACATTTTTACATAGCAAGGGCACAGTGATTTATAACAAAGCAATCCACTCCAGTACTCTTGCCTGGAAAATCCCATGGATGGAGCAGCCTGATAGGCTATAGTCCATGGGGTCGCAAAGAAGTAGGACATGACTGAGCAACTTCACAGTGATCTATAGAGAAAATTCATTAACTCAAAAAGTCTAGTATTGTTAACATCAAAAACTACATTTCCTTTTCTATATTCCAAATACATTGATTAATATATTCCCAGGTGACTAAGGATACGGAGGTCTGGCAGCAATCATTGACTCAACAATGAGAAAAGCCCTATGCTACTTAAGACTTTCAAAATACTCCAAACTCTCTGTGCTGTTTATGGTTGAGAGGTTGTCACACAAGCTAGTCTGTCAGCAGAGAGGTTTGACCTGAGACACCCTTGTCACACCCAGGAATTTTTATTGACTGGAGCTGCAAGTTTACTCCATCTCCGAGAGAACCAGTGGGGAACAGCCCCCATAAAGTCAGAGGTGTAGGTGAGAACATGAAATAGTAAAGTAGGTAGACTCTGGTTTTGGGGGTAGATGCTCAGGAACAGGGGTTTCCTGAGGCTCGATTCTGCCTTTGCGTATGCCAGAGCCTCCTTCCTCATGACCTTTGCCATGGGCGGAGTTCGTCACGCTGGATCCCTGCAGTTGAGTGCCCAAGAATTGATGCTTTCAAAATGTGGTGCTGGAGAAGACTCTTGAGAGTCCCTTGGACAGCAAGAAGATCAAACCAATCAATACTAAAGGAAATCAACCCTCAATATTCATTGGAAGGACCAATGATGAAGCTGAAACTCCAATACTACCTGATGCAAAGAGCCAACTCATTGGAAAAGACCCTGATGCTGGGAAAGACTGAAGGCAGGAAGAGAAGGGAGGAACAGAGAACGAGAAGGGTAGAAGGCATCATCGACTCAAGAGACATGAACTTGAGCAAACTCCAGGAGACAGTGGCGGACAGAGGAGCCTGGAGTACTACAGTCCATGGGGTTGCAAAGAGTCAGACATAAATTATCAACTGAACAACAACAAAAATCTGAGACCTTGCAGTGAGACCTTGAGGAAAATGAGTATCACTTTTATTTTAAAGAAACCCATAAACTGAGACCAGCTTCTTTCTCCCACTGTGGAAGGGAGTAACAAGGAAGCAACGATAAGGAGCTGCTTTACATTAAAGATGAAGCCCCAGCCTTGGGCTAGGAGGCTCTTCAGAAAGGATAGGACCAGTTGACAGAAGTTGAAGAGTTCAACTTAAGGAGTAATTTTCTAATAAGTTCAGTTCAGTCCAGTTGCTCAGTCATGTCCTACTCTTTGAGACCCCATGGACCACAGCATGCCAGGCCTCCCTATACATCACCAACTCCTGGAGCTTGCTCAAACTCATGTTCATTGAGACTGATGCCATCCAACCTCTGTTTCCCCCCTTTTCTTCCTGTCTTCAATCTTTCCCAGCATCAGGGTCTTTTCCAATAAGTCAGTTCTTTGCAACAGGTAGCCAAAGCATTGGAGTTTCAGCTTCACCATCAGTCTTTCCAATGAATATTCAGGACTGATTTCTTTTAGGATGGACTGGTTGGACTGCCTTGCTGTCTGAGGGACTCTCAAGAGTCTTCTCCAGCACCACAGTTCAAAAGCATCAATTTTTAAGTCCTCAGCTTTCTTTATAATCCAACTCTCACATCCATACATGACTACTGGAAAAACCACAGCTTTGACCAGACAGACTTTTGCTGGCAAAGTAATGTCTCTGTTTTTTTAATATGTTGTCTAAGTTGACCATAGCTTTTCTTCCAAGGAGCAAGTGTCTATCAATTTCATGGCTGCAGTCACCATCTTTATGTCCTCAAATTGGAACCTATTAATTACTTCAATAATACATTTGAGAATGTTGTTATAAGAAAAACTCTTAATGTAAACAGGATATTCAGTTCAGTTCCGTCGCTCAGTCGTGTCTGACTCGTTGCGATCCCATGAATCACAGCACGCCAGGCCTCCCTGTCCATCACCAACTCCCGGAATTCACTCAGACTCATGTCCATCAAGTCAGTGATGCCATCCAGCCATCTCATCCTCTGTCGTCCCCTTCTCCTCCTGCCCCCAATCCCTCCCAGCATCAGGGTCTTTTCCAATGACTCAACTCTTCGCATGAAGTTGCCAGAGTATTGGAGTTTCACCTTCAGCATCATTCCCTCCAAAGAAATCCCAGGGCTGATCTCCTTCAGAATGGACTAGTTGGATCTCCTTCCAGTCCAAGAGACTCTCAAGAGTCTTCAACACCACAGTTCAAAAGCATCAATTCTTCGGTGCTCAGCTTTCTTCACAGTCCAACTCTCACATCCATACATAACCACTGGAAAAACCATAGCCTTGATTAGACAGATCTTTGTTGGCAAAGTAATGTCTCTGCTTTTCAATATGCTATCTAGGTTGGTCATAACTTTTCTTCCAAGGAGTAAGCGTCTTCTAATTTCATGGCTGCAGTCACCATCTGCAGTGATTTTGGAGCCCAGAAAATAAAGTCTGACACTGTTTCCACTGTTTCCCCATCTATTTCCCATGAAGTGATGGGACCAGATGCCATGATCTTCGTTTTCTGATTGTTAGGGATTTAAATATTGAATCTGCCCTCAAAGAGAGTAGAGTCTGGTAGAAGTCATACAACATAAAGAACTCTAAAACCAGACGGAAGGTAAAATTTATGAACAGAGCAGAAAGGTGATAAATCCAGTGGTGGTGGCACTGTTCAAGGAGAGGCTGCCTGACTATTTGGGGGTGACGTAAGAGAGATTTATACATCTGGTAGGAAGTTAACTACATGACCTTCAAGGTCCTTTCCAACAAATGCTTTGTGGTTTTATTAAAACTATCACTACAATAAGGAATTTTTTAAAAACAGGATTGTCTGATTTTCTGTGTCATTCACAGCTAGATATTTTTTTCTTACATAAATGTAAGAAATCATTTTTCTAACACAAGCTCCTAAAACAAATGTTCTTAATTAATTTACTTAAAACATGTCTGAGAATTCAATCAGTTTTAAAAAATCAATAGAGCATATTTAAAACTATTTCTAAAAAGGCAGGTACCAACATACTTTCCAATATAATCATGATGGATTGTTTAACAGAAAATTTAATTATTTTATATAATACAAACCAGAGGAATGAGACTAATACACTTACATACATCTATAATTTCCATTCACTCTTCACACTATTTTAGCTTTACGATTAATTGTTCAGAATCTTATTTCACAGTCACTCAACTTTGATTGACTCTAGTATTGACAGTCTTGGTACAAGTTATAAAATCTTATGTGGTGTGATTATATAATTAAAATACTTTGTCTCATATTAATTAATGGGTGCACGTCAGAGAACGCTGATTCTCTCTGAGAAGAACATAAACCCATATTAATTAATTTATTGAGGAAAAGCCTACCAGGGCCATTACCCACTTGGTCTGTGCCTTATTTAGTGAAGTTCTGGCAGCTGCAGGCTGTGGTTGGAAGCCCTGCAGGCTCAGCCTACAATCTTCTTTAATGTGACTTCCGTGTAACAGTAAATCCATAGGCACATTTTTCAAAATGTAAAGTCACTGGATTAGATTAAAATAAAGCAAAAAAAAAAGGTGGGGGAGGCATTAAGTATCTTTTCCTGGAACTTCTCACTAGCAACTTTGATTAGCATTTTAATCAGTTCCCAAATTTCTCCAAAAGTCTTTACCAATGCTTAAGCTCATCTATTTTACATGGGCTTTTGAAAATTACTTTTATTTCCAAATTATTGTGGTAGGGGAGCCTTCACCGTTGTTCCTAACTAGTCATACGTATTATAAATTCAGTTGAATGGTAGTGGGCATGGTCTAACCATTTTTAGAACAGTCGGTTATAAATAAGTAGCAGGTCCCTTGTTCATGGATCGAGATACTTACTCTGTTCTTATACCTAAGGGTATTAAAGCTCTAGAAACTGATTTAACCACCCAAACTGTCAAGAGGCTGCTATGTAAACTAAAAAGAAAATTTATTAATGTGGAAGAGAAAAAATTACTTTTAAGGAGAAAAGATATCCTGGTGTCTGATAATTATGGTCTCTCCCTTAGGCCAGATCAATAATGTTCCTGTTGCTTGATGAGCATAGCATCTGATCAAGGATAGCTAGTTGGATGATATTTATGGCCACTGTTATCCACCTAGGAAAAGACTGGTGCATCTATCTCCACAGTAACAATATCCTTGAGGCCGCTGGTCATGTATATTTTTCCCCTAGACAGTGCTGGAGACACTCTGACAAATTCTTGCTTTCTGAATCTTTATTTATACACATCATACAGGTCATTTTTTTTAATATAGTCTTTCATAAAAGGATGATTACACACCATATAGAGGCTTAGGTCAAGGCAAGGCTTACTCATTCAAATGCCTACAAGGGCCAGTCAGTTATAGAAATAAGTGAAGCAGATGAGAGGTGAGAAAAGTCAAGTGTCAGAAAAACAACCAAATTTCCTTTATACTGCCTGAATTCAGTATAAATGGGTATGTATGGGATTTTTAGAAACATATAACATTTTAAATAAAATTGAAAAATTAAAAGTATTTCATTACTTAAATCTTTTTGCATAATTTATTGTTTCTTCAATTGTTATTGAACCTAGTATGTCACCATCAGACCATGTAAACCTAAACCACAAATCCTTCAACTGGGTGCAGTAGCATGATTTACTCAATTTCATATGCAAAATGGAATTTACAGACATCAGTGTTACTTTGTACAGACTCTATATGAAGGTTACTTTTGGCCTAGTGTTATGACATTCTAACATCACTGTTTCATTTTCAGTCACATTGTTTTGCAGGTGAACAACTTCAATTTGTAGTTCTTTTTTCATATAAATAAAAAATTATAAAGGTAGACTTTCTAACGTTTCAATGTTAGTTTATTTTCATAAAGTTTAAAATCAGAGACTCTTTTTGGAGTTTCAAGTCTATAGCTTTTGTAATGTGGCTTAAGACACGACTTTCATTTCAGGAAAATGATTTCAGTGTAGGGTAATAGGTGAGGTTATCCCTTGCCAAATTAGTTTCTTAAAGGTATAATTTCATTTCAAGAGAGATAACTGAACTGTACATTTGTGTAGTGTTTGTGAAAGCCTTTGCAGAGAACTATTCAAAGGTGATAGGTTCTTACAACAACTCAAAGGCCAAGATTGAAGTCCAGTTTTTACTGTTAAATATTGATTAAGGATTTTTTTCTTCAACAACATAACTGTCTAAAAGTATCTTTCAACACTCAGTCACATAAATCCATGTGCTACAACAAGCCATCACAGCATACATCTGATTCATGAAAAGAAGGCCTAGAGTACCTGGATTTCATGCTGTGGGATTTTATCCAGTTTACAGTGTTAAATTACTTGTACATTCAGGTATATTGCATTTAAAATTTTTTCAGCATAAAGCCATTCCTGGAAAATGATATAATCAGGAGACTTAAATTCTATGTCTTTTGGAAAATGTTACCTTCTTAAGTTTAAGTTTTCACAGTAACCATGTCCATATCAGAAGTTGAATCACACTTACTCAACTTGAACAATTATATTACATTTTTCAAATTTTTTTACAGATAAAAAGAAGTCATTTGCTAAATTCTAGTCAGAGCCTCCTTCTCTTCTGGCACAAAAAATTTTTGTCAATATCACCAGTTTAATATAGCTGACTATGTGATGTCATTTCTATCTGTGCTCTCATCACCCATTCTATTTTTATGGAATAGAATATGCTACAGCCAATTTAACATATTTCAAAAACTTTTCTAGAAGTGCGAAGACATGACTTCAGTTTGTTGGTTAATAGTATTTTCATTAAGACTTAAATTTACAAATGCTTGCCTCCATGTCAGCAGAAGGCAATGGCACCCCCACTCCAGTACTCTTGCCTGGAAAAATCCCCTGATGGAGGAGCCTGGTGGGCTGCATTCCACGGGGTCGCTAAGAGTCGGACACGACTGAGCGACTTCACTTTCACTTTCACTTTCATGCACTGGAGAAGGACATGGCAACCCACTCCAGTGTTCTTGCCTGGAGAATCCCAGGGACGGGGAGCCTGGTGGGCTGCCGTCTATGGGGTCGCACAGAGTTGGACACGACTGAAGCAACTTAGTAGCAGCAGCAGCAGCCTCCATGTAGAACACATAATATATATCATTTTATAAAATTATCCACTTCATCAGTAAAGGATGTTATCTTCCATCGTGCCTGAATCAAGCATCCTTATTATACTTTCAGTGGAGATAGGGTATTGTTGTTATTGTTCAGTTGCTGAGTCGTGTCAGACTCTTTACAACCCCAAGGACTGTAGCATGCCAGGCTCCTCTGTCCTTCACTATTTCCTGGGAGATAGGGTATAGAGAAACTCTTCTTTTACAGGAGAAACAAGTGCAAGTGGAAACTAAAATCAGCTCCAGTGTTAGAGATACAATAAGGAATCATAGTGATTGTGGCCAAGGAAAGAGCAAATGTTCCATCTAAGGGAATAAATGTTGCTGCTCTATATGAAAAGACGTGGCTGATAATTTTCATGCAGAAATGCAAGTCTAGTATTACCAAAACCAACTTGTGAAAAGAGAACCTGAAAATGACTGGCTCAGCTAAACAACAACAAAAACAAGAAAGCACTCCAAGTCAATAGGCTGGACAAAATAGTTCAGCACCCAGACAGTCCAGTATGCAACCTCTGTACTAAACTGTTAGATATTTTAATAAAAGTTTACTTTTTTGAGACTACATTGACTACCATGATTGGAGGGCTATATATTCTCCAACATTTGCAAAAAATTTTTTGGATGTGAGTTTATAGTGTGAATCCCTTATTTTTGTTATCCCAATTCTACTGGTGGGAATGTCCCTACGAGGTGGATGTACTGCATCTACCATCATAGAGAAGATGTTATGTGCTGCAGGCCAGCCACAGTTCTGAGATTTATGAATGGGCATGTGACCCATGTGGCAAGAATACACAGAAGAACTGTACAAAAAGATCTTCATGACCCAGAAAAACACAATGGCATGATCACTCACCTAGAGCCAGACATCCTGGAATGGGAAGTCAAGTGGGCCTTAGGAAACATCACTACAAAGTTAGTGGAGGTGATGGAATTCCAGTTGAGCTATTACAAATCCTAAAAGATGATTCTGTGAAAGTGCTGCACTCAATATGCCAGCAAATTTGGAAAACTCAGCAGTGGCCAAAGGACTGGAAATGGTCAGTTTTCATTCCAATCCCAAAGAAAGGCAATGCCAAAGAATGACTGGTGTAGCTCAGTTGGTAAAGAATCTGCCTGCAACACAGGAGACCCAGGTTCGATCCCTGGGTTGTGAAGATCCCCTGGAGAAGAAAATGGCAACCCACTCCAGTATTCTTGCCTGGAGAATCCCATGGACAGAGGAGCCTGGCAGACTACAGTCTATGAGGTCACAAGAGCTGAACACGACTTAGCAACTAAACCACCACCACCTAAAATGTTCAAACTACCGCACAATTGCACTCATCTCACATGCTAGCAAAGTAATGCTCAAAATTCTCCAAGCCAGGCTTCAACAGTATGTGAATTATGAACTTCCAGATGTTCAAGTGGATTTAGAAAAGGCAGAGGAACCAGACATCAAATCGCCAACATCTGTTGTATCATTGAAAAAGCAATAGAGTACCAGAAAAACATCTACTTCTACTTTATTGACTATGCCAAAGCCTTTGACCGTGTGGATCACAAGAAACAGTGGAAAATTCTAAGAGATGGGAATACCAGACCACCTGACCTGCCTCTTGAGAAATCTGTATGCAGGTCAGGAAGCAACAGTTAGAAATGGACATGGAACAACAGACTGGTTCCAAATTGGGAAGGGAGTATGTCAAGGCTGTATATTGTCATCCTGTTTATTTAACTTACATGCAGAATGAAGTGAAGTGAAGTGAATTGAAGTGAAGTCACTCAGTCGTGTCTGACCCTCAGCGACCCCATGGACTGCAGCCTTCCAGGCTCCTCCGTCCATGGGATTTTCCAGGCAAGAGTGCTGGAATGGATTGCCATTTCCTTCTCCAGGGGATCTTCCTGACCCAGGAATCAAACCCAGGTCTCCCGCACTGCAGGCAGACGCTTTACCGTCAGAGCCACCAGGGAAGCCCATCATGTGAAATGCTGAGCTGGAATCAAGATTGCTGGGAGAAATATCAATAACCTCAGATAAACAGATGATACCACCCTTATGGCAGAAAGCTAAGAACTAAAAGCCTCTTGATAAAAGTGAAAGAGGAGAGTGAAAAGTTGGCTTAAAACTTAACATTCAAAAAATGAAGATCATAGCATCCGATCCCATTACTTCACGGCAAACAGATGGGGAAACAAAGGAAACAATGACAGACTTAATTTGGGGGATCAAAAATCACTGCAGATGGTGACTGCAGCCATGAAATTAAAAGACGCTTGCTACTTGTAAGGAAAGCTATGACCAGTCTAGACAGCATATTAAAAAACAGAGACATTAACTTCACCAACAAGGTCCATCTAGTCAAAGCTATGGTTTTTCTAGTAGTCATGTATGGATGTGAGAGTTGAGGTATATATAAAGAAAGCTGAGTGTCAAAGAATTGATGCTTTTGAATTATCGTGTTGGAGAAGACTCTTGAGAGTCCCTTGGACTGCAAGGAGATCCAACCAGTCAACCCTAAAGGAAATCAGTCCTGAATATTCATTAGAAGGATTGATGCTGAAACTGAAACTCCAATACTCTAGCCACCTGATTCGAAGAACTGACTCACTGGAAAAGACCCTGATGCTGGGAAAGATTGAAGGCAGAGGAGAAGGGAATGATAGAGGATGAGATGGCTGGATGGCATCACTGACTTAATGGACATGAGTTTGAGTGTGCTCCGGGAGATGGTAATGGACAGGAAAGTCTGGCGTGCTGCAGTCCACGGGGTCGCAAAGAGTCAGACACAATTGAGTGACTGAACTGATGTGATCCAAGCCAGCCCAGTCATAATGCATCCTAGGTTTTTGTTTAGACAATTGAGATACTCTTTCCTCAGGGCTCACTACCTGAAAGTACAATGAAGTCTAGAATTGTGGTCATTTTTGTCACCTTGTTCAAAGAGTCTACTTCAAGTCATGCCAACATGAAGGAAGATACCAAAGCCAAGGAAAAAAAAATACTGAAAGTAAAGAGACAAACTGGATAAAATCATTTGAATTGATGAGTCCAGCCATTTGTGAAGCCAGGATTTTCCCTGGTCTTTCTGGTTACGTAAGCCAATCTATTCTCTTTTGGCTTAGGCTGGTTTAGGATGGGTTTTTATGACAAGCAGAGTCTTGACTTTTTTTTTCTGACTAGTACAGATAACTCCTCTAGGCCCTCCTGCTCCTGAGCAGTCACCCTCCTCTGGTTGATCCTCACAGCCTTGGCCTCAGGCGTGGGTGGCTCCTTTCAGTTGCCACCCCTGGCCTCGGGCTTGAAGTGGTAAGGAGATACCCCTCGTTCAAGATAAGAAACAGCAGCTGTGCTTTGCTGGAGCAGCTGTGAAAATATACCCCATGCTCAAGGTAAGAGAAACCCAAGTAAGATGGTAGGTATTGCAAGAGGGCAGACACACTGAAACCATACCCACAGAAAACTAGTCAATCTAATCACACTAGGACCACAGCCTTGTCTAACTCAAAGAAACCAAGCCATGCCTGCGGGGGAACCCAAGACAGGCAGGTCATGGTGGAGAGGTCTGACAGAATGTGGTCCACTGGAGAAGGGAATGGCAAGCCACTTCAGTATTCTTGCCTTGAGAACCCCATGAAAAACATGAAAACGCAAAATGATAGGATACTGAGAGAGGAACTGCCCAGGTCAGTAGGTGCTCAGTATGCTACTGGAGATCAGTGGAGAAATAACTCCAGAAAGAATGAAAGGATGGAGCCAAAGCAAACACAATACCCAGCTGTGGATGTAACTGGTGATAGATGCAAGATCCAATGCTGTAAACAGCAATATTGCATAGGAACCTGGAATGTCAGGCCCATGAATCAAGGCAAATTGGAAGTGGTCAAACAAGAGATGGCAAGGGTGAACGTCGACATTCTAGGAATTAGCGAACTAAAATGGACTGGAATGGGTGAATTTAACTCAGATGACCATTATATCTACTACTGTGGGCAGGAATCCCTCAGAAGAAATGGAGTAGCCATCATGGTCAACAAGAGTCCGAAATGCAGTACTTGGATGCAATCTCAAAAATGACAGAATGATCTCTGTTCATTTCCAAGGCAAACCATTCAATATCACAGTTATCCAAGTCTATGCCCCAAGCAGTAACGCTGAAGAAGCTGAAGTTGAACGGTCTTATGAAGACCTACAAGACCTTTTAGAACTAACACCCAAAAAGATGCCCTTTTCATTATAGGGGACTGGAATGCTAAAGTAGGAAGTCAAGAAACACCTGGAGTAACAGGCAAATTTGGCCTTGGAATGTGGAATGAAGCAGGGCAAAGATAATAGAGTTTTGCCAAGAAAATGTAGTGGTCATAGCAAACACCCTCTTCCAACAACACAAGAGAAGACTCTACACATGGACATCACCAGATGGTCAACACCGAAAACAGATTGATTATATTCTATACAGCCAAAGATGGAGAAGCTCTATACAGTCAACAAAAACAAGACCGGGAGCTGACTGTGGCTCAGATCATGAACTCCTTATTACCAAATTCAGACTGAAATTGAAGAAAGTAGGGAAAACCGCTAGACCATTCAGGTATGACCTAAATCAAATCCCTTATGATTATACAGTGGAAGTGAGAAATAGATTTAAGGGCCTAGATCTGATAGACAGAGTGCCTGATGAACTATGGAAGGAAGTTCGTGACACTGTACAGGAGACAGGGATCAAGACCATCCCCATGGTAAAGAAATACAAAAAAGCAAAATGGCTGTCTGGGGAGGCCTTACAAATAGCTGTGAAAAGAAGAGAGGCAAAAAGCAAAGGAGAAAAGGAAAGATATAAGCATCTGAATGCAGAGTTCCAAAGAATAGCAAGAAGAGATAAGAAAGCCTTCTTCAGCAATCAATGCAAAGAAATAGAGGAAAAGAATAGAATGGGAAAGACTAGAGATCTCTTCAAGAAAATTAGAGATACCAAGGGAACATTTCATGCAAAGATGGGCTCGATAAAGGACTGGACCTAACAGAAGCAGAAGAGATTAAGAAGAGGTGGCAAGAATACACAGAAGAACTGTACAAAAAGATCTTCACGACCCAGATAATCATGATGATGTAATCACTAATCTAGAGCCAGACATCCTGGAATGTGAAGTCAAGTGGGCCTTAGAAAGCATCACTATGAACAAAGCTAGTGGAGGTAATGGCATTCCAGTTGAGCTGTTTCAAATCCTGAAGGATGATGCTGTGAAAGTGCTGCACTCAATATGCCAGCAAATTTGGAAAACTCAGCAGTGGCCACAGGACTGGAAAAGGTCAGTTTTCATTCCAATTCCAAAGAAAGGCAATGCCAAAGAATGCTCAAACTACGGCACAATTGCACTCATCTCACATGCTAGTAAAGTAATGCTCAAAATTCTCCAAGCCAGGCTTCAGCAATACATGAACCATGAACTTCCTGATGTTCAAGCTGGTTTTAGAAAAGGCAGAGGAACCAGAGACCAAATTGCCAACATCTGCTGGATCACGGAAAAAGCAAGAGACTTCCAGAAAAACATCTATTTCTGCTTTATGGATTATGCCAAAGCCTTTGACTGTGTGGATCACAATAAATTGTGGAAAATTCTGAAAGAGATGGGCATACCAGACCACCTGACCTGCCTCTTGAGAAACCTATATGCAGGTCAGGAAGCAACGGTTAGAACTGGACATGGAACAACAGACTGGTTCCAAATAGGAAAAGGAGTACGTCAAGGCTGTATATTGTCACCCTGCTTATTTAACTTCATGCAGAGTACATCATGAGAAACACTGGACTGGAAGAAACACAAGCTGGAATCAAGCCTGCCGGGAGAAATATCAATAACCTCAGATATGCAGATGACACCACCCTTATGGCAGAAAGTGAAGAGGAGCTAAAAGCCTCTTGATGAAAGTGAAAGAGGAGAGTGAAAAAGTTGGCTTAAAGCTCAACATTCAGAAAACGAAGATCATGGCATCCGGTCCCATCACTTCATGGGAAATAGATGGGGAAACAGTGGAAACAGTGTCAGACTTCATTTTGGGGGCTCCAAAATCACTGCAGATGGTGATTGCAGCCATGAAATTAAAAGACACTTACTCCTTTGAAGAAAAGTTATGACCAACCTAGATAGCATATTCAAAAGCAGAGATATTACTTTGCCGACTAAGGTCCGTCTAGTCAAGGCTTAGTTTTTCCTGTGGTCATGTATGGATGTGAGAGTTGGACTGTGAAGAAGGCTGAGCACCGAAGAGTTGATGCTTTTGAACTGTGGTGTTGGAGAAGACTCTTGAGAGTCCCTTGGACTGCAAGGAGATCCAACCAGTCCATTCTGAAGGAGATCAACCCTGGGTGTTCTTTGGAAGGAATGATGCTAAAGCTGAAACTTCAGTACTTTGGCGATCTCATGCAAAGACTGACTCATTGGAAAAGACTCTGATGCTGGGAGGGATTGGGGGCAAGAGGAGAAGGGGACGACCGAGGATGAGATGGCTGGATGGCATCACGGACTCCATGGATGTGAGTCTGAGTGAACTCCGAGAGATGGTGATGAACAGGGAGGCCTGGCATGCTGCAATTCATGGGGTCGCAAAGAGTCAGACACGACTGAGCGACTGAACTGAATAGATAACTCATATTACCAATTATGTCTGAGTTGTTTGACAAGCTATATGAGCCATATAACCCTGAATTCTCTTACTGTAATTTACTATGTATAATCATAATCTCTTATTTAGCATCTACTATATGTTAGTTTTGGAAAAGTTAAAGTGAAAGTCGCTCAGTTGTGTCCGAATCCTTGCAACCCCAGGGAATTCTCCAGGCCAGAATACTAGAATCGGTAGCCTTTCCCTTCTCCAGATCTTCCCAACCCAGGGATCCAACCCAGCTCACCAGCATTACAAATGGATTCTTTACCTGCTGAGCCACCAGGCAAGCCCAAGAATACTAGATTGGGTAGCCTATCTCTTCTCCAGGGGATCTTCCTGACCTAGGGAATCAAACCAGAGTCTGCTGCATTGCAGGCAGACTCTTTACCAACTGAGCTATGAGGGAAGCCCAGATTTGGAAAACGTTTCTGTAAAGGGCCAGATAGTAACATTTTAGATATTTGGGGCCAGATGGACTGTCACAACTAACTCATTTCTGCACTTTAGTATGAAATCAGTCATAGATAATACATAAGCAAATGAGTGTGACCATGTTACAATAATGGCACTGGAATTTGAAAATCACATGATTTTCATGTGCCATAAAATATTATTCTTCTTTTGATTCTTTTTCAACCACTTAAGAATCATTTTTAGTGTGTAAGCCACATTTGGCCTGCAGGCTATAGATTGCTGACTTGGAAGCAGATGATAATTTTCACAAGGGTGAGCAGTGAGTCTGATTTTCAGTGTGTCCATAGTACCAGAAGCAGGGCTTGCCAATAGCGGTTTATCACTAATTATTGAAAGGATAGTTGAATGCTCAAGGAAAACCAACATTGTAGAAAGTTTAGTTTTCCAAATCATACAGTCATATCAAGTATTTTAGAAAATCAGTAAAACTATCAAAGATTTAAGGAAACTTAGGAAGGCCATGTTTCTACCTAGTTCTCTGGACTCTTCTTGGTTTCTCTCTAATCTCTTTACAACAATTGCTCCTGATCAGGCCCAGGAACCTCCAAGTTTTTCTCCTTCTGTTAGGAAGATTAATTTTTTCTCTTTACAACTTCATCCTCAAACTTTCATATCAAAATCAGTCAAGGTATTCAGATGAACACAGGGATCTACTCCATAAGAGATGGCCAGCCTTCCCAGTTCCAGTAGTGACATTCTCAGTAGGTCCTTGGTCTCCAGGAAACACATTTAAATGCTCATTTTATTCATACATAAAATGGAGAGAATCACCTGTTGAACCAACCTCATATGTTCTCTTTAAAGCTTCACATGAATTACTGAATATATAGAATATATTCATTCATATATATATAGTGGAATATACATAAGCTTTTAAAATTCATCCAAAAATGTAATACATTACTAAAACAAAATTTAGCCATGTTCACAATGATCAATGTGTACAAAGAATGTGATCCAGTCTGATTAGATCAAGTTTAGTTTTTTTGAAAAGTAGTCATTTTAATGAAATTTCTAATCTTAAAAACAAACTAGTTCAAAGGCTTTCTCAGAAAAAAATAAACAACTATGACTGGGACAATTTCCATACTATATTTTTCTAATTCTAATGAAATCTTTTTCTCTTTCATTAATCTGGAGGATAAACTTACATTTTAGGTTAAAGTAAGTAAAGAATGAATTCTTAGGTATTATCAATACCTAACACATAAATCTTTAGCAACAGTATTATAAAAATTTTTAGTCTTTCATACAACAATGAACAGGTCTCTTTTCCTCAAAATCATCTTAAATGTGTTGCTTAGCTACTGTTGCTAAGATTTTTTCTTTTTCTTTTTTGAAAAAGAATAACATGTCATACCACCTATGGGCTCTTCTTTTTCTGTCTTGACATCTGCTATTATATCTACATAAAACTAAAAATTTAGAGAGATATATCTTTGTTTTAAATAAAGAATCACACATAAAACTGGTTATAATTTGTTTTAAATATTTGCATTATGTCTCAAACTGTAAATTCTCACAAATGAAAAGTTTGGGTTTATAGACCATGTCATCCAGTTAATCTGTCTGTTTTCACATCTATGTCCGTTTATAAAATATGCAGGCTTACCAGGTGGCGCTAGTGGTAAAGAATCCACCTGCCAATGTAGGAGACAAGAGATGCGAGTGCGATTCCTGGGTCAGGAAGATTCCCTTGAGGAGGGCATGGCAACCCACTTAGTGTTCTTGCCTGGAGAATCCCATGGACAGAGGGGCCTGGCAGGCTACAGTCCATGGGGTTGCACAGAGTCAGACATGACTGAAGCGACTTGGCACACATATGAAATACACAAGTATGAAATACTTAATGCTAAGCAAAGGTGATTCCATCATTTAAGACACACAGGATGAAAACACTTGATTACTTTAATTCTAAATAATGTTAATAGCTCTCACTGGTTCTCTCTCCCTGGCTCTACAAATTCAAGTGTGGACCTAAAGGGGAATATTTTTCTCCTACTCTATTACTCTAGCATGTAGTATCATTCTCCATAGCTGACTATGAGGAAGTTTTACCAAAGAAGAGTTCACTCTCGCTTTTTTTTTTTTTAATTCAGGGGATGGTGTGGGTAGAAGGCAATAAGGGAATGCAGGAAATTAAAGCATGTCCAGTCAATTTTCAAAAAAGAAAAAAGATAATGTATTCTTGCTACCTCTCAGTTGTAACCTCCTAATTGGCAGGAGTTGTGCACAAGTCTAACTACCACATTACATTCAGTTATTCAAGGGCAGGGCCCTGTTCTATTCATCATTTTGCCCCCAACACCTAGCACAGTGGAAGAGAATTGGGAAGAGTTTAGTATGGATGTTGAAGGAATTAATAAATGGGTGAAAGACCAATAGTTGAGATTCTATTTGTAGTCACGGCCATAATTCATTTTAGAAGATAAATGATAACATCTCATTAACTAGGACTTTTGGGTAAGCCCCAAAGAATTAGAGTAATCACTCTTATTGATTTTAAATATTGAAAATAATTAGTGAAAATCACTCAAAAATTTGCATTCATCTCTTGAGATTTAAAAGTTTGGATTGGTTTCTGATTGACTACAGGCTATGGATGAAAGAAATATCACTTGATTAGAAACTAAACAAACATTTTGCATGTCAAGGACCATTGGTCAACTGTTAGAATTTTTGTTCCTTTTGAATTTCTGTGTTGCATATGGCAGTATTTTAGAACAATTCTAATAAGATTAGAATTGCTTTCTACCCAATAAAAAGTTACTTGGAAGAACTGGTTTATCTTCTTTTTTATGGAGACATAAAGAAAACTGTTAAAAGAAAACTGGACATAGACAGGTATAATCAACTCAATTCTCATCATTACTGATCTCCAACTTGGTACTCAAGTAGATCCTTTGTTTTAAAATGAGCACATTGGGACACACTGATGAGTTTGATGTTGATCAGTGTATGTCCCAGGATTTCTTTGATGGTTATCCTTTGCACACAAAAAACCCCCAGATGTCTCTGAGCAGTTTATGGAATCTGCTCACATATTTTGATGAGCTTTCCCATCACTACTGCTTCTCTTATAGTAGTAGCACTGATCATCAGAGCCTAACATCAGGCATTTCTCAAAAGCTGTTCTGTTGGTTACTCAGCTGAGTCTGATTCTGTGACACCATGGACTGCAGCCCACCCGGCTTCTCTGTCCATGGAATTTCCCAGGCAAGAATACTGGAGAGGACTGCCATTTCCTTCTCCATGGGATCGTCTCGACCCAGGGATCAAACCCGGGTCTCTCGCATTGCAGGCAGATTCTTCACTGTCTGAGATACCAGGGTTACCCTTTTACAAATGGAACCAAGAACTAAGTTGCTTAAGTTAAAGATCCATACATCTTTTTCAACATTTCAAGGTTTGTTTTTTTTTTCCTTAGATAACAAAGGACAAAAATCTAACACGGAGTTAACAATAAAATCCACTCCGAATACTTTCTGACTGAACTCCCCAATCGGTGAGACCACATAACCAAGCATCACAATAGCTAAAGAAACATATGCTAATACTAATGTTGTCCATATTACACAAAGAGAAAGCTGCTGACCACAGAGTCAGCAGAACACATGAAACACATGCATCAGAATACCAGGAGACAAGCCCAGTATGGCTTTTGGCTCTGTGGTATCTAAAACTTAACTTATATATTCAAGGATATAGTATGTATGTTTTCTCAGGAAGTGCCACTTTCAGTGAACCTGCCATTAGGATGAAAACTTTAGCAATAGTATAATAAATTTCATAACTGGATATGAATATTCATATGATCTCAACTGTAAAAGGCTTTTACTCAGGGCCTCTACACTAGGGCACAGACCTCAAGGCAGGGAAACATTAGTAATCGCCCTTGAAATCGCCATGACTTGGCAATGTCAACTGCAGGTCTTGGAAGTCAATCAACAGTAACAACTTCCCCACATGGTCTGTTGCACAGATAAGCACAGTGTCTGGTGGAGGTAAAAGAGTGCAAAGAAGGGCAACAGCAACTCAGGCAGGGGGACAGCTTACTAAAGTGTCTGGCAAAGAAGGGATTCACAGACTCCTAAAGCATAATCCAGGGAACTGGGAGCTTATAAAAAGAAGCCTGTATAATCCACCTGGATTCAGATATTACACCAGTTTATTTGAAAACTAAAATATGTATCTCTTGTTCTAAAGGCGTAAAAGCTGAACATCACTTAATGAAAAAGAGGGCCTCAGACTGGTGGAACCCCACCAGTAGACTACACCAAGTCCTTCAGAAAGGTCCCAAACACAGAACTACAGGAACATGTTGACAGACCACCAGTGATCCATCAAGTAAGAATTTAAGCACCTATATTTAGTGCTTTCAAGCTACTCAGTTTTTTACTGTATTTTTGTTCAATAAATGTGAACTACTGCTGAATTGTTTTATGGCCCACTAGAAAAATGTTGTTCCATAATATTAAATTCACCAGCACAGAGATGCTTTCTGGAATATCAAGCAGGTGCTGAGTCTTGAATTTGTGCCAGAACATTACAAACACAAGCTGCAATCACTCTGCTTCACATTAGGAAATCAGACGGTGCTGAAGGAGCAAATACTCTTCTTAAAGGACAATGTCATCTTCAAAATGGAACGAAATAAAGGAAGCCCTTGATCTGACTTCAGAGCTAAGAAGTTCTAGAATTATGTCTAATTATGTCTATATAATTTATGTTGATCACAGGTTGCTTTCTGAGCTACAAGGATGCAGCATATGTTTTGAACTCGTGGACAGAGAGAAGTCATTCTAAGAGTCTTAGTGTAAATAGTTAAGCCAAGTGGGAGAAGGAAATGGGTAGTTGAATAAACTGGACCTGAACTTTCTGAGAGGAAGAGCAAGGCGAATGCCAGTCTTACATGCAGTTGGGTATCAGAGTCTGGGCAGAGATGAGGTCCAGGTTTGGGAATAAGTTCCCTAATAGCCAGGACAGTGTCCAGTGATTTTATTCTCCCAACAGAAAGGAGGCCAGGAAGAAGCAAGAGAACCAAGCATTGCAGACTTACGGAGGGGGTGGGGGTGGGGGTGGGGGTAGGACGAGAAACACCACAACAACACAAAAACAACTGAGACAGAGATACATAGATAAATCAGTATAATCCACTCTTCCCCAGTTTCTACAATACCCTTCATAGGAGTGCAACTCAAACGTAGCAAAAACAAGGTAATTATCTTTGGCTCTCAGCCACCAGCAACAAAATAGACTTTTGTGACACAATCATAGTTGCATTGTTACTTGCAACTGACAGATCACTAGGTCAGATGGTTTCTCATTCAGAGTCAGAGGAAGTGAATCAGTTTGTCCATGTTGATATTGGGAAGTCTGTGAACTAAGGGATTATTTGAACTGTCCTCATGTTTGCCACTGGATGGAGGAGCCTGGTAGGCTGCAGTCCATGGGGTCGCTAAGAGTCGGACATGGCTGAGCGACTTCACTTTCACTTCTCACTTTCAGGCATTGGAGAAGGAAATGGCAACCCACTCCAGTGTTCTTGCCTGGAGAATCCCAGGGACGGGGGAGCCTGATGGGCTGCCGTATACGGGGTCACACAAGAGTCGGATACGACTGACGCGACTTAGCAGCAGCAGCATGTTTGCCACTAGCAATTTAGTCAAGCAGATTGGATGATGGAGATAACAAGGATTATCATTTTGAAGAAAATTACCATTAAGACTCACTGGGTTTCTCATCACTCCAATATCACTTGTCCTATATTAAAAATCAAAGTCTGTCCAATGAAGACACGAAGATGGTGTCTTGCTCGGTGTCAGGTGTCTCTCAGCAAACTGAGAATTCACAGGTAATCATTAAGGCTGCTCCACCTTTTTTGCTTTTTTCTTAACAAGAAGATATTTGCAAAAAAACTGTGGAATTACCAGGATTGTCTCCTGCCATTGGTGCTGAGAAATCCAACTCTGAAATGGCCCACTGGAATATGTTTCCCCCAGAGAACCAAATAATACCAGAATCATTAAAGCATTTCTCAGACTTAACTGAGTATTCAGTGTGCCTTGGCATTGGTTTTCATTTGCTGTGTTTATTCAGTATTTTCTTTTTAAAAATATTTTAAATTGAGGTATAGTTAGTATTCCATAAAACATATATACCTTAAGTGTTCATTTCAATGAGTTTTTTTACAAAACTGTGGTGAATTATAGGTAACATAAATCTATCACTTTAACCATTTTATTATTTTTTAAATTTAAATTTATTTAATTGGAGGCTGATTACTTTACAATATTGTATTGGTTCTGCCACACATCAACATGAATCTACCACAGGCATACATGTGTTTCCCATCCTGAAGCCCCCTCCCACCTCCCTCCCCATACCATCCCTCTGGGAAATCCCAGTGCACCAGCCCTGAGCATCCTGTATTGAACCTGGACTGGCGATTCGTTTCTTATATGATACTATACAAGTTTCAGTGTCATTCCCCCAAATCATCCCACCCTCTCTCTCCCCCAAGAGTCCAAAAGACTGTTCTATTCATCTGTGTCTCTTTTGCTGTCTCGCATACAGGGTCATCATTATCATCTTTCTAAATTCCATATATATGTGTCAGTATACTGTATTGGTGTTTTTCTTTCTGGCTTGCTTCACTCTGTATAATAGGCTCCAGTTTCATCCACCTCATTAGAACTATTCAAATGTATTCTTTTTAATGGCTGAGTAATACTCCATTGTGTATATGTACCACGGCTTTCTTATCCATTCATCTGCTGATGGACATCTAGGATGCTTCCATGCCCTGGCTATACAGTTCAATGGCATTAAGTACACTCACATTGTGGTGCAGCCATGACTGCCATCCATCGCCAACTTCAGAACCCAGACTGAAACTGTACCCACTACCCATTAACTCCCCTACAAGGTGGAGCATCGTTCTTACGTTCACTTGCTATCTGAGTATCTTCTTTGGAGGTGTCTGTTAAGTTCATTTTTGGTTCATTTTTAATCAGGTTGTTTGCTTCCATGTTGCTGAGTTTTTTGTTATGTTTCTTACTCCCACTCCTGCCTATTATTTTTTTACTGTGGATTAGTTTCACCTGGACTTGAACTTTATATAAATCAGTTATACAGTACATATTCATTTGCATCTGGCTTCACACAATGCCTATGAAACTCATCTGTATTGTGGAATGTAATAGCATCACATTCATTTAGGGTACCAAATAGTTCATTGAACCAATGTCATTCCAGACATTAGTAATTTGTGTTTCCTCTCTTTCTTGATCAGGCTTGTGGAGGTATATCAATTTTATTAATCTTTCAAAGGAACAACTTTTGAATTTTTTTATTTTTTCTTATTTATAGTATCAACAGACATGTAAATCCCTCATTATAGGCTTTAAAATGTTATTGTACTGTATCTTCTAATTTTTTTTTTTTACTTAGCAATATATCATGGATATCTCCCAAAATAAATACAGATATGCCTCAATTTTTAAAGTTGCTTAGTATTCCTTTGATCCCATATTTAGGCCAGTTCCAAAAATTTTTAAACTATAAATAATGCTTTATTCTTGTTCATAAACATTCACACAATCCATATTGGTCCCCTGTAGTACCTGATAAATCATAAATTATAAAATTAAAAGGATGATAAAGATTTTCCAAAAATATTCATGCCCTCTTCCTCTAATTTCACCAATACTGGCATAATCTTTTAATTTTTTCCAGCTTACAGGAAATATTGCATCTTGTTTTTATTTGCTTTTAATTATAAATGAGCATATTTTCATATAAATATTAACCTTTGTATCTTTTTCTATTATTGGTATCACTTGCCCATTTTTCTAATGCTACATTTTTAGAACTTTTTGAAGTTCTCTCTATATTATTCATGTTAACCCTTCACTTATCACTTGTTGGAAATATGTTTTCCAAGTTTTGGGTGTGCATATGTGTTTGTGTGTTGGATGTTTTTTGTGAGGTCATTATTTGAGACATAATTCACATACAACAAAATGCACAGATTTTAAGGGAGCAGTTTGATGACTTCTTACAAAGGTAAACACCCATGTAACTGTCACCCAAAACAAGGAATAATATAATTCCATCACTTCAGGAAGTTTATTGTATCTCCTTGAAGTCATTTTTTCTCTATTATTGATACTTTGAACTATCAGAGTTAGATAAACGTTTATAAAGTTTCTGGCATAATACCCAGTGTATAATAAGCATGCGATGTATGAAACTGTTAATTATTATTTCTGACCTGGCAATGGCTAACACAATGAGTCTGTACTACTCTAAAGTCCTTTAGGAAGCTAATGCTTCATTTTCTATACACTTCTGATTTCGGTGAGACTCCTCTCCCCAATCAGTCATGGAGAATACTGCTTTCTTATTGCCACATTCTGCTAACAAACCAGCTAAATTTAAATTCAATAACAAATTCAGCTAAATTTAATTCTCCAGGAAACTGAATTTTAATTAATTCAATCTAACTCACACTAAGACATTTATATCATCTTTCATGACAAGCATCAGAAAATAATTTAAATTCTTATGACTCATCCTTGAGAACAAAATGTCCTTAGACAACGGAACACAGGTGGAATGTATGTTGGTTGGCCTTGCAGTCGCTGTCTCATGCTCCTGGGATGAGAAATAATGTAGCCCAAACAAGAAATGAAGACTCTTGATGGTATTCACTGTATTCGTTGTGCACCTTCCGCCACAGGAAAAGAAGCTGGTTAACTATCTTACTTGGTTTGATTCAATGATACAAAGAATTTTGCAGGTGCTATTAGATAAGATAGGAATTTTTTTTTAAAGAATCACAGGTTCTGTGTGAACCTAGATGAAAAAGTGATAGAGCTCCCATGAGGAACTAGGAGAGTGTGAGATCTGACAGTTGACTACACCTGCAAACAGATTTTTTAAGAGAGAGACACTGACTGTTCCTGTATATTCTCCTAATAAGTCTTCTGTCTACCAATGACACCTTTCTTTGGCCCAGATTAATTAAGCCCAAAACAGTCTTCTGTCACTGAAACTGCTCAGCCACTGGGAGAGGCAGAAAGTTGGGTGAATATTAGTCATAAAATGATGTGTATCTTTACATATTTTATCCTATCTTCAAGCAGCCTTATCTAAATTTTTAAGAAAAACAGCTCAATTATTCATTTATTCAACAAGTATCTATTAACCACTTCCTAAAAGTTTTTACCAATCCTAAAGGAAATCAACCCTGAATATTCATTGGAATGACTGATGCTGAAGCTGAAGCTCCAATCCTTTGGCCACCTGAGGGAAAGAGCTGACTCACTGGAGAAGACCCTAATGCTGGGAAAGATTGAGGGCAGGAGGAAAAGGGAGTGGCAGAGGATGAGATGGTCAGATGGCAACATTGACTCAATGGACAGGAGTTTGAGCAAACTCCAGGAGATAGTGAAGGACAGGGAAGCTTGGTGTGTTATAGTCCATGGGATCACAGAATCGGACACAACTGAGCGACTGAACAAGTTTTTACTAGTCTTGTTTTTTTCTTACCTAGCACTGAGCCTGACACAACTGTTGATGTTTAATAAACATTTGACAGATGAATGAAAGAATGATAAAAGTTAGGTGATGGGATGGTATGGACAAGTTCTAACTCTTACTTTTCTTGACAGAAGTTGAAACAGTTGCCCCTTTCTTTCTCCTTGAAAGCTCTATTCTTGAAAGTCTTCCTCAATGTTTGCCCCTCAAACTCCCCTGTTTTTCGCTCCTATCTCTTAGGGCAATTCCTATTGTTCTTTGCTGACTCCTCCTCCTCTCTCTGACTCTTAAATTTTGGTAGTTCTTCCAGAGACTATCATAGGTCTTCTAAGTCTGCTCACTCTCCCCAAGCCATTTTATCCATCTCCTCAGACAACACACTCCTGTTTTGTTTTTTTTTTGAAGCTAGTTTGAGTGGACTATCTGGTCTTCTGTAAGCAAAGTGTCCCAGCTTATTCAGTGCTCAATAAATACTTATTAAAAAGTATACCAGGAGGGCTGGAGGGGCGGGGAGGCCAAAATTTCACACCAAGCTGGCTGTGCGGAGGTCGGGTTTCACGGCTAGCTAGGAAGTGTTTCCTGCCGCTGTCATGGTTCATCCGCTAAACTGCATCGTCGCTGTGTCCCAGAACATGGGCATCGGCAAGAACGGGAACCTGCCCTGGCCACCACTCAGGAATGAATTCAAGTATTTCCAAAGAATGACTGCAATCTCTTCAGTAGAAGGTAAACAGAATTTGGTGATTATGGGTAGGAAGACCTGGTTCTCCATTCCAGAGAAGAATCGACCTTTAAAAGACAGAATTAATATAGTTCTCAGTAGAGAACTCAAGGAACCTCCAAAAGGAGCTCATTTTCTTGCTAAAAGTCTGGATGATGCCTTAGAACTTATTGAAGATCCAGAATTAACAAATAAAGTAGACATGGTTTGGATAGTGGGAGGCAGTTCTGTTTATAAGGAAGCCATGAACAAGCCAGGCCATCTTAGACTTTTGTGACAAGGATCATGCAAGAATTTGAAAGTGATGTGTTTTTCCCAGAAATTGATTTTGAAAAATATAAACTTCCTCCAGAATATCCAGGTGTTCCTTTGGATGTCCAGGAGGAAAAAAGGCATTAAGTACAAACTGAAGTATATGAAAAGAACAATTAATGGAAAATGTTTTCCTATCTATTTCAAGCCTTTCTCCCTGCCAAGGAAAACTATATATTTTTTTTGTTGTAGAGACTTCTGTTCACTTTAGATCTATTACTTCTAAGCAATGTACTTTTATTCCCCATTAATCTTTTTATTATTATTATTGGAGTATACTTGCTTTACAATGTTGTGTTAGTTTCTGCTGCAGAACAAAGTGAATAAGCTATACATATACATATATCCCCTGTTTTTTGGATTTCCTTACCTTAGATCACCACAGAGCATTGAGTAGAGTTCCCTGTGCTATATAGTAGGTTCTCATGAGTTATCTGTTTTTTACATAGTTGTATGTTCCCCATTAATCTTAACTACATCAGATATCATTTGTAAAACATTTCTTGCTATAACTGTCTGAATTCCCATTAAGGGCCAGGAATAGGTTACCAGCACCACCTAGGGTAGAATGTATCTATCAAGACAGCCCAAAGTGGGAGAGTCCCCTGCTGGCAAGAGTTGAAACCAGAGCCTGTAGAGCTAGGGGGTAAGTTCAAAGGTCAGAAATGGACAATAAACAGAAAAACTAACATTCAGTTATTAAATTAGATCAAAAGAGGGACTAAGAATTACTCCATATAGATCACACTACTGAAAAAAATTCTATTCATTCAGACCATTCCACAAGGATAGTGATGAACAGGTACAAGACTACCTTTTGATGGTTAAAAGAACGTCTGAGACCTTTAAAAACTGTTTCTGACCTTCAGTGAGATTTCACAGGATGTTACAATGACAGGACAAGAATTGGCTGCTCTTTACAAAAAAGGATAATCTAAAATCATGCATAATGGCTAAAATTTTTAAAGATAATAAATTGAGAATGAATATTACTAGAAATCAAAATTAGTAAGTTAGAAACTAAACACAGAATTAAAAAATGAAAACTAAACCATGCTTTACCCATCTTGTGAGCAAAGATTTAGATTACTAATATAAAAAAATAGCATTTTCTGCCTTATAAATTGGTACAACCTTTTTAGTGTGTAAGTTAGCAGTGTCAATTAAAATTCAAAATATTCTGGGTTTGGACCCAGAACTTCCACTTCTAAAAATTATTCCTGAACAAAGAGATGGGTCCAAGAATATTTGTTGCAAAATTTTGTTTTAAACTTGGAAGGAACCCAAATGTTGATTAATAAGAACTATTTAATATGTCTATAAAATGTAACATCTGCAGCAGTAAAAAAAAAAAAAAAAGATGACTGAAAAATGCCAAAAACTGCTAAGATGCAACTGATGTATCAACTCAAAATGTTTAATAAATGTTAATGTGTGGGAAAAAGCATGCCGCAAACTGTTAAAAAACAAAAACAAAGCAAAAAAAAGTATACTGGGCAGAAAACTTGAGACAAGACTGTAGGTCAAAGAAATAAACAGCATAAGCAAAAAAGGAAGTTAAGTTTTGGACAGCTTACATTTCTGTTAGCACCCCACAGATGCAAGATTTTTGATGTCTCTTAAAGCACCTGTCTTAAGGTTCATTCTTCATCCCTCAAACTGTCATACATAAGAATCATGGTATACGACAAAGAAATGATTTGTTCGGTTTTGTTCAAAGAAGGTTATGCATTTTGTTCATGCTCTGAACAGAAAGATTCAAGGCAAGGTTACAGAACTTATTCATTATATCTATATTAAGCTATTAGAATCAACCCTTACACCAACCATTATGATGTCACTTCTTCTTGACAAGCACCAGGGAACAATTCCTATTCTTAATTTATAACCAAAAGATTTGCATAACTTGTGTCATACTCAAACAACATGCATTATGATTAGAGCACTGCCAATTCATGAGGGCATGATTTCACTATTTCTTCTGCATTATCAAATTACACATGTATTGAAATTATAGCTTCTGAGCTCATCCTGTGTAATTTCGATGTTGCAACTTTTCCATACACACAAAACCTTCATTTCTCTTTCTTAACATAATTCAAACACAGTGTATCTTTGACAATCTTATTTATAGCACACCCATCTCTTTTTAAAATTAGAAATCCAAAATTTATATACTAAAGAATTTATATAACAAATATATGAAAAGGGCCATCAATCGGCTTTTGTAACTCTTAAACCCTGATTCTAAATTAACTTTCAGTTCAGTTTCTCAGTAGTGTCCAACTCTTTGTGACCCCATGGACTGCAGTATGCCAGGCTTCCCTGTCCATCACCAACTCCCGGAGCTTGCTCAAACTCATAAATTATTAACTTTAGCAGTTGCTAAAATGCACTGACAGAGGTTCACAGACTTAATCAATACCAGTGCTCAAATTTTAGTTATACCTGAAGATCACACTAAATTTAAACAATATGCTTGTAAAAGGTATCTAAATGTAAAATTTTAAAAATAGGTATGTCTCACTTCAACTGTAGCCTTGCCTAAATTTTCCATAGTCATAGTACCCACTGCCCTAAAATATCTCATATTGGATATAAATGCTCCAACACAGTGAATAACAAATGAAAACTGAAGTTTTCACTTATAACGTAGCTTGATAAGTAAGACCTTATGGACTTCTAGTTAAAATAGTTAATAAGGCCCAATGCAAATTAAAACAAAGCCTTCAAGGATAAAAATGTATTGCATATAACCTAATTAACAAAGGGGTGACCATTCTCACGACTTCTACATTTAATAGACCAAATTCACTTGGTATTAAACCTTGAAAAAATAAAGGGCATTGCAAGGTGGATTACTATAATACTTGACGTGCATGTGCATGTTAAGTCACTTTAGTCGTGTCTGACTCTTTGCAACCCTATGAACTATAGCCTGTCAGTCTCCTCTGTCTGTGGAATTCTCCAGGCAAGAATACTGGGGTGCACTGCCATGCCCTCTTCCAGGGGATTGTCTCAACCCAAGGATCGAACCTGTGCCTCTTGTCTCCTGCACTGGCAGGTTGGTTCTTTACCACTAACACCACCTTGGAGTGAATCCAAGGTGGTGTTAGTTAATATTTAATCAGTGTTAAATTATTTAACCAGTGTTAATATTTAACACTGATGTCCTATCCATTATGGCCCCATATCAATACTCAATATTATTAAACTTACTGACTTTGGTCAACAGCTATAAGTATTTTGCTCTTATAGATTTAGCTAACATGTTCTGTTCAGTGCCTACTTCTACAGAGTCTCAGCTATGATTTGCCTTTACCTCCAAAGGGACATTGTGACTTTTCCAGGCTACCTGTAGGGTACCTCTGTAGTTTTGCCACAGCACAAGGTCTTAACCACATCCACCTTCCTCCAGGAGCACAGGTATGAAATTACACTGGTGGCATCCTCCTCCAAGAAGATTCATTTGACATACTCACCATTCTTTGATAAGAGACAAATTTTGAGGTGTTGCTACAGAGGCCAAATACAAACAAGAATTTCAGCTGGCAACTGCTGAACAAAAACTTAAAAAAAAAAAAAAAAAAGAAAAACCTTCCATCTTCATTCCTGTTCTAACAAGTAAATGATCCTTAAACTTGCTCCCTCACCACCTATCATGAGTTAGACCTAGCCTCCAGCTAAACTAACCACCCCTTTATCTTCATTTATCCTGTGGAATGGGGGAGAGGAGATCAAAGGACAAATATATTGTGCTTTAATATTTCTCAAGGTTTTTAGCATAGCTGCACATTTAGTCCCTGAGTGATCTGTACATTATTCACTTTCGTAACCGGCATGACAGTTGACAGTGCTGGGCTCAGTGCTCCGCCTTGGAATATGAACAATTGAAACAATGGATGAGGCACCATCTCTCTCACTAGGAGTTCAGAAGCTCTAGAAGATTCTTCTCAAAAGAGGGAATGAAAAGTCAGTTGGTTTCCTCAGTTTTTAGTTCTATCCAAGTTATAACTTAAGTCAAATTCCTCTATACATCTTTGCTTCTAGTCATGACAGAATTATTCTTACTGTCAGTCATTAACTCATGTTCAACTCTTTGGAACCCTATGGACTGCAGCATGCCAGTCTCCTCTGTCCTTCACTGTCTCCCAGAGTTTGCTCACATTTATGTCCATTGAGTCAGTGATGCTATCTAACCACCTCATCCTCTGGCATCCCCTTCTCCTTTTGCCTTCCATCTTTCCCAGCATCAGGGTATTTTCTAGTGAGTCGGCTCTTTGCATCAGGTGGCCAGACTACTGGAGCTTCAGCAACAGTCCTTCCAATGAATATTCAGGGTTGATTTCCTTTAGGACTGACTGGTTTGATCTCTTTGCAGTCCAAGGGATTCTCCCTGGACTTGCAATCCCACTGAAAACAAGGAGAAAATGGGACAAAATATATGAGACAACTTTTTCAGGCACTTAGAACAGGGAGATCAGAATCACAGCCTTTGGGATAGGAATGACAAGTAGTGGTAAACCTGGGGCATGTTTGCTTCTGTTGCACAGAAAGGTAAGCCTAGCAAAACAGGTGAGATAGGCACTCACTCTTCCTGAGTGAGAAGGCACAGACCCACCCAAATTCCAGGCAGCTGAAGCAGCTTCTAATTTGAAAGGCAGGCTACTAAAAAGGAGGCTGTTATCCAACAAAGTGGGAGTAAAGAGGCCTGAGTAGGGGTGCAGGGTAAGAAGTAGGTGGGGTTAAGACTTCAGGAAAGCCACACAGTATAGAGGGCACACCCTAGAGCAAGGGCCCCACCCTAAAACTAAGTTCATAATGAAAACAGAGCTGCCCAAACACTAAAAACAAGACTAACAGGATCCAAAGATTTTCCGAGCAATCTAATAAATGCTGGGATAAAAATGAAACACTCTTTAAAGGAGGATGTCATAATCAAAATTCATCACAATGTTTATCACCCACAGTATCCAGCATAAAATCATAAACACTGAGGTATATACATATAATGAAATACTTGGTAAACTGAATGATTGAAATGTTGGTTTATGCAGCAACACAGGTGAATCTAATAGACACTGTATGAAGCTAGATTTAAGTGCATGCTGCTGCCGCTAAGTCACTTCAGTAGTGTCCCGACTCTGTGTGACCCCACAGACAGCAGCCCACCAGGCTCCCCCGTCCCTGGGACTCTCCAAGCAAGAACACTGGAGTGGGTTGCCATTTCCTTCTCCAATGCATGAAAGCTAAAAGTGAAAATGAAGTCGCTCAGTCGTGTCCAACTTAGCGACCCCATGGGTTGCTGCCTACCAGGCTCCTCTGTCCCTGGGATTTTCCAGGCAAGACTATTGGAGTGGGTTGCCATTACACTGTATAAAGTTACATTATATAAAGTTCAAGTACAGGAAAAACTAGTCTATATTAAAAAGAAAAATTAATAGTAATTGAAACAGTGGTTACGGGGACTTCCTTGGTCCAGTGGCTACGACTCCACACTCCCAATGCAGGAGGCCTGGCTTCAATCCCTGGTTAGGGAACTAGATTTACACGCCACAGCTAAGACCCAGTGTAGCCAAATAAATAAATATTTTAAAAAAACACGAAAAACAGTGGTTACCTGAGGGGTAGGAGTAAGAGTTAACTGCAAGGAGACATGGGAAACTCTCAGGAGTGATGAAATCGTTTTATCCCTCAGTTTTGGTGGTGGTTACATAGGGTAACCGCCTTTGATGAGTCAAAACTCATCAAACTGTCCACTTAAAATCTGTGCATTTTATTGTATGTGAATTACATTTCAGGTTGATTCCCTGGTGGCTCAGACGGTAAAGCGTCTGCCCGCAATGCCTGAGACCCTGGTTCAATCCCTGGGTCGGGAAGATCCCCTGGAGAAGGAAATGGCAACCCACTCCAGTACTCTTGCCTAGAAAATTCCATGGACGGAGGAGCCTGGTGGGCTACAGTCCATGGGGTCGCTAAGAGTTGGACACAACTGAGCAACTTCACTTACTTTACTTTACTTTTACATTTCAAAAATTGATTAAAATTTAAAGAAAAAAAGCAAAGAAAAATATAGAATGATGTTTTGCATGGCAACACAGCTTTTTATGCATGTCGGAGAGGATTTTCTTACTCAGAAAACACATGTACATTTATTGAAGTCTTTGTAAGTTGATTTACACCACCTTGCAAGAGCTGATTGTTAAAATTTTAAGAACTTTGCAAGCCAGCTGTTAAAACTATTGTTACCTCAAAATCACCCATGGCAGAAGTCTTTACAACACATTAGAAGTCAGATCTCCCCAAACCAGCTCCCACCCAAGGGCTAGTTTATCAGCACCCGACTGGATTTGTGATTTATTTATATTAAAATAAAGACCTGCATCACACGTCATGTCTAGAGTTGTGGTCAATAAACTTTCCAAGATATAGTTCTATACAGATTATTTGTGTTAATGGAGACTATCAATACCTCCTTCCCTGCTCCCCTTTTAATCCTATTACCCCTTCTTGCAAATAATGAATTCAGATCTTTTGTCTGCTGAATTTTGGATGTGCCTTCATGTCACTCATGACATGCTCATGCTGCTACTTATTTTTTCGGTTTTGACATTATTGACTGTTTCCCACTATGGAAGATATGAATTCAGTCTTCTTTCCCACAGAACACCTGCCACCATCAAAACCACATTTCACACCACTCCTATGCTTCCAACATTGTGTTACACTTTTAGTTAGATCAATATTCAGTGTTTACACTAATATGGTTATGAAAATATTCACAGCTGAGCTGTCTAGGATTATGATTAGTATTACTTTTCCTTCTTTGCACAACTTTTTGTTTTCTCTGGAGCTACTGGTATTTCTATGCCTTTTTAATTTGCCTTGTTTTCTATGTACTTATCACTGATTTATACCAAAAATTCTATACCAGTTATCTAAAATTTCTCTCAACAGTTCCAATATATCAGGTATTTCAGCAATTTACTCTTTTGGGAAACATGTCTCGGAGGCTGCTGCCATCTGGATCGACTGCTCTCCAGGGTGGTACACGGTTATGACTCTGGAATTTACCTTCCCCCTATCTGTGAGATTCTCATCACCTCCCTTGTGAACTGTTGAATCAATTGTTGGACTGTTCTTTAAGTACTGCTGTTGAGAAGTCCAAAGCATTCTGACTCTTGATCCCTAAGAGATGACTCATTTTCACTTTATATTCTGAAATTTTGTAATGATGTCACTCAGAGCAGGTTTTGCATTGATTCCACTGGGCCTTTAAGAGTCTTTCGATCTAAAAACTCATATCCTTTAATTCTTGAAAATGTTCTCTTCTATTTTTTTCTGCCTCTTCTAAACTTTTGTTATTCAGATGTTGAGCAAAATGAACTTCTCTAATATTTCCCATTTTTTATTGTCTTTTTGCTGTACTTTCTGAAAGATTTCCTAAACTTTCTTAGGTCTTTTAACTCTTTCATTACTTTTTGAAAACATCTGCTAACACATTATAAATTTCATTTATTTGTATCCTATAATGGCAGATATCTTCTCATCTCTCTGAGAATATCAATGTAATTTACTTTCTTCTCTAATTGTCTGGACAAGTCCTCTTTATGTGAAAGGCATGTTGTGTGAATATGGACTGTCTCTATTCAAGAGTGAAACTGTAAAGGTTAACTGAAGTTCTAGATGCATAGGTGAGTTTAACTATCAACCATGAGTTTAACTTGTCAACCGTGAGTTTAACTCTGGGATTATCTATCTGGCTGAACTGCTTCATTGAAAAATTTCTTTCCTTAAGTCTTTCCTTTTGAGCTTGTAAAATTCCTCAGATTAATATATTTCAATCTTTTGCTTAGAGCAGTATGGTTCTGATGTGAGTGTGCATCAGAATCAGCTAGTGTTTGTGTGTGCTCAGTTCAGTTCAGTTCAGTTCAGTTGCTCAGTCGTGTCCGACTCTTTGCGACCCCATGAATCGCAGCACGCCAGGCCTCCCTGTTCATCACCATCTCTCGGAGTTCACTCAGATTCATGTCCATCGAGTCCGTGATGCCATCCAGCCATCTCATCCTCAGTCGTGCAGTCTTTTCCAGTGAGTCAACTCTTCGCATGAGGTGGCCAAAGTACTGAAGTTTCAGCTTTAGCATCATTCTTTCCAAAGAACACCCAGGGTTGATCTCCTTCAGAATGGACTGGTTGGATCTCCTTGCAGTCCAAGGGACTCTCAAGAGTGTGCTGTCACATCCAACTCTTTGTGATCCCAGGGACTACAGCCCGCCAGGCTCCTCTGTCCAAGGATTCTCCAGGCAAGAATACTGGAGTGGGTTGCCATTCCTTCCAACAGGGGATCTTCCCAACCCAGGATTGAACCCAGATCTCCTGCAATGCAGGTGGATTCTTCATCATCTGAGCCACCAGGGAAGCCCAATGGTTAAGAATCCACCTGCCAATGCAGGAGACTCAGGAGATGCAGGTTTGATCCTTGGGATGGGAAGATCTCCTGGAGGAGGAAATAGCAACCCACTCCAATATTCTTGCCTGGAGAATCCCCATGGACAGAAGAGCCTGGAGGGTTGCAGTCCGTGGGATCACAAAGAGTCGGACATAACTGAGTGACTAAGCACAGAATAGCACATCCTTTACCATTGTGCCACCTAGGAAGCCCAGAATCAGCTTGTGAGGGGATTGGTTAAAACACTGGGCCCTGCCTATACAGATTCTGATTCATAGGTCTGGGATAGGGACCTAGAATTTGCATTTCTAACAAGTTCCTAGATAATACTAATGCTGCAGGTCCTAGGAACACACTTTGAGAAGACTGGCTGGCCTGGATTGCCCAAAACAAGACCTCAGTTAAAGTATTGGGATTACAATCTTCAGAATGTAAGGTTTAAAAATCCCTCTGTTTTCAATAACTATACTGTCCTCAACAGCACCTACAGCACTCTGTCCAGAGATCCTCTGTTTTATGGTCTCCAGAAAATAAGGCTTAAATATTTTGCCAGAGTAAGGAACGTTCCCTAATTGGGATGGGAAATAGGACTGAGCTTCTCAGTGTCTCTTAAGCATATATTCAATCAATCCCTTTGTTTTCAATTCCACTTTCACTTATATTTCCAGAAGTACACAGCACTGCCAATTTTCAAGTGTTCTGAGGATTCTTTGGGGGCAAGTCAAGGTGGTTTTCATCTTTTTGCCACTTTGGGCTCTACTTGATCAAATTTTATGAGTCATTTCCCATTCATCCATCTATTTCCCAACTTCCAAAATCATATTGCTCTCAACTCTCTACATCATCTTCTCTTTATCCATTAGGACTTTAAAAGAAAATCATTTTACTATCGTGGAGTTTGGGAGAGAAACAGAGGTAAAGGTTTGTGTTCAGTCTGCTAACTTCATTTGGAATTTAGAAGAGTGAACATGGGAACCATGTTCCCAGACTCTGATTGTATCTCAGAATATAAAACAAACAGGATGCACTCAAAGCAAACTGAACCATCCTCAAAAGTTACACTAGGCTGGTCAGTTTTATTCGTTTCAGACTTGGCAAAAGAAATCAACTATGTTTGTATAGGGAAAAATCTGTTTCACAGCTTTAGACTGCAACTTTCCCAAAGCCAGTGTGCGACAGGTCTGTAATACAAGCTACATATATGAAATACTGGTGACTCAAAGCAACAAACCAAAGGATGTGAACAAGATAGTTTATCTTTGCATATAAAGAGCAACAATAAAATCATTAATACCATGTTAAGATATTCTTACCTTTTTTCATATTGTCTTCTGCCCAACAACAATTAAAATTATAATTCACTGAACAAATATGCAATGTCAGAATTATGGTGGTTCCATTAGGTACTCTGTCTCATCAAATCTTTATACAATCTGCTAAGATGGGCATTATGTATTTTAATCTTTTAATACCAATTAGGAAACTGATATCTAGAAGAGGTAAGAAACCAGCTGAAGGCCATATAGGAAGGGCAGAGCAGAACAGAACTGTAGGCTTATCTTATTCTAAAGCCTCAACATAACCATTTTGATATAACATGAGTTAAAAGCAAATAAAAACATTTATTTTGAACATAAAATAAATTTTGTTTTTGTAATAAACCAAGCTGATTTTGTAATGTAACACAGCACATTTGAATTCAAGTTTTTACAGATTTGGACCACATCTTATTTTGTGTAGGTGTGGGACCCATACAGCACCCAATAGAGCAAAACATCATTAAATTGAAGACTTATAATTTAATAGCTCTATGAGTAATATACAAGAACCAGTTCATTTATGATTATTATAAATATAAATGATATGTTATGAGGTAGATTTCTGCCAAAAGAATCAACAGGACAGAAAAGCCTTCAGAGAGACACAGAGCTTGTTAACATTACTTTGCACCATCTTCTGTGTTTTTAATACAAAAACAGATTCTAAGCATTTGAACCAACAAGGTGGTTTTCCCAAAGGATATTCTCAGGGTAGATATTCTTGCTTTAGTTTTTATAGGTCATTCTGAAGTTTGATGTCCTCTAGGGAGACTTCTAAATGAAGAATTTAATCAGAAAAGGGAGATTCAGCTAGAGAGTAATCAAGTTTTAAAATCTAAAAAATAAAGGAACACAACTTCGCTTACTACCGTAGAGTGGAAGCAATCCAGTAGACAGATAAAAGAGTGTGGGCAACAGGAGGAGAGGTGAAAAATAAAAGAAAAAATATTTTTAAGCTTGTTTGGGAGAAGTTCTAAAAGGAAATGCAGAGATGTTAACAATTAGGAGGAGGAGGAGATGGAAAGGAAAAAAAATGTGCTTACAACTGCCCATGAAATAAATGTCTTTGTTACAGGACCACAGGATCCTGTTTCCTGGAAAGGGGGAAAAATTACTCAGCTACACGTTTTTATGTTATGTCAGGCCAAGAGATATGTCATAGAGTCATACAAAGTAAAATGTCATTAACTAATACTGAGTTGTTCGCTCCATTTAAAAGGTGTGTGAAGTCGCTCAGTCGTGTCCGACTCTTTGCAACCCCATGGACTGCAGCCTACCAGGCTCCTCTGTCCGAGAGATTTTCCAAGCAATAGTACTGGAGTGGATTGCCATTTCCTTCTCCAGGGGATCTTCCCGACCCAGGGATCAAACCCAGGTCTCCCGCATTGTAGACAGACGCTTTACCATCTAAGCCACCAGAGTTGTTCACTCCATTTAAAAGGAGTTAGGAAAACTAACACAAAGTGTGTTGCCCAATTTAGAAGACAGCTTAACCCATCTGGAAAAGACAAATATTTTATTGGTCTGTGCATTAATGCCCCCTCCAAAGATGTCCACACCCTAATCTCCAAAACCTATGAATACATTCAGTTACAGGGCAAAGAGGAACTCAGGTTGCAAATGGAATTTGCTGATCAGCTGAGCTTCCTGCCAAAGCGCAGCCCTGACCACCCTTTTCATGTAGTCCCAAAACTCACATCTAATCTGTAGAACTGGAAGATTTAACAGTGGCTGTCTTTTGCCACAAAACCTGTGCTAATGTGTATAGGATCAACAGGAAACTAATAGGACTGGCCAGTCAATATATGTAAACTCATTGTTGGTCTTACTCTCTGAAGCAAGCTAACAGAATCTCATTTAAATGAGTGTGCAAAGTAAAAATAAAATCATCACTTTTTGTTAACAAAATCTGACTCTATTTCTATTTTAAATAAATACTTTTCCATACTGTAATATAAATAATTTACATTTAAATAATTACATACTCCATACTGGAGTGGGTAGCCTATCCCTTCTCCAGGGGATCTTCCTGATCCAGGAAGTCTCTTGCATTGCAGGCAGATTCTTTACCAACTGAGCTCTAGAGGAAGCCCAATTATATTTCCAGTTAAACCTAATTAATGAAGTTTTCAGAGAAGGCAATGGCAATCCACTCCAGTACTCGTGCCTGGAAAATCCCATGGATGGAGGAGCCTAGTAGGCTGTAGTCCATGAGGTCGCTAGGACTCGGACACAACTGAGTGACTTCACTTTCACTATTAACTTTCATGCATTAGAGAAAGAAATGGCAACCCACTCCAGTATTCTTGCCTGGAGAATCCCAGGGGGTGGGGGAGCCTGGTGGACTGCCGTCTATGGGGTCGCAGAGTCAGACACAACTGAAGCGACTTAGCGGCAGCAGCAGCAATGAAGTTTTATAAAAACAGAAAGTAGAACTGAATTAAACAATTACATGTAGCCCGTTTAACACAACGTCACTGCATAATACTCATTCGGTTCAGCCAAGTCTGCTTCTTTCCACACTTGTAGGATGCTGCTGCTGCTGCTAAGTCGCTTCAGTCATGTCCGACTCTGTGCGACCCCATAGACGGCAGCCTACCAGGCTCCTCTGTCCCTGGGATTATCCAGGCAAGAGTACTAGAGTGGGATGCCATTGCCTTCACCCTTGCAGGATGGAGTTAACCAAAACATCCTTTCCTGAGAAGAACTTCCACTGGTCTGTATGTACACATTAAATTTTTAACTACCTCAGTCTGTCATCAGATGTTCTTTCAAGATGCTTCCTCCATTCCTTTAAAATGCTCCCCTACTAAGGACTATTCCCCATTTCCCTTTAAACACTATCAAGGTGCTACCATGAATGACAGATGGGAATTGGTTGTACTGAGTGTAAGTGAATAATAAGGAGGTTATACTTATTTGGACATCTTAATTTAGAGTTGACAAAAGCACTAAGAATATGTCCTTACTAATACACTTTTTAAAAATAGTTTGAGAAAGAAGAGAATATAGCAAATCCATTTGTATACAAAATAAGATATATGAGTACATACTATGTGTCAGGCACTGCTTAATGTACTGGGAGACAGCAGCAAACAAGAAACAAAAATCACCTACATGCTAGTCTACATGACAGGCAGTGACTATGACAGAGTTCATAAAAAAGTGAACTATGACAGATAAGTGTTAGAGACAAAGCAGAAAAGATAGGAAGCACCAGGGAGCCTGCCCCACAGCAGCAGCCCTGCTGGGGAGAGGAGAAGTTCCAGACTCTGCCTCTATTCTGAAGGTACAAACAGAATTTGCTGATGGATTTGACACATGAAGTATTGTCAAATATTCAACTATTGAGATATTGCTGGAGTCAATAGACATTTCAACCAACTTCCCATCATCAGCAGCACACCAGGAGATACTCAATCACTTAACTCATGAAACAACAAAAATTCTGATATCATGAATTCCCTATATGTTAAATGACAGGAGATAGGAATTTTAAAGTAAAGCTTTAAAGGAAACATATCTCTGGTGATAAAGCGGATTGACAGGTCAATTACCAAAGATCCTAAATAGAATGTCTTCACTTCATTTGATGGACCAATAATTCATGATGAATCTTTGAAGACTAAAGAAAAATACTAAATAATCAAGATTAAACACACAGGGAAGTTATTTCAATAATCAACAACTTAACATCAACTTTTCATGTGGTCTCAGGGTGAAAGGCTTTTACTTATATTTTTAAATTCAAAAATAAAATGTACTGATTAAACCAATAAGGCTCTTTTCAGTTTAGCAAAAGTAAAAACAGTATGGTAATGCTACTGAAATTTCACTTTTATGTTCCTTAAACTTTATAGTTTCTCAAGGGTACATGTGAGACTTAATTTGAAAATAAGTATCAAATACAGAGCATTGAAAATTATATATGGAACAACTGGAAAATGTATATAGAGAGACATTTTAAATTTATATCTACATAAGTGGAGACAGAAGGAAGGAAGAAAGAAGACAAGGAAAGAAGGGAGGGAGGGAAGGAAGAAGCATCACTCTTTTGCAAGCATTTGCTATTCCCAAACTTCCTCCAATTTCATGACAAGATCTTATTCAAGGCTGTACCAGAGAAATCCAGCAGGTGGCACTCATACATTTTTCTAAATGGGATGCTGAATTAAAAACAGAATTGTTCAAATTTTGTATTTCAGGCCAGAAAGACCAAATAAATCATAGCTGGAAGCAAACACATTTGAAAATGTTCTATTATCGTGGAGAAATAATGCTTTTAAGCTGCTTTAACACACATTCGTAGCTTGCAAGCAACTTACAATTTTCACTTCCTATTCTAGCAGTTGATAGAAAGTAAGCATTCATAATCATTACCTGCCAATCAACAGCTTGATAATAGAAGGCTGTAGGTGACCACGGAGAGGCTCAAACATTTCTCATAATGGCATATGGGATCATTACTTTCTTCCACTTTCTCTTCCATGCTTTTATTGGTTGTTCTATATAGATGGGTTCTGAAATTAAGAAACATTATTACTACCATTTCAACTAAGTAAACAGAGGCTGAGAAAGAGTAAGAAAATTAGAAATAAATAAAGAAAGTGAAGTTACCCAGTCGTGTCCAACTCTCTGCAACCCCATGGACTCCATCCATGGAATTTTCTGGGCAAGAGTACTGGAGTGGGTTGCCATTTGGGATATGGTAATTCAACTAAGAAAGAAAATAAACAATAAATGAACCTAGTTTAAGAACTGGATAACCAAGAAATCCTCAATTAATAAATATGGGTTTAATGAACAAGTTTATTCAAGCCATACTTCAACACACCTTTATTGAATACTTCCCATATGCTGACACTGCTCTAGGCTCTGAGAAAAAAGTGGTGCATAAGACACATAATAGCCCTGCTCATGGAACTTGTGGTTTGATAAGCAAAAACAGACAAGAATGATTTCAGAAATCTCAGTAGTATGAAGAGAATTAAACTAGATGGTGTGATGTGATCATGTGACTACTTTAGACTGACTATTTAAAGGAAGGTTTCTCCCAGGAGGTGACATTTCAGCTGACATCTGGACTACAGAACAGATGGCCATACAAAGACCAGGAGGAGGAACATCCCGGGCAGAGGGAACACAGCTTCGAAATGAACCCAAGGCCAGAGTGAGTCAGGCCTCTTTGGGAAGCAGAAAGTACAGAAAGAATGGCAGTGTGGCTGGACAGGAATGTGCAAGGAGGAGAGGGTACGACCTGAGTTCTGAGAGGTAACTAGGAGCCAGGACAAATGGATGAAAGAATGGATGGAAGGAACAACAGAAAGGGAAAAGGAAAGAAACATGAAGAGCGCTAATCTTTAGGTTAAGCAGAGATTCTTTAACATGCTGATCATTCTGGAAGTTCTCCATTAGTCCATATTCTTGCCTTAGCAGGTACTGAAGAAAGGAATTCAACTCATCATGTACGAGTTTAAGAAGATGCCATCCCTCAGGTTATCACCTTAAATTATCAATAACTACAGGGTAGCACTGAAAAAAATCTGCAGAAAATGTAAAAAGTGGGATGAATAGGTATTAATTTCAAGAGATACCCAGAAGGTGAATTTCAATAATACTTGATTTGAGTCTGTTTTGTACTTCTCACAGAGTCTAAAGGATATTCTTGGTTAATTAAAGATTCACATTAACTGATTCTGATTAGTCAATGTTTTCTGGAAGCAAAGGGTGATTTAAATGATCCTCAAATTTCTGTAATCTTCTAATATTTACCTGTTGTGTTAAGATTTTATTATAAGCACATTTTCAAAAACAATGTATTTTTAAGACTGCTAAAGTCTAAGAAATTAAACAGTAAATAAAGAGACCCATTGCCTTCTCCAATCTCACATGAATCAGACATCAATCAAAATCTCAGCTTTTCCTGCAAAAACTGCAATATATGTTAGACCTCCAACTAGAATCTCAATAAAAAGCTTTGCTTTTACTGGATAAAAATATTTTTATAAATATAATGTTTATTTTACAGATTTTAATTGGCACCATATTTTAGAGCTGACATTACACTGATTGCTATGATTGCATTCATGTCACCCATTTCCAACCAGGAGTTTCTTTGTCTAAATGTTACAAAAGCCATCAACATCATGTTCTTTGGTGGTTTCAATTTACAAACACTTTCAGCAATCACAAAGCCCTACCCAGAAATATTCATTTAGTAATTGTATTTGTGTCTATTAAATGTAGATTAAGAGGATTTTATTTTAACAAGATTTTATTTACCAACTAATTAGAATGACAATTTATTACCAGTATGACAACAATTAACTTAGAATTAACAGAACAGTACAGCTTTTCTGGTTGCAAGAAAAAAAAGAAAATCATTTTTCTCCCACTCTATGGGCCTCATTTCCTACAACTACTAATATCAGTAACTGTTATTAATTTCACATTTTTACTTACTCTTTATTTTCCCAGACACTTGAATTCTGCTGCTGTCAGTTTCACAAAGGTCTTTTTAAGATGAATTTGCTATATATCAAAAGCAGCTGTTTAAATAAGCATTCAGTACTGTCAGCTTTGCTCTTGATACTTCCCACAGAAGCAGCTAGGACAGTGTTTTACTCAGTCATGGCTTTCGTTATACTTTCTTTCTTTCCAATGAAAGTAAATATGCTTTTACAACCAGCATTACCCTACAAAATTTTCCTGATGTTTAATGAATGTGACCCTTAGTTCATTCTAACAACGAACCAGTGATATCCCAATTTTCCCTCAGAGACGGAGTTATTGTATTATTTCATTCATATATTAGTTGATGCCGTCTTAGTATCATTGCTTTGTAAAATGTCAGTAAAGTTAGTAAGAAAATGTTAGGTAGGCAGAATAGAGAAAAGGAGTCCAAAATGGTGGTAGCTAAAAAGACAAAGAAGGGAAAAACCCATGAAAATAGAACAAAGAAGGTCTGAGGACCTCAGGCAAAACAAACAACACTCCCGGCTGGCCCAATTTACATAGGACAGGCCCAGGGAGAGATAAACATATAAAAGAGGAGCCAAAGCTAGCTAGCTCTCTCGCTCCTCTCTCTCCCCCCCCTCTCCCCACCACGCACTGGGGCGCTCTCCTGGCATCTTTGGATAGTCGTGCCCTCACACCTCGAAGATGGGTTTTCTGCTTTATTCTAAATAAAATAGAGCTGTAACATTGAGCTGTTACACTGATTTATCTAAGAGCTATAACGTGGTCCATTTGAGACCTGAGAACTATAACACGGTCTGTCCAAGACCCGAGAGCTGTGACACGCGAGGGGGCTTTAATGTCCGTCACTCCAAATCTTTGTTGTGACGAGACAAAGAACCGAGGAACATACACTCGTGTGACAAAAATAAAGGTTCTTCTCTGGTAGGATGATTTAATCATTACCAGACCAAGCAAAAGTTTAGTTAAATTTGAAACAATGTTTAGAAAGCATGTGAAAGTAAAAAGTCGCTCAGTTGTGTCCGACTCTTTGGGACCCCATGGATTGTACAGGTCATGGAATTCTCCAGGCCAGAATACTGGGTGGGTAGTCTTTCCCTTCTCCAGGGGATCTTCCCAATCCAGGGATCAAACCTAGGTCTCCCACATTGCAGGCAGATTCTTTACCAGCTAAGCCACAAGGAAGCCCTTTAGAAAGCATAAATGCATAAATGCAACTTTATGCATAAATGCAACTTTAGAAAGCATTCCTACCGCCAAAGTTTTCAAAGACAACTTCATTCTTCCCGTTCTTTCATTAAAGAAAAAAAAAAATCTGGTGTCTTAAGATAAAAGGACCACAAAACTCCGAGACCTAATCCCTGCTTTAGGCTAATGACAGAAAATATTTTTCATTTTTAGTTCATGTCTTGGAAAAAATTCCCCTGACAGAAAATGCTCTGAACAAGACTCTGAAAGGCAAGTATATTTGCTTCATCTAAGTTTTTCAGGATGACAAAGGAGAGAAGTCAGGAAGAAGCATAAAAGTTGAACTACAACATATCTGCTTCAAATACATTAAAATATTTTTAGTATACTTAACAACTTTAAGTAACAAATTTTATACTATAAATAAATATTTGAATGACAGAACACCTTAGCCTTCTACAGCCAGGATTTAAAAGCATATCAAATTTATTTCTAATCATGTCACTGAACTGCTACTGTTTTCTGGACTGCAAATAAATGACTTATTCATAATAATGTGACACAGTTATGTATGATTGATTGGTACAAAATAGAAAGGGACTTTGTCCTCATCAGAGATTAGAATAGGGCCTGTCCAGTGCATGCTGTCTGTCCATCTGCAGTTAGCCAGCTGAATTACTGACTGCCCTTCTGGTAAAAGACTCAATAGACTTTTCTCAGCATAATATCTACTCTATAATAAATTATCAAATCTCAATTGACTCTGTTTTAGAGTCATTTCTAGATTCCAATTCACTATGACACAATGACTTCACCCTTATCTTGGACTTTCAAGAATCTCATCATGATTTATCAAGTTTTAAGAGAAAAAGGATAGGCAGACAATCCTCAACTTTTGTTTCTTTTAAAGAAGAAAACAACTGATAAAACAATGAGTAGTTCAGAAATCTTTCTGATTGTGCAGGCCTTAAAGCTTTTCCCTTTCTTTGCCTTTTCCTCCCATTTCAATAATTAGGCCAGGGAATAAAGAAAGGAATTTCCAGTCCAGTGGTTATGCTCTACATCCTGCGGTTTTGTTACTGTTTTGCCCCTAGCCAAATAGCTCCATTAATCAGCAGGAAAAACATGCAGCAAACTATCTATGCTGCTGCTGCTAAGTCGCTTCAGTCGTGTCCGACTCTGTGCGACCCCACAGACGGCAGCCCACCACGCTCCCCCATCCCTGGGATTCTCCAGGCAAGAGTACTGGGGTGGGTTGCCATTTCCTTCTCCAATGCATGAAAGTGAAAAGTGAAATTAAAGTCGCTCAGTCATGTCTGACTCTTAGCGACCCCATGGACTGCAGCCCACCAGGCTCCTCTGTCCATGGGATTTTCCAGGCAAGAGTACTGGAGTGGGGTGCCATTGCCTTCTCTGAAACTATCTATACATTCTAGTATTATACCAGGTGGAGGGCTGAGAATTACTAAGTTGCTTCTAAAATAACTTCCATTATAGGAAAGAACTATGGTAGCAAGTCAGGAACGTCAGCGCTGTAGCAGTTACTCCGGGTTAGTTAGGCTTTAGTTATAACTAAGTATTAGGGAAAATTTAGTGAATTCATTTAATGAATGAGCATTTATTTGAAAACTGCCTTTTGGATAGCCAATGTCGTCTTCTAGAGTAAAGTCAGTCTGAGACATATTTTTACTTAGGTAATTTCAGTTGCTTTTTCCTACTTAAGAGTTTAATGAATTACTAATTCTTAAAAAAAAATTAGGAATAGGAACAGCCATCTAATATATTGTAGCTTTGTGTACTGCAATTTCCACTGATTGCTGTATTTCCTTTTTCAGTGAACTTCTTCCTTTGACTGCCTGATCCTAACAGTCCCAGTTACTCTGGTTGGTATTACTTGAGCAGTGTAGTCTACCATGCAATCTTAAAACAATCATTTGACTGCTTGAATTAGTTTAAATCTTAAAATATTCATTTTAAACATTCTGAAATAATGAAAATATGTTCTGAGCCTTCCATTTTTCTCAAATTCAGTTCATATGAATTCTGACTCCATTACTGAATATTCAATCTAGATAGTCTATATACACATTCATGAAAAGATTCTTACATCAGTAAGTTTATTCTGCATATATGCCATTCTGTGTAAGTTATATAAATAATAGGCAGATCTCTACTTCACATTAATATTTTAGCTACAAAATCAATAATGAACAAAAATCACTGCAAAAAAAAAGGCTTTACATGTAAACTTACCCTGCATATTAATGATATGACACACATTAATATTCACAAGACTCAGAATGTGGTTAGATAAATGGACTAAAATAAGACAGAACTGAAGTTGTGACTAATCCCAGTAACCACTTCCCACTCTATATTTGCATATAAAATAGACTGCAATTCCCTGGTACCATTACTTTTTTTTTCTTAAGTAATTTACTATTAAATATTTAAAGAATCAAAATAAAAATAACTTCTAATATGCAAACTACTTAAACAGATGGCAACTGCTACACATCTCAGAGGAGAGTTTTAACTTTGCTACTTAAAAAAATAAAGATATAAAGTAACCTATACAAAAAGTTATGCCCAAATAAGACCTGATTTGAAACAAGACTATCTTAATATCAATATATCTAAGACATTTGTAAACATCTCATATTTGATATCAAACTAATTCAACTACAGTCACAAAACATTTGCATTCAGTACTTTGAGATTTACCTTTAAATAGATTTTGTTCCCCTCCCCACCGACCACAATTTAGGGCCTTCTTGAACAGTTTCAATATACTTTCTTTTTGTGCCATGATTATACTGCTATATGTAGATCTATACAGTGAATGATAACCACAGGCAGAACTGTAGAAGCCTACATAATATCTGTAATTTGTACTTATGACATATGACTTCTAATTCTGATAGTTCCAACTAGGTACATACAGAAAATGTATTAAATACCCTTTTATTTCTTCCTCTTTGTTTATTCTTGCTTCCTTCTTTCTTCCCACAACAATTATATAGTCTTGAGTTATACATGAAAATACATACAAGTATCACAAACAAACTATGGTTTCATAATGGGAAACATGGAGAGAAGGGATAAATCAGGAGCTTGGGATTAACAAACACACACTACTATATATAAAAGAGATAACCATCAAGGACCTACTGTATAGCACATGGAATGCTACTCAGTATTCTGTGACAGTCTATACAAGGAAAGAATCTGATATAATGAATATGTGTATATGTGTATATGTTTAATTGAGTCACTTTATTGTGCACCTGAAACTAACACAATGTTGTAAATCAACTATACTCCAAAGTTTTTTTTAAAAATAATTTAAAAATTTTAAAGAAACTGATGAAAACATACCTTTCTTCCTAGTTAGGGCTTCCAACAGCAGAAAGATATCTGAGGTTGTAAATTTAGTGACAGTACCAAGGTTGATCCAAACATAAGTACCCTGTTTTCAGTTTCAATATTTTAGGACACCAGCAAAAGTGAATCCTGATGGCCAAAAGAAGACTAGGTACCTCCCCACGTAAATGACTTATTTCATTCTAACCAACCCTGGCATTAGGAATAAAACTGGCAGGACAAAGTGCTGGAAAATGGCTGCAGGTGCCCCAGACTCAAATCTACAGATATATTTAGAGAAAAGTGGAGAAAGCTGGCTACTCAAGATGAAAGGCCTCAGAAGGCCTCTGTCAAAAGACATCACCTTGTGATTACAAAGGATTAAAATCAAAGTAAACATCTTCGCTGGTGCAAATGGTACTCACAAAAATTGGGTCTATAATCTGAGTTTTTCCACCTATACGTGTTTGATTTGATCCAAGGTAAGCTGCAAACAAAGAATGAATAACATCAGAAAGTACAAAAGAGCTTAAAGGTCAGGGTGAATAAAAATCTGAGAACACAATATCTGTTTCTCCTTTTTAATTCTTTTAGAAACAAAATTAAACCACATAAAAACCTTTAAGTTTCAGTAGGTAACAAGACCAAAACTTATATTTTAGAGTTCTAATATATCAATTCTAGGTATCAAACAACTCTTAAATATTTTTAACCTCAAGTTTTCCACAAGAATCTGTTGTAATGGGTATCATTCATGTATCTACCACAAAGATCTAATACTAAGATGCTTTGACCAAATCTTAGATAGTTGATCAAATCTTTACAAGTTATTTGTTTCCTGATGATCTTTCTGTGCCAATGTCTGAAACAAAAACATACAATTTTTCATGAGACAAATGAAATTCTTAACAAAAGAATTACACAAAATTCATGTAAATTTAGCACATCTGGACATTTCTAAATTTTACTACTGAAAGTTTTAATAAAGATATAAATCCTATAAAATATAACTCCTAACACAATCTATTGGAAAATTTTGAACAAGAAGATGTTTCTGGAAAATAAATATGAAGGAAAACAAAGTGTTTTAAATTAAAACTATATTTTAACATGCTTTAAAGCTAGCTATATATGTCCTCTATTAAAATAGAGCATGACAAATACTTGTTCATTTTATAAACAACCAAAGAGGTTAAAAGCAATTCGAAGAGTTCCCACACAATCTGAAAATAGGTTTCCAATAATTGAATCCAAAATTCTTGAAATCATAAAAATCTGTAATAAGAAAGTTTTAGGGTCAAATATAATAGAAATATAATTTATTCTTAACAAAAACAAAAAGCTTTTAAGCATTATGATAGTTAAACTTCTTCAGTGCATTAATCCTCTACTAAAAGTTTCAGTCAAGGGGATGTTGTGAGGTCAGGTTTAAATTTTTTTTTAATTTATAGTCTCTTTAAATATAACTTGCCTTATGCAGCATCAATTCTCCAAGACTCAAAACATTTCACAGGTTCATATTTTTACTTTAGTTTTGCTTGTTGCTGTTTTGTTTTTTGTATCTAGTGCAAACCCACGTGAAGGGCAGAATATTAATTTAGTGAAATTTATTCCAGTAAAAACATTCTTATCAATAGGTAAAAAAAAAAATGCTAAACAAAAGTTAAACAATCAGTGATGGCTTACCAACTCCAAAAATTCTATTTCTGTTTGGAGAGCATCATAAACACTCTGCATGTCATCTTCCTTATAAAGTTCTAATTCTTTTTAAGTCTGTTTTAAAGGAAAAATTCACTTAATTAGTTCAGCAATAAATTTTATAATAATTCTTTATTAAATGAATAGTGGCATATATGTAGCTTCTATCATCACAATTTTAAGTTAACATTAAAGAATTTGGAAAGAGATTTTAATTTTCTATAATTCTAGCCATTAAAATTAGTCTAGCAAAAATAATTAAAGGAATAAGAATTTGAAAGACGAAAGGAGAAATAAAGCTACCTAATTTTCAGGCGATTTAAAAACATACTTTGAAAAACCAAGAATCAGTTTCATCCATCTCATTAGTACTGAGTCAAATTTATTCTTTTTAAGGGCTGAGTAATACTCCATTGTGTATATGTACCACAGCTTTCTTATCCATTCATCTGCTGATGGACATCTAGGTTGTTTCCATATCCTGGCTATTATAAACAGTGCTGCAATGAACATTGGGGTACATGTGCCTCTTTCAATTCTGGAGCTGATTATACAGAGTGAAGTAAGCCAGAAAGAAAAACACCAATACAGTATACTGACACATATATATGGAATTTAGAAAGATAGTAATGATGACCCTCTATGTGAGACAACAAAAGAGACACAGAGGTATAGAACGGACTTTTGGACTCTGAGGGAGAGGGGGAGGGGTGGGATGATTTGGGAGAATGGCATTGAAACATGTATACTATCATGTAAGAAACGAAGCGCCAGTCTGTGTTCAATACAGGATACAGGATGCTTGGGGCTGGTGCACAGGATGATCCAGGGAGATGATATGGGGTGGGAGGTGGGAGGGGGCTTCGGCATTGGGAGATCATGTACACCTGTGGCTGATTCATGTCAATGTATGGCAAAACAAATACAGTACTGTAATGTAGAATAAAGTATTTAAAAAAAAAAAAGAAAGAAAAAACCAAGAATCAGTGATAAAACCAACTTAAATAATAAAACAATTCAGTAGGGTGACAAGATATAAAATTAGCAAACAAAAATAAGTAGCCTTCATTGTCCCCAACTAACTTGTTAAATAACTTGAATTTCCTATGGATGGCTTGTTTAGTTGCTTAGTTGCTCAGATGCGTCTGACTTTGTAACCCTTTGGACTGTAGCCCACCAGGCTCCTCTGTCCATGGGATTTTTTTCAGATAAGAATCCTGGAGTGGGTTGCCATTTTCTTCTTCATGGTTTTTCATGAATAGGACATCAGAAAAATGGTTACTATTCCCAGTTAAATAAAATTTTACTTGATCCTAAGAAAAATACTAATACTTTTTCCCCTGGTGCTGGGTCCATTGATTCTAAAGTTCACAGATTAAGAGAGGAGAACAGTCTAGAAAAATCTTGATTTTTTTTTCGAGAAAGTTCTAAAAAGAGAAAACAAAGAAGGATAACTAGCTCTATGAGATACTAGATCATACCATTAATCCTTCATAATTAAAAAAGTGCAGTACTGACATATAAATAGAGCAGCGGGACACAGAAGATAGAAAAAGCTTAAGAAACAAATGGATATTTAGGATGTGCTAAAAGAGCCACCTAAAATCAGTCAAAAGAAAAGAAGATGGACTTTCTAATAGGCTATGTTAGAATAACTAGAGAGCTATCTGCTATATGACAATAAATGGATTGTCAAAGCTAAAACTGCCTCTTTATCTCACAGCACATATCAAAATATACTCTAACTGGATCAAAGATTTAAGTGCAAAAATAATAGAACTATGTAAGGACAAAGTGAAAGTGAAAGAATAGGGAAATTCCTTTATAAGTTGACAGTGTTCAAGAACTTTCTCACTATGGTTCAAAATATAAATGAAATGTAAGAGTATTCAATTTAATTTTAAAAACTGCACAGCAAAACACATAAGTAGAAAGATGAATGACAATCTTAAAGAAAATACTTGCCACATGTATCACTAATAAAAGTCTACTCTCTCTAATATGTAAAGGAATTTATAATCAAGGGGAAAAAAGACCAAAAGGCTGATTAAAAAATGGGGAAGTCATAAAAAGTGAGTTCACATAAAAGTATAAAAATCATCCCTAAACATATGAAAAGTGCTCAATAATAAGACTTGAAATTTTACTACACAGGGATATCATGTCTCATCTATCAGATTGGTAAAACTCCAAAAACTTAATGACACATTTTTTTTCATGAACTTTGGGTAAACAGGTGTCCTCAGACATTGATAGGGTAATTTAAAATGGTTAAACTTCAAAGGAGAAGAATTTGGTAGTATCTAACAAAACTACATTTAAATTTTTCCTTTGACTTCACCATTCACCACCAGTAATACACCCTGTAAGTACAAAACAATATATGCACAAAGTTATTAATGCATTATTATTTGTAATCACCAAATATTGTAAACAACCTGTGTCCATTCTTAAGAGATGGGTTGAATAAACTATAGTACATCCATATAATGGAGTATTATATAGTATAAAAAATGAAGATAAAAAGAAACACAGAAGGATGAACCAGAAACTAACAAAGGTGATCACCTATAGCAGTGAGTGAAAATGGGGTGGAATAAATAAGGAATAAAATGAAACTCATCTGCATGTATCTTTATATACTTTTGAACCATGATGATTATTTATATACTTGACAAAATTAAATAAAGTTGAGAAAAAGAACCATAAAGTTTAACACAAAATGACAGCTGAACTAAACAAACAGAACAAAATAAATCTGTTTTTCAAACTAATAATCACAGATAAAAATTAAAAGAACTCAAGTAATTTTCAAAAATAGTAGTCTACAAACCTTCAGTGAGATATGTTGTAAGGCAGTAAGAATTAAATAGGAATCTTAAATTTTACTACTTTTGTTGTTAGTGAGGGTACACAGCTAGTTATTCTAAAATGATTTTAGACAGTTTTAAGAAATGGATAATTACATTGATATTGTTACAAACCAGAGTTTTCACTAGGAAAAGGAAGATGAACATAGAAAATGGATGGAGGGGAAAAAAAACTGTTATTTTGGATTTGAATGATTTTTTTTTAATGGTATTTTTATTTCTGTCCATTTAAAGTACTCGGAAGCAACACCCAGTAGTAATGAGCATTTCTAGCATGCTAATCTTAGTTTCTAAAACCAGTACCAACAAAAGACACCAGGACTCCTTGAAATAATTTATCCCAGGGCTGCTGCTGCTGCTGCTAAGTCGCTTCAGTCATGTCCGACTCTGTGCGACACCATAGACGGCAGCCCACCAGGCTCCGCTGTCCCTGGGATTCTCCAAGGAAGAACACTGGAGTGGATTGCCATTTCCTTCTCCAATGCATGAAAGTGATAAGTGAAAGTGAAGTCGCTCAGTCGTGCCCGACTCTTAGCGAACCCATGGACTGCAGCCTACCAGGCTCCTTCGTCCATGGGATTTTCCAGGCAAGAGTACTGGAGTGGAGTGCCATTGCCTTCTCCGAGCATATAAGTATGCTGCTGCTGCTGCTGCTGCTGCTGCTAAGTCGCTTCAGTCATGTCCGACTCTCTGTGCGACCCCACAGACGGCAGCCCACCAGGCTCCCCCGTCCCTGGGATTCTCCAAGCAAGAACACTGGAGTGGGTTGCCATTTCCTTCTCCAATGCCTGAAAGTGAAAAGTGAAAGTAAAGTCGCTCAGTCGTGTCCAACTTTGCGACCCCATGGACTACAGCTGTGGGATTTTCCAAGCAAGAGTACTGGAGTGGGTTGCTGTTGCCTTCTCCGGCATCCGAGGTAGGTAATATTCAAGGTGAGCCTAGAATAGTTTGTTGCATAAGAAGGAAGGAAATCGACCAAAAACTAATGGAAACATGTCAAAAGACAGAGAAATTTAATTCAAGGGGTTGGCTATATCCAAATCTGGGACAATCTGAGCATCAAAAATAATGAAAATAATGCATTTATAACACATGACATAAAAAGAAATTCATGAGTCCACAGAAAATCTTAAAAAGGAGAAATTAAAAGAATGAGGTAACAGGAAGAGGAACTTCTTTTCTCCCCAGAATTTTACTAACAAATGAACAGAAATTCCATTACTAGAAAGTTGCCACTTTCCAACCACCTATGTAATAATTGACTCTGGGAAGCATCATTAGTGGACGCTAAAATGACTGCATGAAAAGTTACTGGGAAAAAGGCTATGCACAAAGTCTGAGTCATCCCCTACATCATTTAGTAAATATCCATGGAAAAGACTATTTTCTCATTCGAGTAACCTGGCAGACACAATCTTACCTAAGTGATCAAAACTAACATAACTGAAAATGAAACAAAATAGGCATTATATGCCTTCTGACACAATGTTCTGAGGATACAATCTTACTTATATATTATTCTTGTCCCAAATTATTTAACTTGAACCTAATCTCCAAGGAACAAATGAGTCTAATTTGAGAGACATTCTACAATGGCTTATACTCTTAAACAACTTGATTAAGAAATGGGCAGGGGATTTGAACAGACATTTTTTCCAAAGAAGACATATGAATGGCTAATGTTGTACATTAGTGATGCACAACATCACTAATCAATTATATGTCAAAAAATTTTTTAAGTAGAGGAAGCTTTTAGATTAAAAGAGATTTAAAATATCAGCTGTTTGTCATGTGTGGACCTTATTTGGAACTTAATTCACACAAATGAAATAATGACATTTATAAATAATTGGAAATTGAACATTGACAATATTTGATGAATCATTATTTGTCAATTACCTTATGTGTAATAATGGATTTTAGTTATATTTTATAAAGTACTTTTTTACAGAGACATAATAAGATAATAATATGTATGACATGTTTCAAGTAATACAAGAGAAAAATGAGAAGAGACATAGATTAAACAATACTGGCCATAATTGATAACTCTTAATGGACCACCTGTTAAGACCACCTGACCTGCCTCTTGAGAAATATGTACGCAGGTCAAGAAGCAACAGTTAGAACGGGACATGGAACAACTGACGGGTTCCAAATCGGGAAAGGACTATTTCAAGGCTGTATATTGTCACCCTGCTTAATTAACTGACATGAGTTCAGTTCAGTTCAGTTCAGTTGCTCAGTCACGTCCGACTCTTTGTGACCCTATAAATCACAGCACACCAGGCCTCCCTGTCCATCACCAACTCCTGGAGTTTACTCAGACTCATGTCCATCGAGTCCGTGATGCCATCCAGCCATCTCATCCTTGGTTGTCCCCTTCTCCTCCTGCCCCCAATCCTTCCCAGCATCAGAGTCTTTTCCAATGAGTCAACTCTTCGCATGAGGTGCCCAAAGTACTGGAGTTTCAGCTTTAGCATCATTCCTTCCAAAGAAATCCAGGGCTGATCTCCTTCAGAATGGATTGGTTGGATCTCCTTGCAGTCCAACAGACTCTCAAGAGTCTTCTCCAACACCACAGTTCAAAAGCATCAATTCTTTGGCACTCAGCCTTCTTCACAGTCCAACTCTCACATCCATACATGACCACAGGAAAAACCATAGCCTTGACTAGACGGACCTTAGTCAGCAAAGTAATGCCTCTGCTTTTGAATATACTATCTAGGTTGGTCATAACTCTTCTTCCAAGGAATAAGTGTCTTTTAATTTCATGGCTGCAATCACCATCTCCAGTGATTTTGGAGCCCCAAAAATAAAGTCTGACACTGTTTCCACTGTTTCCCCGTCTATTTCCCATGAAGTGATGGGACCAGATGCCATGATCTTTGTTTTCTGAATGTTGAGCTTTAAGCCAACTTTTTCACTCTCCACTTTTACTTTCATCAAGAGGCTTTTTAGTTCCTCTTCACTTTCTGCCATAAGGGTGGTGTCATCTGCATATCTGAGGTTATTGATATTTCTCCTGGCAGTCTTGATTCCAGCTTGTGTTTCTTCCAGTCCAGCATTTTCTCATGATGTACTCTGCATGTAAGTTAAATAAGCAGGGTGACAATATACAACCTTGATGTACTCCTTTTCCTATTTGGAACCAGTCTGTTGTTCCATGTCCAGTTCTAACTGCTGCTTCCTGACCTGCATACAGATTTCTCGAGGCAGATCAGGTGGTCTGGTATTTCCATCTCTTTCAGAATTTTCCACAGTTTATTACGATCCATACAGTCAAAGGCTTGGGCATAGTCAATAAAGTAGAAATAGATGTTTTTCTGGAACTCTCTTGCTTTTTCCATGATCCAGTGGATGTTGGCAATTTAATCTCTGGTTCCTCTGCCTTTTAACTTACATGAGTACATCATGAGAAATGCTGGGATGGATGAAGCACAAGCTGGTCAAGATTGCTGGGAGAAATATCAATAACCTCAGATACTCAGATGACACCACCCTCATGGCAGAAAGTGAATAACTAAAGAGCCTCTTGATGAAAGTGAAAGCAGAGAGTGAAAAAGTTGGCTTAAAGCTCAACATTCAGAAAAGGAAGATCATGGCATCCAGTCCCATCACTTCATGGCAAGTAGATAGGGAAACAGTGACAGACTTTATCTTTGGGGGCTCCAAAATCACTGCAGATGGTGCCTACAGCCATGAAATTTAAAAATCTTGCTCCTTTGAAGAAAAGCTATGACCAACCTAGCCAGGATATTAAAAGCAGAGACATTACTTTGCCAACAAAGGTCTGTCAAGGCTATGGTTTTTCCAGTAGTCATGTACGGATGTGAGAGTTGGACCATAAGGAAAGCTGAGCGCTGAAGAATTGATGCTTTTGAACTGTGGTGCTGGAGAAGACTTTTGAGAGTCCCTTGGACAGCAAGGAGATCCAACCAGTCCATCCCAAAGGAGATCAGTCCTGGGTGTTCATTGGAAGGACTGAAGCTAAAGCTGAAAGTCCAATATTTTGGCCACGTGATGCAAAGAACTGACTCATCTGAAAAGACCCTGATGCTGGGAAAGACTGAAGGCAGGAGGAGAAAGGGACAACTACACAGGATGAGATGGTTGGATGGCATCACCAACTCAATGGATATGAGTTGGAGTATACTCTGGAGTTGGTGATGGACAGGGAGGCCTGGCATGCTGCGGTTCATGGGGTCACAAAAATTCAGACATGACTGAGCAACTGAACTGAACTGAAAGTTAAGTGATAAGTACCTAGGATTCACTATATTTTACTTTTTCACTTTTGTCTGTGCTCTAAATCTTCTATAATAAAACTTAAAAAAATAGAGTTTAACAAAGATAGTGGCCAAAAAATCAATCTACAAAAATCTGTTATATTTCCATGCGCCAGCAATAAAGAGAATACTGATGTCATTTAAAATTTTACATTTTAACTATAAGGTATCTAAAAATAAAACTCACAAAAGATTTTTATTTTAAAAAATTAAGACCAAAAATATCAATATATTCTAAGTTTCCAGATGAGAAATCTCAGCTTAATAAAGATGTAAAATCTCTCAAAAGAGACTGTAGGATGAGTGGAATCATAAAAGATTTTCATGGATTTAAGCTGATTCGGAAATGTACATAAAAAAGCAAAGGGTCAAGTACAGCCAAGATATTCTTGATGAAGACAAAGAAGAATAAAGGGAAGTGTTCTGCTTTAGATTAAGATTCATTATAAAGTAACAGTAATTAAGTAGTTAAAAGTTAATAGTGTGCGTTTAACAATAATTAGGACAGTTGTGAAAGAAATGAATGTTGACCAATTTAGCAGAATAGAAAACAGAATCTTAAAATAGATTCACAAATGTTATTCTGATTCTTATTTTTAAATAAAAGACGTGGTTTTGCAGATCACTAGAGAAAGGAGAAACTACTCAATAAATATTGCTCAGACAACTGGTTATCATGTGGAGAAAAATAAAGCTATATCTTACTGTGGAATGTAAGCAAAAATTAGTTCCAAATAAACTAAAGACCTAAATGTGAAACACAAACCTTAAAAATTATTAAAGAAAATACAGGAGAATAGCCTTCTGATCTAAGGTAGGGAAAGAGTTCTTAAATAAGACACAAAAATGATAGCCACAAAAAGAAATGACTGATAATTTCAGCCACCATAAAAGTAAGAAATGTACCCAAGCTCAACAGTATGAAGAATACCAAAAACAAACGAAAAACTTCATAAGCTGGGAGAGAGATTTTTAATGTATAAGAAGTCTGAAAATATAGCATTTAAGAGAATATAGATCACTGGGGAATTTGGTAATGTGCCAATGGAAGTATAAACTGGTTTAATCACTTTGATAGAAAGCTTGGTGCTACTTTGTGAAGTTCAACATTTATATGCCTTATACTCAGCATTCCATCAGGCATATATCCTACAGAAACTCTTGCAGTATGTACCAGGATGATCAAAACAGCACTGTTTGCAACAACAAAAACTGAAAACTCAAATGTGCATTAAAAGAGAAAAAGCATATTCACATATCTATACTCAACAACATGGATGAATTTTAGAAACAAGTGAATAAAAAGCAAGTCCCAGACAGAATGATGCCCTTTTGCATAACTCAAAAATAAGCAAAAATAACCAATACTTTGTTTTGGCAGGCATATAAATGACAGGTTGATTACATATATGAATACATGATGTAAAGTTAGTAAATCATAAAATAACAAAGAAAATTATATATAAGCAAGGAATGAATAGTCATAGTACACACACACACACACACACACACACACACACACTGAAACACTCTAGGATAATAATTACATCTGAGGTAAAGAAGGGAGTATGGGTTAATGGCGGACCCCATAGCAAGATGCTGGTAATGTTTTAGCCTAGTTCACAGGTCCTCACTGTATTATTGTACTTGAGAATTAACACCTAGCTAGGGAAAACAACATAATAGTTATAAGAATGGATTGAGAAACAATACCTAATATATATGAAGTTCACTGTGTTCTGAACTTGTAGGAATTTAACAGAGAATAAAAATTCTGAAGGAATGCTCAAGTTGGAAAGAGAAAAAGTTAATGATTTGGAGCATTAGATGTTTACACAAGCATAAAATCCCTTGCAGTAAATACTTTTTAAAAGTAAATGTAAAGTTAAATGGAGAGAAACAATATACTATAGATGCTGCTATACAATGTTCATTTTAATATATATATCTTTTAATATATATATCCCTACAATGGTAGGGCTCGTTCTTCCCACTGTGCCATCAATACTTGCCCTTTTTCACCTTTCAGTTCAAATGGTTTGGTAAGAGCTCTCATGCCCATCAGAATTGGGTGGTGATTGGTTTCCATTTTAGTTATCTAATGAGGAGGAAAAGAGACTACTGAAATTAACGATGGCATTTAAGATGAATTATAGGAAGCATTTCACAATTCAGCATATAACCAAGTTGTAGAATTTAGATCTTACTTAAAGCAAAGATGACTGTTGCTAGCTTTAAAAGAGGCTGGATGCTAGCAGTATGAATATTTATGTATTTGCAGCTAGGCTGGAGCTATATAACGGTAAGCAGATCTCATGCTTCAGTGCATAGACTGATTGCCTATAGGAGTCAAGAAGAGCTCCCTTCCCCTACTGCACAGTAACTAAGGGCAGTTTGGTTACTGTCTTCTTTCTCTGAATCATCAGATATTGATGAGGATGGGCCAACATTGCTAGTTTAGCAAAATGTATGTTCCATGTATTTTTATAATTTCTTGCACCGTTTCACTTTTTATCAGTTACCTCTAAGTGCCATGGAGAAGCCTTAACTAAAAGAACACTCTTTTTAATTATAGAAATATAAACAAGTACTACTTACTTATAAAGAAGGACAATTTTCACCCAAAGTCCTAGTACACAAATTCAATGAGATTAAAATGTAGGTTTGTTTCACCTCAGGTCTTTTGCTTCCATATGATATTGATTATGTAATCTTGCCTTCTAGTTCTTTCTTTTGCCTTATACTGTCATATCTATTTCCCCCAGTTAATTACACTTGCCAATTAATACCATTTAAGATAAATATATAGTAGTTCAAGTGGCTATAACACAGGTAACTTAATCATTCATTTATACTACAGCATTTAAGTTCTTCCGATTTTTTTCTCCCATAAATAAATTTCTATGAACACCTTTGTTCATAAAGCTTCCTCTGTGCTTTGGATTATTTCCTTGGGATACAGCTAAGTGAAATTACTGCTTTAAATGGCATAAACATTTTAAAGATGCTTACAATAACTTGTATACATCAAACTGCATTCCAAATACAAGCAATATACATCAAATTGCATTCCAAATACGACCAATGTATACTGCCACAGCAATGAGTAAATTATCTCTGTACCACACTGTGGCCAATTTCCAGTATGGTCATCTAAGTATATCTTTCAAAATTTGATAAAAAAATTGATATTCAGTAGTTTTAATCTGCACTTAAATAATAAGATGTTAACTGAATTACCTTGTCTTATTCACTCTGGTATCCCTGTAACTTGCAAAGTGTATGGTAAAAGCAAGTATTTAATACATGCTCGTTGGGTAAATACATAAATTAAAAACTACTGATTTTTAGTGTTTTCTTGCTGACTTTTTATGTTAATTTTTTATAAACCGTTACCCTTTGTTCATCATAAGTACTACAAATTTCTCCCAGATTATCATTCCATGTTGATGCCATATCTGACACATGGAATTTTAGACCTAACATGTTAAGTCTATGAATCTTTTCCTTTTTGGTTATCTTAATCACACTAGAGGTTTAATAAGCAATCTTTACTACTTTGCACTAGTTTTTACAGTGTGATATTCTTAATATCATTTCTCTATGGTAATTCATACAAAAATTATTTAAGTGCCATTTAAACACAAAATACTCCATTTTAAAGATACATATGTCATGCTCTTTCATACACAATTTATTTATGAGCATGGGTTTCAAAGTTCATTCTATGAAAGTAGAATTTCAGGTTTCTAATTATGCATTCCTTCAGTGCAGGCCATCAGCAGACAGATAGGAACCTTCACAGGGGGTAAGGCTGAACTGATGAGATCAACTGAGAAGGAAGTAAAACAGAGAGGAGTGCTACCAGCATGTCCATTACTTCAAATCCTGGTTTAGGCAGATTAGGCATCTCCTTTCACCAGGTATTTTCTATCACCTTCCCCACCCCACAACCAAAAGGGGTTGTTTCTAAAGGTAAACATGTGAAAGTGAAAAAACAATGTGCACTATGATATCAAAGGGACAAATGAACTTTGGAAATGATATTATATATGGCTCATGTAATAAGAAAAATTATTTCAAAGTTTAGGACATTTACAAACAGGCACATTTATATCAGAATATAACATTTAAAATAATCAACTGACTTCTACCATAAAAATATCCTTTGTATTTACTTGAAGTTTTAATAACTACAGTGTGTGCCAGGAATTCACGAAACGGGATTTCTATTGGCTTGAAGGCTACATAATCAATGCTGTAAAGGCACTTCTGTTAGTGAATAAATGATGAAGTTTTACCAGAAAAATGCAGAGTCAACAGAAATATTCAACAAAATACATAGCTAAGAATGATCCTGGAATTAAATGAGATTTTCATATTTTATAAATATTAAAACTAAAGAGACGATAGGGGTTGGCTACAGATATCTAATTTTTGACTCGTATTTTCTAGAAACTTTAGAACTGAGATTTTGTTATACCTGTCTACTTGGAGTTTATTACTGTTATAATCAAGAGTACTACAACATAAATGTGCATTATTTCCTCAATATAGACAACAATTCTTATTACTCTGCTAAATGATGTTACAGAAACACTTCCACAAGTATTTAAGGATACATTTATAAAAATGCTTCTAATTATGAATATTTAAGAACTTCCATCCATCAATGGGAGGAAGCTTACAAAATATGACATCTTTTACATCAGCATTAAAAAGAATCAAGTTGATTAGTATGTATTAATGAGAAATATGTTTTCTAAGTAATAAAGCAAACTACAGACCAATGTTAAATGCACATGTGCACACACACACACACACACACACACACACACACACACACAGACTATAAACTCTGATAGGATATGTGTCAAACTGTTAACAAGACACGAGAGAGGAGACTGATGTTTTACATTTTTGTAATGTCTAAATTTTTTTTATTTAATCAACATAGTCTACTCTCATAATTTAAAACTATCTATTCATATTTGGTAAAATAAAAAATACATACATATGTAAATATACATATTTATCTGTGTATCTTTCAGAGAGGTTAGAAGTATTCTAACATCATCATGTGCTTATACTTTCCTATAAATCTAAGGACCATCAATGTGACCTCTATGACTAACTGGATGACTTTTTCATTGAAAAGGCAAAGCATTGATTTATTACTTCATATAAATGCATTTAGAGTCTCTCAGTAGCAGGTATATATTAACTCTTGTGCAGTTTCCATTGCAAATATGCTCTTCACAAAACCACACTATTTTCAAATGCTAAGAAAGAAAATCTGTTGATCTGCAGCTTCATTTCTGAAACAAACTTCCTGTTGCATTAAACCAGTACAAACATTGATTATAAAAATGTAAAACCATTCTAAGTATTGTGGGTAAGAAAAAGCCAGAAATGTTTCAAGTCATCTGGTATGTTACTATTTGGAGTAAATAAAAGCTCATGATGAAGAATTGTATTTTGGTTATCCTGGTGTTGATTAACAATAACAAATAATAAGTGTTGGAAGTTTGAAGGGGTCTATTCTTTGCTACCTGAATTCTGTGCACTTGAGAAATGAGGAAAGCAGAAGGGAAGCCAAGATGTCAGGTTTGCTACTAATACAGCAGACAATAGAGAATGTGGCTTGTATCTACATGCAAAGGGTTTACTACTAATACTGAATCCAGAATTAGACTAACCTAACTCACACCATTAAAGGCAGATGCCAAAAGCTCTCTCCCATGAAGTCTTCTGCTGTCGCTTCTGCTGTTGCTTCAGTCGTGTCTGACACTGTGTGACCCCAGAGATGGCAGCCCACCAGCCTCCCCCATCCCTGGGATTTTCCAGGCAAGAAAACTGGAGTGGGGTGCCATTGTCTTAACACTGTAAAACTCAAGGGATAGAGGAGCAGAGTAGAACACACACTGTGAGGCAGGCCAGACTCCAAAGAGATAAGACAAAGAAAGGAGCTGGTCTTCAGTTTATCCTTCTAAACTCAACAATCAGACTGCATCACTCCTCTCTACCTTAGAATAAGAAAGTTGTTCTGGGGGAATGGCTAGGAGAGTTAAACCAGTAAAGTTTTTCTACATAGAAGAAAACTTGGAGTAATATATTACTCCAAATAGTAATATAATAGATATATATTAACCACTGGCTATCCCAGTGGTTAATATATATCATGTGTTTGCAAAGAATATTGAAAATACATGAGGAACTTCTATCTTCTTTGTAGTAAAAGTTTTTTAAAATGTAGATGTACTCACTGGAACAAATACTTATTAAACACTATGTGCCCTTGACTATGTTAGATGCAGACACTGACAGAAAAACGAACAAGAAGTAGAGGGAGTTCCCAGTTCAGTGGGAGAGACCGATACACACAGCTATCATTGAATATGATCAGTCATATAATGGAATCATAATCTCTATGAACACAGAGAAGAAAACAGTAGAGAAATGCTTTCACAATTTATTATGCTCATTTATTCCTTCATTTATTTATTCAATACCTACTCTAGGCCAAGCTCTGTACCATACTTTGTACAGAGTTTGGCCTAGAGTAGGTATTCCCCTGGGAGAAGGAAATGGCAACTCACTCCAGTATTCTTGCCTGGAGAATCCCATGGACAGAGGAGCCTGGTGGGCTACAGTCCATGGGGTCACAAAGAGTCGGACATGACTGACTGGCTACATTTAGCATACAATAGTAAACAAAGTAGGTAAGATCTTTCCCCTTATTGAGCATATGATGAGTGATGAGACAAACATGAACAAAATAAAGCACATAAATATATAATTACAAAATGGATTCTGTGTTAGAAAGGAAAAAAAATACAGTGTGTTATTAGGAAAAATAACAGGTTATAAAATGATCACAGGGAACATTCCCTGAGGAAATAGTTCAATTGAGATTTAAAGGATAAGGTATGTCCCATCAGGTAGGAGACATAAAGCAAGGGGCAATCTGATAACCTGACGAGAAAGAAAGGCATAAAAAGGTCTTAGGTGGAAGAAAGTCTGGATTACTTGAGGGAGCAGAGTGAGAAGGGAACCATCAGTTAGTCAGTTCAGTCACTCAAGTCATGTCCAACTCTTTGTGACCCCATGGACTGCAGCATGCCAGGCTTCCCTGTCCATCACCAACTCCCTGAGCCTACTCAAATTCATGTTCAGTGCATTGGTGATGCCATCCAACCATCTCATCCTCTGTTGTCCCCTTCTCTTCCTGCCGTCAATCTTTTCCAATGAGTCAGTTCTTTGCATCAGTGGCCAAAGTATTAAGAGTTTCAGCTTCACCACCAGTCCTTCCAATGAACATTCAGGACTTTTAGGATTTCCTTTAGGATTGATCGGTTGGATCTTCTTGTAATCCAAGGGACTCTCAAGAGTCTTCTTCAACACCACAGTTCAAAAGCATCAATTCTTTGGCGCTCAGCTTTCTTTATAGTCCAACTCTCACATCCACACGACTACTGAAAAAACCATAGCTTTGACTAGTTGGACCTCTGTTGGTAATCATAGTTGGGAAAAAAATCTGGGAGGTGGTCATATACCTTATGGTGACAAGGTATTATCTTTCAGTTCAGTTTAGTCACTCAGTCATGTCTGACTCTTTGTGACCCCATAAATCGCAGCACACCAGGCCTCCCTGTCCGTCACCAACTCCTGGAGTTCACTCAGACTCACGTCCATCAAGTCCGTGATGCCATCCAGCCATTTCATCCTCTGTCGTCCCCTTCTCCTCCTGCCCCCAATCCCTTCCAGAATCAAAGTCTTTTCCAGTGAGTCAACTCTTCGCATGAGGTGGCCAAAGTACTGGAGTTTCAGCTTTAGCATCATTCCTTCCAAAGAAATCCCAGGGTTGATCTCCTTCAGAATGGACTGGTTGGATCTTCTTGCAGTCCAAGGGACTCTCAAGAGTCTTCTCCAACACCACAGTTCAAACGCATCAATTCTTTGGCACTCAGCCTTCTTCAGAGTCCAACTCTCACATCCATACATGACTGCCGGGAGCCAGCATGAGGAATCCCATCTGTGACAAGGTCATACAGCAAAGGCCTGATGGGCAAGGCGAGTCAAGTCTCAGGGTTTCCCCCTGGTATTTCCTGAGCATGTACCCCAAAACCCAGAATCTGCCTGCTTTTCCACTCTTCTGACATTCTCTGGAAAAAGTTAACTCAGGGCTTCAGTCCTCTGCATTTGAAAGCAATGTTTCAGCTCAAACTCCCTCTGATAACTCTCTAGCTTGCCTAACAGGTTCCCCTGGACTTTTACATTTTGTGAATTGCTTACAGCCCCCCAACCGCGAGAGGCACAAAGCTTAAAAACATCTTAAAGACACAGAGTCTTTTCTAAAGAGCTAAAAATCATTTAGTGATGGGATTTCACTGTTGACTCAATGATTGCTGCCAGGCCTCCATATTCTTTATCTTTTAGGCACCTGGGAGGATATTAATCAATGTAATCGGGATATGGAAAAAGGTATATAGTAGTTTTGATGTTAGCAACACTAGACTTTTGAGTTAATTACTTTTCTTTTGTTATAAATCACTGTATTCTTTTTTACTTGCTGTAGTTTTGCTATATAAGAATGTAACTTTATTTAGTGCTTTCTGAGAGTGGCACCAGACTTTGGGAAGATCAACACAAATAAGCCTTCTGGTTGACAAACACTTATCAGAAAAAAGGCTGTAAAATGTTAATTGGCCCTCTAGCCAGAAGATTATGTAAATCACCAAAGACTTGTGTATACATTAGGTATGCAGAGAGAAAGCCTGGTTTTGATAAGAGTCTGGGCTGCTAACGCTGAATAATTTTTTATTACTCATTGATCTCTATGTACAATCAAAAAGGTATAAAAGGCCTTTCTAGACAATAGAGGCCAGGCCAGTCATTGGAAGGACTGGTTTCCCCCGTGTCTCCTCTTTACTCTAATTTCAGGCTGAATTCCCATCTGGGGCATGGAGGCTCGCCATGTCTACTTACTTGCCCCAGCTTCTAAGATCCGTTAAGAGAGAGAGCCCAAGGCGGGGCATTCTCTGATATTCAAATGGGCGCCCGGTGGCCCAACATAGATGGTGCAAGTTCCTTGTCTAGAACTTTATTGGTTTTCCACGTAAATCAAGTTATTCAGAATCTTTTCTACACTTAATTTTCCTACTACACTATTTCTTCCTAATCTTATATTTCTATATTAATAAATAAATAAGTTTTTCTTCACCTATCTGTCTCCCCTTTGAATCACCCTGGATCCACCGGGATGGACCCCAGCACATGACTACTGGAAAAAACATACCCTTGACTAGACGGACCTTAGTTGGCAAAGTAAGGTCTCTGCTTTTGAATATGCTATCTAGGTTGGTCATAACTTTTCTTCAAAGGAGTAAGCGTATTTTAATTTCATGGCTGCAATCACCATCTCCAGTGCTTTTGGAGCCCCCCAAAATGAAGTCTGACACTGTTTCCACTGTTTCCCTGTCTATTTCCCATGAAGTGATGGGACCGGATGCCATGATCTTCATTTTTTGAATGTTGAGCTTTAAGCCAACTTTTTCACTCTCCACTTTTACTTTCATCAAGAGGCTTTTTAGTTCCTCTTCACTTTCTGTCATAAGGGTGGTGTCATCTGCATATCTGAGGTTTTCTCCTGGCAATCTTGATTCCAGCTTGTGTTTCTTCCAGTCCAGCATTTTTCATAATGTACTCTGCATATAAGTTAAGTAAGCAGGGTGACAATATACAGCCTTGACGTACTCCTTTTCTTATTTGGAACCAGTCTGTTGTTCCATGTCCAGTTCTAACTGTTGCTTCCTGACCTGCATACAGATTTCTCAAGAGGCAGGTTAAGTGGTCTAGTATTCCCATCTCTTTCAGAATTCTCCACAGTTTATTGTGATCCACACAGTCAAAGGTTTTGGCATAGTCATTAAAGCAGAAATAGATGTTTTTCTGGGAGTCTCTTGCTTTTTCGATGATCCAGCAGATGTTGGCAATTTGATCTCTGGTTCCTCTGCCTTTTCTAAAACCAGCTTGAACATCAGGAAGTTCACAGTTGACATATTGTTGAAGCCTGGCTTGGAGAATTTTGAGCATTACTTTACTAGCATGTGAGATGAGTGCAACTGTGTGGTAGTTTGAGCATTCTTTGGCATTGCCTTTCTTTGGGATTGGAATGAAAACTGACCTTTTCCAGTCCTGTGGCCACTACTGAGTTTTCCAAATTTAGGTTGTATTATGTTCATTATGAAAGCACAGATGATTTTAATAAGGGAAATTATGCAACTCAATTTACAATGCAATGGTAGCAAGAGTGGATGAGGGAAAAGCAGAAGAGAGATTGTTACTGGGATCCAAGGAAGTGAGATGAGTGGCTGTGGAGAGAGAAGTGGAAGGATTCAAGAAATGTTTTGGAGGCAAAAGCAACAAAACTTGGTGATGGGCTGGGATAGGGTGGAAATGATTTGTGAACATATCAAACACACCTGCTACATTTCATGCCAAAAGCTCAGCCTCTCTGCACCAGTGCCAAATCGAATCATGAAGACAAGAGTTTGGGGTAAAGTAGAAAAGAATAGATTTATTGTTTTGCCACGTAAAGGGGGATGCAGCTGACTCCTGCTTTTGAAAACTATGTATCCCAGTCTGGGAGGGTTTGATGAGGAGTTTTATGGCAGGAGTTCAAGGGTGGGCTTGCTGACAAAATTAGGGTCATATGCAGGGCTTGCACTCTTTTACTCTCATTTAGAGTCTCCTAATCTTGAGGAGCTTCTCTAGCTCCTTTAATCTTGCCTCAGGTGGTTTCTTGGCTACTCCTCTCTTGATTAGCAACTGTTCAAAACTGTCATTTGGAACTCAGGGAAGGCCATGGAGTTTGGAGCCTTGCCTATAAGAAAGTGAAAGTAAAGTGAAAATGAAGTCGCTCAGTCGTGTCCGACTCTTTGCAACCTCATAGACTATAGCCCACTAGGCTCTTCCGTCCATGGGATTCTCCAGGCAAGAATACCGGAGTGGGCTGCCATTTCCTTCTCCAGGGGAATCTTCCCGACCCAGGGGTTGAACCCTGGTCTCCCACATTGCAGGCAGACGCTTTAACCTCTGAGCCACCAGGGAAGCTCCATGCGTATAACAAAGTGAAAGTGAAGTCGCTCAGTCGTGTCTGACTCTTTGCGAACCCATGGACGGAGGAGCCTATCAAGCTCCTCCGTCCATGGGATTTTCCAGGCAAGAGTGCTGGAGTAGATTGCCACTTCCTTCTCCAGGGGAACTTCCCAACCCAGGAATCGAACCCAGGTCTCCCACATTGCAGGCAGACACTTTACCATCTGAGCCACCAGGGAAGCTTATAATAAAAAGAGGACAAAAAGACTTCCATGCCCAGGTGCCCCACAGGGTCCTTCTCGGCTTCACATTTTGGGTTTGAGCAATACCCAGGAAAAATGCCATGTGAGCTATGCCTTGAAGAGTAAATCAGATTTTAGCTAATGGAAAAGAAAAAGAAATATACAGAGGTGTGAAGTCTTCTGGCATATTTGGAAATGCACAAATAGTATTCTGATGAGCTAGTAGAATACAGTATGTGATAGAACTGCAGGGAGATAACATAGGTTATACTTTTGTTTTTGTTTGATTATATTACATTATTGAAAGAGGTCAAAGAGAAGAGTGAAAAAGCTGGCTTAAAACTCCATCAAAAATCTAAGATCATGGAATCCAATCCCATCATGTCGTGGCAAATAGAAGGGAAAAAAGTAGAAGCAGCAACAGACTATTTTCTTGGGCTCCAAAATTACTGTGGACAGTAACTGCAGCCATGAAATTAAAAGACACTTATTCCTTGGAAGGAAAGCTATGACAAACCTAGACAAGAAGCAGAGACATCACTTTGCTGACAAAGGTCCATACAGTCAAAGCTATGGTTTTTCAGTAGTCATGCACAGATGTGAAAGTTGGCCCATAAAGAAGGCTGAGCACCAAAGAATTGTTGCTTTTGAATTGTGGTATTGGAGAAGACTCTTGAGAGTCTCTTGGACTGCAAGGAGATCAAGCAGGTCAATCCTACAAGAAATCAACCCTGAATATTGATTGGAAGAACTGTTGTTGAAGTGAAAGCTCCAATACTTTGGTCACTTGATGTGAAGAGTTGACTCAATGTAAAAGACCCTGATGATGGGAAAGATGCAGGGCAGGAGGAGAAGAGGGTAACACAGGGTGAGATGGTTGGATGGCATCACCGATTTAATGAAAATGAATTTGAGCAAACTCTGGGAGACAGTGGAGGACAGAGGAGCCTGGCGTGCTACAGTTCAGGTTTGCAAAGAGTCAGACATGACTTAGCAACTGAACAAAATAACAATAATTAAATTGTTGAGAATTCAGCTGGATCTTAGGAAGGAGGAATTAGTGACAGGGATTTAAAAATTATCTTTAGATGATAACTAAAACTTTAGACCAGATGGGACAAGCTATGGAGAATACAAAATAAGAATCCAATCAATAACTAACTTTCAGGAAGTCTCTTCATTAAAAGGATAGAAAAAAATGAGAAAGAAGCTTGACAGGCATGAAATCCATATGGATAATAAGAAGTACAAATGAAATCATAAGTAATTGTACAATTATAATTATGTATAATAATTTAGAGTATTTACTGTGTACCAAGCACTGATTTAAGGGCACATATATTAAGTCACACACACCTATATTAAGTCATTTAATTTTTATTATAATCTTGTGAGGTGGTTGCCATTATTACCTTCATTTGTTAGATGTAGAGAATGAGTCACAGACATGTCAAATTGCTTGTTTGGGGTCACCAACCTAGTAAATAGCAAAGCTGGGATTCAAAGCGTTTGTAACCTTAATCTCTATGCTACTGCCTCTTGAGACCCTGAGGTTTATCACTTCTGTCCTCCCCAGACTATGTAAAAAACACTAGCTTGATCAGTTATAAAGTTCTCAGGGATGCTTCTTAGAAATTAATCCAACCTCTAGTTTAGGTGTTAAGCATAGCAATATTCTGTAAGTTAGTTGCCTTAACATGTGTTAATTAATGATCCCATACTCTTCACAACACAGTCTTTTAAATAAACAAATCTAATTTATAAATAGTGCAAGATTTAACTAAAGCAGAGATCATTAAAATATTGTGAATATAAAGTACTGGTTCTCTTCATTAATGAATGGCATTAAGTCCAACAAACAACCTGAACGTGGCAGATTAACTCTAAAAACTTTAACTTTATAATCGTTATAAAAGAATTTCAATAATATAGACAATAAAATAGGTATCAAAATTTTTCTAATTATAAAAAGCAGAAACAATAAATAAGTTCGTAGAAATGAAGTATTAATTTTTTGCAATTGCTTTCTTACTGGTTAAAGTTTAATAAAAGTAGAAGTACAATGATAAAAACCTTAAAAATAAGACTAATTCTAAACTGGGAACAATTGTGCCCACTTGTCTCTGGCCAAGGGATGTTCGGTAATATCTGGAGACATTTTTGGTTTGTAACAACTGGGGGTGGGTAGTGCTGCGAGCATCTAGTTGGTAGAGACCAGGAATGCTGATAGACATCTCACACTGCACGGGACAGCTCTACCCCAACAGAATATCCTGGTCCCAAACCTCAGCAGCGCCAAGTCTGAGACACCCTGCTACAGAAACAGTATCTATGCCAACAGTAGTCGAATCAGAAACTTTAAGACAGAATTCAGTATACATTTGAACACAGAAATGAAAAAGATTCTATTCTAAAATTTAGGGGTAGAATCAACTTAATATTGGTCTTAATGATGTTCAATAAATGCCATATCATTTCTTGCTACCATTATTAGCTCCTTGTTATTTTGCTTATAAGACTGATGGCACTCTTTTTCAAAATCTCTATACTTAGTACTTTGACTCTGCTCTTCATACTTGAAATCATTTTTATGGAACATACCAGAAGGGATACTAAGCTACACATTTTAAAGAATTTAAAGTGGGAACTGATAAATACTGGCATTTCATTCAGTAACTGCTAGAATGCAAAGAATGGACTAGGCATATTAACTGATGTTTCTTTCTGTCCAAATTTCCTCTGTCACCATGTCTGAAGGAAAAGGCCCTCTTAACAGACTTTGACTGTTTAATTTTAAACTAGGGAAAACTTTTATGACTGAGGGATAAACCCACAAAACTGGAGTTCATACAGGAAGCCTTTACACTATGAACTATAATGATACCAGTAGGCATTACCATTTTTAAAAGTGTAAAAAAATCAATGAGCAGACTGTCATTACAGAAACTCATTCTGTATCAAACATATCACCCAAGAGATTGATATTTCATGCTTATAAAACTTAACATAAAATTAAATTGCAAATATTTTCCCACAATCTACTAAAATTATGGCCTAAGGCAATACACTGCTAATATGAAGCATTTGTTCAGCTCTAGTGGACATATTTCCTATATGACTTATGTGAAAGAAGGCTTCATTTGCCTCTTCACAGATTCAGTAGTGAGGTTTCTGTTTCTTACATGAAACCTAGAAAGTATAGGAAGCTCTTTAAAATTAAGCCAGCAAATGTTAACACTGAATTATTAAGAAATAACAATGAAATTAATAAACCGGGGAGAAGTACTCCTTTGGTATATAACTATGTCATTTCAGACCTCAGCCATTCTTTCATTATCCAAATACATAGAAAACATCTAAATATTCCATAGAGAAAATATATTTTCAATCTTTAGGCACAAAACCAGAAGCACAGATTTCAATTCAAGTAGACTGTAATTTTTTTCCCCTGAAATCTAGAAGAACTAAAAAGATAATTTCAGTCATTTCACTCCAAAAACTTAGGGATAATAGAAAAAAGAGGAGTTGTGGAAATGATTCTACATTTTATCTTTTAGGATATGAATAACTCAAGAGTTCTTGATGAATAGGAAAAGATAAGACTGATTTCAATATTATCAACCTGATACAATTTAAAACTTATGTGTTTTTAACCAGTAAAGCATTTGCTTATTAACATATTTCAGAATACACATAGAAAGAAATATATCTTAAATGATCTTGAAATAATTATACATTTGGCTTTATGTTGAAATCTACTTGACACCTTGAAAAATTACCAGACTTTATATCAAAGTATAATAGGCAATTCTTACCTTAAGCATTCAGCATCATTTTGAGGTTTTTCATTGATTTTTATTTTTTCTGCCTCTAGATATTTAGTAGTACAAATTGCTCCATTTTTTTTATCTTCAAAACCTAAACAATTAAGACAATTCTTATACTCTTAAAAAATTAAATACAAAGGTTATCTTTCTTCATTCATAAGAACAATGCTCTAAATTTTGGTGTTTCATGTAAAATACATGTACTAATGATTTTTATTTTTCTACTTTAATGTAGCAATTAAAGACACAAAAAAGATCTTAAAAAATTTATGAAATTAAAAATACCAGATTCAACACTTATCAATTTAGTGCTTTACCTATTCCTTTTTCACATCAACAAAATTCCCTTTTTACATCACCTCTATTTCAACGAGTAAATACATTTTGAAAGAATAATATTAACCTATAATAGAGAAGACTCTTGTGAGCCTCTTGGACTACAAGATCAAACCAGTCAATCCTAAAAAATCAACCCTGAATATTCACTGGAATGACTGATGCTGAAGATGAAACTTCAATACTTTGGCCACCTGATATGAACTGACTCATTGGAAAAGACCCTGATGCTGGGAAAGACTGAAGGCAAAAGGAGAAGAGGGCAGCAGAGGATGAGATAGATAGATAGCATCACTGGCTCAAAGAACATGAATTGAGTGAACTCCAGGAGACAGCGAAGGATAGGAGGGCTTAGTGTGCTACAGTCCATGGGGTCACAAAGAGTCGACACAACAACTTAGCAACTGAACAACAAATGATAGATATATAACTATATTCATCAGGAAAGACTCATATATGAATACCTTTAAGCTTTCTCTGCAAAGTAAATAATTCTTGTATTAATTCACTCTTTTGTCTCTGAAGTTCATTTAACAGGTCACTATCATGTTCCATTGACTTCATTTCTAGAAATAAATATGCAAAAAAACCACACAAAACATATTTTAACTATTTTGGCTTTGCCTAATGTCTGTCAAGAATGATTAACTTTTTCTTGTGTAGTAAAAATGTAAGCAATGTAGGGTCAATATACTTTTGGGAGTACTGCTTAACTATTAGATATTCCAATCCATCAGCTTGGGATGACTTTCCATTTATTTAGGTCTCCTTTAATTTCTTTCAACAATGTTTTTGTAGTTTTTGTATACAAGTCTTAAACTTTTGTTAAAGTGTTTTACTCTTTTTTATTGCAAATTGAATGTTAATTTACAAATTGTCCATTTGGCTTGTGTATATCGATCTAATAACCTGTCACCTTGCTGAACTTGTTTATTAGTTTAAATAGTTTTCCTTTGGATTCCTTAAGATTTCTATACACAAGATCATGCTATGTTCAAATAGAGAAAGTTTTACTACTTCATTTCCAATCTAGATGTCTTGTATTTCTTTTTCTTGCCTGATTGCCCAGGCTAAAATCTCTAGTAAAATGCTGGATACAAGTACTAGGATTTGGATGAATATCTTCATCTTTTCCTCATTTTAGATGAGAAATTCTCATTCTTTCATCATAAATAATATTCACCATGGTTTTTCAAAGATACTCTTCATCAGGTTGAGAATGGTCCCTTTTACGTCTAGGTTATTGATTGTGTTTATCATGAAAGGGTGTTGGATCTTGCCAAATGATTTTTCGAATTTTTATTATTTTATATCTTTTATTTATCTCTATTATATTCATGGTCTTGAATATTTTTATAATATCAATTTTAAAAGTCTTTCTCTGTGAATTTCATTATGTCTGTGATTTCTGGAGATGTTTCTGCTGATCTAATTTCCTTTTCGGTATGAGATACAATTTCTTTTTCACAGATATAGTGATTTTTGGTTGGATACTAGACATTTTGTTTACTATTCTGTTGATGTTTGAATTTTGCTCTCTTCCCCTCAAGCATGTTGATACCTGCTATTTAGCATGCAGTTAGGTAACATAATTAGGTTCAAACTGTGCTTTTAAGATTTAGAGTGTGTCCAGACTAGCCTTAGGTCGAAGGCTAATTGAATCCTACTATTAAGGCAGGATTCTTCTGTTTAATGAGCTCTTTCTATTCTTAAAGGATGGAACATGAATGTCTCCCAGTCCTGGGTGAGCTCACAGAATTGTTGACCTTATGATTCCCCAGCAGTTTTCTTTATTCAGTCTAGCAGATTTTCCCCCGTGTATGCAAAGAATAATATATAGCCAAAGACTCAAAGCAACCTCTATGTAGATTTCTGGAGGTTTTGTCTGCAGTTCTTTCCTCTCAGTATGTTGTCCTGAAAATTTCAGCTAACTCAGCCTCCCTGAACTCCAGCTTGTATCCTCGACTCAATCAGGCCACTATGTTTTATTTAAGTTCCCTCTCTCACTCCTGTTGTCAAAAAACTCTAATATATATATATGAACGTCCCAGATGTATGCCTATAAGATGTATGCTTATATGTATGACTTAAGAACCTCTGTCCTATACTCTCTACCCAAAGCAACTTATCTCTGAGGGCCTCATTTCCTTCATCTATGAAATTAAGCTAAATTAAAAAGTATAATCCTTATATTTTAAGGGTTTAATTATGATCCAGGTAGCATTCTATGTAATTAAATATTATTTCATGAGTACTTACAACAATCTTGTTAAGGTCATTATCATTATCCTCCATCTTCATAGATGAAGAAACTGAAGCAAATAAAACTTAAGCATCTTGTCCCAAATCACATATTACTCTCTGCTGGTTCTCTTGCCCTCTTTGACATCTCTGTCTCATTATTCTCTTTCTTTCCTTAAATGCTAGGCTTTTCCATTTTCTGCCTTTGGTCTTTGCTACCCCTCTATGTTCCCTCTACATGTTCCCTTTGAATTATGTTAACAACTTCTCTGAAATCCCACACCTAATGTTCTAGCTTGATTTCTTGTATCAGTTTCACAAACAATTTCAACCTGCTACTTGGGCACTTCTACCTGTTTATCCCATAGACATCTCCAACTAAAAACATTGAAACAAAACTTAATTTTTTGCCCAGAAAAGGCTATAGTTCACCTCCATCTCTGCTCTTCCTCCTGGTACCATATTCTACCCAATCTCTGAAGTATGAAAACTGTGGTTCATGCTTGACTTTCTTTATATCTGTTTAGTCAGTGAAATATCTGTCATTCTTCCTAAAAATCTCTTTGTCTTCTCCTCTCTTTGGTAACTTCTATTTTTTTAATAATTTTATTTATTGATGGCTGTACTGGGTCTTCACTGTTGTGCAGGGTTTTCTCTAGTTACAGTGAGCAGGTGCTACTCTTAGTTGCTGTGGGCAGGGTTTTCATTGTGGTGGCTTCTCTTTCTGCACAGTACAAGCTCTAGGTCATGTGGGCTTCAGTAGTTGAGGCTCATGGGCTCACCAGCTACAGAACAAGGCTTAGCTGCTCTGCTGCATATGGGATTCTCCCTGGCCAGCGATCAAGCCCGTGTCTCTCGCATTGACAGATGGATTCTTCATCACTAGCCTCTTTGATAATTTCTTTAGTTCAGGATCTTACTACAGACTGCAATTACCTGCATACTAATGTTTCTAAAATGGAACTCTCCCTACCCCATTGTTTAACAGTGTTTCCTAAACTGTACTGATGGTAGAATAAAGATCACAGCAACAATATCACCTATATAGTTTCTATCACAATGTACTATGAACATCTGCCTATATATTTCATCCCCCCACATTTTAGTTTTATACCTCCAGGACCTAGAAAGGTGCCTAATATATAACAGATAGTAAACAGAATTTGGTTATTAAATAAAAGACCAATGATCATGTCACACCTACTTCTAAAGAGCTTGAGACAGCTCACAGTAAAGGAAACATACAATTAAGATAAAAGTAAAAGAATAGCAATGCAATAACCCAATTTACTTATGAAAATGTAAAGTTTTTAGAAAATTCATTAAGTCAAAATAAGTTATCTTCATTAATGCCAGATAAAGGAGGTGGTACAATGTTTTCATACCCATTTTAAGAATGTTTGCCTGGTTTTCCAAGTCAGATATTTGAATCTTGACATTTTCTTTCATCAGAAGCTCTCGTTTCTTTGTTAAATCAAATTCATTATTGAAGTCTGTAATTTCCTTAATAAACTTTTCTTCCTCCTCTGTAACTCTTCTTTTTGTAGCCTCCTGAAAAATGGAAACAAAGGACCAAATATAGGTGTTAACTGCAACAATATTCTTCTCTAATGATTAAAATTCAATCATTTGGAAATACTGAGAACAAAACAGAAAATTATATTCCTGGTACTAAAATGTTATATTCCTCCAGCAATATCAATTTAAAAACTGAGGTTATTACATGATAACAACCAACTATTTTCATGTGACAGATTTATCCTTAATATTTTAGGAGAATTATTGAGGTAGAAATTTTACCACCCATCATTATGTATGTGTCTGTTTATGTATTAAACTTACAGGCATATATGCCACTTTGTCATTGCAAAATTGGTGGTAAAATAACTAAATGATCAAAGCTGAAAATCTATACTCAGAGGAATTACATTGCAACTGGATGGCAAAAGAATTAAATGACCAAAGTTGAAAATGTAGATAGTAATTCCTTTGAGTGTAAATTCCAAGAAAATCTTTTAAAATGTAGACAAGGTAAAATTACATGATCATTTCAAATACAGTTCTAAATAACAGTTTAAATTTCATAAAATGTCAACATGAAGTAGAAAGAAATAAGAATTTCCAGAAACTTTAAACAATGCTAGAACCTAAACTTTTAGACAATGGTAGAACCTAAACATTACTGTGTTTTCCAATTTTTTTCCAAGAAACATAACTAATTAAGAGCTACAGCTGGAAACTTGCCATGCCATTCATAACCATTTGGTGGTTGATTCTGGCTCTGGATATATATTTTTAACAGTTTAAAATGTATTTTTTCAAAAAGTCAATTAGTTATAGATTATATTCCTAAGCTGTTCTTGTCATTTAAAGCTACTGAGTCTATTTGCTGTGATTTATGATTTAAAAAAATAAACAAAATCTATCTTTGCACCCACATCCATTAATTTGCCCCAAGTTGAACCTCTGTGCCTTTCAAAAGCATTAAAACCAAGATCATGAAGCCTGAGCAATTCAACTCAGTTTCAATGTTTCTTGTATGCTTATTACAATAGCAAATAATTTCTATAGTGCATCCTGACAATTCTTTCAAAGAATATTACTCTACCAATTGGTTTAAAATAGCACTTAATCATTTTCCATATCTCAAGAGGACTACTTGCCAATATGCGTTGGATGATTTTTCTAAACATATATCTAAAGCATATTTTTATACAAATTTTTGATACAATTAGTAAAATGAACTTTTCCAAGTGGCTGGAGACGTACAAAGGTTTGGAGAAGCATATTCCTTCGGTTTGTAATTTCATTGCACTGTCTTTCTAAGGCATTTTCATGCGTTTTCAAAAGCTGTAAGAGGAAGGCTTTTTCAGAAAACTGCTGAACCTTTAAAGCAAAAAAAAAAAAGGAATCAGAATGAAACAATTAGACATTTCAGGGTATCTAAGAATAGATCTGTATAGTATAAAAAATTTTATATCAACCTTTAAAATGAAAAATAAAATTCACATTAAACATCTTTCTTTATATGCTCTATCTTAAATTATTTTATAAGTGCTTTATAATTTTTATAATCTCTTCCTCTAATAAAACTATAGGCACATCAAGGGCAGAGAATGCATTTGCTTTTTCCTAATATCTAGTACATTTGGTAGCTTAGGTACTAAAGCTTTTTGATGACACACACTGAAATCCACTTCAAGACAGCTTGTTTTAAAGAACAAGTTTTTAGTCTTATTACTAGAAAATATGATGGAGAAATCATGTATACAATATGACTAGTAAAATAATGAGATCAAATCTACAAACCACAGGCAAAAATCCACTCCCATGACTATACTTATACCCAATAAAACACAAATCTGCTAAAGTTCTCAAATGGATTTTGATAACTCATTTTTTATTTTAGTACCTCAATTGGTTCTAACTAGCAAAAGATATAATAAACATTAATACTAGATATGTAACTGTTCTTTCATTTGAGCTATGAAGAATAGCATCTCTTGAGACCATGAACATTGAAGTGAAAGTCAGGAAGCTTTAACATGTGAAAGCTGAAAGTGATGCCAGACTGGAAGCAATCCTTCCGCTACATTCAGTGCTGGCCCTCATAAGAAGCGTCACTTCAAGTTTGGGGATGTTCCCATCTTCAAAGAGAAAAGAAAAAGGAAATAAATCTGAACTTAAATTGCAAAAAGCAAGATTTATGTTAGCTATAAGAGCTTCTTCAAGGTGAGAGACGGGTTGTGAAATCTCTGTCCCAGAAGATATTGACTAGTAAAGAGCGTAGGAATATTCTGGTCTAGACCCAAAGGGCTGGCCTAAAAGACATTTTGGAATGATATGGCTAAAAAGCCCTACAAATACTGGCATTAAAAAAAGCAGCTAAAATAAAACAGAAAATATGATCTTACATTTATATAATATAGCACATCTGCCCATACCTTCAGCACTTAGTGCTGATTTCATCAACTCTATCATCAATAAAGAAAGATTAGAAAGGTGCAACTTACATGACCAAAGGGATTCAGAAAATACTTTCAAAATTGGGGGAGGGGGTGAATGGGGCAGTATTTTACTGTCTGAGAAGACAGAAATTAGAAAACATGTCTTGATCTATAAAATCATATACAAAGTGGTAACAATGGTAAGCAAAGCTATGATCATGAATTCTATCACATTTATTTCAAATAAAAAATAGTTTTAAGCTATTTAATATATATTACATAAATGAGAGTAAAATGAGTTCCAAAGTCATTAATACCTTAACAAAAGTTATATAATTAAATAGGGGAAAACCCAGGACTAAAATTCAGTTCTTCTGAGTTTATTGCTTCTAAACCATTGTCCTATTATGGAAATACTAGAACTACTTCACAGTAATATACTGTTGGAACTAAAATAGGACTTTAGTCTCTGACAACAGTGTAAGTTGAAAGTATACAGGATAAGAGACAGAAAAATTACCAAACACTAGGTCTATCAGAACTCACTGAGAAAAAATTGCTTACAGTATACTCTTAACTCTCAGAGTTGCAATTATGAACAAGAACCATGAATGCCAACAAAAATGCTTTGAGACCAAACATCAGGCTGGATAAATTTTGGGTTAATTCAATTAGGTATTTTATGTAATATGCCTTTCAGAATCAAAATTCCTAAATTCTGATTCTGCTTCTACCACTATCTGTAGTCAAATCTGCAATGAAAACCAAAAATGGAGAAAATATTATTTATTAAACTAAGAAGTTTAAAGTAAGACAAACAAATTTATTACTCAGATTCAGAAAAGCCTTATGTTAAGGGCCCAGAAGTTAAGGTGTGCTATTACAGCTATCACTAAGACCTAAAATCATCACTGAACTCATGTCTTCTTTCTTAAAAGGGAAAATAATAATTAAAGAAAGATATTAGACATACTGTCATTTAATTGGAATGAAAAAAATGAAATCTAAATACATCAAATGAAAATTATACAACTATTTAAAAGATCTGTAAGAAAGGTATAGCTGAAATTTTTCTCTTCCCTAAAATTCTATGTAAATTATCCACTTTAAGGTCTTTTACTTCTTTGCTTTAACTCATTATTGGTGTACTCTTCATTCTTACTTTGTTTTACACTCTATCTTCTCATACATTTTCCTCTTTTAATCAAGACCTAAAAAGTCCCAGAGAATCAATTACTACAGAAAGATTACAGTAACATTAATTTTTAAATTTACTTAGGATCTGTGATGAAAACATTTAATGCATAATAGAATTGGCAAGTAGGGAAAAGAGGGCAATAGAAGAAAGAAGCAAGACTTTGGAGCAGCTCAAGTTAGGAAGGTTAAGGAAGAACAGGTGCCTATGATATGCTGACTCACAAGCTGAGGATGGCAATAAGTTATGGTTGTGGGAACTACATGGGGTCTAATGTTATCACGCTTTCTATTTTATTGTAACTAAGGGGTCAAATGCTTCAGGATCCATCCAGTTCCATCTACCAAGTATAAATTATTAATTGTACTACTAAAAAAGCTTTTCAAGACCACCTATTTGTGGAATGTGTTTCTCGCTGTTCCTTTTGTTCTTCCTGTTGTCACAACTCATTTCTTATTTTTCTTATTTCTTATTCTTCTGACTTTTTAAAACCGTATTTACTTCTGTATAAATATTCCAAATATAACCCTGAAGATACTGATAGGGTCACAAGATGAGGTCATTTCACAGAATAAATCATCATTAGAGATTTCTCTGATCTTTCTTCTGTTCCAAAAGTATGCATAGGAATCAGAATTGGAAAGATACTAAAAGAGATTCAAAGTTGTAATTTAAAAGATATTTTTGAACTTATCTCTGAGTCAAGTTTGAATTGAGGCACTATCTTACACTCATAGTAGCCTGGACATCTATGATAAAAGCAAAGAAACAAACAAACAAAAAGACTTACTTACAAAAAGAAACTACTGGCTATATCCGCTACATTACCCAGGGATCTCAAGGGGCTACAAACAATAAAAAGAAAGGGGTGGAAGGTTCAAATTTCTCTTTCTCATCTTGTTCCTTCCTCTGACTACAAACAAAATGAAAATATCTGTGTGCAGCTGTAAAATTATATTCTAGAATCAAAGAGCCAAGCTTTGTCAGAAAATATTGCTGTTTTGAAAAAGTTTATAACAGTGCCAACACTCTGGTTAATTTTACCTTTTCAGCAATAAACATTTTGCTTGTTTCTTCCCCTGTCTTATTTCTCCTGGGATATTTGAGCTGTCAATAGAGTTTGTAGCTTTCCCAATGAGTTGACTTATCTGGTCAACTAGGTCAGTTTTCAGCATAGGCTTTATCTGGGACTCTTCACTACTCTTGCCACTTGGATACCCCTAGGTATTTTTCCACCAAAATAACTTGAAAATTGAGAATGACTGAGGATGTGAAATTAGTGTTTGGGTTCCAGTAAATAAAGAATTTTGAGTGATGCTCAAAATTCTCCAAGTCAGGCTTCAACAGTACGTGAACTGTGAATTTTCACATGTTCAAGCTGGTCTTAAAAAGGCAGAGGAACCAGACATCAAATTGCGAACATCCACGGGATCATTGAAAAAGCAAGAGAGTCCCAGAAAAACATCTAGTTCTGCTTTACTGACTATGCCAAAGCTTTTCACTGTGTGGATCACACTAAACTGTGGAAAATTCTTAAAGAGATGGGAATACCAGACCACCTGACCTGCCTTTTGAGAAATCTGTATGCAGGTCACGAAGCAACAGTTAGAACTGGTCATGGAACAACAGACTGGTTCCAAATAGGAAAAGAAGTACGTCAAGGCTGTATATTGTCACCCTGCTTATTTAACTTATATGTAGAGTACATCATGAGAAACGCTGAGCTGGAAGAAGCACGAGCTGGAATCAAGATTGCCAGGAAAAATATCAATAACCTCAGATATGCAGATACCACCACCCTTATGGCAGAAAGTGAAGAAGAACTAAACACTCTCTTGATGAAAGTGAAAGAAGGGAGTGAACAAGTAGGCTTAAAGCTCAACACTCAGAAAACTAAGATCATGGCATCTCGTCCCATCACTTCATGGGAAAGAGATGAGGAAATGAGAGACTATTTTGGGGGGCTCCAGAATCACTACAGACGGTGACTGCAGCCATGAAATTAAAAGATGCTTACTCCTTGGAAGGAAAGTAATGACCAACCTAGATAGCATATTCAAAAGCAGAGACATTACTTTGCCAACAAAGGTCCGTCTAGTCAAGGCTATGGTTTTTCCAGTAGTCATGTATGGGTGTGAGAGTTGTACTATAAAGAAAGCTGAGCACCAAAGAATTGATGCTTTTGAACTGTGGTGTTGGAGAATACTCTTGAGAGTCCGTTGGACAGCAAGAGTATCCAACCAGTCCATCCTAAAGGAGATCAGTCCTGGGTGTTCATTGGAAGGACTGATGTTGAAGCTGAAACTCCAATACTTTGGCCACCTGATGCAAAGAGCTGAGTCATCTGAAAAGGCCCTGATGCTGGGAAAGATTGAAGGTAGGAGGAGAAGGGGATGACAGAGGATAAGATGGTTGGATGGCATCACCAACTCAATGGACATGAGTTTGAGAAAACTCCGGAAGTTGGTGATGGACAGGGAGGCCTAGCATGCTGCAGTTCATGGGGTTGCAAAGAGTCAGACACAACTGAGCAACTGAACTGAACTGATTCCCGCTATAATCTTATCTTCTACCAGTCTCTTCTTCAATCAGTCCTCTCTAGCAACAGTGGTCTCCTTGTTATTCTCCAAACATCCAGCCACACTCTGTCCTCAAGGCCTTTGAACTGGCTATTCTCTGCCTAGAAATCTCTTTTCCAGACTCCTCATGGTTCATTCCTTCATTTCAGTCAAGTCTTGGCTCATCTCTCCTCTTTTCACTAAAGATTATAAGGATGCCTGATAAGACCACTGCTGTGTAGGTTTGTTCTGCAAGAGATATGATGATTCAAAAACCTGGCACACAGTTCTCTTTTTTTTCATTTCTTTGAGCAAATATGATTATGGTATACTTAGTAAATCCAAGACACTGCTAGAAATAATGAAGCGTTCAGTAAAAAGGCTAGTAATAGTATTTTTTCTATTTACCAACAACAAGTAGAAAAAAAAAGGAAAAGATCCCATTTACAACAGCAAAAACAAAATAAATAAAACCAAATGAAAACTTAACAAGAAGTATCTGAGACCTATATGAAAAAGCCAATACTGAGGAACATAAAAGAAAGTATAAATAAATAGAAAGATACATTGTATTCGTGAATGTGAAAATTCATAGTTGTAAACATATCAGTTCTCCCCATATAAACTGAGTATAATCTTAATTAAAACTGCAATACATTTGTTGGATCTTGATCAAATGATCTCAAATTCATTTTGGAAAACAAACAAACAAACAAACAAAGAAATCAGGAAAATTCTAAAGAAGAAATTGTTCTTCCAGAGCATCAGAGGTATTGTAAAGCTAATTTAAGTGAATGTGATACTGGTGACAAAACAAATAGATTAGCAGAGTTATACAGCATGTATTAGAACAGACACAAATACACAGTTTCACACAAAAACATAAGCTGGTATATATATAACATATATATATAACTACACCATAAAGATGGTGTTTCCAGTCAATGAGAAACACGTGACATTTACCCAAGAGAAAAACAGGCAATCATTTTTATTTTTGATTAAGAAAAAAACTTGTAAAAGTACTTGAAAAAGACATTGCTTAAACAATGAACTTCAGAAACAAACAAAAGGCTTAACATTTCTAGTAACACAAGATTCTAAATTTTGATTTTAAAAAGTTACAAATAATAAAATTTGCAACAAATGACAAAGAAAGAGTTAATATCTATTGCATATAAAAAGCTAGAATTCAGTGAGAAAAAGACAAAAAAGGATATTATTAAGCAATACACAAAGTAACTATAAACAATCCTAACAAATGAAAATATAAGTAACCTAAAACGTTCAAATTAAAACCATAAAAGCTGTCACTGTTGACACATTTGTAAAAAAATCAATCATTTCTATTGGACAAATAGTGAAATTGTGGAAATACAATCTGGAACTTTTCTGAGGACAATTTGGAAATTAACAAAAGCCTTAAGAATACAGTTGACCCTCCCTTGGACAACACAAGGGTTGGGGGACTGATTCTCGGTACAGTAAAAAATCTACGTATAATTCATAGTTAGATCTCCATAACCACATTCAATCAGATCATGCAGTACTGCAGGGTTTATTTAAAAGAAATCTTCATGTAAGCGTACTTATGCAGTTCAAAACTATGTTGTTCAAGGATCAACTGTATCTACCAATTTGATTTCTAGGACTTTACCCCCAAAAATAAGTGCACAAGGATGTATGTATAAAAGTATCATCACACTGATATTAATAATCACATTATAAATAGAAACTCAGTTACATAAAATATATCATAGCCATTTAAGGAAACTATGCTACCATTAAAAATTGTTTACTTAGATATACATTTACTGATATATCCAAAGCATAGTAAATGGAGAAAAAGGCAAAGAAGAAAGCGAACAATATACCCAATTGCTGCAGAGTTTCAGAGAATAGCAAGGAGAGATAAGAAAGCCATCTGAAGTGGAAAATGCAAAAAAAAAAAAAAAGAGAGAGAGAGAGAAACAATAGAATGAGAAAGGCTAGCAAGCTCTTCAAGAAAATAAGAGATACCAAGGGAATACTTCATGGAAAGATGGGCACAATAAAGGACAGAAATGATAAGGACCTAACATAAGCAGAAGAGATTAAGAAGAGGTGGCAAGAATACACAGAAGAATTGTACAAAAAGATCTTAATGACCCAGAAAACCATGATGGTGTGATCACTCACCTAGAGCCAGACATCCTGGAGTCCAAAATCAAGTGGGCCTTAGAAAGCATTGTTATGAACAAAACTAGAGGAGGTGATGGAATTCCAATTGACCTATTTCAAATATGAAAAGATGATGCTGTTTAAGTGCTGCACTCAATATGCCAGCAAATTTGGAAAACTCAGCAGTGGCCACAGGACTGGAAAAGGTCAGTTTTCATTCCAATTCCAAAGAAAGGCAATGTCAAAGAATGTTCAAACCAGCACACAACTGTGCTCATTTCACATGCTATTGAGGTAATGCTCAAAATTCAAGCTAGGCTTCAATAGTACCTGAATTGAGAACTTCCAGATGTATAAACTGGATTTAGAAAAGGCAGAGGAACCAGAGATCAAACTGCCAACATCCACTGAGTCACAGAAAAAGAAAGAGAATTTCAGAAAAACATCTGCTTCATTGACTATGCTAAAGCCTTTGTGTGGATCACAACAAACTGTGAAAAATTCTTAAAAAGATGGGAATATCAGGCCACCTGGTTTGGAGCACACCAAAAAAGATGTCCCATGTCTAAAGACAAAGAACAAACCTCAGTGAGATGGTAGGACGTGCACAATCATGATAAAATCAAATTCCATACCTGCCAGGTGGGTGTTCCACAAACTGGAGAACAATAATACCAAAGAAGTTTTCCCACAGTTGTGAAGGTTCTGAGCCCCATGTCAGGTTTCCCAACCTGGGGATCTGACAGCGACTGGGAAATCCCAAGGAATCTGACCTTGAAGGCCAGTGGGATTTGATTATAGGACTTCCACTAGACTGGGGAAAACAGAGACTGCAGTCTTGCAGGGCACACAAAAAAATCCTACACACACCAACACCAGAGGAAGGGAGCAGTGACCTCACGGGAGACTGAACCAAAACTACCTGCTAGCGTTGGAGGGTCTCCTGTGGAAGTGTGAGTTGGCAGTGGCTTAACACAGGATAGGGGTACTGGCAGCAGCAGTCCTAGAAGGTCCCCCTTGGCATAAACCCTCTTGGAGGTCAGCATTAACCCTACCAGAAAGCCCACAGACCCCAGGGCTGAGTCACCTCAGGCCAGACAACTAACAAGGAGGGAACAAAACCCCACTCATTAGCAGATAATTAGATTAAAGCTTTACTGAGCAACGTGCTGCCCACTAGATCAAGACCTAGTTTTTTCCATCCTGTCCCTCCCATCAAGAAACTTACAGAAGCCTCTTAGCCTCATCCACCAGAGGGAGACAGAAGAATCATGAAGAACCACAATCCCAGAGCAGCTAAAACTAAAACCACATTACAGAAAGCTAATCAGGATGAAAACGCAGAGAGTTATGTCCCAGATGAAGGGACAATATAAAACCCTAGAAAAACAACTAAATGAACTGGAGATAGCAATCTTTCAGAAAAAGAATTCAGAATAGTAATAGTGAAGATAATCCAGGACCTTGGAAACAGAATAGAGAAGATCCAAGAAATGTTTACCAAAGACCTAGAAGAACTAAAGAACAAACAAACAGAGATGAACAATACACTAGAAGGAATCAATAACAGAGTAACTAAGGCAGAAGAACAGACAAGTGACCTGGAGGACAGGATGGTGGAAATCACTACCCCAGAACAGAATATAGAAAAACGAATGAAAAACAAAAACAAAAAACTGAAGACAGCCTAAAAGACCTCTGGAACAACACTAAATGTACCAACATTTGCTTTTTAGGGGCCCTAGAAGGAGAGGACAGAGAGAGAAAGGACCTGAGAAAATATCTGAAGCAATAATAGCTGAAAACTTCCCAAAGGTGGGAAAGGAAATAGTCAGCCAAGTTTGGGAAGCACAGAGAGTCCCAGACAGGATAAACTCGAGGAGGAACACCCCAAGACACATAGTAGCAAACTGACAAAACCTAAGTTCAGTTCACTTCAGTGGCTCAGTCCTGTCTGACTCTTTGCGACCCCATGAACCCCAGCACGCCAGGCTTCCCTGTCCATCACCAACTCCTGGAGTCCAGCCAAACCCATGTCCATCAAGTCAATGATGCCATCCAACCATCTCATCCTCTGTTGTCCCCTTCTCCTCCTCCCCCTCAATCTTTCCTAGTATCAGAGTCTTTTCAAACGACTCAGCTCTTCACGTCAGGTGGCGAAAGTATTGGAGTTTCAGCCTCAACATCAGTCTTTCCGATGAACACCCAGGACTGATCTCCTTTAGGATGGACTGGTTGGATTTCCTTGCAGTCTAAGGGACTCTCAAGAGTCTTCTCCCACGCCACAGTTCAAAAGCATCAATTCTTTGGTGCTCAGCTTTCTTTATAGTCCAACTCTCATATCCATACATGACTACTGGAAAAACCACAGCCTTGATTAGATGGACCTTTGTTGACAAAGTAAATGTCTCTGCTTTTAATATGCTATCTAGGTTGGTCATAACTTTCCTTCCAAGGAGTAAGTGTCTTTTAATTTCATAGCTGCAATCACCATCTGCAGTGATTTTGGAGCCCAGAAAAATAAAGTCTGCCACTGTTTCCCCATCTACTTGCCATGAAGTGAAGGGACCAGATGCCATGATCTTCGTTTTCTGAATGTTGAGCTTTAAGCCAACTTTTTCACTCTCCTCTTTCACTTTCATCAAGAGGCTCTTTATTTCTTCACTTTCTGCCATAAGGATGGTGTCATCTACATATATGAGGTTATTGATATTTCTCCCAGCAATTTTAATTTCAGCTTGTGCTTCCTCCAACTCAGCATTTCTCATAATGTACTCTGCATATAAGTTAAATAAGCAGGGTGACAATATACAGACTTGACATACTCCTTTTCCTATCTGGAACCAGTCTGTTGTTCCATGTCCATTTCTAACTGTTGCTTCCTGACCTGCATACAGGTTTCTCAGGAGGCAGGCCAGGTGGTCTGGTATGCCCATCTCTTTCAGAATTTTCCACAGTTTAGTGTGATCCACACAGTCAAAGGCTTTGGCATAGTCAATAAAGGAGAAATAGATGTTTTTCTGGAACTCTCTTGCTTTTTCAAAAACTAAAGACAAAGATAAAATATTTAAATCAGCAAGGGAAAAGCAACAAATAGCACCCAAGGGAACTCCAGTCAGGTTATCAGCTGGTTTTCAACAGAAATTCTACAAGCCAAAAGGAAACAGCATGATATATTTAAAGTGATGAAAGGAAAGAACATACAACCAAGAATACTCTACCCAGCAAGACTCTCATTCATATTTGATGGAGAAATCAAAGGCTTTCCAGACAAGCAAAAGTCAAGAGAATTCAGCAGCACCAAACCAGGTTTGGCCTTCCTAGGTTGTGCTAGTGGCAAAAAAAAAAAAAAACACCTACCAATGAAGGAGACCTAAGAGACATGAGTTCAGTCCCTGGGTTGGGAAGATCCCCTGATGGAAGGCATGGCAACCCACTCCAGTTTCCTGACTGGAGAATCCCATGGACAGGGAGAGGAACCTGGTGGGCTTCGGTCCATAGGATAGCAAAGAGTTGGACACGACTCTTAACACGCACGCAAATCAGCTTTACAACAAATGCTAAAGAAACATCTCTACTCAGGAAACACTAGAGAAGGGAAAGACCTACAAAAAGTAAACCCAGAACAAATAAGAAAATGGCAATAGTATCATACATATTGATAATTACTTTAAATGTAGATGGATTAAAACGCACTAACCAAAAGACATAGACTGGCTAGGTGGATAAAAACATGTGCATGTATGCATTTCCACTTACCACATCACTTTCCTTGACCCCACAAATTGTATGTAATTATTTTATACTGTTAGGTTAATGTTCCCATTATGGCTTACAACTGTAATTATTTTATTTTTTGTCTGACTATTGATTGTGAAAACTGATAAACATATTTTACTACTATGATTATGTAACTATACTCACTTAATGCCATTGTATTATAACTAGTCAATGGAAAATTAACAGAATTCTTTATCACCAAATCTATATAATTTAATAGAAAAACCTATAATCACTTTTTAAAAATCCAGATGCACATCAGAATTATCTTGGTATTTTTTGAAAAATACAAATGCCCAGGTATTGCTTTTTTTCTCCAAAGCTCCAGATATGTTTCTAATGAGCAGCCATGATTAAAAGCAACTGGACTATATGATGATCTTTTACTTTATCTAGGTTGTTTCACTTTTTCTATTTCATATTAAGTGCTCCCATTTCTTTTAGTTTATGTTTTCCAATTTCTCCATCTCCTTTTTGTGTTCTTTCTCAAGCCTTTATCAAGTGTAGTAGAAAAGCTTTTGTATATATATACATAAATGGTATGTAGATGTATTTTAGAAAACTTAGGAATTTTTGCCTAGCTAAAAATTTATGACATTTTGATTTCACTTGTTTGACTTATAAGAATAGAATACTAGATTTCTAATTTTAAAAGACACTTTTGCAATAAGCAACAAAGGTTTACTGTATGGCACAGGAACTCTAGTTAGTGTCTTGTAATAACCAATAATGGAAAATAATCTCAAAAATAATATGTGTATATATGTATAACTGAATCACCTTGCTGTGTACCTGAAACATTAAAAGTCAACTATACTTCAATAAAAAATATATATTAAGAAAAAAAAAGACTGAGAGGAGCAGGAGTTGATCATTTTAGAGTAATAGCCTGATCTATTTTTCTACTGTGGTGGTCACATATCTCCCATTCCTTCCACTTTTCTGTCTTCCCTTGGGAGGAATTGATTAGAATTTTAACCAAGAAAAACTGGACTATATTTATAACCATGGGACTAGCTTGAACCAAAGAAGCTGAGGTAGGCAGTCTTTCAACTAATCTTAAAATATTAATTCAGACTATAACAATTCATAAGAACACACAAGCACCGAAGGCTATAAGAAATTCTTCCCAGCAGCACTGAGATGACAGGCACAGCTATCCATAGCCAGTTTACCTTTGACCATTTTCATTCACCTTTTCTGAACCTATCTGGGGTTCCAAAGTCCATAGACAGCCTTCTCAAAATAACCCTCCATCTTCAAAATTCTTCTCCTTTTCCTCAAATAAAACTCTCATTTCCAGAGAATTGCTGATTCAGCTAGGAATTAATCTGACTAGGAAAAGAATAGTAAAATATAAATAGTGGTAGGCCAGAAACAGTCTGTAATGATACTTCTTAATCTGAAAGACTCTCCCTGGGGAGCTACTTTGAAATAAGGTGACTTCTGTGCAATTTGACAACTTAGGAAGCAGAACCTTACCTTACCTATCATTACATCTTCCTGTTCTGGCGGGATATAAAACAATGGAATGCTGAGGATAGTGAATTTTCATGTACTGCTTTTAACGGAAGATCTATAAAATGTCACAGCTTCTTTAAAACATACATTTTCCTGTTCATAATAAGAAAACTTGGCACACAAGCAAGAGAAGATCAGACCTCAGTCAAGTATTCCACAATAATGCTAGAAACAGGTTGGATATATTCACATCAGCTTGTCAAACAGCAGCTTTAGTTCCAAGAAGACAGTTCATTCTTCAAGAACTCAAGAAAACAAGAATCAGGGAAAGAATAATTTATATATGCTAACTGTTGCAAAACGTAAGTCTAAACAGTTCTCACAGAATGACAATATAAACCCTATAAAAATACCATAACAGAAGAGAAAAAAAAAGGACTGCCTGGAGAATTACAGAGAGAAAACACTGTATATATCTATAATAATTTTACTATAAAGTACAATTTTTTTGCTAATCAACTATTTGATGTCCTCATGAGGTACAAACAAAGATATGTCCACAAAAAAATAAGAGCAAGAAAAGACTCATTTTCTATTCAAAGACAGAGAAGTGCAGGATAAAATATAAATAATTAAAAATATCATTAACATAGGGAAGTCAAAAAACAAGAGAGAAATATCATGCCAGAAGTCATCACGCTAGAATTCAAGTCCAAAGGGTATCTTTGAGACTGGATACAGGCAACAGGGGCTAGGATTTTTAAAATGCTCAAATATGACTCAAAGTCAAAGTCAAAGGGAGATGAAACTGGATAAAGTCAGGAATAAAACAAACAAATGGGTTGTTATAAGCTTTTACACAGCAAAGGAAACCATAAACAAAAGACAACCAATGGACTGAGTGAAAATACTTGCAAATGATGCTACCAACAAGGGATTAATTTCTAAAACACACAAAGAGCTCATACAGCTTAATATCAGAAGAGAACGCAATCAAAAATTGAGCAGAAGACCTAAATAGACATTTCTCCAAAGAAGACATACAGATGCCCAAGAGGCATATGAAAAGATGCTCAATATCACTAATTATTAGAGAAATCCAAATTAAAACTACAATGAGGTATCACTGCACACCAGTCAAAGTGGCCTTCATTAAAAAGTCTACAAATAATAAATACTGGAGAGGGTGTGGAGAAAAGGAACTCTTCTACACTGATGGTGAGAAGATTGGTACAGCCACTATGAAAAACAGTTTGCAGATGCCTTAAAAAACTAAAAATAGAATTACCATATGATCTTGCAATCCCATTCCTGGGCATATCCCTGGAGAAAACTATAATTTGAAAAGACACATGCACCTCAATCTTCATAGCAGCACTATCTGCAATAGCCAAGACATGGAAGCATGTCAAGAATGATAGATGAATGGATAAAGAAGATGTGGTAATATATAATATATAGGAATAATACTCAGCCATAAAAAGAATTAAATAATATCATCTACAGACACATGTATACACCTAGAGATTATCATATTAAGTGAAGTATGTCAGATGAGAAAAATATCATACCATAACACTTATCTGTGGAATCTGTGATGCAAATGAACTTATTTATGAAACAGATGCACAAAGAAAAAAAACTTATGGTTACTAAAGGGGAGAGTAGGACAGAGCAGAGAAATAAATTAGGAGTTTGGGATTACCATATATATACTACTATAAATAAAATAGATATAACAGTGACCTACTGTCTAGCACAGGGAATATCACCATCTTATAAGAACCAGTAATGGAAAAGAATCTGAAATAGAATACACACACACACACACACACACACACACACGTTATAGCTGAGAAAAGGAGAGAAGCTAAAGGCAAAGGAGAAAAGGAAAGATATACACAACTGAATGCAGAGTTCCAAAGAATAGCAAGGAGAGATAAGAAAGCCTTCCTCAGTGATCAATGAAAAGAAATAGAGGAAAACAACAGAATGGGAAAGACTAGAGATCTTTTCAAGAAAATTAGAGATACCAAGGGAACATTTCATGCAAAGATGGGCTCAATAAAGGACAGAAATGGTATGGACCTAGCAGAAGATATTATGAAGCTGCTGCTGCTGCTGCTGCTGCTGCTAAGTCGCTTCAGTCATGTCCGACTCCACAGACGGCAGCCCACCAGGCTCCCCCCTTCCTGGGATTCTCCAGGCAAGAACACTGGAGTGGGTTGCCATTTCCTTCTCCAATGCATGAAAGTGACAAGTGAAAGTGAAGTCGCTCAGTCGTGTCTGACCCTCAGAGACCCCATGGACTGCAGCCTCCAGGCTCCTCTGTCCATGGGATTTTCCAGGCAAGAGTACTGGAGTGGGTTGCCATTTCCTTTTCCAGTGCATGAAAGTGAAGTCTCTCAGTCGTGTCTGACTCTTCGCGACCCCATGGACTGCATCCTACCAGGCTCCTCTGTCCATGGGATGTTCCAGGCAAGAGTACTGGAGTGGGTTGCTATTGCCTTTTGGATATTAAGAAGAGGTGCCAAGAATACACAGAAGAACTATACAAAAAGATCTTAATGACCCAGATAACCACAATGGTGTGATCACTCTCCTAGAGCCAGACATCCTGGAGTGCGAAGTCAAGTGGGCCTTAGGAAGCATCACTACAAACAAAGCAGGTGGAGGTGATGGAATTCCAGCTGAGCTATTTTAAGTCTAAAAGATAACGCTGTTAAAGTGCTGCACTGAATATGCCAGCAAATTTTGAAAACCCAACAGGGGCCATAGGACTGGAAAAGATCAGTTTTCATTCCAATCCCAAAGAAGGGCAATGCCAAAGAATGTTCAAACTCCCACACAATTGTACTCATCTCACACACTAGCAAAGTAATGTTCAAAAGTCTCCAAGCCAGGCTTCCATAGTATGTAAACCAAGAACTTCCAGATGTTCAAGATGGATTTAGAAAAGACAGAGGAACCACAGATCAAATTTGCCAACATCCGTTGGATCCCAGAAAAAGCAAAGGAGTTCCAGAAAAACATCTACTGCTTTATTGACTATGCCAAAGCCTTCCACTGTGTGGATCAAAAAGCTGTGGAAAATTCTGAAAGAGATGGGAATACCAGACCACCTGACCTGCCTCCTAAGAAATCTGTATGCCATCAAGAAGCAACATTTAGAACCAGACATGGAACAACGGACTAGTTTCAAATTGGGAAAGGAGTATGTCAAGGCTGTATACTGTCACCCTGCTTATTTAACTTATATGCAGAGTACATCATGCAAAATGCCAGGCTGAATGAAGCACAAGCTGGAATCAAGACTGCCAGGAGAAATTTCAATAACCTCAGATATACAGATGACACTATCCTTATGGCAGAAAGCAAAGAGGAACTAAAGAGCCTCTTGATGAAAGTGAAAGAGAAGAATGAAAAACCTGATTTAAAGCTCCACATTCAGAAAACTAAGATCATGGCATCTGGTCCCATCACTTCAAGGCAAACAGATGGAGAAACAACGGAAACAGTGACAGACTTTATCTTTTGGGCTCCAAAATCACTGCAGATGGTGACCATGACCATGAAATTAAAAGACATTTTTCCTTCAAAAGAAAAGCTATGACCATCCTATCTCTCTTTAGTCTTTAAGTCATGTTCAACTCTTGCGACCCCATTGACTGCAGCCTGCCAGGTTCTTATGTCCACAGGATTCTCCAAGCAAAGAATACTGGAGTGGGTTGCCATTTCCTTCTCCACAGGATCTTCTAGACCCAGGAATTAAACCCGGGTCTCCTGCATTGCAGGCAGATTCTTTACTGAGTGAGCTATAAGGGAAGCCCTAGACCAACCTAGACAGCATATTAAAAAGCAGAGAGATTATCAACAAAGGTCTATCTAGTCAAAGCTATGGATTTTCCAGTAGTCACTGGATGTGAGAGTTGGACCATAAAGAAAGCTGCGCATGGAAGAATTGATGTTTTTGAACTGTGGTGTTGGAGAAGACTCTTGAGAGTCCTTTGAACTGCAAGGAGATCCAATCAGTCCATCCTAAAGGAAATCAGTCCTGAATATTTATTGGAAGGGCTGATGCTGAAGTTCCACTACTTTGGCTACCTGATCTGAAGAACTGACTCAGTGGAAAAGACCCTGATGCTGGGAAAAACTGAATGCAGGAGAAGGGGACGATGACAGAGGATGAGATGCCTGGATGGCATTACCAACTCAATGGACATGAGTCTGAGCAAATTCCAGGAGTTGGTGATGGACAGGGAGGACTGGTGTGCTGCAGTTTGTGGGGTAGCAAAAGTCAGACACAACTGAACAACTGAACTGAACTGATACATATATGGATAACATGTGTTATATACCAATATGTATTATATATATGTAACAGAATCACTTTGCTATATACTTGAAACTAACACAACATCATAAATTAACCATATGTCAATTTTTAAAAATACCTACAGGAAATTGCTGAAAGAGACTACCTCTCAGTCTGGAAATAAGGCAGAGGAATAAGTATAACAACTTCAACACTATCAGACTTTTCAGCTAAAATGCTGCCTTTGTTCTTTGCAAAACAAACAAACAAAAAAGTGCCTATGCTGGCTGTGCACGTGGAGTAAGAAAACTCTACCACCGGTTTAGAGATGCAGCAGAAAAGTGAGCTGCCTCTGTTGATCCATGAATAGAAAAGGAATTATACCCTAGAACCCCCAAAGCCACACTTGAATTGTTCATGGATGTGAGATTCAAATGTCTCTTAGCCAGGCAGTGCAGAAATACTGAGCCCAAAAATTAACATGAAAATTCATCCTGAACAAATCAACTCTGCACGGTTCTGGCAGCAGGGTTGAAACTGCTCCTTAGGAACATCTTTTTATCAAGACTAGGTAGGACTACCAAGAAAGGAAAGTTCTGCTAAAGATAAGTTCACAATAAAAAATTTTAAGGCTCATAGAAAAAGTACCACCATGTGAAAAGGTCAACAGATGTCACAAGCAGAACTCACAGAAGAGGAAAGAGAAACAGTGAATTCTAAGAGAAAAAAAATTAGTTTATTCACTCAATAATATGTAACACTTACTGTAATTCAGGCACTGTTCTAGATAGTAAGAATAACAGTAGTAAACAAAACAGATGAACATGTATTCCGTGTGAAGTTTACATCCACAAGGGCTTCGCATTACATCAACAAGGGCTTTGCAAGTGGTGCTAGTTGTAAAGAACCCACCTGCCAAAGCAGGAGACATAACAGTCACAAGGTTTGATTCCTGGGTCAGGATGATCCCCTGGATGAGGGCATGGCAACTCACTCCAATATTTTTGTCTGGAGAATCCCATGGACGGAGGATCCTGGCAGGCTACAGTTCATAATATGGTCACACAGAGTTGGACAGGACTGAAGCGACTTAGCACACATGCAGCACAAGGGAAGATAAACGATAAACAGATCAACATAAAAATACATCAAGAGAAATTAAGAGCTACAAAGAAAAATAAAGCAGAAGCCAGGAAAGAGAGAGAGAGATGGCATGAGGTTTATATGCTATTTTATATATAGACTTAGGGGAGGGTCAAACTTTTTGATCTTATGACTTCTGGACTTTAAGATTTTATAGCCTTTAAAAATTATTGAGGATTTTTATTTAATTATTTTTGTGAGTTTTATCTATAAATATTTTCAGTATCAAAGATTAAAACTGAGAAACTTTGAAAATATTTAATTCACTTAGGAATAATGACAATAAATTTGTTGTATATTAAAATAAATATATTTTTATAAAAATAACATTTTCCAAAACAAAATGAAGTAAGAAGCACTGCATTTATATTTTTGCAAATCTCTTCTAAGTCTGGCTTAACAGAAGACAGCTGAATTCTTATATCTGCTTCTGTATCCAAGCTCTTGCACTATGTTTCTTGGTTGAAGTATATGAAGAAAATCTAGCCTCACACAGATGTAGAGCTGGAAATGAGAGGAGTATTTTAATACCCTAACTGAATAATTATGCCATATTCTTCAGGAACTTAATGAGTGGTAGTTCCTTAAAGGTTAGTTGCAATGTGGGATCTGAAACCATTTCAATAAATTTTTCGTCCTGTTACAATAAAAACCATTGGTCTATTTTGTGCTTTGAGTGGCTCTTCTATCCATGTACAATTAAAACTATGTGCTGGTCATTTCGAAAATAGTCCTTCGCTGAATTATTCAGGTCCTCCAAATGTTGATATACTCCATAATGCAATATTAAAAACATTTATTAATATCACCTACAAACTCAGAAAAATCTCTAGGTACTAGGAAACTGCACATATAGTGACAAATAGTGACACATACAGTGCACACAGAGTGACACATAAACTGCATGTACAGTGACAAATCTGAGTCTTTCAACATTGTAATTTTTGTGTGAAAGGTTGAACATTATCATTGGCAAAATAATAATATTTGCCTTGACATGTCAGGGTCATTTCATTCATTTTTGAGAAAATTTTGCCAAATACTCAAGTTTAAATAACTATCTGTCAATTATTCAAGTAAAAGGATGCTCCAGAAGAAGAATAGCTAATTCATATTGAAACTCAATCATATAAATACTCTCCTGTAAGACAATCATTGTACTTTGGAATATAGAAGTACTTTATGTGAACTTTCCATTTCATCACACACAATATTAAAAACACATAAACAGAATGGTTTGTTTCAAAACAATATTTTTTACACTTTAATCAAGGGCATACAGTGAAATTGGTGGGTTTTGCTTTCTCACTGTGAGCATGTGGCAGTGAATAATACAATGACTACTAGAAGTTCATTGCCAATGCCTTAATTTGTTCTGAGGTGCCAATATTTGCCTTTGCACTATCAATGTACATATCAGAACAGTGCAAATGACAAATAATAGCTTTATATTATTAAGAAAATAGTTTGACCTCACAAAACTCTTCCTATAGTTCATAGAATTGATGCTTTCAGACTGTGGTATGGCATAGAGTCCCTTGGACAGCAAAGAGATCAAACCAGTCAATCCTAAAGGAAATCAACCCTGAATACTCTTTGGAAGGACTGATGCTGAAGTGGAAACTCCAATATTCTGGCCACCTGATTCGAAGAGCCAACTCACTGGAAAAGACCCTGCTGCTAAGAAAGATAGAGGGCAGGAGGAGAAGGTGGCCAACAGAGGATGAGATGATTGGATGGCATCACTAACTCAATGGACATTAGTCTGAGCAAACGCCAAGAGACAGCAAAAGACAGGGAAGCCTGGAGTACTACAGTCCATGGGGTCACAAAGAGCTGGACACAACTGAGCGACAGAACAACAATGGATCATAGATCACACTTTGAGACCCACGGCTCTCAAGTGGCAACTAAGCTGAGAGGTAAGGTAACCAACCATCAAGATTTACATGTGGCTGTTCCAACGTGAGAACTGAGTCTCACATTCTCATAGAATGGTTGGCCTCCCTACCAGGAAGAGTTAAAAGAAGTGTGTATAAAACAGCAATAGCTGAGAGAAGTATTTCGAGCAGAGAAGACACCAAGTGCAAAGGCCCTGAGGTCAAAGAATGGCTGGTACATTCAAGAATATTCTTTCAGTCAAGAATTTAAAAACCCACAGCAAAGGTACACACCCTAGAAAATCAGACTATCCCTAGTGGTGAGCTACTAGGAAATGCCAGTGCTACATCAAAATATCTGGTGAACTATTGTAGTTCCCCATTTTAGAAAAGAATTCATGACTAACATTATAAGGCTTTCTTTAGAGAATTAGAGAAAATTTAAGGTAATTACAGAATTTTTAAAAAGTGAGAACATCAAGAATTTTGAATTTACAGTTAGGTTTCTATAGTTGAAGTTGCTTAATGTCGACACTCTAATTAAGGTAGAAGCTTGTTACAATAATTTATTTGCCAGTTACTCCTGGTATCATTTAAGAGTTGTTCAATGAATGTTTGTTGAGTGAATGAATAACAGAAGTGAAGAGCATAGCTAATTGATTTTCCAGGAAATCACAAACCAAAAGGTAAACTTTTTAACTGAGCCACAAACTTACTGTCTTTAATTAGAAGATCACTGTCTCAGTTCCTGGAAAGGAAGTATTTTTCTTTCCTGTTTAAAATGCTTCTAACATTTCAGGGTAAGCAATTTATTTAGAGTAGCTCTTTTTAATGGGAGAAGGTGATGGCACCCCACTCCAGTACTATTGCCTAGAAAAATTCCATGGACGGAGGAGCTTGATAGGCTGCAATCCATGGGGTCGTGAAGAGTCGGACACGACTGGGCGACTTCCCCTTCCCTTTTCACTTTCATGCACTGGAGAAGGAAATGGCAACCCACTCCAGTGTTCTTGCCTGGAGAATCCCAGGGACGGAGGAGCCTTGTGGGCTGCCATCTATGGGGTTGCACAGAGTCGGACACGACTGAAGCAACTTAGCAGCAGCAGCAAGCAGCTCTTTTAAAAAAGGAATAGAAGCACACTAGTAGATTTAGCAATTAGAAACCATGCAGCAGATTCTCCATTTCATGGATCCAAGCCAGGAAATGTGTAACCTTTGTAATTTATACGCGTTTGCAAATAGAAAGGCTATCTAGCATACTGTTATATGGTTTGCTCTATACTGCTCAGATTTTCTTAAGATCATGAAAACAAAGCTGAGAAAAAGGAGTCCAACAAATGTTATATGTAATAATATTTTACTTCATTTAGAAATAAAATCATTTCAGTTATATTAATATAGAGAAAGATTACTACTTCTCAGGGACAAGACCCTCCCATTAAAGAACTGCAACCAATTATATGACCATTAATTAAGTAGGCCATCTAGAAAATAGATTTGCAAAATGGCCAATAAGCACCCGAAAAAAATGTTCACTATTAATCTCATTAGGAAACTGGAACTACAAACCACAATGAACTACCATCTCCCAGCCCCTAAGATGGCTATCAAACAAACCAAAAATCCCAAGAAAGCAAGTGATGATCAGTATTTATAAAAACTGGAACCTTCATATATTCTTGGTGGCAATGTAAAACTGCCACTACAGAAAACTTGGTATTTCCTCAAAAAGATAAACCTATAATTAACCATATGACCAAGAAATTCTATTCCTAGGTAGAATATCCAAGAGAACTGAAATACAGTGTTCATACAAAAACCTGTACACAAATTTTCACAGCATCATTACACACAATAGCTAAAATGTGGAAATAACCCAATGTCCATCAACTGATGAATGGATAAACAAAGTGTATCCATAAAATGGAATATTATTCAGTCATGAAAAAGAATCAGGTACAGACACATGCTATCACATGGATGAATCCTGAAAACATGCTAAGTGAAAGAAGACAGCCATAAAAGGCCATTATTGTATGAGTATACACTTACATGAAATGTCCAGACACAGAAAGTAGACTCGTGGTGACCAAGAGCTCATGAGGTTTGAGGGAGATGGAGGAGTGACTAATATGGGAAGGAGTGACTAATGTGGGTACAGAATTTCTTTTTGAGGTGATGAAAATATTCTGGGCTCAGATAGTGATGGTTGCAAAACCTTTTGAATGGACTAAAAGCCACGGCTCTATAACTTTTAAGAAATATCTTTACTTTTAAAAGTAATCTCACAGTTATGTGCCCCAGTTTAAGAAATAAAACTATAGATACAGCTTAAATACCCTGTATATTCTACCCTGATTACATTTATCTTCTACTCCCATCAGAGATAATCACTAAGTTGATGTATTATTATCATTCCTATGTATGCCATTATAATTTCACTATACACCTATAAATCCCTTACAAGATGCATTATTTGTTCTGTGTGTTTTTAAATGGTATCATGCTTTTATATAAGTTTTATAGGTTGCTTTTTTTTTTAAATCACAAAGCACAGTTATCATGACAGTTAAGTAGTTCAGAAAAAGGACAAAATACACGAGAGTAAAAGGTTTGTAACAGTCACTGCAGAGAGTGAGAAAGAGAAATGCAGCAGTTTTCCAGGCAGTGTGGCAGTCTCAGCTGAGACTAAAGCCAACATCCATGTATATATATATATTGGATCAAATCTCTCCTGGAATTTCCTGAGTGTTGGCATGAAAGTGTAAGCGAAAAGTGAAGTTGCTCAGTCGTGTCCGACTCTTTGCGACCCTGTGGATTGTAGCCTACCAGGCTCCTCCGTCCATGGGATTCCCCAGGCAAGAGTACTGGGGTGGATTGCCATTTCCTTCTCCAGGGGATCTTTCCAACCCAGGGATAGAACCCAGGTCTCCCACACTGGAGGCAGATGCTTTAACCTCTGAGCCACCCAGTAAATAACTGACTCACCCAGAATATAATTCTGGAAATAGGTAGCTGAGGTAGAATGGAAAATAAGGTCACTGAACATGTGGAGAACAAAGAACCAACAGATCAGGAAGGTAGCTGAATAGTACATATAGACAATGACATCATACAAGATGCTGGCAAGAGTTGAGACAGAGTGGAAGCCTGAGAGCCAGGTGCCAAATTCTAAAGAACAAGGGAGATTACCCAGTGAGTGAGTAAAATGACAGAAAAGAGCGGGGAGGAAAGTTGGCAGTCTAGAATACAGGATAAACCACCATAAGCAAGTAGAGAAATAATGTCCTGGAAGCAGCACTGGGGAGTGAAGAGGACATCGATCAAACCATCAATTATGAGGTACCTTGGATGTGAAAGAAAAATTATTTTTCATACAAGAGACTCCAGATTCAGTGACTGCCATGGACTGTAGCCCGCCAGGCTCCTCTGTCCATGGGATTCTCCAGGCAAGAATACTGGAGTGGGTTGCCATGCCTTCCTTCAAGGAGGACATGGACTTGTATAACTAACCAAGGTGAATAAAAAATATACCTAAACTTCTATCAAAACCTTAAAAATCAGCTATCCATGTTTAAGACAAGAAAACTTCGTAATTTCATGTAGAAAGGTCAGAGATTAAAAACAATTAAGTACAACTACCCTCAAAAGCACCAAAGAATTGATGCTTTTGAACTGTGGTGTTGGAGAAGACTCTTGAGAGTCCCTTGGACTGCAAGGAGATCCAACCAGTCCATTCTAAAGGAGATCAGTCCTGGATGTTCACTGGAAGGACTGATGCTGAAGCTGAAGCTCCAATACTCTGGCCACCTCATGTGAAGAGCTGACCCAATGGAAAAACCCTGATGCTGGGAAAGACTGAGGACAGGAGGAGAAGGGGACGACAGAGGATGAGATGGCTGGATGGCATCACTGACTTGATAGACATGGGTTTGGGTAAACTCCGGGAGTTGGTGATGGACACGGAGGCCTGGCATACTGTGATTCATGAGGTTGCAAAAGAGTTGGACATGACTGAGTGACTGAACTGAACTGAACTCTTAGAAGTGTCTTGGTCACGACTAACAGAACTACAGGTATATATTAAACTATGATAAGGAGAATTTAAACTTTATTTTTCAAAATTAAGATTAAATAATTCACATGTATTGTTATTTAACAAATGCTAATTGGAGAAGAAGAAATGCCTTTCTTTTATCTATGTTTTAAGCAACTTTTCATCAACAATGAAATGAAACATAAGTAGTATACAAATTTTTCTTTGATTAAACTTCTTAAAAGGGGAAAAATCTTAATTATACAGCTTCAATATTATAAATGATAATAATTTGTGATTTGTTCTTTCCCTAATTAGGTAATAGAATTCAGTTCAGTCACTCAGTTATGTCAGACTCGTTGCGATCCCATGGACTGCAGCATGCCAGGCTTCCTTGTTCATCACCAACTCCCAGAGCTTGCTCAAACTCATGTCCATTGAGTCGGTGATGCCATCCAACCATCTCATCCTTTGTCATCCCCTTCTTGTCCTGCCTTCAGTCTTTCCCAGCATCAAGGTTTTTTCCAATGAGTCAGTTCTTCGCATCCAGTGGCCAAAGTATTGAAGTTTCAGCTTCAGTATCAGTCCTAACAGATTAAGACTGCCTGCTATTCTAGGTGGGTTCATAATTTTTATCAATTGAAAAAAATGAAAGCTTATATTCTGAAGTAAAGAAGTAAATGAAGCCACCTTAAGCTATTTATTTCAATACCATTTTCCTTTAAAAATTCATGAAATATTATTTCATTAGTGTTATGATGTTTATATAATAGGTTAAAACTGGAAGAAGAAAAAAAGTAAAACTGCCTCAGATTTTCCTCCATTTAGTTCTTCTTGAGGAAGGATGGATTTATGTTAGGTTTTTGTAATATGTTTCTAAAGATTAAAATGTCCCATTTTAACCATATATTACTAAAAGAAAAAAACTTTCAGATGCTTAAAAAAAAAACAACAAATGTCCTACGAGTCCTTAATTTTGATTTTTCCTGTCATCAATATTATAAAACCTTTCCTTGATGATCAGAAGCTATAGGTATTGGTAAGCATTAACACAGATCCAGAGCATATTCTTGTCTTTCTGTTTTCACATTACCAAACCTAACCAGGCATATCATAGTTCTCCAATTCACAAAGTACTCATACTACATAATCTGAGACTTTTGCAGCCATATATTTTAAAGTACTCATTGAGCCCTGAAAAGCAAATGCTATCATTCAAGTTCTAATTACATGCTACTTGGGTTTTACAGAACAGAAAAATATAAATACTATACTTCCTAAATTCATTTTTTGACCACAAGCAACTTCCAAAATAAATGCCCAAAATACTTTCTGAATGTATCACTGTGCAAATAGCTCAAGCACTGGCCTATTCAAATCATGTTCTAGTTTCTCCTTATGCTGCTTCTACTTGATAAACTGGTCAATAAATGCCAAGTCAAATATGCAAGTAAATATATTTTCATTGTTATTGGCAGACATATAATTAACTCTGAGAATAAAAGAAACAAGAAATCAATTTATGATTACTTCTTCAGTTCTTCCCATTAGTCATTTACATTGTAATTGTGGTTCCACTTTAAAGATCTTTATACACACACACCCCATGTTGACTATATAATAAATCAAATTATTTCAGTTATAAATTAGTACTGTATGAACTGTGAACCACATATGTTAATTGTATTAGTAAAAGCAATTGTATTACTACCCACATATATGAGCTGATTAAAAAGCAATGTGCATTCATGAGCCTATATTAATTAGTAATTTCAGCAAATGTTTCCAAGCAATGCTAGGGATTTGCTCTTTCTTCTCTCAAATAAAACAATCTGAATCAGCTTTTTATGCATGTGTATATATCAATAAACTACATTTCCATTTTCAGCAAAATATGCTTTTAACTGAGAAAATATTACAAAGAGTAAATCTACTATTTTCAAAGATATTCAAAAATAAACCCTTTTTATTCCTCAGCATTTGTTATCTGCCAGGTCAATATTTTCACCAATCCAGGAAATATGCATTTGCACAAAAACTTACATTACTATCTTTTTAAAAGTATTGCCCTAGGGAGGTGGGAGGGGGTTCAGGATTGGGAACACATGTACAACCGTGGATGATTCATGTCAATGTATAGCAAAACCAATATAGTATTGTAAAGCAAAATAAAGTAAAAATAAAATTTTTAAAAAATAAATAAATAAATAAAAATACTGCCCTAGACTAGATGCAAAAGCTTCAGACACTATTATACATGAATTCCATGAAGAAAAAGTCTAAGATGAGCTTTAAAAATGTTTTAATAAAATACACTGTCATTACTCAATTACTACTTTCATTATTGTCATTTGTTTTTAAATTATATACCATGAACAAGTCATTTAACCTCTCTTTTTCCTCCCCCAAAAGGGAATTAAATGATGGTGCCTCATCACAGGATTCCCGGCAGGATTAAAAGAGTTAATACAAGGGAAGCATCTAGAACAGTGCCCAACATACAGTAAGTGTGCAATAAGTCTTAGCTATGCATTACTTAATTGCATATGTTTTGCCTATTACTTATATTAGCTTCTAGTTAACAATTCTGAAAGTATCTTAATTCTTTTAAAGAGGAAATTAAGCTACATTATGACATTCTTAAAACTGCCCATGCCATCAGCTTTTAGAATTATTTTTAGCATTAGTTTATCTATTACTCACAGGCAAAATAGGACCTAAGGTCTCACTGAACCATATTTCTAGATTCTATTTTAAAAGACGGTACATCCTGAATATTCATTAGAAGGACTGATGCTGAAGCTGAAACTCCAATATTTTGGCCATTTGATGCGAAGAACTGACTCATTGGAAAAGACCCTGATGTTGGGAAAGATCGAAAGCAGGAGAAGGGGATGACAGAGGATGAGATGATGGGATATCATCACTGACTCGATGGACATGAGTTTGAGCAAGCTCCGGGAGTTGGTGACGGACAGGGAAACCTGGCGTGCTGCAGTCCATGGGGTCGCAAAAAATCAGACATGACTGGGTGACTGAACTGAACTCTCCCTATTAGCTCCCTTTTAGTACTCATTCATTGAAAACACTAATGTATATTGTGTGCTATAGAATACAGGCTGTGGGAATAAAAGATTAAGAAAAAAATTCCAAATACATTGCCCACAAAAGACTGAGGGATACAAACACAAGTATGCTCTGTTGTTTAATGGTAAGGTGATATCCCAAATGCTATGATAAAAAAAAACCTTTCCAAGATGCACAAAGGGAGGGCTCTCAGGTGGTGTTTGAGCAAGAATTGAAAGGAAGAACTGAAGAAGCTTGAGAGGTGGAGAAAGAATCTATGATTATTTTATCCAAAAAGAAAACTGAAAATTTCTCACAGTGTTAAGCCTATTTGACTTATTTTAGCAACAGACATCCTCAAACAGATTTCCCATTGCACACTGCTCACATAATTTATCTTTAGGAGCTGGATAAATATTTTTGTATGGCTGTCTACCCTCCACTCCCACCAAAGCAAGGCTATAGGCGACCTATTTGGATGATGTGCTTAGTTCTCATCCTCCCAGAGCTCAGAGAGATCGTCCAAAACCCATTTTTATCACACCATTCCCTAATCACAATCCTGCAACGGTTTCTTCCTATTCCCAGGCATCAACCCCTGCTTTGAGAGATTTCTCTCCACAAATGCCTTGCCTATGCCTCCCTTTTGTTCATATTTTCCCCTTGCTCCAAATACTTTTCTCTTACTATTATATTTCACTCTGCCTCTCCAAAATTCTATCCACATTTCAAAATCCACCTTCAAGATATCATCAGGTTCCTGTTTCTGTGTAAAATAACAGAACTTTACAAATGCTGCAGAAAATACTGAAATGCTAGTGGGAAAAAATGATTCCTCTGGATGTAAGACATGTCCAAAATGTGGCAGAAAACTGAAAAATAAATGGTAAGATGCAAGGAGCATTCCAGAGGGAGGGGACATATTTGTACCTGTGGCTGAATCATGTTAATGTATGGCAGAGGCCAATACAATATTGTAAAGCTATCATCTTCCAATTAAAATAAAATGTGAAAAAAAGAAAGTCATTATAATAAAAAAAAAGGTAGAGACTCCTTTGAAAGTTACATTCAGTTGTTTCATCAACACAGCACACTTCTTAAATTATTTATTCTTTTAAACTTATTTCCCACACCAACTACTTAATTGAATCATTCTTTTTCCAATGGCATTATACTCTTTTGAAACGTTAACCATTCCACAACACGGACAATGAATTCTTCATGACTTAAACCGGTTTCTATAGGACAAATTCATGTTAGGGTGGAAGGTGTCACCCAATTCAGAACTTCAAATATTACCAGACAGCATGGAACAACACTCACTTAACATAGTAACATGCTTCATGATGGTGGGTAGGTGCGTGTGTGTTTGTGTGTGAGTCTGTGTGTCTTTGTGCATGCTCATACATGTCCGACTCTTTGTGACCCCATAGAGTCACAAAGAGCCCGCCAGCCTCCTCTGTCCATGGCAAGTATTCTCCAGGCAAGAATACTACAGTAGGTTGCCATTTCCTCCTGGAAGGGATCTTCCCCACCAAGGGATCCAACCTGCATCTCGTGGGTCTCCTGCACTGGCGGGGGGATTCTTTATCATAACCACCACATGGAAGGACAACTAGTTAAATAGTATCAAATCCTCAAAAAGTCAAATAAAAATACCTTTTCAAGTGAGAATGAGCAAGCTCTGCATGTCAATACCTTAGATTGCAACTGGATTTTCTCTTCATTCAGCTGCTCTGCTGCTTTCTTAATTTTCTCCACGACATCTGTTTATTTCCGACCTTACTGTAATAAAAATCAAATGCTTAAACACCTGCATCTCTCTGGAGTCCCTCTTCTGGGGCCTGTGATAAGACACCTTTCGGCTGTCTTTCCTCCAACCCTCACTGCTCTGCCCACTGCCCCCGGCCTTCCCTCCGGCTCCAAGCCCTTAACTCAAACTGCAGAGTCCCTGACCTTCCCGCATCAAGCGGCGACTCTCCTCTGCCTGGTGCTCAGAGAATATGATGTGCTGGAACAAAGACTCCAGACTCATCTCAGGCCGCGCTCCTGCCGCTCCCGTCTTCGTCCTTACAGTAGTTTATAACCGAGTCTGAGGATCCTGGAAAGCAGAAAGAAGTCTGATTCCAGGGTCATTTCTGGTTTGGCCTCCAGAGGCTTGTCCTCCGCCTGTCCCCCCACCCCGGCAAGAACGGGGCCTCTACGGAGTGAGGTGAGGCCCCAGGCTCCGGGGCCTCAACCACGCTCCGGGCCTCCGTTAAGTTGGACAGACTTGCTTTTTATCCCTTCCGTGCGCCTTCGTTTTTCCTGTGACCTGTCTCAAACTGCCTGTTCCCCTGGCTGAGCGCAGCACCCTTCAGACAAGGCCTTGGCCTCTGGGCGAGGTTCTTTTCGTGCTTGTGGGGCGGGTGGGGGAAAAAATGGAGTCACCGAGGCCTGAGCTTTGGAGCAGTTGGAACAGCAGCCCTTTCTAGGCTCGGGCTTTCCCTCTCATTCCCCAGCCCCCTCCAACGCCCAGTCTCAAATACAAAGTCCTCAGAGCAACCTCTCAGCAAAATGCGTACCTGCAACAATACGGTGGGCTGGAGACCTGGCAGGCCTCACCTCGCGGGGTTCTCTGGGAACTGAGCCTACGGTGTCTCTTTGGGCCCACTCCGCGTCATTCAGTTGCTTTGCTTGGTTCCGTTCTGGCAACGTGGCCCCCAACAGTCTTTAGGTCGTCCTGGGAGTTGGAATGATCTGTCTCCAAGTCACAAACTCAGTCTTATAATAAAGTACAAAGTACCTGTGATTCTAAATATAAACTTTTGCAAAGTCTTATCGTTTGACGATGGGAAAGACTGCTATAAATGTACAGTGTCTGACATTCGCCTTAATCATTCCTTTGTAATCAGGGCATATCTTTTTGTCTGCTTTTAAATTAATCACTGCCTTTTGTAATCAAGCTGTGGTAATATTAACACTTCAATATCTGCGTAATATGTGTCAGAGACCAAAGTGGTTGCTAATTAAAGCTTAAACATCAAAGGCACCTTTGGGACTTTGGTATGGGATTTTTATATTAAAAAATAAAATATTTTCAGTTTCAGTAGGTCAAAATATTAAGATTATAATAAACATTTGACTTTCTGTCTAAATGTTAAATTCAAAGTGGCTAAACTTTAAAGAAATGTATTTAATATTAAGTAAAAAATGGTAAATGTAAATTCTGTCACATCATTTGTATAATAAACTTAATTAAAATTTCAATAATGCTATAGCATAATCGGTTATAAATGTTAACCTTTTTTCAAGACTTGTATGCAAAAACTTAATTTTTAAACTTTATTATAAAAAATACATACTAAAAAGGGTAATGAAATAGAAAATAATTTCCCATAAATACATCATTCAGAAGCAAATGTTAATAACGTTTTGGTTATTGCCCTTCAGGTAATTCCCCTCACCGTGCATTTGCATTTTTCTTTACAAATGTGTGGTGAATAAGTAATAACAATAGTTATTATCTGTTGAGTATTCGGCAGGCACTATTCTGAACACTATAAGCCCTTTTGAGATGAGCTTTACTATTACCTCCAGAGCATAGTTGAGGTAACTGAGGCACAGAAGTTAAGTTATTTGCCAAGACTGCACATCTAGTATGTAGCAGAGCAAGATCTGAGATCAGAGGCCATGAATTTAATTTTGGATTCTACTCTTTTTCCTTCTTATTACAGCACAAGCATTTTACCATTTCATTGAAAACTCTTTTATTAATACATTTTTAGAACTTCATAATCCTCCATCATATGGATGCATATATAAAATTTACATACATTGAAATAAATTTGACTTTTATCTGTTCAGCAATGGAAAACAAAGCTGAAATTATGATGTGAACCATTTTTCTCTGAGCACTTGTTTGGAGGCTTATGAACTGTGCCACAGCAACCATCCAAAGAAAGGGCTTCCATAAGATATTCACTCCCTTCAGAATGATTTCCTGTGGACTTGCAGTGGGAGCATCCTCACAAGGAGGCTGGTTTTCGAAAGCATGCTGCTCTTTAACATTCTAATTTTATTAGTTACACTCAAACTCACATTTATTATTTAACATGCTCTTTCTGTGCTAAAACTTGGCAGAGAAAAATTTGGGCAGACTTTAGGAAGTGTCGCTTCAGTCACACAGGAGTGTGGAAGAGAACACTGCTAGAAATTCATGGGAAATATGGCTTTTTCATCTTTTGTAGTCTTCATCTTTCAGAATATTTTTGTGCTTTTAAATCCCAAGTTTGAGTTTTCTTAGAGGTGTCACACCTATAGGCTTTAGCAGGACTTTTAATTTTATTTATAGGCACAAACACAATTATGCAAGGTCACAATTCTTGAAAGTGTTTCATAATAATGAGTAAAAGTAACATATTAAGATATTGCTGTCCTGTATCAAGCTTTATTCAAATGTTTTCCATAGTGTTAAGATATTTTTTCTTATAGATATACATGCTGAGTACACTCTATAATGTTTAGAGCAAGAGGAGCATTACTTAAATTTATGCCAAATAAAAATTATATATGACATGGTAAAACTAGGGCATTCTATTTTCTGAAAATATATGTATTATAAGCCTAAAAAGAAAGATGATTCATTCAACAACTGTTTAATGAGTCTCTGCTATTCATTCAACAAATATTATTGAGCATATCCTATGTGCCATATTAGAGAAACAACAACAAGATTTAATAAAAATAGAACTACATAAAAGTATTTCTCTTCCCCGGATATTCTAACCTCATTGGAGAATTATTATATTTTTCAGTATCTTGGCAGCAGTATAAACAACTGCTTTCAGATGTTTAAACAGATGTTCTTTAGAAAGAAAGCCAATTATTTGTGTTATGATACCCACATATGATTCTCAGATCTAAACTTTCCATCTGTACATGTTTCACTGAATTGCGTACCTATGGAATATAAAAGTTGAGATCACTCACTGTCTCTCAACCTCATATTTTTGTTCATAATAACACTAGCACCTGGGTTATTGAGCCATCGATAATTGCTTTGCTAGAAGGCCTTATATAAGCCTATATTGCTCTTGTGATTTAAAATGCATTTCCTTTCCTTTCTTAGATTGATGACTTCCCTAAGTTCTAAACCAGGCTTGCAAATATCCACTAGCCCAGGGCATATATATTGCAATGAAAAGAAGAAAAGTAATTCATTTGTTTTATGATTTTCTTAAGGCATCTGCCAAAAAGAAAAAAAAAATGTGGGTTCAACCAAGTTTAACAACCATTTATTGAGTATCTACTAAGCGTAAAATCTTTGGTAGGTACTATGGGAGATACAAAATTATAAGATACAGGCCCTGCCCTCCTGGAGGTCATAATCTATCAAATGGGACATAACAGGCATGACTCCTGGTAGGCTGTGTATGAGAGCTTCATGCTGATGTGATAGAAATATGGCAGGGAAGAAAAGAATGTCTGATGTAAGTGATCTGGGAAGACTTTTCAGAAGGAAATAAAATATGAGCTGGATTTTAAAGGAGGATGAGAATTCAGTAGATAGCATGAAAGGGAGAAAAAAGCAGAAACTTAGATGATGCCGATTTGGGGACAGTGTTTAATATTTTTATGTATGTGATGGAGATTCCCATAGTGTTCACTAGCTGGTGAGTGGCACATCAGAATCTGGCAACGGGTTAGAAGCACTAGAAAGGAAAGGCTAACAGCTAATACGTATTAATAACTATGTTCCAACCACTGTTTGAGACTTAGTCATGCTTTCATTAGTATAATCAATCCAACAGTCTGATGAGATCAATGCTTTTATTATTTCCGAGTTAACAGTCAGAGAAGCAAGGCAGAGAGAGGGCAAGTATCTTGTCCAAGGTCACATATAATACTAGCTAAGAAGTAACAGAGTCAGGATTTGAACCCTGATAATCTCTTAAGGCAAACACTTAATCACTTCATCTACTGCCTCCAAAAATAAAAGGCTGGAGAAAATGAGACAATTTCAGCAGCTCTGTTAATATTTCAAGACAGATACATTTTCTAAAAAATACTTACCATCAACAAATTAATGTCATATTTTTAAGACACCTTGCAGATTTCAAGAATTTGGATTAGTAACACAATGCATCTATAAAAAGTTAAAATTAAATGTGATATAAAGCAAAATAATTGAAGATGGATCATATTTGTTATAAATGTTTGTTTAACCAGCTACATATTAATATGTAAAACTAAGAAATGAAATTAGTATACAAACTATTTGGTGAAGAATCCACCTGCAATGCAAGAGATGCAGGAGATGTAGGTTCAGTCCCTGAATGGGGAAGATCGCCTTGTGGAGGGTGGTGCATGGCAACCCACTCTAGTCTTCTTGTCAAGAGAATCCCATGGACAGAGGAGCCTGGCATGCTGCAGTCAATGGAGTCACAGAGTCAGACATGACTAAAGAGACTGAGCATAACATAGCACATATTAGTATATTAGTTTCTTAATATTTTTATTAGATTCCTACAGCTGCTATAACAGATTACCACAACTGAGTGGTTTAAAAAAACACAGAAATATATCTTGTCACAGTTCTGGAGACTAGAAGTCTGAAATCGAAGTGTCAACAGAGTTGGTTCCTTTAGGCCCTCTGAGGGAGCATCTTTTCTGTGCTTCTTGTTAGCTGACTGTCCTCACTGGTAATCTCTGGCCTTCCAAATTCTTTGACAGATACATCACTCCTATCCCTGCCTCTATTGCTCCTTGGCGATCTCCCTGTGAGTCTCTGCCTCTTTGTCTGTTCTTCTCTCCTTATAAGGACACCAGTCATATTTGATAAAGAGCCTACCCGACTTCAGTATGACCTTATCTTAGCTAATTCCATCTGTAACAACCCTATTTCCAAATAAGGTCACATTCTGAGTTATTGGGGGTTAGGATTTCACGTTTCTTATTGGGCATTGCAAGTAAAACCATAACAAACTTTAAAAGTACAGTTGTAGGAAAGAGTTATGATTTTTTTAATTTTAAGATTTATTTCTATTACAATCAAAGCATTTTTAGTGGTTTAATTGACTTTAGAAAAGATCTTGCACAATCCTCTTATTTTTTAGATGTTAACACTGAGGCCTGGAGGATGATGGATTTTCCGAACATTGCACAGGCAATTAATGTCAGAGCTACGTCTAGAATTCCCTCCTAATTCCTTCTGCTCCAATAAAAGATCTTTTTGTTCACCAGTGGCTTTCAACTACTTCAGTTAAAGCAAATCCTCTTTTATCTTTTTTCTATATTGAACTTTCTAGTAAGAGTTTGAAGAAAGGGTATCACAACTAGGCTACAGAGCAGGCCTCAGGCAATTATATACTGCAGGAGTCCATCCTCCTTAAGGAAATCAGGTAGATAGACGGAAAGAGAGATAGAAAGAGACACACACCGAGACAGGTAGACAGATGTAGAGAAAACACGCATACATATATACAAATGGGAGTATATGCAAACAAATTAATATACATGAATATGAATATATGAATATATATGTGAGTATATACAAATATATGAATATATATGTGAGTATATACAAACATATATATATATACTCACATATACATGATGAAATCATATATATAATATAAACGCTTTAAGGTTTTCATTTTATTTTTAGACAGTAGAAATGAAAGTAAACTGTCAATTCTTAGTTCAGTTCAGTTCAATTCAGTTCAATCACTCTGTCTTGTACAACTCTTTGCAGCCCCATGAATCACAGCATGCCAGGCCTCCATGTCCATCACCATCTCCCAGAGTTCATTCAAACTCACATCCATCGAGTCAGTGATGCCGTCCAGCCATCTCATCCTCTGTTGTCTCCTTTTCCTCCTGCCCCCAATCCCTCCCAGCATCAGTCTTTTCCAATGAGTCAACTGTTCACATGAGGTGGCCAAAGTACTGGAGTTTCACCTTTAGTATCATTTCTTCCAAAGAACACCCAGGGCCGATCTCCTTTAGGATGGACTGATTGGATCTCCTTGCAGTTCAAGGGACTCTCAAGAGTCTTCTCCAACACCACAGTTCAAACGCATCAATTCTTCAGCATTCAGCCTTCTTCACAGTCCAACTCTCGCATCCATACATGACCACTGGAAAAATCATAGCCTTGACTAGATGGACCTTTGTTGGCAAAGTAATGTTTCTGCTTTTTAATATGCTGTCTACATTGGTCATAACATTTCTTCCAAGGAGTAAGCGTCTTTTAATTTCATGGCTGCAATCACCATCTCCAGTGATTTTGGAGCCCCCCAAAATGAAGTCTGACACTGTTTCCACTGTTTCCCCATTTATTTGCCATGAAGTGATGGGACCAGATGCCATGATCTTTGTTTTCTGAATGTTGAGCTTTAAGCCAACTTTTTCACTCTCCTCTTTCACTTTCATCAAGAGGCTTTTAGTTCTGCTTCACTTTCTGCCATAAGGATGGTATCATCTGCATATATGAGATTATTGATATTTCTCCCAGCATCTTGATTCCAGCTTGTGCTTCTTCCAGTCCAGTGTTTCTCATGATGTACTCTGCATATAAGTTAAATAAGCAGGGTGACAATATACAGACTTGACGTACTCCTTTTCCTATTTGAAACCAGTCTGTTGTTCCATGTCCAGTTCTAACTGTTGCTTCCTGACCTGCATACAGGTTTCTCAAGAGGCAGGTCAGGTGGTCTGGTATTCCCATCTCTTTCAGAATTTTCCACAGTTTATTGTGATCCACACAGTCAAAGGCTTTGGCATAGTCAATAAAGCAGAAATAGGTGTTTTTCTGGAACTCTTGATTTTTCCATGATCCAGCAGATGTTGTCAATTTGATCTCTGGTTCCTCTGCCTTTTCTAAAACCAGCTTGACTACCTAAAGCAATCTACAGATTCAATGCAATTCCCATCAAGCTACCAGCAGTATTTTTCACAGAACTAGATCAAATAATCTCAAGATTTGTATGGAAATACAAAAACCTTGAATAGCCAAAGCAATCTTGAGAAAGAAGAATGGAACTGGAGGAATCAACTTGCCTGACTTCAGGCTCTACTACAAAGCCACAGTCATTAAGACAGTATGGTACTGGCACAAAGACAGAAATATAGATCAATGGAACAAAATAGAAAGCCCTGAGATAAACCCACACACCTATGGACACCTTATCTTCGACAAAGGAGGCAAGAATATACAATGGAGTAAAGACAGTCTCTTTAACAGGTGGTGCTGGGAAAACTGGTCAACCACTTGTAAAAGAATGAAACTAGACCGCTTTCTAACACCATACACAAAAATAAACTCAAAATGGATTAAAGATCTAAATGTAAGACCAGAAACTATAAAACTCCTAGAGGAGAACATAGGCAAAACACTCTCCGACATAAATCACAGCAGGATCCTCTATGATCCAACCCCCAGTATACTGGAAATAAAAGCAAAAATAAACAAATGGGATCTAATTAAAATTAAAAGCTTCTGCACAACAAAGGAAACTATAAGCAAGGTGAAAAGACAGCCTTCTGAATGGGAGAAAACAATAGCAAATGAAACAACTGACAAACAACTAATCTCAAAGATATATAAGCAACTTATGCAGCTCAACTCCAGAAAAATAAACGATCCAATAAAAAAATGGGCCAAAGAACTAAATAGGCATTTCTCCAAAGAAGACATACGGATGGCTAACAAACACATGAAAAGATGCTCAACATCACTCATTATCAGAGAAATGCAAATCAAGACCACAATGAGGTACCATTTCACACCAGTCAGAATGGCTGCGATCCAAAAGTCTACAAGCAATAAATGCTGGAGAGGATGTGGAGAAAAGGGAACCCTCTTACACTGCTGGTGGGAATGCAAACTAGTACAGCCACTATGGAAAACAGTGTGGAGATTCCTTAAAAAATTGCAAATAGAACTGCCTTAAGACCCAGCAATTCCACTGCTGGGCATACACACCGAGGAAACCAGAATTGAAAGAGACACATGTACCCCAATGTTCATTGCAGCACTGTTTATAATAGCCAGGACATGGAAGCAACGTAGATGTCCATCAGCAGATGAATGGATAAGAAAGCTGTGGTACATATACACAATGGAGTACTACTCAGCCCTTAAAAAGAATAAATTTGACTCAGTTCTAATGAGATGGATGAAATTGGAACCGATTATACAGAGTGAAGTAAGCCAGAAAGAAAAACACCAGTACAGTATACTGACACATATATATGGAATTTAGAAGATAGTAATGATGACCCTATATGTGAGACAACAAAAGAGACACAGAGGTATAGAATGGACTTTTGGACTCTGGGGGAAAGGGAAAGGGTGGGATGGTTTGGGAGAATGGCATTGAAACATGTATACTATCTTGTAAGAAACGAAGCACCAGTCTATGTTCAATGCCAGATGCAGGATGCATGGGGCTGGTGCACAGGATGATTCAGGTAGATGGTGTGGGGTGGGAGGTGGGAGGGGGCTTCAGCATTGGGAGATTGTGTTCACCTGTGGCTGATTCATGTCAATGTATGGCAAAACAAATACAGTATTGTAATTTAAAAAATAAATAAATAAATAAAAATTAAAAAAAAAACAGCTTGAACATCTGGAAGTTCACGGTTCATGTATTGCTGAAGCCTGGCTTGGAGAATTTTGAGCATTACTTTACTAGAGTGTGAAATGAGTGCAATTGTGTGGTAGTTTGAGCATTCTTTGGCATTGCCTTTCTTTGGGATTACTGATTAAGAAAAACAAATTTTTTGTTGTTGTTGTAAAATATATTGCATGAAGAAATTCCAGTCTGTGTGTGTGCTCAGTTACTTCAGTTGTGTCCGACTCTTTATGATCTTATGGACCATAGCCCGCAGGCTCTGTCCATGGAATTCTCCAAGCAAGTATACTGGAGTGAGTTGCCATGCCCTTTTCCAAAGGATCTTCCTGACCCAGGGATTGAATCTGAGTCTCTCCCATCTCCTGCACTGTCAGGTGAGTTATTTACCACTGACGCCACCCAGGAAGCCCAATCAACACATTCAGTTCAGTTCAGTCGCTCAGTCATGTACGACTCTTTGCGACCCCATGAATCACAGCACACTAGGCCTCCCTGTCCATCACCAACTCCCGGAGTTCACTCAAACTCATGTCCATCAAGTCGGTGATGCCATCCAGCCATCTCATCCTCTGTTGTTCCCTTCTCCTCCTGCCCCGAATCTCTCCCAGCATCAGAGTCTTTTCCAATGAGTCAACTCTTCGCATGAGGTGGCCAAAGTAATGGCACTTCAGCTTCAGTATCAGTCCATCCAGTGAACACTGAAGGCTGATCTCCTTTAGAATGGACTGGTTGGATCTCCTTTCAGTCCAAGGGACTCTCAAGAGTCTTCTCCAACACCACAGTTCAAAAGCATCAATTTTCAGCACTCAGCTTTCTTCACAGTCCAACTCTCACATCCATACATGAAAAACCATGTACGGAAAAACCATAGCCTTGACTAGATGGAATTTTGTTGGCAAAGTAATATCTCTGCTTTTTAATATGTTGTCTAGGTTGGTCATAAGTTTCCTTCCAAAGAGTAAGCATCTTTTAATTTCATGGCTGCAATCACCATCTGCAGTGATCTTGGAGACCCCCAAAATAAAATCTTCCACTGTTTACACTGTTTTCCCATGAAGTAATGAGACCAGATGCCATGATCTTCATTTTCTGAATGTTGAGCTTTAAGCCAGCTTTTTCACTCTCCTCTTTCACTTTCATCAAGAGGCTCTTTAGTTCCTCTTCACTTTCTGCCAGAAGGGTGGTGTCTTCTGCATATCTGAGGTTACTGATATTTCTCCCGGCAATCTTGATTCCAGCTTGTGCTTCTTCCAGCCCAGCGTTTCTCATAATATACTCTGCGTATGCTGCTAAGTCACTTCAGCCGTATCCAACTCTGTGCGACCCCATAGACGGCACCCCACCAGGCTCCACTGTCCCTGGGATTCTCCAGGCAAGGACACTGGAGTGGGTTGCCATTTCCTTCTCAAATGCATGAAAGTGGAAAGTGAAAGTGAAGTCGCTCAGTCGTGTCCGACTCTTAGCGATCCCATAGACTGCAGCCCACCAGGCTCCTCCACCCATGGGATTTTCCAGGCAAGAGTACTGGAGTGGGGGTGCCATTACCTTCTCCATACTCTGCGTATGTGAAAGTGAAAGTGAAGTCTCTCAGTCGTGTCCGATTCTTTGCCACCCTGTGGACTGTAGCTTACCAGGCTTCTCTGTCCATGGGATTCTCTAGGCAAGAATACTGGTGTGGGTTACCATTTCCTTTTCCAGGGAATCTTCCCGACCCAAGGATCGAACCCAGGTCTCCTGCATCGGCGGCAGATGCTTTAACCTCTGAGCCACCAGGGAAGCCCATACCAAGGTTTTTGAAAGTAAAAAGCTATTGAACTTGATATTTACACTGTCAGAGCCCAGAACCCAGAGCAGGATCCAGGAAGGCTACTCCACATGAGATTAGACTATTAGGCCCAGGAAACCAAAATAAAACAGAACTTTGAAACCACTGTTATCCACCTTGTAAAATTTATTTTACTTCATAAATATTTACTATGTATATTCTATATGTAAGTCAAGTAAGAATCTGGGATCACAAAGAATAATCAAGGAAATTGAAATCTCTTCATATGAAGTTATAGTCTCCATGACAATAAATTTAAGTGGTTGGGGATTACACAGGAAGAAGTAAAAGACAAATAAAAGACTTTTAACTGAAGGATAATTGCTCTAAAGAATTTTGTTGCTTTCTGCCAAGCATCAACATGAATCAGCCATTGGTACACCCATGAACCCTCCCTCCCCTCCCATCTCCCTCCCCATTCCACCCTTCTAGATTATTACAGAGCCCCTGTTTGAGTTCCCTGAGTCATACAGCAAATTCCCATTGGCTATCGATTTTACATATGGTATTGTAATATTCCAGGTTACTCTCTCCATACATCTCACCCTCTCCTCCCCTCTCCCTATGTCCATAAGTCTGTTCTCTATGTCTGTTTATCCACTGATGCCCTGCAAATAAGTTCATCAGTATCATCTTTCTAAATTCCATACATATGCATTAGTATACAATATTTATAATTCTCTTTCTGAGTTACTTCACTCTGTATAATAAGCTCTAGGTTTGTCCACTTCATTAGAACTGACTCAAATGTGTTCCTTTTCATGGCTGAGTAATATTCCATTGTATGTATGTACCACAGCTTCTTTATCCATTTATCTGTCAGTGGACATCTAGGGTGCTTTCATGCTCTAGCTATTGTAAATAGTGCTGCAGTGAACATTGGGGTACGTGTGTCCTTTTCAATTTTGGTTTCCTCAGGGTATATGCCTAGGAGTGTGATTGCTGGGTCATATGGTGGTTTTATTCCTAGTTTTTCAGGAGTCCTCACACCATCTTCTGGAGAAGGCAATGGCAACCTACTCCAGTACTCTTGCCTGGAAAATCCCATGGATGGAGGAGCCTGGTAGGCTGCAGTCCATGGTCGTGAAGAGTCAGACACGACTGAGCAACTTCACTTTCACTTTTCACTTTCATGCACTGGAGAAGGAAATGGCAGCCCACTCCAGTATTCTTGCCTGGAGAATCCCAGGGACAGAGGAGCCTGGTGGGCTGCCATCTATAGGATCGCACAAAGTTGAACGTGACTGAAGCGACTTAGCAGCAGCAGCAGCAGCAGCGTACCATCTTCCATAGTGGCTGTATCAATTTACATTCCCACCAGCAATGCGAGAGGGTTCCCATTTCTCTACACCCTCTCTGTCATTTATTGTTTGTAGACTTTTTGATGATGGCCATTCTGACTGACTATCTCATTGTAGTTTTGATTTGCATTTCTCTAATAATGAGCGATGTTGAGGATCTTTTCAAGTGTTTGTTTGCCATCTGTAAATCTTCTTTGGAGAAATGACTGTTTAGGTCTTTTCCCCACTTTTTGATTGGATCATTTGTTTTTCTGGTATTGAGTTGTATGAGTTGTTTGTATATTTTGAAAATCAACTCTTTGTCAGTTGTTTCCTTTGCTATTATTTTCCCCCATTCTGAGGGCTGTCTTTTCACCTTGTTTATAGTTTGTTTTACTGTGCAAAAGCCTTTAAGTTTAATCAGGTCCCATTTGTTTATCTTTGTTTTTATTTCCATTACTCTACAAGTGGGTCACAGGGAGTCTTGCTTTGATTTATATCATCGAGTATTCTCCCTATGTTTTCCTCTAAGAGTTTTATAGTTTCTGGTCTTACATTTAGGTCTTTAATCCATTTTGAATTTATCTTTGTGTTTAAGAAGTGTGTTTTTAGGAAGTGTATTTCTGAAGTGTTCTAATTTCGTTCTTTTACATGTAGCTGTTCAGTTTTCTCAGCACCAGTTATTAAAGAGGATAACATTTCCCCATTGTATATTCTTGCCTCCTTTGTCAAAAATAAGGTGCCCATAGGTGCATGGGTTTATCTCCAGGCTCTCTATCTTGTTCCAGTGGTCTATATTTCTGTTTTTGTACTGGTACCCTACTGTCTTGATTACTGCAGCTTTATAGTATAGTCTGAAGTCAAGAAGGTTCATTCCTCCAGCTCTGTTCTTTCTCAAGACTGCTTCAGCTATTCAGGGTCATTCATGTTTCTATATGAATTGTGACTTTTTTGTTCTAGTTCTGTGAAAAATGCCATTGGTAATTTGGTACAGATGACATTGATTCTGTAGATTGAATTTGGCAGTATAGTCATTTTCACATTATTGATCCTTCCTACCCAGGAACATGGAATATGTTACTTGTTTGTTTTCTTACCAGTTATTTATTTTAGTCATTAATGTATTCTTTGCCTACCTAATAAGTTCATGACGATTTAGTAAATAATTGACTCCTTAGTTATTAAGTCCAAATTTAAATCAACAATCAATACATTATACTCTAATCTCTTTTTGCAATTTTTACGAAAATTTCTGTCTAATTCAGTGAATTAATCATAGTGACTATTTGGAAATGTGAGGTAAATTTCGATATTTTTGTTACTTTCTATGAATTAGTCACAGTGACTCTTTAGAAAGTTTGAAGGAAAATGTACATATATACATGTGTAGATAAAGTGAACCATAAATCCTATATATTCTTAAAATAATTTGAAAAATTGCTCATTTATCAGGGTAAAATTACTTTATGTTTCCAATATTTAAAATGAATTTAGTGGCCTTAGTACAATAGTATTACACTATAAAAGTTAAACACTGCCATTATTTTTTCTTCATGATGCCATAGACAGCTCAAAATGTTCTATCACAGTTTACATGGCTCATAAACCTTACCTTTCATTTGACATTGCAGATGTGTTGATAATAGGATATGGAAACTCTGTAAGATGGTTAAAGGAAACAATTAATTAGCATTTAAATAAAAGACCTCCCTAAGAAACAGTTTAAACAGAGAATAAACTGATTATTTAACAGGTAATACGAAGCAGTTCTGGGAAAAATTGAAGGGAATGAATAAAGAGAGTAAAAGGAATTCAAATATGTGAAAATAAATGAAGAAATATTGCAATATATTAGACTTAATGCAGCTATGTATACATCATCATTTGAAATTTGACAGTCTTATAATTCTGCACTTGTTATATCTCATTATTCTGCTTATGAAATGTGTATATGCACAGGTCTCCTAAACTGGTTGATAATGTACCTTTACCATTCCTTTTCTAAGGTGAGAAAACAGAGAAAAGCAGAAAACAACCGAGATCCTGCACTCTGTTTATTCAATCAAAAAACGCAAGGGTTGTGAACACAAGACCCAAACACTCATAAAAATGATTCATGATGATAGTCTCAGAAGAAATTAATAAAGCCTAAGAGAACTTGTCAGAAGTATGTCCTAAAGATGATTTTATTTCAGCAACTGTTGTATTTTAAATGCTTTCATTTTCTTCTTTTGATGTCTTTATCTTATTTAAAGATGCTATTACTCATCAAATATGATATTTCAGTCCAGAAGGCTGTAGCTGTGAATGAAACATAATATTCTCATCAACAACTAGATAAGGGGATCCAAATCTCCTGCTTCACTGTGTAAGCTGATTACCAGAGAGGTCAGAAAGCTACTTCCCATTTTATTTTGGTACTATCTATTTAATATGATATTTTCTATAACTGACCAGGCATCTTGTCTTTCCCTTATTCAGCCCCAGCTTCTGATCGGCAGCCCATCTTGGTGGTATACGAGGTGGACTAGGAATAGAGTGGTGGCAGGGATTTAGGGTGAGGCCAGGAGGGATGACCACAAACATCATTCATTGAGTGTTCATTGAATAACCACTGTGTACCAGCCTCAACAATATGCAGGATGCATAAGCTCTATGTGCGCATGGAGCCCACAGGGGCCACAGGAAATAACAGACACACGCTCATTGGCTCAATACACACCGAGAGAGTGATAGTGTAAAAACCTATTCGCATGAGGCAGAGACCCACTGCAGGCTGTGGCTGGGACATTATGTTCCATCAAGTCTCTCAGGCTGGACAGAGCTGGTGTCTGGAGAACAGATAGAAAGCTAGTAGGATCAAAGCACAGACGGGGTTGGTGAAATGGTCAGGGCACAATCATGCTGAGTCTTGAAGGCAATGGAAGGAGTTCGGGTTTTATTCAAAATGCAGTGGATGGTCATGAAAGGACTCTGTAGGGGAATTATTGCATTTTAAGAATAAACGATGACCACTAAGACTGTTCCCTTGGGGAAGGAGTGACTAAACATCACTGGGTGGAAACACAGAGTGCTGACCTGGGTCCAGAGCTTAATTTGGCTGATCACTAGTAATGTGACCTTGTTCTATCCTCCTTATTTCATTTGTTTTCAAATGGGGATAGAGAGGAAGAGTATAAGAGAGAAGGAAACAAGAGATGATAATGGTAATCTCCATACTTGGCAGATGGAAATTTCAGATAGTAAACTGAAAAAGCAAACAACTAAGAATTTAGTATCAATAATACTAATAAAAGCCTTTAAGCAAGAAGGAGTCATCTCAGTCCCCATTCTGGAAAAGCCCAAAGTAGGATATATAGAGGGCTTCCCAGGCGGCACTAGTGGTGAAGAGGCTGCCTGCCAATGCTGGAGACAGAAAGAGACCTGGATTCGATCCATGGGCAGGGAAGATTCCCTGGAGAAAGGCATGGCAACCCACTTCAGATTTTTGCCTAGAGAATCCCATGAACAGAGGAGCCTGGTGGACTACAGTAAATGGAGGTAAAATGAGTTGGACGTAACAAGCAACATCACAGTACAGGATATATAGAAAAGAACCTAGGAATTTGTTAGAGTCATTGCCTTTGTTCCTTTGGTTAAAGTTTATTTCAGGGACCTAAGGAAGAAAAATTCAAGAATGATGTTAGAATCTACTCTATATCCTTTAGATTTAGTTCTTCATAAGTGTATGCACAGCAAAATTCCCTAGCACACACATTCTGACTGCAAAAATATTGAAATACTCTCACACTGGCTGGTAAATAACAATGCCCTTAGCCCTGTAGTGTCAACTCCCACTGCCAGACTGCCCAGCTCCATGACAATGCAGGTCTCCACTATCTGGAAACTAAGGGTTGATACTTGGCTTGGCCTAGTAAAGTGTCTCAAGGAACATGATCAGGGTCAGTTCTGATATCTACTGAGACCTATCAGAATATTGTCTTATTGCTATTATAACAAATTGCCACAAACTCAAGGGTGTAAAATATTTGTTATCTTGCAGTTCTGGAGATCAGAGGTCCAAAGCTAGTCTTAATGGACTAAAAATTTTTTTAAAAAAATCATCATTCTGGAGGCTCTAGAAGAAAATTTGTTGCCTTGCCTTTTCCAGCCTGCAGAAGCTGCTTGCATCCTTTGGCTCCTGGCCCCTTTCTCCATCATTAAGCCAGCAACATAACATCCTCAAACCTCTCTCCTTGTCTAACCTTTCTAATGTTCTCTTAAAGGACCACTTGTGGCTCCCTTGAGCCTGCCTGGTAAGTCATGATCTCACTATCTCAAGATCTTTAACTTCAATCACATTTTGAGAGTCCCTTTTGCTACATAAACTGACATAGAGGGATTAAAGGCAGGTATCTTTGGGGGACATTATTCTGACTGCCACAGTGGTTATATATTTAAAATATCATCTCTTAATGTATATAATAAGTTACTTTAAAATTTGCATAAAATAAATCTAATTGTCATAGTCAAAAGCTGACACATGAAAGAATCTGTCATATAGTAAAAACTTAATATAGGTCCACATCTCAGGAACTATTTTAAATACTACAGACTTTTAATTTCCCATCTGATTTAGTAGTTGTCAGTATCAAGTAGGTGAAACAGTTAAAAGCAAAAAAAGTTGGGAGAAATATAAAGAGATGGAGTAGGAAGGAAGAAGAGAGAGAAAGGAGAGAAATGTGACTTGTGTGTTGGATCCCAGCAAGGCTAGAGGAGACCCCAGAAATTGATGGTGGGATTCACCAGATAATGTCCAGCTTCTCCAGGATCAGTTGTCTCTCAATCTGGTATACTAAGGCACAAAGGAAGTGAAAAATGGCAATTTGAATTTCCTCTGTGACCTACTGGCCCTGGAACTACATGGGATTGGTTTGATGAGGTTTGGGGAAATTTAAAGATGGGTCAGACACAGCTGATTTTAGAGGGCTGGGCCATATCTGGTGGGTCTTTGTACCTCAAAATGCCTTGGGGACTTCCCTGGTGGTCCAGTGGTTAAGAATCCACCTTCCAATGTCGGGGATGTGGGTTTGATCCCTAGTTGGGGAACTAAGATTCTCACATGCCATAGGGCAACTAAGCCTGCACACTGCAACTACTGAGCACATGTCCCAACCAGACAGAGGTCTTTCCACCGCAACAAAAGACCCTGCATGCCTCAACTGAGACCCAGTAAATAAAGAAAGGGGAAAAAAAAAAAAAATGCCTCGTATGCAGGGCAAACAAATGTCCTGAAATAAAATCCAGGAGCCACAACAGACAGTTAGCTGCATGAGGAAGTGCTTGTTAGTCTTGTCACCACCAATTCCCAGATCTTGTCCCAAGCAAAGAGCAGGGGCCCAGTAACTGTGTCAAATGAAAAGAAGAAAAATAAATATATGAAAATATTTGGTATAAACAAAGTATTTTTGTGTAAGCAATGAACATGTAAATGTTCTTTTCAATAACAGGAAAATGCTAGAAACCAATACTCAATTCAATGTACTGATATGATGTATTTTGGTGCATCATATCAGAACCTAAACGATCAGATGAATGAGAGCCCTATACTCCTGTCTATAAATACAGTTGCCAGATTTATCAAATAAAAATACAAGGTGCCCAGTTAAATGTGAACATCAGATAGATGATGAATAATTTTTCATATAAGTGTTTTCCAAATATTGTATGGCAATCTAGCTCTAAAGTCATATTGTATCATATTTTAGAAAAATTGTAACTTTGTGAAGATGTTACTGCCTTAATGATGGTATTATGCAGGAAGAAAAGGAAGTGCTCTCAGTAGACTGTGTTCACAAATGGGGGTAGACGGTGGAAACTGGCTGTGTTGCGATGTGCTGTTTTAAAAGTACGCTTCACTGTGAGCCAGTGCCCATGGAGGGGGACTGAAATTCAGCTTCTCATAAATTCTGCAGTGCTACCGGGGAACAGTAATCAACAAGCATAAAATCTGGAGGGAAGGTCAGTGAGGCAGGTAAGAACTGGTGCATCCATATTACCTAAAGCAAACACGGCTCCACTAAGCAGGACCAAGCAGGACCTAGAAAGGGCAAGAGGAAAAAATAGAATCACCCTGTGTGAGTTTTGTTAGATTGCCTTTAGGAAAAAGCCCAGATCAGCCCCCACAGCCTACTTTAATTTTATGTTCGTGTTGTGCTTGCTTAGCTTATGAGCTAGAGTTGAGCATGCCCTATGCACTAAGTGGCCTGCTTTCATAACGCCCTGTTGCTGGTGAAGTAATTCACTGTGTTTCTTAGGAAGGACATGGTGTTGCTGTGTTCATTTGTGCCTGATCTGAACAATCTCTATTGAAACCTTTTTTTTTTCCCCACTAGGCATTTAGATGCTACCTGGCTGTTAGGCCTGAAAATACCAGATGGAACTGGGGAGCAGAGCAGACACTGTTGTCATAGAAACGAGATGCTATCCCAGCTCTATGCAGCTGCCATCTTTCCCTTCTCCCTTTCTCTGTGAGGAGTTCTGATAGGAGCAAGAACTGATAAAATATAGAGAGCCCCCTCCCCCACCATGCTCACCCACCTCGGAAAATAAAACTACCTTTCAAATGTTGCATTAATACATCCCTCAGTGGATTGAGAACCTGAAACTATGGAGAAATGACTTGATTTCCAGGTCTTCTAATCAGAGTACAACTGGGAAGCCCATGTTTGACATCATCTTCTTTCCTCTAAATGTGATGCATTTGCCCTAACCCCAAATGAGACAATATCCTTTGTAACTAGGGGAGCTCAGCTTTGACATTTCTGGAAAATGCAGCCCAAACTGTTCGGAATTATTCTGCAATGTCTGTGCTCAGCAAGAGAATGGGGAGTAACCTCTCGTAATTCTCTGCATTCCCCACAGTGGCCAGCAGAATGCTGAGCACAGGGAGGGGGATGATGAATCCTTGTGGCTTGATGTCTAAGCCTGAAGGAGGCACTTATTGGCCAGGGTCCCACACTGCTGCCTTTTCTCTTGGGCACTGGTGACTTCCTCAGGGAAACGTGACTATGAGCAAAGTGTTCAACACAGGTGTGTGTGTGGTGGTAGAGGGGAGGTGACAGCAATATTTTCTAGAGACAAGGCTGCTTTTGTGTCCTTCTACGGAAATGGCAACCCACTCCAGTGTTCTTGCCTGGAGAATCCCAGGGACAGGGGAATCTGATGGGCTTCCGTCTATGGGGTCGCACAGAGTCGGACACAACTAAAGCGCCTCAGCAGCAGCAGCAGCAGCACCCTTGGAAACAGGTTAAATCCTAGGGCTTTGAAAGCTCTGGCTCAAGGAACTGTGTTTAGCAACAGGGACTACTAAAATTGATTCAGTTTAGGGCAGTGATTTCCTGTATTCTTTTCCTATTGCGCTGTACCAAATTACCACACACAGTGACTTTAAACAACACAGATTTATTTTACAGTTCTTAAGGTCAAAAGTTCAAAATCTGTTTCACTGGGTTAAAGTCAAGATGCCAGCAAGCCTTGCTCCTTCTGGGGACTGTAGGAGAGAATCTCTTTCCTTGCCCTCTCCCGCTTCTAGTTTCACCTACATGCATTGGCTCTTGGCCTCTTTCTCCTCTTCAAAGCCAGAGGCTTGGCATCTTGCTTCTATCATCATTTTGCCTCCTTCTATAGTCAAAGCTCACTGTCTACCTCTTGATTACGTTCATAGCTCATCCATGTAATCCAGGCTAATCTCCCCTTTTCAAAAATCTTAGGTTAATCACATCTGTAACCTCCCTTTACTACTTAAGGTAACACTTGCAAGTTCCAAGGAGTAGAATATGGATATATTTGGATATATATATTTGGATATACCACATTTTTCAAACCCAGATGATCATCAGAATTACCTGGGAAACTTCAAATGTAAAGATTCTTGATGCAACTAGAGATTATCATACTAAGTAAAGTAAACTATGATTTTTCCAGTGGTCATGTATGGATGTGAGAGTTGGACCATAAAGAAAGCTGAGCATCAAAGAATTGATGCTTTTGAACTGTGATGTTGAAGAAAACTATTGGGAGTCCCTTGGACTGCAAGATCAAACCAGTCCATCCTAAAGGAAGTCAGTCCTGAATATTCATTGGAAGGACTGATGATGCCAAAGCTCCACTATTTGGCCACTTGATGTGAAGAACTGACTTATTAGGAAAGACCCTGATGCTGGGAAAGATTGAAGGCAGGAAGAGAAGGGGACGACAGAGGATGAGATGTCTGGATGGCATCACTGACTTGATGGACATGAGTTCAAGCAAGATCCAGGAGTTGGTGATGGACAGGGAAGCCTGGCGTGCTGCAGTCCATGGGCTCACAAAGAGGTGGACACGACTGAGTGACTGAACTGACTGAAAGAAAGTAAGTCAGAAAGAGAAAGGCAAAAACCATGTGATATCACTTATATGTGGAATCTAAAATATGACACAAGTGCAACTATGTGTGAAACAGAAAAGGAATCATAGACATAGAGAATAGACTGATGGTTGCAAAGAGGAAAAGGTTAAGGGAGGGATGGACTGAGAGGCTGGGGTTAGCAGATATAAGCTTTTACACACAGAACGAATAAGCAATAAGAATTTACATTATAGTACAGAGAACAATATTCAATACCTTGGAATAAAACAACAGAAAAGAATTTTTAGAAAAAGAATGTATATGTGAATGTGTGTGTGCATGTTCAGTCATTTCAGCAGTATCTGACTCTTTGTGACCCTATGGACTGCAGCCCGCCAGGCTCCTCTGTCCATGGGATTCTCCAGGCAAGAATAGTGGAGTGGGTTGCCATGCCTGCCTCAAGGGGATCTTCCTGACCCAGGGATCGAACTCATGTCTCCTGGGACTCCTGTATTGCAGATGGATACCTTATCACTGAGCCATCAGGGAAGACTGCTTATATATGTATATGTATGTGTAGCTGTAATTAACACAGCATTATAAATCTATACTCAGTAAACAGTAACAGAGATTTTTAGACCCTATGCTAGAGTGATCCTACCAGAATTTCTTAGGTTGGGTGGGGCCTGAAAAGGTCTTTGAAAGACTCCAGTGATTTTGGGAAACTTTCATTAGAGCTTCTTCAGGGTCTTTTCTAAACACACGCAATGGAGATTGCATACACCGTGATTATCTTCTTCAGGGTCACAGAGCATGCGGGAGAGGTTTTAAAAAGGTATGTGTTTGGAAGCTTAGATGGCCAGACATACCTCCAACTGATTGGCTTTGGCAAATGACTGCATGACATGACCTGGACCCAGTGACTCTTCCATTTAATGGAAAAATACCAAAATTGTGTGCATCCCTATACCTTTACGATATGAAATATATATCTTGATATCTAGGATCAGCTGTTGTCTCTTGCCCTTATAGAAACATCTCCATCTACTGCCTGAGAACATTCTCTTCCTTCAAAGATGGTTCCATGCTGTTCTCAGAGCTCTTAAATTTGCCTATTTTGCCTGCTTCAAGAAGAATGGCTGTGGTAGAGGAAAAAACCTGTATAGTATCTTTAGAAAAACTGTAAATATTTCATCATTTCTTACTAAACATACATTATTAACTCTGTAATGTAAATATTTTATGGCCTGCAACTAGCAATTTTGGAATGTGTTGATATGTTTGGAGAATTGCAGTTTGGTTAAAAAAAAAATACCCTGCACTGCATACCCAGCTCATATTTAACATATACAACTCTTTAAAAGGCATTTAACTCTCACAATTAAGGGAGTAATAGAATCTATTTTTCAAAAGGGGAGGCTTGAGGATCAAACTCAGAACCTGAGACAAGACATGTGTGTAAAAAGAGAAAGTTGGAAACTAACAACTTTAGACTTCCCTTCCTTGCAGGATAGGAAGGAGATATAGTTACAGACTAGAGTGGGTCCAATTTCATCTAGTGAAACAAAGAGAGCAAACGTGCCCACACCCAGCTCATTAGAATGTTCCCAATCTGGTTAGGAGTGGAATCTGAGGAGAAGAATTATACCACACACACACAAAAAAGGCAGAAAATCTTCCCCAGCTTTAGGATAAGTATTTGGAGCTGTGGCTAGGACAAAAAAAATCCTTTCATGAAATAAAATGGCTCCATGTCAGACATTTAAGCCAGATTTTCAAATATAAACTTAAACTGTTTGGAGAATTTTTTTTTTTTTAATTCCAGTGACTCTCCAATATAGAGGTCATAGGAGCTGCCATCGTTCTAAATTACAGCCCATTTCAGAGGTTGGCTGTAATCCAGGAGGTTGCATTATTCCAAATTGCCTGTCAAAAACTGTCAAAACACTGCCATTATCAAAAAGTAGTCCTTTTAAATAATTTTCTCACTCTTTCCCCTGAAACTTTACTGGCAGTAAGCCTTAATATCATAGCTTATAGGCATAGTAAGCGAAAGCCTTTCAAATGAGAAGTGGGAAAAAAAACATTCTAGGCATAAAAAAACATACTAAATCCTAGGCAGGAAAAATGAATCAAGTTTGGAAATGCTGAAACCCTCAAAGCAATAGCCATCGCTGATCTACATGTGAAATGGTAACCAAAGGATACAGAATTAGGAGTCCTAATGGTATGACTTTCTTTGCCACATTTAGCACATGGAAAAAAAACAAACCTGGAGTCAGTTGAAAGACTCCATATTTTTCCTCTCCCCGCCCCCCGCCCTTCCATATCATCTTTCTAATAAAGAATATTATATCTTCAAGGTTACTGATGTCTTTTCCCTTCATTTCATAAATTTGGAAATTGACATCTAGACAACTGTCTGATTTATCTAAGATTTCATGACAGATCTAGACCTGAACCCTGTACTCTTTTTAATACCCATTCTAACTCTCTTTTTGATTTAGAAATCTACCTGCTTCATCTTCTCCTTGTTAAGTTAGACTTGACCCTACAGAATTCCCCTGCTTGGAGTAGAAAAACCAACCCCCAAAAGAGCACTCCTGCCACCCACATTCTCTCTGATATAGACCTTGATGTTAAAACTTCAATTCTAACAAAGAATTCCGGCAACTATTCTGTTTAAGACCATTTATCTTTCAAACATTGTAAGATGACAAAATATTTTAGAGACACTGCTCTTCTTTTGAGTCATTACAATTCAGGCAACGAATTAGGAAATCAACAGGATGATTCAGTCTTACAATCACTGTGACAGTTATATTTGTCAACAACTAGTTTTCAGAAGAAATGGAACTCAAAGAAAATACACAGTTTCCAGATTCAGAAAGAGATACACAGAAATAAATCTCTAAATTATCAGTAGTGTATTATAGAGAGCATTCAATGTGCAGGTGAATTCCTTTAACAGAAAGACAATGCTTTAAACAAATGTAGCATAAAGATATTTCAAAATAGATCTGCAGCTTCTAGAGATGCCCATAATATATGTAATGGTGCTTGGTCTCATTAACAAGCAGCTCAAATTCTTCAGCTATCATAAAATACAAGTAATCAGCAGCACATTCTCAAGAGCAATACATCTGTCTGACCCAACTTCTGCTCTGCAGTTAACAATTTTGTTTTAATCCATTAAAAAAGAAATCCTCCTCATCTTTAAATTGGGCAAGTGATCACCCTAAAGTCTAGTTTTCATGGTGTCTATGGTTCTATGTTCCACAGCAATTTCTAGGTTCCTTTTAAAATGACTGAAAAGCCACAGTTAATTCATTACCTGCAAAGACAACCCTAAGACCTTCTAGCAGAGGACTCCCTGAAACCACCCCACCCAGAAGAGCATTTTTGACTTGGATTCTTTTGGTTCTTTCTCCTGCTATTCAAAACCTACCAGCCTAAAATATCTGAGCTTGAATAAAACATTCATAAAGAAGTATTTTCCAAGCTGTGCCTTAAGGATCCCTTGGGCTTCCTAGGTGGTGCTCGTGGTAAAGAACCCAACTGCCAGTGTAGGAGATGCGGGTTCCATCCCTGGATCGGGAAGATCCCCTGGAGGAGGGCATGGCAACTCACTCCAGTATTCTTGCCTGGAGAATCCCATGGACAAAGGAGCTTGGTGGGCTACAGTCCACGGGTTACAAAAAATCAGACACGACTACAGCTACTTAGCATGCAATATTTCTCAAGGTATTCATAGGCTTTCTTTAAAAAATAACAGATATTGGCTCAAGATGGTGGAGTAGAAGTGCTCACTTCCTCCTATGAGAGCACTGAAATCACAACAACCTGTTGAACTTCATCCACAGGAGGATGCTGGAACCCACTAGAAAACAAGAGCAATGATTCTATATGAAAGAAGTTCGGTAATGGCAATCTACAGTCCCCTGGAGACTCACAATGCACATTAGTTTATTAAGGTTCTGAGACATCCTGAAATTTAAAAAAACCTAATTTGTAGAGTTTAAAGAAATGATCCCAAACAAATCTGGCCATGACCCTTGTTTCCTGTAACTTACTTAACTGTATTAGGACCGAGGATGTCTTGCAATCTATAATCTGGTTCCAAGCCTGGTATGGAGTTCTGTCCTAGGCAGCTACCAAGGCCTTGGTTATAGGCTACTCAGCTTCTTTCCAGCCAGGCATTCTGAAAGTTATATTCCTGATCTAGACTTGCATTCCAGTAAACTGGTCTTCACCAGGGGAACAAGACATGACTGCATATTTTGAATAGAGCAAATCACAACTGATAATTTTGCTGCTAAAACATGTTTTCTTGATGACAAAAATAATGAACATTTGGGCTTTCCAGTGGTCCCGTGGTTAAGAATCTGCCTGCCAATGCAGAGGACATGGGTTAGATCCCTGGTTCAGGAAGATCTCACATGCCAAGGGGCAATTAAGCCTGTGTACCACAACGACTGCTGAGCCTGTGCTCTGAAGCCCATGAGCCTCAATTACTGAAGCCTGCGCCACAGAGCCTGTGCTCCACAGAAGAAGCCTCTGCACGGAGAAGCCTGCACACCACAGCTGGAGAACAGCCCCAGCTCTCTGAAAAAGAGAGGAAGCCTGTGTGCAGCCATGAAGACCCGGTGTGGCCAAAAATATATATATTTTTAAAATAATGAACTTTCATTCAGCACTTGTAGTGTGTAGAAATGCCATCCTCACTACTGTGGCTATAAGTTCTTTAAATCCACATTAACATACCTAACTTTTTTCTTTTCCAGATAAGGAAACTGAGACACAGCAAGACTGAGAGCTGGGATTACCAACAAGTAAGTAGGATTCGGATTTAAGCCAACTGGTTCCAGAATTCCTGGTCATCACACATGTGTACACACACACACACACACACACACACACACACGCATCAGTTCAGTTCAGTTCAGTGGCTCAGTTGTGTCTGACTCTTTGCAACCCCATGAATCGCAGCACGCCAGGCCTCCCTGTCCATCACCAACTCCTGGAGTTCACTCAAACTCATGTCCATTGAGTTGGTGATGCCATCCAGCCATCTCATCCTCGGGTGTCCCCTTCTCTTCCTGCCCCCAATCCCTCCCAGCATCAATTTTGCAAATGAATAGGAGGACTTCTCCATATACATTATTTCTCATGATGCATAAGTATGACCAATATTTCCTTATGTTCCCTCAGGCTGGGAATAAAAATAAGATTGCAAAATAAACAGCACAATGATATCTCAGTTTTAAGACAATTGCTACCTTTGAAAATAGTGTATCATCACCCTGTTTCCACACAAGGCTACATCGAAGTTATCTAAGAAGAAATAATAACTGCAATTCTCTTAATTGATTGGTTTTCAGCTATTAATAATGGTAGCTCACATCTGTTATCCCATTTGATGCTCACGACAATTCTGTGAGGAAGCAGAACAATTATAATCATGGTCTCTGTTTTATAGATCAAGATACTGAAGGTTCTGATTTGTTCAAATGTTCCAGTGATGAGAGTTGGTTCTAGACACAAAAGTCACCACTTTTGCTTAGCTTTTTCTAAACTGAGAAGCCTTAAAGTCTATAGATTCTTTGTCCAATTAAAATTTTTTTCCTTAACTTCACACTCTTTTAAAGAAAGGCCAGAAATCAATGTAGACACAGCCAAAGACCATCACAGTGTCTCTTGAGAAATTGACGTAAGAAACTAGCATTTAATTATGAATAGGAATTATGTTAATTACCCATCCTGCAAAGTTATGTTTATTTAATTTTGCAAAATCTCTCATACCTATTATGATTTTTCCATTAATTATTTTTCTTAAATTTCATTATGAATACAAACCATGGTGTGGCCCACTCCTGTTATTCCAAATACATGTTATACTTTTTCTAAATTGTATCTCCCTTTTGTACTTAATCATCATTCACAATGATGGATGACCACAAGGAGCCATGTCTTACAACTGTTTAGCTGTTTCAATAAATCACAAACAGTCGACATTTCCCTTTGGTGTGCATATCCAGCTAAAAGTGAACTTAAGTGGCAGCTATGTGAATAAAGTCATGGGAAATTCTGCCCACAAACTGTGTAGCCCTAAGTACTCTCTTCCAGGAGCTTCTTCTCAATTTGATATCTGCAATCGGTCATGTGTTCTTCCTTTTATGTTAAATGAGATGAATTATAATGTTTTGAAGCAGTTACACAAAGATCTATTTACAATATAACCCACTGAAAAGTTTGCCATGACTTTTGTTTTCACACAAATTCATATTTCAGCTCCTTTCTAAACAATCTATTCCAAGTCAAGAGCCCAACAAGCAAATACATTTTAAAGACATGCAGCCCTGAATTATATACCTACTTCTTATGGGTAACATAAACACAAAATTCATCATCATTTTTGAATCATAGACAACTCCACTGTTAACCCACACTACACTTCACTTAGAAGCTTATGCTTCCTTCTGTCTTAGAAGAGAACGTACAGTTCAAGCCAAAGATTAAACATAAGCAAATTCTGAGGCTTGACATGTTTTGGAAGTGTGTCTTCAGACAACAAGAGGAATTTCTGCTTTGAGGATGTACAAAGCTTTGTGTTATGGCCGTTTGAGCCCAGTATTAACATCATACTAGCACCTTCCTTCTCTCTCTTCAACCAAGCTCTTGTGTTGCCAAATGGCCAAAGTTTCCAGCAAAAGGAGGCCAATGCCCTGTCTTTCCTCTTTGCAAATAACAGAAGGGTAAAGAGCACTAAAGGTCGCTGCTTGGCCTCCTGATGATATTCAACATGGATCAATGTCATAGTGACAGTGCCCAAATCTTGTTATTGTAATGCCTTAATGAAGGGACCAACAGATAAGATTGATGGTACCAGATTAAAATCTTGATGTAAAGTCTGCTTTTGCTCATGCCTGCTAAATTGCTTCAGTTGTGTCCGACTCTTTGCAACCCTATGGACTGTAGCCCACTAGGCTCTTCTGTCCATGGGATTCTCTAGGCAAGAATACTGGACTGGGTTGCCATGCTCTCCTCCAGGCGCTCTTTCTCACCCAGGGATCAAATCCACATGTCTTATGTCTCCTTCATTGTCAGGTGGGTTCTTTACCACTAGCACCACCAGGGAAATCTGTCTGCTTCTGTGGTTAGTACAAAACAAACAAAAAAATTAGTCACTCAGTCATGTCTGACTCTTTGCAACCCTGTGAACCAGGCTTCTCTGTCCATGGGATTCTCTAGGCAAGAATATTGGAGTGGGTAGCCATTGCCATCTCCAGGGGATCTTCCCAACCCAGGGATCAAACTATGGTCTCTTGCATTACAGATGGATTATTTACCATCTGAGCCACAGGGAAATCCAGTTAGTACCAATTTTAGGGCAATTTTCCATAATTTCATTGCTCTATTAATTTCAAGATAATACTGTGAGCCAGGCATGATGTAAAACATTTTTTCATGGATTGTTCATTGTAATACCCAAAATAACTCAATACTCTAGATTCCTATTTTAAAACTGAGGTCTAGAGAAGTTAAGAAACTTGTCCCAAGTGACACAGTTAATTCAGTTCAGTCGCTCAGTCATGTCTGACTCTTTGCAACCCCATGAATCACAGCACGTCAGGCCTCCCTGTCCATCACCAACTTCTGGAGTTCACTCAGACTCATGTCCATCGAGTCAGTGATGCCATCCAGCCATCTCATCCTCTGTCATCCCCTTTATGATAGTGCTAAAATTCAAACTGAGTCTATTTAGTTTCTGTTCATTTGTGATGCATTTTGTAGATTTTAAGTCAGTATTTCTTTCCTCTTCAGATTCCTGCATGCATTTCTATCAAAGACTTGTTTTCACATAAATTCATAATCTCTTTCCTTGCAAGGCAAAAATTTAATGCTATTGGTAGCTCAGAGGTTAAAGCATCTGCCTCCGATGCAGGAGACCTGGTTTCAATCCCTGGGTCAGGAAGATCCCCTGGAGAAGGAAATGGCAACCCACTCCAGTATTCTTGCCTGGAGAACCCCATGGAACAAGGAGCCTGGTGGGCTACAGTCCACGGGGTCACAAGAGTTGGACACGACTGAGCGACTTCACACACACACACACACACACACACACACACACACACACACACACACATCTTCAAAGGATATGTTGAATGCCAACAAACCACCTAGACATTTGGGGAGATGGGATAATACAGAAGAAGGCCTGGAAGTCAATTCCTGGAGTTCAACTTTAGCTTGGTTTTGATGTCAGTAAATTCTTGAAAAATTATTTGAATAATTACCGTCATCCTACTACAACTATTTACAAAGCTTTCACAAGACACTCACTGCATACAGACACATGGTTTTTACCCAGTGGATTTGCTCTCTGAGGTGAAACCCTCCTCCTCACTCCCATTTCCAGATGGATAGAAAAAAAAGGTGGAGGGAAAAGTAGAGAGAGAGAGAAAGAAGACAGGCTTTTGTTTCCTTGTTTCATAAAGTCTAGTTTTCCCCAATTGAAATCAGGTGTTCTTGTTTTTCCCTGTTCTGTCTATCTAAAAATAATTTTTCCATCACTTAACATTGTGTGGTCTCTGGAACCGAGACTCTTCGCTCTTAACAAAAATGCAGCAATGGCCAAATTTCCACAGCCAGGAGGAAAGGAAAGGTTGAGACAGTTTTCTCAATAATTGCTTCAATCCTCCCCCCTTGTGCTGGCTGGAGACACTTGGCCAGGGACTATTAGAGAGATGCTGATTGATTTTCCCTCCCTCTTGTTACTGTTTCCTCTGCCTAAAATGCTGCTCTCCTTCTAAGTTATCACCCTCCCTCTTGTTCTGCAGGTCAGATGTCATCTCTCCCGGGAAACCTCTACTGACATTCCTCTCCCCACTTCCCTGCTTCCTGTTCATTCCTTCCACCTTCAGCAAAATGCACCACCTCTTCCTCTTTGTTCCTATAACACTTGTTATGCCATTCTCACACTTTGCTGTGCTTCCCTAAAAGCTGTGCATTTTCTGTAGGCAGGGAATTAAAAAAAAAAATTCACCGATAAGTCTGCATAATGTTTGATATGTAAAAGGTGTGCAGCCCATCTTTATGTAACCAGATTTGTACCAGAAATAGCCTCCCTAGTCAAATTCCAAGGGAAGAGAAACTTTCCATTGTCAGTGCCTTCCTCTCATTACTTGCAAGAAACACCAGCTTACTCCACGGCCTGGTCCCTTGTGCACATTTGGAAGCCTGGGTACATGTGCACAAGTTTTGAGCAACACATTTTTGGTCAGGGTGGGTCCAGCAGGAGGCAGAATAGAGACAAACCTTCCTTTCCTCATTTACCTCCCAGTGACAGACCTCCATACTGGCATTATTTCAACTGGCTTTATAGATCTCAACTGGATCAGAAAACGAAGATCAGGGAAAATCACACAAAACAGCAAATCCTGATTATTCACAGGGGTGTCAGTGGTTTCTTACTTACGTTTAGTAGAAGCCTTACTTCTAAGGACTCCTTCCCTTACCCCAGTTGCATATATATTTGGTGGGGCTGTCCATTAAGATATGGTTCAATTTCCCATGGAGACGGGATACCTTAGGCCCACCAGAATACTCCATCCCACTGGGTACAGTGATTGGTCAGGTTTAGGGGAGTTGGTTATCTTAGCAGGACCAATTAGTGTCCTGTTTCAAAATCTGACCTGGATTGGGAGGGATGTGGAGAGGAGGAAGAGAAATGAGAAACAAATACAGAGCAAGACAGATAGATAGAGACTCTTACCTTGTGAAATCACAGAAGCCTTTGAGTGGACCCATGAGAGAGGAAAGAGTTGGGAGTATGTGTTACTCTTACAGAGTAAGAGATAAAAGAGTCCTCTGGGCCTCAAGTGCTGATCAATACAAAACAAATGTGAGGACTTTAAAAGAATTTACCCCTTGGTGGAGCATAGAAAAAAAAATGTCCTCCTGGCCACGGCAGCTTTCTGCAGGGGCCTTTCACGTGGTTGCAGCCAGTCTCGGGCTGAGGCCATTACAGAGGAAGCACAGTTGGGAGATGGAGGGAAAAAACATACTTTTGATGACATCATATGAACCCCTGAATCCAGCCTTACTTCCATTCTCCAATAACATGTGGCAATAAATTATCTTTGAACTGAAGCTAGAGGGAGTTTGGTTTCTGTCACTTGCAACTGAAAGTGATCTGACTGATATATTTTTCTAATACATAAATCTACTTCCCTTTTCCAGGTTATGGGAAGGGTATTCCAAGTGCAATGATGCAGGGCCATTGACTTAATTTAGATGCTATATTGTTCAGTCGCTCAGTCACGTCCAATTCTTTGTGACCCCATGGACTGCAGCACGGCAGTCTTCCTTGTCTTTCACTATCTCCCCCAGAGTTTGCTCAAACTCATGTCCACTGAGTCGATGATGCCATCCAACCATCTCCTCCTCTGTCACCGCCTGCTCCTCTTGCCTTCAGTCTTTCCCAGCATCAGGGTCTTTTCCAATACGTCAGCTCTTCTTCACATCAGGTAGCCCAAGTACTGAAGCTTTGGCGTCAGTCCTTCGAATGACTATTCAGGGTTGACTTCCTTTAGGATTGACTGGTTTGATCTTGCTGCCCGAAGGATGCTATACTTGGAGCTATTCTTGGCTGTTACTTTTGGGAAGATGTTACCTAAGAGTGAACTTAAAGGAGTGAGCAGGTTGAGAGAGTTCAGATTCAGACTTTATTAGAACACTTGTCTTACTGATCCATCAGAATTTATCTCCTGATAAAATTTCTTGCCTATATAAATACATTCTGGCTCTTCAAGAGTGATTGCTTTGGCCTGCTAGGGCCTCCATTAAAGATGTCGCTGTCTTTGGATTCTGCAATTGTGCATTTATTTGAACACAAAGAGAGTTTATAGTCTAACTGAATATCTTGGAACTTTTCAAACTATCATAAACATGCTTGGTAAGAAAAGTTTGAGGTTAATGAGATTCCTCTTATTTGCATTGTTTTTTCTATAACCTAGAAATAAAACAAAACTCCAAACCTAAATACTTAAAAATGACCATACCAGTCAAATAGTCCTCACATTTTCAATTTTCCTATAATATATCATGTTTCCACTGAAGGAGACAATTATAGCTGCCTGAAAAAGTATTGTTTGATGTCTGTAAGCGCAGTCAGCAATCAATAATTTGAAATTTGTACCATTTGTACCTTTAAGTTCTGGCACATCATTTTTTTATTTCATTCAATCTGCTTACTGTTGAAGAAAAAGGATTTTGAACCATTGCCACAGAGCACATTTATGTGTGAAACAAGGTTCATTTATACAGTGGAAAGTATATCATTTTGACATTTATTTGCAATATTAATTGTGTATATTGATTCCATTTTTTCAGAAATTGTAAATTTATTATAAATACTACTGTTGATGACCTTATTTTGGTGAGAATGTTCTTCTGGAGAACTTGAAAACATTTTGGAGTCAAGTCATGGATTTTAAATTCAGAAAGACAACATATGTTGTAATATTAAATTAAAATTCCATGATCAGTTGTTACTCCAAGGACACACTTGAATAGGAAATGCATTTTTTTACATGCTGTCTTTTAACTAGTTAGGTTAAGAACAAACAACCTTTTGCAATCATTAGCTCTTATTTATGTATTTCTTGTGTTTGTTCTTAAGCCCAAATATAAATGTAGTGTGAAAATGTTATCTTTAGCCATTTCTAAGTGTCCCCAGTGTTTTCAGTTAATCATAAGAGCAGCCTATCTCAAAATCTTTCTTTGCCTTCTCTGACTATACCAGCACCCACACAAACACACAGGGGTAGGTTAGGATTTGGAAGTTGCTGAGTCATCACCCAAGGAACATTTGAGTTCAGCACACCTGGGAAGAAAAACCAGAGAGCTACTACACAAGAATCCTGGGAGTATCTTCACAAAGAAGAAAATTTCAGACTCCTCACTAGGTATGAGATGCTCTTGAGCTGTTAAAAAGATTATGGGTTGTAGGCTGCTGGGCAGGCCCTGAAGGAATGTTGCCAGCAAGACAGGAACACACTTGAGACAGGATAACTTTCCTCTGGGAGAGAGTGATAATCTGGAATCTGTCCTTTCACTCACTCAGAAGAATAGGACAGTTACTTTATTTTACAGACTCATAATTTAAAAAATTACATCAAGCGATTTAGTGCTTGCATATTTATCAAGCACCTCCTGTGCGATGATGTGATAGACACCACGGAGGGGATGTGGTGGGGGAGATGAAAGCCTTGACCTTGCAGCTGAGAGGCCTCTAATGTGGTGGAATAAAAAGCAAATGTATAGAACTCTAAGACAAGGCATAAAGAGATAAGTGCCTGCAGAGATGTATAGATAAAGTGCCATAAATATTTACAAGGGGAAAAGACTGTTTCTGCCCTGAGGAAACTGAGAAGACTTCGTAAAGGAGGGGGCATTTGAGTTGAATCTTGAAGGGTGGGTAAGAAGAGACAGAGAGAAGAATATGAAACAAAGGGAATCCATGACAAAGGGCAATATATATGTGTGTATATCAATATATACTATATTGGTATACTATATATGTATTTTTGTTGTTGTTGTTTAGTTGCTAAATTGTGTCTGATTCTTTGTGACCCCATACCCTGCAGCACGCCAGGCTCCCTGTCCTTCACTGTCTTCCGGAGCTGCTCACATTCATGTCCACTGAGTCAGTGATGCCATCCAACCATCTCATCCTCTGTCGCCCCCTTCTCTTCCTACCCTCAATCTTCTCAGCATCAGAGTCTTTTCCAATGAGTCGGCTCGTCTCATCAGGTGGCCAAAGTATCGGAGCTTCAGCTTTAGCATCAGTCTTTCCAATGAATATCCAGGGTTGATTTCCTTTAGGATTGATCTCCATGGTTTGATCTCCACAGTATACATATTATATGGTATATTCAGGAAACATTATCCAATATACATGGCATATGAAATATAGAAAGTAAAGAAGGGAAAGATAAGACTAGAAAAGCAGACTGGAGCCAAAACGTGGCAAGGCAGGTCTTAAAGAACAAAAGCAGTGTTTGGACTTTCCTCTGCAGACACTGGGAGGCCACTAAATGTTCTTGGGTAGGAGAGCCAGGATCCTATCAGAATCTAGGAAAATACATCCTAGTACTGTTCTTCTTTTTCGTGAAAATTGGGGCAGCTGGAGGGAGACAACCAGGAGGAAGGCAGTGAGAGGCTGATAGGGGTGACAGCAGCTGGAATGAAAAGAAGGGACTCAATCAGGAGATTTGGCAGAAGTCAAATAGTCAGGTTCCAGCAGCTGCCTGAGTGGGGGTTGCAAGAAACCAGTGGATGGCTGAGTCTGGGTAAAGAGAGGATGGTGGGAGGTGATGAACTTGATCCTGGACATGTTGACTTAAAGTTTCCGATGGGAGACTTAGAAGAGTCTAGCTGACAGCTGGAAATGTGGTTGGGAGAGAGGATGCAGCTAAGATAAGGATTTGGGAGTCAGCCACAAAGAGGTGAGAGTGGACACCGCGAGAATGAATTAGATCACCAAGGGGAAACCATATGGAAGGAGGATGGGGATGAGCAGAGAGGCAACTGAAAATGAATGGGAGGAAAGTACTTTGGAAGACTGGAGAGTGCCAGAGAAATGCTCTGTAATAATGAGGATTCATAGAATAAAAGGCTATCATTTGGAAATGAAAGAGACCTTAGAGCTCAGTTGGTCCAATCTTTTCATTTGACAGGAAGCAGAGGCTCAGAAAGGTTAAGTTACAGCCGGCAAACAGCTGTATTCTGAGCTGTACTGAATCCAGATTGAGAAGCAGGTAAAACTTGTTTCCTTGTCTTCCTACCTCCCTTTCCCCAGTGATTCTCTCCTCCTCTATTACTTATAATAATATTCAGATTTGCGACATTCACTAAATTCTTTCTCGGAACCATGTATATAGGGTCATGGCTATGGACTTTGGAGACAAGATTGCCTGGATTTTAAAGTTGACCTCTCTCCTTCCTGGTTGTATGACTTTACACAGACTACTTAATCTTTCCAAGCCTCAGTGTCCTCAGCTGTAAATGGGGTAATAACAGTATTTGCCTCATACTTAATATATGTAGAACACTTAGAATAGTACTTGGCGTTGTGGAATTGCTGTGTAAGCATTAGCTGTTATTTTATGAAGTACTCTAAATTAGGAAAGCGTATAATTTATTGTTCAAACTGGTAGGCTTTTGAGCAGTGCCAGGCGGAGCCATATGGGAGCCTGAGGCAAAAGGAAAAATCAGCAATACTGATCTTTCTTTCATTTAAATTTTTGGTATTTTGTTAGTCATGGATTTTTTTTTCATTTTTAAGTTTTTTTTTTAAATTGCTGTAAAGTATGATATATCTAGGCTTCTCAGGTGGTGCTAGGGGTAAAGAATCTGTCTGCCAATGTATGAGATACTAGAGATGTGGGTTTGATCCTATCCCTAGGTTGGAAAGATCCTTCAGAGTAGGGCATGGCAACCCACTCAGTATTCTTGCCTGGAGAATTCCATGGACAGAGGAGCCTGGAGGAATACAGTCCATGGGGCCCCAAAGAGTTGGACATGACTGAGTGACTGAGCACACACATGATATATCTTGATTGCTGAGGTTTTGGCATCACTTAAATTTTGCACCCTAGTAAATACCTTACTCATTTCATTCTCCTACTTCTAAGTCTGCTGTTAGGGATGATCTATGGGACTTTTAATAATTATGCAGGAACAGCAGGCATATCAGTACATTCCCTGGGCCCAGTGAGATATACAGCTCCCCCAGCAGCTTTCACTGCATGATCTGTAGAGCTCCTCTGTGTGTGTGTGTGTGTGTGTGTGTGTGTGTGTGTCTCTTTTCTGCCACTAGAGGACACGCTGCCCTTCCCAGGGCATAGCTGTGACCTCAAGACCAACTGGGAACCATGTATGAAATTTGAGTTTGTCCCACAAAACACCGCTTAGAATTGAAAACTGGCCCAAGCCCCTGCCTCACTGAAGTTGTTTCCTTGGAAGTTTATGGCTTTGGCTTTCTTTTTTTTTTTTGGACTTCACAGTATGAGTGATCTTAGTTTCCCAACCAGGGATGGAACCAGTGACCCCTGCATTAAAAGCACAGAGTCTTAACCACAGGACCACCAAGGAAGTCCCTTCAGCTTTCAATTCTTATGTCTCTGAAAACATGCCACTAGAGCTGACGATAAGCCTGTCTCAGGAATGAAAATGACTAAAAGCTTAGTGTCTCACTATTTCCTGAAGCATTTGCATAATTTGAGGGATATTATTAGAACCTATCTCATATGATTAAACGAAATAACGTCTATATAAACTACTTAGAAAAATGTGCGGACATGGTAAATACTCAGTAGGTGATAAGAGCTGTTATTGCTATTCCACTAATAACAAATGATTACATATTTATCACTATGGTTGGACTGATTGAAGTTCTTGGTAGCCAACAGTGTTTGATCTGCAAAAAAACAGCAATCTCTCATGGTTCAGCCACCTACTAAACTAATTAGTAGATGAAATTATATTAAAATGTCACTTGGGGGATCAAAAAATGGTCAGATGTTGGCAATTTCATATGGTTCACCCTAATAAAAGCAGTCTATTGTTGGCAAGACTGAGTTAATCCGAAGGGCTGAGTAACTGATGATTGCTGTAGTGCATAATCACTTCCCATGGACAACTGCTTGGTTTTTGATTTAGCAAGCTCTTCCTATGCTGTACAATGACCTATAGAGTATCATTGCGTACATTCCACTGCCTTCCAGGAGCATTGCGAGCTTTCCCAGTGGGTCAGGTTTTGGGAGATGACTGAAAAGACTAGCTGCCCAGTGTAGATTTTCTCCAGTGCTCAGAGTTCTGGAGACTGAGGTTGTACTTCAGATTGTGTCCTTTTAGACAATACATATTACTGTAAGTGAACACTCCTTATCATCATTTCCCTATAATTCCCAAGTTTTTCTTTCTTTCTTTTTTTTTTTTTTAAATCACTCTTTTAGCAGAGCCAGTGCAGTTATCAGAAATGATATATGAGATGGTGTCAGATGGGGGTGTTTCCGGCTTTATTCCCAGTTCTGTAAGATACAGCCCAGAACAAGCTGAAAGGAAGCCTACATACACACTTGATTTTGATTTGCTGACATACACTGTGAACCCCTTGTGTCCAGACTCCCTAAGTTATCCCCGTGAGAAGACAGGGTTTAAAAATGTATAAGCATTATACTCTCCGGAAACAATGTGGTTTGGCTTACAGCATGTCAGCCAGCTTGACCTTTGTTTTTTGCATTTGGAGAGAACTGGAGGGATTTGCAGACTCTTCCCTGTCTTTCCAAGTCTTCTCAACTGACTTCGATTCTTCCTGCAGTGTGTTCATTCAGGCTCCCCTAGTTCACAGAGAATTTGGCCTCAAATGAAGTTTATCTAAAAGTGTTCTGATTAAATAGGGGTAAAAAGGTTCTGGGAATCATTGGAAGTCTTATAAAATGCTTAGGAAGTCTGTTACCAAGAATCTATAGAAATAAACAGATTCAAGATTTTTCTTGAACTCCCATTAAAACCAGTGAAGCAGTAACTGGGACATGACATGATTAACTCTCAGAAATAGAGGGTGGTAGATAAGCAGGCCTACATGAACTTCAGCATAAACAACTTCAGTGGAGATTTCTCCCCTGAAAATGACCAAATATGCAAATATTTTGTAGAAACAATTCTTTCCCAAGAAAATGTATCGAAATAACTTAAAACAATCTTGTGAGGCTCCATCCTTGTTTTGCTGACTGATTTATTGATCTATTTATTAGCTATAATTCTTCGTGTATAAAAACATTTAAGATCTGCTTTTAGCAAATTTCAAGTATACAATACAGTGTTATTAAACATAGTCACCAAGTTGTATATTAGATTTCAAGAACTTATTCATCCTGCATAACTAAAACTATTCCACCTGACCAATGTCTCCCCATATCCCCCACCCTCCAGCCCCCAGTAACCATCATTTCACTCTCTGCTTCTGTGAATTTGACTTTTTTAGAAACCATAGATAAGTGAAATCGTGTAGTACATATTGGTCATTCTGCACCCAGCTTATTTCACTTAACATAATATCTTCCAGGTCCATCTACCTGATTGCAAATGGCAAAATTTCCCTTTTTTTTTTTAAAGGCTGAATAATATTCTATTGTGTGAATGCTTTAGTTAATTCTTTCTCTCTCCCTGGAAGATAGGGGAAAGAGCCTTTCAAACTTCAAGTTAAAACTTCCTCTTTCCTTTCCCTCTACATGTCTTGTCTTCCATCCATTTTTCTCTGCTTACCCTTTCCCTGACTAAAGCACTGATCATGTGTTAGTCTGAGTCCCTGAAGCCTCAATGTACAGACTACAAAATATGTCTGTCTGTTCTCTCATGTTCTGTAACTGACTTTGGAACAATCTCTTTATTCCAGGTAGTATGGATTCCTGAACTTCTCTTAGCCTGGCACTTGGTCCAATTTATTCTTCCAGACAGGAGTATTCCTTCCCACTTCTGTGAAGGGCACTTTTTGATGGCTAAGTCACAAGCTTCTTAAGGCACTGCTTTTCTTTAAAAAAGAGTTTGATTTGCAGCATTTTTTCATAATTGTTTTGCTGCCTTCCTTCTCTAACACATAATAAATATATTAATTTTAAGCAAATGGTAACCGATTTTTGCCTCTTTCCAAATTGCTTCCTTCAGAGGAAGCAGAGATTGTTAGATAGCATCACCAACTCAATGGACATGAATTTGAGCAAACTCCAGGAGATGGTGAAGGACAGGGAAGCCTGGCCTGCTACAGTTCATGGAGTTGTAAAGAGTCGGACATAACTTAGTGACTGAACAACAACACGTTCTGTGAATCATGTTCTTTTTCATTCACTGAATTTTTATTTGCTCTCATTTTATTTAAAAAAAAGTATCCATCACATAATATACTGTGAGATATTTCAGTGCTGTTACTCAGTACTGTTGTTGAGAGGTATTCAAAGATGCTTAAGAAATCATTCCTACCTTCAAGAAACTTGCAACCTAGTAAAGTAAAATAAGAAATATACACAGTGACCTATAATACAAGGTTTATTATAATAAACATCATCCAAGTTACATGGATTAAGGACTTCCCTTGTAGCTCAGCTGGTAAGGAGTCTGCCTGCAATGAAAGCAACCTGGGTTCAATCCCTGGGTTGGAAAGACCCCCTGGAGAAGGAAATGGCAACCCACTCCAGAATTCTTGCCTGGAAAATCTCATGGACACAGGAGCCTGGCAGGCTACAAAGAGTTCATGGGGTCACAAAGAGTTGGACATGACTGAGTGACTTCACTTCTAAATGGATTAAGTATTCAGAAAAGCATTCTCCTGAATTTCAAGTCTCCCTCAGCCTAAACTTTTATTTCTTGAGTCAGACATTTAAAAAACCGTGTCCCACCAGGCATCTTTTTTCATAATATCAGATCTTTTCAAAGTAACTTAGCCATGAAAGACTTACTTTATTTTCTCTCTCCAAGAACAAAAGCTTTCCAGTCAACTTTCTGTGTCCTGATAATCTCATATAGTGTTGGTGAACTCTGGTAAATGTGTGAGAGTCACTCCCAAAGGAGGAAACCAAGAAATCAATGCCAACCTTTGATCAGTAACAAAGGGATGGACTAGTGATTGAAATAAAGAATGCCCCCAAAACACAGATATTATCACCAGTGATAATTCTCTCATGACTAAGGAAAAAAAATTTAATGCCATCAGCTTAGGTTTCTACAGATAGGTATTTAAGTACTAAATCATCCTTTGACATTTCCTGCAATCAGCATGGAGGGAAATTATTATTAATAATGTTAAGTGATTTTTGTGGATTTTGTGAAACAATTATCAAAATTATATACAGCAACAATTTCCTATAATTTTCCAGCATAGACATGGTGCCTGGCTTGTTCTAAGTGAATGGATGAAAGAGCATGTGTTATTTCTTGTACCTAGCAAGGTGCCTGCCACACAAAGGGCACACATATTTGTTAAAAGAAGGATTGACTCATACTCTTTTTTAGGTACTAAAAACTAAGTTTTGACAGTGATTTACAGTCCTCAGGACTGATGAATGTTCTGTATTGATTCCAAAATCTCAGTATTTCAGGTAAAGGTCAAAGTCTCACTTCCAAGCATCCAGGGTCAATGTTATTACCTCCCTTTGACTTGATCAACTCTTATTCATGCTCTGAGACCTGGTTTGAATGTCAGTTTCTCTGGGAGGCTACCCTAACTCCTAGACTGCTGCTGCTGCTGCTAAATTGCTTCAGTAGTGTCCAACTCTGTGTGACCCCATAGACGGCAGCCCACAAGGCTCCCCCGTCCCTGGGATTCTCCAGGCAAGAACACTGGAGTGGGTTGCCATTTCCTTCTCCAATGCATGAAAGTGACAAGGGAAAGGGAAGTCGCTCAATCGTGTCCGACTCTTCACGACCCCATGGACTGCAGCCCACCAGGCTCCTCCACCCATGGGGTTTTCCAGGCAAGAGTAATGGACTGGGGCGCCATTGCCTTCTCCAACTCCTAGACTGCTGCTGCTGCCGCTGCTAAGTCACTTCAGTCGTGTCTGACTCTTTGCAACCGCATGGACTAGTCTGCCTCATGACCCACCTGTATCAGATCCACCTGAGTTTTAACCAAAGTACAGATTCTTATCAGTATCAGACACTGATGCAGTCATGTTCATATCAGCATTCTGCACAATAGCCAAAAGGTAGACCCAATGCAAGTGTCTATCAACAGATGAATAGACAAAATATTATCTGTGTATACACACACACAATAAAATAGTATACATCCTTGAAAAAGAAGGAATTCTGATACATGCTATCACAAGGAAGAAACATAAGGACATTTTATTGCTGGAGGGAGAGCAGAATGGAGAGTTATTAGATGGAGTTTCAGATTAAGAAGATGAAAAAAGTTCTGAAGATAGATAGTACAAATGGTTGCACAACAATGCGAATGTATTAATGTTATTAAACTGTAGCCTTAAATATGTTAAATACTAATAAAATGGTAAATCTTTTGCCATCTATCCTTCGCCACAATTTAAAAGAAAGGGTATATTCCTGGCTTCCTCTCTGGCTTATTAAATCAGAAAATTGAATGGAAGGAACAGGAATGTAGCAGGAACCTACAAGTCTTCCAGGTGATGCTGATATAAAAATGTCAGAACACAGATACAAACCACATTAAATAGCCCCTGCTTTATACCTCCCACAGCAATTTACACTTTAGACATCATGCTTGTAATTTGACTATGCTCCACACGGGCAGGGACTATGGATGTCTTGTTCAGCATTCCATCTCCAGTATTTAGTACAATACCTGGCTCAGAGTGGCACTCATACATTGATTGAGTTGCTTTGTCTGAACATGAGCTTCATATACTTTATTTGAAAATAAATAGAATAATTGTCTTAAGGGATTGATAAGAAAATTTGAGATGCTATACATAAAGAACTCCCCACTGTGCCTGACTCATAGTAAGAGCTCAGTTACTGTTATTATTATTACTAGAAGGGGGAGCAGTATAACTATTCAAGGTTTAGACCTGGAGTTACAGGCTTAGATACCTATAGCCTCCAAGCAGGTAATGAAATTGCTTTCAGCGTGCTGGGTTTATAATTTCCAGTAGAAAGTGGTGGGTACCGTGGAGATCAGACTGTCTATAGTTCATCTAAAGGAGGTGTTCGCTAGCTTGCTTTTGTCTGTTGGTGCTATAAGAGTACTCAAGTATAGACCCAGCAGATCTTTTTTTTTTTTAAGAAAAGCTGGTAACATGAATTTCCTCCTGAACTTTCACAATTCATAAAAAACACCTGGTTATTTAAAGTTTTTGAAAGTTCTCTGTAAACCAAATAAAACACATTTGTTCATGGGCCATGAGTTTGTATCCCTGGATTCATCCCAAGGCCCAGAACACTGCACGTAGGTCTGCAGGACAGACCCTCTTTGTATGAAAACAGAACTGGAAACACCCATCTTGTTAGGGCTCACTGTACTTCTGGGTATTGGAGACCATCTAGTTCAAAGCAATCAAAACAATAGGGGAAAGGGTGTGGGCACTGTCTTTATACTGACCTGTTAGGAAGATCAGGGCTGTGGCAGCCAAGAGGACGCTTACTGCGGTGTGGACCGTCACTACCGACCCGAACGGCAAGATGATAGTGAGGGATCATGCCAGATGCTTTTATTCCATTGTTTTCCAATAGGTCTCTTGGTGAACTATTTACTGCCTTTGCGGTTAGGTTATTTATCTACACCCAGAAGGACAGAATTATTTCTAACAGCTAGGGGCTCTAGCAGTCCACCTTTCAGACTCAAATGGATTTGCTCTTAACAGTTTCAGATCTAAAAATGGATGATTCTTAATCATTATCTCTAAATATCAATAGATTAATCTTATCTAAATTTTATTTAATCCATATACAAAATTGCCAGTAGGATACATCAAAAATTCTTTCCTTTTTTTTTTTACTTTTGTCTCCTTTCCATTAATTTTTTTGTCTGTGTGTAACTGAGCTTCTTGATTTTATGCTGAAAGTATTTATCTAAAAATCTAAATTAGAAAGTAAATTTCTATTGATGTGGTAAATTATTAAAATGTCTGATAATCCTATTTAAGCATTTAGGTTGGTATATTTTAATTCAATTCTTGCCTAGCACATCTGGGGGAAATCTATAGAATGATACTGATAAAAATCAAGAAAAAGAAACTCTCACTCCACAAAATTTAGACAGTTTGACTGTTTTAGAACCAAAACAACACTTCAGCTTCTAGGGAGGCTCAACAAAAGAAGATTTAAGTGGAGCATCTGAAGTTTTATCTGCTTGTCACTCCTGCTATTTTTCTGACATTTCTACTATCGAGACATATAAATGTTATAATTTAGCCTTAATTCCCAGTTTCTCTTTCTTGTGCCCTCCATTTTGCTCTAGGACATGTTTTAAAAGCACTTAGAGGCACTTAATGGACAGATTTAGCAAAATCTTCATCCTGTTTCCACAGCTCAGTCACATACAAAAGCCTGAATAAACTCTTTCCTCTTTCTGCCTTCATCCCCTAAAAATATTGATTGTGGTCAAGGGGGAGGCAGAGGGAGATTTTTCTTGTGTGAAAGCTTCACAGAAAAAAAATTTTTTTTGAATTTGTTCTTTTCAGATGCAAAATGCCCACTTCCTCTTTCTTATCAGCCACGTTAGTTACTACCAGAAATAACAGTACTTAAACAAGTACCCACATATATTTTCAGTTTCCTGAACATCTCAAACATCACTGTTTCCCAAATATACTGACTTCAGGAAAACAGAAAATACATTTTCTTCCAAACCACTCTTTCTGATTTGCAAACCCAAGGGAGTTTAAGGGAAATGCAATCCACATGTTTCTGGCTATTTCTAGTCACACACATTTGTCTAAAGGGTTCTTTTTTTTCCCCCTTGTGAAAATAATTTGATGTCTATGAAGCTTTGAAAATATATCTGGTACTTTTTATTTTTCTAAGAAAGAGGAAGTTTCTTTGGATAAGAGTAAATTAATAGAAACTCTTTAAGATTTGCTTTGGCTTCAAATTTAAAAGTCATTTGGTAAGGGTGGGTTCTACACTCACTTCTAATCTATCACACCATCGAGTCCCTTCACTGTTCTTATTATTTCCATTACATTGTTTCAAATTCTTTGTATATAGTAAGTCATTCATTCAGCCAACTTATATTTAAAGTGCCGACTTGAGCCAGGCCCTTGCTGGGTGTTGGAGACACACACAGAATATGGTTGATGTGTCTGCCCTCATGGAGCTTAGAGCCTAGAGGAAAAAGACATGCTGAACAAGGGATTCCGAGTGTAATGAGACGTTGCCAAGGGCTAGCAGCAGACAAGGCTTCCCAGAGGAAGGGTCTTAGAAGACAAGATCTTCAGCCAAACAGTAGAGGGGTCTCGTCAACAGCCAGGCTAAGGGAGCAACAAGTTGTAAAGCTCTGAGGTGGAACAGAAAGATGATCAGTACAGTTGGAGCTTAGGAATGGGAGAGGGAAGGGTGCAAGGTGAAGCTGGGCTGATCATGTAAGACCTTGTCACTCCATCTGCCTCTCAGAATTCATGCAAACTGATAGGGACAAAGCAGGATCCTCCCAGCCTGACAGACCTCCCAGACCAGCCCTCTGTGAGCTTTCACCTGAGGGCCACCAGCCAAGCTAAGCAACGGCTCCAAGGGCAAAGACACTTCCTCTGAAATCTTTTTCTAAAGATCCTATATATAAAATAATATATTCATATATATGTAATAAATGCATATGCATAATATATGCAATAGGTATGGCTATATATTCAAATATATTTATATATTTGAATCTATACACATATATATGAATGGAAGTATATCTTTATATTTTACTACCTTTGAAGTGGAGTCCGTCTCCCCTCACCACTGCTGCTGCCTTTGTTCACTCCACTTTTCCGCCATGCACCCCAGGCTGTGTTATTCAGTCTCCTTGTCTCCAGCCTCTTCCCTTTCCAGTCTCCACTGCCATCTTTAATGCTGTCACTTCCCTGGTGAGAAATTCCTGAGAAGTTCTAGATGCATCTCTGATACATCTGCTTTACCTGGAGGGCAGAATCCAAAGAGGTTTCTGGCCCCCATCCACTTCCGCCCCCCAGCCTCCTGCCATTTGCCCTCCCCCCACGCCCTCCCCTTCACCTCTGGGCACTCTGCAGTCACACAGGTCTTCTCCTCTTCATCTCTCAGTCTATGCTGGGAAATATTGTTTCCATGGGGTGTTCATGGGAGTTAGGCCTTCAAATAGTTAAACATGTTGGGAAATGATAATAGTTTGTTATGCACTGAATGATGTCCCTGCTACCCCAAACGTGGGCTTCGCAGGTGGCGCTAGTGGTAAAGAACCCATCTGCCAGTGCAGGAGATATATGAGACACGGGTTCAATCCCTGGGTCAGGGAAGATCCTCTGGAAGAGGAAATGTAACCCACTCCAGTATTCTTTCCTGGAGAATCTCATGGACAGAGGAGCCTAGAAGGTTATGGTCCATAGGGTCACAAAGAGTAAGCCACAAGTGGAGGAACTTAGCATGCACACACACAAGGGAAGGCAAATATGCAGTGAGTGTATGAGCAAACAAGTTCTCCCTATGTTGTGAATAACTAATAGCCATTTAATATTCCTGAATGTTCTCCTCCACAAAGTGCATCTCTGATGGCTAGAGGTTGAGGCCCTGTGGAAAACTGAGTGAAAAACTGCCAGGGGTGAGAGGGTAAGCAATTGGGGGTGGTAAGATATTCCATTCTTTTATTTCTTCACTATCACTTGATCAAGGTCCAGTTTTGTAATTTGTGGGGCCCAATGCAAAATGAAAACGCAGGATTCCTTGTTCATAAATTATTAAGAATTTCAAAATAACAACAGCAGAGCATTAAGCCAAGCTCAGGACCCTTGTAAACATGGATCCCATCTCATGCTCATGAAACCACTTCTTGTTCGATGGGTCTAACCCTAATCCTTTATTTCTTACACTGCTTGTCTATTCATTTCTTATATTACATGTAGAATATTTCAGTGTTGGAAGTCCCCCAAACTACCCCTAGGTTCAATGATTTTCTAAAAAGATGCATAAGATTTCAGTATCTAGTTGTACTCACGTGCTTGGTTGCTAAGCCGTGTCCAACTCCTGCAACCTTATGGACGGTAGCCCATGAGGCTCCTCTGTCTATGGAATTTTCCAAGAAAGAATATTGGAGAGGGTTGCCATTTCCTTCTCTAGGAGATTTTCCTGACCTAGGGATCAATCCCACATCTCCTGTGTCTCCTGCATTGACAGGTGGATTCTTTACCAGTGAGCCACTTGGGAAGTCCTGTTGTACTCGTGGCTGTGATTTATTACAGTGAAAGAAGACGATGCAAGATCAGAAAGGGAAAAGATATACAGGACAAAGTCTGAAAAAATCAGGCACAAATTTCAGAGTTTTCTTCCAGACGAGTCACACAGGATTCATTTAATTCTACCAACAAGGCGTTGTGACAACATGTGAAATACTGAGTAACAGGAAGTTCACTGGAGACTTGTTGACCAAGGTTTCTACTGGGGCTGGTCATATAGTCACCCTCTTTCCAGCATGAACCAAAATTCTAGACTCCCAGAAGAAAAGGGAGTATTTAGGATGAAGCATATTGTTTCCACAAACCATTTAGGCACAGTGAGTCACTCTTGTCAGGAAATGCTGGGAACCCTCCTGAAATCTAAGTTCCCTGATGCCAGTTAAGGGCCAACCTTTAAAATAGGGCATTCCTAGGATAGCACTTTCAGGTCTGCTGTGCTGCCTTTTTTTCCTGCACAGTTTTCCACAATTCATTAGGTTTTGCTAATAAGTGTTTATGCTAACATGGAATAGTGAATTCAGACATTACTCAGCTTCTCGGAACACTCTTTCCAACTTGTGCTGGCTGATATACTTATCAATGAATTCAGATTTTTTTCTATTTAGTAATTAAGATGACGCCTCTAAAAGCCTATAAAAGATGACAGAGTGAGTCTCAGCTATCTGGCAAAGCAACCTTTCTGTCTGTTCCTACAACTCACTTGAGTGTGAGGTGAAAGTGGGAGTTCATCATCCCTTTTTTAGAAGTATTACCCTCAAGCATTTGGGTGCTGTTACAGACCAACTCCAAGCTGACCACAGGTTTCCAGAAATGAGTCTCTTTGGGGTGAGCTTGATGCTCATCTGCTCCAGGACATGCTTCTCTGCTCCAGAAAATGGTGTAACCTGCAGCCCTTTCTGCTTCCAATCAAGTGATCACAAACTCAGTTTCATGAAAATAAAATTGGCTGAAAACACTTTCAAGCTAATTCTCCCAAGGATGTCAGTGTTTGACAGGGGGCACTAAGTATAGCAAAGCCTTAAAGATGGATCCTCAGCCGACAAAGCAGGGAATCGTTTCGGTGGGATAGGAAGCTGTCCTGAACCCTCAGGTGAACCCTCTACACACTCAGAACTGGAAGCGTTCAACAGCAGCCTCAGTTAGTTCACTGGAAGGCTGCACTGACTTGATGTTCTTCACCATTTCTTATTTCTGATTCTTCATTTCTTAGCCTTCACAGTGGTTATAGTGAGACTGACTCAGGTTAAGCCAACTGTCTCCTAATATTTTGCAGAGGCATATAGGTGAAGGGATCTAGGGTAATAATTCAAATTATCCATATTTCTATTTGTCCATATTGTGTTTGGTCTTGATCATTCTTTAGCATTTCATGAAAGGAGAGATTAGACAATTCACCAATCGTTGTCAAAGACATGTTTGTATTTCACACCTATCAATTCAATGCACTAGGGAATGTAGACTATAAAAACATGAGTTTTGCCCTTCAGAACATCATGAATCTTGGATAAATACTGTGGCATAAGGGGAAGGACACAGGACTTAGAACTTGGCTCCTTGACTAAGAAGCTGGGTGGCCTTGGGCTAGTCACTCTTTGGTAAGTCATTAGACAGTCCTGAGCTCCAGTTTCCTCATCTGCTCAATCAAAAAATACCTTCTCTCCATCACCGAGTAGGTATCAGGATCAAATAGTGTGATTAAATTCATCTCAAAGTGGTTGGTAAACTATAAATTGTGTATGCTTGTGTATATGTGTGTGCGTGCGTGTGTGCATATGCGCTTAAAGAACAGGAGAAAGTGATTGCATTTAAGAAAACCAGCATGTTTAATAAATGATGGCAATAACCCAGCCCCATTATGGGGAGCAGTTACTGCCATCCTTTGCATCAATGATAGTGCAATTAACTTAATTAACACATACCTCTGCGGTGAGTCTGCTGAAATAACACTTTGCCTTTTCACATGGCCCAGCCTTGCCAGCAAGGCGTCTCTGACTTATGCATCTTCCAAGTTGAGAAGCCAGAATGTTAAATGGTTTTGAGTTGGTATGCAGAAAACAGAATTCCAGAACTCCTAGCTCGAATTACCTAGAGAAATTTTAGAAACCTCATTGAAAACTTGGGGAATAAGGCAGACACCTTATTGGGAAAGATGGAAGGCAAAAGGAGAAGAGGGCAGTAGAGAATGAGACGGTTAGAGAGCATCACTGGATATGAATTTGAGCAAACTCTGGGAGATGGTGAAGGACAGGGAAGCTTGGCTGCTACAGTCCATGGTGTTGCAGTCAGACACAACTGAGCGACTGAACAGCAACAACAATAAAGGCAGACACCGATGCATCCTAAAGTGGAGGTATGCGATGGTTGTGACCCCCTAAGGAAGTCATCCCCACCAATGCCGGAATAACTCCCCACAGAGATAGCATCCTGTCCTTGCATGTGAAAGTGAAAGTTGCTCAGTTGTGTCCAACTCTTTGCGACCCCACAGTCTATACAGTCCATGGAATTCTCTAGACCAGAATACTGGAGTGGTAGCGTTTTCCATCTTCAGGGGATCTTCCCAACCCAGGGATCAAACCCAGGTCTCCCGCATTGCAGGCAGATTATTTACTAGCTGAGCTGAGCCACAAGAGAAGCCCAAGAATACCGAAGTGGGTAGCCTATCCCTTCTCTAGCGGATCTTCCTGACCCAGGGATCGAACCGGGTCTCTGGCATTGCAGGCAGTTTCTTTACCAACTGAGCTATCAGGGAAGCCCTGCATGAGGTATAAACAAAGTAGCTTTCCGCCCATAATGATGGCAACAAGGGCTTTGATAAATGAAAGTGAGCCTGTGCCTAGATAAGGAACAAGTCTGAGGATTGGCCACTTTGCTGTAGCATGGAGCCCTGCTGATAGCCTTGACTGAATGCTCCAGAGGAATGGTTTAAGGAGACCTGGGATAAAGGGCATAACATTTCTCTTTGGGGGTCTTTAGTTTCATTCTAGTCCTTCAGAGTAGCTGAAAAGCTCTCAAGAATGTTCGTTCTACTCCATGAACCTCTCTTTCCCCCTTTTCTCAATTCCGTGGATACACTCATTTTCTCTTTCTACCTATCTCCTGTGACTCTGAAGAGCTTTATTTTTATTTCCTTTCATGATGACAATTCACCCTACACTCCTTTACCAATATTGATTATTTCAGGGACACAGCTCATCAATGAGATTACATTTTCCTTCAGCGCTGACGTTCTTCTGTTATTTCCCACAGCAGTCGAGCAGGGGGCTGGTCCACGACAGAGCTTCAGGAAATAACTCCTGGATTTCTTTGTCTTTCTTTCTTTTCTTCCATTAGAAATTGGATGTACTAGTTCCAACCAGCTTGGCTGCTTGTATTGGAGACCCAAGGGCTTCCCCGGTGGCTCAGCGATAAAGAATCCACCTACAGTGCAGGAGCTGGAGGATACACAGGTTTGATCCCTTGGCCAGGAAGAGGGAGGAGGGCAGGGCAACCCACTCCAGTATTCTTGCCTGGAGAATCCCATGGACAGAGGAGAATGCTGGGCTGTAGTCCATAAGGTCACAAAGAGTTGGACATGACTGAAATAACATAACACAGCACGGCACTGGAGACCCAATATAACAGTGGCTTAATAGGACATGTTTATTTGTCTCTCACATAATGCTATGGAGATGGAAGGTCCAGGGTAGGCAGGCAGCTTTGTTTCAGGAGGTCATCCTGGGGACTCAAGTCCCTTCTGATTGCTGCTCTGTTTGTCTAGTTGCTTTTTGCACCCGCCTGGTCAAATGTAACACACCGAGCAGCAGTATGGAGAACAACAGAAAAATGTAGAGTAAGGATGGCCCTCAGAGATTCTTCACATCCTCTCTGTTACCTCTGATTCATCAGATCCAGGCCACAGGACCACGAGTGGCTGTAATGAAGGCTCAGAAATATAATCTTTATTCTGTGGGGGCCAGATATCCAAACAAAAATCAGAGCATTAATTAATTTTGAGCAGTGATTTTCAAGGTTTTTAACCATGATTCACCATAAGAAACATATTCTACATGACAATCCAATACTGGCATCACACACATTCAGAAATTAAAAGTTTTTAGAAACTATTTTTGCCCCTTCTCTGAATAATGCATTTTTATATTTCATAAATGTTCTTTGTGACCAGTGAATGGAGCATGGCCTGCAATTTGAAAGGTACTACTTTGAAAGGATGAAAGAAGAATCCTAGTGGGAAGTTAGGAATCTCTATTGGGAAGGAAGTATTTGGGTCTGACCTCAGGCAAGATCAAGTACCTGCATCCTTTGTAGTGTACATCACAGTACTATCCACAGTACTGGATACACACAAGAAAATAAATAAGTCAACCAAAGTAATCAGACCATGAATCAATTGGGCAATCAATGAAATCTTAGAGAGAATAAAGGTGAATTTCTACTGACACTTGAGACAGAGTATTGAAGGCTAGAGGGGACTTTCCACCAAGAGATCCTCTAGGGATGGGAAAAGAAGAAATTATTTTTGTCTCTTATTATGGGTTATGTGCAGATAAACACTCACACAAATATCCATCCTATTGATTCTTCTGTATTTTAAGCTTAACAGATAATTCACATCAAAACCAAATTGATCTGGTGTTAATTCTTTGTCATGGCCTCAGATTTATGAACTGTGTCAAGGGCAGTCTCACATTCTCATTGTGCTAGTGTATCTCCTAGACTATCCTAATTTACTTTTGTGCTAGAATAATCTATATAACAGATTTGTCATTCCTTCGATACATTTCAAGTCTGGGGAAAACCTCATACCGTGTGATGTTTTCTTCCTTGACAGTTTCAACTGACTTTTGTCAGATTTTTGACAGGGGAAAATAAAACCAACAACGCGAAGAACATTACACTGCATTTGTTTTCTGAGCAACAGTTTTGGATGAGTTTGAAATGACTTTTAAATGATGTCACAATCGATGCTTTAAAACAGGCCCAAATCCTTTGTGCTGCAAGCACTGTTGGCTTAATTAGTTCTGGTGGGGGCCGCATCATTAACTGCCGGCTAATTGTGTTAGTGGGCTCCTACTGCAGCGCTGCCAGAGGTTTTGGTTTTGGTAAACAGTGCATTTCCATGGCATTCATTGAAGGACGCCTGGGTAAGTGGCAGGACAAGGGTGTGCTTTGCTACAGAGCTTTTCATTGTTGCAGGCAGGGCCTCCGAACCACTCACTCCCAAGTTTTTGGTCATCTTTCCTGCTTCTCTGTTTCATCACTGCTGAGAGAGGCCCCATCCTACCACTTTAGACCTAGAGTAGCAAAAGAAGTCAGAAGTTTTTACTGCCTTCAAGGCTGCTAAAAGGCTTCTGAAGAAATGAGTCAGTGCTTTCAGGCTTGTTTTCATTCCACGTCCCAAAGCTCATCCGGATCGGCATCTGTGTTTGCTGCCTCGGGAGAGTGAGAGGCTAATTACTGGACAAAGCTGGGGATTAAGCTTCCCTCTTGCCCTCATGATGGAACAGTCCCTCTGGAACAGGGTTTAGGGCTTATTAGGAGAGCGGTGGAGAGAAAAGGTGCTTCCTCAGTGCAGCGCTTCCCCATGCTTTCTGGATAAAGAGGAATGAAATGTACAGGGCGTTTCATCTACCACCTTTGGCAACCGCTAAGAAAACCTCGCAAGTCCCCTGCAGATGGGCTATCTCTTGTCATCTCGCCAAGCGATAAGACATGACAGGCACTTTATTGCATCAGAGCTGCACACCTTGAATGCATTTTGTGGCATAAGGCCAAAGTACAAATGACTTCCAACTCTCACAAAATGCAATATTCTTTCATAAATGCATTAAAACCCTTGCATTGGCTTATTACTACCAAGAAATGAAAAGTGCTTGAAAACTAAGGAGGAAGTGAGGTTTCCTACCAGAGGCTCTTAAGCGTCAGGCACCTTGACAGCCAATAAGAAGGTTCCATTTGTAAATGATGTTCAAAAGACATACCTTAATATAGTCAGGCTGGAAAAAGGCTCTGAAATCTGAGAGCAACGGGCTCTTCCGTACCCCAAAAGGGCAAATGTTGATGTACAGCCCTAAAGGGTGAAATTGGTGCTGCCATATTGACCCTATGCCAGCCTCCTAGATTTGGATTATTTCTAGTTTCTCATTTTCCTAAAAGACTGCACGAGGTCTTACATGGTTATAAACAAATTGCTAACACTTCTGGATCAACTTGGCTTCTACAAATTTGCTTTCGAGGATGAAGCCTCCAGGTTAACCGTAATCTGGCTCTTCTAAATTCTTCTTTCCCAGAGACACATTTCTAGATGATTAGAGAATTTCAGGTGGGACTGTTACTCTGCCTCTGGCTTTATGCCTTAAAATATGACCTAAGGCAAACTATCATTTCCCAGGAATGAAATATGTCATATGTTACTATTAAAAGTGAACCAGAAAAACAGCGTTCTATTACAATAATGGTTTATTTTTTAATAAAAAAGTAAATGTCAAATCCCCAAAGGAATAATACATATTTGATACTATTATTGAAACAGCAATACTAGTTATATTTAGCATTTTTCCTATAATAAAGGGATTTTATGTAAATCTTTCAGTAGAATTATTGTGTCAGAGGAAAATGAGAAACAGCATCATTTATTATGCATGCCATCAGTACATTTCTTGGAGGTGACGGTTTGTCCATTATCACTCTAAATGGTGGGGATGCAAAAATAAAATGAATAGAAAGTGTTCCTGCCTTCAAGGAGCTCACATTCCAGTCGAACCTACAGATATAGCAACCAACTACAATGCAATGTCACAGTAGTTGTGATAAAGATTCCAACTGGTCCATGAGAGTACATATAAACAACGATTCTTCCTAACCAAAGTCCTCACTATCCTTAATGACCTGTTAAAGCTTAGCTGGATCTTCACATATTAGGATGAAAAGTGCATATGATGGAGACAGAACAGCATGGGCAAGCTTGTAGCAGGGGAAAAAAAAACATGGCACATTTAGGTAATAATGAGTGGTTTCGAGTAGTTACAGAGGTAAGCCTGTCAAACTGCCTAATGTCAAATACTTTGATAGACTAGTCTGAGTTAAAAAAAAAAAAAAACACCTTGAGTGATTTGTGAGCAGTATAATTTGACAAAATGAATGTATTTTGCATTATACTCTATAGGATCAAGGCAGTAAAAGTAGGAGACAAAATACTACATGAAATAAACCTGTCATACTCACCATGACTCATCTGTTAACTTATGAAAATACACTTACCTCAAGAAATGCAAGAAAATTGCTCACTTCACGTGCTTATGGGTGGATTGAACCTAATTTTGTAGCATTAAAGCAGTTTCCCACTGAGAAAACATGTCACAGAGGATGGCATGAACCTTTATAATTATTAATAATATTTGATGTTTCAATGTCACCTTTCATCCTGAGATCAGTCTTGTACACATGGGAACAGATAAGCTCCAAAGGAACAGAGATAATACTAATACAGTAATTCACACTGCATTTCTATCTTTTATATTTCAAGGGCTTTTCAGCCATGTATTTTTCTCGGTTTTAGAAAGTAGTGGATATAGTTGTAAAGCAGAAGTTTTTTTGAGCTCCTGCTATAAGAAGTTTTCAGGTGGTGTAAGGGCCACATCTTTCTGCACACAGCTATCCTTGGGAGATCACTTCCCTTTCCTTAGTTTCTTTACCTGTTGATCTCCTTCTGAGAATCATCAGTGGGCTATGTTCTCATGGATTCTCCAACTTCCTTCAAATGATTAACACCATCATCATCATTAGAATAATGGTGACTACTGTTGCGGCTTGTAAAACATTCACTTTAGGCCTGCTTTGTTCTACTTTCTGAGAACTTTATACACTCACCACATTAAATAATCTCACACCAACATTAAGGAGTAGGACTGTTCAACAGAACTTTCTGTGATGATGGACATGTTCCATATCTATGCTGTCCTATAATGTGGCCACTAGCCACAGAGGGATATTGGGTACCTGAAATATAGTTAGTGCTACTGAATAGTAAAAAATCTACCTGCAGTGTGGGAGACCGGGTTCGATCTTTGGGTCAGGAAGATCCCCTGGAGAAGGGAATGGCTACCCACTCTACTATTCTTGCCTGGAGAATTCCCTGGACAGAAGAGCCTGGCCGGCTCTTGAGCCCATGGGTTCAAAAAGAGTCAGATACGATTGAGTGACTCACACGCAGTGCTACAGAGGAAGTGCGTCTTTCTTTTATTTAATTTTCATTGAAATACTCACATGGCTAGTGAACTTTATATACACATCATATGAAATAATTTTACACCAACATTGTAAAGTTTTGTTCAACAGACCTTTCTCTGATGATGGAAATGTGGCTAGTGACTATTGAGTTGGACAATACAGTTATATATTTTGTGGTTTATTTTTTTAAAACCCCGTTTTCATCATCAGTAAGAACTTAATGAAGACTAGAGTGAGTGAAAAGTTCAGAAATATCTCAAAGCTTACAAATATTTTACAAGAAGTCCTATATTTTACATTTGGAGAACTTTTATTTATATATGTTCCCTGTCAAAATTTTATTTGAAAGATGCCTGTGGAATGGTAGGAAAGCACAGGATAATTTCTTAACAAAGAACCCATATAAAAGATGTGGATGATGTCCTTAAGTGAAATCTCATGGTCCTCCAACCATTCCATATGGTCTGCAATGACAGGCACTAGTCCATCCATCCGATTACTTCCAAACGGAGACATTCACCACTACTTTTAAAATGGAGTGATGAGAGTTTTATGTTTTGGGTGTCCATGAAGAAACAGTCTTCAGATTAACTCTTAACTCACGTTTCTGCAGTTCTCTCACTGAAACCACCTCCCCAGGATTTCTCTAGTCTGTGTGTGAAAATATGGGAATAAACTGTTTTGACGTGGAGAAATTGATTGGAAGACTTAATTGCATTTCCGCTTAGTCCACTCTGTAACTTAGACTGTTAGCACTGCCAGAGCCTGAGACTGCAAGTAGCCTTTGGTTTGAACCATCTGTCGCGAAAATGTGACATATGTTTGCTTTGTTTACTCAACAACCAAGCGTAAACTGATACACTGAACAAGAAGTCCGTGTGTGGTGTGACTGTGTGTGTGTGTGTGTGTGTGTGTGTGTGTGTGCGCGCGCGCGCGCGCATTTGTACGCGCGGCGCGTCTGAGGGGGTGCTTGTTGAGGGCTTCATACCCGCCCCCGAGGAACACGTGCACAGGAGCGCAGATCCGTCGGATGTCCCCTCGGTTTGGAGCCCGTGTTGATGCCCCCGCGCACTCCAAACAAAGCTCAGCCCGCAACCCAGCGGTCGCCGCCGCCGCGATGAGGGACACGCCTGATTGATGTGTAGTTGAATGGAGAGCTACTCAGCCCTCCGCTTCCTTCCTCCTTTCCCCCGCCCCGCCCTTACACCCCGGCCTCAAACTTCAACCCAAGCCCCTGCCTTTTTCAATTACCCACCCTTCCGTCGATCAAATTGACCGTTTTCTCACTCTCCCTCCTGGGCACCCCATTGTCTAGTACGATGGGTTTGCATATTTGACAGCTGGGCTCACCTAGACTTGATGCAAACTCGGCTTCCCCAAGAGGTGAACTCAGACATCAGCAAAGATCCCATATATAAGTCCTGAGCGGCTGGATGAGCTTACCACCGCGAGCTGTTGCCCAGACCCCTCTCTGGACCCAGTGTAGACGTTGGTGCCCCGTGCGCCCCCCGGCGTGTGAAGAAGGGACCGTGTTTTCAGGGCGGGGTGGGGTGGGGTTGGGGGTCAGCAGCCTGACCGAGAATGAGTGGTCCCAGGGGTTGGGGTCAAGAGTTGCGCGTGTGAACCTTTAAATTTATTATTATTTTAAATTTTACTCTTGAAACAGCCAAGATGGAGGTCAGCTTATAAATTTCCCAAAGCTAGGTCTGACGCGGTTGAAATGCAGTGGGCCAGGGGTGCGCTTTTGTCTCCTTGTTCAGGCTCGAGAAGAGAGGCAGAGGCTGAGTGTGCATGTGCGAATGTGAGTGTGAGCGTGTTGGCGTGGATGACTGGCTGGGCACATCCCGCGATCGCAGCCCCGAGGGCCAGGGTCTGAGTGTATGTTGTAACGCGCCGAATCTTGAGTCACAGCCGCGGGTGACGTGGGGAGAAACTTTGCGTTGAGAAGGGTCTGGTTTGATTGTGCTAAGAGGGCAGGAAGAAAGAGGCCTTGTGCATTGTGCGTGTGTGTGTGTGAAAGAGAGAGAGAACTGAGAGAGAGAGAGAGAGAGACTAGCGGCGCTCGCGGCCGGCTGCGTAGCGCTGTGTGTCCTGTGCGCGCTTGCGGGATCCGGCCCCGGGTCCCACGGCCCGTGAATGTGTGCATCTACGGCGTCCTTGCGGGCGAGTATCTGAGGGGCTGGCGGTGTGCTGCGGGGTGGCGGGAGCACGAACAGGCGGAGGGTCCTCCGGCAAAGAAATCTGGCCGAGGAACCCGCTGTTCGCCGCGCAGCTCCCGGTGACCACTAACATCCCTAAGGGACCTCCCGAGCCGGGGCTCTGCTCGGAAAACACCCTGGCCCAACTTGGTCCTCTGCGCTCTCGAAGATCACCGCATCTTTTTTCCTAGCGAAGAGAAGTGAGATTGGAAAGGGAAGGAGGGGGTAAATAAACACCTCCCCCAACCCACTAAATAAATAAATAAACTGGCATCTCGCTGCAGCTGGTTAAGTCCAGGTTGGTAGCATTTGGATAGATTTCTCCCATTCTGTCGGTTTTGGAACCCGTCGCCTCGCCCTCATTCCCCTCTACCCGTCTTGTGGGCGTCCCTGAACTTCGGGGCGCAGCGTCTTGGGCGGCGCGGGGCTGCACCTGCCCTGGCGCTCCAGAGCTGCGGGCCCTGTGCGCTCGGCCAGGGTGACGGCGATGATGCGCGCGACTCCGGGGCGCTGGGCTAGTGTCTACGCGGTGCGGACGCTAGGAAACCGGGGACAGCGCGGCGGGTAGGGGCGCGCGAACCGGGTTTCGGCCCCAACCGGGACAGCGGTTCCCCCTCTCGCGACTGCCTCCGAATGGAGGCGAGCCAGAGGAGGAGGGGATACGGCAATGGGGGCAGCGATTGGTGGTTTGGGTGGAGAGGGCCGGCTGAGCCAGAGAGCTGGCGCGAGGAGGGGGCGGTGAACTTCCCGGGAGAAGGGGCTCTTTCCGCGCCAGGGCTGGCGAGAAAGCTGCGCCGCCGAGTGCTTCGACTCAGGCAGCGGCCGGCTCGCTCTCGGAAAGTAACGTTATTTATTTATTTGCTTCCGTTCAGCCTCTTGGATTGGACCCAGTAGACACCCCCTTGGACTTTGGGAACCCGCGTCTGACCTCTCCAGCCTTTACCCTGCGCGTGCGGGCGGCTCCCGGGAATACACGCACATGCACCCCCGGGGCCCCCTCCCCGCGCCCCGACTCGGGTAGGGGTGGGCCCTCACCCGGGCGCTAAAAAGTCCCCCAAGGCAGGAGCCGGGGAGGGCAGAGGGGCGGGGGAGGCACCAGCGCTCTCCGCTCTGGTTTCAAAGCGCGCTCTCCCTTCCAGGTTGGGTCGGACCTGAACCCCTAAAGCGGAACCGCCTCCCGCCCTCGCGCCAACCGTCCGCCCGGAGCTGAGTAGCCGGCGGCGGTGGCGGCGGACGGACCGGGGAGTTTCCTCTCGCCCTGGATGGAGCTGAACTTTGGGCGGCCAGAACAGCGCGGCAGTCCGGGGATCACTGCATGCTGAGCTCCCTTGGCGAGACCGAGCGGCAGGCCGGGATTTTCGGGGGGCGGGGACCAGCTGCGCGCCGGCACCATGTTCCTGGCGACCCTGTACTTCGTGATGCCGCTTCTGGGTAAGTCGAGGCCGCCGCTGGCTTTCTTATCTGCGGAGTCTTTCCGGGAGTACTAGTGGTAGCAACCCCCACCCCCACCCCCCAGTTGTGTTGCTGGTGCGGTGGGGTGGGAGCGGGAAGTTTCGTTGCTGAACCCTCAGCAACCCCGACTGGGGAGTGGGGCGCGGGCGGCGCGCCACTTGCCCGCAGTTTCTCTTCCTTGGATTTTGTTCCCTACGTTTTGTATTGATCTAGCCTGCGGGCAATGAAAGCGTCTGAGCCCTCCAGCCCCGAGCCCGACGCTCCTTGCGAATCCACGGGAGCTCGCGGAGGCGCGGCGGGCAGGTGGGGTGTGGACTAGCACCCGACCAGGAGAGCAAAGTTGGAAGGGAAAAACTTTTTCCCCAATAGCATCTCAGGGCTCCCCACCGGGCGGGCCGGGGACCAGGGCTCGCCCTCACTGCGCCCAGTTCCCAGCCCGCTGCTCTCGCCTTCCGAAAGCCCTGGGCTTCAGTCGGGCGGGGCGGAGCGAATGGCTGGAACCGGGGCCGGCGGCCCTGGAGGTCGAGCGGACGCTGAGGCGGGTGGGTCCCGGGGCGGCAGGGCCGGCGCTCGCGGTGGGCAGCGCTGGCTCCGGGCAAATCGCGAGAAACCCGCAAGCTTCGGGACGGAGCAGGCAGGAGATGCCGGGGCGGGAAGATGGACTCTGGGGCGTAGCGGGGCGGGCGTGCCCGGTGCGCCGGGAGTCCCAGAAGCCGGGTCCTGCGCGCGTCCTCTCTCCCCGCCGGCGCCCCGCGCCCCTGCCCCGCCGCACTCACGCGCCCTCCCCCTCCGCCCGCAGACGTTCTCCTGTCGGCCGAGGTGAGCGGCGGGGACCGCCTGGACTGCGTGAAAGCCAGCGATCAGTGCCTGAAGGAGCAGAGCTGCAGCACCAAGTACCGCACGCTCCGGCAGTGCGTGGCGGGCAAGGAGACCAACTTCAGCTTGACCTCCGGCCTCGAGGCCAAGGACGAGTGCCGCAGCGCCATGGAGGCCCTCAAACAGAAGTCCTTTTACAACTGCCGCTGCAAGCGCGGCATGAAGAAGGAGAAGAACTGTCTGCGCATCTACTGGAGCATGTATCAGAGCCTGCAGGGTACGCGCGACCGGCTCCTTTCCCCTCCCCCAGCCCCTGAAGGCAGGGGCCCCTAGCCCCGGGGGTCTGGCTGACCTCATCTTCCACTCAGTTCTCCCCAGCTGCAGAATGAGGACCTTTCATGGGCCCTCAGGGACGTCGGCAGCTGGTGTTTGCTGCCTCCCTAGCAGCACCGTCGGAGCCTGGTTGTTGGCAAACCCGTGATGGGGTGGAGGGACATCCCAGGGACCCCTGCTGACCTCTCTGAAACTTGGTCAGAACATCGGAGTTAGGAATCCATTAAAGGCCGCCTCGAGGAACCTGCGACTTCCTTCCAAGGAGGAGCACTGTCTCCACAGGATAATGGGAAAGCTTGCGCTGCGTCTTGCCTGGAGTTTCTCTCTCTTCATCCTTTCTATTCTGACACAAGATAAAGAATTCAGAATAAAAAGCCCAGTGAAATCTAGTCTATCTTTACCATCCCCCACCTCCAAACCTGATCAAAGGCAGATGTGGGGGAAAAAAAAATTTGTCATCTTAGATGATCTGAGTCTTGAACCAGCTAGTGTGGTTCAGCCTTGGTTCATACAGAAATGACTCAGAGAGGGACAGGTCTACTTGGTACAGTCATCCATTTCAATGGCAGTTTTTGGTCCTTGTGTGCAGGAGGTGGCTCATGTTTGTAAATCTAACACAAACATTCAGTGCTTTCATTCTCCACTGAGACTCTTGCTGAAAATCTGTCATATACAGATTTGACCTCTCAGCTGCTACTTCCTCCAGAACTTGTTAATGAAAACCTATTTCAGAGGCTGACTGTTTAATAGCCAGAGTATCTGCTTTCTGCCGTGTTTTGGGAGCAAAAAAAAAAAAAAAAAAAAATCGGGGGAATGGGAGCTCTTGTGGGTCACCTTTCTTCCATTGGCTCCCGGAGGCAATCTGGGCTTGTGACGTCACTGATCCTTCTCTCTGGTTTCCTTCCTTTGCAAAGAGTGGGAGAGTTTTCTGGCAAGATCAGCCTGGGTTGTTCTCCAATGTTTTCATGGCACTCTGTGGAGAGCAAGGACAACAGAGGCAGAGGGAAGGAAAAGAAATAACCAGAGCCAAATAGATGCATTTGAAATCTTTGAAAGTTTCAGCATTTTTTGTTACACAATCATAACATAATTAGAATTCAGATTCAGTAACAAAAACTGCCTGAAATATGCCTGTTTTCCAATCTGAGCCCAATCTTTATGTTGTTTTTAGGAAATGATCTGCTTGAAGATTCCCCGTATGAGCCAGTAAACAGCAGATTGTCTGATATATTCCGGGTGGTCCCATTCATACCAGGTAAGCAGATTCATACTTCCACTCTGATGCCTTCGCCCGCTTGAAATCCGTTGGCTTGCATTCCCTTTGGCTCTCAAGCAGTGTATAAGGAGATAGTTGAATGGCACAGTGTTTCTGGGAAATTAGAAACAGGATGATGATAATGAAGAGGCAGAATGCCTAGAGATGATTAATACGACTTGAAAGTAATTCTAAATGAAGTAAATGTGGTGTGGTGGTTTGAAAGAGGTTGGAGGAGTGACTTGGTTGAATTTCTCCCCCGCCCCACAATAAAATATGATTGGCCAACTCTTGAAAAGGAGTGCCATTTCTGTCTGTAGGTGGCAATCGTATTCCCTTCTTGCTGCATACTGTACGCAATGCCTCCCTGGAAATGGGATCCTTTTAAATGGTGCTGCTTTACTTTACAAGATGCTTGAAGATAATCTTACATTGTTGAAGACTCTTGGACAGACTCATGTGTCTGCCTTTGATTTAAAAGATTAAGCTCTATTATTTGTTACCATTTTTTGTTTTGTTTTTAATTTTTCCTGAGCAAGTGTGTGCATATACGAAAGAATATGTTACTGCCCTTTCAAAAGTGGTCTCACTTCTCGTGGTTTGTTTTGTCTCTGCAAAGCTACATTTGGTTTGGAAGTGAACTTCATTTTAGAATTAAGTTTTCCATAACATCTGCATTCAGATAGCCCCACAAATAATGAGTGAGGCAGTAATTTCCCTTAATGACATACAGATTCAGACTGATGTTGTCTTTATTTGTTTACAATTAAGACTTTTCTCAAGTATACATGGCCATCACAGATTGTATGTTTCTTGGTGGTTAAACATGGTGGTTCTCATTGAATGTGATGCTATGAGATGGTGGTTTGGTCCTGGTGCGAGTGTTCTAGTGTTCTAAATGTTTTATGCTTTCCTGCAGAAAGTCATAGAACCAAGAAAGTATGTAAATACTGAAATTATGTGTATTATACATACATTCATTCACAGACATCCATTGAGCACCTGCTGCATTCTTACCATTGGTAGTTTGGCAGTGAGCCAGATAGAAGTCATATCTGCTCTCATGACATGAATCTTAGAAGCAGCCAGCAGCTGGCATTTATTAAGCTCTTGTTTTGTGCCAGGCACTGTTTAAGATCTTTTCATCCCTGGCTTATGTAGTCATCATCAAGTGTGTCTTACATATTGTTATTTCTATTTTAGAGATGAGATGATTGAGGCAAGGGAAGTTAGGAAACCAGCCCAAGATCACAGAGCTCCTAACTGGTGGAATCAGAATTTAAACTCAGATCTATTTGCAGAGTTTTGTAGCATTTGTCTCTTATTGTTCAGAGTGTGCTCCTCAGACCATCAGCATGGACTGATGTCACCTGAAAGTTTGTTAGAAGTATGGAATCTCAGGCTACTTCCCAGAGCTGTGGGATGAGAATTTACATTTTAGGAAGCTCCCTCGCTGAATGCTTTATATGCTCAAGAAGCTTCAGAATCACTCCTCTCTATTATTTTTTGGTTCAGAGAAAAGTTGTTATGTGTGTGTGTGTGTGTGTGTGTGTGTGTGTGTGTGTGTGGCCTGTTTCTGGGATAAAATATAAGAGGACAAATTTAGTGTCTGAGGCATTCATACATGATCCTAAATAATGTTGATAGCTTATACCCCAAATCCCTATTAATGTTCTCTGTCCCTTTGGCCCAGCCAGGACAGTGGCTCAGACAGTGGATCAGGAATGCGCAGACAAGAGTATATGACCATCAGAGTTTTTGTGTTAGCAGATCAGTAGGAACTAGGGTTGGATACCAGAAACCTGGCTGACCTTCCTGGTACCGTGAGGGGCAGTGCCTCCTGCCGGCTGCCTGTGCCCTGGAAGCATTACTGCTCAGTCTCTGTACCAATGCTTGGAAGGATATGAACCCTTCTGCCCTGCTGAGAGAGCGAAAGTAAGGAAATAGGTAAGGAAGAAGGTTCATCTGGGTTTTAATTTCAAAACTGTTATGAACTATAGGGCTGTAATAGACTCATTTTACTCTCTCTGGGTCTCTGTTTTTTTGGTATAATGAGACCATTGACATAAAAATCCCCAGTCCTAACGGTCCATCATTCTGAGGGTACATTGAGGTCATCTCCAAAATTCCCCTCTTTTCAATCCTTGCATTCTTTCTCCACTTAGAGTGACCTGGCCATTCTTGGATACCACTAGCTTGTCTAGATTTTTTTTTTTTTTTTTTTGATGGGTATCAAATGCTTCTGCCTGGACCAAGTCCCACTGATTCATTTTTTTGGATCGCTCTTTCAAACAGATATGTTTTCATAACAAATATGTTGTAAGACCCAGCCTGCCTAGGACCCAGAAGTCATAACTCAGGGCCAGGAAGATCTTGTCTGGAGCTACATTTTATATCTCAAGGGCATTGGATTTAGGTTCCAGCTGTAATGAGCTTTGACCTCTACAGTGACTGTGTTCCTTAAGTGGGTATAAGAGAGCCAAACGGAGCCTCGAGAGGTTTCAAGCCATTGAATAATGCATATGATCCAGTTTGGTATTTGTAGGATGGAGAGGGACAGAGGATCGGGATGATGAATGCTTCTCTTCATGGTTTGAATCTGAGTTTCTAGAACATCTCTTCTGTTTTAAGAATGTCTCTGAGGAAACCGGGACAGCAGGGCCTTTGCCTTTTACAGATAGGGTAGCCATCAGAGTTTCCATATTTGGATGTCTCTGCCCAAGGTGAAGAGAATGTTTATCCACATACGCTAAGGGTGAGCTGAATCCTTTCACTGAACAAGACATGTTTGACGTTCTTGCTTTTCCATTTTCCTTAGACTCATCAAACCCACAGCCATCATTGCCACTGTTTACTTGATCACTAGTTAAAAGGCCATATGGAGATATTATCAGTGATGGGAACAAGGAAGGGACCAAAAACAAGGTAGAATAATGTTAAAACTGTCATCTGAAGCCTGAACTGCAGAAGGGAAATCAAGCAGGCTAGTCTGGCGAGAATTGAGGTGGGAAGTTGGAGGGATTCTTCTCCTGGAAGCACAATAGCAGAAGTGGAAGCACTGGCCTCCAAGGCACTTTGAAGGGCTCTAGGAAGTGCCCTTTCTGTGGGTGGATGCTGGTATGGTTTTTAGGGGTCCCACCACACAGTGAGCTAGAGGACACAAAGGAACAAGTGAGTCAGTGCAAGAGGATGTCGGAAGAGAGGACCAAACCCAGGAAAGTGTCTTGGGAAACAAGAGGACAGAGCTGTGTGAGTGCTCAGAGTGTCCAAGGTTGGAGCTATCACGTGATAATTTCACGTCTGTGACTCTTAGCCATGACTTTACTCTTTCACTTCCATTCTGCCTCACCTTTTCTTCCTCATAAAAGTTCAAATGCAGCAAGAAATAAATAGTAATTTGAAAGGACGATGAGCCGGTTGGCACTGTTTTTGGACTCTCTGGAGGGGGAGTGCAAAGCAATGAGAAATTTGAAAAGTGGAGTGGGTGCTGAGAAAAGCCTGGAGATGGAGGATCAGAGAATGGATATAAGCCCCTCGAAGGCAGCAAGAGAGTTTTTTTAAGAAAGGGCTCCAAGATTTAAAAGTATTGGTTGGGAGGTCAGATTTTGTAGAGAAAAGTCAAGAAATGTCAGACCTTCCTCAGGGGTAATCAAAGTCAATGGTATTTGCAAACAAGAGTCAAGTAGAGAGATTGTGGGACAAGAGTGATGTTGGTATTTGAACATCCTTTATCTACTTTGGTGAAAGACAAAGTTCTAGTTCTCTGGCTTTGCAACCATTTCCCTACCAAGTCCCAGAGAGTGGCTTAGATTTAGCACCTTGAGGTTGGTTCCCAAGTAATTGGAAATGGCTTGCCGCAGCATCAGATGCCCCTAAGCTCTCCTGAGTCTGGCTCCTTTTTGAATGATGCTGTAAATCATGAGCCAAGTTTAACATTTCTGTTTTAATGCACCATCATATTTATGTAACTATTAAATGAGAAGTTTCTTAAAATGTTTACATGTTGAAGAAGAGCCTTATAAGACCATCTGCTGTCTTGTCAAACCAGGACAAGAGAGAAACGCTTGTAAGTACTAGCTGCTAGGGGTGTGTGGTGGTCCTCTCCTTTTTATTCAGCTCTCTAATCGTGTGTCCCTATGTTGAGAACCCCTGTAAGTCTTTTTTTCTCTATTCTGGCATATATTAAACTCCTTCACGGGGCTTCTAGGCAGTGCAGTGGTAAAGAATCCACTTGGTAATGCAGAAGAAGCAAGAGATGCAGATTGGATCCCTGGGTTGGGAAGATCCTCAAGAGTAGAAAATGGCAACCCACTCCAGTATTCTTACTTAGAAAGTTCCATGGACAGAGGAGCCTGGCAGGCTACAGTCCATGGGGTTGCAAAGAATTGGACACGACTGAGCGACTAAACACACAGCATACCACCATCTTCCTAGGCCACTTGGCTCTGCCCTCCCTCTCGAAGCCACTTCACCTCTCTAGTCAAGCTCACTGTGTAGGCCATTCCCGGGTATTTGCTTTCCCATGCCTTGACACTTGGCTTTGCATCTGTTCGGGAGGTTTCTATTAGTTCTTCAAGACCAGGATCAGGTTTCATCTCTTAGGGCCGTGCTGGAATTCCCCCAGACAGGCACTTCCACTCAGGATTTTCTCATGCTGCAGTTTGCTCTTGCCTTTATGATAGCTGTTAATCACAGCCTATCGAGAGGACTTATTTATGCGTCTGTCTTTCTCACTGGAAAGTCGGGAATTTGCTTGAGATGCCGGGTGTTTGCTCAGCATTGAGCATCCTTCCTGGCTCTGAGCAGGCATTAGCACAGCCATATGTGCTAAGTCACTTCAGTCCTGTCCGACTCTTGCAACCCCACGGACTGTAGCCCGCCAGGCTCCTCTGTCCATGTGATTCTCCAGGCAGGAATACTGGAGTGGGTTGCCATTTCCTACTCCAGAGGATCTTCCTGACTCAGGGATTGAACTGGTGATTCTTACACCTCCTGCATTGGCAGGCAGGGTCTTTCCCACAAGTACCACCTGGGAAGCCTTTATCAACCATAGGTGGTTGAATATCAGAGAAGAGCCTTAGAGATCTGGGCCAATCCTTTGCTTTTACAAAATTGAAGTTCAGAGATGGGAAGCCATTTGGCCTGTGCCACATTGCTTGAGGGTCTCCTCCAGAACCTTTTCTTGGATCTGGTACTGCCTTAGAGGATGTTGGCATTGGCCTCTTTCTGTTCTGCCTACTGTCTGAACAGACATCATCTATCTCTGGGACCTCAGCTACCATGAACACTGATGACTCAGAGCCTTCCCTCCAACTCCTCTCCAGCCTCTCCTGAGCTCTAAACCAGCATTTCCAGTTGAATCCTAGCTGAATCCATCAGGATGTATCTCAGTTACTTCAAACTCAGTGCATCCAAAATGGGTGTCATCATCTCTTCCGTTTTCTCCTTACATCCTCCTCTCCCTGAGTCTCTTGTCTTACATAAAGGCATTGTCTGCCTAACTTGTAAGCTTTGGAATCATCTCCACCACTTCCCCTCCCTTCCTCAACTCCTTCCGCTGGACCCATCACTAAGTCCTCCTGAAATTACCTGCTATTTTTTGAATTGCCTTTCTCTCCAGCCCCTTAGTCTACCTATCTTATCTTTCACTTGAGCTTTGCCTTGGCCTTCTTACTGGCCCTACGCCTGTGTCTAGTTTCTCCTTGTTCAACCTGGCCACCCATCGCCAGATGTTACCTTAGCACCTTGGTGACTTCCAGGAGTGATCTGGTTTCAGTCTCCCTTGTTAGATTCTTCTGTTAATCAGCCTACTAGGTTGACTAGCTGCTGTCCCACCAGTCCTCTGGGCAGCTCTGTGCTTCTTTCATTTTTGTGCATGCTGTTGCTGGAGAAGGGACACGTGCTCCAGAGTGCACTCACCTGAGCACACCTCCAGCTCTGCCTCTTGTTTTGGGCAGGTCATGTGATCTCCCTATGCCTCAGAATCCTTGGATATAAGATGAAATGGTGATATTACCTCCTTTACAGGCTCTTGGAAATTAAAAAGGCTATATGTAAAAAGCCTTGCCTCCTGCCTGAAATATAATTGGTCCTCAATAAAATCTCAGTCATTTTTAATGCTGTGCCAAGGCCGTGTTAGCTGTCAGCTCACTCCTGACTCCAAAAGTGGGGCTCGTTCTTGATACATCATATTCACCGGTCAGGGCTTCCCAGGTAGCTGAGTGGTAAAGAATCTGCCAGCCAATGCAGGAGATAGCAGAGACATAAGTTCGATCCCTGGATTGGCCGGATCCCCTTGGGGAGGAATGGCAGCCCACTCCAGCATTCTTGCCTGGATAATCCCATGGACAGAGGAGCCTGGTGGGCTTCAGTCCATGGGCTCACACAGAGTAGGATGTGACTGAGTGACTGAACATACACACGTGATTCCCTCATCATGGAACCATGATTCTATGTCTTGAAAAGCATAGCAACCCCAAGCTTTCAGAAAGGCTGCTCATCAACTGGCTTGGACAAGAAAGAAGAAATCTATCCAGTATCTAAAGGGCCCTGGAGGAAAGCCCTAACTTTTAATAACCCAATTTGAGTTTTAAATCCCTGTTGGGGAGCGTCTTCCTTTTGCCTGCTCTGATCCCCCTGTTCCTCTGGGGCCGGATCCTTTCTTCGGCTCTTGCTGCAGCTGGCTGTAACCCTGGGTTTGAGCTCTTCCTGTACTTAAGGATTCTTGTGATCAGCCTACCCTTCTCAGCTTGACTGATTCCCATTCTTCTAACCTCTCCCCATAAATCTTTTCTGCAACGCCCCTCATAGCGGGAAGAATTACTGCTGCCTGAGAAGGGCATGCCTTAAACCTGGGAAAGGCTTCCGACTCCACAGGCCCTGCTAAGTACACTTCCATTTCACTTTCACAGACCACTACTTTTGGCTTTTATTCTCTCACTCTCCGGCCCCTCAGCGATTCATGTTTATGGTCCGACAGTAAGAAATTACCAACAGGTAGGAAAGGAAAGTGAATTTAAACCATTCATAGTCTCAGCTCCCAAAGATAACCACTGTAAACATCTGATATGAGCCTTTGCAGCTTTTCCCCTATATATATGAATATATGTAACTGTGTGAGTACATATATATTTTTCTTTTTACAAAAATGAAGTAGTAGTCTACACATGCTTTCTTATTACCTGCCTCATGACCTGAGGAATCTGGGTCTTCTCACATCACTGAGCTCTTCCTAAAGGCAAGCTTTATTATTTAGATGAACTGTCAGCCTTGAGAAGTTTCCTGAGTAAGGCGTCAGGTCTTTCCAGTATCTCAATACTTCTGGCAACAGCCAGAATGTTCCAGTGCAGGCTGTGGAAGTAGAGACAGTCAAATATTTTGCATAGAATTACTGTAGGTCCCGTTACCCAAAGAGGGGAGATAAACATCGGTGAGTGACAGGTAATTGCATGAACTGAAGATTGTTACAAGGTGCAAAATTATTTATAGCCAATATGTCTGTCCTCATTCCTTCCCCTTAGTCTTCTGAAGTATTTCTTTCTGCCACCTCTTAATTTTTCTGCTGTCGAAGCTTATTTTTTCCAAAGGATGTCCTTTTGTTGTTGTTGTTGCTATTCTCTGGGATACAGTGGAGAATCGTCAAGAGAAGTCATCAGGATTGTTTTATCCAAAGAGCACTGGTCCAGGAATCAAGAGCCTGTGTTCTGCCTCCAGCAGCTAGCCAGTGACCTTGGGCAAGTTTTTGCCTTTCCAAAGAGACACCTTCTCCTTTTGTAAAATGAGGGCAGCAGCTGAAGGTGACCTGTAACGTCTTCCCTCTTTCTCTAAGGGCCTGACTATGGAATCTTGTGTTATTCTGTGATTTACTGTTTTTTCCTATCCAGCCTTTTCTTCCTACCAGAGAAAATCATCATCTCGCCATATACATTTTCATATTAATAACATTTATAAAGCACGGTTTATTCAATATGTACCTTACTTTGCACCAGAGTGTATTTAAAGCATCTCATTTGAATACATGCAAGAAGATAAAATAAGAAAGTGGAGAAAATAAAGAAGAGGGGAAAACGAGAGTAGGAAAGAGAAAAGGAAGCCAGGAGTGAAGACAAAATGCATGTCATAAGATTATATTTTAACAGATCAAATTATTGGAAGTACAGTGCGAAAACAAAGGGATAAATATAATATAATCCCCGATGGTAGATGCCATAGGACTTTGGAGGTCATCTAGTCCAATCCTTTTATTTTACTGATAAGAAAACTGAGAGTTCCATAAATTTCCAGGATGGTGAAACATAAATTGTCGAGGACAGGGATGACGAGTGAAATTAGGTATGTGTTTGTTTTTAAATTGATATTTGAAATTCTCCATCTCCTGGCATTTCCTCACCTCCTTTAAATTGTCCTTCACCTGCTCCTCAGCCATGCACCCTTTTAGCTTGCCAGACTTTGCTCTCACAGTCAGAGCGAGAAGCACAGCCTTTGACTTCAGTTAAAGGGTTGGCTGTCCATTGTTTCGGAATTATTTCAGAACAAGGGTTAATTAATAGGTCTCTGTTTGGCAACAGAACCCAGTGGCCAGAATGTTCATTTTCTTATCTTCTGACCCCCTTCAGAATTGTCTGCAATGAAAACTAAGAAATTATTTGTTGCTTTAAGCCTGCCCAGACTTCACATTTTTAAAAAAATTAATTTTTTGTCTGGATTTTTTTTTTCGTTAAAGAAACTAACCACTTCCCGTAATTTAGAGACTCAACTAGCTGGGTCAGTGATGAGAACGAATGGGTAATTTGCATAAGGGGCTAATTTATTATGTCCCCTGGGCATTTCTTTCATCTCTCTTCCCATTCTAATTAATGTTCTAAGAGGGTCTATCACCATATCAGAAATTAGGGGTGAAAGCAGCCATTGTTAACCTTTATTCTTATGATTTTTTATCTTCTGTGATCTTTTAACCATTTTCTTTTCATATCCAGGGATTTGCACAGATAAAGCTGGGGAGTGCAGGGAGAGGAGATTTTAGGGGTGTGTTCTTTTCTGATCTTTCTTCAAATAGTGGGTTGTTGTAAAAATAAAAATGACTCAGGGTAGCTTTCCAACCACAGAGGGATTTGTAAAACACACAGAAGGGTACAGTCATGGTGCAGAATTGTTACTGAATTTGAGCCCTCTAGAAACATCTATATAAACATGTATATACACACGCACAGAGATATATTTATATATCTGCCTGTTCCTGTGTATATGTGTGCATTTATAGCATGTGTGAGTGTGGATGTCTGTATTATTAAACATTTTGCCTCTAAAAGATCTTCCTTGACACGTGTTTCAGTCGGTTCTGGCTGTGACAAAGACAGCTGTGTGTGAGAGAGTGTGACACAGCTGAGGAAAGGCAAGAGAACAAGCAATTTCTTCGAAAATCAATTGCAATTTACTCCCACTAAATTGGCCCACGGTCCGCCCCCGTCCAAGCATTAGCATATGACAGACTTTTAATCATTTGGTCAAATGGCCTATTTCTGGTCAAACCACAGTTGCCTCTGGGGCTGGGGCTCTGCCCTTAGTCCTGGAGCTGTGTGGTCTCCAGACCTGCTGTCTCTTTAAAGAGGATACGTCTGTGGGGAGAGGAGTTCCTAGAGGAGCCCCTGCTGAGTGCCCTCAAGGCCATTATTTCCTTTTGATCCCCACCTGTGCTAAAAGGTGCGCTTCCCCGGTGGTTCAGACCATAAAGAATCTGCCTGTAATATGGGAGACCCAGGTTCCATCCCTGGGTCAGGAAGATCCCCCTCCTGGAAATGGCAATCCAATTCAGTATCCTTGCCTGGAGAATTCCGTGGACAGAGGAGTCTGGCAGGTTAACAGTCCATGGGGTTGCAAAGAGTCAAACTTGACTGAGCAGTTAACACTTAACGGTATGCTAAAAGGTAGGTATAATATTCTGATTTCTGAAAGGGAAACCTGAGATCAGAGAGGATGATTAACTTTCTCAGCACCACACCACCAATAAGTAGAAGAGTTAAGTCTCACATCTTATTCCTGCATCTTCAAAGCCTGTGCTCTTTCTAATGTTATGTGATGAAATTTTAAGCACAGACCTGATCCTTTATTAAGGAGGAACCTACGTAGTTCCTGCTGTCTTCCCTTAATTCCCAGTTTCCTTTCCTCTGTCTTCCACCTTAAAGCACTATTTGACAAAAGGCCTTTAAAGTTGAAATATAAACCAATATCTATTATTTTAGTACTTAGCCCTGCATTCCGATGGGTTCTTAATTGACAAGTAAAATCCAGAACACGCATGCTATTAAAACCATTCCTGCGGAACTGCAGAAATATTAACCAAAGAAGCAATTTCTGGTTTGTATCTTTTTTTCATTTCAGTGTGAGATGGAAGGATTCTAAAGTAGAGCAGAATGCCTAGAGCCATTTTTTTTGTCATGTTGTTGTATAAATAGCATTACACAGTGGTAAAGAAAGGAATACATACTTTAGTCCCACTTTAAGGTGACCTAAGAGGCTATTCATTTGTCTTCTGTCATACTAGTACCACTTTCCTTCACGTCCCTCTGATGGTGTAAGAAGCACCATGCCAGCTGTTATTCCTGTTGCCCTGTGTACATTATTGTTTTGTGTATAGTTAATAATATATGAAAATAAGTATTGATTGCATTCTTTGAAGAAATAGGCCAGCAGGTTTCCTAAAGCCCATGTTTATGAAATGTTTCATTGATCCCTGTTAGTATGAGTTTCAAATAAACTCTTGATGAAGAAGATACCAGGAGATCAAAGAATTCTGTAGAGTTCTTGATGGAACTATTATATTTTCATATGTTTAGGAATGGCAAGTGGGATTTGAATGGGAGGAGTGACCAGGTGAACTCTAAAACATACTCCTGATGAAAATGGATACCCTCCCCATGAAACCTTAAGAAAAATAAAAATAATAATTAGCAACAGCTATGAGAGGCAGTGAGCTAGGTGTTTTACATGCAGTTGCTTGTGTTAACCTTGATTAGTAGAAGGTACTCTTAGCCCCACCCACTTCATGGCTAAGAAGACTGAGACCCAAGTAAGGAACTGGCCTGAGGGCACATGCCTAGGAATGGGTGGAGCCACATTTTCACCCAGGAGGCCTGGCTCCAGAACCCGTGCTGCAGTGTCCATTTGCATCCATGTAACAGGAGAGATAGTCCCTGAAAGTCAAGAGCACAAACTGCATGAACTGCATAGACATTTTGTGCTGAGTTATATACTCGTGTGTATGCGTATGATCGGAGAAGGAGATGGCACCCCACTCCAGCACTCTTGCCTGGAAAATCCCATGGGCGGAGGAGCCTGGTGGGCTGCAGTCCATGGGGTCGTGAAGAGTCAGACATGACTGATCGACTTCCCTTTCCCCTTTTCACTTTCATGCATTGGAGAAGGAAATGGCAACCCACTCCAGTGTTCTTGCCTGGAGAATCCCAAGGATGGAGGAGCCTGGTGGGCTGCTGTCTATGGGGTATATACACAGGTATATATTACCTGTGTATATCATACAGCAGCATGTGTATGATGTACACAGGTAATATATAATATATTTAAAATAAGTACACTATAACGAAGAGAAGAATTGGTTGGTTTCTGTGATCTCTGTTGACTTTCAGTATTTTGGCGTGATAGAGTGGCATTTCTGTCAAATTCACTCATCACATACTTATTGAGAATGTATGATGAGCCTAGTGAGAGGCCTAGGTGATTCAGACCCTGCTGTTGTCTTTAAAATTTATTTATTTATTTTTTTGTTTTAGGGATAGGAATAAAACAAAACTAAACAAAATAGGTTATAGGTATATAACAAAACAAAAAAATAGGTTTTATGGATAGGTATAAAAGAAGCAGATTATGTTGCAAAGTGATAGGCAAATGAGTAGAACTCCGCACAGGCTCAGATGTAGCCCTAAGGAGAGAATATCTGACTAGATGGAGATATGGACCAGAAAAGGCTTCTGAAGTGGACTTTGAGCTGGGTTTTGAGGAGTGGATAGAAGTTTCCTACATAGAGGTGGTTGGGGGAGCATTCCAGGCAGGGGCAACAGCATGGGCAAAGATGCTGAGTGTCCAGGTTGCAGTAATAAGCTGCTGGAGAGGTATGAGCAGCAGTGGGAGACAAGCTGGGCAGAGAGGTGGGTTTTTCACACTCAGAGGCTTGGCCTTTGTCTCAGCAGAACCAGGGAAGGATGATGGCTCATGTATCTTAGCACTATCGGGATTTTTAGGTTGAATCGTATGAAATTGCCATTTTTTCATATGGCTCAACCTAATAGAGTTTTGTGTTATAAAAGCACATAGGGTTCTGGATGCTCCCAGACTGGAAAACAACATAGGGTTAGGGTTCATAACTTCTCATCTCAGAAGGTACCCGTTTATCTCAGCTCCTGATGGACACAGAGCAAGTGTAGGTCAAGTTTAAGCTTCTGTCTTTCACACCTCCTCCTTGCGGGGAGAAGATGCCAAAGGCACCATTGCACACAGCTCCCCGTTTAGGTCCCCAGGGCTGGAGTCCACAAGGCCGGCTGGACCTCACAGGGTGGGCTCGGAAAGGGAGTGGGGCGCCCAGAGAGCAGGTCACAGCAGGACTGAGTGCAGGAAGCAGGGTGGTCTGGGGCCAGGTTATGAAAAGTCTTCATGCTGTTATAGGAGACATATTGCCTTGTAGCAGGAGAAAGGGTGTCGTGGAAAATTGTTCAGTGGAGCTCCTTAGCCACTGAGTGATCTGGCTGGTGAAAAGGGTTAGCCTGGAGGTCAGTGGGAATGTGGACAGTCTTGGATCCCCCAGAGGAATGGCTCCCCACCTGCCTTCTTTTTTTCCCCTAAGATTAAATGTATCTATTTTTGGCTATGCTGGATCTTCATTGCTGCACAGCGGGCTGTTTTAGAGAGCAGGGGCTACTCTCTGCGGTGCATGGGCTTCTCATTGTGGTGTCTTCCCTTGTTGTGGAGCACAGGCTCAGTAGTTGTGGCCCATAGGCTTTGTTGCTCTGAAGCATGTGGTTCTTCCTGGAGCAGGGATCAAACCTGTAGGCCCTGAATTGGCAGTGGATTCTCTACCTCTCAACCACTCCAGACTTCCCTCTTAGCTCAGTCAGTCGGTAAAGAATCTACCTGCAATGCAGGAGACCCGGGTTCAGTTCCTGGGTTGGGAAGATCTCCTGGAGAAGAAAATGGCAACCCGCTCCAGGATTCTTGCCTGGAGAACCCCATGGACAGAGAAGCCTGGCAGACTTTGGAGTCCATAGGGTCGCAAGGGTTGGACACGACTTAGTGACCAAACTACCATCTCAACCATTCCAGTGCTTGCCGTCTACCTTCTGCAGTGCCTAAATCCAACCCCAGTGCTTTCCTCCAACCTGGAATCAGGATGGGATTCTGCTTTTTGACTTGAGGACAGTGGTTAGTCGTGAGTCAGGATTGATATCCAGGCCAGAGTTGTCCTCCTGGCTGGGAGAGATGGCCCTGCTCAACTTGTCTGTGTCCACCTGTTGGGAGGACTTGATGTATGGGCTTGTTTCTGCATTTCTTTTCTATATACTCTTTTATCCTTCTGGCTCCCTAGTCCTGGGTCTCACTTGGCAGTTTTCTGGGCCACCTTCTCGACTTGCTTCAGAACATTTTGCAAGAGTCTGTCTGAATAAAATTCAAAGATTCTAAATGCAGGGAGTTGTCTTAATTGAAAGAGATGCCCGCTAACCCCAGGGCAAGCCCAGTGAGAGAAGGATGAGGAAGGAGGGCCTTTGGGATTGCAGCCAGTAATTACTGAAGCTCACCGAGTAGTTCCTAAGAAGAAACCAAACCCTCTCTGTCATTTTTTGAGCCCAAAGTGTGTTTATGATGGTGTTTTAATGATACTGCTGGGGTGGGAGCAGGAAGAGGTTGTACTTTGCCCTTGATGGCTGCTGCCGATCTCCTGTAAGATGGCACCCAGAGCCAGAGAGCTTTTGCTCTGCCACTGGGCAGACCATCTGCATTCATTCTGGAGACTGGGGTGGGGCTGGGGAGGGGCAGGGGAATGAGGTCCCAGTGATCCTAGGAAATTACAGAATGCAGAATAGCAGTGGTAAAGAACAAAGTCTTGGGGTTAAACACACCCAGATTTGAGTTCCACATTCCAGCACTTACTAGCTGTGGGACCCAGGGTTAATAGAGACTCGGCCTATAAGTGGGGATAATAATAGTATCCAATTCATAAAGTTATTGGCAGTAACACTTAGAATGAGCACTGAGAAGTGCTTGGGAAATGGTAGGTGAATGACTGCCAGGAGCTTCCTTTTATATGCGCCCTAACTTCCTGCCTTCTCCCTCCTCTCCCAATTCATTAGCATGAAACAGCAATAGTAGATTATCTGAGTGGATGTAGATTTCTTTTCTGCCCTGAAAGAAAAAAAAAAAAAAAAAAGACACCAATAGCCATATGGGAAATGATGATCACCTGATCACCAATTCAGTTGAGTCCAAAACATCAATTATCTTCTCTAAAAATAATAATAGTTGTATTCTCTGAGAACCTCCTCTGTGCCTGACACTGTGATAGCTGCTGGGGAGATGGTGGAACCAGGAAGAGGGTGCAGGGCACAAGGGATTGCCAGGGAGGGAGCGGGAAGGAAGAACCATAGAGGGAAGGAGGATGTGTTAAAGAGAGGAAAGCTTTGGGAGACAGAGGTGTAGGGATGCAAGGAGTGGACTCCAGGTGAGCCAAGGTGCACTGGTAGAAAGAGAAAGGAAACCCAGCACAGAAAATTAACAGAAGATAAGCTAGCCCTGTGTTGAGTAGTTGTGAGCATCCGAAAACCCAGTGTGTCTTTTTCTTGATTATTCTCAAGAAGGTTTTAAAAATGTGATGTTTGCAAACAAAGTAGAAACAGTTGAAGCATTGTTTTCTATTAGCAATGTAAGGTTCACTGGCTATGGATATTTTTTTCATCCTTGTCTTCCAAATTGTAATTTTAAAAGATGAGGCATTTCATATTCAAGAGTTTCCTTTGTCTGAAATAAATTATTCATTTCTACCCGCTTTTAGAAACAATGAACATAATACTTAATGCATCACAATTAAGCGGGTGTAGCTGCGTATAAAATTGTGTTCTGTGCATCTTGGTGGCAAACAGAGCAGCGTATCCTATATCTTGTCGACATTTGTTCCTCATAAGCAAAACATAAAGAAGGAGAGACTCCAAAATGTGTTTTCTTTCCTCTCCGATGGAGGAGGGGTAACTTTAGACCCGACCTGCCTTGTTTTTGACATTCCACAGCTGTTGGGGGCTGTGTCACTGTGCAGAGAAAGTGAAGTTACGGCTACTATATTGTGCACGGGGTCAGGTGAGGGTCAGAATTCTTGAGCACTGCCATTCATCTCAGCCCCCTTTGTCTGGTTTGCGATCCCTCTAGAATCCTCTCTGAGAAGAGTATTGCCTGGAAATGACTTCCTTTTTGGATTTAGTGGCAACTGCTTCCTGAATGCTGGCTGGTTGGTCACACAGTGCACTATTTCTGAGCCTCTGGTTTTTGAAGTACCTTTTTCTGTGTGTATGTGACAAGATTCTGCCTTAGGGAAATAGGCATTGCCAGCAAGGATTGAGATGTCCATCGAAAGCCTGTTCAGTCTTGAAGGGGATGGTCTCCAGGAACTCAAGTCCCAGCTGAGAGGTCAGAGTCAAAGCTGGCTATGATTGCCAGAGAGCAATTGTGAAGAACATCACTTATGAAATGCCTGCTGGCTTCCCAGCAGTAAGATACCAGATGCCTCCTTAGATTATTTCATTTCATCCTGAGTGTTGGCCTGGGGTGGGGTGGAAGCATTATTTCCATTTTATGTAAGAAGAAATCCAAACTCAGAAAAGTCAAGTGACGTGCCGAGGGCCACACAGCTAGTTTTTGGAAGATCTTAAATTCATGCCACATTTGTCCAGCTCCTGGGTTCTGGTAAGGTCTTCTGCTTGTTGCTTTTTTTTTATTGTTAGGTCAGGAACAAAAGCAACCAAATGCAAGATGGGTTCTAGGTTAACTGTGGTCTCAGCACTATTGTGTTCGAATAGAAACAATAGTATCTTTCTAATTTTAAAGAGGGTTGAAACTTAGCTAGCAAGGCTTCCCAGGTGGCTCAGCGGTAAAGATTCTGCCTGTAATGCAGGAGCCACAGGAGATGCTGGTTTGATCCCTGGGTAGGGGAAGATCCCCTGGAGGAGGGCAGGGCAACCCACTCCAGGATTCTTGCCTGGAGAATCCCATGGACAGAGGAGCCTGGAAGGTCACAGTCCATGGGATTGCAAAGAGTTGGACACAAGTGAAGTGATTAGTTCACACCCAAGCACAACTTAGTGACTGAGCAACAACAAGGAAGATGCCCTGGACTTGGCCAAAGGTTTTCCCAGATACTTCCCTGCCCTTGAACTCTGGTGTAGTGTGTTGAGTACCTGCCTTGGCTGGACTGACTGTGTCTGGCCTGTGGGTGTTCTCAGGGTCTCTGCTTCCACCTCCGTGCTGATGCAGCTCTTCTGGACTTTATTCTGAGTCCCTTGCTCTGACCAGTATCTCCCTTGGAGTCTTTGTACTCTCGGTTTGAGGAGTCCTCTTTGAGTCTCTTTGAGCTAAGTCCATGCTGGGTGGTGCCACCAAGTATTGGAGTTATTCTGGTTGTAACTCAGATGTGCTCCATGTTGAACTCACCTTTCTTAAACCTGGGGAACCAGGAAGAGGCTTGTTTAGAACCTTTAGGGAGATACTTTCATAGGTTGGGGAGAGTAGTGCCCAAGTGGAAAGAAGGTGGATTTGGAGTCAGACCTGGGTTTGCATCCTGACTTCATTGTCTCATAACTTTGGGAAGTTATTTACCTGCATTAAGCTTCCATTTTCCATTTCTCCCTTTTCCCAATGTGGATAATATCTATGCTGCAGGGTCATTGTGAGAACTGAGTTATGAGACATTGTGTTTAAGTAGAAATGATAGAGGGCTTCCCTGGCGACACTAGTGGTAAAGAACCCACCTGCCAATGCAGGAGACACAGGAGATGCAGGTTCGATCCCTGGGTTGGGAAGATCCCTTGGAGAAGGAAACGGCAACCCACTCCAATATTCTTGCCTGGAAAACCCCATGGACAAAGGAGCCTGGCAAGTTACAGTCCATGGGGTTGCAAAGGGTCAGACATGACTAATACAACTTAGAACATGCATGCAGAAATGATAGAAATTCTTACTTAAAAAAAAAATGATTCTTACTGAAAAAATGAGAACTTACTCCTCAGCCTCAAGACATTGCACTGCACCCAGGGAGGGGGTGACAGTCCTGTGTCCAGCCTTCTAGATTCCCTCAGACCAGGTGACTGCTTTCTGCGGACCTCATAGTATATCTGCAGTTGCCACTTGAGCTGAACGGTGACCGGTGGCCTGGTTTAGCTCGTGAAGCCGAGCTGCACTGGCTGTTTCTGTTTTCTTGCTGTTATCTGAAGCCCTGTCTTACAGCTCCTTGATTTCCCCATTCTGCAGCCTGGTGGGGTAGAGTGGGTCCTGGACTTGTTCCTCCATGCCCTTGCCCTTAATTAAGAGAGAGTGCAGCACACACAGGTGGGCCTTCCAGAAAGTGCTCTTATGCCGATCCTGTGGCTGCTACTGTCGGGGTGCATCTTGGAGACTGGGGGAAGGAGAGTACTTCGTGGGTTCACATGCTGGGTGAGGATGCTGAGTTGAATGTAGAATTTTCCTACCAGGAGCAGAACCAAAGAGCTTTTTAGATAAGCGCTCTGACATGGGCCAGAAACACCGGGCAAATATTTACCCTAGATGTAAAACACTCACTAAGTTAAATGTTATTTAGAGACCCTAAAATAGAAAAATTTACACTCAGGGTTTTATATCTGATGATTGTTAAAAAAAAAAAAAAAAGCCAACTGCTGTTTTCCCTTTTCTCTGAGCTGCCTTTTGTAACATGGAGTGACAACAGAGCGGTATCCTCCTGGCCTGCCCATTCTGGAACTTTCCCTCTCAGTCCACCTTTATCCCATGCCCCTCTTAGACATGTACCCTTCCCTCCCACTCCCATCCCCAGCGACTCTGCTCTTCTGCTCTGGATGCCCTGACCTTGGACCTGGTACCACCTCACCTGTTCCTCCTTGTGGATCTCCACATGCCAACTGTGGGATGCTGGCTTTAGCAGACTTCCCTCCCCACCAGTTACCAGCTTCTGTCGACTGGTTTGTTTAAACTCCAAGAAGACCGGCACTGGGGGTCTTGAGAAGGTCTATGTAGGTGTCAGACACCTGGGTTTGAGACTCTGCTGCTGCTGCTAAGTCACTTCAGTCGTGTCCGACTCTGTGTGACCCCATAGACGGCATCCCACCAGGCTACCCCGTCCCTGGGATTCTCCAGGCAAGAACACTGGAGTGGGTTGCCATTTCCTTCTCCAGTGCATGAAAGTGAAAAGTGAAAGGGAAGTCGCGTGTCCAACTCTTTGCGACCCTATGGACTGCAGCCCACCAGGCTCCTCCGTCCATGGGATTTTCCAGGCAAGAGTACTGGAGTGGGGGCATCCCATTAAAAGAGTTACTTTTCCTTTGCTAGACCCCTCTATTCCTCTCTGGCAAAGCAGTGAGAGGGCCATGCCGGTGGTTCTGACCTGGCATCATTGAGCATTACATACCATCATCGTCCTGTGGGGGAGGTTTACGATATCCTGATGGCTCTCCCCACCCACCCCAGGTGTGCTGTCTTGGCTGAAAATTGTTGGTCTGCAGCTGCGTGATTTCCTTGGGAACTTGTCGGTTCTGACCTGCCTTGTGGTCTTTGATGCTTTGTCAGGGATCTTCAGATGACTTCTTCCTTCTGTTCATCAACAAATTTTTACCGAGTCATTTGTCTGTGGGCTGGACACAGAGCTAGGTCCTGAGGACACAGCATGGGTAAGACAGACGGGGCTCTGAACTCCAGGAAGCTTATGGTCTAGTGGAGGAGGCATAATGAGTTCAAAGAAGTTAGTGGTTTTTGATAACAGTAAGTAATCTGAAGACGATAGACCAATATGACAGCAAATAGAGGGGAGAGGGTAACCCCATAGCACCAGGACAACAGGAGGGCCTCCCTGAGCAAGTGACTTTGCCCGGAGCCCTAAATGACAAAGAGCTACCTATCCTCAGCACTGATGGGAGTGCATTTAGCAGAGTGCAGAGGCCCCCAGGTGCCCTCTCTGTGAACAGGGAGGCCAGTGTGGTGGGAGACTTGTACCGTTTTGCTAGTGATGGTGTCTTGCTGCTGCCCTGGGCAGGGGTCCAGTGGTGGGGGCAAGGCTGACACTGGGGGTCAGAAGAGAGCCACGGTGGAGGAGGGGGCTGCAGAGAGCACTAGGAGGCTTTGGAGCCGCGGTTCCTGCTTTGGGGTGGAGCATTCATGCACCTTACACAAGAAAGTTTCCGTTAATCGCTCTAGAATTCTGAGGTGTGAGCAGAGCAGCTGCTGGGGTTGGACCTGGAGGCTTTGTGTTTCAGTGTTTCTGACTTTGCTCTGTGCCCTCCTGATATACGTTTTGAAAATATAATTCTTAAATGAGGGTTCTTTTTCACGTCTGAATTTATGGTATCCATTGATTAGCCTTTTTTTAAAGACAGTGACATGGAAGTTAATTGTAGACCACTGAGGATGAAAGGGTCTTTTCTGATCCCCAAGTCCAGGCCCTTGGGTGATGAATGGATGACTGGACTGGAGACTAGAATGGTTGAGGGGCTTGCTAAGGGGGCAGATTGATCCTAGGGCTAAGTCCCACACTCATTCCTCTCCCAGCTGACATATGCATGAGTCCAAGTAAGTCATGCCTGAGGATGGGGAAAGCTGAAGGCGTGATAACTCTGTTCCTGCGGGCATCTGACTTTCCTTGGAAGAATTCTTAGATAACTGAGTCTCTCTCTGCTTCATCTTGCCCCTCATCTTGTCTTGTTTTCTCCCAGGGAGGTGATGGATTCTTAAGCCACTCTCCTTTTTTTTTTCCTGTCCCTCAAACACATTGAGTTTGTTCTGTCTTGGAGCCTTTGCTCTGGCTTCCCCTGTTTGTCTGGAGTGTTCTTCTGTGTTATCTTCCTTTGGCTTTTTCTTCATCATTTTCAACTCAGAGAGCTTCCATAACCACCTAGATAAGTAATTCCCTTCTCCCTCCTTCCTTATTCCATCTCCTTATTTCATTATCTTCACAGGTTTTACCAAAACTGTAAACTCTGTGCTGATTTTCTTGTTTGCCCATTTCTCTCACTTGACTGTTAAGTTGCATAAAAGCAAGGACCCCATCTGGCTTGTCCTGTTCTTTCTCTTCAATCCAAAGGAGCCACATTTAGGCACCTAGCAAAAATTTGTTGAATGAATAAATGGGTGGGTGGATGTGCAGTGAGCTGGAACCAGGTAGGTGAAAACAAATTATTCAATACTTCTTCGCATGCCTTTCACTTGGGTGTACAAAAACTAGGCCGGGAGCTTACAGTTTTGTTAAAGAAGTACATCTGTTGGATTCTTTGTCTTATAAGTGGTGGAAAACTCACCCCTAACAGGCTTGAATGATAAATTATTATCTCTTAGATTATGTAAAATATCCAGAGATTAAATGGGTTTATGTATGGATGGATATGAGAGCTGGACTGTAAAGAAAGCTGAATGCCAAAGAATTGATGCTTCTGAACTGTGGTGTTGGAGAAGACTCTTGAGAGTCCCTTGGACTGTGAGGAGATCCAACCAGTCCATCCTAAAGGAGATCAGTCCTGAATATTCATTGGAAGGACTGATGCTAAAGCTGAAACTCCAATACTTTGGCCACCTGATGCGAAGAACTGACTCATTGGAAAAGACCTTGATGCTGGGAAAGATTGAAGGCAAGATGAGAAGGGGACGACAGAGGATGAGATGGCTGGGTGGCATCACTGACTCTGACTCAGTGGACATGAATTTGGATAAGCTCTGGGAGTTGGTGATGGACAGAGAAGCCTGGTCTGCTGCAGTCCTTGGGGTCACAAAGAGTCGGACGTGACTGAGCAACTGAACTGAACTGAACTGAATGGTGAACACTGTCACCAAGAACGTGGCTTCTTGACCTCTGACTCTTGGATCTGCTCTTGGCATTGAAGGGTCCCCTCCAGGGGCTGCAGGGTGGCATCTTCCTGCCGCTGCATGCTCCTCCCTCACGGTCACAGAAGGGCCTCAGCGTTTCCAGACCACAAAGCCTCACATGTGCCATCCCTGGCTAGATACTTGGTATAATAATGAACACAGACAGATTGGCCCTGTCCTCATGGAGTTTATAGTCTAGCAGGGGGAGAGACACAGTCACATATGTAGAAAGTTCCAGGTGTAAAGAATGCTCATAACGAGAGACAGGTGGGGCTGTATAAGAGCCAGTAATGGGGGTCAGACTTGGTCTTGGTGGGAAGACCATGCAGAGCAGGGAAGGGAGAGGTTGAGGCCGTGTGATGTGAGAGAGCAGGCGATGAAGGAGACCAGTGGAGCTGAGACTGGAGGAGCCATCTCTGGTTGATTAGACTGGGTGGGGGAGGACTGGCCTGCAAACAGCCTGTGTGCCTAAACGCTGGAATGCACCGTGGCAAGAACTGTGGGCCTGCATGGTTTTCTCAGCCCACTGTCGTCATTGTCACATTTGGGAAGGACTGACTACAGTCATCTGGAAAGAAGAGGCCCTGAGCCAAAGCTCTGGTTTCCAGGGCTTTTGCTCACTTGCTTTTCAGAAAGAACCCCCTTTTCTTTGATGCCCTCTGCCCTCCCAGGCTCGGTCTCCTCAGTTGTGAACTGGGGTCACACTCCGCCTGCCCTGGGTACTTCATCGGCCTATCAGCAGGCAGGCAATGAGATGACACGTGGCATGCGATGCTTTGTGAACTGCACAGGTCAAATCCAGGCTGTTTTGATTTTCCTGCAACTCTGGGGAGAGACTGGATTCATGACAGTGTGAAATGATGAGTTCTAGAATTCTGGGACCCGAAGGAGCCTGAGGGAGCTTTTTGGTTGACGGCTCCTCTTTTCTCCTCCTGCCCCTTGGTCCTCAGCCCACCCACATTGTACATGGAGTTTGAGACCACGAGTCTGTCTCATTCAACCTGTGGAACACACAAATGGCTCCTCAGTTTGCCTTCTTTTTTTTTTTTCTAACTTTTTATTTTACAAGGAATGTGGCTCTGTGGTAAAGAATCTGCCTAACAATTCAGGAGATGATGGAGATGCAAGTTCAGTCCCTGGGTCTGGAAGATCCCCTGGAGGAGGGCATGGCAACCCACTCTATTATCCTTGCCTGGGGAATCCTATGGACAGAGGAGCCTGGCAGGCTGCAGTCCATAGGATTGCAAAGAGTCAGATACGACTGAAGCAACGTGCACATAGTTGGTTAACAGTGTTGTGTTAGTTTCAGGTGTACAACAAAGTGGTTCAATGTAACTATTCGTTTTCAAATTCTTTTCCCAGTTAGGTTGCTACAGAATATGGAGCAGAGTTCCCTGTGCTATATAGTGGTTCTTTGTTAGTTATCCATTGAAGGTGAAGGTGAAGTCACTCAGTCGTGTCCGACTCTTTGCAACCCCGTGGACTGTAGCCCACCAGGCTCCTCCGTCCAGGGGATTCTCCAGGCAAGAATACTGGAATGGGTTGCCATTTCCTTCTTCAAGGGATCTTCCCGACCCAGGGATCAAATCCAGGTCTCCCGTATTGGAGGCACACGCGTTAACCTCTGAGCCACCAGGGAAGCCGTTTGAAGCTATTAAATATAAGGTTGATGTGTACAAACGCATCACTGAATAACTGATTAATTCACTAGGTATTTTCTGATTCTTTCTCTGGGCCAGGTGCTGTTCTCTATGTTGAGGATACAGTGAGGAACAAGCCAGGAAAGGGCCTTGCCCTCAAGGAACCCACATTCGGTCCAGGGGGAGACAGATGATAAAGGGATGTAGAATGAAAACAAAGAGAGGAGAGAGAGATGAGAGGAGCAGAAGGGTGAGCACTCGCTTAGACAGAAGAAGCTTTCTCTGGTGAGATGTTTGACCTGAAGTAATAGTGGAATCTGATACAGTGTTTGAGGAACCAGCCAATGCCCAGGCCAGGGCTGGGGGTACTGTTGGGTCCTGAACATGGTGACCGAAGGGAGGACAATGAATGAGCAGGGGTAGAAGAGCCAGCTGGGGCTGGTGACACAGTTGGAGGATTTGCTGGGCTATGATAAGGACTTTGGGTTTGTACCACCTGGAACGAGAAGCTCTCGGAAGGACTGTGAAGGGTTCGTTGTGGTTGTTGTTCAGTAGGTAAGTCATGCCTGACTCTTTGTGACTCCATGGACTGCAGCAAACCAGGCTTCCCCTTTCCTTCACTGTCTCTCAGAGTTTGCTGAAATTCATATCCATTGAGTCACTGATGGTATCTAACCAGCACATCCTCTGTCATCCCCTTCTTCTTTTACCTTCAATCTTTCCCTGCAGCATGGTCTTTTCCAGTGAAGGATTTGTGGCAAGATAAAGTCATGATCTTATTTGTCTTAGAAGTAGCACTCTTGATTGCAGATCTTGCCTCTGGTAGGGCAAGAGGAGAAGCAGAAAACCCAGTTAGAAGACTGTAGCATCAACTGTTGAGCCAATGGCAGCTCACACTGGGTTAGTGATTTGGAGCAGTTAGATTCAAGGGATGCACTGGACTTACTGACGGGTTGAGTGTTAAGGGTGGGAGACAGACAGAAGGCAGGATGACTTCTAGGCAATTTGGCTGCTGTCATTTAGCTGGGTGAAAAATGGTATCATTTTCTGAGATGGGGAAGCCCAGGGGTGAGTGCTGTTATTTGCTTTGGGAAGTGAGGATTTAGAATTCCATTTTGGACATGTTAAACTTTAAAATGCTTTTAGTCTTCTGAACAGAGGTCTTCCTCTCTGGAATTCAGTGTTCACAGGGCTGCTCATATTATCCACGTTTTGTGCTTTACTGCATATGTTTTTTCATGAATAATAGTCCACTGTGGGTGGGCATTTAGGTTATTTCTTTGTTTTTGAGGTTACAAATAATGCCACAATAATGTGTTTTGTTTTTTTTCCTGGCCTTTCTGTACATATATGGCAGAATTTATACTTGGAAACAGAGCTACTGGGCCATGGGCCATGTACATTTTACTTTTGGTAGCAGTTTTATTGAGATATAACTCACATACCATATAAGGGGATGTATATTTTCACGTGTTTTTAAATCCTCCAAAACCACTTTCATTGTTTTTAAGTAGTCAGTACATTTTTTCAATTTACTAACATATTTAACTGATTTATTTGCTAACCCTTCTGGGTGTTCTTTTGCTGATGCATATCTTTTAATAGTTATTTCATAAAGTGTCCATGTCTAGTAATTGCTACCCTTTTTTCTTTTTAAAATCATAGAGAATATTTTAAAATTTTAGATCTGTGGAAAAGCTAAGTAGATGGTATAGAGGTTCTTATATAGCCTCCTCTTCCACAGTTCTCTCATTATTAATATCTTGCATTAATGTGGGACATTTGTTACAATTAATGAGCCAATATTGACATATTATTATTAACAAATATATTGTTCTGTTTTTCTGTTATGTAGTTCTGTGGGTTCTGACAAATGCAGAATATCTTTAGAGTATCATGGCTTCCCCGGCAGCTTAGCAGTAAAGAATCTCCCTGCCAGTGAGGGGATGGAAGAGACAGGGGTTTGATGCTTGGGTCAGGAAGGTCCCCTGGGAAGGAAATGGCAACCCACTGTGGTATTCTTGCCTGGAAAATACCATGGACACAGGAGCCTGGCGGGCTATATAGTCTATGGGGTTAAAAATGAGTTGGAGAGGACTTAGCGACTAAACAATAACAGTATCAAATAGAATAGTTTCGTCACTCTAAAAATCCCCTCTGTACAACTGTTTATTTTTGCCCTTTCTTTGAGCCTTTGGCAACCACTGATCTTTTTTACTTCCTCCCTAGTTTTGTCTTTTCCAAAATGCCACAGGTTGGAATTAAACAACTTTCCTCCGTGTCTTTTTGTGACTTGGTAATTCATTTCTTTTTATCACTGAATGATAGCCATTGTCTGTATAAGCCATAGTCGTCTTTTTTTTTTTTTCCCATCCATTCACTTATGGAAGGATGTCTTCCTTCTAGCTTTGGTTGCTTTCAGTTTTTGGAGATTACAAATAAAGCTGTTATAAACATTTGTGTTGAGATTTTCTGTGATGGCTATAGCTTTTCACACCTGACCTGCCTTTTGAGAAACCTATATGCAGGTCAGGAAGCAACAGTTAGAACTGGACATGGAACAACAGACTGGTTTCAATAGGAAAAGGAGTCCTTCAAGGCTGTGTATTGTCACCCTGCTTATTTAACTTATATGCAGAGTACATCATGAGAAACACTGGACTGGAAGAAGCACAAGCTGGAATCAAGATTGCCAGGGGAAATATCAATAACTTCAGATATGTAGATGACACCATCCTTAATGGCAGAAAGTGAAGAGGAACTAAAGAGCCTCTTGATGAAAGTGAAAGAGGAGAGTGAAAAAGTTGGCTTAAAGCTCAACATTCAGAAAACGAAGATCATGGCATCTGGTCCCATCACTTCATGGCAAATAGATGTGAAAACAGTGTCAGACTTTATTTTGGGGGGCTCCAAAATCACTGCAGATGGTGACTGCAGTCATGAAATTAAAAGACGCTTACTCCTTGGAAGGAAAGTTATGACCAACTTAGATAACATTTTCAAAAGCAGAGACATTACTTTGCCAACAAAGGTCCGTCTAGTCAAGGCTATGGTTTTTCCAGTGGTCATGTATGGATATGAGAGTTGGACTGTGAAGAAAGCTGAGCACCAAAGAATTGATGCTTTTGAACTGTGGTGTTGGAGAAGACTCTTGAGAGTCCCTTGGACTGCAAGGAGATCCAACCAGTCCATTCTAAAGGAGATCAGTCCTGGGTGTTCATTGGAAAGACTGATGCTGAAGCTGAAACTCCAGTACTCTGGCCACCTCATGAGAAGAGTTGACTCATTGGAAAAGACCCTGATGCTGGGAGGGATTGGGGGCAGGAGGAGAAGGGGATGACAGAGGGTGAGATGGCTGGGTGGCATCACTGACTCAATGGACATGAGTTTGAGTGAACTCCGGGAGTTGGTGATGGACAGGGAGGCTGGGTATGCTGCGGTTCTTGGGGGTCGCAAAGAGTCAGACACGACTGAGTGACTGAACTGAACCGAATAGCTTTTCAGCTCATTTGTGGATGTAGCTTTTCAGCTCCTAAATACCTAGGAGTGCAATTGTTAGGTTTTTTTTTGGTGTATAGTTAGCATTGTGAAAACTGCCAAACTGTCTTCTAAAGTGGCTATGCATTTTGTGTTCTTACTAGTAATGCATGAGAGTTCTGTAGCTCTGTATTCTCATCAGCTTTTGACATTGTCAGGTTTTTGGATTTTAGCCCCTTTAATTGATGTGGAGTGATAGTTCGTGTTTGTTTTAATTTGTAATTCCCTAGTAGCATATGCTGTTGAACACTTTTTCATATGCTTATTTGCCATCTGTGTATCTTCTTTGGTGAGAAGTCTGTTCAGATTTTTACTTATTTTGAAAACTGGGTTGTTTGCTCTCTTATTACTGATTTTTAAGAGTTCTCTATATGTTTTATATGTAATTTTTAAAATCAGATATGTGTTTCACTGCATCATTTTACACTTCAAAATGTCTTGATTTAGTCTTCATTCTTGGATAATTTTCCTAAGTATGATACTTTAGTTTGGCAGTGATTTTCTTTTAGCACTTTTACAATATTATTCCACTGCTAGTTGGCTTCTCTTGTTGCTTATATGAAGTCTGTTGCCAGTCTACTGATTGTTTCTTTGAGAAACCTTTTAAGCTTTATTTCAAATTTTTCTTTCTTTCTGCTTATCTGAATAGTTTAAGGTTTCCCTGTTGCTTTCTATTCACTGATTTCACTGATATTTAGGTAGGGTTTTTTTTTAATTTGTCTTGTTTGGTAATAGGTATTATTCTGTCTTTTATCTGAACAACTGTACCTTTGTGTTGTTCTGGAAAAATCAGTAATGATGTCTTCCAATATGTCTCTGTTCTTTCAATTCTCTTCCTTTTAAACTTCTGTAAGGCAGAGGTCTTACTCTTTCCTCAGTTTCTAAGAACTGTGGATCCATGTTTTAATTTCTGTGTTTCTCTGAGTTCTTTAGGCCTGTCTTCCTAGTCATTCTCTTGTCTACGTGTCAGTGAACTCATCTATGGAAATTTTTATTTAAACAGTATATTTTCATTTTAGAATCTCTATGTTTTTAAAAAATCTTATTTTTTGAGCTGTGTTCTTGTGGCTCCCATTTCTCTTTCTGTCTCACTGAATGTATATTTTTAAAAACTCCTTTCACATTCATCTCTTTTCTCATTCTTCCAGTTGTTGCTCCTATCTATTTGGGAGTAGGTTTTAATATTTCAACTATAAGTTTATCTGTAGTGACTGGCTCTCCCTCGAAGTTCTGCAGAATTTTTGAAGACAGTGTAACTTGGCATAAACAGAGTGAAGTCTGAAGTTTTGGAAGCATGTTTTAAAAATCTGACTAAAAACAGAAATCATTTCATTTAAACTCCACTATCTATAAAAAGTCACTTAAGCAGAGAATGACAATTTGTCCCCTCCCGCAAACGAATGCATATTAAACAAAACATGTCCTTAACGGCTCTTCTTTGCTTTAGGAGAGAAGGTATCCATGAAAATAGGTGGGTTTGTTTTTTTTAATTGCAATATAGTTTATTTACAATGTTGTGTTAGAAAACAGTTTTTAATAACATTGAGCCCCTTCAAAAATTGCTCCCTTCTTATTCCAGAAACCAAATTCAAGACCATAGGCTCTTGAGGTAATCTCTATTACTTGGCTGGGCTTTATGGATTTTATGGGTTTGGAACTCACACATCATGTAAAGAGCATTCTTGGGACTCCACACTCTTTAAAAGATTCAAGTTTCTTTCTGTGTCTTGCCCCAGGCTAGTGAACAGAGATACTCTGGGTCTCTTTGCAAGTTCTAGAACTTCTGGGTCTCTGGTTTCATGCAGGGAGGGCTTTCAGAGTTTTCTGGTCAAAGGTCTGTGACCAAGGTGGCTGGTCCCTCACATCCCTCTGTAAGACCTCACGGCCTTTTTCAGGACCTGTCGCTCCAAAGACCACAATGGCTCGAATTCGATGCAATAAGCAAGAGGATTTATTAAGCCGGCGTGCCGGGGTTCAGTCTCCTCGGGAGGAGTGTACCCCCAGCATCAGTAGTGAGGGGTTTTTATACAAAAAAATCACAGGCAGGCGGGAATGAGGTCAGGTTATGGGATATAATGAAACAGGGGCCATAGGTGCGGGGGGATACGCTTAATTGGTGGGAAAATCTACAGAAAGCAACAGAGAAAGCTATTTTTCGGGAGGCTACGGCCTTGCCTCCCGATGGAGAAAGCTATTTTCGGGAGGCTACGGCCTTGCCTCCCGAGCTTAAATTTTTAATCTAAGTTTTTCACCTCTAAACAATGTACATTGGAATCCCCAGTGTACATTGGGCTGTACACTAGAATCACTGGAATTCCATGTACATTGTACATAGAATGTACAATTCAAAATACATTGGAATCACCCGGGAGCATTAGTATCCCGAAACCTGCACCTCAGCACAGAGATTTTTTTTAAGTTTCTAGATGATTCTAAATGTGCAACCCACGTTTAGTAAGTTGAAAATTACTGCCTTATAAGTATATGCCAAGGCTTCCCAGGTGACGCAGTGGTTAAAGAATCCTCCTGCCATTGCAGGAGACGTAAGAGATGTGGGTTTGATCCCTGAGTTGGAAAGACCCCTGAAGTAGGAAGTGACAACCTACTCCAGTAATCTTGCTTGGAAAATCCCATGGACAGAGGAGGCTAGCAGGGTATATAGCCCATGGGGTCGTAAAGAGTCACAAACAATTGAGCATACACACAGAAGCGTGTACCCAATTCCCCGGATTTTTCTAGCTTTCATGAGTCTTTGTTGTTGTTTTTGCATTTAGTATTTTATCTTTTTGAGGGGGTCAGGGAGGAGTTTATATATCTGCATCTGTCTGGGTTATCGTATTGACTGGAAATGAGAAGCACCACATTTAAATCAATGTGTTTAGATAATCGGACTTAAATAGAAGGTTTCAAGAGGCCTCTCTGGCTTGTTGAATTCTTCGTGCGATTTTTAATTTCTCTGAAAAAGATAAGTCTTTTTCTGGAACCCTCCCCTCTTCATTCCTTTCAGCATGTGTGCTTATCAAATATCTTTAATTAAAATGAATTTATAGTTTGGGGCTGCATTTGAGTTAGCAGCATTCTCTGCTTCTCCTCTGTGATATGAATATTTGAATATTGTCTGTAGTTGGAGATATATTCCAAAATAAGTTAGATTTGGAAGGGGGACACATGGGAATTATGGACTTTTGGGATGGGGGAGAACGCTGATAGTTTAAAAACCAAGGTGAAAAGAAGTGATATTTTGAAAAGAGGTCATTTTTCTAGCTGATTTAAGAAATATGTTTCTGAAGTGAAAAAGGAAGCAATTTTTGAAGGGATCCTTTGTTACTAAAGCATTTGCTTTCATAGATACTTTGTCTCCTGAAATAATCAAAGAATCAAATTAAGGCAGTTTTAAGGATTTGTTTTATTTTATATGGATTAGGTTTTGGGGATAAATTGTCATTATCTGAGAAAGTGACTTTTTATAGGAGGTGGAGTTTAAAAGGAACAATCTCTGCTTTTAGTCAGAATTTCAAAACAGGTTTCCAGAACTTCAGACTTGACTGGTCTGGTCTGTGTTGAGTTACATCTGCGTATAATTGTAACCGTAGACACTTGTGTCCCTAAGTATGTACATCTGCAAATGACTGTATTTTCAACTGCCGATGCACAGGTTGGGTCTTAGGCTATGTCTAAATAAGAATAGTGGAGAGATGAAGCAATTATCTGGATAACTCAGGCTAAAAAATAAGAGTCCCCCGTATTATATCTTCACTTTTCTGGATATTTCACTTGAAAGGATGTTTTGATTGAAATCATCTGGGTAATTGCCTCAGTTTTCCACTTCATTTTGTATGTGTAAACACAGCTGTTGTATGATTGACTTTTTCTTCCAATTTCCATTTTGGAAAGCACCATTTTTCAATATCGAAACTCTTGCTTATGGATCGTATACTTGAACCTACTTTTCGTGTACTTGGGTACTCTCTGCCTTCCAGGGAAAATGGCTGGGTAGCAGGTTGATTTTCCTGCACCTAATGTTGAAGGAGCTTCTTTTTGAATCTAGTGATATTTCTAGCTAACCTCTAGAGAAATCAAATGTCTAGCCAGTGCTATCAAGTCCTGCACATTAAAAAGCTTCGGTCTTCACCTGTATCTAACAATCACAAATAGCATGGCAAATACTCCTGTGTTTAGAAAAAGATCCAATTTGACCATCCTATCAGTTCCAGATGATACCTGCTTCTGATGAGCCTCTGTTTACTGCCAAAGTGGAGGCTCAGCCAATGCATTTTAATTCCATTCCCAAACTCATCTGCGTTGTGCAGCAATACAAGATTAATACTCGTTGGGCTGTTGCTTGGATCAGCTGAGGATGCTAACATGGTCAAGGGGGACAATGATGGGATTCTCAGCTAGGAGGTTTTGGAGACCTTCAGAGACTCTGCATTGTTGCATCAGGGTGAAAGCACAATAAGAGCTGAGAAATTGTGTGGCTGAGATCTGTTTTGACAGATTTGGTTCTCCAGGGCCCCTCTGTTTTCTCAGTCTCTTCCAGGCAATTTGAAATACTCACAACCAGAGAGTTGGACCAAAGCATGGGGACCATGAACCTCCTGGTGACAGGTTCTTGGAAATGTGTGAATTCACTTTTCCCCCCATTGTTGATTTTTAAAGTTCTTCAAGTTCTGGCAAAAGACACCCTGATACTACAATGTCTGAGAGTACTGTTTTTCAAAAATGCGCATGCTTTATAAATCCAGTGTATCGTGAAATTATAAATTATCCATTATGTGAAAATAGTTGTGTCTTAAGTAAGGACTTGCTTTTGAGGAGTGAGAGCCATTTATTAATCACTTAAGTACGTTAGCACAATGGTTGAGAACATAAGTTCTGGAACATACGCTTTTGTGCATGCCTGCTAAGTTGTTTCAGTTGTATCTAACTCTTTGAAACTCTGTGGACTGTAGCCTGCTGGGTTCCTCTGTCCATAGGACTCTCCAGGCAAGAATACTGAAGTGGATTGCCACGCCCTCCTCCAGGGGATCTTCCTAACCCAGGGATGGAGCCCGTGTCTTATATCTCCGGCGTTGGCAGACAGGTTCTTTACCTCTACCACCACCTGGGAAGCCCCATATGGTTTGATACCAGGTCCCAGCTCCTTAAGTTTTAGCTGGACAATTTTAACCTTTCTAAGCCTCTGTTTCATCATCTGCAAAACAGTATGATCTTGACATACCTTTACGTACCTTAGGAGAGTGTCTTGAAGATTAAAAGCTTAGTGTCTTCCCTGACACAGAGTGAGCACTCAGCTGGTTTCATTCATTTATTCCTTTTAGTCTACAAATATTTGTGTGATTACAGAGAAACATAAGATTTAGTCTCTATCCTCTAGCAAGCCGCTCATGGCTAATGGGTTTGAAAGACAGGTGAAAGCTACCTGCGATACCCTATGATGAATGGTAGACAGACATACCCTTTCTAGTTGTTTTCTGCCTATATGAAGACCTTCTTTTTTCCCACTCAAATGTCATTTATGTGTCCATAAAGGGAAAATGTTCAAAGTGAGTCATTCACTCTTTGGATTCTTTGGTTTTTGAGAGAAGCTAGGACTTAACCCCTTAAAGAGAAATCCATCTTTAGAAAACACCTCTTTGTAAATGTAGTTTTGTTTCTGTGTATGGAGAAGAAAATAGCCATGGGTGCCAAGATTTTAGTCTTAATTTTTGCTGCCTGGGGAGATGGCCGAGGCATTGTCTGAGCCCAGAAAGAGTGATGCGAGGATAAAGCGGAGTCAGTGAGCCCAGGGTTGGGAGGCCTCACCATCCAGCAAGAACAGAGCTCTGGAGCAGTTAAGTCACAAGGATGGGAGTAAAAAGCCAAGTGTGTTAGGTTAGCCTGGCAAAACAGTAGGAGCTTTGTTCTAGGATTTAGGATTATGGCAGCTGCTTCCTAAGACTCAAGTCACTTGGATTTTCTTGGTGGCTTGATGAACCAGATACAGAATTTTTAAATGCAGTGGCTTCCCATTTCTGATAATATACCATAGAAAAGTCAGACAAACACCTGCTGTAGATGCCTCTTTTTCTCTCGCTGAAGGTGAAGTGCTCTGAGATACAAGTCCTAAGAGATACATTGTGACCTTTTAGTCTGATGACCCTCAACTCATAGGATGAGGATCCATGCTAACAGGGCTCCACTGTGCAACATTTTCAAGACTGCTATTTATGGTTTTGCTCGGACTTAACTCTTCAAAAGTTTTGATAAATCCTGGGAGACTTGACTCTCAGCTTTGCTATTGTTGTTAGATTAAAAAAAAACCGAAATATAAATTATCTTTTAATGAAGACCACTAACCTTCTTTTGTTGATGATGATACTTGTCTATAACAAGATAAATAATCATCTTAATTATTACCGTGGCATGGGAAACTACTTTTTCAAAAGAATTTCATTCTAAGTACGTGACAGACTAAATTAGCATTTAGGAAGTATGAAAAGGAATTCTTTGTTAAGTTACGTTTTTATCTTATGTCCTATCTGGCTTTCTTTCTTTAATTGAATGTTATTATTTTGGACCACATAATATTTGCTCTGGGTAAAATAACAATAACTCATTAGATTCACTGCCTCTGCATGAGATCAATAACAAAATTTCCATTATTTATTTTCCCAGAAGACCTTTAGACACTGCACTTCCAGCATGGTATAAAGGAAAGGGATTTTTATAATGATTTACTTTAAAAAGATTTTCACCTCTGATATATATCCGGCAAAGACCCACTAGAATTGCACTGTGATAATAATAATTATAAAACAGAAATGTCAAGAAATTGTTCTGTCGTGATCTGCATTTTGACTATGTATGAAACCTGATAAATACAGGCGTGCAAAGCACAACAGTGTTTGACACAGGCTTTGTTTCACACAACATTTATTAACATGATGTGTTGGAAAGAACTATGTCTGTAAACATTTTTAATGGAAACCCAGAAATGAAGATGAACGCGTTTGTTGATTGATTGATTGGCTGGATGTTGTCTGTCTCTTTCTCTCTGGACATCTTGGTAAAATGCATCTTTTTGTTTCTAACATAGCTGAACGTGGCTCATGATGTTCCTGCTTTGAAATTTCTGTTCTATGTGTTTCAGGGTGAGCCCAGTTCAGGAAAATGAAAGGCAAACACATAGTTTCCAGAAATTTCTCACTTTAGGGGAACTGGAAATGTTAATCCTATAGCTAGCAAGCTAGCCTTCAAGATGGGCAAAAATGATAGATTCTTTTTTGGTATTGCAACCTTTAAAAGGAATGGCCATTTGTTTTGCATGTCAATAGTTTGGAATTAAATGGGGAGGAAGAGATTGAACTATTCTGTCTCAGGAAAATCTGTAATGTCGCATGGATTTTAGATTAAATGGATTAGATTAGAATAATTGGAGAGGACATTATTTCTTCATTGAGCAGATGACAACCAATTAAGTTGTAATTCTGAGCCCTTGTTGAATAAATAACTCTTATTATCAAACACGACAGCAAAGGATCAGAGGAAGGATGGGTGTGTGTTTCTCCAGGCAGTCACTCACTTGCCAGAAATTTCACATGTATACAGAATACATATAGAGAATATGTCACATTCTGAGTCGTTTTAAGTCTGGTTCATCTGAAAGCATGTCTTTGGAGGGGCTGGAAGGCTGAGTGCAGATGGTGATGTCTGTAATGTTTTCCTAACACAAGTCAGGAGAATTAAACCCTTCTGATACCTTGTGAGGTCACAGGGAGGTTACCTTCCTGGCCAGTGGTCCCTGGGGCCTGTAGTGTTGAAAGACACAGCTTTCCTGTTGTCAGACACTGTACCTTCCCAGCAGCTGCTCACAAAGGCCTGTGAAGAAATCTGCTGTGTTTGAATGCACTTAATGTTGTATATAATTCTGGTGTTAAATTTATTGGACGGCTGAGCCGAACGTAAAACACAGTTTAAAAGAAGACTACATGTGTCAACTTTTGGCACATTTGGAAGGAGTTGAGGTTTGGGGGATGTCTGCACTGTAGAGGAAAACCGGCTGTGAAGTCTGCGAGTGATCTGGAAGTTGGCTGTCTAATCCTCAGTGACGCTCAGATGTGCCATTGTGACCCCGAGGTCTAGGCACAGGTGTTGTTTGGCCCCAGGAACTCTCTTTTCCCACCTCCTTGTGACCTTCTTGAGCAGCCCTTCGGGGCTTTTGGCCAACAGAGGTGATGTTGCATCCATTCTAGGATGTCCTTCATCCAGAATCTGAATAGGATTAAATAGTATACAGGGATCAGGCAGGACCCAGGAATGGCTGAAAGTCTTCGTTCTCCTGTTATGATACAGTACACAGAAGTAGATGTGGGTATCTAAGAGAGTGAAGAAGAATGGTGGTTAACAGTGAAGGGTGCAGGAAAGAAAGAACTGAGTTGCTCCTTTTGCTATTTTTTCTTTCTTTTTATTTTTATATTTTCTGCAATTTTGTTGGCTCATTAATATCATTAAATATTTATTGAGTATCTGCTACATGCCAGGCATTGTGCCAGGCAACAAATACAACAAATTGCTTAAGAGTTTAGGCTTGAATCAAATCAACTTGAGTCCTTTTCTCTGCCACATATCAACTGTGTGACTTTGGACAAGTCACTTAACCTCTCTGAGCCTTAAGGTTTCTCATCTGTAAAATATAATGTAAGCATCCATGTGTCTATCAGTAGAAGTGTGGTTAAATATATTCTGGTTCAATCACAGAGTGGAATACCATAGAGCTATAAGAAAAGAATGAGATAGTTTTCTATGTAAAGATCTCCAAGATAAGTACAAATTTCCAAGTGCAGAGCAACTTGTATAATATGCTACCTTTTATATAAAACATGAGGCTTATCTATACATCAACTGTGGTTGGATATTTAAGACACGAATAATAATAATGTGTGAAAGGCCTTCCCTTGTGGCTCAGTGGTAAAGACTCTGCCTGCAGTGCAGAGATACAGGAGATGCGAGTTTATTCCTGGGTGGGGAAGATCCCTGAAGGATGGAAGTGCAGGAAAAGAGGAAATGGCAACCCACCCCATTATTCTTGCCAGGAAAATCCCATGGACAGAGGAGCCTGGCAGGCTACAGTCCATGGGGTCACAGAGTCAGACATGACTGAGTAACTGAGCATAGCACATGTGAAAGGGGTGTGGGAACTTGGCCTTTAGGGGACTGCAGTGGGAGGGAGACTGTACTATATACGTTTATGTTGGTGTTTTTAAAAATATTTTTACACCGTGTAAATATATTGCCTCTTATAAAATAATGATAGTAGAGCCTTACAAGTTAGTTCTTAGGATTAAATGAAAATCATGCACCTCAAGTTCTTATCCAAAGCCTGGCTCAAAATAAGCACAGGTTTGGTTGCTGTCGTGGCAATGTTGAAACAAAGTTACATGTAAGAAGTAAGCCTTTCCTATGAAGTGGGGAACAGATACTCACAGGGTGTTACCCGTATGGTGCCAGGAAGGTATAAAACATTCTGGAAGCCTAGTTGAGATTGTTCCTGAGTGTCTTGGGGAAGAGATACGGAGCCTTGCAGAGGTGTGACAACGCTATATACCTTCAAATCCTTTCTTGATTGAATAAATGTGTCATTTAGTTCTAACAGCTGCTTCTTCCCTCATATGGGATACCCAGAGTGGATATTTAATTTGTATATATATGGAGGATTTATTCAGTAGTTTTCACTAGTTGCTTGGTTTTAATCATATTTTCCCCCACCTCTGGGTCTGTTTTTCCGCCGATCACCTGTCTCCTGGAAGGCAGGAACTGTATTAATTTAGTTTGTTTTCTTCCTAGTGATTTGTTCTTCCTTGGTAAATACGAAACAGTATGTACTTTTCCCCTTTGTATCTGGTCCTGGCAACCTTCTTTTTGGAAATGGAGGGAAAAATTTCCACCCGGGGCCCTGTTCCATGCTGAAAAGGAATTGTTGTTCTCCGTTCTGTGGTTCTTGGCAAAGGCACTGCCTTCAGGATCCTTCTGGGGAGTTGTTTGGTGAGGCAGAGGAGGGAGTGGCATCTCCATGGTTTTGGGGCCCCTCCCCTCGGGGGACGTTGGGTAGGGGTGGTTATTCTCAGCAGACACTAGGGGGCGCCCACGTTCATCTCCTGCTGGTTCTGTGCCTGCAACAAATGCCAAAGCAAGGTAAATAGGTTCTGGTCAGAATAGACGGGACCTTTGTGGTTCCCTTTGCTGGATTCCTCCTCTGTCACTGTCCTGAAGGGCAATGGCAATGCTCACGGGGTGATGTCTTTCTCAGTTTACCCTATGGGTTGAAGCCCACCAGGCTCCTCTATACATGGCATTCTCCAGGCAAGAATACTGGAGTGGGTTGCCATGCCTCCCCTCCAGGGGATCTTCCTGACTGTGATATCTCTTGGATTGGCAGGCGAGTTCTTTACCTCTAGCACCAGCTGGGAAGCCCTGGGGCTGCCACAACAAACACCATAGCCTGGGTGCCTTGACCAATAGAAGTGTTTCTCGCTGGAGGCTGGGAAGGCCAAGGTCAAGGTGCCAGCAAGGTGCAGGTTTCATTCTGAGTCCTCTCCTCCTGGCTTGTAGGTGGCTGCCTTCTCTCTGTGTGCTCACATCATCTCTTCGTGTCTGTTGGCAGTTAGGGGGTGACTGGAATGTGGGGAGCAAGCTCTTTCTGGTGTCTCTTCTTCTGAGAGCTCTAATTTCAGCACGAGGGATCTCATCTCTACCTAAGTGAAGTGAAGTCGCTCAGTCGTGTCCGACTCTTTGCGACTCCATGGACTGTAGCCTACCAGGCTCCTCTGTCCATGGGATTTTCCAGGCAATAGTCCTGGAGTGGATTGCCATTTCCTTCTCCAGGGGATCTTCCCAACCCAGGGATTGAACCCAGGTCTCCTGCATTGTAGATAGACGCTTAACCGTCTGAGCCACCCCGAAGGCCCCATCTCCAAATACCATCACACTGGGAAGTAGGGTGCCAGCAGGATGCAGTCTGGAGGGAGGGTGGTCATAGACATTCAGTCTGTGAGAAATGGACATCTGTCAGCTTTGGGGAGGGAAAGTTGCTGAAACTGATTCTGGTGGACTCTGCCGTCTTACTCAATGTGGGGCAGCCACTGGCTGGATCGACTTCTTTGGTTTGGATTGGGATTCCAGGTTCTGGGAGTGGGTTGTCAGTTAGCAGAATGTTTGGATATTCAGTCAGATGTGGTCAGCACCATTTCACTCATTGTTAGGGAGAGTACATGCACTTGGAGATTTATTTCTTAAAAAAGAAATCTGTGGATCAGAAAATGGAACTTTGACCAACAGCCTGGGGCTACTTAGGAAATGATGTACTTTCAGACAAGCTCCTTTCAGCTATAGGTGCCTTCCCTTTGATTGGCCTTGGCAAACCAGCTCCAAGGGTTTGGTGTGGTTTGGTTATCTGATCTCTGAGAGGGATACAGGTGATCCTGACTCAGTGGATTTGGAGCTTGAAGACTGATTTTCCTAGCGCTACTCTGGGTTAGTGGTATTGGTCCCTGTGTAACCTCAGCTCCATTTCGAGGCTCTCAGTAATACAGTTTTTGTATGTCTGTAGTATAATTTACATTACAGAATGTTTGTGTACATAAGGGGGACAGTAAGAGATCAAATGCATAATCTAATGGAGAGAAGAGTTTACAGCCCATGTCTATGAAGAATTAGCTAATCTGAATCCCAATGAGTGGACCTCCCTTGAGTGAAGTCTCTATTGCTATGTATGTTGAGTTTAAGCTATACTCTGAGGATTCAGAAATATCCATCCCACATGAAAAAGGCTGTCTAAATGTTAGGAATCTAGCCCTGATTTCCCCACACCAGTTGGAGCTGGTTTCTTCTTTATGTTTGTCCTTTTATATCACTAGATCCCAAGATGCTCTCCAGTTAAAAGTAAGTGGTGTGACTCCAGTCAGATGAGAATTAAATGAGTTTCTGTAGCTGGAAGTTCTTCCCAGCACTTTAAAAGTTACACTGGACAGGGAACAAAACAACTCCAGTGTGGGTATTTTCTTGAAAGGTAACCAAAAATCAGTGATAGTGGGGTCATCGGAGCACTTTTCTGGATTAGCACAAAAACTCTGCATTCATCAGAGTTGTAAATGTAAGTACAGTTTTACCTATTCCAAAAGAGTTAAGAGATTTAAAATGCTTATTTAACCCAAGGGCTGAGGAGCGAAACAAAAGGAACCATATCCAAACGTCAATCGATTCCGCAGCCGCCCATTCCAGTCATCAGTTATAGTAAATAAAAGACTTTTCCCCAGAGCCATGTTAGTGAGGTTTAGGGAAAATAAATTCTTTTTCCCCCTTTTATGTGAGATGGACTCTCATACATAATTTGTGTTGTGGGGAAAAAAATGAAAAAGTGTGTTAAAAGAAGCCAGGCAAAGTATTTAGATTGTTGAGTTTTCAGAGGAAGCCATTTGGACTGGATAAAAGGAGAAAGATGTTGATAGACTGGGAGTGTCTCATGGGTCGTGGCTCTGGGTGGGAAGGAGAGAGGAGCCAGGTGAGCAGGGGAGCAGGCAGGCTGGTGCCTCCGTGGAGCCCTAGGTGTAACAGGGCACGGTGGGAGAGGGTCACCAGAGAGGGGGAGTGAGCCCTGGGTCCTTAAACCAGGGAGACTCAGCATCCTAGCTGGGCCAGGCCAGGTTGCAGCGCCCAGGGCATCTGTGCAGGGAAATCATTAACTGGATTGCTCTGAGATACTGGGGATTAATCCTGGGAACTCCCTGAGACAAGGAATCCTTATAATTCAATATGCTCACACACTGCCAGGTGTACTCAGAAATCTGACTCACTCAATTCACTGTAAGAATACTTTTTGAATTATCACAAGACAGAACAGAAGGCAGTGTCTTAGAATTCTGGTTTAGGCCTGAACTTAACTTGTTCTTTGACCTGGAAAAGCAAGCTGTATCTATTGAAAAGTCAGAGATCTCCTAAGCAGGAAAAACCTGAGTGGGCTTTCCAGGAGTTCCCTCTGAAGTGACTTATCAAGATCAAGATGGCACTTCACACTGATGATGACCCTTAGTTGTAGATCCTGGGAACATCTGAGCCTTTGGGGCCCCGGAACTGGAGATGGTCCCATAACCTTCCTGATTACTTTTTAAAAAGACACCTTTGAGGAGTTTAATGATTAAAATGTGTTCCACTTCAGAAGACTTCAGAACAAGCTGTAAAAAATAATTTGCGATTCTTCCTTTCTCCATATCTATGCCGAATGTGGTGTTTAATTACTCCATAATAGCTTTTGTTCTGGTGATTTGTTACAAAAATAGACAAGTTCTTTATCATCATTAAACACCAGGATTAGTGTTTTTTTTTTTTTAAATTTGGAATCATTTAACTATCTTAAAAGGTTTAAAGAAAAATCCTGAGAACTTTTTTTGAGATATGAAATTTTAAACACAATGCCTTCATATTTGCAATAAATGAATTCATTCAAATGGTGTATATTTAAAGAAAAGTCAAGGCACTAAAATACTCTTCTCTTTAAATCACCCAATAGCTATTTAAGACAAGATCCTAGAGGGTGCCCAAATTATACTCTGTAATGTATATTTCCCAGGAGGATGAATTCTCTGATGTTTTCACTCATGGTATTTCTGAATAGTATGGAATATGTTTAATCTTTAACCTATCTATTCTAACAGTTTCCAGAGTTCAATAGCAGTTTTGGATAGTTTGACGTAAAGAGGCAGCCCTCTTATCTGAAACTCTTGACGTTTGAGTCATCAGATATTTGTTGAAAAGAAGAGAATGTGAACCATTGAGGAAGAGAGAGGTTTGCTTCCCGTCTCTCTTCTCTTTGGCCATCCTCTCCATACCAGGAATAGCATCATCATTCACATAGCCATATTTTGAAGAAAAAAAAATCCCTCTGAAATGGTCCTGTTTGCAGATGGAAGTGCAGTTGACTCATATCTTGGCTGAATTCATTTTAAATAAGCTTGTGTGCCCAGGTCTTGATTTAGGTGCTGTGGAAATGTGAAGTAATGCCTGCCACAGAGCATTAGCTTTTATATTGTAGTTAGAATTTAAATTTATGGGTATATTCCAACAGATTATTTTTCTTCACTAAGCAGGTGAGTTGGGAAAAACTTGGCAGCTGTTTTTAGTTAAGACAAAGGTCATGATTTGGAAATGGAAAAGAGAATACTACTTTTTAAGGCTGGGAAAGGAAGACATTATTTAATCAAGGTAGCCTTCAAAATAAGAAACTTTCACCTGGATTTACTTAACATATACAATACATTATAAAAAATACTTTACAATAAATTATATCTTTTGACTCCGCAATGAGATCCAAGTGATTTTCGGACTAGTTATCTCCATGCTTTTCATGATGTAAAGGCACATTTGCTGTGATGTGTACAGATATGTAACTTTGTATCATAGCAGTTTAGAGCTAGATGGATTTTTAGCAATTACTTAGTTTAACCTCATCAGTTTGGGTGTGGGAGGACTGAGGTTCAGGAAGTTATCGTAACTTGACTCATGTCAGAGGGTGGTGAACAAGCTGGGACTAGAAATCTAGGCTCTTGGTCAGACCTCACAGATTCAGGACTGTACAGGGACCCATCTGCCATTGCCAATCCCCATACCTCTCTCTGGAAATCTCTTAAAGCACAGCTGAAAACAGTTCCCTGTTCAGAAGTCTTCATGGTTCCCCTTGGAATGAATTTTAAATATATATATATATATATATATATATATATATATTTGTATTTTTCTTATAATAGAGAATAATGTCCAAACTTCCCTTAACATCATATTCAGTGCCTTCCCCAACCTGGAATCTAGCCCCCTCTTGTCTTTCTAGCGTCCTCTCTGTTTTCTGTCTGCCCTAAGAACACTGAGATGCTCCATTCATCCCAAGACGCTCTGTTTCCACATCCCTGTGTTTTCCTTCTGCTTCTGCTTTTGGAGTGTATCTGCTCTCTGAAGCATACTCAGTTAATTTCAACGCGTGCTCAGTTGCTCAATCGTGTCTGATCTTTGTGACCCCCTTGAACACTGGTCCCCCAAGCTGCTCTGTCCATGAGATTTTTATGGGCAAGAATACTAGAGTGGGCTACCATTTCCTTCTCCAGGGGCTCTTCCTGACCCAGGGGCTGAAGCTGTGTCTCGCGCACCTCGTGCACTGTCGGGTGGGTCCTTCACCACTGAGCCACCTAGGAAGCCCCTTGGTGTCAGTGGCTGCTGCTTGTTTAGCGCCTTTCTGGCTGACAGCTTTGACACAGCTCTTATTTTCTGTCTATAACTGTGTGCATGTGTGCACAGTGTGCGCAGGCCTGATTTCTTTGGTGGAAGGCGGGGCTCTGGCCTGTTCACATGCATGGCTTCTGTCTAGTAGTTGCTCAATAAATATTGCTAGAATTGAAACCAGTCTTGTTTATGTCACCAAGAACCCATCCCTGTACTAGTTAAGAGAAGCTAGATTTCAGCTGAGGATCTCATACACACACACACATTGTAAAACTTTTAAAGAAATTTCTGGGGAACAAATATTTTCCATCTGGAAGGCAGTCCAACATAGTGAGAAGAACCTGGATGCTGGCATGAGAGAGACCTGATTCTGAATTCAGGCTCCTTTATTTAATTGCCCTGTGACCTTGACCATGTTATCAGTCTCAGTTTCCTCAGCTGGGGGTGATGAACTCATCTTTTAGGGATGCTATTGGGATTAAATCAGAAAACACATATGCAGTACTTTGAATAGGGTAGGCAGACAGGCAATTGTTCTGGGAATCATCCTAATGGATCAGGAATCCCTTTGGTTAGGAACCATACTTCTGACAAGCTTGTATGTTCTCAGTTACCCTGTTTGCTATGTAATGATTTGCTCTTTGGGTTGATGAGATTAAACACAGACCTCCAGAAAGCTGTCAGATAAGTGGATGACTACTTGGATGGATGATGTGGTCAAGTACAAAGCGGCTCAAAGAAGCTCCAACACAATTATTATTTTTTAATTTTTATTTTTACTTTATTTTGCTTTACAGTACTGTATTGGTTTTGCCATACATTGACATGAATCAGCCACGGGTGTACATGAGTTCCCAATCCTGAACCCCCTCCTACCTCCCACCCCATATCATCTCTCTGGATCATCCCCATGCACCAGCCCCAAGCATCCTGTATCCTGTATCAAACATAGCTTGGCGATTCGTTTCTTACCTGATAGTATACATGTTTCAATGCCATTCTCCCAAACCATCCCACCCTCTCCCTCTCCCACAGAGTCTAAAAGTCTGTTCTATACATCTGTGTCTCTTTTGCTGTCTCACATACAGGGTTATTATTACCATCTTTCTAAATTCCATATATATGTGTTAGTATACTGTATTGGTGTTTTTCTTTCTGGCTTACTTCACTCTGTATAATAATAGGCTCCAGTTTCATCCACCTCATTAGAACTGATTCAAATGTATTCTTTTCAAGGGCTGAGTAGTACTCCATTGTGTATATGTACCACAGCTTTCTTATCCATTCATCTGCTGATGGACATCTAGGTTGTTTCCATGTCCTGGCTATTATAAACAGTGCTGCGATGAACGTTGGGGTACATGTGTCTCTTACAATTCTGGTTTCCTCTGTGTGTATGCCCAGCAGTGGGATTGCTGGGTCATAAGGCAGTTCTATTTGCAATTTTTAAAGGAATCTCCACACTGTTCTCCATAGTGGCTGTACTAGTTTGTGTTCCCACCAACAGTGTAAGAGGGTTCCCTTTTCTCCACACCCTCTCCAGCATTTATTGCTTGTAGACTTTTGGATCGTTGCCATTCTGACTGGTGTGAAATGGTACCTCACTGTGGTTTTGATTTGCATTTCTCTGATAATGTGTGATGTTGAGCATCTTTTCATGCAACACAATTATTTTTATCAGTGATAACTGCTTAAGATAAACCATCATCTCTTCTTTAAGGAGAAAAGGAAGAGGGAGAAGGGTGCCCACCAGTCCCTCCATCATGAACTAAGCCCCAACAGTTAGTTCCAGAAACTAACATATTTCCTTCAAACATGTGTGTGTTGGGAGGAAGGGCAATCCTACAACTAACTTTCTGTATAGAAGCATCATAGGTTTATAGTTTAAGCCAGGAGAGGAGCAACCTCCTCATTTCCGTTTGTCACTCCAAGCATCTGCAATGAACACATCAGGCTACACTTAAGGAGGCTGGGGAGGATCAAAGTCTTAGGAGCAAGACTCTGGGAATACTACTCTTGCTTTCTCTACTCTCCTTCCACACAAGAAGAGGTTTGTCTGATACTATGATGCTGAGCAGGTCCTAGATGAATAATGATGTGACAGTTCTGTAGGGCCGACAAGAACATACAGAATCAACCCAAAGTGTTGGCTCCTCTGCGGCCCAGCGCTTTGATGCAGTTTACACTTTCAGTCTCATCTTTGATGGGAGTTGTATGGGTCCTTCCATAGCAAGGCTTGAGCTTTCTTTGGGACAGAATTGACGAGCTGAGTAAGCCGTTTGTTCTGACTGTGCAATCACAGCCTTGGGCACTTGTCCTCATTGCCTGATATCCCACTGTTTGGTTGGATGTAACCAGAGCGTTGGTTTTCTTTTGCTGCTCTGACAGATTATTCCAAACTCAGTGATTTAACAATGCAAAGTTGTTATCTTGCAGTTCTATAGGTCAGAAGTCTAGTATGGGTCTTATTGCTGCTGCTGCTGCTGCTAAGTCACTTCAGTCGTGTCCAACTCTGTGCGACTCCATAGACAGCAACCCACCAGGCTCCTCTGTCCACAGGATTCTCCAGGCAAGAATACTGGAGTGGGTTGCCATTTCCTTCTTTATGGGTCTTACTAGGCTAACCTCTACTTGTTAATAAGACTGGCTTCTTTCTGCATACCCTAAGGGAGAATCTATTTCCTTGCCTTTTCCAGCTTCTCAAGGACACTTGCATTCCTTGGCTCATAGCTCTCTTCCTCCATAATCAAAATCAGCATCTTAGCATCTCTCTGGCCCTTTTTCTGTCTGAGCATCTCTCTAGAGAAATGCTCTCTGCTTTTAGAGATTCATGTGATTATATTGTTTCCACCCAGATAATCTGAGATAACCTCCCCATTTTAAGACCCTTCATTTAATCAGATCTGCAAAGTCCTTTTTGCCAATAAGGTAAAATAGACACAGATTCCTGGGATTAGAACATGGACATCTTTGAGGGGCCATTATTCTGCCCAGCATACCCAGAGATAAAAGAGAGAATGTTGGCCCTGGCTATCCTTTGAAGCCATCTGGCTTCCTAGGAGTCTCTAGCTGGAGATAATTGAGATGTCTTTGAATAGAGGGCTTCAGAGTTAGGATGGTCTACAATGTCCTTTCCATCATAATTGCTTTACTTTTCCAAATCACACCATCCAGGGGTTTTCTAAGGCTGGCAATTTTGCTTACTATCTCCCAGGCCTGGGAGAAAATGGAAGTGATGGGAGGAGAATGGTTAATGAGAGCTTTTATTACCTGGTTCCTGCAACAAACAGGCCGTCTAGAAATAGCCATGTTACAGCGGGTTCTTTTGAAACACAAAATCAGGTACATTTGGTAACCACTGTTATAATTTGAGACAATGTCTCAAGCCACAAACCAGGTCCAGAAATGAGCTTTGTTCTTTACAGCCCACTTTGCCCCAAACATAGGCCCTTTAAAGTAACTTCGTAGGCACTTACTGAGGAGCAGCCGAGAGGGCAGAGGCCCTGTTACAGGCATCTCTCTAGGTCCAGCACTGAGCACGGTGCACGGCCTGCCTTGGGTGGTAGAACGAGCATGGTACACAGCGTGCCCTCCACTTGGGAGCGTGTGGAAGAAGTGGGTCTTTTATGACAGGACACTGAATGAAGCGTTCCCTACTTCTCCCCCACTGCAGACCCAGAGGAGATGAAGGATCCTGAGAGATTTTGTCTCTGCTTCCATTATGCCCAGAATGGAGATAATTAAGCCAATGAAACTTGCCTTCCATTTCAGTTTACTGGAGCTACTGAACAGAAGTAGGTGTAGGAATTGAAGAGCATCTCACCTGAGGAGGCAGGATTCTGGTGCATATTATCTTTTCAAAACATGTCACCCTAACCTTCTGTTCACACTGCACACACCCCAGAGTGGTGTTTGTGGAATGAAAGGATGACAGTATAGTTCAGTGCAGAAGAAGGTTGTTAGCTTTGGACTTCAGCCGTCCCAAGTTCGAAGCGTGGCTATGCCACTTACCAGGACTGCGACTCTGGATACCTTGCTTCACTTCCAAACCTTCTCTCTCTCTTTCTTTCTTTCTTTTAAAAACATATTCGTTTATTTATTTGGCTGCCTTGGGTCTTAGTTATGGCATGCGGGAAACTCACTGTGGTTCACAGGCTCAACAGTTGTGGGGTGTGGACTATCGAGCTGCAGCTCATGGATTTAGCTCTCCAGTGGCATGTGGGATCATAGTTCCCCGGCCAACGATCGAACTCACCCTCTCTGCATTGCAAGGTGGATTCTTAACCACTAGACCACCAGAGAAGTCCCCAAACATTCTCTCTTAACTCCAGAGAGCCAAGGAATAAAAAGGTCAGTTGGCACACTTCTTTGGGCATTTGCTGAGTAAAGAAGGAGTCTCAGCTACTTTGTGATCACATTTCATCTCCATAGCCTGCCACATCTGAGGTCCATTTCTGTGTCCTCTCCAGGGGCACAGACATATCTCTGGATTTCTTATAAAATTTCAACAAGGTCAGAAGTGTAGAGCTTGCCTCTGCCCCATATGCCCAGTTCTTATTGCCCTGGACATGTGGATCAAAGAGGAAGTCAAAGAAGGAGAAATGAAAATCTCTTTAAACAACTCAGGGTTCACAAGTGAGGGCTGAAGGGAACCCTCGCAGATGACATGCAAAGCCCCTAGTAGATGGAATTTCTTTCAGCAGAAATTTTCCTTCTGTGAATAGGCGCCTGTCATTTCAGTGTGATCTTTAATCATTTTCAAAAGGCAACCCTTTTGATCGTGAGTCTTAAAGAGTCCAGATGAAATGTTCTGGGCCTGCCTTATTTGGGAAACATTTGTGCTTTGTGAAGACTCGGGCACGCCAATATTTAAAAGGCCAAGCCGAGCATCTTCATCTCTAGTCTGAGGGACCAATTGGCAGAGGGCAGCAAACAAGAGACCTTTTGTGCCTCCTTAATTGCAGAGCAGTGGGCATTTTATAACCACTGAGTGGACTTCAGAGTTAATTACCATTTAGAAGTCTGTAGAAGATAATCTTCCAAAACACTGGGGGTCAGGAAAGTTTCAGTGCTTTATTTATATTTAAAAACCTAAACAGCACTGCCCCATAGAAACAGAACATGAGCTACAGATGTAATTTTAAATGTCCCTAGCGTCCCATTCAAAAAATAAAAAAGCACAGGTGAAATTAATTTTAACGTTTACTCTCACCCAGTCTGTCCAAAATATCATTTCAGCATGTTATTCAGTATAAACAATTATTAATGAGCTATTTTACCTTTTTTCTGCTCAGTCCTTGAAATTCAGTGTCTGTTTTATGCTTTCAATTCAGATTCACGAGGTTTAAGTACTCGGTAGCCACCTCTGGCTAGGTTATACTGAAGCACTAGGTGGTGATCCCCTGAGAAGTGAGGAGGTTGTTTTTCATTTATGCACAGCTTTCTCGCGCCCAGTATGGCACCCAGTACCTAAGCATGATTCTTGAGATGTGTCCATAGGATGAAGTGCTGGATGCAGTTATGAGACTGGCTTGGCCCTCTGCAGCCCAGAGAACTAGTGACATTGCCAGTCATTAGAAGGGTAGCCAACAACCCAAGACTCACTCTTTTTCTCCTCAATCTGTTTATTGAGATATAATTCACATAGCATATAATTCACTCACTTAAAGTGTACAATATAGTGGGTTTTAGTATATCTGCAGAGTTGTCCATCCATCAGTCAGTCTGATGTTTAAAATGTTTAAAAGCATTTTAAAATGTTTTCATTATCCTGAAAAAACCCTGCACCCCTTAACTGCCACTCCCTTCATCCTCTCCTGCCGTCTACCCTAGGTTACTATTTATTTTCTGTCTCTAGTTTTACCTCTTCTGGACATTTCATACAAATGAAATCATACTGGGCATGCTGTTTTCAAGATTCATGTACACTGAAGCATGCATTAGTACTTCATTTCTTTTCATTGCCAAATAATATCCCATTGTATGGATATACCACATTTTATTTAAATATTTACTGGCTGATGGTCATTTAGAGTGTTTTCAGGTTTTGGCTATGATGAATAATACTGTTGTGACCAGTGGATGTATATGTTCCTTTTGGGGGTAAACAGCCAGGAGTGGAATAGCTAGATCATATGATAAACTCTGTATTAATGATCTGAGGACCTGCCAGATTTTCCAATGGGTACACCATTTTACATTTCCACCAGCAGTGTTCCAGTCTCCCCAGATCTTTACCAACAGTTATGTTTTTGATTATAGCCATTCTAGTCATCCTAGTGGTGTGATATGGTATCTCACTGTGATTTTAATTTGCATCTCCCTGGCCTAGTGATGTGGAACATCTTTCTGTGTGCTAATTGGCCATTTATATATCTTCTTTGGAGAATTGTCTGTTCGGATTCTTTGCCCATTTTTTAACTGAGTTGTTTGTCTTTTATTTTTGAGTTGTAATACATCTTTATATATAGTTTAGGTACAAATGTCTTATCAGATATGTGATTTGCAGTTATTTTCTATAATTCCGTGGGTTGTCTTTTCACTTTCTTGACGTTGCCCTTTGAGACCCTGACGTTTTTAATTTTGAAGTTGTTCAGTTTATCGATTTTTTTGTTGTTGTTATCGTTTGTGCTTTTGATGCCATACTTAAACTATGGCCTAATCCAAAGTCAAAAGATTTATACCTATGTTTCCTTTTAAGAGTTTTATAGTTTTACCTTTTTGAACCATTTTGAGTTGATTTTTGTATATGGTATGAAATGAGGTTATTTATTAATTAAATTAAATAATTTAATTATTTTGCATGTAGATAGCAAGTTGTTCCAGCACTATTAGTTGAAAATATTATTTTCCCCCATTGAATTGTCTTATCAGAACTCAGTTGATCGTAAATGTGAGGGTTCTTTTTGTGGATTCTTAATTCTATTTCATAGATCTGTGTGTCTAAAATATATAACCATGCCACAGATCACTGTAGCTTTGTAGTAAGTTTTGGAGTCAGGAAATACAGTCTTCCAATTTTGTTCTTCTCTTTGAAGATTTTTTGGCTGTTCAAGATCCCTTACAATTCCATTTGAATTTTAGGATCGACTCATCAATTTCTGCAAAGAAATAATGGAATTTTTATGGGATTGTGTTGGATTGGTAGCAGTCTGGGGAGTATTGCCATTTTTTTCCACCTTAGATTAATTTTCCTTTTATAGAATTTTGTATTAATGAAACTGTACAGTATATGCTCTTTTTGTGTAAAGCCTCTTCCACTCAGCCTAGTGTTAATGAGATTCATTCACGTTGTGTATTATTACTATTTATGTTCCTTTGTGTTGTTGAGTAGTGTTCTATTTGATGAGTATGTTGTACTTATGGTTATTTATCCATTCTTCTGTTGATGGACACCTGGACTGTTTCTAACTATTATGAAGATTTACATACAAGTTGTTTTTGAGGAATTTGTTTTCATTTGTCTTAAGTAAGTACCTAGAAGCAGAACTGCAGGATCATGGTGTAGGTGTATTTCTAGTTTTATAAGAAATTGCTAGACCTATTTCTAAAGTAGTGCAGTTTACATCCCTCCCCCCAAACAATGAGAGTTTCAGCTGTTATTTATCCTCACTGACATGTGGCTTTGTGAATCTCTTTAACTTTAGCCTTCCTGGTAAGTGTATAGAGATATGTTATCGTGGTTTTAATTTGCATTTTCTTTATGACTAATGATGTTGGACAATTTTTATGTGCTTATTGGTCATTGGACTGCAAGGTGATCCAACCAGTCCATCCTAAAGGAGATCAGTGCTGGGTGTTCATTGGAAGGACTGATGCTGAAGCTGAAACTCCAATATTTTGGCCACCTGAGGCGAAGAGCTGACTCATTTGAAAAGACCCTGATGCTGGGAAAGATTGAGGGCAGGAGGAGAAGGGGATGACAGAGGATGAGACGGTTGGGTGGCATCACTGACTCAATGGACATGGGTTTGGGTAGACTCCGGGAGTTGGTGATGGACAGGGAAGCCTGGCATGCTGCGGTTCATGGGATCTCAATGAGTGAGACATGACTGAGCGACTGAACTGAACTGAATTGATTGGTTATTTGTATATCTTCCTTTGCAAACTGTCTGTTCAAATATTTTGCTCATTTGAGGAACAGGTTGTTTGTCTTTCTGTTAGTGAGTTGTAGATCAATTTACCTACTCCTAAGTCACTGGAGTATTTTGCTGTTTTTTTTTTTCCCTAGAAATGTTGCAGTTTTAGCATTTATCTGCAGGTTTATGACTTAGCATGAATTTTTTTGTGTATGGAGTGAAGTAAGGGTCTAAATTTGTTATTCTCTATATGGAGTTGTTGAAGAGACTTGCCTTTCCTCACTGGATTGCATTAGCTCCTTTGTCAGAAATCACATAATTGTAAAGCTTCAGGTCTGTTTCTGGACTTAACTATTTTGCTCCATTGATCTGTTTGTCTATCCAAATGTTAGCAACACTCTGTCTTGATTATTATAGCTTTATTATATGTTTTGAGGTCAAGTAGTGTTAGTCCTCTGACTTTACTTTTTTTTCAGGATTATTTTGATTACTCTAGATTCTTATATTTCCTGTATATTTTACAACTGGTTTATCATTTCCCACCAGAAGTCTGGTGGAATTGCTATTAGGATTGTGTTCCATATGTAGCTCAATTTGGGGAGAATTAGTATCTTAATAATATTGAGTCTTCCAGCTGGTAAATACTGAAATGTTTTCTGACTCACTTATCATGCTGTTCCCTTTTCTCTCGTTTTCATGTTTTAAATCCCAAGAGGTGTGGTTGTGAGGAAGGGCCCTACAATCAGCTTGCCTGTGGGATCTTTGACAAATTAATCTGATTGGTTAAATGGGAATAAGAATGATAGTTACTTCTTCGAGTTTGGGGGAGCATTATGTGGAATATTTAAGAAAAGTCCTTAGAATTGGCGGCTTCATAAGTGTTGGATTTGTTTAGGACTGCCCTTCAGGATCTGGCTTAGACTGTACCTGGTCCTTGAAGACTGCTCAGAGTCCCAGCCTTGAAGTATCTCTTCTCCTCACTGTGCTGTTTCCAACCCTGTGTAGAATTTAGCACCTTTTCCTTGAGTGTATCTCCTTGCCTTATCATTATAAGCTCTTTGACTATCAGGTCTGGATTTTAGCTTCTTTGGGGTCCATTAAGTGCTCATTATAGTGGGTTAGCTCTGGTGGACACTAAAAACTATCAAGAATTTTAAGTTTTTTTTTTCCCTGAATGTGATCACATCTACTATCTTATATTTTCCTTAAACAAATAGTTAAAGCAGACTTTATTCTCAATTACAGATGAGGAAACTGAGGTGGAGCCCAAGAGAGGCTAAGCTACTAACCATAACCAGTTAGGGACAGAGCTAGAACTAGAATCTAGCCCTCTGGACTTGAAGAGTAATACTGTGATGTTTTATTCTATAATTTTTATATACTGTGTGAAACATTATACCTGTGTATATATCCTATGTATTATATTGTATGTGTATATATTTTTATTATGTTATCATGCTTGTGTTCAGTGCTCAGCTGTGTTCAACTCTTCGTGACCCTGTGGTACCTGCTAGGCTCCGCTGTCCATGAGATCTCTCAGGCAAGAATCCTAGAGTGGGTTGTCATTTCCTTCCTTAGGACATCTTCCAGATCCAGGGATCAAACCCATATCTCTTACGTCCCCTGCATTTACAGGTAGTTTCTTTACCACTGAGCCACCTAGAAAGCCCTATTATGTTATATATGCATATTATATACAATATGTATATTACATATGCAATATATGTTACAGTATTTATATATATGCATATATATACATTTCTTAAGCTCTGTGAGATGCTGGAATCCCTTTATTCAGGGCAAGCCAACCTCACAAATCCTTCATGAAAATGACATTTACATTTCGTGACTTTGTGACTAGGTGAATAACATCATACAGGTTTAAATGAACTTCCCCTTCTCATTTTTAAACTAGGTGAAATATATCATACGGGTTTAAATGAACACCTTTTGCAAAGGTGCTCAGTGAGATACCGTCCGTGGTAAGCACACTTACTGCCTGCTGACTCTTCTTCACAAGGATGGACATTTACAGCTACAGAGGTTGTTTGTAAGGTGTCCTCAGCTCTTCTGTCTGCCCCTCTGATCTGCCTGGCTTCACGGTAGAAGAGCCCAGCGCAGTGTGAGGTCCTGCTGCCCAGCCGTGACTGACGTGGATGATGGAGGGATAAGAGTTGCGTTCACTCCCCAGCCTGTGAGTGGGTGACTTTAAAAACATGTACTGCCTTCCACAAGAAAGACTTGTGCTCTGACTGATTCATGATACATCTAGAGTTCACCTTTGATTACTTGCTCCGAGCTACCCATGAAAAATACTAGCACGTATGTGATGTAGAATGTGGGGTAATACTTCCAGGGTTTAACGTTTGTTCATGTGATAAGCATTGAACCTGCTTCCAGAGCACACCTGTGACAAAGAGGGATTGTGTGCTCCCCTGCTATATATCTGTCCTTTTTATATTTGTCCTTGCCCCTCAGCGGCATTTCTCCATGCTGGAGGGTGGTGGACCTGGGGAGTAGGCTCCGTGATATTTTGCTGGAGTCTGATTGTTTGATTGTAGAATCCATGCAAGTACATTTTATTCATCCCAATATAGGCGTAGTGGCTGGGGTGTCAAAGAACTTCGTTGATCATAATGATACCCTGAAACTCAATTTCTCCCAAGTCTCTGTCCAGATTACCTACTTCCAGTAAGTGCCTTCTGTGTGTCATGCCCTGTGGTGAGTCTTTGGGAGCTTAACATCCTTTAGTCCTGACAACAGCCTCTGTCACTCCCACCGTATCAGGTAGAGATGCTGAGACAGAGAGAGGCCTTCTAACTTTGCCAGCGGCAGAGCCGGGATCAAAACGCAAGCACTCTTGACCCCAGAGCCCGCGTGCGTATTACCTTCACTGACTTACCGATTACTTCCATTCTTTTCCTCCCACCACCTCTCTCCACCTGTCACACCCTTCTTTCCATGAATCCTAGTGAGATGACAGCTGGATCAGGAGCAGCTGCACACATGTTGGTAACTCAGCCATGTGTCCTTGTGTTTTCTTCTTTTCCCGATCCTCTTCTTGGAATTCTCCTCTTTTCATTCAGCTGTGCATCCTCCCGCCTTGCCTTAGCTGTTGCCATAAACCTACTGAGATAGTTGCCTTTTTTTTTTTTAAGAGAATTTGTAAAATTTTTAAAAGGTAAAGGCGCATCTAGGTGGTTTCTGCAATTGGACCCCAAATTCACAGATAATAAAACTTAGAACTCTAGACATACAGGGATTATGGTATTAAAAATATTATGGGCATTGTTCAAATTAACTCTTGGGCGTGGGATGCTTGGAAAGAATGCGTGCTTCAGTGGTGTCCCGCTCTGTGCGACGCTATGGACTGTAGCCTGCCAGGCTCCTCTGTCCACGGAATTCTCCAGGCAAGGATACTAGAGTGGGTTGCCATGCTCTCCTTGAGGGCATCTTCCCAACCCAGTGATCAGTCCCATATCTCTTACTTCTTATGGATTGGCAAGCAGGTTCTTTACCACTAGGGCCGCTTGGGAAGCCCCAAGAATGTGGTGTTTGCTCAGTGTGGGCTATCATTGAGACAGTGTAACACAGTGGTGTAGAGTTAGTCTCGGAGACCAGACTGCGTGGGTTGAATCCCAGATCACTTTCTTCCCTGTGACTTTTGACAACTTTAATTATTACCTTCTCTGAGTCTCTACTTCCTTATCTGCTTATAGTTCTAACTACCTCTTATGGTGATTGATAGGATTAAAGGAAAGTCTGTCATACACTTAAAATAGCGCCTGATACATGAGAAGCTTTGAAAGCATGTTAGTTATTGTTATTGCTCAGTCGCCAAGTTGTGTCCGTCTCTTTGCGACCCCATAATCTGCAGCATGCCAAAAGGGCCAGCTATGCTCTGATATTCTTCCTTGGATTTGGACACATCAGTGGGCAAAACATCCCTGGAATCATAGTGCTTTCAGCTTAGTGAGAGGGAGAGAGAGAGGAATTACAAGTGTGAGAGAATTACAAGTGTGAGAGAATTGCAGGTGTGTATCTGTGCACTAAGAAGACACACAGGTGGGGTTTGAGTGTGTCACAGAGGGTCCTACTGAAAGATCCTGATTGTGTTCACTATAAAACTTTAGAGCAGGAAAAGAATTGCGGAGACTCTCTAGTCAAACCTTCTTTGGAACCTGGAAAGCTTAGATGACTCTCCTTATTTATTCAGAGATTTATGGAAGAGCCAGGACAGAACTTGTATCTCCTAAAACTGATGTCAGACTAGTGAACATCACGTGGCCAAACCTCCTCCTCGAAGATCTGAGCCAATTTGCTGAAACATTTACTCCAAAATCATTCTCATCAACAATGCTTGATGCTAGGGCATCTTCTCTGAACTCAGACTTTAATTGTTTCTGGCTCCCGGGAGCTCTTATGACAGTAATTTGTGCCAAGTTATCAGAATAATGATGATGCCATTGTCTTACATTTACTTAAAAATTGTCCATCCTGGTAATGATCACCTGGCAAAGAAAGATTGTCTAGATTATTCTGCTAGACATTTGTAAATATCTAGTTTGGATTTAGGAGACTGGGTAACCAATCAAATTAAAACCCAGATCTCACAGACCTGCCTGAGGAATTCACATATGATAAAACTAATCAGTTGGCTTTGAAATGGAGATGAAAGCATCTTTAGGGAAGTATATGTTGGATGGGGATGGAAGTGGGTAAAAACTGATTCAAAGAAGCATAACCCTTAAAAGTTTCAGATGGTTTATAGTTTATCTGTGATGGGAGAAATACTTTACCATCAAGATAAGATCTTAGAATACATTTGAAGTCACCAGCCGTATTATGGATATGTTTGTGGATGTATGTGAATTGTAGGGAATGACATTTTTTCTGTGAATGTAATTTAGCGTGAATGAGATGACAAATAAGCTATATGCCATAAAGCCTATTTGATATAATGTGTGTAATTTTAAACTTAAAAGCATCATGTTTAAGAACCATAAGGGACGTTAGAGATCATCTAACACAAGTCACTTTGCAGATGGAGGAACAGAACCCCAGAGAAGGCAAGTGGCTTGCCCCATGGTGTGAGCTGGAATCCAGATATTTAGATTATTGAGTTTGGAGATGTTTTTAGAACATAAGGAGTGATACCCACACGCTCACTTATAGTTTGTTTTTTTTTTAACCCATAGTGGTTTTATGGCATTGTTAATCATAGCTATAATTGATTTCTTTTGCAAGATGAACCAATTCTTCAGCCCTTTATACATGTCGGTGCTTAATAGAAATATTTTCTGTGACTCCTAATTAATGCTGAAATAAATTTAGAGAAGTTAGAACAGTACTGTTTGTCAGTGTCTTCCTTGGTTTGAGCTATTAATGTTGTTTCTTACGATTTCCCGGCTAGCTGATTTAAAAGAATTCAGAGAAAGTCATATATGCTGTGCTTTTCAAAGCAAAGCCCTGGTTGCTAGAGGGATGGAGTTTAATATAGTTTCATATCACAGAGGTTTTAATAATGCAGTCTAAAGTATTTGTACATGAATTCATTAGGCCCAGATTAGTCTTATTATAATTACTCAAAAAGTAATTCAATTTAAGAGAAAACATTTTAAATGGATATAAAATACCCTGTTAGCTGGGAAGCCATACTGTTCTACTTTATCAGCTCCATAAAGTACTAGCAGATTTGAACATAACTTTCACAGTATACAGAATGCAATCATAAAAAGTATTATTCCTAAATCTATTTTTTTATGTTCTTTCAGTAGTTAAGAGCTTTATCCTTCTGTGCAAAGAATGAGATATACTTGGGATAGAGTGTCATAAAAATGTTAGGGACTTAACTAGCTCACAGCCCGTGCACTGCCTCCCCAACTCAGTGTCAGCTGATGGGTCACAAGTCCAGAGCCTCAAATTGAAGCTGGTCACACATTCCAGAGGAGATGGAGCAGGAAGAGATTTTGGGGCTTTTGCAAGTTTTTTCTTACTCAGCAACAGTGACAGGCGGAGGAGGGGGGTTTTCATTTCTAACATGGTAAAAGGTGAGGGGAGCCAGGAGCAAGGAAAACAGTAGAACTTTCCCTGGCCCGCATCCAAAATGAGACAGAGAAGCAAAAGGAGAGAGTGATGATATAGATCATACAAGTTAAAGAACAAGTTAGTATTTGGCACGGAGGGCAGGAGATGGGGAGTGAGGCCTTACAGTTGGTCCTTAACGACCAAGACTCACCGGGCTCCAGGCAGTGGGAAGCTGCCTGGGTACCCCTGGGGAAGCAGGAGGGGCAGGGAGATGAGTTCTGTGGCCACGTGGCTGCCTGAGCTGTCTGTGCTGTCTGGCTTTGGAGACACAGAAAACTAATCACAGCCCCCGTGTGGTGCCATCGAGGCCAAGCAGGAGCTCTGGCTGGACTCCAAGAGAGCACAGACCTGCACTCGAACAGGAAGGGGTTCCACTTAAGTGGTTTGTTGTGTTCAAACTTTTACTAATTTATTTGATGAGCAGCAGAACCCTTTCCAAGCAGATTCTTCATCGAACCCCACTGTCCTGAGCAGAGTGGTTCTCAGTTCAGCTGCCACGTGCAGCCTTACCTTTTAAACCCTGGACCTCCACTCATCACACCCTAGGGCAGGGATGGGTGAGCCCTTCCCTGGTGGCCTTGAGACATATGGCACAGGGACTGCCAGAGAGGTGAGTGGTGCCAGAAATGAAGGCCAGGCTCTGGATTTCTGGAACATCTGATGCTCATTACAGCCCGGTAAACCTGGGGTTTGGAGATAGGATGGCAATAGATCTCTGATCTTAAAGATTAAAAATAATTCATTCATAAAATAATATTTAATCTTTCCTTAGAGTTTCTTAATGGTACGTAGCTACCGATGACAAGAAGGAATTAAAACGATCATTTAATTGCAATGGATTTTCCTCTTATGATATTTTACAGTCCTGTATAAGTCACAACTGGTGATTATTTTCAAATAAGAGCTCCTGGAGATGGGAACGGCAACCCATTCCAGTATTTGTGCCTAGAGAATCCCACGGACAGAGGAGCCTCGTGGATTATAGTCCATAGGTCGCAAGGAGTCAGACATGACTGAGTACCTAAGCACATTCCCCACATACAAGTCACAAATGATGATTATTTTCAAAGAGTAGGCAATCAATAAATGTCTGTTGGCTAGTAATGCTACAAGTTAGAGAAGGCGATCTAATTTTAGTCACTGTGCACTTTATATGCTTTACTTCGTTTAATCTCCAAAGCAATTTGTGAGACAGCACAAAAATTAGCTATTTTTATTATCTGCACGTTGCTGATGAGAAAAACAAGGCTTCGGAAGGTTAAATAATTTGCCTGTGATCACACAGCGAGACATGGAACTCGTTCTGACTTCAGGACCTGAGCTCTTTGCTATGCTGCTTCCCTATTCTGTTGCTTATTGTTATACCAACATTAAATTCAGTTATTGAATGTCTACCATAAACCAGCTCCATGTCCTAAAAGTGCTTTATGTATATGATCTCTGTTATCCTTATGAATTTTGAAAGAAATTTTATTATCGTTATTTTTTACATATAGAAACTGAGATGCAAAGAGGTTGAATAGTTGCCCAAGATGGCTAGGATGGTAGACTAGCAGTCACATAACCTGCTGTTATGTGACTTTGAAGTCTATGAGCTGCATGCTGATTAAATGATCTAACTTGATCATGATATTCCTTTGGGAGGACAAAAGCTTATCTCTATCAGCTGATTTTACAAGTCAGAACATAGGCTACAACAAGCTTCACCTTCAGTTTCCACCTGGTGAGGGCCTGGGACCCAATCTTAGGTCATGTGTTCAAGTGGCCAGAATCATGTGGAGACTCACCACTGGACTGTATTTGGGAGAGAAGGTGTTAACCCTGCTCTCCCTGAGAAGGTCACCTGCCATTTTGGACCTAGACTTCTTCAATTTAAAGCTGAACTATTCTGGAGTGCTGGGGAGGCTTTGGTGAGCCCCACTTGTCAACCTTGAAAATAAATAATTTCAGTTCATTTACAGAGATTTGCAGAAGTATACAGACTGATTTCTAGAAACTCTTCAATATCTGTGCCTAGAGCTTGCTGGTTTTTGAAACTTTGTGAGGGGGCAGCTCCAGTGACCTTGTGATTGACTTTGGTTAATGGTGAACTTGACCCCATCCAAGGAAGTGATGTTCATTCCAACTGCTCCCTACATCCCTTCTTTTGCCCCTGGTTAGTTAGGTCCCAGTAGCATTTATGGGGCTTTGCTGTAATGGCATTTGAAAGAGAATAGTACTTGAAAGAGAATTTTCTTTCTGTAGTTCAAACCACAGGAGGACTCACAAGACAGCTCTCTCCCCAGGTGAGATTTCCTAAATGGGAGTTAAGTACAGGCATTTTCAAGAAACTAAACTCCCCTCATACATAATTTAACCTAGAAAAGAAAGCAAAATTGAGAGAGTACTATGATCACATTGTTCGAGGGCCAGTAACTACTTCCCCCAGTCTTACGGAAATCAGGCACACTTTCACTACTTGGCGTATCTTTAATGCTGTGGGATGTGGGCTAGATGTGATATTGTAATAATAGTGAGGGTTTCTCTAACCATAGTTATGAGCTGAGCTATGGATTGAAATAGTAAATTATTCCTAGCAGACTGAATGGGCAATAAGACTGCCATCTAGTTCCCCTCATAAAACAAAGCAATAGATAAATAAAGGAGATCCAACTCACTTAACCTGCGTGGCTCTGTGCACCGCTAATTATTAACCCAGGCACAAGAGAAGGGTTCACCCAGAGTGTGGTTAAATCATTTTTAATAGAGGTAAACATGAGCCATGTGGATGAGTAGCACTCCAGCAAGTTTTTAAACAGCAACGTTTAGGAATCACCCAGCCTAATTGCCATAACTTATTAATAATAATAAATAATCTGGTCTTTTTATGGCTCTTGTCTCTGGAGGACTCAGTGCATTAAAGATCTCTGGGGTGTGAATCTTTCAGTAGCTATGGGGGAGGTGGGCAAATATCCTTGATGCTCATTCCTAACAGAAGAAAGTTGACATTGAGACCAAGAAAGACAAATCTGAGTTCGTTCTTTCTTACTTGCTTCTTCCTACATCTGAATCGCCAATTTATAGATGCCCTTTCATCTGTCTATAGGACCAGAATGGCTCTGGTGGTGCTGGGGTCGGAGAACAGGCTTTTCTTTGTTGACGTGAATGATTAGGGTTGAGGTTTTTTCCCTTGGGAAGTGAGTATGAGCAGAGCTTTGTCTGAAGGGGTTCATTTCCTCTGCACAAGTGTCCCTGGTGTCCTTTGGGTTCAACCTGACTGTGGCTAGGCTGGGCACTGGAAACTCCTACCTCCTTAATTGCATGATTTCCAGTTCCTGGAGGAGCAGAGAAGATGGCACCAAGTCTTATTCTCAGTCATTTTCTGCTGCAGCGGATGGGGGATGAGGAAATGTTTGTATAAATCATCGGACTTAACCTCCCCAACGCCATGGCATGAGTGTTAAAATCTCTCCAGGTCAGCTTGGTTCAAAGGTTGTAAGTGATTGACTCCCAAATAATTCTTAGTGGTTGGTTAGACTGGATGGAGATGGTTGCCCTCAAAGTTTGAGGCCATTTAATTTCTATAAGTGACTAGTTTTTGTGGGTTGGGGGTGGTGGACACATGCTCCAGAATAGAAGATGACAAAAGGTATTTCTGTGGCTGATGTCCTCTGAGGTCTGCAGTTTTGGCAGGTGTAAAGTGGCACAGAATCTACCTTCTTCTCACTTATTTTCCATTCTTCTGTCCATGAATCATTTGAACATGAGCCTGGATGGCTGCTTCTGTCTGGAAAAGTGAAATTTTAAAGAGGGTACCCAAGCAGTTATTATTCAGAGCAAAGAGCTAGATAATGCTAAGAATAGAATGATTTATGTCATAGAGTACAAAAGACATAAATTTAGAGTGTAAATTACAAGATAACTCATGTGCAAAATTGTTGTAATATTTATACTAGTGTTTATTAAAATTTACATTTGAATAAAAGGTGCAAAATGTAAATGAAGCTGAAAAGTGGATCTGAAAAGAATCTGAAACAGCTTACATGAAAATCAGGAGAGTTTTCTAGGATAGATGATAGGAATAGTACTCTATGTAGGTTTGTCTGTTAAACCATGAAATACACAGTAGGATTGGAATGAATAAGGTCTCTGATTCCTGAATCTCTGCCTGAATTTCCTCCCTCCCTGCCCACTGATACTTTCCAGTAACTCAGATCAGTACTGAAAGCCATGGAGAGGAGGTTGAAGTTTCTGGACGGATGTTGAGGCTGAATCCGTATTTGAAAGGCTAATCTCATTTCACTGATGTTTTCGATGTTGGAAATTTTTGTCTGTATTCATTAAAGGAGAATGATAAATCTCTAATTTGTACTTTGCTACTAATAGGGATGGTTTTGTGCTTCATTAAGGTTAAATGAATCTCATGTCATCCTGGCTCAGCCTTTCATGGACACCATGTGTGATCTTGGGAGAGATCTCTTCCTTCTCTCTGGGACTCAGTTTCTTCATCTATAAAACAAGGGGGTTGTAGCAGACGAGTGTTGAGAGAGACCAGCCCCCTGCCCTTCCCTCCTGTGTGGGAACACACCATGCCAGGCACTTAGGATCCACAAAGGCCATCAAGACGCATAGCTCTTGTTCTCAGGAGCACATGGTCTTCATAAATAACTAATTATAGTATGAACTCTAATTGCAACATGCGCAAGCTACTCTGGGAGCACAGAGGCGGAAAGAGCGACTTCCTTCTCTGCAGGGATAGGCTCTGAGAAACTTCACAGTGGCTGTGACATTTGAAGGGGGAGGAGGGAGGGCTTCTCCAGGTGTGCAGGCTGGTCAGAGGGTGGATGGCTCAGACTGTGCATTGCAGGCAGCAGATGCACGTGACTGTGGTAATTTAGGGAGCTGCACATGGTCCTTCTCACTGTCTCTGGACCGTCAGGGCATGGGGGCCGAGTAGCTTTGTATACACTGCTATGTCAGAACTTGGGCCAGTGATGAATTACTGAGGTTAGAGAGTAATGTATGGCATGTATAAATTAAAGCAGGGTTTAAGTTTTCCTGTAATGGCACCAGTCTGGCCCATTTACATTCCAGTTGGCTTTCCTGAGTGTGAGAGGAGGGGTGGTGATTTAGCCAACTCCCTGGGAGTTTTAAGCCTATGTTGGTCTCATCTGTCCTATAGCCACTGGCCTAGGTGTGCCCTGGGGAGCATGTGTATTGCATGTGAGTGACACCCTTATGAGGGCACATGTGCCTCCAGTGGGAGCTTTCCTGGTGGCTCAGATGTTAAAGAATCTACGTGCAATGCAGGAGACCTAGGTTTGATCCTTGATCAGGAAGATCCCGTGGAGAAGGGACTGGCAATCCACTCCAGTATTCTTGCCTGGAGATTTCCATGGGCAGAGGATCCTGGAATGAAAACTGTTCTCACTGGTCTTCTCTCCTTGCAGAGTCTGTTTAACCCATTAAGTACGTGGTTATCCACACCATCTGTGGCCCCTTGGCTCTTTGTGACCTTGTGGGAGCTGATGTTTTAGCTGAAGACTGACAGCAAATATAGATGTTGATGATATAATTCTCATTTAGTTTTTAAGATGCAGGTAAATCTTAAATTCAGATTGTAAATGTAGGGTATGTTCATTGTTAAATTTAAAATAATACAGAAGTTCTTATATAATATTTAAAATGATCCCAGATGCAATTACCTGAAGGTTAACATTTCTGTGACCATCATCACAGGTCTGTAGACATATACACCCATACATGCACATATACGGGCTCAGGATACATGTTCCATGTTACTTTCTGATTTCTTTGCTCAAAAATAAAAAAATCTTCCACCATTTTAAATGGCTGAACCATAATCCATTGAATAGATGTATTGTTTTTGATTTGGTTCTCTGCTGATGCTGCTACTGCTGCTGAGTCACTTCAGTCATGTTTGACTCTGTGTGACCCCCAAGATGGCAGCCCACCAGGCTCCCCCCGTCCTTGGGATTCTCCAGGCAAGAACACTGGAGTGGGTTGCCATTTCCTTCTCCAATGCATGAAAGTGAAAAGTAAAAGTGATGTCACTCAGTCGTGTCCAACCTAGTGACCTCTGTCTGCAGCCTACCAGGCCCTCCATCCATGGGATTTGCCAGGCAAGAGTACTGGGTGGGTTGCCTTTCCTTTTCCTTGACAGGCAAATAGACAATCTCTGTTGCTTGTCCTTTATACACAATGCTGTAATGAACATCTTTGTAGACTTTAGATATTTGAAGACCTTTAGATATTTCATTAGATGACATTCTTAGCAGTGGTGGTGTTAGGTTAAGGATGTATATTTAACTTTCCATACATACTATCAAACTATCTTGTAGAAGTTTTGTACCTATTTCCAACTGCATGTTGGCTCAGATGGTAAAGAATATACCTGCAGTGCTGGAGACCCTGTTTGATCCTGGGTTGGGAAGATGCCCTGGAGGAGGGCATGACAACTCACTTCAGTGTTCTGGAGAATCTCCATGGAGAGAGGAGCCTGGCAGGCTACAGTCCCTAGGGTTGCAAAGAGTCGGATGCAACTAAGCATGGTACAACCCCATGATCAGGGCAGGAACTGGCTTACATCTTTATTCTTGCCAATGCTCCTCCATCTTTGAATTACTGGATGAAAAAATAGGACCGGACAGGAATGTTTTGGGGGTCATTGAGAGTCTGTAGAAGCAGGGTGAGCCTGATGTCAAAAAGTACCTCGCAGGGACTTCCCTGGCAGTCCAGTGTTAAGACTTACGCCGTTCCAAGGGGTAAAGGTTCGATCCCTGGTCAGGAAACTAAGATCCCATGTGCCTCATGACCAAAAACCCAAAGCATAAACAGAAGCAATATTTTAACAGATTCAGTAAGACTTTAAAAATTGGCCACATTAAAAAAAAAAAATCTTAAAAAAATATACCTGACCTATACATTCATGTTCACCAAAAGATATGGACAAAACATCACAGTTTGTAATTGCCCAACAATTGTCTTCAGAAACAATTCAAATATCCATCCACATTAGGATGGAGAAATAAATTATGATAAAATCATAAAATCACCCAGTAGAATACTACCTGGCAATGAGAATGAATGACCTACTACATGCCACATCATGGATGACTCCCATAATCCCTGTAGAGTAAAGAAGGCAGACAGAACAAATTTGTATTGGATTAACCCATTTATATAAAGCCTGTTGGCTCAACAGGTAAAAAACCTGCTGCAATGCAGGAGATGTGGGTTCAATCCCTGGGTCGGGAAGATCCCCTGGAGGAGGAGGCCCTGGCAACCCATTCCAATATTCTTGCCTGGAGAATCTCATGGAGAGGGGAGCCTGGTGGGCTGTGGTCTCAAAGAGCTGACCATAACTGAAGCAGATGAGCACAGAGCCCAGAAGTATGCCTAGTGGTTACCGTTGGCGGGCGTTTTAGCTAGTGCTTGATAATTTATGCTTTTTGCTAATATGTGTGTTTTCAGATGCCAGACCTAGTGCTTAGCATATGCATTAGTATTTTTTTTTCAACTTGTCACAGATTTTGACTTCAGATCTAATATGAAGACCCGGTGTTATTAGTTGTGAATTATATGTGGAGAACTCATACAGATTTTGTGCTTATTATGATTTAAATATGGGACTTTAGTAGATTCACAGGTCTTTCCTCTGTTTATCCTGTTGTGTGCCATTGTCACTTCTGTTGTTTATAAACCAGCCCAGCAGCTTAGTAGTAGGCAAGAAGATGGTTTATGGAATCAGACAGATTTGGGTTCAATCCTGAGCTCGTTGCATATTCCTATGTGGTCTTGGATCAGTTTCTCAACCATGCAGAAGCGCAATTTCCCTATCTATAAAGTAAGGATAATATTGCAACTTGCCTCATAGGGTTGTAGTGAAAATAATAATATTAAAATGAATAGTAACTGGCAACTTTTGTTATGTTTAGCATGTCCTGGACACCAGTCTAAGACTTTAAAACATAGAACACAGTTTGTTTAATCTTTCCAGTGCAAATGTATTTGTGGTTTAGGAATCTGTAAGCCACAGGGTTAGTAAGCATCAAGCCAGGATTTAAACCCACGCAGTTCCCTTCCAGAGCTCAAGCTTTTAACCACTGTCTCTGAGTGGAGGAAGTATTGTACTAAGAGGGTTTAAGTACAGTCAGTGTATGTTAGCTATAATGCTCATCACTGTCATTTGCAACATAATTACTAATTTTTTTCTCCTTTCTCTCTCCCTTTTTCCTCCTGTTTTTCCTTCCTCCTGGCAGATGTTTTCCAGCAAGGTAAGCTCATTGCCTCCTGCCTGCTTTTCTATTGCTTGTGCTCTTTTGGGAAAGAGTATTACCCGTGTGCAGAGGGTTATGGGGCTTTCCATCCTTCTGTGGCGTGCCACGGGGACTTTAGGACAGACGTACCTTGAGGAGGATGGCCTGGGGTGGCCTTCCAGATCCTCTGCTGTCCAGCCTCTGCCCCTTCCTCTGGACCTTGCTTGCGGGTAGAATGAGGACTGGACAGTTGGGGCAGGGACATTGGGCATGGATTCATGCCCAGCCACCTGTCCGAGGGCAGGGCTGCTGTGGGCTTGTGAGACAGGTAGGGAGCAGATGTCTCTGGAGGGGATCGGGTGGAGGCCCCCCGTCTCTCAGAGCTCCTGCATCCAGGCCAGCTTCTGCTTGGTCAGGTCTCCACATACCTCCTCCACCTGGGAGCTTCTCAGTCAAGCAAAGGTGTGGGCAAGACCATGGCTGGCTGGCCACTTTGTGCTCTTCAGCCCAGAGGGACCTCACAACCCCTCCAGTTGGGCCAGTGATTGAGAGGAGCCCAGCAAGGGTGTGCAGTGTCTTACGTATTTTTCCAGTCGTTTATATGTTCAGGGAGCTGGAGAGGGAAAGCGTAGACTGTGTCTAGGCTACGTGTCCTTCTGGCTCATGTTTAAGTCCCCACTCAGGATACATAGCTTCTGCACTCTGGGAGACTCACGGGCATGGCCTTATCGAACCCACTAGATACGCATTCAGGGCAACTGCCTCTTTCCATTTTTCAGCACCATCTGAAACTACTGGGAGAAAGTGGACAGACCAGATTGTTTATATATTTAAGGTGGGAAGTGTGTGTATCCCACGCCTGCCACCTCATTCTTGAATCCCAGGCTGCCTTAGGATAAAAGAGACTGGTGTAAAAAAAAAAATCCAGGCATCACATAAGTAGCTTCTAAATAATTTTATGGGCTGGATATTTTCTCAATGATTATTTTACCCCAAACATGCAGCGTGTGATGGAGAAGGTCTGTCTGCTTTCTCTGATTGAAGCGCAGTTGTGGGTACCAACGAAAGGATGTGTGTTGTCTTTTAAGAGTGTGGAGTCATAGACCTACTTTTATAAATAATTCATAAATCTAAACCAGCCAGAAGTAATAAGTTCCATTTGGCTGGAGATGAAGCGATGGGCAAAATTGAGAAGGTGCCATGCCTGTGGGTGTAAAGCATGTGCCGTCAGGGTCCTGGCTACAGTGCGTTTTCTTCCTTGACACATTGAGGGTTCAGTGACATGCTCTGGGAGGCAGTGTTGTTGTTGTTTTTTTTTTTTCTGTAAACTAGAGAGCCAAGCTCTCCCCAATGCCGAACTACATGTCTTCTTTTGAGACATAAAATGTGTGAGTTTGGAAAAGTCTTGCTGGAGCCTGTGTGCTGAGGCCCCTGGAGAATGGAGAGAGAAAAGGTTGGTACCAGATCTGGCTTTTCTGCCTACAACCATGAGCATTCAGTTATTGTAGTCAGTATAAAAAATGGCTTATCAGACTGCTCATGTCAAGTTTGCCTCCTTTTAATCAGTCATGCCATTCCATTGATGGGATTTGACTGTCGGTAACAATGATATGCAGAGCAAAACTTATAATCACCTGTAAATCATGGACTATCGAGACTTAATAACATCTTCCAGAGACAGAAGCTGCTAGCTATCCCTGGCCCTGTGAGATAGTACTAGGATTACAGATGGGGAGAACTGAACTTGCTTTTGTAAATTATTTACATGGCTCTGGCCTTGCAGGACTGTTTCATACAGAGGGACATTCTCTGAAATGATGGCCAACAACTCACCAGCTGGTACCCCTCCTTACCTCTGCTTCTGGCCATTCTGCCTGTGAAATGAATGCTCAGTAAAATGTGACAGTAAAAATGTGTCAGTGACAGTAACCTCAGAAAAAGACAAAGCTTCTGTGTCTTGCAGACAATGTCTGAAACGTGACTGCGCAGCATCTTCTTGGGGGCGGGGGTGGGTGGGGGATGGGTGCGTGGAAACTATGCTACCAGAATTGTGCCATTAACTTGAAACACGGGGGCCATGAAGCGTGCTAGAAATAAACAGCAGAAAACTCTGTGGTTTCAGGTGAACAGAAGCCACAGGGCCATTTCTGCCGCCCATCTACACGAGGCAACTGTGAGTGGCTTTGGGCTGACCATGCCATGGGCATCAGGCCTGGCTTGCCTTGGTTTACCCAGGGACCGAAGGCCAGCTGGGTTGGGGGTGCTGGTCTGCAAAAATGTACTCTTGGCCGTGAGTGAGTGAGGTCTCTTTGCCCAGAGGAATCCTTGCATGTTGGGGCTGCCATACGCCAGGGCTGGCAGAAGAGGGAAGCAGGCTTGCAAGTTGACAACATCAGATGTTCTCAGAGGAAACCGAAGTTTTTTCCTCTGGATGGCATTATCTTTTCTTTCACTACAGATCAGTCTTGTTATAGCGGATGACAGTGCAGCAGCTACTGCGGGTCTTTCTCTGCTGGTACCGTGGTGTGTGCATGTGGGAGCCGATTTCCACCCTCAGAGCTGTTTCTGAGTTTGTCTTCGGTTCTTTCATCTGTAAATGCTACTTGCTGTGACAGTTAGACCACAGGGCCTGAAGACAGTCAGGGACCAGTGGGTCCGCAGCTGGGCCTTCTGTGTTTGGGGACACATAGTTCTGGGGACTATGGCGCCACATTTTCAAGGAGCCCTAATTGACCCACATTCTCTGGCATCCACAGAGCTCATGAGCCATTGGATGGCTCTCAGGAATTCTGAAGAGCCACAGAATTGCTCTTCACAACATCAAATGCAATTGAAAATGCTGTACGTGCGCATGTGTCTAGAATCTTGAGTTTTAGGGCACTTTTATACTGATCGTTTAATAATGAAGTCAAGGCTACACACGTGCACACACACCGCACAGCTCATTGGAAGTTACTGAAGCGCCTTTGAATGCTCATCCATGGGCTCAACCTTGATTCTGAAATCGAACGGAAACTGAGTGGCTTGGAAATGAGAACACCACCACTCAGCTGGGCGTTTGAAAGTGTCAGCAGGCACCATATAAAGATTTCACCATTGAGTTAATTCTCTGCTCAGTGAACTGAAGTCCTTTATAGACTCTGTGCCTGAACAGGCATAGCCTTCCCTCCTCCTCAGTTCTCACCTGGAGCTGGGATCTTGCTATTAGAGAGGGTTTTCTTCCAGCTCAAGTAATTTTTGATACCTTTCAAACATAGGGCACTTGTTTATTTTGTAACCAGCAACTGTGTGTGAGGTACTTTCTGAGGATAAAGGAATGACTGAGACAGCGAAGTCCCCTGTTCTCATGGAACTCATAGTCGAGCTTGGGGGACATTTGGTGCCAGGCATGCAAATTAATAAACAAGATAAATTTCAAGAGGGATACAAGAAGTGAGGGCTTCCCTAGTAGCTGCGCTGGTAAAGAATCTGCTTGCAACACAGAAGATCCCATTTTGATTTCTGGGTTAGGAAGATCCCCTGGAGAAGGGATAGGCTACCCACTCCAGTATTCTTGGGCTTGCCCTGATGGCTCATTTGGTAAAGAATCTGCCTGTAGTGTGGGAGATCTGGGTTCAGTTTCTGGATTGGGAAGATCCCCTGGAGGAGGGCATGGCAACCTACTCCAGTATTCTTGGCTGGAGAATCCCCATGGATTCTCCATGGGCTGCAGTCGATGTGGTTGCAAAGAGCTGAACATGACTGAGTGATTACACACAGCACAGCATAAGCAGTGAAGAAAATATCATGGATGGTACGCTAGGGGCTCAGAGGGCCAGGGATGTTACATGGGGGTGGCCTGAGAGTGACAAGGAAGACCAGCTATTGGAGGATCGGGGGGACCAGCAAGAAAACTTGCAAGGGAGGGGCCTGGTGGGCAGGAATGCCCCCATAATCCAGAATCAGAAGGAAGCTGGTGTGAGATAGGAAGTTGTATGAAATGAGCAAGGAGAGGAGGGCAGGCATGGTCTAGGGATCAGAGGAAGTGGTAGGTTTTAAGTAGAAGAGTCACATGGTCTTGTGAAAGTGAAGTCGCTCAGTCATGTCCGACTCTTTGTGACCCCATGGACTATATAGCCTATCAGGCTCCTCCGTCCCTCCGTCCATGGGATTTTCCAGGCAAGAGTGCTGGAGTGGATTGCCATTTCCTTCTCCAGGGGATCTTCCTGACCCAGGAATCGAACCCGGGTCTCCGGATTGCAGGCAGACACTTTACCGTCTGAGCCACCAGGGGCAGGCATGGTCTAGGGATCAGAGGAAGGAAATCCATGGTGGTAGTGGTGAGTTTTAAGTAGAAGAGTCACATGGTCTTCATTACATTTAAAAGTGCCACACTGACTGCTGTGAAAATGCACAAGAACAGCATGTGAGAAGTTAAAACCAGGACCAAGACTGAGTGCTGAGCAAGCTCGAGCCGGGCTGAGATGGGGCCCTGCCCTCAGGCCCTGGTCGCTCCCTTGAGGAAGTGTGGTGGGTAGTGGGAACTTCCCACCCAGCCAGCTCACCTCTACTGAGCACCATATTTTGTGCCTGTGTGGAGTCTTGGGCCATGACTTAAGGCTGGCAAATTATACTCCTCAAAGACACCAATAAAATACTCTTCTCTGTGTCTTCAGATTGTAAAAAGCCACTTTGCTCCAGTGCATGCATATGTTTTTATCATCTATATTACATATACCTTATTAATGTATGTGCTTCCCTGGTAGCTCAGATGGTAGGGAATCTGCCTGCAATGCGGGTTCCTGGGTTCAATTCCTGGGTTGGGAAGATCCCCTGGAGGAGGGCATGGCAATCTACTCCAGTATTCTTGCCTGGAGAATCCACCTGGATAGAGGAACCTGGCAGGTTAAAGTCGGTGAGGTTGCAAAGAGTCGAACACGACTGAGCAACTAAGCACAGCACATTAATGTGTGTGTACATGTATATAAACATGCCTAGTAGACATCAGTTTTTCCCCCAGTAGGGCTGCTGCCTTTGTTGAGGAGGCTGGGCCAATAGGTTTGCCCAGCAGCCTCGGTTTTCCTATCTGTAAAGTGAGAGAGTTGGGGGAGATCCTTGACCCAATGTGGCTTCTTGCTGATGCTCTGTTTTAAGAATTTTAAGTGAACTTGAGTTAATCAGAGTACAAAAATGTCCCATGCTGCAGATTTCGAGTATTGGCCAGAGAACACGGGTGAAAACAGAGGTTGAGAATGAGGTGGCTGAGAATTAAGGTGAAAAGAAACATGGTTGCAGAAGTGTAACGTACTCTCAAGGCTTTTTGGAAACATCAGTTCTTTCCTATGTGTGTTAATAGTGGAATTCACACTGGATGGCATTGCTTTTACTAATCTGAAAAGGACAATAAATCATAGCTTGCTTTCTGGCAGCCCAGCCCAGCTCGTTAATTGTTGAGGTGGGTTTGTGATGACAGTGACCACTGCCATTTATAACGTGCTTGACTTAAGCTCTTTTGCATTTTCCAAATGTGTTGGTCTAACTGCTGGAGTTGGATCTTAGGTTTTTCCCAACCACTTCAGAAAACCCATCTATTATAAAACTCTGACCCTTTAGCCATGAATTATGGTCCCCTTGGTAACATTATACATTATGAAATATTGTTTTCTTTATGAATGTGGGATTTGGGTGAATAAATTAAATCTATTGTTACCACCTCCAGGAAAAACTCCAAGTTGTCATATGATGCTAACAAGTAAATGAGAAAAATGCATGAACATTCTTATGGTGGAAAGTGGCTGGTTCCCTGGTCACACGTTTCTATGCTAATATTTATGGTGTATATGTATATCCTCCTCCTTTCTGTTCAGAGTCAGTAGAATATTCTGAGTCATGTAGGAAATGCATTCATCTTTCCAGCACAAACTGAACATTATCATTTAATTTCATGTAGATTCGCTTTGTGTGAGTGCCTTGTGTGGGAAAAGGATAGGCATATTTAAATAGTCACATTCTCTGAGATGCTTTATGCCATTCTTCCTGGGCTGTGCAAGGTGGCCTGTGCCCTGCCAGCTGGCCTTGAGTAATGCTTTCCTTGTAGCAGATTCTGCGTCCTCACTCCAGTCCTGAAGTATGCGTTTCAGGTGAGGTCTCAAGAGTCTCTCCTCCCAGTTACTCGAGTTTCACACTTGCCAGATCAATGAAAGGGGGTAAGTTTTATTGTTGAGATGGTTGATAATAACAAGATGATTTTTTCTTTTCTAAATTTTATTTTATTGGGATGATAATAATGGTGATGTCGGTACCACCAATATTTTTCCACGTCCTGTATTCCAGGCATTGGGATAGTTGCTTTGTACACGTTTTCCCGTTGAATCGGTCCCTGTATTTTTGAAGTAGGTTTTATAACCAGTAATCTCACTTTATAGGGGAGAAAACTGAAGCACAGAGTAGAATCCATCTAGTGATGTTTATATAAGTCATGAGTAGTAGAGCCAGAATTTTATTTTATTTTATTTTATATTTTGTGGGTTCGAATCGCACCAGAGTCAATTTTATTTTATTTGTTTCCTTTCCTCTTTTCCGACTTTTCTTAAAGGCTCCCACCCTTCCTCCTCCTACACTAGCTCAGTGTTTTCCAGCTGATTTCAGTTCCAACCTCAGCCTCTGCTCTGCTCTCTTCTTTACTTACCTGTCTGCCCCGGGGGCTTGGGCTGAGGAGAGCAGGACTGAGAGTGGGAGACAGAAGGGGAGGGCAAGTGGGTGTGAACGCTGAGATAAAGGCAGGGCCCTGGCTCCCGGGAGGGAGAAGGCGATGGCACCCCACTCCAGTCCTCTTGCCTGGAAAATCCCATGGACGAGGAGCCTGGTGGGCTGCAGTCCATGAGGTCACAAAGAGTTGGACACGACTGAGCGACTTAAGGAAATGGCAACCCACTCCAATGTTCTTACCTGGAGAATCCCAGAGATGGAGGAGTCTAGTGGGCTGCCATCTATGTGATCGCACAGAGTTGGACACGATTGAAGCGACTTAGCAGCAGCAGCTGGCTCTGGGACACATGGAGACTTAATAACCACTTTATACTATGTACTAGGGACTCAGGAAAGGACTGGGGCTGGACTGGGGGCAGAGGGTACAATCCTAGACAGAAGGGGATGGGTGCAGGGAGAAGGGACAGGGACCAGGGAAATACATATTTATTTATTTTGGTTGAAAGACCTTATTCTAAAGTAAAGTTTTAGATTTTCTGAAAAATTGTGAACCTAGAGTCACCATATACCCTGCACCCCGTTTCCCCTATTACTAACATCTTACATGGTTCATTTGTTACAACTAATGACCTACTATTGATCCATTATTAATAGCTAAACTCCATGGCTTATTCAGATTCCCTTGCATGAGTGCATGCGTGCATGATCATTCGCTCAGTTGTGTCTGATTCTTTGCAACCCCGTAGACTATAGCCTTCCAGGTTCCTCTTTACATGTAATTTTTTCAGGCAAGAATACTGGAGTGGGTTGTGTTTCCTCTTCCAGGGGATCTTACCAACCTGGGGGTTGAAGCTGCGTCTCCTTCATCTCCTGCAGTAGCAGGCAGACTCTTTACCACTGCGCCACCTTCCCTTAGTTTGTACCTAATGTTCCATCTCTTTTCAGGGATCCTATCCAAGACATCACATCACTTTTAGTATCCATGTCTTAGGCTCCTCTTGGCTGTGACGGTTTCTAAGACTTACCTTGTTTTTGATGACCTTGACAGTGTTGAGGAGTCCTGGTGTTTTGAGAAGTCTCTGTTGTAGATGTCCCTCTCTGGGAATTTGAATACTGTTTTTCTCATGATTAGACTGAGGTTATGGGTTTTGGGGAAGATCACAGAGGTAAAGCTCCATTTGCCTGACTTCATATCAAAGGCATTTCCTGTCAACGTGATCTATGACTCTTGATGTTGATCTTGAACACCTGGCTGAAGTAGTGTTTGTCAAGTTTTTCCACTGCAAAATTACTTTCTGACTCCTTTCCACACTGTACTCTTTGGAAGGAAATCTACGCATAACCTACTCTTAGGGAAAGTGCGGAGCTGTGTTCCATCTTATTATACAGAGGCTAGCTACTCAAGTTATTTTTCTACAAGGGAGATTTGGTTCCTATGCTTCATTTATTACTTTGTACAATCGTATATTTAGATCAGCATGGATTTATGATTATTTATTCTATTTTGTAGTTGTCATTTAATCACTAAGTTGTGCCTGACTTTTTGCAAGGCCATGGGCTGTAGCCTGCCAGACTCCTCTGTCCATGGGGTTTCCCAGGCAAAAATACCAGAGTGGGTTGCCATTTTCTTCTCCAGGGGATCTTCTTGACCCAGGGATCCAACTCACAACTCCTGCTCTGGCAAAGGATTCTTTATCCTGTGTGATAGTTGCTCAGTTGTGTCCAGCTCTTTGCGACCCCATGGACTGTAGCTTGCCAGGCTCCTCTCCTCATAGAATTTTACTCTATACCTTGGGTTACAAGGTAATGCACATTTAATTTATTATCTTGGCTTGTCCACTGGAAGCTCTTTCAGTGGATTCCTTGTGTCCCTTTGACATATTACTGTCAATTATTTTTTGAGGCCTTGTGCAATACTTTCTGATACTATAAGATGATCCATGCTCATCTTGTGTATTTCCCATCCCTGTCCTTGAGTCAGCCATTTCCTAAAGGAGCCTTGCTTCCTTGTATTGGAGAATGATGTTAGAAACCAAGATCTGGGTACTGGGTATGCTTATTGTTATTGGGGTGTCATTTCTTTTAGGCCCTCTCAGTGACAGAGCAAAAAACGCATGTGTGCGTATTCTAACCCATGTGTATATGCCTGTCTGTTTCCATATACAACCAGTTGTATCTTTATTAAGTGTGAGTTCTTACTGGTGTGTCTGCTGCTGCTAAGTCACTTCAGTCGTGTCTGACTCTGTGCGACCCCATAGATGGCAGCCCACCAGGCTCCCCTGTCCCTGGGATTCTCCAGGCAAGAACACTGGAGTGGGCTGCCATTTCCTTCTCCAGCAAAGTGGAAGAGAAAAGGGGTGTTGCTCCGGCCGGCCCCCGCCCCCCGCGCCCCCCCCCCCGCCCGCCCCCCCCCCCCCCCCCCCCCCGGGTGCTCCCCCCGGGCAGCGGGGGGGGGCCCCCCTGCCTTCTCCACTGATGTGTCTAGCTCTCATCATTGCCACATGGATCATTCTAGTCTTCTCCCCTTGCTTATCTGCACATTCCCACTCCCAAGGTGAGACACTTAAGCCAGGGTTTTCAACTCAGGAAGTCTGACTTAGGTTTTGCAACACACTGTCATGATTCCCACTGAAGGACTTTCTTCTACTCCTGGTGAAATGCAGTCACAGGTCCTTGACCTTCCCTAGGCTCAACAGGACCACCCAAATGCAGAGGGTGAGTTTATTAGATACCTATCTATGTCAGTTCCAGCTGTTGTAACAAAATGCGGTAAACAGGGAGTGGGGTGAGGTGTCAAATAGCAAGCGTTTATTTCTCATGGTTCTGGAGCCTTAAAGTATGAGATCAAGTTGCTGGTAGATTCCATGTCTGCTGTGGGCTAGTTTCCTGATCTGGAGAAAGTCGTCTTTTCTCTGTGTCCCCAGGAAGCAGAGGGAATGAGCTCTCTGGTCCATGCTGATGTCTGTAATGTGTGTATGTGTGTGTGTGTGTGTGTGTGTGAGAGAGAAGCAATCTTCTCACTGCATTTTCAGTCTCTTCTAATGTCTTTATTAGGACCATGCTTACAATCCCTGCAATGACATTTTATCTTGAAATGGTTGTGAGTTCAGCTCCCCTCCCAGTTCCTCTCCTAGATATGTTCCTGCTCCTGCTCACTTTGTAAAACTCAGGATACCTCTCTGCTGGGTTACCCTGACTCACTCATCCCAACAGGTGGGGAATTCTGCCTTCTACTCTCCGGAGTTTCCTATCACCCCCTCCTGCCTCCATCAGCACATCTCTCCACTCATGTTGTTGTAATGATCTGTTTGAGCAAGTCTTCCCACCCCAGATCAAGCCCCTGGACAGAAGGAACTGTCTTTTAATTTGAATTCCCAGCACCAAGTGCAGTGCTTAGCACATAGTGGGTGCTCAGTAGATGTTTGCTGAATAACAGTGGACAAAACGACAAAGCTCAGAGGAAATGCACTTTGTGTGTATGGTTTATGTGTGTGCACATGCATGAACGTGCACACACATGTACACACACTTCCTTTTATGCTCCACAATTTAGATGCTTAGTAAGGTTGAAGCAGATGCTGTCACTATATCAGTTGTGTGTTGACAGCAAAGCCAAATCCTTTCTTATCCATGAGTCCACAAGTCTTTTTTTCATTCTGTTTCCTTCACCACTGTTTGTTTGTTGGTTTTTTGAGGGGACAGGTTTTGGACCCAGAATGAATCAGCAGGTATTGGCTGCTGTGGTCTGTGCAGGTCTGAGCAGGAACATGAGATGTATAGCAGACACATTTCTACCTTCCAAGAGTTGACAATTTTATTGGAAACTCAAAGCCAGTCTGTCTAGGGGCCAATGGGCACTACCCTTTCTCAGTGCTGGAGGAAGTCATAGAAGGTGGGGGTTCTTCTGCTGAAAGAGTAGGGCTAGGTGGAAGAACTGAGTGGACAGGACCAGGGTGGACCTGTAGGTGGGCAGATGGAAGACAGTCTGAATGGAGGTGGAGGCAAAGACAAGTTTGGTGTTGTGCTTATGGGATGTTGAGAGTGCAGTACACTCACCAGGCTCTAGGTTAGGAATGGGTGGGACCAGTGCTGGAGGGTTCACAGACTGTCAAGGGCCAAAACCCTCTCTGCTTTCTTGTGTCCCCAAATCTACCAATGTGATTGAAAAAAATTTTCTCTACCAAGTGCATAGTATTGTTGTTGAGTTATTGCACTTTCTTATTCATTTTATTATGCCTTTTGCTGTTTAAAGTTGACCAATCAGTGTTTCTAATCTTTACAGTGAATTAGTTATGCCCTTGAGTTGATGGAACTCTAATCCATAAAAAAACTAGCTTGATATTTTAGATAGCTTGAACAATAGTTTTCTTGGTTATTTTTAAATCTAGGCAGCAAAATTTAGATTTGTTCTAGGAACCACAAGAAAGCCATTGTAGCTTTTTGAGCAGAGAAATAGCATGTACTGTGCACACGATGAAAGTGCTATGTGCTGGATGGCAGAGGATAAAGATGGCCTCTGCTTACTTATGTACAGTGTGGCAGGCACATACTTTAACGCCTTTCTTCCCCAGAATGACCCTAAGAGTTTCACGTACTCATTTATCTTCATTTTTTATCCCCATTTTTCATATGCTGAAATAGATTCAGAAAGCTCAGGTACCTTTGCTTTGTAGAGGGTCTCCCATCTAGTAAAGAACAGGGCCTGAATTCAGAACCAGGCAATTGGACTTGGTTCAAATTCTTAACCACCATATCACAAAGTCATTTTGGAGGGACCAGATTAATGGTTAATGTAGGTGTTAGCTATATGGGTGTTCATTGCAAATTATCTCACCTTTGCTATGTGTTTGAAAACTTCATAATAAAATATGGAGAAAACAAAGAAACCTTAGTTGGGTTCTTCATAGGAATAGAGATCACATGGCCTCCACAGTCATGGATAAAGAGAGGTCAGTCAGAGGTTGGGCCTCCTTAGAGGAGTGGGCCGGTCGTGGGGTCCAGCTGTGGGGACTCAGGTGAGAGACGGGTGGAGAGCAGGCTGAGTGCTCTGCTCATTTCCTGGGTGCTCTTGTAATGAATAACCAAGAACTTGAGGGCTTAAAACAACAGAAATTTATTCTTTCACAGTTTTAGAAGTCAAGGGTCTGAAGCCAAGATGTTGGCAGGACCCTGCTCTCTCTGAAGGTTCTAGGGGAGGGGTCCTTCCCTGCCTCTTAACCATCCTGTGGAGGCTCCCAGAAACTCTTGGTTTTCCTCCGCTTGTAGCTGCATCTTTCCAATCTCTTCCTTCACCATCACACAGCCTGTTTTCATCTTATAAGTACACCAGTCACTGGATTTAGGGGCCACTCTAATCCACTGTGACCACGTCATAACTTGATGACATCTGCAGAGACCTTATTTCCAAGCAAGATCACATATTGAGGTTCAGGGTGGACATGAACTTTTGGGTTGGGGACACTACTCAACCATGACAAGTGAATAGCCAATTTGGGAGGTCCAGTATAAGGAGAGGGGATTATGGGAGGACAAGGTGGCCGAAAAGAAAGTAAAGGGTTGAAAGATAGGGAGGAAACCCTGAGCAGAGTGGAGAAGGAAATTGAATTAAATTTGGTAAGAGAAAGAAACAAGGGCTCCAAGAGAGGAAAACAAGGCAAGTAGGTTTTCGAGGAAAGGGCTGTGTCTCAACCATGGGCCTCTCTGTTTATTTATCTCCTGAATATCTTAAAGAATTAAAATGTAAATCTCGGAAATTAAATCCATGGGCACAATGTCAACAGAGAGGGCTTTTGCAGAACAGACAAAGCTGTTCTTTTTCCTTGTGAAATAGCCATGGTGGGAAACCACGTCTGTATGCACAGGATTTATTTGAGATGGATTAAGGTTCGTGATGAGCGAATCTCTGAAGGATTGGAGGTGCAGTTCTCATAAGCCTGCAAAAGTTCAGCTCCTTATCTGAGGCTTATCCAAACCTGACAGAAACCTTTTAGGCCAGCATGGAGGTTAGGGACCTCCAGCAGCTGAAAGTTAATATCCTGCGTCAGGAAACCACCTGCATTGTGAGGGGCGGCGGGGAGAGAGGCGTATAAATTAATGTGCTCTTGGAAGGGAGGCCCTCTGTGGGTTGGGGCTTCCTGAGCGTGGACCACCCACTCTCTTTGGTAGGGGAATTACAAGCTCAGTCCTTTGAGCCCTTTAGGGAGGGGAGGTAATACCTCCTGGTTCTTGAGATCTTTCACCGCATTCAGTTCTCACGGTGGATTCAGTTCTCGGTCACCTCCTTAGGCATCCATTTGGACTCTTGGACCCCAGAGCATTCTTCCTGTAGCAGGCTGGTCTTTGTTAGGCAATCACCTCTTCAGAGACACCTTCCCTGGCCATCTTTGTTGAAGATATTTCCCCAGACACGGTCCTCTGTATCTATTTCCTTACAGCACTGTACAAGATGGGTATTGGGTTAAGAGTGTGCCCCAGGGAACTTCCCTGGTAGTCCAGCGATTAAGACTTTGCACTTCCAAGACAGGGGGTGCAGGTTCAATTCCTGGTTAGGGAACTAACTAAGATAACACATGCCACAAAGGACAGCAAAATCTTTTTCTGAAAATTTAGGATATAAAGGATACAATTAAATGGTTTAAAAATACTAGTGTGCCCCCAAATTCATGATTCCTGAAACCTCACAACGTGACCTTATTTGGAAATAGTGTGAGTGAAGGATCTTGACTTGAAATCGTCCTAGATTTAGAGGGGGTCCTATATTCAATGACTAGCTATTCTTTTAAGAAGAGAGGCCCCAGAGAACTACAGAGAGAGGGTCACATGAAGATGCAGGCAGCAATTGGAGTGATGCTGCCACAAGCCATGGACCACCTAGAGCCACCGGAACCTGGAAGAGACAAAGGAGGATTCTCTCCTAGAAACTTTAGAGGGTATACAGCTCTACTGATGCCTCCATTTTAACCTTCTGTCCTCCAGAACTGCAAGAAAATACATTTTTGTGATCTTCATTCACCAAGTTTGTGGTCGTTTGTTTTAACAGTCCTAAGAAACTAAAATAGCACCCAATACTGTCTGAAATTATTTGTTCATTTTTTTGTTTGCTTATGGTTTTCCTGTCTCTCCAGCTGGAATATAAACTATTCAGGTACCAGGGCCTTGCTGTGTTGTTCATCCCTACATCCCAGTGTTTAGAATAGTGCTGAGCAGAGTGTAGGTGCTCAATAAGTATTTGTCAAATTAATGAACCCTGTGAGATAAGCATTGATGTCTTGATCTCTGGGTGATAAAACTGTCACCCAGAGAGGTTTATTCACTCAACCAACGTCACACATTTGGAAGAGTAGGGATTCAAACTCAGGCCTTTTGGTCCTCAGGCTGAGGTTTAGTCTACATCACAACAGCTTTATTGAAATTAAAAATGTTATCTTTAGAATCTTTATGACTTATTTGAAATCCCACAAATAATATAGTTTTATACAATGGCACCCCCACTCCACTACTCTTGCCTGGAAAATCCCATGGATGGAGGAGCCTGGTGGGCTGCAGTCCATGGGATCTAAGAGTCAGACATGACTGAGCGGCTTCACTCTCACTTTTCGCTTTCATGCATTGGAGAAGGAAATGGCAACCCACTCCAGTGTTCTTGCCTGGAGAATCCCAGGGACGCGGGAGCCTGGTGGGCTGCCATCTATGGGGTCTCACAGAGTCGGACACGACTGAAGGGACTTAGCAGCAGCAGCAGCAGCATACCTTATACCAAGCCAGAGCTGGAACATTCCCTGGGAGGTTTGGGGTCTTAGCTTGTCCTGGAGCAAAATGAAGTCCTCACAGGCACAGGGACAGGCAGCCTTCATGCATACCCCACCAGAGCCAAAGCTGGACTCCCCTGGAGCCTGACCTTCCATGAGGGAGCTGGATGCTGTTCACACCTGGGCCAGATGGGTGTGCCTCTATAGACAGACTGGGAAGGCACAGCACTCTGCTGGATTGTAACTCTGATGGTCACCCCTTCTCTCCTCTTCCCACAAAAAGAAAAAAGGAAACTTGGATCTGACTTTTTTCCCCCTGTTCACTCAAACACATCTCTGTCACCCAGTAGGGCCTGCTGTTTGTCTTAGAATTGATCATCCTATGAATTTGATTCCTGATGAATCTCTTTGGTGCCTGATCTAAACTCTCACCTCTGGTTCTCAAGGTCAGCAGGCTCACATCATTCGTCATTTTAGTTCCTCTGGGTCTGCTTGTGCCTGCATCTTTTCTAGCCACCTTAGTGCTATTTACCTGCTTCTCTTTGTCTCTCTCTCTCTCTCACACATACACAAGATTTTAACTTTTTTTTGGTAAGAATGTACATACTTTCATTTTTTTATTAAAGGAAATATGCTTTGATGCACCAGCAGATCTTCTCTAGCCTCTCTGTACTGTAAGACTATGTGACTTCATGTTTAGTATCTACAAACAAATTTTCCAGTTTTTACAATTTTGAACCACAGGAAGTTACATTGTAGGATTTTTGTGTAAAGCTTGTTTTTCCCCTTATTACAACTTTCTCTCTCTCCTTTTTAGGTAAATAATAAAACGTGATTCTTAAGAAAAAGTAGTATAGAATATAGGTTTTCTAATATCTTTTCCTAGTGCATGTCTGGTTATATGAGGATGATTGGATTTTGGAAATAAGTTCAAGGTCATTCAAAGTTCATATCCCTAACTAAAGTGAGCCAGTCATCAGTTGTGGTATTGCCAGTCTGGGTCTGAAACAGAATGTAGTGTAGTGTAGTGTAGTGTGGTGATAGAGTGTAGTGTTAGCAGAATGGCTTTCCTGTCTCCTCCACTAGACTACAGGCTTCTTGTTGGTGGGACTCATCTTAGTCATCTTTTTATTTCTAGGCCTGCTGCACAGTGGGTATTTAATGAGAGTTTGAATGAATGGATGGGTGGATGGATGACTAATAGCTTTATGGCGAGCCTTATTCTGAAAAATGACCTTGTATAGAATTTATAAAAATGATTATATGTGTGGCCACTCTAAAGGTACATATTAGCTTTCTGTTCTGTTCAAGGAGGCCCCTGGCTGTATGGTCATGGTTTATATGTTTGAGTGGATAAGTGTTAGTCGCTCAGTCGTGCCTAACTCTTTGCGACCCCATGGACTGTAGCCCACCAGGCTCCTCTGTCCATGAGATTTTCCAGGCAAGGATACTGGAATGGGTTGCCATTTCCTTAAATTCCTGTCTTATGTTTTCTTTTGGGGAGGGAGTGATGAAGTATAAAAGGATAGCTTTATTGCTTTGCCAGGCAAAGGGAGACGCACCAGGCTTCTGCCTCAAAAACTATGTGTCTCAACCCCAGAGAACTTGATGAGGGTTTTTATAATGATGGATCAAAGGTGTGATTCTTATGTTTTCTTATAGTCACTAAAGTGTAATTGCTCTAGAATCTTAAAAATGTATAAACTGAAAAGTAGAAAATTCGTGTCATAGTAAACTGGCATTGAGGCAGACTTGGGGATTTTGGGGGGATCGTACCTAACTACTGTGTTATCAGGGAAGTTAGTTTCATTGCTTGAATTTTCTCATCTATGAAATGAAGGGATTAGACAACATCTGGAAGACTAACCCTGTGAAATCTATTATTCTATGAAATGATGACTTCCAACCGCTTCTGCTTTGATACTCTAAGCTGTTTACCTTGTCTCTTTCCCCCACCCCCACCCCCAGTTTGAATCTTTCCTTCCTAACTAGCTTTTAGGCCTCTCCTCCATCATGGCATCCCCAGGGGCGTGGTGAGCTGTGTATGTGTATTTCATCTCACTTTGAACTAAGTGTTAATCACCTTGAGACTGCCTTGGTTTTTTCAACAGCTCACCAGGACTGTATCTTTTCTGTGAACCTGATTCTTGTTTAAAATAGTGGTATGCAGGTTTCCAAAAAGTCAATCCAAATTTTGGGGGAAGATTTTGAAGCCTTACTCAAAAGGTTTCTCTTTGTCTGGTAGAATTTCCCAGTGGGAGCGGCCCAGCCGGCAGCACAACGCTCCTTCAGAAACTAATGCCTGTCTCTTTGTCCATTCATCCCTTTTCTTTTAGATTTTAAAGATAGTATGGCAGACAGAATATTGGCCCACCAAGGATCTGTGCCTCAAAATCCTTGAAACATGTGAACTACGTTATGTTGCATGGAAAAAGGACTTTGCAGACCTCTGCCTAGGGCACCCATGTATGCAGGGATGAGGAGTGCTCAAACATTATCAAATATGGTTTAGAAAAGCCTATAAGACTCTTCAGGAAAAAGAATATAAGATATATATGGAAAAGGTTATTTGATGCATAGTTTGGGATAACTAGGAGAACCCTAAAGGAACCCTCTTCCTTGGTGAGGTTTAGGGTGAACAGAGTTTGCAAGTTTGAGTCTGAGCTGAATCGCTGGAAACTAAGGAGGGAATCTGAGTGCCCCACTGATGGTCCCAGGTGCCCTCCCCTGAAACAGCACTTGGCCTGCCTCCTACAAGAATGCTGAGATACTGTTTAAAGGCTGTCAGTTTGAAGAGCACAAAAGTAGCAGTCCATTTGGCAGGCTGTGACACTCAGTCTGATAGTGAAAGTATAACAAAAAAGGTAGAACTGAATCAGTAGGTCAACTTAAAGTAGGGAAGAAGTTCTCCCCAAAGGCACTAAGGAAGACTACTGGAGGATTTATATTTTCTAAACTTGGCTATGAAGGTATAACCAAAAAGACAGAATGAAAGCAGTAACATTTAAAATAGAGACACAGTTCTCTCCGAAGACACTAAGGAAGGCTCAGTGGGGGATGTGTTTTCTAAATTTGGCCCTGAAGGAAATGAAAATGTTATCTTAGTGTAGGGGGCTCATAAACCGTGGGCTGCTAGCTGGTTATTTTTATGAATAAAACTGTATTAGAACACAGCCACACCCCCTCATTTGAATGTTGTTTATGGCCGCTTTTGCACTATAGCGGTGGTTGAATGGTTTCCACAAAGCCTATGTGATCTACAGACTGAAAGCATTTATTGTTTGTGAACCCCTGCCCTCCTTTCCTCCGCAGCAGGTATTTGGTCAGCAGATAAAATGAATCAGCAGTTTCAGAGATGGTTCTCAGTCTGTTGAGGGAATTAACATGAAGATGTTGATGGACTGATGAAATGAGCTTCTCAGTATCTCAGAAGGGCTCCTAAATGTTGGAGTATCTTCTTAATTCAGTCATGTAGCAAAAAATTATTGATGCTCCTCTATGTGTGAATCAGTAGGCTAAGGGTTGGTCATAAAAAAGTTTCTGAGTGTTTTTGTTTCAGTTCTAATTGTTGAGCATTGGTAATCCATGGATATAGGGTAATTCTGTGTCAACCAGAATACTTCATTATTCAGAAAACTGGTCCTTGATCCAGCTAAATATTGTGCACTTAGTTAGATATCGACAAGAGCTATACTAGAAATTTTAATTAACCTTTCAAACTCCCTTTCGATTTCTTCAAGATAATTTAGAGAGCATGGAGAGTCTACTGGGTTCACCCAAAGTAAGAAGTAGTTTAAAGGTGACCCAGAAAGGTGAGCTGGGTCAGGAATGATTCATTGGAGATGGCTTTGTTGTCTTGACTTTCTGGTGGGAAAGAATTTGTGTGGTTATTTTTAGATTTTCTGTTCTCATTTATCAGTCAACTTTGGCAACATTGATTTACCTAACAGACCTAATTTGTAAATAGTGAAATAAGTCCCCAGTAATATTTAGAAACTACTGTCTGCATATACAGCAGGTTGAGGGACGGCGAATATTAGTGACTCGTTCTCCATCCTAAGGCTTCTCATTTAAGAGTTTATAATGAACTTCCGTTTTATAGATTGTTGATTGGTTGACTTTGGTACAGGGCTGGCACAGGTAAATGGAGGGAGGGAGAAAGTGCTACCTAGAAGCAAGTTCAAATGTAAGAGGACCCCCACTGGACTTGGCTTTGAGACTGTCTGCACCCCCTTTGCCTGTCTTCTCAGGTAGCAGAATACAGAATTTTTCCAACAAAGACAGGATTTGTGTCTCTTAGGAGACCAGTCCTTCTCTGCTGGCTACATCAGAAAATACAAGACAGATGTGATTGATGGTGAGGGGTTGGTGACATTTCCATGAACTTGGGACTTAATGAAGCCCTTTATCTCTTATCCCCAACGTAGTTTTTTTTTTCACCTCATCTCCCCAGAATGTATTTGGTTTTAATTTCCTTTGAATGGTAAAGAATAAGTTAATAGATTTTTAAGAACCAACTCAAAAACCCCAACGTCTTAAAAATCCTTTGTGTTTCCTGCCCCTCCCCAAACTTTAATAGCCCCTGGAGTGGGTGTGGAGGTGGCAGGAGTCTTTGTACTTTCTAAACCTGCTGTTTGCAGAAGTGGCTGTTATGACTGCTGCAACATAATTGCTCTTAAAATGCCTCAATAATGAGAAAAAAATCTATTTTTATTTCATAATCTTGATGCTCCTTGGCTTCCATTTTTCAGGCCACTTTAGTAACTTCCGAAAATTAGCCTGACAAATATGGTTTCCCAGCTTGATCAGAGAGCAGCTTTTTGTCATGGGGGTTGGCTGTGTGAGTGGAGGGGAGCTGGGGAGAGATGAATGTGGAGAGGAGGAGCTGTGAGAAGGGCCAAGGAACTTGATTCTTAGGTGGCAGCTGTTTCTGCCTTCACTTGACCGCTTTAAAACATAAAGGCAGAAAGTGTACCTTCTCACACTCCCCCGGGACTGCCTCTGTTTCTCCAGGCTTGGCTGAGAAAGAAAGGAAGCATTTCAAATTCTCTGACTGTTCTTGGTGCCCAGAACTGGTTGTTGGGATGGCCAGTTTGGATCTTGAGCACTGTGGAGGGCCCAGCCACCTTCATATGGAGTTTTCCATGTTTTTATAAGCCCTGTAAGAGGATGTGCTCGGGCTGAGGCTGGATGGACAGGAGCTTATCAGCTTTGAGAGAGAGGTTTTCTCTTGGTATGAGGCTGCACTAGGCAGGTTCTTCCGATTCTCCGATTCTTCAGTTTGACTCTTTGTAGATTCAGCGTCCAGACAAAGCCAGCTCTGTATTTGCCTTGGACAGTTCACTTACCCCTCACTAGACCTTGTGTGGATCTGACTCGGGATGCCCTGGCAGCAGGGACTCCCAGGGAAGACCATCTGCTAACTTCCCTGGTGGCTCAGCTGGTAAAGAACCCACCTGCCAGTGCAGGAAACTCAAGAGACCTGAGTTGGATCCCTGGGTCACGAAGATCTTCTGGAAAGGGAAATGCAACCCGCTCCAGTATTCTTGCCTGGAAAGTTCTATGGACAGAGGAGCATGGCAAGCTACAGTTCATGGGGTCCCAAAGAGTAAGACACAACTGAGCACATATGCACAATCCACCGTCAATTGAATGGTAATTGAATGGTGGTTCCTGGGCATAAAAGCCCCTAACAACTAGATGCAAGCAGAGACCTACCTCGGCTCTTCCCCTAGATGAGAGGCCTCAAGGCACCCAGCCTGCAAATCCCAACTCCCAGTCTCCAGTGGGAATGCAGATGTATTTGTTTGCTTTAAGATAGACATTCTTCGCCCTTGGGATGGAGAATTGCTTGGGGGTGGGGTGGGGCATTCAAAACAAGTTCGTTTTATCTCAGTACAGGCAAAAAGCCCCAAACCACTAAGTAATGAAATTATTCCTTTACTCTTAGGGAGGAACAAAAGAAAGGATTCATTTGTGCTCTACACAGTTACCAGCCAATTCCTACCCTCCTGTGGACTGCAAACTAACTTGGATTTGTTCATGTTATCCTGATCACTGAAATATCAGGCCTTTAGTTTTCTTTTAAATGCTTTAGCTCATTTCAAAATGTTTTTAGGTACAGTCCACCCCCAACCCTGCCCTGGAATTGTAGAGGATCAATTCCAGGACCTCCCATGGATACGAAAATTTGAGGATGCTCAAGCCTGTTATCTAAAATGGCATAGAGTTTGCATATAACCTACATCCATCCTTCTATATATTTTAAATTATCTCTAGATTATTTATAATACCTAATACAGGGTAAAGCTTCCTTGGTGGCTCAGTGGTAAAGAATTTGCCTGCTGTTACAGAAGATGCAGGTCCTATCCCTGGGTAAGGAAGATCCCCTGGAACAGGAAATGGCAACCCACTCCAGTATTCTTGCCTGGGAAATCCCATGGACAGTGGAGTCTGGTGGTCTATAGTCCATGGGGTCACAAATTGCTGGACAAGACTTGGCTACGCAACAACAACACTACTAGGTAAATAGCTGTAAGTACAATGTAAATGCTATGTTTTACTTTTGGAACTTTTCTGGGATTTTTTTCTTTTTTTCTGAATACTTTTGATCCGTGATTGGTTGACTCCACAATGTGGAACCTGTGGCTCCAGAGGGCCAACTGTATTTGGAGGAGACAGCCTAGTAAAAACCTTGTCATGTTTCCCTGGCAATGTGTGATTGTCCCTTCGTTCAGGGTGAAAGATGTCATTAAAATTAAGTCAAGTTGCAGGATGCTGTGTGGTTTAGAATGTCAGTTTTTCATGGTGTGGCTGCTGAAAAGTTTATTGCCTTGTGCCAAAAAAAAGTCATTCTGATTTCATTTTGAAAGTTGAATTTAAAACTCAGAATACACTTTCTTTATAATTATGCTTCTTATTTGGCAACATATGGTGAAAATTTATACGGCCTATCAATGTAAAAGAACAGAGCTGAGGCTCTAGGCTTTTATGGTGATTACATCTACCTGTATGGGGGCTTTATGTGCTTACAATTTGAATCATTTATAGATGCACACTCAACAGAGTTCTAGCATAACTAGTACTGTGAGGTTTTTTGCTGACTAAATGATAGGCAAAGCAATTTTCAACAAATGTCTCCCAGTAGGCTGTCATCACAGAAGCCTTGTAATATTGTTTTTTAACCTTAGCACTGGCAGCTATCCAGAAATTATTGCATTGATACCAAACTGCCTTGCACCAGGCAGTTGTCCTTTTCTCCATGGGAACCCGTGAACACTCAAGTAGGTGCCTGCTCCCCTCTCGAGTCCCCTTGTTTTTTATTTCAGAGAGATCTTTTACCTGTTCTTGTTTAGCTGTAGGTAGCCAGGCACATGGAAGTTTAAAAATATAGCCAAACAATCCTCTGGATTGTGTTATTATGCCTTTAATGCATTCAATTAACATTCAGGGCTTTGTCACCAAATAAATGACGCACATTGGTGGCACAAAGGGAATGAAGGGAAAGGCTTTTGGGGTTCCCCCAACCCTTAGACAGAGTCAGATCAGCCTTCCTTTTTCTTACTTCTCTCCCAGCTCTTTGCTTTTCACTTTCTTTCAGAACCTCTCGTAAACGGATTTTGGGAATTGGCAGATCCTGATTCTGTGTCTGGGGGAAGGATTTTGAGACTTCTTTGGAAGGACTGAATGAGACATACATTCTGCAGTTTCCCTGCATAGGAGGTGGAGCAGAGGGTGGGATCCAGGTGGCAATCTTCAGGTCTCTGCCGAAAAGGAGCCCCCAGTGGGAGGAAACGATAGCTCCCCACCCTGACTTCCTGTCTGGGAGCCCTGGCTCCAGTGCACCTGACCTCCTGGGAGCTCACTGCTCTTGAACCTCAGTAAGTGGGGTGCGCTGCTTAGCTCTTCTGTCTAGGTTGAGAGAAGTACAGTCTGGGGATGATTCGGTTCTAGGAGTTTGATTTCAAACACCCATGAAGTTTGGGGTACACCCACTGTGTGTCGTGGTGGGTGCTGGGAACCTCACAGAGAATAAACGATTCTTCTTTTATTCCATGGGAGCCTGCCGTTGTGTTTGCATGCTCTATCGGCTCTGGGCCTGACTTCCGATTGCTCCCCTCAGCTGCATCCCAATAACAAAATGTGAGCCTTCCCCAGCTCTGGTTTCTCTGTCTGCCTTGCCTGGGGGCTCTCATCAGGTTTGAAATGCCTCCCTGGGGAGCGTTTGTCTCCTAGAAAGCCTATGCCCACCTTCACCTTCTTCAGGAAAAGAGTTCTTTAAAAAAAACAAAACCTCTAGCCTAGTGCATTTGCCTTGATCTTCTAAAATGATGAGTGCTATAAGTGGAGAAATAGATAACTATTATATATCCCTGGTTTTCAAAGAAAATTCTGTCTTTGGCTTGGAAAGAAAGCATTGTACTGGATAAGACTGGAACTGTAAACTGTAATAGAAAATCAGACTCAAAGCGTTGAATATAATTGGGGAAGTCAATGGTTTTCAACCTACTTTATCTATTTCTCTTGCCTAAGAGATGTTTCACTCAAGAAGTATCCATGAACGGCTGTATGAATGAATTTCAGAACCTGTTTATGTAATAATTCTGCTGCACTTGATACTTGAAGAGAATAAAACTTAAGATAGTTAATGTATCTAGTTGCAGATGTAAATGTTGCCCCAAAGGATAAAACAGGCTCAGGGTGTATCCGGAGTAGGGGTGGGAGTGTGTGGCGGAAGGACAGAGGGACAAAGCATTCTGAGACAAAGCAGAAGATGAACGTGTAGATGAACACAGCAGAGAGCTCAGTGGAGCTGAGGGGAGTGTTAGTCCTTTGGTAAACAAGATGTGTTGGTCAAGAATGGTCCTTGGAGGAAATGTTTCTTGAGCTAGGATTTGGAGGAACAGAAGTATTGTGTGCCAGTTGCCCCCTGAGACCCTCCACCTCAAGCATTTGCCCTCTTCTGGGGGGAAGGACGTTTATTCCACCTTTAAATCAGGGAAGAGGCAGAACCACATCTCTGCCTGCAGGTGGACTCATTAACTGGCCCAGGGGGCATGCTTTGGTGCCTTAAAAATGCCCAATTGCCAGTCCATCTATCTTTTCCTTATAATTCTAGTAATATACGTGTTGCTTGTTCAGTCATGTCCAATTCTGTGCGACCCCTGGGACTGTAGCCCGCCAGGCTCCTCTGTCCATGGGGATTCTCCAGGCAAGAATATTGGGGTGGGTGGCCATGCCCTCCTTCAGGGGATCTCCCGACCCAGGGATCGAACCCACGTCTCTTGCATTGCAGGTGGATTTTTGCTGTCTGAGCCACCAGGGAAGCCGTAAATTAATGCCTCTGAATTGTACACACCTAAGTGATTACAATGGTCAATTTTATGTTAGGTATGCCTAACGTTTCAACCATTTTTGTGTGTACAGTTCAGAGGTGTTAAACCACTTCCACTGCTGTGCAACCATCACCACTGGGCATCTCTAGCACTTTTCACGTTCCCAGGTTGAAACCCTGTACCCCTTCTACAATAGCTCCTCTTTCTCCCCTACCCTCGCCCTTGAGAGCCTGCCTTCTGCTGTCTCCGTGCATTTGACGATTCTAGATGCCTCATGGAAGGGAAGTCATACCACATTTGCCATTTTGTGCCTGGCTCACTTCATTGTTGTCTACTTTTTGGAGACTGGTTTATCATAACCAAGAGACTATGTAACAGGTATTTGTTCTCAACTTCAGCTCCTATGGGCATATTTTCATATGACTGGATCCCTCCCTCTGCAGATTTTTGGCTTAAATGGTGTTGCCTCAAAGGGGCCCCTCACCCCACCCATCCTAAGAGGTTCTACTTCCCCGTCTTGGTCCCTGAATTCTCCTTGTTGCCCTGTGCTGTGTGCTAGGGCTTTCCAGGTGGTGCTGGAGGTAAAGAACCCACCCATAAATGCAGGAGACATAAGAAATGCGGGTTTGATCCCTGGGTCAGAAAGATCCCCTGAAGGAGGGCGTGGCAACCCGCTCCAGTATTCTTGCCTGGAGAATCTCATGGACAGAGAAGCCTGGTGGGCTACAGTCCATAGGGTTGCAAAGAGCATCCTATCTTTATTTTTTAATTAATTAATTTATTTTAATTGGAGTCTAATTACTTTACAATATTGTGGTGGTCTTTGCCATGCCTTGACATGAATCAGCCATGGGTGTACATGTGTCCCCCATCTTGAACCCCCCCTCCCACCTCTCTCCTTATCTCATCCCTCTGGGTTGTCCCAGTGCACTGAAGAGCATCCTGTCTTAAGATCCCTTCCCCCCTTCGTGGCCCCTGTATTCTGCTTGTTGCTCCAGTTTTTCCTGTCTGCCTGAATTATGTATAGGTCTATGGTTTCCTCCTCGTTGTCTGAGAGCTCCACCAGCTTAGAAGATCTGAGAGGGCTGGGGCGTCTGGGCATCTAGAGGTCTATCTGGATACCTAGTGTTTACTTATCACATGGTAAGTGCTCAGTAAACATTGTAGTGTAGGGTAGTGGACGGAGGGTGAAGGAAGGCATCTGGCTCTAGCCTTGGCTGTGACCCCTCATGAGGTCATACATGTGGCTGTGTTTTGAGCGCTTCCAAGATAAATGCTAACTATTCTCATTAGAGTCTGCCCAACCTTCACCGAGAGTTTCCAGCACAAGCACTTGGATTTCAGACTGCTCCTTTTCCTAGTGCTATAAGATTGTGAACTGCTGTGCTCTAGCCCTTCCATGGGTTATACTCGGAGAAGGTAAACGTATTTCAATACCCACCTAAATAAAACACAATTCATAGTGAAAACATTTCTTCTACAGAAAAGTCAATCCCCACCTTCCTGTGCCTGATAAAACGATAAAATGCCTTATGGCTGAGCTTCTTCACTGGATTATTCAAGCCACTAACTCTTAGATTATTATGCTAATTAGACTTTATTAATATTAAAAATAAGATAGCAGTTTTCAGGCCTGAGAATTCGAATATAACTCTTTGAAGAAGGCTAGGAAGTGTCAGAGGGCCCTCACGGAGCACCTAGTTCAATTGACTCACTATGTGAAGGAGAAACTGCAGGAGGGTGACTCAGGGGACACCCAGAGTTCTCCAGAAATGCTGGCTGAGCAAACACTGGAACAGTGTTCTGAGAAAACAATGTGGAAATACTAAATACTCACAGAATATTTGCATTCAGGAAGAGTTAAGTCTTTTTCTAGAATACTTGGTACTTTTTAAAACAAATATAAGTATTGCCCTCACTTCACTGCCTTGAAAACCTCCTCTTCTACTGAAGTGCGATGCTTTAAATAGCAGTTATCTGAAGGCACCTGCGAAAATCCTCAAGGTACCTGTACGCTGAGTTCTCACGTTCAAGTTCCCAGGAACGTTACTGGTTCTTGAGAAAGAGCAGAGATGTGACCCTGTGTGAACAGGTCCTCTCTAGTTTTGGGGAGTAACAGCTTGAAGGGACATTAGCTGGAGCCTGGCTGGTGAGTGGAAAAAGCGCTTGATGTTTGCTTAAAGCTCACACGGACTTGAGACATGAACTGCGGTTAATATTGTTCTGTTTCTTTGAGGGAAAAAGTCATATTCCTTATAAATATCATACTTTCATTTGCTGGGAAAATCTCATTTCTTTTATGTTCTGTTCACCTGAAATGCAAATAGGAGTTTGCTTGCGATTAATTAAGCGGATGATAGATGGCACTTAAAATGAACATTCAGCATTTTCCCCCGTCTGTATACAGAGTGCAGAGATAATTGGATGGGAAACAATATGGCATTTAAGTGTGCTTTTTTAAAGAGCCTCCCCCTTTGACTTACACAGATAAAGAGTCTGGCCTTTCAGGATTGTGTAGTGGCACTGGCATACGTGTGAACCAATCAGCTGGGCCACATGCCCTCATTCTGTAAGTGTCCTGCTCACTTGGCTGTTGGCAAGACCTTGCTTAGTGGCGCATCAGTAATTAGGAACTGCCACCACCTCTGCGGGAAGTGATGTGGCTCTTTTTCCTCTTGTCATTTGGTTCCTCGGAGGAGGTATGGGGGAGTCACGTTTCATCACTGGTAGGATGCAAACCTGTTTGGAAATGACGAGGTGGTCTGGAACTGTTTTAACTGCACTTGAACCCTCGGCAGTGTCGCTCTTTCCTGGGACTGTCACTGGGCCGCCGCTGCTGCCACTCCAGTTAGCACTGAGGCTTCCGTGCGATCCTGTGCTGGGGGCCTGATCAAACCACAGAATGGGTACTGCTGGCTGACCCAGCGTCCTAGGGCCCTGAGAAGAAATTCCCTGTGGTCCTTTCTCCATCACACCCCCAAAAAAGAATAAAGTAAAATACATTTAAAAGGTTCAAAACAAGTGGCATTGACATATATACATTGCTGCTGCTGCTAAGTTGCTTCAGTCGTGTCTGACTCTGTGCAACCCCACAGATGGCAGCCCACCAGGCTCCGCCGTCCCTGGGATTCTCCAGGCAAGAACACTAGAGTGGGTTGCCATTTCCTTCTCCAATGCATGAAAGTGGAAAGTGAAAGTGAAGTCGCTTAGTCATGCCTGACTCTCAGCGACCCCATGGACTGTCGTCTACCAGGCTCCTCTGTCCATGGGATTTTCCAGGCAAGAGTACTGGAGTGGATTGCCATATACGCTACCATGTGTAAAATAGTTAGCTAGTGGGAAGCGGCTGTATAGCACAGGGAGCTCAGCTCGATGCTCTGTGATGACCTAGAGGGATGGGTTGGAGGGGTGAGATGGCGAGGTGGGAAGGAGGCCCAAGAAGAAGGGGATATATGTATACATTACAGCTGATTCAGTTCCTTATAAAGAGGAAACTAAAACGACATTGTAAGCCAACTCTGTGTGCCCAGTAGCATCCACCTCTTTGCAACCCCATGAACTGTAGCCCGCCAGCCTCTTCTGTCCGTGGAATTCTCCAGGCAAGAAGAGTGGAGTGGGTTGCCATTCCCTTCTCTGAGGGATCTTTCTGACCCAGAGATTGAACCCGAGTCTCCTGCATCTCCTGCATTAGCAGGACGATTCTTTACCACTAAGCCACCTGGGAAGTCCTCCTCCAAATAATGAAGTTCATGAAAAAATAATAAAAGGCCCTAAACTGCAGCTTTCTTGATGGTACAGAGTTCATGCCTAGATATCAACTAGGGGAATCTAGTCCTATAGGACATTGTGAAAGGTACAATAATATCTATAGTTTAAAAAGTAACAATAACAATGGTACCCAGCCTTTATTGTCCAGCTAGCATTCAGCAGACTCTGAGAAGAGAATGTGTGTGCGAATGATTCCTTAAGGAAGAACTGCCTGAGAAAACTGGGAAGGGAGCAAGGGAGGCAGGGCAGAGAAGTGGGAGAAGCCAGGGCAGATTTGGATGAAGGCCTTTTGACATGTGGGCTCCTGGTGAAAGGGGTGTCCCGCCAAATAAGCTCACCACATGGATCCTGGCTCCAAGGCGAAGATGCCTCCAGTTCATCGGCCAGGGCTCTGGTTAAACAGCCAAGACCCCAGGGTGTAACTGATGTGGCCAGTTTTCCCTGAGCCTCCTGCTTTGAGAACTCAATCCTGCCGCCTGCCATGGCAGGGAAGAGGCACCGAGGGGGCCTCGTGTCTCTGCTGTGACCTCTGAGAAGACGTTTCAATTAGTCCTGGGGCAGCCAGCCAGGGAGCCCGGCTACAGTGCCACTTCCCTTTGGAGGTCAGGGCCTTGTGAGAGAGCAGCCTTCTCTGGTGGCCAAAAGTCACCCTAGCCTGTCTGGCGATTGGTTTGGGGCTGTACCCAGAAGCTGCAGGTCCCTGCCAGGCCCAATAAAGGAACACATTGTTCCTCTGGGGAAATGCTGTCATTTGTCATTAGCTTGGTGAGTTGAGGGCATATTTGAAAACTAGGGGAGGTGATGAATGCTGGCAAGAGGGCCTAGAGAGAAGGAGCCCGCCTGCCCCGTCTTCCTCTAAGCTGGGTAACTTCTCATTCTTCTAGCTGCTCAGCTGTGTCCGACTCTTTGCAACCACATGGACTATATAGTCTATAGAATTCTCCAGGCCAGAATATTGGAGTGTGTAGCCTTTCCAAAACCTCTCCTCTAACAGCCAGTCAGGAGGTCCTGGCAGCTTATGCTTTTGAGGGCTCCCCTGGTTGTCTGGGGCCTTTGGAGGGCATCTCATTGCTTGACTGGAGATAGGACAACCTGGTTAATAGAAAGTCAGGAAAGCTTCCCCTCTGGGTCTGTCTTTACAGGATATGGAAATCATAGAATCTGTTACAAGTGTGCATTTCATGAGTAGTTGGGCTTAGGCAAAAGCAGGTGACTTTCTTAGAAGGCTTGCCGGTGTGGTGGGCACCACACCTTGTGAAAATGATCCATGCAACCTCAGGAAGCACTTTCTGCAGCCGGTGCCCTGGGATGCTTCTGAGCCCCAGCCCAGGCAGTGACGCTCACACCAGTGAACTTCCCAGGGGAGGCAGTGGTGTGACGTGAAGAACATTGGTCTAGTGATCTGGAAGTCTGTCCCGGATCCTGATTGTGAAATCAAAGCATGTCCCTGGAGATGTTGAGATGGAGAAAACACTCTCTCACCCTTCAGGGATCTCAAGCAGAAACTGGATCTACAGGTGGGCAGTGATGTTCAGATCAGCCCTGATGAGTCACCAAACACAGAGCAGCCTGGCACCAAAATGCCTAGTCAAGGGCATCAGCCCTTGTTGCCTTTCTCTGAATGAGGGACCCAGTGAAATCGAGAAGGAGTAGGTGAATGAGCAAAGGAAGAAACGGGGACAGGGTGAAAAGAAGAGGGAGGACCATGAACTGGACATCTCTTCCCAGCCTGAGGAGCCCTCGGCCTTTCCCAGAGTGGAGAAGGATGGGAAAGGGAAGAACTGCTAGTGTCTTCCTCTTCCTGCTTCTCATGCTTTTGCCAGTTGATGGCATATGAGCATCTTGCCCTCCTTCCACTGGGTTCAGCCCACTTGGTGCTGAAAGTGGGGGTGAAATAGATGACTTCAGACCCACCAGTATTCAAATCCAGCCTCTTGATCTTGAGTAAGTTAACCTCTCTAAGCGTGAGACCCTCCATGAAATGGGTATAATAAAGGGCACCTCGCGGGCTGTTGAGACAATTTCATAACATAATGCATTTAAAACCCTTAGTAGACAGTGGTATGGGACACACGCTGCAGGCAGTGAGTACGAGCTGTTAGAATGAGGAGGGACCAGTTGGGGTGCTCTCTGAATGGTGGGTGACCTTCCGGTGTGAGGCGGTGTTCTTGCCCACTTGGCTTTATATGATCTGAGGGGATCAATCAGCATTGGACCCCAGTCCCAGGGAGCAAAGCTGCTTCCTCATCTTTCCGGAATGTACTGATGAGATGGTATTGAAATAGTGAAAGAAAGAAAATTGACCAACAAATGCCATACTTGTTCTCTCAGAGGAAAAGAATACATTTTTTTCTCCCTTTAATACTCGAGACTTGGGAAAGTCAGGAAGTAAAGAACAATGAAGAGGAAAAAGTGTGTCCAGACAGATACCTGGGGAGGCCCTTGGGCTTCCCTGGTGGCTCAGATGGTAAAGCGTCTGCCTACAACACGGGAGACCCGAGTTTGATCCCTGGGTCGGGATGATCCCCTGGAGAAGGAAATGGCAACCCACTCCAGTGTTCTTGCCTGGAGAATCCCATGGATGGAGGAGCCTGGTGGGCTACAGTCCATGGGGTCACAAAGAGTCAGACACAACTCAACGACTTCACTTTCACTTTCTTTTTGGGGGGGTGACCTTGATTCTGATGGATAAACTGCCCCGTGCTGTCATCAGAAACTTCTGGGCTACTTTAGGCTGGAAGTGTGGGGGAACCAGGGTCTCAAGATTCTTGTGAAGAGTCTTCTTGGTGGGCTCAGCCCTTGGTGAGACTTGAAGGTGGAGGTCATTGCCCAAGTGACAACAGCCGTCAGTCCTAGACTTGGCTTACTGCCTGCAGTGCTCCAAGCCCAAGCCTGGACAGCTCTCACAACTGGCAAAGTGGTAGCGAAAGCCCTTTGCGTGTCTTTCCGTCTGTGGTACGTGAGAATGGTATGAGTGGGGTTTTCTAGTGTCCCACAAGTTGGACAGGAGACAAATGGTGGTTTGTTGGCTCCTGAGTCACTGAGTCACGGAGCTGCTGCTGGATCATCTCCAGTTCAGAAGATGGGGAACGGCTTGATCTGCTTTGATACTGGCCTTAGCCTCTAGGGTGTTCCCTGAATGTCGCGCGGTGACTGCTGCTGGCCGCAGAGGTGAGAGCGCCGCAGATCCGCTTACTCAGCAACTTTGAGAAGTGCTTTTTAAATTAGGCTTTGACTTCTGGGGGTTGGGGGGCAGGGGAGTGATTACAAACAGAATGATGTTCAGTCCAAAACTCTGCCACTTAAAACACATTTGCTTTTAAGTGAACATATAAGATGTGTTCTGTTCCTGTGGTTCCTAAATGAAATTCAGAGCCAGAAAGAAAATTCTTGTGTTACTATTAATATCATCATTTGGTCAGTTAGTCATCCTCCCTGATTTATGGAAGACAGTTATCACTACATTGTCAAAGGGGCAGCATCAGCCCTTTTGGTTTATCTAGGTTTATCCAGCTTTGGTATATCTAGGTTTCCCCCCTTCCTTTCTCATCGGTGCCCTCCTCCCCACCCCCGACCTCCACTCATATGTTTAGTCTGTGTTCTTGAATATGTGTGTTCATGAATATATGTGTATCCATGAAAAGGATACTTTTATGTGCTCATTTTTCAAAAAGCAGAAATGATATTGCACTTCAGATCTTGTTAAGTTTCTTATATTTCCACACAAAACTCTTTTTACAGATCAACTCGTGGTTTTGGAAGGAGAGCGAGTTCATAACTTCTTCTGCAGGAGCCTTTTAATAAATTCTTGGAGGGACTTTCTTGATGGTCCAGTGGTTAAGACCTTGCCTTCCAACACAGGGAGCTTGCAAATTCGATCCCTGGTCAAGGAGCTAAGCTCTCACATGCCTTGCGACCGAAACACTAAAGCATAGAAGCGATATTGTAAAAATTCAATAAATGTATGTTAAAAATGGTCTGTATCAAAACAGTCTTTAATAAGATAGTAAATGCTTGGAAAAATTGTGCTATTATGGCTATTTTGCAAATAACTAAGCTGAGACTTCTAGCTTGAGAACATATGTGAAGGTGTACAGCAAAGCTTCCCAGATGGTTGTAGTGGTGAAGAACCTACTTTCCAGTGCAGGAGATGAAAGAGATGTAGGTTCAGTCCCTGAGTTGGGAAGATCCCCCGGAGGAGGGCATGGCAACCCATCCCGGTATTCTTGCATGGAAAATTGTATGGACAGAGGAGCCTGGTGGGCTGTGGTCCATAAGGTCGCAAAGAGTCAAACACGACCAAAACGACTTAGCACACGAACACAGCAGAGCTAGGCCTCGCTTCTAACTCCTGTTCTGTGCTCTTTCCACCACTGTGTCAGTGACCTCAGTTTTTAAAACCTCTTGGTGACTTGAGCCTATTAAAGGGTCTGGTCATGGTCATCTTGTTGATTACATCCTTATCAAGCCCTTGGACAGAACCTGAGCACCCAGGCTTTTGGCCTTTCCCTTCCTGTGTCTCACAAAGGCTGTACTCACAGACCACTTCTACCCATGTTTTCTGCTCTTTGCTACTCAACAGGAGCGGGCAGTGCCCCCTCTACTCTAGTGCAAAGGTAGTATTCCCAGCACGTGATTATTCCTATGGGCATAAGAATAATAGTGTCTTTGTTTCTAGGTTCTCACAAATGGAGTCCAGTGGGCTTGTTTCAGTTCATTATTACCATCCACCTCAAGAGCTTCATCAAAATCGTCTCTCTACCAGGAAATACTTTACTTATGGATGACAGCAGTTGTGTGTGATGATTTAGAAGGGAGGAAAAGATTGGGCTTCTGGACCCAAGGCTTTTCCTGATTAGAATTGTGGATCTGTGAAAGGCTTATAAACACTTCAGAAATGGAAAAAAGATCTCAGAAGAGGGATGCTTTTTCTAAAGAGACTACAGACGCAGTTTACAGACGAGTCTAGAAAGAATATTATTTGAAGAGGGTGGTGATGGAGCTATGGAAGCTGAGAAGGGATGAAGCTTTTAATTGGAACAAAAAAGTTTCAATTCCAGAATTCAAAACCGAAAACAGAGCTTAGCATCCTTAAAAGAAGATAAAAAGGAGGGGAAAAGCAGGTAGAAAGAGGCCAATGTCTGTCTGTTGTTGGGGATAGAAACTAGAAAGTAAGGATGAGGGATAGGCACACCTTGGAAATACTGCAGGTTTGGTTCCAGACAACCATAATAAAGCAGGTATTGCGATAAAGTGAGTCACACAGTTTTTGGTTTTCCAGGGCATATAAAGGTTATGTTTATACTATAAACATATATGTATACTATACTAGTCTGCTAGGTGTACAATAGCATTAGATCGCTAAAAAGAGTACATACCTGAATTCAAAATACTTTATTGCTAAAAACCATCATCTAACCATCATCTGGGCTTCCCTGGTGGCTCAGTGGTAAAGAATCTGCCTACCAATCCAGAGACTCGGGTTTGATCCCTGGGCCGGGAAGATCTCCTAGAGAAGGAAGTGGCAGCCCTGGGCCGGGAAGATCTCCTAGAGAAGGAAATGGCAACCCACTCCAGTTTTCTTGCCTGGGAAATCCCATGGATGGAGGAGCTTGGCAGACAAAAGAGGTGAACGTGACTTACTGACGAAACAGCAGCAATGACCATCATCTGGTCACAGATCATGGTAACAAAGATAATAATAATGGAAAAGCTTGCAATACAGCGGGAATTACTGAACTATGACACAGACGGAACAAACGCTCTTGGAAAAAATGGCACCAGTAATCTTGGTAGACATGAAGTTGCCACAACTGTCAGATTTGCAAAAAATGCAATGTCTGTGAAGCACGATAAAGCAAAGTGCAATCAAATAAATGAGATCTGCTTGTAATTAGTTTTGTTGGGAGGAAAAGTTAAGAAGTTAGTGACAAAATTTGTAGTGACTGAATATTGACTGAAAGTTGATACATAACTTTAATTATATCTTTCTGTTATTTGTTACTCTATTATTATAACTTACCTTATTATTTAGCAACTGAATAATGAGAGAGAGCATTGATATTGATGAAGACCTTCAAGCTGAAATATTTATCACAGGCCCCAACTTTCTTGGAATATGTGTCAGGGAGCATAGATTCACAAAAGGAAATTTCATATTTGTGAGGACAGTATAAGTATTTGGCTTTTATTTATGTTCTCACACGCTACACAAATAGGTTTTCTGTCCAGTGTGCTGGAATTTATGCTGCCAAGTCTTATTACAATATTGTAAATTGAACTATGTATGATTTTTTTCCTTTGGAAATAGCATTATTTTCCTGCCTGTTCACCTCAGCCAAGCACTTTAAAAACCTTTGAGTCAAAAAGGTGTTGTCTGAATTAATTCTGTATTTGTTCAGGAAGAAATATTTGCTGAGTGGCATGAGTGGGAATAATGATTATTAGGGAATTGAATTCGTTTGACAAATTGTGGATTGCCAGCGTTACAGGAGTCAGGAAATAACATGTCTCCTTTGCAAGGTCGGCGTGGTGGGTGACCTCAAGTCTGGCGCACAGTGCACAGGGCCAGCTTCTCTGGGCCAACGACTCCTGAATTCTAGACTCTGCCCCTTGCTCTTCTGTTCCAGTAAAACATGCGTCTCTCTAGAGTACTTGCTCACTTCCAAACCCTTGTGACTCTTCAGAGCCTTCCAGGACGGGTGAGTCTTCTCCTGCTGCCTCGGGCAGGCAGCCTTTGCTCTATGATGAGCATAGGACACGGTCCAGCCTTCTCTCCCCCTGACTCTCCCGCTGTCCCCAACACTCCGGCCGAGCGAGTTTATTCAGGATCCCTCAGCACTTTCTGCACTCTCTTTCTGAGCCTTTTTCTGCCTGGAGTAGCCTGTTCCTGGCCCTCTCTTTCTGTCTGAATCCCACTCCTTATTCCAGGCCCACCCCGTGCCTCTTCATCTCAGACCATTCTCTCAAACCTCTGGCCCCAAAGGGCTGGCTGTGTCTTGCGTCTCTGGAGGCCAGTTCTGGTGTCTGCACGAGTGAAGGACCGTGTATTGCGATGGCCAAGGGATGGGTTCAAATGCCAGCTCAGCCACCTATCACCCATGTAACCAGGGCTGGTCACTTAACTTCCATGCCTCAGTTTCCTCATTGGTAAGATGGTGATGAAAGTATTTACCTCATAGGGTTGTTGTTGTTTTTTTTTTTTAAATTTTAAAATGTACTTATTTTTAACTGAAGGATAATTGCTTTACAGTATTGTGTTGGTTTATACCAAACATCAGTGTGAATCAGCCAAAGGTATACATGTGTCCCCTCCCTCCTGAACCTCCTTTTTACCTCCCTCCCCATCCCATCCCTCTAGGTTGTTACGGAACCCTGGTTTCAGTTCCCTGTGTCATACAGCAAATTCTCATTGCCTATCTGTTTTACATGTGGTAATGTCCTATAGGGTTTTAATGAAGAGTTAAGTAGTTACTCTTTATAAACTTAGATCAGTACCTGATATATCCTAGGCTTAATATGTTAAATAGCATCCTGAGAGTATAGCCATTTGATACTGAGGGCCTTGTTGGTTAGGTTGGGCTTGCAGTTGGTCTTCTCATCTGGACTGTCATCTTAGGGGCCAGCCAACCCCATGCTTCCGTGTGGCTCCCTCTGCATCTAACACTGTATAACACATCAGCATGGTTAAGGAAGGAAACAGATAAGAGCTGGGCCTGGCTGGGAAGAGCTTTGGCTCTTGCAAACAGAGGTGTTCTCCTTATATACAGAGTGTTCCAGTGCATACAAGGGCTTCAAAGGTTGGACTTGAAACTCCTCTTAGTGACCCCAAGGATGACCCCTTGGGGGAAGGGCCCTAGATGAGCACAGGGGAGAAGGGGGAAGGCACAGGGTGGTGCTTCTCTGTTTGTGCACCTCTGTTCCTTTGGGACAGTGTTTCTTTGGTTCCACTCAAGGTTCCCTTGGTTTGAGTATATTTACTGACTAGCCATCAAAGGTCCATATAGAAGCTATGGTTTTTCCAGTAGTCATGTACAGATGTGAGAGTTGGGCCATAAAGAAGGCTGAACACCAAAGAGTTAATGCTTTCAAACTGTGGTGCTAGAGATGACTCTTGAGTCCCTTGGACTACAAGGAGATCAAACCAGTCAATCCTAAAGGAAATCAGTCCTAAATATTCATTGGAAGGACTGACGCTGAAGCTGAAGCTCCAGTACTTTGGCTGTCTGATGCAAAGAGCTGACTCACTAGAAAAGACCCTGATACTGGGAAAGATTGAGGGTAGGAAGAGAAGGGGGCAAAAGAAGATGAGGTGATTGGATGGCATCATCAACACAATGAACATGAATTTTTGCAGACCCTGGGAGATAGTGAAGGACAGGGAAGCCTGGCATGCTGCAGTCCATGGGGTTGCAGAGTTGGTCACTACTTAGCAACTGAACAGCATCAACTGACTTCAGCAAAGACATATACCATGAAAGACCTTGATCAGATCACAGACGGTAATTAATCCCAGCCCTCTTCTGGGTGTCCAGTGCCCATGGTTTCTCCCTCTTTTAGAACTTGGTACAGTTACTCATCGGTTATGGATGTGTCTCCTGCACCCAATTTTGAAACCTTTCAGGTTGCTTCTCCAAACTGCTAAAATGAAGCGGTGAAGTTGTTGAGTGCATTCCTACATGGGAACGAACTCACAGAACAGTGTAAATCTGCCTGTCTTAAGAAGCCTGACATCTGGCTAAATGACAATTAAATAATAATAAATCAAGAAGTAGTTAATTCTGTATGAGTTTTGATCGGGGAGAGAGAGCACCTATCCCACCACACACACACCTTGTGGGCTGAAGTGCTCCAGGGGAAGGCTCCTGGTGCTGTGAAGATCGTCATGTTTATAATTCAGCTTTATTTGAAAAATAAATTTACCAGTTGGGAATAAGCCAAGCCCCGACAAAATCTATATGCAGTTCAAGGAACACTGCAGGCAGAACTGTCCCTGCTTTTGAAAGTGTGCATTTTATAAGTCTAATGTGCATACTTTATTGGAAGAAATGCCAAAGTGCACATTTTGAGAATGCAGTTGTAGCAGTAGCTGTTGGACCTGTTGTTAGTGGATATGGTAGAATGGGCTTAGACTGGGGTCTCATGGCCGCTCTGATCTTGGGCTCCTTGGTGGAGACTGTTTCATGGTAGCTCAAGAATTGGGAGGACTGATCCTGAAGCTGGAGCTCAAACTCCAATACTTTGGCTACCTAATGCAAAGAACCAGACTCACTGGAAAAGACCGAGGTGCTGGGAAAGATTGAGGGCAGGAGAAAAAGGGGGTGACAGAGGATGAGATGGTTAAATAGCATCATCGACTCAGTGGAAATGGTTTGAGAAAATTCCCGGAGATAGTGAAGGACAGGCAAGCCTGGTGTGCTGCAGTCTATGGGGTCACAAAGAGTGGGACACGACTTAGCAATTGAACAACAAAAACAGGAGTTGAGACATTTGGCTTTGTCCTCGGTGCTCCCAAATACACAGGTGTGTGTACTTATTTGTCAAGAGGAATAAATAGGAAGGGGTGAGTAGAGATGTTTAATATTTATAGTGATCTGACACAGATGTTCAGGAAGCAGTTTTATTGTTCCTTGTCCGTGTGATACATTTTCCACACTAAAGTACCATCTCGGTGGTGGTGCCTCATGTTCCTGTGGAGATCGGGAGTGAATGCTTGCGCCCCCCAACCCCACCCCACCCCCCGCTTTTCTGCATAGTCTCTGCCCTCCTGGTTGCAATCACCCACCTGTATTCTGATACCTGCCAACTGGCCCAGGTCTTCCTCCCAAGCTCCAGATCCCTATTTCTGATGCTTCTCCCTCAGCCTCCTCTGCCTCATCAATGCCCCAGGCCCAGGCCTGCTTGCTTCCTGTGTTTCCTATCAGAAACACTGTCAGCCCTGAGCCTGGACTCGGCCTGTTTCTTCCTGTTCTTCCCCTCTCCGCACACCACGTGGATATTCCTTAGGATCCGGGATTCTACCTTTTGGGTCAATTTCGAGTCCTCCTCGTTGGTCCCATTCCTGTATCTCCTCTCTTAGCCCAGGCCCTAGTTATTTTGCCTGGCCCATCACACATGCCTCTTGATGGCCATGCTCTCTCTGTCCTCCACACTGTCACTGTGGTCACCGTCATCACACACAGATATGCCCCTAGAATTGTCTAGTTCCAGAAACCTGGGTGACTCCTTATTGCTGGAGGAGGAAGATTTCGTTTCTTATAAGCCTTTGATATTCTTCACAGTCACGGCTCCGTGTTCCTTTACACCTCAGCTTCTCTAGCAATAGAGAACTATTTTCAGTGACTTTTGCCTTTCCCAGACAAGCCAGATTTGGTACAACCTCTGCGTTTTGATCATGCTGTCTGTTGGTCCCTGTCTTGTTTGCTTCAAGAATGACTGCTCAGCCTTCAAGCCTCAGCTCAGAAGTCTCTTCTCTGTAAAGCTCTGTACACAGACCCCAGCTCTACGTCATCACCTGCCATACTGCCTGGCACTCCTGCTTGTCTGTTGGTGTGTTAGTAGAAGGTAACCTCTTGAGTGCTGATACTGAATCTTATCTTTATATCTCTAGAATCAGTCCGTGGGAGGCTTGATATCACTGGTGCAGGGACGGTTTGAAGGATAGAAGGAGGGATAGCTGGATAGATGGAAGGATGGAAGGAAGGAGAGTTAGGGAAGACAGGAGGGAAGGGAAAAGGGGGAAAGGTGGAAGAAAGGAATGAATACATCCCGTTTGGATTCCTGTTCTCCAAGCAGGCACTTCTGTCTCGTCTGCCTGATGCCTGAGGATGTCATGTACTTCTTGTTTCCTGCTCCATGTCTAACCAGGAGCACTGGCACATAGTAGGCTCTTAGTGTTTACCTATGGATGTGTTTATGGAAAATGTGCTTTAAAACTCTTGGGCTATGAAAAAGAAAAGAAACGCTGTTTGGTAGGTTTTTTCTACTTATAAATGGAAGATTTTGTTTGTCGTCTTTTTAAAAAGTGCATTTGCTGGGTTACTTGTGGTGGAAACAGTCTGCCTGCATCAGAATTAGTAGCCCCTATATTTTTTAAAGCTTCCACTTCAGAAAAAGCTAAAGGAAGGGCATTTGGTAACCAGCTGGGAACTCCATCTCCCATGCAGGCCTGCTTTTTAACTTAATGCTTAGGCCCTGCAAAGTTGAAATGGCCAGGTCCCTTTGGAAAATAAGGCAATGAACTTAACAAAAGGAGAAAATCAAGATTTCCATTTTCTCCTGAACATGGAAAGCAGTGTAACTAAATTCTTTGTTTCCTTTATTACCGTATTGATGGTTACATTTTGTAACTATGGTAAAATGGAGCAGGCCCCTGGTGAGGGATGCAGGGTAAGCAGTGCCCCATAAATATAGGGACCCTGAGGATGGGAAATGTCTGTGCAGTTACCTTTACTGATTTTTCTGAAGCTCATAATTTAGCCCACAAAGTCAAGCTAAGCAAGGAAATCCTAAGATGGGGTTTCCCAGCAAGGATTGTAATGAGCGTAAAATCAACTCGCATTCATCTCGCCCTTTAATGATCTGTGCATGGTAATCTAACATTGCATTTTTTTTCCCTTCTCTGTCCTTGGTGGAAGGCAGCCTGCTGGGCTCTCGCTTGCCCACGCTTTCTGATAAATGTCAAGCCTATCTTTTGGAGCTGGCACGTAGTTAGAAGTCACATATTTCCTCCAAGTCATCCTTTCTCCCAAGGATAAGGCTCCACGTTGAGGATAAAACCCAGTGCACATTCTGCACTCGGCTCAGAACAAACGCTGTTAACCTGGAGGAAAGCTGACATTTCTGCAGGCTGCTGCAGCGTTGGTATTTTATTTGCTTCCCCTGGGGCCTGACTGTATCCTGCCTTTCGTGGTGATGTGCTCAGGTGAAGCTTGAATGCCGTGTGCAGGTTTTCTAACAGGTTGCGGAAGAAAGAGATTTCATTTGGAGTCCTAGGAACAAGGGAACCAGGTGCACCTGCCACCCGAAATTGATTAGGACAGTGCGTTTGCAGGCAGGACCCGTGCGTGGTTGGGGCTTTCTCATCAGTTACGGGAAATGGTCGTGCAAATCTTTTGGCAAAAAAAAATACAATAAATCCATAGCTCTCTCAGAGCCATTTATATATTATATTTTGATTTCAATATCGAGAGAAAAATCATGGTTTAAAGCTTATTAAAATGTTACCCATATAGATAGTTTTAAAAGATAATTTATATTAGCACTGGTGCGTAGCCTTTAAATTAATAATTCAGAACTGTGACTAGAGGTTTCAGTAATCTCCAGTAGTATATTATCTGACTGTTCCACTGAGAAATTAGCACTTATGGACTAAGGAATAAAATTGAAAAATCTAACCCATTTGGTGAGTCTGTTCTCAGTTACGAGAGCCTTCTTAAATGAAAGTCTATTAGTGTGAGAATTCTGATTTCTAGAATCAAATCTGTTTTAGGTCATTATGGAGTTTTATAAAGAAAAAGCCTCCTCTGCTCAGCCTAACAACACGTTGAAGTCTTAAAAGTAGGCAGACTATTGATTTTTAGCAAGAGTTTTACTGCCCCAGACACTGAAGAATGATTCTCATGACTAAAATTTATAGGTTATTAAGGAGAAGAATGCAGAGAAAAGACTAGTTGAAAGATTCAGAAAATTAGCTCATTTTGTTCGTTAGAATTCACTAAGTGCCCTTTCCTGAAATATAGATATATCAGAGTCTGGAAAGGGCCTCTTGGTTACATGGTAAATTTATATGGATCAGAAATATAGTGGAATCGTATTTTAGCCCACAAGGACATGATCACTCTTTGGAGGTTTGCAAAGAAAGAGCAAAGTGCTCTTTTTAAAGAAGCTTAATTTGAAAAGATTAGGGTTGGCAGATCGGACCACTGGTGGACTTTTTTTTCACCTGCCAAAAAACCTGTTCGTTCCAAACTAAACAGACACATAACAGAAAACTTCTTCTAGATTAGGGAGGTAGTCAATGCAGTGTTTTGTTTTTTAAATATCAAATTCTGTGCCTCCGTTTAGAATGGGGGAATTGTTCTGAATCCATGGGGGTACTAATCTGTCTTGTACCTTTCAAAGGAAATGTGTAGTTATCGGAAAGGCAGTCGTGTGAAAGCAGTAGGGGTACTCTTCATTGTACTTGGATTAAAATATAAAATGTGCCTTATGCCAGAGGCAGTGCAGTATGGGACAAATCACTGCACAGGGAAGGTTTGAAAAGGGCATCTGGTTTCAGCTCCATCATTGAGCTCCTGTGACATTGGACCCTCTGAACCTGTTTCTCTATCTCTGTGATGGGGTTCGTAGCAGCCACCATGCCTCCATCATACCCACCCACAGAACTGTAATACAGTCTTTCCTATAAAGGAATCGAGACCACGTGGCTCAGCAGCCGGAAGAGCACCAGTCCTATAGCACCCAGTCCAGGAAGTGAGGTGTTCTCACTACCCAGGACTGCAGGGGTGAAGTGTGACGTGTTCGTCGATGGGTCATGTCTGCCTCTTTGCTACTGCATGGACTGCAGCCCGCCAGGCGCCTATGTCCACGGAATTCTCCAGGCAAGAATACTGGAGTGGGTAGCCATTCCCTTCTCCAAGGTATCTTCCCAACTCAGGGATCAAACTCAGGTCTTCTGCATTGCAGGCAGATTCTTTACCATCTGAGCCACCAGAGAAACCCCAAAGAGGTGGTGGTGGTTGTGGTTTAGTTGCTTAGCTGTGTCCAACTCTTTGCGACCCCATGGACTACAGCCCACCAGACCCCTCTGTGCCCGTGGAATTCTCCAGGCAAGAATACTGGAGTGGATTGCCATTCCCTTCTCCAGGAGATCTTCACAACCCAGGGCCCGCCCAACTCTGGTCTCCGGCATTGCAGGTAGATTCTTCACCCTCTGAACCACCAGGGAGGTATTCTCAGTATCCAGGGCTGCAGGGGGTGAGAATGAGATCCAAATCATCTATATGAAAGTGCTCTTTAAAGTGTATTGATGTACAGTATACTAACGCATATATATGGAATTTAGAAAGGTGGTAACAATGACCCTATATGCGAGACAGCAGAAGAGACACAGATGTATAGAATAGTCTTTTGGACTCTGTGGAAGAAGGCAAGGGTGGGATGATTTGAGAGAATAGCATTGAAACTTGTATATTATCATATATGAAACAGATATATTTATATATATATATTATCAAATATGAAACAGTCCAGGTTCAGTGCATGAGACAGTGTGCTCAGGGCTGGTGCATTGGGATGACTCTGACTCTGAGGGATGGGATGGGGAGGGGGGTTCAGGATGGGGAACACATGTACACCCATGGCTGATTCATGTCAATGTATGGCAAAAATCACTACAATATTGTAATTAGCCTCCAATTAAAATAATTTAAAAAGAGAGACACATGTAACCCAGTGTTCATTGCAGCAGTATTTACAATAGCCAGGACATGGAAGCAACCTGGATGTCCATTGACAGATGAATGGTTAAAGAAGATGTGGTACATATATGTGATGGAATATTACTCAGCCATAAAAAGGAATGGGTTTGAATCAGTTGTAGTGAGGTAGATGAACCTAGAACCTGTTGTACAGAGTGAAGTAAGTCAGAAAGAGAAAAACAAGTATTGGAATATATATATGGAATTTAGAAAAATGGTACTGATGAGCCTAGCAGAGAATAGACTTGTGGCCAAAGGTAAGGGTGGGACGAATTGAGAAAGCGGCATTTACTCTCATGTGTAAAATTTTACACTATTTGACACTATCACGTGTAAAATTTTACACTATTTTACACTGTCACGTGTAAAATAGATAGCTGGTAGGAAGTTGCTGTATAACACAGGGAGCCCAGCCTGGTGCTGTGTGATGACCTACAGGAGAGGGATGGGGGAAGGGGAGGGAGGTTCAAGAGGGAGAGGATATAGATATAGATATTTATGACTAATTTACCTTGTTGTACGACAGAAACCAACACAACATTGTAAAGCAATTTTCCACCAATAAAAAAATAAAATTAAATTAAAAAGTGTGTTGATGTAAGAAACTGAGCCTGTAACAACTTCTGACTTTAAAGAGTTGTGTATCCAATACCAGAGACACAGACTATATTCTATATTCCATAGACGTGTGTTATGTGTGTATATATATGTGTATATATATATATTTATATAGCATGAGTGAATGAATTTATGTATCGAAATTGATGCTGCCTCCTTCCAAGTAACCCCTGAAAGGTGCAGCTCACGGCCCACTGAGGATGTTTGTATCAAGTATTTTGTCCTCACGGCTCTAGATGTCGACAATAGCTAACCAATGGGCTCTTGGTCTCTGTGCACGCCCTTTCTTAAGCCTGCCTTCTCACAGAGATGCCTTCCTCCAGCACAGAGCTGAGCAAGTCGGTCTGTCCAGCAAGCAAGAGGGTGGGGATTGAAACCTCAGGCGGTGTCTGCCCAGCCCTATGGGAATAGGGTCCCCACACCTCGGCCTGCACGCGGGGCCGTGCACTTTGTGACTCCTGCCGGCTCTCCAGCCTCCTCCTATAGACTGCCCTGCAGGCCGGCTGGAGCCACTCAAGTGGCCCCTAAGTTCCAGTCCCTGTGTGGCCTCCCGCCTTCACAGCTGCCCTGCTTTCTGCCTGGCCCTCTCTCTCTGGACCTGCTCCCTTTCGAGAAGGGACACATGCTACCTTTTCTTGAAAGCCTCTGCATCTTCTCTCCCACCTATGTCTGGGCTTCCTCCTGTTTCCCACCGACAACCTTACCATGTTGGACTGTGACTTTTAGGATCTGTGTCTGCCTTCCTTACTTGACTCTGAACTTAGCAAGAGTAGGATTCCTGGGTCTTTGTTTCTCCTCCCTACCACCTCAGCCTCATAGGCTCTCACTAAACATCTGTTGGGAGGGTGGATGGATGGATGGATGGAGATATGAAAGCTTCCACGTCTTACCTGGTAACTTCTGGTATATCAATTCCCAGGATCAAATGGCCTGGCAAAGAGACTGGGGACTGCATATTCTATTAAGATGGTGAGTCATCTTGGATTCTTTCTGCTCTTGTTCCAGCAAAACCCCAAAGGCTTTATAAAGCCTTTGGCAAAACCTGGCTCAGAAACTTTTGACCTGGTCTCAGTTTCCAAGGGGGTTCTCAGAGCCGAGGATAGTCAAGGACAATGTCTTGAAATGCAGCCCTCTGACAAGGAAGGCATTCAGTTGGGTGCGGGGACAGTTGCTGGTGGAGATGCAGGAGAAGGGAAGAGGTGAAACCACCAAGCTGGAACGTGAGACATTTGCGTGGGGACTAATCTGAGTGTTTTTTCCCTTGACACACCTCCTCCTCTGCTTCTTTCCACACCAACACCTACTGGCTGACCCTTCCTGGGAACTCTTCTTTAATTGCAAATGGGAGGGAATCAGTAAGCAGAAATGTTCGAAACCTCAGAGTCCATGGGAGAGGGCATGTGAAGCTGATGAACTCTTGGTCTGAGAAGCAGGGAGGTTCACGGGAAGCCACTGCCAAGATGTGATTGTGGTTCAGCATCTGCCAGCAATCACCATTGTTCCAGCTGTGTGTGCTGCTTCAGGAAGCCTAATAAATCTGGTGATTTAATTACACTAAATTACTTCATCAGAGAACTTTTTATGCCGCAAATTCTTACTTTAATAAACCAGAGAGAATAAAGAAAAATTTCTTGAATATCTTTGCCAAATCAGTCTAAGCATCCATTTTCAGTGTAATAACTAATAGTGGAGGAGATTGAAATAGATGTTATTACAGATTTTTACAAGGCAAAATATATTTAAACAGGATCAGAAGGTTAATTAAAATTATAGTTGGGTCTTGTCATTACCCAGCCACCCTTTTTCTTCTGCACAGTTGCTCCCAGTTTAGCATCTGTGTGATAAAAATGCTTAAAATGGAATCCTCATTTAAAAGAGAATTAGGCTCAGTATTATTTCTGAGCCTGATCTCATGTACCTACATCGGAAATAAATGCATAATTAACCCTTTTTCATGATAAATTAACATTCATTTTCCTAGGATTAGTAGGAAATAGCATAATACAGGGCAGGGTTTGCCTTCATTCCGACAGTCTCCTGGGACCTCTAACACTCTTAACGGATTAGTGAAGCCTATGATTCACAGTGTGTCTATGTACATGAAAATACGAGGCAGTTCCTGACTGTCAGAGAGAGAGAGCGTTTCCTAATTGACAGCTTTTACAACTAAACATAGAAAGATTAGCCTGCAAATATTGTGAGGATGACTTTGGAGCCCTGGCCAGGGTGTGTTAGCCAAAGGAAGTGTCCTGTGAATATTTAACATTGAAAATGAATTCTTCTAGAACTTTTCGACATCGGGTTAACAACAGCCATGCAAATCAAGGTCCCTGGAGAACAGATAAGCTCTCAGGAGAAGCTCTTTGTCTGGTGCCTTCTCGTCTAAAACTCTTGGGGCTTTTCTTGCTTATCTGAGCCCAGCTTTATCAACTGATAGGTTTAAATTTACATAAACAGTCTAGCTTGTTTCATTTGATTGATTATGATCAGGTTGGAAAAGCTGGGGCCTGTTGGAGAACAGAATCCCGGGCCTCGTTGAGTCTTTAACTCAAAATTTCCAAAGCCTTGACCAACATGAATAAATTGCTTTCAGATATTTACTGAGCATTCCAAAGTCACAGCGTCAGATATGCTCTTCATGTGTTTAAGGGAAGAAGTGGAGAAGGACAGAGTGGAAGAGACTTCTGCTATTATAGTCAGTTACAAAGAGGTACAGATTTTCTTTGATTTGGCCCAAAATATGGGAGTTTAGAAGAGGAGTGGAGCAGCATCTGTTGAGTAACTATGATTTTCAGGTCATATTCCTAGCATTTTGCATGAATTATCTGTCGAGAACTTGAAAGTAGAGTGAGATGCTTGTGAGCATTGTAGCCCAGAGAGAGCACAAGGTTAACCTCTCCCTCTTCCTTTGCAATGTCACATAGCCAGTAGATGCTAAAGAATGGTTAAGGATTTTTCTCAGTGTGTCCTATTCACTTGTCGTTCAGCGGCTCAGTGATGTCCAACTCTTTGCAACCCCATGGTCTGCAGCACACCAGACTTCTCTGTCCTTCACTATATCCTGGAGTTTGCCCAAACTCATGTTCATTGAGTCAGTGATGCCATCCAACCATCTCATCCTCTGCCACCCCCTTCTTTTCCTGCCCTCAGTCTTTCCTAGCATCAGTGAGTAAAGTCACTCAGTCGTGTCCCACTCTCTGCGACCCTATGGACTATACAGTCTATGGAATTCTCTAGGCCAGAATACTGGAGTGGGTAGCCTTTCCCTTCTCCAGGGGTCTTCCCAGCCCAGGGATTGAACCTAGGTCTCCCACATTGCAGGTGGATTCTTTACCAGCTGAACCACAAGGGAAGCCCTTCCCAGCATCAGGGTCTTTTCCACTGAGTCAGCTCTTCATATCAGGTGGCCAAAGCATTGGAGCTTCAACATCGGTCCTTCCAATGAATATTCAGGGTTGATTTCCTTTAGGATTGACTGGTTTGATCTCCTTGCTGTCCAAGGGACCCTCAAGAGTCTTCTCCAACACCACAGTTCAAAAGCACTGATGCTTCAGTGCTCTGCCTTCTTTATGGTCCAACTCTTCACTTAGACTACATATCAAAACAAGCTCAGCGTCAAGTTGTGGATAACTTGGTCATTTTCCTCCTAGTCTTATCCTTAAAGTGAGTTCATTGAGGACTTTGATGAGTGGGTAGTTAGGGTCAGCTTTGGGGGAAGGAGTATTTTATTTCATTTTTAAAGTTTAGGATACAGATGAGCCTTTGAAAGGCAAAGAATGAACTAATACTCAAGTCAAGGAGAATCTTAATGCCCACACGGGGCACTGGGTGAATCTGACAAAGGCCCTGGAGTTCATCCTGTGTCTTGAATTTGCAGGCAAGACTTCTTAGTGGAGAGAAGCACCCATGCAGGGAATGGGTACAAAGTGAGTAAAGGTCAGGGAATGAGACCCAGCCCACAGCCTGCCTCGAGAAATGGCTGCTCATTTCCCAGGGGCAAAGGCTGCCCCATCTGGATACCCCTCAAAATACCACTTGGGGTTTTGTTTTCAAAGGAAGCTACTGAAGTGATCAGAAGTACTAACAGATTGTTTACATAGCAGAGTCATTGTGGGTTTTATCTTTGAAAGAAAATCTAGTATGTATGTAATCTGCACTCTGAATGTGGTTTGGCGTCAAGAAACAGTTGGATCAAATAAAAAGTAACAATGAATAAAACAGCTCTAAAACAGTAGCCAATACACATGAAAAAAGATTCAGCACCCAGCCCTATAGCCTCTGCCTGCCAGACAGTGGAAGGGAGGCTCTCTGGGGACCTTAGGAAAAAGCCTCTGCCCAGACCCCCTCAGGGCTACCCTCCTCTCCCTCCCTTGCCCCCTTTCCGTGTCACCTGAAGGGGAACCAAACATTGACTTCCACAGGTCAGCCCCTCTGCCCTTCCTTCAAAGGCCTGCTGAGCAGGTGGGACCAGACCAGGACCAAGGATGACACACAGCAGCAGACAGATATTTGGGGAAGGATCCAGATGGATCTTGGGCCAGGGCTGCTGAGGGTAGAAACTGGTTACACAGGCTCTGGGTATACTTGTGGTTTGACCCTATTAGAAACTTTGGAAACCAGTTTTTCCCTGACTTGTCCTCTCTTGAGACCGGGTAACAGGTTTGGGGAGAGGAGTACGTCAAGGCTGTATATTGTCACCCTGCTTATTTAACTTATATGCAGAGTACATCATGAGAAATGCTGGGCTGGAAGAAGCACGAGCTGGAATCAAGATTGCCGGGAGAAATATCAATAACCTCAGATATGCAGATGACACCACCCTTAGGGCAGAAAGTGAAGAGGAACTAAAGAGCCTCTTGATGAAAGTGAATGAGGAGAATGAAAAAGTTGGCTTAAAGCTCACCATTCAGAAAACAAAGATCATGGCATCTGGTCCCATCACTTCATAGGAAATAGATGGGGAAACACTGGAAACAGTGTCAGACTTTATATTGGGGGGCTCCAAAATCACTGCAGATGGTGGCTGCAGCCATGAAATTAAAAGATGCTTACTCCTTGGAAGGAAAGTTATGACCAACCTAGATAACATATTCAAAAGCAGAGACATTACTTTGCCAAGAAAGGTCTGTCTAGTCAAGGCTATGGTTTTTCCAGTAGTCATGTATGGATGTGAGAGTTGGACTGTGAAGAAGGCTGAGCACCAAAGAATTAATACTTTTGAACTGTGGTGTTGGAGAAGACTCTTGAGAGTCCCATGGACTCCAAGGAGATCCAACCAGTCCATTCTAAAGGAGATCATTCCTGGGTGTTGTTTGGAGGGAATGATGCTGAAGCTGTAACTCCAGTACTTTGGCCACCTCATGTGAAGAGTTGACTCACTGGAAAAGACTCTGATGCTGGGAGGGATTAGGGGCAAGAGGAGAAGGGGATGACAGGGTGAGATGGCTGGGTGGCATCACTGACTCAATGGACGTGGGTTTAGGTCAACTCTGGGAGTTAGTGATGGACAGGGAGGCCTGACGTGCTGCAAGTCATGGGGTCTCAAAGAGTAGGACACGACTGAGCGACTGAACTGAACTGAACTGATGCCCAGGCTCCTCCAAAAGTCAAAAGTCCAAAAGTTTCAAGCGGGCAGGTTTTTTATCTTTGTCTAAGTCATTGCCATATTCCAAGTACCTAGAACAGTCCCTTGTACCTAGTAGGTTCTCAATGAATAATTATCGATGGACAGTCACATCTATCTGTTTGACCTAAAAGGTTATAACCACTGACTCTTAATAAGAATTAAGAATTTCATGAATCAGGACTGAACTTTGCACCTGATCCAGAGGTTAACTCTCATGGGTATTTCATAGGCAGGATTATATTGGGATTCTGAGTAGAAAGCAGGCTTCCTTGAAGTGTGTCATGGTATCACAGAATGCTTGATGAAGATACAGGTTTTGCAGATCGGGCCTAGACCCACTGCTTCAGCTGATCTGAGGGCAGAGCCTGGTAATCTCCATCTTAAACTCCAGGTTCTCTGGATTATTCAGCACAGTACAGTCTGACAGCTTTGGTCTTCCAGGGCCACAAATTGAGAGTCTAACAAAGAAACTGGGAAGGGAAAAAAAAGACTTGAGTCACAGCTAATTTTGAAAATGAACTCCTCCAGCATGCAGCAGGGGCTCCATACTAGGCATTGGGCCAAATGCACAGAGGTTTTAAGAGGATGGAGACAGTCTCCATCAGCAACAAGGTTAGGATCTGGCCAGGGAGGGAATGATGCGAATAGAGATGACCTTGAGGTAGAGAGGAAGAGGGTGGCATCAGACAAAGTGTTAACAGTTGTTCAGGGAAGAGAGAAGACAGAGGGGAGGAAAGACAAAGGCATCATGGAGCTAGACCTGCAGTGGTGGCTGGAGTCAGACAGTGGGTGACAGCAGGAAGACAAGTTCAAGTTTGAGGAATTTTTTAGCCTAAGTACTGATATGGGAAAGACTTGCAGAGCAGATGGCAAATTAGGAAGACCTTGAGAGTCTGGTGTCAGGGAGGGAAGCCCATGAAGGGAACAGTTGACAGTCTCCTGCTATTTCAAGGTTAAAGAAAATACATCTGAGAACACACTGCTGGATTTGAGATTAAGGAGGGCATTGGATCTTTCAAGGGAGGAAGTTCCATGGCAGGTTTTGGCTGAAATCAGAGTTAAAGGAATGGGTGGGTCTGTTAAAGAAAGAGTAAGAAAAGAGACTGAAGTGTTAACTCTTTCCAACTCCAGGGCAGGATCTGAGATTGTCCATAGTTACCCTGGCAATTTGAGGAGCTAAAGGGAGGTGTTTTTGCAGAGGGGATCAGAATATATTTATGCACAGAAAAAGACTATGGAGAGATGGAGATGAACTGAAGATGCAAGAGATAAGGGAAGCGGCCCCACAAAACAAGGATGGACGTGGGATTGGGTTTAATTAGCCATGAGGTCTCATTCCTGTCTCTGTCCCTTTCATGTGTATATGAGGAGGGTGTGTGTGTGTGTGTGTGTATATGTTAGAAAGACACAGAGATAGAGAGACACAGACAGCCCAAGACCAAGGCAGAAACTGAAAACTTCATAGCTACACAGTGGCTTCCAGAATTGTTCTGTGGGCTGGGAGAGTAGCAATAATTCCTCAGTCTTTTCCTGGTTAGAAGTGATTTCAGGGACCAAAGAAAATGCTGTTAATGACTGTGGGTGGGTAGTTGATCTGAATCACCACTAAGAGAGCAGAAAGAAGGGGGAAGCAGAGGACGAGATGGTGTTAGATAGCATCACTGATTCAATGGATATGAATCTGAGCAAACTCTGGGAGATAATGAAGGGCAGGGGAGCCTGGCGTGCTGCAGTCCGTGGGATCGCAGAGAGTCGGACAGGCCTGAGCGACTGAGCAACAGCAACAGTCCATGGTAGGAGATGCGTATTTGAGGGATAAAAACAGAACATCGCAATGCAGAGTCTTTATATGTCTGCTCTTTTGAGCATTCTTAAGATATTTTTGACCACTGGGATGTGTTCAAGACAGGCCAAGGTATTTAAGAGAGAACCACCAAAGAAACTTAAGACTAGTTGATTCAAAACTCAACACAGGTGCAGAGATTTTAGGGCTAAAAGCTCTGAGAAGCCTGGTATTTCCAGAGAAGAGGGTCTGAAGGCCAGTTATAAAATCCAGTAACTCATTATTAAGAGCTGTCTGTCCTTGCAAGGTAGAATGAGAAAACACCATATCAGGAAGTCGTGTCAGTAACATACGTGAAAAGAAAAATAGTTTTTTTCTTTAATAAGAAATCTTCCAAAATTTCATATGAATGATTTCATAAGTGAAGAACAAGATGTCAGTCAGACTTTTAAATGACCTTTTGGACACTGGTCACTGGGAAGGAAGCAAGGGATGGTTTTTGGAGGGAGGACAGGTCTGGTCAGGCTCCCACTTGCTAAGGGTGACACCGAGTTGCTGTTGTTTGGAAGTGAAGTAAAGATCTTATTTTTCAAGTGCAAATCGTATCTGACTTTACTAGTACGAATTCTGTCAAGTAGTCCATAGAATAAATTTGCACACAGTTTAACATAACACAAGTACATTAAATAGGATTTGGCATTAAAAGACCCAACACCAAATGGGAATCCGAAAATAAATGCCCACATTCTCCCCAGAAGACCATTCGCCCTGAGGCCTTGGGCATTAATTTAACCGAATGAGGAAGCCACTGGGGCAGCTGTCAGGAGCTTATTTGATTTGTGAATAAACAATGCCTTCATTTTAAATGCTGTTCACTCTAGCCCAAACCCAAGCAGGACCTACAGCACAAAAGAGACTAATTGGTCACACAAAAACTACCGAAAAACCCGAGCAGTCTGAGGTTTTTAGGGGCCAGTGCTGAATTTGTATTCAAAGGGAAATGCAGAATAGGAGAGGTGCTAGAGGGTTTGACGCTCTGTGAATGGTACCTCGCCCCAGGTTGTGCCTTGCTGTTCGTGGATATGGTGCATTCAGACGTCTGGTAATGAGGAGCTGGGGTGTGACAGGCCATCCAGGAGAGTGTGATCTTTGGGCTTGTCAGTCTGAATTAGCTAGCATTCTGTCTGGGGCACACAGAACCCATGTGACAAGAGGGGCTAAGAAGCACGGCTGTACTTTGTCGATCCCCTCAGGGGCTCTAGGGCTGTGCAGACCTCTTCAGGGACAGGAGTGATGTCAGCTGAACAGCACCAGGGGGTTCAGTGGGAGCATCTATGGAGCATCCACAGCAAGGATGGTTGACATTGTGTAGGGACCACTGGCACGCAATGTCCACCATCACCCTGGTGCTGGGGAGAGGGATTAAACTGAGGACACAGACCCTCAAGGGTTCACTTGAGTCAGTCCCTAAATATGAAGAAGACCTGTGACCAGCGTTGAAGGAGAGTGTGAGGTTGTGGCTCAGCCAGGGTCCCCTTGCCTCCATGACCCCCACAGTCACCATATGCCTTCCAGTGTGCAAAAGGAAGGTGGGAGGCCCAGGACCCTAAGTGAGGGCCATGTGCTTTGCGTTCTGGGAACCTGCCTTGGGCCATCTCATATGGGGGGAGGGAGGCAGCCCAGCCCAGCGGAGAGGGAGGCCTCCTGGGAAAGGCCAAGACCTGTTTCCAAGGAGCAAATTGTATTTATTCATGAATTCACATGAATTTCAAGATGCTGCCGGGCATTTGCACTTGGCAACTGACAACCAGCAATGAAATGGGCCTTGAAGGATTGTGATCCTGGAAATTTTGGTCTGTGGATAAGCTTTTTTCCAACGTCTTCCATGAGTTCAGAACAGATAGCTCATCTGGTGTGTCGGCCTCTGCTTTGGCCCCTGGTGTTTCTCCAGCAAGTACCTGGCTTCTAGGCCCTTAGTGAATGCTGAAGCCCAGCAAGGGTGGTGGGCATGTACAGAAATGAGACTGAAAATGGTATTTAGAGTGCTCATGAGTCCTTTTCCTCCCCAAGTCGCATGTGTTAATGGAGCATGGGGTTATGCACTATTCACAGATTTTTATGGTATTTTCTTTCCTGAAGAGCCAGCTAATAACCAGAGGTGTTCAGTGACCTTCTTTATGAGTGGGCTTCTCTTATGGGTCATTACATTGATTTCCCCGTCCAGGCCCAGAGAGATTAAGCGTGGGGCACTTGGCCTTTCCCACACTGGACCAGGGGTCGCCTGCCAGCAGCAGCCTCTGGCATGAGAGCGGTCAGTTGCCTTGTGACCATTACAATGAGGAGGTGGCTGTCTTCCCGTTCTGTTCCACATGAAGGTATACCTTGCCCTTTGTAAGACAGAGCCTCCAGATCCAAAAATCTGTCTTTGTGAATCTAGTCACCTCGCCCTTCCACTCAAGGCAGGCGCAGCCCTGGCAAAAGTCTTTTCTAAGTCGGTGTCTTTTTTTAAGCAAGTGGGATATACTTTGCATGCCATTGACATCACCCTTTGGGCTTTCCCGGGGCTCAGTGGTGAAGAATCTGTCTGCAGTGTAGGAGTCGCAGGAGTCGCAGGTTTGATCCCTGGATTGGGAAGATCTCCTGGAGAAGGCAGTGGCATCCCACTCCAGTACTCTTGCCTGGAGAGTCCCTTGGACAGAAGAGCCTGACAGGCTGCAGCCATGAGGTCCCAAAGAGTCAGACACGACTAAAGTGACTTAGCACACAGGCATGATGTCACCCTTTAGAGTGCTGGTTAGTATATTCACAGAGCTGTACAACTGTCGCAGCACAGGGTCCTTTGAAGAATGGAGTAATTGTCTTTAAAAAGTCTGTTTTGATGGCTGAAAGTTTTAAACATGGGATTTTTGCACTCCTGTGAGCTTTTTGCGTTAAGTGAAGTGTCCCTGTGTGTGTGTGTGTGTGTGTGTGTGTGTGTGTGTGTGTGTGTGTACGTTCTCCAGAGGCTCTGTAGATGAACTTTGGGATGGACTGTGAGGCCTGACCACGTGACAAGAAGGGACTGTGAACCAGCCGAGCTTTGGAAGTCCTGCCCAGGAAGGCAGCAGTTCAGGGAGGCCATCAAGATTGCCTCAGCCCCCAGCCACTTCCTCACTGGTTAATTTAGTGTTCAGGTGTTCACCAAAGCTGATGGAGAAGTAATGCTCTGAGTTCTGAGACTAGAGTTAGTGCTACTCTATGGGATCTCTGATCTCTGCCTCTCTCTACCTAGACCTGGGTCCCTGGCCTTCTCTGGCTTGAATTTCTCCCACTCTGATCCATGACATGGGCCAGGCCAGGCCTGGCTGCAGAGACTCCAGGTCCAGTTACTGCTGGCTTAACCCAGTCTTGGCACCTTTGGATTCTGGGAGAGCTGATAAGACATGATGTGATCAGAACTCAGGAGAGTCCCAGATAACAAATTCAGGAAGATAATCCTATGAGCCTGAGGGGGAAAGTGGTAAGCAGGAAGCAACATGGAAAACAAACCCCTTCTTGGCTGAGTGTTACTATCTGAGTTTGTGGCCTCAGGGAATTCTGAGTGTCTTAAATGGCCCTCAGTGCTTTGTTAACAAGGGCCATTTGAAAATGAGCTTATATGTGAGCCATTTGCAGATGAGCTTACAATTTTTGTGCACAATAGTAGTGGATTTTGCAAAGGATGCCCTTTTTTCATGGCATAGTTGTAATTGGCTTCCTTCTTGACATAGGTGGTTTCCAGGCTCTGTTACAGAAACGCCACTATTTCCAAATTTGTTCTTGTACAACATGGTGGGGTTTATCCTGCATGAGAATCTACATGTTTGGGAGTTGGAAGGTGAGAGTCTTAGATTCCGAACCAGCAGGAGAAACAGCACATCAGATGCTGAGTCACGGGAGAAGCATCAGATTAGAGAATTGATCTCCCAGTGACCTCACTGAAGAAAACTTGGAGTTTCAGAAGACCATGGAGAGTATGTTTTCTAGCAGAAAACTTCTCCAACTGTGCTTAAAGATGCACCCCCTCCCCCACCCCACCACCCCCGGCCAATCTTGTTAGTCTTATGAATGAAGCCCAAGGCACTGGGGCTCACCTCTCTTCTCCCCGTTGGCAGCTTAGCTCTCAGGCCTGTACTGAGTTCTGCCTCCCCAGCCCATCCTGCAGGCTGAAAACTAACCTGTGTCTCTGGTTGCCTGCTGAGAAGGAGACACAGCCCCTGGTATGTCCTGGTTTCTACTCGCATGGATTTCCTATGAGAAAGTGAGCAGTAAATTAAGATACTGTAGCCATAGAATTAATAATTCATTGTTGTTATTGACAGGTGTCCTCCTTTCCGAGTAGTTCAGGAACCCACGGTGGCTTGTGTAGAATTGAATGTGGCGTGTGAGTGGAGATTCAGATCTATTCATGGCCGGGTGCCTGGTGGTCCCTGCCACTTGGGGGTTGTCTAAAGGCATGATTTGTTAAAGGCAATACATCCTTTTGTGAAACTTATATTGCCCATTAATTGGTCATTGATCTCCAGCCCATTTAGGACAGTTATTCTTACAGATAATTGTATGCCTTTGTCATGTTGTATAACACTGGATCTTAGTTTATTGCTTGTGGATTATGGTTTCATTCCAGGCACTTGAATGATGTCTAATGATTTCTCACTGACATTCATCCAGCAAATATTACTTGAGCATCTAGTGTGAGTGAGATGAAACACCATGCCTGTGCTACTCAGAGATGCATAAGTGATGCTTGCTGCCCGCTAGGCATTTTCTAGACTGGTTGTGAAAATAAAACATACACCCAAATAACTATTACAGGAAAGTGCTAAGCACCCTTCTATAGTGTTGGCAGGAATGTAAAATGGTTACATCAGTTTGGGAGAGTAATTTGACAGTGTCTTTTAAAATTAAAAATAGCCTTTCCTATGACTCTGCTATCCCGTCTCTAGGAATTTAGGGTAAAAACGTGGTGCCTAAAGACATGAAGTCTGGAATACTTATTGCTACATTATTTGTAACAACAGAAAAAAAAAGCCAAAAGGAAAAAAAAATCTTTTATGTTCAGCTACAGGGGACCGGGGAATAAGTAACAGTTCTTATAAAGGGGTAGAGTGAAGCTGATGGCATGGATGAAGAGGTTCTGTGTGGTGACCAGGAAGGATGTCCTTAATATGCTGGTTGGGGGTGGGGGGTGGGGAAATCACATAATTGTTTTTGTAAAGAAAATCAGTGTTGCATATTGGAATCTTTAGGGTTCAGTCATCAATGGGAGGTGGGATTAATTAGTAACTTATATGATTTGTAAGGGCATCCCGGGTGGCACTAGTGATAAAGAGCCTACCTGCCACAGGCAGGAGACCTAAGAGACATGGCTTTGATCTCTGGATTGGAAGATCCCTGGAGGAGGGCACGACAACCCGCTCCAGTATTCTTGCCTGGAGAATCCCATGCACAGAGGAGCCTGGCGCGCTAGAGTCCACAGAGTTGCAAAGAGTCAGACAAGACCAAAGTGACCTCGCACAGCCCAGCGTGCTGTGTAAATTGCAAATTGGGGCCCGGGCACCATGGAGCTTTAGACCCTGAAAGGAGCCCCGTCCGGTGGGGAGGTTTCCTGTGACAGAAGACTCTGGCTTCCTCTATCTGGGGCCCATCTGGGAAGGACGGTGGGGACACGCCACAGCACTCAGTGTCTCCCGCTGGGGCGGCGTCCACACGGTGCCCTGTAAAGTCTGGAGGAGGTCTGTGCAGTGACAGCGCGTGCTCAGGGGAGGGGGACTGGGCCCCGGAGGCGGGAGGAGGGGGAGCAAGAACGAGATGTGCTCCGCTTCTTTTGAACCAGGATGGCCCGGCTCTGTTGGACTGAGGAAACCTTCTTCACGTGACCCCCTTCCTCCAGTTCTGAGGGGCACCTGAGGGAGAATCCATGGGTGCAGAAGGAGCTGGGGGCAGTGGGGTTCCAGGTTACCCTGCCCCCTTCAGAGAGGCTGGGCCAGGAGGTAACCTGGGGCCCTGATCTTTGTGACTTTGAAGCCAGGACAGAGACTGGTTTGCCCTTCCTCCACCATTTCGGCCTGCGCACACTCATTTTGGTCCGTGGCTACATCATCCGTATTTGAATACCGTCCAGGACACACGCTGGCATCTGTTTCTAACGTAGCCGTTTCTCTCAGGGTGTGAGAGTGCACTCTTGCCTTCCAGCACAACAGTTTGCTGTGGACGATGGGCGGCCCCTGTGTTTGGGGGCACCGAGGGGCCCAGGGTGTGTGGGTGCCTCATTTGTGGGGATGGAGGTTGTATCAGTGTGGGGCCTTCAGCACTGCTACCGAGCTTGGAGCACCCTGCACCCCAGTGAGCTCGCCCCTGGGCACCCACTGCCCTTGCACCAGGGTAGCCCCCCAGGACTCTGGGCTCCAGCCTTCTGCGGGGAACCCTCTTTGATTTCTCTCTCAGTGTTCCCCGGGGCAGAGGGAACAGGTCTCTTCTCCCCCCTTCCTCATCTCTGGTGAATCCAGCATCCGCTGAGAATTGGCTAGACCCCAGTGTCTTCAGGCTGACTCTGTCCTCCCAGAACTGCTGGCTTCTCCTCTGGACTGATGGTCTCCTGTCTAGTGGCCTGGCCCTGCTCCAGGACCTTATGCCTCATGCCTGCCTTGCATTAGACACCTGATGTTCAACTCCAGCTTGCATAGAGCCATCTATTTGGGCCTGCAGACTTTCCTCATGAGTAAAATCCACAACAAAACACCTGTTTCACCCACCATCCAGTGTTTGCCTGAATCATTCCTTTGACAAATATCTTTTGTGCCTGCAACCATGCCCATCATTGATCCCAGCCCTCAGGGAAGCTTTCATTCCAGAAATCTGGTCATGGCATTTCTGAATGCGCTTGATCACTGGCACAAGGGAGAACTTCAGTCATGGGGTCACTCTGACTGCATCGCTCTCTGGGCAGCATGATGACCAGGAATAACCCTCTCACCTTCCAGCCCATGGATGTTGACTCTTTGCAGAGTGTACTTCCTGCCTCCACTGGTGGGTAGGAGATGGGATGGATCTGACAGGGATTCTGCATCAACACAACTCAGGGACAACTCCTAGTGAAAGCAGGAATAACAGGTCATACACCACCAGGACTAGTTAGTAGAAGTAACTCCAAGATGGATGATGATCTTTCTGCTGCTGCTGCTGCTGCGTCGCTTCAGTCGTGTCCGACTCTGTGCGACCCCATAGATGGCAGCCCACCAGGCTCCCCCATCCCTGGGATTCTCCAGGCAAGAACACTGGAGTGGGTTGGCATTTCTTTCTCCAATGTATGAAAGTGAAAAGTGAAAGTGAGGTCGCTCAGTTGTGTCTGACTCTTCACGACCCATGGACTGCAGCCTACCAGGCTCCTCCATCCATGGAGTTTTCCAGGCAAGAGTACTGGAGTGGGGTGCCATTGCCTTCTCCGGATGATCTTCCTAGTTGGAGGTTTTCAGACCTGCCAAACTTATTCTTTGAGGAACAGAAGGTTTTGGTCAGTTCAGGTTTGCCGTGTTTATGCAAAGCTAGGGGCTTGCCTGGTAGCTCAGATGGTCAAGAATCGCCTACAGTGTGGGAACCTGGGTTCATTCCCTGGGTTGGGAAGAATCCCTGGAGGAGGGCATGGCAACCCACTCCAGTATTCTTTCTTGGAGAGTCCCACGGACAGAGGAGCCTGGCAAGCTACAGTCCATGGGGTTGCAAAGAATTGGACGTGACTGAGTGACTAAGCACAGCACAGGGGAACCTCAGAGGACATCAGAGATGCCCCTCATCACTATCCCTGAGATTCAAGACAAGAGCTGGACTCTGTGGCCATCTGTCTATCCATTCACTCAGTCCTTCATCAGGAATCATTGCTGTATATGGCACTAGGAATGCAAAGCTTATGAAGGTAGTTCTGTAGTAAAGAACCCTCAGTTTAGCAGGACAGACAGATATGCCCACAAGTGCTGGAAGGGTCACCGGTTCTGTGAGAGTGTGGCCTGGCCCGCAAGAAGATAAGCCTCGTGGAGGACAAAGGCAGCATGGTAAAGCTGGCAGGGAAGGCTTTTTCTTTAGGGACAAGGAGGAAATTGGCAGAGGGTGAAGAGGTGCTAAGGGTGAAGGGGCGGTGTGTTCAGAAGCATGAAGGCCTGGTCAAGCAGAACCCTAGATTCTATGGAAAGTGGTAGAACAGACGGTGTCTCCTTTTGCCATTAGTGACCTGAGAGCAGATGGGCTGAGTATTCCCCGGCGGCTACTTCAGAAATGTGCAAGAAACAGCACGTCTGCCTCTCCTGGGCATTTGACATCCTGATCTTGCAGCTTTTGCGAATCAAACCCTCAGAAGAAATCACTAGAACCCTACTTTGGAATCTACCTGGAGAGGAATTTGCATTCAAGTCAGCCAGCAAGATTTTCTTAATGAACTCTTTAGGAATACTCTACCTCCAGATTTTACTGCCCACTCATGTAAGGCGTCCAGAGAGCTGAGGCCAGACCAAGTGTTTGGATTCACCTTTCCTTTGAATGCGTAATGTTTGAAAGCACCTTGTCACTGAGTTCTCACCTGATTCATTTGACCTGGGAGACCAACGCGGGTTGCAGTCGAGTCCATTGTTGTCTCGTGGTCTGAAGACAGTTTCTGCTGCTAAACTGCAAAGGAGTTATTCGTTAGTTGAGAGTAGCTGGTTATAATTAGCCAGCTTTGGCAATGTTAAATTTATAAAGGAGGGCACAATAGTGCCACACTTTGGAGGAGGAGATAATGAACCCTCCCCTAGTTTGCTAAAACAATGGGTGTAACTCAAATTAAAGAACAAAAGAGAAACAGTGTAAAGCCTACAATGAAATATCGTCTCTAATTGGGTTTTCCTTCCACAATAGCACAGATGAAATGCAGAAGAGTATCAACGTAACCTTTCCATTTGCTGCCTTTGTCAGCTGAAAACAGATGGTTAACGTGATTTAGATTTTTGTTCTTATTGTAGTACTTAGCCGTTTAATTGGAATCAGATTATCAAACCGCTTTGTAAACAACCTGGAATTGAGGTGTTTGTTTTATCACTGAAAAAAATAAAGAGTCCGTTGGGGTGGAACGTGTGGTCGATGGAACTGGAAAAAACACTGTCTGGCAGACGTGGGAGGCGAGACAGAGTTTTGAAACAATTTTAGTTGTATTTCAGCATTCTGACTACCGCACGGTTCTATATACAGGCAAGGTTTGTAAAATCATGTAAATATTACTTGTCTTCTGAATGAAATATGCAAAATAAAATTCTCGGTAAATTCTGTGGAAAACTGAAGAAAATCATTGAAACCCATAACTTAATTTGAAATTACTCCTAATGACCTGTAATTTCCTCCTTTTGAAATAGTCCCATTACATTAATCCGATTGATGTGGTGGTGATAGATTATTCTCATTAAAAGGAATCTTCTTTTGTTGTCCTTGCCAAGCCACCATCTAAATTCTGGAAGCAGGAACCGTTCAGAAAGCTGTGGTTCTATCCTACCCTTCAGTTTGGTTGAACGTGGAGCCCTTTATCGCTTTCTTCCTTGACTCAAGAGACCCATTTGTAGACGTAAATAATCTCGTTAGGTACCAGCTTCACGTACAGCTGATTTTTGGGGGCCACCCAGGTCTGCGTGGAATGGTGGCCTTCTTTGTTTTCTAGCATTTTCTTTCAGCAGGTGTGCTGGCAAGCCTGTTCCAACAAAGGGCTTTCCAACGGGCTAGATTCATCACCCAGGTTTGGTCTTTATAACCATCTATTTTTTACCGAATCTGTAAAGCGCTATGGCTCTGGCACGGCCCGTGGCTCCACCATGCATCTAGCGTGATGGCTTTGTGGCACGGAAGCAAGGCTGTTTACACCCTGACAGCCACCCCTTCAATTTTTCATGAGGTGCTATAGGACTAATTGTGCCTTCTCGCATTTTCCCCAGCACACTGCTTTCAGAGCTTGCTTTTGTTCACCGGGTTTCCTTGAATCTGACTGTTGATAAAAATTGCCCAGCAAATCAGTGAATCTGGGTGGTGAAATATAAAATCATATTTTATCATCTTGTATTCCATTAATGTTTGATCAGTTTCTGGGCTCTGGAAGAAAGGTCTTTGTTTCCATCAGGGCCTTCTCTAGATGTTGATGGAGGACTCGGAGCAAATCGTTCTTACCTTGGGGCTGCCTATCCGCACCCTGTGAGTGACAGGCAGGTGACAGGTGGCGTCCTTTGTTTACCTCTTCCCTACCTTGACTAGTGGGTGGAGGATTTAGAGGAAGAGTGTGTCTCTGTGTTGCTTTAAGAGCCACCAGTTCTTGAAAGGTATGCAGGCGCAGGAACCTGCCTTGAATTAGTTTTGTTCTGCCAGTCATCAGCTTTGTGACCGGCGGCAAGTTACCTCACCTGCTTTAAATCTATTTTCGTATTTTAAGTATGGGAATAATGAGATATATCTCCTCGGAATGCTGTGAGGATTAAATGACATCAAATTCTTGACATATAAGAGTTCTGAGAAACTCTTATGATAGTATCACTTTAAGAGTAGACTGAAAGTAGCAAGTATTTTCAGCTTTACTATATCTTGTATATAACCCCCGCTCTAGAACACAGGTAAGGTTCTGGACTGTTGATTCTGTTACTCATGGTGATTCCCTTTTCTGAAGAACTGGTAGAGTTAGTTACTTTCAGTTGGATATCTCCTGGTTAGTGTCTGGTTAATTGTCTATTGATTTAATAGTCTCCACTGATTAGTCAGCAGCAGCCAAGGTGGGACTCGGGGACTTCAAAGCTGGAAGTGGGGGGAACTGGTCTTATGCAGGAGCAGATCTCCTTTCCTCTCTGCTGCAGGCCAGGACTTGGTATATTGTAGGTGCTCAATAAGTGCTTGTGATGAAGGTGTTGGGAGTCGGTATTTTTAAAGTTAACTTTTCACTGAAGTTAACTATACAGCTAGATGCAACTTTGTAGAGTGAACCCAGCCATGGAAACACCACATGATGGAGAAATAGGGCATTGCCAGCATCTAGGAGCCCACTCTGTACCCTCCTGGTCACTGTTCCCCCAGAGGTAGCCACCCTGTTCTGCCCTCTTTCAGCATGGATTAAGTTTGCCCATGTGCACATTTCATACATGGAAATTATATAATATGTGCTTTTTGAGGCTTCTTCCTGTTTACACAGCTTTATTATGTTCATGAGATATATCCATGTTGCTGCCTGGAGTGACGCAGGGAGTGGCAGTCTACTCGTTTTCATTGCTATGTAGTATTCCATCTTGTGACACATCACAGTTTGCCTGCTCTATAGTTGTTAGACATTTGGTCATATCCAGTTTGGGGCTATGGATAATGTTCCAATAAAACTCTGCTCAATGTTGTGTGGCAGCCTGGGTGGGAGGGAGTTTGCAGGAGAATGGATACGTGTATATTTTTGACTGAGTCCCTTTGCTGTTCACCGGAGAAAATATAACCACCTTGCTAATTAGCTATACCTCAATACGAAATAAAAAGTTTTAAAAATTCTTGTATGTTTCTTTTGGTGAATATGTACATCCTTTTATGCTAAGTAAGATTATAATGCTTATATGCACTTTTATGCTACCAGTTTATTTTTCCAAAGTGGTTGTACCAACTGATGCTCCCACCAGTAGGCTATAAAGAGAACCACAAGCTCCAAAATCTCCCTTACATATTTTAAAAAAATTTGCCCCTTCATTTTAGTTGTCTTGGTGGGTGTGTAGTGGGATCTCACTGCAGTTTTATTTTGCATTTCTCTGATGACTAATGATATTGAGCACTTTATATTGTTTTTTTGGCCGCTTGTGTTGTCTTTAGTGAATGTATGTTTGAGTGCTTTGCCCATTTTTCAACTGGTTCATCTGTCTTTGTGATTCATTTGTAGAGTGCTTATAAAGCCCTGATACAAGCCCTTTGTCAGATAAATGTATTGCAAATATCTCCTCCCACACCATAGATTGCCTTTCATTTTTGATGAACAAAAGTTTATTTAATGTATTCCAACTCATCAGTTTTTTTCTATGATAGCTTCTCTTTGTGTTTAGTTTTAGAAATTTTTGCCTATCTCAAGTCATTAATATATTTTCCTATTTTCTAGAAAGTTTATTATTTACTTTCAGAGATAGTAGAATTACTACTTTTTAAAGAACTCTCAAACAGGAAGCTATCCAAGCTGACATCGTAAGGTGATGACTGTTTAACTTCCAAAGCAGCAGGTAACACCCAGCTTGTCAGCATGGCTTAGATGGGATGGATTTTATAAAGCCCTGTTGCTCCACAAAGGACCTGACCCTGACCAGGTAGCCATAGGAGGTTGCTAACTTTTCACAACTGTCCTAGTCCTCCCCTGCAGTAACCCACTTCTGCTCTAGGAATTCCAGAAAGTTTATAAAGGGAGAGGGCATGGTGAAATCATAGCCGTGGGTGCTCTGAGAAAGTCTTTTTGGTCAGAACCCCCCTTACTTACCTTGTCTCTGCATCCTTTGAAAATCCTGGTGTCCATCTTCTAACCAGCTCCCCTAGCTTAGGAACTCCATAGATTGCTGCCTTTGTACTGTTAAACAGATTACTTAACTGTCCTGAGTCTGTTTCTTGATCTTTAAAATTGGGACAATAAAGAGGACCTCTTGAGGTATTTATTTGTTGGATGGATGCATGGTTGGTTGATTGATTGTTCTGTCCATTAAATAAGACTAGGTTTAGAAAGTGCTCAGTCCAGTGTTGACATATGGTTTTGTGTTCAGTAAAAGAACTTACAGGGCTTCCCAAGTGGCTCAGTGGTAAAGAATCTGCCTGCCAATTCAGGAGACACAGGTTCGGTTCCTGGGTCAGAAAGGTCCCCTGGAGGAGGAAATGGCAACTCTCTTCAGTATTCTTGCCTGGAAAATCCCATGGACAGAGGAGACTGGTGGGCTAGTCCATGGCGTTGCAAAGAGTTGGATATCACTGAGCAACTGACACACACATGGAAAAGGACTTATTTTCTACTCCTGCCTAACTTCAGCAATAGCTATTTGCTCAATAGTAAAATGTCATCAGCTTACCTTATCTAGTGCAGCAGGTACTAAAATAAGTTTAAATTATGTAAGACATCCACTTTGTCCACGTACAGCTTTGTCCTGTGATCATGGTAGCAAAGGTGTGCAATTTTGAGATAACATCCAAATAAATAAATAAATGCATAAAAGACAATGCATATTTAAAGTGGAGTGTAAGTGACTGCAGAAAGTTCTTCTTTGCCTTCTGCACTTTCTGCAGAGAGCGAAGAACTAAAGAGCCTCTTGATGAAAGTGAAAGTGGAGTGGAAAAGTTGGCTTAAAACTCAACATTCAAAAACTAAAATCATATCTTTTGGTCCATCACTTCGTGGAAAAGAGATGGGAAAACAATGGAAACAATGAGAAACTTTATTTCGGGGGCTCCAAAATCACTGCAGATGGTGACTGCAGCCATGAAATTAAAAGACGCTTGCTCCTTGGAAGAAAAGCTATGACCAACCGAAACAGCATATTAAAAAGCAGAGACATTACTTTACCAACAAAGGTCCATCTACTCAAAGCTGTGGTTTTTCCAGTAGTCATGTATGGATGTGAGAATTGGACTATAGAGAAAGCTGAGTGCCAAAGAATTGATGCTTTTGAACTGTGGTGTTGGAGAAGACTCTTGAGAGTCCCTTGGACTGCAGGGAGATCCAACGTGTCAGTCCTAAATGAAGTCAGTCCTGAGTGTTCATTGGAAGGACTGATGTTGAAGCTGAAACTCCAATACTCTGGCCACCTGATGCAAAGGACTGACTCATTAGAAGAGACCCTGATGCTGGGAAAGATTGAAGGCAGGGGGAGAAGGGGACAACAGAGGATGAGACAGTTGGATGGCATCACCAACGTGATGGACTTGAGTTTGAGTAGGCTCTGGGAGTTGATGATGGACAGGGAGGCCTGGCGTGCTGCAGTGCATGGGGTTGCAAAAAGCCAGTTATGACTGAGCAACTGAACTGAACTGATACCTGACTGTTACTGAGTGGGTGAATATGCTGTTAGAGAGGGGCGTTTGGGTGAACATTGTTAACTGGAGGTCATAAAGATGATACTGTGATATTACATAGCGTAGAGGGTACTAAATAATACCAGCCTCCCAGCTGGTATTCCTGCTTCCTCTCTGGTCCACCTAGCACCACCATGCCCATCCACTGTCCACCCAGCAGACGTGAGTTGGGTCTTGTCACTTCCTTGATGAGAACTCTTCAGTGATTTCCCGTTGTATTTAGGATACTCTCCAGATGCTTTCCTGGGCTTCTGAATCTGCATACCTGACCCTTGCCAGCTTTTCCATCTTATTTCCTGTCCCTTCTCCCTCTCACATTGTGTTCTAGACACAGTAGTCTCCTTCCTGGTGTCTCCAAGTCACCAAGCTTGGCTTAATCCTTGAGATCGGGGAAAGCTCTTCCTTGACTTCTCCCCTATAGTTGGGTGGTAGAATTGATTGTTCCTCTTACCCTGATATTATGTATCTTGTTTATGCATTTGTTTGTTTTTCTTGCTTCTCTCCCTCACTGAATCCAAGCTGTGGCTCTTGGAACACAGTAGATGCTCAATAACTGAATAAATAAATGAATGACCACCTGTCATCAGCCTCTGCACATCCTGGATTCTAGGGCCCCCAGCCTGCCATCTGTTCTCCTGCATCCTACCCTCACCAGCCACCAGACTGGCTCTCTGCCCTCTTCACTGACAGTCACAGATTCCAGGCAGGTTCTCTTCCTTCCATTTTGCCATAGGAACTTGAACCTCTCGTCTTCCTGGCAGATTCGTCATTTCCACTCAAGTATCATCTCCAGTTCCATTTTATCCAGTGATAAGTTACTGCTCCAGTCCCCCATTAATGACCATTGGCTACCTGCCCTCACAAGAGTCGGTGGTTGTGACTTAATGCGTGCCCCTCCCAGTTTGGCCTCCTGGTGGGTCTATGTTTGTAGCCTCCCTGTCTGTCTGGGAGGGGCTTCCTTCATCAGTAGCATAAAGTATCAAGCTTCCCCTTTGGAATGCTTCTCCCTCAGTGGTTTCAGTGGTTGGGGATAACAGAACAGAAACCAACTCCACCTGGTTAATTCATAGAGGGGATTAAGAACCTGGGTGTGTCTTTTGGAAACCTAGGCACTGAAAGCCCATTTGGGGCTTATAAAAGGGCCTTGCCTCCATACCTTTTTTTGGTTTTAGCAGTCAACGGAGAGCACTGGAATCCTGTTCATCAGAATAGAGAGAGGAAGAGGAATATGCTGGACTAGGAATATGCTGGCCTGGGGTTCGGGGGAGCAAGAAGGAGAGAGAAAGGAGGGGCAGTAGGCCTTCAGGAATGCAGTGGACCGAGAGGTGAGGCCTCTGCCTGAATTCAAATCGCAGCCCCAGCACCTCGCCTTTCTGGGCCTCCATTTCCTCATCTTTAAAATGGGGAGAACAGAGTAGGATGATGTGAGCAGAGTGCTCAGTTGACACTAGCCTAGACATATAGTCAACCCTCCATAAATGTTAACTGATATAACTAGTAATCTTTAGAAAGCTGTAAATATTAATTGATATAACCAATAATCTTTAGAAGGTTGTAATTGACCTGCCCCCAGTGGGTCATTCTTGGAGCACTTGGAACATGTTAAGAAGGAAGATTCTGTATGAGTCTCTCTTGGCCCCTGGGACCCTGATTCCAAGCTTTAGAAGAATTTCCCAGGCAAGAATACTGGAGTGGGTTGCCTTCTCCAGGGGATCTTCCTGACCCAGCGATTGAACCCATAAGCTCCTGCACTGGCAAGTGGATTCTTTACTACTGAGCCACCAGGAAAGCCCTTTTAAATGGTAGTGGCTTTATTTTTATAAATACTAAACCACTCTCATATCTGACCCACCCGGAGGATTTAAGGGACTTATTTTTATCTTTACATAACTGGAAATGTGTATAAGAGGGTAAGTCCTAGATCGGGTCCTTTTTGAATGCCCTCAATGAACATGTCAGAAGGTACAACACTAGGGTTGGGCTGAGTCCTTAAGCAGATTAGTGATGAATCTACCTGGACTGATATGAAATGCTTGGAAATTATTAAGCAGTCCAGATCATGTACCAGAGAAAGAATACATTTTCTACTTCTCAAATTATAGGTGCCTTCCTGCAGGGGGAACACGTGTTTTCTCCCTTCAATGTGTAGTAGGCAGTTTGTGTGCACACAGCTTAATACCCCTTCAGCTATGCATTTTCTTTGATCCTGAGCTTATTAAAAAATGCAAATCTAAATTGTATCTTATTAATGTGATCCTTTGTGTTAAAGCTGTGGGGGTTAAAAATCCCAGTTTCTCTGGCATATTTGGATTTTTAATGTGCAGAGTGTGACAAGAGCCTGACTGTCTGCAGGCCATATTTTCTAATCAACTGTTATATGAAAGATCTTTTATTGTGCTGCTATTTCTTACTTTCTTGGAATTCAGGGAGATAAAGAGTAATGACTTCATTGTTATACCCCAAGTATTCTCAGGCATGTTGAGACCCTTATTAATTTGCTATAACTTCTCCAACATGACACCAGCTGGAAGCATGTTTTAAAGATGCATGTAATGTGGGAGATAGTTAATCCATATAATTCGCTGGTGACTCCCTTAGGCCTGGGCTTTCCAGGTGGTGGTAGTGGTAAAGAACCCACCTGCCACTGCAAGAGATGCAAGAGACATGGGTTTGAGCCCTGGAGGAAGGCATGGCAACCTATTCCAGTATTATTGCCTGGAAAATCCTATGGACAGAGGAGCCTGGTGGGCTACAGTCCATGGGGTCACAAAGAATCAGACACAACTAAAGCAACTTGGCATGCACACGTGCTCCTAGGCTTCTGGGGCACTCGCGTGGTGACTGTGCCCAGATAGACCTCTGTGCAGGTGTGTGCAGTCACCCTTAGACCTAGTGGGTTCTTATTATTAGAGCGATTTCTTTCCTTTAAAAAATACTGTGTTGGAGATTTTATTTGAATCGAGTTAAAAATTGATTCCATGAGAATACAGATGCATTTTTCTCACTTGTCTCATTTCTAGTTTACCAACTTCTCATCTTCTCATCCTTCCTCTCTTTTTCCATGTCTTGAGAAAAACCTGCATCCTCATGTTTAATCATTTTTTTTTCTTAAGATCAAAGCCAATTATTTTATAGAAGTCATCATATGGAAATGCTCATTTTCTGTGTATTAGTCTGTCAGTAGGTACCCACAGTAAAACTCTTCCTGGAACAAGGCAGGTGATAGTGGAGTCATGGCAATGTGGAAGAAGTGAACTGCTGCTGCTGCTGCTAAGTCACTTCAGTCTGTGTCCGACTCTGTGCAGCCCCATAGACGGCAGCCTACCAGGCTCCTCCGTCCCTGGGATTCTCCAGGCAAGAACACTGGAGTGGGTTGCTGTTTCCTTCTCCAATACATGAAAGTGAAAAGTGAAAGTGAAGTTGCTCAGTCGTATCTGACTCTTAGCGACCCCATGGACTGCAGCTTACCAGGCTCCTCCATCCATGGGATTTTCCAGGCAAGAGTACTGGAGTGGGGTGCCACTGCCTTCTCCGAAGTAAGTGAACTAGTTAATGATAAAACTAAAACAGCCAACACTATTGGCAGGTCTGTGTGTGAGGCAGACATTATCTCATTTAATCCTCACAACACCTCTAAGAGGTTCCTACTCTGATATCATATCCCCATTGAACAGATGAAGAGATGGAAGAATAGAGGTTAAGTAACTTGTCCAGAGTCACGTGACTGTAGGGATCTGGGTTGAAAGTCTGTGTCCAGAGCCACTCAGGTTCCTGCTGTGGGAAGGCTGAGTACTTCTCCTGCTTCTGCTCTTAGCTTTGCTGTGTCTTTTTCTCACCTTTAAATGAGAATATTGGATAGATGATCTCCACACTGAGCCTTAACGTTTTAAAATTCACGATAATTATTACAATAAGTGCTCCAAGCTTAAGCCAGAGGACAAAAGGCACAATTCTGAAAACATCCTCCCCGCCTCCTCCCCTTTACCTCCCACCAAATAATTTGCATCAGTATCACTTTTGATGACAGCGCAGTGGAAAGAATTCAGCAGTCCCATCCTATAATATCCATCCTTTCGTGAAGAAACTGTTACAACTCATATTCCAAAAAAGGCTCCGCGTGGCTTTCTGACACCTCCACGATGGTCCCCAGGAAACAAGTATCTTGGGAAGGAACGTTCGTCGGCGGGGAGAGTGGAGGGTCTATTTTTACCTTGAGATCCTTTTGGAGGGTTGCTTCCTCCTCTGTCACCTCCAGTTCGAGGAGGCGAGATTTCACCTCGCTCTCATTCACTGAGGTGGCCATCGTGGTTCATAAAGGAAGTTTCTGTGGCTTGCTGTTGAAGTGTTTCACAAAGGGAGGCTTGATGTGCTCTGTGAGAGCGTGGCAGTTGGCAGGCAGCCTCTTGTGTCACCCTTTGACATGTGCTAGCCGATGTGAAGTGACATGTGGAGAGAGTCACGCTTGGCGCGGGCGCATTCTTTTATGTTGATAAAACAGGTAGCCTTTCTGTGGAGAGGCAGGAGCAGGGACAAGAGCTGGCCTCTTCTGGAAGAAGGATGTGTCACTGTGTGCATTTTTAGAGGCGTCTCAGACACTCAGGCATCTGGATAAGGGGAAGCTGATGTTGCGGATACGTTTAGTTTGAGTTTAGCAGGATATATTTAGGTGTGAACCCCCAGCTTTAGCCAGTAGTGCAGGTGAGCTTGACCTTTGGCGATGGTCAGCTGTCGCCAAGAGCTGTCAGGCTTTCAGTGCCTCTGGAGCCGTCCACTTTCACAGCTGTTTCTGCAGGGCTCTCTGCCACCCTTCCCCAGGAGACTTGGGAATGCAGGCACATTCAGTGGGCTCCATGTTCTCCATCACTGTCTCTTAATGGAATATTTCCCTTATACAAACGTAAACAGTAACATAAGTGTAATATACAAGTACCCACCAACCTGGCTTTCTCAAATCTTAACGGTTTCCTGCATTTGCATCCCATCTGTGTGTGTGTGTCTCTCTCTCTTTCTGTCTCTCTCACACACAGACTCAGACACGCACGCACGTGCAGATAAATAAATCATTGCAGATCCCTTCATTATCCCCAGCTCCCCAGGGACGGATTTGCTGTGAAGCTAATGAAACTTAAGATGACGGTCCCTTTCTTCCACAATCTCTAGGAGAGGCCCTAGCAAAGTGTCTCAATGATTATATATTTTTATAAAACTTTGCAAAATTCACACAAGTGAGAGATTTTAGGTGCAATTGGTGAAGATCGCAGACTCTTTCCACCCTGACCTTTCTTCCATCACATATTTCCTCCTGTGTCCAGAGGATCAGACGCGTCTCAGACACTCAAGCATCTGGATAAGGGGAAGCTGATGTTGCGAATACCTTTAGTTTGAGTTAGCAGGATATGTTTAGGAGGCTCCCAGTTACTTCATTTTATTTTTAAGTTACAGCAAGACATCCCGGTGGAGGCATGATGGCACAGCTTCCAGGAATACCCCACTGCCCACTGTTCCCACCCACTAGCAACATGACATGAGGGCACAGGACCAGAAGTCATAGAGTAACATGGATGTGTCCTGTGGTGCCCACACCTGATATTTGTGGGTAGAAGAGAAACAGTTTGAGATGTATGGAGCCAGAAACTAGTCTTTGAAAAAAATGTTACATCATTCAACATGTTAAATTATAAGCAAACTATCCTATTTTGATTAACCCTAACTCACATTGGAAATACTCTGTTAGAAATATATTTGATAATGTAGCTTACACAGTGATAAACACATCGTGATTTCTGTTCAAAACTCTGTGTTCATGTTTCAAAGTGCTCCTCCTGTCATGTATGCTGTGGCCTCCAAGCTTGTGGTGTGCTTAGACTCTGCATTCTCTTCCCCTCTTGATCTGGTGTTTCTCATTCTCTTGCATGCTTTTCTTTTTTTAAACGTATGTGTTTGTGTGTGTACACTTATTTTTTAATTATTTGTTTATATAAATTGTTACTGTAAGAAAGTGAAAGTTGCTCAGTTGTATCCAACTCTTTGCAACCCTATGGAGTTCTCCAAGCCAGAATACTGGAGTGGGTACCTTTCCCTTCTCCAGGGTATCTTCCCAACCCAGGAACTGAACCAGGGTCTCCTGCATTGCAGGAGGATTCTTTACCAACCGAGCTCTCAGCAAAGCCCTAAATTGTTATTAATTCAGTACAAATACTTCTACAACTTATTTTCAGACATTGTTTTGAGAGTTACACATTTTGACACATGTAGCTCTTGTTCGTTTATTTTCACTGGATTTATAGTTTTCATATGGGGTTCCCTGGTGGTTCAGATAAGAATCCTCCTGCAGTACAGTACAGCGATTGAATCTGCCCAGGTTCAGTCCCTGGGTCAGGAAAATCCCCTGGAGAAGGAAATGGCAACCCACTCCAGTATTCTTGCACAGGAGGTCCTATGGACCCAGGAGCCTAGCAGGCTTTGGTCCATGGAGTCGCAAAGTCAGACCCAGCTGAGCGACTAACGCTTTCATAGTTTTCAAGGTGTGAATATACTATAATTTATTTGTCCTATGTTCTGTCAGTGGGCACTTGGGTTATAATGATAACATGGAAGTAAACAGCACACAATGAAAATCTTATTCATCTGTGTGAGAGATGCTCTATAGCTGTGACCTGTAAACTCTTTCTGCTCAGGTATTTCCTAAAAAATTTTGAAAAACTGTGTAACTCTTCATGCATTTTTAATTGGCATCTAAAACGTATTTCAATCTGAGTTTATGTAGTTGGAAAGGATTAATTTGCATAACATTGTAATATAGATGTTTAAAGATAAAACTGAAGATTGAAAATAATTCAATGAAATGAAAATAGTGTAATGATTTGACTCTCACTAGCATCCATTTAAATAATATACTATTCAGATATCCTTTAATAGTTAGAAGGTTTGTATTACTTCCTTTGTCCTTTGAATTTGAAATTCTATTTTTCCATTCTCAGAATTTTATCTTGATGCTGTATATTTTTTTCTGTTTGACAGTCTATTATTGATAATCTCATCATATTTCTCTATTTCATATTGATTCAGAGAAGTTCTAAATGACTTTTGCATATCATTCTGTTGTCATCTTTTGAGTTTAAGTGCCTTTTCTAGTCATGGCTTGTCTTTGTTCTGTGTATTTGGATATTTTTTTTGTTCTGCTAGGTTTTTAATTTTAATGCAGTTAGTTTATTAACATTTCCTTTATGGCTTGAGGATTTATGTGTCTTCTTTAAAAATTTCTTCTTAAAGTCATAAATATAATTTATGTTTTCTTCTAAAGGTTTGAAGTTTAATTTTTCATATTTAATTCTTTCATTTATTTAGAATTTATTTTTGTGTATGGATGCCTTAGAAATCTAATTTGATTTTAGTTTTTCAAGGGAATATCCAGTTGTCATAGGACTGTTTTTAAGTAGCTCGACTTTTGCCCAGGGACAGTTTTGCTAAATTCAAATATATATATATATACACATTCATATATACATATGTATAATATATAAATTCATATATATATAACACACCATACATACACACACATATATGTGTGTGGGTTTTATTCCTTGGGTATGCTTGTTCCTTGAGATTTTTAACAAGAAAAGGGTAACTTGCTTAGCTGACATTATTTTGTAGTCTTCACAGGTAACCAACACTAAAGTTGCTGCTGCTGCTGCTGCTGAGTCGCTTCAGTTGTGTCCAACTTTGCCCTTGAAATTTGTTTAGCTAATATTCACTAACTTGACCTGAATGTAAGTGAATAGTCACACATATTTCCTGTCTTAGAATGACAGGGGCAAAATTTAGGCAACTTAGCCTCATAGTAAACACAATAAGTGTTAATGTTAAAATATGAGTGAATGATTGAATGAACGAATTGATGAATGAGTTATATGATAGAATTCTTAAAGGATACTTGTTATGGGTTAGATTATTATTGGCTTATCTTATACTTTAGGATGCAGGAAATTGATCTTATTAATGGACTTGGCTTTCTAGGAAGCCATTTTCTCTTAGCAGAGCTGTATTTCTCAACATGTGGCCTTGCAGAATCACATGGGAAGTGTGTGAAAATGCACATTACAGGATCCCACCCCAGATTCACTGAATCAGACTCTATAGAGTGGGATCCAAGCTCTCCAGGAGATTCTTTATCGCTCATCAGGATTTTAAGTCACCTGTTTAATGAAATGTCATTCAAAATCCCTATTCAGATATTCTACCCGACAGAGCAGCGTCACTTAGGCCAGCTCACCTCTTTCAGCAAAGCCATCACACTTGCAGGTCAAAACGCGTTAGAGTGGAGAAAACATTAGCTTAAGATTAGATCCTGGAGTCTCATATTCCAGGCTTTTTCTGAGGTCATGTGACCTCCTCGTGCATGTTTCCTATTTCCCTGTGTGTTAATTTCCCCATCTGTGGCTCTTCCTGCTCCTTGGAGATACAGTTAAATTGGCCGTGTTCATTGTAGGGGAGAGAGACAGAGTTAAACTCGGACCAGAAGCCCTGCCAGCTGCTATCTTGTCCTCGACCCATAAATCTAAATAACATTCGGGTAGCAGTTGCAATGTACAGATATTTTATCATCAGTTCAGAGCAAAGTGACCCTTTCTGAAATCTGGCTTGGGGTCCAACCTGGAAACCACCATCACTGCCATTTGTAGGTTGTTACTCCAGTACTTTTGCTTAGAAAATCCCATGGACGGAGGAGTCTGTTAGGCTGCAATCCATGGGGTCGCACAGAGTCGGACACCACTGAGTGACTTCACTTTTCATTTTCACTTTCATGCATTGGAGAAGGAAATGGCAACCCACTCCAGTGTTCTTGCCTGGAGAATCCCAGGGATGGGGGAGCCTGGTGGCCTGCCGTCTATGGGATTGCACGGGGGAGTCTGCTGCCGTCTATGGGATTGCACAGAGTCGGACACGACTGAAGCAACTTAGTAGTAGTAGCCACTCAAACAGTTGTTTACACAGAGTGCCTGAGGGTCAGTGGACCCATCGTGCTATGCTAAAGACAACCAAAGAATTTTTATTCAATCCAACCTTCTTAGGAGAGTCATTAGGACTTCTAGGTATTAAAAAATAAAAGGGAACTGACAGTTCCTGTTTGTCTGAGAAATGCTTTGCCCAGTGTCCTAAAAACCCAGCCTCAGGAACTAGTTCATCCCAAGTCTCCAAATACTCCCAGCTTTTTTCTCTTCACAGTAATTCAATTTGAATGAACATACACTCAGAGTATATGAACCGTACAACTGGTTTTAAGCAGGGATAAAGCTGGGATCATCCTCACCTCCATCCTGAATGGTGCAATCATCTTTATTTCATTCTGCTCAGCAGTGGTGGCAATTAAAGCTCCCAAAGTATGAAATGTTTTCATCAAGTCAGGCATTAAAAATATCGGCCTGTCAGAGAGGGCAGTGGACCCATGCTTTACTGCCGCTATTCTTCAGCTGCACCAGGGCATGAAGTGGTGAGAAGCATTCATTTCATGCAGTGGGGAAATAAGGCCAACTTTGGCTTTAATCTTTATTATGAGGAGGCGAGTCTCTGTTGAGGGTAATGAGTGGATGCACCCCATTTAGCTTAAAGTAACAGATCTATATAGAGTTGTTAATTTGTAGATAAATATGGGTGAGTTTTTTTGTACCATCGATGTCTCTTGATCCACACAAAGTGGTTATATTAATACTGAAACATTATTAATCAATAGTTTGCTCTTTAAAAATACATCAGTAGGACTACCCAATTACCTTTAAGTATATATCAAAGGGCCCAAAGCAATCTGATGTGTACTCAAAGTCCATTAGAAGCCACCAGACATATTAATTAAAATTTCTAGTTACAATGAACTTTACAATGTGCATAAAAATTTTCTGCTTTGACTAACAAATAGGTATGGGCTAACTGAAAAGCTGGAGCTTGCAGATCTATTTGAGGGCAGAAGAGGGCCTTAGTGGAACCTGGGAATGATTTATTTAACTTGAATCCAACATATAAAGGGCTGTTACTCAGGATTGTGAATGGAAAGCGTCAGGCTCCTCTCCTGTTTGTGTGTGTTGAAGGGAAGGGAGGAATTCTCATAATTTGAAATTAAGGATTACCAAAATGGTGCGTAGGCCTTCCTCTCATAGCTCAGTTGGTAAAGAATCTGCCTGTAATGCAGGAGATCGGGGTTTGTTCCTGGGTTGAAAAGATCCTCTGGGGAAAGAAGTGGCAACCCACTCCAGCATTCTTGCCTAGAGAATCCCATAGATAGAGGAGCCTGGCAGGCTACAGTCCATGGGATCACAAGAGTCAGACATGACAGTGACTAAACCACCACCCAAAATAGTGCCTGCGTGAGTGCTAAGTTGCTTCATTCGTATCCAACTCTTTTTGAACCTATGGACTATAGCCCGCCAGTCTCCTCTGTCCATAGGATTCTCCAGGCAAGAATACTAGAGTGGGCTGCCAAGCCCTCCTCCAGGGGATGTTCCCAACCCAGAGATTGAACCCACGTCTCCTCTGTTGGCAGGCTATTTCTCTACCACTACCACCACCTGGGAAGCCTGCCAGAGTGGTAGGTGCAGTGAAACTTCACTGGAGATTAAAGACAGAACTAAACACTAAAATGAATGTCATCCAGCCTTGGCCGATCCTGCTGTGTGGCCAGGCATCGTTGAATTTGATCAATCTGGTTGTGGCAAAGGCCCACAGTGAAGGAGCCCCACAGCAGGGTCTCTGCCCTGCAGTAGCTATTTGTACTAATGGATGCCTCTGAATTTGTACTGAGAGGTAGATAATCTACCATTTTGTCATCTAAAAACAGTAGTGAGCTTTCCTTTCAGACTTCGGTTCTTACTGCCAACAGCCCAGCCGTAAGAAGACTCAATCAGCTATTTACCAGACTGGCCCCCAAATCACAGACAATCCAGGAGCTTAAAGAAAAAGAGGAGAGAAAGCCAAGACATGTGAATGCTGTTTCCGCCGCCTTGCCTTGCCGCACCGCCCCCACCCTCCCCCTACACATCTGGGTTCTGTGCATCTGGTTATTGCAAGGAGAGAGCGCATAAGCTCTTAAGACCCAGGAATGGGATTTACAGTAATATGCTCACTAAACAAAACTCAACAACTAAGACCTGGATGCCCTGAGGAACGTGCTGTAATGGTCCTGGACTCTATAGCCTCGTACATTTCTAATGACTTTGTCAGAAACTGGCAGCCTCATCAGATCTAAGGAGGTGGCATTTAGATATGAGATCCATATTTAAGCATCACATACCCAAGCATTGCTGATTTAGGGATGTGCTCTCCCCCTACCCCTTGGCGTCTGTCCCTGGGCCATTATCCAGCACAAGTCATCCACTGAGACTCGTGTCAGGTGTAACTGATTGTCATTCAACGCAAGTGAAATCTTTAGGTGGACATTAGTCACTGCTTTAGACATGTTAGCTTCAAGTGGAAGCAGTCAATTACAGACCAGAGGTTTTATGGCTACATTATTACCATCATACGATTAGGTTTTCAGCAGTAGCATTCTGTCTGATCGATCTGTGCAAGGACATTGATGGATCACTTTGTTCTTCAAATGTCAAATATGTGGGACTTCTGTGCTTTATGTATTTACTGACACGCTCATCTCCTGTGGATACCTTTTCCCCTCTGTGGTGTGCAGTTTTAGCAGATGATTGCCATCCCTTTCCTTCAAAGACTGTGTGGATTATATGTAATCACGTTTATAATTTTCTTCCTATTTTCTCTCCAGTGAGAAGCACTTCTGAGTTAACAGTACTATAAAGAAGTCTTTACCACACTAGGGGATCTCTCATTGGTGTCAAGAAAATAGGTTTAGACAATTTTATTTAGCTTTCTCATATGCAGAAATTTATTCCCAATTTCAAGGTATAAGTTAGACTTCCAAAAGTTTGATTCTCCATTATTATGCTATGTTTAATTTTTGCTTTTTTTCAAACAAATATATTCCTAAGTCAAATCTCTGAACTGCAAAAGCCACCATTATCACCCTCAAACACCAGTAAATATGTTCACACTTACAATATTGAACAGGATTTCTTATGTGAAATCCTTGACGAGTTTGTAGAACACTCTTGGAGAGGGAGCTACTTTCAGTAAAACTATTAGGTCTTAAACCTAACCTTGAAGATCATCTGTCCTATGCAATAGATAAAACAAAAACTGGGAACGCTTTATTCCCTGACAAATGGCCAACTGGGCTTTCATTTTGCTTTAAGAACTTCCCAGAGGGCACACGATGATCCTGGGAATGCCAGCTTTCTTATTGATTCAGAGCAATCCCCATTTCTACCTTAGGACCTATAGTTCTACCATATTTCTCTTTATATTTGTTTTTGTTTATTTGGCTGCTCTTGGTCTTAGTTGCTGCATGGCACATGGGATCTTTTAGTAGCAGCACACGTGACGTACTTTGCTGACCAGAGATTGAACCTGGACCTCTGGCATGGGAGCGCAGAGTCTTAGGCACTGGACCTCTACGGAAGTCTGTCCCCTCTACCAAATTTTCTACTTTAGGAACTTTCCCAACTCTCTTGGGTCAATTTTATTAGCTAGTACCACAGGAAGGAAACCGTCTAGTCTTTCCCAGTAAGGGAGGCACCTCTAGACACATCTAGGGAAATTCTCAGGATGTTCATTATTCATTTTTTAAGGGCAGCCGTGTGTTTGGCAATATTGTGGTGTGTGCTTAGTCGCTCAGTCGTGTCTGACTTTGCAACCTCATGGATTGTAGCCCTCCAGGCTCCTCTGTCCATGGGATTCTCCAGGCAAGAATACCAGAGTGAGTAACTGTTCCCTTCTCCAGGCAATCTTTCCAACCTAGGAACTGAACCCTGGTCTCCCTCACTGTGGGCAGATTCTTTACCATATGAGCTACCAGAAGGCTAAATCATAGACCTAAAATGTTTGGCTTTGTGTGGTTCTTCCTGTGGCTTGAAACAAGATTTTCTGCAACACAGAGCTTCTTCCCGTGAATGCAGGGGTGTTTGGGGCCCAGGCTTTCCTCCTATAAAGCAGAAATTCACAGCTGCTTTTCTTCTCTCTATCCCTTTCCTAGTGAAGAGCAGCGTGGCTGGCTACTCTGCAGCTGGCCTTTCTCACTTCTGTTGTCCCTGAATGCCCTAGCAAAAGGGTGACCCTGTACCTCTGGCATGTCCACGGGTGCTGAGGCCAGTATTAGCAGCTGGCCTGCACCCTGGCACTTACGCTGAATGTCATTCTGATCTCCCCGGGCATAAAGTTGATGGAATCATCTTGACCCCAGCACTCACATCCAGCTTCAGCCCAGGGTTAAATGTAACCATTTGAGTGGCCATTTCTTGGGAAAAAAAAAAAAAAGAAAGACTAGCTAATACCCCAAACTGGATCTCTTATCAAAAAAGGCACATTCTGACGCTTGGAGAAGCTTTAGGGTAGAACGCAAGCATTTTGCCAGAACTGTGCCTTTTTTTCTGGAGGAGGCTTCCCTGGTGGCACATATGGTAAAGAGTCTGCCTGCAATGTGGGAGACCTGGGCTCAACCCCTGGGTCACAAAGATACCCTGGAGAAGGGAGAGGGCACACACTCCCAGGTGGTGCTAGAGGTACACAACCTGCCTGCCAGTGCAGGAGACATTAGAGATGTGGGTTTGATCCCTGGATGGAGAAGATCCCCTGGAAGAGGGCATGGCAACCCACTCCAGTGTTCTTGCCTAGAGAATCCCATGGACACAGGAGCCTGGTGGGCTACAGTCCACAGGGTCGCAAAGAGTTGGACACGACTGAAGTGACTTAGCACACACAGTGCCTGTTTTGATGAAGCGCATGTTGTTGTCCAGTTGCTAAGTCGGGTCCAACCTGCAAGAGTTGGACACCACGTGGCAACCTCATGGAATGTAGCCTGCCAGGCTCCTCTGTCCATGGCATTTCCCAGGCAAGAATACTGGAGTGGGTTGCCATTTCCTTCTCCAGGGGATCTTCCTGACCCAGGAATCAAACCCACGGCTCCTGCATTGGCAGGTGGATTTTTCTTTTTTTTTACCACTGAGCCACCTGGGAAGCTCTCTGAAGCACATAGCTAAGTGGAAATATCAGGTTCTGGGAGCTGGGGTTGCTCTCACTGAGCCCAGTGTTCTTCAGGGACACACTGTGTATGTACATCAGAGACAGAACTGCTGTATAGCGGATATGCTTCTGTGAGGCAGTGAGGAAGGACACATTGTAGAAGTGGCCTGAGACTTCTGGGGTACCCACTGCCTCAGCCTGCCTCAGCAGCCTCGCAGCATCCCATGGATGGGAACCAGGTGGGAGAACACCTCTGGGGAGGAGATGTGGCTTGATGCCCACTGAACACCATGCAGAGATAGCTGAATTTACTCTGCCATTCCTGCAGGAGACAGAACTGCAGATTAAGTTGCTCAGACACAATGGAGGTCCTGGCTAAGGAATTTTAATGTAAAACTCCCGGGTTTTAAACTTAATCCTTGAGCTCACTGAGACAGTCATTCAAATGGGGATCTAAGGAAAGTTATGCTGGGGCTCAGAAGGGGAAATGTGTGAATGCATTTGGAACCAATTTAAAGCTAGAAATGAAATGAGCAAGGACATTTGCCAATACACCATTGAAATAAACTCGGAGGTTCACTGAGGCATGTACCTAGACAGACAGACATGCCCGTTCTGGTCCTGCTGTCTGCTTTCTCTGCAGCTCATGGGAGGTTGTGGGGTCAGGGGGCGGGAGAGGCCTTGTCTTAGCCCACCTTGGAAGGATCCAGGCTGGGACTCCCTGATAAATCTAGTCTGGGCTTCATTATGAAGTTACACTGGAAGCAAAGTCACGGAGGATCCTCTACTCAACAAGGTCTTCATGGAATGAGGCCTGAATGAGCCACCCACTGGAAGGTACCTCTTAGGGACTGCACTCCTGAAAATGTGACCAGAACCAACCAGAAAGTCTAGAATTCCTAGGAAAATAAATGGAGGTGCAGGTGGATAGTAAATAGAAATGCTTAACTGACTGAAGACCTGGGAATTCCAAGTCTGACCATTGGTAGTACCTGGGAACTTTGTAAAAATACAGATTCTCGGGAGGATAGCACAGGAAAAACTTAGGAATCTGTGTGTTTGGGGCTTTTTTCCCCTCTTATTTCTTCACGTTTGTTCTCCAGAGGATTCTGAGGCCCTTGAGGTTTGTCACTGCTTGAAGCAACGAACTTTTCAAACACTTAAAACCTGTTGGCAAAAAGAGAGAAGGTGTGATAATTTTCGTTGAAATAGGTCACCTAAGAATCTTTAACCAAACAAAATTTTATTAACCCGACTTGATATGAAACACCTTCTTGAATAAAGCAAAAACATCATTAAAAAAATATATATATATACACACACACACACATAATGATGAGCTTCCCTGGTGAATCAGTAGTAAAGAATCCGCCTGCAATGTAGGAGCCACAGGAGACGTGGGTTCGATTCCTGGGTCAGAAAAATTCCCTGCAGAAGGAAATAGCCACCCACTCTAGTGGGGAATTCCATGGACAGAGGAACCTGGCAGACTACAGTAGGGTCGCAAAGAGTTGGGCACGAATGAAGCAACTTAGTATGCACACATACATATAGATAAAATCCAGATCCACAAATCCAATTAAGACGGATGTCCCTTCTCCCCATCATTTTCTGGAATGTGGCTACACTAAGTCTAGACATTTCTGCCCAGCTAGGGGCTTTCTCTCCCTGAAACCAGCCTCGGTGTCTGGCTACTATCTTTTGAGAAAGCACACCCTGAAAATACAAAGCCCTGCCATTATTATTCATGCGGCTTTTGTTTATCTTCCCCAAAGAAACAATTGAGCTGTAGCAGATGAGTGATGGTTGCCGGGCTGTGGCCGAGGTAAAAGCCGCTGCAGGTGGAGCGGCTTAATGGGGTATTAATCGGGAAGCAGGTGAAGGCAAATGGGTAGCACAGCAGGTATGTAAATAGGCTCGTGGGAAGAAAGGCATTGGATTTTATGCTCTTTAACTAAAAATAAAGACCTGATATTTAGCTTATCTTTGCTGAAATCCTGCACTGTGAGGGCCCTGACAACCCCCAACATCATCAATGATTCATTATTATCTCAGCATCGTCCAGGGGACTTAATAGGATCTTCAACCTCTTCCTTTTTCATTGTTTCAGCTGATTCTTTGGCTTTAGAATGCATACTTTTCTTCTCTGTTTATATATCAGAGGTCAGAAAAACTGTCATAGATTGTATAGTGATGATGACATTTAGGCCTCTAGCCTGCCTTCTGGGAGCATCCTTTTGCTCTGTCTCTTTGGAGAAGTGCAGCACGTTGGTATGAGTATGGATAGTAAAACTACCAAGACCGCATACATCCAAATTCATCTTGTCCTTCCAGTAGTCACCTTTAGGAAAATCACTTATTCCAGGGCTCTCATTGGCTCAAAACCTGTTCAGGAAAACCACTTCAGTGGTTATTTTCATGACCAATTTGTAAGTGCCCCCATATGAAAAAAATCCTTACATATATTTATCACTTCTTTTCTTCCCCTAAACATTACCCAGCATCATCACCTATTTCATGACCACACTTAGTGCTACGTGACATTTGGCTTTTAAAATCCATCCCTGATGCAGAGGTTTGCAGCTGCTCAGAATATTCCAGAGAACATGCCTCAGGCTTCTAGGGAGGAGTTCCATGAAATGTCCAGTGTTGGCAGCCTCTTTGGGATAAGTGTCCAGCTTCTCAGAGCAAAGACTTCATGGCATACACTTAGAAATTTCTAAATTTGGGCATGCTAGTTTGAAAGTTCAGGCCCATTATTTTAAGGCTATCTTATTTTATAGTAACTCAGAAAACTGTTAAACCACTCCATGTTTCCCTTCCAGTTAGCTCTCTGTGGTATGTTGGTGAAAAAGTGATGGGAAACTTAGGTTCTTGGTTGCTTGGCTGGCCCACATTTATTGTTTTCTCTGGGAGGAAGCAGCACTAGTTTCGAAGAAGGGTTTAGCACTTTACTGTTGAAACGGCTAGATATCAGTGAAGCTTTCACAGGCTAAATATTAGTGGAGTCACAGTGTATACCCCGTAAAATGAATTAGGTTTACATTATCATGCGTATCTTTTCCTGTAGTCCTCATTAATTTTACTGCTAAAGAGGTGTTAGTAATTAAATACCTCTAATTAATGAAAATCAGACAAAAGCAAGGGCTTCTCTTTTTATCTTCAAAGATAGAGATGTTTGTAGATCTATCTTGTTATGACTTTTGTCTGTAGGAGGACCACTAATCTGAGCCAGTTGGGATCAAGTGTTCTGGTCCAGAGAAACTCATTTAAAGACTTTGCTTTTGGCAAATTAAAGGAGTAGGCATTTGAGGACATTATAAAGATGGTCTGAGATTCGGGAAAAAAAATACTCATAAGTGAGAGTCAGTCCTACATGTAATAGCAAATTTCATGGTTGAAGATGCAACAGCGTTGAGGACAATTAATAGTTCTGAAGCAGTGGCTGAGTTCTGGGGTAGGCCCTCGAACACATAATTAGATTATTAAAAATGGCCTGTCTTAGGCTGACTATTACTAAATTGAAATCCAATTATGGCTTTATGATTTTGCTGAAAAATATTTAGCTGTTTTATTTGAATCCTTGTAAGAGATCATTTCCTCTCTGCATCAGCGTTTGCACATGTCATAATATATTTTCCAAACAAATCTGACCTCAATTATCTTGGAATCTATCGTACATTAGATAAAATATATTTTAATGAGTGTTTTTATGTCTAATATTATACTTGTGCCTCTCCACACTTGAGGAATTAAAAGATGGCAGTAGAAGACTTTGCAAGTGTCTTTTTAATGAGAGGCATGCATATTTTAGAAATAACTAAATTGTGCCATCTTAATACACGGAAAGGCATTATGCTCAAATATGTGCCCGAGTATGCTGCAACACAGACTTGGTTCAATTCTCAGTAATTGGCATTGGAACTGTAATAAAGCAGTTATTTGCAAAGAGATGGGCTTGGAATTTTCATGCACTCCTGCAGTGTGGATTTAAATGCTAAGTTAAATATTTATGAACACGAGATTTTTATAATTGATCATTGTATGATTTATACACAGTAATTATAATTAGGTTGAAAGAGATTTTAAAAGCCAGTTTCCTGGTAGCTAAGGCCATTAAATAACGCTAAGCTGCCAAAACAAAAATTAGATGGGAACCCAGCCATCAAGTTCCGAGTGCCTGTCCCCAGGCCCCGTGTACAAAGAGGCACTGCACCTCACCAGGCACCTCACCTGGGCACCAGCTCCTACACCTGCTATCGTTTTTCATGCCTTTGTTTCAAACCTAGTTGAACATAAACAAGTAGAAAACTTCAGAGATCCAATGTGTAACAAAAGGAAAAGGTGGAGGAGGTTGGAAAGGTTAATTAAAAATGTAATGATCCCATTTGCTGAGACAGCACTATTCATCATTTTGCAGCAGCAAGCATGTGACTTACTTACACACCGCTTATAGGAGGCATCTAATTTTTTAAGATATGGATGGTGTGGGGGTGTGGGCCACAGTGTGTTCTTTATGGAAACGGAAGCTCTAATGGGTGAACTTGCAGTGAGTGAGCATGGGGCGAATGCCTGACTCGTGGTTAATACAGGGCACTGTCTTCACCAGGCAGAAGAATTCCATCCAAATTCACAGATACTCAGAATAATTCAGTCACTGTGAACCCTAGAGAGAAATCTTGGCTATGACTTGAGGCTTAATGTAGTTGTGGAAGGTGTGAAAAAACAGGGCAAGGAAGAAATTCATCATAGTGTAATACACTATGTCTCAAATGGTGTATGAATGACAAAATGGGCTCCAAAGAGCCAACATTGTCTTTTAAATGTAATTTTTAGCACCCCCGGCTGGAAAAGGCCAAGCTCTTGGAGGATCGATTACAGGGGTCACAGCCTGGACGATCAGATTTGCCATCTGATCCACGTGGACAGCAGCAGACCAGACTGTCAATGTGAGCTTCCAGAAAAGCCTGTTCTACCCCTGTGAATATCTTGGAGCTTTTTGCGTATTTTTCATTTGCTGGGATAACACGTTAGAGGGAGCCTATTAAGAGAAGAACAGTAGTTATGTCAACATGGTAATTAATCAAGCCAGAAAGTAAGAGGAAACTGGTTGTGAATTCAATTCTGCAGCCTTAAAAGAAGGGCAGAAAGATACCCGGAAATTGGCAAGCATTTGTAAATAACGGTCTTTCACTGGGTCTTGTGAACTTTCTGCTTAATAAAAACGCATCTTCATGTGAGCCATGCAAATTTTAATATAGTTACTGTTCTATTCCACCTCATCACCTATAGAAATGATTTCTAGATCCTTGCATCTGTGTTTCATCCTGAATCATTTTGACTGGTTTGCTGGTCTGAGCGTTTGCCAATAATGGTGGCGTTTTCTAAGTGTAAATAAAGAAGGGCTGCCAGCCACAGCGATAGCCTCTTTGATTTGGGACAGTGTGAGGATTGTAATTGGGATAAAGGCAGATCCTTGCGCCAGAGGAATTTAGAATGTGAAAGCTTCTCCCGGTGCGTAATTCATCCTTGACACCTCCGCATCTCCCTGTATTGGAGGGACACTTTTCATTTGCTCCGTCTGAAGGTCGGGGTGGAAATTGTTGGTTCGTGTACCCATCGGAGCAGCAAACAGCTGAGAGGTCAAGAGCTGGCTTGGTTTTTGTTTTCGTTTTTTACGTTCATCCCTGATCAAGCTGTATCCTAAATACTCGATGTTAGAATCAGAAAAGGCAATTTACACTATAAGCATCAAATAAAAACCTTGAGGCTTGAAGGGACCTTAGATATATCATCTTACAAATGGAGAAAAAAGCACTCCGGTAACTGGACCATGTTTCAACCCCCTGACTGAATTCATTGTCCTTTAGCAGCATCTTCTTATTCTTTGGTCTGGGAGCTGGCCCTCCAGTTGCTGTGAAGGTTATACCTCCCAAGAAAACAGCAAACAAGTCACATCAGATGTGATCACAGCCAGAAAAGCTTAGAATATGACAGAGAAAGCCATATGTAACCTGCAAAGTAACAGCGTGGTGATGTGTAACTTGGAAAGGAAAAGCTGGGTAATGGGCTTCTCCATCACACAGTGCTCGGCGGGTGCTGGAGGGAGTTCTTTAGCCTGCCAAGCCCACACGCACACATCCTCCCCCAGAAGAAAGAATTTCTAGTAAACAGCCTTCATTCTGAGAATGCTTCCCATTCAGACAGCATCCCAGACATTCTACCGAGTTAAAGAATGAATAACAGCAGATGGAGGGGGGAGATTAGAGTTGGAGGAGGAGGGGGGGTAGCAACATTTTAATGCTGAGCTCTAAAATGAGCTGTGGAGAGGATGGCACTCAGAGTTATGGTAAAGCTGTTCCGAGGCCTTCCCACACAGGCGAGAAAGTGCGCGTGCCCAGCCCGTAAACCAGGCGTGCGCCTGCGCCTCCGCCCTCCCGTGTGTGAGTGGATGGGGTTTTGGGTGTGATTCTGTGCCCTAAATCCATGCCTTCTGGCCACTTCACTCTCTGCCCTCAAGTCTTTGAGGTCGCAGTGTTGTGCACTGGGGAATGCATTTAATACATATGGGGCATCAATCTTCCCACCAAGTAAAAACTCACTTCTAACTTCTATGGCCTGTGATTTCACCTCTGCTTATTGTGAACTTGACTGCAGCAGGGTATCTGAGAGAGAGCTGGCAGTGAATTTGTGAGGACTGTTAAGAGGGAGGTGAAAGTTTTCGGTGCTAAGGGTTGTTGTTTTCCATATTCTGTGCATGTGAGACTTTTCTTTTTAAAAAGAATAAGGTATATACGTGAATCAACTTTTTTCAATGTTTTGTTTGCACATTTTCAAAGCCTACAGTCAGCTGGGAAAAGTTTTACATCAAGCTGTCTTCTAGAAGCTACCATTACATTTGAATGTAGTTGCTCTGTAAGTATCCATCCACCCATCCTTCTGTGCATCTAGCAGTTCACCAAAGTTTTAAAAATGAAGATATCAATATACCTCCCTAAATGCTTCAGTATATTTACCCTTAGCCAGTTTTTAATATTTATTTCTTTTTACTTTGAGGTAAAATTTCTGTATGTACAGACTTTGTGTCCCATTCTCTGAGTTTTGACCCAAATTTCTACTGAGATAGAGAATATTACTGTCACTCCAGAAAGTTCCTCTTGCCTTTTTCCAGTCAGCCCCCACCTCCATCCCCTAGAAGCAACTACTCTTCAGATTATTTTTCCATCATAAATTAATTTTGCCTTTTCCAGAACGTCCAAGTACATGTTGAGTTGGCTAAAAAGATGTTACAGAGAAAACAAAATCGAAACGAACTTTTTGGCCAACCCCAAATTATTCAATGTGTACTTTTTCTGTAAAGCTTCCTCCTCCTCCTTAGAACAGTGTTTCTGAGATTCATCCATGCCATTGTGTGTATAAATAGCTCATCCGTTCTTATTTCTGAGTGCTATTCCATTATGTGGATAGACCACAGATTGCTAGGCGTTTTCTTACTGATGGATACATGAGCTGTTTCTCAGTTTAGTTCAATTCGGTCACTCAGTCGTGTTCGACTCTTTGCGACCCCATAAATCGCAGCATGCCAGGCCTCCCTGTCCATCACCAGCTCCCGGAGTTCACCCAAACTCATGTCCATCAAGTTGGTGATGCCATCCAGCCATCTCATCCTCTGTCATCCCCCTTCTTTTCCTGTCCCCAATCCCTCCCAGCATCAGAGTCTTTTCCAATGAGTGAACTCTTTGCATGAGGTGGCCCAAGTATTGGAGTTTCAGCTTTAGCATCAGTCCTTCCAATGAACACCCAAGACTGATCTCCTTTAGAATGGACTGGTTGGATCTCCTTGCAGTCCAAGGGACTCTCAAGAGTCTTCTCCAACACCACAGTTCAAAAGCATCAATTCTTCGGTGCTCAGCTTTCTTCACAGTCCAGCTTTCACATCCATACATGATCACTGGGAAAACCATAGCCTTGACTAGATGGACCTTTGTTGGTAAAGTAATGTCTCTGCTTTTGAATATTCTATCTAGGTTGGTCATAACTTTCCTTCAAGGAATAAGCTGTAACTAGTCTTTGGTTATTATCTATAAAGTGCTGTCATACTCTTGTCCTAATATTTTTATGGACATATATCCTCATTTTCTTGGATGAATACCTAGAAGTAGAAATGCTGGGTTATAGGGTAGGTATATGTGTAATTTTATAAAAATCTGCCCCCAGTTTTCCCAAGTGGATGGACGATTTTACTTTCCTGTTGGAATGTATGAGATTCTAGGAGCGCCACATCTTTGTAAACATTTGGAGTTGTCAGATTTAAATTTTAACCACCAACATAGTGGTTTTAATTTGCATTTCCCTGATAACTAACGATGTTTAACACTTTATGTACTTATTGACCGTTCATACAACTTATTTTATGAAGAAAAACCCCTTTTTCAATTGGGTTGTTTTTTATGTTGGGCTTCTCATGTAGCTCAGTGGTAAAGAATCCCCCTGCCAATTGCCCCTGTAGAAGACATGGGCTGGATCCCTGTGTTGCAGAGATTCCCTGGAGAAGGAAACATCAGCCACTCCAGTATTCTTTCCTGGGAAATCCCATGGACAGAGGAGTCTGGCAGGCTACAGTCCATGGGGTTACAAAGAGTTGGACATGACTTAGCAACTGAGCATGAATGCAAATATGTTTTAGATATTTGTCCTTTGTCAGATACATGTTTTGCAAATATTTTCTTCTAGTCTGTAATTTGTCTTATTTGTTTTCCTCATTTCTTATGAAATTAACTGTCTTTTGATGAGTTTTTAACTTAGTGAAATCTACTTACCAGTTTATTTAAAGTTGTTTTTTTGTACTCTTTTCTAAGAAATATTTGCCTGTAATTTTCTTCTTTTTTGCATTAGATTCTACTATTAGGGTAATGCTGGCTTCATGTATCAATTTGGGAAGGGTTATGAGAATGTTTTGTGTGAATGAGAATTAGAAGCAAAAAGTCACTCATTTACCTGTAAGCTGGAAATCAGTTAGTGGCCTCTTGCCTATCTTAATGTGCCAGGTTGAACACTGTGGAATCTGGCTGAAATAATGATAAGGAGACGGTGCTCTAGCAGTGTTATTTATCAGTGAAAACAGAATCAGCTCAAAGTGAGGCTGAAGCATGCCAGGTGCTAAATGGAGTGAACTATGAGCCATTGGTTTGGACATAAAATGATTCATCCTGTTCCCACTTCACACAGAACTTTTCTTTGGATTTCACATGTAAATGTGATCAGACAATATTTGTCTCTTTCTGACTTACTGTACTCAGCATAACGCTCTCCAGGTTCACCTGTGTGTTGCAAATTGCAGTATTTCCTTACTTTTATGGCTGGATAGGGTTCCATTGAAAATCTACACCACATTTCCGTTATCTGTTTGTTCCTTGATGAACACTTGACTATTGTAAATGATGCTTTAATGAACATGGGAGTGCAGATATTTCTTTGACAAAGTGATTTTGTTTCCTTTGGATATATACCCAGGAGTGGAATTGCTGGATCATATGATAGCTTGCAGTCATGTGAGAATGTTAGCTCTATTTTTAATTTTTTGAGCGACCTTTATACTGTTTTCTGTAGTGACTGTACCAATTTACAGTCCCACCAACTGAGCACAAGTCTTCTCTTTTCTCCACCATCTCACCAGAACTTATTATCTCTTGTCTTTCTGACAAGTTCTCTTGATGACAGTTGTTCTAACAGGCCTGAGGTGATCTGTCATTATGGTTTGATTCTCATTTCCGTACCAATCAGCATCTTTTCATGGACCTGTTGGCCTTTCATATATCTTCTTTGGAAAAATGTCTCTTCAGGTCCTTTGCCCATTTTAAAATTTGAGTTATTATTATTATTGTTACTTTGGTGATTGACTCATATAAGTTATTTATATATTTTGGAAATTGACTCCATATCAGAACATGATTTGCAAGTATTTTCTTGCATTTTGTAAGTCACCTTTTCATTCTGTTGATGGTTTTCTTTGCTGTGCAAAAGCTTTCTAGTTTGGTGTAATTCATCTTGTTTATTTTTTTGTTGTTATTGCTTGTGTCATACCCAAAAATCACTGCCAAAACCCGTGTCAAAGAGCTTTTGTCCAGGCCAGTTTTTAAAAACTGTATTATATGGAGAACTGCCGGAGAGAAGTAAATTTTCTGAGAAGAAAGTAAAGTTTTCTGAGAAAGGTAAAGTTTAATTATTTTCATTATAATTTTATTTGAAGTTTATAAACATAAAACCACCAGCTCTTATTCTTTGCTTTTATACAAACTGTAAAGACAACACACACACATTAAGTGTTAACAAAACATTAAAAACTAAGAAATGTGAGTTGATAACATACATTTAATATGAGAAATGATATTGTCTGCTGAAACTAAATTGGCGCTCACAGTTTGTATGTAATTCTCTGTTTCAACATGTACTGTTTTGAGTTTGACAGGCCTACATTACTGGGTGCCATATGATGACTTAATTTTTCTGTCATTTTTCTCCATTTGAACTTACATGAACTGTTTGTTCCTATGTCCCTGGCTACATCATGGAAGTATTAAGTCAACCTATGTGCCTGTATTCCTTTCATTTTAGCCAGAGATCATAAAGTACCATTGAACACCAATGAAAGTGAAAATGTAGGTGGTGAAATGCATACCAATATCCACCTGATGCGAAGAGCTAGCTCACTGGAAAAGACCCTGATGCTGGGGAAGATTGAGGGCAGGGGGAGAAGGGGGCGACAGAGGATGAAGTGATTAGATGGCATCACTGATTCAATGGACATTAGTTTGAGCAAACTCTGGGAGATAATGAAGGACAGGGAAGCCTGGCATGCTGCAGTCCATGGGGTCACAGAGTGGACACGACTTAGCAACTAGCCTTAAGGGCCTTATCCAGATGATGCAGAGTTCGGTCCTATTCCCTTTATTTTAGATCATCATTCCAAAATGCGTAACTTAGAAATCTCCAGGACTTCCTTTGGTAGTCCAGTGGTTAAGAATCTGCCTGCCATTGCAAGAGACCTGGGGGTTAGATTCCTGGTCTAGGAAGATTCCAGATGCCGTGGGGCAGCTAAGCCCGTGTGCCACAACTACTGAGCTCACACACTCCAGAGCACGCGTAACACAGCTGGAGCATACCCCACTTGGTGCAACTAGAGGAACCCAGGTGCAGCAATGAAGACCCAGACAGCCTTAAATGAAAATAAATAAAAGAAATCTACAATTGTAGTCCTTAAGGATTATCAGTCACTGAGGCCAGTGGGCTCAACAGCACCACCTCTCACAAAGAGGAAAAAACCAGAAGTGTCACCAGAGCCTGGTGGAGGCCCTGGGGATCTGTTGGGGCATGTGGTGAATATTTCACTCCTTGGGTCCTGAAATGGCTCAGTGTGAAAACAGAGATGCAGGAGCGAAGCCACTTTGGGAAGATCATGATGGAGAAAACGCCCCAGGTGTGCTTGTTGAACCAGCAGGATGTGCGTGCAGCTGCTGGCGCCCTGCACTGCTCACCTAAGAAGGGCTGAAGGTCTTGTTTATTGCCTTGCGTGTTAAATTGTTGAATTCGCATGTCATAGAGAGAGACATGAACCTGGGGCATCACAAAATACTGCTGGTAGTGCCCGAGTATATTTTTTGTGATTTCAGATATTTACACATAGTTCTTTCTTAAAGTGAGGCACACCATCAGCAGACCAAGGAGAATTTTTCATTCCCTGAAATGTTGGACTTACTGTGTCTGTTCTTGTCTTGTATAAAATTTTGCTTTACAATACTAGAACATTTAACATGAGATCCTGGTGGCTCACGTGGTAAAGAACCTGCCTGTGATGCAGGAGACCTAGGTTTGGTCTCTGAATTGGAAAGATCCCCTAGAGAAGGAAATGGCAACGCATTCCAGTATTCTTGCCTGGAAAATCCCAGGCCCAGAGGAGCCTGGTGGGCTACAGTCCATGGGGTCACAAAGAGTCAGACTTGGCTGAGTCACTAACACTATATTCTTAACATAGTTCTTTTTTAATTTTATTGATTTACAGTGTTGATTTATGATGTTGTATCAATTTCCTCTGTACAGAAAAGTTACTCATCCATACACATATATACATTCTTTCCCATTTTTCTCCACCATGGTTTGTCACAGGATACTGAATATAGTTCCCTGTGCTATAGAGTAGGACCTCATTGTTTATCCTTTCTATATATAATAGTTTGCCTTTGCTAATCCCAAACTCCCATATCTTCTCTCCCCTAACCCCACTGCCCCTTGGCAACGACAAGCCTGTTCTCTTTATCTGTGAGTCTGTTGTTTCATAGATATGTTGATTTGTATTGTATTTTAGAGTCCACATATAAGTGATATCATATGGTATTTGTCTTTCTCTTTCTGACTTAGTTCACTTAGTATGATAATTTTTAGGTACCAGTGGGCAGAAGACCTAAATAGACCTTTCTCCAAAGAAGATATACAGATGGCCAATAGATGGATGAAAAGATGCTCAACATGACTCATTATTAAGAGAAATGCAAATCATAACTACAGTGAGGTATCACCTCACATCAGACAGAATGGCCATCATTAAAATCGCTACAATATGCAAATGCTGGAGAGGATGTTGATGGAAATGGAAATTGGTGCAGTCACTGTGGAAAACAGTATGGAGGTTCCTCAAAAACCCTAAAAATAGAGCTGCCTTATGATTCAGCAGTCCCACTCCCAGGCGTATACTCAGATGAAACTATCATTTGAAAAGATACACGCACCCCTATGTTTATTGCAGCGCTATTTACATTAGCCAAGACATGGAAACAACCAAAGTGTACATGGACAGATCAATGGGTAAAGAAAATGTGGTTTATATACACAATGGAATATTACTCAGCCATCAAAAAGAGTGAAATCATGCCACTTAGATTTTAAGTGCACAATACAGTATTGTTAACTGTAACTGTGATGCTGTACAGCAGATCTCTAGAACTTACTCATCTTGCATCACTGACGCTTTATACTTCTTGAATAACAACTCCCCATTTCCTCCCTTGCTGGAACAAGAGAGGAAATGGGGAGTTGCTACCATTTGTACTATTGAGTAGCAGTAACTGTCATTTGTGCTGTTAAACAGCAGTAACTACCATTCAACTTTCTGCTTCTATGAGTCCGAGAGTTTTAGATGTCTTGCACATGAAGAGCCATAGAGAATACTGTCCTCCTGTGACTGGTTTATCTCACTTAGTATCATGTCCTTAAGGCTCATCTGTGTTTTTGGATATGGCATATTTCCTTCTTTCTTTAAGGTGGAAAAATATTCCATGTGCCCTTTATATGGATACTAAATACACTGTCCTTTGAGTCCCATCCAATCCGGCTGAACTGTCTTTCCTCTCGTGCTAATTCTCAAACGCCTTCATGATCCGCATCAATGGGGGACGAAAAGAGAATGAAAGGGGGTTTCAGAACCCAAGAAGGGGCTGAGGCTGAGCGGAAACTTCCTGGGGTTTGAATCCCACAGTTGTGTGGTGCCTGTCTGTTGCCTCCTAGCTGTCTCTGGAGGGTCATTGCTGCACTTAATTATCAATTTTCCATGGCCGTGTTATATATAACTTGGCTCTCGGAGGTTTTTCCATCACTTCCCCCTCTCTTTGGTAAGACCTATACTGTGGGAAATAGGCTTCATTTCCCTTGTCTGTTCATCTTTTAACCCTACCCATTGGACTTGGCCCTGCTAGCCCACCCAGCCACCCCAGTAGGCCCCACCTCCTCTGTGTTCTGTCTCCAGCCTCACAGAAGGCCTCCTGGCCATGGATGGCCCTGGTTTCTCTGAAAGCCTGAGCACAGAGGGCTTGGGCAGAAGGCAACATATGTTTTGTGAGATTGCTAAGGCCTATGGTTTGTAAGCCCACTGAAATTCTATCCAAAATACTAACTGAGTTTTTCTAATCTGCAACCTCAGTACTCATAGATCCCACATTTTCTATGTGGTAAGTTAAATGGTAATTGAGGTTTGCAAATTTTTATGTAATTCTGGTTTCCTTCCAGTGGCCTGTGAGCTCAAACTTAAATACAGCTTCGATGTAGTTGCTTCTTCCTGTTTAGAGAGCTGGCATAATATTTTGTCTTCTGGGCTCAAATAACCATGCAATTACTCTGTAATCATATAGTAATTAGCATGTACTATGTGCATTTATTACATAATTATATTCCTGGAGGATCGCATGGCAATTATACTTACATTCAGCATATCATTTTATATACTATATAATAAACAAGTATATAATTTGCTGCTTTTTTCTTTTATCCTAATTTCAGTTTACCAGCCAGGAGCTGGAAACTTGTTTTCCTGTTGCCTTGTTTAGACCCAGGCAGGCAGGTGTCTAAGCTCCTTTGGCCTCACTCAATACCTCCCTAATTATACGTCTGAGACAATGCTAGGAGCTTATGTGCAGCCGTGGGTTCCCAGCCTCTGTGCCCCTGATGCTTCCTCATTGTCACAAACTCATTAGTTATTAGCTTCAAAACATGAAGCTGATGAGAGCTGCCAGGCCTGCCAGGTGGTGAGAGGCCAGATCTTAGTGCAAACAGAAGACCTATGCGAGCTGCCCCGGCACCTAGCCCTGTGGTCACCTGCCTCTCTCTCCTTTCTGCAGTGGAGCACATCTCGAAAGGGAACAACTGCCTGGATGCCGCCAAGGCCTGCAACCTGGACGACACCTGCAAGAAGTACAGGTCGGCCTACATCACCCCCGTGCACCACCAGCATGTCCAATGACGTCTGCAACCGGCGCAAGTGCCACAAGGCCCTCCGGCAGTTCTTCGACAAGGTCCCGGCCAAGCACAGCTATGGGATGCTCTTCTGTTCCTGCCGGGACATCGCCTGCACTGAGCGGAGGCGGCAGACCATCGTGCCTGTGTGCTCCTACGAGGAGAGGGAGAAACCCAACTGCTTGAACTTGCAGGACTCCTGCAAGACCAATTACATCTGCAGGTAAGTGTGCCGGCAGCTGCGTGATGAATGAGGTGGCAGAGAGAACCTTTCTGCGGCTTCTGTGGCCCGGTTTCTGTTTTCTCAGTTTCTGCGTCGGGTGGGAGAGGGGATTGGTTGGGATGGATGGGGCCAAAATTGACCTCTGCCTCCAGTACAGGGTCCTCCAGAAACTGGTCAGGCATCAGGCTCTTGCACTCAGGAAGGTTTCCGTCTTTAATCTGAGAATGAGGGAATGAGGGAACTAGGACTGTGCTCAATAAGTTCAGAGAGTCACCTGAGGTCAGGTGAGCTTGAAGGCATGTGCCCCCAATACTAGAACTGAGAGCTGCCAGGGGTCAAAAAGGGTTAAGTAAGTGGAATGAGGGCTGGTGGAAATATAGGGGCTCTTCGCATCAAGATCACAAAGCTGGAAGACAGCAGCAAGAGGGTGGAGCTGTGTTCAGCCCTGAAGAGGAGAACTTCCAGAATGCCTAGGTCTGTTCTGGGTCATTTAATCATCAACCTGTCTGAGAATAGACGCTTTCCATGCTTCTGGATCTCAGCCCCGATCAGAGACCTGGCACATTCTGGGCTGTGTTGTTGAAAACAGGCACTTGTTTTCCTTTTGGCCATGTATTAATTTATTTTAATGTTTCAGGGACTCCATGAATATATTCTATGTATATATACTTTTTTTCAGAGCAAAAAAGCTGTAGAGACTTAAGTAGAAAGAAAGGAAAGGTTTCTTTTCTTTCTGGTCTCACTTGCTCCCAGCCGTCACTGTTGACAAATTGATGTGTGTCCTTCCAGAACTTCGGGTTGAATTCATTGCTGATGGAAACCAGTAGACTTTGATTAGCAGAGACTTTAGTCTTCGCAGCCTGAGGCAATGCTGGTGCTGCATTCAGAGCACAGGGTGGATGTCGGGTTAGAGATGCAGACAGGGGCATCATCGGACAGCACCTGGACTCTGCCCTCGGGACAGAGTCAGGAGTCTTCAAATATGGTCGCTGACAAAATCCCACGCACTTGATAAATTTCACGGGCGGACAAGTAGGTGAAGGTGTGACCGTATGCTTGTTTTCCTCTAAGTTTCCCCTTTCTCCAGGAGCAGAAGGCAGAGAAGAATCTGTCTGATAGTTGGCAGGATTCTGGTAAGTGAAAGATCTGGTCAGTTTAAGTTTTCTTCTGATAGACCGGAGTCCCATTCTTTCCTTAGACTAGCTCTCATAGTGACCAAAGGAAAATAATCAGAGAACCCCCTCATGCTGAGGACTTTCTGGAAGTAGTGTCTCCATTTTTTTCCCAAGATGGAAGCTATGTGAGGAAAAACTCAAATGACTGAGCTTGTGGGAGAAGGCAGGTGTTCAGGCAGCGTGACTCTTCCTCACCTGTCACCCCTGTTCATTGAGGCCCTCCCAGCTGAGTGCTCTGATCGGGGATGGCTGTGCTCCAAGGGTCCTGAGGAAGAGGCAGGGCCTCCTTGCAGCCATAACCTGGGGAAACCAATCATCCAGGGACTCTGAGAACTCTCTAGTGCCAAGTCACTTCAGTCGTGTCCGACTCTTTGTGACCCCCACGGACTGTAGCCCGCCAGGCCCCTCTGTCCATGGGATTCTCCAGGCAAGAATACTGGAGTGGGTTGCCAGGCCCTCCATCAGGGCATCTTCCCCACCCAGGGATCGAACCCATGTCTTTTATGTCCCCTGCATTGGCAGGCAAGTTCTTTACCACTGAGTGTGATGAGGGGCCAGATCAAGGGACAATCTGCGGGAGCTTCACCTGGGATTAGAATGCCAGGGAGCTGAAAATCTAAAGATTATCACCTGAAGACCCTGCACCCGAATCCCATGTTCCTGGGCCCTTTTCAGTCTTTGAACAGGAGTCCTTCTGCTAAAAGCAGGTCTTTCCAGGGTTTTCCTTGGCTGGAAGCCAGCTACAGCCATCCCTGTCTCTGCAGGAGACGTCACCTTTTCACTGATGGTTCAAGCCAGGAGGCCTGGAGACGGGAGGCCCCTATAAGGGTGTGGGGGGAATGGAGCAGTGAGTCAGCCCTCTGTCCACTGGGCCACGGCTGGGAGGAGGGAGACAGCGTGGTGATGGAGCCTTCCCTCCTCTTCTAGCGAGGCATGTCTTGCACGAGAGGTCCAGAGAGGGTTCCTGATACCCCCTCTGCAGCCTGAAAGCCTATTCTGAGGGTTCGTTTACATCAGTTGGCCTGCCCTATAATAAGGAGAAACTCTTTGGAGGATTGATGAGAACTAGTCAAATCGGATTGCTTCCCTGCTAAGCTGCGGTGAGAAACAGCAAGAAGTTTGGGAACTTGGGAGTGTTCCGAGGAGGCGGCAGGAAGAATCTGTAGGTAAGGGGATGGTTTGGGTGCTGTTGAGGGACCAGGTTGGCCCCAGGGACCATGTGCGTTGCGGCAGCCCTGGTAGCATGGAGTGACTTCAGCTGATGGAGTGACGGGAACAGGGGACAGCTGGACAGCCCTCACCTAAGGACTGACTGTGCCTGGCCACTCCCAAGGTCGGGCTGCGGTGACCCAGCAGCCACCGCTGGACTGGCAGTGACAGCCCGAAGCCGCTTTGTGTGTCTGCGTGTTTCTGGCTCTGGGCTGTTTGGGAATCTAGATCCTAGACTGTTGGGGGCCCTACCAGGGGAAATTGGCCTCAGTGTGATTGATGGGTTTTATACCCATCTTGAGTCCTCTCTAGAAAGGTGAATCAGTGACTTCCCCTGGTGTTACCTGTCGTTATTTAGACCGGAATTTCTTTCCCGAGCTGAGCCTGGACTTATTACTCATGATTACCCCCTCCCTGTCGCATGTGGTAAATGTAATTTAAGCTGCTAGGTAGGCTGGCAGTGTTTTCTTTCATCAGGTTTTATTAATCTTGTCTTTAATTTTATGCCTTTTATTGCATCGCTGCTCGATCCATCTCAGTGAAGCCCTTGTAGTTATGACTACCCATAGCAGCAGCCGGAGCTTTGGCGGAGGGGAGTCATGTTAAAGTAGCTACAGTGTGAAAGTAGCTCTGACCTAGATCCATCAGAGGAAGGGAGGTACCCCCAGAGGGATGGGGAAAGGCCCAATGTGAGGATCCCCAGAAGGAAGGGATGACAAGAGGGGAAATCGCTTCCTAAAAAGCATATTCTTTGAAAGCTCGTCTTTCAAATGCTCCATTGCCATCTCAACATCAGCCATTATCAAAGAGCTGCTGAAGCTCATTAAAACTTCCCTGCACTTAATGTTTTCCAACTCGAAGCACACAGGTTTCCTTCCCCAGGGACCAGCGGTGCCTCTGCACAAAACCTGTCTCTCCAGCCTTATGCCTTCAAACAGAGGAGATGCAACTTCAGCGTTGCCTTTTGACTTTATTTGCCTTTTCTGCCTTCCCTTTAGAGAAGCCAACAGGTTCTTTCCTCTCGGGGTGGTAAGGGAGAGGCGAGAGCTTGACTGTTTAGTCCTCCTAAGCTTGTCTGCAGAAAAGCAAACTCGGAGGTAGTAGAGGAAGGGGGGTGATGAAATGTAACAGCCTCCAGGTCTTACCCTGAAGCACAGTGTCTCCTTGTCAGTTTTCTCTGGCTGCCTTCCTTAGTGCCTGGAAGGATGTCAGGACTGGGTTTGATCCTAAAGGGAGCCGATTCCTTTATCCTTGATGCACCTGGTTATATGTACAAAATTTAAAGTTGCAACTCTCCTCCTTCTGCCCAAAATCTGACATCCTAAGTAAGCTCAGCAACTTGGACCCTGGTCAGTTCAGTTCAGTCACTCAGGCATGTCCGACTCTTTGTGACCCTATGGACTGCAGCACGCCAGGCCTCCCCTGTCCATCACTAACTCCTGGAATTTACTCAAATTCATGTCCATTGAGTTGGTGATGCCATCCAACCATCTCATCCTCTGTTGTCCCCTTCTCCTCCTGCCCTCAATCTTTCCCAGCATCAGGGTCTTTTCAAAGGAGTCAGCTCTCCACATCAGGTGGCCAAAGTATTGGAGTTTCAGCTTCAGCATCAGTCCTTCCAATGAACACCGAGGATTAATCTCCTTTAGGATGGACTGGTTGGATCTCCTTGCAGTCCAAGGGACTCTCAAGAGTCTTCTCCAACACCACACTTCAAAAGCATCAATTCTTTGGCACTCAGCTTTGTTTATAGTCCAACTCTCACATCCATACATGACCACTGGAAAAACCATAGCCTTGACCTTAGTTGCCAAAGTAATGTCTCTGCTTTTTAATATGCTGTCTAGGTTGGTCATAACTTTCCTTCCAAGGAGTAAGCGTCTTTTAATTTCATGGCTGCAATCACCATCTGCAGTGATTCTGGAGCCCAGAAAAATAAAGTCAGGCACTGTTTCTACTGTTTCCCCATCTATTTGCCATGAAGTGATAGGACCAGATGCCATGATCTTCGTTTTCTGAATGTTGAGCTTTAAGCCAACTTTTTCACTCTCCTCTTTTAGTTTCATCAAGAGGCTCTTTAGTTCTTCTTCACTTTCTGCCATAAGAACACTTAATATGAAATCTACTCTCTTAACAGGTTGTTAAGTGTGCAATATGGAATTGTCAACAGGCAAAGTATTGTACAGTAGAACTCTAGAAGTTACTCATCTTGCATAATTGAACTTTTGTTCCCACTGATCAGAAACTATCTGCTTCCGCTCACCCTAGTACCTGGCAGCAGACAGTTCTGTTCTTTGCATCTGTGAGTTTGATGATTTTAGATAACTCATGTAAAATGGAATGATGCAGTATTTGTCCTTCTGTGACTGTTTTATTTCACTTAACATAATGTCCTTCAGGTTCATCCATATTGTTCCATATTGCTTTTTTAAGGCTTAAACAGTGCTTGGTCAAGGGTATCACATACTTTTTCAATAGATTCTAATAATATTGAATTTTAAAAGGAAAGGGATCAGGGCCGTCTGTCTCCAAGGCTTTCTTGTCCACACCTACTCCAAGATTGACTTGCTTCTCTGCCAACGCAGGGGCTCTCTAGTTGGCACTAGTGGTGAGAAAGTGTCGGCCAGTGCAGGAGACATAAAAGACGCAGGTTCGATCCCTGCGTTGGGAAGGTCCCCAGGACGAGGGCACAGCGATCCACTCCAGTGTTCTTGCCTGGAGAGTCCCATGGACAGAGGAGCCTGGTGGGGTCACAGAGAGTCATAGGGTCACAGACAGTTGGACATGACTGAAGTGACTTAACATATACACACACTGCCAGTGCAGGAGACTGGTTTTCAATCCCTGGGTTGGAAAGATCTCCCATTGAAGAAAGTGGCAGCCCACTCCAGTATTCTCGCCTAGGAAATCCCATGGACAGAGGAGCCTATCAGGCTGTTGTCCACAGAGTAGCCAAAGTGTCAGACACAGCTTAGCAACTGAACAAAGCCAACTCAGTACCCAGGCTCTGCCTCCCCATAGTTGCTAAGGGTGGTAGCTTTGACCAAGTGACCGAGGATATATGGATTTACCTTTCCCCGGGAACCAAGGATCCTATCATTGTATCCTGGGGGCCTGGTTGTGTTGTGTTTTGTTTTGTTTTTCTTTTTAGCAGAACGATGAAGGTCTCCTTTGGTACAGCTCCGAACAGCATATGTAACTTTCAAAATTCTGCCCTAGCCAACACCACATTTTCTACACTGACGCTGACCCTGTTACACTTAGAGGAAATATGTTGTTGTGAATGCATTAACTGGGACAAGTGGGGAAACATGTCACAAGACCATGCAGCAGATTTCTTCTCCAGTAACTTTCTTGGCCTGACAGTGCTAATATATCTTTAAAAGGGGAGAATGTATTTCTTTTGCTTGGAATCAAAGCTGTTTTGCATAGTAAACTGAGACTTTTAATGAGCAAGGACATCCTCCACTCTTTGGGCTACCTTCCTGAGTTGAAAACTAGATTCGACATCACGCGATCTCTTGGCTTGTCTTGACATGTGGCGAGAAAAATGGCTCAGAGGATAATTAATGCTTAAAACTAAAAGGGGAGATTAATTTGTCACTTAATTTTATTTTACGCTGATTCATTCACAAATGGAAATCAGCAATTAGACAATGCAAACTTTTGAACCATGGAAAGAAAGGTTCAGGAATATGAGAAAACACAAGTAAAACATTTTCCAGTTCATTTGAGCAGTTTTCATTTCAGATGATTACATGGGTGTCTTTAGCGATGCAGGGTGGGATAGCTCATTTTTTAAGGTGCCCCACCTGCATGAACTGCCTGCTACCGAGTCTCCAGGTTGGAGCCCCCCAGGACTTCCATGGGGTTGGGGAAAGCTCCTAAATGTGTACAGATTCATCAAGCAGAGAGCAGGGATGTCTCCCCCAGCATCTGCTGAATGGTGGGGAGGAGCGCGCTTCCCAGTGGATCTCCCAGATCTCCACCCCTGAGCCTGCACATCCACTTGGCACCAATTAAGCAAGGTCTGAGCCTGCCATGTCCTTGTCTCACAGGGGTAACCTGAGCTGTGAATCAAGCAGAAACCCACTACAACTTTCTCCGTCTTCTCGCCTCCTATCTCTCTCCTTATCTCTCCTTTGGCAGAGGCAAGTGTGAAGCCATTTGTCTGTTACTGCTGGAGCCTGTTGCTGAAAAATGCCTGTCCAGATATACTCAGCTTTCTGGCTCTCCCCAGCCAGGCCCTCCCTGCGCCTGCCCAGCTCAGGGCCTCTGCTTCCTTCCCCCTTATCTTGTCACCTCACCATCAAAGAGTGGGCTTCCCCTCTGAAACCTCTTGGAAAAATCCCAGCCACAGATTTTAGCCTTGTTTGGCTCGTGTACCCATCCCTGGACCAGCCAGAGGGCCCATATCCTCTGGCCCAGTGGAAGCCACCGTAGGCAGTGTCTACAGCAAGAGGAAGGGGAGAGTACCAAGCTCAGGAAAATGAAATGGGGTCCACAGTGCACGCTTCCATCCACTTGGAAGTGCCCATCCCATACCACCAGGCACTCAGAGATGAAGGCGCAGGCCTTCTAATGATCTCAGAGTCCAACATGAACTGTCCCCTTGCCCTGACCTGTCTGGCCTCTTCTCTGGCTCCCCTGTCTCTGCTTAGTCTGTTTCAGACACTCTGGTCCCTTTGCTGGTCCTCGAATGCACTAGGCGTGTCCACCTCTAGCCTTTGCTCCAGCTGCTGTCTCTGCTGGCCCACTTTTTCCCCAGATGCTCCCAGACAAACTCCATCACCTCCACATCTCCTTAAATCTCATTTTAATGTGTTCACACTGGTCACCTTATTTAACATGTAAGTTCTTGCCCACCCCCTTATCTTGTTCTCCTTTTTTTCCCACACATTTATCAGCTTCTAACATACTATATAATTTATTTATTTGTTTTGATTATTGTTTGCCTCTTTTGCCCACTATAAGGTAACTTCCCCAGTTAGGGTTTTTGAACTGTGATATACCCCAAGTGCCTAAAACTGTGCCTGAAGAGTATTCTACACTTAGTATTTGCTGAATGAATAAATAAGTGAATCAATGTAAAACTTGAGGGAAGGTCGGAGAAAGGGGTTGGATATAGGGATAGATTTGAGGATCTTCAACATAGAAGTAATTGAGGGTGTAAATATGATGGAATTTATTCCCCAGAGAAAGTGGGTGAGAAGAGAAATAGGCCAAAGACTGAACCTATGGAACACCAGGTTTATGGTAAAAGTATCTGTAAAGGCCTTACAGAGGCAGGAAGTTGGAGAGTTGGGAGAATGAACAAAGCCCTCAGCAGAGCTGAGGGAGATCAGATTCTTAGGAATAAAGGTGGGGTGAGCCTTGTTGTGTCATTCAAAGGTAAGAGGGTGGAAGAGGAGAATTCAGAATGGACTTGGCATATAGGAAATCTACCTGTCCATCTGTCCATCCATACATACATCTCTCCCTTCCTCCAGTTACCCATCCATCCATCCATCCCTCGTCTATCCATCCATCCTCTCATCCATCTGTCTGTCCATCTGTCCATCCATCCAGCTGGTCTGCAGTTACTGTGCCAGGAGGAAAGGCCTGGTTTCTCTCCAGCCATACAAAAGAGAAGACAGGTGCAAATACAGTTCTTTCAGCCTGGTGTGGGGAGATGCAAAGTGCTACGGGAGGGCAGAGACAAGAACAGCCAACTGGGCGTTGGCCTGGGGGGGCCAGCAAAACTTCCTGGAGAAGCTGCCCTCTGAATAGGGCCGAAAGGATGAGCGTCATGGAAGAGACCAGCGGTGGTAGAAACAGGATAGAGGCCCAGGGCTGTGGATTTCAGGAAGACGTGGGAGCAACAACCCATTTGCTGGGTTTTAATGATGAGAGGCACTGGTCTCTGATCCCAGCCCACATGGAGGAGCTGGTCTCGCTCACTCCGAAACCTGTGTTCTGTCATTCTTTCCAAACGATTGTCTTTCACGACAAGAATGCAATGTTCTTGCATCGTTCAGCCTTACTACCTTTCGTTCCAGACAGGCAGAATGATCATCCCAGCCAGCCTCTGGATCTCGACGCTCTTTATGGCTCAGTAACTAAGACAGCATCGGTTTTAAAGACAGTTTTCACAGAGCTTAGGACATAATGTTCATCACAGCCTCTTAGCATCATTTGAAACATTAAAAAAAATAAAAAGCGCTCCTCAGGTAATACATGCTCATTAAGTTCTTACTTTATCTAATTTCCTTTTGAGCACTCATTGCTTATTATAGAGTGGTTTCTCTGTGACAGCTTACTGATGGCAAGAGATGTTTCTACAAATAGGAAAAAAATCTTTCCAGACCACACTGATTTTCTTAGTATTAACTCGAGCACTTACTCGGGCACATTCACTGAGCACAGTCTGTCTGACCCGAGGGTCCCAGGTGTGTAAGTCACGTGACTGTTACCCAGGAGTTCCCACTCGCCTGGTTGCTTAGGCTCCCTCCATAACTCCTTGCTGATGTCGCTGGAGTCTAGAGTCCTTGACCCTCACCTTCCCCCGGGCAGCAGATACCAGGGACTTGATGTGTATCTCAGGGGAGATGAACTCTCTGCTGTCACAGAGTGACAGGCTCTAAACAACCCATGGTTTTGTCCCCAGCGTGGGGTCATCCAAGTGCTGGTCTTCCTACGTATGTTCTCCTTGCCTTCTGGCCAGTTCATGAATCACAGGAAAACCTCCATGCTGTGGCTTGCATCTTGAATGCAGTGCTGATAAAACATGTGGTGGGTGAGAAGTGATGACATGGAGGTGGGGCGGGGGGGGACTTTCAGGGAGCTCTGAGACCCAGGATTTCAGACCATTTTGTTGAAGATCCCAGCTGGTCCCCTCTGCTGCTTTGTGCAGATTGTTCCTCTTCCAAGGGGACCCTTCTGCTCTGCCCAGTGACCTTTTCAGGTACTAGGGCCCATGAAGTTCCCAGACAGGGTCACCTAGCTCCCCCGTTAAGTCTAGACCTAAATCCAACATACAGGTTTTGGAGTCTCTCTCTCTTTTTTTTTTTTCTGTTCTTTCAGGAGGGGATGCTTTCATTTCATACCCTTCTTTTTTCACATGTGTTTTATCCACGGAGCAAACAGTTGGGGGAAGAGAGGTCCTAGTATTCCCAGAGGGCTTCCCCCTTATCCAGACCAACAGCCTTTGGGGTCCATGGGTACCGATTCTGGCTGGCATACTGGGCCCTTAAGCTGAGGCTGTTCCCTCCCATCCCACCCCTCACAGGACACGTGACTTCTTTTGACCATGTGCAGTTTGTTGCTGACAGTGGTTCCCTTAGCCCGTTACCCAGAGCCATCTCATTTTGTGCAGGAAAGTCTCCCCCCCCCCGCCTGCACCAGGTGGCTGTCACGTTTGACTAGTGCCTGACTCTCACACCCAGACTTGGAGTCCCACTCCACCCAAGGACACCCCAGATCCCCACTCAGGCACTACCCCAACTTAGACATCCTGCAGTCACGTTGACATTTGCATTTCTACGAGGCATTTCTGGCTCAGTGAATGGGAAATTGCTCTGTGATTTCCGAAAGCAATTAATTATGCAGAAAATGTTGCATCAAAACACACACACACACACACACACACACACACAAGCATTTAAAACAACCATCAGTGTGAAAAGTGCCACCAAGCTGGAGTTGGGCTTTTTTTTCCCCCTTCAGTAAGCTGTCAGTGTGTTTGTGAGTGAGGCGGCCCTGGGCTCTCATCTGGGTTCTGCTGGTTCAAGGACATGAGCAGCTCATGACCTCAGTTTTGCATCTATAAATGATTCCATCTTCACAGGGCAGCCATAAGGGTTAAAATGCAATATCTAGGCAAAGGTGTTAGCACAGAGCCTACCACCTAACAGAGCAAACATTCAGTAAATCTTTTTCCTTTCTCCCTACCTCACGCTTTCCACACATTTTGATCATAGACAACAAAGGAAGTGTAAGATTCCAAATGCAACATTTCCCACCCCATCCCTGCTCCGTCAGCAGACGGAGACCTTTAAAGTAGGATTTGTGGGAGGAAAGGGTAGATTTTTACTGCTTTACACTTTTATGCACCCACAGCATAAGCAGCATGTGAGAATTCCAACACTGTTAACATGAAGCTGTGCTGCTTAGCTTCATATTGATACATCACCATCTTTTCAGTTGGTACCATTAGGGAAAAGTGGGAGGCGGAGGTGGGGGTTGACAGAGTCCAGAGGTGTTTGGAACATGCGTCATCTCAAGAATGCTTCTGTCTAGAAGAGACAATTATCACCATACAGAGATGCCCACTGAGATGCTGATGGAGCTGGCCACGAGTTTGTTGGGCCTGGAGTCCTAGATTCACTATTGTTTAAACTGAATGGGCAGTGGGGGTGCCCCTGGCAGCCTCTCTGGGCACGTGCTGCTTCAGTGACCCAGAGTAACCGTGAATAAAGTGTCCTTAGAGGTGCTTGTGTCTGAGTCAGGGAGTGAGGCATCGAGCAAAGGGCAGTCACTGACTCAGGGCCGCTGTATCCGACCCTTCCTCTCGTCTGCGTGGTTCTGTGCCATGATTCATCTGATCCTCCTGTCAGGAAGCAAGCTCCTGCCAGGCGCAGGATGGCTCGTGCAAGACTCAGGGGCTCGGAATCCGCAGAGCCAGGGACATCATTGCAGGAACGTGTGGGTGACGGTGATGGTGATGAAGGTGATGACGAAGAGGGTGACATTTATGTGACATTTGCAGTGCGCCAGGCACTGTGCTGGGCACTCCACCACCCTGGAAGTGGGGGCTGACGTCCTCCTCCCTGGTCCACAGAGGAGGGGGCGTGATCTTGAGCAGCTTCAGCTGTTTTCCAAGTGGTGTCACTGGAACCAGAGCCCAGAGGGGCCACGGGGCTGCAGAGCCAGGGTTCCGTCCGCTGTCTGCCTGTTTCTGATGTGATGCGTGTGTCTCCTGAAACCACCCGCTTGGGGTGTGTGGAGTCGGATATTGCAGCTGATTTTGTTTCTAACTCTTTATTTATTCATTTTAAAGCAAAAATTTTAAACAAGAGACCTTGGGCTCTTGATAAGACATAAATGCCCCCTCATTAAACATATTGGGTTGGCCAAAATGTTCGTTCAGTTTTGCATACGATGTTACGGGGTGGGGGGCGGGGGAAGAATTCCTGAAAGAACTTTTTGGCCAACCCAATGATTTACTTCTCATCAGGACAGTGGTTTTCAAACTTTCGGTTTCAGAGCTCCTTTATATTCTTAAAATTACTGAGGATCCCAAAGGGCTTTTGTATATGTGGGCTGAATCTATCTATGCTTACCATATTGGGAGTCAAAGCTGAAAAAATGTTTATGTATTTATTACTTCATTTAAAAATAGCACCAAGATACCCGTTACAGGTTACCATAAATAACAGAACATAGTTTTTTTGTGTTTTTTTTTAATCCTTACATTTTTCCAAAACAAAAAAATAATTCAGGGAGAAGTGTGACATCGTTTTACACTTTCAGAAATCTAGTATCTGACCAGAGGACACCTGGATTCTTGTATCTGCTACGGCATTCAGACGGTTTCAGTATTGCATATCACCTCTGGCCTCTGGAAAAACTCCACGGTACTCTCGTGAGAACGTGAGAATGAGAAGGATAAACCAAGACTTAGTGTAGCTGGGAAAATAGTTTTGACTCAAGAACACCTAAAAGGCTCTCTGAGATTGCCAGGGTTCCTAGACTTCCCTTTGAGAGCTGCTGCACTCTCAGAGATCAGAATCTTCTTGGGCTGGAAGACGTGTGCCCAAAAGCGTCCATGTGGTCTCCTGGAACTGAGACAGTCTGAGTGTGTGTGTGGCTGCCTTGTGTCCAGCCTGTTCACTCCAGCAGGTCAGGATGGTGAGGCTGGGGGAGATGGCTGGGAGCTGGTGCCACAGCCCTTCCAGGTGGGAGTGGGTACCAGTAACCAGGAAGCTGCTGAACTTCCCATCAGCTGCCACTCCTGGGCTGTGTGGCAGTGAGGGAGTCTGGCCCAGCTGGCTTTCCTGCCCTGAGAGATGCCTTCCCGACAGACAGCACCTCCCTTCTGGTTTCTAGTGCAACAAAGCATTTTAGCGTCATATTCAGCACAGTCAGACAGAACTCTGGACTGACGTGTAAAAACACATTGTGTCCAAGACTCGGTGATGCTTTTTTCTCTGGGAAGGGCTTGGTCAGAGTGTCCCTGGTAACCATCTGGTCCTTGCAATATGTGGAATGTGGACCATGTCAGAGGCAACCCTTCTTTGCTTTCCCCGCTCCATCATCATTTGCTGTAGGGGAAACTAAAGGATTGTAATGGACTCAGGCCTGAGATAACCCTTAGAATAAGAGATGCTGGGAAACTGGCAGTTTGAGAGTCCTATGCGCACCTAGACATTAGAATTCCTATTGGATGGTTAGCTGGCTCCATCTAACAGCTTAAACTTCTTGGAATGGGGGTCTGGGGAGAGTATGTCATCTGTCTGTGTACGTTCACTCCAGCAAAGGATCCTGACATTGTCTTGTGGGAAAACCTTTCTGTGGAAATAGACCAAAGCAAATGGGAAATGCCTCTTCCATGTTACAAGTTCAAAAATTTGAGTTGAAGCATTTTTAACTATAAAAATGGTTTGAGAAAGCTGACTTTCTACTCAAGCCTTCTAGCAGGTGGTGGGGTCCTTCAGTGGCTCAGCAGAGCTGGGGTTCCCGATGCTTTGTGGGGCCCAGAATATTCCCAGTGATGCTGATGCTGATCTGGGGTCCACGCTTGGAAAGACATTGTCTTAAGGAACGTTGCTACAGGAGCCTGGTAGGCTACAGTCCATGGGGTCACAAAGAGTCAGACATGACTTAACAACCGAACAAAAATAAGGAAGGTTGACCAGGTGATAGCCAAGGCTAATGGGCCTCACCCTGCTGTCGGGGTCTGCAAGCTCAGGACGAGAAGGAGTGGGCAGCCAGACAGGCCCTGTGGGGCACTGAGACTTAGCAGGGGCTCTAGAAGAGGCCAGCACACTGTGGCTGAAGTGTGGACTGTTACCGAGATTTGGGGAGGGTGGTGCATAGGAGGAGACAACAGCTGGGCAGTTTCTGTGCTGCCCTAAGTTGGGCTCTATCTGGATGGCTGTGGGACCCACTGGAGAGGACTCTAAGGTCTTCCCAGGCCATAACTGAGCCATGGATGGTTCAGAGGATGCTGAGCCACGGCCAAGGTGAATCTATTTAGTTACCGCCTGAACTGGTCCTACAGCAGGGCAGAACTCTGCCGCATTGATTGTGCAGAGGAAGTAGACAGTCTGGTCATCCATAGGCTGAGCTTGGCCTGAGACTGAAATTCATGTGGCTGAGTTATGCCAGAAAAAAGGGAAAGCAAAGCCGAACGTTTTAAGACAATTATCTGAATAGAAATCTTCCTCCTAAAATGCCTTTCGGAGCAATCTTCGGCATGAATGATTCACATGAGGAAAGCTGACATGCATCTTCTGCTCTTCTTGTTGCTTTTTCCAAGTGGAAGTGTCTTTGGTTGTCAGGAGGGAACTCGGGATGGGCCGTGCCTATGGAGGAGCTGTGACACAGCTTACTCAACCACACATGGATGTTCAAGACTCAAAAGTGCTACAATTCCATGAGCAAGATCACCGTGAACCTTGACTTGTTCAAATAAATATGCAGGCTGTCTCCCTGCTGCTGGTGCATTGCTGGTCACAGGGCAGGTGCAGCTGGTGGGGGACCAGGTGCAGTGCCCCAGCAGGGCTGCATCTCTATCTTCGTCCCCATTCCGCCAGGGCCACCACGTCACACACAGCATCTTGCATTGTAGGTACCTAGTGACCGTGGTCCTTGGAAAGTTGGTGTCTTTATTGAACCCAGTACAGCCTGTGCCAGCCACTGTGCCAGGCGCTAGGTGATCAACACCCTTGATCTTGGGTACCTAGATGCTGAGGTACCTTTGTTAGTCTGTTATTCAGATGCTGGGGTTCTATCTAGGCTGTTCCTTCCCCAGCATCCCTAGGCTCAGAGAAAGCAGGAAGGGCTGTTTTCTGGATTTATAAGAGGTGCCACTAAACACTGCCTGTCCTTGGGAGAGCATCCTCTTGAGGGAGCCAGGCTTCATGTCCTTGTCCAAATGGGAGTGGAGGGTGCTGGCCTCAGATGCCTCCAGAACCCAGCTGATGTTGTGACTCTCCTAGGCTGAGGGTCCTGGAGAACGCGGTTGCTTCCTCTCTATACCTGTCCCTTCATTTGAAGGGACACATGTAAAGGGACACTTAACTCACCTGCCCTGTTACCTGCCCCTCAGGATTGAGACTGGAGAGACAGAGCCGGCCTTAAAAGCCCCCTTGATAGTAGTAACGGCTGCACTCATATCTGGTCCTTCGTGGAGCGCTGAACTCGGTGCCAGGCACTGGATTCTGGGCCTTAATCCTCCCACAGCCCTGCTGTCAAGTGCTTATATTTCATACTCAGGGAACTGCAGAGACAAAACCCAGGAGGGGCTCTTGGGATTGGAACCACGGTCTGACCTCGGGGCTCATGCACACTCTTTTACACAATGCCCAACACCCACCAGTGCCAGGGAGGGCCCACATGCGTGTCTGCTTTGCTGGGCGAGGCACCCAAGGAGGTGGTCCCAGCCAGACCAGTCCCTGTCTCATGTCTCCAGACTCAGGAGTGGCCTCTGTAGCCAGGAAAGGGTGTTTACAGAGCTGCTGTCTTCTCCCTGTGGGAGCCCCACGTTTTGCACCCCTCCCTTGAAGAGGATGACCATGTTCACAGCCTGAGGAGGTGAGATGCTCAGGGAGGGACCACCTGGGCCAGGATGACTTCACACGGCCGTGTCCTCAGAATGCATTTGGACCTTACTGAGCAGTAACAACAGATATTATTTTTTATTTTATGTTTTTTAACTGCAAGCACTATTAAACCAAAAGAATGCCCACTAATTCTGTCATTACATTTTATTGGGCCTAGTAAAGATCACTTATATCCCTTTAAATCAGATTTCGGCTTCTTATGTGCACAGTTCACAGCAAAATGGCGGCAAATGTCCAAGAGCTAGAATTAAAAGATGGAACATTAATTCTTCTTTCATTGCTACAGGAGTGAGTGTAAGCTGGAGGATCCCTGGTCTTCTTTGCAAACTCTGGCTGTAACTCTTACCAGCTAGATGTTGGCCTTTCTGGACCCCAGAATCCTCCACTGCAAAATAAGACTAAGCTGGCTGGTCAGGTTATGGGGTGTTATGGGGCATGGTGACAGGCTGTGAATAAACCTAGCTGTTTGTGCAGCACCTGGAGCAGTTGGACATGGACTGCTGTATCCCTTCATCTGAACCCAACTCTTAACACCAAGATGTCCATGAAGAATATTGACCTGCAGGTGACTGGAGCCGTATTTAGTGTGTGGCACTTGGATTCATTTGTCCACTCACTTATTCAATGAATGTGTTCTGAACATCTGCCTTGTTGTTGTTCAGTCGCTCAGTCCTGTCTGACTCTTTGCAATTCCATGGACTGCAGCACACCAGGCCTCTCTGTCCTTCACTGTCTCCCAGAGTTTTCTCAAACACGTCCATTGAGTCAGTGATGCCATCCAACCATTTCATCCTCTGTCACCTCCTTCTCCTCCTATCCTCAGTCTTTCCCAGTATCAGGGTCTTTTCCAATGAGTCAGCTCTTCACGTCAGGTGGCCAAAATATTGGAGCTTCAGCATCAGTCCTTCCAATGAATATTCGCAGTTGATTTCCTTTAGGATGGACTGGTTTGATCTCCTTGTTATCCAAGGGACTCTCAAGCATCTTCTCCAGCACCACAATTTGCAAGCATCAGTTCTTTGGTGCTCAGCCTTCCTTATTGTCCAACTCTCATATAAGTACATGACTACTGAAAAAAGCATAGCTTTGACTATACGGATCTTTGTCAGCAAAGCAATGTCTCTGCTTTTTAATACACTGTCTAGGTTTGTCATAGCTTTTCTTCCAAGGAACAAGTGTCTTTTAATTTCATGACTGCAGTCACAGTCCGCTTGTGCCAGGCCTAATCCCAGTTGCTTGCCTTCTCATGGCAGAAGCAGTGTATCATCAAAGTGAAGAAGTGAAAAAGAAACTGATGGAAGGGAGATGTGGATGCAAAGACCAAAGCCAACATGCTCCGTGAGGCTCAGAGCAGGGAGGAGAGTTGGTGGCAGGGCTGAGGAGACCCCTGATGTCATGTAAATGAGTCGAAATAACTCTTCAAGATCACCCATTTGGGTGGAGTGGTTGAGGGAACAGTTTATTAGAAAATGGTTTATGAGAACCATGGAAATCAGCTGCTCTGCTCTGCAGCGGGGAAAAAGGTGGAATATAGTTTTAAATTCAACTGAGAGCATTAGGTAACACGTAGAAACTGGGATTGGGAGTGTGGGTGCGGTGGGGTATGAAGTGAAGTGGAAGCGTGCTGTTGAAAGGAGGATGTTAAACATGAGAATAGGCCCCTAAAAAGAGTATGTCTTTTCTGAAATATGGAGGGAGTTATCATCTGATGGCAATGGAATAAGTGATTTATTCTTTTGATGTGTAACACCACAATTCCGTCTCCCAAACAGTGCCCCATCTAGGAAGGAAGATATTAGGGACTAGTTGTTTGCTGAGCTCAAAGTCTTTGTTGACCTTAAAACAACTTGCCTGGAAGAAAAAATGACCTCATGTGTATTTACTATTGAACATAATTTTCCTTAGGAAGTCTGCAACCCTATTAAAGATTAATAGGAGATCTTCTTTTCATATATTTCTGCTTAAAGTCTATTTGTGCAAGTGCAGGCTTAACCATTCAGATATCTGTGTGCCTTTCCCCCCTCCCCACCCCCTCGCAGGGCACAGAAGCTAGGCTCCTTGAATGTGGCAGATTAACATTCAACGGAGCAGAGCTTGCAGCTTGGGGCTCGGGTCTCACAGGGCTGTCGTTTGGGGGTAAAGAGGGACAAAGGGGAGCTTTGCAAATCGGTAAGCCAAGAGAGCCTGTGTAATTTTAATTTTTCATTTTTGGGAACCCTGAAGCAGCAGGGTTTGACTGAAGAAAGCTAGGCAGCATTTGGGAGACTTTCTAGAATTTACCTGTGTTTCATCAAAGAAGTATCCATAATTATTGTTCAGTTTGTCTGGTCATAAACATTGTGGTGCAGCATTATGTCCTTCTGGGGGTGCAGACAGTACCTCCTTAAGTTTGCACTGGCTTGATGCCAGCCAGGCCAGTAGAGGATACCATATTGGGATCATGGGTGGTGACCTATAGAATTGCCTTGACCTGTTTCTGTGGGTGTGATTCCACTGCCCTATAAAACTCATTTTTCTGCTTGAAGATGTAGAGGCCTCACCGGAAAAATCTCTCTTTGGTCCTAATGGAAGGAAAAAGCCCGATGTTAATCGTGAGCTTATCGAGCACATACAGACCTTGAACAGGTGGATTAGTGACCTCAGGACAAAGCATTTCATCTGCCAACTTATTAGCAGATGGATTCTAGGGGAAGTATCTGTGTGGTCATCTCTCCCCTCGGGCTTCGCAGAGGTCTCAAGGTCAGAGCAGAACAGGAAACCGCAGCGCAGATGAGTGCTGCCCTCATCTAGGAGTCTGCTTCAGTTGTGAACAGGTGATAGGCGCCAGGTACACATAATCCTTCAGGAACACTTGGAAGGACTTCCTGTCATTCAGCCAGAGTAAATTAAGATTCAGGAAAGTTAAGGTACTTGCCCCAAATGTCATGGTTTAGTAAGCGATTGAATTGAAATTTAAGTCCTGGCCCATTTTCAAATTCTATATGCAAAGCCTTTACTGAGTCCTGCTTTTTCATAGTGTTTTCATTTTCTGTTGCTGCTGGAACAAATTACTATAAATGTGGTGGCTTTAAATAACACAGATGTATTCTCTTCCAGTTTCTGGAGGTCAGAAGCACTACCTGGATCCCACTGAGCTGAAAGCAAGGCATCTGCAGGGCTGAGTTCCTGCTGGAATCTTGTCTCATTTCTTGACTCATGGCCCCTCCCTCCGTCTTCCAAATCAGCAGCAGCCAGTCCAATCTTTCTCACGTGGTATCACTCTGACCTCCTCTTCTGACTCCCTCTTCAACTTTTAAAGACCCTTGTGATTACACTGAGCCCATCTGGACAATCCAGATTAATCTCCCCAACTCAAGGTCCACAACTTTAATCACATCTGCAAGGAGGCACTATTACCATGTCAGCTGACATAGTCTTAGGTCTCAGATTCTCGCGTCTAGAATGCACACATCTTCATGGACCGTTGCTCAGCCTCCCATAGTAGTTTCTCTCCTGAGCATCCATCTTGTTTTTAATTTTTGGTGTACCGTGGATTGTGGAACTAGATTCCCACCCCACCCCCACTTCCCAGTGGTTTCTAGAAATCACAGAGCCAGGTACCTAGCTTTCATCTCTCCAGGACAATGTGTGCATTTTGTACTAACCACACCACTGCCTCTCTATTATCTTTCTTTGGCCCCAAATACCCACTTTAATTTTTGCATTTATTCTATTGCTTTAAAGCTACACCTGAATTCATCTCAAAATTCTTTCTGAAGCAAGAGTGGGCATAAATAAATGACACCATGGTGGGTGACCTTTGCTGCCCTGGGTACCTAAGGCAGTTGACTTAGTTTCTTAGATTCCAGGATGAATGTCAGGCAACTTCCGTAATTCACTCCTGAAGAGGGAGGTGCCTGCAGAATTCTTGTTGATTTTGTTTTTAGTTTGCTACTTTGTATGCTGCTCTTTGTGACCCCACAGACTGTAACCCACCAGGCTCCTCTGTCCATGGCATTTCCCAGGCAAGAATACCGGAGTGGTTGCCATTTCCTACTCCCGGGCATCTTCTCGATCCAGGGATCAAATGTTCATCTCGTGCATTAGCCAGCAGATTCTTTACCCCTGAGCCACCTGGGAAGCCCCGCCTGCAGAATTCCACATGAAGTAAATTCACAGCTTGTTGGTTTGAAGTTTTTAAGATGTGGTTCTACTGGCGAAAGATTGGGTGAACATCTAGATTTCTATTTCTCCTAGTGGCCAGAAGTCACAAAACTGATTACTGAAGTTTTCCTGCAGAAATATTAAAGGAAAAAAAAAAGTATTGGATAAGATTCACTTCAAGAGTTTTAGCATCTTTGTCACAGACAGCTGTTGGATACTTGAGAACATAAATGATACTTTCATTATCCAGAAAAAAAAAACTTCCCAGTTTCTTTTCTACCTCCATTTCTTCCTGTAAGATCAAGTACCACCAAAAGTAGGTTTTCTGCAATAATGGGCGTGCTATAGCATGGATAATACAAAACAGATCTATTTGATTTGACTATGCAGCATAGCGTGGTTTGTGATGTAACTGTACTCCCATCATGACTGAGAGTCTGCTTACCGCATGACTAGCGGTGTGTGCATTGGAGAAATCTGCTGAGGGAGCTGAAGGGAGCAGTCTCAGCTGAAGGACAGCTTTGGGGCATCGAGTCAGGGACTGCAAGGAGCCTCTTCTGGGTTGGGATGGATCCCCGTACCAACCACCCTAGCTTGCTTTTCAGATTTGCCATGTAGAGATGAGCTGTCAAAGCCCTGTCAGCCCTCTGCAGATGTGGATGGACGGCTGTCACTGTTCATGCTGGTGACTTGGTGAGAGGTGTGGAGACTGAGCTGATGCTGACCTGGACTTCCCTCTGGGGGCTGCTGCAGTTTGATGTGAACAGAAGGCTGAGGAGGCATTGCATCTCTGCCCTGCAGCCTGCTTTTACCGAGCCCACCACCCAGAGATAGACCCCAAGCTGGACGCGGGGACTAAAACGATGCGTGCCTCCACCTACATCCGCTCTTGTTGTGGGTCAAGCTCAGAGGGCAGTGACCACAGCCTCCTGAGACCCATGTGCTAGACTGGGAGCTGCCAAGGAGCCAGCGGAGCAGGGCCTCCCCAGGATGAGAGGCACAGGTTCAGGGCCTGGGTTAAAGGGGCTGGAACCTCCCCAAGCATCTGGATGACCCTGAGCAGGGATTTGAGGGGAAACAGGCATTGACTTATGCTTGGTCACAGGGGCCTTCCTGTCCCAGGAAACACAAACATTAGGCAAGCCTTGAAGACGGCTGGGACCTCACACCTCCCTTTCCCAGTCACATGTGGCTGCGGTCTGGCTAAGTCACCAAGAAACACATCAGTTGGCTGAGGGTGGGAAGCCGCATCAAGGGGCCGAGGAACACAGTGAGGCTTTGGCTTTCTGTGCCTGGGGCGTGCAAAGGGGCCTTTGCTCCAGGAAGATCACATTTGCTCCCAGAGAGTGGGAGGACCCGGGCATTCGGAAGGACAGCCTGAGCCCCACTTCTCAGCCTGATCCTGGCAAACACTGGGCCTCTGCTTCAGGAAGTCAGAATGTACGGTCCAAGGAAGGGACCAGCAAGTCAAGAACCACCCTCACCACCACTACCACCCCCCCACCACTACCCCCTACCCCCTGGCCGCAAAATCTGTTCAACATAGACTGATTTGCTGAAGGATGCTTTCCAGATGTGTTCTCCAGTAGGCTGCTGGAGAAGGGCTAAGGTAATTTTCTAAAAACAGAAAGAGGAAAAATCTGTTTTGTGTCACTGTTCCAGAAAATTACCATTCCCCTGCTCTTGCTTTGTCATCCTAGGCAGTGTGTTTTTCTAATTGATTTTATTCTTCATAAGAAATCAGCAGTATTAACAAACATGATGTTTAGTCACTTAAAAATACATCTTTCCCCCTAAACTCCGGGGGGGGGGATAGCTTTTCTTAAAACGCTTTTGTTCTATGAGCTCATATGGCTGAGAGGTTTTTAAGTAACACCTCAGGATCCCTAGCTTCAGATTTGTGAGTTTGTTTTGGTCAGACTTACTGCCCTCAGTGACACGGGTTAACCTGCTTTAGGCACAGGTGTGTTAATACTGCATTTTATTGCACTTTGCAGAAGCTGTGTTTTATACAGATTGAAAGTTTGTGACAACCCTGCACTGAACGAGTCTAACTGCACCATTTTTCCAATAGCGTTTGCCCACTTTGTATCTCTGTGTCACATTTTGATAATTCTTGTAATAGTTAATACATAAGTGATTTGTTGTGGTGGTCTGTGATCAGTGACCTCTGATGTTGTTATTGCATTTGTTTTGGTATTTTTCACAGCAGAGTATTTTCAACTAAGGTATGTACATTTTTGGACCTACTGGTATCCCTCACTTAATGAGAATGCTGTATAGTAAAAGCAAAACTTTTACATCCATGGGAAAGCCAGAATATTCATGTGGCTTGCTTTATTGCAGTATCCGCTTTACTGCAGTGGGTCTGCAACCAAACTTGCAACATCTCTGAGGTCTGCTCATCTGTCATAGAAAGACCAGGAGAAGATAGATTAAGATACATATTTCTCTGTGTTGAGCTTGCTATATGTTTTTGTGGCAAGTGCTTCACCTTAGAATGGACCAGAAATTGGGGAGAAAAGATGAAGGGATGGGAAATAAAAATGTTTTGCACAAAGTGTATTCCAGGTTCTGAGCAGTCAGTAAGGTATCACAGCCACCGTTTAAGGCAACTCTAGTTCCATTACCCCATTTTCCTGGTAACGAAACAGGATTAGAGATGTCCAATATGTAGCTAAGTTATTTAACCATGGAAGGGAGGACTGGGATTAGAAACAGGTGCATGCCACTCCCAGGGCCGTCATTTTTTGGCTCCTCCAACTGACCCAGTGAGAGAGCTTTTAGAAACTAAATGGCTTGAGTTGAGATCCAAGACTTTAAAGCCCTAACCCTCCTGTTGGATTCAGAGCAAAACACCAGTGGTTTCTAACACAAGCAAATCAATGAATGGATTCTCTTCCAAGCTTCTGAGTTGCTAGTGGGTCAGCAAGTCTTGAAGTCCTGTATGGGTAGTGGTGTTGCCCCAAAGACTCCTTGATAAAGGGTCAGCCTCATCCATGGACAGACTCACCACCTTCTTGGGCAGAGTCTTGCACCCTCTCTGACCCGTCCTGAGCCCCAGTGTTGCCTGCAAAGTGCTTGCTGAGGCTAAGTCAGCAGAATCTTAGTAAAAGGACTGAAGAATGCGCTGGTCACAGTGGGAAGGACAGAGCAGTTATACACTGCCGCCACCGCTGTTAAGTTGCTCCAGTCATGCCCGGCTCTGTGTGACCCCATAGGCGGCAGCCCACTAGGCTCCCCCCGTCCCTGGGATTCTCCAGGCAAGAACACTGGAGTGGGTTGCCATTACACTAAATGACTTTAATTCAATCCCAGGGAAATTAAAGTCCAACACCCTCCTTACTTCTCCCTTCCTGGACTGTTATAGATAGCTAGCAATTCCTCTTCCAGTGAAAGCCCTCTGCCACCACTCCCCATGTGACAGTGAGCAGGACCTTAACCTCTTTGGCCCTCAGCTTTCTTGCATATGAGATGCAGTGATCCCGTAGAAAGATCTGGTCTCTAGGAACTTCGCTGGTGGCCCAGTGGTTAAACCTTCACCTGCCAGTACAGAAGGGTGTGAGTTCGATCCCTAGTCGGGGAGCTGAGATCATGCATGCCTTGGGGCCAAAAACCAAAGCATAAAATGGAATCAGTATTGTAACAAATCCAATAAAAGACTTTAAAAAATGGTCCTCGTCAAAAACATCTTAAAAAAAAAAAAAAGATGTGATCTCTATACTCAAACCAAATGCCTTGACACTAAAATCGCATGTAACGGTGGAGTGGAATCATGGATGAAAATAATAACCCATGGAAAACAAGTGGGTTTCTTCTCCAAGTAGCTTCAAATGTCCAACAGACTGTTCTGAAGTGGAAGGGAAATCCAAAGTCGTCAAGCATCATATGATGATGTTCAGGAACTCTGGTTAATTAATGTCAGAGCCTGGATCCCATTCAGGCTCTCACAGTTCTTCGCCCAAGGCTCCATTCCATCAACCACACAGCTTGTGTCCAAGTATGGGATTTGCCCTGGGGAGAAAAGAAAAAAAAAAAAACATTTACAGGATTAGAATAATCCAGGATGAGTGAAACTGGGCATTACTGGTATGTTTTTGAACTGTTCCCCATAACTCTATTTTCCTAAAAATGTTAGCAGAAAAAGTAGGTAAATGATTTTTCTCCACTGTCAAAAGACCATCTGCTGTTTGAGAAGACTCTCCTAGATTTTATCATTATAATCATTTTTCTATTTCCAGTTAGCAGCATGCTTCCTTTAATACGATATTTTCTGCATAAACCATTGTTTTCTCTTCAGCAGATTTCCTAAGGCCAACTTGGCATTTGCCGGCATTTTTCTCCTCTTTAAGGGTGGGAAATTTCTCTTTTCAGAGGGAGATACATTTCTACATTAGTGCCTATTCATTTTCTTTTCATTTTCTCGAAGAAAAACAATCAGGTTCATCACTGCTGTTGTCATGGAGATTTCATGTCTCTAGAAGACATGCACTTGTGGAATTTCTTTGTTAATCCCACCCTGGCCATGTAAGGTTTCTTGTTTGGATCACTGCAGCTCAGGCAGAGAAAGTCATTGAAAAAGGTTATAGTGTGGTTCTATACCCAGGGTGGGCAGGAGGATATGTGCACCGGGCAGGCCTGGGATGCGGGGGCTGGTTGGCCACTGGACAGATGGAGGTCTGAGAATCCCCACCTGCTAGACGCTTGACTCCTGTGATGCCATGACCTCAGCACAGTCACAAGCCACCTCTCTTATCTTCCTTGCAAACTGTCCTCTCCTGGGTCTCCCACTACACTCTGTGACTCCACAGTCTACTGAGCTGACTCTGCCCCCTTCTTTTTGCAGTCTTGATTTTCTTTTTAAAAAATATTTTTATTTATTTGGCTGTGTCGGGTCTTTGTTGTGGCACTGGGGATCTTTGATGCATCACTTGGGATCTTTGGCTGTGGCACCCAGGCTTTGGAGCACGAGGACTCAGTACTTGCAGCACTTGGGCTTAGTTGCTCCATAGCATGTGGGATCTTGGGGCTTTTCAGGTGGCGCTAGTGGTAGAGGACATGCCTGCCAATGCAGGAAACATAAGGGATGTGAGTTTGAACCCTCAGTCTGGAAGATCCCCTGGAGGGGGACATGGCAACTCACTTCACTATTCTTGCCTGGAGAATCCTATAAATAGATGAGTCTGGCTGGCTACAGTCCATAGGGTCACACAGAGTCAGACATGACTGAAGCAACTTAGCACACACGCATGCAGGATCTTAGTTCCCCAGTCAAGGATTGAACCCGAGTTTCGTGCATTGCAAGTCAGATTCTTGGCCACTGGACCATCAGGGAAGTCCCCAGTCTTGACTTTGATTCCATCAACACCCACCATGAGTTTCCCTGGTGGATCAGCTGGTAAATAATCTGCCTGCAATGGAGACCTGCAAGGGAGACCTGGGTTCGATCCCTGGATTGGGAAGATCCTCTGGAGAAGGGAATGGCTACCCACTCCAGTTTTATGGCTTGGAGAATTGCACGGACTCTATAGTCCATGGGGTCGCAGGTTGGACTCTACTGAGTGACTTTGACTCACTCACTCAACACCTGCCATTCAGGGCATCCTCCTTCCCTCCTCCTCCTCTGGTCCTCAGTTCTTGCCTCTGGGTACTCACTGGCTCAGCCTCCGTCCTTCCTTTGGCCAGTTTCCTGCTCTTCTCATCTCTGCTAGAGCAGGGAGGGCACAGAAGAAGCTTCAAGCAAATCTTTGCTTAAGAACAGAAACACCCAAGAGTCCTTCTGTTCTGCAGACCTGATCGTGTTATTTCTCTGTTTAAAATCCTTTGGTGGTTCCCACTGCTTTCAGGATGAAATCCGGCCTCTTAGGTCATTCAAGGCCCTTGCTGATCTTGCCAGCACCATCTCCTGTCACTCACCTGTGGCCCCCACCATCCCAAGTGAACAGTTGACAATTTTCTGGATGATGCCTGTGTTGGCTGTTGTTGTTTTTGTTTAGTTGCCAAGTCCTGTCTGAGTCTGTTTGACTCTGTGTGTTAGGTGTAGTGGTTGAGAATGTCCTGTGGCTCTGGAGTCACATAGATTGTGGTCACGTTACAGCTCCAGCACAGAGTTCTACAACCTCCGAGGAATTACTTAACCTCTCTTTGCCTCAGTGTCTCCATCTGCTAAATGAGACTAGGAGTATTACCTATTACAGTTAAAATTAAATATGTGAATAGATGCCAGACACTTCGATCAGTGCTTGGCAGGTACAAATCCTCCCTGGTGGTTCTCCTGGAATTTTTATGAATGTAGTTGCTTTATCACTTACTGCTTCCTTCTGCAGAGGGAACACCCTCTTCCACCTTTACCTGAAGGATCCTACTGATCCTCCAAGCCTCAGTCTCAATGTTACAACTTCTCTGAAACTAGTTCCTGTTGTGTTAAAAGCTTAAATTGTAGAATCAGAATTTGTTGTTGTTCAGTTGTCAAGAAGTATGGACTACAGCACGCCAGACTTCCCTGTCCCTCACTAACTCCTGGAGTTTGCCCAAGTTCATGTCCATTGAATCGGTGATGCTATCCAACAGTCTCATCCTCTGCCACCTTCTTCTCCTTCTGCCTTCAGTTTTTCCCAGCATAATGGTCTTTTCCAGTGAGTTGACCCTTCACATCAGGTGGCCAAAGTATTGGAGCTTCAGCTTCAGCATCAGTCCTTCCAATGAGTATTCAGGATTGATTTCCCTTAGGATTGACTGGTTTGATCTCCTTGTTGTCCAAGGGACTCTCAAGAGTTTTCTCCAGCACCACAGTTTGAAAGCATCAGTTCTTTGGCACTCAGCCTTCTTTGTGGTCCAGCTCTCATTGAGCACATGACTACTGGAAAGACCATAGCTTTGACTTTACAGACCTTTGTCAGCAAAGTGATGTCTACGTCTATCAGCTTTTAAATCCTGGTTCTGCTATTCACTATTTCACTCTGGTCTAAACTCCATAAGATGTGTTTCCTCCTCTGGGAAATTACAGAGTAATAGTCCTTACCTTATTAGAGTTGCCAGGAAAAAATATAAAGTATATGAAGACATACCTAACATATTCTAAACACTTGATTCATGCTGTGTTACTTTTATTAGGAACCTTGTCTTGTCTTTTATTGAGAACTAGCCATCGTGATATTATCATCTTTTTACTTGTTTCTCTCCCCTTCTAGATGGCAGGTTATTTGGGTTCAGGGACAGGGAACTCATTCATCCTTATTAACACGAGCATTTGATCCATCATTCAGTTAATACAAAGGACGAGAAGTCAGCTGCTTTGTCAGTACCTGTAATCATTTGCACACTTTGCTTTGAGAGATTTCGGTGGCTATGTTGTTGGGATGGGAGCATCTTTAGAGAGAACTGTTTTCTTTCTTTGGAAGATACTGGAGACGGGAGTTTAATTTATGACACCATTTCACATGTCATTTGACACAAAGGTGATTAGGGATGGGAGAGGTAGCTCATCCAGGAAGTGCTGAAATTCAGCTCCCAAGAACTTTGAGTTCCCAAGAACTCAAAGGAAGTAAAGACACTTCCTTTATCTGTGGGATTGACTACACCATGCTGGTTTTTTGAGAGCTTTGTGCTAGTAAATATTTAACAACTGGTTCTCTAAGAATAGCATAGGGTTGTGATTTGTAGAGCTGGCAGATTACCATATGAAAATTCTCCCACCTGGCCCACTTTCACGCTGCCATTGTGAAGTTAACCAACTCGCGGAATTCATGAAAATGTACCAGTCCACCCGCTTGCGCAACCACCGTATAAACTTCTTCTGCCTTCAGTTTTTCTATCTGTTAAATGTGAATCCCGTAAAGGGATCATCGTGTCTCCAAACATGAATGGCAGAGGGAGGTGGATCAGAGCTGAAGGAACCAGCGAAATGTTCATGTTTCGGCAATGCCGTGTGGGCTCACCATTATTTTTGAAACTCTTGGCATCCACTGGCTGGTTTTGTCTTAGGACTGAGATCTGGGCTGACAGTCTTCTCTCCAGAACCAGCCTGTTCGGGGAGATGCTCAGAGCAGTATATCTAGTTTTATCCTCCCAATCAGGGTTATGTTCTCTGCAGCAGACTAACTCAATTAGCCTTTCATTCCAGAGTCCAATTGTGAGTCAATTCTGAGGTTGTTAAGCAAAATGAGTCTGGTGGCATTAGCCTCCCGCTGGAGGATAGTAATCCGAGTCACGGTGCTGTTCAGTTAATAGTCTGCTCGAGAGACTACGAGAAGCAGGAGGCTTGGAGACTGCACGACCTTTCATCCCTCTCTGGGGGCAGCTGGGAGCGTGGGGCTGCCAGGTCAGGGAGCAGATCGGCTTGTGTGCAGAGCTGGAGTCCCAGCTGCCTGAACCACACAGTTGGCCTCTGCAAAGTTAGAAGCCCAGTGCCATGAGATCATTAACTTTCATGACCAGGAAAACTCTTCTGAAATTGACACTCCATCCAAGATGGATGCCATTGGTGCCAGTTGAGTAAGTCTGAGTCACCTTTAGGGATTTCTTCTGAAAGATAAATCCTTTAAAAAGGCTACAGAAAATGGCCAGGTTTTACGCCCTTCGGTGTGTTCAGTTAGAGTCAGAAAACACCAGCTAGGCTCAGACTGTGGGAGGGATGCAAGCACACACAGGCGCATGCACCAGCCTCATTTGGAGGATTTTTGCCAAGCCACTTAGCTGCACCACATGGCCCCGCTCGGGAAGCGTTCTGAGGAGTGTCAGGTGCTGTGCAAAGAAAATAAAACAGAGCTCCAGCACCTGCCCCGGGAGTCACAGTGATGGAACCAGGCACACGACATACGGAGTGTACAGATCGGCACAGATAGGGAAGCTCAGACACGCCTTGTTTACATAGGTTCAAGGAGAGACCAATCCCAGAGGAACACTGTGCAGCCTTTCCAATGCGCTGTGCACACAGATCATTTCATCAGGCCTTTTAATCTTCTTCCCGTTCAAACTGTAGGAAAAGGGCCCAGAATATGCTTCCTACACACTCTTTACAACCCCCTGTGATTTCCACACATTCTACCTTGCTCAGCCCCACCCAGGCAACCCTGTTTATACCATTAGGGATGCTAAGTAAATACAGTTTCTTGGGTGGAAAGAGGTAAAAACAGCCCTGGGTATGTTGGCTGCCAACTCGAGTGCGCTAAAGAGAAGGAGCTAAGACAGCCATCCATTGTCTCCTGTAATCGCCAGATAATTTAGCTTCTCTTGAAGTCTGTTGTGTTCCTCACATAGAAACAGAGCTGTTGTCTGCTCGGATGACCTCAGAGATGGCCCAGTTCTCATTTAGAATTTCTCCAACAATATACTCTTCAGACTGAAGAACAGCCGTTTGGCCACAAAGAGCCCCTTTCCTCTGCTGCAGACCAGTGATGTCTGCAGCCCCTTTGTACTTCGGGCAGCTTCACCACCACCCAGGGCTTCTGGGTGGACTGCGCTCGGCCGCGGAGGCTTCCCGAACTGCAGACAGATGCTGCACTTCCACCAGGGGACCCCCTACACCCGGTCGCATCCTGAGCCAGTGTCACCCGGTCCCTTTTGCCTTTCCCTGCAGTGCTGGCGAGGCAAACTTCCCCCTCAGCATCCCTTGGCTGGAATATACCACTGTCCCTCCCTGGGGCGGTAGATGAGAGATGACTTAGAAGACCAGATACGCATATTTTTAAAGCCACTAGGAATTACGGGAGCAGATGGGCTGTAGGATCCTATTTGGACGCCAGGGACATGTTTCTGTATAAAGTAAATATTTTCCCAATGTGGATCTCCGGTGAGTGTGTGCAGAAGCATATTTCCTAAAGATGCAAATAAGTCTAGTCAGAAATAAATATTGAAGGGAAACTTCAAAGCGTCAAGATTTCTCCAGTTGCAGGCCCTGAAGACTTCTCTGCAAAGGAGCAAGACGCAGGTGGGCGAGGGGATGGCTAGGGGCTTGGGTATAAGAGAAGATGCTAACATTTTAAGAGTCTACACTCTCTGTATTTGGGGATGTTGAAAAAAGCCTAGCGAGAAAGGAATAAGGAAAAATGTCTGTGCAGAAGCTTGGGCTCTTTTGAAGCACATCTTCCCCCCTCCCCCAACTTTCTTCTGTTGCAGATCTCGCCTGGCCGATTTTTTCACCAACTGCCAGCCGGAGTCAAGGTCCGTCAGCAGCTGTCTAAAGGAAAATTACGCTGACTGCCTCCTTGCTTACTCGGGGCTTATTGGTAAGATGGAGAGTCATGGGATGGGAGAAAATGCTGGTTCACAAACACCCAGAGTCCTTCCGTTGTAGCCTGCCACTCTCTGTGGATGTAGAAATCTCCTCGGAACCCTCTGTGCTGGCCTTTTGATGTTGAGTCCTTTAGGACTTGTCTCTAAAAGCAAGGGCCGGGGGAAGAATAATGGATGCACAAAGGCAGGGAGCAGGGATTATTAAAGAGCAGGGAGGCAGCAAGTGTGAAGACGGGATGCATCTCAGTTGAAGAACTGACCGCACAGAACAGAAGTAAGCGGGGAAAGCATGGTTATGGACGAGGAGAACAAGTCAAACCAAGTGAACTGAAGTACGTAACTTTGGAGAGGGGGAGCTTGGAAGTCATGCAGTCTGGGGAAGTCAGAAAGGCTGTTTCCCTGAAATGGCTCTTTGGAAGGAAAATCCCTAAAGACTTGGTGTTCTGCTTGCAATTAATAGTCCGGGTAATTCAGCTCCTGGTAGGGAGGAGAGGGGGAGGTTTCCCTAATATTTTTTTCCCTGAGAACAAACATAGCAGTAGTCTTGTTCTGTCTTTCAAGACCTGAGGTTCTTGGCATTCAGGAGAGCAGTGCAATTAGGCAAGGCACTGGTGAGTTGGGAGAGGACAGGAGTGAGGCAGGTTCGTGCCCAGAAATAAACAGGGCAGCAGGAGAAAAGGATGAGGCTCCTGGTACCAGGGCTGTGGGAAGCCTTGGAGGCAGGGCTCCCTCATGACTGTCGTGTGAGAAGGATCACATAGTGAAAGCTGGGGAAGGATGAGGGAAATCACAGTTGTCAGGAGCCTGATGGCTCAGCCAGGGCGCCAGCTCCTGCCACTATCCCACTAGTCACTGGGCAGGAAGAACGTCCCATCAAGAGTGACAACTCAGACCAAAGTCTTTGTTGCTAGCATGTCTTCAGCAAGAGTCACTGGGAAAATCACTGGCCATACTGAATGCTGGGATATTGCAGGTGCTGTACACTCAGCCCAATTTTATTTGCAAGGATACCTGCGCTGTCTTGGGTAATACCTTTCACCAGCGACTGACCATTCTCACTGATAGGTCCCATGAGCTTATCTTCTTTAAGTCAGCCCTCCATTTTAATTTTTTCATTTGGCCATGCTGTGAGACTGGCAGGACTGGCTTGCAGCTTCTTAGTTCCCTGACCATGGATCAAACCCGTGACCACCCTGCAGTGGAAGCCTGGAGTCTTAACCACTGGGCAGCCAGGGAAGTCATTCCTCCAAATTTGCATTCAGTTTTTCCTTTTCTTAAATAAATTAGTCCCTAGTAAGGATTATTTATCAGTGATAGAATTACATGTGTAAGAAATAACAGAATGAATTAAGTCCTGTAAAGAGTCGTGTAAATTGTAAAGAGTTTTTAAAATGCAGAGAAACCCACAGTGTTAAAGGATCTCTAGCCCTACTCCCAGATGTAATCATTAACATACCTGAGGATAATGAAATCTCTTAAGGGAAGAACTAGTTGAAACCATGCATTCTGTGAGTCAAAATTTATTTCTCTCTTGGGTCCAGATCTTTCCCTTCACTCTGGTCATTGGGTTCTAAGATCTCTGAAGACAAAGCTGGTTCCTACCTTTTCCAAATGTCAGGGATCCATTCTGGAGCCAGACATATAATGGGTGCTTAGCAGACATACTCTAACCTCTTCATTCAGTGTTGGGGGTGCCTGTTCCTTTCTTACCTAAAGTTACAAGCTTCTCTCTGCTGTGGGTTGAAGTTTTCATCCCAAGGTAGAATGGGACATTGTTTAGTTCAAGTCAGTAAGGAATGTATGGCAAGGAAGATATGCCCTTGATCCATTAGAGCTTAAAAAGAATTCTTTTTTTTTTCTTTTTCTGATTCTGAACCAAATATATCCTGTGGCTCACTGGACTGCCTATTACTTCTTACTTCCACAAAATATATAAAAACAGAAGGCTTCTTGGCATGAGTAGGCATTGCCTGGTATGAGCCACCCAGGAGAAGACATTTGGATCGTGTTAAGTGTAAACGCATTGTTTATTCGCACCAATACAGAACTCATCAGAAGAACAATGAATACACAGGAAGATGTAGGCAAGAGACCACCCAGCATTTCTTTGAGGATTTTTGAGGACTATTAAGACAATACTTGAGGAGTCACTGGCTTAGGAAATTTCCACTGTTTATTTCCAATTCCAACACAACTTGGAAGACCTTGTTTAACGTTGAGAGTCTAGTGAGCAGAGGCATCCTTGAATACATCTAGAACGTGGGGTACCCCATAAGGAAAGATTCTAAGCTTCCCTGGGTTCCTCTGAAGGAGCCATTTGCTTCCGGTGGAAGTAGATGCAAAGTCCTAAAAGGCCTTTTAAGATATGTAAAACCAGCTCTATTTATTTGTGAAGATTAATGGCCTTTTCAAGAAAATGCAAGGGATTTGGCAATTCATGCATTCTAAGTTAATTCTCTCCTGCTCCATGACATCCATACCATTTGTGCAGAGAAAAATACCCTAAGCGCAGCTCAAGGAGTTCTGTTAGAATTTTTTAAGTAAATGTGTAAATTATTTTATGTGCTCAAGATAAATTGCCAAGAAAATGTACTGCTTAACATAATTTCCCACTCAGCAAACGCAGTGTTTGTAATTATCCACGGTGTTATCCACGGTGCATCCGTAGACAGAGGAACATTTGTTTCTTTTCAGGCTATAGGAAAGTTTATATCATCACACAAGAATAAAACGCCTTGTTGTTACTCTTTTAGGTACAGTCATGACCCCCAACTACATTGACTCCAGTAGCCTCAGCGTGGCCCCCTGGTGTGACTGCAACAACAGTGGAAATGACCTGGAGGAATGCATAAAATTTCTGAATTTCTTCAAGGACAACACATGTCTTAGTGAGTTTGAAAAAAAACATACAATAGCCACACAAACGTTTTCCCCTAAGTTCAAACTGTACTTTTGTGTTTCCTATGTCTGCCTTCTCTATGTGTGTGTGTGTGTGTCTCTCTTTTTTTTTTTTTCCTGATCGCTCATGGTGAATCCAGATCCTTTTAGCCACACTGCATGGTGCAGCAAGACCAGAGCAAGTGATGAACTGAGTGCTGCCAAGGTGGCGAGTCCAGAGGCCCCGGGAAGCTAAAGACTCCATAGCCAAGGGCACATCCTGTGGGGAGGAACACTTCCACCCACAGATGAAATGTTGATCTTGGCAACCAGCCCCACGTCAGTTCCAGAGGTTTTTAAAACCTGGGCAGCATACACAATGTGAAAGACTCGGGCAAGTTAGATGAGGGTAGGCCTCCAAGGGCTCTGTGAGAAAAATTAGACTGTTAACATCAATAGCCCCCTGGATGTTCAGGGTTGGCTCAGAGGAGAAGCAGCAGTTCTTGAGTGGAATGGGCTGGTGATGCAGCCAGGAGCTTCAGAGATGAGATGAGCTGGGGGTGGGAGCCGGGGGGAGGTTTCTGCTTGGAAACAGTACCATTATTATTTCAGGGTCCTTTAGGCAATTTGGAAACACGTTTCCCAGGGGAAGAGGGATAGAGAGAAATGTACGGGTGTGAACGATGAGCCTCATCAAATGAACTTGGAAAGCACTGTGCCAGGTCTCCCTTCTGTCCACCGAGATGTGTGTGCCCCAGGCAGAGATCCAGCTGAATGCCTCATTCGCATCTTGCAGCAGCCGCCATTCATTCATCGGGTGCCTCCTCTGTGTGCAAACTCCCTGTAGGAGGACTGTTTGTTGGCCAAAGAGCTTGTTCGGGTTTTCACGTAAGATGTTAGGGAAAACTTGACCAAACTTTTTGGCCAGCGCAATACATTGTCTCATTGACTGTAACCTGCACAAGAATCCTAGGAGATGCATGTATGGTATCTGCTTGTCACAGTGGAACAGGCGGCTGGTATTCACCTAGACCAGCCACGCCAGAGATAGGATCCAAAACCCCACCCAGTTCCTTCCTGTGCAGCCCCTGCACCCCGTGGGCTTCTCCATCAGGCCTGAGATTGAGGGGCTGGTGCATAAAAACACAAGCCTGAACATCAAGGACCAGGTAGAACTTCCCAGTGGGAAGTGTGGGCCAAGGTTCACCTATCTCTGAGCACTGTGCCCTTAGGTGACAATTTCTCCATGGTAGTCTGACTGATTTCTAAAGAATTAGCAAACTATTTACTGCTTGCACACAGGAAAGCTATTAAGTGTTACTTCAAAAACCTCCTCATTGTTTCTTTTGTTGAAAAGACAAATCTAAGCGATTCACTCAGTAGGTACTTGGCTATAACCAAATGCTTTGATCATCTTAAAACGAAAACAAGCTTTTGGATACTGAAGTGAAATTTGAAACTAGTCTAAAGTGTGGGGACATTTGTCAGAATAACATTGGGCGCTATATCATGGAACTATACCTTAAGCCTCTTCTTTGGTCTTGACTGAAATAAATCGTGTGTGTGTGTGTGTGTGTGTGTGTGTGTGTGTGTGTGTGTGTCCTCTTTTTCACGTCCTGCACATTCTTCTGGCAGAATCCAGGTTTAAATGAAGATAAAGCAATGACAATAGAGGTTAGTGTGAGAAAAAAGATTATACTCACTTGGGCTGTAAAACCACTGCCTCAGAGAGAAATTAAAGTGGTCCCTGTTTAATAATATGTTGGTGAAGGGGAGAATGGTATCTTAATGCTAATGACTTTTTAATAAACATAAACACATTTGGTCTTCAATGAGGACCAAAGCCAGCCAGAATTTTTCATAGTCATTCCATTTATACTTTGATTAGATGGAGCACAGCCTACCAAAGACACAGACTAAATTCACCCTCTTGCAACAGGCCCTAGGGTAGAAGCAATTGGAATTTGTAGGTTTCAACTGAAATGTAATAACCCAGTTCCCCCATCCCTTCAAATTAGCCAAACCTCTCTAACTCCCCTAGCACAAAGCATGACACCAATCTGCTGCTTCCTGGTGGCTCAGATGGTAAAAGAACCTGTCTGCAACGCAGGAGACCCAAGTTCAATCCCGGGAAGGGAAGATCCCCTGAAGAAGGGAATGGCAACCCACTCCAGTATTCTTGCCTGGTGTTTTTATCCACCATAGACAGAAACCTGGCAGGCTACAGTTCGTAGGGTTGCAAGGAGTCAGACATGACTTAGCAACTGAACAACAAAAATGCATTGTATACTTTCTCTATTTGCCTCCTCAACCAGAATATAACCTCCGAGAGGACAGGGACTTTCCTGTTGAGTTGGTGTCATCTGTCCCCTGCTGATTCTCAGCACAGAACAGTGCCTGGCACTCAGTAGATGTTCCATTGACACCTGAGTGACTGAGTCAGCGAGTGGACAATCTTCCCAAATGACAAGGCAAACATGCTGGAAATCACAGTTTCAACAAATGACATGGGTCTCCTGAATCTGCATGCCTTAACAGGACGAAGGAAGGTTTTATTTCATTGTAGTCCTGGGTCATTTAAGGAAACTGGTTGCCAAATACCACCGTCTTTACCTTCCACCCACCCTTTAAGCTCTGTAACCCAGCTGGGAGCTCAAGAAGCATTGATATTAATTTGAAGCTGTTTCCTGCAGACTAAAAAATGTAAAGTTTTCAAAAACAAGCTTCCAATTTGCTGAACTTCAAGGATAACAATTTTAGAACAAAATGTCACTTCTGAGAGGAAGATTAGGCTTAAATTATTCTGTCTTGTATATCGAAAAATGCCAGCTAAGAGTCATATATTAACAATTTGCACATTCAGGTCCCAAATGGAAGAGTTTGATTTCTTATACAATGAATATGAAATAAAAAAAATTCCTAAATCCAGGCCAAATCCCTGAGGACCTGATTAAAACCTGTTTTTTATTCATCTCGGGGAGGGGAACAACACACAACCAATTTACTCTTGCCATAAAAAACAATCTAATCCCATGAAATTGTAATAAGCTTTTAAAGTTTTACATTTTAAACTTTTCATTTAAGCAGGGCTGCACCTTCCTAATTATGCAGATTTTGTTCAGAAGACTGGGAGCAGAAAGGAAAAAAATAATCTTGCTTACATTTTCATGATATATTATTGATGAGGTTTGGGATATGTTTTTCTTTTAAAGAAATCAATTGTATTTATACTTTGAGCAATGCCGAGCTCATAGTAGGTGCTCTTTGGTAGCAGATCACTTTTTTTTTTTTTTTTTGCTGTTTGATTTCACTGCCTGCTGAATTCGTATGAATGCTGCTGAGTCACCCCAGTCTCATAATTAGGGATTTGGTACTTACTAATTAGCTTGCCTTTAGTATAAAATTTTGACACAAGCATTTATTTTGAAAGATGGAACAGCGATTGTGATCCCAAATAGCAGGTCTGAGGCTGTTTTGAGTCAAGTTTCAAAAGACTTGACTGATGGATGTTTCAGGGAAAGGATCTTATTCAGTACCTGGTACTTGAAGAGGGGCGCGGTAAATATTTGTTGCACTTACAGAGCATAGCTAAGTGTCCAGCTCAGGGTTTAATGAGTGAATTGATTTTAGAGCACCTGACCCATGGCTGGCTCAGTGTGTAGTGGGTGGATGGATGGATGAGTTTTGCTTAGAGAAGTCCAGTGCTCTCATCAGAATTTCTAGTGTGCCTCTCTGGCTTCACATATCCTGTCCGTTACATTTGCTGCTTGACTTTGAAATTGGATTTCCTCCTGTTTTACTGCAGAAAATGCAATTCAAGCCTTTGGCAATGGCTCGGATGTGACTGTGTGGCAGCCAGCCCTCCCGGTTCAGACCACCACTGCCACCTCCACCACAGCCTTCCGGGTCAAGAACAAGCCCCTGGGGCCAGCAGGCTCTGAGAATGAAATCCCCACTCATGTTTTACCACCTTGTGCAAACTTACAGGTAAGAGAGGAGGCCCGAACTCTCCATTGGCACGGACTTCTAGTGGGGGACACAGACTCATTTTCTGAAATGCATTTAGAGATGGTTGGAAAGAGATAGAATGCTGCTCAGGTTTAAATCTTATCAAGTGCATTTTAACACGAGCGGTGAAGATCATGATGTACTGCAGAGTGGAGAGACAGATGGGCTCTGGGACCAGCTCTGCCGTCTACGAGGCATGGGCCTTTGGTCCAGGCACTCGTACTGGTCTCTGTGTCCTCGCCTATGAAATGAGGGGCTTGGGCAGAGGAATCCTTAAGCTTCCTGTTTGTGGAGTAGTAGATTTGAGCTGGCTATTTGTTTATTTAGTATGCTTTCTCAGCGTTCTGTCCAAAGCAGCAGCATACAGAAAAGGAAGAAGGAACTCTTGGCTTTCTAAAAGAATTTTTTAAAAAATTTTATACAATTTTTAAAGGTTGCTTTCCATTTACAGCTATTGCACAATAGTGCCTATATTCCTTGTCCTACATCCTTGAACCTATCTTATACCCAGCTGTTTGTGCTTCTCACTCCTGTGTTGCCCCTCCCCCATCCTTCTCTCTACTTGTAACCTCTGGTTTATTCTTTCTGTCCGTGAGTCTGCTTCGTTTTTGTTATAGTCACTAGTTTATTGTATTTTTAGATTCCACATATAAGTGATATACAGTATTTGTCTTCTTCTGTCTGACTTATTTCACTTAGTATAATGCCTTCCAGGGTCATCCGTGTTGCTGCAAATGGCAAAGTTTCATTCTTTTTAATGGCTGATTAGTTGTCCGTTGTGTGTGTGTGTGTGTGTGTGTGTGTGTGTGTGTGTGTGTGTGTATCTTCTTTATCCATTCATCTGTTGATGGACACTTAGTTTGCTTTTTTATCTTGCCTATTGTAAATAATGCTTCTGTGAACATTGGGGTGCAGGTATCTTTTCAAATTAGCATTTTGCTTTTCTTGTATATATACCCAGGAGTGGAACTGCAGACCCACGTGATAGTCTGTCTTTAGTTCTTTTTGAGAAAACCTCCCATACTATTTCCCACAGTGGCTATACCAACTTACATTCCCAGCAACAGTACTCAAGAATCCCCTTTTCCCACATCCTCCACATGTTGTCTGTGTCCTTGTTGATGATAGCCATGCTGACAGGTGTGAGATGGTGTCTCCTTGTGGTTTTCATTTGCATTTCCTTGATGATTATGATGTTGAGCATCTTTTTATGTGCCTGTTGGCCATCTGCATTTCCTCTTTGGAAAAATGTGTATTCAGTTCTTCTGCCCATTTTTAATTGGATTGTTAATTTCTTTGATGTTATGTTGTATGAACTGTTTATATGTGCTGGATATTAATCCCTTATCAGTCATATCACTTGCAAATATTTTCTCCCATTCAGGGGATTGTCTTGGGAGCCCTTGGCTTTGTCTCCATCACTAGCATTTAGACTCAGTGTGGAGTATTTAACTCTGTCTAAAGCTATGCCAGAGACAGTGTTATTAGTGAATTATTAAGGCAAATGTAGCATCCTGGACAGCATCATTCTTCAGGAAGCACAAGAAGGTACTCTTTCGTTTGAGTTGCTTTGAAACCCTGCACTGAGAGCCCCTCGCATGGACAGAGACCAGGGAAAAGGGCCCAGAGACTTCTTTGGGGTTGAGGCAGATCTCCAAGGGCCAGGACCACAGTGACCTGCGAATGGTCATTTCCTGACTATAGTCAAAGCAGAGCGCCTATTCTGCCTTTTTATTTTTTCCATCATAATGAGTATTCAGCTGTTTGGGAACCTCAGCAAGGATTCTCACACACCTCACCTCTTTGGACATTGCCTCCTGGCGGCTGGGGGAGAGATGGTCTGATTGTGTTGTTACTGCAGTGTTACTCACCTTGTTCTGTCATCAGAGGATGTGGGGCTCAGTGAGGGGACACTTGGGCTCGAGAGAGCCGGCAAGTCATGGAACCGGCCCTGGAATCTAGAGGCTTGTGTTCTTTCCACGGTTCCTCCTGGATTTGAGAGGCAGTGGTGACCACGTGGTGACTGCTGCCTCCTGCCATGCTAGGGGAAGGGACATGTGCCAAGCACAGTGCTGTCCCTTCAGCCTTATCACCGAAATATGTCCTCCCACCTCTCCACCACCCCCACCCCGGGCCCCACCGAGATTCCCCTCACCAGAACACTTACCAGAACCTTCTCTGCAAATACCTTCTTGACTCACCGCCTCATCTGTTCCCTGGAAAGTATTAGGGCAGTTTTTCTTTTTTTCTGTTTTATACTATTTAATCATTTATTTGACTATGCTGGGTCTTAGTTGTGGCACGTGGGATCCTTCGCTGTGGCGCTCAGGCTCCTTGCTAGTTCTTCTCTCTAGTGCACTCCTCAGGCAGCCCTCATGCCCTGCTGCATGTGGGATTTTCATTTCATGACCAGGGGTCAGGGATCAAACCTGCGTCCCCTGCATTGGAAGGTGGATTCATAATCACTGGACCACCAAGGAGGTCCCGGGGGCAGTTTTTCTCCTTCTGCTTTGCTTGCTATCTTCTTGCCCCAACACTCCCCTCTTCTTCTTAGATATCCCACGTGACATTCAGCTGAGCTATGTTTCTGTTCTCGTCCTCCTGGGTCCCCACCAACATCATACTCTCAAATGCACTTACACAGAAGACTAAGAAGGTGGGTGGGAAGGCACAGGCCTAGGGTCAACCAGATGTTTTTCATACTTCTAAAGCATTTCCTGAGCCGTCCTCATCTTCAAAGCACCATGCAAAAAATGCCAGAGGTAGGAGGAGGCTTGGGAATACGGCGGCATCTAACCGCCCTAGCCTGCAGCAGAGCCCTGCAGTTCAGGGAGGGGAAGCCGCGTGCACCAAGTCACCAGCTGGTTAGAGGTGTGTCTAGAAGCAGACATAGCCCCGCAGAGCAGTCTCTTCTTTCTCTGTGGCCAAGCCTCAGTGTCCTGCTTCCTCCTAGGTCAGCCTTCCGTTCTTGTCGGGTCCACTCAGATTCCAGCATCAGTAAAGACTGGTGGCCAGATGAGGGTAGGACTCTGTTATAATGGGGGTGATAACAGTGGCCAGAGGTGGTTCCTGACCACAGGAAGAGGCAAAGCTCTGGCTACAGCAGAAACAGGTTCTTCTCTGCTCGTGTCCAAGTTCCTGGAGCTTGACAGCAGAGGCAGTGTCCAGCCTGCTTATTGACCTCCTTTGGTGTTCTGGAAACTTCGTGGAGGTGGACATTCAAAACTGAAATTTTGTCCTCTGTGAATGTACAAATGGTAGGCAAAATGCAGCTGGTCAGTGTCTTTAGAAGTTCAGACTCCATTAATAGGTGGCATCTCAGAAGAATAGTCATTCCTGGAAGCTCCTTGAAATCAGTTTTTCCCATGGGAGAGCAGTCTGCCATCCATGAGGAGGTGTTCTTCTCTGCATCTCCTTGCTCGCCCCCACCCCACCAGATCATCTGTCCTCTGCTTTTTGGGTGTGGTGTTTGGCCTGGCCACCAGTATTTACCTCCACCTAGATCTGCTTGACCATCTCCCCTGTAAGGGGAACTCTGTACCACTGCAGGGTTTCCTGGCAACGTCAGGGGACCCATGAAATCTATTCCCAAGAAATAGTCTTTCCTTCCCCTGTATTGGTGGTAGGGACTCTGCCTCATAAACAGAGGGGCAAAGTACAATTAAAGCGTGATGTTTCTCTCAGCATTGCCATTTAACTTCTCAGCAGAGTGGGGCAGTGGATTCGGGGGAATACAGAGGAAGCAGGGGGACAGCTACACCTCTCTTCCCGATGACACACGCACAGTCCACCCACCTGGGAGCTAAACAGCATGTTACTTCTAGGGAGCGCTTAAGGGTTCCACGAAACCTCACCTTACCTCCTAAGCTGACTCCCTATCAGCTCATTTTTGCACATGTGAGGCAAGGAGTGAGGGCTTGGGTTTTGCAGTCAAGCATGTGTGCAGACCCAGGCTCTCATCCTCACCAACACTGTGACCTCTCCAAGCCTCCACTTCCTCATCTACAAAATGCTAGGATTTCTTTGGAGAAGGAAATGGCAACCCACTCCAGTATTCTTGCCTGGAAAATCCCATGCACAGAGGAACCTGACCAGCTGCAGTCCATGGGGTTGCAAAGAGTCAGACTTCCTAGCTGCTAGATTGAGAGGATTAAATGGTGGTAATTTTTCATTGCCTGGGGTAGAGTGAATGTTTCAGAATGTCACATGTGATGCCTAATCCCAAGTCAGTTGGCCATTTAGTCCCTTTGCAAGAGATGGATGGTGGCATTGTGTTTTGCTTGGGGTGTTACACTGGGGAACGGTGGTGTGAGTTAGCACTAACAGTTGTAGAGTGAGTTTCATTTTGTGAAACATTTCACATGCATTGTGCTCTTTAGTCCTCACAGCATCCCACGAGTCAGGTGTGGTCGTCATCCTTCTCTTTTACAAATGAGGCAACTGAGGCAGGGACATGCTAGGAACTTAATTGAGATTGCGCGGTAATTCTTTGGTGGGGCTAAGATGTCTGACTCCGAGGCCAGTGCACGTTCGCCTTGCTCCATGACCTTGGACAACCTGGGCTCTTTCTTTGAATTAGGAGTGGATAGAGAAGAAAAAGTAAAAAATAGAAAAAGGAGGTCATGCAGTATTTGTCTGTGTCTGGCTTATTCATTTAGTGTAAAGTCCTCTAGGTTCGTGATCTCATTTATATGTGGAATCTAAAAAAGTTGAACTGTTTAAAGCAGAGACTAGAATGGTGGTTACCAGGGACTAGGAGTGGGGAAACTGGGAAGATTCTGGCTATAGTATACAAATGCAAAATGAACAAGTTCTGAATATATATAGCATGGTGACAGTACTTAGCAATACCATATTATATGCTTGATATTGCTTAGAGAATACATCTGAGTTGTTCTTACCCCACCCCACCCCCAAAACTGGTAACTATGTCAGCGTGTAATATGTTGACTGCTGTAAGCCTTTCACAATGTATGAAAGTGAAAGTGTTAGTTGCTCATTTGTGTCCTACTCTGTGGGACACTATGGACTGTAGCCCACCAAACTTCTCTGCCCATGTGATTCTCCAGGCAAGAATACTGGAGTGGGTAGCCATTCCCTTCTCCAGGAGATCTTCCAGACCCAAGTATCATACCTAGGTCTTTTGCATTGCAGGCGGATTCTTTATCATCTGAGCCACCAGGGAAGCCCCCAATAACCACATATAATGAAACCTCAAGCTGTATGCTTAAGTAAATATAATTTTTATTTGTTAATTATACCTCCATAAAGCTGTAGCAGGGTAGGCAGGATAGGAAAAAAGGAAAGGAGAAGCTGGATTTGATAGACCCATGTGTCCCAGTGCTTCCTGAAGGCAGCAGTTCGAATGATGGAAAAAACAGAGAGCTCATGCTTTAGGCAGGGATGTTTTATGACTAAATCCCAGGAGAGAGAGTATAAGGGAAAGACAAAGTTTGCCAGTAAAACTTCTTGCGGCTTGATGATCTCTTTAAAATGACCTACATTAAGAATGGTTGAAAGAATCAATGGAAGCCAGAGGATCGGGAGGGATGAGTGACTGATGAGAAATGGGACTTAGCCCATGAGAACGTGGTCCCTGGCGTTGATTTAGGACTCCTGCTTCAACATAGGGCTCCCAGGAGACTCATTCTTCCCATCTGTCCTTCCTTCGCCTGCCTAGCTGTCTTCAGACAAATTACCATTTGCCAGGGGGTCCTAGAAATATCTTAGAATGGCGTTTGTCGCGGTGCATGTGTCGTTACTCAGAATAGAACTGACTTAAACCAGCTTGGGATCCATTGGTAACAGATTTGGAGAAAGTCAACTATCTTTGGCAGCTTTAAAGTTCACTTCCCTTGAGAAGCACCCTCTTGTAATATTTTTAAATATACAATAATATGAGAAAACTCGGAGGGACTTGGGTTTCTGTCTTAACATTTGAGATAGATTTCCCCCTTGGAAGGGAAGAAATAAGAATAAACATTTTCAAAAGTCGGTTTCAAAGTGTAATTATCAACAAACCAAACACAATTCTGTTTGGGGAAAAGAGTATCTTTGGGTGTGGTGTGCATAGGGCTCATGTATGCAGTTCCTATGAAAGGCTCAGCTTTAAAAAAATAAAAGGAAAATTGATTGATTAGTATAAAATGTCATAGAAACATCCAAGAGCTAACCCCCTGAGGTGATGAAATACCAGGTTTTGGGTAACCAGCCAAGCTCCCATGTCAGGATTAATTGGCAGGCATGTTAGTAACAAGCGTGACACAGACTGTGCTATTGTTGGCATATCGCTTTGACTTGTACTAAGTGGTCACATGATAAAGAAACATTAAAAATCATACCAATTATTTCATCTTCTGTGCACTTGAGTGGCCTGGGAGCTGGAAAAAGCTCAGCATATTTAAATCAAATGGACTGTACTTGTCACTTATTTAAAGTAAATATCTTTTGGAAGTGTAGGTGTTAGAAAAAAAATCTCTACTTTGCATTGTTGAACATCACTTAACTCTAGTGGCTTAAAGTGACGACCTCTTAAAGTAGCCTTTCTTTCGGCCCTAGCATACAACAATAAAATAAGATTGTAGAGACTGGGGGATATAGCCTTGGGACTAGTGCTGAGGATCCTTGAGAAATCTTCACTGCCTCTGTCCCTTTTCTTGGAAGGAGATGTGATGTGTGATTGAGAGAAGAAAATCTGATAGGTGGGGGCACACGCCCAGAGCCAGAGCTGCAGGATGGAGGTCAGGTCGTTGTGGGCACTTGGTGGGGACTCTTGGGAACACAGATAGTGACATCCAAAGTCAGTTTGTTTTTATGAACCAGAAAAACATATCTGTGAGTGAGAAATGGAGGGAAAGCAGTTGTGGATCTCGGGTTTAAGTCCCTTCCTCTCATCCTAGTGGGACTTTTAAGGCAGCATTCTAGGGAAGAATTCATACGAGCAACTTTTTCCATCAGAAAGGAGATGTGAGCAGGATTTAAATGAATGACTTTTGTAAGGATGCTTATTCCTAAAGTCAGCAATGCAAAGCCTGGCTGTCCCTTCCCCACTTCAACAATCATGTCATTTTCTTTGGCAGTCAGACTGTGCTAGCCTTGAGAGGGACCGTGCTGGCCCTCTGTGCACCACGAGGGCAAAGACTTTGAGGTGGGCATTTTTTTTCTGGAGCAGACCACTTGGATTCACTTGATTTCAGGCTAGGTCTGCACCTCCCGGGCCTCTCAGTACAGTCCCTTCTCTTGGCCAAGTACAGTTTGAAGTTTATAGAAATGCATTGGGAACTTGTATGTTGTTTTTTAGTCACTAAGTTGTGTTCAACTCTTTGCAAACCCATGGACTGTAGCCCACCAGGTTCTTCTGTCCATGGAATTTCCAGGCAAGAATCCTGGAAGGGTTACCATCCTTCCCCGGGGAATCTTCCCAACCCAGGGATCTAACCTACATCTCCTGCATTAGCAGGCAGATTCTTTACCACTGAGCCACCAGGGAAGCCCTTGTATGCTGTAGCACAACATTTACAGATTAGTAGTAGGGGCAGGAAAGTGAAAAGTGAAAATGAAAGTCACTCAGTCATGTCCAACTCTTTGTGACCCCAGGGACTATACAGTCCATGGAATTCTCCAGGCCAGAATACTGGAACAGGTAGCCATTCCCTTCTCTAGGGGATCTTCCCAACCCAGGGATCAAACCCAGATCTCCCTCATTACAGGTGGATTCTTTACCAGCTGAGCCACCAGGAAAGCCCAGTAGGGGCAAGTGGTGATGCAAGTTGGCTGTCTTTAACCTCTGCATATCACCTCTTTAACTCATACATACTAGAATATTTGAATATTAGCATATTGCAAAAATCTCTATCTGAAATAAGATCTTCCATCTTGGAAAAACAGCATGCCTTGCCCTTCCACTGCCCCAGTACCTCATCAGACCTAAACAAAGTCCATCTGCCCGGATAAGGCCAAACTAGACCAGAAATGATTCTGAAGCTCTTCCCAGACAGGCCAAACCCCAAAAGTCTCAATATGGCAAGAAGGCAATTATCCAACCTTGCTAAATACCCAGGACTCTGCTGGCTGTGACCAAGTGAAAATTTTAAGTGTTGAGTTTTAAAAAGGAAAGCTGCCAATGGGTGTTCTGTAAATCATTTGTGCCAGCAGACTGACCCCATTATGTCAGCTAATCCTGGAAATACAGGAGGTAAATTTAAATCTTCTAGCATGAAGCACTTAATCAATATTCTAAATGTTTTCCTTGCAATTTATGCTAGCAGAGCAATGGGGTGCTTTGGCATCCCGTTAATCTTCTGGAGAAGAGGCGCTGGAGAGCAAGGCCAGGGTGGTGGGGTTTTGCACAGGCTGACTGCTGGGAGAGATGCTCATTCCACACCTGGCCCCTTGCACGGCAGACTTGTCCCCTGCACTCGTGCCATGCTTGCCAGTGGTTAGAGCTGCCTTGCAGGTGCCTCCTTTTCAGCTTGTGGTTGACAGCCTGAGTTGCTTTGCTGGGAAGAGCACCAGCTTTGGAGTTGGTTGAACTTGGGTGAGGTTCTAGCTCACTTCCCATTGCTCTCTGCCCTGGGGCATATTTCTTACTGTCTCTAAATGTCCCCTGTAAGTTATCACCCACCCCTGGGGTTTGTTGTGAGGATTAGAGAACCAGCGCCACTGTGCAGAGTGCTTAGCGTGACTAGCCAGCCCTCTGCACTTGGAAGCGGCCACTGTTTCCGTGATTGTTGAGCTTTAGCTCTGGATCTTGGAGCCATACAGGAAGGTTGTTCTCTAGTTTGGGCTGGAGGTGGGGGAGGGGGGGACATGGATGAGGAAAGATGGAGCCCTTTAGGTTTTGCTTCCTTAACTTGCAAGAAGGGTTGAACCTCATGATACCCTGCTGCTTCTACTATGTGGTCATTGTAGAATGTCCCAAGGAAGGAGGGGAAGGGGAGGACTGTTCAATAGACAGCAGGCCAAGAAGGAAAGGAAATCCAAGGCAATAAAGAAAGGACCTGGGATTAGAACTGTCTGAAGCCCCATCCTTCCACGCCCAGGAGTCTCGTGGAGAGAAGCACCTAAAATCAGATTCTCGGTGCTGTGAACTTGGAGCCGGGAGTGTAGTCAGGTCTTGGTCCAGCCTGGGTGTCAGAGTAGGACTGTCTGCCCTAGGCCGTTGCCACATCTCCTTAACTAGTGCTGACACTGGGTAGAGGTGACACACTGGGAAAAAGGAAGCACTCTTATTTGCTAAAAAGATAGTGTTTGAGAGCTAACCCTGCCTCTCAGCCTCAAGGACCAAGAGTTTGCAGTCTTTCCCATTTCTGCATTCCACCAGCGCTCTTATTTGCCTAATATTTATCTTTAAACACAGTGTCTATTAATAGGTATACTGTTAATAACATTTGTGAAACCACAATCAACGCAATAGCTCTCTATATTTAAAAAATCATTATATATATTAAAGTAATAAAAATGTTTTTTATGCTACTAAATAATGTCCCATATGCAAGTGGTTCCCAAACCCCACTTTAGAAAACATTAAAATCTATTCATATGACAGATCCTAGAGCTATTTTCTTTAGTAACTTGCATCACCTCTGCTTTTTATGGTTTTGTATTAATAAAGCAAATATGCAGATGGTTCTCTCGGTGAGTCAAGAACTATCCTAAGCACATTACATAAATAAATATGCGATATGATGCTGGAAAAGATTGAGGGCAGGAGGGGAAGAGGGTGACTGAGGATGAACTAGTTGGATGGCATCAATGATTCAATGGACATGAGTTTGAGCAAACTCCAGGAGATGGTAAAGGACAGGGAAACCTGGCATGCTGCAGTCTATAGGGTCACAAAGAGTCGGACATGACTGAGCAGCTGAACAACAATATGTATGTGTGCACATATATATATGCGTATAAACTCATTCAAGTTTTGATAGTAACTTCATGAGGTTACTACTGTTATTCCCATTTTTCAGATGATAGACCTGAGACAAAGAGAGGCTTGATCAGGAGAAGAGAAATTGAACAGCAGCCTATTTCTCCTCTGTGCATTTTTAACTGGCTATACTGTATAATACGTAAATCAGAACATTTTACCTTTTTGTTTCTGGATAACATTTTTCATTCAATAGAGACTAAATCAGTCCCTAAATTCTTGTTGAACATCTGGCAGATTGAGGTGCCAGACTGGTTCATAAACTAGCATAAAGAAAGGTAATGATGCTTATTCTGATGCCAACTGGTGTCCTGTGGAACAACTCAATTCCAACGCTAGCCCCCTGAGTTCGCACAGATGCTACAGGTTAAGCTCATGGTCCCAACAAGACTGCCCACTTCCAATACCAGCCAAACTTCAGGGGTCTCCAGGCCACCTGCTTTTCTGACCAACTGGCTAAAAATTTGATCGTGGAAACTTTCATAACGGCTGTTCGGGTGACCTCTCGGCTGTGAACTGAAGAGTTCTGTAGGTCAGGCTACTCAGTTTCAGCCCTGTTAACCTGTTGGTTAATGCTTTGTTGTGGGGGTTGCCCTGTGCCTTGTAGGTTGTTGAGCAGCACCCCAGGCCTCTGCCTTTTAGATGCCAGGAGCCCTTTCCCCAACTGTGACAACCAAAAGTGGACCCACACACTTAGCAAATGTCCCCTGCAGGACATATTCACCCCCGGTGGAGGACCGCTCAGGTGGCTCAGTTGTAAAAGAATCCACCTCACGAGACACAGGAGATTCAGGTTTGATCCCTGGGTCAGGAAGGTCCCCTGGAGGAGGGGACTGGCCACCCACTCCAGTATTCCTGCGTGAAGAATCCCACGGACAGAGGAGCCTGGCAATCTGCAGTTCATCGGGTTGCAAAGAATCAGACACGAGTGAGCACACACACTCACCCAGGAAGTGAGAGCTGCTTCAAAAGCCCTCTTTCCTTTCTACTAATATGGGAGATGGCAGTGTGTGAGTCTTTTTGGGTTTCTTTCTTATGTGTGGTGAGGAACATCAGGAGATGGAAGAGCAGACGGGTATATTGGACCAAATCTTTCTAAGTTGTGCCAGCAAGAGCAATGAAAAGGGGCTCTGGTAACCACCACTTGCCCAATTTGAGACACTTAACTTCCCTTCAGAGTGATAGAGTCCTAAGCAGTATTAACAGAAGTATTTGACCTGCTTCTCATCATTCCGGGTTCTGCAGGTGACTGCGGCCTTCGGGCCTCCTCGGAGGCCCCAGCCCCTCTGAGTGATAATTTCACCCAGCCAGCATCCCAGATAAGTGCTCTGCTGGTGACACGTCAAAAGACTTACTCCGCAACCAGAATGGATAGAAGTGTTTAGACCAAACTGCAGTTGGGTTTCTCCTGCGTGGACTTTGAGGCTGGGGGAGTTTTAGGAAGGGCTGGGACCCACTGGGATCGTGAGGCCAGTGCCAGATGGGTCAGCGCTGAGCCCTCAGCATGTGCGCTGAATCTAGATGAATGTGACTTCTGGGTGCCATTTCCTGGGCCTTATGTTTAAGAAAACAGTCTTGGTGCGGTGTGGCATTAGTGGCGCTTGGTTTATGGTTTCTGTGAGGTTGCCATCATTTCTGTGTAATACAGAGTGTTTTCAAGCACCCACTGTTGTTTTGTGTGTCATAAAAAAAAAAATCCAAATTTTGGCTGCACCTGGAGTTTCCTTTGCAGAATGCTCTCCTGCTCAGAGGGAGTTTATGTCCTGGCAGAAATGAGCTGTGGGGAGTTGGAGGGGTGGGGGGTGGTCTTCCCTTAGCAGAAGCACAAAGCCTCAGGGGCCCCCAGCCTCTTGGCCCCTGGGTTCCCCAAGCAGCCTGGTGACAGAGCTCGGGATCAGACTGCCAAGTGGCTCCACGCCCTGTGTGATGGGCCCAGCTACTCACAGCGTGGAGACTGACAGTGACCTCCTGGGACTTAATCTTCCCAGCTTCAGGTGCCAGCAGATGAGCTCAGAGGAAGCCGTATCCCAGAATCCACCCACGGTAGCCCGGGAGGAAATAGGCTGTTGTAAAAACGCTTTTGGAAATAACTGCTTGTATAGCGTTTTCAAAGCCCTTCATCCAGGAGAGTGCTTGAATTCAGAGTTCAGGATTGGGTAGGACGCTGTTTAGGCTGCCATACAGTCCAGCATGCCAGAACGCATTTTCAACTGTGTAGTCAAAGCCTATTGGAAATGGAAGCCTGCAGGGTAAAACAGGTACCCAAACACAGGAATTTCATCTCGGAGGCCAGGCTTCCTAGTCGGTGCATATGCACATCACCCTGTCGCAGAGTGCAGTCTCATCCCTTGTGTTCATTTGCTGGAGCAGCCTTAACAAAGTACCGTAGACTGAGCGGGTAAGACAACAGAAATGTATTGGGTAGGGAACCCAAATAAACTTTTGGCCAACACAGTCCTTCCCACAGTGTTGGAGACTGGAAGTCCAACATCAAGGTGTCAACAGGCTGGGTTTCTCCGGAGGCTTCTCTCCTTGGCTTGCAGATGCCTTTCCTTCTTGCTGTGTCTTTACATGGCCTTTCCTCTGTGTGTGCACACCGTGGAGTCTGTGTGTCCAAATTTCCTTATTGTATAAGGTTGCCAGTCAGATTGGATGAGGGGCCACCCTAATGGCCTCATTTTAACTTAATTATCTCTTTAAAGACCCTGTCTCCATCCATTGTCACCTATCACCCCACTGATAGTCATATCCTGAGATAACAGAAGGTTAGGAATTCAGTGTATGAATTTTTGGGCCCATAACATTAACACAGGTGGCAGGTACTCAGCAACAAAACATTTGACATTTTAAAAATCTCGCCTCTGGAGTGACTTTAAGGGGAGAAGTCTGCTGTTATCATAAGCAATTCTTCAATCCCCAGGGCTCTGCTAAGTGTCCCCTGTGCAGCCTTTGAACATGAGAGGCTCTGACTGTTGGTGGTTCTGTGGTTGAAGGAATATGGGGAGAGGAAAGGCACCTCCCTAGGGGACCAGCTCTCCTGAGAAGCCTACAAACATCAGGTGTTGTCTGCCTTGCTGAATCAGACGCTATCAGATTTTGGGCTTCTGCAAACTTAATAATTCAAGTAATGATTTCTTTGTGATTGGCATATTTGCATGGTAGCTGACTTCAGTTCAACATATTGTTGGAACCCACAATACTGTAATTTAAGATTATTTTATCAGCAGTAAAGGGTTTTATAATTCATTTAAAAAGTTGTAATGGGATTGAGCATCTTCAGTATAGTTTAATAATATAGCATTTTATAGCTGGCTGTAAAATTTCAGATTACGATTTTAGCAATTGCGCAATTCTATTTTATAGTTTAATAATTGTTCAAATGAAGGAGAGTGTAAAGTTCCTAAAAACCAATTTAATGACTGAGAAAAATAGCCTTTATCCAAATCTATTGTACACCTTTAATGAACCCAGATGTCACCTTCTCAACAAAGGCAGATCGCGGCATCTATTTTTCTCAGCCACAAAGCCCTGCAAATTAAGCGCACAGAGTACAGTGTCTCTGAGTTATAATTTCCCCCTTTTTCCCTCTTAAATCCCTAATCTCCTAGAGCTAGAATAAGCCTGTGGCCCCCACGGGGTGAATGGCAGCCAGGCCAGTAAAGTTTCAGTAGGAACAGGGAGTGAATTGGCTTTCTCTTAAGAAGATTCTGCATTTTATGAATAGCCCCTTGATCTCACCACTTCAACCCCAACTCTTAACTCTAATAAGTTAAGAACTCTATGGAGTCTTGTATAAGTGCCTCCAGATAACCCCCTACTTCACCATTCTGTGGTGTAAGTGGCAACATGGGGAGCCCTACATTATTACATTGCTGTGCTGTGCTTAGTTGCTCAGTCATGTCCAACTCTTTGTGACCCAATGGACTGTAGCCCACCATGCCCTCCTCCAGGGGATCTTCCCAAACCACGGATTGAACCCATATCTCCCACATTGCAGGCAGATTCTTTACCGTCTGAGCCACCAGGGAAGCCCACACGATCATACAGTTGGACACTATCGTTGTTGTTTGGTCACTCAGTCTGTCCAACTCTTTGCAACCCCGTGGACTTTAGCATACCAGGCTTCCCTGTCCTTCACTATCTCCTGGAGTTCACTCAGACGCATGTCTATTGAGTCAATGATGCCATCCAACCGTCTCATCCTCTGCCGCCTCCTTCTCCTCCTGTCCTCAATCTTTCCTGACAACATGGTCATTTCTAGTGCATCGGCTCTTCACATCAGGTGGCCAAAGTATTGGAGCTTCAGCTTCAACATCAGTCTTTCCAATGGATATTCAGGACTGATTTCCTCATTACACATAATAAAAGTGTTGCCATATGATATCAGGGAGAAGGCCTTGGGTCATGTTATCATTGGAATTATAGTTCACGTTATTGTATTTCTGGGGTTTTCCAGGGTATATCGTCCCACCACTAAAGTAGATAAGAGGTCCTGGGCCAGGTACCCAAACCCGGTAACCACGGAGCATGCAGAGCATACCTTGGGAATACAGTCCCAGCATCCTTGGGTGGAGTGTGTTTCTCCAGGGTTGTGAGGCAGGTGGAGCTCTGGCTCAGAGCCCTGTTTCTGTTACAGAGAAATGGCATCAATCAGAGGCAGCCCTGTGTGGCTGGAATCCTTTCTCTCTGAGATGCAGTCTGAGGACTTGGGGCCCACAGCCTGTTTCTACTCTGTTATAAGCAGCCTTGTCTGTTCTGTGAGCAGTGGGGAGGCTGACTCTGAACTGCCCACCTGAGAAGTGAAAAGGGGAGTGGTCATCCACAGTGACTGCAGCCCATCTCCCGCATCACCTGGAAATGATGCAGCCGTATCTCCTTTGCTGTCTCACAATCAGGGCTCTAGTTGATTGTTGTTGTTGTTGTTGTTGTTTAGTCCCTGAGTCGTGTCCAACTTTTTGCAACCCCATGGACTGTAGCCCACCAGGCTTCTCTGTCCGTGGGATTTCCCAGGCAGGAATACTGGAGTGGGGTTGCCATTTCCTTCTCCAGGGAATCTTCTGACTCAGGGATCAAACCCACATCTCCTGCGTTGGCAGGCAGATTCTTTACCAATGAGCCACCAGGGAAGCTCTGCTCTTCTTAGTCAGCTCCAGAGAATTTCTCTTTGAAATTTGGTGTTGCTTAGGAGCAACATAAGGCTGTCCATTATCCAGTGGCATTTGGATATCTTTTGCCAGGTGAGGGTCATCTCAGCATTGATGCCACAGCTGAAGGGCATTCTTGCTGCCCAGGCACAGGCATGTGCTCCAGGCTTCAGCTGCTATCTGCACTTATTCCCCACCCCAGCACTCGACAACCCCTATGTTATATCAGGGGAGGGTATCACTTAGTAATTCTGGATTCCTTTGGAGAGTCAAGGCAATGCCATCATTTGTTTTTCTCCAAAACCAAGTTCACTTTCAAGTAATGTACCTCAAGCCTTGACCGTGCCGATGCTGGACAAGGGATCATGCAGACAGTATATCAAGAGTGACATGGTTGTTTCTCAGAGTTGCTTTTTAGGAAAAAGAGGCCATGTGCTTCAAAGTAGAAAATACTGAAGGACCAGACTTCTTGCTACAATAAAATTGAGCCTTCCTGTGGACTGCAGCAGGCAGTAGTTTCAGCTCCTCAGTCCTTGGATTCATCGTCTGTAATATGGAAAAAATGTGCAGACCACCTGGGAGGGTTGTGATAATTAAGCAAATTAAAATTCTTAAGCATAGTAGCTGAGCCTCCAGCACAGTAACTGTTTATATCATTATTTTATCCTCTTGGTTCGTCTATGCTGACCATGAGACAGAAGGAACCTCTATGGAGGGACCATTCAGTGACTTTTATCCCAAAATAATCTGGGAAATGAACGTGGGCATTGTACAGGGTGTGGACCCTGTGGAAGTGGGTCTCAAGTTGAAATAATTTCATATGGTCACTCATTTATGATGTGTTCTCCTAAACTTTTTTCTTTGCTACTTTTCTCAAAAAAGGAGAATAACCACTTAAGGATGGGGAGGGGAAGAGTAGGCCCCCTCAATGCATTCTGGGAAAAGCCATCAGGCCACCAGCACCTGTGGTCCAGAGAGCAATGAGGCCGGCCCATCAGAGGGCTAGTAATTCAGCAGTTGGACAATTGCTTAACCCAATTGCTGGGTAATAAACATGCTTAATAAAAAGGAATAGGACATCTGCACCATCTTGGCTATAAATATGTTCTCTTGTTCTGGGGAACCTACAAGAATACCTCTGAGCACACTTAGATCGCATACTATAAATAAATCCAATTTCTTGTATCCCCTACTGACCTTTTATCCTTTGGACTTCTAACCAACGGTGCTTCCCTGAATAATAGACTGTGCCTTGTGTTTGAGCTGTGGAGCTCACTTGTGGGAGGAAACTAGCTCTGGTTCTCCTAGGGGAGATTCAATGAAGGGCTCCCCTCCCCTGCGTCCCTCCTGTTTGAAGCCCAGGCACATGGTGGATGAGGCTAGAGAGTGAGCTCAGGATGGTGGGTACTGAGAAGACATCGCAGAATTTTCCCCCAGGGCAGCTGTCCCCTGCCTGCCCCTTGGCCACAGGGACCTTAGGTGTGACCTGACAGATGCTTACCTCTGGGGGTTCTTGGGGAACAAAATCCACTAGGCCTGGCTTGACCTCTGACCCTTTGGGTTGATTCTAGGCTGCCTCAGCTGGCTCTGTCCATGGTGGCTGTGTGACCCCAGGCATCTTACCCTTATTATTCTAAGGGTTGATCTAAGGATTATGGGTGATAATAGGTAATGTGTACCCCAGTGGCTCAGACAGTAAAGAAGCTGCCTGCAATGCAGAGACCTCAGTTTGATCCCTGGGTGGGGAAGATCCGCTAGAGGAGAAAATGGCAACCCTCTCCAGTATTCTTGCCCGGGATATCCTGTGGACAGAGGAGCCTGGCAGGCTACAGTCCATGGGGTTGGAAAGAGTCAGACACAAGTGAGCTACTTAAAACTTCAGTTCGCCCTGTCTGGCATGGAGTTAATATGCATGAGTTTTACTTTCAAAGAGACTGAAATCAAAGAGATTCAAATCTCAGGACAGCCACTCAGAGCTGTGGAAACTTGGGCAGGTCCCAACCTCTCTGAAACCCCTGTGTCCTGATCTGTACCAAAGGGAATGCCCCCTCAGAAAGTCATTTGAGTTCTTGGAGAGCATTCAGTAACTTGTGGATGGAATCATTATCAGTGGAGGCTGTTCTTAAGAGTGGCAGTCATGATCATCACAGTCATTATCAGTCCGCTTGGTTTTCCTCTATTTTCTAGAATATTTTTCTCTGGCTACTAAAAGCTCATGTTTTTTGTTTTGTTTTTTTTAAAGTTTTTCAGTTTTTTTGCCTTTACTTTGTTTCTTGCTGCAAGAAACAAGATAGAGCTGGATGGCTCTATCTTGCCATCTAGCAAGTGAACAAAAGCCCAGGGTCCATTCTGTCTCCAGACCTGGATGTTTTATAGCAAACCTTAGTTGCCACCATAAGTCACAGAACCATTACAGGGACACTCTCAGCTGCACATAAATGCACAGGAGAATGAGAGGCTTAATAAATATTATCTGATGGTGATGAGGGCGCGTGTCTGATGAGATCGGCTTTATGCACTTCTCATCAGGGACCACGATGAATCTTTGCTGCTGCTCTCTGCACACTTGCATTTCTGAATGCACATTTGAGAAAACAAATTCTTCCTTTTAGGGCTTTCCCCCAGTCACTGTAACACCATGATCACTGAATATTGGCTCTACAAAGCTCCTCCCCCACCCCCAAACCAAAACGTCTGTTTCAAGCAATGTTTGGCATAATCTTCCTGTTAATTGGACCTAATTTTCTAAAATGCAGCTCATAATTGCTTCTTGTCTGAATATTTTACTAATCAAGCAAGTTAAGCATGAATGAAAACACACAGTTCTCTGATGTAGTTGGCAACCTGTGTTTGCCCCAACTTGGGGAAAGCGAAATAGATGTAAGATGATCCAGTAAAGTTAGGGAAAGAAGAAAGGCCAGGCCGAGTGCCACGTTAAGCTCCCTGCTGTAGACAGTGTCTGCACACAGCGCTACTTGCCATCCTGCCATTAGTGTTAAATTACAAGCGCCAGGCTGCAGACATCCTTTTATGGTGTGCGGGAGACTGACAGGCCAGCCCGAGGGACTGCTTAGCTAATGGAGGACTGTTGATCTATCTTACAGGACTGTATCTCTTTCATCACATTCATTTTTAAATCCGAGGAAACACAGAAGATCACGAGCCAGTTCTATTCAGTATCACGTTCACAAGGCAAATTAGCTGAAGCTTTTGCACTTTCCCCTACCCCTGCCTGAATCCAAGAACACTCAGCATAGGGACCACAGAAGAGCTCAGAGATCATCAACAGCAACTTGGATTTTTAAAAGCACTTCCAACACGAGTATCACATTTGATTCTCACAACTCTGTGAAGTGGGCAGCAGGGTGTGGTTATTATAATTATAGATGATGGTTGGAAAAGCCAGGACAGTACCTTCCTAACCTGTGTTCTTTATAGCATACCATATCAATCAAGCTGGTACCAGGAGTGAGATCTAAATCATTCAATTTAGAGTTCTCAGTCAGTTCTAGAAGTTCTAACTGACCCACATTTAACCAATTCACCACATAAGCCATCCTCTTCTGCATTCCCCTGTAAACATCCAATGCCCACGGCAGGCTGAATGCCCCACACTAGGGTCCTCTCTCCTGCTCACCTGGGCCCCTTGCTTTCTTCAGTGGAGATGCAAGCTTAAAAGATTCAGGATCGTTTGTTCTCAAACCTTTAGGTGCCATTGTACTTGGTATTTTGCTTACCTATTTTAGTTAAATAAACTGACTACAGCGTTGAAAAATGGCTTTGGATTAAGTGTAGGCCAACCAACAATAAAAGACTGAAAAAAAAATTTAAGTATGTGGAAATTGTGCACTGAGATTCCCTGGTGGGTATCAAACAAAAGTCATTCCTGTTTTAAAGAAATGAAAACTGGATGTTGTAGATTGTAAATGATAGGTGTAGCTTAGACAGAATGTGAGCCAGTTATCAAACTCTTTCTTTAAAAACTTTTCAAAGTGGCTTTGATTATGTATCCAAAAATCAGTCAGTGCATGACATTCAATTTTGAATTAAAATGTTTGATACAGTATAGGCAATGGAATATTACTTGGCCTTAAAAAGGATAAGATTCTGCAATACGCAATGATGTGACCAAATCTGGAGGACCTCATGATAAATGAAACATCCCCATCACAGGGACAAATACTGCATGATTCCACTTTCATGTGGTATTTAAAATAGTCAAACTCATAGAAGCAAAGAATAGAATTTGTGTTTCTAAGGGCTGAGGGGAACATGAGATGTTCACCAGTGATGCAGGGTCAGTTAATGCAAGATGAGTAAGTTCTAGAGATGTGCTGTATAACCTCGTGCCTGCCCATAACAGTGCTGTGTTGTACTTAAAAATTTAAGAGGGTAAATCTCATGTGAAGTGTTCTTATCACAGTGATTTTTAAAAAGGAGTTTCTAAACTTAAAAAAATGGATACAAATGTGTAATTTTAAAATGATTTAGTGGTTTTGCTCTTTAACTTAATTTCTCCAATGACCAAGGGCCCAGCCCCCAGTGCTGTCAGGTTAGAAAGTTTTTACTCTAGGCTTGGCCATGCATGCTAAGTCAATTCAGTTGTGTCTGACTCTTGGCGACCCTGTGGACTGTAGCCCACCAGGCTCCTCTGTCCATAGGATTCTCCAGGCAAGAACACTGGAGGAGGTTGCTGTGCTCTCCTCCAGGGGATCTTCCCGACCCAGAGATTGAACCCACATCTCTTATGTCTCCTGCATTGGCAGGCGTGTTCTTTGCCACTAATGCCAACAGGGATTGAACCTGCACCCCCTGCATCACAAGGCAAAGTCTTAACCATTGGACCACCAGGGAAGTTCCAGGCTTGGTCGTAAAACTCAACCTAAATTGCCATGTTACACTTGGAACAACCCACAGGCACCAAGAATCCAAGACCTTCTAGACTCTAGAACATGAATCCGCATCACCTTCAAGGCTACCACACACACACACACACACACACACACACACACACACACACACACGCAATCTGGCGACACACACACACACACACACACACACACACACACACACACATGCAATCTGGCCTCATTTGAGTTCACTGCACTCTGGTTGTTGCAGGCCTTGTCTAAACAGCCCAGATGGGATCTGAGCCTTTGCATTCTTGGGGTGAGGAAGTATGCCTTCAGGCCTCCAGTCTTCTCCCCATCCCCTTCTTATGACCAGCCTCAACCTGTCCAGAGCCTGCCAGACTAACTAAACTTGGCACCCAGTGAGCCTTCTGAAACCTGTACTGAGTGAAACATCTTTATAAGGTCTTCTTAGAGCTTAATATAATGAAAGCCTTTTGGCTGAGGTTCAGGTAATATGCAGACACAGTGTCTTGGAGGGAGTAGGTAGACGAGACGTGGTAGGAAAACTGCCCAGGAATTATTTCACTCCCATCTCATTCATACCCTCCTCACAGACCCTCCGCCCCTTCCCAGCCCATGGGGCTGGCAGAAATCGGCTTGGAGCAAACAGCCAAATACAGGCTCTGAAAGACAAACACCCAAACCCAGGGGCTCAGAGCAGACCTTATTTATGTGTCCACTTGTTTTACACGCTGACTTGACTACACATTATTCAGACCAGTGGTTGCAAGCGGTTGTTACTAAGTTCGTAGCAAAAGCAAATCACCTGGAAGGTGAGTTTCAAAACAGACAGGGACGGGGATTTTAGAAAGGCTGGCCAACTGCTTGTGACTTGACTAGAAATAAAACATCTCCTGCCTCTCCCAAAGTCAACAGGCAAAATCCGAAAAGCTGAAAAGTGTGCCACTGGGCACACGACCATTACTTTGCTCAGATCCACTGAGCAGGCAACTTCTTTTTTCTGCCTTCTTTGTGCGTGTAGAAATTAATTTGGGCAAATATGTGTCAAGTGCACAAACAGAATTGTTATATAGTAAGGTGTACCCATAAATGTCTATAATCGGGTGAATCCATTTTGTTAAAATGCAGTGTAAAAAATGAGAAAGTAATAACTGATTGCTCTGTTATCCTTCAAATTAGGTACACAGTCTTCTTAGGCTTTTTTCTTAGGAGAAAATATAAAATGTGCAGATTTAAATTGAGAAGTGGCTTTGAGTTCTGGACTATTTCAGAAAGAACTCATGCGATGGTTTTCCCTAGCAACGGTCCAATTTGTGCTGCAGAAGAGGCTCGTATGCTGATAAACTGGTATTGACAAGTGTGATAGATACAGCTTGGTGCTTAGTGAGTGCTGGAGAGCAAAGTCGATTGCATTTTACAGTCTGTGTATTTCTCTGTTTATTGCTTGTATTCTGTCATTAAGCAAACAGGTTCTTAATATAGCAAATCTCTCTAATCAGTAAAGCAAGGGAGAAAAGAACCAGAAGCGTCATTAATTATGACCATTTGGCTGCAGCCTGGGCAATCTGTTGCTATTGGATTGAGCAACTTCCTCCAGTTTTATTTTCTGGAGGTAGAGCAGAAACTGGCTTTTCTTATACATGGAGGAGAGTAGAGAAATGTTCCATGCCCTGCTGGCTGACAGCTGCCTAAAAACCTGAGATTAAACACTGGCTTCTCTACAGAAATGGAGGCCTGGGGCAGCAAAAGCCAAGCTGCAAGTGGGTCTGGTATTAAGTCTCCAGTTCCGTAAACAGAGCAAGTGTGCAACTCCAAAGCCTGATCCCGCCCGTCTGGGAGAGCCCACTGTGGCCAGAACGCATGGGGCACACGGGGCCTGATGAGTTAGCTTGACCAAGAGTTCTGGACTCTGTGTATGTCTGAGCATTCTGTACAAGAAAGCAGTCGGCACCAGGCAGGCTTTCCAAATGCTAATCACAGGGTTAAAAAGCAGGAGAGTCATGATCTGACTCCAGGTAACAGATTAATAGCATCTAATGCGTTTATTAACCCTCTAGTGCCAGGGACTGACGGAGTCTGGCAGCAATTACAGTGACATGGAAATTCTATTACGTGACATGCCTGGACTTGGGGATTACTGCCAGTGACAGTTTTATAAGACTGTTGGAGGGACAAGAGTTGTGAAGAGCCTAAAGACTGGGTTCCAGAAAGAGAGAAAAGCTACTGGTTTGTGGATGGGTTTCTCTAGCAGCCTATTCACTATCTCAAGATAAAAACCTTGTGGTCCCATGTTTTGGTGGTGGTGTTTTTCCCAAGTTGGAGGCTTCTCCCATAACCATATAACTGTGAATTAGGTGATAGGAAACCCTCTTTCATAAAAGAGATTAAATAATTCATTTTTTCAACATGCTAAAACTGTGGTTAAAATTGGCTTTTAGAAAAACTGAAATCCATTTTCTTCCTTTGTATCCCACCCTTTTTTAAGAGAAAGATATCATATTTTAAAGCCACAAACTGTATGGTTTGGTGTCTAGATAGATCTAGCTAGTCAAGCTCTATGTTGGGCCCTGCCTATCTGTCTTTCTTTCTTTCTTCCTTTTGACTGCTTCACACTGCATATGGGATCCTAGTTCCCAGACCAGGGATGGAACGGCGACTCCTGCATTGGAAGACAGACTCTCAACCACTGGACCACCAGGGAAAAAGTCTTCTTAATAAGCAGGGCTTGGCAGATGGGACGCGTTCCATTATTACACTCCTGCTTCTATCAATTTGGGACTTGGAAATGGTGTTCTTCCAGTTTCTTCTACCTTACCTTATACTTTGCAAGGTCTCAGAAGTTTTTGTTGGTTTGCTTTGTTTTCAGTTTCCTGGGACTGTCCCAATTTTCATCATCTGACGCCATGTTCAACATATGTAAATAATCTTTGTAATAGTTAAAAGTGGGAGATGCCCTGTAATTGTATCTGTTTGCATTTATCAGACCTGACTAGTAAGACAGTGATAGCTGATGTTTTAAAAAGCACTCAGGATTGTTGCCGTTGTTGTCCAGTCACTAAGTCATATCCAACTCTGCGGCCCCATGGACTGCAGCAGGCCAGGCTCCTCTGTCCTCCATTGTCTCCCTGAGTTTGCTCAGACTCCTGTTTATTGAGTTGCTGATGCTATCCAGTAATCTCATCCTCTGCCACCCCCTTATCCTTTTGCCTTCAGTCTTTCCCAGCATTGGAGTCTTTGCCAATGAGTTGGCTCTTTGCTTCAGGTAGCCAAAGTATTGGAGCTTCAGCATCAGTTCTTCCAATGAATATTCAGGGTCCATTGCCTTTAGGATTGACTGGTTTGATCTCCTCAAAGTCCAAGGGACTTTCAAGAGTCCTCTCCAGCACCACAATTTGAAAGCATCAATTTTTCAGCGCTCAGCCTTATTTATGGTCCCAACTGTCACATTCACACATGACTACTGGAAAAAGCTTTTGACTATATGGACCTTTGTTGGCAAAGTGATGTCTCTGCTTTTTAATATGCTATCTAGATTTGTCATAGCTTTCCTTCCAAGGAGCAAGTGTCTTTTAATTTCATGGTGGAAGTAACAGATTGCTCAGGCTTCTACAAGGGACTTCAAGGGCTGGATTTTCTTAAGTGGGCTCTGGATATGTGTAGGGGAGATATCTGACACTTGGTGGTCACAGGAGGGATTCAGAATGAATACAGGACTTAGAAGCATGCAAGCTGCTAGTGCATGCACAGGTATAAATTCCCAGGCTCTGCCCCTCCACCTACAGCTTATGAACCCTTAGAGGCATTGGACACCCAGCTGACCACTGGCCCTCCAGCCCAGGTTTGGTGTGGGATTTTGAAAGATCTCATGTCTGTGTGCAATCTGATTCATTTATGCAGGTGTTATCTTCCCTCCGCCTCCTAATCACATCACAGATCTTACTGTGATTCTCATGAGGTTCCGGTGGCACTCAAGGTCTGCTCTGCCCTGCCTCTGAGGTTGTGAAGGTTTCCGGGTTTCCCCAACCTCGCGATGGGAAGCAGTGTCAACTCACTATATAAGCAGAGTATTTAGAAGCCGGCGTGTGTGGACTAAGCTTCTGGGGTGCTGAGTGCTTCTGTGGATTGGTCATGGGTTTGGCAGGAGAGAAGGCATTTTCTCAGAGACTCTGCAGAAGCCTGGTGGCACCTGGTTACTTTCCCTCAGCAGTTCATCCAGTTCTGCCCACAGAATAGTTCTTGAAGCCAGATGAGCTTGAAGTCACTGCCTCTAGCTTTAACGAAGCCTTCGGGCTGCAGGGCAACAAGGCCAGAAGTTGACTATTTGCTTTAGACACAGGCCAACAAGAGGCCCGCCTTGCGGGAAGAAGAGCCCAGAGCCTTCACAGGCTTGGAGTTGGTCTCCATGTATTTTCCTGTGTGATTTGACCAGTCATCCCAACCATTCTCAGACAGAAAGCAAGAGCCTAGGAATTTAGACCAGGGCATGTCTACCCAGTTGTACAACTGTAATCCTGTACACCGTTGAACTCCTAGTGACTAGTTGAGGACCAGAATTTACCTGTGTCAATGCAGAGTCCAGTTAAGAAAATTAGTTAAAGTAGCAACAGGGTTGCAAAGAGTCGGACACGACTGAGCGACTAAGCATAGCACAGCACAAAGACCTTTTAAACTCCCTGGTGGTAGCCCCTTTACAATCACGTAATATAGATGGGCATTTTTTCTAATACATCAGCAGGTTCCTAAAGTGACTTAAAAGTGTAGCCAGTAAGTCTCTTAGATGGTGCAAAGAGAAAAACACTGCAGTCTGTTGCTAATCACATAGAACAAAATAGGAGGGAAGCCCAAGCAGCCCTTGGATCTCTTGGTGGGCACTGCAGTCTAGGACACGGAGGTGTGGCTTAACTGTGACCATAGCACAGAAACAAATTGAAGGGTTAATGTGTCTCAGACAAGTCAGGCTGCCTTCTCTGTACGTTTTAGTGAACTTCTTAGTTTTGCAAAGGCCCTTGGCAAGGCTTTATATCTCTTACAGATTAGGGGCTTCCCAGGTGGCGCTAGCGGTAAAGAACCTGCTGCCAGTGCAGATAGATGCTGGAGACACGGGTTTGATTCCTGTGTTGGGAAGATTCCCTGGAGTCGAAATTGACAACCCACTTCAGTATTCTTGCTTGGAGAACCCCATGGACAGAGAAGCCTCGCCAGCAGGCTACAGTTTATGGTGTTGCAAAGAGTTGGGCGTCTTAGTGAAATTCTTACTTGTGCAAAGGTACTTAGCAAGGGTTTATGTCTTTTGTAGATTACCACCTAGAAAAGAAAAGACAGAATATGATGTTTTAGGGCCATTTTGGTGTCTGGCACAATTCCAATTTTGAACAGAAATAAAATGTGCAAAGTTCTACATATTAGTCTCTATAGGTTACAATGCAGTGGACCAGATTTGCTATTAATATAGATTAAAAGTAGGCTTTTGAGGAAGGCTCCATCCCTCTTCTGATTTGCCCTCTGATCTTATACGTAACATTTAGTGACCTTTGAACAGCCCAGGGGTGCTTCACAGTGTCTTTTTCTTGATGCCTGTTTAAAGGTTTCGATTTCATATTCACAGCTGGCATATGCAAATATAGGTAAAGATTATGATGCTTCCCAAGTAGCATTATGGTCAATAAATTACTCCTTGTGTGACTATACCATGATCTCAGCCTAGCACGTCTTCGACAAGTTGCAAAAGTTGTCCTGCAGCAGGCAGCCTGCCAGCATCCCCATAGAGCTGGTTGCCCAGATGCTCCTAGATTCAGGTGTGATGCTTAACCAGGGCCATCCTGTTGGCAAACGAATTCTCTGTCTTTTGCTACCAAAGGGCTCTTAGTTTCAGGGGGAGAGGGTGTAGGAGGGTTTCTTTGAGTGGATTTGGGGGGCAAGTAGCGCATGAAGAGTCAAGCATGCTAGTACCTCTGGGAGAAACACTGGACAGCAGGAAAGAGCACGATTCCATTCAGAAGTTTCAGAGGCCTGTATTCTAAATATTACTACAACTTAGATCACTCTGTGACCCTGAATAAGTCATTTAATGTCTCTGCTCTCTAATTTGTTTTCCTTTGTAAAACAAGAGAGCTGTACTGGGTCAGCAGTTTTTATTATAATTGAGCAATGGAGTTTTTCCTCTAACTCAATTTCCCAGGTAGAAACCCAGTGGAAACTTGTTCCATTTGTGAGAAAATAGGGAGCTTAAAGCCCTCACAGCTCAGGAACTTATAACTGCCTAGGAAGCAGTTTTAAGATGGATAGATCTGGGGTCTATGATACCTTTCACGGTTCTTGGAAGGGACCTGTCAAAGGGTCCCTGCCCTGTGCCTGAGCCCCCCAGCGCTGAGTGGTTTACCCACTGGAAGGCAGGCCCAGGAGCCCAGGACCACATCCTCTTTGTCATATCACTATATCCCAAACCCTGGAAAATTGTTCAGTAGGTGTTTGTGAACTAGAACAGCTAATAAACAAATGAACAAATACACAAGATTCAGGAAGACCTATCTATATTACTGATGAATAAGACCTATCTCTATATTACTGATGAATGAGAATTTTTATTACAACATTTTTACCTCGAAAGCACTTTATAAACATTAATATTCAGAACTATAAATGAGTACAGATTGTAAATGATTTTAAAACTTTTTTTTTTTTTTTTGGTAACCTGTGCAGTGGCTTTGAGAGGGGGGCAGGTACAAACTCAGGTGTATTTCGTCCAAGACACCAAATTTTTTTTTCACATCAAATTTTGAAGACTTAGTATGAAAGTTTAAAGGATGTAGAAAAAAAAGTATCTCATTAATCATCTTTTATACTGGTTACATGTTGAAATAGTAATATATTGAGTTAAAGAAAATGTCATTAAAATTTTCTTTACCTGTTATCTCTTTATTTCTGGGATTAGTAGAAAAATTTTAATCATGTATGGGCTCACAGTTGTGACTCAACATATTTCTAACGATGACACGGTCTTACACTGTTGATCATCAATAACTACTCTTCCGTAATGGTTTAGTCACTCAGTCATGTCTATCTCTTTGTGACCCCATGGACTGTAGCCTGCCAGGCTCCTCTGTCCATGGGATTTTCCAGGCAAAAATGCTGCAGTGGGTTGCCATTCCCTTCTCCAACTCTTCCATAGTATGTACAAATAATTGTGTGTGTTTGTCTTTTCCCAGGCACAGAAGCTGAAATCCAACATATCAGGCAGTACTCACCTCTGTCTTTCTGATGTAAGTTGTTTCTTTCTGAGTCTCCCTGCATCTAGAAACAGAGCCTTCGGGTCCCTAGAACAGGGTATAATGTGAAAGGACTCAAAGACAACAAGGTTTCAGGCCCAGAAAAAATCTTTAAGTCTCCCTTGGTGTCCCTCTACCCTTGGAGCCAGGTTGCAGATGCTGGTATACAAAGCAGCGCCAAGTGTGGGATCCTCATCTCAGAACTGGACTAGCACAGATACCATTGCCCTGGTACCGTGAGAGCCTCTGTGATCATAGTCACATGAGTTCAACTGGCACAGAGAAGATACAGAACACCTCTTGCTGCTTACCAGATGTCCCCTAGACTGCTCCTTTGACTTTCACAGTGACCCAGAAGTAGCCAATGCGGGCCACATTACCCTCCCCAATTTACAGTTCTAGCTCATCATTTCAGAATGCAGTTTTCTGGGATTGAGCAGGTCCTAGGGATGAGGGTGAAAGAATCCATCCTGGGGAAGAACAGCTGTGCTGACTGAGAGTTCAGGAGCCTGGGTCCTGGCTGAGACTCTGACTGACAAGCAGGGCAGGATCCTCCATCTGTAAAGTCCAGGGTTGAACCAGCCAGTGGAGGGAAAGGCTACTGCCAGGCTCCAATGCGATTTGTGACCCATCTCTATATGAGCCCGTACTTGCCTGAGCAGGCTTCCTGAGATGATTCTTCCTGCCCTCCTTCATGATAGAGAGAGAGGGCGAGCATCCCTTCTCAGTCAGCGATACCCAAAGGGAGGACGGTTCCATGTTGCACAGCTGATGGGTGACCTTAGAAGCAGGGGTAAAAATCTTGGGTTGCCTTTGGTAAACAGTATAGCTAGTTGGGGGCAGGGATTGGAGAGGGAAAGAGTGCGGCTAAAATATGCAGTGATAGAACAAGCACATGCAGTGATAATTTAAACATTCTTTCTTACAGCGTGATTATGAAAAGGATGGTCTCGCTGGGGCTTCCAGCCACATAACCACAAAATCAATGGCTGCTCCTCCAAGCGGCAGTCTGAGCCCACTGCTGGCCCTGGTGGTAACTGCCCTGTCCACCCTATTGTCTTTATCTTGGGCTGAAGCATCGTAGCTGCATTGACAGAACCACATGGACATGTGAAAAGACAAAACCAAGTTATCTGTTTCCTGTCCTCTTGTATATCCGAAATTCCAGTTTTAGCAGCTCAGTGGAGACACTGCTAAAACAGTTTCATCCAACTGGAACTTTTTTCTTTCTTTCTTTTTGTTTTCTAAGAAAGCTTCTTGTGATCCTTAAGGCTTTTGTGGGATCCTCCGATTGAGTGCTACATTCCACACTCAGAAGGCTTTGGGGCATGCTGGATGGTGAAGAAATGGTGTGTTGTTGATGTTGTTGCTGTTGTCCGCTGTAAAGTGGACTGGAGCCTTGGCTTTCAAGATCCTGATAAGGATGATGATTTTTAACAGTTTTACTCTGGTCTTGACTAGCTAGAGGAGGAGTCGGTATTCCCAAAGAATCTTCTATATCTCGTGGAATAGGTTTGCTTTCTGATGACATGACCATACCATGGCAGTGATACGTGGAAGCCAAACTTTTTTGGCACAAAGCGAAGATTCTCATCGTGATAATCTTGATGGACTTTGTGCAAACAAGCTTGTACCAGTGTTCTTTCTATATGTACTAGCGTTTTCCACGCTAATGTTTATGTACAATAAACAGCTCTGCACTCTCTGATGAAAACAAAAAAAAACACCTGCCACATTCAATGTAGTGTTTGTCTCCTAGTCAAAACAGAGAATGAGAGTGGGTGTGAGACTTCACAGAACCTTGAGCATTGAGACAGTCTCCAAAGCCTTACTTGAGTGAGAAGCCCTGACACTAACAAGAGTCAAATATAGCTGAAGCATCATTCTAATAATCTTTACATGTATGAGGTTATATGTAGAAAAAAATTTTACTACTAAATGATTTCAACTATTGACTTTCTATATTTTGAAAGTAATGATATTGTCTTCTTCTTTTTTTTTTTTTACCGGTGGTTTAATACAAAATACATGGAGCTTGTGTTCCTCTCATAAGTAGCATTAGCTTCGATGTTGACTTCTCGAAGACAGGTCTTCAACAGCAGACTCTGAGGAGCCTCATGCTTTAGCAGAAAGCTCAGCATCATGTTACTGTGGACAGGCAGCAGGAAACAGAGCAGCCAAGCATTGTCTTTTATCATTTCTGGAAACACAAGCGTGCATACCTGTGGGAAAACTGGTGGCCACTAGTCAGTGTGCTACAAACTCTACAAATGGCACCATTACCAGTTGACACAAACCAGGACCTTGGTTTTCATGCTACCTGACAGTGGCAGCTTTGACTGGGACAGGAGGCAGGACGTGCTGCCCTGTCTTCTGAAGCAGATCCATGCCCAGGATACACAGCTTTTTCCCTAAGGATCGTCTTGACTTTCAGCTGTGATGGCTTGGCCGCTCCGTGGATCGGTTTGGTCTGAAGTCATCAGATATCTGTTCGCATTGTGTTCTGTGTCCTCCGTGATAGACTGTGACTGACTCTGCGAAAAAGAAAAAAAGTTTGGGTGATCAAGAGAGTCACGGACACCATTAGGTCCATGGAGATAAGTTGGCCCAGAGACACAGGACAGGGTCTCTGGATATAAGGCATCTGACTTGTTAACTGCACGTCTCTTTCATCATTCTCTTCCTTCAGTGAATAGCCCCGAAAGTGCACTTCTGAAGTCTGGTTGAAATGGTGAGATTTGAAATCTACAAGGATCGAGTGCTAGTAGTCATGTTTCTTTGCAACTGAACAGAGGCGAGGAAATTCCACCCAAGAGAGTGTCCGAAAAGTTGGCTTTCTTCCGACATCAGTACAGTGGATGGAGGAGGAAACCCACAGTGCCCATTTCATCCTGATTCCCTTTGCCCACGGATGTTTGCCTTGTAAGAATTAATCCAGTTACTAGGGCGGGAAATCTGTTAAACCCAAGATGAAGGCATAGTCTTTTAGCTCTGTTGGTGTTTGAAGTACATTTATATCCAAATGTTAATAAACATAAATGTATAATACTAAGTACCGAGTTTTTTCACTTCAAAATGTTTTCAAGGGAAATTCATCAAACAAATTTGATTAGTGAAAGGTTTCATAAAGACTCGTACTTTATGAATAAACACATTAAATGTGTTGAAATACTTGGAATTCCAGTCATCTGTGAAAACATATCTCTTCAGAGCATATTTTGTTTTAATTAAGGTATCTGTGTATCTACATTGGACTAATTGCATAGAGGTCTGATTCTATGTAATCTACTGTAGAAAGCTATTGATTACTTCTGTAATAAACAGCATCTCTAATTAGCTTCACATGACCAAAGAGGAAATGGAAGTTACCAGAGCTAACAAGGGTAGCCTTCAGTGAAGAATGCGTGGATGTACAACACATAAATTAAATTGTGAACAGCCTCATCTTTCACCAACATAGATCGCATTTTTCTTCAGAGACAGAAGCACATGAGAGTTACCAAATTGTCAGCCTGAAAATAAATTACTGATAAACAGAGGGAAGGATGTTCCATGACAGCTCAGAGAGATCCTTATAAACTCATGCCAGGACTTTCCTGGTGGTCCAGTGGTTAGGACTCTGCATTTCCTTTGCATGGAGTGTGGGTTTGATCCCTGGTCCGGAACTAAGATCCCACCTGCTTCTCAGTGCGGCCAAAACAAGAAAAATCATGCCAATCAAGTGTTTATGCCATTTGGGGTGATCTCCATTTAACATGGTGACCCAGAAACTCAGTCATTTGCCCCAGTACTGGAGCAGGCCACACCTCTTATCTTCTCTGGCTTCCTTTGGCAGCACTAAAAGCAAAAATGATTCACTACTTCCTGTCCTCCACTGGCCTGCATTGAAGGTGCTACCAAAATCCAAGGACTGTTTGCTGAGGTCTGGGCCTGTTGCAGAAAGCATCTCGCAGTTGATTTTGGCAAAACATAAAATGTTAACTTAAATGTATGGAGACCAATGGCCCCCAAATCAAGTCTAGCCATGCCCCACTTCTTTCAGAGAGGAGGGGAGAAAAAGCAAGATTGTGAAACCGATTAGAAGCACATAGAGTCCACTTGAGATGTTGAGAGGTGTTGGAGTAAGTGTTGGAGGTGTTGGAGCATTTAAAATAAAGCACATGAAGGAAGAAGGGCACAATAAAGAGAGGAAATTCAGAATGCCACTCGAATATTTATTTTTCCATATTTGATTTGTGCCAAGGCTCTACTAGAAGAAGTGTACGTTGAGAATGACATAGATTATTTTTCATTAAGTGTAGCAAACTGTATCCAAAGTGTGATAGGAGTATTGTTTCCATGTAGAAAAAAAAAGTTTTTTTTTTTTTAATAATTCTTAATCCTGTAGCAAGAAATGTTTTAGACGCCGTGTCTTCAAGCTCATCAAGTATAGGCCACGGCTCCTCCAGAGCTGCTGTGGCCTTTGATCTGGTCTATATTAAGATTGTTCCTATCCTGCACATGCTCCAAGGATGGGTTGTCTTCCAGCTGTATCCCCATCCCCCACCTGCCCTTTGTAGTCTAAATCAGACACTCCCAAACACTCCATCTGCTAGCTGGGGAAGTGGAGGAGCGGAAGCATTTCTGAATCAGTGTTAAGTGCTTGGGAAAAGAGATGTAAGAGCAGTGGGAGTTTATATAATCAGCAAATTCTTTTCTTAGAATCCAGCTAACATGTATTTCTGTTGTTATTATTTACAAAATAGTGGCCTCCAAGGAGCTGTCTTTTGGAAAATAAGTTTTCATTCATGTAGTCAGGCATGCACGACTTATTTAAGTCAATAAACTGCAGGGCCAGAAAATGCCTGTTTAAATGAACGCACAGTTTCTCATTCTCTTTCAAACTGTTCTTGATCTCTTGGATTCAAACACGCCTGATCTTTGTTGCTCTTGCTCTTTGATTAAACAAATGAGACCATGTCAGACCCACTGTTTCAGGAACGACCCCAAAGCAATGACAACACACAAGAGTGAATTATCCAGGGCCTGAACATGATGTTGGCCAAAGGGGCCTGTCTGCCCTGAGCCTGGAGAGTTTGAAGAGATGGAGCAAAGATCAGGGTGCCACTGCTGTGGCTGAATGGAGCATGCCATCTGATCCAAATAGGAAACTTGTCCCAACCAAACAGCCAGAGTTCCCTGAATTAGATACCAATGCCTTTGCAGAAAGCAAGCCAGAGCTAATATCTCGAGGACAGAGGAAGAAATTCCTTTTTAGAAATTCTGAAACAACAAAACAGCTGGGAATTTCATTAGACCCCTTACAAGCTACGTAAGCTCTCCTCCCTAAGATAAGCATCTCATGTGCTTATCTGATACTTCTTGACTTTGACACAGCTTTTATTCTCAAGTGACCGTTTGTTTGAAGTCTGTTTTCTAGGATTTTCAAGATGACTATACTTCTAAACTTCATTCTCATTGCAGAGGCCTTAAATCCGTGCATTTGGCCACTGCCTCCATCCTGGGATGTAGTCAGTGAGGCACCTCATTGCCCAAGGGTCATTAACTTAAGATACCAGCTGATTCCCTTTTCTTGCATACTGATTATTGATAACCCTAGTCCCCGCCCTTGTTACTTATTGCCCAAGTAATTAACAGAGTCCCTTCCTATCAGTTCTTCATTGTAATCATTCTAAATTTCGTTCTACCCAAATTAATTCCTGTTCAGTCAGATGCTGGTTCAACGCGTAACCCTGGCTTTTTGAAGCCGGAGAAGCCTCTCTGAGGAGCCAGGTGATTTGAAGATGATGCTAATCCTGGAGTAGAAAGTTCATCCAGCCAGCCTTCTCCCGAGCTCCCTCTTCTGAACTCTGGGATTGTCTTGTCTGCTGCATCCCTTTGTTGCTCCCAGAGCTCTTTGTCGAGCTTCTCCTCCCTCCCGGAGATAGCCCAGCTCGTTCAGCGGGCTGCACCACCTGCACTTCTGATTGCTCTGAGACCCAGCCCAGAGGAGTGGGGAAGGCACACAAGCCCTGTTTCAATAAGCTGCCTGCAGAGAATGCAGCCTGCTCACAGCCATGGCGCTCCCAGCCCCCTGAGGACTCCAGGCTCATTTGACCAGCACAGCTGCGACTTCGGCGATCTGCTGCTGGCAGGTGCCCGTTTCAACATCTTGTCCCACTGCCACGGGGAGTTTATTTTTGCCCAAGGGCAGCTGCCAAACCCAGCACCAGCATCAATAGAAGGTTTTCTCCGATTTTTTTCTCATCATCCCAGGCCCAGCTTACCCATCCCCGTTTTTCTTTTTTTCAGAAAATGCCAAGAGATTGGCCAGAGACCATCACCTCCTTCTTTGTAACATTTTTTCTGCTCACCTTACCAGCTTCCCTAGCAGAAACTATGACCTATAGTAGGAAGTTAAACACTGCTGGGTAAACGAAAAACTTCCAGGACATCAAAGGATTTCCTCTGTAATACAGTAGTCAGGACTGGCACATTTAACATCCTCTTGAAGCCAGGAAGATGCTGCAAGGTATCCTGAAACTATTGGGGGTGACCTGGGAGAAAGGGTGAAAAAAAGCATTAGAGTCAAAGTGACTATCAATCTGTCTGCTGCATTTTCTGCTGAGAGATGAAAACCTAGCATTTGTCCCCAGGAAAAGCTGAGCGTGATGGGCCAGCATCACCCGAAAGGAAGGACAGGACTCCACACGCGGTGGACTTTGTGGGAAATGAGCCAGTGAGTCTGCTGATGTTTTAACCTTGCCTCAAGTGCAGGATGCTGGCAAAAAGATTCCGCCAGTCTTGACCAACCCCAGGGATGCAGCCTCTACCAGCATCCTGAGAAGCGAACTCAGGTGCTGAACAATTCAGCTTGTGTTTGGAACATCTACTGTGCTTGAATGAACCATCATTTGGAGCCAAAGCTAAGTTGAGAATACAAGGCCCTCTGACAGCCGCTTAAGGGAACAACCATCATTTCCAGATTGGCATAATCTTTCCTCTGATATCTCTTGGAGAATCTGAATTGTCTTTGTAGATAGTCCATAAAGCTGTTTTCAGACTCAGTCTGTAAGAGGTAAGTAAGTCTCAGTCTACAACCCACCCAGCCCACCCATCATGAAGAAGGCAGATATATCCACCCTCAGCCTGTACCCAAAAGGCCACATGGAAAATCCGATGGAGTCACCCCTCCGAGCCCCCAGGGACTGTGAGCACAGAGCACGGCCAGATCCACAGGCCAGTGGAAGTCCCAGCTGCCAGGCATCAACCATGATGCTGGTGGGAATGGGAGACCCCAGAGCTGTCTGCCAAACACAAATCTCAGAACTAGCGAAGAGCAGAATGAAAAATCAGAACACCCAGTGAATGCCCTGGGTGCAAGGCTGTTAGGAGTCAGTAAAAGCCTGCCACCTGTCACCAGGCTGGCAGGATGTCTGCATGGGTCCAGGTGAAGGTTCTCTGGGCTCTCTGGGCCCAGCAGCACTTAAAGCGCCATCTATAAAGCTCCCATGCTATTTCCATGTCACAAGTGCTGCAGGGCTGGATGATCCAGCTTTATCTTCCTGGTGTGCAAAGAGTGCTCGGTCTAGAATTTGGTTTTGTATTTTTAGTTTTAGCTGAAGGCATTTCTGAAATGTGGGGAGAGAAAAAGAGAATGGAAATGATAGAACCAAATCACAGATTGCCTGCCTGTTTGGCTGTGGTCTTCTGGTAATCAGACATTCCTGATGTGTTTTTCTGGATTCAGAAAGAGCTGATTGTCCTCAGAGGGTTGAAGGAGTGGTTTCAGAAACCTGAAATCCAGGGCCTTAGAGTTCTCCTAATTATCTGTCTTTTCTCTTTTTCTCCCTTCTCTCCCCCAAGGGAGGTGGGCAAACACTTTTAAACCGGAGTTTGCTTTAAAGAGTTTTCTCATCCTCTGTGCATTTCCCCTTGATATTGAAATTATTTTCTCTTGTTTAATCCAGCTCCTGCTGAGAAGCCCTGTGAGCTGTAGGAAGTGGGGCTGTTTTGCTGTGTTTTTTGGATGGTGTTGCATTTTTACTCTTAACCGGAGGGTACATCTCAGTTATGTTAGTTCTATTTCACACAAGTTAACAATACGGGTGGAAGAGAAGAAGCATTCTGGGTTTTAGGATCATTTTAGAATTCTGTCCTGGGAGGGGTTCAGATACCCAGCCTCATCAGAGCTGGGGTGAGGGGTAGAGTGAGTCCTGTGGAAGCCTCCGGTTAGAAGAGGGTATGGATGAGCAGCTTTCTTTCTGGTCTCCTTTTCACCTTGTGTGTTTCCTGGGTTTTTCACATGTAGAAGATAACGTGTTTATTTCATCATCTCATGTATGTGCTTCCTGAGGAGCCTGGATGTTCTCCTGGGGTCCTTCCCATGCAGCTTCCTCACACATTTGGCACCTTGCTTTATCACCACCACCCACGCAAGACCATCTCCATGCAGAAGTACACCTTTTGTTCTTTGGACTTTTGGAAGTAGCTTTGTGATATTTGAATTTTCTGTTAGCATATTGCTCAAGCATTACAGAATGTACGTACAGAGTCCCTTCAACCATCTCCCCTGCCCCAGAATATCCTAATAAACATTGTTTTCTTTTTTGTTTTTGTTTTTTTTTTTAAGTGATTATCATGGTGCCTTTTTCTTTTATTGTAATTCATTGGAAAGTGATACTGAAATCTCCCAACACTAGGAGTCCCCAGTGTCATGACATCGAGGGCTTTCTGGTCCTATGCATTGTAAGATGTTTGGCAGCATCCCTGGTCTCTACTCACAGATACCAGAGGCAGCCTCTCCCCTCCGCCAAAGACCCTGCAAGTCTCTGGGAGGGGGCCGCAGCAGATGTCCAGCATCACCACTTGCTGAAGCCACAGTTTTAGACCCAACCTAATAGCTCCTTTGTGCTATACCATGAGGAACCTGGTTCTAGTGTGAGGCCACGGCTGATATTTATCCCGTGTCTTCAGTGTGCAGTTTTTTATTAAGAGGATAAGGTTGGTGGGTTCTCTGGTTACTATCACACATGTATTACATTATTTGTGAAAAGAAAGTGAAAGTGAAGTTGCTCAGTCATGTCCGACTCTTTGCGACCTCATGGACTATAGCCTACCAGGCTCCTCCATCCATGGTATTTTCCAGGCAAGAGTACTGGAGTGGGTTGCCATTTCCTTCTCCAGGGGATCTTCCTGACTCTGGGATTGAACCTGGGTCTCCCACATTGCAATCAGACGGTTTACCATCTGAGCCACCGGGAAACTTGGTACATTATTTGTATTCAGTTACAAATTGTAAATATTTTGATAAAAACTAAAGACAGAATTTCAGCAAACTCCAGGAGATAGTGGAGGACAGAGAGCCTGGAGTGCTACAGTCAAAAAGAGTTGAGCACGACTTAGGACTCAACAGAAACAGAGAGAGTAGACCATTTTCGGCATGTGGGATTCTAGTTCTCGGACCAGGGATCAAATCCACACCCCCTTCAGTGGAGGCACAGAGTCTTAACCACAGGCCCTCCAGGGAAGTTCCCCAGGGCCATTTTCTTATTTCCAGCTTCTAACTCTGTGCTGAGGCAAGGAGGAATCACTTTATACCACGTAAGGCTGGATTTTTATCATGATCATGGTTGGTCAAAATATGACTTCCTCACTTCCCTAGGAAAGTTATCTCTGGTACCAAATCACCACCTGGCTTGTTTAAGATAAATTATTAAAACCCAAATCATAGCAGTTAATATCACCATTGTTACTTGCTTCGGTCTAAAAGCTGCAGCCCACTCAACACCAAGAAGACCTTGCTGTTTGTTAGGACAGAGAAGGCTGCATTTTGCTTGAGATTCTGTAGAACATGTTTTTATTCTTTGTGAATTTTCATTCAATTGCGTTTTCCTACTCCCTTTCTGAGCTACTTTCAAATGATCAAGTTTAGGGTGATTTCTGCCAGACTCAATAGTTTGGATTCAAAGTTTGTGAGCCTTTGAGCTGAGCCTGGTATTTTAAAAATACAAGAAAACCCTAGACCCCAACATCTCATCAGGCTTGGGGCAGCCTGATCAAAACTCCAAGCTCAGTCTGAGACCAGCAGCAGCAGGCTGGCCCCCCAGGAAGGACAGAACTCTGCCATCCCCTGAATCACCAAACAGAAAAGGGGAGGGAGACCTCAAGCCTGCTCCAGCAGTTCTTAGTATTCTAATCATCTCCTGAATACAACCAAATCCCCAGCATGCAGGTGATAGAAATTTTAGGAGCTGGAACAAGCAATGACTAATAAAACCCTGAGAGAAATACCAAGAAAGTGAATAAAAGCGGTGACAGAAACAAGATACAAGACTGCTCGTGTTCAGTGAAATAAATAAAGCATAAACGAAAACACAGTGATGTGAAAGATACGAGAGGGGTATCCATAAAAGTCACATAAACTGACAATGTTGCTTATCCTTGAGAAGGTTTCTCCCTTCCCGGCTAGTAGACAAAGACTTCACCGTGTTTCAAAGATAAAGTGAGCGCCTGGCCTGAAAAAAACCTTGGGTGGGTACGTTAAAAGGGGTGATCTTTTCTAGAAAACCGTTTGCTGATACATATCATAATTTAAAATCCACATCCTCTTTGAGCCAACAGTTCCACTGCAGGGAGTGTACCCTGCATTCTTACACGGAGTGCCAAGATACATGCAAAAGGGATTTTCATGGCAGAAGAATTTGCAGTAGCAAAGCACATGAAACAGTTTGATGTCTGTCAACAGTGAGCTGATAAAAGAACTCATAGTGCATTTGGATAAGGGGATCTTAGGGCACCTGATGCAAAGAGCCAACTCGTTGGGAAAGATTCTGATGCTGGGAAAGATTGAGGGCAGGAGGAGAAGGAGATGACAGAGGATGAGATGGTTGGATGGTATCACCAACTCGATGCACATGAGTTTGAACAAACTCCGGGAGATAGTGAGGGACAGGGAAGCCTGGTGTGCTGCTGCTGTTCAAGGGGTCGCAAAGAGTCAGACATGACTGAGTGACTGAACAACAATCAACTATTTTTTAAATTAGATGTACATCCACTGAAAAGGAAAGTGGTCTATGGTATATGTTAAATAAAAGCAAAGGTACAGAACAATGAAAACAGTCCTATTTGTATACATTTAAAAACATGATAGATAGATGATATATAGATAAGACATGATAGACAAGATGTAAATAGGTGGATAGATAAATAGACAATGAATAGATGGATGGATGGATGGATATTACCTAGATTCAGCATTTTTACCACGTCTGGATATTATTTTTACCAATAGTGTTAAAGAAGAAAAGAATAAAGTAAACTGAGATGTGCAGTAGCTGGAAACCAGCTCAGGGTTTGGCCCCTGTCCTTCAGAAAAAGAGGCAGGTCCCTGTCCTTCGGAAAAAGAGGCAGGTGGAGCCTTGGCTCAGCCCACACTCAGGACTGGAGTTTTTCTACTGTGTCCAGCAAAGCCCCACAGAGCCCAAGAGGCAGTGTGCATCCGTGCTGCGGAACCTCTTTAGAGATGAATTGCCACAGTTTGGGGAAGAAGCACCTCAGAGGTGCTGTGTACACTGTGTGCATAGGAAGATTTTTAAAATAATTCCTCACTCTGTGGTTGGTGACATGGGATGAAGTCCTCTCTGTGCAGGGCCCATCCAGCCAAGGGGAGGCTGAGTTGGCTCTTCTGGTGACAAGAGTGTCAAGGGTTTGTCCACCCTGCACTGTGGATGGTGCCCTCAGAATTCTCAGGACAATAATGACCTGGAAATAACAGCTGGTGGAACTGGATGCTCACCACATGCCCCGACCAGGATGGATGGGCTCTGTGCATGGGATCTCATTCAGTCCTCACAGTAACTCCTAGATAGAATTAATCTCATGTTGCTGCAAAAGCCACTGAGGCTCAGAGAGGGTGAATGACTGATGCAAAGTCACACAGCCAAGGGAAAGCTGGACAGGAATTCAGATTTCGGAGGGCTGTGCCCATTCAAACTCTTCTGTGCCCTCCAGCCTGTTGGGGAAAAGTCTCCTGGATTCTGAGTAGGAAAGCTCACAGACCCACCCACATTCCAATTTCAGTTCCCTCCACCCACACTGGAGGCCATGTTATGAGAGCAGCCCAAGCTGACATATTGCGGTATGCATTCTTCCTCAAAAGATAATTACATTACCTCCCTCGCCTTAAGGAAAAGAACAGCAGATTAAAAAGAGATGTGACAAGCCATCTGAGCACCAGGACCGCTCCCCCAGAGTCCCACTTCCATCTCGGTCCCTCACTCTAGACATAAAACCAATTAAAGTCGCTGCAACATACACAGTTAACACCAAGTGACAAAAACCTGCCTAAGTGCTTTCAAGATCTCATTTACCCACAGACTGTGCCCAGAAAAACATGGCTGGCCCATTACTGTGAAATTTTGGATGTACTTGACCCAGTACCAACTTCTGAGGGGCACCCATCCTCAGAACACCACCCCCACCCCCCGCCACTCCCCCAGCTGTCACTCTCAAGGTGGCTGGCTTAGGAAAACCGCTTCATCCCTCACACACTAAAGTGGACCTCTCCCGCTTCTGCCCCATGACTGGAGGGTGTGCAGGCAGAGGAAGCCAGTGGCTTTAGCAGCTGCCTTTATCTTATTGTATGGTAAAGTGTCTGCCTGCAATGCAGGCGACCCAGGTTCGATACCTGGCTCGGGAAGACCCCCTGGAGAAGAAAATGGCAACCCACTCCAGTACTCTTGCCTGGAAACTTCCATGGACAGAAGAGCCTTGTAGGCTACAGTCCATGGGGTCGCAAAGAGTTGGACACGACTGAGTGACTTCACTACACTTCACTTCACTTATCTCAGTCCTAGGGTATCTACTTTCGAAGTGGACAGACCAAGAGTAGTGATGGAAAGTGGGTCTTATTCCTTGACTTGCCAGGGCTCCATTCCTACTCCAGAACAGGATCTTCAGAAAATGTTACCCAAATTGAGAAGAAAATGGACAACAGACAGAAAGAAAAGGTGATTTCTGTAATGCATGAGCCTCATCTAGGTTTGCTTCCCTTGAAGTCAATTGAGAATGAATCCCCAGGCCCCTCCCACTAACCGTGGGAACCAGGATCGGACTAGAAAAGAAGCGACTGCGCTCTGATGAGAAGCTCCTTGGTTTTCATTCTTCCAGAACATTTCTGTCCCTGGGGGACCCTTAGAGTATTCAGATAATATCTCCTTTACCTGCAAGTGCTTTACAGCTTGCCAAGCTCCTTCCGTTCTCCTACTGCCAGGTGGGGAGTTGTTTCATGGATGTGAAAATAGCAGCCCAGAAACGTCTTTATCCTGCAAGTGGTAGAGAAGCCCCCCACCCCACCCCCCGCCAGTTGTCACTCAGCCCCGCCTCCGACAACATGACCTTCTCCTTAGCTTCCCTTCTCCTTTGCTGGCATCTTCCCACTCACTGGGGAATTGCAAACTGTTTTGACTATCAGCTTTTGCCAAGCACATCTACAGTTTTGTTTTTTTTTTTAATTCTACTGAGTTTTCAAGGCAATTTTTAAAGGGTATTAAGTGTTCTTCTGTAATCTGTGCTGTGTGCTTAGTTGCTCAGTCATGTCCGATTCTTTGTGGCCCCATGGACTGTAGCCTGCCAGGCTCTTCTGTGCATGGAATTCCCCAGGCTATAATACTGGAGTGGGTTGCCATGCCCTCCTCCAGGGGATCTTCCCAACGCAGGGATTGAACCCAGGTCTTCTGCATAGCAGATGGATTCTTTACTGTCTGAGCCACCAGGAAAGCTTAAGAACACTGGAGTGGGTGGCCTATCCTTTCTCCATGGGATCTACCCAACCCAGGAATCGAACCGGGATCTCCTGCATTGCAGGCGGGTTTTTTACCAGCTGAGCTACCAGGGAAGCCCTCTTCTGTAATCCAGAACCTTTGCACCCATCTACTAGGCAATCTGTGCTCTTCCCTTACTCTGAAGCCTCGGCCATGGTGGACCAACAAATGAAGTGGAGGCAGGGGAGGGTGGCCTCTGTTCCAGGGATGGTGGCAACCTCAATAAAATGTCTCAAGGCTGCACACCCAGAGCAAGGTTGCACACCCCATGGTAGGTGGTGACGAGGGCAGTGCCAGTGCTGCCCACTGGTGGACCCTGTTGCCTCTAGGTGCTGATGAGCTGGCCTTGCCTTGCCCGGCAGGGAGCCCCGATGCCCAGTGTGGCTGCATCCTCAGAACTCAGCGCTTGCACAAAACCGCAAAGCCCAGGCATGAGCTGGAAACTCCAGATCTGTCTCTGGCCCTAGCTCCCAGCCCCTTCCAAATAGAGCCCATTTCTAGTCTGGTCCCTGCTTGCTCCTTGCCTTTTCCTATCTTCAGTAGAAGATGTGTGTTTCCTTGTGCCCTGCATTTACTGAACACTGATACTGACCCTTTTTTTGGATCTTTCCTGCAGCCCTGAAACAAGAGCTGCTGTCCCAGTTTTGCCAATGAAGAAATCGCCTCAGGGGTTAGGTAACTTAGCTGGGAGACCCCAGCGTTCAAACCCTAGCAGCTCAACTTGAGGATCTGCCTGATACCAACTGGGTGTTTATCCTGCAACTGCTTGACTCCTAAAGCTTCCTGCAAAATCACATCATTTGTCAAAGCCACAGAGGGATTAGGTCTTTAAGGAAACCTGAGGTTTTAAATTGATAATCCTCTTGTGATGTGAAAAAAACCAATGTATGTGTTTGGATTTTTTTTTTTCTTTCTTAATTTGGGATTTACTGACAGTGAAACAGAACTGTCCTTTAGGCAATGAACAAGCCTGTCATACAGAGTGAAGTCAGAAAGAGAAAACCAAATATATGTTAACGGATGTTTGTGGAATCTAGAAAAATGGTACAGATGAATCCATTTGCAGGGCAGGAGTAGAACTGCAGATGTAAGGAATGGATGTATGGACACGGTGGGGGTTGAGCTGAATTGGTAGACTGTGATTGACATATAAACATCTATACCAAGTGTAAGACAGACAGCTAGTAGGAACCTACTGTCCAGCACAGGAAGTTCAGTTAGGGGCTCTGTGATGACCCAGAGGGGTGGACTGGGGGCTGAGGGGAAGGCCCAGGAGGGGATGTATGTACACATAGCTAATTCACTTCGTTGTACAGCAGAAACTAACCCAACATTGTAAAGCAACTACACCCCATTCTTTAAAAACAAGGCAGTGAATGAAACGGTGGCATTTTCGTGAGTCTGACTCCAAACGTTGCCTGTGCATCTACACAAGCAGCTCCCCTGCCCACAAAGGCTCAGTCTCTGTTCCGCTGTTCTGTCTTGCTGCCCTGCCCTCTTTGGCAATTTCATCCTTTGCCCTGGCTTGGCTTCAGTTGCCACCTGGAGTGAGGACCCAGGATGGCTTTCCCTGTGCCCTCCCCACCCCCCGCAGTTTCCAGTATTTCCTGCCTCCCTGGGAAGAATGAACCTTCCTCGAACCAGCCTGCCCACAGGGGAGGTTTTCCTCCCTTCAACTCTCGAAACCCACAGGCTTTTTTGACTTCTGTCAGCCCTACTCGGTACCAGGCATCCTTCCCACAGGAGATGGGTTGGAGGATCTTTTGTGTCTGCTCAGTCGTGTCCGACTCTTTGCAGCCCTCTGGACTGTATGCACCAGGCTCCTCTGTCGAGGAGATTCTCCAGGCAATAATACTGGAGTGGGTTGCCATTTCCTCCTCCAAGGGATCTTACTGGCCCAAGGATCGAACCCAAGTCTCTTACATCTCCTACAGGTAGGTTCCTTACCACTGGTGCCACCTGGGTGGCTCAGGTTGGAGGATATGAGAAGACAAACCTTTCTTCCCATTGGCCCTTACACGGGCAAAGGAAGAACGTTTATGATGGTAAACAAATAAAATGTGAGCTGGCCAGTTCTCTGATCTCCTCATCTGAGAAATAAGGATGATAATGCCTGGGAGATGGTGAGGATTGCGTGAGCTTATTCAGGCAAGGTATTTACAATGTGGGCTGCAGTGAAGCGCTAAATACGTGGGAAGTGCTTACTGAGTTTGTATGCTCGGTCGCTTCAGTCATCTCCAGCTCTATGTGACCCTATGGACGGCAGCCCGCCAGGCTCCTCTGTCCATGGGATTCTCCAGGCAAGATTTCTGGAGTGGGTTGCCATGCCCTCCTCCAGGAGATCTTCCTGACCCAGGGATCAGACTCGTGTCTCTTATGTCTCCTCCATTGGCTGGTGAGTACTTTACCAGCACCACCTGAGAAGCCCATCCTCAGATGTAAAGTCTAAACATTAAGAAGCCACCAGGAGTGAGGAACGAGTGTTCCAGGAAGGTGAACGGCAGTGTCAAGGCCAAGAGGTGGGAATGAATGTGGTCAGTCCAGGGAGGCTGGAGCCTGGCATGGAGGGACTGAGGAGAGAGATGGGGAAGCTGGAGATGGGTAGGGACCCTGTGCACTAGGAGAGGGCACAGCACTGTAGGCAGGAGGTCTCCCATACCCATGAGGCCAGCAAAGGGCCAGAGAGAACAGTCAGGGCCAGTACAGGGCCCATGCAAAGGAGGGTGGGCAGGTTCTGAGGGCAAGAGGAGTGGACGAAATTAGGAGGTAGAAGTCCCTTTCTACCATATGTTAGGGGCTTCTCAGGTGGCACTAACAGTAAAGAACGTGCCTGCCAATGCTGGAGACATAAGAGACACAGGTTTGATACCTGGGTTGGGAAGATCCCCTGGAGGAGGGCATAGCAGCCCACTCTAGTATTCTTGCCTAGAGAATTCCATGGACAGAGGAGCCTGGCAGTCTAAAGTCCATGGGGTCCCAAAGAGTCAGACACGACTGAAGTGACTTAGCATGCATGCACCATATGTTGGATTCTGCCAAGACAAGCTCCTACCCCAGTGACGAATGTGCACATTTACCCAGCCAGTTGGATGGTGCTGCTCCAGGACTGGACAGAAAAGAGCCATCTCTGCATCTGCTCACCTTTTCTCACTTCATCATCATTATATAGAAGCTCAATGATATTCCCTCAATCTGTTATGAAGAGTTAAGAGGGTTTCAAATCTAGTCAAACTCAAAACTAGTTTATTTGCCTTTTATGATGATCGAAATGATGCAAACTGTAAAAAAACCTTATGTTCAACACTCAGTGATATTAATTTCACTTGACTTTATGACTTAAGGTCAAATATGTTAATCAAAGCCGCCATCATTAGCACAGTTTCCTTTTCTATTAAGCGATTATGATCACTTACTATTAATGAGTCGTGAAGTTTTAATAAATTTTTGCTGGTGTGAAATTGCAAAACAGTAATTATGACACATACAGTATGGATGGCTTATTCCACGATGTAAATTTGGTCTAATGTTGGTAAAAATGCAAAAGAACATTCGGTAATTAATTAATTAGTTGCCTCTATGGAACCAAAATAAGCTTTCACCATGAAGGTAAATGAATGAAAAAAATGGAAAGCCTTTTGCTGTTAATTGTGAACTGTTAAACAGTGAGACATAGCCATTCAAAAAGACCCAGTCCACTCCACCCCCAGATAACATCATGACTTAAGCCAGAGGAGGAATAGCTTTGCAAGAATTTCTTGTGTTGAATCAATATTTTTGGCATTGTGCTGATTATATGACGGGATGGGGCAGCATAGGATGGTATGGGGAGGCTTCCCTGGTGGCTCAGCTGGTAAAGAACCTGCCTGCCAGTGCAGGAGACTCAAGAGATTTGGGTTCAATCCCTGGGTCAGGAAGATTCCCTGGAGAAGGAAATGGCAACCCACTCCAGTATTCCTAGAGAATTCCATGGACAGAGGAGCCTGTTGGGCTATATCTTGCAAATAGTCAGACTTAACTGAGCACACACGCATCATCATGGGACAAGAAGAGGATTTTGAAATAAAATTAAATGTTGATACAAATGGATTGATGGGAATGGAACCAAAGAATCACCATCTCAAAGCTGAGAGAGGTCCTCTGAGCCTAGGATAGAACCAGAGGCAAGGATCCAACACGCACATCGGTTTACAGGGTGCACAGGAATCTCTAGATGTGGGACTTCTCTGGTGGTTCAGTGGCGGTGCAGAGGATGCAGGCTTGATCCCTGGTCAGAGAACTAAGACCCACACACCTCTGAGCAACTAAGCACACACGCCACAACTAGAGAGCCCACACGCAGCAAGTGGAGAATCCGTGCATCGCAGTGAAAGAGCCCTCATGGCACCACAAAGACCCCACATGCTACAACTAAGACCCGGTGCAGCCTAATTAATTAATTTATAAAAGAATCCCTGCATAAATACGATGAAATGCAGATTCCTGGGCCCCCAGGAAGTCTGAAATAAGGTCTCGGCATTTCCACACGCTTGGGATGATTCTGATACAGGTCATATCTGACCCACACTTTGAGATAATTATCTAGCAGTCCAAAGCCACAATTCTGAAAAACTATATAGAAAGTCAAAATTCTCACTGAACAGAAATGTATATGTCAGGCCCCCTATGAAGCACTAGATTATATAAATTTTCTGGGTTAAATTTATAATCGAATAAGAAAAGTATGAGATGTCTTTAAATAACAAATAGATTGTCATCTAAGATTTCCTGAACACTTATTCATAATGTGCCAGCCATAGAGCTGAGGATTTTTTATGCATAATTGGATCTGACTTCACTACAACCCCATTTTACAGATGTGGAAACTGAGATGCAGAGAGACTGAGTTACTTACCCAGTGTCACACAGCCAGCAATACCAAGCTGAGCAGTGGGCTGTATTAGCAGTAGAAAGTTTAGGCAGGGAAAGAACACAGCCGGAAGTTACCAAAGATACCCCCTGTGACAGCAGCATGCAGCAGGGGTTGGGGGCCCTTTGGAAGGCAGTCACAGTTTGTCCAGGGCAGTGACTTTCAAACTGTTCCCCAGAGCTTTGGGGTGAGCCCCAGGGTCAGGGCTAAAGGGAGGGTTAGGTGTGGCTGCTCATTCTATTGCCCTCCACTCCACACTCCCCATTTTAACTTATATATTGGCTCTTGGGAAATGCTGTCATATTGAAAGTCCCTGGCTTGGAAAAGCAGGGAAAGAGGCAGCGGATGCAAGGAAGGTTCAGAGATGCTTCTAGGGATAGGACCAGGCGAGGTGGGGTAGGGGGGATTATGTTGGATGTCGGGGCCAGGATATTTAACCTGCTGGCAGAGTATTGGTGGAAAAGTCTACCGAGAAGTCAGGTGATTGAGTTGGCAGTTAGGAGATGAAAGATTTGGTCAAAGGTGAAAAAGTGAAAGTGTTATTGCTCGGTCATGTCCAGTTCTTTGAAACTCCATGGACTGTAGCCCACCAAGCACCTCTGTCCCTGGAATTCTCCAAGCAAGAATACTGGAGTGGGTTGCCATTCCCTTCTCCAGGAGAGACTTGGTAATTGTTTTTTAACAATCACTGTGGTCAGTGATTCCTCTGGAAGGCAGTGTAGTCAACCAATTCAACTCAGAGTGAAGCTGAAAAGGACCCCAGTGGCAGGGACATTCAACCCCCATCTCCCACCCTGGGAGCTCCCCACTGTTGCCCTGCCCATTTGATAAAACACTCACTGAGTGTGTCAACCACCATCGGCATCTCAGATACCCTCACACAGCACCCACTGTACGTCAGGCACTGGCAAAGCACTTTACGTTTCATCTCATTAACTCCTCGAGGCAGCCCATAAGGAAGACATGATGATTTCTCCCATTTTACAGATGAGGATTATAAATGCATCTCTCTCCTGACCTAGCATGTTGAGAAGTGAGCTCCCCAAGCTCATGATTCTTTCTCTCCATCCGTGGTGACATGGATAAGACTCGAGCCATCTTAAGAAATCAATTTTAATGTATGGCAAAACAAGTACAGTATTGTAATTTTAAAAAAATAAATTAAAAAAATAAATAAAAATAAAAATACAGAGCAGCATAGCTTTCACAGGGTAAACTGGATAGATGGGCCCTGCCTGTTATAATAATTTACAACAACATAAAGGTCATTCAGGCACTTCGCAAAGCTCACCCCATCTTGGAATCACCCTACCCACAAGGAGAGATAGGCTATCTAAAAACAAGAATAAGTTAAGAGTGTTTAGAGACCGGAAGTCCTGGAACTGGGATACAAAAATCTCACCGAAAATGGACGAGATGTTTCCTGTTACCACCAAAGACTTTCCCTGGATCACTTCCCTAGGAGCTGATTCTTTCCCCTTAAACATCCCATATGTCAGTATGAACCCATGAGTCCTATAAGAACTTTCTGTTGAGTTCTTCACTAACAGGTCTCAGACTTCAGAACCTAGACATGGACTCCCTGCCCTCCAGATGACTGTCATCCAGGTTTGCCAAGAGCAGTGTGAGAACCAGACCCCAGCTGGCACGCACTGCTCCCCATGTTCCTCCCAAAAGGGCCCCCTGTTTTATTCTTGGCAAGACCGTGTAATCTGACCTTCCCTTCATTAAGTTTTTCTCAATCTTTACGCATGTAGGAGGCAAAACCGGTAAGTGAAGACAAGACTGTGCCAACACAGGAATGAAAATAATGAGTTGATAATCTGTAATTCAGCAGCTTACTCTCAAGTACTTCAGAACAGAAAAGCTGTTTGTAGCGTCCTTGTCAAAATTTGGGGTAGGTTTGAGATTGTTTTACACAAAGTTTGGAAATCACTGGTGTACAGAATGAACGGGCTGTATATCCAGATTCTGAATTAGATGAAGAAGCCACTCCATCTCCACTTGGCCGTGATGAAAGATGCCCCTGCAGACAGACCCAAGATTTTCCATAGCGCATGCCCCAAAATATCTGTTTTAGACAAATAGGGATTCGTGCCTAACATTTTCATGTCATATAACTGTAATAATTTTATCTCAAGATGTGTTTGCAATAGGAAACCTAAATACCTACCTCATCCATAAAAATACACCTTTGAAACATCTATGGGGTGCAATGCTGAGAGTTTCGCCCACCGACCTGAGCAAGTTGCCAAAATTTAATGGCAAGGTGCTGAATGAGATGAATGGCTGAGGTGGCTTATGAGCCTTACAGCAGCTCTCGATCAGTTTTGATTCTGGCAAATATTAAACAGCAGGGCCAGTTGTTCTTGAGATTAATTAGATGAGATCACCTGGACTGATAAGTCTGGGTAAGTCCTAAGAATGGTGAATTGTACAAAGTAAACCCCCCAATGTCATCCTCTCGCTCATTACTGTTACTGGCCACTCCCAGGTAATAACAGCAAACTGTCTCCCTGGTATATTTTTCTATTCTTTATTGCATGCAGGCACTCTCCAAGTTCATTCATAAAAGTTCCCTCAATCACGAAGGAACAAGTTTAAAAGATGCGGAAATTATTTCCTTGGCGCTGGAAATTATTAACTGATCAGTCTGGCAACCATTTGGGGCTATGACAGTGATATGCTCAGTGGTATCCCAAAGCGGGGTCTGGACAAGCCTCAGTAACAAGACTTTGTTAGAGTCACACATATTGGCCTATAATTGGTTGTAGCCAGGGAATCAACAAGGAGAGAAAGGTCTGTGAAAACAGCCATCTAATAGTACTCCTGACTCATTTTTCCATCTGCACCTCCTGTAAAACACTGACCTAAGAAATTCAGGCTGGCTATGCAGTGTGGATAAAACATGTATAGTTATAAGTGTCATGCCTAATAAACTAATTGGCCTGTAACCTGGGAAAGAAAAAAACAGGGAACTTGATATTCATTTCCAGCAAAATAACAAACGAGGTACCTTGACCAATTTTCCCATTGAAAATAGTTCGAAATGTTAGCAAAAAGAAAAATTGTAAACACCTTCTGAAATGCACGATGAGCTGGCAAGAAAATAAGGAGCATGAAGACCAATAAATAAATAAATAAATAAAACAAGCAAAGATATGAACCCAAGAGGTAAATAGAAAACTGAACAGCTTTCATTCACCCTGGGGGCATTTGCAGAACTAAATATAGTGAGCTTAGATTTTTCACAGGGTACAGAAGACAAGAGGACAGGATCCGCCTGGGAAGGAGTTGAATATGAGACACTAATAAAACTAGGATCCCAGGAGCCGCAAGTTCCATGTAAGGCTGAATTAGAAGTAACTCTCCTACCTCCCTACTACCAATGGCGTTCCTGGAAGTGTTACCTTGAACTTTGAAACAAAGAATTCCTGAGAACTGATACCCATAAGCAAGTCCACGCTCAGGTCTGCAGTCAGAATTCAAATGGCCTGGATTCTGAAAATCCTCAACCCCACAATTTAAGTGACCCTAGATTAGTAGTGATTCCAGGCATACAGCTGAAGCCAAATTAAACCCTCACTAAAGGAAGCCACCTTTATTCCACAAATAAGAAATCCCCACATATAAAGTCCCAAGGAAAACGAACACTTCATTTGCTCAGCATACACGAAATGAGGGAAGAAAAGTGATGATTGGAAAAAAAAAAAAAAAAATCAGTATCAACTTTGAATACTAAAATTATCAGAGACAGAACCTAAGAGAATTATGTTTATAGATAGAAAATATAATATTGAATATAAGCAGAGATAAGGAAACGATGGGGCTTCCCAGGTGGCTCGGTGGCTAAAGAACCCACCTGCTATGCAGGAGACACAGGCAGATGTGGTTCAATCCCTGAGTCAGGAAGATCCCCTGGAGGCGGGCATAGCAACCCACTCCAGTATCCTTGCCTGGAGAATCCCATGAACAGAGGGAGCCTGGTGGCCACAGTCCATAGCGTCAAAAAGAGTCGGACACGCATGACTGAAGCAACTGAACACTATAAAAAATGACAGTATAGCTTAAGAAAGTGGTAGTGAAGAAATTACCCAAATTACTGTCAAGAAATAACAAAGATTTAGAAGACATGAACAAGACATTCAGAAATAGGAAAGATAAACTGTTTAATATTAATACATGTCTAAGTCAGCAATTCTCAGCCAGGGGTAGTTTGGACTTCCAGAAGAAATTCTTAGTTGTAACAACTGGCAGAGGGTAGAGGGTATGAGTTATTAGTATCTAGTAGCTAGAGGTCAGGGTGCAGGTCCATTCAGTTCAGTGAGGTTGCTCAGTTGTGTTCGACTCTTTTCGACCCCATGGACTGAACAGGCCAGGATTCCCTGTTCATCACCAATCCCAGAGCTTGCTCAAACTCATGTCCATCAAGTGGGTGATGCCAGCCAACCATCTCATCCTCTGTCACCCGCTTCTTCTCCCACCTTCAATCTTTCCCAGCATCAGGGTCTATTCCAATGAGTCAGTTTTTGCATCAGGTAGAGAAATTATTGGAGCTTCAGCTTCATCATCAGTCCTTCCATTGAATATTTAGGACTGATTTCTTTCAGGATTGACTGGTTTGATCTCCTTGCAGGCCAAGGGACTCTCAAGAGTCTTCGCCAATACCACAGTTCAGAAGCATCAATTCTTTGGTGCTCAGCTTTCTTTATGGTCCAACTCTAACATCCATACATAACTACTGGAAAAACCATAGCTTTGATTAGATGGATCTTTGTCGGCAAATGTCTCTCCTTTGAAATATGCTGTCTAGATTTGTCAAAGCTTTCCTTGCAAGGAGCAAGCAGATTTTAATTTCATGGCTTCAGTCTTAGACAGCCTAAACATTTTGGATAGCCTTGCACCATAAAGAACTGCGAAAACAGTGCTAAAGTTGAGGAATCTGGATCTATGTTAAGTTCCAGAATTAGAGTTAAAAGGAATGGAGCAAAAGTAATATTTGAAGAGGTAAAAAAACAGATCACTGTGATCCCCACAAATATATAAAAAGAAACACACACATATGAAACTTTAATAAACCAAAGATAAAGAGTAAATATTTAAAAAGCCAGAGTACATTAGGCTTCATTATACGGTTATGTGTCCTTTGAAAATTTCCACATGGAAGATCTGAGAATAGAGGAGGAATAGAGGAAAGAATGTGCTTAAACTGAAACATTGATTGTTCAGAATAATGATAATAATAATAATAATACTGTTAATGGTAGTATCCTAAGGTTTAAATTCTAACCAAGTCTCTACTGGAAGAAAGTTGAGGGAGTTCCCTGGTTGTCCAGTGGTTAAGAATCCACCTGTCAATGCAGGGGACAGGGTTGGATCCCTGGTCTGGGAAAATCCCACGTGACTTGGGGCAACAAAGCCTGCGCGCCATAGCTACTGAACCTGCGCTGCAGAGCCCACTCGCCGCTGAAGCCCTCGTGCCTTAGGCTGGAGCTCTGCAACGAGAGGAGCCCACGCACCGCAACGAGGAGTAGCCCCCACCTGCCGCAACCAGAGAAAAGGCCACAGCCAGCAGCAAGCACTCAGCACAGCCAACAAAAAGAAAGAAAGAAATTGTAACAGAAAATTAATGTAGTTGTATTAGTAGCAGATTGTCCATTTTGGATTTTGAGAAAAAATCGTTAGTGGAGGTTAAGGTCTTGAAAATGATAAAAGTAAAACGCAAAGAAACCTATACAGATTGTTTTAAAGATATGCATCATATCTTCAAAATGTGATACAAATATTGACAGTCTACAAGGATGACTAGATATATTTATAATCATTTGGAATATTTTGACACATCTTCCAGCAACTGAGAGATTAAACAAGCAAAAATTCAGTAAAGATAAAGAACGTTTGAAAATAATCAAGTTTGGTCTAATGGACATGCAGAGAAGACTGAACTAAACAAATATTCTTCTCAAACGCCCATGAAATATTTAAAAATGTCATCTCATACTCAGCCGTAAATAGGATAACACACATTCTGGTTTCTAGGACAGTACCAGTTTATACATCTTGTCTTCCCATCTATTCAGTTTGGCACTTACTCCAGATAAAATTGTCCCTGTGTGTACATTGCATTATATGATCATTCTAGCTATAAGACTAGTCTCAAGAACCTCCATATAACTGTTATCATGCAAAGCGTGTTTTCTCTGTAATATGATTAAGTTGAAAATCAATAACTAATGTAACCAAGAAGTAGTGGCTTTCTCCTTTCACCCAGCCTGCTCCCGAAGGATGAAATCTCTACCTTGATCAAGACACCAGTAAGAATACTGGGTCCTGGTCATCATCAAAAATCTACAAACAATAAATACTAGAGAGAATGTGGAGAAAAGGGAACCCTCTTGCACTGTTGGTGGGAATGTAAATTAATACACCCACTATGGAGAACAGTGAGGAGGCTTCTTAAAAAACTAAAAATAGAACTACTATGTGACCCAGCAGTCTCACTACTGCACATATATCCTGAAGTGAAAGTGGCTCAGTCTTGTCCGAGTCTTTGCAACCCCAAGGACTATACAGTTCCTGGAATTCTCCAGGCCAGAATACTGGAGTGGGTAAGCCTTTCCTTTCTCCAGGGGATCTTCCCAACCCAGGGATCAAACCCAGGTCTCCCACATTGCAAGTGGATTCTTTCCCAGATGAGCCACAATAGAAGCCCATATATATGATAAGAAAACCATAATCCAAAGGGACACATGTTCCCCAGTGTCCATCACAGTGCTGCTCACAGTGGCCGGGACAGGGAGACAGCCTCGATGTCCCTCCACAGATGGGTGGATGAAGAAAATGTGGGGCATGTATACAGTGAAATGTTCACTCAGCCCCCAGATGAACAAAACTGGGCCATTTATAGTGATGTGGATGGACCCAGAGTCTATCATACAGAGGGTGATAAGTCAGAAAAAGAAATACAGTACATTAAAGCATATGTATGGAATCCAGAAAGACAGTAGAAATGAGGCTGCTTGTAGGGCAAAAATAGAGTTGCAAGACGTAGAGAGCAAACACATGGGCAGAGTGTGGGGAGGCGAAAGATAGCACTGAGTCGTGCTCGACTCTTGCGATCCCATGAGCTGTACCCTGCCAGGCACCTCTGTCCATGGGATTCTCCCAGGCAAGAATAGAATACTGGAGCGGGTTGCCATTTCCTTCTCACGGGGTGAGGTGCGTGGAGGGGAGGGTGGGACACATTGCGAGAGTAGGATTGCTAAAAATACGTGTGTAAAACAGAGAGCTAGTGGGAAGCTGCTGTATAGGACAGGCAGCTCTGCCCGGTGCTCTGTGATGACCTAGAGAAGTGGCATGGGTGGGGTGGGGGGGTGGTTCACGAGGGAGGGGATGGATATATGTATACTTAGGGCTCATTCACTTCATTATACAGCAGAAACTAATAACATTGTAAAGCAATTATGCTCCAATGTTAAAAAAAAAAAAAAGAATACTGAATCTTAGTCACCCTTGTGCTGGCTCACAAGGTGATGGATGGTTCCATGTCAGGAGCAGCAAGTTGAGAAGTTATGAGTCTTTGCCTCCCCATCCCATCTGCCCACCAAGTACTTGGCTCCTAAAATGGGGTTGTCACTCAGAATCACACCTTTGTTCCCTCACCCCGCTCCACAACTGTAGAGCAGAGACTTTGCTTGGGGAAGAAACAGAACTCCTAATCTCTCCCCAGAGTAACTGACTTTGTCAGCAATGGAGTGTGAAGTCTAAGAGCACTCTCAGAAACTGTGGAATTTGTGATAAAAGGCATTTGAGAGGAGACAGGTGGATCCCTTGGAGATACTGGCTAAATTGTGGGCCAGTAAGTTTGCTGGAGAGAGACCCAGGGAAAGAGACATCAGGGAGGAGCCCTCCAGGGGTCAGAACAAATCTGAAACACCGACTGTGGGAATTATCCCTTCAGAGAAGCTTGGATTTGATTGAGTTTACCAGTTTATGCCCTCAGGGCAATGTTGAAAAAGTAGAATAATCAGATGGCAATTAGTGTAATTTAACAGCTGAGTATGGTCAGGGAGAGAGACAGTCAAAAACGACCCTGTCAAATGTACTGTCATCCCCGGGTGATTGTGGGCTTACTCTAAGCCATGCCCTCTGACAAGTAATGTTGGCAGCTTCACATTGTGGGGAGGGGAGATGAAGTGAAAGTGAAGTTGCTCAGTCATGTCTGACTCTTTGTGACCCCACAGACTGTAGCCTGCCAGGCTCCTTCGCCCATGGAATTTTCCAGGCAAGGATACTGGAGTGGGTTGCCATTGTCTTCTCCAGGGGATCTTTCCAACCCAGGGATTGAACCCAGGTCTCCTGTACTGCAGGCACTCTTTACCCTCAGAGTTACTAAAATAATCCAGCCGAGCACTCAACAAATAAAGATAATAGCAACAAGTTCCAGGGAGGGGCCAATAACCAGAGTGGCTGTGGTATATTATCTAAAATGTCTTCTTTCCAACGAAATGTATGAGACATACATAGATAGAGGAAAGAATGGCCTGTACACTAAGGATTAAAAAAGAAGACATTAGGTGACAGAAAATACCTATGAAAGTGTCTAGATGTCCTGTATCTATAAAAGAGAAAAGATTTCAAAATAGCCATTGTAAATGTGTTCACAAAATTAAAGGAAAACATGCTTAAGGAAGTAAAGGATGGCAGTATTATATCAAATAGAGAATATCAACAATGAAACAACAATTTATAAAAAAGGACCAAAGGGAAATTCTGGAGTTGAAAATTCAATAACCAAAATTAGAACTTCATTAGAAGGACTCAAGAGTAGACCAGAACCAAAAGAAAGAATCAGCAAATGAGAGAGACAAGAAGTCTCTCACCTATGAGGTTGGTAAAGTTTAAAGGTAAACTTTAAAAGGTATAGTTTTATAGTTTAGAAAGGTATAGTTAGTATATAGTTGGCAGATAGTATATAGTCGGTACTTAGAAAGGTATAGTTCTTGATGAAGTCTACCGACGAGAAATCTTACCCAGGCATTTATAAAACGTTGGCTTTTTGACCAGTTACACAATAAAAGGCTATATTACGTGGCTTTCACTAGTTCTACAGCAATAACTGAACTCTGGTTTGTAAAGCTGTGACTAAGCCTTTGAGGTATCCTTCAGGATCTGGGTCAATACAGCCCTTGCAATGTGGTCACATCAGCTAACTTAAGTGAAAGTTCTCTCAGGACCAGATCTGACTGCCAAACTTAGCCTTCCCCTGGAGGTTCATTTCAACTAGCTTCTTTGAGAGAATGAGAAATACTAGCTAAGCTTTCAATTTTAATGAGATCCTAATAGCCCCTTCTGATTTTTATTTCACTTGTCATAACAAAATCTTGGCAGGTATTTTGTATTTCATTTGCTTGTGATTATTTACTACACAGAAGTTCTTATGAAAGCCTATACACGTTGAGGCGATATAGTTTTTCTGGGAAACATAACAGAGAATTGGTTTTAGCTCATCCACAAGCCATTGAAAAGCTATGGTAGAACAAACTTCAATTGCCAGAGATAGTTAATAGAAGATCCTATACTGGAAACGGCAACCATCAGGTGTGAAGGTGCATGGTCAAGACCTTTTAAGTCTCTCAGCTTCCTGGTATGCTCTGGATAAGCTATAGCAAGGATTAAAATGAGAAGAAAAGAAGTATTTCCAATCCATCCTTTATATATAGGATGGTAGATAATAAAGCAGGTCTGGTTAACAATAACGTAGAATAGTTATTTCCCCAACAATCACCCTACTGTATTTCATAGAAACTTATTTCATAGGAGGCAATAGTGTTAACTAATACTACGATCCATCTCTTCCTTGTGTTTCAGATACTGTGGGACTAGATGAGCTAAACCTTCCACCTTCCTCCTGTGGACCAGGAGGAATTTAGGTGATGGCTCTAGAAAAGCAGTTTTCTATTCATATGCAATCCCGCTGCATATAATAAAATCCCATACCTCCTGTACCTGTGCCCTTTGTAAAGTAACTCTGCATCTCCTCCCTGAAGACCTGGCATCTATTTCTCCACCTGTGAATCGGGACTCGCCTTGTGACCTACCTGCTCTGCCTGGCAGAAGACAGTGGGAGTAACTTGCCAGAGAGGACAGTTCTGAGTCCAGGTACCAAGAGCCTTGAGACCTTCTCCTGTCCCAGAGCGTGTCATCGCCTGTGATAAGCTCAGCAGGCTTGATGGTGGGTGAGAGACTGTGTGAGCAGAGCCCCGCAGTCCTAGCTGAATCCCTCTTAGATCAGTGAGGCCTCAGGTGGCCCAGCAGCTCACCGCATGCATGAGCCCAGCAAGGACCAAAAGAATCATACGGTTCCAACTAGCCCAAATGACCTGCCTATGAGTTGTGACCCATATCTACATGGCCCCAGACTTAACCATAGTTCAACTTGAGATTTTTTTCATCTTCATATGGTGTGAAAGCCATTGTAAAAAACCCCGAACTTCAAATTTTGAATTTTAATCTTTTCCTGGGCTAGTAATATACCTAGTGATACTGCCTCGTCGCGCTTGGCAGATGCCTCACAATCATGAGGATGGACAAACTGCCTAAACACTGACAAAGCCAGTCTGTTCCCAGACAACCATGCTGCTTTTCACTTTCAATACAGTATTTAAAAGGGGGAGGGTGGGTGCTTTCCTGGTGGCTCAGACAGTACAGAATCTGCCTGCAATCCAGGAGACCTGGATTCAATCCCTGGATTGGGAAGATCCTGTGAAGAAGGAATGGCTACCCACTCGAGTATTCTTGCCTGGAGAATTCCATGAACAAAGGAATCTGGCGGGCTACTTACATGTGGTCTCAAAGAGTCAGATGCAACTGAGTGGATTAGCACATACACGAACATTCAAAAAATGACATGAGCTATTCAACACTTCATTTTAAAATAGGTTCTGCGTTAGATGATTTTGCCCAACTGCAGGCTCATGTGAGAGTTCTGTGCATATTTACGGTGGGTGAAGCTTAGCAATGCTGCTTTTGGTAGGTTAAGTGCATTAAAGGCACTTTTGACATGATAATTTCAGCTTCAGTTCAGTTCAGTTCAGTCGCTCAGTCTTGTCCAGCTCTTTGCGACCCCATGAAGTGCAGCACGCCAGACCTCCCTGTCCATCACCCACTCCCGCAGTTCACTCAAACTCACATCCATCGAGACAGTGATGCCATCCAGCCATCTCATCCTCTGTCGTCCCCTTCTCCTCCCCCAGTCCCTCCCAGCATCAGAGTCTTTTCCAATGAGTTTTAGCTTTAGCATCATTCCTTCCAAAGAAAACCCAGGACTGATCTCCTTTAGAATGGCCTGGTTGGATCTCCTTGCAGTCCAAGGGACTCTCAAGAGTCTTCTCTAACACCACAGTTCAAAAGCATCAATACTTTGGCGTTCAGCTTTCTTCACAATCCAACTCTCACATCCATACATTACCACTGGAAAAACCATAGCCTTGACTAGATGGACCTTTGCTGGCAAAGTAATATCTCTGCTTTTTAATATGCTCTCTAGGTTGGTCACAACTTTCCTTCCAAGGAGCAAGCATCTTTTAAGTCCTTGGCTGCAATCACCATCTGCAGTGATTTTGGAGCCCTGAAAAATGAAGTCTGACACTGTTTCCCCATCTATTTGCCATGAAGTGATAGGACCAGATGCCATGATCTTAGTTTTCTGAATGTTGACTTTAAGCCAACTTTTTCACTCTCCTCTTTCACTTTCATCAAGAGGCTTTTAGTTCCTCTTCACTTTCTGCCATAGGATGGGCTTATACCCATCATAAGGCAAAGAAGATCTGTAAATAGTGGTTGGACTCCAGCTACAACTGTGTAGCAAGTTGTGACACAGCAAGAGTGGGTTCATACCATTAGTGCGGATCAGGCTGGGAGGTGGGTAAGCACATCAGCCGCCAGGAAGCACGGGCCATGCAGCGGGCATGGGATCCCAGCCTTGGGGCTGAGGGGCTCTGCCCAGGTGCAGGGAAGGGCAGCATTGGGAGCACTTTCCTTCCAACCAGATGGACTTGGAGGACCTGATGGCCTCTCCAAGATACAAAAATCCAGCCCTTGTGTTGGTCTGTAATGCTAGGGAGATAAGAATACTTGGCACAGGAAACAGAGGAGGATGTGGATTGGGGTCCCCAGAGGGGAGTGGGCAGGTTTCCCACATGTGCCAGAAGCAACCAACCCACATTTGACCCCCTGGCCACAGATTCAGGTTGGGTCCAAACCCTGGGCAGAGGGCATGGGGAATGTCTTCACTAAGCAAAAGCGGCAGAGAACCAGAGACACCGCTGGCCACTCACTCGGGGACACTTTTCCTGCAATTAGTGAAATGGAAATGTGCTACTAACAATCAGCGGGATCAAAAGAGAGGTCTGCCCTTCACAGGTGCTCTTCTGAAGTGCCATCTGTTGCCACTGGCCTCTCTTCTTTAGGGCTCAGTGTTCCAGCAAAAAAAGACGCCAAAAAAGAAGAATCGGAATGGAGTTGAACTCGCACTGTGTTTATGATTTAACGCAAGCAGCAGGCCGGGTCAGTCAGGAGGTGGTGAACGGGTGTAGCCCTGACGCAGCAGGTGGAAAGACCTTCCCCCTGCCACCAGGTCCCTCACTTGTCCCTGGCCGGTAGCTGGTGGGGCTGGGTGTACAGAGGGTGTGGTTAATCAACCTTCCCTGGGTCCCAGCCTCAGTTTCCCAGCTCTCCAAATCACCTGGTGGACAGCCTGCCCCAGAGGGCTGCTCTTCACTATAACGCATCCCACTCCCAGACACCAGTAACCCCAAATCAGCCCGAGGTACTGGACGCCCGCCACCCACTGGGCAGTCAGACACCCTGGATTTGAATCCTGGCCCTGGCAGGTGGTAGCTGAGGGACACTGGGCAAGTTAGTCTTCTCTCTTCCTCATCTGTCCTGCAGACATGAACACTGCGCAACTTTCACTTCCAGGGGCTGAGGTGAAGTGTGAACAGGGGAGCTGAGGACACGTGCTCAGCACAGGGCCAGGCACAGAGGAGAGCGAGCAGATAGCATTTTCAGCTCCTGTTTACCAAGGACCCACCGAGGGCCAGAGTAAGGGACATCTCAGATGTGGAAGGACTCCCCTGAACGAATGAATGAATGATTTACAGAGCAGCTGATTTACAAAGAGCCACCTCTGCTCCGTGAGCACCCAGGGAGCCATTCTGTAAAAATAAGCCTGAGCTCCCCTCGCTCTGGAAGCAGTGAACAGACAGAGCTGTCGCTGGGGGCCTCCTTCTCTGTCTTCCCCATTTGCTTCCTCACTGCTCATCCTCTCAGTGGATGAAGACTGGCAGCGGGGTCATCACTTTTGTAAATGAAAATGGCCCAAATATAATACAAATGTTTCCTACAACATGTAACTTCAGGGAAGCTTGGAGAAGCTGCCTCACACATCCAGGATGCTCCAGGATGAGGCTGTCCCAGTGGACAGAGGCCTGGGGAGGTCATTACAGACTTGAACATGCACAGGAAGCCACTGGCACTGTTGACAAATGCAGCCTCTGATCCAGCAGGTCCGGGGTGGGACCTGAGGCTCTACAGTCCTAACAAGGCCCAGGTAAGGGAGACTTGCAACTGTTGAGCCTCCTCGTAGCAGCTACTAAGGCCTGCGTACCCGAGAGCCGGTGCTCCGCAGCAAGAGAAGCCGCTGCAACAAGAAGTGCTCAAATGGCAACTAGAGAGTAGGCCCGGCTCGCCTGCACAGCAACAAAGATCCTGCACAGCCAAAAATAAATAAATTTAATTTAATTTAATTTAAAAAGAAGCCCCAGATAAGGCCAGGACTGCCACTCTGTGGCCCATGCTTCAAGTGGCAAGTGTTTATCAAATTCAGGTCATAGGAGAATCACCCTGGAGAACATTTTAAACAGGTTGAGATATAATTCACACACTATACAACTTACCCATTTAAGGTATACACTTCAGTGATTTTGTTGTATTCACAGTGTCATGCAGCCAACACCTAACTGATTTTAGAACATTTCATCACACGAGAAGAATGCCTGTATCCATTAACAATCCAGTAAACTAGAATCCTCATTTCTCCTCAATCTGTCCCCAGCCTTAGGCAATCATTAATCTGCTTTCTGTCTCTATAGGTTTTCCTCTTCTGGGCATTTCACATAAATGGAATCATATGTATGTTCTTTGTGTCTGTTTTTAATGCTTAGCATGTTTTCAAAGGTCAACTATGTTGTAGCATGCATCAGTACTTCATTTCCTTTTGTTACCAAATATAGTCTATTGTATGGATATACCACATTTTTTATTCCTTCAAGGGGCTTCCCCAACAGCTCAGTGTTAAAGAATCTGCCCATGGTGTAGGAGACATGGGTTCAGTCCCTAGGTTGGGAAGATCCCCTGGGTAGGAAATAGCAACCCATTCCAGTATTCTTGCCTGAACAATTCCATGGATAGAGGAGCCTGGCAGGCTAGTGTCAATAGGGTTGCAAAGAGTCGGACACACCTGAGTGACTGAATACACATTTATGCCTTCATCAGCTGATGAGCATTTGTGTTGTTTCTGCATTTGTCTGTTGTGTATAATGTTACTGTGAATACCCATGCACAAGTTTTTAAGTGAATGTATGTTTTCATTTCTTTGGAGTTTATACTTAGCAGGGGAACTGCTAGGTCATATGGTAATTCTACAGTTAACATTTTTGAAACGTTCAGGCTGTTTTTCAAGCTGGCCACACATTTCACATTCCTACCAGCAATGGATGAGGGTTTCAATTTTTCCACATCTTCAACAATACTTGCTGTCATCTGTCTTTTATATTATAGCCATCCTAGAATCTCATTGATTTTCATTTCTCTGATTGCTACCTGGGGAGCTTTAAAAAAAAAAAAAAAAAAAACCCACACTGATTTCCTATCTATACCCTGAGGATCCTGGTGGGGCTACAGTCCATGGGGTCACAAAGAGTCAGACACGGCAGCACCATACTTTCTATCTACACCCTGACCAATTAAATCAGAATATCTGATTATGGGGCCCAGGAAATTAGTATTTGTTTCAAAATCCCTAGAGCGTCTCAGGAGGTTCATGTTTAAAAATCTGTTAGGTCTTGTATTAGTTAAGGTTCCCCAGAGAAACATAACTAATAGGAGATAAAGAGAGAGAGACAGCGATGAGAGAGAGATGATAGATCTATATGTGTGTTGAGTCACTTCAGTCGTGTTCACCTCTTTGCTATCTTATGGACTGTAGTCTGCTCAGCTCCTCTGTCCATGGGATTCTCCAGGCAAGAATACTGGAGTGGGTTGCCATGTCCTTCTCCAGAGGATCTTCTCAACCCAGGAACTGAACGCATGCCTCTTACATCTCTTGCATTGGCAGGTGTGTTCTTTACCACTAGCGCTACCTTGAAAGATGGATGCCTATCTATCTGTCTGAGAGATTTATTTTAAAGGATTGGAGACTCCCATGATTGCAGAAGCTTGCCAAATCCAATATCTGCAGGGTAGACCAGCAGGCTGGAGGCCCAGAGAAGCATTGCAGTCCTAGCCCAAAGGCAGTTTGTCGAAAGAATTTTTTTTTCTTTGTTTGGAGAGAGCAGGCTTTTTTCTTTAAAGGGCTTCAACTGATTAGATGAAGCAGCCAATATTATGGAGGATAATCTGCTTTACTCAAAGTCTCCCAGAATAACTATTAATCTCATCTAAAAAAAAAAAAACTTCACAGAAACATCTAAGAATAATGTATAATCAAATATCTCGATACTGTGGCCTGGCCCAGTTGGCATATAAAATTAACCATCACAGGTGTATTATTCATTATTCAGCAATATTGACTAACCACCTGTTATGAACTGCCCTACACACTGGGGACATGGAAATGAAGACATGGTCTCTGCCCTCAGAAAGGTCACAGTGTAAAACAGGGACATTCACAATGCCTTCCTCATAGGAAGAGCAGGAAGCTTAGGTGGGAAAATGGTTAGCGTGGCAACCAGCATCAAGCCTGGCACCAGTGGGGGCCCAGGAGAATGTCTAAACATTAGGACCCAAAGAGCAAGAGTTTTAAGTAGTATTTTTCCGGATGATAAGACTAGTCTTATTTTCAGAGCAATTTCATACACTAAGCCACTGCCAGAGCTGTCCCTTGATACAATATAAGAAGCCCTTACCCGAGAGAGATTTACTGCTATAAAAATATTGCCCTGTTGGCCAGGAAGCCACAGTGCCTGCTGCGCCCAGTGGTGGCCTGCTGCCCACAGCCACACACACCAATCTAAGCAGGATTATTAAAGCATAAATCCCCATCTCTTGTCTCCCTCTCATTGGGCAGAAGTATCACCATGTTCATTAGTGGGAAATGTGAGGTTATATAATCTAATTTTATAACTCTCCAAGGATAGCATGGGTCATAGATTAGGCTGAGATTTCAACCTTTAAAGATAAGGGGAATGTCATTTTTATTAAAAAGGACCACAAAGCACAAGAGGAATTATTACCCCCCAAATAGACAAAATAGCCTGGGATCCACAGAAAAGTGTGTTTCTAATTCTAACACTCAGTCTCTGAAGCAGGAGTGCAGATTATGCAGCTCAAGGGCATTGACAGAGCTGTTTAGATGCCCCAGGGCCTGGCACACAGGCTGAAGGGGGTGTGGAGCCCGACTCCGATGCTTGATAGTGGAAGTCTTGCCCGGGTTTCATCTGCATTCCCCGCTTGAGCATGTGGGGCTTTGAAAAGAAGTGGGGCCTGTAAAGGGCAGATCCCTGGCTACCACCAGTAACCCCCATTCTGTAAGACATGGGCGGGCACCGAGGAACGTGCAGAATAAGAAGCCCATGCAGTCCACGAGAGGAAGACAAACCACCATGTCCACTCCAGATCTACAAATGCCAGTGCTGGCCATTCCCTCCTGGCCCCAGTGGCCCCTCTCAGGCCTCTGTGAGCTGCTGGGGCAGGGGGCTGTGCTCCCAGGAAGAAAGTGCTCTGGAGTCAGAAGTGACCCCATAGACATGGACTCAGGGGCATCGACAAAAGTCAGCAGCATTTAGTTCTGTCCGTTCATATAATCAGGGATCTCATGATAGTTTTAATTAACTGTGTACAGAAGAGCAGATCCATTGGTGGTCAGCATGTTCTCAAATTTCACAGCTTTGGGAGATTCAAGAAAACACTTAAGATTCAAAGGCTTTGACCTCAAATGGAATATAAATCATTGGTTTCCCTGGTAATTCCATGGGTCTGCCATGCTAATTGCATGCCCCCCAGGCTCAGGAGGTAAGATCTCAAACCTGACTGCTTCCCTCTTTGACTTTACCTGTCCTTACCCCACAGCTCTGCAGGCATGGATGGGGAACCCATTGATTCAAGTCTGTCTATTCCCCCACCATCCCATTGCCCCAATCTCTCCTTGGTCCCCTGCCTATCCATCTTTGAAACTGTCCTACTCAGTGGGTGAAATCATTTCCTAAATGGTCCCCACTGTCTGCCCTTTCCACCGTCTCATTTTCCTGAAGCTCTGCCCATGGATGAGATTGTTGGGTGCTTATGGCTTGCCTTGTTGTCCAAGTGATAAGATGTTGAGTGCAGCCACCCAGCAACCAGAATGGCCCCCAAGGTCATCAAGCTGGCCCCAGTCCTCCTGCATTGGTTGACTCCATCAGAATCCTTTACAGTGGCACACATGTGTAGTGAGGAAACAAGCTAAGTTCCTTAAAATTCACTTTCCCAATTTCCAATTATGCTGGAGACACATCTACTCTGCAGCTCAAGGAGAAGTTCAGGTTCCAACAAGGAGTTGTGATGGAAGTCTCTAAGCCCTTCACTCTCATAACCCCGGTTGGTCAGGCAGGAAGTCCTACCTCAGCTAATCTACACCTTTCTTGTTGCCGTTTAAGCCAGTTTCCTGGGCAGCATGATGCACTTTTCATCAAGGACACATGGGTGGCAATTAACTTTGAGAGTGGTTATTACGCGCAGGCTTAGCAGATGACAGCCTTTTAAGTTTTCAGAAGTGTACGCGTCTTTATTCCATGCCATATGGACTTCCTGCTCGGTTTCTCTGCATATTTAAAACCCCGTCTTCTAGCTTATCTATTTGAAATACATTTAATCCATTGGAACGGTCAGGACATCAAGTAAGACCGTATATGCAGCTTCTGATCAATACCCCACCAAGGTAAGTGTTTAAGCCAAGACGACTTACCCATCAACCTATCCGAGGCTCTCTCAGAAATGTTCCAGGACTTCACTTCTCCACAAAACCCAAAACTCCAGAGATTTCTGATGAAACACAGAGACAGATGTTTATAACCAGGTTATCCTAACTTCAAGGTATGTTTCCTTAAAATATCATGTGCTATTTTGCAATGTTTATTACCAGGTTATACTAACTTTGAAAGTATGCTTCCATAAAGTACCCTGTGCAATTTAAAATAATAAACTTTTATGTACAATTTTTAAAGCCATCCAAAGGGAACATTGTAGCTAGGATTTTGGTAGCTCCTTTCCCATAAAAAGATCTAGACCCTGAACCCAGACTCTGTGGAAATAAATATTAATGGAGATTCTGGTGCTGAGCTAAACCTCATATTATCTTTTCAAACTATCCAGAGTGAAACCAAACACTGCAAAAATTTTTTCTCAGTGCTTTAACAAAGATCTGGATGAAGACTGAAACTTAATTAGAAATGTCTCCTTCACCCCTCATTTTGTACAGGAGACATGTTTTCTGTCCTGGTGGTCTGCTTTGGGATGGTATTAATTTTTCATAATATGTGCTTATAGGAACTTTGTCTCTTCCTATCAGCCTCTGCTTCTCATTAGTGCTGGGTATGAGGAGAATACTCAAGTTTTGAAATACTCCCTTGAGTCAGGGGTGTGCTCAGTCGTACAGTCATGTCTGACTCTTTGCAGCCCCATAACTGTAGCCCACCAGGCTCCTCTGTCCATGGGATTTCCCAGGCAAGAACACTGGAGTAGGGTGTCATTTCCTTCTCCATGGGATCTTCCTGACCCAGGGATCAAACCTGTGTCTCTTGCATCGGCCGGCAGATTCTTCACCACTAGTGTTTGATGCAGGAGGGGCAGACAGCTCTTTGCTGAAATGTAACAAATCTGTGCTTATGATTTAAAACAAGGGAAGTGCTCATTATTTCAAAACAAGTTTTGGGGGTTCACCAAGGCAGCTTTCTGATTTCTAGATGCCAGACTCACTAGACCCTCAGGACAAAGTTTTCTTCTACAAAGGCTGGAGCCCCTACAGGGAAGATGGCTTTATTGTGACCCAGAGTAAGGGGAGATTTTTGTAGGGTCAGGGTAAAACGACAGGGTGTTCTGGTGACAGGGTGGGGTTGGGAATGGCCTTTGGACTTCAGTTCTAGGACTTGTGGGTCATGGAATGCTTCTGTGATGGAAAGCCAAAAACATAACTCCAGCTTCCCTGAGTGACTGACCTGTTCCTCCTGATGGTTTCTTGGAACAAAATGCCAATGGGAGAGTGGCAGACGGAAAATCAGTTCTGGGCCGGAAATCAGAGGGATTCTCAAAGGGGATGGGAGAAAGAACGGCAAGTGTTGTTCATCCAGTTACAATTGTTAAAATAAGCATCCTAAATGTTATAAATAATCAAAAGAGTCAGTCTCTTTGGAGACACCATTGTCAAGTTTCAGAGCTGAACAAATCAACTTGGTCTTTGTCAGTTCAATAGATATGTATTTAATTTTAGTGACAATTTTTTTAAAGATATGTGTATTATATGGATTTTTTTCTAGTCTTCAATACTTTTTCTCCTTCTCGGATGAACAGGAAATCAAAAGACATTAAAATAAAAATTCACTTCCAAACCCCCTCAAAAACTAAGTGTACTTTTGTGTAAAAATTCTAATAGCTAAGTCTATCTGTTAATACAGATAGAAAAATATTAAAATCAAGATTACTTAATACTAAAATATCCCCTTATACCTTCTCAGCCTCCACCCCCTTTCACTTTACTTTATTGTCTTTATTTTAATAAGCACAAGAAGAAATAAGATGTAAAAGCAAGAAATCCTGGCTCCAGAGAGGCAATTGCGTTTCCAAGCACAAGAATTGATCATCTAGTCTTCCTCTTCATGCTGTTCAAACTCATATTGGTCTTTCTAATTTTAACACCAAAAGTCAGCCTAGAAAGAATGATTTTGTGCATATTTTCACAATATGTTAACAATTCCAACTGCGAGGAGTCAACCAGTTACAACATATATCATAGTCATCGAGACTGCAGTAAGAGGAGATAATTATGAATGGAAAAATATATATTATTTGAGTCTAATAGTAGCTCTGGATGATGAGACAAGGGCCTTGCTCATGAGAACACATGTTTGGTAATTGAGATCTCATTTTGAAGATTAATTGTTCAGTGACAGCTGTCTGAGACATACTCCTTGTCACTGACAGAAAATGGCTCCTCTGCGTCTGTCCTTCCAGAGTCCTCGGGTTTGGGCTGACAGTTGAGCAAAACCATTGAGGGCCCAGGGCCATGGTTTTGAAGGGGCCTTTGGTTAAGGATCTGCCTCAAATCAATATTCCTTCCCACCAGATTCTTAGGGCTAGAGCCCCCCAAAATGCCCAGTGTTCTAAAGTTGGTGGACAAGCTCATTTTAGGTGAGACAGATGTAGACTTCATTTTTATCTCTATGGAGTTACTTTCCTGGGTATTATTGAAAGTACAATTAGCGCATCCAAATGTTCCAATAATTTTAGAGGTAGGATTACTTAGAATGAGGCAAAATAATAAAAGTCAGTATGTTTGAAGTGAAAATGTTAGTCGCTCAGTTGTGTCCGACTCTTTATGACCCCATGGACTATTAGCCAGGCTCCTCTGTCCATGGGATTTTCCAAGCAAGAAAACTGGAGTGTGTAGCCATTCCCATATTCAGGGGATCTTCCCAACCTGTGCATGTTCAGTAGCTCAGTTGTGTACAACTCTGTGACCCCATGGACTGCAGCCCACCAGGCTCCTCTGTCCATGGAATTTTCCAGGCAAGAATACTGAAATGGCTGCTATGCTGACCCAGAATGTTTGTACAAGTTAGTTGCTCAGTTATGTCTGATTCTTTGCAACCCACTGGACTGTAGCTCATCAGGTTTCTCTGTCCATGAGATTCTAGAGACAAGAATACTGGAGTAGGTTGCCATACCCTCCTCCAGGGGATCTTCCTGACCAAGGAATTGAACGCACATCTCCTGTGTCTCTTGCATTGCAGGTTGATTCTTAACCTGCTGAGCCATCAGGGAAACCCCTAGTATGTTTCAGTTCAGTTCAGTTCAGTCACTCAGTTGTGTCCGACTATTTGCGACCCTATGAATCGCAGCACGCCAGGCCTCCCTGTCCATCACCAATTCCTGGAGTTTACTCAAACTCACGTCCATCAGGTCGGTGATGCCATCCAGCCATCTCATCCTCTGTCGTCCCCTTCTCCTCCTGCCCCCAATCCCTCCTAGCATCAGAGTCTTTTCCAATGAGTCAACTCTTCACATGAGGTGGCCAAAGTATTGGAGTTTCAGCTTTAGCACCAGTCCTTCCAAAGAACACCCAGGACTGATCTCCTTTAGAATGGACTGGCTGGATCTCCTTGCTAGTATGTTTAGGTGAATGTAAATAGCAATAAGTCAATCACAGGACTGGTATTACTTAAATGCTTCCCTGGTGACTCAGTGGTAAAAATCTGCCTGCAATGCAGGAGACTTGGGTTTAATCTCTGGGTCAGAAAGATCCCCTGAAGGGAGGAAATGGCCACCCACTCCCCGTATTCTTGCCTGGGAAATCCCATGGACAGAGAAATCTGGCAGGTTACAGTCCTGCTAAGTCACTTCAGTCATGTCCGACTATGTGTGAACCCATAGACAGCAGCCCACCAGGTCCCCTGTCCCTGGGATTCTCCAGGCAAGAACACTGGAGTGGACTGCCATTTCCTTCTCCAGTGCATGAAAGTGAAAAGTGAAAGTGAAATCAGTCGTGTCCGACTCTTAGCGACCCCATGGACTGCAGCCTACCAGGCTCCTCTGTCCACGGGATGTTTCAGGCAAAAGTACTGGAGTGGGGGTGCCACGGTCCGTAGGGTTGCTAAAGAGTTGGACATGACTGAGTGACTAAATAACAGCTACATTACTTAGACATGGCAGGAGACGTGAAGACAGTTGGAGAATGAGTTTTGGAAATGACTGCTGTGAAACTTTGTCTCTCCCCAGATAGATAAGACAGAAGTTCTGACTCCTCTTCCTGGGAAAGAAGGCTGGGATGTTGGGAGGTGTTTAGATTGCATGTGTCCAACACTCACATTGAATTCAGATATGTCAGTGTTCTCTAGTGGGCTTAAAAACAACACCAATTAGCCTTCCCAGGACTGTCAACACATTGTCCTCAAAATTACAATCCAGACTTCGATTTTGGCATTGAAATGGGAATAGCAGAAGCAAAACAATGTGTGCCTCTTTGAATTTTATGCCTTTAAGTCTCCCAAGCCCTGCTTCCAGGAATCTTACCCTCGCAGATCCAGAGACTCAACCAATCATAGAACCACTGAGACCTGCAGCAGCAGCAGCAGCAATGCCTAGGCTGTACAGGGTCAGGCCCCGCTAGCTCCTTAACAGGAAGTACCTCATCCCTGCCTCCCACTCCTGGGGCAGGATCATCAGTCCCAATATCTGATTTTCATTCTTCATTTGGCCGCATTGGGTCTTAGTTGTGGCACGTGGTATCTTTTGTTGTGTGCAGGCTTCTCTCCAGCTGTGGCCTGTGGGCTCAGTAGTTATGGGGTCAGGGCTTAGCTGCTCCACAGCATAGAGGATCTTAGTCCCCGACTAGGGATACACATGTCCCCTGCATTGGAAGGCAGATTCTTAACCAGTGGACCACAAAGGAAGTTCTAGTCCCATTTTAAAGATGCAGAAGCTGAGGTATAGAAAGCTCACCCCTTGTACATGGAAGAACCTAGATGTGAACCCAGATCCAGAACCTTCGCTGATAACCATCACAAGTGTTATAAATACCTCAAACTTTTGGTCACTCCATGCTTCCCCCTCATAAGGTGCTCTGAAATGTGAAATTCACAGTGAGGCCCAAGTCCAGACCTCCTGAGCCAGGCAGGAATGTGGAGCTTGCTGAGGCATCGCTTATGTAAACAATTATCTGTCCCATTTTCTGAAGGCTTTGTCCTTGGCTGATGAGCCATTTTCAAGAAAAGAATGCAGGTGCTGTCAATAATTAAGAGGGATGCTTGCAAGAAAGTGATAGGTAATTGTGTTCTTTCTTTTTATTTAAATTTCTGGTAAGTAAGAAATTTAATATTGTGGTAGCATGACAGAAAAATGTCTGACCACTGTCTCAACTTTATCAGGAAAATGAAACTCTTTAGTCATCCTTTTCTTCCTTTCTTGAAAAAAAAAACAAAACTTGATCTTCTCTCCCAAACTCCATCACTTCAGGATCAGATATGCCTATGCCTTTTGAGAAAACATGATTGAAGAGCATCTGCGCCTCATTTCTCAGCTTTCCTTGGCTTTTCCCAAAAGAGTGCCTGTTAGGAGGCACAGAGGTGATTTTTCAGCTCTGCTGTCAAATTGCCTATGAAAACGACTCTTCTTCTCAAGGTCAAATTAGTCTTTGAAGAATATTTGGGATCACTGAAGGAAAATTATTCTTAGGCATCCTAATGATAGGTAATAGAAAGAGAACTCCAATCCCCTTTTATAGTTATGAGAATGAATCAAATGTTAAAATTAGGTAATAAGAAAAATATGCGCTGTGTGGAGAGACACACAGTATTGGAAGTGGGTAGGTAGCAGGCTAGGAGTTAGTTCTGCTGTGGCACTGATGCTGGTCAATGCCAAGTTTCTGACATGCACATGGGAACCTGCTAGACCAAAGCCCTGGGTATATTTGCAGGTTACAATAAGTTTGTTGCCTTAGGTTGCAAGAAACCAATTGTGCTTACCAGGGGAACAAGACAAAAATCCATCTAGAAGCTCTTATCTCCTTCCCCCTCTCTGAACAAAGGCAAGAAAGGAAAACTTGAAAAAAAAAAAAAAATCAAACTGTTTGTGTAGGTAAAACAAACAGCCTAGGAGAGAGCTCCCTAAAGCCAATCAGTCAAGATTCACCTAGGTTTTGACATTGGAATTCTCTCCTGTTTTCTTCTTCCTTTTCTTCCATTATCTCTATGTCAGATCAGCACCAGCCAACGGCAAAATCAGACCTACCACCCTCACTTGGAGCCTGGGTTTTGTGGGGCAATCAGATGACTGGGCTTCAGTGAGGGGCACAGCCAAGTTCACGGCCCTCAGTGCTTCTTATCAGGGCAGCTGACTGACACCCTATAGGCCTGTCATTGAAAGCCCATTCCCAGAAGGAAATGGCAACCCACTCCTGTATTCTTATCTGGGAAATCCCATGGACAGAGAAGTCTGGAGGGCTACCGTCCATGGGGTCACAAAGAGTCAGACAAGACTTAGCAACCAAACAGTGACAACAACAGACTGAATCTTATGATGCCTTGTGGCAGAATGATTGTCACTAATACATCTGTTTATGAATAACTGTAGAGAAAGTCATAGGAAGAAGGGAGAAAATGTGACAGGATTCTGTACATTAAGATGCTTTTTAGCATCCAAAGTTAGAGATTTCTTTTTCATACAGAATTCCTGAAAATGTGACCCCCCCACCACCATGTGAGCACAATTTGACAAAGAAATAAAAGTATGGGAAGGAAAAAAAAAAGTCCATTCCCAAAACTCCCTGGCATTTGAACAATTGGGACTTTCTTTTTTTCTGTATGAAAAAGAAATTGCAGAAAGTTATCACTTTCACTGATGAGGGTCCAGGTTCAATTCCTGGTTGGGGAACTAAGATCCCTATACCCTCTGACATCTGCATTCTCAAGAATTCATGAACTAAGGACATTCATAGAGTCCACACAAGCCCATTGTCTATACTGCCTTTCTCATGTCCAGCACCAAAGAGTCGACCAAAGCCATCCATCCCGTTCAGTAATAACTGACCTTAACCCAGGCTTTTCCTGTGTGTCAGGCTCTGTGCTACCACCTTTGCTGAATTATGATTTTTCTTTTCTTAACAACAATGAAAACTCTCATTTTGCAGGTAAAGAAACCAAGGGAGAGAGAGGTTACCTTGCTATGAGGAATATGACTGGACCTGGTCTGAGACTCTGGCAGGGTAATAAACCCCAGAGCACACACTGTCAATCCTGGTTAATCCAAATCTACCTGAAGATGGGCTCCTGAGCAGGATACTGATGCCCACTGCTGTGCTGTACGAAGGACCCACCACAGTGGCAGAGTTGCCCTGCAAAACACAGTTTTTCTATTCACTAACTCCATGCAGATATGAGTGCCTCCCAGACCCTGCTCTGGATACTCAAGATATAGCTTAGTTAAAAAAAAAAAAAAAGTCTGTCAAGCCAAGAAACTTATGTTCTAGTGAGGGGTGAGAGACAGGCCAATGAGCAAAGAATACGGCCAGTGGTTAGTGATAAAGAAAATGAAGTCCAGTGGAGAGTGGTGGTGTTTCACACCAAGTGGTCAGGAAGGTCCTCTTCAGTGAGGAGATACTGAGTAAAGACCTGAAGGAAGTGAGAGAGGAAGTTACACAGATAACTGAGACTGGAGTGTTCCAAACGGTGGGTACAGTGAGCATCAAGCCTCTGAGCAGCAGCGTGCTTGGAGGAGCCTCACAGAAGGCTAGAACGGCTGGGGTCAGGAGAAGGTGGGACCGTCGGCCCTGTGACCACTGACTCACTAAAACGCACACCGAGCACCTCCTGTGAGCTATGAGGCCAAGGGAGAAACAACAAGGAGCAGTCCAGCCCTGAAGGAGGAAATACACCCACTTGTGACTCAGGACACAGAATCCCGGAAGAATTACTTGTGGGGAACAAGAGAGAATAGTGCAAAATGAGCCGAAGGAGGACACAAAGGAGTCAGGAGAGATTCCTGTGGCCTGGGAGCATCTGATGAAGGTATAGGAGGAAGCAGAAATGTTCTTTGACCTTGAAAGGTGACAGGATTCCTATAGGCTGAGAAAAAGGGGACCAGGTTTATTCAGCACAAGCACAGTGCCTGGCACACAGAAGATACTCCACGAACTGCATAAATTAATCAACAAACAGGGAAGCAATGGGACATAAAATTGGAAGGCTAACTGGGGTCAACTCTCTTGAAGAGAGCTGAAAGCCACCCTACCACATTCCATAGAGAATTAGGGCCCTTCTGTTCATTTCAGCCTTAAGAACAATTATTAATGTACTTTTAAGATTGCCATCTTATTTTTCTTTCCACAGGCAAGCATTTTTAATACATTGTCTAGGCTGCTAAAAAGGTATCAGCACATGAGTTTAAAGTTTTTCTTTCAGTGGCTTTGGCCCAACTGTCATTAACAAGACCAGTCTACAAAAACTTGTGATGAAGTTGTATGTTTCATAAAGAGATGAAGGCCAGGTAGGGCCCAGATCTTGTGAAGGAGAAACTCAAAAATTCACAGATAATTGCTTCCAGTAACCCCAGATTCTTGTTAATGTTAGAGTTGCATGCCAGTGTAGATTTAAAGTGCCGATGGGCCTGTTTCTTGGGAAATGGCAGCAGTATTTTACCATGATCTCTTATTGCAGCATAGCATTTGAAGGAGACTAGTAAATTACATCACACCGGCTGGGGGAAAAACCTTTGTTTTATTGTGGACAAAGTCTCAAGCTAGGTAGCTGTTCTACTTTCCCCTCCAGAATTAGGGCAGCATGTAAACTTCAGAAATGTATCATCCGCATCCAATTGTCGGGAGAATCAGTTTTGATGTGAAATTGCAATTTGGACTGAAGACCAATATCTTATATGCCATATTAAATAAAACATCAAATAAAGCTTAGAAGCAGTAGGAGAGAGAGAGAAAAAAAATTTTTGAAAAATTTAGCAGAGTCATAGATGCCAGTTAAACCCGAGACAGAAGCTCTCTTCCCAAGATACTGTACAATGGCCTATTGCTTCTAGAACAATGCAAAAACAACACAAGCAATTGAGCCACCATAGAGCTCAGAACCATTGTAGGAAAAAAGTGATTTGTTTATAGAATCAGCAGAACTGTCCAACAGCAGCAGCTGTGCTACAAGAGGTAATTCACAATCAACCATCACCTGGCACTGTTGCTGAATTTATTAAAAATTAAAATAAAATCAACTCCTCCTTTTGTCATCTTCTGAGAAAACAAGGCCAAGGTTCAGCATTTCAAGTTGAACTGAGGGATGATAAGTTGTCCTCAAAGAGGGACACCAACTCTCAGCTTTGTTCTTTCATTCCCCACAAGCTCACTGCCTCTCCGCTCTTCCTGGCAGTGCAATGTGCACCATACCAAAGGCTTTGGCGTGGGGTTGGATGAAAATGAGGTGAGGAGGTTTTCTGGCCTCTAATTTCTACACACCCTTTCATCTTAGCAGAAGACGGTACTTCTTTCACTCCGTTCTGCTCTCACTTACTGGGCTTCCTAGGTGGCTCAGTGGTAAAGAATCTTCCTGCCAATGCAGGAGACTTGGGATTCGTTCCCTGGGTTGGGAAGATCCCCTGGAGAAGGAAATGACAACCCACTCCAGCATTCCTGCCTGAAAATCCCATGGACAGAGAAGCCTGGCAGGCTACAGTCCATGGGGTGACAAAAGAGTCTGATATGACTTGCTGACTAAATAACAGCAAGCTCCTATTTCCACCATGGCAAGAGGGCACTTAGAAGAAAAGGTCTCAAACCCCCAAAAAGTTCAGCCTCCCTGGGAAAGATGAAGTGGCTCCTGTTTCTTTTTTGAAAACACACACACACACACACACACAAAGGCCAACAAATGAGCACCTTCCTGTACCTCCTCAGGCGATGACTCAAGCTCCAGACCCAAGAGAGACAAGTTTGATGAATTTTCAGGAGATTAGGGCAGGGACTGCTGTGATCAATTCCCCAGAACCGCACATCTTCAAGATGGAAAATAGGCGTGTTTCCTGTGCTCTGATGAGGACTTCATCTTCTCAAGTCCGGGAAGAGGAAGAAAAGCCTGACTGATCTTTCTGATGACGGCATTATTAAAACTTTCTGTCTCTCATCATTCCATTCCTTTCTCATTGTCTAGTGACCTTTTTTATTGGATGGTGAAGACAGAGCCTTGTTGCCTGAAACTTATGATCCATTGCCTCAATTTAGTATTCTATTTACTCAAAAACATATCTATTGCCCAGAACCTCTGGCAATATGTTGGAAATACAGATGGGAAAAATATGACTCTTATCGGCTCAAGTGCTTGGCTTAAAAATAGCCCCAAGTATTATCTAGCAGAAAATATCAGACAATGCACGCAATGTGTTGCATCCCAAGCAAAAATGTCAAAAAAGTGGGAAGCTGGCCAGGTATGAGGCTTCTGGGTTTTCCAAGGACACTGGTAAGGTCCAAATCATTGGGTACCAAACTGAAGTTTCAAATCTGCCTAAAAATATGGGTAAATCTTTATGTCCTAATTTTTCCCTCCTCAATGTAGTTGTCCCATTTGTAGATTTGCTTTGATGAATTACAGTAATGGTTCTGAATGGTACAAGTGTGCTTGCAACATATATTTATAGAAGGCTAATTTATTCATCAGATAATCTCCAGGGAAGAGGGTTTGACTGATGGTATAGGAACCTATGTATGGAAGAAAACAGCTTTTCTCCTTTCTTGTGGAAATAAACATGCATTTCCATTGCTGACATAGGGAGTTAGAAGTTCCAAATAGAGAAATGTATCTTAACAAGTCCAGTTCTTCATGACTGTCTGCCGTGGAATCTAAAACTTGGAAATGTGTGGTTTTCTAGTTAGTTCAGCTGAACTTCTGGTGACCTCAGAGAGAAAGGCAGTGGGTCGAGATCATCATAACATCTGGGTCTGAGGTGACTGTGATCTTCAGGGGCGGCCAATGAGGAAATGAAACCAAAGACTAAAACTCCTGGAGGTCGTCAAGCCTCTGTTTAACATCAGCTCTGACAAGCATGTCTCAGGTTCTCAAATGCCAGTGGTAGGAGGTACTACGAAAACAAAAGTTCATGGCTTTTATTCCTGCCCTCCTGGTGATTAGAGTGTTAGGGGAAAAAAAAAAAAAAACCTACTCAGGTTTTCATTGAGGTTTTATTTTTCCCTGAATGAAAATTTGGCAAAGAAGGAGAGGAGTTCTTTTCCAAAACTCTTCCAACTCTACAAAACCTATATGTACCACATTTTAAAAGTTTGGTCAACTGTCCAAATCATGTTAGGATTTGAGAAGCAAACACCAGTTGAGAAAAAAGAATAAAAAGGTCATTTTGGCAAAAAAAATAGTATTTCAGATCCAAGATCCAAAGTTCAAGAGCCAAATGAAATTTCTAAGAAGAAAGAAAGAAACTAGTTCTAAATATTAAGAGTTCTAAAAATAGTAGCAGAGAAAAAAATGGTGGCATGAAAAGTAATCACAGTCCAGGGTCTGCAGCAAACAGGCACTCCACTTAGAAAACGAGGGGATATCAGGACTGCTCTGCTGACCTGGAACTCTGCATCTAGATCCGAAGCTATCCCTGAGGATACTTCACCAGCAGGTAAGGACCCCGAATGAGAAAAACCTGAGACCAGAGACCCTCCTGGTCTTCCCACTGAGGTGGTAGCTAAATCTAAGTCTGACAAGTCCTTCAGAGAAAAAGAGCATGTGAGCCCAGGACTTCTTCACAGAGAAGGTGCATTTAAAGAGCTATATCAGAAAGTGAAGTTCAATTTCTCTGTCAGCATTGGGGCTGGTCCTGTGGCTCCTTTACCAGTGGAAGGCTATGGAAGTGATGATGAGCCCCCAAATCACAAAAATCTGGTTATCCCACTGGAGCAAGCATAGCAAGAGACTGCACACAGAAAGAGGTCTTGAGGCCAGGAAAGACGGGAGGCCCAGTCCTTCTAGCATCCCATCGGCCTTCATACAACTCCAGCCCCACATTATTGCAGCCACTTGCGAAGCTCAAGACCAGCAACAGAACTTCCAGGTTGAACCCACTCAATCCACAGAACTGTGAGATGTAATAAAATGGTTGACGTTTTAAGCAACTAGGTTTAGGTTTTTTTGTTACACAACAAAGGAAAACTGAAACACAAGGACATCTAAGCGTTTTTTTTTTTCATTCATTCTTATATTTGTCCATTTGACAAATACTTGCTGAGTACCTTAAACATACGAGGCACTCTTTTAGTTGCTGGGGAATCAGTGTATGTGAAAGTCACCCAGTTGCACCCAACTCTTGAGACCCCATGGACTGTATGTAGTCCATGGAATTCTCCAGGCTAAAATACTAGAGTGGGTAGCCTTTTCTTTCTCCATGGGGTCTTTCCAACCTAGGGATCGAAACCAGGTCTCCTCATTGTGGGTCGATTCTTTACCAGCTGAACCATAAGGGATGCCCAAGAATATTGGAGTGCGTAGCCTATCCCTTCTCCAGCAAATCTTTCTGACCCAGGAATCAAACTGAGGTCTCCTGCATTGCAGGCGGATTCTTTATCAATTGAGCTATCAGGGAAATCAGCAGGAACACAATATACCTGATTTCTGCTACCTTGGAGCCCCCAGCTCAGCATTGGAGTCCCTAGCTCAGCATCAGAGATAGCCATGGCCATCAACAATGAGGATGCTATGGAAGGAGCACAAAAATATCCAGCACCAAAAATGTAAAATTCATGATATTTGGCAGCTAATAAAAATTATCAGGTGTGTAAAGAACCAGGAAGAAACAACCTGTAAAGAGGAGGAAAGTCAATGATAGAAACGGACCAAGAAATGACATAGATGCTAGAATTAGCAGGCAAGGACATTAAAGCATTCATAACTACATTCCATGACAAGGAAAGACATGGCAGATACTTAAAAGATGCCAGTCACACTTCTAGAGGTGAAAACTACAAAGAGATGGAAAATACACCAGATAGTATTAACAGCGTATAAGACAATGCTAAATAAAACTGAACTTGAAGACACAGCGACTAAAAATGCCCAAAATAAAGCACAGAGAAAGAAGACTAAAAAGCAGACAAATAAACAAACAAGCTACAAAGCAGTGATCTGTGAGACAACATCAAGTCCTCTGGATAAGGAAGAAGGGACAGATAAAATATTTTTAAAGTAATAGTTTAAAAAATATTTTCATCAATTTTTCCCCAAATTTGATGAAGACAATAAATTCACAGACCAAACAACCTCAAAGAACCTCAAGCACAAGAAATACATATATAAACTATTCAAAGATACATCATAATCAGGCTGTTTAAAACAAGTGGGCTTCCCGGGTGGCTCAGACATTAAAAAATCTGCCTGCGATGAGGGAGACCTGGGTTTGATCCCTGAGTTGGGCAGATCCCCTGGCGAAGGGAATGGCTACCCACTCCAGTATTCTTGCCTGGGGAATCCCATGGACAGAGAAGCGTGGCTGGCTACAGTCCACGGGGTTGCAAAGAGTTGAACATGACTGAAAACTAACACTTAAAGCAAGTAACAAAAAACAAACTCTTACAATCAGACAGAGGAAAAAGGGTGCATTGTTTACCGAGGAATAAAGATAAGAATGACAAAAAATACCTTCTCAGAAGTAATGCAAGCCCAAAGATAGTGGTTAGATATCCCACATTGAAGGTTAGAAATGGTGGCAGTAAGGAGATACCCCTCGTCCAAGGAAAGGAGCAGTGGCTGTGCTTTGCTAGAGCAGCCGTGAAGAGATACCCCATGCCCAAGGTAAGAGAAACCCAAGTAAGATGGTAGGTGTTGTTGCAAGAGGGCATCAGAGGGCAGACACACTGAACCCATACTCACAGAAAACTAGTCAATCTAATCACACTAGGACCACAGCCTTGTTTAACTCAGTGAAACCAAGCCAGCACCGCGGGGCAACCCAAGACGGGCGGGTCATGGTGGAGAGGTCTGACAGAATGTGGTCCACTGGGGAAGGGAATGGCAAGCCACTTCAGTATTCTTGCCTTGAGAACCCCATGAACAGTATGAAAAGGCAAAATGATAGGATACAAAAAGAGGAACTCCCCAGGTCATTAGGTCTCCAATATGCTACTGGAGATCAATGGAGAAATAACTCCAGAAAGAATGAAAGGATGGAGCCAAAGCAAAAACAATACCCAGCTGTGGATGTGACTGGTGATAGAAGCAAGATCCGATGCTGTAAAAGCAATATTGCATAGGAACCTGGAATGTCAGGTCCATGAATCAAGGCAAATTGGAAGTGGTCAAACATGAGATGGCAAGGGTGAACGTTGACATTCTAGGAATCAGCGAACGAAAATGGACTGGAATGGGTGAATTTAACTCAGATGACCATTATATCTACTACTGTGGGCAGGAATCCCTCAGAAGAAATGGAGTAGCCATCATGGTCAACAAAAGAGTCCGAATGCAGTACTTGGATGCAATCTCAAAACGACATGATGATCTCTGTTTGTCTCCAAGGCAAACCATTCAATATCACAGTTATCCAAGTCTATGCCCCAAGCAGTAACGCTGAAGAAGCTGAAGTTGAACGGTTTTATGAAGACCTACAAGACTTTTAGAACTAACACCCAAAAAGATGTCCTTTTCAGTATAGGGGACTGGAATGCTAAAGTAGGAAGTCAAGAAACACCTGGAGTAACAGGCAAATCTGGCCTTGGAATGCAGAATGAAGCAGGGCAAAAACTAATAGAGTTTTGCCAAGAAAATGCACTGGCCATAGCAAACACGCTCTTCCAACAACACAAGAGAAGACTCTGCACATGGATATTACCAAATGGTCAACACTGAAATCAGATTGATTATATTCTTTCCAGCCAAAGATGGAGAAGCTCTATACAGTCAACAAAAAGAAGACCAGGAGCTGACTGTGGCTCAGATCATGAACTACTTATTAGCAAATTCAGACTTAAATTGAAGAAAGTAGGGAAAACCACTAGACCATTCAGGTATGACCTAAATCAAACCCCCTTATGATTATACAGTAGAAGTGAAAAATAGATTTAAGGGCCTAGATCTGATAGATAGAGTGCCTGATGAACTATGGAATGAGGTTCGTGACATTGTACAGGAGACAGGGATCAAGACCATCCCCATGGTAAAGAAGTGCAAAAAAGCAAAATGGCTGTCTGGGGAGGCCTTACAAATAGCTGTGAAAAGAAGAGAGGTGAAAAGCAAAGGAGAAAAGGAAAGATATAAGCATCTGAATGCAGAGTTCCAAAGAATAGCAAGAAGAGATAAGAAAGCCTTCTTCAGAGATTGATGCAAAGAAATAGAGGAAAAGAACAGAATGGGAAAGACTAGAGATCTCTTCAAGAAAAATCAGAGATACCAAGGGAACATTTCATGCAGATGGGCCCGATAAAGGACAGAAATGGTCTGGACCTAACAGAAGCAGAAGATATTAAGAAGAGGTGGCAAGAATACACGGAAGAACTGTACAAAAAGATCTTCACAACCCAGATAATCATGATGATGTGATCACTCATCTAGAGCCAGACATCTTGGAATGTGAAGTCAAGTGGGCCTTAGAAAGCATCACTATGAACAAAGCTAGTGGAGGTGATGGAATTCCAGTTGAGCTGTTTCAAATCCTGAAAGATGATGCTGTGAAAGTGCTGCACTCAATATGCCAGCAAATTTGTAAACTCAGCAGTGGCCACAGGACTGGAAAAGGTCAGTGTTCATTCCAATTCCAAAGAAAGACAATGCCAAAGAATGCTCCAACTACCACATAATTGCACTCATCTCACATGCTAGCAAAGTAATGCTCAAAATTCTCCAAGCCAGGCTTCAGCAATACGTGAATCGGGAACTCCCTGATGTTCAAGCTGGTTTTCGAAAAGGCAGAGGAACCAGAAATCAAATTGCCAACATCCACTGGATCATGGAAAAAGCAAGCGAGTTCCAGAAAAACATCTATTTCTGCTTTATTGACTATACCAAAGCCTTTGACCGTGTGGATCACAATAAACTGTGGGAAAATTCTGAAAGAGTTGAGAATACCAGACCACCTGACTTGCCTCTTGAGAAACCTGTATGCAGGTCAGGAAGCAACAGCTAGAACTGGACATGGAACAACAGACTGGTTCCAAATAGGAAAAGGAGTACATCAAGGCTGTATATTGTCACCCTGTTTATTTAACTTATATGCGGAGAACATCATGAGAAACGCTGGACTGGAAGAAACACAAGCTGGAATCAAGATTGCCGGAAGAAATATCAACAACCTCAGATATGCAGATGACACCACCCTTATGGCAGAAAGTGAAGAGGAACTAAAAAGCCTCTTGATGAAAGTGAAAGAGGAAAGCAAAAAGTTGGCTTAAAGCTCAACATTCAGAAAACGAAGATCATGGCATCTGGTCCCATCACTTCATGGCAAATAGATGGGGAAACAGTGTTAGACTTTATTTTTGGGGTTCCAAAATCACTGCAGATTGTGACTGCAGCCATGAAATTAAAAGAGGCTTACTCCTTGGAAGAAAAGTTATGACCAACCTAGATAGTATATTCAAAAGCAGAGACATTACTTTGCCAACAAAGGTCCGTCTAGTCAAGGCTATGGTTTTTCCAGTAGTCATGTATGGATGTGAGAGCTGGACTGTGAAGAAGGCTGAGCGCCGAAGAACTGATGCTTTTGAACTGTGTTGTTGGAGGAGACTCTTGAGAGCCCCTTGGACTGCAAGGAGATCCAACCAGTCCATTCTGAAGGAGATCAACCCTGGGATTTCTTTGGAAGGAATGATGCTAAAGCTGAAACTCCAGTACTTTGGCCACCTCATGTGAAGAGTTGACTCACTGGAAAAGACTCTGATGCTGGGAAGGATTGGGGGCAGGAGGAGAAGGAGACGACCGAGGATGAGATGGCTGGATGGCATCATGGGCTTGATGGACATGAGTCTGAGTGAACTCGGAGAGACAGTGATGGACAGGGAGGTCTGGCGTGCTGCGATTCATGGGGTCGCAAAGAGTCGGACACGACTGAGCGACTGAACTGAACTGATTGTTAAAAGGCTTTTTGTTTGTTTGGTTTGGAGCATCTTTTGAAGGGAAGGATTTGGGCTCTCAACCTAGAATGCTGCAGCCAGCAAATGTATATTCCAAAAATGAAGATGAGAAGTTAAGTCAGCTTGTCATCTGACTGGCTTCACAACTGTTTTCTACTTTTGAAGTTGAGGAAATCAGCTTGCAAAGGCAACTCTCAGTTCTCCTCAGGTTGATCTATAGCTTTCACACAATGTATTCCCAATAAAAATTTCAGCATGTATTTATTTATTTATTTTGGTCACGAATTGACTAGCTATTTCTAAAATTTATATGGAATAGGAAGGAACCTAGAAAAGCCAAAGCAAATATGAACAAAAGAACACATTTGGAGAGCTTGCACTAAATGGTTTCATGACCTTGTAAAGGTACAGTGATTCCAACAGTATGGCATTGGTATAAGGTAAATATATAGATCATCGTAACAGGTTAGCATCCACAAATAGGCCTCCTTTGGTCTTTTTGATTATACAAAAGATATGAAAACAATTCAATGAAAATTTACAATATTTTAAGCCAATGGTGCTGGAATAGCTGATTAGCCAAATAAATAAATAATTAAATAAAGCCAAAAACAGCAATTAGATTGAAAGAAGAAAAAGTCCCTCAACCCTTACCTCATATAATACACAAAAATTAACTCAATGGATCATACACCTAAATGTAAATATTCAAACTATAAAATTTTTAGAGGAAAATGTAGGGGAAAAATTCTAAGCAATCTTACATTTCCCAAACATTTTATTAAACAGGACATAAAAAGCATAAACTACAAAAGAAACAAACTCAATAAATTGGGCTTTATCACATCTAAGTTGTATTTAAAAGGCACTATTATGAATATAAAAATGCAAACCACAGCATGGGAAATAATATTTGTAAAACATACACCTTATAAAGGACTTGTCGTTAGATTACATAAAAAAAAACTCTTACAATACAATAATAAGAATACTAGCAGGTTACTTTATCAGTTACTTCTACAGATGGCAAATAAGATCATGAAAAAGGGCTCAACACTATTAGTTATTAGGAAACATAAATTAAAACCACACTGATATACTATTATATATTAACTGGAATAAATAAAATTACAAAGCCTGACAAAAGCTAGTACTGGCCAGGATGGGAAGCAACTGGGACTCTCATATGCTGCTTTGGGAAATGTGAAATAGTACAACCACTTTGGGGAATAGTTTGACAGTTTTTTAAAAATTTAATCGTGCAGCTACTATGCGGGCCAGTCACTCCACAGCTCGGTATTTATTCAAGAGAAATATAAGCATGTGTTTACATATGGACCTGTTTGAAATCAATGTTTATTGCAGCTTTTTTTTGATAGCTCTAAACTGGAACTAAACCAAATATCCATCAAACAGTAATATAGCTCTAAAAGGAATACAATCATTAATAAAAACAAACTGTCGATGCACACAGCATAGATGATCTCAAAATAGTTATGCTGAGCAAAAGGGACAGAAAATCAAGAATGCATCCTGCGTGAGTCTACTCATATTGAATTCTTGAGAATCCCCATATACCACCCTACATTCAGTCCATAGCACCTCTTTGCACAATCACATGCAATATGTAAAAACATTCAAATGCACCTACCCCTTAATCTGGCAACTCTACAAATATGAATTCAGTTTATGAACAGCCTAACTTAAAAATGAGAAAAGGTCTTGAATAGCTACTTATCCAAAAGGATATGCAGACAGCCAATTTACAAACCAAAACAGACACAGAAAATAACAAGCGTTGGCAAGGATGTGGAGAAATTAGAACCTTTGTTCATTGCTGATGAGAATGTAAAATGGAACAGTCGTTGGAAAATAGTATGGCAGGTCCTCAGAAAACTAAACATAGAGTTACTGTATCATCCAGCAATTTCATTTCTGGGTAGATACCTAAAAGAAAGAAAAGCAAGGACTCAAACAGACATTTGCTTACTCATGTTCGTGGCATCATTATTCACAATAGCCAAAAGGGAGAAACATTTACTGATAGATGAATGGGTAAATAAATGTGGTATATACACAATATGGAACATTGTTGTTGTTCAGTTGCCAAGTTGTGTCCGACTCTTCACGAACCCATGGACTGCAGGACGCCAGGCTCCCCTGTCTCTCACCATCTCCCAGAGTCTGGAATATTATTCAGCCTTATAAAGGAAGGGAATTCTGATGCATGTTATGATATAGATGAGCCTTGAGGACATTATGTTAAGTGACATGGGCCTGTCACAAAAGGACAAATACTGTCTGATTCCACTTATATGAGGTATCTAGAGTAGTTAAATTTCTAGAGACAAAAAGTAGAATGGTGGCTGCCAGAGGATGGGAGAAGGCAGAGGGTGTGGGGTGGTAGGCCTGGGGCAGTGAAAAGGAAATTATTGTTTAATAGGTGTAGAATTTTCATCTTAAAAGATTAAAAATTCTGGAGATGGATGGTGGTGATATTTGCACAACAATGTGAATGTACTTAATACCACTGAATATTGTACATTTAAAAATTTTATTTAATGCATATTTTATCATAATAAAAAGAAAATATGTTTACATGAGATATTCCCTGCAATGCTGTGTGTAATAGCAAAATACCAGAAGCAACCTAAGTGTTGGTGAATTGGAAGCTGGTACAAAAATAAAACAGCACATTTAAGAAAATGTAGCTGTTAAAAACAATTAGCTGGCTGTCTATGTATCAATAGAAAATTATTTCCAAACCTTCCTTGTAACAGGGAAAAAGCAAGATAATAGTATCTGCTCCCACCTAATTACATACATTAAAAGGGGGGGTAATTGGGATTTTACACACAAACTCAGGCACATACCTAGTTGCATGTGGATACAGTATCTAGAAGGATGCATATGGAATTCATACCAGTTACTTCTGGGAAGAGTGAGAGAGATGCTTTATCATTTTCTGAAGTTTTACCATGAGCAAGTGTAGTTTTTTCATTTAAAGAGAATTAATTAAAGATATTGTCACCTGTACACTAGATTTCATCCTTTTACAGCTCCTGAGAAACTTCCCTCCCACTCTTAGCACCTCCTTCTAGTAAATTCCCAGCTTGCTCCTCACCAGCTTCTTGCCATCTGCCCTCAGAATAACACCATCCCTACAAAAAGCCTCTGCTCAGACCTGCTGCCTCCTCTAGAGATGGGTTTTCTATCTTCCTCTCACTGATAAGCCTCCTGAAGTGGTGGTGACGGCAGCTGTCTCCACTTCCTGGCCTGCCAATCTCCCCTCAGTCTTCTGCGATCTGCCTTCTGCTCTCTTGATCTCCCTCGGATTGCTGACTCTACTCAGCTCAGTTCAGTTCAGTCACTCAGTCGTGTCTGACTCTTTGCGACCCCATGGACTGCAGCATGCCAGGCTTCCCTGTCCATCACCAACTCCCAAAGCTTGCTCATACTCATGTCCATCGAGTCAGTGATGCCATCCAACCATCTCATCCTCTGTCATCCCCTTCTCCTCCTGCCTTCAATCTTTCCCAGCATCAGGGTCTTTTCCAGAGAGTCCGCACTACACATCAGATGGCCAAAGTATTGGAGCTTCAGCTTCAGCATCAGTCCTTCCAATGAATATTCAGGAGTGATTCCTTTAGGATTGACTGGTTTGATCTCCTTGCAATCCAAGGGACTCTCAAGAGTCTTCTCCAACACCACAGTTCAAAAGTATCAATTCTGTGACTGTCTCTCCTAGCCTCTGGTAACAGCTGCCTTCTTGCCAAACCCCAAAGCTCTGCTTGGGGCACCCTTTCCTCATTGACTTCTTGGCAGCAATTGGGAATGACCACTTCCCTGTTTCCAAATCTATCTTCTTTCATTGAATCATATATCCTATGAGTCTTGGAGCTGCTTGAGTTCTTTGCACATAGTAGGTTATCAATGAATATTGGCTAAGTAAACCAAGCCCCCTTCCCCGTCCTACTTAACCACCTGTTCCATTTCTGCAGAATGTCTCTCACTGTGGCTTTGCCCTTCTGCCCTTGTCTATGTCAAGACATCTGCACATCTTTCGCCTAATGCAACCAACGATGTGCCAGACCCACACATTGGTCCCTCTACAACTCTACCTCCAGTGCTTTGTAGAAGCCATTCCTTGGATGGCTCTCCATCTACTTATGGGAAGAGCAGGTCTGAATTTATCAGGCCAACAACTTCTCCACTTTTCAGGAACTTTGCATTGCTAATTATCATCTGTTTATCCAGCCAGCAATCTGACCAGCTCTGTCTGTAAATGTTGCTGTCTCTTCCTTACCCACTCACCTCATTCCTGCTTCCCTGATACAAGCCTCAGAGGCTCCTTAGACCCAGTGCCTTGCCCAGACCTCCAACTGGCCTCCCTGTCACCTATCTCTTTCCCTACCAGAACATCCTTCATACAGCCACCAGATTAATATTTTTAAAGTTTTTTCCTCAACCACAACTAGACATTAAGGTACTCACTTTAAAATGGTTCATTTTATGCTATTAATATGTAAATTCCATTTCAATTTTTAAAGACTCAATTACTGAAGCTGTTGTACCATTTTACTAGCTCCTTCATTAATTACTGAGTTAAATAAAAATTTCAACAAGTGTTTATTTTTAAAAATTCAGTGATTATGCCCTCAAGAATCTGCCTGCAATGTGGGAGACCTGGGTTTGATCCCTGGGTGGGGGAAGATCCCCTGGAGAAGGGAATGGCTACCCACTCCAGTATTCTTGCCTGGACAATTCCATGGACAGAGGAGCCTGGTGGGCTAGGATCCATGGAGTTGCAAAGAGTTAGACAGCACTGAGCAACTAACACTTTCACTTTACTGCACCCTCATGTAACCTGCTTAAATACCATAAATGATCCCCTGATGCCCTTATGAAAAAGCCAGATTCTTCAGCATGGTATTGGGTATCCTAGGATGTCCATTAGAACTTTCTGCAGTGATGGAAATGGATATTCTATAATTGCACTGTCCAATACAGTAGCCACTAGACCTATGTGATTGTTGAGCACTTGCAATGTGACTACTGCAAACATGGGACTTCATTTTTAATGTATTTCATTTAAATTAATTTAGACTTGAAAATAAATAGCCACACGTGGCTACAGACAAGCACAGTGGACAACACATTCCTAGACCATCTGTTGGACAATGGTCTTTCCATCCTACCATTTCTTCTGCATGTCCCCAGCATGAACCTTTTTAACCAGCTAGGCTGGTCTCTTTTGAATGGGATATGTCACTGAAGATATTCATCCTTTGCTCTGATTGCCCTTCCTATGCTCCTGTACTTACCAAAGCCAACCCATCAATCCAGCTCCATTCTCTGTCATTGCACTTTCTCCTAGAAGTTTTATTATTGGTCCGGTCAGTGGTACTCTCCCCCTGGCTAAGTTCCCAGAAGACAACCTGGAGTGCTCACTCTGGTGTTCAGTGAAACTCTGCCCTTGAAGAAGTGGTGTCCTCTGGGTTCATCTAGACTTCCTCTTCCCTTCTAGATTATGAACTCATGATTAAAACACTTTGTCCCACTGCCTTTTCCCCACCTCCAGCGCTACCGATGCCTGACTCATAATCCACAATGAGTATGGTTTAGGGGACAGCAGTGCTGTGAGCAGATGACCACGGTGAGACCATATGCTCACACTTCCATTCACACCGACCACGACGACGTGCAAATGAGCGTGAAATGTTAAGATGAGGACTCTCCTGAGCTTCTATATCTAGGAAAAAAAATGGTGAGTAGTGTCCCATATGGTCTTCATGGTTCTGTCTAACAGGAGATTTCCTTTTCAGTTTAACCCCCAAATGTTGCTTAACATATCCCACCAATCATGGCCTTGCACCACATGTAAAGAAAACTGCAACCCAAGAGGACTGAGATTTGTGCATTAAGCCAAGAAAGTGAGAAGCTGGACTTAGGTGACTGAGAAAAGCAGGGAGCAGCATTTGGGTGGGTGTTGGGAAGAAAACACTGTCTCGTGTGCAATGGAATTGATAGGTCTGTGCTTAAATGTGAGCAAGTCCAAAGGCACAGACTGAGAGACAGATCTTAGTGTGAGGAAGAAAAAATCTGAGTGCTAAGTAGGGAAACATAAGGAGAGGGTGACACAGAAAGAGAAAATCTGATAATTTGGACAATGCCTGAAAAGCCATATCAGGGTTTGACCGTGAAGTCTCTCTTCTTTTTACCCACTTTTACTGAAAGATTTACTAGTCCTTTAGTTAAAAAGAGAGAGAGAGAGAAGAAGAAAGGAAGCAGAACCTCACAAAATAATAACTACTATTACTTCTCCTAGAACGGAGAAGAGGAAAAACATTAAGAAGTAAACAGCCTAGTTGACTGTGATAAAATGTATGCAGTTTTCCCTCACACTGGGTTTTCAGTTGTTCTCAACTAATTTGTTGGCTGTCTTTATAAAGTCCCTGAGTGAAAGAACATTTCGACATGCCCTTACAGATAAGTATCTTAACTGAGCAGACCCTGCCTGACTTTGCAGTCAAAATTATAGTGCCCAGAGCAGATAAAAGCATGGAAGCAGTCAATTCCCGTGCAGAACTGGGTCTTAACAAAGCTTATTTCTCTTGGGGTCAGTGTAACTCAAAGGCTCAGAAGAGAGTGGTCCTGGAGGATAATGAGTTGGTCTTGTGTCTGAGATGTCAGTAAACAGCTGAGCTGTAGCCACTTTGCATGACTTTTCTGAGGATTAGAGAAAATGCATGTAACTGCTTGGAGCATAATAAAAGCTTAATAAATGGTGGAGATGACAATGACAAGGAAGTTTCCCAGGACTCGGCAATGGAGTAGAAAGGGTCTTTTTGGCCTACGGCTCTAAAGAAGTGGGCCCTGTCTTTGAGGGGTTTGCCAAGCCAGCCTTGTGGACACTGGGCCACGGTCTTGGGGGCAGAGGCCAAGCCATGGAGAAGAAATGCAGAGGAGACGGATCCTCCTCCCACCCAGGGACTGGGAGCAGGTGATGCTGCAGATGGAGACATGAGGCCAGATCAGGCTTGCCGTGCAGTCACAGACCACGCAAACAATGAAAAAGTTAATTCGAAGAAATATAGGTATTGTGAAAAATATCATGACCCCTCGGGGAGGGCTCTTGTTTTAGAGACATAAACACATGTACTCTGATCATCCCAGAATGATCATTCCCAGCACCCCTTTCCACGTCCAAAAGATGGAATACATTTCCTCTTGTTGGGCTATTGATTTTGGAGGACAGTGTCACAGAGGGACTTCCTGATTCTTCCTGATTGGAACTTAAGTGACCAAAAATGTGGTATAAAATATTCGAGTTTGAAAGGAAGAATGTCAAGTCTCAGCTTAATGTACGAGGTTGGGCATTTGTAGATGCAAACAACAGCAGGGAACGATGGGAGTCACCTGGAAACTAGCCTCCGCTTTCCCTTGGACCATCCGAGTCCTGAAAGCCCCTGACCTGCGACCTGACACACACAGTACCTGCTGATGTTGCTTGTAACAGAAATCCACACTCGATCCTTTTACTGTTCTGAAAAAGAAAGAGCTACCATCAGGGTTACCAGCCTCTGAGCCAAGGACCCCATTTAATCCTGTCAATTACCCTGTGAAGTAGTAGCTGCCCTTGTCCTCATCTTCAGAAATGATCTCAGGGAGGATAAACCATCTGCTCAAAGCCCACAGCTGCTAAATGGTAAAGCCAGGCTGACTGGCATGGAAGACCCTCCTTGTCCCACCGTACTGTGCTGTGTTTTGAGTGTCTCTGAGAAATGTTGCCATATGCCCCAGTTCCTCTGATCACCCCAGATGGAATGGCTGCACCCTGACCCTGACATGTCCCTAAGCTGCTGGGAAGTTGACTCAGGGAAGGGCGTTTGGGAGGGGGAAGGGCAATGTCCTGCCTCAGTTTCTCTGCCTCTGGAGATGTGGATGCTCCCAGCCCAGCTTACAGGTTCCTCTCTCCTTGACATTATCGCATCTGCTCTGTCGTGTCTCCTCTGGGAACCTTTCTTAGAAATTCCAGTCCCCATCCCCCATTCATTTTTTCCTAGTAATTCAGTACAGGGTCATAGTGCCCACTTCCTGGGCTGACTTGGCACACTTCTCCTTAAACAATCACGTGGCTGTTCCCAAACAGCTGGCAGGCAAGAGAGAGTGAGCACAGCTTGTTAACTTTGACTTGAGCTGCCCGTTATGGTACTACCAGCCACACATGGCTATTGAACTAGAGACTCGGCCAGGCTGGAACTGAGATGTACTGTGTCAGGTAAACAGGATTTCCCAGCCTTAGCACTGAAAACAATTCTTTTAATAATTTGTTTATATTTATTCCATGTTGAAATAACATTTTGAATATCTTATATTAAATAAAGCATACTAAAATAATTTCACCTTTTCTTCTTTTACTTTTTTCATGTAGCTATTTAAAAATGTATTATTTCATATGTAGCTCATGTTATTTTTCAGCTGGCCAGCTCTGACTTAGGCCACCTCTTCTCTTGGGAGTTCAAGGGCACAGACTGCCAGATGACAGATCCCTAGAACCAGAAAGATGTCCAAAAGTGCCCTCCAAGGACAGCCTCCAGGTACACTTGACTTAGCTATTTCCCAGTCAGCACACAGGAGCAGAGGGGAGCCAGGGGCAGGGCAGCATTGAGTTAAAATCCAGAAAAATCCACAGGAGAGTCTCAAGAACTTTGCCTCTAAAGGAATTTTAAATAATGAACAGGGGAAATAAAAACTCAATTTGCAAAAATAAAAAAGAGAGAGAGAGAGAAAGACAAATTAAACTAAATTGAAAAAAAAAAAAACAACTTTGCAGGGCATCAAACACCAGAAGAGAATTTGTGAAAACATATTATTTTAGTTTCAGGGGTTTACCAGATAGATTGATTTGGTGATCAGGGGCTCCGAAAGCTATTTTCTCAGCTTCAGCAAAAGTTAACCACCTCAGAATGCCTCAGTATTTAGCTCTGCAACTGACAGCAAACATGTCAGGGAAAAAGCAAGATAAATGAATGAACACACTGGATCAGAGCCCCTAGCAATCTGTACTGCTTCATCCCCCACGGCCCTGATTAACACCGAGGCCAGTTTAGAAATCTCACATTGTTTTTCTGGGAGCAGGACGGCAGCCAAAGTTCAGTGACGTGGAACCTGCTGTCAGCAGCCCCACAAACCAACAGGAAAGTTTTAATTGGGTTTTTAGCCAGGAAGACAAAAGGGGAAAGGGAGAGCTTCTTTTGCCTTTTTGGTTTTTTTTTTTTTTCTCCTGTAAGCTACTTCCAACCCCTAGGTCCCAACCCCCCAAACACACAGGCTCCCAACATTCCCTTCTTTTGCTCTGGGCAGAAAGCATAGCAAAATCGTGTATTTATGTTCCTCACCGTGAGACCCAGCAAATGACACACCTTATAAACATTTGTTCTTGCAGAGAAAAAGGAGAAACCTAATTTCTTTCGTGACACTTGTACAACCCCACTGAGTTTGGATATTTTTTGAGATGAGAAATAAAAGCTCTGTCTTTAAAGGCTGCTTTGTTCTCGCCTTTTCTTAAAATAAAGGTGTTCTTGAAAAACACATCTAGAAAACACTCACAGATTCCAGGTACTGCTCTTGTTCTCCCATCCCTCCCCCTGCCCAGCCTCTCTGGGTAAATTCTAATTTCCCGTCAGATCCCAAACCACAGATATATAATATTGCTCTTCTAGCCGTCAGGGAGAAGGAACTGCCTTTTATTAAAGGCTGATCAAGCAGAGTGACAGGTTGGAAGTTCTGGATGGGATTCACAAGTCTGAGTGTGTCTCGGGTTTTGTTGTTCTATCCGCCCAGGACAGTGGTCATTCCGACCTCTGTCTGACCTTAAGATTATATCCGATCAAAATTGTCTCCGCTTATTCCTCCATCAGTCAACAGACTGACGTAGAGCGAGGACTGTATGCTCTGCTTCTAAAAGACACTGAACAAGCCAGCCAAGTTCCTGAGGTTTGCCGGGGTATGAAGAGCATGCAGGCTGGTTCTCAGTGGTTGAACTTGAACTCCAAGGACTTCTGGCTTAGCATGGTGCAAAGAATGATGAGACTTTAATCATATGTGATGCTGATGTGCAAAACATATAAATGCTCCCTCTTCCATTAGCCCATGGGTGGGCTTTAAGCTCTTGTTGAGAATCAAAATACACTTACAGAGTAATACATTCGAGAGACAGGAAAATGAAATGGTCATGTATACAACTGTTTAGAACCAGACAGAACTGGGGTCAAATCTAAGCTCCTTCAATTACTGCCCATGTGACCCTGAGTCATTTATTAACCTTTCTGAGCCTTACTGTCCTTCCTGTAAAATGAAAATAATAGCTCTTCTGACTGTGGCTCTGAGGCAATGATGTCCAGCAGAAATATACTGAGAGCCACAGACATAAGCCATTGACACAATTCAAATTTTCTAGTAGCTACTTAAAAATAAATAAAAAGAAAACAGGTAGAATTAATTTTAACTAGAGTGGACAGACTGAGTGACTGAACTGAACTGAACTGATATTTTATTTAGCCTAGTAGATCTGAAATAGTAGCTTTTCAACATATAATCAATATGAAATAATAATGCCTTACTCTTTGTTTTTTTTGGGGGAGGGCGCTGCTGCTCTGCGTCTTAGTTGCATCAAGGGGGATCCAGTTCCCTAAGTGGGGATTGAACCCAGGTTCCCTGTATGGGGAGCTCGGAGTCGTAAGCACTGGACTACCACGTAAGTCCCAATATAAAATATTATTGATGTAATTAATGAGATGTTTTACAATCTTGTCACACTATGTCTATTAAATTCAGTGTGCATTTTACACCTACAGCTCATTCAGCTCAGGCTGGTTATGGTTACTTTTCAAGAGCTCAGTAGTCATACGTGCAGGACAGTGGGGCTCTGGGAGTTAAATGAGATAAGTCAACCCAAGTCCAGACTTGTAGAGAGAAGTCAATAAAGGCTGGTCCCTATGACTGGGCTTCCCAGGTGGCTCAGTGAAAAGAATCTGCCTACCAGTGGAGGAGATATAAGAGACGTGGGTTCAATCCCTGGGTCAGGAAGATCTCCTAGAGTAGGAAATAGCAGCCCACTCCAGTATTCTTACCTGGAAAATTCCATGGACAGAGGAGGACAGCTGGAGGGCTATAGTCTATGGGGTCACAAAGAGTTGGAAGGACTGAGCACACAAGCAAATGAATGTCATTAATATGACTACTCTGGGAATGCGATCAGGGGAGTCAACTGTCTTCCTTTGTGATTCTGGCTAGACTGGGACAAGATGAAGCACATCCATTCTCATGTCGACTCATAGGACTTGAAAGGCTCCCCTAATGACTATAAAGAAAGCTGAGCACCCAAGAATTGATGCTTTTGAATTGTGGTGTTGGAGAAGACTCTTGACAGTTCCTTGAATTTCAAGAAGATCCAACCAGTCCATCCTAAAGGAGATTAGTCTTGAGTGTTCATTGGAAGGACTGATGTTGAAGCTGAAACTCCAATACTTTGGCAACCTGATGTGGAGAGCTGACTCATTTGAAACAACTGATGCTGGGAAAGATTGAGGGCAGGAGGAGAAGGGGACAACAAAGGATCAGATGGTTGGATGGCATCACCGACTCAATGGACATGAGTTTGGGTAAACTCCAGGAGTTGGTGATGGACAGGGAGGCCTGGAGTGCTACGGTTCATGGGGTTGCAAAGAGTTGGACACGACTGAGCTACTGAACTGAATGTGCTTAGCCCCGAGCTGGGTCTTAGAGGGCAAAGCATATCCGAGCCAGGAAAATTTGCCATCCGTGCCTGAAAGGAACTTTCAGACTAATGGATGATAGAGTTAAAGAACCATGGAAATTTCTATTAAAGAAGAAAAAATAAAGCTAGAGAAGCGAAGGGACTTCTTTAAGAGAGGAAAGAGAGCTTAAGGCCAGTGATCTTTACATGTAAATCAATCAACCTCTAATTAAGCCCTTGGTTAAAAGCAGAGGGATACGACTTCACAGGTGGTCCAGGGGTTAAGACTCCACACTCCCAATGCAGGGGCACTGGGTTCAATCCCAGGTTGGGGAATTAGATCCCATTTGCCACAGCTAAAGATCTCACATGCTACAACTAAGACTCAGTTCTTCCAAATAAATAAATATTTCGAAAAAAAAAAAAAAAAGCAGAGGGCCGTAGCCAGTAGAAGGTGGGTTCCTCCAAGCCTGCAGGACTCCAGGCGTCTTTAGCTCAAAGGCTTCTGGGGAGAGGCTGGGAAAGGCTACTAGAGTTGGGGCCCCCAGGATTCCTCTCTTTTCACCACGACTCACCCATGGTAGGTTGTGTCCTTGACAGTGTCGATGAAGGACCATTGACTTCAGCAGCTACCCCAGATAAAATATATTTCCCTCAACAGGATAAGCCCTCTCGACAAATGTGACAGCCCATTTATCAACCCTAAGGCTCACCACATTAATGGGAGCTCTGGCTTTAGCACAGGTCTATGGGTGAAATGTTTTGGGTCAGCGAGACCCTCCAATGCCACTGCATGGTCTGCTACTGTGAGCAGCCCTGGTAGGGCATCAGGCAGGGCATTCATATGGCTCCATATCTGCAGCTTAAGCTTCACTTCTTTTAGGGGTGGGTGGTTTCTTGAATTTATTCAAGTTCTGAATGAACAATAGTGCTTCACCAGCAATCAACCTCAAAGACCAGGAGAAGGTGAAAGAGCCAAATGCTCAAATCAAGCAAAGCAACCAAGTTAAACTCGTTAAACAATGTGCAAGTTTGCCACGCAGTATCAAAGGGCCATCTGCCCAGCCAGCAGCCCTGACAACCAGTCAGGGACCTCTTATCTGAGGGTGGGTGAATTGTTAAAGGCTGACTCTCTAGTCCTGTTGTAGCCACGCGTTCCGGGAAACAAACTCAGAAGGACAGTGCAGATAGTGGAGTGCGGTTTATTACACCGGTGGGCCCAAGGCAGAGTCTTCTCATAGCCAAGGACCCCAATCGGTTTTTGTGAAAACCTTATATACCCTAAGCATACGTGCCTAAACCACCTCCCCAAATTCCCTGAAACTAGTCTTAATAACGGAGAAGGCAATGGTAGCCCACTCCAGTACTCTTGCCTGGAAAATCCCACGGACAGAGGAGTCTGGTGGGCTACAGTCCATGGGTCGCTAAGAGTCGGACACGACTTCACTTTCACTTTCACTTTTCACTTTCATGCATTGGAGAAGGAAATGGCAACCCACTCCGGTATTCTTGCCTGGGGAATCTCAGGGACGGGGGAGCCTGGTGGGCTGCCATTTATGGTGTCGCACAGAGTCGGACACGACTGAAGTGACTTAGCAGCAGCAGCAGTCTGAACAAAGGAAAAAGAAAGATACAATCAAAGTTAACCAGTGGTTCATATGCCTTCTAGGTAGTTAATAGTGGACAATTATCAATAGCTTGTGGTAATACCCCAAGAAGCTTAATTCTATGATTCTGTTTGGTTACACAGATAATTAGGGCTTTTAGGTGATGGAGAGCCCTGGGGTTCTTCCTTCCCGGGGCCTGGTTTTCCAGTTGGTATGTTATTGCCATAGATACTGGGCATATAGCTCAAAGTCCACAGTCCGGCCCAAGATGGAGTCCTGCTTTCAAGATAGAGCCTGTTCTGTTTCCTCCTTCAGTCCATTCCCAGAGGCTCAGGGGAAACCAGATGCCTGGGGAGGGCTCCTCCAAAGGCCATTAGAGCCATTTACCACTTCAGAGAGGATGTCCAGCCTGCCCTGCTCAGCCATCCTTGCCCCTTTCCCTCCCTGGTGGCTCAGTGGTAAAGAATCTGCCTGCCAAGCAGGAGATGTGGGTTCTATCCCTGGGTTGGGACAATCTCCTGGAGAAGGAAATGGCAACCCACTCCAGTATTCCTACCTGGGAAATCCCATGGACAGAGGAGCCTGGAGGGCTATTGTCAATAGGTTCGAAAAGAGTTGGACATGACTTACTGACTAAACTCCCTTCTCAATCTGTGGATTAAAGAGAAAAGACTAAGTCAGGAACAGGGTACTCAGAGCAGCAAGGTTTCCCTTTGACCAGGTCAACAGCCTAAGAGAAGCTGGCTTAGAAAAGCCTGATGAGCCCTGAGCAGAAGTCCTGTCTGGTCGCTCTCATATCTCCTCTCTGAGGTGCAAAAAAGTTTCTTGACTTCATTCTGGATGATCACGCATGGCTCCAGAGAGCTCCCTGCTTGGAGTCCAATCACTTTTCTAGGCGATTTTCTGCTCTGAGCAACAGAGGGCCCCAAGAGACTGGAGGTGCCCCCCACCCTGGCCTAGGGTGGGAGACTTGAGCTGCCTGGAAGGCCTTCGCATGTCCTGGAGGGCTGCAGCTGTTAAATGACATTGTATAACACCAACAGATAGATTTCGTAAAATACTTCTTCCGTTTTGCCACCCAAGCTTCTTTCTAATAGCAGAACTCCCTTTTAAACAGCTTCCTGTTGAATCCCAGCCTTTGTTGGAATTGGGCCCCGAAGCATAGGCCTTGTGTTTGTTGCTCAGAAGCTCCCCTTAGGGGCTGGCCCTCTCTCCATTTTAAGCCGCAGCTCAGCTCCTGGGGGTGGTGGGTAATCCGCAGATGCCACGACGCACTCCCTCGTCTTCTCCAGGAGCAGTCCTGGCCTGCTGAAGAGTGTTCCAGAGCTGCCATAACAAGTACCGCAAAGTGAGTAGCTTACATAATAGAAACGTATTCTCTCACAGCTCTGGAGGCTGGAAGTCTGAGGTCAAGGTGCTGCAAGGCCTTGGTCCTTCTGCAGGCCCTTCGAGAATGCTCTGTTCCAGCCCTCTCTCCTAGTTTCCAGTAGTCTTCTGGCTTGTGGTGACATAACAATCTTCATGTGGCATTCTTCCTGTGTGGGTGCTTGTCTCTGTGACCCATTTGTCTTTTTTATAAGGACATCAGTACAGGTGTGAAACTTGGTCCATAAGGAAGGCTGAGGGTGAAAGAATTGATACTTTTGAACTGCTGTGCTGGAGAAGACTCTTGAGAGTCCCTTGGACAGCAAGAGATTAAATCAATCCTCAAGGAAATCAACCCTGACTATTCATTGAAAGGACTGATACTGAAGCCGAAGCTCCTTTGGCCACCTGATGTGAAGAGCCGACTCATTGGAAAAAGACCATGATGCTGGGAAAGACTGAAGGCGAAAGAGGAAGGAGGTGGCAGAGGATGAGATGGGTTGACAGCATCATGGACTCAGTGGACATGAATTTGAGCCAACTCAGGGAGATAATGAAGGATAGGGAAGCCTGATGTGCTGAAGTCCATGGGGTCACAAAGAGTCAAACATGACTTAGTGACTGGACAACAACAGCAATAACCTCATCTGAACTTGATTACCTCTGCCAAGATCCTATTTCCAAATTTAGGTCACATTCTGAATTACTGTAGGTTAGGAATCCAACGTGTGGCTTCCCTAGTAGCTCAGCTGGTAAAGAATCCACCTGCAAAGCAGAAGACCCTGTTTCAATTTCTGGGTCAAGATGATCCCCTGGAGAAAGGATAGGCTACCTGCAAGGTATAGTTCAGGCCAAGGCAGAAAGAGGAAAGATGACCTCAACAGAAGTAGATTACCTTTATTCAGGCAAGGAGGGGCGACAGTCAGCCTAACGACCAGGCTGAGCACGGAGAGGGATCAGGGAGGCTCCATATTTATAGAGAGGTTTGTGGAAGTGACAAGGGAAACAATCAGGCGGGATGTTTTGGGTATTCTTTAGTTGAGACGGCATTTGTAGTTGGGCAGGGGGTGATAAGTCTTCTGGGCAGGTGTAGGGGGTGGAAGGTTTCTGGATAGTGGGTGATAAGCCCCAGATAGATGCAACCGGCCTGGAGCATCAGGGCGGGACCTAAGGTTCTGTTTTGTTTTCTCCCAAAGTTAGATGATTCAGCAAGGGCCTTTGAAACTGTTGTTTTCTTTTCTAGGCCCCAAAGACTCCTTCACTACCCACTCCAGTATTCTTGGGCTTCCCTGTTGGCTCAGATGGTAAATAATCAATCTGCAATGCAGAAGACCTGGGCTTGATTCCTGGGTTGGGAAGATCCCCTGGGGGGCGGGGGGTGGGGGCATGGCAATCCACTCCGGTACTCACTCCTGCCTGGAAAATCCCCAAGGGCAGAGGAGCCTGGCAGACTACAGCCCATGGGGCTGCAAAGAGTCAGACACCATTGAGCAACTTAGACGCACAAGAATCCAACATACCTTTCTGGCTGACACAACTCAACCCATTGTCTTTGCTTCTGTCCCTTAATATTAGCTAACTTTCTTCCCCATTCCTATAGCAGCTTTTAGCTTCTTAAAGCAATGACTTGCATCTCAAATATCTTTATTTCAGAGAAAAAGTTTTTCTTTACATTTCCATAAAGACCCCAGTTGGATGTTTTTCTGAGAACAAAGAAACCTTTTGCCCCAAAGGAATTTTGACATTCCCACTCCTTTCAAGATGATCAGTTTTGGTTTGTTAAAAGGCAGGTTGGATTTTCTTAGTTGTTTTTTTTTAGCTCTGCTCAGTAAGATTTCAAAAATTCTTAGGGTCTACTTTTCTGCTTAGGTACCCTGCAACATTAATATAAATTTATTTCGTAAGTCCAAATGATTAAACATTTGTGAATACAGTGACGATAGTCGATGAGAATAATGAAGCTATTTTGAGGAACATAAAAATTTGAAATCTGTGTTTATGGAAGAAAATGGTAATCTTATATCAGCCTCAGCATGTAATTTATTTCGTATGAGATTTAAGTTGCATAAAATGGAGAAAATCTTGATTCACGTCAGTAAAACTGACACCCTTTACAGCTTAATAGCATGTGTGGCAGTCTCAGAATAGTCTTCAGTTAAACAGCGATGCCCAGAGTTGTATTCAGAGAACTGATCAGGTAGTGTAAGTTAATCGACTGGAGGTCAACAACGTGTTAAAATTTAGTGTAAACCAAATTTGCATGTGCCGATGTAATCATATTACTGTTTAAAATGTGTAATTTGGAAAATTAAATTATTTTCAGAGCTCCAGGAGCACCTCTGCTGTGCCTTGCGGCTTCTCGGGAGAACATAATTAGAAAATCTTTGACCTGCTCAGGCAGGCCCAAACTCTCATGAATTTCACTTTCCCCTTTCAACCTCACTCCCTTTGCTCCCACAAAGGGCACTTCCATCCTGGGGGTGGGGATTGTGAGGTAGGGAGGGGGTGTCTCTAGGCTTCTCAGGTCCCCTGGGCAAGTCTTTCTCAGCACTGTGTGTATCAATATTCCCAGATTTTGAGTGCCACACATTCTTCAGGTTCAAGTCCATCCACTCACCTCCACCCACCATTGCTTGCTGGGTATCAGGGACCCACTGGACACTGCCATGTACAGCCTGGCTATAAAGACAGCAGACCCCCACCATGTCCCATGGGGCGCCCAAGGGCCGGGACAGGGGTCAAGTGTGAGTGGCCATTCGAATGCAGTAAGGGCCTACATAAGGAGGCAGGCACAGGGACCTGCTACAAGGGAGCTAAAGATGTTATTCAGAAGCCCCTGGCATGCCCTCATTTCTGTAGTCTCTGAATTTCAGTTTGCTCCTGGCTTTTCGCTTCACTATTCATTAATGCACTCACAAGTTATCCTCTCTTTTCATAGCTCTTCTTCCATCCTAATTTCTTTAGGGGCAGAGCCTCAAACACCTTTTCATGCTCCTCATTGCCAGACACAGGAATAGGCTCATTAAGGTTCAGGAAATGCATATTGGTTGGTGTTACGAACCAGCAGGATAGACAAGAAGACAAACGTGGGTGGAGTCAGAGGAGAGGACCATTGTAGGCAGAAGGGTGTGGAGAAGGGCTGCCCATAAAGCTCTACTGGGTACCCCAGAGGGGCACATTGGCCTTCCCAGGGTGGCATCCTGTAGGGACACATCTGGTTCTCATTTTGGCAAGTGTTCCTTCTTTCACACTCCCTTGAATGCAATAGTAAGATTCTGTATTTTCAGAGCAGGTATGACTGTCTGTCCCAGAGTCAGTGGGCTCCCTCTGTGTTTAATTTCCAGCCAGCGATATGCCTCCTGCACAGGGGCTGGGAAGAGATGTGCTCTGGTCAGCTCGCCCATCATCCAGGGCGAGCTGACCAGAGCACAGAACTGGCTGGAGTCAACGTTTCCTGCAAGGCATCACATTCAAGGAAGGGTTCTATAATCAAACAGGACGTCCTGTCTTTGATTAATTTCAATTGTAGTCAAAAAATAGCATATAAAAGGGCTTATTCACAGTACAGGACAGACAGTCTAATGCCTCCCTTCCTTCTCACTGTCTGTTTTGATGAGTAAATAATGACTGACTGGCGTATGGATGAGACAGATCAAAACCAAGAACAAGATGCTCTGCTTGCAGGACTCTGTGATGGTCCCTGCTCCCGAGTGGTTTGTTACATTTGAATTCCAGAAGCCAAACCTCTCTTTCAAGATCCTACACAATGCAGACCACCCCGTGGCGCTTGGAAATTGTCTCAAAACCACCCTCACATTCCAATCCAGTAGGCTGGCAGTAAGGTCCATGAAATGAGCACTGAGGTTTAAGAACCAGCCCTCTGTGGAAAGATTTTAGGAAGAGAAGAAAGAATGTTCATGAAACAACCTACTATGGGCCAATCTCTGCTCTGGGTGCCAGGGACACAGTGATACACAAACCAGATGCAGAATTTAAGATGTACTGAAAAGTATTTTACAGCCTAGCTGGTTTCCCCTTCCAACTCACCTTCCTCCCATCCCCACCCCCAACTACTATCTCTCAGCCCATCTAGTCTTACTGTAGGATCTGCCTTTCCAGAAAAGGTCTGAATCTGCCTTCTGGAGGCCAAAGGGCTGGGCTTGGCTCAAATGGCTCATAGGAGCTATGCCCCTGACCTGGGCAGGGCAGGGGATGCACCCAGCCCTTTGGTCCCACCATCATCTTGCTGTGGGACTCAGAGAACAGGAACCTCCGACTCCACAATCCCAGCATTTTTTTGAGGCAGACGCCTTGGAAAGGAGTAGGGCTTTGTCAACACATACCCATCTGTCAGGAAGGAAACTTCTCTCAGAAAGACACAGCCCTGCCGCTGTCCCAGTGCCCCACCACTGATAAGTTCACTGCACACCTTTCACGGCATCATTTTCCCTGTTCAAGGTCACCAGTTCCCACTCACTGGGAGTTGCTTAATGGGCTGAAGAGAATTCAAAGAGATTGGGGTCTCTTGACTACACTTCATATCAAATGTATGAAAGCTGCATTGTCAGTAACAGTTGCTGCTTTGACTGATGAGCCAGCCTCCAAGAGCAATGATTAAAAGCAATTTCCTTGAGATAGTTATTCAAACTTCTCTATCAGTCTCTGAGCCATCATCTGCCTGTCCGCATTGGTTTTGAAATGCAGATGGTGGCCATTATTGTTCTGTATCTGGATACCCTCCTTAGAAAGCTTTGGCTTCCATGAAGGAAGAAACAATCCTCTGAAGTGCATGCATGTAAAGCCCATCTGTTCTAGTCCTCCTCTGACAGGCACCTCGGGTGTAGGCACGCCTAATTTGTCTCTGTCTTGACTGCTGCACGGTCCCAAATTCCTGAATGGGAGTCTTTGCTTGCCTCCTATAATTAATCTCTGTGTCATTGGGAGAAAACCCAGCTAGCAACAATGCAGCTTGAGTATCTGCAGGCAGCAGGCACCACGCCTATTAGGTGCATGCACCAAGTTCACTTTCCCATCATGAATTCCCTCAGGTTTCTAGACTGAGACAGCTGGCTGAGCAAACAAATGAGTCTCTGTAACGGGCCACCAGGGTCAGCAAGCAATGGACAAGGAGCTTCAGGCCTGAGCACTCGATGCTTAATGCCCGCCCCAGGGAGCATTTTCCTCCTTGGCACATGTCTGTATCTGAGTGGAGGACAGACCAGAAGCAGCTTTCATTTAGTCAAGAGACCACGGGTCCCTTCTGCTATGTAATGCCCGCTACTCCTGAGCTGGCAATTAATGTAGATGCTATTGGTTAGTCGCTCAATCATGTCCAACTCTTTGTGACTCCATGGGCTGCACCACACCAGGCTTGCCCATCCTTTACTATCTCCTGGAGTGTGTTCAAACTCAGGTCTGTTGAGTCAGTGATACCAACCAACCATCTCATCCTGTGTTGCAACTTCTCCTCTTGCCCTCAATATTTCTGAGTATCAAGGTCTTTTCCAGTGAGTCATCTCTTCGCAGCAGGTGGCCAAAGTAGTGGAGCTTCAGCTTCAGCATCAGTCCTTCCAGTGAGTATTCAGGGTTGGTTTCCTTTAGGATTGACTGGTTTGATCTCCCGCAGTCCAAGGGACTCTCAGGAGTCTTCTCCAGCATCACAGTTTGAAAGCATCAATTCTTCGGCACTCAGCCTTCTTTATGTAGTTCTTCTCACATCTGTACATGACTACTGGAAAAACCATAGCTTGACTATATGGACCTTTGTCGGCAAAACGTTGTCCCTGCTTTAGAATACACTGTCTAGGTTTGTCATAGCTTTTTCCCCAAGGAGCAACTGTCTTTCAATTTCATGACTGCATCACTGTCCATAGTGATTCTGAATGCTGTAGTGGCTTCTAAGGGGTGCCATTTTCCTCAAGTGGGCTCCATCTGTGAACTTTCTGAGCTCTGGCTGCCTCTGTGTGTGTGGTGGGAGGTGTGATAGCATGACCTTGGCCATTAACTTCCCTGTTGGAAATTTTTATTCTCTCCTTTTCTGCAGAAGAATGACATGTGTGATGGGGTGTGTGTGTACACGCATGCACACACACCCCAAATCCTGCTCCGGAATACAGTCATCAGTCACTGGGACATTTGCTGCTCTGGGCCATGTGAAAGCACTCCCTTTTGACTATGTGCTGAGTGGAATCTCCTGGCTTGTGGAATCTGTTAAAGTAGAACAGATAGGGCATAGGTGGGATGTTGGAGGTGAGAAGAGGAAGAGGGCTGATTAAAATATGGATGTTTACTACCTGAGGCCAACTGGGCTTCCCTCATAGCTCAGTTGGTAAAGAATCTGCCTGCAATGCAGGAGACCCTGGTTTGATTCCTGGGTCAGGAACATCCACTGGAGAAGGGATAGGCTACCCACTCCAGTATTCTTGGGCTTCCCTTGTGGCTCAGTTGGTAAAGAATCCACCCACAATGCAAGAGACCCTGGTTGGATTCCTGGGTTGGGAAGATCCCCTGGAGAAGGGTATGACTACCTACTCCAGTATTCTGGCCTGGAGAATTCCATGGACTATATAGTCCACGGGGTCGCAAAGAGTCGGACACTACTGAGTGACTTCCACTTTCAACACATGCAAATTACCTTTTGAATGAAGGTTAGAGTCTTTAGAGAAAGTGTTTGCCTTCTAGAAAGTCCTCTGGACCTGATGTATCTGATATCTTGGGTGCTTGTTTTCCTCCTACCTATCTGGCTATTCCTGCTCAGTCTTTAAAGATTCTTCTATGAGTGCTCCATAGGACATCCTTCCTCAAACTGGCTGTACAAAAATAGTTCTGTATTTAATTCAGAGTGGGGAAGTCCATGCCTTCTCGTGGAGACCCACCAGCCCCTTTGGTGCTTACATGCTATCCGTGCATTGATTGACTTCCAGACAATTACTCCAGCCTCTCTCCCCATTCCCAATGATTGGTACAAGACAGCTGGTCCAGTCCTCTTGCTGTTGACTGATACAGGCATAGGCTTGCAGCCCAATCCAAGCCAACACAATCTGAGGGAACGAGAAACCTTCGGAAGAAGCACTTTCCGTCCCCTCTCTAGCAGACGTATCCAAGTCCCCACCCTGCTGAACCAAGACATGCCTGTTCCAGAACAGATTCCTGCATCTCCATTTTTTGGTCCCCATGTCTCTTTTAAGCGTCCCATCCCTCTTTCTGGCTGCTCATAAGAGTCCCGGCTCAGTGCCCTGGGAAAAACTGTGGGCTGATATTCGGGAGCACTGTTGACTCGAATTTTCCAAAACTGTTCGTCTATTGGGCTTGATCCACACAACTCATGCTAGATTCCATTTTTACAATAAAACTTGACTGCCACCTTCTCAGCCCCCAGCCCGGAGAGCAACTAGCTGCTCCTCTGCCGCCTCGGTTGCTAATATTGCTAATGCTCCTCTTTCTCCTGTCAGGGCTCTGTAATTCCTTCTTTAAAGATTTCCTTCTTTCCACTTTGGAAACCGTGCATTCCCCTGAAATTCTTCTTTCTTTTATCCTTTATTTTTATTTTCCACATCCAACCAGTACCCTTCCTCATAATCCAGTCATGCTTTTGCCCCTCTTGTAGTTTTTCCTTTAAAAATAAAGAGAAAAGTTATAATAGTCCCAGATTTAGGACACTTTACATCATCTCTTCCTTCTGAAATTATCTACCATGTGGATACTACACAGATTCTAAAGGTGGTGATCTGACCACCCTCTGTCTCCTGTTCAGAAATAGAAAAAGGTAATCCATTGCCTTTAGAATAATCCCAGACCTTTCTTTATCAATCTGCAATCTTCATCAATTTCAATTGTTATCACTTGCTATACTCCCATTTCTTGATGTAGCCTTTACAGAACCTGAAAGTGAAAGTTGCTCAGTCATATACGACTCTTTGCAACTCCATGGAATTCTTTAGGCCAGACTACTGGAGTGGGTAGCCGTTCCCTTCTCCAGGGGATCTTCCCAACCCAAGGATTGAACCCAGGTGTCTCACACTGCAGGCAGATTCTTTACCAGCTAAGCCACCAGGGACTTGATGTATCCTTTACAGAGCCTGGGACCCCAACATTCACTTCTTCCCAGAACCTCAGACGTTATCTGGAAACAGAATTTCTGTAGATGTAATTCTTTGAGATGAAGGTGTACCTGATCCAATAACTTGTAGTCTCATAAAAAAGCCACTTGGAGACACACATACACAAAGAGGGATGCCAACCCTGTGGAGGTGGAGGAAGAAATTGGGAATTGTGCTGCCACAACACCAAAGATTGCTGGCAAGCACCGGCAGCTAGAATGGGTGTGCAAGGACCCTTCTCTAGAGACTTCTGAGGGAGTATGGCCCTGCTGACTCCTCCATTCCAGACTTCTGGTCTCCAGAAATGTGAGGAGCTAGTGTTCTGGGCCAACCGTCCATTTGCGGCCCCAAGAAAGCAACATAGAACCTCTCACCCAGGGCTCCAGGTGACCCCACATGCACGCTTTGGTCCCTATCTCTGAAAAGATGTTTCCTCACCTCTCATCGTTTGACATCTGTACATTTCTCAAGATCCAACTGATACATGACTACAAACAGTCTCAGCCCGTTTCTCATGTGTGCCCTGTAGGCTGATTTTCTGACTGTTTCCCCCTCAGCAGGGAGCCAGGTGCCCCCTAACAGGATGTTCTTCTCTGAGTGCCAGCAGCTGATGCCACGGGTGCGTGGTCTGTGGCATGATCTCACATGTAAGAGTATGAATGAGTGAATAATTTACTCCTTGATAAAAGGCTGTGCCAGTCTTCTTTTTGTGGGAAAGAGAATGACAAGTATACAAGGCATAACAAGGTAAAAAGAGAGGCGCCTGTTTGTTTACTCCTAAAGGTGAACTTTAAGATAATTTTTCAAACACAAAAAAATACATGCAGACTCATAAGAATCTACATCTTTACATTATATATGCAATTCTTTGTATTAAATTTTAAAAATATCTTTCATTGAGATATATTTATCATATAATAAAGTGTCCATGTTGAAAGTACACAATCTGATACTTTGATATTTATATATACCCATGAAACCATCATAATCAAGATAGTGAACATACCTATGACTTCCATAAGTTTTTTTGTGACTTTTAAAAAAATCATGATAAAATACAATAATATAAAATTTACCATTTTAAGCATATAGTTCAAGGGCTTTAAGAACATTTACACTGCTGTGCTAATGTTATCACGATCCACCTCCAGAAATTTTTTATCTTGTAAAACTGAACTGCTGTATCCATTACACACTGTGTCCTATTCTCCCACTTCTCCTAGCCCCAAGCAAGCACCATTCCACTTTCTGTTCCAAATTGCACTATCTTAGATACTTCATGTAAGTGGAATCACACAGTATTTGTCTTTTAGTGACTCGCTTATTTCACTTAGCATAATGTCCATTGTGTATGTATATTGCATTGTATTGAATGTATGTCCAATCTGGGGAGAACTAATACATTAATAATAATATCCAGTTTCTGGATATTTTAACAAACTATACCTCTCTATTAATTTAATTAAGAGAAATTAAATCTTTAATTTCTCTTAGTAATGACAGGAATTTTAGTTGTACATCTTTTGTTAGATCAATCCCTAGTTTCATTTTTGATGGTATTCTAGTAATATTTTGTTTAAATTTTCATTCATTTGTTTTTGATAATTAAAAATATAGTTGATTTTCTTGTATTGATCTTGCCCCCTGAAACCTTGCTATAGTTAACTTATTAGTTCTTATAGATTTTTAGTTTTTTTTTTTAAATTTTGGTAGATTTCTTATGCAATCATACTGACTGTGAATAAAGTTTCCTGTTTTATTTCCAATCTGGATGTCTTTTAAGCTTTTTATTTGCATTGTTGCACTGGAGAACAGACGTCTTTGCCTTGCTCAGATGTTAGGTGCAAAGCAATCAGTCTGTCATTGTTTTATGATGTTAACTTGTGATATTGTGATGTCTGAAAGTGAAAGTGTTAGTTGCTCAGTTGTGTCTCACTCTTTGAGACCCCATGGACTGTAGTTTGCGAGGCTTCTCTATCCATGGAATTCTTCAAGCAAGAATAACTGGAGTGGGTAGCCATTCTCTTCTCCAGAGGATCTTCCTGACACAAGGATTGAACCCTGGTGATGTAAAATGAGAACTATATATTTGGTCTTTCTCCCCTTTTCTGGTAGAGAATTACTAAAACACTTGGAATTTCCTTGATGAAAAGAGTAATAGAGGTGTCTTTTGTTATATTAATGAGGGGACTTTTGGAAAGTCAGGTTTAGCCAAAGGAAGAGGGCTGATTGTCAGAGGAGTCAATCATGTGATTAGAGGGTCAAAACTTCTAGCCCAACCCCAGACCTCTGGGGAAGGGGGAGGAGCTGGAGATTGAGTTCTATCACCAATGGCCAATGATTTAATCAACTGCGCTTGTATAAAGGAGATCCAACCAGTCCATTCTGAAGGAGATCAGCCCTGGGATTTCTTTGGAAGGAATGATGCTAAAGCTGAAACTCCAGTACTTTGGCCACCTCATGCGAAGAGTTGACTCATTGGAAAAGACTCTGATGCTGGGAGGGATTGGGGGCAGGAGGAGAAGAGGACGACAGAGTATGAGATGGCTGGATGGCATCACTGACTCGATGGACGTGAATCTGGGTGAACTCCATGAGTTGGTGATGGACAGGGAGGCCTGGCGTGCTGCAGTTCATGGGGCCGTAAAGAGCTGGACAGGACTGAGGACTGAACTGAACTGAATGAGGCCTTGGGCTTCCCTGAGGCTCAGAGGTAAAGAATCTGCCTGCCGTGCAGGAGCCGCAGGAGACTCCTGGGCTGGGAAGTTCCCTGGAGCAGGGCGTGGCAACCCACTCCAGTATTCTTGCCTGGAGAATCCCATGGACAGCTGAGCCTGGTGGGCTTTTGTCCATAGGGTTGCAAATAGTCAGGCACGACTGAGCGACGCACACATGCATGCACAATGAGGCTTCCATAAAGACCCCAAAGGAGAGGGTTCAAAGGACTTCCAAGTTGGTGATCACATGGAGATGTTAGGAAAGGGTGCACCTGGAAAGGCACCTCTGAGTCCCTCCCACATGCCTTTCTTGTACAAATCTGCCATCAGACTGCTCCTGAGTTACAGCCTTTTATAATAAACCAGTGATCTAGTAAGTACAGTTTTCCCTCTAAGTCTGTGAGCCTCTCTCACAAGGGAATCAGATTTGAGGAGGAGACCATAGAAACCTTGGATTTATAGCCAGTTGGTCAGAAGCACAGATAACAACCTGGGTTTTTGACTGGCTTCTGAGTAGGTGAGGTGTTGGAGGCAGGAGTCTTGTAGAACTGAACCTTTAACCTGTGCAATCTAATGCTATCTCCTGGTATCAGAAAGTGTCAGAATTTAGTTGAATTCTAGGATACCCTACTAGTGTCTGAAAATCATTTGTTGTATTTTTGGGGAACTACCGTCCCCTCTTCTACCCCAAAGTTGAAACTGAGTCTCAGAACACCAAGAACTGTGTTTTTTATAGACTCCTTTCTCCACCTGGCTTGCCAACATCTACTAGGAATACATACTGGATTTTGTCAAATACTTTTTTTCTTCCTTCCTTCTTTTTGCTTTTGCATCTATTGGAGGATGATGTAGTTTCCCCCTTTATCCTGTTAACATGAAATAAACTGATTGATTTTTTAATATTAAACAGTTTTGTTGTTCAGTTGCCCAGTCATGTCTTACTCTTTGTGACTCCATGGACTGTAGCATGACTGCAGCCAGGCCTCCCTATTCCTCACCATCTCCTGAAGTTTGCCCAAGTTCATGTCCATTGCATTGGTGATGCCATCTAGCCATCTCATCCTCTGATGCCCTTCTGCCCTCAAACTTTCCCAGCGGTCTTGTATCCCTAGTATAAATCCCACTTGTTATGGTGTACTTTTGTTTAGATATACTGTTTAACTGTTTACTGTTTTACTGTTTAACTGTTGCATACTGTTGGATGGCATCACTGACTCAGTGGACATGGACTGGAAATAACTCTGGGAGATCGTGAAGGATAGGGAAGTCTGGCATGCTGCAGTCCATGGGCAAAGAGTTGGACACAGCTTAGGGACTGAACATCAGCAACAAATTCTGTTTAGCTCTATTTGCTAAACTTTCGTTGAGAGTGTTTGCATATATATTCATGAGGGATATTGCCTGTAGCTTTCTTGAGATGTCTGTCTAGTTTTGGTAGTAGAGTAATGCGGGTCTCACAGAAAGATTTGGGAGATAACCCACTTCTATTATCTGGAAGAATTTTTATAGAATTGATATCATTTGTTTCTTAAAATGTTCAGTTGTAATTCACCAGTGAAGTCATCAGAGTTCATTCATGGGATGAATTTACTTAAAATGTAAAGGAATTTAGTTTTAAAACTATAGGGTTATGCAGGTTACCAATTTTTTTCTTGAATGAACTTTTGTAGTTTGTCTTTCAAGACATTTTTCCATTTATCTAAGATTTTACATTTATTGGCATACTTGCTTGTATTATGTCCTGATTATCTTTTGATATCTATAGAATCTGTGGTAAAATTATCTCTCTCATTCCTGATATTAGCAATTTGTGTCTTTTCTCTATCTCTTCCTCTTTTCCTAATTAATCTGGCTGGAAGCTTATTAATTTTATTGATGGTCTCAAAGAACTAGATTTTGGCTTTATTCCTGTCTATTTTGTTTTTTTCCTACATCATTGCTTTTTATTTTGGTCTTTATTTCATTTCTTTTGCTTATTTTTGGCTTAATTTGTCTTTACTTGTCTAGTTTCTTAAGATGGAAACTAAGGTCACTTCTTTTAGGTTTTTCTTCTCGTGTATAGTTGTTTCATGCTAAAAATGCCCTTTTAAATACCACTTTAGCTGCCTTCCACAGATTTTGAAACAGTGTGTTTTCATTTTCATTTCATTCAAATATTTTGTAATTTCCCTTTGATTTCTTTGGTCATAGGATATTTAGATGTGTATTATTTAGTTTGCAAGTATTTGGGATTTTACAGGTATCATTCTGTAATTGATGTCTAATTTAATTTTACTGTGGTCAGAGAAATATTTTGTGTGACTTGAATCCTTTTGCATTTATTGGGACTTGTTTTGTAACTCAGAATGTAGGCTGTCTTGGTAAATGCTCTGTGCATACTTGGAAAAATAAAATGTGTATTTTCCTGTTTGGAAGTAAAGTGTTTCATAAAAGTCAACTAGGTCAAGTTGGGTGATATTGTTGTGCAAGTCTTTTCTATCCTTATTGATTTTCTGTTTTTCCTTATTCCTTCAGTTATGGAGAGATGACTGATGAAATCTCTGACTAGAACTGGATATGTCTATTTCTCTCTGTAGCTCTTTGGGGGAGGGGAATGTGGAGGTCAGAAAGTTGAGTACCATCCCCACTAGAAGCTGAGAAAATTAATAAAACCCTATAGTCGAATGGCGGGGAAGAAGAGGAGGACAGGGTGCCAGGAGGGACCCCACCGTAGTGGCAGAGATGGAGGTCATGTCTCTTCCAGAAGGAAAGGTGCTCCATTGGGGTAAATTCTGGATTAAACAATTTACACTTCCTCTAACATGGTGATTCTCCAACTAGGATGTGGATCAGGGTGACTTGGGAACTACTTAAAATGGACTTCTGGGCCTGCACCACTCACAGAGTTTCTGATTCTGTAGGCCTGCAGTAGGGCCCAAGACTTTGCATTTCTAACAAATTTCCAGGTGATGCTAGTCCTGGACTGCTGCTCAAATGCAGCACTCCTGCCCCCAACCTCTTCCACTTTGGGCCTTACACTTGCTGTCCCTCTGCCCCTACAGCCCTTCCACCCTCTGACTCCCAGCCTTCCCACCTGGTTAATGTTTCAGCAGCTTCCCTGAGGCTCCACGTCCAGATGAATTGCCTCCCTAGAAGTTCCTCAGTCCCCCTACGTCTCCATGTCACATTATGCAGTGACTGCCTGTTACCTGTCATCCTGTCCTCCCCTGGACTGTCAGACCTCGAGAACAAAGGCCCTGTCTGTCTTGCTCACCATCATACTCCAGGAGCAGAGCGCACGCTCAGACATTCACTGCACAAATGATGCCTAATTCCTTAAGTGTGAGTGGTCACAAAAGCCTCACCTGAGCTTTCCATACCTTCTGTGAACTGAATATTAATCATAGCGACAATAAGACACCTGGAAATGGGACCAGAGTCTCCCAAGACCATCCCTTCCTTCTTGGCTGTTAGAATGGGGCAAAAAACACATGAAACAGGATTGGGGCTTGGGGAGCAATAATTTCAAACACACCTCCTCTCTTTGGAATCTCTTCCACATTGAAGTCACGGGGTGCTGCGGCTCCCTCTCAGATGAGCTGCTCCTGTCACTTCTTAGCTCCTCAAAGCAGCATCTGCTATGTGTCAACGGCAGCTGCCAGGTGTAAAGATGAATGACCCAGGTTCCACCTTGATGGATAACTGCCCCCAACAAATTGGCACATGATCTACAGAGATCTTCTTTAGGAAATGTGACACACAGTGACAGACGAGGAAGGAGGGCTGTACTACTGCTACCAGACACACCACACCTGAAGACACTTTTCTGAGGCAACTGAAAAACAGGCCGCCACACAGATGCAAAGGGAAAAATCCCCGTTCATTCAAGTAGTGGAAATTAACAACACCATGCATTTGGATTTGATTTAGGTCATACCTCAATGGTCTAGCAGTTTTCCCTGCTTTCTTCCATTTCAGTCTGAATTTGGTAATAAGGAGTTCATGATCTGAGCCACAGTCAGCTCCTGGTCTTGTTTTTGTTGACTGTATAGAGCTTCTCCATCTTTGGCTGCAAAGAATATAACCAATCTGATTTCAGTGTTGACCATCTGGTGATGTCCATGTGTAGAGTCTTCTCTTGTGTTGTTGGAAGAGGGTGTTTGCTATGACCAGTGCATTCTCTTGGCAAAACTCTATTAGTCTTTGCTCTGCTTCATTCCATATTCCAAGGCCAAATTTTCCTGTTACTCCAGGTGTTTCTTGACTTCCTACTTTAGCATTCCAGTCCCCTATAATGAAAAGGACATCTTTTTTGGGTGTTAGTTCTAAAAGGTCTTCTAGGTCTTCATAGAACCGTTCAACTTCAGCTTCTTTAGCATTACTAGTTGGGGCATAGACTTGGATTAATGTGATATTGAATGGTTTGCCTTGGAAATGAACAGCGATCATTCTGTAATTTTTGACATGAAGAGCAACTAAAAAGCCTGTTGATGAAAGTAAAAGAGGAGAGTGAAAAAGTTGGCTTAAAACTCAACATTCAGAAAACGAAGATCATGGCATCCAGTCCCATCACTCCATGGGAAATAGATGGAGAAACAGTGAAACAGTGTCAGACTTTATTTTTGGGGCTCCAAAATCACTGCAGATGGTGACTGCAGCCATGAAATTCAAAGACGCTTACTCCTTTGAAGAAAAGTTATGATCAACCTAGATAGCATATTCAAAAGCAGAGACATTACTTTGCCGACTAAGGTCCATCTAGTCAAGGCTATGGTTTTTCTAGTAGTCATATATGGATGTGAGAGTTGGACTGTGAAGAAGGCTGAGTGCTGAAGAATTGATGCTTTTGAACTGTGGTGTTGGAGAAGACTCTTGAGAGTCCCTTGGATGGCAAAGAGATCCAACAAGTCCATTCTGAAGGAGATCAGCCCTGGGATTTCTTTGGAAGGAATGATGCTAAAGCTGAAACTCCAGTACTTTGGCCACCTCATGCGAAGAGTTGACTCACTGGAAAAGACTCTGATGCTGGGAGGGATTAGGGGCAGGAAGAAGGGGACGACTGAGGATGAGATGGCTGGATGGCATCACTGACTCGATGGACGGGAGTCTGAGTGAACTCCGTGAGTTGGTGACGGACAGGGAGGCCTGGCATGCTGTGATTCATGGGGTTGCAGAGAGTCAGACACGACTGAGTGACTGAACTGAACTGAACTAAACTGATGCATTTGGATAATTTTGTACTTCTCACAGATTGCTTTCTCTCAATTATTAAAAAGCAGAGACATCACTTGGCCGACAAAGGCCCCTACAGTCAAAGCTATGGTTTTCCCAGTAATCATGTATGGATCTGAGAGCTGGACCATAGAGAAAGCTGAGCACCGAAGAAATGATGCTTTTGCACTGCGATGCTGGAGAAGACTGACTCTTGGGAGTCCCTTGGACTGCAAGGGGATCAAACCAGTCAATCCTAAAGGAAATCAACCTTGAATATTCATTGGAAGAACTGATGCTGAAGTTCTAATATTTTGATCAGTTTATGTGAAGAGCTGACTCATTGAAAAGACTCTGATGCTGGGAAACATTGAAGCCAGGAGGAGAAGAGGGTAACAGAGGATGAGATAGTTGGATGGCACCATCGACTCAATGGACATGAATCTGAGCACAGTTCAGGAGATACTGAAGGACAAGGAATTCTGGCATGCTGCAGTTCATGGGGTTGCAGAGTCTGACACGCCTGAGCGACTGAACAGCAACAACAATTATTAAATTATCAGTGAGATAGACAGGATAGGTATCACTATTTCCATTTTTCCTATGGGTAAACTGAGGCTGCTGCTAGCTAGTAAGTCGCTTCAGTCGTGTTCGACTCTGTGTGACCCCAGAGACAGCAGACCACCAGGCTCCTCCATCCCTGGGATTCTCCAGGGAAGAACACTGAAGTGGGTTGCCATTTCCTTCTCCAATGCATGAAAGTGGAAAGTGAAAGGGAAGTTGCTCAGTCGTGTCCGACTCTTCGCAGCCCCATGGACTGCAGCCCACCAGGCTCCTCTGTCCATGGGATTTTCCAGGCAAGGGTACTGGAGTGGGGGTGCCATAACCTAGACGAGGTTAGATGTCAACTCCAAGGTCCCAAGTGCACTGGGATGGAGCCAGGGCTGCAGCCTGTCATCTGGTTTCCCACTCCCAGTGCTCTGGACAGCAGGGTGGGAAAAGCACTGTCACTTTCCTACAAAGCAGTCAAGAAAGGGCTGACTGGTAAGAAATGTTTGTGACACATGCTTTATTCTTGAGGCTGATATATGGGAGAAAAACATCATGGGAAGGCATTTGGTTGGAGCTCAGAATTAAAAAGAAAAGTACATTTCATCACTAACGGTGCACCACATGCCATGTTATGCAGCAAGCCCCAGGTGAGAGGGGCCAAAGCAGGTGGCAGTGACCATGTGGCAGCAATGACCCGAGGCTTTATTCCTCTTGTACAATGCCTTGTGGAAGCAGCTCATCCCTTCTTGACTACAGTGCTCTGTGCACTGCTTTAAGGGACAAAGCTGAGGTCCCTGTACCAGCCTCGGGCCAATTAAGCCTAAAACAAGTGCTTAGGCTGCCAACACACTGAAGACACTTGCAGGGCCAAGGGCCCAGACCCACAGCAGAAAGCCTGCTGGACCCGCCCCAGTAATTGGGCTGACGCACCGGCTCGGTGTCCACGGCTTCCCAAGTGACTAGTGCTGCCGGCTGTTGGCTTAGGAGCATTTAAAATGAGAAAGCACTAGGAAACACAGGTGCAGTGAGCCACAAGTCAGGCCCCTCTGGAGGCCACTTGCCAGATGCACATTATAGATTTTTCTACCGCGTCTAGGGGCAGATGTAGGAAAACTGAGATGAAAGGTCCAAAGACCTAGAGTTATTAGAAAAAAAGAGTTGAGGTGTCTCCAAGTGTGAGAAGAACCTCAGATCAGGTGGGAAAAAAACATACTTTTTTCATTGAGAAAACAAGCTTACTATGGAAGAGGAAACAATTATTCATAAAACCCACACGTTGTAAATGTATGACCTCTTGTCCCATCAGAGAAAGATTCCAAATGGCTAAAAGCTTCAGGATGATTAACATGGGTTAGATTAACTTTGTGTTATAAAGGGATCAAGTCTCACACGGTTTAGGGGCTATGCAATTGTCCATTTGCACTAATGTATTTTCATAAGCAGCAGAAATGAGAAAATGAGACATAAGGAGATAACTCCATCTACTTGATTCCAGAAATGTTTCCTGAGTACCTACTATGTTTTGATGGGAAGGGTGTCATCCTCTGGGAAGAAAGAAACAATCTCCTAGGAGTTTGTGGTCTCTGGCAGAAGGGGTTCACTGACTCAGCATCTGGATGGGGAGGGATCCCTACAGTCATCACTTTCTCCAGTTGGTCTCAACCAAGGTGCATGCATGCATGCTGAGTCGCTTCAGTTGTGTATGACCCTGTGTGATGCTATGGACTGTACCCCGCCAAGCTCCTTTGTCCATGAGATTCTCCAGGCAAACCTACTGGAGTGTGTTGCCATGCCCTCCTCCGGGGGATCTTCCCAACCCAGGGATCAAACCTTCATCTCTTACATCTCCTGCATTAGCAAGCAGGTTCTTTACCACTAGCGCCGCCTGGGAAGCCCCTCAACCAAGGAATGCACAGCAAAATACACAATCTGTCCCTTCCTCAGAGACATCAAATAGGTCAGGACCGGACAGGTGAAGTGTTAGAAAGCTCTTCAGGTCATTCCACGTGATGAAGATCTAGTCTAATTCTCCCACTGTCTGGAGGTACAAACTGAGGCAGTACAAGGTCTTTACTCCTTCTTGCAACTTCTTTTCATTTTCACATTTTTCACTGCCTCATTGACAGTCACCTCCGACGCTAGAAGATTAAGACAGGGGAGGAAGGAAGAGACTGAGTCAGCTCTTTGACGTGATGTAGCCTGCAATACAGGAGACTTAGGAAACACGAGTTCACTCCTGGTGTTGGGAAGATCCCCTGGGGGAGGGCGGGCAACCCACTCCAGTATTGTTGCCTGGGAAATCCCATGGACGGAGGAGCCTGGTGGGCTACAGCCCAAGGGGGTCACAAAGTCAGACACGACTGGGCACACACTCCAGGCTCATGGTGAACTATGAGTAGTAGTAATAATAGTAGATGGGGAAGCACTGGGTTGACGGGACCACCAGTTTCTGTGAACATCATCCTCCCTGCATTCGTGACATAGCATCAGAGAGTGGTCCCTGCCATGGTGGCTCCCAGGACAGAACCGGGGACCACAGACGTATCAGGTGGCCTGCTGCCCGTCCGGCTCTCGACTAAGACATCAGGTGCCATTGATTTATTGCTCAGAATATCAGAATGCCTTTTACATCTTCATGCAAGCCTGGGTCATTTCTTATTTCTTTTTCCCCTTTCCTTTGAGATTTTAAATTGCTTTGGACACACCAGGAGCAAAAACCAGAAGGGAGCTAATGCAAGTCTTCCCCAGGACCTGAAACTGTTGGAGTTGTGATGCAGGCTCCTGGCTCTTGAGATCAGAGTGAACCTGTGAGTAGAGTCAGCTTTAAAGAAAAACCCAACTCAAGAAAAAGCCCGAGTCAAGAAAAAAACTGCATTCATTAGGAGAATTCATGGGGAAGGAAAAAGGCTTCACAGGAATAAACATGATTTTTATTAAAACTCAAAACTTGCCAAGTGTGCGCAGCTTGCTGTCTGATTAGGGTCCACAGGGAATTTGGAAATCCAGGGGAAAATAATGCACCGAGGAAAAAGTGCTGGATCAGGGAAACAGCGGAGAAGCAGTGGAGACCCCAGGAGGCCAGTCATTACCAATGCAGGAGACGGAGGGTGTCAGGGAGCAGAATATCATTTGAAGGCCCGAGGGAAAAACTCAGATGAGGGAAAGATGGTGTGGGATCACTTCCTCTGCACTCACCTCTCCCCCTCCTCTGGGAAGTACCCCAACTTTGCAAAGCTCCTTCACCAGGATCATGAAAAGGGGAGGGTGAGCATCATTGAGGCTCCAGATGAAGTCACTGGTTCTACCCAAGGCCAGGCACTCACGACCCCAAGAGCCCTTTCAGCTGGGATCAGACTTCATCTTTGCCTCTCAGTAATCCTGAGTAAGCTTCCCTGGTGGCTCAGAAGGTAAAGAAAGAAAGTGAAGTCACTCAGTCGTGTCTGACTCTTTGTGACCCCATAGACTGTAGCCTACCAAGGTCCTCCGTCCATGGGATTTTCCAGGCAAGAGTACTCGAGTGGGTTGCCATTTTGCAATTCAGGAAACACAGGTTTGATCCCCGAGTGGGGAAGATCCTCTGGAGGAGGTCATGGCAAACCACTCCGGTATTCTTGCCTGGAGAATTCTATGGGCAGAGGAGCCTGGTGGACTACAGTCCATGGGGTCACAAAGAGTCAGACGTGACTGAGTAAGCCTGCATCCTGGTCTGTTAAGATATTTCACAAGAAGTCTTTGCTGGGCAGATGAAAAGACAAGAGAAAATGTAAAATCCCTTGGCCCAACATCTGTGCCTCCCAGCAACTCATTTTCTGTTGTTCAGTCACCAAGTCAAGCCCAACTCTTTGTGACCCCATGGACAGGCCTCCCTGACCCTCAGCATCTCCCAGAATTTGCCCAAGTTCATGTCCATTGAATTGGTGATGCCATCCATCTCATCCTCTGTCAGCCTGTTCTCTTTCTGCCTTCAATCTTTTCCAGCATCAACGTCTTTTCCATTGAGTGGGCTGTTCGCATCAAGTGGCCAAATATTGGAGCTTCAACAACTCAATGCCCATCAGTTCATCCATTCATTCATTCATTGTCAATAATTTGATGGTTCTGATTTCTCCCCTGAAATGAACCTGAAGTGTGTCCTACACAGAATTGCCAGGTTAAAAAAAAATTCATTAAATAGCAAAGTGATCCATGTGAATCAAAACAAACTCTCCCTCCTAGAACACAACCAAGAGTCTTAGGCAATAGGTGCACATGCTTCAAACATCACAGTTCTGCCCAATGCTCTCCCAACTTCAATCTGTTTTTGTGTGTCTGAACTATCTGGGACGGTATGTGTAGTAATAAAGGCTCCTGTTTGTCAAGTGTTGCTTGAGCTATGGAGCCCAAACCTCACGAGTCACTCTGTGGTTGCCGACCAGACAAATGTGAAGACTTGCTGTCTCATCCACAGCTAGGGAGCCCAGAGCCCAAATTCACAGCCCTTCCGCAGGCGTCCTGCACAAGCTCAGGTCTCCTCAAGCTGAGGCATCTTATAGGAAAAAGGCTGAGGGTGAGGATGGAGACTCCCCCCACCCCACCCCCCCGCACTCCCTGGATCACCCATTAACTCATTCTTAAAAATCTCACCAAGTGGTTGGTTTTCCAACAGCTAGCAGGTAAAAGGGATAACATTACAGAAAAAAGCGGAGCCCTGTTGAGTAGCTTCAAGTCTTCCTTTGGAGATCATTAAATACTTAATCTGAGATGAAACCAAGGTGTTTTAAACAACTGCTGATTAAGGAACAGTTAGACATATTTAAGAAAATAAACTTGACTGGTGGCTCAGATGGTGAAGATGGTAACAAATCTGCTTGTAATGTGGGAGACACAGGTTTAATCCCTGGGTTGAGAAGATCCGTTGGAGAAGGGAATGGCTATCCACTCCAGTATTCTTGCCTGGAGAATTCCATGGACAGAGGACCTTGGTGGGTTACAGTCCATGGGGTCCCCAGAAAGAGCTGGACATGACTGGGTGACTAACATAGTGACAAAAAATATTTAAAAATCCTCACATATGGAGATGCAGTCTTGAAAGTTTTATTCTGCTGTTTGTTTTTATTGTTTGGTTTAGTGGGTGCCTGCAGGGCTCTGAGGTCCCCCCTATAGCACCGATGCCATCTCCCCATCAGCCTCAGGAGAGATGGGACCCATGGAGACCAGGGCTGAGCCCCTTCCCACCCGGGGCTGGAGCATCTGCTTTTCTGCTGCTGCAAGTCCAATTCCGAAGTTGACTTCCAGAAGAGACTCTAGAAAGCCCTTGAGCTGAGATGCATGTAGAGCTGCTTCAGACTCAGGGTTTATAATTCCCTTTTCCCAGAGAGAGACATAGCCTGGGGAGCATTTCCAAAATTGTTGCAGTTTGGGGACCGTGAGATGTTTAGTCTAACAGGCCTCCCTTCCCACGAGGCAGTTTCCAAAAGTAGAGAAGATTCTGGCTGCCTTCGAAAGAGCTTCCTGTGGGCTTTCTTTCTTGGAGCTTTGCATTCTTCCACAGCAGACAAGATCTTTAGAAGGAACTTGAAGGTTTTCTCCCCATATGCCCTGAGCTGGCCCAAACTGTCTGAGCCTCTCCTCAGGGAAGCTGAAGGAAGCTGCTCAGATGGGGCAGGCAAGCTACCTATCAGGAGATGGGGTGGGTCTGGAGAAGTGGCAAAGCTGGGCACACCTGGGCCCCCAACCCCAGCAGAGAGCAGGGGACCTGCCAGAGCCCCAGACCCTACTGATCAGGCAACTTCCTGGGCCACATTTTCTGCCACCCCTCAAAGGGAATGAGCCAAGGGTTCAAACTGAATCCTAGAGAATCCTGAAGTCTGTCCACAGAATTTTTGAAGCATCTATTAGCATCTCCAGGCCCTGTTCCTGGAGACCCTCTCCTGATGGAAGAAGACAGTAAATACAAAAACTTGGAAACTAAATGAAGACCACCCAAAGGAGAACCAGGGATCGAGGATTCCTGACCCAGGGATGGAATCTGGGGCTCCTGCATTATAGGCAGATTCTATGTGGTCTGAGCCACCAGGGAAGCCCAAAGGAGAACAAGCAGAGGCTGTTTATTGAATGCTTCCTAGAGCAGGGAACCAGCTACCCTCACTAATGTTCAGTTCAGTTCAGTCGCTCAGTTGTGTCCGACTTTTTGCGACCCCATGAATCGTAGCACGTGAGGCCTCCCCTGTCCATCCCCAACTCCTGGAGTTCACTCAAACTAATGTCCATCAGGTCAAAGATACCATCCAGCCATCTCATCCTCTGTTATCCCCTTCTCCTCCTGACCCCAATCCCTCCCAGCATCAGTCTTTTCCAATGAGTTAACTCTTTGCATGAGGTGGCCAAAGTACTGGAGTTGCAGCTTTAGCATCATTCCTTCCAAAGAAATCCCAGGGCTGATCTCCTTCAGAATGGACTGGTTGGATCTCCTCGCAGCCCAAGGGACTCTCAAGAGTCTTCTCCAACACCACAGTTCAAAAGCATCAATTCTTTGGTGCTCAGCTTTCTTCACAGTCCAACTCTCACATCCATACATGACCACAGGAAAAACCATAGCCTTGACTAGATGTACCTTTGCTGGCAAAGTAATGTCTCTGCTTTTGAATATGCTATCTAGGTTGGTCATAACTTTCCTTCCAAGGAGTAAGCGTCTTTTAATTTCATGGCTGCAGTTACTCATGTTAGGCAGAGTCAAATTCAGGCAGGATGTGGGACAGCTTTAGATGTCAGTGGATGTAAAAGGAAGGCTTTGGGTGTGCCCTGACGGCAGGCTGGTGACCTTGGGAAGCTGAAGAGGGGTTACCAGAAGCAGAGTATCCTATGTGCCTGGTTAGGGGAGCATATTTGACTCTCTTGAGTAGGTCCTGAGTTGGAAGTGCATGGGGTGCAAACATTAGAGGGAGCTGGTACTCTCTGATTCAGGCTGGACCATTGTGTGCTGGCTGCTACAGAGGTGGTGGGTTGGAGTTCAACTGTCATATGTGGTCTAGCCACTGTTCATTTGTATATACAGACCCACAAATCAACAGGTAATGACAGCGCCACGGTGAGATACTGCTGTACATTGGTTAGAATGGCAAAACAAAAACAAACCAAAAAACCCATAACACCAAGTGCTGGTGAGGATGCAGAGCAACTGCAGCTGTCATCTCTTGCTTGTGGAGATGGACAGTGGTACCGCCACTCTGGAAAAAGGTTGTAGAGTTAAACATGTAGCTATCGTGCTGCTGCTGCTGCTGCTGCTAAGTTGCAGCTACCATTGGGCCCAGCAATTCTTACTTCTACTTATTTACCCAAGAAAAATGAGATCTCATGTATTCGCAAGAACCTGATCACAAGTTGCTGAGGAGCTGTAATCATATTCACTCAAAACTAAAAACAACTCAAATATCCTCAGTAGGGAATAGATAAACGTTGTGTAGGCATCCACACAATGGAATACTACACAGCTACAAAAAAGGAGCAAAGTACTGGATCCTGAATGAACTACTGAATCCTGCATCATGAATGAAACTCACACACATTACGCCAAGAAAGTAAGACAGACACAAAAACACCATATATTATATGACTCCAACATTTATATGATGTTCTGGAAAAGGCAAAACTACAAGAATAGAAAACAGATTGCTGAGGACCAGGGGTGGAAGGATTGACTCCAAAGGGGCTTGAGTGAATTTGGGGAGTGATGGAGCTGTTTTAGATCTTGACTGTGGTGATGATTAAAGGACTGAAGTTTCTCTCAATGCTCAGAAAACTGTGCATTAAAGGGAGTGAATTTTACTGTATGTGGATTATATCAGGAGAATGGAAAAATATAATGGGAAGTTATAACGATTATGAAGAAAAACAAAACAGGTTAAGGGAAGAGAAAGAGACAGCTAAGGGGCTGCATTTTAGATGGGTAGCTGGGGAGGCAGGGGAGTGACATTGGAGCAGAGAGCTAGTGTGTCTAGTGGGGCATGTGGGCCTCTGCGGGAGAATGTTCTGGACCACAGGATGCAGTGCAAGGGCCTGAGGCTGGGGCTCCAGAGAGAGTTTCAGGAATAGTTGGTTGGAGAGTGAGCCGGGGCATCAGAGCCACAGCCCTAAGCCCCAGCAAGAACTTTAGGTCTGAAGTTGGCTGGTGGCCATCGAGTCAGAGAGTGACACACTGTGACTTATACCTTAAAAGGCCCGCCCTGGCTCTGATGTGGAGGATGGAGCAGGGGCCACTGGTGAGGTGGTGATGGGTGGTGATGGCTCAGACCAGACAGGTGATGGTGGGGATGTGAGGGGCGGTCCTCTGATTTGGCTTTGGAACCCCTGCAGTGGTTGAGACAGGATTTGCTGATGGCTTCTCTGTGGATGGTGAGAAAATTAAGAGAAGAGAAGGATCTGGAGTGAGTAAGTAGTAAGCCAGCTAGGGTGGGCCGGGCCTTGGGCACAGCCAGAGCAAAGACCAGGGAGGCCATGGAGGAGGGGTGTAGGGTTCTGGGTACAAGGTGGGCTGATCCATTTCCTGCAGGGATCTTGCTCTGGACCCCAGGCTCTGCCTTCACCAGTCGCAATCCTTGGAAAGCCCTGAAGGAAATCTCTGCTCCCACCTCTGCCACTGCTCTCTCAAGACACAGCTGGCAGTAGCCAGCCCATGGCCTGTGGCCCGTCCCTGCCTGCTCTCTGTCTCTGATTCTTGGGCTCCTCTGGTTCCCTCATTCTCCCTGACAGTTTTTCTCAGGCCTTGGCCTCTCCTCTCTCATTTCAGGCATCCCTTCCCTTTCAACATCTGAATCTCCTTTGCCTATTCCTGAATCTACCTTCTAAATCTCACTCCTTTCCCGTCGGTGGCCCTGCATTTCCTTCTGCCTGTAGGAAGCTCCTCGGCAACTCAAGTTCAAGATTTCGAAACGCAGGCCTTTAGTCTGTGCCCTCTGAGAGTGCCGAGGCGTCTCTAGCCGCCCACACTAGACTTGTCATCTGTCCGCGGTTTTCAATGACAAGTTCCAGAGTCGTGTCAATTAACCTCTGGTCAAGAGGCTCTTCCCTTCCTGTCACTGTCACAGCCACAGCCTGGGCTCAGGGTCACATTCTGGGCCCCGGTCACGACCTCCTGAGGGGTCCCTTTTTCTCCAACCCTTCCCCCTTGCTATCAGGAAAACTTTTCCAAAACTTCCGTCTGCTTCCTTAGCAAGAATCTCCTCCTGGCTTCTCCCTCTGGCCCAAGGTGATGATGCAATTTTCTACCCAGACCAGGACGTGAGTGTGTGCTAAGTCACTTCAGTCGTGTCTGACTCTTGGTGACCCTGTGGACTGTAGCCCACCAGGCTCCTCTATCTATGGGCTTCGCCAGGCAAGAATACTGGAGTGGGTTTCCATGCCCTCCTCCAGGGGATCTTCCCAACGCTGGGACTGAACCCAGGTCTCCTGCTTGACAGGCGGATTCTTTACCACTAGCGCCACCTGGAAAGCCCCGCACCTTCCTCCCCACCAGCTCCTCTTACCCCCACCCCCGCCCAGACCAAGACACTTCTGAACCAAGAGGGATTTGTTAGAGGTCAGGCTGGGATGACAGCATTCACCAGAACACAAGGGTGTCTCATTCTGGCCTCATCTGCTACCCTGTCTCCCACCTCTATCCCAGTCATGATCCCAGTGGCGTCACAGCATCAGATCGGCCTTGTGTCTGTGGCCATGCTGTTTTTTGATATTTGAAATGACTCTCCTCCTCTGCAGTTTTATGTAACCCTGCTTCTCCTTCAGACATGGCTCTCCCCTGATGTGTCTGCCAAAGTCAGCAAGAAAGTTGCTGGAGTGTTCTCAAAAATCCCCCATACTTCCTCTGACTCTGTACCCATGATAGCTTTGGCCTTGGACTGCTGCAGACAAGGCTGCAACCTTGAGCAATTCCTTAAGAGTACACACCTCAGTCTCCACATCTCTAAAATGGGTGTAACAGCAGTGCCTTCCAGGCCCTTGCGGGCACTGAATGCTGATGTAATGTTTGTGACTCACTCAGAGCGGTGGAGGGAGGGGTACTCACATGCTTGCTCTGATTACTGTCTCACAGCACCTATCATGCTGTGTCACAGACAGGGACTCACCTTATAAAATCAAAAAGCTTAAAGCCACAGTTTTCTCCTCTCTCCAACCCTGGGTACAGTCCTGACTTCCTGGTAGGTGCCAACACACATCTGAATAATGGAAGACTCTGGGGGTGGGGGGCGGTGACAGGAAAGGCTGGTAGTCTGGCTCAGCGACTGTTGGCTCTTGAGAGTCAAGCAGAATCATTAACTGCTCCTTCGCAAGGGGTCCCAGGAGGAAGCCGAGTCCTAGGAAGGTCTGGAGAGAAGGGATGGTTTATCAGATGCAGACTTGAATAAAAAGTCTACCTGCAGGATAAACTCCCCGGGCTCCTCTTCGCATGGTTCCACTGGGTGTGCTGTGAGCTCATTAGTTCTAAGCCCATGTCACTGGTCTTGAATAACTGAATATATCTCCATCTTTTGGTGCATCTTATATGTGTGTTGAAATCCCATCAATGCTGCACTTCACCGCTGTTCAATAGCCTTCTGCATTATTTCTGTTCTCAGCAGAAGCTGTGTGCATTCCTACCACCTTGCAGCCCCCACCACCTTCCCTGACCTGCTATGTTCTAACAGGTTTAAGGGGACCAGTGGAGGAGCCAGAGGCCTTTCTTGAGGAATCCTGCATCACCACGGACTGTGACACCCCCTAATCCAAGGAGGGGAGAGAGAGAGCACATAGGACTTGAAACAGGCAACGACTATTTGCTATTTTGCTAAAGGACAGAGGAGCCTGGCAGGCTGTAGTCCATGGGGTTGCAAAGAGTCAGACACAACTTAAAGACTGAACCACAACAAAAGCTGGAACAAGGGGGATTCTTTCATGGAAGATAAAAGGCTGAAAATCAATGGCAGGGTTGTCTCTAGGCTCAAGTTTCATCTTATTTCAAGAAAGAAAACGCACACACACACACACAGGAATCAGTTACTCCAGCCTTTTTCTATTAGAATTAGTTCAAAGATGTCACTTGCATTGGCAGTCAAGTCGTATGGGCTATTTATTTGAAAGATCCTTGATAATCCATTTGTTTATTGATCAAGCTAAGCAGGTGTCTGTAATCCTGTTTACTTGGAAGGAAAAGACATCTTCTATTATGTGAAAGAGAAATCTTCTATGGGTCAAAAAAGAGTCCTGTTCACATAGAAAAACAAATTTATTGGGGTAAAAAAATAAAGTCAAGTGCTGTCTAAGCTCTGATTATGTTCAGAAGAACCCAGAAAGTTATGTGAAGTTGAAGATCTACAAAGAGGGGGGGACATTTTCTCATTAAATCATAGTTGGAGAGAAATGAACCAGAGCCTGGGGAGTGGGTGGAGGGGCGGGGAGCTCCAGAGAGATTGTTCCCCAGTTTTGGAGCGTTGGATGCCTGCAGACATGATTTCTTGGGAGGAACACGAAGAGGGAGTTGGACATTCAACCGTAAAGATGGCAAAGTGAAATGTTAGTCTGTGTGAAGGAGGAAGTGCGCCAGAGGAAAATCACTGGAGCCTTATAAAGGGTCGGGCATTTTAGATAACGGTGAATTTTTGATTGCTTTAAAAATGTTCAGAAAACAAGCTATGCATGGACAAAGATGTAAGTCTGTTCCTTTGTGGCAGGAGCAAAGAATCTTATAAACAGATTTTTGTAACTTTGAATGCCAATCACATCATCAGGAGCTGTGGGCTCTCTGAGAAGAAAACCATTTCATGCACACTCTGGACTGATTGCAGTTACTCCAGGCTGAAGTCAGGATTTTCTCCATCAGGTGCTGTTGTCTGAATACTGGGGCACTCCTTGTCCACCCCCCGCCCCCTTCATATGTTGAAATCCCAACCAGAAAGGTGATGGTGTTAGTAGGTGTAGCTTCTGGGAGATGATTAGGTATTAAGGATTGAGCCTTCATGATAAGATTAGTGTCCTAGGCAATGGCACCCCACTCCAGCACTCTTGCCTGGAAAATCCCATGGACAGAGGAGCCTGGTGGGCTGCAGTCCATGGGGTCGCTAAGAGTTGGACACGACTGGAGCGACATCACTTTGACTTTTCACTTTCATGCATTGGAGAAGGAAATGGCAACCCACTCCAGTATTCTTGCTTGGAAAATCCCAGGGACGGGGAGCCCGGTGGGCTGCCCTCTGTGGGGTCGCACAGAGTCAGACAGGACTGAAGCAACTTAGCAAGAGACTCCAGAAAGCTGGCTAGTCCGTTCTGCCCAGTGAAGACACAATGGAGAGATCACTGTCTGGGAAGCACCGAGTCTGCTGATACTGTGATCTTGGGCTTTTCAGCCTCCAGCACTATGAGAAATGAATTTCAGCTGGGTGTCCAGTTCAGTCGCTCAGTCGTGTCCGACTCTTTGCAACCCCATGAATCGCAGCACGCCAGGCCTCCCTGTCCATCACCAACTCCTGGAGTTCACTCAGACTCAAGTCCATCGAGTCGGTGATGCCATCCAGCCATCTCATCCTCTGTCGTCCCCTTCTCCTCCTGCCCCCAATCACTCCCAGCATCAGAGTCTGTGTGTAAACTGCTCAACTGATGGGATTCTGTTATAGCAGCCTGAATGGATGAAGACATTGGAGCTAAACCCACTTTACTATAATGAGAGAATCACAGTGTGTTGTGACTGGGAGTGGCCTCCACTATCGCCAACACTCTCATTGTGCAGAGAAAAGTATAAGAGAAGAGGTAACTGATCCCTCATCACACAGCTACTTGCTCAGCAGAGGTAACTGATCCATGAGCACAGAGTTAGCTGCTGGCATCCTGAGGATGATGCTGGGCCAGCTCATGTGTGTAAATGCTGGCCACCAGAGGGAGAGTATGGTCATTTGAGGAGATGATGCCAGGCATTCTGGCACATAAATATTCCTTTAGAGTCTGAGCCCTCTCTGCTTCATTACTGACATTGAGTAGGAGAAGGGACATTCAGTGACACTTGGGGCATGCCTAGCTCTTCCATTAACAGCTAGGTTTCTAGGTTCTGTGTTGGATGCCATATTATTCTGCTATGTGAGTTATTCTTTGACTGTCTGTGGACTTATGATTTTCCACTTGACATCCATTTAATCTGATCCTTTGGTGTCCCACAACTTGTTGTTTACCGATTATGCCTCATCTCAAATTATTTCCTCAGTTACCATCTATTGGACTGAACTCCAGCCTCTAGAGAGGCAATCCCCCAGGCTGAGGCATCTCTAGTCCACTAGGGGGTCTGATTTGTTCAACGTTGGTATTTTCTACCTTCTACCTCTTAAGTCTCCTGTGGGTCTTATATTCAATGTACTTCTAGATTTCCTTGGCAAGGCAGTACAGTGCGAGTCATGCATTGTTGGGTAGACCACCGAGAGTCTGCTTTTTTCTCTGCAAGCGGAGGCTTACAGCAACCACACCACAGGTCACTGGAGGGGACTGATGGAGCAAGATATTTCCTGAGAACAATGGTGTCACAACGAGTCTTAGTTTAGTCCCCTTTGGATGGCTCTTTCTCTATATCATGGGTACTTTTAATTCACATGTGAACCATGTTCAGTGAGTTCACAGGGTGAAAGAGGCCACCCAGAGGAATCCATCATTTGCTCACATCAGCCCTGCTGGGGAGGCTGGAAAAGGCAGTCAAAGTAGATGAAACATCCAACCAGACTCTCTCCAAACAGTGAGCTGAAATGAGGAGCTTAAAGGAACTATTTTTTTCATGATGTGCTGTGTGTGTTAGTCACTTCAGGCATGTCAGACTCTTTGTGACCCTATGGACTGTAGCCCACCAGGCTCCTCTGTCCGTGGGATTCTCCAGGCAAGAACACTGGAGTGGGTTGCCATGCCCTCCTCCAGGGGATCTTCCTGACCTCCAGGGATCGAACCCATGTCTCTTATGTTTCCTGCATTGGCAGGCGTGTTCTTTACCACTAGCACCAGCTGGGAAGCCCCATGGCAGTGCTGAAATAAAATGGGCATATTGGCTATACTACTTCATAAGCCACTTAACTCAAGTGTATAAATAGTTTAACTATTCCCCGCTACTCAAACCATTTATTTTCCCAAGCTTCCATTCCAACTGTGGCAGAATTTAAGGCAAGTGGAGGAAACTCAGCTACTTGAAGGTTTCCAGTTGTATCTCTCCCTTATGGTACATCTACCCTCTTGTGGGCAGAGTGATGAGAAGCAGGGGGTGTGCCCATGTCAATGGGAAAGATGGTCTTTGTCTCCTGCCACCTTCTATTCATGGAGGCATCTCTGTGAAAGGTTGCTGCTGAACCACGAAAGATGCCGGGACTTTTGGCCTCCAGAGGAGAAGAATTCAATCCGGGGCCAGAGACGAGGCTTGATCGCTCAGAGCTTTTGTGTAATAAAATCTTATTAAAGTATAAAAGAGACAGAGAAAGCTTCTGACATAGACATCAGAAGAGGGCAGAAAGAGTACACCCTCACTAGTGTTAGCAATGGAGTTATATACTTTTAATTAGTTATTACAGTGAATCAAAAGAATGTCTGGAGGTTGTAAAGACCTTACTAGACCCACTCCCATAATTTACATTTTAAGACAGGATTAGCCAGAAGGTTTTTTCCCAGAAACTGTCCTCAAGCAGGATACATTATTGTTACATAATCTTAACGAAAGTAGAGGGAAAAAGTTTGTCTTCTCCTCCTCCTTGAAAATTCCAGACCCCTTTCTCCTTGGGGACCCTTGGACTTCTTATCAACCTACCTAGGAATTTACTCTTCTGGGGATGGCTATCACTCTGTTTTGCTCTGTCCATCAACATCTCCATTGGTATCTGCCGAGGCAGCTGGTTCTTCGCTAACCTTGGACTTGCATGATCCACAGGCTGCTGTCAACAGCCATGACCTTACATCCCTGGCACACAAAGGTATGGACATGCACACTCCCATGACCTTTTATCTTAGAGCAAAGGTGGGACAAGGCCTTCAACTCTTTGTCCAGCTTTCTCTTCTTCTCTAGATTCTCCCTGACATCAGTATAGGCATCTCTCATGGCTCCTTTCCATGGCTGAGCATGGTTGAGGGCAGAGGCCCATTGGCTAAATATTCTGTCAAACCTATTGCTCCTGCTAAGCTTTGGACCTTGGAATCTTAAAACTCAGAAATGAACATTAATGTATTTTCTTTCTATTTTGAACAACAAACCAGGTCTGCTCTGCTTGACTCTGTTTTATTGGGGTGAGGTACACCACAAAGATGATGTAAACAAACAAAAAAGGGCAAAGTCCAAGAAAAAAAAAGAAAACAGAAACCCACCCAATAAATGTCACATGGCAAAGATACTTGCTCATTTGAAGAAAAGCTATGACAAATCTAGACAGAGTATTAAAAAGCAGAGACATCATTTTGCAAACAAAGGTCTGTATAGGCAAAGCTATGATTTTTCCAGTAGTCATATACAGACGGATGTGCAGGCTGGACCATCAAGAAGGCTGAGCGCCAAAGAATTGATGCTTTCAAACTGTGGTGTTGGAGAAGACTCTTGAGAGTCTTTTGAACAGCAAGAAGATCAAACCAGTCAATCCTAAAGGAAATCAACCCTGATTATGCAATGGAAGGACTGATGCTGAAGATGAAGCTCTGAACTGACTCACTGAAAAAGAGCCTGATGCTGGGAAAGATTGAGGGCAGGAGGAGAAGGGGGTGATAGAGGATGAGATGGTGGGATGGCATCACTGACTCAATGAACAAGAATTTGCTCTGAGCAAACTCCTGGAGTTAGTGAAGGGCAGGGAATCCTGGTGTGCTTCAGTGCAGGGGTCACAAAGAGTCGGACTCATCTTAGCGACTGAACAACAACAAATCCCCTCCATAGGTAAAGCACAGGAGTGGTGGAGAGACAGCTGAGTGGTGAAAGGTAAACTGGCTCTTTCCAAGTGAAGGAATCAGCACCAGGGGTGAGGCTCTGTGCTCTGCAGAACTGGAGGTGAGAAGCCGGCTCCCGAGCACCCCGTCTCCCGGCGGGCAGAGGGATGAGCGGTCGCCAGCATCGTTTAGCAGCACAGGGCGTTTAGGAGCAGACATCAAGGCTGAGAGCTCACTTCTGAGAAGAAGCTGTGCTTGCAAGATTGTGACAGCTCCTTCCCCCTCCTTCCCAGCAGTGCAAACAATGATTCTTCACATTAGTCTGCCTCCCTCCAGACCCTCATCCATCTCCATCCGAACGGCCCGAGATGAACACTGTCCAAAGAGCTCCTTTTAAAAGCCTCCCTCAGCACAAACGTGCCGATGCCAGCCATGGCTCCTTCTTCCTGCTGGAGGTCAGGTCCCCCTACCCCGTCTGCAGAATTACCACCTCCCCTGAGACCACTGGTGCTGTGACCTCTGCCCACCCGGCGGCAGCCCCTGCTTTGCATGAGACCCTAGTGCCCCTACTAAGCCTTTTCCAGACCCATCTCGTGGCTCTCCATGGCTGCTAATGACCACCCTTTATTCATTTCAGTGGCCTGTTGGGTCTCCTCAGAGCTTCTGCTTTTGACCTTTCTCAGTCCTTATTGTCCCGTCAAATGGTTTTGGCGGAGAAGAGTGCAATTGACTCATCTCACTGTAGAATGGCAGCTGACAGGCATAGGTGAAGCTGGTTTTCGAACTGTCCTTCTCTGTGAGCTGCTAAAGTCAAGCTCAGCTTCTCCCTCTCCACTGCCCCCCTCCCCCACTCCCAAATGTCCTTCCTCTTTCTGGGAGGGGAGAAGATGGTAACAGTGACATCATGCCCAGGTGACCACCTCACTAGGCTCCCACCTCACTAGGCTCCCTAGGTCTAGTTTCTTGTCCTAACCCAAAGAGAATCTTCTTTTGACAGTGTTTGAAGGTCTTGTAGAAATGAAACTATTCCATCTGCAAACTATACTAAAATCATGAAAAGGTAACATGGCTGGATTACAAATCGTGCCACAGGGAATTGCAGGGACTGTAAAGCTGATGTGTTAGTTTCCTATGGCTGCTGTAACAAATTGCCACAGACCTAGTGGCTTAAAACAAGAGAAATGTATTTCTTTCTATATTTTTTTACAGCTCTGGCAGCCAGTGGTCTGAAATGAGTCTTTTGGGACTAAAAGCAAGTGCTGCTTCGCTCTGAGGCTCGAGGGGAGAATCCCTCTCTGGCCCCTTCCAGCTTCTGGTGGGCAATGGCATTCCCCAGTGGGTCACTCATCACTCCAACCTCAACTCTGCTGCCACACTGTCTTCTCTTCATCTGAAATCAATCCTCCCTCTGCTTTATTCTTACAAGGACATTTAGGGCCTAACTGGATAATCTTCCCATCTCAAAATCCTTCGTTGTTGTTGTTTAATGGCTAAGTCTGTCAACACCTCAAGTAGGGCACAATGCCACCCATCCATCTCTTGTAAAGGGACCAAATGGCCAACTGACTTGAGATTAAGCATTGCATGTGGCATGCTGGAACATTCATTCTGCCCCAGGCAATGAAACATTACCACCATTTAATCTTCCCAATTTAGCAGCTAGGAAATCCTGGTGGTGGTGGTTTCGTCAAGTCTGACTCTTGCAATACCGTGGACTGTGGCCCACCAGGCGCCTCTGTTCATGGGATTTCCCACACAGGAATACTGAAGTGGGTTGTCCTTTCCTTCTCCAGGGGATCTTCCCAACTCAGAGATCGAACCCGCATCTCCTGCATTGACAGGCAGATTCTTTACCTCTCCACCACCAGGGAAGCACCTCAAAATCCTTACTTCCATATTATTTGTAAAGTGTTTTTTTCAGTAATTTGTACAGGTTTCAAGGATTAGGACATGGGTATGTTTGGAGGCCATTATTCTGCCTATCAAAACAGGAAGACCATTTTCAGCTTGGGCCCTACACAGGAAGGGATCCCTCTTGCCAAGGGGAGTGGATGACACCCAGCACTCAGGGAGATCACTGGCATGATCTGAGTGCCAGCAGACGAGGGAGACTGCTGAAGGGTCACCCAAGTGGACGAAAAGTATTCCAAGGGTTAACACATAATATAAGCAGATGCCATTTTGCAGAGTTGTGTGGAGAGAAAATCATAGTCACCAAAACAAGTGATGATTCCAAGTGATTTGAGACTAGAAGATTGTGGCAGATACTGATGGCTGCCTACCCTCAATGCACTTCCCATCTTTATTGCTGCCATAATCCTGATTTTCTATTGAACATGCCCAGCCCCAGAGGCTGAATCATCATTGGTCTAAAGCTGGAATCATGATGCAGACTCAGTAGGTCTAGGGTGGGTCTCAGTTCAGTTCAGTCGCTCAGTCATGTCCGACTCTTTGCAACCCCATGAATTGCAGCACGCCAGACCTCCCTGTCCATCACCAACTCCCAGAGTTCACTCAGACTCACGCCCACCGAGTCAGTGATGCCATCCAGCCATCTCATCTTCTGTCGTCCCCTTCTCCTCTTGCCCCCAATCCCTCCCAGCATCAGAGTCTTTTCCAATGAGTCAACTCTTTGCATGAGGTGGCCAAAGTACTGGAGTTTCAGCTTTAGCATGATTCCTTCCAAAGAAATCCCAGGGCTGATCTCCTTCGGAATGGACTGGTTGGATCTCCTTGCAATCCAAGGGACTCTCAAGAGTCCAACTCTCACATCCATACATGACCACAGGAAAAACCATAGCCTTGACTAGATGGACCTTAGTCGGAAAAGTAATGTCTCTGCTTTTGAATATACTATCTAGGTTGGTCATAACTTTTCTTACAAGCAGTAAGTGTCTTCTAATTTCATGGCTGCAATAACCGCCTGCAGTGATTTTGGAGCCCCAAAAATAAAGTCTGACACTTTCCACTGTTTCCTCATCTATTTCCCATGAAGTGATGGGACCAGATGCCATGATCTTCGTTTTCTGAACGTTGAGCTTTAAGCCAATGTTTTTACTCTCCTCTTTCACTTTCATCAAGAGGCTTTTAGTTCCTCTTCACTTTCTGCCATAAGGTTTCTCCCAGCAATCTTCATTCTAGCTTGTGTTTCTTCCAGTCCAGCATTTCTCATGATGTACTCTGCATAGAAGTTAAATAAGCAGGTGACAATATACAGCCTTGACTTACTCCTTTTCTTATTTGGAACCAGTCTGTTGTTCCCTGTCCAGTTCTAACAGTTGCCTCCTGACCTGCATACAGGTGTCTCAAGAGGCAGGTCAGGTGGTCTGGTATTCCCATCTTTCAGAATTTTCCACAGTTTATTGTGATCCACACAGTCAAAGGCTTTGGCATAGTCCATAAAGCAGAAATAGATGTTTTTCTGGAACTCTCTTGCTTTTTCGATGATCCAGCGGATGTTGGCAATTTGATCTCTGGTTCCTCTGCCTTTTCTAAAACCAGCTTGGACATCAGGAAGTTCACGGTTCACGCATTGCTGAAGCCTGGCTTGGAGAATTTTGAGCATTACTTTACTAGCGTGTGAGATGAGTGCAATTGTACAGTAGTCTGAGCATTCTGCAGTTCTAACAGGCTCCCTGGTGAAGTAACTGTGCTTCTCCTTGGGCCACACCTTGAGTACAGGGTCCGAGCCAGTCACAGAAATCACATTACCCCTTGCTGGGGACTGGTCCAGGATGAGTATGTGACTCAGTCTTGGCTAATGAAAGTTAAAAGAAGATGAGCTGAAGGTCAGGATGGACTTCCAAGAGAGATTTTCTCCCTGAAGAAAGACCAGAGAATTCTAAGGAGAAAAAAAGATGCCCTTTGTGTAATGTCACAGGAAGACTTGAGGCCTTGAATAACCACAGCTATCTTGTGACCAAGAGAGACACACTTGAGAAAAGTCAACCCACTGAGGAGGAAGATGAGGGGAACATCTCTGAGCCATCAAAATCTCTGGACTCTTACTGCCAGGCTTTTTTGTTAAGTAAAATATAAATGGTTTAATCCCTGTTTGCTCAGGTTGCTATTGTTTGTAGCTGAATATACCTGACCTCAGAAGAAACCTAAAGAAGAAGGAAAGGCATGGAGATCTGGAGTCCAGATACAACCACTAGAAAGAGACTAAAGGACTAAAGACTAAAAACCCACCAGTTCTTCACAGTGAGGAGGGGCATTAAATTCCTGTGTGGACCTCCAATCATTACTATGAGGCTTTATGCACTTACTATATGGTAAGTGTGCCTTTGGTTCTCATTCCAGAGTTTATAATAGGGTCTCAAGAATCCTTTAGTTACTTCTGTAAGTTACAATTGGGTAGATCCTACCTGTAATAATTAAGAATCTAATGTTGACACTGAGCTGCCCTTTAAGTCACTTCCCCGTTCACCTAAAATATCTAAACCCCCTCCATGTAAGATACTTCTTGCATGTCCCTTTCAGTATGTTTATTTCAGTCTGGGCACCACGTCTCATGCAAACATTTCCTAAATCCTCCAAATGCTCCCTCAGCTCCATGCATCACAGCAATCAGTCACAAGATTAATTAATCCTCAGTGTAACTTGAGCTACTTTAAAGAAAATCCCAGGCAAATAGACATAAATACCTATTTTTCTGGTGGAATTGTTTGTTCGAATTCCCTCACTGAGATCAGACTTAATTATGCAATATCATAGAAATATACAAACATCTGCGATTTTATTTCTAAGCACATTTGAATGACAAAGACTTCAATATCCCGTGTGGCTCTGTAACATGATGGACCTTCTTGAGGCTGGGGGTAGGGAGAGAAGGGAGTTAAAGAAAGAAGGAAAAAAATGACTTCCTTTATTCAGAGGCTTTGGAATTCAAAAATATATCAAACAATCCCGGGCCGTTTCATAGCGCCGATTCTAGGTTCTATACCGATTTTTCTTTTAAGTAAATCTTAAGGACGTCACCATTGCCTCTGGGATATGGCTATAGCATGCCTATAGCATTGATTAGCTACATAACTTCTAAACGAGAAGGTTACTAATTTGCCCGACAACTCCCCTCCCATCCACTGCTGCCCTTCTGTTTTCTGAGTCAGCACTTACTCATAGAGGAGCCTGCATCTTGCAGAGCTGTCATTTCTATCAAACACAATGCCCACAGGGTTTCTGCTCATCATTAAAGGGGGGGAAAAAACTTGTTAGAGTATTAGCCGAGCCGAGTGCAGTACTGTTAAATTAATTTTTAGAGATGTATCTAGGTCAGACATCTGCATGTTGCATATAAATACACCAGCTAGTTACCTAGCATTGGCATGTTTCTAAAATGTTAGCGCCATGCTTGTTGGATACTTGCTGTTTATTCTGGCCCTGAATGGAGAAATGACTATTTCTCCACAATATAATCTTAATGTAATTGGGATGTCTCTTCTGAAAGTTGGCTGCCACAAAAATATTTTCAACCATCTCTTTTGGAGACTAAAGGAAATTAACATTTTTGTTTCTGTTAACTAGCAGTTCTTCATATAGAATCTTTTAATGTCCAAATGATTGATTAATTCTCCGTATCTCATTTTATCCTCTGAGTAGAAAGAACGTCCCTTTAGAGGCGATGAAGGTTTGACGCACAGCTGAAACAATGAAGGCACAATATGTTGTCCTTTGGGTAGAAATTAAGCTTCACTGAGAAATGAAACAAGAATGAGTATTCTGGTGGTGGTGAATAAAAGATATTTGAAGTATGTGTACCTCAAAGGCTCTCTTGTAAAAAAAAAAAAAAGAAAATGTGTGATAAGGCTATGATACCCATTTCTTTCAATTTGATATCATGCCAACCTGAAATATAACCAAAATGGGACAAAATCAAAATAAAAACTGTGACCTCGAAAATGCCACCCCTGTGAAGATTTCTGTGCTGTTTTAAGGACATGTATTTCTTGTGAAGGGTTTCCCAGGTGACTCAGTGGTGAAGAATTTGCCTGCCAATGTAAGAGCCTCAAGAGTCTCGAGTTCAATCAGGAAGATCCCCTGGAGAAGAAAGTCGTAACCCACTCCAGTATTCTTGCCTGGAGAATTCCACGGACAGAAGACCCTGGTCGGCTACAGTCCATGGGGGTCACAAAGAGTGCCCACAACTGAGGGACTGAGCATGCACACACACATTCACTAACCTGATGGGTTCTAACGCAGCCTTGTTGGAGCTAATGCTGTAAAAATCTAAGGCACAGTAAGCCAGGCAGGCCAATAGCATTGTCACCTGGTAAGAAGGCAGAGAGAACCAGCCAGCAGGTCCTGACATGGGCCTTTATGAGATAGATGAGAAAACTAAGATTGAAAAGTGAAGTAGCCAGACTAGTTCCACAAACACACTTTCACTGAAAAACGTTGTGTGTCAATTCCTATTATTGTAGGACCTGTGTAAGGAAAGAAAAAAAAAGGGACGGTTAGTCCCTCAGTCGTGTCTGACTCTTTGCAACCCCATGGACTCTCAGGCTCCTCTGTCCATGGGGATTCTCCAGGCAAGAACACTGGAGTGGGTTGCCATTTCCTCCTCCAGGGGATCTTCCTGACCCAGGGATCAAACCTGGGTCTCCTGCATTGCAGGCAGATTCCCTTACCATCTGAGCCACCAGGGAAGCCCAGACCTGTGTAAAGAAGTCTTCTGAGCAGCTAGTACTTATGAGAATAATACAAGAGAACTGGAATGCCTCTTATTGCAACTTGTAATGTGATTTGAACTGATACAAATACAGGGCACCCATTATAACCTGTGCTTTATTCTCTGAGAGCTCCAAACCCTGGGAAGAGTTGGGTAAGCAACAGTGCAAGATAGAATCCAGCAAAGAGAGGTTTGTTCAGTACAGGGTGTGGAGAGAGTAAAAGAGGGCTGTGTGATAAATGCTATCCAAATGGAGTAGTAACGATGGACAAGTGAGTCTCTGCAAGGGCCCTGACCACCTTTCTGATGACCTTTTTCTCTGGGCTTTGATGAACCGCCCAACCACAGAGATTTGTAAATCCCAACCAAGTGGAATGCTGACAATATGATCACATCAAGATGTAACTTGTAATTGCAAAGTCACATTCAATTAGATCACTGGCACTTTTTGTGACCCAACGATATGACATGATTAGGTCTGAAGCCAGCCCAGGAACAGGCACGATGATTATGTGATTCAGTCCGTTCACGGGCACGGTGAGTCATGGGCATTTGAAAGCCTGAGACTGCCTAGAGCTGAGGAGACTTACAGCTCATTTTGTGATGGCTTGGAAAGCTCAGATTGCTCATTATAAAGAGCAAAATATCCCTTTAATTAAAACTGTTTTGATCATTAGATATTATAGTAAAGGTATGATGGCTGGAGTTTTTGACATCATTTTTCTCGCAGTTGTCTGAAAGCTGTATGTTAATTAATCACCCGCAGGTTTTGGGGCACACTCTGATAGATCCTTTCCCATATCTGCCACTTGAACTTGGGAAGGTTAATTTTCTCATCTGTAAAATAGGGGATTCTAATCATCCTTATTGGTTGTAAGAGGATTAAATAACATGCATACTTCCTGGCACACAGTAGGTACTATTCACTGTTTGAACTTTTAGGAGATATCTGTCAAACAGAATCATCTTCAGAAAGCTTATTCCATACCTATTGACTAATTTTAAGGGCAAATGTAAACAATGAAATGATCATTCATGCCTCTACAGGAGAACCTAGTCTCCCCAGCACCCAAACTGCCTTATGATACAAGAGTCAGAAGAACTGATGGAAACAGAGCAAATCACAATTGAACTTATTACACCATGTGGCCTAATTATTCAACTGAGAGGGAGACCAGGCCAATTCATGACCCACAAAAGTATGCCACATGTCAGGGAAAGCTGAGCAAATGAGGTCAGTCTGTGCAGTGGGCGGGCACTTGGCCCAGATGGAGGAGTTATGAATGGGCTTCTCTCTGAAGCTCTATACCAGCAAATTCAGCACCACTACAAAAAAGAAAAAAAATGCTCCTTACATTGAGCTCTCCAAACTTGTCTGTTGAGCTAACTGGAGCCCTTATTATAAGCACAGATATCTGACAGAGCCCCAGATCATTCTTATCAGCAGGGCTGGAAAACATCATCCTGGTCTAGCTTTTACAAGCCAGTCTGGCTCTGGCAAGGTCCACTAGTACAGGTGTACTAGATTGTTATTTTTATTCATAACTTTGTTTTCAAATGTTTGTGATTCCAGTAAAGCCCTCAAGGGAGCTTCCATGAATTAAAATATAGGCACTAATGTCATCTCTCTGCTCAAGTTCACCACTTAGCCCCTACCCAACTGATCCAGAAATTCCCCAGAGTTCACCCCCAGAGACACAAGGTCCAGCTGCTTCCTGACAGCGAATCTCTAAGAAACACACGGGATACATGAAGGACCTGGAGTCTTTGTTCAGTGGTATATTCAAAGCATGGCCATCTCCTGATTGATTTGTTTACAACAGGAGTTCTGAAAGTGGGGTCACCAGCTCCTGCCTCAGCATCACCCGAGAACTTATTAGAAATAAAATTCTTGGGCTGCGTCCCAGAACATTTGAATCAGAAACTCTAGTATTGGGCACCAGAAATCTATTTTAATAAGCCCTCCAGGTGATCTTGATGTACTCTAAAAGTTTGAGAACCACTGGTTAAAAATTTTTTTTTCTTTCACATTTATTTCAATACAGGGGACCAGTAAGTATTTAACTAGTTAGGCCTCTCAAACATTTCTTTACATTTGTCTATATTCAGTTGGTTAGAGGAAGGAAAAAAGAAACCCACCTCATTGCACGTGATTGACATTCCTGCAAAGCAGCCTTGACTTGAAGATATCAAAAGGAGATGATCAGAACCTTTTTATTAGAAAAAGCAGTATTTTAATTCTGTTACTTTGAATATTATATTCATAAGCCAGTAGTCTCCTGCTGAAGTCATTTTTTATACAAACTATGATCTAATCATAGTGTAATCCCTCTTCAAGGTGCAACTTCTCCATAGATTATGAGTATTTCCATGTACATAATGCAATGTGATTCAGCAGCTCAAGCTGTGAAGTCATTCAGGCCAGTTGTCCAAGGAGTGAAAAGAATTTTTTAAACCTAATGGTCCCTTATGACTCAATTTCTTTGATTCTTTTGCTACCTATATGTAAATTACTCTTACATAAGCATGTTCTATAAGTATATATAATAAATAAGGGTGTGAGATGTATGTATAAACACGACTATACAGACAGAGAAATGAAGTTTGTAAATAAATAGGACTTAAATGGGAGAAGAGGTCTAAGAAACACACATACACAAATGCATAAGGAAAACCATATTATGTAACACAATATACTCTATTTAATAATTCTCACATTGGTGTCTAAAACTCAAAAGAGCAGAGTTAAATGAACGGGAATTGAAAGTGCATGATAAATGCATCCCTCATAGCATTTAAATCTCTTCCACTTGATTAAAAATTCCTAGTTCCTCTTCACTGAATTGTTTAGAGTTTTTGAGCAGCCTCTGCCCTGATTAAAACAAATTAGCATCAAAGATCCCCTGTTGAATGAGAAATCATTAATTGAGAAACATGCAATGCTCCTTAATTACCTTTAGAACAGTGAGAGAACAAATAATCTCAGGTTCCAGAGGGGCCTCCTGCTCTGCACTGTGGACTCATTTCGTGTAGCTGCTGGAATAAAACTCAAGTTGCAAACACTATTGGGGAATATCAATGTGAGCTTCAGTAAACACACTGCTGATTGTTTATCTAAAAGAAAAATATCTAGATAAGGACTCAGAAGGAAAGAGGGGGATATGTCTGAGCTTATTATCTTGTTGAGAGCTTTCAAAGTGTTTTACATGTACCAATATTGGTTGAGAAATAATGTAAGCTGTTATTTCTGGTACAAATTTTAATGCTTTGTGTAAAATACTTCATTTATGTAATTATCTGCTAACACTTCAGATGCTTATATACAGATGAGTAACTTTATCATTTAACCATAGGATAGAAAGCAGCAACGTTAAATTTCACAAAATCCAGCTACAAATGGAAATTCAAATCATGATGTTGCACCTGAGTCATTTATTTCTTTATCTAGTGATACAGTAAATACAGGAGCTTCTGTAGGTCCAGTGAGACCTGATGTACCCTTCTGCCTTCTCAATCTAGAAAACACTGAATGCATTAGGAAATCAAATTATTATAGGTCCTATGACAACGTAAAGAATATCATTAAAGGTTCACACACACACTGCCATCTGGACAACTTTCTGATAACAACAGTCATATGGGACTGGATCTGAGTTTCTGAAAACTTTATTTCTCCTAAGTACCCAGGAAGGAAGGAGGCATGGTAAGACTTGTTATTTAGCTGAGGATAGTATCTTGGTTTTATTCTAGTTTTCTCCATTTTATCCACTAGCTTATGGGTCAACAGCCTTTGAAAAAAAAAGACAGAATTGATTCAACCACCTCTGCTTCTTTGGGTGTTTTTGGTTCATGTATAGTTTAAACTGGTTCATGTAATATAAAGCACAAATAATCCAAACAATGCTGCCATTTCAAAATTGATATTAATGTGGTTAAGACCCAATTCTGGGAGTTTGCATTTAATTTTAGTAACATGAAGTGACTTGTTTTGCATGTGGAATCAAGCATTTTTACCAACAGTCACAGTAGATTTCAAACTTTGTAAAGATTTCTGATTATTCTTTATCTTCTATTACACCAAGATAATAAATTTGACATTGTCATAATCTTTGAAAATACTGTAAATAAACCCTTGAAGACTACATTTCCAAGACTACACTAACTACACAAAGTAATTTGCATGGGAGAGAGGGAGGTTGAGAGGGACAGAGAAAGGAGACTGTCATTAACTGAATCAATGTATTATGAGAGGATATAGGAATCTTATGATATACTGAAACAGTAGAAAAACTGTTATATTTTCTCATGGATTCCCATTAAGGTATATTCTTTATTTGGCCATTCTACTTTAGGACAAAATAAATCTCAATTCACTAATGTGCAAAAGGCCATGTGGTTCATATATGCTATCAAAGTAAGAATTACTAATGAAAAGTCTATCCCATAACTGTCTTCTATGGTTTAGGAAAGGAAAATCTTGTCACTAAAACAGTGCCTATTATGTACAAAAACACAAACAAAGCATCCTTATCTATCGTTATAAACGTCTAGTTTGTAAAGCTTATGAGAGACACAGCCTCTTGAGAAACGAAATGATGCTATTTGGTATTTTTCCCTTACAGAAGGGTTGTTTCTTTTAACAGTCAACACATTGCATTTTTGCAATGTTGAAAGTCAAATTGGAGTTGTCACTTCAGAAATCAGCAAGGGGTGGATGCTGTGTACTCGGAGTTTGTTTCCTCTTCCAACTAGTTCATCTGCACATAAACGTTCAGAAGACCGTATACTTTATCCTCACAGGGCAGTGAGCTTCAAATGAACCTGAAGTTCTAACTCTCCGCAGGGAACAGTCCTGATAAGTAGGATATCCCATTTGCCATTATCTATTTGTGCTGCAAGGTAATTCATTTTAGGCTGAAATCAAATTGTTTTAAGCTGAGCTGGTATTTTTATTGGTGTCCTTCCAGCCGGCCTTCCTTTTAAGTACCATCGTATTTCAAACAAGCTGATCTAAAGGAAAAGATTACTACTGCCAATGCGCATTGTCACAAGGGAACAAAGATGTTCAAGACCTATTTTATGTTATTTTTTTAAGCATTGATAGAGATATGAGAGTGCTAGTCTGCTACAGGGGGAAACAAGCTGACTAGTTGATGAAGGGTCAGAAAGATGTGTGATGATGGGAAAGAAAAACAATCTGTTGGTATTTGCTGTAAAATTACCCTCTAATGTTGAGAAAATATTTGCAAAATGTAATAAATACTTTAAAAATCGTGAAAAGCACAACTCTGAATTACCAGGTAATATATACCATTGGTTTCTATTGTACTTTGGTTATTTGGGAACTCTGGCACATATATGCCCTTTGCTAAGTCGCTTCAGTCGTGTCCGACTCTGTGCGAGCCCACAGATGGCAGCCCAGTGGGCTCCGCCATCCCTGGGATCCTCCAGGGAAGAACACTGGAGTGGGTTGCCATTTCCTTCTCCAATGCATGAAAGTGAAAAGTGAAAGTGAAGTCGCTCAGTCGTGTCTGACTCAGCGATCCCATGGACTGCAGCCTACCAGGCTCCTCCATCCATGGGAGTTTCCAGGCAAGAGTACTGGCGTGGGATGCCATTGCCTTCTGCCCTCTAGTGTTACCCAAAATAATCAAGAGAATTTTGCACATGATTCTCTGAATTTAACTTTGAATCTTCTCATAGTACAAGGATAAAACATCAAACTCTGATCTACTACTTCCTATTTCAACAACAACATAAACCCATCACAACACCTAAGTAAGACAGATGAGCATTTTTTATCCCAGGTTACTTAGGAATAGTTTAGACAATTGGTCACAGCCATTAAAAGAACTGGCATTTGAGCTCACACTAAAACTTAAATGTATCCCACACAAGACCTATTCTAACACAACCTATACATCACTGAGTGAGTGAAGTCGCTCAGTCGTGTCCGACTCTTTGCAACCCCATGGACTGTAGCCTACCACACTCCTCCATCCATGGGATTTTTCAGGCAAGAGTACTGGAGTGGATTGGCATTTCCTTCTCCAGGGGACCTTCCCGACCCAGGGATCGAACCCAGGTCTTCTGCATTCTAGGCAGACGCTTTACCGTCTGAGCCACAAGGGAAGTCAGGCTGTGATACATCACTGAAAAGCACAAAATTTAAGGTAATCTTTCAGCAACAGTGGCTATAGAGGCACAAAGAATTGTTTTAAGAATTTGCTCAGTAATGCCATCTCCCAAGGCGGATTTTCTAGAATGAGATCTCCTGACCATGCTCATAGCTGGTTTAAAGAGGATGGTGCTTAAACTGCTGTCTTGCCTCAGTGAAAATTTCACTTCTGCCAAAAATAAAACTGGTCAAACCTTTGGATGAATGAGTAGAATACAGCGTGTCTGGAGGGTCTTCGAGGGGCTCAGTTTCTTGTTCTCTCAGGGCTGCTGCACAACCAGTCAAGCAGGGCACAATTATTTCCTCATCAAAGGGTGGGATCCCTGGAAGGCAGACAGGTCAGAGTGGAGGAGAGGGGGTACAGTTTCTAGAAGCCCATCCAAAATACAATGTAGTTTCATATTTAGGAAGCAAAATAGTAATACTTGTTGTTTTCATTTTAGCACCTGGAGAAAGTAAAGGTCAACAATACTTCCTGGTGGTTGTAGCTGTGCCAGGCACTCTGATGCTAAACAAGAAGAATCCGTTAGAATTTGGAGATGGGGTTGCATGTTCATCAGAAAGCACTGTGAGTCTGAGCTGAAAGAATGCCAGCCCCTCACTCCAGCCACTTACAGGTGATTCTCAGAGGAAATCTCTTCAGGGCAGAGAAAAATAAGTGTTGAATGCTGCTGCTGCTGCTGCTGCTAAGTCGCTTCAGTCGTGTCCGACTCTGTGCGACCCCATAGACGGCAGCCCACCAGGCTCCCCTGTCCCTGGGATTCTCCAGGCAAGAATACTGGAGTAGGTTGCCATTTCCTTCTCCAATGCATGAAAGTGAAAGTGAAGTCGCTTAGTCATGTCCGACTCTTAGTGACCCCATGGACTGCAGCCTACCAGGCTCCTCCATCCATGGGATTCTCCAGGCAAGAGTACTGGAGTGGGGGTGCCACTGCCTTCTCCAAAGTGTTGAATAGAAATCCTCAAATCCTCTGCTAAGCACTGATCCGCCATCAAGAAACTGAAGAGGAGGATGCTCCAGGCGCAGATATTCAGAGAAGTTGCTGCTTGTTGTTGTAAGAGGCTCTAGGGTTCAACTCTGAGTGCTACATGCTTCAGACACATCTTCCTCTGAGGCCTGCCCCCCCAAAATGCTTACCTTTTCTAGGACATGCTAGCAGGCTGGGCATGTTTCTCAGGGCAGAGCAGTCCCCTTCCCTGACCTGACCTCTGGGATGTGTGGAGTCGGGCTGCCCGGGAGAAAGCGTCTGCCATGTTATCCCCCAGAGCACTAGCAGGACCACCTCAGGGTTCGGCCTTAGGTCAGGAGACAGAGGGCTTGCTCGAGCCCCTGAGCGCAAGAAGGGTCAGAGATGCTTGGTTCTCCTGTGGGGTTGGAGAGAAGAGAGGCATTTGGATGTGTCTTGGCTACTCCCTTCTTAATAATGCCAGACTGAGGCCCACAAGAGCAGTGACACAGACATGGCCAGGACACAGAGGGCAACGTGGGGACGAAACCCAAAACTCGCCAAAAAACAAGCAGACTTTTCTTAGAAAACTCCTCAGCTATGCCACGACTGCACCAGAGTCAGAAAGAGGACTTTCACGGCCTCCTTGGTGGCTCAGTGACAAAGAACTCAGCTGCCAATGCAGGAGACACAGGTTTCATGCCCAAGTCAGGGAAGATCCCCAGGAGAAGGAAATGGCCAGCCGGGTGCTCCAGTATTCTTGCCTGGGAAATCCTATGGACAGAGGAGCCTGGCAAGCTACAGTCCATGAGGTCGCAAAAGAGTTGGGCACGAATAAGTGATTAAAGAACAACAAGAACAACTTATGTAGTAAACACAGAACATGTGGTTTGGACAGAGATCCTCAGTTTTGGCTGGAATCTTGGCCACTTAGGCATCCATTCTCAGGAACAATCGAAGTGTTCAGCTTGCAATTCAAGGAGAACAGGTGTGGAAACTTCCCTGGTGGTCCAGCGGTTAAGACTTCACCTTCAAATGCAGGGTGTTCTGGTTTGATCCCTGGTATCCCTGGTCAGGGAGCTGAGATCCCATATGCCGCGCAGCCAAAAAATTAAAATGTAAAACAGAGGCACTACTGTAACAAATCCAGTAAAGACTTTAAAATGATCCACATCCAAGAAATCTTTTAAAAAAACAAACCCAAAGAGAACATGTAGAAAAGGCCAACAAAAATCAGGTGAAGGAGAAATATATTTTAAATGTGGAATTCAATAACCAAATTTTATAACCAAGTCATAGATGGCAGATAAACTTATCCTTTGGTTGAGTGCTTTTTCCTAGATGATCTTGGGGAGGTAAAAATATATATAACAAAACTGCATTGGCAATGGGGGTTGGAAGATCCAATGTTTTTATTTCCACAATTAAACTCCTGATGAATAGCATACGATATCATAAAATGTTGGCTTTTAAAGCAGGTTTGAACCTTTACACAATCTGTTTTAACACTGGCATGCATGCCTGTATACATATATACTGAAATGGTTCTAATTCTCAATTTAAAAAATTTGATACAACTAAAATGTTAAATGTACACTATAATGAAAACACTGCTGTAACACCAACCAGATGGCTTGTATTCCTTGAAAAATTATTTAAAGCATTTTGACTTAGAATGATGACTTCATTATTTAAAGAAATTCTTCTAACTGTAAGTAAAGGCAGATCTTTGGCCTAGTGCAATGTATCCTTAATTTGCCTAATCCTAAGAATCACTGAGGTGCTTGCTTGTTAAGCATATGAATCTCCAGGGTCCAATCCAGTCCTTCTGTATCTTAATCTCTACAGGCAAAGGCAGGAATGTGCACTGACCCAGGTAGTTCACATGATCAAGTTCCAAACTCATCTAAGTAAACTCACACCTATTTTAGCAAAGAGGCTTTGGAAAGTTGACTTTTTTAAAGCGGGTAGAATTCGTTCATTTGATCAGTTTTAATTTTTTTAAAACATTTTATATGAAACACTTTTCAAATCATAGTTTTATGTTCAATGCCACAAAGATGTATCACGTATGATAACCAAATGTAAGGATCGATCCCTTCTTGCCAAATTTGAACATGAAAGTGACAATCGATATTCCTGTCTAAATGTCACCAAGCAATCATTTAAAAATGCTTTACTAAAACTATATATTTTGAAAGAGTCAAAGCTGATATTGACCCAAGTAGATTTTTTTAGAAATCTCTATAGAAATATAGGAACTGACTCGAGGTTTTTATGAAATCTTCATTTGCAAAAACCTACATGGCTTTTACAGATGGTGAAAATATGAATGAAAAATTAATAGATGAATTTATAAAACAGTTGGTAGAAAGAGAGTGGCTTGGTGGCCCCACGATTGTTAAAAACCAGCTACATATACGGCACTGCGGGCCCATCGTGGAAGCTTGTGTCTATTATGTCCACTGTCTTCCAGGTCCACTCTGCAAGGTGAGTACAGTAGCTTCCCCACACAGACGGTAAGTCTGAGGCTTCAAAAGGGTAAAACTCGCCAGCACCACACAGCTCAAAGCTGGCTGCAACATCTGTTCTCGGGCCCAACCACCGGTCTGCACTCTAAGTGACCCTGCAGCAGCACAAAGCCGTGTAGTCACTGCTGTCTTAACCCAAAGAAAATGAGATATTGGGAAGCACAGTAAGGATCGATTACAGGTTGAAATATATTATATTTGTAGTTTTCCTACTGAACATAACACCATAGTATATGGCATACATTTTCCTTCTATGTGTCTCACTAAGTAAATTTTCATTTTAAAGCAATTAGGAACATCTCAGTCCTCTTCAAAGGTATTAAATTGATCTGTGAGCATGTGCATCCTCTTTAACAAGAAATCTTGAGTTGTCCGCTATTAAAATGATTAAAAAAATTTTTTAACCAAAGCTTTTCATCTTGGGTGGAATAAGAAATCCTAAAAGTTAAAGAATTTTTCAAAGTCATTCTAAACTGAAATGCACAGAGTTCCATTAAGGTAAATTTTCAAGAGAATCAGTCATTTAATGCCTAACTTCTTGAACAGTATCTGCGTATACTTGTGGTTTCTTTTCTTTTTTTTTTTTTTCAAAGGAAGCTTCCAGATTAAAAGTGTTTGGGATGTGGGGAAAAAAGAAAATGATACAGATTCAAAGCCATTATCCCCAAGGTCTTTTCAATCTACTTCACATAGGGTGAAGTATTCTTGCCAGTAAAAAGCTTCGGAAAGTTGAGAAGATATTGCATAATTTAGTCACAGAGTTAGCCATATTTGGCCCAGAAACATACAGTATATGACTTTAACTTAACATTGCTTTATGTCCCATAATTGTCTAAAATTCAAATTTACAAATTTTAAGAACTCTGAGATTTGAGATGAATGAGGCTTGACAATTCTTTCACACTAATTCCATGTTTAGCCTCTCTAAAAATACAGCTGAAATAGATTTTACATTCAACTCTGTATATTTCTGTCTTTTTGTTATATATGCTTCCATTATAACTATTACAGAGTATTAAGCAAACTAGGCAATCATTTTTACAGGATTCTACTTTTGTATTCATCAGTTTTGTCAATCTATTTTTCCATGAGAAAAAAATCAACATTTAAAGGGCTCCCCCAAAAGCTCATAAAATTGCTTGATTGTTTTCAGGAGATATTTACAAACTTCGCTAATTTCCTTTTTTGAAAGAAAATTTCATAGGGAGGTTAAAAACAAACAGCTCCACTTCCTATCCCTACCCAAACCCCATAGGCTATAGATAAAACTGATCTAAGAATTAGTCTAACTTTTAACGCATGGAAAATAGCAAAATTATCATGCCAACATGAGGAATATATACTATAATTCATAAATGCCTGATCATCAAAACAATGACATAGTCATGGTTAGATGCAACCTAGCAATCTTATATATGATGCAACTACATATTTATGATCATTCCTGCTATACATCACATTCGATCCTCATCAAATTAAGCTGGCTATGTAGAAGTGGCATTGTGAAATAAACATTTAATATCACAATAGGGTCATATTCTGCTACTGTACAACCATAGCATGCAAGTAACTATGCATTAGCTGTAAACAGTAAAGTGTCATTATCTTCCAGAAATCCAAAGACTCTGATAAGTACACAGAGAGTACTAAACATCAATTATATTTAAATGACTTTCATACTGAACAAAACTATATTGCACAGAGCAGCTTTGGATGTGTCTCTTGTCATTGCTCTCTTCATATATTCTGTAGTCACCTTGAAGTTAAGAAACTGCAGTTCCAAACAAGCTCTGTTCATCTACTGAGTTCTAGCGGACGGCTGTCAAAAATTAGGACACACGTGATTCTACGTTCCAGTGTGAAAGCTGTCTTAAACCATCTTCCCTTTCTGCCATAATTCAGACGTTTGAATCATTAAGAATATGCTGAAGGTGGGCAGTGACAAGCTTATTTTATTTCTCAAATTGGAGACTTGCATGACACCAATGTGCTCGTGTTAGAAATAGGAATACTGTAGATGCTTGCCAGCAAATGCTCTTCTCTACTTGTATTCTAAGTGAAAACAGTTGGCAGGAAAGAAACCTAGGTCATATTATGACTTGGAGGGGGTTTTGACTCTAAAATGCTTTTCACAGCATTTGTATAAGGTAGATAAAATCTAGCAGCTAGGAGAGGAGGGCCAAATGAACGTGATCTGTTCTTATAAAAATGCAGATGGATCACTGAGGTCTGATCTAATGATTCCGAGGCCATTAAAAAATTACCATACTAGAGCAGAAGCTTGCATACTGTAAAATAACTATTTCAGCTCTCTTCAGGTTTGTGTAATTGGAGGCTGGTTTGGGAAGGAGGGGAAAAATTGATTGCTGGACAGGCTTTTCCATGCTCTATCAGCTCTGATAATGAGTTAGGCAGTTGGCACGGACGACAGCAATGTCCTCGTCACTTGGAATTCTAATAAACCTCCTATGAAGTTGCACAATACCATCTACCCAAATGGGTGCATTTTGGTCTGCATTCCAGTTCGGTGAAAAAGAATCACATTTGAAAACTGAGTTTGGACATGATACAGTCCTGTGAAATATTTAAATACATTTACCTACATCCTACTAAATCAAAATCTTGCTTTTACATTTACAAGGAGATAAAATAGTGTTTAAAGCCATTGCAGTTTGTTCATTTCCTGTTCATATACAAGTGACATAAGTTTGCTTAGGAGGCAAAAACTGTACAATTCTCATCACTCAGGCATTATAAAATGTCTTTCTTTAAAGTCCTGGGATATAAACAGTTTGGTTTATATGAATTACATATTTTTCATCTGCATTAAGAAACAATATACATCTTTTTTTTCCAGAGTACTTTAATGTTATCTATGATAAGCCTAAGATAGCTGTAAAAACTAACTTTATCATCTGTGACCATCAGTACTATTAATTTTATAAAACTCATGAACATTCTTTGGCCCTCGGGTCATTTCCCTTTCAGAGGGAACTGTGTTTGGGCCCTGGGACCATACAGAGATTTGTCTCCGTGACAACTGAGGCCTTGGACGAGCCTTTAATAGAAGCCGTTTACAGAGTCAAACATGACAGAATCTACAGGAGCAGCTTCTGTTTCTCAGACACAAGTTCCTTGACGCGTTGAGAGGTGGTGTTTTCGATTTCGGACTCCTGAAGTTTTGTCTTTACTATCTGAAGGCTTCTGCTGGGAAATATCTATTAGGGCACTGGCGATTGCAAGGCCTGGAAGAAGAGGAAAAAAGGCAGGTAAATGTTTGGTTAGATATTTTGGGGATGGCAACAGTGGTGGCCTAGTATTTTTTTTTTAAATTTTATTTTTACTTTGTTCTACTTTACAATACTGCATTGGTTTTGCCATACATTGACATGAATCAGCCACAGGTGTACACGAGCTCCCAGTCCTAGTATTGTTTTATATTCAGCGATCAAACATGTAGTTGTTTACTGGAAGTTGTCAAGTGGTCTACCCTTTACTTGTATCTTGTTTTACTTTTTTCAATTGAAACATAGTTGACTTACAACACTAATAATTACTGCTATACAGTGGAGTGATTCAGTTATATGCATAAATACATTCTTTTTTACATTGTAAAATATTTCTAACCTTGAACATATGAACTGTAAACATGAAGAAAAGCAAGGACCAAACAAAATTAACTGACTCTGATTTTGGACAATCAAATTGCTGTGTGACAAAACACCACAATCAGTGGTGTTTCTATGTCCAAACACAAGTCTGTTCTAAAAGTATAAGGAACATTCAGTGTTACTACTGGTTGTGTGTGTGTGTGTGTGTGTGTGTGTGTGTATAACAAAAGTCAGCACATTATTGTTTTTTTTTTTTTAATTAGAGTGGTTTTAGGTTTACAGAAATGTTGAACCCATACTGATACATGATTATTAACTAAAGTCTATAGTTTACATTAGGGATCACATTTTGGGCTGTACACAAAGTTCTATGGGTTTTGATAAATGCATACTGTCATATACTCACTGTGAAAGCATCATACAAAATAGTTTCACTGCCCTAAAAATTTCCTGGGCTTTACCAGTTTATCCTTCCCCTTACCCTGAGCTTCTGGTAACCACTGATCTTTTTTCAAATCTCTCTATAGCTTTGCATTTCCCAGAATGTCATACAGTTGGAATCAAACAGTATGTAGCCTGTTCATATTGTCTTGTTTCACTTAGCAATATTCCTTTAAGTTCCACCACATCTCTTTTTGGCTTGATGACCAATTTCTTTTATTGCTAAATAATATTCTATTGTATTGATGTACAATACAGTTTGGCCATAGGGTCACAAGACTTGGAGACAACTTGGCAGCTAAACAGAAGCAGCAGCAATAATATATGATGTTGACATCTTTTCCTATACTTATTTGTCATATACACACATTTCTTTAGTGAGGTATCCATTCAGACCTTTTGTCTATTTTTAATTTTCTTGTTTGTTTCCTTACTGTTGAATTTTAAGAGATTTCTTTTACATTTTGGATACCAGTCCTTTTTCAGATACAGGTTTAGCAAATATTGTCTCCCAGACTATTGTCTGTCTTTTCATTCTCTTACATTGCTTTTAAGAGGAAAGAAAGTACCCTAGCTGTGAAATGCACATAGAAGAAAGACAGCTTGTAGAAATTTAGTGAATACATGTCTTAAATATAAGAAAAAGATCATTAGTATTATCAGTCGAATATCTCACATGAAAGTGGATCTTTAGCTATCAAAGGTAATGAAGAATATTGTTTTGTCCACTAATTGACAGGAATATGTGTTAATATGTACAGAAATAGTAAAGCCTTTCCTAAATTTATATAAGCAATGGCTGAATCCAATGCCCTGGTTCCAGTTCAGTTCAGTTCAGTTCAGTCGCTCAGACGTGTCCGACTCTCAGCAACCCCATGGACTGCAGCCTACCAGGCTCCTCCATCCATGGGATTTTCCAGGCCAGATTACTGGAGTGGGGTGCCATTGCCTTTAGGATAGACTGGTTGAATCTCCTTGCAGTCCAAGGGACTCTCAAGAGTCTTCTCCAACACCACAGTTCAAAAGTATCAGTTCTTCAATGCTCAGCTTTCTTTACAGTCCAACTCTCACATCCACACATGACTACTGGAAAAACCATAGCCTTGATTAGATGGACCTTTGTCAGCAAAGTAATGTCTCTTCTTTTTAATATGCTGTCTAGGTTGGTCATAGCTTTTCTTTCAAAGAGCAAGCATCTTTTAATTTCATGGTTGCAGTCACCATCTGCAGTGATTTTGGAGCCCAAGAAAATAAAGTCCCTCAGTTTTTCCATTGTTTCCCCATCTACTTGACACGAAGTGATGGGACCAGATGCCACGACCTTAGTTTTCTGAATGTTGAGTTTTAAGCCAACTTTTTCACTCTCCTCTTTCACTTTCATCAAGAGGCTCTTTAGTTCCTCTTCACTTTCTGCCATAAAGCATGGTATCATCTGCGTATCTGAGGTAACTGATATTTCTCCCAGCAGTCTTGATTCCAGCCTGTGCTTCATCCAGCCTGGCATTTCACATGATGTACTCTGCATATAAGTTAAATAAGCAGGGTGACAATGTACAGCCTTGACGTACTCCTTTTCCGATTTGGAACCCGTCTGTTGTTCCATGTCCAGTTCTAACTGTTGCTTTCTGACCTGCATACAGATTTCTCAGCAGGCAGGTAAGGTTGTCTAGTATTCCCATGTCTTGAAGTTCATTTTCCACAGTTGGCTGTGATCTACACAATCAAAGTCTTTGGCATAATCAATAAAACATAAGTAGATGTTTTTCTGGAACTCTCTTGCTTTTTTGATGATCCAACGGATTTTGGTAATTTGATCTCTGTTCCTCTACCTTTTCTAAATCCAGCTTGAACATCTGGAAGTTCACAGTTCACGTACTGTTGAAGCCTGGCTTGGAGAATTTTGAGCATTACTTTGCTAGTATGTGAGATGAGTGCAATTGTGCGGTAGTTTGAGCATTCTTCACAACCCAGATAATCATGATGATGTGATCATTAATCTAGAGCCAGACATCTTGGAATGTGAAGTCAAGTGGGCCTTAGAAAGCATCACTACGAACAAAGCTAGTGGAGGTGATGGAATTCCAGTGGAGCTGTTTCAAATCCTGAAAGATGATGCTGTGAAAGTGCTGCACTCAATATGCCAGCAAATTTGGAAAACTCAGCAGTGGCCACGGGACTGGAAAAGGTCAGTTTTAATTCCAATTCCAAAGAAAGGCAATGCCAAAGAATGCTCAAACTACCACACAATTGCACTCATCTTACATGCTAGTAAAGTAATGCTCAAAATTCTCCAAGCCAGGCTTCAGCAATACGTGAACCGTGAACTCCCTAATGTCCAAGCTGGTTTTAGAAAAGGCAGAGGAACCAGAGATCAAATTGCCAACATCCGCTGGATCATCGAAAAAGCAAGAGAGTTCCAGAAAAACATCTATTTCTGCTTTATTGACTATGCCAAAGCCTTTGACTGTGTGGATCACAATAAACTGTGGAAAATTCTGAAAGAGTTGGGAATACCAGACCACCTGACTTGCCTCTTGAGAAACCTGTATGCAGGTCAGAAAGCAACAGCTAGAACTGGACATGGAACAACAGACTGGTTCCAAATAGGAAAAGGAGTACGTCAAGGCTGTATATTGTCACCCTGCTTATTTAACTTATATGCAGAGTACATCATGAGAAACGCTGGACTGGAAGAAACACAAGCTGGAATCAAGATTGCCGGGAGAAATCTCAATAACCTCAGATATGCAGATGACACCACCCTTATGGCAGAAAGTGAAGAGGAGCTAGGAAGCCTCTTGACGAAAGTAAAAGAGGAGATTGAAAAGGTTGGCTTAAAGCTCAACATTCAGAAAATGAAGATCATGGCATCCAGTCCCATCACTTCATGAGAAATAGATGGGGAAACAGTGGAAACAGTGTCAGACTTTATTTTTTTGGGCTCCAAAATCACTGCAGATGGTGACTGCAGCCATGAAATTAGAGATGCTTACTCCTTGGAAGAAAAGTTATGACCAACCTAGATAGCATATTCAAAAGCGGAGACCTTACTTTGCCAACAAAGGTCCGTCTAGTCAAGTCTATGGTTTTCCTGTGGTCATGTATGGATGTGAGAGTTGGACTGTGAAGAAGGCTGAGTGCTGAAGAATTGATGCTTTTGAACTTGGTGTTGGACAAGACTCTTGAGAGTCCCTTGACTGCAAGGAGATCCAACCAGTCCATTCTGAAGGAGATCAGCCCTGGGATTTCTTTGGAAGGAATGATGCTAAAGCTGAAACTCCAGTACTTCGGCCACCTCATGCGAACAGTTGACTCATTAGAAAAGACTCTGATGCTGGGAGGGATTGCGGACAGGAAGAGAAGGGGATGACCGAGGATGAGATGGCTGGATGGCATCACGGACTCAATGGATGAGAGTCTGAGTGAACTCCGAGAGATGGTGATGAACAGGGAGGCCTGGTGTGCTGCGATTCATGGGGTTGCAAAGAGTCGGACACCACTGAGCGACTGAACTGAACTGAACTTGCTAGCATGTGAGATGATTGCAATTGTGCAGTGAAAAAAACTGACCTTTTCCATTCTTGTGGCTACTGCTGAGTTTTTCAAATTTGCTGGCACATTGAGTGCAGCAGTTTTACAGCATCATCTTTTAGGATTTGAAGTAGTTTAACTGAATCCCATCACCTCGATTAGCTTTGTTTAAAGTGATACTTCCTAAGGCCCACTTGACTTCACATTCCAGGATGTCTGGCTCTAGGGAGTGATCACATCATCATGGTTATCTGTTTCATGAGGATCTTTTTTGTACAGTTCTTCTGTATATTCTTGCCACCTCTTCGTAATACCTCTACTTCTTTTAGGTCCATATCATTTCTGTCCTTTATTGTGCCTATCTTTACATGAAATGTTCCCTTGATATTTCTAATTTTTTAAGAGATCTCTAGCCTTTCTTATTCTATTGTTTTCTCTATTTCCTTGCACTGATCACTGAAGAAGGCTTTCTTATCTATCCTTGCTATTCTTTGGAACTTTCATTCAAATGGAACTTGCATTTTCTTCTTTGCCTTTCACTTCTCTTCTTTTCACAGCTATCTGTAAGGCCTTCTCAGACAACCATTTTGCCCTTCTGCATTTCTTTTTCTTGTGGATACCTTGATCACTACCTCCTGTACAATGTCACGAACCTCCATCCATAGTTCTTCAGGCACTCTATCAGAGCTAATCCCTTGAATCTATTTGTCACTTTCACTGTATCATTGTAAAGGATTTGATTTAGGTCATTCCTGAATGGTCTAGGGAGAAGGTAATGGCACCCTACTCCAATACTCTTGCCTGGAAAATCCCATGGGTGGAGAAGCCTGGTAGGCTGCAGTCCATGGGGTCGCTAAGAGTCGGACACGACTGAGCGACTTCACTCTCACTTTTCACTTTCCTGCATTGGAGAAGGAAATGGCAACCCACTCCAGTGTTCTTGCCTGGAGAATCCCAGTGACAGGGGAGTCTGGTGGGCTGCCATCTATGGGGTCACTAAGAGTCGGACACAACTGAGTGACTTCACTCATTCCCTCTCTCTGAATGGTCTAGTGGTTTTCCCTACTATCTTCAATTTAAGTCTGAACTTTGCAGTAAGGAATTCATGATCTGAGCCACAGTCAGCTCCTGGTCTTGTTTTTGCTGACTATATAGAGCTTCTCCATCTTTGGCACAAAGAATATAATCAATATGGTTTTGGTATTGACCATCTGGTGATGTCCATGTGTAGAGTTTTCTCTTGTGTTGTTGGAAGAGGGTGTTTGCTATGACCAGAGCGTTCTCTTGGCAAAACTCTATTAGCTCTTGCCCTACTTCATTTTGTACTCTAAGGCCAAATTTGTCTGTTACTCCGGTTATCTCCTGACTTTCTATTTTTGCATTCCAGTCCCCTATAATGAAAAGGACATCTTTTTTGGGTGTTTGTTCTACAAGGTCTTGTAGGTCTTCATAGACCTGTTCAACTTCACCTTCTTCAGCATTACTGGTCGGGGCATAGACTTGGATTACTGTGTTACTGAATGGTTTGCCTTTGAAATGAACAGAGATCATTCTGTCATTTTTGAGATTGCATCCAAGTACTGCATTTCAGACTCTTTTGTTGACTATGATGGCTATTCCATTTCTTCTAAAGGATTCTTGCCCACAGTAGTAGATGTAATGGTTATCTGAGTTAAATTAGCCCCTTCCAGTCCATTTTAGTTTCAGTTCAGTCGCTCAGTCATGTCCGACTCTTTGCGACCCCATGAATCGCAGCACGCCAAGCCTCCCTGTCCATCACCAACTCACAGATTTCACTCAGACTCACGTCCATCGAATCAGTAATGCCATCCAGCCATCTCATCCTCGGTTGTCCCCTTCTCCTCCTGCCCCCAAACCCTTCCAGCATCAGAGTCTTTTCCAATGAGTCAACTCTTTGCATGAGGTGGCCAAAGTACTGGAGTTTCAGCTTCAGCATCATTTCTTCCAAAGAAATCCCAGGGCTGATCTCGTTCAGAATGGACTGGCTGGATCTCCTTGCAGTCCAAGGGACTCTCAAGAGTCTTCTCCAACACCACAGTTCCAAAGCATCAATTCTTCAGCGCTCTGCCTTCTTCATAGTCCAACTCTCACATCCATACATGACCACAGGAAAACCATAGCCTTGACCAGATGGACTTTAGTCGGCAAGTAATGTCTCTGCTTTTGAATATACTATCTAGGTTGGTCATAACTTTTCTTCCAAGGAGTAATCGTCTTTTAATTTCATGGCTGCAATCACCACCTGCAGTGATTTTGGAGCCCCCCAAAATAAAGTCTGACACTGTTTCCACTGTTTCCCTATTTATTTCCCTTCAATGCTCCCTCTTGCCATCTCCTGTTTGACCACTTCTAATTTACCTTGATTCATGGACCTAACATTCCAGGTTCCTATGCCATACTGCTCTTTGTAGCATCGGACTTTACTTCCATCATCAGTCACATCCACAACTGGGCATTGTTTTTGCTTTGGCTCTGTCTCTTCATTCTTTCTGGAGTTATTTCTCCATTCTTCTCCATTAGCATATTGGGCACCTACTGACCTGGGGAGTTCATATTTCAGTGTCATATCTTTTGCCTTTTCATACTGTTCATGGTGTTCTCAAGGCAATATTGAAGTGGTTTGCCATTCCCTTTTCCAGTGGACCACGTTTTGTCAGAACTCTCCACCATGACTCATCTGTCTTGGGTCACCCTCATACCCTGGTTTATCACAGCTATATAAGAACTATTTTAGTTTCTGTCAACTTCCATAGAATTTTTGAATAAAATGAGATGTGCCAAATCCCCATACTAATACATGAGACGAGACTGCTTGGTTCAAGAAGGCACCAATTTCCCTTCCACAAGGTCTTAGAGACTTGACTGTGAATTGAGTTGAACCAGTCCCTGAGCTCTCGAAGACATCTTCTCAATGTGCTGCTCTTAGAGGAAGGCCTCAAATTGGAATTTCATGCTGTTGAATTATTTTATTCCTGTGGGTCAATGTATACTAGATAAGTCTCAAATATGATCTAGCAAGAACAGAACTCCAGAGATTTATGAACAGAAAAGAATGCCAGTGAGGGGAAATGGGCACTATAAGAAGGTCAACTAGTCTTCTGCACAGCAGTATGCTGTAGAAATCAAGGGAAAGGGGGGTTCATGTCATCTGCATAAAGCAAACAAGGGGCCAGTCGGTGAGGCTTGCCACAGAGGCCTTTGGATCTGCTCAAGGATGATTCTGGTGATCCTGGAGTCCTTTCCGTACTTAGCTGAGAATGGAAGCCAGACAATTCAGCAGGTAATAAGGTGAGAGGGAGTGTGGCCAACAGATATTAGTTCTATGTTGATGACATTTGTCAATGGAAAGAGATAAGTAAGCTGGTACACAGAGGAAGCAGCAGGGTCAGATGGGATCTAGGTGAATGCATGTGATGGTCTGAGTACATATATTTTAAAAGGAAAACAGAGTTTCAGGTATATTTGAAAACAGGAGAGAAGGTATTTATGGAGAAGGAGAAATGAATGGTGTTATAGAGGGAAGGGGTTAAAAATTAATCACTGGCTAGGCTGATAATCTTCCACATTTCCCTTTTAAGAGTTGCTGCTAAATCAACTACTCTTTTAGGATATTAAATAACTATCCTGAGTTTCTTAGAGAGAACACAAGCTCACAGGTTCAAAGTTTAAGTAAAAACTGCTTTTGTGACCTATGAAGATCCCATATGAACTTCTGAAGTGTAAAAATGGACGTTTTAACCACTTATTCTGCTGTAAGAAATAATTATTTTGGTATTTCTTTAAGGGAGGGAGTTGAAGCACATTATTTAAAAAAACCCAACAAACCACAGACCATGGTTGTGCTAAGTGACAGTTCTGTTCAGACAGGCATTAAGTTTCCAAGGATCTCCTGGCACACTTCTGTCAAAATTTACAACCTTCTGTTATTTTATCCTTGGCACCATCTTATCCAGAGACAGCCAAATATGAAAAATAATACATGTCTTTTTTAATGTGGACAGAGACCACTTGCACTAATTCTGATGACCACAGCATCCAAATATGAAATCATGTTATTCATTAAACTACTGCACGACCTCATCCAAAGAGCCCTGGGAAACAACACCTTCCCACTTACATGTGGCTGCAAATGCTGTTTTCCATACAGAAGACACGCAGCCTAGAGAGAAGTAAGCAGTTTAAGTGGCCAAAACAGGAAGTTTTATGCTAATCCTAAACTGTGACTGTATCTGTGTATTCTGGGGTATGTGAATGTGAAGTCTGGGTTTACTAATGATTTGTAAGCTTAGAAACATTCAGTTGAAACTAATCAGTCATAAACCATATTTCAGTCCTTAATTGAAAACTAAAATGACAAATCACGCTTGTTTCTAATTTAACAGCTTTTTATTCTGTCTTATGAAAACTGAACAACCAATTGCATTTTCAGATTCTACATTAACAGCAATTTGTATTCAAGAAACTGTGCTTTCCTCCAGGCACTGATGTTTGAGTGACCACTATGTATACTCATAGAGGACACTCAGAGGGCCATGGGCCCAGGTCTTATCTTCTTAATGGGCCAAATGATGCTTTTATTCAAATTTAAGCTTGAGTTCTTTCACTGGACCACACAACTGGTGGCACACCATGAGTTCTGCATTTAAATCCTGTAATCTAGTTAGAAACAGCACAATCATCATCATAACTGCATGTGTGTGTGTCTTGTGTTAAGTGTAGGTTTTTATTACTATGTTTGCATTTCTTCATATTTTCATATATGTGTGTATGTGTGCTAAGTTGCTTCAGTTGTGTCCGACTCTTTGTGACCCTCTGGGATGCAGCCTGCCAGGCTCCTCTGCCTGGAATTCTCCAGGGACGAATACTGGAGCGGGTTGCCATGCTTCTTCCAGGGGTCTTCCCAACTCAGGGACTGAACTCAGGTCTCTTACGGTTCCTGCACTGCGGACAGATTCATCACCACTCAGCCACTGGGAAGCCCACTCATACATGAAGAACTTTCAAACACTGCAACAATAACCCTGAAATTGATAGGTCTTCCTTCAACCTGTAAGAGGCCCTGGACACAAAAGTAAACTGGAGAGACAAAAATCTTATCTTCTTAAATTGCCTTAAATTTAATGAGTGTGTGAAGGACTCATTAAAAAAGAGAGAGAGAAATTAAAGTAATTTCTGTCATTACCTTTCAGCATATTTATTGTAAGGAACCTACTTTTTCTTAATTGAGAAAAGGAAGTCAAATCAGTAGCTCTTTAAAGATAGAAAATATTGCCTCCCGTATAACAGTTATATGCTGGTAAGAGACTAAAGATACAGACAATGGCCAGATGATCGATGAAAACAGAACTGGCCCACAGCCTGTAGCAACCTGCACAGGAAACCAACTTCTTCTCTACAGTCACCAGCCCAAGAACCCCACCTGCTATGCCAGGCTTATAGGAGTCAGACTGCTATCTTTAGTGACAATTCAAGGTGTCAAACAATTATCCCTGTAACAATGAGCCCTGAAAAGTCAGGACTTGATTAATGACTGACAGCTTCCCTAATTTTTGTCCCTGTTTTCAACTTAGGACCTACTGCTGCTGCTGCTGCTGCTAGGTCGCTTCAGTCGTGTCTGACTTTGTGCGACCCCATAGACAGAGAAAGCTAAATATATATGCCTAACCAACCATACGGGCTTCCCTGTTGGCTCATATGGTGAAGAATCTGGCTGCAGTGCAGAAAACCTGAGTTCGATCCCTAGTTGTGAAGATCCCCTGGAGAAGGGAATGGCAACCCACTCCGGTATCCTTGCCTGGGGAATTCCATGACAGATGAACCTGGCAGGCGTCCATGGGGTTGCAAAGAGTTGGACATGACTGAGTGGCTAAACACACAACCAACCACATAGGATGTCCCACTTCTGGTTAGCCCGCCTCTAGCCTTCCAGCTCTCTGGTGTCAACAGTCTCCAAGAAGCACATACTTGAAGGCCTCTCTTTTTTTCCATTATAGAACGTTTCCACATATTTGCCTGTGTCTTAAGTCCTCGCTGGGCTTCCCCAGTGGCTCAGTCTGCATTGCAGAAAATGCAGATTCGCTCCCTGGGTCAGGAAGATCCCCTGGAGAAGGAGATGGCAACACACTCTAGTACTCTTGCCTGTGAAATCCCATGGACAGAAGAAGCCTGACACGCTACAGTCTGTGGGGTCGCCAAAGAGTTAGACGTGATTTAACAACTGAACAACATGTCTCTGCCACAGTGCAAGCAAGCAGTGATGGATGACTCCCTCACTGGGTAGCAAGTTCTGAATGAGCTGTCTTTGCTTCTAATTTGGTTGGTCTTGGTTTATTGTCACACTGGCAATGAGGAAATAAAGGCAGATCTTGAGATCCTTCCTGGATTGTTAAGAAAACATATATCAAGAAAATCAAAGCAACTTAGAAATGAGGTCTCTGTATCGGTCTTTGAAGCAAATGCTTTCTCCTGGTTTAGATTTCGCTAGGAACTTTTTCCTAGTGAGTTTTCTGGTGATGATCCCACGCTCCGAGAGCCGCTGGAGAAAGTACTTCCTCCTGGCAGGAGGCTGCGCAGCGGCGCACACCCCATGTTCCATTAAAATCGGGTCACTCCCGAAGATCATTTTTCAAAAAGTCACACAAATCATCTGATGAAATCCACTTATTGTGTTCTCTAAGCCTAGCACAGTTTCTTGTTATCAAAGCAATACAATTAACTGGGGAACAATTCATTATTTTAGACTGGTGGTCTAAAGGAATTTCATTTACCATGTCAAGATGATGCACAGACGCTACAGGCTAGCAAAATTTACATCAAAATATGCCAGGAGATTCAATACATATGCTGGGGTTTAAATATTTATTATAAGCTTTACCTTTTGCACTTTTAGTTCTTATATACCAGATACTATGACATTTAGATTATTTAAAATATGAATTATCAACCTTATAAGGGAGAAGGTGCCATCTTCTATCTCCTATTCCATTTTCCATGGTCTCTTGGCATTTTGAACTGGTGCTTGCTAATGGGGAGTGTCAGCAAGGCTGCCCTGGTTTACCAGAGTGGAGCAAGCTGGGAGGAAAGCAGGCTTCTTTGGGGCCATGCACATTTCTTTCAGAACACTGGCACTGTTTAGTAGTTGCTAGTTCGCATGCCAAGAGCTACCAGAGATATTTAGAACATATAGAAGATGCACCCAAATCAGGCCTTTACTCAGGACCTCGGATTAAAAAACTATGTTTTCCTCTTTAAATTTAAGAACTTCATTTATCAGTAAACATGTGCAGACATGCCCAAAAGAGAAAGCAATGGAAATGAGTACCAGCTAAATAATTTAAATGGTAAATATATCTTTCTAAGACCACTAAGTTTGAGATAAAAACCACCAAGGAGAAACATTGGGAATTTAGTCATCTTGAGTAAAACGTTACTTTTTTCTAATGGAAGTGAAATGGTATTAGTAGGTGCCAGCAGTAACAATCTAATCATAAAATTACCGATGTGTGTTTGTTTGCTTTTTTTTACAATTATGCAGAACAATTAATAAGTACAGTAATAAAATACTGCACATCAAATGAAATTGCCTTGGAAAGACACTCTCGCTTTATGTACAAACATCGCACTTCCATTTTACATTTGAACAGAGCCTCAGAAAAGTCATTCATTTCGAAATGCTCTCCTCCCAAGTCTGTGTAAGAGCAGGCACCACTATATATTTTAATTTTCCAAGAAAACAGCTTCATTAGGCGTGAAAGGTTAATTGCAGGTTTAAGTGGAGCTCAGGGAATGGTTCTGGGTCTGCAGTGAATTGCACAGCCTGCTTCAGGAAGACTTGAATGAGTGCTGTAAACTGTTTGCCCCGCTGGAATGTTTTACTACCTCATTTACTATCTGTCTTCTTTTACGGCTTGTATTTGTAGTTCTTCTAAACCTTTAATGGCTACAGTTTTATTTCACTGTAATCAGATTTAAATGGAAATACCATGCTGGGATGTTTAAATGCTTTCTCTCTGATTGTATACAGCTACATACTACTGATCTGAGTCTTGGCTATCCTTCACATGATTAAGAAAGTGACTTTGGGAAACTTTGGTGTGACATAGACTTGTGCTATTGTGCAGACTGAATTTAATATTCAGTGTGGCCACCCTTGCCAACAGGCAACTAGGGCTGGATGCATAATTAGAAAATATGCATTTCCATTTTAATTTATCTGTTGGAAGGCCAGCACCACTGAAGTCATTATTAGGCAAAACTCCAAAGGTTACATTGTTGAACAAAAATTGAAATACTTCAAGTGCTGAAGATACTGGAATGATAAATGGACTAGTCATATTTGTCTGAGAGTTAAAGAGAGCTTTCCCTTCACCTACTAAAAACCAGTGATAACTACAGATGCCAGTGTTTAAATACAAATGATTATTGCCTTCTGGTTTATAAAATTTTGTTTGGCCTTTCACACATCATAATATTTTAAATTTTCATTTAAATACACACTATAAAATTCTACAAAATGTAATCTTGCTTGAGCACCACAGTGCTGAGCACTTCCTGAATTTTATATGAACTGTTTCCGTATTGGAATGAGCTGAACAGATCATGGACAGTACTGTCTCGTCATTGTTTAAGGCAAATCCTCGTGGTTCTTCACAAACAAAGTTTCTCTTAGATCTTTCCAGTTCTGATTTTAATTACATACTAGGAAATTTTATTGACTCATTTGAAATACTTTGTGACTCTTTTTTAGAGTCACGAACACTGTAAAACCAGCTTTGCAGCTGCCTCTTCATGCTTTTAAGTAAATTTCTAATTGAGAATTCCGTTTCTAAGCCAACAGGGAAAATATATCCTAGTATTTTCCTAATTCAATTAAAAAAATCTGTTATATGACAATCCCTTATTTTAAGCCCTAATTATCTTTAATTTAAGAGCATACTGCTTATTGAAGAAACTGAACTAGAGCAGTTTTATAAACATTATAATATTTTATTTTCCATTATGTAGAGACACTGTATTTTAGCATTTCTAGTAGTATCATATCATTGTTTGCTTTAGAGTAAATGAAATTATATGTGAAAGTATTTTATAAACTATAGAGCATTATACAAAGTGTGCTGCTATTGCTAAGTCACTTTAGTCGTGTCCGACTCTGTGCGACCCCATAGATGGAAGCCCACCAGGCTCCCCCGTCCCTGGGATTCTCCAGGCAAGAACACTGGAGTGGGTTGCCATTTCCTTCTCCAATGCATGAAAGTGAAAAGTGAAAGTGAAGTCACTCAGTCGTGTCTGACTCTTCGCGGCCCCATGGACTGCAGCCCACCAGGCTCCTCTGTCCATGGAATTTTCTAGGCAAGAATACTAGAGTAAGTTGCTAATTCCTACTCTAGGGGATCTTTCCGACCCAGGACTGAACCTGTGTCTCCTGCACTGGTAAAGTGGCTTCTTTAGCCCTGAGCCATCTGGGAAGCTCAGAATAATAAGATACTACCACCAATAAGAAGAAATCACAATCAAATCATAAATGTTCAGAAAACTCCGAATTCCTAAGGATCAAAAAGTTGTTTCAACAGCAGATCACTTCATTCAACTATTATTTCTTGAGTGCCTACTATATGCCAGGTACTGCTTTGGTCCATTAGGGTTAAGCTAGTAAGACAGACAAGACATAAAAGATCCTGTAGCTCCTGATGTTTACATTATAGTGAATCAAGGTCATGTGTTCTTTTGACTAAGTTACTGTGAGGATTGAATGTGAAGGGCTTAGAGAAGTCTCTGGCATATAAAAGCTCAAACATGTCCATCACCACCATCATCATCAACAGTGGGAAGTTTGACGTCAAATAGGAAATCAATAAAACACTGGGCGTTCTTTGGTCTCTATCCTTTAGGCTCATTCATTCAATAATTCACTCAAAAACCAGTATAGCTATCATGTGGAATGAAAAAAGAAGGAGAAAAATTCGATAGAAAGACAGACTTAAAGACTCACAGATGGTATCACTTGAGAACAGTACTGTCTGTGAGGTGATACTTTATTCAGAACTGAAGTCAAGTATTTTGATACTCTGGATAATAAACATGAGAACTTGCTCATGAACATATGAATGACCTGGGTGTGTTGCCTGCTCATTAAGGAATGTAAAAATAACTGAAAGTGATAATGGCAAAATAGATGAATGACAATAATAAAGAAAACATTAATTAATACTGCTTGGACTATTAAAGACACCACTAATAATTAACTTGCATCCATTTTTTTTAGAATTAAAAATGCTTTTACATTAATTATCTAGGTTGTTCCTTAAGACTGTTCTATTGAAATAGGCCAGGAAGCTATTTTTATCCTTGCTTCACAGATGGCCAGAACAAGCCACAGACTGACTGAATGACTAGTTCAGGCTCACACAGCTGGTGGTCGTGGCGGGACCCAAACCCAGGAGTCTAGATCCTTTGACTCCCACTTTGCTCGATTTATTGCCATTAGCAGGAAACTTCTGTGTTAGTACAAATGGCTAACACATGATTTTGAACCAAAAGAAAAAGAAAAGAAGAAACTGGTAGGGATTTAAAATGAGTTATGGTCAAAGGCATTCATTATTGCTAATAGTTATAAAGCATCATCAAGTCAATGGACACGAAGAATTGAAGTGAACTCTGGAAGATACTGAAGGACACGGGAGCCTGGAGTGCTGCATCCCACTGGGTCACAAAGAATTGGACATGACTTAGTGACTGAAAACAACACAGTCATAACAACAACAATAATAATATAAAGGTAACTATTCTGTTAATACTGATATTATATGCCAGGCATTGCCCTCCACACTTTATATGTATTGTTTTATCCATTTACGCAGAGGGAAGTGGATGACAATCCAGGTTAAACCCATCAACATGCATTGAGGGCATATTACAGGCAGTGTGGTTGAGGTTGGTTGGTGTCAAAGTGTGAACAGGTGAAAGTGAAAGTCGCTCAGTCATGTCCGATTCTTTGTGACCTCATGGACTGCAGCCTGCCAGGCTCCTCTGTCCATGGAATTGTCTAAGTCAGAGTACTGGAGTGGGTAGCCATTCCCTTCTCCAGGGGATCTTCCCGACCCAGGAATTGCACGGGTCTCTTGCATTGCAGGTGGATTCTTTACCAGTTGAGCTAAACAGTCACTACCAAATAGCATCGAGCGAGGACAATGATATTGTACAAAAGCTCCTAGATTTGCTAACAGTGGCACAGAGACAAATTCTATAAAGTAGGCACGAGGCAAGAGAGGAAGAAAGATACGGGTGAGGTCTGAGTGGTGGGTATGGGGGTCAAAGAGTCCCTGGGAAGATAATTTCTGAGCTGAGGTTGAAAGATAAGTAGTCAGATGAAGACTATTGGCGTGAGGAATGTGGTATGTTCTGGGTAGAGGGAACTAAAACACGCACAGCAGGGAGAGGATGTTTGGGGAACCTCAGGACATTCGCTATGGGTGGAACACAGGTGTGAATGGAGAATGATGGGAGAGAAGAAAGGTAGTTAAGCAGAAGTGGGTCCACAAACTGGCCTTAGGTGCCAAAGCAGGAAATAGACTTTTAACCTATAAACCAGAAAGAGCCATGGAATAGATTTTAGGACAGGAGAGGCACAATCAGACTTTCCAAAGAGTCACCTTTGAAAAACATTTCAAAGAGATACCTCTACTGGTACCACTGACAGACTGCAGTGGTGGGTGAGTCTACAATTATTAAAGCCAGATAAGATAGAGACAGTAAGGAGAGAGAAAACTGGGGAAGAATGGAGATGAGCACATGCATGGGTGAGTCGCTCTGCTGTGCACCTGAAACCATTACAACACTGCTAATTGGCTATACTCCAATATAAAATAGTTAAAAAATGAAAAAAAAGGGAGATAAGCAATGAACAGGACAGATATTTAAGAGAGATTAATATGGGAGATTAAAAACAGGGAGGAGCCTCATATGACTTCCAGCTTTCCAGCTTGGGTGGCTGAATGCATACAGATGCTATTCGCTACTATATGAAAGAGGACCAGGAAATATCAGGGTGTGTGGAAGGGGGTGGATTACTTCCTCAGTTCTAGACATCCTGATTTTGATGACCTGTGGAACATCAAGTGGAGATGTCTGGTTGGAGATGCAGGTGTGAAGCCTGAGAAGAAGTCTAGCCCCGTGAGGCTACTTGCATGTATTGAATATGAAGCCTTTGTAAATGTACGGATGAGTAATGCTAGCTGTTACAATAGCTAACTTCTGCAATCTCAATGGCTTAACAAATAGAGATTTATTTCTCACTATATAAAGACTGAGGTGGGAGTCTTGACTGGGGTCAGGATGTGTGAGGGGATGAGGAAAGCATCTATTCTATGTAGTTTCTCAGGCACCCAGCCTGATGATGCATCACTCCGGGGTTTCCAGAGTGCCTTGAGCACTGAGATACTGGGGTGTGCTTTCTTTAAGATTATTTATTTTCTTTTGGCTTCACTGGGGCTTCGTTCCTGCACGTGGGCTTTCCCGAGTTGCAGTGCACAGACTTCTCACCGCAGTGGCTTCTCTTGCTGCTAAGCATGGGCTGTAGGTGCATGGGCTCACTAGTTGTGGCTTAGCTTCCTCACAACATGTGAGATCTTCCCGGACTAGGGATTGAACCTGTGTCCTCTGCACTGCGAGATGGATTCTTAACCACTAGATTGCCACGGAAGCCCCCTAACTTTTTGGCCAATTTAAAAAACAGTTTTATTTAAGACATTACATTTTTCACTTACAACACAGCGCTGGTAAATGCAATGCTATGTCCTCTCCCTGTGCATGTTCAATTATCAAGAATGTCCAGTTATTTACTACAGCAGTTCAACTTTAAAACTGCCATGAAATGGGGCCTTCAATATTTTGTGAGGCGGCGGGTGGGAGAAGAGAGGGTGAAGGTTCAACCCCTTCTAAAACACCCTGGACCACAAAAGTGCAAGACTCTGTTTCAATGCCATCAGCTTCCCAGGAACAATTCTCCTTGTTTGAGGGGGAGAAATCTTGGCTGAAGGGCCAGAAGCCTCTGCCATTGGAGTGGATAAAGCCTGGTAGAAAGAGTAAGAGGGAGAGAAGGACCAAGCCGAAGGCTGGTAATGGAGAAGGGGAGCCCATGAGAAGATCTGAACACCCCAAAATGCAGGAGAAAGACAGGACTGAAACAGTCCAGACTCTTTAAGACTAGGCAGTGGCTAGTTACAACCTGTGGCTCCTGTTTCTGTTTGCAATAAATAGCCCCCAAAATCCATGACAACTGTAAGCCAGCTGAGTTCGTGGCTGCCCAGTTTTTCTTGATTTGGAATTCAGAATGTCCCCAGAGATTTCTCTTGGGAGGAAGTTGGAGAAGGTGGCTGCTAAGGTCACTTCTGGCTCCATGAATTTATGACTGCAGCTGCCTTTCTCCAGCAGGCCAGCAGTGGGGACCCAGCATCTCTGCTGACCTCCTCTCTCACATGTGTTCTCACGTGACTGCCACAGGCACCACTGTGAAGTCAGGGGACTAGCTGGGTTCAAGATATTCCTTGCTAGAAATCTGCATTTATTTTTGGTAGTTAAGGACTTGGGAAGGAACGGATATACTTCTACCTGAGTGAGAACCACACTGGTAATATCAGGTATGTGTTGTTACTTATTCTGTGTTAGGTGTGGTTTCTACTAATATGATGTCATTGAAGAAACTGGCTCTAAGTCTCACATCAGAGAAGTAAAGAGTCTGTGCAGGGTCAAAGACCAGGCTGGGGCTTGATGTTACACCTAGCAATCTATGAACAAGCTAATAGACATTTTTTTTTTCAGTTTAATTTTCTAATTCCTTACATTATATTACAATTCTGTCTTTATAACTCTGCCTACCACTCACGACTGGGAGCACCTTGAAAACAGGGATTCCATTTTCATTACCTTTATATCCCTATGCTTAATTTAAGATGCGTGGTTGATAAATACTACTTGCATGAGAATTAAATGGTGTATCACAATGCTCAGTTGGGTCTGACTCTTTGTGACACCATGGACTGTAGTCCGCCAGGCTCCTCTGTCCAAGGAATTCTCCAGGCAAGAATACTGGAGTGCGTAGCCATTCCCTTCTCCAGGGGATTTTCCTGAGCCAGGGATTGAATGTAGGTCTCCTGCATTGGCATGCAGATTCTTTACCATCTGAATCACCAGGGAAGTCCACTATTTTACCTTAAAGGTATTTGAAAATACAGGTTGGCCTCCTTCTTATGTTTCTCTGAAAGCAAAAGTCACTCAGTTGTGTCCAACTCTTTGCGACCCCATGGATTATTATACAGTCCATGGAAATCTCCAGGCCAGAGTGCAGAAGCCTACTGGAATGGGTAGCCTTTCCCTTCTCCAGGGGATCTTCCCAACCCAGGGATCAAACCCAGGTCTCCTGCATTGCAAGCAGATTCTTTACCAGCTGAGCCACCAGGAAAGTCAAGAATACTGGAGTGGGTAGCCTATCCTCTTCTCTAGCGGATTTTCCTGACCCAGGAATTGAACCAGGGTCTCTTGCATTGCAGGTGAATTCTTTACCAGCTAAGTTACCAGGGAAGCCCTATGTTTCTCTATGTATTTAGTTGCAGAGAAGTTACTGAGAGGAAGGTGGGAATCAGGCATGGCAGGGGAGGGACAGCCCAGCGCCAGCATGGCTACCATCAACCTATTGTCCAAGAAGGTGACCCAGGGGAAAGTTTCCTGCATGAAGCTGCTGTGCTGCAGAGTGTCCACACCCCTTCCTGAAGACTGGACACGCTCATGCCACGAGAGCAAGAGCTACATTTGCGAGCATCGGGCTCGCGGTATCTTGATTACCATTGTCCCTAAATGGGTTTTAGTATGTGTGGCTGTGTGTACAATACTGAAAACCTGAAACGCCTGCAACATTTGCTTGGTATCAAAGCAATAGCCATTTAATTCTCCCTGAATGTCTTTGCAGAGACTTTTAATATTTTAAATCAACTTTGGCAGTACAACCATAAGCTTCCTTTGGTTCCTGGATAGACCACTTCCCCAAAGGAAAAGAATCAGTTCACCTTTCATGTACTGAGATCTTCCTGGAAATTGTGCAAACAGAGCCAACGCAAAAATACAAATGAATCTTTTTAAAGAAACTAGATTACAATTTTAAATCAAGGTTAAACAGTGCTGACTGGTGATGTGAATCACTGCTGCCCATAACGCTTACAGGAGTGTGTGGGAGATGGTTACATAGGGGCTTCCCTGGTAGCTCAGACGGTAAAGCGTCTGCCTGCAATGTGGGGACCTGGGTTCGATCCCCAGCTCGGGAAAATCCCCTGGAGAAGGAAATGGCAATCTACTCCAGTACTCTTGCCTGGAAAATTCCATGGATGGAGGAGCCTGGTAAGCTACAGTCCATGGGATCGCAAAGAGTCGGACACGACTGAGCAACTTCCCTGACACTTATGTTCTCTACACAGATATTCACTGTTGTTTAGTTGTTAAGTCATATCCGACTCTTTGCAACCTCATGGAGTGCAGCCTGACAGGCCTTCCTGTCTTTCATTATCTCCCACAGTTTGCTCAAGCTCATGTCCATTGAGTCAGTGATGCCACCCAACCATCTCATCCTCTGTCACCCCTTTCTCCGCCTGCCCTCAGTCTTTCCAGTTATCAAGGTCTTTTCCAATTAGTTGGCCCTTTGCAACAGGTGGCCAAAGTACTTGAACTTCAGCTTCAGCATCTGTCCTTTCAATGAATAGTCAGGGTTGATTTTCTTTAGGGCTGACCAGTTTGATCTCCTTGCTGTCTAAGGGACTCTCAAGAGTTTTCTCCAGCACCACAATTTGAAAGCATCAGTTTTTTTTTCAGTGCTAAGCCTTCTTTATGGTCTAAGTCTCACATCCGTACACGACTACTGGAAAAACCATAGCTTTGACTACATAGATAAACCCCTGTTGAATATGAAAGGACAAGTTACCAACCAAAACTAAAAAAATTAAGTATTGTCCAAGGTGATGTTTCTGCTACTCTAAGTTCCTAACAGTCAATATTTTAAAAGAAATTTCAACATTAAAAGAAGTTGAAAACATGGAACTTTATCTGCATAGTCAAAATACTATTTTAACAAACTTCAAGGACAAATTTATGCCTTCTATATAAAACTCAGATCCTGGCAAAAATGGGAGGGGAAAAAACAGATAAAATTATGCAAATCCTCATTTCTAGCCATTTAGATAAAATGGATGAGAAAAATGCTATAAAGAATCGTGATTTTTCCATTAATACTATTACAAATTGCTTAGACCTTACCAAAAGTTATTAAGGATAACTTAATGGCCAAAGGCATTTTAAGAAAAACAGCTGTGTCTGTAGCCAAATTGATCCTTGATATATCTCATTCACTGAAGGAAAGACAATATAGATGGACAGTGTATTTCTCAAAACAGACTTTGAACCATTTCTCTGATATTTGCTAAGTGATCCAGGACCCCAGATAGTACACTTTCTCTCCAGTAATTCAAAACAGGGACTTGGGGGAAGTAGTTTGTTAAAATAACCTCCTTTAATCTCACAGAGGATATTATAAAAGAAACCTTCACTCTCTGATGCAATTTTGAGAATCTGACTGAGCACGTCCCATAAATGCTGACCCTGCTGAGTGAAAAAGGTATCAGTTTGCCCTACTTTGCCTTTGGGAGCAATGAAAGTGGCCTCTGAGCCACTGTAAATTGAGAAGTGTCACAAAGAGTCAGTGCTAGTGGAAACCTTTCGAACTTTACAGGCAGGTAAATCATAGAGGGAGCAGCCTTCAGAGTCATCTGGAACTTTCTGATGTTATATCCAGGGGGATAAGCATGGCCTTGCATTCACTCCAAGCTATCTCCAGACACAAACAGAATTCTCACACACTGTTCCATAAACCCTGACTACGGTTTGCTAAGTGATCTGCCAAGTGTATTTGTAGTAGGGACGTCTTGCTAACCATAGGTTCCCCAGAGGTGGCGGGAAATGGGTCAAGAGATGGGCGGAGATAGAAATTCTTAATAGCACATCGTTACTGAAGGTCCACTGGAGAATCAGAAGGTCACTTGGGAGAAATGGAAGACTCGGCCCTCTTTATCAGGCATATTCACTTTGGATATTATCTACCTACTTTCAGTAAGGGCCTCAGCTAGCAGGAAGATGAAAAAACTTGCTTTCCAGGTCAATAAAGGCAATCTCTTATGATCAATGGTTGATTAGAGCAGGATCTTCTAAGCAGGAGGCTCTGGGCTGCATTCTGTAGAGTTTGCAAATTAGTCTTACTCTGAGATCTGGGCAAAGGCCAGTTCACCACCCAGCTGCTGATGACTTTCAACCCAATGGTCGATGAGTTCCCATAATTAGAAGGAAAAAAGAATTCTTTTTAAATAATGAAAAGAAACTTACATTTTAAAGGCATTAAATTGGTGTAGGATGCAGGATGCATGGGGCTGATGCACAGGATGATTCAGGTAGAGGATGTGGGGTGGGAGGTGGGAGGGGGCTTCGGCATTGGGCGATTGTGTTCACCTATGGCTGATTCGTGTCAATGTATGGCAAAACAAATACAGTATTGTAATTAAATAAATAAATTTAATTAATAATTAAAAAAAATAAAGGCATTAAATTTAAGAAAAGTATAGAGAAGTACAGCAAAAGTATGGTACTATCAGGTTTTAGAAAGTATATATGTTACATCAGATTTGTTTCATATTCCTTATGCCAAACCCTTACATTAAAGTTGGAGAAATGCTGATTGGAATTATTTGCAAAGGTATTTATGACTTGCCCAAAACAATGTAAAAGAGGATTTTGAAAGGACAAACTATAAATGTCTTATTTATAATTGAGTAAATTGAGTCTTCCCTGTATAAAACTACCGTTTTAAAAGTATTTTGACAAACTGGGATCATAATAATCAAAACAAAAGCAAGTCCTTGACGAATAACTGCAGATTTTAATTAATTATATATCATTCTCATTTCACTTTCTAGAGCTGCGAATAGACAATCAGTTGTTTGTATTTCTTTGGTCAAGAGAGAATTGAGAGAAGAAAATAGAGAAGTAAAAATATTGATCTTGAGTTAATGAGCCAAGATGTCAAAGGGCCACCCATTATTTGTAACAGTTAGAATAATTTGCTGGAGAAAGCGATGGCACCCCCACTCCAGTACTCTTGCCTGGAAAATCCCATAGACAGAGGAGCCTGGTGGGCTGCAGTCCATGGGGTCGCGAAGAGTTGGACACAACTGAGCGACTTCCCTTTCACTTTTCACTTTCATGCATTGGAGAAGGAAATGGCAACCCACTCCAGTGTTCTTGCCTGGAGAATCCCAGGGACAGGGGAGCCTGGTGGGCTGCCGTCTATGGGGTCACACAGAGTTGGACACGACTGATGTGACTTAGCAGCAGCAGCAGCAGGATAATTTGCAAAGGATGGAAAGTCAGCATTACAAAAAAGCAGATCCTAATGCTCCTGACTTAGATGTCTGCTGTCTATCAGCATGACTCTCAGTTGCATGTTTAGAACACTCTTTAAAGGGGATTATAAACAACATTATTCGTAAAAAGCGTTGGGTGACCTGCCTGAGACGGAGGACTGTCTTTGTAAAAAATGAACCTACTTGTTTGGCCAGAACTGACACTCAGCTGAATCAATAGCAAAACCAATTCTATTCTGAATTTAATTTTAATCTAAATAAAAGCAACTGAAGTGGAGGTGACGGAATTGCCTGGCTGCTTGAACCACTCATATCAGTATCCACTTATGGTGCTCTTCGTGTATTACTAGATCATTTTCTGAAGTTTGTGATCCAACATGATGAGTTGTTACACTCCAATTCTGAGCATGGCCTTTATTTAGATGTGTAATTAAACATGGCAGAAGCAACATTGGGGCAAATGTCTAATAAATCTCTAATATTCCTGTGGGATGAAATAGATTATTTAGTAATTTTAAATGACTAAAGTTTAATTTGGGAAAAACCCTGTTTAGAAGAAGGAAACAGGGCACAGGAGGCCACGGGGGATAATTTTAAAGTATGGAGCACTGGCATTAAAATGTGAATTCAACATAATATATCAAATATAGTCACCCCCTTAGGCCAGGTACATGAAGAATTTTCCCTAAGTGTCCCAACATGTCTTATGTTTTATTATGCAAGAATGCACGGCACAATCTATGAAAAAATTTTAGCAACTCTACCACCAAACTTCAAGAGGTGCTTCTTTCATAGGTTATTTAACCTTTCTCAAACATTTACATTGGATTGATATTTGAAAAGAAAGGTGAACTGAAAAGAGAAAAAATATATTTTATATACATAAGCAATCTGTTCAACTTTCAGCCTTTAATATACTGACGTGTGTTTTGTTCTAGTATTGCTCAAAAATTAGCTTTGAGATAAAAGTTCATGTTAATTATCCCATAATGTAATCTAATCACTGCTGACATTTTGAAAGAAGACATTAGGCAGCCAAGACAAACTAAAAGTGGGTGAAAAATATTACATATGTTCATCATGGGAAGCCAGTGGTTCTCTTCCAGGAGTTCATTTTTTTCTTAAACTAAAAACCTGGAGGCAAGATAAACTAACTGGACCCTGTGGCATTCTCAAGCATGGGTGCCTTCATATTTGGCACTTCTCTCATTCTTAAATGATGAGACAAAAAGATTTTTGGATGTATTTCAGCTTTAATTTCATCGTTTTATCGATTTTTATGACTTTAAGTATGACATAAAACTAAGATAGGATATGTCAACAATTTCCCTTTCTCAATTTAAATGATTAGCTCTAGAGCTAAGTAAAGATTAAATCTAAGCTGGCACTACCTTTTAAATTTAGTGAATACTGCAAACTTTAATATAAAAAAACAAGTAATTTTGTTATTACACAAAAATTCCTAAATCCCAGTATGAAGTATGTACAACCAAACTTAGCATCTGCAAATCTTTTTCTTTTAAAAAACATAAGCATAAATGAGTTCCTCTAGTTTATATTTATTTAGTCAACATAAAAAATTGAAATTTCTTCTCACTGAACTGAGTGAAAAAAAAAAAAAGCATAAATGCAGTTATAATACAAATGCAAAAGAAAATACTGACTTAAAGAGTGTCTTGTGTTCTTCAGGATAAGTATTTAGAAAATGAGGTTTGTGAGACTATGTGAGTTTGGAAATGCCTGTATTTATTAGAATCTTATTGAAATGAATTTAACAATTTTAAAAGGATAAAGGAATCAAGTTCACAGGACAGGTTTCTAAAATCATCCTTAAAATCTTATCCTACTAATAAAGATGCTTTTCACACATCAACAACAGACATATATGCATGAAGTATTAGATTAAGTCCTAAGAACCAACAACTTGCAAAATATTCTATTAAGTATATACTAGTTCTGTTTGTACTATCAATATGAATAGGAGCAAAATACTCTCTATGTAAAAAAAAAAAGAAAAAAACTCTTTTATTTCTGATTTTGATAAAAAATATTCAAACAAGGAAAATGGTAAAACAGTGATCATTAAAAACTAAATCTGGGACCCTTGGTTTGAGATAATTGACTAATCAATGGACAATTCTTCAGGGATACACAGGACCAGACATTTATTAAGGAAATTCTTAGAGTTTCATACAAGGTAATTAATACAAGCTTCACTATAGAAAATTACATTTTAATAACTTTCTATGCAAGTTACATGAATTTTATGTAAGGAAAAGCTTATAAAGTTTAAGATTTTCTTTCCACTCAAGTTATTAAAATTTGTATTTGAATATAGTTCCTTTCATTACCATTAAATCAGTTAGCTCCAATTTATGAAAAAGGATTGCTAAATTTTACCACAATAGTTTGCATGGCTTTGATTTGCATTTGTGAAAAAAAACCACAATAAATTAATTTGCTGCTTGGAAAGAATTTGACAAATACATTAATCATGAAGAAACTGAATTCAGTTTTCTTCACTCTTTCTCATGAAGATAGATCTAAGATAAGAGACTACTGATTTAACATTCTTGAAGCAAAATGAGGTGTAATGATAATAGACATATTCATAGAACTAGGGAATTTTGGAGCTGGAAGGAATCTTAGAAATTCTCTGGTTTAACAAATGGGGAAAGAACAATTTCTTCTCCAAAACTGTTCATGGAGCAGGCTAGTGAAGAGGGTGTATTCTCATTTTCTCCACTGGAAACCAGCACAGAAATTAGAATTATTCAAGTGCTGACTAATTTGGCTTTTAAATGACTTCAGTTCCTCCTGAACCATGCTACTTCCCATCCCTAAGGTTTAAGAGTATAGTCTGAGCTGAGAGATCATGCTGAATCATAACTTGAAATATCTACTGTAGAATTTAGATTTTTAAAAACTAGCATGGAAACAGCACTGTTCCTGGCATATACACTGTGCACTGATTCCTTTGACAAGTTAATGAAATATTGTCAAATACATTTACAAGCTTGTATCACTGTGAAATGGTTTGGATAAAGAAACATTCAACAACAGTCTTTACTTTTTGTAACGGTACTGCAAATATTTCTATAATTTTCCCATTTGTCTTTTTACTTTGTTTTATTTATTTTCTCTTTTAGCATCAAACTTTTGTTTTCAGATGTAGTTTCAAGTTACAAATCCTCTTTAGAACTCCTATGCTTATGTGCTGTTTGAAAAAGTCTCTCCTACTTAGACTGTCACAAGGTATGCCTATGTTGTTTTCTATTCCTTTTTAAATTAAAAAATTTTTTTAAATACAAAGATTACTAAAAGCAACAGTATTCACAATATTCTAAGCAAATGTTCAAAATTTTTCAATGAGATGTAATTATGCTTTTGATTCCCTAAATATGTATTATATATGTGTATATATGTGTATATACATGCATGCGTGCTAAGTCGTTTTAGTTGAGTCCCACTCTTTGCGACCCTACGAACTGTACCCCTCCTGGCTCCTCTGTTCATAGGATTCTCCAGGCAATAATACTGGAGTGGGTTGCAATGCCCTCCTTCAGGGGATCTTCCCAATGGAGGGCTCAAAGCCATGTCTCTTTCGCCTTTGGAATTGGCAGGCAGGTTTTTTACCACTAGCACCAGCTGGGGAAGCCCATACATATACATTAATTACTGAGTTGCATAAAGATGCTGATATAAAAGTTAAACCATGGAACCAATTCATCATAGTCACTTCACCACCATTAGAAACCTTTTAATCCTTAAGTAAAGATTTTGGACCAGAAAATACTCTAAGTGCCTATGGAATAATCTTAACAAAGAATTGAAAAGCTTTTTAAGATTCACACATTATGTTGAATTATGGAAATAATTTATATTCTCCTTTTCCTGTGAGGGAAGGAAACACTACTATCTTAAGGACAGAAGAAAAGAATCCATGTGCCCACTTACCACACAGGAGTTGTGTTTTCCTTGTGCTAAATTATTTTTACTCCATTGGTTCTTTGTTTCCATAGAAATAAATTTAATTTCTTCTTCTCTAGGCCTACAATTATTTTATCTATATGTCATTCTTCATATAGGAGAAGGAAATGGAAACCCACATATAAAAGAGCTTGCCTTACTTCTTCTCATTAGTTAAAAAAATTTTAATCTGTTCTTATACTATCACAGATGTCAATACCGAAAAGAGTATTTTTGCTAGAGATAATCCTACTGACTTTTCAGAAAGAATACTACCCTGGTTATTTATTTATATATGTAGAAGGGTTGTTGTTTAATCACTAAGTTATGTCCGACTTCTTGCAACCCTCTGGACCATAGCCTGCCAGGCTCCTCTGTCCATGGGATTTCCCAGGCAAGAATACTGGAATGGGTTGCCATTTCCTCCTCCAGTGGATCTTCCCGATCCAGGAATTGAACCCAGGTCTCCCGCATTGCAGGTGGATTCTTTACTGTCTGAGCCACCAGGAAGTCACCTTAGAAGGCTCACATTATCTTAAATTATAGTCAATTTTGATGGGCTATTTATCCTCTGAAAATTTTAATGATATCAATTTTAACTAAATGATTACAGACAAACCACTCTTCACTCCATTTTCTTTAGTAAAATGTTCAAATCCCAGTGGACAAAATGTACTGTTTCTCTAAAAGATAAGAATTAAAGTAAAAATATTCTCCAAGCTCAGGCAATGCCAAACTGACTACATATACCCACAAAAATTTTCACTTCAGGTAAACTTGGAGCCCAAAATATCTAGTGGGAATGTGAGACTGGGTTCAGAGAAGTTTCAGGCCCAATCCAGCACTATGTCACCTACAAGCCCTGGGTAATAAGGCAGACAAGCAGCCTCATTCAGCCAAGCAAACCTTAGCCCTGATACTCCAGGTGGGTCCAAACCACTGAGACAGGGAGTGGACGAATGTTTAAGAAATATTGGGTTGGCCAAAGGTTCATCCAGGTTTTCTCCCTGTAACATCTTGGGGGTGGGGGGGCGCTGAATGAACTTTTTGGCCAACTCAATACTTTCACTCACAGGTTTGAAAATAGAAAGTTTTGGTTAACCCTGAATTACTCACAACGTTCAGGTGATCTCTTTTTATTTGACAATATTTGAAAATGCAGTTATAAAGAAGTTATTAAGTTTAAAATAATTTTACTTCAATATGAGGGGATTCACTAATGTTTTATACTGACGTGCTTCTTAGAAAATCAATTTCTGCTTGAAGTGAGGCTTTGTTCACATTATATTTCTCCTGGTACTGATGCTAGGTGTACATGCGCGTGGCACCTGCTGCTTGCCGTTGTCAACACCTGAGCAATACCCTTAAGATTCAAGCCCTAACTATCAAGAACAGCTGCAGCCAGAAGGTAAATGAGGACTGCATTCTTCAAACTGCAGCACAGAACAAGCTGGAAACGTGGAGGCAGAAGGTATTCTACAATGAAAGAACCTTAACATTAAAAGATGTAGCATGAGCCTCGTACTCATCCTTTTATAAAAAAGGTGCTAATTACTACAATTTTCTTTTTATCCTTTAATACATATTACTTAGTATGCTGATATACACTTTTGAGAATAATACTGCTTAGCTACACCCATAACTTTGAGGCTGAATGCAATTATGATTTTATCTTCCTTTTGTCATTTATTCTTCTTTTGAAAACACTCCTTTCTGTTCCTGGTTTCTTTTTACTTTAAAGAGCAGGTGGTTTAATGACTGGTATTTGCATTCTTGATTAAATAATTGCATTATCTAAACCATCTTCTAGTTTTCAGGAACCTCCTTTTGGGAAACTACAATAATGTCTATTAAAATTTCTCTAATACTCTCTTAGTCTGTGACCAACTTAGACTGTCATATCAGTACCTGATACTGTGAAACTTGGAGGAAATTTTAAATGGTTTCAATCATCATTTCTGTTATTGTGCTATTCTGATCTCCTTATTTTGGTTAACAGATGATTTATATTTCAATATCTTCCATATATACATCAGTTATAGAAAAAAGTATTGATATTTAGATCATTCTTAACATCTTCATTTTTCTCTTAAAGTTTTTTTGCAATTTCAGTATACACTTTCAGTATACATTTTTGAGAGCAATATTTAGAAAACATTGAGTTTATATGACTTCGTTTTATGTATACTGATTAGAAAAGCTCACTCTTTTATAAATGTTTCCATCTAGGGTTATGAAGGTGATTTTTTTCTAAAAGCACAGTGGAAATGAATCCAGGTTTTGGTTAACAGTGGACGGTCACTTTAAGGGACAGTTTTTTTTTTGGGGGGGACAGTTTAAAGCCACTCCATGCACTTTGGGGCTGGTCTGCCCCTTCTAAGTGTTCCTCCTGAGCATCTCTAGCACGTGAGTCTCATGCCAGATCTGACTACCTGGGCTCTTGTGCCCTCCTTGGCCTCTGAGTTCTAATGCAGATAAATAATCAGAGTCTTTCCCAGCAGGGATGTGTGAGTCTCAGAATGACTGTCTTACTATTACCCCTTCCTGTCCATAATCTGGCTTTTGCCATTTCTTCGGAGAGGCTTGTGATAACTTTAGGTTTTGCTGGTCTTGAGTTCCACTGGTAGTGGCAATGGTGACTGGGATGAGGACAAAATGTGTTTTAGCACAATTCCTCAGGTGTGCCAGCATCAGATTGAGGTTCTGTTCACTAACGAGCCCAGAGGAGAGATCAGAGAACAGCATGTGTCAGAACACAACTCTCAACACTGACATTCAAATCATCACGTCCTCATGAGAGGAGGGATGTGGACAATGGGGTCTATGGTGACTATGAGAGAAGCATAGATCTCAAATTCATTGTGTTTTGTTGTAGCTTTGGTGCAACATTTTTTATGGCATAAAAGTGAAAGTCAAGCCACTGAGTCGTGTCTGACTCTTTGCAACCCCATGGACTGTAGCCTGCGAGGCTCTTCCATCCATGGGATTTTCCAGGGAAAAGTACTGTAGTGAGTTTCCACTTCCTTATCCAGGGTATCTTCCCAACCCAGGGATCGAACTGAGGTCTCCTGCATGGCAGGCAGACTCTTTACCATCTGAGCCACAAAGGAAGCTCATCACTTTCACTTTGTATGGCATGGGTGACAGCTATTATATGCATCAGAAATATAACGGAAAATGTTACTGCATATTAAAAAAAAAAGAGATCCCTTCAGTTCAGTTCAGTTGCTCAGTCGTGTCCAACTCTTTGCGACCCCATGAATCGCAGCACGCCAAGCCTCCCTGTCCATCACCAACGCCCGGAGTTCACTCAGACTCGCGTTCATCGAGTCAGTGATGCCATCCAGCCATCTCATCCTCTGTTGTCCCCTTCTCCTCCTGCCCCCAATCCCTCCCAGCATCAAAGTCTTTTCCAATGAGTCAACACTTCGCATGAGGTGGCCAAAGTACTGGAGTTTCAGCTTTAGCATCATTCCTTCCAAGAAATCCCAGGGCTGATCTCCTTCAGAATGGACTGGTTGGATCTCCTTGCACTCCAAGGGACTCTCAAGAGTCTTCTCCAACACCACAGTTCAAAAGCGTCAATTCTTCGGCGCTCAGCCTTCTTCACAGTCCAACTCTCACATCCATATATGACTACTGGAAAAACCATAGCCTTGATTAGACGGACCTTAGTCGGCAAAGTAATGTCTCTGCTTTTGAATATGCTATCTAGGTTGGTCATAACTTTTCTTCCAAGGAGTAAGTGTCTTCTAATTTCATGGCTGCAGTCACCATCTGCAGTGATTTTGGAGCCCCCCAAATAAAGCCTGACACTGTTTCCACTGTTTCTCCATCTATTTCCCATGAAGTGATGGGACCGGATGCCATGATCTTCGTTTTCTGAATGTTGAGCTTTAAGCCAATTACTTTTATCAAGAGGCTTTTTAGTTCCTCTTCACTTTCTGCCATAAGGGTGGTGTCATCTGCATATTTGAGGTTATTGATCCCTTAGTTTGCTAATAATTTTAGTGCATTACTTTCAAGCTTTCCACTGACTTAAAGCTTTGTCTCTTTACTCTCCAGTTGAATGATACCTTATATTTCCTTGGGTTTTTCTATTACTATTTTTAGGGAAAAACTATTTTTAGTTTTCAGAATCAAGCTGACATCTTAGCTAGCATACCTGGGAGGAATGATCACTGTTTGCCCACTACTGAATGGGTCAAAGTATGTACTATTATGTACCAAGATATATATCATTCTTACAAACTGACAGTGTCCCAGGCACCATCTTGAACACTTGAAAACATTAACTCTAACCCTACCAAAACTCTGCAGGTAGTTGTTATTAATATTACCTTATTTTACAAATAAGAAACCTTAATCCTGAAAGAAAAAGTTACCCACTCACAGTAAATGACAGAACTAGGACTTGAATCTGGGTCTGGTTGTCACTCTACTTTGCCTCTCAACACGTCTGCAATGATTGAGAGCAACAATCCTCAATATACAATGTTTGATTACAGCTATGAGTAGTCATATCAGTTCACTTACTAAAGACTCTCCAAGAATTGTGCAGGTACAAATGCAGATTCTTATCAGTGTCTTTTGGTGAAGTTTTGAACAACTGTGGAAAGATGATAAGCCAGTAAAGGTATAATCTGCTATCAACTTACCTGCTGGTTCTATTTCTGGAAAAATTCAGTATATAGTAAAAACCATTTAAAATTGAGTTCAATATAAAACAGAAGTTCTAAGTTCAGACAATTTAAAACAGTTTTCGTTTTTACCTTCATGAATGTCTATCTAGCAGGGCCCTCTAAACTGGTGAAGGAGTTAGGATGATTCTTTGCTGTGTGGCACTGTCCATGTTCTACAGGGCATCTAGGCCCTCTGTATCCTGAAGCTATCTGCCTTTCTAGTGGCCCCAATCATTATGAAAATCCAGTGTACTACAGATGTCTTGAAAAATCCTAGGGGGCAGTATTGCCCCCACTGAGAATCACTGTTGTCAATGTGTTCTTTGGTCCAGATCTGAAAAATAACAGTGGTGGACCAAGGCTTATTCTCCTCTTTTAAGGGCTATCAAAATAAATGAGGAATTCTCATCTAACTCCTTGAAATTTTTTTTTTTTTTACTTCAGGATAACTCTTTATACCCGACCAGTAATACTGAAGAAGCTGAAGTTGAACAGTTCTATGAAGACCTACAAGACCTTCTAGAACTAACACCCCCAAAAATGTCCTTTTCATTATAGGGGACTGGAATGCAAAAGTAGGAAGTCAAAAAGTACCAGGAGTAACAAGCAAATTTGGCTTTGGAGTACAGAATGCAGCAGGGCAAAAGCTAATAGAGTTTTGCCAAGAGAATGCACTGGTCATAGCAAACACCCTCTTCCAACACCATCAGAGAAGACTCTACACATGGACATCACCAGATGGTCAGTCAGACTGATTATATTATTTGTTGCCAAAGATGGAGAAGCTCTACATAGTCAGCAAAAACAAGACTGAGAGCTGACTGTGGCTCAGATTATGAACTCCTTATTGCCAAATTCAGACTTAAATTGAAGAAAGTAGGGAAAACCACTAGACCATTCAGGTATGACCTAAATGAAATCCCTTACGATGATACAGTGGAAGTGACAAATAGATTCAAGGGATTAGATCTGATAGACAGAGTGCCTGGAGAACTATGGATGGAGGTTTGTGACGCTGTACAGGAGGCAGTGATAAAGAACATCCCCAAGAAAAAGAAATGCAAAAGGCAAAATGGTTGTCTGAGGAGGCCTTACAAATAGCTGTGAAAAGAAGAGAAGTGAAAGGCAAAGGAGAATGCAGAGCTCCAAAAAATAGCAAGGAGAGATAAGAAAGCCTTCCTCGGTGATCAGTGCAAGGAAATAGAGAAAAAAATAGAATGGGAAAGACTAGAGATCTCTTAAAAAATTAGAGATACCAAGGGAACATTTCATGCAAAGATGGGCACAATAAAGGACAGAAATGGCATGGACCTAAAAGAAGTAGAGGTGTTAAGATAAAGTGTCAAGAATACACAGAAGAAATGTATAAGAAAGAGCTTCATAACCAGATAAGCATGATGGTGTGCTCACTCACCTACAGCCAGACATCCTAGAATGTGAAGTCAAGTGGGCCTTAGGAAGCATCACTTTAAACAAAGATAGGGGAGGTGATGGAATTCCAGTTGAGCTATTTCAAATCCTAAAAGATGATGCTGTGGAAGTGCTCACTCAATATGCCAGCAAATTTGGAAAACTCAGCAGTGGCCACAGGACTGGAAAAGGTAGGTTTTCATTCCAACCCAAAGAAAGGCAATGCCAAAGAATGCTCAAACTGCTGCACAATTGCACATCACATATGCTTGCAAAAAAATGTTCAAAATTCTCCAAACCAGGCTTCAACAGTTTGTGAACCATAAACTTCCAGATGTTCAAGCTAGATTTAGAAAAGGTAGAGGAACCAGAGACTAAATTGCCAACATCTGTTTGATCACCAAAAAAGCAAGAGAATTTCAGAAAAATATCTACTTCTGTTTTATTGATTATGCCAAAGCCTTGACTGTGTGGATCACAACAAACTGTGGAAAATTCTTCAAGAGATGGGAATTCCAGACCACCTGACCTAACTCTTGAGAAATCTGTATGCAGGTCAAGAAGCAACAGTTAGAACTGGACATGGAACAACAGTTGGTTCTAAATAGGAAAAGGAGTACATCAAGGCTGTATATTGTGACCTATTTAGCTTAGACTTCCCTGGTGGCTCAGACAGTAAAGCGTCTGTCTACAATGTGGGAGACCCAGGTTCGATCCCTGGGTTGGGAAGATCCCCTGGAGAGGAAATGGCCATCCCCCCCAGGACTATTGCCTGGAAAATCCCATGGACATAGGAGCCTGGTGGCTATAGCCCATGGGGTCACAAGTCGGCTTGGAGGAAATGGCAATCCACTCCAGGACTATTGCCTGGAAAATCCCATGGACATAGGAGCCTGGTAGGCTATAGCCCATGGGGTCGCAAAGAGTCGGACTTCACTTTCACTTATTTAACTTATATGCACAGTACATCATGAGAAATGATGGACTAGATGAAGCACAAGCTGGAATCAAGATTGCCAGAAGAAATATTAATAACCTCAGATATGCAGATGATACCACACTTATGGCAGAAAGCAAAGAACTAAAGAGCCTCTTGATGAAAGTGAAAGAGGAGAGTGAAAAGTTGGCTTAAAATTCAACATTCAGAAAACTAAGATCATGGCAACTGGCCCCATCACTTCATGGCAAATAGATGGGGAAACAGTGGAAATAGTGACAGACTTTACTTTCTTGAACTCCAAAATCACTGCAGATGGTGACTGACCGCAGCCATGAAATTAAAAGACACTTGCTCCTGGGAAGAAAAGCTATGACCAACCTAGACAGCATATTCAAAAGCAGAGATATTACTTTGCCAACAAAGATCCGTTTAGTGAAAGCTATGGTTTTTCCAGTAGTCATGTATGGATGTGAGAGTTGGACCATAAAGACACCTGAGCACTGAAGAATTGATACTTTTGAACTGTGGTGTTGGAGAAGACTTTTAAGAGTCCCTTGGATGGTAAGGAGATCCAACCAGTCTATCCTAAAGGAAATCAGTCCTGAATATTCATTGGAAGGACTGATGTTGAAGCTGAAACTCCAATACTTTGGCCACCTGATGTGAAGAACTGACTCACTGGAAAAGACCCTGATGTTGGAAAAGACTGAAGGCAGGAGAAGGGGATGACAGAGGATGAGATGGTCAGATGGCATCACCGACTGGATGGAGTTTGAGTGAACTCCGGGAGTTGGTGATGAACAAGGAGGCCTGGCATGCTGCAGTCCTTGGGTTTGCAAAGTTGGACATGACTGAGTGACTGAACTGAACTGACTGAACGAATTATGCCAAGTCACTGTATACAGTATCAATAATACATATAAAATACAAGAAAGTGAAGTGAGTGGGTTAGTCACTCAGTCGTGTCTGACTCTTTGTGACCCCATGGACTGTAGCCCACCAGGCCCTTCTGTGCATGGAATTCTCCAGGCAAGAACACTGGAGTGTGTGGCCATTTCCTTCTCTAAGGGATCTACTATCTGAGCCATCAGAGAAGTCCTAATATAACAAAGTACCCTCAAAAGTAGATGTTTAGAATAATAAGCATTTATTAACCTCACTGTTTCTGTGAGTCAAAATTTGGGCAGGCTAAGCCAATGGTTCTGGTTCAGGCTTCTCATGAGGTTTTAAGTAAGATGCTGGCCATGGCTACAGTTGTCTGAATGAAGGCTTGATTGGGATCTGAGGATCCACTTGGAAGCTCACTTGCATGGCTGTCAGCAGGAGGCCTCAATTCCTTCCTGGCTGCTGAACAAAGACCTCAGTTCCTCACCATGGGGACCTCTCGGTAGTTTGTGTCCTCAGGACCTGGCAGCTGATGTTTCTCAGAACAAGTGATCCAGGAGAGAGAATGAGGGGAAAGCTGAAATGCCTTTTATAACTCAGCATCAAAAGCTGCACACTGTCACCTTTATCTTGTTCTTATTGTTAGAAGGGAATCACCAAGTCCAGCCTACACCCAGGAGGATGAAAATTAGGCCCCATCTTTTGAAGGAGAGAGTATCAAAGAATTTGTGGACATATTTAAATACCACCATAGCCATCAATGCTGGGAACAAGCCTCCCCTGTTTGGAACATGAAAGACCTAGAGAATTAATAGGATTCCCACAAATGTAACATAATGTGGGCATGGAGTCATGGGAAAGATTGGGAAAAGAATGGCTGTCTGTGGGTCTAAGTTCTGAGATGAGTGAGGAAGGATGGGATTTTGTAGAGAGATGAGAAGAGGGTACAAGGAAGAGACATGGGCAGGTGAGCAGACTCTTAAGGCAACTGAGTGGCAGTTTACGTATCACCTGTATGTGTATCTGTGGGCTTCCGTGGTGGCTCAGCGGTAAAGAATCCGCCTGCCAATGTAGGGGACTCAGGTTTGATCCCTGGGTGGGAAAGATCCCTTGGAGAAGGAAATGGCAAGCCACTCCAGTGTTTCGTGTCTAGGAAACACCATAGATGGAGAAGCCTGGTGGGCTACAGCAGTCCACGGGGGGTTGCAAAGAGTCAGACATGACTGAGCAGCTAAACAACAACATATATACATGGAACTAAATAGTTACACGTGTCTATTTATCTATATCATCTATAGCACAGAATTCTAAAATACTTACACGTGTCTATTTATCTATATCACCTATAGCACAGAATTCTAAAGCTTTCATCATTTTATCTGAAGGTAAAATTCACTGTGATTCTTAAATATCTGCACTTTTGGATGACAGACTTAGCAGGAAATAATTAGACATGTGGAGAGCTCCCCATGTGCCTTCTGTACCTATCACTGGGGAACTCTGAGCTGGGATTGTAATGAGCAGAGCTGTGTTAGAAAACAGTCTCCATTCTGCTGCACTTCCTCCAGGCTGAGAGAACCCATCATTTCTTATCAAGTATGTTCCATTTAGCATTTCAGCCAGCTTTCCAATTTAGCTAACTTTCAAGTTCTCTTGTTTCCTATTTGCTTGTGCTCCCAAATAGAATGGGAATATCTCATTTGCATAAGCACAATCTGTTGACCCCTTATCCTTTGAAGATCTGCTTGGAAAAACTCAGGGCAATACTGGCATGCCAACTGGAAAGGTGGGCCTCAGTGGGAGCATTCCCTCTTCCCAGGGGGTCATCTCCGTGAAGTTTTACTGCTGAGTTAAAGGCCAGTCACTTTAGCCATTCATAGTCAAGTTCTTATGTTTGCTAATTATCTAGAAATGTTTTATACTCTTATAAGGTGAAAGAGTTCACAGATTCTCACTGCAGACCAGAGGTGCAAAACACTTAAGTATATTTCATCCGCTATCCAAATTCTGTTCCTCTGTTTTTCAGGATCCAGCCTAAGACCTGACTTCTCCACACGCTTTTCTGATTACCAAAGATTGCACTAAAATTTCTATCCTGAACTTATTAGCACCTGAAGCCTGCATTACATAATTCAACTCCTGGTAGTTTTTATTGTTTAATGTTCTATCTTTAAGACTGAAGAGGATCCTCAAACCCCCTAACCCCACTACACCTCTACTGTAGAAACACTCACTTGTAGTATTTTCAAAGAAGCTAATTATTTCCTAAAATTTACTCAACTAGTTGCCCTACAATTTTTAAACTCTTCCTGAGAGTGTCTTAATCCTATATTCTACGAGTCGTGTAAGCTATTACTACTTATTCATCCATAATTACTCAGAAGGCAAAAAGAAGATACTGGAAAATAAACTGCTGTAAGCTAGAACACGTATCACTCAAATTTCAGATGCTTTATTTATAGCAAGGCAAGAAACACCTTTAAAAAGATTTTAAAATGATAGTAATCATTATTTCTGGGACCTATTATTTACTATTTTAACAATTATTAGAAATAGGATTTCATGTAACAAAAGCCAGCCAATCAAAGAATACCTGTGTGTCATAATTATAATAGCAGGGATTTCTGTTGCTCCTGCTTATTTTGTGGTTGCTTGCTTACAGGGAGAATACCAGGTAAGTAAGCATCGAGCTGACCTCATGTACTAATAATCAACTCCTGCAGAAAGTTTTTATTCAAGCACTATTATGAACAGAATATAGTTATCATAACTATTTGGTGAGCTTATTTCACAGGGTCTCTGTTTTCTTTTATGAAATAGCATTTGAGAAAAATAAACAAGCTTTTTTTATAAAAATATTAATCACATAAGGACTTTTACACTGTAGAAAGTCTATAATATTTAAGTAACCCTTCTCATTCAAAACAAAACCAATCAAACAGAAAACCACTACCTACTGAGCAGACTTTTGGCATACTTATCATGTCTGGTTCACACAATCACTCCAGAAGGTGAATATTATGGCCTTCTCTTACAGAGGTCATAGATGGATTGCCCAATATCTTACAGCTACTAAACTTGAAGGCGGAATGAGAATCCACCCCCAAGCCCCCACAACATTCCTTCTACTGGGCTGCAAGATGACAGCATTTGCATTGTTGCCATATGTGAGCTGGGCTGGGCAGCCTGCATGGCTGGATATGGCTTATGCTCTTCATTTGCATAGCAAAAGGGAAAGCTCTGGACTCAGGCCCCCACTTAGAGAGGACTTCTGATGGAGACCAATCCTAAGCCTGGTCCTACTGAACATTTTAAATACTGGGACAAAAGCAAAGAAGGGGTGTTGGTACACAAAGTCAAACAAGGTATCTTAAAGTAGAAGAAATAACTTTCTAAGGGTCAGAGAAAGAGTGCCCAGCAGAGAGATTCTGAGCTCCCAGGACTGCAGCTGGTCCCAGCGTGGAGAGATGCCTTATAGACACTGGACAGCTCGGGAACTGGGGTGTCTGGCAGTTAACCTCATCTGGATCTCTCCCCATTGACATTTTCAAATAAGACTTTTGTGAATTCTAATGCGTGTGGAATTACAGAATGGGAGTCAGTAGAAAATTAGGATTTGTTTTATAGATATTAACTGGGCAGCCACATGCTGTAACACATAGACCATAAGGTGAGGGAAAGCCGAAATCACCAGGCTGTGTTCACTGGCTGCACAAGTTCATGTGGCTTTAAATGTTATATTTACAGCCCTTTTCCCTCTTTGCAGTTTGTTGCTGTGGGACTGATGGATGGAGATTATTTCAAACAAAAATGTCTCTGAGGGTCAGGGCTAGGTTGACTCAACGTGCCTTGTGGAATACCAGTCTGAGCTCGACAGGCATTTTAGGAATTTGTAATGTTATTTGGGGTTGGTAATTATGATTAGGCTAAAGCTTCAATCCAAAACAATTCAGCAGTAAAATGGAGACTAAAATGTAAAGGCACTGCCTCCCAGCAGTCACAATCAGATTACCGATGCGTGAGTATGACATGAGATGTTGGGGAAGGAAGCTGCCCTTTAAAACGCTCCATTCAAGCTGGAAAGCCTTCTGGACAAACGAGTGAGGAGCTGACTCACTAATGTGCCTGAAAACACTTTAAAACTGTGCTTTAAATGATGCTCTGCTTTGAACAGATAATTGGCCCAATTCTTCCCTTTCTCTGAGTCTGTAACTCGCATTGAAATCAATGAGAATTGCATATTCAAAAAGATGAGAGAACAAAGTTGCAGGTTGAATTAATGGGATAAAGGACTGCAGATCTCTTAAAGCTTGCGCAATTAAATTGTGGCCTCACACAATTCTCTAGGGTCACCAGCAATTTGCTGGCCTAGGAAAGCTAGCCGACTTCGTTTTCAGAGGTGTCACGATTTATAGAATGCACGCTTTTAGACATCAACACGTGAGCCTTCTCAGCTCAAAATCTACCTCCTCACTCTAATCTCTTTAGGATCTGCTACCTTGGAGTCCAGGATTTTATTCACTTGTTTTTATCACCAGCTAAGATCATCAATCAATCAGCAAAATCTCCATTTAAAAGTCATGCAAACTAAGCCTGTGTGAATATCTTGTTTTTTCAATGAAAAGTTTTCTTTTATGCATCATTTGTATACATATTAATTATCTGCTGTCTTTCCCACCAGCTTTCTAGGAAGCTCCAACTGGCAAAAACTTTGTCTTACTTATTGTTACATCCTTAGCACTTGACCTGTTTGTAACTGTCAAATATTTTTAATCTTCAAAAGACTTACGAGCATGTTTGATTAGATATTTCCAAAGCCACAAGAACAATACTGACTTTTAACACCGCAAATGCATAAAATGCAATCTTTGCATTAAACATTTCTCTACTGAAGAGAAGGAAGGGATTCACTGTTTAATATATGCTTGCTTCTCTACACGTATTTCATTTTACCGAATTCTCACAAGAGTGGGGTGAGATATAGTATTTTTATACTTATGTTACAAATAGGAAATGGAGGCTTAGAGAAATTAAATAGCTTTCCCAAGGGCTATAAGGAAGTAGCAAAGCTGAGGTTTGAATCTTCTTCTGTCTCTAAAGCTCATACTTCAGGGCATTTCAGTTCAGTCACTCAGTTCTGTCCAACTCTTTGCAACCGCATGGATCCCAGCATGCCAGGCTTCCTTATCCATCTTCAACTCTCAGAGCTTGCTCAGACTCATGTCCATTGAGTCAGTAATGCCATGCAACCATCTCATCCTCTGTCATCCCCTTCTCCTCCTGCCTTCAATCTTTCCCAGCATCAGGGTCTTTTCTAAGGAGGCAATTCTTCACAACAGGTGGCCAAAGTATTGGAGCTTATGCTTCAGCATCAGTCCTTTCAATGAATATTCAGGGCTGATTTCCTTTAGGATAGACTGGTTGGATCTCCTTGTAGTCCAAGGGACCCTCAAGAGTCTTCTCCAACACCATAGTTCAATGGCACTAATTCTTTGATGCTCAGCTTTCTTTATGGTCCAACTCTCACATCCATACATGACTACTGGAAAAACCATAGCTTTCACTAGACAGACCTTTGTTGGCAAAGTAATGTCTCTGCTTTTGAATATGCTGTCTAGGTTGGTCATAGCTTTTCTTCCAAGGAGCAAGTGTCTTTTAATTTCATGGCTGCAATTACCATCTTCAGTGATTTTGGAGCTCCCCAAAATAAAGTCTGTCACTGTTTCCATTGTTTCCCCATCTATTTGCCATGAAGCAATGGGGTTGCAAAGAGTCAGACACGACAGAGCGACTGAACTGAATGAACTGAACGGGACTAGATGCCATGATCTTAGTTTTCTGAATGTTGAGTTTAAGCCAGCTTTTTCACTCTCCTCTTTCACTTTCATCAAGAAGCTCTTTAGTTCCTCTTCACTTTCTGCCATAAGGATGGTGTCACTTGCATATTTGAGGTTATTGACATTTCTCCTGGCAATCTTGATTCCAGCTTGTGCTTCATCCAGCCTGGCATTTCTCATGATGTACTGTGCATATAAGTTAAACAAATAGGGTGACAATATACAGCCTTGACGTACTCCTTTCCCAATTTGGAACCAGTCTGTTGTTCCATGTCTAGTTCTAACTGTTGCTTCTTGACCTGCATACAGAATTCTCAGGAGTTAGGTCAGGTGGTCTGGTGTTCCCATCTCTTGAAGAATTTTCTACACTTTGTTGCGATCCACACAGTCAAAGGCTTTGGCATATTCAATAAAGCAGAAATAGATGTTTTTCTGGAATTCTCTTGCTTTTTCTATGATCCAACGGATGTTGGCAATTTAATCTCTGGTTCCTCTGCCTTTTCTAAATCCAGCTTTAACATCTGGAAGTTCTCAGTTCACGTACCACTGAAGTACACCTTGGAGAATTTTTGAGAATTACCTTGTTAGCATGTGAGATGGATGCAATTGTGCAGTAGTTTGAGCATTCTTTGGCATTGTCTTTCTTTGGGACTAGAAGGAAAACTGACCTTTTCCAGTCCTGTGGCCACTGCTGAGTTTTCCAGATTTGCTGGCATATTGAGTGCAGCACTTCTACGGCATCATCTTTCAGGATTTGAAATAGCTCAACTGGAATTTCATTACCTCCACTGGCTTTTTTCTGAGTGATGCTTCCTAAAGTTCACTTTACTTTGCATTCCAGTATGTCTTGCTCTAGCTGAGTGATCACACCATTGTGGTTATCTGGGTCATGAAGATCTTTTTGTATAGTTCTTCTGTGTATTACTGCCACCTCTTCTTAATATCTTCTGCTTCTGTTAGGTCCATACCGTTTCTGTCGTTTATTGTGCCCATCTTTGCATGAAATGTTCCTTGGTATCTCTAATTTTTTTGAAGAGATCTCTAGACTTTCCCATTCTATTGTTTTCCTCTATTTCTTTGCATTGATCACTAAGGAAGGCTTTCTTATCTCTCCTTGCTATTCTTTGGAACTCTGCATTCAGATGGATATATCTTTATTATAAAGCCCATATTTATCTTCCAGTATTTCACTGCTTAACATTTCAAAAATAAGGAAATGCGTTCATAAATTGGAGAGGGGCTCAATGTGTGCCTCATTTTCCTTCTACTTTGACTCATTTGTGGCTTCTCACCCCCAAATGCCTGCTTTCTGGTTACAGGAACTTAGGATTCCATCACTTCCACATCACTTCCACTTTACAGATGACATCACGTTTCTTCCTCTCAATGCATATTTTCCCAGTGTTCAGTTTCCCTGACACACGATCCCTCCCAATTTCTCCATGAAGTGTTTTCAAATGTTAACCATTCCCAGTTTCCACTTATCCTCAAAATCTACATCAAAGTAGGGATCCACAGTTTGGAGTTCACAGTCTGGGGAATCCTCAGGCAGTCTGGATGTCCACTGGGGTTTCTACCAAGTTCTGGAACATCACCTATGCTTCCTGTGCTGGCTGACATGTCCTAGACTCCTTAACCAGACCATGTTAGAAGCACTGCTCTGTAACTGGAAACTGAAAGCTATGCAGGAGTCTGGGGCAGTTGTAATGATCATAATACAGCCTACACCGTTTATTGTTGACTCTGTGCCAGGTGTTGCACTGGCCAAGCCCTTACCTGGACCATTTCATTTAATCTTCCCATGATCCCAATGGGGTTGTGGTTCTTATCTCCAATATCCCTACAGTAGAAGAAACTGTGGATTTACAGCAGTGTGAGCACGCTGACTTAGGTTTTGTAACAGGTACTGTGACATAGCTGGGGTTTGAACCAGGTGTCCTGACCCTGCAGCTGATCATCTTAACCACAATTCTACTTTGCAAGGCTCCATGTGAGGCCAGAACCATCTCTGGGAGCTGGGGTAGGTGGGTGTGATCAAAGGACTCAGAACTGTTTGAGCGAAAGGAGCGTCCTTGGTGACTCGGATGGTAAAAACTCTGCCTGCAATGCCAAGACTTGGGTTCTATTCCTGGGTTGGGAAGATCCCCTGGAGAAGGGAATGGCTACGCACTCCGGTATTCTTGCCTGCAGAATTCTGCAGACAGAGGAGCCTGGTGGGCTATAGTCCATGGGGTTACAAAGAGTCAGACACAACTGAACAGCTAACACTTCCACTTTCTTGTTTTAAGATGCCGATGACAGCTGAGGAGATGCATGTTCTCTATGTGGAAAAAATGAAAATTAGGAATGAATTAAAATATTAAACGTAAAACTGAAAATTAGTTTATAAAGTGTGTTTACAGTTACTATGGCAATGGCAACCCACTCCAGTACTCTTGCCTGGAAAATCCCACGGACAGAGGAGCCTGGTGGGCTGCAGTCCATGGAGTCGCTAAGAGTCGGCACGACTGAGCGACTTCACTTTCACTTTCACTTTCTTGCATTGGAGAAGGAAATGGCAACCCACTCCAGTGTTCTTGCCAGAAAATCCCAGGGCGGGGGAGCCTGGTGGGCTGCCGTCTAGGGGGTCGCACAGAGCCGGACACGACTGAAGCGACTTAGCAGCAGCAGCAGCAGCAGCAGCATCCCTCCTACTAATAATTTTCCCTCTTGAGCACCTGCACTCTGTACTAACAGCAGCCAGCTTCACCACCACAAGGCGGTTCCCATACACATCATCTCACAGTTCTCTCTGAGGCAGAAGCAGAGGGTGCTGGGAGGAACTGGGAGAGCTGGGTCGTCTAGAGACCTTGGCAAGGCCACCTGGCTAGTTAGTGGTGGCATCCAGGGCATCTGGCCCTCAGCCCAGTGTCCCCTTCCTGCCTCACATGCCCTTTTAGATATGGAGAAGGTCTCTTACTACACCTCACCATTCTTACCATATGAAGAGCCATGACATTCTTCCAAGATTTAAGTGAATGAATTTTGAACACTTAATGAATTGACATTTCCCCTTGTCATTAAGTATTCTTTGCATTATTATTATATAACACATGGCTACATGATCATTTACGTACATTTTTCTTGCTATTATTTATCTAAACTTTCAATTTTATACTATTAAAAATAATGCTGGGTTGACCATCTCTGCTTTTGATTATTTGATCAGACTTCTGCTTGTTTCCTTCAAGTAGATTCTTAAAAATGAAATACTAAGTGCTGCTGCTGCTGCTAAGTCACTTCAGCCGTGTCCAACTCTGTGCGACCCCATAGACGGCAGCCCACCAGGCTCCCCCCGTCCCTGGGATTCTCCAGGCAAGAACACTGGAGTGGGCTGCCATTGCCTTCTCCAATACTAAGTGCAAGAGTGAAAAATTAAAAATGAAAATTTTCACTAAGGGCTTCCCTAATGGTTCAGATGGTAAAGAATCCACCTGCAATGTGGGAGACCTGGGTTCGATCCCTGAGTTAGGAAGAACCCCTGGAGGAGGGCATGGCAACTTACTCCAGAATTCTTGCCTGGAGAACCCCCATGGACAAGAGTCTGGCAGGCTACAGTCCATGGGGTTGCAAAGGTTGGACACAACTGAGCAACTAAGCACAGCTCAAGTGCAAGAATACGAACCATGATGAAGCTCTTGATACACGGTCCCAATTTATTTTACAGAGCTTATTTCTCTACTCATGATGTTTAAAATATGCCTATTTCATTGTATACACATATAATATATATTTAATTTTTCTTTAATTTGACACTGTTTTAATATCTATTTCATTGACTGCTACTCAGATTATAAGCTTTTAATATTTTTTATTGGTCATCAGTCTATTTATTGATTGCTTCTTTGTGTGTTTTGTCTCTTTCTGTATTGATGTATTAGCTTTCCCTTATTTGTGTGAGCATTCCCTATAATAAAACAGTGAACATTTTATTGTATTTGTTGGTGATAGTTCCCTAGATTGCCCCTCCCCTTGCTGTGGCTGTCATTTGATATCTTCATTATCAATAAAAACCTTCAGGACTGGGGTGCCACTGCCTCCTGCAGTTCTGCCAACCAAGTTCTTCTTGTTATCCCAATGGATGAGAAGCTGTTTAAGTCAGAAGATGACACTATTCAATCATTTAATAGTCTGATGTTAGCACATGGTGTGGTGGCAAGAAAAACTGTATAAGGTAAGCACATGATATGGAGCTTTTTGAAGGTATAGGAAATAAATCACAAATTATGACAGTCCCAATTTCAAACTTTCTAGCTGAGCATGGAACTGGTTACTCAAATAATAGGTGGCTCAAATAAGCAGTAATGGGGAGAAACACAGGATGGGGCATGGGCAAAACAAGGCAGCGGGTCCTTGAGGGGGCGAAACCAGAGCCTGTGTTTCCTTGTGGTGTTATCAGTGCCCAGGACATCCCAGCTATTGCTGTCTGCCACGGACAGAGCAACCTGGTGGGCTACAGTATATGGAGTTGCAAGCGCAGGACACGACTGAATGATAAACCACCACCATCACCTCTTTGGGGCTTCTCTGGTGACTCAGATGGTGAAGAATCTCCTGCAATGCAGGAGATCCGGGTTTGAGCTGTCAATCAGGAAGATCCCTGGAGAAGGGAATGGATACTCACTCCAGTATTCTTGCCTGAACAATGGACAGAGGAGCTGGGCGAGCTATAGTCCTTAGGGTTGTAAAGAGTCAGACATCACTGAGCGACTAACACATTTCACTTCTCACTTTTAAAGGCTTGTTGGAGGAACGGTAGATGGATGACCACACCCTCCTTTCCTAACTGTCACCCAATGACTCTGTTACTTTAAATGGTTGCTCTGCTGGGCCTTGATTTCTCCACCTGTAAAGTGCACTGAACAGGGTTGTTGTCAAGATCCAGTGAGATAATGAATATGAAAACAACCTGTGAGCTGTAAGGCGAAAAGAAAATGTATCATACATTCCATGGAAGTTTTGCTGTTGTTACTTAGTATCTTAAAGGGAAAGTTCGTTGTCAAGTAGGCAGAGAAGCTTATGGTTTTTCTCAGATGATTAATCTGGTTTCTTTTCATTTCCTCTCCCTCTTGCCTCTGCCTCGTGATATACATCTAAATGTCCCTGAAACACAGACATCATAGCCAGTGAACTTCACTTCTGTGGTGGACAGTTTAGCCTGCCGGACAAAATGTTTTATGAAAATTCTGCAGGGAAATTCTGCTATATGCATATACATTCGGTATAACACATTAAAGGTTAGCATGCAATATTAATTAATGACCTTTCCTGGCTGTGCCTGATGGGTTGCACCAGTCATTAGGAAGAGCTTCACAGATCTGATGCTGGGTATAGACAATGAGCAGGAATGGCCTGGTGTGCTGGTGGAGGTGGGTAAAGGCTGATTCAGCTGCTGGAACAGCATGTACAAAAGTCTCGGGGTATGAAAGGGCATAACATGCGTCCTGGGTGGCTTCTTCGAGAGGTGGGGATGGGTGTTGGGGAAAACAAACTATCAAAAATTCATCCATCAGAACAATCGGATTGAGCACGCTTAACACAGCTCTTAAAAAGTAAAAGAGGACTGTGTAAAGGGCAGAAGGATGAAGAATGAAGTTGAGAATGAAGGCACGATGGCCCCTTTCCTCTGTTACCACAGCTCTGATCCCTTAGCACAATATTCTCTTGGTTGAGGCATTCTTCCTCATAGGAAAGTGACGAGGAGGCTAATGACCCTTGAATTGTTGCTTTTCGCCAGCTAACTGGTCTTAAGGCGTCAGGTGACTCAAAAGGGGGAATCTTCAGAGATGAGAGGGACCCTTTCTGGTCTCCATGCTCAACCCTCCCCAAATCAGGCTGTGACATCCCAAGAAGAAGCTGCTTTTCCATTACTTGCTTACTCCTAATGTCCACTGAGTGAAGCAGGAACTCAGTTATTCTTGGCTTGCCCACCTACTTTGTTTAGGGAAGATAAGGCTTGATGTAATGTGTATGCATGCTCAGTCGTGTCCAACCATAGCCCACCAGGCTCCTCTGTCCATGGAATTCTTCAGGCAAGAATACTGGAGTGGGTTGCCATTTCCTACTCAAGGGGAATCTTCCTGATTCAGGGATTCAACCTGCGTCTCTTGCATCTCCTGCCTTGGCAAGTGGATTTCTTTACCACTAGTGCTACCTGGGAAGCTCAAGATAAGGCTTTGTTGCTAAGTCACTTCAGTCATGTCTGACTCTGTGAGACCCCATAGACAGCAGCCGACCAGGCTCCCCCGTCCCTGGGATTCTCCAGGCAAGAACACTGGAGTGGGTTGCCATTTCCTTCTCCAATGCATGAAAGTGAAAAGTGAAAGTGAAGTCGCTCAGTTGTGTCCGACTCTTTGCGACCACATGGACTGCAGCCTATCAGGCTCCTCCGTCCATGAGATTTCCCAGGCAAGGGTACTAGAGTGGGGTGCCATTGCAGGCTTAATAATGCTTAAAACATCCTTTTGGCCAGGTATCACTCGCTATTACAATGTTATGTCTGATGAGCTGTATATTCTAAACTGAAGCATTCATTTTTATCTGAATTTAAATATACTCTATTTCCTCTCCTTTTCCAAGGCAAGATAATCATTCTAATATTTTAGAAAATCTCTCAAACAATGGGTGATACTTGCTCTCCCCCAGCCCCAGTTTTTCCTATTCCTCAAAGAAGGAAAAAACCTACACAGAGGGAACTTTGTCACCTCCTCTCTTCAGCATGTTTGGGACCAGGCAAGAAGGGTTTTGCTGGAGGGCTATGTACAGTGGAAGCAATGAAAGACGAAGTTGGAAAATTCGGGTAGGATCAGACTTTGAGGAGCCTCTGGGCTGAGGAGTTTGTCCTCTATCCTGCAGGCAGTCTTGAGGGCTGTTCTGGAAATCAAATGGGTTTCAATAAAAGACAAAACTGAAACACTGGCTCCTGAGCGCAGTATGAAGCAGAAAATTGACCTCCATTCCCTTTTCTGTATGAGAAAACTGAGGCATGGAGAGAATCAGAAATTCACTGAGGACTCACAGCTACATGGTAGATCTGACTCTGATAGCTTTACTCCCCTGCTGCCTCTGATTCCTTTAAATGATGGGGGACAAGGAAGAAGAGACGTGGAGAGCAGGGGAACAGGGTCTTTATTAGCCACATCCATTAGTAACTCATATGGCATCTTGAAAGGATTCTTTGTATGTGGCAATTTTCTTAAAAATTTTTTTCCAACTAAAAAGTAGAGAAAACAGAGATAAATATGGGATAGAAAAATGTCAGTATGGATATGCGGACATCTCACACACGTATCTGTGAACATAGCTCCCGTTCCCATCAAGGGTCTCTCACAGGGTATTATTATCAAGAGAATAAAAGGAAGATAGTGAATCATACAACTTCCCTATCATTAGGTTTAAGGGTAAAGTAATGAGTAGGAAGAGATGCAGCAGCAACTTGAGAGACAGAACGCAAGGTACATTAGGGGAGCTGTACAAGGAACACAGCAAGCTGAGCTGAACAAGCTCTGGAAATCACTCAGAGGCCAGAGGAGTCTACTCACCTAGAGCCTGCCAAGTGCCTCTGCTGGGCAGAATAACACCACCCACTAAAGATGCCCATGCCACGTCCTAATTCCAGGAACCTACTGTACGTGCAAAAGGGACTTTACAGATGTGACCAAATTAAAGATTTTGAGATGGGAAGAACAATCCTGGATTGTTGGGGATCTGGGAGGGCCCAATACAATGTAGGTGGCATGAGTGGTAAAGAACACACCTGCCAATGCAGGAGACCTGAGTTGGATCCCAGGGTCAGGAAGATCCCCTGGAGGAGGGTATGGCAATCTGCTCCAGCATTCCTGCCTGGAGAATCCCACGGACAATGGAGCCTGGAGGGCTACAGTCCATAGGGTCGCAGAGAGTCGGACACGACTGAAGTGACTTAGGAGGCATGCAATACAGTCACAAGGTGGAAGTGGTGGGCAGGGTCAGTCAGAGCGATGCAACTGAGAAGGACTCTGCCAGATAGTTGCTGGCTTTGAAGATGGATGGAAGCAGGGGATGGGGAGACGGGATGGGAGTCAGGGAGGGTGGGAACTGCCAGTATCCTCTAGAAGCTAGAAGAGGTGAGGAAACAGGTTCTCCCCCTAGAACCTCCAGAAGAAATGCAGCTCTTCAGACCTGTTTTAGATTTCTGACTTCCAGAACCGAAAGATGATAAATTTGCCTTGCAAGCCACCTGGTTTGTGGTGGTTTGTTACAGCAGCATTATGAAACTAAAAAGCCTCCCAACTGCTGAGGACTGTACTAGGTGCTGAGAGGGAGCTATGGAATATTCAAAATAATGCAAGTGGGCTAAGGACCCTGGTTTTATGTATTCACAGACTTTTTCTGTATTCACAGAGTGTTCTTGGTCCCAGGTGTGTCACTGGCCTCAGGAGTTTATGATCTGGGCGATGAGCTGCTTCACCTGTCACTCCCAGCCTTTCCTTCTCAAGCTTCCCCTCTCCCGCCTTCCTGATACTGTTGTTTACTGCTGCTTCTTCCAAGGTGCATTTCTTAAGAGTTACAAAATCAGAAGACAGAGGAGGCATAATTCAAATGTTTGCATGGTAGTATTCAAGAAAAATACCTATTAATTTTTACAAATTGATTACATACTAAGCTTATAAATAAGACAATGTACACTTTCTTCCTGACTCCATTCAGCATGGTTGCTGTGTACAAGTACAGAGAAAGGGGCCACATGCTATGGAGCTTGTGAAGGACTGAAGTGAAATGAGTCATTACAGGGTTATTTTAAGACATTCATAGATCCCGCTACACATCATACCAAATACAGTAAAATATACTGACATGAAATATTTATTAAACCGGATTTGAAAAGTTTTTATAATTTTTATTTTAAAATATTTACTATAATATCTCATGGAACATATGATTGATTATGATTATTCAGTGATGATCCTGCTTACTCAGGGATAATGAAGTAAGCAAATCTAGACTGTTTGCAAGTATACTGAAATGTTTATGAATGTGAAATTGAATAATTAATAAAGTTGGCATTCTACTACATTTTCTAGATATTCCTTAATTTAAGTTTTGTAGTTCTCTTATTTTACAATAGAAATTTTTTTTCCTTTCATAAATACTTCCTTATGCCTGAGGCACTGTGCTCACAGTACTGATAGATAAGATGGTTCCATGTATCAATACCACACCCACAACACACGGAACTCAACTAGACAAATGATTCTTTTATAACACACATATCCAATTTTCTTGGGCTTCAAAATCACTGTGGACAGTGACTGCAGCCACAAAATTAAAAGACGCTTGCTCCTTGGAAGAAAAGCTATGACAAACCTAGACAGTGTATGACAAACCTAGACAGTGCTTTTTAAAAAAGCAGAGACATCACTTTGCTAACAAAGGTCCATGTAGTCAAAGCTATGGTTTTTCCAGCAGTCATGGACATGAGAGGTGGACCATAAGAAGGCTAAGTGCCAAAGAACTGATGCTTTCAAACTCTGGTGCTGGAGGAGACTCTTGGGAGTCCCTCGGACAGCAAGGGGATTAAACCAGTCAATCCTAAAGGAAATCAACTCTGAATTTCATTAGAAGGACTGATACTTAAGCTGAAGCTCCAATACTTTGGCCACCTGATGTGAAGAGTCGACTCATTGGAAAAGACCCTGATGCTGGGAAAGACTGAAGGCAGGAGAAGGGAGTGACAGAGGATGACATGGTTGGATGGCATCACCGATTCAATGGACATAAGTTTGAGCAAGCTCCAGGAGATAATAAAGACAGGGAAGCCTGGCATGCTTCAGTCCATGGGGTCATAGAGCTGTACAGGACTGAGCAACTGAACTACATCCCAAGGGTGAAGAGTTAAGGTTACTATGGAAACCACCATTCAAGTCTAGTAATGAATGATTGCTAATTCAATCAGCTTGCTATTGCAACTCCCTGTTGGGTGATATGATCATCACTTTCATCAAGAGGAGGCAGCACTGGGTAAGGATCAACAGAATGGACTTTGAAGCCAGGCAACGTTGAGCTTCATCTGACTCTACCACTTACTCAGCCCTATGACTCTAGTTAGGTCACTTCAGCTGTCTGTACCTGAGTCCCCATCTATAACACAGGTGTGATGAGAGTAACTATCTCAGATCATAGCAGAGACAGATACATATAAGGGTTATTTATGTGTTTGCTGAATTAAAAATAGTATTTATTCAGAAGTTTACTGAATATGATTATATGGCCCCCATTGTGACGATGAAGACTAGTACACAATCCTTAACCTTAAGGCACTGAAAGTCTAGTGGGAATGTGCTGGAGCAGAGGTATAAAAATTAATAACATAAAACAGTGAAAAGTCATTAATTTTAATAATAAAAACTGTTTTACTCAGTTATAGTTAAAATTATTTAAAATAAGTAAAATATCTCCAAATACTGAGAATAAAATTAAAATAAGTGCCTAGTTTGTTTGCCATTCTGTACTGTCCACTGTATAAAGGCATACAGAGAGCTGCTCTGTGCCAGGGGCTTTGAAGATTTTACTTAGCTCTCTCAATTTTTGCAACAAACTTTGAGTTATATATAATCACTTCCATTTTACAAAAGAGTTACCTGAGTCTCAAATATGTTGTGACAGAGAATTTGAATCCAGATAAAACTCTGGCTCTAAGCCAGGTTTACTGTTGCTAAATCAGTGATTTTCAAACTTTATTAGCAGAAAACTAGATTTAAAAAGATCACACTTTGTTAAATGATTTCTTTACTTGCATAACTATGCTTTGTTTATAACCATTTAAACAGTTATAACAGTAAATATTTGTCATAAAATGAATGAATGAAAATGGCTATAGTGATGAATTTTAAATCAGAGGTTACAGATGACAGTCAGAGTAATATTGGTCTCAGAGCCTAACTTATTTCTACTTTTCCTTTTTGCATAGTGTTTAGAAATTCCTACATCACATAGTTGTAAATTATAATAGATATTTTAACAGGTCACCTTGTAAACCAGGCTGTTTTTCAACTAAGGTCATATAGAAGCTTGAATGACATGAGTGGGAATTATATTCTATTACATTCCATTTTATTACAACAATTATTTATCAAGCCCCTTCTATATGTTAGGCATAGTTTTGGGTGCCAGAAATTCCATGGTGTACATGACAGACATAGTTCTTGGCCTCCAAGATAAGTGTTTGAAAGGAGAACTCCTGGGTCAAGAACATTCACTGGAGTGGAACATTTAAACAGATGGATTTTTTGCCCCATAGATATAAATGTATAAGGCCTCATTAACCTCTTATGGAAATATTTTTCCCAGTGGAATTTATTCTCACAGGTCATGGATTCTGGGCATTAGGCATAAATGGCCTGGAATTCTTGGGAGACTAGAACCAAGATTTTCTCCATCTACCCTTCACTAATTTACCACTGAATCTCTGCTGCAGTTTGGGGGATGGGATAATTATATTAGGGGCTGGGGACCAGCTCAGGGTCTAGTATGGATAAGTAGGAGGTCAGCGTTGAAATAATCTCAAGGTCTGTATGAACTTCATGGACTCTTTCAAAATTGCCCAGCAGTTTACGAAGCATTGAAGGAATTATATCCATCCTGATTCTGGACAGTCCAAAATGAAGCTGCTGAAGAAACCCGAGTTCCCGCAGGTATCAAGAACCCCAGCAGCTGGCCCTGAGCAACATAAAATATTGGAGAGAGTGAACTCTTCATTTATTTTTTGGGGAATTTTTAATTTTAATTCAGTAGGGCAAGAGAACCTGATTGCAGACTTCATTTACTTTGAATTTCAATTTGTAAAGTCATTAAATATTTGGATTTAAATGTCTTTGCAGGAATCTGAAAAATGGGAGTGGATTTCTATTCAAACTTAGGGCATCTTCATACTGGCAGTCTTATTAAAGAGACTTAATGGTGTTTGATCTCTACAACCTGTTATGTGCTCTATTAGAAACATGGCTATACATAATTTGAAGTGGGGAACAGGAAATGGATTTTCAGCCTTGACTACAACATTGCCTTGGAGCTAATTTAATTGATGTATGGTTTTCATCAATTTCCGAGCTTTCGGTGGGGGAAAGATCTGCACTGCCCATCAGGGATCCCATGATGATTCTCAAAAGAACAATAGCTGGTACTGGGAGATTGGCCAGAAGGAACTGCTCTGATTGTTTGCTGGTATCTTACCCTGAGGGCAGAAGCTACACCGCAAGTAGGAAAACAAACAGCTGGGTGTGGGGGCCTCAACAGTGTCAGTCTGATCTCCTGCACAGTTGCCCAGACCTCAGTTGCCACCTCTCGGGTCCATCACCGCGTTCAGGATGCCAGGGTTCTCCCAGGTTGCTCCCTGCCACTGCTGAGCATGGTGGGTACCAGCGCAGTTCCATTCCAGCCTGATGAGGGACTTCTCCAGCAGGCGACTGGCTTGGCGACTTTCCCACGGGCCTTCCAGAGCTTTCTGAGAATGGTCCCGGGCTACCCAATCATCCTTTCCTCCCCCCTCCCCTTTCACAGGAGTCAGATGTACATCCAGGCCTAAGTGTCTCCTTACTCATCCATGATTGCTCTACGTACCTTTACAGGCATTTCCCCAATAAAGCTCTTGTACATCTATCTTTCATATTGGTGTCAGTTTCTTAGGAGACCTGAACACACTGGGAAACGTTGTTTTTAGTCACTAAATTGTGTCCGACTCTTTTTGGAATCCCATGGACTGTAGCCTGCCAGGCTCTGCTGTCCACGGGATTTTCCAGGCAAGAAGACTGGAGTGGGTTGCCATTTCCTTCTCCAGGGGATCTTACCGACCCAGGGATCAAACCCAAGTCTCCTGCATTGGCAGGTGGATTCTTTACCACTGATCTACCGGGGAAGCCCTAATGGGGGACATTAGGGGAAATAAAAGTACTTTAAAAACATAAAGTTAAAATAAAATGCCCATGGGGCCTCTTTACTGTCTTCCCTACTTCCTCCAACATCAGTTTTCCTTGGATACATTTCTCAAACCACTTCACAATACTGAGGATGAAAAAGAAACAGGGCTTTGTTATGAGTAGGGATAAACAGGATGATTCTTTAGGGAATTCTGACAACAGTAGATCAAGGTTGAATTGGATCCCAAGACAAGGGAGAAGATATTAAAAATGATTAAGAAAGGACTGGGATACGGTCACATTTTAAATAAAAAGAGAATGCTGGCTACAGGAGCTGAATCTCTTTTGGCTCCAAAGAAAGCTGAAGGTAATGCACTGAAGCATGGAATTTGTTACAGTTGAGAAAGGAAGCAATTAAAGTAGGAAACACCTCAGAAGCATTTTCCAGGTCAGTATGAATAGTAACAAGAAAGGAGGCAGAAAATGATACTACGGTGCCTGAATTCTGTAGTCAAAGCCCAGGCTAAGGAGAAGGAGGATAAGATTGAAAGATACCAAGGAGAGGGCTATTACTCAGAAGGGCTGCTTTCATCTTTGAAGGTTAAAATCCAATGTAAACTCAACATCTGCCAGATGTAAAACGAATGTCTCAATATTTTCAAAGAAAAGATGATGGCATGGGGACCTAGTCACACTTTAAACAATCTGCCTCCCAGGCAATTAACTAGAAAGTAAAATGATGAAAGAGAAGCTTGCCCAATTTGCATCAGGTTATATCAGTCTAACATTTAACGGTTTCATAAGGCACACAAGTGGGGCAAGAGGATCACTGATTCAGAGGCTACACTGAAAAGTCAGGAGCAGTTTCCAGATTTTGATAGGTTTCAGGCAAGGTGTGTCAGAAGAGAAGCCTGACATGGACAGCCTGGCTCCCCTGAAAATTCAGTTTCTGTGTACAGAATTCTTCAGGTAACCAATTTCTACTTTCACCTCTGCCTCCAAAAGCAGGTCTCACAGGACTCTGCTTCAGCAAGAACCTGTCAAGTCTCCCAGCTGTTTTTCATTGCCGAATTCCTCCTGTAAGCTGGGTCATTTGTGCTAAAATAACAAATTCACATCTGATTGATCTGTGGAGGATGGAACTGCCTTGAAATTATTCACTGATTTTCTTTAATATACAACAAGCAGAAAGCGTAGGGGGAAAACACATTTGTGAATTGAGCTGTTTGCTTTTGTGCAGCTTCTCTAGAGAAAAACATGGAGATGTTCATGCCAGACTCTGCTTTTTTTTTTCACTTTCTAATATGATGGCTCCACTCATCTCTATGCAAGTGTTTCCCTTCCATTAATGTTAATGGAAGTCACTCTTGTGTATCAAGGGAGAACAGACCCCTTTGTCTTTTTAATTGGTCCTATAAAACAATAAATGAATGTACTATGTGAGTTCTGTCTAGAAATAAATTCTGGCCATCCATGCTAGGTTGCTTTAAAAAAAAAAACAAAAACTTTTTTAAAAAAGAAGATAATATGTAGCTTCCTGGCTGGACACTAGCTAGAAACCAAATACATAAAAAAGTACATCAAAATTAAAGGGATAATAGGTAATTTCGTTCTTTAGGAAGATGATGTTAGTAAGTGTGTCTGCAGAGCATGGGGCAGAATACAAAGCACAAATCGCCTGTTAAGTTGAAGCAATTGCAACCGCAATTTAATGGAGGACAAGAAAGCAATTAACAGTGTAAAGTCATTGACGCGAAGGATAGACCTCGAGATTAGAATCTTATTAAAACAAAGGCTGGTACAACTTGATTATAATGAGCAAAGTTGAAAGATCTCCAAAACAATCTCAGCGTGCAGATGTGGAAAAGAAAACATAATCTACCCTATTGTTATACTTCGGGCCCCATGAGCTGCTGTTAGCATCCGGATGCTTCACAGATCAATATCTCCAACAAACTGGACAGGGACCGCCTTTCAGACTTAATTCTTGCAGGACTGAAGGATGGAGGGGAGGCTTTTGTTTCTGTTTTTAATCACTATGACCATGACAGTTTAAACATGATGAGTTTTAGCACTGATGTTAGGAACCTTTCTAGAACAAGAAGGCTCTTTTTTTCTTAACATCTCTCCTCTCTGGCATTCTTATAATAACATCACTGAGACTGTTTTGCAGGCCAGTGGTAAAGATACACACTGGTTTGAGATGAACTGAGCTGTAATCTTCTGACACTTCTCTTACTGATTCAATATTTTAAGATAAATATCATACAAGGAACAGTGAGAAATGAGGCAAAGAGCATCAGATTAAATGATTAATAAAACACAGCCTAAAACCCTGCAATTAATTAACAGTTATTATTTTGGTTTGTCAACCCCTCCAAAGCAGTATAAAAATCCTTCTTAAATAGACTCAAGAAAAAGTTAAATACTTTTTCACTCAAATATGTACCCTATAAAATAGACTTGAATGAGGCTCAATTTTTCCATCAAGCTTTAAAGACTAATTTTATATTTTACAAGCCATTTAATAAACTTCATAAGCATATTTTATAAATTGAAACATATCTGCTTCCATTTTTAACTGGACTATTTCATGTGTCCATGTTAGATTAAAAAAAATGTGGCCTAAAGAGAGCTAGGATTTTTTTTTTAACAAACTCTTTAGATAGTAGGACCAAAATTAATTAACTCTTATGATCAATTTACAGTCCCTGTATGCCTGATGTTACAATATTTGGCAAACTTTCTGATCCTGGCCAATCAGGTGAATGTGCAATCATAGCTCTTTGTAGTTCCAACTTACATTTCATTGATGGCTAATGAAATTGAGCATTATTCACATGACTATTGACCACTGATATTTCCTATTCTGTGATGGGAATGTTAAATTTTTTGCCCATTTTTTATTGTAGTCTTTTTGTTATTGATTTGTAGGTGTTCTTTATATATTTTGGATCATCATGCTTTATTTACTATAGCCGAGGAAGTATAACACAGTGTTCAAGTGGTTAAAAGAACGAACTTTGCAGCAAGTCTGCCTGGGTTCAAATCCCAAATTATCACCTACAGTGTGGACTTGCACAAGTTTCCTAATCTCTCTGTGCCTCAGTGACATCCATAAAGTAGGGATGACAATGTGACTTGTCTCACAGGGTAGCTGTGAAAATGAAGTTCATTAATATAGGCAAAATTCTGAGTACAGTATCTATCACACAGTAAACACTCAAAAATTACTAAATAAAAATATTTGCCAGTTGCAGATTTTTAATAGCTCTTATGTTTTAACTTTTAATTTTTTAATGAAGTCTTTTCATGAGCAGGAGTTGTATAATGTAGTTGAATTAATCATTTTTCATGGCTTGAGCTTTATATTAAATAAATCCCTCCCTTCTTCCAAAGTCATTAAAGTCTTTTGTAGACTGTCTTCTAAGAAATGTTTTATATTACCTTTCCTATTAAAGCTTTAAAGCCTTATGACATTAATTTTGAGTTACTATGTGAGGCAGGGGTCCAGTTTCATTTTTCAAATTTGGATAGCCAATTTTCCAACACCAGTTGTTGGAACATTCATTTCTTTCACACTTGCCAGCTTTGTATCAAAAGTCAAGTTTCTAGATATGTATACATGTTGAACATTTCATTATTGGTTCATATACTTGTATCATGCCAGTACCACACTGTCTTAAAGTTATTAGAGTTTATAATAATTATTAAAATCCCAATAAGCAAATCTTTGCCTTTTGATTATTTTGGGGGACTTCCCTGGTTAGTTTTGGCTCTACAATCAAGTTTCTAGGAGAAGACAGATATTTACTTATTTTTAGGGAGAGATCTTCTAATGGGATGACTTTATTATCTCCTATGTGGCTCCTGAGCTTCTTTCAGCCATCAGTCCTCTAAGGATATTAATTATTTTCTTTTTACAAAGATGATTTGTTATAGAAAATAAAAAATACAGAAAAATACAAAAACAGAAGTAAAAACTGTCCTAAGCTCCACATCTCAAGAAAATCACCATCAACTATTTTTGTATATCCTCCAGAACTTTCTTTAATACATATACCTGTAATTGTTTAGTCACTAAGTCTGACTCTTTGCAACCCTATGGACTGTAGCCCATCAGGCTCCTCTGTCCATAGTGTTCTCTAGGCAAGAATATTGGAGTGGGTTGCCATGCCCTCCTCCAGGGGATATTCCTGAGCCAGGAACTGAATGCGTATCTCCGGCTTCTCTTGCCTTGCGGAGGATTCTTTACCACTGAGCCACCAGGGAAGTTCTAGAGCGTGCGGTACATAAACTCATCTCATAGAAGGGAAAGCCAGTGTGGGGCCAGTATACCCGTCTACCACAGTGATGGTTATAGAGCATTCTATAGTATAAATTAGGTGGCACAAATTGGTGTTTTGTAAGTCGAATTTGACATATATGTGTAAATAATACCCACATGGTGTTTTCTTTCATCATTAAGTTTCAGAATCCAATTCCCAGCTTCTTTTACAGAAAACTGGAAAACCTGTCAGCCCAGCTCAGATCTGCAATTTCACAGCAACAAGTAGCTGGAGCTGAGAGGCGGTGCCCTTGAGAAAGGAGCTGCCCTCCTGTTCTCTAGAGTCCCCACGTCTCCCTACAGTCTCACACTTGACCCACTTCCCTCAGTTCACTCTTCAGCATAAGAGATTTCTGTATCTCCTAAGAGAAAGTGTACCTCCTTCCAATAAACATTTAGAGCATTAAAATTTTTTTCACTGTACAAAATGCTGAAGTCAACAGTGTTGAATCTACCCTTAAATACTGGTTTGGATATCGTTAATTTTTAGATCACTTCACGGCAAATAGATGGGAAAACAATGGAAACAGTGAGAGACTTTATTTTCTTGGGCTGCAAAATCACTGCAGATGGTGACTGCAGCCATGAAATTAAAAGACGCTTGCTCCTCGGAAGAAAAGCTATGACCAGTACAGACAGCATTCTAAAAAGCAGAGACATTATGTTGCGAAAAACGGTCTGTCTAGTCAAAGCTATGATTTTTCTAGTAGTCATGTACGGGGAGAGTTGGACTATAAAGAATTATGGACAGAGGTTGGTGAGATTGTACAGGAGGCAGGGATCAAGACCATCCCCAGGAAAAGAAATGCTAAAAAGCAAAATGGCTGTCTGAGGAGGCCTTACAAATAGCTGTGAAAAATAGAGAGGCGAAAGGCAAAGGAGAAAAGGAAAGATATACCCATTTGAATGCAGAGTTCCAAAGAATAGCAAGGAGAGATAGGAAAGCCTTCTTCAGTGATCAGTGCAAGGAAATAGAGTAAACAATAGAATGGGAAAAGCTAGAGATTTCTTCATGAAAATTAGAAATGCCAAGGGAACATTTCATACAAAGATGGGCACAATAAAGGACAGAAATGGTATGGACCTAAAAGAAGTAGAAGGTATTAAGAAGAGGTGGCAAGAATACACAGAAGAATTGTACAAGAAAGATCTTCATAAACCAGATAATCACGATGGTGTGATCACTCACCTAGAGACAGACATCCTGGAATGTGAAGTCAAGTGGGCCTTAGGAAGTAACACTTTAAACAAAGCTAGTGGAGGTGATGGAATTCCAGCTGAGCTATTTCAAATCCTAAAAGATGATGCTGTGGAAGTGACGCACTCAATGTGCCAGCAAATTTGGAAAACTCAACAGTGGCTATAGGACGGGAAAAGGTCAGTTTTCATTCCAATTCCAAAGAAAGGCAATGCCAAAGAATGCTCAAACTGCTGCACAACTGCACTAATCTCACATACTAGCAAGGTAATGCTCAAAAATTTCCACGCCAGGCTTCAAAAGTACATGAAATGTGAACTTCTGGATGTTCAAGCTGGATTTAGAAAAGGCAGAGGAACCAGAGATCAAATTGCCAACATCCGCTGGATCATGGAGAAAGCAAGAGAGTTCCAGGAAAACATCTATTTCTGCTTTACTGACTACACCAAAGCCTTTGACCATGTGTGGATCACAATATACTGTGGAAAATTCTTCAAAGACGGGAATACCAGACCACCTGACCTGCTTCCTGAGAAATCTGTATGCAGGTCAAGAAGCGACAGTTAGAACCAGACTGGAACAACAGACTGGTTCCAAATAGGCAAAGGAGTACATCAAGGCTGTATATTGTCACCCTGCTTATTTAATTCATATGCAGAATACATCATGAAAAATGCCAGCTGGATGAAACACAAGCTGGAATCAAGATTGCCAGGAGAAATATCGATAACCTCAGATATGCAGATGACACCACCCTTATGGCAGAAAGCGAACAAAAACTAAAGAGATTCTTGATGAAAGAGGAAAGTGAAAAAGTTGGCTTAAAACTCAATATTCAGAAAACTAAGATCATGGCATCCAGTCCCATCACTTCATGGGAAATAGATGGGGAAATAATGGTAATAGTGACAGACTTTATTTTGGGGGGCTCCAAAATCACTGCAGATAGTGACTGCAGCCATGAAATTAAAAGATGCTTGCTCCTTGGAAGAAAAGTTATGACCAACCTAGATAGCATATTCAAAAGCAGAGACATTACTTTGCCGAGAAAGGTCCATCTAGTCAAAGCTATGGTTTTTCTAGTAGTCATGTATGGATGTGAGAGTTGGCCTATAAAGAAAGCTGAGCATCAAAGAATTGATGCTTTTGAACTGTGGTGTTGGAGAAGACTCTTGAGAGTCCCCTGGACAGCAAGGAGATCCAACCAGTGCATCCTAAAGGAAATCAGTTCTGAATATTCATTGGAAGGACTAATGCTGAAGCTAAAACTCCAATACTTTGGCCACCTGATGTGAAGAACTGACACCTTGGAAAAGACCTTGATGTTGGGAAAGATTGAAGGTAGGAAGAGAAAAAGATGACAGAGGATGAGATGGTTGGATGGCATCACTGATTCAATAGACTGGAAGCCCTGGGAGTTGGTGATGAACAGGGAAGCCTGGTGTGCTGCAAAGAGTTGGACTGAGCGACTGAACTGAACTGAACTGAAGAGAGGTTGATAGAGTGCATTCCACATTTTGATAAATGTTGCCTCCAAAACTGTGTCCCTCAAACAATGCATGAGCATGTTCCTCTCTTCAAACACTGTTAATAGTGGATAGTACAGAACTGTTTCATCTTTGCTTTTCTTTGTTGCAAAGAGTTGTGTCCAACTCTTTGCAACCCCACGTACTGCAGCACACCAGGCTCCGCTGTCCTTCTCTATCTTCTGGAGTTTGCTCAGATTCACGTCCATTGAGTTTGTGATGCTATTTCACCATCTCTTGCTCTGCTGACTCCCTTTCCTTTTACTTTCAATCTTTCCCAGCATCTGGGTCTTTTCCAATGTGTCAGCTCTTAGCATGAGGTGGCCAAAATACTAGAGCTTGAGCTTCAGCCTCAGGTCTTCTCTCAGTTCAGTTCGGTTCAGTCGCAGAGTCGTGTCCGACTCTTTGCGACCCCATGAATCGCAGCACGCCAGGCCTCCCTGTCCATCACCAACTCACGGAGTTCACTCAGACTCACGTCCATCAAGTCAGTGATGCCATCCAGCCATCTCATCCTCGGTTGTCCCCTTCTCCTCCTGCCCCCAATCCCTCCCAGCATCAGAGTCTTTTCCAGTGAGTCAGTTCTTCGCACGAGGTGGCCAAAGTACTGGAGTTTCAGCTTTAGCATGATTCCTTCCAAAGAAATCCCAGGGCTGATCTCCTTCAGAATGGACAGGTTGGATCTCCTTGCAGTCCAAGGGACTCTCAAGAGTCTTCTCCAACACCACAGTTCAAAAGCATCAATTCTTTGGCGCTCAGCCTTCTTCACAGTCCAACTTAAACATCCATACAGGAAAAACCATAGCCTTGATTGACTAGACGGACCTTAGTTGGCAAAGTAATGTCTCTGCTTTTGAATATGCTATCTAGGTTGGTCATAACTTTTCTTCCAAGGAGTAAGCATTTTTCTAACAGGTCATAAAAATTATTTACTATAGTCACAACTTTGCATTTCCTTCAGTTCAGTTGTTCAGTCATGTACAGTTCTTTGCAACCTCATGGTCTGCAGCACACCAGGCTTCCCTGTCCATCACCAACTCCCAGAGTTTGCTCAAACTCATGTCCATGGAGTCAGTGATGCCATCCGTTCCTTAAGTATTAGCGAAGTTTAATACCTTATAGGCCATTCCTCTTTCTTTCTTTGGTATGCAAGTTTGTCAATTCCTGTTCGCTTTCTTTGTCTGTTTCCTATTGGCACATCTGTTTTCAAAAATTAATTAATCAGGACACTTTCGTTAGGAATATTGGGTCCATTATAAATGTAACTAGTCTGTCAGCTGGGTTTTAACCTTTCACTGTGGCTTTGGTTATGGAATTTATGTGTCAGTACCGCCATCGTGGACATTTAGTCTTTTTCTTGGTGAGTCTTTCCAATTAAAAGTTATAAAACTGTTTACTCATATTTTGACTTAATATATTTAACGTGTCTTTTTATAGTATGTTATTTTATCCATCTAGAACTTATTTGGAAGTAAGGATAAATGAATTCATATTTTTAATACCCAATACCATTATTGAAAAATTATCCTTCTTTTACATATTTGATGTTCTTTATTATTGCGCTGAATTGCCACATATATTTGTGCATATTTCGGTACTCTTTATTTTTTATTTTATTGATTTGTGATTTAGTCCAAGCCCTGCAGTGTTTTAATTTCTACAGCTTTATGTTTTAGTACCTAGAATAATTATTCTTTTCTCATTATTTTCCAGGCTTTTACTAGATATTTTTATACCTTTATTGTTTTAAATAAATTATATAGCCATTTTGTCAAGATATCTTTTTACCGTGCTTTCTTTGTCAGGTTTTGGACTACAGTTATACTTGCTTCAGAAAAAGTTGACTTGGATGTCTATGCTCTGAAATAGTTTAATTAGCATTTGAATTGTTTTTTTTCTGAAAGGTTTAAAACAATTTGCGTATAAAATCATGTGGCTCTAGCACTTTTTAGAGCATACGTTTAAAATACCCTTCTAATATTAAATATTGTGTGATTATTGGCCATTTAAGCCTTCTGACTTGTGGGTCATGAGTTTCTTTATAACTTAATAGTACAGCACAGGAAGAAAAATAATCCAACAGAACATGTGACACGCGAGGAAGACCACAATCCCCCGGACCCACTCGGAGTGGGCAACGTGGCTTGTTCATCAGCTTGCTGACTATATTAGGGGAATGGATACGGGTAACGTAGATTGAGGAGGATGTGATGGGAGTATCAGTGACAATAACATAGAGGAAGCTAACTGGGTTCCAGCATGCATTCCATTTTCTCGTTTTACGGTCTCTTTCTTGGTTGATGGCATCCTTATCCACGTGGTCAATCAAGCGAGCAAATATAAAGCCACCCTTTCTGCCTTCATTCATGCTCTCTCCTCTGTCTGGTAACATCTCTGCCCTCTACGTGATCGACCTGACAAATTCCTCACAACTTTCTAGACCCAGTTCAGGCACCAGCTCCAGTAAGACTGCTTCTAGGAATCCTATTTTGCACACTCCCTTTGGATGATACCCACAGAACAAAATGCCACGGGCAAAAGGAGGGGGAACACCCACTGCTCCAGAGTCTATTTCCTTCACAGGATATTAACATCTTTCAGTACCGGGCTGGTTCTTATTTACCTTGTCTGGTGTTTAGTGTTATCTTGTATAGTGTTTATGCTCACTAGGTATTTGCTGAATGTACAAAGCAGGGGTGCTGGCTCTCCTGGGTAGGGGAGACAGAAGATGTTTCAGTCTGCTCAGATGTGGGATTCACAGGCAAGACTGGGGAGGAAGTGACCATACGCCCCTGCTGGAGTGTCCCAGAGCTGGAAGTAACACATTCACATTAGAATAACATAATGCACCGAGACTGTATAAAAACATACCACTGGAGGGATAACATTTTGGCAGCTGGGAATATACTGCTGTGTGTGAGTGTGTGTGTGCTAAGTAGCTGCAGTCATGTCTGACTCTTTTGCGACCCTATGGACTGTAGTCTGCCAGGCTCCTTTGTCCATGGGATTGTCCAGGCATGAATACTGGAATGGGTTGCCATGCTCTTCTCCAGGGGATCTTCCCAACCCAAGGATCGAACCATCATCTCTTAATTTCTACCTGCACTGGCAGGAGGGTTCTTTACCCCTAGTGCTGCCTGGGAAACCTTTGTACTGCATGAAAGAATGTGAATTACAACAAATCCCTCTGATAGATTCAGCTGTGGCCCCCAAGGACCAGAGTGGATTTGTTCCTTCAATACACACAACCACCGTGGACTTTGTACCTCTGGTCTCATTTCAGATCATGCAAATCTTTGAATACTTGTGCTAAAGTTATGAAAGTAAAGTACTCCTTTTATTTTACTGTGTTTTTAGAAATGATCTTTGAAGAAACCAAGAGGACATTAACAGTATAACAGCAATTTAAAATAAGAAGCTTTTGATGAAATTGCTTTAATTATATAGTCCACTTTGGCCCACTTCAGTTTTCATCATTATTCTGGATCTCATGCACACGGCAGTTTGAGTTTTACTTAAGAAAACAAGTAAACTAGAATTACCACACACAGCTTGTGAGTGAAACCACAGTTACAACTGAGCGATTAGGAGCCATTTAATTGACCTAGAGGTATAGTAATTAACTACCAGGGGATAAACTAAAAGCTCATTTTGCAGACTCCAAGTGTTTCTACACAGGCCCCCATGTCATTTCAGTCTGCCGGAAGCAAAAGCCATTATGATTGCCTTTGTATAAGCAGAAGGAGGTAGATATTTGTGGTAGATTTTGGAAGGAATTTCATTGCCACTCTCACTGTCCAGTGGTATCAGGTGGTAGCATCCCAGACACAACATGACTTTGCTGTTGTCTTAAACAAGTATTAATAGGATAAAGATTTCTTTTATAAGAACATATTCTTGATCATGGTAACAATTCAACAGTGGTTAAAATCTTGGTAGCTACTTCAAACACTAGCTTTCCTTGGTAGCTTTTGGAGATTACCAGAACATCTATGGAGAAGGCAATGGCATCCCACTCCAGTACTCTTGCCTGGAAAATCCCATGGACGGAGGAGCCTGGTGGGCTGCAGTCCATGGGGTCGCTAAGAGTCAGACACAACTGAGCGACTTCCCTTTCACTTTTCACTTTCATGCATTGGAGAAGGAAATGGCAACCCACTCCAGTGTTCTTGCCTGGAGAATCCCAGGGACAGGGGAACCTGGTGGGCTGGTGTCTATGGGGTCGCACAGAGTCGGACACGACTGAAGCGACTTAGCAGCAGCAGCAGCAGAACATCTATATTGCAACTCCAGTATTTTGCAGAAGCCTGGTAAATGTCCTTGCAATTATAGACAAGGAATAAAATTCTCCTAAGTGTTACTGCTTTACATACATTGCACCTGTCTATAGCCAATTTCAAAGCTCTTAGATTTTTGAGGAAGTAAGTCTAAAGTATTGTCTACTGGATAAATAGTGACAAGGCCAGCAAGTTCCTGAACAAAGCTCAATGTGACTTCCTAAAGGACAGCAAAATTAAGGAAAAGCAACACAATGCCAAAGTTCTGTTCTAGTCATTAATTTCATGGCCTATAAAGCAGAGAAATATAACCATCATCTCCTATTCCTCCAACCGCTTGGTGGATAGTGGGCCATTAGCAATCCCCTCTGGTGCATCTTCAGTCAAAAGTTAGGCTAATTAGCATCACTGATTCAATATTAATTATGTTTAAGACACTAGGCTTTTTATGCAGCCTAGGAGTTAGTGCAGGGCTTCCCTGTCCCCCAAAGTCTCATTGAAATTCCCCTTTATTCCTCTTACCCCTTTCTTCATCCTGTGGAAGCATGAAGTACTTCCGAAGATTTTTGTTTCTTCTTGAAGGTGAGGTTGTGGTGATCTTTTAAGTTTCCTTGAATTCTGGCTTCCTCTGGAACCTTTCCTTTGTCATGTTGACTCAGGTATGTAACCAAGATCCTCGTTTGCTTCACATCATAAGACTATCCATACTCAGCATTTGTGAGTGCAGTAGGCATTAGAAAAATTATTTTTGGAGGGAGTTCCTTGGAGTCACATTTCATACCCTGTCAGCTGTCTTTCCCCCTTGTTGGCCTTCGACTCCCACTGCCATCTCCGCTGCCAGCCCCTGGCCCCCAAATCCCCTCTGGGAGCAATCAGCTGTCTGTGTTCTAAACGTAGAGCAACTCAGCCGCCCTCAGGCTTGCTTCCAAAGTGCAACTGCTAGTCCAGCAGAACTCAGCATCTTCCAAATGGACAGGATGCACCCTTCTTGTAAGAAAGGTGAGATATAAAGAAGAGAAACATTCTGTAATATATATGACAACGAGCTCAATTTTGTTTATTTTTAGATTCCAGATATAAGCAAGATTATACAGTGTTTTTGGTCTGACTTATCTCACTCAGGCATAATTCCCTCAGGACCCTTTCAGTTTGTCACAAATGGCAAGATTTCATTTTTTTAAAATGGCTGATATGTGTGTGTGTGTATATGTGTGTATATATATATATATATAACCTCACATCATTTTATCTATTCATATGTTGATGGAACACTTAGGATATTTACATATCTTGGCTATTATAAATGAGACTGCAAAGAAAATTGAAGTGTATATATCTTTTCAAATGAACATTTTGGTTTCTTTAGATAGATACCCAGAAATAAAACTGCTGAATCATATGGTAACTATTTTTAGTTTTTTTGATGATCTTCCATACTGATTTCCATAGTGTCTGGACCAGTTTACACTTCCTCTAGAAATGCACAAGGGTTTTCTCTTCTACACATATTTGCCAACATTTGTTATCTCTTGTATTTTTGAAAGAAGGTATTAAAATAGGTGTGAAGTGATATCTCATTGTGGTTTTGATTTACATTTCCTTGATGATAAGTGATACTGAGCATCTTTTTATGAACATATTGGCTATGCCTTCTTTGGGAAAATGTCTACATATAATATTTTATAATTGATCATGGAGTATGCTCCTTTTAATGTATTGCTAAATTCAGTTTCTTAATGAATGATTAAAGATTTCTGCATCCATGTTCATCAGAGATATTGGCCTATAATTTTCTTGTGGTGTCTTTGGTTTTGATATCAGAATAATTCTGGCCTTGTAAGATGAGTTTGGCAGTTTTCTCTTCTTTTTAGTTTTTGGAAGAGTTTGAGAAGAATTGATTTTACTTCTTTGACTATCTGGTAGAATCCACCAATGTAGCTCTCTGTTGGGAGGCTGCTGATTATTGATTCAATCGCCTTTGTGGTAATTAGTGTGTTCAGATTTTCTGTTTCTTCATGATTTAGTCTTGATAGGTTGTACATTTCTAGGAATTTATCCATTTCCTCTAGGTTTTCCAATCTGTTAGTGTTTAATTGTTTACAGTAGTCTTTTATGATCATTTCTGTTTCTTTGGTGTTAGTTGTAATCTCCTCTCTTTCACTTCTGATTTTATTTATTAATATTTGAGTCCTTGTTCTTTTTTTTTTTTTTTCCTTTTCCATACGCTTGAGTTGACTCTTTTATAGGGAGGATATAGCTGGTATTTTTTTAAACCCATGCAGCCACTCTACGAATTTTGATTGGAGAATTTAGTCCATTTGTATTTAAAGTACTTATTGGTAGTAGTGCTTTTTGCCATTTTATTAATCGCTTGGGGGCTGTTTTGCAATTCCTCTGCTACTTTTTTCTTCTCTTTCTCTCTTTCTTTGTGTTTGATGACTTTCTTTAGTGGTATGCTTAGATTCCTTTCTCAGTAACTTTTCTGTGTATACTATAGGTTTCTACATTGTGGGGGCTATGAGGGCTACACATAACAGCTTATATTTGTAACAGTCTATTTTAAGCTGTTAACATCTTAACTTTTAACAACACATTCCAAAGCTCTACATTTTTACTCTCCCCACCACAAAGTTTTATGTTTCTGATGTTACATTTACCCAACAATCTTTTGGTTTATTATTTCGACTTTATAGAAGTAATGGATAGATGCTCAAGGAGTTTAAATACATTACCAAAAGTACACAGTTTGTAAATCCAAAGCCTTGTTCTTCTGCTCTGTGTCATACCCTTTAATAATTAAAAAGTCCTTCCCAGATACAGACTGTCATTCTTCTCTATAACTTCTTTCTCATCACTTCACCTGGCTGATGAATGATACACACAGTCAAGGTCTCCATATCCTACACCCATCTCCCTCCACCTCATGCTTAATATCTTGGAATTCAGCTTTTGCTCTCATACATATAACGAAACTTTAACCTGGACAGTCAGCAGTGGCTTCTGAGTAGACAAACCCATGGTCTGTTCATATTCTTCATTCTCCTCCTATTCTTGAGGCATTTGACATAAGAATTTCCCTCTCATTCTTGAAACCCTTTCCTCTCTAGGTTTCCATTACGTGCATGTCCACAATTTTTTTTTTAAAGCAACTGGTCTTGCGTAAGCATTTCTAAAGCTTTAATTCTAACTGAAACAATTTTTTGAGCTATCATTTTACTGGTTTACAGAATATATAATTAGATCACTTAATTGTAATATAGTACAAATATAATTAAAGGTAAAATTACAAACACAGGGGCATAAACAGGCTTGTGAAAGAACTCAGTCCCTCTTCGTTACCCAGTTGCAGGAACTTCCTGTTTCTAAATACTTTCTGATTATGAAAGATTTCTATCAGAATTCAAATCCATTCTGCAGTATGCAGTGCTATGACTTATTAATATGGGTGGTTTGAGGGGCTTTTGGTCTTCTGTAATCTCTATTTGCATCTTCCCCAAAATAAACATGCAGTATGTTATAAATTCTATACTTGCTCTGTCTGCTTTCAAAGAGTTCATAGTCTTATAAAATGAAGTGAAGTGAAGAAGTGAAGTCACTTAGTCATGTCCGACTCTTTGTGACCCCGTGGACTGTAGCCTGCCAGGCTCCTTTGTCCATGGGACTTTCCAGGCAAGAATACTGGAGTGGGTTGCCATTTCCTTCTCCCGTGGATCTTCCCAACCCAAGGACTGAACCCAGGTCTCCTGCATTGTAAGCAGATGCTTTTACCATCTGAGCCACCAGGGAAGTCTTATAAAATACATATCAGCATGAAACATTGCTGCCCAAGAATCCACTATTCTTATTAAAATACAATAAGAAAAGTTGCATCACTTTGAATGATGCTGTGTCATATACAAGTTTTTAAGATTTACTGTACATATTGAAATTACTGATGGCTAAATAGGGCAGAAAATGCATTACCAGAAGTATAAACTACAAGGAAAAAAACTGGATAGTTTTTACTTTATACTTTTGGAAACTGTAAATTCATCCTTATGAGTAAATTGTCTCTTACACAAAACTTTACTGTACTCCTTTAACAGGGATTAGTAACTGTGTTTGTAAATCTGGAAAGTTTCTGAAACTAAAGCCATCAAATTTTGCTTTAATAAAACGGCCTTTGTAATGTCATGAGATTTCAGAAATATCCTTGTGGGGTAGGGGGAACACCCCAAACTATTTGATAGGGTTTCAGCAGACTTAGTAGACTCTTATCCCTATTCAAATTCTGAATCTTAGTTTATAGATTTTACTCTCACCTATATAAGGATATAAGGATGAAGTTTTTCTTACGCTGCATCCTATCACTCCGTAAGTAAATGGGTAAGCATTTGCACCACACATTTGTGATGAACTGAACTGATGAGCTGAATTAATAATGTCCTATTTAAAGTGTAGGAATTTTCACATACATAAAATTATCTGATCAGTGTAACAAAACAATGTAAGTTTTATTAATAAAAGAAAAACAAGCTTTTATTAGTTTACCAGACTAAATTCAATGAATCTCAGCCAGATAATCTAACTGCCAAAACAAACAAACAAAAACTAAAGCTATCATTTCTTGTGACATTTGAAAGTTCTTCTCCATTTTGAGGAGACAAATTCTTTACAATGAAGAACTAAATGATCTTATAATACAGTATTTGGAGACAATGCATTCTGAAACAGAAGAAATTAAGGAATAAATTTCCAATGAATGGACCAAGGATAGGGAAATAACTGATAGGAAGTCTATGGTAATTCACCTTGAAACTAAGTCATTGCTCCAAATGTGGCATAACTGTATGTACAATTTAATTTTATATGTTCTCCTTATGAACTTTTTGCATGAAAATAGTTAAGTATTCCCTCATTTATCAATATGTGCCAAACTGTGCATTTCAAAAGAGAAACGCAAAGTCAACAAGTTCACTCCCAAGTCTGTTTCTGGATCAGGTTGACTAACTTAGGAGTTTAGGACTAAAATTTGGCTCTCCCCCTTCCTCGAGACTTCCAGGATTCTATACCTTACATTCTCTGCTTCCTCGATCTGAATTTCTCCTTCCATAAATGTCCTCACTGTCCATTTTCTTCTTTGGCTACTCATGTCTTTAATGTAACAATGGACTCTATTTTACATATTGCAGGCTTTCATTTATCATTTAAAGACTATGTCTAACATAAGATGAACGTATGATTTTAAAAAATAATGTATCCAGGGAAGATAAACACATTTTTAAAAAGTTCCCATTAATGCTGGAGGTGCTCTTACATGACCCACACTTGACTTCCTCCTTTAACATCAACCAGGAGTTTCTCTGGCATTTCACGATTCCCTAGTCCCAGTAAAAGGTACCATTTGAGATAAACCAGAGAGACCACCTCCAACTTGATGACCCTAACTCTAACATTCAAATCGAATATTCTTCTTATCAGAAACCTCCCTCAACACTAATTTGGCACAGAGGCAAACAGGTCATTGAGCAAATCTGTAAACCAAAGGTGTCAGATACTAAAAGGTATCATTAAATTGATAAACTATCTTTGCATATGAGTAGGCGTCATTATGGGGCTGTATTTCTTAGTACCTACAGTTTATTGGCTCCTTCTTCAAACCTGACAGCGTCCTTCATGAACTATCAAACATCATAACACACGCTATTAAAGGAAATAGAAAGTATACATTTCTCTAAGTAATCGTTTCCTGTAGCAGATAAACTTAGTGCAGTTGGAAAGAAAGAATGTGAAATAACAAGAAACGACAATTTTCAAAAGATGAGCTGAGAAAAAAATCTTATTTTACAGGCACAGTGAGCCTTCTATCAGCACCATTATTGCACATCTTAAGATACAATGAAAACAGGTGATGAATGGGAGTGGTAGAGAAAGATTCATAGTGCCAAGTGCTCAATCAAAGGTTTTTACGTTCAATAAATAGCTTTGAAAATTAACTCTAATAGAGTTTGTGGGAAAAATGGACTCCTTCAGCCCCTCAGTCTGTGCTAAGAGATTCCACAATCTTCCCAGCACACAGGCTCCCACTCTTCCCAGCACGCTTTCACAGCCACCGCCCGTAGCAGTGTGGGTGCAGAGACAGTGAAGATAGGGCTTACAAGGGCTTCTTTGGCTTTCTTGTGATAAACAGTTTCACAATTTAGTGTTTTGACTGCACATAAAACTGAAGATAAAGCTAAGGCTGGTCTGACTTATGCAAGTATAGATGAGTATATATATCAAAGGAAAAAGGAACAAAGCACTTTGTGGCTATTGTATCAGTTGGAAATCTCCCTCCTCTACAAGAAACCCATCCAAAACAACACTAACCAATTGTGGGGATATCACCTTGACTTTAGAATTGTTGTTTAGTCACCAAGTCGTGTATGACTCTTTGTGATCCCACAGAGACTGTGGCCCTTCAGGCTCCTCTGTCCATGGGATTTCCCAGGCAAGAATACTGGAGTGGGTTACCATTTCCTTCTCCAGGAGGTCTTCCTGACCTAGGAATCGAACACACATCTTACATTGATAGGCGTTTATTTTGCCACTGAGCCACCAGGGAAACTCTGGCTTTAGAATGCAAAACTCAACTAAACACAGATACTTACATTCTTTGGAATTTGCCTACAATCTTGGCAAAATTCTAAAAGTGATCCCTCAGGGTCTATTACCCAAGTTAGGTCATGAGGATTATAATGGATAGATTAATTACACTACGTTATGTACTTGTTCTTAAGGTGGATAAATATTCAGATGTTTAACAAGGTCTTCTGTGTGGCATCATGGCTAAACACATGGGCTACAGAGTCAGGCAGATCTGAGCCCACCTCCAGAGGCAGCTAATTGTGAGCTGTGTGGTCTGGAACAAGATACATAAGCTCTGAGATAAGAATGCCTATATCAGAGAATTGCTGAAAGAAGGACTGCATGGCAGAACATATAGACTGCCTAACACACTATCCAGCATATAAACAATTACAAGCATATCTTGTTCTTGTTTTATTGTGCTTCACTTTATTGAACTTTGCAGGCACTGCGTTTTTTTATATATATAATTAAAAATTTGTGGCAACCCTGCACTGTTATGATGCCTAGCATTCTTAGCAATTCAGTATTTTTCAACTGAAGTATGCACATTGTGTTTGGGGGCATAAATGCTATACTATTTCACACTTAGCAGATAACACATAGCAAAAAATAACTTTTACATGCACTGGGAAATCAAAAAATCCATGTGACTTGCTTTATTGAGATATTCACTTTATTGAGTGGTTTGGACTCAACTTGCAGTGTCTCTGAGGTATGTCTGTATTGAGAAAATTTTCATTGATATCATCACAGAATAGGAAGCCATCCAACAAAACCTGACTTTTTTGAAGGGAAGGAGGCTCAGGCTGTTGAGCAGGTTAGTCTGCATTACTGAAACCTATGTCAGTACACGAAACAGCAATGGGTTTTAAAAGAAATATCTGCCAATCTTGTTCTGTACCTGCCTTTCCATTTCTCTCTGGCTTTGTGTCCTCTCAGTTTTTACCAAATCTGAATATTCATTGGAAGGACTGATGTTGAAGCTGAAGCTCCAATACTTTGGCCATCTGATGCAAAGAGCTGACTCACTGGAAGAGATCCTGATGCTGGGAAAGACTGAAGGCAAAAGGAGAGGGATGTGGCAGAGGATGAGACGCTTGGATGGCATCACCAACTTAATGGACATGAATCTGAGCAAACTCCTGGGAGATAGTGGAGGACAGAGGAGCCTGGTGTGCTACAGTCCGTAGGGTCACAAAGAGGTGGACACGACTTAGCCACTGAACAACATCAAGAAGACAACAGATTTTATCTTCTGAAAACTTAGATTATTCATTGAACCAGTAATCTATATTAATTACCAACAGGTAAAAGATCAAATAGTTCAGTGTTCTTGTAGTGATGACTCAGACCTTGACCCTGTCTTCTTTCAGGAGTTTACGGTTCGTAGGATTACTGGTTTTTGTTTGTGTTTGGTTCTATGCGCATTCTGAGGGATATGGAAAGATTATACTCCACTGTCTCATCCATTTAGGATGGATCAGATTATTAATGCAGTAGAAATAACATGTCACTTCTGGGCCAGGTCATTTAAGAGACTATGAGGCATCTCCATGCCCTGTGATACCCTTGGGAGCCACATGCTAGGGAAGCAGCAGGATGAGATGAAGGGAACATAACCTTTGAGTCACTGGATGGAGGACCTGCTTCACTCAGCCCACTGGACCGAGTGTCATGAAAATTAAACTTCTATTTAACTTTTTAGCAACTAGGGGCTATTTACACCAATTAACACACACAGAGAGAAAAAGTTATAAAGAAATTATTTTAGAAGGTAATAACCACAGAAGAAGTTTTGAAGAGCAATTTAGCTGGGAAGACCACATGCAAGAGCTCAGTCTTGAAAGACAGGTATCATTTGTTATCTGACAATGGGGGAGAAAAGAATTCCTCACAGAATTCACGAACAAAGGTAAGAACCTGCAGGACTTTGCCTATTATCCTTCAGGCCCTGAGCTAGGTTACAGTAGTGGGAAAAATCATACGTGGTGCCTTAACAGACCTTGCAGTCTCATGAGAATGTTAAATGTTAACCAAAGGTTCATCAAAGATAGTAACCAAAAAAAAAAAAAAAAAAAAAAAAAAGAATGGTGAGTTACAACTGACAAGAATGCAGGAGAATAAATGAAATGGGTGAGATCACAGAATAATAGGAAGAGATATAATTACAGAGGCAGAGAAGATTCTCTGTGGAAGGAATGATTGAGCTAAAGTCTAGGGAAGAATGGGAATCCACTAGATAAACTGTCTGGTGGTAAGAGAGCGAGGTGTGAGAGGACTGAAATCTTAAAGGACACAGTGAGTCTGGAGAGGTGGGTAGGAGGTAGATCTCCCAAGACAGATTTTCATCTTTATCATAAGAGCAATGGAGGGTCATTGGAATGTTCTAAGCATTGTGGGAAATGAAAATAAGTTGGAGTGGGTAAGGATCAAACCAGGGAACCATTTGGGAAGATACTTCAAAATGTCCAGGTAGCAGACAATGATAGTTCAGACAAGGATGGTGACGGTGAAGAGGGTGACAGATAGCACAGAGAGGATGTGCGAGATCGTGAACTTGGTGATAAATTATAAATGGAAGATAAAAGAGCAAGGTTTCCATGTACATGACTGAGTGGATGACTAGTCCACTCACTGAGATGAGGTAACCTAGAAAAAGAACTAGATATGGTGGAAAAAATATATAAGTTCTACTCTGCACGTGCTGATTTTGAAGTTCCTTTGAGACTGCCAAGAAGAAATGCTAGGGAAGCAGATCCACCTTTGGGTCTGGTTCTAAGAACAGTGCACCTTAAACTTGAACATGACCAGAAATCACTGGGTGATCTTGTTAAAATGCAGATTCTGATTCAAAGGACCTGGGGTGGGTCCATGGGTCACACGTGATGCCAGTGATGCTGGCCCATAGCAGCTAAGGTTTGGAGGACACGTTTGCTTGGAGCTAAATTTGATGAGAAACTATACTGAAAGCCTTGGGTGTGTGTGGGAGTGCTTTAGAGGGAGTGCAGAGTGGGGAGAAATGATAGTCTAGAAGGAGTACTAGTTTTTCTTGTGGCTGGATAGAGGCATGGAAGATTGCAAGACAGCAGAAAAGAAACAGAAAGAAAGAGGAGGAAAACCAGAAGAATACTGTGCAAGTCAAGTCAAGGCAGGGGAGTATTTTAAGAAAGAGAGAGCAAGACGGTTTGGTTATATGAGAAGGCCAGAATGTAGGCTGGAGTGGAAAAGAGGAGATGGAGGGCCAGTGCGATGTGAAGATTAGAAAGATGAAGTAGTAAATGTGGGCTTCTGGACTTCCTGTTTTATTGATATGTTCCTAAGCAAATTCCCTCATCTTTGCTGCTGCTGCTGCTAAGTCGCTTCAGTCGTATCCGACTCTGTGCGACCCCACAGACAGCAGCCCACCAGGCACCCCCATCCCTGGGATTCTCCAGGCAAGAACACTGGAGTGGGTTGCCATTTCCTTCTCCAATGCATGAAAGTGAAAAGTGAAAGTGAAGTCGCTCAGTCGTGTCTGACTCTTAGCAACCCCATGGACTGCAGCCCACGAGGCTCCTTCGTCCATGGGATTTTCCAGGCAAGAGGACTGGAGCGGTTGCCACCGCCTTCTCCACCCTAATCTTTGAGTTTCAGTTTAAGCGTTACTTAGCTATGAACTCCTCTTCTGACTTCCACTCAGGCTGAGGCTCTCTTTCTCTTATGCGGCCACTGTACACAGTGCATCCATCCATCACGTAGTAATCACACTTCATAGCAGTGGTTCTCCAAATATGGTCTCCAGACCCTTACAGGTCCTTGAGGCCCTTTTAGGAGGGTCATTAAGTCAAACCATTTTCATAGCACAAAGACATCATCTACGAACATAATGTTGCTTAGTTACTAAATTGTGTCCAACTCTTTTTTTGCGATCCCGTGGATCGTAGCCTGCCAGGCTCTTTTGTCCATGGAATTTCCGAGGCAAGAATACTGAAGTGGGTTGCCATTCTCTTCTCCAGAGGAATCTTCTCGACCCAGGGATTGAACTCATGTCTCCTGCATTGGCAGGCGGATTCTTTACTACTGAGCCGCCAGGGAAGCCTTATCAACACTAAGACATTACTGCCTTTTTCACTGGGTAGACATTTACACGGATAGTGCAAGTGACATGTTGGTAAAACTGCTAGAGCTGTATAGTGTGAATCAAGACACTGGTACCAAGCTGTAAGAGCACTGAGGCATTACTCATCTTCTCCATACTCGTGGCAAAAAACACAATAGTAATTATGTACACAGTACTTCCGCTGCATACCAAAGTAAGACGGCTGTCTCACGGAAAGCACTTACGTGATGGTTTGAACTGCCAGAGGAGCTAGCTGTGTTCTTTCTTCTTTACAGGACACCATTTCTTTCTTAAATAATGACTGACAAATTGTGGTTATTCAGACTTGGGGATATGGAAAATTTTTTCTCAAAAATGAACAAAGGAAGCCTGTCATTTCAGGGAAAACGAGTAACAGTACACCTGGCCAATGATAAAATACAGCTTTAAAGTGAAATTAAGAATCATGGCATTTAAAAAATGTATCCATTTTCTAACAGAATACATATCAGTTGACATAACTCATCTCCCCAAAAGCTATTTGGGGCCCACAATCATTTCTAAATGTGAAGACAAATGTTTGAGAATCACTGCCTTAGGCCATCACCTCCCTGTGAGTTGAGGGGCTCCAGGGGGCACAGACTGGGTTCTTCTGTCTTTGAAGGCCCAGCGAGAAGCAGGATGCATATGTATGGTAAACTCTCAATAAATATTTGCAAATGGAAGTAAGTGAATTACTGAGGAAAACATTAAAATGAACACAGAACGAAAGGAAGAAAAAGTAACTTGAAGACTCTGAACTCAAATTTGAGTTCAAAACATCAAAAACCGCAGAATGTTTACAACATCTGACAGTAATTTTATGTCTAAGAAATTTCCCCAAGGAAACAATTTATTCTAAGAATATGCATAAGGATGTAGCTGTGAGAACAGTGCAACCCAAATTGAGAAAATGTATAGATCCATTTTAAAAGAAAACTTCTTACATCTCCCTCAGTGTTAGACTAAATAATTTTCACCGTGTTACTTAAATGTGTAAAAATATGAAATTACATAGTAACTATTTATGACTACAGCTCTTATACAACCAACCAATTTAAAACAAATCTATAAATTAAATGAAATATTTAAAGAACAAATACCATTCAAATCAACAGCATTAATTTAGAGTGACTGACATTTATTTGAACCTGATTACTATCTGCTCTGTGAATATTGTATCAGCTTCTTTGGTTTTTGTATCTGTGCCACTGCTAAGTGATGACACAATCCTACACAACCGCTTTTCTTTATTCTCACTTCCATTTCTCATGCATCCTATGAAGTTTTTTGGTTTTGTTTGGTGGTATCAAGTATATAAAGAATTGCATAAGTCAACCTCCACCCTTTCTCATTAGCCCATGACAATGAAAGTGAATCACCAGGGCTCCAGTACAGCGTGAATGCAGATTTAAACTCAGGCACTGAAATTGTCACAAGGTAACTATTTAAAATGGAGAACCTAGAAAAATGCTTCCATGAAAACGTAATATTTAAAATTTCTCTTAGGGAATTCTCACACAGTGAAGGGCAAAATTGATAATTAATGGTAGCTTGCATGTGTGCTTACTCACACCCGACTCTTTGTGTCCCCATGGACTGTGGGCCCCCAGGCCCCAATGTCCATGGAATTCTCCGGGCAAAAATACTGGAGAGGGTTGTATATTACATGAAATGCCAGGCTAGATGAATCACAAGCTGGAATTAAGACTGCAGGGAGAAATAGCAACAACCTCAGATATGCAGATGATAGTGTTCTAGCAGCAGAAAGCAAAGAGGAACTAAAGAGCCTCTTGATGAGGGCAAAAGAGGAGAGTGAAAAAGCTGGCTTAAAACTCAACATTCAAAAAACTAACATCATGGTATCTGGTCCCACAACTTCATGGCAAATAGACGGAGAAAAAGCAGAAACAGCAGTGACAAATTTAATCTTGGGCTCCAAAATCACTATGGATGGGGGCTGTAGCCACAAAATAAAAAGATGCTCCCTGGAAGGAAAGCTATGACAAACCTAGACAGTGTAATCAAAAGAATAGATATCACTTTGCTGACAAATGTCTGTATGGTTTTTCCAGTAGTCATGTATGGATGTGAAAGTTGGACCATAAAGAAGGCTGAGTGCTGAAGATTTGATACTTTGAAACTGTAGTGCTGGGGAGGACTCATGAGAGTGCCTTGGACTGCAAGGAGATCAAAACTGTCAATCCTGAAGGAAATCAGTCCTGAATATTCATTCAAGGTGAAGTGTCAATATTTTGGCCACCTTATGTGAAGAGCCAGTTCAGTTCAGTAGCTCAGTCATGTCCGACTCTTTGCAACCCCATGGACCACAGCATGCCAGGCTTCCCTGTCCGTCACCAAATCCAGGAGTTTACTCAAACTCATGTCCATCAAGTTGTTGATATCATCCAACCATCTCATCCTCTGTCGTCCCCTTCTCCACCTGCCCTCAATCTTTCCCAGCATCAGGGTCTTTTCCAATGAGTCAACTCTTCGCATCGGTGGCCAAAGTATTGGAGTTTCAGCTTCAGCATCAGTCCTTCCAATGAACATTCAGGACTGATCTCCTTTAGGATGAACTGGTTGGATCTCCTTGCAGTCCAAGGGACTTCTCAAGAGTCTTCTCGAACACCACAGTTCAAAAGCATCAATTCTTTGGTGCTCAGCTTTCTTTATAGTCCAACTCTCACATCCATACATGACTACTAGAAAAACCATAGCCTTGACTAGATGGACCTTTGTTGGAAAAGTAATGTCTCTGCTTTTTAATATGCTGTCTAGATTGGTCATAACTTTCCTTCCAAGGAATATATGTCTTTTAATTTCATGGATGCAGTCACCATCTGTAGTGATTTTGGAGCCCCCAAAATAAAGTTAGCCACTGTTTCCACTGTTTCCCCATCTATTTGCCATGAAGTGATGGGACTGGATGCCATGATCTTCGTTTTCTGAATGCTGAGCGTTAAGCCAACTTTTTCACTCTCCTGTAAAGAGAGTGAAGAGCCAACTCACTAGAAAAGACTGATGCTGGGAAAAATTGAGGACAGGAGGAAAAGGAGGTAACAGAGGATGAGATGGTTGGATTGCATCACTGACTCAATGAACATGAGTTTGAGCAAACTGTGGGAGACAGTGAAGGACAGGGAAGCCTGGCAAGCTACAGTCCATGGGGTCACAAAGAGTTGGACATGACTTGGTGACTTAACCACACAAGTGTGAAAAACTGGAAGTAAATGTCCATTGAAAATGGTTAAATAATTTAGGAATTATCAGTATTACATAATACTATGGGATCATGGGAAATATGATGAGAAATAATACTTCATTAGAGGGTTCAGAATATACTGCTTTAAAATGCAGGTTGCAATGTTTTATGCATATGTATACATATACTTACATATGTGTACACATACACACATACACTGAGAGAGACTGATTCATTTGGAAAAGAGACTCAAATTCTCCAGCAAGTGGTGTTGGGAAAACTGGACAGCCACATGGAGATCAATGCAGCTGAAGTGAACAAATCCTCACACCATACACAAAAATAAACTCAAAATGGCTTAAATACTGAAATATAAGACATGACACCATAAAACTCTTAGAGGCAAAAGATTCTGTGACACAAACCAAATATTTTTCTAGGTTAGTCTCCCAAAGCAATAGAAATAAAAGCAAAGTAAAAACAAAGAAACACACACACACACAAATGGGCCCTGGTTAAACATACAAGCTTTTGTACAGCAAAGGAAACCATAAACAAAGTTAAAAGACAACTTATGGATTGGGGGAAAATTTGCAAATGATGCATCTGACAAGGGTTCAATTTCCAAAGTATAGAAACATTTTATACAATTTAATAACAAACAACCCAATCGAAAAATGGACAGAAGACCTAAACAGGAATTTTTCCAAAAAGACATACAGATGGCCAAAAGATAAATGAAGAGATGCTCAATATTGTTAATTACTAGATTCAAATCAAAATTACAGTGAGGCACCACTTCACGTTAGTCAGAATGGCCATCATTAAAAAGTCTACAGATAAAAAGTGCTGGAGAGGGTGTGGAGAAAAGGAAACCCTCCTACACTGTTGGTAGGAGTGTAAAATGGTACAGACACTACGGAAAAAGTATGGAGATTCCTCAAAACAGTAAAATAGGGTTGCTATATGATCTAGAAACCCCTTTCCTAGGCATATATCCAGATAAAAACATGTTTCAAAAAGACACATCATGTGCACTTGAGTAAAAGGTGAAATTCATTGTTTTGGGGTGAAATGTCCTATAGATATCAATTAGGTCTAACTGGTCTATTGTATCATTTAAAGTTTGCGTTTCTTTGTTAATTTTCTGTTTAGTTGATCTGTCCATAGGTGTGAGTGGGGTATTAAAGTCTCCCACTATTATTGTGTTATTATTAATTTCCCCTTTCATGCTTGTTAGCAATTGTCTTACATATTGTGGTGCTCCTATGTTGGGTGCATATATATTTATAATTGTTATATCTTCTTCTTGGATTGATCCTTTAATCATTATGTAGTGGCCTTCTTTGTCCCTTTTCACAGCCTTTGTTTTAAAGTCTATTTTATCGGATATGAGTATAGCTACTCCTGCTTTCTTTTGGTTTTTATTTGCATGGGATATCTTTTTCCAGCCCTTCACTTTCAGTCTGTATGTGTCCATTGTTTTGAGGTGGGTCTCTTGTAAGCAGCATATATAGGGATCTTGTTTTTGTATCCATTCAGCCAGTCTTTATTGCAAATAGAACTGCCTTATAATCCAGCAATCCCACTGCTGGGCATACACACTGAGGAAACCAGAATTGAAAGAGACACATGTACCCCAAAGTTCATTGCAGCACTGTTTATAATAGCCAGGACATGGAAACAACCTAGATGTCCATCAGCAGATGAATGGATAAGAAAGCTGTGGTACATATACACAATGGAGTACTACTCAGCCCTTAAAAAGAATAAATTTGACTCAGTTCTAATGAGATGGATGAAACTGGAGCCGATTATACAGAGTGAAGTAAGCCAGAAAGAAAAACACCAATACAGTATACTGACACATATATATGGAATTTAGAAGGATAGTAACGAAGACCCTCTATGTGAGACAACAAAAGAGACTCAGAGGTATAGAACAGACTTTTGGACTCTGAGGGAGAGGGAGAGGGTGGGATGATTTGGGAGAACGGCATTGAAACATGTATACTATCTTGTAAGAATGAAGCGCCAGTCTATGTTCAATGCAGGATGCAGGACGCATGGGGCTAGTGCATGGGATGATTCAGGGAGAGGATGTGGGTGGGAGGTGGGAGGGGGCTTTGGCACTGGGAGATCGTGGACACCTGTGGCTGATTCATGTCAATGTATGGCAAAACAAATACGGTATTGTAATGTAGAATAAAGTATTAAAAAAAAAAAAAACTTACCATGGTCATGATTTCATGAGGAATGTAAGTCAAATCATTACGTTGCCTGCTTTAAGCTTATACAGGGTTGTGTGTCAATTATATCTTAATAATACTGGGGAAGAAAGAATAGAACTTATTTCAAGAAAAATGATTCCTTGAAAATAAAGTATAAGGAAAATTGAAAAAAAAAGAAGGCACATCACCCCGATGTTCACAGCAATGCTATTAACAATAGCGAAAACATGCAGACAACCTTAATCAACTTAAATGTCCATTAACAGATGAATGAATATAGAAGATGTGAAACACACACACACACACACACACACACACACACCCCACAGTGGAATACTACTCAGTCATAAAAAGAATAAAATAATACCATTTGTGGCAACATGGATGGACCTAGAGATTGTTATAGTAAGTCAAATAAGTCAGGAGGAGAAAAAAAAATACTATATGATATCACTTATATGTGGAATCTAAAATATGACACAAAAAATTTATCTATAAAACAAAAACAGACTCATAGACATAGAGAACAGACTTGTGGTTGCCAAGGAGGAGGCAGGGGTGGAGGAGGGAAGAATTAGGAGTTTAGGATGAGCAGATGCTAACTATTGTATATAGAACAGATTAAAACACAAGGTCCTACTGTACAGCATAGGGAACTATATTCAATGTCCTATGGTAGACCATAATGGAAAAGAACATGAAAAATTATATATAGTTAAATATATGTATATAAATGAATTGTTCTGCTATAGAGAAGAAATTAACACAATATTGTAAGTCAACTACATTTTCTTAAAATAAATTTTTAGAAAAGAGACAAAGCATATAAAACAAAAAGTTAACACAATACAGTATTATAACTTCTACTTTCTTGTGTTTTTTCAACATTTTATTAATTTTCTACAATGAATACCTATTAGCATTATAATCAGATTAAAATGTTATTTTTGAAAAGAATTATTATAAAAAGCACCCAATACAAAACTATAGGGCTTAATAGCTTAGACACAGGCCATATTTACTACAACTTCTAAGCATTTGTGTTTTGATGGACACCCAGAGAAAACAGTGAGAACTGCTGGATGGAACTCATCCCTCGTGGTGAGATGAACCACAATGGACATCTTCCTGACCATGGGGCAGTACTATCATCCTTCCACCTCCAAGGAGTAACAGTATTATTATTAATTCTTGACATGCTATCTAATCTCTCTGAGAACAATGGAATTTACAATGAGATGTGATTCTTTGAAACTGTTTATTTTTTATTTTTTGTATAAGACACATTTTACATAAGTACTCTCTACTTATACAGTCGCTGTTCATCATTTAATTATATAGTTAACGCTGTGGATTACAATAGCAAGTGCACAAAGACGTAATTATGGGATAAGTACCTAGTAATTTCTATTCTCTAAAGTGAAGATTGAATGTTAATTAGCTTTAAGCATATTACAGTAGGTGCAATTATCAGGTAATCTTTGGGAATGTGTATTTTTGGATCAGCCTTTATTAAGGTGATCCCATGTAGCTACTGAGGAATGTCATGAAAATCTGCAGACCTTTGTGCATTGATAAAAAGAAAGAATAATTACAGAAGCTAATTCCACTGTCACCTATATATATATATATATATATATATATATATATATATACACTATATTCCCACTGCTTCCTTGTGATTCTGTCCCTCTAAATGCTCAATTATTCAATATTTCCAGCTACTTGGGAAGCTTGGAAAAGCTGTACATGTGATGCATATCTACAAAATGCCTAAAGAAGCCAAGTCCATTGAGTAGAATCGCTCTTCAGCAGTTTTGCATTTAAATATGAAATTGTAATGAACTGTCCAGGTGGCAAAATTTTTGCTCCAGCAGCTGCAGCACCAGCTCAGGAATTCAAAAGCAGAAGCCCAACAGATTAACGATTCCCCATAATATTATCTCTGTAACATGCAATTTGTTCTCAATGATAATTAGATATTTAGAGAAAGACATAATTAGGAAGAAGAGGCTTAATGCTTTTTGTTGTTGTTTGTTGAGAATCTCCTAACAGCCAAGGGATCTACTCTGGGAGTAATACGATTCGGGTATCAGAGTTTGCAATAGCTGGCTATGTTGAGAGATGACGGAAACATTCTGCACGATGAAATAAAACCATCCCAAATCCAAACCTTTCTATAGTTAATTTGTGTGTCATAGCTCCCGTCCTTGAAAATAGGCCAGGATTCTGTTTATAGGTGCTTTGTAAGCATGCATTACCAAAAGAAATATTGGACCAGATAGAAAGAGTAATGAGATAAGATACCATTTCAAATCCATTTTGGAATGATGATGGCTGCAACAGCCATGGGAAGGTAAGGTCCAGATGGAAATTGCTATTTTCTTTTGCCTTTTATGACAGCCGGTTTCCCTTTCTCCTCAGCTCTAGTGCTGCTGCTACCAGAGCCTGTGTCTAAATGCACACACTTTTCCCTGGGATTTTGTCTACAGCATCAACCATCAAGTTTCCTCCTATGAGCAGAGTGGATACCAAGCTACTGAAAAATGTCACTCCCCTGCATCAACTGCAAATGCCCCACCAGAGGCTGAATGTAAAGAGTACAGAAAGACTGCATCTGCATTCAGATCCAGGAGAATTTTGAATGAGTCAGAGATCTAGATGCCAGTACAAGATCCAGACTTAGCCAGAACATTTACTCCTCAAAGTCAGTTCTCTCTATATCAAAATCCTAGAAGACTCCTTCTGCTCTCTCTTCTTCAAGGGTAACCACTAAAATCAATCCTATTATCATGGATAATTGTCATTAAAAAAACTAAATTAGTATAACATTGTATATCAATTATACCTTAAATAAATTTAAAAAAAACACACACACCACTATATAAAAGAGATCATCATGGCTTGCCAGCTGGCATTAGTGGTAAAGAATCCACCCACCAATGCAGGACACAAAGGAGACATGGGTTCAATCCCTGGGTCTGGAATATCTCATGGAGTAGGAAATGGCAACCCACTCCAGTATTCTTGCCGGGAAAATTCCACAGACAGAGTAGCCTGGCAGGTCATATAGTCCATGGGGTTACAGAGTTGTACACGACTGAGTATGCACAGACGTACTGCAGGTACACTTCTGTGGCTGGCTTCTTTTGCTTAACCTTACCTGTCTCTGCACTGCTGTCTGTACCCACAATTTATTATTCCATTGTTACATACTATTCCTGTGTATGAATATACCTACACTTTACTTATCCATTCTACTGCCGATGGCTGTTTGGCTTGTTTCCAAACTTTATTCAGTAATTCTGCCATGAACATTTCTGTTCAGGTTATTTTGTATATATTTCTAACCATTTCTGTTGGGCTTGTAACTAAGGATACAATTGCCCCCGGTGACTCCTAACAGCTATTAACTCATTAGATAATTTGTAACAGAGTTTTGTTGAAGAATGGGTCTGACATGGAGGGAGAAGTATGGAAAGAAATGGCATCCATTTTCCCATTGAGTCTTGTCAACTGGATGGGAGTTCCCTGGGAAGGAGGGGTAGTAAGGCGCCTACAGGTTGGGATGGGTATGAAGAGAGGTATGCAGGTGCCAGAGGATTCACTCCCACTGTCCTATCTCAGATTATAAAGAGGACACAAGCTTGGACTGCTGCTTGCATCTGTTCCCCTGATAGATGAAGGAAGAGTGGAGCCATCTAACAGCTTTGTGGGCAGGGACATGGACAAGAGACAGCTGGAGCCAGAGGGTTCAAGCAGAGTTGAAGGCTCATGGCAACTGTGGCTCATTCCTTTGGAGACTTCCAGAAATAACTAGTAGCCTACTGAGAAGCAGAGAGCACTGAAGGCATGCTGTTTGGCCAGGGTTGAGGTATTTGCAGATATCTGGCTAATTATAAAACCGGCCAACACACAAAGAGGTTGATGCTATAGTAAGACAAGCAAACTCTCGCTTACCCAAGAGTCAGTAAGGAAAGAAGAGATGCCATTCTCTTCCCTCCTCTACTTCTCACTCTTCAATTCAGTCCCCTTCCTCCTCAAACTTTCTGTCTATTCCTCTGTCACAAAACCACAGAGAACAGTTTTTAACACCACCTTGGAAAGAGTCTGGAAGGCTTCAAAGAGGAGACAATGATGTGTGACCCCAGGAAATGACCAAATTTTTCCAAGTGACAAACTGCCTTAATAGGCTGAAGGGATATCGTGGGATAAGGGAATGGATGTATGAACACACAAAGCACTTTCAGGAAACCATGAACAGTTCAGGATGGTCAGAAAGAAGAATGTGGGCATCAGAGTCTGAGTGGTGCTTTTAAGGCCACTTATTTAAGGTAGTTCAATAAAAACTGCCCCAACAACACTGGGCGATGTGAAGCTGGCTGCTAGTTTTCGTCCCACAAAATCCAGTCATCACCGTCCAGCCATTTGGGCACTCTGTAGGCATCCCAGTGTACGTGAGTCCTTGCTCATATTTCAGTTTTTATTCAAGACCTTCTGTGTCTCAGCTTTGCCACCTCCCAGTCCCTTCCCCAGAGTCAACACCTGTGTGTGGAGGCTCATGGTTGTGTACAGCATCTCCCAGCCACTGTTAATGCTCAGCAGCTTGGTTGTGCTGGTCTCAGTCTAACAGTGTTGGAAATGAGACCTGAGTGTTAGAAAATCCAGTTGGAAATATAAATGTGGGCTGCCATGTTGAAGTGGTTGAACTTCCCTTGTCAGAATCAGCTGGCCCTTGCACAACCTTTAAGAGTATAGGCTGAATGTGTTTGAGGTCCTTACCTCTAGCCCCCAGGAGGGTGGGGGGTGGTGAGAGTGAAGTAGGGAAGCCATTTAGAGGCCCTGGAGCAACTGACGAGCACAGGGCAATGTGCTAATCAAAAACACACAGGACTTGGAGTCACGCAGGTTCATTTGGGGTCAAAATACTTAAATTGTCTAATCAGAAGCTTCTGCATTTATAAAATGGATATAACGGCTGAGAAAGAAAACCTACTGTGAGTAAAAAACATTCACAGTTCCTAGCTTTTTCAACTACAAAAATAGTATTTTAGAACTCAGAATTGGGATCAGACTAGCGTTGCACTGCATGTGGAGGTTAAGTAAGGAAGCAAAAATGATTTTTGCATTTTGGTTAGGCAAGCAAGTGAGAACCAGAGAAATAAGGAGTTGCGGGGAAAGCTACTGGATTCAGTTATGGCTCCAGTGCGTCTCAGTTGCTTGTACATCATCACCAAGGCAGAAACGGAAGCAATCCTCAGGGTGCTCTGAGTGGCTGTGCGAGCTCGCCACTGAGCAGGAACCCTGGGGAAGGGGTGAGTGTGGGCTGGCATGCAGCTCACACTTGGTGCCAATGCATGAACTCTGGGTGGAACTGCATTTGCTCAAAAGCAGTAGGTGAGCTGGCGGTGGCCCTGGCAATACAAGACCCCCGTCTATAACTGAGAAGTGAGCAGGGTCGGTAGCCTGGCCCCCAAGAGGAGTACTCAGAGATGGGAAAGTGTCCGCTCACACCACCCAGTCACTGACCCAAGCACAAAACTGAGGAAGCCCTTGGGGGGGGGCTGCCCTTGAAAAGACAGTTCAGGCTCTGAGGTCACAGGTACAAATGCAGCTCCACAAACCGATGCATGTCCCCTGTTGTTGCTCAGTTGCTAAGTCAAGTCTGACTCTTTGTGACCCCATGCACCGCAGCACTCCAGGCCTCCCTGTCCTTCACTATCTCCTGGAATATACTCAGACTCATGTCCACTGAGTCAGTGATGCCATCCAACCATCTTATCCTTTGTTGCACCCTTCTCCTCCTGCCTTCAATCTTTCCCAGCATCAGAGTTCTTTCCAATGAGTCGGCTCTTCCCATCAGGTGGCCAAAGTATTGGAGCTTCAGCTTCAGCATCAGTCCTTCCAATGAGTATTCAGGGTTGATTACCCTGGGTAATTTTCACTTGATGGGCATCATGTGATTCAGACTTAAGATACATCCAAGTAAGAAGGGGGTCTCCTAACTACCCATCCAAACTTGTTTATTTTGGTTTCTCAAGGGAACAAATCCTTTATCTTGTGATCCACTGCCTCCCTCTGTCTCTTCTAAGGCAGTCCCTTCACCCTTATTTACATTGGAAACACTTAGGAGCACAACTACCTTAGCTACACTGAAGTGTACAAGAGAGTCAGGATAAAAATTCAATACTAATTAGTCAAATGACGGGGACACGGACGGTCGAAGTGTTTCACAACATTAATTACATTCTTCCAGGCCCTTTCAGTTTCATTCCTTTCCAATGATCACAGGTTTTCTTCTCTAGCCAGAGTCCAGGATTTTCTCGCTTTTCTTCTAAATCCACCCTCTACTGTGGCCAGGTTTAGGTTGAACCCACTGTCTCAGATCCATGGATCCTTCAGAAAGTGAGCTTTTCTATCTGAGCTACAGATCTACCTCCTGGGCTGGCAGCACCTGCCAGTCTAGGTAAAGCACTCTACTTGAAGGCTGGAGCAGGATGACTTTATCCTGAAATAATTCTGGTCCAGCGTATAAGATACTTCATGTCTGAGGCAATCTTTGCCTCATTTCCGGGTACTTTTTGGCATCAACTTTGCTGTGTCGGCTTTTACCATCTGGTGAATTTTGATTTCTAGCTTCTGAAAATTGTCCTGGCTCTTAAATTCAGCTTTTACTGCTCCACTGTGACTCTAGGCTTCTTCATACTGTTATTTCATCTAGGTCCCATCCATCATCCATAGCTTCATTCTGGCTTTGATTTACCGGTGCTGAGTGCAACCTCAGTTTCAGGTTGAAAATGCTTTCCTTACAGACATAATTTGAATTTCCTTGCAGCTACTTGAACACAGTTGGACCAGAACCTCTCATCATTTCTTCTTAAAAAAACTTATGGTGAGGATTATTTATAATTTATCCACTATCTATTTCTTAAAAAGAATTTAAAGCAGCTAAGGACTATCATTTTTATTTGCAATTTTAATCATCATGGTCAGGGTCTTCCCCATCAACCTTTGTCTTGATTCCTTTCAAAGTTCCTAATTTATAGGGTAAACAATTTTGTTTGCCCTATTAAACAGCCTCATTGAGTTCACACCCTCCTTTTACTTCAAAAAGAAATGCCTTCTGCCTTCACGTCCAGCAGAGGGCTCTCCTGGCACTGTGGCTGCATAGCACGAAGCTGAAAGCATTGACTAGACAGCCAGACTATCTGGGTTCAAATCCTGTCACTTGTTAGCTGTGTGATCCTGGGCAGGATGTTTTACCTTGGCTTCCAGATCAATGACATTTCAATAGTGAGTATGTTGATCGATGGGGCTTTTGTAACGTTTGAGTGTATGAACGCATGCACATATACTATTTTAAGAGTATCTGGCATAGAATATGCAACATATATGCAATAGCCATTATAATTTTTCTGTTATACTATTAGTGTTCATAAAAATCCCACACTTCACTTTTTCTCATCCTTTCCACTGGAATCGTCTAATCCTTCAATCAAACAATATTTGAGGGCTTAGGAGATAAATTCTTCTACATGTACAGGCCGTGTCACTGCTGGCCCAAGAAGCTACTTGCACTATCCTGTACACAGAGTATCAGGGGCACTAGCATTAAATCGTAAGGGTAGCAACAGAACATGCACCTTATACAGCAAAGAGCACACAATCTTGAAACTATAAGGTCACAATATGATGTCAAGTTGAATCTTATTCTGATTATAATTGAAGCACATTTCCAGATCCCTCTTGGGGCTTCCGCTGGTGGCTCAGTGGTAAGGAACCTGCCTGCAATGCAGGAGCCACAGGAGACGTGACTTCAATCCCTGGGTCAGGAAGATCGCCTGGAGGAGGGCATGGCAACCCACCTCAGTATTCTTGCCTGAAGAATCCCATGGACAGAGGAGTCTGGTGAGCTACAGTCCATAGGGTCTCAAAGAGTCGGACACGACTAAAGGGAATGAGTATATACATATACACACTTGAACAGGAAAAGAAAATATATCCTGGAGGATATATGGCTCCTGCCCCAGTTAATCTACCAAGACTAGAGACACAGATATCTACTTATATGAGACTCTTCAAGTTTAGACACCTGTGGGGCAGGTTCAAAGCATCTGGCTGACATGCATGTGTGTGTGTTCAGGTATACTGAGGCTTCTTTCAACTTTTCCATATGTATTTGTCTCATAGTTGTCCATTTCCTAGGAGAAGAGTCTTCCTAGTGGTATTCTCTCCTGCCTAAACCATTTGCTCTTCTCAACCCCTCGCTGAGAAGAGCAAATTGTGGAGCTTCAGCATGGTTAAAAGACACTTGCTCCTTGGAAGAAAAGCTGTGACAAACTTGGACAGTGTATTAAAACACAGAGACATTACTTTGCCAACAAAGGTCCTTCTAGTCAAAGCTATGGTTTTCCAGTAGTCATGTATGGATGTGAGCCTTGGACTATAAAGAAAGCTGAGTGTCGAAGAAGTGATGCTTTTGAAACTGTGGTGTTGGAGAAGGCTCTTGAGAGTCCTTTGGACTGCAAGGAGATCAAACCATACAATTCTAAAGGAAATCAGCCCTGAATATTCATTGGAGGTACTGATGCTGAAGCTCCAATACACTGGCCATCTGATGCAAAGAGCCAACTCATTGGGAAAGACCTTGATGCCGAAAAGACTGAAGGCAGGAGGAAACTGGGACGACAGAGGATAAGATGATTGGATGGCATTGCTGACTCAATGGATATGAGTTTCAGCATGTTTGAAGGACAGGGAAACCTGGCATGCTGCCAACCATGGGGTCGGAAAGAGTCAGACACAACTGAGCGAATGAACAAGGGTGGTTGGAATGAAGTTTTGTGTCCTTAGTGTGTGACCGGGGTGGTAGCCCAGTGCTCAAGATCTGAAATTGATTTAGCCACGATGGTGTCCTGCAGAGCAGAAAGAGGCACCCATCTGCATATCAGATCACATGTAAAGTGGTTTCAAACTAGGTCCTCAGAGCCCTACAGAGGTTTGCCCAGAGGGCAGTGAGGGGAAGAGGAATGAGGTTTCTTGCCCTGTTCCATTTCTGCCAGAGCTGCTCCATTTTCATCTCCTGGGATTCCTCCAAAGTTGTCATTTGCAGAAAGGATCCCATGGCACACTTGATTCCTGTTTGTCTCTTGCACTAGACCATAAGGGTTCAGAAGGGCAAGAGTCTTAGTTCACCATACACCGACTTCTTAGGATTTTGCCTGAACTCAGTAAATATTTTTGAATACTTGAGTAAATGTATGTCAAATCTACTTGTTACAGAAAACGTACTGCTAAGTCCCTAGTAAGGTTAAGCTAACATAGCATTTATGGAGGTGTATGGTTGGCTGAAATATTTAAGTTAAACTTGTATTGTTTGTTGTTTGCCTTTACTAGGATTTTCATATTCTCAAGTCATGCTTTTGTCCCCAAAACCCAAATAAAATAATCTCATCCAGGTATTATCACAGGAGAAATATTTGAATGTGAGTGTACCTTAGTGGGCTTCCCAGGTGGAGCTAGTGGTAAAGAATCCATCTGCCAAGGCAGAAGAGGTAAGAGACACCGGTTGGATTCCTGGGTTGAGAAGGTCCCCTAGAGGAGGAAACGGCAACCCACTCCAGAATTCTTGCCGGGAAAACCCCATGGACAGAGGAACCTGCTAGGCTGTGGTCCACAGGGTTGCAGAGTCAGACATGACTGAAGCGACTTAGCACACACACATGTACATTACTGACTTGTCACTAACTTATTCCTGATTCAACTGTTTATACTAATAGGGCCCACTTGCACCCCCATATTCTGGAGGAAGAGTTAAGGGGAGATTTCAGTCTAAACTACCAACAGACATTCTTCATTTGAGTAAATTTGAAACAGTTTTTTGCAATGTGATTTCTGCAACGATCTCCTCGGGTCTGACTGAACTCAGGGACATTCTGGTCTACACAGGCAGCTTCATTTCTAACCATGTGTACTGGCTACAGATCTTTTTGCAGAATGCATTCTGAAAAGGAGCAATCTCTCTATTCACATTAATAGCAAATAAAATGACTGCCATTCTGCCTAAAGTGAAGTACAATGCAAGTAGCTTCCTAGCGTCAATCAGATAGATGCCTTCTTCTCAATTTTGTCCTCATGCTTCTAAGAAAGCCGGAAAAGTATTCTATGGTAATAGCTCAAAGCAGCTCTATTACAATATTCAGGCTACTCATTTTAGTTTGCAATTGCTTATAAAGCATAAAAGTTGTATGGTTCTTGGCTGGAATCCATAAGGCAGAAAATTTACTGTACTATATTTCTAATTGTCTACTACAAAGGGAAAAATCATGGTAGATAAATCGTTTAGCTGAAATGCTAGAAATGTTTTAACAGAAAAAAATGCTTTCTTTCCTGGAACTGTCAGAACAGTTCTCTAATTAAGACATGGTAGGCTATTACTAAGAGAATATTCAGAGAGCAAGAGGTTAGAATCCAGTTTACCAGTCACTTAAAATACATAAAGATGCTTTGAAACCATTCTTTAATATACACTATCTTAGCAATTAATTAACTATGCTTATCACTGTCAAATCTCTATAATTATGCAGTAATCATTCATTCATCACATCTTTAATTGAGCACACACTGAATCCTATGTCTCAGTTTGAGTAAATTTAATTGCTAATCCCCTCATCTTCCCTGGATCTGGAGATTTCATTTCAGAGAGGCTCAAAAGTAGGAAACACAATTACAATTTGAGAAAAAGGTGGAAAGGACTCAGACAAGCTTCTGAGAAGCAAAGAAAATGTCAGTTATAAAGTTCATGCATTTCACTGCGTGTGTAGATAGCTTCACATTATTACCCAAACAGACACGGACCAAATAGAACAGCACAAGTATTGGTGGCGCGAAGAAACAGCATATCTGTTAGGCACTGAATTGAGCGCATTACAGGCATCATCTCTTTTGAGCCTTACGTCATTCTTTAGAGATAGGCAGTATTTCCCCCATCTTATAGAAGAAAATCTAAAGATAAGAAAGGCTGCATGTCTTCCCAGGGAAAAACACTTAGGAAGTGGTCCACACGCATCTGACTGCAAACCTGACGTTCTGACCATTAAGCCACACCACTTTTCCTATCGAGCTTGTGCCTGTCGGTTCTGGGCAGGATAACATGGGAATCTACCCAAGGCAGCAGTTCACCTACTTCACTTAAATGTGTCCCACTGCTACTTTGCCTTCAAGGTTCTCGGTATTTGGTTTCCTAATTTGCCTTTCAAAGTCGCTATGACTGAATGCTGCCTTAAACTCTGCTCTGGTCTTTACTAGTTGGTTTGCCTCAGGGATTAAGTTCCCTGCACACGAACTCAGATCTCCTGATGACTAGATCTCAGCCCTGCTGCCACACCTTTGGCATGCCAGGAGCCAGCCCTCTGGCTCCCTGCAAATCACTGGCTTCACTCGCGCCCCCAAATCTCTTTCTTCTAGTCTTTGCCTGACTAATTTTGGTTATCCTTTAAGGTTTCCACTGCACTGTCCTTCATTCACGCTTCCCAGATGGCTCAGTGGTACAGAACCCGCCTGCCAATACCGGAGATGCAGGAGACACGGGTTCAGTTTCTGGGTTGGGAGGATCCCCTGGAAAAAGAAATGGCAACCCATTCCAGTATTTTTGCCTGGGAAATCCCACGGACAGAGTCATTTCCTCAGGAAGATCATTTCTGCCTGGCAAATCCAAATGAGGAAACCTTGCTATACTCTCATAACTCTCTGTATTTTCCTTCCTGCAATGACTACAACTCGCAATTAGGTATGTATTCGTGTGATTATCTGTTTGATGCCTGTATCCCACATCAGAAAGTAAACTCCATAAGGGCAGGGGTCATTTTGACTTTGTTCACCCTGAGCTTACATCTACTAGGTGTCAATGCACATAAATGAAAGAGTTTACGCAAAGCTCTGAGCACATAATAGATGCTCAATAGGCGTTAGGATTATTATTTCTGTTTTTAAAACTGGGGTATCCCTGGTGGCTCAGTGGGCTTCCCTTGTGGCTCAGCTGGTAAAGAATCCACCTGCAATGAGGGAGAGCTGGGTTCGATCCCTGGGTTGGGAAGATCCCCTGGAGAAGGAAAAGGTTAACCCACTCCAGTATTCTGGCCTAGAGAATTCCATGGACCATATCCATGGGGTTGCAAAGAGTCAGACACAACTGAGTGACTTTCATTTCACTTCACTTGGTGGCTCAGTTGGTAAAGAATCTGCCTGTAATACAGGAGACCCAGGTTTGATTCTTGGGTCAGGAAGATCCCCTAGAGAAGGAAATGGCAACCCACTCTACTAAGGTTGCTTGGGAAACCTCATGGACAGAGGAGCCTGACAGGCTACAGTCCATGGGATCACAAGAGTCGGACACGACTGAGCGACTAAACCACCACCCATAGTTGCTTTATAATGTTGTGTGTGTGTGTTCTAAAATATTTATTTATTTGGCTGCACTGAGTCTTTTACAGCATGTGGGATCCACTTTCCCAAACAGGGGATCAAACCTAGGCCCCCTGTGTTGGGAACATGGAGTCTTAGCCACTAGACCACCAGGAAAGTCCCTACAATGTTGTGTTAGTTTCTGGGGTACAGTGAATGAGAAACTGCTGTATAGCACAGGGAACTCTACTTAATACTCTGCAATGATCCAAATGGAAGGAAATCCAAGAAAGCGGGTATATGTATCTGTTGGCTTCCCAGCTGGCTCAGTGGTGAAGAATCCACCTGCAAATGCAGGAGAGTTGAAAGACTTGGGCTCACTCCTTGGGTCAGGAAGATCCCCTGGAGGAGGAAATGGCAACCCACTCCAGTATTCTTGCCTGGAAAATCCCATGGACAAAGAAGCATGTCCAAGTCCATGGGGCCTCAATGAGTCGAATGTGAGTGAATGACTGAGCTTGCACATATGTATATATATAGCTGATTCACTTAGCTGTATAGGAATATCATTTCATGAATGAATAAGCTCTAGTGAGATTTTTGCATCTTTAACCTCATTCCATGTTCCATTTTGTTTCAGGGACTGATACCCTGGTTTAGAGGGATATGTTCTTGGGTCTCTTTCCTGGCTATTCTTAGGAAAATCAATCCTGAAATTTTTCTTTCATTTGTCCCCCAGACTATCTAACCCTAAAGTACCTTCTGACTAGCTAGTTACTGTTGCCTCAAAACTGGGTAATGACGTTAAGTTTTAATGGTCTCAATGTTTTATTTATATAGATTACCTGATTTTCAATGATATCTTGCTTACTAAGATCTTTAGGGTAATTCCAACACTGTAACAACTTCATTCAACTGGAAAAGAGCTCTCAAATCAACTTATATTAAGAACTTTGATATTAACATGAAATTATCTTTAACGTATAAAGGCAAGATGCACAAAAGAATAAATGACATATTAGTGAATTTAATTCAGTTTTGTTACTGGCAGGTTCAGTCACTTCAGTCATGTCTGACTCTTTGGACCCTATGGACTGTAGCCCGCCAGGCTCCTCTGTCCATGGGACTCTCTAGGCAAGAACACTGGAGTGGGTTGCCATGCCCTCCTCCAGGGGATCTTCCCAACCCAGGGATCAAACCCGCATCTCCTACGGCTTCTGCATCGCAGGTGGGCTCTTTACTGCTGAGCCGTCAGGGACACCAAATTTCATCAATTCCTACTTTGCGATAATTTTCAAATCCATCACATACTCTACTTTCCTATCACCATCTGGACTCCAACCTGCCTGGATTACTGCCTTTCTTTTCCTAAGCAGTCTTCTACTTCTGCCTAATCTTGTACAACTGAGTCTGTGTACTGCAGCAAAGCTAATTTTCTTAAACCCTGTGTTTTTAGATCATTCTCTGTTCAACAACCCATCATGGTTTCCTAATTCCCACCAGATCAAATTCAAATGCATCTTGGGATATGGGCCTTCTTGCCATCTTCCAACTGCCTTAGCATCTCCCCACTTACAAGTCACTATGATTTCTGACTCTTCTTTGCGCCTGAGTCCCTTGGCTTGGATTGACCTTTTCCTTCTATACTGGCTGCCAGCATCCTGCCCATCACTTGAAAATCTGAAGTTCTACTGACTCCATTTAAATTTTAACGTCTGCCAGGGCTTCTGTGAAAAAATATCACGAGGGGCTTGAACAACAAAATGCAGCTGTGGAGACTGGAATCCAAGATGGAGGTGCTGGAAGGTTCAGCTTCTCCTGAGACTAAGATTTTCCCTTGGCTTGCAGAGGACTGCCTTCTTTCTGTATCTTCACAAGGCTGTTTCTGTATGTGCACACAACCCTAGTGACTCTTCCTCTTCTTATAGGGACCCCAGTCCAATAGAATTCAGGCCCCACACCATGACCTCGTTTAACCTTAATTACCCTTTTAAGGTCCTGTCTCCAAATACAGCCACACTGTGGGTTAGCACAGCAGTGTGTGAGGAATATGGTTCAGTTCATAATGTGTAGAAAGTGTTTTTTTCTTCTCATTTTTATCTTCTGTAGAAATGTTGTTTCATATATTTATCGTCTGTCTGAAATTACAGTCTCCTTCAGAAAAGTAATTATCCAAATGTTCTTTTTTGTTCCTGAAGTATGTGCATAATTAACATGATTTTCTTTCTTTAATAATGCCCAGTACTTGAGAAACACACTCTCAAGAAACACCTGTAGAAGTAAACAACATCTTATCCCAAGCTAGAAGTGGAGGGCAACCTACAAAAAGGCAGGGACCTGATTCCAGCAGGAAATGCCATCTGCTTCAGTTTGTACCGGTCACTGTGAGAATGGAAACTTCAGTTGAGAGGTAGGGCAACAAGGGAGGTGATCTTCAAGCAGGAGGAACTCAACCCAGGAAACACCTCTGGCCTCCGGCTCTGTGTCCTAAGGAAGCCATAGGGTGGAGCCAAGATGAGGAGGCAGATGTCACTGGAAGGCAGAAAAGGCGACAGATCTTCTCCAGCAGGCCATTAGAGAGAGATCTCTGCCCCCAAGCTGAGAAGCATGGAGAGCTGTGCAGGAAATAAGGGGATGGGCAAGACAAAAGAGAAGAGAGTGGTGGTCCTATCTGTATCTGGGTTAATATCCTTACCTGACCAATCAATGGAATTGATTAAAAGTTTTTAAAGAATATATACTGCCTCAAAAATATGAAAAATAAAACTACTCTGTGTGTGTGTGTGTGCTCAGTCATGTCTGACTCTTTTGCGACCCCATAGACTGTAGACTGCCAGGTTCTACTGTCCTTGGGATTTTCCCTGCAGGAATACGGGAGTGCGTTTCCATTTTCACCTCCAGGGGATCTTCCGGCATCTCCTGCATTGGCAGGAGCATTCGTTAACCACTGAGTCACCTGGGAAGCACGTATAATCCAGCAATTCCACTCCTAGGTGTATAACCAAAGAAAATGAAAGCACCAATTCAAAAAGAGGCATGCACCCCAGTGGGCACAGCAGCATGTTTATAATACAATAGCCATCTGGAAGCAACCTGAGCATCGCTCAGCAGACGAATGGATAAAGAAGATGCCATGCGTGTGTGTGTGTGTGTGTGTGTGTGTGTGTGTGTGTGTGTAATGGAATACTACTCAGTCATATGAAGAATGACATTTTACCATCTGCAACAACATAGACGGACCTGTAGGGTATTATGCTTAGTGCAACAAGTTAGATGAAGACAAATACTGTGTTATCACTTATACGTAGAATCTAAAGAATAAAAAAGTGACTGTAACAAAAACAGATACAGAGACCAAACTAGTGATTACCAGTGGGGAGGGAGAAAAGGGGATGAGGAAGACAGGGCTAGGGGTTAAAAGTCACAGACTATATTACATATAAAATAAAGAAGTTACAAGAATATATTGTACAGCACAGGGAATATTGCCAACATTTTATGCTAGTTTTTAATGTATATAATCTGTAAAAATTTTGAATCACTATGTTGTACACCTGAAAGTAATATAATACTGTAAATGAACTATACCTCAATTTAAAACAGATTGAAAAAAAAGAATTCTCAATATGATTTTTCTTACTTGCACGCTAAAATTAATTAAGTTACTAATTAAAATGTGAAATAGTCCATAGGTATTCTGAAATTAGTCTTTGAATTTCTAATGAATTCATGAATATTGAATAATGAATGAAAAGTTGCCAGTTTAGTTTTCTTTCATTTTGATTGAAAGTAAAAATGTTTACCCAACAGACAATCAATAGAGTAGATCCCAGAAAAACCTTTGGTGCAACAAAGTGCTTTCTCCTTCTGGCTCAAAGGCTCTCACTCCTCCCTTTCCCCAGGAAAATATTTCTTTAAGGCATAGAATTTCAGACCTGAGCAAGTTAGGGAGAAGTATTTTATGGATGGACTAGAGCGTCAAAGAGGGAAAGAAAGGCCACAGTTCTTAAAATCATAAAGTATACAACTTCTCACTCTGAACAAGAGTTTTTTCAATCCTTACACACATTCATCTTTTCGATGAATTTTAGTAGGAAGTGAAATATACACAGAAGACTCTTTGACTTCCTATTTGCATCTCTGGTTTTCTAGGTCCTATCTTCGGTCATCTTTACTATGACACAGTTGCTCTCTCTCTCTCTCTCTATTGTAGCATCTCTGTTGACTCACAAAAACAGCTTCTCTGCTGACAGCACAGAAAGAACTGAATGAAGGTCACAGACAAGCAAACAGGTAGACAGACAAAGGGACAGTTTTCTGAAGCCAGCCATATCCGGCACGAGGGTCTCGGTTGATTACCCTCAGCTGATTATATAGCTATTGTCTCCCATTTCAGGGCACTTATCTCACAAAGAGGAAAACAATGAAAGAACACTGTGAAATATTATCGGAAGGATCTCCTTAAATGGCCAATAAATAGTGTGTACAGCTTGATTTTAAGGAATGGCAGCTATGCTGTAATCTTTGAAGATTCCCAGAAAATCTCGGCTTCCCAGAATTCTGGCTTGATTTACATAAACAAATCAAGAAAATGTTTTACTCGTGGATTCTTCATTATTTCCCTGACAAATGCTAGAAAAAATTGGCAAACTGAAGTATCTGCCTGATTTACAGTTGCTGTTTCTCTGGCTCTCCTGCAGTTAGGATGTAACAGGATCTCCAAGAAACTGCAAATATTCACTTTATTTCAATTAGTTTTCTCCACCCAGTTCGCTGCCTCTTCAGAAAACTCAACTTTTAGTTTTGCTTAAGCTGCTTGACTTGTGAGATAAGCACTGAACTCCTACTCGTCATTCCCTAGGAAGATTGGGTCCTTTGTGTCTTTTATCAGTTTACCTGCTGGTATTTATTTAACATCATTTATGATGAGTTCTCTCCTTTTTTGCCCATTTGAATTCTGGCTTGATATTAATTTATCTTTATCTTCTGATTAACACAGTTCTACCTTTGTGACCTAGAGTCAAATCTTTCTTTGAATAGGCTCGTCTAAATACAAACTGCAGAGTTGAACAGTACCCACTTCTGAATAAGATTTTTAAGCTGGCACAGTCCCTATTAGGCTTTTGAACTTTTAACAAGGCAAAGCACTGACATCTCTCTGTCAACATTTTCCTGAACTACAAATTGCTCATGCATTAGAAATTCTCCAGAAATGACATAAAAAAGGCTATGAAGCAAATGTATTCTTGTAGTGCAGGTCTGCAAGTCAGGGTAATTTCAGAATATACCACATAAGCTGAAAAGATGGCAGATGCAAGAATTGGATTTAACCATAGATGATAACCCAATTTTGTCCGTAGCACTGTAACTCAATAAGTCTTTAATGGCTTCTTAGATAAACAGATGGATGTCATCAAAAGGCACAGGATGATAAATCTGATTGGTGTCTGAATAATTTGCACTGCTTTATCCCCAAAACAAGTAGCAAGAGCAAAATGGGAGAACCCACCATGAAGCCCCAGCACAGGCGTTTAGATTATTTGATTAGAAATAGCTGTATTTTCCCAGGGGCATGGTATTGAAAACAACCAGAATGGCAAAGTTCAGGAAGTATAATATATCTTTTTAATTAGGGCTATTCTTTTGAAGATTTATACTCTTCAGTATAGCTGTGTTTATTTTTATTTGGTGACTCCCATTTATTTTCATACAGACTTTCAAATATTCAATTAAAACCCTTTGGGAGATTATGACTTTCAATTATCTGTGACGGCCTAGAGTTTACAGACTCTCAAGCCCGTGGCCTAGTTCCTGCTGGTCAAGCAGTTCCTGATTTTTTGAACAGTTCCTGATTTTTTGAACAGTTCCTTTCCTTGGATGCTTTCTCATTTAGCTCATTTGTTCACCAGAATCATTCAGTGGAATTAAATTTCAAACAGTTTATTGATGGAAGTTCAGTATATACACATGAAAAAATCTGACCAAGCCTTTCTAGGGATGGAACTGTCAAACTTTAAACACATGCTAATACCCTTAGATTTGTCCAAGTGAAGCCAAGTGAAAGGATACCATTAAACAGTTCTGAAAGGAAATAGGTTGCTTCTACTCACTGTTATGTGTGGGTTGCTTCAACCCACTGTTATGTGTGGGTTGTTGTGAGCCTGTAGGAAAGTTTCATGGTTTTTAAGTGTTAATTTAGGAAATTCCTTGCCTTCAACAAGATAGAGGGCTAGATGTTTTGAAAGATGTCTGATGATAAAGTATATACGTTTTTATATGAGAGGGAAAAGTATCAAATAGGATGGGAATGCTAATGGTTTATGTCTCTCATAGAAGATATATTTTTCAAATATTTCTGAGAGATGCAAAAATTAACTAAGTATAGCTGCAATTAAAAACTAGCTTCCTTCTTTCCTTTCTTTCTCTCTTTTCCTTTCTTCCTATCTTTATTTCTCTCCCTCTCCTCCTACTTACCTATATATATATATATATATATATATATATATATATATATCCTTTTCAAGGACAGAACCAGAATATTCTGGGAATCTACTTGAAAAACAGTCTTCGTGTTATTCACAGAATCCAAACAATTGCTTTAAGAATTTTTATTATCTAATATCGTCTGTGGGAGTTAATTCTTAGGAATTTGAAATAACAGAAATAGAAGATTCATCTATAGTGTTACTATGGGCGTGAGTATTTTAGGTATATTAAGCCATTTATCCTTTATGGCAATTCTAAAGAAAAGAACTACTATTATCCTCAATTTACAGATGAGAAAACTAAGGCACAGATATGTTGAGTAACAGGCCAAGATCACACAACTATTAAGCGGGAGGGCTAGGAATTAAAGCTAGGGCAGTCTGGCTCCAGAGTCTGTGCCCTTAACCATTTACATATTTTACTGCCTCTTGATTGATGTATAAAGATATTCATGACATTATCAGTAATCAAGTAGAGATGGATTGGTTAGGCCCCACTGAATATAGGGATAATACTCTCTGCTTTGGAATCTGGTTACTCAGTTATGCGGTGGGGAGCTCAGAGAACACTGCAGGAGGAAGTCTCAGATGACCAGGGCTCACCTCAAACGTCTTTAGGTGGAGTATATGGACTGCAGCCTGCCAGGCTCCTATGCCCATGGAATTCTCCAGGCAAGAATACTGGAGTGGGTGGCCATTTCCTTCTCTGGGGGATCTTCCCAACCCAGGGATTGAATCTGGGTTTCTTGCACTGCAGGAGGATTCTTTACCATCTGAGCCACCAGGGAAGCCAAATAATAAAGCACATTCTGGTGGCTCAGACATTAACGAGTTTACCTGGGTTTGATCCCTGGGTCGGGAAGATCCCCTGAACAAGGAAATCGCAACCCACTCCAGTATTCTTGCCTGGAGAATTCCATGCAGAGGAGCCTGGCGGGCTACAGTCCATGGGGGTCGCATAGTGTTGGACATGATCAAGCAGTTATGCATGTACACACACACAGCATACGTACAGATATATACATTGAAAACCTTTTCTTCCAGCTTCTTCATATGCTAATGAGTGACCTTTTCTTAATTTCAGATGACTGCTACTGTACTCCTCCTCTATTAGGCCTCTGAAGAGGCTATGGTTTACTGAATGCAGGTGTCTGTCACTCAGTTCAGTTCGGTCACAAAGTCATGTCCGACTCTTTGTGACCCCATGAATCGCTGCACACCAGGCCTCCCTGTCCATCACCAACTCCCGGAGTTCACTCAAACTCATGTCCATCAAGTTGGAGATGCCATCCAGTCATCTTATCCTCTGTTGTCCCCTTCTCTTTCTGCCCCCAATCCCTCCCAGCATCAGTCTTTTCTAATGAGTCAATTCTTCGCATGAGGTGGCCAAAGTATTGGAGTTTCAGCTTTAGCATCAGTCCTTCCAAAGAACACCCAGGACTGATCTCCTTTAGAATGGACTGGTTGGATCTCCTTGCAGTCCAAGGGACTCTCAAGAGTCTTCTCCAACACCACAGTTCAAAAGCATCAATTCTTCAGTGCTCAGCTTTCTTCACAGTCCAACTCAAACATCCATACATGACCACTGGAAAAACCACAGCCTTGACTAGATGGACCTTTGTTGCCAAAGTAAGGTCTCTTCTTTTGAATATGCTATCTAGGTTGGTCATAACTTTCCTTCCAAGGAGTAAGTGACTTTTAATTTCATGGGTGCAGTCACCATCTGCAGTGATTTTGGAGCCCCCAAAATAAAGTCTGACACTGTTTCCACTGTTTCCCCATCTATTTCCCATGAAGTGATGGGACTGGATGCCATGATCTTCGTTTTCTGAATGTTGAGCTTTAAGTCAATTTTTTCACTCTCCTCTTTCACTTTCATCAAGAGGCTTTTAGTTCTTCTTCACTTTCTGCCATAAGGGTGGTGTCATCTGCATATCTTAGGTTATTGATATTTCTCCTGGCATTCTTGATTCCAGCTTGTACTTCTTCCAGCCCAGTGTTTCTCATGATGTACTCTGCAGATAAATTAAATAAGCAGGGTGACAGTATACAGCCTTGAAGGACTCCTTTCCCGATTTGGAACCAGTCTGTTGTTCCATGTCCAGTTCTAACTGTTGCTTCCTGACCTGCATACAGGTTTCTCAAGAGGCAGGTCAGGCGGTCTGGTATTCCCATCTCTTTCAGAATTTCCCACAGTTTATTGGTATCCACACAGTCAAAGGCTTTGGCATAGTCAATAAAGCAGAAATAAATGCTTTTCTGGAACACTCTTGCTTTTTCAATGATCCAGCAGATGTTGGCAATTTGATCTCTGGTTCCTCTGCCTTTTCTAAATCCAGCTTGACCATCAGGAAGTTCACGGTTCACGTATTGCTGAAGCCTGGCTTGGAGAATTTTGAGCATTACTAGCGTGTGAGATGAGTGCAATTGTGCGGTAGTTGGAGCATTCTTTGGCATTGCCTTTCTTTGGGATTGGAATGAAAACTGACCTTTTCCAGTCCTGTGGCCACTGCTGAGTTTTCCAAATTTGCTGGCATATTGAGTGCAGCACTTTCACAGCATCATCTTTCAGGATTTGAAACAGCTCAACTGGAATGCCATCCACTCCACTAGCTTTGTTTGTAGTGATGCTTTCTAAGGACCACTTGACTTCACATTCCAAGATGTCTGGCTCTAGATGAGTGATCACACTATTGTGATTATCTGGGTAGTGAAGATCTTTTTGCACAGTTCTTCTGTGTATTCTTGCCACCTCTTCTTAATATCTTCTGCTTCTGTTAGGTCCATATCATTTCTGTCCTTTATCAAGCTCATCTTTGTATGAAATGTTCCCTTGGTATCTCTAATTTTCTTGAAGAGATCTCTAGTCTTTCCCATTCTGTCCTTTTCCTCTATTTCTTTGCATTGATCGCTGAAGAAGGCTTTCTTATCTCTTCTTGCTATTCTTTGGAACTCTGCATTCAGGTGCTTATATATTTTCTTTTCTCCTTTGCTTTTCACTTCTCTTCTTTTCACAGCTATTTGTACGGCTTCCCCAGACAGCCATTTTGCTTTTGTGCATTTCTTTTCCTTGGGGATGGTCTTGATCCCTGTCTCTTGTACAATGTCATGAACCTCCATCCATTGTTCATCAGGCACTCTATCAGATCTAGTCCCTTAAATCTATTTCTCACTTCCACTGTATAATCATCAGATTGGATTTAGGTCATACCTGAATGGTCTAGTGGTTTTCCCCACTTTCTTCAATCTGCGTCTGAATTTGGCAATAAGGAGTTCATTGTCTGAGCCACAGTCAGCTCCTGGTCTTGTTTTTGCTGACTGTATAGAGATTTTCCTTCTTGGCTGCAAAGAATATAATCAATCTGATTTTGGTGTTGACCATCTGGTGATGTCCATGTGTAGAGAATGGACATAATGTGGTCCACTGGAGAAGGGAATGGCAAACCATTTCAGTATTCTTATCTTAAGAACCCCATGAACAGTATAAAAAGGCAAAATGATAGGATACTGAAAGAGGAACTCCCCAGGTCAGTTGGTGCCCAATATGCTACTGGAGATCAGGGGAGAAATAACTCCAGAAAGAATGAAGGGATGGAGCCAAAGCAAAACCAATACCCAGTCGTGGATGTGACTGGTGTAGAAGCAAGATCTGATGCTGTAAAGAGCAATATTGCATAGGAACCTGGAATGTTAGGTCCATGAATCAAGGCAAATTGGAAGTGGTCAAACAAGAGATAGAAAGAGTGAATGCTGACATTCTAGGAATCAGTGAACTAAAATGGACTGGAATGGGTGAATGTAACTCAGATGACCATTATATCTACTACTATGGGCAGGAATCCCTTAGAAGAAATGGAGTAGCCATCTAGTCAACAAAAGAATCTGAAATGCAATACTTGGATGCAATCTCAAAAATGACAGAATGATCTCTGTTCGTTTCCAAGGCAAACCATTCAGTATCACAGTAATCCAAGTCTATGCCCCAACCAGTAATGCTGAAGAAGCTGAACGGTTCTATGAAGACCTACAAGACCTTTTAGAACTAACACACCGAAAAGACATCCTTTTCATTATAGGGGATTGGAATGCAAAAGTAGGAAGTCAAGAAACACCTGGGGTAACAGGCAAGTCTGGCCTTGGAATATGGAATGAAGCAAGGCAAAGGCTAATAGAGTTTTGCCAAGAGAACACACTGGTCATAGCAAACACCCTCTTCCAACAACACAAGAGAAGACTCTACACATGGTCTGTCACTGGTCAATTGCAACTAATCTTTAGATTGTGGAATCTGACTGTCTCCCTATCTCCCATGCCATACTGTCGCTTCAGTCATGTCTGACTCTATGGAACTCTATGGACTGTAGCCCACCAGGGTCCTCTGGCCATGGTAATCTTTAGGCAAGAATACTGGAATGGGTTGCCTGCGCCCTCTTCCAGGAGATCTTGATGACCCAGGGATCAAATCTGCACCTCTTATGTCTTCTGCATTGGCAGGTGGATTCTTTATCACATGCGCCAACTGAGCACTTTCATTATGGAAGGGATGTGGTCATAATTCAAAACAATGGTTTTCATGGCATTCAAAATGCCTCAATTCGCTGAATATAAATTGGTAAAACTTTTCTGAAAAGCAACTTAACAATATTTATTGAAAACTTTTAAAGAAAGGTTCATACCTACCAGTTTCAGAACTAATACTGTATCCTTAGGAAGTAATCAGAGATTTGGAAAAAAAATTTACATAAGAATCTTTATCATGGCATTATTTTCAATACTCTACACTCCCCCAACCCCTGCCAAAGAGCAGCAGCAGCTGCCTGGGGACAACATAAATAGCCAAGAAGAGGAGAATAATTAAGATGTTTATGATATCCATAAAATCCCAATATTATACAGTCATTAAAATTGTTTTTGAAGAATTTTTAATGACACAGAGAAATACTCATTATATAACATTCAGTAAAAAGGCAGAATATAGGACTTCATGAGAAATGATACCACTTATGTAAAATGAAATCTAAATATGTCTCAAGTCCTCAGAGGAAACATATCTTTTGTTGGTTATCTCTGAGTTGTAAGATTTTGGTTTCTCTTTTCCAAAATTTCTAAAATGAAAAGATACTAATTTTATAATCAGAAAACCAACAAATAAGACATAAGTACCCATGAGCTACACGGAGAACTGGCAGGTGTTTGTGAGGTATTGGTGATGGTGGTGGCGGTGGTGGTGGGAAGCAGTGAAGGTGAGCTGAAAAAGAGAAATGAGACCTTTTTCAGAAGAAACATCATAGTGCCCTTTCACTCTCTTCCGCTTGCTCAGTCCTCAGCAGCTGTGTGTGTGGGTGTGTGTTCACATGTATACACACATGTACAGACATCAGACCACCAATCTTGTGTAGCTCTTTCCTAAAATGATACAAGATACATGAAAACTCTAGCTCAATCAGTGCTTCTCATTTCCTTCCTTCTTCTTTCTTTACAAGTTAAATCCTTGTTTTGGAAAGAGCATGAATCAAGATGGGTAGGATTTGGGCATTGGAGGAGTGAGAAAGGAAAGACATTCCTGGGAGAAGGAGCATCATAAGTGAAGGCTGAGAGCTGGGACCACCAGGCTCTGCATGAGAAACAGTGAGGATCCTGTTTCTGTAGAGTGAGGGATCTGCAGGTAGTAGTGGAGAAGGGTGATCACAGAGACTTCTGGTAACCTTAGGATGATTCCAAATATAAAACCCAACGATCAGGAGAATATAAAGACTCAAGAGGATATACCACAGCCTTTGAAAGCAATTCAAAAGAGGAAGCCAAAACTTATTTTGAGCACTGGCAGTATGGTATGAAACCAACTGGCCTGGGAGTTAGAAGACGTAGGGTCATATGCTATTTCTGCCAATAATAAGCTGTACTGCTTTGGGCAAACCGTGGGCCTTCTTTAGGGCTTCTATCTTTGTACGTAAAATTAGAGGGACAGAATGTATGAATGCATCATTAATTCTTTCACTCAGCTAAAGTGTTGAGGGCCTGTTGTGTCAGGTGCTGTACTGGACATTCAGGACACTAGGACAAAGGTAGATGGTGCTCATCTAGGTAAGATGAGCATGGAGCTCAGTCTAGGTAAGAAAGTTTTCAGTGTAATGAGAGGGTCACAGAAAGCGATAGTTCACCAAATTGTCCCCATTAAGAGAGACTGGGGTCACAGGTAACCTCAGTAGGACAGATTTAATCGAGAAATAGTTGCTGAACAGTGGGCTGGGGAGTAAATGAAGATGTGATAATAGACACTAAGCATGAATTTCAGCTGAGAAGATGAACAAGAAGGAATGGCAAGAGCTTGAGTGAGTTCAGTCTCATAGTAGCAGTACTGAAAGTTGCTCATTCGTGTCTGACTCTTTGCGGCCCCATGGACTATACAGTCCATGGAATTCTCCAGGCCAGAAAGCTGCTGTCGGTAGCCATTCCCTTCTCCATGGGCTCTTCCCAACCAAGGGATTGAACCCAGGTCTCCCGCATTGCAGGCAGATTCTTTACTAGCTGAGCCACAAGGGAAGCCCTTCAGTCTCTTGGCCCTCTCCATTTCTAAAATACCAAGATTCATATCAGTCAAGTAGGTATATTTAACCTTCCAAGGTAACAGCCTTGAAGGGAGCAGCAACCAATTCAATGCATCAGCTCTAGTATGTTTGTATGAAAATCAATCAGGCAGTGGCTACGTTCCAAATACTAAAAGGAAATTAAGATCTGGAAATTATTACGGTGAAAACCTGGATAGTCTCAATGGGTAGATATATTTAAAAATATGAGACGGGCTCTGCACAAGACAGAGGGCTGAACAAAATGAACTCAAGTTGTCTGATCCTGTTATGCTAATGATACTGAGCTAGGAAAGGAGGAAAGAGGGCCAGTTCAGAGAGGAACAAGGATACCAGGAACCCTAAGCTGCCCGCCAGGCTCCTGTTTCCAGTAAGCAGGCTTTGACCTTGTCTCTACCATTCTTCTGCTACTAAAGATGGTGTAAATAAATGGAAGCTTCCTCTGATTATATGACATTAGAAAGATGTTACTGCTTATGCAGTTGGTTGCTTAAAATTCCTGGATGTATAATCAAGATGACATTAAAGCCAACAAGTGACAATGTGGAATTCTATTGTTCTAGAAAATGCAACAGTGGAACTGAATTTTATAAAACAGCTAACATTTGCAATTAGAATCTCTAGTAATCCTTATATTACCAGTTTAATGCTAATAATTTTTACAATACAAATATGCCCTTATTTTTAAAGGGATTTTTTTTTTTCCTGTGTGAAAACGTAGGGATTTCAGAAAGGCAATTACGTGAATCTTTGTGGTCAGAATTCAGAGGTACTATGGTAAAGGTTTGGAGGTACTTTTTCATTTGCATTTTATCGATAGGACCAATTAGTCTGAGCAGGCCTGAAACGCCCAGGATTTCCTGAAACTGACACCTGCGCCTTTCTTAAGCTGGTGGTGACACACATGATGTAAATTTACCAATTACAAGACAGAGATGGGTGTGCATCAGCAGTGGCGGAGCCTTGGGTTTGCATCTCAAGTACTCTGGGACAAAAGATAACATAATGTTTGATCTCTGAAGCACTCTTTAAAATTCCTCCTTTCTTTTGGCTCTATTTTATTTTTTAAGTGATAAACTAGAGCAAATTAAATGTAAGCTTAATATATATCATGTAAGTGCCTTTTTCCTGTCTTAGTTTTCTAGGCTGTATTTAATATTTCCTGTCAGGGACGCATTAGAGTATAGGGATTAAAGGTATTAGTTCTGCAGACAATGGGCAAGAATGGGAACCTGAATTTTCCTAATTTGTAAAACACACACACACACACACACACACACACACACACACACACCTCAGCATCTAAGTAATAGGACTGTTACAAGATTAAGTGAGAAAATATAAGAAAACGATTATTAGCCACTACAGATACATTGGGCCTTCCCTGGTGGCTCAGACAGTAAAGAATCCGCCTGCAGTGTGGGAAATCTGGGTGAGATCCCTGGGTTGGGAAGATCCCTTGGAGAAGGGCATGGCAGCCCACTGCAATACTCTTGTCGGGAGTATCCCTGTGGAGAGAGGAGCTTGGTGAGCTACAGTCATGGGTCGCAGAGTCAGACATGACTGAGAGGCTAAGTACAGCGCAGCACAGACACACAGTAAGTATCCGATAAATGGTAGATGTTCTCAGTTTTGTGCGTTTGTGTGTCTGCTCACTTTGTACATTTACATAGCCTACCGAAAATATTTTTAAATTGAGAAGAATCAATAATAGTAACGACATTTGCTTTAGAAGCTTTACCCTCCATAATTGTTGATTACAACATGTCCATGTCAACATAATTTAAGAATGTTTCTAATAGAAAGAACTTCTCAGTCTCAACATGATCTTGAGCTGTTTAAATATTTCAAACATTTTCAAAATTTTCACTGAAAAGATGATAATGTGTGTTAAGTACAAATAATTCAGTAAATGAGTACCATCTTGCTTTAAGCTTTCATTAACTTGCTCCTCCTGTTGCATGAGCAGCTCTACACTTTCTAACTTACCCATTAAATATGATTTGAAGATGGAAGGCAGAATTAGAGAAAAAAAAATCGACAAGTTACTTAAAAGCTAGTATTTTAAGAGCAAGGCATTCTAATGGACAAAACAAAAGATGAACACATAGTTGAAGGATCAGGGAACAATGCAAGAGACTAGCACAGGGACACGCATGACATTTTCACTGTGTCCAATACGTGAGCAAGTGGACTGGCAGATGGGACCTCAGAGACCGCAACATGCGGCAACTCCCATACAGGTCACGCAGACCCGGCTCTAAAGTCAGCTCTACAACTTGCTTGCTCTAAAATCTTTGGCAAATAAAACATTTCTGGCAAGTATAAAGCTTTTCTGAAGCTTGGTTTCTTTAGCTGTAACATAGGCAAGATTCCCCTATGGGTTGTAGTAAGAAAATGAAATACACAAACACACCCCTGAGATAGTGGCTGTACACGGCAGGTACTCAGTAAATTTAATCCTGTTATTTATATACCATACACTGAGTTTTCATTTATATGTTAACATATCATGAAATGGCTAGATAGACTTTCACTAAATTTGGAGGTATGTTTTCGACGGCCTGACTTAAGATACACTGTGGAGTCCAGACAAGACTCCTTTGGAAACTGAGGAGAAGCTTCAAAGACTGTGATACCCATTTTCTTGAAAGGCTGAAACTGAGGCATACAAAGTTCGTGTGGCTGTTGACTGGGAGAGGTCACGTGCACAGACAGACCTGCTCTCAAAATCTGAGCCCCAAACTGAAAGTCACAGATACTCCCAACTGAGTCGCGAGAGCAGACTGGTGATTGTGTGCATGCGTGTTCAGTCATGCACACAATCAGCTGCGCCCGACCCTTTGTGACCACCCTGCCAGGCTTCTCTGTCCATGGGATTTCCCAGGCAAGAATACTGGAGTGGGTTGCAATGCCCTCCTCCAGGGGATCTTCCCGACCCAGGGATCAAACCTGCATCTCCTGTAGTGCAGGCAGATTCTTTACCCATTGAGCCACATGGGAAGCTCCAGGTTTGTGATTAAGCTGTTCCTTCTCTGGACAACTCTGTGTAGCATTTTCTAGGATAAGAAGCAGCGATGCTCCTGATGATGGTCAATCATTTTTTCAAGGAGCAGCCATGAAAATGATCATGTTGAACATTTCTTCTCTCCTGCCAGAGCTTCTTGGCATGCTAGCAGATTGGCCAAAAAGTTTGTTCAGGTTTTTCTGTATGATCTTTTGCAAAATTTACTAGCTACCTGGATATTTGCTTAAATTTCTTTATTCCTTACATAAAGGAGAGCATACTCTGGGTATTCTTTTGCAGTTTACATTTTTCACTTAATAATACATCCTGGAAACAGTCTCACATCAGTATAGCGATCTTCCTCATTCTTTTTTACTGATGCATTATACTCCATTTGTGGATGTATCATAATTTATTTTACTACTTCCCTAGTATGGTTATATAACTTGAATGAACTTTTTTGGTCAACCCCCAATTTTTTTTTCTCATTCTGCCACCAGTCCCTACTTTGCTAGATTCTGTGCAGGACCATTTTCAGAATTTATAACTAGAGAAGTCTGAGTCCCCAGTGTTCGTAAATGTGTGTGTGCATATGCACGTGCAGGTACGTCTGTGTGTGTGCATGTGTGAACTCACATGCATAAGGACCATCAATATGTATTATCTATTCTTAATCCACTGTTTCTCTGGTTAAAACTCCAAAGAACACAGTCAGAGTAAACAGTTTACATTCTAGAACACATTGAGGATAGTTTGTAAGTAAATGGAGACACACATACATTTTCAGTTAAATAAGCTCTTGGGTGCTAGCCCAGCAACCATATAGCCAAGTAAATATAATTTCTACAAGAAAATATAGCCTGTCATCTGTAGGTTAACTTTTGGAAGGGGGCTATGCTCACTACTATACCACCAACATGGACTATGGATTAATTTTTGGAATGTGACCCATTTGAAGAAGAGGCCTGAAAAATGCTTTTACTAATGTTTCACTTTGAAATAATTTTAAACTTACAGAAAAGTTACAAAGAATTAGAGTTCTCATTTGCCCTTCATTCAGCTTCTCTAATGATAACATTTTACATAATTACAGTATAATTGTCACAACCAGAAAATGAACACTGACATAATACTGTTGAGCAATCTGCAGACCTTATTCAAATTTCACCAGTTTTCCTGCTAACATTTTATTTCTGTCTCAGGATTTAGTTCAAGATCTCACTGCGTGTAATGTCATTAGTCTCTAATCAGTGTTAATTCCTCAGTCTTTCTTTGTCTTTCATGATCTCGACAAGAGTTCTGGTCAGTTTGTTTTATAGGCTGTTCCTCAATTTGAATTTGTCTGATCTTTTCTCATGATTATACTGGTGTTATACATTTAACAAGAACCCTTTGGAAGTGACATTTTGCTCTTTTCAGTGCAACATATCAGGAGGTATACAATTTCTATGCTTTATTACCAGTGATATTAACCTTGATCATTTGGATAAGGTCATGTCTTCTACAGTTTTCTACGATAAATGTATGATTTTCCCATTTGTAATTAATAAATGCCTTGTGGGACTATGTAATATCAATACTTTGAGGCTATGCAAGTGTACAGTTTATATTATATATTCTCCCATTAATTTTAATTCCATCAGTGGTTCTTGCCTGCAATAATTACTACTCTAGTATTTATCTAATGATCATTTTCATATTTTCCTTGTTTTCTATATACTCATTAACTGAAATTCCAGCTCCCCTTCTCTCTTGTTTATTTATTCATAATTGAACAAATTTTACTCAATTTCAATTTAAAATTAAAGAAACTGTATTATTTATCTATTCAATTATGAATAAAGAACTCAATAGTCTACACAACTATGTTAATGTAGACGTACAGATTTTTAATTTATTCTTTGATACTATTTGGATACTATTTATCCAATAGTATACTTGTTTATTTTTTTGTTCAAGTTGTTCTAGCTTTCGCAATTGGGTGCTCCTGCACGTGGGTTTCTGAATCTTTTCAACATGTCGTTATAATTTTTGAACACTTACTTTCTGGGACCCGATGTTCTATTTCAACCTGCATTTTCCCTTCCTACCCTTGGAGTCAATCATTTCTTCAAAAGCCCGGGTTCCTTTTATTGAAAAATGGTGTTAAGAAACCAAGATATGGGTGCTAGGAGTGTTCGCTGCTACTGACATATCACTGCTTCTAGGTCCTCTCAGCAGACACAGTTAGGAAACATACATGTGTATACTAACCCACTTACACACGTCTCTATTTCTACTTTAATCTACCTGTATGTGAATGAGTCTATGCAGATCCCTCAAATACCAATACCACAGGATTCATTCTACCCTTCTTACTTTCCTCATAAGTATCTGTTTTTCTCTGAAACTGAGAAAATTAGCTCTCATTAGCCACACCATATTTTCTTCTTTGTTCAATCCTTGTGCAGACATAAAGTCATGTCAGAATTGCTAACTCAGGCCCCTGTTTCCAGAAGAAACAAATGTGCTAATCATAGTGCAGTGTGTATTTTTCTCTTTGCATTTAGCCTTACTCTATACAGTCAAAATATTATTTTCCAAAATTACATAGTTTGTTCTTTTCTTCCCTATCCCCTCAGTGTAGTTATGCTATTCATTTGTAAAGCATTTAAGTTCATTTTCCACTGTTCATATTCCATTTTGGGTTCTCCATCTCCAAATTTGATTTATTTATTAGTTATGTGAAACATTAGAGTGTTTCCAAGAGTCAGAGGTTTGTAAAAAGGTCCACTCAAAGAAATGTCTCTTCGTCCTCATCCCCGTTCCTCCCTCTCTCACTGCCCCATTTTATACTCTATTCTCACTTTACTTTCTGTAGGTAACCAATCTCATTATTATCCTCCTTGTAATCTTTTGCAAAATTTAGTAGATTTTTATATATGTGATCAAATTTCTTTATTTGATGCTAAAAGGATACTCTAGGTAACCTTTGCAGTTTACATTTTCCACTTAATAATATACCCTGGAAATAATCTCAAATTAGTTCCTAGATGCCGGAAGCCAGCGTGAGGAATCTCGCCTATGGCAAAGGTCATGAGGAAGGAAGCCAGACATACGCAAAGGCATGATCAGGCTTCAGGGGCTCCCTCTGGGTTTTCCTGAACATCTACCCCCCAAAACGAGAGTCGGCCTGCTTTATTGTACTGTGCTTTCCACTCTTCTGCCATTCTCTGGAAAAAGTTAACTCAGGGCTTCAGTCTCCTGCATATGAAAGGAATGTTTCAGCTCAAACTTGTGAATTGCTTACAGCCCCCCAACCACGAAAGGCACAAAGCTTAAAGCATCTTAAAGACACAGAGCCTTTTCTAAAGAGCTAAAAATTATATTGGTGATGGGTTTTCACTGTTGACTCAATGACTGCTGCCAGGTCTCCATATTCTTTATCTTTTAGGCACCTGGGAGGATATTAATCAATGTAAACTGGATGCAGAAATAGAAATATAGTAGTTTTGATGCTAGCAATACTAGACTTTGGAGTTAATTACTTTTCCCTTTGTTATAAATCACTGTACTCCCTTTTTATTTGTTATAAATTGTTGTATCCTTGCTATGTAAGAATGTAACTTTATTTAGTGCTTTCTGAGACTGGCACCAGACTTTGGGAAGAACAACACAAATAAATCTTCTGGTTGATAAACTCTTATCAGAAAAGGGCCATTAAATGTTAATTGGCCTTCTGGCCAGAAGATGATGTAAATCACCTAAGACTTGTATATACAACTAGGTATGCAGAGAGAAAGCCTGGTCTCAATAAGAGTCAGGGCTGCTGACACTGCACAATTTTGTATTATCCATTGATCTCTATGTAAAATCAAGAGTATATAACGCCTTTCCGAACAATAGAGGTGGGGCCAGTCATTGGAAAGACTGGTTTCCCCTGTGTCTTCTTTCTTTACTCTATTTTCTGGCTGAATTCCCATCTAGGGCGTGGAGGCTCGCCATGTCTACTTACTTGCCCCGTCTTCTAAGATCCATGAGAGTGAGAGCCCAAGGGGGGCACCCTCTGCTATTCAAATGGGTGCCAGTGGCTCAACGTAGATGGTGCAAACTTCTTCTCCTGAAGTTTTACTGGCTTTCCCCGTAAAACCAAGTCATTCAGCATCTTTTCGCCACTAAATTTTCCTACTACACTATTCTTTCCTAATTTCTTTTATATTTCTAAATAAATAAGTTTTTCCTTGCCACGCTATCCCCGCTTGAATTACCCTGGATCCACTGGGGCTGGACCCCAGCACATAGAAAACTTCTTTATTCTTCTTTACTGATGCATTATACTCCATTTGTGGATGTATCATAATTTATTTTACTACTTCCCTACACATGGTTATTTAGGCTGTTCTTAATATTATGTGACTGCAAACAACACTACTGGAGAAGGAAATGGCAACCCACTCCAGTGTTCTTGCCTGGAGAATCCTAGGGATGGCGGAGCCTGGTGGGCTGCCATCTATGGGGTCACACAGAGTCGGACATGACTGAAGTGACTTAGTAGTAGCAAACAATGCTGAAATAATCAATGGCTATGAATTTTCATGTTGCTGGAGGTTTATTTTAGGGTACATTTGTAGACATGGGACTGCTGGATCAAAAGAGTACAAGGGTAGCTTTCTTAGGTATTGTCAAATTCTCCCCCAATAAGGCTGTACCAGTTTGCATTCTCATCAGCTATGTATTATCATACTTATAAATTTTCACCAGCATGATAGGTGAGAAATGATATAAAGATTGTTTTAATTTGAATTTCTTAGAAATATTTTTAATGCGGATGGATAAAGGACAGTGAGGGGAAGCTCAGATGGACAGACAAGACCTTCACAAAAAGATAAAATGGAACTCAGGAATGTCCTAACAAGGGATATATGCATACCTATGGCTGATTCATGTTGAGGTTTGACAGAAAACAGCTAAATTCTATAAAGCAATTATCCTTCAATAAAAAAAAAAAGTAAACAAAAATTAAATAAACAAAAGACTAAAAGTCAGTTACAGAGCCTAGGAAAAGATGATGCTTCTGAAGTATTGGAGAAAGTTACGAAAAGCTGTTTCTGAAGTGTTAAAGAAAGTGAAAAGCACTAATGCAAAGATTGAAGTGACCCAATGGAGATATAAAGGAAACAGAACATTATCTACAGTGCATAAGACAGGCTTAAAAGACTGACTTATTTCTACATGAAAGATAAAAGGCTAAAAATTACGCTCTGAGACTTCCTTGGTGTCCAGTGGTTAAGACTCTGCTTTCCAGGGCAGGAGGTGAGGGTTCAATCCTTGGTCAGGGAAACAACATTCCATAGGCTGTGGGGTACAGCCAAAAATTAAAAAAAAAAACAAAAAAACGTAATACACATTAAAATTTTTTTAATATGCTTAAAGCAGACTTGAAGTCTTAGAAAAAACTGTCTTAACAATAACTGTGATCTAAAAACCAGCAACAAGGGATGTGTAAGCCATGTAGCTCAGCAAGATTAGGAGAGACTGAATACGGATGGTTGGGACAGCAAAAGCAGTCTGGTGACCCACCTAGGCCATGAAGCCCCTGGTAGGGACTCTGATCTACTTAAAGCACCAAGAATGAAGAGCTTATGAAACATTCAGTTTTAAGAAAAGGCAAAAAGGATGGCTTTAGAAATGATCAAACAATGATTATATGAATGATCAAACCATCCAAGTGAGATTTTTATACGTGGGAAAAAAATAACAAAACACCCAAAGAAATCTGTCAAACGTAGAAGAAATCATATTGCAAAATGAGTAACCTGGCCTGTGACAAACAGGCCTCCAGAATGAGGCTGAAGTGATAGTCTTGGTCAGCAGTGTGGAAGCAGTCATTTTAATTTCAGCAAAGTTCTCAATTCTATTTCACAAGCCAAAATTTAGACCAGAGACTAAGGAGGCTTTTTTTTTTTTAACCTAAGAAGTCTTCAGAATTAATTTATATTAAGGTATAAATAACAAGCACATGAAAGTGAAAGAAAGTGAAAGTGAAGTCGCGTCCGATTCTTTGCGACCCCATGGACTGCATGGGATTCTCCAGGCAAGACTACTGGAGTGGGTCACCATTTCCTTCTCCAGGGGATCTTCCGAATTCATAGGTAGCTTAAGAGCTGGACTCTGGGAAGTTAGCACCAATAAGGACGAGTAAGTAGGAGAAAGAAGAAAAATAATTAGGCAGATATTAATATACTGTGTTTCTTTTATGCTCTAAGCATCACTTAGCCCCTGGAGATATAATGGTAAATAAAGGGGAAATCCCTGCCTTTAGCTTGTCTGGGAAGAACAGTGACAGTGTAATGAAATTTTTATAGTAGTACATAAAAAAAAAGTAGTGGACTGAAAATGGGCAGAGACGGGGACAAGTCTCACAGAGGAGGTGACCACTGAATAAGAAAGTCTGTTGGTGGAAAGGGTAGGCATGTGTATTAGAGGACAGTTCAGGCAGAAGGATCAGTACTTACAAAAGGACAGAGGTATGGTGGACCCATAAGAAGTGGTATTTTAAAAGTCATGTTGGACTCCAGTGAGGCAGTTAACATCTCTTTAAAATCATCATATTTGCAAATAACACAAATGCGGACAGAGTATGAGAATGGTGTTTGGAATGACATGACGAAGCTTCCAAAATAACCCTGAAACCTCAGAGAAATGAACTGAAACTCACTGCTCCCTTTTCTTGTGCAAGAAAAGTAGCAGGCATAAACACAAAATGCAGAATGGCAGAAAAGGTTAGGAGCGGCAGAGAAGTCCCACTGAACTATAAAGTGGGGAAGTAACCAGTGGACAGGGCAGTTCATTTCACAAGAGAGATCAGGAACCAAAAAACAAACAGGAGTCAAGCCAGAGAAGCTTTTTGGATTCTAGCATTGGTTCTGCTGTGTAATAAATATTGGATTCCAAGGAAGACCGATCAGGTAAACCTAGGTATCCTCATCTGCCAAAGGGAAAGAATTCCCTCTGTGTGTGTGCTCAGTCATGTCCAACTCTCTGTGATCCCATGGACTGCAGCCCACCAGGCTCCTCTGTCCATGACATTTTTCAGGCAGGAATACTAGAGTGGGTTGCCATTTCCTCCTCCAGGGGATCTTCCTGACCCAGTCACCAAACTCATGTCTCCTATGTCTCCTGCATTGCTGGTGGATTCTTTACCTGCTGAGCCATTGGGGTGGTTCTTAAGCCAGTGATATCTGGAAAGGTTGAAGAGCATTCTAAAAGTCATAAGGTGACCTAAGCTGGAAGTCCTAAGGCAAGGTGTCCTATATTGAACCTGAACTGAAGGCTGGGAGGTGATCTCCAAACTGCTTTCTACCACCCACGTGATAGATGATTATAAGGAAAACAATCAGCTGCTCTCTATTTCTGGGAAAATGAGAACAAGAAGAAAAAGAACAAAAGAAAATGGGATCAAATTGCAGTGTGAAGACTGTTAAATAATGGAATGAATTTGTCCTGGAACTTATGGGTATGCCTTTTGGGAAAGTCTTTAGAAAAAATATGTCTGTCCAAGATGGTTCTGGGCAGGGTCACCAGCTGTGGCTGCAAGCGGTTGGATGAGCCAGATGTCATTCCAGTGCCCTTCCTATCTCTGGTTTCTGCAGTTGTATAATCATGTGCATCAGTGGAGTAATACCTAATTACCCCATTTATACACTTTATGTGTCTATTAATATGGACAACAGTTTCCTTTCAATTTTACTAGTAAAGTTTTGAATACAAATGTGACTCGGCCTCTCCCCATTACAGCTCTGCATTCGGAGCTAATTGCCTCACAGAACACTTAAGGAGTCATTTATCATTATGATGGTGAGCAAAGGGAAGGCAGATGGCAGAGTCACGTTATTGATTTGATGATCCTTCCCTGCTCCTTGAATAAATGGAACTGAATGTTTGGTCATTGTATCCAGACTTTTAGAGCCTTCAAGGTTGAGTTCAAATTATGTCAGACAGAAGGTTCATGGGGCAAAAATCCATTTATTCCTCCAAGACTTCTAAACGATGATCCCAGGGACCATGTAGAACTCCTCAAACCACCTCCTGGGAGCCTGGTGGACTAATTTAGCCTTCTAGGTCTTAAGGAAAAGGATGAGCTCTCTCTTAAGTTTTGTTGGTGCTTTAGCTGAACTTGCTGCCCATCAGTTAGGGATGTTGGCCCAATTCAGATGGGCTCTGCTAATTTGCAAATAAGGTGGGGGTAGGATGAACTGGGAGACTTGGATATGCACACTGCTACATATAAAACAGATAACACTAATGAGAACCTATTTTATAGTGCAGGGAACTCGGTGTTTTGTGGTGACCTAAATTGGAAGGAAATTCAAAATAGAGGGGATATTCCCTCTGATGTACAGCAGAAACTAACATAATCTTGTAAAGTTACTCTATTCCAATAAAAAATAATTAAAAAAACTACCCTTATGGCAGAAAGTGAAGAGGAACTAAAAAGCCTCCTGATGAAAGTGAAAGAGGAGAGTGAAAAAGTTGGCTTAAAGCTCAACATTCAGAAAACTAAGGTCATGGCCTCCGGTCCCATCACTTCATGGGAAATAGATGGGGAAACAGTGGAAACAGTGGCTAACTTTATTTTGGGGGCTCCAAAATCACTGCAGATAGTGATTTCAGCCATGAAATTAAAAGACACTTACTCCTTGGAAGGAAAGTTATGACCAACCTAGATAGCATATTCAAAAGCAGAGATATTACTTTGCCAACAAAGGTCCGTCTAGTCAAGGCTATGGTTTTTCCAGTGGTCATGTATGGATGTGAGTTGGACTGTGCAGAAAGCTGAGCACCAAAGAATTGATGCTTTTGAACTGTGGTGTTGGAGAAGACTCTTGAGAGTCCCTTGGACTGCAAGGAGATCCAACCAGTCCATTCTAAAGGAGATCAGTCCTGGGTGTTCATTGGAAGGACTGATGCTAAAGCTGAAACTCCAGTACTTTGGCCACCTGATACAAAGAGCTGACTCACTGGAAAAGATTCTGACGCTGGGAGGGATTGGGGGCAGGAGGAGAAGGGGACCACGGAGGATGAGATGGCTGGATGGCATCACTGACTCAATGGACATGAGTTTGAGTGAACTCTGGGAGTTGGTGATGGACAGGGAGGCCTGGTGTGCTGCGTTTCATAGGGTCTCAAAGAGTCGAACATGACTGAGCGACTGAACTGAACTGAACTGAAAGTGAATGAAAGAAGGTAAATCGTTCACTTTTCAGAAGGCTATTAACTCTTTCCCCAAGAGCCCTTAGAGACAGATGCTCTGGTGTTTTAAGGCATTAATTAATCAACATTTACCTTTTTAGAATCACATTACTACTACTGCTGACTGTTCCTCCACCATTCATTAAAAACTAAGGCATAGCAAACTCACAAATACCTTTGGTAGATAGTAAAAGGTAGGATCTGGGACTAAATCAGCTAACAATATAACACAGAATTTTGATGAAAACTTGAGTGTACTCCCACTGGATTTATTAAGGGAGCACTGGTCCTCTGAAGTGGTCCTAAGAAAAACATTTACATGAGAAGATAGAATTTCCAGGACCTTTGAGCCACGTTTTCTTAGCATATTGTCAGTTTGCTGGTAAGGAGACATATTTCCTCAAGTTACTTAATTCTCCTTTTGGATCTAGGGAGTTCCTTTCTGTATGCCTTCTGGTAAGAAGTGTATTTTTTTTTCCAGGTTATATTTTTCAACCTGGCTTAATGAACAGGAGGAAGAGCAAAGTCCCTTCCTGCATGAGGGATGCAGAAACTCTGGTTGTAGTTCCTGTTCAATTCTTGCCCCAAATTGGGACAATTCTTGCTCCAAATCTGGCTCTCCAAGTTTCCTCTGCAAAATGTGGGATAGAACTAAGTGATTTCTAAGGCTATTTCCAAAGTTCCAAAAATTCTAAAATTCTCTGATACTCAGGCCACCCATCTATCCTTGTTAAATGCAGGAAGTAGCCTTCTGCTAAATTCGCCTAAACCTATGTAATGCAGGACTATTTAATTCAAAATCAGCTAAAAGTAAAATGTCTTATTATTGGCAGTTTTTATATGCACCATGGTGCTAGCTATCAAAAGAAACACCTACAGGGCCAGGGGTACTGATTAAGCTCTTGCAGTTTATTCGTGCCCACAAAATTCTTATTTTGTTTTTTTTTGCTTCAAAGGCAGCTTGCCTATTCCAAACAAATCTTGATTTTCCCCTTTGATTTTGTAAGTTGATTTGCTGAGTTGATATTTTTCCTATTTTTCTCTTTGACCACAGTAATTATTTACCAGTCATTTCTAGAAATACCTGAAAGGGGTGGCACGTGGGAAGAAAAAGAAAAAGAGAGAAATGTGTTGACGATGCTTTCAGTGCTGATGGTCTCATTTTTCATGTCCATAAATTCTGACTTTTATGTGAGTTTGTTTCTAATTACTCTATCTTGAAAGTCTTTGAATCAGTTAATGTTTAGGATGCGTCACTCACTTCTACAGTATGTTTAATTAACCATGTTCACTATTTTTCAAGTTTGTTGTCCTTATTTTCTTCTTTGTTTCACTTATACATTATCAACTTATCTCAACTGACAATAGTACAAAAATAAACTCTAATATCTCAAATAGGAGAACGAAGGAGATGTCATTTCACAGTGACCCTGGTCAGTAAAAGAAAAAGCTTGCCAGCTTGTACTATCCTAAAAAGCACATGGCTAACCCCCAAATCCCCCACCCCCACCCCCTGTACCAAACCCGCCCGCGCCCCACAAAAAAAAAAGATTTGGAAAGAGCACAATGGTGTGAAATTTTCTGGTTTAAAATTCTGGCTCCATCTCTTAATTACTATGTAGGTAAGTAACACGGTTTTCCTGAAGGCTCAGGAGGTAAAGAATTCTGCAATGCAGGAGGCACAGGAGACACAGATTCGATTCCTGGGTCGGGAAGATCCCCTGGAGGAGTGCACGGCAACCCACTCCAGCATTCTTGCCTGGAGAATCCCATGGACGGAGGAACCCGGCAGACTACAGTCCAAAGGGTCTCAAAGAGTCAGACAGGGCTGAGTGACTAAGCACGAGTGCACGCACACAGGCAAAAAGCCCCATGAATTAATTTCCTCGTCTGTGAAATGAAAGCAATAATATATATATATTATAGGGGCGATGCCAATTCAACAAACATAAAGAACACAGAGTAAATTGGGCTAATGGTGTGGGTTAATGGCAACAGCTATACCAGACACTGATACTTTTTATTTGCCAGATATATTTTGTGAGGTTATTTGTCCTGTGTATAAGTAATATGTGGACATTTATTTCACAAGGTTCAGTATATATATTTTTGGTCATAAAGGATGGAACTGAGTTGTGCTCTTTTAAACGTAAATAAAATGGTTTTGCAAAAATTATTATCCAAGAAAGAAATCAAAGTCCAAATTACAAAAATAAAACAACTTTATGATAGGTTTAGTACATGTTACATTGAAAATACAATGTTTTATTACTTTGTGTCATCTTTCACTAATATTCTGATTTTTTTTTTGAACCTTAAATCTGAACAAGTAAGTTTTATAGATATTTTTTAATCAAAGGTACAGTGTTGGGCTTGATTTTAGTCCCTAAGAATGTAGCTTGACTCCTGCATGAATCATAAAAACATAAGGTCCATTCTATCAAAGATTATGGGCCTACAATTATACTCTAATTAAAAATAAAAATAATTAAAAAATGATTTGGAGCCTGAAGTGAAATTTTACCTAGTAAAGTTTACAGTTTTGTAGTATATATCTACATATTTTATACATATGTTTTGGTAAAGAAGTTCTACCATTTAAGGATAATCAATTTCATTCATTGATTTAACACCTATCAAGCAACTCCTAAGTACAAAGAATTTGTTAGCTACAAGGGATCCAAAGATAAACTGAGATACAACCACTGCCCTCAGAGAGCTTAATACCTAGGAGGAAAGTTTAAACAAAAGGACACAGTGACTTTGACACATGTCGTAAAGCAGTAAACAAACGACCCAGCAAACTGTATAGGACTTCATGAACACAGGGTCACGTTTGTATGGAGGAAATGGAAGAGGCTCCATGGAAGAAGTGGCATTTGAACTGGGCTTTGAACAAGGGCAGCTGAGAGGGAGAGGGCATTTCAGAACAAGGGACAACAGTGAGCATGACAGATGATGACAGACACACACTCATGAAATCACAGGAAGAAATACACAGGTGGAATCCCAATCATAAAGACCTTCTACCCGGTCATCGTTCTTATCTCCTAGATGAGGAAACAGGGCTCAGGAGGTTAAACTCACTGCACATGGGCCCCCAGCTAGCCAGAGGTGCTGTGCTGGTGGGCACTGGCAAGGACTCCCTGCCTGCCAACCCTGCAAGAAGGCTGGACAGAGGCCAAGGAGGCCCTTACATCCCAGAGTGAATGTCTGGACTCACTCCAACAGGCAATGAACAGTTAGCAAAGGTCTATGAGAAAGGGAGTGAGAGAACTGTGCCTTCCTTTGGCGGAAGTCCAGATGAGAGGCAAAGAGGGCCCGAGCAAAACATGGAGGGAGTGAAAACGGCAGAAGGAAGTCTGCTCTGTCTGCCTCAGGGGTAAAACCTAAAGAGCTTCGTGGCTACACGGATGTCGAAGGGGACAAAGAGAAGGAAGAAAGCTAACTCCAAAGTTTCAAACTTGAGCCACTGGGAAATGGACTTTACAAAAACAGGAAACTCAGGGGGACTCCCCTGCTGGTCTGTTGGCTAAGACACCATGCTCCCAACGCAGGCGACCCGGGTTCGATCCTAGGTCAGGGAACTAGATTTCACACAGCACAACAGAAGATTCTGCATATCCCTAGCACAACCAGAATAATGAAATTAATTAAAAAAGAACAACAGTAAATTCAGAGGAGGGGAGTAGGGGCAATAATGGGAGAGAGGGAAGGAAGAGTGACTTTACACTAAAACTGGAGAAAATCCAGTGATGGCTGAAGATCCATGGAGCTGGGAGTTAGCATCTCAGAAGTTCCTGCAATGAGCAAAGAGAGCATCATCCTAAAGGGAGAGGGTGGAGAGGGATGAGAAATTGGCTTGGGACCAATCCTTAGGGAATGCCCACCTATGCTTAGAGTGCTGGGGAAGTAGGCAATGGACACATGCGAGGTGCTCTACATCCATTATGTCTAAGTAAATTCTCAGTAGGCACCTGTGATAGATCGAGGCAAAGAACACCAGAGAGAGTTTCCACAAGTTGGAGAGGCGAGATGGGGAATATTCAACAGTCAAACACCACAGAGACACAATGATAAGTAAGAACTGAGGAAACGGTATTTTAATGACTTAATTTTAATTTAACTGACAAAACGGTATTGTATGTTTACCATTTTGCTACTACTGCTGAAAGATATTCAAGCTTAGCAATTGTATGTAAGTTTTATTTCACCTCTTTCTCATAACATTGTCTATTCTTCATTCACAAAACTTAACCTGTTTCACAATTACAGGTTTATTTGCATGGTTATTTGTTTCTGTGCATCTCCACACAGACACTAACATCTATGGGGGCAGGGACTCTGTTTTGTTCACTACCATATAATACACTGCTTGACCTGTAGCAGGTATTTTTACATGTTTTTTAATAAATAAATGTAACAAATGAAGATGCATAATAACCATATTTTGGAAAGAAGATAAATTCAGTTTCTCCTGTAGATTTTGTTTACTTTGAATATCAGTTTTTTTGACACAAAGTCTTATTATTCACAACAGTCCCAGACATTTGTTCTTATCTCCGTTGCACCCTGGGCTCTCTTTCCTCTTTGTAGTTCATTTTGCCATGAGTGCCCACTGTTTCTTCCTTCTTTATGAAGACCCATATGCTGGATGTGGCACTAGTGGTAAAGGATCCTCCTGCCAATGCAAGAGATGCCAGAGATGTGGGTTTGATCCCTGGGTCAGGAAGATCCCTGAGTAGGAAATGGCAACTCACTCTGGTATTCTTGCCTGGAAGATTCAATGAGGACCCCGGAGGGCTAGCCTGATGGGGTGACAGAGAGTTGGACACGACTGATCACGCACGCACACTGCATATGCTGGATGTAAACAATGTCTGAACTTGAGGTTAAAAGGTAACCTACGTGACAGATTGTTCTAATAAGTTGTGACACAATTCAGTGGTTTTATTTCTTATTCCAGCTACCTCAAACAAAAAAGAGTGCTACGGTCGGATCAACAGGTGTGTTTCTGTAATTTGAAGATACTGTGGCAGAGTTATGGAAGGAAAATAGAGAGTCCCTAAGGGACAGGGAAACTGTAGAAGCTTCTGGAAAATGTAAATTAGTTTAAAAAAAGGATTTCAGAAGCCTGTGTGCTGCACTGAGAGTCGGCAGACCTGGAGTCTATTTCCAATCCACCTCAGACCCTCAGTCTCTGACTGGTGCTATGAGATTTCTTTACTCACTGAAGTAGGGCAACATGAACGATCTGTCTTATCCAAACATGCTGGGGAGACTGGGAACTAGACTTTTAAGTAAAATTATTTAGGACAGCAACATGAACAATCTGACTTATCCAAACATACTGGGAAGACTGGGACTTCCAGTCCCAGACTTTTAAAGTAAAATTATTCAAGAACTTTTAAAACTTTTTAATTGGAGAATACTTTACAATATTGTGTTGGTTTCTGCCATACATCCACATGGATCAGTCATAGGTAAACATATGTTTCCTCCCTCTTGAACCTCCCTCCCACCTCATCCCACTCCTCTAGGTTGTCACAGAGCACCAGATTTGAGCTCCACTACTCTAGTGGCTCAGCTGGTAAAGAATCTGCCTGCAATGTGGGAGACCTGGGTTTGATTCCTGGGTTGGGAAGATCCACTAGAGAAAGGAAAGGCTATCCATACCAGTATTCTGGCCTGGAGAACTCTAAGGACTGTATAGTCCATGGGGTCACAAAGAGCTGGACTAACTGAGCGACCATCTAGTCAAGTCTATGGTTTTTCCCGTGGTCATGTATGGATGTGAGAGCTGGACTGTGAAGAAGGCTGAGCGCCGAAGAATTGATGCTTTTGAACTGTGGTGTTGGAGAAGACTCTTGAGAGTCTCTCGGACTGCAAGATCCAACCAGTCCATTCTAAAGGAGATCAGTCCTGGGTGTTCATTGGAAGGACTGATGTTGAAGCTGAAACTCCAATACTTTGGCCACCTGATGCAAAGAGTTGACTCACTGGAAAAGACTCTGATGTTGGGAGGGATTGGGGGCAGGAGGAGAAGGAGACGACAGAGGATGAGATGGCTGGATGGCATCACCAACTGATGGACATGAGTTTGAGTAAACTCCGGGAGTTGGTGATGGACAGGGAGGCCTCGTGTGCTGCGATTCATGGGGTCACAAAGAGTCAGATACGACTGAGCGATTGAACTGAACTGAACTGAGTGACCTTCACTATTATTCTTGCTTGGAGAATGCCATGGACAGAGGAGCCTGGAGGGCTAGTCCATGGGGTTGCAAAGAGCCGAAGATGACTGAAACGACTAACAGTTTCACTTCACAATGTGTATGTTATTTTTTAGTTCAATGATTGGTGCTACTTTTTTCCCTAACACGTTATATATGGAATATAGTTCCTTAACTGATCTTGAGCAGCTGGAAAGGCAAGTTAAGCTACTCCTCAGAAACAATTTATTGCTCTTCTTACCCCAAACTTGGCATGATTTAGCATAATGGATAGTAGAACTGTACAACAGGAGTGGAATGAAACCCATCCTAGGAATCAAGCCCAATCTAGTCATTTCATACACGTAAAAATACAACCCAGAAATGAAAAGACTTGGCCACCCAGTTAGCTGGTGGCAGAGCTGGATCTGGACTTTGGGTGGGACTTGTGACTCCAAGTCCATTAACTCACACATATGAGCCAAAGTTGTGGTCCTAACACTGCAGGCCCCATGCTGTTACTACAAAATGGAGTCATATTTTCATTAGCAGATATGTCACGGCATGCACATATTTGCATTCTATCAAATTCCTACAGTTACATCACCAGGAAGGAGAAATCTACCTTTCTTGTGCCTTAAACCCAATGCTTAGCAGAACCCTCCAGGTCCTTCCTCCTTCATCTGGATATAAAGCTTTTTCCAGAAGAGCAATTGAGAATCCCACTGTATCTTTATCCAGAGAAACACAGTGATAAGGTAGGGTCTTGCCTGCTGAAGATCTAGGTGGCCTTGAATTTGACTTCAGGTTTACTCACTCACTGGCAGTATTGGCCCTTGGGTGAGTCATTTAATCTCTCTTGAGTTTAAGGATATGTATTTTTTTAATTTGTAAAAGTGGGATAATAATAGCTACTTTTCAGGTTCATTAAGAGGATTAAATGAATTAGTGTATATAAAGAACCTGCTTCAGTGCTCTCTTCCCTCTTGTTCTGCTTTTTGTTATCCTTTCTTTTCATTTGATCAAACCAACGTTCTCTTCTTGTCATTTTAAACATTGTACAATATTCTAGATTTTTCAAAATAATCTGCTCAGCCTGCCAAAACTTCAAAGCCTAAAGGGAAAAGAATTTCAAAACCTTAGAACTTCCACTAGCTTTCATTTTGTTTCTTTTGCCAAACATGAAGCCAGATCAGGGCAAAATTCTACATTTTAAGTTAAGCACCTAACTTCTTTCAGGCAGTGGACATTTGGGCCACTAGAGTTTTGATCCAGTGATAAAAGTTAATCTGCTTCATATTAGTAAGAATCCATAAACTATGAAATGCATCATCCTCCATCACAAAGTGACAGCAATCATGATCGTTTTCAATTTATCCTTTTGAAGAGCTCTATTTACTTTGTCCACATTTCATCCTAATGTGACTCAAAAATGCGTGGGGACCTTGCTCTCCAAGGTGATGGGTGATATGCTTGGTTGTTCAGTGCTCTGCAGCAGGGTTACTTGATATGCCCTGCTTTCATGGGGACGTCAGCTTTTCAACCACTCTGAGGTCAAGAGAAAGTGGCTGTGTACATATGTCCACAGCAGAAATCCTGCTTTAGCCCAAGAGATCTGGCATGGTTGGCAGTGGTGGTTCACAGGAAATACAAGGATGAAGCAGTAGGTTTACAGAGAAAGGGAGCAGGGAACCTAATTAGCCCAGCACCTGGAGTGCCAAAAGCCTATTTAGTATTTTTTGCTTTTCTTCTTCTAAGCTACTTAGAGGGAGAATTGCTCATAAACATCTACATGCATTATATGGGGAAAAAAAAATACTACTGAATGGAGTAATCTAAAGGATGAATCTGCAGTTTCTCTCTGACCTCTGCTAAGATGAGCCATAGAAGGGACTCCATGCATTTTAGACAGACGCTAAAAGGGCCATGTTTAATATTACTTGCTAAATAATACTGGAGTATCTGCTGGTAGAAAGAGCATAAAGTCCGAAGGTAAGGCCATGCTTTGAATTAAAAACAACAACAACAACAACACTAGTTGCTACTTAAAAGAGACAGCCAGAACTAACCCTTGCTTTTTTCCAAATCACTTATTTGTTAGTGCTGACATGTAGGCTCTGAGAGAAAGCCACCATGCTCACAGGATGCTTCCGCCTTCTCCATATCCTCAAACTCATCCTTCTCTTAAATGCTTTTATTCGTGGTAATGAAGAGTGCATGATGAAAAGCATCATTTGACATTTAGGAAGCTATGTTTCAGAAAAGGGCCTGATTAAAAAATTAGAAACTGTACAAAGTACTGCAAGAGGACTTTTAATCTAATAATTAATGTTTATTCATCACTGAATAGATACGTTCACATTAGGAGACACAAACAGCCCAAGAGCCAAGAGAAGACTCTGGGAAGCCTGTCCTTTACACAGTGGGAATGGGGTTTGTCCATGATGCTCCTCCTCCACTTTCTTCTTAACTCCCTCTCACCTCTAACCTTGCACCAAATGCTGGAGGAGGATCTTCAGAACATAAGGCTCCTGGTGGTACAATTAGCGAATCAATGAATGGATTCTAGTCCAATTGCTCATTTTATTATTGCTCACTTAGTCTCATTGATAGAAGTGGTTGCTCAAGGTCATGTTTCCCAGGTCTCCTATCATTATCATCAAAAATATTTATGAACTGCTTTCTATACACTGTGATAAGCAGAGGCACACATCTTTATCTTCCTGTCAAGATATGAGATGAACTGAACATTAGCAATGAGATAACCAATGTCAACATTTCCCTCTGAAGAGCCAGTATGGTGCCCAAACTATCAATGGAATGCATTTCCTCTTAAGTACTGGATGATACTATGATAAGTTTTCATTGATGAGGTACACACCAAATTATCTTGGTGAAAAGGGAAAAAAATAAGTCATTTAGTTTGCACACTGGTGTCAACATTTGCCTTGATTAGAGAAAACACATGTGTGAACATAGGAAAATTTCTATTGGCATTGTCTTTTTACCCCTAGAAAGCCAAGAGTTTTTCTTAAAAACATATTGTTTCCCACATCTTACCATAAAAATTTCAAACACACAGAGAAGCAGAAAGAATTTTACAATGGACTCCAGGATTCATATCACCTCGATTCTACAATGAACATTTCTTTACTTGCTTTATATCTTCCATCTGCTCATCCTACTATCGACCCATTAGTAATATTATGTCTTTTATGTATTTCAAAATAGACTGCAGACAGAAGACAATATTTTATTTTGAAGGAGTAGAATCAATGAGTTTTCCTACTTTTATAGAATTGGCTAAAAAAATTATCATTTTTTTTTCAAGGAAGAACAAACTCATCCTGAATTGTGCACACAAATATTCAACACAGTTCAATGTATAGTCACCGTAAACAGTGTGGTAAATTAACTCAAGGTTTTGTTTACTTTTATTAACCCTGTAGATGTCTTCAGTACGCCTCCAAACGTTTGGCTTTGTGAAGACATGGGCTGTAGATTACAGAAAATAAGCTCTCTCCTATAGATCATAGGAGAAAATTATCTGGAATGTTAGTAATAAATATTTTTGTTGGTGTTTGGCTCTGTACTCTTAATACTTTCTAATTATTCCTTGAGTATAGGAATACAGAGATTTATATACACAAATTCTTTTCATTTCTAAAGTGAGTTTTATGATATCTATAGCTCATGCTTGTCATAAGGATCAACCATGAAAAATAGGAAAACACTTTGTAAGGAGTAAAGCACTATATGCATCTAATATAGCATTACCATTAGTAATTGCAATGCATCTGCAATAAAAACACAGCTGAGGTAATGGTCCCCACTGCTGTTTGGTTTTTAGATCAGTCAAATAGATTTCAAAGGTTAAAGGGACAGAGTATTGGCAGTTGCCTTCACTCTGCCTGTCAGTACGTCATCTTGTCAAGGATCTAGAAGAATCTTGGTGTATATCGCATAGACTTGTTTTCATTAGTGGAGTGTTTGTTTTGGACATCATCCCATCCTTGAAACAATACTTCCATTAGCTGGGCACAGTACCTATAATTATCCATCTTATCTGACCAGCGCCTAGCTATTCTATTCACTGCATCCCCTTTACCGTGGTGGTTCTGAAAGGATAAAGGGGAGACACTCAACTCAACATACAAGAAGGTTCACTTCATTGAATAAAACAACTACAAATGAACTGTGGGTAGAAATTCCTACAACAAGATATCATCAGGTATCATAACTGACAAGTTTGGAGGTGATGGAGATCTTCTGTTGCCATATGGAAAAAAATTATACTACATGAATATCTTAAAATGTATAAGCTATAAAGTAGGGTAGCTTCCATTTTTGTATCTTGTTGGGCACAAGTCGAGAAAGTAAGGAGCAAGGTCAGAGCTAACTAGGGGATTAAGGAAAGAAAAATAAGCAGGGAGATGAGTTCATCATCAATTTCCATTACTGAGAACCTGCCCACATGTCTTATGCTTTTATTTTACCCTTAAGGGGAATTGAAGAGAAAGATAGATTTGAAATCACCCTTACCCTTTAAAAGCTTCCATTTCACTAAGAGTTGTTTAGAGAAAACAATTGGGAGAAAGAACAATTAGAAACTGTGATCAGAAAGAAGAGGATATGTACAAAGAGAAACAGACACACTTTCTGATTTAGTAACAAGTCAGACTCAACAGTGGGCATATTTACAATTACAGACAATGGTCAAACCAATGAGAAGATCTCTAAGAGGATACGTGGAGTTACTTCAATTTTAAAATATGCTTTTTATGCAGGAAAATGAATATCAGAGGAAAAGGCAGGCTGTGCTCAACTAAAGGAGAGGGTCCTCAGGTCTATGAACCGCACCTGGCTGGTGCTGACAGCAAGAACATATCTCAAGTGTTCCAGGATGGATGCATCAAGCTCTTACCCTCTGATGCCTCAAAACATTCCAAACATGCAAGTGAGTTCCTTAACTAGATTCCACATTTATGAAGCAAGCTTCTAATCGCATTTATAATTTGGCAACCTATATGACACGCACACTGGGAGAAAAGTAGCTGCCCCAAAGGGTCAAGAACTTGCTTACCCTGCTAGTGAAAGTACTCATTGTAATTGCAATGATTAATCGAAGTGTGTGTGTATACGCATACATACGTGTGTATATTACATACAAATACACATACACTCAACATGCATTTCTAAGAGAAACACTGGCAAATCTGAATTTATAGCAAGGCAGATAGCTAGATATTTGGATAGAAGTTGTATTCTAATAAAATTTAACCATCATTTGAATTAGAACTTTGCAAATATCTTTATTATGCTATCTGGTAGTACTGTTTACTTCTTCTGTTCTGTCTACGTTGTTTTGCGTAACTGCTGATGGTGCCTCATTCATCTTACCCGACTGCCCAGGGGAGGGGCACCTGATGGCCCTCGTGGTAGACGAAGAAACACGGTCAGAACTGCGGCTCTGTTCCCAGCACAGGGTTCAATGGCTATTGGTTTGGGTGCTCCCTGAAAAGAAAATCCATTCTAAATTTGCATTGTTTACACAATACTGTTACTCTACTTTTCTCTTATGCTTCAGGCAGCTAAAATGTACATTCTTAGCAGTTGAAGAGACACCACCATTCGATTTTTAATAGTTCAATTGACTATTTTATTGTAGTACTATTTTTTTTTTTTTGATAGTGGTGGTCATTTACATTTAGAAAAACATTTTTCTTGGGACATGTTAGCATGTGTTTTTGCAATTTTTGAAAAGTACTCATTGCTTTGCTCTATTTTCATCTTTTTTCCTCTAACAGAGTTTATATTTTAGTGAAGTGAGGTTTATAGAAAATTAAGAGGAAGCTATAGATATTTTCTATCTATATTATTTATTATTTATATATATCTATATTATTTAACTTATATGCAGATATATATATATATTTCATGAGAAATGCTGGGCTGGAGGAAGCACAAGCTGGAATCAAGATTGCTGAGAGAAATATCAATAATGTCAGATATGCAGATGACACCACCCTCATGACAGAAAGTGAAGAACTAAAGGGCCTCTTGATGAAAGTGAAAGAGGAGAGTGAAAAAGTTGGCTTAAAGCTCAACACTCCGAAAACTAAGATCATGGTATCTGGTCCCATCACTTCATGGCAAGTAGATGGGGAAACAGTGGAAACAGTGGCTGAACTTTCTTTTTCTGGGCTCCAAAATCACTGCAGATGGTGACTGCAGCCATGAAATTAAAAGACACTTACTCCTTGGAAGCAAAGTTATGACCAACCTAGACAGTATATTAAAAGCAGAGACATTACTTTGCCAGCAAAGGTCTGTCTAGTCAAGGCTGTGGTTTTTCTAGTAGTCATGTATGGATGTGAGAGTTGGACTATAATGAAAGCTGAGTGCTGAAGAACTGATGCTTTTGAACTGTGGTGTTGGAGAAGACTCTTGAGAGTCCCTTGGACTGCAAGGAGATCCAACCAGTCCATCCTAAAGGAGATCAGTCCTGGGTGTTTATTGGAGGGAATGATGTTGAAGCTGAAAGTCCAATACTTTGTCCACCGCATGTGGAGAGCTGACTCATTTGAAAAGACCCTGATGCTGGGAAAGATTGAGGGCAGGAGAAGAAGGGGATGACAGAGGATGAGGTGGTTGGATGGCATCACCGACACAATGGACATGGGTTTGGGTGGACTCCGGGAGCTGGTGATGGACAGGGAGGCCTGGCGTGCTGCGGTTCATGTGGTTGCAAAGAGTCAGACACGACTGAGCAACTGAACTGAACAGAACTGATATTTTCCATAAACCCACTGCCCCCAAGCACAGCCTCCCTGATTATTAACATCCCCACTAGAGTAGCACATTTGTAAAAACTGATGAACCTAGAATGACACATCTCTAGCAACCAGAGTCCACAGTTTACATTAGAGTTCACTCTTGGTGTTGTATATTCCATGGGCTTGGACAGACATACAATGACATGTATTCATCACTACAGTATCATATAGAATAGTTTTGTGTGCTCAGTTGCTTCAGTCTTGTCCGACTCTTTGCGATCCCATGGACTGTAGCCCGTTAGACTCCTCTGTCTGTGGAATTCATCAGGTAAGAATACTTGCTTGAGTGGGGTGCCATGCCCTCCTCCAGGGGATCTTCCCAAACCAGGGATCAAACCTGTGTCTCCTGCACTGCAGGCAGATTCTTTACCGCTGAGCCACGAGGGAAGCCCATAGAGTAGTTTAACTGCCCTTAAAATCCTTTGTGCTCCCACTGTAACTCCAGGAAATTACTAATCTTTTATTGTCTCCATAGGTTTGCCTTTTCCAAAATGTCATATCACATAGTTGAAATCATACAGTATTTAGCTGTTTCATATTGACTTATTTCACTTAAAAATACACATTTAATGTTTGTGTCTTTTCAATGTTTAGTGTTTCATAATATCCCATTGTCTTGATGTATTACACTGTATTTATCTATTCAGCTACTGAAGGACATCTCGATTGCTTCCAAACTTTGGCAATGATGAATAAAGCTGCCCAAAACATCCATGAACAAGCTTTTGTGTGGACATAAATTCTCAACTCCTGTGGATAAATATTAAGGAGTATGATGACTGGATCACACAGTACCTTGTGTCATTTAACACTAAATCCTGTCACACTGTAGAGGTCAACAGGCTGACATCTAAATAAATAAATGCCTTTCAATATATTTGATATTTGATATGTAGTCTGTGAGTTGTGTAACTTCTGTTGCTTTTTCACAATTGCTTCTTCTCACCAATGATAAAACAGTTTATCTAATCAAATTACACAATCCAAAATATTATATCTTTAAAAATATTTTCCCAGTCTTATTGAGACATAATTGACATAGAGCAAGACACATCTTTAATATCATTTCAGTGAAATACATATGTAATAATCACTCATCAATATATTTTTTAATTAATTAATTAACTGTAATTTGGGCTACCCTGGGTCTTCACTGCTGCTCGTGGGCTTCCTCTAGTTGTGGCAAGTAGGGGCTACTGTAGTTGTAATGTGAGGGCTTCTCATTGCAGAGCACCGGCTTTAGGGCACTGGCTTAGGGTTGCCCCACGGTAAGTGGAATCTTCCTGGGGATGGAATTCATGTCCCCTGCATTGGCAGGTGGATTGTAAACCACCAGACCACCAGGGAGGTCCCCACCAATGCATTTGTATTAAATAATATAACTTTCAATTCAGTTCAGTCGCTCAATCTTTGCAACCCCATGGACTGCAACATGCCAGGCCTCCTTGTCCATCACCAACTCCTGGAGTTTACTCAAACTCATGTCCATTAAGTCAGTGATGCCAACCAACCATCTCATGCTCTGTCGTCCCCTTCTCCTCTTGCCTTCAAGGTCTTTCCCAGCATCAAGGTCTTTCCCAATGAGTCAGTTCTTCATATCAGGAGGCCAAAGTATTGGAGTTTCAGCTTCAGCATCAGTCCTTCCAATGAATATTCAGGAAAGATTTCCTTTAGGATGGACTGGTTGGATTTTGTTGCAGTCCAAGGGACTCTCAAGAGTCTTCTCCAACATCAAAGTTCAAAAGCATCAATTCTTTGGCGCTCAGCTTTCTTTATAGTCCAACTCTCACATCCGTACATGACTACTAGAAAAACCATAGCTTTGACTAGATGGACCTTTTGGCAAAGTAATGTCTCTGCTTTTTAATATGCTGTAACTTTAGATATAAAATAAATGAACACATGAAAATGATTACATGTGACGCCAGTACTCTATTAAGTACTTACTATGGATTAGGTGTTCGAAGTACTCTATATATATTAATTTATTTAAATCTTACAACTGGATAAGATAAGAACACTGAAGTAAGATATTTAAAAAACTTGCTTAAATTTACACAACCAGAAAGTAGCAGGGCTGAGATTTAAACACAGGTAGGCTGTCTCCTGAGTCGATGTTCTTAGCAACACAATGCAGTTCATCATATTATGAATGTGGGAAAATTCATGCACCTCCCCCACCACATAAACACGTGTAAGTGCACATGTGTGAAGACATACAATCCATGCACACACATGTGAACAAAAGCACATACAGAATTTAAGTTTAAATACAATGCCACCTTTGAAACAACAGGAATGTCATTTTACCTGAGGAATGCTGATTGTGGCTATTTCCCTCAAAAAGTGCAGGTGGGACATGCTTGACTTATCAAAAAAACATGTACAAATAAAGGCAAAATTAAATAGGAGAAAAAGTACCACTACTTTAATTTTTAGAATAAATGATTTGTTTAGTCTTAGCTATTTCATTTTAAAAGTGCAGGTAAGACATGGTTGACTTATCAAAGTAATATCTATACATAAAGGCAAAATTAAATAGAAGAAAAAATACCACTGCTTTAGTTTTTAGCACAAATACCTTGTTTGGTCTTTTATTTTAAACTGATATTTGAATTGCTCAGAAGAAACACAGACATATGTATTCATCCACCTAGAATATTTTAGAATACTGCCAGTTCCAGAAAGTTTAACGAGGCATTAAAGATAAAATATGTCCCTTTTCATGTAAAACTTAGACTGAAATTTCTGGTGACAACGGTTTTATGTGGTTATAAAGGATTTCCCCTTTATAGTGATATAAATCTCATGTTTTAAAATTATCCTCATACAGATATATTTTGGGAATTTTCGATATAAAGGTGAAAGTGGCCATGGTAATAGAAGAAAAGGGCATAAAACTCTTCCAAGAAAATGCTGTAAGCTGTGCTGCGATACCTGTATCAAGTCACATGTCTATAGTTTTCCCGTTTAAAGCTTATATTTAATTTAACAGACTTATTTTTGAAAATGTTAAGCCAAAATCAGCATAAGTACACAGATATTCTTCGATGATGCAAATATTTAGAGAATAGGCTTGTCATATTCCAAGGATAACAGAAAAATACGATGAATGTTTTGAACCATATTTCTAGGCTCCTGAAATTTATCCTAATTTAATAAATGCAAAGTATATGTAAAGGTCAATTGGCTAAAATATACTAAGAGAAGATAGAATGAAGTCATGTTTAAATGATGGTGATATATTAGAAATACTCAAGTCCCTTTTAATATACCTAAGAAATAATTCATCATTTCCACCATCAGGCAAGGGTTTCTTTGCTTTTTGTTCTTAAGCACTCAATGAAAGTGAAAAAGTGAAAGTGTTATTCAATCAGTCGTGTCTGATCTTTGCGACCTCATGGACTGTAGCCTGCCAGGCTCTCTCCAGGGAATTCCACAAGTAAGAATACTGGAGCGGGTTGCCATTCCCTCCTCCAGGGTATCTTCCTGATCCAGGGATCGAATTCGTGTCTCCAACACTGCAGGTGGATTCTTTACCATCTGAGCCACCAGGGAAGGCCTAAGCACTCGATAGCACTACTACTTAAAATATCCAAAGCCACGCTAAAACACTTGGTTATAAAACTAGGAATGATTTCACAATTATAACACACACACACACACAAAAAAAAAAACAACAATCAGCTGAGAAACAGTGCTTCTTGGTTTACAAGATTTATAAAAACAAGAAACAATTTGAGACTACATCAGCTAATAAATAGCTAACATTTATTAAGTGTTTACAATATGCCTTGTGCATATTATGTGTTGTCAGCCTACATTTCTGCTGCTTTAAGCCCTAGAAGAAAAGGTTTTAAACATCAGACACCAAGGCCGAAAGCACCGAGAGAAAAATTGGTAAAAAAATAAAAAACAAAAACCTTGTAAATTTCAAATTGAAAATGGCTTAATTACTTAATACTTTAAAACTTCAGAGAGTCAGCAACAGATGAAAGACAGTGTAATAAAATATCCTGGCCGTGGGAAAGTAGTTATTTGCATAGAGGCCACTTCTGTAGAATCTTCTTTAAAATAATTCTCTCACTCTTAATTTCACCGCTATTGCACAGAAAACATTCAGAAATTTCATTATATTGATAGGCTATATGAAAGAAGATTATAATCCTATTTTAAAATCAAATTGGCTTACAACTTTCTCTATTTTTAGCTATAACATTTTCATTAAAGGATATTAGCAAAAATATGAATTATTCATTATGTTTAAAATGTGTGACTAGCACAGCTCTTTGACACTCCTGGCAGGAATTCATATAATTAAAAAAATATTTCCAAAGACTTTGTGGCAAATATTATTTTCAATAAAGTATTTTAAAGAAAAAAGAAAAACACTTTATAGCACTTGGGTTTTGCAACAGAAAATAGCACACCCCCTGAATGATATTTCTGATACCTAGAGGTTTGTCAGTTGTTTAGCAATAAATACATAGCCATCCATCAAAATCATTTCACAATGACATTACATGTTCACTGAACTGTGCAATTTATCATACATTTTCCATGACTGCCTTTGAAAGAGATAAGGCATGGGTTTGTTTGCCCACAGCACCCAGCAACTGTGATTTACTTCAAGGCATTTTCGTATTTGTTGTACCGAAAGAACCAAGCGTTAGACCATGCCAGAAAACATCACTGACAGTTATGTAATTAGCAGTCCTTGTTTATTAAGCACGCGGAGCTTTTACAAAAGACTTGTTTTGTTCACAGCAGTTACTTCTGAAACTATTGTACTCATATCTTTAAGTTCTTGCCTTTATTTTTTGGAGCAATTCTAAAACTCTTTCCGTTTTTGAGCTATCAAAGACCAGCAAGGTATCAGAGAAGCTTCTAAAATCATAAGGATTTTCAAGATTACAGTTCTTAAAACTTCCAGTAATACATTCTGAAACGGAAACTACCTTATGAACCTGGGGTCTGTTCTGGAAAACTGCTGCTACAAGAACCCCTGGGTGTTTAGAAGACTTCAGTGGGCAAAAGCTGGCTGCTTGCTCCTTCCTCCAGTGTTTGCTTCTCAAAGAGTGAGCGAAGGAGGAAGTGGGTGACTTATAGAAATCACACTGAAGCCCATCACTGGAAACTAACCCCAGAAGCTGAGGATTTGAGACAATTATATGTAGCTGATAGAGTAGGAACTGGCTACCCACTCCAGTATTCTTGCCTGGAGAATCCCATGGACAGAAGAACCTGGCGGACTACAGTCCATAGGGTTGCAGAGTCAGACATGACTGAGCATGCACGCATATATAACTGAATCACTTTACTGTATACCCGAAACACTGTTAATCAACTATACTTCTTTAAAAAAGTAAAATAGAAAACAAACAAAAAAAACTTTTAATACTGCCAAAGCAGGGCTTGCCAACTCAAATTACTTCAAGGAGCAGCTCACATTTATTAAGTGCTTATGATATGCCTTATGCTATGCCAAATGTTTACATGGGTTTAATCCTATTCCAAGAGGTAGGGGCTATTCCCATTTCATAAATTGAGACACTGAAGCTCAAAGAGTTTATGTAACGTAATTAAGATTGCAGACCTAACAGGTGAACAAGCCAGGATTTGGAAAAATATCGCTATCTTCTCACCTTGTATGCCTAACCATTATGCACACTGCCTGTAATAGGTAACCTGACTGTCTTAACCTGTAGAGTAAGATAGTTAAAAGTAGGGCACCACAGTGAACTGGAAAGTACAAGATTTATTTAAAACATTCACCCTCAAAAATTTTGCTGCCAAAAAAAAAAGTCTATGTGTTAAAATGGGCTGAGAGCCACCACTTTGTAAAATGGAATTCAAGATGTCACTTCAGAGTTGCCAGGCTCTTGTGTCTGCCCATTCACCAAACTTCATCTTTCATTCTGCATAAGTGCCATGTTTCAGTCAATGTAAGTGCTTACTCTTCAATATTCGCACCCAGGGTTTCCAGAGTCTGTTCCTTTTTCATTCATAATATTGCTACTGTCCAGGAGATCCTTCCTATAGCTCTCTAACTTTCCTAAAATTATACATCCCTCAGAGACAACTCATACATGAAGTTTCCCTGGTCTGAGGTATGTAGTCTCTCCCTCCTTAGTTCTTTAATCATTACGGCCCTTTTCATTTTCCAAATGACACTTAGGCAAGTGTACCGTCTTCCCACTGGAACAAGCTCCTTGAGGGCAGGTCCAGTTTCTTATTCATGTCTATTGACCTTGTACTCACTTCCTCTTTGAAAAGCATAAGCACAGTGCCTGTGTCACCTTTTGGGGATAGTTGTTTTCCAATCTTATAGTAAAAGATTGATCCCAATCTTAGAAGATTTATAAGATAAGTAAGATTTATAATCTTATAACAATCAAAAGATCTTTTCCCAATCTTTTAGTAAAAGTATAGGTATTGATGTACATGTTGTATATCTCTATTAGATTCTTGCTTTTCCAAGGCAGATATCAAGTTAGACTCTTTTTTTTTTGGCCTTACCTAAAACCTCCAATGGGGTGGTGGTGGTGGAGTGGGGGGTGGGGGGAAGGTTCCCAGTGGTACAGTTGTAAAGAATCCACCTGTCAATGCAGGAGATGTAGGTTAGATCCCTGCATCAGGAAGATTCCCTGGAGCAGGAAATGGCCACCCATTTCAGTATTCTTGCCTGGGAAATCGCATGGACAGAGGAGCCTGGCAGGCTACAGTCCATAGGCTTGCAAAGAGTTGGACATGACTGAGTGATTAAGCACATACACAGCATCTAACGGAATGCATTTTTACACATGGTAAGTAAATTAGTAAATGAAAGAATACATGGAATCATCACATGGCGAGATAACTGGTGGGCATGACTCAGTTTCTATCCAAATTATGAAATATTAACAGAATAAAATAAAACCCTGAAAAAGAATATTAGCTAACGTTTACTGAGTATTTATCAGGAGCCAAGAGCTGTGCTAAGCACCATATTTGATTATTGTCTATTTTCTATTTTATACAGACGAATGAATCGAAATTCAGAGAAGTCAGACAATATTCTCAGGGTGACAGAGCTAGAAAGTGGCAGTTTCAGGACTGGAACCCAGGTCTGTTTAATTATAGTATCTTGACTCTTCACCACTGTATGATACTGAAGTCTTTCATTCTCTCAGCTTGACTATTAACAGGAGGAATCAACTTAAGATATCATATATAAAAATTATATGTGTGTCTCTGCCCCATTTCTGAGCAGGGCTCAGAACACTTGAGTTCTAGAACCAGTTCTGTCAGTATTTAGTTGTGTGATCCTGGGCATATTACTGAATCCAATTTTCCCAAGTGGAAAATGAACAAGCAGGCTGGATGATTTTAGGGTCTCTTTAACATTCTGTGACTATGATTTATGGACAACCTTCAGAATGTCTGACATAACAATATCTAACACTTACTCTAAGTACAGTGAAATTTGAAATGTCCAATCTTTAGTAATATTTTCTCCTGTTCAGGTACTTCAAATGACACATCTAATTTTTAAAGCACATTATTATACATATGATGAATACATCATATATTACTAAATGGCCACCATCGCATGCCAGAAAAGCAATTAGAAAATTGAATCAAGGAATTAAGGATTAATGTGGATATGTTATACCTGTCAACGGTAATAAGTGTTTTGACAAGGACAGAATAAAGTCTGACAGTATGCACAAATACTAATCTGATATATGAGTGAAATATTAAAAATGCAAACAACTGCACATTAATCACTCTAACATTTCACTATTAGAACACTTTCAATGCTATTCTTATCCAAGTCCATTTATAAATAAAAATGAGTCTTTCTCAACAGCTTGCACAAGTTGCTATTTGCAGTTTAATGAGTATTTATATTGATATAAAATTTAGCTTTTAGTCACATTAGTAAAATAGAATTAATTTACTGAACATAGATTTAAGTCAGGCTGACGGTCTGGCTCACAACTGATCAACTATGTTGATTCTATAGGATCAACAAATGCCAAGATTCCAGAACTCAGAAACAGATTCTCCAATTTTGTTGTTTAGACTTGAGAGAAAACCAAAAGTAAAAATCATAGTCTCTCCTTATTTACCATTTGCCTGAAATGATAAAGGAAAAAACACATTAGCTAGCTTTACTTGCTAAAAGAATAATTCATATTAATAAAAGAAATTAAGCTGATGGACACTCTCAAAACCAGGGTTAAACTGCATTAGAAGAAAATTCAAAGAGAATAAGGTATTACACGTGGGAATTGGTGAAGGAATAAAACATAATTCACAGAATCAGTATGCTGCTCATGGAGTTCCAAAGGTATTCCCATCATAAGCTTACTTTTTATATCGTAGGAAATAGCTTGTCCTTTGTTAAAATGTCTTTATGTTCAACCTCTGTTCATAATCTCACTACACACACATATGCATACACACACTTATATACACACATTTTAAGGTTTATATCTATAGTAAAATATAGAGTTTAACTGAGTTTTAATGCTATCTTAATTGTGTGGCACTGATTTGGGGAGCCAATAGGCTAGATTATGACAGCAGTTATTTTGCCACTTGATTTTCCACAGGTATTTAGGTCCGCCAAAATGAAGATATTATCTCTTTTTGAGATATGATATAACCATGCTTCGCCCCTGAAGTTGGTCAATACACAGGCATGTTAATAGGGGGTGATTTTGAACAGATCGTCTTTAAAAGTTGATTCCCGGTAGTATTTTTCAAAAGCCTGAAATAGATTATCTATTAAATAATTGCCATAATTAGATTTTTTTACAAACTGTACTTTTCTCCATAGCTCTGTGCAAAAAGCAACCTAATCAATATACTTCATGTATTAATTTCAAAACTGGGACCATCCTTTCTGACCTCAGAAAGTGCTACTAAGTATGAGACAAATGTGTCTGTCAAATCAACTGGCTTTCGATCTTGCTTCAGCCCACCCTGTTCTCTTGTTCAGGCCATTTCATCTACCCGGATTACTTGCCAACATCTACTATTTGCACACAATTCAGCTCAAAACTCTCAATCTGCAAGAAGCCGTCTCAGGTCATTTCAGGCCATTCCAGCACCTTCTCACTCTATCTCAATAACTAGCAGTAAGTTATGTTTCCTGTTGTAACCACTGAGAGGAAGCATAATGTAGTGGTTAGGAGAACAACCATTAGCAACCACTGCCTGGGTTCAAGTCACTGAACCTCTGTGCCTCAAGTCTCTCAGCTATAAAACGGAGCTAACTATCCTTCTGCATGGGGCTGCCCAGGTGGCTCAGTGGTAAAGAACTTGCCTGCCAAGGCAAGAGAAATAACAGACGTGGGTTCGATCCCTGGGTTGGGAAGATACCCTGGAGGAGGAAATGGCAACCCACTCGAGTATTCTTGTCCGGAGAATCTCATGGACAGAGGAGCCTGGCGGGTTACAGTCCATGGGGTTGCAAAGAGTCAGACATGTGTGAGCACAGACACATACAAACACACTGGAAAAGGGACTGGCAACCCACTCCAGTACTCTTGCTTGGAGGATTCTATGGATGGAGGAGCCTGGTGGGCTGTAGTCCACAGGGTTGCAAAGAGTCTGGACGACTGAGCGACTCACACACACACGTGTATCTCACAGCGCTTGATAAAAGTCAGCTATTTTCATTATGATGCCACTCTGCCCACTTCCCTTTTCGCTTTATTATCATTTTCTGTCCCATTAAAGAATATGTTCAACTCAAAAGTAAGCTATCTAAAGGCAGATACCATGCTTTTAAAAGTTCTGCTTGAAATTAATTAAGACATCAAGCCTCCAAGACAGAATTCTACTGTGGGCTTCTAGGGTGGGAAAAATCCGATCGCAGTGCCAAATTTCCCACCTGTGTCCTATCAACAGTTTCTGTGTACCTGCCCGTTTTTCCATTTTAGTTCTCTGCTTTTATCGGGACTCCAATCTGACTGTGAGCATTAATGTGCTACATAGAGTAAACTTGTCCTGGCACCTAAGACTGTGTGTTCAATAAATATTTCATGGATAAAGGAGTATTTGATTTTTCTTTTCCAAATTGAGTACATGGTAAATCTCTAAAAGTTGTGACAAAAAGTTATAAAGAGAAGCTTAGCCCACCAGGCTCCTCTGTCCATGGGATTCTCCAGGCAAGAATACTGGAGTGGGTTGCCATTTCCTTCTCCAGGGGATCTTCCCAACCCAGGGATCGAAGCCGAGTCTCCCACACTGCAGGCAGACGCTTTAACCTCTGAGCCACCAGGGAAGCCCTAGTCTACAGCAGATAGATATAAATCAGCAGGAAATTGGTATCTCTGTGTGTTTTGATCCTTTCCAAAACACATTACGTCATAAATGCAAGATGTGACCTTGGTCATGCAGCTGATAGAGCAATTCAATTTAAAAGGTAAGTGTGTGGGTAGTGGTCCAGGGGTTAAGTCTCTGCACTCCCAATGCAGGGGCCAGGGTTCAATTCCTGGTCAGGGAGCTAGGAGCCCATATGCTTCACAGTGAGGAAAACAAAACCAAACCAAAGGGAAATGTGTTAGGGCCCCTGCTGGCACATGGGGTGAAGCATGACACAGGCACGGTGCCTGCCAGACAATGGGACTGGGGGCATCTAAGACTATGTCAGAGCTGAATGCATGCACAGAGTTATGGGGGTAGGAGAAGGAGGATTTGAGGAATTCTCTGGGGAAGGACTTGACTTTGCAGAGGATGACTATGAAGGACGGAGCATTGACAGAAGGAAAAGCATAAATGCAGAAGCATAAAGGCACGTAACTTGTTTGGGAAATTACTAGAAATTCACAGTGGGTCCAGCCTCGGAAGTGCTGAGTAGATCAGGACAAGAGGAGTTCAGAGAGGAAAGCAAGGTCCTCTGTGAAACAAGACTCTCATCAGCCCCTTCACATCCTTCCTGGTCAAGACTGAGATTTTCAACCTCTGCTTACAAAGTCATACCTAGATGCTCAGATGGAAACTGACAAGTGCAGAACTCAGTGGGCCTCTGTGCAGCCTTCACCAAGACCTGCTGCAAATTGTCCCCAGTGGACACCCACAAACTTTTCCTTCTCATGCTTTTTTATTAAACTTATTGTTCACACCTGTGATACATACCGTGTAAACATTAAAACATTTATTTCTGAAACTTCAATCATAAGACTAAATCAAGAAGCTCTGTGAAAACTAGCCATCAGCAGAAAAATAAAAGTGCAGACACAGCAATATTCTTAACGAGGAATCAAATGTTAATAGATCCAGCAGAATAAATTAATTTCTGGTATGATGATTATTATACCAATCACAGCCTATTATAAGTAAGGAAAGCATGGACAAAATTCTGAATGAAAGATCTTACCTGACTGGTTATGAAAACATATATGTAATTAAAATACAGCAAAATCTTCCTAAATCTCTAAGGGAATGAGTCATTCTGATGGTGATGGTGAAGTTGCTCAGTCGTGTCTGACTCTTTGCGACCCCGTGGACTGTAACCTACTAGGCTCCTCTGTCCATGGGATTCTCCAGGCAAGAATACTGGAGTGGATTGCCATTTCCTTCTCCAGGGGATCTTCCTGACCCAGCGATCGAACCTGGGTCTCCCGCATTGGAGGCAGACGCTTTAACCTCTGGAGCCACCAGGGAAGCCCTGGATGACAGATTTTTTTCCAAAAAGTTGGACATTAGCCCTATAAAGACTTTGCTGTTTTAGGGATTTTTGTTTGTTTGTTTTTAGTAAGGGTGAAGCCTCTTAAAATAAACATCCATTTCTCTGCTTCCCAACCAGACTATAATATACTATAGGGACTTTAACATTATCTCCATGTCCCATGGTCACTATTATGAGTATAAATTTCCATAATATACTGAGGATACATGAAGTTGCAAATATATGTATGAATATGTACGTTAAATGAATTGAAGGCCTGAAATCACAAATCTCCTGAAAGAGAACAGGTAGAACACTCTGACATAAATCATAGCAGTATTTTTCTGAAGCTGTCTCCTAAAGCAAAAGTAAACAAATGAAACCTAATTAAACTTAAAAGCTTTTGCACAGCAAAGGAAACCACGGACAAAATGAAAAGACAATCTACTGAATGGGAGAAAATATTTGCAAATGATGACCAGTGATGCTGAAGCTTCAATACTTTGGCCAAAGGATACGAAGAGCAGAGTCACTGGAAAATACCCTGATGCTGGGAAAGACTGAGAGCAGGAGGAGAAGGGGATGACAGAGGATGAGACGGTTGGATGGCATCACCGACTCAATGGACATGAATTTGGGTAAACTCCAGGAGCTGGTGATGGACAGAGCGGCCTGGCGTGCTGTGGTTCACGGGGTCGCAAAGAATCAGACACAACTGAGTGACTGAACTGAATTGAACTGAGCTGAAGGACATTTCTCTGCTTCTCAACCAGACTATAATATGCTATAATCGGTGATGGACAGGGAAGCCTGGTGTGCTGTATTCCGTGGGGTCACAAACAGCTGGATAGGACTTAGCACCTAACCAATAAACAAATTGAGGTTAATGTCCAAAATATATAAATATCTCATACAACTCAATATAAAAAACAATCAGAAGACCTGAATAGAAATTTTTTCAAAGAAGATATACAGATGGCCAGTAGGCATTAAAAAAAAAAAAAAAGAAGCTCAGTGCTAAACATCAGAGAAATGCAAATCAAAGCCACGATGAGATATCACTTCACACCTGTCAAAATAGCTATCATCAGAAAGTCTACAAATAACAAATGTTGGCAAGAATGTGGTGAAAGGAAACCATAGTATACTGTCAGTAGAATTGCAAATTGGTACAGCCACTATGGAAAACAGCGTGAAGATTGCTCAAAAAGTTCAAAATAAAACTGTTATATGATCCAGCAATTCTTTACCAGCTGAGCTACCAGGGAAGTCCCCAGCAATTCCACTGTTGGGTATATCTGAAGAAGGCAAAAACACTACACTGAAAAGATACATGCACCCCAATGTTTATAGCAGTATAATTTACAATAGCCAACATGTGGAAGCAACCTAAGCATCCACCAACAGATGAAGAGATAAAGAAGATATGATATGTATATAATATGTACATGTAGACATACACATAGACAACAATGGAATATTACTTGGCCACAAAAAGAATAAATTGTGCCATTTTCAACAACATGGATAGATGTAGAAGATATTAGGCTTAGTGAAATAAGTCAGACAAGGACTTACTGTACAGCACAGGGAGATATCACCACTATTTTATAATAACTTTAAATGGAATATAATTTATAAAAAATATTAAATCAATGTTGTGCATTTGAAACTAAAATCGTTTGAATATGTACCTTATAGGGCTTCCCAAGTGACACCTGTGCTAAAGAAAATGCCTGCCAATGCAGGAGACATAAGAGACGTGGGTTCAGTCCCTGGGTTGGGAAGATCCCCTGGAGCAGGGCACGGCAAACCACTCCTGCGTTCTTGGCTGGAGAATCTCATGGACAGAGGAGCCTGGCAGGCTACAGTCTATAGGGTCGTAAAGAGTAGGACGTGATTGAAGTGACTTAGCACACACGTACACAGGCACATTAGAGCTACAGCCCTAGGAGTTTCTTTTCTTTCTGCTGCTGCTGCTAAGTCGCGTCAGTCGTGTCCAACTCTGTGCGATCCCATAGATGGCAGCCCACCAGGCTCTAAGCTACTAACGCAGAACTTGCTGTTTATTTGTCCCCTTATCTTAATATAAAGGCAGCCTAAAGACTGCACAGATGCTAGTGAGTAACATGGCCACTTTTCTATAAAACCCATCAATAATGTAAAAATTACAGTGATCTTCTTCTCAAGGGGTTTGCTCATCCTCCCCCAACATCTTTCTACCTGCTGCTATCCATGTGCTGGGACCTGTCAGCACCTTTCAAAGCACTGACTACACATCACCAGTCCCAAAGATCACAGACATCTTGACAGTTTGTAAAAATCCTCCCATGTCACTTGAAGTTTGTGGGCACAAGAGTCTTTCTAATTTTGAGAATTTTGACAACAGTGTTTGGGAATAATCTTATCATAAAGTCCTGAAGGATTTCCTCAGGCCCAAATGACTACCAAATACAAAACAGGCTTGAATCCAAATCTTATGGGACCTTGGGCAAATTATTTAACTTTGCCTCAACTTCACAACAGAAATTAGAATATGTAAACATCAATCCTGTAAGGTTACTTTGAGGCTTATAAAAGATAATATATGAATAAGGGCTTTTAGCACAGTGCCCAACAAAACACTAGATGTTTAAATTTTTATATTAAGTCAAATCACTTGAGATGTAACTTTTGTTCATCAAAACCAATCGAATATCTGCCATTTTTATCTGGTTCCACCTTAATCCTTCCCTTCCCCTTTGTTTCAGCGATACATAGGAGGGCAGTGTGCATGCGTGCTAGGTCGCTTCAGTCATGTCTGGCTCTTTGCCATCCTGTGGGCCACAGCCCACCAGGCTCCTCTGTCCATGGGATTCTCCAGGCAAGAATATTGGATTGGGTTGCCATTTCCTCCTCTAGGGCATCTTCCTGACTCGGGATTGAACCCGCATCTCTTGCATCTCCTGCACCGGCAGCTAGATTCTTTACCACTGGAGCATCTTGGAAGCCCCGGTAGTACAGTAAGGGAGGTTTATTATCCAGATCTTTTTTTTTTTCCTCTAATCTTTTGGCTCAAACTTGGTTCCAAGTATGGAATCAGTGTTATGGATATCTGTTCATTAAAGGTGGAACCAAGCTCCAGATTTTTTTAGAGAAGATGATAATTCATTGAGGCAAGTGGTGAAAAGTTCAGAGGGAAAATGAACACACAAAAGATAAAGATTCCCTGAAACCTTTCTTAAACGGCAAAAGAAAACTATCTTACGATGGACATATGTGGAAATGATTCCTAAGTGTGCTTTTATATGTCTGTGTAGTCTGGGAAACTTCTTTACCCACCATTATTTGCTGGATTCAAACTTTCTTAATTTTATAATCAAGAGGGCTGAGGGGAAAAATGAGAGGAAAGTGGGTGACAGGCAGAAGATGCTTTTAGCAAGACCATGGGGTCTTCATGGAGGCATCTTGGTCATTCCTGGGCTCTCTGGAACTCACAGGATAGGCCTGCAGCTCCATCTATGACCTGAGATATAGGGACTCCTTGTGGGACCATACTAAATATATCTGCATTCTTTTGGCTTTTTCCTCTAATGATTTGATTGTGTGAACTCAGCAACCTTATCAGAGCTTGCTTTGGAAAATGAAGTATGTAAAAGTGAATAAAATCTCTCTCCAAATCTACTTCCTCCCCCTCAAAGCTCCTTTCTCAGTATAACTAAAAGTTAATGGTCAGAGTCTGTGTAATGATCCTTCCTCTGGTTTTACTCAGGCTGCTTTACCAATTCCCTGTTGGTCTTCCTAATTGTCTAATTGATTAAGCCTTTGCGAAGCCTTCTGTCACTGGGTGTGGCCCACTGCACACAACTGTCTCACTGTATTCTCTTCAAAATGAAGAGCAGGCTAATTAAAACACTCGCTGCACAAATAAAGGTCCCAACAGAGAGGCAAACCTTGTCTCCATCCTCATCTGGTCTTTGTTGTGGCCTGAAGAGTATGCTCTCTCAAATTCTGTGCCTGCCCAGAACCTCAGTGTATGTGTGTGTGCGTGATCAGTCTGTGCAACCCGATGGAATGTGGCCCAGCAGGCTCCTCTGTCCACGGGATTTCCCAGGCAACAATATGGGAATGGTTGTCATTTCCTACTGCAGGAAATCTTCCAAACCCAGGGACTGAACTTGTGCCTCTTGTGTACCTTCCATTGGCAGGTGGTTTCTTTACCACTGAGCCACCTGGGAAGCCACGGAATGTGACTTTATTTGGAAATAGGGCCTTTGTACATGTAATGAGTTAAGACAAAGTCATGCTGGATTAGGATGGACCTGGTGAGAAGGAAATGGCAACCCACTCCAGTATTTCTGCCTGGAGAATCCCAGGGACAGAGGAGCCTGGTAGGCTACAGTCCATGGGGTCACAAAGAGTCAGACACGACTGAGTGACTTCACTTCACTTGGGGTCCTTACTGAAAAAAAGAAGAGGCCTTACAGAGGCTACATAGAGAAGAAAACTCCATGTGGATCCAGCGGCAGAGACTGGGGTGATGTGTTACGAGCCAAGAAATACCAAGGCTTGTCAGTAACCACCAAAAAGCTAGGAGAAAGGAAGGGAACAAATTCTCCCTCAGGGCCTCCTTAAGGAATCACCCCTATCAAAAGCTTAATTTCAGACTTCTGGCCTCCACAGCCAGGAGAGGAAACATTCCTGTTGTCTGAAGTCACCCTGTCTCTGGTAATTTCTTATGGCAGCTCCAGGAGACAAATATAATCTCTGCAGCCACAGCCTGAACCCTGATTGGATGGTCAGAGACAAGCCATGGGCTGCTACCTTTTCCCTTTGTTTTGGAAATGATTATGGGGTATAACACTGGAATTATGACAAATACTGATCCCACAGGGCATTTCCTCTGTTTTGAGGTCATTTAAACTACTTTCATTTGAAGAAGAAGGTACATATCACACAGTATGGCAAATGTCACTGGGAAAATTCACTAGGTTATAGGAGTTTGGTGATCACCATAAAATTGATGACATTCATAAAATTGGAAATAGTCATAATAATTGTTCCTCGGAACAGAGACAGAGTATATGTTGTATGTCAAGGTTTCCTAGGAAACAGATTCTGAGACTCCAAGAATTGTGTGCATGAAGTTTACTGAACGAGCCCTCAGGAACAACATCTGTGTGGGATGATGGAGGCAGAAATGGGCAGAAGGAAAGGTTCATCTGTGATGTATTTGCAACAGAGGCCTCTCTGCAACAGACGGGTGGTCCTTTAGAGCTGTATCAAATCGAGGCAAGAGGCTAAGCCTCTGAACCTCCTAATGGACGTAGGCTGTCCCCAGGAAGATGGCATAATGTTGGGTGAGGCAGCTTGTTTTAGCAGAGGGCGACTCAGCTGTGAGTTGTGAAAACAGGAGGCTCAGTCCTAAAGTGTATCCCAGCCCCAACGCTGTATTCATACTTCAAATAAAAAATGGCCTTGTTAGCTCAGAAAGTGACTTTGGCTAGACCCATACATGATACATTATGGCACAGATAAGATTACTGGACACGCACACTTTTGCTTCTTCTGGGGTGGAGCTGCTTTATTATTGCTATCACTAATCTTCCTACAAGGATGCTCGTTCTTCAGAGCCATGATTTCCCTCTTTAATTTTCCTACCTTGGCCAGCAACTCTGACAGTTATTTTTTCTTCAAGAAAAAGGGCAAAAATTATGATCTCAGCGCTAAGTCTATGGCTAGGTCAATAGTCTAAAGAACTGAGTAAGCATGGCTTACCCTTCACATTTATTCTGCAAATGACTCAACGCATCTTAGTTTTTGTGAAGTCATGAAGCTTCCAGAGAAAGAGGTCATCCTTATTTTGCATGCAGGCACAGTGGACGATGAGATAATTAATCAATATCACTGAAATTTTGTAAGTCATCAAAAGGAATGGCAGAGAAGATACTAATTTCTTCTTTTGTGCTGCTAAGTCATATTCTCTTCTGGTAAACTGCAAATTTATATGGCTTTTCTCTAATAATAATAATGGCAACTATTATTCACCGAGTCATTATTTATTGAGCACTCCCTAAGGCAGAGGAAGTAAGTGGGAATAAAAAGCAATTACTGGACACTGTGCTAAATGCTAATATACAAAGTAGCAAGACTTAAAAACTTTTAAACACAGAGCATATGTAAGTCATACTTGGTTGTTAAAAAAATACTTCCATAAACAAACTAAATCCTTTGGGGAGAATGCTTCCATCAGTATCTTTACGATAAAGGTTAGCTCCTATCATAGTAAGGCAAGATGATACACACTACGGAAGACTACATAAACTTGAGGATGAACAGAAGGTACTAGGGTGAGGTATCAGGTCACAAACCTGTAGGACCACATCGCAGACATCCAACTAGAGAAACAACCAGGACGAAGCTTTCTTAATACCAGTTCCAAACCTAACACTAGCTCCATATCTCCTGGCAGTCTCTTTCTGTTCAATGTTTCATTCTGTTCAATGTAAGGAGAAACTGATCATATGACCCAATTTAATTGATGACAGTTGCATTTCTCAGGCTAAGAATAAAGAAGCTGATATTCTGATCTGGTTCTGAACAACAGAGACTTAAACAGGAATGACAAGAACTTTTAAAGCACGATAGCACTCTTTGAGATATAAATATTGAGCAAAAACAATTCATTCATCTTACAGGTACTTTTTAAACAGACACTTGGAGTAAGGCTGTTCCAGGTATTAGGCAAAGAACACTGAACAAGACAGGTAGGATCTTCCCCTTTGCAGAAAAAATCTAAAATACGGCTCCAGGGATAGGAAGGTTTAAAAGCTGTCATTTAAAATACAATAAATGACAATGTAAATATGATTTAAAAATAAAATAAATGAAAAGATTTAAAAAAATTTTTGTGTTTCCCATGGACGACGATAAGATACGCAACAGTACATATCCACAGACTCACCAGACTTTCTGGGGGAGCAAGCTCTTGGGGCGGACCAAAGATGTAGGAATGGAGGGACATGAGAGAGAGCTGGCTCCTGAGATTATGAACATGAAAGCCCCTCAGTTGTGTCCTACTCTTTGTGACCTGCCAGGCTCCTCTGTCCATGGAATTCTCCAAGCAAGAATACTGGAGTGAGTACCCTAGGGGATCTTCCTGACCCAGGGGTCTCCTGCATTGCAGGCTGATTCTCTTCCAGCTGAGCTACCAGGGAAGCCCAATAGCAAATGCTTTAACTCTAGGTAGAAAAATGGTCAGTTGCCGGCAAGTCCATTTCAGAGAGTGAAGAGCCCCAGAGACTGGGCAGGGCACAGCTGTGGGGAATCACTCCATGAGTTATATTTGCTCCCGAGCATGCCTCACTGAGAACGAGAAAGTGCACATACAAGTGGCTCAGCTGTGTCCGACTCTGTGATCCCGTGGACTATACAGTCCATGGAACTCTAGAGGCCAGGCCAGAATACAAGAGTGGGTAGCTTTTCCCTTCTCCAGGGGATCTTCCCAACCTAGGGATCAAACTCAGGTCTTCCACATTGCAGGTGGATTCTTTACCAGCTGAGCCACAAGGGAAGACTAAGAATACTGGAGTGGGCAGCCTATCCCTTTTCCAGTGGATCTTCCCAACCCAGGAATTGAACCAAAGTCTCCTGCATTGCAGGCAGTTTCTTTACCAATGGAGCTATCAGGGAAGCCTCACTGAGAGCATCCAGATATTAACTACAACTGAGGAAGGGCAAGTTACTGCTGATTAGGGAGACCTTGCCACTACAGTTCTCAAAGAAAATACATTTTTTAAAAGAAATTCAAAGAAATGAAATTAAGTAAGCAAAAGTAAGTATGTAGTTGATATAGGACAGAGGTTACAAATATAGCTTCTGATACAATGCTACCTGGATTCAATTCTACCACTTACTATGTGAACTGGACACATTTCTTAATTCTCTGGGCTCCGTTTCCTCATCTGTAAAACAGCAATAATTACAATACCACTTCATCTGATTGTTGTGAGGATAAAATAACTTGACACTTTCAAAGCTCACTCAGGATACTGCCTGGCATAAGTCAAATGTTCAACAAATGTTCAGTTCAGTTCAGTTCAGTTGCTCAGTCGTGGCCGACTCTTTGCAACCCCATGAATCGCAGCACGCCGGGCCTCTCTGTCCATCACCAACTCCCAGAGTTCACTCAAACTCATGTCCATCGAGTCAGTGATGCCATCCAGCCATCTCATCCTCTGTCGTCCCCTTCTCCTCCTGCCCCCAATCCCTCCCAGCATCAGAGTCTTTTCCAGTGAGTCAACTCTTCGAATGAGGTGGCCAAAGTATTGGAGTTTCAGCTTTAGCATCAGTCCTTCCAGTGAACACCCAGGACTAATCTCCTTTAGAATGGACTGGCTGGATCTCCTTGTAGTCCAAGGGACTCTCAAGAGAGTCTTCAACACTACAGTTCAAAAGCATCAATTCTTTGGCGCTCAGCTTTCTGCACAGTCCAACTCTCACATCCATACATGACTACTGGAAAAACCAGAGCCTTGACCAGACAGACCTTTGTTGGCAAAGTAATGTCTCTGCATTTGAATATATTATCTAGGTTGGTTCTAACTTTCCTTCCAAGGAGTAAGCGTCTTTTAATTTCATGGCTGCAATCACCATCTGCAGTGATTTTGGAACCCCCAAAATAAAGTCAGCCACTGTTCCCACTGTTTCCCCATCTAATTCCCATGAAGTGATGGGACCAGATACCATGATCTTAGTTTTCTGAATGTTGAGCTTTAAGCCAACTTTTTCACTCTCCTAGCTATTGTTATTTTGTTTTGCTATTCTTAAATGGTCGGTTAAACACACCATGCATTTTTACTATAAGAATAATTTATAGCTTAGCTTAAATTTTCTAACTTATAATGGACCATCCCAGGAGCTTATATGTGGCTCTGGTATGACAAGAGACTGTGAGGAGCCTCTTATAGGCAGGGACTAGATTCAGCCCACTGCACTATGAAAAGCAAAACTCAGTTTGAATCCTGGCTCTACCACTTACACAGCATATCATTTTAGGCAGCGAGACTGTTATTTCTAGGCCAAGTCTCCTCAGCTGCAAAAAGGGGAAAAAGCCCTTTCAGAAAGGGCTTTGTAATGAGTGAATCAGATAATGTATGTAAAGTACTTGATATATTATGTAACATTCAATAAAGGGCTATATAATTATTTAGCCCTTTTTTCTCCTTAATTTGAGATATCTTTAACTTGCCTGCTTATTATAATTAAACACCATAAATTTTTAGTTTGCTATTTAAATTTCATTTTTTTCTCCTTTCTTACATGTCCTGAGAAAATTAAAAGAAAAACTCACTAGAATGAAATATTGTGCCATGAAAATACTTGTGATGGCCATTTTCCATTTAGAAGGGAATTACCTTGCTACTTTAGAAGGGAATTACCTTGCTACCCTGCATCTCTTAACCATAGATCTTTGTACATTGAAACTATAATTCATGTTATTGTCAGAGTTTGGCAGGGCCAGCCAGGGGGTCAGTGGCCAGAAGAGAGACAGAGACGAAGTATCAAGAAGGGGTGTATCTGAAGCAAGCAAGGGCAGCATAAGAGAGAGAATGGATAAAACTAGGTATTGGTTTACAAGTAATATGTATAATAATAACAGACATTTTTTGAGTACTATATATTTCCCTTGCCTGTGCAAGGTTAGTGGAAGGGTCAGGAATAGAACCCCAGCCTGACTCTGACTCCCTCTCTTCAGACTAGCATCTGGAAGGTATGAGATGTTCCAGGAGACAGGCAGACACACGGCCATTCATGCCTGGTTCACGGCTCAGAGATTTCCCTGGTAGTCCAGTGGTTAAGATTTTGCCTTCCAATGCAAGGGATGTGGGTTTGATTCCTGGTTGGGGAGATGAGATCCCACATGCCTCTCAACCAAAACACCAAAAGATAAAACAGAAGGAATATTGTGACAAATTCAATAAAGTCTTTAAAAGTTGTCCACATAAAAAAAAAGTCTCTAGAGTTCTCCAAAGAAGACATACAGATCGCCAATTCACAAAATCAACCTCACTAATTAATAGAGAAAAGCAAATCAAAACTATAATGAGGTATCACTTCACACCAATCAGAATGGCCATCATCAAAAAAATCTATAAACAATAAGTGCTGGAAAGGACGTGGAGAAAATGGAACCCTCTTGCACTGTTGGTGGAAATGTAAGTGGATACAGCCACTATGGAGACTAGTGTTTGTTGCTGTTGTTCATTCGCTCAGTCGAGTCTAACTCTTTGCAACCCTGTGGACTGCAGCAAGCCAGGCTTCCCTGTCCTTCACCATCTCCTGAGCTTGCTCAAACTCATGTTCATTGAGTTGGTGAAGCCATCTAACCATCTCATCCTCTGTCATCCTCTTATCCTCCTGCCTTCAATCTTTCCCAGCGTCAGAGTCTTTTCTAACAAGTCAGAACTTCACATCAGGTGGCCGAACTATTGGCGTTTCAGCTTCTGCAACAATTCTTCCAATGAATGTTCAGGACTGATTTCCTTTAGGACTGACTCGATTGATCTCTGTAGTCCAAGAGGCCCTGAGTATAGAGATTCCTTAAAAACTAGCAATAAAACTACCATGTTTAATATTATGTTAGTTGCTCAGTCATGTCCGATGCTTTGTGAGCCCATGGACTGTAGCTCACCAGGCTCCTCTGCCCATGGGGATTCTCCAGGCAAGAATACTGGAGTGGGTTGCAATGCCTTCTTCCAAGGAATCTTCCCAACCCAGGGATAGAACCCAGGTCTCTTTCACTGCAGGTGGACTCTTTACTATCTGAGCCACCAGGGAAGTCCCTGAGTCACCATATGACCCACCAATCCCACTATTGAGCATAAACCTTGAGAAAGTCACACTTCTAAAAGACACATGTACCCTAAAGTTCATTGTAGCACTATTTACAATAGCTAGGAGATGGAAGCAGCCTACAGATGAATGGATAAAGATGTGGTATATCTATATAATGGAGATTACTCAGCCATAAAAAAGAATGAATTTGAGTCAGTTTTAGTGAGGTGGATGAACCTAGAGCCTATTATACAGAGTGAAGTAAGTCAGAAGGAGAAAAACGAATATCATTATATACAGAATCTAGAAAAATGGTATTGATGAACCTATTTCCATGGAAGGAATGGAGACGCAGACGTGGAGAATGGACTTGTGGACACAGTGGGGGAAGGAGAGAGACGGATGGATGGAGAAAGTAGCATCGACATATGCACACCTCCATGTGTAAAACCCACAGCTGGTAACGAGCTGCTATATAATGCAGGGAGCTGATCCTGGTGCCCTGTTGTTGACTTAGAGGGGTGAGATGGCAGAGGAAAAGGAGGCTCAAGACGGAGGTGATAAAAGTATAATTATGACTTATTTGCATTGTTGTATGGCAGACACCTAAACAACACCGTAAAGCAGTTTTTCCTCCAATGAAAATATAAATTTAAAAGAGTCTTTAAAATGAGAGGGGAAATTTTATTTCCTTTAAAAGTTATTTTTCTTTTAACACCAAAAACATTTTGTATTGGGGTGTAGCTGATTAACAATGCTGTGGCAGTTTCAGATTAACAACAAAAGGGGTTCAGCTATACACGTATCTGTTCTCCCGAAACCCCAAGAGATGGAAAAAAATTCAAAAACAAAAAAGAAAGTTCAAGGCTCAGAACTAGGAGATTCTGTGAGATTTGAAGGAATGAGATAAGAGCAAAAAATAATAATAATAATAATACTGAGTTGTGAGGAAATGTAGACGGACCCTCCAAACTTCTATCCCTCCCCAAGCACTGTCCTCTGGTTCTTGATGGCAGGAGCCAATATCCCAATGGGGTTGGTGGAGGCAAGAGGTGACCAGAAGCTCCTGACCAAGACAAGGCTCACAGGAAAGATGCCATCAGAACCTGCCCATTGTGAGGAAATCCTATATTCTTCCCTGTTTTACTCTGGCTCCCCAGACAGCTGTCTGACCTAGACAATAGTTTTATTTTTCAAAGGATCATGCCCCCTACTCGAGTTTCCCCGGTGGCTCAGTGGTAAAGAATCTGTCTGCCAATACAGGAGATACAAGAGATGCAGGTTTGATCCCTGGGTTGGGAATATCCCCTGGAAAGAACATGGCCACCCACTCCAGTATTCTTGCCTGGAAAATTCCATGGATAGAGGAGCCTGGCGGTCTATAGCCTATGAAGTTGCAAAGAATCAGACACAGCTGAGCACACACGCATGACTCCTACTCACAGAACCCAAACATTTTTAAAAATAGGAATACAAACTAATTTCCCCAAGTCTAGCAACCACGAGGCCTCAAATTTTTCATGACCTTAGCTTTTTTCCTTTATTTACCTCATAAAAAGGAAGTTAGGACATATTAATCTCTGTAAATGGCTCTATATTTTCTGAGATCTCCTCAGAAGAAGAGTATTTGAATAAGATGAAATTACTATTTGTCAGAGAATTTAATCATATTATTTTTCTTCTTGGTTGTAAAAGTTACTTATTGCTGTTGGCTAATAGCAGCTATAGTAATTTTAAAGTCTCTTTCAGTGACAGCAATCTCTACCAACTTTTTGGGGGGGCACTAAAGAGTTGACGAAATTCTTCAAAATATCACTTGAAAAAAATATTCTCCCATGACTCCCACAGCTACTCTGAGGGGGTAGTTAAAGTAATAATTACTATCTAAACTTTATAGTCAAAGCTGGGGCTCTAGGTGTTGAGTCTTGGAAACATGAAATTGCTGTATTATGTTGCAAGATGTGCAAGAGGATTGACTTTGAGGCTCTTCATAGTACAGATTCACAGCTTCTGGTTTGCTTTCCACACCCTACTCCATCCTCACCCCCTTTGCCACTGGAGAACTTTCTTATGAGATTCCATGGGCTCTAGGCTTTATCAAGTCCATCCATTTGTACTCAGGACTCTTGAGTATCCCTTGGACAGCAAGGAGGTTAAACCAGTCAATCCTAAAGGAGATCAACCCTAAATATTCATTACAAGGACTGATGCTGGAGCTGAAGCCCCAATACTCTGGCCACACGATGGGAAGAGCCAACTCATTTGAAAAGCCCCAGATGCTGGGAAAGATTGAGGGAAGGAGGAGAAGGAGATGACAGAAGAGATGGTTGGATGGCATCATTGACTCAATGGACACGAATGTGAGCAAACTCTGGAAGCAGTGAAGGACAGAGAAGCCTGGTGTGCTGCAGTCCATGGGGTCACAAAAGTTGGACATGACTGAGTGACTAGACCTCAAATGAGATGTTTATTCCTATTTATTAAAGAAATGTAATTTGTCGAAAACAAAACAAAACAACAACAACCAAAAAACTTTCTAGATTTCCAGTTCTCTCTCTTCTGACAATTCCATAAGCTATTGTAAACTCAAGACCTAAGACTGAAAGGTTGAAGGGAGACACACAAAAAGGAAGAGGACAAGACATTCCAGGAAAGGAGAGAACCACAAGCTGGCACTCTTCAGTCTTCTGTTTCACTCTCATCTCTCCCAGTTGTAGTCAGTAGTGGCAGCTGGGGTACTTCTCCTGGGGCTACCAAACCTCAAAGAAGAAGGAAGCAAGCGAACATCAACAACAACAACAAAAACCAAAGCTTGGTGTGCTCCTTGGTGAACAAGGGGATAGGCAGCGTTATTATTCAAGAAAACAGCTTTTCTTAATATTTTTCACAGGCAGGACTGCAGGCAGGACATTCGTGATGGAACACAAAGAGAAGGAAGCAATAGCCAGAAAGGTGTCTGTGGTTAGCAGATCCAACAAGTTTCATCCTGAACTATGTTTCAGATTTTCCCACTGCATAGTTTCATATGAATTAGAAGTCACTCAGGCAGTCACGGTGAGGACGGATGCACGGAATTTAGCTGATACTCGACGGGCTATCAAGAAGCCATCTTAACTGACCAAAGGCATCTCGTTTTCCATGAAAAATGACCAGGCAGCTTTGGCCGAGTTTCCCCAAAGAGCAAAATTCAATTGTAAAGCTTCTTCAATATGTTTCCTGGTGCTTCTGCTCCCATCTACGGCCATCAGTGTATCACAGTCCCACCTCTGTGCCTTTTATTTGAAAAGCAATAGATTTCCAGATACTGCAATATTTTCTGACAGAGGATCTGCATCTATCTCACTCGAATTTTAGGAATTTGTGAACACAAACCCAATTGGAACGCTCATCATCGCAACTCATCCCACTCAAGCAGATGGTCAGACTAAAACCTCTAAAGCTTATTGCTGCAAAGTCTTGGTAACAAGACAGTCATTCAATAAATGTTTATTGAGCATAGCCTATGTGCAAGATACTGTAGCCATGCCAGATTTCTTATTACTCAGTGTACTGCTTCACATAATGAGACGGCTCATCTTGCTGAATTCCAGATGAGAGATACCGCGAATCCTACCTCAACCACTTCCAACAGCATAAGGATACAAGAATTTATTCTGCTTGTAACTCTGTGTCTACACAGTCTTAGTTCAATTGGCCAGATTCATTTGTTTTTACTAAAAAAAAAAATCTCTTTAGTCTATTCATTTGTACATCCACACATCAAGTATTTATTGAGAACCTACAATGCACCAGGCACCGCCTACACGCAGCTAGAGTTGTAGGCTTTTGGAAGTCGTGGGCAGAATTTTCCAGCAATAAAGGCTGCTCCTTGCAGGTCTACGGATTAAGTCAGAATAGCTAACTTGTAGAACACACTTCTGTAGAATAGAGTGAGTCGTAATATGAATATTTCACACAGCATAGACCAAGATGAGTTCCTATCACATAACTAGCCTGGATTTCCTGGCTTCCCAGGTGGCTCAGTTGTAAAGAATCTGCCTGCCACTGCAGGAGACGCAGGTCTGATCTCTGGGTCAGGAAGATTCCTACTGGAGAAGGAAATGGCAACCCTCTCCAGTATTCTTGCTTGGAAAATCCCATGGGCAGAGGAGCCTGGCAGGCTGCAGTCCATGTGGTCACAAGAGAGTCGGACACGACTTAGCAACTAATCACCACCACCAACATTAAAACCTCCAGCTGGCTGTCTTCTCTCCACACTCTGCTCCTCCTCCTGACATGGCTGATGCCCTCAACTCTGGTCTGCCAGCGTATTTCCTTTTTATCCTAGAGTAGAAATGTCTGTAGGGATGAAGGACCATCCTGCTGTAGGTCTGGTCATTCTTCGTATTTTTTCCTCAAATGCTATATGGGACATCAACCTCATCTTCAAAATAGTTCATAAACTATTACCTATTCACTTCTGGTTCTTTGGTGATATTTATAGAGGGAAATTCTACAGATAAGAAGATTAGGGCAGGGGCAGGGGAAAGGGATGATGTAAAACAATGCCCATCCATAGAAATTAGAACTCTTTATCTTTAATCCAAGTCCTTTCCCCTAAAAATGCTGCCAACATACATAGATCTTGGGGTTTCTAATAACATTAGGAATTTGGAGAGGGCTAATAAAGTGTCATTGCATTTTTTAAAACAGGAATTTAGTAACACTCTTTCAAATTTATTTGAAAACTCTTAAATGTGTCCTACAGAGGCTGATAGATGTGTACGTATTTCACTATTTGCACAGCCTAGACTGAAGAGAAACTTGGCTGCAATTTAATAGACTACTGTGAAGGTTAGATTAGCAAATAACTCCCCCACAAATGGACTGGTGAAATATAATAAAATTTAGGGAGGTAACTATAATGACTATCATTTGAGCTTGGCTAAAGAATACAAAAATGTAAAACATTAATAAAACCCTGAGAAATTAGACACCACCACCAGCAAGATAAACAGGTAGACAGCTGCCACCACGCTGCATGTCTCAGGGAGAGGTAAACAGTGAAACTGCAGCTATCTGACTATTCCAACCTTCCCCTGCAATTGAAACGTCCTTTAGAGTGAAATAACTGACAAGCCATGAAGAAGCTCTGCTTTATTTCCTTGATTTCCATTTTCCACAGCGCCTTTCCACACAGCCTTAACAGCTGCACACAGTCTGCTGTCCCAAGCCGTGTGCCAGGCTTGGTGTTTCCCGAGGCACTCATGCCAGGCCGTGTGTGTGAGGGCCCTTGTTGAGGTCTCTGTGTCCCCGTCCCCATCTGGGCTGCCGCAGCTCTCTGAGGTCCACTTCCCTCGGGTGCTGAATGAGAATCAGCTCTACTGGCAGTACCATCAGAGGCAGCTCCCCTGGGAACATTCTTTAGCCGTGACCTCACTGTGACCGCAGCTTGAGGGCAGTCTGGGTTTTGAATCTGACCACCTGCACGCTCACTGAGTCCAGGGTCATTCCCTTGTATTGTATTCGACAACTGTCTTTGCTCTTACGTCATCTCCTACCTATGCCAACATGAGGCACATGGAAGCCAGCCTGTTGACAAGGGAGCTCTCATTCCTCCTCTGATTTAAAATCTCTCCTCGGCAGCGGGCTGTACAGCTGTTAGGATGTTGTCAGAATTCTGTCCACAAGAAAAGTGAGCCCCACACCACATTTCGCAATAGGTTCATGATGTGGTCATTCCTCTGGAGAATCATCAACGTGCTGTTGTTGTTGTTGACTTGCTAAGTTGTGTCCGACTCTGCGACCCTGTGGACTGTAGCCTGCCAGGTTCCTCTGTCCATGGGATTTTCCAGGCAAGAATACTGGAGTGGGTTGCCATTTCCTTCTCCGGGGATCTTTCCAATCCAGGGACTGAACTCACGTCTCCTGCATTGGCAGGAGGATCTTTTACCCCTGAGCCACCAGGGGAGCCCATAATCATCAACATGAACATCACCAGCTTCTCACTTCAGAGGGCTTCAGACTGATGCAACAAAACATGGGAAATACAGCCTCTGAGACAGCTTGAAGCCTGCAGCATTCTGTGCTCAAATGGTATGTGAATGCTTAGATAGCACATTAATTGCAGGCATGAATCAAGCATATTTTAAATTGTGAAATCCCAGAGCATGGGCCAATGTTATGATTTTTCTATCCTGAAACAGTTAGGAATGCAAGCCTATAAAATTTGTAGGCTGAGTTGCAATGCTTTGGCTCTTCCCTCGTGGGTTTAGTGGTTTACACCTTTAATAAGGCAGTGACTTGGAGTCACGATGCTATTAGATTTCAGGCTTCGGGGGACCCTCTCAGGCAGGGACACTGTCTCCTGGAGCTCTGACTTTGGGCACAGTAATGTTCTATCACACATCATAAAAGCAGGGCAGCAAGGATGCTCACACCCACCCAGTTTCACAAATGAATCTCTCTGTGGGGCTGTCCACTCCAATAAACACAGTTCCTTGATGTGTGATACCTGAACATAAGATGCCAGCAACTCTAAAGAAATTGAGGCAAATAGATCTAAAGAAATGGGATAGTATTTCAGTTGATTTATTTCTGAAAGCACAGTTGGGCAATGATCATTGCTAGTGTGACCATCTATGGTTTTTCCTCAGAGATAGCTCTCCAAGATGCTAGCTTTTATTACATGTGTATATTTCATGTAAGTTCAGCCTTGCAAAAGCTTTCAAGATGTTTAACAAAAAATATTTTTTAGTCACTAAGTTCTGTCTGACTCTTTTGTGACCCTATGGCCTGTAGCCTACCAGGCTCCTCAGTCCATGGGATTTCCCAGGCAAGAATACTGGAGAGAGTGGCCATTTCCTTCTCCAAGGGATCTTCCTGACCCAGGAATCAAACCTGTGTCTCCTGCACTGCAGGTGGATTCTCTATCACTGAGCCACCAGGGAAGCCCAACCATAAAAGACCAAAAGCTAAATCAATAAAAGTTAAAATCTCATGTGCATATATGCTAATTTCTGTTGAGAACATTCAATTATTCAGCAAACATACTGAGCACCATTTCTGTGCTAGACACTGAGCGCTACATTTACCAGGTGGAGAAGGTATAGTCGGAAAGACATCTAAGGAAGCAAAGGGTTGTGACTCTGCAAACAGGGGTTGTGCAAGCTTATACAACTTGACTGCCTGTTTAAGGACTAACCACTGGGTCAGAGACCTTCCTGGAGAAGCCAGTGTTTGGCTAGAGAGCTAGTCTTAAAGGAGCAATGCTTGTTAGTATGTGTGTGAGGTCCTGAGAGAGCTTGGAATGCATCTTGACATAAATAGGGAGGCGGTAAAGAGTCCATCTGCCAGTGCAGGAGACGTAAGAGACACAGGTTCGATCCCTGGGTCAGGAAGATCCCCTGGAGGAGGGCATGGCAACCCACTCCAATATTCTTGCCTGGAGAATCCCATGGACAGAGCAGCCTGGTAGGCTCCAGTCCATAGGGTCACAAAGAGTCAGACACATACATAAATAGAGGAAAGGCTAGAGAGAAGGCTAGAAGGACAGAGTGTGGACGAGTCTTAAAGGACATCTGTGCCATTTGTAGGCCAAGGTTTTAAAACTTCTGAAATCTGTTTGGTAATAGGAAGTCATAGGGCTTCCCTGATGGCTCAGCAGGTAAAGAATCTGCCCTGAAGGAGACCCAAGAGATATGGGTCCAATCCCTGGGTGGGGAAGATCCCCTGGAGAGGGGAATGGCAACCCACTTCAGTATATTTGCCTGAAAAATCCCATGGCCAAGAGGAGGCTGGTAAACTATAGTCCAATGGGTCACAAAGAGTCGGGCATGGCTGAGTGACTCAGCACAGAACAGGGAGCCACACAGTTGGGGGAGGTGGTAGGGGCAGAAGGGTTTTAAGGGTGCAACATAGTAATAATGCCAAACATATATAAGAAGTGTGCCACATGCTACATACTCTTCTCAGTGTGTCACATATATAAACATGTTTAATTTTTATCTTTACTTATAAGGTAGGTGCTTTTATCATTTCTTTAGAAAAGGAAGAAAATGGGCCAGAGAGTGGGTGAGACAGGGCATAGAGCTAGAGCTAATAGATAAAGCTGTCAGAACAGTAAACTGCAGAGTACGCACTCTTTACAGCTCTGACGGGCCTCTCAGATAAGGGTCCGGAGAAGGAGGTCTGGGGACTGTGAAGAGTGGGCTGGGTAGAGAAAACAACGGAGCCAGAACCCTTTGACTCTGACTGTAGCAACTTGGTGTGATACAGCTCAGGGCTATCTATCTTCAAAAGGAAAAAATGTTTCAGAGGTCAGTTGTTAATTCATGAAAATCCAAGGCCTTGACATGGATTGCACAAAGTACTTAGTGATTTCCCCCCGTCCCCCGCCAAATGGCTCTATCTCCTTTTTGGATCCTGATGCAGGGAGCACTATAGTTCAGCGGCACTTGGGTAATGGGGGTCCCGGCAATAAACACTGGAAAGCTGGAGAAGTCAAATCAATATTGTAACACAACCTTACTAATCAGTCCTAGAGCGAATCTGATTGGCAGGAAGATGACACCAATGTGTGACAGAATGAAATGATGAAGAATAAAACGAATATTATGTTCTGATAATTATGGAATTTCTGTCAATGTTAAAACCACAGTGATTCTGAGTGAGGATTAGAGAAAGAGCTGTATGTCAGATGTGTCTTAAAGAGGAATTTACCTAAATGATAGCAGGAGAGTAGCTTTGTATTAGGCTACCTTCTGGAGACCATTTCCACAAGGTTTGGGACTATAGTTACAGAGTAGTATCAGGGCATGTTCTAGTTGAATCTCCTAATAAACAACCTCCCTTCCTGCTCCCCTACCAAGTCATTTTCCTCATTTTAACCAGAAGTTAAGATTTCTTAAAAAGTGTATTTCCTGTAAATGAAATTCTACCTTGCAAATAAAAGAAGAAGAAGGAGAGGGATTTTCCTGGTGGTCCAGTGGATAAGAATGTGCACTCCCAATACAGGGGCCTGGGGTTCAACTCCTAGTCAGGGATCTAGATCCCACATGCAGCAACTAAGAGTCTGCACGCTGCAATTGAAGCTCTTGTATGCCGCAATCATCCCATGTGCTGAAAGTAAGACCTGGCACAGCCAATTAAAATTTAAAAAAAGGAGGAGAAAGAGAACTTATGAGATAAGGCAATGGTTAGCGTTTAATTTGGTGTTCAGTGGCAAGGGGCAGTGACGGAGTGAAAGAACATAACAGACTCTGCATATCTCAAGCAATTGCATCTGCACTAGGTATTTTATAAAATAAAATTTAATGGGGGTGTGGAGTTCCATTGAGAGGCATCGTGATAGAGACAGAGATACAGAGACAAAAAGAGTGTCTCTGTAAAATGAGAAAAGAATTTACACTAGATAGAATGGTGTAATGATAGTGACAAGGGGATGAATTCCAGAGAGATTTGGGGATTTTCAGGACTAAAGAATCACTTGAACCAATCTTACTAATGGTGTAGGAGACAGAAGATTCAAGAAAACCTCTAATTTACTCAACACATACTTTCAGTGCCTCGATTTATTAAGAACTAGAGATATAGACCTGGTCAGGACAGTCTTCTGTGCTCATAAAAATCTGTAGTGAAAATATTCTAGGTAGACAGCAATACCATTAGCTAAGAAAAAAGAGTATAAGCGGAAGGGGGCAAATAAATGGCTAAAGAATAGATATTAAAACTAATGAGTTTATTCAAGACATACTTTCAATGCCTCAATTTATTAAGAACTAGAAATGTAGACCTGGTCAGGATAGTCTTCTTTGCTCATAGAAAACTGTAAGTTGTAGTGAAAATATTCTAGGTAGACAGCGATAATGATTAGCCAAGAAAAAAGAGTATAAGTGGAGGAGGGAAATAAAAGTCTGAAGAATAGACATTAAAACTAATGAGTTCAACTTTGAACGTGCTGCGTTTGAAGAGCCACAGAGACCCTCAGGTGGAAATGTCTAGCAAGCTCTTGGCTAATGGGTTTTCAGATCAAGAAAGTTGTCATCACAGGCACATCAAAGGTGGATGAGGTCTGGTGAGATCACCTACAGGGAACAGGCAGAGCAGAAAGAGGGCCTAGACAGCAAGCCTGAGTAACAGCAATATTTAACACAAAGAGCATCCAGCAAAAGATACTGTGATGAAAATGACTCAGAAAGAAAATAAACTCTTGCTTGAATGAAGTCATAAAATTAAAGGGGAGAGAGTTTTGTTTTCTGTAATTGCCTGTTTTCTTTGAATTCTTCACTGAGCAATAATCTCTGTTTGGGAAATGACCATGGTTATCTTGTTCACTCTGCCTTCCCAATGACTAGAATGGTATTTAAGATGTATTTGTGAAAGACTTAAGAGAACACTAACCAATAGCAAAACATGCTTCAGTCAAGTCCAGTAGGACAAGGACTGGAAAACGTCTACCAGGTTCGCCAGTTAGGGAATTAGGCCATGTGGGCAAAGAACCATTTAAGTACTGGATGGAAGGACACTTAATCACATCACTGGCTTTTAAACGATTAGACATATAAAGAACTATTAGGGAGAGAAGCATAAACACAGTTTCTAGACAATAAGCATTTCTTTGACAACAGTTTCTTTAATTAATATGGAGTTTTATTATATTAATCACTTGCTGATCGCTAGACTGATATGAAAATATAATGCAGAATAAGACAGTTATAATGAAGTGAAGTGAAGTGAAGTCGCTCAGTAGTGTCCGGCTCTTTGCAACCCCATGGACTGTAGCCTACCAGGCTCCTCTGTCCATGGGATTTTCCAGGCAATAGTACTGGAGTGGACTGCCATTTCCTTCTCCAGTTATAATGACAGAAGTAAAAAAATTTTAGATGGCATTATTCCATCAATATAATGCTGAATTCTTTTAAAATTTTGAATAGTCATTTGAAAATTCTTAAGCAAAAAGCAAGGCTGCCTAACCAGAAACAGTTTAGGGAGAGTTTGATCAGCTTATGATGTGACTTCACGGACCGAATAGACTACAACTCCTTAAAGCTTCAGCAGTTCCGTGTTCTGGTTCTTATTGACAGGAACTGAAATTACTGAGCGAAGGACTGGCTGATTGTCAAAAAATTACATCAAATAGATCCTGGACTTCAGCTTGGACTTAAGAACATTTGTTTCTAAACAACCACTTAGAAGCCCTGGAAAGCAATAAAGTGAAATGCAATTTGCACCAACTAATGGAGTAGCTAAAAGAAAAGGAGTGGAGAATGGGTACTGGTAAGAGAGGAAAAGTTTTCTTTGGGAATTTTGCTGTAAAATAGTCTTTCCCTGATGATGAAACACTGGCTAATGACATCTAGAATTTTCAGTTGAAGCCATAATAGCTTCAAGTTTGGGTGGCTGCACATTAAAACGAAAAACAATATAACATAAAAGGCAAAGCCATAAACTAAAATTTTGTATTTGGGGAAGTAGCCTATTTTATAGGGCTAAATATCTCTCAATTAAAAAGCAAAACAAAGCAACCCCCCCACTTTAATGGTGTAGCTTAGACATTTAATGCTAAGTGCTAATTCAGCTCATGAAATAGCTTGACAGTTGTTTCCTTCTTGTATAGGGGGTGGTTTTATTTTCCTAAATACAAATGGTATAAGAAAGAAAACTATTAATAAGGTCTACTTCAACACAATCACTTGTAAGAATTTATGATTAGGTGTACACATGTGGCTCAACGTTTTTTTATATTCTTTGATCATATATGTACATGTCTGTCTTTATTAGATCGTATATAACTTTAAGGTCAAAAGCCATGTCTCATTGTATTTTTGCCTGAGTGCTATATTTTATATTTAATGCTCAATAAATGCAGCTTAAACAAACAAATGATGATGTTTCAGGTGCTTGAGGCCCTCAGATAATTTAGTCTCATGAAATCCAAGCTAAGAATCTAAATCACATTTATTATTGCCTCAGAAAAAATTATGAAATTATTTATAATAATCAGATTTGCCCCTCAAAGGTCAAGGAAAAAAAAACCCTTATGTTCTTCGTTATTTAAAGTAGACCAGGAGGTAGAGCTTAAATTCTTGGCTTTAAAGACATCCTTAGAGGCCTTCTGTGCTCCATTGACTCTGGGGCCAAATTTGTAAAAGCAAACATGCAGATGCCTGTTTCTGATTCTGAAGGGGAAGTGGGATGATACATAATACCTAAAAATGGACTCCCAGCGCGTTATTTCCAATCTGACCTGGGATTTGTGTTTAGAGAAGCAATTTCCTTGCAAATTAACCAGCAGCACAGTAAGAAAAGGAAAAGTTATGTAAAGGGAAACAGTTTCTATTTGAAAAAAAAACAAACCAGACAAATATGATTTGGAGAATACCTGCTATAACCCACAGGCAAATCTAGACATGATTTTATTCCAACTGTTGAGAGAGACTTGAGAGAGGTATGTTATGGATCAGTTACGAATCTTCTTCCCCCACAGTGAGGGTATATTACACAGATGAAACGGAATAGGCATTGAGGCATTACACCAGAAATAATCTGGACTTGAAATATTCATTTATTTGCTTGTTTATTTTAAATAAAACTATATATATTTAAGGTGTACAGCACGACGTTTTGATGAACTTTAACACAATGAAATGATTACTACTGGTACTGGTGGTTTAGTTGCTAAGTCATGCCCAACTCCTGGGACCCCATGGACATAGCCTGCCACGCCCTTTTGTTCATGGGATTCTCCAAGCAAGAATAAAGGAATGGGTTGCCATTTCCTTCTCCAGGGGATCTTCCTGACCCAGGGATAGAACCTGGGTCTCCTACATTGCAGGGGGTCTCCTGCATTCCAGGATTATTTACTGACTGAGCCATTAGGGAAGGGAAATGATTACTGGGGTCAAGTTAATCATCATCTCCACACAGTTATCTTTTTTTGTGTGTGGTATGAGCACCTGAAATCTGCTCTTTTAGCAAACTTCCAGTTTTCAATACAATGTTATTAACTGTATTCATTAGGTTGTATATTAGGTCTCTAAGCTTATTGATGCTACATAACTGCAACTTTGTGCCTCTGACCACCATCCACCCCTAACTGTCCCTATCTCACCATTCCTAGTAACCAGCATCCAACTCTCTGCTTCTATGTATTTTACCTTTTTAGATTTCAAGTAAAAATTCTTACAGTGTGTGCCCAAGTGTCTGGCACACAGTAGCTGTTCACTAAGTATGTGTTGAATGAATGAATGAATGAATTATAATACATCTCACTCCTTTTTGTTGTTGTTTACCACTACAGGTTTATTATGAGAAATTTGAAAAAAAATATTAACAATACAGTGTGCTGGCAAAGATGTGAAGCAAATTGAACTCTCCTACATGGCTGGTGACTGTATAAAATGGCACAGCCACTATGGAAGATACTTTGTCAACTTTTTAAAAGTTTAACATATACTTAACGTGTGTGTGTGTGTGCACACACATGCACTCAGTTGCTCAGCCGTGTCCAACTCTGCGACCTCATGGACTGTCGCCTGCTAGGTTGCCATTTCCTCCTCCAGAGTATTTTCCCAACCCTTGCGGCACAATGGTAAATAATCTGCCTGCCAATGTCAGAAACACAAGAGACATGGGTTCGATCCCTGGGTTAGGAAGATCCCCTGGAGGAGGAAATGGCAACACACTCCAGTATTCTTGCCTGAAGAATCCCATGGATAGATAGGGTTGCAAAGAGTCAGACACAACTGAGCAACTGAGCATACACATACTTAATTTAGGATTCAGCAATTCCTCTGTTGGGATTTGTCCTCGAGAATGAAAACTTATATTCACACAAACTTGTATTTAAATTTTCAAAGTATCTGTTGTAACATCCCAAACTGGATGTACCCCAAGCGAATAGATAAATCTGTAGTATATTCATACGGGCGAATTGCACTCAGAAATGAAAAGACATGGAGCATTATAAGTAGGTACATCTCACCCTTAACCTTTCATCATGGTCAACTGGGTTTCCCACTGTTCAGTGTCACTCATGCTGGGCAAGAGACCAAAGAACTTGGTGGTGCATAGTAGCCAGGGGTCCCTTATAGAACAAACCGGCAGATTGTGAGAAGCTGCAGTTGGCAGATCCTACCCTGTGACAGCAGACACAAAGAATTCCAGCAATTTGGCAGGTAGACAGAGCTAGATGTGAAGTGATTAAAGTTTTGTGCTCAGTGGAGTTTAGTGGTAATGTGAATGTTTCTTATTTTCTACTGTCACATTGAAGAGGGATTTCGTTTTACTTAAAATTATCTTGTTTAGCCCCAAGACTGTAATTCACTGAACCCATTTCTAGAGAGTGTTCCCAGAGCACATAATAAGCCACATACCACATGCTTATGTGGAGCAGCACTGAAAGGTCATGGAATCAGCTTGGCTTCCTATTTATTCTCTCTCTCTTACCCAGCAATCTGAGATTGAAATATAATTTTTAAAAGAATTACAAGGCAGGAAATCATTGAGAAGATAAAATGTACATCTATTCAGAGTCCCTCCACGTTCTTATTTTCTAGCCTTTATAGATTTGAGGCTAGAGGCTCCTCTCGCTACTTCCACTGATTCTGTGCACACATTTGTACTTATTTCTATTGTTTTGTTTTGTTAAATCCTGCTTGATAAGGAGACAAAGTTAAAGGAAAAAAAAATCTCCATTCTTAAATCAACCTCCACTTAAAGACAGGTCACTAACACTGATCTAAAGATGGGAGGCTAATTTACAGTGAAGTTAGTCTTTATGGACATTTGTCAAGCTTCACTTAATCTGTGATTTAAGAGAAGGAGTGAAGAAAGCATAATTTAAAAACAGCAACTGGACATGTTGGTGAAACTCAACAGCAATTTCATTTTTAGGTACTTGAAATAGAATTCAAATTCATGAACAGACTAATTTTATTAATTTCAAATAATAAAACTCTATTTTTCTACAGTGCAGGGTTCTCACAATTTAGAGTACATCTCAGCACTCATTCTCAGCTTATGAGTCTTTAACATACTATACTCAAGTTAAAGTGTGAATAAGGTAAGTCTTTGAGAAGTCTTGAAATGGACTGGTTTTCAGGAACTACTACAGGAATGGGCTAGGGTCGGAATTTTTAATGTTTGTGTGCTCATTTGCTGAATGGCTGCCACCTATTCATACATGCATTATGCAGGCAGGCATGTGCCTCTGCAAACGTGCCTCTCAGATTTCCTTCTGCCCCTATGGTGTATGTGAGCAGTAACTGATAGTTATCATGCTTTGCTATGTGAGAAAGGCTTTTCCCATGTACCTACAGAATTTAGATAACAATAATTCTGTGAGGTCGGTATTACTATCATTTTTAATAGATGAAGAAACTGAGGCCCACAGAGGCTTGACAACTCGTTTCAGATTTTATATCTAATAGACATATAGAGGTTCAACTTACACCCATGTCTCATGGCTACTTCCTATGTGCTTTCTTACAAGCTAGACCGTAAGAGAGGCACTGTGAAAATTAAGAGTGCTTTCTCCTATACCAGCTCCCATACCAGAGCTGCCTCAATCTCTTCTTTCTTCTGCCTGACTCTCCTGGCTAAGGCCCTTCCCGAGCCCTGAGGGTTAATGTCCTGTAGCAATTCAAAGGCATGTCACAGAACACTACATAATCTCAATGAAGGAAGACAACATTCAGACTGCCAAGGCCAGCTGCCCACTTATTCTTTGTAACGCTTCTCTCTCTCTCTGAGTGTGACTGATAGCTCACTGTTACATATGTCTTTGCATCTGGAATGCTTCCTGCAAATTAGAATTTTATTTTAAATGATTAGACTCTATTTTTTTAATTTTCAATCTACCCAATCTAGTAGGTAGATTGAGATTCCCAGGTGCCTCAGTGGGTAAAGAATTTGCCTGCAATGCAGGAGATGCAGAAGTCACATGTCCCTGGGTCAGAAAGATCCCCTGGAGGAGGGCATGGCAACTCACTCTAGTATTCTTGCCTGGAAAATCCCATGGACAGAGGAGTCTGGTGGGCTGTGGTCACTCTACAGTTGCAGAGTCTGACATGACTGAAGCGAGTAAGCACTCATGCACTGGGAAGATTAAAACAATCAAAATGATTAAAATAAGCATATAATATGTTTCATTAACAAAGGAACCACTATAATATTCTGATTCTCAGTCTATGACAAGTTCTGAGAAATCTCTTTGGAAGTAATTTAAAAACTAAAAATATATATTTGGAAGAAGATAAGCTACCACTGTTGACCAAATCAACATCATGATATTTTCTCAATATGACTGATATTATGATGACTCAAATAGGATCTTTAAAGGTATTAACTGATTTAATAGTTATACTTTCATATTCGCTCCCTCCATTAAGGTACAGGAATATTTAGAAGGCAGAATGAGTTTATTCAGTTACCTGATCTTACCTTTATGTGATATTCAGAGACTGAACTGGGTTTTTGAACTATTTTCTTAAGGTTGCTTTTTAAAAATCAGATATCATTTTCTCATTTTTCCAAAAACAATACATACTGTAGCTTCTACTACTAGGATAATGAAAATGATATTCACCACTATGGTTCAAATGAAAAAGAATTCTAATAAGATTCTTCTTTTCAGACTGTAGTTGGTTGTCAAAGAACATTTTTGTAGGTACAAGATGTTCTAAGAATGTCTGATTAAAGTTAATTAAGGGAGTAAGAAAAAATATACTTGAAAATGTCTTCTATAATTATGTTTTCTATAAATAGATAAACCTCATTTCTTATCAAGACCTATTACTGTAATTTGTCTTATAAGGATTTTTGAAAACTACATATTGTTACCTAGACATCTATTTATTATTTAGTACCATTTACAGTTGCTGCTATTTGGATATCCTAATGGGGATGAATTTTGTTGTGGAAACTTTAAAAAGCAATTTAGAAAAGGTTATTTAAAATTTTTGTGATAATCTCATGTAGAAAGAATCGTGTTTCATAAGGGTACCAAGCACAATCGGCAGCCATTCTATTGCAATCGCATAAAATCAGATTTTGATACTCTGCCAGTAATACGATTCATATTACTATTACTGAAAAACAATAGCACTGAATTTTCAGCTTTAGTTTTCTAACGTATACATGTGATTTTTTTTGTTTGATAAAAATAGTAATTATCTGAGAAAGAGCCTTTTGGGGTTTCACTCTCTGAAAAATAACAAGACAAAAATGCCAAACTATATAGTGGTTAAACAGACTATGTGAAAGTGCTAGCCACTCAGTCATGTCCAAGTCTTTGTGATCCCACACAAAGATAGGCGCCTCTATCCATGGAGTTCTCCAGGTCAGAATACTAGAGTGGGTAGCCATTCCCTTCTCCAAGGGCATCTTTCTGACCCAGCGATCGAACCCAGGTGTCCTATGTTGCAGGCAGATATTTACATTCTGAGCCACCAGGGAATATGTAAGGAAAATATGTCCCTGCAGAGATGTCAGGAGACTCTCATTATTTTTATTGAGATGATCTCAGGGAGGATGGGTAAAAGAATGTGTAGTGGCACCTCAAAAAGAGATTCCAGGAGTGACACAGTGTCATGGCAACCTGTCTGAAGGGCACTTCTTTTTCAGAGGAAGACATCTTTATTGGCCCTCTAGTCTATTCCTTCCACACAGAGCTTTAATTAAATAATCAGTGCTAATAAGACCAACTAATGTAGGTGAAGCAAAGGTAAGGCAAGGTACCTGATCTATACGAAAGACTCCTTACTGGAATATAATCATTACTGTGGCATAAAGGATGAGCAAGAATTAGTCAAGTGAGAAAAGAACTTGTGAAAATATCAGGAGGCTGCGATAATGTGCTCTGTTGAAGAAATTAGAATAAGCTTATGATGTCCATATGTAGAGCAGAAGAAATGTCATGAAACAAGTATGATACTACAAAGGTAGGGCAAGGCCCATAAGAGGACCTTGTAAACAAACGATGTAATAGATTTTAATCCAACCGTATTGATTATTACATTAAATGTAAGCGGTCTAAATATACAAATTAAAAGACAGAACTGTCACATTCCAAAGACCAGTTAAAAGGAAGCTGGAGTGGATATATAAATAGCAGAAAAAGTAAATATCAAACCAAAAAACCAATACCAGGAAAAAGGAAGGACATAATAAAGTGATAAATAAGTCAATTCATCAACACAACAAAATAACCCTAAATGTATACACAAGTAACAAAACAGTTTTAAAATACATGAAGTATAAACTGATAGAACTTAAAAAGGATTTCACAAGACCACGATTATAGCTGGATATATAAACACTTCTCTTTCAATAAGACCATAAAACTAAGGCCAGATCAGTAAGAATACAGAACTAAGGATACAGAAGACTTGAATAATATTATCAATAAAACTGACCTTACTGGCAATTCTAGAACTCTACAAAAGAACAGAAGATACACTCTATTTAAGTGTACATGGATCATTCACCAAAACAGATCATATCTGAGCCTTAAAAGATACCCAAACAAATTTCAAAGGATGGAAAACATAAAAATATTATCTGGATACAAAAGTGTTATACTAGAAATAAATCACAGAAAATTATCTGGAAAATTCTCAAATATTTAGAAATTCAACAACATGCTTTTAAATAACCCAAAAACCAAAGAGGAGTTCACAATGAAAACTGGAAAATATTTTTAACTGAGTGAAAATGAAAATATCATATCAAAATTTGTGCAATATAGCTAAAGTGATATAAGGGGAATTTTATATCTTTGTACACTTATACTAAGAAAGGAGAAAGGTTTGAATTAATAATCCAAGCTCCCCTTTTACGACACTAGGAAATAAACAGTAAATTAAACTAAAAAAATAAAAGAAATAACAAAGATATGAGTATCAATTACATACAAAAAAATGTAAAACCAAAATCTGTTTCTTCAAAAATATCAATAAATTTGATAAATCTCTAGCCAGATTGATTGAAGACAATAGATCAGAAATGAAAGAGAAAACATCACTATAGATACTACAAATATTAAAAAATAATAAGGGAACATTGAAAAGATAAAAGCATCCCAACTGATTTGACAACTTAGATAAACTGACTAATTCCTGAGAAAACACAAATACTAAAATGTACTCAAAAACAACTGCCTTTAAAGAAATATAGTCTATTAAAGTGTGTTAGCGCTCAGCTGCGTCCGACTCTTTGTGATCCCTTGGACCATAGCCTGCCAGGCTCTTCTGTCCATGGAATTCTCCAGGCAAGAATATTGGAGTGGGTTGCCATTCCCTTCTCCTATAATCTGCTAACGGATTTCTTAAACCTTCCCCACTACCTTACCTGAGCCCTCCCACAAACCCAGAGACTAGATGGCATTACTTCTTTACTTAGTAATTTCTATTAATAGCAAACACTGAGCATTATATAATGCCAATTCTATATAAACTCTTCAGAAAACAGATGTGAAGGGAACATGTTCCCACCGATTTTATGAAGGTAGCATTACTTAGATATCAAAGTTGCATAACAACAGGCAAATAATCAAAATTACAAACCAGTGTAAACTAATGAACACAGAGGTAAAATAAAAACCTTTAAAAACAGCAGGTTGAATTCAGCTATATGTAAAAAATGATAAAAATGACAGGACCAAGTGAAATTAATTTGCAAAAGACAACTATCAGTTTGACACTGGAAAATCAATCAACTTAATTTACCATATCAACAAACTAAAAGGTTAAAACCATGAGATAATCTTTGAAAGTGCAGAAAAACATCGTCAAAAGTCAGCATCCAATCCTGACAAAAATTCTTAGCAACCTTAGAAGGAAATTTCTTACATCCAATATAGCACATTTTAGAAAAACCTAAATTTAACATTATTTTAATGGTAAAAGACCAATTTTTTCTTCTTAATATAGCAATAAAGCAATAATGCTAGTTGACAACATTTTAATACAATAGTGTATTAGAAGTCCTAGCCAGTGCAACAAGGAAACTAAAAGAATTAATAGACATACAAATGGGAAAAGAAGAATTAAAACTGTTAATTTGCAGATGAAATCATTTTCTACATGGAAAATCTTAAAAGAATCCATGAAAAATTCTATTCAAATAAATAACTTGAGTTTAGAAAGATCACAAGATAAACGGCTAATAGGCAAAACTTGACTATATTTAAGTATTCAATGGCCAGAAACAAAAGAAATTAAAACCAAAAGTACATTTACAATGTCTTTATTTAAATTGCAAGACATGTGGATTGTAGGATGAGGATAGCCACAAGTGTGAAAAGGCAACCACACTCTGAAAAGCCTGCAGCCCTTCCCAGCGTGGTTGAGTTGCAGATCTGTGAGTTCAATCTACTGCAGTCCACAAGGCCCCTCTGTCCATGGGATTCTCCAGGCAAGAATACTGGAATCCCCCTGCTCTAGGGGATCTTCTAGACCCAGGGATTGAATTCAGGTGTCCTGAGTCTTCTGCTTTGTAGGTAGATTCTTTACCTTTGAGCCATCACGGAAGACTGAGTTGCAGATCTAAATGTTGGTATTTAAAGGTCCAGCCGTTGGATTTCTTTGGGTATCCTGATTAACTGTTAGTTTTCTTCTAAATGTTTTTTCAAAAATTTTCTGGACTCTCAGCAAGAGGGATGTTTTTACTCACCCAAATTGCAGACATTTGGATTTAGTACTCATCAGTTCAGTTCAGTTGCGCAGTCGTGTCCGACTTTTTGTGACCCCATGAATCGCAGCACGCCAGGCCTCCCTGTCCATCACCATCTCCCTGAGTTCACTCAGACTCATGTTCATTGAGTCCATGATGCCATCCAGCCATCTCATCCTCAGTTGTCCCCTTCTCCTCCTGCCCCCAATCCCTCCCAGCATCAGAGTCTTTTCCAATGAGTCAACTCTTTGCATGAGCTGACCGAAGTACTGGAGTTTCAGCTTTAGCATCAGTCCTTCCAAAGAAATCCCAGGGCTGATCTCCTTCAGAATGGACTGCTTGGATCTCCTTGCAGTCCAAGGGACTCTCAAGAGTCTTTTCCAATACCACAGTTCAAAAGCATCAGTTCTTTGATGCTCAGCCTTCTTCACAGTCCAACTCTCACATCCATACATGACCACAGGAAAAACCATAGCCTTGACTAGATGGACCTTAGTCGGCAAAGTAATGTCTCTGCTTTTGAATATACTATCTAGTTTGGTCATAACTTTTCTTCCAAGGAGTAAGTGTCTTTTAATTTCATGGTTTCACTCACCATCTGCAGTGATTTTGGTGCCCCCAAAATAAAGTCTGACACAGTTTCCACTGTTTCTCCATCTATTTCCCATGAAGTGATGGGACCAGATGCCATGATCTTCGTTTTCTGAATGTTGAGCTTTCAGCCAACTTTTCCACTTTCCTCTTTCACTTTCTTCAAGAGGCCTTTTAGCTCCTCTTCACTTTCTGCCATAAGGGTGGTGTCATCTGCATATCTGAGGTTATTGATATTTCTCCCAGCAATCTTGATTCCAGCTTGTGTTTCTTCCAGTCCAGTGTTTCTCAAGATGTACTCTGCATAGAAGTTAAATAAGCAGGGTGACAATATACAGCCTTGACGTACTCCTTTTCCTATTTGGAACCAGTCTGTTGTTCCATGTCCGGTTCTAACTGTTGCTTCCTGACCTGCATACAGGTTTCTCAAGAGGCAGGTCAGGTGGTCTGGTATTCCCATCTCTTTCAGAATTTTCCACAGTTGATTGCGAGCCACACAGTCAAAGGCTTTGGCATAGTCAATAAAACAGAAATAGATGTTTTTCTGGAACTCTCTTGCTTTTTCCATGATCCAGTGGATGTTGGCAATTTGATCTCTGGTTCCTCTGCCTTTTCGAAAACCAGCTTGAACATCAGGGAGTTCCCGATTCACCTATTGCTGAAGCCTGGCTTGGAGAATTTTGAGTATTACTTTACTAGCATGTGAGATGAGTGCAATTGTGCGGTAGTTGGAGCATTCTTTGGCATTGCCTTTCTTTGGGATTGGAATGAAAACTGACCTTTTCCAGTCCTGTGGCCACTGCTGAGTTTTCCAGATTTGCTGGCATATTGAGTGCAGCACTTTCACAGCATCATCTTTCAGGATTTGAAACAGCTCAACTGGAATTCCATCACCTCCACTAGCTTTGTTTGTAGTGATGCTTTCTAAGGCCCCCTTGACTTCACATTCCAAGATGTCTGGCTCTAGATTAACGATCACATCATCATGATTATCTGGGTCATGAAGATCTTTTTGTACAGTTCTTCTGTGTATTCTTACTACCTCTTCTTAATATCTTCTGCTTCTGTTTGGTCTATGGTCTTTCTGTCCTTTATTGAGCCCATCTTTGCATGAAATGTTCCCTTGGTATCTCTAATTTTCTTGAAAATATTTCTAGTCTTTTCCATTCTGTTGTTTTCCTCTATTTCTTTGCATTGATCGCTGAAGAAGGCTTTCTTATCTCTTCTTGCTATTCTTTGGAACTCTGCATTCCGAGGCTTATATCTTTCCTTTTCTCCTTTGCTTTTCACCTCTCTTCTTTTCACAGCTATTTGTAAGGCCTCCCCAGGCAGCCATCTTGCTTTTTTGCATTTCTTTTCTATTGGGATGGTCTTGATCCCTGTCTCCCGTACAATGTCACGAACCTCATTCCATAGTTCATCAGGCACTCTATCTATCATATCTAGGCCCTTAAATCTATTTCTCACTTCCACTGTATAATCAGAAGGGATTTGACTTAGGTCATACCTGAATGGTCTAGTGGTTTCCCCTACTTTCTTCAATTTCAGTCTGAATTTGGTAATAAGGAGTTCATGATCTGAGCCACAGTCAGCTCCTGGTCTTGTTTTTGTTGACTGTATACAGCTTCTCCATCTCTGGCTGCAAAGAATATAATCAATACTGACTTTAAAGTATGTAAAAAAAAAAAGTACAATCAGGGTTCCAATTGGATTCCCAGGCAAATCACTTAAAAGAAAGCAAATTAATGTGAAAGACTCAAAAACTAACTAAAATTTGGGAGTTTTTATAAACTTAAATTTCTCTTCCAAAGATTTGGTTTCAATGGTTATGGGAAGAGATAGCTTAATGAAAAGATATTCAACAAAATAATATTGAAGAAAAAACAAGTGCAGTCAAATGTGGCACTTCCTGTGTACCAGGTACTATACATCTTAACTCTTTTAATTTTCACATCAACCTTATGAGATAGGTTTTATCTTGGGCCTGATTTTAAACATAAAGAGATATGAAAGATTAAGTAAATTGCCCAAATTCCCACTGCTAGTAAATAGCCGACACAGAATTCAAACTCAGACAGTGTATTTCTAGAATCTATTTTTTTTAACCAGAGAGTCACATTGCTTAGCAAATTTCTGTATCTTAACCAATTAATTAAATAATCTATTTTATATTAAATTTGACTGCTTTCAGATTTTTGTCATTTCTGTTTCTTTGTCAAATTTGCTTAAGAATTAGGAAACTTCAGAGAATTAAAAAAGAAGAAACTGTGCACCTTAATTTATTCTGATGAATTTTAGTGACTTGCAACTGTAGCATGTATTTACTCTTGCTGGCCACTTCCCTCTTTCACTTTATTAATTTCCTACAGGAAATTGCAAGTTAATAGAAAGCAGTACTGGAACTGCCTCACATCCTATAGTTATTAATTAAAGCAAAGTCTGGTTCAGTAACTTTGGATACTAAAAATATAGAGTTAAACAAAGCTGACTGCCTCTTGAAATGAGATTTCAACTTCAATAGTCTGTCTAAAAAATTTATGCATTAAAATCCACATTTTCCCTTAAAGAAAGTCTCCAGAAAATTTTTAGTGAATAAAGCAATTCAATATCTGACTGCTCCTCTCTAAGACTTCAGAAGTGAAAAGAATACGAGACACTGAAAAAAAAAAAGACTCAAGTTTAAATACGTTTCTTTTAAAGGCAGTTAGTCACATCATTCTACTATATTCCCTTCTACAGGTTATTACCCACAATCAATAAAGCAAGAAACTGTATAAACTATCTTATTAATTTTATATAATGGTTAGTAAACTTTAAAATACTGTACTATAAAACTTTTAAATGTTTCTGATGGTTTTATATCACACTGGATAATTTATCGTTTTATGTGGCATAAAGTGTTGGGTAAGTGGATATCATGCTGGGAAAATGCACATAATTTCTGAATGTGAAAATCCATTCCATTGTAGATTTTTCTTACATAATATAAGGTTATTATTGGGATGATTTTTAGAATCTAGGTCTGTAAAAGTCTCTAACAGACAAACATGCTGGCTATGTCTTCAAGCCACAAACTACCTGGGTGTCCAAGTATCCTCCCCATCATGCGGCTGGAGAAAACAGGATCCTGTCAAGTTAAAGTTGCTTTTTGGTTCTGTTCTACTAGACAGAACTAAACTCCCTGGCACTCTCTCAACACACCTCTAGCAGAGCAGAGGCAAGAAGGAGGCGTAGCAGTGGAGTGAAATAGCTGGAAAGAAATCGTGAATGGTGAATGTTTGGTTTAGAAGAGCTAAAACATGAGTTGTAGGAATTTCTGAATGATCTACATTGTTTTATATATTTATGAAAATGATTTTACAGAATCATAAATGGTGAAAAGAGACAAAATGGACCTGTGGAAGTAGATAACCATAAGATTTAGAGAAGAAAGAATCATGACACTGTTAAAAAAAATAAGGCAGGACCTTGAAACCAACACAATTTGCTTTCACAGGAGAGTGAGACATCCAAAAATAACCTTATAATGTCCTCTTCTGGGATGGGCAGGATTTCCTATAGTTGGGACTGTAAAAGAGGCCATACTGGATTTTTAGGCTGGTAAACAAAGGAGCATTCTCTTCTACTATTCTTGGGGAGATGGGGAATATTTGGGCACTGGATGTGTAGCCCTTTGAAAAATACCTCCACATTTTCACATATTTTCCTAGCGGGCATACTGCTTTGAACTCCATCTTTGCCCATCTAACCTACACATGTAACAAGTACACAATTTGCAAATTATTCTTTTGATTTAATCTATGCTTTATTAGACAAGCCTATAAACTACACTACAGTTGCACTAATCTTAAGCAAATATATGTTTATTTTATATATATTGGAAGGACTGATGCTGAAGCTCCAATACTTTGGCCACCTGATGCGAAGAGCTGACTCATTGGAAAAGCCCTTGATGGCGGGAAAGATTGAAGGCAGGAGGAGAATAGGGCAGCAGAGGATGAGAGGGTTGGATGATATCATTGACTCAACAGACATGAGTTTGAACAAACTTTGAGAGATAGTAAAGGACCGGGAAGGCTGGCATGCTGCAGTTCATGGAGCTGCAAAGAGTCGGACACGACTTAGTGACTGAACAACAACAACAAAGGAGTTTCAGAAAATACTTTGCCTATGTAATAATATTTTCAAGTTGACTGCACTATAATTTAATGCGTTCCCAGTTGGGTGAAGTATAGGAGAGAGGAAAACCACCTCTGCTTCACAGTGTCACAACAAAAAGTCATGGCTTTCATTTTAAGGTTTTGTGCTTTTGGTGCTTGTGGTCTGCATGGATCCATGCATTGTGTGTGTCCTGGGAAGATGTTAGTCAAATGATCAACCAAGACAAGTAAGTTTGAAAGACAGTGGGAGATTGTGTTCACCTATGGCTGATTCGTGTCAGTGTATGGCAAAACAAATACAGTATTGTAATTAAAAAAATAAATAAATTTAATAAAAAAAATAAAAAAAATTAAAGTAAAAAAAAAAGAAAGATAGTGCATGAAAGCAGTTAAGAACTCTATCTAGGAAATGTAGACAAATGCAGATTCAAATCTTGAACTATTTTTAGTGACTGTGCATCTCGGAGGAGCTCTTTAACCCCTGCAATCTGAGCTTTGTTCCTTTCTAAAGTAATGCTATGCTAGTTCCTCCAAGAATTTTAGAAGACAATTAAGTGATGTACCATCTTAGTTATTTCACGTTGCTATCACAGAATACCACAGACAGGATGGCTGAGACAACAGACACTGGTTTCTCTCCGTTCTGGAGGCTGGAAATCGGAGATCAGGCTCCAGCATGCTCAGGTTCTTAGTGAGGACTCTCTTTCTGGTGCAGAGAGTCGGTCTCTTCCTGGGGTTCATGGGGCAGAGAGAGGTCTCTTTCTTATTTCTTTTATTAAGGACACTAATCCCATTCACTCCACCTGCACAACTGAATTAGCTTCCAAAGGCTCCACTTTCAAATACCATCACACAGGGGATTAGGGTTTCAATATCTCACTTCAGAACCTGGCACGCGGTAAAAATGAATTAAACGTCACCTATACGAACCTGATTGCTGTTTAGTCACTAAGTCATGTCCAACTCTTTGTGACTCCATGGACGGTAGCCCTCCAAGCTCTTTTGTTCATGGGATTTTCCAGGCAAGAATACTGGAGTGGGTTGCCATTTCCTTCTCCAGGGGATCGTCCCATGCATGCATTTAAAAGGCATATCAATTATTAGCTATCAAAAATATATTTCATAGTTCATACACATCTCAAGATATTTATACTTACTAGCAAGGCCGTGAGCCTAAGGACCAAGGAGGTGTTCATAACTGGAGAAAAACACATGATATAAAACTGGAATAAGTGAATATTTATATAATAAAGTACACCTGTTCTGATTTTGCTCTTGGAACAGTCTATTTATATATTAGTAATTATGGTTACTAGCTACAAAAAAGGGGAATGAATATACAAAAATGCTCTGTACTGAGAATCTCATTAGTATTCATCCTGTAATAAAGACTGTGCTTAATAAGAAAAGTATACAGAAAGCCCATTCATTTAAAATGTGACAAAAGAACCCCAGTATAACAAGAAATTATGCCAGAGTAAAGCCTCTTCCATATTTCTAAGGAAAGTATCCATAAGGGGAAACTAGAAATAAAATGTGATTCTATTTGTTCTCATTAACAGTTTACATAGTGATGTTTTATCTGCAAGGTCATATAAAATCATAAAAACAGTCTATGTAAAATGTAGTCCTTGCTCCTGTTTCAGCAATGGGTTAATTTACTTCTTTCTTTAACGACTGTTGGTAGATTCATGTCAGTGCAATATATTAGATCCTTCAAGAAAAGAATGATGCACCATTTAAAGATATTAACATCTAAATTTCATTGTAAGAGGATTAGGACCAAAGTAATCCTGCCAAATTAATTTAGGTAAGTATACTAGGTAAATAAATCAGCATCCTTTCACTTCCAGAAAGCACTCCAAGCAATTTCAAGTCATTAAAAATACTCTTAGCCAAAAGATTTTGCCTTTTAGTGCAGTCTTAATGGTTCTATGACAGCATTTCTACTGCTGGCTGGACGACTTTATGCCCTGGTAGCAGCAGCATTTCAGAAAACTCCAGAGAAAGCTAAAATCAGGAGTAATCTTTGAACAAGTTTTCCAACATTGTTAAATCAAAAATGGCACAAATGCTGGAAGCTCTTGTAAACTCTAATCGCATGCATTCCTTTTGCCAAGCATTCAGTGGGAGAGGAACCCTTCCTAAAAGGACGTATGAAACAGGTTACGAATTGCAGAGGAACAAGGAGTCCCTAGAGAGTGTTCCGGAAAAGTTTTATCAATTTTCTGATTGGCTGATTTATGAACTAGCCTTACAGGTTTGTGACTTAATTTCTCTTCTGTCTACAAATGTCTCACATAGATGAATGTCATTAGGTTTCATATCTATTTAGATTAAAAGCCAAGTCCCACACAGCAAGAGACAGTCAATTATTTTCATTTTATACTGTTATTATGAAATACTATTGTTTTACAAATGTACTTCTGGAGAATGAGAATTGTTCACCAACATATTTTAAAGTGAATTTCAGGTGTCTAAATGCCAGGGAGAAAATAAATCTCAAAATATAACTTCAAATGAATTGTTTTTATAGTGGTTTTGTATTTTTTTTCCACTTAGTTTCCTCTGACAAAAATGATTAATTTTTTTCCATTTCTATGCTTACTATACTAAACTTCTGACAGTGGGAATACTTTTTCCTCAAGGAAAAATATGATGAGCTTACAGATTCTACCGGATAAAGATGAGCAGCTTCTCTTTTCTGGGCAGAATTAGATCTTTAATTTCCTAAGCCTGAGAGGAAATGGTTTCATTCACCTTCATGTTCTACGTTGGCTCCCTCAAAATACCAACAAAATAAAAAATTTTCAAGCCCATTAATAAGTTGAGTTCATTGCTTACAATCACAAGGGAGGCTGCTTCCTTGCATAGTTTTAGAGTTCTTTCAGAAGCAGGAGGGCAAAGTGGGATTATTTAAGGAATTCAGTGGTCAAGAATCTGCCTGTAATGTAGGAGACTTGCAGGAGAATCAACTTTGATCCCTGGGTTGGGAAGATTCCCTGGAGAAGGAAATGGCAACCCACTCCAGTATTCTTGCCTGGAAGATCTCCATGGACAAAGAAGCCTGGCTGGCTACAGTCCATGGAGTCACGAAGAGTTGGACCCTACTGAGCATAATATCAACAACAAAAAGAATTTTTAATTTTTATCTTCCTGAGGAAGACTTTCTTAGAATGGTAAAAATCGTGTTGATGAAGATGGTAGAACAGTAAAGTCACATTAATAAAGATGACTGAAAAGTCACACTAACGCAGACATTAAGCCGTGTGAGTATAGATCATTTGGGTGTAGTCCATGCTAAATGATCAAAGAATTTAGAAAGTGAACAATGGTTAACCACATACTTTGCATTTTCCAAGATAATATTCCAACACCCTTATTGCAAATAAAAGGGGAAATGATTTATTAAACACAACTGGAAGCATAGCAATTCACTGAAATTTCAGAACCTTCTGCTTCAAAGTCTTATTTCTCTTAACGATCTTTGCTCTTTCTTTTTCTTTGTTTCCTCCACAGCAAAGTACCCTACCCTACTTTTAAGGTTTTCCAAGTGGCCATAAAGATTATAGTTCCTAGAAGACTCATTTCCTCAAAGTCAAAAGAGGTCATCATTTAAAATCAGACAAGACAGAGAGTTAACTAGCCATCATACCAGAGGTTTGAGTCCCCAGATACAGGGCATTAAATCAAGAGAGGAAGGGATAAAGATCAGAGATAAAGACCAAACAAGGACTAGATGGCTGGGGAAACCTTGGGTTCAAGTGCAAAAAAGGACCAGAAAGACAGGAAGTCTGCCATCTCCATCAGGAGCTGGAAAGTGGGGATGTGAACCTACCCCTGAGGTGGGTCTGGCTGAGGCAAAGGCCTTTTACTTGAATATTTAAAGAAAATGAAAAGTCATTTTCTCAGTAAGTTCGGCTGCTATAACAAAGTAGTAACTATGAAGTGGCTTAAACGGCATTTATTTCTCCCAGTTATGGAGGCTGGGCAATCTGAGATCAGAGAGACATTATGGTTGGGTTCTGATAAGGACCCTTTTCTTGGCTTACAGGAATCCTCACATGGATTGTGAGGTGGGTACTGTGGATGGTGACTGCAGCCATGAAATTAAAAGACGTTTGCTCTTTGGAAGGAAAGCTGTGACAAATCTTGACAGGGTATTAAAGAGCAGAGACATCACTTGGCCAACAAAGGTTCCTGTGGTCAAAGCTATGGGTTTTTTTTGCAGTAGTCATGTATGGATGTGAGAGTTGGAAATGTGAAGAGCTCTCAGCTCTCTTCTAGTAATTCCATCCTGAGGACCTCAACTTCATGACCTCTTCTAAACCTAGTTATCTCCCAAAGACCATACCTACCACCCCATTAGGGGTTACAGCTTCAATGCTCTCAGGAAACATGAAAGTTCATAAGAGTCTTGGTGGGAGTCTACGGTGTGGGAGATAAGCAGGAAAGCAATAAAAACAATGGATAATGTTAAAAGCGTCTTTTTCCTGGGCAGAAATGACCTCTGGGGCTAAGAAAACAGAGCTGCTAACATATTTCATTTATTTTTCTCCTGTTTCAAAAATGCCTTTCTCCACCTTTCTGTTTCTTTCTCAACAGTTTTTTTCCCTCTGATTTCCTTTCTTTTATGAGTGAGTATAATTATGGAGAGTATGATATGAGAGTCAGGCTTGAATTTAATTCTAACTTTGGACCCCCAGTTATTTAGCTGGGTAATTTTAGGCCAGGAATTTTCCTTCTCTTAGCATCATATTATTTGAATCAACAGAATAAAGATATCAGTACCTATCACCTTGTAGGCTATATAAAGATTAGTGATAAAGCATGTAAACTGGCTGACACAGCACTGGTATATAGCAAGATCTTAGAAAATGGTATAAAAGTAGAACCCTGCCATAATGCAAACAGTGGTGACTGTTACAGGCTGAATAGATGCTTGTGTCCCCCCCTGCAATCCATACACTGAAATCTTAACTCCCAGTGTGATGGCACTAGGTGTCAGAAGGCAAGAGCTTTGGTAGGTGATTCGGGAAAAAGGGTGGAGCCCTCATGAATGGGATTTGTGCCCTTATACAAGTGGCCTCAGTGAGCTGGTGATGCTCAATGAACCTGGAAGCAGGCCCTCACCACACATTGAACCTACCCACACCTTGTTCTTGGACTCTGTAGTCACCAGAACTGTAAGATATAAGTTTCTGATATTTACAAATTACTCAGTCTATGACGTTCCATTATATCAGATAAGTTGGACTAAGACTGTTCAAAAACTTCAGCCAAGTGTGAAGTTGTGATATTGCAAAATTAACAAAATGATCAAGCTGAGCCTGTGCTGCAGGCCACTTGGGAGTGTAAGGTCCATCTGACCCAAACTCCACCTACTCTGGTCTGAAGTTTGGCACAACCTAGATTCTAACCCCAAAGAAGGGCGATGTCAAAGAATGTTCAAACTACCACACAGCTGCACACATTGCACATGATAGCAAGCTTATGCTAAAAATCCTTCATAGTAGGCTTCAGCAATACCTGAACCCAGAACTTCCAGATGTATCAGCTGGATTTCAAAGAGGTAGAGGAATCAGAGATCAAATTCCTAACATTTGTTGGATCAAGGGAGAAAGAAAGGGAATTCCAGAAAAAACATCTACTTCTGCTTCATTGACTATGCTAAAGCCTCTGACTGTGTAGATCACAACAAACTGTGGAAAATCCTTTAAAAAAGGAAGTACCAGACCACTTTATGTATCTCCTGACAAACCTGTATGTGAGTCAAGAAGCAAGAGTTAGAACCAGACATGAAGCAGCTGACTTGATCAAAATTGGGAAAGGAGTACATCTAGGCTGTCACCCTGCTTACTTAACATACATGCAGAATACATCATGCGAAATACTGAGCTGGATGAATTCCAAGCTGGAGTCAAGATTGCCAGGAGAAATATCAGCAACCTCAGATACACAGATGATACTGCTCTAATGTCATAAAGCAAGGAGGAATTAAAGAACCTCCTGATGAAGGTGAAAGAGGAGAGTGAAAAAGCTGGCTTGAAACTTAACATTCAAAAAACAAAGATCATGGCATCTGGTCCCATCACTTCACAGCAAACAGAAGTGGAAAAAGTGGAAGCAGTGATAGACTTTATTTTTCTGGGCTCCAAAATCACGCTGGATGGTGACTGCAGCCACGATATTAAAAGATACTTGCTCCTTGGAAGGAAAGCTATTACAAAACTAGACAGTGTATTAAAAAGCAGAGACATCTCTTTGCTGACAAAGTTCTATATAGTCGAAGCTATGGTTTTTCCAGTAGTCATGTACAGATGCGAGAGTTGGACCATAAAGAAGGCTGAGTGCCAAAGAATAAATACTTTCAAATTGTGGTGCTGGAGAAGACTCATGAGAATTTCATGGGAGATTGAACCAATCAATTCTAAAGGAAATCGACCCCTGAATATTCTTTAGAAGGACTGATGCTAAAGCTCCAACACTGGTCAATTGATGTGAAGAGCCAATTCACTGGAAAAGACTCTGATTCTGGTTAAGACTGAAGGCAAAAGGAGAAGGGGGGTGGGAGAGGATGAGATGGTTAGATACCATTAGCGATAAAATGGACATGAGTTTGAGCAAACTCTGGGAGATAGTGAAGGACAGAAGAGCCTGGAATGCTGCAGTCCATGGGGTTGCAAAGAGCTGGACATGACTTAGAGACTGAACAACAAGAGGTAATGATCACTCTAGCTTAAAACTGATGGGGACAATTCTGGGACATCTTGCAGCTGTGACTCTAGGAATCTCCTGGTTAGCTGACAGACATTTTATTGGCTGATACAGAAAGAGTGCATTGGGTGATTACTGGGGATCTACTTTCTACCTCACTGCTTCCTGAGATAAGACTGCCTGAATTTTCTCTGCCCTGTATTACCCTAGCTTCCAATGTTTCCTATTTTTTTCCCTGAGGAACTTTAAGAGATCAGGTAGAGGATAGGAGTCACTTGCCAACTATTCTATATAAATAATAAATTGAAACTTTGATGGAGGATGTGAAATTTCTGTAGTTGCAACTTACCTTCCAGACAATATTGGGTTGGCCAAAAAGTTTGTCTGGGCTTCTTTGTGTCATGTTATGGAAACTATTCTAGACAAAAAAAAGACTAAATTCGATGCCTGGGTCTCAACTAGTTTGTTTTGCTATAATCTGGCTATAAATGACTGAGCCAACTGATGAAACCTGAATGAGGCTTGAGGATTATATGGCAGCAATGAATTAATATGTAATGAATTAATGAATAGTAATGAATTAATTAATTTCCCCACTTTGATGGCTATATTGTAGTTATGGAGAAGAATGTTTTTATTTTTAGGAAACATAGAAAGTATTGGGAGATAAGGGGGTTTCAGGCAGCAACTTACTCTCGAATGATACAGGAAAAAGTTGACACAAATTATCTAAATTTGTGGTTGTTTAAAAAAAAAAAAAAGCATAATGTGTTGCAAAGCCCCAGTCTGCTTGTACATCTGAAGTAGAACAGCCACTAAGCCTAAATTCAAGTGGTCTGCCTTCTTTAGGACTGCCTAATAAACTGCTTGGTGCACACTTGCCTAGCTGATCAACACTGGCTTGAAGTCAATATTTTAATCTCATTGTGATGTGTCTGTCTTCCAGTAATAAGGCTTCATTTAAATCTAATTCACATTCCATAACATCCACCCATTTAACCCTCATTACACAGACTTCCCTGGTGGTCCAGTGGTTAAGAATCTGCCTTCCAATGCAGGAGGACTTGGATTCCATTCCTGGTTAGGAAACTAAAGTCCCATAGCCCTCTAGCTGCAACAAAGACCTTGCACTCTCAACTAAGACCCAGTGCGGCCAAAACCAAATAAATATTTTTAAAGTAAACTGCACTGCATAGTTCAGGTTTTATCACGTTCAAAGGTGTGCGTACTGCAATCTAATTTGAACACATTTTTATCACCTCAGCCCCAAATCTCACACCCTTTAGCAGTCATTCTTCATTTCCATCCTTATTAATTTTATTTTAAAAACATTTAATTTTCTACTGTTTTTAGGATGTGGTGGCATACAGGAGGTAGGCAATAAATATTTGATGAATGAATTAATTAATTGCCAACTGACTGATATTACAGCTATTTATGACAGGCATCTTTAGGGGTAATTCCTATCTGCTAGTTTCTATATTTTCATTTTTAAAAAATGTGGTCAATCCTCAAGCATCTTGTATTAAAATACATGAAATTTTCAGTCTCTTGAAAGTTATTTTATAAAATCCATGGTGGTAGTATTATCTTTATTGTGGTCTAATAAAATGTGGATGATGAGCTACTATTATACCAATATGTTTTGGAAAGTGTTGAGGTCACTTTAACACAGATGATAATAATCAGTATATTTGAACTTATAACCTTTGCCACATTGGCAACCTATCATCAATTTCTATGATGACAGACTAAACAAAATTCTTCAAATGCAGGATAACTTTATTACATTACTGAGTTGGAGACATATAAAAGAAAATACTTCTTCCAATATGACCTTATGCTAAAAAGTGGAATGAGCACAGACTATGCATAACCACAAATTACCTTTTTATAAACCATATTTTATTTTTATTTAAGATTGTCAGCAAGATCTTCTTTTCAAGAGCAATTCAACGCACAACCCTTAAAAGTGATCAAATTATTATTTGTGGTAATGGTAGAAAAGTGTTTAAGCCTCCACTTTAAAATATATCTCTAAAATTTTAGTTCTTATATGGATACAATCAGTTATATAATTGCATTCTTCCAGATGCCAGTTATTTTTAAATGTTTTGAATAATAAATCTCTCAAAGAACTGGTTTAATTTGCCACAGAAAAATAGGTACTATCTCTAGAAAGAATGACTGTTATAAAATAAATTTCTCAAACTGAAAATAGATACTTCAATTATATTTTTTGAAGTACAGTTTGTGTGTGTGTGTGTTTTAGCCTATTTAAGCTTCAGTTTATTAAAGAGGATATAATCTTCTCAACCATCACTTGAAAATCTGTTCTTTGAATGAAGAAAGAAATGCAAAAATATTAACACTATTGAAGAAAAGGACTAAACCAAAAATTACATTTTTTTTCCTTACAGAACTTTCAATATTTCTCCTTTACCAAAGGAATTCCTAGACCATGTATGGATAACGTATTGCTGCACAACTTTTGTTTCTGGTAAAATGCAGCCAGTGCAGAGAAAAGGTAACACACTGATAAATGCTACAAGGAAAGTTAATTGAGATTCTTTTTGTTGTCCTTTAGTAGATAAGTCATGTCCAACTCTTTTGCTATCCCATGGACTGTAGCCGCCAGGCTCCTCTGTCCACGGGATTTCTCAGGCAAAACTACTTGGACTGGGTTGCTATCTTCTCCGGGGGATCTTCCTGACCCAGGGATCGAACCCAGGTCTCCTGCATTGGCAGGCAGATTCTTTACCACTGAGCCCCTGAGAAGCCTAATTTAGACACATACTGTTACTCTTACTGCATAATGCTTTGGATAGTTAAAATGGCAATATTCTAAACAGAAGATTGAGATGCTACACCTAACATATGTTGATAGTGCAGTGATTGCTGAATCTAAAAATTCATTTCAGAGGAGAGTGACACAGTGATTGCAGCTATTGTGGAACTCAGACTGTGGATGAATGACACATTTAATTCTAACAACATAAAAAGAAAATGAGCAGTTCTCTGGACTCCATCGTGTACAAAAGAAAGGTGGACACTGTTCAACTGAAACTGTAGAAGAGAATAAGAGCTAACTTCAATTAGATGAGGATGAAGGACACTTGCAAATAGGCAGAGGTCCCAATGACGAAAACGTTTCATTTGCATAACCTCTGATTACAGATTTTGATTGTATATGAAATGATTGGGCATACTATCAACACAAAATGAGATCATCTGTGAAGCAGTATGCTTGTTAGGATCTTTGGAATCAATCGAAATGAAAATGGTGATTTGCACATGTGATAACCCTCAGCAAAGCAAAGTCACTCTGAGGACTGGACCAGAGAACAGAGAATTTGGCTGTCAACACAAGACTGAGCTTCCCTGCTACTAGAATGGGTAGCAAGTATCAGAAACTCGACAACCACTGAAATTTGTTTCAGGAATGAAAGAAACAAGTGCCATTTGCCCAGTAGGTACTTTGGATTCTGAAAGGTGAATAATTTTCAATAAAATTAGACTACCTTGGTCAGTTGATTCTGACCTAACTCAAAAGAGAAGACTGTCCTATTAAGAGAACTAGGAAATAATCTGAAAATCCAAAAAGGGTAAATATCAGAGACTGAATAAATGCCAAGCAAGGGGAAAAACTTGTGGGGTGAGGTGGGAGACTGGGGTAGAATAGAGGTAGCTGAGATAGCTGGTTAAGGAAGAGGCAAGTTGGTTGGACTATGAAGGGATTTGGGGATGCTCTAGAGTAGGTCTAGAAATTCATTTGTACAATGAATGCCAGGTATCTTGATCTATTATTCTGACTATAATAAATAAGGAAACGATGTATTATTATTAATGTATGCATACACAGATGATAAAACAAGAAAGAAATGTAAAGGAATGGTTATCAGAAATGTTAAGATAGTCGTTACCTGTGGGAGTAACACAGGGGAAGATTCATATTTCTTATCCTGGGTTGTGGCTACACAAGTGTTTGCTCTCAACTGTACACACATTTTTACACTCTCCTGTATGAATGATAGCTTTCACAAATAAAATGAGAAAAAGCACATGTAAGATGCTGATGGGTGTTATGGAGAAAAGTAAGGCAGGGAAGGGGGTGACCCAGGGTGTATGGACACGTGGACAGGGAAATACAATTTTAAGTCAGCAGACTTGGCAGGGCCTCACTGATAGGGTGACATCTGAGCCAAGACTGGGATGAAGTGAGGGATTAACTTATGTTGATCTCCGAGGGGAAAAGGCTCCCAGGAAGAAGTAAAAGGAAGTTAAAAGGCCCTGAGACAGGAAAATGTCATAATATATTTTTCTTAAAATTACCATGGTTACTAGTAGTTGCCTGAAACATTCTCAGCTTCCATCCATGTCTATCACTCCTTTGGGTTGCTTCATGAAAATCAGAGAGAAACTGCATTCAGTTGGGAGATGCCAGAATCAGAGAAAATGTGGTCACTCAAAACTTTCTGACATCTTTTCTTTAATACTAATGACATTTCTACATGAAGCATGAAACATATGTGAGGTGAGAAACTCAGAGTAAAGAAAATAGGTGGCTTTTAATTTTCTTCTAGTTTTAGCTTATTAAGCTAGAGTAGCCAGAGACAGAGAATATAGTTTGAAAGGTAAATGAAATATTACCTTTAAGCATGGTGGTGGTGGTTTTAGCCACTAAGTTGTGTCTGACTCCTGCAACCCCATGGATGGTAGCTTGCCAGGCTCCTCTGTCCATGGGATTCTCCAGGCAAGAATACTGGAGTGGGTTGCCATTTCCTTCTCCAGGGGATCTTTCTGATCCAGGAATTGAACCCAGGTCTCCTGCACTGCGGGCAGATTCTTTACTGACTGAGCTATGATGGAAGCCCCAAATGCATGGACATTCTAAAAACATATCCAGGCTAGGTCTCTCTGAAACCAGCATATTCAACTAAATGTTTTAAAAAAAGTCAAGTTGCAAGTTTTTACAGCTAAATTAAGTAGAGTCCTGAATGTCCCCTCTCTCTTTCTACCCTCACCTCAGTTTGACTAGTGTACTTTTGGTTGAATATAGGTTTAATTTAGGTATTGTTTTGACACTCTTTAACAGAACAGACAGCTAAAAATAAAACAGGAAGAGGAAGGCCTGCAGAGGGACCTGGGATCGGGGAGAAAGATCTAGCACAGGGGCCTTTTGATATCTGAAAGGTTGTCATTGTATTAGGGCCAGATCCTTTCTGCGGCAGCTTTGGGGACTAGAAATAGGACAGGACCAGTGGGCAGAAGTTACAATGAGGGAGTCAATTCAAATAAGGAAACTCCTTCAAACAATAAGAGAAAAAATAGATAGATAGACAGATATAGATATAGATACACACACACACACACACATATAAACTTACAAGGCTCTTTGGGAGTCCCTGGGTTCATCATTAGGTAGAGGCTAGGTAACTACTGTCAGATTATCCTGCTCTTTAGTATTTGACATCTCAGATCACATATTTTATGGTCCCAAAATTGACTTAGAAAACATGTAAATACATGCAAACACACAAATAAAATGTGTTTTGGGAAAAATGAAAGCAAAAAAAAAAACACCCACAAATGTTTAAAGGCATCAAAATGTCGTTATTCTCTGGCTAATAATACTATTTGAAATTACATTTTAAGCAAAACCTACTTATTCTTTATCTGTCATGTAATTAATGTTTTCAACTCTTCTTTTGTAGTATATCCTTCAATCATTGCTAATTAAAAGAGATGACCTCTTGATTATACATTTAAGTATATTTTCCATATTTTGATTCTCAATTGTGCTGAAGCATTTAAATTGCTGAACCTGTAACAGCAGATCTGCATTTGTTTTGACTTCTGCTTCCAGGTAAAACTTTTCCATAGTCCTAGACACTCTGCCCTGGTTTGCAAGGTAGGAACTCCTGATGGAGGTTACTGACTCAGAGGGGATGAGAGGCATGATGGGAAAACCAAACACAGGCCAAAGAAATTTAAAAATAGGGGGCAAAATGACAAAGGCATTTTTCCCAGTTAAATCATTAATTCTTCTGGCATGCTTGTTCTATTTCTGGAGTCTCTGACCTTATCCTCCTTAGCTCTTTCAGGCAACTCTCTGCCCAACCCACACAACTGAACCCTTTCAGCACTGAGCCCTGGGTGCAGTGGGCAGAGCTCCCTCGTGCTGCCACCAGCACCAAGCACACTGTACTGAAATGTGCCAGGAGAGGGAGTGATTCACGCTTGTGCATGTCTCCTGACAGGAGACGCAATGTTTTCAGGAATTTCGAGTACCAAATATTTCAACGAGCTTTATTTTCTTGTTACTTGAGAGAGAAACTGTTTGACTTGCTGTCAGATGAAAACACATTTCCCTATTTCTAACCCTTCTCATTTACATGACTAGTTTATGATTGAGTAACAAAGAACAAAAGCACAATTGGAAGCTTAATCCGGCAGAAAACCTGCCAGGATTTCAACAAATCCTGCTAACCACAGGAAGCTTTCTGCTCAAAGTGAAACATTTGACTGAAATTCTGTTACTTGAAGAGGCTGATCTGGTACCACTGAAAACCAATCCAAACCAAAATGATGTTTCTCGCAGGATACTTTATTTCACAACACGTGGAAAATGGATGCTGATAACAAACCACTACCCAAAATCACTATAGCAGAATGGATTTCACAATCTATTAGTCTCCGAATTAAAGAATTTTGAAGGTTGTAATGATCCTGACATGGATCTAGGTTTAGGCACAATTTTTCTGGTAGGTTATTATCGTCAGTGGAGAAACCCCCAACCAGAGTCTTTTGCCAGAGATAGCAAGACTCTGACAGCCCCCTTCAGAGAAGGTTACATATAGATCCACGTAGGTCTAGTCTGTGGTTTGTTTTACAGCCTCTCATTATGATATTGCCAGATGCATTAAGTCTCCTATCACTTTCCAGCGACTGGTTTTTCCTGCCCAGGAGACACTGGTACCATTTTGGTGGGTACCGTTTTCATTCTTGTAATTAGGTATGGGCACTACTAATTGCTTTTCTAATTACCTGCTTGAGAATGCCAATTATCTCCTTGCTCCAACATAAGCATATGCAATTGGCTAATTAGACCTTCAAGTAGGCAACCAGAAATATAATTAGCCATTTGAGAGAACAATTCGTTGTACCATCAATTTTGCACCCATAAAGAAAGCAAGCTTTGGTTTAATTTGTAATTTATAATGTGAAATGAAAACTGAATAGAATTTGAGCCTTTATAAAGGAATGTAAGTGTTTACAAAAGGAGGAAATCCGAAATACACTTCTCAAGTGGAGAAAGATGTATTTATTTTTAAATGACATCACTGAAATAGTTTCCAAGTTCTGTAGGAAAGTTCAGAGTTAATTCTGATTACCAGATTAGGTACTACTCCTAACATCAAAGGGCAGAGAGGTTACTCAAAACTCAGGAATTGCTTACTCCAAAGAACTACTAAGAAACAAAGTTTCTTAGTATATAAATCTAGATGTATGGGAAACAACAAGAGAATTTTATGCCAGTAAAAATGCGGCCAGCTTGGACTGAAAGGGACAGAGATGGGAGGAAATGAAGGAAGAAAGATTGAGGGCAGAGCCCCCAGATGCAGAGGCTGGAGAGGACAACTGTAGGTCCAGAAGAGAGAGTATTGGTGGAGTAGTGTTTCAGGTAGGATACGGTGTATCTCACATCTTCTAAGAGAAAATTTTAGCTGCTGTAACAACCCACATTTGATGACTTAAAGCAACAGAAATCTACTCTCTCACAAGGTCTGAAGCCCAGAATTTCAAAATCAGTTTCAATGGACCAAAATCAAGGTGTTGGAAGGGCTGTGTCCCCTTTAGAGGCTTTGGCAGGGGGCATTTGTGCCTTGACTCTTCCACTTCCGGCCTTGCTTGGCTTGTGTCTGTATTACTCCAGTCTCTGCCTCTGTGGTTACATTACCTTTTCTGTTGTTAAATCTTCCTCTGTTTTATATGAAAACTGGTGACTATATTTAGGGCGAACTTGGATAACCAAGAATAATCTCTGGACCTGGATAATCCAGAATAACCTAGATCCTTAACCTAATCACGTGAAAGGCCCCTTCCCCAAATAAGGTATCATTCACAAGTTCCAGGGGAAAAGTATTGTTTTTTTGTGGAGGTTTCTTTTTCTTTTTGGAGTGGAGGAGGGTTTTAGCCTACAACAATATCTAAATGAGCATATTCTCCTCAAGAACTTCAACAAACACCCTAGCTTATAACTAGTATGATGTATAATTTCTAAATATAATATCCCTACTACAAGGATTGAGCTTCCCAGGTGTCTAGTGGTAAGAAAACCCATCTGCTAAGCAGGAGATGCGAGTTCCACCCCTGGGTTGGGAAGATCCCCTGGAGGAGGAAATGGCAACCCACTCTAGTGTTCTTGCTTGGGAAAACCCATGGACAGAGGAGCCTGGCAGGCTACAGTTTATGGGGCTGCAAGGGGGCAGACATAACTTAGTGAGTAAACAGAAGCACCAGAACAAGGATTGCTATGGAGATAACAAAAGTAAAACCTAGTCAATGTATTGGTAGGAAAAGAGGCTTCCCTAAAACGGAAAAGGATATTTTTTTCATAGGTTTCAAATGATAACACAGATATTCATTTTCTAAGAGCTAATCAAGTAAAGTATAATATTATTGGAATTATCTGCATCATGTGAAAAGAACTGAAGTTGTAAGCATTAGCCTGATGAGCTGGAGTAGAAGTTCAACCACACATTGATGTTGCAAATCTCTACTCTCAAGAGTTTAGAAAGTGCAGTGAATTCATGGTCTTGGATATCATTCTTTTCTTAAAGAATGACCTTCAATTACAAACAAGCTAAAAGACTACTGAATACAAAGATAACTTTCAAAATCACTAGCAACTTCCACATTGACTTTGCCATTGATTGATACGTTAAAATAACAAACCTCAGGCTGGGTAGACAAGGCAGACCATGTATTAAATGTCAATTCAGGTTTTCATTTAAAGAACCCTTGATATTTTCAGCTTGAGCAAGTAATTAACTATGAACAAAAACAAAGATTATTATTTAACCACAGTCAGTAGCAGGCAGACATATTAATCTGATGAACTAAAAACAATGTTTTACTGTTTCTGACCTCACCTTGGCAAAATTCCCATCGCCAGAGAAACATCATGTTCAGATTTCTCAAGGCATCACCATCAATCAGACCATCTGTCAGTTTAAAGGTTTAAATATTCAAGAAACAGTTTGAAAAGAAACAGGGGATTAGAATACAGACAGTAGGTCAAATGAGTAAACTCTCATCACAGCAACTTCATATTAGTATCTTCAATCAAACAGAGGATGCTGGATAATCAGGGATCTATAAGAAACCATACTGAGTTGAATTGTTGTTGTTTAGCTGCTAAGTTGTGTCTGACTTTTTGTGACCTGTTTATGGGATTTCCCAGGCACGAATACTGGAGCGGGATGATGTTTCCTTCTCCAGGGGATATTCTCAACCTAGGGATTGAAGCCAAATCCCTTGCATCTCTTACACTGGCATGTGAGTTCTTTACCACTGAGCCACCGGGTAAGCCCACAAAGTTGAATAGTGTCCATTTAAAACTCACATTCACCTCGAACCTCTGAACGCTATCCTTTTTGGGAAGAGGATCTTTGCAGATGTAGTTAGTTAAGATGAGGCCATATTGGATTAGGGTCAGACACACAGGGAAGAAGTCCATTTGATGACAAAGGCAGAAATGAGATTGATAAGAAATGCTGAGGACTGCCAGAAGCCACCAGAGTTAGAAGAGGGGAAAGATTTCTCCCCAGATTCTTCAGAGGAAGCATGGTGCTGTTGACATCTTGATTTCAGACTTCTGGCCTCCAGGACTCTAGAGAATAAATTCCTTTTGTTTCAAGCCACCTAGTCTAGGATAATTTGTTATGTCAGCCCTAGGAAACTGATATAGATTTGGGCACCAGGAAGTGAGGTGCTACTGTAATATACCCCTAAAGGCCTGCAAGTGACTCTGGTATTGTATAATGGGTATAGGAAGGAATTATTTTTATGCACATGATAGAAAAAAGTCTAGATTTCCTTGCAAAGGCTGTTGGTAGAAATGTGAATGTTAAAGGTGATTTTGGTGAGAGCTCAGAAATAAGTTAGGAAGCTGTAGAGAAAGCATATATTGTCTTAGAGAATAACATATACTGTCATTAACAACATTGATAGAAATATGAACAATTAAAGCTGCTTCTAGTGAGCATGTTAATGGAAATTGGAAGAAAGGCAGTGTTTAACTGTTACAAAGTGACAGAAATCTTAGCTGATTGATTTGTGCTCTACTGTTGGGTAGAAGGTAGAATAAATATGTAAATGATGAACTTGGATAAATTAGCCGAGGAGACTTCCAAGCGTAGAAGGTGTGGCCTATTTTCTCCTTGCTGCTTATGGTAAAATGTAAGAGGAACAATCAATGGAGGTATGATACGCAAAAAGGAACCATAATGATGTGGAAAATTCTCAGCCTATTCAGATAGCAAAACATGAGATAGTGTGTCCTGGAGAGAGTAGAAGGGTTCTAATTGGACTACATTTTGTTGAAAAAATTAGGTATATGACTCAGGGATCAAATCAACTAATCCTGGCAAAAGTTTGCAACAGAAATAGAGTTATTCGGGAAGGATCTGTGGAGAACCTGATGTTACATGGTGTTATCTCCCTGCGCTGCATGGGAGACAAACGGAAGAATTTTATACCAACAGAAATGGTGCCCACTTGGACTGAAAGGGACAGAGGTGGGGAAATGAAGGAAGAATGACTCTGAGGGCAAAGCTACAGATGCAAAGGCCAGAGAGGATAACCATGGGTCCAGAAGATAGAGCACTAAGCCAAAGAGGATTATTCTCAGACCTTAAAATCTAGTAGAACCTGTTCTGCTGGGAGATGTCAACCCACTCCAGTATTCTTGCTTGGGAAATCCCATGGACAGAGGGGAGCCTGGTGGGCTACAGCCCATGAGATCACAAAGACTGGGACACGGCTTGTCAATTAAACAACAATGCTGGAATGAGTTAAGACCTTTGGGGATGCTGAGATGGGGTAAATGTATTTTGCACATGAGATGACATGAAACTGGGGGACCAGAGGGCTACTGTACTAGGTTAAACAGGTTTCATGTTCCCCTAAAACCGTACAATGTAACCCTAAGGGTTTCTGCAGATATAATTAGTTTAGTTGAGATGAGATCATACTGGATTAGGATGGGCCTTGCTGAATCCAATGACTGGTATCTTTGTCAGGCCATGTGAAAACACACAGGGAGGCAGGCTACATGAGGACCACGGAAGAGATTAGAGTGATGCAGTTACAAGTCAAAGAGTGCCAAGGATTTCTGGCAACTGCCGGAAGCTAGGAGAAAGGAATGAAATGGGTTCTGTCTGAGAGCCTCCCTAAGGAACTCCTTCTTCTGGCTTCCAGAATTGGGAGATAATAAATTTCTGTTGTTTCAAGTCATCCAGTTTGTGGTAATTTGTTATGGTACCCACCCCAACAGAGTCCATCTTTCAACTGACACATATATCTTACTCAATTGCCAACTTGAGTTTAGGACCATTTCGTCTAAGAAGTCTCTGATTCCACTGCCCTGTGCTCCCTGCAATACAGCTATCAAAGGACTTCGCACTCCAAATGGATGTTAGCTTTTCATGTGTTATTTCCTCCACAGGGGTCTATGGATTTGAAGGAAGGACCCAAGTTTTTCCCTATTTGTACCCAACCATCTAGGACTATGTCAGGCACAAATAAAAATCTTAGCAACCCTAATAGCTAATAGGACCTGTGTGTGGTGTTTATATAGATGGTCTACTTTAAGTTTCACTGGCTACTGTCTGGCTTCCCCCATGGCTCAGATGGTAAAGAATCTGCCTGCAAAGCAAGAGACCCAGGTTCGATCGCTGGGTCAGGAAGATGCCCTGGAGAAGGGAAGGGCTACCCATTGCAGTATTCTTGCCTGGAGAACTCCCCCGGACAGAGGAGCCTGGCAGGCTACAGTCCATGGGGTCGCAAAGAGTCAGACACAACTGAGTGACTTTCCCTTAAGTTTCACAATGCGGCATAAAGTGTATTTTTCTAATTTAATCGAAAAGGAAACAGGTTTGGGGAGGTTAATTTCTTGCTTTAGCTCACAAAGCAAGTAAGTGACAAAGCTAGGTCTTCGTGACAGTTCTGACTTCAAATCACTTTGTACCTCTCCCTCACCACTATCCAGGCTAAGGAATTCCAGCCTACACCTGTAAGTAATTCACTTACAAGAGTTATGTAAAGAGTTACTACTCTATGAGCCTATGTAAAACTGTATTTAATTGTTAAAGCTCATGGATAACCTAAAGGTTATTTTAATAGTATCTACATTTCCAGATACTTTGCAATCTATGCATATTTTAACATTTATTATTATATCCAATAGTCAGAACAAACTTGAGAACTATTGACCTGTTTTTGAAAATGAGTCTGCTGGGGTGAATGGAGGTTAAATAATATTTCCATCATTATTTAGCTAGTAAGTCTGACTTATACTCTGTCTCTAAATATGAACTCTTTATGAAATCATGACTGAAGTTTATATCCCTATGGATATTTATCAGTCCAATTTAGAACTTTAAAAACATTAATTTTTTACATGCCTTCCACACATCTTTGTGTGTGTCTGTACACGTGTCTACTTAACATCCTACAGGCAATGGGAATCCACAGACTCCAAGAGTTCATCATCACCTCTATGGAGCCATCAGACTGCAGATATGCACAATGAATTATACTCACTGTTCATTTTTAGGATAAGTATGAACTCAGGCTGAATAATACCAACAAGATCACCAAGTACTTTCACGTCCTCAAATGCTGTATCTAAGATTTGGAGACTTTTTTTTTTTATAAGAGGACAAGTCATGTGTACTGATTAATAAAAATGCCTCCAACAAGTGCATTGGATCAATTAACATGCCAACACTCTCTAGAACTTACCAACACTATTCTGTTTATTTTTTAAAATAATATGTCACAAAAAGATTTGCTCCAATTGCAACATCCTGCAAACGCTTTCATAGAGTTATAATCTTTTATTTTTATGACTGCTGTTATGTTAAAAGTCACCACTCAAGACAGTTCATTGCCAAGGGTTATTATTAGCTTATAGATTGAAAATAGGAGGGTCAGAGAGGTAAAATAATTTTCCTAAAAGGTCTGATAGGATGACCAGTGGAATCAGGAATACGACAGACTCCTAATTTCAACTTCACAGCCCTTTTGCTCTTTCCCAAGCACTGAAGGGTCACTCTGTAGGATAAGCACTAACATTTTACAGTTGGTATTCTATAAGGTGAATAGATTTAGTTATTTAATATACAGGTGAGTGGAATCAGATGCTGTGACAAGGTGACTTCCATAATTGACAAAATGACAAATTGTGATTATATCAACATTTCTTCCTTTCACCATTATTCTCTGAGCTGGAACAACAGCAAATGCCAGGGTTAAAATAATGTTAATTGGACCTTGTGTGTGTGCATGCATGCTCGGTCATGTCTAACTCTTTAGGACCCCATGGACGGTAGCTGTCAGCCTCCTTTGTCCATGGGATTTTCCAGGCGAGAATACTGGAGTGGGTTGCAGTTTCCTCCTCCAGGGGATCTTCCTGGCCGAGGGACTGAACGCGTGTCTCCTGCATCTTCTGCATTGCAAGGCGGATTCTTCACCAGTGTGCCACCTGGGAAGCCTTAAGAACATAGGCTTCCTGATAATTTTCCTGTTCGATCCTTTGATCCAAAATTTAATATGGGTACTTTAAAAACATTTTTTGATGTACTTACGATAATTCTGTATGGAGCTTGGTTAAATAAACCAGGAAGTTGAGATGGTATATCCAGGTTCTGTGGTATACAGCTTACTTATATACCATCCTATGTGTGTTAAATTAGTATGAAGGCATGTAAACCCAGATACTTACAGACCTTCCATTGACTCTTTAGCCCTTTCTTGGGTTCATGTATCATCATTTGGCATAAACCCTAAATTATCTAAATATATCTACGGATATACAGGAATTGTCATTTAGGGCAGAAAGGCAACAGGAAAAAAAAAGTGGATGAAAGAGTTGTTACTAACTGGCCATAACAGCTCAACATAGATTTGAACCAGTGATGAAAAACTATTACTTTTTTTTGAGGGAGAGAAATTGTTATTGAAATGTAACATACATACACAAAAGTACAAAAATCTGAAACTGGCAGCTTTTCATGAAGTGAACAGACAGACCCATGTAACAGTCTCCCATAATAAGAAAAAAAGCAAAAACCAAAAAACCACTCCAACCATCTCAGGATTTTGCCTTAATTTCTCTCTATTCTCAAAATGGGTAACCACTACATTGACTTACATTACCATAGATTAGTTTTGCCTGTTACTAAACTTTATATAAGTAGGATACACTCTTTTAGTCTGACTTCTTTGCTCAACATATGTTTGTGAGATTTATCCATATGGTTACAACTAGTTGTAACTTGTTCACTCTGGAATCCCATTATGTGACTATACTACAATTTATCTATTTTTAACTCTTTTTGGGTGTGAATATTTAAATTCTACTCTCTTAGCATATTTCAATTATATGGTACAGTGTTATCAAGTATAATCACCATGCTTTACATCAGATTCTTAGAACTTAACAGCTGAAAAGTTAGTATCGTTTTACCAGCCTCTATTTCCTTCACCCCTCAGTCCCTTGCAGTTACTCTTTTTATGAGTTTGCCTTTTTGATTTCACATATAAATGATACCACACAGTATTTGTCTTTCTCTGTCCTAATAATATTCCTTGTGTGTGTACAGATATCTATAAAAATAGGTATATCTATATCACATATTCTTTTTATACATTCATCCACTGAAGCACACTTTGGTTGTTTTTTGGCTACTGAGAATAAGGCTTCAATAAACATGTGGCTGTACACACCTTTTTTCTTAAATATTTATTTGCTTATTTATTTGGCTGCACTGGGTCTCAGTTGTGGCATGTAGGATCCAGTTCCCTGACCAGGGATTGAACCCAGGCCCTCTGCATTGGGGTGCAGGGTCCCAGCCACTGGACTACCAGGAAATCCCTATACATATCTTTTTGAGTTGGTGTCTGATTTCCTTTTAATAGCTATCCAGAAGTGAAATTCAGTACAGTTCAGTCACTCAGTCGTGTCTGACTCTTTGTGACCCCATGAACCACAGAACACCAGGCATCCCTGTCTTATCACCATCTCCCGGCATCTACCCTAATCCGTGTACATTAAATCGGTGATGCCGTCCAACCATCTCATCCCCTGTTGTCCCCTTCTCTTCCTGCCCTCAATCTTTCCCAGCATCAGGGTCTTTTCAAATGAGTCACCTCCTCACATCAGGTGGCCAAAGTTTTGGAGTTTTAGCTTCAGCATCAGTCCTTCCAATGAACACCCAGGATTGATCTCCTTTAGGATGGACTGGCTGGATCTCCTTGTAGTCCAAGGGACTCTCAAGAGTCTTCTCCAACACCACACTTCAAAAGCATCAATTCTTCAGTGCTCAGCTTTCTTTATAATCCAACTCTCATATCCATACATGACCACTGGAAACACCATAGCCTTGACTAGACGGACCTTTGTTGGCAAAGTAATGTCTCTGTGTTTTAATATGCTGTCTAGGTTGGTCATAACTTTCCTTCCAAGGAGTAAGCGTCTTTTAATTTCATGCGTGCAATCACCATCTGCAGTGATTTTGGAGCCCCCAAAATAAAGTCTAACACTGTTTCCACTGTTTCCCCATCTATTTCCCATGAAGTGATGGGACCGGATGCCATGATCTTAGTTTTCTGAATGTTGAGCTTTAAGCCAACTTTTTCACTCTCCTCTTTGACTTTCAAAAGGCTCTTTACTCCTTCTTCACTTTCTTCCATAAGGGTAGTATCGTCTGCATATCTGAGGTTATTGATATTTCTCCCAGCAATCTTGATTCTAGCTACCGGAACATACAGTAGTTCTATTTCTAATTTTGTGAGGAGCTTTCATACTGTTTTTGAAAGTGGTTGCCTCAAACACATTCCTATCATCAGTGTGCAAGAATTATCCCTTTTCCACATCCTCATCAACCCTAGTTACTTCTTGTCTTTTTGAGGAGAGCCATTCCAAGAGGTGTGAGGTGATGTCTCACTGTAGTTATAATTTGCGTTTCCCTGATGATTAGTGATGTTGAGAACCTGTTGGCTATTTTTAATGAGATTTTTCTGGGGAAGTCATTTTGCTATGTGAGTATTTTACATAATTTGGAGGTGTGCTTAGTCACTCACTTCTCTTTGACTCTTTGCAATCCCATGGACTATGGCTTGCTAGGCTCCTCTGTCCATGGGGATTCTCCAGACAAGAATACTGGAGTGAGGTGCCCATGCCCTCCTCCAGGGGATCTTCCCAACTCAGGGATCAAACCCAGATCTCCCACATTACAGGCAGATTCTTGTTGTCTGAACCACCATGGAAGCCAATAAACACTGGAGTGGGTAGCCTATCCTTTCTCCAGGGGATCTTCCCAACCCAGGAATCGAACCAGGGTCTCCTGCACTGTAGGCAGATTCTCTACCAGCTGAGCCAGCAGGGAAGCCCATATTGGATATTAACCTCTTACTAGATAAATGAGACTTGCAAATATTTTCTCCCATTTAGTACGTTGCCTTTTCATTTTGTTTATGGTTTCCCTTGCTATTCAGAGCATTTTAGGTTAATGTTTATTTGTTTAGTTTTCTGTTGTTATCTTTGGTTTTGGTGTCAAATCCAAAAAATTCATTGCCCAAACTGATGTCAAGGACATTATCCTCTATATTTCCTTCTAGTTTCATGATTTTAGATCTTAGATTTAAATCTTCAATCTATTTTTAGCTGATTTTTGCATATGGTATAAGATAGGGATCCAATTTCATTCTTTTTAATGGGGCTGTCCACTTTTCTCAATATCATGTATTGAAGAGACTGTACTTTAACAACTCATTTACAATTACACAGAAAAGAAAATAAACACCAGAGAATAAATTTAACCAAGAAGAGGAACTGTACACTGAAAACCATGACACTGACAAAAGCAACTGAAGGAGACACTAGTAAATGGAAAGATGCTCTTGCTCATCAACTGGAAGAATTAATATTGTTACAGTGCCCATAACACCCAAAGCAATCTATGGATGCAACACAATCCTTATCAAAATTTCAGTGGTATTTTGAACAGAAACAGAAAAAAATTCTAAAATTTGTATGGAACCACCAAAGACCCTGAAGAACCGGAGCAATCTTGAGAAAGAACAAAGCTTGAAGCATCACATTTCCTGGTTTCAAACTATATTACAAACCTATAGTAATCAAAATAGTATGATATTGGCATAAAAGCTAACATGTAGATCAACAGAACAGAATAGTGAGCCCAGAAACAAACTCATGTATATGGTCAATTGATTTACAAAAAGGAGCCCAGCTTATCATTCCAATACTGACTGACACATGGCTGCAATGAATAACAGTTGCTCAAGTGCTCTGCTTTTCTCTATTGCTTAGACTACATCTTTTCTTGTAATTTGGAGGAGTTCTTTATATATATATATATAATGAGGCAAGAGTCTTTTGTTATATATTTAAGTAGCAAACACCTTGTCCCATTCTGCAAGCTACATATTCACTCTGTTAATGGTATCTTTGTCTATAAAAGGGCCTCAGTATCATTTAATATATCATATTTTCCATTATGGCTACCACTTTTGCATCATGTTTAAGAAATCATTAAATATTCCCATAAAATACTGAGAAACTTTATTTCTCTATTTTATCACACTTTAGGTCTGTGATCTATTTGTATTTTGTATACAGTGTGAAATGGGAATCCCAATTTTCTTTTCCTATATCTATATCCAATTAACCAATCATGATTTATTGAAAAGGTGATTCTTTCTTGACTACAAGGCAATGTCACCTCTGTCATATTCATACTATACTATCCATTGGTCTATCTGGCTATCCTTAAATCAACTCCAAACAGTCTTAATTAACACAGCTTTATCATAGGTCAAATAGCTGTGAAAAGAAGACAGGCGAAGCAAAGGAGAAAAGGAAAGATATAAGCATCTGAATGCAGAGTTCCAAAGAATAGCAAGAAGAGATAAGAAAGCCTTCTTCAGCGATCAATGCAAAGAAATAAAGGAAAACAACAGAATGGGAAAGACTAGAGATCTCTTCAAGAAAATTAGAGATATCAAGGGAACATTTCATGCAAAGATGGGCTCGATAAAGGACAGAAATGGTATGGACCTAACAGAGCAGAAGAGATTAAGAAGAGGTGGCAAGAATACATGGAAGAACTGTACAAAAAGATCTTCACAACCCAGATAATCATGATGATGTGATCACTCATCTAGAGCCAGACATTTTAGAATCTGAAGTCAAGTGGGCCTTAGAAAGCATCACTACGAACAGAGCTAGTGGAGGTGATGGAATTCCAGTGGAGCTATTTCAAATCCTGAAAGATGATGCTGTGAAAGTGCTGCATTCAATATACCAGCAACTTTCGAAAACTCAGCAGTGGCCACAGGACTGGAAAAGGTCAGTTTTCATTCCAATCCCAAAGAAAGGCAATGCCAAAGAATGCTCCAACTACCGCACAACTGCACTCATCTCACATGCTAGTAAAGTAATGCTTAAAATTCTCCAAGCCAGGCTTCAGCAATACGTGAACTGGTTTTAGAAAAGGCAGAGGAACCAGAGATCAAATTGCCAGCACCCGCTGGATCATGGAAAAAGCAAGAGAATTCCAGAAAAACATCTAGTTCTGCTTTATTGACTATGCCAAAGCCTTTGACTGTGTGGATCACAATCAACTGTGGAAAATTCTGAAAGAGATGGCCATACCAGACCACCTGAGCTGCCTCTTGAGAAATCTGTATGCAGGTCAGGAAGCAACAGTTAGAACTGGACATGGAACAACAGACTGGTTCCAAATCGGGAAAGGAGTACGTCAAGGCTGTATATTGTCACCCTGCTTATTTAACTTCTATGCAGAGTACATCATGAGAAACGCTGGACTGGAAGAAACACAAGCTGGAATCAAGATTGCTGGGAGAAATATCAATAACCTCAGATATGCAGATGACACCACCCTTATGGCAGAAAGTGAAGAGGAACTAAAAAGCCTCTTGATGGAAGTGAAAGAAGAGAGTGAAAAAGTTGGCTTAAAGCTCAACATTCAGAAAACGAAGATCATGGCATTCGGTCCCATCACTTCATGGGAAATAGATGGGGAAACAGTGGAAACAGTGTCAGACTTTATTTTGGGGGGCTCCAAAATCACTGCAGATGGTAACTGCAGCCATGAAATTAAAAGACGTTTACTCCTTGGAAGAAAAGTTATGACCAACCTAGATAGCATATTCAAAAGCAGAGACATTACTTTGCTGACTAAGGTCTGTCGAGTCAAGGCTATGGTGTTTCCTGTGGTCATGTATGGATGGGAGAGTTGGACTGTGAAGAAGGTTGAGTGCTGAAGAATTGATGCTTTTGAACTGTGGTGTTGGAGAAGACTCGAGAGTCCCTCGGACTGCAAGGAGATCCAACCAGTCCATTCTGGAGATCAACCCTGGGATTTCTTTGAAAGGAATGATGTTAAAGCTGAAACTCCAATACTTTGGCCACCTCATGGGAAGAGCTGACTCATTGGAAAAGACTCTGATGCTGGGAGGGATTGGGGGCAGGAGGAGAAGGGGACAACCGAGGATGAGATGGCTGGATGGCATCACGGATTCGATGGACGTGAATCTGAGTGAACTCTGAGAGATGGTGATGGACAGGGAGGTCTGGCATGCTGCGATTCATGGGGTTGCAAAGAGTCAGACACAACTGAGCGACTGAACTGAACTGAACTATCATAGGTCTTGATATCTAGTAGCATATAGTTTATTTTCCTCCCTTTGTATATTCTTCTCCATTCAATTTCCACAAATATTTTACAATCAGTTTGTCAATTTCCAAAAAAAACAATCTCTAGGATTTTGACTGGGATAACACTGAGTCTATTTTCATTTTGGGGAGAACTGACATCATTATAATATTGAGGCTCCTGATTCTTGAACATGGTGTATCCCTCCATTTACTATGACATCTTTGGTTTTCACAATGTTTTCAGTTTTCAGTACAGAGGCTTTACACATGTCTTGTGTTGTATTTACTCCCAAGTACTTAATAATTTTGATGTTATCCCAAGTAGTACAAATTTTAAAGTTTGTACTGTGTTGGTTGTCTGCTATCTCAATTTCATTCTAAAATCATAGAAGATTAAGCTTAAAATATCCCTTACAGACCCAGAAACAATAGCTAGCAAATGACAGAAACATACTTTGAACATACAAAGGATAAAGCCTTGATGAATGGATAAAACACATACAGTGGAAGTGAGATCTCTGTTCAGTCTCCAGCTTCACCATGAGAAAAAGTCACTGATTCTCTGAGCCTTAATTTTCTCCCCTATAATAGGGTAATACTCTGGTTGCGTTAGTTGCTCAGTTGTGTCCAACTCTTTGTGACTTCAAGGATAATAGCCCACCAGGCTCCTCTGTTCATGGAATTCTCCAGGCAGAATATTGGAGTGGATTGCCGTTCTCGTCTCGAATACTGTGGTTATGAGATATAATAATGTAAACTACCTAACACCATACTTGCATAAAAATGCCAGTTGTTGCTCTTATTTGAATTATAGGGACAGTCTTTTTTTCCCCAATATACTGTGCTATTCTTTCTGGCTCTTCCTTTTTGCTACCTCCTTAACCAAACATTAAAAAAAAACCATTCAGCATCACACATTCAACTATTTATCATTATTATGCATTATTTATAACCTGACTTATTCTCTAAAATATTTGAAATAGCTAACAATGAAATTCACATGTATACCAGGGCAACTAAGAATAAAGTCTAAAGAGAAGTCCATATCCATATAGATGAACTAGAAGAGACTGTTCTGCCAGCTGTTGAAGATAAAATGGCTAATGCACTCGATCATTAAATATAGTTCTAAAATTCCTAACAACCAAGATCAAAAGGGAGCTTTACTGCCAGAGAAAAGGACGCATAACAATCATTGGGAAAAGAGAATCATTTTCCAGGAACTAAATTATAAAAGGGACAAGTCTAGAGTGTGTAACAGACAATGTGTCTAATGCTAGCTTTGCAGACTACTTTGACATTTTCCTTGTGTTTTTCACCAACCCTGGAGGAATGCCAAGGCAGACTATGACCCTGTAAATCACTGAGAGTATTTCTTTAGGCAGTTTAGTTCTAATGCAGTCACTCTAAACTAAATTCTATAAATTTCTAAATTTATTTAGGTATAAATAATTAGCCAATTAATTAAGCTGCAGTGACAGATTTTGGGGGGGATCCATTTAAAATCCTTCATATACTTAGCTTTCAAGTATCAATGATTTCAATTGTAGTACTGGCTGGAACGGAAAGGAAGGCAATTCAAGATGGAGCTTGCTGGCAAATGGCCCAGATTATACATATCTTAGGTATTATTTGGCTTATGATCCATATGCTTTAGAGACTTGATATGTGAGTGAATTATAAACATCTTAGCCCTCAAAACTAGAGACATTCTACCTGCTTTAGTTGTACCACCTCTGAATAGATGACTCCCTAACCACAATCTCTGCTCTAACTTCTCAGCTGAGACGCACCCATTCTCACATTTCCAGCGAAGGGTATAATCACTTGGCCATCCCATCAGCAACTCATATTTAACATGCACAAAACTGAACTCACTTTCATATCTGCTGTTTTATCTTTTTTTTTCTTTTTCTATTAAGAGCACCCTCAAATCCCCAGGTGTTACACTTAAATCTGAGACACTTCTTTAATTGCTTCTACTCCCATGCATATAAAGGTGGGAGGCAGTGGCGACTATCTTCCCTGGGTGCAGGCAATAAAGCAAGCTCTGTCCCTAGAGAATGCAAAAATAACAAGTGACTAAAGCCTGACTATATTTTATCGTCACTATGTACTGGCACTCAGTCACCCAGCCCACTTTACTTTAGTCTGCTCTGTTGCCTCCTTTGCCCTGCATGATGAACTAGGTTATGTCCTTTTCCTCTGAAATAGCTCCTTTTGTCCCTGGTTCAGGCTCTCATTGCCTGATAGTCATTTTGCAGATTTTTCTTCTTCTAATTCATCTGACAAACCTACCAGATGAAAAACAAATAGCTAAAATGTTCTAAATAGTTCATTCTTCAGTTCAAGAGAATAAATTTCAAAGTATTTAGCTTGGTATTCAAGGCCCTGGTGGCCTGGCTTAATCTCCTTTGCAACCATTCTTCTATCCCTATAGGCTCCAGAAAGAACCATGTCCTCGGTTCCATATGTATGTTTTACCTCTATGTCTTGGTTCATTCTTATCCTTTACCTTACGTATCTCTGCCCACATTCCACTCATTTCTCTTCAAGGACCAACTCGGTATTTTCTCCTGCATGAATATCTCCCGTATATGTTAACTGTAAGAAAACTTTCTTCTTTAAATTCACCTAACATTTTATCAAATCTTTTTTTATGGCACTTGCTCTTTATACTCTGTATATTACAGATTTTTTTTTCCTTAGCTCTTCTAATAGACTGTAAACTTCGACAAGCCTGCCATATACTTAGCATTTAATAGATAGTGCTGTTTAATGTCACTCATAAACTCCTTGAAGTCAGGGCCAAATCTCATTCATGTTTGCCCTCGGCACCTATCCCAATTCTTTATGTGAAGCAGACAGTAAATAAATGCTTCTTGAAATGAAGGAAGGATATAACATTCAGCTACTAATCTTGTGATTGTTGTCACATATTCTGTTCTCATTCTTCCCTTCTGTTCATAATTCCCAAGGAAAGGTCTGCCCAGAACATTACTATCTCTTCAATCGTGTTCTGTGTTCCATCAAAACCACATCTTCTCAATAAGTTTCTTTCATATTTCAAAGGGCTGAAATAGGCATGGAAGTCCCAAAACTTCTACTTCAATGCCATAATGATTTTTTTCCTCTTCTGAACTCTCAGCACATATTATCTATATTATTCATTTGGTTCTTAATCATATACTTCTTTGTTACTTGTCTTATATTTTTAACTCGTGCATTGTTCTTTTTCCCAGGGGCTGGATATTTCCTCCTAACCACACTGAGAGTCTTTTGTGGATGAAGGTCTTGTATTTTCTCTCTCCAGTTTCAAACACTGGGCTCTTTTTTGTTGAATGAGTTGTTTTGCTGAAAACAATGCATTGGTTAGAATTTTATACTAGATATCTCCTTCTTTCTTGTTAGTAAACTAGAGTTAAATTTAAATTTGGCAAAAGTAATCTTAAAGTGCATCACATACCATGGAATTTATGTCAGTTAATTTTCCTTAATACTATAGAATTATTGCTCAATTTTGATATTATAGGAAATATGTTAATTCCTTAACAAGAACTTTACATTTCTTGACATAACAAAGTCGCAATTCCAGTAGTGAAATTAATCTTCCAAATTCAGAAACTTTTAAAGGAAATTAAGATGCATATACATAATTTTATTCAGTTTCTAGTAGACAAAAATAGTAAAATCTGTAAAAACAGTAACTTCTACTTTTTTAATGTTATCGCATATTCTTATATCTACACTATATGGCAGGTATTATTACACTCTTTTATAGATGATAAAATAAGAGGTTAGTGATTAAATTAACTTGGCCAGGGTCACACAGACACTGTGGAAAAATAAGGATTTTCATCTTGGTCTGTCTGACTATAAATCCTGTGTTCAAGTGTGTAGGTAGGTCGTCTGCCTTCCCAACCAGAAAAATGATTGCTCCCTTTTCTACTGATAAATGCATTTCCTAACAACATGTCATTATGAAAATGTTCAAGCATGCAGAAAAGTTAGAAGAATTGTATAGTAACCACCATATACCTGTCACCCAAATCTATAAATCTTAACATTTTGCTATATTTGCTTCATCACAGCTTTATCACAGATCTGTCCATTTGTCCATTTCATCAATCCATCTTTTTTGAGACATTTCAAAATAAGTTGCAGACATCAATACATTTCATTGCTAAAGCTTAAAATATATATTCCTAATTGATATTCAAGCTTATTTGTTCTAGGGAGAATTTTAAGTTGATTGGGTAGCACTTTATCTGGCACAGAGACTTTCAAAAATTCTTTACAAATATTTTTCTATATGTGGCAATGCAAATCTTCAATCTGTCTCTACCATATCTTTCAAAGTATATACCTGCATCATATGGAATGTGATATGAAAGTGCTGGTTCTTGTGTTTCTTTAAATTGGGGGACCATTCTACTTTCAATGTCAATGTCAAGCTGGTAGCCAAAGTCTGAAAATAGTAGCCCCTTTACATTGTCTTTGTCCAGTTTCTTAGATATACATGCATAGAAGAGAAAAACCAATGATGTCATGATATTTTCTGTGATACTTATAATCTAAGAGCCCCAATAACAAACAATTCATATGTTCTAAAGGTCTCCTATGTCTCTGACAATTATGTACATAGGTACATTACCCCTTGTACCCACTCCATGCTACTGTGATAACTTGTTTGCTGCGTGATAACTGCCAGGGTATCATACTGAAGCTGCTACTGGCCTTCTAAGGCCTTCTGAGAGGTGTCTTGGAGTTTTGTGATGGTGCTGAGATAACAAAAGTCATCCACCCCATTAATACAGTTCCTCCTCAGTGCATATTCCTACCAGGATCTGGGTTTTGGTAGTGGACTCATTGGGAAAGACCTTGATGCTGGGAATGACTGAAGGCAAAGGAGAAGGGGGCAGCAGAGGATGAGATGGTTAGATAGCATCACCGACTCAATGGATATGAATTGAGCCAAACTCTGGGAGACAGGAAAGGACAGGGAGCCTGGAGTGCTGGCAGTCCATGGGATTGCAAAGAGTCAGACATAACTTAGCAACAGAATAACAATCAAATCCGAACAACAATGAAAATAATTGTGAAAGTAGTTGGCAGAGACTGGTTTTTCTAAAATGCTGTTGTTGGTTTTACTCATCAGAATTCCTTGGGAACTGACCTGTTTTAGAGTTCCTGCTCCAACCCTCATGCCTGCTTAGATGGAGCATTTTCCAGTAGTTATGCTCAGTGGGCAAGTACTTAATAAGTTTTCCATAAGATATGGGCCACAGAGGACAGTCTCATCAGTAGTAGCTAAGTAGCTCAGGTTAGAAGATCCTGAGGATCACCCATTCTCCATCCTCAATCTCTCTCTTTTATACTCTTGCCATTTCAGCAGAAGATACAGAAAAAAAAAAGCATCATTTAGACTATTAGATCCCAGTGATTAGAGACTCTAACTCATTAGACACTCACAAGACTCTACAGGGATGCTTACGAAATGAAGAATTCAGGACCCTACTGAGATCAGCTAAGTGAAAATATCAGAGGGGATGGGCCTGAGAATCTTCCTTTTAATCACCAGCATTTTCCTGGTGATTCTGACGCATGCCAAAATTTGAGAACCACTATTTAGAATAGTTCAGCAGTTAAAGAATATGCTGGCCAATGCAGAAGACACAGAAGATGCCTGTTTGATCCTTAGCTTGGGAAGATCCCCTGGAGGAGGAAATGGCAACCCACTCCAGTATTCCTGTCTGAAAAATCCCATGGACAGAGGAGCCTGGCGGGCTGTTAGTCCAAAGGGTCACAAAGAGTCAGACACACGACTGAGTGATCAAGTACACCCATCTGGAGGAAAAAGAGACTTAAATTCCCATTAAGATGTAACAAAAATACAACCAACCTAATGACTTGCAGGTCAAATCTCATTTAATAAAATTCGGACAGCTAAACTGCTTGGAAGTGTTTAAACTTTGTTCTTAATAAAATTTCCAGCTTTACAGAAAATGACCTTAACACTACGGAGTGAATTCCTTCTACATACTCTGAATGTACTCTGTACTCAACAGAGTACACACAGACACACAGTACACACAGATACACTTTCAAAGCTATTTAATTTCTATAAAATGCCTAGATATTTGTTTGAGTTGTATCGTCTTTCACTTTTTGTTTTTCTCATAAATGCCTGAGGAGCTTCATTGAACATTTCTGGCAAAAGTGCCCATGAGGTGAAAAGAATTAAGAGTCCTATAACAGTAATTTCTGTTTGATGATAAAAGACAAGGAGTAATGTAATCTCTTTCCTATCTGTAATGTAAACAGCATTTACTCTGGTGCTTTCATTAAGAGTGAATAGTCAAACAATGGACAAACGCAACTGCAGTGCTAGACTCCATGAAGACTTCCAGAGAAATATATAGATTTGTTACCAGCCTTTCAGAATATTATGCACCATTGAGAAAAGTGGGACATGGATAGGAAGGACTATAAAATAAAGAAGTCCATATATTCTACAAGTGGTACATAAAAGTAGGGGAACGGGGATGGTAATACCAGGCACCATCATGAAGAATTGTTTCACAAAAATATGAACTCAGTCTTTAATGATAAGTTGGACTTTTAGGAGATTAAGCAAAAATTCAAGGCTGAGAGATGAGCAAGGGTGTGGCACAGAGGCATACGCACGGATTTTTAAGAACAGAGGTTTGGCCTGGAATCACGGAGGGAGAAGAGGCCAGAAAATGTAATTGGTACTTGATCTCAGAGGCATTTTAATGCCAGGTTGAGAAACTTTACTAATAGGTGGTAGAGTGGCACTTCTCCACCACCTTTGAATCAACAGAATGATTGAATAGCATGACAAAACTTAGTCTTTTATATCTTTAGAAAGATATAACTGGGACAAATAAATCTCTATTCAGAGAAGCTGCTCTACCTAAAACTTCACAAAAGTATCCTAATTAACCTGTCTATTGTTCAATCCAATAATTATGGGTTCAGCATGGTTCTTGATGTGGGGCAAGGCCTATTTTGAATACTTAGTGCACATGCACAAGCTTACCATCACCAAGCATTCTAAGGGCCAACAATGTCATAGTCATCCCGCCTTGTGAAAGGGATATTATCCTGATTCCCAATCAAAAGAAATATTGGAGGAAATGTCTAAAGAAAAGATACAAGCCAAGGATATACTTTGTCTTTTCAAATCCTCTATTCTTTCATGTTTGATTCCTTACCTCTCATGCAGTCTTATAAAGCTAATTGCTGCTGCAAATAATTCTAACAGTAGAATTCCCTGATGCATCTGAATCTGTAATTTGGGCAGGACTTGGAAGAGCTGGGCTTTCCCGGTGGCTCAGCTGGTAAAGAATCCACTTGCAATGAGGGAGACCTGAATTCGATTCCTGGCTTGGGAAGATCCCATGGAGAAGGGAAAGGCTACCCACTCCAATATTCTTGCCTGGAGAATTCCATGGACTGTATAGTCCATGGCTTTACAAAGGACGGAGAGGAGCTACTCCACGTTCAAGGTCAGGTGGGGTGACCTTGTCCAAAGTAAGGAGCAGCAGCTGTGCTCTGCTGGAGCAGCCATGAAGAAATACCCCACATCCAAGGTAAGAGAAATCCAAGTGAGATGGTAGGTGTTGCGAGAGGGCATCAGAGGGCAGACACACTGAAACCATAATCACAGAAAACTAGCCATTCTGATCACACAGACCACAGCCTTGTCTAACTCAATGAAACTAAGCCATGCCATGTGGGGCCATCCAGGATGAACAGGTATGGTGGACAGGTCTGACAGAATGTGGTCCACTGAAGAAGGGAATGGCAAACTACTTCAGTATTCTTGCCTTGAGAACTCCATGAACAGTATGAAAAGGCAAAATGATAGGATACTGAAAGAGGAACTCCCCAGGTCAGTAGGTGCCCAATATGCTACTGGAGATCAGTGGAGAAATAACTCCAGAGAGAATGAAGGGACGGAGCCAAAGCCAAAACAATACCCAGCTGTGGATGTGACTGGCAATAGAAGCAAGGGTCGATGCTGTAAGGAGCAAAATTGCACAGGAACCTGGAATGTCAGGTCCATGAATCAGGGCAAATTGGAAGTGGTCAAACAGATGGAAAGAGTGAACGTCGACATTCTAGGAATCAGCGAACTAAAATGGACTGGAATGGGTGAATTTAACTCAGATGATCATTAGATCTACTACTGTGGGAAGGAATCCCTTAGAAGAAATGGAGTGGCCATCATGGTCAACAAAAGAGTCCAAAATGCAGTAATTGGATACAATCTCAAAAATGACAGAATGATCTCTGTTTGTTTCCAAGGCAAACAATTCAATATCACAGTGATCCAAGCCTATGCTCCAACCAATAATGCTGAAGAAGCTGAACAGTGCTATGAAGACCTACAAGATCTTTTAGAACTAACACCCAAAAAAGATGTCCTTTTCATTATAGGGGACTGGAATGCAAAAGTAGGAAGTCAAGAAACAACTGGCTGCTAAGCTGCTGCTAAGTCACTTCAATCGTGTCCGACTCTGTGCGACCCAGTAGATGGCAGCCCACCAGGCTTCCACGTCCCTGGGATTCTCCAGGCAAGAACACTGGAGTGGGTTGCCATTTCCTCCTCCAATGCATGAAAGTGAAAAGTGAAAGTGAAGTCGCTTAGTAGTGTCTGACTCCCAGCGACCCCATGGACTGCAGCCCACAGGGTCCTCCATATATGGGATTTTCCAGGTAGGAGTACTGGAGTGGAATGCCATTACCTTCTCTGAGAAACACCTGGAGTAACAGGCAAATTTGGCCTTGGAATATGAAATGAAGCACAGCAAAGGCTAATAGAGTTCTGCCAAGAGAACACACTGGTCACAGCAAACACCCTCTTCCAACAACACAGAAGACTCTACACATGGACATCACCCAGATAGTCAACAGCAAAATCAGACTGATTATATTCTTTGCAGCCAAAGATGGAAAAGCTCTATACAGTCAGCAAAAAGAAGACCAGGAGCTGACTGTGGCTCAGATCATGAACTCCTTATTGCCAAATTCAGACTGAAATTGAAGAAAGTAGGGGAAAACCACTAGACCATTCAGGTATGACCTAAATCAAACCTGTTATGATTATACAGTGGAAGTGAGAAATAGATTTAAGGCACTAGATCTGACAGACAGAGTACCTGATGAACTATGGATGGAGGTTCGTGACATTGTACAAGAGACCAGAATCAAGACAATCCTCATAGAAAAGAAATGTAAGAAAGCAAAATGGCTGTCTGAGGAGGCCTTACAAATAGCTGTGAAAAGAAGAGAAGCAAAAGCAAAGGAGAGAAGAAAAGATATTCCCATTTGAATGAAGAGTTGCATAGAATAGCAAGGAGAGATAAGAAAGCCTTCCTCAGCGAATATCGCAAAGAAACAGAGGAAAACAACAGAATGGAAAAAACTAGAGATCTCTTCAAGAAAATTAGAGATACCAAGGGAACATTTCATGCAAAGACGGGCTCGATAAAGGACAGAAATGGTATGGACCTAACAGAAGCAGAAGATATTAAGAAGAGGTGGCAAGAATACACAGAACTGTACAAAAAGAGCTTCATAACTAATATAGTCATGATGGTGTGATCACTCATCTAGAGCCAGACATCTTGGAATGTGAAGTCAAGTGGGCATTAGAAAGCATTATTACGAACAAAGCTAGTGGAGATGATGGAATTCCAGGTGAGCTATTTCAAATCCTGAAAGATGATGCTGTGAAAGTGCTGCACTCAATATGCCAGCAACTTTGGAAAACTCAGCAGTGGCCACAGGACTGGAAAAGGTCAGTTTTCATTCCAATCTCAAAGAAAGGCAATGCCAAAGAGTGCTTAAACTGCCACACAATTGTACTCATCTCACACGCTAGGAAAGCAATGCTCAAAATTCTCCAAGCCAGGCTTCAACAGTAAGTGAACCGTGAACTTCCAGACGTTCAAGTTGGTTTTAGAAAAGGCAGAAAAACCAGAGATCAAATTGCCAGCATCTCTTGGCAACAAACTGCCAAGAGAGTCCCAGAAAAACATCTATTTCTGCTTTATTGTTTATTGACTATGTCAAAGCTTTTGACTGTGTGGATCACAATAAACTGTGGAAAATTCTGAAAGAGATGGCCTTACCAGACCACCTGACCTGCTTCTTGAGAAACCTATAGGCAGGTCAGGAAGCAACAGTTAGAACTGGATATGGAACAACAGACTGGTTCCAAATAGGAAAAGGGGTATGTCAAGGCTGTATATTGTCACCCTGTTTATTTAACTTATACGCAGAGTACATCATGAGAAATGCTGGACTGGAAGAAGCACAAGCTGGAATCAAGACTGCCAGGAGAAATATCAATAACCTCAGATATGCAGATGACACCACCCTTATGGCAGAAAGTGAAGAGGAAATAAAAAGCCTCTTGATGAAAGTAAAAGAGGAGAGAGAAAAAGGTAGCTTAAAGCTCAACATTCAGAAAACGAAGATCATGGCATCTGGTCCCGTTACTTCATGGCAAATAGATGGGGAAACAGTGGTAACCATATCAGACTTTATTTTGAGGGGCTCCAAAATCACTGCAGGTAGTGATTGCAGCCATGAAATTGAAAGACGCTTACTCCTTGGAAGGAAAGTTTGACCATCCTAGAGAGCATATTAAAAGCAGAGATATTACTTTGCCAACAAAGGTCCATCCAGTCAAGGCTATGGTTTTCCAGTGGTCATGTATGGATGTGAGAGTTGGACTGTGAGGAAGGCTGAGTCCCAAAGAATTGATGCTTTTGAACTGCGGTGTTGGAGAAGACTTGCAAGTCCCTTAGACTGCAAGGAGGTCCATCCAGTCCATCCTAAAAGAGATCAGTCCTGGGTTTTCATTGGAATGACTGATGCTGAAGCTGAAACTCCAATACTTTGGTCACCTCATGTGAAGAGTTGACTCATTGGAAAAGACTCTGATGCTGGGAGGGATTGGGGGCAGGAGGAGAAAGGATGACAGAGGATGAGATGGCTGGATGGCATCACCAATTCAATGCACATGAGTTTGGGTGAACTCCAAGAGTTGGTGATGGACAGGGAGGCCTGGCATTCTGTGATTCGGTGGGGTCGCAAAGAATCCACCATGACTGAGTGACTGAACTGAACTAAACTGAACTGAACTGGAAGGGGTAGCTTATCTCTTGAGGATCTCTTCCAGGGTGACTCACATGCCTAGAAAAGTGGTTCTGGCTGTCAGCTGTCAGCTCAGCAAGGATTATCAATTAGGCCTTGGTTCCTTCCCATATGGTTCTCGCCATGCATTGGAATGTGCGTCCTATCATACAGCATGACAGCTTATTTTGAAGAGTGAATATTCTAAGACGCAGAATGTGGAAGGTTCCAGCCTCTAAAGAGTATGAACCCCCAAACTGGAAAGCTTCATTTCTACTATGTCTGTTGGTCCAACAGTCACAGGACACATCCAGATTCAAGAGGAGGAAACCTTTTAGATCCTACCTTTTGATAAAATGAGTGTCAGAGAATTTGAAGCCATTGTTAATCTACTTAAAATATAAGACTGTTTAGCAACTGCTCATTATTATCATTTGGTCAACTCTGATCAAGGGCAGGATTTATCATTATATTCTAAGCGTAACATTAAAAATTAACAGCTGACTGTTCAAAAACTCAATGCTATTCATTTCTCAGCTAATGTCTTATGACCATTCATCAGCATTATAAAAAAAAATGCCATTATTTCATTTAACTTTTTTGATGCCTGTGGGATAGAGTTGGGAGTCAGAAAAGAGCCTCAAATAAAAAGAATGACCCTATTCACTCTGAACAGAATTGTATAAAGATCACTAGGTCAGATGTGTTATCAGCTTGTTTTTTTAAAGGGCGTTCCCTGGCAGTCCAGTGGTTACGACTCTGCACTGCCACCTCAGGGGCCATGGGTTTGATCCTTGGTCAGGGCTAAGATCTCGCATGCTGTGCCCAGATGCCCCCCTCCCCACCACCTAATCTGACAAAATAAATTAAGAAAAGTCCTAGGGCATTCTGTCAGTTGTGAGATTAATATAGTATTAATTATAGTGACATATAAACCAAAGATGAATTGAGAATTTAATAAAGGAATCAAAAAGCATGCTACTGTCAGACTAAAGTCAAAATAGGCTAGAATGGAAATGGGTGTCGGCTTACAAACTCAGCAGTGGCCACAGGACTGGAAAAGGTCAGTTTTCATTCCAATTCCAAAGAAAGGCAATGCCAAAGGACGCTTCAACTACAGCACAATTGAACTCATCTCACATGCTAGTAAAGTAATGCTCAAAATTCTCCAAGCCAGGCTTCAGCAATACGTGAACCGTGAACTTCCTGATGTTCAAGCTGGTTTTAAAAAGGTAGAGGAATCAGAGATCAAATTGCCAACATCCGCTGGATTATGAAAAAAGCAAGAGAATTCCAGAAAAACATCTAGTTCTGCTTTATTGACTATGCCAAAGACTTTGACTGTGTGGATCACAATCAACTGTGGAAAATTCTGAAAGAGATGGCCATACCAGACCACCTGATCTGCCTCTTGAGAAATCTGTATACAGGTCAGGAAGCAACAGTTAGAACTGGACATGGAACAACAGACTGGTTCCAAATAGGAAAAGGACTACGTCAAGGCTGTATATTGTCTCCCTGCTTATTTAACTTATGTGCAGAGTACATCATGAGAAATGCTGGACTGGAAGAAGCACAAGCTGGAATCAAGATTGCTGGGAGAAATATCAATAACCTTAGATATGCAGATGACACCACCCTTATGGCAGAGAGTGAAGAGGAGCTAAAAAGCCTCTTGATCAAAGTGAAAGAGGAAAGTGAAAAAGTTGGTTTAAAGCTGAACATTCAGAAAACGAAGATCATGGCATCTGGTCCCATCACTTCATGGGAAATAGATGGGGAAACAGTGGAAACAGTGTCAGACTTTATTTTGGGGGCTCAAAAATCACTGCAGATGGTGACTGCAGCCATGAAATTCGAAGACACTTACTCCTTGGAAGAAAAGTTATGACCAACCTAGATAGTATATTCAAAAGCAGAGACATTACTTTGTCAACTAAGGTCCATCTGGTCAAGGCTATGGTTTTTCCTGTGGTCATGTATGGATATGAGAGTTGGACTGTGAAGAAGGCTGACTGCTGAAAAGTTGATGCTTTTGAACTATGGTGTTGGAGAAGACTCTTGAGAGTCCCTTGGACTGCAAGGAGATCCAACCAGTCCATTCTGAAGGAGATCAACCCTGGGATTTCTTTGGAAGGAATGATGCTAAAGCTGAAACTCCAGTACTTTGGCCACTTCATGCGTAGAGTTGACTCATTGGAAAAGACTCTGATGCTGGGAGGGATTGGGGGCAGGAGAAGAAGGGGACGACCGAGGATGAGATGGCTGGATGGCATCACGGACTCGATGAATGTGAGTCTGAGTGAACTCCGAGAGATGGTGATGGACAGGGAGATCTGGCGTGCTACAATTCATGGGGTCACAAAGAGTCGGACACAACTGAGGGACTGAACTGAACTGAATTCAATTTTAAACAGGAATGTGAAACCTATTCTACCCAGAAGTGCTTTTTATAGCTTAGGTGACCAAGACTCTTGTAGGCTTAATTTTCCTATTAACTGGTATCTCAGAGATCCTCACCCTAGGAACTCCTAGCTCTAGTTAAGTTAAATCAAGGATTTGGCATGGCTACGTATGATCCATGCTAACCTCAAACCTGGGGCTGGGAAAATGGCTGATTATTCTTGGATGAGTCTGGGCTTAAGGAGCCTAGAGGGAGCAATTCTTAGCTGTTTCACCTAATTGGCTTAAGAGTTAGGAATGACAAATGGGGACAGGGATTTTGAGCATCAGGTTTAATGATGACAAGAAGTCCAAATCTGCAATACTAAGATAGGAACTCATGAATTCTGTGTATTTCCACAGGTCAGGCAGATGTGGAAAGATGGAGAGGCAGATAAAATAGATCATTTGAATGGAAAAATATTAGATTTAGTGATTTCTAAAGTCCTACATTAACCTATAAGAACTTTGGGTTTGAATTTTGGTGTCAGTGTTGAGAACTCATAAGTCAAAATGTTTCGATATCTTTAATGAAATACTTCAATCAACCCAGAAAGTGTGCCTACCACTTTAATGACTAAAATGAAGGCTGACTTCATGGGCATGTGGCCTCACGCAGCTGCACCAAACCCTGTGCTTAGAAGGGCCCCAAGCTTGCAAAAGGCTCTGCTGAAATTCTTAAAATTCTCCATCTTGAAATGTTTAATAATTTTTAAACAAAGTGAGTATTTGTATTTTGCATTGTAGATTACGTAATAGGTTGGCCAAAAAGTTCACACGGGCTTTTCCATAACATCTTAGGGACCAACACCAGCTGGTCCAGAATGTGATCCACCATGACTAGGTTATGTACCAATTGTGAGACAATAAAGCAAATATTAAGAAAAAAGGAGTTTCTGGGGAGATTGTCATCTAGTAATCTTCCTGAAACACCCCACTCTTCTGAAACCTAATCCTCCCAAAGCAATTTTCTTGTGTTCTCCTGGTACAAGCCCTACCTGATGCAGGAAGAAATTAATGTCTTCTGGGAATATGTTTTCAAGGGAAGTGATGAACAAACCTGATGAAGAAATCTAAAAGAAATGAATTGCTAATGGTGGGCATGTAGGGTAAATGTTCTGGTGAGGGCTTTTTCTCTACCTTTCCTTTTGTAGGAAATACACACTTGATTTCCCTTCATTGCCTGAGCTGAAAACTTTTAAAAAGAGTCACTGACCCTGCTCTTGCTCCCTTACTTTGATGTCACTTCTCAGCCAAGGAGGGTCCCTCTTTCCCTGCTTCCTAGCAATAGTTTTCTTTACTAAATCTTCTCAAACATTCTTTGCTAGTTCTTTGTATAAAGGGGAGGGCAGGAAAATGCTGTGTCCCCAATCAAACACCAGTTGAAACTGTCTACTGGCTGTGGTTGATTTTTATCTAGTTACAATTTCCAAGACAATTTTCCTTTATGCTGATTTACACCACCTCCAAATCTCTCCCCTCTAGCATAATGAATCTCGATGCAGCTGAATCATGCAGGTCTGATTTAGCCTGCAAAAATGTCAGTCAAAGCAAGCAAGATGTACTCTTTGGCCTTGAGTGCTCTAAGCTGCTATGAATCACAGGTTTAGTTTTTGCCAAATGAAAAGCAATTTCACTTGCAAAAAAAAATATCTGTGGGGTTACTTATGGCTTTTAGCTCATAGGGAAAATGTATGAAAATTGTCCAGGGAAAAGGACATTGTGCATGTGTATATGTGTATATCAATCTCTCATGAAACCAGAAAAAAAAAAAAAAAAAACCCCTGAATTTACTGCATTTCACTTTCAATTAAAATCTTTTCGTTTCTCAGCTTCATCTAACAGGTATTAACCATTAGACTAATAAACTGCTTCTTCAAATGGACCATGTCAAGGAGTTAAGATACTTTAAAAGGTTCAGATTTTTGTAGGGGAGCAATTTAGTTAAACTCAGTTAGGGAGATTTTTGTAATTAGTTGGCAAAATATTGAACAATATGATATTTCTCTAACTCCTCCTTATAAGCACCAGGTATAGAATAAAATCGTCTCTATGAATATTGCATTCAGTAATTTTGAAATTTCTGTTCTTAGGAAAGAAGAATTTTTACAGAAAAATTTTAACCTTCTTTTTCACCTTGGAATCCAATTTCACAAATTGCAAACTCTGTTCTGTTTGTATGGCACTTCATCTCTAGCCACAGAACACCTATAATGGTCAAAGGAGCTTTCATTTCTTATGAGGACTGTCTATCCTGACTTTTAAAGTGCAACTTAAGACATTGTTCAATATGTTCAGTCTATACTAGCCTTCAGCTAATCCAAGACTCCTCTAAACAATGGTTATCTAGTACCCTGGCAGCCCCCATTAAGCTGTCTGAAACATTTCGTCTTATTTTTTTTTCTCCAAGATTGTTCTTGTTATGAACAATTTTTGTAGTGTAGAAAAGAATTGTGAAGGAGTAAGCATTTCAGATAACATTTCAGATTAGGCTATTATAGTAAAATTGAGCATCCCAATCAAGTCATCGAGCTTCTAAACTGATTTACTACATCTATGATCTTTTATATTTTTAACAATTTGGAAGAGATGGAAAACTATAACTGAGTTCTTTCCTGAAACTGTTCTCAAGGAAGGAAAGCACAGAAAAGAGGAAAGCTGGTATATTAGATTCGCAATCTGCTGAAAACATAATAAAAAAGGCATTTTCTAAAAATGCTGAGAGATGATGTGAACTAACAAGATTAACAAACAGACTGGAAGCAAGAATCCAAAGACTGCTTGTTCTGGTTGCAACAATAACCTTGGGGAAATTATCTAATCCTGGTTATTTTTACAGTTCTTTCTTTTTAAAATGGGAACGAAGTTTTGTATCACATGTTGCTGCTAAGTCATTTCAGCCGTGTCCAGCTCTGTGTGACCTCATAGACGGCAGCCCACCAGGCTCCCCCGTCCGAGATTCTCCAGGCAAGAACACTGGAGTGGGTTGCCATTTCCTTCTCCAATGCATGAAAGTGACAAGTGAAAGGAAGTCGCTCAGTCGTGTCCAACTCTTAGCGACCCCATGGACTGTAGTCCACCAGGCTGCTCCTTCCATGGGATTTTCCAGGTAAGAGTACTGGAGTGGGGGTGCCATTGCCTTCTCCAGCATCACACGTTAGGATAACATATTTGATAGATAATAATAATCTTTTCTGTTACTAAACGTGCTTTAATTTCTGTAAGATCTGGCTTCCTGAAAATTAGCGTCACCTATTCATTGAGTGCAGGAGGAGAAGGGGACGACAGAGGATAAGATGGCTGGATGGCATCACGGACTCGATGAACATGAATGAGTCTGAGTGAACTCCGGGAGTTGGTGATGGACAGGGATGCCTGGCGTGCTGCGATTCATGGGGTCGCAGAGTCAGACACGACTGAGCGACTGAACTGAACTGAACTGATTCATTAAGATTAAAATTTTGTATTTTGAGGTCAAACATTTTTAATGTATTTTATTTACCCTGAAGTAGTTATGCTCTTTTTAAAGTTGGGGGTACACATTTTTTAAAAACCTGACTTATAAATCAAGTGTATTTTTCTGAACTGCTTTACATTGTATTTTTCATATGTTATACCTACTGAACATGTTAAGAAAATCTATCAATAAATTCTTTTAAAAACCAAGATTAACAATATCCATTATAAGGCATTTACAGTAATTTTATTAAGACTTTATTCAAACTGATATCACCAGAAAAACTTCAAAGCAGTATTTTCTCCAGTTTTGAAGCTAACTATCTAAAAGAAGAATATACTTTCTGTTGACTGCAGCTTATTTTTGTAATACCAGAGTTTGTTTCATTGATTTTAAACATATAATTTTCTCAGTTTCAACTACTGTATGTGTAAGTAACAGACATTTAATTTATAATTTGTTGGAAGATCTGTGCCTCAGTATGCTTTTGATACACTCTAAGTTGAAGAGAGACTGATATTGGTTTTGAATAAGTTTAATCAATTAACTTCCTCATTGATCTGTTAAAACTATTTCCCTTCTTTAAGGAAAAACAGCTTAGGAAACATCAAGTATAGAAAATTAGACAGGGACTTCCCTATTGGGGAAGTGAATAGGAATCCATCTTCCAGGGCAGGGGACATGGGTTTGATCCCCAGTCCAGGAAGATTCCATATGCCATGGAGCAACTAAGCATGTGTAGCAGAACTACTGAGCTCTCATTCTAGAATCTGTGAGCTGCAACTACAAAGCCCTCAACTACTGAGTCTAGAGCTTGTGCTCTGCAACAAGAGAAGCTACTGCAATGAGAAGCCCGAACATTGCAGCAAAGAGTACCCCCACTCACTGCAACTAGAGAAAGCCCACACAAAGCAACAACGACCCAGAACAGCCAAAAAAATCAAACGAAAACTTTAAAAGGGCATGTGTGTCTAAAAACACACATAGCACAGATTAAAAAAAAAAAAGACTACTTCATACCACTGATGATATTTCTTTTGAGTTTTACTGCCAACTCAAGTTACCTCTAATTTCCACTGCTTAACATGCCATTTTTACTTGCAACATCATTTTGAAGTTCAATGTACAACACAAAATTTATGGTATTTGAGTTTAAAATAGGAACTTAATCAAGGTGTTCATTAGATGGGATCAACTTTTGAACTTCCTTAGAAAGAGTTTCCTTCAAATGTTTCAGTTATAAAGCAAGAACAACAACAAAACCTTCAGGGCAGCAAAACCTAGATCCAGGTTTCACTGGAGCCTTGTTGTTTAGGAGGCATTCTTTAAGAAAAAGAATATAAAATTGAGAAGATAGCAGTAAGCATGAATCTTTGGAAGGGCTGTGCAAAATAGGAGCCTTTAGGCTTAACATTCATTAGTTTCAAAGTCAATCTACTCTGGGCAATAGGTGTTTGACTTTTTCATATTGTTTAAAGACATGCAGACACTGTATTTAGTAGCAAGAATATGAGTAATAAGAGCAACTACCCATTGAATCTAATAGTTTGTACCAGGCACTGGAAAGCCCTTTATGTGGATAGTATCATTAAATCCTCAGGACCACCCTATAAGGCTATTTATTTTTATTTTATGAACAAGGAAACTGAGTTCAGAGAAATTTAAGTAATTTGGCCCCAATCAGCCAGTTATCAGATGATAGATCTGAAGTATAAAACCGGATGTGGCTAACTTTGAAGTTGGCGATATACAAGACTGATCTAACCAAGGAACTCTTTTTTTTCTCTTGAATCTCATTTGAAGCCCACAATAACACACAAGTAAAATAATAAAACCTCGAGAATGACTGCAGTCAAGGCTGTTCCACTCACCACAGTGTCTTCTCAAGACTGCACGTTCCAGTACTATAGGGAGCTAACTATGTGGCTGGCCTCATGCTAATTCAATCCTTCCAGCAATTTGATGACATGAGTACCAATATATTCATGTAACAGAGGACATGAGAATCAAACACATTTGTCTAACCCCATAAATCTACTGTCAGAAGGGTCATTCACAAAATTTTCAAGCACTTTCATTTTAACTCCGAGCCCTCAGTGTTGCATCTGTGTAAATTTCAGCTACAAATATTTTGCGAACTGAAAATGTGCACTATTCAGTTGCGCTGTTTCTTTAGGTTTTACTATTTATGTGACTAGCCCAGCACTGAGTAACAGGCATTCCAAAGTCACCTGTACAGTTTCTAGCTCTAGTGTAGAAGCAGATGGCCTCCATATATTACTTCTACAACTTTGAACCTGAAAAACCAGTGTAAATATCCATGGTTGAAAAAATGATATCCTTCATTTAATTGCTCTGAACATTTTCTCCTATCTTATGGTTGACAGTGTGCTACTTTGGTTAATTCCTTTGTTATTATTTTCATCTAAATTATCAGAGAAAAGTCACTAACTAATATCACTTTGCCATATGTCTACACTTCGTATTTAAAAATACGATTTCCAGTTTTTCATCAGTAAGCAAAGAAAAATATGAAAACAACTCAATTAAGATAGAACTTAATTAGCAAATGTAATTTAAGTAGCAACTTTTTTCCCTGTGGGAAACAAAGTGCTTTATATTTTCTTGCAATTCTCACAAGAATATAATAAATACTATGGGTCTAAATTTAATACAATAAATTATTATTCTCTTAATTTAAAAATTAAATGGAATACCTATAAACTGTAAAATAAAAGTGAGCTAAATTAACAAATAAAAGTCTTCTTTTGAAATGCAGTTAGAAGGAAGAAACAGCCACTTGACAGTGTCAGAAGAGACTAGGATGCATAAGTTTACAATATTCATGGCTTAGAATTGCTGCCGGCAAGAAAAATCTATAATGTTGCATATTTTCTTATAGCAAGGGAATAGGCAATGAATAGACGGTCAGAAATGGGACACTCATTTGCTTCTTAAAATAAGAAAATGTAATCAGATTTAAAAGATATTAAACCTGCAGTGATATGATAGGGCCTAGGTCTTCAGTCTTCTTAATTCCAAGCAAATCTACCATGTCAGAAACTAATGACTCCTAAAGCAAGAAGGAAAAGGGATCCCAGCATCTCCAGAAGAGCAGAAAGGTATTCACTATTTATCAGCTGTTTAGCTGTGGTAGATGATTTATACATCTTAGTTCTACCTCTCATCACATTTAGAAATATAGATGTTATCATTCTCATTACACCTATGGAAATATATGAGGCTAACAAAGAATGGGTAATTTAAACAAAGTCATGGAGCCAGAAATTGGGAGAGGTAGGATGCAAAAAAAAAAAAAAAAGGCTTGCAGAAAATAAATATGAAATGAGAAAGAAAATAAACTAAAAATGAATAAGAAAAAGAATATTCAAACTATCAGTCAAATGATCAATTATTGACCATAAGAAGTTATCATTCTTAACACCAAGGTACTTATAAATCCTTGGTTAGGAAAGAAAAATGAAATGCTTAATATATCCATGAAGATGTTCAAACCACTGTGTCAAAACTATAATTACTAAGCTCCACCCAGAACTAGAGTCTACAAGAGTGGTCCTGGGGATGGATTAGGTATCACAATAAGTAACAGAACCTTCCTGAGGTGATTCTGATGTGCAGCCAGGGCTCAAATTCTCTATGAAACATTAAGGGAAACTGGCCAAGAAGAATGAATTAAGAGATAAAGAGATCAGATGAGCTGAACTGTAGAGAAATGGAGAACAGAGAGCAGTGGGAATGACATGGGTCTTGAAAGATGGCGCTGGTTGATAGGTAAAAGAACAGAGAAAATTCTAGGGCAGAGAATATTATGAACAAAACCTCACAGATGCAGGAACGAGCTTGGGACAAAGAAAGGAAAGGTAGTTAGAAGACTGGATTGGTGGGGTAATGATTAGTGTTAATAGAAATAGTTTGGATTTAAGGTGGAAGCCAACAGGAATTTACAGTTAGAAGGAGGGAACTAGAAAAGGTGGCTTATTGTTTTTGTTGTTTTCAGTCACTATGTCGGGTCCAACTCTTTTGTGACCCCATGGACCATACCAGCTGGGCTCCTACATCCATGGGATTTCCCAGGCATAATGGAGCAGGTAGCCATTTCCTTCTCCAGGGGATCTTCCCAACCCAGGGATCAAACCCACATCTCCTGCACTGGCAGGAGGATTCTTTACCACTAAGACACCAGGGAAGCCTGAAAAAGTTGGTACTCAGTCTAAGTCTGGTCAAGGCACGCAGGATCTACAGGACAGGGAGTACAAGCAAGGTAGACAACTGCGAAGTTCCTACCAATGGCATAAATAAAAATGGACCGGTTGGAAAGGAAAGCCAGTTTAGGGAAAGATAATTGTGCTTAATGTATCAAAACATTAAATGAATGAATGAGAATATAAAATATTTGCTCAGTTAGGAGGAAAATTATATTACAATGATTTAAAGATTACAGAGTTAGAGCAAAGGTACAGTAGTACAAAACATCAATGTTGAATAAATAAATGAGAATAGTTTGAAGGGATTACTAAAGTACAGAGAAGAGATAAACTCTTGGGACACTATGAGTCATAAGATAAAGCAGTGGTCATAAAACCTTCATATAATTATCCTAAGCACTTGCATTCAGAAAACTAAGATGAAGCCATCTGGTCCTATCATTTCATGGGAAATAGATGGGGAAAACAGTAGAAACAATGTCAGACTTTATTTTGGGGGCTCCAAAATCACAGCAGATGGTGACTGCTGCCATGAAATTAAAAGATGCTTACTCCTTGGAAGGAAAGTTATGACCAACCTAGATGGCATATTGAAAAGCAGAGATATTACTTTGCCAACAAAGGTCCATCTAGTCAAGACTGGTTTTTTCAGTGGTCATGTCTGGATGTGAAAGTTGGACTGTGAAGAAAGCTGAGCATTTAAGAATTGATGCTTTTGAACTGTGGTGTTGGAGAAGACTCTTGAGAGTCTCTTGGCCTTCAAGGAGGTCCAACCAGTCCATCCTAAAGGAGATCAGTCCTGGGTGTTCATTGGAAGGACTGATGCTGAAGCTGAAACTCCGAAACTTTGGCCATCTCATGCGAAGAGTTGACTCATTGGAAAAGACCCTGATGCTGGGAGGGATTGGGGGCAGGAGGAGAAGAGGACGACAGAGGATGAGATGGCTAGATGGCATCACCGACTCCATGGACATGAGTTTGGGTAAACTCCAGGAGTTGGTGATGGACAGGGAGGCCTGGCGTGCTGAGATTCATAGGGTCGCAAAGAGTCAGACACGACTGAGCAACTGAACTGAACTAAAGCTCTTGCAACTGTGAAAGGCTTCACGCTTTGAATTCTTACAATAACTCAGTGATGTAAAGAGAGCAAATGTTATTGTCCATCAATTTTATGTGAGTAAATTGCAGTTCAGAGTTTATGTGACTTTCCCAAGTCAGCACAATGAGCAATTAGGAAGACCTGCATTCAAATCTAAGTCTTCTGAATTCAAAATTTGTTCATTAATTAAGACCTACTCTCAAATGAATCAAATGGATGAACGAGTCTATCAGAGACTTGCTCAGTTAGGACAAGTGTACTGAAACCCTCTGTAATTCTAGAGAAGGTCCAGTCCATGAAGTCGTAACAGTATGCAGGTAAGAAAGGATTTGTAAAACCTAGATATTTTAACAAAGGCACATAGCATTATTTTTCCAGGTGATTCCAGATTTCATACAGTCACTTTATCCCTTTACCTCTACAATGGAAAAACCACTTTAGCTTAATCCCTACAGAGTACAATGCCAGGGATTCATCATACCAAAGTTTTATTAAAATTCTTTTAATAAATTTATATATGACTTCATATGTAAATTAAAACCATGAGACAATACTTTTCATCACCAGATTTCCAACAGCAAAATGTTTGCTAAAACTTGATAGAGTATTGACAAGGTTGTGGCAAACAGGAATTGTCATGATTTGGGGTGGGAATCTAAGACAGCATAACATCTACAGAAGTACTTCTTAACAAGGGAACACTTGTGAAGTCTGGAGACATTACAATTTGTTACCACATGGGAATAAGTTTTCATTCCAATCCCAAAGAAAGGCAATGTCAAAGAATGCTCAAACTATCACAAAACTGCACTTATCTCACACGCTAGTAAAGTAATGCTCAAAATTCTCCAAGCCAGGCTTCAGCAATAAGTGAACCGGGAACTTCCAGATGGTCAAGCTGGTTTTGGCAGAGGAACCAGTGATCAAACTGCCAACATCTGCTGGATCATGGAAAAAGCAAGAGAGTTCCAGAAAAACATCTATTTCTGCTTTATTGACTATGCCAAAGCCTTTGACTGTGTGGATCACAATCAACTGTGGAAAATTCTGAAAGAGATAGCTATACCAGACCACCTGATCTGCCTCTTGAGAAATCTGTATGCAGGTCAGAAAGCAACAGTTAGAACTGGACATGGAACAACAGACTGGTTCCAAATAGGAAAAGGAGTACGTCAAGGCTATATATTGTCACCCTGCTTATTTAACTTATACGCAGGGTACATTATGAGAAACGCTGGACTGGAAGAAACACAAGCTGGAATCAAGATTGCCGGGAGAAATATCAATAACCTCAGACGTGCAGATGACACCACCCTTATGGCAGAAAGTAAAGAGGAAGTAAAGAGCCTCTTGATGAAAGTGAAAGAGGAGAGCAAAAAAGTTGGCTTAAAGCTCAACATTCAGAAAACTAAGACATGGCATCTGGTCCCATCACTTCATGGGAAATAGATGGGGAAACAGTGGAAACAGGGTCAGACTTTATCATTTTGGACTCCAGAATCACTGCAGATGGTGACTGCAGCCATGAAATTAAAAGACACTTACTCCTTGGAAGGAAAGTTATGACCAATCTAGACAGCATATTAAAAAGCAGACATATTACCTTGCCAACTAAAGTCCATCTAGTCAAGGCTATGGTTTTTCCTGTGGTCATATATGGATGTGAGAGTTGGACTGTGAAGAAAGCTGAGCACTGAAGAATTGATGCTTTTGAACTGTGGTGCTGGAGAAGACTCTTGCAGTTCCCTTGGACTGCAAGGAGATCCAACCAGTCCATCCTAAAGGACATCAGTCCTGGGTGTTCATAGGAAGGACTGATGCTGAAGCTGAAACTCCAAAACTTTGGCCACCTCATGTGAAGAGTTGACTCACTGGAAAAGACCCTGTGTTGGGAGGGATTGGGGGCAGGAGGAGAAGGAGACAACAGAGGATGAGATGGCTAGACGGCATCAGTGACTTGATGGATATGAATCTGAGGGAACTCCGGCAGTTGGTGACGGACAGGGGAGGCCTAGCGTGCTGCAATTCATGGGGTCGCAAAGAGTTGGACACGACTGAGCGACTGAACTGAGCTGAGTGGTTAGAGGACCGTGATGCTGATAAACAGTACAGCACACAGTAATCCAGAGTAAAGAATCATCAGGTTGAAAATGACTATAGCACCGAGGTTAAGATATCTTGCTCTATAAAGGTCACTTTGGCAATATTTGCCAAATTATAAATGCATGGTCCTCTTGAACTAGTAATTCTACTTCTACCATATCTTCCTAGACACAGTCGTACATGTACAAAATTCATTTCTGCAACAAATATTAAATTGAGCTAGGAAAACAGCAAGTAGATCAAACCAGTCAACCTTAAAGGAAATCAACTCTGAATATTCATTGGAAGGACTCATGCTGAAATTGAAGCTCAATACTTTGACCATGTGATGTGAAGAGCCAACTCACTGGCAAAGACCCTGATGCTGGGAAAGCCTGATGGCAAAAGAAGGGGGCACCAGAGGATGAAATGATTAGAGAGCATCACTGTCTCAACAGACATGAATTTGAGCAAGCTCTGGGATATAGTAGAGGAGGACAGAGGAGCCTGATGTGCTACAGTTTATGTGGTCACAAAGAGTCAGAACTTAGCAACTGAACAGAATCAACAAGAGTACAAGAGAGAAAAAAATCAAAGAAACACTTCTGCCTTTGGGAGCTAACATGCTACTGCAGGGTTGGAGTAGGGACTGACAATAAAACAAGGGAACGAAAGAATTGAATGATGCTTTAGGATCCAGGCTGGGGTAAGTGAGGGGAAGCTAATAAGAAGAGATGGACAAGAATATTTACTGTAAAATTGCTGGAAAGAGCTAATGGGTGAAAAAAACTGTACATCAGAGGTTGAATAGTTAAATTATAGTCAAAGTGGAAGAGTGGTTCAAATTTCATTTTCACTATATATTCTTTAGTACCTTTTGAATGAAAAGTGATGATGTTTGTTGCTCAGCCATGTTCGACTCTTTGCGACCCCATGGAGCCTGCCAGGCTTCTCTGTTCATGGAATTCTCCAGGCAAGAATACTGGAGTGGGTAGCCATTCCCTTTTCAGGGGATCTTCCCGACCCAGGAATCAAACTCAAGTCTTCTGCACTGTAGGCAGATTCTTTACCATCTGAGCCACCAGGGAAGTCCTGAATTTTGAGTACGGATATTATATAACAGGCATTTAATACCTGTTAAAACAATATTTAATGCAATATTTTCTAAAAGTATCTTCATGCTATACAAGATTTTTAAAATATACATACTTATGTATACATGTATATATACATATATGGATGTATATATATGCATGCATATATTATTCATCTACTTATACATATAACGCATACACCAAATATGCACACACTTTCTCAATTTATTAAACCCACAACACAAAACAAAGGTTTACTTAGAAATCACTCTTGTCCTGGATGAGCAACTCAGTTGGGAAAGGATGCCTGAAACTTTTCCTGCATAGGAATTTTGTGCGTTTTTTTCAATGCTGAATCTCTAGTGCCTAGAACAGTACCTGATATACAGAGGGAAATCAGATATTTGTTAAATAAATGAATGAACTGAATAGCCTTATTTTACTCTTGGCTTCCCAAGTGGCACTAGTGGTAAAGAGTCTGCCTGCCAATGCAAGAGAGACATAAGAGACACTGGTTTGATCTCTGGGTTGGGAAGATCGCCTGGAGGAGGGAAATGGCAACCCATTCCAGTATTCTTGCCTGGACAATCCCATGGACAGAGGAGCCTGGCTAGCTACGGTCCATGGAGTTGCAAAGAGTTGGACATGACTGAAGTGACTTAGCACGCGTGCATTCCTATTTCTTTTCTAACTTAGTAGCTTCCTAATATCTTTCTCTGTCTTCAATCTTTTTCTTCTAATTTGTTTCCCATAATACCACCAGGAGGATTTATCCAGAATACAGGTGTATTATGTGTTAAAATCTTCTCCAGTTCTCCGGGACCTAGAGAATTCAGACTCTGTGACCATCCACTGCCCTCCACCTTTGGCTCTCACCATTTCTCTTGGACCATGCTGCTGCTTGGCCAGTCATACTGTGTGCCCTCTTGACCAGGCTTTGGGAAGGCCCTCTCTTCTTTAGGGGAACTCTTACTTGCCCCCTCTCCCCCTCCACCAAGATCCTGCTCAAATATTGCCCCTTTATCGAAACAATTACTCCACTTCCTCTCTGATCATAACTGGTCCTTTCTCTCTGTTCCTAGAGAATATGTACCTTTATTGTTATTTCACAAGTCAAGCTTCTTGTCTCTCCCTCAACAGACTCTGAGTGTCTCAGGGCCAAGACCCAAGTGTCATTAATCTTTTCATATAAAGTCTTAGCAAAATGCCAGACCTATGATAGTTCCTCAATAACTATTCTTGAGTGATACATAAATGCATTAGTAAATAAATTAATAACTCCTCACCTTTGATACAAATTATATACAGTAATAGGATTAAACTGTATATGTGAAACCTAAGAAAACCTAATTGATAAGAATTTCACATATATCCACAACTATGTGCAGAACAGATAGCTGGTGGGAACCTGCAGGGAGCTCAGGTCAATGCTCTAGGGTGACCTTGATGGTGGGATGGGGGATGTGTCGAAGGAGTTTCAAGAGGGAGGGATATTCATACAGTCGATTCACTTCATTGTGTAGCAGAAACTAACACAACATTGTAAAAGCAACTATACCCCAATTAAAAAAAAAAAGAATTTCAGTACATTATTTTTATTGCATTGTAATTTTTATGATAACCTGTATGGATTATTCATTTAAACTTTCATGATTTGAGATGTTATTCATATTATACCTACGCTGTGAAAAGAAGCAAAGAGTATATTTTAATATAATATTTTTATATTTTAAGTATTAGTGTTTCTACAGACCTAATTTTTATGTTGAGAAGGAATATTTCAATAATTGAAACAAAAGTAGGTAAAGATATTTAAGCACAATTTAAAAATTATAATCTGTCACTTTCTAAGCCATTGAAGAAATTAAAAAGGAAACCTGTTAGAGAATATTTTAACCTCTAACTATTTGTAGTTAATTCTTTTCCATAGTTAGAATTTGTCAATATAAAGTATTATTGTTTTTATTTAAGTATGGAGCAAATTTTAATTATTATACTTTTACAGAGTATTTATATAGCATTTTTGAGAGGCTTTAGCTTCAGATGGGATGTAATGTACCCTTTCTCTCCAACTCATGGAATAATCAAGAGAAATTACATAGAGGTATCAATTCCTTAAGTCTTGATTTTTTTTTAGTTATTGAGTTCTATACCAGTGCATTGATTCTTCTCATATTAAGTGACCATCTTATCAATGAAACCTTAATGTTGAACTTTTCATTATTACTTAGGAACTACTAGATTTTATGCATTCAATAAATCTGTCTCCTCTATACATTTCCAACCATCATGGATGAGGTCATACAAACCCTGGTTAATCTGCCAAATTGAACAGGTCATATCACTGCAGTCTGAGTCAGGAGGAATATAGCTCCCAGGCTTAATGACACATCTACTAAGAGTTTTCAAGACAGGAAGCAAGAAGAAAATTGAGGTTTCTTTTCATTCCTTTTCCAAGGAGCAGGAAGGTCCTTCCTCTCAGGACTGGGGCATTTCAACAGCTCCACATACTGTCCTCAATGGTTCATACCCAGTTGTATTATACAGAGTAGATGTTCAAGAAAAAAAAAAAAGTCTGATGAGTAACTAAACGCTGCCAATGGACAATTTCTTCCATATGTCACTTGGATATTCTTTCATTATTGTGATTTTGGATTCTTAAAAAATAATAAAGATAATTAAAAGATAATTTTAAATTATTAAAGTTTTAATTAAGTATTAAATAAAAATAAAGTATCTGAGAAGGAATATATATATATATATATATATATATATATATATATATACACATACACACACATACACACACACACATATCTGAATTACTTTGCTGTGTACCTGAAACTAACACAATTTAGTTTACATCAATTTTAAAAATGCTTTGATAAAAGAGGAAGAAAAAAGTCCTTCTGGGCAAGCTTCCTTGAAACTTCTATTCTTAGGGAAGGGAAAAGTTGAGGGAAAGACATGTTCATTAGTGAGCCCCCTTTGATCCAGGCATTATACTATATATTTCACCTGTCTTAGTTCATTTAATATTTGCAACAATCCTTGTTGTTGTTCAGGTGCTAAGTTGTGTCCGACTCTTTGCGACCCCATGGGCCGCATGCGGCACACCATGCTTTCCTATCCTTCATTATCTCTCAGAGTTGCTGAAACAATCCTAGGTACTCATTAATGCACCTGTGTTGTTGAAGGAAATGAAGTTCAAAGAACTGAATTAACCTACCCAAGACAAACAAGAGAAAAGCTGGAATTTATAACCAAGCTTGTTTGACTCCAAAGCTTATTCTAATAAATCAATATTTAGTAAAAATAAATCACACGAACAGCCACCATCAACCACAAACACCGTGCTTCTGTCTGTCCTGTTCACTGTAAATCACCTCAATCCTCTTTTGGAAATAGGGAAGAATATAATAATGGGAAAAAAAATCCTACTGCTGTCAATAAGGACATTGCTCTTCAATATCATTTGCCCAAATGGGGACTTTAATTGTAAGCAATATATAATGGGGGAAATTATTTATGGCTTTTGTGTCTTATTAACACAGGTATGGATCATGAGGTGCTGCAATCTTCTTTTGAAATCAGGTCACAAACTATTAACAAATAAGAGATTTTGCTCGTCTCACCCAAGTATGTGTTCCTTTCCCACCTCTCAAACTGTTCTACTGGAAAACAACAAAGGATATCTACAAAGAGACAAACTTACAAAGGTAATTATTGTCTTCCTTAATACATGTTAATATTATTTCAGGCCAATTTCAAGCACTTCAAATACTGTATTATTATAATAGAAGAAAAGTTTTTCTAATAAAAACAGCTTTTTACGATCATTTCCAGTTTTCTTTTGATAATGTGAATTGATTTTTTTAAAAAGAGCTCCAACCGCACAGTCTTTGAAAAGCTACCTCAAATAGGTCAGAGTCTTACTTACTTCCCTGGTTGTGCCGTTCAGCATGAAAGGCTGCCTGCGTTTTCTCATGACTTTACTCCTCTGGGGACTTCCCGTGGATCATTTCTCTTAGTAAAAAAGAATCCATTGACTGAGCCTATCCTAAAGCTAACAAACTGAGCTTTCCATGGGGAAACAACAGCAAATTGAGTACAGCTATTGACCAATCTTCTGTAGTTAAAAATACAACAAACTCTACTGTGTCCGATCTATTCCTGAATTACTGGTCATTTTCATGTACTGCTGGCATTACTTACTACTTGATAATGTTTCAGACAAGTAGAACAGAAGTTTGGCCACTGTTTTCTTTCTGCTTTTGTAATCTGTGCCTGTGTGCTAAGTTGCTTCAGTTGTGTCCGACTCTGTGCGGCCCTGTGGACTGTAGTCTGCAGGCTTCTCTGTCCGTGGGATTCTCCAGGCAAGAATACTGGAGTGGCTTGCCATGCCCTTCTCCAGGGGATCTTCCAGACCCAGGGATGAAACCCAGGTCTCCTGCATTGCAGGTGGATTCTTTACTGTTTAAGCCACCAGGGAAGCCCCACCTTTACTCATAGCTAATCCCAAAGAAAGGCAATGCCAAAGAATGCTCAAACTAACGGACAAGTGTGCTCATTTCACATGTTAACAGAGTAATGCTAAAAATCCTTCAATCTGCCTTCAACAGTATGTAAACCAAGAACTTCCAGATATACGAGCTGGATTTAGAAAAGGCAGAGGAGCCAGAGATCAAATTGCCAACATTCATCAGATTACAGAGAAAGCAAGAGAATTCTAGCAAAACATCTACTTCTGCTTCATTGATCATGTTAAAGCCTTTGACTGTGTGGATCACAACAAGCTGTGGAAAAGTCTTAAAGAGATGGGAATACCAGAATACCTCATCTGTCTCCTGAGAAACCTGTATGCAGGTCAAGAAGCAACAGTTAGAACCGTACATGGAACAATGGACTGGTTCAAAACTGGGAAAAGAGTATGTCAAAGTTGTATATTGTCACCCTACTTGTTTAATTTCTGTGCAGAGAACATCATGCAAAATGCCAGGCTGGATGAAGCACAGGCTGGAATCAAGATTGCCAGGAGAAACATCGACAGTCTCAGATATGCAGATGATACCACTCTAATGGCAGAAGGTGAAGAGGAATTGAAGAGCCTCTTGATGAAGGTGAAAGAGGGATGTGAAAACTCTGGCTTAAAACTCAACATTCCAAAAACTAAGGTCATGGTATCCGGTCCCATCACTTAATGGCAAATCGATGGGGAAAAAAGTAGAAAGAGTGACAGATTTTATCTTTCTTCTTCAGCTCCAAAATCACTGTGGGTGGTAACTGAAGTCATGAAATTAAAAGACGTTTGCTCCTTGGAAGAAAAGCTATGACAAACCCAGACAGTGTATTAAAAACAGAGACATCATTTTGCCGACAAAGGTCCATATAGTCAAAGCTATGGTTTTTCCAGTAGTCATGAAAGGATGTGAGAGATGGACCATAAAGAAGACTGAGCGCCGAAGAATTGATGCTTTCGAACTGTAGTGTTGGAGAAGACTCTTGAGAGTCGCTTGGACAGCAAGGAGATCAAACCAGTCAATCCTAAAGGAAATCAACCCTGAATATTCACTGAAAGAACTGATGCTGAAGCTGAAGCTCCAGTCCTTTGGCCACCTGATGCAAAAATCCTACTCACTGAAAAAGACCCTCATGCTGGGAAAGATTGAGAGCAGGAGGAGAAGCGGATGACAGAGGATAAGACGGTTGGATGGCATCACTGACTCTAGGGACATGAGTTTGAGTAAACTTGGAAATACTGAAAGACAGCAAAGCCTGGTGTGCTGCAGTCCATGGGGTCACAAGGAGCAGGACATGACTTAGTACAACAACAATAAAAAAATTGTCATGCTACATATATTAAGCACACGTTTTGTTTCAAAGTAATGGTACTTAAAACTCAATGCCTTAATTATACTAATGATAATCCAACATTTATATTTTTCTTTATTTTACTCAAGGATAATAGGATAGTAAGAAATGATATACCCTGATCAGTTCAGTTCAGTTCAGTCGTTCAGTCATGTCCAGCTGTTTGCGACCCCATGAACCACAGCACATCAGGCCTCCTTGTCCACCACCAACTCCCAGAGTTCACCCAAACCCATGTCCATTGAGTCAATGATGCCATCCAACCATCTCATCCTCTGTCATCCCCTTCTCCTCCTGCCCTCAATCTTTCCCAGAGTAATCTAATTACACTACAAATTGTTTTAGTCAACATTTTAAAGACTTCTAGACATATTAATTGGGAGTGGTTAAAATTATTTATGAATAATTTAAATTACAAATTTAATAACAATTTAATATATTGAAATATTTTTTCATTTTTATACTGTTTTTTTTTTTTTTTTTATTGGAGGCTAATTACTTTACAATATTGTAGTGGTTTTTGCCATACATTGACAAGAATCAGCCATGGGTCTACATGTGTTCCCTATCCTGAACCCTCCTCCTACCTCCCTCCCCAACCCATCCCTATGGGTCATCCCAGTGTACCAGCCCTGAGCAACCTGTCTCATGCATCGAACCTGGACTGGAGATTCATTTCACATATGGTAATATACATGTTTCAATGAGTTTCAATGCCATTCTCCCAAATCATCCCACCCTCGCCCTCTCCCATAGAGTCCAAAAGACTGTTCTATACATCTGTGTCTCTTTTGCTGTCTCGCATATAGGCTTATCATTACCATCTTTCTAAACTCCATATATATGCATTAGTATACTGTACTGGTGGCTTCCTTTCTGGATTACTTCACTCTGTATAACAGGCTACTTGCACTTATAGAAAAAAATCTTTGTGATGATATGGCATGTACTAGAGCAAAAATGAATAAACAAACTTCTTCCCTCCTCAAATTTAATTCATATTTATAAAGTCAAAAACAAAATCAATGAAAAGCAATAACACAAATATATTTAGTACAAATTTAGCAATTTTTTTGGTAAGAAGCATAGGGTAATGAGCTATGTTTTGTGGGAAGCATTAACTGAGTAAATGTATATAATGAGGTATAGAGAAAGATATATATATATATACACACACACACATATGCAATTTCCCTTTGACTAAAATTCACATTTTTATTTATGTAAATTTTTGTCAGAATAATTTCATAGGTTCACAATTATAAAGTTCTATTTACTTAAATATTTAGTGATTATATTATAAAATACCTTAAAAATCATTATCTTTACTTTCTACTAAAAACAAAACACATTAAATGATTAAAATTTTGCTGTGCTAAAGTTTAAAGCAGTAGTTCTCACTGTTTCTCATTTGCTCTCACTCACCTGTTCTCACAGATGTTCCCAGGTTGCCTCCAAGGGGACACCTGACAATGCTGGGAGATGGTTTGGTTGCCATGACTTCAGCAGGGGTGCTACTGGCACCTGGTGGGTAGCAAGGTGCATGCGTGCATGCTACGTCACTTCAATCGTGTCCAACTTTACGCGACCCTATGGGCTGGAGGCAACCCAGCTTCTCTGCGCTGGAGTGGATTGCCATGCCCTTCTCCAGGAGATCTTTCCAACCCAGGGATCAAACCCATGTCTCATGTCTCCTGCTTTGGCAAGCAGGTTCTTTACCACTAGAGCCACCTAGAAACCCCAGGTGGATGCTGCCAAACATCCTACAGTGTTCAAAAATTTAAAAAAGAATCACCAGCCCAATATGTTGATAGCGCCAAGTCAAGAAACTCTGGTTTAAAGATAAAGGTGAAGTCAGAACAAAAAAAATTATTTAAAATACCTATCTCCCTAAGACAGGACACATTTCAGTGTAACTACTCAAAACTTCAGCACCTGCATAAACAGTACAGAATAATGAGGGCTAACGTCCAAAATGGCGTGCCTGAACTCGTTTTTAAAATTCTGAGATGGGGAGAGTAGAAATGCTAACTCAGTGGGCTGCTGTGAAGACTGCATAAAGTATTTTTAAACTGTAATGCAAATAGTTTATTTATATTGATACAACAAAAGATTATCATAAAGTAATTGATTCTGTACATGTATTCTACTTAAAAAGGTAGGGAAGCAATTTATTTTATAGTATATTTATGTTTAACCTATGACAATTGAAATATGCAAGAGTTGATAATTAAGTTAACTTGAAATTTTTTATTACTGATAATATGCATCTGACTGTATCAACAAGCACCATCTATTTCATTTCACACTCACAACATCAATTAAGGCAAGCATTAGTATCCTTATTTTCTAGATGAAGAAATGGAACCATTGGTAAGTTAATTCATCCAGGATCACACACCATTAAGAGGAAGAAGGGAGTTGCCCAGGTTTGTCCCTAGTCCTTGACCAAACTCATACATAACACTTCTCTCCCTGGACCTTTCAATTTAGCAAGGCTCTGGAAATATTTTGTTTCCGTGGGATTTCATTAGTAAAGGAAATGAAAAGAATAATCACCACACATTTTGTGATTTTGCAGTAAGGAGCTCATGATTTGAGACACAGTCAGCCCCAGGTAGAGCTTCTCCACCTTCAGCTGCAAAGAACATAATCAATCTGATTTCGGTATTGACCATCTGGTGATGTCCAAGTGTAGAGATGTCTCTTGGGTTGTTGGAAAAGGGTGTTTGCTATGACCAGCGTGTTCTCTTGACAAAACTCTGTTAGCCTTTCCCCTGCTTCATTTTGCACTCCAAAGCCAAGCTTGCCTGATATTCCAGGTATCTCTTGATTTCTGCTTTTGCATTACAGTCCCTTATGATAAAAAGGACATCTTTTTTTGATGTTAGTTCTAAAAGTATTGCTGTTCTCCATAGAACTGGTCTACTTCAGCTTCTTCAATATCAGTGGTTGGGACATAGATTTGAGATGTTGAATGGTTTGCCTTGAAAATGAACCAAGATTATTTTGTCTTTATTGAAGTTTCATTCAAGTACTGCATTTCAGATTCTTTTGTTGACTATGAGGGCTACTCCATTTCTTCTAGGGGATTCTTACCCACAGGAGTAGATATCAGTTCAGTCCAGTCACTCAGTCGTGTCCGACTCTTTGTGACTCCATGAATTGCGCACGCCAGGCCTCCCTGTCCATCACCAACTCCCGGAGTTCACCGAAACTCATGTCTATCGAATCAGTGATGCCATCCAGCCATCTCATCTTCCGTTGTCCCCTTCTCCTCCTGCCCCCAATCCCTCCCAGCATCAGAGTCTTTTCTAATGAGTCAGCTCTTCACATGAGGCGGTCAAAGTACTGGAGTTTCAGCTTTAGCATCAGTCCTTCCCATGAACACCCAGGACAGATCATCTTTAGAATGGAGTGGATGGGTCTCCTTGCAGTCCAAGGGACTCTCAAGAGTCTTCTCCAACACCGCAGTTCAAAAGCATCAATTCTTCAGCACTCAGCGTTCTTCACAGTCCAACTTTCACATCCATACCTGACTACTGGAAAAACCATAGCCTTGACTAGATGGACCTCTGTTGGCAAAGTAATGTCTCTGCTTTTGAATGTGCTATCTAGGTTGGTCATAACTTTCCTTCCAAGGAGTAAGCATCTTTTAATTTCATGGCTGCAGTCACCATCTGCAGTGATTTTGGAGCTCCCAAAATAAAGTCTGACACTGTTTCCACTGTTGCTCCATCCATATCCCATGCAGTGACAGGACCAGATGCCATGATCTTCGTTTTCTGAATGTTGAGCTTTAAGCCAACTTTTTCACTCTCCTCTTTCACTTTCAATAAGAGGCTTTTTAGTCCCTCTTCATTTTCTGCCATAAGGGTGATGTCATCTGCATATCTGAGGTCCTTGATATTTCTCCCGGCAATCCTGATTCCAGCTTGTGCTTCTTCCAGCCCAGCATTTCTCATGATGTACTCTGCATATAAGTTAAATAAGCAGGGTGACAATATACAGCCTTGATGTACTCCTTTTCCTATTTGGAACCAGTCTGTTGTTCCATGTCCAGTTCTAACTGTTGCTTCCTGACCTCCATATAGGTTTCTCAAGAGGCAGGTCAGGTGGTCTGGTATGGCCATCTCTCAGAATTTTCCACAGTTGATTGTGATCCACACAGTCAAAGGCTTTGGCATAGTCAATAAAGCAGAAATAGATGTTTTTCTGGAACTCTCTTGTTTTTTCCATGATCCAGCAGATGTTGGCAATTTGATCTCTGGTTTTTCTGCCTTTTCGAAAACTAGCTTGAACATCTGGAAGTTCCCGGTTCAATTATTGCTGAAGCCTGCCTTGGAGAATTTTGAGCATTACTTACTAGCGTGTGAGATAGTAATTGCACACTAGCGTGTGCAATTGTGCGGTAGTTTGAGCATTCTTTGGCATTGCCTTTCTTTGGGATTGGAACGAAAGCTGACCTTTTCCAGTCCTGTGGCCACTGCTGAGTTTTCCAACTTTGCTGGCATATTGAGTGCAGCACTTTCATAGCATCATCTTTCAGGATTTGAAATAGCTCAACTGGAATTCCATCACCTCCACTAGCTTTGTTTGTAGTGATGCTTTCTAAGGCCCACTTGACTTCACGTTCCAGGATGTCTGGCTCTAGGCGAGAGACCACACCATCGTGATTATCTTGGTCATGAAGCTCTTTTTTGTACAGTTCTTCTGCATATTCTTGCCATCTCTTCTTAATATCTTCTGCTTCTGTTAGGTCTATACCATTTCTGTCCTTTATTGAGCCCATCTTTGCATGAAATGTTCCCTTGGTATCTCTAATTTTCTTGAAGAGATCTCTACTCTTTCCCATTCTGTTGTTTTCCTCTATTTCTTTGCACTGATCACTGAGGGAGGCTTTCTTATCTCTCCTTGCTATTCTTTGGAACTCTGTATTCAGATGCTTATATCTTTCCTTTTCTCCTTTGCTTTTTGCCTCTCTTCTTTTCACAGCTATTTGTAAGGCCTCCCCAGATAGCCATTTTGACTTTTTGCATTTCTTTTCCATCGGAATGGTCTTGATCCCTGTCTCCTGTACAATGTCACGAACCTCCATCCATAGTTCATCAGGCACAATATAATGGTCTTCTAAATTAAATTTGCCCATTCTGGTCCATTTTAGTTCACTGATTACTAAGTTGTCAATCTTCAATCTTCTCATCTCCTGCTTGACAACATTCAATTTACCCTGATTCATGAAGCTAATATTCCAGGTTCCTATGCAATATTGTTCTTTGCAGCATTGGACACATCCACATCCACAGACACCAGACACATCCACAACTGTCATTTCTGTTTTGGCCCAGCCACTTCATTCTTTCCAGGTCTCTTAGTAATTACCCGTTGCTCTTCCCCAGGAGCATACCGGACACCTACCAACCTATGGGGCTCATCTTCTGGTATCATATCTTTTTGGCTTTTAATACTGTTCTTGGGGTTTCCCAGGCAAGAATACTGGAGTGGTTTGCCATTTCCTCCTCCAGTGGACTACATTTTGCCAGAACTCTTCATTATGACCTGTCTTGAGTGGCCTTGCATGGCATGGCTCATAGCTTCATTGAGTTATGCAAGCCCCTTCACCACGACAAGACTGTGATCCATGAAGGGAAATAAATAATATATCTTGCTTATATATGTATTATTGCTTTTCAAATGTATGTAATTAGAGTGGGATAAGTAAAAAGCAAAGTAACTTTTAGAAACATGGCTAATTTTATTCTAGTTTTTGATAATTCTTGGTTCAATATCTTAACTTTTTCTTTTTATTATCATTAATAAAGTAATGCTACTATGTAGTTAAAAAAATCTCCAGAGGAGAAAAACAAATAGAATTTTTTCTTCTTACAGTAAAATCTTGAGTTATATATCTAAATGGTACATGTGGCGGAATGCTTATTCACACATATCACTTCCATAATTAAATGTTATTAATATACTTAAAATTTATGATTAAAGTTATTTTTAAAGTTATAAAATCTATGATTGAAATGATTTTGAGGTTATAAAATGTAGATGTGCTCTTTGATAACTAGATAAGTTGTAATTTATGCATCTTTTCAGAAAAATGCTTCCTTAGCTAACGATATGTCAAATAGTATTTTAAGTTTGTCTATCTTCAGTAAGCTCTACCTACTTAGGGTAATCATCCTAGACATAAATATTTCAGGAGTTGGATAGTATGATTGAGTACAGAATAACTGCAACATTAATATTAATATACTTTTTGTCTGTTTACAGATAAAGGAAACATTCATTTAGTACTATCTATTAAGTGCCTACTATAATGCAAGCTCTATGAAGGCTTCTTAAAAAGTAGGTAGGATATACCACACTGCATAGCACTTGGTTATGAAACTTCTCTTTCCATCTATGCAGACTATGAGTGTCTTGGTGATAGGAATGTGTTTGCTCTTGTCATGTTCAACAATGCTAAATTTAACGGTTAATTTTCAGTTTTTATCTTTTACTTACTGTCTGCCATTGTTATCTCCACTAGAATGTAAGTTGTGTGAGGGCAAGAGTTTTGAATGAATCATAGTGCTGATAACAAAGTTTAACACAGAGTAGGTGCTCAGTAAGTGTCTGTTGAATATATAACCAACTAAATGAATACAAAGTTTTACTAGACTCCTGGTGGTGGAGTGATTCAGGAGGGAGGAGACATATGTATATCTGCGGCTGATTCGTGTTGATGTGTGGCAGAGGCTAACATAATATTCTAGAGTAACTGTATTCCAATAATTTTCTTTTGTTCTATACTGCTCAATATTATACAATTATAATCTTTGATAATTAAAAAAATCTTGATACCTAACAATATTGATTCTTGATTTTATACTATAATACAATTTAACATAAAATTACATATTATATCTAATAATATTATTAATAAAAGTAGATTTATTTGTAGTGTCAATGTCAGTCAAGTCAATGAAGTTGCTCAGTCTTCCCTGGTGAGCCCCAGGGAAGACTGAGCGACTTTCACTTTCAATGTCCATCTTGTCACTTTCATTTAACAATATTACCTGAAATCATTCCATAGCAAAATACAGAAATTTAAGAAAATAACTACATGATTGGACCACTCTTCATTCAACCAGTCTACTATTTATAGATATTTGAGTTGTTGTGAGTCCTTTTACTATTATAAGTAGTACTGCAATAGCCTTCTGCATATCTTTTCATATTTTTCACCATGGTAGAATGGTCTGCAGGATCTAAGAGTAAGCATATATGTAAAGAAATTGAAAGTGTGAGTCATGTCAAACTCTGCGACCCCAAGGACTGCAGGCCACCAGGTTCCTCTGTCCATGAGATTTTCCAGGCAAAAATATTGAAGTGGGATGCCATTTCCTTCTCCAGTGGATCTTCCCAACTCAGGGACTGAAACTGGGTCTTCAGCATTGCAGTCATTCTTTACCATCTGAGCCAGCAGGGAAGCCCCAAGCATATATGTAAACATAGTTAAATTTTTCTCCATAACAGTTATACAATTTGCATTCACAACAAGATATGACAGTGCCTGCTGTCCAAAACCTTTTTCTTAGAGGACTGAATTATTTGACTACTGCTGTACTGGACATATTGCAGAAAGTGAAGAGGAGCTAAAAAGCCTCTTGATGAAAGTGAAAGAGGAGAGTGAAAAAGTTGGCTTAAAGCTCAACATTCAGAAAACGAAGATCATGGCATCTGGTCCCATCACTTCATGGGAAATAGATGGGGAAACAGAGGAAACAGTGTCAGACTTTATTTTGGGGGCTCCAAAATCACTGCAGATGGTGACTGCAGCCATGAAATTAGAAGACACTTAATCCTTGGAAGAAAAGTTATGACCAACCTAGATAGTATATTCAAAAGCGGAGACCTTACTTTGCCGACTAAGGTCCGTCTAGTCAAGGCTATGAATTTTCCTGTGGTCATGTATGGATGTGAGAGTTGGACTGTGAAGAAGGCTGAGCGCTGAAGAATTGATGCTTTTGAACTGTGGGTTGGAGAAGACTCTTGAGAGTCCCTTGGACTGCAAGGAGATCCAACCAGTCCATTCTGAAGGAGATCAGCCCTGGGATTTCTTTGGAGGGAATGATGCTAAAGCTGAAACTCCAGTACTTTGGCCACGTCATGGGAAGAGTTGACTCACTGGAAAAGACTCTGATGCTGGGAGGGATTGGGGACAGGAGGAGAAGGGGACGACCAAGGATGAGATGGCTGATGGCATCACAGACTCGATGGACGTGAGTCTGTGTGAACTCCGGGAGTTGGTGATGGATAAGGAGGCCTGGTGTGCTGCGATTCATGGGGTTGCAAAGAGTCGGACACGACTGAGCGACTGAACTGAACTGATGGTGACAAATTACTGTAAATTTAGTAGATTAAAGCAATACCAATTCATTACTTTATAGTTCTAGAAATCAAAAGTCAAAAAATCGTTCTCCCTGGACTAAGATGATGGTGTCAGCAACTGTTTTCCTTCCAGAGACTCTAGAGGAGAAATCTGTTTCCTCTTACTAGAGGCAACCCACATTCCTTTGTTTGTGGCCCCCTCTGATGAAAATAGGATCACAGAACTCTGACCTCTGCCTTGATTATCACATCTTCTCCTGGGACTGACTCTTCTGCCTCCTCTTCATTGGTAAAGAATGAGTGATTATAACCATAGACTTATGATCATAGACTATGATCATGGATTATGATCATAGACTTAGTGATTACACTCAGTCCAATGGAACAATCCAGGATACTCTCCAGGTCTCACAATACTTAATTTAATCACACCTGTAAAGTACCTTTTCCCATGCAAAGTTCTGGGGATTAGGATGTAGACATCTTTGAGGGCTAATATTCTGCCTACTACAAATACGTTGCTAACCTTTCAGATTTTTGACAATCTTTTGATAATGAAAGTATATTCAATGAATTTTAATTAACTTTAATAATTATGAGTGAATTTGAACATTGTTTTCTATATCCTATGCTCTTTGCATTTCTTTTCCTGTGAACTGTTTATATCTCTTGCCCATTTTTACAGTCGGTTTCTTTGTTTCCATAATAAATTTAAAAATTTCTTTTGGGGGGTCATTGTTGAATTTAATTCTATTAAATTTGGAACAGATTCTGTTCTCCCTTTTTCTATTAAGCTCTTCAGTTATCCCACGGCCACTAAGAAGCGTATCTTTCCTCCGCTGATGCATTTGCCACTTTTTTCATATACTAAATTTCCACATATAATTTTATCTATATCCAGTTTTAAAATCCTGTTTCATTTTAGATCTTTTCTTTTAAACTTTCATAATATATCTTAATATAAAGATAGCTTGTTCTTAGGAAACATTCAGCAATCAACATTAAAGCCAATGACTGAAATGCAAGTATTATACTTATTATGCATTCCAATGTTTTTCCCACTAGAATTTGAAGTGGCTAGGTATTATATTATCTACTTTTATTTCCCTGGTCTCTAGCAGTGTTCCTTGTACATTAAGGATAATCAATAAATCATTATTAAAAATGTATAAATGAAAACGTTGGAAAGTAAATCTCTGCTAGAATACTTTATGTTTAGCTAGCAATGTTGTGTTTGATATCTAAATGTAGCAGACTTTATTTCATCCAATGAGGACTCTGAGTGTAGGCACCAAGGTATTTCTTAACTCTGGCTTTATAAATGAAGAATGTGAAGCTCAGAAATGCTTAAACTACTTTCTCAAGGTCACTAATCAGAAAGTAGAACTGGAACTGGAATTAAGTCTTCTGACTTCAAATTTAATGCTCTTTGTATTGGAGACTACATTCTTGCCCTTGAGTTCATTTCTCTTTATTTCTCCTACAATTCTAAAACAACACTCATCCATGAGATGTACATGTTAGTAAGGTCTAAACCTGATCACAATGAAATGAACAAACTATTCATTAAACGGAGTGCCTGAGAGCCAAAATAACATTTTCAAATGATCAGCTGTGAACATTATTTTGAGTGTGATAATATTAATTACTATACCAAAGACTACGCCAAAGCCTTTGACTGTGGAACAACAAACTGTGGAAAATTCTTAAAAGAGATAGGAATACCAGACCACCTGACCTGCCTCCTGAGAAATCCATATGCAGGTCAAGAAGCAACAGTTAGAATTGGACATGGAACAGCAAACTGGTTTCAAATTGGGAAAGGAGTACGTCAAGGCTGCATATTGTCACCTTGCTTATTTAACTTATATGCAAAGTACATCATGAGAAACACTGGGCTGGATGAAGCACAAGTTGGAATCAAGATTGCTGGGAGAAATATCAATAACCTCAGATATACAGATGACACCACCCTTATGGCAGAAAGTGAAGAACTAAAGAGTCTTGATGAAAGTGAAAGAGAAGAGTGGAAAAGTTGGCTTAAAACTCAACATTCAGAAAATTAAGATCATGGCATCTGGTCCCATCTCTTCATGGCAAATACATGGGGAAACAATGGAAACAGTGACAGACTTTATTTGGGGGATCCAAAATCACTGCACATGGTGACTGCAGCCAAGAAATTAAAAGACGCTTACTGGTTGGAAGAAAAGCTATATCCAACCTAGAGAGCATATTAAAAAGTAGAGATATTACTTTACCAACAAAGGTCTGTCTAGTCAAAGCTATAGTTTTTCCAGTAGTCATGTATGGATGTGAGAGTTGGATGATAAAGAAAGCTGAGCACCGAAGTATTAATGCTTTTGAACTGTGGTGTTGGAGAAGACTCTTGAGAGTCCCTTGGACTGCAGGGAGATCCAACCAGTCCATCCTGAAGGAAATCAGTCTTGAATATTCATTGGAAGGACTGATGCTGAAGCTGAAACTTCAACACTTTGGCCATCTGATGCAAAGAATCGACTCGTTGGAAAAGTCCCTGATGCAGGGGAAGATTGAAGGTGGGAGAAGAAGGGGACAACAGAGGATGAGATGTTGGATGGCATCACCGATGTGATGGATATGAGTTTGAGTAGGCTCTGGGAGTTGGTGATGGACAGAGAAGCCTGGCATGCTGCAGTCCGTAGGTCTCAAAGAGTCAGACACAACTGAGTGACTGAACTGACTGAATATTAATTACATGTTTAAAGGTGATATTAAATAATAAAGTAGTTTTGCTTAACATTTTTAATGTTTATAGTCTTTTACAGTTTTTATACTTTTTTACTAAAAGATTATGAAGACTAATTTTTATTAATTTTAAAAATTTATCTATAAATCTATATGTTCAGACACCACCACAAGGCTGCACATAAAAGAAGCTGAGGAAATGACAATTTTGTATTTCTAGGTACAACCAACAGGATAGAAAGGAAATGAATGAGAAGAAAAATAATAAGTTTTCCTTATTTTGAGATGCTTGGTTCATTGTTTCCAGTGATAGATAAGGAAAGAAACTAAAATAGAGTAAAAAAAGAAACAGATACTAAGTTATTATAATAATGTCGCTGAAATCCACTATATTCTCATATGATAAAAGTATAAGATGTGTTTAGCAAAGTTGCTTCAATAATATGGTATTATATTTGAGATTTTTAGACAATATATTAACTAATTGATTAAGAACATAGGTCCTGCATCTGAACTCTGGTTCTTCATGAATGATTTACTGTAATATCTGTAGTTTAAATCAGTTTCATTGCGATTATATTTAAAATCATCATAGACACTAATAAACTGCTATATACATTTTACTGTTACTCTATAGATCTATCTTTTAAATATGTATTACGCAAGCTAAAATATATTTACATTTAATAAATGAACATTTCAAATCTAGATGGAATGCCTATTTCCAGAATTAAGGCTCCTAAGGGAGAAAACAAAATTTCTGCTTGTAGAAGCTAAACATAATGTTGTGTAATCGATTGGTTCACTTAAAGGCATCAGCCATGCTCCCTTTAAAGATAGATTAAGTAAATATGAGAGTAGACAGCACAAACATTATGGGTATTATACAGCCTATTGTAGTAAAAGACTATCAAAATTGGTCATGCTCTAGAGCAAGCAATATAGATGAAAGTGCTTTATGATAAATGTATTTATAAAGAAATAGAGAGAAATGATTATATTAATTATATAAGTGGTGAATAAACAGTGACATACAGGGTAAATGGAAACCAAAATAGTCTTTAGGCTTTTCCAGAGCAGAAAAGAGCTCCAGACTTAAAAACAACCAAAAGCATCAAGCATTGTATAGGTTTATTCATTATATAAAGAAAATCTCCATTTACACATGCATGGAAAAATCCAAAGTAAGAAGAAGAAACTATAAGCCTAACACTTTGCAACTGAGAGACAAAAATGATACAGCTGGTCACTAACACTAAGCAAATGATTTCTAGACTAGATGAGCAGGACGGATCTTTGAGCAGGATGGGCTTTTAGCCTTCCTTAGGTGTATCAAACGGCACTGAAACTTAAGGACCCACAAGAGTGTGCTTCCACATTGCCAGCTGCCTTAGGGGTAGATTTCTTTGCTAAACCACACCAGGAGAATAATGACCGCACACATTCACCAGCTTGACACACAGAGCTAGCAGGGAAAGCCCCTGCAGAAGTGGCTGCCTACAAGCAGCAGATTGCTATCAAGAGTGGCCTTTTCTCCTCTGATCTTACTTAACCCCACCAAGTATCTTCACTGTTCCTTCTCTCCCTATCACTGTAAAGTGAAAAACAAGGACATGTCTAACACCACACACACAAAATCTGTACTTCGGTCATATTCATTACACATGCCTTGGTTACAATCCATATCCCCTTCATAAGTACTTGTTGATCATCATCCTAGGGCCAGTCTGCAAGAATGAATAGACTTGAATTTGAACCCAAAGCTCATTTCAACAGTAGGTGACATGACACAATACGAAAGGCTGAAGGTGGTATTTTGTTTGCTTTCGATCTATGATAAGTATGTTCCTTATCAAAGTGAATACCAACTTCTATTGCTCATTAAGGCTGTCATGTTTTTCACAGTCTCATCTGCCTTATAATTGAAATTCTTATTTTAACAGCATTATCTTAATGTTATTGCTAGCTACAGAACATCTTGCGAAGACTGCAACATTAAAGTTAATTTGGCCCTACATCTTTGGGTAATGGACTGTCTGGAATATAACAAACTATGGATACTCATACTTGGACTGAAATATATCAAGGTTACTTCCACCATTATTGCAGTTCGTCATAGGTGGCTCTTAAAATGAGTGGTTATATTTCTCCCATCTGACTAATCTCATGCTGCTTATGGTCTTTTTTGTTAGAGTGGTAAAAATCAGAATTCCTAATGATGTAAAGTTTCTTTTTCTTTCATTCTTAATTAAAACTGGTTATGCACTTCAGTTGAGATTCCCAGTGAGAAAAATTAGATCAGTACTATAATAAGAATTAAGAAAGTGCTCCTAGGATTATAGCCAATGTGTAATTTAAAAATTATAATACTGAAAATAAAAATATAGATCAAATGACCTATATTGTTAACTTAAGTAGCACCTTCCATTAAGCAGAGCTGCAATTTTTATAATTTAATGTCTATACAGTACTACCAAAGAAACAATATACACAATATGCTAATAAAGTAAAACAATCTCACTTAATGAGTTTTTATTTCCCATTCAGGTATGATGATTTCCCATAGCTTATTGAATAACACTTGGAATAACATAACTAGCAAATACTTTACACTTTACATATAAATAGGTCTAACCAGAAGACTGATAAAACCTTAGAGATAAATGCTAGAAATTAATTTTTTAAATTTAAACATTTAAAAATAGTTATGTTCAATACTAATAAGATAAATCAAGAGCTCTGAGATTCAATTAAAATTTAATCTTTGATGTCTGGGATTTGCTTCAAAATAACCACCTGTGGAGCTGGGGAAAAACAGGGCAGAGATGAAATATGATTGGCCATGAGCCACAAACTGCTAAAGCTGGGGAATATAACTGATCTATTTCTATCTAGCTTAAAATTTTTATTATAAAATTTAAAAATTAATCTGATATTAATATTTCATTTCTTATTTAATGATGTTATTTCACTAAAGAGGGCCTCATAGGAAGCTGGAAAATATAGCTGTATTATAAAGATATTTTTCCAAAGTTACATGAAGATATTCTTACAAAGTTACATTTCTAGATTCTTATTTTATTGGAATATATTAGATATCCCCTGTTCCCAGTCTTTTATTTTAGAATATTTCTTAGTTGATGTCTATGCATATTATGTTTGTGGAAAAATTAATATTTGAAGATATGGATAGCTATAAATGGATAGGCAGGGGCTCCATCTATGTTGAAAAGATATTTAGGTCTCCTCAAAATCAAATACGGCAAAGATATACCATCATACACATATCAGAGAAACAAAAGAAAATCCAAAGTCAACAATAACTTTTATATGTTGCTGATGGGAATACAAAATGGTACAGCCACCTTGTTGCTCAGTCACTAAGTCGTGTCCAACTCTTTGTGACCCCATGACTGCAGCATTTCAGGCTTCCCTGTCCCCCACTATTTCCCAGAGTGTGTATAAATTCATGTCTATTGAGTTGGTGATGCTATTGAACCATCTCCTCTTTCGCCGCCCACTTTTCCTTTTGCCTTCAATCTTTCCCAGCATCAGTCTTTTCCAATGAGTCATCTCTTCACATCAGGTGGCCAAAGTATTGAAGCTTCAGCCACTTTAGGAAATAGTTAAACATAATTTTACCATATGACCCAACAATCTCACTGACAGATATTTCCCCAAGAGAAATGACAACATATTTCCATATTAAGACCTATGAGTGAGTGAGTGAAAGTCACACAGTTGTGTCTGGCTCTTTGCAACCCTATGGACTGTAGCTTACCAGGCTCCTCTGTCCATGGAATTCTCCAGGCAAGAGACGCCTCCAGGCATGGAGTGGGTTGCCATGCCTTTTCCGGGGGATCTTCCCTACCCAGGGATTGAACCTAGGTCTCCCGCATTGCAGGCAGATTTTTCACTGTCTGAGTCACCAGGGAAGACATATGAAAGTGTTAATGCCAGTTTTATTTCCAGTAGTTCCAGACTGGAAATAATCCAAATGTTCATCACTTGGTGACTGGGTAAATAAATTGTGAGCATGCATACAATGGAACGCTCTTCAGCAACAGAATAAGCTACTTACGCTGATACTGACATGGATGCATCCTGAAAACATTATGCCAAGTGAAAGAAGTCAGACACCAAAGGCCACATACTCCGTGCTTCCATTTATTTGGCCTCCCAGTAAAGGCAAAACTCTAAGGAAATAATCAGATCCGTTGTTGCCAGGGGTTTAGGGCAGAGAGATGGAATTGACCAGAAGGGAATGAGGGCACTGATTGAGTATGGATGAGGCCTCTTATGTTTCTAATATACTTTTCTGTATTTTCCAAAGTTTCTATAATTCGAATGTTTAATTATATTAAACATGGGGATAAACTAATATAAAATTAATAACTGATGTTATGACATCTATATTACCTTGATAATTCTTGAATACATGGAAAAATAGTCAAGTAATATGTCACTAATAAGTCAACCATATATTCTCTCAGTATGTGATAAAAGCTGTGGCATATGCATTCATACAGGCATTTATATCCTCATACATTTACACTTCATTCACAGTGGGAAATTGGAGGTATTTAGTTAATTAAAAGTTATGATGGAAAGAGTGATCTTATGTTAATCTCACTATAATAAAATATCTTTATTACTAATTATACCAAAATTAAACTTTCTTTAATGAGCCAGAAGTATTCTGGGATCTCATGATGCTTTAGGTTTATTATCATGTGCGTGAGTTATTATAACGCCTGAGAGTGTGAGGAGCAATAGGACGAATCTGAGAAGAAAGCAAGGAGCAACAGTGCAGAGAAGAAGATACTGATGCCATCCTCCACAGACAACAGATAGTCTGAAGCACTGACGATCCCACAGACACTTGTGTATTGTCTGGGGCACCTAGTGCATGACACATTTTCTTGCTACTTTTTCCTTAAATAAATGGAACCATCAAAAGCTGATGTACTTTTAATAAAATGTTCTCTGGGACTTCTTGAAACATAATTTATATAAGGTAAAATTATTCCATTTCGAGAATGTACTGCCTAAAATTTCCCCAAAACATACACACACAGGTCATAATGCATCATTTCAAAGAGAGATTCAAGGGCCACATATACCATATATACCTCAAAAATTTATACAGTTTTGACAGTGAATATTCTAGCAAGAAGTCATAAGCAAAAATACTCATGTAGGGTATGTGTGAAGGCAGTGGACAGGCATATGAGAAATCTCTCTACTTGCTTCTTAATTTTGCTGTCAACATAAAGTTGCTCTAAAAAAGTAAAATATGTTTAAAAAGTACGTAGGTTTAATAAGACTCAGTAATTACTCATTTAGAGCACATAACTCATTTATACTTGCTTTCCCCCTGTATGAAGATACATGTGTGCGTGTGGACAACACAGTGTTTATATAACATTTTCCAATTTGGTCACCAAAAGACTTTGTTCACTCAGAATCACCATCTTCTCTAAAGAAAGCTTTTTCCTGTTTTTTGTTTGTTTGTTTGTTTTTTAAATTCTGGGACACTGTGTGTTTGTGTGTTACAGTACGTTAAAGTGAGGTATGGAAGTTGTAGTATTTGATGACTATAACACATATCAGGCTTCCCCAGCAGCTCAGCAGTGAAGAATCCACCCCCAGTGCGCAAAAGGCAGGAGACTTGGGTTCGATCCCTGGGTTGGGAAGACCCCTTCAAGAAGGAAATGGCAACCTATTCCAGTATGCTTGCCTGGGAAATTCTATGGACAGAGGAGCCTGCTGGGCTGCAGTCTATAGGGTCACGAAAGAGTTGGATACAATTGAGATGCTGAACAATAACAACTCTATCTCTTGAGCATCCATACTGTCAGCCACAGACCTTTGCATTCCCTATTACACTCCTTGTCCGCTCCCTTCAGCAATTTTAAAAGAGGCTCTCATACCAGCATCTCCCATTAACTTGATTATCTGTATTCAGCTTTCCAGTATCTAACCCTGAGTCAACCCTTCTAGGTGTTTTCTTCACTTCAAATTCCAGCTTTAAATAAAATCATTGTTGATGCTAAAATTCATGCTAAATTCCTTTGGGTTTTCTTTGCTGCTCAGCAATCCGTTTGTCACCTTAAGATAATGCTTTTAATTCACTTCTTTTATTCAAACATTCTATTTTTTTTTTTTTCTTTTCAGAGTAGAAGAATTAGTTGAATTCTACCACCAGATAGGCAAGTTCTTCTAGGACAAGTGAACAGCAGAAACAAAGATAGAGGCAAGGGACACTGAGCAGGGATCTGGTTATTGGCATGAGATGGCAAGTAAAGACATAGTAAGAATGAACAATAGATTGTAGGATACAGTAAATTATGCAGAGGAATTTGAATTTTCACTGTAGGAGATGAGAATTCAATGGGGAGTTTTGAGAAGGGTAATATGAATATTTACACCCTACGAAGAAGACTTTCGTACCAATGTGACAAAAGTCTGGAAGAGGGAAGAAGGTTGAAGGAGGGCAACCAGGAAGGAGTGTAACAGAATAGGATACGGAAATAGATCTTGAGGCTTGAAAACAGAAAATCAGTAGTGGGGATGAAGTGATGAATTTAAGATATGTTTACACTGACGTTCTGACAGACCACAATGACTGATAGAAAATAGAGACCAGATTAGGAGGAGGAATATTGGATAACTCCTGGTTTTTCCTCTAAACCAATTATCATAGCCTTTCAAACAACGGTTATTCTTAAGACTCAACCTTACACCCCCAGCTCACTCTAAGCAGCACTCTGACCTTACTTCTCAAACTACAATTAAAAAAAATACGGTCATCAAAGGTAAACTATCAGATGGAACTGCTCAAAGTTAATTAATTCATCTTTACTCATCATTTTGTTATCCTGTCTTATCTTTACAAAATTAATCCTTATACCTGTTTCCTTGATTCTCTTTCTGCTTTCCCTTCTCCTCAACCCTAACAACCATTATATCTACTTCAAAATTTTTCTCCCAGAGTAACTTTCTCTTGAATCCACCAATTTCTTAAACTACTGTCTCATTTTCTTCCTTCCTTGCAACATTATAGATTTCAAAACTGTAATCCACCTTGCTGTATCCATGTTCTCATCTTCAATCCAGTTTAGATGGTCTTGTTTCTACCCTTCAATACAAATGACTCACAAAATTCAATACATAGAAACCTACATTACCATAGGTAAAATAGATAGTCAACAGGAATTTGCTGTATGACTCAGGAAATTCAAACAGGGGCTCTGTATCAACCTAGAAGGGTAGGATGGGGAGGGAGATGGGACGGAGGTTCAAAAGGGAGAGGTTATATGGATACCTATCACTGAATCATGTTGAGGTTTCAAAGAAAACAAGATTCTATAAAGTAACTATTTTTCAATTAAAGAATAAATAAATTTATAAAAAAGGGAAAAGGTGAAAAAAAAGTCATCAGTGACTACACAGTTACTAAATTCCATCTCTCTGTAGTTCTCAGCTTCACTGACTGATTAGGAAATGGAGGTATTTTTTGCTACTTAATTCTTTTTGGCATGGCTTCTTTTTCTTAACTCTAATGGTCCAAAACTTTTAAATTTGATTCCTTCTCAGTCTGTCATTTAATATTTTCTTTCCATCTGTATGTCTCCAATATTTCACTTGTAACAATTTCCCGAGATTCTGTCTTTGATTCTTTTTTCTCAAGTCCATGACTTCCAGTATGTATGAGGAAATCCCAGGATTCTGTCCTTCCCTCTCTTTGCTCTAGACATGCTCAAACTACCACACAATTGCACTCACCTCACACGCTAGTAAAGTAGTGCTTAAAATTCTCCAAGCCAGGCTTCAGCAGTACATGAACTGTGAACTTCCAGATGTTCAAGCTGGTTTTTGAAAAGGCAGAAGAAGCAGAGATCGAATTGCCAACATCTGATGGTTCATGTAAAAAGCAAGTGAGTTCCAGAAAAACATCTATTTCTGCTTTATTGACTATGCCAAAGCCTTTGACTCTGTGGATCCCAATAAACTGTGGAAAATTCTGAAAGAGATGGGAATACCAGACCACCTGACCTGCCTCTTGAGAAACCTATATGCAGGTCAGGAAGCAACAGTTAGAACTAGATATGGAACAATAGACTGGTTCCAAATGGGAAAAGGAGTACGTCAAGGGTGTCTATTGTCACCCTGGTGGCTCAGAGGTTAAAGCGTCTGCCTCCAATGCGGGAGACCCCGGTTTGATCCCTGGGTTGGGAAGATCCTCTGGAGAAGGAAATGGCAATCCACTCCAGTATTCTTGCCTGGAGAATCCCATGGACGGAGAAGCCTAGTAGGTTACAATCCACGGTTCGCAAAGAGTCGGACACAACTGAGTGACTTCACCTCTTATTTAAATTATATGCTGAGTACATCATGAGAAATGCTGGGCTGGAAGAAGCACAAGCTGGAATCAAGATTGCCGGGAGAAATATCAATAACCTCAGATATGCAGATGACACCACCCTTATGGGCAGAAAGTGAAGAGGGACTAAAAGCCTCTTGATGAAAGTGAAAGAGGAGAGTGAAAAAGTCGGCTTAAAACTCAACATTCAGAAAACTAAGATCATGGCATCTGGTCCTGTCACTTCATGGCAAACAGATGGGGAAACAGTGGCTGATTTGGGGGGCTCCAAAATCCCTGCAGATGGTGATTGAAGCCACGAAATTAAAAGACGCTTATTTGTTGGAAGGAAAGTTATGACCAACCTAGACAGCATATTAAAAATCAGAGACATTACTTTGTCAACAAAGGTCCATCTAGTCAAAGCTTTGGTTTTTCCAGTGGTCTTGTATGGATGTGAGCGTTGGACTACAAAGAAAGCTGAGCACCAAAGAATTGATGCTTTTGAACTGTGGTGCTGGAGAAGACTCTTGAGAGTCCCTTGGACTGCAAGGAGATTCAGTCCATTCTAAAGGAAATCAGTCCTGGGTGTTCATTGGAAGGACTGATGTTGAAGCTGAAACTCTAATACTTGGGCCACCTGATGCAAGGAGATGACTCATTTGAAAAGACACTGATGCTGGGAAAGATTGAGGGCAGGAGCAGAAGGGGACAACAGAGGATGAGATGGTTGGATGGCATCACTGACTCCATGAACATGAGTTTGGGTAAACTCCAGGAGTTGGTGGTGGACAGGGAGGCCTGGCGTGCTGCAGTTCATGGGGTCAAAAAGTCAGACACAACTGAGCGACTGAACTGAAATATTTCTATATTTAATCAGCTATTCCATTCTGTAAATTCTATCTCTTCATAGCTTTCAATATGTTTGCTCCTTTACATTTTGATAGACATTAGTTAAGGGCTTTAACTTGCCAGCTTGTTTCTCCATCTCAATTACTCTTCAAAACAATTACTGCTATAGAATGCTGCCAAGGATAAACTTTTTAAAATCAATTGCAAAATTTGCTCAAAAAAATTTCTGTGTGACCTTTAGCATCTTGTTAAATCTGACTTCCATAATATGTTCCAAGATCTTGTATCTTGAACCTCACAATTTCTTCCTCAGTCAGCTAATTCTGCCATTTTTACTGTTTCACAGACACATAACACTCTTTTCTGTCTCCTTTCTTTTAGTCATATTGTTCTCTCAGCTTCACAGGTCCCTGTACTCTTCCTTCATCTCAGTTCTACTCTTTCTTCTGCCTACTGACATCTCATCTATCTTTAAAAGCCAAGAACAACTACTATAATTTTTCATGAAACATTCAGCAATACCCTGAGTTTTAATTTTTTTCCTCTCTTTGTGTTTTTCATCCTTTTAGCATTACTCACTTTGTACATACATATATATGTACACACATATATTCATATAATACATATTTATGGTATTTTTATGTCTTATACACTGATGGGAAAGATTTCCCATTCCTAGAAGGTAGAGAAAGTATTTTTTCTATAGCCATCTGTACTGATTTGCATATAGCAAGTTTAGTAAATATTTGCTAAATCAATTTATTATGCTGTAGAATTTCTATGATTGACTTTCTATTATGAGATATGGAAAATAAATTTAGGTATTGCCTTTGTTTCCTAAAATGTGCTGAAGAAAGTCCTATGACCCCTTCTCCATGAAAATTTGCATATAAAGTACTTATTTGATAGTCTTCTTTATTTTTATACTTCATCAGTGGTTAATCCAGTGCCTTTTTTGTGAACTAAAAATTAAAAGAGGCCAAAAATAAATAGGAACAAATCCTAAAGTATAAATATGAACCAAGCTCTCTGCTATGAAAGTGTAAAGCTGTAACCCTTGATTAAAATGGAAATGTATATCAAGATTTAAGGTAAATTTTCAGATTTAATGCCCTAAATTTTGACCTGGGTGCTATTTTATTTTCTAAGAAAGCCAAGTATGAGAACATATGAAAATGTTTGCTTAGCTAAAGTATAACATTATTGGTTTCTTAGATTTCTACATATAAAATATCTAGCACTATGCTTCCAATATCTGGGATTATACTTTATAAGATTTCTATTTGATTTGCCAGTATTTTACAGAATTTTTTCAGTCAGTTACTCCACTGAGGATATGAACTTGATCAGATTATCTACTAATGCATGTATTGGAAAGAAGGAAGAAATACAAGTTAAATTAGTAAGTGATTTTACATGAAAGATAAACAAAAAGTATATTAAACAAAGGCATAAATTTAGTGTAATAACATCTGCTATAGGGAACTATAGCCTAATAAAATATTTAAGCAGGTAATCTGTTAAATAAAAATCAGAAAATAAACACTGCACACTATCAGATATATAACAAATGCTTCAAGACAATCTACAGTGTTAGAAAAACAAGATAAAAATAGACCTAGCTTTATGTTAGTTACTGAGTAATCTGTATTAATTGACATTAATATTGATTTTATGTTAATATATTAAATATCATTATTTTAACATATACACAAGGAATGAGTGTTGGAAACATTTGACATTATTCAAAGATACCCATGAATACTATGTGTTCTTGGTTGCAGCCAATTTAATCTGCCCATAATTTTTTTTTGTATGGGTCCAATATACTGTCTGTTTTATCTGAGAGTAGGTGAAAGATAAGGATGTTGGAAATTCAAGCTTTTTTGTCAGAGCTGGAACACTGCCCTTAAGAATTGCTAAACTGTATTTATGACTTCCCAATAAATGATACTGTAGCATACTTTACATAGCCACTTCTTATTTGCAACACTGCAACCATGATATGACAGTATCCTTAAGTAATGTATTATTCTGCTGAATGACAGCCAGTATGGATATAGGCAGTCAGGGTTATAAGCCTTTTGCATTTGTAAATGTTTCTGTTTATCTTATCAAACACAGTGAGGTGAAACTGGGCTTGTCTTTTTGTTGTTGTTTATTCTCATCTTTATATTCTTCTCCATCATAGTTTACATTCATTTTAAGTGATTTAAGGCAAGATAATCTCAATGATTTAATAGCACAATGAAAACTTCCATTTATAAAATTTTAATTTTGAAATTTCATAAAAATATAAATATATATCCTTAGCTTTGAACTCAGTGAATTCTGAACGATGCTAGCAGTATTTTACTTACAAGTACAATTAATCGTTAATCTAGAGCATTTATTAAGCTATGTATTAAAAATATAAACAGATGACTTTTCTCAGGCCTAAACAAATTATGACTTCTGATTATATTAATTTAGGGGCAAGAAAATTTCAGTAATTCAAGTATTGTATTATATTCATCCCATGTTAATGGGTTCTATCCTTATCATGTTAATTCTGAAGACTCATTCATCTTTAATTCTTAATTCATGCTTCATTCAATCATGAAATCCATTATAATTGTTATAATTCCAAATCTTATAAATTTTAAAATCTTTTGGAAAACACTTTCTGCTAAATGGTCGTGGTGAAGTCTGACCATTTTAAAAGAAAGACTACAAAAATTCTAAATGCAACTAGGGAAACCTGTTACTTCAAGTACTGTTTCTAACGCTTTGTACTGTTTTATATTAATCCTTTTTCCAGACTGTTGGCAATTGATGCCCATGGGATATCAAGTTAATAAAATATTTAGTATACTTTGCTCTACCTGAGTATATATTCAAACATCTTTATTTTGAAAAATGAGAGCTGTAACTGAGGAATACCTAAATGGACATGGGCAATAGTAGGAAATACAAAAAAAACAGTACAGAAAAGTACAAAAACATTACTACCAGTTACTTCCTTACTTCAAGATGAAAGATGTGCATACAAAAATCTATTTTTTCTAAATAATTTTCTTAAAATAAAGCCATTTGTCTTTTAAAGCATTTGTTATGAAGAATGCGAGAAGATGTGACCTTAGCAGTTTTCGTTCTCTCTACTACTAACTGAAAATCATCTCCTTCTTTGAGGCAAACAGCCCCTGTAGCCTGTGAGTATTTATGTGCAAATAGGGCTTGGGTGCTGCTGAACGATACCCTCTTTGAACCAGGAAAGTGAACAGAAATCAGCATCCAGACCCAGGGCAGGGATATCACAGAAACTTGGTCGAGAGAGCTCTGTAAACACCAAGAAGACAATATAATCCCTGACAGAGCTTCCCAGGGCCCTCTGGTCCCCACGTGGCTAAGAAAAAGCGCAATATGTATTCTGAGTCTTTCTTGTTCTTGAATATTAGGGTGTTTACAAAGATCAGTAGGAAGTTGGTGGCTTGACTGTTTCTATACCATTAATCCATTTACAAGTAGGGAGAACCCTCCCTACCCTATTGCCTGCTATCCCATCAGAGGTAGTCAATTCTGGAACCTCAGTAGTGAAAATGAATATAATTAAGCTATGGTTTTTCCAGTGGTCATGTATGGATGTGAGAGTTGGACTGTGAAGAAGGCTGAGCGCCGAAGAATTGATGCTTTTGAACTATGGTGTTGGAGAAGACTCTTGAGAGTCCCTTGGACTCCAAGGAGATCCAACCAGTCCATTCTGAAGGAGATCAACCCTGGGATTTCTTCGGAAGGAAGGATGCTAAAGCTGAAACTCCAGTACTTTGGCCACCTCATGGGAAGAGTTGAGTCATTGGAAAAGACTCTGATGCTGGAAGGGATTGGGGGCAGGAGGAGAAGGGGACGACCAAGGATGAGATGGCTGGATGGCATCACGGGCTCGATGGACGTGAGTCTGAGTGAACTCCAAGAGATGGTGATGAACAGGGAGGCCTGGCATGCTGCAATTCATGGGGTGGCAAAGAGTCGGACATGACTGAGCGACTGAACTGAACTGAACTGAATGCCAAGAGAACAGCAATCCAAAGAGAAGAGAACCTGCACTCAGGAAACTGAGCTCCTACTGAAGACAAAGCTATTAATATTTAAGCAGGGTCCTCTCACTACAAAATAGCCAAATTACAAGCATTGCAGTTAGGGAGTGCTCCAAGACAAACAGCTAAAACTGGCAAGGGGAACAGGGAGTGGCAAGCAAACATGAAAGCAGATTCCCTGAGGATAAAAGCTGATATAAGTGATTTATAAGATAGAAAAGCTGAGTGTGAGATCCCTGTGCCACCCCAGGGACCTTGGAAGAAATGGCTGGAGGAAAGCATTCTTTATTTAGGCCTCCAGGAAAACACAGATTAAGATCAAACAAATAAGAGTTTACAAGGATCATCAAACTCACAAGGAAATAAGCTGCAGTAAATCAGAGCCCATAGAAAGAAACTGATAGACTTCGATTTGCAAGGATTTCATATATTAAAATAATCTTTTAAAATATCTATTTAATAAATGATCTATTTGATAAATGATTTCAGATATTTAAATACTTATATTTTATATTATAAAATAAAAATTGTTTGGAATGAAATGTGAGGCAATAAAAACTAGCAAGCAAGAAGAGACTTTTGAAAAGTGCTAAGTGGATTTGAAGAAAAACCAAATAGAACGTTTAAAAACGAAAAAAAAAATCTGTTTAAAGATATCCAGTGGCTAGGGTAGAGAGTAAGAATTAGTGAGCTGTAACAAAGCTCTGAAGAAGCAAGCCAGAAGAAACACAGAGAGAGGAGATAGAAAGCACTAACCTGAGAGATTAAGAGATTCTGAAGGCAGAATGAGTTAATTTGATATCCAACTAATCAGTATTTTAGGAGAATAGAGAAAATGAAGGAGAGAAAAAACTCAAAGGGATAACTGAGAAATTTTAGAAGTAAACAGAAAGAAATTCTAAAAGGTCTGAATCCTTAGATCTAGAAAGCACAAAACAAGCCAAAGAGGATAAATACAAATAAATGTATGCTTAGGAAAATCACCATAAAACTGCAGAACACCAAAGACAAAGGGATTTTAAAAATCATCGGTAAGAAAAGCTAGATTAGTTCTAAAAGGATGACAACTATACTGTCAGAAGATTTCTCAGTTGCAACAATGGAAGCCAAAAGCCAGGAAAATTTTCATGTAAGCAGTGTTTGAGTAAGGCACTCCCACTGCAAAGTAACTAGATGCTTGATAATGTGTATTTCCAAAACATTTTTTAGAATTGTAAGCAATGGTGATGCTCCAAGGCCTTACGTGAAACTAAAGAGGGGGGCAATGGACAGCAAGCTAAGAGCTGATCATCAGAAGACATGTGCTAAAGGAATTTTAAAGAAAAATAATAGGCAGATGGAAACATTTGAGAAGGAAGCTCTGAATGCAAAGAACAGTGAGCAAAGAAAATAGTGACTATATAGGAAATTTTAAATAAATATTGATCATGTAAAACAGCAACAATAATAAACAATGTTTAAAACTCACAAAACTACAAATAAGATAATTATGATACATAAAATGAAAACAAGGTTTAAATTGTTTGAAGACCTTCTATTTATATTAGGGAAGAGCTCATTATATTCAGACTGAAACTATACCTGTTAAAATTTTAAGAGTATTGGCCAAAAGAGGAGAAAGAGTGTGTAATATGCATATGAGATGAGCAGAAATGGAAATAATGATTTTAAAAAATCTTCAAATCGAGAGAAGGCCATCAAAGAAGCAAAAATCATTTAAAAATTTAAGATTAAAAAAAAGCAAGAGTAATATCTGAAAATACTAGTAAACCAGTTTGATTAGTAGGAAAAAAATAGAGAAAATATAACATTTTAATAACTATATCCAGAAGGGAAATATTTGTAACAGAAAATCACAAATATTTAATAAGCAACTAAAGCAAAAAAGTTCCAATAGAAGGATGAAGAAAGATACTGAATTAGTTAAGAAACATTTCAAATTTTCTGTAACTAATAAAAATTTCTTATGTAATCCAATTACTAACAGTAGATGATATTTAACAGAAGAAGACATGGGAATAACAGTTAATAAAATGAACTAGGAGAAATATAAATGGTTAAAAACAATATCAAAATATTTGATTTTACTATTAATACTAATAAGAAATTTGTTGGAGAATATAACATTTCTTACACAAAACTACCAAAATTGTTTTAAAATTGCTTTTAAAATCATTTTTGACAAAAATGTAGGAAAACAGGAATTCTCACCCTTGTTATAGGTAGTTTGAAAAAGGACATTTCTGGAAAGTAAGTAAGCAATATATCAAGATGCATCAGATCAGTTGCTCAGTCATGTCCGACTCTTTGCGACCCCATGAATCGCAGCACACCAGGCCTCCCTGTCCATCACCAACTCCCAGAGTTCACTCAAACTCACGTCCATCGATCAAGATGTATAAAAGGTCCCAATTTTTGACCTAGCAGTTTATCTTTTTGTAGATTAGAATCAAGAGTTATGTACAACATTAATTATAGCCCTATTCATAATAGTGTGAAATTAGAATCAAGCTATTTAAAAATAAAACAGTCAGATAAATTATGTTATACTACAGAACTGACAGGACATTTTTAAATCAAACTCAGAAGTACAAATTTTTCTTATTATAATGAGAAAAACAGGATGCAAAATCATGTATAGAATATACTTTGAATTTTGTATACATACATATATGCAAAAGGAAAATGTTGGAAGGATACATACAATTCAACAGTGGATATTTAAGGGTGAAATATTTTAATTTTTATTATTTCTGTATTTTTCTACAATGAGAATTTATTATTTTTATAATCAGAACACTAGGAATAAGTTTTAATAAAATAATTAAAAGATGAAGTGCTGCTAGACAGCCGTAACTAAAAAAAATCAGAGACCCAGGAAATGCTCAGGCTAACCATTGGAATTACTGCCCATGAAGATGCCAGGGCAGGAATAAAATGCTAGAGAGGCCACTGGCTGTGTCCATCAGCAGAGAGCTGGGCTCAAGCTGCCCTGGGAGCAAAGCCAGCAATGCTCTTAACACGAGAGATGCTCACTGTGTCTGGCCTTGATTTAAACAATGCGTCTGTCACCTTTTTTCTTGTGTAGTGTAGTAGGTTGAACTGTCTCCATTACTCATGAGCACTAGGGATCAAAGAATACTACATAAAAATTAAGTAACTCTATGCTTATAAACAGCTTTACAACAAAAAGTACTCCAGAGATACGCTGGGGCCTAAAATGTATTCTCAGTTTGAACTAAAATCAGCATATTTGAGAATGCTGTGAAAGAGAAATTCCAGGGCCAATCTGAGATTCAAACTCTGTTCTTGCTCTGTTGTTGTTTAGTTGCTAAGTTGTATCTGGCTTTTGCCACCCCATTCTCTACTGGTGACTAAACTGTGATCTTGACCAAAGATCTTAAATTCACAGTCTCAGTTTCTTCAGCAGTAAACAGAACCAACAAGATCTGCTTTGTATTTTGTAAGACTGACATAACGCTCGAATGAGATTGAGATAGTGTATGTAAATAAGTTTTGAAAAACAGTATCTTAAACTCAAATTTAAACATTTCACTTGTTCTCACCACCTAGGAAGCTCAAGTTTAAGTTACTTACCTTGACATATGATCGTTATCTGTATTATTTGGAAAAACTCTTGAGTGTAATGCTTGGTGAATACCTAAGTACTAACCTTGTAGAATAAAACCCAATGGTCACCTACATTTTCAAAAATTGAAATGTGGATAAATTCATCATGATGGGTAAAAACATTAACAGGGCAGTCCAGAGTATGTACAATATGTATAACAGTTTCTGTTCCCTAATCCCATGGGAAGAGCTTGGTGGGCTACAGTCCATGGGGTCGCTAAGAGTTGTACACTTTCGGCTTCACTTTCCCTTTTCACTTTCATGCATTGGAGAAGGAAATGGCAACCCACTCCAGTGTTCTTGCCTGGAGAATCCCAGGGATGGGGGAGCTTGGTGGGCTGCTGTCTGTGGGGTCGCACAGAGTCGGACACGACTGAAGCGACTTAGCAGCAGCAGCAGTAACACAGAAATGATGGTTGAAAATGTTTATTTTGAATGACTGGCAAAATTGCAAACCCAATATGCAGTCAGTACAAGGGTCTAAAACTTAAGGGAAAAACTTAATATTTTATATTTTTGCTTTGTTGTTGCTTTTATTTTTTCCTTGTTAAAAAGAGCCATGGATATCGTAATAGAAAGGACAACAGTGACTTGAAACAAGAATAACCCATATATGCCACCCACCTATACAACATTTATTATTAAGAATTTATTATACCAGAGTTTTTTCAATGTTTATCAAAAATTAGATCACAATTTATACACCATTTTGTAAGATATAATAAATTAAGTAACAAATGCTTTACTTTTGGCCATTAAAATGGTTTATAGTTTTTCAGTATTAGAGGTAGGAAGCAAAAATAATTGGCTAAAATAATTTAAAATAAAAGTAGAAACAAAAACTAATATCCCAGCAAAAACCATTAGTGACATTGGAGGACTCATCTAAGTTTACAAAACTGCCAGCTCCTTCTTTCCTACCACTACTCTTCCCACACAAAAACCATGGACAAGGAAAGTACATTTTTAGCATCAAACTAAAGGGCTATCAATTAACTTGTTTGTGATCAAATTGTATACTTTTCATGTGACACCAGATCTAGGAAGCCTAGTCAACCTAAGTCACTTAATGGCCTCTCAGTTAATTTGCCTGTTTCTCCTTGTTTCTGTCATGACAGAGGAAAGGCACGAATTGTGTTGTTTGAGAGGGTATACTGGGAGACTGCGGCTATTTCTCTTAGTAAGTACAACACCATAAGAAACTCTAGATCCATTACAGTGCCAGTTAAGGAGAGAAAATCCTGTCTTCTTTTCTGTTTGGATCTTACAAACACAAAGTCTCTAGAAAGACTTTCAAAGTGAGAACACATTATGACTTAAAAACAAAGTCCAGAATCAGACACTTCACTGCTAAAATCCTCGTCTCGCCACCATTACCATTCGCATGGATTCCCACAGAAGCTTTGTAATGAGCTTCTCTCCCTCTATACTTGCCCCTGATAGCAGAAACTTTGGGTTGATTTCCAACCTCACAGTTACCATGTCAGTTTTCTGCTAATTTCCAAAGCCAAAGCCTTCCTTTCTTTGCCTGGGGGCTTCCTCTGACTTCCTGGAAGTGGCCTTCGATCAGTGATTGGAGGGAGGTGAGGAATAAACACTCAGCTCTGTTGCCTGGTGGCTCAGAGGTTAAAGTGTCTGCCTCCGATGAGGGAGACCGGGTTCGATCCCTGGGTCGGGAAGATCCCCTGGAGAAGGCAATGGCAACCCACTCCAGTACTCTTGCCTGGAAAATCCCATGGACCGAGGAGCCTGGTGGGCTGCAGTCCATGGGGTTGCTAAGAGTCGGACACGACTGAGCCACTTGACTTTTCACTTTCATGCACTGGAGAAGGAAATGGCAACCCACTCCAGTGTTCTTGCCTGGAGAATCCCAGGGACAGGGGAGCCTGGTGGGCTGCCGTCTATGGGGTCGCACAGAGTTGGACACGACTGAAGCGACTCAGCAGCAGCAGCAGCAGGTAGGTTTTATTCTTCCATGACACTCTCAATTTAAATTTTAGAAAACAAGTGATACAAAAGAGACAGTGACACACCAGTCATTCATATAACTAGTAACAACAAAAAGGGTACAGAGAAGTCGGAAATAAGCAAATAAAAGGACTACCAAGTAAATATCAGCAAAAAGAAAGTAGAGGTAGAAGTTTTTAAACTCTACAAAATAAATTATTTACTATGTATATTTATTACATCTGTTCCTTAAGTTTATGAGTGTTTTGTTTCAACTTACATATATATCATTTACATTTGTTTTTCTCTTGTGAGTTGGGTTTTAACAGAATTCAAGAATGCTTTAAATAGATGAGGAGAAAAAGGAAGTTAGATTCAGATAGAGTTTCCAATTTGTTAAAAGTTCTGTACTAAAGTTATTAGAAATTAAGGGTCAGAATGAAATTAGAGCACTTACTGCAAAGTTAGAAATTAGAGCACTTCTCCCTAAGCAGTAGAAGATACACCCACATATTACCTAATGTTCTAAGCTTCTGTGACAGTCTGTGATCTGGAGTAGTAAAAATCAAGGACACAAAAGCTAAAAAAAAAAAAAATTACTTAGAGAAATGTCTCTAAAAACTGGTCCTTTGTATAGCATCGTAAGGTCTGATTTAGTTTTATTTTTTTCAGAATAACCAAAAATTTTGTGGACAAAATCAATTATATTTGTGCCTAGGTATTAGGAGGAGTCTATTTTTATATACCTTGCTTTCCTCAAAGAAAAGCAAAGTCTAAATATAGCAACATGAATCAGTCACATAAGGGTACTTTTTAAAAGGTGAATAAAATATTTCAACTGGAAGGTATTTTTAAAACTTCCTGTTTAAACATCTTATAATGTATAACACAAAAATCTGGAAATTAAGCATAGAATAAAATAACTATGCCTCAGAATGCTGTCATGAGTTGTTAATCACAATCTGTGGATTTTTGCTCTTTGGGAACCCCCATTATTTTCAGAAACCATGTCATGTAGTATTTCAAGATCCAAATACCACATTTACTTGCACATAATCATTTCTTTTTCACCATAATCCATTTCCCCATTTGTAATATAATACTGTACTAATACAGCCATAAAATTAAAATATTGACTATATTCTACAAACTTCAGCATTCAAAAAGGGAAACTATGTAATTAAAATGCAACTCATCTCCACCCACCTTTTATAGTCAACTTTGTTAATAAAGTCAGATGTGACTTGTTGACTGAGGGGTGTTAGGCACTCCCAGGACTAAATACAGATCCTCTGTTTCTTTCATCGTAGCTGTATCTTAAATTCCTTCAGTTCCTATCTGTCAGGGAAAGGGTGCCAGGTGAGCAGTCTGTCACTCTTGCCTAGACTAATAGATTCTCCAGTGGCTTTTGTTACAGCTCATGTCATACTATTAAAACTATGTGCCTTGAAAATGGCATAACATATGTAGCTGAATCTTGTCAACTCGAGATAATCAGACTCTGTTTGGCTTCACAAGCAGATGCAGATTAGAGAAGTAATATACATATGCAAATCACAGCGGCCCCCTTTCACCACCACTGTTCCTACCTCTAATGACCCTCGCAGAAAGTCTGTGTGTTCAGCTCCCACTTCCAGGGCTACATCAACAGACGCAAAGGGACGGCTGGCCATCTGCTGTCGTTCTCGAAGCAGTTGCTGGAGGGGGTTAAAAAGCACTCATTTTAAGACAGGTTTTAGGACACGGTACATTCAACAATATCTAGTCCTGTTTGGAAAAAAATGGCATCTAAAATTTAGAGGTTATAATACACATATTCATATCTAGATCACTAAAAACGAAAATTATTTTCTCCTCAATGCCTGGGTTATGGTGCCTCCTGACTACCACCTCATAGGCCGAGTGAAAAGCACTTTGAAAACTTCAGGTGAGAGGTACCACTGAAGTAAAAACTGCTATTATGATGACGGGTGTGCTGAGTCTTTCCACTCAAAATAACTCATGCCTGTGTCTTAGCTGAAAGCAAACAGCAGTACAAATGACTGAGAAAAGAGAATGAAAAGTTGTCAAAATGCATTAATAGAGATTAAAGGAACATATACCCGCCAAGACCCAATCTTGTAAGGCATCAAGATCCCCCTGTCAATTGCTATATCACCAGCAGGAATTTTTATTGTCAATGTTTTTAACTTTATTCAAAGCCATGGTGTTTATTACTTAAATGAAAATGATTAGTAGGTTGCAAAAATGAGTGCCAGGGCTTCTAAAACACTCTCAGATATTCGTTTCTTCTCTTTGTGTCTTTTCTCGGCTTTGCTCAAACAAAAACCAATAAACCAGCAAGTCCCAACCAAGTACTCAGCTAATTTATATTTCTGCCTCCCCTTGTAATTATAATATTCATTAAGTCATGATAAGAAAAAATTGATGACCAGTACTAGATATTGCAAATCTTGCCCTCCTCATTCGACACAGCTAATAAAATTATTATTAAATATTAAAAGTAGATGAGCAATGTAATTAAACACTCTTTCAAATGAGAAGAAAATCCTATCACTGAAGAAAGACAAAATCCTTGAACACAATGAATGGCTTCATTATTCACAGTGATTTCTAAAGATTCACTGGCAGTAACTTAAAACATTAACAACTGGTCTTTGAATGTAAATGTACAGAGCACCGTGATGCATCATTCATAAAGTTCCCTCTCACATTATGAAGGAACAAAAACCAACACCTGATGGCACTTTATTATTTAACATTTTTACTTTAACGCTTGTGACACTGCAGTGACAGTGTTCATGTAATAAGCATCTCAAACATAATTTAAGGGCTTGCTTTTATTATTGAAGAGAGAACATCCACTTGCAAATATGGGACAGAAACAATGCAACTATTACCCAGCTAGAGTTCAAGGTCTTAAATTGTATGTATTTTTAGAAGAAGACACATAATGAGGACATATTAAAAACATATTCAGAGTAAAAAGCCAATGTGATCTAAATCACCCAAATTATTCACTTTAATATAAACTCAGACTTGCCCTATTAAAAATACAGCTGCTGGCCAAGAGAATCTTATTTGTGTCTCTTTCGATAGGAGTGGCCAATTGATCTGAATACTGTGTCTATGCAAACTGCAAACATAATGTTACTCCAAATACAGTGTAGAAGACACCACGTTCTTTTTCTCTGGTAAAACATAAATGCACCACAGATACACAAACAAGAATACACAAGCTGCCTCTGTTACAGTTAATATAATAATTCCCTTGAGAAAACTATAAATTCTAGTCTGGATTAATGCAATTTTCTAACATTTGTATTAAAGTTTCTTCATTTTTACTAGTTTCCCTTAGCTTATAAATGGCATCTTCTAAACTGATACCTAAAAAAACCAAACAGTTTCTTCACCTTGCCTTTTGCTACACCTAAAAGTAAAAGCTCTACAAAATATAATTAAAGAGAACTCAGTCCCACAGATTGTAATGTAAATCTATGATTATTCTAAATTCACTATCTTTAACAGACTAGATTTTTCTGAAAAATAATGTATTATTGTGACTACCTCCTACACTCATAATAAAGAAAAATCAGTGACTGATAGTTTGATTCATTTAAAAAGTTTATTAGTAGGACAGAAAGGTATTTTAAAAGATTTCAGTTTGTCTTCTGAGCATTGAGTTTTCATCAGTTTTTAAGAAATGAATGTTGCTACAGTGCCCTTTGCAAAGAGGAAAGACACTGTTCTTGCCGAGGACCATAACACTGAAGTTTGTAAAACAAGACACGGTCAAATAAAAACAATTAGAACACAAGACAGTATACAGCAAAAGTTACAAACAGGGAATTAGCCAAATTAACTCACTCTGGGTCACATAACAGAGGATTAGTTTGAGGACTTTGGCTAGTGTACCAAGTTTCTGACTTTGGAGAACCTAATGAAATGGTTCTGACCAGGGAAGCTTAAGGGGAGTAAAAATTTTATCCTAAAACACTCTTGCTTTGATAGGATGACCCGAAAATAATAACATGGAACAAAGTGAGATTTGTCATGCTACTGAATTCCTGGCTCTCGGCCAAGTCCTTAACAACTGTCCTCTAGTTTGCCAGTTCACATCTATACGCATTACTTTGCATTTTGCCCCTTCGGTGGCAGAACAAAAGAGACATAAACAATTCAAATTTTATGCTTACAACTCAAATTTCCTGGAAATTTAATGATGATATTGACAGGTATTTAGTTAAGAGTTAGAAGAATCTGTGTTTGAATACCTGGTTTTCCACTTAGTAGCTGTTTAAGTTACGATTTGTACCTCTCTGAATTATTTAGACCTCTATAAGCCTCACATTTTCTCATAGCAAAATTGGGCTATTAATAGTGTCCACACCTACAACTAGCCCTTAGAGAACTAGTTTTGATTCCCAGTTTCTTCACCCATTACCTACTGCACCATCATCAAATTACATAGACCTTTCTAAGGCTTATTCTCAATTAAACGGGAAGAGGAATACTATTAGAAGTTTTGCTAATACTTAATGCATTTGCTCTGCTTGACACAGAATCTGGCACTTTGTGAGAACTCAGTAACAGTTCATTGGTACAATTATTATGTTAAAATTTCAAGCCCTAACTTTGTCTTTAAAGATGGCACTCTAATTACCAGAAGCCCATTTTCTTCGGCACTAGTGACACATTTTGCTCTATTAGTCTCCCTTTAACAAATGCTGCAAATTTATGAGACAGTTGGAAAATGTCATGATTGTGGTAAAAATGAATTTAATTTGGAACCACTTCCTGCCATTTGTGACTAAGAATGATAAAAACTCAACCTAAAAATTGTGAGGAAATAAAGAGTACTTCCGTAAGAACTTTCAAAAATTATTTGTTGGTTGTGATTTTTATATAAAATGAAGTTTGACATTTTGTATATAGATAAGAAACCATATAACAGATGATCTATTTTATAACTAATCTGCAGTTGCCAATTATTCAGCAGAAAGAAAAGGCCAAAAGAACAAACTGATCATAATGCAACAGATTATAATCATGTTGCTGTAAACACTGTGGTGAAGGACATTTTAAAGTTATAAATGTTCTTACTATCATGTTCGTTATGTATGATCGTTGTTTTATTATTCAAAATCTCTTACAAGACAAACCATGAAATTAAAAATAATATGAAAATCCATGCTTAAGGATGGCAACTGAGACTAGATTGATTCTATCAAATGTATATATGAAATGCTTCCACACACTAATACTACTACAAATATCATATCAGTCCCCAAAGTTCACATTAATGACTTTTCCAATCACCCCTAAAGCTAAAACGCTAATGGATTTAGGATAATAATCTTTAAAAACACACACACACTAAAAAAAAAAAAAATCAAAACAGTAACCAACTCGCTTGCAGTTGTCTTCCTATCGCCTGCCTCCTATGTTCAGGTTCCACCTAGCCTCCCCGCATACCTCCAAATACCCTTCCACTCCATCCCAGGTATGAAGTTATCATCTTACCTATAAGTTATTTATGATATTAGTGTGGCACTATCTCCTCAAACCTTCATGCTTTCCTGAAATCTTTAAGGCAAAAATTTATTTCTGTTTTTTACTTTGCTCAGCACTTAGTTTGTAGTCAATAGTATTTGATGAATAGACAATGAATGAGTGACTTACAGTATAAAAATCTGTATCATCTGAATGTGACTGAAGGCAAGCTTTGATTAAACTGATTTTAACCATTTGAAAAGACTCTGATGCCAGGAAAGATTGAGGGCAGGAGGAGAAGGGGATGACAGAGGATGAGATGGTTGGATGGCATCACTGACTCAATGGACATGAATTTGGGTCAACTCCAGGAGTTGGTGATGGACAAGGAGGCTTGGCATGCTCTGGTTCATAGGGTCGCAAAGAGTTGGAAATGACTGAGCGACTGAACTGAACTGAACTGAACTGAATTTTGAAGAAGCTTTTAAAAGTATATGTCCTCTGATATTCTGCTTTCTGGTGGCTCAGTCAGTCAAGAATCTGCCTGCAATGTGGGAAGACCTGGGTCTGATTCCTGGTTGGGAAGATCCCTTGGAGAAGGGAATTTCAATCCACTCCAGTATCCTTGCCTGGAAAATTCCACGGACAGAGGAGCTTGGTGGGCTACAGTCCATGGGATTGTAAAGAGTCAAACACGACTGAGCAACTAACACAATCACACTGTTTTGATATTCTACAATGTACGCCTTATGCTCAAAAGTAAGTGGATATTCATTTTTTTACAATTGGTCAATTCTGTGGACCTGAAAATCACCACTAGGTTTCTTGCCTCTCTTCATTCACTTTATTACCATGCTGTAAATATTATAAGGAAAACTGCCATAAAGTCATCACAACGCATTCATATTTTAATAGAAATTATTTAGATTTGGAAAGGTATAAAAGGATCAAATCAAAATTCTTCAGTCATTACTTTTGAGCTTACATACTAAAATGAACAAGGAGCTTGAATTATATATAAAGCAACATTTCATGAAAAAGTATTTTTATTATTAACACAGACACAACATAAAGTATAGTAAGCAAAAAATCATTTTTTTTTTAGTGGAAGGATAGTGCATCAGTGAATTACGAAAGCATGATAATTCTATCATTTTTATAACTAAATCTGCAAGCTACAAGTTTACTCAGTTTTTCTTCATTATTTTAAAGTAAAATGTCCTTAACTGTCAAATGGTCACAGCAGACATTCAGGGTAGATTTTTCAGGTATGCAGGTTTGTTGTTTGAGCAGCAATATGTCAGAAACAAAACCGACCTTTACTGTCATCAAGCTTACTACCAGAGAGAGGAAGAGAGGAGAAATGGAAAATTTTTCTAAATTTCCCAAAATACAAAGTTCAATACTTCCTCTAAAATGCCAAGAGATTATATCAGTATAAAACGTAGTCATGTCAATGTATGTGTGAAAGTGTTATGTGTGAATATTCCTAAAATTATATATATAATTCAAAGTAACTGAAACTCAAATTAAAACTAAAACTCTTATATAAAATGTCAAAGTGTTAGTTGCTCAGTCGTGTCTGACTCTTTGCAACTCCATGGAATTCTCCAGGCAAGAATACCGGAGTGGGTTGCCATTCCCTTCTCCAGGGTATCTTCCTGACCCAAGGTTTGAACCTGGGTCTTCTGCATGGCAGGCAGATTCTTTACTGTCTGAGTTAACAGGAAGCCCTTAAAACAAAATAAAATGTCAAGATAAAGATTAAATAATGCCCACAACTGAAGGTCTTTGTTGTCATCTGAATAACACTGAACATATCACTGATATGAATAAAAGATAGCCATCACAGAGTTTAGACTTAAAAGGGACCCATAGATCCTCTGGTCCAGAGACTTTTAACCTACAGACTATGTAGACCTATAATGGGTAAATAGACGAGCACTAGAAAAATCTATAAATCTACGAATCTAGCACTAAAAAATGACACTTTTATTAATTTTTCCCAATTTCAGTATATTCAATAATTTAACTTACTACTGTCTTTAGAAACTAGTTGGCCCTCTTTTAGAATCAAAATGTAACTCCACTGTTTTCTTAAATTCTTTTAACAAACAAATCTATCAATATATATTCATGCTTAAAAATAAAACAGAATGGAGTAAATTATAAAAGCAAGCAAGACAACTTTAAAATTCCCTACACATCCCTGTTTGCTAAATAAGAACTTCTTAAGCGCAGAATGGGTTTGAAGTTCAGACATGTTTCTACAGTTTCCTTTTATTTCTTCCCTTCATCTAGTTCAGTCTTTCCAAGCTTTGGGGTTTATGCAGTTGTATGTGCAATCTCAGTACTCTGTAGTGAATTATCTTGACTCTAAAGGTATCATCTATTCATACCGATTTTATGATATCATAACTTCCATGGGAAATAGATGGGGAAACAGTGGAAACAGTGTCAGACTTTATTTTTGGGGCTCCAAAATCACTGCAGATGGTGACTGCAGCCATGAAATTAAAAGATGCTTACTCCTTGGAAGGAAAGTTATGACCAACATAGATAGCATATTCAAAAGCAGAGACATTACTTTGCCAACTAAGGTCCGTCTAGTCAAGGCTATGGTTTTTCCTGTGGTCATGTATGGATGTGAGAGTTGGACTGTGAAGAAGGCTGAGCACCAAAGAATTGATGCTTCTGAACTATGGTGTTGGAGAAGACTCTTGAGAGTCCCTTGGACTGCAAGGAGATCCAACCAGTCTGTTCTGAAAGAGATCAACCCTGGGATTTCTTTGGAAGGAATGATGCTAAAGCTGAAACTCCAAAACTCTGGCCACCTCATGCGAAGAGTTGACTCATTGGAAAAGACTTCGATGCTGGAGGGATTGGGGGCAGGAGGAAAAGGGGACGACCGAGGATGAGATGGCTGGATGGCATCACGGACTCAATGGACTTGAATCTGAGTGAACTCCGGGAATTGGTGATGGACAGGGAGGCCTGGCGCGCTGTGATTCATGGGGTCACAAAGAGTCAGACACGACTGAGTTACTGAAGTGAACTGAACTTTCATGTGAAATATATCTCATGGAACCCTAAAAATTTTCAATATTAACCAGAAGAGAGAGGTACAAACTATGTGGATGGTAGCATCACCATCATTTGCATACAATAAGGTCTTAGAAGGCTTCCCTGGTCATTCAGAGGGTAAAGAATCCACTTGCAATGCAGGAGACCTAGGTTCAGCCCCTGGGTTGGGAAGATCCCTGGAGAAGGGAACAGCTGGCTACCCACTCCAGTATGCTTACCTGGAGAATTCCATGGACAGAGGAGCGTGGCAGGCTATAGTCCCTGTGGTGGCAAAGAGTCAGCTTTCTACTGACAGGAATTACAGAAAAAGACATTCAACTTTTGTGAGTATGGACATTTTAAGTCTGAGCCGGCTTTGTTTAGGTTAATTTAGGCAATGTCAAAGGAAAGAGAGTATGACAGATCTTTCTTATCCTCATATATTCATGGTTATGTATTATTAATTAAACATCATCAAAACCAAAATCATATTTTTTAGATGGCACAATTCTTCCCAAATGAAGTTTGGAAGCCAAGAAAATGGAAAGAACAACCAAAAACTGTCTGTACATGTCAATCACTACAATTCCTCATGGAAAGTAGGTTTAATATAAAAAAGATGGAATGTTTCTTAATATAAAAGATGTATCTTCCAGCACCCTACAAGGCTGCTTATCAAATAAGTTAAGCTTCACATCATTGGATAGACCATGGTCAAACCCTTTGTTTAGAGAGACCAAGCTGGTTTGTGATGTATAGGAAACAAAGAAAGTAAAACTCACTAGCCCCACCATCCCTACTAAATTACCACATCTACTCCAGACACTGCTAGCATTTGCCAACAATTCTCTTAATAATTTTAAGTAAATTAGGAAAGAATGAGTAGGTTCATCATTTCTCTCTAGTGTAAATGAAATATTTATACATGTTCCAGCACTGTCAATTGCTGGTTTTCATCAACTGTGTGTCTGTTGACTACACTAATGGAGAAGTCCATCTTGTGATCACCTTTTCAGAAGAAAATCATCTATGACTTAGTTACACTAAAGAGTTGATATTCCATGCAAAATTTTGATTATGCAGATGATATACTTGTGTATACTTGCTTTTATCTTACACATGGCAACATGTCTTATATAATTCACTGATGAGAAAACAAGCATGGCTGTTACATCATGTGGTACATCTCTTCACACAGTAGCAATAGGAAAACAATCCTCAGGGACTTCTCTGGTGGTCCAGTGGTTAAAAATCTGCAGATTCGATCCCTGAACTAAGGGGGATCTGACCTAAGATCCCCCGATGCCATGGGCAACTAAGCTCATACACCACAACAACTGAGCTCATGAACCACAAATAAGACCTGACACAGCCAAAAATCAAAACAAATAAATATTTTTTAAAAAGAAAACAATTCTCAGTCAACTGTTACTGTCTTCTCAAGGAATTTCCTAAGGAACAGAAGCAGATGCTGAAATTCTTCTTTACTTGGTGTTCCAAAGGGTGAATCTTGAAGAATTTTGATTTAGATTCTAGGCAGAGTTTTCATTCCTTCCCTTCCCTCTCTCCATCTAAATAAATAAATAAATGCCTAGTCTTAAAACAATTTGATAGAAGTTCTTGATTTACTTGGTGACTACATTTGGCTGCGATCATTCACTCAGTGATAAACTTTTACTGAGCTCTTACTGTGTTCCAGACACTTTTCTAGGAACAGATATATGAGGTGAGTCTTTTGTTTCGATGTAGCAAGCATTTCCGTGCTACTAAAAAATCGGTTTCCCTGGTGGCTCATAGTAAAGAATCCACCTGCAATGCAGGAGACTTTGATTCAGTCCCTGGGTTGTGAAGATCCCCCCGCCACACCCCCACCCCGCCCCGCTCCGAAGGGAATGGCTACCCACTCCAGTATTCCTGCCTGGGAAATCTCATGGACAGAGGAACCTGGTGGGCTACAGTCCATGAGGTTGCAAAGAGTTGGACACAACTGAGCAAGTAAACATGCAAAAAAAAATATCAGGGATCCCTCTAGATCATCTACTGGGAGAATGGAAGGTGACAGCTGGGGGAACCTTGTGATCTGGAGGAATTATTCAAGTAGCCTAGATTTGAAAGCAACAGAACCTTATCTGTTTCTTAGGGAGCTAAAACCTGAAGACATGTAAAACTACTGCAGACATTTCTGAAGGTTACTTTGACAAGTTTAAAATTAAAATATGGATTCTTAATTCTACATTGACAGAGATGGCATCACTGATTTTGACTTTGCCAAAGATGATCTCATGTCCAGAGGAAAGAAATCATGCAGAATGGATTCATCTAGAAGAGCCAACTACTCAGGTACTGATTGATACAAGACCATCTTTTCTAATGAGCAACAGAAAATTTAACAGAGTTTTGTAAGGCAGTATTTTGTTCTGTTTGTACTTTTTGATAATTAAAACAAAACGTCAAAAAATGAAATGCTTATTGACAGTTTTGAAGATTACTCTAGACACTTAAAAGCATAGTTAACAGCAGATAAAAGTCTTGTTTGTTCAACATATACATATGTAAACAAATAATGAAAATATTAAAGAAAAAAACTGCTACAGAAAATATATAAGGGTTGGGAGAAAGACAGTGGAGAGAGACGGCGCTGCAGACCAGGAGGATTACAGAAGGTCTCTGTGGAAATCATATTTGACCTGAAACCTGGTGTGCATTCTTAAAACTCAGTTTAACACAAAAAAAGTGTATTTCTGGCTCACATAATCTTTCTATAACTCCAGGTAACTTCGCATCTGGTAACTTAGCAATACAGATGCTCCAGTCCTAAGACTCTTACCATTTCAGCACAGGGGTTCCTTAAGTGTGAAGGCAGAAAAGAGACTAGTGGATCCTGCATGGACTTTTCAATGTCTCAGGCCAGACATAAAATATTTCCATAGCCACAGAGCTCACCCCTAACTAAACAGGGCCCACAAAATGCAGGGGAACAAGTGGAATATTACGTGAGTGCAACAAGAACAAATAAAGCCAAAAAGAACATTTCAGGCAGAGGTGAGAGCAAATGCGAAGTTCCAGAGTTCCTCAGGCTTTAAGTGTGAGCTTAAAGTGTTCAACAAAAAGAAAGAACTTTGAGTTTTATTAAGCAAGGTAGCAAGAAGCAGATGGTCAAAGGATAATTTTGGTTTTATCAAGGGTAAGAGAAATGGAAATAACATATACATATCATCAGGCATCATAGGATTCAAAAAAATCAGATTATTTTTTAAAACATAATTTCTTTGTGTACTGCGCAGACAGCCCATTCTTCTGGCGTTAGAAGTAGTTTGGAACAAACAGGCGAAAGAAATAGGCTTTACCCTCCTCAAATAAAGTTATTCAAGACATAACCAGAAAACAGCAATAGCAGTTAATCTCAAATACAATGAACCTAGCCCTCCCAGTAAGACTCAAAAGGTCAATTTTGTATGTAACCTTCTTTAATACAAAAGGCCAGGTGGTTGTAATTTATCTGAGCAAATCAAAATGAACAAAGGATGAGTACTGAAAAGGTCATTTAAAAGCTAGATCACTAGAATGGATGTTTAATACATATTACTCCTTAAAGAGCAAAAATGAGAAGCTAAATAATTTCAAATTTTGAAACCTGCACTTGAAAAATTTTTTTACCCAAAAGAATACCCCTATAGTCACACTGTAGAATATATTACTTCCCCAGGTTAGAGGCCTAAGTTGCAAGAGAAGAAATCGTGGTGCTGCTCTCAAGAAGAGCAAATGAATGACTTTGACATCCAAGCGGCACTCAGTATGCTCTAGTCAACCTTGACACCTGGAAATATAAAAGCGGCTGATTACAATAGAAATGACACATCGACTCTTGCTTGTGTGCCAGTCATTTATGACTAGAGGCTCTTGTTACAATAAAACTCAGATCAATCCTTCAGTAGCTTTTTTTCCCCCCTTAAGAATTAATTTACTAAAGAAAGATTTTTTTTTCTCCCTGATTCTGGGAATCAATACAAAGCTCAAGTTTCAATTCTGAACCACAACATGCTCGCTTCTAGGTTAAGAAATTCTAAATGCTACATAATCCGGTTAGCTTTTTCATTTAGTGTGTAAGGAGCTCATGTTGAACATTTAAGTAGTTTGTGACAATAATTTTGAAGTTTTTCAAGAGGTACTTAAAATCTTCCTGAAGATATAAATGATTGAAACACTGGCATTTTCCTCTTAAACAATGTTTTAAAAATATTCTTTCCTTTAAGGAAAATGAGATTATTTTGCTATCAGCTAATGGAGTCATTTTCAGTTCATTATTGAGAAACTCTAAAAATTGTTCTTTTGTAAAATATTTCTTTGTAAAATAAGACATCTACTTACTATAATGTATTTAATTCTCCATTAGAAGGTACTTATGATGCTCAGACTAATCACTATGACAGATTAATATGCAGTATTATTTGTTTTCAATCTTTTCTGAAAGTAGGCATGATAGAAATATTTTAAAAAGCTAACTTCAATCATTTGGATTTTTAAAATGTAAAGGGCAGTTTGATGCAGCATAGATGACTCATGACTGGTATAAATTGACTTTCCTACGCACTTGGAATGGTGTGTTAAACCACAAAAATCAGAATGTTAGAAAATCAATGATAATAACAGATTCATTGGAATAACTCATTTTCAGAGCTGGAAGGAATCGTAAATGTTACCTGGTCCAAATTTCCCTTTAAAGTGGGATCAAAAGTACTATTACTTTTCTTACAGATGGTTATCTAGTATCCTTGAATATATCTAGCAGAAGAACTACTTTTTATTAAGATGGTATTTTCCCCCAAAGGTTTATAACATTGCTAGAAAGTTCATTATTCTTGGGACATTTGTGGACCATTAGAATTAAATATGAAACTTCTAATATCACTAAAACTGCTTTAAATTTGTTAGGTGTTTGAAACCTTTCTAATATATTCAAATAAACAATTCTAATATTCAAATTTTTCATTCATTATTTTGCAACAGACATTTATAGAATATACCAATGTTCTGGGAAGAGGGTCAGGTTCTCATGTCTAAGCGATACAAAACACAGTCCTGTCCTCAGGGAGCTTACTCATTCTGCTAAGGAAGACAAAACTTTCTTATATAATATGGTTCTCAGCATTTGGTTTTTCAATGACCTTCTTAAAATGTAAAGTGAATACAGTATTCTAGATGTGATCTGATTACTGTGGAATATGGTAGAAATTTCCCTGTTAAGTCTTCTAAATTAACATACCTTTTTTCTCTTTCTTTCAAAATAGCTTCTTGTTATTTTTAGAAACATGCTGTTGTTGGAACCAGTCAATGATTTCAGGTTTTTCTCACATGAACTCCTATCAAAGCAAGTGTTCCTTACCTAACACTTCTATAAGTAAATTTTTAAGCTAAATTCAAAACTTCATATTATATTTAAGTTTTTATATTTTATTGTTACTGTTGTTTTAATGCATTTTTCCTTGAGTGCAGCATTCTCTTTGATCCTTTCAACTTCCAACTAACATGACTAACAGCTATCTTTTCCAATATTGTCATTTGTGTCAAGCCCCTATTCTCTTCCCTTGACCAGGTCAATAGCATTTGATGGCAAAGAGAACAGTAAGACAGGGAGTTGCCTTGCTGGTGAGCGCTAAGTTGCTTCAGTCGTGTCCAGCTTTGTGCGACTCTATGAACTGTAGACATGCAGATGACACCACCCTTATGGCAGAAAGCGAAGAAGAACTAAAGAGCCTCTTGATGAAAGTGAAAGAGGAGAGTGAAACAGTTGGCTTAAAGCTCAACATTCAGAAAACGAAGATTATGGCATCTGGTCCCATCACTTTATGGCAAATAGATGGGGAAACAGTGGAAACAGTGGCTGACTTTCTTTTTCTGGGCTCCAAAATCACTACAGATGGTGACTGAAGCCATGATTAAAAGACGTGTACTCCTTGGAAGGAAAGTTATGACCAACCTAGACAGCATATTAAAAAGCAGAGACATTACTTTGCCAACAAAGGTCTGTCTAGTCAAGGCTATGGTTTTTCCAGTGGTCATGTATAGATGTGAGAGTGCCAAAGAATTGATGCTTTTCAACTGTGGTATTGGAAAAGGCTCTTGAGAGTCCCTTGGACTACAAGGAGATCTAACCAGTCCATCCTAAAGGAGATTAGTCCTGGGTGTTCATCGGAAGGACTGATGCTGAAGCTGAAACTCCAAAACTTTGGCACTTGATGTGAAGAACTGACTCATTGGAAAAGACTCTGATATTGGGAAAGACTGAGGGCAGGAGGAGAAGGGGACAACAGAGGATGAGATGGCTAGATGGCATCACCGACTCAATGGACATGAGTTTGGGTAAACTCCAGGAATTGATGATGGGCAGGAAGGCCTGGCATGCTGCAGTTCATGGGGTCACAAAGAGTTGGATATGCTGAGTGACTGAACTGAACTGGAGATGGGGGATAGATTGCGGATAAAGTCCCAGCTTTAGGTAGAGAGTGTCACTGAAGCTGATTTGATATATGTACTGTTCTAACCCATTTCAGGGCTTTCTGAATATAAAATAAAAACTGACTGCTACAGGTGCCAGGGCTTCCCTGGTAGCTCAGATGGTAAAGAATCTGCCTGCAACGCAGATCCAGATTGGATTCCTGGGTTGGGAAGATCCTCTTGAGAAGGAAATGGCTAACCATTCCAGTATTCTTGCCTGGAGAATTCCATGGACAGAGGAGCTCAGTGGACTACAGTCCATGGGGTCACAGAGTTGGACATGAATGAGTAACACACGCGCGCACGCACACGCACACACACACACACACACACACACACACACACAGAGCTACCAAGAGAATATCCAGAGAAGCAGTGCTTGGTTTTGGTGCCCTCTGTCCTGAAGCTGAGAATACTGTCCTGAAGCTGAGAATAGAGTTATCTGGAAAAATTGTTGATCTATTTCCTCAGAGTGTATAATCAATGCCATAATTGACAATAGGAGGAGTGACTTTTTCTATTGATGAAATGAGATCGTTCAACTCAGGTCTGTCTCTCTTCTTCTTAGGAAAAACCTGTCAATTCTACTCTGATCATTCATCTCATAACTTCTTATGTGGAATGATCCCTACACGCAAACTATGCTCTATTCTAGCATTATCTACAGCAGGTAACTATGCTAATTCTGGAGTTCATTATGTTTAGCTACAACCATTTAATTGTTTAGTTCATGTTTATTTAGAAGATAAGTGGAGAAGCGAGTGCTAGTTATTGCCCTCTCCTCAGAAACCATCAACAATAACTATAGTATTACACTTTTCTGTTTACTTCAAGAGAATATCAGATACTGTTAAATCCCTTGCTGAAGTCCAGATGCACTGATACATTGTATCTGCAGCATATCATAGATGTATCAGTCAAGTTAACCTAACAAAAAAGTAAGAAGTACAGATCTGGTCTGAATTCACCAGCTGCTTTAGATTCTCTTAACATCATTGCTCTTACTGACTAAATCAAGGAATAAACAAATTAATGATTAATTGCTGCTGCTGCTACTGCTGATGTTAAGTCGCTTCAGTCGTGTCTGACTCTGTGCAACCCCACAGACAGCAGCCCACCAGGCTCTGCCATCCCTGGGATTCTCCAGGCAAGAACACTGGAGTGGGTTGCCATTTCCTTCTCCAATGCAGGAAAGTGAAAGTGAAGTCGCTCAGTCGTGTCCAGCACTTCGTGACCCCATGGACTACAGCCTACCAGGCTCCTCTGTCCATGGGATTTTCGAGAAGAAAACCCACTGGAGTGGGTTGCCATTGCCTTCTCTGGATTAATTGTTAGCATAGTCAATTTTATTTTAGCATCTCTTGCCATGTGATCAAACAGCTTTTCTGTAAACAGTTTGTAATCTATCCTGTTAAAATCTGGTGTACATATATGCTTAGCGCCTATATTCCTTTTCCTCACTTTTATATACTCTAAAATGATATAATCAATTTCCCCTCTCTCTCAGGACTTATACCCCCCAACCTGGACCTCCACTATTCCCTCAACCTTCTGAGAGGTGAAGTTGTAGGCAAAGCAAGTCAAGAATTGATCCTATCTTCAGTTTTCAGCAGAATGTGCCTTCTAGCAGATGTCCAGACGGGTTTCTACTCCCTAAAATTACTCTCTCTTGACTCAGTGCCAGTTTTCTAATCTGTCTTGGGGCAAAGACAATTTATCATAAGTCCTGCAATTATGACTGAACACACTTTCAGCTCAAGGGATACACTTTGGAATTACTTCCAGTTCAGCACTCATTAGAACCACCATCTCTAAAATGTAAATAATCTGATTCATGTATCCCCTTCCATTTATCACACCCTTTATATTGATACTATCTTGACTCACAAGCAACAGTCATTCATCTCGGGATTATCATATGACCAAAATAAATAACTTACTCATGAACTACATGTCTCAAAGCTTCTAAATTTCACCCAAGTCTTCATGCTCTTTCAATGCTATTTTATCTTTTAATATAGGGTGAGTTAGTTTATTTGGTGAACAGTGGTATATATTACACTCAGTCAGTCAGTTCAGTTCAGTCGCTCAGTCCTGTCTGATTCTTTGTGACTCCATGAACTGCAGCACGCCAGGCCTCCCTGTCCATCAACAACTCCCGGGGTTTACCCAAACTCATGTCCATTGAGTCCGTGATGCCATCTAACCATCTCATCCTCTGTTGTCTCCTCCCTCCTCCTGCCTTCAATCTTTCCCAACATCAGGGTTTTTCAAGTGAGTCAACTCTTTACATCAGGTGGCCAAAATATTGGAGTTTCAGCTTTAATATCAGTCCTTCCAATGAACACCCAGGGCTGATCTCCTTTAGGATGGACTGATTGGATCTCCTTGCAGTCCAAGGGACACTCAATCAATCACTAGAAAATTGAGAATCTTCCATAATATAAGATGCTTGGCTAAGGCTGTGGAGTTTAAGAATTAGGGCAGAGTGCTTATCTTCCAGATTTATATTCTATGTACATTATTGAGATTTAAGGTAAGACATGTTAACTGACAATAGAATACTTTAATGGCAAAACAAGTCAGAAATGCAAATGTGTGAAGAGCTGTCAAGTGAGTGACATAAACAGATGCTAGGATCTCAGAAAAAGATCATATTTCCATAGGCTGGACTGGTACTCAAGGCCTTAAGAAGTCTGTCAGACTGACACTTAAAGTATGTGTAGAATTCAAATGAGCCACATCACGACAATTAAATTATTTGGGTCAGAATAATTATTTTATCTCACAATTCTGCTTTTTTGAGAATAGAGTCCTTTATCCTTCTTCTACATACTACAAAATCCTGTATAGTATTCCTTTCCTTTCATGCCTTCTTTCTCTCAGAATCTTTCAAACTATCTCATTTCTGAATCCCACAAATCTGTTTTCACCCCGCCTTTTCTATTTCTTTTCTAGTTAGAGTAACCACAGGAAATAAGATTTTACTTTTCAGACACATTGGAATTAGTTTGTGATTCAGAATTTGAAAAACATAACTACACTGTATCAATCATTCCTTCATCACAAGCTTTAATTACTAAACACTGCAAAATACAAGAGTTGGACATGCGTGGTATCAGAATGGGTGACATGTCAACAGATAGGAAAGGAACTCTGCCACGGTATCGGATGTTTAAAGCTTTGTTAAGTAAGAAATCATCATATATCCATCAGCCACTGGAAAGCCAAGTAGACAAATTTCAAACAAATTATATAGACTATAGGAAAGTGAAAGAGTTTTTATAAATACTATTAAAGTAGGCATGAAAATTCAATTGCCTCTGCTACTTTTCATATAGCTCTTCTCTACATCAGTAATAAAAGACTATCACATAAATTATTACTCGATCCACTGAATGCCATAGTTTTCAACAAAACACATGCATGTTTCCTCTCTAAGACTCCTAAGTAAACAATTATAATTTATTTTCCCAAATTATTGCTTACTTGATACAAAAAGTGAAATGACTAAGCAAATGATCCTCTAGTTTAAATGTTGCATTGACCACAAAATTAAAAAAAGAGAAAGAGACCAAAATCATATTTTAATTCAAGTTAGAAGCTATTGTAAGCTCATCAGTCTAAGGAATATGTATTACAGACATTAGCAAACACACAAAGCAAATAAATAAGTTAAATGCTACCCTCTAGCAATTCTGCTGCTAACATTTCAGCTTGAACTTACAATAACATTTATGATAATTCACTATATTCTGCTGACTTAAAACACTTAACTGGAAATGACGCAAAACATACCTTTCAGAGAAAAATGTATCAAATCTGGCTAGATTTTTGTTAGTGCAAACAAAAGGGCAGGAAGACAGGGCATAATGTTAGAAATAGTACTCTCTTCTTATGAAAAGATCTCTGAACCCTTTCAAATAAACAGAATTAAAAAGAGATCAAGAGTTTGTGAATTTTCAAATATCATTTTAAGCATTATCTATGGATATACCTGTTCATTAATACAATGAGTCCTTCAGGAATACCACACTTTGAAAGTGATTATATCTTCACAATAATTTTGTGAGATCAGGCTCCAAGTTTCTCAAGGAACAGTAACTCACAAAGTATATATGGGACTAGCTAAAGTCTACTCTTGTATATACTAGTTTAGTCTCAAAATTAGAAGCTAGAGAACCCTAGGCTAATTAGGTAAAGAGTATTCATTCTCTGTTCCAGCATCTAATTCTTGCCATCTATAGAAATTATATTTGTCCTCCAATATTAGTACAGTAGGTTGGAAAATGATGGTTTTTATATACACTTTATTATGTATGTAATATCAATAATTTAAAAGGAAAGAGATTCATAAGATAAATTGGTAACAAGAAAACATCAAGGAGTGTTTTAATTTAATTAGCAAAAATTAATGAAAAGCTTCAGTAATTGTATTAAGAGAATCCAAATGGTTTGGCCTTTCTGGAAAGCTATTTGCTAACAGATATCAAGAACATCATTAGTGCATATATCCTTTGACTCAGTAATTCCACTTTATGACCCTATATTAATGAAGCAATCAGAGACACAAGCAAGACTTATAAATTTCTGCCAAAGCATAGCTTATTCTAGTGAAAAGCTGAGGAAAATTTGGCCAAATAAACTGGAGTACCAAAAGGTTAATTATTTATGACCATTAAAATTATGTTTTCAAAAAAATTAATGACATTAGAATATATCAAGGCTAGAACTTTACATGAAAAGTAATAGTAATATACAAAAATCAGAAATCACAAAAAATTATATATATGTATGTATGTGTATATATATATATTAAAAAAACATGATTTGGTATCATGTTTACTTAAGGTTAAGGGTCGAAGAGATGGAATAGGGGAAGACCAGTACAATGAATGGGCTTTCCTGGTGGCTCAGATGGTAAAGAATCTGCTTGCAATGCAGGAGACCAAGGTTTGATCCTTGGGCTGTGAAGATTCTCCTGGAGAAGGAAATGGCAACCCACTCCAGCATTCTTGCCTGGGAAATTTCACGGACAGTGGAGCCTGGCAGGCTATAGTCCATGGAGTCTCAGAGTTGGACACGATTGAGCAACTAACACACACCCATTGCGTAATGGATACAGTATTGTGCATGAAGTACAAAATAAAAAAGATCACTGTAAAGAATTATTCCAACTCTATAACTATATTTACATAATCTATGGGATTCCCTTGTGGCTCAGCTGATAAAGAATCCACCTGCAATGCAAGAGACCCCGGTTCAATTCCTGGGTCAGGAAGATTCCCTGGAGAAGGGAATGGCTACCCACTCCAGTATTCTGGCCTGGAGAATTCCATGGACTGTATAGTCCACGGGGTTGCAGACTCGGACACGACTGAGTGACTTTCACTTATAGTATCTATATTTAAACTATACCTATATTCCTATGTTTGGGAGGAAAGGGAAGAAAGTGTTTTTTTTTTTTAATTGGACCAAATTTTTATTTTTTCTTTCTTTTTTAAATTTTACTTTACAATACTGTATTGGTTTTGCCATACACTGACATGAATTCGCCACGGTGTGCATGAGTTCCCAATCCTGAACCCCCTTCCCACCTGCCTCCCCATATCTCTGGGTCATCCCAGTGCATGAATTTTAATTCATTTAAGTTTATATTTTCTCCAGCTTTTATATAGAAGTTTCTGTAACACTGACAGAAGGGGAGTATTTGTCATTATTTCTATGCCTCTGAATTTCTGAACTGCTATCATGAGAATGTATGACCTGGAAAACAAAAACACTAGAGAAATAAAGCAATAACTTTTCATATGATAAACAGTTGGCATATTTTGCATATTATTTATAAATTATGTGATATTATAGAATAAAAGTGGCAAGGAATAGTACTTGCCTGAGATAAAAGTATTAATAAAACAAAGTTTAGAAGAAATCCTGTATATAAACAATTACAATTAAGATAAATAATGGTCAGCTACAATTAAATCAATATTAGTCAATAGTCAATTATTTATCTTAACTCTAATTATTTATATGTAGTCAATAAAATTTAGGAAATATACAAGTAGTTTTTGGAAAAATAAGTGAATACCATTCTGGAAGAATCTTTTATTGATGTTAGATGTTACTTGAAGAATTTTTTACTGATGTTAGAACTAGATTAAGTAATGTTTCAGAGGCATTAAGGTGGCTCAGAGGACAATGTAAAAAAAAAAATTTGATTGTGTGTAGTTAATCTCATCAGAAATGATCTAGTATGATAAAAATTCAATTGATCCCAAATTGGTGGCTTTTAACTGACTTCAAATTAGCATATTTAGATTCTGGAATTAGTTTAAGATTAAGATTAAGAATACAGTGACAAAGTTTGCCATCTGGTGGTCAGTGTGATACAAATCAGATGTCTTCATGTATTATGTCTTTATGTCAGAATTTTGCATTGGGTCTAAAATTGTGAAGCAATATTGATACTAAATAAATCCATGGATAAAATGAAAGTCACAGCAAAGAAAAGTGTATTGTCTGATTTGGTCAGATAACAGCTGTAGTAGGCTGAATAATGGCCCCCAACAACAAACAACCACAACCAGAAAAGCATTCAGGCTCTAATCCATGGAGCCTGTGAACATTATTTTCTTTGGCAAGAGAGATTTTGCATATGAGATTAAACTGAGGATTCTGAGATAGGGAGATTAGCCTGGATTAGCCAGAAGGAGCTTAGATGTAATCACGGTGTCTTTATAATGGGAGGCAGAGGAAGACCTGACTATAAAAGATGAAGGTGAAGGTGAGGTCGCTCAGTCGTGTCCGACTCTTTGCGACCCCGTGGACTGTAACCTACTAGGCTTCTCCGTCCATGGGATTCTCCAGGCAAGAATACTGGAGTGGATTGCCCTTTCCTTCTCCAGGGGATCTTCCCGATCCAGGGATGGAACCTGGGTCTCCCCGCATTGGAGGCAGACGCTTTAATCTCTGAGCCACCAGGGAAGCCCCAGGGCAAAGTGACTTGCTACAGTAAGGTGTGACATTCCAGGCTTTGAAAATGAAGAAAGGTGCCAGGAGCCAAGGAATGCAAGTAAACTAAGGAATATAACTTCGGAAACTGGAAAAGGCAAGAAAATGGATTCTAGAATTTCTGGAGGGGATGTGCCCTGACACCTTGATGACAGACAGCTCAGTAAAACTGACTTCAGGCTTCTGACCTCTAGACTGTAAGAGGGTAAGCAGATGTGGTTTTAACTGTACTTTTCTTTTAAAAGTATTGCTTCCCAGGTGACTCAGTGGTCAAGACTTTGCCTGCCAATGCAGGAAATGTGGGTTCAATTCCTGGGTTGGGAAGATCCCCTGGAGGAGGAAATGGCAACCCACTCCAGTCTTTTTGCCTGGGAAATCCCAGGGACAGAGGAGCCTGGTGGGCTGACAGCCATGTTTGTCAGTAAGTAATATATGCCACTTAAACTAATTTTTCAAGGCTGAAAAAGTCATCAAATTCTTCAGAAAGTAACCAACCGGAAAGCACATACAAACTCTTTTCTGTCATAATCCCTGTGATCTGAGCAGGTAATTTAGAGAAATAGAATAGTGAATGTATTCCATTCAACTATTTAGGGGCTCTTCCTAATGGTGTAGCAAACATCTTAAAAGTATATTCATATGTCACTCACCAATGTACTGTGAATGTTAAATATTAACCAAAGTAGAGAGCCAGTCTGTGGTGGAGCACAGATTTAGAGTAAAATGCGGCTTGAGATGAAATTCAGTAAGTTCAACAAAATGAAAAGTTATCACCAGTGTGACAAGTAATGTGCAGAGTATTCCTTCCCTGTATTATTTTTACCAATACCTCTGTGATTTTAACCAATCCTATTTAAAACTCTGGGAAATGAAGAAGAACACTTTTCTACATGTAATGCTAAAAATCTGTATTAGTATCTGAATCACTGTAATGTGTACTTTCTGGAGAAGGCAATGGCAATCCACTCCAGTACTCTTGCCTGGAAAACCCCATAGATGGAGGAGCCTGGTAGGCTGCAGTCCAGGGGGTCTCTAAGTCGGACACTTTCACTTTTCACTTTCATGCATTGGAGAAGGAAATGCCAACCCACTCCAATATTCTTGCCTGGAGGATTGCAGGTACGGGGAGCCTGGTGGGCTGCCGTCTATGGGGTCACACAGAGTCGGACATGACTAAAGCGACTTAGCAGCAGCAATGTGTACTTACACTTGAAAAACAGAAACGGAGGAACTTAAGTTTTCAGTTTTCAAAATTCAGAGGAAAACTGGTAGTCTGGTCAAGGTCAGAGCCAGCTACATGAGAAACATAAACATAAGCTAATTTATGCAGTTAGAGGTTACAGCGTCTGCCTCCAATGCGGGAGACCTGGGTTTGATCCCTGGGTCGGGAAGATCCCATGGAGAAGGAAAGGGCAATCCACTCCAGTATTCTTGCCTGAAGAATCCCATGAACGGAGAAGCTTAGTAGGTTACAGTCCACGGGGTCGCAAAGAGTCGGACACGACTGAGCGACTTCACCTTCACCTTCAAGATCGGTGGCTTAGTTAAAGCAAACATTTACTGAGTACAGATCAGATTCTGGTCCTGTACTAAACACTGAGAACAGAAAGACATAACACAATTTAAATATTTCACAAAAGAGAAACCCACACCAGCTGCAGGGACAGAAAGGAAGGGTCACCTTATACATACTGGGAGTGACTGGTTGGTGGGCTAGGAAGGCTTTCAGATGAATGTGCAGAGAAGGAGGAATGTAATGCGAAGAGACAGAGATATAAGGAGAATTCTATCTGAAAATGATCGGGGTCATGTATCTACAAACTGAGCAATGCCAAAGGTTGACAGCAAACCACCAGAAGCTAGGAGAGATGTGTGGAACAGACTCTCCTTCATGGTTTAGAAGCAACCAGTCTTGTCAATGTATTCATCTTGGACTTACAGACTCTAGAGTTAGGGAGAAAATAAATTTTTATTTCAAACCACATAATTTGTGGTACTTTATTATAGCAGTTCACTTATTCACAGACGCTTAAGGAAAGGAGTGATCAGTATCTTTTAAGCTCCTCTGTTCCTTTCTCATTGTCTCTCTCCCTCCAGAGACCTATATCCTGAATACTGTGTTAACTGCTCTCTTTATTTTAAATCCTTTTCATATATGTTTGGCCTCAGGTCAAATAACAGGGAGGGAACACAGCCCAACCCATCAATAGAAAATTGGATTAAAGATTTACTGAACATGGCCTCACCCATCAGAACAAGACCCAGTTTCCCCCTCAGTCAGTCTCTCCTATCAAAAAGCTTCCATAAGCCTCTTATCCTTTTCCATCAGAGGTCAGACAGAATAAAAACCACAATCACAGAATCCTAACCAATCAGATCACATGGACCACAGCCTTGTTTAACTCAATGAAACTATGAGCCATACTGTGTAGGGCCACCCAAGATGGACGGGTCATGGTGGAGAGGTCTGACAAAACGTGGTCCACTGGAGAAGGGAATGGCAAACCACTTCAGTATTCTTGCTTTAAGAACCCCATGAACAGTATGAAAAGGCAAAAAGATAGGACACTGAAAGATGAACTCCTCAGGACAGTAGGTGCCCAATAGTCTACTGAAGATCAGTGGAGAAATAACTCCAGAAAGAATGAAGAGATGGAGCCAAAGCAAAAACAACACCCAGTTGTGGATGTGACTGATGATAGACGTTAAGTCCAGTGCTGTAAAGAGCAACATTACATAGGAAATTGGAATGTTAGGTCCTTGAATCAAGGTAAATTGGAAGTGGTCAAAAGGACACAGAACATTGACAATTTTAGGAATCAGCGAACTAAAATGGACTGGAATGGGTGAATTTAACTCAGATGACCATTACATCTACTACTGTGGGCAAAAATCCCTTAGAAGAAATGGAGTAGCCATCATGGTGAACAAAAGAGTCTGAAATGCAGTACTTGGATGCAATCTCAAAAACGACAGAATGATCTCTGTTCATTTCCAAGGCAAACCATCCAATATCACAGTAATCCAAGTCTATACCTGGACCCGTAACGCTGAAAAGCTGAAGTTGAACAGTAATGCTCAAAATTCTCCAAGCCAGGCTTCAACAATACATAAATCATGAATTTCCAGATGTTCCAGCTGGATTTAGAAAAGGCAGAGAGGAACCAGAGATCAAATTGCCAACATCTGTTGGATCATCATGGATCATTGCAAAAGCAAGAGAATTCCTCCAAAATCTGCTTTAATGACTATGCAAAAGCCTTTGTGTGGATCACCACAAACTGTGGAAAATTCTTGAAGAGATGGAATACCAGACAACATGACCTGCCTCTTGAGAAATATGTATGCAGGTCAACAGTTAGAACTGGACATGGAACAACAGACTTGTTCCAAATGGGAAAAGGAGTATGTCAAGGCTGTATATTGTCACCCTACTTATTTAACTTATACTCAGAGTACATCATGAGAAACACTGGGTTAGATGAAGCAAACGCTGGAATCAAGATTGCTGGGAGAAATATCAATAACCTCAGATATGCAGATGATACCACCCTTATGGCAGAAAGCAAAGAACCAAAGAGCTTCTTGATGAAAGTGAAAGAGGAGAGTGAAAAAGTTGGCTTAAAGCTCAACATTCAGGAAACTAAGATCATGGCATCTGGTCTCATCACTTCATGGCAGATACATGAGGAAAGAGTGCAAACAGTGGCTGACTTTATTTTTTGGGCGGGGGCGGGGGGCGGGGGGGGGTCCAAAATCACTGCAGATGGTGACTGCAGCCAAGAAATTAAAAGATGCTTACTGGTTGGAAGAAAAGCTATGACCAACCTAGACAGCATATTAAAAAGCAGAGACATTAGTTTGCCAACAAAGGTCCAACTAGTCAAAGCTATGGTTTTTCCAGTAGTCATGTATGGATATGAGAGTTGGACTATAAAAGCTGAGGATTGAAGAATTAATGCTTTTGAACTGTGGTGTTGGAGAAGACTCTTGAGAGTCCCTTGGACTGCAAGGAGATCCAACCAGTCCATCCTAGAGGAAATCAATCTTGAATATTCATTAGAAGGACCGATGTTGACAGTGAAACTCCAATACTTTGGCCACCGGATGCGAAGAACTAACTCGTTGGAAAAGATCCTGATGCTGGGAAAGACTGAAGGTAGGAGGAGAAGGGGTCAACAGAAGATGAGATGGTTGGATGGCATCACTGACTCAATGGACATGAGTTTGAGTAAATACCGGGGGCTGGTGATGGACAGGGAGGCCTGTGTGCTGCAGTCCATGGGGTCGCAAACAGTCAGATACGACTGAGAGACTGCACTGAACTGAATTAAACTGAACAGTTCTATGAAGATTTACAACACTGACCCCCAAAAAGTCCTTTCCATTATATAGGACTTGAATATAAAAGTAGGAAGTCAACAGATAGTAGAGTAACAGGCAAATTTGGCCTCAGAGTACAGAATGAAGCAGGGCAAAGGCTAACAGAGCTTTGCCAAGAGAACACACTGGTCATAGTAAACACCCTCTTCAAACAACACAAAAGAAGACTCTACACATGGACATCACTCGATGTTCAGTACCAAAACCAGATTGATTATGTTCTTTGCAGCCAAAAATGGAGAAGTTTACACAGTCAGCAAAAACAAGACCAGAAGCTGACTGTGGCTCAGATCATGAACTCCCTGATTGCCAAATTCAGAATGAAATTGAAGAAACTAGAGAAAACCACTAGACAATTCAGGTATGACCTAAATCAAATCCTTTACAATTTTACAGTGGAAGTGACAAATAGATTCAAGAGATTAGATCTGATAGAGTGGCTGAAGAACTATGGAGTAGTTTCATACATTGTACAGGAGGCAGTGATCAAGACCATCCCCAAGAAAAAGAAATGCAAATAGGCAAAATGGTTGTCTGAGGCCTTACAAATAGCTGTGAAAAGAGAAGTGAAAGGCAAAGGAAAAAGGGAAAGATAAACTCATCTGAATGCAGAATTCCAAAGAATAGCAAGGAGAGATAAGGAAGCCTTCCTCAGTGATCAATGCTAAGAAATAGAGGGAAACAATAGAATGGGAAAGACTAGAGATCTCTTCAAGAAAATTAGAGATACCAAGGGAACATTTCATGCAAAGATGGGCACAAGACATGATGAAAGTGGTATGGACCTAACAGAAGCAGAAGAAATTAAGAGGTGGCAAAAATACACAGAACTATACAAAAAAGATCTTCACAGTGCAGATAACCATGATGGTGTCATCACCCACGTAGAGCCAGACATCCTGGAATGCAAAGTCAAGTGAGCATCACTATGAACAAAGATAGTGGAGGTGATGGAATTTCAGCTGAGCTATTTCAAATCCTAAAAGATGATGCTGTGAAATGCTAGCAAATTTGGAAAACTCAGCAGTGGCCACAGGACTGGGAAAGATCAGTTTTCATTCTAATCCCAAAGAAAGGCAATGCCAAAGAATGCTCAAACTACCTCACAATTGCACTCATTTCACACGCTAGTAAAGTAATGCTCAAAATTCTCCAAGTCAGGCTTCAGCAGTATGTGAACCGTGAACTTCCAGATGTTCAAGCTGGATTTAGAAAAGGCAGAAATCAAATTGCCAACATCGATCATCGAAAAAAGCAAGAGAGTTACAGAAAAACATCTATTTCTGCTTTATTGACTACGCCAAAAGCCTTTGACTGTGTGGATCACAACAAAGTGCGGACAATTCTTAAAGAAACGGGAATACCAGACCACCTGACCTCCTCCTGAGAAATCTGTATTCAGGTCAAGAAGCAATAGTTAGAACTAGACATGGAATAACAGACTGGTTCCAAATCGGGAAAGGAATACGTCAAGGCTATATATTGTCACCCTGGTTAATTAACTTATATTCTGAGTACATCATGAGAAATGCTGGGCTGGATGAAGCACAAGCTGGAATCAAGATTGCCAGGAAAAATATCAATAACCTCAGATATGCGGATACACCATGCTTATAGCAGAAAGAAAGAACTAAAGAGCCCTTGATCAAAGTGAAAGATGAGAGTGAGAAAGATTGGCTTAAATCTCAACATTCTGAAAACTAAGATCATGGCATCTGGTCCCATCACTTCATGGCAAATAGAGGAGGAAACAGTGGAAACAGTGTCAGACTTTATTTTGGGGGCTTCAAAATCACTGCAGGTGGTGACTGAAGCAATGAAATTAAAAGATGCTTGCTCCTTGGAAGAAAAGTTATGACCAACTCAGAGAGACATGACTTTGTCAACAAAGGTCCATCTAGTCAAAGCTATGGTTTTTCCTGTAGTTGTGTATGGATGTGAGATTTGGACTATAAAGAAAGCTGAGAGCCGAAGAAGTGATGCTTTTGAACTGTGGTGTTGGAGAAGGCTCTTGAGAGTCCCTTGGACTGCAAGGAGATCCAACCAGTCAAACCTGAAGGAAATCAGTCCTGAATATTCATTGGAAGGACTGAGGCCAAAGCTGAAACTCCAATACTTTTGAAGAACTGACTCATTTGAAAAGACCCTGATGCTGGGAATGATTGAAGGTGGGAGATGGGTTGACAGAGGATGAAACGGTTGGATGGCATTACTTATTCAACGGACATGAGTTTGAGTAAGCTCTGTTAGTTGGCGATTGACAGGGAAGCCTGGCGTGCTGCAGTCCATGGAGTCGAAAAGAGCTGGACATGACTGGAGCGAATGAACTGAACTGATGCACTGCTAAACAATGTGGCTTAGATAGGCATCTTTCATTCATTACATGCTGTATATTTCCTGCAATTTGCCCTTCTTATACCTTAGTTTCATGATTTTGAGATTTATTCATATGATGCTTGTGTAGGAAATTCTTTTCTTCCTCTCATGTTTCACTCGATGAATACAGCACAATTTATTTATAAATGGACATCTGTGTTAGCTCCAGTTTTTGCTGTCACAAATGTATTGCCAAGAAAATTTTGCACATGCCTCTGGCACACATATGCAAGCTTCTTTTGCTATTTACCCAGAAATTCATGTGTATCTTAATCTTACTAAGATCCTGTCCTGTAATTTTTTTTTCCAGTTGAAAACTTTAGCTTTTGTTTTAAATGAAATTTTATTAATTTTAATCTGAGTTTATTTTTTGTTCAAGTTGACATCCGACTTTATTAAAAATTTTTTTTCATTTTTCAATATAGATAATCAAATATCCCACCATGGTTTATTAAATAGCTTATCTTTTCCCTACTAATACGGAAATCAAGTCATAGATCAAATTCCCACAGGTTTTTATATATTCATGTGGGGTCTGTATCTGGACTTTTCCTTATAAAGATTTATTTATTTATTTGGCTGTTTTGGGTCTTAGTTGCAGCACACAGGATCTCAGTTGTGTCACGTGGTATCTTTCATTGGCGTGTGGGCTTAGTTGCTTCACAACCTGGGATCCTGGGATTTAGCTCCCTGACCAGGGATCGAACCCACCTCCCCTGCATTGCAAGGCAGATTCTTAAGCACTGGATCATCAGGGAAATCCATATTTCTGGATGTTTTATTCAATTCCAAGAGTGATCTATCGTTATGCAAGCACTACATTAAATTTTGATACCAGAAAAGGCAAAAATCTTTTCATCTATTTCTAAAGTATCCTGGTTTTTTTTCCTTCTATTTATTTATTATCTGTTTATTTCAAAATATTTAGACATACACAAAAGATTATATTTTAATATATATAAATACATATGAGTTAATGCATATGTTGCCTGTATTCAATTAAAAGCATAATAAAATGAACATCAGAATCATCACCCTACTAAAGAATTAGAAATGTGACTAAAATTTCCACCCCCTGTGTGCTCCTTTCCCATTTCATTCCCCCACTTTCCCACTCCAAAGGTACCCACTATTGTCAATAGTTCTGGTGCTTTCTGGTGTTTATACAAATGTTCTCTAGCTGTGAACAGTTCTTTACAACTTGCCCTTTTCATTTAAGCATATGTTTCTAACAATTATCCATGTTGTTGTATGACATTATAACTTATTTATTTTATCCCAAATAATCATCACTGATGTATATCAAGTTTCCAAACATATGTGGGATTTTGCTGGTCTCTCTATATCTCTCTACCCCTGTGCAAAATATGCACTTTCTCCATTACTTTAGCTATATATTAAACCTGGATATCTTGAAAGGCAAGTCATTTAATCTTATTCTTCTTTGTCAGGAACGTCTGGATATTCTCAATACTTTGCTCTTCTTTGTAAATCTTAAAATTATCTTTTATATTCTATAAAACCCTGTTGAAATGGCAATTTCATTAGTTCTACAGATCAATTTGAGTAGAACTCATATATTAACTACAGTAAATCTTTCCAGCCACAAAGGTATCTCTCTCTACTTAGTTGGATCTTTATTAATATTTCTCAATAAAGCTTTATAAAACTTTATTACTTTTATATAAAAGTGTTGCACATCTGTTGGAAATATTCCTAAGTAGCTTATATTTTTGTTACTATAATTTTTAAAAATTACATTACTCTTTTTACTTGTGTATATAAATACAAAATTTTCTTTTGTATATTTAGTTTATTTGAGGTTACTTTCTAACTTTTTAAATATTTCCAAAATTTTTTTCATAGATTCAATCAGATTTTCTTTGTAGACGATTACATAATCTGTAAACAATGAAAGATTCATTTATTTGCTATCTTGCGTGCTTTTAATTTCTTCTTGACTTACTGCACTGGCTACATGCACCAGTACATTTTACATAGAAACAGGATAGATGGCATCCTTCCACCATTTACAATTTTAAAATTGTCTTTGACATTTCTCCACTGAGTTCCATGTCTGCTGTATGCTGGACTTCTACAGATACTTTTAATCAATTATGAGAAATTTTTTGTATTCATAGTTTTCTAAGTTTTTTAAATCATAAATAATGCTGAATTTTTTATTAATATCTACTGAGATGACCATGTTTTTCTATAAATATGATAAACAACAGTATTCAGAAATTGGAAATCAGACAAATAATGAGAAGGAATAATCATAGATGTCATTAAATAACTAAACCTGCATAAAGTTACATATGCTAAAGGAAGAGAGAGGTTCAAACAATAAGAGTGGAAGGTAGCAGGCATACCCTACTTCTTATTTTTGTCTCTGACCTCTAACAGCCTGTGTGACTCAGTCGGTGCTTCTTAATTGTTCTTTATATTGTTCTGACCTGGTATTAGCAACACTTAAAAAAATTTATCTGCTTTACTGAGTTCATGCACCAGTGTTTTTGAACTTAGTTTGGCAACAGGTTCCTGTTTCTAAAGGATTGACTTTCCTCCATGATTCAGTTTAATTTTATTGGTCATTTCATTTTCTTGACCCTAAACTGTCATTGTGCTTCTCATCACTTGGAAGTTTAATAGGAAATCTTTGGCTCTCTTCTCCTGATAATAATTTTTAACAAACACAAAACTAAAATTTCAGTAGGTCGTAGCTGACCACTGCTTACAAGATGTGCTTCTCAGCCTATCAACAGTCCTAGATGGTCCTTACTCTAAAGGACTCTCTTTGTTGCCCATTTGACTTAGTACTGTTCTAACTCCTCAAAACAAATCAAAATAAACACCCCCCCCGCCAAAAAAGAACTAAATCACTGCATAGATGAGACTGTGATTTGGATTTGCGTTCTATTCACATTGGGCAGCTATGTAAAGTTAAATTTTAACTGGTCACTTTCTGAGTGTGGTTCAGTCTATTTGTATTATAAGAATGTTAAAAATTAATCATAAGAGTAAAGAAGAGCTCCAATAGCTCAATTCAGTAGCTAGAAGTACCAAATTTATACAATTAGCAACTTTACTCGGAGAAGGCAATGGCACCCCACTTCAGTACTCTTGCCTGGAAAGTCCCATGGACGGAGGAGCCTGGTAGGCTGCAGTCCATGGGGTCGCTAAGAGTCAGACACGACTGAGCGACTTCACTTTCACTTTTCACTTTCCTGCACTGGAGAAGGAAATGGCAACCCACTCCAGTGTTCTTGCCTGGAGAATCCCAGGGATGGGGGAGCCAGAGTTGGACATGACTGAAGCAACTTAGCAGCAGCAGCAGCAGCAACTTTACTGCATAGCGCGTAACACTTCTGCCAAATAGTAAAAGGTGTGAGAATATTATTCCAAAAAGTCTTGATTTTCTTTTTTTCCTCTGCATTAGCTGTTCTACCCAAACTGTGAGCAGAAAGCACAATTCTGTTCACGTGCATGCACTGTGGCTGGTCTTTTTGACATAACCTAATGGAAAGAGCACTGAACAGAACGGGGCCAGTAATGGTAGTCTCTGGATAGCTGCTCTCTCACGGTGCTTCTGGATACTAGTAACAACTATAGCATCTTTTGAATTCTACTAAACTTTAACAGTATACCATATACAAGGCAGCGCCATCATGCTGGGATACCTATGGTATCTCTCCTCTTGTAAATTCAGGTTCAAGGGCATCAGATACACCAAAATTCACCAAAATCATGGTGTCACATGTCACCGTGGTTTTTTTTCCCCTTACTTGATTTTTCCCCCTCTTTTAGAATAGTTTGCCTCATAGCATTTAACTAGTTGCATTAACTTGGTAATCTCTATATGCCCCTGTTCCCTCTCGCAGATAGCATTCCTTTTTTTAAAAATGGTTACTCTAGTAGTACCCCACTCCAGTACTCTTGCCTGGAAAATCCCATGGGTGGAGAAGCCTGGTAGGCTGCAGTCCATGGGGTCGCTAAGAGTCGGACACAACTGAGCGACTTCACTTTCACTTTTCACTTTCATGCGCTGGAGAAGGAAATGGCAACTCACTCCAGTATTCTTGCCTGGAGAATCCCAGGGATGGGGGAGCCTGGTGGGCTGCTGTCTCTGGGGTCGCACAGAGTCAGACACGAAGGAAGTGACTTAGTAGCAGCAGCAGCAGTAGTATATTTAAGCTGGGCCCATTTCTCTGACTGTTTTACAGTCAAATAAACTGAAACTATGAAAGTATTTCTAAATAGTTAATTCCTGTTTCTTTATCTACAATGAGTTGCTCAGTATCCATGTGACAGAAAGCATAAATCAAAATACTCTGTTTGGAATTTTAAGCTCTACTCAGTATGTTTCAAAAAGGAAAAGTGGAACAATTTAGAGTTCATCAATTACTTCACATTAAATTAGCCTCCATCATTGACTTGGCTCAAAAGCCTTCATCTATTTTAATTTACAACAAAAAGGACAGCCAAGTACAGGATAGCAGCAATGACAGGGTCAAAGGGAGGCTCTGTCTTTTAGTTATAAAAGTGCTTTACTTGGGTACTAGTAAGATATCACTAAAGTAAAGATCTCTAACTCAAAGGAAGTTTCAAAATAGCATAAAATATGATATAGCCCACAATACTAGCATTCATAAAAGTTGATTATCATAGAATTCTATGACACATTAAATTTTTTCATGAAGTAAAAAAAAAAGATGATATGCTTGTATTATAAGTTATAAATTTCAGCTGTATTAATTTGATAGAAATTACCAAAGTTCTTTACACTATTTACCAGTCTTTACACTACACAACTAGTTCTTTACACTATTTACCATTCTATTCCTTCAAATGTACATATTTCTCATATAATTAAAACAATATTTTACAAACATTACTGGGTGAAGTGTCAGTCTACCCATGACACCAAGGAAGAAGAGCAAAACATCTTTAATTCAGTTAACTGAAATCAAAGCAAATGTAAACAGCCAGCGTATGTTATGTGATGTGTAATGGAGTTCTCAGCTTTGAAGTTGAATAATACAGGCAGATTAATGGGGAGGACTTGATGTGTTAACTGACAATTCCAAGACAGAAAGAAATAGAATACAGACATAGAAAGACAAACCTTTACACTTCACTTAGTAGAAAACAAGAACATTCATGCAAAGATGAGCAACAGTCTTAGAAAGACTGTAAGATAAGCCTCCGCATATTTAAAAATAACATACTGATTAATAAACATTAATTGACATAATAACACTTGATTATTTTTGCTTTTGCTATCTATGCTTTTGGTATTAACTCCCCCCCAAAAAAAAAAAACCCATTGCTGAGGCCAATGTCAAGGAGCTCTGTTGGTTTTAGAATGACATTAAGCTAGATTCAAACTATTGAGAGCCTGGATTGTATGCTGGTAGATTCAAATACTCACTTTTCACCAACTTCATCTTCCATACTTTTAAAGAGACGATATTTAAATACCATATATATTTATAAATATTTCACACATTTTAAAATTAAACTGTCACAGAAATAAACTGTATTTTCACAGAACTGAAATTCAGGTGCAGATTAATTTCTTGTTTTTTTATATTTTGCACTTTTTATTTTATATTACGATATAGCCAATTAACAATGTTGTGATAATTTCAGGGGAACAGAGAAGTGATCTAGTCAATCTTCTACATGGACTCATTCTCCTCTAGTAACTTCTCACTTGTGATAATGGTCCTTTGAGATTAAATCTAACAATTATAGAAAATTCTACCTCAGAATAGCAATGCTAAAGTCAAATTTGGAAGATGTCAACCTGCTGACACCTGTACTTTCTAAACTAAGAGAGTGCCTGGGATTATTCTTTTTTTTTTAATTTTTATTTTTACTTTATTTTGCTTTACAATACTGTATTGGTTTTGCCATACATTGACATGAATCCGCCACGGGTGTACATGAGTTCCCAATCCTGAACCCCTCTCCCATCTCCCACCCCGTATCATCTCTCTGGATCATCTCCGTGCACCAGCCCCAAGCATACTGTATATGTTCTTCTTGTCAGTTATTTGATCTTTCCCAAAGCTTACTTTTGAAACCATCACATTTATTTAATCAAAATCAGTATGCTTTTGCTATTTAGGACATATTAGCTAAATCTAAACCATGATTCACAACCTTATTCTTCTCCTCAGAGTCTTATAAATAAATAGATGGAGACCTTTAGTGTTGGTGTGTGTGCACATGTGTGCATATATGTGTGTGTATGGTATTTTATATTTGAAGATGACTGGAAAAACAGAATTCAGTTTCTTGAAACTGCATTTCTATTATCCTCTGCTCTCCCAAATAAACCAAGGAAAAGTCAATCTAGTATTTAGCCTAATCATAACATATGCTTTATTCCAATCTTGGGAAATTCCTTTCCAAATGTCTCCGATTTTATGGTGTTTTTGTGTTCCACTCACAACTTTGTTGTGCTGAAAAAAATCATGTTTAAATAAGTTTTACTACTCCCTCAGATATTATTTACTGTCAAGAGCCTAAAAGAACATCAGAAATGGTGTTAAGTGCATACAATATATATATAACAGTATCAATTTCTTTGGAAATTCATTTTATAGGTAAATTTGAAAGTCATGTTTCTTCATATAACACTGTTACCTGCATTCTACTTTAAGCAAGATATCTGTCTAATATTTCCTTTATAAGAACTTATCCAAATTAGTTCTATAAGTTGAGAACACATGAAGTCTTACCTGTATGCACATATTTTCAGTAATAAATGATATGTACATAGTCATACACAAAATACTGTTATTACTATAAATATACACATATTTATGAACACAACCAATCATAAGCAAGTCTGTTTTAATATCTTGCTATAGAATAAAGAGAACTTGACAAGTGTCAGAAGAGAGGATTCAGGTTTGCTGTTGTCTAGATGTGGCAAATCACTAACCCTTTCAGCCTTGGTTTCGTTAGCTGATAAATGGGGACAGAATAGCTACATCACCCGCCGAAAAGTTTTTTATGAAGAGCAAGTGAGCTAGTGCAGCTTATCAAGTTTAAATAATTTCAGAACTGCCCTAGTAAATTTGTCATTTTCCCCTGCCTTTTAGTTATATAACCTTTTGATTTAAATCCATTCACCTTTTATAATTTATTTCAGAATAAAACTAGCAACATTCCATTTGAGATTTCAAAAGATAAAAAGACAATTTACAAATGAACATATATTTCAATGCTTCTTAATTCCAAATGTTTACATATCACCCGAAACTGCCTTAAACATTCCACATCAGTGGTAGACTGGTTCTCTGCATAGGTTAGTATGCAGCTAACTTCAAGAAATGAAATTATAAGCACTACAAAAATCTAAGGAAGTATCACTATTAATATACAATTCTAAAATATTATCATAATTAGGTAGTCATCCAAATGTATGATATTCATGGAAGTATTTAATGAGTCGTACTACTGGGTAAAACTTAAGTCTTTGTATTATGCAACTGAATATAATGATTGGGGTGTTAAATATGATGAGCGAGGACAAACTAAGTTATTTTGTCTCAGAGGTTAAAGCGTCTGCCTCCAATGAGGGAGACCCGGGTTCGATCCCTGGTGTTGGGAAGACCTTCTGGAGAAGGAAATGGCAGCCTACTCCAGTACTCTTGCCTGGAGAATCCCATGGACGGAAGAGCCTGGTAGGCTGCAGTTCACGGGGTTGCAAAGAGTCGGACACGACTGAGTGACTTCACTTAATCACTTAAATCACTTAATATTAACATATATTAGTTATATGTTTAATGGATGTATGTCAATTACCAGGGCTTTGAGAGAATGAATCCGAGCCTAGAACAGATTTGTTCTGGTAGAAAGCAAACAACTGAGTGGTGTTGGAGCAGACTCTGGAGAGTTTCTTGGACAGCAAGGAGATAAAACCAGTCAATCCTAAAGGAAATCAACTCTGAATATCTATCTACTGAAAGGACTGATGCTGAAGCTGAAGTTCCAATACTGTGGCCATCTGATGTGAAGAACCAACTCATTGGAAAAGACCCTGATGCTGGGAAAGATTGAGGGCAAAAGAAGCGGCAGAGGATAAGATGGTTAGACAGCATCACCAACTAAATGGACATGAATTTGAGCAAACTCTGGGAGATAGTGAAGGACAGGGAGGCCTGGTGTGTTGCATGCAGTCCACCGGGTTTTAAAGCATTGGATACAACATGCTAACTAAATAATAACAACATTAAACAATTGAGAAAGTTGAATGAATAGGTGCTCCCTAGAAAAGTGGCTAGGTTCTGTTAGTGAAGGACTACCAATAGAGGAAAGATTAGTGATGGAATGAGCAATTTCTTTACCATCTACTTCAAAATTTTGCTTCTGATCTGATCTTTAGCCACCATAGTGGTGGTAGTTGATGGCTGAGGCATGGCTAAGCCACATGTCCGAATCTTGCAATCTCACAGACCGAGTCCACCAGGCTCCCCCGTCCATGAGATTTCATAGGCAAGAATAGGGAGGTGGGTAACCATTTCCTTCTCTAGGGGATCTTCCTGCCCCAGGGATTGAACCTGTGTCTTTTGCATTGCAGGTGCATTCTTTACCAACTGAGTCCCCAGGGAAACCCTTAGCTACCATGAAGCTGAAGTGAAGTCGCTCAGTCGTGTCCAACTCTTTGCAACCCCATGGACTGTAGCCTACCGGGCTCCTCCGTCCATGGGATTTTCCAGGCAAGAATACTGGAGTGGGTTGCCATTTCCTTCTCCAAGGGAACTTCCTGACCCAGGGATCGAACCCAGGTCTCCCGCATTGTAGGCAGACGCTTTACCGTCTGATCCACAAGGGAAGCCCTTAGCTACCATAGGGTATACTTAAGAAGCTGACAGTGATCAAGAGTGGGCTCTGTGTGTATGTATGTGTCTCTGTGTGTGTTTCTTTGTAGACTGTGGGAGAGGGAGCAGATACAGGGGTGGAAGTGAGAAATGGGGAAGTGGTGTCTAGAATAACAAAAGTGGCAAACACAGTATAGAGGTTATATCAGAAAACAGTATGATGGTTGATGTAGGATTTGTAATTAGTTTAACCAGAAATACTGGCAGTCATTTAATTTACATGTTATTTGATTTTCCACTCAAATATACTTTTTGAAATGCACTTAAGTGGGCTTCCCAGGTGATGCTGATGGTAAAGAACTCGCTTGACAATGTGGGAGATGTAAGAGGCATGGATTTGATCCCTGGGTCAGGAAGATCCCCTGGAGAAGGGCATGGCCTGGAGAATCCCATGGTCAGAGGAGCCTGGTGGGCTGCAGTCCATGGGCTCGCAAAGAGTTGGACATGACAGAAACAACTTAGCATAGCACAACATAACGTTAGGGTAGAGATATGGGGCTGGGGACACAGGAGGATAAAAGCTGACAAGGCTCTGGCCCCTTCTGTCTTCTACCACTGTCAAAAAAAGCTTGTAATTATTTTATATGTAGAATCATGAGCAATTCGATTCAGATAAAGGGTATTGAAGTTAACCCAAAATGTGGAGACCAATGTTCTGCTGAAAAACTATAAACCAGGTATTGGATAAACAGAGTTTTCTGGTCCAGCAGATTCGCTAAATCTCAGACCATGTTTGCTCACATGAAAGAGTGGTGCACTTATAGCTATTAGAGTAATGGTAATAATCTGAACTTAAGTATAGTTTCATTTTTGCCCCAAATAGGATATTAAAAAGAAATGAGTGCAAAAACATTTTGAAATAAGTAGTCACCTTTCTGCTATATAAGTACAGCAATACGAAAGTACTGCTATATATAAAAAAAGGTTGTGATATACCCTTATTTGAATAAAATCTCTCCTTTTTATTCGATTACATATTTTAAAAATTCAACTAATTTAAGAAAGAACTTTCTACAGAAATTGCTCCTCAGCACATAAATGTATCAAATTTGAATGGTTTTGCTAAGTGCCTTTTTAAGAATGTGGTAACTTGGAAGTAATCATGCCTATATATAAAGAGGTATATTGCATTTAAAAGAGACTATGGAAAAACAAAGATCCTGCCTGACTCATAGATTATATCTATAGTCAAATAATAATGGCTGAAAGCATACACTTTACAATGAGTCAATGTGTTTTCTAAAATACCAACATTTCCTACAACTACTATTTGGTTTTATAATTATTTTCTAAATATTATTTATGTTGGATCTCAGCAGGTTAAAACATGCATTCTATAAACTTTTATAAGGCTATTTTTAAAAAATGCTTTAACAAGCTAACATCTGTTATCTAATAAAGCCTTCCAGGCCCCACTGGCTCATAAATGTAATAGAGAGGCCTTCACCTGTAACATATCCAGTACATGTGCTTAGGGTTCAGGGCTCCTGACTGCAACTTTGTACACCGGCAGTGCCATATGGCAATTTATTCTGCAAGTCCCTGCACTGCTTTGCTTACTGACAATCATACCTGAACTCTTGCCTCAAGTATGGTAATGGAAAGACAATTCAGGGTGCAATGATGTCCTTAAAGTAATGAGGTTCCATCAGACACCTATCAGCTTCATACATTATTAACTAGAGTTTGGTTATCTGTTAATAGCCAAAACTTTAATTACTGTAGTTGAGGGGAATACCATTTTCTTCAATTGTTCAGGAGTCAGGAATTTAGATTATATTATTTTATTCCACTCTAGAGAAGAATCTCAGAACATTACTGATCCAAAGTGCTTCACTGGTGAAGTTCATAGTATCTCATTCATCACTCACTTTTATACACATTACTCAGCGCAGTACTTGGCCAACATGTGTTCCAAATGTAGTCCTGGTTTCTATCTATCAGTTCTTAATAAACAAGTCCAGAGAAAACTGGAAGACAATAATTTGGATAGCAAGCCAGGAGTGCAAAACTTGAATTAAATGACTTATTTAAAAGTGACTTTAACAATTTAATCATACATCTGACATGTGCAGGTCCACTGGCTTGAAATCTATTCATTTTATAAAAGCCCATTGAGTCCCAGCCAAAGTGCCGAAAGTGTCACACTACATACTAGAGACGAAAAGTAAGACAGTACCCCTGTCACTCAGCCTTACTTTCCAGGAACAGAATTTTGTTGTGCCCCCAAAACACAGATGAGTGAGGGTGTAGGGCAGCTCCTACGAAACCTTCCTATTCTCTTGTCTTGAGGACAAAGGGCAACAATTACATATTTAGGAAAAATGTAACTAAAGCTTCTAAATGAACATGTCTCAATGAAGAGTCAGATTAGAATGCTCTAAAAAAAGTCTGCAAGGGAGCAAAGTCTTTTGCTATAAAGGAAGTATTTTCAATACTGCATTACTTTCTTCCTTAAAAGGTGATGCTTTCTCTTTAACCATTGAAATAGGTGGTTGTAGGTTTCTTCCCCCATGGTGTGGCATACCATTAATAATTCAGAATTTACACAATAGCACTTCCTCCTGAGAAAAACAAAACAAATGCTATTCAAATTAAAGGAAATGCTAAGCTTTTTATTAGAAAGTTATCTAATGATTGTTTTTTCCCCTTGTGATTCCTTACAAGAAGAGAAGAAAGAATAAATTACTTACAGCACTCTAATTTTCCTAACTTAAAGAAATAAACTATACAAGCAATTCAAAGAAAAAAAATTAGATCTCATATTTGGCAGTTATGTATTTTTATTTATAATAAAACTAATTAGACCTCCATCACTGTGCAGTTGGTATGTAGAAAAAGACTTGCTTTAAGAAATTAATGAGAAAAAAAGGAAGATAGGAAAATTTTAATAATTAATTTAGGTGTAAAATATATAATGTGGGCTTCCCTGGTGGCTCAGAGGTTAAAGCATCTGCCTGCAGTGCGGGAAACCCGGGTTCGATCCCTGGGTCGAGAAGATCCCTTGGAGAAGGAAATGGCAACCCACTCCAGTACTCTTGCCTGGAGAATCCCATGGAGGGAGGAACCTGGTAGGCTACAGTCCATGGGGTCGCAAAGAGTCAGACACGACTGAGCGACAAACTACTACTACTAAAATATATAACGTAGTCATAAATTCTTTTCTTGGGCTTAACATAAGCATCAAAGCATAATGTAATACAAAAATAAATGCAGGGCTGCTTTAAAAAAATCACCAAATAATATATGAATGATGTTCAATGACTATTCAATTTATTACAGAAAATAGGGATATTTTGTAAAATTCTTTCATTTTTAAAAAATTTTGATACTCAATGACAAAGTCAACAAAGACAATCTCTGACTTTAAGGTATTACGTCACCTGCTTATATAAGATTTCTCTACTTTAGAGGTAATTTTGGCATAAGATGAATTACTACATGCATGCTTGCCAGCATTTTAGATTCATAGACAAGTGATTGTGACAATAATTTAGCAAGTCATGGAACCCTTCTCATGTTCCAGAAGTCTTCTAAGAGTTTTGATGTATTATCTAATTTTGTTTTAACAACAATTAGTTGTGGGTTTCCCTGCTGGCTCAGCAGTAAAGAATCCATCTGCAATGCAGGAAACACAGGCTGGATTCCTGGGTCCAGAAGGTCCCCTGGAGAAGGAAATGGCAACCCACTCCACTGTTCTTCCCTGGGAAATCTCATGGACAGAGAAGCCTGATGGACTACTGCCCATGGGGTCACAAGAGTTGAGCACGACCTAGTGACTAAACCACAACAACAATTAGTTACTTTTGGTATTTCCATTCTACGGATGAGAAAACAATGCAAGGAGAGGCTAAATAATTTTTGCCTTAGGTCACACAGTAAGTGGCAAAGCTAATATTTAAAATAAATTTTAAAAGAAAATTGAGTCCCAGCTTCTTTCTTCTGCTATGAAAAGATATTTTAAGACCCTAAACTTTACTAGTTTTACTTTAATTTCATTGAAAATATTTGACTCACAACACAATTAGGAATATTTCCACGAAGTTAATTTAGCTTAATGAAGAATTTATTATCCTGATTTTTTTCAGTTGTACACTGAACATGTGGTCATAGATAGCACCCATCCACTGACTCATGACTGGAAATCGCTGATGTTAAGTAGTTAGTTTTGCTGATAACCAGAGATAACTATTGCGTTTCATTTTTACATTTTAAAGTTACTGTAAAAGAAACACTGATGTACAATACTCAGTGTTCTGCAGTAATAGCCACAAGCCAATTAAATTACTAGGAACAGATGTGGAAGAAGACCAACATTTTTAAGCAACACTATGTGCTAGCTGCTTATACATCCAGTGTCTTCTTTAATTTACCCACAACTCTGTAATGAACATATTGTTATTTCAGTTTATAGAGGAGGAAACTGAGATTCAGAGAAGTTAGATAACTAATCCAAGATCACTGATGAGGAACACAGAAGAATTTTCTTAGGGAAGTTTTATTCAGAAACTATTATTTTAATTTAAATTAGACTTTACTATGAACAACACTCAACTTCATTTGAATGAAGGCTTCCAAGGTAGCTCAATGGTAAAGAATCTGTCTGCAATGCTGGAGACCTGGGTTTGATCCCTGGGTCAGGAAGATCCCCTGGAGAAGGGCAAAGCAACTCACTCTAGTATTCTTGTGTGGAGAATTCCATGGACAGAGGAGCCTGGCAGGCTACAGTCCATGGATTCACAAAGAGTCAGACACAACTGACTAACACTAGTCAAGTTATTTCTTCATATACATGTCTTATTCCAAAAGAATTTTAAAAACCTTAGAGTAAATCAACTATACTCCAATAAAATTTTTTAAATTACAGACAAAAGACCTTAAAGATTTAAAACTGTTTGGGGGGACATCAAAACATAGGATGAAAAGCTTTTAAAATTATCTTTGACAAAGGAGGCAAGAATATACAATGGAGTAAAGACAGTCTCTTTAACAGGTGGTGCTGGGAAAACTGGTCAACCACTTGTAAAAGAATGAAATTAGACCCCTCTCTAACACCATACACAAAAATAAACTCAAAATGGATTAAAGATCTAAATGTAAGACCAGAAACTATAAAACTCCTAGAGGAGAACATAGGCAAAACACTCTCCGACATAAATCACAGCAGGATCCTCTATGATCCATCTCCCAGTATACTGGAAATAAAAGCAAAAATAAACAGATGGGATCTAATTAAAATTAAAAGCTTCTGCACAACAAAGGAAACTATAAGCAAGGTGAAAAGACAGCCTTCTGAATGGGAGAAAACAATAGCAAATGAAACAACCGACAAACAACTAATCTCAAAGATATATAAGCAACTTATGCAGCTCAACTCCAGAAAAATAAATGATCCAATAAAAAAATGGGCCAAAGAACTAAATAGGCATTTCTCCAAAGAAGATATACGGATGGCTAACAAACACATGAAAAGATGCTCAACATCACTCATTATCAGAGAAATGCAAATCAAGACCACAATGAGGTATCATTTCACACCAGTCAGAATGGCTGCGATCCAAAAGTCTACAAGCAATAAATGCTGGAGAGGGTGTGGAGAAAAGGGAACCCTCTTACACTGCTGGTGGGAATGCAAACTAGTACAGCCATTATGGAAAACAGTGTGGAGATTCCTTAAAACATTGCAAATAGAACTGCCTTATGACCCAGCAATCCCACTGCTGGGCATACACACTGAGGAAACCAGAATTGAAAGAGACACATGTACCCCAATGTTCATTGCAGCGCTGTTTATAATAGCCAGGACATGGAAGCAACCTAGATGTCCATCAGCAGATGAATGGATAAGAAAGCTGTGGTTCATATACACTATGGAATACTGCTCAGCCCTTAAAAAGAATAAATTTGACTCAGTTCTAATGAGATGGATGAAATTGGAACCGATTATACAGAGTGAAGTAAGCCAGAAAGAAAAACACCAATACAGTATACTGACACATATATATGGAATTTAGAAGACAGTAATGATGACCCTATATGTGAGACAACAAGAGACACAGAGGTATAGAGTGGACTTTTGGACTCTGAGGGAGAGGGAAAGGGTGGGATGGTTTGGGAGAATGGCAGTGAAGCATCTGTATTTTCCTGTAAGAAACGAAGCGCTAATCTATGTTTGGTGTAGGATGCAGGATGCATGGGGCTGATGCACAGGATGATTCAGGTAGAGGATGTGGGGTGGGAGGTGGGAGGGGGCTTCGGCATTGGGCAATTGTGTTCACCTATGGCTGATTCGTGTCAATGTATGGCAAAACAAATACAGTATTGTAATTAAAAAAATAAATAAATTTAACTAAAAAAAAAAAAATGTTTGCTTGCAATAGCATTATACATAGCCACAGTGAGTCTTTAGAAAAACAGAAAACTGTTCCCCATTATGCTTCATATTAAAGTTTTAATATATCTTTCAAATGCACTGAATTTGGAGGGCTCACAAAAAGTTATTTTATTAGAAATATCTTATTAAGTACATAAATATCATGTAAAAAGACATGACTGAACGACTAAGCACATACTTAGTACACAATATATTGCCAAGTAGCAGCAAGTTTAATTGGAGACGGCAATGGCACCCCACTCCAGTACTCTTGCCTGGAAAATCCCATGGACGGAGGGAGCCTGGTAGGCTGCAGTCCTTGGGGTCGCTAAGAGTCGGGCACGACAGAGTGACTTCACTTTCGCTTTTCACTTTCATGCATTGGAGAAGGAAATGGCAACCCACTCCAGTGTTCTTGCCTGGAGAATCCCAGAGACAGTGGGCCCCCGTCTATAGAGTCGTACAGAGTTGTATATGACTGAAGCGACTTAGCAGCAGTAGCAGCAAGTGAAGGAGTGATGCTGAAGCTGAAACTCCAGCACTTGGGCACCTGATGCAAAGAGCTGACTCATTTGAAAAGATCCTGAGGCTGGGAAAGATTGAAGGCAGGAGAAGAAGGGGTTGATGGAGAATAAGATGGTTGGATGGCATCACTGACTTGATGGATATGTGTTTGAGCAAGCTCCAGGAGCTGGTGATGGACAAGGGAAGCCTGGCGTGCTGCAGTCCATGGGGTTGCAAAGAGTCAGACACAACTGAGCAACTGAAGTGACTTGAGCAAGTTTAAACTAAAAACCTTCAGCTAGTAGAAATACATTTTAAAGACATTACTAGATTTCATAAAAACTTTCCTTTCAATTAAACAACTATGTAACTGTTAATATACGCTATATATAATAATATAGGAATATGGAGACAGTTATCATGAACTGTCTACTGATCCTAGAAGAACTCATGACACATTAGACAAAACTCTATATATCAAAAATCTAGATTACTAGCCTAGAATCTAATTAGGCCAAAACATTCAGAGTCAATAAAAATCTTCTTGGGAGGATTATTTGTCTATGTTTGTATGCTTTATCAATGGTTAGGAAACATAGTAAAATTTTAACAGATATTGATGTTTATACAAATTTCAACCCAGAAATTTGGAGACAAAGTTCTACCACTTCTGGGCCAAAGCAGAGATGCGAATTTTCCGTGAACTATCTATGGCTGCATTGGTTGACCAATAAGAATTGTGTGTGCTAGGTCGCTTCAGTAGTGTTCAACTCTTTGCAACCCTTTGGGCTGTAACCCACCAGGCTCCTCTGTCCATGGGATTCTCTAGGCAAGAATACTGGAGTGGGTTGCCATGCCTTTCTCCAGGGGAACTTCCTGACCCAGGGGTTGAACCTGTGTCTCTTATGTCTCCTGCATTGGCAGGCAGTGTCTTTACCACTAGCGCCACCTGGGAAGCCCCTAATAAGAACTGACAGGGAGAACAGAGATGTTGCTCTCATATTACTCTAAGTCCCCGGGTACTATGTAGATGAGAAGTCCCTGGCTGATCACGTTTAGACATGTTACCAGAGTAAGAAACCAACCATTGTGTATAAAGCTTGAGATTTCCATGTTAACTCACCATCACAGCATTACAAAGCATATCTTGACTAATCCACAATTGAAAGTTGGCATAAGGCACTGCTGTAACAAAAACCTAAGCCATGTGGCATTGATTTAGTAGCTAGGTTATGACAAAATTCATACTGGTAGTTGACTAGATGGCATTCCATGTTATCCAGTAGAAATATATATGGTTAAATGCTGATTTTGATAACTTGGGAAATAAGCCATGTACCAAGTACCTTCAAACTTTAGGGGAAGAGATTAGAAAACAGAGCATTAGTGGAGTGTGTTAGGTTGCATTTATCAAGGCATTAAGGAAAGATCTTTGATCATGAGAAAATTAGTTTGCAAAGAGACATGAAGGAAATGAGAGAGTCCAAAAATTCGAGTTCTTGCATATTGAGAAAGCTAACTGCTATAGACCCTAAACAGAAAATAATACAGCTGAGAAAGACTCTTGAGTGACAAAGGCTCATTAAAATTTAACATTGTGTCAAAGATCAAATTAAAGTTATAGCCTTCTGCCCAGTTTGAAAATTGCTGAGCTGATTATGCTGCCACAGGGCAAACATAATATAGTGATGCTGTACCCTAAAATATTTCAATTGGATAAAATAACTTAGAACAAAGATCAGATTAAAAGCTCAGCCTTTGCACAGAAGTCAGACAGCTCAGTGCAGCCCTCACCATGTCTAAAGAGTGAGGTAAGGGGGAGAAAGTAAAGAAAGCAGATCTGTGAATTATGTCTCTAAAAGAACCATGGACAGAGTTACTTGTACATGGAACTTATTGCAATCAAATAGAGAAGAAGCCCTATGAGTTTCTGAGAGAAACCACACATCTACAATAAAAAATAATGGCATCATTCAAGACATAAAATTTCCCTTAAGCTACTACCTTTCTTTAAGGAGAAAGTGCGAAGAGAAAGCCTCACAGCCCCCATGTACGGGATATTCTATAACACCTACTTCAGATGTGGCCAAGGAGGATAATAGAAGGGAAGTTCCTTCCTGAGAGTACATCCAGGGACTACAAGAAACAACAGACAGTTGAGAGTTCTCACCCTCACAATCACCACACAGTGAGTTTTCAAAGTACTTGGAGACCAAGTGCTTGCTTCCTATCTTTCATTCCTTGTATTTCTGAATACAAGTGTTTGCTCTGTTTATCCAGTCCCTGGTCTACTATTGTGCACTGAGAATAGCGTGAGCAGAGACATTATTTTTGCAGTTCATAAGTCTCAGGACTAAGAAAGCCAGGTCCAGATGCAGTGACTGGATAGGACTTTGGGGGTTGTTTCCCTCGCTGGCGTCTATGACTCATGACATCTTTAGTGATGGCTGTGAAAAACATGCACCCTAAGCAGTTGACTTAAGACACAAGTTCCTCTCAGTAGGAGATGTGCTGTGCTAAGATACTTTAGGCATGTCTGACTCTGTGTGACCCTTTGGACTCTGATAGATGATACAGTAAAAGGTTAACTCAAATAATATATGACAGGTATTCAAATGACATTAAACAATTACAAACAATCTCTCTTAAAAGAGAAGCTAGAGTGAGGTTTCCTAATATGTAGTGGAACAGTAATAAAAGTACAATTATGATTCATTTTTCTTCAGGGGTTTAATTCATTCTCCCATAATGAATTCCCCATATAATATTCCTTTTTATATTAATAAAAGTGAAAGTTTATTTCATAATCAATTTTCATAAAACCATTCATAGCTTATTTCTTAATCTATGGAGATTGGTATTTACTGTTCAGTTGTGGTTTCACTGAAACTCAAATCATAGAAATGATCATTAACTTGAGTATGTGTACACTGGTATAAATTTGTCCCTTACCATGATCTAATCTTTTAGCTTGACGTGCTTGAAAAAATTAAGTATATGAAATAATGCTGGGTAAAAGCCAATAAAATCACTTCTTCTCTTTCTTGAATTATTATCTTTTATATCCTGTTTACTTATTGTTATACAAATGAGCCAAACATCATCTCTGCACTTAGGTTGTTTATTCACAGAAGGATGAGACCCATTAGCTCAACAGCCCATCAGCACCTTTTACACAAACTACGGCCCATACATTAAAGAATCTGCCTGCAGAGCAACCCGTGGGTTCCATCCCTGGGTTAGAAGATCCCCTGGAGAAAGGCATGGCAAAAGGGAAAGACTACCCTCTCCAGTATTCTTGCCTGGGAAATCTTATGGATGGAGAAGCCTGGCAGGCTACAGTCCATGGACTTGCAGAGTTGGATATGACTAGTGACTGACTATAACTCTATTGTCTAAAAACATAGCCCAGACAAGCAGATTTTTAGTCAGCTAGAGCATTCCAATCTCCAAAAAGGCAATGCCAAAGAAGGTTCAAACTACTGTACAACTGTACTCATTCCACTTGCTAGCAAGGTAATGCTCAAAATCCTTCAAGTGCATGAATTGAGACCCTCCAGATGTACAAGTTGGGTTTAGAAAAGGGAGAGGAAGCAGAGATCAAACTGCCAACATCTGCTGTATCACAAAACAAAAAGAAACTACTTCTATCTTATTGACTACACTAAAGCCTTTGACTGTGTGGATCACAACAAAGTGTGGAGAAATCTTACAGAGATGGGAATACCAGACCACCTTACCTGCCTCCTGAGAAACCTGTATGCAGGTCAAGAAGCAACAGTTAGGATCCAAGATGAAACAACAGACTGGTTCAAAGCTGGAAAAGGAGTATGTCAAAGCTATATATATATGCAGAGTACATCATCCAAAATGCTGGGCTAGATGAATCACAAGCTAAAAACTTAGAAAATTATGAATACAAAAAATTTCTCATAATTGATTAAAAAGTATCTGTAGAAGTCCAACATACAGCAGACATGGAACTCAGTGGAGAAATGTACAAAAGACAACTTTTAAAATTGTAAACGGTTGAAGGATGCCATCTATCCTGTTTCTATGTAAAATGTACTGGTGCATGTAGCCAGTGCAGTAAGTCAAGAAGAAATTAAAAGTATACAGGATAACAAATAAATTAATTCTACAGATCAATTTGAGTAGAACTCATGTATTAACTACAGTAAATCTTCCCAGCCATGAAAGTATCTCTCTCTACTTAGCTGAATCTTTATTAATATTTCTCAATGAAGCTTTATAAAACTTTATTACTTCTATATAAAAGTGTTGCACATCTGTTGGAAATATTCCTAAGTAGCTTATATTTTTGTTGTTACTATAATTTTTAAAAATTACATTACTCTTTTTACTTGTGTATATAAATACAAAATTTTCTTTTGTATATTTAGTTTATTTGAGGTTACTTTCTAACTTTTTAAATATTTCTAAAATGTTTTTCATAGATTCAATCAGATTTTCTTTGTAGACGATTACATAATCTGTAAACAATGAAAGGAGAAATGTCAATAGGCTCAGTTATGCAGATGATACCAGTCTAATGGCAGAAAGTGAAGAGGAACTAAAGAGCCTCTTGATGACAGTGAAAGAGGAGAGTGAAAAAGCTGGCTTCAAACTCCACATTCAAAAAACTAAGAATATGGCATCCAGTCACATCACATCATGGCAAACAGATGGGGAAAAAAGTGGAAATAATGGCAGGTTTTATTTTCTTGGGCTACAGAAGCACTGTGGATGCTGAACACAGCCATGAAATTAAGATGCTTGCTCCTTGAAAGAAAAGCTGCAACGAACCATACAGCTTATTAAAAAGTAGAGACATCACTTTGCCAACAAAGGTCCATATGGTCAAACCTATGTGTTGCTTTTTTTTTTTTAACTTTAGTTTTTTAGAGAACCATTTGGTTTTTAAGGTTCATAATAAAGTTCAGGGAAAGACACAGAGATTTCCCATACACTTTCTGTCTCAACATATGCATAACTTTCCTCATCATCAACACTCCCCACAGTGTGGTACATTTGTTAAAACTAATGAACCTGCATGAATAATTGGGTTTTCCAGTAGTCATATAATGATGTGAGAACTGGACCATAAAGAAGGCTGAGTGCAGAAGAATCAAAATTGTGGTGCTGGAGAAGGCTATTGGGAGTCCCTTGGACAGCAAGGAGATCAAACTAGTCAATCCTAAAAGAAATCAACCTTGAATATTCATTGAAAGGACTGACGCTGAAGCTGAAGTTCCAATACTTTGGCCACCTGATGCAAAAACCCAGCTCACTGGAAAAGCCTTTGATGCTAGGAAAGATTGAAGGCAGGTGGGTAAGGGTACGACAGAGGATGAGATGGTTGGATGACATCACTGACTCAGTGGACATGAGTTTGAGCAAACTTTGGGAGATAGTGAAGGACAGGGAAGCCTGGTGTGCTACAGTTCATGGGGTAGCAAAGAGTTGAATATGACTTAGCAACTGAACAATAAAGAGCCTATCTGCTTTGTACACCCCAGATAACTGCCCTGCATCTGCTAGCACCAGGCTACAGATTTTAAAAAGTGAAGTCACTCAGTCGTGTCCAGCTCTTTGCAACCCCATGGACTATAGACTACCAGGCTCCTCTGTCCATGGAATTTTCCAGGCAAGAGCACTGGAGTGGGTTGCCATTTCCTTCTCAGAGGATCTTCCCAACCCAGGGATCGAACCTGGGTCTCCTGCATTGCAGGCAGATGCTTTACCATCTGAGCCTCCAGGGAAGCCCTAAAGGCAGATAATAAGAAGTACTAGTGAGGATGTGAAGAGACTGGAAACCTCACATACTGCTCATGGGATCACAGAACAGTGCAGCTGCTTTGCACAGCGATCCGGCAGTCCTTCAAATAGTTAAATATAGAATTAACACAGGTTCCAGCAATTCCACTCCTTGGTATACAACCAAGAGAGATGAGCGCATACATCCACACAAAAACTGGCAGACAAGTGTTCACAGCAGCATATCCATGATGGTCAAAGGTGGAAAGAGCCCCCAAACCCATCACCCTAGGCAGAGGTGAACCAAACATAATCTTTCCATATCATGGAATATCATACCACCATAAAAAGGAACGAAGAACCACGCACTATGACACAAAAGAAGCCAGACACAAACGTGTATGATTCCATTAACATGAAGTGTCCTACACAGGCAAAACCACAGAGACCTAAAGTGGATCAGTGTTTGCCAGGGGCTGGGGACTGTAAATGCCCTGGGCTATACTGGGGAAGACTAGGCTATACTGGGGAAGACTGACTCAATGGATATAAACTTGAGCAAACTCTGGGAGATAATGAAGGGCAGGGAAGCCTCGAGTGTTGCAGTTCACAGGGTCGAAAAGAGTCCGATGTGATTTAGCAACTGAATAGCAACAAAAACATAAAGACTCAAGTGCCCTTCGGAGCTCTCCAACCTGAGCAGACTCTCCAAGTGCTGCTGAACCACATCATCTAAACATGTATGCTCCCCTCTTTACCACTTCTCCTGGAGACTTCCTTTCCATCTTCCCCTTTTGAGTGGCGGCCCTTCACGGTAGATTCTAGAGAGTTTCCTGCTGTGAAGGAATGTCAGAGTGTCACCCAAATAAAACGTGTGTGCTGTTGCCAACTGTGGTCATGCATTTTTCACTTAAAGAGCCCCCAAATCACTCCACGACTCCCCTGTGCTTACTTTCATAGCCTTTATGCCAGGAGAGTAATCATGCGTATCCACGACCCTTTATCAGCTTATTTTCTTCTGTTCATTCATGCACACATGCATTTATCCAATAGATACTAACCAAATGCTTACTACATGTAAGACACGATGCTAGGCACTGAGAAAATGAAGATAAATAGAGCTAAATACAGCATAATCAATTTTCATGGAGGCTTATATATGCTAGCAAGCAAGCAGATTTAAAAAAGCAATTATAGAAGAGAAATAAGTACTGCAGAAAAGATATGTAACAGGCACTATAATGATTCAGCTATCTTTTGTTTCTACTTTAACTGAAATGTTAGTCAGGGTTTTCATAGAAAAATCAGGAACCCCGCTGACTCAATGAACAGGAGTTTAAGCAAACTCCAGGAGATATTGATGGACAGGGAAGCTAGGCGCGCCGCAGTCCTTGGGGTCACAAAGTGCTGGACACAACTCATAGAGTAAACAACAAGAAACATTTCTGTACCACGTTTTCTTCATCTTCAAGATGGGACTAGTAATAAACCACATTACAAGGTTGTTAAGATAATCAGATTGAATAATATATGGAAAGCATTTATAAGACTAGCTGGCACATTGTGAGCACTCAGTAAAGTTAGCTATCAGCCAGGTGTACACCACAGTAGGTACACTGTCCTCTGATCTTATGTACTTCCCTATTTTTATTTGCTGTAATAAAAATAGCTGTGGTGAACAAAATGAACAGTGAACCTTGGAATTTAATATGTCTAGAGGAACATCTGTTAAAGGACCTTCATTACTATGTATTTCCAGGGGAACAGGAACATAAGGCAAGACAGAAGCTCCTAAAGAGTCTGTTTGGCTTAAGCAAATAAATAATGTGGCCTAGGACAGAAAATGAGATTTTCAGTCTGAAACTAATGAATGTTACATTGTCTTTGGTTCACTCCAAATGTTAATATACTTTAATTTCTGAATTTTATTGGATTTTGAAGTCAGAATTGATCATTCATGTAGTTTAGGGCATCTTCTTTACTCTTTAAAAATCTATACCTAGAGGTGAAATTTGTTGATTTAAAAGCATTCATTAATATCAAATAATTAAAAATTGATCAATTTTATACAGCAAATTTAGATTCATGGGTGTTATAAGATTGCTGTATTCACATTTCAGCTGTTTTTTTCTCTTTCTTGACAGTTTTGGTATACTAATCTTCATTTTGTAATAATAATGTCAAGGGATAGTAACTGGAACCCCATTTCCGTATATTCATACTACATCAAATTTTGTCTTATACTTTTAAAATCCACGATGCGTTCATGAACAAATGATGCAGCTCCAGTTCAAGGCACTGTGTTCAACTCAGTTCAATTCAGTAAATATTTGTTGAGTGCTTCCTGTGTGGAATATTTCAGTCTAGGATTGAAATAAAATAGGTACATAGGATACAGATAAAAATAGGGAGCCTTTGTTTGCAAGGAACTTACAGTCTAGTGGGAAGGAAATATAAAGAGATGGCGCAAATTATTATTGAGGTTTCAGCAGAAAAATGTATCATATTTGGAAAGGCAGTTTGGAGAAGTAGTTCATGGAGAAGTAGTATTTAAATTGGGTTATAAACAGTGAGTTGAATTTTGAAGAACAGAGATAATTTAGATCATCTTGCAGCCATGAAATTAAAAGACGTTTGTTCCTTGGAAGAAAAACCATGACCAACCTAGACAGCATATTTAAAAGCAGAGACATTACTTTGGTGACCAAGGTCTGTCTAGTCAAAGCTATGGTTTTCCCAGTAATCATGTATGGATGTAAGAGTTGGACTGTAAAGAAAGCTGAGCACCCAAGAACTGATGCTTTTGAACTGTGGTCTTGGAGAAGACTCTTGAGAGTCCCTTGGACTGCAAGGAGAGCAAATCAGTCAATCCTAAAGGAAATCAGTCCTGAATATTCATTGGAAGGACTGACGCAGAAGCTGAAACTCCAACACTTTGGCCACGTGATGCAAAGAACTAGCTCCTTGGAAAAGACCCTGATGCTGGGAAAGATTGAAGGCAGGAGGAGAAGGGGACGACAGAGGATGAGATGGTTTGATGGCATCACCGACTCTATGGATATGAGTTTGAGCAAGTTCCAGGAGTTGGTGATAGACAAGGAAGACTGGCATGCTGCAGTCCATGGGGTCTCAAAGAGTCGGACATGACTAAGCAACTGAACTGAACTGAGAAATATAGACCTTTTTTTTTTTTTTTTAGGAAAACCAGATTTCTGGTTGGAATGTGCTACAGAAAATAATAAACGTATGAGAAGTTAAGGTCATATTTGAAAGGCACTGCATTCTAGGCAAAATAATTTTGGCTTTCAAAGATCTCTTCTGGACAAAGTCTGTAAGTAGCAAGTAAACAAATAAGTATTTAGAAAGGCTTACCCTAAGACTCTGACTTCTTGAGATCTAAGATTATGTCTTGTGTGTATGTGTTTAGTCACATACACATCTTTGCAACCCCATGGACTGTAGCCAATCAGGCTCTTCTGTCCACAGGATTCTCCAGGCAATACTGGAGTGAATTGGCCTTTCCTTCCCAGGAGATATTTCCGACCCAGGGATCAAATCCAGGTCTCTTGCAATGCAGGTGGATTCTTTACCACTGAGCCACCAGGGAAGCCCTCTTTCCCTGATACCTACCACCAAATATCTCTTTGCTTTCCTCTTTGTACATACAGAACTTCACTCAGAGGTCTGAGACCTGGGTTTAGTGACTTGGAGGCTGGACCCAGTTGAGTGTGCCAACCGAGTGCTTACATGGGCCTTCCTTATGTGACCTGGACTTTCAACATCATGGTAGCTCTCTAGAGGAAGTATGTTGAAAGGAAGCATCCAGATGGCAAGTGTTTCAAGACACCAGAACAGCAAGAAGCCTTGTGGCTTCTTCCATCCCCAACTTAGAAGGAACACACTCCACCTCTGTTGTGAGTTGCTTCCAGTCTACACTTAAAGGGAGAAGAGTAAGATTTTACCTAATGATAAGGGAGTAACAACAGTGTTCTAGTTCTCACTATTCATTCCATAAAAGATAAATGTCATATGCATTTCAATTTGAATCTTGGCATATATTTTTCCAGTAGTTATAGTACTAGAAAACAGAAGTTCTTCTATAGTAGCCATATAAAAAATTATAGTGCTAATGACTCCATGTAATCATTAGCACTATAATTTATTTAATATACATTATTTAAAGATGTTGTTACAAACATAATTCCATTTACAAGTTATCTTACAAAAATTAAGTTAATGAACACTTGGCATCTTGTGTATACTTCTATCATCCACTAGAATATAACTTTTATGCAAGCAAGAAATCTTTCTACTTTTCATTACTATAGTATTAAGACCTAGCTCAAAGCTTGGTATATACTAGTTCTCAAAGGGTACTTTTAGAGAAAATAAATTAATTACTGCACTTATTATATGTAATGTTCTGCATCTTCAGTGGGTTTTCAATGATTTGAAGGAAACTTTCAATCTCTTAATTTTCATTATGCCTAAGAACAGTGGTGTCTTCTGTTTTATTTTTACTAATTAAAATTATAAAATATCTCATATGACAATACAGTTATAAATTTACATGAAGAAAGAACAAAAATTAATCCCTAGTTCACTGTAAGAGAAATTAAAATCAAAGGCATCAGTGGGGAGGTGAAAGTGGAGGTGGAAATAAGGAATAAGGCATCTGACAGTTCAAAAAGAGCTCATTCCGCAAAAGGTATTAAGCTCTCTCACAAAAGTTTTCTGTCCATAGAACCAAAAGCTGAAATCTAAGTTGGGTGGGGAGAAAGAGAAAGGCATGAGATATATGATGTTTTCTACTAAGGGTTTTTGCATCCCTTAATTTTAAGTGTCTGATGCTGAATGCTTAATTTACTTGCTGCTGCTAAGTCGCTTCAGTCGTGTTCGACTCTGTGCAACCCCATAGACAGCAGCCCACTAGGCTTCTCTGTCCCTGGGATTCTCCAGGCAAGAACACTGGAGTAGGTTGCCATTTCCTTCTCCAGCTTAATTTACTTAGGGTTATGTAAATCAGGGATTCCCTGGTGGCTCAGATGATAAAGTCTGCCTGCAATGTGGGAGACCCGGGTTTGATGCCTGGGTCAGGAAGATTCACTGGAGAAGGAAATGGCAACCCACTCCAGTATTCTTGCCTGGAAAATCCCATGGATGAAGGAACCCAGCAGGCTACAGTCCATGGGGTCGAAAAGGGTCTGGCATGACTGAGCGACTTCACTTTCTTTCTTTCATTCTTTATGTAAATTAAGCTTCTGTGATGGCTCAGCAGGTAAGGAATTTGCATGCAATGCAGGAGACACAGGAGATGCAAGTTTGAAACCTGGATTGGGAAGATCCCCTGGAGGAGAAAAATGGCAAGCAACTCCAGTATTCTTGCCTGGGGGTTCCATGGACAGAGGAACCTCGTGGGCTATAGTTCAAAGGGTTGCGAAGACTTGGACACGACTGAGTGACTAGGCACACACACACACACCGTATGCAAGTTAGAAAGGAAATTGAAAACATCATTATTGTTAAGTTTTCATCAGTGAATTGGCTGTACCCTGGGCTCTATCTTAAAGTACTGTAATTGTTGGCTCATTTGTCTTTCTAAGAGATCTAAGCCTTTTTAGTACAGAAATTGCATTTAATTCTGTTTTTCCAGACATTATCCAATGACTGGCATGCAATCAGACCTCCAAAAGTACTGGTGGAATGATAATAACCATGCAAACATATGGATATATTCTTAGACACACAGCCTTATAAAATAACACATGAGGTTATTTATTCAACAAATATTTCTGTGAAAGATACTAATCTACACAAAACAAATGTATATAAAAATAGAATGAGGTTACAATACATCCAGAATTGCATAGTTGTTAAAATAGAGAGCTTAGGATTCACTTATAATTGCATTTAGTCATAAAACTCATATTTGAATAATACTTAATTATATGAGGAAATACTCCTGATATAATGAAAGTAAAAATAGCATAATACTAAGTCATACAGATAGCATAATTTTAATATTCTTTTTAAAAAAGCCTAGTATATAGTCATATCACCAAAAGCACTGGTTGAATGGATAAAAACAATAATACATATACAAATACATACATATCTTTCACATTTACCCTTTAAAATAACGATGTTGTTAATTCATTTCTGTGATGATTAGTATAAAGGAATGGAGAGATATACTCTGAAATTTTAGTAGTGGCTATCTCTGGAGCTATGGGTGATTAAAATTTCCTCTTTAAAAAGTTCTATTTTCTAAATTTTCAAAAATGAATATGTATTATTTTTATAATCAGCAATAAGTAACTATGTGAAAAATATACCATTCAAGGCTTATGGTGTGCAGAGATAAATAAGATATGGTTCTTGTTCTCAAGAAACATAAGGCTGAATAGGGTAATATTGTTATTTTTGGTTGCTAAGTCATGTCCCACCCTTTAGCGACCCTGCCAGCTCCTCTGTCAGTGGGATTTCCCAGGGAAGAATACAGGAGTGAGTTGGCATTTCTTTCCCCAGGGAATCTTCCAACCCAGGGATTGAATCTGCATCTTCTATGTTGTAGGCAGATACTTTACCTCTGAGCCAGAAAAGAGTTCAGGGTAATATTATTCCCTGTAATGAAATATTACAAGGTAAGTTCCACAAGACAAAGATGTGTGATTCTCACAGAGGTCTAGGGGAAAGTGATCATTCACTGTATCTGGGATGATTAAGAAAGACTTCTTGGGAGAGATATCATTATATTCACATCCTAAGATAAAGAAAGACAGTAACAGGGAAGTGAGGCGTAGAAAAGGGCTTCAGACTCTTTATTTGTGTTTTTGAATTTATGTTTTTGAATTTCATTTTGTTCAAAATTTTAATAAAAGTTTAATTTTGGTTTTATAGGTTTATAAGGGTACAAACTTACTATATCTAATTTAATATGTATATACATAGAAGGAAATAAAATTAAAGTCAACCGTAAGAATGATAAAAGTTCTTTTTCAAAATTTCTTTAAAGGTGGGTGTTATATCATTCAAGTTTGAAACTACTGTCTCAAATGAGTACCCTACGCTCTGATTTCACTTGTAGCATCCTAAACACCTGCTGGGTTTTTCCATCAGAATCCATCTCCATGATACTTCCACAATCACAGGCTTTACTCAACACTGAGAAAAATTAATACACAGTTCTGGGGCATCTCTTGGTGAATACATAGACGACATACATTGTTTTCTCAAAATCTGTAAAACAAAATATCAACTGGATTTGAAATGGGACAAATAAACTGAGAAGTGGGAAGATTTGTCGGTGAACTAAGTAGCTGAAACAAAGTGTAAGCAGAGGAAGGGAAAATCTACTAAAGCATCATAAACTGAACACATGAGACACAATTTAATTTGCTATTGACACATGACTTCAACATGTATGAAGATTCAAAAATTGATTTCTTTTCTCTTTTTATTCTTTTCTCAAATGAAACAGGAACACTGGATCAAAATAATTTTTAAATATAAAAATTAGCCCATATTATTCAGTAAGTTGGAGACATTAATAACATATGACTAGTCTTTTTTAAAATTATTATCAGTGTCTTATATAAATGCTTTCTGCAACAGGAAAGGTTATTGCTTTGAAAATCTAAGAAGCTTATATTCTTAACTTCTCAATGTTTAGCTTAAATTTGCTTAAAATTAATACTATCGCTTTGGGTTATTTTTATCCCGTTAATCATTTTCTTGGTACCAATCCAAACATGTTCCATTTTTATATACTATTTTCTAAAATGCTATGATCTAAGATTTGGTATATGACATTACAAATATGAATTAGTGGGAGATACTTCTACAAGTAATTGCTGAAATAAGCTGTGTTCTTTCCAATGGGACATAATAAGTTGGAAAGAGAATAGGTTTTTGGAGTCAACCTCAAGCGAAATTCCAGTCCTGAAATTTTCTCCCTGGGACATCTGGGGCAGATCAACTGTGCTTTCTTATTCCTATCTTTAAAATAAGGATTTAAACATTTACAATGTTTCAAGTTATTCTTAGGATTACATGATATAAAGACACCTAGAATAATTCCTGGTTTTGGCACTCACATATGGTAGTAGGTTTTATTATCAAAAGAATAATATACTACATATAATCACATTGTTTTTATTGACTTATTTTCAAGCTCTGACCATAATATTTAGTTTTAAAGATTATATTTAAAGTGAACATTTGCAAAAATCCAGTGGCGTTATCCCTGTATTTTCTAAAAACAAATCTGTATGTGAAATTTATTCAGAAGTCTTTTTTTCTCATTTATCATCAGTTTCAGCATAATATCATATCCAAAATTAACTCCAAGTACCCACAATCCAACCCAAAAGCCATGAAGTGAGATGCAGAATTTCAGTTATGATTTTTTAGGATAAGAAACACCTGGAAATTTGTGATATATATATAAAATGGACTACTGTTCAGCTGTTTAAAAGGAGGAAACCTTATCACTTGTGACAACATGGATGGATCTTGAAGGCATTATGCCAAATGAAATAAGTCTGACAGACAAAGACAAATACAGCATGATCTCACTTATATGTGGAATCTATAAACAGATAAACTCACCAAAGTCATAGAAAAGAGATCAGATTCGTGGTTACCAGAGAGGTGGAGGCAGGAGAAATTGGAGGAATAATGTCACAAGATACTACTTCCAGTTGTAAGGTAAATAAATACTAGGGATGTGATGTATAACATATATAACACTGCCGTACGATGTATAGGAAAAGCTGTTAACAGGATAGATTCTGTATGTTCTCAACACAGGGAGAAATATTTTTATTGCATTTATATGAGATGATAAAGTTAACTAAATCTATTGTGGCGATCACTTCATAATATATATAAATCAAACCATCATACAGAACCATTTAAACACATATAGTATGTATATCGAATATTTCTTAAAAAACTGGAAAAGAAAAGAAAAAGTTATTCTTTTCCTCTCCCTCTTAAAGAAATATCTTTTTAGTCAAAAGAAGGTCTTAATCTTTAATCAAGATAAGAAACCAAAAACTATCAACCATTAAATGCTTAAAGAATAACATGTATGTTACTCCCCAAATGGGATGATCTTAAAGAGACTACTTACTTAGTAGGTAATATAATAATTTGTTTTCCCTAGTTAGGATGGTGTTAGTATCTCTGGGAATGGAGACAACCTATATATTATTAAATTCTCAATATCTAATATATTGTGATATATATATATATATATATAAATTCTCAATATCTAATAATATGTGCTATATCATACATAAATATTAACTACAACACTTAAAATATCAAATAATGCTGAAGGAATGCATTGCCTTCTTCCTCACTGTTGTTGGTTAGTTGCTAAGTCATGTCCAACACTTTTGTGATCCCATGGATTACAGCCTGCCAGGCTCCTCTGTGTATGGGACTTCCCAGGCAAGCACACTAGAGTGGGTTGCCATTTCCTCCCTCAGAGGATCTTCCCCACCCAGGGTAGATTATCACTGAGCACCTGGGAAGCCCTTTTCACTGTAGGAAACTTGAAATAAAATAAATTAACAGCAATGATTGGAACTAAATGTGTTCAATATTTGGAGCAAATGTATTTTCATTTTCCTTCAAAAGCAATAATGATAGCAAACATAGAATGTCCTATATGATATTCATATTATTAGAAACTCAAAGTGTTAGTTGCTCACTCATGTCTGACTCTTTGTGACCCCTGGATTGTAGCCTGCCAGGCTCCTCTGTCCATGGAATGCTCCAGGCAAGAATATTGGCGTGGGATGCTCAGAGCTATTGCTCCCATTTAGATGAATATTATTTCCATTTTTGAGGAAGAGGCTGAAGTATTTAGAGAGTAAGTATTGTGCATGAAGTTAAAAACAAGTTAAGAGGCAGAGCTGATATTAGAAATTCAAAATGTCTGGCTATAGAACAGAGCTCTTAACCACTATGCTACATGTACTAAGTCACTTCAGTCATGTCAGACTCTTTGCAACCCCATAGACTGTAGCCTGGAAGTCTCTTCTATCCATAGATTCTCCAGGCAAGAATACTGGAGTGGCTTGCCAAGTGCTTCTCCAGGGGATCTTCCCATCCCAGGGATCAAACCCACGTCTCTTATGTCTCCTGCATTGGCAGACAGGTTCTTTATCAATAGTTCCAATGCTAGAAAATCCCTCTCAAATTATTCTTGTGTTTTGTTTTTTTTTTTAATGTATATCAAATGTGAAACCTTGCAGGAGTGTAACACATTTCTAAATCAAAGTAGAAGGAAACAATAAGTTATGAAATTGAAGAACTGTTTAAAAAACACCTCTAAGTAATAACACCTCTTCTTGTTCTCAGTTTTTCTATTCAGCTGGGAATTCAGTTGAAAAATATAACAATGTATATATGAAGTTCAGAAACATAATTATACACAAGAATTAAATACCTTAAATTTTACCAAAATTGCATAAGAAATTGCATTTGATTGAAATCTCCCTACTAGAATGTCAATTTTACCTGGCATATCACTGAAATATTTTTGTGGTCCAGTGACTATATAGATGATTTATTGCTTGGCAGAGTGTTTCTGGCCTATTGTTACAAAGTGAAGCTTTGCTGGAAAGCTTTGCACTTGTATTATGTCAATAAAAAACTCACTGTAGTTGACAAGGAAGAGATTCTCTCATGAAAGGAAATGATGCAAATATGTCAGAAACACAATGAACCTGAACATAGAATGCCAGCTACAAAAGTGATACATGTTGCAAAGTTAGCATTTACCTTATGATAAGTCATATACATTTCTTATAGCTGCAATGAAATACCACCTCGTAGTGAACTCTAATAAAGAAATCCAGTGTTTCTACATCTAGATACACTCCAGTTCTTGTGTGTATTTGCTGCTGCTGCTACTGCTAAGTCTCTTCAGTCATGTCCGACTCTGTGAGACCCCATAGACAGCAGCCCACCAGGCTCCCCCATCCCTGGGACTCTCCAGGCAAGAACACTGGAGTGGGTTGCCATTTCCTTCTCCAATGCATGAAAGTGAAAAGTGAAAGTGAAGTCGCTCAGTTGTGTCTGACTCTTAGTGACCCCATGGACTGCAGCCTACCAGGCTCCTCCACCCATGGGATTTTCCAGGCAAGAACACTGGAGTGGGTTGCCATTTCCTTCTCCAATGCATGAAAGTGAAAAGTGATGGACCGCAGCCTAGCAGGCTCCTCCACCCATGGGATTTTCCAGGCAAGAGTACTGGAGTGGGCTGCCACTGCCTTCTATTACATCCCCATTTATAAACATTTTATATTCTTCAGAAAACTATTACATTCTGCTGGCAATATGAACAAGAAACAAACAAAATTCAGGCTTTCAGTGATACAGTGTGAATGTACTTTAACATAATAAGGATGACATATAACAGACCCACAGCTACCATCTTACTTAGCAGTGAAAAGATGAAAGCTTTTCCTTTGAGACCAGGACAAAGATATGGGTACCCATTTTTGCCACTTCTATTCAATGAAGTACTGGAACAGCCAGAACTATTAGGTTAGAAAAATAAATAAAAGGCATACATGTGGCTAGGAAGAAATAAATTATTTGCAGTTGGCATGCTCTTACATAGAGAAAACCCTAAAGACTCTACCAAAACACTGTTAAAAGTGAACAATAACTTTTTTTATAGTGACTCTTAACTTAGATGTCCATTGACAGGTAAATGAAAAAGAAAATATAATGTGTATATACACAATTTAATAGTATTCATTCATAAAAAGGAAGGAAATCCTGCCATTAACTACATGGATGTATCTAGATGGCTTTACGCTAAGTTAAATAAGCCAGACAGAAAAAAAGCAAATACTATATGATCTCTCTTATATGTGGAATCTAAAAGGAAATAAGTTGAACTCACAACAGCAGAGAGTAGAATGGTCATGGCCAGGGGCTGGGAGGGTGAGGGAAACAGGAAGGTGTTGGTCAAAGGGTATGAACATGTAGTTTAAGATGAATAACTTCTGGGGATCTAGTATACACCATGGTGAATGTAGTTACAGTAGTGGATAATATACTTAGAATTTGCTAAGACAGTAGATCTCAAGTGTTCTTACCACACACACATATAGAAAACAGGGTAACTATGCAATATGATACATGTACAACTAACAGTTATGGTAATAATTTTACTACATATGAAGTCATCACATTATACACTTTAAATATATACAATTTTATTTGCTATTATACTTCAATAAAATTGGTGGGGGAGGAGAAACTACTCAGACACAATAAATCAAGGAGATGGAACTACCTTTAAAAAAGCTCTTTGGGGTTTGAATTATTAAGACCAACTCTCTAACTGATACAGTTCAATTTTCAACTTGACTGATTCAATGAAAGTCAAAGCATTGTTTAAACATCGAAATGCGTGAAGACTAATGAAAAATAAAAATAAAACTTTATAATATATATGTGTGTTTGTATATGATGTGGCCCAACAATTATACTCTCAGGTATTTACTGAGTGATTTAAAAGCATGCATTCATACTAAAGCCTATACACAAATGTTTATGGCAGCTTTATCCATAATAAATAAAAACTGGAAGTTTCCAAATGTGGTTAAATAAGGGAGTGAATAAGAAACTGTGGTATATCCATACAGTAGAATATTATTCAGTGATAAAAGAATGAGATTTTGTTTTACACAACACCGTAAATAAAACTTAAGTGCATTTAAAGAAGCTGGACCCAAAGATTATGCAATGTATGATTCTATTAAGATAACATTCTGGGAAAGATAAAAATGTAGAAATGGAAAACAGACTAATGGTTGTTAGAGGCTGAGGGGTTGACCAGTGACTACTAAGGAGCCACAGAAGGAATTCTGAAGAAGGAACAGTTTTCTGCATTATGTGGGTGCTGTATATATGAAATTATGCATTGGTCAAAACTCAGATAACTATGTATCAGGAAGAACTTTTATGTATGCAGAATCACAGGTAAGAAGGGGCTGAGGGAGACATGACAACAATGTGGTGCCTTGGACTGGATCTTGGAATAGAAAGAGAAGATTAACTGGAGAAATCCAAATGTAGTTGGGAATTCAGTTAATGGTAATGCACCAATGTCCGTTTCTTACTTTTGACGAAGGTAACATGGCCATAGACAATATTAACAATAAACGAATGGTCTGGGGTATATATGTGAACTCTGTATTATCTTTGTAACTTTTTATAGATATAAAATTATTTTAAAACAAAAACCATATTAAAATTGATATTATTACTTTTCTGTGATTTCAAGTTGACATGCTCACTATTTTAGCTTTCATTTTCTACTTTTTAAGATGAAGGGAGGTGTTATTATTTTGTTAGTCTAAAAACTCTTAAGGTTGCTAAAAGAGATGGGTGACTGACCATCAGTGCCATCTTAACTCAGTATCTATCAAGTCCTGGAATGCTTCTAGAATGCCATGCACTGTTACGCATTTCCCGATTCCTATTTCACTACTGTTCCATCAGGAGTTAATACACCGAGTGCTTGGTTTCTCAACCTTAATGCTATTGACATCACAGGCCTGATGTTACTTCCTTTCTGTGGGAGCTGTCGCAGTCTGTTCAGAATGTTAGCACAAAAATACCATTAACTGGGTGGCTTATAAACAACAAACACTTGTGTTTCACAGTTCTGGAGGCTGGGAATTTCAAGATCAAGGCATTTGGCAGATTTGGAGTACTGTGAAGGCCTGCTTCCTAGATAAATGTCTGCTTCTTAGACCAATGTCTTTGCCCTGTAACCTCACATGGGAAAGAGGCAAGGAAGCTTTTGGGGCCTCTTTTGTAAGAGTCCCACCTTCATGGCCTAAGTACTTCCCCAATCTCCTAACACATCACATTAGGTATTAAGTTTCCACATACAAATTTTAGGAGGCACAAACATTCAGTCGCTAGGGAGGTGCAGGGGGACAGTCTTGTTCATTGTAGGATATTTAGCACCATTTCCAGCCTCTATTCACTAGGGTGCCAGCAGCATATATTATGACAACAAAACCGGAAACCAGACATTACCAAACATCCTCGAGAACGTCAGAATCACACCCACTCTCACTGAGCACAATTTCTATAAGGTAAGATATTATATATATAATCACTTTGCTGGTTCACAAAATATTGCTGATTTCCAATCGGTAAGGTATCAGGAGGTAAATTACTGCTGTACAGAACAACAGTTTTATCTGTTCCTCAAAAGTATCTAACAAAGAACAGCCAAATAGTGCAATAGAATTGACTCAGTATTCCCAACTCAAATTTTAATGTGAGAAATGAAAATTTTGAATCTAAAAATTCTAGTTATATGTGCTAATGTTTTATTTATTCATTTGAAATTATAAACTTAAAAAAATATATAAAATGAACTCATCTTTTTTAACCAAAGGTAACAATATTAAGAGTTTCTTATATATTTCCTGCCAAATGTTGGTGTCTATAACACAACAATGTGTTTAAATTTCTTTTTAAAGGACACAAGAGTATTGGCTAAGATTAATAAGATGGAGTTCCAGTCTTGGTTAATATGAACTGCCTGGGGGCACTTGGGTAGGTCACTTATTTCCTCTGTGCCTTAGTCTCCTCTGAGAAAACGAGAAATTTTTACTACAAGATTTTTAAGGAATTTTCATTTTAACAATCCATGGCTCTGCAATGTATTTCTAATAAAAAATAATGCCTCAGTCCCTCTCCTTAACTCCTGTCTCACACTCCACAACAGTCTTTAGTGTCTTAATAATTTTTATTTTAATGTTGGCTTCTACAATGAATATATTATTTCTTCCACAGCTGCATTTTCTATATAAATGAGAAACCATTAGATGTTTTCCCATGCGGCCTTCAGTTTCAGTAGCCAAATGACCAAGTACACTTAAAAACATTTCCGGGATAATGTTCCTAAGCCAAACCAATTTAGCTATGGCTTTAAAATTAAATCAACAAAAACTGAGAATTTACTGTCTAATAACACATTTTAAAATACAGAAACAGTGAAGAACTGGAGTAGCTTGACACAGAGCAAGGTGACCTTGATCCTGTGCAGTTCACTACTGGATACAGTCATAGTGAGGTAGGTTAAGAAGTACACAAGTGGTTTGGAATCTGATTCTGGAAGTGGAAGGAGGGGGGATGCTGATTTTTTTCTATGTCTAAAAATAAGCCTTGAAATGTGAAGAGGACAAATTTTATATCAAATTATTCATATGGTAATTTTCATGTATTGGAAAGTGACTGTAAACCTTGAAGATAAAGATAAAAATAGATTAACATGAAAAATGCACAACTATTTTATGTCTGAATCTGTTTTTACTGCAAAACATTAAATTGTTTCAAAGCTGTATGCTTATTCATACATAATGGCAGGACATAAAAAGTTAATAAGCAAAAAAATGACTCACTATCTCGAACAAAACTATTTTCTTTCTATATATGCATTCTTGTAGAAAATCAGAAATAGAAATGATCAAAACCCTACATATTATTTTCATAAATCATCATTGTTCATATCTAAAAGCACAGCAAAGGAAATGACATCTGAGATTTAAAATGGTGCGATGATTCACTGATTCTCTTTGCCCTGCCTTTGTCATGGTGAAGCTGTTCTCTGCTACTAAAACCAAGTTCAGGACATTTGACTCTGCCATGGAGACCACAGCATGTGATTAACTGTGAGGCTTGTTATACATTAGTACAGGGAGTCAGCAAGTTGCTGAGGCCATTAGCCACAGAAGCTGGCAAATATGTATACTTAGCCATCTCTTTAGAAGGGAACTTTGATGAAGGGATCAAGAAGGAAAGCTCAATGAGACCAGAAACCAGGGAAAGAAACTATAGTAAGAAGGTTTCCTTTAAGTAAGAATAAGGTGGAGCACATCCTCCAGAATAAAATTTAGGCATTATGATGAAACAGTATGGACCAAGCAGAGAAATATCTCAATTAGCCAAGTGGGGTGCCAGAATTCCAAATAAAAAGCCTTGGCTACATCACAGTAATATAGCTGCTGTACTATAAGTAGCTTCAGAACAAGAAAATGGATGGGACTGTTCAGTTTTACAGGAACCTTAATTCTAAAGTGGATGGATCTCAGCAAGCCCATTCTCTGTATCTAAATCAATTCAAGTGTCTTATATCCATTAATGATCGCTCTCATCTCTTCCGAAAGACTTTTAAATGACACACGCCCCCAAAATGGAATGTCGTCAAATTCTCTTTTAAAATTCCTATAGAATTTTATTTTAAAACTTCTATATAATTTACAAACATTTTTGCATATTATACAGCTATATGGTACTATAAAGCATACGATTTGGCCTATACACTATTTTATTTGTATGTGTTATTCTTTGTAGCTAGACTGAATATTCCTTGAGAGTAGACAGCTTACTAAACATTTTGAAACCCATAAAGCCTAGTGCTATTCTATGCATAATAATAGTTACTACATAAATATCCCTTAAATACATTTACATATATAAACAGTAATAGCCAATTACATTATGGCTGCATAAATATAATACTTAAAGTATAAATCAAATGTTATAGATTGCCAAGATTATAATATGTATATGTAGACAGTACAACGCAGAGATGAAAAGCATTGGTTTCCAATTCAGATTAACTCAGATTTGACTTCTTCTGCCTAGTTAGTAGTTTATAGTCATATCAAGTCAATCTAAACTCTCTGAACCTCAGTTTATTCACTGGTAAATGGCAATAATAATAATAAAGGTTTATAGAACTGTTATGTAGATTAAATGAGATAATGTATAATAAATTTATGCTTTATTTATATTATTATTTTTATTACTATATAAATATTATATTTATAATATCTATTATTATATTGTTTATAAAAATAAAGAACTTGGTACAAACCCTGATATATACTAAGAAAGTAACACAGAGTCAGTCAGTTTAAAAACTGTACTAAATTTTAACTTGTATGGTAAGAAAAATTTTAGTCACTTTTCAGAAGAGACAACAGTATTTTTCACTTAATAATTTCATTGCTTATATTATTTACTTTATATATTTACACAAATTGATTTTCATCAGCTAATGTTAAGAATATGTCAACTGTTTTCTTTCACCCTTAAAATAATAAGATTTTCAGTAAAATTATTTTTGTCTTATGTGGAACACTATTTTTGTGCATAAGAAAATCAAGTTACCATCAGGCTAATAATTCTACTTTTCAGATGGTCAGTCATTGGGATTTAGCTTCTCCTCTCATTTAAAAAACAACTATTTTTGGTGTTTTGAAATTGTATTATGAGGGATAGCAAAAATGAAAAAAATCCACAAAGTCTTCCAAATATAAGTGTATTTTTAAGAGTTCATGATTATTCAAAATGCTTCAGAAAGAATGACAATGGAATGCAGAGAACACACATCACACTCCTGCCAAAATCACATTCTACTACCACCAGTATAACCAGATGAAATTCCATTTTAATTGAGTCGTAGCCAAGATCCATGAACTACGTTGTGATTTATTATTACTGAATCCAGATAACTTCTGATCATTTATTAAATTTTAAAGTTTAGCATGACAGAGAACCATGTGGCTGGTATGGAGTCTTAATCTAATGTAAACAGACTGGAGTCTCTTGAAACTGAATCAATCAATAAAAAGAAGAACAGGTGAGATGTGGGACTGAGAAAACAAAAGCTGTCTACCCATAATCATCTTACTCATACTGTTGGAACCTATATATTGAGTAAGGTTTGTCACATATCACACTGATATTACTGTGGAAAAAAATGTCGGTTCTTCAATCTGTATTTTATTAAATTTAACCATATTGGTTTTACTCATTTCTCACATTTATCACTTTTTAATACCAATTCAAAATTATTAAAACTGTTATCAAATGTCTGAGGTGGATAACTTAAAAATGTTTCTGTAGATAAAATACATAAGAAATGTATGTTTGACAATTTTTAAAGACGGGATATAATGAAAAGTATTGGCCCAGGATCTTGGGAGGGTTTTGAGGGAAATTAACTATTTTAGCAGGCTATTGCTCCCTTTTTCCATCAAATACAGAAGATCCTACTATTATTCCCTAGGTAACATTTTACGTGCTGAGGATACAAAGAAACTTATAAATTCTGCCTTTTCAGTGCCCAAGCTATCAGGAAAGAACAATGTAAACTGATAATAACAATACGGTTCCTTTCCTATCTTCTCATGAATGCAAATTTGTCAATTATTCTTTTAATGAATCTTTAATTTAATACCTGTTGCCTGTTTCTATTAGCATCTAAACCTCCTTAATCAGTTCAGTTCAGTCACTCAGGCATGTCCGACTCTTTTCGACCCCATGGACTGAAGCACGCCAGGCTTCCCTGTCCATCACCCAGAGCTTGCTTAAACTCATGTTGATCAAGTCAGTGATGTCATCCAACCATCTCATCCTCTGTCGTCCTGTTCTCTTCCTGCCTTCAATCTTTCCCAGTATCAGGGTCTTTTCCAATGAGTCAGTTCTTTGTATCAGGGGGCCCAAGTACTGGAGCTTCAGCTTCAGCATCATTCCTTTCTTAATACACCTCCATTAATGTACATGACTGAATGTACATTTATACATGTCCTTACACTAAGATCATGGCATCTGGTCCTATCGCCTCATGGAAAATAGATGAGGAAACAGTGGAAACAGTGTCAGACTTTATTTTGGGGGCTCCCAAATCACTGCAGATGGTGATTGCAGCCATGAAATTAAAAGACGCTTACTCCTTGGAAGGAAAGCTATGACCAACCTAGAGAGCATATTCAAAAGCAGAGACATTACTTTGCCAACAAAGGTCCATTTGGTCAAGGCTATGGTTTTTCCAGTGGTCATGTATGGATGTGAGAGTTGGACTGTGAAGAAAGCTGAGCACTGAAGAATTGATGCTTTTGAACTGTGATGTTGGAGAAGACTCTTGAGAGTCCCTTGGACTGCATGGAGATCCAACCAGTCCATCCTAAAGGAAATCAGTCCTGGGTGTTCATTGGAAGGACTGATGCTGAAGCTGAAACTCCAATATTTTGGCCACCTCATGCGAAGAGTTGACTCACTGGAAAATAATCTGATGCTGGGAGGGAAAAGGGGGAGGATAAGAGGATGACAGGATGAGATGGCTGGATGGCATCACCGACTGAATGGACATGAGTCTGAGTGAACTCCAGGAGTTGGTGATGGACATGGAGGCCTGGCGTGCTGCGATTCATGGGGTCACAAAGAGTCGGACACGACTGAGCGACTGAACTGAACTGAACTAAAGTGGGTTGGACTAGCCCAAAAAGTGCAAAATTAAGCCTCAAAACATGCAAGTCAGAGAAAAGTATTTACAAAATTCAGAAGAGACAGTTACTACAGGATGAGATTTTTCTCTATCCCCTAAAATTTACTCTTTTAAACCCCGCAAACTGTTTTCATGCCAGTATTTAAATAATAAAAGCATAAATTGAATAATTCATTAATAAATATACAAAAGCATGACAACATGAGACAGCTGCCAAGGATGATGAAGATATAACTCATAATTAAATATTTTTTAAGTTGTATAATGAAGACATTTTCAATGTCTCTTAACAGCTTTCAAATAAAATATAATAATTGCTTTGAAAAATAATGTATTTTTGTACTTATTATTCATGAAGTAGAGACTAAAGTATGGCAAGCTTCCATGTTATTGCCTTTGTTCTGATTATGTATTGTAATTTAACAAACCATACAAATGCTTAATTCACAATTTTGTGAGTAAGGAATTCTGGAAGAACGTGGGATGCTTGGTTCATCTCTGACTCATATTGTGTCAACTGAGGGTACTGGGAATGGAAAATCCGCTTCCGAGATGGCTTGTCAGTCCTATATCTGGTGTCTTGATGCTTCTTTGTATCTCTCTTGCTTCTTCTATCCAAATTTCATTCCACTCCCTTCTACCCACAACATTGTAGTCTCAAAGAAGACAGACTTTCCTACATGACAGTTGGCTTACCCTGAGTAAATATTCTAAGATCAGGTATTCTAAAAGAAAAGCAGTAGAAGGTGCCAATCTTATAAAGTCTGGGCCTGTAAACCAGCACAATGACATTTTCACAGTGTACAGTGGGGCACAGCCATCATAGAGAGCACCCCGATTCAACGGGAGGTGACAGAATATCTCCTATGCACTAGTGTAATGCCACAGGATTTGTGGTTATCTTAAATTCAACACATCTTATTTGAAGTAACAATGAAAATTATTCATTTTCCTATCTAATTCTTACACTTAGCTAAGTGAAAGTGACAATCCCCCAGTCCTGTCCCACTCTTTGCAAGCCCATGGACTTATAGTCCATGGAATTCTCCAGGCCAGAATACTGGGTGGGTAGCTGTTCCCTTCTCTAGGGGATCTTCCCAACCCAATAATGGAACCCAGGTCTCCCACACTGCAGGTGTATTCCTTACCAGCTGAGCCACCAGGGAAGCCCAAGAACAGCCTTTGTACCCTTCCTGACCTAGGAATTGAACCTGGGTCTCCTGCATTTCAAGAGGATTCTTTAGCAGCTGAGCTACCAAGGAAGCCTGTGCTATCTAAACATGACCACCAAGTACATATAAAACACCATGCTAAGTGCTATACAAAACACAGTGTCTTACTATAAGGAATTAAACTTTTCACTTGAAAAATGAAAATGCAACTATAAACAGTTAAACATTAAAACAGTTAAACATTTAAACTAGTCAAGGAGAAAATGAGTAAGAGTGAGAAACAAAGTTATCAGAAATCCTCAGATTTCCATTTTTCTACGATAGCAATGCCAACCCCTCTCATGAGGAAAAGACTGAAAATCACCCCTATTCTGACAAAATGTCAATGATGAATAGAATGATTCAGATTGCATATACTGTATTCAGTTCTGAGGATAAACACATTATCAGAGACAAGTATGGAGAGCTATTTTGCTGTCTCACAAGAGAAACCAAAGATAATCATATTTAATAGCAGCATTCAAGATACATTATCTAAATTTAGAAATTATGCATAAAAGATATGAACATAGGCACATTTAATACTGCATGTGTAGGTGGACCTCATGAATAATTGTGTTTTATAAACATTAATGAAACAAACATTAATTTAGTACTAGCTCTGTACCAGGGTGTTGTGCTGTGTTGTTTTGGAGATATAAAGATGAAAAAGACACCACTTTTGCCAACGAGGAGCTCAGAGAGTTGGGGAGAGAAATGAGTAAACAGGGAATTCTAAAACAGCATGATAGGTGCCACAATATGGGACGTGAAGTCTGGGGGTAGGCAGACTTAAAGGGAAATGTCAGCTGAAGGTCCATTACAAGGATATTGTCATTGTTTGGTAATGGAGACCAGTTTGGAGTAATGGAGGAGTTTGCAAACATTTTAAACAGAGGCACCAAGGTTATGAACAGATTTGGAAAAACAGAAATCATGGCGGATTCAGAACAAGCCAGTGTATACTGACGAGATCTGAGGCAGAAACACATTTTAAAACACATGCCCGGGAGAGATAACTACAGTCTTAGCCCTTAGTGCCTTTTATTTGATGCAGATGAGTATGATTTTCACTCTGAAAGCCACGAGGAGGCACTAATAGACAAAGTAAATGAACACGATCATTTTAGATGAATACTTACATATGCATAGCCACATATATAAAAGCACACTAGTAATCAACCAGTATAACATTTTTGAAAAGTCACATATCAGAGTTCAAAAATAAAAGCACATGAAAGCTTTTAAATTTAAAGTCATAAATCTGAAGGGCTTTATTTATGAGCTAAATGTGTTTTTTTGGTTGCTGGTATTTATTAGAGAACCTATTGATTTAGTGTTTATAGTTTTACAGTAATAATTATTTTATGCAGTGACAGTATAGACTATTATTTTAAAAGTGACTATTAAAAAAGCTTCAGTTCTATATTTTTAACTAGAAACTATATAATATTTAAATTGGCAATAATAGACTTTCCATTTCACTACATTGGAGGGAGATCTATATTCATTATAAACTTCTTATAATAATTCATCTATACTAAATAACCAATAATGATTTAGAAAATAAGAAATTCAGAAAAAAGTCCATTTTGTCAAAATAAAATTCAAGATTAAAAGCAAACATTTTGTATCTAATTTTTTGGCTTAATAAAATGTAGTGGACTAGTCAGTTATAATATTACAATGTAACCATTAAAAAAATATTTAATCTTTATCTGAATTATTTTCTAGGAATTGAATGATGAATGATTTTCTTATCTCAAATATACAGTAAGAAAAACACAAAGAGAGAAAATCTCTAACTCTCTTTAGACTATGTTAATCTAAAGCTAACACAAAACAATGATTTTTGTAAAATATTTTTGAAAAGAGAAATGGTATCCTTAAATATGAATGAAAATATGAAAAATATATGTAAAAGGCTAAAAGTGCAAAGAGTAATTCTCTACTAACAATTTTTAGGATTCTACTATGTAGCATGAAGTTATTAAAATTTATAATAAATCTGTTCACACAATGGTCACTGAATATACAGAAATAACAAATTCCTATAACCTTACTTTATAAAGGTTTTAATTAAGAAAACTATAGTGGTCTTTATGATCACAATGGTAGGTAACTAAAGAGTTCATCCTAGTCTATAATTTGGTTGCCTAATTTTAAATTTTATATACAATATTTAGACACTGCTGCTATACAGAAGAAAGATCAACTCAGCACTGACCAACCACTGACAAATGACAAACAGCTATAAAAGTCAACTTTAAAGTAAATAAAAGAAGTTAGTTAAAGGTAACATCTTTCATCTTCTTATGAATCCCCATTGTTGTTTGGTCACTAATCATGTCTCCAACTCTTTGTGACCCCATGGACTGTAGTCCACCAGGCTCCTCTGTCCATGGGATTTCTCAGGCAAGAATACTGGGTCAGGATTCTCCTCCTCCAGCAGATCTTCCCCACCCAGGGACTGAACCATGTCTCCCACACTGCAGGTGGATTCTTCACTGTTGAGGCATCTGGGAAGCCTTATGAATCCCAACAGAAATACAATTATAATTCCTAGCATGACTGAGCGACTTCACTTCACTTTTCACTTTCATGCACTGGAGAAGGAAATGGCAAGCTACTTCAGTATTCTTGCCTGAAGAATCCCAGGGACAGAAGAGCCTAGTGGGCTGCCGTTTATGGGGTCGCACAGAGTCGCACATGACTGAAGCGACTTAGCAGCAGCAGCAAGATGCTAATTTCTTCTAATTTTTCATAATCTGTATGACTTTTATGAAAAGTTTGGTTATCTTTTCAAAGATAACTCTTTTAATTCATGTCGACTTAGGAACATTGATCTTCCCCCTTATAAACTAAGAAAATGAAAGTATTAGTCATTCAGCCAAGTCCAACTCTTTGTGACCCCATGAACTGTAATATCCCATCAGGCTCCTCTGTCCATGTGATTTTCCAGGCAAGAATACTGGAGTGGGTTGCCACTCCCTTCTCCAGGGAATCTTCCTGACCCAGGGATCAAACCTAGATCTCCTGCACTGCAGGCAGATTCTTTACCATCTGAGCCACCAGGGAGGCCCTGTATACTGGGTGGTGGCCAAAAGGTGAAATAAGGGCTGTGGTTAAGTATTTCTCCATGGCAAGCCAAGAGAACACTCAAACTGGCTCCTGTTCTGCCTATAACTAAGTACGTTGAAGCAGCATATGTGGCTATTTCTTAGAACATGGCCCACACGGTCAAATCTAAACAAGTTCAGTGTTATATAAATTAGGAGACTTCAGTCACCGGTACCAGAAGAGTAATGCAGAGAGAAATTATCCAGGTTGGGATAACAGCTAACTTAATGACAGAAATGGGAAACAATAATAATAATAAACACACTATTAATCTTTTCTTCTTATAAAGCAGCATTTAGTACTTTTAACGTGGCTGACTTAGGTGTGCCATTTAACTTTTATTGACATAAAAGAGAAAAATGATAGACGAAATTAAAACAGAAGCCAAAGCAGGAACACAATCCTCTTATAGTTTATTTTCTTCTTTGGTTTCTTTAAAACTCTTTTAAATCCACATGGTCAGTTTTCCCATTCAAGTGAATCTATGTGTGTGTGCATGTAGGAATATTCTATTGGGAGTAATTTGTTTTGCTTCACCCATATCATTAAATGTCAAATTTTATCTCCCTGATTTGATACCTCTTTAATAATTAACAACAAATATCTATTAATTTTGTTATCTTCAAGCTTCCCAGGTGTTGCTAATGATAAAGAAACTGCCTGCCAATGCAGGAGACATAAAAGACATGGGTTCGATCCCTGGGTTGGGAAGATATCCTGTAGGAGGAAACGGCAACCCAGTCCAGTATTCTTGCCTGCAGAATCCCATGGACAGGGTGGCCTGGTGGGCTACATTCCATGGGGTCACAAAGAGTCAGATACGACTTAGTGACTAGCACATACACATTCAAGCAATAACTTGATTAAAAGCAAATAGTCTTCTGACTAATACAGTTTTATTTCCATATGAATCATGATAAGCAATGACAAGACAAGCAGAGCTTCTATGATACGAACAAACAGCATACAGACTAAACTTGTAGCATGTTAGAAAATAACGCTAATTATAATTATAACCACTGTGCATGCACTAAGGCCTCAAAGTCTTTGAACATATTGGGATGAAGGTCACTGAACTGATTTATGCTGCATGTGCACAGCTTAAGTACTATAATAATGAAATCACGTTCTCTTGGAAGAAAATCGTCCAGTGTTAAGTTGCCAAAGGCCATGTTAATAAGGCTTCCTACCTAACTTGGCTGATAGAAGCTTCCAGCCCTAATGCTATTAATTTATTTAGTAATTCTAAAACTCACAAGTGAAAGAAGTAGAAGAGACACTTTCTAAAGAAACACAGATAATTCAGGAGGTCTATTGTTGTTCTTTATAACAATGGAGCTTTTAGCTCTATTCTCTAATTTACTGTCACTTTATCACTTTTATCTTCCATTTTAAGTCTGTTTCTTTTATTGGACTATCTATTCAGCTGATAATTCATTTAGACTTTTGAAGTTCTATGCCATAAAAATTCCATTTAACTGCTTCCTAAATGGTGGTTAATCTGCACAAATTTTGAATTTGACCTTAATGGAACAGCTTACTCCTGAAGTTATTAGGACGTTGGAAAACAGATCATGTCCTTATAAGTGCACTTATTTGAAAGTTTTTTTTTCCATCATCCACAAAACGAATTTTGCACAGAGAAATGTTTGCAAAGTGTATCCTTTTACAATAAATGCAGAGTCATTTTCCCATCTGAATTCCTTCTGCACAGTTCAGAATTCCACTGAAGTATCAGATGAGGTGTCAAAGTGCTTTGTTAACAAACTTATTTCCCAGATGTGGCTAAAACAGGGACAGAAGGCGTGAATGTTCGAACATACCTAACAATTCAATTACAGTTATCTTATGGTGCCATCACATATTTTTCTTCAACAATCAAACAGCCTCAGCTGGAAACCTCTAGCAATAACATAAATAAAGGACCATCTGGCTAGAATAATTAAGGAAGGCTGGAAATAAAACATTAATTAGTGCAGTATTTCAAACGACCTTCTGAGGCCTTATTATGAAATTATATCCAAACAGGTAATCATTTGTTTCATATTGCTGTTAAATTTAACTAGGCATGAATAAATACAAATACCAAAACTTTACTCTTTCTGTAGGACTACTGACTTAAAACGGCCATGACATTATATTAAAGTGACAAATAAGTGAAAAAAATCACACTACATACTTTTAAAAAAACGCATAACTTAAATGTCATGGAATTTTAACACTGAAAGGACTTTTGGAGATCACAACAGCCCCTCAATTTATGGATGAGGAAACACAAGCTCAGGGAGATGAAATGATTTTCCCAAGGTCTCACACTTAGAGAGGGTAGAGACTAGCAGCAAATCAGACCTGATTCTCATGCTGGAAATATTATTTGTACTATCTATGAGAACTTATGTGTAAATGTTCTTCTGTACAAAGTGTGGTGGTTGCTATTTTGCTGCTCCATTGAACTAAAACAAAATTTTGCAAAACCTGCTAATGTTCTCAATTACAGAGCCACATAATGAGACAATAACTAAAGTAATAAATACCTTTAAGAGTCTGTGCCAGAGATGACTAGCTATCCATCAATGGATAAAACTACTCTTCTTAGGTAGCCTATGACTATTTCACAACAATGCAACACAGCAGATCTGGATTTGTATCATTTCAAGTTCCTGGTTTTTAAGAAGCAGGTGTGCCTTCTGCACGAAATATTCACTGCTCTGCTCACTGTAAGACCTAGGGAATGAGGGAGCAACAGATGGAAGGGAAGGGCTCCTTGACATACTATATGAAGGAAAACAGACTACTGGCAGGAACAGCTAAATTAAACTGATCCATGAGAGAGAAATAAATTCCTTTGGCTACTAAAATTAGCTTTTCTACATTATCTAATTAATGAAGGGTTCAAACCAGATCTGATGTAGACTAATTTTCATGCTGCTGCTGCTGCTGCGTCACTTCACTCGTGTCTGACTCTGTGCGACCCCATAGATGGCAGCCCACCAGGCTTCCCTGTCCCTGAGATTCTCTAGGCGAGAACACTGGAGTGGGTTGCCATTTCCTCCTACAATGCATGAAAGTGAAAAGTGAAAGTGAAGTTGCTCAGTTGTGTCCAACTCTTAGAAACCCTGAGCAGCCATTATTATAAAGTATCAATGTATAATTGTAAATGAATAATAATTTTTACTTATTACTTTAAATCAATAAAACTTTAAGACCTTTTCAAAGCAAATCACCTCTTTTATATGTCTTCCATAACTTCTGCTGTTCCCTTTGCTTAAGTGTGTATATCATGCAGATTAAAAGTTAAAACATACAAAAGAGAATACATGGGCTGAGCATAGTACCACAAAAGAACATATGATCAGAAGGCAGAAGCCTGGTTTCTCGCATGAGTTTTGTCTTGAGATGCCAAAGACTAAAACACCTCTGTGTTCATCTTCACCGTCTTCACTCTTCAGCTTCTACTACAAACACAACTGGGTGGCGGTGGTGTGAAATGAATGGGACTTCAAGGTCAGTTCAATGACAACTTCAGGCTAACTCCACCCTGAATCACTACCAGAAAACAAATAGAAGAAAGAACACCACTAGATAAACATTCAAAGTGTGTTTCTAATGTGTCCTTTGTCAGGTCTCTCAGCAGGCACGCTATAGATCCCCATGGTATGGCACAGATCTTTTCTTCATGCCAAAATTCTTAGCAAATCCCGTGGTGCTTGTATATGCATAAAAAGGAAAAAGATAGCAGAAAAATATATATGGAACTAACAATAGCAGAAACCACTAAGAATGGGTTGGGAAATGTGCAGGTTGAGAAATGAAAGATGAAGCAAATTTTTCACCTTATTACTTTTTGATAATTTTTCCTAAGAGGGACAGTGTATTTAAGTGGAGAACACATTTTTTCTCATGAGTAAGTTAGAGGTTTAAATAGAGAAGCTATATAGTTTCTCATCTACGGTATAAAGTCTCATGTAAGTATGCACTGAGAAGATATATATACATCCTCCTACCACTGAACACGGAAAACACAAGCAGTGCAAAACTTATTAAGTGTTTCACAGAGTCTCTTGGAAGAATATTCAGCCTTACACTAGGCTTCAGTGATGAGGTAAAATCTTGATATCTTAGATAATGTCCCTCACCATACATTCTCTAAACTCAACTGAGAAATAACATGAAGTGAAAATATCCGATTTTGTCTTACAAAAAGCTACTTCAGAGCTGAGTGTTTCACTAGAAATTTCAGATAAAATGTTGGGCACGTAAAAGGATTTTAAGAGTGAGCCTGTGAGAACAAAGATTTCCTCAAATACTCATGCACAACAAAGGCAGGAACGATAAGTGTTACCACTTACTGTTTGCTAACAACATGCCAGAAATGCTGCCTATAAGCACCTTACAGGTAGTTTTCTAATTACCATAAAATCCCCCTTACTCCAAAATGAGAAAGGCAGTGAGGCATAATAATAGTTATAATGTATTTAGTATTTACCTGAGACTGAAAAGATCTTCCCGACTCAGATAATCACGATGGTCTGATCATTCACCTAGAGCCAGATACCCTGGAATGTGAAGTCAAGTGGGCCTTAGAAAGTGTCACTACGAAGAAAGATAGTGGAGGTGATGGAATTCCAATTGAGCTGTTTCAACTCTTGAAGATGATGAAGTGAAAGTGCTGCATTCAATATGCCAGCATAGATTTTTCCAAATCAAATTTGGAAAACTCAGCAGTGGCTACAGGACTGGAAAAGGTCAGTTTTCATTCCAATCCCAAAGAAAGGCAATGCCAAAAAATGCTCAAACTACAGCACAATTGCACTCATCTCACATGCTAGTAAAGTAATGCTGAAAATTCTCCAAGCCAGGCTTCAGCAATACGTGAACCGTGAACTCCCTGATGTTCAAGCTGGTTTTAGAAAAGGCAGAGGAACCACAGATCAAGTTGCCAGCATCTTCTGGATCATCAAAAAGCAAGAGAGTTCCAGAAAAACATCTACTTCTGATTTATGGACTATGCCAAAGCCTTTGACTGTGTGGATCCCAATAAACTGTGGAAAATTCTGAAAGACATGGGAATACCAGACCACCTGACCTGCCTCTTGAGAAACCTATATGCAGATCAGGAAGCAACAGCTAGAACTGGACATGGAACAACAGACTGGTTCCAAATAGGAAAAGGAGTACGTCAAGGCTGTATACTATCACTCTGTTTATTTAACTTCTATGCAGAGTACATCATGAGACATGCTGGGCTGGAGGAAACACAAGCTGGAATTAAGACTGCTGGGAGAAATATCAATAACCTCAGATATGCAGATGACACCACCCTTATGGCAGAAAGTGAAGAGGAACTAAAAAGCCTCTTGATGAAAGTGAAAGAGGAGAGTGAAAAAGTTGGCTTAAAGCTCATCATTCAGAAAATGAAGATCATGGCATCTGGTCCCATCACTTCATAGGAAATAGATGGGGAAACAGTGAAACAGGGTCACACTTTTTTTGGGGGCCCCAAAATCACTGCAGATGGTGACTGCAGCCATGAAATTGAAAGACGCTTACTCCTTGGAAGGAAAGTTATGACCAACCTGCTGCTGCTGCTAAGTTGCTTCAGTCGTGTCCAACTCTGTGCAACCCCATAGACGGCAGCCCACCAGGCTCCCCCATCCCTGAGATTCTCCAGGCAAGAACACTGGAGTGGGTTGCCATTTCCTTCTCCAATGCATGAAAAGTGAAAAGTGAAAGTGAAGTCGCTCAGTAGTGTCCTACCCTCAGTGACCCCATGGACTGCAACCCACCAGGCTCCTCCATCCATTGGATCTTCCAGGCAAGAGTGCTGGAGTGGGGTGCCATTGCCTTCTCCAATGACCAGCCTAGATAGCATAATAAGCAGAGACATTACTTTGCTAACAAAGGTCTATTTAGTCCAGGCTATGGTTTTCCAGTGGTCACGTATGGATGTGAGAGTGGGACTGTGAAGAAAGCTCAGCAGCGAAGAATTGATGCTTTTGAACTGTGGTGTTGGAGAAGACTCTTGCGAGTCCCTTGGACTGCAAGGAGATCCAACCAGTTCATCCTAAAGGAGATCAGTCCTGGGTGTTCATAATAGCCATCAACTCTTAAATGTAGTAAATACTTAAACAAGGATATGAATGCAGGTCTCTCTGTCTCCAAGCCTGCATACTATGTGATGAAGTTATACTGGTTTTAAAATAAAGCCTGAATAGGAAAATATTTGGCTGTATGACTTTGACCAAAGATAATCCCTTTTTTGAGACTCAGTTTCTTCACGTGTAAAATGTGTTCAAAATGTCTAAAAGCATTATTGTTTTCAGAATGAAACTTGAGAATGTAGCAGCGTTTGTAATAAACAGCAGTGTTTGGTGGTTCATGGCTGTTACATTAGTTAAGGTAAGGTTGGCTATTATAAGGAAGGGATCCGTCAACAGATTGACTGAAGAGCCAGGAGTTCACTTCTGTACCAAAAAAGATCTTAATGTAACTGGTTCACAGCGTTTAGCAGCTCTGCTCCTGTGGTTATTCTGGACACCTGTTTCCTTCCAAATCTTTGGTCTTTCGCTTTCTCAAGCAACAGTTCTCAAAAGTTTCTGGTCTAAGGACTCGTTTATCCTCTTAAAATATACTAAAGATCCCTGCAAACTTCTGTTTTTGTAAATACTGCTATTTAAATTTACCATTAGAAATAAAAATATTTGAATAATTTACTGACTGATTCATAACACCAAAAGTAATTCACTTTTGGGAAAATTATTTAATGAAACTAAAATTTGTAAATAGAATGGCATTTTTTATATGTTTGCCAATCTCTTTAATGTCTAGCTTAATAGATGACTAAATTGTTATGTATGCCTCTGTTTTCAATGTGTTAGGAATCTTGTTTTGATTGAAATATATGAAGAAAATCCAGATGCACACATAGGTAGTTGAAAAGAAGGGCAGGCATGTTAATTATTTATGTCTGTAAATTTTATTTTTATTAAATAGAAAACTTTAGGCTTTTATTGTTGTTATATCTTAAAATTTTGAGGTCAGTTTTTTTGAGGTATGACTTACATATTGTAAATGTCACCCTTTAAATTACAGTTTTATGAGGTTTAACAAGTGCATACAACTGTGTAACAACCACCATAATAAAAAAATTTTAACAGTTTTATCCCATCAAATCTTCCCTTTGCGCTTTTTCTTACTTAATCCCTCCCTATATGATGAGACAATCATCTATTTTTTGCGCTCTAATTTTGTGTTTTCCAGATTTTATACAACTACAAATGGGATCTTTTCAGTTTATTGAATTTTACTTCTTTCACTTAGCATAATGCATTTGATATTCACCCATGCCAGTATATCGCTAGTTTTCTTTTCTCTCAGTACTTAGTTATCCTTCAATTACATGGCTACATCACTTTGTTTACCAGGTGAACAAACATATGGATTCTTTTCAGGTCTTGGTGCTTTAAAGTTACCATAAATATTCATGTATCGCTTGCCTGTGCACTTTGGTTTTTCTTCCCATGGGGTAAATAGGAAGGAATAGGATTGTAAAGACACATGGTATATGCATGTTTACGTATATTAAAGATTTTTTCTAAAAATAAACATGATATGCACTCCCCAAAGCAGTCTTTGGGAGTTCTAGTTGTTTTGCATTATTCTCTGGAACTGAAAGGTTTTTGCTTTCATTTTTGTTTGCGTTATGTAGAAGTAATACTACTAGTAGTAATAATATACTGACAGTAATATACTAATATAATAACAGTGAAATAGCAATAAAGTTCTAGTAGAAGTAGTATTATATCATTGTATTAATATTAGCAAGACTAATGATATTGAGTATATTTTCATATGCTAATTGGACACATATTTTTTGTTTAACTATGCTCAAGTCTTTTATTTATCTTAAATACTGCAGTTTGTTTTCTTGCTTTTTGAGAATTCTTTGCACACATTAGGTATAAATTGACAGATAAGAGATTTGCAAATTTTTGGTCAGTCTATGTTTTTTTTTTTCATTTAGTAAGTCTAATTTATCATGATTTTGATTTTGAGATGAAGCACACACTGGAATCAAGATTGCAGGGAGAAATATCAATAATCTCAGATATGCAGATGACACCACCCTTATGGCAGAAAGTGAAGAGGAACTAAAGAGCCTCTTGATGAAAGTGAAAGAGGAGAGCAAAAAGTTGGTTTAAAATTCAACATTCAGAAAACTAAGATCATGGCATCCGGTCTCATCACTTCATGGCAAATAGATGGGAAACAACAGAAACAGAGACAGAATTTATTTTCTTAGGCTCCTAAATCACTGCAGATGGTGACTGCAGCCATGAAATTAAAAGACGCTTGCTCCTTAGAAGAAAAGCTATGACCAACCTACACAGCATATTAAAAAGCAGAGACACCACTTTGCCAGCAAAGGTCCGTCTAGTCAAGGCTATAGTTTTTCCCAGTAGTCATGTATAGATGTGAGAGTTGGACTATAAAGAAAGCTGAGGATCGAAGAATTGATGCTTTTGAACTGCGGTGTTGGAAAAAGAGTCTTGAGAGTCTCGTGGACTGCAGGGAGATCAAACCAGTTAATCCTAAAGGAGATTAGTCTTGAATATTCACTGGAAGGACTGATGTTGAAGCCGAAACTCCAATATTTGGCCACCTGATATTGAAGAAGAACCAACTCCTTGGAAAAGACCCTGATGCTGTGACAGACTGAAGGCAGGAGGCGAAGTGGACGACAGAGGATGAGATGGTTGGAAGGTATCACTGACTCAATGGGCATGGGTTTGAGCAAGCTCTGGGAGTTGGTGATGGACAGGGAAGCCTGACATGCTGCAGTCCATGGGGTCACAAAGAGTTGGACATGACTGAGTGACTGAACTGATGTATCTTAAATTGGAAGACTGGGATTGACATATACATATGTATATGTATACATATACACTACTGTATAAAGTAGAGCTATTGGGGCCCTAACGTAATGGTTTCACTGATGGTAAAGAAACTGCCTGCAATAGAGGAGACCTGGGTTTGATCCCTTGGTCAATAATTTGCCTGGTGAAGGGGATGGCAATGCACTCCGGTATATTTGCCTAGAGAATTCTCTGGACAGAAGAGACTGACAAGCTACAGTATATGGGTTGCAAAGAGTTGAACACAACTTCCAAATGTTCAGGCTGCATTTAAAAAGGAAGAAGAAACAGATCAAATTGTCAGCATCCATTGGATCATCAAAAAAGCAAAAGAATTCCAGAAAAACATCTACTTCTGCTTTATTGATTACACCGAAGTCTTTGTATGAATCACAACAAACTGGAAAATTCTTAAAGAGATAGGAATACCAGACCACCTTACCTGCTTCCTGGACTTCTCTGGTTGCTCAGATGGTAAACTGTCTTCCTACAGTGCAGGAGACCCAGGTTCAATCCCTGTGTTGGGAAGATCTCCTAGAGAAGGAAATGGCAATCCTCTCCAGTATTCTTGCCTGGAAAATCCCATGGACGGAGGAGCCTGGTAGGCTACCGTACATGCTGTTGCAATGACTTGGACATGACTGAGTGACTTCACTTTCTTTACCTGCTTCCTGAAAAGTCTGTATGCAGGTTAAGAAGCAACAGATGAACCAGACATGAAACAACAGGCAGGTTCCAAATTGGGAAAGGAGTACATCAAGGCTGTATATTGTCACCCTACTTATTCAACTTCTATGCAGAGAACATCATGTGAAATGCCAAGCTGGATGAAGCACGAGCTGGAATCAAGGTTGCCAGGAGAAAGATCAATAACCTCAGATATGCAGATGATATCACTCTTATGGCAGAAAGTGAAGAGGGACTAAAGAGCTTTTTGGTGAAAGTGAAAGAGGAGAGTGAAAAAGCTGGCTTAAAACTCAACATTCAAAAAACTAAGATCATGGAATGCAGTTCCATCACTTCATGGCAAATAGACTGGGAAACAATGGAAACTGACAGATTTTTCTTTTCGTGGGCTCCAAAATCACTGGAGATGATGACTGCAGCCATGAAATTAAAAGAGGCTTGCTCCTTGGAAGAAAAGCTATTACAACCCTAGACAGCATGTTAAAAAGCAGAAACAATTATTTTGCCAACAAAGGTTTGTCTTGTCATATCTATGCTGTTTTCCGGTAGTCAGAACATAAATGAAGCTGAGGGCCGAAGAATTGATGTTTTTGAACTGTAGTGTTAGAGAAGCCTTTTGAGAGCCCCTTGGACTGCAAGAAGATCAAAGCAGTCCATCCTAAAGGAAATTAGTCCTGAATATTCACTGGAAGGACTGATGCTGAAGCTGAAGGTCTAATACTATGGCCACCTGATGTGAAGAGGTGACTCATTAGAAAAGACCCTGATGCTGGGAAAGACTGAAGGCAGGAGAAGGGGATGAGAGGATGAGATGGTTAGATGGCATCACCAACTTGATGGACATGAGTTTGAGCAAGCTCCGGGAGCTGGTTGATGGACAGGAAGCCTGGTGTGCTGGAGTCTGTGAGGTTGCTAAGAGTTGGACATGACTGAGCAACTGAACTTAATTCTTTGTCTGAGACTATTATAAATAGCTGTTGTAAATGTTTAACATTATCTCTAGCCTTTACCAGTAGCAAGCTCCCAAATATGAAAACCAAAACGTCCTTGGGCATTGCTGAATATTTTCTCTCCCTGAAAGTGCAAAACAGTGCCCTGTTGAGAATAATTACTTTAGAATATTTGAAAATTAAGTGTTGTGAATCCTCCAGTTTGGCACTTTCTCAAAATTGTTTTGGCTTCTCTAAGACCTTCATATTCTCATATGCATTTTAGAGTAATCTTACTAATTTATATCAAAATATATTCTGGAATACTGATCTGGGTTATATGAAATCTATAGATCAATTAGAGAACTACTAAAATGTTAACAATATTGATTCTTCTGATTTAGTGAGAAAAGTAGGTTTCCTCATCTAGGGCTTTGGTATTTTTTTCATCAGTCTTTTGTAATTTTCAGCACATAATTCCTTAAATATTACCTAAATATTTCATGTTTCTCAGAGATGTTCTAAGTATCACCTTTCAAATTTATTTCAAGTTCTCATTGTTCACTGAGTGTGTATAAAAGTCCCTCAATTTTATGTATTGGCCTTGTAAATTGTGACCATGCTAAACTCATTGATTTTTAAAACACTTTGATACTATACCACATAATGCATTTGTTTTAGTTTTATTGAGTTATAATTGATAAGCAACAAACTGGACACATTTAATGTCTATACTGTGATGAGTTCAAACATACATCCAAGATACCATCATCACAACCAAGGTACTAAACACATCCATCATTTCTAAAATCTTCCTTGTGTTTGTGCGTGTGTGTGTTTTGGTAAGGAGAATTAAGTTGAGATCTTTCCATCTAATAATTTTTAAGTGTAAAATATCACAATTTAAAGCATAGATACTTTCTGTATATGTTGCACAGTACGTTTCTGGAAATTTTTTATCTTACATAAAAGAAACTATATCCTCTTTGAAAGGGCTTCTCTGAAGTTCAGCTGGTAAAGAATGTGCCTGCAATGCAGGAGAACCTGGTTTGATTCCTAGGTCAGGAAGCTCCCTGGAAAAGGGATAGGCTACCCACTCCAGTATTCTTGGGCTTCCGTGCTGGCTCAGATGGTAAAGAATCTTTCTGCAGTGTGGGAGACCTGGGTTGGGAAGATCCCCTGAAGAAGGAAATGGCAACTCACTCCAGTATTTTTGCCTGGAGAATCCCCATGGACAGAGCAGCCTGGCAGGCTACAGTCTGGGGGTTGCAAAGTCGTGAGCAACTACGCAAAACATGGTACTCTTTGAAAAACAATTTCCCATTTCTTCCTCCCCATAGGCTCTGGCAACCACCAGTCTCTGCTTCTAAGAAGCACTATGTTAGGTTTGTGCAAAAGTAATTGCAGTTTTGCACTGTTGAGCTTTGCTGGTTGATACTGGAATACATTCTTAAATAAATGTGGTTATATTATACCTAATTTTGATGCACATTTCCTACTTTATATTTTTGCCAAATAATTATTACTTGCTGCTTATTGTATATTTATTTTGGACTATGGCAATGATGTTAGACAGTAAGCAAAGTCCAGTGATTTTCTTATTCAATTACAAAATGGGTCATAAAGCAGCAGAGACAAACTCATCACATCAACAATGCATTTGTCCCAGGAACTGCTAATGAATGTACAGCGCAGTGGCGGTTCAAGAAGTTTTACAAAGGAGACAAGCACCTTGAAGATCAGAAGCACAGTGTCCGGCCATCAGAAGTTGACAATGACCAACTGAGACGATCACTGAAGCTGATCCTCTCACACCTACAGAAGTTGCCCAAGAATGTTAACCATTCTATGCGTGTTTGGCATTTGAAGCAAATTGGAAAGGTGAGAAAGCTTGATAAGTGGTTGCCTCATGAATTTTTTTTAAAACTGTCATTTTGAAGAGTTATCTTCTTTTATTCTATACAATGACAACAAACCATTTCTCGATTGGATTACAGTGTGTGACAAAATGTGGATTTTATACAATAACCAGCGATGACCAGCTCAGTGATTAGACCAAGAAGAAGCTCCAAAGCACTTCCCAAAGCCAAACTTGCAATAATAAATGGGTCACGGTCATTGATCTGTTGTCTGCTGCCTGTCTGATCTGCTGCAGCTTTCTGAATCCTGGCAAAACCATTACATCTGAGAAGTATGCTCAGCAAATCAAAGAAATGCATCAAAAACTGCTGTGTCTGCAGTGAGCATTGGTCAACAGAAAGGGCATCCGTGACAATGCCCGAATGCATGTTGCACAACCAATGCTTCAAAAGTAGAAACGAACTGGGCTGTGAAGTTTTGTCTCATCTGCCATATTCACCTGACTTCTCGCCAACTGACTACCATTTCTTCAAGGATCTCAACAACTTTTTGCAGGGAAAATGCTTCCACAACCAGCAAGAGGCAGAAAATGCTTTCCAAGAGTTCATCATATCCCAAAGCATGGATTTTTATGCAATAGGAATAAAATATCATTTATCATTGGCAAAAATGTGTTCATTGTAATGGTTACTATTTTGGTTAATAAAGATATATTTGAGCCTAGTTATAATGATTTAAAATTCAGGGTCCAAAACCATAATTACTTTTGCACCAACCTAGTAAGTTGAATCATATAGTATTTGTCCTTCTGTGACTATTTTATTTCACTTAGGATAATGTTTTCCTGTTGATGCAAATCGCAATTTCTTCTTCCTTTTAAGGATAAACTGATATTCCACTGTGTGCATATACCATATTCTCTTTATCCATTCACTCATCAGCACACATTGAGTTGCTTCCATATCATGGACAATTGTGAATAATGTTGCAATATACATGGAGGTGCATATGTCTCTTTGATAAGTTGATTTCATTTCCAAATATATATATATATATACACACACACACACACCCAGAAATGGGATTACTAGATCATATAGTAGCTCTATTTTTATTTTTTTGAGGAACGTCCATGTATATGTGCTTAGTCACTCAGTCGCGTCTGACTCTCTGTGGCCCCATGGACTATACAGCCTGAGAGGCTCCTCTGTTCAAGGAATTCTCAGGCAAGAATACTGGAATAGGTGGCCATTTCCTCCTCCAGGGGATATTCCAGACTCAGGGACTGAACTCACATTCCCAGCACTGGCGGGCGGTGGCCAGTGAGCCACCTGGGAAGCCCATGCCCCTCTATTTCTCAATTGTTGATTTTTTTTTTTTTAATAATCATGAAGTTGAATTTTGTGAAATGCTTTGTCTGCATCAATTTATATGACTATTTATGATAAGAGTTTCATTTGCTACCTATCATGGAGAAACTCAGCATTGTCTGTCTCTTCATTTTAGCCATTTGATAGATGTGTAGTCTTCTCTCATTGTAGTTTTATTTTGCATTCTTATAGTGGTTAAAGAAACTGACATATTTTACATATGCTTATTGGGTATTTGGATATTCTCTTGTGAAATGCCTATTCAATTATTTTTAAATTTATTTTTATTATGTTTTTATTTTTAATTTTGGCTGTGCTGGGTTTGTTACTGAGTGCAGGTTTTCTCTAGTTGAGAAGCGTGGCGACTGTTCTCTAGTTTAGGTATGCAGCCTTCTCATTGCAGTGCTCCTCTTGTTTCAGAGCACACGCTCTAAGGCGTGCAGGCTTCAGTGGGTGCAGACATGGGCACAGTAGCAGAATGCAGGTTCGGTAGTTGCGGCAGATGGGCTTAGCTCTCCCGCAATACGTGGGATCTTCCCACACCAGGGATGGAAGGGATACCCCTGCACTGCAAGTCAGATTCTTAACCACTGCACCCCCAGGGAAGACCTGTCTGTTCAAATGTTTACCCCCTTTGGTTATCCATCCTTTTTTACTGATTTGTAAAAAGTTCTTTATATATTCTAAATATGCTTCATTTGTCAGATTTATGAATTGAAAATACTTATTCCTACTCGGTAGCTTATTTTTCACTGTCTTAATCATGTACTTTAGTGAAGATAAATTATTAATCTTAATATAATCTAATTCATTAATTTTTCTTATATGGTTAAGATGTTTATGTCCTGTTTAAGAAATCTTTGCCCACAGTAAGGTTATTAAAATATGTTTTAACAAGTAACACATATTTTGTTTCCATAAATTTTGTAATGTATATTTTAAAATACATCTAAAATATTTAGAAATATAATCTATCTAGAATAGATCAATTGCATCTACTTTGTAAATTACTAAGCATAATGTTTATTACTAAGTGGTAAAAAAATTTAAATAGCTTAAAATCTTTCAGATTAAGCATTTTCCTAAATTTCATTCAAATAGTGAAGGACAGTGATGATTTTCCAAAATACAGTTTTACTCAAATCCATTGGTTTATACAGGATATGGCTATACCAGGCTTAATGGACTACTAAATTACATGAATTTTTGACATCTTATTTGCTTTCTGTCTGGTGGTAAATTAAACTCACTATTTCAGTATGAATTTTATCAGCCATAAAATATGCTACCTTTTACCCGATTCTAAGACTCAAAATCCAAACAGACATATCACTATTCTTCAAGCTATTCTGGAAATAGGTCAGTGTTTAACATGGTTGATTGAATTCAAGTGCTATTATAGACACTAATGAATTGATACTGTATAGGGTGAAATAAAAAATTCTGTTTCACTGTGGTGACTTAGAAAATAGCAAAAATAATTTAGCAAGATAATAAAATTACATAATAATAATGGCATGCTTTATATAAAAAAATTTGAAGTGATCTAAGTTGTTTTAGTGGATAAGAGCAGTGTGGTTGACTTTTTTCATTGACACTAATTTTAATTTTCAGATCTTGGTATCATTAGTATTATATTATCAAGATATATAAAACACTTGCTTCTCCTTCCCCTTTTTCTATTATAGTGGAGATTTTGAGGATAATAAAAAGTATTATAAAGGTAATTTTCTCTTATAATAAGAAAAACTTTACCCACAGCCAATGCCAAATACAGGCCTTCTCTCATTTCTACCATGGGAAACAGGAAAGGGCTCACTTCCCAAGGCATCCTTGATGTCCAAGTACTTCAGGATTTCCATATTTGATTATTTCTAAAGAATCTGTTGCCAGAAGTATTAATGCGAAGAAATACATTAGTTCATGCTTACAGTATTTACAACTTATAAAATGCCTATGCCATACACATGGTGCTAATAGTAAGCTGCCACACATTCTATTTATGGTGGAAACAATTAAAAACAAATGCAAGTAATCATTTATTAGCATTACTGACTGGGTTTATTTTTGAATCAGAGCCCATGGCTATATGTCTTGCTACCAAAACATTTCAACTCATGCCTTTGAAATGACTCTAAAGATTACAGGAGAGAAGAATGTTTGTTTCCTTACAGTGTACACCTATAAACTAAATTCAACACATTGAAAGAAACTGTCCAAAATGAGTCCCCAAACAACCCAACCTGCAAACTTAATAGTGATAAAAATACTCACATTAGCATAAACAGAACTGAAACTCAAAGATCTTCTGTACTTCATGACAGAAGGGGTTTTCCCATTAGAGATGCATGCATTTTTGCAATGAATAATGGACAAGAATACTGTCTCTTGAAATTTTAGCTTTAGGGTCTAGAGTTTGTACTTACAATACTGACTCAGGATTTTAAAACTTAGTTTTATATTATTCATGTACTGTGGCTTACCAAAACACTGTATGTGTATGTGATAATTCCAGTATACCTACTAGGATTTCCTAGTGTGATTAAAAAAAAAACCAAAAACAAATAAATAATGGAGCATATTCCATCACTCAATGCATATTCCCTTTATTATTTATGGTTTTTGAGAACTCTAAAGAAATACCGAAAATATCACAACATGTAAAATTAGGTAGCTTGCTAAGATAAATAAAATCAGCTAACATTTGAGTGAAATGAGAAACAGAAATACAGTTAACATCCTACATCAAATAAATTCTTAAAGATGTATAAAATGCTCATTTAAGAAATATTCTACTTCTCATCTCTATCTTTACTTTGAATACAAAAGAGAAGGAGTTCTTATTTACAGTCAACTTGCTTATTCACTGAAGACCATAGAAAAATAAACCAGCATTGAGTTTTTTCTTTCTTTCTTTATCCCAGCCAGAAAGAGACAGTGCTCCATTCCCAGTAAATTTGATTGGATCTACACAGTTGTATTCATTTCCAACCTCATAAGCATGTAATAAGCAATTCCTTCACATCCAGATAACTGGACTACCTGCTTATGTAATCTCTTTGCCCTTACCTAGTAACTAGAAATCACTTATCCCACCCCGTGGATTTATGTAACACTGTTAACTATTCTCCGGAGTTAATTCTTCCCTTCTTTCTTTTAATACCAGAATACTCTGCAGGAATAGAGCTGCAGAGCCCATATTTTCCATAGTGCTTTGAAACTAGTATATAAATTTTGAGCACTGAAATGTGAACCAAGTGATGGGTATCAACACTGAAGAACACTCTTTAAAAATTATTTTGAAAAAGTTCCGATTTCTCATGGTTACATGGGCTGGAACGTAAGGACGTGCTACTTGAGAGTGAGCTGCAGCATGTAAATGAGGAAACATCTGGAGCACAGAAGAAAATGAGAGAAAGGACCTCAGGTCCTGGATGAGCTTGTGGAACACGGTTGCCTGTTTGCCCTGAACCATTCTCCAGCCCTGGAATACCATAGCAGACAAACACATTTCTATCATATTGTTTTCTGAAGGGTCTCCATTACAGCATTCAGTCTGTCTGCTAAATAATATGAATAAGATATGAATAAGATAAACTAAATGCTATGAGAGATTAAGATGTGTTTACTATATTTTTGTTGCTTCTCAGATGGTTCAGTGGTAAAGAATCCTCCTGTCAATGCAGAAGATGTGGATTGGATCCCTGGGTTGGGAATATCCCCTGGAGAAGGAAACAGAAACCCAATCCAGTATTCTTGTTGAGAAATCCCAAGGACAGAGGAGCCTGAAAGGCTACAGTCCATGGGGTCGTAAAGAGTTGAACATGACTTAATGAGTAAGCAGGTAATGTAGTTCTGTTACACAATTAAACAATACACGATGCTTACGTATATGAGTGGAATTAAAACCTCTTTCTTGAGGAGACTAACGCACCATTACCTAAATGCTATGTTTTCCCAAAGATCTTCTCACATCATCTTTTAGCAGAACGCGCTAGAGAATGAAAAGCATCTACACAGCAAGGGGTAGGAGTTTTCAAGGAAACGCCCTGCTTTAACCTCTTTGTAGAACATCAAACTGTACTTGCTTATATGAATCCTGCTAATCAGAGAACAAGAGAAGAGAAGAGGACTAGAAAATCTTATATTTTCATTATACAATGAAACGACTACAGGATTATTTAGTCAGGTGACAAGAGGTCAGGCCCCAAGCCCAATGGTCACTTGCTCTGCAACAATGGGAAGATCACTTTTCCTCTAGGAGTCTATTTCCTGATCAGATGGCTATCTCACTTCCTCTACTGTGGCATGAAAAGGCACCATGCTTACAACGGATGGAAGATAACAATGAAGTCCAGGAATACTGGCTAGATGATCAAGTATATCTTTTAGCATGGATATTTCAACTGCTTAAGAGAAAATAACTTCTGGTTTTGGTCTCATAAACCCAGAAATTTGATTTTATCAATGTTTTAGAAATGGAACAACTGTATAGCAAGAAAATGCCTATTAGAATAACATTTATTGTCTACAAACTTTATGCCAAGTACTGTTCTAGACAACTCGTGGACAACATTTAATTCTCACAACAACTAAGTAAGAAAGGTTCTATAATTATTATCCTTTCATTCTTTCTTAGAGGCAATGAACTAAAGTGGCTCTTGGTTACACAGCTAGAATGTGACCAACCTAGTATCCAAACCCAAACAGGAAGGCTGGTTCCAGAGTGAAAAGTCTTAACCAATACACTCTATAGCTTTATTACAATCATGACTCAAAAAACACTGAAAACTAAAATAACACACAAATTCATGAATTTATATTGGGGAAAAAAATGTCAGGAATAATCAGCAGTTTTGCCACTCTGAAAAAGGTATTCTTTTGTTAAATCTAGGCAATCTGGGAAATTAAATCACAATGAAAACATAGTGTGGTAGGCATTACTAGCCCATGGAATTCTCCAGGCCAGGATACTGGAGTAGGTGGCCTTTCCCTTCTCCAGGGGATCTTCCCAACCCAGGGGTCGAACCCAGGTCTACCACATTGGAGGCTGAATCTTTACCAGCTGAGCCACCAGGGAAGCCAAATTTGGGAAATTAAATCACAATGAAAATAATAGTGTAGTAAGTATTATCATCTGAAGAAGCAGAGTTTCTGCCACAGATGGAGGCACTCACTCCACCCTGCTGCCAGTAGAACAGACAGCCATTCTGTCAGTATATTAACAACCGATGCTCAGTTCTAGAAACTCACTAGAAATGTTCTCATGATGTTTCTCCTCCTTTCACAGTATGATCTTGATCGTGTCAGAAGGCATCACCACCTTACGTTTGGTAACAAGACTCTTGAGAGTTCTTTGGACAGCAAGGAGATCAAACCATCAATCTTAAAAGAAATCAACTCTGAATAATAATGGGAAGGACTGATGCTGAAACTGAAGCTCCAATACTTTTTGACCACCTGATGTGAAAAGCTGACTCACTGGAAAAGACTGTGATGCTGGGAAAGACTGAGGGCAGGAGAACAGGACGACAGAGGATAAGATGGTTGGATGGCATCACTGACTCGATGGACATGGGTTTAAGCAAACTCTGGAAGATACTGGAGGACAAGGAAGCCTGGCGTGCTGCAGTCCATGGGGTGGCAAAGAGCTGGATACAACTTAGCAACAACAACAAGTGTATGTCCGATTTAATATACTACTATAGGTAGACATTAACTAGAACATACCAGGATCTTTTGATTGTGACTTCGATGTTTTGAAAGTTCCTCAACTAAGTTAACACTTTGACATGGTATCAGCGCCTCTGGCTTCAACAATTATTTGTTTATTCAAGCATGTTGCTGTTGAGCTCTGGAATTTCTCAATGTCTCTCCTACTTACTCCCTTACACTCACTAACCTCCCTAATGAGGTTGACCTGAAAACTAAGAAGCACAATACGTGTGAGAACACACATTGTCTTTGTATATCTATATTCCATTATCCTAAAATGCTATAAAAATCTTTGTTAGCAGAGCTCATGTTTTATTCTTAGTAATCACCATTTGTGCTCCTTCTTGCAATGCCATTTTCCTTCTTTTTGCTTAGGTAAGTGCTGTCTGTTCTTTAACATTCAATTCAAATATCTTTATTTCTGGGAAGCTGTATCTGATCTCTGGTCATACTTAGATGTACCTTTGGCACTATGCCCCCCTCATAATAAGGATGTTTCAAGTTCAAGAAACATAATTCCATGTCCAGGCTGCCATAGATAGTAAAGAAATTTATGAGCTCACATAAAGGTAGTTCAGTCCTCAGGGTTGGTTGAGCCAACAGTTCAATGATGCCATTAAGGATTCAGTTCAGTTTGGACTCTCTGCTCTGCAGTCTCCACTGCACCTTCGCGGAAGACCGCTATACCATTCGGGGAACGCATTTCCTAATTCATTTCCATTGGAAAGAGATCAACTTTCTATGGCTTTCTCTTTAAAGTAATAAAACTTCATTTCCGGAACCCCTTAGAAACCTCTCCTGAGATTTCTCCTAGCCTAAAGTGACTTAGGCATACACTGTCAAGAAAAAAAAATTCCTGGCAAGGGACCATGGTTGATTTAGACTAATAATCTGCAGTTGACATAGCATCCTGAGCCCACCTCAATACTACCACTTATCAGACTGAACCTAAATTGCTGATGTATTTATGGTGGCACCACACTAAACGTGAAGTTCTTCCTAGGGAGGAGGGACAGTGTCACACTCAACTTTACATTCCCTTCTGCCTAGCACATTGCCTACAACACAGTATCTACATCAATGGGACAATGAAAATTATAGATGAATAAATTTAAAAGTGTAGATAAAAAATGTCTATGAAATTTAGCTTATGTAAGGATAAACATATAAGCCAATGGAATATAATCGAGAGTCTAGATAAACACATACATCTATGGCAAATTGATTTGGGGGACCAAGACAAGGTGGTCAAAACCATTCAGTGGGGAAAACAGTATCTTTAAGAAATGGTCCTAAGACAAATGGAAAATTTCTGTACCACTTGGGGAACTCAAACTGGGGCTCTCTAATGACCTGGAGGGATGGGAAAGGGTGGGAGGTGGGAGGAAGGTACACAAGGGAAGAGACATATGTATGCTGCTGCTGCTGCTGCTGAGTCGCTTCAGTTGTGTCCGACTCTGTGCAACCCCACAGACGGCAGTCCATCAGGCTCCCCCATCCCTGGGATTCTCCAGGCAAGAACACTGGAGTGGGTTGCCATTTCCTTCTCCAATGCATGAAAGTGAAAAGTGAAAGTGAAGTCACTCAGTCATGTCCGACTCTTAGTAACCCCATAGACTGCAGCCTACCGGGTTCCTCCGTCAATGGGATTTTCCAGGCAAGAGTACTGGAGTGGGTGCCATTGCCTTCTCCAGACAGATGTATACCTATGGCTAATTCACTTTGATGTATGGCAGAAATGAAATCAATGCTATAAAGCAATTATCCTTCAATTAAAGATATAATTTAAAAGAAATAGTACTGGGACAACTGGATACCCATATGCAAAAATAAATAAGAAAAAGGAAAACATGACAAATTCCTCTCTCACAAGAAATACAAAAATGAATCAATGACCTGAATATAAGAGGTAAGACCACAGAACTCAGAAAAAAACATAGGGGTTAATCTTCTTGACCTTAGATTTGTCAGTGAGTTCTTAGCTAGGATATCAAAATCACAAACAACAGAAGAGTAAACATAAATTAGACTTCAACAAAATTTAAAACATTAGTGCATCAAGCAAGATTTGTAAGAAAGTGAATAAAAAAACAACCTATAGAATGGTACTGTTTGTAAATAAGATATCTAATAAGGGCCCAGTATCCAGAATATAGTACAACAATGGAAAGACAAACAACTCACTTAAAAAATGGGCAAAGGACTTAAACATTTCTACCAAAAAGATTCACAAATGGCTGAAAAGATGCTCAGTCATTTGGGAGGGCAAACTCAAACCACGAGATACCACTTCACACCCACTGTTGCTGCTGCTGCTGATAAGTTGCTTCACTCGTGTCTGACTCCATGCGACCCCACAGACGGAAGCCCACCAGGCTCCTCCATCCCTGGGATTCATCAGGCAAGAACACTGGAGTGGGTTGCCATTTCCTTCACACCCACTAGGATAGCTATAATTTTTAAAACGGAAAATAACAAAAAGTTGGCAAAAATGTGGAGAAATTGGAACCTTTGTACATGGCTGAAGGGGATTAAAAGGGTTCATTTTGTATTGTGGAAAACAGTTTGGTGAGTCCTCAAAGGTTAAAGATAGAACAAACATATTAACCATAAATTCCACGCCTAGGAATATACCCTCAAAGTGGAAAACTGGTACTCAAATACAAGTACAGTCATGCTCCTAAAAGCAATATTCATAGCAGCCATAAGTTGGAAACAATATGCATGTCCATCAATGGAAAAAAAAATCATCGTATACACATACAATAAGGACTGATACATGCTACAACATGAACTTTGAAAGCACTGCTAAGTGAAAGAAGCCAGACACAAAAGGCCCCGTGTGTGACTCCATTTATATGAATTATTCATAATAGGTAAATCCATAGAGCTGACTCAGACTGGTAGAGGTCAGGAATCTGACCAGTGCAGGGTTGGGGGACGAGGTATATGCTTAATGGGTACAGGGTCTTATTTTGTGCTGATGAGGAAGTTTTGAAACTAGATGGAGGGGGGTGGCTGCAAATCATTGTGAATGTTTGAAAACACACTGAATTGTTTACTTTAAAATGACTAATTTTAAGTTTTGTGAATTAATTTTTTAATTGACTTATTTATCTAATTATATTTCAATCATCAGAGCATGAAATATGGAGATTTTAAGGAGGCAAGAAACATGTTAAATGTAAGAACTGAGAAATACATATGTGCCAAGGATTTTCAAGACGGGCTAATCAAGAGCATGCCACATTTACTGATTATTTCCACATGTGGGAATGACTCTTCTTTGGGCGCTAGAAGATAGATTCCCTCTTATGTGTAAGTTCAAAATAATGTCATAAGTTGAGTTAGGAAAAACATATTATTTTTTTCTATCAATCAGTGATAAAAATCTTCCTTTGTGACATTTTCACTTATTTTGTTTCAAATTAGCCCCAATTTAGTTTGTGTACTCTGAGAAGCTGATTTGCAAGTTAATCACTAATATAAAATACAAATAAGATGAAAAGCAGATTTATTAAGAACTTAAAATACTTTAATGTGCTGCCTGTGTAAGGGAACTTAGTAAACATTTTCCAAGGGCTATCAGAAAGTCTACAGTTTTACCTAATTATTATAACAGAACAAAATATGCCAAACACGAACCAGAACATATTGAAACATTACAAAAACTAATTCATGGACAGATGCTTAAGCAATATAGAGACCAAAAATAAATTGTTTGAGCCAAATCACTGTTAACTCTAAGTATAATTACCAGGACAGCTGATGCTTCAAATAAACCTCTGCTGCTTTGTCTACTGGATAATTCATAAAATATAATTATTCCTAATCCTTCCCCAAAACAATTGCTATAGGAAAACAAACTATTTATCCTACAATTTATAGGTTATGTATTGAAAGAAAAGTGAGTGTTAGTAACACAGTCCAGCTCTTTGGGACCCCATGGACTGTAGCCTGCCAAGTTCCTCTGTCCATGGGATTCTCCGGGCAAGAGTACTGGAGTGGGTAGCCAATCCCTTCTCTAGGAGATCTTCCTGACCCAGGGATCGAACCTGGGTCCTCTGCATTTCAGGCAGATTCTTTACCACTGAGCCACTGTGTGTATGGGCTGACCAAAAGTTCATTTGGGTTTTCCATAATACATAAGCTCAAACAAATTTTCGACCAACGGAATATGTCATCTTTTTATTTCTTTTACTAAAATCAATATATTTCTTGTTCTAACATTGCACTTTTTATTTTGTGTTGGGGGTATAGTCAAATAACAGTATTGTGCTGGTTTCACGTGAACAGCAAAGGGACTCAGCCGTACATATACATTCTCCCCCAAATCCCTCTCCCATCCAGGTTGGTACAAACACTGAGCAAAGATGCATGTGCTATATAGTAGTTCTTTGCTGGCTATCCATTTTAAATATATATATTCTTAGCAAAAGTAGTATATGTGTGGATGTGTGTGTGTGTAAATGATGATTGATATATTATATATCCAATCTACTTAAGAAGGACTAATTACTATTGAGTATCTTGTTTCAGGTCAGTACCAGTCTCAGGTGGCACAGAGATATACCACACACTAGCAATTATTATTAACAAGATATTTTCCCTGCAGGGCAGGGTGGGGCAAATTTAGGAGGTGAGAGAGAAGGTGTGCAATCAGTAAAGCAAGGGTGCTTAGTCAAGGATATACTCACAGAGGGCAAGTTGGGATGCCAGAGGGATTCTGATTTAGGGACACTGAAGTTTACTCTGGAGAGAGAAGCTGTTCAATGAAAGAAAAACTATAAGCATGAAGGGTCATCCCTCATCCCCAGCATCCAGATCCTGGGTTCTCCTCATCAAACTGCTCTCAGAAGCAAGAATAATAGCAAACTCAGGGATAGCAAGTATCTTCTAGTTTCAATTGTGGTGACATAGATTGGAAAGTGCCACAATTAGTAGAATGAATGATGATTGCAAAAATGCCAGTTCAATAGGGAAAACTGGCACACACTAAATGCATATACAGTGATATTAGTTAAAGGCACACTGCACAGACGATTGCTTAAAGTAGTACCCAATTTAAACATCAGATTGTCTGACATTCCTTTCAATAAAGTCATATCTTTGTGCTGAACATACACTTCATGCTATGACAAAAGGCAAGCAACACATGAAAATCAACACAGAATAGGATATTTACACAGCACAATCAGATTCTAGGGCTTTGGAAGCCATGCAGTGTCCAGCAGACATATATATATCCCATTAGTAATTGACAGGGGTAAATCAGAATGAAATAATATATTAATCTTTTTGTTTTACTTGGTATGCATTTAAAAAATAGCTATTAAAGTCTTTAGACTATAAAAACTTGCTAAGCTGTCTGTATACAACTATTTACTAAACAAAACAGGTACTTCTTTGGCTTCAGAGCACAGAGACAGTGACAGAGACACTGAAGGTACTAGAACAGAAAAAGCTTTGGAAGCGTCTTTGGAAAATATAGCTCACATAACACAAAAGTTCCTTAACATAAATATACAAAAGAAAGAAACGACTGACAATGAAACTCAGTCAACTAAGATACAAACCAAAATAACAGAGCTGGCTGTGGGAAGAGGACCGGTGTGCTTGGTCGCTCAGTCACGACTGACTCTGGGACCCTCTGAACTGTAGCCCACCAGGCTCTACTGTCCAGGGGATTTTCCCAGGCAAGAATAGTGGAGTGGGTAACCATTCCCTTCTCCAGTAAAAGACTGGTAACATATCAAATCCATCACAATACATAAGCAATACTGCCCAACCACAAGAATTCATAGCTAGAAGGTGATCCTTACGAGCCAGCACAATAGAGAGAACACACAAATAACAAAGGATGGTCAGGGGAGATGTGAAGTTCTGATGAAAACCTTTTTATTTTCTTTTATCAAACCAGCTCATCAAATGATATAAGAGTACACAGAAGAACTATAATATAAAAAAGATCTTCATGACCCCGATAAACATGATGGTATGATCACTCACCTAGAACCAGATATCTGGGAATACGAAGTCAGGTGGGCCTTAGGAAGCATCACTGAGAACAAAGCTAGTGGAGGTGATGGAATTCCACGTGAGCTATTTCAAATCCTAAAAGATGATGCTGTGAAAGTGCTGCACTCAATAGGCCAGCAAAGTTGGAAAACTCAGCAGTGGCCACAGGACTGGAAAGGTCAGTTTTCATTCCAATCTCAAAGAAAGGCAATGCCAAAGAATGCTCAGACTACCTCACAATTGCACCCATCTCACATGCTAGTAAAGTAATGCTGAAAATTCTCCAAGCCAGGCTTCAACAGTACGTGAACCGTGAACTTCCAGATGTTCAAGCTAGATTTAGAAAAGGCAGAGGAACCAGAGAGCAAATTGCCAACATCTGGTGGATCATTGAAAAAGCAATAGAGTTCCAGAAAACATCTATTTCTGCTTTATTCACTAGGCCAAAGCCTTTGATTGTGTGTACCACAACAAACTCTAGAAAATTCTTCAAGAGATTGAAATACCAAAATACCACTCTTTTCCTGAGAAATCTGGATGAGGGTTAAGAAGCAACAGTTAGAACTGGACATGGAACAAAAGACTGGTTCCAAATAGGAAAAGGAGTACGTTAAGACCCTATATTGTCACCCTGCTTATTTAACTTATATGCAGAGTACTTCATGAGAAATGCTGGACTGGATGAAGCACAAGGTAGAATCAAGATTGCTGGGAGAAATATCAATAACCTCAGATATGCAGATGACAACACACTTATGGCAGAAAGCTACAAAGAACTAAAAAACCTCTTGATGAAAGTGAAAGAAGAGAGTGAAAAAGTTGTCTTAAACTCAAAATTCAGAAAACTAAGATCATGGCATTTGGTCCCATTACTTCATGGAAACAGTGGAAACAGTGACAGATTTTCTTTTTGTGAGCTCCAAAATCACTCCAGATAGTGACTGCAGCCTTGAAATTAAAAGATGCTTGCTCTTTGGAAGAAAAGCTATGACCAACCTAGACAGCACATTAAAAAGCAGAGACATTACTAACAAAGGTCTGTCTAGTCAAGGCTATAGTTTTTACAGTAGTCATGTATGGATGTGAGAGTTAGACTATAAAGAAAGCTGAGGGGTGAAGAATTGATGCTTTTGAACTGTGGTATTAGAGAAGACTCTTGAGAGTCCCTTGGACTACAAGGAGATCCAACCAGTCCATCCTAAAGGAAATCAGTCCTGAATATTCATTGGAGGGACTGATGCTGAAGCTGAAACTCCAATACTTCGGCCACCTGGTGCAGAGTACCGACTCATTTAAAAAGACCCTGATACTGGGGAAGATTAAAGGTGGGAGGTAGACAGAGAATGAGATGGTTGGATGGCATCACCGACTCAACAGACATGAGCTTGAGTAAACTACGGGAGTTGGTGATGGACAGGGAAGCCTGGCGTGCTGCAGTTGATGGGGTCGCAAAGAGTTGGACACGACTGAGTGACTGAACTTAACTGAATCAAAAGATTCTCTAACAGAAAGTTAAGAAATTAGATCCTGAAATCTTAACATTTTTCATACTTTCTTATTGCAACCTTAGAGGAAAATTTTAGAAATTACTATCTTTTATGGTAATAATATTTTGGGATTTCAAGAATTATTTTACTTTCAGTTAAGTTTCCATTTCTTAAAGTAAAATGAAATATAATTATTTTCATGAAAGTAACACCCATGTTTACCATGAATCTTTCTGTCTGTTTATTTTCATTCCTTTCATCCTTCATTCTTCTGTATTTATGGATGGGAAAATGGCAGGAAAGATTTTCAGAATGTTACAGGTGATGATAACTAAACAGAGATATTTGGATTCTTTCTTCTGTTAATATAAGCATTTAAGCCTATAAATTTTCTCTAAGTATTGTTTTTGCTGGCTTCCCAGGGGACTGAGTGATAAAGAATCCCCCTGCCATTGTAGGAAACTCAGGAAACACAGGAGACCCACGCTGGATCCCTGGGTCAGGAAGATTCATCCCTGGAGAAGGAAATGGCAACCCACTCCAATATTCTTGCCTGGAAAGTCCCATTGACAGAGGAGCCTGCCAGGATAAAGTCCACGGTGTCACAAAAGAGTAAGACATGACTGAGGATGCATGCATTGCTACTGCTGTATCTTATAAGTTTTTATAAGTAACATCTTCAGTATGATTCAACTACACATATTTTCTGACTTTTACATCAATTCATTCTTGGTGCCATTAGCATTTGCTTTAAAAAAATTTTCTAATTCCTGGAATTTTCAAGTTAAATTTTTAACATTAATTTCCATTTTTCTGTATTAGAGAAACACAATGAGATTTGTATGAAACTGATTATTTAAAACATTCTTGACATTTTATCAAGTTTCTCTTTATGAACAAATGCCAACAGGGCATAGAGAAGGCAATGGCATCCCACTCCAGTACTCTTGAGTGGAGAATCCCATGGATGGAGGAGCCTGGTAGGCTGCAGTCCATGGGATCTCGAAGAGTCTGACATGACTGAGCGACGTCACTTTCATGCATTGGAGAAGAAAATGGCAACCCACTCCAGTGTTCTTGCCTGGAGAATCCCAGGGACAGAGGAGCCTGGTGGGCTGCAGTCTATGGGGTCGCACAGAGTCAGACACGACTGAAGCGACTTGGCAGAAGCAGCAGCAGCCAACAGCACCAAAGCAAAACTTCCTAGGTGCTTTTTTTTCTCAATTCTCCTTTGGTTAGTGTTTTGCCTTATAACTACCATCATGTCTACTTGAGTCATTTATGCTTTTGAGAAGATTTTTAAAAATTATATAGTACTTTAAAACCCAGTGGAAAGATTGATCTGATTAACCTCTTCTGTCAATATGAGTCTCTAAATTCCAGGCCCTTATTTTTTCTATATAACAAGATGTTAATCATGGAATATCAGAACTGAAAGACAGTTTTGCAAAAACAAACAGACAAACAAACAAACAAAATTATTCTAAGCCACAAAGTATGATTAAAATAATATTAATCAAACTAATACTAAACAAAAGCTCTTTATGTCTGTGTGCATTACATGAGAAGTGATGGCATTTAATTAAATATCACACAATTTTGGGCTTCCCTGTGGCTCAGATGGTAAAGATTCTGCCTGTAATGCAGGAAACCCGGGTTTGATCCCTGGGTCAGGAAGATCTCATGGAGAAGGGAATGGTGACCCATTCCAGTGTTCTATCACACCATTTAGCTACTTAAAAATTGTTCTTTTCAAAATCAATAAAAAGTATGCTATAAATACAATAATTCTTTCATTACATAAAAGTTTCCATTAGAACATAAACACGTGAAAGATAGTAGACAGATGTTTCCTGAATATACTTAAGACATAAACTAAATCCACTGAATTATATAATTCTAAAGTACCCATTCTACTAATTTATGTTTTCTAACGTGTCTACCTCTGTTTAACTTTAAATGCTTCATTTTAATAGTATCCAACAAATGCTATATGAAATAAAATCTAAGCAACTTGACATAAATAAAATTTGTCTCCAAATAAAATGTACATATTTTATAAGTTCAAAAGCCACCTATAATAATTGTACATTAGAAATCAATTTATTTCCCCAATATTCTTATTATTTTCTTTCATTATGTTACTTACATTAATCTCCTTATTTAACAACATTATCACATGGACAATTAAACAATACCCACAGAGGTATACAAATGTCCAATCCAATCAGCTCCACCTTATTAAGTTCTTCTCTCATGATTTCACTGCATTATGCAGTAAGTATATAGTAAAAAGAAAAGGAAACAAAGTCCTTTGAAACCTACTGTGTTGTTTGGGGAGGATTTGTATTTTGAAGCTCTCCATTTGTGTATTATATCATCTATATAATCAGCTGAAGCTGAAACTCCAATACTTTGGACACATGATGCGAAGAACTGACTCATATGAAAAGACGCTGATGCTGGGAAAGATTGAAGGCAGGAGGAGAAGGGGATGACAAAGAATGAGATGGTTGAATGGTATCACCAACTCAATGGACATGAGTTTGAGTAAACTTTGGGAGTCGATGACAGACAGGGAGGCCTGGCGTGCTGCAGTCCATGGGGTTGCAAAGAGTTGGACATGACTGAGGGACTCAACTGGACTGAACTGACAAATTCAAATTTTTAAAACAAAGGTAAGTGATTACATTTGTTATTTTAATGATACTCTTCATTAACTGAAAATGTTACAATAAAAACAGTCTTTATTCTACCATTCTGAATGCTGCTTAAGTATATCATCAAAAAACAGGAAAACTCTTGATGAGGTTTTGGCTCATTATTGCTAAAGAAATAAAGCTACTAAGAGAATGTAAGTCTTTTGTAGACAGATTTTTCTAGTTCTAAACCATTTTCATAGAATTCAATTGCTTTCCTTGTTAAATTTAATCTATTAGCTAATCAAATTGGTTTTACTGCAAGTTTGCAAAGATGATACAGTGTACCAGAAAGAGCAGATGAGAGCATAGTTTCTGGAATAATGATGCCCGGGTTTGCATTCTGGTTTCTGCTTTACTATCTGCATTATGTTGGGTATTTACAAAGCCTCTACAAGCTTAGTTTATCAAACAGGGATAATAACTTTATCTACTTTACAAAAGTAAAGGGAAAAAGTGAAAAACATTGTTAAGGAGGCACTTAGCATAGAATTTAATGTAATTTTATAACTTTTGTCAATTATCTTATATCCTCCTGATTAGACTCAATATCTCATGATATCAGCATACTTATGCCCTATCACCCCACCCTGTGGATGCAACTTCTTGCAGGTTACAGAAGAGTTCCTTTCCTTGGATTTCACTGTAGTGTCAACCAATGTTCTCCCTATACACAAACTGGCTACTGCTTTGTCAGACACTCGGTGTGCTCCATATCATATCAACAGAGAGCAGTGAAACTGAAGCAGTGTTGATGCTTGTGGAGAAAGCTGGATAATTTTGGTAGAGTGAAGCCTTAATAGCCCTACTATAATTATATCTTTTTACAAAATTCATAATTTTCACCAAACTTTATTCATAGTAATTAGTGTTATTCCATTCTAATAACATTAAAATAAACACTTCAACTTAATTTTTATTTTTGAATGTATCTGTTAGTTACAAAGTATTTATATTAACAGTATAGGTACTTACATATCTGTAATTCATGTCATCCAATTAGAAATTTAAAAATAATCTCCAATAAATAACCATTTATTTATACACATTTACCATGCTGTACATAAATTACCATAATTTATGCTGTACATAAATTACCATTTATACCCAGCAAATCAGATATAGACAAAAGTTTAAAGAAAATTTGCAATTATGTCTCCTGAAATTTTGAACTATTAAGGAATTCACTACTTCCGAACAAAACTTCAAACCATACATTTTAAAAAATAAAGCTAAGAAAACTAGAAGGAAACGGCAACCCACTCCAGTACTCTTGCCTGGAAAATCCCATGGACCGAGGAGTTTGATAGGCTATAGTCCATGGGGTCGTAAAGAGTCGGACACGACTGAGCGACTTGACTTTGACTTTAAGAAAACTAAAGTGTGCAGCTTTATTTAACCTGTAGGCACTCCACTGAACTTAATCCTTTTGGGAACTTGCTGCTGCTGCTGCTGCTAAGTCGCTTCAGCCGTGTCCGACTCTGTGCGACCCCAGAGACGGCAGCCCACCAGGCTCCCCCGTCCTTGGGATTTTCTAGGCAAGAACACTGGAGTGGGCTGCCATTTCCTTCTCCAATGCATGAAAGGGAAAAGTGAAATCGCTCAGTTGTGTCTGACTCTTTGCGACCCCATGGACTGCAGCCCACCAGGCTCCTTCATCCATGGGATTCTCCAGGCAAGAGTACTGGAGTGGGGAGCCTATGTTCCCATTAAAAAAAAAAAAAAACTCTTCAAACTTCCAATAATGGTAATTATTCTATTTAAAAACAGTAAAATATATTATTGGTATGAAAGTGAAAGTCGCTCAGTGATGTTCAACTTTTGCAACCCCATGGACTATAGGGTCCATGGAATTCTCCAGGCTATAATACTGGAGTAGGTAGACTTTCCTTTTCCAAGGGATCTTTCCAATGCACTTTTACCTCATGGATTTTTATTAATAAAAAGTCTAGTTATTATCTATATAATACAATTGAAATAGCTGAAAATATGAATGTCTATTTTTGGTAATAATTTTGAATTGTCACATATGTGAGCTACTATGATACATGGCTATAAAATTTTGTTTAAAAGTATCTGCATAAGTATGCAATGTTCATGATCCTCGGTTTTTGACTTATGGGGAATTTTCCAAACAAAACTTCTGACACAGAACTCAAGGGTTCAGATATAGTTTTCAAATTAACTCTTGGTATAAATTTATTGATCTTGAGGATTTTTGAAATCCAGAGTTCAGGTTTTCAAGTTATACATTTTTCTCTTCTAGATGCTTTATAGAGGCATCTTATAAACACTTTGTAGAAGAGTGGTTATAAGGAATTAATTGATGCATATGACATTGCTAATAATATAGAGTTTACAATTTTACAGAGCCTATTTTGAGTAATATTGTTGGATAGCATAACTTTGAGCGAAAATTGTGTCCCTAAAAGTCTGAAGTGCTATGGGGAAATTAAAGACCAAATATCACAGACAGGTAGATTGCACCTAGAAAGACAGCTGCTATTAATCCAATAGCATGTGTTCCTGTATGCTAAGTCTCTTAAGTCATGTCTAACCCTTTATGACCCTATGGCCCATAGCCTGCCAGGCTCCTCTGTCCATGGAGTTCTTCAGGCGAGAATACTGGAGTGGGTTGCCATGCTCTCCTCCAGGGGGTCTTCCCGACCAGGGATTGAACCTGCATCTCTTACATCTCCTGCACTGGCAGACGGGTTCTTTACCACTAGCACCATCTGGGAAGCCCTAATAGAGTGTGTTGGGTCTCATTAAATCAATAAAATGAAATTATCCTCCCATGCCAACACTTGTAATCAACAAGTATTTGGTGAAATAATATCAACTATAGTGAATGAAAATCTTCAAAGAGTGGTATTTCTTATCTGTGTAAATACTTCTCTCGAAATGACTGTATGGAAATATGGAGGAAAAGTAGGGTTGGTAATGAGCCACTGAGGTTTTGTGAGCAATGAGGTGACATTACTTAGAGTGATAATTTAGAAAAATTAATACAGAAGCAACTATGGAACAACAGACGGGTTCCAAATAGGAAAAGGAGTAGATCAAGGCTGTATATTGTGATCCTGCTTATTTAACTTCTATGCAGAGTACATCATGAGAAACGCTGGGCTGGAGGAAGCACAAGATGGAATCAAGATTGCCGGGAGAAATATCAGTAACCTCAGATATGCAGATGACACTACCCTTATGGCAGAAAGTGAAGAGGGACTAAAAAGCTTCTTGACAAAAGTGAAAGAGGAGAGTAGAAAAGTTGGCTTAAAGCTCAGCATTCAGAAAATGAAGATCATGGCATCTGGTCCCATCACTTCATGGGAAATAGATAGGGAAACAGTGGAAACAGTGTCAGATTTTATTTTGGGGGGGCTTCAAAATCACTGCAGATGGTGGCTGCAGCCATGAAATTAAAAGATGCTTACTCCTTGGAAGGAAAGTTTTTAATAGGCTGTTAAAAAGCAGAGACATGACTTTGCATATTCAAAAGCAGAGACATTACTTTGCCAACAAAGGTCCATCTAGTCAAGGCTATGGTTTTTCCAGTGGTCACGTATGGATGTGAAAATTGGACTGTGAAGAAAGCTGAGAGCTAAAGAACTGATGCTTTTGAACTGTGGTGTTGGAGAAGACTCTTGAGAGTCCCTTGAACTGCAAGGAGACCCAACCAGTCCATGCTAAAGGAAATTAATCCTGAATATTCATTGGAAGAACTGATACTGAAGCTGAAACTCCAATACTTTGGCCACCTGATGCGAAGAACTGACTCATTGGAAAAGACCCTGATTCTGGGAAAGATTAAAGGCGGGAGGAGCAGGGGTCGACAGAGGATGAGATAGTTGGATGGTATCACCGACACCATGTAGATGAGTTTGAGTAGGCTCCAGGAGTTGGTGATGGACAGGGAAGCCTGGCATGCTGCCCATGGGGTCTCAAAGAGTTGGACATGAATGTGCAACTGAACTGAACTTTTTTTCTATGAAAACACAATGTTATATTTATGCCAGTACTATGCAATCTTCAAATTCTCAATAAATATAAACAAATACAAATGGAACAGAAGTAAAGGTACTGGATTTGAGGCCAAAAGCCTAGCTTTAAGTTCAAGCTGTTTGATCTTAGGGTATTAACATACTTGAGTTCAATATCCTCACCTGTAAAATGGGGATAACATTTTCTGAAATACCTACCAAAGAATTCTTATCAGAATGAAAATAAATATTGCATATGAAAACAAGTTGTAAACTTCAAAATATTATATGAATGAGAGATGATTACTGAACAAGTAGAATTAATGGCTGGCTATCATATAATAATAACTATTTTACAAAACACTTTCCCTATTCACTGAAGTCGCAAACAGAAAGAAAATGTAAATGGATTAGAGAAATCTACAATCCTGTTATATTTCATAACAACAAAAAGAAATTCAAAATGTGGTTCTATATATTTTAAAAAATAGAGAAATCATAGTTGATTCTTTAAAATAAAATTAAAGGTTGAAAATGACAGGTTCTTTCAACTGCAATATATATTTGCCTTAAAATTTAGCTTAGCAAGTACCTAACAAACTTAAGGAAATAGTTTAAGATAAACAAATTGCTGAAAAAATACAGATGAATCTCATTATTTTGACCTTGAGTAAGAAGTTATTGGGAAATATCATCCTGCATTAATACATTTAGCAGTGCAGGAAGACAATGTCCCTCACACTTTATCACGCATCACTGAACTGTAACAAATGCTGACAGAGAGCATATCTCTAAACATTATGACACCATCTTAGTGACAGCTAAAGAAGAAACCTGAGTACAATCATTGTTTCACATTTACTACCACAGGCCTAGCTTGAAAATATAAAAATAAACTGATTTAAAGCATTTGGATAAACATCTTTAATTCTGACATTCTGGGGGAAATGGGTGCATTTGTTTAGTCTGTTACCACCATGAATTTATCTTCAGGTCTTATGTATAATACTATCACAGATACATTTATTTTAAAAAGAGGATTCAATAACCTTGCTCCATTACAAAGTAATTCATGACAAAGGTCTTTTGCAATAGCAATAATATTTGCATAATAACTGCAAGCACAGGAAAAAAACCTGAAATGCTACCATCATATTCCAGGAGTTTTCTTCTTCATAAATTAAATTTTCACAAAAAGCACTTGGAAAAGTCAATATTTTATTTATTTGTTACTTAAACATTAATTTTTAATGGAATATAACATTCTTTTGTTGTGTCTTGAAAATGAAATGTAGATAAGAACAATTCTTAATGAATTTTTTGATTGAAAATATTGAGCAGGAAGGGATATATTTTCCATGTGGAACTAAATTAAGCATACAGTTCTCATTAACAGTTTTGGCAGCTGTGCATTTAATTCTATGAGTGCCATGCTGAATATGCACATTCCAAAATCAAATATGCACATTCCAAAATCAAATATGCAAAGCCTAATCTGTATAACTGCTATCTGAACTTTTGCCTCTCAATTAAATGGTCTGTGTGAAAAATATTTTTGAAAAACAACATTGTACATTTGCAAAATGACAATCCAAGTCATCTCTAATACATCTTAATTTATTCCAGAACAATCAATGTCAGGGAATGGATCTTGGACTTTTAACACATGATGATATGATATACTCATCAAAATAATCTACTTTTATTTTTTCCCTACCATTTTTTTCAAACCATTATGTATGTTATTACTTGATAGCATGGTAAGGACCATGACCCTCAAATTCTTATTTAGAAAGACTAAGTTTTCTACAACTTAAGTCTGTAGAAACTAAGATGAAAATAATTCAGAAATAATAAAATGTAAAGGAATTAAATACTTGGATGAATGAGATCCATTGATATTTTGCCTATGGATTTCTCTATAACATACTGAAAGACATTGCTCTACTGTAAAAGATGTTTGAAACATGAAGATGAGAATAAATGTATTTAATCTATGAAAAGCATAAAGGTGTTTCATTAAAATATTCTCTCTTCATATATACATATACATACAGATACCCTTAAATATGTATGCCTGCTAAGTATAGCTACTGGACGTTCTCTTATTTGCAATTATGTTTGCACATTCCTCTAGAGGTACGTTTAATCCATCATCAGGATTTAGCATATTATTTGCAATAAGCAAGGCAAATTACCGCCTTCAAATGAAGGAAACTAGCAATCCTGCTGTACTTCCAGCAATCAGAGTTATTTCTCCTGGTGAACACAATAAGAGCAACATCGAATGTAGAAAAACTCTGCTATCCAAAGCATTACAAAGAAATAATTATCATAAATGAACTAATACCAAGAAAGTAAACATTAGCGAGTCTTTCTGCACAGAGGCCACAATTTAAGAGAAAAATCTTTGATAATATGTATTTTAGATACCAATTTTAGAAACCTAATTGGAAATACATTTTTTAAATTAAAAAGCAAATTAAGATGCCCACATCTGGCTATATGATTGAGTTACAGAGATTAGATTTATCCTCCTGTCAGAAACAATTAGAAAAGTGGACAGAGTGTAGAACTGCTTCTAGGTATTTGACAACAGATCCAACATAGAACCCCCCTCCCCAAAATTACATATTATGCCCAGATGAACAAAGACTGCCGGGAGCCAGCATGAGGAATCCCACCTGTGACAAGGTGATGTGGCAGGGCTTGATGGGCAAGGCGAATCAGGCCTCAAGGTTTCCCCCTGGTATTTCCTGAGCATGTACCCCCAAAACCAGACTCTGTCTGCTTTACTGCATTATGCTTTCCACCTACTCTTCTGACATTGACAAGGGCCTGTCCCCCCACCACCTTTTTCTGGAAAAAGTTAATTTAGAGCTTTTAGATAATAAATCTCCTGGGCATAGTAAGAGTGTTTCAAGCCAAAAACCCCTCTGATGGCTTTCTAGCCTGCCTGCCAGACTCGTACAGCTGCGCATGTGATTGCGGCCTCCCGATCTCGAGAAGCACAGGAAGCTTAAAACATCCTAGGAATGCAGGGGCTTCTGAGGAGTCAAAACCATTAGAACAGAACTGATTAAGGGTTTCATTTGTTGAGACAATACTAGCTGCCAAATTTTCATATCTTTTATTTGTAGATATAGTTGGTACATAGAAAAAAATAGGTGGTAGATCTGGTATTAGCAACATTAGATCTTTGAGTTAAGTACTTTCTTTGTTATAACCCACTGCACCTTTGCTCTACAGGAATGTAACTTTATTTAGTACTTTGAGAATGATGCAGAGTAAAGAAAAAACACTTCTAGGGAAAAAGAGTTTTCTGGTTGATGGACATTTATCCATCCCATATGGAGCAGGGAGGCTCACCACGTCTACTTACTTGCCCTGGCTTCTAAGATACACAGTGAAAGGGAGCTTAAGGCGGGGAACCTTTGATATTGAAGTGGGCGCCGGTGGCCTAACGTAGATGGTGCAAACCTCTTGTCTCGAGGTTTTATTGTTTTTTCCCATAAACCAAGTTATTCAGATTCTTTTTCTCCACTAATATTTCCGACTACACTATCCGTTTCTAATCTCTCTCTACATCTCTAAATAAATAAGTTTTTTCCTAAGATGCCAACTCCGTCCCCGCTTCGAATTCCCTGGATCCACTGGGGCTGGACTCCAGCAAAAGACTACAGTAGACTTAATCTTCTTCACCAGAGGCTGTGCAATTTCAGCCCTTTAAAAACATCTTTCCTTTCTCCTCCCTGCATAGTCAAACCATATTCCAAAATTAGCCTGAACTGATCACAAACATAAAAGCTGAAACCATAAACTAGAAAAAAAAAGAAGATACATTTTTGTGACTTTTTAATAAACAAGATATTCTTAAAAGTTCACACAAAAAGTAGAAGTAATAAAAGACAAAAATTATGAAATTCATCAAAATTAAAAACTGTACATATTTGAAAGACACTAGGAAAATAAAAAAGCAAGCTTTTAGGTTTGGAAGAAATGACATGCATTGCATAAAGGAAATAGATGGGGAAACAGTGGAAACAGTGTCAGACTTTATTTTTTGGGCTCCAGAATCACTGCAGATGGTGACTGCAGCCATGAAATTAAAAGACACTTACTTCTTGGAAGAGAAGTTATGACCAACCCAGATAGCATATTGAAAAGCAGAGATATTACTTTGCCAACAAAGGTCATCTAGTCAAGGCTGTGGTTTTTCCAGTGGTCATGTATGGATTTGAGAGTTGGACTGTGAAGAAAGCTGAGTGCCGAAGAATTGATGCTTTTGAACTTCGGTGTTGGAGAAGATTCTTGAGAGTCCCTTGGACTGCAAGGAGATCCAACCAGTCCATTCTGAAGGAGATCAACCCTGGGATTTCTTTGGAAGGAATGATGCTAAAGCTGAAACTCCAGTACTTTGGCCACCTCATGCGAAGAGCTGACTCACTGGAAAAGATTCTGATGCTGGGAGGGATTGGGGGCAGGAGGAGAAGGGGATGACCGAGGATGAGATGGCTGGATGGCATCACGGACTCGATGGATGTGAGTTTGAGTGAATTCCCGGTGTTGGTGATGGACAGGGAGGCCTTGTGTGCTGCGATTCATGGGTTGCAGAGAGTTGGACATGACTGAGTGACTGAACCGAACTGAACTGAACTGAATACAGACTTGCCCAGGATATATTAAGAACTCTTCCATCTCAATAAGATTAAAAAATAATATAATGGGATTAAAGACATACTTAGCCAAAAAGATATACAATTGGTAAATAGACACATGAAAAGATCTTCAATATCATTAGCAATAAAAATGAAAATTTAAACCACTATAAAACCACTCGAATGACTAAAATTATAATGACTGACAGTACTACATGTGCAACAGCTAGAATTCTCATATATTGTTGGTGGAACATAAAACTGTTCAACCATTTTGAGAGTTTGACATTTTCTGATAAAGTTAAAATGCACTTTTAGAGTAATATCCAAATATTTTACTTCTCAGCATTTACACAAGAGAAGCAAAAGCAAATGTCCACTGAAAAAAATTGTAAACAAATATTTGCAACAGCTTTGAAAAACAACTGAGCAATAGAAATTATTTTTTTTCCTTTCAGTCATGTTTATTTTATTTTTTTAATACTTTATTCTACATTACAATACTGTATTTGTTTTGCCATACATTGACATGAATCAGCCACAGGTGTCCACGATCTCCCAATGCCAAAGCCCCCTCCCACCTCCCACCCTACATCCTCTCCCTGAATCATCCCGTGCACCAGCCCCATGCGTCCTGCATCCTGTATTGAACATAGACTGGCGCTTCATTCTTACAAGATAGAAATTATTGAACTGGTTCTTGTTCCAGTTGCCAAAGCTCTGTCCAACTCTTTGCCACCCCATGGGCTGTAGCAAGCCAGGCTTCCCTATCTTTCACTATCTCCCAGAGTTTGCTCAAACTTACTTCCATTGAGTCAGTGAGGCCATCCAACCATTTCATCCTTTGTCTACCCCTTCTCCTTTTACGTTCAATCTTTCCTATCATCAGGGTCTTTTCCAGTGAGTTGGCTCTTCGTATCAGGTGGCCAAAGGACAAGAGCTTCAGCTTCAGCATCAGTCCTTCCAATGAATATTCAGGGTTAATTTCCTTTAGGACTGACTAGTTTGATCTCCTTGTGTCCAAGGGACTTTCATGAGTCTTTTCTAGCACCACAGTTCAAAAGCATCAGTTCTTCAGTGTTCAGTCTTCCTTATGATCCAATGCTCACATCAAAAGAAGGCTAATCACCAAAGAAATGAATTGCTGTCAGACACAAAAATACCTATATATCTCAAGACTATTATGCTGGGTGATAGAAGCCCTATATACAGTATATGTATTTATTGAAACTCTAGGAAAGAGAAATAAAATCTATAGTGATAGAAAGCACTTCATGGGCTACCCTGGTGACTCAGTGGTAAAGAATCCACCTGTTAAAACAGGAGACATGGGTTAGATCCCAGGTTCGGGAAGATTCCACGTGCTGCAGGGCAACTAAGCCATTGTGGCACAACTAATAGCTTGTGCTCCATAGCCCAGAAACTGCAACTTCTGAGCCCACGTGTCACAGATACTGAAGCCTGAGCACGCTATAGTCTGTGCTCCACAACAAGGGAAGCCACCACAGTGAGCAGCCCAAGGGCTGCAACTAGAGAGTAGCCCTTTCTTACTGCAACTAAAGAAAAACCCAGGCAGCAACTAACACCCAGTACAGTCAAAAATAAATAAATTTTAAAAATAAAGAAAGCACATCAATGGTGCTTTAGAGTGGAGATGGAAATGGGGAGTGACTATGAAGAGGCACAAGGGAATCTTTGGAGGTTATGAAAATAAATATTATTTATCTTCACAGTAGTGGTAGATAAATGACTGCATACTTCTCTCAAAATTCATTAAAGTATACAGCTAAAATGGTGCTCTTTATTGTATATAAATTTATTGTATATAAATTTCACTTTAATTAAATTTATTTTTTAAAATTAGCAAATTGATACAGAGCAATAGTAGTGTGAATTAGAGATTCCGGGAAGCTCTACAGAACACATCTGGGTGTCTACTAACATTTTAACATGAACACTAGGATGTCATTTGCCTTTCACACTGTGTGGACATTTACACAGACAGTGCAAGAGCAAAACTGCTGGTACTTTAGCACAAATCAGAGTGTCTCCAGCCTCCCAGTCATCGTGGAATTTCACTGCCAAGCTCTTGTAGAACAATGACAAAAATAAACAAAAAACAAATTCACTTAAACTTTTCCTTGATAAATCAGTAGAAATTACTGATTAAAAAAAATTGCAACTCTTGAGTGCATAAAATGGGAAGGACACACAGCATTTCTGCTGCATAATGAAAGGTGTCTCAGAAATGCACTTGTGTGATTGCGTTGCCACTGATCCAGCTGCCTGTTTTGTGGAGCACTATTTAACCTTGAGGGGTTTCCCAGGTGGCCCGAGTGCTAAAGAACCTGCCTGCCATTGCAGGAGACACAAGAGATGCTTGAGTTGATCCTTGAGTTGGGAAGATCCCCTGGAGGATGGCATGACAACCCACTTCAAAGTATTCTTGGCTGGAGAATTCCTATGGACAGAGGAGCCTGGAAGGCTATAGTCCAGGGGATCACAAGAGTTGGACACGACTGAAGAGAAATGGTATGCATTTCTCCTTGAAGAATGACTTACAGACAAAGCTACTAAGACTGGGTATTTTGCAGACATTTTCTCAAACATTAACAAAGGAAAATAACCAACAGTGTTGTCAGCAATGATAAAATAGGAGACTTAAGGAAAAAAAATATTATTCCCAATACTTTGTATTATAGTATTATAGTATTCCCAATACTTAGACTATTTTTATTCTTTGATGGTAATATACTTTGATACTATAATATGAAATAGGGCAATATTTAGAAGACCTGAATTATTCAATGAATCAGTATTCTCCAAGTGACCAGTGCATGATGCTATACAATCACGCATGGGTACAGAAATTATACTGCTATATTTTCAGATTACATATTGAAACTAACTTTTAGAAATTATCATGTGTCAGGTTTAGATGAAGTATCAAAACGAATATCCTCATTATCTGAAAAAACTTTGAAAACACTCCTTTTTTTCCCCAACTACCTGTCTGTGTGGTCAGATGGTCTTGCTGTACTTTCCAATAAACATATATCAGGCACTATTCACTCTTAGGTAATTGGTCATTTTGAATTAAGTCTATCGCTCCTATGTCTTGCAATTTTTAACAGAAGCTGAAAATCTGAATTTTAATGTGAAGTATTTTATTTTTTAAAATTCTGTTTAGACTAAAAGAAATGTTGGTAGGCTTCATGAAATGTATATACCACTAGGCAACACATTCAGTTATATGACTATACTTCTCGCTACTATAAAAACTGTACAAAAATGTTGAGGATATCTTTGCTTAAAGAGTCTGATCAATGAATTGTTTCAGAGTATGTTTTCAAAATATTATCCAATGCTTTATAATAAAAATTTTAACATAATTAAAACATATTCATATATAATTACAATTTTAATTCACATAGTAGGCAAGTATTTAGTAAAACTAAAATTTTTTTAATTTTATCATAAAATAGTGAATAACAGAAAGATATTATTCTACTTTGCATTCATGTCCTCTTATTTTTCAACCACTCCAAGAGAAAGCTAGAATAGCAATGGTTTTATACACAAAATAGACTATAGAATTTTCAATAATTATAACCAGATTACTATTTTATTTATTTATTATTATATTAGATCTGATAGAGTGCCTGATGAACTATGGATGTAAGCTTGTGACACTGTACAGGAGACAGGAATGAAGACCATCCCAAGAAAAAGAAATGCAAAAAAGCAAAATAGTTGCCTGAGGAGGCCTTATAAATAACTGTGAAAAGAAGGGAAGTGAAAAGCAAAGGAGAGGAAAGATATACCCATTTGAATGCACAGTTCCAAAGAATGGCAAGGAGAGCTAAGAAAGCCTTCCTCAGTGATCAGTGCAAAGAAATAGAGGAAAACAACAGAATGGGAAAAACTAGAGATCTCTTCAAGAAAATTAGAGATACTAAGGGAACATTTCTTGCAAAGATGGGCTCGATAAAGGACAGAAATGGTATGGACCTATCAGAAGCAGAAGGTGTTAAAAAGAGGTGGCAGGAATACACAGAACTGCACAAAAAGATCTTCACGACCAAGATAATCACGATGGTCTGATCACTCACCTAGAGCCAGACATCCTGGAATGTGAAGTTAAGTGGGCCTTAGAAAGCATCACTACGAACAAAGCTAGTGGAGGAGATGGAATTCCAGTTGAGCTGTTTCAAATCCTGAAAGACGATGCTGTGAAAGAGCTGCACTCAATATGCCAGCAAATTTGGAAAACTCAGCAGTGGCCACAGGACTGGAAAAGGTCAGTTTTCATTCCAATCCAAAAGAAAGGTAATGCCAAAGAATGCTCAAACTACTGCACAATTGCACTCATCTCACATGCTAGTAAAGTAATGCTCAAAATTCTCCAAGCCAGGCTTCAGCAATAGGTGAACTGTGAACTTCAAGATGTTCAAGCTGGTTTTAGAAAAGGCAGAGGAACCAGAGATAAAATTGCTAACATCCGCTGGACCACTGAAAAAGCAAGAGAGTTCCAGAAAAACATCTATTTCTGCTTTAGTGATTATGCCAAAGCCTTTGACTATGGGATCATAATAAACTGTGGAAAATTCTCAAAGAGATGGGAATATCAGACCACCTGACCTGCTTCTTGAGAAACCTATATGCAGGTCAGGAAGCAACAGTTAGAACTGGACATGGAACAACAGACTGGTTCCAAATAGGAAAAGGAGTACGTCAAGGCTGTGTATTGTCACCCTGCTTATTTAACTTCTATGCAGAGTACATCATGAGACACACTGGGCTGGAAGAAGTACAAGCTGGAATCAAGATTGCCAGGAGAAATATCAATAATCTCAGATAGTGAAGAGGAACTAAAAAGCCTCTTGATGAAAGTGAAAGAGGAGAGTGAAAAAGTTGGCTTAAAGCTCAACATTCAGAAAACGAAGATCATGGCATCCAGTCCCATCACTTCATGGGAAATAGATCAGGAAACAGTGGAAACAGTGTCAGACTTTATTTTTCTGGGCTCCAAAATCACTGCAGATGGTGACCAGCCATGAAATTAAAAGATGCTTACTCCTTGGAAGGAAAGTTATGACCAACTTAGACAGCATATTAGAAAGCAGAGACTTTAGTTTGTCAACAAAGGTCCGTCTAGTCAATGCTATGGTTTTTCAAGTGGTCTTGTATGTATGTGAGAGTTGGACTATAAGGAAAGCTGAGCACCAGTGAATTGATGCTTTTGAATTGTGGTGTTGGAGAAGACTCTTGAGAGTCCCTTGGACTGCAAGGAGATCCAACCAGTCCATCCTAAAGGAGATCAGTCTTGGGTGTACATTGGAAGGACTGATGCTGAAGCTGAGACTCCAATACTTTGGCCACCTGATGCGAAGAGCTGACTCATTTGAAAAGACTGTGATGCTGGGAAAGACTGAGGGCAGGAGGAGACACGGACAACAGAGGATGAGATGGTTGGATGGCATCACCGATTCGATGGACATGGGTTTGGGTGGACTCCGGGAGTTGGTGATAGATAGGGGAGGCCTGGCCCGCTACGGTTCATGGGGTCTCAAAGAGTCGGACACAACTGAGTGACTGAACTGAACTGAACTGAGATTACTATTTTAAGTAGTTTTGAGATTTATTTTTGAAAGTATTTGTGTTTTAGAACTTGTACGATTCAGTAGCTGAAATGATGAGCCTCAAATCATTTTGGTAAAACAATGAAAATAAAAATTAATTTTGTCTTTTCCATTGAAAAAAAAATCTTCCAGCAAACACAGGGAAAATGCTGTCTTATTGTTATCTTATTGTTGTCTTATTGTCTATCTTTTGAGGTAAATGCAATCAAAATACTAAAGATAAATTTATTTAGGGCTAAAATATGAGATGTCAGTTATAATACCAAAAGAAATTAACATTACAGTGAAAGGTATTTTTTTCAAGCTTGTTGTTCTTGTTTTGTTAACTAACTCAATAAATAAGAAATAAATGTAATGCAAGTTAGTTATGGTATGCAACTTGTAAGTTTAACCTGATTTCAAGATAACAATATGTGGTTTTTATGACAAAGAAATGTTGATCTCAAAGATATATAAGCAACTTATGCAGCTCAACTCCAGAAAAATAAACGAGCCAATCAAAAAAATGGGCCAAAGAACTAAATAGGCATTTCTCCAAAGAAGACATACGGATGGCTAACAAACACATGAAAAGATGTTCAACATCACTCATTATCAGAGAAATGCAAATCAAGACCACAATGAGGTACCATTTCACACCAGTCAGAATGGCTGCGATCCAAAAGTCTACAAGCAATAAATGCTGGAGAGGAAGTGGAGAAAAGGGAACCCTCTTACACTGCTGGTGGGAATGCAAACTAGTACAGCCATTATGGAAAACAGTGTGGAGATTCCTTAAAAAACTGCAAATAGAACTGCCTTATGACCCAGCAATCCCACTGCTGGGCATACACACCGAGGAAACCAGAATTGAAAGAGACACATGTACCCCAATGTTCATTGCAGCGCTGTTTATAATAGCCAGGACATGGAAGCAACCTAGATGTCCATCAGCAGATGAATGGATAAGAAAGCTGTGGTACATATACACTATGGAATACTACTCAGCCCTTAAAAAGAATAAATTTGACTCAGTTCTAATGAGATGGATGAAATTGGAACCGATTATACAGAGTGAAGTAAGCCAGAAAGAAAAACACCAATACAGTATACTGACACATATATATGGAATTTAGAAGACAGTAATGATGACCCTATATGTGAGACAACAAAGAGACACAGAGGTATAGAGTGGACTTTTGGACTCTGAGGGAGAGGGAAAGGGTGGGATGGTTTGGGAGAATGGCAATGAAACATGTATATTTTCCTGTAAGAAACGAAGCGCCAATCTATGTTCAATGTAGGATGCAGGATGCATGGGGCTGATGCACAGGATGATTCAAGTAGAGGATGTGGGGTGGGAGGTGGGAGGGGCTTTGGCATTGGGAGATCGTGTTCACCTGTGGCTGATTCGTGTCAATGTATGGCAAAACAAATACAGTATTGTAATTTAAAAAATAAATAAATAAATAAATTTAAAAAAATAAAATAAAATAAAAAAAGAAATGTTGATCTCAGATGTATTTTTAATATTACATATTAAGAATATGATATTTAAACTAACTGTAAAAATAAATGGATTAATCATTTCAAACTAATTTAAAGTTTGACAAAGTGAATTTTTGCATAAATATTACTTCCTATTGACTATCATGTAAACATCAACACATATGGAATCACAGGTATGCAGTATTATCCTGGCACTTTTCCCCAGTTCATATAAATCTGTACACTCGCTTAACATGAATGTTTCTTCTACTCCTTTTATTAGCCCATTTTCTCTACTATAAAATGTTAGGAAAAAAGCATAAAGACCTTCGATCTGTAACTCCTTTTATTTATGAATGTCTCTGTGTTTACCATGAGTTGAAAATAGTATTTGAACATATATTTAAATGATAGCCTATGCCTATTAACTCAAATGAGAAGAACAGGTAATTTGTGTGACTCATTTCCAATTACAAGCACAACAAACTGTTAACACCATTCCAAACAGTACTTTTCTATTTACAAGATCACAGAGAGAAAGACAAGTGAAGGAGAACCTGAAGACAGTGCTGTCTATAGAAGCCTGCTGGAGTATTCATGATCACTACCGACAGATGAAACTGACGGACTAGTGAAATTCTCACCTCATTCAAGTAGCTTCACAATAAATAGGCTGACCTTTCGATTTCAAATTCTAATTATCAGTCCTTAATGCTTCATTATAATTAAATCTAACCTTTCAAATTGAGAGCAAATTGTAACATTTTGAGTTAATAATAAAACAATTCATAAAATGCTGAGTCACAAGTATAAAAATGTCAACAGCCATATTGCTATTTTTAAGGTAGAAATTGCTAGGCAATCGGTATAAAACTCTGAGACCTAGATCTTGTTTTCAATACACATCCATTGGCCTAAAGTTAATTCCTTGGTCTGATAAATTATCACACTCAGATCCAGGGAAGGGCAGTGATTAACTTCTATTCCATATGCCTGAGGGAAAAACAACTGGTGATCATTAATCTTTAGCTCATACATCTGGTCCACTGTAAACTGGCCAGGGAGCATGAAAAAGGGTGATGACTTAATCTGAGGATCAAGAGAAGCCATAAAGATGTTATGTTAAGCATCTTGATCTTTAAATGATTAAAAATCATGCATTTTAAGGACAGGAGACAACCAAAAATGTAGATATTCAGGCTATTAAAACTGCTGTCCCACCTTTGGGGGACTGTTTAACCCCTCTCAGAGTCTATGCTGAGAGCTTTGTACTTTCCTTCTCTTTAATAAATCCTATTTGCTTGCCTGTGTGTTTGTGAAATTCATTCTTCAGCTCTGTGAACAAGAACTCAGATTCCCATTTCATTTTCATGTCTAAAAGATTCAAATGCATCATATATTGTAACAGTTGAATCTAGAGAAAAATAAAAGATTAACTCTGCCCACTAAATAAAATGAGTGGGAATATATGTTCAAAGAAAAAAATTTTTTTACATAAACATAGAGCTCTTCCAAAAAAAAATAAAGCTCTTCACTCTTTCTAAGTAATTTTCTTAACATATTAACCAAATAATAAGTTAAATCTAAAAATGAATAAAGTACCAAGTAAAAGGTGGTACAGCAGTTTTTAATAGCTATTTTTACTAGATAAAATATAACATTACAAATTTCATGGTGGTCTCTATTTAAACAAAGTAAAAACATTTCATTTATGCTTGAGATTTTCCATTTGGAAATGGATGATATCAGATAGATTTTATGGGTTTCTTGTATTCGACCTCTTATATAAAAAAAAAAATAAGAAGTGAAGGAAGGAAGGAAGGAAGGGGAATGAATTTTTTTTTCAAATGCCCAAAGTGGCCAGAGATGACTGCAATTAAGATGTTGAAAGAGTATTATTTTAAAAAGGACTGTGCTTCGGTAGGGGCTAAGCAGACCTTCTGTAGTGCAATTCTTTATATAAACTTATGTGGATGATGGTTATTACTCAAGAGTTCTCATTCTGTGAAGATGCTAAGGTAAATAAATTTATCTTGATGCATTTCTGATTTATTTACTGATTCATATGCAGTATACAGATTAAACCTGATGGTCCTATGCATAATAATTAATGAAAAGAATTGCTGAGCATCCATTACTAGAGACTTGAAAAGGGAAGATGGCTCAAGAAGGATGACAAGCAAATTCTGAGAAATCTACTGTGATTTGGAGACATCAATCACCAGGTGATCTCTTTGGGGAAATAGAGGATTACAGGAAAATAAGATTACTGGAGAATCACTTTCTTACCCTAGCGTCCCTGGTGAGGAAATGAAAATCGAGACACATCCAAATTCACACTACCTAAGACTCTTTGTTTAAGTAAAATTTTCAGAGTCGTCAAGCAAAGTTTATGGAAGCAAAATGAAATTCCCCAGGAAAAAAACAAGAGCCTAAAAATCAGCTTACACTTAGCATATATTTATAGTAAAAGCAAATCAGTTATATGTGATGTTTAAGGGGGATATGAAATAGGCAACATTTTATTTATGATCTATAATTCATGTATAATTACATATATAGATAGATAAAATAGCATTTCAAATCTTGAGGAATTTATTGCATTCAGATATGAAAGATGGGCTAAATGCTTCTTCCTCTTCTAGGAAGAATCATTAAATTATAGTCATAAGAAAGTATAGTTATATTCATTCTACACCAATAAAAGTAAATATGAACTGTGCTATAGCTGATTTGCTGCTGTTGTTTATTCGCTAGGTCGTATCTGACTCTGTGACCCCATGGACTGCAGCCGCCAGGCTCCTCTGTCCATGAAATTTCCCAGGCAAGAATACTAGAGTGGGTTGCCATTTCCCTCTCCAACAGATCTTCCTGACCCAGGGATCAAACCATGTCTCCTGCATTGCAGGTGGATTCTTTACTACTGAGCCACCTGAGCTTCCCACAGTTGATATAAATAGGTCAAATACAAAGATATCTGAAATCTTACTGACCAAATTATACATTTCAGAGTTTATTTCATAGTGCAGTATGAAAATAAATCTCTCTTAGGTTACACACACACACACACACACACACACATACACATATACAAGTATATATTAAACAAAATAATCATATACTACGTGGAGGAAAAGATATGACAAGTAAATCTTTGCTGTAAAACAAGATAATGAGACTATGTAATGAGCAAAACACTTATCATTTTAAAAGATTCTTTGATGTGGACCATTTTTAAAGTCTATACACAATTTGTTATACTATTGCTTCAGCTTTATGTTTTGTTTCTTTGGTCCTGAGGCATGTGGGATTCTGTCTCCCAGACCAGAACTACACATTCTCTGCATTGGAAGGCAAAGTCTTGACCACTGGACCTCCTGAGAATTCCAAAAATATCAATATTAAAAGAAAAACTACCCATTTAACTATTGTCTCAGAATGATTACAAGGAAGAGCTGATACTAATTTTCTTACAATGTTAATTTTAGATATAATTGTTAAAACTCTGTCATTAAAGCAGAGATGTGTTGGAAATGTTTATGATATGAAGTTCATTAAAAATAATATAAATTTCCATATATACATGTTCATAAGAACATATTAGGTGCAAATGTAAATAGACATTTGTGGCAAAGTGATAAGATAATTATGATCTGTTTCTGTTCTTTTCAAGTATCACTTTAATGACATATTAGTTTTCAATAAAAAGAAAACACAGAAGAACTATACAAAAAAATCTTAATGATCCAGATAATCACGACAGTGTGATAACTCACCTAGAGTCAAACATCCTATAGTGCAAAGTCAAGTGGACCTTAGGAAGCATCACTTTAAACAAAGCTAGTGGAGGTGGTGGAAGTCCAGTTAAGCTATTTCAAATTCTAAACGATGAAGCTGTGAAAGTGCTGAGCTCAATATGCCAGCAAATTTGGAGAACTCAGCTGTGACCACAGGACTGGAAAAGGTCAGTTTTCATTCTAATCCCAAAGAAAGGCAATGCCAAAGAATGTTCAAACTACCACACAATTGCACTCATTTCTCAGGCTAGCAAAAGTCATGCTCAAAATTCTCCTAGCTAGTCTTCAACAGTACATGAATTGAGAACTTCCAGATGTTCAAACTGGATTTAGAAAAGTCAGAAGAACCAGAGATCAAACTGTTAATACATGCTGGATCATAGAAAAAGCACAAGAATCCCAGAAAAACACATACTTATGTTTCACTGAATATGCTAAAGCCTTTGACTGTGTGGATCACAACAAACTATGGAAAATCCTTTACTAGATAGGAGTACCAAACCGCCTTACTTGCCTGTTGAGTAATCTGCATGCTGGTCAAGAAGCAACAGTTAGAACCGGACATGGAACAACAGACTGGTTCTTAACTGGGAAAGGAATATGTCAATGCTGTATATTGTCACCCTGTTTATTTAATAATCTATGCAGACTACATCATGTGAAATGTTGAGCAGAAGGAAGCACAAGCTGGAATCAAAAGATTGCCGGGAGAAATATCAGTCACCTCAGACATGCAGATGACACCACCATTATGGCAGAAAGCAAAGAACTAAAGAGCCTGTCGATGAAAGTGAAAGACAAGAGTGAAAAAGTTGGCTTAAAACTCAACACTCAGAAAACTAAGGTCATGGCATCTTGTCCCACCACTTCATGGCAAATAGATGGGGAAACAATGCAAACAGTGACAGACTTTATTTTCTTGGGCTCCAAAATCACTGCAAATGGTGATTGCAGCCATGAAATTAAAAGACGCTTGCTCCTTGGAAAAAAGCTATGACAGAGCTAGACAACATATTAAAAAGCAGAGATATCACTTTGCCAAAAAAGGCCCATATAGTCAAAGCTCTGGTTTTCCCAGTAGTCATGTATACATATGAGAATTGGACCACAAAGAAGGCTGAGCACTGAAGAATTGATGCTTTTGAACTGTGGTGTTGGAGAAGACTCTTGAGAGTCCCTTGGGCTGCAAGAAGATCAAACCAGTCACTGCAATAGGAAATCACTCTTAAATATTCATTGGAAGGACTGAGGCTGAAGCTGAAGCACCAATACTTAGGCCACCTGATGCTAAGAACTGACTCACTGGAAAAGACTGATGCTGAGAAAGACTGAAGGGAGAAGAAGGGGCTGACAGAGGATGAGATGATTGGATGGCATCACCGACTCCATGGACATGAATCTGAGCAAGCTCTGGGAGTTGGTGATGGACAGGGTAGCCTTGTGTGCCGCAGTCCGTGGGGTAACAAAGGGTCATACATGACGGAGTAATTGAACCAAATGAAAGAAAACTTTAAAAATTAGAACACTGATACATGGTTTGCTAGAGATGTATTACTAAAATAAACCCGCTAGTAATCTGTCACTTCATTTGCTGATAAACTGTGGAATAAAAATGAAATTCAGATCAATTATGTGTCCCCAAACCAAACTCTTTGATCAATGATATTTATAGACTGGCACATGTTCAAGCATTTGAAATATTCTAAAATGGCAAATGAGTTAATGTTTAATAAGACTCAGGAAAACTATGATACAGAATCACTCTGTGTTTGATTTCAAAAATCCTGCTTTTTCCGACTCTCATATCAATATTCAGTGTTGCATCATCAAAATACAAGCTTCTATTTGAAATAAAACTTTATTTCCAGGATAGAAATGGAATTCTTTTTCTTGTAAGACTCTCAAATACAGCAATAAACCACACAGAATATTCTGAAACAGTGAACAAACTATTTAGATACTAATCACTTCATTCATTTTCTTACAAACTGGAAGGTGCTCACTGATACAAAGAAAAAGTCACATATTTCCTTTCTTTTCACAGAAGATATCACAAGTACTCCTCTTGCCACTCCTTTTTTCCTCATGTGTCCTGCAAGGATTCTTCCTAACCTATTGATTTCGGACTTCATCATGTTCCTTGCTTTGGTCAATGAAATCTGTGCAGACATGATATATGCCATGTTCTAAAAGAGCTGTAAATGCAATTACACCATTTGGCTTGACAGCTCTGTTTCTACTGGCCTCTGCCATAAGAACAGCATGTCTTCTCAGATGGGTGTTGCCCATGCAATTAAAGTCTCAGGCTAAGAAGAACATGGAACAGACTCAGAGTCAATCTGCTGCTTGGAGGAGAGCCACCGTTAACTGTTCCCACCATCATACGGTAGGAACAATTTCATTACCTATCAAGATATAGGGGTCACTACAAAAAAAAATGCTGATTATAAAAAATAAAAGCACAGAAAAAAAAGGTACCTAAAACTTGGGTTGTTACAGTAAACTAGAGTATGCAGCACTGGCTTCAAAACCAGGAGATAGAAAGGAGGACAGTACACGTGGAGGCTGGATAAAGGCAACCCTTGTTATAAAGTGACGAAAGAGTTGGTAAATCTATAACACTTTATAACAAATCATTTCATATATAATCAACATATGACTGTAGACAATAAGTTCTCAAAGAACAATTATTACAATGTGAATTAGCTATTACTGCTAAAAATAATGAGCTAATACATTAAGGAAACAATCTCAGAAAAGAACTGTCACCCTGTTCAGGAAGAGATGAAACTGAAATCAGACAGCTCAGAAATTCCATGACATGTACGCCTTTTTGTTGAAGTCTGTGGTTAGATTAAGTTGATCCCTAGTAAATCTATTAAGTTGAACAAAATGTCTCAGGGAACACTAGTAAAAATATATATATATATACCAAAACGCCTGATAAGCTCAAAGTACCTATAACTAGTTAAACAGGAGAGAGTGATCAGTCAGATACCAGCATTTCCTGTAAAGAACTGTGAGTAGGCACATGTTGCTGACTGTAATCAAACAGAGTTACAACAAAAACAACTACGTTTTACAGGGCTTCGTACTGTCAAAAATGCAAGCATCCTAGATGAAAAGAAGACAATGACTGCTGGAGAAATAAAACACAATACTTGATATTCTTCAATAAGAAACAGGAATGAAGTACTGATACATGATACATCACGGATGAACGTCAAAATACAATGCTAAGTGACAGACAACAGGACTGATGTGGTACAATATGATTTCATTTACAGAACTGTCCAGAATAAGTAAATCCACAGGGACAGAAAATACAGATGCTTGCCAAGGGCTTGGTGGGAGAAGGAGGTGGGAGAAAATGGGAGAGTGCCTTTCAATGGATGGATTTCTTATTAGAGTGATAAAAATATTCCAGAATTGTGGCGACAATTATACAATTAAGTGAATACATAAAGACCACTGAAGGGTACACTTTCAATCAGTGAATTGCATGTGTACAAATTATATTTAAAGAAACTAGTAATTTTTAAAAGGACCATCTTTGAAATCTCAGACATCCAGGTAGAAAATGTCTGAATGTGATGGATGTTTTCCAAGCACATTCAAGACTTTCTGGGGACTTGCCTGGTGGTCCAGTGACCAAGACTCTGTGCTCCCAGTGCAGGAGTCTGGGGTTTAATCCTTGTTACGGAACTAGATCCCACATGCTGCAACTAAATGATCTGGCATGCTGTAACAAAGAACGGAGATCTCGTGCCCTGTAACTAAGATCCAGCACAGCCAGATTAAAAAAAAAAGACTTTATGAAAAATATTACTGGTAAATTACATTAAAGTATAATTAAAGAGCAAAAGAAGATATTAAGAAGAGGTGGCAAGAATACAAGGAAGAACTGTACAAAAAGATCTTCAAGACCCATATAATCATGATGATGTGGTCACTAATCTAGAGCCAGACATCTGGGAATGTGAAGTCAAGTGGGCCTTAGAAAGCATCACTACGAACAAAGCTAGTGGAGGTGATGGAATTCCAGTAGAGCTGTTTCAAATCCTGAAAGATGATGCTGTGAAACTGCTGCACTCAATATGCCAGCAAATTTGGAAAACTCAGCAGTGGCCACAGGACTGGAAAAGGTCAGTTTTCATTCCAATTCCAAAGAAAGGCAATGCCAAAGAATGCTCAAACTACCACACAATTGCACTCATCTCACATGCTAGTAAAGTAATGCACAAAATTCTCCAAGCCAGGCTTCAGCAATACGTGAACCGTGAACTTCCTGATGTTCAAGCTGGCTTTAGAAAAGGCAGAGGAACCAGAGATCAAATTGCCAACATCTGCTGGATCATGGAAAAAGCAAGAGAGTTCCAGAAAAACATCTATTTCTGCTTTATTGACTATGCCAAAGCCTTTGAATGTATGGATCCCAATAAACTGTGGAAAATTCTCAAAGACATGAGAATACCAGACCACCTGACCTGCTTCTTGAGAAATCTGTATGCAGGTCAGGAAGCAACAGTTAGAACTGGACATGGAACAATAGACTGGTTCCAAATAGGAAAAGGAGTACGTCAAGGCTGTATATTGTCACCCTGCTTATTTAACTTATACGCAGAGTACATCATGAGAAACTCTGGACTGGAAGAAACACAAGCTGGAATCAAGATTGATGGGAGAAATATCAATAACCTCAGATATGCAGATGACACCACCCTTACGGCAGAAAGTGAAGAGCAGCTAAAGGGCCTCTTGATGAAAGTGAAAGAGGAGAGCGAAAAGTTGGCTTAAAGCGCAACATTCAGAAAACGAAGATCATGGCATCCGATCCCAACACTTCATGGGAAATAGATGGGGAAACAGTGGAAACAGTGTCAGACTTTATTTTGGGGGCTCCAAAACCACTGCAGATGGTGACTGCAGCCATGAAATTAAAAGACACTACCTCCTTGGAAGGATAGTTATGACCAACCTAGATAGCATATTCAAAAGCAGAGACATTACTTTGCCGACTAAGGTCCGTCTAGTCAAGGCTATGGTTTTTCCTGTGGTCATGTATGGATGTGAGAGTTGGACTGTGAAGAAGGCTGAGCGCCGAAGAATTGATGCTTTTGAACTGTGGTGTTGGAGAAGACTCTTGAGAGTCCCTTGGACTGCAAGGAGATCCAACCAGTCCATTCTGAACGAGATCAACCCTGGGATTTCTTTGGAAGGAATGATGCTAAAGCTGAAACTTCAGTACTTTGGCCACCTCATGCAAAGAGTTGACTCATTGGAAAAGACTCTGATGCTGGGAGGGATTGGGGGCAGGAGGAGAAGTGGACCACCGAGGATGAGATGGCTGGATGGCATCACGGACTCGATGGACGTGAGTCTGAGTGAACTCCGAGAGATGGTGATGAACAGGGAGGCCTGGCGTGCTGCGATTCATGGGGTCGCAAAGAGTTGGACACGACTGAGTGACTGAACTGAACTGAAAGAGCAAAAAAATCTTGGAAGGTAAAAATGAGGACTTCCCAGAAGACTGAGGAGCATCTCCCCCAGAAATATCTGTTCACATTCCTGACCAAAAGTCTCTCTCTCCAAATCCAGATCTGGAAGGGAGAGGCACAAGTACCAGCTGCCTTATATAAACTCCAAGATTCCTAATTTCTCCTGTGGCACAAACCTCACTGCATGTGCAGAATAAATCTGATTCTCACAGGGTCACCCTGTAGGAAAACGAGGCACAGGGAAGTGAAACAAGCTACAGTGTGGGCAGTGTGTCTCTGAACCAGAGTTTTCAAGCTCTGTTAATATAATGTGTATGTTATGTGTGTGTGTGCAAGGCCTGTGTATACACGTGCATACATATACATGCGTATGTATGTCTGCATGCATATATGCATATTGTAAATAACTATATATGCTTGTATATATGTGTATCTGTACCAAACCCTTCATGGTTTTAGACTCAACACTCAAACTCCAAAGAAAATAGATTCTACAACGCCCTCTTCATACATGACCAAGCAAGATCATGGTAATAGAAGGATTTCCCAGAGCGCAGAATCAAGACCCATGAGCAATAGACTAAGGGGTTGCTACCAGAAAGCCTAAGCAAAGAGTTCTGATTCCTAGTGAAGAAGACGATGACATGTGACAGGAGTCCAGAAATGCTGTGTGCTGTATGCCTTCCACTCTTGCCTTGCCAATGGAAGTGTCTGTTATGGTTATCCTGTCTCGTTTCACCACTGAATGTGGAGGGAGATGGGGCTAGACACCTTATATTTTTAAATGGTTTTTAAACCATTAGATGAGACTTCTGAGATTCCTCCTGGATGAGGGAGCTGAGCAATAAGTGCACACTTTATGTAAATGGAAGAGAAGGTCTTATGAGTAAGAAAATGGACTGTAGTAGATTTCACTATTGTTTACAAATACCCCTCCTCTCCTTTCCCCATGACACAAAAAGAGTATATTTTCTTTTATGTTTACTTACTTACTGGGCAAGCAATGTATTTATCACAAATAATGGAAAACACAAATAAAAAATATATATATATATATCTACCCAAAAACAATAATTAGGAAGTTAAAAGTTAATATACATTTTATCAAATGCATATACTTTCAGCAGAGTGCTAAGGCAAATAACATAACTTAAGATCATAACGAAAATAGGTTGCCACTGAAGTAGTTACAAGCCTTTTTCCTCATGATGAACAAAGTATAATTTAGAGGCCAGAATAAGCCTACTAATCTTGTTAGAACATGCATTCATGTAAAATTAGTTTCCGCATTTCTGTCTAAAAGAAGCACTTAGACCTTTTAAAGTTTTGTGGCCTATGACAGAAAATGACTCCAGTCATTTAACAATCAGACTCTTTACAATTCAGATCTATTTATTCTTAAGACTACTAAAGTCCATGCTTCTGATTTAAGTAACACAACAATGAATTCATTTATTTTGCTACAATATATTCTATACTGTGAGTTTCATATTATTGGAGTAAGCTGCTATATTAGAGGAGTTTTTTTTTAACAGAGAACCAACACAAAGCTATGTTGGCTATAATTTAGTCTCACACAGAAAATGATAAACAGCAGCAAAGGAGATGGCCTATTGCCAAATGGAGTTGTCTGATAAGACTATTACTGGCCATGGACACCTAATCTTTCTATTGAAAGGTTAACAGCCTCATATCTCATCAATAAACATTCTGACATTTTGGATTCAAAAGACTTTGGGAAAAAATGATATGTTACATAAACAAATTTAATTCTAAACAATGTCATTCAAAGTTAAAACCAAAATTGACGACAGATGTTAAATCTCTGTCAAAACTTATTGCCAAAAAAGATAGCCACAACTGGGTATAGGTGGTCTAGGCCAAGGAAATATTTTATCCTAAACACTCAAATAAGGGAAGAGAAGTTAACTTCCTTTGTCTTTTTGAAAGCATTTGAAAGTCGTCTTTATACAGTGAGAATCTGAGAGTATCTGTGTGAGGTCCAGAGCTCTTACACAATTACTGTCAAAGGGCCAGACAGTAAAATACCTATGACAATACAATGTGTTTTGTTCATTAAGTAAATGACAATCCAGTGACAAAGCAAGAATATAATTATAAAAGTCTGTGAGTAAATATGATAATCCTCATATTGATCTAGGTGGCTCTTTTGAGTCTGTTAGTTTTCTTTTGAAAGATAAATTTGCCCAAGATAAGTGCTCAAAGGGTACTTGAGTTTTAAGATCATTTAAATATTCCTCAAGCTTCACATAAGTAATAACCATGGCAAGCATTTCCTTTACGTTACTGGCAAAATTTACCTTATGCTCTATAGATCGTAAGTATGTTAATAATCTTTAAAGTCATTGTAATGTATTATGTTATAGTTGTGGTATAATTTTACCCTAAAAATATTCATTTTTCCCAGTATCTGCCATCACAATTCACAGATATATGTACCTCCCTTATATTTCTTATTTTGCTTGCCATTTCTCTATTGTTCAATTTATTGTCAGCTGGAAGGATCAAGTAGTAACTTCTTTAGTACTTGATATTAATGGTGTAGTCATCTGTAAAAATGCTCAACATGGAAAGAAATGCTACAAATGTAAAGAAATTACCTACAGTTGTTTTAAGTGTGCCTGAATTCTACATCTAGGATGTTTGCAAAATATAGCTGTGGCAAATAGATGTCGTTAACAGGCAGAAAGGAAAAAGGTCTCTCTAACACTTGGAAAACACCAGCAGGAATGGAAATGGCAATGTGATCAACAATGAAAAGAGAGTAAAAACACATTATAAAAATGTTGAAAAACACTCCAGATGTCAGCAACATTAAACCTTCAGACATTCAGAGAAAAATAAATGCAATAATGTTCACAGAGTTTGCTTCTCAACTTGATCCTAGTTAGGGCAAAATTCTGACACCATTCTCTGCTTCACTGAAAATGAACATGAGCATTCTTTAATGCACTGCATTTCTGTTTTAAAGGTTTTACTACACACATAATTGCTCAGATCTCAGTTCTAGCTTAGCAAACAAAATGACTTGAAAGTGGATGGCCCATTAACAACATACAATTTCTAAGCTCAACATTAAGTAGAAAAAGATGAATATGTATTATATGTTCTACCTAAATCACTTTCCAAAATCTGATGCTCCAAAATAGTGCAGTTTATAAATTCTGGAGATGAAGAGTATTTAAAAGACTTTCCATTAAAACAATGAGTTTAACAGGTTCAAGGAAAAACTAGTGATATTGACTACAACTCTGTATTTATTTATTTTTAAATGGTTCAAAGATGAATATTTTTAATAATAAAAGGTACAATTCACAAAGGAGATAGGCATCATAAACCATTAGACATGTAACAACAAAGGAACGAAGATACATAAAGCAAAAATCAGAAGAAATAGAGGGGAAAAGAAAAAATATATATGATTGTGAGACATGTTAACATTTCCCTGAGAATATTTTATCAAGCGCAAAAAAATAAGGATAGGAACATCTTGAATGATGTCATTACTAATGTAAATATATTTGTTTTTGTATTAATTTATATTAATCTTATACCCAACACAAATATATTTAAAATTTTGTAACTCATACATTGTTATTAGATATCCATAAGACACTTGGAAAAACTGGAAAAAGATAAACATGACTAAATTTCAAAAAGTGGAATTTTTTCTTGTGATTCAGTTATACATATACACATATATTATTTTTGAAATTATTCTCCATTACAAGTTATTACAAGATATTGACTATAGCTTCCTGTGCATACACTAAACTTTTGCTGCTGTTGCATATCTAATTTTTAAATTAGAAATCTAGCATATTCATACTAAGTCAAACAAACGGAATCCAAGTATCATAAAATTTTTAGGTAAGCAAAAATGAAGTGTTATCTTTTTGTTACACTGAATTATGTTTTTTAATTAAGAGCCAAACCTAAAGTAGTATATATTGTTTTGAAATACCATGCCAATAATTTTCCACAACTTATAGACATTTCAAAATAGTTATAACTGCTTTTTTAAGCAATTTGTTTAATTAAAAAATATATCTAAGTGTACACAAAGAGGTAAGCTATATTTGAAATGAATCATGGAAAGAATTGGGGAATTTTCGTCGTAGCGTCCTGTTATGAAGTAGAAATAGCAATAGTCAAGAGCAGAATTAAACAAACTCCAATTGGCTTTCATGCTAGTAATGACTAGGGGGTTTCTGGGGATACTGGAAATCTGCATATGGAAATGAGCTAAAAACCTCTGGCATCTGAGGAACAGAGAGTTTAAATGTGATTAGGATAAAAGAAAATGGTAGACTGCATTTAGGAAGGAATTTCGGCCAGATGCTCCACATAGGTTGCAGAAAAATTATAAAAGGTTGAGAAGGTGGGTTTGTCATTAAAGAACTCTAGATAGTTAATGATATACCAGTTACGATCTTTTAAGTACATAGAAACAGGAAAAATAAATTTCAAAGAACATGTTTCAATGGAATAATACTAAAAACTACAGGTATCATTTTTGAAAATGAAAACATGCATGCTAATGGTTCATATATCTGTATGTATATATGGATATTTTGCTCTAGTTAGCTTGATTCTTATACAAAATAGGAGAAATGGCAGGATTTCATAAGGAATAACTGAGATAACCATTTTTTCCAAAGACTATACTGCTTTAAATGATTTATTCAATTATGTTCCCTTTTTTTTTTCCTGCTTGTTGTAACTTCTACAGTCAGACACAGAAGTATCTTTTTACTTCATCTTTCAACTCACACATCCACACTGGATGGATCAGTATTTTTAAAACAAAGTGTACATCCATTTCACACCTATAAGGCACCTATAACTTAACAAATCCAAATAACATTTTGATTCCTGCCTAACTACCCTCCCTGCATTTTTTCTATCCTAGTTCTTATCATTTCAGGTTATGGTAAAAACCCAATATTTAGTCGTTGAAGATAAAACTGTTAGTGGTATAGTGAGAGTCAGACTTTCTCTCTCCCTCACCCATTACATTCAATCTCTCAGCTAGAACTATACACTCCTCCTCTAAAACAAATCCTTAATTTACCTGTCTCTCCATCACTGCTACCACCTACTCAGTCCAAACCACTAACATTTCTTACATGGAATATAAGCTAGTCTTATATGGAAGATAAATTAGTCTCCCTCCTTTTGCTTTTATTATTCTATAATCAATTCTCCACTTGGTACCTAAAGCTTTCTGATTTTCTTTTTACAATTTTACTGCAATATAATATACATACCATAAAATTCACCATAATGCATAATCCAATGAATTTTAACATATTTAAAGGTTTGTGAAAACCATCTCCACAATATCTAATTATAAGAACGTTTCCATCACCCAAAAAGCAACCTCTTCCCCATTTCTAGTCATTCTTCACTCTCACATTTAGCTCTAGGTAGTCTCTACATATGTGTCTTTTCTGCACATTTCATGTAAACATAAGCATACAATATATATATCATGCAGGCTTCATTTTTATTTTGTTTCCTCTTTAACTAGTAGATAATTAATTAAATTTGTTTTGACTTTTCTGGCTGCTATGAAAATTCACATACACATTTTTGTGTGGACCTTTTTTTTTTTTTTTTCCATTTCTCTTGGGCAGATAACTAGGAGTAGAGTTGCTGAGTCATACAGTAACTCTAGGTTTAACATTCTGAGAAACTTACAACTGCTTTCCAAAATAGTTGTACCACTTTAAATTCCCATCAACAATGTGTGAAGGTTCCAATTTCTCCTTCTTTGCCAAAATGTAGTATTTATACAGATTTTAAAGACATTGGATACTGTTGACTAAGAAAATTTGTCACAACCTGAAAGTACAAAGTTATTTTATTTGGTGGGAATGTTAGGACTCTGAGCCCACGAGACAGCACTTCACGTAGCCCTCAGAGACTGCTCCTGGGAGGCAGAAGAAGGAATCAGACTATATACAAGTTTGCAACTAAGAAGGCAGGGCAGGCAGTCTGAGCATGGAAGATTATTGCTAAGTAAGGAAAGCCAGATATCAAGTTAAGGAATTTAGTGCTCTTCTATTTGTGGGAAGATGCAGGAGTTTTGAATTATTGAAGTCATTTCTTTCATACACATCTCAGCTATCTGCGGCCAGCATCCTATCCTTTTGATTTCTCACATCCCCTCTCCCTCCAGCTCATCAGCACTTACCTTGGGGGTGGGGCATCTGCTGGATCACAAGCAATGGGTTCCCTTTTGGGAGCCCTCATTCACCTTTGGAGGCCTGAAGTCCCTGATGGCTGTTAGATCCTTGTTTATCGATATGGCAGAAGCTATTTCATTTCACAATACAAATTCAACACAAATTCTTAAGAAAAATACTCAATAAAATAGAATTATAATCTCATATAATTTCATGGATATATAGATTAATCAATCAGCCCCGAGCTGCAAAACATCTTACTTAATGCAAAATCATTGGAGAAGTTTCCACCAAAGTCAGGAACAAGGCAAGGACATCCACCATCACCACCATCACTAATAACACTGTACTGTAGACATCAGCCAGAATAATTAGACAAAAGAAATAAATCTAAGGTGTAAATGTTAGAAAAGGAAAAATAAACCTGTTTTCAGCTGATGTGATGGGAACTCATAAGCATGGACCAAAAAACTATTACCGATGATCAGAAAATGCAATATAGCATAAAGATAATAAATTTAAAAATATGAATTTATAGTATTTATATCTATGTGTGTCTGTGTTTATAAACTTAAAATGTGTAAAATCTACTTGAAGAAAGCTTTAAAACATTCCTTAAGGACACAAAAGTAGAACAGGAAGACTCAAAAAAATACCTAAATTTATAATTTTAATTCAAGCTCAGTAAGAATACAAGTAGTCTTTTTCCTCCACAATGTGGCAAACTGACTATAAAATATATTTATAAAACCAATTATGTAAGAATACACAATAAAATTATGAAAGCAAAAGAATGAGAGGCAACTAGCCTACAAGAGAGAAATTGTAGTATAAGGCCTCAGTGTGGTGGTGGTGGATAGACAGACAAGCTAATGGAAGCAAACAGCGCAGAAATCATCAGAATTTATAACATGGTAATAAAAGCATCTCAAAATATTAAAAGAAAGGAGTTTATCCATACACAGTTTTGGAATAATCTAAGAGCCATCTAGTAAAAGATAAAATTGGATCAAATATTTAAATGTGTGGTATATTAAAAATAGTCAGATAATTTTCAACACTTATTCCAAGAAGAAGACAACCTATTCCTCCATACCTTGGAATCTAAGCTAGTCCTGTGACTCCCACCGCCTGCATAATACAGCAGAGGTGACACTGTGAAAATTACAGGCCAAGCCACTTCCTCTCAAAACACAGCTACTATGCTATCAGAAAGACCGGCAGTCACATGGACAGACTCACTTGCAGGAAAAGGAGCCCTTAGCCAGCAACTGCACTGAGCTCTGGGCCAATGGCCAGCTTGTCACGGACAAAGATCCTCCAGTCCCATTGGAGCTGCCAGAGCTGATGCCATCTCGTGAAGAGGCAGACCATGTGTGCCGAGTCCTGCCTAAATGCTAAGCAAATGATTTTTCTTATTTTGAGCACTAAGTTTGGAGGTGGTATGTAACAACTGAGTGGCTTAAAGCCAAAAAGCATTATTTCTCACAATTCGGTGGGTTATCCAGAATGTTCTGCCCCACTTGAAGTTGGCTGTGTGCTGGGACGGCTGCAATCAGCCCGAGGCTCAAGTGAGAGCTAACCTGGGCTGAAAGGTCTAGCACACCTGAATATTCTGCCTCATTTGGAGATGGCTGGGCACTCAGCTGAAGCCACTGTCTGGTGATGCTGGTCCTCCCTGATATGGGCCTCTTAGCTGGGGCTGCCTTAATATATAGTGGCTGGGTTCCAAGGAGTGTTTCATTAGTAAGCTTCCAAGATGGAAGAAGAATTGCCAGCTTAATGAAGGACTGGATCTCAAACTAGCAAATCATCACACCTATCGTGTTTGATCAGACAAAATAGTCAGAGCCCCACTGGAGAGTCAGTATAAAAGAGTGTACTATATATAGGGTGTAAATGTCTGGATATATGGACCATTGGGGGTCAGCAAAGTAAAAGTCTAAACAAAATGTAAAAACTGAAGCTCTAACATTTCCAGATAAAAACACGGGAAATCTCCTTATAATCTTAGAGAAGGAAATCTTTCTATCTCTGGTTCGAATTCCAGAAATCGGAAAAGAGAAGTTTGAGAGATTTGACTGCATTAAACATAAACAACAACTCCATGTTAAAAGAAAAATAGGTGAAGAATTAATAACAAGCTGAGAGACATACTTACAACTCATACCAGAGGAAAAAAGGTTAATCTCCTTAAGTATAAACAGTGTCCAGAAATAAAGATGAAAAAATCAATAATCTCATAGAAGAGCGGACAAAGAACATGAAGAATGCAGGAAAAGAGAAACAAATGACCCTTAAACGTAGTCAACTACTCTTGATCTTACTCTTATTCAATAAATACAGAATAGAACCACTTTGAAATACCATTCCTTGATTGGGAAAAATCCAAAGCTTGACAACACACTCTTCATGCAGCTGGTGGAGAAAAACAGTGGTAAAACTATACTTCTGTTAAAAGCTATAAAAATTACAAATGTCATTACTATTAGGCTAGTAACCCCATTTATCATTTATACTGTAGTTATATCTATAACACATAAAAAATAATCTACATACAAAGTTTCAAAAACTAGCAAGTGTCAATTATAGGGTCTAAGCAAACAAGTGAAAGCGACTCAGTTGTGTCCAATTTTTGTGACCCCATGGACTATAGAGTCCATGGAATTCTCCAGGTCAGAAAACTGGAGTGGGGGCCTTTCCCTTCTCCAGGGCATCTTCCCAACCCAGGGATCGAACCCAGGTCTCCCACATTGTAGGCAGATTCTCTACCAGCTGGGCCACAAGAGAAGCCCAAGCCAACTAAGGTACAGTCATTCTATGAAATACAATGTACCTGTAAAAAAGGGATGAAGAAGGTCTGCAGTGCAAAGATATTCAGGTTATATTATTAAATGACAAAATTTATGTGTAGCAGAGGATACATACCATCTTCATTCTAAGATGTGAATTTTTCACATTTTAATATTTCTGACATTGCAATATACTTTATAATCAATGCCATGTTACAGTCTAACTGCCAGCACTTTTCTTTCTTGGTGATACATAAAAATGTTGTGCATTATATTGTGTGCTGTCAAGTTTGAAGAAATAAGAAAATATATTGCTTTGTGTGAGAAATGAGTCCAAAATAATTATATATTTGCCTTTGTTGATATTTGTATCAATGAACCTGGAAGGACATGTAAGAAATAGTGCTCTATGTAAAGGAGCAGACAAGGTTACATCAAGATGTGAAACTTCTCGATGTATAAAGTTTATTTCCTTATAATTTTATATGTAAATGTATTATTTATTGAAAATTAAACTTTATTAAAATAAAACATACACTGAAATATCAATTTTAAAATAATGTTCAAAAGAATCTACCTTTGCTTTTTACTCGCCACATGATTTTCTTGCTAAGATAACATCTGAGTTTTTGCCAAACATTAAGAACCTGCTGAGAACTTTTAATTTAGAATCTAAATTCTTGTAAAAAAATAAAATTGGAGGTAACATCCAGTCCCTGTAAACATTATCATTATGGACAGTACTAACTGAAAATAAAAGTATAGAAGTATTATTGCTGTAATTTAAAAGCTTTAATATAATAAACAGCTAAAACATAATTTTAGAAATTGATATACTATCTTCAATGAACATACTTTATTCTGATTAATGCTCCTGTACTCAGGTTATTAAGATCATTTTCAATATTAAACTTTTGGCATAAAAAATATGAAGTCAATTATAGGGTCTAAGCAAACAAATTAGAATTTGTTTCATTTCTTGTGAACTTCAATATTGACAAAGGACTTACCATAATATCTTTTTCCTCTAGCTGAAATAACACATATCACCAAGATTTAATAGCCTGCACAAAGTGTGCTGGCCACTTACTATGTATGACAATAACCTCTGCCAGACGTGATTCTATGCACCCACACTCATAAAAAGTTATTCTACTGTTATCGCTAACTGCCAGCTTTCAGCGTCAAAGTCACCTTCATTTGAAATCCAACAAACATTTATCTTAAGAAAAATAAAAAGTAATTCTAAGAACAATAATGAGGCATATTAAGTAGAGTAACAACTAGATAAAGAATGATAGTACTCAAGCTGCCACCAAATATTTCACTCATCAAGAAGCAAGACTGTAAAGGTTTTATAAAGGTTAAACAAAAGGAAACACAGACAGTGTGATTACTTATTATGCATTATTCTCCTTGCAAGCACTTTCTAGAGAATTTATTTGGTTTTCACCATCCTAATTAAACTTACTGTTATTAAAATGCCTCCTAGTTGTTCACTAATGAGCAGATAATTTGCTAATTACGAGATGTAAAAAATGAGTAAGTCTTAACAAAATAAGGAAAAAATATGTCCTTGCATTAATCTAAAATTACACCTTAAAAAGACAAGAGTAAGTACATGATTTTACTTTTCAATTAAAAATAGAATAAAACTATCAACAGAGACATCAAAGTGAAATGAATCTTAACAATTCTTGATTTTTCATAGGTTGTTGGCTGCACAGTATCCCTGACCAATTCTTCTGATATGTACTATTAATTAATATATATTTTTCATGATAGAATAGATCCATCAAAAGTATATGAAAAACAAATTTAATTAGGCAAATTCTAATTTTTAATTAACTTCTGAAACAAAATGAGATGTTTTTGTGGAAAAAAAAACAAATACATTTCAAAAAATTATTAAATACAGTAGTGCATTTTACCACAAAACCATAGAAAACAAAAGAACAGAAATATAAATGAGTACTAACTCTATATTTGTAAAAATTTAAAATTATAACCTATTACCCAAGACATTAAAATTCTGAAAACTAATTATATAGCAACATAAGTTTCCAGTCAGAGCAAGATTCTATTCTCAATTCACTCTCTTTAAAAGCCTAATAATTTTACAGAGTTTTAAAATGAAAAGCAACCATTGTACCCAATATTGAGCAGTTTCTAAACAGTATGTGTTAAGCAAATAAGATGTTCTTGACAAACACTTTTTGCATGACCTAGGTGACAGACAGGTACACCACTTACTTTGTTTTCTCCGAAATTGGATTTTAACTGCCAGTAATTGATGTCTGATTCACCAACCAGTGTGCAATTAATTGGTTATTAATGTCTTGATATGAGAATTGGACCGTAAAGAAGGCTTGGCACCAAAGAATTGATGCCTTCAAATTGTGGTGAAGACACTTAAAAGAGTCTCTTGGACTAGAAGAGAGCAAATCAGTCAATCCTAAAAGAAATCAGCCCTGAATATTCACTGGAAGGACTGATACTGAAGCTGAAGCTCCAATAATTTGGCCACTTAAGGTGAAGAGCCAACTCATTGGAAAAGATCCTGATGCTGGGAAAGACTGAAGGCAAAAGGAGAAGAGGGCAGCAGAGGATGAGATGGTTAGATAGCATCACTGACTTAATGGACATGAATATGAACAAACTCCAGGAGATAGTGAAGAACAGGGAAGGCTGGCATGCTGCAGTCCATGGGGTTGCAAAGAGTTGGACAGGACTTGGCGACTGAACAACGGCAATAATATGCTAATGTCCTCACTTTAGGGCATCCTCCAGGGGTCTGTATCACAGCTCATGGGCAGGACACCTGCATTCACAAGTCTTCCTTCTTACCTGGTGTATCTTACAAACTTATCCTTTTAATTTGCACCTGACTTGAAATAGGCTGCTGTGCTGATGGACTCAGTTGTGGCTTGACTCTTTGCAACCACAGGGACTATAGCCTGCCAGGTTCCTCTGTCTATGGAATTTTCCAGGCAAGAACACTGGAGTGGGTTGCCATTTCCTTCTCCATGAAATAGGCTACACAGCATAATATAGAAACAGTAACACAATTTCTAGTGCTATTTTTATAGTAGACAAAGAAAATGCAATACTGGAACACTTTGACAGTTTCACTTGTTTGAACTGATGGAGAAAAAACCTATAGTAGTGCACAGAGATTACAATTTAGCTTGCATAGACACTTGGCTCATACTCCTCAAAGATTCAATAGTCTCTACAGAATCATGTAGCAACACAATTGTCCTAAAATAATAGTGCATTTTAATTAGATTTTGCATTTCAAAGCATTTTCCATATAGAAAATAATTTTATGCAACTTATATCAATACCCTAAGATAAAAGAATAGCCAAAGGTTATATGTAAATTAGTAATTATCTAAAGGAAGTAAAACTGATTTACAACTTAATTCATGTTAGCTCATCTGTTAGGCAAATAACTACTCTGAAAGTAACAATAAATTGTCCACAGCTATTTGAGATAAATGTTTTATATTCAATGATATAAAACCGGCCTTAAAAAAATTGTGCATTTCTCTCATTTTGATTAGTAACTATGGGCTTTATGTAGAATTGTTTAAACAGTTATGAATGGTTTTTGAAAGTCAAATATAATGTTCCAATTATAAACCTCACTGGAGTCCACAATGTCAGTACTTCAGGAAGTAGTAAATTAATGCTTTTAGTGAAGCAATGCAAAAGGAATAGACTAAACAGGATTGTGTCAGCTTGTATTTCACAGAAATAACTTGGATTTTTAAGAAAAATATACTTTTATGCTAGTAGAAATATCTGATAGAGAGCAATATATAAAAATAAAGGTAGACCATTAAAGATGAAGGCAGAGTAATCTCTCCCCAAGAAAAGATAGTCAAAAGGGAAATTTCCAGTATAAATGGTGATTCCTGGATTTTTAATTATTATCTTCTATATTTTACCTAAAATGCTAACCATGTGTAGATTTTAACTTTGGATGTTACTATAGTTCAAATTACTAACAGTTGGAGAGATTGTATTTGGGAAGCCCATTTCAAAATCAGTGTAAATTAATTTTCAAAGCAAAAAATTAGGGCCAAGGTAAATAAATATGAACTGCTCTAAATGAAATAGGTGGAAGATAAGTAGTTGAGTGCTGATTTATGAGTCTGTACCACCCTTAAAAACAATACTATTATACAAACTTATAAGTACATGACATAATGACTATACAATTACATAGCCTTACCACACAATTACATAGCCTTATTATGCCAACACAAAACTATTTACATAGAAATATTTTTTTAATTTAAATGAAGGAAAAATAGCATAAGCCAAATTTTATTATTTTTCATTTACTCACATTTCAGAGTTCACAATATAATCTAAAGCAGTTTTATAATATTTTAGTTCTCAAAGATTATAATTTAGTTTGTTGTGTTTTAAATTTCTTACTGAAATCCTTAAGAATTTTCATTATATGATTATTATAAACATTATTATTATTACTTACTTATTATTATAAGAACAATGAATTTTTGAAAGGTACTCCACTGGGAGTGTGGTTTTAAGAATGATTTCTCAGTAGCAGAAAGGGAATGTAAACAAACAATCCTTTGTAAGGTTAAATCAAAAAATAAGAAAACCTGAGGAATAAACTTCACCAAGGAGGTGAAAGATTTACAGAACATTAATAAAGGAAACTGAAGGTGACTCAAAGAAATGGAAAGATATCCAATATTCTCGGATTGGAAGAATTAATATTGTTAACATGGCAATACAGGCCAAAGGAATCTAAAGAATTAATGTGATCCCTATCAAGTACCAATGACATTTTCCAGAGAACTAGAACAAATAATCCTAAAATTTATATAGAACCATAAAAACACATAATTGTGATGGCAATCCTGAGGAAAAAGAACAACGCAGGAAGCATAATCCCCCATCCATCAAATGATGTTACACATCAGGAGTAATCAAAATAGTGTAGTATTTGCACAAAATCAAAAATATGGATCAATGGAACAGAACACAGAGCCCAGGAATAAACCCACACACTTATGGACAAAGGAAAGAATAAACAATGGAGAAAAGATGTATCTTCAGCAAATGGTAATGGGAAATTGGAAATCGCACGTAAATCAATGAAGTTAGAACACACTCTCACATCATGCACAAAAATAAATTTTAAAATGGCTTAAAGATTTAAATATCAGACAAGACACTATAAAACTCCTAGAAGAGAACCTAAACAAAACATTCTCTGACATAAATGGTACCAACATTTTCTTAGACAATGTTTCTTCAGTCTTCCAAGACAATGGAAACAAAAGCAAAAATAAACGAATGGGATCTAATCACGTTTATGTTTCCACAAAGCAAAGCGAACCATAAACAAAATGAAAAGACAACCTCACAAACAGGGAGAAAATCTTTGCAAATGAGGGCTTAATTTGAAAAATAAACAAATAGCTCACACAATTCAATAATAAAAAAACAACCCAATTTAAAAGGGAGGAGAAAACTAAAAAGACATTTCTCCAAAGAAGACATTGAGATGACCAATAACCACAGGAAAAGATGCTCATCACTGCTAATTATTAGATAAATCCAAATCAAAACTACCATGAGGCACCTTTTCATACCAGTCAGAATAACCATCATTAAAAACTATAACTGATCAAAGCGGGAGAAGCTGTGCAGAAAAGAGCATCCTCCTACACATGGGCTACAGTCCACGGGGTGGCAAAGACTGGACACTAGTAAGCGACTGCCGCCTTCACCTTCCTGCACTGTTAGAGGTAATCAAAGTGGTGCAGCCACTGGGGAAAACAATATGGAGGTCCTCGAAATACCAAAATAGAGTTGCTATATGATCTGCTTCCGGGTAGCTTAGATGGTAAACACCTGGGTTCCATCCCTGGGTCAGGAAGATCCCCTGGAGAAGGGAATGGCAACCCACTCCAGTATTTTTGCCCAGATAATTCCACAGACAGAGGAGCCTGGTGGGCTACAGTCCACGGGGTTGCAAAGAGTCGGACATGACTGAGCAACTAACACACACATATGATCCAGCAATCTCACTCCTGGGCACATATCCAGACAAAACCATAAATTCAAAAGGATAGATGCACAGTTATGGTCACAGCAGCACCATTCACAATAGCCAAAAAATAAAAACAAGCTAAATGTCTAATGACAGATGAAACACACACACAGTGGCGTATTACTCAACCATGTAAAAGAATGAAATTATACCTCTTGCAGCAACATGAGATCATCATACCAAGCGAAATCAGGAGAAAGACAAATATCATATGATATTGCTTCTATGCAGGATCTAAAATATGACACAGATGACCATGTCTATGGAACAGAAACAGACTCACAGACATACAGAACAGACTTGTGGCTGCCAAGGGGGAGTGAGGGTAGGTAAGGGAAGCAATGGGAGTTTGGGAACAGCAGATGTGAACCAGTATATACAAGATTCATAAACAAGGTCCTACTGTACAGCACAGGGAACTATATTTGATATTTGTGATAAAAAATAGAAAAGAATATCAAATATAACATATATGCGTATAACTGCATTACTCTGCTATATGGCAGAAATTAACACAACACTGTAATACCTTAATAAAAAGTTTTACAAAAGAATTGTTTTTCAGAATTAATAAACTGGTATCCTGGAATTCTTACAAAAATCTCTTTGAAAGAATAGTCTAAGTTCATGACTTCACTGCTGAAATAAATAGTAAAGAGGAAAAACATTTTAAATAGTCAAAATGTGATATAGCATGAAAATATGAGTTTATATAATTTTGACTCCTCACTATTAGATATATTATTTTAAATAATGACTAAGAATTACAAAAATTTATCAGAATTTTAGAGTTAAATGTTAAAATCTTCCAAACAGGGTGTATCATTAGAGTAAATAATAAGGGGGCAATGTGTGTGCACAGTTACTTGTATATGCACTGAATAACTTCAAAAGAATACAAAACCAAAAATGCCCTGGTAACATGGATTGGCTTTGGGAAGGAGAGAACTGAGTGATAAGGGAACAGGGTGCAAATGCTGAATTTGAAACAGATATATTGCTTATGAAAAATAGATATTAAAAATGAAACAAATTAATAAAAACAATGTTTGATTTGATAACAATGTGCCCATGTTTACTTGCAATAGAGAGGAGAGTGACTGTTAATATTCTCTTCCTCTATTAGAATATAATTTTGTAATATAAATTACCAAAGAAATGAAAAACATGTGTCCAGAAAAAAAAAGGGAGGGGAAAAATTCATGCTGTCCTTAGCTAATCAAATGAGTTTGAGTTTGTATGTGCTAGGGAATAATGAATCAAGCTGTGATTGTCTGCCCTTGATCAAAGCACTGGTTATGCTGTAACAGTATTTTTGGACTCAAATTAATTAATATACTAAAATAGCTAACTCCTTCAATATTAGATTCATTCAAGCTCTACAAATACCATGTTCATTAAATATACTATTCTAATAGTGTTTTACCTAAATATTACAATTAAAGTATATGAATATTTCAGTGAATGGCAAGCCAAATTAGACTGTAATTACACAGATATTAAAATAATTTTAAAATAAATAAATGTAATATATTACATAGCAAGAATTCCAGGTAATTTCTTGATAAAGACAGTATATGTCATTAAATGCCAATTTAGCATTATTTCCAGAACAACTATGACTCTAGGGGATGAGAAAGGAAAACTGCCTCTCTAAAGGGGACATCAAAATCAACCAGAGTAGACATTTTCAAATCATACTATTTTGAAATGTTCTCTTTGACTGAGAATCCCTAATACAGTAAACTTTATATATGCACATGATACTACTCTAATGGCACAAAGTGAAGAGGAACTAAAGAGCCTCTTGATGAAGGTGAAAGAGCAGAGTGAAAAAGCTGGCTTGAAACTTAACCATTCCAAAAACTAAGATCATGTTATCTGGTCCCATCACTTCACGGCAAAAAGATGGAGAAAAGGTGGAAGCAGTGATAGATTTTATTTTCTTGAGCTCTGAAACCACTGCAGATGGTGATTACAGCAATTAAACTTCCTTACAGCTTAATCCTTGGAAGGAAAGTTATGACAAACTTAGTGTATTCAAAAGCAAAGACATCACTTTGCCAATACAGATCCATATAGTCAAAGCCATGGTTTCTCCAGTAGCCAAGTACGGATGTGAGAGTTGGTCCATAAAGAAGGCTGAGTGCCGAAGAATCGATGTTTTTGAACTGTGGTGCTGAAGAAGACTCAAAGAGTCCTTTAGACAGCAAGATCGAATTGGTTAATCCCAAAGGAAATCAACCCTGAATATTCACTGGAAGGGCTGATGCTGAAGCTGAAACGCCAATATTTTGGCCACCTGATGCAAAGAGCCAGCTCACTGGAAAAGACCCTAATGATGGGAAAGACTGAAGGCAAAAGGGGAAAGGGGCGGCAGAAGATGAGATAGATAGCACCAGTAACTCAAAACACGAGTTTGAGCAAACTCTGGGAGATGGTGAAGGACAGGAAGCCTGGCATGCTACAATATGTGGAGGTGCAAAGAGTCAAACACAACTTAGTGACTGAACAACAACAATTTACAGTAAACCATTACCAGTGATAGGGGTGCACAATATCAATTGTTTCAATTTATTAGTTTTCATGCTCCTTTTAATATGGTTGAATTATTAGGGAAAAAAACCAATTCTTCAGGATGCTGATATTATTAATAAAAGCACTTTTATTCTGAAATAAAAATACTAAGCACATGATAGAGATAACCATATGCTGTTAGGTAACTAAACTACTTTTGGACAAGCAATATGTAATGCATTACAGTAACTATATTCAGTCAGAACATAAATGTTTTGCTAGAAGCAGATTCTAATTAGAATCAGTAAAATATATATTTAAAGTTCACAAAGAGAAGAAATTTTAGCTCATAAAATTATATAAACTGCTTAAGTATGTATTAGGCTTAAATGTATATATAAATGCCCAAGTATTAATAGTATACAGCTATCAAAAAAACTGTGCAGTGGCAAGGGAGAGGGTGTAGGAAGGATGTAGGAGGTTGGCATGCATGCAGGGTAAGCCACTTCAGTCATATCTGACTCTTGGCGACCCTATAGACTGCAGTCCACCAGGCTCCTCTGTCCATGGTATTCTCCACACAAGAATACTGGAGTGGGCTGCTGTGCCCTCCTCCAGGGGATCTTCCTGACCCAGATTTCAACCTGCCTCTTGCATTGGCAGGAGGGTTCTTTACCACTAGTGCCACCTGGGAAGTCCCAGGAGCCAGGCGGAGGGATTTTCAAGCACAGACATGAAAATTATGAAATATTCTTATATGGAACAATTCCTTATTTTAAGGAATTTTAAAAATATGAATGGTGATAATATAGAATGATGGCAACATTATCTTCTACACACTCAACTTTTAATACAATTCAGAAAAAGCCTATGTCCATCATTTCATAATAATTTATGGAAAACAGAAGATCATAAACTGCTACTTTGCAAAAGACATTATTTTAGCAAGGGCAATGCAAATTCTAATAAAAGAAAAATTCTTTTAGTAACCAGGTATTTTTATGTAAGAGGGAACATACTAATCCCTAGTTACCTTTACCTTTTCCAAGGGATCAAACTGGGGTCTCCTGCTTTGCAGGCAGATTCTTTACCAGCTGAGCCACCAGGGAACCCCAAGTATACTGGAGTGGGTAGCCTATCCCTTCTCCAGGGGATCTTCCCAACCCAGGAATCAAACTGGGGTCTCCTGCATTGCAGGCGGATTCTTTACCAACTGAGCCACCAGGGAAGCCCATCCTAGTCACCTGAAAGTGAAACTGCAAGTCACCCAGTTGTGTCTGACTCTTCGTGACCCCATTGGCTTTACAGTCCATGGAATTCAGTCATGGAATACAGTCCATGGAATTCTCCAGGCCAGAATACTGGAGTGGGTAGCCTTTCCCTTCTCCAGGGACTATTCCCAACCCAGGGATCGAATCCAGGTCTCCAGCACTGCAGGCAGATTCTTTACTAGCTGAGCCACCAGGGAAGCCCAAGAATACTGGAGTGGGTAGCCTATCCCTTCTCCAGCGAATCTTCTGACCCAGGAATCAAACCGGGGTCTCCTGCATTGCAGGCGGATTCTTTACCAACTGAGCTATTAGGGAATCCTAGTCACCTAGTAGGTGTACATACAAAACAAAAACGGATTTCTACTTTAGTTTGTTTCCTCTAATACTGACCCACGTAAATGATAGTAAAGAAGAAGCATCGACCTTGGATTTTAAATATAAAATGCAATTTACTTGCTTTGCTCTACTTATTATATTAATGAAGCCTCCATTTACGTTGTTGCTGTGTTCACTGTTAAGTCCTGTCAGGCTCTTTGTGACCCCATGCTATGCAGCAGGCAGTAAAGCATTTACGTTATACAATAACAAAATTAAATAACCAGTTTACATGTGTGGCTTTAAGTTCAATTAAGTTCAGTCAACTATATGGTTACATTATCTGTGTGATTTAATGATGACCATACAGTGTACAAGTAGAAGGATTAGCTTTAGGCTGAAGCACTGAACATAAATTCCCCCAGAACAAAATTCAGGAGTGTAAAATATATACACTCTGCAGGTACAAGGATCCCACTGAAGCCAAAACCCTCTTCATATACACATCGCTATACTCACAATGGATAACCAACAAAGACCTACTGTACCGCACAGTGAACTCTGCTCAGTGTTATACGGCACCCTGGTGGATACATGCATATGTGTGGCTGAGTCTACTAACCTGAAACTATCACAACATTGTAAATCGCCTATACCCCAATACAAAATAAACAGTTTTTTACAAAAGAATTAGCTACACCTTGTTTTTTAAGTTCTCTTTTCCTTCTCCTATCTCCTCCTTTTCTAACAGCTATTTTGAGATATTCATATACAATTAACCCATGTAAAGTATAAATTAAATGGTACTTAGTATAGTCACAGAGCTGTGCAACAGTCAACACCAATCTAATTTTAAATATTCCCAATGACACAAAAAGAAACTCTATACCTATTAGTAACGACTTGCTATCCAGCTGCCACTCCTACTCTTCAGAAACCAGTGACCTCACAGCCCACAGCAATCATGAAATTACTTTCTGTCTCTATAGATTTGCTGAATCTGTCAAGATTCATCTATTGTTGTAGCATCTATCAGTACTTCATTTTTTTCTAACATAGGGTTTGGTTTTTTCGACCCTCTATTGAAATTCTCATGTGATCAATGTCCTTAATTTTCTTTATTTGGTGTATCATATTGACTGATTCTCAGATGCCAAACCAGCCTTGCATCCATGCAATAAATTCCCCCTAGCCACAGAATATAATTCTTTGTGTTGTTGATATCCGTTTGTTAGCATGATCTTGAGGATCACAATGGATATTAGTCTGTGCTTGTCCTGTGATGCTGTGGTCTGCATCTGGTATTAGGATAATATTGGTCTCACAAACTGACTTAGAAAGTGTTCATTCCCATTCTGGTTTTTTGAAGAGTTTGCAAAGGATTGGTACTAGTTTTTTAATATGTTTTATAGGATTCACCAGCTAAACCATCTGAACATAGATTTTTGTGAAATTTGTGAAATTAAAAAAATAAACTTCACTTTGTAATAGTTTTAGATTTATAGAAAAATTGCAAAGAGTTTTTTTCCAGAGAGTATGTCTCATATCCAATTTCTCTTATTAGCATCAGTTTGCATTAGTATGGTATATTTGTGACAATTAATGAACCAATATTTATTTAGTTAATAATTATTAGCTAAAGTCCATTATTTTATTCAGGTCTCTTCCTTTCTAAACTAGTATCTTTTTAAATGTTTCAAGACCCTTTCTAGGATATCACATTACGTTTAATAGTTTATCTCCTAAGGGTTTGATGAGCACTAATCAAGTATTATTTTAGAATCAAGTATTGTTCCTCAACTAAGACTGACCTAATGTTTCACTCATGATCTGATTAGAGGCATAGGTTTTGGGGGAGGAAGACCACAGAGATAAATCTTTCTTGTCATATCATATCAGAGCTACATACTGTCACCCTGACTGGAGGGCTACAGTCCACAGGGCTGCAAAAAGTTGGACACGACTGAAACGACTTAGCACATATCACACATCACCATGACAAATCTTGGTTAATGTTGACCTTGACCACCTGGTTAAGGGAGTGTTTGCCAGAATTCTCTGCTGTAATGTGTCTCAGTTCTACTTTTTTACCCTATTCCTTAGTGTGTTCTTTGCAAGGAGTCCCTATGTTTATCACACAGTTAAGAGTATCCAGGTAGGGGCAAAGTACCCACATAAAATTATTTTGCATTCTTCTTCACAGGACAACATCAGTTCTGCCTCATTTATTAATTTATTTAAAAACTTTTTATCAGTATGGGCTCATTGATATTTATTTTATATACCTGGTTATAATGAAACATTACTGTTCACATTGTTCCTGTATGATCATGGGAATTGTTGCTGGTGGCTCTACCGTTCCTTTGACGTACTCACATCACTGTAGTGTTTATGTGGGGGTGTGTTTGTGTGTTTGAACAATTCCTAACATTTTGGCACTACAAAAACCTCCAAACTCAATTTTTATATTCCCTGTCCCAGTCTTAGAATTGGCCAATTCTTGAAAACACCCTGGTTCCTTTCATCTGAAAACTGTATTAGAAAGAACTGGTTGCAGACACGACATTGTTCTATCTAGTGGGAAGTTTTTAACTTACTAATGCGATCCTTCTGTTTGTTACGTGATTCAGATTTTATATGTCTTCACTGAATTGTTTTGACAGTTTATGCATTAGTAGGAGTTTTCCATTTCAGCTAAATTGTCTAGTTTGTTGGCATACAGACGTTCAGAACATATCTTTGGATGCTTTTTATTTCCAGAAGATTAGTAATAATATGGCCTCAATCATGTCCAGTTGTAGTGATCTGAATCTTCTTTTATTCTTGCTTAGTGAGCTTTTTTGTCAATTTTGTTGATCTTCCAAAGAACCAATTTTGTCTTCACTAATGTTCTATTTCATTTTCTGTTCTCGATCTCATTAATCTTTCCTCTCGTCTTTATTATTTCTTTCATTTTCTGCTACCTCTGTATTTACTTTGTTCTTCTTTTCTAAGTTCCTTAACGTGGAAGACTAAGCTACTGATTCCATTTCTTTTTTCTTTTTAATATTTGCATGTGCAGCTATATATTTTCCACTGAGCACTGCCTCGGCTTTGTCCCATAAGTTTCAGAATATCATGTTTTCATTTTCATTCCTCTAAAGAATTTTTGCTTGTTTTGCTTCATATTCTTTTCTATTATGGCTTATTGTAGGACACTAAATGTACTTCCCTGTGTTATACGATAAGATCTTGTAGTTTATCTATTCTATATTAATATGTAGTAGTTTGTATTTGTGAATCTCAAATTCCTTTATCCCTCCCCCAAACACTCTGGTAACTATAAGTTTGTTTTTCATGTCTGTGAGTCTGTTTCTGTTTCATAAAGAAGTTCACTAGAGTTCTATTTTGGATTCTACATATAAGCGTACATCATATGTTATTTGTCTTTCTCTGACTTACTTCACTGAGTATGAAAATCTCTAGGTCCATCTACACTGCTGCAAAGGGTATTGTGTGTATGTGAAGTCACTCAGTTGTGGCCGACTCTTTGTGACCCCGTGGGCTGTAGCCCGCCAGGCTCCTCTCTCCATGGGATTCTCCAGGCAAGATACTGGAGTGGGTTACCATTTCCTTCTCCAGGGGATCTTCCCTACCCAGGGATCGAACCCAGGTCTCCTGCATTGCAGGCAGACGCTTTGTCCTCTGAGCCACCAGGGAAGCAAAGGGCATTACTCCATTCTTCTTTATGCTGAGTAATTTTACATTGTGTATGTATACCATATTGTCTATAACCATTCATCTGTTGATGGACATTAAGGTTGTCTGACTATTGTAAAAGTTGCTGCTATGAACACAGGGCTGCTATATTTTTGAATTATAGTTTTCCCCAGATACATGCATAGGAGTGGGACTGCTGGATCATATGGTAGCTTTATTATTAGATTTTTAAGGAACTTCCATACTGTTCTCCATAGTGGTTGCACCAATTTACATTCCAATCCACAGTGCAGGAAGGTTCCCTTTTATCTACACCCTCTGCAGCATTTGCTATCTATATATTTTTTAAATAATGGACACTCTGATTGGTGTGAGGTAGTACCTCATTGTAGTTTTGATTTTCACTTCCTTAATAATTAATAATATTAAACATGTTTTCATGTGTCTTTGGATCACCTATATGTCTTCTTTGGAGAAATGTCTGTTTAGGTCTTCTGCTCATTTTTTGATTGGGTTGTTTTATGTGTTATTGTTATTGAGCTGCATGGACTACTTATATATTTTGGAAATTAAGCCTTTGTGGTTCGTATTATTTGCATCTATTTCACCCTAATCTGTAGAACATTTTTTATTTGTTTTGTTTATGGTTTCCTTTTCAGAGAAAAAGCTTATAATTTTGCTTCGGTCCATTCTGTATTTTCCAATGCTGATTTTCCATTAGGTTCTCTCTTTTTTTTTTTGGTAACTATGTTTTGTTATTGGTATTCTCTATTCAATGAGGTGTTTCCATCCTCCTTTCCTGTCCTTCCTTAATCACTGTTTCCTTAGTTCTATGGACGTATTTGCATTGGCTGCTCTGAAGTCTTTGTCAGTGAAATTTAACTGCAGAGTTCTCTCACAAGCAGGTTCTGTTGCCTGCTATTTGTCCTGTATGCACTGCAAAGCCATCTTTCTTTGCACAGCTGATAAGTTTTTGTTGAAAAACACTGACATTTTAGGGAATAACTGCAGCAACTCTGGATGGTGATTCTTTTCCCACACCCCACCCAACATACCCAACACGTGATGCTTTTACAAGCTTGTTTGTGCAGTAACAATACTGAGCTACTTTAATGAAGTCTGTTTTCTCTGAAGTGCAGCCTGTGGCCTTGCTCCATAGAGACTGGAGCTTTGGGCCTGTGCAGTCACCTGAGATGACAGTGGTTTGATCAGGGCTCCCTTTGACTGCTTCTTTCTAGATCTTTCTTTTTAGCTACCTGCTGTCTTTGGTATTATACTCAGCTGTGAGCCTCATGAATTAATGCCTGATTATTGCTTCTGATAATGCTCTAGGGCTTAAACTGCTTTGTAATCTGATCCACTTAATATGGGGCCCACTGTAGCGAAAATGGCTTCCCATGTGGCTCAGTGGGTGAAGAATCAGCCTGCAGTGCAGGAGCCGTGGGTTCTACCCGTGGGTTGGGAAGATCCCCTGGAGCAGGGCATGGAAACCCACTCTAGGATTCTTGCCTGGAGAAGCCCATGGACAGAGGAGCCTGGTGGGCTACAGGTCATGTGGTTGAAAAGAGTCGGACACGACTGAAGTGATGGAGCATGCACGCAGGGATAATATTTGAGACCGGTGCTTTGATGCTTTTACAACCCTAGGAGGGATCTTTGTCATGTTATATAGCCCTGGATCTTTCTAGTAAACTTCTAGCTGATTTATGATTTAGCTTGTTGGTCTCATGGAGAAATTAGTCTCCTCTACTGATTACCACCACAATCTCCATTGTTTTCAAGAGAAGCTTTAGGGTTGAATTTACCTATAATTTGTTCCAAATAAAGTCAGTTCACTTAAAGGGACACTTTTAAGCTCTCCCTTCTTACAACCACCTCTCATCCTAGGAAAAATTTCTATTCTACTGCTCCAGAGTTGCTGGTAGGAAGAGTGGCTCATATCTCTCTTGATTAACTCATCTATTTCATGAAGAGGGTGCTAGAAAGGTATAACAGACTTCAGTGTACTCGCAGACAGATAGTGCTCTTGTGTCTCTTTCTTTTTCATAAGGGCACTATTCCCATCACAACTGTACCAACCTCATGTAAATTTAAATACCTTCCAAAGACCTACACTCCAAATACCATCACGTTGGGGTTCAGAGCCTCAAATATGAATCTGTGCGTGAACACAGTCAGTTTATAACAATATATTTGTATGCCTCAGGGCTTAACTTTCCTCTCTCGGTGATATCATCCAGTCTCATGATTTTATTTGCTCTCTATATCTATATTCTGAGATTCCCAAATTTGTCTCTGCTGTCCAGATCTATTTCCTTATCCAGAATCAAATTCAGCTTCCTTGACTTGTCTAATTATATATCCAATGTAACATGTAAAATTGAACTGTCAAACTTAACATGAAAAAATGAACTCATAGCATCAAACCAATTTTACTTGCAATCAACTCCGTCTCAGTTGATGGCAACTTTATCTTTACAGTTGCTCAGACAAAAACCTTGAAGTCACACTTGTTTTTATAATCCTTTGAAGTCACGTTTGGTTTCTTTCTTTCTCATACCACCCCATTCATCTAATCCAGTTATTATCTTCAAGAAGTACTCATAATCCAATCACTTCTTGCCATATACACTGCCACCTCTTGATCTGAGCCATCATCTCTCACAAGGCATGGTAATAACCTACTTACTAGTCTCCCTGTGTCTAAAGGGCCTGCCTATAATTTAGTCTCAACACAGCAGTGGCACTATCAGTTTAAAAGCACATCCTTTTAACTCAAATCACTTACCTCCTCTGTGGAAAACCCTTCAATGTTTTTCTATCTCTCTAAGAGGAGAAGTTCAGTGCTAATAGTGCATATTATAATCAATTATGGGCTTAAAAATAGATACATCAATCTGAGACTCAAAGAAATTTTGATTTATGAATCAGGTGGTGGTGGAGTACTGGAGTGACACTCAAGGATACATAAATATATGTTTTAAGATCTACAGGTGATTTCAGAGTACCTGCTAGATTGAGAACCCTTCTGTTAAAGTGGACATGGAAGAGGAAAATAATCCTAGATATACAGGAGCTGCTGCTACTAATATGAATGCATAATATAGCACTAGTCATTATTTATTTTACATATCAACAACCATAGCTAACTTTTGTTGTAGTCTGGTAAAATAGGCAGTGAGGTATTCAGCACATATTAACTTGTTTAGTACTGTAAACCTTATAAAGTAGGCCCTACCACATTCTACTGACTCTAAGACATTGTTTTCGCATTTTAATATCTCTCAAGTCTGATGTGTCTTACAATCAATGAAACTATACAACCAATAGTGGCCAGCTGGCAGTTATGATATAGTTGTCATTGCTTTTACAGACACGTACTTGATTATTCTATTCAATAATATTATGTGAAATAAACATTTTTTTTTAAGTCAAAAAAGTGATTTATGAAAAACTGAACTATGAATGTGAACAAGTTTTGGTAATAGCTTAACCAATTTATTTTGCGATGATATATAATAAAATCTATATCTAAGTAATTATTTAAGAGTCCTTTGAATAAGTATAAAACAAATACTCTTAGTGGCAAGAGAACCATAGTTAATAGGCAATGGTCTTTCTGTTACCTCAGATAATGATTGATTTGTATCATAGTGTTAGAGTAAATGTTAAGCAAATATAAGGTAATACTAAGGCCATTAACTGTATAGATAGACATTACATGAGCTCATTATTTAATAACGAATTTAAAACTTATTGCTTTTTTGACAAAGGAACATGTTTCATGGAAAGCTTTATCTAGATACTGGAATCTTTGACTATTAAAAGTAAAATGCAAATTCTTAAAGCACCAAGAAATTCTATAAGAAGTTCTGTATAGTACCTAACTAATTAATTTTAACTTTTCCACCCAAAATAATATTTTCTCATTACTTTCTTCACTCTATGTCCACTCTCCTCTCTATAAATAAATTGGGTGTATTTCCAAAGGGGCAGAGCAACTTACTTTGTAAACATTGATTCATTGCATTAATAATATTTAGATGAGAACACATTTACTGCAAATTTACCCTCTCAGAGATGATTTTATCATAAATTATTTACTCATTACATGTCTTTAGTAAAGTATAACAATGATGTTAATTCTTCTCTGGGTATTTTTTTGTGACCATGAACAGATATAGAGAAAATAATTATGTGCTTGCCTCAAGAAAAGTAGTTTGTTACTCGGAGCTACTAGATTCTATTTATGAGTTTTAGTTTATTATGTCTAACTCAAATTTCAGGTAGATTATGTTAAATTCTAATTTAGGCTCTATGCTGTGTGATTGTGAAATGTGTAGGAAAACAGAGCAACATGAACACAAGATCAGTTACTCAGTGGACACTGTCTTATCCCCAATATTGTTCTTACTGATTTATAAGCCTTAGAGATGCATTATCATGCTATGAAAGATAAACAAATAATGTGATAATGATCTATAATAATATGTTTTATCCTTTAAAGAACAGTAAAGAGAATTAAAGAAATAAAAGCTCCTGGTATAGACAGGTAATCATTCAAATATACAAACCCACTAGAAATATGAAATTGATTAAACATAATCAATAATTATGGGATCTATTATTCCATAGATATTTCAGTTAGATTTTAATGGAGGCATAATACAGTTAAACCACCCAAAATAAATGGGAATAAATGTGTCAACTGAAAAAATTAGCTTCTTCTAACTATTAAGATATGCACAATAGTTTCACTTATGTTAGTCAAATTAAGAGTAGATTTCTTTATTGCAAGGAGTAATCATAACATTTTAATGAGTGTGTGCCTTTTGATACCTATTAAAATCTCCAATTTCAGTTTAAACATGAAAATTATTAAGTACAGTAATGCTATTTTAAAAGTGTCCTCTTAACATATACTTGGTTCTAACAAATGTTTTTGTAATGTAATGACTATCTAAAATTAAATATGCTGCTGAAAATGAAGGTTTTCAAGACCTATGTAACAAGTATAATGAACTAATTCTTCTCATATTGATCAGTATTTCCACTGATCAATATCCACTTACTGTATCCATTCATTAGCATAGCATCTCCACATACACACACACACAAAAGTTTCATGTTTTTAACAGAGTTGTCACAAAAATGAATTTTGAGCTCTTATATGAAGAGGTTAACATTAAAATTAAAGTCCTATATAGTTTCAGTTTTGTGCTTGTAAGAGCCCCTGAATTCTAAGAGGTTTTATTTGAAGGCAGGAAATTATTAATGGGCTTTTGATATTAAAATTATAACACAAAATTCTATCTGTGTGTTTATGAGACCGAAAGTTTCAAATAGCTAAAAATAAAACAGGAGTATGACTTGATTAATTAACACAATATATTTTTTAAATATTCAAAGATAATACTCATCTTAAAACAGTCCTTATATTTAGACAATCAAATAACACAATTTTTGTAACAAAATTATAGAAATACTAAAAAGGAAGAGTATTTTAAATGACCTTCATTTACTATTGCAGATAAATTGTCATTCTACTGTTCACAGGGATCCTTTGCGGTTTATAATAACTGAAGTCTTAACGCTTTAGAGAAAGCAACATCTCCATATAAAGAAAAATACTGAGGTCTTTGAATGTTAGTGTTACTCTATTAGGCATGACTGAATACAGACAGATAAAAATACATTTTAACCTCCATTTACAGAAAGTCTATAAATGGGATTACCACATTTGTTACCACTGTGTAGTTAAATGTCTTTGGGTCTCTAAAACCAAAATGACAATCTTTTAATAATTCAAAAATTACTAATTAAGTAGATGTCTGGTAGTCATCAAAATAATGTCATCTTTATTTTGGACATCAGCATATGAGTGGTTTCTAAGACATTTGGAATTTTACATTTAAAAGACTTAATAAAATTATAAATGATAAAATTCCTTATAATGTTTAACATATGATATTGTAACATGACATGACCCTTCAACAGGACAGATTTTTAAATTTTCGTAGAGGTAGCAAATTAAATGCAAATATTATTATAGTCTAAAAAGACTCATTACCTAGAAGATTTGGAAAGAAGGACATTAAATTGCAGATTAGCAAGACACAATAACATTTAGAACCACAGATCAGAACAGGTCCAGAGGTCCCTAACCAAGTTCATCCTTTCTAGTTTTCCTTCATTCTCAAATGTGCAACACATACTTTGAAAGATTTTGATTACCAGTCAAAAATTAAATATATTTATATATTTTTATTTATAATTTTAAAAAGCTTTATATATCTATATTTTAAAAATTAAAGTAACTTCAGTTTGCTGGAGCATCCAATAATATGCAGTAAACATTACTATACTGAGGTCATAGCTTAACCAAAAATAACTTATCATTTTGAAAAATGTGAAAGTTTCATAATTAAATGAACAATTTTCAACATTTTTCTCAAATATTTAATAGCTTATAAACTTTAGTCATTAAATATAAACATTCCTACAGTTCTAGGTACTTCTAACTGAGATTAAGCTATATAGTGCAATACAATCTCTTGAGAGGAAAGCAAATTCAATTAGGCCACTCACCCAGCTAGTTAATGACAGAGTTGTACACTGATCTTTCCACAATGCTATATTTATATAGTTATATTTTATAAACTATAGAAATGAGATACTTAAACATTGCTAATCATAATGAAGTATGAACCCAGTCTCCCTGATTGCTCCTGACCTCTTTTTTAATGAAAAGAGGCATAAAATGTCCCTTTTTCTCTTCCATTATGGAAGGTCTTCAAACTGCTTCATTTGTTTTTCATTTGTTTAGCCTTCCTGAATCTATACTTTTACCTTAACAAACTGCCTAGCATGTGTAGAAGATTTCTGATTTCTACACAGAACTCTTTTGCAAAATATTTATATATTTACACTTTAAAAACTCCTTTTAAATTGGATCACTTTTTATCATAGCATCATACCAAGTAAATTCTCACTGACATTGCACTAACTATATGCAGAAAATCAGAAAGGAAGAGGGAATTAGGATTATACACAGGGAGGTGGTTTCAAGTTTGCAAACATAGGTAGGCACTGGATACTGGAAAACAGAATAATTAAGAAGAACTCGTATTATTTACTAATTCTATAGCTTGGAATATTCTGGATTATTTTTAAATATAACCTTTTAATATGTGAAAATAAGTAGGTAAGCAATTATATCTTTGCTATACATCACTGCACAAAATTAAACATATAAAAATATACTGGGCAATGCAACAGCAAATAGAATGCTAATAATAATAATATTAATATTAATAGACTAAAATAATATTAATAAAAACAGAAACTTGCTTTTCCATTATATAAATCTACTGTACACATGGGGTCCTCATATTATAATATTTCTTTGCTCTTTTCAATTAACTAATATATATAAAGTTAAGAAACTATATTTATATAATATATTTATATCACAAGCTATTGTTCCATAAGACTATGGCATTTTTTATCAACTTTAAAATTATAATAGATAACACATGATTAATTCTGCTATAGTAAGGTATCATATTAAGGGGCAATACAGACATACTTGGATTATCAGATACCCATGAACTGGAAAAAATTTGATTATCAAAAGATTCTATGAGATACAAACCAAAAATTAATATTTATTGCCCAGAATATTCCTTTAAATTGGAAGAGATATAAAAATAATTTTTAAATATAATTACCTAAATTAAAGTGATTGATGGTTATTTAATCAATAAAAATAATATTTGTATTCACTATAAATTCTAACACTACTTTTAAAAACTGCTTTCAACTCAACAATGCTTCTACAGATATGGATTTAAAATGACAGTGGCAAATTTTGCTCTAAAGCTTAAACAATGCTAGACTGACTTGTTCAACCTTAATAAATGAAATTTATTTGAAAAACTCTATTTGAAAGGAGCATGTCAATTAAGCACTAGAGATCCATATGTTTGTCTGAATATTTAAATGAAACATTAAGTAAATATTACTATTACCTCTCTCCGCCGAGAAGCCCAACATGTTTGCTTGATCTTCCACACCACAGCAGCCACCAATAATAAAGATAAAAAACAACTAGAAAATAAAACACAAGTAAATTTTGCTTTAAACACTTGTAATATATCATGAAATAATAAAAGAATATCTAGAATATTTTAAAATATATTTAAGTAATCACTTTGCCTTGGTAAATATTCAAGAAAAAAAGGGTACATTAGAAATTTTTAAAACATTCTCAAGTAAAATCAAAGTATACAGGTAGAAAAAATTATTTATACTCCTTGAGATACAGTATAGTCTATCTCTCAGATTTTCTCTGTCAGAAGGAATGTAACTTTATAATTTTGTTGGTTTTACACAGCAATAAATCTATCTAGAATTGCTATGACTCATAAATTCTGGCAATTTTATAAATTTAAAGATCACACATTTATTCATCTTAAATTATCAGCAACTATCTTATATCTGAGAATATTCCTATAGTTTTGAACTGAAGGTGATCTAGACCTTTCTCCTCTGCCACTGCCCTAGACCTGGGACATTTACAAACTTCTAGATATGTATTGCTTTTGAATTGCACTTTTGGAGAAGACTCTGACAGCAAGATCAAACCACTCAATTTTAAAGGAAATCAATCCTGAATATTCATTGAAAGGACTGATGCTGAAGCTGAAGCTCCAATTTTTGGCCACCTCATGTGAAGAACTGACTTACTGAAAAAGACCCTGCTACTAGAAAAGTTTGAAGGCAGGACTATAAGAGGAGAGCAGAGGATGAGATGGTTGGATGGCATCACCAATTCAATGGACACGAGTTTGAGCAAACTCCAGGAGATGGTGAAGGATAAGGGAGCCTCGCGTACCGTGGTCCACGGTACCGCAAAGAGTTGGAGACGACTTTACAACTGAACGACAAAATACATGCCTGATTATCACAATGGGAGAGAAGTACCAGTATACTCAAGTGAGTACAGCCAGGGATGCTACTAAGTATCCTGAAAAGCACAGGACTGCCCCCAGTGACAAAGAATTATTCAATCCAAACCATCAGTTGTACTGAAGTTGAGAATCCCTGTATATCCCAATGTGTAAATTAAGAAATAATTCAGTTACAATGTATATACATCTGGTCAATATGTATGAAGTATATTATACCATAGACAATGACAATGGTGAATACACATTTTTAGCAGTAATTTTAGACTGATAAATCTCAAAATAAAAGATGTATGTGAATATGACTAATCAACTCCAGCCATACATTACTGCTTCTTTTCTCTTCCTTTGCTCTGTGGTCAAAGATTATGCTATCAAAAGACCCAGAAGTGAGTGGAGCAGGGCCACTACAAATTCACTGGCCACTGGTCATTACAAAAAAAAACCTGGTCTTTACTCCTATATGATAACTGATGTATTCATCAATTGATTCACTCATAAGCAGCGTAAACGTTGACACTTTCTTCTCTTGTCAAATCCTTAAATATACTTTTTCTCCTTAAGTATATATTTTTCTCCTTGCCTCACTTAGAGATCTTAGAATATCTTTCAATGATCATGACAAAGACAACTCCAGCACTGAAACACTGAGTAGGAACACATTCCAGATAAATGCTAGGTATGCCACACTGTTCTAAGAACATTTCCAGATAGGATATACTATTCTCATTTTAGAAAAGAACAATCCAATGCTCAGAGAAGTTCAAAGTAAGTTGCTTACAGTCATACAGAGTTTAAGTGATAGAGGAAAAATTCAAAATGAGCCATGTAAGCCTCAAATTCTTTCCTCCCCTCCTGTTAGGAACGCTTGAGCTTGCACACTATCTCACAACCAGTTGTCTTACATATTCCCCAGAATCAACCACCGAGGTGCCTTTCTGGTTTTTACATAATTGTCTTTCTCCCAAATATTTATACACTCATTTGCTTCATCTAAATTCAATTTTTCAGGAATGCTCAAGTCCCACATCTCCTAAAAATAAAAAGCAATAACCCTATTTTATTAATCCTGAAGCTTTCTCTAGTTGACTGAGCAAGTGGTCCACATAGCCACTGCCATGTCAATCTTCTAATAACCTAGTCTTATTTAGTATCTTATTAAGTTGATATCTAATTTTTATACTAATAAAACTGTTAGTATTGATAATTAATGTTTCCATAGTATGCAACATTTTAGTGACTACTTTCCTCACTTTTTAAAAATTAAATAAACTAGTCTTTTTCTCTATCAACTGACTTTTACTTCTCAATTGATAATACCAACCCATCCATTCTTTTCTTTTGAACTCTTTATTTTTGGCTTCCTTTCATCCTTCTTGACACACTATGGGGTCAATGAAGGTAGATTGCATTCCAGATTCCTTGATTTAAACTATGGACATCCTTGAAATTTTAAACACAAAACCATGTTGCTATCTACTCTTGCTCTCAGAGATAGAGGTCAGTTATTCTCATGGCTTCAACAGAGACCTCAATTGGAATCATTACCAAATAAAAGTCATTAAACCTGCTAAAGTGAGAGCATCCTATCATTAGAAGAGACCTATGGTTTTAGAAAAGGCAGAGGAACCAGAGATCAAATTGCCAACATCTGCTGGATCATCAAAAAGCAAGAGAGTTTCAGGAAAACATCTATTTCTGCTTTATTGACTATGCCAAAGCCTTTGACTGCGTGGATCACAATCAACTGTGGAAAATTCTGAAACAGATGGGAATACCAGACCACCTGACCAGCCTCTTGAGAAACCTATATGCAGGTCAGGAAGCAACAGTTAGAACTGGACATGGAACAACATACTGGTTCCAAATAGGAAAAGGAGTCAAGGCTGTATACTGTCACCCTGCTTATTTAACTTCTATGCAGAGTACATCATGAGAAACGCTGGGCTGGAGGAAGCACAAGCTGGAACCAAGATTGCCGGGAGAAATATCGATAACCTCAGATATGCAGATGACACCACCTCATGGCAGAAAGTAAAGAGGAACTAAAAAGCCTCTTGATGAAAGTGAAAGAGGAGAGTGAAAAGTTGGCTTAAAGCTCAACATTCAGAAAACAAAGATCATGGCATCTGGTCCCATCACTTCATGACAAATAGATGGGAAAACAGTGGAAACAGGGTCTGACTTTATTTTGGGGGCTCCAAAATCACTGCAGATGGTGACTGCAGCCATGAAATTAAAAGACGCTTACTCCTTGGAAGGAAAGTTATGACCAACCTAGATAGCATATTCAAAAGCAGAGACATTACTTTGCCAACAAAGGTCCATCTAGTCAAGGCTATGGTTTTTCCAGTAGTCATGTATGGATGTGAGAGTTGGACTGTGAAGAAAGCTGAGTACCGAAGAATTGATGCTTTTGAACTGTGGTGTTGGAGAAAACTCTTGAGAGTCCCTTGAACTGCAAGGAGATCCAACCAGTCCATTCTAAAGGAGATTGGTCGTGGGTGTTCTTTGGAAGGAATGATGTTAAAGCTGAAACTCCAGTACTTTGGCCACCTCATGCGAAGAGCTGACTCATTGGAAAAGACTCTGATGCTGGGAGGGATTGGGGGCAAGAGGAGAAGGGGACGACAGAGGATGAGATGGCTGGATGGCATCACGGACTCAATGGATGTGAGTTTGGGTGAACTCCGGGAGTTGGTGATGGACAGGGAGGCCTGGCGTGCTGCAGTTCATGGGGTCGCAGAGTCGGACATGACTGAGTGACTGAACTGAACTGAAAGAGATCATTTAGTTCAGGCTCTCTCCCAGGAATGAAATTCCCAGCAGAACCCCAGAGCCTAATTAAATATTCATGGTAGCTAAGAAGACGCTGGCTCAAGTTAGTGTACTTTATTTTTAAGATAATAGCTCACACTATGAAATTTTCTATTATCCTTTCTAACTTTAATTAATTACTGCTGCTTCTGTCTCTGGGTTACACTGAATCAGTCATTTCCTTCTTCTATATGCTAATACTTCTTTATATAGTTGAAGACACTCCCACGATTCCTCTAGCCCAGTGGTTATCAATCAGGAGAGTTCTGCCTTCCAGGGCACATTTGACAGTGGCTGGAGGCCTTTTTGGTTGTCAGCGCTTGGTGGGCACAAGTGGATGCTGATAAATATGCCACAATAGAGAGGCCAGTCCACCTCCCGATCACAAAGCTTTTCCCAGCCCAAGCCAACAGTGTTAAACCCTGCTCTAGTCTGAATTACTGGCACAGCAGTTACACTTCCCATGTTATTTCCAGGTTAACATGAAACTGTTGAAATACGGTACTGAGAGTTGATAATTTATATATAATCTAAGGATCCATTTATCTGAATTTAAATCCTACCCTATAAGAATTTTAACAGAAGAGATAAATCTGCCATATACAAACAGAACTCAAGAATAACATTCATAATAAAAGGAACTAACATCTACCGAATAATATGTACCAAGCACTGCACGACATGTTTCACATGCATTAATTCTTTCATTACCACAATCACAGATGATATATATTCATTTTAAAGATGAGAAAGTCGAGGTCATGAAGTGTTTATGTAAATTGCCAAAGTTATCAAAGTCTTAAATTGCAAGTACTCCCCTTTATGTTGCCTTGTCTATTATTTTCCAGAGAAAATGTCAAAACACATTCAATTTTATCATCCTCTATATTCAATCAGACGTCACATCTTGCCAACTGTTTCTCTCACAATGTCTGCAGTAGTAGGCAATAGTATAAGCACCAAAATCCATTCACATTTAATGATTAAACATAAATAGCAATAAAAAGTATTCATATTTGATAATCAGTAATTCACAATATCCTCCCCTCCAAAATAGTTACATGATCAAGGTTCAGTTTAGGACAGTAAAGACTTATCAAATTTCTCCATTTGGAACTTAATCTTTCTGACCTAAATTTCAAGACACAGGTAAAGAGTGTTACTTTTATAACGATACAGAAAGCCAGTATGAAATTTTTCAGTTTTACTGATTTTTCTCCTTGAGAAGAGGGGATATACACTTTAGGGGTCTGCATGTTTTCTATGTTAATTCATACTAGATTGGTAATAAAATGTAAACAGAGATTATCCTGATGAGAAATTGGTAAAATCAATAAATAGCTTAAGCAAATTTTCCTCTAATATTCTAATAACCTCCAATAAATATTAAAAATTCAATAAAAATATATCTCAAATCCTGGCATATAGTAGTTATCGTTAAACCTTTACTAACTGAATAAAATTGGTTAATTGGTCTGAATATCTTATCATTTTTCTGAAACTGAATGCCTTTTTTGGCATTATTATCCTTATGGAAAAGTTAATACTTCATAAAGCTTTTTTATTTCTACTAAGCTATACAGCAAATAAAACAAAGTTCTTATTAAAATCTGCATAAAATAAAATCAAATTAATTAAGGACTTTCACTTTATTAAAGTGAAGTTGCTCAGTCGTGTCGGACTCTTTGCGACTCCATGGACTGTAGCCTACCAGGCTCCTCGGTCCATGGGATTTTCCAGGCAAGAGTACTGGAGTGGGTTGCCATTTCCTTCTCCAGGGGATCTTCCCGACCCAGGGATCAAACCTGGGTGTCCCTCATTGTAGGCAGATGCTTTACCGTCTGAGCTACCAGGGAAGCTGGTATTCACTTTATTAAAAGGCAAACAAATAAATGAAAACACTTAACTTAGACAGCATAATCGAAATGTTACACTCATCCTTTTGTGACTGTTAGAAAATGCCAGTAACTACTGATAATCCTGGAAGCCTGAAGAATGACAACTTTTTCATCAGTCTTATTTCACTGGCGGCACAGTGTCCTACGTAGCACTCTGCCCCTTCTACCTGTTCCCTTTTGCACACTGAACTTTAAGTGAGTGATAAATGAAGTTTGTATTATTTTTATCTAAAGTGACCAAGAGGGTTCCCTTTTCTCCACATCCTCTCCAGCATTTATTGCTTGTAGACTTTTGGATCGCAGCCATTCTGACTGGTGTGAAATGGTACCTCATTGTGGTCTTGATTTGCATTTCTCTGATAATGAGTGATGTTGAACATCTTTTCATGTGTTTGTTAGCCATCCGTATGTCTTCTTTGGAGAAATGCCTATTTAGTTCTTTGGCCCATTTTTTTATTGGATCGTTTATTTTTCTGGAGTTGAGCTGCATAAGTTGCTTATATATCTTTGAGATTAGTTGTTTGTCAGTTGTTTCATTTGCTATTGTTTTCTCCCATTCAGAAGGCTGTCTTTTCACCTTGCTTATAGTTTCCTTTGTTGTGCAGAAGCTTTTAATTTTAATTAGATCCCATTTGTTTATTTTTGCTTTTATTTCCAGTATACTGGGAGTTGGATCATAGAGGATCCTGCTGTGATTTATGTTGGAGAGTGTTTTGCCTATGTTCTCCTCTAGGAGTTTTATAATTTCTGGTCTTACTTTAGATCTTTAATCCATTTTGCTAGATGTCCATCAGCAGATGAGTGGATAAGAAAGCTGTGTTACATATACACAATGGAGTACTACTTAGCCCTTAAAAAGAATAAATTCGACTCAGTTCTAATGAGATGGATGAAATTGGAACCGATTATACAGAGTGAAGTAAGCCAGAAAGAAAAACACCAATACAGTATACTGACACATATATATGGAATTTAGAAGATAGTAATGATGACCCTATATGTGAGACAACAAAAGAGACACAGAGGTATAGAACGGACTTTTGGACTCTGAGGGAGAGGGAAAGGGTAGGATGGTTTGGGAGAATGGCATTGAAACATGTATACTATCTTGTAAGAAACGAAGCGCCAGTCTACGTTCAATGCAGGATGCAGGATGCATGGGGCTGGTGCACAGGATGATTCAGGTAGATGGTGTGGGGCGGGAGGTGGGAGGGGGCTTTGGCATTGGGAGATTGTGTTCACCTGTGGCTGATTCATGTCAATGTGTGGCAAAACAAATACAGTATTGTAATTAAAACAAACAAACAAATAAATAAATAAAAACAAATAAAAACATTGAAATGAATAAACAAAACCAAAAAAATAATAATAATAAAGTGACCAAGATTCTGGGTTTATTGGCTCCAATTAGCTTTTCCCTAATATATTTCTTAAGTCAAAGGTCTTAATAGGCAACATCAAACATCCTTTAATCTAATATTGCAGCAAGTTTGTCAGATAAAAATTAGTTTTGCTGCTGTATTTCATATCTTGTTTTCTATTGTATTTTACAATAGCTTAGATTGTTCCTTGGAATAGGTATCACGGAGCGGGGCAGAGGTACAGGAGGTAACTGAGCTGTCTTTTTTTTTTAAAGTCTGTTGTATAATAGTCTAGAAGATGGGAACTATTAAACACCCTTCCAAAAATCCTCCCAATGGAAACAGGAAAAACAGGAAAGAAAAGAAACTCTTAAAAGCAAATGTATAAGCTACAGGGATTTTAAAAAAAGAAAGAAAGAAAGAAACATAGGAACTCAGGGAGAGATATTTCAATAATTTGATTTGAACCTTCATAAAATGTTCATTATGGAAAAGATTCTTAATGTGAAAAAATAAGGAAGTCATTAGGTACTCTCATTTAGGGAAAATTAAAAAGAATTCAAGAAAAGTAACACAGTGTGGTATAAGGTTATATTGTAAAGCAGGGTTTTAGTGACAAAGAAATACTCTCTAGTGGTAATCTAGTCAGCCAAATGCAAAAGAGATAATATTGTCAAGATTTTATAGAAATTTAGGTTAAATGATAATAAAATTTGTCTTAAATACATTTTTTAAAAGATGCTTTTATGTCTCTGAAAATAATGTACAAACTAGGGAATTGTTTTGAAATACAGAAACATAATATTATAAAAACTCATTTACTTCTTAATTACTACTATTGCAGAAAATATATTTTAAAGCTTTTAAAAACACCCTCCTAACACTTGAAGGATATTTTTGTCTTAACCAACTAAAATGTTCACAAAGTAAATTATCAACTTAGAATGTAATACATTTGCATGTTTAAAAAAATTACTTGTTTCTATCACCATATTTGCAAAGATGAAAACCCAGCAAAGCCTAGGGAGTGAAACTGGGGAAGCAATATGTTCAAACATAAATTGCTACAAACTTTTTGAGGGTTGATAAGCAAGAGTTAACTATACTTTAGAAGCACTGTCAGTTATGACTTATTTCAAATACAAGTAACACAAACTAACACAAAATGGGATAAACAGTCTTGGAATTAAATAATTTTATACTGCCTCCTATGAACTGATGTATATTCGCCCCAAATTCATATGTTTGAACCCCTAACACCCAACATGACTATATTTGGGGACAGGGATTCAGGAGTTAACTAGGTTAAATAAAGTCATAAGCGAGGGAACCAGATGCAACAGGATTAGTCTTCCTGTAAGAACAGGCTCTAGAGAGTGTTTTCACTCCCATACCTTCTCCCTCTCCCTTTACTGCACTGCCCCCCACCCCATCTCTCCCTCTTCCCATGGGTACACACTGAGGAAAGGACAAGGGCGCATCCAGGGAGAGTGTAGCCATCTGCAAGCTAGTAAGTGGCCCAAATCCAAAACCAATCATGCCAGCAACCTGATCTGGGACTTGCTGGCTTCCAGAACTCTGAGATAACAGATTTCTGTTGTTTGCGTTCAGTTTCATGTTTGTTACAGCAACAGGAGCTGACTAAGACAGATTTGGGGATCAAATATCTACAAATACAGAAACAGCTTTGGAAGTGGTAACGGGTAGAAGCTGGGCAGATTTTGAGGTGCATTCTTGGAAAAGCTTTGATTGCTATGAAAGGTCCATTGATAGAAACAGACATTAAAGCCAAGTATGATATAAGCTCAAAAACAAAAACAGAAAACAGGAAAACTAGAAAGAAAGCTTCCATTTCTTAGATAACACATAAATAATCAAGACCAGAATGCCGATATTCATAAGGACACTGAAGGTCATTCTGGTAAAGTTTCAGAGGCAAACAAGCAATAGGTTACTGGAAAATGAAGAAAAGGTCATCTTTGTTATAAAAAGGCAAAGAATTTGGCTGAACTTTGTTCTAGTGTTTTGTGGAAGGTAGAACTTGAAAGCATTGAAATTGAGTATTTAGCATAGGAGGCTCCAAAGTATTGAAGATGTAGCTTTGGTCCTTCTTATTGCTCATAGATAAACTCAAGAGAAGAGATATGAATTGAAGTAGGAATTAATAAGCAAAAGAGAACCAGAATTTGGAGATTTTGAAAATTCTCAGTCTATCTATATTGCAAAATAAGGCGGCGGGGGTGGGGGGGGAGCTTGTTATGAAGAGAACACTAAGAGTGTAGCTGAAGAACCATTTTATAAAAACATCATGGGTGTGACTCATGGAATTAATCAGCCATTTCAGCGAAGGCAGGAAAAGAGAAGTGATAATGCCAGAGGAGATGCCATGAGTTTAAAGGAAACAGAGTAAATAAGATGGAATGAAAGAAGGTGGTAAGGTTTCTTTGATTCTGTAGGATGGGAACGTAAGGGTTTTCAGCTGGGAACATGCTTTATCCTTTAAGAAAAGGGAATAATGACTCCAAAGGTGAATCAGAGATCTTTAGGGCTCCTACTCACACCACAGGCCCAGGGGACAAGAATGTTTGCTCCTCAGTTTCAGAGTGTGGAGCCTGGTTTTGCAGGACCAGGATGCCACCATCAACAGCCCTGGGGACAAGCCTGCAGCCACTGCTGCAGCTCAGGGTCACCTCGTCAAGCCACAGCGGCAGGCTACTCCACAGAGCCATGGGGGTGACACTGCCCCCTCAGGGGGCCTGGAGGTAGAACCCCAAACCAACGAGGAGTATTCTCAAATCTTTAAGGTCTGATGGAGCTAGTCTTGCTAGGGTTTAGACTTACTTTCGGACCCATCATGCCTTCCTTCCTTTACTTTTCTCCCTGTTGAAATGGGAATATCTATTCCGTGCCTATCCCACCACGGTATTTTGGAATAATATAACTGGCCTGGTATCACAGGCTCGTGACTAGAGAGGAATTTTGCCCGAGGTTAAATGATACCCGCCAATCTCACCCACATTTGTTTTAGAAGATATTTCGATGAGACTTTAGACTTCAGCGCCGATCGTGGAATGAGTGAAGCCTTTGCGGGTTGTTGGGATTGAATAAATGTACTTTGCACGCAAAAAGGACATGACCTAGGGGGCTAGAGGCAGAATGCTACAAATGCTCCTCCCAAATCTGTCTGTTGAAGCCCTAAACCCCAATGTGATTATATTTAGAAGGAAGAACTTTTGGATATAACTAAGGCTGTGCATGCATGCTAAGTCGCTTCAGTCATGTCCAACTCTTTGCGACCCTAAGGACTGTAGCTCACCAGGATCCCTCTGTCCATGGGATTCTCCAGGCAAGAATATGGGAGTGGGTTGCCAGGCCCTCTTCCAGGGGAGCTTCTAGACCCAGGGATGGAACCAGCTTCTTATGTCTCCTGCATTGGCAGGTGGGTGCTTTTCCCATTAGTGCCACCTGGGAAGCCCCAAGTGACTAAGGTTAAATGCAGTCATAATGGTGGAGCCCTGAGACAACAGAATTAGTGCCCTTATATCAAAAGACATCATAGAGCTTGTGCTCTCTCTCCAAGCACTCATACCAAGAAAAAGGCCAGAAGAACACACACCAAGAAGGCAGCCATCTGCAGGCCAAGAAGAAAGCTCTCACCAGAAGCCAGTCATGCTGGCACTCAGATCTGACTTCCCAGTCTCCAAAACTGTGAGATTACAAAATTTCTGTTGTTACAGTCACTCAGTCTGTGTTAGTTGCTTACAGGAGCCTGAACAGACCCTCCTCAAAGTAAAAAGAAGAATAACTTGCAGGTCTGTTCTGGTCGAGGCTTTGGCTACATTTCTCTCTGTTTTCTGAGCTACATACTCTGTTGTGCATCAGCTTAATTCTCAGCCATGATTTCCTCTTAGATACAAAAATGAATGTAGCAGTTCCAGATTCACATCACACACAATCACGCACACCCACTACTCCCCAATCATTTGGTGAACCGAAGGCCATGAACTTACTGGCTTTAGCCCACTCATGACGCTGGTGGGAAATCAATTCCTCCCAAACTGAATCATCACTACACAGCCACGCGGAAGGGATTAAATGAAGTTAGGAAAGAATCCATAAAATCTACAGATGCCATTCATGAAAAATTTGTAGAAAAATATAAAAATCAACCCCCGACCCCCAAATTGCTAAGACTTAAAAATCTACAGAGCACATTTGTTAACTATACATTCCTTTCCTGAAATATTTTACAGAAAATAGAGTGCTCTAAAGCCTCACTGGCAAACTATTAAAAAGGCAAGCAACATACCATAAGACCTTCCTGGTTAACTCCTCCTATTACAAATCACGCACGTGGATAACACCTTAATCTTACAAACTTACACAAAAATTATGAAGGTCAGTGTATACAGTATTCTTTTCTACACTCAACTTTTATTTAAAGCACACTTTTTGAAACCTCGTAGATAGGATAAAAAGTTTCAAATACAAAATGTTCTGAATACTTTAAAAGAAGTGAACACTGTTTTTAAACAGTTTTCCTAAAACATTAATGCACAGCACACAGAGAAATGATAAATCCACAGCTCAGTGAATCATCCCAAAGAAAACATACCCATGTAACCACCACCTGGGGCTTCCCAGATGGCACTAGCTTGCGGTAAAAAGAACTCGCCTGTCAGTGCAGAGGATATAAGAGACATGGGTTCCATCTCTGGGCATGGAAGTTACCCTGGAGGATTGCATGGCAACTCACTCTAGCATTCTTGCCTGGAGAATCCCAAGGACAGACGAGCCTGGCAGGGTACAGTCTTTAGGCTCGCAAAGAGTCCAACATGACTGAAGTGACTTAGCACATTCACAGGTAACCATCCCAATAAAAAAACAGTACTTTACCCATCCCCTCTTCCCCATAGGTCACTATCATAAAAATTTTTAGCACCACAGTTTGTTTCTATTTCTGAACTTTATACAAATGTAACCTTAAAATATTATTTTATTTCTAGCTTCTTTTGTTCAACACTTTGTTGATGAATGCCATCCATATTGTTCTTTGAGGATTAATCTGTTCTTTTTCATTGTTCCATATTCTATTAGTTTTAAGTATTTGGGTTAGGCCAAGGTTTTAGCTGTTTGAAACACACTACTATAAATGTGTTTAACATGACCTTTGATGGAATGGAATAGCTGGATCAACAGAGGATGTGTAAACTCAACTTTACAATATAGTCAAATTATTTTCAAAGTTGCTGCACCAACTTCTAGACTACAAGAAGTGTTTACAGTTCCACGACCACTCCAACATTTGATCTGTATAGTCAACAAAGGTCCATATAGTCAAAGCCGTGGTTTTTCCAGTAGTCATGTATGGATATGAGAGCTGGCCCATAAAAAAGGCTGAGTGCCGAAGAATTGATCCCTTTGAACTGTGGTGTTGGAGAAGACACTTAAAAGTCCCCTTGGACAGCAAGGAGATCAAACCAGTCAATTCTAAAGGAAATCAACACTGACTATTCATTTCAAAGACTGATGCTGAAGCTGAAGCTCCAATACTTTGGCCATCTGATACCAAGAGCCAACTCTTTGGAAAAGACCCTGTTGCTGGGAAAGACTGAGGACAGAAGGAGAAGGGGACAATACAGGATGGTTGAATGGTATCACCGACTCAATGGACATGAGTTTGAGTAAACTCCAGGAGATGGTGAAGGACAGGGAAGTCTGGTGTGCTGCAATCCACAGGGTCATGAAGATTTGTACACAATTGAGTGACTAACAATGAAATTTTGTTCTTTCCAGCCACTATGACAGGTGAACAGTAAATAGTATTACACTGTGGTTTCAATTTGCATTTCCTGATAAAAACTAAATGGAGTGCATTTTGATATTTTGTTAGCCACTTTTATATCCTTTTTTGTGAACTGCTTGTTCAAGTCTACTGCCATTTTAGGGGAGAGGTAATGAGATTTAAGACTGTTTTTCTTGCCTTACATGTTATACATTGTGACTATAAGGCGTTTGTCTTTTATATAGGATGTGAGTATTTTGTACTACTGGATGGTTTGCTTTCATATGATGCTAAAGACATTTTCTGATGACAAAAATTGTTAGTTTTACTGTAATTTTATTGACATGCTTTGTGTGTTCTGTTTATTTCTAAGGATGTAAAGAATTCCCATATTATTCTCTAGATACTTCATTGTTTTCCCTTTCTTCCTGGAATTTCTTTTTATTATTTGTATGAAGTAGAAGTCAAATGTTACTTTTCTCAATATGGATGGTTAAGAGATCCGACACATAATAAAGTTTTTCTTAAAGATATGAATAAATATTGACAGACACTTGCTGACTTGCTAACCAAGCTGAAGAATGGCCCACTTCCATCACAGCTCTCTCTGATGTATCAAACTTACAGAGGGACTGAGGTCTTACTTTATCCTATAGAGATGTTGGTATTATTATATAGATATTTTATTTTAGGATCTATAGGCTGTGCTTACAATGTACCCAAAGCTTTTTCGGTTCTATTTGAGTCTGTCCTGTGGATTTTGTCTAAGGCCTTTTCTAATTTACCTAGAAGACTGGCAACTCTTGGAGATCTTGCTCTAGCAGCTTTCCATTCCCAGACATTTTAGCTGCAGCTAATGTCACTGCCTCGAGGCTGCTTGGAATTAGGGATGAGTAAATATTTGAAAAGAGGAAAATTGGGGGTGGATCTCCCCCACTCTCTTTATAGCTTTAATAATTTCTTTTTCCACAGCGTAAGTCAGAAATAGAGGATTTGGGGACTTCACTGGCAGTCCAGTGGTTAAGACTTTGCTTTCCATTGCACCTGGGTGCAGGTTTGATCCCTGGTCAGGGAAACCTGTGGCTCCCAGGTTCCATATGCCACAAGGCGTGACCAAAAATTAAAAAAAAAAAGAACTGGAGGATTTTTCCAGGATATTTTCTGTCTAGACCACAATAGTCACTTTAACTTTTCACACCACATTGAGGCTCAAGTCAGGGGAGACTAGAGGGGAAAACCATTAACTTTCAAACATTTCTGGGTGTTTATGAATTTTGGTGTTCTTCCCTGATCTGTCCAATGAAACTACCCAAGCACATCATCCAGGTTTTATAGTTGAGACCAGTGGGACATAAAGAGAGATGTATGGTTATATAGTGTTTCCTGGGACTGGAAACTAGAAGATGAATTGATTTTTAACAAGAGTTGTAAAGGCATTTAAAAGGAAAGACCAGTGTTTTAAACATATTCAATGTCAGCCATTAGACAAATGCAGATTAAAATGATAAGATACTACCACGGGCTTCCCTGACGTCGCAGACGGTAAACAATGTGCCTGCAATGTGGCAGATCAGAGTTCATTCCCTGGGTCAGGAAGATCCCCTGGAGAAGGGCATGGCAACCCACTCCAGTATTCTTGCCTGGGAATCCCATGGACAGAAGAACCTGGAGGGCTACAGCCCATGGGGTCACAATGAGCCATAAAAGATTGAGCACCTAACAAGATAGTACTACATCTGAATGGCTAAAATAAAAATTCTGACAGTGCTAAGCACTGAGGATTTGAAACAACCAAAACCCTCATACTTTGTTGGTGGCAAAGCAAAATGATACAGTCACTCTGAAAAAATAGTTACAGTTATTATAAAGATAAATATACATTTACCAAATGATTCAGCAATCTCAGTTCCAGCTATTTATCCTAAAGAAACAAAAACTTACATGTGCACAATCCTTATACAAGTTATGTATCTTGTCTATGGCAGCATTATTCATAGTTGCCAAAAAGTGTAACAAGTCATATCTATCCAAGGGTGGATGGATAAACAAGACTGGAATCTATTCATTCAATGGAATACCACTTAACAACAAAAAATGAAATGAACTACTGATGGAAAAAAAAATCAACTTGGATAAATCTTAAAAGGAGTATGCCAATGGAAAGTAATCAGTCTCAGGAGATAACATACTGTATGTTTCCATGAACATGACATTCTGGAAAAGGCAAAACTCTAGAGACAGGGTACCAGCCAAAAGGTGCCAGGATTTATGGATGAAGCAAAACCATCAGTGTAAAGGAAGCCCTATGAAGAATTCTTTGACATTCTGGAACTGGTCTATGGTAGAGCTGATGATTACAAGAAACTATACAGCTTTTAGTATTCATATGGCTGTATCCCACCAAGTGGAATTTTACTGCACATAAATTTTAAAGGACTTTATAGGAATGAAAAACAAAACAGACAAGAAATAAACCAGATACCTCCAAAGAAAAAGAGACTGTAATATAGCAAATTTGTGGAGGATATGAGAGGAGGCATATAATTAGGGCTGGTTTCAGAGGAACCTGTAAGTCTAGTTTGAATTATAAATGTGAAGGGACGTTTTTAAACAGTGGATTCTCATATTTATGTTAAAAATCATTTTTGTTGTTTTGAATATAATAGATTGATAGAATGAAGGAAGAATCAGGTTTTAAGCATGGATTAAGAGAAATGTATTGACATTAGGGAAGTAGCAGTACCTATGACTTCCCTAGTGGCTCAGACGGTAAAGTGTCTGTCTACACATGCGGAGACCCAGGTTCGATCCCTGGGTTGGGAAGATCCACTGGAGAAGGAAATGGCAATCCACTCCAGTACTATTGCCTGGAAAATCCCATGGACAGAGAAGCCTGCTAGGCGACAGTCCATGGGGTCGCAAAGAGTCAGACACACCTGAGCGACTTAGTTCATTCATTCATTCATTCATAACTGAGCTAGAAAATACTATTAATAGAAAAAGAGCTGTTTGCCAAGACAAAAAGTTTAGGACATGTTGATTTTAAATTGTTAGTCAACATTCTGGTGAAAATGTGATGCTACTGATATCACTTTTACAGAAGTATGTTTCAGTCTATAGTGTGCTACATCTCAGCATTCAAAATGAGACATGGAGCACTGGTTTAGCTAAGTTGCAATAAACTTGGCACATTTCACTCGAGCCATATTTGATATTTTGGTCTAAAAGAACAGTTGGGACCTATATGTCTGTTTTCTTCTATAGCAAAGCCAGGGAGAGAATTCCTGAAGAAATCTCCAATATAATAAGATGTAATTTATGGTTTCTACTTAGGGAAATCTGTATCTTCAGGCCTCATTTCCATTAACATATCCATTATCATAATTTTACTTTGGAAGAGGAGGACTTCTATTTTTCATTCTACCAGCGTTCTTTGTTCTTATAGTATTAAAAAAATGTTTAAACCACATACCCCTCTGAACTATGCCATTTTGATACTAACGACTTAGGTTTACCCCTCTCCTTGTTACATCTCTCCTTTTTGTCTTTTGAAATATCTTCGTGGACAGCATGATTGCTTCATTTTCCTAAATCCTGATCACTGTATTAATTTTAAATTATTCTTCCCACAAACATTCTTATTGCTATAAGGTCATCTTTGATTATTCTTGTTTTTAATTGTTTAACTCCTACTTTTTCTTTTTCTATTCTTTAGATTCCTAAACTTTTCCTTTCTGGATCCTCCAAAATAGTATCACCATTTCTCTTGGCACTTGGAGGGAATGATGCTGAAGCTGAAACTCCAGTACTTTGGCCACTTCATGGGAAGAGTTGACTCATTGGAAAAGACTCTGATGCTGGGAGGGATTGGGGGCAGGAGGAGAAGGGGACGACAGAGGATGAGATGGCTTGATGGCATCACTGACTCAATGGACACGAGTCTGAGTGAACTCAGGAGTTCGTGATGGACAGGCAGGCCTGGCGTGCTGCGATTCATGGGGCTGCAAAGAGTCGGACATGTCCAAGCAACTGAACTGAACGGAACTGAACCCACTAAGATGGCTATAACCAAAAAAGAGAGATTTAAAACCCAAGTGTTACTGAGAATATGGTGAAACTGGAACTTTCATACATTCCTAGTGAGAATGTAAAATGGTACAACTCATTTGGTAAATGGTTTGCCAGTTTCTCACAATGCTAAATCCAGAGTTACCATATGACTCATCACTGCCCCTCTTAGGTACATACTCAGGAGAAGCAAAACACATCACCACACAAAAACTTGAACACAAATGTTCAAGAACCAAATTCACAAGAACAAAAAGAGGTAAAAATTCAAATGCCCATCAACCAAAAAAGGAGAAATGAAATATGTCTTATCCATACAATGGAACATTATTTAGCAATAAAAAGCAATAATGCACTGATACATACAACATCATGGGCAAATCTTGTAAACACTATCATAAGTGATAGCATCCTGTATGATTCCATTTATATGACAATGTTCAGAATAGGATAATCTATAGACAGGAACTAGATTAGTGACTGTTTAAAACTTAGGATGTCTGAGAGGGATGGGAAATGACTACAAATGTGTATACAGTTTATTTGGGGGTGATGAAAATGTTCTAAAATTACTCTGAAAATGGCTGCAGAGCCACTGAATTTTACGATTTAAATAAATGAGCTACACTTTAAATATCTCAATAAGCCTATTTTAAAAAATAAACTAAAATTAGAAATTAGAAAATGAATTGAAAGTTTGACAATAGTATGCAAAATTGGAAGTTTAAAATTTTCTAGTGTTCCTATATGATTTAGGAGTAGGAAAAAAGACACTGATTAACATTAATGCTGGTTATAAAAATATACATGTTAAAATTTAAGGATAGTCATCAAAGAAAAATATAATGTATAATTCTTAAACTGATAAAAGGAAAAATAAAGGATATTCTATTTCTTAGAAAGCAGAGGAGAAGGAAGAAAGATGACTTGAGAAGGCATTTTAAAAAGTGAGAAGATGAAGAAAAAACTAAAATACATCAGCTTAGAAATTCATTAAACCTGTCTCTTTAAGTCAGAGATTTTTCAGATTATTAAAACAGAATAAACAATGTCCAGATATTCATTGTGTACAAAGAAACATTTAATATCTAATAAGATAAAAAATGCTGAAAGTAATGAAAATAGATTTACGAGGGAAATTCTAACAAAATGATACTAAGCTTACAGAAGACAAGATATAAATTAAGACCGAAATTTTACTAGAGACAAAGAGAATTCAAAATTGTTAAAACAACAGTTCAAATTCCTCTTAAATAATGGATAGGAACATCAGATAAACAGAAGAAAGGAAACAGAGAATTAGAACAACACAATAAACCAATTAGTTAACAGACATATATAAAACACATTCCCAAGAACAGGATACACATTCTTCTCAAATGCACATGAGATATTGTCCAGGCTATACCATATTTTAGGTCACAAATTGTCTCAATAAATGTCAAATAATAGCTATCATAAAAGTATCTCCTTCAACCACAGCAAAATAAAGCTAGAAATAAGTTAACAGAAAAAAACCTGGAAAATTCACAAATTTGGGGAAATGAAATACCAGACTGTTGAACAACCAACAGCTCACAGAAGAAATCACAGGGGAAATCAGAAACTACTTAGAGACAAATGAAAATGAAAACAGAGCATATTAAAACTGATGGGACTCAGTGAAAGCAGTGCTGAGCAAGAAAGGTTTAACTATAAATGTTCTCATGGAAAAACAAGCAAGCTCTCAAATCACAACCTAACTTTAAACTTACAGAATCAGAAAACGAACTAAACCCAAAGTTAGCAAAAGGAAGGAGATAATAAAGATTAAAAAAGAGATAAATGAAATACAAACTAATAGAGAAAAATCAACATAACCAGCAAAACTGACAAACTTTAGGCCAGATTTAATAAGGGGGGAAAAGGCAAGAAGATTCAACTTCCTAAAAATAAATTTAAAATAAATATAGTATAGATAATACTACTCATCCTATAATGATAAAAAGGATTTATTAGAGTGTACTATGCACAAATGCACACCAACAAATTGTGTGACCTAGATGAAATGGACAATTTAGGAATTTGTGATTTTAGGAAAACACAAAAGCTACCAAGTTTGAATCATGAAAAAAACTGTCAATGTCTAGAACTATGATTAGTTAAGAGACTGAATCAGTAATCAAAAATCTCCTGACAAAGAAAAGCCTGGGGCCTGATAGCCTCACTGATGAATTCCACCAAACATTTCAAAAGAACTAATACCAATTCTTCTCAAATTGTTCCGGACATTAAAGAAAAGGAAAGAATTCCTAACTCAGTCTATGTGACTGGCATTATCCTGATTCCAAAGTCATTTATGAACAACGACACAGAAAAAGGGAAATTATTATTATTAAAAGAATTATATATGGTGACCAAGAAGGATTTATTCCTGAAATGGAAGGATGGTCTAACATATAAAGAGCATCAATGTAATACACCATATTAACAAAAAGGGAAAAGCTCACATAATTATCTGGATACCCATATATCCATTTGAATTTTAGGACCCCAAGTAGCCCGAAAAAATATTGAAAAAGAAGAAAGATGGAGGATCCACACTTCCAGATTTCAAAATTTGTTACAAATCTACAGTAATCAAGATAGTATGATACTGGCATAAAAATGGGCAAAAGAATAGACCAAAAAAGACATATGGATGGCAAATAAGCACATGAAAATGTTCTTATCAGCAGTAATCATTAAAGAAATACAAATCAAAACCACAAAGAAATGCCAAGTTGCATCCACTGGTATGGCTACTATCAAAAAGAAGGAAGGAAGGGAAAGAATGAATATTGCACGTGTTTGGTGAGAATATGGAAAAATTGGAACCCATGGCACTGTTGGTGAGAATGTGGACGGTACAATGAAACAGTATGGAGGCCCTTCAAAAAGTTAAAAATAGAACTACCATATGACTCCGCAATTTCACTTCTGGGAATATACCCAAAAGAACTGAATCAAGGTCTTGAATACATACTTATATATTCATATTCACAGAAGTATCATTCACAACAGCTAAACAGGGAAGCAACTCAAGTGTCCATCAACAGGTGAATGGATAATCAAAATGTGGTATATATAATACACATAATGGAATATAATTCAGCCTTAAAAGAAGGGAAATTCTTACATATATCACAACATGAATGAGCCTTGAGAACATTATGCTAAGTGAAACAAGCCAGTTACAGAAGGACAAGTATTAAATGGTATTACTTATATCAGATAACGAGATTAGTAAAGATCATAGAGACAGAAAGTAATCACAGAGGCCACACTTTCTGAGCATGGTGGTGACATCAAGGAAGGCCTGATCCTGAGAGATGAGTAACTCCTCTACATGCAGTTTGACTTGAGGACTCCCCATTGACCTTGTCAGACTTTCGGACTGCAATGTAATCTAAATTACACTGCACTGTAATTAGGCTCTTTCATTCAACTTTCCTTTCTTCCTGCTCTACTTCATGAATGTCACACTGGCACTGTGGTCTAAAAGATCTCTCTCTTTCTCCCTTGATCTTTCCGTCACAAGAGTTGCAAGAACTGGCTAGCAGGTAATGGCCACAGCCAGGGGAATATAACAGGAATTAGAAATCAGTGGTATCTGATCCTGGGGGATGGAATCACCAAGAATTCATGAATTTTGATGCACAGTCTCAGGACCAGGAAATGCAACACCTTCCCTGGTAGCTCAGACTGTAAAATGTCTGCCTCCAATGCAGGAACTCAGGTTTAATCCCTGGGTCAGAAAGATCCCCTGGAGAAGGAAATGGCAACCCACTCCAGTACTCTTGCCTGGAAAAATCCCATGGACTGAGGAGTTTGGTAGGCTACAGTCCATGGGGTCTCAAAGAGTCAGAAGCGGCTGAGCAACTTCACGGAAGACTCCAGGGGATGGTGCAAAGTTGAAGTGACTCTTAGAAGTCTGGATAAAGCAATGGGCAATGCAAAGTGAAACAGAAATGCCTGAGTTCCCTGAGAAGACGGAAGAGTAAGAGATAAAAGAAGCTGACAGGAGGAAATGTGCCAGAAAGACTGTATTATGTAAGGTCAGAAGAACTACCAGAAGGTTACTTTCCGTGGGACGCATCATTCACCGAGGCCATGAGCAATCTGCGGATGAAAGGGCACACTCAGAAGTTCAGTGACAGCTTTCTTCTGAAGATCAAAGCTGACAACAGGAGATGCAGCGACAGAGCTAGGTGTTAAGTGATGGAGTCCCAAAGTGAGACAGACCAAGGGTCAGTGTTTAACTGTCAGAATCCAGGGGTCACAATTAGGATCGTGATCAACAAGGCTGGAGAAGCAGACAAGGGTGCTGCCCAGCAAAGAACTGTGGGCTGACTAATAACGGATGGTTTCTATAGAGGGGCGAAATAGGTGGGCAGCTAAAAATGGTGCCACTTAACATTACTTGAAGTAGGAATGGAGGGGTAAAGGCTGAGGGTTGTTGCCCCAAGAGACGATTGTGATCCTCTGCTCAGTTCCAAGATGAGTTAATTTACAAATCCAGAATCTACTGACTGAACAGGTAGTTGAGTTCACAGAAGAAAGGTTGTCTTGAAACACCTTGGAAAGTGTATAAAATGATTCCCAAAGGAACATGTGTATGACTACTTTATAAAGAGATTTGTGTTTATTCGGGTATATACACAAGGATATTTATGGGTATATACTCAGTGCAAGACACATTAATACATATTTTCATCATTATAAGACTCAGGGTTAGCGATGACACAGATAGTCAACGACTAGAACCCCACCAAGGCCCCTTGTTAGCGTTGCAGTGTGTCCAGGGTACAGATAACAAATTCTGACCAAATCCCGGCTCATACTGGGAAACTGTGTCTATACATCCACCCTGTGATAATGGCATCCGGTCCTATCACATCATGGCAAACAGATGAGGAAAATGTAGAAACTGTCAGATTTCATTTTCTTGGGCTCTAAAATCAGTGTGGATGGTAACTGCAGCCATGAAATTCATAGATGCTTGCTCCTTGGAAGAATACCTATGACAAACCTAAACAGTGTATTAAAAAACAGAGACATCACTTTGCTGACAAATGTCCATATAGTCAGAGCTATGGAGAAGGCAATGGTGCCCCACTCCACTACTCTTGCCTGGGCAATCCCATGGACGAAGGAGCCTCGTAGGCTGCGGTCTACGGGGTCGCTAAGAGTCGGACACGACTGAGCGACTTCACTTTCACTTTTCAGTTTCATGCATTGGAGAAGGAAATGGCATCCCACTCCAGTGTTCTTGCCTGGAGAATCCCAGGGACAGAGGAGCCTGGTGGGCTGCCATCTACGGGGTTGCCCAGAGTAGGACACGACTGACGCGACTTAGCAGCAGCAGCAGCAGCAGCATGTCTTTTCCAGCAGTCATGTACAGATGTGAGAGTTGAATCATAAAGAAGGCTGAACACTGAATAACAGATGCATTTGAACCATGGTGCTGGAGAAGACTCCTGAGAGTCCCTTGGACAGCAAAGATATCAAACCAGTCAGTCCCTGAATATTCACTGGAAGAACTGATGCTGATGTTGAAGATCCAACACTTTGGCCATCTGATGTGAAGAACTGACTGAGTCACTGGAAAAGACCCTGATGCTGGGAAAAATTGAGGGCAAGAGGAGGGGGCAACAGAGGATGAGATGGTTGGATGGCATCCACTGACTCAATGGATATAAGTTTGAGCAAACTCAGGGAGATAGTGATGGACAGAGAAATCTGGCTGCATTTCATGGGTTCACAAAGAGTCAGACACCACTTAGTGACTGAACAACAACAAGTGATAATTTCCTTACTTATCAAGTGTATAATTAGAAATTATGTACAAAGTGGTTAGAGTAAACCCCTACATTGTGTTTCTGACTTGTGGGGTAAGATCTAGCACAAAAGGAAAGACCCAGTGGCAACCTCTGAAAATATCCTCCATTTGGTCAAGATGGTAAATCAAAAACATTATGTAATCCTTGTTGGACAGTGAAAATTAGAACCACCATTAAAAAAAAATCTAAATGGTACAGGGCCCTTGCTATATCTCCAATTAATTTACCAGGCTGAACGTCTTTAAAAATTCAGAATTTTCAGATTCACACAGACTTGCTTTTCCATTTTACAGACCAGAAAAGTCTTTATTTCTTAAATGATTTCTTCCAATTTTTTAATTACTGTTGTATATTATTGTACACTACAGGCTCTAAAAATAACACCTTTTCATTCTATTATGATAAAGGACATATGCATATGTGTATGTCTATATATGTCTGAATACCTTTGCTGTTCACCTGAAACTATCACAACACTGTTAACTGGCTATACTCCAACACAAAACAAAAACCTACAAGGACTGAGATTTAGAGGTGGTAGGTAATGTGCTTAGGCTTCCCTGGTGGCTCAGATGGTAAAGAGTCTGCCTTCAGTGAGGGAGACCTGGGTTTGATCCCTGGGTCAGGAAGATCCTCTGGAGAAGGAAATGGCAACCCACTCCAGCATTCTTGCCTGGAAAATCCCATGGACGGAGGAGCCTGGTGGGCTACAGTCCATGAGGTCACAAAGAGTTGGACACGAATGAGCTGCTTCACTTTCGGGTACTCTGCTTAGATGGCGCCGAAAGCTAAGACCAGAGCCAGCTAAGACTATAAATGATCTGACTAATACTGACTGAATTACGTTGACCGCCAGGACTATTTCCAATATAAAAGTTAAAAAACCGACACTGGCCTCCTTTAAACCTTTGCTAAATCAAAGGCTGACACTTCATCTATACTACTTCAGTAATACAGAGAGAGCAAGAGCAGTAACAGTGGCCTGACTGAAGGATGTCCATAAATGCTGAACTGCCTAAAACTCTCTTTTAAAATTTAACAGTAAGTCTACTTAATAGAAAAATAAACTTAAAAGTATTCTGTCCATGATTTTCCTTAACAATGAGACAATTTTAAAATCATCTAATTTACATTTCACTACTGAAAAAATTTAAATGATAAAAAACCCATCAAATACATTTTATCTCACACAGTAACTAGAGTATCTTACTTTGTCTATGATGCCAACATAATAAATAGGATCATCTCTAAGACACGGTACACATTAACACTTGCTTTCTTTTACTTAATAAAAGAGCTATTGAACTTAAACACGCACACAAATTCAAAAGCTTAAACTAAAACCCTAAACATTTAAATAATTTATAAATTCAGCTTTGTGAATTTTTAAACACAATAAACTTTTCAGTATATTAACATCTACATTATCCTGTCAAAAACTTATTTTTATGCATTAAATAAAGCTCATTCGATTATAACTTCTAACACTTTTCAAAAACATTGTAATGTCATTAAGTTTTAATATCCCTTAATATTCACAAGTTAAAATCAGAAAATGTTTAAATATATTTAAGATCTTTCCTCAAATTTCATGTTAAAAGGACAAATTTAAATATGAATGAACTTTGCAGTGTTACTAAGAATTATGTTTTCAGCATTAAATTTTGGAAATTAATGTTTTTAAGGGACAGACAAACTTGATTGTTTTCAGAGCAAAGTGACTAACATGGCAAGGATTCTGACAAGAAGCAAATAACTGAACAGATAATGTGTGAATTGGAGAAAAGAGTTTAGAAAACTGGAAGGCCATAAATGGAGATGAAGGAATTAGACTTGCTATGTATGGGCCCATATGGGTAAATTAGAATAGCTATCACAGGGAGGCAGATTTCATCTCAATTATAAAGAACAACTAATTGAAGACAGAAAATGCTGCTTCCTGCCATTAAAGGCATTCAGGCATAAGTTGGGCAAATTGTGTCCACAGGCAAGATTCAGCCTGTGTGCACGCTAAGTCACTTCAGTAGTGTCCAAATCTGTGACCCTGTGGTCTGTAGCCCCCAGGCTCCTCTGTCCACGGGATTCTCCAGGCAAGAATACCGGAGTGGGCTGCCATGACCTCCTCCAGGGGATCTTCCCCACCCAGGGATGGAACCCAGGTCTCTCACGTCTCCTGCACTGGCAGGAAGGTTGTTTACCACTAGGGAAGCCCAGAATTCAGGCTATCAGCTATTTTCATTCTAGTAAAGGTTTTTTTGAACATAAATAGTCACTCCCATTTGTTTCCAAACCGACTCAGGCTGCTTTAGCACCACAGACATCTTATAGCCCACAAATCTTGAAATTATTTACTAACCAGCCCTTTATAGAAACATGTTTGCTCACTCCTATGGATAGGGATTAGGAATTCAAGTATTGTATGATATCTTGATAAGATAACCGATACTTATCACTTGCTTAGGTGCAGAGGAAGTACTGGGCATACCATCTGTGTCAAGGACTGGGTTTAACAGGTTCTTTACTGTACAAAGCTTCCCTTGTGGTTCAGCTGGTAAAGAATCTGCCTGCAATGTGAGAGACCTGGGTTCAACTTCTGGGTTGGGAAGATCCCCTGGAGAAGGGAACGGCTACCCACTCCAGTATTCTGGCCTGGAGAATTCCATGGACTAGTCCATGGAGTTGCAAAGAGCTGGACACGACTGAGCGACTTTCACTTTCTTTATTGTACAAAGCAGTCCAGACAACTTGGTGAGTTAAGGTCAAAATCATCTGCATCTTTGTGCTGTAATGTGGGCTATGTCTACCAGAAGGAGGAGACATGATTGTCTAATTCATACAAAGGCACACTGTGGATCAGTATAAGCTGTACACATCATGTTAATACAGATAATATTCTTTCTTTTTTTTTTGTTTTAAGTACTGCATTGACCAACCAGTTCTTTTTATTTTATTGGAGTATAACTGCTTTATAATGTGTTAGTCTCTGCTGTACAATGTGTGAATCACCAACATGTATACATATGTCCCCTCCCTAGAGAACTTCCCTCGACACACACCCCATCCCACCCAAATAGATGCCATGTCTCAGATATTCTATCACTGAAACTCAGCTTCTTCTCCTCACCCACTGTTTATTTACATCCCATGGAAATGAACACAAATATTTATGAAAAGAACTTTTAGGTTTTGAGAAATGCTACAAACTCTATCCTCTCTTTAAGAACAATACATTACAAATGAACACATTAAAAATTGTGAGAAGAAAATCTGAGGAAGTCAGTTAAAAACAAACCAAAAGAGATCTATTTAACTTTGGTATACATAGTATTTTCCAAACATATTTAATTATGGAACCCTTTTAGTGAACCTACTGTTAACATCTCAAATAACTAAAGTTCTAAGAAATTATGGCATATTCTAGGTCACATTTAGTACTTCCAGATTACATGCTTTTTGAGGACAAAAAAATGTATCCTTTTCCTCATCCCTTATTGATTTTATCACATTGCTAAATATATACAATAGTAACTTAAGAAATCCAAGAAATTGATTTTAATGCTAGGACATGTACCTAATCAATATGATGAAAACACTGTTAATTTCACTAATTAAAACAGGCTTTAATTACTTATGTGACATAGAACACAGGGTTATCATCTTCTCTCCACTAAATTAACTAGCTATTAAATAGCAGTATAGCAAAATAATCCTGCAATAGTACATGTTGAATGTGTTTCTTCTGCTCTGTGGTATATATTTAAGTACATAAAACTATACAAGACACACTGTATCATATTCAAGGTTAAAAAACTGATATTACCTAACAAATTGACAGGACATGAGAATACAGATTTAACACATTCAAAGTCAATAAACGCAAATTACCTGAAGAAGGTGACAAAAAACTGCACAAGATCCATGATTGTGTTGTGTTGTGAGAACGCAATCTGAAAAATCAAAATAAAAGGAGGTTTGAAACTTACTGAATCTGTGTTCTTCTTCAAAGTGGTGATGTTTCATGGCATTTGCAAATTCAATATTTTTAAATCATCAAGAAATTTGGATTACCATATTATAAATCATATGTGCTAGAACCAAAATTTCATTGACAACACCTCATATATCCCAAAACTGAAGACAATCTTTACACAAGCTATAACACTAAATGCTTTAAGAAAACTATTATAAAATTACTTCAGTAATGTATGCCAAGACTGTCACTTGAAATCCTATGAAATATGTCTAACTAAAACATTCAAATGCATTTCTACATCTAATAACGGTCATACATTTCTATCAATACAATTGATAATTGCTTACGACATAAAAACCTAATTTCAACTCTACAAAGGAAACAGAGGGAACTGGTTTTTCTTGTGTATTATTGTCTAATGAAGCTGCAATTATTCTGTTATAAACCCCTGAAAGAATAAAATATATCAAAAGTTTATATTTTCATGTTAATGATTTCAGAAGAGAAGTCAGTAATCTAAAGTGTTCTCCACTTTTGTTCACATTATAGAGATCATATTGTAAAACATTTGTTTAAGAATTATTATACATTGTACTAGTCAATCGGAGAAGGCGATGGCACCCCACTCCAGTACTCTTGCCTGGAGAATCCCATGGATGGAGGAGCCTGGTGGGCTGCAGTTCATGGGGTCGCTAGGAGTCGGACACAACTGAGCGACTTCCCTTTCACTTTTCACTTCCATGCATTGGAGAAGGAAATGGCAACCCACTCCATTGTTCTTGCCTGGAGAATCCCAGTGACGGCGGAGCCTGGTGGGCTGCCGTCTATTGGGTCGCACAGAGTCGGACACGACTGAAGCGACTTAGCAGCAGCAGCAGCAGTACTAGTCAATAATGCAGCATCTGAGTAGAGAATACTTGATATGAAAATCCAATTTTTCACTTATTAGGTGTAAATATTCTGGAAATCTGTTTAACCTATTTTTGTCCCATGTGTGAATGGTAATAATAAAAGCATCCACTTCATTGTGTTAGAGGAAAGACTAACTCAATGAATAAAAATAAAATTATTGCCATAAAATCTGGTATATAATAGGTATAATGCAATAAATATCATGCGTTTACATCATGTATAAAGGAGCTGGTCAACATTAGTGAATTTTTCCAGGTAGCTGGAGGTGAACAATTAAGTTCTTGAAATCTCCTCCTCTTTTAATAGTCTTTTATGAAAATCTTTCAAAAATATGTAATACAATCTCCACTTTCAGTGAAAATAGACTAACAAGGATGAGATTTCTCTCATCTTAACGAACTAAAAACTATACAAAATATACAGAAAAACCATTTTCAGACATTAGACAAAATGCAGATGGGGATATAATCCATGAGTGAAGGAAAACAAAGGAAATGAATTTCACAATTGTACCAGTTTTCAGGGCAAGGAATTGAAATGGCATTCTAAAATAAGAAATATTGTTTCTTATATAAAACAAAGAATTACAGCCAGTCGAGAAGATAGTTAAATTTTTATATATACATGAAAGCTTAAATATAATAACATTCATTTCCAAAACGCTTCTAAGCATTTGAAGAATTACAAAGCATTTACTCAGAGACTTAGGAAAGATAATTGCTGTAGGAGACTGGTTCTAGGTGAAAACATTTTAAAAATTTAAGAACAAACATCTTTTAAAATGGAAATGATACAGATGAATCATCTCCCCAGGTACTGTTCATGAGAGTATCTTACAAACAGAGCTTACCAAACAATACTGTCAGCAATAACTTAAAACCATAGTAAGATGATTCAAAATACAGCAATTGAGAACTAACTGGATAATCTTCAAAAGGATCATTATTTTGAAGTCCTAATAAATGAAATTGGTTTAAAATAAATTGGATTAGGAAGGTAAAATTAGACAGTGTTGAGAAATATCTAAATAATAAAGAACTTGAATAAAGACTTGAATAAATTAGCAAATATAGAGAAAAAGAAACAAAATAAATAATAAATAAGCTTAAAAATAAAAGAATAAGATGAAGTATAGAAGCAGTTGCGTTAAATGTGAACACACTGAATCCTCATCAAAAGAAAGAGATTTCCATAGCATGTTAAAAGCCATAATTTACTTTATGTTTCCTATAGACAGCACATCCTTAACAGTGACACATCAATAGCCAAAATATAAAGGAAAGTGAGGAAAAAAACCTGGCTCTTAAAAACAACAAAAGCAAAGCCATGAAGGATGACATAAACACCAAAGTGAAATTCAAAATCAAAACCTGGTCTAATAAAACATAAAAGACACAAGTAATGCATAAAAATAATAAACCTCTATGTACCAAAATACAGACCAAATAAGTGAAAACACAAGGCTGGACTTCAAGAAGAATTAGGTAACATAATTAAATAGTAAAATTTTAATATGCATATCTCTTTCATAACTGATCTGAACAAGCAGACAAAAAATTAATTTATTCAGTCATTCAAATCATGAAGAAACATTCAAAGAAAACTGTTTAAGCAAGCTCTGTTCTAGGAGCTGGTGACAACCTTGTAAATAAGACAAAGTCCCTTGTCTCTTGGAACTGGCATCCCAATAGCAGGAGACAGAAAATAACCAGGTAGACTCATAAATGGATATCATAATTTTCGATAATGGCAAATGTTCTGAAGAAAAATAAGGTGATATGATGGAGTAGAAGGCTACGTAAGCTAGTTCAGATCAGGCAGTTACAGCCAGCCTTACAGAAGCCATATGTAAGCTGACATACAAAAGAATGGTAAAGTCACACAAAGATCTGTTAGAAGAGAATTCGAGGCTTAGAGAAGAGCATGCTTAGACTGGAGATGTTTAAGAAACTGAAGTCACAACACCTGCAGTATTGTGAGCTACAGAAAGAATAGTTAAAAATGAGTACAGTGTGACAAGTTGGGGTTAATTCACCTAGGTCCTTGGCATGATAAAGAGTTTGGAATGTTTTATAAGAGCTAAGTCATATAATAATATGATCTTACTCTCAAGAAAAATATTCTGGCTACTGGGTGAGGAAGAGATGATAAAGAAAAGCAGGGACATTAACAAGAAGGACACTGGATTTTTCTAGCTATGATAGTAGCCTGTACAAGGGTAACATCCTTGCAGACAAAACCAAGTGGATGCGCACATAATTTGGAGTGAAAGGTGAGAGGGCCTGGTAAAGATTGATATGAGTCATTTAAAACTAGAAGGAAGTTTAAGGCCACCTCATTACCAGAACTAATAAAAAAGTAAACAATTAAGTCAGAGGAAATCAGGAGAGCACTGTGTCAAGGATGTCCAGGAAAAGGAATGTTGCAAGAAGAAAGCCCTGGTTGGTTTTGTTGGTTGAGTAAGATGAAAATGGGAATTTGACTATTAATATTAAATTTGACATTAACCTTGTGCATGGGTAACAAACAAACGCACTTTCAATGAAGGGGTGGGAATGTTCATTTTTTTTAATTTAAATACATTTATTTTAGTTGAAGGCTAATTACTTTATAATATTGTATTGGTTTTGCCATACCTCAACATGAATCCGCCACAGGTGTACATGTGTTCCCAATCCCAAACCCCCTCCACCTCCCTCTCCGTACCATCCCTCTGGGTCATCCCAGTGCACCAGCCCCAAGCATCCTCTATCCTGCATTGAACCTAAACTGGCAATTCGTTTCTTGTATGATATTATACATGTTTCAATGCCATTCTCCCAAATCATCACACCCTCTCCCTCTGCTACAGAGTCCAAAAGACTGTTCTATACATCCGTGTCTCTTTTGCTATCTCGCATTAAACAGAGAATGCAAGGCGAACATGTAATGTGAGGAAGTAGAGACAGCAACTACAGATTGTACTTTCAAAAAGATCTGTTAAAAACAGCAGACAGAATCAGGAGCATATAAAATAGGAAAACAAATCTTTTCCTAAATCCATAGTGCATTTAGAAAAGCAGACAGTGTACATTATGCAGAGAAAGTACTTGAAAATTCCAAATGGTAGAGGTTTTACGTACTATATTATCAGATTAAAACAAAATTAAAACTATAATTTTCCATGTCCTGGCTATTATAAACAGCGCTGCAATGAACATTGGGGTACATGTGTCTCTTTAAATTCTGGATTCCTCGGTGTGTATGCCCAGCAGTGGGATTGCTGGGTCATAAGGCAGTTCTATTTGCAATTTTTAAGGAATCTCCACACTGTTTTCCATAATGGCTGTACTAGTTTGCATTCCCACCAGCAGTGTAAGAGGGTTCCCTTTTCTCCACATCCTCTCCAGCATTTATTGCTTGTAGACTTTTGGATTGCAGCCATTCTGACTGGTGTGAAATGGTACCTCATTGTGGTCTTGATTTGCATTTCTCTGATAATGAGTGATGTTGAACATCTTTTCATGTGTTTGTTAGCCATCCGTATGTCTTCTTTGGAGAAATGCCTATTTAGTTCTTTGGCCCATTTTTTTATTGGATCATTTATTTTTCTGGAGTTTTGCTGCATAAGTTGCTTATATATCTTTGAGATTAGCTGTTTATAATAGCCAGGACATGGAAGCAACCTAGATGTCCACCAGCAGATGATTGGATAAGAAAGCTGTGGTACATATACACAATGGAATACTACTCAGCCCTTAAAAAGAATAAATTTGACTCAGTTCTAATGAGATGGATGAAATTGGAACCGATTATACAGAGTGAAGTAAGCCAGAAAGAAAAATACCAATACAGTATACTGACACATATATATGGAATTTAGAAGACAGTAATGATGACCCTATATGTGAGACAACAAAGAGACACAGAGGTATAGAGTGGACTTTTGGACTCTGAGGGAGAGGGAAAGGGTGGGATGGCTTGGGAGAATGGCAATGAAACATGTATATTTTCTTGTAAGAAACGAAGCGCCAATCTATGTTCAATGTAGGATGCAGGATGCATGGGGCTGATGCACAGGATGATTCAAGTAGAGGATGTGAGGTGGGAGGTGGGAGGGGGCTTCAGCATTGGGAGATTGTGTTCACCTATGGCTGATTCGTGTCAATATATGGCAAAACAAATACAGTATTGTAATTAAAAAAATAAATAAATTTAATAATAATGAAAAAAATAAAAATAAAAAACTATAATTTTGAATATAAACAAAAAAAAAAAGCTTAACTACTCAGAAACTGAGAAATATAATCGGTGAGGTCAAGTTCCAGGTGGAGAGTGACAAGGATACCATGTTGCTTCTGCTGCTGCTGCTGCTAAGTCGCTTCAGTCGTGTCCAACTCTGTGCTACCCCATAGACGGCAGCCCACCAGGCTCCCCTTCCCTGGGATTCTCCAGGCAAGAACACTGGAGTGGGTTGCCATTTCCTTTTCAATGTATGAAAGTGAAAAGTGAAAGAAGTTGCTCAGTCGTGTCTGACTCTTCGCGACCCCATGTACTGCAGCCCACCATGCTCCTCTGTCCATGGGATTTTCCAGGCAACAGTACTGGAGTGGGGTGCCACTGCATAGTTTTTTTAATATCCCTTAGTTTCTACATTGGGCTTCCCTGGTGGCTCAGACAATAAAGCATCTGCCTAAAGTGCAGGAGATCAGGGTTCGATCCCTGGTTTGGGAAGATCCCCTGGAGAAGGAAATGGCAACCCACTCCAGTACTCTTGCCTGGAAAATTCCATGGACTGAGGAGCCTGGCTACAGTCCATGGGGTTGCAAAGAGTTGGATGTGACTGAATGACTTCACTTCAGAAAGAAAAAACTCAGTATCTATCTATCTGCCCATTACCTATCTATATCAAGTAAATTGCAAAAAAAAAAAGAAGAAAATAACTCAATACAGTTAAATGAAAAATTCTCAACCTCTTGATTGCCAAAACATTAACAGGTACTGATAAGCCACAGCACAAGGCACATATGGTACCAGGGTACCAGAGTCCACAAGGGAGTAAGAAGAGAATCAACAGGATAATCCAAAAGACATTCACTGGAGCCATGCAGGCCAGTTTGAATACAGGAAGTAAAAACTGAAGTGGTTTTGCCTAGTCCAAGAGCACATGAGTGCAAAGGGTCTTCGAGAAGTTCCAAAAGAGGCTAGAACAGCTTGGGACACATGAATTTTCAAAAGCAACCACTCAAATCTCTATTCCAAGACAGACCCCATATTGAGGAAAAACTGTTGGAAGTGAAATCAAAATTGAGCAGAGCAGGGAAAATGGAAACAAAGGGGAAAAGGTCCAACTCTGGAGAGGAACAGAGCCTGGAAATCTTTAAAAACCAAGTGACATATATTGGGAGGAGGGAAAAAAGGCATATATATATAGACATACACACACGTATGGGCTTCCCTCATTGCTCAGACAGTAAGGAATCCACCTGCAATGCAGGAGGCCCAGGTTCGATCCCTGGGTTGGAAAGATCCTCTGGAGAAGGAATGTCTACCCACTTCAGTATTCTTGCCTGGACAATTCCATGGACAGAGGAGCCTGGTGGCCTACAGTCCATAGAGTTGCAAGAGTCGGACACGTCTGAGCAACTGACATTACCACTACATATTTATATATGTAGTCTTAGCTATCATCACTCTCACTCTTTAATCTACAAAGGGTTTTGTATTCCTTCAAGGTAAGTAATGCAAAAACACTGGTTATAGCCAACAGTGTTAAAATAAATGTAGGATGGCAAAGCACGTGACTCAGGCTGGTACTGCAGAATTTTATTATTGCTTTTTGCCCTTTCTAGGTCCATATAGCTAAGTAATTTGGAAGGAAAAAAAAATCATGTTTTGAGGCAAGTAAGCAAAACACAGACACACATGAAAATACCTTCGTGAATTTCCCCCAAAGAATATCTGCAAAAAGAAAGCAGACAAGAGAAGCATCTAGAAGCTACAACAATGAACTAAAGCACTAAAACATGCAGAAACTTGTATTATCTATCTGTAACTAATCTGTTAACATAATTGTGCTGAAGAAAAAGTGTGGATGGCACAAGCAGTCTCTATACTTAGCATGCCATCTGGGTTCTAAGGACTCAAGCTGAACAGCGTTTGATATTGGTGATTCAAACAGAAAGTCAGTATTACAATGGGTGTTGCAAATCTCTTTCATTGCTTCTGCACCTGGGATTTTCTAAGAAGTTCCACAGGAGATAGCCTTTGAAAGATACTATGTCAGCGAGTCCAGCATCAGGCACAGGTGTAAAAATGGAAGGCAGATACCAGGAGATTTGGTTGCACTGGTGAACAAGGCCAAGCAAATACTAACTCAAGCAGATTCCCTCTCAAGATTTCCTCTCTGGAGAGTTAATGTATTCAGCCATCAAATATTTCACTGAACATCTATTATAATCTGGGCACCTTGTCAGATTCTTGAATATCTCAGTGAAAAAAAGATTCTTAGTGGTTGTAGCAGAGGTAGACAAAAATAGTAATAAAAATTGTAAATTATATACTGTGTTAGAATTGATTCTAATGGTGTAGAAAAAGTAAATGTGCCCTATTTTCTATATAAATGTACATGGTTTTCTAAAAATAGGCAGGAATACTGAGAACAGATAGGAGAAAAAGGCAAAAGTAGCAGAAAGAAATGATACGAGGATTAGTTGCAAATGTATCTGACTATTCTCAGTATTTCTCTATCTAGGAAGAGTATCCAGCACCTCTAGGTCCCTTCCAACGAAATCGGAAGACCTACAGAAAAAGAACTAAATAGAGATAAATGAAGAACTGTTCTAAGTGATTCTGGCAACTGGTCTTCATGCGATATTGGTTGATAGGGCTATCTCCTTATCATCTAAATTCCATCTCAAGCACACTGCTCTAAGACACTTAGATAAAGTAGCTGCCCTCTCCCTTATTTTACACTGTTATGTGAACCTATTTCTTTTATAAATATTTCATCCTGAAATTATCTGATTTATTGGTTGATGGTTGAGTATTAGTTAAAATATCTTTCCCCGCTAAAATGTAAATTCCTTGAGAATACTAGCCTTGTTTATATTATCTCTGGCACTGTTCTGCTATCTAGAAGACTATTTGCTACACAGTACATAGTAAGCATTTAATTTTAAAAAATTTGCTAAATAAATAAATGACAACATCAAAATTTAGCATATCATAAATCCTTATTAACAGCCATGAAAGGAAGGAGGAACAGATGTTATTCTTCAAAACATTAAAATATTATTTATTTGATCTTCCTTTATAAATCAATAAACATATAGACTATCAGTACCTTCTAATTTCAGATCATAAAATAGTATTGACTCTTAGAAAATTTATATAGAATCCAGATGTTTGAAAAAATTGCATCTGAATAAAATGTTTGTATTTATAATCACAGAAAATTCATATCTACCATTTATAATTTTACCTACATATAAATAAAATATTTTGAAACCAAGAAAGCAGAAATAAATAGTTCCTTAATATGTATTTTACCTCAGTTCTTAATTTCAACAATAAACGTTTTTAACTAGGTTTGTCATCCAGGAATTCAGAAGATGACAGTTCAGACTACAATCTTCTCATCTAAACCATATGGTATTGCCTGAAATATTACTTTTTAACCAATGGAAAAAAAGATAACTGTTTTCAGGTGATCTTTCAGAGTGGTCTTTTGATCACTTAGCTAATATTATTTAGACAACAGTGAGACAACTTATAACAACAAAAGCAATACTATAGTCATAGTTTCCCTGAAAGTGTATCTCTAAAGGATATGGGACACTTCTGGCTCTAAAATCTCTAACTGTCTAATAAGAAAGACTTGGCTATAACATGGCTCTTTACAGATAATCAATATGTTCCAATTTGGTTTTGTGGTCATTACTATGAAAAATATGAAAAGTTTACTTCAGTTGAATTTAAACTTAGTTTTAAAACTTTAACCAACAAAATGTACCTCTGAAATTCTCTTTTCTTTAATGATTTTTTTCAAGTTATCTAATAATTATTCAAAGAAAATTACTTAAAAATCAGGAAACCAATTAAAGTTTCACAATATTCTCATTTTCTTCATGCTTTTAAAGTGCCCGAAATGACTGATAAACTGGAATGCTAAATATCAGAATTAGCTGAAACTATAGCAACAAAGATAATACATTTTGTCCATTTAATCTTAAATGTAAATTCATTTAAAATCTGATTTAAAATATGCTGTATTTTTCATTAACAACAATAATGATCAACGTTTTGAATATATGATTTGATGAAAAAGTTGCATTAAGTGTGCTTGGAATAGAGAAGTAGATTAATAGTTTGATATTTACCACAAAATGTCAGATTTTATAAGACAGAAAAAATGTTCTTATTATGAAGGACAAATTGGTGTGTTTGTGCAAAATGTCAGCTTGCTATAAATTCTGATATAATATTGAGATATAAAAAAGTGAAAATATGAAGAGATGTGTTAAAATGATTAAATTCAGAGGTTAAAGCGTCTGCCTCCGATGTGGGAGACCCGGGTTTGATCCCTGGGTCGGGAAGATCCCCTGGAGAAGGAAATGGTAACCCACTCCAGTATTCTTGCCTAGAGAATCCCATGGACAGAGAAGCCTGGTAGGCTACAGTCCACGGGGTCGCAAAGAGTCGTACATGACTGAGCGACTTCATTTTCACTTTCACTTTTAATGAACTGAAAGTAAAAGAGAGGTTCTTCAAGCCACTATTTGGATTATAGTCCTTCAAAATGATGACATAAAAGCAGAGTTAAGTAATCCAAGTTAGTCATCGAGTCATATCTCAAAGACAACTGGGCTTGTTTCAGCCAAACTTTTCAAAATCATATTAGGTCTATCTCTGAATTTTAAAAAGTAAAGTACAATGGCGCTTAAATTAACTCTTACTAAATAAGCTCAACTAAGATAATCTATTTGAGATATTAATAAGCATAAGTTCCCTATAGAGAACTAACACACTGCTTATTGATAATATAAATTTATATCATTTCTGATAAAGTAATATTTTTTAAAGGCAGTTAAATAAAAATGGATGATTTTTAAAATGGAATAAAATGTATGATGAACAAACATACTGGCCAATTCTGCATAAATACTATACAAATTACTCTGATTATAAAACCTTGAATGTTGTCTATAAAAATTTAATGCGTTTAATTCTTCTTAGAGAAAATACATGCCTTAGTGAAGGCACTTATAACTTTCCTCCTGGTTTAATGTGAAAACCTAACTGTCTTCAACCTCGTAAGTTTCTGATCATTCTTTACCCGGCCTACAAAATGTTCTTTATTTGAAACAGAAGGACTTTCCCGTAATTCTACTCCTCAGGATCCTTCACTCCCCCACTTAAATATCCTCACTGCTTTTCCACCACTTTTAGCTTGAACTCCAACTTCCTTGACATAGGAGCAATGATCCCCAAATCGTGGCCCTTGCTTCTCTCCACGGAGAGCACTGACCCGGCCGTGACCACACTGCGCACATTACCAACCTCTGCGCTTTGTTCGCCACAAACTATTTCCTCCTGCGCTAACACCTTCTTTTCTTGAGTAACTCCTATCCAAATGATCCGCTTCCTGCTGCGTCCAGATCCTGTACAGCGGCCCTCAATTGCACACCTGTTGTTCCTACCATACGCTTCTACTGCAGTACTACTAAAATACTAACATTTATTAAAGTGCTTACCATTGCCCAGGCACTATGCAGAGTGTTTTTACACACTAGTTTATTTAATCCTCAGAATAAGCCAATAGAGTAGGTAATGTTATTAAATTTATCTTATAGATAAGAAAATAAAGGTTTATAGATTACTCAGGCAACAAGCAGTGGAGGTAAAATGGAAACCAATGCATTCTGAAGCTAGTTCTTAAGTTCCATACTTTCCTAGCAAGAATTAATCAGAGTGTGCTGCAGTAATTAACACAGCTGTCTTCTCTTTCCATTCAACTTCAAGATATTTGAAGTCAAGTATTACAATAGTGAGCAAAACACTTCTAGCAACTAGCAAAGAGCCTAGCGTTTTTACTCATATGTCTTTGTGTACTTAGTCTCTTAGTCGTGTCCGACTCTTTGCGATCCCATGAACTGTAGCCCACCAGGCTCCTCTGTCCATGGGATTCTCCAGGCAAGAGTGCTGGAGTGGGGTGCCATTTCCTCCTCCAGGGGATCTTAGCAACCCAGGGATGGAATCCAGGTTTCCCGCGTTGCAGATGGACTCTTTACCATCCCTGCATCAGGGAGTGGATGAACTGCAGCAACTTCTAGAGATTTGCAACTTAACGCTCTAAAGAGAAAGTCTCAAGGCAGTTTCATCTTACTGAAGGTCAAGCTGTTCAGGAAAATGATTAGTTTAAAATCAAGAGCAGTCAGTAAAAACACACAGAGCTTTAAATCTACATATTCAGAGAGTAAATTTTCTGTAAGTTAAAGGATATTATTGTTTCAAAAACAGTATTAAGTGTTAAAAAATGAAACCAAACCATTAAAATGAAAAGATAAAGTTTTGTATTGGTAATGCTACCAGTTCCTGATTATTATATTAGCATATTTATAAGGTATTCTTCAAGTATCAGGTTTAAATTCAAAGATATAAAACTGCAAGAGGAATGGCTAATATAGAAGTCTATATGCAGTTTATGCTTGTAACACTACCTTCTATAAATTACTTTTTCTTTTTCCCCACAACCTAGCCTCTCTCCTATAATTTAAGAGGTGAAAAGGGACCTTCCTTTTATAGAGTGATATTCACCAACCCTTCATCATTCAGTTCTGCCTCTAAAACTTCAAAAACAGGTTTACATCTAAACCCCAAAGAAGCAAATGTAGCCACAGTCTTACTAAAGCATGCAGTACTTGCAAAATGTCATTTTCTCCATACGTATATACTTCTCCTAAATAAGTGATTGAACTGTCTACATTCAAAAAGGCATTAATAGTTGCTAACGACACAATGAAAGCTATAAAATGTCAAAGAAAAAAATATTTTCTATACACATCTCACTTTGAAAGTTTGAAGGTTAATTCTTATTCTCTTCTCTCCATTAAATTTAGACTAATGGACCAGAATGCAGTGAATAAGGTGCTCTCCATAAGAAGGTGTTTTTAAAACCAATTTAGTAGGTTCCCATAACTGCACCATTCTGTTGCACTGTTCATTTAAGAATGCCTTCTTCAAGCAATAAATGCTGGAGAGCGTGTGGAGAAAAGGGAACCCTCTTACACTGTTGGTGGGAATGCAAACTAGTACAGCCACTATGGAGAACAGTGTGGAGATTCCTTAAAAACTGAAACTAGAACTGCCATATGACCCAGCAATTCCACTGCTGGGCATACACATAGAGGAAACCAGAATTGAAAGAGACACGTGTACCCCAGTGTTCATCATAGCACTGTTTATAATAGCCAGGACATGGAAGCACCTAGATGGCCACCAGCAGATGAATGGATAAGAAAGTTGTGGCACATATACACAATGGAGTATACTCAGTCATTAAAAAGAATACATTTAAATCAGTTCTAATGAGGTGGATGAAACTGGAGCTGATTATACAGAGTGAAATAAGCCAGAAAGAAAAACACCAATACAGTATACTAACACATATATATGGAATTTAGAAAGATGGTAGCAATGACCCTGTATGTGAGACAGCAAAAGAGACACAGATGTATAGAACAGTCTTTTGGACTCTGTGGGTGAGGGAGAGGGTGGGATGATTTGGGAGAATGGCATTGAAACATGTATAATATCATGAATCGCCAGTCCAGGTTCAATGCAGGATACAGGATGCTTGGGGCTGGTGCACTGGGATGACCTAGAGGGATGGTACGAGGAGGGAGGAGGAGGGGGGGGTTCAGGATGCGGAACACGTGTACACCCGTGGCGGATTCATGTTGATGTGTGGCAAAAGGAATACAATATTGTAAAGTAATTAGCCTCCAATTAAAATAAACAAATTTAAATTAAAAAAAAAAGGAATGTCTTCTTTTCTCTCCTTGCTAGTCTCTGGAACTCTACATTCAATCGATTATATCTTTCCCTTTCTCCCTTGCCTTCTCCTTCTCTTCCTCTTAGATGAACAATACAAAGAAAGACAGGAAAACAACAGAATGGGAAAAGACCAGATATTCTTCAAGAAAAGTGGAGATATCAATGGAACATTTCATGCAAGGATGCATATGATAAAGGACAGAAACACTAAGGACCTAATAAAAGCAGAAGAGATTAAGAAGTGCCAAGAATACACTGAATTAAAGGTTTTAATAACTCAGATAATCATGATGATATGGTCACTTACCTAGAGCCAGATATACTGGAACATGAAGTCAAGTGGGAAAACACTGAAAGTAAAAAGTGAAAGTGAAGTTGCTCAGTAGTGTCTGACTCTTTGCAACCGCATGGACTTTAGCCTACCAGGCTTCTCTTTCCATGGGATGTTCCCAGCCAAGCGTACTGGAGTGGGTTGCCATTTCCTTCTCTAGGGAATCTTTCCAACCCAGCGATTGAACCCAGATCTCCCCCACTGTGGGCAGATGCTTTACCATCTGAGCCACCAGGGAAAGCATTACTATGAACAAAGCTAGTGGAGGTGACAGAATCCCAGCTGAGCTATTTAAAATACTACAAGATGATGCTCTTAAAATGTTGTACTCAATATGCCAGCAAATATGGAAAACTCAGCAGTGGGCATATGACTAGAAATGGTCAGTTTTCATCCCAGCTCCAAAGAAGGGCAATGCCAAACGATGTACAAACTACTGTACAATTGCACTCATTTCACATGCTAGCAAGGTAATGCTCAAAATAGTTCAAGCTAGTTCACCTTTAGCAGTAGCAGAACCAAGAACTTCCAGATGAACAACCTGTGTTTAAAAAGGCAGAGGAACCAGAGATCAAACAGCCAACATTAACTATATCATGGAGAAAGCAAAGAAATCTCAGAAAAACATCTACTTCTGCTTCATTGACTACACTAAAACCTTTGACTGTGTAGATCACAACAAACTGTAGAAAATTCTTAAAGACATGAAATTACCAGACCACCTTAACCTGTCTCCTAAGAAACCTCTATTGAGGTCAAGAACCAATAGTTAGAATTGCACATGGAACAACTATCTGGTTCAAAATTGGGAAAGGAGTACATCAAGGTTGAATATTCTCACCCTGTTTATTTAACTTACATACAGAATACATCATGTGAAATGTCAGGGTAAAAGACAAAGAAGGGTGAATGCAGAAGAATTGATGCTTTTGAATTGTGGTGCTGCAAAAGACTCTTGAGAGTCCCTTGGACTGCAGGGAGATCAAACCAATCAATCACAAAGGAAATCAATCCTGAATATTCACTGGAAGGACTGATGCTAAAGCTAAAGCTCCAATATTTTGGCCACCTGATGTGAAGAGTCAACTCACTGGAAAAGACCCTGATGCTGGGAAAGATTGAGGCAGGAGAAGAAGCCAGTGCCAGAGGATGATATGCTTGGATGACATCATCGACTCAATGCACAGGAGTTTGAGCAGGCTCTGGCAGATAGTGAAGGACAGGGAAGCCTGGCATGCTACAGGGCATGGGGTTGTAAAGGGTCAGAGATGACTCATTGACTGAACTGCAATAACTTTTTAAAACTTCAAATTTCAGCTATGTACAATGAAAGGTGTATGATAGAATAAAAAATTATTTTAGTTTAAAAATTAATAATGGAGATTACATAGAAACATTTTTTGTTTTATATAAAAATATTACAGTCTATAAGATCAAATGACGAGTGTAAGTATCTAAAAATATTTATTAGGTTATGTGAATATTTAACTTATATGCGGAGTACATGATGCGAAATGCCAGGCTGGATGAAGCACAAGCTGGAATCAAGATTGCCAGGAAAAATATCAATAGCCTCAGATATGCAGATGACACCACCCTTATGGCAGAAAGAGAGGAGTAATCAAACTAAACTTTAACCTCTTGATAAAGGTGAAAGAGAAGAGTGAAAAAGTTGGTTTAACACTCAATATTCAAAAAAACAAAAATCATGGCATCTGGTCCCATTGCTCCATGGCAAATAGATGGGGAAACAATGGAAACAGGAACAGGCCTCATTTTCGGGGCTCCAAAATCACTGCAGATGGTGACTACAGCCATGAAATTACAAATCACTTTTTCCTTGGAAGAAAAGCTATGACCAACCCAGACAGTAGAGACAATGCTTTGCCTACAAAGGTCCATATAGTTAAAGCTATGGCTTTTCCAGTAGTCATGTATGTATGTGAATATTGGACCATAAAGAAGGCTGAACAACAAAGAACTGATGCTTTTGAACTGTGGTTTTGGAGAAGACTCTTGAGAGTCCCTTGAACTGCAAGAAGATTCAACCAGTCCATCCTAAAGGGAATCAGTCCTGAATATTCATTGGAAGGACTGATGCTAAGTTGAAGCTTCAATAATTTGGCCACCTGATATGAAGAACTGACTCGTTGGAAAAGACCCTCATGTTGGGAAAGATTTAAGGCAGCAGGAGAGGGGATTACAGAGGGTGGAATGGTTCCTTGCATTACTGACTTAATGGGCATGAGTTTGAGCATGCTCCGGGAGATGGTGAAGGACAGGGAAGCCTAGTGTGCTGCAGTCCATGGGGTCTCAAAGAGTCAGACATGACTGAGCAACTGAACAACAACGAATATTTAGACAGAATGCATTAAAAATCTTAACAGATTAATTAACCATCAAAGGAAAAATATTACTATAAAGAAGTTGGAAATTTTCTTAGAAATATTTTACAAATGAAAAGATTGAAAATGTTCTTCATAAGCCATATTCTTAGAAAAGTATTTTACACTTAAGTTATCATATCTAATTGAAACTATTTTGTTGGTTATAAAAAACAGCATTGGTAATAATATTTCATATAAGGACTCACCAAAACTCTGCAGAGAACAATTTAGTACATATTTTGTGATTTCTGAGCAACATGGTCTCATTTTTACTACTCAACTCTGACATTATAGCATAAATTTGATATATCTTCCTTCTCTGAATCTCTAGAGCATTTGTACCTATCATAACCAATCTTATTTTGTCACTGTCATAAAAACTTTCCATTCCTCTCTATAAGAATATATTCCTTAAATATTATTAGATTTAGTCCTCACATAGACATTTTCTGATTATCAGAACTGATATATTAGTTGAGTAACTGATAAAATCAACAATTTGCAATGCAATTTCTTGAAATTGTCCTAACAGTTTTAATAAAAGAAGAATCTTAAAAGGAAAGGTTCATTTGAAAATATATATAACAAATTGGTGATGGATAGGGGAGGCCTGGCGTGCTGCGATTCAGGGGGTCGCAAAGAGTCGGACACAACTGAGCGACTGAACTGAACTGATAAAAAATTTCTCAAGCCTTTAATAATTTCAGTTCAGTTCAGTTACATAGTTGTGTTCGATTCTTTGCGAGCCCATGAACCGCAGCATGCCAGGCCTCCCTGTCCATCACCAATTCCCAGAGTTTACCCAAACCCATGTCCATCACGTTGGTGATGCCGTCCAACCATCTCATCCTCAGTCATCCCCTTCTCCTCCTGCCCTCAATCTTTCCCAACATCAAGGCGTTTTCAAATCAGTCAGCTCTTTGCATCAGGTGGCCAAAGTATTGGAGTTTCAGCTTCAACATCAATCCTCCCAACGAACACCCAGGACTGATCTCCTTTAGGATGGACTGGATGGATCTCCTTGCAGTCCAAGGGACTCTCAAGAGTCTTCTCCAACACCACAATTCAAAAGCATCAATTCTTCGGCACTCAGCTTTCTTCACAGTTCAACTCTCACATCCATACATGACCACTGGAAAAACCATAGCCTTGACTAGATGGACCTTTGTTGACAAAGTAATGTCTCTGCTTTTGAATATGCTATCTAGGTTGGTCATAACTTTCCTTCCAAGGAGTAAGCGTCTTTTAATTTCATGGCTGCAGTCACCATCTGCAGTGATTTTGGAGCCCAGAAAAATAAAGTCAGCCACTGTTTCCACTGTTCCCCCATCTATTTCCCATGAAGTGATGGGATTCGATGCTGTGATCTTAGCTTTCTAAATGCTGAGTTTTAAGCCAACTTTTTCACTCTCCTCTTTCACTTTCATCAAGAGGCTTTTTAGTTCCTCTTCACTTTCTGCCATAAGGGTGGTGTCATCTGCATATCTGAGGTTATTGAGATTTCCTCTGGCAATCTTGATTCCAGCCTGTGCTTCCTCCAGCCCAGTGTTTCTCATGATGTACTCTGCATAGAAGTTCAATAAGCTGACAATATACAGCCTTGACATGCTCCTTTTTCCTATTTGGAACCACTATGTTGTTCCATGTCCAGTTCTAAATGTTGCTTCCTGACCTGCACACAGGTTTCTCAAGAGGCAGGTCAGGTGGTCTGGTATTCCCATCTCCTTCAGAATTTTCCACAGTTTATTGGGATCCACACAGTCAAAGGCTTTGGCATAGTCAATAAAGCAGAAATAGATGTTTTTCTGGAACCCTCTTGCTTTTCCCATGATCCAGCGGATGTTGGCAATTTGATCTCTGGTTCCTCTGCCTTTTCTAAAACCAGCTTGAACATCTGGAAGTTCACGGCTCACGTACTGCTGAAGCCTGGCTTGGAGAATTTTGAGCATTACTTTACTAGCGTGTGAGATGGGTCAATTATGTGGTAGTTTGAGCATTCTTTGGCACTGCCTTTGTTTGGGATTGGAGTGAAAACTGACCTTTTCCCATTGGAAGACAATAATTACAGCAGCAGATAACCGTGATAATAATGCTATTATTATAATATGTCCTTTGAGTTAATTTGGGAAAAATTATACAAGAACATCTTTATTATTTAGGTTTTTCCAGTAGCTCAGCCAGTAAAGAATCTACCTTCAATGGCAAGAGACCCCAGTTCAATGCCTGGCACAGAAGATCCCCTGGACAAGGGATAGGTTAACCAATCCAGTATTCTTGGGCTTCCCTGGTGGCCTACTGGTAAAGAATCTATTTGCAACACAGGAGGCCTAGGCTCAATCCCTGGGTTGGGAAGATCCCCTGAGGACATGACAATCCACTCCAAGATTCTTGCCTGGAGAATCCCCAAGGACAGAGGAGGCTCTCCATGGGGTCACAAAGAGTTGGATACAACTGAACAACTAAGCATGTCTTTATTAATACACATCTGTTATAACTTTTACTTTCACACCATATACACAAGATAAAATTTCCTGTAGGCTCCAATCCCTGTTTGTCAAGTAGCTAGCATATTCTTCTATGCTCAAATGACTCATGTCTATGTTCAAAATACTAACAGACTTGTGATAAAAATTTACAAACATCAACATCAGGATTCTGTTCTTTTTCTCTTTGGTTTTATATAACTTAACGATTATTAGTAAGAGGATATCACCTCGTGTACTATGGAAATTAGATTTGCAAATTGAAGAATGATTCCTAGCATCATTCTCATTAAAAAAAATCAAATCTAAATTATGACATCAGTTTGCAGATTGACTTAATAGTGAATTACCAAATTCCATTTACTCAGAAACAGGTAATTTAGATTCAATCTAATTTAATTTAATTTAAACAGTGATATGTAAGTGTTGATGAGCAGCATTATTGCAGGGGAATACAAAGTACTTAAGTTCAATGCATTATTTCTGTTTTTAAGGTATTAGCACTGCAGTTATAGTAGTAATTTTTTTTCTTTTTTTATTGTCAAGATTCAATTGCATGGCATTACAAGTAATAAAGAATAAGGGTTAACAAAATAAAATCTCCCCCAAGAACCTAATGCAAATCAACTGAACAGCATGATACCTAACATTACCAAAGAAAAAGTTTTCCTGTTTAATTACTACATCATTGGTATATTTATCACATAATACTGCTAGCTAGGGGTGTTACAGTCACAATTAAGAGTCTTAAAGATGTCTGAATGCTAGTGTTTGGCAATCTAAAACATAAAACACTCTATTGAAGACAATAAAGAAAATTGTTTAAAAATTAGAATGATTTACTTTAAATGGAAATCGCTTTCTTAAATATATAAATTGATCAAATAATATGTTAAATGGCAGAGGCTCCCCTTCAATTAAAGTCTGATTAATGTGTACAAGTGGCTACCTACTTAAAAATGTCCTACTCTGGTAGACATATTACGTATCTGGCAGAACAAAATAATGATCGTGATTTCTAGAATTCCACCAGTAAGAATATTATTTATGATACAATTAGAATTAAACCTTTACAATCCATACAACTCAGTAACAGGGACTAAAAATAATGGTATAGCACAAAAAAATAACCTCAGTAAAGATGTTTATTCCTCAAACATGTTCACGAGTATTAAAAAATCATGGAGCCAGTGGATTTTGGTGGAAATAATACTTTTAGAATGAGAAGCCTTAATTTACCTTTTAACTTAGCAATTATTACAATATTTAGCCATATGCCATCTGTATAAGGATTGTAGGTCATATAATTCATATTAAAAGGTTCTATTGAATAATAAAAGAATAAAAATTTTTAATTTAATGGGATTATTGAGTAAAGGGACAAGAGATAGGTTAAAAACAAAAACATTTGATATACAGCTTGTAATAAAATATATAACCAAAGGAAACTATATATTTCCATGAAAATGTAATACAAATACTAATATTATTTCAGACAAGATTTTTTTTAAAAAATCCAGTTTAAAAACTTTCCATTTAATTTTACTTTTACCTCAGGTCTAAAGATAAATAGATGATAGATAGATGTGTATAGATTTATAATGTATTTTATATGATATATATAATAGCCCACATTCACTACTTTATGTATATTTGTAAGAGTTTACTAGTTAACAAAAACTTTAAAAGAGTTTGTATTTACCTACTCAAATTGCATTTAAACTATCTGTATTTCATCAGCTCCGACTTTTCCAGAAAATTTTCTTCCTACATAAAACAAAGTATACAAGTGACTGTAACTTTAGAGCATCTAATGAGAAACTTTTCATTAATCAAACATACCAATTACTATAAGCATTCTAAAAATTAAGTGGATTAAACATTTTCTCATCTGTTTAAAATATAAAATCTTATGGTGTGATTAAAATGGTAGAATTATGAAATACTATAGCTAGAAAGCCACTTATATTTTCCCTGCAATCCTTATGACTATAATAAAGCCTCTACTTAATTTTGTAAGTGAAGTGATCACTATTAAGGCTGGAAAACCATTCTTTTGGACAATTCTATTCATTAGAAATTTTGTTTTAACTTACACTATCTTTCTCTATCCTGGAGAAGGAAATGGCAACCGACTCCAGTATTATCACCTAGAGAATCCTACAGACAGGGGAGCCTGGCAGGCTACAGTCCATGGGGTCACAAAGAGTCAGACATGACTTAGCAATTACACACCACAGATATCTCTATAATATCAACTGACTGATTTTAACTCACGTGTTTACTGTTCCACATATATGTGTGCTTAGTCATTCAGTCGTGTCTGACTCTTTGCGATGCCCTAGACTGTAATCTGCCAGGGTCCTCTGTCCATGGGATTTTCCAGGCAAGAATACTTGACTAGGTTGCCATTTCCTACTCCAGGGGATCTTTCTGACCCAAGGATTCAACTTGTGTCTCTTCAGTTTCCTGCATTGGCATGCAGATTCTTTACCACTGCACCACCCGGAAGTCCACACACATACACACGTATTTCTCTATAATATCCATCAACTGACTGTAACTCCACTCTCTAATGTTCTATAGAAATAATTAAAATTTTAGTCCACATAGAAGTTTCAAAATATTAAAGCCTTATACATATAATTCCCATGTATAGTTTACTTCTGTACGTATCCCAGTTTGTCAATGTCCCTGTTAATATGCAGTAACTGGTACTGGATAATCCTCTTCAGTTCAATTCAGTTCAGTCATTCAGTCCTATCCAACTCTTTGTAACCCCATGGACTGCAGCACTCCAGGCTTCCCTGTCCATCATCAACTCACAGAATTTACTCAAACTCATGTCCATTGAGTCGGTGGTGCCATCCAACCATCTCATCCTCTGTCATACCCTTCTCTTCCTGCCTTCAATCTTTCCCCAAATAAGGGTCTTTTCAAATGAGTCAGTTCTTCACATCAGGTGGCCAAAGTATTGCAGTTTCAGCTTCAGCATCAGTCCTTCCAATGAATATTCAGGACTGATTTAATTTAGGATTGACTGGTTTATCTCCTTGCAGTCCAAGAGACTCTCAAGAGTCTTCTCCAACACCAACTTTCAAAAACATCAATTCTTCGGCACTCAGCTTTCTTCACAGTCCAACTCTCACATCCATACATGACCACTGGAAAAACCATAGCCTTGACTAGATGGACCTTTGTTGGCAAAGTCATGTCTCTGCTTTTAATATGCTGTCTAGGAGTAAGGGTCTTTTAATTTCATGACTGCAGTCACCATCTGCAGTAATTTTGGAGCCCAAAAGATAAAGTCAGCCACTGTTTCCACTGTTTCCCCATCTACTTGCCATGAAGTGATTGGACTGGATGGCCTGATCTTAGTTTTCTGAATGTTGAATTTTAAGCCAACTTTTTCACTCTTCTCTTTCACTTTCATCAAGATGCTCTTTAGTTCTTCTTTGCTGTCTGCCATAGAGGTGGTGTCATCTGCATATCTGAGGTTATTAATATTTCTCCCGGCAATCTTGATTCCACCTTGTGCTTCAGGCAGGCCAGTGTTTCTCATGATGAACTCTGCTTAGAAGTTCAATAAGCAGGGTGACAATATACAGCCTTGACATACTCCTTTCCTGATTTGGAACCAGTCTGTTGTTCCATGTCCAGTTCTAAATGTTGCTTCCTGACCTGCAAACAGATTTCTCACGAGGCAAGTCAGTTGGTCTGGTATTCCCATCTCTTTCAGAATTTTCCACAGTTTGTTGTGATCCACATAGTTAAAGGCTTTGGCATAGTCAATAAAGCAGAAGTAGATGTTTTTCTGGAATTCTCTTCCTTTTTGATGATCCAACGGACGTTGGCAATTTGATCTCTGTTTTCCTGCGTTTTCTAAATCCAGCATGAACATCTGGAAGTTTACAGTTCACATACTGTTGAAGCCTGGCTTGGAGAATTTTGAGCATTCCTTTGCTAGCAGGTGAGATGAGTGCAATTGTGTGGTAGTTTGAACATTCTTTGGCATTGCCTTTCTTTGGGAGTGGAATGAAAACTGACCTTATATTCTCTATATATTGATAATACAAAGGAATAAAGTTTTTTTTTGGAGAAAAGATTATAGACAATATTTTTGGACATGTTAGTCTGAAATGTCTTTTATGTATCAAGTGGGCATATCAAGAAGGTAGTTGGATATTCAAATCTAGTGTTGATAAAATAGGACTGGGTTGAGGTATAAGATCAGTTCAGTCACCAAGTTGTGTCCCACTCTTTGCGACCCATGGACTGCAGCACACCAGGCTTCAGGGTTGAGTAATACATTTCTAAATAACAAATTAACATGCCTTGGAGATTTTCATCTTATACATTTTCAACATCCATTCTACCACCTATAGTTATTAGGTCTGACACAGACTGTTGTCTACCACACCTTCCCATATGCAGTACTTTTCAGAGCAGCCAACTAAGCATGTGCAGCCCATAAGCATATTAAAACTTAAGGGAAAATACGAACACTGTGTGAAAGGAGAATCAGGAAACATTTAAAAATAAAATAAGTGAAAAAAAAGGCAGAATGAATGGATATATGAAAACAATAAAATATTAAGCTAGAAGAATAGATTGAGAAGCAAGAAGGAGAGGAAAAAAGAAAATCTGAAATAAAACCTAAATGGTTTGGAAGATAGAAACAGAAATGTGATTGGAAAAATAATGAGTACCTGAAAATAGCAAAGAAAAATGGACTTAAGTATTTGAGCATAAGGTAGATACAATTCCTTGAATTAAAACAACAAGATGACAAAAATCTTTCACCTGTCTACATAAGAGTAAAATTAAATAATATCAAATATAAAACAAAAATTCTTAAGAGAGAAATGTGAAGTTTTAAAGAGAAAGAGTATATCACATAATTAAGAATTAGAATGATGTGGCATTTTTATAATTTAAATCTAAGTTGATATTTTATCAATAAAATATATATCTAGTTTATAATCCAGCTGAGCATTAATTTACAAAATCTGAAGGTCATTTTAGTTTCACATGACTACTTTTAGTGAGAATCAAGAATTTTGTATTTAAATAATATTAACTACAGCTAACACTGATTAAGTCCTAACTAGAAATTTTGACATGTATTATTTTTTAACATGCAAAACTACCCTAAAACACAGTGGTAGACAAAATTCTAATAAGGCCTCCAGGATTCCAGTCCTTGGTATACATACCCTATATATCCTTTCCCATGAATCTATAAAAAGGATGGAAGCCACACCATTAATCAGGCTACATTTTACGGCAAAGGTGATGGAACAGTCACTCCCACAATTGGGAGTGACATTACATCAGACTCCACTTTAACAGACTAAAGAGAAAGATTTTAAACAAAAGAGATTTTTCAGCTGATATTGAAGAGGCAACACGCCACGATTCTTAGAGGGTCAGATGGCAGACAATGGCAGTCAGCAGTTAGCTTCTAGGGGCTGAGAACATACTATGACTGAAAGCAGCAAAAAAGTGGAACCTCAGTCCTACAACTCCAAGCAACTGAATTCTGCCAAAACATCTGGGCACAGATAAGAGCCTGGCAGACACCGTGACTACACCTGGGGAAACACTGAGCAGGGGAATGAGCTTGACCCGCTAAAACTGACGTTCTCCATGGGTGTGGTTTTCAGCTGATGAGTTTGTGGTTAAATGCTATTTAGCAAGAAAACTAATAAAGGCAGATTCTATTATCATTTCCAGTTTTGCAAATGAAGAAACTGAAGTACTGACACTTAAAAAGACTCCTTCCCAATCATACAGCTCAAAAATGTAAAATGTAAAGCTATAGTCTGATTTAGGATCTGTGTTCTCAATACCTACTCTGTAGTGCCATGAAGAAAGTAAGCAACTGTCACCTGGAGAGGTAGATCAAAACATTCCCAGACCGGCAATGATTAAAAAATATTACATATAATTTACCTTGTACCAGGTTAATATACTTCCTGTGTATTTTAAAAATACAGGAAGTCTCCTTTCTCACTTCAATAACAATTGTATAATTTCCTCAGTGAAATCTGTAATATTTTCCTAACATAGGCAAATATCAATTTCAGAAAGATACTTTTATTCCATAAATAATTCTATATTTTGAGCAAGGTCACCTATGATAGCATATATTTGTTGATTTCTGGTCACTGGAAAAAAACCTCCTGCCCAAACAAAGAATTATTTTATTCAAACATTTGTTTTCTTATTGAGGCAGTGCACTCTAGTCTCATATATTTCAGTATGGAAGCTAAAAAAGCTCTTTTGGGGAGATCTTTTTCTTCCACCCTCCGCTACAACAATGGAATAGATGTGAGTGAAAGTGAAAGTAAAGTCGCTCAGTCGTGTCCAACTCTTTGTGACCCCGTGGACTTAGCCTACCAGGCTTCTACGTCCATGAGATTCTCCAGGTAAGAATACTGGAGTGGGTTACCATTTCCTTCTCCAGGGGATCTTCCCGACCTAGGGATTGAACCCAGGTCTCCCGCATTGGAGGCAGACGCTTTAACCTCTGAGCCACCAGGGAAATCCAATGGAATAGATGGGTGACCTAAATTTGCCAAACTCATGCACCTCTGATTGTCAGATCTTGACTGAGTAATGTGGAAGAATTGAAAAATCCATGAGACTTCACTTACTACAGTAGCCATGACTAGGCAAGAATGTAAAGCACTTCATAGAACTGAAAACTTCTAGGACTAAGAGCTTTCTGTCTATTCTAAACTTCTTCACATTGTAAGCATGTTATACTACTAATAAGCATGTTATACTAATAATACATTTTCCATCTGCCTGTTATCAGAGACAGTTTCTACTCCTTACAAAAAATTTTATCTAATAAAACTACTATACAATTTCATTTTTTGAGAAAAAAACAAAAGGTTTGGTTTTGTTTTATAAGAACCCACATGTGGTTACTTCATTCCTAGCTTTTAAGGAATCTCCATGCTGTTCTCCATAGTGGTAGTATCGATTTGCATTCCCACCAACAGGGTAAGAGGATTCCATTTTCTCCAAACCCTCTCTGTGTAGACTTTCTGAGATTTCTCCCTCGGGAGAAATAGATTACTCATCTCTTAATTTAAAAACTATTCATTGAATTACTTCACCTAAGCAATGAGGACAGTTTCACTGTAAAAGAGGTCTGAAGCTAATAGGGGATAAAAGAGTCGGACATGACTGAGCAACTGAACTGAACTGAACTGAAGTGAAACAATAATTACAACAAAACGTGATATGCTGAAGAATCTGCCAGTTTAAAAAGAGTCATGTATAAGAGGAGGTTATATTTGCACTGAGACAAAGGCTAAGCAATAGTTAGGAAGTTAAGACAAGAAAAGTCATCAACAGAAACAAAAAGAGAGTAGACAGAGGCCGGAACTGCAAGCTAACTTGGTATGGCAAGACGTAGAGAAAATAAAATAAAGAGATGTTATAACAATAAAAGGGTCAATACAGCAGGAATATTAGCCAAAGTAAATATCTGTAGAAAAGAGTGCAATTGCAAAGAATTAAAAAGAAAATCAGAGAGTATTGAAACAAGAAACTGAAAAAAATCACCAAATAAAGTTGGCAATTCCAAAAACATTCTCAATAATTGACAGAAAAGGGTGAAAGAAAATAAAGGTACAGAATACTGAACAATACTATCCACCAAATACTCAACTAACATTCAAAGAAAAACAAAATACTGGAAAGTACACTTGTTTCTCTAAACAGATACGGATTTTCAGCAAAAGCAGCCACATTCTGGGAAAAAGGTAATCAAGCAAAAACTCAAAGCCAATAAACATAAAAGATTAAAACCATACATAATTTTCTCTGGCCACAGAGAAAATTAAATTAGGAAAGAATAAGAGGGACACACCTGGAAAAAAACCGAAGTATTTGAGAATTAAGACAACTTTAAGTGACTCAGGAGTCAAAGAGTATATCACAAAGAAAATTAAGAAATATTTGGGGGTAAATGAAAATGAACATAAAACTTTTCAAATTTTGTGGAATGTGCCTAAAGCAATGCATTGAGGTTAATTTATAGCATCAGAGGCATATAAAAGAAGAATGTTCAAATATCAGTGATCTAAACTCCAACCTTAAGAAGCTAAAAAAGTGAATTAAACTAAATTATTTAAAATAAACTATTTCATTTTCAACTGTTATATAAGCAGGTATAATTGTTTGTTTGTTTGTTTTTAATCCAACAGGGCATTTTTATTTTATTTTTTTAGCTTTTTTTTTTTTTTTTACTTTATTCTACTTTACAATACTGTATTGGTTTTGCCATACATTGACATGAATCAGCCACAGGTGTACACGAGCTCCCAATCCTGAAACCCCCTCCCACCTCTCACCCCCATATCATCTCTCTGGATCATCTCCATGCACCAGCCCCAAGCATCCTGTATCCTGTATCGAACATAAACTGGTGCTTCGTTTCTTACATGATAGTATACATGTTTCAATGCCATTCTCCTAAATCATCCCACCCTCTCCCTCTCCCACAGAGTCCAAAAGTCCGTTCTACACATCTGTGTCTCTTTTGTTTCACATACAGAGTCATCATTACTATCTTTCTAAATTCCATATATATGTGTCAGTATACTGTATTGGTGTTTTTCTTTCTGGCTTACTTCACTCTGTATAATCAGCTCCAGTTTCATCCATCTCATTAAAACTGATTCAAATTTATTCTTTTTAAGGGCTGAGTAATACTCCATTGTGTATATGTACCACAGCTTTCTTATCCATTCATCTGCTGATGGACATCTAGGTTGTTTCCATGTCCTGGCTATTATAAACAATGTTGCAATGAACATTGGGGTACATGTGTCTTTTTCAGTTCTGGTTTCCTTGGTGTGTATGCCCAGCAGCGGGATTGCTGGGTCATAAGGCAGTTCTATTTGTAATTTTTTAAGGAATCTCCACACTGTTTTCCATAATGGCTGTACTAATTTGCATTCCCACCAACAGTGTAAGAGGGTTCCCTTTTCTCCACATCCTCTCCAACATTTATTGCTTGTAGACTTTTGGATCGCAGCTATTCTGACTGGTGTGAAATGGTACCTCACTGTGGTCTTGATTTGCATTTCTCTGATAATGAGTGATGTTGAGCATCTTTTCATGTGTTAGCCATCTGTATGTCTTCTTTGGAGAAATGCCTATTTAGTTCTTTGGCCCATTTTTTTATTGGATCGTTTATTTTTCTGGAGTTGAGCTGCATAAGTTGCTTGTATAATTTTGAGATTAGTTGTATATTTTTGAGATTAGTTGCTTCATTTGCTATTGTTTTCTCCCACTCAGAAGGCTGTCTTTTCACCTTGCTTATAGTTTCCTTTGTTGTGCAGAAGCTTTTAATTAGATCCTATTTGTTTATTTTTGCTTTTATTTCCAGTATTCTGGGAGGTGGATCATAGAGGATCCTACTGTGATTTATGTCGGAGAGTGTTTTGCCTCTGTTCTCCTCTAGGAGTTTTATAGTTTCTGGTCTTAAATTTAGATCTTTAATCCATTTTGAGTTTATTTTTGTGTGTGGTGTTAGAAAGTGATCTAGTTTCATTCTTCTACAAATGGTTGACCAGTTTTCCCAGCACCACTTGTTAAAGAGATTATCTTTACTCCATTGGATATTCTTGCCTCCTTTGTCAAAGATAAGGTGTCCATAGGTGTGTGGATTTATCTCTGGGCTTTCTATTTTGTTCCACTGATCTATATTTCTGTCTTTGTGCCAGTACCATACTGTCTTAATGACTGTGGCTTTGTAGTAGAGCCTGAAGTCAGGCAAGTTGATTCCTCCAGTTCCATTCTTCTTTCTCAAGATTGCTTTGGCTATTCGAGGTTTTTTGTATTTCCATACAAATCTTGAAATTATTTGTTCTAGTTCTGTGAAAAATACGGCTGGTAGCTTGATAGGGATTGCATTGAATCTGTAGATTGCTTTGGGTAGTATACTCATTTTCACTATATTGACTTTTCTGACCCATGAACGTGGTATATTTCTCCATCTATTAGTGTCCTCTTTGATTTCTTTCATCAGTGTTTTATAGTTTTCGATATATAGGTCTTTAGTTTCTTTAGATAAGTATATTCCTAAGTATTTTATTCTTTTCGTTGCAATGGTGAATGGAATTGTTTCCTTAACTTCTTTTTCTACTTTCTCATTATTAGTGTATAGGAATGCAAGGGATTTCTGAGTGTTGATTTTATATCCTGCAACTTTACTATATTCATTGATTAGCTCTAGTAGTTTTCTGGTGGAGTCTTTAGGATTTTCTATGTAGAGGATCATGTCATCTGCAAACAGTGAGAGTTTTACTTCTTCTTTTCCAATTTGTATTCCTTTTATTTCTTTTTCTGCTCTGATTGCTGTGGCCAAAACTTCCAGAACTATATTGAATAGTAGTGGTGAAAGTGGGCACCCTTGTCTTGTTCCTTTTGGGGAAATGCTTTCAATTTTTCACCATTGAGGATAATGTTAGCTGTGGGTTTGTCATATATAGCTTTTATTATATTCCTTCTATTTCTGCTTTCTGGAGAGTTTTTATCATAAATGGATACTGAATTTTGTCAAAGGCCTTCTCTGCATCTATTGAGATGACCATATGGCTTTTATTTTTCAATTTGTTAATGTGGTGAATTACACTGATTGATTTGCGGATACTGAAGAATCCTTGCATCCCTGAGATAAAGCCCACTTGGTCATGGTGTATGATCTTTTAATGTGTTGCTGGATTTTAACTGCTAGAATTTTATTACGGATTTTTGCATCTATGTTCATCAGTGATATTGGCCTGTAGTTTTCTTTTTTTGTGGTGTCTTTGTCAGGTTTTGGTATTAGGGTGATGGTGGCCTCATAGAATGAGTTTGGAAGTTTACCTTCCTCTGCAATTTTCTGGAAGAGTTTGAGTAGGATAGATGTTAGCTCTTCTCGAAATTTTTGGTAGAATTCAGCTGTGAAATCGTCTGGACCTGGGCTTTTGTTTGCTGGAAGACTTCTGATTACAGTTTCAATTTCCATGCTTGTGATGGGTCTGTTAAGATTTTCTATTTCTTCCTCGTTCAGTTTTGGAAAGTTGTACTTTTCTAAGAATTTGTCCATTTCTTCCACGTTGTCCATTTTATTGGCATCTAATTGCTGATAGTAGTCTCTTATAATCCTTTGTGTTTATGTGTTGTCTGTTGTGATCTCTCCATTTTCATTTCTAATTTTATTGATTTGATTTTTTTTCTCTTTGTTTCTTGATGAGTCTGGCTAATGGTTTGTCTATTTTATTTATCCTTTCAAAGAACCAGCTTTTTGCTTTGTTGATTTTTGCCATGGTCTCTTTTGTTTCTTTTGCATTTATTTCTGCCCTAATTTTTAAGATTTTTTTCCTTCTGCTAACTCTGGGGTTCTCTATTTCTTCCTTTTCTAGTTGCTTTAGGTATAGAGTTAGGTTATTTGTCTTTTTCTTGTTTCTTGAGGTATGCCTGTATTGCTAGGAACTTTCCTCTTAGCACTGCTTTTACAGTGTCCCACAGGTTCTGTGTAGTTGTGTTTTCATTTTCATTCGTTTCTATGCATGTTTTGATTTTTTTTTTTATTTTCTTCTGTGGTTTGTTGGTTATTCAGAAGGGTGTTGTTCAGCCTCCAAATGTTGAAATTTTTAATAGTTTTTCTCCTGTAATTGAGATCTAACCTTAGTGCATTATGGTCAGAAAAGATGCTTGGAATGATTTCGATTTTTTTGAATTTATCAAGGTTAGATTTATGGCCCAGGATGTGATCTATCCTGGAAAAGCTTCCGTGTGCACTTGAGTTTTGGGGTGAAATGTCCTATAGATATCAATTATGTCTAACTGTTCTATTGTATCATTTAAAGTTTGCATTTCTTTATTAATCTTCTGTTTAGTTGATCTGTCCATAGGTGTGAGTGGGGTATTAAAGTGTCCCACTATTATTTATTATTATGTTATTATTAATTTCCCCTTTCATGCTTGTTAGCATTTGTCTTACATATTGTGGTGCTCCTATGTTGGGTGCATATATATTTATAATTGTTATATCTTCATCTTGGATTGATCCTTTAATCATTATGTAGTGGCCTTCTTTGTCTCTTTTTCACAGCCTTTGTTTTAAAGTCTATTTTATCGGATATGAGTATTGCTACTCCTGCTTTCTTTTGATCTCTATTTGCATGGAATATTTTTTTCCAGCACTTCAATTTCAGTCTGTATGTGTCCGTTGTTTTGAGGTGCGTCTCTTGTAGGCAGCATATATAGGGATCTTGTTTTTGTATCCATTCAGCCAGTCTTTGCCTTTTGGTTGGGGCATTCAACCCATTTACGTTTAAGGTAATTATTAAGTATGCTCCTGTTGCCATTTACTTTATTGTTTTGGGTTCGGGTTTATACGCCCTTTCTGTGTTTCCTGTCTAAAGTCTATCCTTTAGTATTTGTTGGAGAGCTGTTTTGTTGGTGCTGAATTCTCTCAGCTTTTGCTTGTCTGTAAAGCTTTTGATTTCTCCTTCATATTTGAATGAGATCCTTCCTGGGTACAGTAGTCTTGACTGAAGGTCATTTTCTTTCATCACTTTAAGTATGTCTTGCCATTCCCCCTGGCCTGAAGAGTTTCTATTGAAAGATTTCCAGTTATTCTTATGGGGATCCCCTTGTGTGTTATTTGTTGTTTTTCCCTTGCTGCTTTTAATATTTGTTCTTTGTGTTTGGTCTTTGTTACTTTGATTAATATATGTCTTGGGGTGTTTCGCCTTGGGTTTATCCTGTTTGGCACTCTCTGGGTTTCTTGGACTTGGGTGATTATTTCCTTCCCCATTTTAGGGAAGTTTTCAACTATTATCTCAAGTATTTTCTCATGGTCTTTCTTTTTGTCTTCTTCTTCTGGGACTCCTATAATTCGAACGTTGGAGCATTTCATATTGTCCTGGAGGTCTCTGAGGTTGTCCTCATGTCTTTCTTTTTCTTTTTTCCTCGTTGATTCATTTATTTCTATCATTCTATCTTCTATTTCACTAATCCTATCTTCTGCCTCTGTTATTCTACTATTTGTTGCCTCCAGAGTGTTTCTGATCTCATTTATTGCAGTATTCATTATATGTTGACTCTTTTTATTTCTTCTAGGTCCTTGTTAAACCTTTCTTGGATTTTCTCAATCCTTGTCTCCAGGCTATTTATCTGTGATTCCATTTTGATTTCAAGATTTTGGATCATTTTCACTATCAATATTCAGAATTCTTTCTCAGGAAGATTCCCTTTATCTTCCTCTTTGTCTTGTTTGGTGGGCATTTCTCCTGTTCCTTTACCTGCTGGGTATTCTTCTGTCTCTTCATCTTGGTTATATTGCTGCGTTTGGGGTGGTCTTTCTGTATTCTGGGAATTTATGGAGTTCTCTTTATTACTGAGCTTCCTCACTGTGTGTGGGGTTGTATCAGTGGCTTGTCAAGGTTTCTTGATTAGGGAGGCTTGTATTGGATTTCTGGTGAGTGGAGCTGGATTTCTTCTCTCTGGAGTGCTATGAAGTGTCTAGTAATGGGTTATGAGACGTAAATGGTTTTGGAGTATTTTTGAGCTGCCTGTATATTGAAGCTCAGGGGTGTGTTCTTGTGTTGCTAGAGAATTTGCATGGTATGTCTTCCTCTGGAACTTGTTGGCCCTTGGGTGGTGCTCGGTTTCAGTGTAGGAACAGAGGCGTTTGATGAGCTCCTATTGAATAATGTTCCCTGTATTCAGGAATTCTCTGATGTTCTCAGGATTTGGACTTATGCCTCCTGATTCTGGTTTTCAGTTTCATTTTTACAATAGCCCCAGGACTTCTCCACCTATACAGCACTGATGTTAAAACACCTAGGTTAAAGATGAAAGGTTTCTCCACATTGAGGGTCACCCATAGAGGATCACTGAGTTACATGGAGAAGAGAAGAGGGAGGGGATAGTTAGAGGTGACTGGAATGAGATGAGGTGGGATCAAAGGAGGAGAGAGCAAGCTAGCCAGTAATCACTTCCTTATGTGCACTCCACAGTCTGGACCACTCAGAGGTGTTTGTTCACAGAGTTATACAGGGAAGAGGAGAGGGAGAAAGTAGACAGAGGTGGCCAGGGGGATAAAAGAGGGAGATGAAAAGGAGGGAGACAGATTCGGCCAGTAACCAGTTCCCTGAGTGTTCTCCACCTTCTGGAACACACAGAGATTCACAGAGTTGGGTAGAGAGGAGAAGGGGGAGGGAGGAGACAGAGGCCACCTAGTGGAGAAAAAGGAGAGTCCAAAGGAGGAGAGAGTGGTCAAGCCAGTAATCTCGCTCTCAGGTAAAGCTGGGTACTGAAGATTAGGTTTTTAAATGTACAAAATTGACAACAAATACCAAAATGCAAAGATTAAAAGTCCGGAGTAGAGACTGGATTTTCAAAAATACAATATTAAAGAAAAGAAGAAGAAGGAGAAAAACAAAGAAAAAAAAAGCCACCGGAATTATTAAAAAACAACAACATCCACTACAATAAGACTATATACAGCGTTTGCTTTAAAAGTAGGATTTTTTTTTTGTAAAGTAATAATAGGTTATAAAAATAATGATTAGAGAAATAGAGGACTTAAAAATTTAAGATAGTTTAAAAAGGAGATGAAAAAGAAAAGAAAAATAGAATTTAAGAAAAAAATTTTTTAAAAAGGAAAACCATTCACGCATCCACATCAACTCAAAAAAAAAAAGGAAAGAAAAAAAAGAAAAGATTGATCATAAAATTAGTAAAGGAATATCTGGCCCTTTCTCTGGCGTTGTGGGCTGTGTGAGGTCACTACCAAGGCAGTTCCCTCTGTTTAACTTCCTTTGTTTGCTGGTCTCTTCAGTGTCTGATTTCCATCTTGACACAGGAGAGGGCACAGGGTGGACACAGGGTGGACTCTACGCTGTGCTTGCCCCTGCTAGCGGCGCACACCACTCAGATTCTATCTTGCTCCGCCGGGTAACTGAGGCCGGTCCTAGGCTTCATGCACCTCCCCCAGTCTAAGCCACTCAGGCTCGGTGCTCAGGAAGCCCTCCGAGGCGCAGATTTGGTTGGGCCTGCGTTTTCTGCCCTTCCCTGGTCCGTGTAGCTAGGGAGTTTGGCGAGCGCAATTGCAGTGACTTAAGGCCTTTCTGTGTTGCTCCGTTTTCTGGGAGTACCGCTGGGGCTCCTTCTCAGGCAGACGATGACTGGCCAGAGCCCCCAGAAGTCTTAGTTAGCAAAGAAACTTGCATGCAATTTGGTAGGTAATGTCTCTCTTGGGCTGTGATCGCCCCCTTCCAGCCCTTAAGGCTCTGGCTGCCTGTCACCGGAGGGGGATGGTCTGCGGCCAGCTATTTCCGATCCGTCCCTTGTTCTGTGCACGGTCCTGGCAGTGTCTTAGGTTCGAGCGTTTCGCATGGTAGCTATCCCACAGTCTGGTTTGCTAGCCCAAGTTAGTTCATTCTGGTTACGCGCTGGCCACCCGATTCTCAGAAAAGCACTGCAGCCTGCGTCTCTCGCGGCCCGATTCATAGAAAGCCAGCAGGTATAATTGTTGTACTACTTTTTGTTGTAAGATATCAACCTACTATAGACAAGTAAAATAAATACCATTTATCTTAAATGGTATGAGAAATCGTAGAAGAACTTAAACAGGTGAGATATATGATAAGAAGATTAAAAACACCCTGACATACCAGCGATGAGGAGGGAGAAGATGATGATCATCCATCTACTGCTCACTGCAGTTATTAACTGTAGTACAGGCAGGGTTCTATTTTACATAATTATGTCATTTAATTATCATGATAACCCTATGATATAAGCACTACCATCTTTATTTTATAGATGAGGTAACTAAAGCAAGGGCAAAGGAATAACTTAACTGAGGTCACAAATGAGAGGGGGACAGATTTACCAGAAATCAGAGAAAAAAGTAGTTCAGAATGAAAAATGAAATCAGTGAGAAACGCTACAGAGACCTGAATAGCATAAGGACGAAGCAGGATCCATTGGCGTGGTAACGAGGACATTATTACTGACAAACTGACTGGTATGGCTTAAAGCTGCTTGCTACATACTAGCTGTCTGATTTTCAAAATACATGACATAATACATATAAATGGTAGCAGCCTATCACTACAGCAACTGAGAAAGGTGAAAATGTTCTGGAATTTTAGAATTGATTTCTAATCACACTTATAGTCTGTTTTCTGCTTTTTTAAACTATAGATGTATATATCTGAAGGAATTTGTGCTCCATTAAGTGGCAAGTTCAATTCAGTCGCTCAGTCTATCCGACTCTTTGTGATCCCATGAATCGCAGCACGCCAGGCCTTTATATCCTTGACTGGTAAAATATAGAAGATACTGAAGAAATAACAATTATTATCAATACTCTTTATTTTCTTAATTTTTCTGAAATATACAAAATTCTATCATCACGCTACTAATTTTCTTCTCATTAGAGACAAAATTAGGTCCAAATCGGATCAAACCTGATGACGTACTTTCTACTTTCTTACATATCAGTTAAAGTGTCTCCTTATTCATGTAATACTTTTAAAATTGTGTTCTGTTAAATGTGTTTAAACATAGAAACATTATAACTGAAAGTACTCAAAAGAACTATAATATAAAAAAATACCACATAAACATATTTAAATACTATCGACAATAACTAAAGCAAAATCTATATAAAAGGTTTGGCTTGCAAAAGGATATAATACGAAGATGTCCTGATATGCAAACAACAATTAAATATTAAACTCTTCATACATCTTTTATGTTATAGCATATAAAAAGAATTAAGTTACAAGCAGAAATTCTAAAATAACATGAAATACTTTCTTTTGGCTATATACACTAATTTCTCTCCTTGTGTAACAAGTCAACTAAAGCAAATATTAAACTATATTAATTAAATAAAAACAGTCATAAAAATTAAATATTTTTATCAGAAGCTATTGCTGCTTGTTTGATGCATCACTGATAAAATTTTGTGAAAATAAAACAGTGACATTTATCTTTGCACACAGGATTCTTGGTGCCTCATGGTCTCATGGATATTTTTAAACAGGAATTGGATCTTTTTACTTTTCATTTTCAGCCACTTTTCAAAACAACTGCTTCCATAGAGTGTAGATTATAAATACTTGATGAACAATTTCATCTATGGATTGTAAACTTTTTCATAACGTGCAGCTTGCTGGAATTTGCAATAGTATTTCCTTATGAAACTTAAAATATATTGATACATATCTATAAAATGTCATTTATCTGAAAAGTACTTGAAAACCTAAATTCAAACTATAAATTAAACAATTTATCAGTAAGAGCATAAAATGTATATAGTAACAGTCATCATGTATCACTATCATATTAATCCAGTTACTATATGAACTGAAAATTATATGTAGGCTTTCTACTTTCTTTCAAAATGGAGTATCAGGGAATGGACTTGTCCTTCTGCCAAAACAACTAGTAAAGCAGACCAATTATACAAAACACCGCTGTGCAGACACTGGATATCAAGTAATACAGGACAAAGATTCCAAGAGGAGAAAAATGATGTAACCCTTTGAATGCCACAAATTATTGTGGCTCTGAGGCTGCACTAAAAGCAGAGTGAATACAGGTGCTATCTAGAAATTTTCCTGAATTGGGGAAATGGTGCTGGGAATTCTGGAGAGGTCAAGGTGGCTACAATGTACAGGACACTATCCAAAAGAAGACAGAACTGCCCAGAGTGCTGATGACTCTTCAGTTCAATTCAGTCACTCAGTCATGTCCAACTCTTGGCGACCCCATGGACTGCAGCTCAGCAGGCTTCCCTGTCCATCACCAACTCACGGAGCTTACTCAAACTCATGTCCATTGAGTTGGTGATGCCATCCAACCATCTCATCCTCTGTTGTCCACTTCTCCTCCTGCCTTCAATCTTTCCCAGCATCAGAGTCTTTTCAAATGAGTGAGTTCTTCGCATCATGTGGCCAGAGTATTGCAGTTTCACTGTTAGCATCAGCCCTTCCAATGAATATTCACTGATCTCCTTTAGGATGGACTGCTTGGATCTCCTTGCTGTCCTAGAGACCCTCAGGAGTCTTCTCCAACACCACAGTTCAAAAGCATCAATTCTTCGGCGCTCAGCTTTCTTCACAGTCCAACTCTCACATCCATGCAAGACTATTGGAAAAACCATAGCTTTGAATAGACAAACCTTTGCTGGTAAAGCAATGTCTCTGGTTTATAATATGCTGTCTAGTTTGGTCATAGCTTTTCTTCCAAGGAGCAAGCATCTTTTAATTTCATGGCTGCAGTCACCATCTGCAGTGATTTTGAAGCCCAAAAACATAAAGTCTCTCACTGTTTCCTCATCTACTTGCCATGAAGTGATGGGACTGGATGCCATGATTTTAGTTTCCTAAATGTTGAGTTTTAAGTCAACTTTTTCACTCTCCTTTTTCACTTTCAAATGCTACTTACTGCTGAAAAGACTATACGAGGCTGGGGAAAGGATCATATGAAAGGAGCAGAGAGGAAAATTCTCAAAACTCAGACAGGTTTGGGAACAGTTCATGCTCCAACTATGGTAGATAACCTGTGATTCATGTGTCATAGAGTAGAGTACTCCTATGGGTAGTGCCTCATGAATGTAAAGTAACCCTAGACTAAGTTATGCTTTCTTCTGGTCTATTAAAGCAAAAATAAAATTTTCAAGTCTTGAAAAGATCAACATTTTCGAAGCAAGTTAACTCTATTGCAGAACAAAGATAAAACTTATGTATCAAAATTGATAAACACCCAGAAAACTAAAAATCAGAATGTCTGGCAACTAATCAAAATATTACCCAACAGGAAGAGAAAAATATATCAACTGAAAAACTCAGAAATGACACAAATCACAGCACGTGCAAACAAGGACATTAAGAGAGTTATAATACCTGTAATTCCATAACTCAAGAAGGCAGAAAGTTGATGGACCATGTTAAGTAAAAATATTCTTGAAATAGAAAATATAATGTCTGAGATGATGGATAAGATACACTGGGTGTGACTGGCTACTAATGAAGAAAAGATTCATGAACTTGAAGATACAGGTAACAAAACTATCCAAAGTGAAATAAAACAAGAATTAGTAAGCAAAAAGCAATTTCAAACAGTTTAATACTATATTGTTAGAATTCCTAAAACAAAAGAGAGAAGTGGGGAAAAAAAATCAAGAAATAATGGCTTAATATTTTCTAAATTTCATGAAAACTATAATTTCATAAATTTAAGAAAGGCAATAAATCCTAGGCACAAGAAACATAAAACAAAAACTCACAACTATGCACATCATAATCAAATTAGCTAAAATCAGTGACAAAGAGGAAAAAAAATTTTAATGCAGATGGAAAGAGAAAAAGTCACTACACACAAAGGAACAATAAGGCTAAACATAGATTTCTCATTATTAACAATGGAAACCAAAAGATTATATACAAAAATAGTGAAAGGAAAATGCTACAATATAAAATTTTTCAAAGTCGTAAGAAAGTAAAATATTTTTTTCCAGATATTTGAGCAGATATAATGTACTGCCAGCAGATCTACACTGAAGTATTAAAGTATGTCACTTAGACAGTAGGAAAATGATAGTAAACACTGCTATATTTAAAATAGATAGTCAACAAATATCTACTGTATAGCACAGGGAAGCTGTCAATATTCTATAGTAGCCTAAATGGGAAAAGAATTTGAAAAAGAATAGATACATGTCTATGAACTGAATCACTTAGTTGTATATCTGAAACTAACACAACATTGTTTGTCAACCATACTCCAATATGAAATGAAATCTTTAAAAGTCTGGATTTACAAATAAAAAGAAATGATGAATGCTGGACACAATAAATAGGTAAAAGAGAAAATATTTCCTTACTTTTAATATCTCTGAATAAACCTGACTGTATCAAAATTAGTAAAAGTGTAGCAAGAGTTTTATAAAATAAGAAGCAATAAAAATAGATTCAACAATGACACAAAGGCCAGGGGGAAGGAAATGAAAGCAGACTGTTTTAAGGTTAATGCACAGAAATAAATGAGTGATATAATCTTACTTAAAGATAGACAACAAAAAGTTTAAGAGGTATAAAATAAGTTACAAAATACCCACTAAAGTAACACAACGTAGAACTGCAGCTAATAAGCCAACAATAAAATGAAATCAAGAAAAAAATGTTAAATTCAGAAGAATAAGCACAATAAAGGACAGAACAAACAATGGACAAACAAGAAAAATAGAAAACAAATAATGATATGTTAGATTTAAACCCCAAAACATACAGTAATATCCCAAAGATGCTCTAGGTTCAGTTCAGGACCACTGAAATAAAGCAAATATTGCAATAAAGCATTTCACATCATTTTTTTGGTTTCTTAGTACATATAAAATTTATATTTGTACTATACTATAGTCTACCAAGTACACAATAGCACTAACCTAAAAAAATGTACGTACTTAAATTTAAAAAAATTTTATTGCTGAAAAGTACTAGCCATCACCTGAGCCTCCATTGAGTCCTAGTACTAACATTAAATGACTGAGCACAGACCACCATAACTAATAAGAGTGAAAACATCTGAAATATGAGAATTACCAAAATGTGACACAGAGATACAAAGTGAGGAAACGCTTTTGAAAAATGGCATCTGCAGACTTTCTCAGTTCATTGTTGCCAAAAACTTCAATTCATAAGAAACATAATATCTGCAAACTGCAATGAAAGTACAATAAAATAAGGTATCCCTATAAATATATATATATATGTACACATTATATGTACATGGATAAGGATTGGATAAAAAGACATAACTATATGCTGTCCAAAATAATCTACTTTAAATATAAAAACACAAATAGGTTAAAGTAGAAGGATGAAAAAATGACACAGCATTCTAGTAATATTTTTTAAAAACTGGAGTGACTATACTTTTATATTCAGCAAAATAAATTTTGAAGCAAAGAATATTACCAGGAATTCAGAAAGCAATTTCCTAATAATAAAGAGATCAAGTCATCAATCGATCAAGAAGACATTAAAAACCCTAAACATTTATCCATCTAAGTAAAACAGTTCTAAAATACATGAAGTAAAAATTGCTAGAAGAACAAATAACCTAATCTAAAATTGCAGGCAGAGATTGCAACACTTATTCTTCAAACTGACAGAACATCAATGTGGACCCTTGACAACTTGAAAAACTTAACCTAACTGATCTCAACTTCAGTTGAGAAGACTTCACCCAACAAGAGCATAGGACATTTCCAACTGTCCCAGGAACATTGACCAAAACAGATTCATATCCAGGTGATACGATCTTTGGAAGATGATTAGATAGGTCATGAAGGTGGAGTGGTCATGCGGGTGGGTGGTCATGGATGGGTTGCTGCTGCTGCTGCTGCTGCTGCTGCTGCTGCTAAGTCGCTTCAGTCGTGTCCGACTCTGTGCAACCCCATAGATGGCAGCCCATGAGACTCCCCTGTCCCTGGGATTCTCCAGGCAAGAACACTAGAGTAGGTTGCCATTTCCTTCTCCAATGCATGAAAGTGAAAAGTGAAAGTGAAGTCGCTCAGTCGTGTCCGACTCTTAGCGACCCCATGGACTGCGGACCACCAGGCTCCTCTGTCCATGGGATTTTCCAGGCAAGAGTACTGGAGTGGGGTGCCATTGCCTTCTCCAATGGATGGGTTAATGCTCCTATAAAAGAGGTCCCACAGAGCTCCCCATCACCTTCCTTTATGTGCGGGCACAGGAATCATCACCAAAACCCGACCATTCCATTCTGGTGCTTTGATCTTGGACTTCTCACCTCCAGAACGGTGAATAACACTTTTCTGTTGTTTATAAGCTACTTAGTCAATGGTATTTTTTCATAGCTGCCCAATGGACTAAGACATTAGGTTTATTCATTTTCTGTTGCTGCTGCTGTTGTTCAGCCGCTAAGTTGCATCCAACCCTTTGCAACCCCATGGACTGCAGCATACCAGGCTTCACTGTCCTTCACTATCTCTGGAGTTTCCTCAAATTCATGTCCATTGAGTTGGTGATGCTATCTAGCTATCTCATCCTCTGCCACCTTCTTCTCCTTTTGCCTTCAATCTTTCCCAGAATCAGGGTCTTTTCCAATGAGTTGCGCTATGCATCCTGTGGCCAAAGTACTGGAGCTTCAGCTTCAACATCAGTCCTTCCAATGACTATTCAGGGTTGATTTCCTTTAGGATTAATTTAGAAGAAATGGAGTCACCCTCACAGTCAACAAAAGAATCTGAAATGCAGTACTTGGGTGCAACCTCAAAATGACAGAATGATCTCAATTCATTTCCAAGGCAAACCATTCAACATCACAGTAATCCAAGTCTATGCCCCAACTGTTGATGTCAAAGAAGCTGAAGTTGACTGGTTCTATGAAGACCTACAAGACCTTCTAGAACTAACACCAAAAAATGATGTCCTTTTAACCACAGGGAGTTGGAATGCAAAAGTAGGAAATTAAGAGATAGCTGGAGTAACTGCCAAGTTTGGCCTTGGAGTCAAAACGAAGCAGGGCAAAGGCTAACAGAGTTTTGCCAAGAGAACGCACTGGTCATAGCAAACACCCTCTTCCAATACCACAAGGGACAACTCTATTCATGGACATTGCCAAACAGTCAAAAATTAGGTAGATTATATTCTTTATACCCGAAGATGGAGAAGCAAAAACAAGACCTGGAGCTGACTGCAGCTCAGATCATTAGCTCCTTACTGCAAAATTCAGGCTTAAATTGAAGTAAGTAATTGAAAGAAATTGAAATGGGAAAACCATTAGGCTAAACAAGTATGGCATAAATCAAATCTCTTATGATTATACAGTGGAGGTGACAAACAGATTCAAGGGGTTAGATCTGATAGAGTGCCTGAAGAACTATGAACGGAGATTTGTAACACTGTGTCAGAGGCAGTGACCACAACCATCCCAAAGAAAAAGAAATGGAAGAAGGCAAAGTGGTTGTCTGAGGAGCAGACACAAATCAAAAATAGCTGAGGAAAGAAGAGACGTGAAAAGCAAGGGAAAGAGGGAACGATACACCCAAGTGAATGCAAAATACCAGAGATTAGTAAGGAGAGATAAGGCCTTCTTAAGTGAACAATTCAAAAAACTAGAGGAAAACAACAGAAAGGGAAAACTAGAGATCACTTCAAGAAAACTGGAGAGATCAAGTGAACATTTCTATTGCTGAGTAACCAATAAGAGCATTTGTAGTGGCTTAAGACATATCACATTTACTGTCTCATAGTTCTGTATGTAAGAACTCTGACAGAAGTTTCAGTGGACTAAAATCAAGGTGTCAGCAGAGCCCCATTTCTTTTTAGAGGCTCTAATGACAAATCAGTTTCCTCAACTTTTCTAGCTTCTAGAGTCTATACTCCTTGGCTCAAATCCCTTTCCTCCATATTCCAACCAAGCCATGTTGTTCTGGTCTGACCATTCTCCCATAGGCACATCACCCTCTGACCCTGACCTCCGCCAAATAAAGGTCATAATAAGAACTCATGTAGTTAGGTTGGGTCCACCTCAGTAACTTGGAGTAATCATCCTAATGTACCAAACTTAATCGCATCTTCAAGTCTTCTGTCCACGTAAGATAATATTTACACAGGTACCAGAGATTAGAATATGATCACCTCTGCGGAGCCATAATTCTGTCAAGCACTTTGAACCATAAAATGTCTTGAGAAATCTTTAAAAATTCAGTAAGTGACAGAAGCACTTCTAGACATTCTCTAAATAGTTGGAAATACAGTATCTAACTTCTAAATATCCCATTGATCAAGCAAGAAATCAAAAAGAAAATTAGAAAGCATTTACCTGAAGAAAACAGAAAAAGAAGAGCAAACGAATGTCAAGGAAGCCCAAGAAAAGGAATAGTTTACAAGAAGTAATTAATGAAATAAAAGACAGAAAAGTAAATGAACTTGCTAACTCTTTAGCCAGACTGAATGAGAAAAGAAAAAATGAGAACGTGGAAACTAATTATCAGTTTCAGGAATTAGACAATATCAGTGGGTAATATGTGAATATTATGAAAAATCTTTGCCAATAAATTACACAAAATAGCCAAAATGGGAAATATACAACTGAGAGACATAAACTGACACAGTTCACTCAAGAAATATATAGATAACCAGAAAAGTTCTCAATCCATAAGAGAAATTCAATTTGTAGTTAAAACATTTCGACAAAGAAAATCTCAAGTTCAAATAAATTCAATGTTGAATTCTAACACAAATTTTAAAACATATATAGAGAGATTACATATCAATAGCTTTAGAAAATTACAGAGGAAAGAACATGTCCCAATTTACTTTGTAAAGCCAGTAGTACCATCCTACAAAGTTAGTAAAACTGCATGAATAGAAAACTACAAAAATTTGTAAAATTTCAACAAGTTGTATCCATCAATATATGAAAGTTGTAATACAAAATAACTAAGTGGAGCTTACCCTCATTACCAAGATTCGTTGACCATTCAAAAAATAAATCAGTATAGCTCAATTTTATTAGCAAACAGATCTCAATTAAAATAATTTTACCATTTTACACTTAAAAACAGAAGGTTTATTACAGTTGTATAAACATATACACATACTCATAAGCATTAACAGTAACATAACATATTCCACAGGGTTGATATAATGATTTTACTCAAAGAGTAGGAATTAGGATGTACCTATCTTGACCATCACAGTTATTTTCAACATTTTATTACTTTGGGAAAGTGGGATATTTTAATTTCATTATAGAAATTCTGGTTTGGCTTCCAGAACACATTACTAGTATGATCTCAAAAGAAAATCCAATTTAGAAAGTTAATTTCTAATCATTAAATATTCATGAACATTCTAAAGTGTGTAATTTGTTTAAAAATAAAATATAATTAGATAACCATGAAATAAAGGGCAGGAAACAATCAGAAATATAGCAATTCTTTCAATTTTAATTACTATTTAATAGGCTCATGAATGAGCCTTTTGTCACCTTCAATCATAATCTGAATAAAACAAATGAAATCTGATTAATATTTCTATATAAATCATAAAAAAATAAAATGATACCTCCAGCATCCTAAAGGTCAAAATTCTAAAAACCCATAAGAAAACATTTCTGGCATTTTTTTTTACGATATTAACATCTAATTCAATCACAATAAAGAAGTAAATTTATCAAATTAATTATCACTACTTACTGAGTAGTAATTTATACTAATATTTCTTGAACAAGTAATTTCCTCAATTTAGACATGAAATCAACCTTACAAATCAAAATTTTTCAAGCAAATATACAATTTTAAAAAGTCACTCTGTCTTCCCACAAATCACATAGAAATTTATAAAGCATGCAAGAATTTTCTAGTCACAAATAAAAAATTGTCATTTATTAATAAAAAGAATAAATTATCTGTAATTTTTTAAAGATCACAAAACGTAACAGCTCAGCACAGGGTTTGGCACACATGAGCTATTTAATAAACTAATCTGAACTCAGTCTAATCATACAATCATAAAAGAATGAATAAATAAATCTAAACATTTTAACACGTAGCTATTTCTTTCATAAAAAAATTAAGAATACACACCTTGACTATTTTAAGATAGTAAGAATATCCTAAATGTCCCTAGCGATAAATCAGAAGCCTTTAGCAGTCTATCACTAAACACAATAAAAATAAAATATACAACATATACAGAGTACATAAAGAAATTAGTAGTGAGAAGTAGTGAGCCTTAAAGAATTTACTATAGTTACTGCTCTTTCTAAATTTTTCATGATTTGAATTATGTTCAATATATAATAAAGATTGCTAAAAACAGTCAATGATTTCAAGAGGGATTGTAAGAAAATAATATCTAACCTTCAAAGAATGAAATTAATCAGAAAATATAAATGTCGTAGTTATTTCAAGTTCTGATACATTTTTAAGAATATAATCACACTGAAAAATTGGTACATACTTATTCAGTTCATTTCAGTTCAGTTCAGTCGCTCAGTCGTGTCCGACTCTTTGTGACCCCATGAATCGCAGCACTCCAGGCCTCCCTGTCCATCACCAACTCCCAGAGTTTACCCAAACTCATGTCATACTTATTAATATATTCAGTATTATTTGTTCAAATATTTTTACGAAGACATTAATCATCACAGACACCCACTGTATCTTTTTATGAAGGATCAATACATGCTTCACATTGTACAAAATATAGAAACCTTTATCAACACGTTGAACAAAAACAGCATTCTTTTTCATAAGAAAATACTCAGTAGTCATTAGATTAAATATTATTAACACTTACCTGTATTTTAATAGGCCATGAAAAGTTGCTGACGTATACATAGAATGTAATATTTGGATTGCTTCTAAAGTTAAATTTTTCATAGGAAAAACTATCTCTGTATTCTTTTATATTAGTCTTGGAAATTATAGGAGTCTCCCTCTCCAGATATTGTTCCAGCTAAAATGTAAATAACAACAAATTTAAATAATTCATATTAAGGAAACATATCTTTATTAATGTAGCACTTACATATATATGATATTTACTTAATTTTTTTAACTGTGGTTATAAGGACATAACTATCCAAATAAACTCATGTTTATAATTTAGAATGGCAAGAAATAAGATTTGTCATAAATATAATGGAAACAGATTTAGTATAAAAACTATTTTTTAAAATAATGCCAATTATTTTAAGTGCTACATACTAGGAACTGGCTTAGAGACTTTACGTTCTATTCTAATAAAAACTTTATCCCATAGGTACTCCATCTCTGTTTTTCAAATTGGAAGCTGAACCTCAGAAAGATTAAGACATTTGCCTCAAGTTTGTAGCTACTAAACAGTAAAGTCCTCTTTGGAACTGAAGTAATACATAGCTTCAGGAACTGATGTTTTGCTACTTGTTTCTCCACAGAGCCTTTCAAAACAAAATATGTCTCAATCCAATTAAAAAGCAGAAAAGAAATCAATTTTTTTTGTTTGCCACGTATTGAACCATCACTACTTTGAATAAAGTGGGAAGAAGATATAATTTAAAATATGAGCTAAAAATTCAATTAGTTAAACACATATTGGGTACTCAATAAATATTTACTGAAATTAACCAAATGGAAGAAAGGGTTAAGAATAGTTAGGATACTGAATAACTGAATTATTTTCTAACCGATCATCTGTTCCAAAATTACTATGAATGCTTTTTTTAAATGCAGGTTTCCTGGTGACATCTTCCAAACTAATAAACCAAAATATCTAAGATTTGGTTTTGAGAATCTGCAAGTTACAAGTAATCTCTTGCATATTGAAGGCACTGTTCTAAAGTGATAACTGAGGTTTTATATATTTGCCAAATTTTAAAACTCTTGTAGGGTCAATTTGTTATGCAGAATTTCAAATTAACAGTACAAGTTATTATGAATTCATAGTTAATGAAACTTACAGTGCCAAGATTTTACTATGTGTTTATACTATTGTAACAAAATATATACATATATATCTAAAGTTTTCAACTCTTATATATGTAATATAAAAACTGGAATTGCAAAGACCCCTTCTCATTTGAATTATGTTCTATTATTCTATTAATACTTATTAAAACAAGACAGGATTTAATTTTAAGAAATCAAATATGGATTTCTAAGGATTCCTATATTTTCTTTAAAAGTTTCCAGTATTTTTATGCAACAACAGCATTTCTTTAGAACAGCAAGCATACTTTTTCATAATCCAACATACAGATTTGTACTTTTCATATTTCTTAAAAGTTAGCAATTTCAATTTATAAACCTTATTATGGAAGAAATATTAAGTATAGGGTTTTTAACCCTCTCTCAGAACCAAATCCAACAATGGTAGGGGGTATAAATCCAAGCTTAAGGTAATAGGTAAGTTGGTAATTTACCAACATACACAGTTTGTTGTTTTATATCAATTTTAAAGTTATTAAACTTATAGCTTCAATGGTGAATCAAATAATTGAAATGTCAGTCTCTTTAGTCATTAAAAAAGTAATTTGTCTTAATTAAAATCACAGGAATTCATAACACTGCCTTATAAAAAAATAAGCAGCTTCTACCTAATATTAACTGAATTAGGGAGAAAGTTAACAGAATAATGATACTTTATTAATAATGCTACTTATTAGTTTTACCTAAAACAGCACAAAGATTCTGGCGTATAATATTTTTATCTCAATTATTTAAATTAACAGTAGAAAGGTCATATTAGAAACCTCACATATATGAACAGAAGTAAAAGACACATGATAACAAAATTCTCTTACCTGTTGAACCAACCGACCATGTAATGTTGAGATTAAAGTTGTTTGATGCATTAATTGAAATATCCAAATTTTTGTTTGACTACCAAGAAAGAAAATATGAAGTTTAAAAAAACAGAATTATACTAGATATTATCTTTAATGTTTTAATTATGTCCATGCTATGTTTCTCTAACTGTGAACATTAAGTCAATACTTAAGTGAGAAGTGTAGATGCCAATTACACTTTTCTAATGAAAAAAACAAAGGGGGTTAATTCAAAGGTATATTTAAAATTCCCATTTATCTTTCCTACTGTAACCTGGCCGTCCACATGTAGCCAGAGGCTGCTATAACTCAATACTTGTATTTTGATTTTCTTTGGTTACCTGTAGTTAATATTTAAATGATAGGGGTTCGGTTAGTCCAAAGTTATTTCACAGCAATGGATGATTGTTTTGTTGAAAGATTTCATGTTAGCTGCATATAGTATTAGTATACACACATTTTTCAGTGGAAAAAAATACTTGAAATGTAAAACTTAGAGGTAAAAGTTATAAACCTACTTGGGGATAAAGAGGGGATCAAGTCATATAAACATCTGTAGAGAGGAGCACTGAAGAATTTTATATCGATCAATCTGCATCTTGTCATTAATTTAATTGCACAGAAGCAAATACCCAAGAGATTTCTTTAAACGTTATTTGCTATTATCCTACTCCAAGAGACGGAGAACAAAAATTATGTATGATTATAACTATCAAGACTTGCAGAAAGGAATAGAAAGAGAGTCATATTGAATAGCTTTAGCTACAGATATTGAGTGTGCTTTGCTGTGTTTTAAATACAAAGACTCTTAGAAAAAGCTGTGTTACTGAGACCTAGCTACTAAAATAATTAAAATTAGTGCCTTGATATTACATCTCTTTCTAAATAAGAATAAGAAAGCCAATGGAAAACATATCGCCAATTTTATGAGTGGCTCTTAGAGAAAGTAAGCCTAAAACCAATTAAGTTCCCCATATCTGTTAGAAATAGTGTTAGGAAGAAACTGACAGAAGAACATGGTTCTTCCCTGATATGGCACGAGTAAGAAGAATCATGATAAAAGGCAAAGGCTGCTGGGTGATGTGTGGCAGTCATTCTATGTAAATGATGCACTAAGACCCAATTATTTAACCTCAAATAAAAACTACTCTAAGTGATTGCCACAGAGACAGGGACAGCTGGGCCTCTATTAAGAACTACTAACAATGCTCCATAATCACTGAAAGATACTCTCTTCAAAGTTTCCAGGAAGCAAATATAAACTCAACAAGAATGGTCACCTTGAAAGAGCCTACAAAATAAAATGTGTGGTAGTAAGGCTGAACAATTTTGCCACATAGATTTTTCAGGGTAGTGCTCATTACTACTGAAGAGATAAAATCGGAGAATTTGAAGTGATCAAAGAAAAACAAGACTTGGAGTTTTAAATATACAGTATTTCAGAAGGGCACTATATTATCCATCAGAGTCATATTTGTAACTGGCCACAAATATAAGAAGGAAGTTAATTTACTGAGTTCTATTGGTAAGCTACTAAAATATCCTCTAATATGTACTACAAAACTTTCAAATGTAAGACCTTTCCACTTTTTAAAGATATGAAAACAGATGACACTGATTCAAAAATAATGCCAATATTAATGACTAACGTAATAAATGCAAAAAGCTTTTGTCAGTGTGCAAATAAGTCTAACAGACGGCATTATTCAAGTGTGGTAATAACATCTATTTCATCATACTTATAATGCTGCATTAAGGAGAACCCAGTAAGAAAAGAAGAATTTTCTTTGGTAACAAATACTGATTTACTCCATCAATAATGAACTAACCAGATCCGAAAACAAATCACTGCTTCATATAACTTAAACTGTGTTCATGAGGCAATGAAGTAAATTTGCAGAGTATTCACTGTTCAGTCGGATGACCTTGGGTTCAAATCTTAGACCTTTAATGTACATGTGTATTGATTTGGAGAGAGCTACCCTTATCCTTCCTGAAAATCAGCTTTCTTATTTCTAAAATGGGCTTCTCTGGTAGCTCAGTGGTAAAGAATCTGACTGCCAGTGCAGGGGATGGAAGTTCAATCCCAGGGTCGAGAAGATCCCCTGGAGAACAAAATGGCAATCCCCTTCAGTGTTCTTGCCTGGGAAACCCCATAGACAAGGAGTCTGGCAGGCCCCAGTGCATGGAGTCACAAAAATATTGGACATGACTTAGCAACTAAACGACAACAGTCTATAACATGGGAATATCATGACTTCCCTAAAGAGATTTTTGGGAAAATTAAACAAGATAATTTCTCAAAAATGATGGTTTCAGGCCACCGTGCTGATAACGGTCATGTTGTTGATATTATTAGGTGTGGGGACACAGGATTTCTTCTTTTCCTTCTTCTTTTTCATCTTCCTTTTAACTAGAGGACTCAGAAAGAAGGCATGACTGCTGACCTCTGAGAAATGTTGACTTTCTTTATTATTAATAAAATAGTCGGAAAAAGAGTTGTTTTCTATGAAAACGAAACATGTAGAAACAGTGCACCCCTAAGAAAGCTTAAATCATTATTTTTATCGTGAAATTGCATCTTAGTAATTGTGTGTGCCTTATTTTGTGTCAGGGGAATTTGAGAATAGCTGCTATTATTACTAAAAAAGTCACAAAATTTCCAACTGATATAGAAAACTATAAAACTTTTCTTAAAATTTTACTTCATCTTCTCAAGTTAAGGCATTACTGAATATATGGTACTATAACTAAAGCCCTATAAAATATATGTAAGGTCAAGGAAAATATGCTGGACTCCAAGAAGTGATACTGTAACTACCACAGTAAATGACAAAATTAGTCATTTAGAACACTGTTGTTAGACATGGTTAAGTTCAACGAGATCATATTATACAAGAAACTACTCCAAAAATTGTTAACATGAAAGCATTGGTTGAAGATGATGTATAGTAGGTTAGAATTAAATTTGTTTTCAAAATGTAATAAATGCATAAAAATGAAAGTACTTCTTTTTTTGTAGAAGAGGCCCAGACTAACAATACATATTAATTCAGAAATTGTTGCAAGTTGCATTTCTCTTCAATTATAAATTGTATGTATATATATGTAACTATAAACTACTTATAATGATGTTACAACCATTCTTAGTGGTACCAAGATATGATAGTTCCTCAAAACAAGTGTCTGGGCTCTTGGTTTCAGCTGAACAAAACAGCAGAAAGTAAAACTGAAAGCTGTGATATTGTAAGAACTCAAGGATTTCTGGGAATTGAAAGAGAATGGTCAAGAGAGAAACAAACTAGAATTATGGCTAATCTGAGCTTATTTGTATGACATCACGGATAATATCACGGATAATATTGGAGAGAAGTACTGTTCACACCTACACTGTGAGCCAGACATCCCACTAATATTAAATTTCTTATATCCTCAATGAACTCCACAAGTTTGGAATTACTATTTAGGAATAAAATTCTGATTCGTGCGACAACATGGATGAACACTGGAAACACTGAAACACTAAGCTAAGTGAAATAAATCAGAGATAGAAGTAAAAATGTTATATGATTACACACATGAGGCACCTGGAATACAGAGACAGAAAGTAGAATAAAGGTTTCCCAATGATGGGAGTAGGGGAGGAATAAAGAGTTACTGCTTAATGGAAACAGAGATCCTACTTGGAATGATGAAATATTTGGATAATGGATTGTGGTGATGGTTGTATAGCATTGTAAATTTACTTAAACACTATGAAACTGTGCACCTAAAAATGGTTAAAATACAAATATTACTTCACGTATGCTTTACTACAATAAAAAAGTCTACAGTGTTTACAATGCATTTATTAAAACACTCATTATACTAAAATTGTAGTTTCTGACATACTATTAATGTCTTCATAAAAATGCATGCCATCAGTGAAGAGAGCATTATCATGTACAGAAAATATCTTCTAAAGTCCTTATTTAAAAATCAAAACTTTATACAAAGTTTTTAATAATAAAACATTTTGTTTTTAAAAATACTCAGTGTGAAAAAATAACTATAAAATGCAACTTGTTATACTGGAGTGTGTTGCCATTTCCTACTCCAGGAAAAGTCAAAACATTAAATATAATCCTAAAAATATAGGCATTCCTTAAAACCCAAGGACTAAGGAGGAACATAAAACGAATTTCTCTATTTTGGGGAAAGTGAGATCTAATTTACTGAAAAATGAAAATTTAAGAAATTACACTATTTGCTGGCAAGTTCAATAAAACAATTTAGAGGCAAGAAGCTTGCAAATGTCAGGATACATTCTGAGGTCTCACCTATTTGAAAAACTATTAAAAAACATGACATAGGCTTAATAAGCTGAATTAATGTACAGTTAGAATGAAGCACTACAGAAAGAGTGACATCAGCAAAATAGTGTAATAGGAAGTCCTAGCCCTCATCCCTGACAAAAACACCAATTTAACAATGATCTATGGACCAAATTACCTTATGAGCAGACCAAAATCCAGTTACGAAGTTGCAGTACAAAAATTAAATGCAAAACTGAGAATAGCTACAATATAATGCATAAAAAGAACAATTTCACTCTACCAAGGTCAGCAGCTCACCCAAGACTGCCCAGCTCAATATCAGAAAGACCAACATGACCAATGACTGCTCCCTTAAGGGAAAGAGAGTATAACATGTATCCAATATACTTGATCTTTATTTAATGTTACTGCCCAAATGACCTGTTACTGTCTCGACTAGATAGAAAGCATTGAAAAACCAAGCATAGTGTGGACATTTGACATCAGTTAGGAACAAGCAAACAAAAAGTGTGTGGCTCACTACAGCCAACATGACTCAGAGAGACTGGTAGAAGGTGCACAACTCTGAGACTTCTCCCTCAGAAGAAAGTGTTAAGAGATACAAGCTTGCAAACAGTGTGTGCTAAGTTGCTTCAGTTGTGACACAATTCTATGGACTGGAGCCCACCAGGCTTCTCTATCCAAGGGATTTTCCAGGCAAAAATACTGGAGTGGATCCCCATTTCCTTTTCCAGAGGATCTTTCTAACCAAGGGATCCAACCTGCCTGGAGTGGATCCCCATTTCCTTTTCCAGAGGATCTTCCTAACTAACCAAGGGATCCAACCTGCCTCTCTTTATGTCTTCTGCATTGACGGGGGAGGTGGGGGCGGGGCGGCGGGGGGGTGGGGTTCTTTACCACTAGCGCCACCTGGTAAGACCTACAGATCTAACGCTCTACATAGTGATTATGAATAACAATACTGCTGTTCCTGTTGTTGTTCAGTAGCTAAGTTGTGCTCTACTGTTTGCAACCCCATGGACTGTAGCATGCCAGGCTTCTCTATCCTCCACTAACTCCTGGAGTGTGTTTAAGTTCATGTCCATGAGGACACGAGGATGAGCTGGTTGTACAGCATCACTGACTCAATGAACATGAATATCAATACTGTATCATAAATTTCAAAGTTGCTAAGAAACTTTAATTATCATTAACTCCCCAAAATTATGATTAGGTAACATGACCACAGTGTTAGGTCATGCTATGGTTGTAATCATATTGCAACATATACATATATTAAATCAGAATATTATACATTTTTAACTTATACTGTAAGATGTCAATTATATCTCAACAAAAATGTTTTTAAAATCTAGCATTCATAGAACTCAGATAAAACAAAGGGTTTATAAAAAGACAATAAAAACCTACTACTATGTAACAATACATTAAAAAAAGAAAGTAAATATAATATAGCTTGTGTTATGAAGTAATAGGTTTTATTTTCAAAGACTACTACCAGTGTGAAAACATAGTTAAAAACAGAAACACTGCTGTAAGCCTGAAAAAGAACAGAAATAATGTATACACTGTAGGACTATTTGCAAAATCTGAAATATCAAGGTCAAAAATTCTCTGATTACAAAGATACTTAGGTTTTATCAAAAGAAAAACCTACTAGGATTAGTTTTTCTACAACAGCCCTACAGTGTGATAATTCTGAGAAGAGGCACAATTACAATGAAACATAGAGAAACATTGCATCCATTGAAATAACTACACTATAAAAGTTAAAGGATCTTCTTACCTGTTCTGGGTTTGCTATGAAGTTTATGGCAGTATGGTGGCGATCATCTTCCTGTAATAAGCTGAATGTAAACTGATAATCAATCAAAAGGCTGTCTGTAGGGGGAAAAAAATACAATCCTGATACGTACTTTTAAAACTTGCTTGAAAACAAGTTAGGTGAAAATATATTGAATATCAGCATTGAAAATTATTGTCATTAAATTACTACTGGTGTAAAGACGGGCAAAATATAAATCATTGTTATCAAGCAACAAAAAGTAAAATGCAGATATAAAAGCACTTAACACTTCAAAATTCCATTTATTGCTCCTAAAATGCAGATATAAAAGCACTTAACACTTCAAAATTCCATTTATTGCTCCTGGTACCATTATAAAATTTCTACAAACTACAGTTTTCTCTGGAAAAACTACACAAGAGAATAAAATAAAGTCATCCATAATGTTACAATCAGAAAAATACAGGTAATATTTTGGTGCATTACATTCAAGTTAAAATTGTATAAATAGATAACAGGGAGACATTCTGATGTTCTCCTTTTATAAATGCAAAACTTTTTGAAAACATGAACTTTAATGGCTAAGTAATTCTAGTTTTAGAAAAGGCAGAGGAACCAGAGATCAAATTGCCAACATCCGCTGGATTATCGAAAAAGCAAGAGAGTTCCAGGAAAACATCTATTTCTGCTTTATTGACTATGCCAAAGCCTTTGACTATGTGGATCACAATAAACTGTGGAAAATTCTGAAAGAGATGGGCATACCAGACCACCTGACCTGCCCCTTGAGAAACCTGTGTGCAGGTCATGAAGCAACAGTTAGAACTGGACATGGAACAACAGACTGGTTCCAAATAGGAAAAGTAGTATGTCAAGGCTGTATATTGTCACCTTGCTTATTGAACTTCTCTGCAGAGTACATCATGAGAAACACTGGGCTGGAGGAAGCACAGGCTGGAATCAAGATTGCCAGAAGAAATATCAACAAGCTCAGATATGCAGATGACACCACCCTTATGGCAGAAAGTGAAGAAGAACTAAAGAGCCTCTTGATGAAAGTAAAAGAGGAAAGTGAAAAAGTTGGCTTAAAACTCAGCACTCAGAAAACTAAGATCATGGCATCTGGTCCCATCACTTCATGGGAAATAGATGGGAAAATAGTGGAAACAGTGTCAGACTTTATTTTTCTGGGCTCCAAAATCACTGCAGATGGTGACTGCAGCCATGAAATTAAAGATGCCTACTCCTTGGAAGGAAAGTTATAACCAACCTAGACAGCATATTAAAAAGCAGAGACATTACTTAGTCAACCAAGATCTGTCTAGTCAAGGCTATGGCTTTTCCAGTGGTCATGTATGGATGTGAGAGCTGGACTATAAAGAAAGCTGAGCGCTAAAGAATTGATGCTTTTGAACTGTAGTATTAGAGAAGACTCTTTAGAGTCTCTTGGACTGCAAGGAGATCCAACCAGTCCATCCTGAAGGAGATCAGTCCTGAGTGTTCATTGGAAGGACTGATGTTAAAAGCTAAAACTCCAATATTTTGGCCACCTGATGTGAAGAGCTGACTCATTTGAAAAGACCCTGATGCTGGGAAAGATTGAGGGCAGGAGGAGAAGGGGACGACAGAGGATGAGATGGCTGGATGGCATCACCAACTCAATGGACATGAGTTGGGTGAACTCTGGGAGTTGGTGATGCACAGGGAGGCCTGGCGTGCTGCGGTTCATAGGGTCGCAAAGAGTCAGACAGAACTGAGCAACCAAACTGATAGTGAATATTTCACCATATACCATAAAGCACTTACTTGTCCCTATTATTACGGTAATTTTTACTTTGTGAAATCTTTTAAATATTATTTAAACAGAAAAGAATTCTATTATTTGGAAATATAACTTTCATGTTATGCCCTCAGCCATTAAGTACTATTAAAGTTAAAAGTAAAGATAGGAACAATATCACTGGATTTATTGTCAGAGCATCATTCTTCATGTTGCTTTCTTTATACCTTGTAAGATCCACTCTATATATTTCTTTTGTAATTTAATAAAAGGCAATACTTTGTTTTTCCAAGATTTTTTTACAGGGACCATTATCCATTATAATGAGGATTACATAATAGGTCATATTTCTGCTTTTCATACGATTGCCAGAAAATACAGGTAAAATTCAATGGCCCAGTGTTGTTCCAGACACTGGAAATATAAAATAATAAAAGATAGAGATTTCTGTCCCATGCAACTTATATCAAATGGACATTGAAAATTAATAAGTAATTGAAGCATATAGTATAATAATGAAAATAAGTGTAATAGTCATAATCCAGTTGAAGAGGAGAGAATTTTCTGTCCAGGTAGGAGTATGCTTACAATTTTGAAAAGGAAAATTTAAAGATAATGAAGCTGAAGCTGAAGCTCTAATATTTTGACCACCTGATGCAAAGAGCTGACTCACTGGAAAAGACCCTGATGTTGGGAAAGACTGAAGGTAGAAGGAGAAGGGAGTGACAGAAGAAATGGTTAAATACCATCACTGGCTCAATGGACATGAATCTGAGCAAACTCCAGGAGACAGTGAAGAACAGGAAAGCTTGGTGTTGCAAAGAATTGGACACAACTTAGTGACTGAAAAACAACATCGATTTAAAGATCAAAGGTAGTTAAGAGAAAAAGCCATGGCAGTTACAAGAGAAAGTGTAATCCAGGCAGAGGAAACAAGCACAAAACCCTCAACAAAAGAACAAGTCTTAAATGTGATTCCTATAGAGAGACTGTGGCAAGAATGCTACAAAAAGTGATGGTAGAGATAGGAATAGCAAGGAAAGTAACGAGAAGGGGGTCAGACACAGTGAATGAATTTGGAAGGTGTAACAAACAGAATTAGCTAAATGAACAGATGCAGCATTTTAAAGAAAGAAGTAAAAGGTTTTATTTTTTTGGCCCAAGACCAGGTAAAATGTCAGCATTAACTGAGATGGGTGAGAACAGGTTTTATTTGTTGCCAGTGTGGAATAACTAGAAGCTTAGTTTTGAAGATGTTAAGTCTGAGTTACTTATTGAGTATCTACATGATACGCTGAGCTCAGGAGCCTACTGCTGCTGCTGCTGCTAAGTCGCTTCAGTCGTGTCCAACTCTGTGTGACCCCATAGATGGCAGCCCGCCAGGCTCCCCCTGTCCCTGAGAGTCTCCAGGCAAGAACACTGGAGTGGGTTACCATTTCCTTCTCCAATGCATGAAAGTGAAAAGTGATAGTGAAGTTGCTCAGTTGTGTCTGACTCTTAGCGACCCCATGGACTGCAGCCCACCAGGCTCCTCCATCCATGGGATTTTTCAGGCAAGAGTACTGGAGCGGGGCGCCATTGCCTAGTGGATAACAATTTGGAAATCATCCGCGTTGTAATGGCCTCTAAAGCTGCAAAGCCAAGAAATAACCAGCCATAAATAGAGCAGAGGTGCCAGGGATGAGCCCTGAGGTAAAACAATGTTAAATAATCAGGTCCTCTGAAGCAGCCCACAAAGGAGACTGACAGGGCAACCCACGAGACAGGAGCACAGCCAGAATTCAGTGTCCAGGGAGCCAAGTAAACCAAGTGCTTAGAAAAGAGAAAAGTGATCACCTTGGTCAACTGCCGCTGAGGAGGTTTTGGAAGTACAGACAACTACAATACTGAGGAAAGATGCCATCAGTTCAGAATTTTAAAGAGAAAATACTAAACCCAATGGACAGGAGTCTGGCAAACTCTCGGAGACACCAAAGGACAGGGAAGCCTGGCGTGCTGCAGTTCACGGGGTTGCAAAGAGATGATCCAGACTGAGCGACTGAACAAGCATCACTGCCACTGAGGAAAAATAAACATTTCAAAACTGTTTTCAAATGCTTATCTGAATAATTATCTTCCAGTTGTTCTAGCTGGAAACTTAGCATTAAAAGTCAGGAACAGATGGTTTTTAGGAGGAAGGGACTGGGTCATTGGGACACTTGAGCAGCCTGGGTAGAGGCCCCAGTGCCCCGGCCCTATGAACATTCTTCTGCGTTAGGGACTCCAGTCCTCAGCCACAGTCACCAAACTCTTGCCCAGACATTCAAGTTTGATTTCTCTATTGCTATTTATTATAGTTGGAAGAACAAGATCAGTACAATGTATATTAAACATGGAAATATCAATCCTAACATCATCTGAGCAAGAAAGTCAGTCTGAATCCTGGGACAAAATTCGTAGGAGCATTACTGAACTCGTGACTAATCAAGTATTACTCAGTGAATGTGAATTTTTATAAATTGAAGAAAGTTCAGAATTCTACACAAAATGGTTCCTTTTAAGGTTGCTTAAAGTATTCCAGAAACCAACATTACAATTTTCCACTTAACCAGAAATTATATTTTACTCTCTAATTTCAAATACTATCATGCTGGTATATTTTAAAGAGGTTGCAAATGAGAAATTACCTGGCACAAAACATATACCTTAATGCTATAATTTACTCAGAACTTCTTAGCTAAGTAGGATACAGAACATAAAACATTAAAATCCTCAAGTTAATGCAAATGTGCATAATTTGAAAATAAGTTTTTGTACCACTTTAATGAAGCAATTTATTATGGCATAAAAAAAGAAAATCGTGTTTGACTATAAATCAATTCAAATAACACTGAATTACTGACGAATACAAAGGAATGACAGAATTGGAGGAGTAAGTGTGAACAGTGAGGTGAGAGAGCTTCTTTTTAAACTGGGAGAAAGAGCAGCTTTTCATAATAATTGGCATAAATAAAATTTAGTGGAATAGAAAAAGTTGATGATAAAGGAAAGAGAGAAGAAATTTTAGAACAATACCCTGGGGTAGGTAAAAGGCAGTGACCTCCTAACTCAAAAGATGGCCCAGATGTGAGTCCCCTGGGTTTGTGGGGGTTTTGTTTGTTTCATTGGTTTTTCTTTCCTCTATATCTCTCTCCACTTGTGTGCTAAAGTAGCTGTAATCTAGAAATACCAACAAATTCACAACAAAGGGAAAAAAGAAAGCCTTAAGAAAATCCTGCTACTGAGATGGCAGGATGACGCCCTGTACGGCATACCCACCCTGTACTAAGGTGAGCAGAGGTGGAGCCCGTGCTGCTGCACGAAACAGGGCAAAGTACGAAGCTTTGTCAGACTCAGTGATAGGTCCACAATTTGAAAATCATCTTATTGTTCAGTCGCTCAGCCATGTCCGCCTCTTTGCGACTCCACAGATTGCAGCACATCAGGCTTCCATGTCCTTTTACCACATACTAGAGCTTGCGCAAACTCATGTCCACTGAGTTGGTTATGCCATCCAACCATCTCATCCTCTGTTGTCCCCTTCTCCTCCTGCCTTCAATCTTTCCCATCATCAGAGTCTTTTCTAATGAGTCATTTATTCTCATCAGGTAGCCAAAGTATTAGTTTCAGCTTCAGTATCAGTCCTTCCAATGAATATTGAGGATTGATTTCCTTTGTGATTGATTGGTTTGATCTCCTTGCAGTGCAAGGGACTCTCAAGAGTCTTCTCCAACACCACAGTCTAAAAGCATCATTTCTTCAGTGCTCAGCTTTATGGTACAACATTCTTTATGGTCCAACATGCACATCCATACATGATTACCAGAAAAACTATAGCACTGAATAGATGGACCTTTGTCAGCAAAGTAATTTCTCTGCTTTTTAATATGCTGTCTAGGTTGGTCATAGTTTTTCCTCCAAGGAGCAAGGGTCTTTTAATTTCATGGCTGCAGTCACCATCTGCAGTGATTTTAAAGCCCAAGAAAATAAAGTCTGCCACTGGATCATGCAGGAGGTCTTTTAAAACCATATGTCCTACAAAACTATATATACTATACATATGAAAATATATACTATACTTTTCAGCATATTTTAATCTTTTATAATTAAAAAAGAAAACCTGTATTCTGTATGTTTAAATGTAGTACTGAGGCAACAAAGGATGAGATGGTTGGATGGCATCACTGACTCAACAGGCATGAGTTTGAGCAAACTCGGAGAGATAGTGAAGGACAGGGAAGCCTGATGTGCTGCAGTCCGTGGAGTCACAAAGAGTCGGACACGACTTAGTGACTGAACAACAACAAATATAGTACTAACTAGAGACAACTATTTGAAAACTTTGTGAATAGGAAAAGTACCAAAGATACATTTCAAAGCTTGAAGAAAACTAAAAACACTACATAAATCAATCTTCTGATTTTGTAGGCTGAGCCCTGAAGGTTGTAACAGCTGTACTAAATATTCTGGCTAACAATTAGCAAACTATCTTTGATAATTCCAGGAAATCTAGACACTGGCGATTAATTTCCCAATTAGATCTAAAAGCAATATGGGTAAGTGGGATGCACAAACATGGTAGACCTTAAGGTAAGCATGAGGTTGTTCATATGTCTGGCATCAAATTTTGACTGTATAAATGAAAAAAATTATGAAAATAAAGAGAAAACAAAAGTTGACATCTTTTGTATTGTGGATCTGACTTGAATAGTAAGGAGAGAAAAGAGAAAATATCAGTTTGTCAATAATAGAGTAAGTACATATAATTGTATGTATTGATATGAGTATGGTGTTAGGTCATTTAAAATATCTATGCAGTATGCATGAAACAAAAAAAATCTAAAACTATCCTACATAATTAAGATAAAAGACAAGATAATAACACTGAAAACTACAATAAAAGAGAGTTAGGTGAGATAAAACTGTAAGAAACAAAACAGAAACAAAATGCAATTATATAATGGTAAAATTAAAAATAATAGATCAGAAAATAAGGGAATTAAAACATAATTCTGCATCAGTGTTATCTAGGTCAAATCTGAAAAAGCCTCCGAGAATAGAACAGAGATGAAAATCACTCAAGAGGAAAATCAGACACAGAAATTTTCAATATGTGCATGGAAAATACTGTTAAAGCTGACATCAAAACAAACTGAAAATAAACACTTCTATGTAAAAATATATGATAAAAATCTGTTGAAGATTTAAACCTAAATATTAAAAGGAAATAACCTGCATAAAAGATTTTAAAATCCAGTATTATTCATAATAGCCCCAAAGTAAAAACAAACTCAATGCCCATCAGTTGATGAATGGAAAAAAAATATGATATGTCCATACATTTGAATATTGTTTGGCCATAAAGAGAAATGAAATACAGATACCTGCTATCACTTTGGATGATATGATATGGATTAACCTTGAAAATATGATAAATAAAAGAAGCCATCACAAAAGACCACATATTCCAAGATGTCACTTATATAATATTTCAGAGTGGACAAATCCATAAAGATAGGAAAAAGGATGTCAAAAGCTAGGGGAAAGGAGAAGCAGTGACTGATAATGTCTCCAAGATTTCTCTTAGGATAAAAATGTTGCAAAATTAGATAATGATGATGTTTTCACAGCCTTGTGGATATACTGAAATTTACCGAATTGTATTTAAAACGGTGATATTTTAGGTATGTAGATTATATCTTAATTGTTATTGAAAAGATACTATTGCTATCCAGTCATGTGCATATATGCATGTGCACATATGCACACACACACACATTCACACAAAGGAAATATGTAGAAAGTAAGACTAGGCAAGATGTTAGGTGGTCTTGAGTAACGACATAAGTCAAAAGACAAGAAACTAGAACAATGTTTTATGAAATATATATACTCAACCATCCCCAATAGAAAAACAACATAATGATTTTTTCAGGTAAGCAAAATGCCATAAAATATACTGGAAAAATTATTCATACACATGCTGCCACTAAGAGACAAATACAGATATGAAAATAACTTAGCAAAAGATCTGGCAGTGAATAAATGACAGAATTCAAGTTAGAGAAGAAAACATAGTTCTCTTTTTATATCTAAAATCAAATTGTTTAGAAAGAAATATAAGATGATTTAAAAGCTACCAAAATAATAAAAATTTCAGCATGCGGTTATAAAACATAAACATCTAGAGTTCTTCTTTAGGGACTACTTTAATATGTTGGAGATTATGCCTATCTCTACACCAAAAAGTGACACCGCTGTAATTACTATATCAGTTCAATTCAGTTCAGTCCAGTCGCTCAGTCGTGTCTGACTCTTTGTGACCCCATGAATCGCACCACACCAGGCCTCCCCATCCATCACCAACTCCCGGAGTTCACTCAGACTCAGGTCCATCCAGTCAGTGATGCCATCCAGCCATCTCATCCTCGGTTGTCCCCTTCTCTTCCTACCCCTAATCCCTCCCAGCATCAGAGTGTTTTCCAGTGAGTCAACTCTACGCATGAGGTGGCCAAAGTACTGGAGTTTCAGCTTCAGCATCATTTGTTCCAAAGAAATCCCAGGGCTGATCTCCTTCAGAATGGACTGGTTGGATCTCCTTGCAGTCCAAGGGACTCTCAAGAGTCTTCTCTAACACCACAGTTCAAAAGCATCAATTCTTCGGCATTCAGCCTTCTTCACAGTCCAACTCTCACATCCACACATGACCACTGGAAAAACCATAGCCTTGACTAGATGGACCTTTGTTGGCAAAATAATGTCTCTGCTTTTGAATATGCTATCTAGGTTGGTCATAACTTTTCTTCCAAGGAGTAAGCGTCTTTTAATTTCATGGCTGCAGTCACCATCTGCAGTGATTTTGGAGCCCCCAAAATAAAGTCTGACCCTGTTTCCACTGTTTCTCCATCTATTTCCCATAAAGTGACGGGACCAGATGCCATGATCTTCGTTTTCTGAATGTTAAACTATAACTATATAGTTAATCCTAACATCTAAGATCTCCAGGCCCCTGTCAATGCATATCCTCTGCTTGTAATAAAGCTATCCTGAGAGTACAAAGTGTTCACGTCCTATAGGCCTTCATGGAAACTGAACACAACATACTTAAAGCATAATTAAAGCACATGTGTAAACAAATCAGGAATAATGTCAAGAGAGATAACAGGCAGGGGACAAAGTTTTAAATGGATAAAAGATTAAGTGGAGCAGACAAGATTTCAGAGCAAGACACCAACAAAGAGAGGTAAAGTATTGCTTCAAAGGAGACAAAAATTTTGAGTCAGTAAAGCAAAACAGTTATTTGTCAAACTCAAAGGAAGCAAGGCTGATACTATTTCTATGTCTACATTCTAAGGTATGGATACCAGGAAAGAAAAAAAAACAACAAAAACCGTTAACACTTTCCTTAGAGAAGACTCGGGTTTCCAGATACAACAAGTTTCTGTTAAATCAAAATAGCAGAGTTTCAAAAACAGAGTAACAATATATTTGGTGATTTAATTTTAAAAATAACATTTTTTTAAAGTAAAGAAAGACTAATATCCCAGAACCAATGGGCACATGTAGCTTTTGTTCTTGTTTCTAAATACCATTCTCTAATACAAGGAACCAAGGAAAATGGTTGATTATAGTGCTAGGGAGAGAAGAACAATGTGATTCAAATATCTTGTAGGTTAAGAAAATAAGTAAGTATTTAGAAAATGATACAGTACTGTCAAAAGAACAGAGGAGTCAATTTGAGGGAGTTCCCAATGGCCAACTCTAGAGCAATTTCAGCTTTAAAATAAAGAATAGCTATTATAAGCCACAAAGGTGCATGTTTGTTTATCTCCATGGTTCTATACTGATAAGTACAAGTAAGTGAATAAACAAATACATGAAGGTGAAGGGACTGCTCTTCCTTATAGTAATAAGTAGAGAAAAAAACAGAAGCAACAATGGAATAGAAAGTTACCATCTGGCAAACACGTCTGGTGAAAATACTAGGTGAAAGTACGGTGAGAAATGGGACATTTACATACTTTAAAAGAACTTCCCCATAATGCACTCATTAAACAAAATAAAAAGAAGTAACTTTAGAGTGGAGAAACTGGTGGACATTGAGCATTAACAATGATCTAAGACAATATCACCAATAATGGAACAAATTGACATCATATGCTTCTTGACAGGATGCACTGAAAAAAACACATCACTGCTGCAGTATCCTTATCAAACAGGCATAATCTGAACTTAATCATGAAGAAAAACACCAGATAAATCCAAATTGAGGATGGTCTATAAAATAAGTGTCTGACATTTTACAAAGGTCAAAGTCATTTAAGAAATTTGCACCTTTTTTGCAATTCTAAAATTATTTCACAGAAAAATTAAAAAAAAACTTTTTGTAAACTCACCTAGATGTCCTCAAGTTTCAGTCAAGTCTTATATTACAGAGGTAGGTGAGGTAAAGTTGCTCAGTCCTGTCCGACTCTTTGCAACCCCGTGGACTGTAACCTACTAGGCTTCTCTGTCCATGGGATTCTCCAGGCAAGAATACTGGAGTGGATTGCCATTCTTCCATTTATCTGTCAATGAACACTTAAGCTACTTCTACATCTTGGCTGTATTAAACAGTGCTGCAATAACATTGGAATTGTATTATCTCTTGAGATTCCAACTTCAACTCTTGGATAAACACCTAGAATGGTACTGCAGGAGCTAAGTGAAATAAGACAGTCACAGAAGTACAAATATTGCATGATTCTACTTCTATGAGGAATCTAAGCCAGTTAAGCTCATCAAATTAGAGAGTAGCAAGAGTGTGCCACAGGCCAAGAGGAGGGGGAAAATAGGAGCTGACAGCAGACGTAAAGTCTCAATTAGCAAGGTGAATAAAACTTTGTTGAGCATAGATTTCATGTTAAAGATGAAATATAATTTTCAATTTAATTCGATTTAAAAACTGCTAACATGTCAACCAGTCCATTCTGAAGGAGATCAGCCCTGGGTGTTCTTTGGAAGGAATGATGCTAAAGCTGAAACTCCAGTACATTGGCCTCCTCATGCGAAGAGTTGACTCATTGGAAAAGACTCTGATGCTGGGAGGGATGGGGGCAGGAGGAGAAGGGGACCACCGAGGATGAGATGGCTGGATGGCATCATGGACTCGATGGACGTGAGTCTGAGTGAACTCCGGGGAGTTGGTGATGGACAGGGAGGCCTGGCATGCTGCGATCATGGGGTCGCAAAGAGTCGGACACGACTGAGCGACTCAACTGAACTGAACTGAACATGGAAAAACAATGAATAAAAATAATTTAAAGCTATGATATGCTGATAGAGACAAGAGAAAAGATGACATACCTAAAGGTATTAAGAACAAATTACAGAATAATAATGTCGTGAAATACTTCATTTGTAATGCTATGCTTGGAAAAGAAATAAATACACAAAGAGTGTACTTGTTTCATTTACTGCTGCTGTTACAAATTACAAGAAACTTAGTGGCTGAAAACAACACAAATTTATTCCCTTATAGTTCTGGAAGTCTGAAGTCCAAATGATTCTTACAAGGTAAAATCAGAGTGTGACAGTGGTTCCTTCTGGGGGTGCTCAAAAAATCCATTTCATAACTCTCTTAGCTTCTGAAGACCTCTCAACCCTACCTCTATCTTTCCAGTCTTTTGCTTACGTGATTAGTTCCTACCACTGAAGTCAAACCTCTCTCTACCCTTTTCAGAAGAACAGACGTAATTAATTACACTGGGTCCACCAGAATAATCCAGGATAATCTCAAAATTCTTAATTGAATTCTATCTACAAATGCCCTTTTACCATATATGGTAATATATGGGCTTCCCTGGTAGCTCAGAGGTTAAAGCGTCTGCCTGCAAGGTGGGAGAACCGGGTTCAGTCCCTGGGTCGGGAAGATCCTCTGGAGAAGGAAATGAACCCACTCCAGTATTCTTGCCTGGAAAATCCCATGGATGGAGGAGCTTGGTAGGTTACAGTCCACGGATCACAAAGAGTCGGCACGACTGAGTGACTTCACTTTCACTTTCATTCACAAGTCAAGGGTTAGAATGCGGCCTTCTTTGGAGAGTGAGGCATTTATTCAGCATAAAATAGTGTTCAGTTCAGTTCAGTTCAGTCGCTCAGTCGTGACCCCATGAATCGCAGCACACCAGGCCTCCCTGTCCATCACCAACTCCCAGAGTTCACTCAGACTCATGTCCATCAAGTCAGTGATGCCATCCAGCCATCTCATCCTCGGGCGTCCCCTTCTCCTCCTGCCCCCAATCCCTCCCAGCATCAGACTCTTTTCCAATGAGTCAACTCTTCGCATGAGGTGGCCAAAGTACTGGAGTTTCAGCTTTAGCATCATTCCCTCCAAAGAAATCCCAGGGCTGATCTCCTTCAGAATGGACTGGTTGGATCTCCTTGCAGTCCAAGGGACTCTCAAGAGTCTTCTCCAACACCACAGCTCAAAAGCATCAATTCTTCAGCGCTGAGCCTTCTTCACAGTCCAACTCTTACATCCATACATGACTACTGGAAAAACAGTGTTAGTACATAAACAAAAGACTGGGAAAGTATCTTATACAATGTTACCAATAATTTTCCCTGGATAGAAGAATTATCAGTGCTTTTTGTCTTTTTGTCTACCTCTTTTCTAGAATGAAACATGCATAACTTTCATAACTGGGTCAAAATGAGGAAATTTTTTTTTAAGTGTGCAGAGAGCTTTTCCTTTTGATCCTTGATCTTTAATGTGCTTTCCACATGACTTATACTTGCATGTTAAGAAATTAAATTTATATGGCTGCCTATCTTTCCAAAAATGGCATATCTAATTCCAAATTCACTTACTTCTTAGGTACAGATGATTGAAAACATGTAAAATAATCAGACTGTCTTCCTAGTCTTCTGTGACTAGAAAAAACATCAGGGTGAAGTTCCAACACACAACAAATTTTTTAGGCAGTTCACTCAATATAGGACTAGTAGTTTTGGAGCAAAAAAAAAAAAAAAGTGGCTGTTATTTACTACAAATAATTAATAACAAGTTATATATAAAAATCAAGGTCATGAGTAAAACTCAAACAGTATGCTAAAAGGAGTTTAAGCAAATAAAATATCAAGAGACCAGATTTAAAAGGTCAGATATTCCACCAAACTAATGATTAATTGTAAAGAGATGACTAAAAATTTACACATAGAAAAATACATGTTCAAAGAGAACTTGAACTGCGAGGGAAGTTTTTGAGTATATGCTATATTGGGGGTGATGAGCAAACGGTGAATATTTGCTTTACTCTTTTATCAAAAGCTATATAAAATAATGTCTTTATAAGAAAATAGTAACCAGTGATAAAACCCAGCAAAGATACTGGAAATATCTATATATCTGAGGTCTAAAGGCAAACATGTCAGGATCGCAAATGAAATCAACTTGCATATGATGTATAAATGCACTGTTCAGACAAATTTCAGAAATTCTTAATCTGAATTTTTTGAGAAAGGAACTAAGGTTTAATGATTTGCTTTTTTACCAGTGAATATTCATTTTACTTTTAACTCAGCATTATGCACAGTATTTAAGGAGATCTTAATTGTAATCTCCTATTTACCAACTGGGTTATAGTATGCTGGTTAATTTTCTCAGTGAGATTCAGTGGTACAATGAAGATAATACCACCTACTTCATAAGACTGCTCTGTGGGTTAAACATAATTCTGTTAGTATATATTAGTGCCACTGTCTCATAAAATTAAGGCATTCAGTAAGTATTATTTCACTTTCAAAATTCAATGGACTGGGGCTGAATGAATTACAAGAATCAAAAATCAATTTCAGAGTTGCTCAGTCATGTCTGACTCTCTGCAACTCCATGGACTGTAGCCCACCAGACTCTTCTGTCCACGGGAATCTCCAGGCAAGAATACTGGAGTGAGTAGCCATTCCCTCTCTAGGTGATCTTCCTCACCCAGAGATGGAACCTGGGACTCCTACACTGCAGGCAGTTTCTTTACCATTTGAGACACAAGGGTAGCCAATGTACTAATATATTTGTTTTTAAATATATGAGCTAATAATGGTTATGTATTTAACCATCCTGAGGAGTGTGAAGAGGATATATATAGACTTTGATGACAACAACATTGAGAATCCTAGTATGTTTTAAACAATAGCATATGTAAAAGGACATATCACTGATATGTAAACACATGTATAAGTACATGTATATGTATAAAATCACTGCAAATGGTGACTGCAGCCATGAAATTTAAAGATGCTTGCTCCTTGGAAGAAAAGCTATGACCAACCTAGACAGCATATTAAAAAGCAGAGACGTTACTTTGCCAACAGGTCTATCATGGCTTTTCCAATAGTCATGTATGGATGTGAGAGCTGGACTATAAAGAAAGCTGAGTGCTGCAGAATTTATGCTTTTGAACTGTGGTGTTGAAGAAGACTCTTGAGAGTCCCTTGGACTGCAAAGATATCAAACCAGTCAATCCTAAAGGAAATCAGTCCTGAATATTCACTGGAAGGACTGATGCTAAAGTGGAAACTCCAATACTTCGGCCACCTGATGCAAGAAACCAACTCATTGGAAAAGACCCTGGTGTTAGGAAAGATTGAAGGCAGAAGGAGAAGGCGATGACAGAGGACGAGATGGTTGGACAGCATCACCTACTTGATGGACATGAGTTTGAGTAAGCTCTGGGAGTTGGTGATGGACAGAGAAGCCTGGCGAGCTGCAGTCCATGGGTTTGCAGAGTTGGACACAACGGAGCAACTGAACTGAACTATATATAAGAACATGTATGTGCCAACTTAGACAACTGTTTAGTAAATGATAAAACTTAGGTAAATATAAGGTCAGGTATACTTATAGTCTAAACGTATCACTCATAATTAAAAAGTAACTGTGGGAGCAGTGCCTCCGAAAATTAACTAAAATGAGCTTTTATTGTCTATTGCCCTCACGAAGCTATTTGACTCACTGCAAGCAGCCTGATTATATTAAAATTAAAATTTAACATTTTATTCTCCGCTCAGTATCCTTCAATGGCTTCTCATTTTTCTTAAGATGAAGACCAAATGCTCTATAAAGCTTGCATGCTCTATAAACCACTGCTTGATCTGATCCTGCGTATCTCACATACCTCATCCCCTGATTCCTTCTCCTGCTTCTCTGTGTTAAGGTGGCAGAATCTCATGGGCCATGATCTTTCCAACCATTGGCCTTTGTGGATGCTGCCGCCACTGATTCCACTTCTTCCCGTCGTCACACCATCACCACTCCACTAGCAAGTCACGTCATCGCTTCCTCATTGTCTTGCTTCACCCACTTCTGCCCCTTGGTCCACAAATTAGGTCAGGCTCTCTTGTAATCTATTCCCAAAGCATCTATAATTCTTATTCAGAGGTCTTATGATCATCATATCTAGGTAATTGTATGACAAGTTTAATATCTATCTTTCCTACTGCTTTATCAGCTTCAATGGAGCAGAACACAAGTAGTTAGTCAATCCCCAGAGTAGTCAGTCAATAAATATACATTGAATGAATAAAGAAAAATGAGTTAATTCCAATAACTGACAGTCTCTCTAAGCTCTATTAGTGTAAGTCTTGAGTAAGTAAAAATTAAAGAGAAAAAAAGATGTCATCCTTGTACATATTAAATGAAATAATAATAAATTGCTTTGCATGTAATAAATACCCAATAAATACTAACATTTCCTTGCATGCTGAACAGTACTATCCATGCTTACAATTATTAATTAAGAATTTCTACTAAGCTCGAAACATTTAGAAAAATTGCAAAGGTAAAATCTGTTGTTTAGGAACTTTAAAAGCTGAACATTTGCTAGGTACAGTATCACAGTAAAAAATACAGAACCTTTGCTATTATCCACACACTGACTCACTGTGAGGCCTAAGATACATACTTTAACCCACTGAGTCTGATTTTTTCTTCAATGAATAACAGAAGATGAATCATGATCACCAATGTCTACATGTCAATGATTCTAATTTACAAGTTTTCATATAATCTCTTCAGAAGCCATGATCTCTTCAGAAGCCACCTCCCTTTGCTTCATACTATCTCCAAGTAGCTAAGCTTTCTGCAGTGATACATGGGAAACTGCTCAAACTGTATTGGCTGCAAATGTTCCACAGGTTAACTAGAAAAACAAAGATTGAACTCATTTTTATTTAAATGAATGGCTGGTGCTTAAGCTTTTCAATGATGAACTGTACCCCTTAACATAAATTAATTTAAAAAAGAATGTAAAGCAACTTTTACTTGATAACCTATAACATGATTTCCAAAAATTTTGTTCAAACACCCCATGAGTTATAAAACATGCCCACCCAGCAACAATATATGTATATTCATTTATTTATTAATAGCTTACATGTGTACTCCTAGTATATTTACTGAAAGCTTTCCTAGGAGCCACAGGCTTTTCTATTATAAGTATGGCTCTAACAAGAGAAAGTCCTGGGCTCACAGATTTTCTTTCTAGTGAGTAAAGAAAACCCACATTCAAGTAAACAAATAAGTGAGATATAACTTCATTTTAGTGTAAGTGTTAGCATGGAAAAAAAAGTTCTCATAATCCCTAAGCAAGTCTATTTTAGGTAAGAGTAGAGAAGGAAATGGCAACCCACTCCCGTGTTCTTGCCTGGAGAATCCCAGGGATGGGGGAGCCTGGTGGGCTGCCGTCTATGGGGTCGCACAGAGTCTGACATGACTGAAGCGACTTAGCAGCAGCAGCAGAGTAATAGAGATGGAGTATCTGAGGCAGAAAAATAGTAAATCCAAAAGCCATGATCTAAGGTAAAATCTCGGATATCTTGGAACAAGCAGATTAAGTCATTAAGAACTTCTATAAAAATAAAATGACTGTCATAGAAATTTCCAAATGTTCAGAAATCTAATTCTGAACTCTGTCTTATTAATTTGATTCCTATACCAAATAGTACAATTAGAGTTACCATATGTCTGGATATCTACCAGGTGGGAATTTATTACTATTTTTCCTTTTATAATTTTACTGAATATTCTAAAAGTATATCATTTAAAATAAATTAAATTAATTAATTTAAAATTAATTACTCCAATGCATATATTTCAAAAAATTAAACTGAATGAATTCTAATTAAAACTATATAAAATTTATATATCAATTTTGGTAAGCATATTCTCATATGAAGACATCATCTAAGAAAACACTTTAAATTTTTTAATTATTTAGGTCCTGTTTTCATTTTCTTTACCATGACATTTTAATTTTATTTATATATATACATATCAGTTCCAGTTCAGTTCAGTCGCTCAGTCATGTCCGACTCTTTGTGACCCCATGAATCGCAGCATACCAGGCCTCCCTGTCCATCACCAACTACCGGAGTTCACTCAGACTCAGGTCCATCCAGTCAGTGATGCCATCCAGCCATCTCATCCTCGGACATCCCCTTCTCCTCCTGCCCCCAATCCCTCCCAGCATCAGAGTCTTTTCCAATGAGTCAATTCTACGCATGAGTTGGCCAAAGTACTGGAGTTCAGCTTTAGCATCATTCCTTCCAAAGAACACTCAGGGCTGATCTCCTTCAGAATGGACTGGTTGGATCTCCTTGCAGTCCAAGGGACTCTCGAGAGTCTTCTCCAACACCACAGTTCAAAAGCATCAATTCTTTGGCGCTCAGCCTTCTTCATAGTCCAACTCTCACATCCATACATGACCACAGGAAAAACCATAGCCTTGACTAGATGGACCTTTGTTGGCAAAGTAATGTCTCTGCTTTTGAATATGCTATCTAGGTTGGTCATAACTTTTATAAAAACAACTCAGGTTAAATATATCATGAATTTTACTAGAAATAGTTTTATCACCTGCCGTTGATAGTGGGTGATAGAGACCCAGAAGTGGCTGTAGACCCAGGCTGCCTGGATTAAAACTGGATTTGACATTTCCTCACCCTGTGATCTTATATAAATGAATCAACTTTTTCTGCCTATGTTTCCACAAACGGAAAAAAAAAAAGGTGATAATAAGCATACCCTTCTCATTTGAGGATTTAATAAGCTAATAAATGGACAAAGCTTAGAATAACCTGGCACAGTAAGTGCTCAATAAAGTTTAACTAGTTTATCGTTATTTTTAAATCAGATGGTTTTCCAGTTTTATTTAATAAATGATCCAAAATAATGAGCTATATATCTGTGAAAAATAGTTGTTCACAATAGGAATATGAGACATGCTATTACCTCTTTTATGTGAAACCATTCTAAGGACATAATTTATTTAGAAAAGCATGCATTCAGCATCAGAAAAGCACATTCAGCATTTTCATACAAATAAGGAGCTATCAACCGTTGCTCAAGACTTATAAGGCCCCGCATCACATTTCATGGCTTAGCAAGAAAAGTTAAGTACAGGCAAACAGCCGTTGCGCTCCCTCGCAGCTGGGCACCTTTACAGAGGACACACTCAGCACAGATCTGCTTGGGAACCCTGGGGGAGGTTTTCAGACATTTTTGCTTCCCGTCTTAAACTTTTTTAATTTAACTATTTTTACGATGTTTATTTACATAACCAGAATAACACTACACATCTTTATAAATATACAATCAAATAAATTTTCATCTCTTTTCTAAGTTAATAGCAACTTTTTTCTCTCAGCTTTTTTCACTTTCTCATAATTGTGCTGTGTCGTCCTTCATTTTGGAATACGCTAAGATCTTCAATAATTCTAAGATAACGTATTTAAAAACATTGGCATATAAGCTTCAGGAAATTTAATAAACACAAATGAATCAAAGAATAAGATTAAAATGTTAACCATGTGGCTCATTTATGTTTTGCCAGATCAATCTTCAATCCATCATTCTTCAATTTGTGAAATATAAAAATTTAGATTCTTTGTGTCGATCAAGGTCACTTCTGCTCTATTTGCAGATGTACCAGGCAGATCCTATTTAAATGGCTATTTACATTTATCATTTTAAAAGTCATATAAACCATTAAAGTACAATATATTTCATTTAAAAGAGGAGAAATTTTTTATTCTGTTTTAAAACAAAACACAGAATAGTTACACTAAATATAAGATAAATTCAACTTTTAATTATTTTCACTATTTTACATGACATAGAATTTTAAGTAATTAAATTGAGGCTGATATTTATTAATTTATAGCTATAACACACACTAGAAACAACACAACACACACTAGAAATATTATCTCTCATTTATAAAACAAAAAAAGTCAACTCCAATAAATAATACACTTATAAATAATGTCTTTCAGTCAAGACATAAACATCAATTAAATAAATAAAAAACAGAGGTTTTTACAGGGAGATAAATGGATTAATATTTTAATTTTTAGTAGTATGAACGAAGCAAGATGTGATCAGTGGTAGAGGTGAGAATAGAATATAAAAGTAGTAACTAAAATTCTCACTCTTAAAAGGAGGGAAGAGTATTATTTTCATCACAAAATTGCACACTGAACTCTAAAAAGCAATAGGAGAAAATCAAAGCAAAACAGCTATTTTTTCAGAGAAAAAGGTGACAAAAATATATTAAATTACTTGGAAATATACTGAAATACAATCAGCAGTTTGAACATGACATATAGTAGAAGCATAAAGTAGATGACTTCAGTAAGTGGCTTTTCGTACTCTGATTCTACTCATGGAACTATATCCTCTATAACATCTTCATAGTCCAGTCTTTCATCTTGTGTTTATGGTTTTCTTCACTATAATAGCTATTATAATTTTTCAAAATGCATTTAAGAAAAAAGAACTTATACTACTTCGTAGCTACTACTTTTCATATTTGCCAAGAATAATTAAGTCCTTCAGTGTTTACAGGGGTCAATCAAATTTGATATCATGGATAGAAACTTTTTTCCATGTGATACATGATAACTATCAAATATATTTGATTTGGGGGTTTAAACTGAATTTTTAAAAACTACTAAGACTGTCTATAGGATATAAGTGCTGTAATATTAGTTTCAATTAAATTAACACCACATCGCGATCAATTGCTTCAAGTTACAGTGTGGACCTGCATTTTAAATTTCACTCCAGTCTTTAAAATCAGGACAGTTTCCATTAACACTATTACAAGAACCACTGACCTTTTTTTCTCTTTTTAAAAAACACCATTTCTTTTAAATGTTATTAGTCTTTTAAAGTCTCATAACAAGTGACAAGACTGCCATCTAGTGCTTTATGACTATTCCTATAACATTTTAAAGAGACAATGAGAGTCCTATATAATAGATGAGCTTCTAATATGGTAGTCACTAAGCTACACGTGTCTTGAGTAATTAAAATGTGACTAATATGAATTGAGATTGCCATTAGTATAGTATAAAACCTGTATTCAAACACTTGGAAAAAATAAAAAATAAAAATAGGCCATTGATGATTTTTTATACTATGATATATTTTAGATATTTTGAATTAAATAGAATATATTATCAAAATTAACTTCACCTGTTTATTTTCATATTTGAGATATAGCTAGTAGAAAAATTTTAATTCCACATATGGCTTACACTAGGTTAATTTGGATAGCACTGATCTAAAGAAAAATCATCTTAGTCTTAAATATAAAAGGCTTAAATTAGTGTATTCATTATTTCTAAAAATGGAATGCAATTTATTTGTGTCCATAATTGTAACTAAATTACTCTTTGGGGATAAAATAAACACTAAAATTTAAGAAGAATCAAACAGGAATTTCTAATTTTAAAAAGTCAGACAAAAATATGTCCCCATAAAATCCAGGATGTTTGAGAAAAGTAAATAAAATTCATGTGGAAAATATAGAGAATGAGGATAAATTAAAACAAATAGAAAATAGACCATGTGAACATCAGTAAGGACAATAATTGCAAGTGGACTGAAACATATTAAACACGCGTGTGTCCATAAGTTTATGATACAAACACAGCAAACCGAGTTGTAACCTTATTAAGCAAAGTATTCTTTATTTTGAAAACTGATATTTTTTTTAATATATTAAAATTTTATCATGCCTTTCCTGTGTGCCTGTAGCAATAAGCAAGCAAATGCCTCACTCAAGGAAATTTGTTTTCACAAAAGTTTTCCAATCAAGAAATAAAGGAGTCAGAATGCCAGTTTATAACCCCTAAATCAGTTGCAATCTAACACTGAGCATCAGTGTCTGTTAAGAACAAAAAGAGACTTGTGGGCATTATGTGCTTCAATTACATGAACACAAAACCACCTGTGAAAGTATTCCCTCCAAAATCATATCTGAATCTGATGAAACCTCTAAATCAGGGTTTCTCAACCCTCATGGTGTTGAAATTTCAGTCAGATGATTCCTGGTTCTAAGGCGCTCTCATGTGTAATGTAGGACATGTATCAATAGCAACCTCTACCCACTAGCAGTCCACAGGCTCCACACCCCATGCCTACTTGTGATACATTAAAAACCTCTACAAACACTGTCAAATGTCCCATAGACTACAAAAATATCTAAGTTTGGGGATTTTTATGCTACATTCTCAATAAAATTATAAAAAATAATTAAAACATGGGTTTTAGTAAGATTTACTTAATTGAAATTAAGAAAATTCTTAAAAATTCAAAAAGAAGTTAAAATTGAACCACAAACTATACAGAAAATATTAAAAAGCAAACTTAAAAACTGATCAACCACTGTAAACGAATGAAACTAGAACACTTTCTAACACCATACATAAAAATAAACTCAACATGGATTAAAGATCTAAATGTAAGACTAGAAACTATAAAACTCTTAGAGGAAAACAGGCAAAACATTCTCTGACATAAATCACAGCAGGATCCTCTAAGACCCATCTCCCAGAATACTGGAAATAAAAGCAAAAATAAACAAATAGGACCTAATTAAAATTAAAAGCTTCTGCACAACAAAGGAAACTCTAAGCAAGGTGAAAAGACAGCCTTCAGAATGGGAGAAAATAATAGCAAATGAAGCAACTGACAAACAACTAATCTCAAAAATATACAAACAACTCCTGCAGCTCAATTCCAGAAAAATAAACGACCCAATCAAAACATGGGCCAAAGAACTAAACAGACATTTCTCCAAAGAAGACATACAGATGGCTAACAAACACATGAAAAGACGCTCAACATCATTCATTATCAGAGAAATGCAAATCAAAACCACAATGAGGTACCATTTCATGCCAGTCAGAGTGGCTGCTATCCAAAAGTCTACAAGCAATAAATGCTGAAGAGGGTGTGGAGAAAAGAGAACCCTCTTACACTGTTGGTGGGAATGCAAACTAGTACAGCCACTATGGAGAACAGTGTGGAGATTCCTTAAAAACTGGAACTAGATAGAACTGCCACATGACCCAGCAATCCCACTGCTGGGCATACACACCGAGGAAACCAGAATTGAAAGAGACACATGTACCCCAATGTTCATCGTAGCACTGTTTATAATAGCCAGGACATGGAAGCAACCTAGATGTCCATCAGCAGATGAATGGATAAGAAACCTGTGGTACATATACACAATGGAGTATTACTCAGACATTAAAAAGAATACATTTGAATCAGTTCTAATGTGGTGGATGAAACTGGAGCCGATTATACAGAGTGAAGTAAGCCAGAAAGAAAAGCACCAATACCATATACTGACACATATACATGGAATTTAGAAAGATGGTAACAATAACCCTATATGCGAGATAGCAAAAGAGACACAGATGTATAGAACAGTCTTTTGGACTCTGTGGGAGAGGGAGAGGGTGGGAGATTTGGGAGAATGGCATGGAAACATGTTATAATAATGTCATATAAGAAACGAATTGTCAGTCCAGGTTTGATACAGGATCCTTGGGGCTGGTGCACTGGGATGACCTGGAGGGATGGTACAGGGAAGGAAGAGGGAGGGGGGTTCAGGGTGGGGGAACACGAGTACGCCCGTGGCAGGTTCATGTTGATGTGTGGCAGAACAAATACAATAAAGTAATTAGCCTCTAATCAAAATAAATAAATTTTAACTTAAAAATAAATAAATTACATATATATTTAAAAAAGCAAACAAATCAAATGGAGGCAAAAATAACAACTACAAACTATAAAAGAAAAGGACATCACTAAGGACAAAACTTAAAACAGATGAACTAGAAAACAAAATCAGTGGAAACAATGAATAAACCCAAAAGCCCACATTTATATACGGGGGAAAAAGAAGATGAACAACAGCAAAGAATCTACCTTAAAAACCGCCAGATCCAGAGATCTTGATTCAATTTAGTTAATCTTTGAAGTTCACTTCATACTGTTTAACTATTCTTTTTTCCTTTTTATTTATTTATTATGAATTTTTTTACTTTACAATAACTAGTCTTGTTTTAAAACACAATCTTGTCAAATTCATCTTTGAAAGTTATTACCATAGTTACACAAAATGAAGTTAGAAAAGAAAAACCATGCTTAGAATGGCTAAAATGTACAAGACTATAGGAAGTGCTGAGAGTTTCTGAAGAACTGAAATTCTCATACCCTGCTGGTGGAAAAGGAAAATAGTACAACCATTTGAGAAATCGTTTGCTTGTTTCTTGAAAGCCAAACATATATCTGCCATATGATCACTACCCAATAACAGGATCTTTCAGTACAAAATCAGTACTGCTTTTTAGTAAAACAAAAATTGCCTCCCAGAAAAATCTATCACAGAATTCTGTTTGTTCAAAATTTAACCATAATGAAAAAAGATTACATTAAAATCCAGCTAAGTTACTTAAGTTTTGCTTTTTGTTGCATGTTCAAAATAAGATCTACTGCTGTTTTACACCTCAGAGTGCAAAAAAATGCACTAAATATTAATATAATTAGAGAATATAGCAAAGAGACACTGATTGCCCTAGCAAAATATATGGAGCATTAAGATTCAAAAATAGAAATGATAAACTATTAATGACAACATTAGTTATTCAAAATGAATTTTATTACCTGTAAAATCACCTGAAACTAATAAAACAAACCAATTATCTAAAATAGAAAACACAAATACTTACAATAACATGTTCCTCTAAGTGGATTACCAACATAGCGATTTTCAGAGTCACATCTGTAGGAAAACAAAAAACTCATTTACTATTAAATAACAAAATTCAAAAAGCTTCATGTTTTTCCTTCAAGCAAACAAGTAATTAAGCTCTATATTAAAACATATTAAAAGCTATACTATTAATTAAAGTTTCAAAAGCAAATCTTCAAAAGAATTAATGTAGAAAGCCTATATACAGACATGAGTGAGACAGTAAGTGGAAAAAAACACACAAAAGGAATATAGAGGATGGGATAAAATTATGAATTCAGGGGATATGTATTCTTTCTTAACAACATGAGGAAGAATTTTCAAGTCTGGATAAACATTTAAAGACATTTTGTATGGGAAAGTGTGGGAATTCACAAATAATATTTTCTTACTTCTGGTAATCAAAATTAATATATTTTTCCTAGTTTCCAAACCAATTAATCTGTGTTTTTAAAAGACATCCTCAATTGTATCATGGAGAAAGCTTTCTTTAAATGATCAAGATTATTTTCAGGAGTTCAAAAGAGATCTCTTCAAGAAAATTAAAGATACCAAGGGAACATTTCATGAAAAGATGGGCTTGATAAAGGACAGAAATGGTATGGACCTAATAGAAGCAGAAGATATTAAGAAGAGGTGGCAAGAATACACAGAAGAACTGTACAAAAAAGATCTTCACGAACAAGATAATCACGATGGTGTGATAACTCATCTAGAGCCAGACAACCTGGAATGTGAAGTCAAGTGGGCCTTAGAAAGCATCACTACGAACAAAGCTAGTGGAGGTGATGGAATTCCAGTAGACTATTTCAAATCCTGAAAGATGATGCTTGAAAGTGCTGCACTCAATATGCCAACAAGTTTGGAAAACTCAGCAGTGGCCACAACACTGGAAAAGGTCAGTTTTCATTCCAATCCCAAAGAAACGCAATACCAAAGAATGCTCAAACTACCGCACAATTGCACTCATCTCACATGCTAGTAAAGTAATGCTCAGAATTCTCCAAGCCAGGATTCAGTAATATATGAACCGTGAAATTCCTGATGTTCAAGCTGGTTTTTAAAAAGGCAGAGGAACCAGAGATCAAATTGCCAACATTCGCTGGATCATGGAAAAAGCAAGAGAGTTCCAGAAAAACATCTACTTCTGCTTTATTGGTGGCTCAGAGGATAAAGCATCTGCCTGCAATGCAGGAGACCTAGGTTCGATCCCTGGGTTGGGAAGATCCCCTGGAGAAGGAATGGCAACCCACTCCAGTATTCTTGCCTGGAGAATCCCATGGACAGAGGAGCCTGGCGGGCTACAGTCCACTGGGTCGCAAAGAGTCGGACACGACTGAGCGACTTCACTTCACTTCACTTCTCTTCTGCTTTATTGACCATGCCAAAGCCTTTGATGTGTGGATCACAATCAACTGTGGAAAATTCTGAAACAGATGGGAATACCAGACCACCTGACCTGCCTCTTGAGATATCTGTATGCAGGTCAGGAAGCAACAGTTAGAACTGGACATGGAACAACAGACTGGTTCCAAATAGGAAAAGGAATACATCAAGGCTGTATATTGTCACCCTGCTTATTTAACTTCTATGCAGAGTACATCATGAGAAATGCTGGACTGGAAGAAACACAAGCTGGAATCAAGATTGCCGGAAGAAATATCAATAACCTCAGATATGCAGATGACACCACCCTTATGGCAGAAAGTGAAGAAGAACTAAAAAGCCTCTTGATCAAAGTGAAAGTGGAGAGTGAAAAAGTTGGCTTAAAGCTCAACATTCAGAAAACAAAGATCATAGCATCCAGTTCCATCACTTCATGGGAAACAGATGGGGAAACAGTGGAAACAGGGTCAGACTTTATTTTTGGGCTCCAAAATCACTGCAGATGGTAACTGCAGCCATTAAATTCAAAGACGCTACCTCCTTGGAAGGAAAGTTATGACCAACCTAGATAGCATATTAAAAAGCAGAGACATTACTTTGCCTACTAAGGCCCGTCTAGTCAAGGCTATGGTTTTTCCTGTGGTCATGTATAGATGTGAGAGTTGGACTGTGAAGAAGGTTGAGCGCCCGAAGAACTGATGCTTTTGAACTGTAGGTTGGAGAAGACTCTTGAGAGTCCCTTGGACTGCAAGGAGATCCAACCAGTCCATTCTGAAGGAGATCAGCCCTGGGATTTCTTTGGAAGGAATGATGCTAAAGCTGAAACTCCAGTACTTTGGCCACCTCATGTGAAGAGCTGACTCACTGGAAAAGACTGCTGGGAGGGATTGGGGGCAGGAGGAGAAGGGGATGACAGAGGATGAGATGGCTGGATGGCATCACTGACTTGATGGACTTGAATCTGAGTGAACTCTGGGAGTTAGTGATGGACAGGGAGGCCTGGTGTTCTGTGATTCATGGGTTCACAAAGAGTCGGACACGACTGAGTGACTGAACTGAACTGAACTTATGTAGATTATAACGAAATGGAAGAACTTGTGAGCATTCAGGCTCAAGAATTCTAAGTTAAATTCTTCAAAAATATAGTTAACTACAACAGTAGAAGAAAATCATAAGTATTTTGAAAATTTCTGAAGTTTGTATTTTTCCTATCCCCGTTTCCAGAATTCAGTTAAAATGACAATTAATGCCTAAAAGAGATATAGCTTGGTTTTGCATAATGCTACTTCTTGGAATGTCCTCCAAATTTAATTATTATAAAATATATACACGTGGGTAACTAAATAAAGTGCCTCAATATTAAATTATATGTAAAATTTTAAAAAGCAAGAAGGTTCTTCCAAAAATGTCTTTAGTTTTAGTAGAGTCAATTAGAACCAAGGAATACATATGTATTTTAATCAACGAAGGTCCAAACAGTTGAGAATAATAAAGTAAATAATCAGTTTCATTCTGAATGCATTTTTCAGTCATGGTAATATTTTGTATCCATGAAAAAAATGAAGTGAAGAGTAAATATTTTTCTACATTAACTACAAAATTATTATATAGTCCTTTATACCACTAACTTTATTCTCTGGAAAAAGAAACTTTGGCATATAGGTCTTCTTCAGGGTGTAGGTGACCTCTCCAACAGTTACTTTTTAAATGTGTGATATATAGTAGTTTTCTAGCTTTAGAAAATGATGAAAGCCATTACTGCTGGGTTAAGCACTTCAGAATCCATACTATTCCTGTATTACAGTTCCTTTCTTTAGACTTAGCTCCTTAAATCCTACAACTTTATACCAAATATATACATATGCTAAAGGGCTGATTTACAATACTGCTATAATTGCTTCTCTCTCATAAAAAGTAAACTTGGCTTGTTGCAAATGGATAACTCAATACTGTACTTCCCTGGTGGCTCAGATGGCAAAGAATTTGCCTGTAATGCACAAGGACCAGGGTTTGATCCCTGAATTGGGAAGATCCCCTGGAGAAGGGAATGGCAACCCACTCCAGTATTCTTGCCATAAGAATCCCATGGACGGAGGAGCCTGGCAGGCTACAGTCCATCGGGTCGCATTTTCAGACTAGGAAAACATTCAGCATAATACTCCCTGCATTTTTATGCATGATATTCCTTGCATATCTTATTGCCTAAATATTGAGTAGAGGACTTGCAAGTTCCCATAGCAATTTAACATGACAAACTTTGACAAATGACAAGGGATTTCAAATACTTTTAATTTATCAATGCGTTAACTTTAAAAGCTCCAACCCAAACCTATTTTCCAATATGGAAGTTATGAAATTTTCATTCTTATTAATAATTCATTTTTTCATATAATCAATATAATTATAACATGTATACCTTCAACATAATTTTGATGAGAAATACTTAAAATTTTATTATCTCTAAATCAGAAATTTTCTCAGAAGGATGAAATTTTATGTTTCTATTTAGGAAATAACTTCTGCTGGCTTTCATTACCCAAGCTTAGAATTTTAAGAGAAATAAGAAATTAACGCAACCTTGATAAGAATAAAACTCAAAGGCTTTACAGAGTTCTTGAAGGTATTCAATATAAAAATGATATTCTCTTTACATTTTCAAACAAAAAAGTAAATTAGAAACAACATTGTCTAAAAGACTTTATATTAATCACTACTGAAAAATTTTGAATGATTAAAATATGATCTGATTTTAAACACAAGTTTTTGGCATTTTAATTTCAGATATCATTTAAAGACTCACCAGTGTTTACAAACAACTGAAAAAATAAATAGTTGCAAAGGAAACATAATGAAATTTCAGACATAAAATTCAGCTGGAAAAACACAAAAGTAGATATAAATAAACTGAAAGATGTTCCTTGTTTTTCATTAGGCTATCTCAAGATCATCATGTTGGCAGTTAATTTCAAAGATAATGGTTAATTTGATCTAAGAAACATTTTAATGAGCTTTAAAGGAGCTAGAAAAGTTGATCTTAATGTTCACATGCAGGAATAAACATACAAGAATAGCTAGAAGCAACAATGAAAGGAAGGGCTTTGAGGGGACCTAGATGGAAACGACATTAAAATATACTCAACATGTATATAATTAAAACAATATGGTATTTGTACATCAATAGAAAGATAAACGGTACAGAACAGAAACTCCAGAAATAGGTACAGCTACTATTAAAATTCTAGTGTATGACAAAAGCAGTGTTTTAAATGACTGGGGTAAAAAGATAGTCATCCTCTTACACTGTACTTGAGACAACTGGATAACCATTTGGAAAAATGTAAGATTAGATTCAATCTTCACACCAAGAACACACACAAAACACTAAACATAATTATAGAAGTGCTATCCATCATCTTTGCTCAATTTTCTAGTTTAGAAGTAAGTCACATGCTCTGCCCATACTCCAGGAAAGGGGATCATACAACAAGGTGTGAAGACCAGCTGTCCACAATAATATTTTTGTTATACACAAAGTTTTTATGATAAGATATTTTGATACAATTATTTGAGATATGAGTATGTACAATTTAATTGGCATAATAAATAATTTGAGAAGCTAAAAGTATTTGACTGAGGTCAAACTCAGATTAAAGGGGTAAAGAGAATATGAATGGAAAAGTATAAACATAAATAATTCTTCAAACCAATTAGTATGGTACTATATAGATTACATTAATAATAATTCTGTTATGTAAGCTAAGTAATGTTTTTAAAATTCAGAATCTTTCTGTATAAAGATTAGAAACAAACATTAAAAGCCTTCAGAAGTCTTCTGCCTGGCTTAATTAAAAACATAACTTCAAAGTATTTCTGGGTCTAAGCAAAGAGATAATCATCCTCTATTCCCACTAAGCAAACAGCCAGACCTTTTTATAAAACAGGCTTAGGCTGAAATATTCATTAGGGACTTTGAAAGGGTAAATATTATCATTACATGGCACCTAAATAATGGTTACCATTTATTTATGTGATCATATTAAATCATAAATATCATTTTGAAAGAACAAAATAAAATAATCCTCTGTTTCTAAGTGTTAAAACAGCACCTTTCATTTTGTTCCTACTGATGTAAATACTTATATATATATATATCTTACTGTAAGATACAATTTTTCTACTCAGAAGCTAAAGAAGGGTTAAATCTAATTGCTATAATTTGAAATATCAAAACATAATATTTAAAACAACTGAGAATCTGATAAATAAATTTATGTTTTTGTAAAAATTATGAAAGTTATACACAAGGACACACTTGCTTTTGTTTTGCTTTTCCTCTAAAGGGACTCATAAAAATCATATAAACAAAAAGATCATATGAAGTAATATCACAGTATCAATACTGATGTCATACTTCTAAGACAATGTATCATAAACAAACAGTAAAAATTCAGACATGAATGTATGGTAAATCCTGAAACAGTAGAAGAAGCACAGGCTCTAAAACTGTAATGCTATCCACGGACTTGAGAGTCCAGGAATAATAAATAGAACTAGCCAGGTAACTAAAAACTACTAAAAAGAGTAGGTGTTTTTTTTTAATACTTAAAAATATTGGAGAGCAAAGGGGTGAAAAATTACTAGGCCAAGATGCAGAGAAGGACAGAATCCCAAGATGCTGAACCATTTCAGGGGTCCCTTTGTCTCCCATTATGAATGGGAACAGCATATCACAGAAAAGGATTGGAGTCCAGGCATACCAAAGGCTGGTAAACTTAAATCAAAGTGTAATTTTAGGATTAACGGCATTAAAAGGCCTTCCAGAGACTACAAACCTACTTTGCATGCTAAATCGCTTCAGTCGTTTCCAACTCTTTGTGACCCTATGGACGGTAGTCTGCCAGGCTCCTTTGTCTATGGGACTCTCCAGGCAAGAATACTGGAGTGGGTTGCCATTACCTGCTCCAGGGGATGTTCCTGACACAAGGTTCAAATGTGCGTCTATTGTGTCTCGTGTATTGACAGGAGAATTCTTTACCACCAATGCCACCTACGAAGCCCAAATCTACTTTGAACGATCCTTATCCCAGAAAATCATGAAGACACTACTATTCGCAGGCACATGGCAGAATTAAATTCTCTTATGATTTAAGCAATGGTCTCAAATCTTCTAAAAACATATTTTGCCAATATGGCATCAATAAAAAATAACCAGGCACAGACAGAAATAGACAAGAAAACAAGAACAGGAACCAGCAGAAACTAAGGATAATGGAAACAGAGCCATGGGAATTTAGAAAAAGCCACTGGCTTTAAAATAACTATTAAATTGGAGAAGACAACAGGCAAGAATAAAAACCTGTCTAAATTTTGGAAATTATAAAAGGCAACTAGAAACTATAATAGATGAAGAATTAGAATTCAGTCTGAAAAACTAGAAAATGAAAACAAGAAAATGAAAATACGATAACCAAAATAAGAACTGGATGGATGAGATTAACAGCAAACTATACAGAGTGGGGGAAAAAAACAGGAAACTGAAAATAGGTCAGGAGAGAGTGGAAAAATAAGAAAAAGAAGTAACATCTACGGTGCTGCTGGTTCCGAAAGCAGAAGACAGAGAATGGAGAAGAAGCCACATTTGAAGAGTACTAGAAATTTCTGGGATGTCCAACATGATAAATGAAAAATAATAACTTCAGCAATCACTGTAAAATTGGGAAAATAAAATACTTAAAGTCAAAGAGTAAAAGAGACCTAGGAAGAAATTAAAAATCTGAATAGCTTATTATTAGTCTTAAATAAATTCAATAGTTTATATGTTATTTTAAAGATGTAATTAAAACCTTTTGACAAAGGAAAATCTAAAACCATCTGGTCACCCTGTTAATATTACCTAATACAGAGAAAGACAAGGAAATTGCAAACAGAACCCCGCAAAAGCACTAACCGTATGGAAAAGAATGATGTATTGCATTATATTAAAATTAAGAACTTCCATCAATGACATACAAAACAGTGTGAAAACCTAAACCATACAGTGACATTTACCACACATATCATCAATAGAAGATACGCATCCGGAATATATAAAACATTACTACAAAAATTAAGAAAAAGGAGAACAGAATAGGAAAAAAAAAATCACAAGAAATTTGAAAGAGCACTATTTCAGAAAAGAGAACTTCAATTGATGATTAAACACATAAAATTTTTTAAATATTAAGCATACTAAATCTTAGAGAACTAAAGAAGCACTTCAGTTCTTAAGAAAATGTAAATTCAAATTGCAACCTATCAATTATACATTCATCAGAATCCTTAAATTTAAAATGTCTTATAACACCAAGTATTGTCAAGAGGGTAGAGCATTAAGTAAATTCATACAGCCCTGGAAAGCATATAATTTCAGATAGCAATTTTATAAGAGCTAATCCTCTAAAATTGAAAAAATGGGTGCCCAACAAAGACTATCAAAAATGTCTGCACTTGTGAATCAAGAGACACATGAAAATCCTCTAAGCACACCAATTTTAATGGTTTAAAAAAAAAAACTAGAATTATCAATAGAAAAAGAATGATTAAATGAAGTGTGGTACGATCATATCAATATAAGCAAATACTCTATGGCATTGAAAATATCAAATGATAGTTACATGGATACAGTTATTTATTCTTTCAGGCTCCATAGTTTTCATAGTACTTTCTATAACACAATGGCATGTTCCAAGGTGAAATCCTTCCAGACTTTCAGGATGTTCGCCTTATCACAGTTCCCTTCCATAGCACTGACAATCCTTTTCATTGAGTCCTGTGCATAATGAGCCTTAAAGGTTCTTATGAGACCCTGATCTAGAGGCTGAATTAGAGACACGGTGGGAGAGGGCAAGTAGAGCTTTGGATGCCTTCAGTATTGAAGTCGAGATGTGGGTGGCCAGGGGGCACCTGCCCAATATCAAAAAGAACTTTAAAAGGCAGTTCCTTCTTTAAAAAATTTTTATTCATTTATTTTTACTTTACAATACTGTATTGGTTTTGCCATACAGTGACATGAATCCACCAAAGGTGTACATGAGTTCCCCACCCTGAAGCCCCTCCCTCCTCCCTCCCCATACCATCCCTCTGGGTCATCCCAGTGCACCAGCCCCAAGCATCCTGTATCCTGTATCAAACCTAGACTAGCGATTCGTTTCTTACATGATAGTATACATGTTTCAATGCCATTCTCCCAAATCATCCCACCCTCTCCCTCTCCCATAGAGACCAAAAGTCTGTTCTTTACATCTGTGTCTCTTTTGCTGTCTCGCATACAGGGTTATCATCACCATGTTTCTAAATTCCATATATATGCGTTAGTATACTGTATTGGTGTTTTTCTTTCTGGCTTACTTCACTCTGTATAATCAGCTCCAGTTTCATCCATCTCATTAGAACTGATTCAAATATATTCCTTATGGGCAACATACTTCCTGACTTTAGGAACAAAGCATCAGTGAGACCAATTTAAAATATATATATATATTTTTTTTTCCCCCTTGTCCAGGCCTTCTTGTACAACTAACACAATCTTTTCCTTTCTCTGTTCCTTGATTAGCAGCTTTATAGATAATAGCAGTCCTGATCATAAACCGGATTTCATTTACTCAAAACAGTTGAGTTAGCCTATCCCTTCCTGATTTAATCTTGGTGTGTGCTTCTCTTCCTTACTCATAGAAGTCCTTCATGGCCTTTTTTTTTTTTTTAATAGAGTATTTTCATCTGCATTAAAAATCTGATCAAGTAGATATCCTTTCTCATCAATGAGTTTCTTAATGGCATCTGGGAAGTCATTTGCTCTCTCTCAGTCAGCAGAAGCTGCTTCTCCTGTCCTCTTGATAACTTTAAGCCAAACCTCTTTTTTAAATTATCAAATCATTCTTTGCAGGCATTTAATTCTCCAGCTGTAGACCCGTCACCTTCCTTTTGCTGTAAGTTGACATATAATGACTTCACTTATCCTTGAATAAGAGGCAGCTATGGGTGTACATTTCTTAAGAAAAAAAAATCTAAATAAACTGCAATTTCAGTATGAGATTAAACCTATTATGCAATGAGTACAAGGGTTGAGCACCTTCTGGGGTAGCAGCTTCACAAATTTCCTATTCTTTTATTTTTGCAATGGTTCTTATGCAATGGTTCCAGCTACAGGCCTCAATCTATAGGACATAGCAAGCAATTAAACGTTTTCCTATAATGTCATGACTTTGCGTCTCAGGAACACTTCCAGAATCACAGGTGGCACTTCATATGGGTCCCCTGGTTTCAAGGTTTACAACACTGCACTAAACACAATGAAAAATACACAAGAACCATCCATGAAAGATCACTTTTTACTATGATGTATAATTTACTGGACAGAAGAACTGCTTGTGAAGATGATTAGCACCACAAGGCACTTTAAGTGGATACTCATAGCACCTGAGCTCACTGCAATAGCAACACAAGTGGCTACAAGATTATTACAGTAGTAAACTGTGTATTATTGACAATTTCATGCAGTTATAATTTAATACTGCATCTTCACATTTACTTACATTAATCCCAACACAAATGGGGCCTTGTAAGGTCCTGTAAGTGCCTGCCTAACTTTTAACTAATTTTGCCTTTTATAATAAATTTTTAAAGGCTTACCGGGTAAAGCTAGTGGTAAAGAAGCCACCTGCCAATACAGAAGACATAAGAGAGGCCAGCTCAAACCCCTGGGTTGGGAAAATCCCCTGGAGGAGGGCATGTCAAACCACTCCAGTATTCTTGCCTAGAGAATCCCATGGACAGAGAAGCCTAGCAGGCTACACTCCACTGGGTCACAAAGAGTCAGATACGATGGAGGAGCTTCGGTTCAATTCAGTCGCTCAGTCGTGTCCGACTCTTTGCAACCCCATGAATCGCAGCATGCCAGGCCTCCTAATCCATCATCAACTCCCGGAGTTCACTCAGTCTCAGGTCCATCGAGTCAGTGATGCCATCCAGCCATCTCATCCTCGGTCGTCCCCTTCTTCTCCTGCCCCCAATCCCTCCCAGCATCAGAGTCTTTTCCAAAGAGTCAACTCTTCGCATGAGGTGGTCAAAGTACTGGAATTTCAGCTTTAGCATCATTCCCTCCAAAGAAATCCCAGGGCTGATCTCCTTCAGAATGGACTGGTTGGAACTCAATGCAGTCAAAGGGACTCTCAAGAGTCTTCTCCAACCCACAGTCCAAAAGCACAAATTCTTTGGCGCTCAGTCTTCTTCACAGTCCAACTCTCACATCCATACATGATCACTGGAAAAACCATAGCCTTGACTAGATGGACCTTAGTCGGCAAAGTAATGTCTCTGCTTTTGAATATGTTATCTAGGTTGGTCATAACTTTCTTCCAAGAAGTAAGAGTCTTTTAATTTTATGGCTGCAGTCACCATCTGCAGTGATTTTGGAGCCCAAAAAATAAAGTCTGACACTGTTTCCACTGTTTCCTCATCTATTTCCCATCAAGTGATGGGACCGAATGCCATGATCTTCGTTTTCTGAATGTTGAGCTTTAAGCCAACTTTTTTACTCTCCTCTTTCACTTTCATCAAGAGGCTTTTAGTTCCTCTTCACTTTCTGCCATAAGGGTGGTGTCATCTGCATATCTGAGGTTACTGATATTTCTCCCAGCAATCTTGATTCCAGTTTGTGCTTCCTCCAGCCCCGCATTTCTCATGATGTACTCTGCATAGAAGTTAAATAAGCAGGGTGACAATATACAGCCTTGACGTACTCCTTTTCCTATTTGGAACCAGTCTGTTGTTCCATGTCCAGTTCTAACTGTTGCTTCCTGACCTGCATATAGGTTTCTCAAGAGGCAGGTCAAGTGGTCTGGTATTTCCATCTCTTTCAGAATTTTCCACAGTTTCTTGTGATCCACACAGTCAAAAGCTTTGGCACAGTCGATAAAGCAGAAGTAGATGTTTTTCTGGAACTCTATTGCTTTTTCCATGATCCAGCAGATGTTGGCAATTTGATTTCTGGTTCCTCTGCCTCTTCTAAAACCAGCTTGAATATCAGGAAGTTTACGGTTCACGTATTGCTGAAGCCTGGCTTGGAGAATTTTGAGCATTACTTTACTAGCATGTGAGATGAGTGCAACTGTGTGGTAGTTTGAGCATTCTTTGGCATTGCCTTTCTTTGGGACTGGAATGAAAACTGACTTTTTCAGTCCTGTGGCCACTGGTGAGTTTTCCAAATTTGCTGACATATTGAGTGCAGCACTTTCAAGACATCATCTTTTAGGATTTGAAATAGCTCTACTGGAATTCCATCACCTCCACTAGCTTTGTTCATAGTGATGCTTTCTAAGGCCCACTTGACTTCACATTCCAGGATGTCTGGTTCTAGATTAGTGATCACACCATCATGATTATCTGGGTCATGAAGATCTTTTGTGCAGTTCTTCCTTGTATTTTTGCCACCTCTTCTTAATATCTTCTGCTTCTGTTAGGTCCAGACCATTTCTAACCTTTATCGAGCCCATCTTTGCATGAAATGTTCCCTTGGTATCTCTTATTTTCTTGAAGAGATCTCTAGTCTTTACCATTCTGTTCTTTTCCTCTATTTCTTTGCATTGATCGCTGAAGAAAGTTTTCTTATCTCTTCTTGCTATTCTTTGGAACTTTGTATTCAGATACTTATATCTTTCCTTTTCTCCATTGATTTTCATCTCTCTTCTTTTCACAGCTATTTGTAAGGCCTCCCCAGACAGCCATTTTGCTTTTTTGCATTTCTCTTCCATGGGGATGGTCTTGATCCCTTGTCTCCTATACAATGTCACGAACCTCCTTCCATAGTTCATCAGGCACTCTGTCTATCAGATCTAGGCCCTTAAATCTATTTCTCACTTCCACTGTATAATCATAAGGGATTTGATTTAGGTCATATCTGAATGGTCTAGCGGTTTTCCCTACTTTCTTCCATTTCAGTCTGAATTTGGTAATAAGGAGTTCATGATCTGAGCCACAGTCAGCTCCTGGTCTTGTTTTGGTTGACTGTATAGAGCTTCTCAATCTTTGGCTGCAAAGAATATAATCAATCTGATTTCGGTGTTGACCATCTGTTGATGTCCATGTGCAGAGTCTTGTCTTGTGTTGTTGAAAGAGAGTGTTTGCTATGACCAGTGCATTTTCTTGGCAAAACTCTATTGGTCTTTGCCCTGCTTCATTCCGCATTCCATGGTCAAATTTGCCTGTAACTCCAGGTGTTTCTTGACTTCCTACTTTAGCATTCCAGTCCCCTATACTGAAAAGGACATCTTTTTTGGGTGTTAGTTCTAAAAGTCTTGTAGGTCTTCATAAAACCGTTCAACTTCAGCTTCTTCAGTGTTACTGGTTGGGGCAGACTTAGATAACTGTGATATTGAATGCCTTGGAGACAAACGGAGATCATTCTGTCGTTTTTGAGATTGCATCCAAGTACTGCATTTGGGACTCTGGTTGTCCATGATGGCTACTCCATTTCTTCTGAGGGATTCCTTCCCGCAGTAGTAGATATAATGGTCATCTGAGTTACAGTCACCCGTTCCAGTCCATTTTAGTTTGCTGATTCCTAGAATGTCGACGTTCACCCTTGCTATCTCTTGTTTGACCACTTCCAATTTGCCTTGATTCATGGACCTGACATTCCAGGTTCCTATGCAATATTGCTCTTTACAGCATCGGACCTTGCTTCTATCGCCAGTCACATCCACAGCTGGGTATTGCTTTTGCTTTGGCTCCATCCCTTCATTCTTTCTGGAGTTGTTTCTCCACTGATCTCCAGTAGCATATTGGGCACCTACTGACCTGGGAAGTTCCTCTTTCAGTATCCTATCATTTTGCCTTTTCATGCTGTTCATGGGGTTCTCAAGGCAAGAATACTGAAGTGGTTTGCCATTCCCTTCTCCAGTGGACCACGTTCTGTCAGACCTCTCCACCACGACCCGCCCATCTTGGGTTGCCTCGTGGGCATGGCTTGGTTTCATTGAGTTAGACAAGGCTGAGGTCCTAGTGTGATTAGACTGACTAGTTTTCTGTGAGTATGGTTTCAGTGCGTCTGCCCTCTGATGCCCTCTTGCAACACCTACCATCTAACCTGGGTTTCTCTCACCTTGGGCGTGGGGTATCTCTTCATGGCTGCTCCAGCAAAGCACAGCCGCTGCTCCTTACCTTGGATGAGGAGCAGCTTAGCATATAATAAATTTTTGTTTATTTTAATAAATGATAAATTAGTATCAACATATATTTTATACATTCATGACATTTTTCTTAATTTTTTCAATGCTTCTCGATTATAGGGTTTGTCTGTGAATTTTTTTCCAAATTGTCTCAAATACTCAAACATTTTTCCAATATATAATTGAAAAAATTCCATGTTTAAGAGGACCCATCCAGTTGAAACACATGTTGTTCATAGGCCATTTGTAGTTAATTTCTAGTCTCATACCACTGTAGTTGGAAAAGACGTTTGGTACAATTTCAAACTTCTTTTAATCCATTGCCCCAATATTTAATGTTTTTAATGTCATATTATCTTTTGTTCTGTACATCCCTTAACTACTTATTGTGAATGTGGAAGATTTTACTATGTCTTTTAACCTGACTACTAGCTTCAAAAGTAGCTGGTCTATTACTTTTTATTGTATGTTTGTCTTTACCAATGAGATTTTCCTTTTTATAATTTTCACATCTATGTGGCCCCTTCTTTTCCACTTAGAGAAGTTCCTGTTAACACGTCTGGCTTTAAGACTGGCTTTGTGGTGCTGAACTCTTTCAGCTTTTGCTTGTCTGTGAACTCTTCACCTACCCCTTCACATGTGACTAACTTTACCTGGTAAAATATTCTTGGTTGTAGGTATTTTCTTCTTATCACTTTGAATGGACTGTGCCTTTACTTTCTGGTCTGCAAAGGTTCTACTGGAAAGTCAGTTTATAGTCTTGAGTTCCCATGTATGTAATCAGTCACTTTTCACTTGATGCTTATTAAATTCTCTTTTACTTTAATTTTTTCCATTTTATATATAATGTGCTTTGATGTAGAGCTCTTTGGATTCATCTTCTTTTGGACTCTGTTTCCTGGTCGTGGATGTCCATTTCCGTCCCCAGGTTGGTAAAGTTTTCAGATATTATTTCTTCAAATAAATTCTCTGTCCCTTTCTCTCCCTTCTCTGTTTGCAATCCATATACTGAAAATGTCAGTACATTTTATGCTATCTCAGAGGTCTCTTAAACTATCTTTCTTTTTTTTTCATTTTTCTATTCAGCTTGGGTATTTTCACATAATCTGTCTTCCAGTTGGCTGGTCCTGTTGCTCTACCTCATTTAAGCCATTGTTGATTCATTTCAGTGTTTTTTTCATTTCAGTTATGGTACTGTTCAGATTCTCACTGTGTTCATCCATTCTTCTCCCAAGTTTAGTGAGCATCTTTATGATCATTACTTTGAAATTTTTATTGGGGAGATTGCTTATCTCCAATTCATTTACTTCTGTTTCAGAGGTTGTATCTCATTCTCTTATCTGGACATATTCTTCCTTCTTATTTTGCTTAATGCTCTGAGTTTATTTCTATTTCTTAGGTGAGTTATGTTTCCCAATCTTCAAGAAGTGGCCTTCTGTAGGAGATTGTCCTATGGGCCCAGAAGTATGCTTGTCTCTGGTAACCAGAACTATATGGTGAAGGGGTACCCTCTATATGAGCTGTGTGTACCCTTCTGTGTGACACAATGTACTCCTGTGGGTATGCTGGTAGGCAGACATGGCCTCTGGTCTGGTGAGCTATGAGACCATGCTTTACACAGTAGCTGCAGGTCCACTAGGATGTGGGCTAGGCTTCCTGTACAGTTGGCTGAATGGCCCAGGGAAAGTGGATGGCAGGTTCAAGGCTGCTACTAGCTCCCAGGGCCAGGACCTCACACGGCTGTCTGCATTCCCCTGCAGGGCGTGGGGCCTGTGCCAGCTCACTGATGGGCGGGTAAGCCCCTGGTGGAAAGAGGCTACAGGGAGAATTCCAGAATGACACTTGCCAGTGCCAGTGTAATCACTATCACAGTAAACAAGATCTCAAAACTGTCTGCCACAGGTATCTCCATCCCAGGCAGAGATCCAGCTGCTTCCTGCCTCACTGGGAGGCTCTCCAAAATGAGAACATGCATCTGACCTAGGCTCCTTTCAAAGTACTGCCTCAGCGCTGGAAGTCAAAGAGTTTGAGATTGTGTGCACCTCCTTTAAGAGGGGAGTCTCTGTTTCCAGTAGCTCTCTGGCCCTCATGAATGTAAGCCCTGCTGCTTTTCAAGCCAGACATTCTGAGAGCTTGTCTTTCTGGTATTGGATCAGTGGGCTGAGGAGCCCAGTGTGAGGCTTAGACCCACTACTCCTTCGTGACTGTAATATTTCTACCATTTGTGGATCACCAGCCCAGCGGTATGGGTCCTGAATATACTGTGTCGCCACCTCACTTACTCATCTCATTGTGGTTCCTTAAGATCCCCTGGAGAAGGAAATGGCAACCCATTCCGGTATTCTTGCCTGGAGAATCCCATGGATGGAGGAGCCTGGTGGGCTATAGTCCATGGGGTCGCAAAGAGTTGGACACGACTGAGCGACTTCACTTCACTTCACTTCACCTCAGTGTCTTTAATAGCAGGAATGTCCTTTCTGCTAGTCTTCAGGACAATATCACAGATAGCTTTTCTGGAATTAGTTGTAATTTTGATGTGTCCATGGGAGGAAATCAGTTCAGGTTCTTCCTACTCTGTCCTCTTGGTCACTATATTTTACAATCATTTTATTCTAACAATCCCAACAATTCTATATGTAGTGAGACCTACTCTGACATTCTAGAGTTAAAACTACTTAACTTCGCACATGAATTTGAGCAAACTCAGGGAGACAGTGAAGAACAGGGAAGTCTAGTGTGCTGCAGTCCATGGGGTCACAAAGAATTGGACACAACTTAGCGACTGAAGAATAACATCTTGGTTATGTCTGACATCAATGCAATAATCAAACTGGAGATCAAGGACAAGGGAAAGTCTCCTTACAGCCAGCTTTCAATGACAAAAGCTCTGATAAAAGAAATGGAGAAGCCTGTAAAGGTTCAAAGAGATGAATGGGAATCAGAGAACAATTTGACTCTAAATCTCAGATATTACACTAATCTAAATCTAGAGGTCACTAACCTAAATCTAGAAGTCACACTTCAAGAACAGGTCATTTAAGGTTATTCAAATAAAAGTGCAATAGTTAAAGATGTCAAGCAAGCTGCCAAGTGAACATAACTACTTGTGGAAAGGTGTGTGACTCTTGCAACAATCAATCTTAAAACCTAGTCTTTTATAATAAAGGTTTGGAGCTTAAGGCACAATCCAGTGTAGAGAGGTGGAATGGAGGAAGAGTTATTCCATGCAACTTTCCAGGACTTGGGCTGTTCCTAAGTCCTGCAATCTTGTAGGTCCAAATCTTTATCTCCACTGAAGCATTATACAGGGAAAGAGAGCTTGTGTAACACAAGAGCTTTTAAGGGGCCAGGTCTGAAGTGGTGGACATAATCCAACTGCATGAACTCCAACCTAACTCTGAGAGAAAATGGGAAACAATGCCTACTTGTGTTCTGTAGGTTTTCATAACTGACAACTAAATGAAATTCTTAATAGAGTTGTGGAGGAGGATGTGTTGGCTTAGAAAAACTGATGGCAGAACCAACATTTAAATTTAAAAGTTCCTAATAATCCAAGAGTTTGAAACTCAGAAAGACACACTCAATAATTCAAATATTTACCTGACATGGGAGGTTTTATATTCATATTCAAGTTGACCTTCCTACCAGGATAAGTACTGTTTTTCCTCCTTCCCAAGAAGAAATTTAGCAAGAGGCGGGAGCTGTGGAAATAATTGGGGCAAACAAAATCCTAAAATACACTAATTTACATTTGTTTTATAAACCCTTGTGTGCTGTGCTGTGCTTAGTCGCTTCAGTTGTATCTGACTCTGAAACTCAAGGAACTGTGGCCCACCAGGCTCCTCTGTCTGTGAGGATTCTCCAGGCAAGAATACTGGAATGGGTTCCCATGCCTTCCTCCAGGGGATCTTCCCAGCCCAGGAATCAAACCCAGGTCTCATGTATTACAGGCAGATTCTTTACCATCTGAGACACCAAGGAAGCCTAGAAACCCTTACTATGTCCCAAAAACTAGTCTAAAGAGGAAGGCACAAATTTGATCATCCAAAGTGGAAAAGACACTGACATCATCCTCTGCCTCCCACCATCAAAACAACATAGATTAAAATGGGCAATAATCTTAACGGCTGGTCTAAAAGTAAACTAGAGAGGAAAACGTGCTCAGGAATAAGATTCTCCTATGGCAATATTTCTTGAAGTGTGGCAAGAATTATTAATGTTGCAATGCTTATAATAAAGCAAAATTTTGATCCCATCACAGAGTTTAAATCATCACTTTCCAGGAGATTCTTCTTCACCTTACTTTTGAGAGCCAGAGTCTTAATCCTACCATAAGTAGCTGTGAAAAACTTATGACAACTAAAGAGGAAAGATGTAAGGAAGAGAAAGGAGGTACTCAGTTACTAATTAAACTACTAAACTTAAAATAGCCTGCTTATTAATAGTGCCATATATATCAGGTAGTTATAGTTCCAAATGCCTTTGAGAAATTTTATCTTCAATTTACTACAGATAAAAAGTAAAGTATGATTCTGGATCAACCCACAAATTTTGATTAAATTACCAACATAGTATCTGATAACATCATGGATGTATATACTTGTCTCCAGAACGAAATAAATTGCTCTAAGATCTCACCCTGCTTATTTAACTTCTATGCAGAGTACATCATGAGAAACGCTGGGCTGGAAGAAACACAAGCTGGAATCAAGACTGCCGAGAGAAATATCAAAAACCTCAGATACGCAGATGACACCATCTTTATGGAAGAAAGTGAAGAGGAACTAAAAAGCCTCTTGATGAAAGTGAAAGAGGAGAGTGAAAAAGTCGCCTTAAAGCTCAGCATGCAGAAAACTAAGATCATGGCATCTGGACCCATCATCACTTCATCGCAAATAGATGGGGAAACTGTCAGACTTTATTTTGGGGGCTCCAAACTCACTGCAGATGGTGATTGCAGCCATGAAATTAAAAGATGCTTACTTCTTGGAAGGAAAGTTATGATCAACCTAGACAGCATATTAAAAAGCAAAGACATTACTTTGCCAACAAAGGTCCATCTAGTCAAGGCTATGGTTTTTCCAGTAGTCATGTATGGATGTGAGAATTGGACTATGAAGAAAGCTGAGCGCCGAAGAATTGGTGCTTTTGAACTGTGGTGTTGGAGAAGACTCTTGAGAGTCCTTGGGACTGCAAGGAGATCCAACCAGTCCATTCTGAAGGAGATCAGCCCTGGGTGTTCTTTGGAAGGAATGATGCTAAAGCTGAAACTCCAGTACTTTGCCCACCTCATGCAAAGAGTTGACTCACTGGAAAAGACTCTGATGCTGGGAGGAATTGAGGGCAGGGACAGAAGGGGACGACAGAGGATGAGATGGCTGAATGGCATCACCGACTCAATGGACATGAGTTTGAGTGAACTCCGGGAGTTGGTGATAGACAGGGAGGCCTGGTGTTCTGCAATTCATGGGGTCGCATAGAGTCAGACATGACTGAGCAACTGAACTGAAGATCTTATATACAATAAATAAAACAACAAAGGAAAACACCAATTAACTAGATCATGGTTCTCAATGGGGATAAACATGCGGGTAACAACTATCTCCATAATTATGGAGTTCTAATGGACCGTATTAAAATAGCTAAAAAAGAGGCAGAGGATGATAGATGACCTGAATGCACAGGGCAACTCCACATGACAAAAAGAGTCAATCCAAATTTTACACCTTGGAAAAACAAAAATAAAGAGTTTTGTTCATAATTATTTGACAGTAGAACCTAACCTCTTTACCTATAAACAAAAATTTGTTTTCCATGCTTATAATATATAGCAAATTTTCTACGAGTGCAATTACCATATAAGTTGAAAATAGACCATATATAATTTTATTCAGAATTTAACAAAGATGAATTCAACATTTCAGAAAACCTCATCAACAAATACTTTTACAATTCATGGTCTACAAAGCACACATTTTGGAATATGTGTCCAGAGACTGTTTCAGACTCCTTTTAAGAAAATAAGAACTAATTTTGTTATTTTAATCCTATCCTATATATTTTGAAAAAAACTGTATTCCTATGCTATAAAATGTACATGGTAAAAATTACATATTAAAACTATTTATTTGAGTAACGCCAATTGATTTTCAGCTAGGAATTCTGACAGCGTTCCCAGAAGCCCAAAACCCAACTCTACCGGCTCGGTATTACTATGTATTTTTCCAAATTATCCTCTATTTCCTGTTGTCTAAGAAATGATATAGTTTCCAAGGTCTTTTTAAGTTCCAGAAATAGAATGTATGCTTTTACATGTGGTAAGGGTTCAGGTAGGATGAATGCTTTCTGTGACATTTTATCTAAATCTTACCTATTTCAATTTAGGGAATTATTTTGGCCAAGAGTTGGACATGACTAAGTGACTGAACTGAACTAAATATTTACAAGTAAGATCCAGCTAATATTTGAGAATATAATACTTCCTTATTTTCTCTATCACTTATCTTGGTATAAGATCTCTAAATTCTAATTTACCATCTTCATTGGGTCCACAGTGGATGGAAGCAGTTTCAGAGACTCCTTCCACTTGACCCTTTCTACCTAACAGCTCTTTACCCAAGAGTCAGAAGACCAGCAAGAGATTCTGCCAGCTGCTACATATATCCATTCCAATTATGCATGTAGGGACAGGAAAATGACCACAGAGTGAGTTTACAGACCAATGTAGGGGGCTTCCCTGGTGACTCAGACTGTAAAGAATCTGCTTGCAATTCGGGAGACCTGGGTTTGATCCCTGGATCTAGAAGATCCTCTGGAGAAGGGAATGGCTACCCACTCCAGTATTCCCATCTGGAGAAATCCATGGACAGAGGAGCTGGTGGGCTACAGTCTATAGGTGGCAAAGAATTGGACACAACTGAGGGACTACTGCTATCACACTGAATTAAACAGATTTGGACCAAAATTCCATTATAACCTGGTCCCTATAAGTTTCCATGCTAACAAAGGGGCTATGATTCATCTCTAAAGGCCATAACACTATCTAATTTTTTAATATAAATTTATTTATTTTAATTGGAGGCTAATTACTTTACAATATTGTATTGGTTTAGGAAAATTCATTAAGTTCTAGAGATGCTATTCCACCATCACTGAAAACCACTGACCTAATAATTTGATGTTTCCTTTGTCCAACCAAAATATTTTGAGCTTCATACTTACTGGGTATGATATATAACACGTTATTGACTTACACTTCCTGTTTGTACCTGAGTAGAAATGAGTAGCTTCACAACTAAAAGAGAAACAAAGATCTTCATTCTTTATGCAGAATATTGAAAGGTACAGGAAACGGACTACTGTAGTCATGGTGAAACCATAAAAGTCATGGGAGTTGGCCAGACAATATCATAAGTATATATCATAATATTTTATCAAAACTTCTTCTACCTATTTTCATCTGAAATCTTTTATTTCCTACCAAGAAACATCCATATCTATCAGAAGTGTTGTCAGAGGTTGAAAGAAAAATAAATGAACCACTGACCTTCTTAAAACTTAAAACTTCTTAAAACTTCTTACCTTCTTTAAACATGAGTTGAAAATGACAGACATTGTACTGTACATAATGCAAACAAGCATCACCTTCACATAGTTAACTGAGACATTTTACAGGAAAAGTATGTGTGTTTTTCTTAAAGTCTGCATGTTGCTCCTCAAATTGAAAAAATTTTCCAGAGAAACAATTTTCACTCATTTCATGTTAGCTTATATTTTCATTAAATTCATTTTTTTAACTTACTAATTTTGAGTTCTAACTGTGTTCAGGCCAGTGCCAGAATGAGGACTCTACCATGGCAAGATTAATAATTTGGTGTTCCTTTAAATAATTATTTTGACCCCATATTGAAGGCCTGCCCAAGATGTCTACTATTCCCCTCCCCCACGTTACACCACAGGAAATGCATTGTTAAAATTTTCTCTAATTATTTCCCATGAGGTTCATGGAAAAAGACTCTAAAAATGTGGGGACCCACAGCTCCACATTCCAGGACCTTCATATTATTGATGATGAGCACTTGAGCACTAATTTATCAGCTGGACATTTAAGCTTCCTGCTAGCTTCACTCCATGTTAGTCAATATTTCTTTATCATTTCTCCCTAAAAGCTCTTGCTTCTCTTTAGATTTCTGGCCATTAATCTCAGGATCCCAATGCTTTCAAGAAAACTCACGAATCTGCATTTGCCCAGCTTTGTTTCTTTCACTGTAAAGGTGGGAACAATGCTTTTCCGGCTCTCTGCATCCTTGAGCAAAAGCTAGCAATGCTATGATCATGCTCGTGTTCACTTCTTTGCTTTGTTGTTTCCCCTTCTCTTTACTATATTCTCTACTCAGAAAACTTGAACTCTCAACTTTCATCTTAAATATGCCCTGTTCTAACTATCCTTATTCTTCCATGATAAATCAATCATTCCTTTCAGTCCTCATTCAACATTTTCTTCATTCTATTCCATTAAATAAATTTACTGAACATTTACATTGTGGTACTGATGCAACAGTCCCCAAAGAGTTTCACTTAATAAAGGATATAAGCAAGTACATATATAATACGTTGGAAAAATTCATAAATAAAAAGAGACTCAGTTTCAGTTTGGAGAGGTCATGAAAAATCTACCAGAAGATGTGATGTCTAACTACATGTGCATGCTGTGCTAAGTTGTTTCAGTCGTGTCCGACTCTCTGCAACCCTATGGACTGTAGCTCGCCAGGCTCCTCTGTCCACGGAATTCTATAGGCAAGAATATTGGAGTGGGTTGTCATGCCCACCTCTGGGGGATCGTCCTGACCCAGGGATTGAACCTATCTTAAATCTCCAACATTAGGCGGGTTCTTTACCACTAGTGCCACTTGGGAAGCCCCCTTCTAACTATATTTGTTGTTGTTTTGTTGCTCAGCGGTATCCTACTCTTTGCAACTCCTTACTTAAAGCCAAACAGAAATTATCCTGGGAAGAAGGAAAGGCTCATTCATAAGCATCTCAAAGCACTAATGTAAGAAAGTAGTATAGTAGATTGTGCCTAGTGTGTCTACTACAAGCCTAATACTTTAAGTAAAAGCCATGTGTTATTCATCTTCATTAATAGTAAGAAGCACTCATTTAATGATTGTCTACTGACATGAGTGACTAGCTTTGCTTCCTAACAAGAGCATTTTTTCCAGTATAAGCACACGGCAGGAAATTACTGCTTTAAATTATTGCTTTAAGAATGAGGACCCTAGACTTCACTGGCCAATGCAGGGGACACGGGTTCAATCCCTGGTCTGGGACGATTCCACATACCACATGGCAACTAAGCTCTGGAATCACAACTACTGAGCTCACACAAGGCAACTAATGAGCCCAAGAGCCCGAGAGTCCGAGGTCTGCACCAAGAGATGCACCAGTGAGGAGAGCATGCATCACAATGAAGAGCAGCCCTTACTCACTGCAACTAGAGAAGACCCAGTGCAACCAAAAAAAAATTAATTAACTTAAAAAATTTTGTGAGGATGCTAATGTCACCATTGCCCCACACTAAAATAAATAGAACAAATATGTATACAAACATAAATATAGGTATTTAATATAAATATGTAATATAAACATTTCTATTTTATAAATATATTGTATATATTATGTAAATAATTACAAATATAAATATAAACAAAACAAATAAGTAAAATGAAAAAGCAACGAGAGTAATTCTATCCATAAAAACTTAGAGTGAAGTAAGTCAGAAAGAAAAACACCAATACAGTATATATATGGAAGATGTATATACTTATACTATATATACATCTTAAAAAGATGGTAATGATGACCCTATATGCGAGACAGCAAAAGAGACACAGATGTAAAGAACAGACTTTAAAACTCTGTGGGAGAAGGCAAAGGTGGGCAACTTGAGAGAATAGCATTGAAACATGTGAAATAGATCACCAGTCCAGATCTGATGCATGAGACAGGGTGCTCAGGGCTGGAGCACTGGGATGACTCTGAGGGATGGGATGCGGAGAGAGGTGGGAGGAGGGGTTCAGGATGAGGAACACATGTACACCCATGGCTGTTTCATGTCAATGTATGGCAAAAACCACTACAATATTTGCAAAGTAATTAGCCTCCAATTAAAATAAATTAATTAATTTTTAAAAAAAAGAAAACAAACAAAAAAACTATCTACAAAATACACCCACAATTTAGTATTCCAATTTCTCCCATACTTGTAAAAATGTCCCCTAATTATAGTAATTAGCAGTAAAATGTACTTTCATCATTCAGAACTACATAAATTATTTTTCTAATATTTCATGCATATGTCAAATCTTATAACTGTATATCTAAGCTTACAAACCCATGAGTTCAGTGAATTAGAATACTGTCTCTTTGACCTGGAATCAAAAATGTGTTACTGATATACTACATCACATAAGAGATAATTATTATGGATGGCTCTGCCATTTATGAAAAAATAAAGTAAAATTTAAACTGTCCGTGTTTAAAATGATATTAGAAGCCTAACAAAAATATTTGTTGCTTAAGATCAAGATCTACTACATAAATCACTAAGAAAAGGGGGAAGCAAGGAACAGGGGAAAATGAAAATAAAGGGCTCTTGTTAAGAATCTATTAAAATTTTATATGGCAACATCAAAACCAGTCCAGAAGCTCTTCTAAGCATGAGGCCCTGTGCAAATACACATGTCACATGACCACAAAGTTAGCCCTACTTTTAACAACCAGTACATAGCATTTCAAAAACTGGTGGCATCTCTGACTTAAAGCATAGGACTCTGCTTAAATGACTTGGTATTGAGAACAAAAAAGCCTTCCTTAACAGGAATGTCCCTATGATTTTATGCTTTGTTGTTACTTTTAAGTTTAGAGACTATGGAGGAAGAATAAAAACTTGTTCTGTTCACCTTCTCTTGAAAACCTGTGACACCTCAGAAACTAGCCAAAGATATCATCATCGAACATGAAAAATGCAGGATAATTCTACAGCAAATAATATATTTGTTCTAAGTAAAAACAAATAGAAAGATCATTTTCCAAGGCTAACAGATTTCTTTGGATATAAACTTTTATTTATATATAGATAGATACAGTTTTGGAGAATGCTTTATTAATTTTTAAAATAATTATGTGGTTTATGTCAAATACAGTATATTATACCTAATACAAAGACAAGTGTATGCAGATAAATAATTAAAAACTGTCAAAATGATTTTAATATATAAAGAATATAAGTAAGAAAAATCATTTAAATAACCTGTAACAGTTTTTAAAGTTACTTCTTTTGGAAGTGGGCAAGAATCAATCTTCAGATTAACAACTAAATTACAAAAAGACAAAACCCTCATAGAACTACTAAAAGCAGAATAATAACAAGAGTGGGTTCATGTCTAATGAAATAACAGAGAAAAAAAAAAGAAAATGAGTATAAAAAACCAACTGAAAGGCTTAATGAGATTTTGATGATCAGAAATAATAATAAAGGATTTAAAACAAAGAAATGCAGAGAAACACTGAATTTCAGTTCTTTAACACGATATAGAGGAAAATTATAAAGATAGAAACCCAAATTTGAGATTTCATATATAAGATATTCTAGAAAAAATAATATTTTTTTATCAGAAAGGTACAAAAGACAAATATTCTATGGGCTCTGTTTCAAAACTTCCACAAAATTGTCATTTAGAGGCTTAACTTGTATGGAGATTGATAAAATGCAGATCAGCATAGTTGATGATAATATTGGTTGCTTAACTAACACAACACTAAACTTCAAAGGGAAACCTGTAGCAATTACTTCCACAGCACAAATTTAACCCACAAGAGTTCTATGAAGTAATTCTTACTTACAGTTGGCACTGATCACCTTTTATTCCTTTAGTTGTGCAGAAACATTTTCCTGTGTGCATATGACAAATATTTGCATGGCCACTGCATGCACAAGCTGTAAGTCAAAACCAAAATGATATTGAATATTCCCCATCACAAACATGTACATCACATTTCAGGGAAGATCTCATTATCTTATTTTTAAAATAATCGATTATCCTCTTGCCATCCAAAAACTAGGGTTATGACATGGGTTATTTTTAATTAAGGGGAAGTTCATTTACTCATTTAAAATTTTTCATGAAACACTTCAAAGTCTTTGGAATATCCTTAAGTCCAGTGTGGATCCAAGTATTGATCTCATCCTTTTTTGGACGTTTTTCCATTTCTAATTTGGAATATCTACTTAATAAAATGAGTTTCAAAGAGCACAAGATCTTTAGAGTCAAACAGCTTAGCTCCAAAATGCACACTAGCTACAAAATGTAATCACTAGTATGTTGACCTTGGGCAATTTATATAAACCTCTCTAGTCTTAGTCTCTCTGTCTTCAAGAGCAGGGAGATACTCTTGGGACTTTTGTGAGAATTAAATGAGATCATGTATTTTAAATTCTGAACACATATCAAGGACTTAATAAATTTATTACCTCCACTACTGTTACCACTGCCAACAATGAAATAATATAGTTTTTATGTATTGTATAAAAGTTTCTTTGCCCAAAAATCATTCTTTTAAATTTCTAAAGTCATTCTCAGTTTTAGTATTCCAGAATACTACCTGAAACATGCCACAGTATAACAGTTATACCCAGTGAATTTGGTTCATATGAACTCATTTCATTTTCTTACTCCACATTCCTTTGTTAAAGATCAGTGTTCCAAATATTTAGGACACAAACCTCACACTTCATTGTGCCCAACATCGAATCAGCCAGTAGGTTCTAGATTCTACAAGGAAGCATCTTTCTTGTATCTGACCTTTCCTTTCCATGGTGATAGCCATCACTCAAGTCCTGTCATTTACACTCTCTGATTGATACCAATATAATTCAGTAACTGATCATTCCACCTTCAGTTCGGCTACAATTTCATTCCTCAACCTTCAGACATGTTTTAAAAAGATAGGGCTGATCATGCCATTAGGCCTTTCAAAAACTTTTAATGAGAACTATTGTGTTTCTGCACACATCAGCTAGTTAATTCTACTGATAAAAATGAAATTATTTGGCTTTCTCCTGATTTCATACACATTTAAAATGAGATAATGAGCCACTATTTTGATCAAAATATAAAATATAGTCATGTGGAGTTATTTGCTTGTGCATTCAGGATACCTACCATCTTCTGCCTCTTTTTAAATTAATAGGATCCATTAGAATTTTATAATTATGGAGATAATTGTCATCCCCACATTTATCCCCACTGAGAACCACTGATCTAATTAATTTGTATTCCTAGGATATAAAATCTTTGTGGCAAAATACTGCAGAAACTAAGCTTTTCATTGCTTATGATCACTTGCTTTGAAAAAACACATAATTAATGTACAGTAAAAACATACAACCCTACCTACAAACAAAAAATAATTTTGGCAGTAGGTAGATTTTTATGAACTTCGGTTTGCTTTCTTCAAGAGATGAGATTTTCTTTCAAGATTTTCTTTCTTCAAGAGACAGGAATACCAAACCACCTTAACTGCCTCCTAAGAAATCTGTATGCAGGTCAAGAAGCAACAGTTAGAAATGGACATGGAACAACAGACTGGTTCCAAATTGGAAAAGGAATATGTCAAGGCTGTATACTGTCACCCTGCTTATTTAACTTATATGCAGAATACATCATGGGAAATGCCAGACTGGATGAAGAACAAGCTGAAATCAAGATTGCCAGGAGAAATATCAATGACCTCAGATGACGCCACCATTATGGCAGAAAGCAAAGAAGAACTAAAGAGCCTTTTGATGAAAGTGAAAGAGGAGAGTGAAAAAGTTGGCTTAAAACTCAACATTCAGAAAACTAAGACCATGGTATACGGTCCTATCACTTCATGGCAAATAGATGGGGAAAGAGTGGAAACAGTGAGAGACTTTATTTTGGGGGGCTCCAAAGTCACTGCAGATGGTGACTGCAGCCATGAAATTAAAAGATACTTGCTCCTTGGAAGGAAAGCTATAACCAACCTAGGCAGCATATTAAAGGCAGAGACATTACTTTGCCAACAAATGTCCATTTAGTCAAAGCTATGGTTTTTCCAGCAGTCATGTATGGACGTGAGAGTTGGACTATAAAGAAAGCTGAGTGCCAAAGAATTGATGCTTTTGAACTGTGGTGTTGGAGAAAACTCTCGAGAGTCCCTTGGACTGCATGGAGATCCAACCAGTCAATCCTAAAGGAAATCAGTCTTAAATATTCCCTGGAAGGACTGATGCTGAAGCTGAAACTCCAACACTTTGGCCATCTGATGCAAAGAACTGACTCATCTGAAAAGACCCCGATGCTGGGAAATATTGAAGGCAGGAGGAGAAGGGGATAACAGAGGATGAGAAGGTTGGATGACATCACTGACTTGATAGACATGAGTTTGAGTAAGCTCCGGGAGTTGGTGATAGACAGGGAAGCCTGGTGTACTGCAGTCCATGGTGTCACAAAGAGTCGGACACAAATGAGCTACTGAAGTGAACCGAGGTTTTATTAAAAAAATTTCTACATAGCAGTGTTTTTCCTTCATAAAGAATATGCAAATAGATCGGATTTACGTTTGTAAATAAACTCTGGAAACACAATATGTGAGAATTACGGAAATGAATGACAAGGTACAGAAATGCAAGGAAAAGGAAATTATCATGAGCAAAAACGGAACTCAGATGTTCTGATGACAGGTAACATCATAAACAGTAAATGAATATAACATGATATCTTTTAATATTAACTTGAAGTTTCACAGTAATACTATTTGTATTAAAACTACACTAAAAAAACAAATGATATACATTAATATTTTAAAACTTGGGTAAACATTTTATTTATTCTTACAGCAGAGCTAAATAATGTCATACTTGCAGTGTTTCTTTAAAGAAATTATCATTGTATAGTAACTTCAATAATTTCTGAGACAAAAAAATTGTGTTAAAATACTTTTCAATGTAAACTCATTTTGAGAGAATTCCCTTGAGGTGCTATACTTTGGGCTAAAATGGCACAAATGTATTTTAAATTCAATTGTTTAAAATGTATATTTTATGACATGACAATGTTGAAATTATTCTGTTTTTGTCAGCATTTGAGGTTATCTTTTTATGCTGAATAAGCACCTATAAAATCATCATACTGTGGCCTTTTATTTGGTAAATTTTATATGATGATGATTTTACAGCTTAGATATACACTGGAGGAACATTATGTGGTCACATGGTATTTCTGTTTCCCTATAATATAAATTTTCAATATCAACTTATAACTGAAACTAAAAAATAAGGATAGGAAAACAAATGCTATAAAAGTTATTCAAATAAATTGTATCTAAAGAACATACTTTAGAAAAATGAGATCAAACAGTAGTCATTGGCAGTATTTGTTTCACAGTCAGTTTACATGCTTAGAGCTTTAATTTCTATGTCATTGCTATTTCTCACAAACACAGACAACTTCTGGGAGTTGGGAAATCATGTCCATTTAATTTCCTTTCTACATTTCTAGCATAATTATACTTGATACTTAGTAGATATACATTAGGTTTCACATATAGTAAGAATTCTGGCAAAGACAAATGTTCCAGCAGCCACATGACTTAAAATTATATTTTCCTTCTTATATTTTTATTTACAGTTCTAAGTCTAAATATTCACCATCTGTGGTTTATGCAAATAGGTAAAAACATAGTTGAAATAAAATAAATATGAAAAGTCAATATCAATATCTTAGCAATCTGATTTTTCTCACTAAAAACTCAAAAACTACAAATATTAGCACATATTAACCTGTTACTTAGAGTATGATTTTGTTTTCTTCTGGAAAGATAAATCTCATAATATAAAATATGTCATTTCATTAATGAGATTACTTGGTTTACTTGGGATACTGGGCACCTGTATTTGCCTAGATACAGAGTAAATGAGAAATTAAGAAATGACTGCCCTATGACCCAACAATCCCACTGCTGGGCATACACAAGGAAACCAGAATTGAAAGAGACACGTGTACCCCAAAGTGTACATCACAGCACTGTTTATAATAGCCAGGACATGGAAACAACCTAGATGCCCATCAGCAGATGAATGAATAAGAAAGCTGTGGTACATATACACAATGGAGTATTACTCAGCCATTAAAAGATTTCATTTGAATCAGTTCTAATGAGGTGGATGAAACTGAAGCCTATCATACTGAGTGAAGTAAGCCAGAAAGAAAAACACCAATACAGTATACTAACACATATATATGGAATTTAGAAAGATGGTAATGATAACCCTGTATGCAAGACAGCAAAAGAGACACAGATGTATAGAACAGTCTTTTGGTCTCTGTGGGAGAGGGTGAGTGTGGGATGATTTGGGAGAATAGCATTGAAACATGCATAATATCATATAAGAAATGAATCGCCAATCCAGGTTTGATGCAGGATACAGGATGCTTGGGGCTAGTGCAGTGGGATGACCCAGAGGATGGTACGGGGAGGGAGGAGGGAGGGGGGGTTCAGGATGGGGAACACGTGTACACCCATGGCAGATACATGTTGATGTATGGCAAAACCAATACAATATTGTGAAGTAATTAGCCTCCAATTAAAATAAATAAATTTATATTTTAAAAAATTATTCTTTCCCCTAAAGTAAAGTACAGTGAAACTCAGTTATTCTGTCCTTGTTCCAGTTGCTGGATGCTACTGGGTGAAGTACTCTAGAGCTACTCTGAGAATATGATGGTGAACAACAATCTACAGACTGGAACTGCCGAGTAAATGGCACTGTTTTGAGGATTTAAATTACAGACTGAAAATCTTAAAGTGCCAAGAGGACTATAAGTTTCATATTTTACATTTCAAAGCCATCTAACATATTGAAAAATGACAAAAAACCTCTTAACCATCTGTTTAAGAATTAGTAAACTATATCTATGAGGCCAAGTCCTCATTTCCTATTTTTAAATGGCTCATAACTTGAGAACGGTTTCTACATATGGAAACAATTGTGAAGAAGAAGGAGTTGAAGCTGGAGGGAAAAAGGAAGCAGAGGAGGCAGCAGTAAGGCAACAATAACACCTGGGTCAAAAAAATAATCATTTACTCTCTGATCCTTTAGAGAGAAAAAAAAAAAAGCCAACTCCAGAAATACAATCAGAAAGCCTGGAGTCACATAACTTGTCAGTTTTAAATTCTGAATGAATGTTAAAAACCAAGATCTCATTTAAAACCAACAAAGGGGCTTCCCCGGTGGCTCAGTGGTAAAGAATCCATATGCCAATGTAGGAGACACAGGTTCAATCCCTGATCTGGGAAGATCCCAGATAGTGGCAACTAAGCTCAAGTGCCACAACTACTGAACCTATGCTCCACAGCACAGGAGCCCCAACTACTAAGACCACACACCACAACCACAGAAGCTGCTGTGTCCCAGAGCCCGTGCCCTGCAACAAGAGAAACCACTGCAGAGAAGCCTGCACGCTGCAATTAGCCAGCAGCCCCTGCTCGCCACAACTAGAGAAAAGCCTACACAGCAACAAAGACCCAACACAGCTGTAAATAAATAAATAAAAGGTATTAAAAACAAAACAAGGTTTTGGTTTTCCTTTGACAGAAGAGGGTTAGGCATAAACCCTGAAAATTTTTGACCAAAATTAATTTCAACCCAACTGTCCTGGAATTGTATTTTTAATATCCTGTATTTAGCTTGGATAAATGAGTAACTTTAGTCATATTTCATTTTCTAACACTGTGCTGCTGCTGCTAAGTCACTGCAGTCGTGTCCGACTCTGTGCAACCCCATAGACGGCAGCCCACCAGGCTCCCCCATCCCTGGGATTTTCCCAGCAAGAACACTGGAGTGGGTTGCCATTTCTTTCTCCAAAGCGTGAAAATGAAAAGTGAAAGTAAAGTCGCTCAGTCAAGATAAATTTCTTGAACACCTCTAATCACTACCATTAGTTTTTGACCTCTTCAAACGTGACTTCTTTTATTTTCTTTAATCTGTAGCTTTCATTCAGCTAATAAAGTAGGGCAAAATGTTAATACCCTGGGCTAGAGAAGAGGCAAGAAAGCCACATATTATTAGAATCTATTCACAAACCAAACATCAATAATAAGTGAAAAACCAGGCATTTTTTCCCATATTAAGTTCTACTACCAAAAATTACTGCATGGCTCAAGTTCAAATTCTAAATTCCAAATTATTTAATTTTTATCATGTTTCTTTTCAAATCTGCATTGCTTTCAATGAGATTATTTTTAAAGTTACACTGAATTGTAAAAACACAGATACAGAGATAAATACATAGATGCAGAGATATACAGATAAAATTCACAGACAAAACAGAGAAGAGAAAGCTTTTCATTGTAGAAAAAAAAATCTAACTTATATTGTAGAAAGGATGACAGAATTAGAAAACCTCCATGTGGGAAAAAAAAATCACAAAAATACTGGATAAAAGTTTGAAAAGTAATATGATATTCACATAGTCTCAAAGTATCTCCTACAAGACATTTTTCCATTAAAGGAGAAACCGTAATTTCATAGTGAAGAAATCTGGCAGATACCATTTTAACCAAGTGTTCATCATGAACACTACCATTTACTGAATGACGACAGCATGTAACTCCTGATATGGTGAGAATTTAGCATAACTACATGGCTATTTCTGCCAAAAGTGTGCAATCAAATGTTATGATGAAGAAATGTCAGACAAAGCCAAACTGTAGTATATTCAATGTTGCTGTTGTTCAGTTACTAAGTCATGTCCGATTCTTTGTGATCTCACAGACTGTAGAGACATGCAAAAACAGGCCTTACAGGTTTCCTAGGACACCCTAAGGCAGGGCATTCTATGAAACCTTTCCTAAACCGAAATGGTGTAAAACAAAGGGGATATTAGCATAGGACACGTCTTGCTAAGAGTGAACAAAATTAATTAAAACAAAGCACAGATGCTCACAGAAGCAATTCTAAGCTACAGCAGCTTGATGCTGAGATGCTGAGGGTAATTCCCAGGCAAGGAGTCTGGTGGTGCCACTGTTGTAGCTTGGGGGGAGGGGGCGGTTACTGTTTCTCTAACTGTTCAGTCATTTAGTCATGATCGACTCCCTGTGACCCCATGGACTGCAGCACACCAGGCAACCCTGTCCTTCACCATCTCCCAAAGCCTACTCAAACTCATGCCCATTGAGTTGGTAACGCCATCCAACCATCTCGTCCCATGTTGCCCCTTCTTCTCCTGGCTTCAATCTTTCCCAGCATCAGGGTCTTTTCTAATAAGTCAGCTCTATGCATCAGGTGGCCAAAGTATTGGGAGCTTCAGCTTCAGCATCAGCTCTTCCAGTGAATATTCAAGGTTGATTTTCTTTAGGGTTGCCTGGTTTGATCTCCTTCCAGTCGAAGGGACTCTCAAGAGTCTTCTCCAACATCACAGTTCAAAAGAATCAGTTATTCAGTGCTCAACATTCTTTATGGTCCAACTCTCACACCCAACTACTGGAAAAACTAGAGCTTTGACTATATGGACCTTTGTCCACAAAGTAATGTCTCTGCTTTATAAAAGCTGTCTAGGTTGGTCATAGTTTTTCTTTCAAGGAGCAAATGTCTTTTAAGTTCATGGCTGCAGTCATTGTCCGCAGTGATTTTGGAGCACAAGAAAATAAAGTCTCTAACAGTTTCCATTGTTTCCCATCTATTTGCCATGAAGTGATGGGACCGGAAGCCATGATCTTCGTTTTTGAATGCCGAGTTTTAAGTCAGCTTTTTCACTCTGCTCTTTCAACCTTCATTAAAAGTCTCTTTAGTTCCTCTTCACTTTCTGCCATAAGAGTGGTATCATCTGTGTCTGTGAGGTTATTAATAGTTCTCCCTGCAATCTTGATTCCAGCTTGTGCTTCTTCCAGCTCAGCATTTCTCATGATATACTCTGCATATAAGTTAAATAAGCAGGGTGACAATACACAGCCTTGACATACTCCTTTCCCAATTTGGAACCAGTCTGTTGTTCCACGTTTGGTTCTAACTGTTGTTTCTTGACCTGCATACAGGTTCAGGAGAGAGGTAAGGTGTTTTTGTGTTCCCATCTCTTTAAGAATTTTCCACAGTTTGTTGTGATCTACATATTCAAAGGTTTAATGTAGTCAGTGAAGCAGAAGTAGATGTTTATTTTTTTAGTTCCCTCGCTTTTCCTATGATCCAACGGATGTTGCCAATTTGATCTCTGGTTCTTCTGCCTTGTCTAAATCCAGCTTATACATCTGGAAGTTCTCAGTTCACCTACTGTTGAAGCCTAGCTTGAAGGATTTTGAGTATTACATTGCCAGCATGTGAAATGAGCAAAATTGTCCAACATTTTTTGGAATTAGAATTAAAACTGACCTTTCCCAGTCCTGTAGCCATGGCTGAGTTTTCCAAATGTGTTGACATACTGTGTGCAGCACTTTTACAGCCTTATCGTTTAGGTTTTTAAACAGCTCAGCTGGAATTCCATCACCTCAACTAGCTCTGTTCATAGTGATGCTTCCTAAGGCCTACTTCACTTCGCACGCCAGGATGTCTGGCTCTAAATGAGTGACCAGACCACCATGGTTATCTGGATCATTAAGACCTTTTGTACAGTTCACCTGTATGTTCTTGCTACCTCTTCTTAATCTCTTCTTCTTCTGTTAGGTACTCACCATTTCTCTCCTTTACTGTGCCTATCTTTGCATGAAATGTCCCATTGTTATCTCCAATTTTCTTGAAGAAATCTCTAGTCTTTCCCATTCTATTGTATCTCTCTATTTCTTTGCACTCATCACTTAAGAAGGCTTTCTTATCTCTCCTTGCTATTCTCTGGAATTCTGTATTAAGTTGGGTATATCATTTCCTTTCTCCTTTGCCTTTTGCTTCTCTTATCAGTTATTTGTAAAGTCTTCTCAGAGAACAACTTTGCTTTCTTGCATTTCTTTTGCTTGGGGATGGTTATGATCACTATCTCCTGTACAATGTTACAAAATTCCATTTATAGTTCTTCAGACACTCTGTCTACCAAATCTAATCCCTTGAATCTATTTGTCACCTCCACTGTATAATCATAAGGGGTTTGTTTTAGGGCATACCTGAATGGTCTAGTGGTTGTCCCTCTTGTTGATCAGTTGCTCAGTGGTGTCCAACTCTGTGACCCCCATGGACCAAAGCACACCAGCCTTCCCTGTCTTTCACTATCCCCCAGAGTTGTTCAAACTCATGTCCATTGAGTCAATGATGCCATCCAACCATCTCATCCTTCGTCACCTCCTTCTCTGCCTAACCTCAGTCTTTACCAGTGTAGGAGTCTTTTCCAATGAATTTGCTCTTTGCTTCAGGTGGCCAAAGTAAAGGAGCTTAAGCTTCAGCGTCAGTCCCTCCAGTGAACATTCAGGGTTGATTTTCTTTAGGATTGATGAGTTTGATCTCCTTACTGTCCAAGGGACTCTCAAGAGTCTACCCCTTTCTTCAGTTTAAGCCTGAATTTTGCAATAAGGAGCTTGTGACCTGAGCCACAGTCAGCACTAGGTCTTGTTCTTGCTGATGTATACAGCTTCTGCATCTTTGGCTACAAAAAATATAATCAATCTGATTTTGGTGTTGACCATCTGGTGATATTCACTGTACAGTCATATCTTGTGTACCATAAGTTCTATGTTTAATAACAATAAGCATCAATGTTACTGGCCTGATTTCTATAACTATAATGTAGATAAGAGAATTCCCAGGTATTAAAAAATATATCGAAAAATGTTTAAGGAAAAGAGGGACATCAAGCCTATGACATTTAATTGAGAGATAAGAAAAAAAAACAAATTTGAAAGAATATCCTAAACAACTTTTCTGTATAAAATTATGCTCCCCAAAATTAATAGACCCTTTGACTTTGAAAAGATTAAATATATCTACACTTAAAAACAGATAATAAAATACACTTTTATGAATTCTACTTGTAAGTCAGTATAACATGCTAACTGTATTTGAAGAGTTTCTTGTTTTTCTTGTATTTTACTAAGGGTTTGTTTTTATATTTTTGAGTGAAGGGATGTGGTTAACAATATAAGAAATAAAAAATGATTTTATTTCTCAAGAAAATATTAGTCCCTATTTTTAAAAAGAAAAGTCACGCCATAAGAAGAATTATCCAAATGCCTTCTATTACCAACAATAGGATTCATAATTACAATACAGCTTTGAACCTGAAAGAGTTAACTGCTGGCAGATAGAAGAATAAACAAAATATACTCTTAAAATCATTAAATATACAAATCATATGGTATAGGGAAATAAATATTTTTGATGTCAGCTGAAAACATTTGTAGGATGATACATTCACTAAAATAATCCCTAAATTAATAGGTAAGTGAATGGAATGTAGATGGTAAGCTTAGAGAAGTCAGACACCAAGATTCTATTCTATTGTCTGAAAAACTAGAAACTGAAAAGAATTATATAAATTCCATTTTCTTCCTTATCCAAACTTCATATAACTCCTTTTATTGGTACTTAATGAAAATTTTATATACAAAATATTGGATTGTTACTCGTTATGGGTACAGACTGAAACATCATTTATAATTATTAAAATTAACCCTCATTTAGAGAAAAACAATATATACACTTTGAGTCAATATTGCTTCTTGCCTCTATTACTGAAAAATAAAAGAAAACTGAAAAATTAACATGCCAAAAATCATAACCTGCTTTTTACCTCTGGCTCTAACGTGAAACAACTGGTTGAAATGTGAAAGCCATCTAGCCAGAAAATCTGAATTCCACTTTCTCTTGGATTATATGAAAATGAGTAAAACGTATCACACAAACATTATATTTTCTTAGTAACTAATTTTAGCAATGGACTAAGTGCATATCAAGCACAGTACTACTATCTATGTAATAGGGACACGGACATAATATAAAATGATTTTTAAAAAGGTAAGACAAAACTTTTCTCATCAAGAAGTTCACATTCTACTTAGAAAGACAAGAGAACAATAACTTACAAAAACACTGACGGCTATCATCATGAAGGTAAAAATACTGCCTGAAGTCAGGATGGAAAGTACAAATTTTCAGGCTGAAATTTCCCCTCGGCTGAGATTTGAAAAATGCGTAATGGAGTTCAGAGGCACAGTAATGACCAGGAAAGTAAACGTGAGAAAAACGGGTGAAAAGTTGGATTAATATAAAGAAGCAATTGGAGATGAGGTAAAAAGAAACACAATATTGTGAATATCATAGAGAAGAACAAATGATCAAGTAAAAAAGAGAAGATGAACTGTTCATTTAGGAATTATTACAACGGGTTAAGCTAAAGTAAAGATAAATACAACCAGACAATGGCAGTTCAATTACGGCTTTGAAATGCATAAGAGCTGACCACTGTTTATACCTGGGATTCAACAGAAGTAAGCACATACTTGCTTTGAAGCACAAGAATCTGGGAGTCCACATTTGAATTCTGGTCCCATCACTTGCTGGCTTAACCTCTTACATGACTCTTTGGCCCTATGTCTTTGGTTTACTCCTCGGTAAAGTGGATGTAATGGTACATACTTGAAAGAATGCTTAGGAGAAGATGAAAAACATTAGAGAAATTTCTTAGCAATATTCCTGATAAAAACAAACTATTCAACATTAGTTATGTATGTTTTTAATATAATGTTTGGAGCTTGGCTGACTGGAAAAATGTCAGAATCTTAAATGTGGACACAAAGAAAAGAGAAGTAAAGATGTGGTAGAATATGAGAACTATGGTAGGATATAAAACCAGAAATATCACTCAGGGTCAGAGCATAAAAGGCCTTGAATGTCTTGTCAAGGAGTTTTTATTTATTTCACAGATACTTTGGAAGCAATGAAAAATTTTGGAAATGGTCATAAAATCACTGAATTTTGAGGAAAGAAAATGTGTCTTTGTCTTCCGATAAAGGAGGTATAAAGGTGGATTACAAATGGAGAAGCTGCATATAAGGAGGATAACTGTTCACTAACTCAACAAATATATAATAAGAATCCATTCCATTTTAGAGCTTCCCAGGTGGCTCAGTGGTAAAGAATCTGCTTGCCGATGTAGGAGAAATGAGCTTGATCCCTAGGTCAGGAAAATCTCCTGGAGAAGGAAATAGCAAGACCTCAGTTTTCTTGCTTGGGAAATCATATGGACAGATGAGCCTGGCAGGTTACAGTTCATGGAATCGCAAGAGAGTCAGACACAACTTAGCGACCAAATGACAAAGAACAAAACATAACATTTTAGGTGATCTGTAACATCCATCAGCAGTAGCAGAGAAGAGGAGTCATGAGGGCCTAAACTAATAAGAGGAATGGAATACAAAGGAGGGTACAGATACCAGACACAACGTGGAGTCTGTTTGGGGACAAGGCTTGAAAAAAGGAAGAAGTCAAAGGTACCATAGAAATTGAGCCTAAAAATGCGGGTGAAGGGAGAACATTCTTTCTCAAATAATAGTTACTGAATTTAGTTTATGAACATTAATTTGAATAATACTGGCCTTCTACAGAAATGTTTAATAAGAAGTCAAAAATAAGTTAAAATTGCTTAATAAACTAGGCTGTTATACATACAACTTATGCAAAACAAATTATATGCTAAATATACAATTAAATGTTTATATAGCTGTTTCAAAGCTTAAAAGCATAGACCATGGTTATTGTAAAATTAGTAAATTTTATTTACTAAAATTTAAAAAGAAAAAGCAGTATAAAAGGTATAGATAAAATTATATGTGATTAAGAAAAAGCTATCACTTATATTCAGGTCTTATGATATATAAAAATGGACCTTTGAAGAAAAGGCATTTCTTCCTAAATAACATGTTAAGACAGATTTTAATATGTTTATGAACTATTTACAGAAAGTATTTATGTTGGTGCTTTCTTACACCTACTCTAGGCATTTCTAATATATAATTAACTTCGCCACTATCACTAAGTAGTTTTGAGATATGAAAAAGTGTGTATGTAATTGGTATTTAGCTTGATTTTGCTTTTGAAAAAATCTGTAAGTATCAGAAAAAGCTAAATACATGCTGAGAGTTTCTTAGTTAACCTCTAATTTTCTGTAGCATACTAAATAAATGTTTTATATGTTTTAGAATATTAGTACCCCAAATTTAAATTCACCTCTTCATTTTCATCCTACACCTGTCATTTGAAGCTAATAGGAATTCCTCAACATTTGTAGGTCTAGGGTTAGAGCCATTTTTGTCTTTAAATTATAACACTTTATTTTACTTTTATAAAATAAATTGTGCCAGATCCTTGCAACATAAAACCTAAAGTAAAACATGATGAAGAAGCTAAGTATTACATCAAGCAAAACTAAAGGGAAACATTGAACACTTTGATGGTTTCTATCTTGCCCCCAATAGCTTAAGCGTTATTATCTGGTCCCATCACTTCATGGCAAATAGATGGGGAAACAGTGGAAACAGTGGCTGACTTTATTTTTCTAGGCTCCAAAATCACTGTAGATGGTGACTGCAGCCATGACATTAAAAGATGCTTACTCCTTGGAAGGAAAGTTATGACCAACCTAGACAGCATATTAAAAAGCAGAGACATTACTTTGCCAACAAAGGCCCGTCTAGTCAAGGCTATGGTTTTTCCAGTGGTCATGTATGGATGTGAGAGTTGGACTATAAACAAAGCTGAGTGCCAAAGAATTGGTGCTTCTGAACTGTGGTGTTGGAGAAGACTCTTGAGACTTCCTTGTCCTGCAAGAAAGTCCAACCAGTTCATCCTAAAGGAGATCAGTCCTGAGTGTTCATTGGAAGGACTGATTTTGAAGCTGAAACTCCAATATTTGGCCACTTGATGCAAAGAGCTGACTCCTTAGAAAAGACCCTGATGCTGGGAAAAATTGAAGGCAGGAGGAGAAGGGGATGACAGAGGATGAGATGGTTGGATGGCATCACTGCCTCGATGGACATGAGTTTGGGTGAACTCCAGGAGTTGGTGGTGGAAAGGGAGGCCTGCCGTGCTGTGGTCCATGGGGTTGCAAAGAGTTGGACATGATTGAGCAACTGAACTGAACTGAAAATCATTGAATAGTTTTTCTTTCGTTTTTTTTTTTAATTCCATAAGAGATATAGTGAACTTACTAATGAAAAGAAAGCATTCATGTGACACACTTCTCGGTCATAAACTTGCAAATCAGAGGTGGAGATATTCTACATTATGTCTCGGAGCCTAAAAACTATTAAACAAATGCAAAAATTCAGAGAAAATTTTTAGTTGGTAAACTCTGTGCAATAAAAAGTGAGAAGGGAGATCATGAGGAAAGTGCCCAAGTAAGTCATGCATGGAAAAGTTCCCAGCTCTTAGAAATTCACTGACTAATATCTCTAGCGGTTTCATGAGACAGCCCACAGAGATTCTTGCAAAAGGAATCTAAGAGAAAAGAGGAGTAAACTATATCTTCTAATAATCCACAATCAAAGGTCATTCTAAAATATCTGACGATATCAGGGCCAAACAGTTTTCATAAACTCTTCTTGTCCTTAAAGTTCTTCTTGTCTTTAAAATTCCTTTTATGAGGACAAGAAGGATGAAAAGAGCTTGAAAGATGGAGTAGAAAAAGAAAACAGGGCTACTGAGCATTTGTTGTAAAGGAACATCTCGACAAGGTAAACAAAGGCTATCAAAGAATCAGTATAGGGACTTCCCTGGTGGTCCAGTGGTTAGGGCTCCATGCTCCCAATGCAGAGGCCAGGGTTCAATCCCTGGTCAGGGAACTAGATCCCACAGGCCACAGTGAAGACTGAAGATCCCAAATGCTGCAGCTAAGACCCAACCCAGTCAATTTTTTTTTTTAAATATTTAGTATAAAGAGAAGAGAAACTAGCTAAAAACAGTACAGAAACTGTGCACTGACTGGTTTTTTAACCAGGCAAATGAAACGAGCGCTCTATATTATTTTAAAAGGCTCTCTCATTTTCTTAAATTTATATAAAAATGTCATTTAAGAGAATTTTAGGTCAAAGTATAACTTCATGACTATACCCCATGCTAAATATCACCATGTAAATGCAATTATTGACTTAGTGTCCTCGCTTTGAAATATTTAAAATCTCATATTGCCATTTCTCAGCCACACAAGATGATAATGTATACTCAGAAAATACACATTTTTCACTTTGTTGTGTCAAAATAATCCACAGAAACAAGATTTCCATACCCAGTGATTTTTGTTATCTGCATTTTTAGATTATTCAGGCCAATGCTCCCATTTTGAGAGGATTAAATTCTTACACTCAAGAAATGCTGAAGTTCATCTGGCTATAAATTTTCAACTTCTATTAACAATCTGCAATATGTAAGGAAGGTTTAAAATGAAAAAAAATCTCTTATTCCAGCAGAGAGGAGGAAGAGTTCATTCATCTTCTTTACTATCCTCAAGTCTCAAAGAATAGCCCAGTGTGTTTATTAAAGTTTTAACTGTTTCTGTAAAAGCCTGCTATGGACAGATATTAATAGCATGCCAAAGAGAAAAACATAAGTTTTGCTAATAAGAAACAAAGGTAAAAACAGAACTGTCACTATGTTGAAAGAACTCTTATATTCCAGACTGAAAAATAATTATTTAACACTACTGAAAGTAAAAATATACAGAAAGAAAACCATATTAAGTACACTACTTACGAACCTAAAAAAGAATAATAAAATGAATAAAAGACATAAGCAAATACAAAATTGGATTTACTAAAACAAGTTATGAATGCAATGTTAGAGGAAAAGAATTTATTTGTAACATCAACAAAACCCATTAGATATCTTGCAGTAAACTAAAAAAAAATTTAAAAAGACCTAGATGAAGCAAATTATTCATACAAGATTGTATTTTTAAGATTTTTTTAATGTGGATCATTTGTAAAGTCTTTACTGAATCTGTTACAATATTAATTCTGCTTTCTGTTTTGTTTTTCTAGCCACAAGGCATGTGGGATCTTAGTTGCCTGACTAGGGATCGAACCCACACCCCTGGCACTGAAAGGTGAAGTCTTAACCACTGGACCACTAGGGAAGTCCCAAGACTGCATTTTTTAAATGTCTGTATATTTCAGTATGGAGAGCTTTTTTCTTATTCTACATTTTATGAATAGTGAAACAAAAAATACATGTAAATATATTAAAATATTTTTAAGATTAATAACATTTATAGCTTAGTTTCTTATATTCAGAGAAAGTGTGAAAACATGCAAGTAAGGACAATCACATAAAATTAAGCTTGTAAACTGCCCTGATTTTCAAGGGCCTACCCAATACTCTCATTAAAACTAATCTCTTAGTCCCTGATTCTGTCATTCAGCTTCTACATAACACCACTAAAGCACCTATACAATGTTCAGCTGATCCTAGAACAACAAGGCATTTGCTGATGCCAACCCTCTGTGCAACAGAAAAATCCCACATAATTCGTAGTCGAGCACTCCATAGATGCAGTTCCTCCAGATATCAGGTTCCTCCTACACACAGCAGTGCATCCGTTATACACAAGACTCGATAAACTGCAGACAATGTAGTACGACAGTATTTACTGTTGTAAAAATTCGTGTGCAAGTGGACCTGTGCAGCTCAAACCTCTGTTAAGTCAACTGTATTTAAATTTAAGTCCTAACACACTACTTTGCATATAGTAAGTAGTCAACAATTGGGGAATTGAAGAATAATCTTTCATCACAAAGTAATACAGTATAATGAGTGTTGAATTGTTGTTGCACAATGGGCTGTTACTCTTATTCAATGAAATTTTCACTTATTTTCTCTACTAAAATGTATCAGTCATATTGGAGATAATATAGCAAAAGTGACACTGTCCCACAAATATGATTCATACACTTATATTAAAATACTTAACCCTAATGATGCTCTAAATAATAATAATATGCAATATCAGCTTGCACTGTAAAGCGAACATCTGCTAGAAACGCATGTTATTTCTTGTTTGTTTAAGCCACACAATAAATTCAGCTGCATTTTGCAGGTGAGTAAAGGAAGACACTAAGAGGTTAACTAACTACCCAAGGAGACAGTGCTGCTGCCAGTATATGAATCCAATCAGTATGATTTCAAAACCCAAACACTTAACAGTGTTATGTTCTTGTATAGCTACAAATACAGATAGATAAATAGACAGACAGATAGATGTATGTGAGCACGCTCAGTCGTGTCCACCTCTTTGCGACCCCATGGACTGTAATCAGACTTCTCTGTCCATGGAATTTTCTGGGCTAGAATACTGGAGTGGGTTGCCATTTCCTTCTCCAGGGGTTCTTCCTGACCCAGGGATTGAACCCATATCTCTTATGTCTCCTGCACTGGCAGGTGGATTATTTACAACTAGTGTCACCTGGGAAGATAAATAGTTACCAGCACCAGAATAAGTATGTATCAAGGAATCTGACTGAACATTAATAAGAAAAAAATAGCTTAATAATAAAGTACTTTCAATAATTAATTACACTACTAGAATAGCCATAAATATACCATAGTTTAAAAACAACTAACGAAAGTTTGTAAGTACATTTATATATTTACAACAATGTTAAAGGGCTTTAGTAGGCTGAATTTTTAAAAGAATATCTACATCTACAGTACAGTTAAGCCTTACCATTTAAATATAAATCTATTTCCTCATTTCCCTATGGACTTTGAATTTTAATAAATGCAAATACTAAGGGAAAAATGAACTTTTCTCAATGAGGTGAATGCAAAAAATGAAGAAATAAACTTTGCCTCTCATTTTTTATAAATTGATTTTAGCCTTTGCTGCATTAAATATAATTCACTGCATGTGGCATATTTTTTATTTAGTTAGATAACTAATGTGGCTATAAGAAATAAAAATGAATTTCATATATCACATCACCATAGAAAAGTCACAGATAGCAAAATATTATTTTGCCAAATTTAGGCAACAAGGAAACTATAAGGAATTATTTAAAGCTTCATAAACTACCAGAAAATGTGCAACAGCAAAAAAGAAAGGTATTTATCTTTCATTCTCTTTAATTTTCTATTGCATTGTACCTCAGCTCTACAGATGTATAATGTCAGCAACAAAAATAATATGAAATAACTGAATTAATCTTAAATCTAGCAGAGAAGTATGACTCCCAAAGGGAAACATATTCCTAAAAGCACTCTGCCTGTCGGAATAATAATAACTTATTTTAATTTAAAACAGCTTTTAGCTAATAGAGTTATTCAAAGGTTCTTTTGCCTATGTTGGCAAAAAATTAAAATAATACTTTGGGTAATCTTCATGACATTATATTCTTGGATTATTAGATATGCACCAAAGCACAAGCAATAACAGAAAAACAGAGATAAACTGGACTTCATCAAAACTGAAAACTTTTGTGCCTTTAAGAACACTGTCTAGACAGTGAAAAGACAGCATATACAAAGGGAGAGAATATTTGCAAATCATATGTCTGATAAGGGCCTCGTAATTAGAATACAGGCTTCCCTGGTAGCTCAGTGGTAAAGAAAACGCCTGCCAATGCAGGAGACGCGGGTTCAATCCCTGGGTTGGAAAGATCCCCTGGAGAAGGATATGGCAACCTGCTCCAGTATTCTTGCCTGAGAAATTCCATGGACAAAGGAGCCTGATGGGCTACAGTCCAGGGGGTCACAAAAGAGTTACAGGACCTAGCAATTAAATAACAACAATGACTAGTATATATGAAGAACTCAGAATTCAACAACAACAAAACCAAATAATCCAAATAAAAAGTGAACAAAGGACTTGAATAGACATTTCTCCAAAGACATACAAGTGTGAAAAGGCACATGAAGAGACCAAAAAAACCCAACAAATATTTGTACACTTATATTCATCACAATATTACTTATAATAGTCAAAAGATGTAAGCAACTCAAGTATTCATCAACAGATGAATGAATCAAAAAATGTAGTATACATTTACAACAGAATATTATTCAGCAATAAAAAGGAAGGATATTCTGACATATGTTAAAACATCAGAGAACCTTGAAGACATTATGCTAACTGAAAAAAGCCAATCACTCAAGGACAAATTCGGAAAATTCCACTTATCTGAGGTATCTAAAGTAATTATAAATTCCATTTATCTGAGATAATTCCACTCATCTAGAGTAATCATATTCAAAGTGACAGAAAGTAAAAGAGTGGCTGCCAGGGGCTGCTGTTGAGGAATGAAGATTTATTATTGAATGGTTATATAGTTTTAACTTTGAAAATGAAAAAACTTTCAAGATGAATGGTAATGATGAGTGCACAGCAATGTAAATGCACTTAATGCAACTAAAGTTTCTTCTTTTAGGAACATTTTATGTTACGTACATACCACAATTTTAAAAATTATTCTTTAAATGGTCAAGAACTTGAGTAGACATTTCTCCAAAGACTATATACAATGACCAACAACTTTATCACTAGTCATGATGAAAATACAAATCAAAATGACAATGAGAAATATTTCTACATCTATCACCACAGCTAGAAGCTTTTAAAAAATGTAAAATAACACGTGTTGGCAAGAACATAGAGATACTGGAAATCACCCACAGTACTAATGGGAATGTGAAATCACGCAGCCCCCACGGAAAACAATTTGAACAACCTGGAAGCTCCTCAAAAGGTTAAACATAAAATTACCAAAAGGCCAAGCGAGTCCTCTTCTAGTTAATACATAAAATAACCAAAAACTTGAAATCCTCCCCACAAAACATGTACAGTAATGTTCTCAGTAGCAGTATTCAGAATAGCCAAAAAAGGTGGAAAAAAGCAATGTGCATCAATAAATAAATGGGTAAAACTACTGTGATACATGTATACAATGGAATAATATTCATCAGTAAAAAGGAATGAAGCACTGATAGATACTATAACAAGAATTAATATTAAAAATATTATGGCTAAGTAAAAGAAGCCAGGCACAAAGTCACACATTTTATAATACCATTTATATGAAATATTCAGAATAAGTAAATATATAAAGAAAGCAAATAAGCGATTGCCAGGGGCTTGGGATAACTGCTTAATAAATATGATATTTTTTTCCGGAGTGATGAAAAAATTTTGAAACTTGATGGAGCTGATGGTCACACAATATGATGAAGGTACTAAATGCCACTGAATTGTAACCTAAAATGGTTAATATTATGCTATGTGAATTTTACCCCAATTTAAGAAAAACCTTCTAAAAATGGGGTTATGGATGTAAGAAATATATAAATAACAGAAAAATATTAAGCAAATTACTTCATAAAATCCTGATGCACTATTATATAAGTATTAAAATAATTTGGAAAGCATAAAATAACTTTTATAAAAGTAAGTTAAAACAATTATATATATATTTGAAAGGTTGCAAACACATAAAAATTGCAATATAAATAAACAAAACAAAAAACCCAGAGATGGTTTTTTCCTTAAAGTCATGGAAACAAAGCATTTGTGTGTGTGTGTGTGTGTGTGTGTGTGTGTGTGTCTGTGCTCAGTAACTCAGTCATGTCTGACTCTTTGCTGTCCATGGAGTTTTCCCATCAAGAATACTAGTGTGGGTTTCCATTTCTTACTCCTGGGATCTTCCCAAATCAGGAATCAAATCTGTGTTTCCCATATTGGCAGGCAGAATCTATCAGCTTAACCACCTGGGAAGCCCTATAAATAATCATTATCTATCTAATCTATCTGATATACATTTTTTGTCCAATGAAATTTTTGGCTAAAGAAAATTTAGTAATAAAAAGCTTTGGAAAACAGGATGGTTCTTTTTACTCAACAAATACAAAATAACAAAATATAATACTATGATTATAATAGACAAGTTCTGAATTTTTTGGATTCCATTGTACAGATATCTCCTGCAGCTTCTTTACACATTGAACACAGCACTAAGCTGTGGCTTTGGCTAAGGGTTCCTGTTCACATTAACACTATTTCTGCATTGATAGTCAAGAGTTAGGTCTAAGAATCAGATATTTCTTGCCTGTTAGTAGTAGTATAACCTTGAGCATTTTACTTAACTTCTTTGTATATTTGGCTGTACCTAAAATGGAGTATGTCAAGGCTGTATATTGTCACCCTGCTTATTTAACTTACATACAGAGTACATCATGAGAAACGCTGGACTGGAAGAAACACAAGCTGGAATCAAGATTGCCAGGAGAAATATCAATAACCTCAGATATGCAGATGACACCACCCTATGGCAGAAAGTGAAGAGGAGCTAAAAAGGCTCTTGATGAAAGTAAAAGAGGAGAGTGAAAAAGCTGGCTTAAAGCTCAACATTCAGAAAACAAAGATCATGGCATCCAGTCCCATCACTTCATGGGAAATAGATGGATAAACAGTGGAAACAGGGTCAGACTTTATTTTGGGGGGCTCCAAAATCACTGCAGATGGTGACTGCAGCCATGAAATTAAAAGACGCTTACTCCTTGGAAGAAAAGTTATGACCAACCTAGATAGCATATTCAAAAGCAGAGACATTACTTTGCCGACTAAGGTCCGTCTAGTCAAGGCTATGGTTTTTCCAGGGGTCATGATTGGACTGTGAGAGTTGGACTGTGAAGAAGGCTGAGCACCAAAGAATTGATGCTTTTGAACTGTGGTGTTGGAGAAGACTCTTGAGAGTCCCTTGGACTGCAAGGAGATCCAACCAGTCCATTCTGAAGGAGATCAACCCTGGGATTTCTTTGGAAGGAATGATGCTAAAGCTGAAACTCCAGTACTTTGGCCACCTCATGCGTAGAGTTGACTCATTGGAAAAGACTCTGATGCTGGGAGGGATTGGGGGGCAAGAGAAGAAGGGGGCGACCGAGGATGAGATGGCTGGATGGCATCACTGACTCGATGAACGCAAGTCTGAGTGAACTCCGGGAGATGGTGATGCACAGGGAGGCTTGGCATGCTGCAATACATGGGGTCGAAAAGAGTTGGACACAACTGAGCAACTGAACTGAACTGAAAATGGAAGCAACTGTGATTCCTCCCTTACAGTTGTCTTGAAATGAGACAATGAATATAAGCTATGAGTACAGTACCTCAAGCACAGAAAATACAGGTGTCAACCAATTCATGTATTAGAGCCTCAATCAGGGCAGAGCAAAATGTCCATTCAGCAGAAATGAATGGAAACCTGCTACCGCCAGTTTCATTGACTCTAGGACATAGCTCATCATTCTGTCTTTCTCAACTCTGAGTGTAAATTTGAGTCATTTGGGCAGACTTAAAGAACCAAGAATCACCCTAGGACCTAAACTAAGAGATTGATTTAATTATTTTAGGGAGTGGCCTAGACATCCCTATTTTTAAAAAAAAGCTTTACCAGGTGTTTTTAAAATGCAGGTGGTATTAAAATTTTGTCTAGATCAGCCCCGGGCCCTCTCTCTAAAGATTCCTCATCTTACCACAGCTTTTCTGTGAGTGCTATTCAGACACTCTCCATTTAGAAAAAGTAGAGTAAAGGTTTAAGGAATAAGGATCAACCTAGAAATGAAGAAGGTTATTGAAAAATTACAACCTGAAAGAAAAATTTTTTAAAGAAAGACCAAAATTTCTTTTAAAAAAAATAGGAAGAAAAGAGTAGCAAGACAGAGAAAGAAAACAGATAAAAAGGATTTCAGGATAAAAAACTGAGATGGTAATAGCACTTACAATGCTCTTTTAATGTGCTTTAGTTCCTATTACATGTGCCTCCATTACACATGATCTCATTTGATCTTTACAACAATCCAGTGAAGTATTATCATTTCACTTTTACATATGAGAAAAATGAAGCACTCTCTAAGGTTAAGTGAATTAACCAAAGCCATACATTTAAATGGTGGCAGAGTTGGAATTTCAGCCAATGACCGATTCCAAACCCATTCTCTTAAACCTTATGCTATATCACCTTGTCAAAAACAAACAAACAAAAGCCTACCAGACATAAGGCATACACAAAATCTTTATTTATTATTTCTAAATTAAAATGTAAAGTGATCACTTACTATTATTAAAAATAAGTTATAAGCAGTGAATTTTTTCAGAATACTGAGATTACACATAATTTCTAAATTTAACTTGTCTGTATTTGCTAAGTTTCCTATAGCAAATTTGTATTCATTCTCAAATAAGAAAACGTAGGAGTGTCTTAAAGCAAGTACATCATAGAATTTTTAAAGTTCACAGTCCTCAATAAATACATATTATCTTCCAAAAATACTCAGACAATGAAAAAAACGTCTTTAATAAAGTATATTTTCCACAAGAGGCTCATCTTTCTTAATTTTCTTTCCTATAGTAAAAATACATTGAAGTGAAAGAAAAATAATTACCTGTACACTGTCCTCCATTGGTTGGATCTCCATAATAACCTGGCATGCAGTCTTGACACTGCTTTCCTGTGGTAAGATTTTTACACTGTTCACACACATTATTATTGATGCAAGTGCTATGTCCATTACACTGGCAAGCTAAAGAAAATAGGAAAAAAAAAAAGGTTGATAATATCTACATAACAATATCAAGTATAACTGCCATAAAGACAAAGAATTTATTTTACAAATCTGAATGACAGTGAAGTACAAATGGCATTTCCCAAGTGTTTTTATTTTTTAACATACGTCTCAAAATATTAACATGGGACAAATTCTGCCTATGATCTGTAAAACAAAAGGGCTAAAAATTAAAGTGAAACATAAAAGTTATAGCTAAGGAGAGAATGAAAAGTCAAAGTGTTATTCGCTCAGTCATTCAATTCTACAACCCCAGGGACTGTAGCCCACCAGGCTCCTCTGTCCATGGAATTCTCTAGGCAAGATAATGGAGTAGGTAGCCATTCCCTTCTCCAGGAGATCTTCCCAAACCAGGGATCAATCCCGGGTCTCTCAAACTGCATGCACATTCTTTACCATCTGAGCCACCAGGAGGGAATACATTTTAACATAGTCCTTAAAGATGCATATGACTATTATGTCTATTAAGTTAACAGAAGAATAAATAACATAGCTCTGATAAAGATGCTAAAATGTATCAACTGTCCTTAGGTATAATAAAAAAAGGATCAATAAACACAGAAAACTGTGTGATGCTAAGGCCTTACTTCAAGAAAATACATTAGTGTAAAATTTAACATAGTACTTTTAAATTAATTTGCATAAATGTTTATCTTCTTCGGCAAGAAAAGCTTCAAGGCTTACTAGAAATTTTACTTGAAATGTGAACAAAGAAATCTGATGCACGAGATATTTTATATCTTCATATGAGATTTAATATATTTTCATATTAATATTACAATAGAATTTTAAAATTATAGATGAGAAATAAAGTTTATATATGAAAGCTCCTGCTTATTGTCTATTGGAGGCATAATATTAACTTACTTTGGTAACTTTTTGTAGAAACATCATTATCATTTTTATCATTATTACAACTATGCATTTAATTAGCGCCCTCACCTCAAACCAGGAAAGCCACTATTAAATCACTATTAAATCGAATGCAACAGTCTGTGCTGTTATCTCCTCTGCTTTGTCAGTTCACATACTGCATCAGTTTTTTAAATATTGTAACTACTATCCCACTGCAAGATAGAACACCAAGTGGTATACATGAATTACGTAATTTAATCCTCACAACAATTTTGTATAGAAGGTACTATTCTCAGGGTTGTTTCCAAGATCAAGAAGCTGGGATTAAGCAACTCATCTAATCAGTGGCAGCAACAAATGCACAATCAGGATGTATGAATCAAAGGTCAAATATTAAATTTCATACATACTCTATGTAGAAAATTGGAAAGTAAGAGGGAAATCCCAAGAGACTAGGTCATCAACACGAGTTAACATCAAAGGGTAAATAAAAAGAGTAAAAATTAAATATCTATATCTTACAGAAATTTTCAGAGGCATAATTCTACTATAACATAGTATCAAAATGGCATGCAGCCATCAGGGGAAAATGTACAATAATCTTACTCCTAATAAAACTGAGAGAATTACAATATAGTTTTCAAACTTCATATTATAAAACAGCTAGGAGAAAATTTAAGAACAAGAAAACATTCACAATAAATTAAGTAAAATAAGAACTCAAACATTGTATCTAAGTGAAGTGAAGTGAAAGTTGCTCAGTTATGTCTGACTCTTTGCAACTCCATGGACTATACAGTCCATGGAATTCTCCAGGCAAGAATACTGGAGTGGGTAGCCTTTCCCTTCTCCAGGGGATCTTCCCAACCCAGGGACCGAACTCAGGTCTCCTGCATTGCAGGTGGATTCTGTACCAGTTGAGCCACAAGGGAAGCCCAAGAACACTGGATTCAGTAGCCAACACTTCTCCAGGGGATCTTTCTGACCCATATCTAGAATGACCACAATTATGCTTTGAAATGTATAAATATGCCCACGGAAAATGGTGGTTATCTTTAGTAAGATTTTTCTACATCATCAATTTTCTTTATGGAGAACTTTAGTAAAATTTTTCTACATCATCAGTTTTCTACTATAAATTCATATCACTATTATAATAAGACAAATAATGAGAAGAACTTTAATTTTTAAAATTGTTCTTAAAAATTTAAGTCATTTTTTATAGAAAATTTTATGTAAGGCCACTAGGGTTGATTCACTCAGGTCAAAAACAAAATTTATTCAGTTCTTACTACATGTAAAGTGTTATCTGAAAAAGTCAGAATAAGAGATAGCTATTTTTATGAAACCCCTGGCTACATTTTTTCATCAGAAACATAAATGCTTTAACTTCTGAATAAAATTACTAAATTTAGTAATCTCACCTAATATCCTCCTCAAAGATTACCAATGAAATAATAAGAAAACCTGCCAGCAACAACGGGAATTGTAGTATGATATTGTTGTAGTTCTAGTTGTTCAGTCTTTCAGCTGTGCCCTACTCTATGTGACCTCATAGACTGCAGCACACCAGGCTTCCCTGTCCATCATTTCCCGGAGCTTGCTCAAACTCATGTCCGTTGACTTGGTGATGGCCATCCAATCATCTCGTCCTCTGTCATCCGCTTCTTATCCTGCCCTCAGTCTTTCCCAGCATCAGGGTCTTTTCTAATGATTTGGCTCTTCACATCAGGCAGCCAACGTAATGAAGCTTCCGCTTCACCATGAGTCCTTCTAATGAATACTCAGGACTGATTTCCTTTAGGATTAACTGGTTGGATCTCCTTTCAGTCCAAGGGACTTGCAAGAGTCTTCTCCAACACCACAGTTCAAAAGCATCAGTTCTTCAACGCTCAGCTTTCTTTATAGTCTCATTCTCACACCCATACATGACTACTGGAAAAACCATAGGTTTGACTAGATGGACTTTTATTGGCAAAGTGATGTCTCTGCTTTTTAATACACTGTCTGAGTTTGTCATCGTTTTTCTCCCAAAAGCAAGCATCTGTTAATTTCATAGCTACAGTCACCATCTGTAGTGATTTTGGAGCCCAAGAAAATAAAAGTTTGTCACTGTTTCCATTATTTTTTCATCTATTTGCCATGAAGCGATGGGATCAAATGCCTTGATCTTAGTTTTTGACTGTTGAGTTTTAAATCATTTTTTTCATTCTCCTCTTTTATCAAGAGGTTCTTTTATTCCTCTTCAGTTTCTGCCATAAGAGTGCTGTCATCTGCATATTATCTGAGGTTATTGATATTACTCCCAGAAATCGTGATTTCAGCTTGTTTCATCCAGTACAGCATTTAGCAATAAGTGATAATAAGTTAAATAAGCAGAGTGACAATATACTGCCTTGACATAATCCTTTCCCAATTTGGAACCAGTCTGTTGTTTATCTGGTTCTAACTGTTGCTTCTTTACTGTGTTTCTGTGTGTTTCTAGGAGGCAAGTAAGGTGGTCTGGTATTCTCATCACTTTAAGAATTTTCCATAGTTTGCTGTGACCCATACAGTCAAAGGCTTTAGTGTAATCAATGAAGCAGAAGTAGATGTTTCCCTGGAATTCTCTTGCTTTTTCTATGATCCAACAGATGTTGGGATGACACTTACATAAATAAAACTAGAAAGCAGCAACCTAGTATATCTCTTGGAATTAAAGGAGGACTTCTGGCATAATGCCACTCAACTGTAACCTTCCCAAAAGTGAGAAGTTCTGAAGGCAGCTCTGGGTTATGGTGCAATCAAGAAGCATATCAGTGGTATGCCTCCATATTGCTGCTAGAATGTGATACAGCAAAGTCTAAGGTTCCAAGTAATGAATACACCATGCAGAAGGCTGATATAATTTAGACCTAACTGCTGCAAAACTTTCCAGAAAAAAAAATATATGTCATTTTTGCAGTTTGTAACTAGTATGGCAGCAACGGCAAAGAAGGCATGTGATAGAGAGTAAGATCCAGGAGTAACGACTATATCAAACATACAGGAAAAGATACATCACGAAACCTCGACGATGCTCTATTCTCCAATACCGTCGGCTTGCTGGATCAAAAGGTAATGTAAGCTTGTACCTAACAGTTCTTCCAGGATTCACTGTTACTTGAACAGTTCTAATAACAATTTGGTTCTGTAACATGAGTGAAACTAAAGAGAAGTCATCCATATTGTTTTGTTTAAATTTTAAAACTAGTCCAGATGGCTCTTCACTTATATACATACAAACAGAAAAAAACTGAAAATAGAACATAATGAAAAATACAACATTTGATATGCAAATAAAATACATAGTTTTGAAAAATATGTGTTCTCTAAAACAGATGTAAGACATTAAAAAATATATGCTTGGCATTCTCAATAAAATTCAAAAAAAAATACAGAAAGTCAAGACTGAAATTTACACAAAACTTTTTTTTCAAAACATAGCCCTTTAAAAAGAAAAGGGAATTATCATTGCTAAAAATAAAACCAGGATTCAAAAGAAAAATGTTAAAGAGAAGCTTGAGCTAGTGACAGAACTTTACTATATGTGGGACTAGACAAGCAAGAGCTAGTGGGTTTGGGTTTTAAAACCCAGAGGACCAGGAGATATAAACTCTGGCATACTTAAAAGATAACCTGAACCATATTTATAATGCTTAAAGCCTTCAAGCGTAGCCTCTCTGTGTGTAAAAGGTACTAAAATACATCAAAGCCCAAAGAAGCAGAAAAGAACATTAAGTCCACTGGCATATTGTATAGAAGACAAAAGTCACTTATGAGAGCCTGTGCCAATCAGATGGGTTGGGTTGAAATTCACATTGCCTATATGGTAGAGAAACCTCAACATTAAACAACAGTATTAAAACCTGCTCTGTAAATAAAGAAAAGCCTCATGCATCTTGCAAAAGCAGAAGTAAATGGCCTCTTGAAATCATTTCTTCAACTCAGGTCACACAAGTATGTCAGGCCCTGCAGACCATGGAACCTCTTCACAAATACCACTGCTGCTTTTGTAGAGCAAAAGTAACCACATGCAATATACAGAAAATTGATAATAGCTATAATCCAGTAAAACTGTATTCATAAAAATAGGCAATCAACAGGTTTGGCCATCAGACCTTGGTTTGCAAATCTTTGATACAGAAAAAAAAATAATACTTACTGAATTAAAATGAAAAATTATAAGCCACATAAAGGAGAGTCAGGAAAAAGAGAGGGAGATAATAAAAATGAGAACTGACACCCTAAGAATTTGAGTAAAAGGACAGTTACAAGACAATAAAAGTATTCAAAACAAAAGCAAAAAAACTGAGAAAACCAAGTTTAAGGAAGTAAAGGTGGGTATTACTAGATTACAGTCTCATCAAAAAGAAAATATCAAACAAATGTAAAAATTATAAAAAATAACTAAGGAAGTGATAAAAATAGAACAGTAACTGAAATGAAGGACTTCCCTGATGGTCCAATGGTTAAGGCCCTGTACTTCCACTGAAGGGGGCACAGGTTCAATCCCTGGTTGGGGAACTAAGATCCTGCATGCCATGCAGTGTGGCTAAAAGAAACAAAAGTAAACAGAATCCTACAAATACTGGGGTGCAGGGAGGGGGGGAGCATTACAAAATCTGAAATGAAAATATACTACAGCGAGGATTCAACAGTAAATCTGAACTGTCAGAAGAATTAGAATATGTGAAGAGAGATCAATAGAAACCATGTCAGCTGAAGGACAGAGAAAACAAAATGAAGAAAAATGAACAAAGCCTCAGTTAATTGTGGGAAACCATGAAAAGCACCAATCTATATGCAATAGGAATGTTGGAGGGATATGAAAGAGATAAAGAAGGTTAAAATTTACTTGAAGAAATAATTCCTTAAAAGTCACCAAATTTGATAAAAATATTAATCTGCACATCCAATAAGCCTGAATATTCACTGGAAGGACTGATGCTGAAGCTGAAACTCCAATACTTTGGCCACCTGATGCGAAGAACTGACTTATTTGAAAAGACCCTGCTGCTGGGAAAGATTGAAGGTGGGAGAAGGGGATGACAGAGGATGAGATGGTTGGATGGCATCACCGACTCAATGGACATGAGTTTGAGTAAGCTCTGGGAGTTGATGATGGACAGGGAAGCCAGGCGTGCTGCAGTCCATGGGGTCACAGAGTCATACACAACTGAGCAACAGAACTGAACCAAGAAGCTTAATGAACTTTAACTACAATACATATGAAGAGATTGACAAATACATTATAATAAAAGTGATGAAAGGCAAAGACAAGTAGAAAATCTTGAAAGCAACAGAAGAAAATATTACTTCTCACTTACAAAAATCCCAATAACATTAATAATTAACTTTTAATCGAGAAAAATGGAGGTCAGTAGGCATTAGAATAATATGTTCAAAGTTCTCAAAAAAAAAAACACATGGTCAACCGAAAATTTTCTACCAACAAAACCACTTTTCAAAAATTAAAGTGGAATATTCACAGATAAACAAAAATTGAGAGAATTCACTGCCAGGAGATATACCTTACAAGAAATACTAAAGCAAGCTCTTTAAGGAGAAAGCATGTGATACCAGATAGCAATTTAACTCCACAAAATAAAACAAAGAGCACTAATATCGTAACTGTCATTTATAAAAAGAAGGTTAAAAACATATATTTTGTCTCCTTTCTTCTTTTACCTGATTTTTACAGGTTGCATTTTAAATGTTATAAGGGTATTATTGGGCCTATAAAACATAAAATGTAAAGTACTTCCCAATAACAGCACAGAGGAAGTGCATGGGAAAAACAATCTATATTGATCTAAGCATATAATGTGGTATTATTAGATGGTAACACAGATTCACAGGAACAAATGAAGAAAACTAGAAATGGTAAATACAAAGATTAATGAAAGCTAAAAGTAAATACTCATCCTCCTTTTTTTCCCTCAGATTCTTTAAAAGACATGAAATTATCTAAAGTGATAACTGTAAAATGTACTCTTGGTTTGCAGTATATATCGATGTAATATATATGATGATACCACAAAAGAGAGAAGAAAGAAATTAGACCTATAAAAGTAATATCATTTTATCTCATTGGAATTATGTTAGCATAAATGAAACATATTTTAATAAGTTAGGATATATTAAGAAAACCCTGGAGTGACCACTAAGAATATAGCTCATAAAATATAATGAAAAATTTATTAAAAATTAAAATGCAGTATTATAAAATATTTACTTACTGCAAAATAAATAAATAAATGAAAAGTGGAAGAACCGAATTCATCATATACAGGGGAAAAATAACATAAGTCCAATTACATCAAAAAGAAAAAGAAAGTGGAAAGTGAAGTCACTCAGTTGTGTCCGACTCTTTGTGACCCCGTGGACTGTAGCCTACCAAGCTCCTCTGTCCATGGGATTCTCCAGGCATGAATACTGGAGTGGGTTTCCATTTCCCTCTCCAGGGGATCTTCCCGACCCAGGGTTCGAACCCGGGTTTCCCGCATTGGAGGCAGACGCTTTAACCTCTGAGCCACCAGGAATTCCCAATTACATCAAAAATAAATTAAATGTGAATAGATCAAATAATTCAGTCAAAAGGCAGAAAAGACAGACTAGATGAAAGACAAAGAGTTAACTATGTATCCTTTATAGGAGACACATGTAAATATTTACATACAAACAGCAACCACAAGAAAGCTGGGATGGCTTTTAAAATGTTACCAGAGACAAAGAGGGACATTTTATAATGAAAAAGAGGACAATCTATCAATAAGATATAGAAATTGTAAACATACATGTATCTAACAACAGAGCCTTAAACTACATGGAGCAATCACTGACAGAAATTAAGATAGAAATAAAGAATTCAACAAAAATAGTTGGAGACTTCAATACTTCACTTTCAATAGTGAATAAAAGAACTAGACAGATGATCGGCAAGGGATTAGAAGACTTAGAAAATGCTATAAACCAATTGGACCAAATAGAAATAAATTTAAAAATCCATTTAACAACAGAATATACTTCATTCTCAATTACACATAAAAAAAAAATTCATCAGGTCTTAAATTTCAATAAATTTAAAAAAGACTGAAGTAATATAAAGTATGTTCTCTAACTACAACTGAATGAAATTAGAAATCCATGGAAAAACCACAAATTATGGAAATTAAGCTACATATTTCTAAGTAAGAAATGGATCAAAAAACAATCATAGGAAACTTAAAAATCACTTTCAAGTAAACTAAAATAAAGCATAACATACCAAAAACCTTACAAGATGCAGCCAAAAGACTGTTCAGAAAGAGATTTATATTGTAAAAGCCTTCATTCAAAAACAAAAAAGGTCTCATATCAACCTAACTTTGCACCTTAATATCAATAACTTCAGATATGCAGATGACACCACCCTATGGCAGAAAGTGAAGAGGAGCTAAAAAGCCTCTTGATGAAAGTGAAAGAGGAGAGTGAAAAAGTTGGCTTAAAGCTCAACGTTCAGAAAACAAAGATCATGGCATCTGGTCCCATCACTTCATGGGAAATAGACGGAAACAGTGGAAACAGTGTCAGACTTTATTTTGGGGGGTTCCAAAATCACTGCGGATGGTGACTGCAGCCAGGAAATTAAAAGATGCTTACTCCTTGGAAGAAAAGTTATGACCAACCTAGACAGGATATTCAAAAGCAAAGACATTACTTTGCCAAATAAGGTCCGTCCAGTCAGGGCTATGGTTTTTCCAGTGGTCATGTATGTATGGATGCGAGAGTTGGACTGTGAAGAAGGCTGAGCACCAAAGAATTGATGCTTTTGAACTGTGGTGTTGGAGAAGACTCTTGAGAGTCCCTTGGACTGCAAGGAAATCCAACCAGTCCGTTCTGAAGGAGAGCAACCCTGGGATTTCTTTGGAGGGAATGATGCTGAAGCTGAAGCTCCAGTACTTTGGCCACCTCATGTGAAGAGTTGACTCACTGGAAAAGACTCTGATGCTGGGAGGGATTGGGGCAGGAGAAGAAGGGACGACTGAGGATGAGATGGATGGATGGCATCACGGACTCGATGGACGTGAGTCTGGGTGAACTCCGAGAGATGGTGATGAACAGGGAGGCCTGGCGTGCTGAGATTCATGAGGTCACGAAGAGTCGGACATGACTGAGTGACTGAACTGAACTGAACATCTTATTTAATGGTGAAAGACTGAAAGCTCCAGCCCCATGCATCCTGCATCCTGCATTAAACATAGATTGGTGCTTCATTTCTTACAAGAAAGTATACATGTTTCAGTGCCATTCTCCCAAACCTGGGAGGTGGGAGGAGGCTTCGGCATTGGGAGATTGTGTTCACCTGTGGCTGTTTCATGTCAATGTATGGCAAAACAAATACAGTATTGTAATTAAAAAATAAATAAATTTTTAAAAAATAAATAGACACTTCTCTCAGAAAGCAAAAAAAAAAAAGACTGAAAGCTTTCCTTTTAAGGTCAGGACCAAGACAAAAGGGTCCTCACTTGTCACTTCTAACAGCAATGTACTGGAGATTCTGGACAGGGCAATTAGGCAAGAAAAAGAAAAGAAAAAGTAACCAGATTTAAAAAGATGAAAACTAACTTTGCTTGCACATGACATAATCTCACATACAGAAAACTAAGAAATCTATAAAAATTATTTCATCTACTAATGTCCTCAACAGTGTTACAGGTCATTTATAGAGAAATCAGTTTCATTGTATTGATATACATTTACAATGAAAAATTTGAAAATGAAGTTAAGAAAACCATAAAATATCATTGAAAAAGTTAGTGAAAAGGCATCTGTATTCATGAATTAGAAGACTTCATATTAGGATAGCAATTCATCCTAACTGATCTGCATATTTAATGCAAATTCCAAAACATTTCTTTTTATAGGAATAAACAGCAGGTCCTAAAATTCATACTGAGAAATAGAAGCCCAAGACTAGAGAAAAAAAGTGTTCATAACAACAGAGTTAAAGGTACTGACAGTTCCCAATTTCAAAACTTATTCTAATGTCTTAATAATCAAACCATGTGTCATTGTCATAAGGACAGACATGTAGATCATGAAACAGAATTAGATACAGAAATAATACCATACATCTATGGCCTATTGATATTCAACAAAGGTGTCAACAAGTTTCAATGGGGAAATAAGAGTCTTTTCAACAAATGGTACTGGGACAGCTTGATATTCACATACCGAAGGATGAATTTGGATCCACACTTCACAACATAAAGATTATCTAAAAATGATCAAAAACTTAAGAACTAAAATTATAAAAAATGTTAGAAGAAAATATAGATACAAATCTTCATTATTTTGGATTAGGCGACAGTTTCTTAGATATAACATCAAAAGCTTAAGTAACTAACAGAAAAAGATATTCTAGACACCATCAAAACGAAAAATTAAAAAAAACTGTGTCTCAAATGACACCATCAAGAAAGTGAAGACACAACCCACGGAATAGGGGAAAATATCTGAGAATTGTATGTCTTATAAGGATCTCATACTCAGAACATATAAATAACTCTTACAATTCTACAATTTAAAAAACAACTTCATTTTTTAAGTGGGCAAATGATTTAAACAAACGTTTCCCATAGAAAGAACATGAGTAGCCATTAAGCAAATGAAAAGAACATCATAAGTCATAAGGAAATATGAAACAAAACCACAATGAGCTACCACTTCACATCAAGTAGGAGGATAATAAAGAAAATGATGAATAACCAGTATTGGTGAAGAAAGTTATTAGATCCAATACATGCTGCTGGCTATAAGATAAAATGATGCAATAGCTCTGGAAAAAGTCTGGCAATTACTTAAAAGGTTAAATATACATGTACAATTTACCAAAAACATCAACTCTTAGATAAATACCAAAGAGAAAACACATTCACAACAAAAACTTACATACAAACATTCATAGCAGCAATATTCGTAACAGCAAAAGAGTGGAAATAACCTGAAGATCCATAAACTGATGAGGTATAAATATGTGGTATGCAAGTTAATATTGAAAGTGAAGTGAAAGTGTCAGACACTCAGTCGTATCCAACTGTTTGAGACCCCAGGAACTGTAGCCTACCAGGGTCCTCTGTTCAAGCAATTTGCCAGGAAAGACTACTGGAGTGGATTGCCATTTCCTTCTCCAGAATTTAATATTACTCAGTCATAAAAAGATGTAAAGGACTGATATACACCACAGTTTGGATAAACCTCAAAAATGTATGCTAAGTGAAAGAAGTCAGACACTAAAAGACATATTATATGACTGCGTTTAAATGAAATGTCCAGAATAGACATATACACAGAGAAAAGAAAGTAGATTAGTCATTTTCGGGTATTAGAGGGGAAAATGAATAGACAGTGACTGGGAAAGGGTATGGAATTTTGTTTGGGGGTAATTGAACTGCTCTGGAATTATATGATGGTGACAGTTGCACACCCACTAGCCATACTAAAATCCAAGGAATTGTACACTTTAAAATGAACAGTCTTTTGGACTCTGTGGGAGAGGGAGAGGGTGGGATGATTTGGGAGAATGGCACTGAAACATGTATAATATCATATAAGAAATGAATCACCAGTCAAGGTTCGATACAGGATGCTTTGGGCTGGTGCACTGGGATGACCCAGAGGGATGGTACAGGGAGGGAGGTTCTGGATGGGGAATACATGTACACCCATGGTAGATTCATGTTGATGTATGGCAAAACCAATACAATATTGTAAAGTAATCAGCCTCCAATTAAAATAAATAAATTTAAATTTAAAAAAATAAAATAAAATGAAAGATTGTATGTATGTGTTAGTAAACAAAACAACTAATTAGATGAAATGAGAAATAATTTACCTTAATTCTTGCCATCTCTGTATGTACACCATCGATAATATTACTTTATCCTTGCTCTCACTGAAAAAGTACAATTTTTTCCCACTTTCTGAACATGGATTGGCATCAAGACTTTTTCAGAACAGCAGAATGTAGAAGTGATGGTACAGAAATTTTGAGCTTAGGCCTCAAGAGGAAAATATACTCTGCTCTCTCTCAGAGTTCTATTTTAAAAATACCATGTAGAGCAGCCCAGTCTACACTTCTGGAGGATAACGGACCAAATACAGCAGAGAACAATCATTTGTAGCTGAGGACTCCGAGATCAACCATTCAGTTCAGACTACCAGATATGTGAGTGAAGAATTCTGAGACCACTCAAAATCAGTAAAGCGGCCAGACAATTTGAACCACAAGAGAAAAATCAGGATAGTCTGGCAGAACTGCCTAGCAGAATTCAGGAAAACAGATAATACAGAATCATGAATAAAACTGTTTTAATATAGAAATCCTGAAGTGTTATGTTAAATAATGATAATTAAAACAAAGTTCTAAGAGAAAATTGGGAAAATGTGAAGGAAGAATAAGCGAACTGAAATACTGATCAAGGAAGATACAAAGATGTAAAATACACACAAGACAGTAAGAAAAGACGGGGACATGGTGAAAAAGCCTAACATAAGTGAAGCAAAGCCTTCAAATAGGATAGATGCAATATCTGAAGAGATAATGGCAGAAAAGTTTACAAGCATGATGAGAAACATCTACAGAGCAAATAGACGTCATAATTTTAGAAAGGAAACTAATACTTAGGTATCCTAAAAGTACTGACATTAAAAACTAAGGAAAAACATGTATTTTAAAAAGTCAGAGGGAAGAAAAAGACATGCTGCTTTCAAAAGAGAAACAAAAGAAACTAATAAAGGATTCTTAAAAGTAAGTAGAAGCCGGAAGAATAAGAAATTAAATCTTCTAATTACTAGAAAAATACATCCATCAACACAGAATGCTATTACCTATAAAAATATCCTTCAAATATGGACACACAATAAAAAATTTTTCAGATGTATGAAAGCCAACTTATAGTCACAATTTAGAAACACACCATTTTGAAATGTTACATAAAATTCATCAAGCTAAAGAAATGTTACAGCAAAAAAAAAAAATTCAGATCAATAGGAAACAGCAAAGTTCACAGAAAATGGTCAATATATGGGTAAATAAAAAGATTTTTATTACTATGATTTCCTGATGAGAAAATTATCCTTATAAAGTAAAAAAAAAAGTATTATGTGGTTAATAACACATACAGGAATAAAATATATGGCAATAATTACACAAAGGACAGGAAAAGAGCAAATGGATTACACTTTTGTAATATTCTTACCTTATACATGGAGTAGTATAATATTGATTCAAGGTAGACTGTGATAAGATAAAGATGACTATTACAATCACTACAGCAGTCACTAAAAAAACACAAAAGAGGTATAGCTAAAAATCCAATAAAAGTGATAAAAGTGGACTTTAAAAACACTCAATTAATCTAAAAAGGCAAAAGGAAGAACAAACACAGAGAAAAATAAAGGAAATTTTAAAAACCAATACTCTGAGGGTAGAACTAAACTCAATAATACCAACATTATATTAAATCTAAATGGACTACACAATTTGATAAAAGACAGAGACTATCAGAATAGGTTTTAAAAACAAAAAAGCAAGTAGTGTATGCTATTTACAAGAAACTCATTGTAAATAAAGAAGATTTCCACTTCTTCCCATGAAGGATTAATCACTGTGAGAATTGACCTCTACTGTAAACCATAAGGAAACTAAACAAAATATATGAAATGACTACTTTCAAATATAATAGGCAGTTCAGGAATGGCATCCTTGAGGAAAAAGAAAACAAAATATGACTGCCTTGACTTGCTACCTGGAGGCAGAGTTGAGGCTACAGTTCAGGAAGGAACCCCAGACCCTCACACAGTTGAGGATAAAGATCAAAGTTCAGGGAGGCCATGGTTCCAGACTTCGTGAGGCAAATGTTAGAGAGCAGAGAGCTGCACTTAGCAATCTGCAAATGGGTGCCCTTGAATCATTGGTTGAATAATGAACATAATGTGAAATTCTGTAAAGTGGAAGAAGAACCATCAGAAAACAGTACATTAAAACAATGCCAAGAACTCATATAGGATTGGAAACAGCTTGTATTCCCACTAGTCAGAGTGAAGAGACTTCTTAATACAAAGGGCATCATACAGAGACCAGAGAAGGCACTGTCTTAGTAGTGGGGATAAATCAGCACTGAAGTTAGGGCTGCTACGTACAGGCCTTGACAAATCTTCAAAACAATCTTGAAGTAACATAACTTCATGGCAGAACAAAGTCCAACACACTAAAAGAAATAAAGCTGAATAACCTACCAAAAAAAAATCACAATGTCCAGAAAATACCATTAAAAATAATCATCCTGGAAATTCTGATCCATGACCAGTAAATACACACAAATACACACACACACACCAACAGAAACAGAGAAAATGGCATACCACTTGGGATGAGTAGAGAAGGATTTTTAAAACAGCTATTTAAAGTATGCTTCATATACTCAAGGATACAAAGTAAAATATGAAAATAAGGAGAGAAATGGAAAATATAAAAATGACTTAAATTCAATTTATAAAGATTAAACATATATACAAAATTAAAAATAAATGTAATAAGACAAGAATAGTCTTTCCAACAAATGATGCTGAGACACTCAGATAGTCATATACAAAAGAATTACAGTGGGTCCCTATCTCATCCTACAGACAGTTAACACAGATCAAAGACCTAAATGGAAGAGATAAAAAATGTAAGAGATAAAACTACACATCTAAAAAGAAAGTAGAGATGAAAATCTTTGGGATCTTTTATTACACATGATTTCACAGGCATGAAAGCAGCAGCACAAGAAATAAAAGAAAAAAAACACAGAAAAAACATCATGAAAATTTAAAACTTGTGCTTCAAGGACACTATCAAGAAAGTGAAAAGACAACCCACAGAATTGGAGAAGATACTTGCAAATCACTCCTTGGTAAGGGATGCATTATATTCAGAATATATAAAGAAGCTTTACAGTCCAATAACAAAAAGACAAATACCCCAATTAAACAATGGGCAAAGAATTTGACAGACATTTCTCAGAAGAAGAAATATTGGTAGCTAATAAACACATGAAAAGATGTTCAACATCATTAGTCACCAAATAACTGCAAATCAAAACCACAGTGAGATACCACTTCACATCCACAACGATGACTATAAATCGAAACAATATGAAATAAGCAATGTGTGCAAGGATGTAGAATAATTGCAACTCTCATGCCTTGCTGGCGGAAATGTAAAATAATATAGCAGCTTTCAGTCAGGTGGTTCTTCCAAAGGTTAAACACAGTTACCATTTGACCCAGATATCCCATTCCCAGTGTAATGAAAATATGTCCACACATAAACTTGTACATAGTATTCAAGAACCGTATTTTAAAAACCAAAAATCAGAAACACTCAAACGTCCACCAAATAGAGAATGAATAAATAAAACATGGCATATTCACTAATGGAATATTATTTGGTAATAAAGAGAAGTGAAGTACTGCTATAGGCCACAACATAGATAAACCTTGAAAATACCATGCCAGATGAAAGAAGCCAGTCAAAAAAACTACAACTAATTTATTAAGATGATCAGAATAGGCAATCCATAGCTGACAAGGGTAGGCAGGGTGAACAGGCAGTGACTGTTAGGAAGTACAAGATCTCTCTGGGAGACGATAAAATGTTTTTAAACTGATTGTAGTGATGGTTGCAAAAGTCTGTGAATATGCTAAAATCCACTGAGTTCTACACTGTAAATGGGTAAACTGTAGCAAGGTATGCTGGTTAGTCTTCTGCATCAGTGAACGCAGCTGGTAATACCTCAGTTATTTAATCAAACGCTAATGGCCTCGTCCTGGGTGTGGTAGCTCGTGTTCAGTCACTGTGTCTGACTCTCTGAGACCCCATGGACTGTAGCCTGCCAGCTTCTCTGTCCATGGAGTTTTTCAGGCAAGAATACTGGAGTGGGTTGCCATTTCCTACTCCAGGGGATCTTCCCAACCCAGGGATTGAACTTGCATCTCCTGCACCGGCAGGCAGATTCTGTACTACTGTGCCACCTGGGAAGCCCTGAGTGTGGTAGGCACCTGCACATATGATGGGACAGTCACTGACTGATGACTAGGTTACGTCACACAGCACAGCTGGCTTTGAGAAAGGGAGATCATCCTAAATGGACTCAGTCAGTTTATCCCTCAAAAGGCACTGCTCTTTAAGAAGGAGATGCAAGATGTGGGTATCTGCATTCCAACTGTGGAGACTCTACACTGTTCGTTCTGGAGATGGAAGAGGGATGAGGGTGAGAACGTGAGCACTCGCAAGAGCCCAGGTGGTCTCCTGGGCTCTTAGAAACAGTCACCTCAGTCCTACAACCACAAGGCACCAAATTGTACAAACATGTGAATGAGCTTGAAAGCAGATTCTTTCCAAGTGCTGGTCAAGTATGCTGAAAATGTCCTTCAATCTGGGTTAGTCTGATGTTTGCTCATGACTAAACTGGGTTACAGATTTGAGGGAAGAATATTACAAAGTGAAGTGTCCTTCTTACCACATAACATCGGGGGTACATGACATTAACATGACTCATCACTGGTGGTGTGAACCCTGATCACTTGTTCAAAGTGATGTCACCTTATGTTCTCTACTGTAAAGTTACAATACTTCCCTTCCACACACTTTTAATTAAAAGTGAGTCATCATGTCCAATTTACACGTGGGGGTAAAGAAATTAATCTCCACTTCCTAGAGAAAGAAGAAGAAAATGGCAACCCATCCAGTACTCTCTGGAAAACTCTATGGACTGAGAAGCCTGGTAGGCTATAGTCCATGGGGTCACAAAGAGTTGGACATGACTGAGCGACCTCAGCTCAGTTCAGTTCCTAGAGGAACAAGTGTCAAGGTATTTGTGGACATACGTGCAAACCACCAGAGCAGTTAATAAATACTTTTGAAGAAGATACTTAGAAGCTACGCAAATATCTTGTTTCTCTTCAGTTTCATCCACTAATTTGAACATTCTTAAGCAGATTCTTCTTACAGCATTTAACTACTGTGGGATTCTAACAGCAATTTTTTATTTCCTTCGTTCATTCTTTGTTTATATATTTGCCCACATCATGCAGCCTGCAGGATCTTAATTTCCCAACCAGGATCAAACCCAACCACTGGACTACCAGGGAAGACCTTCATTTTACATTTATTATTTGGAATTTTCTGTAAGAAATATTTATCCATTTTCACTTGTGTATTATTTATTCCATCATTAAATCAGTGAAGAATCATATATATGTGTTCTGTTCTTTGGGTTACAATCCAATACAGTCGTTGTTTTTTCGCCCAGATGTGACCCACTGAGAACTCTTTCAGGTTGACTATGCCCCTTTGACATGCTCCCATTCTCCTTTGTTTTGTTTTGAGCACTTTCTTACTTTCTGGCCTAGGCAATACTTCAGGCTAATCTTGTATTCTCCCTGCCTCAGCTGGAGTATCAGTCATTTCTCCAAACAGTCCTAGTTTGTTTCATTGGAAACAGTATTTTGAAACCAGAATGTGGGCACCGAAGATGCTCATTACTACTGGGGCACTGTGGCTTCTAGGCCTTCTTGAAGAACTAAACTAGAACATATATGTGTATATACATCACACATCTACATATATATAAATATTAACATAAACTTGAATTTATGCTTATACGTGAAACCAATACCACAAGGTTCTATTGTTTTGCTTAGGTTTTTTGCCCCCCGCCCCCCCCGCCTTTGTTTTCTTTCAGCTGTGCCACAGGGCATGGGGGAATCTGAGTTTCCTAAACAGGGATCAATCCTGTGCCTCCTGCAGTGGAACCATAGAGTCCAAACCACTGGAAGGCCAGGGAATTCCACGCAGAATTCTTTATAGTCTTTACTCTGCATATTTTTAACTTTTTTCTCTGACAGTGAGAAACCTGGCTCACATAAAACACAATTAATTTATATATTTGTCCCAACCTAGTAAACATATATTGTTAGAATTGTTAATCTGTACTATGTGAGAAACAAATTTACCAATCAGAATATAATGTTTTTATTTCGTTTCACAGTGTCCAAACAAAACACTATTTTCCAAGGTTACTTCGATCAGCTCATTTTTTGATGAAGTGACGGCATTCATGATACAGTTATATTTACTTGTCACAGTTTGCATCCTCTGACATGCTGGTTGATTGACTTTTTTTTTAATTTGCAGTCAGGAAAGTTTATTTTCTGTAGTATACAGCATGGCTTGACAAATGCATAGAGTCATTATCAACCACCAGAGTATTAAGAAGAACATTTTCATAACCCCAAAAGTTTCACTGTGAAGCCCTCTTGAAGGCAATCTCTGCCTTTACTACTTCTGGCAAATAACTCATCTCTTTTCCATCCCCATAGTACCACACGTGGCCTTTTGGTCTGGCTTCTTTCACTAGGCGAAATGTACTAAAGACTCAGCCATGCTGTTGTATGAACCAGTAGTTAGTCCCTCGCCTTAGTTTTCGTACTTTGCAAAGCTTATGAAGTGTCACATTTCCTCGGTCTACCTGGTTTCAGTGCAGCACACTGTCAATGCCTCCTCTAAGGCAAGTTCCACAGTATCTTCTGCCTTTTTGCCTCAGGATGTTTACTGGTATCAGGACAAGCTATTAATCAGACATGCTGGCACAGCACAGAAGTTCCACACCCTCAAAGGCGTCACTCAACTCTCAGTGGAGGAGAGTTAGTGGATCAATACCCCACTCTCCTAGTCCTTCAGTGGTTTAACCCTGAGGAGCATTCTACATATTTCTTCAAAGGTCCCAGTGGGTCTGAGTTCATATTTTCCAATACAGTGTCCAGCCTCATAATGCACATATTATTGGTTTTCCTCTTTTCTCTGAAACTCTCTATTGCTTCAATTATGCTTCCCACGTTCATCTTGTAAATAAACTCTCTCACTCAGTCCTTGTTTCTTCTGGAACATTCTTTCCCCAGACAGCCCCATGGTTCACTCTCTCATCTACTTGAGATGTTTAATAACCATTTCTCCTGTGAGAGATCATCTCTTACCACTCTATTTTAAACTGCAAGCCTTATCTCCTTTCCTTGATTTATTTAATAGGACTTATGACCCTCTAACTTATAACCACTCACACACTGTGTGTGTGTGATTAATTTCAATTAGAATACAATTAGGCTCAACTAAGAGTTTACCTGGTGGCTCAGCTAGTAAAGAATCTGCCTGCAATGCAAGAGACCTGGGTTTGATCCCTGTGTTGGAAGATCTCCTGGAGAAGGGAAAGGCTACCCACTCCAGTATTCTGATCTGAAGAATTCCATGGACTGTATAGTCCATGGGGTCTCAAAAAGTTGGACAGGACTGAGCGACTTTCACTTTCACTTTCGGCTCAATTAACGCAGTGGTTTTAGTCAACTTTTTAAACTCTTATGCTCCTAGAATATAAAACACTCTCTGCACATAGTAGGCACTCAATAGAAATACACTGAATAAATTAATTTTTCAAGAGGTTGACTTTATTCCATATAAGAACCAACTTCCTATTTTAAAAACTCTAAAAGCTTTACTGACCTTCAAAATTGAATGACACCAAACACCAAAGGTCAAATGACTCCATCAGGCATATTACACAAAATATTTCCATACTTAGCATGAAGCTTGACTGAATCCTCTGAGTTGCCTTTGAAGTCTAAGATATTATATTATAAACAAAAAAGACTATACTATAGTATAGAAATTTGGTATGGAACCAATATTATTCTTCCTCGTAATAGTTCACATGAAACCAAATCTGACAGTTATATATCATGCATCTGGTTAGCTTATTTAATGGTTCCAAACATAATATCACCTATACAACAAACATGGATATTGGAAAGAATTTTTTAATCCTTTATTTTCAGTAGCATTTTCATTATTTTTTTCTAAAATCTTTTTATAAGAAAGCAAAGTAATTCTTGGTGTCCTTGAGCAGAAATTAAAATTTCTTTCAGAATATTTTTATTACCTGGACACTGGATAAAGGACCACTCATAGTTCTTCTCTTTAGGACAAAGACTGGTATCAAGAAGCATCTCATTATTAAGCATTCCAACAAGCTTCATTGGTCCCGGGAAGACCCTTCAATGCAGTGTCCTCTTCCAGTATTACTAGGATCGTTGCACCAGCCACACCCAGGTTGTTCCAAACATTGGCCACAGGTCCTCAATCCAGAACAATTTTGGGCTGCATGGCAGGAACATTATTAACAAACATGTTATATGACTTTATATTCAAATGGAATTGCAAGCTAATGGAAAAATAAATATGATCTGGAAAAAGTAAAGGGTCATTTATGGCTAATGTAAACATTTTTTGTAATAATAAGAAGCAGCAATTACTTCAAGAGCAAATAAAGCATACATTATGAATAAAGAAGAGATGAACGGACTGGCATTGAGAAAAATGAAGTCAGCATTCACACACTTCTGAGAACTGTGCCAGTATTAGGACCTTTTGGGAACTGATGCAAGCACCCACAGACCACACTTAGCATCGTCTGTGATACAGAGCAGTGTGAGCTCTTCTTGTGCCCAGGAAGTGCCTCTAAGGAAAAACTCTGCATCTGCCTGTGAATGTCCACTCTAAGTCATGCTTACCCACTCCCTGAGATAGCTGACCCCAGCTGGACAATGCTCTCCTTAAGGGTCCAAGACACTAGCATATGCCCGATATGCAGTGTTTAAAAATAATCCCACTCAAAGAGCCAAACTGAACGGGGATATGGAAACTGGATACTCTCCCTCAGCAGGCAACCAGCAGGACAGTTTCCCTCTGGCTTCCAGGGCTGCAGATATTATCTCACTGAAGCTCAACCTTTTTTGTTTAACTGATATCTAGACTATGAGCCTCACCGTGAAGCCTTTCCCAAGGATGAGCATATTACCACCCGCCATCACATTCACAATAGTTGCTACGTGATGTTTTGAATTTTTACTTCAAAGTCATAATACCCTGTATCAGGCTGAGGTTTTTAAAATTAGTCTCACTGATTTTTTTATTTATTTATTTTTTGCTATAAAAGGCACATATTGTCTTGGGAATTGTTTATCCATAGAAGACAGCGCCTAAGCACGAAGTACCATGAATGGTCTTCTAGTCACATGCTAGAAGAACCTCAGAGGGAAGGAAAAAACAAGGCAGACTCTGGCCGTCTCAGTTTCATTTCTGTTGTGGTAATAACTTAACTGTTACTCAGCTGTTTAATATTACTGGAAAGAGGAATGCCCCTCAGAAAGCTGAAAATAAGAACAGCATAAGCTTCTCAGCAAACAAAACAGGAACTCAATACTGTAGACCATGCAGGGATAATAGAATATCGGATTAAAGAATTCATCAATTACAGTATGATTTGCTGTTGTGAATTTTTCAGTGCTGAGCATTTCAGGGACTAGATGTAAGAAAGTGAAGAATGAATGACTACCATCTCCCATATTTCCTTAATAATAAATTTAAAAGGAAGAGTATTCTTTGAGTCATTGAACACAAGTGATTAATGTTAACCCTGTAGATAAATAATTCAATGACATGAACATCTTTCTGAAAATTTTTTTCAGCCGTACACAGTGTTAAATGGCACTTCATTTAAAATATCCTTAGATAACTGAAAAATACTCCTCCTTAAACTTTCTACTGTGAAATATTTCTCCTTTATCTGTGATTGTAGCTAGCCCACAGTACCGTTGACTAGATTATTCTAATTATCTTCAAACCTATATTGGGTTGGTATGAAGCCAATGGGAAATAATGTTAAACATCAAATTAGGTGTGCTAGCTTAACATTCTAATTATTTACTGTCACATGATAAACTGAAGTAAATCTTTACTAGGTCTCATCCAGAATAAATCCAGACTTTATATGTATAGTCTATAGATATCTCTGAGGAAATAAAATTTATTTTAGGATTAACTTTTTAAGTAAAATAACCAAATTTCTTCTTTCAATATAAATTTATTTATTTTAATTGGAGGTTAATTACTTTACAATATTGTATTGGTTTTGCCATACATCAACATGAATCCACCACAGGTATACATGTGTTCCCCATCCTGAAGCCCCCCTCCCTCCTCCCTCCCCATCCCATCCCTCTGGGTCATCCCAGTGCACCAGCCCCAAGCATCCTGTATCATGCATCAAACCTGGACTGGGGATTCGTTTCATATATGATATTATACATGTTTCAATGCCATTCTCCCAAATCATCCCACCCTCTCCCTCTCCCACAGAGTCCAAAAGACTGTTCTATACATCTGTGTCTCTTTTGCTGTCTCACATACAGGGTTATCGTTACCATCTTTCTAAATTCCATATATATGTGTTAGTATACTGTACTGGTGTTTTTCTTTCTGGCTTACTTCACTCTGTATAACAGGCTCCAGTTTCATCCACCTCATTAGAATTGATTCAAATGTATTCTTTTTAATGGCTGAGTAATACCCCATTGTGTATATGTACTACAGCTTTCTTATCCATTCATCTGCTGATGGACATCAGAACCATAACGTACAGTATCCACCTGCAACTGGGGAGACCTGGGTTCAATCCCTGGGTTGGGAAGATCACCTGGAGAAGGGCATGGCAACTCACTCCAGTATTCTTATCGGGAGAATCCCCATGAACAGAGGAGCCTAGCAGGTCCAGTCCATGGGGTCACAAAGAGTTGGACATGACTGAGAGATTAAGCACAGCAAGCACATTCTCAAACACAGCCTATCTGCTCTGTTGCTTTTCAAACAGCTGGGTAAATCTTAGATTGAAGAATCCTACCTTTCTTGCATTGACTGAATGACAAACTAATAATGGTCTGTTTATTAGAATTTATGCTTTAAAAATGAGCTACAAAATGTCATATTTAGAGCAACATTCTACTCTCCTATATTTTTTTAGATGTGAAATTATTACAAAAGTTAATATTGGTTTAGTTCTTGCTCAACAGTGGAGAGCAATGTGCACACTGAAAAATTAGCAAAATAGTCATTCCTTGTAATGGTAACTAAAAAAGATCCTAATGATTTTTATTTTCTTACAGAAAACAATAATAAGGGAAAGTTTTTGTAGGCTATGCTATTTTGACTAAATTATGGCTAGAATGGAGACTATGTATGAGCTATAAATAATCAAAGCAATCATTTTTTACTTTATTTATTTTTGGCTTTTTGAAAAAAATGAAAAATTAACTTTTATAATATTCAATATGGTTTATGAGATGTATAAGAATTTGAAAAATCAATCTGTAACAAATTATATTACCAAATGATAACTGGAGACTTCTGGTTTCCAGTCCAGCATGGAAGGAGTTTAGAAGTCACCACTCCATCTTAACAAAAAGAAAAATCAGCCACAAACTGAAAAATCAACAACTCTTCTTAGACCCATCAGACAAGCGAGGTCACAGGGCAAACAACAGCATCCATAATTGGAGAGAGAGCAGAAGATTAGGAAATCATGACTTAGTGGCATGGAACATCTTTAGGACCCAGTGCTGGGGTAAGATAACTCGAACTGTTAACTACTGAATTGCTGGAATCTCAGTGTGGACAACTCTCTAAGACTTCATATTTCCAGGGGAACCCAGTTACGGGAGGAGCCCTGACATTTTTATAAGTGTGACCTTCAAGAACCCTAACAGGTCCTCACAGTTAATATTGAAGAAAAACCCCATTGTGTTTTTGGCAATGGGAGGGGAAAAGGAACTATTCTGAAATATACCAGAGCACTGTTCTTAATAAGTTTGGAGAAACTGTTTAAGAGACTAAATGCTGGGGTTTTATCAGAGCATAACTGAATCAGTTGAAGGGAAATAACCAGCTCTAGCCTGTTCTAGTCTTCCACGTGGAGAAAGAGAAATATACAACTCCAGCTCCCTCCAGCTATCCTGTACCACCTGAGAGAGGGAAAAAGAAAAAAAAACAAACAACAACAACAAAAACACAAAAACTGTGACATACTAGTGAAGTGAAGTTCACAGAACAGTACAGAGCACAGGCCCACCAAAAGACTGAGACCTAAGCACAGGACTGCAGAAGACTCCCCCTCCCCCAAACCCTGCTACTGCATTACTAAAAGCCTACTGACAACAGTTTCTTTTACCCATATTTTGTATCTGACTATCAAGAAAAAAACTACAAGGAATACCAAAAGGCAGAAAACAGGAAGAGACAGAGAAATAAGCATCAGACCAGACAGGGCAGGGATGCTGGAATTGTCAGATCAGGAATTTAGAACAATTATGATAAATATGCTGAAGGTGCAAAAAAACTATGCTAAAGGCTCTAACAGAACAAAGGAGACGGCATGCAAGAAGGGATGGGCAATATAAGCACAGCTACATAACTCTTAAAATATAAAAGATAAGAAAATCTAAATGACCTTGGGTCTGGTGATGATGTTTCAGTCTAACACCAAAAGCACAATTTATGAAAGAAAAAAATGATGAATCTGACTTTGCCAAATTTTAAATCTCTGCACTGCAAAAGACAATGTCAAAAGAATCTAAAGACAAGCCATAAAGTGGAAGAAAATATTTGCAAAAAGCACATCTGATAAAGGATTGGATTTCAAAATATATACAGAATATTCAAAATGATAATAAGAAAACAACCAACTCAATTTTTTAAAATAGACAAGGAAGTAGGGAGGGACAAGATGGATACATGAGATTAAGGGATACAGACTACACTGAAAAAAATAGATAAGTAATAAGACTATACTTATTCTTGTATAAGTATATACAAGAAATATAGTCAGCACAGGGAAATACAGTCATTATTTCATAAAAACTTTAAATGGAGCATAAACCACAAAAACACCGAATCACTATGCTGTACGCTTGAAATGAACATAATACAGTAATCAACAATACTTCAACAAAAAAAATTTTTCATACGCCGAAGACCTGAACAGACACCTCACCAAACAAGATATATACAGATGCCAAATATCAAAAGATGGTCCACATAATTTATGATTAAAGAACTGAGTACTAAAACAATAAGATATCATTATAAACCTAATGCAGCTTTTGTTGTTTTGTTGCTAAGTCATCCAGCTCTTTATGACCTCCTCTGTATTTCCATTCCCCTTATTAGTTTAGGCCCTCATGATTCCTCCTCTCTTCTACTGCTGATGGATATTTCAAATTACCTAAAATGGAATGTTGTCGTTTGTTGTTTAGCCACGAAGTCGAGACTGACTCTTGCAGTCTCATGGTCTGTACCCTGCCAGGCTCCTCTGTCCACGGGATTTCCCAGGCAAGAAAACTGGAGGGATTTCCTTCTCCAGGGAATCTTCCCAATCTAGCGATGAAACCTGCCTCTCCTGCATTCGCAGATGGGTTCTTTCCCACTGATCCACCAGGGAAACCCCTATAAACCTATTGGAATGGCCAAAGTCCAAAATACCGACACCTCCAAACGCTCACAAGTGTGTAAAATGTGAAGAAAGAGGAACTCTAGTTCATTACTGGTGGGATTACAAAACACAGCTACTTTGAGAGACAGTTTGGTGGTTTGTTCCTCATTTACAAAGAAAAATTTCCTTCAAGTTTCATTTACTAAGAAAAAACTTCAAATGATCACTGAAGACAACCTGCTAAAGCAATATAAAGCTTCGGCTCAGCCGCCCAGTCGCATCTGACTCTCTGTGACCCCACGAACTGCAGCGCGCCAGGCCTCCCTGTGCATCACCATCTCCCGGAGTTCACCCAAACTCAGGGCCATCGAGACGGTGATGCCATCCAGCCATCTCATCCTTGGTCGTCCCCTTCTCCTCCTGCCCCCAATCCCTCCCAGCAGCAGAGTCTTTTCCAATGAGTCAGCTCTTCCCATGAGGTGGCCAAAGTACTGGAGTTTCAGCTTTAGCACCATTCCTTCCAAAGAACACCCAGGACTGATCTCCTTTAGAATGGACTGGTTGGACCTCCCTGCAGTCCAAGGGACTCAAGAGTCTTCTCCAACCACAGTTCAAAAGCACCAATTCTTTGGCGCTCAGTCCAACTCTCACATCCATACATGATCACTGGAAAAACCAAAGCCTTGACTAGATGGACCTTTGTTGGCAAAGTAATATCTCTGCTTTTTAATATGCTATCTAAGTTGGTCATAACTTTCCTTCCAAGGAGTAAGCGTCTTTTAATTTCATGGCTGCAATCACCATCTGCAGTGATTTTGGAGCCCCCATAAATAAAGTCTGACACTGTTTCCACTGTTTCCCTGTCTATTTCCCATGAAGTGATGGGACCGGATGCCATGATCTTCGTTTTCTGAATGTTGAGCTTTAAGCCAACTTTTTCACTCTCCTCTTTCACTTTCATCAAGAGGCTTTTTAGTTTCTCTTGACGTTCTGCCATAAGGGTGGTGTCATCTGCATATCTGAGGTTACTGAGATTTTTCCTGGCAATCTTGATTCCAGCTTGTGTTTCTTCCAGCCCAGCGTTTCTCATGATGTACTCTGCATATAAGTTAAATAAGCAGGGTGACAATACACAGCCTTGACGTACTCCTTTTCCTATTTGGAACCAGTCTGTTGTTCCATGTCCAGTTCTAACTGTTGCTCCCTGACCTACATACAGGTTTCTCAAGAGGCAGGTCAGGTGGTCTAGTATTCCCATCTCTTTCAGAATTTTCCAGTTTATTGTGATTCACACAGTCAAAGGCTTTGGCATAGTTAAGAAAGCAGAAACAGATATTTTTCCACAACTCTCTTGCTTTTTCCATGATCCAGTGGATGTTGGTAATTTGATCTCTGGTTCCTCTGCCTTTTCTAAAACCAGCATAAACATCTGGAAGTTCATGGTTCACGTATTGCTGAAGCCTGGCTTGGAGAATTCTGAGCATTACTTTACTAGCGTGTGAGCTTAGACCATTTCTAATACTGTTCTATTTATAACTCTAAAAATGGTTGTGAAGACTTACTACTGTCAAAAGTTGGTGAATAACTAGAAACATATAGCACAAAAAGGTAATATAAATCCATTACACATAATTCATACTAAAAAATACAATGTTAAAGGCGAAGCATGACAAAACTAACGCTTAGCAGCTGACATTTTGAAATAGTTAACACGGCTGCTAAAAGCACTTGGATTTTGAGCAAGGATGTCATCTTCATTCCTAGTCTCTATTTTATTTTCTGACATTTCCTCACTGCTCAGTAAATGTTTGTTAGTTAAAAACATGGAAAGGAATTGAATGTAATAGAGAAGGAGTTTGTGTTCATAAGGAGTGGGTCACTGCCCGGTAAATGCTACTTCCAAGGAACACAAGGGCTCCTCGAGGCAAGGTAAAATGCCCCTCTTCCCCACAAGGATGCACAGGACGTGCAATTTTAAAAATTACAGAACAAAAACAACTGTGATTAGACATCCCCAGCTCAAATGAGCTATATATAGCCACAGGGAAGGCAAATGTGACCACAGACATTAACAATGAAGGAAAAGACCTATAGAAATGGAAAATCCAGCAGGCTAGACTAACCGCTCAAGGAGCAAACGGCAGAAGTAGAAAATAAGTCTCTACAACAATCAAAACAACAAAAGCAGCAAAACATCACAAATCAAGAGTGCCAAAGCAGGTCTCAAGAACTGATCCATGCATGCCTAGCTAGCAATCTCACCAACAGTAGTTATCATCATTTGGTTCATCTGTGGTCAAACTGAAGTTCTTATCTATATTAAAATAGTTAATCATTTTTAATTTACCTTTCAAAAATGTAGCTTCAGTCTTTACAATGGGATTACAAGGTTCTCAAAAATTCACTTTAAATAGATAAAAAGCTCCAGATTTTAGAAAACATAATAAAGGAAAAAATATTTGAACCTCATTTAACAAACAACAACATGGAAAGTACAAATGAATTTAAGACATACTAAACTTTTACAAGGATCAAAATGGCAGAATGGAACACACCTCCCCCACAAACAAAACAGAAATAGACCTACAAGTGGAACAATTTTCACAGAAAACCAACTAGAAACTGCGAAGAGGTCTCTTATTCAGCCAAAGCTGTAAGAAAAGATAAAAACACTAATTTGAAAAGATAAACGCATCCCAATGTTTATACCAACACTATTTACAATATCCAAGACATGGAAACAATCAATTCAAGTGCCCATCAACAGATGACTGGCTTAAAAGATGTTTTGTGCAAAAATAAACTCAGAATGGATTACAGACTTAAATGTAAGGCCAGGAACTATAAAGCCCTTAGAGGAAAACATAGGCAATACACTCTGTGACATAAATCACAGCAAGATCCTCTTTGACCCACTCCCTAGTACACTGGAAATAAAATCAAAAATAAACAAATGAGACCTAATTAAACACAAAAGCTTTTATACAGCAAAGGAAACAAACAAAATTAAAAGACAACTCTTAGAATAGGAGAAAACAATTGAAACTGACAAAAGATTAATCTCCAAAATATATAAGCAGCTCATATAGATCAGTATCAGAAAAACAAACTGCCCAATCAAAAAAGGGTAGAAGACCTAACTGACATTTCTCCAAAGATATACAGATGACCAATAAACATATGAAAAGATGCTCAACAACATTAATTATTAGAAAAATGCAAATCAAAACTACAATGAGGTATCACCTCATACCAGTCATTATAGTCATCATCAAAAAAAAATCTACAAACTACAAGTATTAGAGAGGATAAGGAGAAAAGGGAATCCTCCTATACTGTTGGTGGGAATGCAAACTAATGAAGCCATTATGGAGAACAGTGTGGAGATTTCTTTAAAAAGTAGGAATAAAATCTACCATGTGAAACAGCAGTCCCACTACTGGACATATACCCTGAGAAAGCCACAATCCCAAAAGACATATATCTTAGCGTTCACTGCAGCACTATTTACAATAGCCAGAACACTGAAGCAATGTCCATCTACAGATGACTGGATAAAGAAAATGTGGTACATATATACAGTGGAGTATTGATCAGCCATAAAAAGAATGAATTTGAATCAGTTCTAGTGAGGCGGATGAACCTAGAGTCTGTTATAGAGAGTGAAGTCAGAAAGAGAAAAACAAATATCATATATTAACACACATATGTAGAATCTAACAATATGGTATTGATGAACCTATTTGCCAGGAAAGAATGAAGACAGAGATGTAGAGAAGAGACTTGTGGACACAGAGGGGGAAGGAAAGAGTGGGGCATGTGGAGAAAACAGCATCAACGTGTATACATTACAATGTGTAAAACAGAGAGCTGTTGGAGAAGTTACCATATAACACAGGGAGCTCAGCCTGGTGCTCTGTGATGCTAGAGGGGTGGGATGGGGGAAGGGGAGAGAGACTCAAGGAGGAGGTATATATGCATGATCATGGCTAATGCACATTGCTGTACACAGAAGCCAACACAACACTGTAACACTTCCTCCAATTAAAAAATAAATTAAAAAAGATGTGTGTGTATAGAATGGAATATTACTTATCCACAAAAAGAATGAAATATTGCCATTTGCAGTAACATAATGGACATAGAGATAATCATAGTAAGTGAAGGAAGCTAGAGAAAGACAAATATTATATATCATGTATACAGAGAACCTTAAAATAATTAATCTATACACAAAACAGAAACAGAATCACAGATTTATAAAATGGACTATGATCACTGAAGAGCAAAGGGATGGTAAGAATGGGGGACTAAATTAAGAGTATGAGATTAACAGATAAAAACTACTATACATAAAATAGATAAGCAACAGGATTTAGTATATAGCACAGGAAACTATACTCAATTATCTTTTTAATAACCTATAATGGAATATGATCTGAAAAAGGAATATATATATACATATGTATATATGTGTGTATATATATATCTGAATCTGTATACTTTTCTATACACTTGAAACTAATACAATATTGTAAATAAACTATATTACAATAAAAAATGCAAAAACAAGAGCTGTTAAGATATACCCAGAAATTCCAACAACTGTTTTAAGATTTCCAATAAGAGTAAAGAGAAGAAAACAATCTATGACATTAAGGAATATTCGTAGCAAATGAAGAAAGAAAATATTCTTCAGAATAAAAAGCCAATGAGAATCCATTTTGAAATCCACATCAGTTACTGGAAACTGAATGAATGATAAATTGCAAAATTCTGAATGCCAGGGATAAACAGAAAAGCTCTTAAAGCTCTCCAAAAAAGGGGGAAAAAAGATGTCTTATAGAGGAAAGAATATTGACTGGCATGAAAATTCTAACCCACAACACCAAATGCTAGATATTCTAAAGAAGGAAATATTTAGAATTCTACACCCGGCTATTTTATCATTCAAGTGAATATGAAAAAATGCAAAGATTCAGAAGGTTTACTTCATGCTAAGTCACTTCAGTCATGTCTGAGTCTTTGCGAACCCATGGACTGCAGCCTGGCAGCCTCCTCTGTCCATGGGATTCTCCAGGCAAGAAAACTGAAGTGGGTAGCTGCGCCCTCCTCCAGGGGATCTTCTTGACCGAGGGATCAAACCTGTGTTTCTCACATCTAACCTGCATTGGCAGGAAGGCTCCTTACCACTAGCGCCACCCGGGAAGCCCAAAAGGCTTACTAACCAACAATTTAGTTGGAAAGAATTACTGAAGACTATTTTCCAGAAGACGAACAAATTGGAAGGAAAGAATGGAATATAAGGAAGATTTTTGAACAGAGAAGACAACTTAGACAACTCTAAATAATTTTTAGAAAGTTCTGAACATTTTAAGAGCTTGGAGACTTTCCAAGTACCTTTTCCCCTACCTTTTAGACTTCTTTTCATTGTGAAATATAACACACCTACAGAGAACTGCATAAAGAAAAACGTGAGATTAAGAAATTATTGTAAATGAATATTCTGTGCCTGCATTCAGTCTAGAAGCAGAACATTGCCTCCCTACCCTTTTCCTAATCAGCACCTCTAATCTTTACTAGCAACATCCACTAGCCAACATTTATAAAAACCTTACCCAACAGTTCTACCTTAAAATTTCATTCCTAAATGATACAGCATAGTTTTGCCTAACTTTATCTAAATGGGTCATACATATATAATCTTTTGTGCCAGGCATCTTTCACTAAACATTGATATTTTTGGAGAAACAAAAGCAGCAATTAAGGCAGGAAAGGCTGAGCAATGTCTCAACTCCCCACAAGTACCCGGGGCTGGTATTCAACTCTCTTGGGGAGCCGGTTCCTAGTTATAAGATGTTTTCTGTGACAGCAAGACCATTTTATGTCTGCAACAAACCCACTGCTACAGTCTTGATCAAGTATATTCCTGTTCTTTATCAAAATTCCTAAAAAAGGAGAGCAACAGGGAGCTCAATACACACATGCCCAGCCATCCCATCCCAGGAACACCTCTCTACTTGATACCAAGAGCCTGGGAGGATAAATGAACACAAGAGCTGCAGCCTGCAAGTTCTAGTCTACACAGTAGCAATTACCCCTTTGTCTCAACTCTTTAAGCAACAGTGGTGCCCAATATGGAACAAATATGGATTTGGCTAGGTCCCAAGGAGAAGAAAGGGCTTCCCAGGTGGCACTAACGGTAAAGAATCCACCTGCCAATGCAGGAAACACAAGAGACTCAGATTCAATCCCTGGGTCAGGAAGATCCCCTGGGGGAGAAAATGGCAACCCACTCCAGGATTCTTGCCTGGGAAATCCCATGGACAAAGGAGTCAGAGGACTATACCACGGGATCACAAAAGAGTTGGACATGACTTAGCAACTAACCAACTACCCAACATACCACCATTGTGATGATATCCTCATCAAAAAATGCTTAACTTGAATCTAGCCATAAGGAAACAATCAGGCAAATCCAAATTGGGAAACCTGCAAAGCAACTGGTGTAAATTCTTTTAAAAATCACACTTGAGAAAAAAAGAAGACACAGGAAGTGTGCTAGATTAAAGGATACTAAAGGAAGACAATGAAGCAATACATGATTCTTCTGAAGGAGCACTTTCATGAAGTATTCCACTGTGTTCAGTACACACACAGAGTTTAGGGGAACACAGACATGGCAAAATGTTAAAGGCTAAGAAAATTACTGCAATTCAAAATGACGGTATAATGTAAATCAGGGACTTGTAGCATGAAGAGGCTTTAAAACTAGTTTTTAATTGTAAATAGCAGTTGTGAACGGTAACTAGTATAGTGTTAATCGATCAGTCATGTCCAATGCTTTGCGGCCCCACAAACTGTAGCCCGTCAGGCTCCTCTGTCCATGGGATTCTCCAGGCAAGAATACTGGAGTGGATTGCCACTCCCTTCTCCGGAGGATCTTCCCGACCCAGGGACTGAACCTGAGTCTCCTGCACTGCAGGCAGATGCTCTACCTTCTGAGCTAAAAGGGAGGTCTAGCAACAGCATTTTTTGTCATTTTCTTAATTAAACTTCCTCAAACATTCAATGTCTCGGCCCATCACAGAAAGGGGATTTATGTTGCAGTTAAACAAAAAGTGACTCTAGAGAAACACTTACGAGAGCAGGTGGCAGTCTGCCACTCCAGACACTGCCCGTATGGGAAGGAGATTATGTAGGCGTTGGAGTCAACACACCGCTTGGTGCTGCTGCACCACATGCACTCCATGCCGTTGCTGGTGCAGTTGGAGCACGACGTCCTTAAGGAGCAGGGCTTTTTGCACGGCCGCGCGTTTTGATTTGGACTAACTGGAATAAATTAACAAATTTATTAATAACTTATTTATTAACTGCTTTTTTGACACAAGGATGTGAGTTTTGTTTGTTCTGTTGTGGTTTAGGGAAGGTTTCAATGAAGCCAAGTGTGGGATAAAAATTAGAGTCAAAATTATGAAAGGTAAAATGAGAATGAAGATGTCATGTCAATACTTTTTAAATTTATTATCTACTTTAAAATTTATAATATCCTGGAAATTTTTAATCCTTTACAAAGTACACAAAATTGTATAACTTAAATTTGTTTAATAGCAATGTAATACATGACTTAGGCTTTTGTGTCTATTGGCTAGATAATATGTATGCTTATCATTATTTACTTTTCAAGCTAGCCACACTTTTATTAATATAAACACTCCATACCTTATAAAAGCAATTAACAATACAATTTACTATAAAATATTAACATAAAATATAATCTTTATGACACCTATTTGGATTGCTATGTTTTAAATGCTAGTAAGGATGTGGAGAAATTATACCCTGTACACCACTTCTAGGAATGATAAAATGGTGATGCTTCTGTAGCCAACAGTATGGCAAGTCCTCAAAAATTAAACACAGAATTACCATATGATATAGCAATTCCACTTCTGGCTATATACACAAAGACATTGTATTGCAGTGAAATATACATAATGTCAAACTTAATTTTATCCATTTTTTTGGTTCAGTGGTTTTGAGATATGATGGAGATTTCTAAATCATTTCAGAGGCTGAAACAGTTATTTGTATACCCATCTTCACAGCATTGTTATTCACTATAGTCAATAGGTAGAAGCAACAAGTGTCCACCAATGTATGCAGAGGTAAAGAAAATGTGGAATATAAACACAATGGATAAATATCCAGGTTTAAAAAGGAATGACATTCTGACACATGCTACAAGATGGGGGAACTTTGAAAACATTATTCCGAAAGGAAATAAGCCAGTCACAAATGGACAAATACCTCATGATTCCATTTATATGAGATACTCAGCAGTGGGGTTGGGGAGCGGTGAATCGGGAGTTGTTGTGTAATGGATATGGAGATATAGTTTGGGAAGATGAAAAAGTTCTGGAGATGGATAGTGTTGATAGATTAACAACAGTGTGGATGTAGTTAATGACACTGAATGAGACACTTAAAAATGATTTAGAAATCTCAATCACATCTCAAAACCACCGAACCAAAAAAATGGATAAAATTAAGCTTGACATTATGTATATTTCACTGCAATACAAAACATAATATTTAAAAAGAGAAAAGAATTCAGCACTCCTTTCTCAGTTAACGAAACTCCATCTCAAAGGATGTAACAGGAATGTTTCTTTTCACTTGCCAACTGAAATAGAGCTATAGGATTAAAATGATTCTAAATTTGTTGTTAATCTTAACGATTAATCTTTCTTACAACAACTATTATTATAAAAGCAAAACACAGTAAAACATTAAGAACAGATTATTACTAGAACATCACTATTTTAACCAACAAATAAAGATTGTATAAAACAATACAATTCTATCATTTTTACAAGTTAATGCTGAGGTCACTAACAGTAAATGGGGAAAGTGGACAAAGACAAAATTTATACAGAAATCAGCATCATTAAAAGATGGTGACAGTTACTTCAGGCCTATGTAGGACCACTGGCTGCAAGAGGGATGTGGGAAGAAGAGCTGGAAATACAAATTACATCTTTAAAGAAACATTGGTTTACAGGGCTACTTACCAACAGGTTTTTCGCAGACAAGCCCATCTGCCATAGACGTGCAAGGATTCGCTTAAGCCTGCCACTGCGGCCCTTTCTAGAAACGCACAGAACCCAGAATCATTCGGTTCACCAGGAAGCCACTGCAGTGTTGTATTTGTAAATGGAGACATGTCTTCCCATCCCCAGTAGGAGATATTGATCTTGCGTAAGCCTACCCAAGGTGATACTTTCTGTAAACAACAGCAAAAGCAACATTCTTTAAAAAGCGAGATGTAAAAATCCTGTGTCACATTCCTTAGCAAACAGTTCATTATTTTTACAAATTACATTTTAAAATATATCTTAGTACCTTTCTAATAACATCTAATACCAAGGAAAATTAACAATCCTTGGACATCCTGGAAAATGATGCATAATAGAACACTATGTTTCAACCATACATTTAGCGACATGACTCAGGTCATTTATTTAGCTTTTGTGAACCTCAGCTTCCTGTTCTATAAAATGGAGGTATCTGATATACATACCTATCTTATGAAATGCATTCATGCATGCTAAGTCGCTTCAGTCGTGTCTGACTCTGTGCGACCCTATGGACAGCAGCCCACCAGGCTCGTCTGTCCACAGGATTCTCCAGCAAGAATACTGGAGTCGGTTGCTATTTCCTTCTCCACTTATGAGGATAGATCATTTTTAAAAACGACATATTGTATTGCTACTGTTGTTACTGATATTTCTGCTGCAGCTGCTATTACTACTGATACCATCAATCTAATGAGTTATGGAGTTAAGAATCTACAGCTCAAGTGCCATTATATGCACTGTGAGAAAACAGAAAACAAGACCATGCACAGGAATAAAGGCTGGGTGAAGACTTCACAATAGGTTCACACAGAGACAAAGAAGTGCCTCTCTTCCAGATCAGACCTCTACTAGTACTAGGACTTAAGTGCAGTTCTAGATAAACTTACTCATCTACTTTCATTATTAAAGAGATCAAGAAATAAACAATAAAGATCTTTGACCCTGTTGCCTAAAATTTGATTAACAGAGGTTGACAAATGCCACCAAAGTAAATATTCTCAACACTCTCAGCAATATTTCAAAAGCAGCTTAAAAACAAATTATATTCTGTATTTATATAGTTTAATCATTCCTAAATTATTTTAATCATTCTTAAATTTTAAAAGGCTATTCTAATGAGACTGACAAAATAATGATATATTCTTTTGCTAAGCTACTCTCCTTACAAATCTTTTTAGACTGCAAACATCTCTTTTTCTTGTCTTGTTTCTGCTTAGAGTTATATATCTCTTTTTGAGATTTTTTTCATTTTTGTAGCTTAACTGAAGTATAATTGATAAATGAAAATTGTACATATATAAGGTATATGGCATATTTGTTTGGTATATGTGTTTCACACCATAAATTATCACATCAAGGTAATTAACATTACCTATCACCTCATATAACATTGTGTGTGTGTGTGTGTGTGTGTGTGTGTGTGTGTGTGGTAAGAACATATAAGATCTATTCTCTTAACAAATTTCAAGTATACAATATAGCATTAACTACAGTCAACTGTCCCATACACTAGATCTCCAGAACTTATTGTCCTGCATAACTGGAACTTTGTATCCTCTGATCTACATCTAAAGATTTCTCCTATACCCAGCCTCTGGCAACCTTTATTCTACTATCTGCTTTTATGAGCTCAACCATTTTAGATTCCACATATAATGAGAACACCCAGTACTTGTCTAAGTCTAGCTTATTTTACATAGCATAAATGTGTCTCCAGGTCCATCCACGTTGTTAAAAACAGAAATTCCTGATTTTTTTAAGTCTGAATAAAATTATACATGTGTGTATATATGCTGCTGCTGCTGCTAAGTCACTTCAGTCGTGTACATAAATATTTATGTTTGTATATTTTCTTTATCCATCCATTTATCCATTCATGAACACTTAAGCTGTGTCCATAACTTGGCTATTTGGGATATCTCTTCAAGACAGTGATTTAATTTCCTTAGGATATAGAACTGGGCTTCCTGGTGGCTCAGATGGTACAGAATCCACCTGCAGGGAGGGAGACCTGGGTTCGATCTCTGGGTTGGGAAGATCTCCTGGAGAAGGGCATGGCAACCCACTCCAGTATTCTTACCTGGAGAATCCCCATGAACAGAGGAGCCTGGAGGGCTACAGTCCGTGGAGCCGCAGAGACTCGGACATGGTTGAGCCACTGAGCACAGCACAGGATATACAACTAGGTGCGGCACTGCTGGATCATATGATATTTTTAATTTGGTGGTGGGGGGACTCCATACTGCTTTCCAAATTGACTATACCAGTTGTATTCCCACCAACAGTATATAAGGATTCCTCTTCTCCACATTGTTGCCAATATTTGTTATCTCTTGTCTTTTGGACAATAGCCTAACAAATGTGAGATGATATCTCAATTGGTTTTGATTCACACTTCCCTGATGTTTAGTGATGTTGAACTTTTTATAATATACCTGATGGCCATTTGTATGTCTTCTTTGAAAAATATCTACTTATGTCCTTTGCCTGTTTTTTAACTGGGGGTGTGTGTGTGTGTGTGTGTGTGTGTGTGTGTGTATGTGTTGAGATGCTTGAGTGCCTTATATATTTTGGACAATAACTCTTTATTAGATACATGGTTTACAAGCATTTTCTCCCATTCCTCAGGTTGTCTCTTTATTCTGATGATTATTTCCTTTGCTATGCAGAAGCTTATTAGTTTGACACAATCTCATTTGCTCTTGTCTGTGCTTTTGGGCTCACATTCAAAAAAATCACTGCCCTGACCAATCTCAACAAGACTTTTCTGCATGTTTGCCTCTGGAAATTTTACAGTTTCAAGTCTTAAAGTTTAAGTCTTTATTTTGAATTGATTTTTGTATGTGGTATGAGAAAAAGAATCCACTTTCAGTCTTCTGTATAAGAATATCCAAAATCATTTATTGAAGAGACTGTCCTTTTCCCATCCTGTATTCTTGACACCTTTGGCAATCATCAATTGATCATAAATGCATGGATTTATTTAGGGCTATTATAATGTGTCTTGGTGAAGACCTTTTATGTTCAATCTGCTTGAGGTTCTTGGGGATTAATGGCTCTGGATGTTCATTTCCTCCTCCATATTAGGGAAGTTTCCTGTCATTATATCTTTAAATGAGCTTTTGAACTCCTATAAAGCATACACTGATTCCTTACGGTCTACAATAAGTTCCCTAGGCTTTCTTCACTTTTGTTTCATTCTCTTTTTTTGAACTCTAGGTAATTTCAAATGACTTGTACTTGAGCTTGCTGACTCTTTATTCTGCCTGATAAGAGTCTGCTATTGAAGTTCTATGTGGAATTATCTAGTTCAGTCATTGCGTTCTTCAGCTCCATTAATTACTCTTGGGTTTTTTTTTATGGTCTCTATGTCTTTGCTGAACCACTCAATTAACTCTTCTTTCATATACTGTTCTCCTAATATTGTTAGGCTGTTTATCTGTGTTTTCTTATAATTCACTGAGCTTCTTTCATTGGTTATTTTGAATTCTTTGTCAGGCAGTTTGTAGACCTCCCTTTCTTTTGAGTCAGTTGTTACTGTTTAGTTGCTAAGTCATGTCCAACTCTACAACCCCAGGAACTGTAGCCCTCCAGTCTCGTCATATGCATGGGACTTTCTAGGCAAGAACAGTGGAGTGGGTGGCCATTTCCTTCTCCAGGGGATTTTCTCAACCCAGGTGTCAAATCCATGTCTCCTGCATTGGCAAGCAGATTCCTTCCTGCTGAGCCACTAGAGAAGCACCTACCCATGTTTTACTTTGTTCTTTGGTAACATCACGTTTCCCTGATTTTTCATGATTCCTATAGCCTTGCATTGGTGTCTGCACATGTGAAGAAGTAATCACTTCTTCCAGTCTTTACAGATTGGCTTCAGTAGGGAAAGCCTTTCTCCAGTCAGCCTATCCAGGGATTCTGGCAGTCTGTGTGTTGGGGTCTGTGGCAAGCTTACTGCTGAGGTCCTCAAATGGGCTGCCCTTGAGGACAGCCTAGACCATGGGTAAGTGAAGAAGAAGTGAAGTGAAGTGAAGTTGCTCAGTCGTGTCCAACTCTGCGACCCCGTGGACTGTAGCCTACCAGGCTTCTCTGTCCATGGGATTCTCCAGGCAGGAATACAGGAGTGGGTTACCATTTCCTTCTCCAGGGGACCTTCCTGACTCAGGATTGAACCCAGGTCTCCTATATTGGAGGCAGACGCTTTAATCTCTGAGCCACCAGGGAAGCCCAGAAAGCAGGCCTAGAATTTGGATCCAGAGGACCTGGCTGGTGCTTGGGTTCAGAGGGACAAGCCTGGATCCTAGGTCCACTGGAGTGGATCTGGAGTTTAGGTCTGCATAGACAGACTCAGAACCAAGGGCTCCACCAGGGCAAGCCTGGAACCAGAGCCTGAGTGCAGGCCTGGATTCGAGGTCTGAAGGGGTCACTATGGCACAGGGGTCCACTGGAATAGGGCTGGTGGTGACTGAGTACAAAGTGGTGGGACTGGAATCTAGTCCACAGGGCCAAGGGAGGAAATTCAATCCACAGGGGTCAGTCTGGAGCCTGGATTGCGGAGCCACCCAGAAGCATGGATCCACAGGGCTTACCTGGCACTGAAGCAGGCCTTGAGCCTAAATCCACTCGGGCCAGTCTGGTGCTGGGGCAAGCTGGGCACCTGAGCCCACAAGTATGGTCCTAAGGCTGCAGTGGCTAGCCTGGTGCCAGGGCCACTGGGGCAAGCCTGGCCCTGAGTCTGTGAGATAGGTGTGATACCTGTGTCCATGGGGATGGGCCTGGTACCTGGGATCACAGGGGAGGGCCTGAAGCCTGAGTCCATTGGAATGAGCCTGACCCTTGGTTTGCAGAGGCCAGCCCAAGGGAGGACGTGGATCTTAGGTTTCCTAGAGCCCAGGAATATATGAGGGCTGGCCTGGACGATGGGTCTGTGGGCACCAGTCTGCAGCCTGAGGCCACAGGAGCCAATCTGGCACTGGGGTGTGCCTGGCGCCTGGGTTCACAGGGAAAATCCACACACTGGGGTTCATTAGAGCAGAGCTGAGGGGTAGGGACCACAGCAAAACAAGTGCTCATTTCATCCTCTTTCCCCTTTTCAGAGGGCATTTCTCACTAAGCTTCACTGCACTGTGGAGGTTTAGGGGAAGGACGATGTAGGTAATGTGGAACTGTCCTTTCTACCATTTTTAATCAGTCTTTTCTTATTTCAGTGTTCCCTCTGCCATCTCTGATGTTATAACCTCTCGCCTGGACTCCTGAGCTTCTGGAAAAGTATTTTGTGTATAGGTAATTTGTTAAATTAGTATTTCTGGGAGGGAATGAGTGCCAGAAATTTCCATTCTACCAAATTGCTAACATCATTCCAAAACATTCCCGCTTAAATACACATAATAATATATTTATGTTTGAAGTTATCAAGTTAATAATATTATAATGTGGTTTCAAAATTCCACATCATCTCTTTTTTATATTACCATGTGTCAGGATAGAGAAAAATATGTTCCTCCACCTGAGTCTTTGACAATACATAAGTAAGATATATTAATTCAGTATTGTCCCTGAGAGCTTCTAAAGAACTTGTAGACCTTGAAATTTTTTTTCTTTTTTTTTAATTTTATGTTTACTTTATTCTACATTACAATACTGTATTGGTTTTGCCATACATTGACATGAATCAGCCACAGATATACATGAGCTCCCAATCCCGAATATAGTTCTGGAAGTTTTGGCCACAGCAATCAGAGCAGAAAAAGAAATACAAGGAATCCAAATTGGAAAAGAAGAAATAAAACTCTCACTGTTTGTAGATGACATGATCCTCTACATAGAAAATCCTAAAGACTCCACCAGAAAACTACTAGAGCTAATCAATGAATATAGTAAAGTTGCAGGATATAAAATCAACACTCAGAAATCCCTTGCATTCTTATACACTAATAATGAGAAAGTAGAAAAAGAAGTTAAGGAAACAATTCCATTCATCATTGCAACAAAAAGAATAAAATACTTAGGAATATACCTACCTAAAGAAACTAAAGACCTATATATCGAAAACTATCACTGATGAAAGAAATCAAAGAGGACACTAATAGATGGAGAAATATACCATGTTCATGGATCGGAAGAGTCAATATAGTGAAAATGAGTATACTACCCAAAGCAATCTACAGATTCAATGCAATCCCTATCAAGCTACCAGCCATATTTTTCACAGAACTAGAATAAATAATTTCAAGATTTGTATGGAAATACAAAAAACCTCGAATAGCAAAAGCAATCTTGAGAAAGAAAATGGGAACTGGAGGAATCAACTTGCCTAACTTCAGGCTCTACTACAAAGCCACAGTCATTAAGATAGACCTTGAAATTTATACAGTGTACAAATAAAATGATTTTTATACATAAATACTCAACAAATATTTCTTAAATAAAATTAAAGTATTATTAACATTCATTAGGGGCTTTCCAAGTGGTTCAATGATAAAGAATCCACCTGCCAAGCAGGAGACACAAGTTCAGTCCCTGGGTCAGGAAGATCCCCTGGAGAAGGAAAGAGCAACCCACTCCATTATTCTTGCCTGGGAAATCACACGGACAGAGAAGCCTGGTGGGCTACAGTCTATAGGGTCGCAAGAGTCAGACACAACTTAGTGACTAAAGAACAACAAACATTCATTAGAACAGATCTCATATCACCCAGCAGAGTACTGTACATATCATAGGTAGACAATAAATTTGGCTAAACAAGACCAATAGAACAGAGAGAGTTATTTTCTAACATTCAGTTTTTGACACAGAGATAATAAACAATGTTTTCTAATTATAAAAACACACATGCTGCTTTGTCTTGTGACCAACATATATTTCATACATTATTCTCAATATATTTTGATAATAAAAAAGCTATAATATTTTTATAGTTCTTGATAATAACAGCAGGAATCAATCCAACATAGATATTTCAGATTAATAACTGTGCTTTACATTATAGCAACTCTGTCTGTATTTTCAAACTACCTATATAAAGATAAGTCGTTTAAAATGAAACATTTTTCTCTAAATCATCATGATAAGAATCTGCAGAAGAGAGGAGCAGGAAAATAAGCAGTTGATAAAACATTTAAAGCAACTATTACCCAGTAAATGAGCTGGACAGGCAGTTGAGAAACAAAAGATAAATTACTATATTATGAAAATTTACTGCAGCACTCCATAAATCACTGCAACATTTCATTAGCCATTGTCAATAAGTAAATGACCATTTGACCCAGGATATCTCTTTAAAGTGCATGAATTTGTCAATCTCCATTTATGATGGAAGGGTTATCTTAAGTTTATACAACTGCAATGACTCAGGGTATAATTCACTTTCTATAATGATATGTTTAATGCAATGTCACCTTGCAGAAAATTCCACCTTTGAAATTTTGCTGAACTTCATATTTCTAATGAAACAAAATATTTATTCACAGAGAAGGATAGTCCACAAACTACTGAATCTAAGTTCATCATATATTCAAATTAATTGTTGGTCTAATCTTTATGATTTATAAACATAAGCAAGAAAAAATAAGCAATTTAAGGAAAAAGTCTTGAAATACGAAGCTTCTAAAATAGTGCTTTTTGAGATTATAATGTAAAAACTAAGAATAACATACACAAAGGAAAAAGCAGTTGCGTTCTAATGCCAAACACTGTGCTTGTTTGTGCTTGTGCTCAATCGCTCAGTTGTGTCCGACTCCTCAACCCCATAAACTGTCGCCTGCCAAGCTCCTCCGCCCATGGGATTATCCCAGCAAGACACTATACTGCTTGCCACTTCCTTCTCCAGGGGAACTTTCTGATCCAGAGAGTGAATCCGCAGCTCCTTCACTGGCAGGCAGATTCTTTATCCCTGAGCCACCTGGGAAGCCCAAAGCTAAACACAAGTACTTTTCTAAAATTCAAAGAATGTGGATCTACCAAGAAGAAGTTCTTTGTAAGTTAACTATATTCAGTAGAACGAATGTCCAAATATTCACTACCCCTCAATTTTGTAATGAAAACAATGAAGCTCTCGCCACTACAAAAATGCAAATAGATCTTAAATTATGTTGTGTGCTCCAAATGACTAAAAACAAAACTACAAATACTACTTTGTTGCACTTTTCTAAAATATTTTTAAAAATCAGTAGATCTCTCCTAGATGATACCATGTGCATCTTATCCTCAACTATAAGGCTAGTAGCTCTCAAACAAGATAAACGGAGAGAAAAACAAAAACAGAGGTATTTCTCTGAATCCTTACAAATATCTTTATGTACTACAGCCAACTCCAAGTCTTGCAACAAGTAACTAGAGTACTACTCTAGGAAACTCCTTAAGTTCACATTACATATCAGATAGCTATCCTCTAACTGCATATATCATCCTGTGTGCATTATCATTGCAGTTATCACACTTTGGTATAATTGGGTTTGTCTTTCTCCTCCAAAAGCTCTTTGACAACGGTGATTGTTTTTAATCTCTATATTCTCAGCAAGCAATAGACTGCCAAGTACACTGAGGGTGCTCAATAGATACATACTAAATGAATGAAGATTAGCCCATCCTTTCCAGAAAAATAGCTTCAATTCACACAAAAATTGCTTAATAATACAAATTGAATTATTTTAGTTTTTATTTACCCTATTAATATCAACCATTTAATATATTTGTTTGACAACCAAGTATCATATTGTAATGTCCATGTAAAATTTTTGAATATTTATAAAAACTAAGGATACATTACTTTGCCGACAAAGGTCCAACTAGTCAAAGCTATGGTTTTTACAGTAGTCATGTATGGATGTGAGAGTTGGACCATAAAGAAAGCTGAGCAGCAAAGAATTGATGCTTTTGAACTGTGGTGTTGGAGAAGACTCTTGAGAGTCCCTTGGACTGCAAAGACATCCAACCAGTCCATCCTAAAGGAAATCAGTCCTGAATATTCATTGGAAGGATTGATGCTGAAGCTGAAACTCCCATACTTTGGCCACCTGATGCAAAGAACTGACTCCTTAGAAAAGACCCTGATGCTGGGAAAGACTGAAGGCGGGAGGAGAAGGGGATGACAGAGGATGAGATGGTTGGATGGCATCACTGACTCAGTGGACATGAGTCTGAGCAAGCTTTGGGAGTTGGTGATGGACAGGGAAGCCTGGCATGCTGCAGTCCATAGGATCACAAAGAGTCAGACACAATAGAGTGACTGAACTGCACTCAAGGATATAAATTATCAATTTCACTAATGAAAGGGAAGACTTTAGAGTCTGTACAGATATAAAATGTCATTAGAAATTAAATTATCCATATCAATACTCATGAGAAATACATATGCTAATACCACCACAAAAATTGTGGTAGGCAGTAACAGTGAATTGAATATTCATACAAACACTTCAAAAGGGTATGTGCTTAAGTCCCTCTAATTTGTTTAATATTTATACAAAACTGTTAAGTCACTTTTTAAAACTCAGACACTTATTCCCTTGTTATTAGCAGAAGGAAAATCCATAACATATATTCATATTCTTTAACATAAATCAGGAATGTTCTTAAGAGGAAAAAGATCCTAGTATAATTAATGGAGATGGGGGGGAAGGCTTTGTAAAATGGAAAAAATTAAAACATCATTTTGCGGTAAACATTTGTCTATAGACAATATCAATATTAACTCTTCATTGAATAAATTTAGTTACCAAAAAATTCATTATCTAATTAATGATTCCTGGAAAGAGTAGTAATAGCAATAGTGGAAACATACAAAAATAACAATCTTAAAAATACAAACAGAGGGAGAGGGTGGGATGATTTGGGAGAATGGCATTGAAACATGTATACTATCATGTAAGAAACAAAGCACCAGTCTATGTTCAATACAGGATACAGGATGCTTGGGGCTGGTGCACAGGATGATCCAGGGAGATGATATGGGATGGGAGGTGGGAGGGGGCTTCGGCATTGGGAGATCGTGTACACCTGTGGCTGATTCATGTCAATGTATGGCAAAACCAATACAGTATTGTAATGTAAAAAAAAATTTATTAAATCATGTACTTAAAAAAAAATAATAATCATAAGTAAACACTTAAATTTATATTCTTCACATACAACATCTCACTTATTTCTCACAATAAACATTAGTTCAGTTCAGTTGCTCAGTCGTGTCCAACTCTCTGTGACCCCATGAACTGCAGCACGCCAGCCCTTCCTGTCCATCATCAACTTCCAGAATTTACTCAAACTCATGTCCATTGAGCCAGTGATGCCAACCAAACATCTCATTCTCTGTTGTCCCCTTCTCCTCCTGCCTTCAATCGTTCCCAGCATCAGCGCCTTTTCCAATGAGTCAGTTCTTCACATAAGGTGGCCAGAGTATTGCAGTTTCAGCTTCAGCATCAGTCCTTCCAATGAGTATTCAGTTCAGTTCAGTTCAGTCACTCAGTCATGTCCGACTCTTTGCGACCCCATGAATTGCAGCACGCCAGGCCTCCCTGTCCATCACCATCTCCCAGAGTTCACTCAGACTCATGTTCATCGAGTCAGTGATGCCTTCCAGCAATCTCATCCTCTGTCGTCCCCTTCTCCTCCTGCCCCCAATCCCTCCCAGCATCAGAGTCTTTTCCAATGAGTCAACTCTTCGCATGAGGTGGCCAAAGTACTGGAGTTTCAGCTTTAGCATCATTCCTTCCAAAGAAATCCCATGGTTGGTCTCCTTTAGAATAGACTGGTTGGATCTCCTTGCAGTCCAAGGGACTCTCAAGAGTCTTCTCCAACACCACAGTTCAAAAGCATCAATTCTGACAGTAGCAAATACTATCCCAGGTTACAGACGAGGAACATAGGGCTGTGGAAGTTAACCTGCTACTAAGTTGTAGAGATAAGCAGTATTTCCAGATTGCCTGTTGTCCATCAGTTTGATACTTAATGCATCATTTGTCCGCAATGTTGTTTAAAAATCTTCTATATCAAAACGTATGTATCACTTAACTGTTTCAACGGCAGCAATTGGTAATAGATGTTCTGATAAGTTTTCAAACCAAAACCATCTCCACTGCACTGTACCAAAAGACTCCTTGCCCAAATAAAAGTCATGACCTAAGGTCAAAAAAAGTCATTGAAATCTAATACCAATATTTGAATTATTGTCATACCTTCATTAATGAAAGGTGATCAGTCATGTCTGATTCTTTGCGACTCCATGAACTATATACAACCCATGGAATTCTCCAGGCCAGAATACTGGAATGGGTAGCCTTTCCCTTCTCCAGGGGAATCTTCCCAAATCAGGGATCGAACCCAGGTCTCCCGCATTGCGGGCAGATTCTTTGCCAGCTGAGCCACCAGAGAAGCCCCAAAATACTGGAGTGGATAGCCTATCCCTTCTCCAGGGGATCCTCCTGACCCAGGAATCGAACTGGCCTCTTCTGCATTGCAGGTGGATTCTTTACCAGCTGAGCTATCAGGAAGCCCTATGTAGAAATCATGCCACTTTGTGCATTATTTAGCCCATGGTATCCATATGTGTGTGTACATTTAAACATTGGGCAAAATTGTACATACCTCAGATCTGAGGTATTTATTATTGTTTAGTTTTATCACTTAACTAATCTATACTGAGCTCTAATTTTACTTTTGATACAAAATACAAAAATCTATAATGATGCTATGACAATTTACATTAGCATATTTCAAATATATATTTAAACTAAATAAGTTATTTCAAAACTAGATTTAGTAAACTATTTCTATCTCTCCTACTTAAGCTATTCGTAAGTATTGACTATAGTTTTTCTTTTAATTGATGTATGTGAAGTGAAAGACACTCAGTCACGTCCAGCTCTTTTTGTGACTACTCCATGGACTATAGCCCACCAGGCTCCTCTGTCCATGGGATTCTCCAGGCAAGAATACTAGAGTGGGTAGCTATTCCCTTCTCCAGGAGATCTTCCTGTCCCAGGGATCGAACCTGGGTCTCTTGCACTGCAGGCAGATTCTTTACTATCTGAGCCTCCAGAAAAGCTCCATTAATTGGATGCATGGTTGACATATAATATTATTATTTCCAGAATTCAAAATAATGATTCAATATTTGTATACATTGTAGAAGTATAAGTCTAGTTAAGGTATGTCACCATACACAGTTTTTTGTGAAGATTTTTAAGATCTACTCTCAGCGCATTTCAAATATGTAATACAGTATTATTCACTGTAGTCATCACATTGTGTATTATGCCTCATAGCTTATTTATTTTATAATTGTAAGTCTGTACCTTTTGACTGCTTTAATCTGTTTTGCCCACCCTCCTCTGGGAAATATCAAATTGTTCTATCTGTGAGCTTAGTTTTTAAGTTTTTAGGATGTTTGTTTGTTTGTTTTAAATTCACCATATATGTGAGATCACAGAGTACTGAAATATTGCCATTTGCAAGAACATGGATAGATCTAATTTTTAAATAAGTCAGGATAAGAAAAATACTATATATTTTTATATGCAGAATCAAAAAGAAATCCAAGAACAACATATATCATACAAATATCAAATGATTATGTTGTACACCTAAAACAATATAGTATATAATATAATCTACTCAATTTTTCAAAAAATCTTCAAGACACTTCAAGTAAGTATCTGAACTAAGATATTTCAAAACTACATTTAGTAAATTATTTCCAAATCTCCAACTTAATCTGTTCTTAAGAGTTAATTATATTTTAAGATCCAAGAACAGAAAATAAGTACTATGGATTCCTATTAGGAGTTTATTGTAAAATGATATTTGATACCATTACCAGGCAAATAGTCCATTTCTATGGAAATATTTTTCATAAAACAGTTTTAAAGGAAATTAAAACTGCTTCCAAGTATTGTATGTTCCAAATCTTCCACATACTTTAATGATCTGTTTAAGTTCAGCTAACTATTTGTATATTATTTCAAGCATACTATACTAAGAGGATAATTCAAACTTTTAACCCTCAGAACATACACATAAACACACATACACACAAATACACCTATACAAATATAGCCAATATGCTGGTCTAGTGTTCTGATTATAAAAGGCATCCTAAGTTACAAGGATAATAATGCTTCAAACAAATTATTAAATTATACACACAAGTTTTAAAGTATATTTATTCATATGAGATGACTTCTTGCTAAGGTAATGCAGTGATTTACTGAGCAAAACATGAGATAAGCAATTTAGAAAATTACCAAACTACCAGATGCTGTGCTGTGCTCAGTCATGTCCAAATCTCTGCAACCCCATGGATTGTAACCTGCCAGGTTCCTCTGTCCATGGGATACTCAGGGAAGGAACATCAGAGTGGGCTGCCATTGCTTTCTCCAGGGGATCTTCCTGACCCAGGGATCGAACCCATGTCTCCTGCGTCTCCTGCATTGGCAGGTGGATTCTTTACCACTGCCACCTGGGGAGGGGCGTATCACCAAATACAAGGACGGAATGAGCCCCTGACTATTCACTATTGAAATGAGTTCTACTGTAACTTCCAAGGTTTATTACACATAATGTATTTAAAAACAAAAAGAAACACTCATTGCCAATAGCTATATGATTATAAGCATATTCCCATAATAAAAACAAGTATAGCTGTTACCTGTTGTGTATACTTCTGTATTTCATCCAGTACAAATTCTACTTCTTTTGAAGTTGTTAGTGAAGCAAGATTTCCACTAAGATTATAGCAGTAAAGTTTAGCATTGTCATAGTTTTCTCTACTGGAATTAATTCTAAGACAAGCATCCCCGACATGAATCCACCCTTCTCCACAAAGATGAGCTAGTAAAAAAAAAAAAAAAGTCTTATTTTTTGATTATCCAAACACATGCATATTTTTCAATTATTCCAGAATGCTAAATAAATACAACTTCTAGATTTGCTTATATAATTTTTATGATAAAATTCAAATATATCCTTATATTATACTAAACAAAATTTGACTAATACTTTGGTGAAGAATAAGAACAGAAGATCCTAATTTTTCTCTCTAATTATTAAACATAAAAGCTACGGCTCTGCAACATCAGTCAAAATCTGTTGACTGTTAGGTCTTCTGTGTAAATCTAGTGTATTGATATATGGTTTTGCAGCAAGTGAAATCACTACCACATTTATATGTCATAAGGTTCACTTTATACAAGATCACTTCAGTAGAAAAATAACCAGCACACAACAAAAGGAAAGTTATTTCCACAAGTGTAGGTAGCTATTAATAACTGTCCTCTCAGCTATGGAATTAGATTAACTAATCTCTTTAGCCCAGGTGTACTATTTTGATATAAGCTGGGTTCTTTGATTCTTTTATTATAATTATGGGGCGAGAAGTCTCATTTCATTTATGCTTTGTAAAGAAACTAGAAAGTTTGCTTTCAAATATTTATTTTTACACAACCTTTCAGGTCTTCTGAAAGTTTAAACATACTATTCAGTAACAGTGGTTTTTCCTTAGGCTCCAAATTGAACTTAAAACAGTGTTTGTTTTCTAAAACACAGACTTATAAATTCAATATAAAGTTATGCTCTAGGATACATTAACACTGAGGTGTTTTATTGACACACCAATCTATGAAGCTTGACTTGACTATCCGTTAGTTTCATATCACTAAATATTTCAGTGCCTCTTGCCCTTTCAGGTTGGATGCATCAGTTCGGTCTTTATGGAATTATTATAAAGCAGTTCTCAAACGTTTTGGTCTCAAGACCCCTTTAAACCCTTAAAAATTATTGAGAACGCCACAGATTTTTCCTTATACATTTTATATCTATGGAGCTTGACCATATTAAAAATTAAAATTAATCTTTAAAAAATATATATATTTATTCATTTAAAATTTTATTACAAACCTACTCTTCCAGTTTCTTGGATGTCTTGACCCTTAATGCTATTACTACACACCCAAGGAAGATGTAGTAGTATCTTCACATTTTCTCCTTGAGAAAGTAAAGCTGATGGTTTAAATTAGGCCCTTGGCATCAAAAATTGAGATGGGTTGATAAATGAATATGAGATGGATAGGCAGAGAAATCAGAGATAGAGCAGAGTAAAATGTGCATTGCAGAATCTAGGGTGTGGGTAGTGAGTGTCCTCACTACAACTCTATTTTTCATTAAAAAATCATTAAAAAAGTTTGAAATTTTTCATTAAAAAATGTTAGGGAAATACATAACAACTTAAAATAAATAGCCTATTTAATTTCCCTTAATTACAGTCTCCAAAAAAGAAGAGTTAAGAGTGTAGCTTTGTTCTATATTTTTGCAAATCCCTTTAATGTTGGTTTAATATAACATTCAATCTATTAGAATCATACACTACGTAGCCTTTGGAAAACTATTAATACAGAGTAAACCTACAATAGAATGAGAATTACAAAAGCACACAACATCTTAGTATCACAGGGCCCTTTGCTTCTTGAATAACTACTGTCTGGTAATGAGAATAACACATAGTGCTTGGAACACAGTAAGCACTCGATACACCAGATTCATTTAGTAAGACTACAAACGCCTCTGTTTTCATTTTCAGGCTACACATACAGCAATCTTCCTTGTCTTCTGAAATCTAAACTACCAGATCACTTCAAGGAAACAGTACAGGAGTTTTTGTTAAATTTCAGCTTTTTCTTTCCTTACTGAATCAAGGAAGGATTTACATTAGTTTTGGTTATCTTTTGTTTTATAAAATCAAAAGTGCTTGGTTCATGAATCATACAAATGCGAACAACGCATGGGCCTTTGGGGGCGAAACTGAATCAGAGCACTAAACCAAATGCTGTGATGTCTCAAGTTTCTGTAGCTTTGAGCACCACCTCAACTTTAGGATAGCAGCTAATTTTTAAAATAGGTTAAGCTTGATAAATTCAAATCGCCAAGTTTTACATGAGATAAGTGGAAAAAGTGCAATTCACAAGTTTCCATGGAAAAGGCAATTACTACAGCCTACGTTCTCCATTTAGAGCATTCACTTCCTCGAGACAAGCTGAACAGAAACCAAACGACATATAATGCCAAGCTGGCTCTTAGTAAATATGAATCCAGAACAAAGGGAGTTAGTATATAATAAAATAGCTTACTGTATGTATTATCCTACAAAGTAATAACCTGGTCAAGTACAACCCTTAGGCCAAATCAAAATATTTTCCCAGGCAAGAGTAGATGGGTATTATGAAATATAACTTCACTATTATTTTCCCAAATTTCCACTGGTAATCAAATTCTCTTCTTATTGAATACTGTTCCTTTACATATATATTCCTTCAGTCAACTCTTATTCTAGTCCAGGATTTACTCTGTCTTTTTAAAGAAACTTTGTAAGTATTTTTATTGATCTATATGTAGCTTTTAGACTTTAACACTTAGAAATTATTACTTTCAAGTTTAGTGTCATCTCACTGTTGCTTCTCAAATCTTGCCTACTGCATTAATATCCTCTACATTACTCAAAATGAACACACATGCATACATCACTATTTAAAAGCTTAAAAGCTTAGTACATAAACAAAATTCCAAAATCTCAGTGGTACTTTTAAAGGCAATCTAATTTTTATTTTATTACATGAACTTATAAGAAAGCCCTAAATCCTATGATGGGATTTTCCAACACTTTCAAGAATTACATAGGTTCAGATATTTTTCAATGAAAAATGAAAAAAAAATCATGAGATAGACACAGACAAAAAACTGAACAGAGATAAACACCCAGTCACTAGTCCCTCTGCCATTTACAAGTCATGTACTTTTTAAGCAGGTCATGTAACCAGTCTCAGCTTATCTGTATAACCAGAAGATGGAACTGGTTAAATATCTATACAAGTTTTTGATTTTCTGATTTTCTCTTTCATATTCAAAAGAAAGAATACTTAGGGGTCTACTAAGAAGAATGCTAATTGTAAAAATAAATTGAAATTTCTTTTTCAAATGAGTTTTGTTCTGATTTATAGAACTTAAGCATCTCATTGAATCATACAATAATTATTATAAATGTTACCATTTCTAATTAAAAAAAAACAGTAAAAAACTGCTCCTGGAATTTAAAAATAAAGGGCACTTAAATCCAATATGCCAAAATGTTAACATTGTTAAATCTGGATATTACTCTGAGTGCTTACTATTTTCTATGTTTTTAAGATATAATTTTTTAATTGAAAAGTATTCTGATCAAGTCAACAGTAATAAACAGAAGATACCTTGAAAGTCTTAATTGGAAACAAATGTATAAATCTTTCTTGTAGGAACACTACTATCTTTACTCCAATACTATTGTTTATTTGCTACTGATTTAATTTTAGAAAATGGGATATTCTTACTACACGTTCTTTACAAAAATAGCATTCACCAAATGTAAATCTTTACCTGGTAGAGCCTGGCACTCTTGCTGTCGCTGGATCCCACTGGCAATTCAAGTTTAGTGAACAGCTTTTACAGCTAGTAAGTTTGTTGCAAATCTGCTCATTTCTCACATGGCATTTGGTATAGTTTTTCACAGACTATAAAGTTAAAAGATAAAGCATGTTACCTTTCGCCTTTGTACAGTAATGACTCATGAAGTTTAGTGTACATATAAATTACCTGGTGAACTTTACAACACAGACTGCTAACACCAAATCCAGTTATATTGACTCAAAATTTCTTATTCATTTATTTATTTAAGCAACGTTCTTAGAATTAGAATGTATGCTTACTGAAAAAACAAGCAAATTACACAATCTGAAACAGAAATCAAGTAATGAAAATGTCTTCTATTGAATCTGATAACAGGTTTCCAATTCAATAAATAAAGCTGATGAACAAAGTCATTTCCTTCAATGATCACATCAAAGAATTCTAGTCATAATAAAACTATCATGCAGACTCCTGGGAATGAAGTGGAAGTAATGAGTAGCAAAAGTTAAAGAGATGCTTTATCAAAATCCAATACAATCTAAAATGATAAATTATTTTCTCAACAACTCAAACTAAGGTTACTTCCACATACATTAAATAATGGTTTTGGTTACTTCTACAGACATTAAATAATGTTTTAGGTTAACTGATGTTTCTCCTGTGTGTATCTATGACATTTCCTCAATAAAGGTTGAAAAGAACCCGCAGACGTTACATTTTGATCAGTCCTATTACACAACTACTCATATTTCAACTAATTTCAGGTCTAAGAGGTTGAAGGTTAAAGGTCAATAAAACAAAAGCAACATAGGAACTTTGGTGTGAGTTCCCTAAGTATATCAAGGTTTGATATTTCACATGATATTATCAATAACTGTGATTTAAAAAAATCAGATTCTTTGGGCTCAGCTCTTATTGTGACTCACTTTTGAGGAAAAAAATAAAATACCACAAAGGAAAAAAGCACATGCTGCATCGTAAGCTCCCTGTCCTTTCCATAGGTTGACACTCTTACCTTAGGCTTTCTCATGTTAGAGTGATAAATATTTCTTTTCAACCAAAAAACTTGACAATTAAAATTTACTTATAATTTCCCATATATAAAAATGGTTGAAGAAATTTTTATCTTATTCTTCCTTTAAAAAATCACATGCCGGGAGCCAGCATGAGGAATCCTACCCGTGGCAAAGGTCATGAGGACGGAAGCCAGAGATACACAAAGGCATGATCTGGCTTCAGGGGTTCCCCCTGGGTTTTCCTGAACATCTACCCCCAAAACCAGAGGGTGCCTGCCTTATTGTACTGTGCTTTCCACTCTTCTGCCTCTAAAAGGAATTAACTTAGGGCAATAGTTAACAGTCTCCTGCATATAAAAAGAATGTCCCGGCTTAAACCCCCTCTGATAGCTTTCTAACTTACCTGACTGGTCTGCCGGACCTTTTACAACTTGTGATTGTTTACAGCCCCCCAACCTCGAGAGGCATGAAGCTTACTGCATCTTAAAGATACAGAGCCTTTTCTAAAGAGCTAAAAATTATACTGGTGAAGGGTTTCACTGTTGAGTCAATGACTGCTGCCAGGCCTCCATATTCTTTATCTTTTAGGCACCTGAAGGATATTAATCAATGTAATTGAGATATAGAAAAAGGAATATAGTAGTTTTGATGTTAGCAACGCTAGACTTTTGAGTTAATTACTTTTCTTTTTGTTATAAATAACTGTACTTCTTTGTTATAAATTGTTGTATCCTTGCTATGTAAGAATGTAACTTTATTTAGTGCTTTCTGAGAGTGGCACCAGACGTTGGGAAGAACAACACTATTAAGGCAAATAAGTCTTCTGGTTGACAAACCCTTATCAGAAAAGGGCCGTAAAATGTTAATTGGCCTTCTGGTCAGAAGATGATGTAAATCACCAAGACTTGTGTATACAACTAGGTATGCAGAGAGAAAGCCTGGTCTCGATAAGAGTCAGGGCTGCTGACATTGCATAATTTTGTATTATCCATTGATCTCTATGTAAAATCAAAAGTACATAAGGCCTTTCCAGACAATAGAGGATGGACCAGTCATTGGAAAGACTGGTTCCCCTGTGTCTTTTCTTACTCTGTTTTCTGGTTGAATTCCTATCTGGGGCGTAGAGGCTCGCCATGTCTACTTACTTGCCCTGGCTTTTAAGACCCAAGCGAGAGGGAGCCTAAGGTGGGGCATACTCCGCTAATCAAGTATGCGCCAGTGGCCTAACATAGACGGTGCAAGTTCTTTGGAACTTTATTAGTTCTTCATGTAAACCAAGTTATTCAGCCTCTTTTCTCCAGTAAATTTTCCTACTATACTATTTCTTCCTAATCTCTCTTTATATTTCTAAATAAATAAGTTTTTCCTCACCACACCATCCCCGCTTCGAATTACCCTGGATCCACCAGGGCTGGACCCCAGCAATCACATAAGATACATTTTTTAAAGCCCAAATTGTACTAAGCCTTATTCAACCTCCATTTTCCTTCAGTTCAGTTCACTTCAGTCACTCAGTTGTGTCTGACACTTTGTGACCCCATGAATCACAGCATGCCAGGCCTCCCTGTCCATCACCAACTCCCAGAGTTAACTCAGACTCACATCCATCGAGTCAGTGATGCCATCCAGCCATCTCATCCTCTGTCGTCCCCTTCTCCTCCTGCCCCCAGTCCCTCCCAGCATGAGTCTTTTCCAGTGAGTCAACTCTTCACATGATGTGGCCAAAGTACTGGAGTTTCAGCTTTAGCATCATTCCTTCCAAAGAAATCCTGGGCTTGATCTCCTTCAGAATGGACTGGTTGCATCTCCTTGCAGTCCAGGGGACTCTCAAGAGTCTTCTCCAACACCACAGTTCAAAAGCATCAATTCTACGGCACTCAGTCCTCTTCACAGTCCAACTCTCACATTCATACATGACCACAGAAAAAACCATAGCCCCTTGACTAGATGGACCTTAGTTGGCAAAGTAATGTCTCTGCTTTTGAATATGCTATCTAGGTTGGTCATAACTTTTCTTCCAAGGAGTAAGCGTCTTTGAATTTCATGGCTGCAGTCACCATCTGCAGTGATTCTGGAGCCCCCAAAATAAAGTCTGACATTGTTTCCACTGTTTCCCCTTCTATTTCCCATGAAGTGATGGGACCAGATGCCATGATCTTCGTTTTCTGAATGTTGAGCTTTAAGCCAACTTTTTCACTCTCCACTTTCACTTTCATCAAGAACATGCAAATTTTCTTAATGTTATTTTTCTGATTCAAAGCTCTTTTTTTCTCATATAGTATATAAATCTTAGTATTATTCTATAGGATTACTATACTTCCAAACATTTGTCACATAACTGAAAATAAATCAATTTACTTGAATCATCTGATAAATAAAATAGCCTATAAGAAAGACAAGAGAATAGCTAAACAACATATTATAATAAGAGCAAGAATGAAAACAATGCCAATCTTTAGAACAACAATGGTAGAGTCACCATCGAAATAACTGTACTGCTCTTCATAAGAACACATATACTCATTTATTGATACTGAGCCAGTACAATAGATGAAACTGTATTTCCATCACACACAGGGTCAATTTATTCAATGATAGAAAAAAGCTGACTGCTACTCTGAAACATGGCTGGCATTTTTTGGCTGAATGAACCAGAGGCACATTCATAAACAGACTATGAAGAATAACCAGTACTCTACTCATCTTCACCCTAATATATCTAGATGTAAATTTAAAATGAAAACCTGCAAGAAGAATAGTTATTTGGGCTATTAGCGCACAAAATATGCAACTTCCAGTAAAAATGACTAAATAATGAAACAGAGTATCAATGGATATCATTTATGCTAAAATCTCATAGACCCTTCTGTATCTATTAGCATTTGGTTTATTTTAATCACCAGACATTCTGATAAAACTGTCCAAAAGACACATTACATCAAAGTCTAAATTATAAGAAACTTCCATCTGTTCACTTGTACTATCTCACCCAGTGCTTTCCTTTTTAACACATTATCAACACTAAACTCTAAAGGAAAAGGCCACTTTATAAAATGAATACTTTAATTTGCATAATGCAATTTTTGAGACGTGTACATATAGTGTAAATGTCTAAATACAAATTAACTCAGAGTTATCAAACAAAGTTTTAAATAAAATCTGCTTGCAATTCTTATCTAATGACATTCTCCATTTTAGTCCCTTATTCCCATGTTTTATTTTACATTGCTATCACGTCCGCATTATTCACTAATGTAAGTCCCATTAGATAAATATTATGCAAACATAAAAGTAATTCAAACATTCAAAGTGAGTCATGTTCTATTAACATTCAAACTCAAATAAAATTGAAGTACCTATTATTATTAAAGCAACATATCACTGCAAAGTATACACCAACACAGTAAGTATAAAAACAAAAGGGTTCAATCTGATGAGGCAATAATTCAAAGCTTCCCTTCATTTTAAGTTTTTAATATTATTTTAGAAGAGACTCATAAAGCTTTAATTATTTCAAAATATGCTTGGTTACTGGAGAAAAATTTTAGGTAACATAATAAAACTTTTACTTTAGTTTTCAAACTCCTTTTTCTTTGCCTTTTACTTCTGCCGGGTATCTTGAAAAACAAGTGGATACTTTTCTCGCTAATAAAAATTCAAAAAGAAAAAAATATGTATTTAGTTTGAAATCTGTATGGGAACTTTTAGTTATTTAAGCTACACTCCAATAAGAGAATCTCTAATCCTACTGAATACAATCCTTAATCATTTTTAAAAATGTTCCTTCAATTTGGAACATTTTGATGCTATCCATTAAAAGGTTAGTTTTTACTCCTCTTGACCTATTTTAATCTATCAGCATTAATTTTATTATATTTTTAATAGTCTACCTAAAATAGGCTCTTGACCTCGTCACTGGTGAAACTTTGAGCCAAGTGATGATTTTTTGTGTCAACACTATTCGTTCGCTGTAGATGTTTACTTGTGTCCCGGGCTTCTCTATGTTAGATGCTGGTAGCAGTTCCACAGGAAAAGCAACGGCACCCCACTCCAGTGCTCTTGCCTGGAAAATCCCATGGACTGAGGAGCCTGGTGGGCTGCAGTCCATGGGGTCACTAAGAGTCAGACAAAACTGAGCGACTTCACTTTCACTTTTCGCTTTCATGCACTGGAGAAGGAAATGGCAACCCACTCCAGTGTTCCTGCCTGGAGAATCCCAGGGCTGGGGGAGCCTGGTGGGCTGCCGTCTATGGGGTCGCACAGAGTCAGACACAACTGAAGTGACTTAGCAGCAGCAGCAGCAGCAGCCCCACAGTTGTGAAACAACCAAAAATACACATTGGAAGATGTCCCAATGTGGGACAGAAATGCCTCAGAGAACCACAGATCTAAAGAAAAATTTTTTAATTTAAAACACAGATCTAAAGACGATTTTAACGATAAAATGAAATTACTACTATCAACACTTCAGATTAAGCTTGCGCACAAAGCATATAAATAAAACCTAAGTCACAACACTATTAACACATCTGACAAGATTCTCATAGAAATGACTTCAATGCTTACTTATACGTTCCTATTTCTATCACCACAGAAGACAATGTTTCTAGCTAGAGTCTTTTGAAATTAAGTTTTGAAAGAATTTTCCCAATCTTACCCATGGAAAGTAAAGGTTATTGGATTCAACATGGAAATCTAGACTGACTCACAACATATCAAGAAGTAAGTGATGCCCCACATATTTTCTAAGTGTCTTTTTTTTTATAGTTGGCTTACAATATTGGGGCTTCAATCATAGCTCAGTTGGTAAAGAATCCACCTGCAATGCAGGAGACCCTGGTTCAATTTCTGGGTCAGGAAGATCCGCTGGAGAAGGGATAGGCTACCCACCCCAGTATTCTTGGGCTTCCTTTGTGGCTCAGCGGGTAAAGAATTCGCCTGCAATGTGGGAGACCTGGGTTCAATCCCTGGGTTGGGAAGATCCCCGGGAGAAGGGAAAGGCTACCCACTCCAGTAGCCTGGCCTGGAGAACTCCATGGACTATACAGCCCATGGTGTTGCAAACAAAATTTTATAGGGCTTCCCTGGTGCTTCAGATGGTAAAGCGTCTGCCTGCAATGCCAGAGACCAGGGTATGATCCCTGTGTCAGGAAGATCCCCTGGAGAAGAAAACAGCAACCCACTCCAGTATTCTTGCCTGGGAAATTCCACTGACTGAGGAGCCTTGTAGGCTTCAGTCTATGGGTTCGCAAAGAACAGGACACAACCGAGCGACTTCACTTACTTACTACAAGATTGAATTCGTTTCAGGTATACAACATAATGATTCAACATTTTTTAAGATTATATATTCCATTTAACATTATTATAAAACAATGGCTATAAACTCCTGTGCTGTATATTCTTGTTGCTTATCTATTTTATATATAGTAGTTTATATCTCTTAATACCATAATTTTATTTTGCCTCTCCCCTTTCTCTATTCTAAATGTCTTGATACAGGTAAGCTAATGATTTTAAAGTAGCAGTGTTTTGTACAGGTAAGCTAATGATTACAAAGTAGCAGTGTTAGCTACATCATCATTTACCCATAATACTAACCATGCTGCAGTTACTGGTTGATGAAATGCATTTCTTGTCATCACACCACTGGCACCCATTCGTATTGGCAGTACAGCTGGCACAATCTGCATATCTATAACATCTGTCATCAGAAGCAGCTGTGACACAAATGGGAGACAGAACCCATTAGGATGAAAAGAAAATGTCACACTTCTTAATTCACATATTTTTAACATCTGCTAAGAATCACGAGGACATTTTTAAGCCATAAATATAATCAGCAATATCGAAATAAGTTCTTCAATATGAAGTCAGTTTTGTAATTTAATTGATTTACAGGGATTTAAATACCTCCTACCCTCATCTTGATTATTCACTCTATCAGGATCCTACAATCATTTGACATTTACACATTATGGAGGAAGAAAAAGACTTAGAGGTATTTTATTAAACAAAATGTGTTACTATACATTTAAAAGAAAAGATTATAACAAATGCTCATTGTTCATCATTCTTCATAAAGCTATCTAGAGACATCTAACTGATTATAGATTAGCAAAATCTGATCTGTTCATTGTAGCACCAAAAAGATATAAAAGCCCGATTCATTTAAAGAAAATTGAAAATTTATATTCAAATCATTCTTTATAAAAATTTACTATTAATTATTCATAAATCGGGCATCCCAGGTGGCGCTAATGGTAAAGAACCTGCCTGCCGAAAGAGGATACATAAGCAATGTGGGTTCGAGCCCTGGGTCAGGAAGATCCCCTAGAGGAGGGGCATGGCAACCTACTCTATTATTCCTGCCTGAAGAATCCTCAAGGACAAAGGAGCCTGGAGGAGTACAGTCCACAGGGTTGCAAAGAGTTAGACATGACTGAAGCAACTTGGCATGCGCATTCCTAAGTTTGAATTATTTATTCAATATTTTATAATAAATATTGAGTTATAACAGGACATCAAAATTCTAGAAACAATAATTCAGGAAGAAAAAGAGTACCAAATGCAGAATAAATTACTTCATTTTATTTCTTTGAAGCATACAATATATCTAAGAAAGGATGTATTTGAGTGAATTTTATACTTACATGCAAAACTAATTCATATATATGGCCATGTTACATGTCAAAATTGATATATTACTATTACACAGAGATATATGTCTATTACACATTCAAAAAAGAAAACTAAAGATAGCTAAGAAAGATATTAAATTATTAATCACTGCTAAATTCAAGCATTAGGATTTTTAATTAGAGGATTATGAGTTTTTAATTTTTGAAAACTATTAAGGTAATTCTTATGAGTAGGAATGCACTTCCATTTCAAGCCAAGTAGAGATGCTTTATGTCAAAAGGAAGTAAAAAAATATTTCACCTGTTTTCAGAGGGCACTTTGCTCTAAGAATATTATTAGCATTCCCAGAGTCCCAAGATTCACAGTGATTTTTGTTCCAAATACATTTTATTCCTGGACCAGCATTTTTACAAAGTTCTTCATCTCTGAAAGCCTTGCAATTTGGAGGCTTGTATACAAGTATATCATTAAGGAGTACACTAGAAAATCCTCCAAATATATACATGGACCTATTAAAAACAAAACAAGAATCTTAAAAAAGTATCTAATGAGTTTTTAAAATAAATTTAAATATGCATTTTACACTTTTTATCTAGGTAGGAAACAGTTTTAGAAATATATAGTAGCTATATGGAGATAACAAGATATACTTTAGAACTACCATATAGAATTAAATTTTTTGAATACAAAGAATTTAGAAATTGGATATAGAATTCTTTGTATACTGTTATTATCCTTTATAAAATAAAATGACCAAGAGTAAAATAATCAAAAGGATTTTCAAAGTTTCAATTTGAAAAGAAAAGCCCAGATGATTACTGAATTAATACTACCAGCACCAAAGAAATTTGAAATGGCCTCAAAACAGCCTAATTTTCATTTCTAAAAATATTATTGATATAATAAATGGAAAAGAACAGAAAGTACCTGAAGAATATTTTTATTATTTAAAAAGTAAAAAAAAATCAACGAAATGAATTTTCAACAGAGAAGCTTAGAGTCTTTACGTTTACACTCTGGATTTCACTTATTTCCATTACAAAAGCAAACTGATACCATTTATACAGTTTTATTTTTAGCGTCATACTGGACAATTTTTACATAATTAGAATAAGGTAGTAATCAAATGACCTCATAAAAATGTCATTATGAATTGCAAATTTTAAGCTAATGGATGATCTAGCATGTTATTTATTGTCATGAGTCCACATTAATGAATCTTTGCTATGGAAATAGCAAAATCACACTACCTTACAGGAGGAAGGTAACTTAATGATCATCCAGTCCAAACTCCCAGTGAATATAAGGGTACTAAAGGCCAGATGGGCTTCCCAGGTGGCGCTAGTGGTAAAGAACCAGCCTGCAAATGCAGGAGACATAAGAGATGCAAGTTTGATCCCTGGGCCAGGAAGATCACAGGGAGGGGGACATGACAACCCACTCCAGCATTTCTGCCTGCAGAACCCACTGGACAGAGGAGCCCAGCAGGCTATGGTCCATAACATCACAAAAAATCGGACAGGACTATAGGACTAAAGCAACTGAGCACACACTCTTGGAAAAGCCAGATAGGTTAAGGGACTTGTCAAAAATCACACACTCAGTTATGACAGAACCAAAAGGAGAACCTAATTGTTCTCACTTCCCTTGCTCTCCTCAAGAGAAATAGGTGGCTAGCCTTTCTATAACTTCAGGCTGATTTTTTTAGGGAAATCATTCATGATCTGATCTCTGGGAAAAGAAATTAAGGCAGGATGAAACTTTTAAGGAGTATCTGAAGCTCTGTCTCAGCATCTCTCCTCTGATACTCCCCTGCCCCTTAAATAAATTTAAACAGAAAAGAAAGAAGGATAATGGATAATGAACCAAAATTTATTCCCACGGTATTGAAGCAATACATAAAACTACTGTCATTGATTACAAACAGTAATTTGCTTAAAGAATAACAAAATACATGGGTAGTATGACGGCTAAACATGCTTCTTTTACCCGTTAATGACAACTGCAGAGTGACCAAATCTGTTGACATCTCTATGAAGATTTGGTTTCGGTAGTATTTTCCATTCGTCACAAGCTAGAAAAACGAAAACAGTAAAACAAAAAACGAAATAAAAGAACAATTTAAGACACATACTACAAAACAATCACTGGACAAATAAAGATACAATACTTAAAATTAGGAAACCTTTCATTAATTTCCCATGACTTGAATTTAACTTGATTTATTCAACTAGCATTATTCCTTAAATAAAAATAACATCTGTCTAAAATTCTCACAAATAATTTTATATGTATGAGAATAAAGGAAATTAAAGGAAACAAATTAGGTGTACTTTATTTTGGAGGGCAATTTCAATGACATATAAGACAAGGTTCATATGGCAAAATTCATGAACATCAATATTGGGAAAATGTATCATAAAGTTAAATCATTAAATCAAATTTTACATGTATGCATGCAAAATTAAATAGAATATAAGTGAGAAAAGCCTAAAATGGAATCATCAAAATAAAGTGTTTAAATCAGTTTCATAATTTGATATTTCAAAATAAAAGTTTTCATTTTATGTAAAGAAGAGCTTTAGTTGCAAAAAATAGGAACAAATGAAAAAATCTAAATAGTTCATGAGCTACATAAAGATTATGGAAAGAAAAGTGATTAAAGAAAACTTTTTCATTTAAATATAACCTCAAAATCTACACATATATTATTTAGAGATCTTGAGATGTCAAATAATTCAGTATTCAATGACTAGAAACAGTCTCAGGACAGTGTTCTAGATTTTATCCTCTTAGGTGTAGCCTATCTAAAAGCAGGCTTAGGTATTTAATATAAGTACATAGATACGATAGCTCTAAAAACATTTTTTTCCCACATTTTGGCAACTTAGAAGCCCTTCTGAAACAGAAAAAAATAATCTAAAATACATTAGTTGTAACTGTTGAATTACTTGTTTTCCTATATAAACAGCCATATATATTACACTAGAAGTAAAATAAATTTGGTTTCAATTCAATATTATTACTAGTAAAGATCAAGGAAATTACAAAAACCAAAATCATAGCTTAGAAAATTAAACTGGAAGACTCAGAGTAATAAAATGTATCTTGGGTTGTATCTCCCACAGTACATAAATACCCTCCACCAAAGGGGTATTTTTTAGTTGATATAATCTTTTTAGTCCACAAAGTACAGGCACTTATTAAATAACTCTGAAAAAAGAGAGTACAAAGGCACAGAAGCCTAATTTTACTAAACCCAGTGTTTTCCCAATGTTTCATCCATAGAAGCACTATTCACATAGCGCCTATTTACAATCCCAGGAGAGCCAATGCTCTGAAGATCACATTTTGAGATCTATTATAAAGGCCTACATGTAACATTCATAGTCTACCATTTTTTTTTTACATGCTAAAGTTCACTTAAGAAATGTGCATTAATATGCACATAGTAATATTAAAAATTTCCAAGTGCTTTCATCTGCATAATATAAGTAGTCTTTGTTAAGAATCCAGTGAGGCTAACTGAGCAGGTATCACCATATGCTAGAAATGAAGAATGAGACCCAGGAGAAGTTAAATAATGTCCTTAAGGCCCATTAGATTACCTTTGTTTTGCTATAAATTATGTTTATGAATGCCTGATTTATAAAAGTATATTGATGGGATTCTGAAAGATTATTCCCATTTGGAGAGAAGGGGTGACTTGTTAAGGGTAAAGACTTTGAAAAAGAAAAGAGATGAAAATGTTAGAGACAGCTAATGAGTTAGCATAGATAGATTTTAATCATGCCACCAAAACCCAACACATACACACACACCCCCTCACACGGCCAATAATTCATAAATTGTGTGTTCAATATAGTATTCCAACAACAGAGTTAGAAACCTGAATACGCTTCAAGGAAGTGAAACACAGTCAAATGAAAGAGTAGGACTTCTGGAAACCAGTTCATCATAAAAACCTCCAAAGAAGAATCATCTCCAGCATCATTTTGGGGACATCTGGAGTCCAGAAAAGAAAGTGACCCAATAATCTGAGCCTATCCAGAACTGAAGAATAAGTAATTTGGCCCATCATCCAAAACAAATCAGCAGGAGAGAAAGAAGCAGATTTCAGAGATGAGAACCAGGAAAAATGCCCAGAGAAACCATTTAAGAAGTGAGTCAGGAAAAAGAGCTGAGAGAATAAAGGTCAATTTCTAAAAATCAGGCCTTTATAAGAACTCTTTCAGTTCTACAAGCTCCTGTCTTCAGGAAAAAGAAAAACTTTTAAGCACACAGAGTAGTAAAAACAATGACATTATAAGTACCTACACACCGGGACCCAGACTTGTCAAAGGCAGCATTCTACCATGTCTATGGTAGAGTTTTTAAACAAAGCATTACATATATGATGGCAGCTCCCTGGATACTCCCTTTCAAATGTGATTACATTACTTTATGTCTTCTGTCTGGATGCCACCACTATCCTGTATTTGGTTATCAATTTCATTATTTATGATCTGTATATTTTTGTAGGTTATAAAACTTTGTATTAATACAACTGGTATCAAACTAAGCAAACTATGTGAATTCTTCTCCACCCTGCTTATGCTGCTCAACCTGTTGTTTTTCGTTTTTCACCTTTTTAACCATTTTTAAAGGGGACAGATCAGTAACATTAAGTACATTCACACTATTTAGAAATTATCATCACCATCCATCTCCAGGGATTTCTTCATCTTACAAACAATAACTCCATACCAATTAAACAATACCTACCCATTCCTCTCTCGCCAGCCCCTGGTAAGCATTATTTGACTTTTTGCCTACAAGTGTGACTGCTCTAGCACCGCAAATGAATAAAATCATGAAGTATCTCTCCTTTTGTGACTGGTTTATTTCCCTCAGCATGTATTCAAAGTACATCTGTGCTGCAGAATGTTTCAGAATTATCTTCCTTTAACCCTGAACATTAATAATATACAAATTGTATGTTTATATGACACTTTTGTATATACAATGAAATATTAATTATATTATTAAATTGATTTTATTCTATTAATATTATATTATATTTATTTATTAATACATTACTATTATATTATTGCATTATTAATGTTTAACTGCTATAGCAGTCAAATTTGTTCTAATTTATTCTTTGACTGTGTGGATCACAACAAACTGTGAAAAGTTCTTAAGGAGATGGGAATACCAGACCAACTGACCTGCATCCTGAGAAATCTGTATGCAGGTCAAGAAGCAACAATTAGAACTGGACATGCAACAACAGACTGGTTCCAAATAAGAAAAGGAGTACATCAAGGCTATATATTGTCATCCTGCTTATTTAAAACTTATATGCAGAGTACATCATGAGAAATGCTGGGCTGGATGAGGCACAAGTAGAATCAAGATTGCTGGGAGAAATATCAATAACCTCAGGTATGCAGATGACACCACCCTTATGGCAGAAAGTGAAGAGGAACTAAAGAGCCTCTTGATGAAAATGAAAGAAGAGAGTGAAAAAGCGGGCTTAAAACTCAACATTCAGAAAACTAAGATCATGGCATCTGGTCCCATCACTTCATGGCAAATAGATGGGGAAATAATGGAAACAGTGACAGACTTTATTTTCTTGGGCTCCAAAATCACTGCAGATAATGACTACAGCCATGACATTAAAAGACGCTTGCTCCTTGGAAGAAAAGCTATGACCAACCTAGATAGCATATTAAAAAGCAGAAACGTTACTTTGCCAACAAAGGTCCATCTAGTCAAAGCTATGGTTTTTCCAGTAGCCATGTATGGACATGAGACTTGGACTACAAAGAAAGCTGAGTGCCAAAGAATTGATGCTTTTGAACTGTGGTGTTAGAGAAAACTCTTGAGGGTCCGTTGGACTGCAAGGAGATCCAACCAGTCAATCCTAATGGAAATCAGTCCTGAACATTCATTGGAAGGACTGATGTTGAAGCTGAAACCGCAATACTTTGGCCACCTGATGCGAAGAGCTCACTCACTGGAAAAGACCCTGATGCTTGGAAAGAATGAGGGCAGGAGGAGAAGGGGACGACAGAGGATGAGATGGTTGGATGGCATCACCGACTCAATGGACATGAGTTTGAGTAAGCTCCGGGGAGTTGGTGACGGACAGCGAAGCCTGGCATGCTGCAGTCCACAGGGTCACAAAGAGTCGGACATGACTGAGCGACTGAGCTGAGCAACACTTTCTTTTGTTTATTCATCCATAGATGGATATGTAGGTCGTTTCCAGATATGGGCTACTGTGAGTAATGCTGTGAGAAAAATGGATGTACAGATATCTGTTCCTTCCCCCGTCATCAATTTTTGTGTGTATATTCCCAGAAGTAGATCACTAGATCTACTATGTTTAAGCTAGGTCACTATGTTTAAGTTTGTGAGGCACTTCTATACCCCTTCCTATAGTGGCCACACCATTTACACTCCCCTCAGCATCGCACAAGCGTTCCAATTTTTCCACATCTTCGCCAAAAACTGCTATTTTCTATTTCTTGATATTATTTTACACCCATCCTAATGGGTATAAAGTAGTATCTCATTGTGGTATTAATCCATATTTCTCTAATGATTAGTGATGTTGGGTGTTTTTTATATACTTATTGGGCCACCTCTATATCTTCTTTGGAGCACAATTCAACAGAAAGCTTATACATTAACTTGGTCAAACTTACTATTTTCCTTATGACTTGTGCTTTTTACTCTTACCTCAAAAGCTTTTAAAGATAATCTCTAATTTTCTTCAAAGATGAATAGTTTGGCTTTTACTATTTTTATCTTCAATCCATTTGGAAATTATTTTGCATTTGTTGCATGGATCTAACTTAATTTTTCCCATATACCACATTTTCCAGATACTTCTCAGTATATTTCAATATACCAAATGCCTAGAACCATTTTTTGAGCATTTATCCCTGACCCACTATTTGTCTCACTTCATTTCTGTATTGCCATGGTTTATTTTTATTCCAGTTGCATACACACACACACACACACACACACACACACACACACACACACACACACAAGTTTAAAAGTCAAATAATCCCATCAGGCTCACCACAAAAATGTCTCCTGATCCTCTACTACAGGCTATGTGCTGTGTGCTGTGCTAAGTCATTTCAATCATGTCTGACTCTTTGTGACCCCATGGACTTAAGCTCCCCAGGTTCCTCTGCCCATGGGATTCTCCAGACAAGAATACTGGAGTGGGCTGCCGTTTCCTCCTCCAGTCTACAGGCTATGGAAGCCCAAAATAGAAACGGATATAGCTGCTTCTAATAGTTAAAAAACACTTTTAATTACTAGAATAATACTGTATGAAATTAACTGAAGAATTCACCAAACCTTTTGTAGTCTGTTTAGGTAGGTGGCGTTGGTGGTGGTGTTTAGTCACTAAGTCGTGTGCAGCTCTTTTGCGACCCCATGGACCATAGCCCACCAGGCTCCTCTGTCCATGCGATTTCCCAGGCAAGCACACTGGATTAGGTTGCCATTTCCTTCTCCAGGGGATTTTCCTGACTCAGGGAATGAACCCAGGTCTCCTGCACTGCAGGAGGATTCTTTACCACTGAACCACAGATAAAGCCCTTTTAGACAGGTAAAGATTCCTAAAATAAGTGGCAGCCATGATCTTTCACCTAGTAAAAATGTTAATTGCTTACCAATGCTATAAAATATTTAATTCTCAAAACAACTGTGAGGAGTAAATATTTTTGTCACTATTAAAAATAGGGAAAGAGTCTTTAGGGGTTAGGTAACTTCCTTAAAGTCATTAAATATTAAAGTCAAAACAAAACCACATCTCTTTAACATCTTTATGCTATACTGCCTCAATGCATCATCAAAAGATCCTTTTGATATAAACATTAACTTCATGAAAATGAAAATACAATAATATTCTTTTTTAAGTACTCAAATCCCTTCAGAAGAAAAGCATTCAGTACACTATTTAATTACACGAGAGCAATTAATTTGGACAAATAATAATACAACACAATTCTACTTCTAAAATTCTTTGCCTTTTAACATATGTAGTAGTAGGAGGTGAAGGTTTTATAACTGTCTCTAGAACATCACCTTCAATTTTACTAAGTGTTCTAAAATAATTGTAGACAATATTTGTGGTAGACATTGGTGGTGCTCAACAAATATTCCAGTTCTCTTCCTTAAGGCCTATGGCAAAATGATACTTGCACACTCCTGAGAACTGGGATGTGACAGTATGAGTTGTTTTAGTCAAGGAAATGCAAGCTAAAGTGATAATGCCATTTCTGGATGGAGCCATTTAATTGCCAAAGAAAGAAAATGTAATGTAGCCTTAACCTGCAAGTGATAGAGTAAGCAAACCTGTCCTCCTCCTGTCCACCATCACTAGACATGAATCAGGAGTGAAAATAAACTTTTACTGGTATTAATCTGAATTTTGGAGATTTGTAATGGACATGGATATGTGCTGCCTAGACCATCATTCAAGGCAGAAACTGTGTTGCTAAGAATGCTGTCAGTGAACAGTCATCTGCTTAAGCTCAGGAACTGTCTCAGGAGCAGAGTCACTTCATTCAAGGACACATTTTTCCAAGGATGACCTATATGCAATGGTTGATCAAAGGAGGGTTTTAAATATCCCACCATTTCAGCCCAATATAGAACAACTCTGAGCAACGATTTTATCTCTGGAGATCCTTTTAGGGCTGATTGAGGTTATCCATCCAGCAACACTTTCCCTTTGTCCAACCCTGCTTCCTCCTCTGCCTCTTTAGAGACACTGATCTTAAGGATACTCCCAATGGACATCATGAATACTAAACTCTATCATAAGAGTCTCTTTCTCAGAGAACTCAAACTATGGCATTTGGTGTCAAGAGTGGTACAAGAATAAAGAAATAAGATGGAGTTTGGGAGCTGAAGCACAGACTGCAAGGCTAATAAAGAGAAATCCATCACTGGTGGAAGGTGGGGCACAGATAGCAGCCAGCACGCGGTGGTCATCCAACTGTTAAAACTTAAACCAATGGTATATTAGGAAGGTATGCCATGGAAGATAATCCTGCACAGGTGTGAAGAATTAGATGTTTGAGAAGCATCAATATTAAAAGTATTAATATACCAGAATTCATGTCTACTGCTTAGTCATACTGAGCTCTAGAAAAAGATAAAGAAAGGTTGGGAAAGCAGACGGCCTCCTTAGTGCCTTATAAATAGACTCCCAAATATGGAGAGTCTGCTAGTTAAAGAAAGTCCACTATTCCAAAGACAAGGTCCTGACAGGAAGAGAAGAAGACCCTGACACATGGCATGGGAACATTTGAGGTGATGCCCCTGAAAATCTCCCCAAGTTTTGCATTCTAAAATTTTCCTCTATCAGCTGAGACTGCAGAAGTGGTCTACCTTACTGCACTGAGACAGTACTCTACCTCGCTTGAACACAGTGCAGAGGCCTCCCGCCAGCAAGACCTGTACCTCAGCTCAGAATCTGCTCACACTTTTCAGGCCACTAGGCCTATAACTTGCTCAGCATAACCCTGCCAGATATAGGCTGGGACTTCTAAGAAAAGAAAGAGGCTGCATCCCAAATGACCTATAAGACCTAGACAGCACATAGGGTAATAGTTGGAGGAGGAAACATGGTACAAGCTGCCGAAGGGGGTTTGATCAAAAGGACAGACCCTTATACTGGATTAGGAAGAATTTATTTATATGAAAGCACTCTCCAAGATGCAAGATTTACGATTCATCCCCTTACAAAAACCCTGGAAGATAGTATGAGCTCACTACGAAGATAACTCCTATTCACAGCAAAATAAACCATCAACAAAATGAAAAAGTAACTTACTACTGAGTGGAAGAAAATGTTTTAAATCATATATCTCATAGGAGTTAATATTCAAAATATATAAAGAATTCACACAATTCAACAGCAGGAAAAAAAGAAAGCTGAAACAATATGATTAAAAAATAGGCAGAGGAAATGAATAGATATTTTTCCAAATAAGACACACAAATGGTCAACATGTACATGAAAAGGTACTCAATATTCCTAGTCGTCAGGAAAACGTGTATTAAAACCACAGAGAGATATCACCTTACACATGACAGAACGGATATCACCAAAAGATAAGAGATGACAAGTGTTGGCAAAGCTGTGGATAAAAGGAAACCCAGGTGCACTGCCAGTAGGAATGTAAATTGGCACAGCCACTGTGGAAAACAATATGGACATTCCACAAAAAACTCAAAACAGAATTGTCATATGATCTGCCAATCCCACTTCTGGGTATATATCCAAAGGAAATGTAGACAAGATCTCAAAGAGATATCTGCACTCTTTCACTGCAGCATTATTCTATAGCCAAGTTATGGAAACAATCTAAGTGTCCATCAATAAATGAATGGATAAAGAAGTTGTGGTATATATATATATATATATATATATATATATATATATATATGCAATGGAATATTACTCAGCCATGAGAAGAAAGGAAATTCTGCTGTTTGTGACATGTATGGGGGCTTGAGGGCATTATGTTAAGAGAAATAAACCAGAAAGAAAAAGACAAATAATGAGCCTGGCATGCTGCAGTCCATGAGGTTGCAATGAGTTGGACACAACCTGACAATTGAAAAACAACAAATCATTTATACGTGAAATCTTAAACAAACAAAAAAAGAAGTCAAACTCAAAGAAACAGAGAGTAGAAAAATGGTTTCCAGGGGTGAGAGAAATAGGAGAGGTTGATAAAGGTGCATACATTCAGTTATAAGATAATATGGTCTAGGATCTAAATGTATAACTCGGTGACAAGAGTTGCTAACCCAGCATTGTACAGCTGAGATTTGCTAAGGGAGTAAAACTTAAATGTTCTCACACACACAAAAAGAAAAATTGTGAAGAGATGATGGGTGTACTAATTAACTAGATGGGGGAAAAATCCTTTCACAAGGTGAATTTATATCAAGTCAAATTTATATCTATGTCAAATCATCAAAAGGTACACTTTAAATATGTTACAGTTTTATCAACTACACCTCAATAAAACTGGTGCTGGGGGGAAGAAACATGGAAACATGGAAAATTAGGCTATGCTAAGTAAAGTCAAAATGTCATAACAAACATGAAAAGCAGAGATTTAAAAGTCTAGGAATACAACAGTGTCACAGTTGGAAAAAGTAGTATGTGGGATATATAGAAAGTCCCTGTGAAAGAATCCCCATGCAGATTCTACAAGCATGCCAAAGGCCACGCCATCTGCAGTGGAAATCTGTACACCTCTATTCCTGCCATGCTACTGAGCCATGGTAGAGATGGAGTGCTTGACATCAACAACTAAGTGAGCATATGCCCTGAGTTTTCTATCATGATATTCTGTGTAACACCAGACAACCCACCAGGTCATTATACCTACAGAACAGACCATTTACTGAAACCATGACGTGATGCTGAGAGGGATAGTGACATCACTAAGAAAGCAGTGCCTTTCCCTCCCCGGGCCTAAGCTGATGGCATAAAAACCTGTAATGGAACTGTGCTCAGTGATGGAGACAACAGGAAAAACAGAGGCCAGCTGGTGACTTGAGTAGTGTGCAATTATTGTAATAAGTAGCAAGGCTGGAGTATCAGTCAAGGGGACTGACCTGTTGAGAATTACAGAGACATTTAATAGAACACAGCATCCCTAGCAGCAAAATAGATGGGTGGCCAATGAGGATGCTACCTAATATGCCATCGGAAAAATCAAGGATAAATGATCAGAATTTGGATCACAGATGGTGCAATCAAAAGTCATAATTCACCATCAATTTCTACACTTGAGTCACTTTTAAATCCACAGCTGATACATTTAAAATTCTGAGGCCCTGAAAGAAGGATCCAGCAATACCACAGCAAGTGTAGAGGGTAAGAGTGTCCCTAATTCTTCCTCAAAGGTACCAATGGTCATTTTATTAGGTAATCCTAGCCTAGAGAAAGAAAGCACCACAAATATGGCAGGTATTGTTGGACGCAAGGTCTGAGTTGACATTAGTGTATCACAGCCTCTCTATATAGCAGGGACAGCATGAGGATGATGAGATTAAAGGCATCCTGGCTGAGCGTCTGCTCAAAATGAGCCACTGGGTCTGCAGGCCTATGCAGTGGTCATATCCTAAGTCCCTAGATTAATAACTGAAGTAGACATTTTTGGCAAATGGCATCAGCTCCACCTTGGGTCCTTGGATGTTACACTGAAAAAGAACTGTTACCTATGGGTTATAAAATAAGTTTTAAAATACCATTACATTTCAGAGGGAGTGACTGGGACACATTAGTATTATTATTCTACAGAATGCTGGATCAATGTGTTCTTTTCTAGCCCTATCAGAAAAAGAGGACCTTGAGCAGTATGCATTCATATGGACTAGAGGAGCATACATTCACAGTTTTGCTTCAGGGTTATGTCAATTTTTATCAGAATACATTTGGTCCAACAGAACATCTTGCAGAACATTTTATTTTTCTGCTACATCAATGGCATCATTCTAATGGTGCCAGATGAACAAGAGTTGGTAGTGCAATGGAGGCCTTGTCAAGACATAGATACTTCAAAGGGTGGAAGATAAAACCTAAAAAGATTCAGAGACCTTCCATGTTACTAAGTTATTTGGGAGTCTGGAGGCTGAGAACATTCTGAGATAGCTTATCTGAACTGAAACACCAATTATTACACTTTTCAACTCCCACTGCAAGGAAGAAAGCAAACATCCAGTAGGTCTTTAGGAGTTCTGAAGGCAGTATATTCTATTCCTGGGAATACTGCAAACCCATAGAGTGCTGCTGGTGTTGCTAAGTTGCTTCAGTCGTGTCCAACTCTGTGCAACCCCACAGACGGCAGCCCACCAGGCTCCCCATCCCTGGGATTCTCCAGGCAAGAACACTGGAGTGGGTTGCCATTTCCTTCTCCAATGCAGGAAAGTGAAAAGTGAAAGTGAAAGTCGCTCAGTTGTGTCTGACTCTTAGCAACCCCACGGACTGCAGCCCTCCAAGGTCCTCCATCCATGGCATTTTTCATGCAAGAGTACTGGAGTGGGGTGCCATTGCCTTCTCCAAACCCATATACTGCAAAATATCAAAGGCTGCCAGCTCATGAGTACGCATCACAGCAGAAAGCAGCTCTGCTATAGATCCAGGGTACAGCACAAATAGTCCTGCAGCTAGGGCAACACGGCCCAGTAGATACTATGGCTATTGGTAGAGTCACTGTTGGAATAAGTATCATGTGGAATTATCTGGAAAGCTTCTGTGAATGGCTCCCAATGAAAGCCCAACTAGTCCCACCACACTATTGAGCCCTGGGCAGAGATGGCGAGCTTGACATGGGTTATTAAGTGACCATGTTTTCAGAGTTTTCTGAAGTTGTCTCTGCCATCAGTAATCACAAGAACATAGAATGGAAGCTGTACTCAAGATCAAGCATGAACAAGATTCCAGTGCACAAGCGATCTGCACGAGCTGGGAGTTCAGCCCTCATGTCCTCCACCACTGCTGCCTCGGCACCCATCCTGCATCTGACACCCATGGCCATTAAGGGATCCTGTGTGCCCAGACAACAGGAAGAGAAAAAGGCAAACACGGAGGCTTAGTGTGCAGGCACAGTTCAAAAATGGTTATCCCTATAAGACAGCTTCACTCAGGGGTGGCCTGGAAGAACAGTAGAAAAGGAAAAAGCTTTCCACTTAGGGCAGGCCTTGAGAAACGTGCTCATGTACATTGCGTGGAAAGAGAAATGGCCCAAGAGCAGTAGTTAATGACCTAGCAGGCTGGTCAAGAGACTAGAAGAAGAAACATTGGAGATCCAGAGACAAGGAGGCTCTGGAGTAGACACACGTGGATGGATGTATCCGGACAAGCGCGAAATGTCAAAGTCTTTGTGATGTAGGTAAAAGGCTATCAGAGGGCATGCAACATGGGAGAGACATTAAACAACTAATAAACAAACAACTGAGATAGCTAACACCAGTCAGTCTCTATTATAGAATGCCTCGGTGCCAACGAAATGCACATGAACTAAGTAGCCACACAGCAGAGATAGAAGGCATCCAGGAATCCACTAATAGGGGCTCCTTCTGAGAAAAGTTGATGGAGCTACTCTTACCACTAAGGGTCCAGCCTCATAACAAGGTACAACTTCCGATCCGGTGATAAGGCCAATCCCCAAGAATACCAACTGGACACTTGGGGCAAGTTGACTATGCTGGGCCCCTTCCATTCTGGATGGGCTGATAATTCATTATGGCAAGAACACATATTTTGAGCACATGTTTGCTTTTCCCATCCATAGGGTCTTAACCAGCATGATCATCATAGAAATGATGAAGTGTCTGATCAACCAGCATGGGATCCCATGTATTAGGAGACACACTTCACAGAAAAGAAGGTAGAGAAATAGGCCCATTACCTTAAAACCCACTGGATCACAAACCACACAATCTGCTAGAGATTTCCATAGGCACAACTAAAGCACCAGGATGTAGTTGAAGTGAAAATCGCTCAGTCACATCTGAATCTTTGCAACACCATGGACTATACAGTCCGTGGAATTCTCCAGGCCAGAATACTGGAGTGGGTAGCCTTTCCCTTCTCCAGGTATCTTCCCAACAACCCAGGGATAGAACCCAGCTCTCCCACATTGCAGGCGGATTCTTTACCAGCTGGGCCACAAGAAAAGCCTCCCAGATGTATGATATACCTCAACTTAAGACCTTTAAATGGTGCTACATATCCAACAGGAAGAACACACAGTAGGTCCAAAAATCCAGGAGTAAAGCCACTTCTTATGGCCTCATTTTGGACTTTAAGATTAGAGATACTGCTCTCCAAGGGGAAAATATTCTGGCAGAAGAAGTAGCAATGTCCCGTTTAACTGTAAGCTATAATTGTCACTTGAGCACTTCAAGTGTTAAGGGACCAGCAACCAGGCAAAAAGGAGTTGACAGTCAAAGGGAGGGACTGCTGTTACAAATGAGGGAAGCAGATACATCCGTTACACAGACAACACATTTAGGAGTCTCTTGGCGTCCCTTTGCCAAGTGTGATGAAAAATGGGCAGGTACAGTAACCCAGGCTAGAAGGTACACGGAGATCAGATAATATATTTAAGGGCAAGGGGCTGGGTCATGCTACCAGGTAAGACAACAGTGCCCAGAAGAGGTGCTAGCTGAGGGGAAGGGACATGAAAGAATAATGGATGAGGGCCATGGATACAGCGCTGAGACCTTACATAAGCCGGCGTGATAATCTAGGCTCCCCCACTGGAGCTGTTAAACAGAGATTAGAAGTGGGCTGCGTGGTCCAAAGAATGAACTGTGATGCATCCCTTCAGGGAAGGACTTGTCGCTGGCAGACATCATTCAGCTGCCAGCTCCTGCAGAGATGGCCTTAGCTGTGGATAGCTTCTGCACCCAAGGTCTTACTTTCCTGGGAGCGACCCTCATACACTGACCCATCAAGGTCCGTTCCACCCTGAGGAACGCCTCTGATGGGCATTTCAACCCGAGGTGCCCTGAGGTTGCCTGTAGCTGTTAATTAAGTCTGCTTGACTTGTACTTTCTGCCCAACCCTGCATCTTCCCCTTCTCTTTCACAGCTGCTCACTCCAAGGACCTAATTAGTACCCTGAACACTAAACTCAGTCTCAGAGTCTGTTTTTCAGAGGATCCAAACTGACAGGATTGGTTGTTACCTCAGTCTAACTTAACCTGTACTGATGGATACACTATAATAAGTGTAAATTTCCCTCTAGAGTACCTTAAAATACTTAGTAAACTGTTTTCGCTTCCAAAATTGTTTAGGAAGAAGAAAATTTAACTTGCAAGCTTATAAAAAGCTAGTTGAGGTAAGTAATCTTGCAGCTATAGAGACATTTCATGCTTTCTGGTTATGTGCCCACCTGTCAGGATTTGTCAACAGAATGAGAAGAGAAAAACATAGGTACAGTTGTAGCAAATACACTTTCCACTTATCCCTTCCAACATTTTCCATAACAAAGAGGATGTTGGGCTAGATAAATGTTGCTGCTAAGTTTTCACATTCTTGATCAGGATTCTCTGTAAAATCTAGAAATTATCAAACGCCTTAAAGCTCAATATTAAATTAATATAACTTGTTTACATGTAGTCTCTTTCCATTCTTACAATATAAAGTCTCTTACATTATTACTGTCTGATTGCAAGATTTATAATCATATTTTTTGCCAAGAAGAAAATACATTTCCAGAGCACTCAGGACATTATCACTTCATAAACAGTTAAAGGATAGACAGACTAAAGCAAATTCCACAGTTACTGACATCATGCAAAGTGACAGAAATACCATTCCATACCAACAGAAAAGTCACACACCAATAAAGGCCAAAATAAAATATACTCTCTGGAATACAGAGTTTTTAAAATTCCACGCTACAAGGTACTAAATATTGATTTATAAACCATACTTTCAATAAACACGATCAAGAAATTAGAGTTACTATTCTCTCAAACACAAATCTCAGCAATGAGAATACTGTGCTGCCAAAACCATTCACATATGAGGGACCATATAGTTATATTAAAAACAAAGGCTGAAATTCAGAGACAGATTTATTTTATCACTTCTGCATAAAACAGTACAGGTAAAAAAACACACGTTCATTGGCTAATTTTTCTACTCACATTCTTCCATGAACATATGCATCTCTAATACTCTGAGGACACATTTTACAAATTCATTTAATACTCCATCTCAAATGCCAGTTCACAATTCAGTCTTAATTGTACACTCAAAATACACTAAAAAGAGCACAGGTCACAGGCATAAGACTCAAAACTAGATGAATACAAAGAAAAACTTGTATTAACCATTTGGATACTTATATATCAAAAAACCACATTTCTGAATGTTGCCAAAAATCTTTTCCCCCAACCCTGAAATGCTGATTCTTCACTAGCCCCCACTTCCCCAGGTAAAAATTTATCTTAATATTTTAAAAGGTGCACACTTAATGTACCCACAGTTTCAACTCCACAGTTTCTCTCAGGATTTTTATCCTCTGGCATTCATCCCACAAATATTTATTTAGTTTCTCATCCTCTATCAGGCAAAATGGGCATCATTATTTGACATTTCCCACTTTACCATGTCAGTGTGGTTTCCTGTTGGCTTCAGTAAATAGTCTTGAGGTAATAAATTATATTTACTGATTCCCTGATAATGAATCATACTTGAAATTCTAGAATAATTCCTATTGGGTAAAGTTCATTATAACTTTGAAACACTGCTAAATTCTATTTGCTAATATTTTACTTTAGATGTTTGATTTTCTGTTCATGGCTGTGTTCCTTGCCTTCCTCCACATTTAAATACTTTCCTTTCAGTGTACATTTCCTTTCGAGAATCTTTATTCACCAAATTTTGCATTCAAGACAATCTCTCAAAATGCTTATAGGTTTGTTAAGAAAGAGATTTACCGCTCATTACTCTTTCCTTCTTGATTTTCTAACTTAAAGGTCACTGATTAAATGTACCGATAAAACTAATTTTCTTGAGTGTCACATCCCATCAACAAATATTATATGCCTTTTCCCAAATTAAAGATCATTCAAACTTTTTCCTGTTATATCAGGAAAATATCAATACATAGCACAGTGGTAAAATCAAAAGAACTCTGAACTTAGACCTAGCTTCAAACTCTGAATATACCATCCTGCAACCTACGTGAACGTGGATTTAGTCAGGCTAAATCACAGTTTCTGCCTTTATAAATGAACATAATAATACACTTTACACAGGTATTATGAGATGCTATGAGAATTACCTTACTTCAGGGAATATTAGTTCTCCCTTTTCTCAAAATAAAGGTCACTTATTCCCTTACTTAGTGGCCTCTTTTAAAAAAAAAAGAAGAAACTCTTATTTTTTTCTATGCAACAGTTTATTATGGAAAGAAGAAGAGAACCTTGGACAAAGGATATAGGAAAGCTTAAAACAGTCAACAGTTTGTGACATTTTTGAAAAAATTACATGCTGGTTTTAAAGTTTTTCTGAAAAAGAAACAAACTGGGTCTTTCAGGACAAAGGGTTCACCTGGACAAGGGATGCTGCTTTTGTCGAGGAAGAGCCCTACCTAAGAATTTAACAAAGTGCATAGAGAAATTCTGATTAATAAAGAGAGAAACAAATAAAATAACCTACAAAAATAATTAAAAACATGAAAAGTAGGCAAATTTGAATTTTCATAGTTTTACTGGAAAGTTCCAAAAATTGAAAGGCACATGATTCCTTATATTGTGTGTATATGTATGTGTGTGTGTATATATGTATCAGTTTACAGGGCTGTACAAAAACAGTGATTTTAAGGGTATATATAACTACAACTTCACTGTGTTTAAAATGATTTTTATATATTACCAATTAAAATAAGATTACTTCTTCAAATATAGAATTAAGTATTTTGCAGGATTTTTAAACTATGTTTTTAAATTATTGTCTACCAACAAGTATGGAAAATTCTTAAAGAGATGGGAATACAAGACCACCTGACCTGCCTCCTAAGAAATTTCTATACAGGTCAAGAAGCAACAGCTAGAACAGGATATGAAACAACAGACTGGTTCCAAATCAAGAAAGGAATACATCAAGGCTGCATATTGTCACCCTGTTTATTTAACTTATATGCACAGTACATCAGGAGAAATGTCCAGGCTGGATAAAGCACAAGCTGGAATCAAGATTACCGGGAAAGATATCAATAGCCTCAGATATGCAGATGATGAAGAAGAACTAAACAGCCTCTTGATGAAAATGAAACAGGAGAGTGAACACGTTAGCTAAAAACTCAACATTCAGAAAACTACGATCATGGCATTCAGTCCCATCACTTCATGACAAATAGATGGGGAAACAGAGGAAACGGTGGCTCACTTTATTTTATTGGGCTCCAAAATCAAAGCAGATGGTGACTGCAGCCACGAAATTAAAAGACGCTTACTCCTTGGAAGAAAAGTTATAACCAATCTAGATAGCATATTAAAAAGCAGAGACATTACCAACAAAGGTCTGTGTAGTCAAAGGTATGGTTTTTATAGTAGTCATGCATAGATATGAGAGTTGGACTATAAACAAAGCTAAGTGCTGCAGAATTGATGCTTTTGAACTGTGGTGTTGGAGAAGACTCTTGAGAGTCCCTTGGACTTCAAGGAGATCCAACCAATCAATCCTAAAGGAAATCAGTCCTGAATAGTCACTGGAAGGACTGATGTTGCAGCTGAAATTCCAATATTTTGGCCACCTGATGCGAAGAGGCCTTACAAATAGCTGTGAAAAGAAGAAAGGGGAAAAGCAAAGCAGAAAAGCAAAGATATAAACATCTGAATGCAGAGTTCTAGAGAATAGCAAGAAGAGATAAGAAAGCCTTCTTCAGCGATCAACGCAAAGAAATAGAGGAAAAGAACATAATCGGAAAGACTAGAGATCTCTTCAAGAAAATTAGAGACAGCAAGGGAACATTTTATGCACAGATGGGCTCGATAAAGGACAGAAATGGACCGAACAGAAGTAGAAGATATTAAGAAGAGATGGCAAGAATACACAGAAGAACTGTACAAAAAGATCTTCATGACCCAGATAATTAAGATGGTGTGATCACTCATCTAGAGCCAGACATCCTGGAATGTGAAGTCAAGTGGGCCTTAGAAAGCATCACTATGAACAAAGCTAGTGGAGGCAATGGAATTCCTATTGAGCTATTTCAAATCCTGAAAGATGATGTTGTGAAAGTATTATACTCAATATGCCAGCAAATTGGGAAAATTCAGCAGTGGCCACAGGACTGGAAAAAGTCAGTTTTCATTGCAATCCCAAAGAAAGGCAATGCCAAAGAATGCTCAAACTACCACACAATTGCACTCATCTCACACACTAGTAAAGTAATGCTCAAAATTCTCCAAGCCAGGCTTCAGCAATATGTGAACCGTGAACTTCCTGATGTTCAAGCTGGTTTTAGAAAAGCGAGAGGAACCAGAGATCAAATTGCCAATATCCAATGGATTATCCAAAAAGCAAGAGAGTTCCAGAAAAACATCTATTTCTGCTTTACTGACTATGCCAAAGCCTTTGACTGTGTGGATCCCAATAAACTGTGGAAAATTCTCAAAGAGATGGGAATACCTGACCACCTGACCTGCCTCTTGAGCAATCTATATGCAGGTCAGGAAGCAACAGTTAGAACTGGACATGGAACAAGAGACTGGTTCCAAATAGGAAAAGGGGTATGACAAGGCTGTATACTGTCACTCTGCTTATTTAATTTATATGCAGAGTACATCATGAGAAACGCTGGACTGGAAGAAACACAAGCTGGAATCGAGACTGTGGGAGAAATCTCAATAACCTCAGATATGCAGATGACACCACCCTTATGGCAGAAAGTAAAGAGGAACTAAAAGCGTCTTAATGAAAGTGAAAGAGGAGAGTGAAAAGTTGGATTAAAGCTCAACATTCAGAAAATGAAGATCATGGCATCGGTCCCATCACTTCATGGGAAATAGATGGGGAAACAGTGGAAACAGTGTCAGACTTTATTTTGAGGGCTCCAAAATCACTGCAGATGGTGACTGAAGCCATGAAATTCAAAGATGCTTACTCCTTGGAAGAAAAGTTATGACCAACCTAGATAGCATATTCAAAAGCAGAGACATTACTTTGTCGACTAAGGTCCATCAAGGCTATGGTTTTTCCAGTGGTCATGTATGGATGTGAGGTTTGGACTGTGAAGAAGGCTGAGCGCCGAAGAATTGATGCTTTTGAACTGTGGTGTTGGAGAAGACTCTTGAGAGTCCCTTGGCTGTAAGGAGATCCAACCAGTCCATTCTGAAGGAGATCAGCCCTGGGATTTCTTTGGAAGGAGTGATGCTAAAGCTGAAACTCCAGTACTTTGGCCACCTCATGCGAAGAGTTGACTCATTGTTAAAGACTCTGATTTTGGGAGGGATTGGGAGCAGGAGGAGAAGGGGACGACCAAGGATGAGATGGCTGGATGGCATCACAGACTCGATGGAAGTGAGTTTGAGTAAACAGGGAGGTCTGGCGTGCTGCGATTCATGGGGTTGCAAAGAGTCGGACACGACTGAGCGACTGAACTGAACTGAATTGAACTGATGCGAAGAACTGACTCATTTGAAAAGACCCTGATGCTGGGAAAGATTGAAGGCAAGATTGAGGACGACAGAGGATGAGATGGTTGGATGGCATCACTGACTCAATGCACATGAGTTTGAGTAAACTACGGGAGTTGGTGATGGACAGGGAAGCCTGGCATGCTGCAGTCCATGGAGTTGCAGAGTTGGACACAACTCAGCAAATGAACAAGTTAAATGTCATAATTAAAACTGTAATAGGCAGAAAATTTACTTTTTAAATTGTGTTATTGTTTTGGTTTGAGGTTTAGGTAATTCACTTTACATGATGTATTTCTTATGTAAATCTGATACCCTACTCTATTCTGAAATAACCTACTCAACAATTTAATCAATGTATCTCTGAGCTATCTTTCATCTTGTTTCACAGTTCTATCCTTCTCCTAACTATTAGATAAGTTTTCTAATTGAAAAGTAATAACCACCATTTGTAATTAAAACCATCATAATTATGTTAGGCCTACTGAAAATCCTATAATAGATTTTTTTTGTAATTCTGAAATAACGTCCCAAGATTCAGTTCAACTTTAAGGTATGTTTAAATTCAGGAAAATCTCTCATTTGCAAATGTTGAAATCTTCAGTCGAACCCCTCAAAAATTGGTGGTTTACTAAAAGAGACGTGAAAAATTTACAAATTGCTTGACTCCTTTTATCCCATGGACTTTACAAAACTAACTTTCATGACACTATTTTACAGACAAACAGCTTAAAAGCATAAATGCTGCTGCTGCTGTAATTTAGCCTCTAAGTTTGACTGCCTCTTTGTGACCTGTGGACTGCATCCCACCAGGCTCCTCTGTCCATGGATTTCCCAGGAAAGACTATCGGAAAGGGCCGCCATTCCCTTCTCCAGGCAATCTTCCCAGCTCAGGGATCAAACTCATGTCTCCTGTTTGGCAAGAAGATTTTCTATCACTGAGCCACCTGGGAAGCCCCGAAAAGTAAAACTATGTCTCGGTAATTCCCTGGCAGCCCACTGGTTAGGACTCTGTCTTCCACTGCAGGGGGCAGAGGTTTGCTCCCTGGTCTGGGAACTAAGATCCTGCAAGCCGCACAGCACTGCCAAAAATAAATTTTTTTTTTTAAGTATAAATGTAACCAATAACCTGAGATCAGCTCAGTAAGACAAGTTCTTCCATTGCATCTTTAGCCTCAACAGTACTACAAGGCTGTATCTTTACTAGATACAGATTCATTTTAATCTTGAATCAGGTGAAATAATGATACCACTAACAATGACAAAAATATATTAATAAGGTTTTCAGGTTTAAAATGTGTTCAAGCTAGATTTACAAGCTAGAAAATTTAGTAACATATCATTTTATCTGTTACAGTCCACTGAGTCTTATTCACCAGGCTGGTTCTATGATCACTTGTAAAGAGTCATTTTTTAAAAAAAAATATGAATACGCAGTGCCTAATCTAAGAGAATCAGATTATTGAGGTCTGATTTTTCTCCCTTCAACCTTCAAAGGGAATGCCAAGGTAAGTCATGCTTGAAAATCACCATCATATGCCTTCTACATCCATCATGTATAGTATAATGAGAACTGGGAAGGCAAGGTTATGTCCTCAAAGATTAATGATATTGGCTATATAAAATTTACTATGGCAGTACGGTTGAAATAGTACATTTTAGAGCAATGAAAAATTAGTATTACCATACATATTTTTATTGTCTAAACATCACAGAACACAAAGCAATCAACTAAATCTTAAGGTGCATTCAAATTAAATATGCCATAAACTCTGAGTGTACTGTACAAAAGAGAAAAACTAGCAACATGACTTTTTTCCCCGAAAGGATCTATTTCATAGTTGGTTCATTATGCAATGGTTGTATTTTATTTCCACAAAATTATACTTCATAAGGAAAACAATTATTTTGGAAGACATTTTCTGAAATGTGAAAAGCACTTTTCCCAAGAAAATATTTCAATATTTGATGATACAAACCCAGGAGAATAAATACAGATTGGGCAGGGAAGGAAGACTCTATTGGGAACTGCAGAGAAATAATCAAATAAGGTAAAACAAAATGCTTATATCCTGTATTGATTGTAAGGCTGTTTTTGTTTTTGCTATTACTTACTAGCACAGGGCAAACAAAAAACTATGTTAAAAAACAAGACTGTTTAAACGTGCTATTCTTCCTCCAATTTTAACAATTTGCTTGAAAAATGAAACTAATTATTTGCTTCTATCTTTCCATAGCATTGGGCTTCACTGATAGCTCAGTTGGTAAAGAATCTGTCTGCAATACAGGAGGCCCTAGTACGATTCCTGGGTCCAGAAGATCCCCTGGAGAAGGAAAAGGCTACCCACTCCAGTATTCTTGGACTCCCCTTGTTGCTCAGCTGGTAAAGAATCTGCTCGCAGTGCAGGAGACCTGGGTTCGATCCTTGTGTTGGGAAGATCCCCTGAAGAAGGGAAAGACTACTCACTCCAGTATTCTGCCCTGGAGAACTCCATGGACTTCATAGTCCACAGGGTTGCAAAGAGTTGGCCACGACTGAGCAACTTTTACTTTTTCCATAGCATTAAGAAACATTACTAAAAATTACTAAACATTACTAAAAATTAAGTGTCTCATAATTTATTGACAAAACTAAGAACATACAATGGAGTCAACTAAACACCACAGTGTAGTCAAGTGGAAAGACTGTCAACTTAGTTTTTAACAAAACTGGATATACTACCAGCAGGGCTTTGGACTAATTCCTTTTAGTCCTTTAGACTAATTCCTTAACAATCTAAAAGTGAGTTTACTAACATCTTGTTTACAAGGTGATTAGAGAGGTTACAGACACTGTAAATAAAGCTCTTATTATAGGGCTTCCCTGGTGGCTCAGCAGTAAAGAATCCTGCTGCAATACAAGAGACATAGGTTCAATCCCTGGGTCAGGAAGATCCCCTGGAGGAGGAAATAGCAACCCACTCCAGTATTCTTTTGCCTGGGAAATCCCATGAACAGAGGAGCCTGGCAGGGGTCACAAGAGTCAGACGTGACTTAGCAACTGAAAGCAACAATAGTACCTAGCTCTTGGAACTGACTTAATAAAGAGTAGCTATTAGAATAATAATAATCTGAGCCCTTCCTTTCTCTGAAAAACTTATCTTTCTAATGTTTTTCACCTTGGTATATTTTAAATGTATAAAACCTAAAATATAGTCATCTTGAACAATATGGAAGAAATAAAAATAAATTCCCAATATGTCAGCTACAAAATAGCTCAACATTAATTTGCTCATTAAAAATATAGAAATTGAGTAGAAGCTGCTTGAAGAATCTTTTCAAAAGTTCAACATTTCACTTCATGGATTTTTAACAATAACAACAAAATTCTACATTTTTCCTAGGATTTTAATTCCTAGAAGAAAAACACATAAAATGTTCATCCACCTCCTGAGAAAAAAGTTTACTGTCTCATCACCACAGGCAAAATAATATGCTGATAGTGCCAACTTGGCAATGACAGATCATAATAAGCCAGCCTAGATTCTGTATTTCATTTAACTCATTTTCTGGATCTGGGGCACTGATGTTTAAGCCTTATAAAAGCCAAGACAATCAATCCCATTTCATCATGAATCATGACTTCAAATTATTATTCCAAAAAGGCAAATATTTAACTATTTAGGCTCTAAAAGACAGTGAATTCTTTTCAATGATGACTCACATGCAAGTACTCATAGAGTTTTTAAAACTATGCCTAACTTTATTACTAGGAATTTCTTTCCAAACATGCTTACAATAGTTTAGAAGTCAAAGTGCTTATTAATAGTTCATAATTTTCTTTAATGCTGACACTTGAAATAATTTTCCAAAATAGATTATGTACCATTATGATGTTTAAGAGTGGAAATATACTACTTGTATCCATTAAATGTGTTATTTTTTGGTCTCTTTTATTTTTATTTATCAAAATGTTCCTTAATAGCTTAAAATTGGTATCTTCACACAATCAACAAAAGTGCTCTTAAGTGCTGCTAAAGATTTAAATCAGCTAGGTTTTATCTATAATATACAGACAGAAGAAATTTTTTCATTGCAGTGGTCTAATAGGTAGCTAAATTTAGTATTTCAATAAATACATTGTTTAACATTCAGAAAGTGATAGGATTATAGATAAGATAATTATAATCAATTAAAATCATAGACATATTATATTTCTAGATTCCCTGGTAAAAACTTATTTAGTTACTTCCATTCTTAGATATGTTCTGGGTTTCCATTTTGTCCCAAAATATTATTTCATTAGCTTTTCTATCTTTATATGTCTTTCTCTAATTCTATCAGCTTCCTATACCATGAAAGTATATCTTGTGAGTTTAATTTAAATTTTTCTGTGCTCATCCCCACTAAATCTAAAATGTTTGTATTCCTACTCTCTGCAATGTAAATTTGATAGTGCTTCGTATCTATCCATTATCAAAACTAACACAGTAATAGTCAAACAAAACAGACTAATAAAGTGCTCTTGTAGGACTACAAAACATAAAAGCCTTCAAATAGGACATTAAAACCCAGATTTCTCAATTCCCCTGCCTCCACCACTAATTCACCTCAGTTCATTTGTTCCCTTCCCTATACTACTGTTTATGCTGAAATTGGAGAGAAATTCCTTTCAAAATCTGTCGCTGAATTTCTCTCTCTAAAATGACATACACACATGCTGTCTAGTAATGTATTTGAGAATCTCTACATGAGAAATTTCTGGTATTTCCTACTTTGTACAGTCCTAACAGATACATACCTATGTCATATGCCAGGAAATCGGCAGAAAAACATTTTGCACCGTTACTCAAGGAAGTGTCATTATGGGTATTTCCTCCAAAAATAAGCATAGCTCCATTGATAAGAACAGCTGAATGAAGGTATCTGGCAAACCCACTTTCTTTCAAAATAGTCCTACAGGATAAAATTTAAAAATGTATTACAAAGATAAAAAGACCTCCCTGATCTTATATCAAGTACAGAAAGGATCTAGTTTGAATACAGAATTTTCCTTGGAATTGTAAAAATAACACGCTTTATTATTTTTAACAAATGGCCTCTAAACTTCAATATTTTAAAAAAATAATTTAAGATTCAGAGTACCTTAAAATGCTTTGAGGAAACACAATATTAAACATAATCATTAACGATTTCATAATAATTTATATTTTGCATTTTGTTTTTATTTACAAAAGTAGGAAACAAATTTTCTTTAAACTAGAGGACTGACTTATCATCAGTTTTAAATACCAAAGTAAATAAATAGTTAAATGTAATAAATTTAAACAGTATGCAGTTAAAACTATATGACTCATATAGATCCAATAAAATGTTTTTAACTCATTAAATATATACATAAAAGTGCACATAAGTCTAAAACCCAATGAATTTCCACAAGATGAACACAACTAAGTAATGAGTACTAAGACCAAAAAATAAAAATCACCACTATTCTGATTCTAACAGCAAACATTTAGATGGCTGTCTTTGGAATGACATAGTTGGTATTCACTTGTATTCATGTTCATTTGCTTAAGATTATTTTTGAGGTATATCTGTGTATAATTAAAAATCTCAATGCATTTTTGAGAAACAATAAAATTAAGGTAAATGTTCTTTTAATTACAGTGCAATTCTGAGAGAAAAACTACAAATATATGTTCACACATATATTTTACCTGAACAAACGAATATATATTAAAGGTTCAGGACAATATGAGTCATTACTTTATAAATACATCCCTAGTACAAACAAAGAATCAGAATATAAACACAGTTAACATGTATGGTATAGTTAGTAAGGCAAATATAGTATCTTAAAAACCATAGATTTAATACCACTCAATGGACATGAGTTTGAGCAAACTCCAGGAAATGGTGAAGGACAGGGAAGCCTGGTGTGCTGCAGTCCATGGGGTCACAGAGTTGGACACAGCCGAGCGACTGAACAACAACAAATCTTAAAGAATATGGAACTGACCTCCAGAATGGCACCATAAGGAGACCTATAAATAATCTCCCCAAGGAAAGAACTATAACTGGTAAAAATTATTTTTTTAATGTCTTTTTGGATCTCAAAACCTTTTGCCAAGAGCAACAACAAATAAATAATTACTCGGGAACATCAACTAAATCTCAGTAAGAACAGCAACAGTTCATGATATCTGACTCATTACCAACTCTCATTCGTCCCGTTACCACCACCTCCCCACATATACACAACCTGTTCAGCAAGACTGCTCAACCCTAGGCTGGTAAGATTGAGAACAGAATACTCCTTAGTCCCTCAGTTCCTAGTTCAGGCCAATAATATACAACCAGGAGCAAGAGATTGCCAATACTTCTCACGCCCCTAACTCTTGGTGGCAGAAGCTCTATTCAAGGAGAAAGCACAAGAGGTCTGAGCGCTCATTCTCTACCTTGCTCCCACTGGCAGAGTGGAAGCTATACACCAGGCCTCACACACAGCTTAAGAACAGAAGGGCCCAGAAATCTTCACCCCCAATTTACAGGGCAACAGTTCCAAGATAAAAGAGGAAGGCTGAGAAGAGCAAAGGCTACCATCAATATCCAGTGTACATAACACAGTGGTGTCACTGAAAGAACAAGCTATGAGCCCCCACCTACATTTCCAAAGCAATCACAGCGAGGTTATCCCCAACAGGGAGAGGCAGCCTAAGAAAAGGAAAGGCTCAAAGCTCTCCCAAGGGAACCTGACTTCATTGGGCACAAGGCAGCAAACTTGAAGCCTTAAAGGCACTCTCAGAAACAATGGAGGTTGTTTCTCAAGTATCTATATGAGAATAATAAGTTAAAAATAGACCAACCAGAAGTTTATCGGAGAGAATCAGGTGGAAAGACAGCTAATAAGAGCCTTACTGGGGTCAGAACATCAATGACTAGCCTCAAAGACTACCCTTGTAAAAGATATAAAATGCATTTCAGACCGTGCAGCAATTCATGCCCACAGAGCTTCGCTGAAAGTAACAGAACTATCAGTTGGCAATTAGTAGAGACTAGGGTGTGAGAAAATGGCAATCCACTCCAGTTGTATTGCCTGGAAAACCCCATGGACAAAAATCCCTGGTAGGCTACATACAGTCCATGGGGTCGCAAAGAGTCGGACACAACTGAGCGACTTCACTTCACAGGGAGTGAAGATGATACAGAGGCAGATGGCTTAACAAAGAGCTCAGAGGAAAAGTCAAAGAACTCTGCTAAAATCCCGATCATCCCAGGGTGACTATGTGCCTCCCCAGCCTGTATCATCTGAAGAGGAACATCAGAGGACACATGTGGAGAAAGAAAGAGACTTCACTAAAAGAACTCAGCCAAGTCCCTAAACAAATGAAATTACAGCAGCCTCAGGGAGGGAGGAAAGTCAGGATCCAGAGTTGCTGCGATGTACTGCCTAAAATGCCTGGCTTTCAGGGAAAATTATGGCGTGCAATGAAATAGGGAAGTGTGACCCATGCCATACACAGGAATAACAGCAAGCAACCACCTTTTAGAGAACATATATGCCAGATGAAACAAAAAAGACTCTAAAGCAGCTATTAAAAAGACTTAAAGAAAACAAAATTTAAAAAAGTATAACAATATCTTATTAAATATAAAGCATCAACAAAGAAAAATAACCAGGAAAAGAAAAATGTGGAGTTTTAAAGTATAAAATTGAAATTTTAAAATTTAGCAGAGGCTCAATAGCATATTTCAGCAATATGAAAAATATCAGTGAACTAGTAGATAAATTAGTAGAGATTCTGCAATTCCAAAAACAGAGAGGAAAATGAACAGTCTGTGAGAAATGTACACCACCATTAACAGCAAGAGCATGGATTTACTGGGAATTCTAAGGTAGAGGGGGAAAGGTAAAAAATTGTTTGAGAAATAATGACTGACAACTTCCTAAATTTCATGAAAAACATTAGCATACATATCGAAAAAGCTCAACAAACTGCAAGTAAGAAAAAAGTACAGAAAGAGCCACATTCAGACATAAAATAGTAATATTGAAAGCCAAAGATAAAATCTTGGGCAAAAGAAAGAAGGTTATTTGCATACAAGAGAACCCCAATAAGATAAATAACTGACTTCTCATCAGAAACAATAAGGGCCAAAAGGCAATGGGATGGCATATGAAAATGTTGAATTTTTTAATAAGCCAGAATAAGAAGATACAGGGGAGAGACATTATCAAGGTGCTGTAATAAGATTCTCCTGCTGAGAATAAAAAATATTGCCTGTCATATCAGTTAAAAAAAAAAAAAAAAAGGATGCTGCAGCCACAGAGCAATCACATTGCAACCTCGACGGTGAGCCCTGAGGAAACAGAATGGAAACAGAACGCCCGCCAGTGAGGCCACCCTGGACAGAGCACCCTGGGCAGATTCAGGATAAGAAGCACAAGATACTGGCCCAGATAGCCAAGGTGCATCTCAAAGCAATGATCTCTATGAGCCTCGATTTTGTATCTTTTCATACACAGAAAAAAGTGCTAAGTTCCTTAATCTGAGATGTCTGGTTTTCCTTAAGTAACAGTAATCTTCTGATGTTCTGACTACATGGACTTTGCTGCAAAAATCCTATAAACCTGGCTTCTCTCTTGCCTTTCTGGAGCAGTCCCTCAGTTATCTGTGATGCTGTGTCTTGGGCCTAAGTCCTTAGATTTGTCCACGAAATAAAACATAATTCTAAACTTTTAGGTTGTGCATTATTCTTTCAGTCAACACCGCCTTGGTGCTCCCACAGAAGCAATAATTTTGTCAACTACTTGGAGACAGGAAGACATTTGTGAGAGCCCAGCAGGCCAGCAGAGAAGTCCTAGCACTACTTAGAGCAAAAATTCCAAGAACAAGACTGAAGCGATTAGTAACAGTTTAACTTTATCACTTCACCTGCCCCAAGGCAACAGCTCACTGCCAAGAGAAACTTCAAGCTGCTGCTTCACCCATGAGCAAAGAGACAGCCTAGTGGGTGACCAGCGTCCAAACAAGCATGATAATACCCAAGAAGCCCACTTCTTTTTCATGCCATCCAAAACAATAATGGGATCAGCAAGGCAGAGAAATCAGGGCTCTCAGCAACCAGGGTACAAAACCCAAGAAGGACAAAGGTTTCTACTACCTCAGGAACTCTACCAAGAAGCCCACCCATAAACTTCATAGGATGAAGTAGGTTCACCCAAGCCAGCATACACATGCTGCCAGCAATCCATAAATCCCTCCACCATGTAGCCAGCACCCCAAACACACCCTTGCAGACAGTACACCTGAGTTTCTACAGGTCATGCACAAGCACACATGTATAAATGGCTCCACTCTGTTGAGTGGCAAGATGTGCATAACCTTGAACACTTTAGGCACTTGCACACTTCAGGCAATGCCCTAGTCAACATAAATAACAGCTTCTCCATAGCAGGCCTGGCTTTGTGGAGTTGAGAAAATGCAATCTCTAAAATGTATAAAAACTCACATAACTCAATAGAAAAAAAAAAAGAACAATTTAATTAAAAATGAGCAGAGGATCTGCACAGACATTTTTCCAAAGAAGACATACAGAGTCAATAGATACATGAAAATCACTCAACAAGGAAATGCAAATGAAAACCACAATGGGATATCACCTCACACTCACACACATAGTTGTTGGAATGGTATTATCGAAAAAACAGAAAATAACAAGTGCTGCTGAGGATGTGGGGAAAAGGGAACACTTACGAATTGTTGAGGGGACTATAAATTGGCTAGTGTGGAGGTTTCTCAAAAAACAGAACCACCAAATTATCCAGCAATTCCACTCTATTTATCCAAATGAAATAAAACAACTATTTCAAAAAGATATCTGTACCCCCATACTCATTGCACCATTATTTATAATAATTAAGGTGTGGAAACCACCTGAGTGCCCATCAACTATCGACTAGAAAAAGCTAGAGAAATATTATTCAGCCACAAAAAAAGGAAATCTTGCCATTTGCAATAGCACAGATGGACCTTGAGGGCACTACACTAAGGGAAATAAGTCAGAGAAAGGCAAATACATTATGATCTCACTCATATGTAGAATCTAAAAAAATCTTTTAATGAACTTATAGATATGGAGGGCAGATTGGTGGGCACAAACGGCAGGTGGTAAAGGTGGGTGAAATGAGTAAAGGTGGTCAAAAGGCATAAGTTTCCAGTTATATGACAAATAAGCCCTGATAATATAATATTCAGCATGGTGATTATAGCTAACAATACTGCATTATATTTGAAAGTTGCTAAGAATTCAAAAGTTCTCATCACAAGAAAAAAATAATTCATAACTATGTATAAGTTAACTAACCTTACTGTTGTAATCATTTTATAACACAAACATGTATCAATTCACTAAGCTGTACACTTAAAACTAATATAATGTCATATGTCAATTATATTTTAATTTAAAATAATTAACAAGTTTGAAAAGCTAAGTGTTGGCAAGGATGTGAAGAAAAGATATAGAAGTATACTGATGGGAATGGAAACTGGTATAGTCAATTTGGAAAACAGTATGGACATTCCTGAAAAAGAAAGTAAAAACTAAACTACCAAGAACTATCATATGATCAAGCAATCCCACTTCTGTGTATATATATCCAATAGATACAGCAAAAGCCTTGAAAAATTCCAACACCCTTTCCTGATAAAAAAGGACACCCAACAAGAGAGAGACAGAAGGTAAGTTCCTCAACCTGGTAAGGCTGAATGGTGCCCACCCCAAGAGATGCATTCATGTTCTAATCTCCAGAACCTGGGAATGTTATCTTATTCAGAAAAAGTATTTTTTCAGATACAATTAAATTACGGATTTAAAGATGAAGAACTCATCCCAGATTATCCAGTGGACTTAATCCAATGACAAGTGTCCATTTAAGAGACACACAGAAAAGAGGAGAAGGTAAGGTAACCAGCCTAATACCAAATATTTAAAAAACAAAGACCATGGCATCTGGTCCCATTACTTCATGGCAAACAGAGGGACAAAAGGTGGAAGAAGTGACAGATTTCCTCTTCTTGGAATCTAAGATCACTGCAAATGTTGACTGCAGCCATGAAATCAGATGACAATTGCTTCTTGGCAGAAAGCTATTATGACAAACCTAGACAGTGTGGTGAAAAGCAGAAACATTACTCTGTCGAAAAGGTCCCTATAGTCAAGGCTATGGTATCCCCAGTGGTCGTGTATGGTTGTGAGAGCTGGACCATAAAGAAGGCAGAATGCCAAAGAACTGATAGCTTCAAACTGTGGTGCTAGGGAAGACTCCTGAAAGTCCCTTGGACAGCAAGGAGATCAAACCAGTCAGTCCTAAGGGAAATCAACCCTGAATACTCGTTGGAAAGACTGATGCTGAAGCTGAAACTCCAGTATGTTGGTCATCTGAAGCACACAGTAGACTCATTGGAAAAGTCCCTGAAGTTGGGAAAGATTGAGGGCGGAAGGAGAAGGGGGCATCAAAGGATGAGATGGGTGGATGGCATCACCAATGTAATGGACATGAACTTGGGCAAACTTCGGGAGATGGAGAGGGACAGGGAGGCTTGGCAAGCTGCAGTCCACAGAATCACAAAGCCGGACACAACTGGGCAACTAAACAAGAACAGAAACCAGAATGTAACTATGGCAGCAACTGGAGTGGTTCAACACAACTCCGGGAACACCAACAGGCAAAGCTAGAAGGGGCAAAGAAAGGCCTTTTCCCAGCACTTCTGGAAGAGGCATGGCCATGGTTACACTTTGATTTTGCATTCCTGGCCTCCAGACCTGTCACAGAATATCTCTTCATTGTTTTAAGCTACACAGTTTGTGGTGATTTGCTACAGCAGCCTAAGACAAAGGATATCTACAAAACTAACAAGCAAAAAACACAACTAACATCATACTTAAAGGTCAAAGACAAGATGTTCTCCCTCTAAGATCAGGAATAAGCAGGATTTTTACTCTTGTCACGTCTATTCAACTTTGTATTTGAGATTATAGAAAGGAATATGGGCAAGAAAATAAAATGCATCTAGATGGGAAAGGAAGAAGTAAAACTCTACTTATAAATGACATGACCTTCAAAGAAATTCAAATAAACCTTCAAAAATTTATAGCTAATAAATCAGTTTAGCAAGTTTGGAGGTTAAAAGAACACTGTGCAAAGAATAAACTGTACTTCTATTACAAGAAATGAAAAATATTAAGATAAAAATAATAAAACAATTTTCAACAGGATCAAAAACAATAAAGCATTTAGAAATAAGTTTAATGAAACACATAAAATTTATACTAGGAAGACAAGAAACTATTGAGGAGAGAAATTAAAGACAGCCTAAAAAATGAAAAGATACCTTTTACCTAGATTGGAAAACAAAATATTGTTAAGATGGTCATACTCTCCAAACTGATCTACAGGTTCAACTTACTGTATAAAATCCCAATTGGATGTTTTTTAACTAATAAACTCTTTGTATGTAAAGCTATGATAAACATAGATAGCATAGTTAAAAGCAGAACCATCGCTTTGCCGACAAAGCCCTGTATAATGAAAACTACAGTTTTTCCAGTAGCCACATACAGATGTGAAAGTTGGATCGTAAAAAGGCTATGCACCAAATAATTTTTCCTTTTGAATTGTGATGCTGGAAATGACTCTTGAAAGACCCTTGGACTGCAAGGAAATCAAACCAGTCTATCCTAAAGGAAATCAATCCTGAATATTCACTGGAAAGACTGCTGAAGCTGAAGCTCCAATACTTTGGCCACATGATACAAAGAGCAGACTCATTGGAAAAGACCCTGATGCTAGGAAAGATTGAGGGCAGGAGAAGAGGGTGATAAAGGATGAGATGATTGGATGGCATCACCGACCTGATGGACACTAATTTGAGCAAACTCCAGGAGATAGTGAAGGGTAGAGGAGCCTTCAGTCCTGAGATTGCACTTAGCAACTGAACAATAAAAACAATCCTGTGATTCATGTGGAAATTCAAGAGACCAAAACAGCCAATTCAAAGAAAGGAAAGAATACTCTTCTCAACAAATGGTGCCAGGGCCACTGGATATCCAAAAGAAAGAAACTGAACCCTTCCCTTACAATATATACAAAAGTTAACTAAAAATTGAATAAAATGCCTAAATTTAAGAGCTACAAGGGATGAAACTCGTAGAAGAAACTTCGGAAGCAAATATTCTTTGCCTTGCATTAGGCAATGGATGTTTAATACAACACCATTATAACAGTATAAAATGTATAACAGATAAAACAGTCTTAAAAATTTAAAAATCTTGAGGTTCAAAGGACACTAAAAATAACATGAAAACTAACATACAGCATGGAAGAAAATATTTATAGGTCATGTATCTGATAAAGAATTTATATCTAGAACATATAAAGTTCTCTAACAACTCTAAGAATAATAACTCTAGGAATGGGAGGGGCATTTCCTCACCTTGATCAAAAAAATTATCCAAAATGTATGCTTAATGGCACGAAAACATATGCTTTCCTTCTAAGAAAAAGACAAGATATATTCTGTACCACTCCTAGTCAACAGTTTATTGGAAGCCCTGATTAGTGCAATAAGCCAAAATAAGGGAGGAGGGAATAAAAGATATACAGGATGGGAAGGAATAAGTAAACTGTCATTTTCACACATAACATGATCGTCTATGTACAAAATACCAAACAATCAACAACAACAACAATTTTAAAACTCCTGGAACTAACAAGTAATTATAGTTTCAGGATACAAGGTTAATATAAGAAAGTCAATCGCTTTCTTACATACCAACAATAAACAATAGATACTTGAAATAAAGACACAACACCATTTACATAGCACCCGCACAAATTGAAACAAGTATAAATCTGATAAAATGTGGGTAAGATCTATATTAGGAAAATTACAAAACTCTGATGAAAGAAATCAAAGAAGTAAATAAAGGGATAGTCCATATACATGGACAGGAAGATTTGCTATTATCAAGATATCACTTCTTCCCAGTTTAGTCTATATGTTCACTGCAATCCCAGTCAAAATTCTAGAAAGAATAGCCAACACGATATTGTGGGAGAAGAACAAACTCAGGAAACTGACATGACTTGACTTCAAGACTTACCATAGAGATACAATAACCAAAACAGCATGGGACTAGGGAAAGAACAGACCCACATCAATGGAACAGAACAGTGAGCCCAGAAACAGACCCACACATAGTCAACTAGCTTCTAACAAAAACAGCTCAACAGAGAAATGGTGCTGAAACAACAGGACACCCAAATGCAAAAAAAAAAAGGGAAAGAAAAGCAAGTTGACAGATCTTACACCTTTTACAAAAATTAACACAGGATGAATCATAAGACAAAATATAAAATACAAAACTATAAAACTCCTAGAAGATAACACAGGACAACCACAGGGTGGCCATGAGTTTGATGACTTTTTAGATATAGCAACAAAAGGACAATTTATAAAAGAAAAATGCTAAGTTCAACTTTATTAAAATTAAAAACTTAAGTTCTGTGAAAGACTTCATTCAAAGAATGAAAGAGTAAGCCACAGACTTGGAGAAATTATTCACAACAAATATCTGATAAAGTACCTGAATTCAAAACATACAAAGAACTCTTAAAACTCGACAGTTAGAAAATAACTCAATTAAAAACTGGCAGAACATCTGAAAATACAGCCTTTCAAAGAAGACATAAAGATGGCAAAATAAGTCTATGAATAAATCCTTGACATCATAGGGCATTAGGGAATTGCAAATTGAAACAATGACTCACCACTGCCTATTAGAATGGCTAAAATTCAAAACACTAACACCAAAGGCTAGCAAGGATGCAGAGCAACGTGCACTGCTCGTAGGAATGAAAAACTGTACACTCACTCTTACAGCACCAAACACATTCGTTAAAAGGTAAACACTTACCACACAATCCAACAACTGTGATCATTGCTTGAAGATTTATGTTGATGCAAATAACATTTATAGCAGCTTTATTAATAACTGTCAAAACTTGGAAATAACCAAGATGTCCTTCAGTGGGTGAATGGATAAACAACTATACTACATCCATACAACAGAATATTATTCAGTGATAAAACAGGCTATTAAGCCATGAAGAGACTTCAAGGAACCGCAAAAGCATATTGCCAAGAGAAAGAAGCCAATCTAAAAAAGGATATATACTGTATGATTCCAGCTATAACAATCTGGAAAAGGCAAAGCAATGGAGACAGTAAAAATATCAGCAGTTGCCAGGGGCTGGGCAGGAAGAGCAGGAGGTGAGCACACGATTTCAAGGGCAACTGCAGCTATTTTGGATGATAGAGTAGCAGTGGAACATGTCATTATACATGGTGTAAACCCACTGGACCTATAACAGGGAAGTAAATCCTAATGTAAACTACGGACTTCAGTTAGAAATAACGGATCAATATTGACATCAATCGTAACAAATGTACCACACTAATGCAAAATGTTAATAACAGACTGGGAATGGGGAACATACGCATGTATTTGGGGACGCTTGCTGCCTACCTTTTGTTCATTTTCCTTTAAACCTAAAATTGTTCTAAAAAATAAAGTCTGTTAATCAAAAGACAACAAGAAAATAAAGTGATGGTGAGAAAAACTACAGCTACTTTTTCAGATATGATACCTTTACTACAATATATAAACCAACTTCCAGTACCTAATAAGCAGATAATTTTTTTAAATACATGAATTGTAAAATGGGAACTGAATTTCTCACTTTCAAAAGGGATTTGGGATTTACAAATATGAAGGAGAACAAGTCTAAAATAAATGCTACAATGTTGTATTACATTATTATGCAGCTTAGACAAAAAGATATATGGTAATACAGATATACACCGATTTCTATAGATAGATACAGATGTATGTTTGTAAATCTTCTGGCTCTATCTTCTGACAGGGTCTATAAACAACAGAACAGGAAAGACTAGAGATCTCTTCAAGAAAATTAGAGATAATGAGGGAACATTGCATGCAAAGATGGGCTCAATGAAGGACAGATATGGTATGGACCTAACAGAAGCAGAAGATATTAAGAAGAGGTGGCAAGATCTTCACGACCAAGATAATCACAATGGTGGGATCAGTCTACCTAGAACCAGACACCCTGGAATGTGAAGTCCAAGTGGGCTTTAGAAAGCAGCACTACGAACAAAGCTGGTGGAGGTGATGGAATTCCAGTTGAGCTATTTCAAATCCTAAAAGATGATGCTGTGAAAGTGCTGCACTCAATATGGCAGCAAATTTGGAAAACTCAGCAGTGGCCACAGGACTGGAAAAAGTCAGTTTTCATTCCAATCTGAAAGAAAGGCAATGCCAAAGAATGCTCAAACTACCACACAATTGCACTCATCTCACACACTAGTAAAGTGATGCTTAGAATTGTCCTAGCCAGGCTTCAGCAATACATTAGCCATGAACTTCCAGATGTTCAAGCTGGTTTTAGAAAAGGGAGAGGAACCAGAGATCAAACTGCCAACATCTGCTGGATCATGGAAAAAGCAGGAGAGTTCCAGAAAAGCATCTATTTCTGCTTTATTGACTATGCCAAAGCCTTTGACTGTGTGGATCACAATAAACTGTGGAAAATTCTCAAAGAGATGGGAATATCAGACCACCTCACCCGCCTCTTGAGAAACATATATGCAGGTCAGGAAGCAACAGTTAGAACTGGACATGGAACAACAGACTAGTTCCAAATAGGAAAAGGAGTACGTCAAGGCTGTATATTGTCACCAAGCTTATTTAACTTATATGCAGAGTACATCATGAGAAACGCTGGGCTGGAAGAAGCACAAGCTGGAATCAAGATTGCCAGGAGAAATATCAATAACCTCAGAAATGCAGATTACATCACCCTTATGGCAGAAAGTGAAGAACTAAAAGCCTCTTGATGAAAGTGAAAGAGGAGAGTGAAAAAGTTGGCTTAAAACTCAACATTCAGAAAACTAAGATCATGATATCTGGTCCCATCACTTCATGGCAAATAGAGGGGGAAAGAGTGGAAACAATGGCTGACTTTATTTTGGGGGGCTCCAGAATCACTGCAGATGGCGACTGCAGCAATGAAATTCAAAGACGCTTACTCCTTGGAATTATGACCAACCTAGACAGCATACTAAAAAGCAGAGACATTACTTCGTCAACAAAGGTCCGTCTAGTCAAGGCCATGATTTTTCCAGTGGTCATGTATGGATGTGAGAGTTGGACTATAAAGAAAGCTGAGCGCCGAAGAATTGATGCTTTTGAACTGTGGTGTTGTAGAAGATCTTGCGAGTTCCTTGGACTATAAGGAAATCCAACCAGTCCATCCTAAAGGAAATCAGTCCTGGGTGTTCATTGGAAGGACCGATGTGGAAGCTGAAACTCTAATATTTGGGCCACCTGATGCGAAGAGCTGATTCATTTGAAAAGACCCCGATGTTGGGAAAGATTGAAGGCAGGAGGAAAAGGGGACAACAGAGGCTGAGAAAGTTAGATGGCATCACTGACTCAGTGGACATGAATTTGGGTGAACTCCAAGAGTTGGTGACGGATAGGGAGGCCTGGCGTGCTGTGGTTCATGGGGTCACAAAGAGTCACACACAACTGAGCATCTGAACTGAACTGATACACACATCAAAAAAGTAATAAACATTCCTAGTCCCCTAATCTTGTTTTTAAACACAATTATGTACTAGATGCAATCAAGGTTCCTTGAGGAAATAACTTACTAGAGCAGGGAAACTACAAGATGTAAAAAATTTTATTTATTTTATGCCTGTACCAAAAAAGTATAGAAAGGCACAAGAATGATTAGGAATATGTCTTAAGAATACAGAACACTTACTGAAAAAGTTCACAGAGGCCAAATCTGGGGAACTTTGGGCACCAAAAGAAAGCATATTAATAGATTATAAAATATTGAATTAAATAAAAATCTATCAATTCATACTGATATAAGTGAACACACAACTTGTGATATTTATACGGAAAAACATTAGTATACCACCATATGGTAATCATCATATTAATAACTGTTTCTCACAAGAATTATTAATGGATGCTAAAACTAGTGTAAAATATATAGAATCTAGAAAGTGCTACTGATGAACCTATCTGCAGGCCAGCATTGGAGATACAGCCAGGGAGAAGAGACTTATGGATATGACCGGGGAGATGAGGGAGGGAGAAAGTAGATGAATGGAGAGAGTTGCAATGGAAACATATGCAATTACCATATACAAAATAGACAGCCAATAGGAATTTGCTGAATGACTCAGGGAACTCAAACAGGGGCAACCTAGGGGAGTAAAGTGGAGTGGGAGGTGGGGGGGAGGGGCAAGAGAGAGAGGAAATATATCTACCTGTGGCTGATTCATGTTGATGTACGGCAGAAATCAATACAATATTGTAAAGCAATTATCTTTCGGTTAAAAATAATTTTTTAAAAAAATTTAATGAGAAACTATGTTTCAGTTCAGTTCAGTCGCTCAGTTGTGTCAGACTCTTTGTGACCCCATGAATCACAGCATGCCAGGCCTTCCTGTCCATCACCAACTCCCAGCGTTCACTCAGATTCACATCCATCAAGTCAGTGATGCCATCCAGCCATCTCATCCTCTGTCATCCCCTTCTCCTCCTGCCCCCAATCCCTCCCAGCATCAGAGTCTTTTCCAATGAGTCAACTCTTTGCATGAGGTGGCCAAAGTACTGGAGTTTCAGCTTTAGCATCATTCCTTCCAAAGAAATCCCAGGGCTGATCTCCTTCAGAATGGACTGGTTGGATCTCCTTGCAGTCCGAGGGACTCTCAAGAGTCTTCTCCAACGCCACAGTTCAAAAGCATCAATTCTTTGGCGCTCAGCCTTCTTCACAGTCCAGCTCTCACATCCATACATGACCACTGGAAAAACCATAGCCTTGCCTACTACTACCAAACTAAGCCGCTTCAGTCGTGTCCGACTCCATGCGACCCCATAGACGGTAGTCCACCAGGCTCCCGGTCCCTGGGATTCTCCAGGCAAGAACACTGGAGTGGTTAGACTGACCTTAGTTGGCAAAGTAATGAGAAACTGTGTTTACCTAAGCTAAAAGTATCCCCACAAGGTGGTTTATTACTTAAAAAGAAAAATTGTATCTTTACAGAGAAGAAATCTGAAAACACTTTAACCATTACTTTAAAATATAAAGTTAAACTCTACAGAAGGTTCATAGCAGCCTCACTCACAATAGCCCAAGTGAAAACAACCCAACAACTGTCCATCAATTGATGAGTGGATTAACAATACGTGTATATTTGTACAATGGAATATTATCCAGCCATTACAAAGAATCAAGTGCAGAAACATACTACAATGTAGTTGAACCCTGAAAAAATTATGCTAAGTGAAAGAAGCCAGATGCAAAAGGTCACATACTATACATTTTATTTACCTGAAATACTGAGAATAGGTAAACCTATAGAGACAGAAAGCAGATTAGTGGCTTCCAAGGGATGGAGGGAAAGGGTAGAGGAAAAGTACAGGAGTTCTTTTAGGAGAGAAGAAAATATTCTGAGATCAGTGATGGCAGCATATTATTATGAATAAACAAAAACCACTGAATTGTACACTTTAAATGGTTAAAGTGGAGAATTTTATGTTACAAGACTTCTATTTTTTTTCTCAAAAAAATTATAGAAGAACACATTTTACTGTTCCACCAAAATGCAAACTCTGAATATAATCATGAGGAAACATAAGACACACTACTTTTTTAGTATTTCTAAGTATAGTTGAAATCTTGTTTTAAGTTGAAAAAAATGGGAAAAAATACCAAATTCAAAATTACAGCTGTAAGTTGTAAATGATAATGTTTTGTATGTATCTTATGTGTTAAAACATACTATTGCGTTTTAAAGGAACACAATAAAAGAGAAAACAACTTCAACAAGAGGACAGAAAAATCTGAGGTCTCTGTTACATAAAAGCCTTGACACAGAAGAAAAATGAAGATGTGAGCTCCTGCTACAAGTTCTACAAACATGTACATGCAAAAAACATTATTGAGACACCTCATTTAATGAGGCTAAGAAATGGCCCTGGTACCAAAAATCATTACAGCAAATTTAAAGTCTCTTAGCAAAGAATAATACCAATGAATAAAACATCCTAAAATACAGAAGGAATCATTTTTGAGAAATGAGAATTTCTACAAATACAGGATGTTTTAGATAATGCTTCTGTGGTACTATATTAAAATCTCAAAAAAATCTCTGAAATCACATATACTTGAAATATGCTTTCATAATGATGTTAATCTGGTTACATGAAATGATTTTTATAGCTTCTTAAATGTGATATAATGAGAGTTACTTTTACATTAAAATATTCAAAGCTGACTCAATGGACGTGAGTTTGAGACAACTCTAGGAGACAGTGATGGACAGGGAAGCTTGGCAGAATCCAGTCCATAGGGTCACAAAGAGTCAGACACAACTGAGCAACGGAACAATTCAAAGTTACTTTATTGAACTATCAAGATTTTGTGATTTCTCTAAAAATGTAACTGTCAGAGGTTTTGGAAAAGTGATACAAGACTATTTCACAAATATGTTATTAGTTAACTGTATTCTACAAAATACTGATGAATGTGCTATTGGTGCTGTTTATCCTTGACAATTTCTCTGCATAATGAGTGTCTGAAATATAGTGTATTTCTACACTATGAGAACTTTCCTGGTGGCTCAGACAGTAAAGCATCTTTGTACAATGTGGAAGACCAGGGTTCAATCCCTGGGTCGGGAAGATTCCCCAGAGAAGGAAATGGCAATCCACTCCAGGCCTATTGCCTGGAAAATCCCATGGACAGAGGAGCCTGGTAGGCTACAGTCCATGGGGTCGCAAAGTATCAGACACGACTGAGCGACTTCACTTTCACTTTTGTATACTATATTTATATACACTGCATTTATGAAAAAGTGAGGGTCACTCAGTTGTGTCCAACTGTTTGCAAGCCCGTTGACTGTAGCCCGCCAGGCTCCTCCGTCCATGGAATTCTCAGGCCAGAATACTGGAGTGGGTAGCTGTTTCCCTTCTCCAAGGGGATCTTTCCAACCCAGGGATCGAACCCAGGTCTCCCACATTGCAGGAGGATTCTTTACCCTCTGAGCCACTAGGGAAGCCCACAATATTTATATATATTTGTATACTGTATCTGTATATAGTATATTTGTATACTATATCTGCATATATAATACATTTATTGAATATATAGCTAAAAAACTATTTCATTGGATATATATATTACATATGTGTATGAATGTATGCAAATTTAGCAGAAACTGTCAACAGGTTTTTCAGAATGCTTCTACCAATTTATACACACCTGGATAAACAACCTTGTAAATTTTAACTGTTTAGGTAGCTGTGTAGTGGTATCTGAATGTTATCTTAAATTACCTTGTGGTAACGGCGGTTGAGCAGCTTTTAATATGTGTTTTGGTCATTTGGATATATTTTTGTTCCCCATTTTCTACTGAGTTGTCTGACATTTTCTTGTTGATTTGTAGTACTTCTCTACATATTCAGGAAAAGTGACCTTTGTTGACTTTATGTACTGCCAATATCTCCTACACTGCAGTTTGCCTTTTCAGTTTCTTAATGATATTTTTACACATATATAGTTCAGTTTATCATTTTTCTTTATTTAGAATACTGTTTAAATTCTATTTTTAAAGTCTTTCTTTACCAATAAAAACAAAGACATTTATCTCTTATCTTCTACAATATTTATTATTTTGTACTCTACACCTAGATTTACATTGCTCTGAAAATATTTTTTGTGTATGAGATGTAAAACAGGGCCCCAGATTCATTTATTTCAATTATATAACCATTGACCCAGAAACACTTATTGAAAAAACAACTGTCTGGTGCCAACTGTGTTACAATCTGTGTCTGTACTTAGGTGCTTAGTTGTATCCAACTCTTTGCAACCCTTTGGACTGTAGCCCTCCAACTCCCTCTGTCCATGGGATTTTTCAGGCAAGAATACTGGAGAGGGTCACTGTCTCCTCCTCCAGGGTATCTTCCTGACCCAGGGACTGAACCCACGCCTCACTGAACCATCAGGAAAGCCCCATGTTATAAAGTTCCAATAAATGTGTAGGTCTATCTGGGGAATTCCTATTTGCTACAATGCTTTATATCCCTATCTTTGCAGCAATATTTAATTACTGTAGCTTCACATTCATGAGATCTAGAACAGAAGACTTTCAGCTTTGTTCTTCTAAAAGCTAATTTTAGCTAGGATTGATCCTTTGAATTTTCATATAAATGTTAAAATAGGCATGTCAATTTCTAAAAGAAAATATTACCTTCTGCAATTGTGTTTTGGGATTACATTAAATCTAAAGATCAATTAGGACAGAATGGATATCTCTACAATACTATTTCAATTAATTATTATAACACATTGGGTTGACCAAAAAGTTCGCTGAGGTTTTTTGGTATGATCTTATGGAAACGCCCAAAGGAACTTTTTGGCCAACCCTGTATCTTCCATTTATTCAGGCCTTCAATTTCTCACAAGGTTTTTGAGTTTTCTATGTAAAGATCCTGCATATATGTCATGACATTTACTTCTCAGGTTTTTGACATTCTGATCTTATATGAATTTTAAATTATCATTTTCCAATTGTTCTTGATATATAGAATTATATTTTCCTTATATTGATCTTATGTCAAGCAAACTATTACCTATGTATGTTTTATTTTTTGTTATTCCCTTTTACTTTAATTGTATTATTGCACTGTCTGGATATTCCAATACAATGGTGAATAGAAACAGTGATAGTAACCACTCTTATTCATTCCTAACTTTAAAGGGAAATTTTTCAACAATACACTCTAATGTTTGCAATAAAGTTTTTCTTTTACTACATAAGTAGTTTACTTCTATTCCTACTGCATTAGAGGTTCTTCATGACTATGTTAAATTATATCTAAACATCCTATGTATTATTTGAAAAAAATATATGCCTTTATTTCTTTATTCTTCTTAATGTGTTAATTATTCTTTTATGAAATTTTACTTAATCTTTTATTCTTAAAGTGAACCCAAATAATTTACTATTGTTTCCATAAATTGCTGGACTCACCTGATTTTTCTATTTTAATGAAAAAGATAACACTATAATTTCCTTAGCTGTAATATTTTTTCGTATTTTTGTCTCAAGGTTTTGCTACTGCATAAAACTGCAAAATAATTATTTCTGTTCTCTGAAAGTTTGTGAATGACATGTTATTTCTTAAATACATACTTCTTAAATATCTGGGCACATTCAGGAATAAAGTTATCTAGGCCTAGCGAGTTTGGGGTTTTATCTTGTCTTGCTTTGTGTTTGTTTCTTTAACGGAAGAGGATTTCAAGCATAGACTCTACTTTTTGTTATAAGATTATTCCAATTTTCTGTCTCTTCATGCATCAATTCTAGTAAGTTTCATTTTTCTAGATATTTGACATGGTTCATTTAATTTTCTTAAAGTTACTCTCATACAGTTGCTTATCATGTTCATTTACTATAATTTGATGTCTGTAATGGCCATAATGTCCATTTTCATTCTGAAAATTGGTTATTTGAGTACACAGCCATTCCTCGGCATCTGTGGGAAATTGGTTCGAGAAGCCTCGCCAATTCCAAAATCCACAGATGTTCAAGATCCTTACACAAAATGGCATATGACCTATACACATCCTCCTGTATAATCTAAGTCATTTCTAGATTACTTATAACACCTAATACGAAGGAAATGCTATGTAAACTGCTGTAAACACAATGTAAATGCTATTAAAGTAGCTGCTGGTGCATGACAAATTCAAGCTCTGTTTGCTTTTTTGAACTTTAATATCTTCAATCCATGATTGGCTGAATCCACACATATGGAAGGCTAACTGTGATCTCTGTATCTAAATCTGGGTAAGGATCTATCTCCACAACCAACTTTGCTGATTTTTGGTGGCTGTATCTCTATTACATGTTTGTTTTCTATTTCACACTAACTTGTGCTCTATCTCCTATTGTCTTACTCTACCTTTATTTACTTTATTCTTTCTTTGAGATTAATCTGATTCTTATTTTCTGACTTCTTGAGGTTAAGCTTCAGTTCAGTTCAGTTCAGTCACTGTCATCTCCGACTCTTTGCGACCCCATGAATCACAGCACGCCAGGCCTCCTTGTCCATCACCAACTCCCAGAGTTCACTCAGACTCACTCAGACTCACTTCCATTGAGTCCATGATGCCATCCAGTCATTTCATCCTCTGCCATCCCTTTCTCCTCCTGCCCCCAATCCCTCCCAGCATCAGAGTCTTTTCCAATGAGTCAACTCTTCGCATGAGGTGGCCAAAGTACTGGAGTTTCAGCTTCAGCATCATTCCCTCCAAAGAAATCCCAGGGCTGATCTCCTTCAGAATGGACTGGTTGGATCTCCTTGCAGTCCAAGGGACTCTCAATAGTTTTCTCCAACACCACAGTTCAAAAGCATCAATTCTTCAGCGCTCAGCCTTCTTCAAAGTCCAACTCTCACATCCATACATGACCACTGGAAAAACCATAGCCTTGACTAGATGGACCTTTGTTGGCAAAGTAATGTCTCTGCTTTTGAATATGCTGTCTAGGTTGGTCATAACTTTTCTTCCAAGGAATAAGCGTCTTTTAATTTCATGGCTTTTATGGGTTAAGCTTAGACTACTGATGTTCAGGTTTTTAAAAATATTTTCTAATAAATGTACTTAAAGTTATAAATGTCTTTATTTGGCAGCATCATAATCATCTTGTGCTATTATTCAGTTCAAAAGTTTTCTAATTTTCTGCATAATTTAGTTAACCAATTTTAAGGAGTTTATTAATTACAGACACCCTTTCCTAGTTACTTTTTATTTATTTCACTGTGGTTAATTATTTCGCATGATTTTACTCTTTTTAAATTTCTTTAGACTTGCATTAAAACCCAGTATATGGTAAATTTTAGAAAAATGTTCCTTGTGTACTTGAGAACAACATATATTCTGCAGTCATAAGATAACATGCACTCATATACCAAAAAAACTCCAAAATTATAAATTGAGCTTTTCAAATCTTTTCTATCTTTACTGGTTTTTAATCTTCATATACTATTAGTCACCAAAATAACTGGGTTTAAAAAATAATACTACAATTTGTCCCATTCTCTGTCAGTTTTGCTTTTCTTAACATAGAGTTATAAGGTACATTTAAATTCAGAACTATTATATTTTCCAGGCATATGCCTGACTTAAATTCTTATTGGTCTGATAGTGGAAAATTCTGAAAGAGATGGGCATACCAGACCACCTGACCTGCCTCTTGAGAAACCTGTATGCAGGTCAGGAAGCAACAGTTAGAACTGGACATGGAACAACAGACTAGTTCCAAATAGAAAAAGGAGTACGTCAAGGCTGTATATTGTCACCCTGCTTATTTAACTTCTATGCAGAGTACATCATGAGAAATGCGGGGCTGGAGGAAGCACAAGCTGGAATCAAGATTGCCGGGAGAAATCTCAATAACCTCAGATATGCAGATGACACCACCCTTACGGCAGAAAGAGTAGAAGAACTAAAAAGTCTCTTGATGAAAGCGAAAGAGGAGAAAGAAAAAGTTGGCTTAAAGCTCAACATTCAGAAAACTAAGATCATGGCATCCGGTCCCATCACTTCATGCGAAGTAGATGGGGAAACAGTGGCTGACTTGATTTTGGAGGGCTTCAAAATCACTGCAGATGGTGACTGCAGTGATGAAATTAAAAGACGCTTACTTCTTGGAAGAAAAGTTATGACCAATCTAGATAGCATATTAAAAAGCAGAGACATTACTTTGCCAACAAAAATCCGTCTAGTCAAGGCTATGGTTTTTTAAGTGGTCATGTATGGATTTGAGAGTTGGATTATAAAGAAAGCTGAGCACTGAAGAATTGATGCTTTTGAACTGTGGTTTTTGGAGAAGACTCTTGAGAGTCCCTTGGACTGCAAGGAGATCCAACCAGTTCATCCTAAAGGAGATCAGCCCTGGGAGTTCATTGGAAGGACTGATCTTGAAGCTGAAACTCCAATAGTTTGGCCACCTGATGTGAAGAGCTGACTCATTTGAAAAGACCCTGATGCTGGGAAAGATTGAGGGCGGGAGAAGAAACGGATGACAGAGGATGAGATGCTTGGATGGCATTACCGACTCGATGGACATGGGTCCGGGTGGACTTCAGGAGTTGGTGATGGACAGGGAGGCCTGGCATGCTGTGGTTCATGGTGTCAAAAATAGTCGGAAACGACTGGGTGACTGAACTGAACTGAGTACAATTATACCAATATTCTTCTGTTTCGTGATTGCATAATATGTACCTTTCTTCCACCCTTTACTTTGAATTGCTCTAAATACCTTTATACTTTTTGTATATATTCTAGGAAGCATATGGCTAGGCTTTAATTGTTATACCCAGTCTAAAAATCTTTAGCTTTTGACTGGAATATTTAGTCTCTTACATTTAGTGTAACTGGAATATTTACTTCTTTTAGTGTAATTATGACTTATTTTGAGTTAATTAAACCATCTTCCTTTATATTTATCCCAATTTTACTTTGTCCCCTTTCTAATCTTTTCTTGTTTTCTTCCAAATGCATTAAGTAGTCTTCTCATTCTTCCTTGTATTCACTTGTTGGACGTAAAGTGCTTTTTTGTTACCTAAAGATTATAATACAAATCCTTAACTAATTATGCCCACTTTAAATTAGTTTTCTAATTAATTCCCATATAATACGAAGACCTTAGAAACACTGAACAACATTTACCCTTCTACCTGAGTTATGTGCTGCTATTAACAAACGTTTAAATTTTGATATATTTAAGCCTCTATTACCATTATGAAAGTGAAAGTGAAGTCGCTCAGTTGTGTCCAACTCTTTGCAACCCCATGGACTGTAGCCTACCAGGCTCCTATGTCCATGGAATTTTCAAGGCAGGAGTACTGGAGTGGGTTGTCATTTCCTTCTTCAGGGGATCTTTTGACCCAGGGATCAAACCCAAGTCTCTGAGCCACCAGGGAAGCAATTACCATTAAACCATCTTCCTTTATATTTGTCCCAATTTTACTTTGCTCCCTTTCCATTCCTTTCTTGTTTTCTTCCAAATGCATTAAGTGGTCTATTCATTTTTCCCTGTATTCACTTGCTGGACATAGAGGGCTTTTTTATAATTACCATTATACTATTTTACAATAAATAATCACTTAGATTTGTCCTTTCCATTTCTCTATTCCCTCCAGTATCCAGGATTATTTTTCTTTCGCTTCAATAGAATTTTCTTTATTTATTCAGTATTTTCTGTATTACAAATCTGCTATTGTCAAATTCAATTCTTGTTTTTCTGAACAGTCTATTCTTTGCTTTCATTTTTTCAGGATTTTTCACTGGCTAATTTTGCACAGATGATTCTCTTCCTTCAGCCATTTGAAGACACCATGCCTTATAGATTCCATTTTTCCAATTAAAAAAACCCATTTGTCAGTCTTAGTGTTGCACCTTTAAAGAGAATATGTCTTTTCCCCCTCTGGTGGCTTTTCTCATTCTATTTGGGTTTTCATCAGTTTTACAATGATATTTCTAAGTGTATGTTTCTTTGTACTCACCCCTTCATACTCATAGAATTTCCTCAATTTGTAGGTGGACATCTTTTGTCACTTTTGAAATTCTCAGGCATTTGAGACTTCAAATATGGCTTTACATTATTTTCTCAATCGTCTTCTGGACTTCAATCATATGCATGTTATAATATTTCCACATGTTCCTCATATTTCTTTCCCTCTTTTATTTTTCATTCTTTGTCATTCTTTATTCCAATATGACCCATCTTCTGTTTCACGAATCTCCCCCTCAGCTATATCTAAACTGCTGTTAAATATATCCAAAGAATTTATAAATAATCAATTTTCCAATTCTATAATTTCCATTTGATTATTTAGTAATTAAGTTAGTATAAGTTTCCACTTGTCTGTCAATATTTTCCTACCTTTAATTCCTCGATCATAAAATCCTAATTATGTTACAGTTTCTTTATGAAACCACCATTATCCTATTGGTATATTTCAAATAGCTGGTTTTTTTCATGGCTTTTCTTTATCTAAGACTTTCTATTTTTTCTTTTGCAACATATATTTTAAATGAACTAATTTGAGCCTCTGTATGATACTATTTTAGGAAAGAGAGTATTTACTTTTGCTCTGTCACCAATTTAGGCCATGGGAAGTTCACCATAATCCAATCAAAGAGCATGATGTTTCAAAGATAAGCTTATCTTTCTAAACTCTTAAGTTTAGAACTTCAGGGACCAGATTACATCATTAAGTGTGTAATAAAAACCTCTCTTCCTTGGCACACCTAGAAATACAATTTGGTCCTCCATATTAATTGACAAAAGTTCTGCTCAGTTTCTCAGGAAGTTTTCAGGATTCACAATTGTCTCAAGAACAACAGTTGTACAAAATGCCAGTCATACATCCTTTGTCATTTACCTCTCCTAAATATTGATCAACATATTCTTACCATCTTTATAGTTCTCTTTCTAATTTTTCTAAGCAGAAATTATAGTCCAGAATAATCAACTTCTCCACTGAAAAATAATTTCTCCAAATATACATTTTCTAAAAGTTCAGCAAAGTAGCCTATCTACTAAAATATAACACTGCATTTTATTTAAACTAAAAAAAAAAAATTAAATTAGCGAAGCTACTCAAAGGAAAAGACCTCATTTTCTTTAATTCTGTCTTTCTTTATTAGAATATATGTGTGAAAGTGAAGGGGATAGAACAAATCACAATTCAGTGGAAAACTATTTCACTTAAGTTCACTTCAGTTCAGTTGCTCGGTCGTGTCCGACTCTTTGCGACCCCATGAATCGCAGCACCCCAGGCCTCCCTGTTCATCACCATCTCTTGGAGTTCACTCAGACTCACATCCATCGAGTCAGTGATGCCATCCTGCCATCTCATCCTCGGTCGTCCCCTTCTCCTCCTGCCCCCAATCCCATCCAGCATCAGAATCTTTTCCAATGAGTCAACTCTTCGCATGAGGTGACCAAAGTACTGGAGTTTCAGCTTTAGCATCATTCCTTCCAAAGAAATGCAGGGGCTTACCTCTTTCAGAATGGACTGGTTGGATCTCCTTGCAGTCCAAGGGACTCTCAAGAGTCTTCTCCAACACCACAGTTCAAAAGCATCAATTCTTTGGCGCTCAGCCTTCTTCACAACCCAACTCTCACATCCATACATGAACACAGGAAAAACCATAGCCTTGACTAGACGGACCTTAGTTGGCAAAGTAATGTCTCTGCTTTTGAATATGCTATCTAGGTTGGTCAAAACTTTTCTTCCAAGGAGTAAGCATCTTTTAATTTCATGGCTGCAGTCACCATCTGCAGTTCCACTGTTTCCCCATCTATTTCCCATGAAGTGATGGGACGAGATGCCATGATCTTCGTTTTCTAAATGTTGAGCTTTAAGCAAACTTTCTCACTCTCCTTTTTCACTTTCATCAAGAAGCCCTTTAGCTCCTCTTCACTTTCTGCCATAAGGGTAGTGTCATCTGCATATCTGAGGTTATTGATATTTCTCCCAGCATCTTGATTCCAGCTTGTGTTTCTTCCAGCCCAGCATTTCTCATGATGTACTCTGCATAGAAGTTAAATAAGCAGGGTGACAATATACAGCCTTGACGTACTCCTTTTCCTATTTGGAACCAGTCTGATGTTCCATGTCCAGTTCTAACTGTTGCTTCCTGACCTGCATACAGATTTCTCAAGAGGAAGGTCAGGTGGTCTGGTATGGCCATCTGTTTCAGAATTTTCCACAGTTCATTGTGATCCACACAGTCAAAGGCTTTGGCATAGTCAATAAAGCAGAAATAGATGTTTTTCTGGAACCTTCTTGCTTTTTCGATGATCCAGCGGATGTTGGCAATTTGATCTCTGGTTCCTCTGCCTTTTCTAAAACCAGCTTGAACATCAGAAGTTCACTGTTCACATATTGCTGAAGCCTGGCTTGGAGAATTTTGAGCATTACTTTACTAGCATGTGAGATGAGTGCAATTGTGCGGTAGTTTGACCATTCTTTGGCATTGCCTTTCTTTGGAATTGGAATGAAAACTGACCTTTTCTAGTCTTGTGGCCACTGCTGAGTTTTCCAAATTTGCTGCCATATTGAGTGCAGCACTTTCACAGCATCATCTTTCAGGATTTGAAATAGCTCCACTGGAATTCTATCACCTCCACTAGCTTTGTTCGTAGTGATGCTTTCTAAGGCCCACTTGACTTCACATTCCAAGATGTCTGGCTCTAGATGAGTGATCACATCATCATGATTATCTGGATCTTGAAGATCTTTTTGTACAGTTCTTCCGTGTATTCTTGCCACCTCTTCTTAATATCTTCTGCTTCTGTTAGGTCCAGACCATTTCTGTCCTTTATCTAGCCCATCTTTGCATGAAATGTTCCCTTGGTATCTCTAATTTTCTTGAAGAGATCTCTAGTCTTTCCCATTCTGTTCTTTTCCTCTATTTCTTTGCATTGATCGCTGAAGAAGGCTTTCTTATCTCTTCTTGTTATTCTTTGATACTCTGCATTCAGATGCTTATATCTTTCCTTTTCGCCTTTGCTTTTCGCCTCTCCTTTTCACAGCTATTTGTAAGGCCTCCCCAAACAGCAGTTTTACTTTTTGCATTTCTTTTCCATGGGGATGGTCTTGATCCCTATCTCCCGTACAATGTCACGAACCTCATTCCATAGGTCATCAGGCACTCTATCTATCAGATCTAGGCCCTTAAATCTATTTCTCACTTTCACTATATAATCATAAGGGATTTGATTTAAGTCATATCTGAATGGTCTAGCGGTTTTCCCTACTTTCTTCCATTTCAGTCTGAATTTGGCAATAAGGAGTTCATGATCTGAACCACAGTCAGTTCCTGGTCTTGTTTTTGTTGACTCTATAGAGCTTCTCCATCTTTGGCTGCAAAGAATATAATCAATTTGATTTCGGTGTTGACCATCTGGTGATGTCCATGTGTAGAGTCTTCTCTTGTGTTGTTGGAAGAGAGTGTTTGCTATGACCAGTGCATTTTCTTGGCAAAACTCTATTAGTCTTTGCCCTGCTTCATTCCGCATTCCAAGGCCAAATTTGCCTGTAACTCCAGGTGTTTCTTTCTACTTCTGCATTCCAGTCCCCTATAATGAAAAAGACATCTTTTTGGGGTGTTAGTTCTAAAAGGTCTTGTAGGTCTTCATAAAACTGTTCAACTTCGGCTTCTTCAGCGTTACTGGTTGGGGCATAGACTTGGATAACTGTGATATTCAATGGTTTGCCTTGGAAACGAACAGAGATCATTCTGTCATTTTTGAGACTGCATCCAATTACTGCATTTTGGACTCTTTTGTTGACCATGATGGCTACTCCATTTCTTCTGAGGGATTCCTGCCCACAGTAGTAGATATAATGGTCATCTGAGTTAAATTCACCCATTCCAGTCCATTTTAGTTCACTGATTCCTAGAATGTCAACGTTCACACTTGCCATCTCTTGTTTGACCACTTCCAATTTGCCTTGATTCATGGACCTGACATTCCAGGTTCCTATGCAATATGGCTCTTTATAGCATCAGATCTTGCTTCTATCACCAGTCACATGCACAACTGGGTATTGTGTTTGCTTTGGCTCCATCCCTTCATTCTTTCTGGAGTTATTTCTCCACTGATCTCCAGTAGCATATTGGGCACCTACTGACCTGGGAAGTTCCTCTTTCAGTATCCTATCATTTTGCCTTTTCATGCTGTTCATGGGGTTCTCAAGGCAAGAATACTGAAGTGGTTTGCCATTCCCTTCTCCAGTGGACCACGTTCTGTCAGCCCTCTCCACCATGACCCTCCTGTCTTGGGTTCCCCCGCAGGCATGGCTTGGTTTCATTGACTTAGACAAGGCTGTGGTCCTAGAGTGGTTAGATTGACTAGTTTTCTGTGAACATTTAAACATATAGTTAATTTCGTGTAAGTTTCATAGAATGTTTAGTATCTTAGAACACAAAACTGGTCACTTTAAAGATCTTAGAAAAGAAAATGAGTACAACAAAAAGAATCTAAAAAAGAGTAAATATATGCTTCACCTCGCTGTACACTGACAACTAACATACCACTATAAATCAATTATTTTCAACAAAAACTTATGAAAAGAAATAATTGCTGAAATTTTTCCAAATATAATAAAAATTCTACATAAAAAATAGCATCAGTTCAGTTCAGTCGCTCAGTCATGTCCAACTCTTTGTGACCCTATGAATTGCAACACGCCAGGCCTCCCTGTCCATCACCAACTCCCAGAGTTCATTCAGATTCACGCCCATCAAGTCAGTAATGCCATCCAGCCATCTCACCCTCGGTCGTCCCCTTCTCCTCCTGCCCTCAATCTCTCCCAGCATCAGAGTCTTTTCCAATGAGTCAACTCTTCGCATGAGGTGGCCAAAGTACTGGAGTTTCAGCTTTAGCATCATTCCTTCCAAAGAAATCCCAGGGCTGATCTCCTTCAGAATGGACTGGTTGGATCTCCTTGCTATCCAAGGGACTCTCAATAGTTTTCTCCAACACCACAGTTCAAAAGCATCAATTCTTTGGTGCTCAGCCTTCCTCACAGTCCAACTCTCACATCCATACATGACTACTGGAAAAACCATAGCTTTGACTAGATGGACCTTAGTTGGCAAAGTAATGTCTCTGTTTTTGAATATACTATCTAGGTTGGTCATAACTTTTTTTCCAAGAAGTAAGCATCTTCCAATCTCATGGCTGCAGTCACCATCTGCAGTGATTTTGGAGCCCAAAAAAAAAGTCTGACACTGTTTCCACTGTTTCCTCATCTAATTCCCATGAAGTGATGGGACCAGATGCCATGATCTTCGTTTTCTGAATGCTGAGCTTTAAGCCAACTTTTTCACTCTCCTCTTTCACTTTCATCAAGAGGCCCTTTAGCTCCTCTTCACTTTCTGCCATAAGGGTGGTGTCATCTGCATATCTGAGGTTATTGATATTTCTCTCGGCAATCTCGATTCCAGCTTGTGCTTCTTCCAGTCCAGTGTTTCTCATGATGTACTCTGCATAGAAGTTAGATAAGCACGGTGACAATATACAGCCTTGACGTACTCCTTTTCCTATTTGGAACCAGTCTCTTGTTCCATGTCCAGTTCTAACTGTTGCTTCCTGACTTGCATACAGATTGGTCAATAAAACTCATTTAGATAGAAAACTCAATAAATGAAAAATTAATATTTTAAACATAAAGAAAAAAATTATGGCTGTGAATAAGCAATTCACTAAACAGAAAACACAACTGCAAATGAACACATAAAAATATGCTTATTCACTATATCAATCAGGATATGCACATTAAAATATCAGCAGGATACCATTCACATCCATTACACTGGTGAAAGGGAAATATCCTCATAATTATCAAGTATCGGTGGGACTATGAAGAAACAAGAACACTCATACCCTGCTGGAGGAAGTGGTATGTTATCACAGTGACTCAAAAAGTAATTAGGCTTGCTAAATGTGTCTTAAAGTTGAGGATGTGAATATCCTCAGATATAGCAATTTCACTTCTAGAGATCCACCCTAGAGAAACGCTTGCTTATGTAAAATGACTGGTTCAAGATGTACATTGTAGTATTATTTATAACAACAATAAAAGAAAATTTACCTAAATGTCACAGCTTTGTGTTTCACAGGAAATTAGACGATGAAACTGAAGAAATGCTTTCAAAATTTACAACTAACAATAAAATATGAGTGTAAAGAAGAACAAATCCCAGTACAGATAATGTCAAAACTCAAAGATATATTGGTAAGAAAACTGCTCTTCTGAACTTCACATAGTATCAGCACTTGTGTGCGATCAGAACAAGACTATCTACAGGACTGGAAAACACTGTAAAGTCATTCATTTACAGTAAAGGCGGCTACATAGAAAATGTATTATGTAGTGCCTCTGCTACATAATAGACTATCATTAGTCGAAATAAAGATGGAAAAATGTCAAGAATACCTCCTTGAAAATATCTAATACATACCACTATTATACAAATATAAAATAGAACAGTGCCCAATCTTCCCATCATAGTTCAGCCCAATCTACTCACCAAGTCTTTGGGTTAACTTCATACTTATAAAGGTCATCTACCAATCCATATTTGTTGCCTGGCAATGCTTTATAGCCTCCATGAACATAAATGGACTTTGTTATTTCATCATACACACTGGTATGGCCATAGCCCCCTTGAACAATAGCTCCTTTAGTTTCCGGAACAAGCCAAGTGTTTGATGCTACAAGAGAAAGAAGATAAAATGTGAACTTAAATAGTATTTTTAAAAAACTAATATTCCACCAAACTACCAATGAGTTCATTCTAATACCATATTTTATGAGTAACGTTTATCTGATAATAATTTCATTGTTTTAAAAAGTATTAAATATGTGCTAGTTACTATGTTGGGTGCTAAAGACTGAAGGTGAGTAAAATTGGTCTGTTTGTAGATTTTCATTAAATTTTGAAATATTGAAAATATCTCATTTTTGCATGTGCAAGAAAAAACTAAACCTTATTCTCACATATATTTCTGTATCTCTAAATAACCCTGAAAAAGAAAGATTTAATAAAAGTTTATGAGAGGTTATTATGTCACAAGCTGAGGTAGTCACTGACATTACATAGACTAAAAAGAGAAAACTCTTGTCTTAACAATTTTTAGCACTGTGCTAGTCTTTTATGTCTTGGTTATGAGTCTCACTATCCCTTCTAAGAGGCCTTTGTATTACTGATAAAAACCTAAAGATTAAATTTCCAAGACTCATTTGACAGCTGTGTTACCATCAGCTTCCAGTAATGAAAGTGCTTGGGAGAGAACAGAAGGCAAATGGAGGAAAGACCTTCTACCTTCTTTCTTCTCCGGCAGGAGGACAGGGAGGTGGCCACTGCAATGGCACTGGTAGCTTTTCAACAATAGAAGCAGGCGCAGCCCGTGCTGAGCAGCAGCAGTGGCATCCACAGTGAGCAGCCCAGTCACAGGCGCGGTCCTGAGCTCCAGCCTGGCCGGCAGCAGCTCCAGGTTTCTGACTCATTCCCTCATTCTGGTGTCTCTAGCACTCCTGTAACTAACTCCCTAGTTTAAGTCCCATTCTACCTGATACATCTAGAAGGGACTCTCATTTCTATAGCAAATAGAAACAAGTTCTGATCATATGCAAGGCATGCTTTTAAGAATATGCAAATGAAAAAATACATATCTTTTGACCTTAAAGGAATTTAGATTATAAAGAGCAACCATACAGAAATCTGTTATGAGTCTTTAAATGTCCAATCATATCACACTTGTATCTTCCCTCTAACTTTGTCACCTAAACTTTGGCATTCTAAACAGCTCACTGAAATACTCAAAGCAAGTAACAGAAAATAAAAGTGATGCTTAAAAATTCTTCACAGTCACACATTTTTAAGGTAGTAAAGAATATACTTCATCAATCATAAAAAGTCAGGAAAGTATCAGAAGGATTTTTAAAGCCAATTTTACTCAGAGAAAACTAAACATATTTAAAGAAATTTCAGAGTATTCTTATAATTAATGGGCATTCTTTTAATATTCTTCAAAGACTTATTAAAGCAATATATGTGTGTGTGTGTGTGTGTTATAGTGCCAAATTGAAGGTTTTCATGTTTTTATTCATTCTCTTTTTAATAAAAGATAAAACTACTTCTTAGCAAAAAATATTGTGGCAATAAAGAGGTATATAATGCAACAGTGAATGTTACCTTCACCCCTAGCCCACTATCCAGAGGTATTTTTCACAAATTGTTACGTTCAGAATATTTTGAAACTACAGTTCTGAATATTTTATTACAATAGACAAGACAAATATATATGACTTACATGTATATAGACACCTATAAATATTTATACCAAAAAATCATGCAATTTTACAACTACATTTTCACGTAACAAAACATCTGGGGCATCTTTTCACATCCCATTTATTACTTTCACTTTCCTTAGCTAAATTCTATTGTATTGATGATAAATCATTTAAATAATCCTACACAGTGACTCATTAGTGTTTCAGTTTGTTCTTAAAAACAATGATGCAATAAGCAACTCGGCAATCAGCTATAGCATCATTATCTACAGAGTATATATTATGTCTCAGGGAAGCTTTGAAAGTTTACTATTGCTATCCTTTCTTTACAACTAAGGAAATTTAGAGTTTAAAAAATTAACACACCAAATGTTTAAAAGTTGGTGTAGACTAATTTCTCCCTCTCCTTCCCACTAACAAACCCAGTAAACAGTCCCAAAGACAACCACAGGAGAAATATGAAAGGTGTAAGGAGATACGCTGACTCTTAGGGCCTCCAAGACTATAGGATGGATATCTCATTACCTCTGACCCAACAAAAGAAGGCCAGTCAGCCCAGCATTTCTCAACCCGTAACTCAGCAATAAAAAGCAACTCAGCTAGGCTTATTCCTTCCGCAAATTGAAGAAACCATGGATAACCCCAGATGACACTAGGAGCACCAGCAAGAGGGATTCAACAAACATTGCTTACAATAAGCAGACAGGAGAAGAGTTCCAATTTCCCTAAAGGCCTGAGATTGGAAAAGAAGATCCCACCACAAGATCTTAATGCTAAACCTAAACAGAATGACTAACCTACTAAAACAGAAGATTAAAGACTCAAAGACTCCCAATATAAAAGCCAAAATGTCCAAGATACTAACAAACAAACAAACAAACAGACAGACAATCACTTGTCATGAGTCTGGTGGTTCAGACGGTAAAGCATCTGCCTGCAATGTGGGAGACCCGGGTTCGATTCCTGGGTCAGGAAAATCCCCTGGAGAAGGAAATGGCAATCCACTCCAGAACCCTTGCCTGGAAAATCCCATGGATGGAGGAGCCTGATAGGCTACAGTCCATGGGGTCACAAAGAGTCAGACACGACTGAGCAACTTCACTTCATGTTGGGAACCAGATCAGTCAAGCGATCTCTTGATCAACTATGAGATGTTGAAATTATCTAACAAGAATTTTAAAGCAGCCATGATACAATAAGCAACTACAAGTTCTCTTGAAACAACAAATCCCAGAAAAAACAAAAAAATAGGGTGAGGAGATGAAGGAAGGAAAGAAGGAAGGGAGGCAGGGAAAGAGTGAGGAAAGGAAGAAAAAAAGAAAATACAGTAACAAATATGAGTTAACTGGACAGACTCAGTAGTAGAGATGACAGAGAGAATCAGTAAACCTGAGGATACAGTAGTAAAATTTACCCAATCTGAACACTATAGAGAAAATAAACTTAAAAAAAAAAAAAAACAGTCTAAGAAACCTTTGGGACAATAAAAATTGGTCCAACATTTGTACCACTGGAATCTCACAAGCTGAGAAAAAAAGAGAATGGAGCTGAAAGAGCTACTTTTAAAAATCGTGGCTGAAAACATCCAAATTGTGTATAAGACATAAATATACAGACTTTCCTGGCTGTTGAGTAGTTAAGACTCAGCACTTCAATGTTTCCACTAAAGGTGCTGTGGGTTCAGTTTCTGGTTGGGGAGCTAAGATCATGCGTGCCATGTGATACAGTCTAAAAAAAATTTTTAGTTAAAAAAAAAAAAAAACTAAAGTACTTTGAAATCTGTGGCCCTCTCCTTAAAGAATGGCTTAAGAAAATTCTTCAGACAAATGAAATGATAACATCAGGAAAGACCAACAAATAAAGCAGATGTGTGACTACACACAATAAACTCTCCTCTTTGAGGCTTACAAATAATATCTGATGAAAACTATAACGTCATCTGACACGCCAATGATATTTAGAAGTGGGGAAAGTGAGGGATGTAAATGAAAGCAAAGTTTCCACGTTTCACTTGATGTGGTAAAATGTTGATACTAGTAGACAGACAAGTCACTTACATCTATTTAATACCCAGAGCAATCTCTAAGAAAAGTATACAGAGAAATGCACTCACAAACACTATAAATACATCGAGACTGAATTCTAAAACTTACGTTAACCCATGAGAAAAAAGTGAAGAGAAGCAGAGGCCCAAGAAGCAGGAGACAAACAAAAATAATAAAATAGCAGACTTAGGCACTAACATACCAAAGTTCCCTTAGATTAAATGATCCACTTACAACATTCTTAAAATTGTAAGATTACATAAAGAACAGATCAGTGATTGTCAAGGGTTAGGATGGGATGGGAAAGGAATGAAGGCATTAGGGAGATGATGATGTTGTTTAGTCACTCTCTTGCAACCCCAAGGACTGTAGCCCACCAGGCTCCTCTGTCCATGGGATTTTCCAGACAAGAATACTGGAGTGGGTTGCCATTTCCTTCTCCAGGGAATCCTCCCAACTCAGGGATCAAACCCACATTTCCTGGGCTGCAAGAGGCTTCTTTACCACTGAACCGTAAGGGAAGTAGATGTAGTCTAAAAAGACAATGTGAAGGATGCTTGTGTTGACAGACACTGCAGTGGTAGATACATGAGACAACATGCCATAAAACTGCCCAGAACTAAATACACACACACGTCTATACACGCTACATACATGCACACGCAAATGAGTTTCTAAATCAAACTGGAAAAATCTGAACAATATCAGTGGACCGTATCAATGTTAATATCTAGGTTGTGATTACGTACTATATTTTTGCAAGATGTTTACCACCAAGGAAAACTGCATAAAGGATATACAGGATCACTCTGTTTCTTCTTACAAGTGAATGTGAATTTACAATTTTCTCAAAATTTAAATGGAAAAAATATATCACCCTACTAGCAATAGAAAGTTCATCATGAAATACACTATTGCACTCAACTATTCATTACATATTTTAAAAAACTAAAAGTGTAAGAGCTATGACACAGGTCTGACACCAAAGTGAGTTACTAAATACCCCTGCAGAATCTCTGAAGGTTTAGTCACCAGCAGTTCAAATATGAAATGGTGATATGGTAGTTTCGGATGAAAAATTAAGAAAATAATTTTGTTCAGATATAGGTGATTAACTTGAAATGTAAAATTAATTATGATTACATCCTCATTTTATTCTTATTATTTTTGTATTTGGAAATGTGCACATAGTAAAAAAATCATTTTTGTCTCAATAAACATTTAAAGTAACAAAATATGTCATTTCAGAAAAAGTATTTGCTTATGATTGATATTTGCATATGAATGAATTTCATTTTTAATTCTGTAATGTGCTCTATCACACTTCCAATTTATTAAAAATGAAACACTGATTCATTAAAAAGAGAAAGACAATAAATACACAAATACATGAAGCAACAGAATAATTTTGAAAAAGTAAAAAGCAAAAATGGCTTATATATACCAGGAGTTCTTTATCAGGTTATGATGGAAATATTTAGATAGCATTTAACAGCCTGCCATAAACAACTTAAAAAGCAGAAGAAAATATTTAAAATGATACTGGATAACAAGCAGCACAGAATTATCATTTTAAAGAAAAGAGAAACAAGGTGAGCCCTGTGATCGCTGAAACATATGCTGAGGGGAAATTTCTCACCACTGAGCAAGAAGGGGGATTTGATTGCAAATAGATTCTGGTGGTCCTACCAGGTTGAGAAAACAAAGACCAGCATTTCAAAGAATAGTCCTACCTATCTATGACAAAGGAGGCAAGAATATACAATGGAGAAAAGACAATCTCTTTAACAAGTGGTGCTGGAAAAACTGGTCAACCATTTCTAAAAGAATGAAACTAGAACACTTTCTAACACGATACACAAAAATAAACTCAAAATGGATTAAAGACCTAAATTTAAGACCAGAAACTATAAAATTCCTAGAGGAAAACATAGGCAAACACTCTCTGACATAAATCAAAGCAGGATCCTCTATGATCCACCTCCCAGAGTAATGGAAATAAAAGCAAAAATAAACAAATGGGACCTAATTAAACCTAAAACCCAAAAACTAGGCCTAAGAACTAAACAGACATTTCTCCAAAGAAGACATACAGATGGCTAACAAACACATGAAAAGATGCTCAACATCACTTATTATCAGAGAACTGCAAATCAAAACCACAATGAGGTATCATCTCACGTGAGTCAGAATGGCTGCTATCCAAAAGTCTACAAACAATAAATGCTGAAGGGTGTGTGGAGAAAAGGGAACCCTCTTACACTGTTGGTGGGAATGCAAACTAGTATAGCCACTGTCGAGAACAGTGTGGAGATTCCTTAAAAAACTGGAAATAGAGCTGCCATATAACCCAGTAACCCCACTGCTGAGCACACCCACCAAGGAAACCAGAATTGAAAGAGACATATGTACCCCAATGTTCATCACAGCACTGTTTACAATAGCCAGGACATGGAAGCAACCTAGATGTCCATCAGCAGATGAATGGATAAGAAAGCTGTGGTACATATACACAATGGAGTATTACTCAGCCATTAAAAAGAATACATTTGAATCAATTCTAATAAGGTGGATGAAACTGGAGCCGATTATACAGAGTGAAGTAAGTCAGAAAGAAAAACACTAATACAGTATACTAACACATATATACGGAATTTAGAAAGATGGTAATGATTACCCTATATGTGAGACAGCAAAAGAGACACAGATGTGTAGAACAGTCTTTTGGGTTCTGTGGAGAAGGCAAGGGTGGGATGATATGGGAGAAGAGCACTGAACCATGTATATTATCATATGTGAAACAGGTCACCAGTCCAGGTTCAGTGCATGAGCTCAGGGCTGGTGCACTGGGATGACCCTGAGGGCTGGGATGGGGAGAGAGAGGTGGGAGGGGGGTTGAGGATGGAGAACACATGTACTCCCACGGCTGGTTCATGTCAATGTATGGCAAAACCACTACAATACTGTAAAGTAATTAACCTCCAATTAAAATAAAAAGAAGAAAAGAACAGTTCTACAAGCTAGAATTCATAGGAAATAATACCAGATATGTGGTTTCTACAGAGTGGAAGCTCAAGAGATCGGCGGGAATGTTCCAGGTTCTTGCTGAGTACTGATGTGCACGTGCATAAGAGAAAACTACTTAAAGCCATGGAAAGAACCACCAGAAACTAGTAGACTGAACAATTCCTGGATCTCACACAGGGCTGGGAACAATCTGAGCTCCCAGCAGCCACAGAAGATAGACCTCATACTATAGGAGGCATTAGGTAGAGTCCTAAAAAGGAAATGTAATATTGGATGTAAAGGAATGAAATACTAGGTTACATTCGCCATCAACTAAAAGTTACTCTGGATCCACTCTAACAGATCTCAGAAGCAATCTCCCAAAATATTTACACTTGAAGCTTAACCCCATGCTAGTACAAAGTCCAGCATTCTTTAAAGGAATAGAGCAAAGTCCCCAGCAGCCAACAGAATAAAAACATACAATATTCAAAATTCATTAAAAAATTAACAAGTACAGAGGCCAGAGAAAATACAACCCATAACAAGAAGAAAAACCAATCAATAGAGACACAGGAATAAAAAGAAGATAGAATTAAAAGAAGAGAATGCTTCAAAAGCTACTGTAAATCCACTCAAATATGTTCAATAGTGTTAGAAAAGAGATTTAACAAAAGGCTTAAAAAGCATCCCTGGAAATGAAAAATACACTGAATAGAATTAACACAAGAGTAAACACTATGGGAAAAAAAAAAAAATTAATTTAAAGCACAAAAATAGAAACTATTCAAAATGAAGCACACAACCAAACGAAAACAATGAAAAACAATTAACAGAATATCAGGGACCTGTATAACCATATCAAGAGGCCTAATCTGATACGAGTTCCAGAAGCATGCCAGGGGCAGACAGAAATAATGACATCTTTACAGATCCATAAAACCAAGAAGATCAATGATATAAAACAGGGCAAAATAAAGAAACAAACCCATGCCAAGGAATAGCATGAAGTGATAAAGATGAACAAGCAGAAGAGCAAAAATAAGAATGCCAGTTGACTCTCAACAGAACCAAGGAAGGGGGAAGACAAGAAGTTACACTTTTAAATTAATGAGAAGGGGGGACAACCAATCACCCAGCGCTCTATACTAAAAGTGACTATCAAAGTAGAAATCTATATCCCATAAAATATTTTCCAAAAGTGAAAGTAAGTAAAATCTTTTTTTTCACAAAGGAAAAAAAAAGAGAGAGGATATATCATTGAAGACTTGCCCTATAAGAAATAACCCAAAAGTTCTTAAAACTGAATAAAAATTACACTTAAAACTAGACAGAATCTGGATTTCTATAGATGAATGATGAATGATATCTATAGATGAATGATCAAGCATAAGACATGGTTGATATATGAGTAAATATTCACGGTGTCATTTCTCATTTTCCGTCCCAGTAAATGATGATTAACTGTCCAAACTAAAAACTGTAACAATGTATTATGCTCTTCATAGCCTACAAGATATGGTATAAGCACAAAGGGAAAAAGAGGGAAATGCAGGTGTACTATTCTGAGTTTGACACTATATGTAAAGTCGTAGCTGGGGCTGCTAAGCCACTTCAGTCGTGTCCGACCCTGTGCGACCCCGTAGACAGCAGCCCACCAGGCTCCCCCATCCCTGGGATTCTCCAGGCAAGAACACTGGACTGGGTTGCCATTTCCTTCTCCAATGCATGAAAGTGAAAAGTGAAAGGGAAGTTGCTCAGTCCTGTCCGACTCTTAGCGACCCCATGGACTGCAACCTACCAGGCTTCTCCGTCCATGGGATTTTCTAGGCAAGAGTATTGGAGCGGGGTGCCACTGCCTTCAAAGCAGAATCTGATAAGCTAATATACATATGACAAACCCTAGAGTAACCTTCATAGAAATAAAATTTTATAGTTAGCAAATTAATGGTCCTACAGATTCAAGGAACTGAGAGAACTACAAACAGGATAAATTTCGTGAAATCTACACCACAATGCAACTGCTGAAAACTAAAAGCACAGAAAACATTTCAGAAGCAGCTAAAGAAAAATTAAAATAAAAAATAAAAAAAAACCTACAGGTGAAAAACAGCTCAAATGACACAGACTTTATCCTAAGAAACTATGAAGGACGGAAGGAAGTAGCCTTGTTGTTCAAGCAGTGAGTCCTTTTCAATTCTGTGACCCCATGAACTGCAGCATGTCAGGTTTCCCTATCCTTCACCATCTCCTTGAGTTTACTCAAACTCATGTCCACTGAGTCATGATACTATCCATCTTATCCTCTGTTGCCCCCTTCTCCTCCTGCCCTCAATCATTCCTAGCATGAGGGGCTTTTCCAGTATCAGAGCTTCAGCTTCAGCATCAGTCCTCCCAAAGAATATTCTGGACTGATTTCCTTTAGGATTGACTGGTTTAATTTCCTTGCTGCCCAAGGGGTTCCCAAGAGTCTTATCCTGCACCACAATTCAAAAGCATCAACTCTTCAGGGCTCAGCCTTCTTTATGGGCCAACCCTCACATCCATACATGACTACAGGAAAAACCATAGCTTTAACTATATGGACCTTAGTCGGTGAAGTGATGTCTCTGCTTTTTAACACACTACCTAGGTTTGTTATAGCTTTTCTTCCAAGGAGCAAGCAGGTTTTAATTTCGTGTCCGAGTCACTGTCAGCAGTGATTTTGGAGACCAAGAAAATAAACTGTTAACTTTTTCATCTATTTGCTATGAAGTGATGGGACCAGATGCCGTGATCTTCATTTTTGAAACTTGAGTTTTAAGCCAGCTTTTTCACTCTCCCTTTCACCTTTGTCAAGAAGCTCTTTAGTTCCTCTTTGTTTTCTGCCATAAGGGTGGTATCATCTACATATTTAAGGTTACTGATATTTCTCCCAGCAACCCTGATTCCAGCTTGTGATTCATCCAGCCTGTCATTTTGTGTGATGTTCTCTGCATGTAAGTTAAAAAGCAGGGGACAATATCTCCTTTGATGAACTCCTTTCCCAATTTGGAACCAGTCTGTTGTTCCATGTCCAGTACTAACAGCTGCTTCTTGTCCTGCATATGGGTTTCTCAGGAGGCACGTAAGGTCATTGGATATTCCCATCTCTTTGATAATTTTCCATAGTTTGTTGTGATCCACACAATCAAAGGCTTTAGGGTAGTCAAAAGTATATGCTTTTTTGGAATTCTCTTGCTTTTTCTATGATCCAGCGTATGTTGGATCACATGTCATTTCTATGATCAGCATATGTTGGCAATTTGATCTCTAGTTCCTCTGCTTTTTCTAAATCCAGCTTGAACATCTGGAAGGTCTTGGTTCACAACTGCTGAAGCCTAGCTTAAAGGATTTTGAACATTTTGCTGGCATGTAAAATGAATCCAATTGTGTGGTAGTTTGAATATTCTTTGTCATTGCCCTTTCTTGGGCTGGGAATGAAAAATGACCTTTTCCAGTCCTGTGGCCACTGCTGAGTTTTCCAGATTTGCTGGCATACTGAGTGCAGCACTTTAACAGCATCATCTTTTAGGATTTGAAATAGTTTGGCTGGAATTCCATAACCTAAGTTAATTCCATCAACTAAGTCCGTGCACTACAACAAGAGAGGCTACCATGATGAGAAGCCTACACATCACAACTAGGAAAGTGGTCCCTGCTTTTCACAACTAGAGAAAGCCTGGGTACAGCAATGAAGGCCCAGTACAGCCAAAAATAAATCAATAAATGAATAAACAAAGTAAATCTTTAAGAAAAGTAATTTTTAAAAAATTAAAAATGAACAAAGCAAAAACCAGTAGAAGTTAAAAATGAAATAGATATAGCCACAATCATAACTGGAAATTTCTATACTGTTCTTTCAAGAACTAAGGAAAGTACTAAACAGAATACCAGTAAAGATACAGAAGACGTGAATAATTTTATCAACCATCATATAACTGGCGTTTATAGAACACTCCAACCAACAACAGCAGAAGATGGATCTTTTCAAATTCCCATTTAACATTCACCAAGGTAGACCATATTCTGGGTCAGAAAATAAGACTCAAGAAAAAAATTTAACTGTAAAATATATAGTCTCTGACAATAGCAAAATTAAACCAGAAATAAAGGCAAGAAAGATATCAAAAAATCTTCATATATATATATGAATCAAACAAAATACCACTAAACAACCCAGGAGCCAAAGAAAAGAACCACACACACACACACACACAAAAGGCAGAAAACATTTTGAACTAAATAGAAACAAAGAAGCAGCCTCTTTCAAAACGCATGTGATACAGCTAAAACAGTACTTACAGTGGTCATTCTCAACAGTGGTTCCCTGAAGCAACTGGCATTATCTGGAAACTTTTAAAAAGGCAAATCCCCTGGCAACAATCCAAACATAATGAATAAGAAAATCAGAGTTTAGGGCATAGTGATCTATTTCAACAACCCGCCAGGTGGTTCCTAGGTATTAAGTTTGAGAACTACTGACTTGGAAATTTATAACACTTTTTTAAAAGAAGAAAGATCTCAATCTCAATTCAATGATCTGTTCTTTCACCAGAAGAAATCAGAAAAACAAGAGCAAATAAAACTCAAAGAAGAAAATAAATGTAACAAATAAAGCATTAATCAACATGATAGAAAACAGGAAACAAAAAGCTGGTTATTTGAAAAAGTCAATAAAATTGACTAACCTACTAATCTCTAGTCAGACAGACCAGAAAAAATAAGACACAGATATTCATATCAGACATAAGAAGAAATATCACTACAGATTTTACAAGTATTAAAAAGAATAATAGGGAATATAATGAACAGCTTCATGCCAGTAAATTTAACATCTTAAATGACACAGACAAATTTCTTAAGAACCCAGACTACCAAATGTCCTTCAAAAAGAAACTGATCATTTGAATATCACTAACATTTATTAAAGAAAATAAATGCCATAGTCAAAATCGTTCCTACAAAGAAAGTTTCTGGGCCAAATAGTTGCACTGGTGAACCAAACATTTAAGAAAGAAGTAAGACCAATTCTACATAAACTCTTATAGAAAATACAATAGGACAGAACATTTTTCAAATCATTTTACCGTTACCCAGGTTATAAAAGCAAAGACATTACAAGAAAAGGAAACAATAGTCGAAGATCTTTTGTGAGCATAAACATAAAAAGTCCTTAACAATATTTCTGCAAATCAATTATAGCAATGTATGAAAGGAATAATACATTGTGGCCAAGCAGAGTTTATCCAAAATGCAATAGTAGCTAAACATCTAAAAATCAATGTCATTCACCACACTAAGAAATCAAAAAGAGAAATAAAAGAAATAAAAGACAAACGATCTTCTCAATAGATAATAGAAAATGAGTTGACAAAATTTAACATTATTCATGAAAAGACTCAGCAAACCAGGAATAAAAGTGAATTTCCTTTATAGCTTATGGGAACACACTTGTATCCAATTGGTGTGTGAAAGCTGTATAAATTTTAATTATGTTGAATTGGTTCACAGTGCTTTTCAGGTCTACGATATCCTTCTACTTCTCTGAATATTCATTCTATAATTTGTGAGAGTTTGATATTGAAACTCCAACTAAAAATCTTAATTTACCTACTTTAAAAAAGTGAATTTCCTCTACCTGATAGAAGCATCCCCAAAAACACATCACTAATATAGTAACAGTAATTAAAAGACTGGAGCTTTCTTTACTAAAATTTTTAAAAGGCAGACATGTCTGCTAGCACTACCTCTACTCAGTATTGTACCAGAGACCCCAGCAGTACAAAGAAAATAATAAAATGTATATAGAGTGAAAAGGAAGATGAATATTTATTAGCCTGAGCATAACACATGATCATCTGTGTACAAAACAAGAAAAAAATCTACCTAAAATCTACAAGGAATAATAAGTGTTTTTAGCAAAGTTGCAGGGTGCCAAATGCTGAAGTGTCCGTAAGTTAGAAGACTCAGTATTGTTAAAGGCTCAACTTTCCCCAATATACATGGAATGTACCTCCAATTAAAATTCCTACATGCTTTTCCTTAAGAAACTGGCCAATTGATTCTAAATTTTAAATGGAAATGTGAGGGACCTAGAGTAGTCCAAATTTTTTTAAAACAAAACAAACAAAAAATGATGGGAAGACAGACACTGCCTGACTTCAAAGCCATAGTTATCAATACAGTGTGATGTTAAACATAACATACATCAAAGAACCAGAATAGAATCCAAAGGTTGATTCACACGTATATTGTCAATTGACTCTTCAATATATCTACCAAGGTAATTCAATAGGGAAAGAAAAATCTTTTCAACCAAAGAACAACTGTATATTCTATAAAAACCGCAGCTCTTACCTCACACCACATATGAAATTTAACTCAAAGAGAAGACAGATCGGAGGATGCGAGCCAAAACTAAATATCTAGTAAAACACAGAAGACAAAAACTTTTGTGACCTTGGGCTTGACAAACGATTTCTTAGGTAGAACACATTGATAAACTGTATGTCATCGAAATTTAAAAGCTCTGCTTTTTAAAAGGCAGAGGTAAAAATGAAAAGGTATGCCACAACTGAAAGAAAGAATCTGCAAAATACACAACAGAGAAAGGACTAATGTCCATAACATATTTTTTTAATCTCCTAAAACTCCATAATAAGGAGTCAAACAACCCAATTTTTAAAATGGACAAAAAGTATGAACAGACATTTTACCAAAGAATATATAAATGGCAAATATGGAAATAAAAAGACATTCAGGAACATTAATCATCAGGGAAATGACAATAAAAAAACTGTTAGATATCCCTACATTTCCAGAATAGCTAGAATCAAAACACTAACACTCCCAAGGGTTGGTGGGGATGAGAAGTAACAGCAACTCTTGCTGGTAGGTTGCAGACGGCAGTATCACTTTGGTAAATAGTATGGAAGTTTCTTATGAAGTTAAACACATAACTGCAAATCAGCCAGCAAGAATCATGAGAGACTGATGGTACAGGGACATATACTCATACTTTTTGGAGTAATGGAAATATTTTATATCTTGATTCAGGTGGCACTTACACAACTATATCAATTTGTTAAAGCTCATCAAGTTGCTCTCTGAAAACTAGTATTTTTATGCGCACACACACACACACACATACACACACAACACACATACATATGTCCTGGTGACAAGTAAATCTGCTTTACGCAGGCTCCCTCAACTTAGTATAATGCTTGGCCAAACATCTTAGAACTATCCTTGACTCCTTTTCCTCACATTTTACATAATCTCTCAGTGGTTCCTAAGTAGTGATCTAACATAAAGATCAAGAATGTTAAAAGATCAATATACAATAATAAAGCTTCAAAATAGGTAAAGTAAAAACTGAAAGAATCATACGGAGAAATCTACAAAATCAACAGCATCATGGAAAATTTAATGTACCCTTCCCAGTGACTGACAGCACAGTTAAAATGTCAGTAAAGATCTAAAAGATTTAAACAATATGAGTAATTTTGCAACTGCATTAAGCCATTTTGGAAGAAAGTTCTGAAACTTTCTTTAAAAATTTAAAGATATTTTTTCCTCCCAATCCAGCATCCTTAGTTATTCAAACAAGAGAAATAAAACCACGTCTACAAGTTGATTTGTATATTATGTGCATTGCACATAATATTCACAACAGTCCAAAACCAGAAATAGCCCAGGCCCTGGAGAAGGGAAAGGCTACCCACTCCAGTATTCTGGCCTGGAGAATTCCATGGACTGTATAATCCATGGGGTCACAAAGAGTTGGACACAACTGAGCGACTTTCACTTTCACTTTCATTCATCAGTAGGAGAATGAACAAAGAAAATGCCGTGTATTCATATATTGGAAAAGCACTCGACAATAAAAAGGAACAAATTACTAATAAATACAATGTTTATGTATTATTACTAATAAATACATCATGCTCAAAAGCAGCATGATGAGTGAAAGAAGCCTTATTTTAAAAGATATGCATAATGTGTGATTCCATTTATACAGAATTTCAGAACAAGCAAAACTATTTGACGATGAAAAAAATCAGGAAGCAGGACAGGTGTCAACTGCAAAGGATCATGAGAGAATTTTCACAAGTAATGGTCAACGTCCTATATCTTGATATAAGTTTGGGTTACAGATGTATGTTTTGTCAAAACTCAGTGAATTGTGCACAGAATTTATGTATTTCACTATATGTAACTTTTGCAATTAAAAGACGCTTTCTCCTTGGAAGAAAAGTTATGACCAACCTAGACAGCATATTAAAAAGCAGAGACATTACTTTGCCAACAAAGGTCCGTCTAGTCAAGGCTATGGTTTTTTCAGTAGTCATGTATGGATGTGAGAGATGGATTATAAAGAAAGCTGAGCACTGAAGAATTGATGCTTTTGAACTGTGGTGTTGGAGAAGACTCTTGAGAGTCCCTCGGACTGCAAGGAGATCCAACCAGTCCATCCTAAAGGAAATCAATCCTGAATATTCATTAGAAAGACTGATGCTGAAGCTGAAACTCCAATGCTTTGGCCACCTGATGTGAAGAAGTGACTCATTTGAAAAGACCCTGATGCTGGGAAAGATTGAAGGCTGGAGGAGGAGATGACAGAGAATCAGATGATCGGATGGCATCACTAACTCAATGGACGTGAGTCTGAGTAAGCTCTGGGAGTTGGTGATGGACAGGGAAGCTAGGCGTGCTGCAGTCCATGGGGTCACAAGGAGTCAGACACAACTGAGCAACTGAACTGAACTGCTATGTAACTTTTACATTAAAAATCTAAGTACAGAACTCAAGTTAATAACAGACATGGTATTATCTTTAGAGTGTACTGATGTTTCCAACAGTCTTTAAAATGCAACAAGAAAAAACCCGACAGATGGATGAGAGATATATTGGTAAATGAAAAAGTAAAAGATTAACTGTAGAATGTAGGTAGCATGCCTATGAGAACTCAATGCACAATTCTTTCAACTTATATGTATTTCTGAAATATTTCATAATTTTGAGGGGAATTCCATAGGATATGTTCTGTGATCATAATATAACTACCTAGATATTAGTCATAAAACATAAATAACTAGTAAACCCATGTTTGAAATTTTTAAACTACACTACTAAATAACCCATGAGTGAAAGAACAAATGACTAAGGAATTTTAAACACACTTTGAGCTAAAAAATAATTAAAATACTACATACCAAATCATGTAAAATACAACTATAGCCATGTTTACATTGTTTATGCTACAGCTTTAAAAGCATATATTTTTAAAAATTCAATGAATAAAACCTGAAAAATAATGAATTAAGCAACAACATAAAATGGAAAAAAGCATAACAAATCAAAATATATTAAAAGGAGATCATAATAAAAATAAGAATTAATGAAATTGATAAATATATTAAAAATCAATAACTCCAAAAATCAGTACTCTGAAAAATATTAAGATTTATAATCTTGTAGAGAATCTGATCAAGACAAAAGTAAGAAGGCCCAGGAAGCCAATACTAGGCATGTAACAGGGGATATGGCTATAAAGTAGGGTTTTCTAGGTGGCTCAGTAGTAAAAGAATCCACCAGCCAATACAGGAGACACAGGAGACGTGGGTTCGATCTCTGGGTTGGGAAAGATCCCCTGAAGGAGGATATGGCAACCCAGTCCAGTATTCTTGCCTGGAAAAAAAAAATGCCATGGACGGAGAAGCCTGGGGGGGGCTACAGTTGATGGGGTCACAAAGAGTCAGACATGACTGAGCATACGCACATACGGCTTACAAACTATTTTAGACTTCACTAAAAGCATATTATGAAAAACTTTAGATCAATACATTGGAAATTTTTAGATAAAATGAATGATCTGACCTATGATCTAGTAGCTCAGTCATGTCCGACTCTTTGTGACCCCATGGACTGTAGCCTACCAGGTTCCTCTGTCCATGGGATATTCCAGGCAATAGTACTGGAGTGGATTGCCATTTCCTTCTCCAAGGGAACTTCCCAACCCAGGGATCGAACCCGGGTCTCCCGCATCATAGACAGACGCTTTACCGTCTGAAGCCTTCTGAAAATAAAATCAAATTACCAAATCTGACAAGAAGAGAGAAGAAAACTTGAGGAGTCTTACTATCAGATAACTTGAATCTATCATTTTAAAATCTTGCCAGAAAGAGAACAGATGACTTACACCAAGCATTTCCAGGAAAAGTAGTAACTGAAAAGACTTGCAGACAATGGAAAAAGAATTATATTGCCTAGCAAAACAGAAACTGTTTCTCAAAAAGTTATCTGTAAAAGAGATTATGACTTTACTCCAAAATCCCTAGAGGTCTGCATTGTGATGCTCAAAAAAAAAAAAGTTAATTTTTTAAACCTGTAAGTATCCAGTTAGTATTCAGATTTCTAAGTTTCTTTCTTTTTTTTTTTTTTTTGAAGTTTGTTGGAATCTGGATTTAATGAGATCCACACATTGCAGGTGCTTGTTATGATTTTTGAACCTCTTTAAATCTATATATTCTCTATCCCTTTGTTTTTATTGCCAACAGTTTGCTCCTTGACATTGTTTGTCAGTGCCTACGATGAAGGCATAGAAGTTGTACTTATTAAATGACCACTGACCCAGTAAAGAAGGCAATGGCAACCCACTCCAGTACTCTTGCCTGGAAAATCCCATGGACGGAGAAGCCTGGTGGGCTACAGTCCATGGCGTCTCTAGGAGTCGGACACAACTGAGCAACTTCACTTTCACCTTTCACTTTTATGCATTGGAGAAGGAAATGGCAACCCACTCCATGTTCTTGCCTGGAGAATCCCAGGAACAGGGAGCCTTTTACTGGGCTGCCATCTATGGGGTCGCACAGAGTCGGACACAACTGAAGCAACTTAGCAGCAGCAGACCCAGTAAAAGGAGGAATTAATTAAATCTTTAGATATAAGAATTATGAATCAAAAGCAATGATGAGCTGAAACTATTCCAACAATGTATTAATAGGTCAAGCCTTTCACTCAGAGTACAACATTCAGTTGATAACTACAGGATAAAGTACCTTACTTCCCAGAAGTTACATAAAAAACAAAAATCGATGAACTACGGTAAAGAATCTGCCTGCAACGCAGGAGCCACAGGAGATGCAGGTTCGATCCCTGGGTTGGAAAGATCCCCTGGAGGAGGAAGTGGCAACCCACTCCAGTATTCTTGCCTGGAGAATCTCACGGACAGAGGAGACGGGCGGGCTACAGTCCATAGGGTTGCAAAGAGTCGGATACAACTGAAGTAACTTGTACAAACGAAGTTTTCTTCTTTGTAGGCTAGCTACTAAATCAACATAATAATAATCATATAAAGTATAAATTTAGGTTGCAATAAAAATATTAATAAAATATGTCCAGAACAAGCGAAAGCAATGGTCTCACATTAGGGAACACATCATTAAGCTCTGATAAGTTTGTATAGGTCAAAATAGTAGTTTGTCCAGAGAGTATGATAAAGACAACAAAGGGTCAACTAAGATCATGTGTATCTTATATTTATATAATCCTGATTTTGCCATTTAGTGGCTATGCGATCACTGGCCACTTAGGTGAGACATCTAAGCCTCAGTTCCCTTATCTGAAAAATGGGTAAAAGAGCACAAATTTGCATGTTCATGCTGAGGACTAAACTTGTCAATACTTGTCAAGTGTTACTAACACCGAGCACAGAGTAACACTTGCTGTTATTATTGGAAAATATTCTTTAAATCATTAGTATGTGTTAATGTAAGACTATCAAAAAGACGTAAGTGGAAAGCTTGTTATGTGAAGACTAAAGGAACAAAGGATGCTTATCTAAAGCATGGAAAATAGTAAGTTGAAACTAAGATATCTTGAAATATTTGTAGGGCCAATATGTGGAAGAGTGATTGCCTTGCACAGGCACAGCTCTATATAGTTATAAAAATCTAAGTATGAATTATAAGAAATGCATATTTCTTCTAAATAAAAATTTTAATACATAAAATACGAGGATGGCTGTCTTTTAAGGGACTGATCTTCCATCAATGAAAGAATGTTAAGCAGAGACAAAAAGACCAGAGTCTTCTGAATCCTGAATGCACATCTATTAAAACATTTCAATATAACCAATGCCTATTTTCAAATGTGTGTATAATATTTACATGGCTTATAAACAGTTTTAAAAGAATACAGATTGATAATTGCACTTATCAAAACTAAGGGCTTTTTACTGTAGTAATTGGGAAACATTTAGTAAATATAAAAACATATACCAGCTTAACAGTAGTCTATGTCACACAAACCTAGCAATTTATTAAATATTTTATTTATTCATTGCAACTATTTCCCTTTATCTAATTAGTTATCCAAGTTCTTCACAACTGAAACTACACTACTGAGTGAGTGAAAGTCACTTAGTCGTGTCCGACTCTTTGTGACCCCATGGACTGCAGTCCCCCAGGCTCCTCTGTCCATGAGATTCTCTAGCCAAGGATGCTGGCGTGAGTTGCCATTTCCTTCTCAGGGGATCTTCCCAACCCAAGGATCAAGCCTGGGTCTCCTGCATTACAGGCAGATTCTTTATTGTCTGAGTCACCAGGGAAGCCCCACACAGCAAATGCCAAACCTAATTTATGCACCATGAAAATCTGTCTTCTCCGATTCCTATGACTGGATTATTTATAAAGGGAGATTACATATATTAAAAATTTCTAATTCTCACCACCTAATACTGTGTTCTGTAGGTCTATATTTCCAGGCAACCAGTGTGCTGAAAGCAATGTTCAATCTACACTTGAAATTCACCACAGAATTTTGGGAAAAAAAAAATGTGGTGTTAAAAGTGAAGAGACGAGAAAGCCATATGGTATCACAATTCCTATAGAGAAAAAAAATTACCTTGCTAAGAACACCATATCTAATGGTTTTCAAATCAAAAGAAAAAATGCAAAGTAAATGACATTAATAATGGCTTCCCAACTATACCTCCAAATCCTCATGGCATGTAATACAGTACAGCAAAGCATTAATATTATACTAACATTGAGATTCACATTGAGAGTCTTAGTGTATAATGTACTGCTAACCTAAAATGAAATAAATTTCCCTCAGGACTAACCCAGAAGAGCTTTATGACCCAACTGAGTAAAACCATGCACATAATTCCCCTTTGAGATTTATAGATTCCCTAAAATTCCAATAATTCTAAGTGCAGCAAAAGGACAAACTGACGTTTCCTTTACTGCCAGAGCAAGTTCACAAGTAGTCCTATCCTCCTCAGTTCAAATATATATCCTATATAACCCAAATGAAAAAGGAATCTATTTCCTCTCATCTATTTCAGCACTTTATTTAGGTATAATTTCAAAGATACAAACAAGTTATAAGAATAGTCAAAGGAATTTCATATACTCATTACTCAGATTCACTAATGGCTAATATTCTCCCCATTTGTTTTATCGTTAGGTCCCTCTCTCCATCTCTCACATGAACATGTGAGCACGCGTGTGTGCAAGGGTGTAGACACACTCATACACACACACACACACACACACACAAAAACAGGCATGATCATTCCTATTACGCTTAAATATTTGGTGTATATCTTAAGAACGAAAACTTTTTACAAAATAATATTACAGTTATCCGCATAAAGGAAGTTAACATTTATACACTGTTTAATAAAACACATATATTTCAATCTATGAATTCAAATTCTCCCAGTGTACAATTCAGTCTTTTATCACTTAACTGCATTCAATTGTCATGTTTCTTTAGCCTTCTTTAATCTGGAACAATTTCCAGCCTTATCTTCTCTCTCATGACACTCTCATTGACACTCTTGAGGAACAGCTATTCCTCATTTGAAGTTTATACAATATGGCCTCAAGACTGGATTCAGGTATTAATTCTTAGAATACTGTAAGCCAAAGGTCAGCAACCTATGTTCCATGGGCCAAATCTAGCCGGCCACTCATTTTCATAAACAAAATGTACTGGCACACAGATATATCCACTCATTTCCATACTATCCACGGCGTGCTTTCAAATTTCAATGGAAGAATTGAGTAAATCAGAGACTGTATGATCAACAAAGCCTAAAGTATTTACTATGTAAGTTTCTACAGAAAAGTTTATAGAACTCTGCTCTAAGTAATGTTTCTTTTAGCAGGTTCCATATCCAGAGGCACATAATGTCCAATTTCCCATGGTTTGTAATGTCAATTCTCATCGCCTGACAAGGTTCTAATGGATTTTTACAGTACATAGTTAATATTTTTCCCCTGAACCCAATGAACAATCTGTGGGAAAGACATCTAAATATCATGCACATCACATTAAAAATGTGTTCCCACCCCCACAGATTTGGCACTCCATTGCTGATTCTTTCCTAAATACATTTTCACCATGATTGTCACAAAACAAAAAATGGTTTTTCAACTTTGGCAATGCCAGTCAGCATTCCGTGTAGGCATCCCTTCTCTATTTACGTCTGTCAGTTTCTGTAGGTTCACGAATTCCTGTGTTTTCAGTGGTTCATAAACTATTCTAATTACTCTAAATTATTCTGATGGGCTTCCCTAGTAGCTCAGCTGGTAAAGAAGCCGCCTGCAATGCAGGAAACTCCTCCTTCAATTCCTGGATTGGGAAGATCCACCAGAGAAGGGATAGGCTACCCACTCCGGTATTCTTGTGTTTCCCTGGTGGCTCAACTGGTAAAGAATCCACCTGCAATGTAGGAGACCTGGTTTGATCCCTGGATTGGGAAGTTCCCCCTGGAGAACGGAATGGCTACCCACTCCAGTATTCTGGCTCGGAGAATTCCATGGACTCTATAGTCCATGGAGTTGCAAAGAATCAGACACAACTGAGTGACTTTCACTTTCATTTTTCTTTCTGATGCTCAAATTCTCCCAGATATACCAATGGAACCCCTTCAACCTGACCTCTATGTTCTTTTCACATATTTTCTTTACTTAACATAACAAGATATACCAGGTTTATCTTTTTATTTCCCTACCACAACCCTAAAATCAGCCAGTTCTCCAGAGTCCTGCTTCTTCTGGTAAAAATGTTATTAAAAACTCTATCTGGGAATAAGGTTGACCAATGTGTTCACGATTACTGGGGTGTCTTCACATCTAGACCCTTTCTGAAGAATTAATACGTGTCTATAACTATCTACCTTCTAATCATAAACTCACACTGATACCTCCAATTCCAAACCATCTTGGCAGTATCCTTCCTTGCCTTCCTCATTTCTTATTTGTATCTCCTGTCTTCCATATCAGGAATTCTAGCTCCCAATAATATCAGCACATGTACTCATTCTTTCAATCTAACCAGGCATCTGAAATAATTTTAGAACTGCTTTACCAAACCCTTCAAAAACAAACCTGCAAGATCTGTTAGTAGTTCTTCCTCACATTCACACATATTCTAAAGTCAAACAAACATCATTGTAAAAAGTGTCTTGGATTAGTTCTTTTCTCTCCTTTCAGCATTTAACTATACTGTTCATTTGAAATGCCATTTGGGCTCATTTGTTTCAGTTTGCATCACTCTACAGAGTTTTGTTTTCTTTTCTTCTTTTCCTTGTTTACTTAATTTTTATACATAGATCATATATGTTTCTAATGGCGATATGCTTTTAAAAGTCCAAACTATTTTCTTAAAAATATGAATTAAGGGAAATATATTTTCATTTCCTATCCTTTCCACAGCTTTCTCTGCTGGCCCTTGTAAGTAATCAACATCACTGTTTTCTGGTCTATCTCTCTGGTGTTTTTTGCTCATATAAACAGGCATAAGTCTGTTTTCTGATTTCCCTTACTTCACTAATACACAAAAAGTAGTACATTATATATATTATATACTTGGTGACAATATATCCTGTAAATCACTCCATTTGGTTTCAAAGAGTTCATCATTATTTTCTACAAGTACATGACCACTAATGTGGATATACTAGCTTATCCATTACTTTCTTAGTTTTATCATTGAAGGAGTTTCCAAATAATGTTACAGTGAATAAGCTTGTACGTATATATATTTTTAAAGTATCTGCAGGATAAATTCCTTGTAATGAAATTGATGTGTATTTCTATTGGAGATTTAAGCAATTTTAAAACACAGCCCAAATTCTCTTCAACACTTACCATTAAGAAGGAGAATCTACGAGCCCTCCTCTGAATCAAAAGAGTCTATGACTACTTCAGTTGAGAGAATATGGACGTGATGCTATGGGGCTTCTAAGGCTTTGCTATAAAAGATATCAGATGCATGGATAAGAAAGCTGTGGTACATATACACAATGGAGTATTACTCAGCCATTAAAAAGAATACATTTGAATCAGTTCTAATGAGGTGGATGAAACTGGAGCCCATTATACAGAGTGAAGTAAGCCAGAAAGAAAAAACACCAATACAGTATACTAATGCATATATAAGGAATTTAGAAAGATGGTAATGATAACCCTGCATGCGAGACAGCAAAAGAGACACAGATGTATAGAACAGTCTTTTGGACTCTGTGGGAGAGGGAGAGGGTAGGATGATTTGGAAGAATGGCATTGAAACATGTATAATATCATATATGAAATAAATTGCCAGTCCAGGTTCAATGCAGGATACAGGATGCTCAGGGCTGGTGCACTGGGATGACCCAGAGGGATGGAACGGGGAGGGAGAAAGGAAGGGGATTCAGGATGGGGAACACGTGTACACCTGTGGCAGATTCATGCTGATGTATGGCAAAACCAGTACAATATTGTAAAGTAATTAGCCTCCAATTAAAATAAATAAATTTATATTAAAAATAATTAAAATCTAGTAAAGGCAAAAAAAAAAAAAAACTATGCAGCTTCTGCCTGATTTTTGTGGATGCTTGATCTTCTGATGTTCCCTCTCAGGATACTTCTTTTCAAACCCAGCTGGCATGCTGAGAAGTCCAAATTATATGCAGATCGTGTAAGTTACCTAAAAACTTAGCTCTCAGTCATCTCAACTGCAACACAATACATATGAGCGAAAAGGCTATAGATGATACCACCATCTCCCTCTAGTCAAGTCATCCCAGCTGTTTGGGCCCACCCAGCCAAAGTCTCAGATGTCATAGAAATGGGGATATGGTTCATTTATTTTCATTCATGTTAATATAGTTGATCAATGCTAAAAATATTCCTCTGATAATTGCTATTAAAAGTATCTCACAGATTATTATACATGTTGCTTTTACTGTCATTATTTTTTGGCAATTTTATAATTTAAGTTTGCATTTATTTCTTCTTTCATTCAACCAGAAGGCTTTATTTAACATGCAGGTACTTAATTTCAATATTTGTACCTTTGAAAACTATTGTTTTCTTTATACCCTATTATATGGTCAGGAAGCAACAGTTAGAACTGGACATGGAACAACAGACTGTTTTCAAATAGGAAACGGGGTACACCAAGTCTGTATATTGTCACCCTGTTTATTTAACTTATATGCAGAGTACATCATGAGAAATGCTGGACTGGAAGAAACACAAGCTGTAATTAAGATTGCTGGGAGAAATATCAATAACCTCAGATATGCAGATGATACCACCCTTATGGCAGAAAGTGAAGAGGAACTAAAAACCTCTTAATGAAAGTGAAAGTGGAGAGTGAAAAAGTTGGCTTAAAGCTCAACATTCAGAAAACGAAGATCATGGCATCCGGTCCCATCACTTCATGGCAAATAGATGGGAAACAGTGGAAACAGTGTCAGATTTCATTTTGGGGGCTCCAAAATCACTGCAGATGGTGACTGCAGCCATAAAATTCAAAGACGCTTACTCCTTGGAAGGAAAGTTATGACCAACCTAGATAGCATATTCAAAAGCAGAGAGACATTACAGACTAAGGTCTGTCTAGTCAAGGCTATGGTTTTTCCAGTGGTCATGTATGGATGTGAGAGTTGGACTGTGAAGAAGGCTGAGCGTTAAAGAATTGATGCTTTTGAACTGTGGTGTTGGAGAAGACTCTTGAGAGTCCCTTGGACTGCAAGGGGATCCAACCAGTCCATTCTGAAGGAGATCAGCCCTGGGATTTCTCTGAAACGAATGATGCTAAAGCTGAAACTCCAGTACTCTGGCCACCTCATGCTAAGAGTTGACTCATTGGAAAAGACTCTGATGCTGGGAGGGATTGGGAGCAGGAGGAGAAGGGGACTACAGAGGATGAGATGGCTGGATGGCATCACTGACTCGATGGACGTGAGTCTGAGTGAACTCTGGGAGTTGGTGATGGACAGGGAGGCCTGGCATGCTGTGATTCATGGGGTCGAAAAGAGTCGGACATGACTAAGAAACTGAACTAAACTGAACTGATATCGTCAACTCACTTTTTGCGAGTTTTCTGTTTAGTTGGAGAGATAACATTGTATCTAATCAGGCTGTATTGTTTGACATTTATGTGTGTGTGTATCTGTGTGTGTATTTTTTTGTCCTCTTAAGTACTGAACGTAATGCTTGACTTGTTTAGCTAATGACAGTGATGCTATCTATTTCTCTTTGCATCACTTGTAATTTCAGTTTTGTATAGGTGGTTGCTGGGTTATTTGGTGCACTGATATTCTTCTCATATATCATATCATTATGGTGAATTGTAGGTTTTTTATCTTAAGGTGTTTTTATGTTTTGGTGCTCTGAATTCTACTTTCTCTGATTGAAGATCACAGCCCCTCTTTCTCACTGTATCCACTTTTCCTAGTAAATCTTCCTTTGTCTCTACATTTTAGTCTTTCTGAATCAACACGTTTCAAAGGCATTTTCCATGACTGGCAGAGAGTTGAATTTCACTTTATGCGCCAATGTGAATATGTTTTCTTTGAACAGGCAACTTAATCTCATCCATGTTTATTGATAATATTATGTTGGATCTCAACTCTGCCATACTAATTTTATAACTACTGTGTGATTTAGAATGTGTTTTTCTAAGGTTTTTTTCTATCTGATATCTTCTTTTATTGGTATTTAAGAAAATTTCCGTTTTTGCTCTAGTGGTTTCCTCTGTGTTCATACCTTCACGGTGGCCTTAATTCTCTCCTCTCCTACTTAACTTTTAACATTTGTATCTCAGTTTTAATCCTAAGTATCCCAGGAACAACAGTAATCAACATTTACTATCTTGGTTCAATAATTCCTTTTACTTGTTTTATGTTATCAAGTCATATTAAAAATAATTATAGAAAACTAAGCAGACAGTGAAAAACTGCTTCTTGAAAATATCAGTAAGAATTTAAATATAGCAACAAAAAAAAAAAGTGAAACTGTGAGTTGCTCAGTCATCTGACTCTTTGCAACTCCATGGACTATAGCCCACCAGTTTCCTCTGTCCATGGAATTCTCTTGACAAGAATACTAGAGTGGATAGCAATTCCCTTCTCCAGGAATCTTCTTGACCAGAGATTGAATCTAGGTCTCCTACATTGAAGGAATATTCTTTACCTTCTGAGCCATCAAGGAAGTGAAAGTGAAAGTTGATCAGTTGTGTCTGACTCTTTGCGACCCCATGGACTACACAATCCATGGAATTCTCCAGGCCAGAATCCTGGAGTGGGTAGCCTTCCCCTTCTCCAGGGAATCTCCCCAACCTAAGGATCAAACCCACGTCTCCCACATTGCAGGTAGATTCTTTACCAGCTGAGCCACCAGGGAAGCCCAAGCATACTGGAGTGGGCAGCCGATCCCTTCTCCAGCTGATCTTCCAGTGCAGGGTCTCCTGCACTGCAGGCAGGTTCTTTACCGCCTGAGCCATCAGGGAAGCCAATATCAAATAAAGGGTGGGGCATAAATATACTAAAAGATTAAAATGTATTGCTCACTCTTCAATCTTTGAGCCTGAAAAAATTATTTAGGGTATGAACAGTCATATATGAGTCATATATAAAGAGTCATCAAGTGAAGAGTCTGAGATCTAAAGTAGATGATCTGTTCCATTATCATTACAGGCATAAATGAAAACACCTACATTCTCAACTGTGTTCAATAAAAGCTAAAAACACACTGCTATGATGATGCTTCCAGTCTTCTCTTATGCTTCCTCTAAATGTGATAAAATAATTTGGGCACAACCATAAGAAAACAGAAAGATGACAATATATTTCACTGTAGCATAATCCTTCTAAACAACTTATTTTCTTGGTAATTTAATTTTTTAGCACAGTTGGGGATAACTGACGAGCAATGAATTCCTAGGATAAAGTAACAAAATATTTCAAAATATCAAGGGAAAAAAAAAGAACACTAAGATCCCACAATGTATCTTAGATTTGTAGAAGGGTCCAACAGATCCATCTAGGTAATTACATACAGAATATTTTATTTCATATTTTAAAATAAGTGAAAGTTCTCTTTGTTCTTTGGAAGCCTTCTAAGAAAGAATGAAACTTATGAAACAATTTCCTAGATAACTGTGTGCATGCTTAGTCGCTAAGTTGTGTCTGACTCTTGCAGCCCCATAGACTGTAGCCTGCCAGGTGCTACATGGGATTTTCCAGGCAAGAATACTGGAGTGGGTTGCCATTTCCTTCTCCAGGCGATCTTCCCAACCCAGGAAAAGAACCCAGGTCTCCTGCATTGCAGACAAACTCTTTACCAGCTGAACTCTGAGTGAAGTCCCATCAAAGATAGTTGAAGTGAAGTGAAGTGAAAGTTGCTCAGTCGTGTCCTACTCTTTGTGACCCAATGGACTGGAGCCGGCCGGGCTTCTTCCTGGGATTCTCCAGACAAGAATACTGGAGTGGGTTGCCATGCCCTTCTCCCTACAGATAGTTAGGTCTGCTCAAAAAAGAAACTAAAAAACTAAAATGGGGTCCAACTGACCCATACAGTATACCAAGCATTAAACAGCGTTCTACCTATTATCCTACTTACTATGTACGCAACAGTCCAGGTTCCTTTTCTGCTTTCCCCTTTCTCTTTCTTCTCCTCTCAATTTTAGTTGCATTCTTTCTACTCAGAACATAGTAACAACATTTGCATACTATTCATCTACTGACATCCTCACCACTCTTGTTTTACTCAGCTCTAAAATTAAGTACATGAAATGTTCTCTATCAGTTTTTATACAGTGTTCCCATTCACCTCCTCATTAAATATCAGTAAAAACTATACACACATATAAATTTTACTGATATCTATATAAATTTTACTGATATCTATATAAACATATATGGTACCTATATAAATACATATATCTTTCTTATATATAACATATTTATATAGGTATCAGTCAAAGTTATATATGCATGTATATTCATATCTATACAAAAAAACTGCAATATCATAAATATATTACTACTTCATGAGATGGAGTTTATTCTCTAGGATGAATTGAGTGGTGACAATATAGACTATGGCCTACCAAGCATAAACTACTTAATAGCTAGACCTTTAAAAAAATCCAAAATTTCTATTTTAATAAAAATGGTAATGGCCCACAGGTACAGAATTATCTGAGTTTGGCCATGTTCAAAATGTTTTTTCTATAGGTTTGACATATGAAAAACTATTTGGCAAAATATAAAAACCTTTAAAACTCAACATTCAGAAAACTAAGATCATGGCATTTGGTCCCATCACTTCATGGGAAACAGATGGGGAAACAGTGGAAACAGTGACAGACTTTATTTTTAAATCACTGCAGATGGTGACTGCAGCCATGAAATTAAAAGACACTTACTCCTTGGAAGGAAAGTTATGACCAAACTAGACAGTATATTAAAAAGCAGAGACATTACTTTGCCAATAAAGGTCCATCTAGTCAAAGCTATGGTTTTTCCTGTGGTCATGTATGGATGTGAGAGTTGGATTATAAAGAAAGCTGAGCACTGAAGAATTGATGCTTTTGAACTGTGGTGTTGGAGAAGACTCTTGAGAGTCCCTTGGACTGCAAGGAGATCTGACCAGTCCATCCTAAAGGAGATCAGTCCTAGGTGTTCACTGGAAGGACTGATGTTGAAGTTGAAACTCCAATACTTTGGCCAGCTGATGCAAAGAGCTGACTCACTTGAAAAGACCCTGATGCTAGGAAAGATTGAAGGAAGGAGGAGAAGGGTATGACAGAGGATGAGATGGTTGGATGGCATCACCAACTCAATGGGCATGGGTTTGGGTAGACTCTGGGAATTGGTGATGGACAGGGAGGCCTGGCATGCTGCGGTTCATGGGATCACATCGGACACAACTGAACGACTGAACTGAACTGAACTGAACTGAGACAGCATATTAAAAAGCAGAGACATTACTTTGCCAACAAAGGTCCACCTAGTCAAGGTTATGATTTTTCCAGTAGTCATGTATGGATGTGAGAGTTGGACGATAAAGAAAGCTGAGCGCTGAAGAATGGATGCTTTTGAACTGTGGTGTTGGAGAAGACGCTTGAGAGTCCCTTGGACTGCAAGAAGATCCAACCAGTCCATCCTAAAGGAGAACAGTCCTCAATATTCACTGGAAGGACTGATGCAGAAGCTGAAACCCCAATACTATGGCCACCTGATACAAAGAATCGACTCATTGGAAAAGACCCTGATGCTGGGAAAGATTGAAGGAAGGAGGAGAAAAGGATGACAGAAGATGAGATGGCTGGATGGCATCACCGACTCAATGAACATGAGTTTGAGTAAACTCTGGGAGTTGGTGGGAAACAACAATGGTACACACTCCAGTACTCTTGCCTGGAAAATCTCATGGACAGAGGAGCCTGGTAGGCTGCAGTCCCTGGGGTGGCTAAGAGTCAGACACGACTGAGCGTCTTCACTTTCACTTTCCACTTTCATGTACTGGAGAAGGAAATGGCAGCCCACTCCAGTGTTCTTCCCTGGAGAATCCCAGGGACAGGGGAGCCCGGTGGGCTGCCATCTATGGGGTCACACAGAGTCAGACATGACTAAAGTGACTTAGCAGCAGCAGCAGCCAGGAGTTGGTGATGGACAGAGAGGCCTGGCGTGCTGCAGTCTACGAGGTTTCAGAGTCAGACACGACTAAGCGACTGAGCTGAATTGAACTAAAAACCTTTAGCTTATATTTTCTTTCCTTAATTTTCTTGAAATATTTGTTCCATGGCTGCCATGAATTTCAAGCTGTTAATCTAATCTCTTGCCCTTGTAAGACTGTTCATCTTTCTGCCTAAAGAGTATAAGAATTTTCTTTATCTTTAAAAATAGAGTATTTTTACCAAACTGTCTCAAAATTGCTGCTATGGGTAAATTTTACTGGATACCCAATCTGAGAGCTTATAAACAGGAGAATGGATTGGCAAATCACAGAAGAGTCAGACAATGAAATACATCAAAAAAGTTAACTACAGAAATACAAAACAACATGAATTAATCCTGGTAATACAGTGGTGAAAGAAATAAAACCACAGAAAATTGCATAAAATATTATTTCTCCTTTATAAAAATTAAAATGTAAGTAAGCAAAATAATATTCCATATAAGCATACTTGTATATGGGATAAAGCTCTCTTCCTTTTAAGGAAAAAAAAGTGCATTTTAAGAAATTCTGGATTTCATACTAATGGAAAGCAGAAAACTTTTTTAAAATAAAAAAATCATGAACATGAACACTTATAAAGAGAAAACTTAAAAGAACACTATAAATTTTATTTAAAAAAATAAATATCCTCTTATCAGGATATTTTGGGGGTGATTTTTCTAGTAAGACATGACTACTTCTATTTTGATGCATAATAACCAAATAAAGTTGAGTTAGAATAAATATAATTTTAAGAAGAAAGCTTAAAAGAATATTCAACAAATGTTTGTTTTTCAGTAATTAGAAAGTAATAAATTGACAGCTAAAAACGCTGCTTATTTAAAAAGTCAGAATAGTTAATGCTCTCGAAAAATGTTAAACAAATATATCAATCTTTAACATTAAGAGAAACTAAAATGCCACAAATAACTGCATTAAAATTTAAAAATTCAAGAACAGTAGTAGTAGAAATGGACTAAAATACCTGGCTCCACCCTATTTCAAAACTTTGTATTTCTTCTGACATTTTTCTCCGTGAAGTGTGAAGTCCTGTCACAAAACACTTCATTCTCCCAATTTCCAGGATCCTAATACTTCAGTACACACCAAGTCCCATTTAGGTTAAAAGTTATATTTGACTCTCTAAGGATGAAGAGACTCCAGGAGATGGTGATGAACAGGGAGGCCTGGCGCGCTGTGATTCATGGGTTCGCAAAGAGTTGGACACGACTGAGCGACTGAACTGAACTGAAGGATGAAGAGTAGGTGCAGTCAGTCAGCAGCTGGACAGGAAACACAACACGCTTAAAATGACTAACTGTGAAGAGTCTAACAGGGCTTCCCCGAGGCTCAGTGGTAAAGAGTCCATCTGCAATGCAGGAGACACAGGAAACGTGGGTTCAATCCCTGGGTTGGGAAGATCCCCTAGAGGAGGGCATGGCAACCCACTCCAGTATTCTTGTCTAGAGAATCCCAGGGACACAGGAGCCTGGTGGGCAACAGTCCACACACACACACAGAGTCTAGTAAAAAGACTATTTACAGAAGTATGTGAAAGTGAAAGAGGTCGTCGCTCAGTCGTGTCCAACTCTTTGTGACCCCATGGACTGTAGCCCACCAGGCTCCTCTGCCCATGGGATTCTCTAGGCAAGAATATGGGAGTGGGTGGCTATCCCCTTCTCCAGAGGATCTTCCTGACCCTGTCTGAGCCACCAGGAAGTCCTACAGAAGTATGGCCAGGGTAAAATCCTGGGACTATCATAGCAGAAAGCCTTTACTAATCTGTTGCGTGAAAAAGCAAGAGGAAGAACATTTCTAGAACTCAAAAGAGCAACTGCTATGGGGAAGAATACCTGACACTGCAGGCTTCAGCAGGACAACACAATTAAACCAAGAAAATCCAGCAGGGCGGGAGCAAGGGGAGAAAAAGACCTGAACCTCACCCCCCTCTCACCTTCTGATCCCAACTGAAAGATGGAGGGCATGGGAGCAGAATGCAATGATGAGGGTAGATCTGGAGAGACAAATGGAGAATATCAAATCCAGTACCATACAAATCACCATGAAAAAAGAATAAAGTGCAGAGTTCATAATCGAAAAAATTTGGCTGATACACTTTTTAAAAACATTCAGGAAAAGAATGGATTCACTTTTAAGGAATATTGCTGGAAACATTGTACTATACTAGAAGCACATATAGAAAGAGATATACAGCAGGATTCTACTCCAAAATTAACTTAGAAAAAATATAACAGGAATACTTTTTTTTAAAAGCAGTATATGTGTCACATTCATTTATAAAAAAAAAAAAAGAGAGAGAGAGAGATGCAGGAATTTAGAGGATAATTAAACCATTTCCAGAAAATGAAAAAGGCAGAAGTACAACTGTGGAACACACAGAGTCTTTCATCATTATGCAATTATAAAGGCCACCTCCACTTTGTTACTTAAAACCACAGTTTATGGAGCATTTGCTGCAAGCTAATTTTCTCATTATACATACTCCTGTTAATTTCTAATAATGTTTTGCATGAAGCTTGTTGGTTACTGTCACTCCCGGCCCCTTGATAACCAAATCATTTTAGAAGTTGTACTCTAGGGTACCTGATAAAAATTTCTCCACCAGATCTATTCACGTGTGCTCCACACAAGCAATTACCGTACTAAGTATCCTTTTGTTATATTCTGTTATGCTATCTGCACACATTTTAATATAAATCAAGCCACACTCGATGAAACAAATCCTTGGCTAAAGAATCGATTGACTATAGAGATAGCCCATAGAACTGAAATAGTATGTGCTGATTTAAAGCCTGCATAACTAAGCTCCATCACCACTGGTACATGCCTTACTAACAGACCCTCTAATGGTGGCCTTCTCACACCTACGTCACTTCTCAAATCCCTTAAGAGTGACACCTGCACTTTCAAGTGAAGTAAAATTCCCTTGAATTCTTGTTTTATGGTCTGCTTCTGTGAAAACCCAGTTTTTAAAGCATCCTACATTTCCTGCCGCTAAATTTCTTTGCTCTTCCTCACAAGTAGATTTCCCTGGAAGAGCTGGCTTTGCCCACTATCAGATTCCACTCCTCTCACTCGGTCTTCAATCCAATCCAGCCAGGCTTTTCACCCCAACACTACACAAAAACTGCTCTTGTCGAGATCACCAAAGATCTGCACAGTACTGAATTTACTGGTCAGGGCTTAGTAATTATTCTACTTGACCCATCAGCAGAACAGTATCTGGCACAGTTGTTACTCTTCTGTTTAATAATCTTCCATCACTTAGCTTCTAGTTCACTGTACTCTTATTTCCTTCTTCTCCCTTACCTCTTTTTACTGGAACAACCTAAGGCTCAGTCCTTTCTATCTATACCCACTGCCTTAGTGATCTGATCCAGTCCCATAGCTTTAAATGCCATTCAAATGCCAAGAGCTCTCAAATTTACTTACCCAGCCCAGATCTCTCTCTAGAACTCCAGATCCAAACAGCCAACTATCTACTTGAAGATTTCACTTGAATGTCTAACAGATATCTCACATAAAACATGTCCAAACTGAACTCCTGACCTTCAAACCACCTTCACCTCAGACCTGCTTCAGAGACTTCTACATGTCAGTCAACGGCAACTTTATCTTTCCAGTGGCTCATGCCAAAAACTCTGGAATCATCCTTGACTCGTCATTTTTCCTCAGACTCTACATCCAAACTCTAAAAATTACTACCTTGAATATATCATATGGGGCTACTCTGGTGGTTCAGTGGTAAAAAACCTGCCTGCCAATTGCAGAAGATGTAAGAGACACAGTTCAATCCCCAGGTCAGGAAGATCCCCTGGAGATTCTAGTATTCTTCTCTGGGAAATTCCATGGACTGAGGAGCCTGGTGGGCTACCATCCATGGGGTCACAAAACAGTTGGACATGACTTAACTAAACAACAACAGAAGTCATATATAAGCATACCTATTATGTTTATTTTTTACTGTCTGTATCTTCCTGTTAGAAATAAGTTCTATAAAAAGAAGGAAAAACACCTGATATATCCTTTGCTGAGAAGCTTTACTGTGGAACCAAAACTGAGCTCCAATTACAAAGTTGACACAATATTTGAAGGTGCTCTTGCAGAACAGATACTCTAAAACTCAAATACCAGTGACTATACCTAAGACTCTTAACTACAGCCTCAAGAATTAAAAATATTCTGCAGTATCTCACTTTTCAAAAGTCAGTGTACAATGTTCAAATTAAGATAATTAGATGTAAGTTAACCAGATAGTTCCTTTGTTCTAAATCATATTACAAAAATCTCAGAGAAGATGCATAGTACTAATCACAGAGCCAGAGATACTTCAGAATTATCTGCAGTATTATTAGAAATTGAGTAAGTGGTCACTTGGAGTACACTAATTGAAAGTTTTGGTCTTTTTTAAAAATTTCTACATAATGGTTAAGACCAATACCCTTTGAGTATATTTCAGAGTGAATGTTTATCTAGTAAAATGCCCTGTTTTCGTGGATGACTATGCTATAATTTCAGCTTTCTTTTCAGCTACCCTCACTGCAATGCTGGCTGAAGAGATAGCCCCTATTTAATTTTTTTTTAAAATACTTTTCTCTTAGTTATCTAGAAGCTTTTAAAAAGTAAGGATAATCAAAGTAAATCCAATCTACATTTGCATAGTTAATGCCATTAAGAACAGCCAAGAAAAGAGAGCCTAAGTCATATCACAGTGTAGTAATTACCACTAAGAACAAAGGGAAAAATGTTTTTAACTCTGCCCATAGAGATAAGCATTCACTTATAACTAAGATACTTACCTCATTACTTATGTTCAGAGCAGCCTTACTTACCTTCGTATCATTACCTGTAGTAGAACTTGTCTATGGTATACACAACTTAGCTATTCTGACAGTCTTTAAACTATATACACCTATTGTTTTGTATTCTTTTCTAAGCACTTTTAAAAGTGAAAGTACTTACAGATTATTTTCTTGATGTCACTTCCTTTAACAATAAGCTACAAATTCAAAATGCTTTTGGAGTAAAGTAATATTAATATGATAATTTTATTATTAAGATATAATTTTAGAAAACGATAAATTTTACTTTGTACCTAAGTAATTTACAGAATTTTAAAACTACTCATAATTCATTTACTATCCTTATAAAATTCATAAATCATGTATTCTTCCTGTTTCTATCTTATACTACATTCATAAAGGTGCCTGACAAATAATACAGATAATAGGACAAAGATTTATCCTTTTGATAAATTTACTCATTAACAGAAATAATATTCTGATTATAGGTTAAGCCAAAAATAAACCCTCAATACTTTTAAACTTACCAGAACTACAATTAGCATTCTATAATTAAATTATTACAAATAAAAACACATAATCTATATGAATATTTGAGATTAGAACAAATGTGTTGTGCCTTCCTAACTTCTGTGGAAGTATAGCCACCACCATGTCTCAGGCCTATCCTTCAATAAAGGGAAATATGTAAAAAGTAAAATGCATTCTGTGAACTATAAACTATATTCAGATGGCAGATAGGGTAGGGAAGGCATGTACCAATCAGGTGGCCTACAGAATTTGGTTTTAATGGCCAATACTACAGGTACACTCATCCTAGAGAAGGAAATGGCGACACACTCCAGTATTCTTGCCTGTGAAATCCCATAGACAGAGGAGCCTGTGGGCTAGAGTCCATGGGGTCACAAAAGTCAGACACGACTGAGCGACTAACACTCACACAGGTAAACTCATGCAGTTGCTGCATCACAGAACTTCCATATAAAGTCAGGATCCCTAGAGGGTTTAACTCTTAATGAAAGGTGAGTTTTTAAAATCTGTTCTGCAGAGGCAAACAGGAAAAAAATCTATTTCAGTTTAGGTTCTACAGAGAAGAAAAAACTAGTTTGGTTATAGACTAGACATCATGTCACTTTGGGGCATAAATTCATCCTGCAAATAAACTCCAGGGGAAAAAAAAACCCACAGGCCAAAACTTTAACTTACTTTGGACCTGGGTTGCGAGCCCCGTAGAAGTCCACACATTCTCTCCTTCTAGAGCAGAGGTAGATAAGCTAAGACCCAAGGCTAAGTCTAGAACAAAGCCTCGCCATCTGTTGATGGGTATGGCTCCTTTCATGTGGTAACAGCAGAGTTGATTGGTTTTGACAAAGACCATATGGGCCACAAAGCCTAAAGTGGTTACTATCTGTCCCTTTATGGAAAAGACTGTGACCTCTTGCATTAAATACTTATAATAATGTCGAATGTGTTCAAAACAAAACAATATTAATTAAATTAGTAGAAAACAGTAGCCTGTAAATTGGAGGTTGACCAAAGAGTAAAAGTTCTGGTTAACAGTCAACTTAATTAAGTATTCATCTTAAAGCCTCAAAAGTCATCACATGTGGTTTAATCCTGAATCTTCCTGTTCTCCCCAAGACATACAAAGAAAACATGGAGTGGGGGGAGTGAAAGAAAAAGAAAATTAATTTTCCAGAGAAACTAGGAATGAAAATAAACTCAACAATTCCAAATCAGATGTGAATGTGCAAAAGGCCAATGAAACTAAGAGACCCAGACAGAGAAACCTGCAAGAACACAGAAAGGAAGATAGGAACAAGGAGCACGGGAGCAGCCTAATGGCAGACCTCAAAAATTACCCCTCTCATTCTCACAAAAAATGGACCCCATGCTCCCTAACCATGAGAAGAACTATAATTTAAAAAGACAAACAAAACACAGAAGATGTACAAAAACCAGATGGGATCACAAGGCAAAATCCAACTTTCTCTTGTATACAAGAAATACATTTAAAGTGACTTTTAATGGCTAACAATAAAGGAATGGGCAAAAATACACCAAGAAAAGACCAACTTGCCATCCCCCAAAATTCAAGAGCCATAATATTAGACAAGGTAGAAATCAGGTCAGAAAATAATAAACAAACAAAGCACCTTATACTATTAAAAGAAACAATTCACAATAAAGATTTAGTAGTTATGAATATCCATGATGGCAAATTCTACAAAGCATAAATTCAAGAATATATAAGAAGATAAAAGCAAAAATAAACCAGTATTTTTATGCTTTTATTAACTTTCAGAGCATGGTAGATCAAGTTAATAAAAGAATCATAAGTAAGGAAGAGAAGACCTAACCAGAAGGAGCAGTAAAGTAGATTTTAGACAGACTTTATTTCCTTGGGCTCCAGAATCATTGTGAATGGTAACTACAGCCACGAAATTAAAAGATGCTTGCTACTTGAAAGAAAAGTTCTGACAAACCTAGACAGCATATTCAAAAGCAAAGACATCACTTTGCCAACAAAGGTCTGTATAGTCAAAGTTATGGTATTTCTAGTAGTCATGTGCGTAGTTGGACCATCAAGAAGGCTGAGCACTGAAGAATTGATGCTTTTGAACTGTGGAGCTGGAGAAGACTCTTGAGAGTCCTTTGGACTGCAAGGAGATCAAACCAGTTAATCCTAAAGGAAATCAATCCTGAATATTCATTGGAAGGACTTATGCTGAGGCTGAAGTTCTAAAACTTTGGCTACCTGATGGGAAGAGCCGATTCATTAGAAAAGACCGTGATGCTGGGAAAGATTGAAGGCAGGAGGAGAAGGAGACGACAGAGGATGAGATGGCTGGATGGCATCACTCACTCAATGGACATGAGTTTGAGCAAAATTCTGGGAGATAATGAAAGACAAGGAAGCCTGGTGTGCTGTAGTCCACGGGGATGCAAAGAGTCGGACGTGACTAACTGAACAACAAAAACAACCAATCCTTTATCTTGATGTAATAGGATTTACCTCCTTTTCAACTATCTATGGAACAATTATGAAAACTGGATTCCAAAGGAAATGTGAATAAATTACAAAAAGGAAAAATAATACCCAAAATATTCCCTGAGCACTATAATAAAACAAAAAATTTAAAACAAAATTTAAAAAGCAACTTTTTTACACAGAAAATCTGTAACTCTTGCTTAAACAACTCTGGGGCCCATTTGAAAAATGAGAATGACTCACCCACATCTGCTTCATTGCGGGCTTGAGTGTTTGTGACAATGATGCATGTATACAGGCTTATTTAATGCAGCATTTCTTATTAACCATTACATCTAAAATGTTCCTCTCACCAGAAGTCTCTTTCAATTCCCTTCAGTTCAATCACTCAGTCGTGTCCGACTCTTTGCGACCCCATGAACCGCAGCACGCCAGCCTCCCTGTCCATCATCAACTCCCGGAGTTCACTCAGACTCACGTCCATCGACTCAGAGATGCCATCCAGCCATCTCATCCTCTGTCATCCCCTTCTCCTCCTGTGCCCAATCCCTCCCAGCATCAGAGTCTTTTCCAATGAGTCAACTCTTCACATGAGGTGGCCAAAGTACTGGAGTTTCAGTCTCTAATTTAGAGTTCCTCTATTTTCTCAGTAAAATAAGAAGAGTCAAGTCATCAACTGAGAGTAATGATGAGGTGTGAACTGTTAGAATTAAAGGAGTGGAAAATATGTGAAACAGTCATCTGGGAGAGCTGTAAGAGACAGTGGTAATTATGAACTTAAAACTTGGTAAGTGAGAAGTACAGGCCAAAGAGGGCAGGGAGAGACTGAAAACTTGACAGGAGGCTCAATGGACCATTGAGGTAAGGCGGAAGAACTACCAGTCGATCCTCTTCAGAAGTAAGCTGGAAACATCAGTAGCACTTGAAGAATAAGATATCTGAAGTGGAAATTACAGGATTCATTGCAGGTACACAGAGTCAAGGGTACCACAGAATGGAAGACAAGATCTTTGGAAGAGAGATCAAAAAAGTTGAGAGGCCAGAAGTATTTACTGGATATTAATATACCTGACTAACGTATGCGGGACACAGTGAGCCAGAAGCTATGTTCTTCCAGTGACCAAATTAAGCACAGTGACCAAAGGAACAAGAGGAGTGTAAGAAGAGGTAAGAGATGGTACAGTCTGATGCCATAAGATTCAGAGCTGAGTGATTTCAGGGAGGATGGAGTAAAATCAGGAAATGGCAATAAGAAGTAAAGAGGATATATACACCAATTCTAGCCCAGCTGCACTCTGAGATGAAAAAGAAGAGATCACTTAGAAGGAATGCAGGAGAAACAGTGGAATATTCAGGAGGGAGTCCTTTTCTGCACCTACACGCTCCCCTGTTACTGCTAATAGTGATCTGCAAATGAGTCTTGTCACTGAGACTGCACAAGGACTCTAAATAATTGAATAAAGTTATCTATACACAAAAGGGCCCAACACTTGAGTTCATAATTCTGGCCAGAACTAGAAGTATGTTCTTGAATCTAAATAGCAACCATAGTAAATACATATTTGTAGAAAAATTAAGGAAAAAAAAAAGCTTACAACTGTTTGAAAATGTCATAAAGAATTCAAAGAAATAAAGTACCGGGAAAATAAACTAGAATATTTAAGAGTATACTAGAGAAAGTCATATGTGATTGTCCCAGTCACCTTCACACATCAGATATCATCTTTCATAGAAGCCAAAAGACAATTTTTGGGAAGCTTACTTCAGAAGAGTAATACATACAGAGAGATACTGCAATAAGATTAGGAACAAAACCCTGCAAAATGAAAAATCCTGAAGTCATGGAATGCATAGGAAAGATAACTGGGTTAATTTTAGCTCTCAATTCATAAGTAAAATCCAAAGAAATAGCACCATCTATTGGAACTTCTCATACTTAAAAATACACATTCTCAAAACTTAGAAAATGTGTCTATAACATTTCCACACATTTAGCTAAGAAGATAAATATTATAGGGCAATATCTAACACAAAATTTAAAAGTTTACATTAAAAATACTAATTCTTGGCTTGTAATTCTAATTTCAAATAATCATTTTGATAAGTACAAATTACTATTCTATTAAAGATAAAAATATTCTCAATCAATAAAAAGAGTATAGCTATATGTTCAAAGTAACTCACAGATATGGTATTCCTGAATGCTGCTTGTATAACCATATATTGCAGAATATCCAAATATTACGATCATGACAACATCTCTACTATCCAACTCCATAATGTGTGCAGAATGTCCCTCCACAGCATACTGCTGACCGTGTCCCAGCACAGTGGGTGTTTTTGTACTCCACGACTGACTGTGTGTGTTAAACACCCACAATTCATCTGTGACATTGCCAGCACTTGTTTCGATTCTGCCTCCATACATAAAGATGTTTTCCTGTAAATTAAAAACATATGTTAATACACAAAATATTTATATCTTATCAAGATACATGAATTAAAGACTATCTTTAAACATTAAATTTTAGTAATTGCTCACAACATGCATAAAACATAGTTCTTACGTGTAAAAAGTCAAATGGAACGCATGAGCAATGATGATTAATTCTTTTACTTACAAGATGGGGGGAAAGCCTCACTTTCAAAAAGCTACTTTACGGTGTTTTAATTAACAATTATATGGTTAATTAGCCATCCTAGTTGTTACATTTGAATTTTACCATGTACCTGTACTGCTTTGTGTAGCATAGGCATTCACCGCTTTCACCAAGCATTGTTCACCAGAAAAGTAGACACATTTATGTCTATTATGTGGAGTACATTCTTATTACCACTTCCCATGGCTATAAGCAGATACTTTAGAGCACTTATAAATTATAAAAATCATATGTCATTAAATCATATGTGATTGAAATGAATGATATATAAATCATTATTATTCCAATAACCTAGAAAGAGAAAAGAATTTCTTCAACCTAATAAAGAGCACCTAAGAAAAACACAAAGCTAATATTGTATTTAATTATAAAAGGCTGGATGTTTCACCAAGGTCAGTTATAAAGATGCCTGCTTTTTCCACTTATATTCAACACTGTACTCAAGATTTTTAGCCTGAGCAAATATGCAAAAACTGAATAAAGGCATCCAGATTAGAAAATAAGAGTAAAATATTCCTGTTTGTAGGTGATAGGAATTTGTATATAGAGAATCCTAAGAAATAAAAATAATTAGAGTTATTGACTTCAGCAACATTGCAGAATAAAAGATCAATGTACAAAAAATCAATTTATATTTCTATACACTCTCAGTCAACAATCCAAAAATGAAACTTAAGTAAACAATTCAATTTACAAAGCAGCAAAAACAATAAAATAACTAAGAATAATTTAACAAAAGAAACTCCACATTTATACTGTGAAAACTACAAATAATTGTTGAAAGACTTAAATTAATACAAAGACATCCTGTGTTCTTGGATCAGAAGACTTAATATTGTTAAGACTGCAGTACTCGCCAAACTGATCTACAGATTCAATGCAATCTCAGTTAAAATTCCAGATTTGTAGAAACTGACAAGTTGATTCCAAAAGTCAAACAGAATTGCAAGAGATCCAGAATATTTAAACAACCTTGAAAAAGAAAAAGAAAATTGGAGGATTAACACTTTTCAACATTAAAACTTTCTACAAAGCAAAAGTAATTAAGATAGCAAGCTACTGGAAAAAATAAACACATAAATCGACATAACTGAGAGTCCAGAAAAAAAAATCCATATCCTACGGCTAACTGATATTTGACAAAAGTGCCAAGACCACTGGATGAGGAAAGAATAGTCTCTTCAACAAATGAGGCTAAGAAAACAAGATAGTTACATGCAGAAGGTAAACCTAAATCCTTCCTGCACAGAACATACAAAACAACTCAAAATGTATCAAAAACCTAAAAGTAAAAGCCAAAAAAATCTATAAAACATTTAGAGAAGATGCAAGCTAAATATGCATGACCTTGGATTTGACAACATATTGTTAGATATGATACCAAAATCACAAGCAACAAAAGAAAAAGTATATATATTGGATTTCATCAAAGTTAAAAATTTCTGTGCTTCAAAAGACACCACCAAGAAAGTAAAAGCTCATAGAATGGGAAGAAATATTTGCAAATTACATACCTAATAAGGGACCTGTATCTAGCATATATAAAGAACTCTGACATCTCAATAATTTTCAAATGGGGAAAGAACTTAAGACATTTCTTCAAAGAAAATACAAATACCCCAAAGAATCACATGACTACTAACATTGTTAGTCAACACTGAAAGCCAAGTCAAACATAAAATACCACTTCATACCCATTAGGATGGCTGTAATCAAAAAGGCACTAACTAGTGTTGGCAAAAATGTGTAGACATTGGAACCTTCATACAAAACTGGAAATGATACCAAAAGCACAGGCAAGAAAAGAAAAAAACAGATAAAGTGGACTATTTCAAAATTAATGACCTGCCCATTTAAGGACTCTATCAACAAAGTAAAAAGACAGCCCAAAGGATGACAGAAAATATATGCAAATCATATATCCAGTTAGGAGATAAAATCCAGAATAGAGAAAGAACTCCTACAACTCAACACCATAAAAAGAGAAAAACTTAAAAACGGGCAAAACATTTGATGTTTCTTCACAGAAAGCATACAAATAGCCAATAAGCACTTGAAAAGATGTTCATATACACTATGGAATACTACTCAGCCCTTAAAAAGAATAAATTTGACTCAGTTCTAATGAGATGGATGAAACTGGAACCGATTATACAGAGTGAAGTAAGCCAGAAAGAAAAACACCAATACAGTATACTGACACATATATATGGAATTTAGAAGACAGTAATGATGACCCTGTATGTGAGACAACCAAGAGACACAGAGGTATAGAGTGGACTTTTGGACTCTGAGGGAGAGGGAAAGGGTGGGATGGTTTGGGAGAATGGCAATGAAACATGTATATTTTCCTGTAAGAAACGAAGCGCCAATCTATGTTCAATGTAGGATGCAGGATGCATGGGGCTGATGCACAGGATGATTCAAGTAGAGGATGTGGGGTGGGAGGTGGGAGGGGGCTTCGGCATTGGGAGATTGTGTTCACCTATGGCTGATTCGTGTCAATGTATGGCAAAACAAACACAGTATTGTAATTTAAAATAAATAAATTAATTAATTAATTTTTTTTTAAAAAGATGTTCAACATCATAAATTAGGGAAATACAAATCAAAACTACATGAGATACTGCTTTACACTCATTAGGAATTTTATTATTTAAAAAAAAGAAAGAAAAATAGAAAATAGTAAGTATTAACAAGGATATGGAGGAATTGGAATCCTTGTGCACTGTTGGTAGGAATATAAAATGGTCTGAGTTTCAGTTTTGCAAGATGAAATGAGCTCTGGAAATAATGGAAATGACTGTATAACAATCTGAATGTACAACAATTTGAATTAAGTACAGCCACTAGATGGACTGTACTGTTAAAAATGGGTAAAATGGTAAACTTTTGTTATATGTATTTTATCAAAATTTTTAAGTGACTGATCTGATGACAAGGTATAAAGTCATGGACAAAAAGTCAATCTTCTTTTATCCCCATGTTCAATGGAAGATAGCACGCTCAATGGAGAAAAACAATTTGGCAGTTCTTCAAAAAAATTAAAAACAGAATTACCATTAAATCTAGGAATTCCCCTTCTGACTATCTATCCAAAAGAATGGAAATCAGGGACTTGAACAGACAGTTGCACACTCATGTTCATAATAGCATTATTGATACTAGCCAGAAAAGTGAAACCAACCCAAGTATATACTGCTGGATGAATGGATAAACAAAATGTAGTATATACACACAGTGGAATATTATTCAGCCTTTTAAAAAAAAAAGAAGGACAGATTATCTTGAGGACATTGTGCCCAGTGAAATAAGCCAGTCATTATATAAGCCAGTCATTTATTAATCATTAAATGCTGTATGATTCCACTGACACAAGGTACCTAGAATAGTCATCCACTTCCAAAAGGTACCTAGAATAGTCAAACTCACAGAATCAGAAAGCAGAAGGGTGGTTTGCCAGGGGCTGGGAAAGGGGGAATGTGGAGTTTCTGTATGGGTACAGAGTTTCAGTTTTGCAAGATGAAGAAAAAGTCTGGAAATAATGGAAATGACTGTACAATAATTTGAATGTACTTAATGCCACTAGATGGACTGTACTGTTAAAAATGGGTAAAATGGTAAACTTTTGTTATGTGTATTTTATCAAAATTTTTTAAGTGATTGATCTGATGACAAGGTATAAAGTCATGAACAAAAAGTCAATCTTCTTTTCTCCCCATGTTCAATGAAAGATAGCATTAAAATCTATTTTTTTACTAAAATAGTACAAAAAAATCTATGACACTTCAAGCTACTGTGATTCATCAGATCTCTTGTTTTCACTAAGTATTTGAAATAAATCTGAGATTTAATATTTTTTTCTCTAAGGCTAATTAAAAAAAAAAGATTAAAATTTAAAGCAGGATCCATACCTGATACAAAGCAAGAGAATGCCCATATCTCTGGAGAGGTCCCCTTGATACAGCTCCTACATTCCATATACTACTTTCTAAATTGTAACTAAAAACAAGAAGAAAATAAATATAACTTAATAAGCTAAGATTCATTTTAGGGTTTTTTAATTTGCATATGCTTTGTATTTAAATATTCATTAAATTCAAAAACAATTACAAATAAACTCATAATTTCATATACCATATTAGAAATTTTTAATAAAGACTCATTCAACATATACCTACTCTAAATTAGGATTCAATCATCTAAGTATGTAATATGCATTAACTTGACTAGGCTATTTATTACTGGAATTATTCTGTTCAGCTTAATCATTTGAACCAGTTGATTAACCTAAACAATAGTTCTACACTTTTAAAGTCACATGGGCCTGTTTGTTGCTTCTTGAAATCTCCCAGCAGCATCTACCTTAAGGCTTTTGTCTGGCTCTTTTCTCCGCCTCCAGATAACTGCACCACCAATGCCTGACCTCCTTCAAGTCTGCTCAGTTCTCATCTATCCCATAAAGCCTACTTTAACCACTGTGTTTATAACTGCAATGCCCTCCTCTTCAGCATTCCTAATTTGCTTACCCCTGCTATCTATTTTGCTCTCTATCTATATCTATCTGTGTATATATGTGCATATACATAATTCATTTTGTTGCTGTTGTTCAGTGGGTAAGGCATGTCTGACTCTTTGCAAACCCATGGACTGTAGCCCACCAGGCTCCTCTGTTTATGGAATTTCCCAGGCAAGAATACTGGAGTGAGTTGCAATGCCCTTCTCCAGGGGATTTGCCTGACCCAGGGATCAAACCCGAGTCTCCTGCTTGCCTGGCAGTTTCTTTACCACTCAGCCACTTAAGAAGCCCTGTATACTTGTTATCACGTTAGTTAAATTTTTTTCTAATTGTCTATCTTTCCTCACTAACTTCACAAAGACAGGACATTCATCATATCCACTGATATATCCTAAGCTATTATTGTTCAGTCACTAAGTTATTTTTGACAATTTTGCAATTCTGTGGACCACAGCCTATCAGGCTCCTCTGTCCATGGGATTTTCCAGGCAAAAATACTGGAGTAGATTGCCATTTCCTTCTCTAGGGAATCTTCATGACCCAGGGACTAAACCCACATCTCCTGTACTGCACATGGATTCTTTACCACTGAGCCACCTGAGATGTTCCATATTCCAAGTACTAAGCACATAATGTGTTCAAAACAATTTGCTATGCCCATGATTACAAGTTAATGTCAATGAATAAATATTCTGTAAAATACTCTCTAATAGACACTAATACAGAACTCTTATATCATTTACTGAATAATTTGTCTTAAATGTAACATGTACACCTTGATTAAATTCTATTATAGAAGATTAATCAACTTATTACGGACACCATCACTTCTAAAAAGCTTCTTAAACATCCTCACCTACAACTAAACCGCCTTCAGAATAATGAAAAAACATTCTCTAACCTGTGAAAACAGCAACAAAGTTACTTCTAATCTTATACCTCCAGTTTACTACAAATCTAAATGAACACTGTAACCAAAAGAAACGGGTTTCAAACAAACAAAAAACAAAACTATCTGGTTCAAATAGAAAATATATGTTTAGGAGAATATCAGTAAAATTCATCACTTAATTTAAAATGTGCTATTTAACTTGTACAGAATACAAACTTTTAAGATGTCCAAGTTTCCTTGACAACTATACTGTCTTTACAACCTTACTTTGCACCACAATTTAATCCAAACTCCCACTCTATTTTCACAAACTTTTATTTTCATGAATCAAAGCTAATTTCCTTTTCTTTTCCACATTTAAATCTCAGTTCCTCAAATTCTTTGCATATCTTAATAACCCTACCAATTCCCTTTTAGTTCTTTCTACTATATTTTATCTTTCATTTATTGTTACAGGATATTGAAGGATATTGTTATCCTTCATTTATTAAAATGTTTACTTAAAATTCTTCTTCCCTCTCTCCAGAATTTATTTTACACTGTAAGTCCAATCATAGTTTTAAAAGAATCTCCCCTTATATACAGAATTTTTAATCTCCCAAATTAATAGGGCTAATATATTCAGAAATTAGGGTTTATAGATACAGAATGCCCAGCTAAATCTGAATTTCAAATAAACCACAAATTTTTGGTATGACCCATGCAACACTCAAGACAAAACTGATAAATAAAATTACAAAAGATCTACTCATACTAAAAAGTATTCACTGTTGATCTGAAATTCAGATTTAACTGGGTGTCCTGTATATTTATCTGCTAAATACAGCAAGCCTTTGGGGGCATACACCATATGGTACACTGTCCAAGGTCATTTCCGACTGCTTGATGCCCAAGCTGCACCAGTTATTACCTATTATCAAGGTGACCCCTGAAAACAACACTGATAATCAAATTATTCTTATTTCCTCTTTTATTTTGTTATTGAATAGTTCATAAAATACAATCACCAGCTGAAAAAAATCAGATAAAGCTGGCATTCATGCAACTCTCCTTATCATCCAATCATGCAAAGGACAATCTCCATTAAGTCCACAGTAAATCAATAACCTATTTTACAACACTGGTACCACGCTACCAATAAAAGTTTGCAAAGAAAATGCAGAGTAAAAGTTTAGGTAAATTAAGATTTGAGGGGAAAAAAACTGAAAGTATTTTTATATAAGTAATTATACTTCATTCTGAAAAAATAAAAGGTGACCAGGATTCACAAAGGCCAATATAAGCCTGGCCTGGCCTTATTTAAAGCTAATACTTTCTTATTCAGAATTTCATAAAGCACTCTACAAAGTTAAAGAAATGTCTACATAGAACAAACATATATGCACAGTGACAAATAACTTTTGGATATACTGAGTTTATATATTCTCAAATCAGTCCCATGTGGAAAACAGATACTATTACAAAGACCACCATTCATAAATCAGCATAGCAATAAGACATTTAGGATAGTCTTCATTATCCAAAAATACCCAGCTTAAAAAATAGATTGTAAAAATATGGGGAAAAACTTACTTCAAGACCATTTGAAAAGAACTGTAGTTAAAAAGTATATCCACCGATCACCCACATAAATTTCCCATGTAAAACAGCTTTATGGGAAGCTCGACCTACAGAAGGACTGAAGGGTTTAACGTTTGGCAGAATCCAGTAAGACTCAGTGGAAGGAACATTCAAAGAACAATCAGGACCTATTTAAAAGAAAATCAAACAATGCAATGCATTAAACAAAGACCTTAGACTACAGAAATAAAATATATGGGTTAAGAGAATTTAAGAATTCAATGCTCATCATATGAATAAATAGTCTGAAATATAACTTACAGGAAAAACTCTAATAGCAAATGTAATGCTTAAAGGAGGAAAAAAAGAAATCATATACTCAATTTAGGCTTGAATATGTTCAAATACATATCACAATTTGAAAGAATTCTTTAAATAATATAAATTTCAGATTTATTTTAGTATACTAATATTCTACTTGAATATGAGAATGGAAAACAATGTACTCAAACCCCAGTTCTGTCACTTAAAGTGTGACCTTGGGAAAGTCTGTTTACCTCTGCCATCATCAAGCCTTCATCTATAAAACAGAAATATTTCCTAAGGGTTATTATAAATATTTAATTTTTTAAAGAGAGTGGAAATTAAAGTATTGGTAAATTGTAGCACTTTCTGTTTACAACTGTATTAAAGAAACACAAAAATAAAAATTACATTTTTTCTTAGCAGCATTCTTATTAAGAACAACCAAAACTGGCATTGGTAGAGAGGCTTACTATCCATAAACTGAAAAATTATTATGCATAAATTAAAAAACTATTAATGAGTACAGAATAACTTAAATACTACAAGTTGAAAACCTTGTCTTTTCCTATCCACATTCATTATGTTGCTCATGAGTCTTGGTTCATCATCTATAAAATGTAGCCAACTAGGCTAGATCAGTGTTTGTCAAACTTGAGTTATGGAAGGAATGCTCCTAATGGAAATATATTTATTTTCATCAAATTTAAGGGCTCATAAACTATTTTAACTCTAATGAAACTAATAGAAATATATTATGTTCAAAGTTCTTTTATAAATAACATAAGCGTATTTATGTTTATGTTATTTATAAATAACATATGTTATAACATGTTTATGCTATTTATAAATAACAAACTAACATAAGCTTATAAATTATGTTCCTAAAAAGCTTATAAAATCGGTAAAATTAATATGTGCTTAAAATGATGGATGATGTTGTTCTGCTCAAAGTAATTCACTAGACTCCAGTTGGAAATGATATTAATGCTATACCACCTTTTTACACAACTTTAAGATACCTGTATTATTTTGACAAAATAATTCTCACAGCACTTTTCTTTCATTTACCATTTATAAACCTTTCTAATTTATAAAACAGACCCTAACATCATTTGACCTCCACTTATCACAATGGTATCAGTACATTTTATTATTTTTTTTGCCCTTAATAAGAATACTATTTGGTCCTAACTCAACAATCAACACAAATGCTGGCGCTGCAGTCAAGTAGCATTTTTACACAATTATGAAAGTAATGATTTCTTACCAAAAAGGTTTTAGATCATCACTGAATCACAACATTTTAAAATATCCAAAGAGACCCTACTTTCAGAAATATTAACCTTTACAGTTTTTATTTGCTTATTTATTCACTCACCCATGCATTCATTCATTCATCTTCAAAGTCCTTTTCAAGGTTTACATTCTATGAGTCTGTATTTTTCAGGTAAAAATTAGGTAGATCATCTCTTTGATAACAAAAAAATCTTTTAAATCAGATACAGAAAATGTTATCATTTCTAAGTGAAACGCCAGTGAACTACACCTTAGCAACCAAAGAAATTAAAGGAAATGTTCATATTTTTTAAGTTAAAATTACAATTCTAAACCACTGGACCTCTTTTAACTCAGGTTGGCAAACAACAGTCCATGAGCAAAATCCAACTCAGTGCATGTTTTTGTAAATGAAGTTTTGTAAGAACACAGTATGCTCACTCAGTTAAGTATTACTGAAGGCTGCGTTTGCCATACTCAGCAGAGTTGAGCAGTTTCAAGAGAGACCATACAATTCACAAAGCCAAAAATACTTCCTATATGGTTTGTTACAGAAAAGTTTGCCAACCTCTGATTTAACTGAAAGAAATAAGATCATATGGGCATTATACATAAATGGTATACCTACTGGTCTGAATGCTAAATACCGTTTTCTTTAAAATAAAAATGTAGATTTAAGTCAGGAATAATAAACCAAAAAGTGTAAAATGTTAATAATAATCTGGGTAAAGGGCATTTGTGTATTCTTTGTACAATCCCTGTTCTTTCAATTTTTCTATAAATTTGAAACTCTTTCTAAATAAAAGTTAAAACAAGTCTGTTGCCTAAAGGCACAGAGTTGGAAACAGTCAAATAATATAGTTTTGACTAGCAGAGGTTGATAGAGAATAATGGCATGTAAACTTCTTAAGATATTTAAATCAATAATCATGTATGAAGTCCACACTAAAACAAAATAGTTCAGAGCAAGCTTGTGGTAGGCTAAATAATGAGCCCCAAAGATGAAGCAGGTTCTAATCAATAGAATCTATGACTCTTACCTTATCTGGCAAAAGGGACTCTGTAAACATAATTAAGTTAAAGATCTTGAGCTGGGGAGTTATCTTGGATGAACCAAGTGAGCTCTTCATGTAATCACACATGCCTTTCTAAGAGAGATTTGACGACAGAAGGAGAAATCAACAGGACCACTAAAGCAAGATGCTGTGCTCCATGCTTCGGAGATGGAAGAAGGGGAAAAAGCCAAGGAAAGCAGGCATTACAACCCCATTGCTAAAAAGTCAAGGATGCAGATTCCGTCTTAAGAGCCTCCAAAAGGAGTGTGGCCCTGCCAACACCTTGATTTTGGCTCAGTGAAACCGATTCAGACCTCTCACCTCCAAAATGTTAAGAGATTAATAAATATATGTTAAGACACCAAAGTGAAAGTGAAAGTTCCTCAGTCATGTCCGACTCTTAGTGACTCCATGGACTGTCCATGGAATTCTCTAGGACAGAATACTGGAGTTGGTAGCCTTTCCCTTCTCCAGGGGATCTTCCTGACCCAGGGATCGAACCCAGATCTCCCACATTGCAGGCAGATTCTGGAGTGGGTAGCCAATCCCTTCTCCAGGGGATCTTCCTGACCCAGGAATCAAGCCGGGGTCTCCTGCATTGCAAGTGAATTCGTTGCCAACTGAGCTATCAGTGAAGCCCCGTTAAGACACCAAGTTTGTGGTAATTTGTTATAGCAACTATAGGAAACTAATGCTAATAACTAAAATTTTTGATTTAACTTACTTAAATATTGTTATTTAGTCCAAGATATTGGACTTTAGAGATTTTAAAAATTTTACTGTCCAATATGGAATATCTACTTTTCTATGCAAAACAACAACTTTTTCCTGTCTTTGCTACTACTGTATTTTCTGTAACTTCTAGCAGTGATTAGAAGGAATGGTCAACAGCCAAACTCTACAGATTGTCATTATTTTACTCTAAATTAATATGCTTATATAGAGAATAAAAGATTTATGAATATGACTTAAAATTTTAAGGAAAATTAGATGTCTTAATTTGTAGTTTTCTGGACTCTACAACTAAAATGATTAAAAGAGTAAATTTATATACTGAATATTAGTTTAAAACACAAATAACTATAAAGAATGCATTATACACACAAAGGCTCCACCACCCATTAAATATCAGGATCATGGAAAATGTAAGAGAGTTCCAGAAAAACATCTATTTCTGCTTTAATGACTATGCCAAAGCCTTTGACTGTGGATCACAATAAACTGTGGAAAATTCTGAAAGAGATGGCCATACCAGACCACCTGACCTGCCTCTTGAGAAATCTGTATGCAGGACAGGAAGCAACAGTTAGAACTGGACATGGAACAACAGACTGGTTCCAAATAGGAAAATGAGTACGTCAAGCCTGTATATTGTCATAATGCATGTTTAACTTATATGTAGAGTACATCATGAGAAACGCTGGACTGGAAGAAACACAAGCTGGAATCAGGACTGATATGCAGATGACACCACCCTTATGGCAGAAAAGTGAAGAGGAGCTAAAAGCCTCTTGATGAAAGTGAAACAGGAGAGCGAAAAAGTTGGCTTAAAGCTCAACATTCAGAAAACGAAGATCATGGCATCCAGTCCCATCACTTCATGGGAAATAGATGGGGAAACAGTGGCTGACTTTATTTTTGGGGGCTCCAAAATCACTGCAGATGGTGACTGCAGCCATGAAATTCAAAGACGCTTACTCCTTGGAAGCAAAGTTATGACCAACCTAGATAGCATATTCAAAAGCAGAGACATTACTTTGCCGACTAAGGTCCGTCTAGTCAAGGCTATGGTTTTTCCTGTGGTCATGTATGGATGTGAGAGTTGGACTATGAAGAAGGCTGAGTGCCAAAGAATTGATGCTTTTGAACTGTGGTGTTGGAGAAGACTCTTGAGAGTCCCTTGGACTGCAGAGATCCAACCAGTCCATTCTGAAGGAGATCAACCCTGGGATTTCTTTGGAAGGAATGATGCTAAAGCTGAAACTCCAGTACTTTGGCCACCTCATGCCAAGAGTTGACTCATTGGAAAAGACTCTGATGCTGGGAGGGATTGGGGGCAAGAGGAGAAGGCGACGGCAGAGGATGAGATGGCTGGATGGCATCATGGAGTCAATGGACATGAGTCTGAGTGAACTCTGGCAGATGGTGATGAACAGGGAGGCCTGGCGTGCTGCGATTCAGGGGTCGCAAGGAGTCAGACACGACTAAGTGACTGAACTGAACTGAACTGAAGGCCATCCAAGACTCCCATTTCATAAAAATATATCCATGAAAAATCTACCACTTTATTATCTGGACACCTATGGAATATCTCTGCATAATTCTGCCTGTATAACTTTCATCAATTAATATGGGAATCTCTTGAAAAAGATGTACTAAACTAGTTCAAGTTACAGTGTGTTTTCATAAATATTTAATATGCTAACTTTTCCACGGGTTAATCCAAAGAGCACAAATGAATTTCTTCTAATGATGTAACTTTTGGCACTAGTGACAGGCTGCTGAGAGACACATTTTTGAGGCTACTCTATAACCCAAAGTAGAATTATACTCTGATCCCTCTCAAATTTATATCTCCATCCTTACAATCTCTCTTAAATTCTAGACTCAAAATTAAACTACCTACATATAGTGTCACCCTGCTTATTTAACTTATATGCAGAGTACATCATGCGAAATGCCAAGCTGGATGAAGCACAAGCAGGAATCAAGATTGCTGGGAGAAATATCAATAACCTCGGATATGCAGATATCACCCTTATGGCAGAAAGCGAAGAACTAAAGAACCTCTTGATGGAAAGTGAAAGAGGGTGTGAAAACGGCTTAAAACTCAACATTCAGAAAACGAAGATCATGGTATCCGGTCCCATCACTTCATGGCAAACAGATGGAGAAACAGTGGAAACAGTGACAGACTTTATTTTGGGGGCTCCAAAATCACTGCAGATGGTAACTGCAGCCATGAAATTAAAAGATGTTTGCTCTTTGGAAGAAAAATTATGACCAACCTAGACAGCATATTACAAAGCAGAGACATTACTTTACCAACAAAGGTCGGTCTAGTCAAAGCTAAGGTTTTTCCAGTAGTCAAGAATGGATGTGAGTTGGACTATAAAGAAAGCTGAGCACCGAAGAATTGATGCTATTGAACTGGGGTGTTGGAGAAGACTCTTGAGAGTCCCGTTAAACTACAAGGAGATCCAACCAGTCCATCCTAAAGGAAATCAGTCCTGAATATTCACTGGAAGGACTGATGCTGAAGCTGAAACTCCAATACTTTGGCCACCTGATGCAAAGAACCGACTCACTGGAAAAAATCCTGATGCTAAGAAAGATTGAAGGCAGGAGAAGAAAGGGGATGACAGAAGATGAGATGGTTGGATGGCATCACTGATGAGATGGACCTGAGTTTGAGTAGGTTCTGGGAGTTGGTGATGGACAAGAAAGCCTGGTGTGCGGCAGTCCATGGGGTCACAGAGTCAGACACAACTGAATGACTGAACTCAACTGACATGACATTTCCACTGGGATGTCACATAATCATCTCAAACTTAATACGTCCAAACGTAAAATCTTGATGCCTCCCTCCCAAATCTGCTCCTTCACCTGTGTTTACCATCTTAGTAAACAATACTCCCATTCACCCAGTTGTTCAGGGCAAAGATCTTAGAGCTACTGAGTTCTCTTTTTCTCCTGTATCCATATCCAACAAATCCTGGACTGACATTCATTAGGTATATAGAAATACAGCCTTTCCAACTGTTAAAATATGGAAATACTTCACTGTAAGTAGATGCTGCAGGTTACCAGGTATTCCCCTTCCAAGTTCTCCTGGCCCCTCTGCAACAATCTAGACTCTTCACAAAAGAAACTAACGGGGTAATGCCTGACACAGCATGGCTTATCCAGGATCTTGTTGATTGGTTGGTGTTTCAGTGTCTGTACTTTACCAATTACAAACATTTTTGAATTCGATCGTCTCTACCAGTCTCTTCACACAGATCCTTTCCTTTATAACTACCATCCTTGTCCAAGCCACCATCCATCTCACCCCGATTACTGAAACAGTCTCCAAACTGGTGGTCTTATTTCTATTCTTTTTCTCTACCTACCACATTCAACTCTCCACAATGCAACCAGAATGATTAAAAATATAAATCTACTCTTATCAATTCCCTCAAGATCTTTCAATGATTTGCTATCACACTAAAAATAAAAATCCTGAAGATGGCCTATGACTCCTACATGACTGGCCTCAGTATTCACTTATTGAATTAAAGAATGAAAATGTCCTTAGGATCACAAAAGATTAAAATGAAGTCAAACCTCACTTTCCCACTTACTAGCCATGAAATCTTGGAAAAATCATTTAACTTTTCTAAACTTCATTTTAATCAAGGAGAGTATACCTAAAGAACATAGAATCCTGTGTAAATAAAGTAAGATTGAATCAAACTGTACTTAATATTGAATACTACTATGAAAGCTTCATAATAGTAAACATATTACTATTATGAAGTTTATTCTCTCATTTCAATATACAAGGAAACTACCTATAATTAAGTCTACAGGCAAAATATGCTAATGAAGCCTAGCATTATTAGGTATTATAAATATACATGCCAAAAGAAAACAGTAAAATTACAACTAAAACATTTCTATAATCACAGGTAAATCCAATTAAGAAATAACTGCAAACGACAAAACCCAGAATAAAGTACTACAAAGTTTTGAAAGTTTTTCCAAAGCAATTCCAGAATTACTGAATTACATTCTTCCTTCCTTCTCTCTTTTGCACTGGAAAAGTTTTTCTAAGGGAATCTATCTCCGATATGATAACGGAAATCAGTACAAAAATTTTATTTGCTTTAGACAAATCATAAAATACTTTCTCTTCCATAAAGAATGATATAAATTTAAAGTCTTCAACTGAGTGAAACAGCAATTCCTGGAAGGTCCTCTAACTTTATGAATAGATTTATATACTAACTGCTGATGTTACTAGAAAAACTGTAAGTGCTGTATACAAAGATGCAGGATGGAAAATCAAGCAGTAAAATTTTATCTCTCCTAACAACTGACTGGCATTTTAACAGCATGCTTTGATTTCTCAGAAAAAAAAAGACTTAGTCTGAATAGAGTTCCTTTTTATCACTTTAAAGCAGGAAAACGAAACTAAAAAGTAACCCAGTCAAACAAGATTCCCCTATGCTCCAGAGTTTTTGATACAGTTTTGGCTCGTACATTTAATTCAAATTTAACCTATGACATCATGAAAAAATATTTATCTTATTACTAAGGTGAAACATATTAAGGACAATTTTTTTATTTTCTTTTTGTAGTTTCTCAACAGGAAATATTAAAGAAGCATTGCTAACTCTGAGCTATATCAGCACAGCTCGCTAAGCTGCGCTTCTATGAATGACTCTATACTGAACTTTTGGTATTTGAAACAAATCTAGTAACAGAGAATGCATACTGCCCTCTAATAGTATCTCTAGTGTCGTATATCAGATTTCTTTGATTATAAGCCACAGAAATTCATTTTGGGGAAATTAAGGAACAATGGGAATTTGTTGAAAAACTACGGGGAAATTCAAAGAATTTTTAAAAGAGGCTGAAAAGTTACACTTTAAAAATTGATAGGTATATGGATTTATCATCCCATCAAGATTACTTGCAATGAGTGAAAGTCAGTTGCCCAAAAAGAAACTGAACTGCTAATTGGAAAGGAAAAAATACGCTGAGAATGGAGATGTGAAGAGCAGTACACGTAACTTACTGTAATCACTCCAGAAACGGTCCTGTGATCTAATATGTGCACTGCATCTTAAATGCTCTACAATAAAAGGCAAAATGAGATAACACTGCTGCAAGCATCCTATCTTCTAACATCGTTAGAAAAATCTGATTTGGGTTCTGTATCCAAAGTAGTCTAAACATTTTCAAGGCCCATAAAACCAATCTCCAAAGGACAGTTATCAATTTTAGTGCTGTTTAAATGTCCACAGCTGTTCTGATAATATCTGAATGTTATAAAACAATGAATTGTGTGAGTGGTAATCACTACAGGAGGTCTGTTCCAAGAATACATGGTTCTCACAGTTTAGGTCAATGATGTATTACAGTTTGAAAAGGAACTGTCCTTCTTATAGCAAAGATCAGTGCTCTCCAATTACTCTTTTTGTGTTGTGAAAGGCCTGAAACAAAGCTTTACAGACTGGTTCTGATTAGCTGAAAATGATAAATACAGAGTGAGATGGGACTGAGGACAGGATCTGCCTATCCCACGTGTCTAAGCCAGAGGCAATAAAATAAGTGGTTGTAAGTTTTTCTACATGAGGTAAGTTTCTATAAGCAAGGAACCTCTGTCCAGCACAGAATAGTCTGTGAATTTGGTTGTAACCCACAACTCAGTCCTTTGTTCCATTCTCTCTCTGTACTCTCTTTCTTCATGATCTCAGCTGAACTCATGGTTTTTGGTATCATCAACTATTTCCAATTTAACATTTTTAAGCCAGTCAGCCCCAAACAGTACAGACCCCTCTCCACTAAACGCCAACTGCCTTTTCACCATCTCCTCTAAAACCTCTAAAAGATACCTCAAACATAACATACCAAATCCAAACTGATCTTCCTCCTAAAGTCTCCCTCATATCAACTGGATGACAATTCTATCTTAATCTAAGGTAAAAAAAAATCTTAAAGTCAATTTTAGTGTAGTTTAAATGTCTCTTTTCTTTCTCCCTTTATTAAATTTCTAAAGGAAAATGTAAGTTATGCTGTGTACTTATATACACACTATCCTAAAGTAACTATGTCCTAATATGTTACATGACTAGCCCTGAAAAAAATAATTTAAGATAAAATATTCATGGATCTGAGAGAAAAGTTTCCTATTTTTCTAAAACAAACAAAATCATCAATCAAGTTTTTACACTTGAAAAACGCCATGGAGTTTTAACTGCGTGCTTTGGTAGTCAATACTGCCACCCAATGGCAAATACTAAAATCTAAAACCAAAGGACAGAAAGAAAATACCTGACCAGACAGTTCAAATTCAAATGTTCACCTCAATATTTAAAATTATGTTTTATTTATCAAGTAAATTTCATAATTTATTGGAGTACTAGTCTACTGAAACATCTGTACTTGAATGTCCACATAGCACTAAACAGGCAAACGAAACATTTTTAATTCATTCATTTAAGAAAAAAAGAAAACAATTTGAGTGCCTACTATACAACAGGCACTAGAGAAGATGCTGAGGATATAAAGATGATCAAAACATAATTATTCTTAACTTCATGGAGTTTACATTCCAGTAGGAAAGATAATCAAAGACTCACATAAACATAACTGTGATAGATGCTACAAATTGAAAGGATTCAGTGCTATGAAAGCATGTAATGGAATTATCTGACCCGAGAATGTCAAGGGTGTGAAGGAGGAAGTACGGAAATAAGAAAGGCCTTGAAATATTTAGGGACAAAGAACATGCAAGAAGCTGAAATAAACCCAAACAAAGTGTAACTTTAAAGAGTCAGAAACACTATAGAAAACTATCAAATTACCTGACTTACACATTAAGATGCTATCTTTTAATCAATAATCTAAAAGGCTGAAAACATCCAACTTCAGTCCTTACCTGAGAATTATGACTGACCTGGACTGAAAAGGAATACTGAATATTCATAAAGAATTAGAAGGACTAAATGACAGAATTGAACAGGCTATTCTGTAATAGGAAAGGACTAGGGACGATTTTTCAATGTCCAAGTAGTGATCTTTTTACAAAACCTGGTAATCTGTTTCAACTCCATAGAACTGGGGGAGGGAATGTTTTGTGGTAATAAATTAAGAACTGTACCCTGAAGCCTGCTGGTTTATCTTTTCTCCCTGTCAACTACTACCATCTATTCCACATCGCTAAGTTTTTCTGAGCAGACATGAGAGAACTGTTCAACACATTCCTCGTCAATTATGGCAACAATCTATACTTTAAAAATTTTATTTGTATTTTTTCTTTATTTAATAGATTCTAATCATCTGAACCCCCTTCCTCATTTAGGAAAATCTCTGTTTGGATTTTGTCCAAAAACAAAATCTATTCCCACACAATTCACAAGGTAGGGGTAAGACCTAAATTTAGTCAAGCAGATATTACTGAGCAGGCCTTCAAATCTTCATAAGTGATAACAAAGATATGGGGAGAGTTTAGAACTTCTCTACTCAAGCCTGCAGCATGCAATATCCACAGTAAGGACACAGGGGTGGTACCCCAGGATCCAGTGACGTCGATGGGAATATACTAATCAAACTTCTCTGTGGCTTTATCATCTGTGCTGGGAACCAACCCACTAGCCTTCTGTTACACCTACCCCTTTGCAACCAAGGTTTTTACAGCCTTCCCATCTCCTTTGTGAGCTACCCAATGTCCTTTTGTATTAGTCAGAGTACAGGTTAAGACAACCAAAAGTAAGTTGCTTAAATAAGCTAAAAGTTAATTCTTTTCTCATAAAACACATTCTACCGCCAAATATGCAAGCTACTAGTTACCACGGTTACTGCCAGCCATTGTAAAAGATCTCAGTGACGTAAAATTCCCACACAGCATTTCTGCTCATATCCTACTGCCCTAACACAGTATAGTGACCGTGCTAGATGCAAAGAAGGCTGAGGAATATGGTATGCAGCTGGAGACCATGTGCTTGAGAGCTACAGACTCAGTGAATTCTATCACCAAAAAGAAGGCAAGAGCAAATCCTGGGAGGCAGAGGTCCCTGACACACTTCCCAATAACTGCCTTTTCTGCTCAGGAAGCCAGAACTGTGTCTGTTGCTTACAATCAAACCAAAGACTTCCAGAGGTTCTGATTTTTTAAGTTATGTAAGAGAGAAACCTTGAGCCACTCTGATTAGGGAGTTGATTGGGGTGGGGGTGGGGTGGAGGAGAATACCTAGCTACTTGAAGCTCTGCTTCCTTAAATACAAAATTAGGGATCAGATCTGAGACTCAAAGAAACCAGACTATACATCATCTGTCTTGAAAGAAGCACAATATCCATTTCACCAAACACTACCCATAAAATATTCATCAGAGATAAATTAACTACTAAGAAGCAGTAACGGTATGCAAATGTCTGGTTTCTATGTAATATTTTATAATTTATAAAGCACTTTCACATTATTCTCATTTTAAAAATATATGTGTACATGTATACATGTGTATGTGTTTATATATATATATATAAACTTCATATTATCACTTTGCTTTAAAAGTAAACATACCCAGTATTTGTTCCCCCATTTCCACTTTCATTTAGACATTTAAGAGTCAAGGATTTTTATGATTTCAGGCCCTCCTGACAAGAATAATAAAATGTGAAATGCCAATAAACAGAGCAAGAAAAACAACAGGTAACATTTTCAACCAGACATATATTACAAAACACCCAGAAAATAAAGTATTTTAAAGATGGAAGAAAAGAACAAAGAAAGAACAGAGATGTTCATAGAGAATATTTTACAAATATATTTCTCGTTTGCTTTTAAGGCTGTTGAGATGAGCTGGGGACTAATAGCAGATGAAGACAAGTTAGAAAAAAACCTTGCATATAAGCTATACTTCTATTTCTCAGGCCTTAGCTTAAATATATTCTTGATGTACTTACTAGTCTCTCCAGAGAAAAGGACAATATTTTAGATTCAAGACTGAAATGAAAAAAAAAAAAGATACCTCAAGGCACTTTTTAAGGGAAGAAAGGCCATGAATTATTAAAATAGCCACTCAACAAAATACATGCCTCTATAATTAAAAACACTGAGAAATCTGTATCTGTCATAATCATAATGGGGAATCAAATACAACTCAATAATCACTGATATTTCATATGGTTGGAGTAACTAATTTTTTAATGAAATAACATGTGTTAAAGATGGGCATAATTTATGGAAAGCCTAAAATAATTGCTCCAAATAACTACTCAGCACACTCAGCAACATTTGCTTAATTTGTCTGAGGAAAGTGAAATATGAGGAGCACACTCTCTTTGGTTTTTACTGGGTCTGATAGGAACCACTGCTACACATGGCCATGTAACTTTAGATTATGTATTTCTTGAGTCAAAGTTCCCCATCAACAGGATTAATACACAGGATTCTCAATGTGTAAATACAAGTTGCAGAAAGCAAGCTCTCAGTAGGTAAGTACTGTAGTTGGCCAAAGAGTTTGCTGGGATTTTTCTGTAACATCGCAAGGAAAAACCCAAATGAATGCTTTGACCAGCCCAAAATATAAATATATTTTATACAAGCCAGCCCTATATAATAGTAAGATTTATGATTTTATACCCAAATACTTAAAACTAAAACTTGTCAATATACTCTAAATTTCATCTTTAATTATACATGTTGATAAAAATTTAGAAATTCTTCCCCTAATTCTTACTGCTTTTGCCACAAGCAACTGAAAAACTTTTTGAAATAGTCTATGTTCTTTTAAAAATAGCCACAAGAGGTCAGTCTTTACTAAGAAAGAAGTTTAATATAGTCCAGTACCTTCCAAGATAAGCATCTATTTTTGCAATATACTATTTATGTTACCCATTATAAATCAAGTTTTGATGTACCAGGTGTTAATTTTAGCCAAGCCACCAAATCTTTGGGAACTCATCAAAAAATTAAAGAAAATCAATAATCATACATCTACGATTTAAAGAGTTTCATTTATAACTTTACTTGATTCTCGTAATAGCATGTAGACAAAATCTTTACTGATTTTGTGAAAAAAGTGAAAGTCGTTCAATCATGTCCAACTCTTTACGACCCCATGGACTACAGACCGCCAGGCTCCTCTGTCCATGAGACTTCCCAGGCAAGAATACTGGAGTGGATAACCATTCCCTTTGCCAAAGGATCTTCCCCACCCAGGGATGGAACCTGGGTCTCCTGCATTGCAGGCGGATTTTTTTACCATCTGAGTCACCAGGGAAGCCTTATGAAGAAGCAAATTATTAAGACGCTGACTATTACTGAAATTCTAAAAATAAATCTATGATATTTGGGTGTGCAAACTACAGCAAATGAGTGTAGATATTATTTGTATTAATATATTAGCTATGTGACTATATGTTCAAAAAGCCACTTACCTTGCCAGCTATCGTTGCAGACACACAGCTTTTCTCCTGTTAGGTCACAGTAACCATGATCTGGACTGCCGCAATTGGCTTTACAGTAGGGGATATCACAAGCTTCACCCTTCCAGTATTTATCACATTCACAATACGCTTGACTTGAAACAGAGACACTAGTTGTACACTTCCCGTGACCAGAGCAATTGTTAGGGCAAGAATTGATTCTGTAAAATATAATCCATATATATTCAAATTCAAGACGATGAGAAAAATAATCTGGGCTGGTATTTTCTTAAATTTATAAATGTTATATGTGTCCGTGTGTTTCATTTAACACGTTTTACAATGTGACTTCAATTCTTTACTCTGTACCTTTTTACCCCTAAGGTGATTCAAGTATATGTATCTTCAACTGGCCTCAGTTCATTCAATGAGTTTACTCTGCTACCAAGACTACACACTCAACATCTGCAGGATCTATACAGGTCCAAGCACAATATTCAAGTACTCAAATGTTTTACAGGGTTACACTTTATAGGAAAAAAAATAAGGTCATGAATACCTGAAACAGTAAGAGAAGGCAAGACATAAACTGGTTACATGATGCTTAAATAGCATGCTATCACCTAAACACTGTTGTGGAAGTTAAAAGGTGTTTATCAGACTTTATTTTAAGGCTCCCTAACTGATTATATCTTCCTATATATTTATTCTCCCTTGTGTACATGCTTGATATAAATAAATTCTATAATAAATTGCTGATTCCAGGATATTTAGGATGTCTTATTCCTCATGAAAAATCCTTGGTTATTTTCTACACTGCTGAAGAAAACAAACAAAAAAATGTGTCAAATTCTTCTGTGGTCATTCCTAATGAAAACAACCAAAAGAATCTCTGGCTAATTCACTTCACCCTTGGACTTCTATAAAAATTTGCATGGACTGTTAGATATAAGAGACATACAAGAAATATTATTTTTCTAATTTTAAAGAGACAGTGGTATATAGCCACTTACCTTCTCTCCTAAGCCTCAATTTCCTCATGTGTATAATGGGGAAAATACTCACTTGACAGAACTGACATGAAGAGAATTAAAGAATCTTATTGTATATATAGCATTCAACACAGTTTCTGCAATAAGAAGGACTATGAAAATGCAGCTCTCTTCTTTCTTCTGATTAGGTATAAAATACCATGGAGCACAGAGGGGCAGATGGCAGCTCCCTGCAAGCCTGAGCATTTGTGGCTTAAAGTTACACTCGGTGTGTGTTTCTTTACTTAATCGTTTCCCATTGATTTTTAATTTTGTAATTAATTTTCAACCAAACCTAACTTGTTACCATGGGGCCCTGAGGCTTACAAATTATCCTAATACAAGCTTAGACAGGATTTGGGGGATCATATTATTAAAAATCTTATGTAACTTAGGAAGAGATGCTGTATATTTTGGAATTTAACACCCTAGCTGACTCCTGGTACATAAGATATTTATACAAACAAACAATAAACTCTTTTATGTCAAATTATAAGAATCATTATTACAATATGAATTAAAAAAAAAAAACACCTACGAGTAAAAAATGTTGAAACCAGTTAGATTATATGCAGCATCACTAAAAAAATGTAACAGTGCATAGCCAGATGTTGTAACGACTTCAGGCACAGTTTCATTTCCCGTATTTCAGGAACTATCAAACCACTGTAAGAGAGCAAAGTTGAACATTGTGTATATTAATGTACGTATGACTGTTAATCACATAAGACTTATTCAAAGTATTCTTTTCACAATCATTAATTATCTATTGTATATTATAATCGGCAACAAGAAGAATAAATCTAAAATGAGTTCCTAGTCATTTCTCACCAATGAGCTCTACTGCTGTGCTGACAGATTGGCATCTTTTCTCAGGCCACCACACTCCTTTCTCTCTTCTCAACACTAGACTGTAATGTCCCATTTCTCCCCTTTGCCCTGTGGTCCATTCTCTCATAAGACCACAGGGTGCTCTTTTACTTAAGTCATATGTAAACCTTCATTTAAAGATTGGGAAAGAACTGCTGTTGCTAAGCTGCTAAGTCGTGTCTGACTCTTTGGAACCCCATGGACTGTAGCCCTCCAGGGCCCCTGTCCATGGGATTTCCCAGGCAAGAATACTAGAGCAGGTTACCATTTCCTTCTCCAGGGGATCTTTCCGATCCAGATATCAATCTGCATCTACTGCATTGCAAGGCAGATTTTTCACCACTGAGCCACCTGGGAAAAACTAATATGGTTAAAATGTCCATACTATCCAAAGCAATACCACCTTTATTTTCTTGGGCTCCAAAATCACTGCAGATGGTGACTGCAGCCATGAAGTTAAAAGGCACTTGCTCCTTGGTAGAAAAGCTATGACAAACCTAGACAGCATATTAAAAGCAGAGACATTACTTTGTCAACAAAGGTCAGTCTAGTCAAAACTACGGTTTTTTTCAGTAGTCGTGTATGGATGTGAGAGTTGGACCATAAAGAAAACTGGCCGCTGAAGAATTGATGCTTTTGAATTGTGGTGCTGGAGAAGACTCTTACGAGTCCCTTGGACTGCAAGGAGAGCCAACCAGTCCATCCTAAAGGAAATTAGTCCTAAATATTCATTTGAAGGATTGATGCTGAAGTTGAAACTCCAATACTTTGGCGACCTGATGCGAAGAACAGACTCATTGAAAAGACCTTGATGCTGGGAAAGATCGAAGGCAGGAGGAGAATGGGACGACAGAGGAGAAGATGGTTGGATGGCATCACTGACTCAATGGACATGAATTTGAGTAAACTTCAGGAGTTGGTGATGCACGGGGAAGCCTTGCGTGCTGCAGTCCATGGGGTCACAATGAGTCAGACATGACTAAATGACTGCACTGAACACAAAGCAATCTACAGATTCAATGGCATTCTTAGCAAAACACCCACGACATTGTTCATGGAACTAGAACAAATAAACCTAAAATTTGTATGAAACCACAGAAGATCTTGAATAGCAAAAGCAATCTTGATTAAAAAAAAAAAAAAAAAGAACAAAGCTGGAGGTACCCTACTCCATGACTTCTGGCTATACTACAAAGATACAGGAATCAAAACAGCATAGTTTTAGCATAAAAAGAGACAAAAAGCTCAATGGAACAGAATAAAAGCTCAGAAATAAACCCACACACTTATGGTCAATTAATCAATGACAAAGGAAGCAAGAATATACAATGGAGAAAAGCTGGTCTCTTCAACAAGTACTGCTGGGAAAAGTGGATGGTTACATGCAAAACAATGAGATTAGAACATGCCCTCACACCATATACAAAAGTAAACTCAAAATGGATTAAAGACCTAAATATAAGATCAGAAACCATACTACTCCTGGGAGAAAACTTAGGCAGGATAGCCTTTGACATAGTTGTAGGATTATTTGGGGTGTGTGCCCCCTCAGGAAAGGGAGACAGAAGCACAAACACATTGGACCCAATCAAACTTAAAAGTTTTTGCACAGCAAAGGAAACCATCTGCAAAACAAAAAGACAACCTAATGAAAGGGAGAAGATATTTACAAATGATGTCTGATAAGGGGTTAATGTCCAAAATATAGAAAGAATTCATAGAACTCAACTTCAAATTTTTTAAAAAGATTTTTTTACCTGATTAATAAAATATGTCTATGCGAAGACATGCATAGACATTTTTCCAAAGAAGACATACAGATGTACAACAGGCACATGAAAAGATGCTAAATATTACTAATCATTAGAGAAATACAAATGAAAATCATAATGAAACATCACCCCACACCTGTCAGAATGGCTATCATCAAAAAAGACGACATAATAAATGTCAGGGAGGATGTGAAGAAAGGGGAACTCTCTTGTATTCTTCATGGGAATGTAAATTGATGCAGCCACTATGGAAAGCAGTATAAAAGTTTCTCAAAAATTAAAAACAGAATACCATGTGACCCAGTAATTCTACTCTGGGATATATCTAAAGAAAATGAAAACACTGATCCAAAAAGATATTTTGGAAATTTTGCCATTTGCAATAACATGGATGAACCTGAAGGGTATTTTGCTTAGTGAAGCAACTTAGAGAAAGACAGATAAACACTGTATGCTTTCACTTACATGTGAAATTTAAAAAATAATAATAAAACAAACAAATGAATATAACAAAACAGAAACAGACTCACAGACACAGGGAACAAACCAATGGTTACCAGTGGGGAGAGGGGGTGGTGGAGGGAACAAGATAGGGGAAGAGGATGAAGAAGTACAAAGTACTGGGTCTAAATAAATAAGACATAAGGACATAACATACAACACAGAGAATATAGCCAATATTTGAAAATTACTTTAAATGGAATATAATCTATAAAAATACCAAATCACTATGTTGCCTATCACAAACTAATATAATACTGTAAAGCAACTATACTTCAATTAGATAAATAAAACCACCTTGGTACTCTCTAACAAGTGACCTTATAGCCTTACTCTTCTCCACTGGTTGCAAATTCTCATGAAGCTAGACAGAACACTTCATCCGATCAGCTAAGTGATTACAATGATATTCCAGTTAAGGTTGCACATCTGCAATACACCAACCTAGTTTTAGGTTATCTTAACATACACACTTTTATAATTCTTTAGAATTTTGCATACTTATGCAAATTACATCAATATATAATTATTCCAAAAGACAATAAACAAAAAAGAAAATGAAGTTTGTTGGGGAAAAATATAACTGTGTAAAAGCAGGAGTTCTATATTAATAACTGGCATTTCTCCCTTTTAAGCATCCTTGTTCACAGGGGAAAATTACATATCTTCATTTACTTCTACCATACTATCCTCTCTAAATCTATGAAAACACATAAGAAAAAAAAAACCTGCTAACAACAAATTACATTACTCAAAATATCCGATTTCTTTAAACACTTAAACTTGTTTATGTACCGCCAGGAACTGAAGTCCCTCATTCAGACCGTATTTGACAGAACAAAATGAAATATTATAGTCAAGTAATTCATTTTATAAACACATTTTGAAAAGCAAACAAATTAAAAAGTAAACAACTCTTGATGTTTTAACAATTATTATAATATTTACTAGCTTATGTTTGTGAAGGAATAAAAGATTTTAAAAGAAGACTGTCAACAGAATTAATTTCTGTAAGATCAGTTTTAGTTACACATATATAATTTTCACTGTAGTGAGATATCACATGAGTACATTGCTAAAAATAATATTCCCAGATCTTTTTAACAGATATGACTAAACGCTCCGAAACAGATGAAAAGAGCAGATTTGTTTGCTTGGCTGTTTGTTTGTAAGTGTTTTAAAAACAATAAATGAAAGAAGAGTCCCACTTCCCACATAACATACCTATTTGGACCAAACAACCTTCTCACTGAAGTCAACTACAAAAGGAATTGGCCTCACCATTTCTCCATACAAGCATTCACTAATTTCAAACTGGGAGGTCAGGTTTAAAGGGCTAAAAAACTGGACTGTTTCACAGAGCTAGGAAACCAGAGAGTAGAACACGGAACCCCCTTTGACCTGAGACCCCAAAGACTAGGAGTAAAAGTGAACCCGTGAAAGACAGGCCCTTCAGAAACCACAGTATGGTTGGGAACCACCTCAACACCTGAATTGGAATTCAGCTGGCTGTGACTTTCTAGTGTCCCCAGCTTTCTCCGGGAATATAACAAATTGCTAGGCCTCAAATTATTATCACTAATGATTTTACCATCAAGGTGTCTGGCACGTGGTCGCCCAGCACACAATAAAAAAATAACACATCTCCATTCCAACCCATCTCCAATAAAATGGAGAATTATATATAGTTCTGTCTTGCCTACAGAATAAAGTCAATTTCTTTAGTGTGGTAACAAGAAAGCAATGTTACAGTGATCAGGGACAATAAACCAGGCTTATACTCTGATTTCTTTGCTTACAAGTTAAGCAACTCTGAGCCACTCACAGAATCTCTCTGTGCCTCAATTCTCCATTTACAAAATAGCAATAATACCTACCTGAAAGGTTACTGTGAGGAGTCAATGACTTGATGTATATATAAAGGACCTGATGTATATATAAATGCTACCTGGCACATGAGCATTCAGGAGATGCTATTGATGACCGTTTATAGGGTACTCTGGCTCCCACCTATCCCTTCATATTTCCTATCATCAAGCTACTCATCATTACTTACTACTATCCCAAAATATAATGTTCTTTAGGGTGTATATGCCACTATGAACAAAGCTAGTGGAATTCCAGTTGAGCTGTTTCAAATCCTAAAGATGATGCTGTGAAAGTGTTGCACTCAATAGGCCAGCAAATTTGGAAAACACAGCAGTGGCCACAGGACTGGAAAAGGTCAGTTTTCATTCCAATCTCAAAGAAAGGCAATGCCAAAGAATGTTCAGACTCCCGCACAGTTGCATTCATCTCACAAACTAGCAAAGTAATGCTCAAAATCCTCCCAGCCAGGCTTCAACAGTATGTGAACCGTGAACTTCCACAGATTCAAGCTGGATTTAGAAAACGCAGAGGAACCAGAGGTCAAATTGCCAACATCTGTTGGATCATCGAAAAAGCAAGAGAGTTCCAGAAAAATACCTACTTTTGCTTTACTGATTAGGCCAAAGCCTTTGATTGTGTGGATCACAACAAACTGTGGAAAATTCTTAAAAAAGATGGGAATGCCAGACCACCTGACTTACCTTCTGAGAAATCTGTATGCAGGTCAGGAAGCAACAGTTAGAACTAAACATGGAACAACAGACTGGTTCCAAATCGGGAACATCAACGCTGTATACTGTCACCCTGCTTATTTTATTTATATGCAGAGTACATCATGCAAAATTCTGGGCTGGATGAAGCATAAGCTGGAATCAAGGTTGCCAGGAGAAATATAAATAACCTCAGATACGCAAATGACACCACCCTTATGGCAGAAAGCGAAGAACAACTTAGGAGCCTCTAGATGAAAGTGAAAGAGAAGGGTGAAAAAGTTGGCTTAAAACTCAACATTCAAAAATTAAGATCATGGCATCCGGTCCCATCACTTCATGACAAACAGATGGGGAAACAATGGAAACAGTGAGAGACTATTTTGGGAGGTGCTCCAAAATCACTGCAGACGGTGACTGCAGCCATGAAGTTAAAAGACATTTGCTCCTTGGAAGAAAAGCTATGACAAACCTAGATAGCATATTAAAAAGCAGAGACATTACTTTGCCAACAAATGTCCATCTAGTCAAAGCTATGATCTTCTTCAGTAGTCATGTATGGATGTAAGAGTTGGACTATCAAGAGAGCTGAGCGCAGAAGAACTGATGCTTTTGAACTGTGGTGTTGGAGAAGACTCTTGAGAGTCCTTTGGACTGCAGGAGATACAACCAGTCCATCCTAAAGGAAATCAGTCTCGGGTGTTCATCAGAAGGACTGATGCTGAAGCTGAAACTATAATACTTTGGCCATCTGATGCAAAGAACTGACTCATTTGAAAAGACCCTGATGCTGGGAAAGATTAAAGGCAAGTAGAGAAGGGGGCCACATAGGATGAGATGGTTGGATGGCATCACCAACTCGATGCATGTGAGTTTGAATAAGCTCCAGGAGTTGGTGGTGGACAGGGAAGTCTGGTGTGCTGCAGTTCATGGGATCACAAAGAGTCGGACAGGACTGAGCAGCAGGACTGAACTGAATTGTGTTTTTCTCCATCTAGGATGTCCTAGCTAATCCCCACACTTTGTCTTCACTCTTCTACTGACAATGAAAGACATCATGAAAAATTAGTTACTTCTGAAATTATATAATACTCTTTTCATAATCTGATTACAACACTTGTTATGTAGAAAAAGTCTGTGTACATGTCACTCACAGGGCACATCAACTGTGTGGTGATGCAGCTTCCAAAACCTTGGCATTTCCCAACTGACAAGAATGTCTCTATTATTTACTGTGGGCTCACAGTTTATGCTAGAGGCGACTTAGGTTGGGAGCTGCTCACACCAGAAAGATCAATCAAGTGCCTGATTCAAGTCCTGGAGCTCTAAGCCACAGGAAATTCACCTGACTTCCAGAGTCAGAATGGGGCTGGAGAGTGAGTTTGACCATGCGGCCAGTGATTCAATCAATCATATGAAATGCAATTCCCAATTAACTCTATACACCTAAAACTCAGGAGAGCATCCTAAGACACACTGATGCATTGGGCGGAAAACATCTGTCCTAAGGACACAGAGGGCTTCCTGGTGGCTCAGCTGGCAAAGAATCCGCCTGCAATGCAGGTGACGCCAGTCAGATTCCTGGGTCAGAAAGTTCCCCTGAAGAAGGTACAGGCTACCTAACTCCAGTATTCTTGGGCTTCTCCGGTCGTTCAGATAGTGAAGAATCTGTCTGCAATGTAGGAGACCTGGGTTCAATCCCTGAGTTGGGAAGATCCCCTGGAGGAGGAAATGGCAACCCATTCCAGTGATCCTGCCAGGAGACTCCCATGGACAGAGAAGCCTGGTAGGCTACAACCCATGGGGTCGCAAAAGTCAGACACAACTGAATGAGCGAGCACACATAAGGACACAGAAGCTTTGTGACGCTCCCAGATCTCACCCTAGGTGTCTCATTTGGCTGGTCTTGATTTTTATAATTTGGAATAAAATTATAATCATAAGTACAGTGCTTTTCCTGAGTTCTGTGAGTTATCTAGTTAATGACTGAACCTGAGAGGGTTAAGGCACCTCTCAACTTGTAACCAGCTGGTCCAGAAGTGCAGGTGACCTGGGTACCCCTGAACGTGCAGCTGGTGTCTGAAGTGAGGGCAGTTTTGGGGGAGGGCTGTGCACTTAACCGATGAAATCTGACCCAGCTTCAGGTAGCTGGTATCTGCAATAACCTGTACCTTACTCCTTACTGCATCCTCCAGGCTTATGGTAGTCTCTGGAACTGGGTAGGTTATCAAACGTTTATTGAACAATAAATACTCAGACTACTCATTCTTAGTAAAGTACAAACAGTATAAGCTTTAAGTGAGGAGACTAGACGTCCTAATCCTGGCTCTACCGTCTATTAGAAGTCAGACTTGATTTCTCTGGGGCTCAATTCTCTCAACAATAAATGGGCGCTAACAGCACTTCTACAGTGTCCCTACGAGGACATGATGACATTTAAACTGCCTGGTACAGTGCTGAGAATCAAGTGGATATTTAATAAACATGAACTTCCTATCTCCCTCAGGATAGCTAACAGAAACACTTGCTAATGAAAAGTCACTGGTTCCACCTTCACGGTCATACTAAATCCCATCCTGCTAACTATCTAACAAAAGTTTCCTTTAGTATCAAAGAAATGGTTGGTAAGAATTTTAATGAATCACTGTTAATTAACAGTCATCACAACTACTAGAAACACAAATAAAAGGGCACACATCTAAACGATGGTCAGCAAATGTAGACAAAGCTAGAGGAATGAAAAGTTATATCTAAATTGCGACAAATAAATGTATGAACCTAGGATCTTATCTAACTATTGCAATGTAATAATTCACAAAGCTCTGCTCCATTTTCCAGCGACTATTCTTAGATAAAGGGTTACTCAAGAATACCCTTTATATAACTTTCAAACAACTCAAAAATTAAGTTCTAAAAGTATCTTGAGCAATCGCAATGTCACAGAGTAAGTGTCTAAGGTCCGAAGGAGTCACTTGAAAACAGTCATTCCGAAATACAATTGTTTGTGCAAAAAATAATAATTTACATTCCTGTTAAAACAGGATAACGATAACATAAATAGTAAAAAGAAAAGTAAAATAAAAAGTTAAAGGGAACAGTGATAAGCTTTTACCCATATATAAATTTTTAACAATGACAGAACATATAAAAGATACTGGGGTAGGGCATCCTTAGTGGCTCAGTGGTAAAGAATCTGCCTGCCAGTGCAGGAGACTTGGGTTCAATGCCTGGTCTGGGAAGATCCCACATGCCCTGTGGCAACTAAGCCCAGGCGCCACAACTCCTGAGTCTGTGCTTGAGAGCCCAGGAACCGAAAGTACTGAGCCCCTGAGCTACAGCCACTGAGGCCTGCACACCCAAGAGCCATGCTCTGCAACATGAGAAGGAGCCACAATGAGAAGCCCAGGCACACAGCTAGAGAGCAGCTCCTACAGCAAAGAGCCAGCACAGGCAAAGGAATAAATATGTAAAATTATTTTCTTAAAAGAGTGATACTGTGTAAGCAACAGAAGGGAGATACTGTGTAAACAACAGAAGTAAGGAACAGTGTAACGAATAACTCAACAATCATGCTGGTTAAATTGTACACAAAACCTATACTATATGCTCACAATTTTTTCTAATATATTTTCTTCTGTTCATAAAACATTTCAAAATAATGTACACACACACATAAAAAGATTTTTAAATTGATCCTGAAAATACTGTGATTTTTAAATTTTTAAGTCTAACAATAATATATTTTGAAGCAACCAAAATTTCCAAACTGTGAGAACTAATACAAACACCTTTATTAAACCACTACATAAAATATAACTTAATCTTTTTTACAGAATTTAAAATTTATAATTTCTCTAAAATTAAAAACAACTATAAAATATATGTCTATTCCCAGAGAAGGAAATGGCAACTCATTCCAGTATTCTTGCCTGGAAAATTCCATGGACAGAGGAGCCTGGCAGGCTACGGTCCATGGGGTCACAAAAAGACAAGATGGAGCAACTGAACACACACATTATATAACTGTGTGTTCATATATATATATATATATATATATATATATATATAAAATCATGTCATAAAATTTAGACTAACACAATTATATCTCAATAAAGCCAGAAAAATAAGTTTTCATTTTCTTAAAAAAAAAAAAAACCCATTTCTATGAATTTGTCAGTTAGAACTCATGTTAACCTATCCATATAGGCAGTTTTGAAAACATATACAATTCATTTTAAAAATGTGAACTATGTATGGCAAGAATAAAGGATATTTATAAATAAATCTATATTTCTGAGATAGTACTTATTTATCTTTGTTATATCAATGTTTATATTATTATACATACACCAAAGTTGACATAATATCAACAGTCTTATACCAGTTTTGAAATTTAGCCACCAATATCTATGTAAATTTATTTTTGAAGTACACATGAGTATATATTTAAAATTAATAAACTATACAGTTACTTTTCTACAACTGACTATAAGTTCACCAATTAAACAAAAACTACTCACCTAAGAACAGCTATTAAAGGTGCATAAATTGAATCTCCATCATAAACATACATATGATCCCAGCTACATTCTGTAGCAAAATGATTGAATCTTAATCTTAACACTGCATTTGGGCTGAAAAAAATTAAAATATTTTAAAATTAATATGTAATATGTAAAGCATGTCTGAAGAAACCTTACAATCTTTTATTAAAACTCTATTTACAGAAATTTAGCTATAAATCCTAAGTCATCAGTATAAAAGATTGATAAGCAGTCATATGCAATTTATAAAAAGACATACAACTTCAAAATCTACTAACCAGCCATAGGCATGCATCATCTTTTTCTAAAAATTTAATCAACAAGAAATGTTCTATGTCTTAATTAAGGTAGAGAAACATAAACTGTAAACTTCATTGAAACTTTATTGACATGTACACTTAATATATATGCAAATTCTACTTAAATAAAGTTGATTTTTAAATTCAGTTCAAGACTATTCGTATTTCTATCAACCTTTAACTACAGGTACTAATAAGGTCTTCAAATTTAATCAAAACATCTCAGTATAATACACTGCCATTTGTTAACAAATAAAGGAGACCATAGGTACACAGGGAATTAATATCTCTAAAGTTTTTAAAAGCTTTTAAAGTAACAACAACAAAAAATACCCAGCTTTCCAGACTCTTTAAAAATCATAAAACAGTTAAAAATAACTAATATCAATTCATCTATGATTCATTCACATGTTTAAATAGATAAATTCAGTCACAACCCTAATTATTGAAAAATGCTTCTAAAAGGACAATTAACTCTTTTACAAAATGTTCTTTTTTTAACACCCTTAGAACTAAAATGATGAACAGTATGAACAAATGGCATAATTCAGCATGGAATATTTTTATACTTTCTATGGAGTCTTCAAATTCTATAGCTAGCTATTTAAAATAAGCCAAAAATGCATACTTTATTTAATGCCATAGTGACAGAACTTAAAAATAAAATATATGCAAAAAATTAAACTACTGTCACAAGGGTATTGTAATTTATATTAAACATGATATCTAAAATTTATAAATCCCATTTAAAAATATAATGAATAATATTTTCCAACAATAAGCAACAGAATATGTAACTTTGAAGCTGTTATACCTTTATAATGTTTTATATTGGTAAGAATTTATCATTGCAGAATACATTAATTTAATCCAAATTGTATACTTACTAGCCTTCGATTAGCCATGTACATTTAGTTTTATATTTATAGTTAATTGGACCATCTGTTAAATATCCAGAAGGTTCTGTTAACCTAGAAAACAAAATCACAAAAATACATTTAAAGACACTAATCCAAGCTTCCGAAAAGGAGAATTTGTTTACAACTTCAGAAAATTTTCAAATTGCCATTTATCTCTCTAAATATCAAAAAAAACTTGCTTTTTTAATTTCTTTAAGTTTTTATATGATTGTTTCATTTACAAACTGGAGAAACACACTGAAAGACTGAATTATACAGATGGGTTCCATGCTGATGCAAAATGAATTCAGTAACACTTCCTCTGCACAAAAGTTAGATGGAAGCTAAAGAAATATGAAATGCACTTTGAAAGATGCAGATCTATGCAGCAGAAAAAATACTATATGTACCTGGCACTCTGTTGGGGGGGGTTACACTGTTAGCTCCATTTGTTTTTCATGGAGCAGGATTGCAAAGTAGCTATCACCAGACTTTACCGAATTCAGCTACCTGTTTTTATCATCATTTTCTTTTGCCTACTTTATACCTAGTCCAAGAATTCAATTTTTAAAAATAGGGTAAATCAAGGGTTTTTAATTATCCTCTTTTTAAACACAAAAAGAAAAGATAATTAGAAAAGCTTCAGATTTTCAGGCTATTAAAATATTTAAAGAATAACCCAATTCTACTTCATGTTGTTCTTAGCTCCAGCCCATTTATTTTATCAAGAAAAGACAATGTCTTAAATAATTAAGGTATCTTTCCATTTAGCCTTTATATATTTATACAGGCAATACATATACACACAGGCTTCCCACGTGGCGCTAGTGGTAAAGAACCCGCCTGCCAGTGCAGGAGACATAAGAGATGCAGATTTGATTCCTGGGTAGGGAAGATCCCCTGGAGGAGGGCATGGCAACCCACTCTAGTATTCTAGCCTTGAGAATCCCATGGAGAGAGGAGCCTGGCAGGCTACAGTCCACAGGGTGGCAAAGAGTTGGACATGACTAAATCGAATTAGCTCGCGCACACACACATACACAGAAACACATCCTGGGGGCTTATCAGTCTTTATACATTCACATATAGATACACACACACACATATATATACACGAACACAAAGTTATCAGGATCATTATATAGTTTAAAGCAATATTAAATTCTCCTTTAGCAGTGAGTATTAAGAACCTTAAGGGGGAAAAAAAGCTTCATTTCCCTAAACCAGCATTGGCATAAGGTCAATTAATATAAATGTTACTTATAAATCTTTCAGAATCCCTGAAAATTACCTGGGCAAAAAAAGGGGGCTAGTTCATGCTTGGAAAACTCCAGTGTTCTCAAATTAATCTAACATTAAATTTCCTATGTATCAGTTGTTACTATAAGCACACAATGTTGCTGCTGCTGTGAAGTCACTTCAGTCGTGTCCGACTGTGTGGGACCCCATAGACGGCAGCCCACCAGACTCCCCGTCCCTGGGATTCTCCAGGCAAGAACACTCGAGTGGGTTGCCATTTCCTTCTCCAGTGCATGAAAGTGAAAAGTGAAAGTGAAGTCGCTCAGTCGTGTCCGACTCCTAGCGACCCCCTGGACTGCAGCCTACTAGGCTCCTCCGTCCACGGGATTTTCCAGGCAAGAGTACTGGAGTGGGGTGCCATTGCCTTCTCCGAAGCACACAATGTTACCTCACTTAAAAATCTCAAAAACCCCACGAGACAGTAAACTATTAATCCCATACTACAGATAAGAAAACTGAAGTACATGTTTAATAACAGATTAAATAACTTGTCCTGATTTGTCACTTCCAATAATAGCTCCTGATGAAGTAATTCAGACAAACTTCCACTGAAGATAACTGAAAAAGCTAAAAGAACAATTTTTAAATCTTATAAGAAACAGAATGGTAAGATCTACAAAGCCAAGATCCAGAAGCTGCAAATTCTTTAAGAACTGGGCATCCAGATGGACTTTTGTTATGGAGAATTTCATCTATTTATTAGAGACTGCCAAAAGGCAGAGAGTGCTTTTAGCAGCCTCAAGGAGGGAGGGGGGACAAAAGTTGGAGCCAATAACCTACAGAAGTAGGGGCTCAAATAAACAACGTGGCCCTCTGATCTAGGACATAATGACTTGCTAGTAGGGTGAAGATGTACCAGAAACGAAATCTGCATAGAATGCAGCCCAGCTACAAGTCACCAGGATGGCAGAAAACACCGAGACCTACCACTGGCTTAAGGTGAAACTAGAACTACTATTTGGAGAAGGAAATGGCAACCCATTCCAGTATTCTTGCCTGGAAAACCCTGTGGACAGAGGAGCCTGGTGGGCTATAGGCCATAGTGTATTAGGCCAAGTTTCCTAACAGAAGATACTAAACGTTCTCTATAAAACGATAACATGATCCCAGTCCTCAGCTTATTCCTAGCAGTAAATTTTTCAATTAAGATGTCTACTATAATCAAAGATAATCAGGTATATGAAGACAGAAGACAACAAAATAACAACCAACAGAATAGCTTCAGAAAGAGCTCTGAAGAATTCCCAATATGTGGAGATTATCAGATGTGCCCTACATAATAAACATGATTTACTAAGTTCAAAAGACAACAGACAAGATTTAAAATTTTGGCAGTTAATTGAAGCCATAAAAAGTAACAGTATGTTTGAAAAATAATGGAGATTCTAATTATGAAAACTATATTAATCAAAACTAAGAATTTGAGGGACAGTTTTAACAACACATTGTTGATGTTGTTGCTGTTATTGTTGATGTTCAGTCGTCCAATCGTGTCCGACTCTTTGTGACCCCATGGACTGCAGCACGCCAGGCCTTGCTGTCCCTCACCATCTCCCAGAGTTTGCCCAAGTTCATGTTCAATGCATTAAACATATTAAACACAGCTAAAATAGGATGAGCAATCTAGTCCATAAGAAAATATCCAGACTACAGCAGGATGACTGAGGGTTCAACCCACTGAGTGGGAGTCACTCCAACAAGCAAAACTCCAAGAAGACGAAATCCTAGCTAAGGGCATGAGAAATATGGAATGGGGACTGGAAGAACAAAATTGTATACATCAATTATGGTCTTTTAACACATTAAATAACATATTAAACCCAGATAACCATGAAGGTGTGATCACTCACCTAGAGCCAGACATCCTGGAATGGGAAGTCAATGGGCTTTAGGAAGCAGCACTGCGAACAAAGCTAGTAGAGATCACAGAATTACAGTTGAGCTATTTCAAATCCTAAAAGATGATGCTGTGAAAGTGCTGCACTCAATAGGCCAGCAAATTTGGAAAGCTCAGTAGTGGCCACAGGACTAGAAAGGTCAGTTTTCATTCCAACTTCAAAGAAAGGAAATGAAAAAGAATGCTCAAACTACTGCACAATGGGACTCATCTCACAAACTACCAAAGTAATGCTCAAAATTCTCCAAGCTAGGCTTCAACAGTACATGAATTGTGAACTTCCAGATGTTCAAGCTGGATTTAAAAAGGCAGAGGAACCAGAAATCAAATTGCCAACATCTGCTGGATCATCGAAAAGCAAGAGAGTTCCAGAAAAACATCTACTTCTGCTTTACTGACTACGCCAAAGTCTTTGACTATGTGGATCACAACAAACTGTGGAAAATTTCTGAAGAGATGGGAATATCAGACCACCTGACCTGCGTCCCTGAGAAATCTGTATGCATATAAAGAAGCAACAGTCAGAACTGGACATGGAATAGACTGGTTCTACATTGGGAAAAGAGTACGTCAAGGCTGTATATTGTCACCCTGCTTATTTAAATTATATGCAGAGTACATCATGAGAAATGCTGGACTGGATGAAGCATAAGCTGGAATCAAGATTGCCAGGAGAAATATCAATAACCTCAGATATGCAGATGACACTACCCTTACAGCAGAAAGTGAAGAACTAAACATCTTCTTCACCAAAGTAAAAGAGGAGAGTGAAAAAGTTGGCTTAAAGCTCAACATTCAGAAAACTAAGATCATGATATCTGGTCCCATCACTTCATGGCAAATAGATGGGGAAATAATGGAAACAGTGACAGACTTATTTTTCTGGGCTCCCAAATCACTGCAGGTGGTGACTGCAGCCATGAAATTAAAAGGCGCTTGCTCCTTGGAAGAAAAGCTATGACCAACCTAGACAGCATATTAAAAAGCAGAGACATTACTTTGCCAACAAAGGTCTATCTAGTCAAAGCTATGGCTTTTCCAGTGGTCATGGATGGATGTAAGAGTGACCATAAAGAAAGCTGAGCACCAAAGAATTGATGCTTTTAACTGTGGTGTTGGAGAAGACTCTTGAGAGTTTCTTGGACTGCAAAGAGATGGACCCATCCTAAAGGTTACATCCTAAAGGTTTCCATCCTAAAGGAAATCAGTCCTGAATATTCATTGGAAGGACTGATGCTGAAGCTGAAACTCCCTCCAGTACTTTGGCTACCTGATGCGAGGAACTGACTCACTGAAACAGACCCTGATGCTGGGAAAGACTGAAGGCAGGAGGAGAAAGGGATGAAAGACAATGAGATGGTTGGAAGGCATCAGTGACTCTATGGACATAAGTTTGAGCAACTCCAGAAGGTGGTGATGGACAGGGAAGCCTGGCGTGCTGCAGTCCATGGCGTTGCAAAGAGTAAGACATGACTAAGTGACTGAACTGAATTGAACACATTAAATAAGTATACTAACAGCTTTGAATAGTGTCTATTTGATACACACATACGCACACACATCTTCTCTCTCCTCCACATTTTTATTTACAAGTTGTCATAAGTTAACTTTACAAATTCAGTTCAGTTGCTCAGTCGTGTCCAACTCTTTGTGATGCCATGAATCGCAGCACACCAGGCCTCCCTGTCCATCACCAACTGCCGGAGTTCACTCAGACTCACGTCCATCGAGTCAGTGATGCCATCCTGCCATCTCATCCTCGGTCATCCCCTTCTCCTCCTGCCCCCAATCTCTCCCAGCATCAGAGTCTTTTCCAATGAGTCAACTCTTCACATGAGGTGGCCAAAGTACTGGAGTTTCAGCTTCAGCATCATTCCTTCCAAAGAAATCCCAGGGCTGATCTCCTTCAGAATGGACTGGTTGAATTTCCTTGCAGTCCAAGGGACTCTCAAGAGTCTTCTCCAACACCACAGTTCAAAAGCATCAATTATTCGGTGCTCAGCCTTCTTCACAGTCCAACTCTCACATCCATACGTGACCACAGGAAAAATCATAGCCTTGACTAGACAGACCTTAGTCGGCAAAATAATGTCTCTGCTTTTGAATATGCTATCTAGGTTGGTCATAACTTTTCTTCCAAGGAGTAAGCATCTTTTAATTTCATGGCTGAACTCACCATCTGCAGTGATTTTAGAGCCCCAAAAATAAAGTCTGACACTGTTTCACTGTTTTCCCATCTACTTCCCATGAAGTGATGGGGGACCGGATGCCATGATCTTCATTCTCTGAATGTTGAGCTTTAGGCCAACTTTTTCACTCTCCACTTTCACTTTCATCAAGAGGCTTTTTAGTTCCTCTTCACTTTCTGCCATAGACTTTAGTTTCTGCCATTAGACTTTGGTTAATGTGTGCCTATGACTCAATATGAAGAGCAAGTAATACAACCAGTGATGGATATAATGTCTCTGGAAACTGTTTCCTTGTTTTGGACAAAAGATGAGAACTTCTTCACTTAGAAAAAGTATATATTCTTAGGTAGAAACACAGCTTTGTTGGTTGTTAGGAGTTCATATGCGTTTAAAAGGATGCATACAGAAGAAGCTGACTAATTAAAGGGCAAACTGTATCAGTTATCCATTGACTCCCACTTCAAAATTCTGCCTACTCTGTGAAAATGGATCTAGGCCCTTTGAACAATTTTCTTTTTCCCCCAGATGGCAGGATACTAAGCCTGCAGGCTTTCTCAACAGAGCACTCTGGAGACTGCAGGAGGAAAGAGATCTGCCTCCTTGGTTCCAATGTACACACTCAACAAGCTCCTACACCTTGCTGGCTTCTGCAGCACTAGGCTCCTACAGCGCCTGATGACCCCCAACACCCAGCCACCAACAGCTGCCCCCAGCACTTCCCCTCAGGTAGTTCTGCAGAGGAGCACCTCCAGGGAGACACCACTCCAAGAACAGCTTTCCCCAGCATCCTATAAGTAGCCACAAGTTACAAAGGGCAAATGTCAAGCACATTTCACAGGTAGAGCTTTCCAGTGACTTTTTTGCCAAACAATAAGCCAAGTTTGCTCTCCCAACAAGGTCTGGATCTCAGGCCAAGTTCCAGAGACTCTCACTTATGTGCTCTATCTCAGATATAACGTGATAGGCACTGATCCTTGTAGGTACTATTGCACATCCTGCAGAGTTCTCTTTATTCCTTGGAAAAGGCTTTGATGCTGGGAAAGACTGAGGGCAAGAGGAGAAGGGGATGACAGAGAATGAGATGGTTGGATGGCATCATCGACTCAATGCACATGAGTTTGAGCAAACTCCAAGAGATAGTGAAGGACAGAGAAGTCTGGTGTGCTGCAGTCCATGGGATCGCAGAGAATCAGACACAACTAAGTCACTGAACAACAACAGCAGCCAATTTCTCATTGCTCCAATCCGTGTTACAGTCTATAATCCTTTACATTAAGCTTCTCCTACTAAAATTACTCTGATTTCTCTTTCCTGATTGGATCCAAGTTAGTTAGTGTTAGTCGCTTAGTCATGTCTGACTCTTTGCAACCCATGGACTGAAGCCCTCCAGGCGCCTCTGTCCAAGGGATTTTCCAGGCAAGAATACTGGAGTGAGTTGCCATTTCCTCCTCCAGGGTATCTTCCCAACCCAGGGATGGAACCCACGTTTCCTTTGTCTCCCTGCATTGCAGGCAGATTCTTTACCAACTGAGCCATCAGGACTCAAATTAAATCACAACAGCATACCACTATGCACCCAAAAGGATGGCTAAAATTAGAAAGATTAATAATACCAAATACTGGCAAGGATGTGGATATAAAGAATTCTCACAGGATAAATCAGTACAATAACTTTACAAAGTAATCTGAAATCATCTTACAGAGCTGGAAATAGACATACGTTACGTAGCAGCCAACAGAGTCAGCATTAACCATATTCTCTTATCATTTCCATACACTCCTGTCTGTCTTTTCCCGGCCAGCACCTGCATCTATATTGAAGGGCTTCCTCTATCTCCTAAAACACACTCTTCCTGTGCCTGTGGTGCGCTGAAAGTGCCTGTGAATCAACATCCTCTCAGAGTGGGCCTTGCCTAGTGAATGACCTGGAAAAACTCCAAGCTTCCTTACCTCTTTGCTGGGATAATAATGAAGTGCATTTCCTTGTGGGATTTGGCTCCAGTCACCCAATGTGGCACCTGACTTGCTAATATACCTTTTTTACTAGCTTCTTCTCTTGTCTTGCATCACTTTTGTCAGTGTCCCTAATTCTCCCAAATATACTGCTGCTGCTAAGTCACTTCAGTTGTGTCTAACTCTGTGCAACCCCATAAACGGCAGCCCACCAGGCTCCCCCATCCCTGGGATTCTCCAGGCAAGAACACTGGAGTGGGTTGCCATTTCCTTCTCCAATGCATGAAACTGAAAAGTGAAAGTGAAGTCGCTCAGTCATATCCAACTCCTAGCTACCCCATGGACTGCAGCCTACCAGGCTCTTTCGCCTTTCGCCCAAATATACTGCATGTGCTCAATTTTGGCTTTAGAAACCAAAAAATTCATGTGACTTGCTTTACTGCAATATTAGCTTTATTGTGGTGGTCTGGAACAGAGCCCACAATATCTCTGAGGTATGCCTATACTTCGGAGAAGGCAATGGTAACCCACTCCAATACTCTTGCCTTGAAAATCCCATGGACAGAGGAGCCTGGTGGGCTACAGTCCATGGGGTCATGAAGAGTCAGACACGACTGAGCGACTTCATTTTTACTTTCATGCACTGAAGAAGGAAATGGCAACCCATTCTAGTGTTCTTATCTGGAGAATCCCAGGGTCGGCGGAGCCTGGAGGGCTACCGTCTATGGGGTTGCACAGAGTCAGACACGACTAAAGCAACTTAGCAGCAGCAGCAGCATGTCTATACTTGTTCTTAACTCACGACAAATAACAGCAGAAATGACTAAATCAATGACAGCTGGCTATAGGAACCATGCATTCAAAAACCATGTAATTACTGGCAGCCCTATATATATATGGTCAACATCAAAATCAGATTGATTATATTCTATGCAGCCAAAGATGGAGAAGCACTATACAGTCAACAAAAACAAGACCAGGAGCTGACTGTGGTTCAGATCATGAATTCCTTATTGCCAAATTCAGACTGAAATGGAAGAAAGTAGGGAAAATCACTAGACCATTCAGGTATGACCTAAATCAAATCCCTTATGATTATACAGTGAAAGTGAGAAATAGATTTAAGGGCCTAGATTTGATAGATAGAATGCCTGATGAACTATGGAATGAGGTTCATGACATTGTATGGGAGACAGGGATCAATAACACTCCCATGGAAAAGTAATGCAAAAAAGCAAAATGGCTGTCTGGGGAGGCCTTACAAATAGCTGTGAAAAGAAGAGAGGCAAAAAGCAAAGGAGAAAAGGAAAGATATAAGCATCTGAATGCAGAGTTCCAAAGAATAGCAAGAAGAGATAAGAAAGCCTTCCTCAGCGATCAATGCAAAGAAATAGAGGAAAAGAACAGAATGGGAAAGACTAGAGATCTCTTCAAGAAAATTAGAGATACCAAGGGAACATTTCATGCAAAGATGGGCTTGATAAAGGACAGAAACGGTCTGGACCTAACAGAAGCAGAAGATATTAAGAAGAGGTGGCAAGAATACACAGAAGAACTGTACAAAAAGATCTTTAAGATCCAGATAATCATGATGATGTGGTCACTCATCTAGAGCCAGACATCTTGGAATGTGAAGTCAAGTGGGCCTTAGAAAGCATCACTACGAACAAAGCTAGTGGAGGTGATGGAATTCCAGTGGAGCTGTTTCAAATCCTGAAAGATGATGCTGTGAAAGTGCTGCACTCAATATGCCAGCAAATTTGGAAAACTCAGCAGTGGCCACAGGACTGGAAAAGGTCAGTTTTCATTCCAATCCCAAAGAAAGGCAATGCCAAAGAATGCTCAAACTACCACACAATTGCACTCATCTCACATGCTAGTAAAGTAATGCTCAAAATTCTCCTAGCCAGGCTTCAGCAATACGTGAGCCATGAACTTCCTGATGTTCAAGCTGGTTTTAGAAAAAGCAGAGGAACGAGAGATTAAATTGCCAACATCCGCTGGATCATGGAAAAAGCAAGAGAGTTCCAGGAAAACATCTATTTCTGCTCCATTGACTATGCTAAAGCCTTTGACTGTGTGGGTCACAATAAACTGTGGAAAATTCTGAAAGAGATGGGAATACCAGAACACCTGACCTGCCTCTTGAGAAATCTGTATGCAGGCCAGGAAGCAACAGTTAGAACTGGACATGGAACAACAGACTGGTTCCAAATAGGAAAAAGAGTACGTCAAGGCTGTATATTGTCACCCTGCTTATTTAACTTCTATGCAGAGTACATCATGAGAAATGCTGGACTGGAAGAAACACAGGCTGGAATCAAGACTGCTGGGAGAAATATCAATAACCTCAGATATGCAGATGACACCGCCCTTATGGAAGAAAGTGAAGAGGAGCTAAAGGGCCTCTTGATGAAGGTGAAAGAGGAGAATGAAAAAGTTGGCTTAAAGCTCAACATTCAGAAAACGAAGATCATGGCATCCGGTCCCATCACTTCATAGGAAATAGATGGGGAAACAGTGGAAGCAGGGTCAGACTTTATTTTTCTGGGCTCCAAGATCACTGTAGATGGTGACTGCAGCCATGAAATTAAAAGATGCATACTCCTTGGAAGGAAAGTTATGACCAACATATGACAGCATATTCAAAAGCAGAGACATTACTTTGCCGACTAAGGTCCCTCTATTCAAGGCTTTGGTTTTTCCTGTGGTCATGTATGGATGTGAGAGTTGGACTGTGAAGAAGGCTGAGCACCGAAGAATTGATGCTTTTGAACTGTGGTGTTGGAGAAGACTCTTGAGCGTCCCTTGGACTGCAAGGAGATCCAACCAGTCCATTCTGAAGGCGATCAGCCCTGGGATTTCTTTGGAAGAAATGATGCTGACGCTGAAACTCCAGTACTTTGGCCACCTCATGTGAAGAGTTGACTCATTGGAAAAGACTCTGATGCTGGGAGAGATTGGGGGCAGGAGGGAGAAGGGGACAACCGAGGATGAGACGGATGGCTGGATGGCATCACGGACTCCACGGAGTGAGTCTAAGTGAACTCCGGCAGTTGGTGATGGACAGGGGAGGCCTGGCGGGCTGTGATTCATGGCGTCGCAAAGAGTCGGACATGACTAGCAACTGAACTGAACTGAACTCGTTCCATGACCCTACACAGCCACTTTTTCCATTTTTTTCTCTAATGGAGGAAGAGGAGTATAAGATATTAAAAAAAAATACCTTAATAGTCAAGAAATGTGCAGCTCTTTTTTTAATAGTAATAAAATAAACCTGGAAATTTAAGAACAGGCAACTCTGCAACTGCTGTTGCTGTTGTTGCTATACAGTTGTTAAGCCATGTCCGACTCTTTGCAACCCCATGGACTATAGCATCCCAGGCTCCTCGTTTCTCCACTATCTCTCAGAGTTTGCGGAAATTCATGTCTGTTGAGTCAGTGACGCTATCTAACCATCTCATCCTCTGCTGCCCTCTTTTCCTTTTACCTTCAATATTCTCTAGAACCAGGGTCTTTTCCAGTGAGTCAGCTCTTCAAGTCAGGTGGCCAAAGTATTGGAGCTTCAGCTTCAGTCCTTTGCAATTATTATGTACAGTATAATCTATCTTCTGCAAAGAGTTGGACACCTCTCAGCAACTAAGCATGCATGCAATCTATCTTCCTAGTTAGGAATACCCCTCCCAGACTGCATATGAGGAAATCTACTGCTACTGGGGACTTCTTTCCCCAAAACCTCTCTATTTCTCTGTCACCCACCCACTCAAACTAACCCAGTCCTGTGCTACATTCAGAAACTTCATCCCCTTAGTTTAAAATATATTTCCCCTCCTCTATAGAAACACATACTGTAGGAGTTACCACTATAACCCTTATCTACCACCCATAAAAGGTCATGCAAAAGAACTGTTATATTCCCCAGCTCAGCTGCACAACAAGAGCACATGAAACCTACCCACTCTGTCCCACCCTCTTCATCTTCAGAGGCACAATTACACAGACTTAAGAGAAAATGCTGCTGCTGCTGCTGCTGCTGCTAAGTCGCTTCAGTCGTATCTGACTGTGCGACCCCATAGACGGCAGCCCAACAGGCTCCCCCATCCCTGGGATTCTCCAGGCAAGAACATTGGAGTAGGTTGCCATTTCCTTCTCCAATGCATGAAAGTGAAAAGTGAAAGGAAAGTCACTCAGTCGTGTCCGACTCGTAGCAATCCCATGGACTGCAGCCAACCAGGCTCCTCCGTCCATGGGATTTTCCAGGCAAGAATACTGGAGTGGGGTGCGATTGCCTTCTCCGAAGAGAAAACGCTACTCACCTGAAATTCTTCTCTACCTTCATCCCCATCCCTAACAAAAGTACCTACCAAGAGCTTATCTTTGCCTCTACTTACTGCAAAGAGGTTTCCCTTTGCCATTTTCACTCTTTTTAGAAATAAGCGGGGTGCTGTCACAAACCAAGACAATAGGGATGGAAAATTCTTTCTCACCATCAAGAGTTAGGAGAAAAAGGGGGAAAACTCCTACCACTTCCACAATAATGAAGGAGCTCTGATCTCTTCTCCAGCTGAAAGAATCTTCCATCTTTATGCCACTTGAACAAAGCACTCCCATTATACACTTTGGAGATCTTCACAACCCTGAACTGTTCCTCTAAAATGCAGAAGTCTTGTGCTCCAAGGTCACACTCTGACCACAAACACCTAGTTTCCAATCTATTTCTTCACCTCTTACTCTTAATGTCTATACATTCCAGATGGGTTGAGATTTTTAAAAATTAGGTAGCATACTCTATAGGACCAAAGGTCCACAGCATCGACATTATTCTGTCAACAAAGGTCCATCTAGTCAAAGCTATGGTTTCTCCAGTAGTCATGTATGGATGGGAGAGTTGGACCATAAAGAAAGCTGAGCACCAAAGAATTGATGCTTTTGCACTGTGGTGTTGGAAAAGACTCTTGAGAGTCCCTTGAACTGAAAGGAGATCAAACCAGTTAATCCTGAAGGAAATCAATCCTGAATATTCACTGGAAGGACTGATGCTAAAGCAGAAGCCCCAATACTTTGGCCACCTGATGTGAAAAGCTGACTCATCAGAAAAGACCCTGATGCTGGGAAAGACTGAAGGCAGGAGGAGAAGGGGACAACAGAGGACGAGATGGTTGGATGGCATCACTGACTCAATGGACATGAGTTTGAGCAAGCTCCAGGAGATGGAGGACAGGGAAGCCTGGCGCACTGCAGTCCATGGTGTCACAGAGTAACAACAGTTCAGCTCCATAAAAGGTAAAAGAGGCTACTTCTGTTTCTCGTGTTGTTTCTACAATGCATTCTAAGTTTCAAGCAATTAACTTCTCTCTTAATTTGTAGCAATTGTGTTCTTGAATTGAGAACCATATTGACATGGTTAATCTAGATCAGGGCTCCACAAACCTGTAGCCTATTGTGTGTTTGTGTAAATGAAGTTTTATTGGAACACAGCTACACCCATTTGTTTACATATATCTAAGACTGCTTACATGCTACAAGAACAGTTGAGTAGTAGCAACAGAGACCATATGGCCTACAAAGCCTAAAATATCTACTATCTGGCCCTTCACAGAAAAAGTGTGCCAATCTCCGTCTAGATGCCTGCACATGCCCATATGCCTTGCCAAAGTCTCACCAGCTGAAACGCTTCAATCCAGAGTCCTTAATCAAATAAGCATGCTAAGATGTTTATAACACAGGAATGGCCACTTCTAAATGCAGGGAAACCAGCAGAAACATTAAACAGAATTAACATTAAATCAATTAAAGTGTTATTTTCTACCCTGGCCATGAATACACAATCTGATTAAGACATTTGAAACATAAGAAAAATGCAATCATTTTAATATTATAAAGTATTACAGGAAACAATAAGTCCTGCTTATCAAAATATATGGGTTCATTGCCAGCATAACCACTCTAGAGAGAAAAAAATCAGATTCACCCAGGGATAGTCTTTACCCAGAGTTGCCTTTGGAAGTCAACTTCACATGCAAGTCTTTTATTAAATAGTGTTTTTAATTAAAATATTACTTAGTATTTATTGACTTATATTTAAATAAAATGAAGAGAACCTCTAGATTATATTCACTGGTATTTTTTTCCCCTCTGCATTCTGACACTTTATTGTATTAAACCATGCTGAGCCTGCCCCACTCCTTGCTTTCTTTACAGAGTGCTGTGCAGCCTCCCTCCCAAGTCTGCACTCTGTCCACCTGATCCCTAATAAAAGCTGAGGTGAGATGACTTTGTCCACCACAGTAGAAGTCTCCAAACTTTAATTATCATGTTCTCTCAACAGGAATATTTTTTACTACATAAATATAACATATGTATGTGTGTGCTTATCGTATCTGACTCTGTGATCCCATGAACTGTAGCCCACCAGGCTCCTCTGTCGATGGGACTCTCCAGGCAAGAATACTGGAGTGGGTTGCCATTTCCTTCTCTTATATGTATATTTACACGCTAATAAACATAGACCATTTAAATATTATGTACGATGAAGCATAAATTTAAGAAATCAAAATTTAAAATAATAGTAACAGAAGTCCTAATGTTTTCTTCCCACACTCCAGTGAGTCACCTTGGGTATCAGCCCACCTTGGAGATCACTAAATTTGTATAAGCCATATCCTGGCCACAGCAGTATTGACTTTATTAGCTCATATTTTCCTCCATATAAGTGCACTAACTAAGCTGCATATACCAACTGGACTGGCCACCAGCACACACTAACTAAAATGTCTACACACTGACCTCACTGACAGCAAACAGTATGTGCTTGCTTAGCTATCAAACCTAGTATTGAAGGAGGGAGCTTTTATTCCTCACTCTCCCAGGATCTGGGGTGGAAAATCACTGACCTCTGGTTGAATGCCACTGGTAGGACCATCACCATCTCCCTGCAGCAAATAAAGAGAACTCTTTTCTATGATCCTTCAAAAGACTGTATTCCCACTGCTGAGTGAGAGTTAGTCGCTCAGTTATGTCCGACTCTTTGCAGCCATACGGACTGTAGCCCACCAGGCTCCTCTGTCTAAGGGATTCTCCAGGCCAGAATACTGTGAGTGGGTAGTCATTCCATTCTCGAGGGGATCTTCTCAACCCAGGGATAGAATCCACGTCTCCTGCACTGCAGGCAGATTCTTTACCACTGAGCCACCAGGGGAAGCCCCATCCCCATTGTTAATCTTTCCCAATTTCATCTTCAACCAGACTTCAAATAGTTGCCAGGACAAAGCAGTGTCTTCAGGCAGAATGTTACTAAGACCAATCTCAAAAAGATTTCATCATTTCAATCCGCCAGTTATTGTATGTCGATACTTAACAATGGATAAGTTATATTTGACTTGACAACAGTTATTCTTGGTACTCAGAGGCCTCATTCAAATATTTGAGTATCTGGGGCCAAATATCATAATTAAGCATTTAATTTACTTTCAGATTTCTGGCCATGTTAAATATGGTTAATGTCAAGTTAAGTTCCACATCAAGCAAGGAAACTGCAAAGATAGGAAGAAAAATTATTAGGCAAAGCCATTTCAATTTTGAAAAGGCTATTCTCAGTCATACTCTTTTTTTTTTTTTTTTTTTTTTAGTGACTGTAAGAGAGCATATATTGTCCACTCTTTGTGTTTCCATGTGGAAGGATTTTGATGAGACTGATACTCCTGACCTCTCTTCCCACATCTCACTCCCTCCTCCTTCCCCAGTGGAGAAGCGGTGACTTCTCATTTGTAAGTTAAGAAGAGAAACCTGGACAAGTGAGGCTCAGCCAGCTCAGAGGTGATGCATTCTGCCTACCTTCCTTTACACAATAAGGGCTCTGCCTGGAACTATGGACCAGCAATTGCCTAGCACTGCCTATGGATAAATTACATAATTCAAGTATTTTTTTAGTTACATAGTCCCTTCCACATGCTAATCATTCTTTCCAAACTCATCTACTATCTAATAACACAGATGATGTCTTCCACTTTGGCTAAACTGACATCACATCTATTAATCATTTCAGAACCTTAATGTGTCTATAACAAAATTTTCTGATTCATTTTTAGGTAGCATATAGTTTAGGTACCTACAGGATAAAACAAGTATCTTTGGCTCAAGCCATGTTTCAGAAAAACACTGAGGCCAAACTGATGAAACCATTAAAATTCTACAGCATCTTTCTTATCAATTAGTAAACTTAAACCAATCATTCAAGACTATGAATTCCTCTAAAATCATTCCTCTAAAATAATTTAGAGTATTCAGTTCAGTTCAGTTCAGTCACTCAGTCGTGTCTGACTCTTTGCGACCCCATGAATCGCAGCATGCCAGGCCTCCCTGTCCATCACCATCTCTCAGAGTTCACTCAGACTCATGGCCATCGAGTCAGTGATGCCATCCAGCCATCTCACCCTCGGTTGTCCCCTTCTCCTCCTGCCTCCAATCCCTCCCACCATTAGAGTCTTTTCCAATGAGTCAACTCTTCGCATGAGGTGGCCAAAGTACTGGAGTTTCAGCTTTAGCATCATTCCTTCCAAAGAATGATCTCCTTCCCAGGGCTGATCTCCTTCAGAATGAACTGGTTGGATCTCCTCGCAGTCCAAGGGACTCTCAAGAGTCTTCTCCAACACCACAGTTCAAAAGCATCAATTCTTCGGTGCTCAGCCTTCTTCACAGTCCAACTCTCACATCCATACATGACCACAGGAAAAACCATAGCCTTGACTAGACAGATCTTAGTGGGAAAAGTAATCTCTGCTTTTGAATATGCTATCTAGGTTGGTCATTACTTTTCTTCCAAGGAGTAAGCATCTTCTAATTTCATGGCTGCAGTCACCATCTGCAGTGATGTTGGAGCCCAAAAAATAAAGTCTGACACTGTTTCCACTGTTTCCCCATCTATTTCCCATGAAGTGATGGGACCAGATGCCATGATCTTCGTTTTCTGTTGAGCTTTAGGCCAACTTTTTCACTCTCCTCTTTCACTTTCATCAAGAGGCCCTTTAGCTCCTCTTCACTTTCTGCCATAAGGGTGGTGTCATCTGCACATCTGAGGTTATTGATATTTCTCCCGGCAATCTTGATTCCAGCTTGTGTTTCTTCCAGTTCAGCATTTCTCATGATGTACTCTGCATATAAGTTAAAAGCAGGATGACAATATACAGCCTTGACGTACTCCTTTTCCTATTTGGAACCAGTCTGTTGTTCCATGTCCATTTAAATGATTCCTCTGAAATCATTTAGAGTGTGAATAATCATGGTAGATCAAAGAAAGTCAAGGAAGGTATACAAAGCATTATAAGAAACTAAACCCACAAATTATCCTATATTATTGTTGTTAAAAATAACAAAACTCAATTGACTACCATGCTTAAAGAAATGATTTAATTTTCTGGTTAATTGAATAATATGATTAACTCAAACAGAATACCTTCTTTCAATGATTTGTTGCTATATGTACTCTTAAATTTGTTTTTGTTTTTATTGCTGTGTTAACAAACTACCATAAACTTTGAAATCCCAAAGAGCATGTTTTTCAACATTATTTTCTCACAGTCCTATAGGCCGGAATCCCTGTGGACTCAGATGAGAGCTAGCTGAGCTGAGCTCTTATCTGGAAGCTTCTGAAAAGAGTCCACCTGCAAACTCATTCAGCTTGTTGACAAACTTCAATTCTTTGAGTCTGCGGGACTGAAATCGCTGTTTCCTTGACAGCTGCTATCCAAGTGTGGCTCTCAGCTCCCAGAGGTCACTCTAGAGTCCTTTTCCATATGGCCCCTCCATCTTAACCTCTCCAGCAACAGTATGTTAAATCCTTCTTGCACCTCCATCCTTTGGCTTCCTCTCCTTCCAGCAATCCTGAGCCACTTTTAAATGGCCCATGTGACTAGATTAAGTCTACTGAGATAGTCTCCCTTTGGCCATACAACATAAAATCATGAGAATAACACCAGAGAGCAAAGGTCATGAGGGCCATCTCAAATGCCAAGCAATATTCTTGGTGTGGGGATAAGATTTAGAAAGGTCTTTAGAAAGCAGATTAATATTAAACTAGGGAAAGAAGGGAGTGTGAACATTCTTGAATACAAGGTTGACTTTATGGAATGATAAAATGTTCTAAAATTATAGTTACAGATGCACAACTGTCTAAGTGTATCTTAAAAACCATTAAATTGTATACTTTAAACTGGTGAGATTTATGTTATGCAAATTACATCTCAATAAAGCTGTTAAAATAGATAACAAAAAAAAAAAAGTAAAAAAAGTCTTTGCCCTCCTGGACCTTACATTCTAGAACAATGCTGTCCAACAGAACTTCCTGAAATGATAGAAATGTTTTTATATATCTGCAATATGGTAATCACTAGGCACACGTGTCTCTTGAGCACTTGAAATGTGACCAGTGCAAAAAGTGAACTGAACCTCTAAACTTTCATTTCAATTAACTTTAATAGCCACACGTGGATAGTGACTGCCATATCGGACAACTTAGGTCTAGAAAGAGGGGAGACAATATACAGATAGCAAATAAATGTAGAACATATAAAATAATGATACATATCATATAGATGGAGTGATGGAAAACTTCCTATCACAAAGATGGAGATCTATAGAAATATGTCAGGTATATGTGTCTATATATACACACACACAAACATACCTACACCACACATATATATAGAGATTCATTGTATCTATATGTATCTACATGTAATATAGATATTCAGGTAATACAAATATTGAGCACTGTAATTCAATCTATAATAGGAAAAATTTTTATCCTCATTGTATATCTTCCTAAACTTTTTTAAAAAATAAATAAACTACTTTTGATAGTTTTTTTTTGATAAATGACTCCATCTGTTGAAAACTATTTTTAATTGTACATACATAGTGACCATTATTATACTTCCTTTCATAAAATACAATGATTCTTACCATTTTTATCCTCATTGTATAATTTTCCTGAACTTTTTGAAAAAATATATTTAAAAACTACTTTTGAAAGTTTTGTTTGATAAATCATGCCATCTGTCAAAAACTATTTTTAATTGTACATACACAGTGACCATTATTATACTTCCTTTCTTACAATACAATGATTCTTACCATTTTGAGATCTGAGATCATTTCTGAGAATCTTGCAAAAGCTATTACCTCCTGCTTAGAAAAATTCATACAAATAATATTTTATATACAAATCTGAGGGCTTCCCTGGTAGCTCAGCTGGTAATTAATCTGCCTGCAATGGAGGAGACCCAGGTTCAACTCCTGGGTCAGAAAGATCCCCTAGAGAAGGGATACTTGGGCTTCCCTGGTGGCTCAGACAGTAAAGAATCCGCCTGCAATGCGGGAGACCTGGGTTTGATCCCTGGGTTGGGAAGAGCCCTGGAAGAAATATCAATAATCTCAGATACGCAGATGACACCACCCTTATGGCAGAAAATGAAGATGAACTAAAGAGCCTCTTGATCAAGGTGAAAGTGAAAAACCTGGCTTAAAACTCAACTTTCAAAAACACTAAGATCATGGCATCCAGTCCCCTCACTTCATGGCAAATAGATGGGGAAACAATGGAAACATTGACAGACTTTATTTTCTTAGAGCTCCAAAATCACCACAGATAGTGACTGCAGCCATGAAATTAAAAGGCACTTGCTCCTTGGAAGAAAAGCTATGACCAACCTAAGTGAAAGTGAAAGTGAAGTCACTCAGTCTTGTCCAACTCTTTGCGACCTCACGGACTGTAGCCTACCAGGCTTCTCTGTGCATCGGATTTTCCAGGCAAGGATACTGGAGTGGGTTGCCATTTCCTTCTCCTGACCAACCTAGACAGCATACTAAAAGCAGAGACATTCCTTTGCCAACAAAGGTCTGTCTAGTCAAAGCTATGGTTCTTCCAGAAGCCATGTATGGATGTGAGAGCTGGACCATAAAGAAGGCCAAGTGCCAAAGAATTGATGCTTTTGAACCGTGGTGTTGAGAGAAGACAAGATCTTGAAAATAACTTGGACTGTAAGGGAATCAAACCAGTCAATCCTAAAGGAAATCAATCCTGAATGTTCAATGGAGGGATTGATGCTGAGTCTGATACTCTGGCCACCTGATGCGAAGAGCCAACTCATTGTAAAAGACCCTGATACTGGGAAAGATTGAAGTCAGGAGGAGAAGGGGATGACAGAGGACAAGATGGTTGGGTGGCATCACTGACTCGATGGACATGAGTTTGAGCAAGCTCCAGGAGATGGTGAAGGACAGGGAAGCCTGGCGTGCTGCAGTCCATAGGGTCGCAAAGAGCTGGAAGCGACTGAGTGACTGAACAACAACATACAAATCTGAGGATTCACCAGCCACTCACAGACCATCCAGGAACCTGAGATGAAAAGTTCTGCTATAATACACATTCAAATGATCAACAAGCTTGGAGACACATGAAATGCTGCTATATCATGGAGAATTATTTAATGAGCTTAAACATTTCTTCGGTATCTCTGTGTGCTGTAAAATGCACTCATTCATATTAACTTCATAAAGGACACATTAGAACTTCGTAGAATATCTCTTTTCACTCAGGAATAGACACGACTAAGAAACAAGAAGAAACATGAAAAACTTCAGAAGAGCTACAAGCCTGGCCACCGGCTGGATATGTCACGTGAACTCCCTAAACCAGTCTCTTTGTGTGTAAAATAATTAGAGTAGTAACACTTATTTCACAAGACTGTTTTAAAACTATAATGACATAAAACTTAACAAGTGTTCAATAAAGCAACAAAGTAAATCCATGCAACATTCACCGCACAATGGCAGAAACAGATCTCAAATCTGTGTCAGTTTGGTGCCAAAACTCATGATCCTAAGAACCCCTATGCTACCTAGAAATCCAGAAGATTAGAAATTTATATCTAAGGAGAAACTTTATATTGAAGAGTAGAAGATGGCTTGCTATGGAAAAAGACCCATAAAGACCTGTTTGGCAACGCAGCTATCAATTTAGTAGCTATCAGACTTTGTATAAATAACTGCTTCAGGTTTTTAATTCTCTACTACAATTGTAAAATGAGAATAACAACAGGATTTTTATCAACAATGAAAATGGCAATACATGTAAAAGTTTTCTCACCACATAATATCATTTCTCCTCTAAATTCATAATTTAACTCGGGAAATGTTAGTTTCAAGGCCATTAATACTAGTCTTACATGAGATAGCTGGAATAATAAATTCTATTTTCTAGAAAAAAATTCATTATTAGCATAATTATAGTCATAAAAGTACAAATGAAGCCTGGGCATAAAACTTAATACATCAAAATGTGAAAAATGCTCTTAATCTTCTATTTTTTATAAGAGACAGAGAATCAACTTGGAAGTTCCTAATTTACACAGTGGTTTTATTTTTTAAATATTTTATTTTTAAAATGCTTACATTCCCCACATCCTATGGGGGAAATGGTATCTCTGCCTCCTCATGGGGGTGGGGGAGAGGGTAAATGGGGCGGAGTCACTTCAATCATCTAAGCAAATAGCAGCAAAGAGGCAACACTGTTGCCTCTCACCCTGAGTGCAGCAGCTAGAGAGACTGCGGGGTGGACCATCTCGGCCCTGCACTAGGCGAATGACAGCAGAGTTAGCACCAAGGGAATGGCAAACCATCCCAGTGTTCTTCCCTGGAAAATTCCACGGACAGAAGCCTGGCAAGCTACAATGCATGAGGTCGCTAAGAGTCGGACACAACTGAGCAACGAATACACACATCCTCCTAACCAGAGAATGGAAAGAAATGACAAAGATAAACATGAAGCGGGATTCTTTACATCCAGTATGAAGTCCTGGACATTCCCACATACAGTTTCACATGTGTGTGAAACCAATCAGAATCAACACAGCAAAAACTTACAGAACTGAACTATGGTATGGAATGCCATCTGTGTTTCACAATGGTCTCTGGGTGGTAGACGAGCAAGGCAGACAGAACAGCACTGCCAAAGCCAACTCAATTGTAACTGAATGGGTCCTCGAATCTCAGCACAATGAACAGCCAGCACACTCCTAGGATACACCCAAAAGAAATTAAAACGTGTCCAAAACATGTACACAAAAATTCATAGCAGCATTATTCATAGTAGCCAAAGGATAGAAATGACCCAAATGTCCACCAGCTGATAAACAGAAAAACAAATGTGGAATACCGATACAATGAAATTTGACAACATGCTAAGCAAGAGAAGTCAGGGACAAAAGATCACAGGATTATATGATTCCACTTATATGAAATGTCCATAAGAAGCAATCTCATAGAGAAAGCAGATTAGCAGCTGCCTAAATTAATGGAATTGGTGGATAAGAAAATGAAGAGTAACTACAAATGGGTGTGGGTTTCCTTACAGGGTGATGAAAAAGTTCTAAAAATAGAGAGTGCTGATGGCTGCACCACTCTTTGAATATAGTAAAGACCAATGAATCGTACACTCTAAAATGGTATTATGGTATGTATGAATTATGGCTCTAATTTATAACTCAATAAGCTGTCACTTTTTAAAAATCAGCTACATCACGTATGCCAAAATGAGCTGACTGCCTCCTAGAACAGAATATTTAAATAGGAACAAGAGTCTCATACACAGTACTCAAAATAATTCAGAATACAATCCAAAATTACTTGCCATATAAAATCTCAACTCACCTGAGAAGAGATCATCAGCAGGGACCATTACTAATATGTCAAAGATCCTGGAATTATCTGTCAAGAATCTTAGAGCAGTTATCAGAAAAATGGCCCAACAACAGATACAAACATTTCTGAAACAAATGTAACAATAAAAGTTCCAGCAAAGAAACAGAAGACATAAAGAAGAACAAAACGTAAAAATATAATAAATTAAACTTCTCATTAAAAACTCACAAGATGCGCCCGAGAGCAGAATAGAGAAGACAGAGGAAAGAATCAGTGAGCATAAAGATACATAAACAAAAACCATCCAATGTGAATAGATAGAAGAGACTGAAGGAAATAAACAGAGCTGTACTGGCCTAAGTTAATAACAAAACATTTCACATTTGTCTCACTGGAATCACGGGAGAATTAAAAACTGGAGAGCGGAAAAAAGTTTCTGAAGAAATGAACGCTTTGCAAGTTTTGAAAAAGATGCAAACTTACAAGAAGCTGAGCAAATAATAAACTCAAAGAACTGCACATCATAACCAAATTTCTGAAAACCTAAGCAAAAAAAAAAAAAAAAGACAAAGGAAGATGACATATTACCTAAAGGAGAATAACAATTTAAATGACAACAGATCCTTCATCAGAATCCTTGGCATCACTCACTATCTTAAATAATCCAGTTCTTAGGCAAAAGAGGACTCAGTCACTCACTCATGTCCAACTCTTTGTGACCCCATGAACTGCAGCCCTCTAGGCGCCTCTGCCCATGGGATTTTCCAAGCAAGAATACTGGAGTGGGTTGCCATTTCCTTCTCCAAGACAAAAGAGAGATATGATCAAATTTTTCTTCTATCAAACAAACTCTGGCAGCAGCACAGGATAAATTAGCAAGAAGAAGAAAAAAAAAATCAGACAGACTAATCAAAGGGTTACTGCAAGTCAAGAAAGAAAACTTTAGGACAAAAATGGCCAGTGAGATGGCAAGGATGGCCAAACCCAGAGAGAACGGCAGCAGTACATTCCAGTGGAGATCAAATCTTAAGTGAAATTCTGTCTCTTCAACAGCAAGAACAACTGGCCTAAAGTGTCCTTTCAAGACAAAGAGTGTGGGTGGAATCATAAGAAAAAGGAGCTGAAGATGGAGATATTCCAATTCTGTGTATGAAACCACAGAAGACTCAGGCTCAATCTGAACTGCTAATGTGTGGGACAGACCCCAAAGCAGCTTAACAGAGGCTTTGAGAGCTGAAATAAAATTTAAAACATTGCGAAGTTTCAGACTAATCCCTGAGTCGCATGTGTGCCTTCAGATCCAAAGGCTTTGAAAATGGAACTAAGATTAGAACCACTGGCCTCCGAAAGCACGACAGAGAATTTGCTGCTGCTGCTGCTGCTGCTGCTACTAAGTCGCTTCAGTCGTGTCGGACTCTGTGCGACCTCATAGATGGCCTCCCACCAGGCTCCCCCGTCCCTGGGATTCTCCAGGCAAGAACACTGGAGGGGTTGCCATTTCCTCTCCAATGCATGAAAGTGAAAAGTGAAAGTGAAGTCCCCCAGCCTACAGCCTACCAGGCTCCTCCATCCATGGGATTTTTCCAGGCAAGAGTACTGGAGCGGGGTGCCACTGCCTTCTCCGAGAGAATTTGCTACTTGTATCTAACCGGTGGGTTGCCTACTATATAAATACAAAAAAAAGGGGGGCTTTTCAGGTGGCTCAGTGGTAAAGATTCTGCCTACGAAAGGCAGGAGACGCAGGTTTCATCCCTGGGTCAGGAAGATCCCCTGGAGGAAGAAATGGTAACCCACCTCAGTATTCTTGCCCGGGACATCCCATGGACAGAGGAGCCTGGCGGGCCACCATCCACAGTGTTGAAGGGAGTCGGACATGACTGAGCACCATGACCACCATCATCAAATAACTAAATAAATCAATATTCTCCAGGACCAAAACCTACATACCATCCAGAATACATCCAAAACCACTCAGCATCCAAAGAACTAGGATTATGTGACAAGTTCTCAATGGAAAAGAAAATCAACAGATATCAATCCTAAGAAAATCCAGAAACTGGAATCACCAAAGATGTTAGCTATTATAACTGGACTCCATGAGGTAAAGCCATTTAAATGAAATGGGAAGAAAAGTTTTTAACAGAGAAAAAGAATTCATAAAAAAGACAACAGAAGTGTTACGACTGGAAAATATATCTTAAATTTTAAAATGACTAGATGGGTTCAAAAGCATAGTGACTACAGAGGCAACAGTCAGTGAGGCTGATGATAGTTCAATAGAAATTATACAATGGAAAGAAAAAAAAAGAAGAAAGAACAGAGCCTCAAGGATTCGTGGTACTAAACAAAAGGTCTAACATTAGTATCACTTAAGTCCCAGAAAGAGAAGGGCAAAAGACTGGTGCAGAAAAATATCTTTCAAGAAATAATGCTTTTTAAAAAAATCCTTGTATTTGGTGAAAGACAGAAATATAAATTCAAGATGTTCAGCAAACCCTAACCAGGGTAAATTCAAAGAAAGCTACACCCAGATACATCAGAATTGTCTGCTAAAAACAAAAGATGTATAAAAAGCTTAAAAGCAAGTAGGAAAAATGGAATTGGACATACAGGGGAAAAACAATTAGAACAGAATGACTGCAGACTTCTCATCAGAAGCCATGAAAGCTAGAAGAGAGTCAAGCAACATCTTTAAAATACTGAGAGGAAAGAACTGTCAACCCAGAACTCTGTACTTGGGAAAATATCCTTCAGTAAACAAGGCAAAATAAAGGTATTCTCAGAACAGACTACCCACTCCAGTATTCTTGGGCTTCCCTTGTGACTCAGCTGGTAAAGAATCTGCCTGCAATGTGGGTTCAATCCCTGGGTTGGGAAGATCCCCTGAAGAAGGGAAAGGTTACCCACTCCAGTATTCTCACCCGGAGAATTCCATGCACTGTATAGTGACCCCATGGGGTCACAGAGTCGGACACGACTGAGCAACTTTCACTTTCAGAACTACATCAGCAGCAGTCATGCTCAAAAAAACGGAAAGGAAACAATTCAGACAAAAGGGAAATAACCCTAGCAGGAAATTTATATCTTGAGAAATAAAGAGCAAAAGAAAAAGCAGATACACGAGAAAATGTAAAAGACTGTTTTCCCCTTCTTGGATTCTTTAAAACATGTATGATTTTGAAAGCAAAATTTATACCTTTATCTGATGGGATATGCCATACACGTAGATGTGAGAGAGAGATATATATATATAGTATATATATACATATAGTGTGTGTGTGTATATATATATATACCCACTTCAGTATTCTTGCCTGGGACATCCTGTGGACAGAGGAGCCTGGCAGACCACCATCCGCAGGACTGCAAAGAGTTGGACATGACAATATATATATATATATATGACAATCATAACAAAGGGCAGTGGATGAGGATAAATGGACCTATGTGATTCCAAAATTTCTTAATTTTCCTAAAGTAATATAAATATTAACTCTGAATAGACTATAAAAAGCTACCTATGCATATTAGTTAGTAATCACTAACACACTAGCATAACCACTAGAAAATAATACAAACACCCAAAGGGACAATGGAAAAATTAAATGGAATGCTAAAAGATAGCTGGATACATTAACGTAAACAGCCTCAACAGACCAATATAAAGACAGAGATTATCAGACTGGATTTTATATATATATTTACATATGCATACATACATATGCTTAGGTCAGGAAGATCCCCTGGAAAAGGAAATAGCAACCCACCCCATTATTCTTGGCTGGAAAAGCCCATGGACAGAAGGAGCCTGGTGGGCTACAGTCCATGGGGTCACAAAATGTTGGACACAACTTAACAACTAAACAACACGACCACATACATAAAAACACACAATATTCTTTCCAGATCAAAGAAGATACATAAAGCAAACAATAAGCAAAACCACTGTGACTCCTAATGTCAAAGTAGACTTCAAAGTAAAAACAATTACCAAAGAAAAACAGGAAATTATATAATGATGAATGGGTCAGTTCACTGAAAAGACATAACAATTCTAATTGTGTATGTGTCTACCAATAAAGCTTCAAAATACAAGAAGCAAAACGGACAGAAAGGAAAGGAAACAAACAGATAAATCCAGAAATAAAGTTGGAAATTTCAACACTCCTCTTTAAGTAATCAACAGAACACGTGGATGGAGTATCATTAGGGATACAGAAGAGCTGAACAATTTTAAACAACCAACTTGACCATCTTGACTTTTCTGTAGAACACTCCAGTCAACAACAAAACGTACATCGTTTCAACTGCACAAGCAGCATTGACCACAACAGACCATATTAAGTCCAAAAAACAAGTCTTAACAAATTTATGAAAACTGGAATCGTACAAGGTACATTTTTTTAACATAGTGGGATTAAACTAGAAATAAATAAAAGAAAAAGATCTTGTAAATTCCCAAATATTTGGAAATTAAACAAAACACTTCTACATAAGCCAAAGAGAATGTCTCAAGGTAAAGCATAACTCAGTTTAACGACACTGAATAAAATCAAAATACTGCATATCACAATATGCGAGATGCAGCTAAAGCAGCACTCAGAAGAACGTGTATAGCGTTCAAATACTCTTATTGAAAGGAAGAAATATCTCAAATTAATGACCAAAGCTTTTCATCTTAAGAAAAGCAAATTAAAACCAAAGGAAGCAGGGAATTCCCTGGTAATCCAGAGATTAAGATTTGGGGTTTTCACTATTGTGGGCATAGGTTTAAAATATTCAAAAAAAAAGGGAGGGGGAACCAAAGAAAAACAAACATCAGGAATCAATGAAACCAAACACATATTCTTTGAAAAGATTGAAAACATTAATAAATGTCCAGCCAGACGAAGCAAGAAAAAAGAAGGGAAAAAAACATCAACTACCAATATCAAAAACTGAAGAAGAAATATTAAAAATCCCACAGACTTTAAAGGGATAAGGAAATATTATGAACAACTTTATGGCCATAAATTTGAAAACTTAGATGAAATGGACACATTTTTGTTAAGGTACAATCTGCCAAAACTCATTTAAGAAATAGAGAAAATGAATATCCCTGCACCTGTTAAAGAAATTGAGTTCACAGCTGCAAGCCTTCCACAAAGAAATTACAAGCCCAGATGGCATCACTGATGAATCTGTCAAACATTTGTGAAAAAAGTAATACCACTTCCACATAAATTATTCCAGAAAACATAAGAAAAAGGAGCAATTTCTAACTCACTTTATAAGCTTAGCATTATACCACGATAAGGAAACCAAAGATATTACAAGAAAATTACAGAGCAATCTCTCTCATCAACACATAAGCAAAAATCCTCAACAAAATATTATCAAAATAAATCCAGCAATATATTAAAAAGTGTTCAGTTCAGTCACCCAGTCATGTCTGACTCTCTGCGACCCCATGAATCGCAGCACGCCAGGCCTCCCTGTCCATCACCAACTCCCGGAGTTCACTCAAACTCATGACCATCGAGTCGGTGATGCCATCCAGCCATCTCATCCTCGGTCGTCCTCTTCTCCTCCTGCCCCCAATCCCTCCCAGCATCAGAGTCTTTTCCAATGAGTCAACTCTTCGCATGAGGTGGCCAAAGTACTGGAGTTTCAGCTTTAGCATCAGTGCTTCCAATGAACATCCAGGACTGATCTCCTTTAGAATGGACTGGTTGGATCTCCTTGCAGTCCATGGGACTCTCAAGAGTCTTCTCAACACCACAGTTCAAAAGCATCAATTCTTCAGCACTCAGCTTTCTTCACAGTCCAACTCTCACATCCATACATGACCACTGGAAAAACCAAAGCCTTTACCAGATGGACCTTTGTTGGCAAAGTAATGTCTCTGCTTTTTAATATGCTATCTAGGTTGGTCATAACTTTCCTTCCAAGAGTATGCATCTTTTAATTTCATGGCTGCAATCACCAACTGCAGTGATCCTGGAGCCCAGAAAAATAAATTCTGACACTGTTTCCACTGTTTCCTCATCTATTTCCCATGAAGTGATGGGACCAGATGCCATGATCTTAGTTTTCTGAATGTTGAGCTTTAAACCAACTTTTTACTCTCCTCTTTCATTTTCATCAAGAGGCTTTTTAGTTCCTCTTCACTTTCTGCCATGAGGGTGGTGTCATCTGCATATCTGAGGTTACTGATATTTCTCCCGGCAATCTTGATTCCAGTTGTGCTTCTTCCAGTCCAGCGTTTCTCATGATGTACTCTGCATAGAAGTTAATAAGCAGGGTGACAATATATAGCCTTGATGTATGCCTTTTCCTATTTGGAACCAGTCTGTTGTTCCATGTCCAGTTCTAACTGTTGCTTCCTGACCTCCATACAGATTTCTCAAGAGGCAGGTCAGGTGGTCTGGTATTCCCATCTCTTTCAGAATTTTCCAGTTTATTGTGATCCACACAGTCAAAGGCTTTGGCATAGTCAATAGAGCAGAAATAGATGTTTTTCTGGAACTCTCTTGCTTTTTCCATGATCCAGCGGATGTTGGCAATTTGATCTCTGGTTCCTCTGCCTTTTCTAAAACCAGCTTGAACATCTTGAAGTTCACGGCTCACGTATTGCTGAAGCCTGGCTTGGAGAATTTTGAGCATTACTTTACTAGCGTGTGAGATGAGTGCAATTATGCGGTAGTTTGAGCATTTTTTGGCATTGCTTTTCTTTATAAAAAGTGTAATACGTTGCAAACCAAGGAGTTTACCCCAGGAATGCAAGGTTGATTAAACATTTGAAAATCAATCAATTTAATTCAGCAATATTAACACTCAAAAGAAGAAAAATCAAATGACTATCTCAATAGAAGTAGAAAAAAAATCATGTGACAAAATTCAATACCATATATGACTGTAAATGGAAAAACTGTCGGTTTCTCTCCTCCTGCCCCACTGTGTATTGTTCCCCCTAAGTTTCCTTCTCCACTCACACCGCCTTCTCTTTGGTCACCAAACGTATCGTGGTTTCCCCCGTTACCAAGGAATTCGGCTGAAGCTCCAACACTTTTGCCACCTGATGCAAACAGCCGACTCGATGGAAAAGACCCTGACACTGGGAAAGACTGAAGGCAGAAGGAGAAGAAGGCAACAGAGGATGAGATGATGGGATGGCATCACCGAAGCAATGGACATGAACTTGGGCAAACTCCAGGAGATGGTGAGGGACAGGGAAGCCTGGGGTGCTGCAGTCCACGGGGTTGCGAAGAGTCAGACATGACTTAGCGACTGAACAAAGACAACAACTAAGGAACTCGCAGACACCAGAAGGGGTCCAAGAATTCAGCTCAGTTCTGGAGTTGAGCAGGAGACAGCATCAGGTTCCACAGGTTAAGAGTTCAGTCCTATAAAGCTCCCCCTCAACTCTGACACCAACCACAATCCCATTTAACACCTATGCTTCTGACCAACTAGCCATAGGCCAGAGGATCCAAACACCTGCTCCTTGTATTGGGTCAGCTTGCTACAGAGGCTCACAGAACTCAAACATTTTGTTTACTAGATCATTGGTTTATTATAAAAGTATATAATTCAGGAACAGCCAGATGGAAGAGCTACATAGGATAACGTATGGGTGATGGGGTTCATAATTTCCCCTGCCCTGCCCAGGCACATCATTCTCCCAGCACCTCCTAGTGTTCATTAACCAAGAAGCTCTCTAAACCCCAAACTTTGGGGATTTATGGAGGGTTGACCATGTAGACATCATAGATCATTATCTCTATTTTCAGCCATTCTCCCTTCTCAAGAGAATGGAGGACAGGGCTGAAGAGTCCAAGCTACAAACCATGACTTGGTCTTTCTGGTAACTAGCCCTTATCCAGGAGCCAGCCAGGAGCCCACCGTGAGTCATCTCATTGAACAAAAGCACAATATGATCACCAGGGAAATTACAAGGGTTTCAGGAGCTCTGCGTTAGGAACAAAGGTTAAAAAACATTAGAACACAAGATGCTTCTAGTATTCTTATCACTTAGGAAATTATAAGGATTTTAAGAACTCTATGCCAGGAACCGGGGCAGATCAATATACATTTTCCGTTATCACATAATGATCAACTCTCAAAATTAGGAACAGCAGAGAACTTCTTTAACCTAATAAAGGGCATTTATTAAAAAAAAAAAAAGCCTGTAGCTAACATGATACTTCATGTCTAAAGATGTTTAAAGACTGAATGTTTTCCACCTAAGATTGGAAACAACGCAAGGATATCCACTCTTCCCTTATTCAGCATCAGGTTGAAGGTCCTAGCTAGTGCACCAGAGCAAGAAGAAAAACAGGGGATATAAGGGGAAAGGAAGAAGTAAAACAGGTATGACTGTAGCTACTGAAACTGAGTTTAGCAACACTGCAGAAAACTAGGTCAACATACAAAAATCAATTGTTATTTATACATAATGAAAAAGAACAACTGGAAACTGAAATTAAAAGAAACACTATCAATTATAATAGCATCAAAGAATACAAACTACTTGGGTACAAATCTAACAAAATATGTTCATGATCTGTATCTGAAAAGAAATCAATGAAAACCTAAAGAAATGAAGAAATATATCTGTTGAAGGACTGGAAAACTCAATATTATCTAGATGTCAATACTACCCAAAATGATCTCTTGAATCAACACAATCTCAATCAAAATTCCAGCTCTTTTTCAAGAAATTGACAAACTGACTCTAAAATTTATATGGAAAAAGCAAATGAACTAGAATAAACAAATGAATTTTCAAAAATAAAAACAGCTAAAGAAATCTATCTAATTTTAAGACTTACTATAAAGATTCAATAGCCGAAAAAGGCATCCCCAGAAGGACAGACACATGGATCAATGGAACAGAATAGAATCAAGAAACAGATATAGAGATGACCAGCTAATTTTCAACAGAGCAAAGTGTCAATGAAAACAGGATAGCCTCTTCAACAAATGCTCACTCCATAATGAAAAGGGGATCGATTTACCAATAGGATATAATACAAAATTTCATGCACCTAATAACAGAGGCTCAAAATACATAAAACAAAAATAGATATGACTGCAGAGAAATAGATAATTACAAAGTTATAATTGAAGATTTCAATACGCCTTCTCCATAACTGACAGAAACAGACAGAAAATCAGAGAAGTTTTAGAAATTTTGAAAACTATCAACCAACTTGACCTAATTGAAATTTACAGAACACTCCCCCATCAATAGCACAATGCACACTCTTTTCACATGCACAAGGAATATTTACCAAGTGAACAACACTCTAGACAATAAGTTTAAGTGCTATTCATACAGCCTTATACATATTAAATAAGTTGAACTTCTAGCTATAACTATTAAGTGAACTGAGTTTATATTAAATAAATTACATTCAAACTTAAAGAATTAACTCCAAGTCTTGAGGGCTTCACTGGTGAATCCTACCAAACATGTAATGAAGAAACAATGTCAGTTCTACACAAACTTTCCTGGCATATTGAACAGGAAGGTCCCAGCTCATTCTATGAGGCCAGCATTACCCTGACTCTGAAACCAGACAAAGTTACTACAAGAACAAAACAATACCCTTCCTGAACATATACACAAAAATTCTTTAAAAATTTTGATAAATCAAATCCAAAGAATGTATAAAAAGAAAAATATATCATTTCTGATGAGATTTGTCCCAGGAATGTAAGGCTGGTTTAATATTCAAAAATTAAGCAATATAATTCATATTAAGCTTAAAATGAAAAATTATCATCTCAACAGATGCAGATTCCAATCTCAACTCAATTCCAATTAAAAACTCTCAGAAAACTAAGAATAGAAGGGAACTTCCTCAATGTGATAAAAGGGATTTACAAGAAACTTACACATACTATCATATTTAATGGTTAAAGACTGAATATTTTCCCCTTAAATCAGGAACAAGACACAGTCAACTAATCCTTATCACCTGTATATATCACTGTAATAGAGGTTCTAGCCAGGGAAATAAGGCAAGGAAAAGAAATGCAAGGCATCCAGATTGCAGAGAAAGGGCTTAAAGTAGATACTTTAAGATTTATTTGCAGACAACATAATCAAGTATGTAGACAATCATAAGGAATCTACAAAAACTACTACTACTACAAACAAGTAATTTTAGGAAGATTTGAGGATACAAAATCAAAATACAAAAATGGAGGGGGTTTGTAAAATGAATTGGGAGATTAGGACTGACACATATACACTTTGAGGAGAAGGAAATGGCAACCCACTCCAGTACCTCCTGCCTGGAAAATCCCACGGACAGAGAAGCCTGGTGGGCTACAGTCCATGGGGTCGTGAAGAGTCAGACACAACTGAGCGACTTCCTTTCATTCTTCACTTTCATGCCTTGGAGAAGGAAATGGCAACCCACTCCAGTGTTCCTGCCTGGAGAATCCCAGGGACAGGGGAGCCTTGTGGGCTGCCTTCCATGGAGTCGCACAGAGTTGGACACAACTGAAGTGACTTAGCAGCAGCAGCAGCAGCATATACACTTTGATACTGTGTATAAAATAGACAACTAATGAGAACCTACTATATAACACAGGGAACTCTACTCAATGCTCTGTGGCTATCTAAATGGAAGGAAATCAGAAAAAGAGGGGATATATGTATTCACATAGGTGATTCATTTTACTGTACAGCAGAAACTAAATGCAGAAGTAAATCAAAACGGACTCAACTTAAATGCAAAGTGTAAACCTACAAAAATTCTAAAAAAAAGAATTAAAGAAAATCTTTCATTTAGGCAAAGGTTTCTTAGATACTAACACACACACACACAAAATCCATAAAAGGAAAAACTTGAGAAGCTGTAATTCATTAAATTTAAAACTTCCATCCATTGAAAACTGTTAAGAGAATGAAAAGATAAGCCCCAACATGCAAGAAAATATTTGCAAATGACATATCTTATAAGGAAATAGTATGTATAATATGTAAAGAACTTATAAAAATCAATAATAAGAAAAAAACAGTTTTTAAAATGTGCAAAAGATCTGAACAGACACCTCACCAAATGAAACTAAAGATGGCAAGTAAACACATGACAAGATATTCAACATCATTAGTCACTGAAAGTTAAAGGAAAGTCGCTCAATCGTGTCTGACTCTTTGCAACCCTATGGACTATATAGTTCATGGAATTCTCCAGGGCAGAATACTGGGTGGGTAGCCTTTCCCTTCTCCATGGGATCTTCCCAACCCAAGTATCAAACCCAGGTCTCCCGCACTGCAGGCAGATTCTGAGCATGGAAGAAATGATGCCTTCAAACCATGGTGCTGGAAAGACTCTTTATGAGAGTCCCTTGGACAGCAAGGAGATGAAATCAAGTCAATTCGAAATCAACCCTGAATATTCACTGGAAGGACTGATGCTGAAGCTTAAGCTCCAATACTTTGGCCACCTGATTCAAAGAGCCCGACTCACCGGAAAAGACTCTGATGCTGAGAAAGATTGGAGGTAGGGGTAGAAAGGGACGGCAGAGGATGAGATGGTTGGAAGACATCACCAACTCAATGGACATGAATTTGAGCAGACCCCAGGAAATGGTGAAAGACAGGGAGGCCTGGCATGCTGCAGTCCATGGAGTTGCAAAGAGTTGGACGCAACTGAACAACAACCACAAGAACTGTTGAGAGTGACTAATATTTTTAGGATCTTGACTGTGATGATAGTGTAAGAGGGGCATACATACATCAAAACTTTTTAATTTGTAGTTTACTGCGTGTCAATTATACCTTAAGCTCTTTAAAATAATGTTTAGAAAAAAATTTCAACTCTATTTATTTTCAAAGTGCTACAAAAGAAAAACAGTGCTATAAGAGTATATAATGAGGAGTCACGTAGTTTGAAGAGTTAGAAAAGCTTCCTTCAGACACTAGTATATGCTAAAATTTGAAGGATGCTTAGTAATCAGTCAAGCAAAGACCACACGGGAAAGAGGGCTCAGAGAGATGTAACAGGATGTGTGAAATGCCCTGAGTCCAAAAGCAATGTGGCACTTTGAAGGCACTTTAAAAGGCAGGAAAGCTGGAAGAATGAGTCAGTCATCTGCCAAAGGAACCAAATTATGGAGACACATGGTCTTGAAAACCATGCTACTCCAAGTAACTTATCAGTTGGGGATCTCAGAAACACTCAATTTAAATTATTATAAAATTCCATTGTGTGATTTTCATAGTTTAATAACATGAAAAGAACCCATGCATATAAATTACATATTAGAATCTTAGCTTGAAATAAAGACTCAGGGACAGGGAGCATTCAATTTAAACATCATAGTTATTGATAGCTTCCCTATTATTATTAAAAGGGTTCCAAATAATGTTATGTGTATATACACATATATATCAGGGAGTTTTAGCAGTAACTTAGGAAAAATATTTACACATTTAACCCTACTGCTTTCTATTTACAATAGTAACCTCACTCCTGGTAGTCTATCTTTATTTTGCTGTTAAAATAGAAATAGATTACTTCTATTATAAATGTGTGAAATTCATCATCCATATTTGACTGATCAAAGAGGTTTAAAAAATCTGCATACATTAAACATACAGCAAGATTTAACAGATAATTAGAGGAATATTCAATAAATGTACTTTAATAATAAATTTAAATTTATAAAATATTTAGAATATAATGAGGTATTTTCCTATCTCAGAACATTAATCTCAGCTATTTTCTTTACCTAAGAGAAATTAGAAGTCTTATGTTCCTAAGTCATATAAGCAAATATATGTCCAAGTATGAACTCAAATTATAAATTTATATAAACATAAATCTCAACTACTCTACAAAAATACTTCTAAAGACCTAACTTATAACAGAGTATTACTCATTCAAATAGAGTTTGTAGCAAAATGCTTTCTAGCCCAATGTTATACAATGCTGCCCAAGTAAATGTAATTCAAATTTGCATATATTTCATATATATCCTTGATTACTGTATTTCAAATTGGCACGGTCCTTTCTGATTCTCAGTCCTAAGTCTGTCAGTCTAGCTTCAGCTAAAGATCGGTGTTCATTCTGTTTTACCTAGCTAAGGAATGGCCTATAATCTGAGAGTTTTATTCTTTTCAAATGGAAACAGAAGGCTGAAATCAATCCTAAGAGAACTGAAGCACCACTTTTGATAACATATTTGCTGCTGCATTTCTCCCCCAACCATCAATCTTCCCTTCTAAAGTAGCATTTGAAGAATACTCATTCCCTAGTGAAATCCCTACACTAGAAAAAAAGAGCCAAGTTACCATGGAACCAGCCAATTAATTTTGACACCTGCTTACCAAGATTGATCATTTTTGATGTCTATGTGTTAAGGTTGCGATCCTTCAATTTAGTAAAAGATTTTCAAGATATTTAATGAAGTGAGAATTTCCAGTTTAAAGTCTTTCCCACTGTGTTATTACTTCAAATACTGGATAAAACAAGCCAACATTCTGAAAGAAACCTTTCTTAGCTTAGCAGGTACTTTACCCGGCAGAAATCTTTTCTTCTAAATTGATTCATCCCTTTAACATTAAATACTTCTTTACCCTAAGAGTATATATTAACAAAACACAAAGAGTTGTACCAGTTATATTTACTCTAATTAATAGCTGGTACTCCACAGAGAATGAAAAAGTACTTACTAATAGAGTACAATGAATCATAGGAAATAGCTTCCAAGGAAATGAATATTCAGTGATTAGCCCAGGGTTTATTGTTATTTAACTACATCTATATTTTTAAAAACTATTCCTCTTTTACTCACTAATGTATTGTTTATGAACAGCAACCATCTCTCTATATTATTTAAGCTGGTTTTAACTTGACCTGTGACCTTTCCTACTAACTGGGACCACATCTGCTAGTGAGGTTACAGGCTGCTGATCTAGCTGATTAACAATTCCACTTCTATACAATGTAGACAGAGGCTTCTCAGGACTGCAGCAATTTTGTCCTCTTTAGACAAACAGAGCAATTCCAACCAAAGCCCAATGTCCCTAAATCACATATGAATCAGGCAATCTTTCTCTTTATGTAAAAACGGATATAAAAAATGTATGTGGCTTTTTTTATTACTGACTACCAGTTTCTATGTTCAAAATCCTCTCTTGCCAGGTAAAAAGGCTGGGCTGGCTGTTTCGATCAAAGCAAAAGTTTAAGAGCACTTAAGTAAAAAGACTACTAACAAGCCCAGTTCAAAACAGTATCTTTGTGGGCCTTGAAACATTTTTTAAAACTTTTAATTAGTAACTCTACTAAATTTTTTAAAGTATTTTAAAAAACAAGAGTATTACACTAATTTGTGAAATTCTGAAGCTAGGAAACATTTCAACTTACTTCTACAAAAGAATTTCATAAAACTTCATTCTGAGATTTCACTTCCAAAATCTTGCTGTAACTTAAACAGTAAGATCTACTTAAATTTAAAAGTCCCCTTTTAAAAAATACATTTTTACAATAAGGTTTCAGGGACTTGTATTAACCGGCAAGTTTAAAAAAAAAAAAGGAAAATACACCGTTTAAAACTCCCAGGAAATTTTCTTTTGATAACTGTGAACCATCGGCTTCCCTGGTGGCTCAGTGGTAAAGAATACATCTGCCAATGCAGGAGGCACAGGTTTGATCCTGGGGTGGGGAGGATCCCCTGGAGAAGGAAATGGCAACCCACTCTAGTATTCCTGCCTGGGAAATCTCATGGAAAAAGGAGCCTGGTGGGATATACAGTTCATGGGTTTGCAGAGTCTGGTCATGACTTGGCAACTAAACAACAAAGGTGAAGCATATTCTCATCTTTGCTTTAGAACCCAAGATACACTCCACTTAGATTTGGCTATCACTGTGACAATAAGTAACCCACAGAATGCAATTTCTGAGCCACTAACCCAGTCAGCAAACTTGATCTGAACTATCTGGATGACACAGAAGTTGACTTACTTAAGGTCTGTTCTGCACAAGTTATCAGATGGATACCCTATTGGTCTCAAGTATTTTATTTGCTGCTGCCTCACACTCATCCATTTCTTTTCGAATCAGGCAGCGACGCAATACACATGACCCAATAGGGGACAAGCATTTTTACTGCTGTAAAGCAAGCTCCTTTAGGGCCTTAAGCTTCCGAAAACCCGAAGTGATGCTTCCACACAATAGCTGATAGTTAAATAACCAGTTAGGAATATCTATTATCGCCACCACACTGTAAAGTCCAGGTATTTCATTCCTTTATCTAACTCAAAGTCACTCTGTATTTCTCAATCCAAGATTCTTTTCGCACAATTCAGCACAGTAATACTGGCTAAAAGTAAACGTTCTGGAGTTAGGCTGGCTGATTTGTATCACAATTCTGCCATCAGTACTGTGTAATCTTGGGCGAATTACTTAAATTCATTACCACGATTTCTCTCTGTAAAACCAGTATAGGAATCCTAGTAACTCAGAGTTACTAGGAACTCTTTGAGGAACAAATGAGATAACCCACGTAAGGCACTCAGAACAGTGTCTGGCACATAGTAAGGTCATCATAAATTCGACTTATGATCACTGTTACTAAACACACTAACAAGTTAGCAGGGGTTACCTCTAGAGAAGGGAGTAGGCTGGGGAAGAGGGAGATGCCGGCAGACCAGAACTTTTAACCTTTACACTTCTGCACTGTTTGAACGCTTCACAATGCGGAAGTATTTCATGACTTACGTGCATCATTTTTTATCAAAAAATAGTATCCGCTAACAAAATGGTTTGGCACCGTAACTAAGTGAGAAATTTTTGACGATCAGGGAAAAAGACGGGCAGCGGACAGGTGGACCACCCGGAGTGGCTTCGCGTCCACGGCGGTCGGTGCCGGGCTCCGGGCGCAGGGTCGGGATCTCCGTGGCGCGGGGCCCGGAGGAAGGCAGCGCTGGGGGCCGCTCCCAGCCCGGGGACCACGGACCAAGAAGGGACGGGGGTGGGAGGAGGCCGCGACGCTGGGGGCAAGGCTGAGGTTCGGGGTCCGGCGAAGGCACTTACTTGAACCTGCCCTGGCAGTGCTGGCACTGGTCGCCCACCCAGCCCGGGTCGCAGAGGCAGGTGGAATTGACACAGCGGCCCGAGAAGCAGGAGCCGGTCCTTTCGCAGGGCTTGGACTGGGACACCTGCGCGTAGAGCGCCAGGTAGATGAGGCCGTAGCACAGAAGCCAGCTGTTCCCGTCCAGCAGCCAGGAGGAGGCGCCCCCGCCGCCGCCGCCGCCGCCGCCGCCGCCTGCCGGCCGAGCCCTCCACGGCCCCGGGGCCGCCGGCTGCGGGGGCCAGTGCGGGCCTGGCCCCCGGCTCCATCCTCCCCAGCGCCCCGGGCCGGCGGGGCTGCGCTCGCGGGCTCCGACAGGGATGCTCCAGAGGGGAAACTCGGCCGGAGAGGAAAACCCCGCGCCGCCGCCGCCGCTCCTCCTCCTTCTCACCGGCGCCTGCCCCAGTCCCGCTCCCCGGTCCGGACCGGCAGATCCCAGCCGCGCTCGCCTCCGCTCGGCTCCCTGCAGTGGCGCTCGGGCATCGCCTCTCCGTCCGCTGACCTTGTCCGCTGCAGGCCGAGCCCACCGCCGCGGCGCCCCGGACCGGGCCGGAGGCGGGGACCTGCGGGAGGGGGAGGGGACCCCGCGCGCGGCCCCGCCTCGCCCGCCACTCGGGCCAACAGCCTAGGCGCCCCGCCGCGCGCGCCCGGGGGGCGGGGGGCCCCGGGAGCCCCCCGAGGTGGACGCGCCCACCGCGGGAGGGGCTACTCGGGAAGCGGGGCTTCAGCCTCGTCCCGCCCGGCCGGCCTTCGGCGGCCCCCCAGCAGCCATCTGCTCTCCGGTGCCGCTTTAGCCAGACGCCAGGGCTGCCTCTAGGGCCCGCAGGGTGCGGGGGCCACCTCCCGCTCGCGCGCGGGCCTCCGCTCCTCCCCGCCGGGCCCTGCGCGTGGTCTCGCCCCGCCCCTACAGGGACCCGGGACTGCCCCCGCGCGCGCGCGCGCGCCCACCCCGCCCGGCCCGCCGCGGGAGGGGAGACCGGCCCCCAGGTGTGGCCCCCAGCGCCCGCGGTGCCTTTCCCCTCGGGGCCCCGGGGATTCTGGCCCCCGCGCTCCGGATCTCCCCCCGCACCACCCCCGCGACACCCTGCCGCAAACGGAAGATCAGAGCGGGACCGGCTTCGCAGCTTCAGCAGAAAAGAAACCCTTCCCGGCCACTGTCTACAGCGGTAAAAGTGCAGCGTTTCTCCCCCAGCGCTCCCCCGCCCCTTCCTCCATCCCATCCTCCAGCCTATTTCTTCTTTTTTTTCTTAAAAGAGAAAAACTCCAACAACACACAAAGAGCTGAGCATGTGCAGCAGGCAAAAGTCTTAAAGGCACCGCAGTCCGACCACGTTGAGGGGTCCGCAGGAACTGGGAGGGGCGGCGGCGAGGGACGGCGAGGGTCGCGGAGCCGGATCCGCCGAGGGACCTCTCGGGGCTGTGGGGGGTGGTCATTTCTTCCACAGAAATAATGACTCCCCGCCCCCAACAAAGAGCGCCGAGGTTCTGACCCCCACCCCCACCCCGGCGCGCCGCACCCCTCCTACGCTGCCTCGGAACCCCAGGTATCTCCTTTTCTGCTTGTCAGTGTTTCCTTCTCCATCTGGGACAATATTCTGCCATGAAAAATATTGCAACATCGGAGCTTTTTTTTTTTCCAGAAGGGCAGAAATGATGCCCAGGAAAGAGCCTTTTTTTTTTTTAACTTCCTCGGTGGCAGGCTTTCCTCCTTTAGATGACTTTCCAAGATTTGATGGCATATTGTGAAATTTTTGCTTTGTACCTTCCTACCTTCTCTGAACAGGCTATTTGAACCCTTGAGAAAGATGAAATTCAGCCATGGACACTCGAGTTACAGCAATGTTATTGGATCCCCACCAAAGAGCAGGCAGTATGGAAAAGAATTTGAAATCTACCAAAGGCATTTCTGACAGCAAAAGCAGAAAAAGTTTTTATTGTAACCACATAGTCATAATATTATTGTTAAGACTGAACTCGTGTTTATTTGGGGCATAATGTACCCACGTCATCTGTTTTAATCTCTGTTACCCCCACTTTGTAGATGAAATCCTCCATTAACCCCATTTTGCAGATGAGAATAGAAAGATTCAAAAAGTCCAAAGATTTGTCAATGACATATTAGAAGTAAGCAATGAACCGCACTTTAAACACAAGTCTTCTGACTTCTGTGCTTTTTCAACTATTTACCAGGCTGTTTCTATTAGCAGATGCTTTGTTCTAGTTTGGTGCATAAAATGTAAGTGTTGGCTTGGTTTGCAAATACCTCAGCAATGACTTAAGGAAGGGAAAAAAGGTCAAGAAAGAGGTGACTTCTTTGGAAATTTTTAAAAAAAGGAAAATGAAAACCATGATTTTCGTTTATATAACAAATCACAATTCCCCCAAAGTAGCAGAACCAGAAATGTCCTCCTCAAACCTAAAAATTAGGATAGCTCCTTCAACTCACAACTTTTCCATATTCAGTTTGTTCCTTAGAGATGAGTTGAAATGAGGAGAGGAGAACATTTGGGAAAAAAATTTAAAAGGAGGATATTGTTCTAGATCACACATTTTAATTTCCATGAAGGCAAAATCAGAAGTCTCTAGTATTAGCCATGCATGAACAATCCCTTGTGGCTTTGTCCGTTCCCCTATGCCAGCCAAAGTTTAAAGTCAACCACATCCTTCTCATGTCTAATGTAGAGGTGCTTTCAGACACGTGGAAAGTGGCCAAGCTCTTAAAACCATCACTGAGCGCAAAGGTAGCTCAAAGGGTACACAGGAGCCACTTTAACAAGAGAGATCACTGCTCAGCCACTTACTGACTGTAGGCTATATTTAAGCAAAGGGTTTGTCCATTAAAAATATACATCTTTTAATCTTCTAACCACTATAATCAGCTCAGTACTTTACATTACACTGAAGAACATGCAGCCCTACAGGCCTCCTCTCAACATTGCCTTTAGAATCAAGCTGAATATATTAAATTTATATAAAATTGTTCTCAGAAGGATCACACAGGATTTTCACTTGCCCTATATCCTATTTTTCTTTCAAACTCTTTCAGTCAGCATTTACTGAGGAACTATTGTGAATTTAAGCAAGAGAAAACAAAGATGAATAAAACATGATTTCTACCCCTGGATAAGCTTATCTTTTATTAGGCTCACTAGACTGGGAGTTGCTTATACAGTTGAATGTCACATATTTTACAAATGTAGACACAGAAAACTTAAATGATTTACAGTGGTCTCACAGAATAGTCAGTGATAAAACTTGCCCAGAATCTTGACAAATATTTCAGTATCTTCTTTGATCAAGAAATTTTAAAACTCCAACATGATGCTATCTCTTTTTTCCAAAGAAGGAGAGTCAGCATCCTAGCTGTGCTATATGACACTACAATAATTCATAGTATTGGTAATAGCAGTCATAAATCCAGCAGAAAGGTGCAAATTTACTCCAAAGAGATAGTGGGGGAAAAGTCACTTTTACTGAAGTAGAATGAAGCTGTTAAGATGTTGAAAGTATCTATTAAATTCGCTCCAAGGGGAGAGATAAGAAAGTATATTTGCTCAACAATTAGCCTTATATCAGGACATTTAAATATTAGGGGAGAGTGTTCCATTTCCATTAGTACCACCTAACAATGGGTCTGTAGTATAAAAGGCAAAATTCTGAGACTTCATGTTGCCAAATTGAAGGAAATGCAAACGATTTTGCTTTTAAAGAACAAGAGAAATTATAGATCCATCGCTCTGTTGATTGCTCTTCAAAATAAAGTAAAAGATCCTATTTGAACTTATGAACCAATGCAGCCCCTTCTCAGTTGCTTGATTGAAGAATCATCTCTGCTCTGGTTATTGTTCATCATTTGGCTCATGGGAGGCTTCTGAAAGCAGCCAAGGTAATGAGAGCAGTAGCTAGTGTGGCCCCACGAGCCAGAAATGCATTAATTCAAAGGGACCCTTAGTGCAAATAGGGAAGTATTTTAAGACACTGATAGAGTATGAATGGCCTGTGAGTTTTGAGCGTATGGGGAAAAAAAATCACCTTTAAGTACTGTTCCAAATAGGAAAAGGAGTATGTCAAGGCTGTATATTGTCACCTTGCTTATTTAACTTATATGCAGAGTACATCATGAGAAACGCTGGACTGGAAGAAACACAAGCTGGAATCAAGATTGCTGGGAGAAATATCAATAACCTCAGATATGCAGATGACACCACCCTTATGGCAGAAAGTGAAGAGGAACTAAAAACCTCTTGAAAGTGAGAGGACAGCGAAAAAGCTGGCTTAAAGCTCAACATTCAGAAAACGAAGATCATGGCATCTCGTCCCATCACTTCATGGGAAATAGATGGGGAAACAGTGGAAACAGTGTCAGACCTTATTTTTGGGGCTCCAAAATCATTGCAGATGGTGACTGCAACCATGAAATTAGAAGATGCTTACTTGTTGGAAGAAAAGTTATGACCAACCTAGATAGTATATTCGAAAGCAGAGACATTACTTTGCTGACTAAGGTCCGTCTAATCAAGGCTATGGTTTTTCCTGTGGTCATGTATGGATGTGAGAGTTGGACTGTGAAGAATGCTGAGCGCCGAAGAATTGATGCTTTTGAGCTGTGGTGTTGGAGAAGACTCTTGAGAGCCCCTTGGACTGCAAGGAGATACAACCAGTCCATTCTGAAGGAGATCAGCCCTGGGATTTCTTTGGAAGGAATGATGCTAAAGCTGAAACTCCAGTACTTTGGCCACCTCATGCGAAGAGTTGACTCATTGGAAAAGACCCTGATGCTGGGAAGGATTGGGGGCAGGAGGAGAAGGGGATGACCGAGGATGAGATGGCTGGATGGCATCACTGACTCGATGAACGTGAGTCTGAGTGAACTCCGGGAGATGGTGATGAACGGGGAGGCCTGGCGCACTGCGATTCATGGGGTCGCAAAGAGTCGGACACGACTGAGTGACTGAACTGAACTGAACTGAAAGTATATTGATCATATTAAAAATATTGATATGGCTCTGACCTAAAACCCTACCTGCCCTCCACAACCAAAATCAAACATGCTGCTTTCTCTTGGATTCATTCTTTTCTTCTAGCACTTTCTCCTGCTGTCACACTTGCAAACACACACATACAGACTGATCCTGCCAATTTTTCAACTTAACACATTTCAAACATATTGTTATAAGTAATCCAAGGAAATAGTCCAACAATTCTAAATATACTCTGCTGGACTAATACATTTTTGTTTAAAACTGGGAAATAAAATGAGCATGTTTAAACTTTTTATCCTATTCTGACTTGTTACCCAAAAAGTTGATTGCCAGCACTCAATTGCAAAAATGTGTCTTTTGTGAAACAATTCAATAAAAATATGGGCTAGGACATCTAGTTAAACATAGTGGACTAAGTATATGCATTTACTCCTGCTCTGAACTTTACCAACATGGGAGGAAAAAGAATTTTTTTTTTAATTTTTAAAGGTATAAACTCACAGTCACAAAATGAAAATAGAACCAAGTAGTAGATGACAGGTGTCCATGCATTTGAAAGAGTCAGTTCACTGGAAGGAGGAAAGTACAGTATTTTTCCACTGGAATGGAGAAATACATTCCTGCAAAGATAAATTATAATAAGCCTATTTCTCTTGAATACCCCCAGGAAAGTCTCAGGATTCAGAGGCAAGAGTTATCATGGAAAGTAAAGATGGGGCTTTAGGATGAAAATGTGGTAAATGGTTAAGGTAACATAAGGACCCACAGTATCCTTCCTCACCCCAAGCAGCTAAAAACTAACCCAGGCCCAACTGACAGGAGGTTAAAGCTCTAAGAAATTAAAGAGGTTTCAGATTTGGTGCACCAGAGATGATGGAAGGAGGCAGTGAGGAGGTACATAGTTGAAAATGGAGAGATTAAGTGGAAATCTATATACTGAATGATATCATTTCCTTGCCTCCTTTGCCTATCTGTTTCCAGAACACCTATAGCCAACTGAATAACCTCCAGGCAGAAACCTGAAGGACACTTATCTGCAAAAATTGAATGGTCCAAGAGAAAAGATAACATTTGGGGTCTCCCAACCAGATGGCAAACCTACAATGAATGAAGCCCAATAGATAACCCTACAATGAAGCCTGCTAGTCAGGAAGCCCAATTCAATCCTTTTTCTTATGACTCTTTCTTAAATATAGACAGCAAAAGTTCATCTGACATAAAATACAGAAACCAAAACAGAGAAAAAGAAATTAGAGAAAACACAGTCAAAGAAAATTTTGCAACCATGAAATAAGTACTGGATAGTCTAAAAACATAAAAGGACACTCAGAGAATATAAAAAAAAAAAAAAAGGATAGCCAAATTAAAATGCAATAGAAAGCTGCATTTTAAATAAATGTAGATAAATATAGGAAATCATCTACAAATTAGAATAAAAGACAAGGCATCTCCTCTTATGGGTAAAGGGAAAACTATGAAAATTAGAAGCTTCATTAATGATGATGTATGATTATAAATTAAGCATTTATCATATGAGTACATTTATTAATGTAATGGTTCATTAATGGACAACTCCAATGTAGGAGCAGAAAAAAAAAATCTAGATTAATTTATTCAATATATGAAAATTTCCCAGAACTAGACTGAGCCTCCAGATTCCTAAAACACTGAGACTAACAGACTCACATAATAGCGGGGAGAGGAGAAGAGAGAGAGGAAGGAGACAGGCAAATGGCAATGGTGTCAGCAAGTATGAGGGTAAAGACATTTTCAGACACACAAGCCTCCATAAACTGTATCTCCTAAGGGACCCTTCTTTAGAAACTCCTGAAGAATGAAACAAAGAGACAAGGGGCTGAACGTAAGAGAAATGTGAAAGGATATCCTAGGACGGTGCACAGCAGCGCCCCAGCAGAGGCTGGGGAGGGAGGTGTCTAGGAAAGTAACGGGTATGAGTGCTTGAAACTGTTGGAGCTTTGGGGAAAAAAAATATTAACAACATGTGACAGATCTTGGAGTATTTGGGTAGAAGATGGAATAAGCCAACAGAGACCTAAGTAAATTAACAAAATGAACCAGTTGTAGGCTAGAGAAAAAAAAAGAATGAGAAAAAGGAAACCTTCATGAGGTGGTTCTGCAGGAAATGATACTTACATAGTCATAATAATGCAAACTCTATTGATTTGGGGACTTCCTCCATGGCTTCCCTGTGTCTCAGATGGTAAAGAATCTACCTGAAATGTGGGAAACCTGACTTAGATCCCTGGCTCTGGAAGATCCCCTAAAGAAGGAAATGGCAACGCGCTCCAGTATCATGCTGGGAAATCCCGTGTACAGAGGAGCCTGGTGGGCTACAGTCCATGGGGTAGGACATGACTGAGTGACTGAGACTTTCTTTTCTTTCCCATAGCTCAGCAGGAAAAGAATCTGTCTGCAATACAGCAGACACAGGAGACATGAGTTTGATTCCTGGGTCAGAAGATCCTGGAGAAGGATCTCCCTGGAGGAGGAAGGGTTCTTGCCTGAAAAATCTCATGAACAGAAGAGCCTGGCAGGCTACAGTCCAAAATGTCACAAAGAGTCAGACATGACTGAGTGACTAAGCACGCACACTATTGATTTAACCAAAAATCTATAAAATGTCTGTATTAAAAAGATGGGAGCAGAGTAAAGGAGGATAGCGCTAAATCTTAATTCTTTAATAAGAAAGGATTACAAATTCAAAGCTGATAAATACAATAAGAGTAGAATAAGTACATGACACTGAAGAAAAGAGTTGAAAGCTACTTTCTCTTAGGGAATAGGGAAGAGGAGCAGGAGAGGCAACAGTTTATTATAACTCCTTGATTAAAATTCTTCAATTACTTATAAAATATACAGAAATAATAAATAAAACTATAGGTCCCTAAGAAAATAAAGAAGGTAGCATGGGACCTAAGACTGACAGACTATTGAGTTTGATTTCGAATTCTGCCACCAATATACTAGTTACCTTTGAGTGACATTAACCTCTGTAACTCAGTTTTGCCACCTATAAGATGGGAATAAACAAACTACTTGTCAATGTCCATTTCAGAGCTGAGATGATGGTCCAAACAGAATAATATATGAACACATCTAGTAAATGGTAAAGCACTATACAGTGTTATACTATATATTAATATAGTATATACTATATATTAATATAGTATATACTATATATTAATATAGTATATACTATATAATAAATTATAATATATTAATAATATTGATATTTAATTTTCAAAAATTACTTTTAGGGACAGAATTCTAATCCCATGTGAGGGAAAGAATTATTGAGAGATTTGGTCAATACAAAAACACAAAGAGGCAGAGCTATAAGAAAACGGCATTATTTTAAAATGAATCTAGTCCAAGTTCTTCATTTTACCAATGAGATGCTGGGACCCAGAAAAGTGAAGTTTTATGCAAACTCACACAGTGATGGAGCTTAGTCTAAACCTAGTTTACTTGAAAAGCAGTCCAACTTTCTTTGTGTTATACCGTAAAAGTTCAGGCTAATAGGAGAAATCTTCAGGTTAGTCATCCATACCTAACTCCATAAAGGCCTTCCAAGGCTTTAATGAAGTTAACTGATTTGCCCAACATCACATAAATTAGTGACATCAGAGGCAAAACTAAACCAAGAGGCAGACAAAGAATGAACCTTGTATCAAACACTAGGAACCAAATGAAAAGTTGCCAGGAGAGCTAAAGGCAGACCTTGAAAGCCCAGCTCAGACTCTGCAGCATACAGATTATCAATTAGTATTAATTAACTGTCTGAAGGTAAGAGGTTTCTCTTACCCCCATGTCCAAGGTAAGAGAAACCCAAGTTAAGACGGTAGGTGTTGCGAGAGGGCATCAGAGGGCAGACACACTGAAACCATAATCACAGAAAACTAGCCAATCTAATCACACGGACCTTAGCCTTGTCTAATAACTCCATGAAACTAAGCCATGCCACGTGGGGCCACCCAAGACAGGTGGGTCAAGGTGGAGAGGTCTGACAGAATGTGGTCCACTGGAGAAGGGAATGGCAAACCACTTCAGTATTCTTGCCTTGAGAACCCCATGACCAATATGAAAAGGCAAAATGATAGGATACTGAAAGAGGAACTCTCCAGGTTTGTAGGTGCCCAATATGCTACTGGAGATCAGTGGAGAAATAACTCCAGAAAGAATGAAGGGATGGAGCCAAAGCAAAAACAATACCCAGCTTTGGATTGACTGGTGATAGAAGCAAGGTCCAATGCTGTAAAGAGCAATATTGCATAGGAACCTGAAATGTCAGGTCCATGAATCAAGGCAAATTAGAGGTGGTCAAACAGGAGATGGCAAGAGTGAACGTCAACATTCTAGGAATCAGTGAACTAAAATGGACTGGAAAGGGTGAATGTAACTCAGATGACCATTATATCTACTACTGCAGGCAGGAATCCCTTAGAAGAAATGAAGCAGCCATCGTGGTCAACAAAAGAGTCCAAAATGCAGGACTTAGATGCAATCTCAAAAATGACAGAATGATCTCTATTCGTTTCCAAGGCAAACCATTCAGTGTCACAGTAATCCAAGTCTATGCCCCAGCCATTAAGACTGAAGAAGCTGAACTTGAATGGTTCTATGAAGACCTACACGACCTTTTAGAACTAACACCCAAAAAGATGTCTTTTTCATTATAGGGGACTGGAATGCAAAAGTAGGAAGTCAAGAAATACCTGCAATAACAGGCAAATTTGGCCTTGGAATATGGAATGAAGCAGGGCAAAGGCTAATAGAGTTTTGCCAAGAGAACACACTGGTCATAGCAAACACCTTCTTCCAACAACACAAGAGAAGACTCTACACATGGACATCACCAGATGGTCAATACTGAAACCAGATTGATTATATTCTTTGCAGCTAAAGATGGAGAAGCTCTATACAGTCAGCAAAAACAAGACCGGGGAGCTGACTGTGGCTTGGATGAACTCCTTACTGCCAAATTCAGATTCAAATTGAAGAAAGTAGGGAAAATCACTAGACCATTCAGGTATGACCTAAATCAAATCCCTTATGATTATACTGTGGAAGTGAGAAATAGATTTAAGGGACTAGATCTGATAGATAGAGTGCCTGATGAACTATGGAATGAGGTTCGTGACATTGTATAGGAGACATGGATCAAGACCATCCCCGTGGAAGAGAAATGCAAAAAAGCAAAATGGCTGTCTGGGGAGGCCTTACAAATAGCTGTGAAAAGAAGAGAGACGAAAATCAAAGGAGAAAAAGAAAGATATAAGCATCTGAATGGAGAGTTCCAAAGAATAGCAAGAAGAGATGAGAAAGCCTTCCTCAGCAATCAATGCAAAGAAATAGAGGAAAACAACAGATTGGGAAAGACTAGAGATCTCTTCAAGAAAATGAGAGATATCAAGGGAACATTTCATGCAAAGATGGGCTCAATAAAGGTCAGAAATATTATGGACCTAACAGAAGCAGAAGATATTAAGAAGAGGAGGCAAGAATACACAGAAGAACTGTACAAAAAAGATCTTCACTACCCAGATAATCATGATGGTGTGATCACTCACCTAGAGCCAGACATCCTGAAATGTGAAGTCAAGTGGGCCTTGGAAAGCATCACTATGAACAAAGCTAGTGGAGGTGATGGAATTCCAGTTGAGCTATTTCAAATCCTGAAAGATGCTGCTGTGAAAGTGCTATACTCAATATGCCAGAAAATTTGGAAAACTCAGCAGTGGCCACAGGACTGGAAAAGGTCAGCTTTTATTCCAATCCCAAAGAAAGGCAATGCCAAAGAAAGCTCAAACTACCACACAATTGCACTCATCTCACATGCTAGTAAAGTAATGCTCAAAATTATCCAAGCCAGGCTTCAGCAATACGTGAACCGTGAACTCCCTGATGTTCAAGCTGGTTTTAAAAAGGCAGAGGAACCAGAGATCAAATTGCCAACATCTGCTGGATCATCGAAAAGCAAGAGAGTTCCAGGAAAACATCTATTTCTGCTCTATTGACTATGCCAAAGCCTTTGACTGTGTGGATCACAAGAAACTGTGGAAAATTCTGAAAGAGATGGGAATACCAGACTACCTGACCTGCCTCTTGAGAAATCTGTATGCAGGTCAGGAAGCAACAGTTAGAACTGGACATGGAACAACAGACTGGTTCCAAATAGGAAAAGGAGTACATCAAGGCTGTACATTGTCACCCTGCTTATTTAACTTCTATGCAGAGTACATCATGAGAAACACTGGGCTAGAAGAAGCACATGCTGGAATCAAGTTTGCTGGGAGAAATATCAATAACCTCAGATATGCAGATGACACTACCTTTATGGCAGAAAGTGAAGAGGAACTAAAAAGCCTCTTGATGAAGGTGAAAGTGGAGAGTGAAAAAGTTGGCCTAAAGCTCAACATTCAGAAAACGAAGATCATGGCATCTGGTCCCATCACTTCATGGGAAATAGATGAGGAAACAGTGGAAACAGTGTCAGACTTTATTTTGGGGGCTCCAAAATCATTGCAGATGGTGATTGCAGCCATGAAATTAAAAGATGCATACTCTTTGGAAGGAAAGTTATGACTAACTTAGATAGCATATTAAAAAGCAGAAAGATTACTTTGCCAACAAAAGTTCGTCTAGTCAAGGCTATGGTTTTTCAGTAGTCATGACAGTTGGACTGTGAAGAAAGCTGAGTGCTGAAGAATTGATGTTTTTGAACTGTGATGTTGGAGAAGACTCTTGAGAGTCCCTTGGACTGCAAGGAGATCCAACCAGTCCATTCTGAAGGCGATCAGTCCTGGATGTTCTTTAGAAGGACGATGCTAAAGCTGAAACTCCAGTACTTTGGCCACCTCATGCAAAGAGTTGACTCATTGGAAAAGACTCTGATGCTGGGAGGGATTGGGGACAGGAGGAGAAGGGGACGACAGAGGATGAGATGGCTGGATGGCATCATGGACTCAATGGACATGAGTTTGAGTGAACTCCGGGGAGTTGATGATGGACAGGGAGGCCTTACGTGCTGATTCATGGGGTCGCAAAGGGTCGGACATGACTGAGCGACTGAACTGAACTGAACTGAACTGACTGAATAAAGGTCCTGCCAAAGTATGGAAAGAAAAGCCAGAAAGGAAACAGGCACACTTAAAAAAAAAAAAAGCTGCAATTAACATAAGCCAAGTCAGCAACAAAATTTCTCTTGAAAATGAAAATGTAAGAATTTGACTTACTGAATGAGAGAAGGATGTGAGAAAGATTGTGGAAAACGAAGAGAGGGCATGGCCCATGATAGACAAAAATGTCAAGAAACGGTACCTAAATTTAGGATTCTCCAAAATACTCCAAGATAACTCGTAGGTCTCCCTATCTTCTCCTTTCTGAGACTGTGTTGAAAAAATGAAGGCAGAGGAAAGTTTCTCTATTGCATACTCAGCATTTCATTTGCTGGTACTTTCCTTCATGCAAAAGAACAAAACCCCCTTTCAAAAAAAACACATACTGTTTTATTAATAGAAATATTAAAAACTTCAATTTGAATGAGGTAGCAAAAAGGAAATATTATATAATCTTTTATTTTCAAAAGTCATAATTTTTCTCCAATAGATAATTCTGATTTCTCCAGATGACTCTTATTAGTTATCACTGCATTATGCTATATCACCTTACTTCCAAATGAACCAACTTTAAGAAAGGTCATACACTGAAAAAATAGTGTCATTGAATACAAATAACTTTGAGTAATAGAAAGAATTGCTCTAGTTGTGAGAAAAATCCAACAACTGCTACACACTCCTAATCTACATGTAGTATGCTAGGTAGAATTGCTATAAACCTTAGTTAAGTTGGGATTTGCCTCATGTTCTCTCTGTTTTAAGAAAAAGTGAGTCACTGTAAGCAAAACAGGAAGTACTTCAAAAACAAAAGCTCCCAAGCAAAATAAACAATTCATATGAACAGTAACATACTAGCTTTAGAAAGCTGGGGTTCTGACATCAGAAAATATGTTTATGTTTACAAGGAAAAGAACATGAAAGAGAATTATGGACATTCTGATCAGGAGAGACCAAGGCATCAGGATGCGGCGAGCTTTCCTCAAACAGAGCTCAGACACACAGAAGAACCGCAAAACAGCACACGCGAAAGAAGAAAAATATCTGACAAGTGATAGCCAGGCCCCACAACTCCCGATAACACGACATTCTGCTTATTAAAAACATCAGTCTTGGAAGACTCCAGGCACAGTAATTTTGAAAATATACACAAGTAAATTAAAACCAGGCTTATGATTCTTCCTATTGTAAGGCCCTCACCCATATCCCTCTGCAAAGTTGATGTGAAATTTAAAATGCAATGAAAAAAAAAAAAAAACCTCAACTTGAACATTGCTGATTTTAAGCAAGAACCCCAAGTGTTCTATTTTTAAATCAGAATGTAGTTGGAGAGACTTTCTGCACGTGAAGAGGATGTATATTTTTCTAGGAAAATTCCTTCTACAGTAAACAGAAAAAATGTTATATCCACAACTAGGAAGTATATGCAAGAGTTGTATTTATTAAATTATCTAATCCACTTGACAGCAGATGTTTCTGGACATGCTTTATGGCCATGCTCTTCTTTACTGGACACGGTCTTTAGTTTTTGGAGATAGCACACAATAGTGCCAGGAGGATGGCATGAAGAGCCAGGAGACACATCCTCTAAAACTGAACACTGTGTGCCTCACTTGCTTTCAGTTCTTTCTTTTGTAAAACCACAAAAATATTAGCCCTCCCTGAATGTTAACGGGAGAATCAAAGTTCCAAATGAGATAAAATGTCCAAGTTTTTTAAAAACTGTAAAACCCCTATTTGTGCCTCCTTTTATTCTTTCTGGGCAAACACTGTGTGGGACCCATAGGGGCCACGTGTCACTGCAGGGTCAAAGAGCAAACTCAGTAGCTCCTCAGTATCTTGATTCCCATTGCAGTAACCTAGCCCATTGCCTTATGCCTGGGTGAAGTAAATGACCGCACCTGTACAGTGACCACTGGACAGGCCCAGAGAACAAAACATACCACCCCCACACTCTAGGTAAAACCTGGAACTCAAGCTCAGTGCTTTTGTCTTTTAGCTTAAGGTTTTGTTCTGGGGCACTTGCACTAATGCAAATGCCTTCCACGGGTTAATGTATTTAGTTTGTACCAGTCAATAACATCTTAGTATGAATGACTTTGTACCTATACCTGAGACTAGTTTTGATAATAACTATAAGAAAAGTATAAAGATGTATCATCTTCCCAACCACCCTCCCTACTACTCAGGATACATGGCACACAGGGCTACTACCCAGTCTGTTCTTAAGAAAATTAAGAAAATAGTAACACTCTTTAGCAATTTAGTATAATATGGTGTCCATGGGCTGGTAGGCAAGGGCAGGGTGGGGTGGGGGAGGGCAGGGAGGGCTGGAGGATTATTCTCCTGTCTCCTCTCTCTTCTAAACTCTCTCTTTGTTGCAGACCTTGGCTTTTCAGTGAGGGTGAAAATATATATATATATAAAGTCCATGGAGAGAATGTTTATATGTTTTAAAAGAAATCTAAGGAATTCCCAAGCAGTCCAATGGTTAGGACCCTATGCTTCCATTGCAGGGGTCATGGATTTGATCCCTAGTCAGAGAACTAAGATCCTGCACCGTGTGGCATGGCCAATAATTTTTTTTAAATTAACGAAGTCCAATGAGAGAACAAACACAAATGAATTAAATGCTAAGGGCGGGATTTTAGATAGTGGCTCTGGATGAAAAAATTTGACACAGGCTGTATGGTGGGTAGCTAACTTACTTCTAAATGGAAATTGGACTAGCAGTAGGATTTTGGCATCTCTGATTACACGATGAATGAATTTAAGGGAAGAATTAGAATGAAAGGTTGAGTGTTCTCTTGGAAGCACCCTCCCCAGACTCAATTCTGGTAGGAATCATCAGCAAAAATCCTGACTATTTTTAACGGCTAGGAGGATGCTTAAGGAAATGTCAGTCTCTGAGATTACCCCAAGTCTCCTCTGCATAAATAATAACATCACTGCCGACAGATTCTTGGCTCAACTGATCTTTTAAACATGCAGACTAGTCAAAATGAAATACTTATTAGAGAAAGATTGGAAAGGATGAAACTGGAAATGATCACTCAAAATAAAGAAAAAAAATCAGCCTCATTAATAAGGGGGAAAATCTGGGCATTCCGAGCTAGACAGACACCAAAAATTATGTAGGAATAAACAGCAAAGCAGCAGTATTGTTGGTATGTCTTTGAGTGTAGGGTAACTCAAGGAAACCACTGAAAAAGCTGATGCCAGCACCCGAGCACGTGCTCAAAAGGCTTGAAGGTACCGGACCGTCCCACTGGGTGAACAGTGTTACATCAAGTGGAAACATTTCCTCTGGCTTCTGATCAGTGTATGCCCTGAAACCCCAGGACTTGCTGGTGCTCATTATTTTTATTCTAACTCTGTTGCTGCAAACGCTATCCTCATTCACATGAATGCTTGATCTTGCTAAATCATCCTAACCTATCTGCAGCAATTATCCCATGATTAAATTTCTAAAGTTAATTGTTAAGTTTAAAAAAAAAAGACTCTTTTATTAGTTTAAAATTTTTCTGCTTTTTCATTTTACCAAGTGTCCTTTTAGTCCTTAATTATTAGAAAACATAAATAAAAGTGTCCAATTATCCTTCTCTTTAACCTTTATCATCTTATAGCTCTTATCAGATTTCTGCTTTCTTTTCTCCCGACTAGAAATTCCTCACCATTCATCTGTGGGTTCTATCTTCCTATACAAGCTGTAATTATTTTACTTGAACTTGTCTAATTTATTTCTGATCTGGCTAAGTCATTCTTGAGATAAAAATGGAAAGAAGCTATTCAAAATTAGGACATGCCCTTTGTAAAAATGAACATAAATTTATTACAATATTTTCTATAACCCTTTTAACGAGAATGGTTTCTTATTACTTATTTGGCTACCACTACTCTTTAAGATGTACACTTTAAACAGTTCTTGATGGTGTCTACATACTTTTCCAATATGGTTTAGAAAAATTCAGTACCCATGGGGATATTATTGAAATTATTCCTTTCTCAGACTCACTAGACTCAAAGAATTTCAAGATAAATTTCTATCTTTGGTGTGATCCTCTACTTAGCTAAGTAAAATGTGTAGGTACTTCTAGATTTCCACAATTGTGGATTTTGAGTGATCCACTATTTCTTTCCCATCTGCACTAGATAATTATAATTAGAGATAAAGCCCTGGACTTCTTTTGAGGAAAAGAAGTGATTTAGCATGCATGCATGCATCCTTTCCCAGGTGGCCCTAATGGGAAAGAATCTGCCTGCCAATACAGGAGACATCGGATTCAATCGCTGTGTTGGGAAAATCCCCTGGAGGAGGTCATAGCAACCCACTTCAGTATTCCTGCCTGAGAAATTCCATGGACATAAAAGCCTGACAGACTATGGCCCATAGCATGGTGCAGAGTTGGACATGACTGAAACAACGTAACCCACACATCTTTCTGATGTCCTCCTCCACTGATAAAGCCTACTTAGGCAGCCCTGTTTGGCACACATGATTGAATGACTGAATGTGTTAGTCGCTCAGTCGTGTCCTATTCTTTGTGACCCCATGGACTGTAGCCCCCAGGCTCCTTTGTCCACAGAATGCTCCAGGCAAGCATACTGGAATGGGTTGCCATTTCCTTCTCCAGGGGATCTTCCTGACCGAGGGATCGAACCTGGGTTTCCTGCATTGCAGGAAGATTCTTTTCTGTCTATGCTACCAGAGAAGCAGCTCTACTTAACTACTAAAGGCACTTCCCAGATGGCTCAGATGGTAAAGAATTTGCCTGCAACGCAGGAGACCCAGGTTTAATCCTGGGTCGGGAAGATCCCCTGCAGAAGGGAATGGCAGCCCACTTCAGTATTCTTGCCTGGAGAATTTCATAGACAGAGGAGCCTGGCGGGCTACAGTCCATCAGGTAGCAAAGAGTTGGACACAACTGAGCGACTAACGCTAACTACTGGTCATTAGCACAGACACATGTGCCAACCTAGGGGCAGCCAATCCTTAGGCTCACCAGTGCTAATCAAACAGAGATGAACTAGGGCAATCAAATTCTCACATTTGGGCATTTGAATTAGGAAATATAAAAAGGATTAAGCAATTAAGAGCAGCAACTAAAGTTGAAAATTTGTGCAGAAAAAGAGAAACCGTTGGGTAGAGAAGGAGCCAAAAAGGTATAACTCAACTTATGAGAAGGTCAGAGCTATGAAGAAGAAAAAAATTGTAGATAAGTAGCAACTCTGACATAGAGAAATGATAAAGTAGAAGATAAGGAAATTTTTCTCTCTAGTAATTAGACAAAGAAATAAACCCATGGAAAGTTGTTGAATCATATTGCTAGCAGTAGAGTTATGAGCCATGAACTCCTGTGGCCGAGGATTCTAGAGCTGCCTTGAAATGACCACTGAATTCCTATCTCCATGACTCCCTGTGATAGATTTTCATGAGAGTCAAACTTGTACTGATATTTATCCAATAACTCCATTACTTGAGCTGGCTTGAGTGAGTCTTATCCTAGAAACTCTGAAAGCCTAACCATGAGCGTCATTCTCATTCATATTTTAGCTCAGATCATCTTCCACTGGGCTTCCCTGATAGCTCAGTTCGTAAAGCTCAGTTGGTTGTTTGCAATGCAGGAGACCCTGGTTCAATTCCTGGGTCGGGAAGATAGGCTGGAGAAGAGATAGGCTACCCACTCCAGTATTCTTGGGCTTCCCTGTTGGCTCAGCTGGTAAAGAATCCACCTGCAATGTGGGAGACCTGGGTTCGATACCTGGGTTGGGAAGATCCCTCGGAGAAGGGAAAGGCTACCGACTCCAGTATTCTGGCCCGGAGAATTCCATGGACTGTATAGCCCATGGAGTTGCAAAGAGCTGGACACAACTGAGTGACTTCCACTTTCACATCTCCCATTACAAGCATTTTCTCGAGTTTATGTCACATGTCTTTGCCTTGTGCTCCCACCCTGAAATCCCATGATGTCTTTGACATACCTCTCTGATAAGGTCTACATCACTGCATGTTACACAGTCTCCTTTCCTAGACAGTAAGTCTATCGGAGGCCGAGACTGCCTTGTTCCAAAGGTAGGAGATAGTTGGTACTTGATGAACATCTGTTAAGCTAAATGAATAAGTGAATGACTCTGTAATCTATGCTATAATATTTATTCTCTCTTCAAGATCACTGATGAATATATTAAACTTGGAAGTGAACATTGAAGATATAAACAATCCAATTTAAAAATGGGCTTGAATAGATATTTCATAAATGAGAACATCCAAATGGCCAGTAAGCACATGAAAAAGCGCCTAACATCAATAGTGATGAGGGAAATGCTAAATGAAGCCACAATAAAACCACAAAGCAGTGATCAAAATAGCCAAAATTAAAAAGGTCAATGACATCAAACATTTCCAAGGATGCTGAGCAACCAGAATTTTCATACCTTGTTGATTAGAGTATAAATTGGTACATGAGTAGTTTAAATACCTACCTACATATATACATGCATATACATATACACATATATATTTATTAATCATGGTATACTCATGTCACAGAACATTATAAAGCAATAAAAAAGGAACTACAGATATAAGCAATACCATGGCTGACTCTCACAGATATAATATTGAGCAAAAGAAGCCAGGCACAACCAACTTTATCATATATTATTCCTTTTAAATAAAGTTAAAGAATGGGAAAAACTGATACATGTATAGACATCAAAATCATGGCAACCTCAAGGTAGGGGATTACCAAGTGCTGAAAATGTTCTATAACTTGGTCTGAGCAGAGGTTACAAGGAGGCATACAAATATAAAAATTCATTGAGCTATATATATATTTAACATCTGAGCACTAAACTGTATGTATGTTATAACTCAGTTAAAAAAAGTAGAAAAGTGAGCACTGTGAAGCAGAAAATACACTTTCCTAGAAATGTACTCTTCTCTGGTTTGTTTTGTAGATTTACTACATATATTAATATTTAAACCTTGTATAGTATGCTGCTGCTAAGTCGCTTCAGTCGTGTTCAACTCTGTGCAACCCAACAGACGGCAGCCCACCAGGCTCCACCGTCACTGGGATTCTCCAGGCAAGAACACTGGAGTGGGTTGCCATTTCCTTCTCCAGTGCAGGAAAGTGAAAATTGAAAGTGAAGTCGCTCAGTCATGTCCGACTCTTCGCGACCCCATGGACTACAGCCTACCAGGTTCCTCTGTCCATGGGATTTTCCAGGCAAGAGTGGGTTGCCATCGCCTTCTCCTTGTATAGCATGATTTGCTCAGTAATAGCACCAACGCTTATAGCCAATAGCATGGTGTATTCGAGAGATTTGGGGTTAGAAGACTGGGTTCCCCTAGATACATAAACTGACCAAGTGAATGAATCCAAACTTCGTTTTTTTCTGCTCTTACTTCTCTGCTCTAATGAGAGGAGGTAACAAACAAGTAAGATATACAGAGTGCTAATGAGAAAAAGAAGTCAAGAGAGGGCAAAGGAGAGGGCAGAAGGGAATTGTGATTTTAAAGAGTCATCTTGGAAGTGCCCACTGACTTTTGAACAGGGGTGACAGAAACAGAGTTAGAAGAGGGGCCCGGGTGGAAAAAAAAAAAAGCAGCAAGTGCCAAGACTCTGAGGCAGAAATGTTGGTGGCATGTTTGAAGAGAAGGCCAGAGTCCCTGGATCAGACTGAATTGAGGGACAGCATAGAGGGGATGAGATCAGAAGGGTGGAGGGTATGGGCAGATGACATAAGGGTCTTACAGACCAAATGCAGGGACTTTGAAGCCACAGGGAGGTTTTAATAAACTTATAACATGATCTGGTTTAGGATTTTAAAGGCTTTTAGGCAGTCCTTCTACCTGTTTCATTAAGAGTAGGCTGTAGTAGGCACAAGGATAGAGAAATGAAGATAAGTTAAGGAGGCTATTATAATAATCCAGTTAAGAAATAATGCACAAAATTGTAACTGCAGAGGTGGAGAAAAAGCAGTCACATTCTGGCTATATTTTGAAATTAAAGGCTTCAGAATATGCTAGTTGATTGAATGTGGGGTTTGAGAAAGAAAATAATCAGGAATAATGCCCAGGTTTTTTAGTAACCCTGGGAGGATGGAATTTCCATTTACTGGGATGAGGAAAACTGTAGGAAAGGCAGCCTTAGGAGGGAAGATTAAAACTTCACTTCTGGACATGGCACGTTTGAGATGCCTATCACAGATCCAAGTGAAGGTATTGAATAGGCAGCTGGATATCCAAGGCTGAGCTTAGGAGACTGATCAGGAATGAAGGTATATATTTGAGAATTGTATACAATGGAGAAAATCACTGCAGATGGTGATTGCAGCCATGAAATTAAAAGACTCTTACTCCTTGGAAGGAAAGTTATGACCAACCAAGATAGTATATTAAAAAGCAGAAAAATTACTTTGCCAACAAAGATCCATCTAGTCAAGGCTATGATTTTTCCAGTGGTCATGTATGGATGTGAGAGTTGGACTGTGAAGAAAGCTGAGCGCCGAAGAATTGATGCTTTTGAACTGTGGTGTTGGAGAAGACTCTTGAGAGTCCTTTGGACTGCAAGGAGATCCAACCAGTCCATCCTAAAGGAGATCAGTCCTAGGTGCTCATTGGAAGGACTGATGTGAAGCTGAAACTCCAGTACTTTGGCCACCTCATGTGAAGAGCTGACTCACTGGAAAAGACTCTGATGCTGAGAGGGATTGGGGGCAGGATGAGAAGGGGGTGACAGAGGATGAGATGGCTGAATGGCATCACCGACTTGATGGACATGAGTTTGAATGAACTCCAGGAGTTGATGATGGACAGGGAGGCCTCACATGCTGTGATTCATGGGGTCGCAAAGAGTTGGACACGACTGAGCAACTGAACTGAACTGAGAAGTATATAAATACAGCATATATCTATTATATAATACAGAGTAGGACATATAGATTAGCATTTACATTTAAATTTTTAAAAGATAACACTGGATGAGGTCACTCAAGAGTGAAAATAGAGAAGTTTTCCAAAGATTATAGAAAATAATATGCTTAAAATATCAATACAGTAAGTGTAGACCTCTGGAGACTTGACACACTTCCCCAACACCCTTTAAAAAATCAGGAATTGTAATCTGATGGATCAGGTTCCAAGACACTGATGGATTATTTCTACTAGTGTTCAAGATCACTGTGTGTGTTAAACACTGCATGCATGGAGGTGGCAGGTTGTTTTTCCCCCCTGCTTCATCTGATCAAGTAGCTAGAGCAAGAGGATAGCCCCCTTGAGGTCATCATCTCCCATTCCTCTCTGACCAAGTGTGCTTGGAGTCTCTTGTCCTTCTTTATCTCAGTGGAGTGGCTATAAAATTTAGATTTGGGCTTAGAAGGAAAGAGAGATTTCCTTCTCTACCTCCCATACTATCCCCTTGCATCTTGTCTCGAAATCCCTAAAATCCACTCCATTTTAACAGCAAATTGACATAGAATTTTTGGAGCAGACCCAGATAATAATAAAGTGGCACTTTGATTTTCTAGACTTTCCATTAGTCCTTGTACATCTATCCATCCCACTTTAGGAACTTCAAGGGAGGGGTGGATGTAGGTTAAGGTAGGATTTTAGCATTCCTGGATCCCAGGCCATAATGTCATCAAATCAGTAGTAATCCCTATCAGTAGACACAATATCTATTCATTCTTTTCTTTTAACATTTCAATAATTCCTATTACATAGACATTGACCTACACATCAAAGAGAAAGCTTGCTCACAAATGGAAAACTTACCATTCCTTTAGTCCTTCATTGTTAGAGCAACCCCATTTCCAACTCCCTCCAGGACCACACACCAGAGACAAGAAGGAGGGAGGAGAGTGATGGGCACAAGTGAAAAAAATTATAGGAAAAATAGGGAGGTGAATAGAGACAGGCTGCCAGCTTGTCTGATAAACACTTCTAGTTACTTACACACGTGCATATGTGCTAAGTTGCTCCAGGCAAGAATACTGGGGTGGGTTGCTGTGCCCTCCTCCAGGGATCAAACTTCCTGACCCAGGGATCAAACTCGCATCTCTTATGTCTCCTGCATTGGCAGGTGGGTTCTTTACCACTAGTGCCACCTGAAATGTAATCAAATCTAGAAAAATAGGTGCAATGATGGGGGAGGAGGGTTAAGGAAGACTCTGAGGCATGCTTCATTTAGGAAAAGGCTCCCAACATGTGCCATGATGGTGTGGGCATGGACAGTGAGCAGAGGGAGGGAAAACCCTTGCTGTTCTTGCTTGCCTCTTTCAGGCTGCAACTCCCAGCATAGGTATCATGCCACCTTCTGAGGTTGCCTCACCAAACACTGAACTGCCTTCATTCCGTGCAAGCAGAATACGTCAAGGCCCTCACCAGGGTGCCCAGCATTGCTGCAGAGCTACCTGGGCCATTTTCAGAACTGGTTCATTTTTCTATTGCTCTGTAGAGTCATCAAGTCTACATTTTTATCCTCCGTGGGCTACCAGAAAGCAAACTAGTTTAATATGTCCTTTGTAAAAAGACGAATAAAAACCTGCTAGATGATGAGAATACTAAATAATGAAGATATGATCCTGCAGTCCCACTCCTGGGCATATAACTGGAGAAAATGTTCATTTGAAAAGATTCATGCACCCCAGTATTCACTGCAGCACTATTTACAATAGCCAAGACATACAAAAACCTAAATGTCCATTGACAGAAGAACGTTTAGAAGACGATATAATACATTTATACACTGGAACACTGCTCAGTCATAAAAAAATAATAAAATTACGCCATTTGCAGCAGCATGGATAGACCTAGAGATTAGTCTACTAAGTGAAATAAGTCAAAAAGAGAAAGACAAATGCCACATGATGGCAGTCATATATGAAATCTAAAATACGACACAAGGGAACTTATCTGCAGACTTGCAGACATAGAGAACAGTCTTGTGGTTGCCAAGGGGAAATGGCGATTGCAGAGCAATGGATTGGGAATTTGGGATTAGCGGCTGCAGACTAGTATACAGAGAGTAGATAGACAAAGTCCTCCTGTGTAGCACAAGGAACTATATTCAATATCCTGTGATAAACCATAGTGGAAAAGAATATTTTGCTGTACAGCAGAAATTAATATGACATTGTAAATCAACTATACTTCAATAAAAATAAATTTAAAGAAAAAAGAGATAATGAATCCAAGCTTTTCTTTTTATGAAAAAATGTGAATGTTGGTCAAAATGTCAATATTTTTCATCAAAGATTTAGGGAGCTGGATGAGGCTGTTTCCTTGTCTTTTCTTTAAAAAAAGAAAAAAAGTGGTTTACTTGTGAAATAATGGAGTTTTAAGTCATATTTATTAATTTTAAAAACTAAAAATTTAGCATGTGGAAACCCCTATATGACCAAAAGTGATCTTGCAATTGGAAAGAACATTTCAATTATTTAAACTTAGAATTTTGCACAGATGAGTATTCAGTTATTCCAGGGTCCTTTTAAATAAATTCTATTTAGATTTCTATCATCAGATGCCATAGTTAAAAACATCTTAGGCAAAAATTCCCAGTATAAGTAGCATTCTTTAAATGCAACTTAAGATAGTGTATTTGAAAAGCATTAATAAACACAGCATACTCACAAAGAATTCTTTAATTTTACTACTTGCCATCAGCTCTTTGCTTGTTGATCAAATCCATGGTGAAGGGCCTTAGACACAGTTTACAAAGAATGTTTGTGTCCAGCTGACTGATGGTCCAGTTTGCCTTTGATATTTAAGATCTTTCCTTCTTTGTCAACACAGAGAACATTTTCCAGTAATATTAGAATGTGTCAGAACTCAGCTAAAAGTAACATTTTAGATCAAATTCAACAAATAACAAGAATCTTTTGTTTTGCTAAAAATAGAGGTACCCAGAACTGTTCCAATAAATTTTATAAAAATCTTCAGATGTAAACTTGATTTCAGAATACAGTCTGTTCCTAAGCTTAAGCATTTGATTTGTTTTGCTTGTTCTACTGGAGAAACAAATTTCCCCTGGCAATCAGCGTTGATACCTTCCTAAATTATTTTTTTCTTAATTTTTCCTGTGAAGGGAAACTATTTTAATTGACATTTATCACAAAACAGGATAAGAATCATTTCAGTTCTAAAAATTTGGAAGAAACATTTCCCATCTGTTTCAATAACCCAACTGGCTAATTACATTGCCAAGAATAATTTGTCAGAAACAGAAAGACCATTCTTTGGAGAAAAATGCTTACTGCTTTATCTTACATTACATACTGATTGATGAGCAATTTATAGAAAATGCATGATTCTAACTTATGCTGTGAGTTTATTTCACAAATTAGAGTCCAGAAAGAATCTCAGAATTCTGGTCAATAATTGATATTGCTTTAAAAACAGGGGATGGAGTTTCTTGGTTAGATCAAATTATAGCAGAGAATTGCCTATATTAATATTAGCCACATTCTGTTTTTAAAGTGTAGCCCACTGGCGTATGAATGGATAGTCCTAAAAAGGAGGAGTCAAATACCAGAGGTGTGTCTAATAAGATGACCACTCTTTGTAGTAAAGTATAAGCACTGATCCTAGACAGTATTTGGATCCCAGCTTGAGTTCTCACTTACTTGGCACGTTATTTTAAGTTTTGGGTGCTTTGGATTCCTCATCTGTAAAATGGGTATCTTTCTAAAATTTTATTTATTTATTTTTATTGGTGGTGTGTTTGCTTCTGCTGCACAACAGTGTGAATTGGCCATATGTGCACATATATCCCTTCCCTCCTGAAACGCCCTCCACTCCCCCCATACCCCTCTAGGTCACCACAGAGCACAAAACTGAGCTCCCTGTGCCACACAGCAGCTTCCTGTTAGCTTCTATTTCACACACAGCAGTGTGTATATATGTCAATCCTACCCCCCAGTTCATCTCATCCTCCCCCTTCCCCTTGCTGGGTCCATATGTTTGTTCTCTGCGTCTGCATCTCTGTTCTTCCCTGCGAATAGGTTCATCAGTATCATTTTTCTAGATTCCATATATATATGTTAATATACAGTATTTGTTTTTCTCTTTCTGACTCACTTCATTCTATATGACAGACTCTAGGTCCATCCATATCATTACAAATGACCCCAATTTCATTTCCTTTTATGGCTGAGTAATATTAAAATGGGCACATTAACAATAATAGTAACTATCTCACAGAGTTGTTGAAAATTAAATTGGCTAACATGCTTAAACTCAGTGAATATTAAGTATTCATATTAACAATATTATTACTATTATTACTCCTATTGTTCATGTTGTTTTTATATTCTTTTAAAGTGTTAACAGTTTTATGGTCTCCCAAATCCCCAAGAAAAGCAAATTCTCCCTGGAAAAGTTCACCTCTTAAGCTTTAATTATCCGTGTGGTTCTCAACTTTGGCTACACATTAGAAACGCCTAAAAAGTGGCAAGGGTTGGAGGAGGGAGGGAAGGAAGAGAAGGGATACTCAGGATCCGCAGGAAGAGATTCTAAATTAAAGGGGCTTAGATAGGGCCCTCTGTGGGGTTGCGCAGAGTTGGACACGACTGAAGCGACTTAGCAGCAGCAGCAGCAGCAGATAGAACCCTGGCACTCATTTTAAAAAATTTTCCTAAGAGTTTCCTACGTACAATCAGAGTTGAGAGCCACTGCTGGATCTTCGCAGGGAAGCTGAATGTGTGCAAGGGACAAACCCTAGGATCAAGCACACTAACACCAGTAAGGCAGACAGAAAAAGGTGCTGAAGTCCAGGAGAGCAAGAGAAATCGCAGGGAGGACTTTTTGCCCAGGAAGAGTTATGCTGTTTGCATAGCTATGCTGTTTGCTTTGCTTACATCTCAGCGCTTGTTCTAGTATAATTATTTCTTTTTAAAAAAAAGTACTAATTTATTTCTTTGGCTGTGCCGAGTCTTAGTTGTGGCGCAGGGCGTCTCTCTGGTGGGATCTTAGTTCCCCAGCCAGGGATGGAACTGTGTCCCCTGCATTGGAAGGTGGATTCTTAATCCCTGGACCACCAAGGAGGTCCCCATAATTATTTCTTGATGTGGCTGTAAGATAAAACTTAATAACCAAGTCTCCTGGTGACCTCTGGCTTTTCCTTTCCTTCCAACCAAGCATCTTGCTGTTATCTTTTTGTGCCCCTCATTTAAAAAGCACCAGAATCTTTCTTTGGATATTTGATTTATAAATTCCAACAAGGAGCCTCATTTCTTTAGTGATAACTTAAATTTCAGACAGATGGAGTATAGTTACGATGATGAATAGTTTCAGCTCAAGGGACTTTTAGTCGCTAAATGGATGTGCTTGTTCTTTCGAAGGAATGAGAGGCTCAAAACCTTGAGGATGAACTAGGTTATTGTTCTTGTTTTGTAATAGTTTCAAGAGCTCACTTTACTCACATGAAAAGAGAGACAGGAGGGGAAGGTGATAAGCATTGATACTCACATGCAAAGAGTCAGAGAAATGGGCCAAGGGGAAGAAGCAGGAAAATAGTCTTGTATTTATGAAGTTCTAAAAACCCTGAAATTTTCAGGGATGCTATCATTTCATTTCTGTCTCTACTCCACAACATTCATTTTAGAAAATTTTCAAAAAGTAATGAAAGGTACACAAAGGATGTTAAAAACGACTTACAATTCCAATACGTTTTTCCTTGCTTTATTTTTAGAATTATAATAATATCCTCCTCCATTTCTCCAAAGATAAACCTTCCCCAAATGTTTTATATTTATGTGTTTCAGAAAGACATCTTAGCACGCTTATGTTTCAGAAACGTGATAAGCTCTTCAAGGGAATTAGCTCACTTAGTCCCCATGATAAGACTCAAAGGTGGATATTATTAATATCTCCATCCCCTAACATCCATTTTAAGGGTGAGGAAACAGAGCCTTGGAGAAGTCACCTTACCCAAATTTATTTCTCACTTATTCATTCACTCAGCAAATATTTATCGAGTCCCTACTGTGTGCCAAGCACTATATGCCACATACCCTAGACGTAATGGTGGTAAGTGATTCAGCTGGCTAGCCAGGCCCATCATCCAGCTCCTCCCTTACTGCTATCATCCAAGCCTGAACAACCACCACCTCTCACCTAGATTGCTATAATAGCTGCTAGCTGGTTTTCCCACTTTCACTCTTGTTCCCCCGCTGTCTACTCGAAGCACGAGGAAACCTCAGGTTCAGAACAGTAAATGTTTGTGCTTGATGCCCAACATAAAAAGCACAGCATTAGGTCTCAATACTTGACTTTTCAATGAAGTTAAAAGCACTGTTTAATGCCATGGAGCAGGAAGAGAAGATTAAATTTAATGCCCAAGAACTGAGTGAATGTTACAATGATGATACAGATAGTTCTGAGAACTTTCTACTGAAACGACTTGACACTGTGCAAGGGGTGCAGGTTGGATCACAGTTTGCTTCTAATATTTTGAGATAAGCCAAGGCTGGTGAGCATACAGAGGAGGTTTAGGTCTGTCGTCTGTGAAGTCTTTTAGCTCTGATACCTTTCTTTTACTGTTTTATTTCTATAGAGGATTTTCAGTTGCTGACTATAATAAAAATACTTTTAAGAAATATACTGTAAATAGACAGCACAAGAGAAATTGGGTATTCTACTTTTTATTTCTTCTAGAAACCAGATTAACATATGTAGAAACAAGCTGTTCAAATTAAAAAAAAAAAAAAAATATCCCTATCTCCTTACTGTACTATTAAAGCACTGTATTTCTCATTTTTCTTGATACCTGTTGAGTTTTTAAAATTTACTTTTAATTGGGAGATAATTGCTTTACAATATTGTGTTGGTTTCTGCCATATGAATCAGCCATAGATATATATATGACCCTTCCCTCTTGACCCTCCCTCCCACCACCCACCCCATCCCACCCCATCCCACCCCTCTAGATTGTCAAGGAGCACTGGTGTGGTGCCTTAGAGCAAATGCCCACAGGCTGTCTATTTTACAAATGGTAATGCCTATGTGTGAACTACTCTCAGTTCCTTCTGCCCTCTCCATCCCCCACTGTGTCCACAAGTCTGTTCTCTGCATCTGCAGGGCAGCAATGCACCTATCTAGTTTTCGTCTCCAGGCTCATTCTTAAAACTACACAAATTCTGTTTAAAGAAGAATTAGGTCACTCATATAGTTGAGCTAAGTTGCTGCCACATTTTTTCTAGGAATCTCTCTAAATAGAAACTATCCGATATGCTAAAATAACAGCTTCATAGGACTGAAAGGGACCTTAGAGATTATTGGTTCAGCCTCTGCATCTCAGTGGTGGCTACATTGTCTGAGTGGTTGGCCTTAGTAGTTAGTTTTAAGAGCTGCTACCGTTCATTCATCAGAAATATGTGTTGGATACTTCTGCTGTATCACCTCTAATTTACCTGACAATTCTGTAAAGAAGAAATGAATACAAATGACCTGGCTTTGAGTCCTATAACACGGGGACAAGAATAGCACAACTTCCTAGATTTATAGGAAGGATTAACTGAAGCGATATAGGTAAGTTGCTCAGCATCGTGCCTAGCTATTTTCATCATTATTGCCTGTGTTTCAGTTTAAAAAACCGAGGCTCAGAAAGGTTAAATAACTTTGTCACATTATTTGTGTGCTGCAGTTTCTTACACATCCACCTCAGCTAGTGCCTAGGACAATGTTTCACAAAATCCCCTAGAACACAGGACAAAAATCAAGCATCCAGGGTTCTTCCCAATCAGCCACTCAATCGGACACTCTGGAAGTTGAGAACAGGAACATCCATTTTAGAAGTCTGGTAGGTGCTTCTGTGCATTAGAGTTAGGTGAGGTGAGGTGAAGTCACTTAGTCGTGTCCAACTCTTTGGGACCCCGTGGACCGTAACCTACTAGGTAGGCTTCTCTGTCCATGGGATTCTCCAGGTAAGAATACTGGAGTGGATTGCCATTTCCTTCTCCAGGGGATCTTCCCGACCCAGGGATCAAACCCGGATCTCCTGCATCAAAGGCAGGTGCTTTAACCTCTGAGCCACCAGGGAAACCTAGCTAATTCTCTGCTTTCCAAACTCACCAGCCAAGGGCTCTAGTCGAAGTTTCTCCCTCTATGAAATGGGAATACGATTACTGCTCCTCAAACTGGTTGAGAGCATTAAACTAGGAAAATGTTTTGTAGACTGTACAAGCGTGATTGTTTCTCTCTATCTCAACCAGGCCCTTGCCAAAAGGAAAGGACAGTGTCTAACATCTTCAGGTAAACAGTACATCACAGACACAGCCCATGCTGGGCCCAATCAAACACCCAGTGAAACAGTACTTCATTTGTTTTTCTCTCATTTAACCTTTGCTCTATCAACACTTTTCTAAAGACTTGGTGTTAGGGACTTCCTTGGCAGTCCACTGGTTAAGACTCTGAATTTCCAACACAGTGGTGCAGGTTTGATCCCTAGTTAGGAAACTAAGATCTCACATGCGATGCAGCCAAAAAAAAAAAAAACGATGTCATTTCTTTCTATCCCCCATTACCATGGTCTTCCCAGATAAAATCAGACATTGCTACAGTTGGCATTGTCACCCTCCTTATTTAACTCATACACAGAGTACATCATGTGCAATCCTGGGCTGGATGAATCACAAGCTGGAGTCAAGATTACCAAGGGAATATAAACAACCTCTTGATGAGGGTGGAATGGGGAGAGTGGAAAACTGGCTTAAAATTCAACATGAAAATAACTCAGATCTTGGCATCCAGTCCCATTGTTAGGCCTCACGGCCTCCTTGCAGGGGTCCGTTGCCCAAAGAATCTCCAAGACTTGGAATCGATGCAAACAGCAAGAGGATTTATTAGGCCGGCACGCCGGGTTCGATCACCACCAGGGAAGAACGAACCCCGAACATTTGTTACAAATCAGTTTTTAAGCACAAAAACCACAAACAGGTACAGCTAGGGTGGAATGATCTGATTGGTGCTCAAGTCTCGGCATTTTTTAGAGATAGGTTCATTTGTTATCAGGTCGACACGTCTGTCTGAGCTGCAATTTTACCGCTAACTTGTTTTTCTGGAAACTAATTTCCTGGGATGGTTTTTTTTTTTGGGGGGGGTAAACATCCCCCAGAAAGCCTTCCGGAGGCTGCATTCCTGAGATATGAGCCCCTTACACATTCTTGAGATAAAGGTCTGTCTTAAGATTAACAAGAGGCCTGTTTTCCTAAGGCTCTAGTGAAACTTTAACCTTTATTTTTATCCACCCTTCCTCTCACCATCACTTCATGGCAAATATAAGGGAAAAAAATGGAAACAGTGGCAGATTTTGTTTTCTTGGGCTCCAAAATCACTGTGGATGGTGACTGCAGTCACGAAATTAAAGATGCTTGCTCCTTGGAAGGAAAGCTATGACAAACCCTAGACAGTGTATTCAAAAGCAGAGACATCACTTTGCCAACAAAGGTCCATATAGTCAAAGCTACGGTTTTTCCAGTAGTCAAGCACAGATGTGAGAGTTGGACCATGAAGGAGGCTGAGCACCAAAGAACTGATGCTTTTGAATTGTGATGCTAGAGAAGACTCTCGCAGGTCCTTTTGATTGCAAGGAGATCGAACCAGTCAATTCTAAAGGAAATCAACTCTGATTTCCTTTGGAATAATTGATGCCGAAACTGAAGCTCCAATACTTTGGCCACCTGATATGAAGAGTCAATTCACTTTATGACCCTGATGCTGGGAAAGATCGAGGGCAGGAGAAGAGGGTATCAGAGGATGAGACGGTTGGATAGCACCACCGACTCAGACATGAATTTTGGCAAACTGTGGGAGATAGTGAAGGACGGGAGCCTGGACAGTCCATGGTGTCAAAGAGTTGGACACAGCCTAACGTCGGAACAACAGTAGCAGTAGCTGTTAAGTACTATCCTTCAGCGTGTTCTTTCCTTGCCTGTTCCATTAGCCTGTGGGCAATGAGAAAGCCTGCAGTTTGCTTTGTCCTCCATGTTTTATATCTTGAACTATTAAAGAGTGTCTGACATTTTCTTTTCCAGGTTTATGATTCTGAGTATACTCAAACCAGCCCACTTGACTAATCTCCCTCTCGACAGAGTCGCTTTTAGAGGAGGGAACATGAGCAGTAGGCAAAGAGGAGAGAAAAAGTTCAGAAGCCACAAGTGTAAGGAATGACATGTGGACCGGGGAAGGACAGGACTGGGCTGCCAGGAGGACGTAGGTGCTCCCAAAGGGAAACAGCTTGAGTTGTCTTCTTCCTTCTCTCCCACGAAGCTCGCCTCTCCATGGAAACTCCTCACAAAGAATATGGAAATATTTTTAGCTGGAAGAATGTGGATTTTCATCTGCCTAAAAGAAGATGTGTAGGCCACATCGGCTCTGGATATCTGCTCTCTTAGACCCACATACTATAAACTCCGGGGAGGTTTGTTGTTTTCGACTAACTAGTTCCCACTTTGCTCTGTTCTTGTGAGTCTTGAGGAACTACCAACGCTGGCTGAATTCTCCCTCTCAGAAGCCAGGGTGTACAGGCTGAGTCAAGGTATGTTCTGGCCTGGGATTCTCTTCAAAATTTGAAGCCAGGAGAAAAACAGTCTTGTACTTTTGGTCACAGATGTGGAAAGATATATTGTTGGTTGTCATCACCATCATGGATGAAAGCCTGTTTATAGAAAGAGAGAATATAAGGGTGAGGTCGCTCAGTCGTGTCCGACTCTTTGCGATCCCGTGGACTGTAACCTACTAGGCTTCTCTGTCCATGGGATTCTCCAGGCAAGAATACTGGAGTGGATTGCCATTTCCTTCTCCAGGGGATCTTCCCGACCCAGGGATCGAACCCAGGTCTCCCGCATTAGAGGCAGACGCTTTAACCTCTGAGCCAGAGAGTATAAAGCCTTGTGGAATTCAAGAGAATTGGAAGGGAGAGAGACACCTGCTTCCCCGCAGTTACCCTTCTGATAATCTTTCTTTGACTTGAACTGGCCTGAATTCGGAAGAAAGCAATGGCACTCCACTCCAGCAATCTTGCCTGGAAAATCCCAGGGACGGAGGCGCCTGCTAGGCTGCAGTCCATGGGGTTCCCAGGAGTCGGACACAACTGAGCAACTTCACTTTCACTTTTCACTTTCATACATTGGAGAAGGAAATGGCAACCCACTCCAGTGTTCTTGCCTGGAGAATCCCAGGGATGGGGGAGCCTGGTGGGCTGCCGTCTATGGGGTCGCACAGTGTTGGACACAACTGAAGTGACTTAGTAGCAGCAGCAGCAGCCTGAATTAGCCAAAGGGTTCTCACTGCCCCTGCCTGGGTCTCTCCTGTCTCCTCACACTGCACCTGAAATACCCAACATTCCTCGTTCCCAGACTCCGGATTTACAGTACATCGTTTCTGTCTGTTTCTCATCTTGATGAACCATCCACTGGGGAAATGGCATGAAAAGGCTAGTAAACTAATCTCCTCGGGGTAGCTCATGGCTAATCCTGGCTTAATGCGCTGCTTTTCCCAGGTTATGACACTACTGGGCAATTGAAAATAGTGGGCTTCATGGGTGGCTCACACGGTATGGAATCTGCCTACAATTCAAGAGACTCGGGTTTGATCCCTGGGTCAGGAAGATCTCCTGGTGAAGGGAATGTCTACCCACTCCAGTATTCTTTCCTGGAGAATTCCATGGACAGAGGAGCCTGGCGAGCTATAGTCCATGGTGTTGCGAAGACTCGGACACCACTGAGTGACTAACACACACTGGTTATAACAACAACTGCACCAACAACAGTAATTACTATTTATTGAGTGGAGGTACTGTGCTAGGCACATATATGTATTAAAACATTTAAAACTTATCACGACCTTACTATCTCTATTAGGGATGTAAGGAAATAGCAAAGGAAAGAGAGGAGACTCTTAAAGCAAAGGAATAATTTTCAACAATGTAATTTCAGGGATTGTAGCTACTCTGTGTGTGCCTGCTTGCTTCAGTCTTGTCCAACTCTTTGTGACCCTATGGACTGTGACCTTCCAGGCTCCTCTGTCCATTTGATTCTCCAGGCAAGAATACTGGAGTGAGTTGCCATACCTTCCTCCAGGGGATCTTCTTGACCCAGGGATCAAACCCATATCTCTTACATTTCTTGCATTGGCAAGCAGGTTCTCTGCCACCTGGGAAGCCTGTAGCTACTGCTTATTCATCCTTAAAACTATGTCACCACCCATATTCTACAGCTCCCATGGATAACTGGTTGGGGTACAGGGTAGGCAGGCCTAAGCAGGGAATCCCATCTTTTTCTTTTGATTTGGAGACTTGGTGGCTAAGAGAGGCCAAATTTCAGCATTTGCCAGCAGAAAGGAAGGCCGTGTACTATCTGTTTAAAGCAAGCAGGGTGCAGGCTGGAAGCCAAGGAACCCTGGCCAAAGAGACGGGGGCAAGAGAATATTTATTATCAACTATCACCCACACAGTGAATTCATGATTGAAAACTCCCCAGAGGAAAGGGATCAATGACATTGGGAATGTGGTTCAGAAAGATGAGCCAGGGTTTTCTAGCCAAGCCCCTTGCAAGACTGAATCTTGCCAAGTTTAACAGGACAAGCTCTGCCCCAAAGTTTCTTCACCTGTAGTTTCTTCTCTCCCTCCCTTCCTACATGAGACAGGCAATTTACCTTTCCATTCCTTAATAGATTTTTACTGAGCCTCTACCACAAATTGAGACAATATTCCTCCCCCTGAGGAAGTTATAATTCATAGGAAAATCAGACAAGAAAGCTAGCAATAACAATAGAGTATGAAGTGTGTGGTGATAGAATATAAAGAACATAGGTTTAAGAAATTCTGAGCCAAATAGATTTAGCTCAGAATCATTATTCTGCCTTCTACTGATACGATCATGGACAAGTTATTTACCTGCATGTGCCTGCATTTCCTCATTTGTGACAGGAGAATAATCATCATTTCTATTGGACAGGGTTGCTGGAATGGTCAAATGAGGTCTATAATCCATGTAGGTCTTCCCTGGTGGCTCAGACGGTAAAGAATCTGCCTGTAGTGCAGGAGATACAGGTTCGATCCTTGGGTCAGGAAGATCCCCTGGAGAAGGAAATGGCTACTCATGCCAGTATTCTTGCCTGGAGAATTCCATGGACAGAGGAGCCTGGCAGGCTACAGTCGATGGGGTCACAAAGAGTTGGACACAACTGGACTACTAAACAGTTCACATAATCTGGGTAAGACACTTGGTATAGCTGGCAAATACTGAGCATCAATAAATGGTTCTACTACTTCTCTACAGGTGTTTGTCCTGAAGAGGCAAGCTGGTAAAACAGCCCTTCATTGCTTCTGATTTTATTCAACAAGCCTTATTAAGAGCCTATTAAGAGTATGGTATCTGGTAGGTTGTTGCTGTTGAGTCACTCAGTCATGTTCGACTCTTTGAGACCCCATGGCGTGCAGCACACCAGACTTCTGTGCCCCTCACCATCTCCCAGAGCTTGCTCAAACTCATGTCCATTGAGTCAGTGATGCCATCCAACCATCTCGTCCTCTGTAGGTAATTTAGGAAAAAAATCAAACAATATAAGACTCAGTCTCTATCACCAAACACTTTGCAAACTAGCAAATGAACAGTTTGGACACATAAGAAACTGTGCATTTAAGTACTAAGAAGTGTGATTCTACTAATAAATGGCCTTGGAGAAATAGAGTGGTCAGAAAATGTTTCAGGGAAGAGGTGGGCCTGGAAATGGACTTTGAATGAGAGAGATGTGATCAGCAGAGAAAGATATTCAAGGTGGGAAAATTGCTTAAATACTATTGGGAATCCGTAGGTCAGAAGCTCAGAAAGGTCCCATAGGTCCTGTTTACCATATCGTGGAACTTGATCCTGAATTCAGTGAGGAGCCATGAAAATCTGTATAGTGGGAGAAAGGCACAATTTGAGTGCAGGTTGAGAAATATAAATTGCTCCATGCAAATACGATAGATTGCTGGGGAAGCTTCAAGGGGGTGGAGGAGGGGAGACTAATTTGATAACAACAATTGTCCATACTTGGGGCAACAGAACCTGAATAAGCCTGTAGTAGTGAGGAAGATAAGGAAGCTGACTATAACATATTTTTAACTGTTTTTTTTTCTTTCAAATTGTGGAAAAAATATACATAACGTAAAACTTACCTTCCTAATCATTTTTAAGCATACGGTTCAGTAGTCTTAAATACTTTCCCACTGGTGTATAATCCATCTCCAGTGTTATCAACTTGCAAAATAGAAACCATACCCATCAACTTCCCATTTTCCCCTCCTCACAGCCTCTAGTTACCACCATTCTACTTTCTGTATAACAGATATTTTTATATCGTTTAGAACTGTTGATTTCAAGAGCAAAAGAAGTTAAACTGACATGCAAAGGGGGTAGAAAGGGATGTATTAAAGATTTGCACAAGTAGATCATGATGCTCCCAGAAGCGAATGCATCTGGGCCTCTGAACTGGCTAGAATCTAACCAGAAACTAATCAGGCTTCTCTGAACTCCTGTCTGCTCCTCTGTGCTACTTCATTCTCTCTGTGCAAGCTGACTTCCTCGCCATCTCTCTCCACTGCTTAGCATCTTCTGTTCCTCCAGCTCTGAGTTTATGTTTCAGTTCTACCCTCATGCAGAGACTAAATGGCTATTTCTGAATCTCAATTCAAAATCCAAAAGAGAGAATTTGATTGGTTCAGTTAGTGGCCATCGTGCATCAGTGTTCTAATCAGTTATTGCTTCCAAATGTGTCACGTAGTACAAATACGGCTGGTAAGGCTGATTTCAAGAGAGACTGGTGGTCTTTGGAAACTGGCAGATATTCAAAAAGGAATTTCAGAGAAAGGATTAAGATGGCTTGGTGACAGATGGTTGGAATCCTGTGGCACAGAAGTGGCTGAGGAGATCAGGGAGGAGTTAAGAGATAGGAAGGCTGCCTTAAGGAGCTCACAACCTAATTGGGAAGATGAGTTATTCAAGGGCCTTCAACTCAGAGCGGACTGCAAAGAATTCTGTTGTTTTCTAAAGTAGCCACTGTGGCAGCCACCTTCCAAAAGAGCTGCCATAATCTCATAAATTTAAAAAGATACCATAGGAAAGGAGGCTATTAATATCATTTACATTCTGTGGTGAAAAGCGGAAGGGAGACCTTTTCCTCTAGGGTCTTTCATTGCAGAGGAGAGCTGACAGACCTCGCGTTATAGCCTGCGTGTTAGTTGCTCAGACGTGCCTGCCTCTTTGCGACCCCATGGACTGCTGCCCACCAGGCTCCTCTGTCCCTGGGATTTTCCAGGCAAGGATACTGGAGTGTATTGCCATTTCCTTCTCCAGGGGATCTTCATGACCCAGGGACTGAATCTGGGTCTCCTGCACTGCAGGCAGATTCTTTACTGACTGAGCTTCCAGGGAAGCCCATGAGAGTTATTTGTCCTGATTTATGAAACCACCTCCAAGGTCAGGGTAGTTCCAGTTTTTTTTTTTTTTTTTTGTAGCCAAGCTCCCAGGATATTTCTGCAAAAACAATTTGTTTCTACTACTGAGGATTAAAAAGACAAAAATAGAAAGCATCGTTCAGAGAGAGCTCAAAATTAAAAATAAAATTCAAATCAAATCAGCCTCTGAAACATCCTGAAAACCTCCCACCAATGATTCCAGACTTTGTTATCAGGAGATCAGTGACTCCAGCTGTACACAAAATGCAATAAGCAATTAAATACAGGATGCAAAAGGAAAAAATGACATAGTCACGAAACTACTGGAGCCTTCTTTTCTTAAAAATATTTAAACTCTAGCTTCTTTAAATTTAATTTCACTTAAAAATTTCAAGAGACTAGTTGACTTCTCTGAGATTATATATTCTGTTTTAGATGAAAGCTGAGCAGTTCAGTGAATTGTATTTCAACTCATTTCTCTAGACATCAGTTACCAGAAACCTTTTAATGAAAGCTTTGAGGACTGTCTGTCCATTATGCTGCTAAGGAGCCTGAGTCAGCAAGCTCATTCAGATTTAAAATTTTAACTGGCCCTCTTCCAATCTTTAATCAAAAGCTAATGTACTTTTCCAACCTAAGTCTTTTGCATTCACTGTCTATGGAGGATACTGGATAAAACATTCTTGGGAAACAGCTGGTTCAGCCTGTAAAATGCCATCACCACTGTTTTGCAGAAATATTGTGTGTGCGCGTGTGTGCTTCAAGAAATGAGCTATAGAAGGTCCTTAATGTCATCCAGCATTAATGTACCTTTGTAAAGTCAGTTTTGCCACAAACACATTTTCCAGTATAGAAAATGGACTAGGAGCATGTTCTTCTTGCCTGTCTTCCAGAATTTAGGGACAGAATAAGCAATTGAATGAATCTGACTGATGGAAGAGATCATAGAGATTCTGTAGAAATCTAAATGCCTTCCCTAGATCTTTGACATAAGGCTGAGTATATCCTAGAAGGCAAGCTCAGCTTTTATTTACCAGTTTTGAACTGTATTGCCATATACCTGAGACTGAAATAATGAAAAAATTAAAGGAAGTTGAACACTTAATTCCATGTATTTAAGTTGATCCCAAATGAGAGAAAAATGAGCAGTGTCAGGGTCTAGGAAAACATGTAATGAATTAGAAAAGGTAACTACTATTAATAGATAGAACTCTGGCAGAATGACTTCCACAAAGATGGAAGAGGTATTCTCACAGAGGGATTTGTTTATTCTCTTTCATTCACTGAAAGATTAAAATATAATCCAGAGTGCTTTTAAAAGCAAGCCAAGGCACTTATTTCAGTGCTCGTGCTAGATGAGATTTTATGGCAAAGCCACCATTCTATGTAAATACAACAGGTCAGAGAGGTTATCACTGACCACTGGAATCAAGATAGTTCTCATAATAGACTCGCAATGACCTGATTAAAGAAATACTGTCTTTCATGCAGCTTCTTTTGTCTTATTTTTGTATCAGGGAAAGTCAGTCTGTTCATTTAACTGTATGGATTTTATTTTTTTCCTGAGCTGATGATGCCTTTGTTACATGTGAGCATAGAAATAGATAAATCAGTCTATCTCAGCAATCCTATTCTTGACATGTGTAGAGAAAAGATCTTAGTAGCAGAGTACTCAATAGCCTTTGCATGTCAGCCAAGAGCTATAACACATATAAAACATTTACACTTGAGAAACACAGCTCTCATTAATACATATGTATTAGCAAAGCCAAGTGCTGCATGAGAGAGAATTGTGTGTGTGTGAATGACTTACAGGAAAATTGTACAAATTATCAGTGGATTCAGAATAATTATGCAATAAAATGGGGTAACTTGTAAAAAGAAGGTTTATCTGAAGAGCTCGGCTTCCTCATTTCACTCCTATAATCTATCACAGGTCCTGCAGCTCGAACACTGAATGCTTTCTGGGACTGTCAGGATTACTTACTACTCCAGGTGATGGTTTTGAGGATCCGGGCACTGCTTTTCCTGTGGAGAGTCAGCAGATACCACAGCTGACTTCTGAAGGGAGGAAGGCTGGCCAAACAGAAGAGATTGGTTTCAATTCTGAAGCTGTGCTGCATGAGACCAACCCCATGGATATGACAGACATAGGAATGTTAATTTCCAGTGCTATGCCCTAAGCAAACCTTTTGGAGAATACATTATGTGCCCAAAATACTGCTCACCAGAACATTCCACATTTAACCCTCCCTAAAAGAAAAGAATCTGCCTGCAATGCAGGAGCTCTGGAGTTCAGTCCCTGGGTTGGAAAGATCCTCTGGAGAAGGGCATGGTTACTCGCTCCAGTATTCTTGCCTGGAGGATTCCATGGACAGAGGAACCTGGCAGGCTACAGTTCATGGGGTCGCAAAGAATGGACATGACTGAGTAACAAACACAGTTCAGGGGCAGTCTGGCTGGTGTTGCTTTTAGTGGGGTCATGATTCAGTTTCAAAGTGTGAATCACTTTTACTACATATCAAGAACAATCAGATTTTAGAATGTCTACTGTGAGCTAGGTTTTCCCTATCCAGGAATGCTTGACTTAAGCTAGACCTAAGTATCCTCCCCAGCTGGGAGCATGGCCCAGCTGGAGCAAGGGGAGACTAGCCCCATTTGCTACAGTTCATTTGGTTAAGGTAATCTGAAGACTGCCCTCCAGGATCAAAACAAAAGCAAAGTTAGGCAGTTCATGCCAACAAGTCATCAGTCCCAGGGGTCGGGAAAAGAGGGAGCTCACTAGTATAAAGCAACAGGGAAAGGACAGAACCATATGAGGAACCCAGTGTGGGAACCACTTTGTAGAAGCTTTTTACAGGCAACATATCAACCCACTCCAGTATTCCTGCCTGGAGAATCTCATGGATGAGAAGCCTGGTGGGCTACAGTCCATAGGGTCGCAAAGAGTTGGACACGACTGAAGTGGCTTAGCATGCACACAGGCATAGCCTCAGGCAAGGCAGTGAGTGAGCTCTTCAAGGCCCAGCATAAGGCACAAGATACAAGAACAGCAACCACAGCCCTGTGTTCTTTCCCCTGTGTGCTACTTTGTTGGATTTATTTGCACAATTTAAGAAGATACCAAAAGCGCCATTTAAAAAGTAGTATGGTGGCCCTTACCCTTGTCTGCTCACCCCCACCCCTAGCATACACCCCTTCCTCTAAGAAGCCTCCACTATCACCCTACCAGCTCTGGATCAGGTGGGCAATCCACCATGGATTGATCTGAGTATCCCAGTCTTTTGTCTCTAAGGCTCGGGTTGGTTGGAACTGAGTATCCGTCACTTGCAACCAGAGAGTTCTGTATAATGTATATGATAGCCTAGTTTTCACTTTTTCTTTATCTCTCATACCAAGAAAAATGGGCTTTCCATAAACACACACCAGAGTACTCAATATTTATACTGCTATGATTAAATAATAATTTTGCCTACATCTGGCTCCTGAACTCTAGCAATTTACTCCCCGCAGAGAGTCCAGAGTGGGTCCATAGTGTGAATAGAAGAGAAGATGATCAAAAATAGACCCCACAGTTCAGTTCAGTTCAGTTCAGTTCAGTTGCTCAGTTGTGTACCACTCTTTGTGACCCCATGGACGGCAGCATGCCATGCTTCCCTGTCCATCACCAACTCCCAGAGCTTGCTCAAACTCATATCCATTGAGTCGGTGATGCCATCCAATCATCTCATCCTCTGTCGATCCCTTCTCCTCTCTCCTTCAATCTTTCCCAGCATCAGAGTCTTTCCAATGAGTCAGTTCTTCGCATCAGGTGGCCAAAATATTGGAGTTTCAGCTTCAGGATCAGTCCTTCCAATGAATATTTAGGACTGATTTCCTTTAGGACTGACTGGTTGGATCTCCGTTCAGTTCAAGGGATTCTCAAGAGTCTTCTCCAACACCACAGTTCAAAAGCATCAATTCTTTGCCACTCAGCTTTCTTTATAGTCCAACTCTCACATCCATACATGACTACTGGAAACAATAGCTTTGACTAGACAGACTTTTGTTGGCAAAGTAATGTCTCTGCTTTCGAATATGCTGTTCATAGCTTTTCTTCCAAGGAGCAAGCGTCTTTTAATTTCATGGCTGCAATCACCATCTGCAGTGATTTTGGAGCCCCTAAAAACAGTCTGTCACTGTTTCCACTGTTTCCCCATCTATTTGCCATGAAGGGATGGGACCAGATACCATGATCTTAGTCTTCTGAATGTTGAGTTCTAAGCCAATGTTTTCACCCTCCTCTTTCGCTTTCATCAAGAAGCTCATTAGTTCTTCTTCACTTTCTGCCATAAGGTTGGTGTTATCTGCATATCTGAGATTATTGATATTTCTCCTGAAACCTCGATTCCAGCTTGTGCTTCATACAGCCTGACATTTCACACAATGTACTCTGCATATAAGTTAAATATAGACAGCCTTGATGTACTTCTTTCCTGATTTGGAACCAGTCTGTTGTTCCATATCCAGTTCCAACTGTTGCTTCTTGACCTGCATACGACTTCTCAGGAAGCAAGCTCTGCTACTTGCCAGCAGGCCTCAGAAAACTGAGGGCCTGATTCCAGGGCAGGAATACATTTTCCTCTCTGGGTTCTCCTTTAGCTGCTGCAGGGATGGAACCAGAGTTTCAGGTAAAGCTAATTATTTCTTTTGTACTCTGTGGAGATGTTTGATGTGAGTGGGGAGCAGCTGGAGATAAGGAAGGAGAAAATGGAACAATCAAATCATTCAATGTCTGTTGTACACTTTGTCAAAGGCACTGCCAGGTGCTATGCAACATCTACGGATGGATGGTACATGGACCAACACCCTTGAGAAGACCACTTCTATCTGAGGAGAAAAGACATGCACACAAACATACACTCAACAAGAAAAGCTGCATAAATTCAGCAGCAACATAGGTCAATATAGACTGGTGTTTTATTAGCCTTTTGGTTGCAAGAAGACTGGCTAACTTAAGCCAAAATGGGAATATGGTGGAAGGGCTGGTCATTGAATGGGAGAAAGTGTTGAGCAACAGACCTCTGGATGGACAGGAACTAAGGTGGCCCTAGATGATCTCCTTAGTGGCCATCGCAGTGGTGAAGGTGAAGAGAAGGGTCTCACTGGTAGGGAGGCAGTAAGAAAGAAAAGGGAGCAAGGAGAGAGACATTTAGAATTTCTCCTGTCCTCTAAACCTGGTAGAATACATATGTATCACTCTTAGAGACTTGAAAGAGACAATTGATCAGATACAGCTGACTCAGGGAGCTAAGAAACTGGAAAAAGATTTGTGTATATTAAGGGTAAAAATGTCTTAGCAGCATCTCAGCCATAACTAAGATTTCTTTGGACCCAGATAAGAGACCAGCTGGGGATTTTAACCACTTAAGAACTAAGACTAACATTCTAAAACTGACTGCTTGAAAAGTACTTCTGTACTGAGAAATCTGATCCAGCCATAAGCATTCAGAGGGGAATGCTTGGCCTGGTGGCTTTACTGAGCACTATTGATGGGACCAGGGATCCGTGACACCAAATCACAAAACCCCAATCAGCTCTTGTGATTGATCAGCCCTATTGCCCCTTCCATGGGCTTCTTGCTGCCCAGAGAAGGCTGGCACACGCTTGGACCTGAAGGGGACCCCTCAGAGAAAGCAGGAGGCCCAAATGCTGTCTGGGAGTTACATCAAAGAGTGAACAGCACAGGCATCCTGACAGTGGTCTGTATTTCATAGGAGAAGGAATACATTTTTTTTTTTTTGAAGGAACAATTTGAAGGCCACATGGTGGGGAGTTAGGGAGTGGGTGTGGAATTATAAAGTTGACAAAATCATATGCAGCCGCCACAGATGGCTCCTGTCAGCTCAGCCACGTGGGAGGCAGAAAGAGTTGAGGAAAGATACCCTCTGATCCTTGTTTTCCTACTACTAATAAGGATGTGATTCTTCACTGCTAAGAGGGAAACTTTCTTCTCCCAAACCTCAGATTTCCATATTCCCAAAAAGACACCCAGGAGGTAAAGATGGGGAGGAACTCTTGCCCCTTTTGTCTCCACACCCACCCACTGGCTTTGTCCAGAATGAGTGATGCGATTGTTGACTCAGTAAGGAGGACCTGACCGGCTGTGGCTGAGGGCCGTCCATGCTCTGCTCTTTGGAGTAGCCCATCCTTGGCCAGTTTTCTCCTCCATCACCGAGCAGGAAGACGCTGCCCTGTGAGAGAGACACAAAGTGTCCAGATCTGTCAATGACAGGTCAGTAGGTCTGTGTCCTTATTCAGTTATGAAGTGTTAGGAAGCCTGCTGCGGTCACACTTAACACCATCTCCCAATCCAGATGATAGCTCATTTTCATCTGTTAGACTTGTGCAGGTATCGCAACTGCTTCAAAACGCAAGGCAGAAAAAGAGGAGTGGGTATCCCAAGGCCCCAGTACTCTTTACGATCTCCTGCAGAGGTCTGAGAGATGTCTCCATGGCGTTCACTACTGTAAGCAACTGTGCTAATATTTTACATTTGCAGAGAACTTTCCCACATAATCTCTATGTGTTTCACAAAATCCTATGAGTAAGTAGAGAAGGTATGACTCTCAGTTTTATAGATTAGAAAACTAAGATTCACAGAAGTTGAGTGAATTTCCCAAGGCTATGCAATTACTATGTGGTGGAATCAGGAGTCCAACCTGGTTTTCTGACCCAGGTTCTATAGGAAGAGATGGTTGAGATTCAGTTTTATAGTGGGGTTAAAAGTCACATGGATTTGGATTCCAGCCCTAGTACAACCTGTGGGAAAGTTAATCAGTTCTCTAAGTCTTCCTTTCCTTATCTATAAGATAGGGATAATAGTAATGTCATTTTGAGAAGTACATGGAATAATGCAAAGCCATTTGCAAAGTGTATATCAAACGCTCAGTAAGTGTCCATCATTTTTACAGATTTAAGTTCATTTAAAAGGCAACCTGTTTACTATCCTATGTTTGGTTCAGATCAACCTATAAATGCCTGTTTTGCCATAATGCTTTACAATGTCATAAACAACTCAATAAAATTGTTTAAAAGTTAAACTGAAAGCACTCGATGTTCCTACATCAAATGCTTTCAATGTATTATCTATTACAAGGTCCTTCTGAACAAAGAAACAGATTATTGTAGTGTTTTTCAATAGTACTTTCAGTAACATATACAAAATGTAAATTGGTATAATCCTCTTAAGAAACATTTAAGTAATTTGTATTAAGAATCAGAAAAATGTTCATATCTTTTGACTAAGTAATTCCACCTCTAGGAGATTACTTAAAATATGTAAAAAGCCATTAGACACACATACAAGCTTCCATACAAAGATGTTTATCAGAGAAGTATTTGAAATAGTAAAAATAACTAAAGATGCCTAGCAACAAGTTTACCATTTAGAATTCCTTGGTTGTAAGTACAGAAAACAACTCTAACAATCTTTAGCAAAAAGAATATTGAGAAGTTTGGGTAGTTTCTCAAACCAATGGCATCAGGAAGGATAGGAACCAGGGTAACCCCAGGAATCTAAGTTAGCAGATGATGTTTCTCAGGGATGCTGTGATTAGGATGACCTAGTCTCAACTGACTGTATAGCACAGGGAACTCTACTCAGTGCTCCAAGGTGACCTAAATGCAAGGGAAATCCGAAAGAGAGGGGATATATATAAAAACACATCAGGTGATTCACTTTGCTGTACAGCAGAAACTAACCCAGCATTGTAAAGCAACTATGTAAACGTAAATGTCTTGGTCACTCAATTGTGTCTGACTCTCCATGACCCCATGGCCTGTAGTCCGTCAGGCTCCCTGTCCATGGAACTCTCCAGGCAAGAATACTGGAGTGGGTTGCCGTTTCCTTCTCCGGGGGATCTTTCTGACCCAGGGACTGAACCCAGGCCTCCTGCACTGTGGGCAGATTCTTTACTGTCTGAGCCACCCGGGAAGCCCTATACTCCAATATAAAGCAACTATACTCCAATAAAAATTAATTTTAAAAGACATGTAACACCTCCTCAAAAAGTAAGTCCTAAAACATGAAAAGAAAAAGAGAATGACCCAATGTCAGTCAGAATTTTTAATTTAAAAATTCAAAGTTTATGTAAATAAGGAGAATAACAAAAATACATTTTAAGTTGTTGGCTCATCAAGGAAACTTTGAGTGGGGTGATATTTTGCTCAATAAAGCTGAAACTCCAGTCCTTTGGCCACCTCATGTAAAGAGTTGACTCATTGGAAAAGACTCTGATGCTGGAAGGGACTGGGGGCAGGAGGAAAAGGGGACAACAGAGGATGAGATGGCTGGACGGCATCACTTAGATGGACAGGAGTCTGAGTGAACTCTGGGAGTTGGTCATACAGCAACGAAGACCCAGCAAAGAAAATAAACATAAATAAATAAATAAAATTAGGAAAAAGAATCTTATTCAGAGGGGGAGAGGAATTTCCAGAGAGGAAAGAGAGATGCTGAGAAGAAAGAAGAGATGCACTCTTGTGGCAGAATGACCCAATAAATTGTTATCATTTGGAGAGCACTTTCTCACATTAGAAATGATGTTTATAGAGATGATATTAAATACTTATCATGTAACTTTAAAGAAAAAGACAGGCTGTTCAATTGTATGAGAGTGTCCTATAACTATGAAGGAAAAATGATACTAGAAGCAGATCCTTGGGTTTCTGAGTGATTTAGGCCCACCGGATAGGAGTGCCTGCCTTATGGACTAGCCAGAGGGAGGTCTAGGTCTTAGAGTCCGTTTAGTTCTGAATGAGGGGTCTGGAGGTAGCAGAAGGGGCTAGACCAACCAGAGGGAAAGGAGGAGCTTTATCCGTCAATAAGCCAATCAGGTCCTAGGGATTGAACTGCAGCAATTACCAAAAGTCAAGAGCAGAAATCAGGTTGGAGGAGAGAGAGTGGGAGGGTCAAGGGCTTTGGTCTGATCAAGACCAGGTTACCTACACACTCCTCTTGTGAGACAGGGGCTGCACACTAAGCAATCCCTAGGCCTGAGGAAAGGGGCTTCCCTCATAGCTCAGTTGGTAAAGAGTCTGCCTGCAATGCAGGAGACCTGGGTTTGATTCCTGGGTTGGGAAGATCCCTTGGAGATGGAAATGGCAACCCACTCCAGTATTCTTGCATGGAGAATCCCATGGATGGAGGAGCCTGGCAGTTTACACTCTGTGGGGTCGCAAGAGTCGGACACAACTGAGTAACTAAAGCGCTCGTGCACACACACACACACACACACACACACACACACACACACACACACACACACGCCTGAGGAAAAGGCATAGATTTGAAGGAGACGGTTGGGGAGAGAGAAAGTGAGTGATCTTTTGCTCCCTCCTTCTTTCAAGTCTTTTGTGGGGATTTAAAATTTTCATATAAGGACTTCCTCCGTGGTCCAGTGGCTAAGACTCTGTGCTCCCAATGGAGGGGACCCAGGTTCAATCCCTGATCAGGGAACTAGATCCTGCACGCCATAAATAAGACCGGACGTGGCACAGTCCAGTAAATAAATGTAAACATTTTTAAAAATTAAAAATTAATGCAAATAAAGAGAATGAAAAAAAACACATTATAATTTTTAATTGTTGGTTCGTTCTATTTATTTTCTTCTTAAAGGCAGGACCTCTATTAGCCCAGTAAAGAAAGTTTTAAATTTGGAATGGGAGAAGTCTATTAAACTAAACTGCTGATAATACCCTTGACTTGTAATATTTTACTTGTTTGACTTAAAGTTATCTAGCTTTATCTGAATCTCAAAAGGCAATCTTTCTCTTCTTCTATAACTTAATGATCCAAGAGGAAATTTTGCTTATACTTAAATGTAATGACTTCACAATTGTTTCTCCTGTAGGTTCAGTAATCAATTTGCTTTTATAACTCTCCAAAGATTCAGGAATGAAAACATTGCCTAGAGCTTTCTTTAAAATTTCTACAATTTGTCCCTTGATAATATAAGGACAAGGAAACTGTGAATAACAAATTACCTTTCCCGAAAGGAAGGGCCTTTTTGTAAAACAACGTAAAAAAAGACAGGACTTCAGAATTTTGTATACCTGGGTGGGGATATGGCCCTCCTTTTTCATCTCTACATAATAATAATAATAATAATAATAAAAGACATTGGTCCTGGTGTCATGCAAAGAAACATCTCAGCTTCTGGAAGGGGAAAGAAAATCTGTGGCGAAAAATAAATTTATGATTAGAAACAGTTTTCGAAGACATTGAAAAAGAAGTAAATATATATATCTATGGTTTTATAACTGCTGATATGAACATTTTGAAATACATATTCTTTAGAGCAGGAAGGAAAACACCTGTATTTTACAGAAAGACTGTCAGCCTTATTGTACAGAGCTATTTAATGCTTCCTTGAGGAAAGATGGGCCATAAGTCAAATGAGCTTCTGAAGCCATATCATGAAACTTCTTTTGATTTAAAACTGTATCTTCTCTTCTTTGACATGTCCTTCAACCACAGAAGTCTTTCTTTCTCTTTTAAAAATCTTCCAGAATATAAAGAGCATATTGAGATACAGGTGATGAGAGAGGAAAGAAACCTGAATATGCACAGAATCGTTTGCTGGGCTGAGAACATCTTGAGAAGAATCACACACTTTAATCTCCCATGCTGTCATCTTTTCAAGATGAAAGCTTAAAACCTTAAAACCTGAACCAAAGTTTCTAAGGAAAATTAATTTGTTATATTAGAAGGAAAAAACACCCCGACAGCTTGTCATTTGAAGTGATGAATGCCATAATTCAGTGCTTACTTGATTATGTCTTAGACCTAAATATGCAAATACGCCCATGGGGTTTTGAATTGGGCTTTTATGCTAGTTGAGCTTTCTTCTCTAAAAAGGATAGGAAAGATAGAAAAATATTTTTTTGTGTTCTATAAGTCGGCATAGGTAAGAACCACATTGTCAAGTTTTAAAAAGTTGTTGCTACCCTTTATTTGTTTTAAATTTTTTAAGATTTCTTTTTTATGTGGACCATTTTTAGAGTCCTTATTGAATTTGTTACAATATTCCCCCTGTTTTATGTTTTGGCTTTTGGGGATATGGGATCTTAGCTCTCCAACCAGGGATTGAACCCATAACCCCTGCATTGAAAGAGGAAGTCTTAACCACTGGACAACCAGGGCAGTCCCTCTTTCTACCTTTAAGTCTGCTCCAGGACCTCATTTTTCCCCTGCCCCAGCATAAACACTCTGTCAGGCCCCTCAAATTGTCTATATTTTCTCAAGTAATGAAAAGAATTCTTTTATCACTTCAAGCTTCAAAACATGGTCTTGTTTTAATAATTAAAATAGTCCCACTATCATTAAGATATAAAATGCTTTTGAATTAAATAATAACACCAAGTTTTTCATTTTCAACCGAACGTTTCTTTCCCACCCCCAACCCGACCCTGTGGCAAAGGAGAAACTTGCAGCTGAGGAAGGAGGGACAGACAGCTGCCTGCCTGTCTTCCCACCCTGGGTTTCTACTCCTCCTCTCCTCTTCTTATGAACCCTAAGATTAGAGAAAACAGAAAATGGAGGAGGAAAAGGGGAGGGGAGGAGCAAAGCGCTTACTGCCAGGTATCCTGGTATGATTTAGTATCTGAGTTTTTAAAGGCTTGGCATGTGTTTACAGCTGAATGGTTAACTAGCTTTGTGTGTGTGAGTGTGTGTGTGTGTGTGTGTGTGTGTGTGTGTCTGGGGGCATGTAATTGTTAGAGGTATCCCCATTTCCCATGACTGGCAGTCTTCTCTTTCCCGAGGCACTCTTACATAGGGTGAATGAATTCAGGCCCCACTGATTACTCATTCTTCTTCCTTCAGCCCCGAAGGTACTTCGACCTCACTCTGCTGCAGTATGTGGCTTCCTCCAAGGGCATTTCTTGGCCAAGACCCAAGGAAACATTTTATTTTAATGAAAATAATAAATGATTTTTTAAAGTTTTTTATCGGAGTATAATTGCTTTACAACATTGTGTTAGTTTCTGCTGTACAATCAAATGAATTAGCCATATATATATATACACACACATATATCCACTTCCTCTTGAACCTCCCTCTTACAGCCCACTCCCGCCTCCCTACCTCCATCCCACTTATCTAGATCATGACAGAGCACTGAGCTGATCATCCCTGAACCATACAGCAGAGCCCCAAGGTGACATTTAAGAGGCGCAGTTGATCTCCACTCCGCCATCAAAGCAGCCAACCAGTGTCTCTCCCTTTCCCTGAGAGTCAGCAACCAGAGCCTGCTGTTTCCTGAAGCACAGTTTTCCCACAGGAGGCTCTTGAAAATCCTGTTGAAAGCCCTTTCCATGCACGCTGGAAGGGAAGGACAGGCCTCCCTATCCTATCTCCATGGGGGGCTAGGTTCTAGAAGGAGTGGGATTCATTCACAGCAAACAAACACCTCTTCCAAACATGCTCTCTTCCTGATTTCGCAAATTCCACACTTTCATCCTCTTATCAAGGATGAAATATTTAGAAGTTATAAGACTGATATTTCTCTCATCTCTCCCCGCCACACTCTGCCAACACACTTAAAAAAAAAAAATCTGTATGGCAGTCTGATATTCATTTTGGAATCTGGTATTTTTATTGTATTTATGCATGCGTGCTACATCACTTCAATCATGTCCAACTCTTTGCAACACCATGGACTATAGCCTGCCAGGCTCCTCTGTCCACGGGATTCTCCAGGCAAGAATACTGCAGTGGGTTGCCATTTCCTCCTCTAGGGGATCTTCCCACCCCAGGGATTGAACCTGTCTCCTGCATTGCAGGCAGATTTTTTACTGCTGAGGCACCAGGAAAGTCTTAGATAAAACTTCCATTTTCATATTTGATATTGATGTTTACCAGGTGGTTCAGTGGTAAAACTTCTGCCTTCCAATGTTGGAGACGCAAGAGACCTAGGTTCAATCCCTGGGTCGGGAAGATCCCCTGGAGAAGGAAACGGCAACCCACTCCAGTATTCTTGTTTGGAAAATTCCATGGATAGAGGAGCCTGGCAGGCTACAACCATGCAGTTGCAAATAGTCAGACATGCCTGAGTAACTGAACACATTAATGTTCACAAGAATGTCCCAGTTCAGTCCTCAGACTTCAGAAACTGCAGATATATGTCAGCTATTGTATGCTCCAGATTATTATAAAAAGTCACAGATCCTCAGTGCCACCCAAATGTAATATAAAAGTGAGTGATTATAATTTCAATAATGCAAAATAAAAATATCAGTGAGTGATTATAATTTCAATAATGCAAAATAAAAATATCAGAAAGGCAATGCCTACAAGCTACATATGGTTCTGCTATTGTCTTATTAAGCAAGAAGTCAGTATCAAAGAAAATAAGTCAAGAACATGTTAGCTGCAGAAATTATTTACTTTTCTCAAAGAGCCATTGTTTTCATGCCTGTTCCTCTTCTTAACACTGTATTTGCTGCCTCCCCAGAGATAGCCTAGTCAATTACATGGTCTTCTTTTCACACTTACATCAAGGCCAAGAGTAAACTGTTCCAAGCACAATGCAACAGCCTGTTTCTTTGGAAGCAAATAAAATAGGGCCATCGTTTTCAATCTTTTTTTTTCTTCTGAAAAGTGACAGGATAAGAATTAGGCTAAAGAGAAGCATGAAGAAACATTTTCTTCCGGTAGGCTGAACAGCACTCACTATATTCACAGTACACTTTCTGATGGGTAAGCAGTGAATCCTTTTGTTTACTAAAAATACCTCGATCAATTTTTCTTTTAATGACTTTCATCACTACTACCTACATAGTGCTGAAGGACATCTCATTCCCGACTCTTATCTTTCCTCCTGTTCTTTATTGTTCAGAACAAGCACATACACTGTGGTCATGTGATATCCTTATTAACTGTAACTGAAGCTTAACAGATATAATTAATGGATTATTCCAACCCTCTCTTTAGTTCCTTGGTTCCTTTTATTCTTAAACAGATGAATTCTAATAGTGGCATTATCAGATTCTACATATAGTAGAGACATATTCGAAGAATAAAATGCCCCCTTAGGACTTACCATGTGGCTTATTGTAGTTAATAGAATAAATGTCCATCCAGAGAGAGACTGTTAGCTTTTTAGTGCTTCTCTCTTAACCATTTCCTGGAGACTAGATATCTGTGTTCCAATATCTTTTCCAAGCCCTAATTAGCATGGCATTGGCAAATCACTTACCTTCTCAGTTATATCATCTGCAAAATAATCCCAGCAAGGAGATGCCGAGCCTAGATAATTTCTTAAGTCAAATATGGTTCTCCAAACTGTAACCATCAATGCTATACTGAATTCCTAGCATTTGCTATTGTTTAGTCGCTAAGTCGTGTCCAACTCTTTTGGGGACCCCATGGCCTGTAGCCCGTCAGGCTCCTCTGTCCATGGAATTTCTCAGGCAAGAATACTGGAGTGGGTTGCTATTTCTTTCTCCAGGGGAATCTTCCTGATCCAGAGATCAAAGCCGTGTCTCCTGCATTGACAGGCAGATTCTTTACCACTGAGCCACCAGGGAAGCTCATTCTTAGCATTTACTTAAGGCTTAATAAAATCAGAATGTATGGTACAATTATGGCTGGAATTAAGATTGCTGAGGTTATTGCTAAAATATCAATAACCTCAGATATGCAGATGATGCCACCCTTATGGCATGAAGTGACATTTATGAAAGTGAGGAACTGAAAAGCCTCTTGATGAAGTGAAAGAGGAGAGTAAAAAAGCTAGCTTATAACTTAACATTCAAAAAATGAAGATCATGGCATCCTGTTCCATCACTTCATGGCAAATAGATGGGGAAACAATGGAAACAGTGAAAGACTTTATTTTGGGGGGCTCCAAAATCACTGCAGATAATGACTGAAAAGCTAAGACCAACCTAGACAGCATATTAAAAATCAGAGACATTACTTTGCTGACAAAGATCCATCTAGTCAATGCTATTGTTTTTCCTCTCTGTCATGTATGGATGTGAGAGTTGGACTATAAACAAAGCTGAGCATCAAAGAATTGATGCTTCTGAACTGTGGTGTTAGAGAAGACTCTTGAGAGTCCCTTGGACTGCAAGGAGATCCAACCAGTCCATCCTAAAGGAAATCAATCCTGAATATTTATTGGAAGGACTGATGCTGAAGCTGAAACTCCAGTACTTTGGCCACCTGATGTGAAGAACTGACTCACTGGAAAAGACCCTTATGCTGGGAAAGATTGAAGGCAGAAGGAGAAGGGGACAACAGAGGATGAGATGGTTGGATGACATCACCGACTCAACTGACAAGGATTTGAGCAAGCTCCGGGAGTTGATGATGGACAGGGAAGCCTGGCGTGCTGCATCCATGGGGTTGCAAAGAGTTGGACACGACTGAGCGACTGAGCTGATGCATTTTATTCCTTTACTATGTTTAAGGTTTCCACAATGAACAGGAATTATTTTAATAATAAGATAAAAGTTATCTAAAAAGAACAAAAAGAAAATAAAAATTAACAAAAACACGTTTTGGCATCTAACACATCCCCAGACCTCACTCAGTTGCATTATAAAATGCAAAACAACTTGATGTGTAAAGATCACTGTGACACATTTAAGAAATCTAATCAGATGAGTTTAAATGTAGCATTGATTCAGATTTATAGAACATCACATGGAAAAAGTATATGAACAAAAAAGGAAAAAAAAAAAAAAGCTTAAGGGCAAATGACATGTGATCCTAGTTTCCAGTGTACCACACTATCATTGGGAAACCTGGGTTCAACTCAGTTTGGTTCAATCAGTATTTATTGAGTCCAAGACACTGGAGAATAAAGATAAATGACGGGATTATGATACAGTTGAAGGGACAGATATTTAAACAACTCCCAAACCAGTCAGACTGGCAACTGTTCTGAGAAAGGCAGAAACGAGACTGTCAAGTGTGAGTGAGTTCGTGCTGACTGGAGGACATCAAAAACCTTGCAAGTTTATTTTAATTAAGGAGTTTGCACTGCAGGGTGAGTTGTGCTCTGTGTTCTTAGACCAGTTATTTAGCCTCTCTGACCATTTGTTTTCCCAGCTGAAAACTAAAGAAACTGGATTTTTAAAAATTTCTAATCATTTCTGTTTTTCTAAGGGTCCTTGATTTCATGTTAGGACAATAATGAATGAGGCTCCTTATTGGTGCTTCTTTTGACTTCTTTCTGTAGTCCACCTAATCACAACTGTTGTCACTCTTTATAATTAAATCCTTCTGGGGTTATTCCTCTCCCTCTATTCCCATTTCTCTGTGATGGCAAAACCACGGAAGCACCCAAATTGCCGATGGAAAACTCAAGTGTTTGTCCTGAGGGTACACAATAAAGAAAATTTGGTTCACAGCTTCCCATTCTTCATTATTTCTCTTTAAGGCTTATTGATTAAATGTAAGGTGGGGCAGGAGGCAAATATGAAAACCTGTTAAATTAGCTGGTTTTATAATTAACTGGCTTGGGCTGTCATTCTGATTTAAAGGCATGCAGAGAGCTCTTTTTTTTTTTTTGTCATAGTGATATTTTTAGTTTCTGTGAATCTTACACATTAACCTTGAAGCCACATGACATTCTTTGAATTCTTTAAATAGATCTGGGGGTTGGATTCATGGCTGGCTTTTATTAGCATTACACTTTCAGCAAATAATAGCTACTTTCTTTTCTCTTTTAAAGAACATTATTCTTGGATCCATTCAAAGGGAACTGCATGTAGCCTGCATTTGATGATTCACTCAAGACAAACAGAAGTTCTACATCTAAGTAGCCATTTTCCTGTTATTTATTAAAATCTGTATGAAAGCAATATTTTAATCTGCTCACCCATTTAATTAAAAAATATTTATTGAGCTTCTGCTATGTGAAAGGCAAAGACATCATTAAGTGAAATGATCCATCCTTTTATGTGAATTTATTCTTTTCTTGTGGTATTAAAATGATTCAACCCTTTAAAATTCTCCAGAAACTGCTGGGGCAATTGATTGTGGGGTGAATCCTAAATGCTGAAACAATTGACTAGAATGTAAAAGGGAAAAGGAAAACAGGGTTTCTTAACTTTGGACCGATTGACATTTGGGGTTTCGTGGTTCCTTGTGGGAGACTGTCTTGTGCTTTGCAGGACGCTTAACGGCATCCCTGGTCTCTACCCACTAGATGCCAGGAGCATCTCACCACCACCACCCCACCCCCAACTAGAGTGACAACCATAAATGTCTCTAAACCTTGCCACCGATTGCCTGGAGTCACATTCACCTCTAGTGAAGAACCAATGAGCTAGAATGAATTTCCCTCTGGTAAAGTGCCAGTCTCTACTCATGAAAGTTTATTCTTTTTGTTCTTAGAGATGATATCTAAACATATACCTGTGTACCTTGAGATTGCACATAAAGCAAATTCCATTCCTATGTTTCTCCCTCTGTCACCAGGGGTAATAATAATAGGAGGTCCCTTCTTGGAAATGACTGAAAAGATGACTACTGACCTAAAGTCAGGGCTAGAACTTTGTTTTCCAAAATTGGGGTAAATTTTTACTAATATATGTATTCTTATAATGGGGAAAGCCTTTGTATCCTATTATAAGTTAATCACTAAATTTGTGTTGGCAAATTTTAACAGATAGCACTCCAGGGAAAAAAAAAGAAAAAAACAAGCACCAATCTCTGTGGTACAAATATTCACACTTTTACTGGGGTCAATTTCCAGCTGCTAGCTCAATGTTAGTTTATGTGGAGTTATGGAGAGAACCCCATTATAAAATATTATAACCATATGTGTACAACAAATGTAAAGAATCTTGAGGAATAGATAGTAAAATAATTATGAGAGGAAGAGTATGGAGTAACCATTGCTTTGGTTTTTATTTAATAAATGTATTTATATAAGTTAGTTTAAAATAGTAACTGTTCTGGGACTTCCCTGGCGGTCCAGCAGTTAAGACCCAGCTTCCAACGCAGGGGGCACAGGTTCAGTCCCTGGTTGGGGAACTAAGATCCCACATACTACACAGCCCAAAGGAAAACAAAGCAAGCAAGCAAAGAATCCCGTTTTTAGCAACCAGCTTACAAAATTTCTAAAAATTTAACAGCTGGCTCTCATGAGCTTCTATAAGCTGGCTCCAGCACACTACTGAAGGACTAACCTATCACCTACTCCAAACGGTACCTCTATTTCAAACGTGCATATTTCTTAGAGTTTCTATGTGGACACAGAAAAGGGTAGTAAGCTCAGTCTTACCACCTACTTGAGCTAAAAATCACCAACTCAGTCTCATCAATCTCCTCATCTTTTAGAGTGTACAAAGAGCCCTCGTGCGTATAATTTCAACTGATTTTTAGATCACTTTATGCATGGAATATAACAGATATTTCCCTCATTTTACAGATGGAGAAACTAAACTGAGAACAGCTAAATTACTTGCTCACACTTAACAAGCTATGATATGGCAGAGCAGAGAAACAAGGAAACTACCATTTGTTGAATGTCAACCATAGACTAAACATGGACATTGTGGCTAATCCTCAAAGCAATCCTATGAAATAAATAGAATTGGGCTTATTTTAAATAGGAAGAAACTGAACTCAGTGAGACTATGTAACTTTTTCAAAGATCATATCTCTTGTGTGTCTAGAAAGTGAAGTCGCTCAGTTGTGTCCGACTCTTTGTGATTCCCATGGACTGTAGCCTACCAGGCTTCTCCATCCATGGGATTTTCCAGGCAAGAGTACTGGAGTGGGTTACCATTTCCTTCTCCAGGGGATCTTCGCGACCCAGGGATTGAACCCAGGTCTCCCGCGTTGTAGGCAGACGTTTTACCGTCTGAGTCACTAGTGTTTCTAAGTTAGGATCAACTACACAGTGTTTATCAAGCTCTAATGCACATCAGAAGCACAGGAGAGCCTACGAAAAGAGAGATTTCAGAGCTCACACCTACCGATTCTGATTCACTGGGGTTAGGATCAGACCCAAGAGTTTGTATTTCTAACAGGTTTCCTGGGGAGCCCCTGATGCTGGTCTGGGCACCCACTTTGAATACCCCTGAGTGTATCATGCAGCCTATTAATTCCTGGGAGCCCAAGGGTTGTAACTTCTAGCCCTACACTCTGTCCACTTCAGCAGTGTTCACCACGTATTATGATAGTTTATTTTGACTTCTAAACTAACCAGGCAAAGGTGCTATTGTGTATATAAATGTTTATTACACATACTAAATTAATGTTCTCATTAATAATATATACATACATTTAATCCATCAATGTGTGGTGCTTCTGAGCTTTTGTGTGAACTGATATTACATAGAAAAAAAAAGTTAATTTTCATGAAAGTCATTAGGTATATACCTAATGACTAATTTTAAAACCTCTCATTGGGGTTTATTATTAAGGTTCTGAACATTCCTGGAAACAAAATTTTTAAGTCAAATTTTGTTGTCAATATTCCACATAGGAAAAAAATTATGTATGTGTTGCACAAACTTTGGGATCATATAAGGCAAAATAAGCCACCAAACTTGCATTTTCAAGTTTCATTTTTGTTTCAGGGAAAACTGACTTCTTACTCCGCTGATATTTATACTTAGAAGATCTGCACTGAAGCAATACTTAAGGATAACATATATTATAATATTTGTAAGACATCTTTCCACGAGGCTCTTAAGTCACTATGTACAATCATGTAATCTTTTTCCCATTGTGGGCTTAGGATAGAGAGAGAATTATCAACTCCATCTTAAAGATGACAAGCCTGCAGTTCTGTGCACACCTCGGGTGTCTTGCTGAAGGTCATTCGCAGACTTAACAGTAAGAGAGAATCAGAACCCAGGCTCTGGAAATTCTGGCTCGGGAGAGCCCTAGTTACATAATCATTCTTTATTTTAACAGATGAAAAGCCTCTGCACAGTAGTGTCAGGGAAACGGTGAACACAATGGTGAGACTCAAACCAACCTGTGTGGTTACTGGGTAATGACCTAGGCAAGAGGAAAGGAGAGGGGAAGAGTCAAGCTATGGCTAAACATAAACCTTTAGTTTGAATTACTCCTTTCTCTTTATTTCCCATTATCACAGGAAAAAATATGAGTTGACAGTGTTCTTTATGGCTTATCAAATGTGACCTGGGAGAACCTCCTAGGGCTTCTGAAAATTGATGCTGTATTCAAATAGATTTAGTTTAATGTATTGGATTTGCACATAAACAGTTAGGAGGCAATTCATTTTCAAATAATAAGGGCTCCAAGAGTACTTAATTAAAATTATAATTTGATTGTCTTCAATTGCAGTATATGATTAGGGGAAAAGTATTTGAATCATTTGCCCCACCCCCACTCTTCTTCCCTTTGCCATCCTTGGAAAATGCTGTGTATGCCTGGCGAGCCCTCATTTTGCCCTGCTCCAGGTGATGCAGCAACTTACTGTACCTCCCAGAATGTTCATTTCACGGATGACTGAAAATAGTGTTTTCACTGCATCACGGGTGCTTTACCCCTTCCAAATGATGAGTGGCTTCATGAGTTGAGGAACTTGGATTGTTTTCATGAGCAACATCCAGGGAGTTCCAGGGCCTAGGCATTACACTGCTGGGAAAGTTCCCCATGTATTAGGACCTCAGGTCAGTCCCTGGAGGCCCAGGAGCAGCCTGGAAGCATGTCCACAGGTGCCACACTGAGTGTGAATTTGGGAGAAGGCTGAGTTGTCAAGATTTGGTGAAATGTCTCTCTCCATTCCAGCCTTGCCTTTCACTCCATAGACACTGAAGTAGTTTAGGCTTCCACCGCATCTGACCCCTTACTCATTCCCTGGCCCAGCACAAGTGCTCATATGTTAACTGTTGTTGCTATTGTTTCGCAGTCTTTTAAGACCGCCCAGCCGCCCACTTTCTCCCACATCTTATCAAATTTCTTCTGCTACAACATAAATGTCCTCTGGTTTCCACTCTGCTTATGTGCATGCTAAGTCGTTTCAGTCATGTCTGATTCTTTGCGACCACATGGATTGTAGCCTGGGCTTCCCTGGTGGTTTAGCAGTAAAGAATCTGCCTGCAATGCAGGAGTCACAGGAGACGCAGGTTTGATCCCTGGGTTGGGACTATTCCCTGGAGGAGGAAATGGCAATCCATGCCAGTACTATTGCGTGGAGAATCCCGTGGACAGAGGAGCCTGGTGAGCTCCAGTCCATGGAATTCTCAAACAGTCACACAGGACCTACGTGACTTAGCACACATGGACTGTAGCCTGCCAAGCTCCTCTGGGTTGCCATAACTTCCTCCAGGGGAGCTTTCCAATCCAGGGGCCGGACCCATGCCTTTTGTGTCCTCTCCATTGGCAGGAGAGTTCTTTACCACTAGCGCCTCCTGGGAAGCCCCCACCCTGCTTAAAAACCTTCAGTATCTCTCTATTAATTTCCCCTGTATGTCTCAAAATACATCAGAATCACGTTGGGATGCTTTTTATACAACTGCAGACTTGTAGGTTTCCCCTACAGTGTACTGTATCAGACGCTTTTGGAGCCAAGCCTGGGAATGAATTTATAACAAGCTCTACAAGTGTTCCTTATACACTCTATTAATAATTAGAGACTTACTGACCTGTAAGATAGTGTGCACAAACTTTTGTCTGGCTCTTTCTCCCTTAAAACTTGGCCCAACTCTTTCCCCCATCTCACTTCCTGCCACACAAAATCAATGATATAACTGAAAAATTGTGAAAGATTTTGAAATGAGAAAAAAATCCTGAGCATCCTGTCTAGCATACCCTTCTGTGTTATCTCTGTCTTTCACTGTTTTTGAGCTATTGTACAACTCCGTGAGTTGTAGAAAATTGATAATGATGCAAATAATCCCTGACTGTAGAAATGTAACAGAATCATGGAATGTGATTGGTTATTGTTCTATGGATAAACCAGCTATGCATCCATTTGCAAATTCATTTCAGCATTCCTGTATTTCAGCATTGCCTGTATTTGAATAGTTCTTGAATTCTCCTTTGAACTGGTTATGACTCAAACCATTTGAACTAGCTGAATCTTACTGGGTTCTTCATTAATAAATTAATAAATAAAATCTTTGGCTAGTGTTCACTTTACATTTGTATGAGGTCATGATTTGACCTTTAAAAATTATCCTTTAACATCCTGAACATACTCTAGCGTCTTCGGTTTCTCCATCGTAGGATGGTTTCTTGTGCCTCCTTGCCTCTTCCACTCCTCTGCCCTACCCACCAGTTTCTGTGATGTCCCTCATAATTTTCAAGGCTCCACAAACGCTGTGAAGCATCAGCTTCTCCATCAAACTTTAAGTCCTATCCATCTGTCCATCCAAACATCCATCCATCCATCCCCAAGTGCCCAACTTAGGCTCAGTGCCCTTGCTCACACCTTATTAGACTATTTTGCACACCACATTCCAGGTGATATTGTAGTAACTGCTCAAAAACTGAGTGTGCAAATATGGCCCCTTCTCTCCTAAACCTCTTTGCATTTCAGTTTCCTCATCTATAAAATGGAGATTATGATAGCACTGACTTCATAGGGCTGTTGTAAGGATTAAATGACTTAATCCACATCTGTTACAGATGACCCTGAACAACATGGAGGTGAGGGACCCAGACCCTCCTCACAGTCAAAAATCTGCCTATAATTTATAGTCCACTGGCCCAGTTCTCTTGTATCTGAGTTTCCTCCATATCCATGGTTCTGAATTCACATCAGAATTCACGTTGCTTGGATTCAACCAACCTTGGATCATATAGTACTATCATGTTTACTACTGGAAAAATCTACTTATAGGTAGACCTGCACAGTTCAAACCCATGTTGTTCAAAAGGGTCAACTATACAAAATTCTGAATAAATGTTAGCTATCACCATTTTTTATTATAATTTTCTCATTAGCTTCTTGAGATTCCCCATATCCTAGGTAGCAGAAACTACTAACTGTCCAAAAAAATCCATCTTCCTTAGATTACATTTTCTAGCCTCCCTTCCAGCTGGGTATGATTAGAAATGGAACATACACATTTCAGGTCTGGCCCATAAAAATTTCCACACATACTCCTCCAAGCTACCTTCTCTTTCATCAGGGCCACGGTAGAGATGTCAATGACCAAAGTCACCTTGGAAACCAGATGTCAAATGGCAGCTTTGCTTTCAACTTAGGTTCCTGAATGACCTCCTGAAGCAGTACTCACCCTAGAGGGTGCAGTATACTCCTCATTAGACTGCCTTCTCCCTGCAGTTACTGGGTTTGCTGAACACAAAGATCAATCAGTCTTCTTCCAACACCAAACGGAGATGGAGACTCTTTGGGGCACCACTTTTACAAGGCCTGACAGTCCCTCTCATAATGCCTTTTGCTAGTCTGATCATACCCTTTCTAGCCTAGATGGACGCATACGTGCAATGATTCTTTACAAAAGTATAGCCCTCTCTGCTGGAGCGCACCTTAGCCAATGATGTTTACACTTGCTCTGAAAGTTACAGCTGCTAGAGCTTAGTTCTTACAGCTCAAAGTCAAGGGCATATGGGGTCCAAGTGTCAGTCTCATGTCAGTGTCTGCCACCTCACAGAACCAGATGAAACAGGTCCCCTTTACCTGGACAGTTGTTACCTGGCCATCCTTCGCCCAAAGAGTAAGGCTGCCTTTTGAGTGCCAGAAAACACAAAGATCTCTTTACACTTTTCTTGAAGCCTGCTCATCCAACCTTCATATAACAAAGAGTAGCCATTTACCTGGCTTTTCCTTGAGCCAGGCCATCTACACTCTGGGATGCTGGAGAAGCTGGGATTTTTAGCCCAGCCTTCAATAAGCACCACATTTGATCATTCGATCATTATCTTGACTAGCACCCTGATACACAATCACTTTCTAAATCTCCATTCTATAATGCATATCTCAGACATAGAAGCAATATGTGGGGTTTGGAGACAAGAACACACATTCTTATGTTTGCAGGGATCTGAAGAGGGTACCTTTTCTGTTGTTGTTTAGTTGTTAAGTCATGTTCAACTCTTTGATACCCTGTGGACTGTAGCCCACCAGTCTCCTCTGTCCATGGAATTTCCCAGACAATAATACTGGAGTGGGTTGCCATTTCCTTCTTTCCAATGGAGTGAGAACCTTCCTGACTCAGGGATTGAACCTGCATCTCTTGCATCTCCTGCATTGACAGGAGGATTATTTTCCACCTGCCAACAGGGAAACCAGGGGAACCTCTTCTAGACTGTCCATACTGTTTTTGTTCCATGTCTTCTCCCTTCTGATAACCATGAGGACTAGATGTGATTACACAGTAGAGCTCTTAGCACAGCAGTTGGCACACAGCAACACGAGGAGATGTAACCTTCCATTATAATTCTGGGAGGACAGCCATGCCCTCCAGTCTTCCCTCCACCATTGTCAGAGCAAGAATGCTGAGCAATACACAAAGTACAGTCCATGTGTCTATGCAGGAATAAATATACCTCAGCCTTAAGAAGTTCTTCTAATATTTACAATAGGTCCTTGTGGATTTTGCCAAGTTATTTCAGAGCAGTTAGCGAAGTGACAAAGCAGTTACTAGAGGGGTAGACCCTTTATTTCACGGTCAGCACCATAGCCTGACCTCCACACATATTTCATCACCCATCACATCTTCATGGGTGACCCTCACCCAAACTCCCTTTCTGCTTCAGAATCTGTGGGGTGGGGGTGCGGGGTTAGGAGAGAAGCCTGCAGCATTGCCAACTCTTGGCAGCAATCCTTCTATTTCATTTGGAGGACTGCTTCTAGAGATCTTTCAGCTGTGCAAAGATAAAGGCATAAAGCATTGTGGTCACCATTAAGAGCAAGGTTAGTCGGCATGGTTTTCATCAGAATGAGGTTTCTTTCCAAGATAGAGAGAAGCAACTCTATTACTGTTGGCAGTTAATAAGTAAATGTGTGCAAGTGTGGGACAGAGAGACAAAGACTGGCAGGTGGGAGGGGGATGGAGGGTGAAATGTGTTTCCTGCAATGCCTATAGAAGATGTGGACCTCTTTTCACGATGCAGTTCTACACTGAAACACCGTGTTAAGAGAAGTCCGACTTTCTGTGCTTTTCTCCTTTGTGAGCGTTTCGTTTCCTCAGTCTGCTAGGCAGTTACTTGAAGAGCATTTTCCAAAGAGGATGATGCAGCATAGTGAGCGGCCCAGGGGACTGCTCTGTTCAAACCTAAATCAAAAGTCGCTCACACTGTTTGATGGCTCCTTGGCAGTCCTTGTGAAAGGCGCTCCCAGCAGCAGCTCCGCACCCCGGCTTCTGAGAGCTCCAGCCAACTGACCAATCAGGACTGAGCTGGCTGCTGTGCAAGGACCGCTAAAGGCGGCCAGGTGAATCCTGATCTGCATGGCAACCCTGGGGAGGGTGGGGGTCACAGCTTCAGAAACCACACACTCTGAACAGGACCCGGGACCTGACGCGGCCAGGCTGGAGTGTGTGCCAGAGAGTTGGGCGTGTAGGAATAGCAGACTGCCCAGTCATCACACACATCAGACCTCTCATAGAGTCTGCTTTGAATCATTTGAAAGTGAAAGTGCAAGTCACTCAGTCGTATCTGACTCTTTGCGACTCCACGGACTATATGGTCCGTGGAATTCTCCAGGCCAGAATACTGGAGTGGGTAGCCATTCCCTTCTCCAGGGGATCTTCCCAACCCAGGACTCAAACCCAGGTCTCCTGCATCGCAGGTAGATTCCAGCTGAGCCATAAGGGAAACCTTTGAATCATTTAGTACATCAATAGGTAAGAATAGATAAACAAATGCTCTTGTTCTTTTCATATCATAATATAATTAAAATAAATTTGTCCACTCAGGATGAACCAAAATTACATACAGTTATTTACAGAAGCATGTCAGATAAATATTAACTGACTTCAAGGACTTCCCGGGCCAACCAGTGGTTAAGACTTTGCCTTCCAATGCCGGAGGTATGGGTTCAGTCGCTGGTGGGATAGCCAAGGTCCCACCTGCCTCGCAGCCAAAAACTCAAACCCTGAAACAGAAACGATATTGTAACAAATTAAAAAAAAAAAAAACTTTAAAAATGGTCCACATATAAAAATCTTTAAAAAAAATTAACTGAATTTAAATTACTGGCTTGTGAAGGCATACAGAGACAGGAAGACATGGGAGAGAGAATCTACGTACAAGTAACAAATGTAATTTAAAAATTAAAATAAATATAAGTTATGGTGAGCGCTAGAAGGAAATAAACAGGGTAAAAAGAGAGAGTGAAGGGGTCACTTGAAGCAGGGTGAGAAGACAGCTGAGCTGAATCCCACAAGATGAGAATGAGGTAGCTTTGGGAGGAGGTGAGACAGCGGGTCAGGGCTTGGAGACAGGAAGTGGTTTGGTTTGTTAAGGACCAGAGAAGAGGCTCCAGTGTGGCCGAGATGGAGTGATCAGGAGGAAGGAGGTTAAGCCATGCAAGTAATGCATACTAAGACACAGAGGGAGAGGAAGGAGGAACAGGGCGCACGAGCCTTCCAGACCACGGCAGGAATAGATGGCAGGTGAGCGCTTCCAGCTGGCCAAATGGAACGGGCTGCTTTGCTCAGAAGAGAAGTTCTCATTAACCAAAGCTTCACTCTGCTGCTCTCAAAACTATGATGCAAGACTCTTTGGGTCTAGAGTCTGGTTACCCAATTATCCTCATCACGTATCATATTATTGGATTCCTTTCCTCCTTCTTGCCTGGGGAGCTCTTTTCAGATAACTGTGCCTCCAATGTTCTCATCTGAAAGCCACAGACAAAAACCGATGAGGGTAAGACTGAGGACACGGCCACCACCAGCTGGCAACTCACCCTGCCTGCCAGCAGGGGCTGGAAGCCATTCTTGGGGATTTCATGTAGGGAATACCCCTTAGATGAGGAGAAGAGGACCTTTACTATCCCTGCCATTCCTGAGAGGTAATGAGATCTGTGTGAATACATGACAAAGCATAGCATACTTCCTGGTGTTAGTGGATATTTAGGGGATATTGGCTTCATGAAAATGTAAGATGTAGATCTGTGGAAAGCAAATCTTTTTATTTTTTTGGTAGTATATAATGAAGACAATTTTTATTGTAACTGATAAATATTTCTTTTTGTGCCAACAAAATGCCTCTGTCAAGTATGCATGGTATCTTTTCAGCAATTGCTTCATCACTTGGACCCTGGGAGATATTTTGAAATACACAGGCCATCCATCATCTTCATGATCTAAGGAGAAAGTTATGTGACAGTCACTGTGCTCTGGGTCCCTTTTGAACCTCAGTCAGTGTTAGTCATTCAATTGTGTCTGACTCTTTGCAACCCCATGGCCTGTTGCCCACCAGGTTCCTCTGTCCATGGAAGAATACTGGAGTAGGCTGCCTTCCCTTCCCCAGGTTTTTGACTTACATGCATTTTTTATGTTTGCCATAATTACGATGTTCCCACTTAAGGAAGCTAGGCGAAAAGATCCAGCCTTTTGAAGAACCACTTACCCTAAGCACTGAAGCACAGCAGGCAGAACCAATCCTTTTGGAAAATGCAGAGCATCCCACAACCGATTGATATTTTTGCTCTGTGATCACAATCCACCTCCTTCTCCACTGCTGTGAATCACTTGGAGCTGAGAACTTTCAGCTTTGGTAACTTGTTCCTCTAAGTGCAGTGTTTCTCCTTATTTTCAGAATTAGTGAGATGGGATTCATCTCATCATAAAAATGTTCATGTTTAAAAAATCCATCTCCTGAAACTACTGAAGAGTTTGAGAGGGAAGGTGCTAAGTGTTCCCAACAAGAGCCACGTTTGCCCATGACAGGGACACACAGCTCTGCCTCTCTGGGGAGACAGCTGTGCTTCTTGGGGTTCTCACCGCCTGTCACAGAAGAGGCCCAAATCCCAGAAAAACACCTTTGACCTTCTTCTCTCCTGTTACAGATATACCAGGTAAAAAATGGGCTGCTTCCTTGAGACTGTTTCTCAAAGCCTGGTCCTTGGCATCACAGGGGGTGGGGGTGGGGGTGGGGAGATGCTTGTTTAGAGTGATGAATCCTGGGCTCTGAAAGTGCAAGTTGCTCAGCTGTGTCTGACTCTTTGTGACCCCATGGACTATAGTCCATGGAATCCTCCAGACCAGAATACTGGAGTGAGTAGCCTTTCCCTTCTCCAGGGGATCGTCCCAACCCAGGGATCGAACCCAGGTCTCCCACATTGTGGGTGGATTCTTAACCAGCTGAGCCACCAGAGAAGCCCAAGAAGACTGGAGTGGGTAGCATATGCCTTCCCCAGCAGATCTTCCCAAACCAGGAATCGAACTGGGGTCTCCTGCATTGCAGGCAGATTCTTTACCAGCTGAGCCACCAAGGACTTTAGTCCAACCTAGTGAATGAAGATCTCTCAGGATGGAACCCAGGACTTTGCTTTATTTGAGATGTTACCCTTGTGACTGTCAAGTGTGGGAACCTCTGGTATTGCTTTTCTTGGATAGACTTTTTGTCCATTCTTTGTCAAGTAATAACAATAGTGGCAATCAGTACTTAGTCACCATTCTAAATACTTCCATTTATATATTTACTAATTTTACACTTATGACAACTTTGTGGCAGAAGTATATTTACAATTTCCATTTATAGAAGAGTGGTCAAAAGCACAGAGAGGTTAAGAAACTTGCCCAAGATCACACAGCCAGGATTCAAATCCAGGCAGAGTCTGGTTCCAGAGTCTACACTGTTAATCCTAGACGAGTCTGTTTTCATACCTTGGCTTTTTATAATGTGAGCACAGCCCCCATGTCCCATTTATCTAGCCAACACTTCTTCTTACAAGACTAACTTAGCATTTCTGCCTCTGTGAACCCTTTCCTCACCCCCTGTGAAGTAGAATACTTCTTTTCACTGTGAGTGAGAGGAGAGATGAGGGCCCAGGCAAGGGGCAAAACTGCCACTTGCTTCTCCCCCCTCCCCGCGACACTGTTGTTAGGGAACTATTGACCAAAACTGCCCACCCTGGCCAGGAAAATTAATAATTACTTGCCTGAGTTGTCTCACAACAGGAGGTCCCAATAAGGAACACAGTGCTGCTGCTGAAAACAAAAACAAAAACAACTAACCAGGAGAATTTGGGAGAGGCCAAAAGGAGGGAGGTGACGCCAGGCCATAATATGTCCTGCCAACCTCCCAGAAACCCTCACGCTGGAATCCATCTTGGCTGAGAGATAACATGCCACCAGGAGAGGCCTGAATTGGGTCAAATAGGGGCACAAAAAGATGACTGTCCAGAGATGACCTGGAAACTAACCTCATTGCCATAACACCTGAGACTGTAAGCCACATGGCAGAGCAGTCCTCCTGGTTTCCTAAGCCTACTGCTCTCTACCTGGGCGCCCCTTCCCAGTAAAGTCTTTTCCTGATTCAGCATGTGTGTCTCCTTGGACAATTCATTTCTAAGAGTTAGACAAGGCCCTAGGAGGGGTCCATCTACCATCTACCACTTGGCAGCATTGGAATAAAAACCACAGTTCTTAGGTTAATAAAATTAACCATACCCAGCAAGTCACTGGCATTGAATTTACCTAACAACTGAACCTTAAAAACCCATATCAGATTTCCATATGTGAGGTGAAAGTTCTCATTTACTAATAAAAGCAGGTCCAGGTAAATGGCTGATCTTGGCCAAGGTACCAGTGACCTTCTAAGGCAAGACAAATGTTTCTAAATGCCCAGGAGAGAGCAGGAGTTCTATAGGAGTTTGTGGAATGAATGAACGAATTCAGTTAACAATATGCCACTTTGTTTTCTCATCAGTGGAAACACCAGGGCCCAAGGTCTTCTCAGACCTCACCAGCCTCCAAGCCAGGGATCCTGCTTTGCTATGAGGATGCTAACCTTTCCTTACCAATTGGAAATGAGCTGATGGACATGAAAATGCTTCATATTTATGTAGTGCATTTATCCCAAAATAGACTGCAAATCCTCTTGAATTGTCTGATCCACCCTACAATAGTAGAAGGAATTGGGCTTTGTTATCATCCCCACTGGGTGTGTCGAAGGAGTAGAACTGGAGGAAGGTTAAGGACTAGCACAGGGTCAGCACATGTGAGAAGCTCAGCCATCTTTAGAAGCAGGTTCCCTAACTTACCAGCTGGCCCGTGAGTTCCTTCCCCGGGGTCCTTCCTGCTCTTTGACTCCTAATGACGTCTGCTTCACTGCATCTCTGCAAACTCTGGTCACTTACAAGTTTCCTGGTTTCTGACACTCTCTCATTCTCCACCAAGAATATTTCCAGTGTGACCATTACTCCATCAGCCACTCCAAGCAGGAGGATTTGAAAAGAGGGCCGCTATTTTCCATGAGCACAATTATTTATGTGGACAAATGATTGTGCACATAATTGGCTAATGGAGAGTGCAATCGGCCACATGTGGGCATAATTAGCCACTTGCCCCTCATTTGGAGGGTGTAATTATCAAAGCTGGCAATTTAATATCTGCAGATAATTGTATGTGCAGAAGAGAATGATGGGTAGGAAATCCGGTCCTTAATTACTTTTCACATCGTTATTTCCAGAAAAGCATTTAAAGGTAAAGGTAACTTTCTGTTTTCAGTTTCTTGTTTGGATCCACCGATCTAGTGGTAGGGGTGAGAGCAAGGCGCAAGGGAGAATGAGCCAGGATCTGTGTCCCAAGCTGAAGTCTGAATGGTCCTCGCCAAAAAACCCCAGCAGCCAATTACCCTGGACATTACACCGAGGCCCACCTAGTGGTCAGCCATCTGCCTCTGCAGACAATAGAGCTCAATTTTTACCCTTCTTCATTGCTCTGTATCATTTTTGCTTTAGCAGTTTTAACGTTTTCCTCACCTTGTGGTTTTATAATCTCAGATACGCCAGTTGGCTTGGCACAGTAAGTGATTTTGTTCACTGCTGGAAATGGGTCATTTAAAATGCTTTAACAATACCTTTAGCTAGTCATTCATCTGGGGATGAACATAGAATAATAAATTGAGAGCACGTCTCTCTGTGGTTTTTCCGAGACCTTAGATGGTAGCGATTTTACATTCTCTGCTGTGCCCCCTGCATTCTGGCTTAAACAGCTCTGCAAAACTTCTCCCACTCTCCCACTCAATCACACAAAAATACACTTGCTAACAGCAGATCCTAAAAATACATGTCACATGCGAGCACAAGGGAAATTATTTCTTAACATGAATTGACTCTTTAGGAATATGCCAACTGAGGAATTTTTAAAAGAAATTCCAAATCTCCTATTACACCATCCTGCACCTCCATCGGAGTATTATCTGTATGGGTGGGGAGGACAGTATGCACAGTGGTTAGGGGACAGACTTTCGGACATTAGAAAGACCCGTGTTCCAGGCTTGGTTCTGCCACTTGCAAAGTATGTGACCTTGGACTCAATTTCCTCATCTATGAGTTGGGCTGGTCTAAAGATTAAATGGAATGCAGGGAAAGAGCTTAACACAATGTCAGGCACATTTTAAGGACTCTAGTAAATGGCATCCATCATTAATATTAAGAGCCTCATTTTTTAATCCATAGTATACTTTATCTGTGGGCTTCCCAAGTGGCGTTAATGGTAAAGAACCCACCTGCCGGTGCAGGAGATGCAAGAGACGTGGGTTCAATCCCTGGATTGGGACGATTCCCTGGAGGAGGGCATGCAACCCATTCCAGTATTCTTCCCTCTCATGGACAGAGGAACCTGGTGGGCTGCAGTCCATAGGGTCACAAAGAGTCAGATATGACTGAAGTGACTTAGCATGCACATCTTGTCTGTAGCAGTCACATGACACTCCAATTACTGGTACACTGGCCTCATTCCCTACTAATTGGATAGGAATGTCTTCTGCATCTTTATAATCCACACAGTGTCAGACCCATAGAAGAGGCTCAATAACAGGTGATGAATAATGGTAACATCACAAGAAGTCTGTCTCCAACATCCACTGGTCTCAAGCACCATGTCACACGTCCTTTATGGCTTCTGGACCTGGAAGCCATAGAAGACTTCTATAAACTCCACCTTCCACCCCATCTATGCTCATCCGCACAGATTTAGGGATCTTCCTAACCTCCGTTTCCACCTCGTCAGCTTCATAGCCTCTTCAATCACTCCTCCACCCACCCTTAGCATAGCCATCCTGTAGTGGTTCATCATCCCTCAGACCTGAGGCACCTCAAGATCTGGAATTTGCTTTGACCTTGTTGATTTCACCTTCCTCACCTTCCTCCTTGGCTGGGAACCAGTCATGTGCAATCTCTTCCCAGCTCTGCTTTCAGGGTGATGGCTTGAAACCAGTCATAGTGGGAATATTTATACCACAAAGATAAAAAATGCTGCAAGTCAGGATTTCCCTCCACACCTAGAGAAGCCAGGTGCTAACCATTTTCCACTGCTGCACTGTGTGTGTTTACATATAACATCATAAGAATCCCTTCACACCTAACTGTTCCCCATCACCCCCTATTGGCATCATTTACCTTCCTGTTTGGTACCCCAAAGTCAGCTCTCGCAACAATACATGTTAGCACCACCTGTCAACTCCAAGCCCTTTGATCCTCTGCTGATTCTACTGTCCTGTCTCTGCTTATGGTTCTCTGGACCCAATCTCTTCCCCTGATTCCTTTCATTCTTCCTGTTACCCATCTCTCACTGACTCCTAACATGCTCCCACAATGGATATTCTTAACCTTCAGCTCCTTTGCATGCTAAGTTGCCATGCCCAACTCTGTGTGACCCCATGGACTGTAGCCTGCCAGGCTCCTCTGTCCATGGGATTCTCTGGGCAAGTATACAGAGTGGCTTGCCAGGCCCTCCTCCAAGGGGGTCTTCCTGGCTCAGGGACTGAACCAACACCCCTTGCATCTCCTGTGTTGGCAGGCGGGTTCTTTACCATTAGTACCACCTAGGAAGGCCTCAACTCCTGACACCTGTATAATTTAAAATAAGATAGCCAGCTGTCTGTCTGCACTCTTACTCATCATTCTGATAGTCTCATGTTTTTGAGAAATAGCGGGGGGAGGGAGAGAGAAAAAAAGAGGTCACATGCTGGTCTTTTCATGGCTGGCCCATAAGTTCCTTTAGAATTTTTTTAAACCCTGTTTTAATACTAATATAACCCTTCAGGCAGTGACTTTCATGTGGCATTTGATGCTTTTTTTTCGTTCATTTCAAAATGGAATTTGTTACTGTGGATCCTTGCACAACTCTCTCAGTGCATCATCTTAGCCTCGAAGTGTTTATCAAAACTGATAGAGCTCTTCCTTGAAAGAAACAAATCATAAATATTGCCTTTTATAAAATTAAAAATCTGCAGTGCAGTACTTCCATAAGTCATGCATCTCAATGCTGTTTATGCTGCTGCTGCAAATAACACCCAGTGTTCCTCTCCGGAATGCTCACTGGACAGGAGCCCTCAGGGGGCTGGAGGGAGCAGAAAGGTTACAGGGAGGCCGGAGGGAGGAAGGAAAGAAAAAGCTTACAAGGGCTTTGTGCACTGCTGTCTGTGACTGTCCTGCACGCGGCTAAGTGAGAGCCTGAAGACGGAGCTGCATGCATTTGGCCTGCACGGTCCTTTTGGAAATTTAAGAGATTTTACACACAGATCAAGATTTCTGGCCTTTCTTGAGAAATCGTCGGTATTGGCCATCCCCAGCCAGCATTTCTATGTGGGAAGACAATTGGCTGGAAAAAAAAGAGAAGCAGCTGCCCCTTTAAAGCAGGCGTCCGCTCCAGCTGGAATCAGCCCTCACGCCCCACTCACTGGCCCATAATTGTTTTACATCCAGCCAAAATCGCTCATTTCTGTTATCAGCTGGGCCTCTGCAGGCACGTGAGTTGGTGACTTCTAGCCTAAAGAAGCCCTGGAGCTTATGCACATTTTACAAATTTCCCAACGTGTTGGTTTATAGGATACGGTGGAATATCAGGACTTCATTCATCTCTGATGAATCTGTGCATCCCCATGAAAGTGAAAGTTGCTCACTTGTGTCTGACTCTCTGTGACCCCATGGGCTCTACAGTCCATGGAAGTCTCCAGGCCAGAATACTGGAGTGGATAGGCTTTCCCTTCTCCAGGGGCTCTTCCCAACCCTGGAATCGAACTCAGGTCTCCCCCATTGCAGGTGGATTCTTTACCAGCTGAGCCACAAGGGAAGCACGGCAGCTTATAGATAAAGCAGGTGCTCACTTAACTAGAATGAAGCACTCAGTGAATGAGAGGGAAGGAACATCTGAGCAGGACAGATCCCAGGTGGCCTTGCTGAAGGTCAGTTACATGAGTACGCCTGGGACAAGAGCCACAGGATGTCACCCATAATGTAGGCTTTGCTCTCTTGGCAGTTGTTGCTTTTAAATTATGGTGCTAGAGAAGACTCTTGAGAGTTTCTTGAACTGCAAGAAGATCAAACCAGTCAATCTAAAGGAAATCAACCCTGAATAATCATTGGAAGGACTGATGCTGAAGCTGAAGCTCCAATACTTTGGACACCTGATGCGAAGAGCCCACTCACTGGAAAAGACTCTGCTGCTGGGAAAGATTGAAGGCAAGATGATGAAGGGGCAGCAGAGGATGAGATGTTTGAATGGCATCACTGACTCAATGGACATGAATTTGAGCAAACTCTGGGAGATAGGGGAGCCTGGTGCAATCGTGTGCTGCAATCCATGGGGTCACAAAGAGTGACTACAACTTATAGACTGAACAACTACAACTCTGAGCAGTGGAGGTGAAATTCCCTCCAGATGTGAGCACAGAATGTGTAAGCCCTTGGGAGAACACCAGTTAGAACCAATAGGGTAGGAGAGCTTCTTTCAATAAATAAATTTGTTACCGAGTCAAGACTTCAGTGCTTAATAAAAGGACCAGAGCTCTACCTAGTCATTTAATCCACAGTTTACCACCGTAAGCCTTGGCCTCTATTTCCTCATTAGAGCAGCAAGCGTTTGATGGTGGAGTGAACTTCTACCTGATTCCATCTGCTTCCTCCAGGAGAGGGATTGGTGAACTAGTTAATCTCAGTGCTTTCACGGTAAACGTCTTTATAATTAAGTTTGCTACTGATGTTAAGGGCTTCCCTGGTGGCTTAGATGGTAAAGAATCCACCGGCAATGCAGGAGACCCGGGTTCGAACCCTGGGTTGGGAAGATCCCCTGGAGAAGGGAACAGCTACTCATTCCAGTATTCTGGCCTGGAGAATCCTCAAGGACAGAGGAGCCTGTTGGGCTGCAGTCCATTTGGTCTCAAGTAGTCGGACACGACTGAAGTGACTTAGCACACACTGACTTTAAAATAAATTTTTAAAAATTTCTGAATTCCAATTAAAATCATCAGTGTTGTTTTTCTGTATGTATAAGAAAGTGGGAGATGATAAGACTGCTATTTTCTAACCATCTTGACTTGTTCTTTTTAAACTCTGGGTGGGTTGGTGGGGGCTTCGAGATTGCTTGTCTTCCTGAGAGTTGTTACCTCCAGCCTCAAAGTCTAGAAGCAAAAATCCTGCACGGAGATTCATGAAGACCTGTGTCACCCTGCCTTCAAAGCATGTGCCGGCTCTCAAAAAAATCAGGAACTGGCTCTCATACTAGTTTAGAGCAGAACAGAATGGGTGCCTTTCCTTCTTGATTGAAAATTAAAAACCAAGAGATTGTTCCCCCTGTCTTGATGTAACCTGACACCACTGTGCATGTGAAGCGTCTCTGGTATTGAAATGAAGGATAAAGAAAACACCAAGGTGCTAATTGAATTCATATCTCCTCCTCTCCCAGATGCTAGAAAAACAGAACTCACAAAGTACTTTCAGTTCTCAGAATCTAAATAGCCCAAATGGACCCCCTTCACAAGTTAAAATCCTTTTAAAGCATCTGAAACTGTTGCCAATTAGATTTGATGCTTAATACTGCTGTGTACAAACTGTCTCAGTGGAGGACATTCCCCAAAAGGAAACAAGAATGTTATTTCACCAAATAATGTGTTTATCACATAAACAATGATATAAAATCTATGGGGGCTTAATTAAGAACTGCCAGAAGCACTCATATCAAGTCAAAATAAATGAACAAGGACGAATTTCTTAGATGAAGACTGAGATGCACATTTAAATCAATGCAAAGCTTTTGAATCATTAACAATATTTACGGGTTTTAGTTTTTAAATATTTAATAATTTGTAGTACAAAACAATAACTCTTAAATAAACCTTCAATGGCAGCTGTTATTGTTAAGTACCTATTTCATATTAGACTCTGTCTTGACACTTCATAAGTTTGTTTCTCAAGGCAAACCATTACTCTTCTATCTTATATGTGGAGTGTAAACAGATGCTGAGAGAGGCAAAGTTATTTGAGGTCATTCAGCAAGTGGCTTTATCAGGATTTGAATCCAGGTCTAACTAATCCCACCACCTATGCTTTAAATTATAAAAGCATTTAAGATTATGAGTTTGACAATAAGCACAGCTTTGACCACATCCAGTAAGTTAAACATTCACTGTTCTTATTATTTTTAAATTGTTTATTATAGTTTTTATTTTTTCCTTTTCAGACACATCTCTTGAAGTCATAAAATATATGGCTGGAAGTTGTCACACTATAAAATTATTAGCTTTTTCTTGTTGTACACCATATCTGTCTTGACTATTTCCTTCTACCCCTGAATACTGTCTATCAAAAATCTACTCTCTATAGTTGGACATTCTGCTATTTTTGTTTCATTCTGGTCAGGAGAATTAATGGATAGGAATGAATAATTAAGAGATGATGGAAGGATGTGAGGTTTAACAAAACTAAGCAGTGAAGAAAACAACAGTGTTTGTATGGGTAAAGAAATGTGCAAAATAAAATAAAAGGTCTTAAAAGAAGATGTGATGCAGGATTCTAAGAGTTTCTGGATTTCTAGTAGCTCTTAACAGCTATTTATAAAAATGCCAAACATTTAATTTACTTATTCATGTGTTTGTGAAAAGCAATAACACTTCTCCAATAAAATATCTAATAAGTCTCATATCAAACCCTCAAAAGAACATCTGATTTTAAAAAGTTAGTAATGTTGACCTCCATGGCAGGTGCTAAACACCATTGCCGCATTGCATTTTTCTGTATATATTTTTTGCATTTTTCTGGTCACTTTTCCATCTCTTTACTTTCCCTGTTAGGAACTTTGGGAAAGCTACTGAGTTTACTTCTCCTAGCGTCCCCTGTGCCTAGCACAATGTCTAACATGGAATTGACATGTGGTAAATTCTCATTGAACGAATAGAGGTATTGCCTGGAAATGCCTACTGGACACTGACTGGATTGGACCCAGTCCAGCACAAGTTTTCCAAGACCTTTTGAATACAAAGTGTTAAGCTGCCAGGTCCCCACCCTGGCAGATGAGTCAATTTCCTAGCTTTGGTTTGACCAACTTCAGCTTCCTCTTCTCCATCAATGTCTTAGCAAGCCCATATACAAGAATACAGGAATTATGATACTAAATGTCCAACTAATCTGAAGACATCTTAGATGAAGAGATTCTTGAACACTGATGAGAGTGCAAAGTAATGGCATAAAAACTGGGAACATAGACAGGAGACAATCAATTAAAAGAAAACTTGAAAAATTCCTTTAAATTTGCCAGTGAGATTGGAGGTCATTGGCAAATCTTTGTCATATAATTTCGGACATGAGAAAATGGAGATAGAGTGTGCACAGACTTGCTAAAAACCTTTCGTGCCAAGGAAATGAGAAATAGTATGGTAGCTAGGGGGAAATTAGCATGGAGGATTTGGTTTGCTTTCGGCTTTTGTTTTTACTGCTTGGTGACAATGCAACAGACAAAATCTGAAACAAAGGGAAGACAGAGCCCCTCACCCTTAGAACTCACACTGAAAGGAGGTCACTATAATTTAAAAAGGGATCTAAGTCAGCCATGACATAACCTTCAAAGATTACAAGAAATCAGGAGAAGAGAAGGCCTTAGAGAATGTGACTGTATAAGTAAATGTCATCTTGACAGTTTCTTTCTTGGAGGTACATTTAAGATTATTCAAGTTGTCATTTTCTCTAAGAAGACTTAACTTTAATTATACAAATATTGAATATTTTTCAAGATAAAAATGGTAAAGAATTTGCTTTGAAGTCCTTAGCCTTCAAACACTATTATGTGAAATCCTCATTGGAGAAACAGTGAGGAATATGAAAATAAGTGCAATCCAGCCTCATAAATGAGGAACTGTGAATGTTAATGGTGCAGTTTTACCCGAACCTTTAAAGGGCCAATGGAGAGGCTTTATTATTTCAAATATCACAGATCTGAGGACTCCCTGAGGGAAATCATGATAAATATTGGTAAAATGCCTATAAAGACAGCAAGGCAAAAAATAAGCCAAAGTTTGAGTTGGCCATTTAAAAAGCCACCTAACCTTTCCTTTAATTGCCTTTTTGCAGCAAACCAGACATCAGATTCAAATGCAATGTGTTCTGGTTACCCTGAATATGCTCTGAAATACCTGCTATAAGAGGATTTAAAGGGCAATTGCTTTGCTCTCAGCTTGAGTGCAACCAACTGGGGACAAATTGAATTTTGGTGCTGGACTGTGGACATGTGTGTCTCCTGCAGGGGTTGGGGGTAGAGGGTGAAGAGGAATCCAAAGTGATGCTATTGAGTGATGGGCAGCCTGATACAGTGGAAAGAGCCAAACATCGTTTGAATGCCAGCTTTTTATAGCTGAGTGATCCTGCCAAATTTACCAAGCCTTCCTGAACTTCATATTGCTCATCTGTAAAATGGTTGTATTAACATCTAATTTGGAGACCTATTGTTAGGGTTAGTAGACATTAATTCATTCATTCGATAAGCACTTACTGAATACTGTGTGCCAGGCACTGTTCTTGGCTCCAGGAGTAGAGCTCTGAAAAAAACAGGCTGGCATTTTAGTGTAGGAAGACAGGCAAAGGAGAAGACAAATAAGTCAGTTAAGTAGCATGCTAAGTGAGAAAGAAAAAGCAAAGGCAAGGTGGCGAATTGAATTGTCGATAGGTGGTGTCAACAATATCTCCCATCCCACAGGCTTTTATTACAATGCTACTCGGACCCTTCTCCAATAAAATGATGGCTTCCTTGTTTTCTCCCCTTGAAACTAGATGGGGGGTTTCTGTTTTTCAACCAATAGAATAGAAGATGTGGCAGTGATGCTATGTGAATTCCAAGGCTAGAGGCTAGATCATAAAAGACAATGCAGCTCCCACCTCACCTACAAAGCCTCAGACACCATATAAACAGCCCACTGCCCTGAGACCACCATGAGGCAAGGTAGTTAAAACTAGCCCACATGGAAAGACCCCCTGGAAGGGCACTGAGACTGTATGAAGAGAGAGAGAGAACACAGATAGGGAGATATCCCCCGCTACTTGCACCCTGCTTTGTTCCAGTTCTAACCGCCATTTGTGTGTTCTTCGTCGCTCAGTTGTGTCTGACTCTTTGCACTCCTTTGGAATGTAGCCCACTAGGCTCCTTTGTCTAAGGGATTCTCTAGGCAAGAATATCAGAGTGGGTTGCCATTTTCCTCCTCCAGGGGTCCTTCCAGGAATCGAACCTTTGTCTCTTGTGTTCTCTGCACTGTAGCCAGATTCTTTACCCGCTGAGCCATCAGGGAAGCCCCAACCACCATCTGATTACAACCATATAAGAGATTCCAAAACCAGAACCTATAGCTGAGCCCTTCCAGAATTCCTGATCCTCAGAAACCATGAGAATAAAACGTTTGTTGACATTCTAACCCACTAAATTTAGGGGAAGACTTGTTACATGGCAAAAGAGAACGAGAGTGGTGGACAAAGGACTAGAGTGCACTTTCGTGTTGGGGAGAGAGAGAAGACTTCACTGAGACGCTCAATCAATGAACTGGGGAGCGAGGGCAAACTAAGATATCTGAGGAAAGCGTCCCAGGCAAAGACAGTGCCTGGTGTCTTCAAGGAACAGCTGGGAGATCCAAACGGGACTGGAGCAAGTAAGGGAGAGCACTAGAAACAGCAGGGGGGTGGTCAAAGACTAGACAGTCTAGGGTCTTGCTGGCCACTGGTGAAGATCAGTTTTCACTCTGAGTTCAGGAGCTACTGGATGGTTTTGAGCAGAGTAATGCCAGGATGTGATTTATGTTTTAATAGAAACACTCCAGGTGCTCTGCTAAAACTGGTACCTTGATTAGTACCTTCATTACAGTATCTCTGTAGAAAGCAAAGGTCAGTTCGGTAAGGTTAAAAAATTTATGCTGTCACTAAACTACTAATAGCAGAGATGGGACGCAAACCCTCATTATCTTTTCAAGTCTTAAGGAGTCAGTTCTACAGACACTAAACACACGACCATAACTTTCGGGCTGGTCACTGCCATCACCTCAGTTCTTCTTGGGTTGACCCCTTTGGTAGAGAATATAAAGCATAGAGTCACAAGCTTGGATTCTGGAGTCAGATGGGGTTCAAAAGCTGGCTATGCCACTTACCAGCTCTACAATATTGAGTAAGTTATTTAACCTCTCTGTGCCTCTATTTCCCCATCTGAAAAATGAGGATAACTGTGCCGGCTTCAGAGGGACCTGGTGAGGGGGAAGAGACAAGCCTCTCAGGCACTTAGTCCAGTAGCTGGCACATACTCATGTCACACTGGTCTTAAGCACAGGCATCCAGTGACTCCTCGAATTCTGCCTCCTTCTCTTCTGCATTCAGGAAAGTACCATCCTACACTTAGCCCCGCCTCCCTTGCCACCTCCAGCCACAGTCTCTGGGCTCATCAGCACCTTTCCTCGTGTCCCCCAGTCAGAGCTGCTAACCTCACACTCTGTGTCCTGGGTTTTCCCTCTCGGTGTTCCTAACTCCTCTCTATGACAACCTTGTCAATTTCGCCTTAGGAGACCCCAGCGGACCTGCTTTCCCACCACCCCCTTCCAGGCTCTCCTCCCACCTCTGGTTTGCGATCACGACCGCTCTTAGTCGTCATCCTCATCAGCATAGTCCACACATTCCCTGTCCTCTTCTGCCTCTGGAATCCTTTCTCATCTTCCTGGACGATTCCCAGAGCATGGCTCACAGTCTTCTTCTCAACTGTTTTTCTAGAAGACTTTCCAACATCAGTGCTAATCGTGTTCCTCAAACACCCTGGGCTCATAGTTTATCAGACTCTTCATTTTCAGCACCTTTAGCTTCCCCTTCTGTCAGTCACTGCAATGCAGGAGACCCTGATTTGATTCCTGGGTCAGGAAGAATCTGTTGGAGAAGGGATAGCTACCCACTCCAGTATTCTTGGGCTTCAGCTGGTAAAGAATCCACCTGCAATGTGGGAGACCTGGGTTTGATCCCTGGGTTGGGAAGATCCTTTGGAGAAGGGAATGGCTACCCACTCCAGTTTTCTGGCCTGGAGAATTCCATGGACTCTATATCCATGGGATCACAAAGAGCTGGGCACGACTGAGCAACTCTGACTTTCACTGTTCTGTCAGTTGCATCACGGGCATGCGTGTGATGTGGTTCTCATGACTTCTCAGCCACTCCACCTCTGTGATTATGTTAGTTATGTTTGGGCTGTTATAACAGAATTCCATAGGCTTATGAACAACAGAAATGTATTTCTCACAGTTTTGGAGACTAAGAAGTCTAAGATCAAAGGGCCTGCATGTTTGGTGTCTGATGAGAGCCTGTTCCCTGGTTCATAGATGACTAAGACCTCACTGGGTGCTCATGTGGTCAAAAAGGTGAGGGAGCGCCAGGGGCCTCTCTTTCAAGGGTATGAACACATTCATGACACTGTGCCCTCATGACCTACCTTGTTGTTCAGTTGTTAAGTTGTATCCGACTCTTTGCGACCCCAGGGACTGTAGCATGTTGCCAGACTTCTCTGTCCTTCACTGTCTCCTGGAGTTTGCTCAAATTCATATCCATTGAGTCGGTGATGCCATCCAACCATCTCATCCTCTGCCGCCCCCTTTTCCTCTTACCCTCAATCTTTCCCATCATCAGGGTCTTTTCCAATGAGTCTACTCTTCACATCAGGTGGCCAAAGTATTCAAGTTTCAACTTCAGCATCTGTCCTTGTGGCCTAACCACCTCCCAAAGGCACCACTTTCAAATACTCTCACATTGATTAGGTTTCAACATATGGATACTGGGGGACAGATTTAGTCTGCAGTAGTGATCTGTGGGGTGGAGGAAAGATTACTAAGAATATAAGCATGCTAACAGACTGGGTGACTCGAGCAAGTCACTCTCCTTTTCTGAGTCTTAGTTTTCTTCACTGAGGACATGGGAACTTGGACATTAGTCTGGGAACTTTAGTTGTAGCTTTTCTGTGTGACCTTGAGCAAACAACCTAAATTTTCTGGGCTTTATATCTGTAAATCAAGGTGGCTGGAGGAGAATGGCCTTTGATGGCTACTATAAGCATGAAAACTTTATGTTCTCTAAGACTGAAATTCCATTTCTGATTCCCTCCCTTCCTCCCTGGTCTCCCATTTCCTCACTTCATCTGGAGCCATTTTTGTTCTCATTATGGTCCAGCCTTCACCTTGGCCTTTGCACCCTCCTAGCCCCCTCACCAGGAATCCTGGTGGCTCGGTAATAAAGAACCCTTCTGCCAATGCAGGAGACATGGGTTCAGTTCCTGGGTTGGGAAGATCTCCTGGGTAAGGAAATGGAAACTCACTCCAGTATTCTTGCCTGGGAAATCTCATGGACAAAGGAGCCTGGTGGGCAACAGTCCATGGGGTCGCAAAGAGTCGGACACGACTGAGCAATTAAACAAGTCTCCTCATTGTCCCACCTGCAGTTTCCCAGGTATCCATCCCATCTCCTTCTCTGCATCTGCTGATGCTATTTCCTCAGTGTGGGAGACCCTCACTCACTTCTTCTCCAACAAAGCTCTGAGTCCCCCTTTACAATCTGGCTCAGGGTCACCTCCTCCCTGGAAGCTTCTCTGGACACCCTTGTCCCACCACTTTCTACCCATCTCTACAGCGTCTACTGTTCATCTCCATCAGAGCCCTTGTGCCATAAGATCATCTATTCAACTTTGAGACCTAGGATAGTATTAGTCATTTTCATATCCTCAGTTCCTAAAGTACCTGGTACTTGGTGAACTGCCACTCAGCGAGTGAAGAGATCCCAGCACACCAATGAGGGTTTATGTGCCATTTGTACATGTGCTGTGGGATGCACCTACTAAAGAAAAAAAAATTAGAGCCTCTATCTCCCTTTCTCTTTTTTGGCTGTGCAACATGCAAAACCAGGGATCCCAGGACTAGGGATCAAACTCTCAAGAACCTACTTCACCTGCAGTGGAAGAGTGGAGTGTTAGCCACTGGACCATCAGGGAAGTCACTCTATCGTCTCATTTTAAAAGGTAGATACTTTCAATGGGATATCTCTTTAAAACACATAATCAGGACATCGTGCCCTATATTTCCAATGCTGAACTCACTTTCTCTCCCAGACCAGACTTTTTTTTTTTTTTTTAAAGACACACTGTCTCCTGAAGGCTTAAACCTTGGAACCATCTTTGGCTCCTACCAATGTCATTATCTCATTCTTTCTTGAACTTTCCTACTGGTTTTCTAATGGGCCTCTGATTCTCTTCTATCACCTTTGAATATACCCTACAGATTAATCTTCCGAAAGTTCAATCCCAATCGTGTCATTCTTCCTTTAAAAGAAAAGTCCTCATGGCTTACTAAATATGATCTAAGTTCCTCCGGCTCTCATTCAAGCCTTTTATGATCTTATGCTAACCTCACTTTCCTAGATCAACGACCCATCAGTGGAAGGCAAAAATACTCTCTTAAAATTTCAGAGTCTTCATCTGGATTTTGGAAAAGATGGATGGAATTCGACGTGGTCTGGTGATCAGAGCTATGAAGATGTGAAAATTCTTAATCACAGTTCTATCACTTATTGTTTGAGTGACCTGGACAGCCACTTCACTTCTCTGAATCTTAATTTTCTTAATTAAAAACAAGAGTTCTGACAGTTTTCCAGGATGCTGTTGCGGCAGAAAAGCAAGGAAAAGCTCCCATTTGGTATGAGAGGCCTTGCATTCATATAGCTAGTTTCTTTGATCAACCAAGTCTAATTATGATACTGGGGTAAAATTTACTTAGTTTTCTCCCAAGAGAAATTCTCTGTATAGGTAGTAACAGAAAGTCCCGGTGCGGAGGACCTTCCTTGTCTTATATTGAGTTTCTTGGGTGGTTCTGTGGCTTATGAAAGTGCAGCCAAGCAGCGACCTATCATCTTAGGTAAGGATTATATAACATGGTGTTTTTCCCTCTTAGTCATGCAAAGAATTGACTCATTGAAAAAGACTCTGATGCTGGGAGGGGTTGGGGGCAGGAGGGGAAAAGGGGACAACAGAGGATGAGATGGCTGGATGACATCACTGACTCGATGGACGTGAGTTTGAGTGAAGTCTGGGAGTTGGTGATGGACAGGGAGGCCTGGTGTGCTGCAATTCATGGGGTCGCAAAGAGTCGGACACGACTGAGTGACTGAACTGAACTGAACTGATAGAAGTTGCTTCCAGTTATGAAGAACTTTGGGAAGGGGAAGTGTATGTGTTTGCAAACTAGCACAGGAGCTCCTATGGGTTGGACTGTGTCTCTCCAGAAGATACCTTGAAGTTGTAACTTCAGTAAGAATGTGACCATATTTAGAAATAGCATCATCACAGACGGGATTATTCAAATGAAGTCTACAAGAGTAGGGTGGATCCTTAATCCAACATAGCAATTGTTCTTATAAAAAGTTTAGGAGAGACACAGAGACACTGGAGAGGAGAACACCTTGATGACAGAGACAAAGATTAAAGGACATTCCAAGGATTGCCAGCAAACCACCAGATGCCAGGAAGGGCTCTCCTCTACAGGTTTCAGAGGGAATGTGGCCCTGCCGACACCTTGACTTTGGACTTCTAACCTGCTTTGTTGTGGCAGCTGGCAACACTAGTGCAGGGGCATTCTGGAGGGAGAGGAACTTGATTCTGCTCCCCGAGATTCTAAATAATCCCATGGCTGATAAGAGTAAAAATATCGCTGAAATGAAAGACCGTGAAGAAAGAGGATACTGGGAGCAGTGACCCAGCTTTTCCACAGCTCTGGAGGTAGGCAGGTTCTGGTACAGCATGTGGTCCAGGCTGGAGGCTCTTCCAGACTCAGCCACTTCCGTGTGGTGGGTGTTCTCAGGAATAAAAAAACTGACCAGGTGCATAGGAACTGGAAAGGGCTGTTACTCAGGACTCATAACAAGCTGTTAGTCTCCACCAAGGGCTTAATTAGTGGCTCAGTGGTAAGGAATCCGACTGCCAATGCAAGAGACGTGGGTTCAACTTCTCAGTTGGGAAGATCTCTTGGAGAAGAAAATGGCAACCCATTATGGTAATGTTGCCTGGAAAGTCCCATGAACAGAGGAGCTTGGTGGGCTATAGTTCATGGAGCCATGAAAGAGTTGGACACAACTTAGCAACTAAACAGGACTTCCCTGGAGGCTCAGACAGTAAAGACTCCGCCTACAATGTGGGAGACCTGGGCTCGGTCCCTGGATTGAGAAGATCCCTTGGAGGAGGGCATGGCAGCCCACTCCAGTATTCTTGCCTGGAGAATCCCATGGACAGAGGAACCTGGCAAGCTACAGTCCATGGGGTTGCAAAGAGATGGACACGACTGAGCGACTAACACACACACTGCTCTACCAGTGGCTGATGGTTGATTATTCAGTGCCTGGTGTAACTTGTAAGTTCAACAGGAGCACAGCTACAGCTCAAACAGGAAGCTTGCCCGGTCAGCATGCCATCATCAAGAGGACACGGGTCCACAGATCGACACAGGAGCGGTTTTCCAAAGTGAGCCTTTGTGGATGACAATGGCTTCAGTTCCTTTCCCCTGGATATTTAGAAATAAGACTGACACTTTACAGAACAAGTACGTTCCTGGATTGAGAAAAGGATGTTCTCAAGAAGATACTGAACTTCCTGCTAAGGAGGGAAAGTGGGAAATCAAGTAATTACTTAGAAAAATAAAAAGAAATTGTATTCTTTTGTATCTCAAGTTGAAAATGTAGGTCATAATGGCAAACACAGAACACAGTGAACAACAAAGCTAGCCACATGCTTGGCTGTGAAGGATAAAGTGTTCCAGGAATAATAGATGAGAAAGTCTATTATTGGCCGGTTCAAAAGACATTTTGTGAGAACTGTAGTCCAGCTTGTTGAACCAAATCTCTGAATGGACTTCAAATAAAATCTCCTTTCTGCAGAAGTGAAGCTATTACTCACAATCAACCAAGAGCAAAAGAGCCACATTACAGCGATGAAAATTGGTCAACTGTTTCCACGCATAACTGAATTCAGAAAAATTTTCATTTTCTCTGCACCAGCTTGTCATTAGCTATGAGTTCCACTTGGAAAAAGCCAAGTAATGCTCACAGTCTGACATTACATGGATATAACATAGGAGGGGCAAGAGCCCCTCCTCCATGGGCAAAATAAATAAGTTGGCAAAAAATGATGAAAGAAAGCATGTGCACTCTGAGTGCTCAAGATCAGCATAATGGTGTTTAGCTATTCCTGCCACCTGCTTCAGTGGGGTCTTGGTAGGACCTGCTGAGAGTACAGTGCTGTGTTAAAGTGGGAACTCTGTGTGCACATAATGATGAACAGTTAGGATGTGCTCAAAGAACAAGACTGCTGATGTTACTGAGTGTATAAAGGGGACTTTACAGGGCTGTTATAATCCTAAGGAGTACGGGAAACAAACATGATTTTCTGCTGCACAAGAGCAGCTCATAACTTTGGAGAGAGAGACAAAAGGTGACGGGTCACAAGCTGGGAATCAGTCCTATCACCGGTACCTGGAGGTTTATACTGCATTTCTATGTTACAAGTCCCTATTTAAGTCAGTGATGATGAGCCATCCCATCTATATAATGGACACAGAAGCCTTTCTCATCTACAGGGATATTATAAAGTTTGATGAGCCTATGTTAATTCACCAAAACTAAGGTGCAAAAAAGTGAACTAAATACAAAGTGAAAAAAGATTATTATGTACCCAGTTAATGGCACCCCACTCCAGTACTCTTGCCTGGAAAATCCCATGGACAGAGGAGCCTGGTGGGCTACAGTCTGTGGGGTTGTGAAGAGTCGGACAGGACTAAGCAAATTTACTTTCACTTTTCACTTTCATGGATTGGAGAAGGAAATGGCAACTCACTCCAGTATTCTTGTCTGGAGAATCCCAGGGACGGGGGAGCCGGGTGGGCTGCCATCTACGGGGTCACACAGAGTCAGACACAACTGAAGTGACTTAGCAGCAGTAGCAGCATACTACTGAATTACGAAGGATGATTTTTCTGCATATTATTTTTACTTGAGCCCCATTTTCATGGTTCCTCTTTTTCTTTTCTCTCGGTCTCCTTTACATGAAAACACACATAAGACAGACTACAATTTTCTTCTTTTTACAGGATCCTTCACGGCAAGACCATAGGGAAATAGATTTGTTCATTCTATAAACGTCTATCCCTTGCTTTTGATAGATAAAGTATAATATGTTAGCTACTAGGGAAGCTAGAACATCACTTTTGCCTTCAAGGGGTCGAAAACTCTTTGAGGAGTCTAAAATCATAAGGGGAAATAAGGCGTGAATTTACAAAGAACAAAATCAAGCAAGTATTTTGCCAGAAAGATTTGTAAAACCAAGGTTATGGATTTTCAGAAAAAAGAAAACTCTTCTTGGAATTTGAGCTAGCATTTAAAAGTCAGGTATAGAATTCAGCATGGGAAGATGAGCACAAGACGTTCCAGGAAAAGGCAATGGTGAAATGAAGGCTTGGAGGGTTGGTGGATGACTTGATCCTACAGGTGACAACTCAGTAGTCTAGTTAAAGTGGGTTGTCCGTGGGTAGCTAGTCCTGTATTAAGCTGGAAGGTCATTTAGAGTTTGATTGAAGGGGGAACTAAGTGTCAGGCGGAGTCTAAAACAGTGTTGAGAACATTTTTTTGAGCTTTTAAAGATTATTAATAGTATTGGGATTATTTCATTATTATTATTATTAATTATTATTAATTGGGGCAGATGGAGCTGCTATGGCAGAAGTGCTTCTTCTCATTACACTCACATACTTTGGTGCCTTTAAGGAGCCCCACGGAACTCAGAGTACCTTCGTACTTTGCAGTAGGCAAAGGGCAGTCATTAAATGTTTTTGTTTTTAAAATTTTTATTGGAGTGTAGTTGCTTTTCAACGTTGTGTTAGTCTCTGCTGCACAGCAAAGTGAATCAGCTATATGTATACATCTATCTCCTCTTTTTCGTATCACCCTCCCATTTAGATCATCACAGAGCATGGAGTAGAGTCCCCTGTGCTACGCAGTAGACTCTCACTAGTTATCTACTTTATACATAGCAGTGTATATATGTCAACACCAATCTCCCAATTCATCCCACCCCCACTTTCTCTCCTTAGTATCCATATGTTTATCCTCTATGTCTGCTTCTCTGTTTCTGCTTTGCAAATAGGTTCATCTGTTCTAAGCATGGAGATAGCATAATCAGAACAGAATATTCTGAATATACACCTGCTGCTGCTGCTGCTGCTAAGTCGCTTCAGTCGTGTCTGACTCTGTGCAACCCCACAGATGGCAGCCTACCAGGCTCCTCCATCCCTGGGATTCTCCAGGCAAGAATACTGGAGTGGGCTGCCATTTCCTTCTCCAATGAATGAAAGTGAAAAGGGAAAGTGAAGTTGCTCAGTCGTGCCCGACTCTCAGCGACCCCATGGACTGCAGCCCGTCAGGCTCCTCCGTCCACGGGATTTTCCAGGCAAGAGTACTGGAGTGGGGTGTCATTGCCTTCTCCACCTGCTAGGACTTTTGAATTAATTGACAGGGGATGGACTAGAGACAGGAAAAACAAAACAAAAATGTGCTGGCAGAATGTTTGGTATATAGTGGGTGTTGGAGAAGACTCTTGAGAGTCCCTTGGACTGCAATGAGATCCAACCAGTCTGTCCTAAAGGAGATCAGTCCTGGGTGTTCTTTGGAAGGACTGATGCTAAAGCTGAAACTCCAATACTTTGGCCACCTCATGCTAAGAGTCGATTCATTGGAAAAGACTCTGAAGCTGGGAGGGATTGGGAGCAGGAGGAAAAGGAGACAACAGAGGATGAGTTGGCTGGATGGCATCACCGACTTGATGGACATGAGTCTGGGTGAACTCCAGGAGTTGGTGATGGACAGGGAGGCCTGGTGTGCTGCAGTCCATGGGGTCACAATAGTCGGACATGACTGAGCGAATGAACTCAACTGAATTGAACTGAAGCACTCAATAAATGTTTGCTGGATGAGTGAATTATAATAGGAAAGGAAATACAGGTTTTTTTCAAGGAAATCAACAGTGTTTGCAGATTGATTATGGGAGACAAGAGGGAAGTTGTGAAAACATTCACAGTTTCAGGTCTGGGTTCCTAGAAATGTGGTATCATGAATAGGACAGGGAAAGCTTAAGCAGAACTGATTTGATGGGAAAGATTATCTGTTAGGTATTCAACAGGCTAAACGCAGAATATATTAGAGAGATATTCAAGTGGAAATACCTAAGGACTTCTGTAATGGAAGATAATGGGAGACTGGGGCTTTAGAGAAAGACCAGGGTAATTGATATAGATAGAATAATGTGATAAAGACATGTGTGGACAGGATGGGCTTGGAAAGTCAAAGAGGTGAGGCTGATCCTGGGAAAAAATGACATTGAGGACAAGAGGAGGGGGAGGGAAGCTGAAAAGATAATGGCATGGCCGGAGAGGGAATTAAAAAAACTCATCACTTCATATCCTGAAAACCAAGTGAGAGATGCTTTAAAGGAGAAAATAAACAGCATGGTCAGATGCTCCAAGAGCATAAGAAGGAAGAGAATGAGAAAAGGCCACTGGATGTGGAGCTTATTAGTCACCCTCAGAGAGGAGTTTCAAGCAGTGAGAAAGGAGGCCTGATTATCCTAGATTAAGGAATAAAAAATGATGGAACAAAATTAAAACAATGATATAGGCCAGACTTTCAAGAATTCCAGCAATGAATGGAACGAGGGAATCAGACAGTAACTGGATAGTAAGAGAATTTTTGTTTTTTAAAGCTCGGAGAATCCTGAGTGTGTTTATAAGCACATTGGCAAAAGGGAAAGAGTTGATGGAGGGGAAGCTGATAGAAAAAAAAAAAAGAAAATTACAATCACGTTAAATTTTCTGAGTGATTAAAACTACACTTTCCAAATTTGGTGATACAATCAGTGAGAAGAGAATGGATGAAACGTGGACATAAGTCTTGTAATTGGATACTTATTGCATATTACAGCTGCATCTTAAGAAATCCCAGGAAATATACTTTACCTGGAAAAAATGCTCTAGCATACCCAATTAGTCATCTGGCAAGAGAATAAGCAGCAGTGTTTTCAGTTGGCCCAGAAAACAGGGATGTTTAGTACCTTTAAACACTGCTATGAGCCATCATAACATGAGGCTGTTTGTTCACTGCATGAAAATTTGGAGCTGTGATGCTTCAAAGAAACTAAGGTAACGTCCTCATACTTTGCCTAAGGCAGATTAAAACTCAGTCCCAGCCAAGAGGAGCCTAGGGAGCCATGAAAATCAAACGTCATATGGCATACTGTGGGTTCTTGGAAGAGAAACGGACATTAGGTAAAAAATAAGGAAATGTGAATGAAGGATGTGTGTTAGTCACTCAGTGGTGTCTGATTCTTTGCAACCCAATGGACTGTAGCCTGCCAGGCTCCTCTGCCCATGGGATTTCCCAGGCAAGAATACTGAAGTAGGTTGCCATTTCCTTCTCCAGGGGATCGTTCCAACCCAGGATCGAAACCAGGTCTCCTGCATTGCAGGCAGATTCCTTACCGTCTGAGCCACCAGAGAAGCCTGAATGAAGGACGGTCTTGAGCTAATAATAATGTATCAGTATCGGTTCATTAGTCGTAATAAATGTAGCACACTAAGGTAAAATGTCAATAATCGTGGACACTGATGGCATGCGTGGGAACTCTGTTGTCTCAATTTTCCTGTATTCTAAAACTGTTCTAAGAAATAAAGTCTAAAGCAAAACAAAACAAAACTCACTCAACCTCAGGGCCTGGAAACCACACCTTAAGGCCGTTTTTAATGTGTAAGACACTGGAGCGTAAATGCATGGGCCAGCTGGAAAATACCAGTGAGGTTAGTATGCACGAACACACACTAGCAGGGAGGGTTCATCAAGGCACTAGCTCTCTGCCTAGAGATTCTTTTTTTTAATTAAAGTGAGAGATGATCACATGCTCTGTTTCGGCTACTGGAAAACACAGAGGCAGATGTGGGCCGCTTCTGCCAAGCCTGATACTCACTTTAGTGCAGTGATTGAAAACATGGAACCGAGTCAACTCTCAGGTTCAAACCCTGCCTCCACCTCACATCAGCTATGAAAATTGGGTCAGTTGCTCAGCCACTTTGGGTCTGTTCCTCATCTATTAAATGCGGATGATAATGCCTCCCCAAGAGGAGCAATGAAATGAGTTAATGAATACCAAGAGATCAGAATGGTTACACTGTAAGACCTTAGCTATCTATTTGTGGTACTTTAGTGTGTGAAGTCTTATCCTTTTCTTTCATTCAAAAGCAAATTTATTTCCTAGCCTTCATGGTGGCTGTGCCCCAGTGTCCTCATTTATTACTTTTTTTTTTTTTGACTGCTGTAGGGAGCATGCGGATCTTAATTGACCAGGGATTGAACCCGTGACCCCTGCACTGGGAGCATGGTGTCTTAACCACTGGACTGCCAGGGAAATCCTTCATTTACTCCATCCTTTTGACTATATTTCATCATGTCATTTTGAGTGTTTAACTACATTAATTTTCCTTTAGGTAACTTAGGGTTGATTGTGGAACTACTGGTATTTTTCTTACTAGCATTTCTTTTACAATTTTCAAAATTGTAAAATACACATAGAATTTATCTTGAAGAAGTGAAGTGAAGTCGCGTCGCTTAGTCGTGTCCGACTCTTTGTGACCCCTGACTGTAGTCTGCCAGGTTCCTCTGTCCATGGGATTTTCTAGGCAGGAATATTGGAGTGGGTTGCCATTTCCTTCTCCAGCAGATCTTCCCAACCCAGGGATCAAACCCAGGTCTCCCGCATTGTAAGCAGATGCTTTTACCATCTGAGCCACCAGGGAAGTCTAATTTATCTTAGTGGGTTTTAAGTATACAGTTCAGTGATGTTAAGCACATTGTGCAATCATTACCACCATCCATCTTCAGAACGTTTTTCATCTTGTAAAACTGAAACTCTGTACCCACTAAACAGTAATTTCTGCTTTTCCCCTCCCCACAGCCTCAAGTGACTACCATTCCACTTTCTGTCTCTGTTACAATTTTGACTACGCCAAGTCCCTCAACTAAGGGGAATCATATGGTGCTTGTGTTTTGTGACTAGCTTATTTCACTTAGTATAATATCCTTCACGTTTCATCCATGTGGTTGCATATGTTAGCGAGGCTTCCCCAGTGGCTCAGACGTAAAGAATTCACCTGAAATGCGGGAGCTACGGGTTGGATCCCTGGGTTGGGAAGATCCCCTGGAGAAGGGAATGGCAACCCACTCCAGTATTCTTGCCTGGAGAACTCCATGGACAGAGGAGCCTGGTGGCTATAGTCCATGGGTCGAAAAGAGTTGAACATGACTGAGTGACTAACACTTTCACTTCACATCCTTATCTATTCATCTGTCAACAGACACTTGGATTGCTTCCACATTTTAGCTACGTATTGTGAATAATGCTGCTATGAACACAAGTACATGGATATCTCTTCAAGATTCTGTTTTCAATTCTTTTGTGTATATACCTAGATGTGGAATTCCTGGATCAGATGGGAGCTCTATCTTCAGTTTTTTGAGCTACCTCCATACTATCTTCCACGGCAACTATACCATTCTACATTCCCATCCAACAGTGCACAAGGGAGCTAGTTTCTCCATATACTAGTATTTCTCCAAATACTCCATATTTGCTAGTTTCAGGTTTTGCCTTTGTCTATCCTAGAGGATATGAGATGTCTAACGGATATAAGATGGATCTTTATGGATATAAGGCTATTTTTATGGATATAAGGATATAGGATGTCTATATATCTGAGAGGATACATTATGCCTATCCTAATGGATATGAGATGGATTTCACTGTAGTTTTGATTTACATTTCCCTTGCTATTAGTGACATTGAACATCTTTTCATGTGTTTTTTGGTCATTTGACTGCCTTCTTTGGAGAAATGTCTCTTCAAGTCCTTTGTCCATTTTTGAATTGGATTATTTGTTTCTTTGTCGCTGAGTTTTAGGAATTCTCTGTATATTTTGGATATTAATTTCTTATCAAGTGTATGATTTTCAAACATTCTTTCCCATTCTGTGGGATGACTTTTTATTTTGTTGAAAGTGTTGCGCTGCAAAAATTTAAAAACTTTAATGAAGTCCTACTTGTCTTATTTCTTCTGTTGCCTGTGCCTTTGGTTTCATGTCCAGGAAATCATTATCACATTATGAGTAATTTTTGAAACACAAAAGTACAAATTTTATATGCATGTCAGTTGTTAGGATTTAGGTTGTTTGACATTTAGGACTGAATTTTAATATAATTTCTAAATGTCTGTGTTTCTGTGTATATATTTTATCTAAGCAACTAAAATCAGTCTGAGGAAAATAGTTAACATAAATGAAATGTATTATTTTGTGAGGCTAAGCCAAGATCATTTTGATATGCTAAGAATTCCCAATATAAACTGCATCTGTTGGTTCCGTAAATAAATTTAATCATAAAAGTGTCTAAGCAGTATACTCGACTAATTTTGCTTGGTGTTAATAGATGTCAGAATTAGCTCAACTTTAACTCTGACCCCTCCATATGCAAAGAATTGTCAGTCTCCTGGTCCTTCAGGTATAATGTTTATTTTTAACAGGGTTGAAAAAGAGAAACTGGTGATCACTTGTTTTTTAAAATATAAGAGGTTCCTATATTGAATGGGATGATTGAACTCATCATATGATAAGCCAACTTCCATATTAATGCTCAATCAGGGAGTCAGTGCAGAATGTTAAAAATAAAATTCTTTTTAGGAAGAGGGAAGGGTGGAGAGGTAAGATGGGGTAGAGGACTAAGAGATACAATCTAATATGTATAAAATAAATAAGCCATGTGGATATATTGTAGAACACAGAAAATACAGCTAATATTTCATAACTATAAATGGAGTATGGGGCTTCTCTGGTTGGTCTGACGGTAAAGAATCTGCCTGAAATGCAGGAGATGGGGCTTCGATCCCTAGGCCAGGAAGATCCTCTAGAGAAGGGAACGGCTAACCACTCCAGTATTCTCACCTGGAGAATTCCATGAACAGAGAAGCCTGGTGGGCTACAGTCCACGGGGTCACAAAGAGTCAGACACAACTAAGCGACTAAGACTTTCACTTTCTCACTTTCATAAATGGAGTGTAAACTTGAAAAACTGTGAATTACTATGTTGTACACCTGAAACCTATATAATGTTATAAATCAACTATACCTCAATAATTTTTAAAGTAAAAAAATTTACTTAAAAAAATTTTTAAAGACAAACGTGTAAACTATCAATAAATGACACCCAGACCTTCTAAAAACTTTTCATAAAAATGTTTTGATAAACTGGATGTTTTACAGTTCTGCAACTGTAGTTCATCAGTGGCATGGTTGGGTCCAGAAGATATTAAAAAATATATTTTTTCAATGTGTTTAGCTTATATAGGTGTCTTTTGCATACATGCTTAGCCCAGTTGTGTCCAACTCTCTGCAAACCCACAGACTGTAGTCTGCCAGCTCCTCTGTCCATGGGATTCTCCAGGCAGGAATACTGGAGTGGGTGGCCATGCCCTCCTTATAGATGTCTTTTCTCCATCTCCAATTCATTTAGTATAAGGGATGAGGTAGAGAATAAGTTTACTTCTCTCCTAGTGACAAGGCAATTGTCTCAATATCAATTATTCCATGGTCAATTTTCTTCCTCTGGTTCACCATATCAGCTCATTTTATATTAAATTACTTTATGCATTTGAGTCTATTCCTGGACTTGATGTCTGCCTCATTGATCTGTTTTTTTTTTTACCTGCACCAGTTCAGATTTAATAACTATTGCTTGTGGCTTCATAGCCCATTTTGATATCCTGTATTTTATGTTACAGATATGCAATTTAACACTTCCTGGGAGCAGGATCCTTTGTTGTGTGACACTGGGAAGGATTTCAGTGGTGGAGATGGGTCAGCAGCACATTGTAAACCTGTTAGAACACCACACTTCTCTGTCACAGAGCTGCTTTTTTTCTTTTTCATCTGACACTTATGATTTCAGAGTCTGAGTAGTAAGAAATCCCAGGTGTTCTGCCAGGGAACTGCCTGCTCCCTCTTGCTCTCATTCTCTGTTTATAGTCTTTTCCTCTAGTTTTATTGAGATATAATAATATCATATTCATTGAAGGGATGAATGATTTGTTATTTGTTTGTTTTGCAAAATGATTACAACAGTAAATTAACACCTAGCACGTCACACAGTTACAGATGTTTCTTCTTATGATGAGAACTTTTAAAATTTACTCAGTGGCATTCAAATATACAATGCAGTACTGTTAGCTGTGGTCACCATGATGCTTCACATTACCCCTGCAGAACTTATTTGTTGTATAACTGAAACTTTATACCTTTTGTTACCTTTATCCATTTCTTCTGCATCCCACGCCTGCCTCTGGAAACCACTAATCCGTTCTCTGTTTCTATGAGTTCAGTCTTTCAATGTTGCATGTGTAAGTGAGATAAGTATTTTGCCACTATTTGTCTTTCTGTCTGACTCCTTTCACTTAGCATAATGCTCCCGAAGTCCATTCGTGTTGTTGCAAATGGCAGGATTTCCTCCTTTTTATGGTTGAATCATATTTCATTGTGTATTACCACATTTTCTTTGTCCATTCATCCATCGATGGACACTTAGGTTGTCTCCATGTCTTGAATATTGTAAATAATGCTGCAGTGAACGTGGAGGTGTAGGTATTTCTCTGAGACAGTGATTTAATTTCCTTTGGATACACACACAGAAGTGAGATTGATGGATCATATGGTTAGTTCTATTTTTAATTTTTTGAGGAAACGCCATACTATTTTCCACAGTGGCTGCACCAGTTTACATTTTGAAATTTACATAGTATATAAACTTACATGTAAATACAGCTTATGTATATTAATTACATTAAAGCTGAGTCCTAAATACTGCATAGTTTAGAAGAGATGAATAACCATTCTGGGTAGATAGAGCATCTGCTATGGTTTTACATTTCTTTGAATCTCTTCTTGATTCTACTTGCGGGTCTCTTTACTCAGAAAGGATCAGATATGATCTCCATAAATTTTACTCTATAGAAATATACATGAGTATAAACTATGTTAATCTTCTTCGATGTTATTTTCCTAACAAATAAGTCATTTAGGTTATTATTTTGGTTCTCTTCCTCTCTTTTCTTTTCCCCTCCCTGTCAGTTTCTAATTGAGCCAAGTATCTTCTCCTTACTGTTAGTATACTGTCTAATGGTTGCTTGGTGGCTCAGAGGTTAAAGCGTCCGCCTCCAATGCAGGAGACCCGGGTTCAATCCCTGGGTCGGGAAGATCCCCTGGAGAAGGAAATGGCAATCCACTCCAGTATTCTTGCCTGGAGAATCCCATGGACGGAGAAGCCTAGTAGGTTACAGTCCACGGGGTCACAAAGAGTTGGACACGACTGAGCGACTTCACCTCATCTCATCAGTTGTTATACTTTCATTCTTTGTTCAGCAAAAGGTAAGCAGCTTCCTTGTCTTTCCATCTCTAACAGAAAAGAGGGAGAAGGAGACATCACAGCATAGTCAGAATCGACTCTGAAGACACGGAACTCAGAAAAAGGAGAGAAGGGGAAGACAAAGAGGAAGATGAAAGCCAGTTTATGTTTTCCATGTTGGGCTGGCTGCAGATGGGGGTGTCAATTTTTTCCAGGCTGCCAGAGAGCCTATCCACACGAAGAATCTTCCATTCACGCTTCTTCCTGCTGGGAAAGGCCCTTAAGTCTTGCCCTGCAAGGATGGGATGACTTTCTGGCCTGTCATGTGCTCCAAACTCTGATTCGAAGGAAGAGAAGGAGAAAAGGAGATCTGGCGATGGGAATGCCCATGGGCCTCTGGCCTCAGAGTCTTCTCGTAAGAATGATCAGAATGGACCGAGTGGCTCACAGGTTCTACCAGTGAACCAGTTTATGAGTAGGATGTGATGACAACCTTTTCCTAGGGGCTGATTCCGTGTTAGTGTGACTGCTCTGCAGAGAAGAGGACCCAGTAGACTTGTGGGTCCCTGAAGGCGGTCACACCCCAGTGTCAGCGAGTGGATGCGCAAAAGCAGCCCTAGGAATCCAGAACAGCTGACCGAGAGTCTCCCCAGCAGCTGGCAGCTCCTGTAAGGAGCCCTCCCTGAGCCCTGGGCTACACAGGGCAGCTCCAAACTCCTCCCCAATATGGACAAGCTTCATCAGGCGTGTCTCTTGGATGCCTGTGCCTCATGGGCACAGACTATGTCGGTTTCACCTCAGGGCCTTTCAGAGCCTAGATCCATGACCCTATCGTCTATGGCTCAAGCCCACAGGGGCCTCTTTCCTTCCAGTTTTTTCTATGTCCATGCTGGTACACATTATCTTATCGCATCATATTTTGGCATTACTTTCAGAAGAGGGAAGTAGTCGGTGTGCTCTGTGAAATATTATAAAGAATCATAACAGTGGAGTTTGTTACCGGCATTCAGCTGAAAGATAAGCCATAGAGGAAAAAAGAATCTGTTAGAAGCTCTTTATTCTATTAGCCAATTTGATCTATGAGGTTAATAGGAGACCTGAAGTTTGATAACCAGAAGTGAAAATTAGTCAGTACCAAGTTAGAGGTATGCTTTAAATCGTTAGTTAAAGAAACAAACAATTTGAAAGAAATACAATATCAGTATTATTTTTGCAGAAATACTAAAGGAACCAGAGAATTTTCTAAAATTCCATCTTTGGAAGTTTTCCTTAAATGCATTACTTCTAAAATGAACAATAAAGTAGAAATGAAGGCTTGAGAAACAAAATATAAGATCTGAGAAAACATAATTAAATACTTCTCTGAAGAATTTCAACACTGAAGTGAGCTCTCTTTTATCACACATGGTTAAAGATCTCCCTATATTGGAGTTCTGGAGCATTTTCATGGAGGAGTTTGATTTGGGAGTTACACTGGATATAGTGCAATTCTTTGTTCTACCAGATGCATGTGGGAATCGAGACGTAAAAGACAACCCTTTGATCATATCCATGCAAGAGTTCATATCCCACATAAAGAGGCTATTAATTCTTACACATAGGATCTGAAATCACAGCTTCTGGCCTCTTGTATGAGATTGTTAGACAACACGCAGTGACACACGCCACCTCTCTTCATCCCACTCTAGAAAAGGAGGCAACTGAGATCACAAACAATAGTCTGTTTACCCAACTGGTTACACCACTGAGGATGCATATCCTGTTCTGAAGCTCAAAATCTCTGTAATTTCCTGTTGGAACACTAGGCTTGAGCCTGGGCTGAGCATACTATGTTTAAGAGGCACGAAAGCCACCCTCAGCTTCCATAAAATTATACTTCCCAGAGAATTTACCTGGATTTCAGTGCTTGTTATAGCTCCTTTGAACCTCAGTTTCCTCATCTGTAAAGTGGGGACAACAGTATCCTCCAGATTAGGTTGCTGGGGACACACAGGAAGGCTGTGTGAGGTGAGCTGTGACACAGGCCTGGGCACTCGAGGGCCCTGCCCATGGAGGCTGACCATTCATGTCTTGGCTGCCTGGCAGGCCCAGCCCTGCCCGACACCTTCCCTCCCCTTGGGTCGGCTTAGGGTCTGTAGGATCCCCATAGGTTCCCCAAGAGTGTCCTGTCTGAGAACTCTGCTAGGGGTCAGTGCATCACCCGTCAGGGAGGTGGATGGTGGACTCACCCATGGAGTTGACCACCATATCTGTCACGTGGTCCAGAGTAATTTCCCCGCACTCACCAGCTAGAGAATCACAAAGGCATGCATCTCTTTAAAGTTCCCCTCTTAACTCAGGAAATTGAAGTAACTTTCAAGGGCAAACCTGCAAATAAATAAAAGGAAGACAAGAAAACTTACCTGTTGTTTTCTCTCCCAGAGAGGGCTGTTGGCATTTCCAGTCTCTTCTGTATGCCTGTGTGTATCTATATTTAGATAAAAGGGACCAAGCTTTTTAATGGAATATAGTGTATGTCCTGGGTATTAGGTGGTTCCCAAGAATTATTTGCTGAAATCATGAGTTGAAATCAGCAGTATTTTGAGGCCAATCCAAGAGATGAAGCAAGCTGAGGCTGCTAGAGTTTGCAGCCCCTGAGTTATGCTGGGCAAATGCTACCGGCTCCAGGCACACTGGCCTCATTCTACTGAATCCCCTGTCGTGATTCTGATCTGTTCCACTCGGTTTGAGGATCTGGCCAAAATTACAGTACCTTACTCCTGGGCTGTTGGTAAGATCAAATGAGATCACTCATCTAAAACACTTAATATAGAACCTGTATACAGGTATACTAGAACCTGTATACCAAATGGAGAGATAAGAACTGTGGAATATTCTGCAGCAATTAGAATCAATACATGTGATATGCACACAGCAACAAGGATAAATCTTAGAAACCTAATGAAGTAAAAAAAAAAAAGATACACAACACAGTAAGTATCATTATGTAGATTGATAGTACAGGTTTACACCATTTGTAAGAATGCACACAAATAAATAAATACACAGTAAACACATTAGAGCAATTGCCTATGGGGGCAGGCAGGGAGTGGTAGGTGAGAGAACAGGAATGTGGAATAAATACATGAAGGAAGAGCAGGCACTGGGAAGCTGGCACTGAACATGCCATGGGACTTCTCTGGTGGTCCAGTGCTTAAGAATCTGCTTGCCAGTTCAGGGGACCTGGGTTCGATCTCTGGTCCGGGAAGATTCCACAAGTCGCAGGGCAGCTGAGCCTGTGTGCCTCAACTACTGAGCCTGTGAGCAGCAACTACTGAGCCTGTGTGCCCTAGGGCCCGAGTTCTGCAACGAGAGAAGCCACTGCAATGAGAAACCAACGTACAACCAGAGAGTAGTTCCCACTCACTGCAACTAGAGAAAAGCCTGTGAAGTAACAAAGACCCAGCACAGCCAAAAATAAATTAGAAAGAAAAAAAAAGTGTGCCGTGAACTGAGCAGTATAATTATCTCCATTCCCTGCATCTGAGGTTAAAAATAAAAACAATAATAATAGTTATTATTAATACTCTCAGACCTCCCAACACCCTTTCAACTGTAAAACATCGGAATATCCTTCAGACGGCATCCTTTTCACCCCTGCTCAGGAAGGAAAGCGTTTTCCTCCAGCTTTCTGGGTGATTTAACACATCGGGGAATAAGTATCTGAAAAGACATGGAGCTCCCCTGTAGCCATTTCTGGACCTCAGAGCTAAATTGCAAAGTCGGTTCTACACATGTGGTTTCATCTATGAAATTAGGGCAAGGTAGGAAACTGACACAGAAAAAAAGACTTCTTATAGTGTTTCTATCCCTTTCAGTGGAAGGTCAGCTGCCTCTTTTTTTTCCATTAGTTCAAGGCAAGATTGACTGAATGTGGCTGCTATAGCATCCCTTCAAAAGCACAGCCTGTGAATAACGCTTCAGCAAACATGGGAGTGCATATTCACATCGGCCAAAAATGGAAACAGCTCAAACGCCCATCAACAGATGCATGGAAAAAACACATGTGGTACACATACATAACAGTTTAGTCATGAGAAAGGAGGATATCCTGCCAGTTGTGACAATGTGGATGGACCTTGAGTATATTATGCTAAGTAAGATAAATCAAAAGCCAAGTGCTATATGATAGCACTATACATGGAATCTAAAAAGTCAAATCTGTAAAAAAACTAAATAGAGTAAAATGCTGGTTACTAGGGAGATGGGGAGTGCCAAGTAGCAAATAAACCACAGAGATCTAATGCACAGTGTAACAGATGCAGACAATAATGTGCCGTACTTATGCAATGTGATAAATATCACTCAACATCATATTACAATATATAAATGTATCAAATTAGCACATGGTATACCTTCAGCATACACAATATTAGGCATCCCTGGTGGCTCAGATGATAAGAGTCTGCCTGAAAGGCAGGAGACCCAGGTTTGATCCCTGGGTCAGGAAGATCCCCTGGAGAAAGGAACAGCAACCCACTCCAGTATTCCTGCCTAGAGAATTCCATGGACAGAGGAGGGAGTCTGGGGGCTACAGCCCTTAGGTCACAAAGATTCGGACTCGACTGAGCGACTAACACTATACAATGTCACATGGTAAATTAATTCAATAAAAATTTTTTTGAAGTAAGAAAAGAAAACCTACGGAATGGAAAAAATACTATTGCAAACCATATATTTGACAAGGGGCTAGCATCCCAAATATAGAAACTTCTACAAAAAAGAGAAAGAAGCCAAAAGCCCACAGCCTGATCCAGGAGCTGTGCTGTCCCCCTCTGCACGGCCAGTTGCACAGTGAGTAATCGTGGCATCTTGATGGTGCAGACTCACAGTTAGCTTGATCAGTGCTGGCGCAGCAGCGAAGAATGGATAGGGCAAGGTTTGGGTTTTAGAGGTAACACAGAGAAGTTGGAAAACAATTACTGGCCAAGCCTGAGAGTTCTGGTGGAGGCTGGTGTGGGACTGTATTTTTCTGCTGACAGCTGAAAGTGAGCCCAGCTTTAATGGAGCTGTTTTTCTTCCTTTTTCAAGGTTCCCCCAATTCTAATGATCAGTTCTCTCAAGAAAGCAAGAAAATGGATTGGGGAACGGGAGTTCGGTTCGTTGTTTTATTATCCATAATAGGACTGAAAACATGTTTTCCCACCAAGTGTCTGCTCGTAAACACACGACTGCAGGCGCACTAGTGCTTTTATGACGGTGAACAGGTCTCAGCAGTCCCGGAAGGAACCCCGTTTCTGCAGCTTCGCCAGGACTGCCACCCTCTTCTTATAGGAGACGTCTCACCCCCCCCCCGGCTTCACTACGAAGTCCGGTCCAATTCTCCTCCCTTGGCCTCTGACTGACCCTCTCTCAGATGGCTCATTCTGTTCAACTTTCTCTTCCCATCTGCCAAGTCAGGGATGCACAAGTGTGTGTGCGTGTTGTCAGCCCATGTATAGGTACGTTTCAGAGTCTGGGAGTAAGGGCTGAGTTAAAAACAAAGAGGCATTTTGTCCTGTTGCTTTGATTTCATTCCCCACATTTAATGGGACTTGCTGGCTCAGAAGGTAAAGAATCTGCCTGCAACGCAGCAGACCCGGGTTCGATCGCTGGGTTGGGAAGATCCCCTGGAGAAGGAAATGGCAATGCACCCCAGTATTCTTGCCTGGAGAATTCCATAGACAGAGGAGCCTGGCAGGCTATAGTCCATGGGATCACAAAGAGACACGACTGGAGCAACTAACACAGGGTGTTATAAATAACATCACGGGTGGATATAAAGTTCTTGTGCTCATCACAGGGGGATGTAAGTTTTTGAGAGTCTAAGAAACAGGACTCCATCGGTAGATATTTTCAAGGGTCTAAGCACCACCCACTGATCAGCTCACCATCCCTGCCCCTGTTACCGGTGTGTCTCTCTCTTTTCCATATACTTAATTTCACTCTCCTTATTGACCTCATTTACTGTTACAGCTTTAATTTTTATTTCTCTGTAAACAACTCCTGATTCTCTAGTCCAGAGGTACTCTCTCTCTCCCTCCCCTCCCCTGCTTCCTTCCCTTCCCTTCCTTTCTCTTCTCTCTCTCCCTCTCTCTCTCACAATCTTCTATGAGTATCAGCCTAGTAACTAACAGCAGGGGCTCTGGGGTCACAGTGCCTGAATTGAAATCTTTGCTCTGCACTGATCAACTGGTCTAACAGGCAAGCTACTTAATTTCTCTATGACTCAACACTGTCATCTGTAAGATGGGCACATGGTACTTACCTTAGAGGGCTGCTGGGAGCATGGCCTGCAGTAACTACTGGTTGTTTTTCCTGGTCCCTTGGTCTGGAGTAATGCACACATCCAGTACGTCTTACAAATAATTTTGAATGGCCTCTGAACCTACTCTTTTCAAGATCACCAACAAACTTGGGGGCTCCAGGTTCAGTGATCACTGGTCCTGATCTGACTAGTTCCCTCAGCAGCACCGACCAGTCCCCTCCTCAGCTCCCCGGGCTTCCTCCTATCACACTGACCCAATTTGGGATGCCTAAGGACCCAGGAGTCATTAGCTTCTCCATCTGCACTCTCCTTAGAAGGATGACTGGTTTTGAGCATCTGTCACATGCTGAAGAAACTCAGCTCCTCAGCCTCCGTCTCTCCTTTGAGACCAAGCCACCTGCCAACTCCTGAATATCAGATGCTTCTCAAAGCAGCACAGTGGGGTCTCACTGTCCTCCAGACTTCCACACTTGCTTATCCCTCACTCTCAGCTCTCCCAGGTGCTCAGAGAGGAGACCTGTGTAGGGAGAGAAAGAAACCCGCTGCAGAATCCAGGCAAGAGTGGTGTGAGGCTTGGACTGGAGCTGTGCTAGGGGAAGGGGAGCGGTGGGCATATACCAGCTTGCCTTGGCCAAGGATGGGGTGAGCAGAGGAGAAGCCTTGGAGGCAGATGCCAACATGCAGGGTATGTGAGATGGGCAAGGTTAAGAGAGAGTGAGCTTCACATCAAAGACAGCTCGAGGCAAAGGACAAGACATGTTCTGGGCATCTGAAAGAATGTGTGTTGTGCTGCCTACCATTGGATAGGTGTGGGAGAAAGAAGACTTGTTTCATGAGAGAATTTTTAGGGAAGCTAAGTTACAGCTAAAGGGAATGGAATGTTGCAGAAAAGGGTAGATAAAGGCAACACAGATCCTTATAACCAGATATAATTGCCCAGTTCCCTAAATTAATTCTCCCAGTAGTATATACAATGCTATATACATTAAAAAAACAACTTTTAAATGACATTTCAAACATGCAGGAAACTATAGACTTGTGTTATAAATATCCTTATATCTACCTCTCTGTTGTGATGTATATATTTTTTTTCAATTTTTTAATTTAAATATATTAAAATTTTTTACAATGTTGTACTGGTTTCTGCCAAACAACAATGCAAATCAACCTTAATTATACATACATCCCCTTCCTTCTCCACATCCCATCTCTCCAGGTCATCACGGAGTGCCAGACTGGGATCCCTGTGCAACACAGCAACTTCTCACCAGCTATCAACAAATATACACCATCAGGTGTAAGATGTAATCTATATACCTTTCTGGGCTTCCCAGGGGTGGTGCTAGTGATAAAGAACCCACGTGCCAATGCAGAAGACCTAAGAGATGCTAGTTTGATCCCTGGGAAGATCGCCTAGAGAAGGAAATGGCAACCCACTCCAGTATTCTTGCCTGAAGAATCCCATGGACAGAGGAGCCTGAGGGGCTGCAGTCCATAGGGTCACAAAGAGTCAGACACAACTGAAGGGATGTCTTTTTAATGGCACTTGCCTCTGTAGTATTATTGTGTTGTTACGCATTCACTTTATTTTCTTGTATTCTAGAAAATGCCTTAAGGGCAGAGGCTCACCCTCCTCTTTGTATCTTAGAGGCATCTTACATGATGCCTCACACACACAGTAGGTCTTCTAATCTTTGCTAAGTTAAACTGAATTCTTGAAAGACCTCGAAGGGATCTTCAGGAAAAAGAAACTGGCAAGCAGCGTGTACTATTCATACAGGTTTGAGAATCTGCAGCTATTTTTAAGAGATATTAATTCAGAAGGAAGGCTGTATAGGGCAGTCGCTGCATCTCATGACATAAAACTAAGAAAATGTATTTCATTTGCTGACATCCTTGGCTAACATTTCTGCCTCTGGAATCAAAGGCACAGGTAACCCAAATCTCAACTTTCCCCTGTAGCTTTCAATATCTTTGCCCTCCTACAAACACTAAGCATATTTGATTTATTGAGAGATGTTCAGGCATGTAATATGACTAACAATTGACTATCAGCTATGGCAGGTTTACCGTTAGGCAATGTTAAAGGTTTTGTCAAGTCCCAGTTGCTGTGTCTTCTGCCCTGATATGTCTTTTACCTCCTACATATTCAAGAAAAGTGTTGTACTGACTGATACATTAGAACCTTCCATTGTGCTCCTTGACACAGAGCTACATCAGTGACTTACCAGAATTCCCAGAAGAACTTGCTATATACCACGGTAAATGAGACTTTTAATAGCCGTGGCAAGTAGTTCGGGTGACAATGGCATCTGGCTCTCCTGGATAATCTCAGTTTAGACCTGTTGTAGATCAATAATGTCTCAATTATTATTAGGAATCCCATGTCACTCTCAAAAGCATCTGGGTTGAGATAATAAATTATCTTTACTTAAACTTTTTACACCACATGACTGCCATATGTGAATGAGGCTTCCATTTTTTTTTTTATTTATGCATTGTCCTGACAGATGGATTAAATAAGACTTTTGCTTTGTTTTAGGAAGCCACACTAGACATCACAAACAAGACTATTTGGGGCAAGCTTTCTGAACAGAACACAAACTGAAATAAATCCGTTCATCCAGATGTTTCCATCACAAATTGTGCCGACATGGCACAACTGCCTTTCCACAGGGAAAGAGCAAAGTGTCAAAAAACAGTAGGAACTAAAACTTAAATTGCACAGTAAAAATGTTCAACATTTAAAGTCCAGGGCTGTGGTTACAGAATTTAAATCAAAACCAGCTTAAATTTCAAAAACAACAAAGATCCAGGATGGCTTTTTATTAGAGAAATGATCTCTTTTATTTCATCTGCATCAACTTTAAAAAGGAAAAATCATACAACATTACAGTAAAATGTAGTTATAACTATATTTTAAGCCTAGCAATTTCAGCTCAATTTTCAGCAGCAATGTTTCACTAGAATCAAAGATTTCCTAGATGGTTTAAAAACAGTGAAAATTTGGCACTTTGAAACCTTATATGAATACAGCTTTAACTTCCTATTTTCAAAGAAATATGAGATTTAACAAAAAAACTAAGGCAATGCCCCTTAAGGTCCTTAAAAAAAGAAAAGAAAAGAAATTCAACCTGCTGTACACATTAAATAATTCAAATCAATGATCCTTTTAAGCCCTTAGCAATGCATGAACCAATGGGGAAAAGCAATCTAATACTTCATGCATTTAGGGGATTGCATTAGAAAGCCTCTTAGCCTGCTTCTGCTTTTATAAATGCAAATATATGCAGAGCAGACAGATTGGGATCTGTACAATTTAGCAATGATCGAAACTTGTAATTTTTGAAAATGGGACAGATGTCCAGACTAGTTATATTAAGATGTTGCTTATTGAAGAAGAAACCAAACAAACAATCCAATTCCACCTCCTCCTTAAAAGGAAACAAATAAACAATGCTACCACAAATTCAAATAAGCTGTATGTCATCTTGTTTCTTTTATAGAATCTGAAAGCTGAAAGACAGCTTCAGTTCAGTTCAGTCGCTCAGTCGTGTCTGACTCTTTGCGACCCCATGAATCGCAGCATACTAGGCCTTCCTGTCCATCACCAACTCCTGGAGTTCACTTAGACTCACATCCATTGAGTCTGTGATGCCATCTAGCCATCTCATCCTCTGTCGTCCCCTTCTCCTCCTGCCCCCAATCCCACCCAGCATCAGAGTCTTTTCCAATGAGTCAACTCTTCGCATGAGGTGGCCAAAGTACTGAAGTTTCAGCTTCAGCATCATTCCTTCCAAAGAAATCCCAGGGCTGATCTCCTTCAGAATGGACTGGTTGGATCTCCTTGCAGTCCAAGGGACTCTCAAGAATCTTCTCCAACACCACAGTTCAAAAGCATCAATTCCTCAGTGCTCAGCCTTTTTCACAGCTTAGGGTAGAGGAATAAATGTTTCCCGACTGTATCATTCACTGCATTATTCATCTTCCTGTCCTGAAAACACAGAAAGTGGGGAAATGCTTCCCCATTGAAGGGCCACCGAGGTCAGAGATCAGCTGGATCTCTGGTCGCTGAAGATCATCTTACTTTATTCACTTCAAGTTGTTGAGTGCTTACTGTCTTCCTATACTTGGAATATAATGGCTCCCAGAGCTTATTTGATGATACTGAGTGCCTAGAACGTGCCAGGCACTGAGGAAATATGATGAAAACATAGTAATTGCCTTAAGTCTCATGGGGAAGACAAGAAAATAAATGCATGATTTAAATGGGGTGCTAAGTATGGTAATGAGTGTATATGAGGTACCATGGCAAATGAGAGGAGGATGGATTGATTCTGACTGGGTCATGAAAAACACTTTATTACTCTACACTTGGGCTTTCCTGGGTGGTGCAGTGGTAAAGAATCCACCTGCCAATGCAAGAGATGCAAGAGACGTGGGTTTGATCCCTGGGTCAGAAGATCCCCTTGAAGTAGGAAATGGCAACCCCTTCCAGCACTCTTGGGTAGAGGAGCCTGGTGGGCTACAGTTCACGGGGACACAGAGAGTCAGACATGACTGAGCAACTGAGCATTCATGGACTCACTGCTTTGAGACTTGAAAAATTGCCGAGTATATTTCCTAAGAGTTTAAACAGAGAAATGACATGATCGGTCGTGTTACACAACAGCCACTCTGGAGGCAGAGTGGAGTATCGTAGCATAGGGAAGAGGCTAGTGGTGAAGAAGTCTGATTGTGGCAGCTGCATAGCCCAGGTAAGAGAGCACAAGGGTGTGAGCTAATAGAATGATGCTGGGCCTGGAGAAAGGATGTCTAGACACGAGATTCAACCACACGTGTCCACCACTGAGCCTCGGCTACATTTCCAGAGAGCTCCAGTGGCTACAGGATCCCCTCTTACACTGAACTGGAATCAATCTCACTCCAACTACCATCGGCTGGCCTAGTTGTGCACTCTGGAGAAATTCAGACAGGACAGATCCTCAAATGCTGGCTCTGTGTTCATGCTTGATTGCCATCAGTGAAATCAGATAAAATATTTATATTCTTCTAACTAAAAAAACAGCAGAGTCGGGACATACATTTCAAATGTGCCCTAAATCTCCTGCCCTAAACATTCACCTTCAAGGTAAGCTGAGATCTGCTCTGAGAGGTAGAGCAGTCGGTTTTTTAAAATCTTAAAAAAAAACCAACCAACAAACTTCAGCCTCATTGATGTTTGCTGGGTTTTGAAATCATTCACCTTATGAGTTACCCCTCTCCTTGCTTTAGACTCTACAAATGAGGTTCTTCATTCAAGAGAATAGGATATGGCCATTCTGAAGGCACCTGCTTCTCTGATCAGTGGCCAGTACTTTACATGAATAAGGGACAGGAACGCAGGAGAGGTCATTCATGGTTCTACAACCCTGCTCTCTGTACTTTCACTGTAGAAACTCAACCTGCTGAAGCTACCACTAGAAGCCTACAATTCCAAGAATTGTCCTGGATTTCTCTCCGCAGTTTTAGAAAGACAGTCCTTCAGCCCAGCCCAATCTGCCTCCCAGAGCAAGATGGTGAGCAGAGGCCCTGGTCAAGTGGGTCTCTGTGTCTGTCACCAGCAAGGTTTTCTATTCAGGGAGGCCAGGGATTAATATACTATTGAGTTTTGTTCAAGGAAACAGATATTTTTTTATTATGAAAATTTTCAAATATATATAAAACAAACTCACACATGACCTTCCTTCAGATTCAACATTACCAACATCTGCCACTCTTGCTTCATTTATCCTTTTCATCCTTTTTCTTTCCCCCTCTTTCTTTTTTCTTTCCTCTCTCCCTTTCTTCCTCCCTTTTTGTGAGTATTGTTAAGCAAACCTCTTATATTATGTTGTTCTAACCCTATGCTGCTGCTGCTAAGTCGCTTCAGTCGTGTCCGACTCTGTGCGACCCCATAGACGGCAGCCCACCCGGGTCCACCATCCCTGGGACTCTCCAGGCAAGAACACTGGAGTGGGTTGCCATTTCCTTCTCCAATGCATGAAAGTGAAAAGTGAAAGTGAAATTGCTCAGTCGTATCCAACTTTTAGCAATCCCATGGACTGCAGCCTACTAGGCTCCTCCACCCATGGGATTTGCCAGGCAAGAGTACTGGAGTGGGGTGCCATTGCCTTCTCCGTTCTATCCGTACATGTCAGAGTAACTCTAAAACACACTTTCTAGGGACTTTTGTCCAGGGGTTAAGCCTCTGAGCTTCCACTGCAGTGGGCACAGGTTTGATCCCTCATCAGAGAACTAAGATCTCACGTCCCACAGCCAAAAAAAAGAAAGGACATTTTCTTACATAAACACGCTGACCAAATTCACTATTACACCTGACTGAATTAATGATCAGTCTTTAAAACCATCTAGGATCTAGTTCACAGGAAAGTTTTAGAAGTAAGAAGCCTTGCAATCTCTGCTGCTTCTCTAGGGAAAGACTATGCCACAGAGCTTTCTTAGATTATCAGGATATTTCCCTTTATACTCAGCTTAAATTTGCATCCTATCACTATATATTATATTCTCATGTATCATGTTAAATAATTAATCTGCCTTTTTAGTGTCTACACATTTTAAGTATTTGTATATAGTTAGCTGGTTTTTCCTAGTCTTTACTTAACTGAGTTATACATATTTAATTCTAAACTTCTCTTATTCATTGATGCCCTCAACCCCTTAAGCATTTCGGTTTGCTTTGAACTTCGTCCAGCTGGTTTCCATAAGCCCGGTGATGAATAGCCCAGAACCAGATGCAGTGTTCCAAGAGTGTTTGCACCCAAATGAAACTGCTCCCCATTCCCTCCCACCTCGAATGTTCAATCCCAAACCACAAGAGCCGTACTCTCTGTCATATTATAACAGAAACAAATGTCTTATTTTCTGCTTTTATTCCCAGTTATTTTTTGGCATTACAGCATGTGTTTCATTCCTCCCACTAAACATCTGTGCTTCAGATCACTTTCCTCCAGATGTAATACAAACAGCATCTGGGAATCAAAAGAGTACAGAAACCCGGCTCTGCCACTCTAGTGATGCGACTCTGGCAAGTCACTTAGTGCCACTTCAGGTCCTTCACCTAAATAACAGATAAAGACATTCTTTCTAATTCACAGGATTGCTGGAGGGTCAAATGAGACGATGTAAAGGAAAAATGTTTACTAACCTTTTTTTTTAAGATTTTTTTAAAAATTAACTATTTATAGCTGTGTTGGGTCTTCATTGCTGCATGCAGGCTTTCTTTAGTTGTGGGGAGCAAAAGCTACTCTCCACTGGCAGTGCCTGGGCTCTCATTGCGGCGGCTTCTCTAATTGTGGCGCACAGGTTCTAAGGGCATGGCTCCAGCAGCACCGGGATCAGCAGTTGAGGCTGGTTGGCTGCAAAGCATGGGCTTCGTCAGTTGCAGCACAGGGGCTCACGGGTGGGGGCTCATGGGCCCTAGAGCATACAGGCTTCAGCAGGTGCGGTGCACGGGCTCAGCTGCTCTGCAGCATCTGGAATCTTCCAGGGACTGAACCCACGTCCCCTGCATTGGCAGCCAGATTTCTAAACCTTGGGAAGTCCACGGTTTACTATTAATAACTTTAATGGCACATATGTTTATGTGTGTGTTTGCATCTATCTATATTCAGTTCAGTTCACTCAGTTCAGTCACTCAGTCGTGTCCGACTCTTTGTGACCCCATGAATCGCAGCATGCCAGGCCTCCCTGTCCATCACCATCTCCCAGAGTTCACTCAGATTCACGTCCATCAAGTCCGTGATGCCATCCAGCCATCTCATCCTCGGTCGTCCCCTTCTCCTCCTGCCCCCAATCCCTCCCAGCATCAGAGTCTTTTCCAATGAATCAACTCTTCGCATGAGATGGCCAAAGTACTGGAGTTTCAGCTTTAGCATCATTCCTTCCAAAGAAATCCCAGGGTTGATCTCCTTCAGAATGGACTGGTTGGATCTCCTTGCAGTCCAAGGAACTCTCAAGAGTCTTCTTCAACACCACAGTTCAAAAGCATCAATTCTTCGGCGCTCAGCCTTCTTCACAGTCCAGCTCTCACATCCATACATGACCATAGGAAAAAACCATAGCCTTGACTAGACAGACCTTAGTCGGCAAAGTAATGTCTCTGCTTTTGAATATCCTATCTAGGTTGGTCATAACTTTTCTTCCAAGGAGTAAGCGTCTTTGAATTTCATGGCTGCAGTCACCATCTGCAGTAATTTTGGAGCCCCCAAAATAAAGTCTGACACTGTTTCCACTGTTTCCCCATCTATTTCCCATGAAGTGATGGGACCGGATGCCATGATCTTCGTTTTCTGAATGTTGAGCTTTAAGCCAACTTTTTCACTCTCCTCTTTCACTTTCATCAAGAGGCTTTTGAGTTCCTCTTCACTTTCTGCCATAAGAGTGGTGTCATCTGCGAGGTTATTGATATTTCTCCCAGCAATCTTGATTCCAGCTTGTGCTTCTTCCAGCCCAGTGTTTCTCATGATGTACTCGGCATATAAGTTAAATAAGCAGGGTGACAATATACAGCCTTGACGTACTCCTTTTCCTATTTGGAACCAGTCTGTTGTTCCATGTCCAGTTCTAACTGTTGCTTCTTGACCTGCATACAGATTTCTCAAGAGGCAGGTCAGGTGTTCTGGTATTCCCATCTCTTTCAGAATTTTCCACAGTTTCTTGTGATCCACACAGTCAAAGGCTTTGGTATAGTCAATAAAGCAGAAATAGATGTTTTTCCTGGAATGCTCTTGCTTTTTCCATGATCCAGCGGATGTTGGCAATTTGATGTCTGGTTCCTCTGCCTTTTCTAAAACCAGCTTGAACATCAGGGAGTTCACGGTTCATGTATTGCTGAAGCCTAGCTTGGAGAATTTTGAGCATTACTTTACTAGCATGTGAGATGAGTGCAATTATGCGGTAGTTTGAGCATTCTTTGGCATTGCCTTTCTTTGGAATTGGAATGAAAACTACCTTTTCCAGTCCTATGGCCACTGCTGAGTTTTCCAAATTTGCTGGCATATTGAATGCAGCACTTTCACAGCATCATCTTTCAGGATTTGAAACAGCTCAACTGGAATTCCATCTCCTCCACTAGCTTTGTTCGTAGTGATACTTTCTAAGGCCCACTTGACTTCACATTCCAAGATATCTGGCTCTAGATAAGTGATCACATCATCATGATTATCTGGGTCGTGAAGATCTTTTTTGTACAGTTCTTCTGTGTATTCTTGCCACCTCTTCTTAATATCTTCTGTTTCTGTTAGGTCCATACCATTTCTGTCCTTTATCGAGCCCACTTTGCATGAAATGTTCCCTTGGTGTCTCTGATTTTCTTGAAGAGATCTCTAGTCTTTCCCATTCTGTTCTTTTCCTCTATTTCTTTGCATTGATTGCTGAAGAAGGCTTTCTCATCTCTTCTTGCTGAAGAGACACACTGAAACCATACTCACAGAAAACTAGTCACAGAATCACAGAATCACACTAGGACCACAGCCTTGTCTAGCTCAATGAAACCAAGCCATGCCTGTGGGGCAACCCAAGATGGGCGGCTCATGGTGGAGAGGTCTGACAGAATGTGGTCCACTGAAGAAGGGAATGGCAAACCACTTCAGTATTCTTGCCTTGAGAACCCCATAAACAGTATAAAAGGCAAAATGATAGGATACCAGAAGAGGAACTCCCCAGGTCATTAGGTGCCCAATATACTACTGGAAATCAGTGGAGAAATAACTCCAGAAAGAATGAAGGGATGGAGCCAAAGCAAAAACAATACCGAGCTGTGCATGTGACTGGTGATAGAAGCAAGATCCGATGCTGTAAAGAGCAATATTGCATAGGAACCTGGAATGTCAGGTCCATGAATCAAGGCAAATTGGAAATGGTCAAACAAGAGATGGCAAGGGTGAACGTCGACATTCTAGGAATCAGTGAACTAAAATGGACTGGAATGGGTGAATGTAACTCAGATGACCATTATATCTACTACTGCGGGCAGGAATCCCTCAGAAGAAATGGAGTAGCCATCATGGTCAACAAAAGACTCTGAAATGCAGTACCTGGATGCAATCTCAAAATGACAGAATGATCTCTGTTCGTTTCCAAGGCAAACCATTCAATATCACAGTTATCTAGGTCTATGCCCCAACCAGTAATGCTGAAGAAGCTGAACGGTTTTATGAAGACCTACAAGATCTTTCAGAACTAACACCCAAAAAAGATGTCCTTTTCATTATAGGGACTGGAATGCTAAAGTAGGAAGTCAAGAAACACCTGGAGTAACAGGCAAATTTGGCTTTGGAATGCGGAATGAAGCAGGGCAAAGACTAATAGAGTTTTGCCAAGAAAATGCACTGGTCATAGAAAACACCCTCTTCCAACAACACAAGAGAAAACTCTACACATGCACATCACCAGATGGTCAACACCAAAATCAGAGTGATTATATTCTATGCAGCCAAAGATGGAGAAGCTCTATACAGTCAACAAAAACAAGACCAGGAGCTGACTGTGGCTCAGATCATGAACTCCTTATTGCAAAATTCAGACTTAAATTGAAGAAAGTAGGGAAAACAGTTAGACCATTCAGGTATGACCTAAATCAAATCCCTTATGATTATACAGTGGAAGTGAGAAATAGATTTAAGGGCCTAGATCTGATAGAGTGCCTGATGAACTATGGAATGAAGTTTGTGACATTGTACGGGAGACAGGGATCAAGACCATTCCCATGGAAAGAAATGCAAAAAAGCAAAATGGCTGTCTGGGGAGGCCTTACAAATAGCCGTGAAAAGAAGAGAGGTGAAAAGCAAAGGAGAAAAAGAAAGATATAAGTATCTGAATCCAGAGTTCCAAAGAATAGCAAGAAGAGATAAGAAAGCCTTCTTCAGCGGTCTATCTATATTAGTACATGAAATATAGAAAAGGTGAACACTGACATTCGCTAAAGACTTTTTCTACTTTTATCAATAACCTGTTGTACCATTTAATAATCTCCGGTATCAGGAATTTTTTTCTTTCAGCCCCGTTCTTCTCATCAAAACAGAATCATATAAAGCATCTTATATACTTGGACTACATAAGCCATGAGAATTTCAGGTTTATCCTTCACTTACATGTAATTCAGGTACAGGATATTTGCTTCTGTTTACTACTTACTGAATTCTAGGAAGTATGCTAAACACTTTACCTGAAAAATGACTTAAGACTTCATAATTTCATGAAATAGTCACCATTGATATACCCAACTTACATATGAGGAAACTGGGGCTCAGGAAAGTTAATTAATTTCTTAAGGTGAATAGCTGAAGATAAGCAGTAGAGCTTAGTAAACCTAACAACTCCAGAGCCCTTGCTTCAACAGCAGGCATGAGTTAATATTTCAAATAATAATTTGGAACCCCTAACTACAGATGAAATTCAACAAACCTACTATATGCCAGACACTTACATAAATGAAAAGGAATAATTCTTTTCAGGAGGCTTATTATTTGATCACAGAACTCACAGTTGTTATAATGATGACTCATGGACATCGTTATCAGAGGTAACTGTACCAACTACCCAATGCCTAAGAAAATGCTTGAAAGTGTTAGTCCCTCAGTCATGTCCAACTCTTTGCCATCCCATGGACTGTAACCTGCAAGCTCCTCTGTTCATGGGATTCTCCAGGCAAGGATACTTAAGTGGGTAGCCGTTCCCTTCTCCAGGGGACCTTTCTGACCCAGGGTTGAACATGGGTCTCTCGCACTGCAGGCAGATTCATTACCATCTCAGCCACACTCTTATGCAAAAATCAGATTAGTTTCTTTTAAGAAAATCTATTTGATGACTATTGCTAATCATTTTTCCTCCAATTTGCTGGCTGTCAATTATCTAATAAATCACTGAATAAAAATCTCTTCTTCTTTAAACTGTCCATTCAAAGATGTATTATCTGAGAAGGCTCTAGTTCAGACTTTTATTACCTCAGTCCTGGATTACTGCATTAGACTCAGTTCCAACTGACTTTCTGCCTATTTCCACCTACTTTTGGCTTCCCCGGTGGCTCAGTGGTAAGAATTCCCCTGCCAATGCAGGAGATACAGGTTCAATCCCTGGGTCGAAAAGATCTGCTGGAGAAGGAAATGCCAACACACTCCAGTATTCTTGCCTAGGAAATTCCATGGACAGATGTGCCTGGAGGGCTACAGTCTGTAGGTTTCAAGAGTTGGACACGACTTAGCAATTAAACATTTCTACCTCTTTAGTTCCTGCCAGCTGGAGAAGGTGATGGCACCCGACTCCAGTACACTTGCCTGGAAAATCCCATGGACGGAGGAGCCTGGTGGGCTGCAGTCCATCGGGTCACGAAGAGTCGGACACGACTGAGCGACTTCCCTTTCACTTTTCACTTTGATGCATTGGAGAACGAAATGGCAACCCACTCGTGTTCTTGCCTGGAGAATTCCAGGGACGGGGGAGCTTGGTGGGCTGTCATCTTTCGGGTTGCACAGAGTCGGACACGACTGAAGCGACTTAGCAGCAGCAGCAGCAGCAGTTCCTGCCAGACACCACTGCCAGGTAAACCTCCTTAAAATAAAGCTTCCATATGAACCAGTCCCTCCTCCGATGCTTTATTCAGTTCTGCCTTTCAAGGCTCCAAATGATATCATGACAATTTGCTTTTCTAATCACAACATAAATTCTCCTCTCCACCCACCCAGACCATCCTCTTCTTTGCTGACTGAATATGCCTTGTATGCCACCGTCTTTGCCGCAACTCTTCTCCCCTCCATCTGACTTGTCTCCTCTTTGGATAGTATCTATTGTTCAAGGTCCAACTCAGGTCTTCCTTCTTGAGGTAGCTGTCCTGGTCACTGAATGTCATGTTCTCCTTCCTCTGTTCTCAGTAAGAGCTCAGCAAGTGTTTGCAGAAATTAATTACAGCTCCACTGGATGTCAATAGCATTTTTGGGACAATATCACTCACTGATACAAAATTATGTATTGCCGTGTGGCACCACATGTGTGTGCTCAGTCGCCCAGTCATGTCTGCCTGTTTGTAACCCCATGGATTGTAGCATGCCAGCCCCTCCTATCTATGGAATTTTCCAGTCAAGGATACTGGAGTGGGTTGCCATTTTCTCTTCCAGAGGATTTTCCCAACCCAGGGATCGGAGCCGGGTCTCCTGCATTGGTAGGTGGATTCTTTCCCACTGAGCCACCTGGGACGCTCAGTGGTGCTACTTAACTTTCTATATGTACATTTCTTGAGTTCCTATTTGAAGTAAAGTGAAAGCTTCTTTTGTATACCATATATTGTTCCCCAGGCAAAGGTGTTGTATACTTAAACTGGCATACAACTGACCCTGATGCTGGGAAAGATTAAAGGCAAGAGGAGAAGGGGGCAACAGAGGATGAGCTGGTTGGACGGCATCACTGACTCAATGAACTTGAGTTTAAGCAAACTCCAGGAGATGGTGAAGGACGGGGAAGTATGGCGCGCTGCAGTCCATGGGGTTACAAAGAGTCAGACACAACTTAGTGACTAAACAACAACAAATACTTAAATAATAGGGAATAAAATCACCTAGTCAACACCTTTAGATAATATAGCCAGTTCGGCAGGCCAAAAGAATAGTCACGACTTAAGATATCTGGCCTCTAAGTCTTAGCCTTACTAATGCATTAATTTGGAGCTGATGAAAATAAACTGAAAATGCAAGAAATTCAGATGTCCTCAAAAGGTTAAATGCAAAGGAAACCACCTAGACACATCAGAGACAAACTGCTGCAAATCAAAGATGAAACCTTGAAGGTAGCTACAGAAAACTGTGCAAGCCAGAAGATAACTGAATGACATGAAAGTGCTCAATGGAAAGAAAAAAAGTTAGCGAATCTAGATTTATATATCCAGAAAAACTGTAATTCAAAACAAAAGGTAAAATAAACACTGCTCAAACAAAAGTAAAGAAAATTCATTGCTCTCAGACTTGTGTTATAAGAAATGTTAAAGGAAAGTATTCAGAAAGGAGTATGATACCAGATAGAAATTTAGATCTACATTAAAAAATGAAAAACACCAGGATGTAGATAAATATAAGTTTAAAAAATCTTTTTAGAGGTGTTCAGAAGATAACAACAGTCAGGGGTCAGCAAGCTACACCATGAAAGTAAATATAGTCTTATTGCAACATAACCACATCCAATCATTTATGTGCAGTGTCAAGAGCTGTGACCTCTGGTCTAAAGCACCAAAGTAAAGAACAATTTTAAAAACTCAATATATTATAAAGTTTATAATGTAAAGTATATAATGTAAAAGTATGAAAATAGCCCAAAATATAGAAGGTATTTGAAGGTAATCTGTAATAAGGACATGTATCATAAACATAAAAAAATTTTAGAGAGGTAATAGTAACAAGTCAATAGGGAGATACAACGGAGTCCTGCTGCTGCTGCTAAGTCGCTTCAGTCGTGTCCGACTCTGTGCGACCACACAGACGGCAGCCCACCAGGCTCTTCTGTCCCTGGGATTCTCCAGGCAAGAATGCTGGAGTGGATTACCATTTCCTTCTCCAATATTCAAAACTCCCAATATTCAAAGCTAATCAAGTGTCCATCATTCAGAAAAATGGATAAATGTAGGTATATTCACACAATGAAATGCTAAACAATGAGAATGGTTTATGACTGTATACAAGACAATGGAAGAACCTCACAAATACAACTGTGAGTAAAAGAAGCCAGACATAAAAGAGTATATACTGTTCACTTTGTTTATAGAAAGCATAAAGGCAGACAAAATAACAATCTGTAATGTTAGATGTGGTTACCCTTGGCGGTAGGGTGGGGTTAGAGGGCTAGTGACTGGAAAGAACTTTCTGGAGGACCTCCAGTGAATTAGTAACCTTCTGTTTTTTAATTTAGTTGTTGGTTACACATGCTTGCTTTATGACAATTTACTGGGTGATATATTTGTGATATATGCAATTTTCTGTATGGATATTAAATATCTGTAAAAATTACAAATATACATATATTAACTTCTACTGATACTTATATAAATATGTATGCTATGCTGCTGCTGCTAAGTCATTTCAGTCATGTCCGACTCTGTGTGACCCCACAGATGGCAGCCCACCAGGCTCCCTGTCCCTGGGATTGATATATACTTAAACTAAAACCCTGATGAACGAATATAACAACACACACCAAAAGAGGGATTTTGGGAAAAAGCTGATGTTCTATAAACTTTAAAAAGTCACAGTAATTTTGAAATAAATATATAGGTAAACAGTAAATTAAAATAGCAGAAGAATGATTCATTATCTGGGAAAAAGGTTAAAGGAAATTCTCTAAGAAGAAGCACTGAGATAAAGAGCTGGAAAATATGAAAGTAATTAGACACAGAATAAAATGAAAAGACATAAATCTAACAGGACTGCTAGATGGAACAGATGTGATATTCAAAGAGATAAAGGATGAAAACTTTCCAAAATTGATGAACATGAAAGTTCAGGCCCAAAAAGAACGTGCTCTGAACAGAATAAACACAAATCATCTATACTCCAAAGCCTATGTTAGTTCTGCAAAAATTCTTAAAGATAGACTAGCTGTCTCCTTTGGTTTAAAGATAAGAATACTGAGGCCTAAAAAGATTAAGTGATTTGCCTCAATCAAAAGCTAATAGCAGAGATGGAAATAATCTTAATATGTTACAGTTTAAGGCTTACTTGCAGATAAGAGGAGCAGAATCGTAATTTCTGACTTCAACTTTCCTACTGGAATCATCACTTATAATAGCAATATGAGATATTACTGTTCACAGAGAGAACTTAACTCAAGTTGAAACTATGAAGAGATTACAGATTCAAGTGCATGTAGTGTTTAACAAGTGATACTCAATAAATGATTAGGCCAGGCTACCGCTGCCCACATATACCTTAAAGAAGTAGTTGCAAGATAAATTTCCTATTTCAATTAACTACAAGACCATTATAATCATTTCAACCCCCCAAAACTTATATTTTTCATATTCCTCTATTTAAATGTTTCAATATTTCAGAGTGCTTTTGAATTACAATTTTTGTGTTATATGTACCAACATATAAGGTAAATTACTTTCTTCCTTTGAAACAGAACTAATTAAACCTCTAAATGTCTACTGTAAATCTGATACAAATTTCAAACTGGTCAGAGAGACAAAAAATGTACTAAAGACCTGATATAAAGTATTCTTTTCTTATGTAGTACAGTGAATAATTTCTGATGGTGGATCTGGAATATGTATTAATTCAAGTATTAAAGAAGAAAAGATCTAGTTAGTGTTTAGTTCTTATTCAAATTTCATAATTTTGAATTATCAGAGAAAAAATTATATTATTTTAATGATCCTGGATCTTAAAGCTATAATAAAAAATTCTATGGCCAAGTCTGTTGACTTTTCAGACAATATTTTTCAGAAATATAAAAAATTAAATGTCAAAATGAAATGATCTGTATAGTCCAGGTGGAAGCATTTTCAGAAATTTCTAACACATGTTTTCTTACAAATAAGACAACTTTATTATGACATGAAATACACAGGCACAGATATTTCTTTAATATTTTGACTAAAGTGATAAAAACAAAGCAAGTGGTACATAAATACCAGACTCAGGAGAAAACTAATTCGTTTTATGGACGAGTCAAACTTTTTAGAGCATCTTGATCAGTTACAGCTGCTTATGAAAGTTAATAATGTTTTTAATTTTAAAAAATAATTTTAACTATTCATACTCATAAATCTGGCAACTATAAAAGAATTCTTAAAATTAGTTAGCAAATTTAGTCAGTAAAAATGAAAAATGAAACTAAGACAACAGACCACGAAAATACTTCTACCAAGTATTTACTGCACAAATAACTCACACAAATGTATAAAGAAACCATTAAGACATTTATTTATACAAGTGAAAAAGTATATGAAAAAGTCACACAGAGGTAAATCAGCAATTTTGAACTCTTTTAACTTAATAAATTAGCAACAATAACATATAAAACCCCCACCCAAAGCTGTAAACTTCTGGTGAACTGATATACTCAAATGGTAACACTATAAAATGTTACAACTCTCTGGGAAAGCAATAAGGCAAACTTATTAAGAACCATAATACTGTTTATATTACTTCATTTAATAATTCCACTTCCAGGAACTTATCCTAATAAAACTGAAAATAACTTAAGAATTTAGCAATAGGAAACGGTTTAAATAAAGTAAAAAGATTAAATAATCATTATCAAAACCAAATACAAATAGTCAAATAATATGAAATTTTAAAATAGTTTTAAAAAGAGTAATACAAAATGAAAGTTCTGAAGTCACTGTATCAGGGTGGGGAGGGTTATGGGTAATTTTTCCATTTGGCAAAATTTTCTTCAGTGTTTTCAATATAAGAAAAAGATCGGTTACAGTTTCAGAAAGTCACTCGTCTTTTCAAAACGTTTACACTCTTTACCATTAGCAAACTAGACATGCCAAAATTTAAGTTGCAAAACAGAGCCAAGATGCCCCAGGCGCTTTCTATTCCTTACTAGGCAACGCAGGAAGGAAGGTGGACGTCACTCGCCCCTTCCAGCAGGAAGAGGCAACCATGCCACCTTTGGCTACACAAACTGCAGGGCACTAGACACAGACAAGCAAAGCTGTAAAAGTCTCCGTTTACAACTTCATATGTCTCAAGTTTTATTTAAGGCATGATGATAACTAGCTCTTTTCCTTATCATTTTCTGTGTCATTTAAGAAAGTTCTAACATTTTCATTTTAAAAATGTTGACAATACGCTGAAAGTGCTCTACTGAAGCGTATAACTTTTAGACTGAGTTTATATGAGGTTCACCACAAAAACGACCATTTTTCTTTACATATTTAAAATTTCGAGGTTAGAGGTTACAAAACAACCACCTTTGCAAGAAAGACAATCCATAAAAATCTAAAAATTCTTATTTGATGAAAATTTAACAACTCTTCCCTTTGAAACTATATTTATTTGAATAAATGCAGAGGGATTTGAACAGATTGGCTGCATTATATATTGCTTTCCCATAACAAAAGTATGAAGCACTCAGTACACATGAAATTTATTCTTTTGGAATGTGACTATTTTCAAAACTATGGTAAAGAGGGACAGGGACCTGTCAGTAGGCCACTTGAATGAAAATGTTTGAGAACAACTGTTTTTCAACATTTAAAGAGCCGGGATAAACTGCAAATACAGGGCAAACCTCAGCGTTTGTAAATATCACTTGAAAAAGCAAACTGAAAACAAAATACCAGGGGCTTGATACCCTAGAAAAAGGTATAAATAAATACTAAAAATAGAGAAAAAGAAGTTTTTAATTGAAGACACATGTTTTAGCTTAATTAAAAAAAATTAGGTTATTTAGTATATTGGCACAGGGTGATCGACTGTATTGATTACCAGGAGAACATCTCATAGCTGCCAAAACATAAGCCAGAGGCGCAGTCCTATGCTAATGGTAGAGGTGAATTTAATTAAACATTTAGTTTTCTCTTTACATTCCATTAGTGGTAGCAGCAATAATTTGGTTCATTTACAAATATTTATTATAAAAGTTTATTGGTTTCCAAGATCTAAACAATCACAGCTATTACCAAGATAAGAATAACATTATTAAAGAAAGGTTCTTAATAATCATAAACTCTCTAAAACTTAAGAGTTAAATAATGGCTTTTTCAAACATAGCTAAGGAGTTTCAATAACCAGAGCCACCAGGAAGCCAAAATAAAGTCAAAGAAACAAATATACATTCATTCACTTCATGACACCAAAGAAACATGTACATTGTTTTTCCCCTGATAAGAAAATATGGTCAACTTTTTCATACGAGAAGACTTTTAAGAGAGATCAAAATCAGAAAGTTGCTTTTCCTGAATCTGATCTAACAGCATGACAATATTCTATAGTACAGCAAGAAATGAACAACTGCAGGGCTATTTATAATGTACAGCAAATAAATTGTGCACCATAGAAACCATAAATGATGGACATTTTTCTTCATGCAAAAAAAAAAAAACCCATAGGTATCATTTGTCTTTTGCATGAAGCCTGTCATTCTGCATACAGGATTCAAATGTCAACCAGGAAACGATAATAATCCCAAGCCAGTCTTAAAGTGTCTTAATTACATCGTCTTCTCCCTTTGTCTCATTCAGAGTTATATACTCACAGCTCAAAACTTGCTCATTAGACTCCTCAGGTTTTGATTTTTTAAGTGCCAGCTGTGCTGGGAAAAGAGATGAGCACCGCTCGAGAGACTGTGCGATGTCATCAATCGTCCACTTGTCCTCGGGCAGGGCATGCTCCTCCAGGGTGAACGGTCCCTGCTTGGTTCGCGTCAGCTCTAGCACATTGGCACAGGAAGAGAGCTCTGTGGCGACAAAAAGGAAAAAAGAAAATGCACGATAAATGATTAAGTATTTCATAGCCTATCATTTTTCAAGTGACTGAGGGACTCAATTCAAACCTTTCAAAACTACCCTAAATGTAAAGTTGTACTCATCCAAAATAATAACCAGAAGCCTTGAGATTAAGAAATGATTAAGTAGCCAAATAATATTTAATAGCTCATCTAATAAACGGGTTTAAAGTCTAGAAGGAACTGGCACTCACTTTTCTTATTTAACCTATGAAGCAACCTCCTGAGGTAATATTACTCTCACCTTGCAGATGAGGTAATGAGGCCTGTCCAACGCCACTACAGCCAGCCAATGGCAGGGCCAGATCCCCAACTCCCCGGTTGTTGGTAAGACAATGGCTTCTAGATTGTTTGAAAAAATTTGACGTGTAGCAATGAAAACAATTTTTTTAAAGGATTAATCTTTTCTTTTTGTCCCTACTTTTGAGTTAAAACATTTTATGCTTGAAAAAAAAATGTTGGTCCTTAGATTCACTATTCACATCTGCATTTTCTGTTCCTTTTTCTCCTCTCTCCCATTACAAGCATTTCACTGCAGCTGTGGATGCTGACAATTGTCTGCCATAAACCTAGAATGCTTTTAAGGCTGAAAGCACAGCCTTCAGTACTGGCACAGTACTGGCACAGTTCCTAAGGCCAGTACTCAGAGACATGAAAAATGGAAAATTCCTTCTTCCCATCAAAAGGAATACTACTCTCTAAATGGTAATTCATAATTCACCTTTATGCTTACCTTTGCCAATGTCACTGACCAAGCTTCTGATATAAAAACCTCCTCCACATTCGACATCTGGAATGTTAATAGTGACATGGTAAATTGCTAAGCTCCTATGAAATCCACTTTACATCGAAATGATGCCCCCTAAACAAATGTAAAAATGCACTATGCAAACAATCGCGTGATAAAATATTTATGTGCTAAAACATAAATTATTCATCTAGTAGCATATGTGTGAGACTGAAAAGTCAGAGTGTGGAGAAAGCAAATAGCAGAAACTCATGAGCACGTTTTAAATTACATGGCAAGTCATACCATTTTAATACTTCAGCCTTGTTCATTTAATAGGTTTTAAATAGTTAGAAATCTCAGCTTTGCTATCATGAGCTGCAGACTTAAAAATTTTTTTTCAGATTTGCACATCTTGTTCATTTAATAGATTTCAAATGGTTAAATATCTCAGCCTTGCTATCATAAGCTGTAGATTTTTAAAATATTTCCAGATTTACATACTTGAAAAATACAACAAACAAACAAAAATTCCCTTTTCAGTGGCAGGAATTATGTTTGGGGTAATATATTACAGAGAGAACTCAGCATATTTAAATGTTCTTTTGGAAATATTCCTGAAAAAATCATGAAATAACTTAAAATTACACAATGTACCAGAACTGACTGCATGTCTAAACAGCTTCTTAGCTTAGCCAGTATAATACATGTTTATTGGTTAAGAGCAAGGCTCTGGATTATTTTTATTCATCCACAAGACATCCTGAAAATAACTGTATTTCCACACAAAAAGACCACATTCCACCTGTTTCCAGCTTAGCATACAAATAAAGTTATTTGAGAGAATTAATCAAAATTTCCCACCTAGGTATTTTAATTTTTTTCCCCATCAGCTCAAGGTGGGAGCCACTGCTGAGATTTAAAAAAAAAAAAAAAAAGGAGCACTAGGACCAAATGGAGGTGTGCTACATTCTTGCACTATATTTGACTTTGTTGAAAAGAGTCAAATGTGGCCTACTATAAACTCCAATGAACAAATGCAACTGGAAAAATTTGAGGGTTTTTTTTTTTACTTTCATAGATAATATCTGCTTTGCCAACACAGCTGCTGCTTTTTCATGGAACATAGTAAAACACTTTTTAGCATATTTGTTTCATTGTTTGTCTAATATTTTAGAATCAGGAAACTTAAGGAGTGACTTCCTAAAAAATTGTACAAAACTCACAATCTACAGGAACTTACACTATTAAATAATAATGTCAAAAGGAGAAAAAAGAGCAACAAAGTTTAGAAAAAAAGATTTGGGAAATTATTTCTAAGAGTCAACCTATTCAGAATGCACAATGAAATTAAGAGCAGGGTCAATTTCAGAGAGCAGGATCAATTTCAGGGAGACTGAAGATTAAGAAGCTTTTGATTTTTCACAACTCTTACACATTCAGGGCTTTAGCTAGGAGATCATAAAACTTTCAAACAATAGAAAAAAGCCTTTTCAGGTTTAAAATTTATTTCAAATATGGATTACAGATAAATTTGTTAATTTGAATTAAACTTGACTACATGTCCAGGAATACATTTCTGCACTACCCATTACTCCTATATTTTCATGATCTTTAGCAGTAATTTGCTGGTGACAAAGAGAAAGAAAAACCACTCAACTTTTAGAATTTCTTGTTCAAAAACTGAAAAAGCATTGTTTTAAAAGGACAAATAAATGTTAATTAAAAAAATTGAGTATAAACTATCAGGTACTAGCCAAAATGGGAAACAAGTATTCATAAGACAATAAAATAGAAAATACAAAATTTTGAAAATATGTATTCCTTACCTACTCTTCTCTATAGAGATCCAAAGTATGTTACTTACAACTTTATTGTAAGATAATTTAAGAAACTCAGGTGATTTAGGACAACTCTGAACCCCTATATAACCATAGGTATTCTCATCATAAGTGTTGTCAAAAGTTATTAACAAATTCTAACCTTGTTTAAATTCAAATTTTAAAAATTTCCAATATCCTCAGGATCCATTAAAATTACAGAAAAGTAGCCAACTATAAAATAAAGGCGCATGTAAATACAAACGATTTCAGATTTCTCCATCTTACCTAGTGTGAAAAATGGTGGCTGGAATTTCTGAAGGGAGAGGCTGTATACAGTAACTGGCCTGGCAGGCTTTGCTTCCACTTCTTCGCCTCTCTTCATCAAAGCTGAAAGCCTCTGGCCATCTTTCTTCAATGCAGAATAGCTTGCAAAGTAGAGGAGGGAGACAGAGAGAGAAGAAGGGAGCAAGAATAGAGAGAGATTGAGAAAGCGAGAGAGAATAATTCCAGATTACAGCGTGGAAAGAGAAGATGATTAGCAGCCCTTTCAACTGAAAATCCTTCTAAGAATGAACTCTATTTTCTTCTAATCTACTCCACATTGGTGTCGGGGATAGAGTTCCTAAATATCTTTGAGGCTAATACAGTTCATTCTGGCAATCAGTGAGCAATGCTGTCAACATCCCTCTTTAACCATCTTCCTAGAGATGGTCTATTCATGTCTTCACTAGTTCTCATTCTGGGTAAAGGGCACAAGGCATCCAGTAACAATGACCTCAGCTATATTTCCTTGAAACAATGTATTTCCATTGTAATTATATTCATTTTCACATAAAAGTTACCAAAATGTTTCCAAAGAAAAAATAAGCAAATAATCTACTTAACAGCACTTAACTTTGTGTGATTAAGTGTGATTAGTCCACAAAAATCCTTGGAACAATCACAGGGAAGAAAATCCTAAGACGATTCTTAAATATATAAATGTTTACTATATCTTAACAATAGTGATCCAAAATAATGTTTGTTCAGATCCTGCTACAATTTCTAAGTCTTCCCATTTGAGGCAAAATCATAAACAAACATTTCCACATAGATATTTCAGTGTTCTTAAAAAAAAACTAAGATTTTTTAAAAAACAAAATTCTAAAAGAATGTTTTGGTAACATATCCTGACACATTCTATATGCCATTTGAAAAAAGGAAGCAATTTGCTTGAAATTATAATGTGCACAAAAATATGGCTTAGATGGTAAATCAGTATACTTATATTTTTAATAAGTTATAACTCTCATCTGTTTCATCTGTTGCAGAGAATTGTGAAATATAAGATTCTAGGCCCAAAAGAATGGTCCCAACACCAGACAGGAAGTGTCAACTGGACCCTAAAGCATAACTCTGATGCCTGTACCAGACAGGACTGGACTCTTTTCCTGCTGTTCTGGGAAAAGCAACACGTCTTCTGCTCTCCATAACTGCCCTGATGACTACAGGTAGAGTTAGAAAGACCAACAAACCCTGGAAGAGCACAGATGTTAGGCTGGGGGCAATATCCAGGGACAAAGGAGACTACATCCCTGTGTGTATGCACTGTGCTCAGCCGTGTCTGACTCTTTGTGACCCCACGACTGGAGCCCACCAGGCTCCTCTTAAAGACATCAGAGGCTCTGTATCCTGTCTGAATCAGGGTCACCTCACTTGATCAGTTGCTAGGTCTAAAACGTGCCATGCCGTAAAGTAAAAGGAAGCCCCTCTCCTTTTTCTTCATTAACGCGATGTCAGCCACTGGAAAATAAAATTAAACATTTATTCAAATTCAACAATTGAACTTACAGGGGAGGTACTTGCATTATATTCCCAGTGAATTTCTGTAGAATGCTTTCAATATCTTCTTGTGTTATTTTATCTGCCAAAAATGAACCCAAGAAAGTGACACTAAGACAATCACAGAAGTACATATGCTATTTTCACAGTACTAACAACTCTGAAAATTGAAAAAAATTTTCAACAAAGTTTTGTAGGTCAAATTCTACCTTGTTGAGATGGATAAAATACACAATAATGAGATAAAAGGGGGAAAGTCTTATACTGTCCAATATTAAGACTAAATTCAACTTCCTATGCTTCATTTTTTTCTCCATTAAAAAGAATCCAATCATTTTATGTGCCTTGACTACATACTCACTAGGGCCTTCAGAAGACCTAAGAAAAATGCTGCATTAGCTACAGAAATGGTCCTGCAGTGATCACAAATAACGTGATCACAAATTAAGTAGAAAAATACCCACAAAGTGGTATCTAAGGTTCTCCAGGGTTCAGATATTATAAATAACTAAACAAGTTATTGAAAGCTATCAAATACCAATCACAGTCAAAATCTTACCTGACAGATTTCAAAACGGTTGTATGTATGGCATGGTATGAATTTTCTACACTCACATGTTAACTCGGTCCCCAAATAAAGCTGTATTTATCTGTCTCCTTCCCTCTCTTCACTGCTCTCAGAATTTCAGTCAGGAGTCTGGTCTCATAAGCCAGTGTAAGAAAGGAAATATATTGGGTTGGTTCGGGTTTTGATGTTATAGAAAATCTGAATGAACTTTTGGCCATTCCAATACATAACAAAGATTTTATCTGTCTTAAGTCATGTTTTCAGCTTTTGTTTGATACTCTTTCAAACAAACTGCTGCAATATTAAAATACTGTTCTATAATTTTAACAACTGGAAACTAACACATTGAAATTCACTATTTGGGATTTTCACAAATAGATAACTATAGAAATTTCATATTCAGTAAAAAACTAGGTTACAGAAATATTCTATAACTTCTATAAATTATAGTCAATGGAAAGAAACTAATCTTCTATTTTCACTCTGTAAGAAGTTTACTTGAACTTTTTATCCTGGTATATACATGTTGCATTTGATCTTATTTGAACAATATTAAACAAAAACTAATTGTTGCGTTTTGAACTACTGTACTAACACCAGAATAAAAATTAAAAGACAGCAAGGAACACTGTCCAGATTTTAATATCAGTGCAGCAAGAGAGCTTTAATCTCTGTGTGACCTTGATTTTTATGAGCTAAATATGAACAAAAGACCAGACTCTACAAGACTCAAATGGAGAACACCTACAAAACTCAAAAGAATAGCACCTAGCAGCTCCAAAAAGGTAGAGCTGAAATGCCCATCTTATTCAAACTGTTTTACAAACAGATGTATCTCATGATATGAATGAGGATTTTTTTTTCATGAAAAATGTTTACTCTCTTGAAACATTAAGACATAATTACTGTTGATATTTTAGTTATGCAAGACTTCCAAATCTACAGAGCCAGTGCTTCCACCATGCTGGCAATTGCTGAAAGAAATGCCACTGCTGATAAAATTGCTACCATTCATAATTTAGTCATCCATACATTTTAAAAATAAGAGCAAACAGCTTTCTAGTTCCATCAAGCTGGTCTCTTTACTGACATTTCTGCCAAGGCCAATTCCCCCGTCCTGCCTGGGTGACTTTTTTACTTATATTTTCCCACACAAGGTGACGAGATGTATTCTTTCTCATTCTACTTCTGCCATGGTGTCGCCTTCTCTGACTTAATATCCCAGGCAGGTATGGTTTTGCTGTTCATTCTGCAATTAATCATTCACAATTTTTATTATATATATAGATAGATAGATATGTAGGTATCATCTCACCAATGGAATTTTAATCTCCTAAAAGGCAAAGATAGCTTTTCTTCTTATATAATGCACACAATTAAGATGGTGCTCGAGACATTCTTGTTGAATTTAATTTGCTGAGGAATAATAGAATCTCAAGGTCAAAACAGCATTCCTAGTCACCTAGGAATCATTTATTTGATGCTTAAATCACCAGACAGAAAGCCTATGCAGCAAAAAATTTTTTTATAAAATTCAATGGTTGCTCATGATTAAAAAAACAAACAAATGGCAAATTAGGAATTGAAAGCAATTTCCTTACTTTGATAAGAAAACTAAAAAGCCTATAGAAAAAAATCTATAAAAATAAGGTACAAAATTTGCTCTTTCAGATAACAAGACTTATTCTAAAACTACAGCAATTAACATAGTTTGGAGTTAACACAAGGATAAACAGACCAAATGCAACAAAACAGATTCTAAACAAACCCACGCTTATAAGATGCTTGATTTGTGATCCAAGAAACAAGGTAGCGGGGAAAAGTGCTGAGTGAACCAGATATCCATACAGAAAAAAACGGTAGACTGTAGATGTAATGTGAAAGGCAAAGCAATAAAGCTGCCAGAATGTAGAAAAATATCTTAATGCTTTTGGCATGGGGGAAGTTTTCTTAAACAGGACGCTAAAAAATTAACCATAGACTAAAGTAATATCAGCAACTTCTGTTTTCCAAAAGACACCGCTAACAGAGTTTTGTAAAAGACAAGCTACAGAGAAGACAATATCTGTAACACATGTGATCAATCAGAAGAGCACATATCCAGAGTTGGTTTTTTTTCCCCATAAAACTCATACAACCCAATCTTAAAAAAAAAAAAAAAAAAAGGTGACTCAATAGCAAGGGAAAGAAGAAACCAAGAAGTGGGCAAGAGACCTGGACAATAAACAAACATGGCTTAGTACCCAAAAACATATGGTAATACTGCTGAATCTCATGGTGTAGGTATGCTAATTGCTCAGTCGGGTCTGACTCTTTGTGACCTCACGGACTGTAGCCTGCCAGGCTTCTCTGTCCATGGGATTCCCCAGGCAAGAATACTGGAGTGGGTTGCCATTCCTTCTCCAGAGAAGCTTTCTGCCCCAGGGATCAAACCCTGGTCTCCTGCATTGCAAGCAGATTCTTTACAGTTTGAGCTGAATCTCATTAGTAATGAAATTAAAGCCAGAATGAAACACCATGACCTACTGACCAGAATGTCCAAAACGAAAAACACTACTCATTACCATGTGCTGCCAAGGATGTGGTACAAGTAGAACACTTATACACTGCTGGTAGAAATGCAAGGTTGTACAACCACTTTAGGAATTACTTGTCAATTTCTGGTACAGTAAAATATGCACTTACCCTATGACCCAGCAATTCCACTTGGGTATATATCAAGGAGAAATTACTGCACATGTCTTATCAAAAGACAGGCATAAAATAGCAGCTTTATTCATAAAGACATAGCAGCTTTATTCATAAAGTCTCAACCTGGAGTCAACACAAATATCTCATGACAGAAGAATATGTTTGTATACACACACACCTCTCTCTACATATTTTATATAGATGCACATAAATGTATGAGTGTGTGGGTGCTAAGCCACTTTAGTCAGGTCCGACTCTTTGCAACCCTATGGACTGGATCTTGCCAGCGTCCTCTATCCATGGGTATTCTCCAGGCAAGAATATTGGAGTGGGTTGCCAAGCTCTCCTCCTGGGGATCTTCCCAACCCAGGGATCAAACCTGCGTCTCTTACGTTTCCTGAATTCACAGGTGGCTTCTTACCACTAATGCCACCCGGAAGCCCACATAAATGTATATGTACATGTACATAATGGGCTTCCCAGATGGCGCTAGTGGTATAAGAACTTACCTGCCAACGCAGGAGACGTAAGAGAGGCAGGTTCGATCCCTGGGCTGGAAAGATCCCCTGAGGAGGGCATGGAAACCCACACCAGTATTCTTGCCTGGAGAATCCCACGGACAGAGGCTTTGGTGGACTACCGTCCAAAGGGTCACAGAGTCAGACACGACTGAAGCAACTTAGCACATGTACATATACAACCTTTTTCACACAGTAGCATAGGCAAAGCTATACTACAGTGTTGGATGTTAGAATACTAGTTATATTTAGGAAAGAGAGATGTTATAGTCACTGAGATGGGGCAGGAAGGGGGCTTCTAAGCATTTTTTCTTTTTTTAAGGATTTGAAAATATTTATTTAGATTTTTGCTGTGCTGGGTCTTCACTGCTACACACGGGCTTTCTTTAGTCTTGGCCGATGGAGGCTACTCTCTGGGTGCGGTGTGTGGATTTCTTACTGCAGTGGCTTCCCTTGTTCCATGGGCTCTAGAGCGAGTGGGCTTCAGTAGCTGAGGCGTGTAGGTTCAGAAGTTGTGACTCCTGGGCTCTGGAGTGCGGGCTCAGTAGTCGGGTCTCAAGGGCTTTGCTGCCCCATGCCATGTGGAATCTTCCCAGACCAGGGATCGAACAGGTCATCCCTCACCACAAGGCAGGTGCTTAACAACTGAACCACCAAGGCAGCCCCTCTATTTCTTGACTAGACTGGGAGCTGCATGGATGTTTGTTTTGTGATAGTTCATTAAGCTCTAAACTTACACGTACTTCACTTTCCTTTATTTGCATAATACTTTATAAGAAAAAAGTTTCAGTATAAATAAAAGGTACCATGGGATGACTGATACCCAGCTACACCCTAGCCCCAATTTACTGTGTGCCTTATTTGTTTAAATGACAACTGGAGACTCAGTTCAACTTTTCAGCTTCCTCTAGGAAATGTGGGCAAGCCAGACCACAATCCAGGAGGAACCACTTGCATCAGATACAACATTAGCGGCATCCACTCGAGAAGAACTGGCCACATTCTATTACGGGACCGAGAGGTGGTGGTGTTTAAGACAGAGGATTAGCAAGAGACAGCACTTACAGTTTACATTTCTTGCCTCCCAGTAACAAAGCCACAGGAGGCATAGAAAAAGCTATTCCCATCACCAGAGCAGTAAGGCCTTCCCAGAAGCTTGGCTCACATCCAAGACAGCTTGGGAAGGAAGCCACAGCCTCAATGTCCTGAGCTCCCTGAAGAACAGATGAGCACACTGGAGCCGTGTATCCTCGGAGACACGCTGTACCTGAAACGTAATACCTCACTGTGCCTAAGAAAAGAGCAGCAGAAGGTAGGAAGATGCTTTGCCTTTCCTGGGACTTTCCTGTAGTCTTTTCAACGCCTCTATCACCAGCCTGGTTCATTGATACCCACTAAATACTTTATTCTATTTGCCACGCATTGCCCTAAGCACCAAAAACCAAGAGGCACATGGTCTCAGCCCAGCTTAGGAATTAATGTATAACAATATATTAAATAAATGGCAAAAAATACTATCTAGAAATAAAAGAAGGTGTCAGGATAGAGAATGCTGCTGCTAAGTCACTTCAGTTCAGTTCAGTTCAGTCACTCAGTCGTGTCCGACTCTTTGCGACCCCATGAATTGCAGCATGCCAGGCCTCCTTGTTCATCACCATCTCTAGGAGTTCACTCAGACTCACGTCCATCGAGTCAGTGATGACATCCAGCCATCTCATCCTCTGTCGTCCCCTTCTCCTCCTGCCCCCAATCCCTCTCAGCATCAGAGTCTTTTCCAATGAGTCAACTCTTCACATGAGGTGGCCAAAGTACTGGAGTTTCAGCTTTAGCATCATTCCTTCCAAAGAAATCCCAGGGTTGATCTCCTTCAGAATGGACTGGTTGGATCTCCTTGCAGTCCAAGGGACTCTCAAGAGTCTTCTCCAACACCACAGTTCAAAAGCATCAATTCTTCGGCGCTCAGCCTTCTTCACAGTCCAACTCTCACATCCATACATGACCGCAGGAAAAACCATAGCCTTCACTAGATGGACCTTAGTCGGCAAAGTAATATGTCTGCTTTTGAATATCCTATCTAGGTTGGTCATAACTTTTCCTCCAAGGAGTAAGCGTCTTTGAATTTCACGGCTGCAGTCACCATCTGCAGTGATTTTGGAGCCCCCAAAATAAAGTCTGACACTGTGTCTACTGTTTCCCCATCTATTTCCCATGAAGTGATGGGACCGGATGCCATGATCTTCGTTTTCTGAATGTTGAGCTTTAAGCCAACTTTTTCACTCTCCTCTTTCACTTTCATCAAGAGGCCCTTTAGCTCCTCTTCACTTTCTGCCATAAGGGTGGTGTCATCTGCATATCTGAGGTTATTGATATTTCTCCTGGCAATCTTGATTCCAGCTTGTGCTTCTTCCAGCCCAGCGTTTCTCATGATGTACTCTGCATAGAAGTTAAATAAGCAGGGTGACAATTACAGCCTTGACGTACTCCTTTTCCCATTTGGAACCAGTCTGTTGTTCCATGTCCAGTTCTAACTGTTGCTTCCTGACCTGCATACAGATTTCTCAAGAGGCAGGTCAGGTGTTCTGGTATTCCCATCTCTTTCAGAATTTTCCACAGTTTCTTGTGATCCACACAGTCAAAGGCTTTGGTACAGTCAATAAAGCAGAAATAGATGTTTTTCTGGAACTCTCTTGCTTTTTCCATGATCCAGCAGATGTTGGCAGTTGGATCTCTGGTTCCCTCTGCCTTTTCTAAATCCAGCTTGAACATCTGCAAGTTCACGGTTCACATATTGCTGAAGTCTGCCTTGGAGAATTTTGAGCATTACTTTACTAGCATGTGAGATGAGTGCAATTATGCGGTAGTTTGAGCATTCTTTGGCATTGCCTTTCTTTGGGATTGGAAAGAAATCTGACCTTTTCCAGTCCTGTGGCCACTGCTGAGTTTTCCAAATTTGCTGGCATATTGAATGCAGCACTTTCACAGCATCATCTTTCAGGATTTGAAATAGCTCAATAGGAATTCCATCACCTCCACTAGCTTTGTTCGTAGTGATGCTTTCTAGGGCCCACTTGACTTCACATTCCAAGATGTCTGGCTCTAGATGAGTGATCACATCATCATGATTATCTGGGTCTTGAAGATCTTTTTGTACAGTTCTTCTGTGTATTCTTGCCACCTCTTCTTAATATCTTCAGCTTCTGTTAGATCCATACCATTTCTGTCCTTTATCGAGCCCATCTTTGCATGAAATGTTCCCTTGATAGCTCTCATTTTCTTGAAGAGATATCTAGTCTTTCCCAATCTGTTGTTTTCCTCTATTTCTTTGCATTGATCACTGAAGAAGGCTTTCTTATCTCTTCTTGCTATTCTTTGGAACTCTGCATTCAGATGCTTATATCTTTCCTTTTCTCCTTTGCTTTTCACCTCTCTTCTTTTCACAGCTATTTGTAAGGCCTCCCCAGACAGCCATTTTGCTTTTTTGCATTTCTTTTCCATGGGGATGGTCTTGATCCCTGTCTCCCATACAATGTCACGAACCTCATTCCATCGTTCATCAGGCACTCTATCTATCAGATCTAGGCCCTTAAATCTATTTCTCACTTCCACTGTATAATCATAAGGGATTTAATTTAGGTCATACCTGAATGGTCTAGAGGTTTTCCCTACTTTCTTCCAATTTCAGTCTGAATTTGGCAATAAGGAGTTCATGATCTGAGCCACAGTCAGCTCCTGGTCCTGTTTTTGTTGACTGTATAGAGCTTCTCCATTTTTGGCTGCAAAGAATATAATCAATCTGATTTCGGTGTTGACCATGTGGTGATGTCCATGTGTAGAGTCTTCTGTGTTGTTGGAAGAGGGTGTTTGCTATGACCAGTGCATTTTCTTGGCAAAACTCTATTAGTCTTTGCCCTGCTTCATTCTGCATTCCAAGGCCAAATTTGCCTGTTACTCCAGGTGTTTCTTGACTTCCTACTTTAGCATTCCAGTCCCCTATAATGAAAAGGACATTTTTTGGGGGTGTTAGTTCTAAAAGGTCTTGTAGGTCTTCATAAAACTGTTCAACTTCGGCTTCTTCAGCGTTACTGGTTGGGGCATAGACTTGTATAACTGTGATACTGAATGGTTTGCCTTGGAAACGAACAGAGATCATTCTGTCATTTTTGAGATTGCATCCAAGTACTGCATTTCAGACTCTTTTGTTGACCATGATGGCTACTCCATTTCTTCTGAGGGATTCCTGCCCGCAGTCCTGTTCCGCCATCCCTGGGATTCTCTAGGCAAGAACACTGGAGTGGGTTGCCATTTCCTTCTCCAATGCATAAAAGTGAAAAGTGAAAGTGAAGTCACTCAGTCGTGTCCAACTCCTAGCCACCCCATGGACTGCAGCCCACCAGGCTCCTCCGTCCATGGGATTTTCCAGGCAAGAGTGCTGGAGTGGATTGCCATTGCCTTCTCCGTCAGGATAGAGAATAAAAGGGCCCTATTAACAGGGTTTGAAGGTTGAGTCTGAGCTAGAGACTCATTTTGTATGGCTAAAAATAGTAATTTGTCTAGATAGGATAAAGTGACCCGAGGTCATTCAGGTGCCACTTACTGCATAACCCCTTGTTTTACCCAGATGGCGGCTGTTTTCAACAGGTCAATTAAAAGCTGTATTTTTTATTGCTGTGATGACTGGTGGGCGGAAACAGCAGCAGCACCTAATAGGGAGGCCCAGAGACGCCAGAGCGCATGTGACATGCATGCTCTGCACAAGTGCTGGGCAGCTGCCAGATGCTCAAGTGGGCGACCTTCTGTTTGGAGTTACTTTAGGCTAGCGCCGGGCTTCCCTTGTGGCTCAGCTGGTAAAAAGAATCTGGCTGCAATGCAGGAGACGGGGGTTTGACCCCTGGGTTGGGAAGATCCCTCGGGGAAGGGAAAGGCTGCCCGCTCCAGTATTCTGGCCTGGAGAATTCCATCACTTGTATAGTCCATGGGGTCGCAAAGAGTCAGACACATCTGAATGACTTTCACTTCGTTTAGGCTAGAATCTAAGTCCATTTTCCACTTAAACACAGAATTTTTGTACAGTCTTGTTGCTTAGTTGCCAAGTTGCGTCTGACTCTTTTGCGACCCCATGGACTGTAGCCCACCTGCCTCCTCTGTCCATGGGATTTCCCAGGCAAGAATACTGGAGAGAGTTGCTTTTCCTTCTCCAGGGAATCTTCCCAGACCCAGGAATTGAACCTGCGTCTCTTGCACCGCAGGCAGATTCTTTACCACTGAGCCACTGGGGAAGCCCCCAAATCATTCTCTTCTTTAGTCACTCCCACAAGGAGATACTGCACTTTCCAGTACTGAGTGATGAACACAACACACCTGTCTGTCTGCATTTGACTTGTGGCATTCACAGTGACTGACGTGTAAGTATCTGTTATACATGTATCTGATTACTTCATGAAGACTTTCAGTGTAGTAATATCTGCACATTTACATACTGATGTGACTATTTTACTATAAATTACCTTTATTTCTTCTTTATAGTCCATTTACTATAGTACATTGATTTTTTTTTTTAATGTGTAGGTAGGGGAGAAAACCTCTGAGTTTTATTTCAGCATAATAAAGAAGGCATTACAAAATACCAGTTACAAGTCTTAGGATTAAGTCTCAGAGAGTTGAGAACACAGATCCTAGTTCTCCATATGACACAAGTTTCTTAAGGATACAAGGTAGGTTTTATATTCATTTTCCCCTTGGCACCTGCTGTGCAGCTTAAACAGATGACAAACTATGCTGACTTACCAAAATCATACCGAAAAATCATGTTAATCAGCAAAACTCTCTGAGCTCTCATTTTCTGGGACTAAAAACGGTGCTCAGTCAACTATAGGGAGCTCTCCTTTTGAGGGCCTAATGACAGTTGTTTAGTTTCTTAGATTCTCAGATTTCAAGATTATAAAGAGACGATTTTAACACACTAACATACTTTCCTTAAGGTAAGTAAGGTTGTAAATGATACAATACAAAGTATAGTTTTAAAAATTCCAAAATGCTTCAGGGTAGTCCTTCCTATCAGCGTATGTTTAAGTGGCTTATTACCCTGGTCCTCTTGTAATATTCCCTACTCAAAGAACTGCACCATCATGTAACATTCTTAAAACCCAGAAACCTAGATCTTTTTAACAACTTCCTCTCTGTCCCCATCCAACCAATGAGTCTCACCAATTTTACTGCCTCACCATTCTTCCAACTATATATAAACTGACATATAGTGTAGGACACTCTGGAAATCTCTGACATCCTTCTAGGCCTCTTTAATCTTACGAGCCTTCTGGCTGAAGATTACGGCTGGGTTTACATTAAGCGGGCATACGCTGTTATTCCATAATAATAATAATGACTTCAAGGTTAATTCAACATTTATTTTTTAAAAGACTCAAAATAAATTGGTGATTTTCTCTCTTCATTATGGTGCTTGATTAATCATGCAAGATACTAAGCCACATATAAATGTTAACAGGACAAGAGAAGCCATTATGAACAAGGAGAAGGTTGGTCTCTCTACTGGGGGAATATGTAATACACATTAAGACTACTCAACACAAAAACATAGGGAAGCAGATGTTAAACTGCCTAAAGCTACATTTAAAAAGGTAACATTAAGCACAGGCAGAAAACAAAACAGAAAGCTTACAAATAATTCAGTTGATGACATAATAGTTTAGGTTAACTGACTGTACAAAAACCACAACTGCTGCCTTATAAATAGCAGAAGCACTATGAGAGTTGCTAGGAAACCATTTCATTTATCTATCCTTTCTTAAAGAAGTGAAAGAAGGGATGGTAGAAAACTTAAAGTGCGCCCCAGTGAATTCTGCTTATTTCCAGAGAAATAGCTTTCCTTTTGTTATATCTTTTTGCATACTCCAAAAGCACAGGAATATGATCAGTTTTAAAGTATTAAACCTAGTACATTTATTTCAACAGCTATGAGATAATTATATACACCAAAACCAAAACAACAACGACAAGATGCAGGTAAAATCGAGCAAGAGAATTTCTCTGCTTTGTTTCACCTAAGACTAGGAAAAATGTCCTACATCCTATCTATTGTATAAGTGGTTTTGCCAAGAGAGAATTCTGCATGTTAAAATATTGATTATAGGAAAAGGCAATTACTGCAATTCTTTACTAATAGGCATACCATATAAGCAACAATGTGATAAACTATTTCCAACCTTTTAACCTAAAGAAATGTACTGACAAAATCACCGGAAACATAAGAGGCTTATTTTTAAATTCCAAATTCAGAGAAACTTCCTTTAAATATTAGAAATAAGGACTACATATGATGAGCTTCATACCGTAAGGTTTTCTTCTGTTACTTTCCCTGTAGAATCTAGCGTGTCAGTAGCCTTCCCCAGTTCCCCAATGGCAATATATCTCTAGAAGAAGAACACAAGAGACGGAAACAGGCCATAAGGTAAAGAACTGTTATGCATGTCTTAAAGCTTATACAGAACCTTACGACTAAACCTAACTGATACAAAATAAAGGCAAAATCAATAGACTGTAACTGCTTGGTTAGTTGATATGTGGGAAGCATTGTATAAAGTGAGGAACAGGCACAAACTTTCCAAACCAGCCAACATGACAAGGAAAAATCTGATTTTATTGATAATCATCGCTTATAAATATACAGTTGTTGTTGTGCAGTCACTAAGTGGTGTCCACCTCTTTGTGACCCCATAGACTGCAGCATGCCAGGCTTCCCTGTCCTTCACTATCTCCTGGAGTTTGCTCAAACTCATGTCCATTAAGCTGGTGATGCCATCCAACACTGTACAAAAAGTTTTAAAAATCAGTTTTCTACTGGGCAGGAAAAAAATTTAAATATACCTAGGAGTAGAGATAATGGTACAGTAATCCCCTACTTAGTTATCACAAGATTCAATAATCCATTGCTGTTCAGTTGCTAAGTCATGTCCGACTCTGTGACCCCATGGACTGCAATAATTTTACTCCACATGCAATTAAAATTAATTTTTAATTATTATCTTATATGAAATACCAAGCTCAGTCTTAGGAACTTGATTATGCATTTAAACAAAAGCTAAATACGTAAAAACTAGTATAGCAGAGATAATGTACATATGTGTTTCTTGTAAGAAGAAATGGCTACGTCTTAAGCTCTCTGAAAGGATAAAAGTCACTTCTCAGAACTGCTCATTACTCACAAGTGAAGATTAGATCACTCCTAGTTAACTGAGGACTGTTCTCCTTTCTGTCTTGGGTCTCACTGGTACTACATATTCTTTATTCTCCTTTCGTTTGGTCAAATTCAAATTTCATTTCGAGGATCACAGGAATTAGCGAAAAAAAATGCAAGGAACAGAATTCTCACTGAAAAGAATCGGCAGTTATGTGAGCAATTTAAGCTGGAGTACTTTGCAGAAAAATGAGTTTATTAATGATAAGCTTATTATGCTACCACACTGAAACATGGTTTTGAATATCTTCATTAACAAGGAACAGCTCTATACAGTGCATAAAATGTAAGTCCTTCAAAATTTTCAATATAGTACTTATGAAATATAATGAATATTAATAGAGTGCAAAGAAAAGGTACAAATTGGACGAACCTCTGGAGAAAGTGGATTAGAGATGCTCCAACTTTAGAGAGTTGCTAAGTTTCACAGGAGGAGCTTTACTCAAGTCACACTTCGCAGTTGACACTGATTAGTTAACCTAAAAATGCTTGTGTACACCTGGGGGAAATTACTGTCCTCTGAACACATCTGGCGGGGGAACATCTGTAGACCCCAGTGACGATACCCATTCAATGGTTGGAGGGGATACGAAGGCTGCTTTCTGCTGAAATGGTGGCTTTGCCTACAGGCACTATGGTTTTTCTCCACATAGACACGAGAGTAGCCTTCTGTCTGGGAAATGCTAGTTAAGAGCATTTTCACAGCACCAGCAATCTCGTAACAGAACATCAACCCTTCCATGGCTCATCTGCTTTCAAAAGCACATACGAATAACCAACTTTTAATCAGCAATATAGGAAGCTAATAAAGATAACACTCCAAAATCTCATCAAAGCCTGTTACTTCAAGGTACATCTGCCATCCAGATTCTCCAGAATGACTGGCTCCAAGGAAAGTGTAATTTAGAGAAGACAGTAAAGGGATTGTGAATCTATTGCTTTCTTCTGGGTAAGCTATATTCCATACTTAGATCAAGTTAAGTCAAAGGGATATGTTCATCTAACCCCCTTAGAATCATTTAACCTGTTGTATTTCATGCAGAGCCACGTCTACACATGTTGTAGAACTATTTTTGAGAATCACTATCATTCAATCTCCCTTACTGTAAAAAATTTCTTTTTGACTTTAATACCCAGAGTAAAGTTTCTTCCTTAAATAACTGGCATGCTTCCTCTTTCTCATCAATGTCATGTTTTTGCCTCAGCCATCAAAAAGTCAGAGATAGAAATAAAAGGAATGAAATTAACTGCATTCAAGATTTCCAACAGAAATGGCTTGAATAAAATTAATGTCAATGGCATCTGTAGTCAGAGCGATCCAACAGGCCTGTAACTCAGGAAAGAGAGATTTGGGGATAGATGAAACACATGGAAACAGTAATAACAGTATTTACTGAGCAACTTTTGTATAACTGGCACTGTACAGAAAACCTATGTGCTTTTTTTTACATAATACACTCAGAACCCCAAAATAGAATGCAGCGAGAAAAAAATGACTCAAGAGAAAGTTGATCATTGGTAGAGCAAAGCCTGACAGACAGGAGAAAGCTGATGATAAAGACAGGAAAGGCTCTTTTCTTAAACCTTGCTCTGATCTGACTGGGTAGGAATGCATATAAGGAGTGGTGGTGGTGTAGTTGCTAAGTCGCATCTGACTCTTGCCACCCCAAGGACTGTAGCCCACCAGCCTCCTCTGTCTAAGGGATTTCCCAAGCAAGAATATTGGAGTGGGCTGCCATTTCCTTTTCCAGGGGATCTTTCAGACCCAGGAATCAAACCTGAGTCTCCTGCATTGCAGGCGGATTCTTTACCTCCGAGCCACCAGGCAGTGGGATGCTCTAAATAATCTGTGGTCTTTACAAAATGAAGGTGAATTAATCCAATGGCCTAAAGATTTTAATGAACAGGTTAGTTCTCTACTCATTAATTGACAGTGTTGCATGGACTGGTATTTAGCACACTGAACAGGATTCTAAGGACGTTTCTTGGTTCAGCAGGAAAGAGTGTTAGGCCCTGTTCCATTAGCAACCTCTTTCATTAGGACTGGATGGTAAGGCAATGGGGTATATGATGTGGTTGTTACCTAAACACTGAATATCTGCCATCCTGGAACTAGATATCTTTACTCTTGTGGTAACTCCCCTCTGTACATACCAAGATATATTATGGGTCCTGGTCAAAAAATTTTTTTAAGTCACTGCTTAAGAAAAAAGATCTCCAAGATTCTAGCCAGTGTGAAACAAAGGCTATTTTAAAAAATTCATTAACAGCTTCTAACTACTTTGATAAAAGTGTCATCTTCAACATGAAAGTGAAAGTGAGTCACTCAGTCGTGTCTGACTCTCTGTGACCACATGGACTGTAGTCTACCAGGCTCCTCTGTCCATGGGATTTTCCAGGCAAGAGTACTGGAGTGGGTTGCCATTTCCTTCTCCAGGGGATCTTCCCAAGCCAGGGATCGAACCTGAGTCTCCTGCATTGCAGGCAGATGCTTTACCCTCTGAGCCACCAGGAGCGCTGATAACTTAAAGATAAAATGTAAAAGATTTAATTTTTTTTCAACAAGTGAGTGAAAGTTGCTTAGTCATGTCCAACTCTTTGCAACCCCATGGATTATACAGTCCATGGAATTCTCTAGGCCAGAATACTGGAGTGGATAGCCTTTCCCTTCTCCAGGGGATCTTCCCAAACCAGGGATCAAACCCAGGTCTCCTACATTGCAAGTGGATTCTTTACCAGCTGAGCCACACATACACAATTAAAAGTATAAGAAATACATATAGCTACCAAGATAATAACTCTTATTTTGCAAAGGTGAAGTACCCAAGAACTAGGTCTCTATAATAAGATACACCTGGAGTGTTCTTACACTAGAGTCATCTGAAGATCAGTGATTTCACTGTACGACATTCAGCTTTCCTAGCTGAATACCAAAATGATTTGTGATAAATAAAATTTAAACAAGAGCCAATGATGTATGTATTTTTCCAGTCATCATACTTCTGGAAATGTGTCTGGAATTTACATGTAAAACCTTCCAAAAACATATAATGTGTTACATGTACTAATGGGTTTTTTTCGGGGGGTGGTGTATAATGAATATTTCAGTGAACTTAACATGTTTTATCTTGGTAGGGAAAACAAACAAATGCCTTAATGTAAAATATATCTTTTGTTTTTATTAAAAAGTGACTTTTCATTATAAAGATTTTGAAGAATACCAAATAGTATGAAAAAAGAAAATAAAATCATCCATAATCTTGTATCAAAATAACCATGGTTTATATTTTAGAATTAATGTACCAGAAACAGATTCTAACCTCCATATGTGAATATTTAAATACATTGTTCAAATTACTGTACAACTGTCAAATTCCTCCAGTTTAACACAATTGTTATATACTATGATTTTGGAGATTCTTCCATTTATGTAAGGCATGAAGATCCTTCCCAACTGAAAGACAGGCTTTTATGCCAGTTAGTAACTAAAATGGGATGTTAAAGGCAATAGGCTTTCCAAGGCTTTTCATTTTAAGAAACACTTACTTAGACCACTGGCCCTCAGAGTCTGGCCCAAGGGCCAGTACTCACCATGAAATAAGTTCAGAAAATGAAGGTACCTAGCAACTTATCTAGCAATTTTATGTTAATTATATTTTGATAAAAGTCTGCAGTGAAATAGTATTTTAAATGGTCTTTGACCACATTTTCTTTTCTAAGAAAAAAATTTAGACAGAAAGCACCTTACCAACTATTTATAACCTGCCCGCAACAAGGGTTTTAAAACAAAAGTTTAGTCCAGGAACTTGCTGAAATTCTCCCCTTCCTAATGGCATATTAATCTTCCTTCCCCATTTTCCACATTTCCTATCTTCCCCATTTTCACTGGTCCCAAGTCCAAGCTATTATAACCAGCATCTAGCTGCTAATTAGAATACAGATATTATATCTCTTTTAAAGCTGGAAGAGGCCCAGAGAGGGTGAAACACTGACATCTAGACTTGTCTCAGGGCTCCTTCTCCCTTGCCAGTTCAGTGAGGGTTCCCACTCAAGGCCTAAAGCCCAGGTTTAGAACCTCTCCTGTCCCCACTTAATCCCTCCTCCTTCTCCTATTCAAAGCCTTAAAGATGCTTTTAGATGCAGTCAAGGAATGATGTAACATCATCTTTAAGAAGCCCCATTCTTTTAGCTAGTAAACATTTTGTAAACACTGAACAAAACATGTCTTTTGTTGGAAACAGCATGGTTTACCAAATTATATTGTTTTTACAAAAATTCTAAGGTTTAAAAAAATCTTCTAACATAATTTATGATCTGTAAGTTTTTGTAAGAAATGTAACTATACAGACAAACAAAAAGAAACATACAAAAAACACCCTCACAAAAACTAAACACATATATTTTAAAATTATAGGCACCACAAAGTTTTGCTTCTATAAGTCAATTTTATTTTCAATTATGAATTTACAGTCTCAATACTTTGAATCTCAGATTTCATGATTATAGACACTGTGATTAATACCCAGGGTTGACATTCATTCAAGCAAGTTATACAGTTTATTTTTCAACTGATAAACTCCAAAACATAGGTCATTAAGAAAACATTCAAGAAAAACAGAACCATTCCAGTATTCTTACCTTGGACCCTGATAACATACTGGTCAACATTTTTGTTCCCCTTCCAATTCCAACCACTACAAATCAAAGAAAGAGATATTATGACATCCTATTGTGAAAACTAGGTTTTAAAAATATGCTTTATGACATACACTTGGCACAGTTTCCTGGCATATGTAAAGTTAGGAAAAGCACTTATTTAGCCTAATGTCAGGGCTCCTATTACTCCAATCAGTTGAATTTGTCATGCAAGTAAGAAATTCTGAAGTGGGCGTTGGGGAGAGACCGTCTTTCTTTAAGTGTGAAACATAGTATTAGAAACCTCAATCCAGACAATTAGATAACAAAAAGTTTTGAAAAAAATCTCCAAGGACTCACTGGAATTTTATATGGGCATCAGTGAAAAAAAAAATGCTACAGTTAATCTTGGTATGATAAAGTCTCTGACAGAGTTCACTATTAAGACAAAGCAAAAGCTATCATCGTAACTAATGAACCATTTAAAGATGTTTAGTCCCCAGCAGTATACAATCAAGAAAATAGAAACATAACGAATCAACCCAACACAAAGAATAATCCAGGGTAAAATGTGAGTCTGGAGTGTATATGTTTGCATGGACCAAATAAAAAGTACAACGGCCCACTTGTCTCCTCAGTTTCAAACGTTATCCTTGCAACAACACATTTCACCAGCCAAAGACGAGAGGATGTAATCATTTCTTCACTTACCAGCAAGCAAAGTTTCTTAAGAATTGAAGTATTTCTCATTAGTGGATACAATTTTGTAAAAGAACACACAGAATACAACTGTCACAATTCAGAATTATAAGAAACAAAGAGAAATGACTGGCAAGTTGAATGAATTATCATGAATATTTATAGCAGATATCATCCACTGAGTTTACCAAATATCAAATTCTACTCTAAGTGCTTTTCATTCATTAGCTCATTTGATCCTTAAAACAAGAGGATACAATTATCCCTATATGATAGCTGAGGAAACCGAGGTATGAGAGTCTAAGAAAACTTTGCCCAGTATCTCACAACCAGTAAATGCTGGAATTAAAATTCCAACCAGACTAATAGCAGACATAGCAGACCTCCTTCCTTTTATCCCCCTGCCAACTTACTCATCCAGGCTTTCCTCTCACCGCTACCAGCCTAAATCAACCTCTCTGTTCTACATCCTATCGCTTCTTCTCCCAGTTCATACCATTTCATAACCATTTCTGAAAACTCCACTGCACAAAGCTCCTGAACAATCCTCAATAGGGTCCCAATGCCTACGGTACCAACTTCTTAGTAAAGTAGTCAAAGTCTGTCCTTTGAAACACAGCTCACATTCCCATTCCTTCATAAAGTCTAGCCCAAAGCCCCTCTCAGCTTCTTTGATAGTCATAGTGGTTCAAGGACTAACATAAAAACGGTCTGCCTCAGGGATCCTCTGTTGAGCAGAGCACTCTTCAAATAAGAGCACCTGCTGCTGAGGCAAAAACTTTGTATAATGATAACAAAGATTCAATTCAATTTTATTCCATTCAAGAAACCCCAATCAATATTTTGCAAGCAGCTACCAGGCACTCCATCCCAAGAACACTTTTAATGGAATAGCACATATCCTGACTTTGAAAGGGCTTATAATCTCGTGGGCAAAATACAATACAGACGAGGGAAACTGCAAGTGCTCAAAAAAAAAAAAAAAAAGTTGCCTGAATTAATGAAAGAATAACATTAAATAACAATAAAACAGTACATGATTGTGTCAAAATGAACACAGGGATGATAACGACTGTAGGAGGTCACTCTAAATGGCAACGGAGTCCAGAGAATGCGTCATTGAGGCATTCAGAGTTAGGCCTTAAAGGAGGTACAGGATTTGAACATGCAGACAAGAGAGAAATGCGTTCTAAAGAAGGAACAAATTGACAAATTCTCAGACACAAGGATGAGCACAGTGGGTTTATCAACCAGAATGCAGGGTGTCTTAAGAGCAGGCTGATGTGATGACTCTATCATAGTTAAAAGGCTGGACTGATGACGATTTCTCTGCTGGTTCAGTGATCCACAGTGAAACAAGGCTTCTGAGAGTAACCCAGCTCGTACATATATACAGTCTCCTGTGTCAAGTGCTTAATTGCTTCTGACTCTTTGCAACCCCCGCCAGGCTCCTCTGTCCCTGGGGATTCTCCAGGCAAGAATGCTGGAGTGGCTTGCCATTTCCTCCTCCAGGGGATCTTCCCAGCCCAGGGATGGAAGCCACGTCTCCTGTGTCTCCTGAACTGTAGGTGGATTCTTTACCCGCTGAGCTACCGGGAAAACCCAGAGTATGTATAAAAGAACTCAGTTTAAAAAATCTGCACAGACAAAAAGCTAGGGAGAAATATAACCACAATGTTGACAATGATTATTGCTGGAAGGTGGATAATTTTGACTTTCAATTTGATGTTTTCTTGTATTTTCTAACCTTTTTCATCATAATTTTCTAAGTTTTAAAGTTAAACTTCAAAATAGTATATCAAAACTTAGTTCCGTTTTAAGTAATTTATACTAAATATCACGTTCCTACTACTTGTGCAACAAATCGCCAACACAGTGGTTTAAAACAACACAAACTTATTATCCTACAGTTTTGGAGGTCAGAAATCTGAGGTGGCTTTTGTTATGGTAAAAATCAAGGGGCCAACACACTGCCTTCTTTTCTGGAGGCCTGAGGGGAGAATCTTTATCTAAAGGCTTCCCAGGGGAAGTTCCCCTGCCTTTTCCAGTTTCTGGAGGCTCTTTATCTTCCTCGGCTCAGGACCCCCTTCCTCACCAAGGCCAGCAATCGCATCACTGCAATCTCTGCTTCCATTGCCACATCTTCTCTGACACTCTTCTGCCTTCTCTTCCAATTTAAAGGCCCTTGTGATTACACTGGATCCATCAGGATATTCAAGGATATCTCTTAAAGTCAACTGATCAACAACATCAATTCCATGTGCAACTTTAACGCATCCTTGTTATGCAACCTAACATACTTATAGGTTCTGGAGACTGGGACACGGACATCTTTAGCAAAGTCATTATTCTGCTTACCACAGCATTTTTCAGAATTTTGTAAGCCCTCTTTATAGAATTATATATGCTTTATATAATATATATGTATTATATGTAATAATTATTTAATATTTGAAAACATTTTATAAATATTTCTAGTACTTATATAAAATATAGATTAATAGAATTATAAACCTGAATTTCAGATTATATTTTAAATTGTCAGCTAAATTCTTAAATCTTTACCATCAATATTTCCCCCAAACAGCAAAAACAGCTTAAAATGCTGAAAGTAAAAGTATATTTTTCCACTAGGAAAATACAGTTTTGTTAAAAACAACAGCAACAATACAAAGAAGCCCTTTTACAAAGCTCTTCACAGGGTAGAGTATATATCAATACACTAGAGACACTTCCTAAGATATTTCAACAAACTTTCTGAGAATTACAGTAGATGTTATCACTTTTTAAGAAATAAACTGAAATTCTAGGAGGTTACAGGATTTGCTCAGGGTGTATGTACTTAGTAAATAAAGTAGCCAGTATACAACTCATAATGATTACAGCCCCGTGTTCATTTCACCATACACCAAAAGCAACTTTGCTTAACAGTCTGTAGAATTTAGACAACAAAATTCCCTTATTCTGTGACTAAGTGTCTACTTTTTAAAAACTCTTCTTAATAGAAATCACAGGTATTAGGGAAAAAGTTAATAATTTTGACATATGAACACACTGTATCATCATTGAAGGACATGTGTGATCAAATATAAATTAAGCCTCCAAATAGGAAATTATTTCCAATGCAACTTCTTCCACTCACACAAATCTCTGCCAAATGCCACCCCTTCACGATATTAAAATGGAAGCTTTCAACAAGATCCCTTAGATTTAGGGTAAAAAATAAACTTCTTTACTCAGTGCCATGAATATCTCTATTTTTCTGCATGCCGAGGAATAACAACAATCATAAATTAATACAATTGGTCTATTCATAAATAAGTGCACATTTTATCCCCTTTCTTCTTGGACTTCCATTCTTGTGCTTTAGAAAGGGACTTCCCAGGTAGCTCAGTGGTAACAAATCCACCTGCCAGTGCAAGAGACACAGGAGACACAGGTTCAATCCCTGGGTTGGGAAGATCCCCTGGAGGAGAAAATGGCAACCCACTCCAGTGTTCTTGCCTGAAGAATCCCATGGACAGAGGAGCCTGGCTGGCTACAGTGACTGGTGGCGTCTGTCGAGCGACTGAGCATCCATGGACGCCTTAGAAAATGGAAGGCTGTAATAGGCTTCAACTCAAGAAGAGCTGAACTGATAAGAATCATGAATCCACTTCTGGAAGCAATGGTAAAGAATGCTGTGATTGACTAGTAATTTCTGCTGTGGACATGGGGAACAAAGGCAGGAGTACCAGCTATTTGCCATCCCAGGTTAGGGCAGAGAACGTCCAGGTTCAACTCTTGATCTCACCACTCACTAACTACGGGACCTCACATACAATAAGTGCTCAATAAATGATTATCAATTATTATGGTAAGAAACAGTAGTTAAGGTGTCAGAATTCACCTATTCAAGTTCTCTAACTCAGGAAAATGAAATTTCATGTGTTTTTTCCTGTCTTAACCTCAAGTAAAGATGTTTCTGTCAAATGCATCACATAAAATCTGTAAATTTTAGAAAATGCAAATCACATACTGTTTCCAATTTTCTTGAAAAATATAATTTTATTCACCAATTTTATCGTTTTCTTCTAAATAAGCATTCATTTCCTCTGGCTGGCTTAGATCAGGTTTGTTTTTATTTGCATCTAATTTTAGCTCTAATAAAATGGACTGGATACTGTAGCACAGTATTTTTCAAAGCATGAGTCACATTCCATTAGGGCAGCATGAAATCAATTTAGGGGACTAGGATCAACATTGTAAAAAAATGGAATAGAGTAAAACAAAAAAACACTAGGCATGTAAAAAGGTAGGCTTGTTCCATAAAAGTTTGTTTCTAGTATGTGGGGCAGGGGAAATGGGGAGAATTCCAACTGTATATTTCTGTGACTATGGATACAGTTATAAAAAGGTGTCTAAAAACATACCCCATCCTGCAGATACACACTTTGGCAGTCTAAAAAGATAGACTTCAGGATCTCTGCATGTGTGCTAAGTCATTTCAGTCGTGTCCAACTCTTTGTGACCCTATAGACTGTTGCCTGCCAGGCTCCTCTGTCCATGGGATTCTCCACTCCAGAATACTGGAGTGGGCTGCCATTCCCTCCTCCAGAGGGTCTTCCCCACCCAGAGACTGAAACTGCATCTCCTGAAGATCCTGCATTGCAGGCAGATTCTTTACCATAGAGCCATTGGGGTGTTCCCTCAGAACCTCTACCAGATGCAAAAAAAACCCAAACAAATTAAAAGGTGGAAGAAAAAAGGGCAAATGACTCTTCTTCCCTCAATCAGTTCTATCAGTCTTCTTCGACATGCAGTAAGACACTCAACTAATGTCCCCAAGAGAAAGTGACTTCCTCTGAGGAACTGTAAGGTTCATTTTCTGAAGATAAAGGCAAAAAACCAAAATGAGTCATATACTGTGTCAGGAGTCCCCAAGACTCTCCCACACTGAAAGATTCATCCATGGCTAAGATTACCTACAGTGACATCCTAAAGTTATACAGCTGGATCCTCTTTCCTTCCATAATTGAGAAAGGAATAGCATGTGAACAATGTTCCTGCTCAAGGGAGTCCACTGGAAACCCAGCATCCAAAGTTTTTATTGGAGGGGATGAGAGGAATGGTTATCCATGCACCCTCTCATTGCATGGTGGGACAAAAATCTCAGACTCCAAGATGGACAGCAGGTGTCCAGCATAAACCACTGTTTACACAAACCAATGAGGCACACCAAACTGCGCTTATCGGATGGGGAAGGGTGGGTTCAACCCCAAATCCAGGTCCCCAGATGCAGGCAGGCCTTCAGAAAGATAGTGAACTCAGGCCTGCTGTGCTAATTCTTTTCTGCACAGATACAAACCCTTTCTCAAGGTCCAACCACACTCCACACATGAACGTGGCTATTTCTAATAGCCTTCTATACCTTGTAGAAGGGCTTCTTGAGAAGATGGCACTGTAAATCTAGTAGATGTGAAATATTCCAAGTAGACTGAAAATGACATGGCTTTAGTCAATTCTGTCTGTTCTTAATCAATATTTCTTTCTAATATAAGAGGCAGTTACATCAAATTTCCATTCATATCTCTTACCCAGGACTCCTCGGGCTGCACTGTCTAGGGTTCCTCCATGCCCAATTTTTAAAGTCTGCTTTTTCCTCTTGGTCCATTCTGGAGAAGGCATTCCAGCTTCTTTAAGAGTAATTGGGATTAAAAAAAAAAAAAGGTAATTACTTAGAGAAATGAAGTAGAATCTCCATTACTATGGGATGAGGCAGTGTGGATGGAGTACTCAAAACAAATAAAAAGTATTGTACAAGCTTAATATATTAAGGTTATAAGAACTGTGTCATTTGAAAAGACCCTGATGCTGGGAAGGACTGAAGGCGGGAGAAGAAAGGGACAACAGAGGATGAGATGGTTGCATGGTATCACCGACTTGATGGACCTGAGTTTGAGTAAGCTCCAGGACTTGGTGATGGACAGGGAGGCCTGGCGTGCTGCAGTCCATGGGGTCACAAAGAGTCCAGACACAACCGAGTGACTGAACTGATAACAACATTACGGACAAAGAAAAGACTTTAAAATATATAGACACTATCTAAGTTACAAAGAAACAGTATTCCCAAATTAGCTGTCAAAAACCTAGAACTCATTTTATAAGAGAAAAAAAAATTTTTTTTTAACTGGGTAAATATCCACACTAATCCACAAAGATCCAGTAAATTCCTGGCAGTAGTGGGCTGGTAGATGGAGGATGATGAGAAGAAGTTTTTACATAGGCAGCTGGTTTTAAAAGTCCTCAGTTCCACCTCTAAAATCTCTCCTGTTCCCTGGTGTTCTCTGCTGGTCACACCAGCTACCTAAACATCTGGAGTATGTCTCATACAGGGTTACTTCTGAGAACACTAAGTCCCCAAACTATCTGTATATCTGCCCTCCTCTCCTAATCAAAAGTCACCAATTCCTTAAAAGTTAATCTCAACAAAAGGTTACATGGGAAGAAGGTAACAGTTTAAGATGCCACTTAGACGCCAAAGCATTTAGATTTTAAAAAGAGAAAAAGGAAAAAAACAAAAGATGCCAGCCTGGCCTATCTCATATTCCTACTGTAAAGAATAAAATGAAATAATGCTATCTGAATGTGCTTTGGAAACTCAAAGCTCTATACCAATATGCTGTTATCATCATCATCGTGGTATGTAACAATATATTGAGAGAATACTGGCTGCTGGACTTCAAATGAGAATGGAGAGAGAAGCTGGAAGAGCTATATTGATCTGTATCCTTCCAAACCCATAAAACTTTCCTTACTTCCCAGGTGACACTAGCGGTAAAGAACTTGCCTGCCAACGCAGGAGATGTAAAAGACCAGGGTTTGATCCCTGGGTTGGGAAGATCCACTAGAGAAGGAAACGGCTACCCACTCCAGCATTCTTGCCTGGAGAACCTGTGGACAGAGGAGCCTGGTGGGCTACAGTCGATAGGGTTGCAGAGCCCGACACAACTGAAGCGACTGAACATGCATGCATTACCACTGACCCAGGGAAGATGGGAAACAGAGTACAAGAAACTGACAAGCAAAGACAGAGCGAGGCGAGGAGAGAAGGCAGGGCAACAGTGGAGAAGCCAGGTGAAATGGCCAGAGGATGTGCTGGGCTGTCATCACCACTTAATTACCACCTTAGTGAGCTGGAGGAGAAGGCAATGGTGCCCACTCCAGTACTCTTGCCTGGAAAATCCCTGGACAGAGGAGCCTGGTGGGCTGCAGTCCATGGGGTCACGAAGAGTCGGACACGACTGAGTGACTTCCTTTCACTTTTCACTTCCATGCACTGGAGAAGGAAATGACAACCCACTCCAGTGCTCTTGCCTGGAGAATCCCAGAGATGGGGGAGGCCTGGTGGGCTGCCGTCTATGGGGTCACACAGAGTCGGATACGACTGAAGCGACTTAGCAATAGCAGCAGCAGTGAGTTAGAACTCCGCAGTGTCTGGAACACAATCCTAATGTTACTCTCTGATTATGGTATCACCATGCTTGGAAAGAGATGAGGATATGCTTTAACATGAACCTGTAAGGCTAGGCCTAAACTTCAAACCCTTCACCTTGACCTGTAACCCATTATGACTCTCTCATACTGTATTTATAGAAACATTTTGGGATCTCTTTTGTATTTTTAACTTAACATTGCTTGGAGAATGGAGGCCCTAAAGTTTACTGTCTTCCCTTTTTCCAAGTTTGAAGACACCTGACCTCTATTATGTTGGTATCTGGTTCACCCCATTGGCATCATGGATGAACATTTACTAAGATCTTTTCTAGCTATAAAATTCTGCTATGCTTTAGGCCTTGAAGGATTCAAAAAGACAGAAGAGCAGAGATTTTAGTGCCAGATGCATCAATGTAAGGAAAGGCAAGGAACATTAATAAGGGCCATGACAGCTGACTGTGGCCTAAATCAGCAATTGTCAAACCTGGCTGGCATTAGAATGTTGTGTTCTGGAATCTGTATCTTTAAGAGAACCTTCCAGGTAAATTCTGACAACCAGTCAGAATAGCATTTAGAAAGCCCTGGTCTAGCTAACATAAATATAGAATCGGCCAATCACAAGCAATATAGAAATGGAGAGTAATGAGAATGTCTACTTCTCAGTGAGTGGCTTCCAGAAGACAGTTCAGCAACAGCATGGAAACAATCAATTTTAACTAAGTTTCAACAAGAAATTTCAGTTCCTGGAGACCAATTAACCAGAAAGCCAGGCTATCACTTTAATCCTATGAGAAACCCACATGAGAGAAAGAACAGAAATTATTACTTTGAGGAACAAAAAAGCCACAGCTTAGCTAACAAGGCCAAAGGAAAGCAATTCTATGAAGGAATCAACTCCATGATGACACCACAAAGCTTGTCCCTGATGTAATTCCTTCCTTCAACATCCTTACAGGTAACAAAGTCTAATGAAAGTCTAACAAAACAATGAGCAGATATAACACAGGTATTAAATATCTTCAGGAATTTACCAACAAACATCTGAACCTGTAATGGGTCAGTTTTAATTAACAAATTCCTACCAGAATACTTTGTTTTTGCAATAAAAAGAGAAGCAGTAACATTTGCCAGGGGACACTATTCAAAGAAGAAATCTCCTGTGCTGATTTGATGGAAAAATAAGCCAGGGCCAGACTCTGGAGGGCCTTGAAAAGCTGGTTAAATAGTTTTATCACCAAAGGCTACAGAAATTACTGCTATGAGCTCAGGTAAGGAGGAGTTGGTGTCCTTCAGATCTGGCTTACTGCAGGTGTCAAAAAAAAAAACCCTAAAAGTTCCTTGATTTCACTGTATGAAACGAACTACTGGACTGACAAACTGAGAGATCCTTTAGAATTTTCTAATCTTCTCCCAGTGTATATAAAGAAACAAGCAAACAACAAGAATGCTTTTAGAAGTGACCAAGTTATAGTGTTCAACAAAATGTGGTCCATAGACTGCTTATACCAAAATCACTGGGAGCAACAGTTTAAAGACAGACTTTCCTAAAAACACCCCATACCCTCAGAATCACTGTCTCTGAAAGGGTAAGGATTAGAATCTGCATCTGTGCAAGGGATTTAATTCTTATGTCCACTCTGTGAAAAACACTGTGTTAAGACTTGGTTAAGTAATATCTACATTTCCAACATATTTTTAAGAAAGCAGCTTTGGAGTGTGTAGAGAGCCAGTGATTCATTTGGGTGCAGTTCACTTATGAGAGCCAAACAAAAGGTTTCTGAGGGATTCGATTACAGAAAATTGGTCTGCATGCCCAAGCGCACAGGTTTATTTGTGGGCGTGTAGGTTTTGTTTTTTGTTTTTGCTTTTTTCCCTTGAGAACGACAACTGCCAACTAGGCTACAGGAGTTCCCGTTAGGACAAGTCCTAGCCGGAGATGCTCCAGATTTCTGTCCAGAGTTTATACAGTGGTCGTTCTCTGTTTCCCTTCCTTTCATCACTTGAGCCTTGAAAGGGCAAAAAGCCTAGCGTGCTCCGTGCGGCTTCCGCTCTCACGGCGACCGCCTGGCCTCCGCCTGGTCCCCACCCGGCTGCAGTACCTGCCAGCAGCTTCTCCTTCAGCCGATTCAGCAACTCGGCTGAAGTGGGCCCTTTGGGCTTGTGCACAGCGAACACGCCGCTCAGGGACAGCAGCTTAGTAGCCAACGCGGGCTTCGAGACCCCGGCTTCGGATCCGGTCTGGCCGCGGCCGCAACCGCGGCGGCTGCAGCCATCGCTGAGGATGTGGCGGCCGTTGCTGCAGCTGTCCCTGCACTTTCGGGGACTGGGGCTGGGTTTGGTTTCAAACAGGGCGACAACACCACCACCGCCGCCTCATCAGCTGCCATGCTTTTGTAGACCAGACCGGTTTTGTATCTTGGAGTCGCACGCTAATGACGCAACAAGGAGTGCGCCCGACATCCCTCCTGCCTTTCCCTTGCTTCGAAGTTACCCGGGTGGGTGGAATCGCAAGGGCTTGTGGGAATTGTAGTCTTTGGTTTTCTCGTGCTGGCTAAGAGTCGCTGACCCTTCTGAGGGCTCTGATGGAGTAATTTTTTTTTCTATCATCCTGTTTGCTTGTTAAGTAGGGTTAATTCGGTGCCGCACGTGTAATTCACAGTTTCCGAACCCAAACACCAAGGCTGTGTAGATTTTCTGCGAGAAATATCTTCACATCTCTCCCGCATCCCTTTTAAGAATTAAGAAGACCCAGCATCCAAGAACAGAAAATTTACTAATAAAATGCTGACTTCTGCTGCAGCTTGTGAAGAACTACGGTTCCCATGGTTAACTGCTTTATTCAATGCATTGTGCGCTTGGATTCATGATTCAGAATTAAAATACACCTAAACGTAAGCTCTGTTAGAGCAAAGAATCTGTTTTACCTAGTTCACTGTGGTATTTCTGTGCCTCACACAGAGTAGGCACTTAAATATTTGGGAACACATAAATGGATACGAATTCTTCAAAATCCTAAAAGAAACCTCTAGGCCAAGCCAGTGATAAATCTCGTGGGCTTCTTTTGATGCCCTTCTTGCAGGCCTTTCCACCCCCTTAAATCCTGCAACTCACATGCAATTCTTAAGAATTCTAAGACATTTAATAGTAATTCTTATATGGATTGCATTCTTTAGTAACACGTTGCTTAGGCATTATTGCAGTTCATAAAATTAAACTTTACTTTTGATCTGAGACCTCTCAAAGTTATTCACTCCCAAACAAGATTCAGGAACACTGTTCTGATCTTGGTAGAAGGCAAAATGAAGAAAAATTCTTCATTTTACTTCCCCCAGATACATTAAATGGTATTATGAGTATTGTGAGACAGATCAAGTTTGTGTTCACTGTTCTTAGAAAATTCCTTACAATCACCCTTTCTCCGCATCATCTTTTTCCCATTAGTGTCGAGAATCCTAATGATGCCTCTTAGCTACTCAGAATCACCCATTATGGGATCCCATTTGAATTTGCCCCATTCCTTCAAGAACGGGGGGAGTTTCTTCCTATATTTCCAACCCTCCCCTGCTTCAGTCAGATCACCAGACCCTCATTAAATCTTTGGGGTGCCCAACAATGTAAGTGTACCTAGCCACACAACTGTATACTTCTAAATGGTTAAATGGGAGATGTTATGATATATATTATACCAAAAAAAGAAAGAAGGGGGAAAAAAACAATATCTGAGGAGGAGTGGAGAAAGAGGGAGAGTTTTTGTAGGGTGGAAAGCTGAAATCCCTAGAAGGAATTTACTTACTCTTGTGGTCTATTATAAAAAACTAAGCTAAATGAAAACATTGTATGCAGTCTACCTTGGAAGCCAGAAGAGACGAGAATTGTTTTGAAAATCAGAAGAGAGAAACTGAGATTGACAGGTCCCATAATTAGTGAACATCTGAGCCTCCTTCAGGATTTTCCCTTTTTCAGAGAGGTGGCTCAACTTCAGGTGGGATGGCTGCACCCTAGGGAGCAAAGCATCTTTCGACCTTTTGAAGGTTTCTGTGCTCTCTTGAAGCAGAGAGCCAGGGACTTTAAGAGAAGATACAGAGCAGGCTTGCACAACGATGATGTGATTAGAGAGACGGTTGTCTAGACATCAGTAAGCTTCTATAATTCAGTTGTGACTCTAGGGTTGGGGGAGTGGAGGAAGGTCATAACTGGGGGTGAAAAATAACACTTTCCACAGGCCCAGTGCAGGATCAGAGGTAATTTGATTCAACGAAAACAAAGAAGTAAGTATTTCTTGTACATTTTATTTCCTGGATGCTAGGGAACAGGAGAGGGCTTCCCAGGTGGCGCTAGTGGTAAAGAACATGCCTATCAGTGCCCAGAGTCCTAAGAGACGCAGGTTTGATCCCTGGGTCAGGAAGATCCCCCTGAGAAGGGCATGGCAGCCCACTCCAGTATTCTTGCCTGGAGAATCCCATGACAGAGGAGCCTGGTGGGCTACAGTCCATGGGGTTGCGCAGAGTTGGACACGACTGAAGTGACTTTGCATGTGCAGGGAATAGGAGAATTAATTCAACTCTGTATCACATCGTCATTCTTGTCATCAGAAGCACCAACTTCTAATTTTCTGAAGTAACCAGCAACTCCCACTTTGAGTGAGCATTGCATTTATAAGTTATCCTAATACATGTGTGAGTTAGGATTCTTTGGTTGAGAGTGACCAAAACTGATTCATTTCAGCTTGAAATTTATCAAAAGGATTTTTTTGGAAAAGTTTATCAGAAGTCTACAGAATATTATGCAGAACCTCGGAGATTCTTTTGTCCCTCTCTCCCCTCATTCTCCTTTCATGATACTCTCTTGTATCTTTTTCCTTCTTCTCTTTTGCCAACTTAGACAGCATATTAAAAAGCAGAGACATTACTTTGCCAAAAAAAGTCTGTCTAGTCAAGGCTATGGTTTTTCCTGTGGTCATGTATAGATGTGAGAGTTGGACTATAAAGAAAGCTGAGCGCCCGAAGAATTGATGCATTTGAACTGTGGTGTTGGAGAAGACTCTTGAGAGTCCCTTGGACTGCAAGGAAATCCAACCAGTCCATCCTAAAGGAGATCAGTCCTGGGTGTTCATTGGAAGGACTGATGTTGAAGCTGAAACTCCAATACTTTGGCCACCTGATGCAAAGAGCCGACTCATTGGAAAAGACCCTGATGCTGGGAAAGATTGACGGCAGGAGGAGAAGGGGATGACAAAGGGTGAGATGACTGGATGGCATCACCGACTCAAGGACATGGGTCTGGGTGGACTCCAGGAGTTGGCGATGGACAGAGGGGCCTGGCGTGCTGTGGTTCATGGGGTCACAAAGAGTCAGACACAACTGAGTGACTGAACTAAACTGAACTGAACTTTTGCTTCTAACAGACTTTCCCCCCTACTCTTTACATTCTTGGTTCAGACCATCCTGTTTTGATCCAATTCCAAAAATACCCTGGATGAAGCCACTTCTGGCCACCTACCAAACACAGCAATTCTCTAATTTCATTCCTCAACTACAGCACTTTCCTTGCTTCTTTTCCAGCTTGCTTTTTCTCCATAGCATGTTTTATCTAACATACTTGCTTACTGTCCTATTTCCTCCATCAGAACGTAAGCTCTGTGAGAAATGTTTGTATGTTTTATTCATTGCTCTATCTCCAGGACCTGAGCTAGTGTCAGAAGTAGCACTCAATAAATAGCAGTTGAAGAAAGGAATGAAACAACGTGACAGCTTCAGCAGAAACCAGTAGATAGAGGGAGAATTAGCACCAGTTCCCAGAAAAGTAGAGTGCCGGACACAAAAAATATGTATATTCCCATGCAGCTTATCTCATGTGGCTTCAGTTTTTCAATCTCCATTTTATATGTGTGGAACTGAAGCAAAGAAAAACTAAGATTACCTAATGCTATATAAAACTTCAGCTTTCTAGACAAGCTTCTATGCTGCCCTCGCCTATGCATGTTTCTTGAAGGATTGTTAATTAACAGCAATTAAAAATTGACAAGACTTTCAGGTTTTATTCCAAATCTGCCCCTGGCTCTGCTGTGGTTGTATCGCTGGGGCATTTCTCTGGTTCTTGCTATAGGCACAGATGCCTGAGAGAGCTATTCTTTTCAAAAGTTTCTCCAGTTGTTGGTCATCTGTGCCACTTCATATAGAGATAGAATCATAGAAAATAGTACTTGATGAGGACTTACAGAGGATATAACCTGAGTCTTTCATTTTAAAATGTGCTCCTGATACCCAAAAGAGAAAGCTCAAATCTGTACCATGGACTTGACAAAAGTGTAGACTTTTAAAGTTTAGAGAAAAGATGGATATGTTTCATTGCCTGAAATTTGAGAGAGCCAGAAACTCTCCAAAAGAAACCCTTCTGTTTATTACATTGAGAATTGTCTTAATAGGGAGGAATATGGTAAGATAATTAAAGAAACCAGTAGCACAAGGATCTCTACTGTGAGCTGAAGTAGATAAAAGAAATACCTTGTGATTTCTTTAGAGCAGAACTTCTAAGAAAGTTTAAATAAGTATTTTAACTGTTTTAATTTTGACTATACATTTCTTTGTAATTGGGAAAAACGTGTAGCAATAAAATATTTTTTTAATTAGGCAAAGAATTTTTTTAAAAGAGTAGATAATAAAAGATGAATATGAGAAAGTGCCACAAATATGTAGGAGTAAGGCCAGAAAAGTTTTATTGGGAACAGGAAGAAAATACCAGAGACAGGAAAATAAAATAGAACTTTTAAAGAAGATCAAAGAAAGAGATATATTTACTGCTTGAGGCCAATAACTAATAAAGGTCAAGCAAAGCTTCACTTTGCCTGTCTTCTCTATCAAGGAAAATGATTTCTGGATGAAAATAAAGAGTAATCAGTTGATAGAAGGAGGAGGATGTCCATGGGGGACAGAAAGGTTGGAAGAGGACATCACTGTACTCATTGAAGTTAAATCTCCTAGTCCAGACAGTTGCATCCAGGGGTGGGGAGAGAGGGAGATATAAGAACTCACAAACAAGACTGCTTAAGAGAACTAACTTTGGTTGAATACCTATGCTTTGTGGTGGTACTTTACATTTTCCTGGAGTTTCTATAGTAATTCTTCAAGTTATGCTTGCAAAGAAAATACAGTGTAGGCTGGCTGCAAGAATTTCACTGCAAAGCAAGTATTATTATTTTACAAATGAGGAAAGTGAAACTAAATGAAATTAGATAATTTCATTGAGGGTATACAGCTTGCATAAATTGAATGTGCCAGGGGTCCCCAGGACCAATCTTAGACTGAATTTGCTTGGAGAACCAGCAGAATTCAGAAGAGCTTTAATGCTCATGATTATGGTTTATTATAGCAAAAGGATACAGATTAAAATAAGTGAAAAGAAAAGGCACATGGGATGAAGGCACCAGGAGAAAGCAGGTGCGAGCTTCCAAATGTCCTCACTTAGTGCAATCCCAAGGACAGCTCTTAACTCTCCCATCAGGGAAATGTGACAATATGTGTCGTGTTGCCTATCAGGGAAGCTCATCTGAGACTTGGTGCCAGAGTTTAATTGGGGATCAATTATGTAGGGATACAGTGCCTGTGGGCTTCCCTGGTTAAGAGCTCAGTTAAGAGCCCTTAAGAGTTCAGACGATTAAGAGCCTGTCTGCAAGGCAGGAGACAGGGATTCAATCCCTGGGTCAAGAAGATCCCCTGGAGAAGGGAATGGAAACCCACTCCGGTATTCTTGCCTGAAGAATCCCATGGACAGAGGAGCCTGGTGGTTGCTTTACAGTCCCTGGTGTTGCAAAGAGTCGGACAGGACTGAGCAACTAACACACACATGCCGTGCCTGTATGACTAAACTCAGGGGCTCAGTCTCTCCTTCCAGAGGTCAGACTGATTCAGTGTAGCCCTAAGGTCTCAGGTAGAGGGAAGCATCCTTGTCAGGCAAGACACAACAAGGGCTCAGAGGTTATCTCCCAGTAGCTTGACAAGGGCTAGTCTTTCCTTAGAATGTGCAGAATTAGCACAATAACTCATCTGACCCACATGTAACTCATTAAACAGCCCTGAGCAGTATTATTGCAAGGTAAAGATGAGGAACTGAGGCTCAAAAAGATTAAGCAACTTGTTGAAGTTCCAACAGCTAATATAAGGCAGTTAGATTTAGTAGAATTCAGGTTTGCCTGACTCCAAAATCCATAAACTTAACCAGTTCTCAGTGACCTGTAATCAGAATGGCTAGCTGAATTCAAATGAACTTTTACAGAGATGAACATTACGTCCTAGAATATAGATGCCAAAAATCAATTTTCAAGGACAAGTCATAGAAAACATGATATGGAATCAACCTAAATGAAAAAGTTGGAGGTATTTCTGTCTCCAGTGAGCCTTACACAAGTGCATTATAAACTTTATATGAATATTAAATGGCCACCAGAACAACTAATGTAATCTTGGGAGCAATAACAGAATTAATATGCCTGGAATGAGGGAGGTGTTATCAGGCCCTGATAATATGGCTGACTCTAGGTGGTGTTTCATACTCCAAGCCTTTCCCTTTAGCAAAGATCTCTGCCCTCTCCTTCCTTAGTTTTAGTTCAATAACAAGGCAATCTGATAAACTATTCTTATGAAGGTTGAATCAGATACAAGCACTACCTATGTAGGTCAAAATGTTTGAATATCAGCAATTTCAGTCTAATAAAAACACCTAATAATAATTTAACATGTCATTTCTCTAGGGGTATTTGCATTTTAGTGAAGAAATCCATGAGACAACATTTCAAATTAAGAAAGACAGATACTTGTGAACTTGGAAATATTCTGATGCTTGCCAAAGTACACGATACCCAACCTATGTTTTCTTGACAGTTTGTTCCATTAAGCTATACCAATATCTCTTTATGGCCCTGTCAACTCATGTCCATTCAAATAAATTAATGTTCCTATCTCCAGCTGACTCATTTGGCAGTAAAAGCTAGTTCACATGCCAATGCATTAGCTGGCTCATATGACCTCTCTATCAAAAAAGGCATGTTTTCACAGCAATAAGCAAGAAGGAGCAATATACCCTTTCTTGCCCAATGTAGTAGTTCAATTTAAACAAATGTGGAAAATGTAAAGGGCGAAGGAATGGAAAAGATGAGACAATGCAGAAAGACCTGGGATGATACGGACATCTTACAATGTATAAAATAAGAGTACTTAATGTGTTATGTTTTTAGGTCTATAAAAGATGATTGTAACTACTTCTGAGCTCTCAGAATTTTCATTCAAAGGGCACAACTGATTCTCTACAATGTATACAATATTATCAAGGTACATTAAGGACATTTAATAAACTCTCAAATCAATATACACAATTGTAAATATTTAAATTTCTTTTTTTTTTAAATGGTATAATATAAAGTTGATAGCTTAATGTAAGCTAAATATATGTGATTTTATATATATACTAAAGTGAAAGTTAAAGTGGCTCAGTCGTGTCTGACTCTGCGACTCCATGGACTATGCAGTTTGTGGAATTCTCCAGGCCAAAATACTGGAGTGGGTAGCCTTTTCCTTCTCCAGGGGATTTTCCCAATTCAGGATCTAATCCAGGTTTCCCACATTGCAGGTGGATACTTTACTGGCTGAGCCACAAGGGAAGGCCTTTCACTTTTATATTAAGCAAATTACAAATACAAAAGAACAGATTACTCTGGGGTTGGTTAAATGTTGTCTTTAATGCTGCAGAAGTGACACAGCAGATCTGATTGTTTGTGTGTTATTTAACACTTATTTGTACGACAAATGTTTATTATGTACTTGCTCTGTGATAGGCATGTGAAATAACTTTCATATTGACCACTGCTGCAAATAAAGTCATTTATAAACAGCTTGGAGAAAGTGTTATCAGTATCTGTTTTTAAGTAGGCTCTGAGGATTTGAAATTTTTAAACCGGTTCTACATTCACATTCCAAAGATAATATACAAATTGTCTTCATTGATTAACGATCCTATCATAAGCTGGGAAATGTCCTTCTATGACTTCAGTTTTCTTTAAACGTTTAATAATGTTCTCCACTAGAGGAAGGGTTTAAGGCTGGACTCAGAGACAAAGGTGATGGATGATTCCCATTACCAGGTTGAATGAAAAGCCTCTTATTTAGCAGGGACCATGCCTAGAGGCTAGCTGAACAGGAAAGCTTCAAAGGTCATTTGTTATCTCAAAATTCCTGAATGATTCAACCTTTTATTTTACTACTTAATTGAATTTACAAAATTATGATTTCTTCCTTTTAAATATTTTACATATTTTTACATGTAAAATTGGATTTTTTTTTTTTGGCCTGGAGAAGGTTTGGATATGTTCCTTCTAATCTGTGATTTGCTATCTATTCCACAGTTTTAAAACATTATAATGTTTTGGTTAAGTTGGAAAATAAAAGTATGTTCTTGTATTTTGGAGCCAAAGCACAACTACTTCAGTTTCTTGATTATGTAGATATACCTTGGCTCCAAAAACTTCTTGATTTTTGTGGTTAGCCTGAAGTATGGAAAACTATTTCAAAAAAAGCAAAGCTTGAGTAGGAAATCCCAAAATTACTTCTTATTATTAAACATTGGATAACATATAGTATGTTATACATTTATCACTATGAAATAAAATTAATATTTTATGTCACTGAGAAACAAAATTTTTAAAGGACTATTAACTTAAAAAAATGTGTTTCGCTGTGCCAGATCTTTAGCTGCAGCATATGAGCTCTTAGTGGCAGCCTGTGGGATCTAGTTCCCTCTCCAGGGATTGAACCTGGGCCCCCTGCATTGGGAGCATAAAGTCTTAGCCACTGAGCCACTGGGGAAGCCCACAAAAACTTAAACGTGAAAAAATTTTCTCTTCTCTTTGACCTCCTCTCTCCACGCTACTATGCACTGTGTATCTATATTAGGTATTGACCAAACCTCCCCATCAGCAGAAATACCTGCTCAACATAAAGAGCAACATTCTCCTAGTATCAGCAAGTATGTGTGTGCATGCTCAGCTGCTCAGTCATATCCAATTCTTTGTTACCCCATGGATTGCCAAACTCCTCTGTCCGTAGGATTTTCCAGGCCAGTTATTAATAAGTCATGTGTGACTTTTTGTGACCCCCATGGACTGCACAGTCCATGGAATTCTCCAAGCCAGAATACTAGAGTGGGTAGCCATTCCCTTCTCCATTATTAGTAAGAAAACTCCTTAAAAGATAATATTTCTTCTTGATCTTCTAAGGGGTCCCAATGACCCACTACTCACTAGACTGTATAAACTATCAATAATACATCACTTAATGTACAGCCCTCTGTCTCAAAAGCTTATACAACTGTTCTTTGGCCCCAAACTTGTTCTTAGGTTCTGAGAAACAGTTCTTAGACCTTTCTGAGTGGCTGTTCCCAGGTTACAATCCTCAGTCTGGCTCAAATAATACTTTCCATTTCATGAACTTATTTACAAAATAGAGACTCACAGACATAGAAACAAATTTAAGGTTACCGAAGAGGGAAGGTGAGGGGAAGGATAAATTAGGGATTTTGGAGTAACATATATACAGTGTTATATATAGCACACACATATGCAGTATGATACATAAAATAGATAACCAGTAAGGACCTACTATAAATCACAGGGGAATATACTCAATATTTTATAATAACTTATATGGAAAAAGAATCTGAAATATATACATATACTTATATATATATATTTATATATATAGTACACTTTGCTGTACTCCTGAAACTGAGACAACATTGTAAAATCAATATACTTCAATAAAATAAGTAAATAAACAAGAGAGTAAATCCGAAGAGTTCTTATCACAGGAGAAAAATTTTTCCTTTATTCCTTTCTTCTTTTTTTAAAAAGTATTTATTTGGCTGTGCCCAGTCTTGGTTGAGACATACTGGATCTAGTTCCCTGACTAGGAATCAAACTCAGGCCCCCAACATTGGGAGCTCAGAAACTTAGTCACTGGACCACCAGGAAAGTACTTTTCTTCTCTTCTTTTTAAATTATAATCTATGTGAGAAGATAGATGTTAGCTGAACCTATTGTGATAATCATTTCACAATATATGTAAATCAAACCATTGTGCTGTATACCTTAAAGTTATACAGTGATGTAAGTTGATTATTTCTTAGTAAAACTGGAAAAACTTACACTCCTAAAAATTTTTTTCTGTTTGTTTCTTGGATAGGTTGATTTTTTTTGTTGATATTACCCTATAGACTTCATAATAGGAATCTCAAGAATAAAACCTTAGTCCATAATAATTTTTCTTTCTATTTTTTATTTTTCTATTTGACTCTCCCACTTTGAATAAGCACTAACTATGAACACACTGGTCATTTTCCCCAGAAATGAAATGTGGGTCTACTTCAGAGGGTTTCCGGAAGTGTCACAGGCAAAGCCCACTGGCGTAGGGGTAGGGGGATAGGATAAGGGCTAACCTCTTTTGTGCTTAGTCTAGCTTCACTAACCTACAGGCGGCGCCTGCAGTAACCTTGCGCCTAACACGTGGGATCAGCATTCTCACACGTGGGATCAGCATTCTCACACGTGGGATCAGCATTCTCAGTGCAGAATTGATGCAGCTGGCACGTGACTGCAGAGGTGATGCACCTGACACTTCAGTCACCATGGCAACAGAGAGCGGTGTGCAGAGATGCTGCACCTGGCGGGGCAATCTGGAGCCCTGGGCCACACACCTGCGCCTGCCCTGCCCCCAAGACCTTCATCCCTCCCCTCACAGATGAGATCCCCATAAAGCAGCCTCATCCGTGGCCTGTCCGGAGAGTGTGTGCCTTGGAACTATGGCTGGCAACCTCTCCGTTTTGTTTTGTTAAATCAAAAAGACTAAAGCTTGTCTTTGCTGCTGAACACTATTCGATATTTTTCTACTGAACCGAACGACAGCGAGCAGCAGGACCCCAGCTGGGGGTGACTCTAGAGGGTCAGTAACAGAAGGAAAGAAAACAATTTTCTCTCCGTTTAGTGAAGATCACTCTCAAACTCTGTTACTGGGCATTGATCTGTTTCTTAAGCTATAAGATGGGAACTTCAAGTTTATGTTTGGTTTGTGAATGAATCGTGCCAGCTCACCTAATGGTGGAACGATCCTGCTAAAGGTTATATCCTACCTGTAGGGGAGGAGAAAGTTTTCCTTCACTCCCTTAGGTTCCCTCACAGGGTCAGAAAATTGAGCTGGCAGATTAATGGAAGAAAAGCATATACATTTTACTGAAATTTTATATATATGTGGGAGACTTCATAAAACAATGAAGACCCAAAAAAGTGACCAGGAGAGGGTACTTGTACACCTTTCAGACAAGCGTCGTCCAACCTTTTTGGCACCAGGGACCAATTTCACAGGAAACAACTTTTCAATGGACTGGGGGTGGGGGTGGGGGCGATGGTTTGGGGATGACTCAAGCACATTACATTTATTGTGCACTTTATTTCTATTGTTATTACATCAGCTCCACCTCAGATCAGGCATTAGATCCTGAAGGCTTGGGGACTCCTGTTAAACAAATATGCAACGAATAATTGACATGGCAAAGGGATTTCAGATTGGGGTGGTAAGTGATGAAGAAATAACTAATAAGGGTTAGTTTAACAAGGTTTGTTTTGTACAGATTTCTAGGCCCCCAAATTCTTGGCTCTAGTGTGATAAGAAAGCCTTTCCTCCTGGCACAGAGAGGGTACCTTTCACATGGGAGATTTATCTCCTGCTTTCAGGGAAGAAAAACAAGGGGGTAAGGTCAGAGTGACCTTCTCGCTTCTGCCCTTTTCTCACATTCCTTCAGCTTAAGATATTCAGCGTAGCAAGGTGAGAAATTTTGGAGTAGCATGTCCTGAGCCCCATTATAACCAACAAATAAATGTATCTTTGTTAATGAATACCTCTTCCAGGGGATCATCTCTCTCTCAGTCTCTTTCTCTCTAATACATATAGTTTTAAAAATAATATTGAGATCCTGCCATCTAACAGAATAAATATTCCATATTTTATCAGAAAGCTGGGGTACTTATGATATTCATAAAGCTGCCAGTCTGTGTAATTCATCAACTAGATGAGCAAATCCACATATGAAATTTTAACCTTGATTCCTTGCAGAGTTTAGAACAAGCCAGCTTGTTTTATTAAACATATGTGTCTAATATTTAAGTATTTCACATGCATAAATTCTATTTTCTGATTACCATGAAGACACATTTAGTTCACACTCCAACATAAAACAAATAGGGTTGCCAGGCAAGGATTTTTAGACATGGTGTCATTTTACTGAGAGATACATTCTTTGCTGATAAATGGCTTTGAAAGCAGCTGTGTGGCCCTCCCCTTCCTCATCTCCCCCCACCTCACAGAGGGTGTCAGGGCACCTTTATAACCTGCCTGAAGAGAATTATAATCTGCAGTGTGACTTTGCCAGCCATTAATCTTCCTCCCGGTTTAGTGTCTGAAAGGAGAAATCCCTAGAGCATGTTTTCCCCTGGCCTCGGAATCATCCTGTTAGCTTCTTCGGTCACAGATAAAAGAGCAGTCTTGTGCTCACGCAGCGGGTCTCTGGGGGCAGAGCCAGCCACACAGCTCGATTCCTCCGATTTTTCCACGAAGGATTCATGCTTGTCACCAACTAGCAGAAAATCAACCCTATCAACGTCAGTTAAGGTGTCACTATAAGCAAAAGATGTTTTCATGGCCTGGACACAGCTCTGAAAATAAGGAAATGACACACGCCATTGAAATCTTAAATACATTATCCTTCAGGGTGTGGGGAAAAGATTTCTTTTAAAAGCTTTCATAAAAATAACATTTTTCTGCCAGCAGCAGCATTTATCACCAGTTGCAATAACCTACTCCTTAAATGCATGTCTTCCTTGGAAGTCATGAATAAGCCAGTTCTGATTCCTGGGTACATAAATTGTCCAGGATGTCTCTTCCAAGTGCCAGATTATATGTCTATCTTCTGCCCACAGAAGAGCGCTGAGCTTATCTTACAGCCTTGCATTATTCACTGGAGTGCTCCGGCGAGGCAGGGTAGAGCACCACTCTCAATCAACACAGTGTGTAAATCGCACCACTTAAAAGCATCTTCAACGTCTGTCACTAAGGCCCATGATCAAAATGACTGGAAGGTTCACTGATACGTCCACACTTAATTCTTTTTCACCAGGCACCATGAATTAAAACTCAGAAGCAACGTTACCTCATGGGTCACTGGTCACTAATTGTTCCATTTAACATTCATCAAGCACTTCCTGCAACTCCCTTTGTTCCAGGCACCAGGCCAGAGGAGCTTGGGAGCATACATGTGCTCCCTGGGTGGCCCAGTGCTCCCAAATCCCTCAGAAACAGACCCAGGAATTGGTTAGCAGTCTAGAGTACAGGAAAGAGAAAAGATCTATTTCTGGTTATCCTAGTGGTGCTTACAGAAAAATCATACTGGGGGCTTCCCTGGTGGCTCAGATGGTAAATAACCAGCCTGCAACACAGGAGACATGGGTTCTATCCTGAAATAGGAAGATTCCCTGGAGAAGGGAATGGTTACCCACTCCAGTGGAGGACCCCATGGACAGAGGAGCCTGGTCGGGGCTACGGTCCATGGGGTCGCAAACAGCTGGATATGACGGAGGGACTAAGCACACACACACAGTTCATGTGGACTGATACTTTTGTAAAATATTTTTTAAATGAACTACAAGAAAAATTAAATTTAGAAAATATGCCAAATATGCCATTTGATTATTATTTTGTATTATTCATTATGTTATTTTGTATTATTATAAAATTATTATTACTCTGTCAAACTGCTATAAAAGTTCCTAAATGCTTACTTTCAGTTCCTGGGTTTAGCTCATCACAGACTGATAAGACATAGGTCACCTAGCACAGGTCTGTTTTCATTGTTGTTCAGTTGCTAAGTCGTATCCAGTTCTCTGTGACCCCATGGACTGCAGTCCGTCAGGTCCTCGGTCTTCCACTGTCTCCTGAAGTTTGCTCAAATTCATGGCCATTGAGTCGGTGATGCTATCTAACTATCTCATCCTCTGTTGCCCCCTTCTCCTTCTGCTTTCAATCTTTTCCCAGCATTACTGCTGGTCTGTAAATCAGGCTTAAAGTGGCGCTGACCTGTCATAGCCTTTGTGCTTGAAATACATTATGTGTTTTAAATGTGTGCCTTTATGGATTATAATCAAACTGAGATGTAAACATTTTCAGAGAAACCTTAAAGTGAAAGTGAAGTCGTGTCCGACTCTTTGCAACCCCGTGAACTGTAGCCCGTGGCTCCCCAGTCCTTAGGATTCTCCAGGCAAGAATACTGAAGTGGGTTGCCATTTCCCCTCTTCAATGTGGTGGTAAATATCCTCCAGTGGGGAGCTTATCTTTCCCTTTCTAGGAACGGAATATTATCATGGAATAAACATTGACTTTGGGTCCACATAAATCAGGATTTGAATCCCAAATCTGTCTTTTATTAGCTGTGTGACTTTTGGCAAGTTAATTAACCACTCTAAACGTCTTCCCTATCTATAAAATGCAGTGGGCAAATGACTTTCTCTCAAGATTGTTACAAAGGTTAAACATAACAATTGCCAGTCCAGGTTCGATGCATGAGACAGAGTGCTCAGAACTGGTGCACTTGGATGATCGAGGGATGGGATGGGGAGGGAGGTGGGAGGGAGGGTCAGGATGGGGAACACATATATACCCATAGCTGATTCATGTGAATGTATGACAAAAACCACCACAATATTGTAAAGTAATTAGCCTCCAATTAAAATAAATTATAAAAAAGAAAAAGAAAAAAAACATAACAATGGATAAAATCCATCTGAAATGAAACAGATGTACAATAACGTAGCCCACTAAACTGGGAGCTCCTCTGAAGCAGGTTGGAGGAAAAAGCACATCTCTTGGAATGTCTCCCAGCTCTAGCTCAGTAGGCAGCAATAAATGCTTCTGGGTGTAAATAGAAAGGGAAGGAAAGGGAGTGCAAAAGAAGGAAGGGAAGAAAAAAGAAAGCAAAGGAGGAAGAGAGTGCTAGCCACGGTAAATCAAAGATTTCTTCCCTTTAATGAGTTTCAGAAAGTGCTTCATTATAACTTTCAGAAACTGGAATGATGAAACGGAAACTCCTTGGTGAGCTGCCAATGAGGGTTCAAAGTAGGGTCACTATCTTTCATCTGGCATTAGACAGCCCACTCGGGTTAATCCACATGCAGTCATGGAACAATCCATCAGTCAGTGGTATTTATTGAACAAGGTACCCAGCCCTCTGCTAGGCATATAGAGCATGAGGTTGGGTGACCTTGGGACACACCTATTTAATTGGGGAAGGGGGGACACAATTCCATAACTCAATATCATCTTGAAAATTAGAAATTGTCCATAGCTCCAAAAACAAACATACTTAGCAGTTTTTGATGAACAATTACAGTGTCAGTGGTTTCTAACATGTAAGTAAAGTTGGGTATCATTATTCAGAAGATCGCTCTAGAGGAGCCGAGTTTGCTTCACAGACAAACGTGGCACTGTAGGCTGAGTGGGATTATTTATAATCTGCCGCAGCTTCGGCAATGCTGATGGACGCTTCGGAGTATGAGTCCTTTCGCAGGTGGCGTCAATTATTTTGGTGTGTGTTCTTTTCTAGAAGGTTGTTAACTGGCTTCAGCTGTGATAGGAAATGATCTTGGTCTTTGGCCTTTTGCGATTACAGTAATAAAACCTATAATATGGCATTAGTGTTCAATGATTCATTTTAAGACTACAGCCTTTGCTTCGCCCCCTCTTTCATAGGGAAGAGCTGTCACTGGAGAAACTACATTTTGTTCTTCCTGAGAAAGAATCACCATTTTCAGTATTGCCTAGAAATCTATAACAATGTTCTTTTTCTTGCACTTATAAGACAAGCTTTTCTGTGATTGTTTTTAAGTACTTGGCCTGGTACTTCTGGTAAGAGGAAGATTTTAGTTTTTACTGAGGCTAAAATAAAATATTCACCCATCAGCAATACTGTGATGCTCTATGCTGTGAGAATACTCACTGTGGCAATTATTTCTCTGGATAGAATGGATAATGACTGCTTTTTTCTGAAATGATTCTCTTTTATTTCTAGGGATGTGTAAAGGAAAATGTGTAGGCTTACCAGGGCACTAAGAAATCAGTCTCTATTCCTACAAGGAATTCTCATTTTCATTATGTGGAATTTGCCAAGTTCTTTAGTTTTCTTTATTTTAAAAAGAAAACAATTCTTTAATTGTTAAGTCCTTCCAAACTAAACCCCAAAAGATAAGTTCTAAAAGTGGATGAACAACAAGGTCTTTAATAAAGTCTCTTCCCTTTCAATGCATTAAACATTTGTGATCATCTGGAATCTATGTGTATAATTAGTAATGTACAGTATAATATCTCATCTCGAATATCAGCACAGTTCTTCATATTATGACAAGATAGCAGGCAGATCCTGACATTGGAAGAATCAGGCCACCCAGGGGAAAATGAATGAAATATATTTTACAGTCCTTTGATTTCCTCCTAACCCAATGGGGCTTTTATTCCTGGTTTAAATTTATAAGATTTATGATCATTCTACTTGCAATAAAAATATTCTCATTTTTCAAGCAGGAATACACTAATTAATAGTTGAGGAAGAAATGACTATAACACAGTGGAATGTAAAACTTTAAGAGCTTTCAAAAAATTATCAGTATAAACAACTGGTTATTTAGGGTCTATGATGGATCTTCTTTTGTTCTGGCAAGACATGAGAGAAAAATTATTTCTATAGTTTTCATCCTCTGTCAGTGATAAAGACAAAGATTAGGACCCATCCTGGCATGTGAACACAGCAGTCATGGCAAAAGTCATTTATGAAAAGCTTGGAGCAGAATTTGGCTCCGCACTGAAACTGTAATGAGCCCCGGCTGAGTCCCCTAAGTTGCCTAGGAAGCAGTGTCCTGTGTTTAACATCATCTCCCAGTTCTTTAGTGATATCTAGGGACACCCAGATCATACCTTCTGGATGTGTCTCCAGTGACCCTTTCCTGGCCTTTGGTCATGCTTTAAGCTTTCAAAATTGAGACACAGTTGAGATAGTTTCACATTTTTTCATCAGAAGATCCAAACTATTTCTCTTTCTCTTTATCGTACTCTACCTCTGTGAGCCTGGCTGTTTCATTGTTCCAATAAGCTGAAATACCATGCTGCTGCTGCTGCTAAGTCACTTCAGTCGTGTCCAACTCTGTGCGACCCCATAGACAGCAGCCCACCAGGCTCCCCCGTCCCTGGGATTCTCAAGGCAAGAACACTGGAGTGAGTTGCCATTGGGTGTATTTTCATACATGTTCCTGTATAATCTCTGCATGCAGGGTCCTGGGACAATGGTGAGGTTGCAGGCTTTTGTGCTTCTCACCAAAGCTGACTGCCTCACATCTGCTACTATCCTTCTACACCCCCTCACCCACTCTCAAACTTTTCTTTGGATTCTCACTTATACTAAGGTTCAAATAACTGATCACGACCTAAAGTAATAGTTCTCATACCAGAGAGCACATCAGAATCACATGGGAGTAAAGTTTCACATGGTTTGGTTCTATTCCAGTCTTCATGAATCAGAATCGTTAGGAATGCACACCAGGAGTTTTTATTTTGTAAAAGCCCATAAACATTCTTGATTAAGAAATATTGGCCTTCCATTGTATCTGCCCTTTAATTGGTTCAAACTGGCAACTAAAGTCACTATGATCAACTGAAGAATTTTAAGCAGCTGTGGAAGTGAACTGCAAAAGCCAAGAATTCCCAGGACAAAACGGGTGGAGGACTTTGGCTCTAAATTCTTTGCCTGTAACAACTACATGGTTTTTTTTTACAATAAAAATTTTAATAAACTTTTTATGACAAAAACTGCATATTCTTTATAGAAAACCTGAAGAATATATAAAGAGGAAAAAAACTATGTTCAGAAGACATAAACTCAACATTTTGTCTTATATCTTTCTATTCGTTAGGCAACTATTTGTATTTTTAAATTTTTGCTTTTTATAAAGTCGGCCTTATCTTTTTCATATTGTTTCCTGTCAGAAAACAGTCTGTTTGATGAATGTAGGATCTATACATAGTATTCTCTTTCTCCCTCTCTCTCTCACACACACAGACACAAACACACATACACACAGTGCCTAACATAGCACCTCTAATATTTTATTTACTCAATAAATATGTGCAGAGTAAATGAATTCAGAGGCCCAGTTTCAGATTCCTTTCTAGGCTTTCACAGAAAGATAGTGACAAATTATAATAATTTCTATTTCTTGCCTCCTCAATCAACTTCGAAAGATAATCATTTTTAGGATGATTGTGCAAAAAATACAAAATAGAATTATTAAATAAAATTGAATAGCTCTTTGCTCTTTCAAAATAACTCAACAGCAACATTTAAATTTGAAAAGAATCTGTCTCCTAAGAAAGCTGAGCGCAGAAGAATTGATGCTTTTGAACTATGGTGTTGGAGAATACTCTTGAGAGTCCCTGGGACTGCAAGGAGATCCAGCCAGTCCATCCTGAAGGAGATCTGTCCTGGGTGTTCATTGCAAGAACTGATGTTGAAGCTGAAACTCCAATACTTTGGCCATCTGATGCGAAGAACTAACTCATTTGAGAAGACTCTGATGCTGGGAGAGATTGAGGGCAGGAGGAGAAGCGGATGACAGAGGGTGAGACGGTTGGACGGCATCACCGACTCAATGGACATGAGTTTGGGTAAACTCTGGGAGTTGGTGATGGACAGGGAGGCCTGAAGTGCTGCAGTTCATGAGGTTGCAAAGAGTTGGACACGACTGAGCAACTGAGCTGAACTGAACTGTCTCCTAAGAAATAAGGCTTCTTCTGCTAACTTAGTTTCTTCCAAAAGTATCACTTTTAATGCCTTTCAGCAGCTGTACCAGTCACAGTTGGGTTTGGTTGCATACATCAGTAATGATAAATAATCTGATGGGCTTCCGTCTATGGGGTCACATAGAGTTGGACACGACTGAAGTGACTTAGCAGCCGCAGCAGTTGAAACAAGAAAAAGTAAAGGGACAGACAGTTCAGTGCTGGCCTGGTGCTTCCATGGTCAATCAGAGACTAAGCTCCTTCTTTCCTTTTGCTCTACCACCTTTGTGAGTCACTTCTATCTTTAAAGTTTCCTCACAGTCAAAAATGATTGTTGGAGTAAATTTACACGTATATTCCAGGCAAGTAAAGAGAGCATCTTGCCCAAGTTAGTGCTCTTTAGGGAGCAATCTCAGAAGACATACCCATCAATTTCTGCTGACTTCTCAGTTAAGCCCTAGCCTCAAGAGAAGCTGGGAAATAAATGAAATTGTTACTGAGAATATAATCAGGGTTCTATTCATATGAAACAAAAATGGACAACAGATACCATACAGGCAGCTAGCAGTCTCCCTTCCACAGCATAGCCTTTTATGCCATTTATCGGTTATGTTTGTGGCTACAAATAACAAAATATCTAACAGTAAGTGGCTTAACAGCCTGGTGTGCTGCAGTCCATAGGGTTGCTAAGAGTTGGACACCACTGAATGACTGAACTGAAATGGCTTAAGTAGTAAATTTTCTCTTAAAAACTAAGTCAAGCTGGTTGAGAAGCTCATGGATGTTGTCAAAGCCCAAACACCTTCTGCTACGCCATTCATAATGTATCAATAGTATCTTTCTTTAGGGCTTCCCAGGTGGCAAAGTGGTAAAAGAATTTGCTTGCCAATGCAGGAACACAAGAAACATGGTTAAATCCCTGGGTCAGGAAGATCCCTTGGAGTAGGAAATGGCAACCCACTACAATATTCTTGCCAGAAAATTCTATGGACAGAGGAGCCTGGCGGGCTACAGTCCCGCTGCTGCTGCTAAGTTGTTTCAGTCGTATCTGACTCTATGCGACCCCATAGATGCAGCCCACCAGGCTCCGCCACCCCTGGGGTTCTCCAGGCAAGAACACTGGAGTGGGTTGCCGTTTCCTTCTCCAATGCATGAAAGTGAAAAGTGAAGTGAAGTCTCTCAGTCGTGTCCGACTCTTCGTGACTCTATGGACTGCAGCCTACCAGGCTCCACTGTCCATGGGATTTTCCAGGCAAGAGTACTGGAGTGGGGTGCCATTGCCTTTTCCGAGGCTACAGTCCATGGGGTCACAAAAGAGTCGCAACTGAGTGGACATCTATCTTTATCTTCAAAAGATGGCTGCACCATGACTTCACATTATAGCATCCAAACATTGGAAGGGTAAGTTCTCATTTATGTCTGTTCGGGGTAGAAACCACCTAGATGACTCACGGGGTGTCACATGTCCATGCTTAAACCAATCACTAGCAAGAGTGATGGAATTACATCAAGTGGTTTAAAGTGATTCCCTTCTGGGGCTGAGTATGTGGGAAGATAATTCTACAAGATCGGGGTTCTGCTACTAAGGAAGAAAGGAAGCAGTCAGGCAGTGGGAAATGGCTGTTGGATAGATAAAGGTTTTTCGTCTGCCATCCTTTTTCTGTTTTATGAAACAGTGATTTACAACTGCTTTCCTGAGTAGTGAAAACTTAGGAAATTCCATGATATCTGACTCATTACTTAAATAGCATTTTCTTTCTAAAGGGCAAAAGACAAGCCTGGGATTGGATAATGAATCATTAAGCATTAACACAGAGACAAATATCTGTTTCTATTTGTCGTTGTTCATTTGTTAAGTCATATCTGACTCTTTGTGATCCCATGGACTGCGGCATGCCAGGCTCCTCTGTCCTCCACTGTCTTGTACAAATTCATGTCTTCAAGTCCGTGATGTTATATAACCATCTCATTCTATATCTATAGTTGTAGAAAATAAAATGATTGTATCAGTATTCTTTAAGTGTTAGACATTTAGCCTTACAATGGTGTTGAGGGAAAGGACCAAAAATCCCAATTTTTCTAAAATTCAAATAATCATAAAATAATGTGCATTTCTCCCACGTAGATGAAGATATATTTTCACTGGATGTTCCATTTAAACTGCTAAGGACATGAATAGGTCAGTGTAAAATTACCCTTTATTTTCCCCCAGTCATAACATCTGTGTTCTCTGTTGTAAGCATCACTCCTCTCACCTCAAATTAAGCAACTCAGCCTCCTGTATTGAAGGTTTTAATTTCCTTAGCTTCAAGAAGGACTATTTGACCTGAATTCTCAAAATCTTGAGCTGGTAAGGGTTTCAGACTTAGATTATCCTGGATTGGGGAAAGAGAGGTTTCTGGAGGTTCAGGGAGAGACAAGTGAACCTACCTGGGAGAGTTAAATTCCATCAGACTGAGGAGGGTGGTGGGATGGGATTGCAACTTCAACAAGGCTTGGGATCCCCTCCCACCCAGATCTCTGGGGGTGACTTAGGGCCTGATGGGTGCCCCTGTGGAGACTGAATCTCTAGCACTGTAGTCTGGAGAACTGCCTCTGGCCAATGGATTTCTGTGGCAGCAGTCTTGGATCCCACTCTGAATACTGTTGCTTGGTAGCAGAGCGTGTAGTTAAAGAAGGAAATATGGCAATTATCATAAAATCAGGGCCTTTCTTGTTTTCCCAGAGTCAAATACATTCTTGGATTCTTAAGATCCAATGAAGAGAGGGAGGGAGTATGACTGTGTCAATATAATATTCATTCTTGCTCGCTTGCAAAACTATGCTACTGAAGACAATTGTACTTGGCCTGAAAAAAATACGTTATCTGATCTTTCTCACATGTGTACGGCTGATGAGAATAAAGAGAAGATGAGAAACACTTTTGAAAAATTTCCTTTGTTCTAGGACTTTCCCTTCTCCCTTCCAGGAAATCCAACGAGTGTCTTTTAACCCAGAAGGTTACTAAAGATTGCTGTGCAGAAATTCAGGAAGTTGGGCTTTCCTGGTGGCACAGCGGATGAAAGACTGCCTGCCGATGCAGGGGACATGGGTTCGATCCTTGGTCCAGGAGGATTCCACATGCCAAGGAGCAACTATGCCCATGAGTCTGTGCTCTAGAGCCCTCGAGCCACAACTACAGGACCCATGTGCTGCAATGACTGAAGCTTATGTGTTGCAACTACTGAAGCCTGCGTGGCTAGAGCCTGTGCTCCGCAAGAGAAACCATCACGTTGAGAAGCCCATGCACAGCCACAAGGAGTAGCCTCCTCTCACAACTAGAGAAAAGCCTGCATCCAGCAATGGAGACCCAGTGCAACCAAAAATAAATAAATAAAATAAAAATTTTGTTTTCCAAAACAAGGGAAGAAATTCAGAAAGAGACTTGGTTCCTAGTGACTTCCTGGAGCATCCATACCAGTTCAGGCTGCCTCCATGGGAATTCTACATGACAAGTTAAGTGGTTCAGGTTTCTTATCGGCAGAAGTATTAATCTCCTAATCAATTTAGGTCACTGTCACAACAACCTTGGAAGTATTACTATGACTGATCCCATTTTTTTTAAGATTTTTTTATGTGAGCCATTTTAAAACTCATTATCAAATTTGTTACAATATCGCTTCTGCTTTATGTTTTGATTTTTTTTCGGCCTCGAGGCACATGGGGTCCTAGCTCCCCGATCAAGGATAGATTCCACACCTGCCTTGGAAGGTGAAGTTCCAACCACCGGACCTCCAGGAGATCCCCAATCCCATTTTTTTACATGATGAGGGACTGATAAATCATGGAACCAGAATTCAAACCCAGTTTTGTCTGTCCGTAAACCACATACTTTTAAGTATCATGCTATCTGGTAAATCAAGCTAGGATAGTTAAGGTTAAGAAGCAGTTGGGTTGGGGAGAGACTGTGCAAATACCAGAGCAAGAACCAGGTAGCCAGAAGCTAGAGGGAAGAACCCTTGGAGAGGTATGTGTGTACGTGAATGCAGATACAAGGCCCAGGAAATATCATCAAACTGATGAGTACTGTTCCATTTGCTTTTTAGCCCTGATTGTTACACTCAAAGTATTTCAGAGCTTGAAATCTGAAGCTCAAATAAAAAATATGCCTAACCATTGGTCCACTAATTAAATTAATGTAGGTGCCAATCCTGATAAGTCAGAATCTGAAGAAGAAATTTTGATCTGAATTAACTGGTTTAATTGTCTGCGAAATCCAAATTGACCAAATAATTGCAAGTTAATCCTTTCATTTAATGCTGTGTAGATCCTCCCACTCTGATTGGAAACATGCTGTTTGTATTCTCAGAGCTTTCAGCCTCTATCTAACAGGCTTGATTCCCTTTACCAAGCGTGGAGTACAAATGTCTTCAGGGGACCTTTAGCAATGTCTGGAGACTTTTTTGGTTATCACAACTGGGTGTTGTTACTGGTATCTAGTGGATAAACGCTGGTCTGCTGCTAAACATCCTGCAATGCACAGGACGGCTCTCCCCAACAAAGAATTATCTAAGCCAAAATTTCAGTTGTGTTGCTATTGAGATATCATGCTCTAGTCCAATGGTATTTAGTGAAGGGAAAATTGGGCTCTTTAAACGGTTAATGATAGTCCAATCGGTTACTTCAGGCTCCGGACTAATATTTAAACCTGGCCTCTTGATTCACCAAGTTAAGCAGGTAATTGATGATGCTCTATTTCCCTTTTTCCATTGTGGATGCTGCCAAAAGTGAAGCTGATAGGTTGCTAAAATCCTTCATCCTTTCTGTTTCAAGTCTGTTTACTGGAAGGTCATTAAGTTGCTTTGCTTTTGAAGTCCATTTATTACTTCTAAATCTAGTGCAGTCTATTTAGTCTTTCTTAATGCTGTCTAGTGAAACATTAATGAGAAGCTCACGCATAGTCATAGAATTTGTCTGATTACATCATTAATTTTTAATGAGTTTGCTGCTTACACTTCAGGATAATAGAACAGAAATTGGATAATGTAATTCTTTCCGGGTGGAGTGCCCTAAATTTGACTCTCAATTATTAATCATGTAGGCCGGGGACATTAAAGAGTCTTTTGCCCATTAATTTACCCAAATCTTTGGCTACATAATCTCTATAATATATTCTCTTCCCAGAAATTTCTTTTGATCAATTATTGTGGCTGAAAACATCCAATTTTCTCCAGAATGAAATCCTCAGAAATAAAAATCTGAGAAATTGAACTTCACTGTAAGATTCAAACTTGAGCCTACTACCATTTAGAAACATTATAATCACATCTGTTTCTTAAAAATGAAAGTGAATTGTTATTTTAAATATTAATTTATGGTTTCTCTAGAATCCAGGTAGTATCTTCAATCTATTTCTGTACCTAGAGCATTTAAGTGTATTATACATTTTTAAAAATTCCTTTGAATTTGGGGCACAAATTTTATTAATATTCTACTAATTTTGCATCTATGAGTAATTTAAGTCCCATGGCAGCCATGATTATAAGATTACTTGGCCAATAAAAATTCATTTTACAATTGCAAACATCTCAGCACAGAAAAGGTTGAATTAGTTATTTTAGTCAATAAACCTAGAACTTCTATATCCTAGCCCTTTTCTAAGAGTGGTAGCAATCATTTCTTTCCAATAGAGCAAGAATGATGAAAGTCAGACCATAAAGGGTATGAAGGCTGCTATATATTCCTGACTATATCAGTCCTATCTGCCCCATGCCAAACCCTGCCCCCACCCCCCCACCCTACCCCCTGCCCAAACAAACCAAAAACAGCAAACTAATTCTGTCAGTTCCTGGGAGCTATAAATCAGTTCAGGCTGTGTTCATGTGTTCAGTCTAGAAACATTACAGAAACTACAAAGGAAGCATTCCACTGAATTAATCAACCTCAGATCATCAGCACAGAAGTACAGTGCGGATGACCAGTTCTTCCCAGTCTCTAGTAATCCACCAGCATTTCTCTCAGCCAAAACCAGTTGGCTTGACTGCAAGCTGGAGTAATAAAGCTACAGCAAGTGCTTTGTAGTGCTACTTCACAGCATGGCTTTTATGGAAAAGCAAAAAATCAGAGTCAAACAGGTCATTTCAGTAATGTAGATGAAACTGCTAGAAGGGGCTTGTTAGTCACATCGTTTTGCTGAATTAGTTCAGAAGCAGACTCAGAAGTCAAATGATGATCAAAATACGAATTTATTGCTAATAAAGCTAGACTTGGGTTTCCCAGATGGCGCAAGTGGTAAAAGAACCCACCTGCCAATGCAGTAGAGATAAGAGACACAAGTTCAACCCCGAGCTCAGGAAAATCCCTGGAGGAGGGCATGGCAACTCATTCCAGTATCCTTGTCTAGAGAATCCCATGGACAGAGAAGCCTGGTGGGCTACAGTCCATAGGGTCGCAAAGATTTGGACATGACTGAAGTGACTTAGCACAGCACGAATACAAGGGGAGCTTGGAGATAATTTTCAACAGTGGTTCTCAGCTCTGGCTGCACAGTAGAGTCCCCTGATGAGTTTTTAAATACTGCATATGTGACAGTCCTCCTTTCCAGAAGTTGTCATCTAATTGGTCCAAGGTGTGGCTCAGACATTAGTATTTGAAGAGATCTCCAACCGTGTAAAGGGTCTTCACTAGGTGGATGCAGCCCCCAGCCAGGGGTAGGGTTTGGCTTCCGTGCTCTGCCTTCTACTTCTCAGCAGGGCCTTTTGGATCAGTACAGAACTGTATGAATATTCACAGTTGCTCTGCTTCTAGAGTCCTACTCCACAGACGTGAAAAGAAAGTAAACCCAAAGGTAAGTCTGGAAATAGAAGGAGAACTGGATTGAGTAGAGCCACGAAAATCTGGAGTTACAAGCAGCAACCGCAGAAGTTAGTCTGAGATCTCTCTCTGATAAGCTGTGTGATCTCAGAGACTCAAGCTCTCCGGGTCACTGTGCCCTCCTCTGTTACAAAGCACAGTGGGAGTGAGTTGGGTTTCTGTTTCAGCTCTGGGGAACTCGAGAGTTGATTTTGTTCAATTTAATCCAAATATAGGTGTGGGGTGTGTGTTAGATTAAGGATGTGTTTTCTAGTTCCAGAGGAGGTGTTAAAAGCAGATTTCTCCCTAAATAAGTGACTTTTTACTCCAAGACAGAATTTTCTTTGTGGCTCAGATGGTCAAGAATCTGCCCACAGTGCAGGAAACCCAGTTTGATTCCTGTGTTGGGAAGACCTCCAGAAGGGAATGGCAACCCACTCCAGTATGTTTGCTGGAGAACTCCATGGGTAGAGGAGCCTGGCAGGCTACAGTCCATGGGGTCACAAAGAGTCAGACACAACTGAGCAACTAGCACACACACACACACACACACACACACACACACACACAGATTCAGAGAACAAGGAGAAAGCACTGCTGGTTGTCTTGCTTCCAATCATGCTTCTAAGACCTGGTGGGGAAGAAAGGAGAGGATCCTTGACTAAAAGAGGAGGTTTAAAGGGCAAAGAATCTCCCCACTCTTGGTGAATTTGGGGTCTGCTCAAGGTGAAGAAGGGCATGTGGAGTTGCTCTACTCGGTCAGGACGCACGGGGAAACTGGCCTGTTCTTTGCTCAAGATCAGAATTTCACTGCTTTGTCAGATCGCAGTAAACAGAAAGCTGGTCATTGGACTGATGCTTTACACAGGTGCACAAATTTTAGGATGCAGCAGAATGACTCAGGAAATGTTAAAACCCAGGTTACTGACCTCCCCCACCTCGAGTTCTTGTGTGAAAGGGGGCCTAACAATTTACTGTTTTGCTGGTAAGAATCTCTGCTTAAAATTATCTTAGAAAGAGCCATGAGGCTCTCCCTTTTATATTAATTAATCAGTTGCAACATTTTGGGTCCACTATAATATCCTTTGAAAACTTCTGAGTCCACCTGTATTCTTTGTAGAAAACAAGTCTATTCTTTCGGTTTCATCGGGATAAATGTACAATACTTTTGTTAACCAAAGTCAAATGTTATTCTATTAAGCTATTAAAAAACCCCACAAAACTTGACCTTTTATTTGACAAATTAGTATCATAAATAAAGATCACACTGAGATATGCTTCTAAATATCTCCTTTGACAGTTTTCAAAGTCCTATATGGTGACTATTAGTAAATATGCCCTTTTCTACATTGTAGCCAGGAGACTATTTAACATTTTGCTATTATGAGTAATGCCTCAATGAATATATTTGGGTATAATATTTTTCACAGAATTTTGGATTACAAATATAGCTATTGTCTTACTGAGCAAAATTACACTTCATGTACTTTATTAGCCTGGGTTCTCCAGAGGAACAAAACCAATAGGATGTAAAGGAAATTTATTAAGAGTAATTGGTTCATGCAATTACAGAAACGGAAAAGTCCCAGGATCTGCCAACTGCAAGCTGGGTCCAGGAAAGCCAGTGGTGTTATTCAATCTGGGTCTGAAATCTTGAGAAAGAAACAGGGGAGCTGATGAGTAGAATAAAATGAGAAATTCTAGCTCAAGCAATGAGGCCAAAAAAAGAGACCAGTTCCTCCTTCCTCCAACTTTTGTTCTATTCAGGTCTTCAACTGATTGGACGGACAATGCCCAGCCACACTGGGGAGGGTCATCTGCTTGAATCAGTCTGCTGACTCAAATGCCAGTCCCATCCAGAAACACTCTCATAGATTCACCCAGAAATAATGTTCAAACAGATATCTGCACATTCTCTGATCCAGTGAGGCTGATACATAAAATAAGTTACCACAATGCTTCTGACCATTCTCCACCTCCTTCACCTACCATAGTTATTGAGTACCTACTATAGTTCTGAGCTAGGTGACAGAAATACAGTGATGGACAAAACAATCATAATCCCTAATTTTATGGAGCTTACATTTTTTTTAGAGAGAGACGAAGAGAGAGAGAGGAAGTAATTGCAAGTTACAATACCTACTATAAAGAAACAAATAGGGTGCCGAGATAAAGACTAACAGACATGAATGATCACTGAGGAAGGCCTCTTCAAGGAGTCATTTACGCTAAAACTGAGGACAGGTAGTAGCTAGCCATGCAAGTAGAACATTCTGCACATTGCACGTGCAAAGGCCTTGAGGTGGAAAAGACTTTCAGGTGGAGAAACTGAAGAAAGAACAGGACATCGAGAACCAAGGGAACGGTGGTGAGAGACGCATGCTTCAATAGTAAAAGGCTTTGTAAACCTTTGTGAAAAATTGGGATGTTTATTCTTAATGACATGGATGGTTTTAAGCAGGGGAATTATATAATCAGATTTTGTTTTAAGCAGATCACTTTTGCTGTTGTGTACAGAGTTAGAGGAGGAAGGGCAGAAACGGGGACAAGGTCATTGTGTTCAGGCAAATAATGTGACAAATCAGACAAAAGTGAGGTTGTGGAGATGTTGATTAAAGGACAGGTGATAAGTAAAGGAAATGTACGTGGAGGTCAACTCTGAGATTTCATGACAAATGGGGATGAGAGAGTGAAGGACAGGAAGGAATCAAGGATGACTCCTAGATTTCTCAGAGATGGGGGAGCAGTCATGCAACTCAGAGGCCTACGTAAGATCTGTGAAGTTAGGGAAAGACTGCCTATGAGGCCCATGAAGTGGTGATTGTTGAGTGGTTTTCCATGATGCCCTGCTAAGGAAGTCAGTTGAGGGGGAGACTGTGAGACGGGTACCTCGTTTTCCCTTCCTATCTCAAATGATCTCTGTTGTTTGCAGTTCTTCCTCTCAAACCAGGCTACAGGCTGCAATAGTCTTTCTAGTTACCTCTCAAGACCACAGCCCCTCCTACTTTTCTTGCTACTCCTGTAGCTCTGAGGGATTTTACTGCTAATTATCAAGGGAAAATAGACAGATGTTAAGAACTTTGTAAATACACTACCATGTGTAGTGTATTAAATTGGAGAAGGATATGGCAAAGTATATTAAATAGCTAATATCTATTAGGGAAGCTAAAGGGAAGCTGCTGTATAGCACAGGCAGTTCAGCTCCTTGCTCTGTGATGACCTAGATGAGCGGGATGGGGGTGATGGGAGGGAGGTCCCAGAGGGAAGGGATATATATATACTTACTGCTGTGCAGCAGAAACTAACACAACATTGTGAATCAATTATACTCCAATTTTTAAAAAATTCCAATTCCTGGTTCTTTTCTTGTGTTCCGTCATGGTAAATGTAAGCCCAGTTGAGTTCCATGCTTTGAGATTTTACTTACTTCACCTACTTCTCCATCTCAAGCCCTCTTGTTCTCAAACTTCCTCTCGAACCCAGCTCCAGACCTGATGGGCTATTTCCTCCAGGAACAAAATCACTTCAAGCACCGTGGGTTTGTGAAGCCGTCGTGTTCCCCCCTCCTTAAATAGGTATACTTTACTTAGGGCTTCCGTAACAAGTGACCACAACCTGGGGTGGGGAGGGCTTCACACAAAAGAACCTCGTTCTCTCACGGTTCTAAAGGCTGAACATCTGAAATCAAGGACCACGTTCCTCCCAGAGGGGAGAATCCTTCCTTGCTGCTTCAGCTTCTGATAACCCCAGATGGTCCATGGCTTGTGACAGCATCACTCCAATCTTGCCTCCAGGCATGCTGAATTGAAGCCCAGCCCTATTTCTTTATGTCCTCATTTTAACTGAACTAATTCCATCTACAGTGATTGTCTTTCCAAATAAGATCATATTTTGAGGTACTGGGGGTTGGGGACTAGGACTTCAACATATCTCTCTCAGGAACTCAGTTCAAATCATAACAGCATGCAATCTGAATTTCCTTTAATTCTAGACCATGTTACCTCTGTGGACTGGTCCCTCTGGGGTATCCCTTCCATACCAGCCTGTACTCTCAGAAGCTTCCTGGGGCCCCAGAGATGATGCACCTCTCTAGCTTATCCTGCACTGTAATATAATTAGGGCATGGTGTACTCTTGCCTGGAAAATCCCCTGGATGGAGGAGCCTGGTAGGCTGCAGTCCATGGGGTCGCAAAGGGTCGGACACGACTGAGCACCTTCCCTTCCACTTTTCACTTTCATGCATTGGAGAAGGAAATGGCAACCCACTCCAGTGTTCTTGCCTGGAGAATCCCAGGGATGGGGGAATCTGGTGGGCTGCTGTCTGTGGGGTCGCACAGAGTCGGACACGACTGAAGTGACTTAGCAGCAGTGCTGTGCTCAGGCATTCAGTCGTGTCCAGCTCTTTGCAACTCTAAGTAGCATACCAGGCTCCTCCGTCCATGGAATTCTCCAGGCAAGAATACTGGAGTGGGTTGCCATTTCCTTCTCCAGGATCTTCCTGACCCAGTGATCAAACCTGCGTCTTCTGCATTACAGGCTGATTCTTTATCACTGAGCCACCAGGGAAGCCCTATAATTAGGGTACCTGCTTTTAATTTTTAGTGTGAAATACAAGCATGAGACGGGCTGAATGTAGGGCTTCCCTGAGAGCTCAGTTGGTAAAGAATCCATCTGTAGTTCAAGAGACCCCAGTTAGATTCCTGGGTCAGGAAGATCTGCTGGAGAAGGGATAGGCTACCCACTCCAGTATTCTTGGGCTTCCCTTGTGGCTCAGCTGGTAAAGAATCTGCCTGCAATGTGGGAGACCTGGGTTTGATCCCTGGGTTGGGAAGATCCCCTGGAGAAGGGAAAGGCTACCCACTTTAGCATTCTGGCCTGGAGAATTCCATGGAGTGTGTAGTCCATGGGGTCACAAAAATTGGACATGACTGAGCAACTCTCACTTTCACTTTCAACCTGAATGTTTGGTCAGACTGATCAATGAATTTTTTTCCATGTAGACAAGCCACATGGGAAAACAGTTATCAGACATTTGTTTGCAAAGGATGGAATAAGCTGGAGGTGTATGAGTGAGGAACCTGCCTGTCGATGCAAGAGATGTAAGAGACACTATTTCGATCCCTGGGTTGGGAAGATCTCCTGGAGGAGGGCATGACAACCCATTCCCGTATTCTTGACTGGAGAATCCCATGGACAGAGGCTCTGGCAGGCTACAGTCTATAGGGTCACAAATAGTCAGACATGACTGAAGTGACTTAGCATGCATACATGTGGGAGGCAGGAGTTTTACAATTTGGATATTTGGTGGCATCCATGCAGGATCACAGTAAGAAGAAGGATCCCCATATGTGACTAGTACTTAGATGGGCACTGTTAATCTTGTCTCTGACAAGTGATTTCTAACTCCTTGGCTGACCAAACCTTCCCTTGTCCTCATTTAGATACATTTTCCTGGTTTCCATCTGACTAATGTCCATTCTTACTGTCTTGGGAACCATTTAGTCCTGTTAAGGTACTGAGTAATCTCTGCTCTGATGCATTAGGAATTCATGTATAGTTTAACTCTGAGAAAGCAACTTCATTTCTAAGGTTTTGAGGGACACAATGACAGACACACTAAAAAGATTTTGTTTTTCCTCAGTATCTTGGCTTTAAAAAGAACAGACATTGACATTTGGGGACCAGCTGACTCTTTGTTGTGTAAATTCATTATATGCCTTATGGGGTATTTAGCAGTATCCCTGGCCAGGGGAGAGTGGGGGCAGAATCACCCCCAGTTAGGAATCACTGGTACTTTGTGTATGTCTGTCTATCTATTATTTAGCCATACCGTATTTATACCCATGTCATATTGACATCATGTATCATATAGAAATAGATACCAACAAACTCACATACACACATACATGTATATGTATAAGATTATATATATGTATGGACTGAGGAGCCTGGTCAGAGAAGGTGATGACACCCCACTCCAGTACTGTTGCCTGGAAAATCCCATGGACTAAGGAGCCTGGTAGGCTGCAGTCCATGGGGTCGCTAAGAGTCGGACACGACTGAGCCACTTCATTTTCACTTTTCACTTTCATGCATTGGAGAAGGAAATGGAAACCCACTCCAGTGTTCTTGCCTGGAGAATCCCAGGGACGGGGGAGCCTAGTGGGCTGCCATCTGTGGGGTCGCACAGAGTTGGACACGACAGAAGCAACTTAGCATACATATATATCTAAGACTTTCAGTTCAGCTCAGTCACTCAGTCATGTCTGACTCTTTGCGACCCCATGAATTGCATGCAGCACGCCAGGCCTCCCTGTCCATCACCAACTCCCGGAGTTCACCCAAACTCTTGTCCATCGAGTCAGTGATGCCATCCAGCCTTCTCATCCTCTGTCACCCCTTCTCCTCCTGCCCCCAATCCCTCCCAGCATCAGAGTCCTTTCCAGTGAGTCAACTCTTCACATGAGGTGGCCAAAGTATTGGAGTTTCAGCTTTAGCATCAGTCCTTTCAAAGAACACCAAGGACTGATCTCCTTCAGAATGGACTGGTTGGATCTCCTTGCAGTCCAAGGGACTCTCAAGAGTCTTCTACAACACCACAGTTCAAAAGCATCAATTCTTCGGCACTCAGCTTTCTTCTAAGACTTTATACATTCACAAATTATAATAATACATATATACATGTAGATAGAACTATAGATAAATAGATGATAGCTATAGATAATAGCTAGCTAGCTAGGAGCTCCTGACATCCAAGTGGCCTGGTATGATAAGTCTTGTGCTAAGAGGTGGCCTGGTACTCACTGCTAGGTCTTGATTTCTTTTGTTAAGTGAAAGTGAAGTCGCTCAGTCGTGTCCGGCTCTTTCCGACCCCATGGACACCAGGCTCCTCCATCCAGGGGATTTTCTAGGCAAGAGTACAGGAGTGGGTTGCCATTTCCTTCTCCAGGGAGTCTTCTGGACCTAATGATCGAACCCAGGTCTCCTGCATTGTAGACAGATGCTTTACTGTCTGAGCCACCAGAGAAGTCTGTCTCCTTTTGTTAAGCATTATTTAAAAGACAAAATAAAAAATAGCAGAGAGAGCATATTCTGATGGAAGGAGGGAGACAAGGAAGATGGCGGTCCAGGCAAGGGCTCCCTTCTTAGGACAGTGGACTGTGAACTCTCAGGAATGGTGGGGCTGGGTGGCACCGGGGGAGGGGCTGGCGATAAAAGGAAGACCCTGAGGAAACAAGAGTGAAATCCAACCTTGACTTGCAATTTTGCCCCAGTCAGTTCAGACCGTATCCTCCTACTTCACAGAGAGCAGCCAGTGAAAACTGAGATGACAACAATGTTGTTTCTTTTTTTTTCCTTGTAAAGCTGGGCTCAATTTGAAACAGAATATTAACGGCAAAAGTCTCAGTATCTCATTACCAATTCCCACAGGCATAGCGTCCCCAGAAAAGATAAATATTTGAATAGATGATGATAATATGTATGATAATTTGTAGTCAGCATTCCACATGCATTTTCATCGACTCTTTTATTTTGAACTAGTGCTTCAGAGTGAGATTTGCAGTAATCACATACATATAAAATTTGAATTTTGAACTCAGGATTTGAGGATCATTAAGTCCACACAAGCCTTCGAAATAGAGCAGCCTCCTTATTGATTTACTCAGAACGGGCAAGACAATGTCTAGAGTCTTTCCCTACTCCTTCACCTCACTGAGTAAAAATAGATTGAGGCTTATACCAGTTTCCTCAAAATTTTGCTTGAAGGTGAACTTGAAGTCACCTTAACAGCTATCAAACCTCTTCTTATTGTCAAGCTTGGAAAACTTTCCCCGATTTTCTGTTTGAAAGTCTGTCTTTGGGGGAACTTTAACCTCCTCTGACTTCTAATCAGCTTTTTTTCAATAATAAGAGTTCAGTGGGAAGTGCAAAGTCACAGAGGTTGCCCGGGGCACACAGGTTGCAGAAGTATTGGAACTCTTTCATCTCTTCCTCTGAAGCAGTTTCAGTCTTTAAAGCTTGCTTTGGAGCTAAACCTCCCAAAGAAGGTATTGAAATATACAAGCAGATACAAATTCGCATATCGGCCATTGGTTGATTTAAGCTGATCCATGCATCTACACTTTCAAGGGTTTGTCTTCAACGACAGCTCTTACAGGATGAGTCGTTCTTACATGGACTCTTCATAGACAGCCTTTCAGATCCTTCATTCCTTGTAGTCAATACATTCTGGAGTCAAGCGCTTTCCTACTAGGTGGAGAACTGTTCCTCAAGTGGAAAGAGAGCCTTCCATTCATTTGGATGTGGGGTAAGGCTAACTGGCAGAAGAGTCATTGTCTCAAACATCTTCATTCCAAAAGAAGTTCTTTACTCTGTTTTCACACGGCTAAAAGACCCAGTCAGGTGATTTTTTTTTTTTTTAAAAAGAGGTCTGTCTTAAAAGATAAATTTATTTATTTAATTTAATTTGAGAAATCCTCTGTTTTATTCAACAAATATTTACTTTGTACCTACTGTGTGTCAGGAAATTATGCTTGGAAGTATAAAGTTTAAAGTATAATTTCAGTTTTCATAGAGTTTACATTCTGGAGAGAAAGACAGAGAAAGAGCGAGCAAAGACAAGAGAAGGAGACAGACGTGAGAAGTCAAAGAAGAGTCTTTCAGGCAGAGGGACTATGGAGAGCAAAGATCATGAAGTCAGAAATAAGAGAAGTAGAATTTTAGAGCAGAAGCAGTCAGCATGCCTGATGGAAGTTAGGTGAGAACTGAGAAGTAAGCAGGAGCTTTACTGAGAGAGACCTGGCACATTAAAGGCAAGAGTCTGGATTTTTCTAAGGCAAGGAGGAGCCCCTGGGATTTCAGTCATGTGAGTCACACAGTCCCACTGAAAGGTGACCTGTTCAATAAATTTACCCATTGACAAAAACCTTGCTTTTATAGTCACGTATAATCATTATGATTATTTAGAGCACAATGGGTTTTACCGGCCCAGTTTTGAAGCATCTCAAATTGAATGTAGCTGTTTTAACAGCGTCTGAAGATTCCTGTGTTTTAGTTGCCTGGTTTTCTGTTTAGTCTCCATAGCAGCACTTTTAGGAATGATCAGATAGCCAACCACTCTGGATTATAGAGTGGTTTAGTCTTCTACGAATATTTTTTAATCAAATATCAACTGTAACTGACACCTTAACATTTTACTTAGGAATTTTTATGTTTGCGCTGATTTCTAACTCTTTCAAATGTCATTTTTAAGAGCAGAATTGTCTGTTTTCTTAATATTTTATTTTTTGGCCATGCCTTTATTTTTGCCTTAATTCTCTGACCTCAGACCTCAGCAGTGAATGGACAGAGTCCTAACCACTGGATCGCCAGGGAATTACCTGAGCTTTCCTAACATTTTAGCACTTTTAAGACACTTTATCTTTCCAAGTAACAAATCAATGTTTGTTATTTTCAGCTATTTGTAGCTTGAATTTCTTATGTGATATGATTGCCTCTGTCACTTTCTGGTTCATTTCTTGACTTAGACTTTTAAGGATTTTTAAACTTTTTTTTTTAAATCTTCCTTTATAATTCCATGTTTATGGTTAAGGTAACCCAAGTTTGAAGTAGTAATCCAACAGTACATTATGATGGCCCCTTCCAGACATTCTTTCCACTCAACTAAATCATTTCCCTCTTTTTACACTGAGTCTTTCTGCAAACTGCTACAGAATCAGTGGTTAGTATATCTTCTGGTTTGTTGTAGATGTTGTTCAGGCACTCAGTTGTGTCTGACCCTTTATGACCCCTGGACTGCAGCATGCCAGTCTTCCCTGTCCTTCACCATCTCCCAGAGTTTGCTCAGACTCATGTCCATTGAATCAGTGATGCCATCCAACCATCTCATCCTCTGTTGTCCCCTTCTCCTCCTGCCTTCTATCTTCCCCAGCATCAGGGTCTTTTTCAGTGATTTGGCTTTTCAGATTAGGTGGCCAAAGTATTAGAGCTTCAGCTTCATCATCAGTTTTTCTAATGAATGTTTAGGACTGATTTCCTTTCAGATTGACTGGTTTGGTCTCCTTGCTGTCCAAGGGACTCTCAAGAGTCTTCTCCAATAGCACAGTTTAAAAGCATTAATTCTTCAGCACTCAGCCTTCTTTATGGTCCAACTCTCACATCCATACGTGACTACTGGAAAAATCTCTTGGTGAGAAATAAAGTTTTTAGCATTTAATACATGGCACGTTTGTGTAATCTACTTTTCTTCTGTTTGGGAGACTCTTTAATGTTTGAAAAGTCAAAAATGATATTGAAATAATTTTTAGAAACTTTTTAAATAAATCAATAAATTCAATAAATTTGGAGATTTGTTCATTTGGTAAATTGTCATTGGATGAACTGAATTTCTGTAAACTGACATTAGGCAAATTGATTTTCAGATAATTCACTCAGAAGTGATTCAGTTTCCATTAGAGAATGAAGAACACCAACATAATGTGGAAAATGTATATTGAACTCAAGCCTCTACCTTTTGAGAGAAACAGCCTGCCTAGCAAAATAAATTGGTAGTTTTTAAAGATCATAATCATCAAAGTTGCAGAAAACCTCTTAGCCCACTCTTAGGCAGGCATCTCTTTATATCTGACTTTTATGAAACTTATAAAATGTCATATTTTTTGCTAGACTTTCAGGATAGACTGTTCAAATGCTCACCTTTCATAAATATTCTTTCCTAGGATGAAAACTCAGTTAGTAAGGAGAATAGACAGCTTCAATACAACAGAGACATGCATTTATTAGCGCTTCTCATTAAATGTTTTCCTGGATTTTTTTCTCCAACAAAGTTCCTGGTATACTACCGGATGACTACCCCAAATGCTTTACAATTGTGGGATGTTATGATTCAAAAAGAATGTTAAAATCAATCCCTCTGCCATTTACTCCAAAAGACACTCCCTTGCTTTGGTTTGCATTGTTTTGAAATATGGTCAAATGAAAGACGCCTTCCCTGGCCTTCAGTGTCCTTTGAGTCAGAGTTTATACCTTCCTCTCAGTTGAGTTCCATTTTATGAGAATGGCAAACATTTTTATATGCTTTGCCTTTTTCTTTTGTTTTCTCCCTTTCAAAAATTCAGAAGCTGCTTCTGAATTTTTGCCTACTTCTACTCTGCATCTTGCTCAAACTTTTCTATCTTTTATTTTTCTTATCTTTATTTTACTTTTCCACATGTGGGCAATGTAAATATTAAAATGAGTATGGTTTAAGAAAATGATGAAAAAAATTAAAAAAAAATGATGAACAATTTCATTTCTGCAGAGGAAGCAAGTGTTCTTGAAATCCCAGTGTTCTTCACCCAAGATAAAGAATGAGAAACACCTGAATTTGAGATACATTTGGTTAGAAGACAATCATTTCCTTTAAATGGATGACTTCAAAATTCCCATTATTATTATTACAATATTATTTGGGCAGGCATCACAGGTTTGTTTGTTTTGATGAATGAATACTCTCATTCAACAGTATGCTAAGTAATGGCTTCCCTAAAGCTGTCCATGTCCTAAACCTTGGAATCTAAATTTGCTACCTTACATGGCCAAGGGATTTTACAGATGTGATTAACCTAAGGAGTTTGAGATAAGATTATCTTGGATAATCTGGGTGAGACCAATGTAATTACAAAGGTCCTGTAAAAGGAAAAGTGAAGTCGCTCAGTCGTGTCCGACTGTTTGTGACCCCATGGACTGTAGCCTATCAGGCTCCTCCATCCATGGGATTTTCCAGGCAAGAGTACTGGAATGGACTGCCATTTTCTTCCCCAGGGGATCTTCCTGACCCAGGAATCGAACCCAGGTCTCCCCGCATTGCAGGCAGATGCTTTACCGTCTGAGCCACCACAGAAGCCTGTAAAAGGAAAGCCAGAGTCTGAAAAGATAATAGATGATGAAAGCAGAGGTTAAAGTGATGACATTTCTAGAAGAGGGCCACGAGTCAATGAGAGTGTGTGTGTGTAAGTTGCTTCGGTCCTATTCTTTGAGACACCATGGACTGTAGCTCACCAGGCTCCTCTGTCCATGGGATTTCCAGGAAAGAACACTGGAGTGGGTTGCCAGGCCCTTGTCCAGGGGATCTGTCCAACCCAGGGATCGAACCCACATCTCATTTCTCTTGCACTGACAAGTGGGTTCTTTACCACTAGCACCACCTTGGAATCCTGAGTCAACAAATACTCAGTTTTTAGTAACTGGAAAAGGCCAGGAAGCAGATTCTCCCCTAGAACTTCCAGAAGGCATGCCGCCCCTGCTGACCACTGGTGAAATGACCTAAATTTTCATTCCCCAAGAGTCTGAATCCTCCATCATCCTGCTTTATTTTTTTGCTTCTCTAATTTTCTTATTAGCCTGTACTATTGGCATGAAAGTACTAAGAGGAACTCTAGAGAGCCCTCTGTGTTCCAGACATAGTCTTTTTGCTTCTATTGTGTAGCGGCAACTTAATTTCCCTGGGTGATTGGGATCAGTTACTCTAGTTATTAGAGTCACATCATTATCTGCCCTATTGACTCAGTGGCATAAGAATCCCAAAATGGCCAGATGGCAGTCTCATCTTCCAGTAAACTGCAGTATCACAAAGCATGGCAGAGAAGGGTGGATTTGAAGCTGAGAGACAATAAAAATTGATCACTGGCATGATTATCTGTTTTTCCAGGGGAGAACACTGTGGTTCAGGGAGGTTGATTGGTGTGTCTCATGGCACCTATTAACAAGAAGCAATGTTCCTGATCCTCAAACTTCAGATTCGAATAGTCAGAAAAGACTATTAAAGAATAGCAGAAAAGCTCTTTTAAATGTGGTGGTTCAGCTAGACTGGATCAACCCCCAGACCTGGGTCTGAACTCTAGCATTCACTCACTGTGAGACCTGGGGCAATTCACTTAACTTGTCTAAGCCTCAGTTTCCTCAGCTGTAAAGCTAGAGTGATAGTTCCCAACTCAGAGGATTAGAATGAGAATTGAATGTGTCAACTAACAGCCTATGAAAGCACTGTGTAAACTTGGCAGACTTCACAAAGGTATCATTATTAAGGATTGTACAACTCTCCATTTACTGCTTACCCACTGAAAATTTTGATTAATTCCTTAGCACCTCATAGTTTATGAATAATGGTCTCTGTTAAGGGAGTTGCTGCTATCTTGGGCAGCAAATGGGGTAAATTCTAAAATCAGCAGAGAACACAGAGCAAGTGAGTATAGTCTGGCGAAAGAAACTGACAGAGTTCTTTGTACCAGTAATCTCTGAATCTCAATTATTTTTGTCAAATATTTCTTTCAAGTCATTTTGGGAAATGGCTCACTGCCTTTTCTGTTTTATTAAATCTAAGAACCTCATTAAGTCAAACTATCAGTGATGCATTGTCAGCAGGCAGAAAATGGGGGAAAATCCTCATTCAGTGTTTGATCATGAAACCTTTCTAAGGAACCCAAGACAAACACATTCCCCTCCCACTGCCTATTCATACGAGATTAACTATTGTGTTGGTTCACAATATTCAATCATTATTTCTTACCCATTTAAGAGCTGCTGCACAGAATTAGGAAGTGGAGACCCAGCAGGCTCCAAGGCATCTTTCCACATCCTCAGCACTAGAAATATGGCTTAATTAAATGCAATTAAAACAGTGGCACAACTTAAAGCTTCTCTCTCCCCCAAATAAGGGAAAAGATAGTAGGAGATTTAAAATTTATTTTCTGCTCTCTAACATCCAGTCCTGGCTGCTCCTATTTTTCAGCTGTCCCACATTTCATAGATCATTTTTTATAGTCCTGCCACAAACACCTGTACTTTGCTTTAAAAAAAATTATTTATTTGGCTGTGCTGGGTCTTAGTTGCCGCATGTATTACCCCAGCTTTTTTCTTGCTTGTACTTGGTACTCCTGCATATTTTTAGATACCAAGGAGTGATTTTGTTTAAAAATTTGTTTATTTATATTTACTTTTACTTATTTATTTGGCTGTTCTGGGTCTTGCTGTGGCATGCAGAATCTTTAGTTGCCGCATATGAACTCTGAATTTTGGCCTGAGGAATCTAGTTTCCTGACCAGAGATTGAACTTGGGCCCCCTGCTTTGGGAGCATGAAGTCTGGACCACAAGGAATTCCCTATACTTTGCTACTTGCCTTTACCTCTTACACTGATGGTGCTCACTGATAATAAGCACTTGAACATGTCTGAAGGGAAAAGCATAATTTCAGAAGCTCAGTGCAACTGATGAAAGTGTCCTTTCCCACCTGTTTTTCAGGGAATTGTTACATCACTGAAGTGGAACCACTCTATCATACCATCTGAGAGCTTAACCTGGTGTCCGGTTCACGATAAACATGTATTGAATGTCAGTCTTTGGAGTCGTATCATGGCTAACTTCATCAATGAAAGACTATTATAAGAAGACTCAAAGGGGATCTCAGATGTCATTTAAAATAACTGGTTAATGCTAAAGCATGATTTTTTTTAGAAACAGTCTTCCCCCTCATTATCAAAGTGATAAGTGGTTATTACAGGATTTTTATGGGGTGGGAGGTGGGAGGGGGCTTCGGCATTGGGAGATCATGTACACCTGTGGCTGATTCATGTCAATGTATGGCAAAACCAGTACAGTGTTGTAATGTAGGATAAAGTATTAAAAAATTAAAAAATTAAAAATTAAAAAAGAAGATAAAAATCACCCATAGTCTCAAAATCCAGATGGAACTATTTTTAACATTTTTGTGCATTTTCTTCCTAGTTTCTCTCTCACTTGCCCACCCACCCCCCCATCTCTCTGTCTGATTTGTTCTTGTTCAGTCACTCAGATACCTCTACTCTTTGTGACTCCATGGGTTGCAGCATACCAGGTTTGTCTGTCCTTCACTAACTCGCAGAGCTTGCTCAAACTCATGTCCACTGAGTCGGTGATGCCGTCCAATCATCTCATCCTCTGTCATCCCCTTCTCCCCCTGCCTTCAATCATTTCCCAGCATCAGAGTATTTTTCAATGAGTCCACTCTTCACATCACATGGCCAGGTATTGGAGCTTCAGCTTCAGTCCTTGAAATGAACATTCAGGTATCTCTGATTGGGATCATACAATACTGAATAGCTCAGTATTCAGTTTTCTCATATTATGAGTTTTAAACATCTTGCTATTATATCAGTTCATTCAGTCACTCAGTCATGTCAGACTCTTTGTGACCCCCATGAACCACAGCACGCCAGGCCTCCCTGCCCATCACCAACTCCCGGAGTCTACCCAAACCCATGTCCATCGAGTCAGTGATGCCATCCAGCCATCTCATTCTCTGTCGTCCCCTTCTCCTCCTGCCACCAATTCTTCCCAGCATTAGGGTCTTTTCCAATGAGTCAACTCTTCGCATGAGGTGGCCAAGGTATTGGAGTTTCAGCTTCAACATCAGTCCTTCCAATGAACACCCAGGACTGATCTCCCCCAGGATGGACTGGCTGGATATCCTTGCAGGCCAAGGGACTCTCAAGAGTCTTTTCCAGCACCACGGTTCAAAACCATCAATCCTTTGGTGCTCGGCTTTCTTCAGAGTCCAACTCTCACATCCATACATGCCACTGGTAAAACCATAGCCGGGACTGGATGGACCTTTGTTGGCAAAGTAATGTCTCTGCTTTTGAATATGCTATCTAGGTTGGTCATAACTTTCCTTCCAAGGAGTAAGCATCTTTTAATTTCATGGCTGCAGTCACCATCTGCAGTGATTTTGGAGCCCCCATAAATAAAGTCTGACACTTTTTCCCCATCTATTTCCCATGAAGTGATGGGACCAGATGCCATGATCTTAGTGTTCTGAATGTTGAGCGTTAAGCCAACTTTTTCACTCTCCTCTTTCACTTTCATCAAGAGGCTTTTTAGTTCCTCTTCACTTTCTGCCATAAGGGTGGTGTCATCTGCATATCTGAGGTTATTGATATTTCTCCCGGCAATCATGATTCCAGCCTGTGCTTCTTCCAGTCCAGCGTTTCTCATGATGCACTCTGAATAGAAGTTAAATAAGCAGGGTGACAGTGTACAGCCTTGACATACTCCTTTTCCTATTTGGAACCAGTCTGTTGTTCCATGTCTGGTTCTAACTGTTGCTTCCTGACCTGCATACACGTTTCTCAAGAGACAGGTCAGATGATCTGGTATTCCCATCTCTTTCAGAATTTTCCACAGTTTCTTGTGACCCACACAGTCAAAGGCTTTGGCATAGTCAATAAAGCAGAAATAGATGTTTTTCTGGAACTCTCTTGCTTTTTCCATGATCCAGCGGATGTTGGCAATTTGATGTCTGGTTCCTTTGCCTTTTCTAAAACCAGCTTGAACATCTGGAAGTTCACGGTTCACGTATTGCTGAAGCCTGGCTTGGAGAATTTTGAGCATTACGTTACTAGTGTGTGAAATTAGTGCAATTGTGCAGTTGTTCGAGCATTCTTTGGCATTGTCTTTCTTTGGAATTGGAATGAAAACTGACCATTTCCAGTCCGGTGGCCACTGGGCCACTGGTGAGTTTTCCAAATATGCTGGCATATTGAGTGCAGCACTTTCACAGCATCATCTTTCAGGATTTGAAATAGCTCAATAGGAATTCCATCACCTCCACTAGCTTTGTTCGTAGTGATGCTTTCTAAAGCCCACTTGACTTCACATTCCAGGATGTCTGGCTCTAGGTGAGTGATCACACCATCGTGATTATCTTGGTCATGAAGATCTTCTGTGTATTCTTGCCACCTCTTCTTAATATCTTCTGCTTCTGTCAGGTCCATACCATTTCTGTCCTTTATCGAGCCCATCTTTGCATGAAATGTTCCCTTGGTATCTCTTATTTTCTTGATGAGATCTCTAGTCTTTCCCATTCTGTTGATTTCCTCTATTTCTTTGCAATGATCACTGAGGAAATCTTCTTATAGTATTTGAAAATAAACATTTTAATAAATGCATGATATCTCATAATAGATTTGTATTTATCTATGTTCGATAAGTGTATTGCTGACTGTGGTAAGGGAGCAATATGCTGGTCAACCAGTCTCATCAAGCAGAACACACTGATCATCACACGCAGGGTTTGGGGGAGTATAGATTTCAACTGATTGGCAGTTTTTCAAGGATAAAACTAGACTGACCTCTGCTCAAGAAATGTGGTTAGTCTAGTGAGACTTCTGCTGATTGGCTGGCATTGAAAAGCATATTGGACCAACTTCATTCTTGATTGGCTGACTTTGGGGATGTAAGAGACTGTCTCTTATTGGTTGGTTTGCCAAAGCATGTTCACCAAAGCAAGCTAGTGGATAGAAAAGGTCTAAATCTCAGTTGTGGTGGTACTTGTCACTAGGATTACAGAACAATCTGTAGTTTCCTAAGAATATGAAAAAATTTTTTTCAATTTACCATAATTTATTTAAGCATTCTCTAAAATGGAAGTGAGAGTCGCTCAGTCATGTCCGACTCTTTGTGACCCCGTGGACTATATAGTCCATGGAATTCTCCAGGCCAGAATACTGGAGTAGGTACCCTTTCCCTTTTCCAGGGGATCTTCCCAACCCAGGGATTGAACCCAGGTCTCCCTCATTGCACGTGGTTTCTTTACCAGCTAAGCCACAAGGGAAGCCTGGAGTGAGTAGAATACTGGAGTGAGTAGCCTGTCCCTTCACCACCAGCAGATCTTCCCCACCCAGGAATACAACCAGGGTCTCCTCCATTGCAGGTGGATTCTTTATCAACTGAGCTATCAGAGAAGCTCTGTGGGGTAATTGGATTATTTAAAAATTTCTGACTATTATAATTAATGCTACAGTGACCATCCTCAGCACTCTTTGAGCCTATCTCTGGATATTTTCTTAGGAAAGATTCCTAGAATGATTGTTGATACAATAGAAGAGTTAAAAGAAAAATTTTATAATAGTAATACAGGTTCATTACAGAACATTTAGGAAAAATAGATGCATTAAAAAAGAAAATTAAAACCATCTATAAGCCACCCTCCTACCCACCATATAATCATTGTTTAATGTCTAGTGCTTATCTTTCTAGTCCAATTTCTGTGTCTTTAGATCTACACAAAAAATACAAATAAATTCTGATAGCACTTTTTTCAGTTTGCTTTCTTCACCTAATTAGTTATCTCTTTTGTTGTCATCATACGGCCCCTTTTTATGGGTGAATAATAATGTATGTATCTATATCTGTACCTAATACAGTTTATTTAACTTTTTCTATTGTTGAATCTTCAAATATCCTTTCCTCTTTCTTTCTGTCCAGGCCTGCCTATGCACCTGCTTTCTTTTTTTCTTTCCTTATTTTGTTATAATTATTATTATATTATTTTAAATGCTATTATAAACAATGACATTGCATATACCTGTACCTAAATATTTGCACATATCTATGTTTATTGTTTTAGGACAGAGTCATAAAAATAGAATTTCTGGGTCAATTAGCAGGTTAGACTTTTAAGACTTTTGATAAACAAGGTGCAAAATTAATTTCCAGAAAGATTAAAAATTTTAGGATACCACCAACAGTATAGTATGTATACACGTCTATTTTTCTGTACCTTTGGAGGTACTTTCTCTTTTTGGCTGCACCTCCCGGCTTGTGGGTTCTTAGATCCCTGACCAGGCATCCAACTCGGGCACTGAAAGCCCAGAGTCCTAACCACTGGACCACCAGGGAATTCCCAAAAGCACTCTGTTTTGATATTTTTCCTGCTCTTTGCCAATTAATTGAAATAATTAATATTATACTAATTTGTATTTCAGTGAGAAGGGGTTAAAAGCTTTTTACATTTTTATTAAAATTTTTTTTTTTTCCTACCAACTCTTTTGTTCATAAATTGTGCTCCTTTTCCTGCAAGCAGGGTTGCATTTTCATATACAGTTGTTAGAAATCTTTACATGAAACATATCCACCCTGTTGCATTTCAGGTATCTTATGGTTTCCTTTAAATTTTGTTTTTAGTGTTTAAAAGAATCCCTTTTATGGAAAATTTCATATTTTTCATATTCTGTATTCGATACTAGACAGAATAGTGTAAAGAACTTTTGTGAACTCTCTACTCCATTTGAATGATTATCATGACCCGTTTTATGTTTTCTATACTTTTGTACTATCTTATACTCCTGATTATTTTTAAATGAATCTGAGACATAAAAGAGTTTTGTCTGTAAATATTGCTGTATATGTATATATTTAAAAGCACAACAGTACCACATCAAAAAATACTGTAATACCACATCAAAAAGTGCTACAATAATTCCTTAATGTTTTAAAATATCCAGTCAGTATTCATAGTTTACATGACTATGTATCATGTAAGCACTGGATTGTGAAGTTACACTCACACAATCAAAGGTCTTACTCAGGATCCAGCTGCACAAGTAATAGCAATAATACAGGCAATCAAGAGAATCAGAAAAATATGGAGAGGTCTGGAACATCAGGGGAAGTTTCTTAGGTCCTTCATTCCTAGAATAGACAAATATCTGGCCTAAAGAGAACTAAGTCTCAAAGTTAAGTTTGAAGATTTTCACCCCAGAAAGTGTTTAGGATGTAAAGCTTCCATTTTCCAGTTTACATGACATTGTCCAGGAAGTCAAAACCATAAATCCATAAACGGGAAGCTCTCTGAACTCAGTGCTTCTGAGTTCAAAAGCACTGGAAGAGGAACTCAGTGCTCTTCCAAACTCCCGGGAGCCTGGCAAAAGCAATGGCCAACTCTCAGGAAAGTAGAAATGCCTGGGATGCCCTGACAGATGCTGGAGAAAGACTGCTAGGTAAGAGGAGTAAGCATATTGAAATGGATGTTTAATATGAGGCTGGAAGACCCATCAAAACATTCTGACCCTCGGAGAGCCCAATGACATGCCATTTACTACAGGTTTTTAGGAATGTGCTGGTGAGAGGAGCCAGAATTCCAGCAAGTTCAGTGATGACACTTCTCTGATGGTTGAAAAGATGGCCTCAAAGTTGGGCTTGTTGATATCCATGGAGATGATGGGCCTCAAAATAATTTAGATTAGGTAGTAGTGTTTACCCATCAGAAGCAAGGCCATGATTACTGTAAAGACTAACTCTATAGAAGGGGCAGACAAGGGGCTTGACCCACAAGGAGTTATGGAGATAACCAGTAAAGAATGACATTCTTTGGTACAAAATGGACAAGAAGCCAGCAATGGTGGTTCTTAACATCTATAACCACCAGAGGACAGGAACAGAGGCACAGTATAAGAAAGTGCCTGTCTCACAGCTCCTCATCAGTATTGAATGTTATTTTTTTAAGTATTTGCCACTAATTGCAGTGTATTTTGCTAAGAAGGTGGGCTACAGTTCACGGGGTTGCAAAGAGCCGGACATGACTGAACCAGTGAGTGTGCCTGCATCCACGTACAGGGAGAGAACAAGTGTTCCCCTGCAGCATTCGAGAACTAGCTGCTTGTTTTCCTCTGAGCAGTCCTTGCCCATTCTCCTTTCCCCTTCTGGATAATTCCTGCTCCTCCTTTGGAAGTCATCTTAGATTTCACTTCCTTTCAGCAGCCTCCCCTCCGCCCAAGTCTAGGTGAGACACCCTTCCTGACCCTCCCCCTACAACCTCCTCTGCTTACACTTATATCAGTCAGGATCCCTGCAGGAAACAGACATACACTCAAGAGTCAAGAGAACCCATAAGGGGTGATGAAGCATCTGGGAGCCACTCCCGCCGCAGAACCTAAAGAGGCAAGGAGAGGGAATGGGGCTTCCTTGCGAGAGCTGGGGCTGCAGAGGAGGAGTCACCAACAGAAATCAAAGCCCTGGAAGAATCAAAATCTCTGCTAGAACTGAGGCTTGGCAAGGCGAGGCGCTGGAGAACAATACCCTAGCTTCTCTCTGTCTCCTCCCTGATTCCAGTATCTGCCCAGAGGTATTATACCTAAGCAGAAATCAGAGGGCAAGAAAGCCCGGGTCAGTCTCCTGGGCATCAGGTTTGACTTAAGGTCGTGTGGCAAAGAGATGGAAAGTGGCAACAGCTGCTCTATTGCAGTCCTTTTTCACTTGGTGTATTAATATATTTGCTGATTTATTTCAGCTCTTTGGAGTCAGGTGCTACATCCTCTGTGCTATGTCACATATATATAAATGCTTGATAAATATATATTTAGCAAATTCAATACACATGTTAGGTCATGTAACACACACGATTAATTCTCCTATTAACCCCATTGCTTCAAGTATGAGGAGAAGAATGGAATTATTGATACCATTTCTGCAATAATTAGTGAGAGGCAACTCTGGGCACTGGCATAGCTCAGAGCCCAGACTTTGGAGCCCCACTGCCTAGGCCTGGGTCTGGTTCCACCGCTTCCTAACAGGGTGACTCTGGGCCGGTTGCTTGACCTTCTGTGCCTCAGTTTCCCATTATGAAACAGAAATAATAACAGACCTACTTCATAGGTTTTGAGTGAGGAGTCAATGATTTAATACATGTGAAATGCTTGGAACAATATCAGGCACATAGTAAGCTTCATAAAATTGTAAGGTGCCTATTATTAATGAAATTATAATGTAAAAAATGAAAAATATTGCAATTATTTGTTATTTATGGTTGCAGTTGTGCTCCATCTTGCTGCTTTTTGACTATTGTGCCCATGGATGTTTTGGTCAATATTCGTACAATATGACAATCATGGCAAATGTGCACCCATATAAAAGTATCTACTTCATCTGGTAAATACACCTCAAAAGAACAGAAAACGACTCTGTGGTTTCCATCTGTGGTAGAAAGCTGGCAGCTATAGGAAATGCATGGAATTATGGCCTTCAGGTCAAACAGATTTATGAAGATTCAAATCCCATCTTTCCACTTGATAACTGTATAGTCTTAAGACAATCCTTTACTTCTCTCATCCTTGGAGTCCCCATGTGTAAAAACAGAGAAAACAGCATCTGCTTCATAGGGTTATTCGAAAAGTAAATGAGGAAATGCATATGCTAACACCTAATGCTTTATTCGGACTACTGTGCTGCTGCTGCTGCTGCTAAGTCACTTCAGTTGTGTCCAACTCTGTGCGACCCCACAGACGGCAGCCCATTGGGCTCCCCCGTCCCTGGGATTCTCCAGGCAAGAACACTGGAGTGGGTGGCCATTTCCTTCTCCAGTGCATGAAAGTGAAAATGAAAGTGAAGTCGCTCAGTCGTGTCTGACTCAGCGACCCCATGGACTGCAGCCTACCGGGCTCCTCCATCCAAGGGAGTTTCCAGGCAAGAGTACTGGAGTGGAATGCCAATGCCTTCTCCTTGGACTACTGTAGACATTCAATAAATATTTATTTCTTTTTTAAAGAGAACACTTAAAAGGACACTTTAGAAATAAAAACAAAATTAAAAAGCAGCTAGTAAGTGTTTACTGAGCATTTACTATCACCAACTCTGAAGCATCTGGCTGATGTTGGCAAATCAGGACCACCCCCAGTAATAACTGGCTGACTGTCAGCAATTTACTTAAACTCTTGGTGTTCAGTTTCCTTGTCTGTAAAATGAGACTAATAATGGTAACCATCCTTTGGAGTAGTTTTGAAAATTAAATAACTGAGAACATAATTAATTAAAATGAAATAATTGAGACATTATTCTACACATCTGCTTAGAATAATGTCTCGTACCAGCAAGCACTTACTAAGTGTTGGCCGTTCCTCCTATTATGGTTGTGGTTAATATTTGATCATGGAAGAGACTCTAAGATGCTTTATTCAATGCCACTGCCATCAAGAAGATTGTCATCTTCAATTCAAGAAGTCTCTTTTATGGAACCACATCCATGCCGTCCTTTTATGTTGCTGGGAAGGTTTTCTTCAAAACCCATAAGGATAGATGAAGCCCCAGGATGCTTAATGCAGCATGATAGTAAAACCTGGTGCTTGCACTATACTCTTTGCTGCAGGTTGTATTCAGGTCCCAGCTGAGGGAGAGACTGGTCTTGCTGGGGCTTCCCAGGTGGTGCAAGTGGTAAAGAACCCACCTGCCAATGCAGGAGACATAAGAGACATGGTTCGACCCCTGGGTCAGGATGATCCCCTGAAGGAGGGCATGGCAGTCCACTTCAGTATTCTTGCCTTTAGAATGCTATGGACAGAGGAGCCTGGTGGGCTACGGGAATTGTGAAGAGTCAGACATGACTGAAGCAACTTAGTATGCACGCAAGCTGGTCTTGTTACTACAAGACACAGATACAGAAGGAAAAAAGGCAGGGGAAGGTTTATCCCTGAAGGGACTTGAGGCTACATCAATATAATCAGTAAAGGCAACAAAACTGGCCTAACCGAGTGGCATAAACAGCGTGGGGAATATGAACAAAGCAAATGGTGATTACACCTGAGACAAGCTCACAGCACAGCTGCTTAATTCTACCTTGCTTTGTTGGCACAAAAATTCTTTGTGTCAAAGAGCTGGCACACCAAACACCAACATCATGAATTAATATTGACTAAGTGTCCAAAGTCTGTTGGGTACGGCAGAGCAAGAACAATTCCTAGCATTAAGATAAAAGAGCATAGAGAAACAAGTCATCATCTTTTCATGTTTGTTTCCCCAGGAAAGTAGGCAGGATGGGAAACCATTCATTTAAGGATATTCTTCCAGTGAAATGGAAACCATCATCCAAATGATGATAATTGTAGCTACATTTACTGAGTTCTTGTTATGCATCAGGTACTGTCTTTGTACTTTACAGATGCTGAGTCATTTAATGCGGGTGTTTAATCCTTTTCCCTAATGAATGAAGAGAGAATGGGCTAACATCTAAGGGCTTAATAAGTGTTTGGCACTGTACTATGTTCTTTTATACACATTCTCATCAAATGCTTAAATGGTCATTTTTTTCAGCTGAAGAAAAACAGGTTCAGAGTTATGATCTTTGCTAAGGTCTTAGCACTAATCAGTTGCAGATTAGTGGTTTAAATTAGTTTTTCCTGACCCTCAAAAGCCATAGTCGTCGTCTTCTTTTTTATCACAATAACTATTCTTATGACATTATTGAACAAGTTTCAGAGTTTAAACAGTAAGTGTCTACCATTAACATTTTGTCCAGGGAACATTTCCTTTCTCTTGGGATGGGATCATCCTAACCGAGTGGATGGCACCATCTTTACTCAAGTTCTACTCCCTGGCCCTCCTCATCGTTTCATGAACCTTCTCATCAATCAGTCATTTTCTTAAGCTAATTCAAGTTGAGTTTCTGACACTTGCAATCTCATGTATCCAATTCAATCCCCACTGCAACCTCAAGGATGTAGCAGGACATTAATTCATTTTTGGAAGATCCCATTGTGAGATAGATGTATTACGCTGTACATAATGGAACCAAAATCAAATGGATCTTTGTATGTGAAGGATGGAAAACTGGACTCTTGCTGTCTAATCACACCTTTTCTGAGGGAAGTATGATTTAATCTCTGATATAAGAAAATCTATTGTGTACCATTTTAAACTGGAATGAAATACTGCATTTGTATTCCTTCAGCATAAACCAATCGGATGCTCTATCTTTTTACTCTCAAATAAAGGCATAAGCAAAAGTTGTTTCTTCTAATAGTAAATAATTAGGGCCATAAAGGTATGTGTTGGGGGGGAGAAGTGTTCTAAAATGCATGATATCTTTGAATTCAAGGGATTTATGATGTAGATGAGAAGATACAAAGATATAAAAGAATGAGGATTAAAACTGTTGGTCAGTCAGTCAGTCAGTTCAGTTGCTCAGTCATGTCCGACTCTTTGCAACCCCATGAACCGCAGCACACCAGGCCTCCCTGTCCATCACCAACTCCCAGAGTTCACTCAAACTCATGTCCATAGAGTCAGTGATGCCATCCAGCCATCTCATCCTCTGTCGTCCCCTTTTCCTCCTGCCCCCAGTCCCTCCCAGCATCAGAGTCTTTTCCAGTGAGTCAACTCTTCTCATGAGATGGCCAAAGTACTGGAGTTTCAGCTTTAGCATCAGTCCTTCCAAAGAACACCCAGGACTGATCTCCTTTAGGATGGACTGGTTGGATCTCCTTGCAGTCCAAGGGACTCTCAAGAGTCTTCTCCAACAATTGGTAAAGCCCCACATATCTTATCAGTTAGTTGGTTGTATTCCAGAAGTCCCTTAGAAAATTGATTTGTGCAACTTGGAATATTTCCTCATAGGAAGAATGTGATAGAATGTCCTGCAGTTCTAGGTGTCATCTATAGAAATGATCGAACCCTGTGATACCACAAAATGACCCAAAATCCTTAGCCTCCAAGCCCTTCCCCAGTCTGGCTCCTGCTTTCCTTCCCAAACTCTCAACTCTCCTCCTTACTTTGTTCCCAGTCATGTGTGCCTGACCTTTTTAAGTGACTCCAATGCTCCGCTCTGTTGAAATACTTTCACACTTCCTGGTCCTTCTCCTGGACCACACTTTTCTCCCCCATCCCCGACTTGCACCTTCACTATCCCCTGTGTCTCTGTATCTTTCTGGCTCTGGCTTCAACATGACTTACTCAGGAAGTGTCTCCTGACCTGCAGGCCAGATCTTCCTTCTAAACACTAACACCACTACAGCTCCTCCTGGCATGTCTTCTGTGATCCTTACTTGCTCCTTAGAAGAAGCTACGACACACCTAGACAGCATATTAAAAAGCAGACACATCCCTTTGCCAACAAGGTCCATCTAATCAAAGCTATGGTTTTTCCGGCAGTCATGTTCAGATGTGAGAGTTGGACCATCGGTTCTGAGTGCCAAAAAATTGATGCTTTCGAACTGTGGTCCTGAGGAAGACTCTTGAGAGTCCCTCGGACTGCAAGGTGATCAAACCAGTCAATCCTAAAGAAAATCAACCCTGAATATTCGTTACAAGGACTGGATGGAAGATGAAGCTTCAATACTTTGGCTATTACCGAATGCAGAGAGCTGACTCACTGGAAAAGATCCAGATGCTGGGAAAGAGTAAGGGCAAGAGGAGAAGGGGGTGACAGAGGATGAGATGGTTAGATGGCATCACTCACTCAATGGACATGAATTATTTGAGCAAGCTCCATGAGATGGTGAAGGACAGGGAAGCTTGGTGTGCTGCAGTTCATGGGTCACAAAGAGTCAGATACAGACTTGTGACTGAACAAGCACAACTGTTTTGTAAGAGTTTATTTAATACCTGTCTCCTCTGAGCCTGTGTCCCCATCTGCATGATGGAGTGTGCACCATGTGGGGTTGTAGGAGGATGGAAATAATGCCAGCAAAGCCTATGGCACAGACTAGATTCTTCAACCAGGAGACCTCCTCTTGTCCTGTGACAGGACCTGAAATGCCTCCTCCTACACTTAGAGGTGCCTCCCTGAGGTTCCTGTTGGAGGTTTTCAGGCTCCCGGGAGGTGGTGAGTCGAGGCCGGCCGGCCAAGGCTGCTCAAAGCCTGTGAGCATCTGTTCGGCTCCCTGGTGAGCTGACGTGTGCACACGGCCGCACACGGTGCTGATTCGGGTCAGCAAGCCCGAGCTCTCTGCTCATGTCAGGCCAAACAGGAAAGACCGCATGTGGCCTCATTAAAGCAAAGAGATGACAAGCAAGCAAATTACATGCACACACACACACATGCCCATGCACATGCTCACAAGTATGATTTAATAACTAGGTCTTGACTGTCTTTGAAATAGATTGGCCACCTGAGCTAAGTAAACCTACAAATAAACCAGGTCGTGTTTGGTTTCCCCAGGAGGGAGGGAAAAGAAGAGAGAACTCTGCACGTGTGTGTGTGTGTGTGTGTGTGTGTGTGTGTGTCTAGCAGAGCTCTGAGATGCCCTAGAATGGGCATTCAGGGAGAACCACCAGGCTAGCCATCCTTGAAATGTGTAGCTCTTCCTCATTTTTGAGGCTCGGCAGACAACAAGGACCTACCTGTCAGGCTGAATTAGTGGCTCTGTAAACCCAGCCTCTGTGGCTAAACAGCAGGGACAAAAGTCTCTGAAGTCTCTTACCTCCTGGCAGGCGTCTCTAAAATATTTATTGAGGGAGGCAACGTGGTAAGCCCAGGAGCTTGGAGATCTAGGGCAAAGGCCCAGAACAAAGCCTGCAGGGTAATCTTGGGCAAATCTCTCAACTTCTCTGAATCTCCTCTCTTTACCTGCAAAAGAAAACTTAAAAATCCCTGTGTACCTTACAGGCTGATGGTGAGGAGACGCATACTAAACAGCATCTCAGCTCATGGGCAAATGATAGACAAGCAACAAAGATTCTTTTTGTTTTCCAAAATTCTTTGTGTGTGGGTCAGTTTTACTCTTTATTGAAGATGTTATAATATTGCTTCTGTTTTATGGGTGGGTTTTTTTGGCTTCTTAGTCGGGGAACATGGGGAACATGGAATTTTAGTTCCCCGACCAGGGATTGAACTTGCACCCTCTGCATTTAAAGGGGAGATCTTAACCACTAGACCACCAAGGAAGTCCCAACAGAAGTTTCTTTCCCAAGTGTTGCTCCAGTTTCTTTGCCTTGCCTTGGAAGTCTTTTGGAAAGCTCTCCAGAGGCTGCGACCTTGTAATCAACCTGTATTTATTTGCAGGCATGCTTCTGTAAATCAAGGTTTTAAAAAGGGACTGGGCTACGGAAGTATTTCTGCTCACTGAGAAAATGAGCTTCAGGCCCAGGAAGGAGAGCTGGGAGGCTGAGGAGAGCCTGCAGGAGTGTTTGCCTCACTAAACACCTGCATCAGTTCGGGCACCGTGATTGTCTAAAGTCCCTGAGCCATTCTCCTCCAGATCAGCGATGTCCGGCCTCTCAGCAGTTTGAAATTGTTTCCGGGCATTTCTGTTATTTTGACTCTTGAAAGTTTCTCCCTGTCTCTGGAAGAATGGAATTTCCCTATAATAATGGAGCTGGCCTTGTGCAGAAGCCAAGCCCCTGTTGCAGCTTCGGCAAAGAACGGAAGAAGAGTCTTTTATCTTGTCTCTGAAGCAGAGCCTTTTCTAGTGCTTCCTGAATGCTCGTCTCGCTCTTCACTCAGAATCACCAGAGTGCTTTCTTAAATTACAGATACCTGGTGTGCGTGCGTGCTAAGTCATTTCAGTCATGTCCAACTTTTTGTGACTCTATGGACTATAGCCTGCCAGGCTCCTCGGTCCATGGGATTCTCCAGGCAAGAAAACTGGAGTGGGTTGCCATGCCCTACTCCAGGGGATCTTCCCAACCCAGGGATCAAACCTGTGTCTCTTATGTCTCCTGCATCAGCAGATGGGTTCTTTACCACTAGTGCCACCTGGAAAGCCCCTACAGATACCTGAATCCCAGAGAAAGGACCTGGGATCTGTGTTTTGAACAAACCCTTCAGGTATTCAGTTCCCTAGCTGGGCCCAGGAAAGTGGGCGGGAGCTTTCCCTCCACGTTCAGTGCGTAGAAGGCCCTGGTGACTACTTGTGATCCAGGGCTGCACCTGCAGGGGTCCTGGGAAGACTGACATTTGACCTCCTCCAAGCAAATGCTCTTTAAATACATACTCAACACCTATTTGGGCTCCCGAAGAATTGATGCTTTTGAACTGTGGTGCTGGAGAAGACTCTTGAGAGTTCCTTGTACTCGAGGAGATCCAACCAGTCCATCCTAAAGGAGAGCAGTCCTGTGTGTTCATTGGAAGGACTGATACTGAAGCTGAAACACCAATAATTTGGCCACCTCATGCGAAGAGCTGACTCATTGGAAAAGACCCTGATGCTGGGAGGGATTGGGGGCAGGAGGAGAAGGGGGACGACCAAGGATGAGATGGCTGGATGGCATCACGGACTTGATGGACGTGAGTTTGGGTGAACTCCGGGAGTTGGTGATAGACAGAGAGGCTTGGCGTGCTGCGATTCATGGGGTCGCAAAGGGTCAGACACGACTGAGCGACTGAAATGAACTGAACTGATGGCTCAGCAGTAAATAATCCGCCTGCAATGCGGGAGACACGTGTTCAGTCACTGAGCCAGGAAGATCCCTTGGAGTAGTAAATGGCAACCTGCTCCTGTATTCTTGCTTAGATAACCCCATGGACAGAGGAGCCTGGTGGACTACAGTCCAGATGGGTTGCAAAGAGTCAGACACGACTGAACGACCGAGCACAGTACAGCACCTGTTTAGAGGAGAGACACACATGTTAAGTAGGAAGACTCCTCTGCTCGCTGCAGCAAACCTGCTCTGGCCCCAAATCTGCCAGTGTTACCCAGTTACCATGGGCTCTGTGATTCCACTCACACAAAACATCCAGAGTAAACAAATCCATAGAGCCAGAAAGCAGATCTGTGGTTGTCTAAGGCTGGGAGTAGGGGTGGGGCAGTTGGGATGATGGCTATGGGAAGGAGGGTTTCTTTGAGAGTTCACAAAAATGTTCTAACATTGATTAGGGAGATGAAAGCACAGCTCAGATGAAAGCCACTGAACTGTGCACTTTAAATGAGTAAATTGCATGGTATGTGAACTGCATCTTAAGAAAACTGTTTTCAGTAAACAGACTAAATTTTACTAAGAAAAACAAAATCTTGTAGTGAACCATGCCCACTTTTCCTTGTAAAGTAGCTGAGTAGCCATCTGTTGCTATTGGGGAAGGGGAAAGGTCCCTTTTCAGAGATTCAGTAAATCTTGTGCAGGGCTCAAATACTTGTATTTTAAACAAGTACTTCTGGTGATTCTGATATGGTGAGAATACACACAGGTTTTTGGGAACTGCTATAGAATACTCTGTTCCAGAGATCATTTTTCTTGTATCACTGCCTTTTTTGGGAGGAAAAAAAAATGTGCCCCTGTGTGTGTATGTCTGTCTGTCTGTTAGCATTCCATATGGATTTACTCATACATGCTTTAGTCTGGCTGGTATAACCAGACTAACTCTACATTTTATATATGAGATCAGTTCCTTTCTCTATTCCAGTTTTGGGGCTTACCTAAGCAAAGTCCCAAGGAAAGGAGGTAAAATGGGGATTAAGGGGTTTGCTGGAGAGTTTTTTGAGACTTCTTAAGACAATATCCAACTTTTAAGAGTTCTACAGTAGTCTGATCCTACATTAGGGTCAAGTCACTCCATAATTTTGGGCTGCCCAAGATTGCTTGGCACTGTAGCAACAGTGAGGGCTTTGGCTGCCTGGAGTTCAAATTCTGGTCTCCCTTTAATAACCATTATCTTATCCCTTCCAGCCTGTTTTTTTTTCACTCAGTCTTGTGTCGACTCTTGCTATCCCGTAGATTGTAGCCCGTCAGCCTCCTCTGTCCATGGGACGGGCAAGAATACTGGACTGGATCACCATTTCCTTCTCCAGGGGATCTTCCTGACCCAGGGATCAAACCCTCATCTCTGCATCTCCTGTGTTGTGGATTCTTTACCCCTGAGCCACTGGGGACGCCTTTTATCTCTTTTAGCCTATAGATGTGAATGATTCTGAAGCATATATGATGTAATAATTGATGTACACAAGATGGCACCAAGTGTCTGGTCAGTAAAAAGAAGCAGGTATTACTGTTTTTTCACTCCTTGTTTCATGCATACTATTTCTCCATTTGGATTCTGAGCTCCTTTGAGTACAGTCCTTTGACTCCCACACAGCTCCTCTCATAGAGAAACTTAAGGAAGGACAGATGGTGGAAAACACCCATGCGCCCCCAGCCCAGCCTCCGCTCTCCTAGGCTGATCCTGATCCCAGCGCCTGCAAGGTTACAGCTGGGAACTCCCAGCCACATCGCTCAGTGTGAACTCACCTCAGTCATCCTATGCCATAGTTGATTGAATTCGCTGAGCACTCCCAACCCAAGCTTGGTTAATGTGTCCCTTTCCAGGAAATGTTACTGGGCCCAAGATTCCAGCTGGTGTCCCCAGGCCTCTTAGACTATGTAAATGACCTCTAACAACAGGCAGCTACTTTCTCCTAGAAGCATAATACCAAGGCCTGCAGCGAGGGACAGAGCTTCCCAGGTGGCTCTGCAGTAAAGAATCTGCCTGCCTAGCAGGAGACATAGATTCAGTCTCTGTGTCAGGAAAATCCTCTGGAGAAGGAAACGGTAACTTGCTCCACTATCCTTGCCTGGGAAATCTCATGGACAGAGGAGTCTGGAGGGCTACTTGTCCATAGGGTCACAAAGAGTCGGACCTGACTCAGCGACTAAACAACAGCAACAACATTGGGGCGTGAACATAAAACACGTGTGCTCATGTTTCCCTGTCACTTCATAATGTGAAGGGTATTCATATGGTGTGATTTTAGCTATTCATAAGACTTCCGAAGAAGTTTTTTTAAAGCATGGAAAATATACATACCATAATATTGGGGTAAAAAGGATGAAACAAATTTATGTAGATCTCCCAGATTAAAAATATACATAGAATCATAAAACACTGGAAATACATTAAAGTGTCAATAGCAAAACAGGGATTGTAGATGATTTTTATAACTTTCTGGCTTTTCAAGAAAAATCCATCTACAGGGTAAGAAAAGTCAATGTAAGTTTTCTTCTCTCTTTTCTTTTAAAAACTTAAAGTTCCTTTGACCTCAGTTTTGTCAGAATCCTAGGTATTTTGATCTTGGAGAAAATAATTTGCACTCTGGAAAGGCATTATTGAAAATGGGCTTCCACAGGCAAGGTGATTTTATGCACAACTTTTCAACCGTTGATCCCTTCTGGAGGAGCCCTTCTGTGAGAGGTAAGCAGTTGTACCTCTAAAATCAAATATCAATAGTGATTTTCCAATTTGTTGGAGAAAACATGATAGAATTTTCTAAAATTAAAATTTTCTCCCTAAAATTTTCTCTTGATACCTGCCACCAATGTCCCAATTAGAACCTCTCAGAGTGAACATTAGACTCACTGGGGAGCTTTAAAAATATGCAGATACCACGGCTCCATTTTCCAGAAACCCTGATTTAATCATTTTCTTCTGGAGCCCAGATGGTTACAGTGTTTAAATCTCTTTAAGTGATTCTGATCTTGGAGCAGGACTGAGGACCACTGACCTAGTACATCTAGTTGTATGCAAAATTCTACTTTCATTTATTTTGTTGTCTGAGTTTAATATATACATATTTATTAGGATTCCAGGAGGAGCATCACAATTTTCAAATGCCCTACTAACTGAAGGAACTGGAAACTCCAGCCAGAATTCATTCCCTGGGCTCTGCCATTCCTGGTGGCCAGAGAGACTGTTTGGCGACAACGCCCTCCTGTGGCAACACTTGGTAACTGTTTAGCAGGGCCTGGCCTCACTCTTCCCTCCCATTGTTTCTGTCTCTTTTTTCTCATTGTTTTTTAATCATAGTTCCAAAGTTGGCTCTGAACCTTGCCTGGCAGAGCCTCCCATGGAGTTGGCCTCCCTTTCAGCCACTGACTGGCTGGGTGTCGGGCTGCCCTTTGAAAGCTCCCTTGAATTAGTAACAACGTGTGCCCCTTCCTGACATGTCAGCAGCTGGACTTGGAACCGTAAACCTGGGACAAAGTTTCCAGTCTAATTCTTTGCTATCAGGAGTGACAACAGTTGCTGATAAAAGCTACAGAGTTGCTTATTGACACTGGGAATGCTGAACCGACTCAGACTGTTTGGGTAAATTTACAGGGGTGGAAAATGCCATCAACATAGTCAGCGAAAGAGGGAAAGTGTAAATGTTGAGCAAAACAAACTCTTCAGAATATTCGGTTTAACTCTTTCCCTTGTGTCGGGGCAGAGGTCTGAGGGGGGACAGGGAGAGAGGACAGCTGAGGAGAGGAAGTGTCACCAGGGCAGACCTGGGTCCTGGCGCTGGCAGGTGGGGAAAGACTAACCTCGGTGAAGAGAACTTCACTGCACATCAAAGCCACCTGGGAAACTTGTCCAGAAAGTTCCTACGTAAGCTCCCACCAGTTTGATTCAATCAGCCCAGGAATCTGAGGGGACTGAGAAGCAGAGAAGGACCGTCTGCTCACCTGGTGCCCATTTGGTCCCAGGCACAGTGCTATCTCATCATTCCCTCCTCCAGTCCTTACATCAACCCTCTGAGGTAAATGCTGCTGTTCCCATTTTACAGATGAGGAAGCCGAGGCTCAGGGAGGTAGTGCTGGGTGCCCGAAGCCTCACAGCCAGGCATGGATGGCAATGCCAGGTAGGAAGGAGTTGGCAGGGGAGCTGCTCATAGGAACAAGTCGTGAGAGTAAGTCAAATTCTGCATTACTAGGTGCAAAGCCAAATGTCAGAGCTGGACCCGAGATACGCTGGGGCTTCCGAGGGGGCGCTGGTGGTAAAGAAGCCACATGCCAATGCCGGTGACATAAGATATGTGGGTTCGATCCCTGAGTTGGGAAGATTCTCTGGGGGAGGGCCTGGCAATCCACTCTAGTATCCTTGCCTCGAGAATGCCAAGGACCCAGAGAGGAGCCTGGTAGGCTACAGGCCATGGGGTTGCACGGAGTCGACATGGCTGAGCACACGGAAATATGCCAGACTGCAAGCTCCGTGGGGACCTTCTGCTCTCCTTGAGGACAGCTGTGATCCCAGAGCTTGGACGGTGCCAGATCCATGCCAGGTGGTGAAGGGAAGCTGGGGGTGAGGCAGGGACGCAGGGACGGAGGGAGGGAAGGTAGAAAGAGGAAGAGGAGGCAGGACCCAGAGACCAGCCAGATCAGGGGACTGCGGAAGCCGCGGGAGCGTGATGTGAAGAGCCAAGCACCGCAGCTGTAAGCTGGGGCTGAGCCTTCCCTGCCCTCGCCCTCCCGCAGCCCTTTCTCCTCGAGCTTCTTTCTTCCTTCTGGATCTTCTCAGGTTCCTCCCTTCTCCTTTCTTCCTGTTTCTTTTCCACATGAAAGGAAGGTTTTTATCTTCCTCACAAATCCTCGGCGTGCCCTCCCAGCATGTCACACACTCCTCACAGGGTATCAAGCAGGAACAATCAATTGCTTGAGTAAAGAAAAACATCAAAATCCAATCCTTCTGTAATCAAAACCCACACCAGCCTTCTTCCCCCAGCGCGCACATCCTCGCTGGCCCTGAGCCCCCCGCCCCGGTGCCTTCCCACTGAAGTGAGATCACCCCGGGCTGGGAAGAGCTGCCTGCAATTCCTTGTGGCAACAGCACTTATCAAGCAAGCTTCAGAGACAGGAAAGCTTTCAAATACACGTTAAGATACACAAATGCTGCCCTTTCCAGGGCTCACAGATGTATATGCAACCCATGTGGGTTGGTTAGAATACTTGTGTTCTCATCTGTACAGATTTAAGCAAACCAGTTCTGTTAGAGGAAAATGTATCTACCCAAGAGCCTCTGTGGCCCAGACAGGTCTAGGTCCCCTCCACCCTTTGAGTCTTCCAAGTATTTTTAGAATGTTGTTGTTGTTGAGTCTCTAAGTCGTGTCCGACTCTTTGTGACTGCAGCACGCCAGGCTTCCCTGGTCCTTCACCATCTCCTGGAGCTTGCTCAAACTCAAGTCTATCAAGTTGGTGATGCCATCCAACCATCTCATCCTCTGCTCCCAGCCTCTCCTGCCCTCAGTCTTCCCCAGCATCAGTGTCTTCTCTACTGAGTCGGCTCTTCGCATCAGGTGACCAAAGTATTGGAGCTTCAGCATCAGTCCTTCCAATGAGTGTTTGATCTCCTTGCAGTTCAAGGGACTCTCAAGAGTCTTCTCCAGCACCACAGTTCAAAAACATCAGTTCTTCAGTGCTCAGCCTTCTTTAGAATGAAGAAATGCCAAAATCAGGCTTTAAAAATTCTAGTGGATTGTCAGTGCTTATCATTAGCAAGTTAATATTTCTAACAGAAAATGTATAATGAGTTACCAGCTAATTATCAGGTTTGCATAAAGTAATATAATTCATGGACAGTGTAAAGCTGTGTTTTGAAAAACTTCCTTCAATCCTGTCAGTATATGATTCCTTTGGAAATAACATGAAAGTCTAAAATTGAATACTTCGGTGGGGCCATGTTCGAGCTAACAATGTTGGTGACTGTGGAGGTTTGCCTTCTGTTTACACGGACCCTCTTGTCTATAAGTCCTACTGTTCTTCTCACTCTGTCATCCATTCTGAATCAGATAGTATAAGAGTGTCCTCTGGTCTGTTTCAAGAATGCTGAGGTTGGAAGGGCTTTATAAATAACACACGTTTAGTCCAATAGCCTTTCTTAGGCTATTTGGACTCAAAGCTTCATGTCAAGTCAATGCACTGCTGCAGAATTCTCTCTCTCTATTTTTAATGGCCCTGGTGCTGCTTGAAGAAACTGCTGATTCTAGGATTAGGGCAGAAGACACAGGAGATGAGCCTGGAGCATCTTGCAATGCCAAAAAGTAAGGAAATGTTAAGAAACCACCCAAAAGAAACCCCTATATTGATGGCTGTGTCAGTGGGGCAATTGCGGTGATTTGAGCAGACAAGTCAAGGGAGCAGCCCTGGATTTTAACCCGAAGTAGAAAATAAATATTCATGAGTATATATCCATATAAAGGATTGAATAAATAAGTAAATGGGGGAGAGGACGTAGATTTTCCTTGAAAAACTGCAAACAATTTATGTAGACACTCAACCTTCAACAAGATAGCATGTGACTCCCCAGTTCTTCAGTGCAGACTGTGCATTGCAACTCACCTCCGAAGACAGCAGCGTGGAAAGAGGGCGGGAGTAACTTTATTGTGGGAATGGAGTCAAGAGAAGATAAAAATGTATCATTAAATCAGGCCAAATGTATGGGTGTATTTATTGGAGTCTAGATTTAATGTCAGCTCACCCAGCTGGACATGGCTGTAGCAGTGTTCTTGGTTGATTTAATGATGTGTGTACTCACTGGTGGGGCTCCTCTGGTAACTCAGATGGTACAGAATCTGCCTTCAATGCAGAAGACCCTGGTTCAATCCCTGGGTTAGGAAGACCCCCTGGAGAAGGGAATGGCAACCCACTCCAGTATCCTTGGACTTACCTGGTGGTTCAGCGGTGGCCTATATCCACTGAGTTGAGATGCTGGAATTTCCTAGTGTAATGTAGAAAAGGCATGCAAAAGCTTAGGGAGACAGGAATGTAGATTTATGTGGGCCATGAGTACCCAAGAATATCTCCAGATGGGGTCCAGATGGCCACGTTCTCACTAAGTATGAAGAAATATAAGGAGAGTATCCGCATCATCAGAAATGTCTGTGGGGCTGTCCTCTTGAGGCTGAGGCTCAGACAGAAGATACTGCCATCCAGATGGGTCCTATCAGGACAATAGAAACCATGGAATTCTCTAGGTAATAATACTGGAATGGATAGCCATTCCTTTCTCCAAGGGATCTTCCCAACTCAGAGGTTGAACTGGGGTCACCTGCATTGCAGGTGGACTCTTTCTATCTGAACCACCAGGGAAGCCCTAATAGAAACCATACCATAGAGCTCTCAGCAGAGGGAATTTAGTACGGGACTTCATTACATGAATGTTGGAGGGCTGAGTGAGGAAGAAGGGTGATTCTTCGTGGTGCTCCAGAAGTAATAACCCAGGTTGGGCCCAGGGAAGCCAGGGCTCAGGCCTCTGTGAGAGGGCATTACTACGCTGCTGTTGCTGCCTCTGGGAAGCCTGAAGGAACTGTTTCTGGACGAGCTTAAGTAATACATGCATACTAAGTCGCTTTAGTCTGTCCAACCGTGACCCCATGGACTATAGCCCCCGGGCTCCTATGTCCATGGGACTCTCCAGGCAACAATGGAGTAGGTTGCCATGCCCTCCTCTAGGGCCGACATAATATAGAGGCCAAAGCCAACTGCTGAGAACCCAATTCTGAACAGGTATGTCTAGAACAGCAAGTAAACTCAAAGAAGTTCCTTCTCCCCTCGGGTTTCGCTGTCTCCTTCTTGAACCCTTAATTGACAAAACCTAGTAGAAAGCTGATAGGGCGAACGGCTAGTCCCGAAAGCTGGCTGACTCAGTCAGCCGGAGCCGGGAAGGAGACCGGCCTCTCGGGGCCGGCCCTAAAGCCCCGATCCAATCAGGGGACAACGGGAAACTATAGACACCAATCACCGCTATAGTCTGCAAATGCTACCTTGGTGGGAAAAAGACCTTGACCCGTCTGCTAGCTCTCAAGATAAAACTTTCCCGCACCCCTCCCCCGCCTCGCAGACACCCTTTGTTCCCCTGCTCGCTTGCCCCTGGGAGTTCTGCCCGGGAGCGACCGCCCAATAAAGGCCTTTTACTAACGGTTCCTAGAGGTGGCTTTTTCTTCCCGCGGCGTTTTCTTACATCTGGCGCCCAACGTGGGGCTCGAGGTGAGGGCCTCCGGCTCTTGCCGTTGAGGTCCCCTCGAGCTCCACCGCCGCAGTAGCCCCGGACCCAGGCGACTGACCAACCTCCCGGACGGCAGAATACGGGGTAAGTCCCTTTGGCTTTGGAGCCTGCCCTCCCTGGCGACCACTTCCTAGGGCCCTGTAACGGGTGCACACTTACTGGGCCCTCCCGGTCATCAGTTCGTGAGGGAGACGTCCCTAGCGACTGATAGACCTCCGGCTTCCGCCCCCTCCGGCTTCGGCCCCCTCCCCAGGTCACCAGTTCGTGAGGGAGACGTCCTGATCGACTGTGTGGACCTCCAGCTTTGGCCTCCTCCGGTCCAACAGTCCGTGAGGAAGACGTTCCGAGCGGCTGCCTGGACCCCCGGCTTCCCCAGTGTGTCCAAAGACGTTTGGATACCGGGGTTCGCCTCCACTGTATGTGGTCGCCATGGGATTGACAGCCTCCAAACCCGACCCCCAATATTCTACTCCTTTAAAGTGCCTACTGGCTAATTTGCGGACCCTAAGACTACCCTAAACAGCTTACTTTTTGTGCTCTCAGGCCTGGCCACAATATTCTCTAGATAATGGCTCACACTGGCTGGCCGCAGGGACATTAGACTTTAACGTCCTCTGTGATTTGGACAATTACTGCCGGAGAACGGGAAAATGGTCTGAGGCCCCCTGTGTACAGGCTTTTGGGCGTTGCGCTCCGCCCCTCCACGCCCCCCCCGTGCACCACGTGGCTCCCAGCCAAGTCCTACTCACCATGGCTCCCCCGACTCCACCTTCCCGGCCAAGCCAACTCCTCCCGTCTCTGAGTCCTCTGCTTTCTCTGTTCCTCCAGAAGACCTGGTGGCTCCTCCTCCCTATACCTCTCCCACGGCTCCCTCCCCTTCCACCCCGGCCCCAGCCTCGCCCTCGACCCCCCAACCAGCCGGCAGCTAACCCTATTCTTTCCCCTCCTCCGACCCTGGTTCTCTACCCTCCCCCCCCCCTCCACTCCGGCCCCTCCTACCTCCGTTCCGCCCCCGAGACTCCGCCGCTGGCCCTGGATCCTCTGGCCCTAAACCCTATCTTGTATCCTCCTCTTCCCTCCGTTGGCGGCCCCCCGCCCCTCCGCCTTCTCCGGTTAGCTCCCACACTCGCTCTCACAGCAGTCCGCAAGAACCTCCTTCTTCTACCCCCCCTTCTTCTGTCCCAGCCTCGCTCTTTCCCTTGCGGCAGGTGGCTGGAGCTGAGGGCCTAGCCCAGGTCCATGTCCCCTTTTCTCTCCAGGACCTAGCCCAGATTGAGGCCAAGCTGGGATCTTTCTCTTCCAACCCCACTCACTATATCAAACAGTTCACGGGCCTGACCCGTGCCTATGCTTTAACCTGGCAAGACATCTATGTTATTCTGGGGTCCTCCACCACCCCAGAAGAGAGGCAGGCCATCTGGACGGCAGCCAAAGCTCAGGCCGATCAGAGGCACATTGCCAATCCCTCTCCCGAGCGCCCCCTGGGGGCTCAGGCGGTCCCTGACGTTGACCCTGATTAAAACTACCAGGAGGGGGGGTGGTGGCCAGCAGCGAGTAGGCTATATGATAGAGTGCCTTCTTGATGGGATGGAGGTGTCCTCTCACAAAGTTGTAAATTTCCTTAAATTGGATGAGGTGACTCAGGGGCCTGATGAAAATCCAGCCATGTTCCTCAATCGGCTTACTGAGGCCCTCATTCAATACACCAGGCTGTCCCCTGAGTCCCCCGTAGGGGGCAGCCACCTTGACCAGTCGTTTTATCTCTCAGTCTGCCCCTGATATCCGGAAAAGCTGGCCAAGGCTGAGGATGGCCCTCAAACCCCCATCCGGGATCTGGTGAAAACGGCATTTAAAGTCTACAACGCCCGTGAAGAGACTGCTGAAGCCAGCCGAAAGGCAAGGCTTAAACAGAAGGCCGAGTTTCAGACTAACCTCCTCAACCAGCAGGCAAACCTCTTTAATCAGCAAACCCAAGCCTTGGTGGCGGCCCTGTGGCCGGCTGTGGGTTCGGGGTCCCAAAGCCCCCCAGGGGCTTGCTTCAAGTGCGGCCAAGAAGGACACTGGGCTAAGGCCTGCCCCAACCCGCGCCCTCCATCCAAGCCATGTCTGCTGTGTAAACAACGGGGACATTGGGCCAGCGATTGCCCCCCAGGCCTCGCGGGCCTCGACCCCTAGGGGCCGGGAACCAGAGCGCCCCAGGAGGCTTCCGGCCCTACTCCGGCTTTAGAGCTACTGAGCTTCGACGAAGACTGATGCCACCCAGACTCGGGGACCCCGATCACCCAAGCCGAGCCCAGGGTAACGCTCCAGGTAGCGGGTAAGTCTATCAACTTCCTGGTTGATACGAGGGCTACCTATTCGGTCCTTCCTTCCTTTGGGGGCATGTTACTTCCTTCCCAGATCTCGGTTATGGGAATTGACGGCCGACCTTCATGTCCTCTCCAGACACAACCTCTGTCTTGTCAGTTAGATTCATCCATGTTCACGAACTCCTTTTTAGTCATTCCCTCCTGCCCTAGCCCACTCTTGGGGAGGGACATACTCGCTAAGCTAAAGGCAACACTCCACCTGACTCCCGGATTGGCCCCCACGTCAGGGGCCTTCCTGATGCTACTCGCAGACCCCTTGGCTCCTCCTGTTAGCCCTGAGGTCTGGGACACCCGAGGTTCCGGTGGTGGCTCGGCACCACCCTCCAGTTCTCATTCGGCTAAGAGATCCCACCTCTTTTCCAGCTCGACCCCAATTTCCCTTGTCGATCCATAGCCTTAAGGAATTAAAGCCCATCATCGACTGCCTCATGGGACAGGGTCTCCTGATCCCCACGACCTCCCCTTGTAACACGCCCATCCTTCCTGTCCGGAAGGCCTCTGGTGACTACTGGCTGGTGCAGGATCTCCGCCTGATTAACGCGGCGGTGGTTCCTGCACACCCGCTGGTCCCTAACCCTTACACCCTTCTTTCCTCAATTCCTCCTCAAACTTCTCATTTCACTGTCATTGATCTCAAAGATGCCTTCTTTACTATTCCACTTCATTCCAATTGCCAGTTTCTCTTCGCTTTCACCTGGACAGATCCTGACACCCAATTGACCACTCAGCTCACCTGGACGGTCCTCCCTCAGGGTTGGAGACTGGCCAAGCTTGCAGGGGTGAGTGGAGGACCTCAGGGGTACGGAGGAAGCCCAGGGGCCGTGGCCACAGAGGGTGGCCTTCAGGGACAGTAAGCGCGGGCGTGGTGGAGGGCAGCCAGCGCTGGTGTGGCAGGGAGGTGGTGGAGGGAACAGGTGACAGAAGGGGGTCCATGGGGCCCCGGGAGGCAGGGATGAGGGTGCATGGATTGGATGTGGGGGTTCGAGGATGTGTTGACAGGGACAGAGGTGGGAGCAGGCCAAGGGCTGGGTGTGTGCAGGCAGTCACGCCCTCATAGTGGCCCATGAGTGCCCCTCGACTCACCCAGAGCTGGCCAGTCCTCAGCCCACCCTGAGGCCCCAGCGTCCATGGGGCCCTGGGCAGCAAGCAGCCAGAGCAGGAGGGACTGTGTTTCCTTGTTGTTGGTGATGCATGCAAACCAAGTGGGTGTGTGGCAACAACGTCTGGCCCTGGCTTCTGGTCGGATGGGTGGGCAGATGCACTTTGGGATTCGTTTTTGCCCCTGGACGGATACACACGGGAAAGATGCCTACACCGGCAAATTTACCTCTGGTCAAAGCCAGATGGGCCAGATCACTATTCCACTGGTATGATTACCTAGCAGCTGTGTTTGTACCCTCTATGGGAAATCTAGATGTCATGACCCGGGTCGACTACAAAACAGAATGGCCCTCGACATTCTCACAGCTGCCCAGGAGGGACCTGCGCTATTATCAAGACAGAGTGCTGTGTATATATCCCAGATCTCTCCCAAAATGTCTCTAACGCTTTGACTGAGGTAAGAGACAGTATCTCCCGGTTGGGTGACAGCTCCCCCTCTCTTCTAGATGAGATTACCTCCTGGTTCAAGTTCAGTTGGTGGAAGCCCATTTTCATATTTGTCCTTGTAGTGCTAACCCTTCTTCTTTTTGAGCCTTATATCCTCAGCTACTTGTCAAACGTGACCCTAAACATGTGCCAGCTGGGACGAAGGCCCAACGCGGTTCAGCTGATGGTGCTGCGACAACAGTGCTCAGGGTCCACTCCAAGAGATCTCCACCAAATCTAAAAGCCAGCCCAAAACATCCCGACCACCCTTTCCCTTCGTCGCCCTTGTTCAGCAGGAAGTAGCCAGAGAGATTCGGCGTCCCTCTTCCTTTATCAAAGAGGTCGGGATGATAGGGCGAACGGCTAGTCCCGAAAGCTGGCTGACTCAGTCAGCCGGAGCCGGGAAGGAGACCGGCCTCTCGGGGCCGGCCCTAAAGCCCCGATCCAATCAGGGGACAACGGGAAACCATAGACACCAATCACCGCTGTAGTCTGCAAAGGCTACCTTGGTGGGAAAAAGACCTTGACCCGTCTGCTAGCTCTCAAGATAAAACTTTCCTGCACCCCTCCCCCGCCTCGCAGACTCCCTTTGTTCCCCTGCTCGCTTGCCCCTGGGAGTTCTGCCCGGGAGCGACCGCCCAATAAAGGCCTTTTTACTAACGGTTCCTAGAGGTGGCTTTTTCTTCCCCTGGCGTTTTCTTACAAAAGCCAGCTAGTAAAGGAAAAATATAATTTGTGGAATCCCAGCTTAGGACCCTAAAGAATAGAGAAGAGTGGATTTGAAAATGAAGGAGCAAGTCTTCGTCATCTGCACAGAACTCGCCTCATCCCCTCTTCTTTAAAAAGCAAATCTCTCAAAGACACGCACTTTCCTGGACTCTCCTCCTTTTGCCAAAACCAGATAAAAGTGAAAGCAAAAGTGAAGTCGCTCAGTCGTGTCCAACTCTTTGCTACCCCTTGGACTGTAGCCTGCCAGGCTCCTCCGTCCGTGGAATTTTCCAGGCAAGAGTACTGGAGTGGGTTGCCATTTCCTTCCTCAGGGAAAGTTAGGGTATCAGTAAATACTGGCTGAGCATCACCACTGACGTTACTATAATCCTGTGACACAGCACAATCCATTTTAGACCTCAGATCCTCATATTTACAAACACAGAGCTCAGTTATAGTGTTTTATGTATTTAGCTAGATTCTTTCCACTCTAAGCAGGATCATTTTGAAAAGTCACATCAGGAGAGCAGAGCTCTCCCTTTGATATAAAGAGTATAGACTCTTGATGTCAGTGGTCTTGATGAACAGAAATGCTGAAGGCAGCTTAACTACTTCTGTAAAATACCTTTTTATTAAAAAAAATAAATCATTGTAAGAGACAGGGCTCAGCTCAGCTTCCATGGTGATGTGGGGATTTCTGAAGAGTTCGCAGATTTAAAAAAAATGTAATGCAGGGTATGAGAAATTTGCAAGATCTTTCTAAAAATAACCTCAGAAACAGCAGAAAACTCAGCATTTATATCTATTCAATGCCTGGCGTGATACATCCATGAGGTCGCAGAGAGTCGAACACGACTGACCAACTGGACTGAACTGAATGTCTTTCTTATAGGCTGATAGTGAGGATTTCAGTTTTAAGGCCTTATGGCACAGTTGAGTGACTGGTCACACAACTCCCTGGAGGAAGGGTCAGAATACAATAGTCTTGTATCAGAAAGTATAGAAATGGCACACTGTATCATGAGGACGAAGAAATTTTCATAATGGCCTTAAAACGGTGTTGATACTGAAATGCTCAGCCAAGAATTATCTATGTCAAACTAATTACCATTCCCTGGTCTTTTTCTTCCTACTGAAGTAAAAATGATAATAAATGAGCAAAACACTACTTGGCAAGATATATATCAGCTTTTTTTAATTCTCAGAACTCAATGAATATCAATTATATTAGAAACGGTGCATGAAAAGACTCCAACTGCTAAGAATGGTGCAAATTTTATTTCAATGTCAAATTCCAAAGAAAAACACCCAGAATTTGCTATGCACATTCACATTTACAGCTTTTATTATTTTGGGGATGTGGTTTGGAACCCAAATTCCAATGAGTCGTGTACTCTTGCCGACAGTATTTTAAGGGAAAGTCTTCCTTGAAACTGCATCACATTGGATCCTTTTAAGGAAAATGCAAGTCTTTGTAAAATAGAACCTGTTTATTGTCAAGTTGTCCAAGGTACATGGACTATTGGAGTAATGTTTATATGCTAAAAGGAGATGTTTTCTTCTCAACTTCCATTTCTGTTGGAACCCACCACCTATTCGACTCAAGAAGAAGATGTTCTATTGGCTAATCATCTCTAAAATGGAATTGATGTAATGATTGCAGGACACTCTAATAATTGAAAGTGAAAATGAAATCGCTCAGTCGTGCCCGACTCTTTGCAACCCCATGGACAGTAGCCTGCACCAAGCTCCTCCATCCATGGGATTTTCAAGGCAAGAGTACTGGAGTGGGTTGCCATTTCCTTCTCCAGGGAATCTTCCCAACCCAAGGATCGAACCCAAGTCTCTTGCACTGTAGACAGACGCTTTACCGTCTGAGCTACCAGTAGCCAACAAAGATCACAAACCAATGAAATGCTCTGCGACTTGCTACACTGTTATAAGAGCAACAGGATAAAGAGATTTAAGAAGGAACGTGTGTTTTAAACACAGAAGAATAATGTTTGAGGAATGACTAGTTTGTTTCCCTCTAGAAACCTCCTATACATGGGTCTCTTGGGAAGTCTAATCAATTAAAACCCTACATGCTAGTCTATTTGTGAGTGGAATGAAGCATGCATTTCTCATGTTATTACATAAATGAATCTCATCTTCAGGGCTTTAAAATACACCATTATCCAGACTATAGCAAATGTGCATGCCACCTCATCTTTCTGCGTTATGATGAAATTGATTTTATGATTCTCATAAATTACGGGCCCGAGGCAGTAACAGACGTGAAGATGGGTTTGCTTCGTCTCCTCTGATTTCGCAGGCTGCGTGTGTCACTTGTTCTTTTTCCTTTTTATTTTTCCTGAGCTGCAGGTAGCTCTTCAAGTTTGCAGTTCTTGTTATAGTTCTCAACCGAAAAATGTACTTTGAAAAAGATTCATCTGTTAGACCCAAGATGTATTCTTGGCTTATTTAGATCCTCTGACCTGAATATTGGGTTTCCCTGGTGGCTCAACGGTAAAGAATCCACCTGTCAATGCAGGAGATGCAAGAGACACGAGTTTGATCCCTGCTTCGGGAAGATCCCCTGGAGAACGAAATGGCAACCCACTCCCATATTCTTGCCTGGAAAATCCCTTGGATAGAGGAGCCTAGCAGGCTACAGTCCGTGGGGTCGGCAAGAGTCGGACATGACTGAGTATACATGTGCACCTTAAGACTGGGAATGGGAAGGGAGATACGAGTCAGGTCTCCTCACCTTGTCCTGGCAGGGGTGATCCCTTACCTGTCCACCTGCCTGCTAGACTGACCCTGGCCTTCAATGTCAGGAACAGATGGAGTTATGAGAACCTAGTGAAGGTTTACAGATTCCATCTCCACACATATCCAGCACGAGGTTTCTGAATTCTCCTGTTCTGTCTACATCAGCCCACTTAGTTCTCTCTTAATTGGATATGCTTTGACCTGTGTCCCAGCCCAGCAGAGACTAAAGGATATGTGGCCAAGGGAGCACTGAATTCAAGCCAGGAGAAAGGTTTCATTCTACAAATTTATTCAACCAAATCTCACCCCTAATGTTCAGATTATCTTTTAGCCTTAAATCTTTTGGTTTTAGTATTTCAGTTGACTTTTGGCCTTCACTCTATATAAACAATAGTTCTATAAAGAGGTAAGTCAGATCAGAACTGCTAATTACTGTTCAACAATTGAGAAAATATGTGCCACCCTGGTACAATTGCAGCTTTTCTCATAACTCAGTTGGTTAAAAATCCACCTGCAATGCAGGAGATCCCGGTTCAATTCCTAGGTCCAGAGGATCCCCTGGAGAAGGAAATGGCAACCCATTCCAGTATTCTTGCCTGGAAAGTCCCATGGACAGAGGAGCCGGGCGTGCTACAGTCCATGGGGCTGAAAGAGTCAGACACAATTAATGACTAAAGCACAAGGAACAATCACTTGGGCTGGTGCCTTACACCAATCTCAGAATGAAGAAGGTGAAGGGAAACAGCCATGGTAAATCTGACAGGATACACAAGAGCTGACTCTTCATTGCTGAGTGGACTTTATAACTTCTCAGAATATCTGGCCTGTCTGCACTTACAAGTATGAATGTGATTCAGTCAACACTTGAGGTTGGGGTTTTTCCTTTTGCTGATCTGCAACACCACGTGCTCTCACAATGCTCGGGTGCTGTTTTTCTATCAGTGATCTGGTGTGTTCTTTATTTTTGTAAAAACACTGAAACAGGACTGTGATTTTTGAGGGCAGAAAAGCTTCTTCATATTTGTTTTCTTACCATCTTAAAACTTGGTTCACAGGAAGCTCCCAGTATTTGTTGAATAAACCAAATTATCGTTTTGGTTTGAAATTACATGTAGGTATCCTATTTCTGATACATTTTTAGAAATGCTATTATAACACAAATAAAAACTCCTAATGGTTATGACCAACCTAGATAGCATATTCAAAAGCAGAGACATTACTTTGCTGACTAAAGTCCGTCTAGTCAAGGCTATGGTTTTTCCAGTGGTCATGTATGGATGTGAGAGTTGGACTGTGAAGAAGGCTGAGCGCTGAAGAACTGATGCTTTTGAACTGTGGTGTTGGAGAAGACTCTTGAGAGTCCCGTGGACTGCAACGAGATCCAACCAGTCCATTCTGAAGGAGATAAGCCCTGGGATTTCTTTGGAAGGAATGATGCTGAAGCTGAAACTCCAGTACTTTGGCCACCTCATGTGAAGAGCTGACTCACTGGAAAAGACTCTGATGCTCGGAAGGATTGGGGGCAGGAGGAGAAGGGGACAACCGAGGATGAGATGGATGGCTGGGTGGCATCACGGACTTGACGCACGTGAGTCTGAGTGAACTCCGGCAGTTGGTGATGGACAGGGAGGCCTGGTGTGCTACGATTCATGGGGTTGCTGAGTCGGACACGACTGAGCGACTGAACTGAACTGAACTGAATGCACACAACAGTCAAATTGGAAGAGTATATGAAACAGGCTTAATCTAAGGTGGGTAGTGGGGTCTAGTTCCAGTGAATTTAAAAAGCAGTCTCCTATGAGGTGAAGTGTACAGGGAACAACTTTCCTAATTGGCTTTAGACCAGCCCAAACCTATTCTATTTCTTTCATGGAAACTTCAGCATCAAACTGTCAGGCAGTGTTTTGCATTTTTGTTTTTTTGGTTTTTTTTTAGATGAAGAAATAACAGCTTTTACTGGAAAGATTTTACTCTAACAAAAATTTCAACCCTAACAATTTTCTTTCTTTAAATTCCCTTGAGATAACTAGTATTCTAGATGGAACACTGCAAAATTCAGAACCAGGATTTTGAACTGGGAATCTGCTGATGCATTCCTAAAATGCAGGTGTCTTTTGAAGAAGCTCATAATCAGGAGGTAACTTCGATTCTGCAATGCCTAAATCTTACCTCCCTGCACCCTTAAACCTGTTACCTTATTTCCTTATAAAACCATTTTGAGAAACACTAGCTGAAAAGAACCACAGGTAGGTGGGATTAATAACTGGATTTTTTTCCTCATTGGGCCACATGTTACAAGTTTCTTTCAGTTTCCAATTAAGGGACTTGGCAAATACTTAAGTGAATGGAATAAGTAAGTGAATGGAAGAGTCAAATTGTTTTAAATGTCAGTTAAAGAGAAGAGTTTTTATATGTTATAAATCTATTAAGAAATAATGCTTACAATGAATTACATTTCTTAACTTGCATAAACAATCCTTTCTTTAGGGAAGTGATTATGAAAGAGGTGGGGTGGAAACTATAAAGCTCACCCAAGGGATTTTTTTAAGCTATACATTCTACCTCCACAAATATTCTGATATATTCCTTTTTGTTCTCTCTCTGGAATCAATGCCATAGTGAACCACTGACTGTTACAAGTTGTATCCTTTTGTATTTTATGAATTATTGTTTTATATTTATCAGTGAATGAAATGTTTCCAATTAGAATTCTACAAAAATATAAGACAATATTTTGTTTAAATTATATTATTTATTTTTAATTTTCCCTCTTAGTCCTGCATGCACTGTTAGCACAAAAATTTGATTACAACCTCCACTGAAGAGATAGTAGGTACACAATCACCATCTGAAGAGTTTCTTCAGAGATGACCGACCTAGAATTCCAGGCCATCATAACACTGTCAGTAACCTATACAATGTTCAATAGAAAAATTTACCAAATATCCTTTGTTTAATGTAAACAAGGCAGGAGGCAAAACAGGTATTATAGTAACACTATTTTACAGGGCCCAGAAATATGATTACCTACCATGTTTTAACACATCAAGTGTCACAATGACATGCATATTTTGATTAATTGTACAATCCAAAATATAATTACCATATAAACTGTGGTTTTAGCAATTCACTGTAACTTCTGTCAATACGTATAAACTTCATAATTAAATGGTAATTGTATATTAATGCAATAATTTATGGAAATATGTTACCATGAATTATGAAGTAATTCCATAATTTGTGCCCCGTAAAATTAAGTGTAATAATCTTTACACTAGCAACAGTGTAAGCAAGCTAAGGATTTTGGTCCTCATAGATATATACACAGATATATATACAGATATACACATACAATAATGTACAATTAAACCAAAAAGCTATGAATTCACTCACAGCTTATATATTGCACAGACAGATACATTATGAGAACATTACAGAGTTAGAATATGAGTACTACAATGATAATTGGCTGGCTAAGGACAAATCTTGAGTTCTATCAGGTAAAGAATGTGGCTCATTACTAAAACAAAACAAAACAAAACAAAAGCCAAAGACTATACTATTAAGAGAGAAAGTTTAAAGAAGAATGTTATACCCATACATCAATGTGAAGCAAGACTAAAATTCAGTTTGGAACTTGTTATGGCAAGCGATCCCTAGGGGCGGTACTGTCCACCCAACACAATGTGCAACAGTCACTGTTTTGCACATGCTGAGGAGGAGAAACAGTCAACTTCTGAAAGTATGAATATGGCTAGTCATGTAGGACAATGTTTCATTAACAAATCAAACTCACTCTGAGAACTTGTGCTGGCTCTAGGTCTGAACTAAATAAGAAAAAGTAAAGAAAGACAGAAACCAACTTAAAAGATAAGCAAACTATACCTTAAGCTTTAGCTGATTACAAATCAAAGTCATTATAATAATTTAGGAAAATAATTATCTTTTAAGAAGCAGCATACACACACACACAAGTAGGAGTTAAAGCTTTTTGAGCTTGGTTTCATGGATTAGCCGAAAGGTCCCATTGTGAAATCAAGGATAAAATAGTATTTGGCTTTCGAGGTAACATTGCCATTACACTTATTGAACTCTATGCAAACATTAAGAAATATCTAATACTTCTTAATGTTCTATTTTAAATACACCTACATCAAAGTAGACTACAACTACATCTAAAAATAAAGATGTTGCAGTGTTCCTTGCATCAATAAATACAGCAAAAAGAATATGCCTTCTCACGGTTAAAAGTCATTTAAAAAAAAACATGCACAAAGTAACTATCTCCCACTTATTTCTTCATTGTTTCACTTAATAAATCTCCTAGAGTGAGCTAACAAAGATTTGCATTGAATTTAGAAATCTAGCTTTTTGTCGTTTTTAACAGTGGTAAGCATTCTAGAGCCAAGAATAGTCATAATTTTTTGGGACATTTTGTTCTTAATAAATAGCAAAAACTAACTACAAAATAAATCAGAAAAACAACTACGACAAAATTAGCAGCAGGTGTAAAATATGCTTCTACACACATGCTGTAGGATGCGGAGACGCAAATAGGCTAAGCAAGTTCTCTCAAGGGGCAGTTCGGTCCCTTTCCAGGCTGGAAGGCTCGCTAGACTGCTGCTCCTGCAAACGTCAGTAAATGGGAAGGCAAGGAGCAAAGTGCTGCTGCTTAACACATCAACCGAAAAAAAACAAGACAAAGACCCAAGAAAGCGCAAAAAGCATATTTGAGTGATAAGCAGCACTTAAAGGAAGCATAGAAAGTGGATCAGCAAACCCCACTGTGTAAACCAAGGACAAGCGTGCTGCGCACAGCCAACTCCCACACCACTCCTTCCCGCACCCATGCCCACAGAGACACCACTTTACCCCAGTTCTTTCATATGTAAACAGGACAGACCGGTGGGTTTTCTTTTAAATCTGTTTAGAATGACTTAAAACAAAAGACTGAGAAAAGAAAACTGTAAACATTCAGGAGGCCATTGGCATTTTGCTTGCTGCCACCTACACTACAATGCGTTTCAATACGAAAGTCAAATTATAAAGCGAGTTTCAGAGAGGGACGGAGAGACAGAAAAAAAAGAAAAGGGTCTCAACCCAAAACATGTTAATCAGCTTAAAAATACTATTTTAGTGAACAATACCAATGGTGAGCACAAATTCACTGTTGCTGCAAAAATAACAAAGTTTAAATTAACTGGGACCCATACATGAGAATCAATCACTAACCTGGTTATGTGCACAAAAGAGTAAAAGAACGTTTCTTTAAAAATATATATATATTAATTAAGAATTTATCATATTAAACTGTTATTCTTAGAAAAGCTGAAGAAAGTTAATGGTGTTCTACACATTTTTATCTTCTATTATTAATTCATTTGATAGTTCCTAAATTGTATTTTTTTCTCATTTACAGTTTTTTAAATATTTTGTTTGATAAGAATTCTGACCTTAAAAGTTATAAAATTAGGGTTTTGGTTTTTTTGCTACTTGTTAATCCAAAAGAATGTAAGCACTTGAGTCCCAAAGAATGCCAAAAGGCCTTGCTACCTAAAAGGATATTAGATTAACAGAAATATCATCAAAGTCATGACATCAGAAATTTTGCAGCTTTCACACAGGCATTCAGAAATGCTTATTTCCTGAAGTTCCTTTGATTGTATCCTGGATTCAAGGACGTGCAACTTTATATACAGAACCATTATGAGAAAGCCAGTGAAAACAACATCACACAACACTGTACTGAGAGCGTCCACTAGGTGGGTTCTGAATGGTTCTGTCCAGTTTACAGTGATGCTTCATTTAAAAGGCTTTTTACTGTCACGTGGCTGGGTGGAACTGAGGCCTTTTGATGAAATGTATATGATCCTTCTGTTCCCCTGGTTACTTGAAAGATGCTGTTTAGGGTGTGGAGGCTGCGTGGTATTTCACAAAGGCGATGGCTGCCAGCTCCTTACAGAACTCTTCCAGCACAATCACACCCTCCAACAAGGTGATGTGGTCAATCCTAGGAAGAGAAAGCAGGCAATTAATCAGTTCAGGATATTAACAGATCATCAAACGAAGGCAAAAGCTCTAGACAACATGAGAAACACTGACTTACACAGGTCCTTCAGGTTCCAGACCAAGTAATCGCTTTCTGACCAGCAGAAGCTTGGGAGTAAAGTCTTGAATACGCTGGATTCGAACCATGAGGTCTCCAACAACCTGCATCACAGGGACGAATGGGGCTCAGTTCCTGACCAACTCCATGGGGGATTTTTCAGGATAAAAAAAAATCCCATTTCCTATTACTAAATGAAGACTGTCACTTTTCACTATTCACGTAACAATCTTGGACAAAGGACCCACAGCTATCCCTTAAAATATAAGAGTTACACGTATCATTTAAGAGAATGAATCTTCCTTTTTCTCCACATTCTAGAGTAAAATAATTCTAAACGGAAAATACATGATATTTTTCACTGTTGTTGCTTAGAGGCTCAGTCGTGTCCAACTCTTTGCGACGCCATGGACTGCAGCACACCAGGCTTCCCTGTCCTTCACTATCTCCCGGAACTTGCTCAACTCATGTCCACTGAGTTGGTGATGCCATCCACCCATCTTGTCCTCTGTCGTCCCCTTCTCCTCCTACCTTCAATCTTTCCCAGCATCAGAGTCTTTTCTAAAGAGTCGGCTCTTTGGATGTTTTTCATTATATGACACTAATTACATACAATGTTATTAAGATGGTAATTGGTCAGGCTGATCAATCCTTGAGAATATAACAAAACTGAGAACTCACCCTGACGATTACAGAGAACAGAGATCTACAGCCAGAAGCAAGGTTCACATAAGGGTCCAAGAGGTACTCATGTATGTGCGGATGAGGGAAGAGAGAAAGTCTAGATAACACCGACGTTACTTGTAAGTTGACATCATATGGCTACAGAGAGGGAGAAAGGAAAAAAGGTATTTGACATTATCTCTGTGTACATACCTGAGCACTGAATTTACCATTTCAATTTGTCTTTTCAAGAAAGGACGATCTACCATCTTAATCCTTCTCTATATGTTCTTCTACAATGACAGTATCTGTAACTAAATTAGCTCTAGCTCTTACCATCTCAAAGTGCATGCATCACAGTCTTGAAACTTTAAAACCAGAAAAACATGCACATAAACATATAGGAAAAATAAACATGTAACACTGACAGAATGTCTCTGCTTTTTGCAGGCTTTTTAAGTTGGTAAGATAGTTCAAGAGGTCATCAAAACCCAAAAAGACTTATATACTACAAACAATAGAAGACACATTAAATATCAGACAAAAGACAAAAGGGAAGGTATTAAAATCTTTTAAGTAATCTAATTTTAGAAATGATAATCCTTGTTTTAAATTATTGAACTGCTGCCAATTATCAAAAGCATATACGCAATAAAGTCATATATATCACAGAACCTTGTCAACAGAGTAAAAGTACTTGAGGGGTAGAAATAACTACCACAAACCTTAATAGTGAACTAGAAGATAAAAAATCACGATTACAGAAAGGATCACCACCTTTACTGGGCAAGAGCATTAACTCTTCCAAAACAATGACTATATATCTGTGTAAAGTTCCTCATACACGTTTTGTATTACAGTATTACAATTTTACTAGTTTTTTATACTTAATCTGTCTATTCCTCATTGAAAGCAGCTTGGAAGTGCTTTACAGAGTATGTGTCAAAATCAAAGCAAGATGCATGATATGCAAAAAGAGTTGCTACTATTGTGCCTAGAAGTTTCAACAGAAATCTCTCATCGCTTTCAGTTTTCTTCTAAGCAGTCAGAGGCAACTGAGTGGCTGAGACAGAACTGACTTCAGTGAAAAGGCTGGAAAGAACCACAGTGACTGGATGAATGAGAAACAGATGCTGCAGCAGGAGGAAGGGAAAAGTGATTGAGGACCAAGATAATATTAACCAGAAATGGTTAATCAGAATGGTTTACCCTCATTCATTGAGTAGGTTTTAAGCCCTTGATCATAATGAATACCAATTAAGAAGTGAATATTTGGCATTCAAAGGATGACCAATCCTTGAGCATGTGCCTGGTGATATCAAAGATAATGTTATATGAATAAAAATTCAAGTCCTATGCTAAAGTCCAATTTCAGTCTTTTTTGCTTACTACTAGATTCATGAACAGAGATTTTCTGAAAGAAGTAAAACTTCCCTAAGTCATTCTTATTTAAAATCTAGCCTTACGCAAGATAAATGAAAGCAGATACAACTCCCATTAAAGGATAGATTGAAGGACATCTTTTCCTACTTGATAATACTGGCAACAGAATAGCCTTCTCCAAGATTCAATTCAAAACAATGAATTCACATTACATTGCATTTTAGGCACAAAGCAAACACTTTAAAAATCTTTAAAGAATACATTTGGTAAAAAATGTGGACACAGTTATTTAAAACACAACTTAAGTACAGTATTGTATGTGACTTCATTTCAGGTAGTTCAGATTAGGTCACTAAATTCCACCATTTATAGGTGCTTTAAGTAAATAAACTGACAAAATTTGGCTTTTAACAATGATATATTACTACTTAATTTTCTCTACATGGTGCTACTTTGGTTTTAAGCTTTTTGAAACAAGAAGCTATATCTTTGGTTGTTTAAGAAACTTAAGGCTGGCTCAGCTTATATTTTAATGTTGTGAAAATGAAAATAAAATTCAGCTAGATAGAAACTGTTCCATCATACTCTGAAATGGTGTCTACTTCATATTGGTAATAACTTTAAAACAAGCTGGCTTTTAGGGGATTCTTAATAGTAACTGCTTGACTCTATTATTTTGATGATGTTGTACTTTATAGAGTGTTCACCTGAAATCAAAGTTAACTAGATTTTTCTGACATGTTAAATGGACTTGGCCCATTTTTTAATGAGCTCACCCTAAATACAAGGTGTGAATTTTAGGACAATGAACTTTGACTTAGATGTCACCTGCTAACTCAATCTCAACTCTTTTACTAAAGGCCAAATATGTGGACGGCCAAAATTAGAAGAACTTATAAATCTCAACAACTTGGCAGTCTCTGAAATTTCTTATAACACCTGCATTCAACAAGATTTTATATTTTTTAAAAGCAATTTAAATTACTTTTATCCCCCATAGTCCTTTTAAGCAAATCAAGTAATGTCAACTTTACTTTAACAATAAGAAAATGTGAGAAGCAGCTAACTTGAGTTGCCCAAATTAAAATTTTTCCCTTTGAACTTGGATTTCCCCACATTTTTCCTGGTATTCTTTACATTCTGGTGTGGACCTTAGCATTTTACTATCTTTTTAAAATCACTACAGTTAAAAACAATACTAAACACACTATATTTTTCAAAAATTAAGGCTGTGACAACCCAACAGTTTCAGGAATACCTGATATCATAACTTCTCAATTATACACACAGAAATTAGCTACTTTATTATTAATTATCCATAATAATGTTTTAATCCCAGCCTGGTTAGCCTGATACTATTTGAGGTATCTATGTACTATGAACATACAAGCAAACATCATCTTTAGCAAAAGCAGTTAGAAAAGAGAAAATGAAATTAAACCAAGCACATTAGACCCACCAAAACTTATGATTATCTTTGCGATCTGATTATAAAGTCCTTATTCGAAAAGGCTTGGGAAGTCAAGGTGTTTAAAGACAGAAGGCTTGAGGCTAGGCTCCACAGTTCACTCACTGAGTCACATGAACTAAAGCTAAGGATTGGTCATTTCTACACTAATGCAGGGGGCTGTCCCGCCTGTGGCTCAGGGTTCCAGGGAGGATGAGTGGGGCGCTGTCTGAGCTGTCGCTGCGCTGTGAAGAGCGATCTGGTGGAAGGAAAGAACTGCAAACATTTCAGGATATTGTCTCCAGCGTATCCTTTGTGTCAACGCTCTACAGACGGAAGGGAAAAATGCTCAAGTGTGATGGGGATTCCAAGGGGATCTTTCCGCTCAATTCAGAAACTACTTCTTAATATTTAGATTCCTTTTGAGTGCTTTTGGTCAAAATTTCTAAAGATTACTGACTTGATACTGATTGTTGATGTCTCCTGGGTGTTTTGTTTAATCAGATTCAAACTAAGTCTAGAAAACCAGCACAAAGACACAATACACTGCGCGGAGGTTTGCTGTAAATCTCCCCACTAGCAGGCGGGGCTGGGGCGGGGGAGGGGGGAGGGGCGGTTACATAGCCATAATGTATGCAGCATAAAGTCAAAGTCCCTTCAGTCCTGTCTGACTCTGTGACCCCATGGGCTGTAGCCTACCAGACTCCTCTGTCCATGGGATTTTCCAGGCAAGAATACTGGAGTGGGTTGTCATTCCCTTCTCTAGGGGATATTCCCAAATCAGGGATTAGACCCAAATACTTTGGTTGTTAAGTATTAAATATCAATCAACAAAAAATGAAACAGCAGAAATTCAGGTGATGTGACTTAGTGAGTGAACTGTGGAGCCTAGCCTCAAGCCTTCTGTCTATAAACACCTTGACTTCTCAAGCCTTTTCAGATAAGAACATTATAATCAGATTCCAAAGATAATAAATTCTGGTGGGTCTACTGTGCTTGGTTTAAGTTCATTTTCTCTTTTCTAACTGCTTTTGCTAAAGATGATGTTTGCTTGTATGTTCATAGTACATAGATACCTCAAATAGTATCAGGCTAACCAGGCTGGGATTAAACATTATTATGGATAATTAGTAACAAAATAGCTAATTTCTGTGTGTATAATTGAGAAGTTATGACATCAGGTATTTATGACACTGTTGGGTTGTCACAGCCTTAATTTTTGAAAAATATGTGTGTTTAGTATTGTTTTTAAAAGAAAAAAAGGACTCGACTCTATGTCTTTATTGATTATCATCAGAAACAGGGCTGACTGAAGTCAACCCAGTGAAATACTTCTTAATTATCATTTCTTTATTTGGCTTTCTGGTTATTGAAGACAGACTGATTGTGCAGTAAATTTCTTTTGTAACTCCCTAGGCTGGTATAAATATTTAACTAAAATGCTAAAAAAAAAAACCAAGCACTTTAATATAGGATTTCAAATTAATTCTAATTGGCTAACTCAGTTTTCATGCTGAGGCAAGTTTAATGCCACAAATAGTTTCATTTCAAGTGTCCATATCAACATATAAAACATTACTCTATCGTTACTCTATATGTCAGGGAGAGAAGAAGGGAGGGATTCTTTAACCTCAAGTTCAGCTCTCCTGACAGTCGGTGAGAGAGATACAGCAGCATACCAGCTGCCAGTGATTTTTACTTCCCTTGAAATAAGTAAATTGACTTTTTATATTTCATTTCCCCTTATGAAAATGAATATCATTCACAAATTCTTTGTCTGAAGAAGCAGGTTCATCTAACACTGTTCTGTAATTTTAGCGAGACCAGAGCACTCAAGATTTGGGTTGAAATGACCTGTATTCAACCTAACAAGTTTCACTCTATCTGTGCCTGTGCTAACCAAAAGGCTTTCTAGGAAAGCACTCTAGTCACCGCCAAAAGGTGTTAAGACTACTGTTAATAAGACAATGGCCTACAATGAGAAGTAAACACACACGTCTCTAACACCTGTCAGGCCAGAGCAAAGTTTTAACATAATGAATGCATCAGAAACCCACCAATTGTTGGCAATCAAGCTTTATGAAAAAGTCATCTGGTGGAAAAAAAAAAACAAGAAAACTACTGAAGATGTAAACTAAGATGTAAACAGAACCCACGGTGAATGGTAACAAAATAATACTGAAATTAATACTTTAAAACTTATTACCTGATCAAGAATTCTTCCCATCCTGTCAAATAAGACTTTCAAAAAATGACCTTCAAAGAAAGCTGCTTCTAAATTGCACCTTTCCAATGCTTTTGGAGAGCCAGGCCACTCCCATCTTAAGCAGATAGCACAGTAGTCCCGGAACTGCGGAGAAAGCATTTGACTCATTAAAGAAGAACTGAGCAAAACCGGATTGAGATTAAATAGAAACAGTTTCCCCAAATAAGCATAACAATCCACTCAGAATGCTGAGTGTCTGCTAAGTGTCAGGTGCCACGGAAGATGGGAGAAGACGGCACAGATGACACCTTGCCGGCAGAGCGGCACAGGCAAGGTTAACAGCCAGAGTACCAGCACGCTGGTGAGAAAGCAGGCAGCTTCCAACTTTACCGCAGTGCCCCTCGGGCTGCTGGGGCACGCATCAGCAGATGCTCTTCCCTTCTGAGGACTTCAGCCCTTCCTTTATTCTCATCACAGACTTGGAGTACTTAGAAAGCAAAGTAAGTCTTTGCCACTTTTCCCAATCTATTCTCAAATGCCACATGTAATGTACAAAGCAGATGAAATATAACAGGTGAACAGGTAGATGCATGTCATCTGAGAAGGCAAACTTGACCTTGCTGCACCACACTGCGGTGCCTGTTATGAGGGGAAGAAATGGGGCTGCGGCAAGCACAGTCTGAAAACTGTTCACTACCATCGCAGTGAGATGGGTACAGACATGGAGAGCCAGTTTAAAAACTTCTCTTTCAATTTCACTGAGTAAATTTTACGTCTGTTCAATCTAATAAAATCTGGGGCTTGTATTTAGTGTTTTTTCAGTTTTTCTGGTATTTCATTTTTATATTTTACAAAAGCATTGGTCCGTGACCGGTTAAAAGTAAGTGGAAACTGGCCCTTACTAGACATTTTATCAGTAAGGAACACCACAATATGGATTTTTGTAAGCACAAGAATATCTCTCATAATAAAAATAAAATTTTAAAGTCTTCTCTGACATGTAATCTACTGGAATTAAAAAAATTTGAAGCATAGTTTTCTTCCATATTCTTTTCCTTTTCACATTCTCCTTATTAAATAAAGCAAAATTACTTTGACATCTGTAGTTTACAAATTAGCTGAGATGAAAACATATTCTTACTACAAAGCACTAGCTTCAACTTTTAAAAGAAAAACTTATTTAAAATGATTAAAAATCCAACTTCTTCAATATCTTGTGAGTTTTAAATTATTTCTTTCAATAGACAATTTTCTTTATAAAACCACATCCCAATATTTAATAAAGCATTTTTATATTATAATTTTTGAATTTCTTAGCTAGAAAATAAGTCTAATTTTTTTCTATTCTTTTTGTCTCTTTTCAAATATTCCTAAAACAGTTTTAACTGTTATCAGAATATGGAAATAAAACTTTTCAGAGCGAATCACAGTAGTTTAAAAATCCCATCGGTACTATTGAGGTTGGGGCTGCTTTCATTGTCTCTATTTTATTGTTACATGAATGTATTTGGTACCCTGGTACTCTAGTTATTCACACAGTGATGGGGACTTGAGTTCAGACTTAAAGCATCATAAATTAACTGTAAGGGCATGCAAGTTAATTATCAATAAAAGCACACTTCCACCCAAAAGATTTAAATGAAAATTAAATGCACATTTTTCTGATGTGAGGCATTTCAAAACTTTGGAATTTGGTAAAATGTAAAATGCTACAGAGGGCTTCCCTGGTGACTCAGCAGTAAAGAATCTGCCTGCAGTGCAGGAGATGTGGGTTCAATCCCTGGGTCAGGAAGATCCCCTGGAGAAGGAAATGGCTACCCACTCCAGGATTCTTGCCTGGGAAACCCCATGGACAGAGGGAGCCTGGTGGACTAGAGTCCATGGGGCTAGAGAGACTGAGCACGCACACACACATACACTCTCACACACACAATGCTGCAGAGGGAAAAGATGATTGACAGAAGTCCATTTAATAACTAAGAGGAGATGTTTGAGAAAGTGGTTTCAGGGAGGTGGAAAGCTGGGAAGCAGAGGATGAAGGCAGTCCTTGGGAATTACAGACGAGTGAGAACAGTGGGGAAGAGGGAAGGAAGTAGCCTGTGGGTTGGGAGTGATGCTAGAACCACTTAAAAGTCATGGTTTAGATTAGCAGGGAGAAGGATCTAGGGGAGAAATAACTTCAAGGACAGAAAGAAAAGGAAGAAAAGGGGTGGGGGGTGGGGAGGAAGCACAGAGACATCTTCAGAGACACACACTCAGTGAAAGGCAGTCAGGTCACTGACAGAAAGTTCAAGTGGTTAAGAGTGGAATTCAGGTCTTGCAGAGAAAGGGGAACCTCTGGAGAAATAACTGCGGCCCGTGCGACGAGGGCTGTGTCTGTGCATCTTATTCGATCTCAGTCAGATCACTTCACCTACCTGCCGGTGAGCATCTCGGAGGTAGGTGTCATATCCAGTGCCCTCCACGTGGTAGGACGATTTTGCTTCATCTGGGACCAGACAGAGAAAACTTAAAGGAAAAACAGCCATAGTCAGTAACACAAATACTCTCACAATTCAATATCTCTATGTGTCTTAAAATATCTAGCAGGGAGCTTCAGTTTAGCCAAGTATTAATGCAGATGGAAACTTGAAAAGTATTTATCTTGAATCAGTCCTACAATTTACTGATTAAATACTGTCATTGTTTTAAAGGTTTTCTTTAAAAATTACTCATTCCACTTAAAGTAGAAATCAAGCAGAAGATGACTTGACTTTTTCTACATTACAGGGCAATGACAGACAGCCTGATGTTTGTTAGTCTCAGGGAACTGGCTGTTAAGTAACAGAACCTTAGATCCTCACGCACCCTAACTATGCGTCTTGCACTATGTGCAGTTCTCTATAAAGCCACCTCGCAGCACCTGGCACATCTCAGGATTGCAAAGGAAGAAAAAGAAGAAAATTACTGGGGAAAAAGGCACTTAAAAAACCCTTTATAAAGGACTTCTCTGGGGGTACACTGGATAAGAATCCACCTGCCAACGCAGGGGACAGGGCTTTGATCCTGGTCCTGAAGATTCCACGTGCCACGGAGTAAATAAATAAGTCTCTGCGCCACAACTAGTGAGCCAGCCCATGTGCTGCAACTGCACACATGAAGTTTGCACACCTAGAGCCCGTGCTCCGCGACACGGGAAATCCACACACCGCAGAGAACAGACCCGCTCTCCGCAGCCAGAGAAAGCCTGAGCCTGAGCAAGGCAACAATGACCCAGCACAGCCAAACATAAATAAATGTAAATTAATTAATTTAGTTTAAAAATATATATAAAAACACAAACTAATGAGAAGAAATAGCCCTCCACTTAGCACATGTGAGTACATGGCTGCTGCTGCTGCTAAGTCAGTTAAGTTCAATCCATCAAACTGGAAATTCTCAATGTTGTTCCAACTGAGAATTACTTAAAATTGTTTACATTTAAAAAACAAAAGGAGAGTACCCTGAAGATTAGTTTCCTCACTATCACTCTAGAGGTTTCTTTTTTTTTTTCCTTTTTTGTATCGATTGTTGCCTCTAGGCTGTTCACTAGCTACATCAGCATTTCAAAAAGATGACATAATCTTTAAAAAAGGGAAGACTGAGTTCATGGCATATCTCTAAAATGATCAAAGAGCAGAGCTGTTATACGTTGTAAAAACAAGTGAAAGAGATGTAAGTCAAACAAGATACAGCAACTCACCTATTTACAATTTTGTGGACTTCAGTTTTCCCATCGGTTTTGGGGTGGTCTGGAGTAGCAGGAGGTGAGGAACTAAGCCACTCTTGATTTGACAAAGTGTTATCTGGTGAAATGTCAGTAAATAAGGGATCTTCTTCCAGATCTCTAAGTTTAATTTAATGATGCATAAAAAAAATTTATTATATTTTCTAAACCAAAAGATTCTCTGCTATGTTCTCAGAAACCTTTACATAATTTTGCCAATAAAGGAATTAAGGAATAATGAATGTATTTATATTGTACAGGGAAATTAACGTTGTTTACTAACATCAAACTCAAGGTTATATTGACTTTGTTAGGTTTAGTGACTAGATACTGCCGCTTGTGATTTGAAGGGACACTAGTATCAGGACATCTAAATTTTATTTTTAAAAATCTTTTAAACTGTTAAGGTATTTTTAAAAATACTTTAAAGAGAAGAAGGAAGAGAAGAGAAATTAAGAGGAGAGAAAATTATGACTTAATATGAAATGCTAAATTCAGAGCTGGATAGAAACTTACACTGCTCCTGCTATTAATCCATTCTCCACTACATCTTTATCTTCTGGGCACACAGGTTTATACTCTGTATAGTTTCTTTCTTCAAGATTTCTTAGGACCAAGTTGTAAAGAATGTGCTCATTGGGTTTTTGTAAAAGATGTTCAAACATTCTTAATGTCATTATGCTGATCTGAAACCCAAAATGATAAAAGGTAACTGAAAAACACTTCAACTATTTTTCACGATTTCAATTTTCAAAAGAAAAAGCCACACAAAATAAGGCTGTATTTCAAAACATGACAAGTACCTCAAAGTCAGTAGTCAAAGAACCTAAGTCCAATTCTAAATCCTTGTATAGCTCACCTCATCAGATATGTGATCACAGTGTTCAATTAACCTATGTCTTAAAGGATGTCTGCTAATTTCTGCCAGAGTTTCTGGTTCCCTCTGTTCTCCAAGGATGAAAAACACCATTTCTTGAAGCAAAATGTCGGAGGTTACTTGCCGAACAATGCGATGGAGCAGAGCAGTTGATGTCAGAATACCCATCTCAGAACTGCATAACAAACAGGTAATTAGGGGGCAAGAATAACAAGAACACAGTGATTTTTTTTTAAAAAGTAAAGAGACCACTCATGGGCATCCCTGGTAGCACAGAGGTAAAGGATCTGCCTGCAATGCAGGAGACATGGGTTTGATCCCTGGGTTGGGAAGATCCCCTGGAGGAGGAAACAGCCACCCACTGTAGTATTCTTGCCTGGGAAATCCCATGGACAGAGGAGCCTGGTGGGCTACAGCCCATGGGGTCACAGAGAGTCAGACATGACCTAGCTACTAAACAACAACAAAGAGGCCACTCACGTTTGCATTAGCTGAGGTTCCATAACACCAATAAAAATCTTTCATGAACAGCTTTGGCAAGAGCAACAGCAGCAGTCTAGAACATAGTATTAAGTATCATATTTTTTTAATGAGAAAGATTAATTTATAACACCAACAAATCAACTTGCACTTTCCATCTAATTTAATGTAGAAAAACAAACTTGCCTATTGCTTATCTTGTTGATGACATATAAACCTAGATGAGACGTTAGCTACTGGTTCCTTTACATGTTATTTAAATTTCCAAGAATAAAGACAAACAGGATAAAAATATTATCCCAACCACTTATTGTATTAACATCTCCCCAAAGAGGAGAAATGCAGGGAAGCTGATGTTACCTTGTAAAGGGTTGTGCTATAATACTTAAAGAAACATAAGGGCAGAAGTTAACTGTGATTTATTCCAGAGCTGTAATACACACACACGCACACACACACACACACACACACGCACAAACACATATATATACTTTTGGAGGGTTGGTTATTTCATTTTATTTATTTCACTAACTGTGCTATCTATCCTAAGACAATCAAGACATATTTATGAATATAGATTGAGTATGCAAGTTCACTCAGTAGTTACTCACATTTTTAAGTTACCAATAAACAACAAAAGCATTCAAACCTTTTGTGCTTCCTTTATGAGTTGATCACAATAATCAAACCAGGAGAGAAATGAAATTAAGGCTCTTTTTCCAGGAAACGCTGAAGCATCTTCTTTATGACTATATGAGTCCAAGCTATAGGACATAGAAGAATGCAGAGTTATTCAAAAGCATTAATCCAATTCCCTGCATACGGGAGATGAAGGCCCGTGAATGAACACACGGGATGATATATTCAGGCGGGTGAGACTAGATGACAATCAGAAGAGGGTTTTATACATGAAAGCCAAAGATAAAACTTTTTAGATAAAAGTTGCGAATAATTTTCACTCATTAAGTGGAGAATGGAGCTACAGCAGAAAAGACACTGAGACAGCTCCTCATATTTCCACCATAAATTTGACCAAGTAACAGGAATGGAAAAGTTGGAAGTTCTCAGCCTCTAGGATGAAAGGAAAGGAGTGTAAAGGAGGGATGGCAATAGGAAATGACTGGCCTGCTTCTCTTCCGGCCTTAAAATGCTACTCAGTAGTGAGGTTAAGAAGTGGGTCTGGTCTACCGAATACAAGGTGGAAAAAAAACAAGTATAAACCAAAGAAAGGTTAAAAATGCACAGAGAAACAGTGAGAGGTTCTGATGTCCAAAATGTTAGGCTGCTTACAAGTGGTGGGATTTGAGTAATTTTATTTATGCTGCTTTATAGTTTTAATGCGCTTCCCTTGTGGCTCGGCTAGTAAAGAATTGCCTGCAATGCAGGAGACCCCGGTTCAATTCCTGGGTTGGGAAGATCCACTGGGGGATGGATAGGCTATGCACTCCAGTATTCTGGCCTGGAGAATTCCATGGACTGTATAGTCGATGGGGTTGCAAAGAGTCAGAACACAACTGAGCTACTTTCACTTTCACACTTTTAATAATTGATAAATGTTCTGCAGTAGTCCTATTTTCATATTAGAATCAAGTGGGCAGCCCTAACGCTGAGGGAAACAGGTGAGAGAGGTGGGAGGTGAGGTTCCACACAAAGTTTTTTGGTTTTTTAAAAATACAGTCAGATAAAGTTATCAATCTTAAGGTATTAACTGATCAGTACAAGAGACATGGGGAAATAGCTTAACTGTGTAACACCTCGACTGTCACCACGCCAATTCGTTCCTGATAACAAAGTTTAAAGCAAGCCTCAAAACAACAATCTGGCTTAATGATGACTAGCAATGTTATATATTTCAAACCTAAAGAGGTCTATCACTGCAAAACACAAATGGATTTAAAAGTGTATGTTTAAGAGGTCACTTTCATTGAAAAACACAAACAGCGGCTCTTACCCCCAGTTAACTGCTTCCACTGTTTCAATATCCAAGGGGTCCACTGACTGAGGTAGGGCCTTGTACAGGGAGGCGAGCCTGTCGGTGAGCAGTTCGCACAAGCACGTGCTCTGCGTGAGGCACTTGGCGGCGGCTGGCTCTGGCAAGCTCACTAAGAGCATCAAGCCCTCGCAGGCTTTCCACGGCTATTCGGCCATCCTGAGGGGAAAAAGACACATCTTTACAGTGCTTGAATCAGACACACCTCAGGTTGTTTGGAAAAATTCCCCTTAAACAGATTAACGTTTTATGCCAAAATAAAAACAGAATTTTTTTTTTCTATGCATTTAATGGTGATTATGTTAGGGGGAAAAAAGAAAAGAAGATGACTCACAGGACTTCTAGTAAGATTTAACAAAGAATTCACTAGGTTGTAATCCTGGTTTGGACGAACAACTGTGGCCTCTGGCAATTCAGTGACACTGAGGTTTTCCAAGCTCGTGGACAGGTCACCCATCTGACGAGAAGGCTCATCTTCTAAGTCTGTGTGCTCCGTTCCAGAAGCACCCGACGGTTCCTCTGGCTGACAGGACTGGCCTGTATCTGTTGACAAGGAATCTTGACCTTTTAATACATCTTCTGAAATTGCATTTGGGCCTCCTTGGGAAGCCAATGATCTAAACTTGTTCTGAAAAGGAATACATGTTTTATAAGATTCATGTCAAAAATCTTATAGAACAGAAATCATATTTTAATGAGTTTTCCTGTAATTAACACTCAATATCTGGCCACTGTCACAACAGATACAACTGTTATGACAAATGAAAATACCCAGACTTAAACAAACTGTGCTTTAGATGTCTTAAAATTACATAGGCATTTATCATAGTCTTCAGAACAGGCTCTACAAAATGTTTTACACTCACTATAAACAGTGAACAATATTAGTAATAATTATTTGACTGCTACTGAAAACAACTGATGTTAGTGAGGAAAAAATAAGATTCAGGAAGTTTCAGTTGCTGTTAATTGTTTTCTCATCTCTGGTCTACTAAAAATAAATAGCCCTAATGCTGATTCTTCTAAAATTAGTTTATAAGATGATTTTTCTAAGGCTTTTCCTAATACCTCTGCTCTGCAAATATAACTCAATACCCTGAGGACATTCTTGCTAGTATTTTTGAGGGTAAAAACAAAGATTTGCTTGAATTGTACACAGCCAAACACAAAAAGAACTTAAATTGAAGCAAATCATTAGTTTTCAGGCAAAGGTTACTTGCTTTCCATTTAAACGTAAGAGCAAAAAGTCAAATCACACATTTCATATCATAGTTTATGTCAAATTTAGACATTCACAGAATTTAAAATTCATCATAAATCAGCTTCTCTGCAGGACCTATCAGAGTGCTTCATCAGAGAAGGGTATTAAATGCTGAATCAAGTCAAAGTTGCACTTCCAAAACTATATGATAGATATTATAAATCACTTTTATTGCTATTAAAAGTATAGTTTCAGTCAGTTCAGTCGCTCAGTCATGTCCGACTCTTTGTGACCCCATGAATCACAGCACGACCAATCTTGTTGAGAAACTGGGTTCATAGCACATATATTAAAAGAAAACAATCTTATGGAACTAAATGAATATTCCAACCAACTTCTCAATTTCCTAGGGAGTCAACTGTATATCATAGTTTTTATGAATGTCAAATATTTTATTCTATCTAAAATGTTAATACTGTTGTTGGGAGTAGCATCTCGGATAAGAATGGCAAGAGGAAGAACGATCCTGGGGTCACAAACAGTCGGATGCGACTAAGCAACTAACACTTTCACTTTCAGCACTCACTCCCGGAACGACTGTTTCTCAGCTCAGGACTGCTGGTTTTCTGTGGGGCTTGATAAAAACGCAGAATGAAAATATCTGAAGGTGGAACCAAGGGATCTGCATTTAAAAAAACTCTGCAAGCAAGTACGAATTCAAAGCCTTTGACAGTTCCAATCTGTCTGTCTGGGCCCCCTTTCTTACTACACAGCCTGATTAAACTGTGTGAGTCACACCACGGACTTCCCTATCTTCACTCCTTTCCTTGTGCTCGCCCATTCTTAAACATCCGTCAAGGCTCATTTCAAGGACAGCCTCCTCCATGCTCCCTCCTACTGACCCAGGCAGATGTGATCTCTTCATCCTGTGACGTTTTAGGGGCATTTACTCTGTATCTTTCTTATGATACTCGCCTTACTCTACCTTAGGTTACAGTACTTGAACGTTAGTCTTCGCTCATCACCCAACTACCAAACTCCTTTACAGCAAAGACTGTTTCTAACTTATCTACCATCTGCATTTAACTCATAGCAAACGCCATCTACTGGCTGATGTAAATGAAGTGAGAGATTAGATTTCAAGGGATATATACTTGAGAAATGCAAAGTACTTCTATTACTAGTGAAAGTTGCTCAGTTGTGCCTGACTCTTTGCAACCCCGTGACTACACAGTCCATGGCATTCTCTAGGCCAGGATACTGGAGTGTGTAGCCTTTCTCTTCTCCAGGAGATCTTCCCAATCCAGGGATCGAACCCAGGTCTCAAGGGAAGCTCTATTACTATCATACTAGTAATAAAGCTGCATGTCTCAAAAGATTCATTCATTCAATGTGTTAATTAAACAGTTATTGTGCATTGTGCTAGATACCAGAGAAGCTATGGGGACTCAAAGATTGATAAAATAGAATCCTTGTCCTCAAGGGAGCTTACTGACCAGGAAGAGAAAATAAAATGCACATAAATGACTCTAATGCCAGGGAGACTGTAATAACTGCCATTAAAAGCATTAAAATTAATATTAAAAGCATAGGAATAGTCCAGTCAGTTCAGAAAACGGAGTCACCTACCACCTCAGGCTTTGGAGAAGCAGGTGTTATAAAAATGCGGGATCACAGCAGGCATGACACTAATTCAGAAGGGTGGTTTTTATACTGAGGTCTACATGTAAATGTTTCTCTGAAGACAGGCAGCCATACATATGCCTGCAAATTTTCAGTTTCCGATCTATGGCTGTGTACTTCTGAAACAAGTATCGGAGATTCTGAGAAGATCTCCTTAAAGCTTAAGCTTGGAAAAAAAAATCTATGCATCTAAAGTAATTTGGTTACCTAAGAAAACTTAAGTAAAAATGAACTTTGAGAAGAAAAAATCTCACAGCCAAATGAAGATATTTGGTATGTTTATATCACAAGGCTATTACAGTCATTTTGAAGCAAATTTTCAAAATACATGTCATGAGAAACAGGTATTCATAGTCCTTAACACTAACTTAGAAATTTAAATCCATGCAATTTTGCAGCTTGGTAAGGTATGTGCTTACCTACCTGCAGTAACAGTTCAGAATAATATCCTGAATTACTTACTCAATAAAATGAAATAAAAAATGAACCCATCTATTACAATGGCTAAAAGTTTTAAAAACAAAACAACAAGAACAACAAACTTGACAACACCCACTCTGACAAGGACACGGAACAACAGCTCTCATATGTCGCCCCTGGGCTGCAAAATGATAAACCCACTTGGAAAGAGTTTTGCAAATACACACTTACTACTACATGACCCAGAAATCCTACTCTTAGGTACTTCCCAAAGTGAAATGAAAATCTAAGTCCACACAAAAATTTGTGAATGTTTATGATGGCCTCATTTGTAATTATCTCAAACTGGTCCATAAATCCCTCGACTGGTGGATGGATGAACAATTGTGGTACATCCATACAAAAGAATATTACTCAGTAGTATAAAGTAGTATCTGTTTGTGACCAAACTCAGAGAAGACTCTCAAATGCATGGAAGGGAAATAAAGAAAAACCAGACTCAAAAGGCTGACTATATTTTTATGACTTTCTGAAAAAGAGAAAACTTGGAATGAAAACAGATCAATGATTGCTAAGGGCAGAGGGAGAGAGAGGCTGGCCAGGAAGGGACATGAGGCGAGGTGATGGAGCTGCTCTGTATCTTGACTGCAGTGGGGGCTGTAACCTGTATGTGTCTGTCAAGCTCACAGAATCAGAGAGACTGAGCTGTCCTGTGTATAACACACCTCATTCAAAAAAAAAAGATTAAAAAAACCTTTTTAAAAACTAAAAACACCAACGTTTTCCCTAATATATTTCTAAATGACTACTGCTTAAAAAAGTAAATGAAAGCAGGAAAAACAGAAGAGTTATTTTCTAATTTAAAACTGGAAATAAAATGCAAATATTAACTGATTTAAGTAAACCACAACTTGGTGACTACGGCTAGGAAAAGATAGTACCAATTAGCAGAGCGATCCCAAGGCTACACCACGGTGGGGAGGTGACTCGTGATGTTTCACATCTTGTCCAAATCTGCACACACCGTTCTTACCCTAGGTCAGGTTACCCACATGCCACGCTTGAGCAAGCTTGGCTGAAAATATGATAGCTTAAAAATTCCCATGACTTCCCCCTTCCACATTTGCCCTTCGAGCTGTGCTCCTAAGCTGTAGCTTTGTGTCTGTCCAGCCCCTGTTCTGCTCCCTACATGTGGTTCAGTCACATTCTTTGAGAGTAGTTTTTCTCAGGAGATTTCAGGATAAAATACAACAGTGCTCTTAAATGAAAATAATTCTGGGGAAGTAAAACAGGCTATCTGTTCCTCACAAAATGAAATTCCTTTTAATATTATTTAGAGAATTCAATTCTCATGATAATTTTAATACACACATACTTTGAAGGTTGATAAGAAGTAAACTATACCTCCAGAAAGAAATTAACCAAATAGGGGTCTTGTTTCAGCTTTGCACACACAATGCAGAGAAACTGGATTTCTTCATTTTCTGTTGGTGTTGCAAGGACTTCACCACACAGTCGAATTAACTTCTGTCAAAACAATTTAAAGCAAAATTTTAAGCTTAGGCTATTTTTTAAAATAAATATCTAAACAGCCATTCATTCACCATCAGGATATTTAAAATTTGCAAATAATGCAAATACATTGCATTTTTCAGAAAGAACACTATTTGCAATCACCTATATCAAATAGGTGCTAGTATTAAGTTTTTCAAATATGTTATTCTAAAAATTAGTGAGGTATTTAATAAACTTCTTGACATGTCATGGAAGTAAGTAAATGGTAAAATTAATGTATAAAATTTTAAGAGAGAAATATAGAGACATGAAGTGCATTTAATACAATGTCATGCATCAAGAAAGCTCAAGTATCAACATTTTCTACTTTGCATGTTATTTTTACTCTTAGAAAAATCATATAAAATCATATCTATGCAAAAAGCAGCAAACCAAATAGTTTGATGTAAAGGGAACACGTTACCTGCACTGGCCTGTGCACGTTAATGTGTGGAAGTAGTGGCTGCCGGATTTTCCCCAAAAGTTTGGTATAGAACACCAGAACCTGTTGCTTCATTCCTGGAGGACACTGGGAAAAACAAAGACAAACAAGAAAAAAAATAGACAATGCAAACTTACTACTCAAAAGCTTGAAAAAAATCCGAGACAATGTATGTGAATATATTCCACCTTCAAAAATCAATGCAATTAGACAGCTAATGACTTTGTCTAAATAAAATTCTCAGTCAAATTATTACTGACTGGTATTCTATTAATAAAATTTATAAGAGTGTGTGAGACCATAGACTGATGTAATCACAAACAGCAAGGTGATAATGTGCCATGGAGATTGGAGTTTGGTTCAGCTAATGCCAAGCTGTTAATATTCTGCATGCTAGGGTAAAAGGAAACTCCCTGGCCCAAGCAAAGGCAGCATCTTATCACTTACATTTATGACAGGTAATCAATAACCTTTCATCATATATATGGAGGAGTAAATAAAGTCTAACACATATATGTAAATAAAGGAATTCTATGTATAAATGGCTGTGATTTATTCTAACAATGCTACTTTAAATTAGTTGCAAAATTATTTACATTATGATTATTATAGGCAATGAATATTTAATAAATAAGTTTTGATAACATGCCAATTGTTTTAAATATTTGCTGAGAGGCAGATAAACCTGACGATTACGCAGGCTGTAAATTAAGAGTATGAGTTAGCAAGGTTATACGTTCTAAAATTAACCTGCTTATGTTGACTCAGATTTAAAATAGTCACAAAATATTTCCAAAACATCACCATAGACACATTATATGGAAATAGCATAAGCTATAATCTTAAGCACAATAGTATGTGAAGATAGTAAATACCTTAAATTATTCAGATAAACACAATATTTATAATCACCAATATCAAAATAAGTTTCCCAGTAGTATAATTACTAACATTTGCTCAGAAATTGATTAATAAATATTTGTTCAATATAATGTTGCATAATCTCTCTACAAAGGACAGGAAAAAGGAGGGAGGAAGGGAACTAATTGGAAGATACTAGTAAGTAGATATTTAGCTAGAAAATATAAACTGAATGAATCTAACCTAAAAATGAATTAGAGAATTACAGACTTTATTAATAGGAAATCATCTTCAATATAACTTCATAATTCTATTTGGTGTTTAAACATCTGTCTGAGGTTTCTTTAGTTTGATTTTCACATATATTACAGAAATTCACAGAGCAGAAGCACCAATTTTTAGAGCTGGGGCAGGCCTGTTGCTGATCACCTCTTTGTTTTTAAACAGGAGGAAGATTCATCAGAGAGACTTACTTGAACTGGTTCTACTCATCAGAAGTGTTAATGTCAGAATGATCAGTGACATTCTCTTTCAGGATTACGAAAAATAATTTTTGTAACCCAATATTCAATGGGATCCTTCTCATTTCCTTTGATTCTGAGCATTTGCACTTGAGTAGATTTTTATAATGTTTACACTGTAATTCTAAGCAGCCTAAGTACCAGTTGTCTAGAGGATTTGGGAGCTTTGCTACCTGTATGGAAAGTCATACTCATACAGGCCATAAAACTTTCTCTTTCTTTTTTCATGTACTGACTTGAATCCTTTCATGCTTAATATATACCTCTACAGTTAAATTTAGTGCTTGGCAGCATCTTTATCTCTAAGACATGAAAACATACATTACACGTATTTGCCTAAGAACATCATGTGGATTAGGAACTTACATCAGCTTTCCCTAAGGTATATAACGTTTCCAAGATCTTGTGATGAAGTAAATATTCCATACATGGCCCCGTCTCTCCAAATTCCCGTTCATTTTCTTCTTGTACTAAGATAACTAACATCTGTTCCAGATGAGATGGAATATTTGTATCTGTCACCGGGGCTTTATCATCTAAACAATAAAGACATCCATCAAATATTCAAACATTTTTAAACTGTACATTTGCACCTAAAATACTCTTTGTATTTCCTTGTTTCTACTCAGAGAAAAATCTGAATTGTTCACACGGGTGAGGTTTATATCGTATTCAAACACAATCTATATTCTGAAAGATATTCTAAAGCTAATACTCATGCATAATAATTCAGAAAAGGAACCATTTATGGGGTATGAAATGAAAACATGATCAGAAAAAATACAAATAACATCAGAACTTTGTATGCATTTATAATTTAAAGAATGTTATTTCAATTAGCCAGTTCAGAAGATCTAAACTGTCAGTTCAGTTCAGTCACTCAGTTGTGTCCAACTCTGCGACCCCATGGACTGCACCACGCCAGGCCTCCCTGTTCATCACCAACTCCTGGACTTTACTCAAACTCACGTCCATTGAGTCAGTGATGCCATCCAATCATCTCATCCTCTGTCGTCCCCTTCTCCTTCCGCCTTCAATCTTTCCCAGCATCAGGGTCTTTTCCAAGGAGTCAGTTCTTTGCATAAGGTGCCCAAAGTATTGGACTTTCAGCTTCAACCTTCCAATGAACACTCAGGACTGATCTGCTTTAGGATGGACTGGCTGGATCTCTTTGCAGTCTGAGGGACTCTCAAAAGTCTTCTCTAACACCACAGTTCAAAAGCATCAATTCTTCAAAGCTCAGCTTTCTTTATAGTCCAACTCTCACATCCATACATGACTACAGGAAAAACTATAGCCTTTACTAGATGGACCTGTGTTGGCAAAGTAATGTCTCTGCTTTTTAATATGCTGTCTAGATTGGTCATAACTTTTCTTCCAAGGAGTAAGTGTCTTTTAATTTCATGGCTGCAGTCACCATCTGCAGTGATTTTGGAGCCTCGAAAAATAAAGTCTGCCACTGTTTCCTCATCTATTTGCCATGAAGTGATGGAACCAGATACCATGATCTTAGTTTTCTGAATGCTGAGCTTTAAACCAACTTTTTCACTTTTCCTCTTTGACTTTCATCAAGAAGCTCTTTAGTTCTTCTTCGCTTTCTGCCATAAGGGTGGTGTCATCTGCATATCTGAGGTTATTGATATTTCTCCCAGCAATCTTGATTCCAGCTTGTGCTTCTTCCAGCCCAGCACTTCTTGTGATGCACTCTGCATATAAGTTAAATAAGCAGGGAGACAATATACAGCCTTGACGTACTCCTTTTCCTATTTGGAACCAGTCTGTTGTTTCTTGTTCAGTTCTAACTGTTGCTTCCTGACCTGCATATAGGTTTCTCAAGAGACAGGTCAGGTGCTCTGGTATTCCTATCTCTTTAAGAATTTTCCAGTTTGTTGTGATCCACACAGTCAAAGGCTTTGGCATAGTCAATAAAGCAGAAATAGATGTTTTTCTGAAACTCTCTTGCTTTTTGATGATCCAGAGGATGCTGGCAATTTGATCTCTGGTTCCTCTGCCTTTTCTAAAACCAGTTTGAACATCTGGAAGTTCACGGTTCACGTATTGCTGAAGCCTGGCTTGGAGAAGTTTGAGCATTACTTTATTAGCGTGTGAGATGAGTGCAATTGTGCAATTGTTCGAGCATTCTTTAGCACTGCCTTTCTTTGGGATTGGAATGAAAACTGACCTTTTCCAGTCCTGTGGCCACTGCTAAGTTTTCCAAATGTGCTGGCATGTTGAGTGCAGCACTTTCACAGGGTCATCTTTAGGATGTGAAATAGCTCCACTGGAATTCCATCACTAGCTTTGTTCGTAGCGATGCTTCCTAGGGCCCATTTGACTTCGCATTCCAGGATGTCTGGCTCTAGGTGAGTGATCACACCATCGTGATCATCTGAGTGGTGAAGATCTTTTTGTACAGTTCTGTGTGTTCTTGCCACCTCTAAACTTTAGGTCTCTTTATATAAACAAGGTTGGCCTTGGATGCTAAGCTGCATAAGGCAGGACATGCGGAGAGGACAGGCTTGGCTTTGATCACTACTGCATTGCTCTGTGGGCTTCCCAGGTGGCACCAGTGGTAAAGAACCTGCCTGCCAATGCAGGAGACTTAAGAGACCTGAGGGTTTGATCTCTGGGTCAGGAAGAGCCCCTGGAGGAGGGCATGGCAATCCACTCCAACAGTCTTGCCTGGAGAATCCCATGGACAGAGGAGCCTGGTGGGCTACAGTCCACAGTGCTGCAAAGAGTCAGACACGACTGAAGTGACTTAGCACGAACATTGCTTTGTAATAACACTGGGAAGTCAAGACTCAAACTGCCCCCAATTCATCTCCAGATTTGAAAACATGAAGAGCCCAAAGAAAAACCCTCTACTGAAAATTTGTGACATCTCCTCTCAACCAGCAGATATCCATTCCCAAAGTAAAAGCTGCTTCTCAGGAAAATTCTTACAAAATACTGATTTTTTTTTAAGTAAAAATTCATGAATAGTTAATATAGTAAAAACACATGATTTTACCAACCTAAATTTATTATATAAGGGTTAAATTATTCTTATAAAATGTTTAAATATAAAGTGTATTAGGGAATGAGAGGTTTTTTTATGTCTCTATTGTTCTTTACTTGGTCTTGTTATAGTTTGTGCAATACAATCCTGGTGTGCTATGTATCTGATGATTTAAAGCTTTGTCTGTATACCTACACATATATGTATATATATAGACACACAGACTAAACCATTATACTAAAGCATTATGGAGAAATCAAGGGAAAGAGAAGGGTCACTTGTGTTCCCAGGAGGACATATCAAATATGATTGAGAATGGGATAGTTATTAAGAGCATAAGTCCTGGACTTGGACAACCTGGATTCAAGTCTTGGCTCTGTCGCTTTCAGCTGGGTGACCTGGGCAAACTACTTAAGCCTCAGTGCCAACATCTGTAAAGTGGAGTTGATCAATAACAGTAACTGCTACTGTATGATTTCAGCGAAATAATGTGTGTGAAGCCCAGTGCCTTAGCACACGGTAAGAATTCAAAGAATGTTAACTTATGATGTCTCACTTCATTTTTCTTCTAAAATGAGTAGCCTAGGGCTAATAAAAGGTGGTGTGTAATTTTATTTGAAATTTACTTTTAAAAAGTATTTCTCACCTGTTTTATATAAAGATTCCAGGAAAGAATGAATATTTAAGCATGGTTTGATTACACATATTTATGGAGAAAAACAGTCAAAAGATCTTTTTTTTTTTGAGGAATAAATGAACTATAAGCTCAACTTGACAGGATTAAAATCCAAGAAGATCTAGTTTCTGCTGTCCACTCTCACCATCCCAAACCATGTTCAGACCCCAGTGCCTTTGCATAAGCTATTCCTTCTACTGAAATGCCTTTGCCCTCCTTCTCCGACCTTAAAACTTACTGCTCACCCTCCCTGCTTCCTTCTTTCTGTGTGCCTGACCCACTTTTTTGTCCCATACTTTATTGTAACATATACACTTGCTTTTGCTACGAGATTGCAAACAAAATAATAATAATAATCTTTTAAAGCAAGAACTTACAGGCCTTCCTGTAAAGTATTTCCTTAAGACTATGGAGGGGTGAAAAACTCACAAGGGTTAATAGTCATTTTTTAAAAGATTGCTCCTGTCAAGAAACTTTTCTATAGATCTGCCATCTAAACATCCAAATTAAGGTCAAAATTACACTTCACATTTAAAGGTGTATATATAGATAGTTCGACTATCACTTATTACATAAAAATGAGGAATTTCTTTCTTTTAAAGCATTATCTGTGGCAACACCAGCTTGCCAAATCAACTTTTTTTTCTTCATGTATTCTTTCAGTTAAAAAAATACATGTCCAATCTGCACATCCACTAGTGTTTACCTCTATATTCCTTAAGGAGCCCACAGGGCTATGGAGCAAGGTTATTACTCTGTTTCCTATTTCAGAGGTTGCCAAACTCCAGCTCATGGAATAAACCCAGCCTTGTCATCTGCTTTAATAAAGTTGTACTGGAACAAAAGAATGCTCTTCTTTTAATGTATTGTGGAAGGTTGCTTTTGCACTGTCACAACAGAGTTGAATAGTTGCAACAGAGACTGTATGGCCTACAAAGCCTAAGATATTTACTGTCTGACCCTTTACAGAGAAATTTTGCCAAACTTTGACCTAATTTATTCACATTTCCCCATATTCGCTCTTCAGCCTATTCACTAAGACTGAAGCACAAAGAAGATAACTTCCAAAGACATCCACACCATGTCCACTCTTCCTGCATTGACACCCATATGTTTTCCTTTCTGCCTTAAATTTATGGACGAGCTGTCCACAAGCCAATGAAGGCTAAGTCTTCACTAATATACTAGGAGTCCATAACCCACTTGCCAACGTAAGGATATGGTTCAGAAATTATCTCCTATGACTCTCGTGCCCACCTTTCCTTCTCTACTAGCTCATTCTCACCAATGTACAAATGGCAAAAGAAAAAAAAAAAATTAACCCCCCCGATCCCCCACCACCAAGGCCACTTCTCCCTGTGGCTGTTGATCTGTCTCTTAGCTCTCCTTTCCACTAATACTCCTCAAGAGAGCAGTCTTCACACACTATCCAAATATGTTCTCTGTCCATTGTCTCTTACACTTTGTCCAATCAGGTCTCCTCTCTCTTTCTTGCTATTAAAAGGGCTCTTATCAAGACTCACCGATGAGCTCCTCATGGCTGAATCCAGTGATCCATTCCTAGCCTTCATCAACTTGACACTGATACTTAGATCCTTCTCTCCGCCTCTAGCTTTAAGGACACCATTCTCTCTTGGCAGTCTGGCGCATCACTGGAAAAAGCAAAATCTCCTTTGCTTGCTATCATTCTCATTTTCCTAATCGCTGAACACTGAGTATGAGGGCTCAGTTCTTTCTGAATACTTTTTTTCTTCCATCTGTCTGTAGCTACCCTGGTTAATCTCAGCCAGGCTCATGGTTTTAAATCCCACTTACATGCTGATGACTCGCAATTTCACGTCTAGTTTATGGCTCCACCCTAAATCCCAGATGCCTCTTTCTTACTATCTGCTTGACAATATCCAGCTGCACATATAATGGGTGTCTCAAACCAAAAAGTCCAAAATGCTCTCACAAACCTGCTCCTCCTGGAATCTCCTCATCCCATTCTCAATGAGTGCTCCTTCTATTATTCCAACTGCCTAAGCCCCAACATTTGGAGTTATCCTTGATTCTTATTCTTTCATACCCAATATTCAATCCATCAACAACTTCCTTCAAAATATACCCAGAGTACAAGCATTCTCAACACGTCCACCCTGGTCTGAGCCACCGACATTGCTCAGACCACTGCAACAGTCCCCTAACTGTTCTACCAACTTCACCTCCGCACACTTGCAATCTGAGTTTCTCGCAGAAGCCAAAGTGATCTCTTTAAAGCCAATTATGTTACACCTCTGTTCAAAACCCTTTAAAGGCTCCCCATCTGAGAGTAAAAGCCCAAGCCCTCGCAATGGCTTACAAGGCCTTGGGTGAACTTGCGCCCCTGCCCCGCTGATGTTATCTCCTCTGGTTCGAGTTGCTCCAGCCACACTTCCTTCCGGAGAGCACATGCCAAGTGCTGCGCCCTGCAGCCTCAGGGCTCTTTACCTCCAGGCCTGCTTCCTCCTTCCTGCAGATTCGGCTCAGAAGTCACCTGGGGTAATGATTTCTCTAATCTTAAAGAACCCTCTGTCTCCAATGGCTCTGTCCCCACTCCCCAAACACTCCCATCCCTTTCAGCCTGCTTCATTTTCTCCTTAGCACTTATCATCTGACACACTATGTGAACTTGTCTATTGTCTGCTTCCTCCTAATCAGTATATCTCGGAGTAGCGAATGGCAACACCCCAGTATTCTTGTCTGGAGAATCCCATGGACAGAGGAGTCTGGCAAGCTACAGTCCATGGGGTCGCAAGAGTTGGACATGACAGAGTGATTAATACAATCAATATATCTGGGCTTCCCGAGTGGCTCACTGGTAAAGAGTCAGCCTGTCAATGCAGGAGACCCAGGGTTCCATCCACGGGTCGGGAAGATCCCCGGGAGAAGGCAATGGCAACCCATCCCAGTATCCTTGCCTGGAAAATTCCATGGACAGTGGAGCCTGGCAGGCTATAGTCCATGAGGTTGCAAAGAGTCAAACACAATTTAGCAACTAAACAACAACCATCAATATACAACCTCTATTAGGACAGATATTTTTGTCTATTTGAGTGGCACACCGCCCAGAGCCCAGAACAATACTTACACACAGTGGGTGTTCAACAGCTGTAGTTTCAAATGAAAGGAATTAAAATAAACTGCTTATAAGTTTCATGAGAAATAACTTTGAAGAGTAGTTTGTATGTATTTTAATATTTCATAAATTTTCTGTTTAATTAATATCAGCATGGTTTCTTACCTGAAGTCTCTATATAGTAATGGGTAATTGCTTTCCAGTGGTAAACAAAATCTTCTTGTAAAGGAAGAGAAGGTGCAAGCTACACAAACACAAACACAAAGACCACAACAATTAAGAAAATGGCATTAAAAGTTTCATATTAAATATAACTGTATTTTTCTAATGATGCAAAAGCAGCATATTATGGAGTGAGCTTTAATTTGATTCTGTATGTCTAATATCAAGGAGAAACAAAAACAATGTCAAATCCAAGAAAGTAAAATAATTTATTAAGAAAGAGGAAAAACACATTTATCAGTGTTATTAGTAATTATAGTATTGGGGTTTTTCTCCTTCCCTGAAAGTAGTTACTATACCTGACTTCAAAAGTAACAGAGTTAAAGGAAAACACACAATATTCTATTACTAAAGTATCAGTAAAATGAAATTATTGATAACCAGGGATCTTTGTACCTAGGACTTTGAAATGCAAAACAGTAAAAAGCTGCTATGTAACTAGTTACACATCACCACTACTAAAATATATACCAAAGTCAACCCTGTAATCAGATTAAAACCGTTCTCTATTTTCAATGACATGCAGAAGTAAATCTTTTCTTTTAAGCCTAGATTAGGCAGCGCATATTTTTAGCAAAATGACCACACGAACAAGACACTACCAATTTAAATTCCACAAAGTCAAAAATGTCTCACATTTTGATTTTGAAATTTACTTTAGAAGTTTTAAGGCCAAAATTATATCCCTTCAACCATCTCATTGCAAACTTACAAGTATTTTAAATGGGTATTAAACGGACAGAAAAAGATTTGGGTGCACCTTTACAATATTTTCTCCTCTTTAAAATGATTGGCAGAGAGAGAATGCTCTCCCAGTCCTAGCACTGTCAATAAGTTTTCATCACACAGTACAGCTGACCCAGTTTTCGTAATAGCAAATAGGTTTCCATTTTGGGAATCTCAACTATGGCAGCGTCATCTTCCGTTTTCACAGATTCATCTAAACAGATGCCCTAAGAGGTCATGTTACTTCTGAACTTCTACTTGTTCCGTTTTGATTGGTTCTCCCATAAAAACCTCAAAGTTCAAAAACCTTTCAAAACAATTTCCAAACTACTGAGTAAATGATAAACATTGGTCATGATATCCTAAGTGTTTCAATCCAGAAGATGAAACACAATCAGGAAACAAATGGACTTGAAAATTTTTCTGCAGTCATCAACATCTTTCTGCTAGCTTTTCATACAAGCCTATTCACACCACTCTGAATAGAACTGCATTAAGAGAATGTAAATATTCATCTCATTTCCAAATAGAAGGCTATGAAAAAAACTTTAAAGACTTTAAGATCCTTAACAATGGAGTTAAAAATCTTTGGGGTTACTATACTTCAGGAACATGGAGAGCGAAAACTCGTGGGAGAGTGAGAAAAAATTAGATAAGAAAGAATTAATTTGAGAAAATAATCTTCCTGAAACTTTTAGATTAAAAAGTCAGTTTTAATCAGCTACTTATTTTTAGAATCTTCCTCAAAATATATAGAATTTCTCTTGTGTTACAGACCTTTTAACACACTAGCTTTAGGCAGTATTAACAAGTGTTATTAATCAATTAATTCTGTATTAGCAATTGGGACAAACCCAAATGAAATTTGGTGTTTCAAAAACTGTACTGAGTTTCTTAAGTGTAAATATTATGCTTTGTTTAATTTTTCCAAGGGAATTTCCAGAGTATATCACTTTCCTGGAGAAATCTGGCCAGACTTCCTGCCAAGGGTACAGTCCTTTCCACACATGCTTGCGGCATCCTCTCCCGGACTGGCGGCTCCCTCTCTCCCAGCCCTGAGCCCATGCTGGTGACTGCTGAGTTATCCATCTCCTCCACTAGATTGTGAACTCAATGAGTTTACAAAGATTATATCATCGTGTTCATCGGAACCCCCGGTTTCCAAGTCAATGATGGTGCATAGTAAGCGCTGAGTAACGCTTACTGAGTGGATACAGGGCAGCTGCTGCCATGTAGTGAGTAGTTATATGCCAGGGCTTCCCTGGTGGCTCAGAAGGTAAAGCATCTGCCTGCAATGAGGGAGACCAGGGTTCGATCCCTGGGTGGGGAAGATCCTCTGGAGAAGGATATGGCAACCCACTCCGATACTCTTGCCGGGAAAATTCCATGGACGGAGGAGCCTGGGAGGCTACAGTCCATGGGGTCGCAAAGAGTCGGACATGACTAAGCAACTTCACTTTTCTTTCACTTTTACACTTACGTGTGGTCTTAAATTCTCAAATAAACTTCGACTTTTCCCAAACAAACTCTCGTCAAGACTTAGAGCCATTCACTGACCTGCAGAAGGCAACACTATTGATAATTAAAAAGCTGGAGGTCTTTCCCCAAAATACCTACCACACAAAAGGACCTACCTAGCTGATAACTCCAGAGAAGGCAATGGCACCTCACTCCAGTACTCTTGTCTGGAAAATCCCATGGATGGAGGAGCCTGGTAGGCTGCAGGGACTTAGCAGCAGCAGCAGGCGATCACTCAGATGAGAAGTAGTGTTCTCAGAGCCACGCCAGCAGCCTCACAGGCATCATCAACATTCCATGCCCAATTCTTTTAAATTGCTTCTTCCTCCAGGCAATTTTCTGACCACCGCCCCCATCTCCTCTGCCTCTGTAAGTCCAGCTCAAGTCTCACTTCCTCCAGGAGCCTTCCAATCCTAAGTGCTTGCTCCTTTCCTCCTACAGAACGCACTGCTGCTGCTAGGTCGCTTTAGTCGTGTCCAACTCTATGCGACCCCATAGACGGCAGCCCACCAGGCTCCCCCGTCCCTGGGCTTCTCCAGGCAAGAACACTGGAGTGGGTTGCCATTTCCTTCTCTAACAGAACAATTATCCAAATAATAACAATAATGATTAACACTTATTAAGCACTTACTATGTGCCAGGCACTGCATTAAGTACTTGTCATTCTAATTTTCACAGGTCTATCAGATAGGTCTAATTACTTCCATTTTACTGTGAGGGAAGCCAGCTGTGCTGCAGCCCATGGGATCCCAACGAGTAGGACACGACTCACTGACTGAACAATAAAAATGAGGAACTGAAACACACAAAGACTAAGTAAGTTGTCCAGTGAAGACGCAGTGGCCAGAGGCGAGCCTAGAACCCTGCCCTGTCCGGCTCTAGGGGCCAGGCCACAAGCTTGTGCATGGCTTATCCTTCAACCTGGGCATCAGTTTTGCCTCCCAATGCAGTCTCCCCGTGAACTTGCACCGTGCTTTCCTGATGGGCTCCTAAAACGTATGCTAACGGAGGACAGTTAAAGAGCACTTGCCGGAAAAGAATACACTTAAGAAAACACTACCTATGTTTCATTTGACATTTTAATTCCTACTGCAGAGTAGATTTTTAAGGAATTGCTAGTCTCAACAATCATCATTAAATCTTAATTATAATTTTACAGGAAAATAATAATGCATCCAAATTCTGAAAGAGGACTTACCTTGAATTAACTAGTTAAGACAGATAAAACATTTTTTCCTGACATTGCCCTCTTATCCTCCTGGAATAAATCTGCCTTCAAGGATGGAACTGACTGGAATTACAAGATATTAGTCCCTGGTAGACTACCTCACACAGACTAAGGCCCTGAGTTGTACTAATGGAAGGTGTTTCATTTATCCTTTGGAGAAGCTGGGCTAAAACGATCCACCTCCAGAACTAACTACATGAGAGGCCTGATTTCAGATTTGTGGCAACTAGCTAATTTCCTGACTCTTACTGGCCAATCATTTCTATACTGCAGGAAAACTGACATTTCTGAAAAAGGAGGCAAGAGTTACATTACAGTTTTTGTTTTTGCTCAAGGTGTGACTTTCTCTCCTAAACTCAAAATGTAGCCTATCAGATTAATAACACATCTTCAAGTACCGATCTTTGAAAATATCTTAGTTGTATTTCATCCTTTTAAGTAGTTAACAGGAAGTGAGACGAAACCATTAATTAAACAATAAGGAACACTCTACACCTAAACCCGATTTAAATGAATGTGTATCTGGTTGACCCTAAAAACACATTTGAAGGTGGATCCAATTGAATCAAAAAACCTAGGAAATAATAATACCAAAATGGTTGAGAAAACATTGTAGTGATTCATACAATGACACAACTGAAAAAAGGTCATGTCAGCATCTGTCTACAGGATTATCTCCCTTCTCTGTAGAACCCTGATAATCATAACTGCAATACTGTATCAGAAAACACGAACTGGGCAAACAAGTTAAAAGGAGGATAGAGAAAAGCTAACGAAATGAACTGAGGAATGGTAAGATTAAGCCATAGGAAAAAGTCAAGCAAATAAAGAAACAGAACTAACTAAATAAAAACCAATCTTGGGCTAGGGAAAAAAAAGATATTCTTCAAATAACACAAAGATGGCTTATTCAGCATTACATATAGGTTCATTTCCAAGAGAATGGGAAAAGGGAAAAGAAAAAAAAAAGTACGCCACCCAAAATTTTTCATCACATTTCACTGCCTATCAAGGTAAACTAGCAAGTATCACAATTGAAAACATTAATGCTAAGTAAATAAAAACATTTCTTTTCTAAATGCAGCGCATTAACTCCCAGGGGCAGGTGAATATAATCCACTCTTTTTCTCACTAACCTCAGCAAAGCAGACAACCTGGATATTACAGAGGCAGAGTCAGACAATTCACATGGATAATTTGGGAGATGCTAACATACACAATTATAAGAAGATAATGCAGACAGAAAACACAGGCCTCGGGACAAAAATGAGTCTTTACTGTGAGAGCACTGAAAGCCATCTTTCTTTTTCTAAGTACTTATTTCTGTAAATATCAGCCTGAATTAGTATAGAATATAAATGATGTAATAAATTCGTATTCCCAATTATCTCAGTATGAAGCTGTATTCAGTGTCAAAAAAGTAAATGATTCTTGATATTTTAAGTTAAGGAATAATATAAAATGTAAATATCACTGTGTTTTATAAATTTTAATTGAATTCTAAAAGTAAAGTGCTGTAGCTGGTGTATAAGCAAGAAAGAAAAATTTAAAATTGCCTTAGAGTCTAAGGCAATCATCTCCCTCAAGAGTAATACTGCTCTTCATTCATGAAAAACCCTGTCTTGTCTGATTTGATACATTCCTTTTCTCAAGAACCTGTAGCAGATCTAAAATGACTCTTAAACATTTCCCACACAGCACTTAAGAACTGTAACGAAAGTTTTCCATTACTGAGTTTTAAAGATCCATTTTATTTTTATCTGGCCATAAAAACTGTTCTATTGCAAATTGTGTTCCCCCCCTTAAAGTTATGTAGATCTGAATGTGCTATGTCACCCAAAAACTGAACACAGAAAGAGAATGACATTTTTAAAACTAGCCAAGTAGCACGTCTAGCAAAACTGCACTTGTTAGGAACTTCACAGGGTGCATTTTTCCATTTGGGCATTTCTGCCAGCCTAAAGTAAAACAACCGAAGTAAAGCAACGCGACCCCTTATCACTGAATCAGCAGAAGACACGTTCTTATGAGTTACTTCTCTTTTAGTCGTGTTAGATTTGAGTGCTGTCTCCCTATGCTGGTGTCTGAAATCCTCAAAGCGGGTTACAACTGCAGGAAAGACGAAAAGCGTCCAGGAAAGGAAGAGAAGAAAGGAAACAGATGGTCCTGGTGCTGGGTGAGGGCTTGGAAAATGTCTAAAAGCACACTCGATCAGACCTTCCAAATGCATTTCACATCGATCAAGGAGATCCAGCTGAGTTCGGCCGCCCGGCTTGCGAGAGCAGGCGGGTGGGCTGCCTCCCTGCCAGAGTCGCGCCCCCGGCAAGAGCACCCAGTCCTGGGGCCCCCCTCCCCACCCCAAACAAAACAAAACAAAACAAACCCAAACAGTGTTAGGCCGTTTCTTTTGTCTCGGTCAACGCTGACCACTTTTTGAGGGAGAAGGTTAACGGTCAGGGAGTCCGGGGGAGGGCCCCAAGACCCTGCCAGGTGCTCCCCGACTCCCCTGGTCCCATCGGAGGAGTCGGACGACCCCCGATCCGGGCCGGGAGTGGCCGGTCCTCCCGGGGGACTCCCGCCTGCCCTCTTAGAGCGAGAAAAAGGGCTCCACGCTGGCCCGGAGCAGGGAGAGCAGGGGGGTCCGCTCAGAGCCAGGCCCGAGGCCCCCGGCGCCCCGACGACCCCGCAGCGCCCGCCCCGGGCCTCGCTCCTTCGCGGGGCCGGGGCCGCCGAGGGCCGCCGGCCGAGGCCGCCAGGCTCTCTGCCCGGGGCCGGCGGCGGGGAAAGTAGGCCGCCGCCATCCCCGGCCTGTCGTGCGCCCGCAGCCCCGCGGCCTTACCGCCTCCACGGCGTGCTGCAGGATGGAGGTGAACTTGGAGAACATCTTGTCCCGGGACTGCAGCAGCTTCTCCCGGGACGACCTGGAGAGCTCCTCGATCCGCCGCCGCCGCCCCTGCTGCGGCTGCCGGGGCCGCTCCAGAGTGAAGGCCGGTGCGGGGCGGGGAGGACGAGCAGAGGGCCGAGGCGGGCCCGGCCCGGCCGCTTCAGGTGTGCTTGGGCGGCGGCGCGGGGCTCCGGCGGGCGCGGCGACGTGGCGGGCGGCGAGGAGGGCGTTCCGCGCGGACTCTGGGCCCCGCGACGCTCCCGCGGCGGCGGCGGCGGCGGCGGCGGCGGTGGCTCCGGCTCCGGCTCCGGCTCCGGCTCTGGCTCGGACACGGTGGCAGCTCGGCTCGGCTTCCTTCCGCCCGCTCTGCCCGCCGCGGCCTGCAGGGGGCGCCGCCGAGGCCTGGGGAGGCCCCCGCCAGGCCAGGCGGACCCTGCGGCTGGGCGGCCGGACGCCGCGGGGGCGGGAGAGGCACCCAGAGGTCGCGGCCCGCCTGGGGCCGGGAGTCGGGCCTGGCCGCTGCCGCCTGTCTCCTGCCCACACACTGTCATGCTTACGTTTAAAAACGTAGCCGTTCTCACTGCGACTTGTTTCTCCAGTGGAAGTAAATGCTGATTTTGTAGGAAAACGAAGCCATATATGTATGTGAAATTCAGAGGTTCGTCTTTTAAGGGCAGATTTGCAAGACCGGCAAGAAAAAGCACAGTATTCCCAAGGCAAACAGGAACGGTGGGTTTAGATGCTAAGAATGAGAACAAATCAACGAAAGCAGATGAAATGGCTTTGCTAACTGTAAAACTTTATTCTTCTTCTTATTGTTATTATTTATTTATTCAACATTAAAACAGGAAGCCCAAGATTGACGAACGGTAAGATGATTCAATTACTAGTTTGGAACATTTGATGGAAAATGAATTCAGTGTAGCATTTTCTGTTCAGTTCATCAGTTGATTCTGGGAAACATCAGTGAGGAAAAAGAATTGAAAGGGATTCTAGGAAGTGCAAAGGACAGATAAGTGGAGCTACAATTAAGCACTTGGATGGAGGCTTCTTTCAAATAGTATGCAACAGTATATTCAGCAGACCTTGAAGAAATACTACTCGGGCTAGTAAAGTTTAGGTTGGGTTGATACAAATTATGAAAATGTTCTTATCCTGGAGAACTTTGTTTTTGCTAGGATTGGCATTTTATCAAAAGGACCATTAAATTCTTGATGAGGGTGGAGTCAGTGCTGGACAGCCCATGCTGAAAATATATATTTGTAATTAGTTGAGCAGGGGAAAGGCAGAAAAGATAGTGCAGAATGGTGTTTAGGGCCTGGCTCTGGAACTGGGTAGCCTAGATTTATTATATAATCTCAGCTTTGCCACTCATTGCAGCAAGTTGTTTAACCTCTTTGTGCTTTGGTTTACTCATCTGTAAAATTCCCGCTGGGGGCCGGGGGTGGGGGTATAGGGGCTGGAGGGTGGTGGTAATACCTACCTTCATGAGGCTGTATGAAATTTTTTAAATATATGTAAAGTAGTTTAACATGCCCAGTCTGCAGTAAGCAATGCACCAACATTTGTTATTATTGTGGTTGTTATTAGGAACAGTTCATTTCAGTCACTCAATCATGTCCCGACTCTTTGCAACCCCATGGACCAGAGCACACCAGGCCTCCCTGTCCATCACCAGCTCCTGCAGTTTACTCAAACTTATGTCCATTCAGTCGGTGATGCCATCCAACCATCTCATCCTCTGTCGTCCCCTTCTCCAGCCTTCAATCTTTCCAACATCAGGGTCTTTTCAAATGAGTCAGTTCTTCACATCAGGTGGCCAAAGTATTGCAGATTCAGCTTCAACATCAGTCCTTCCAATGAATATTCAGGACTGATCTCCTTTAGGATGGACTGGTTTGATCTCCTTGCAGTCCAAGGGACTCTCAAGAGTCTTCTCCAACACCACAGTTCAAAAGCATCAATTCTTTGGCACTCAGCTTTCTTTATAGTCCAACTCTCATATCCATACATGACTACTGGAAAAACCATAGCCTTGACTACATGGACCTTTGTTGGCAAAGTAATGTCTCTGCTTTTGAATATGCTGTTTAGATTGGTCATAACTTTCCTTCCAAGGAGTAAGCGTCTTTTGATTTCATGGCTGCAATCACCATCTGCAGTGATTGCAAAAAATAAAGTCTGTCACTGTTTCCACTGTTTCCCCATCTATTTGCCATGAAGTGATGGGACCAGATGCCATGATCTTAGTTTTCTGAATGCTGAGTTTTAAGCCAACTTTTTCACTCTTTTTCACTATTAGTAATAGCAGGGCCAGAAATCAAGATTTAAGGGGACTTATACTAGTCCTGTTTTCTTTTCTCCCATTTTGTTACCTCTGTCCTTGGGTATCAGGTAAATTTGACCTTAATTCCCTGTACAGTAAGTAGCCTCCAGAATGCTGGAGGCAAATTCTGTCATTCACTGAAAATCAAAACATGCTCCTTATCAAATTCTAGCTAATCATGTCTTCTTCAACCAAAAGTACATGCTGTTTATTATTACTATTATTACTCAACAGTTTAAGATGGTTAGTCATATTATTAACTATAATTATTTTCCTGACCTAATTGTCATACATTTATATGGTATTTTGTATTTTCATAATACCTCACAACCACTAATTGTATTAAGAGGTCTATTTAAAGCAGGCCTACTTAGAGTTGTTTGTATTTGAAGATATCTGTCTCTGAATACTTATTGTAAGTACAATAAAATGTATATTTTGCTCTAGATTAATATCAGTATTTACGATGACGATTCATCTATTTGATATGTAGGTTTCACAACATGCAAGTGGGATAGAACTATAACTGAGCAGCTACTCTTACTTATTCTTATCCTAGAATGACACTATCACAAGCCTTTATTCATGGGTAGAATTGGACCTACCTCAACAGAGTAGCTTATAATTTAAGAAAGCATAAGAAAGGCTTCTCTGGGTCTCCAAAACACTTAGATACGGGTGCCTGAAATCATTCAGTTAGAACTTTAGGGACTTCTCTGGTGATCCAGTGGTTAAGAATCCTGCCTTCCAGTGCAGGGGACAGGGGTTCCATCCCTGGTCAAGGAGCTAAGATCCCACATGCTGCAGGGCACCTAAGCTGGCATGCCAACTAGAGAAGCCTGCACACTGCAATGAAGACCCAGAACAACCAAAAAAAAAAAGTTAGAACTCATTTCTTTATTCCTTTGACTTAAGGCAAATAAGAAATTTAGTCCCTGCTCAAATTAAAACACTTTGGGAATAGATAATACATTAAACTCTAATTCATTACACTTCCTCAGGGTGAATACATTTGTTAAGTTCTTTTATGAATGAAGTTTAATCAGCAAGGACGTACACAAAAAATATATAAAACTGAAACTCAGTTGGAATGGAGTTGAAGAAGAAAATCTGGCAAACTTCTGGACATTCCATTGCCAAATTTCACTAAAATTACAGTAGAGGGATTTTTTTTTTTTTTTAGTACAAATCCAAATGGTACAAATACATTGAGACAGCAGTAAAAATTTGAGAACTGGAAAGTAGATGTAAAGGCCATAACTGATATGACTGACATAAGAAAGCTGAATCCCAAGGTAAAAACAAGAACCAAAGTGATGTGTTAATACATTCACAGAACCTCTCAGTGGCTCAGGAAATGGTAACGTTAAGTACCTTTGGAGGTAGAGGTAAAAGTGGGACTGAAAATAACAGGATGGCTTGAAAGTTTATTTAGAATTGGATAGATGCATTTCCATTCCACGAGACTGCCCGGCTGCCTCCTTCCCACCCTGAAATAACATGAGAGACTTCTTCCTAGAAAGGGAGGGGCTCCATACCGAGAAAAGAAAAAAAAGAAAAGGAGGACAAAGTGAAAATAAACCTTGTGAATGTTGAGACACATGTCCCCAACCTCATCCTCCTCTTGGCTCAAAATAAAGTCATCAGGCTGATCCCTCCAGGTAGAAGATAGAAAGGTCCTTTCTGGAGAATCTGTTTTGTTCAAGAGAACAGACCCAAAGATCCTGTAGAGGAAACCCAGACAACTTTACATTGCAGCCCCCAGTTGACAAGCTCTGTCCACATACTCAGAGCTTCAGTCAGATTCTTTGTGCACCTCTCTTAAATAGGAACACACAGTCTAGGATCATCAACAATTCTAGGAAAGCCTGCAATATTCAAGTTAGAGCCCAAAGGGAAACCAGGACCAAAAAAAAACTTGGAAGAAACGGGGTTGCTTAAATTGAACAGACAGGGAAAGATGGGAAGAAAACTTCCATAAAACAACTATTTTAATATCCTCATTAATATTTCATGTATAAAATAAGAATGGTATGCTATTTTAAAAAAGCAGCATTTAGGGAACAAAAATGAGACACTTAGAAATCAAGTACAAGATAGAAATTTTTTAAAACAACATAAAAAGGGTAAAAATAACCTTGAAAAAGTTTAGCAAGCTTAGACTAGAGCAAAAAAGAATGGAAAATAGGGAAATTTATTTTTTAAATTAAAAGGTTAGTCCATTGGATCCAACATCTGAATAACTGGAGAGCATAGAGGGAGGAAATAAATGACTACATTAATAATTTGATATAATTTTATAGGTTTGAAAGACATTTGTCTCTGGATTGAGAGGGTCCGTTAAATACCAGAACAATGAATGGAAATAGACTCACTGTAGAAGATATTATTGTGAAATTTCAAAACAGTGGGTTCAAAGAAAGCTCCTGTGAAACTTCCAATGAGAGAAAAAAAGAAAACAAGTTTATGCAAATAATAAAAAAATCTCAACGGCATGATACTTTTCAACAACAGCGTGGGATGTCAGAAGGCTTTGGGGCAGTGCCTTTAAAATTCCCAGGTAAAACAACTTCAATCTAGAATTCCATACCAAGAAACTGTCAGTCAAGAGTGAGGGTGAAATAAGTCATTTCAGATGTGCAAGGTGTTGAAAGTTTCCTACCTTGCTGTCTTTCTCAGGAAGCTTCAGAAGATGTACTCCATCAGAACTCAGGGAGTAAACCAAAGGACCAAAAGATAACAATCAGCTAACAAAAATCCCCCATGAGAAGTGGTGACGGAAATGGCCAGGATGATGGTAAAGCAGAGTCTCTGGATGACAACCACGCATCAAGATGGGCTAACAACCCACTTCTCCAAACTGGAGTAAGTCAGAAGCCATTTTCTACAGAAACAGACCTGATAAAAAGACAAACCAAAGGGGGCAGGGAAGGGGAAGGGGGAAATTAGGAGTGTGGGATTAAGAGGTACAAGCTACTATGTCTAAACTAAATAAGCAACAAAGATATATTGTATAGCATTGGGAATTATAGCTATTATCTCACAATAACTTTTAACAAAGTATAACCTGTAAAACTACTGAATTGCTGTGCTGTACATGAGAAACTAATAAAATGTTATAAATCAGCTATACTTCAATTAAAAATAACAAGAGAGGTCCTCAAGGTGAAACTGGTGGATGGACTACTTATGTGTTTGAGCAGATTTATCAGTTAGGAGGAGAGTGATAATGAATTAGTAATAAATAAAAAGAAAACTAAGCAAGGGGTGGGGGGAGAAACTAGATCATTATTAACAGCAGGAAAAATGTTGTGTAGAAATGTGTAATCATAGTACACACAGGGCTCAACTGTAAACAGTGCTTATATAACCATAATCGTGTAAGCACTGATCTATTTAAAAATTACAGCATTGCTGCTGTATTTAGGAAAGATGAAAGGATGTATGATGGGGGTGGGTGTGTGTGTGTGTGTGTGAGAGAGAGAGAGAGAGAAAGCAAGCTTAATCTCTATCAACGGTAGTCAGGAAACATTGGATATTGTTTAACACAGAAATATCAAGAAGTAACACTATAAGCATGTCATTTAAAGAAAGGAAGTAAATAACAAAAGAGTCCATCCAAAGTGTTGAAAGAGATTGCCTCTGCGAAGCAGGAAATTGGGAGTTTTGGAGGAAAGACTGGGACTTTCATAACAAACCTTGTAAAATGTCTTGACTAAACTGCGTGCTGGTGTGACTGATATGACCAAAGTTTGTTTGGCAAAGGAAGAAACCAAAGGCAAGAACACATTTTTTGGTGTGTGTGTGTGTGCTTTTTTTTTTTAAGTTCAAACAAGAGATTACAAAAGTTAATAACTGTGGGAAATAGGAAGGAGATGGTAGACCTGAAAGATGAAGCAAGAACCACCACATTTTGCAAGTGATTAACTACAAAGAGTGAGGAAGAAAAAGTAATCAAAGATGTTGACATTTCTAACTTGGATGAAGTTAGGTGAAGATGCCATTCATTGAGATACAGAATATGGAAATGTAGGAAGATAATGAGATTTTTTTTTTTGAACATGTTAGATTTGATTACACCTGTGTGAGGATGCTGAGTGTAGGATGATAAATTTGGAATAGGAGGTCAAGAGAGAAATTTGGGCTGGAAACAAAGATCTAAGCGTCATTTCTTAGAGATGGTAACTGAGATACTAGAATAAGTTATTTTAAGGAGGTAGTTTAGTGAGATGGTATATATATTTTTAAATTTTATTTTTGTGTATATTTTTAACACCAAAAGCATTTTGTACTGGGGTATGGCCGATTAACAATGCTTTGGTAGTTTCAGGTGAACAGTAAAGGGACTCAGCCATACATATACATACATCCATTCACCCCCAAACCCTGCTCCTACCCAGGCTGGCACATAAGGTTGAGCAGAGTTCCATGTGCTATACAGTAAGTTTTTGCTGGTCATCCACTTTAAATATAGCAGTATGAAACTGACCTTCCCAAAGTCCCTAACTATCCCTTCACCCCATGAGACAGTGTGTTAAGCGTGCTCAGCAACTTCAGTTGTGTCCAACTCTGTGCAACCCTATGGACTGTAGCCCACCAGGCCCCTCTGTCCATCAGATTCTCCAGGCAAGAGTACTGGAGTGGGCTGCCCTGCCCTCCTCCAGGGGATCTTCCCGACCCAGGGATCGAAACCCTGTCTCTTACATCTACCTGCACTGGCAGGCAGGTTCTTTACCACGAGCACCACCTGGGACTATGTTAAACAAACAAAGCCAGAATGGATGTAAACTTGAGAACTCCCTGGATTTAAGGATTAGGAGATAGAAGAAGAATTCATTGAAAAGAGCAGGAAAATACATTGCGAAGAAGTTCAGGATGAAATGAGTTTTCAAAATTAGGTGGCTGGTTCAAGATAAATGTAGCATAGGCTATATTGACTACATCTCCTGAACTCAGCCCTACAGCTGCAGCAGAAACAAGAGAGAAGCTGATAGATCCTAGACCCCTTAGACCCTTAACTAAAAGCTGTGAAAACTCCGTGGCAAGTACAGCAGACGCTGCTGGTGTCCAGTCTCACGACCCTTTGGTCCTCCTCTGACTCCAGCTGCAGCTGATTGCAGATCTGTGCATGCTCAGACTCACCTCGTGGGGACAGCCTCACCCCAGTGCCATGCGGCCCTCTTCAGAACTGCTGCCGAGGAAACCTCTGTGTGGGAGAGCCTGTGGTAGAGTTAGAACCCACTGGGATGGCTGTCAGCCAGTGGGGAAGGGAGTCTGGTGGATAAACACTCCAGTGTCCTATCTCTCGGGTAGGAAGCGATTCTCAGGAGGTCCACTGACTACAGTGGCTACTTCAATAGCTCCCATACTTTTCCTTCTTCTTTCTTATTTTCCCCACCTTCTCACTTCCTGGGATCTGAACTATTGATAAATTACTTATAGTCAAGTCTTGTCTTGGGGTCTACTTTTGAGGAAAACCTCAAAAACTGTGCCTGGGAGTTAGAGTAGAAGTCTGGAAGGGGAGGCCAAGTGCCACAAATTGGGTCTAGACTGTAGGCTAGAGAATTATAATAAAGGAAGCCAGTTTTGGAAATGAGCAGTGCCCATTAGCCCCAGCTGCATGTAACCAAAAAAAAAAAAAAAATTAAAAAAAAATTTAAAATAATAGTGACTTTTAAAGAAGTTCTTTTCAAGTGAAAAAAGTTTGTCTGGTAAGCTGTTAGGACTCTTAACTTTCTGCACTCCATCCAGTTCTGCCAAACTCAAGATCACTTCATGGTCTCATAGTTACTCATTTTAGGGCAGTTACAGGAAGAAACAAAGAGAAAAAGAATTACCTCCTTCTTTAGGACAATTTTTTTCCTGAAAGTTCCACACTTCTTACATTCTATTGGCTTATATAATCACACCTAGTTGTTGGGAACGAAAGCTGGGAAATAAAAATCAGAGTATAACTTTCAAATTCAGCACAAAAGTTTTCTGAATCCAGTGAAATGCAGGAAAGAAGAAAAATATGTAAAAAGAAGTATGAAAAATAGAAAACATAAAGCAGGTCTATTAACTATAATTAATGTCAGTGGGCTAAACCCACCAGTTGAAAGCTAGAAAATCATATGTGGGATTTTTAAACGTATCTACAATTTGACTCTTGCTTAGGTTTGTGAATTTCAAGGATCCAATTATATGTGGATTTTTAAAAATACATATGCGTTACAGTACTACATGGGGCTTCCCAGGTGACTCAGAGGTAAGAATCTGCCTGTAGTGCAGAAGCAGGAGATGTGAGTTCAATCCCTGGAGGAGGAAGTAGCAACCCAAACCCACTCCAATATTCCTGCCTGGGAAATCTCATGGAAAGAGGAGCCTGGCAGCGCACAGTCCATGGGGTTGCGAAGAGTCTGACATGACTGAGCAACTAACACTACTTTAAATGAAGTGGCCTAGAAAGTCTTCCCTGTGGAGGCGCCATAAGGTCGAAGCTAGGGAGTTAGCTATGGAAATAGAGTGGTTCTGGCAGAGATGACGTCAAGTGCAAATATCTTCTTATATGAGAAAGAATTTGGCATATCTGAGGAAGGCTGGGGTAGCTGGATTAGGGAGGTGTTTGAGGAGGAAAAAAAAAAGTTGAATATGTAATTAGGGAAGTAGCCAGAGGGTAGATAACTTAGAGCAGTAATTCTCAATGCTGTCAAGTTCTAAGGGCCCCTTTCCTTAATGTGAGAATGGTAATGCAATTATTATAAACACAGAGAAGTCATATGTGCATATCTTAATGAATTTTCACTTAGTGAACCACCGGGGCAGTCAGTACTCAGATCAAGAAAGAGAGCCAAGGGCTTCCCTGCTGGTCCAGGGGTAAAGAATCCGCCTTGTAATGCAGGAGACACCGGTTTGATCCCTGGTCTGGTAGGATCCCACTTGTCACAGGGCAACTAAGCCCATGCATCACAAGTACTGAGCCTGTGCCCTAAGGCCCAGGAGCCTCAACTACTGAGCCTGTGCTCTGCAACAGGAGAAGCCACCACAATGAGAAGCCTGCACACCCCAACTAGAGAGTAGCCTCCACTCACTGCAACTGGAAAAACCTGCCTGCAGCAACAAAGACCCTGTGTAGCCAAAAAAATAAATAAGCAAATTAAAAAAAAATTTTTTTTTAATTTTTTTTTAAATCACTTCTTCAGAAGCTTTAACACTTGCATGAGCCATCACTATTCTGACTTTTAAATCCATGGACCGGTTCTACCTCATTCTGAACTTCCATAGGTTTGGCTGAGAAGGAAGTGAGTCCAGTTGGATTTAGAAAGCTTATTCCTCACTTCCCATCAGAAACATAAAATGTATGCTTTACATCGGCTCCCTTTGCCTCCTGAGTCCCCAGGGAGGCGATGTAGAGCAGGCGTAGGGAGATACCACACATACAAGTTCGTGTCACAGCTGAGAAATGCTAAGTGTAGGAATCCCTCAGTCTTATAAGGGGACTGCTAACCAACCTGCCCATCCTCCTTTCTGGAAAGAGATTCTATCTTTATTATCCTGGAATATAAGCAAATCTTTCCTTGTAGAGTGAACTTCTCTATCTTGGAATGCCTCTGGGGTTTTCCTATCTAGGTCTCCTGGTCAATAAACAAATCTTCCCTCTGACTTACAGAGAGAAACACCATGTGATGCACAAACATCCTTGAAAAGATAGTCCTGGGAATCTTGAAACTCCATGGAAAACCTAAGAGCCTACCATAAGAAATACCCAGTGACAAATACCTTGGGGAAGAGACAAGTCTCCACAAGACTGGATTTCTAGTCTCACACCATCTGCCTCAAGAGTTGTTTTCTTAAGAGGGCTTGAATGAAATTTTGCTTCATCCAGAAATAGAGGCACACACTGGAAGGCAGACACAAAAATTTGACTTATGACTCTTTATTATTCATGCTCTGAATTCCCGTATCTTTCAGAATCTGTGTCACCTCCAGGGCACCTTGAGATTTTCTCAAGAGTTGCCAGCCTGCTAGCCTCCATGATCTGTCCAGTGCTCTAGAAGATTTTTTTTAAATTTTAACAATGAAAAAATTTTGAAACAATCCCAAAATTACAATAAAGGTTCAAGTACAGTTCCAGAAAAAAATCAGTGTTTTTAAGCATGAGTTTAGGTTGCTGATATGATGCCCATCACTGCCAAATACTTTAGTGTATATTTCCTACACACAACATTCTTCAACAGAACCACAATACAATGTATCCACTTCTTGGGCTGTCATAACAGATTACCACAAACTGGAAGGCTTAAAGCAACAGAAATTTATTTTCTCACGGTCTGGAGGCTGGAAGTCTGAAATCAAGGTGTCAGCAGAGCTGTGCTTCCTCTGGAGGCTCCAAGGAATCATCTCTTTGGCTTTTTACATTTCCTCATGGCTCCAAGAGCTCCTTGGTTTTATGACTTAGTTCAGTCGCTCAGTTATATCCGACTCTTTGTGACCCCATGGATTGCAGCACACCAGGCCTCCCTGTCCTTCAACAACTCCCGGAGTTATGGCTACATTACTCCAATTCCTGAATCCATCTTCACATGGAGTTCTTCTCTTTGTGTCTTCTCTTCTCTGTGTGTCTTATCTGAGGACACATGATTTAGGAATGATCCAGTTAATCCAGATGATCTTATCTAGAGATCCGTAACTTAATTACATTTGCAAAGACTCTTTATTTCAAAGAAGTCACATTCACAGGATTCAGGAATTAGGACCTGGGTATACCTTTGGGGAACTACCTTTCAACCCTCTACAATAACCAGAAATCTAGATATTGAAATTAACACATTACTGTCATCTAATCCACAGACCCCACTCCAAAGCTGACCAGCTGTCTCAATCATGTCTTTCTTTAAAAAAAAAATTAAAAAATTTTAATTTTATATTGGAATATAGTTGATCAACAATTTTTTTCTTTTTAGTTTCAGATGTACAGCAAAGTGATTCAGTGATACATGTACATGGATCTATTCTTTTTCAAATTCTTTTCCCATTTAGGTTATTACAGAATATTGGGGAGAGTTCTCTGTGCTATACAATAGGTTGTGGGTGTATGTGCCCAGTCACTCGGTCGTGTCCAACTCTTTGCAATCCCATGGACTATAACCCACCAGGCTCCTCTGTCCGCAGAGTTTTCCAGGTACGAATACTGGAGTGGGTTACCATTTCCTACTCCAGGAGTATCTTCCTAACCCAGGGATCGAACTCACGTCTCTTGCATCTTCTGCACTGACAGGCAGATTCTTTACCACTGTGCCACCTGGGATGCCAATTAACCAACAAGTCAGCCTTGTTGATTATCTAGCAGTGTGTACATATCAGTTCCACAGTCTATCCCTTTCCCCCTCCATGAGTTTGTTTTCTAAGTCTGTGAGACTACTTCTGTTTTGTAAATTAAGTTCATTTGTATCATTTTTTTTTAAATTCCACATATCAGTTCAGTTCAGTTTAGTCACTTAGTCTTGTCTGACTCCTTGTGATACCGTGGACTGCAGGACGCCAGGCTTCTCTGTCCATCACCAACTTCTGGAGCTTGCTCAGACTCATATCAGTTGAGTCAGTGATGCCATCCAACCATCTTATTCTCTCTTGTCCCCTTCTCCGCCCACCTTCAATCTTTCCCAGCATCAGGGTCTTTTCAAATGAGTCAGTTCTTCGCATCAGGTGGCCAAAGTATGGAGTTTCAGCTTCAGCATCAGTCCTTCCAATGAATATTCAGGACTTCTTTCTTATACTTTAGGATTGACTGGTTTGCTCTCCTTGCAGTCCAAGGGACTCTCAAGAGTCTTCTCCAGTACCACAGTTGAAAAGCATCAATTCTTTGGCACTCAGCTTTCTTTATAGTCCAACTCTCACATCCACACATGACTACTTGAAAAGCCATAGCTTTGACTAGACGGACCTTTGTTAGTAATGTCTCTGTTTTTTAGTATGCTGTCTACGTTGGTCATAGTTTTTCTTCCAAGGAGCAAGCATCTTTTAATTTCATGGTTGGCAATCACCATCTGCAGTGATTTTGGAACCCAAGAAAATAGTCTCTCACTGTTTCCATTGTTTCTCCATCTATTTGCCATGGAGTGATGGAATTGAATGTCATGATCTTAGTTTTTTGAATGTTGAATTTTAAGCCAGCTTTTTTCACTTTCATCTTTTACTTTCATCAAGAGGCTCTTTAGTTCTTCTTCACTTTCTGCCATAAAGGTGGTGTCATCTGCAAATCTGAGGTTATTGATATTTCTCCTGGCAATCTTGATTCCAGCCTGTGCTTCATCCAGCCCAGCATTTCGCATGATGTACTCTGCATATAAATTAAATAAGCAGGGTGACAATATACAGCCTTGACATATCTTTTCCCAATTTGGAACCAAATTAATTCCACATATAAGGGACATCATATGATATTTGTCTTCCTCTGTCTGACTGTCCTTCATAGTAAAAGAATCCTATTCAGAATCATGTGGCATATTGAGTCGCCTCTTTATCCTCCTTCAGTCTGGAAGAGTTCCTTTGTCTTTCACTGTCTTTCTGACCCGACAGTTTTGAAGATTCAGGCCCTTAACTTGAGTGTCTGATGTTTGTTCATGATTATGTCCAGGTATGCTTTTCTGGAAGGAATATCACAGAGAGACATTTTCTTCGTATACATCCCATTAGGTGACACATATTTTCAATTTGTTCTATTACCAAACAGTGTCACTTTGATCTTTTGGTTAAGGTGGTGATGCCAAACTCTACTGTTAAATTAGTCTTCTCATCTTTGTAAAGATCTTGTTCTTCATCAAACTTTTTATTTAATTGTATCACTATGACCTCACCTCCTTTGCGTGAAATTTTCCCTTGGTATCTCTAATTTTCTTGAAGAGATCTCTAGTCTTTCCCATTCTGTTGTTTTCCTCTATTTCTTTGCACTGATCACTGAGAAGGGCTTTCTTATCTCTTCTTGCTATTCTTTGGAACTCTGCATTTGAATGGGTGTATCTTTCCTTTTCTCCTTTGCTCTTCGCTTTTCTTCTTTTCACAGCTATTTGTAAGGCCTCCCCAGACAGCCATTTTGCTTTTTTGCATTTCTTTTCCATGGGGATGATCTTGATCCCTGTCTCCTGTACAATGTCACGAACCTCAGTCCATAGTTCATCAGGCACTCTATCAGATCTAGGCCCTTAAATCTATTTCTCACTTCCACTGTATAATCATAAGGGATTTGATTTAGGTCATACCTGAATGGTCTAGAGGTTTTCCCTACTTTCTTCAATTTAAGTCTGAATTTGGCAATAAGGAATTCATGATCTGAGCCACAGTCAGCTCTCGGTCTTGTTTTTGCTGACTGTATAGAGCTTCTCCATCTTTGGCTGCATAGAATATAATCAATCTGATTTTGGTGTTGACCATCTGGTGATCTCCATGTGTGGAGTCTTCTCTTGTGTTGTTGGAAGAGGGTGTTTGCTATGACCAATGCATTTTCTTGGCAAACCTCCATTAGCCTTTGCCCTGCTTCATTCCGTATTCCAAGGCCAGATTTGCCTATTACTCCAGATGTTTCCTGACTTCCTACTTCTGCATTCCTGTCCCCTATAGTGAAAAGAACATCTTTTTTGGTGTTAGTTCTAGAAGGCCTTGTAGGTCTTCATAGAACTGTTCAACTTCAGCTTCTTCAGCCTTACTGGTTGGCACGTAGACTTGGATTGCTGTGTTATAGAATGGTTTGCCTTGGAAACGAACAGAGATCATTCTGTCTTTTTGAGATTGCATTCAAGTACTGCATTTCAGACTCTCTTGTTGACCATGATGGCTACTCCATTTCTTCTGAGGGATTCCTGCCCACAGTAGTAGATATAATGGTCATCTGAGTTAAATTCACCCATTCCAGTCCATTTTAGTTCGCTGATTCCTGGAATGTCGACGTTTACTCTTGCCATCTCCTGTTTGACCACTTTCAGTTTGCCTTGATTCATGGACCTGACATTCCAGGTTCCTATGCAATATTGTTCTTAACAGCATTGGATCTTGCTTCTATCACCAGCCGCTTCCACAACTGGGTATTGTTTTTGCTTTGGCTCCATCCCTTCATTCTTTCTGGAGTTATTTCTCCACTGATCTCCAGTAGCATATTGGTCACCTACCGACCTGGGAAATTCATCTTTCAGTATCTTACCTTTTTGCCTTTTCATACTGTTTATGGGGTTCTCAAGGCAAGAATACTGAGGTGGTTTGCCATTCCCTTCTCCAGTGGACCACATTCTGTCAGACCTCTCCACCATGACCTGCCCATCTTGGGTGGCCCCACATGGCATGGCTTAGTTTCCTTGAGTTAGACAAGGCTGTGGTCCCTGTGATCAGATTGGCTAGTTTTCTGTGATTGTGGTTTCAGTCTGTCTGCCTTCTGATGTCCTCTCTCAACACCTACCGTCTTACTTGGGTTTCTCTTACCTTGGACGTGGGGTATCTTTTCACAGCTGCTCCAGCAAAGTGCAGCTGCTGCTCCTTACCTTGGACGTGGGGTATGTCCTCAGGGCCGCTGCTCCTGACCTTGGATGTGGGGTATCTCCTTGCCTTTCAACCGCCTCTAGTGGTTCCTTGGACATGGAGTATCTCTTCCACGACTGCTCCAGGAGCTCCTCTCGACCGCTGCTCCTGAACTTGGACGTAGGGTATCTCCTCTCTACCGCCCGCTGCTCCTGAGCTCCCATGCCCATTTAAATGCAGAGTTCCAAAGAATAGCAAAGAGAGATAAGAAAGCCTTTCTCAGCGATCAATGCAAAGAAATAAAGGAAAACAATAGAATGGGAATGACTAGAGATCTCTTCAAGAAAATTAGAAATACCAAGGGAATATTTCATGCAAAGATGGGCTCAATAAAGGACAGAAATGGCATGGGCCTGACAGAAGCAGAAGATATTAAGAAGAGGTGGCAAGAATACACAGAAGAACGGTACAAAAAAGAGCTTCACGACCAAGATAATAACGATGGTTGATCACTCACCTAGAGCCAGACATCCTGGAATGAGAAGTCAAGTGGGCCTTAGAAAGCATCACTATGAACAAAGCTAGTGGAGGAGATGGAATTCCAGTGGAGCTGTTTCAAATCCTAAAAGATGATGCTGTGAAAGTGCTGCACTCAATATGCCAGCAAATTTGGAAAACTCAGCAGTGGCCACAGGACTGGAAAAAGTCAGTTTTCATTCCAATCCCAAAGAAAGGCGATGCCAAAGAATACTCAAACTACTGCACAATTGCACTCATCTCACATGCTAGTAAAGTAATGCTCAAAATTCTCCAAGCCAGGCTTCAGCAATACGTGAACTGTGAACTTCCAGATGTTCAAGCTGGATTTAGAAAAGGCAGAGGAACCAGAGATCAAATTGTCAACATCTACTGGATCATCAAAAAAGCAAGAGAGTTCCAGAAAAACATCTATTTCTGTTTTATTGACTATGCCAAAGCCTTAGACTGTGTGAAAGTGAAAGTGAAGTAGCTCAGTCATGTCCAACTCTTTGCCACCCCATGGATTGTAGCCTACCAGGTTCCTCCTTCCATGGGATTCTCCAGGCAAGAATACAGGAGTGGGTTGCCACTGTGTGGATCACAATAAACTGTGGAAAATTCTGAAAGACATGGGAATACCAGACCACCTGACCTGCCTCCTGAGAAACCTGTATGCAGGTCAGGAAGCAACAGTTAGAACTGGACGTGGAACAACAGACTGGTTCCAAATAGGAAAAGGAGTATGTCAAGGCTGTATATTATCACCCTGCTTATTTAACTTCTATGCAGAGTACATCATGAGAAACATTGGGCTGGAAGAAGGATAAGCTGGAATCAAGATTGCCAGGGAAATATCAATAATGTCAGATATGCAGATGACACCACCCTTATGGCAGAAAGTGAAGAAGAGCCTCTTGATGAAAGTGAAAGAGGAGAGTGAAAAAATTGGCTTAAAGCTTAATATTCAGACAACTAAGATCATGGCATCTAGTCCCATCACTTCATGGCAAATAGATGGGGAAACAATGGAAACAGTGGCTGACTATTTTTCTGGGCTCCAAAATCACTGCAGATGGTGACTGCAGCCATGAAATTAAAAGACGCTTACTCCTTGGAAGGAAAGTTATGACCAATCTAAACAGCATATTCAAAAGCAGAGACATTACTTTGCCAACAAAGGTCCATGTAGTCAAGGCTATGGTTTTTCCAGTAGTCATGTATGGATGTGAGAGTTGGACTATAAAGAAAGCTGGGTGCCAAAGAACTGATGCTTTTGAACTGTGGTGTTGGAGAAGACTCTTGAGAGTCCCTTGGACTGCAAGGAAATCCAACCAGTCTATCCTAAAGGAGATCAGTCCTGGATGTTCATTGGAAGGACTGATGTTGAAGCTGAAAGTCCAATACTTTGGCTACCTGATGCAAAGAGCTGACTCATTTGAAAAGATCCTGATGCTGGGAAAATTGAGGGCAGGAGGAGTAGTGGACGACAGAGGATGAGATGGTTGGATGGCATCACCGACTCAATGGACGTGAGTTTGGATAAGCTCCGGGAGTTGGTGATAGACAGAGAGGCCTGGCATGCTGCGGATCATGGGGTCTCAAAGAGTGAGGACATGACTGAGCGACTGAACTGAAGTGAACTGCTGAACTCACAGTTGCCTAAATTTCAATCAATGGGTTATAATCCATTCCTTTTTTTTTTTTTCCTTAAAAAAAAAAATTGCTATTTGATGCTCAGTTTTTGGCCAAAAGGAAACTCTCCAATCTGGTTTCTGTGTCTTTTAGGTTTCTTGCTTTCTGCTAAAAGATGTTCCTGCCTCATCTTGTACTCTCCCTATTTTAGCTGTCGAATCAAATATTTCACCCTGGTTCCTTTTATTGGAGACCGGTTTCTAGAAGCTAAGATAATAGAAGGGAAAATGGTTTTTACTCTGAGATAAACAAAGAATGTCCCCATGTAATTCTGGCTCCCACAAATAAATGAAATCTTAAGCATTTTTTTTCCCCCCAGGAAATTTCTCACTCCCTAATGAAAACAACCAACGTTGTCCTTGACTTTTAATGCCTGAGAAAAGATATCATGGCCTTTGTGAATATGATAATATTAGAAAATTGCTATTTTTCCATCATGGACAAATGAAGTATAAACTCAATAACATTGGTAACTTTGTGGGATTTTAAAAAATCTATTGCATTTTTTTGGTTAATATTGTTTCTAAAAATCTCCTTTGCAAGCTATTTTTCTTTTCTGAGTGCTTTTGTGTCTGGGTTTTCTTTGGACAGAATGCTTTATTCACACCGTTTTTCTAACTGTCCTAAAGCCATTCACTGCTCTATCAGGCGGACACTGAGATCCGAGTCTACACTGACTCAGGGGTGGTCAGGGTGGGTCTTGAGAAGGATATGACTCTCTTCACCAGACAACTTCCCTAGGTGAGCTTGCACAGGATCTTTAAGCAAATCTAGTCTCCTCAGACACAGGAGGATAAGCTGTTAGTGCTGGCAAGAAAGGCTCAGAGAGAGCAGAGCATTCTGAATTATCTTTGTTCAGTTCCACTGGAGGTCCCCACTCCAAGTCTCGTCCACTCCCTCTTAGTGCTGTAACTTTACCATGAGACACAGCCAGTCCATGAATTCAACTTTCAGGTTCATTTTTTGTTTTTGTCCCCCACCCCAAACAACTACATTTGGGATATGATTTTCAGTGACTTTGGCCCTGTAGCTATTAGAAATTGAAAATCAGCTTAGGGTTAATCTAGATGCTTTCTAGTTCTTTGTGACTTGAGATGAAAGTTTAAAACCTTGAGGTTTTTTTTTTTTGGCCACACTGTGAGAATTGTGGGATCTTAGTTTGAAGCGACTTAGCAGCAGCAGCAGCAGTTCCCCAACCAAAGAAAGATTGAAACTGGGCACCAGCTGTGAAAACACCGGAGTCCTCACCACTGGACTGCTAGGGAAATCCCTAAAACCTTGATCTTGCTGTTTTCTTCCTGTAAGCGCTCCAGTGCAGTCAGAAACAGCCAGTGACCACACAGATCTCATACGCTTCATTATTACCATAGCAGCCCAGGGCACAGGCCCTCCAGGCTACTTGTTTCAGTAGACACTTCTTTATGATCAACTACAGGAGATATTTTTAGTTATTTATGAATATCTAAAATTTAGATATTTTAGTGAATCATGAAGACCTGCATGACCAGACTGCTTGATTGCTATTTTCTATTAGCAAAGATCTCAGCACTGCTTTCAAAGTTAAGGACATAACCAAACAATCCCAAATCCCACCTTTCGGCTCTTTTTCCTGGAACCACTCTGCCACCAGGCACTGCGCTTGTTAGGGTGCAGTCAGGAAGACAGGGGCCACCCCAGTCACTTCAGCAGCGAGAATGTCACGTAAAAAAATGTGTTGCCCGGAAATAATGACCTGCCAATGGATCAAAGGGAGAAAGTCGGTGCTTTCAAAAATCAGAGGCTTGGAAGAGGGGCCCCACAGAGCTAGGACTTCGACCCCTGAGATGAAGATGCCGCCTTGCTCATATTAGTACCTCAGAGAGGGCACTATAAAGTCAATTTTGGAAGTCTCAAAAAGACTAGAACTGACTGCTGCCACCAGAGGGAAGTGCTGCCCAGTTGCCAAGGTATAATAACGATAAGAACACACAAGGGCAAGAGGCCGCTCTGCTGCTTTCTTCCACTTCACCTCTCCCTCTAGCACCCCCTGCTGGCAAAACTGAATCAGTTCAGTTCATTTCAGTCACTCAGTGTGTCCAACTATTTGCGACCCCATGGACTGTAGTATGCCAGGCTTCCCGGTCCATCACCCACTCCCAGAGCTTACTCAAACTCATGTCTATTGAGTCGATGATGCCATCCTACCATCTCATCCTCTGTCGTCCCCTTCTCCTCCTGCCCTCAATCTTTCCCAGCATCAGGATCTTTTCCAATGAGTCAGTTCTTCACATCAGGTGGCCGAAGCATTGGAGTTTCAGCTTTAGCACTGGTCCTTCCAGTGAACACTCGGGACTGATTTCCTCTAGGATGGACTGATTGGGTCTCCTTGCAGTCCAAGGGACTCTCAGGAGTCTTCTCCAACACCACAGTTCAAAAGCATCAATTCTTTGGTGCTCAGCTTTCTTTATAGTCCAACTCTCACATCCATAAACGACTACTGGAAAAACAGAAACTTTGACTAGATGGACCTTTGTTGGCAAAGTAATGTCTCTGCTTTTTAATATGCTGTCTAGGTTGGTCATAACTTTTCTTCCAAGGAGTAAGTGTCTTTTAATTTCATGGCTGCAGTCACCATCTGCAGTGATTCTGGAGACCTCCTAAATAAAGTCAGCCACTATTTCCATTGTTTCCCCATTTGTTACCCTCAAAAGAGAAACTAGTTTACAGACCTAGACACAGACTGAAAAGTGGAGTTTAAGAGGGTGACTTTGGGCCTGTGTGTTTTAACACATAAGTACAGAGACTCAGTTACAGAGAGGACATGATAAAAATAGTTGTTTATATACATATGTGGAAGCAGCATAAAGATTACGTCTATACATCTATGCATGCATGTTATACTAGTGAAGCAAATAACAAATAGTGTTCCCAAGAATAATGTGATCCTTCAGTGTGGTGAGCCACTATTGGTAATGTTCCCCTAAATGTTCCACTTTCCCTTAATTTACAAATTAGTGCATGCCTGGAAATTCTACTACAATCTAAATGTTCAACTAGTGGTAAACAAATTTTTCATCTGCATGAATATCCATCCAGAAATTCAAAAGCTTTATGGGACAGAAGACAATTCTTTCTTTTATGGAAATAGCCTGCATGTTGCAGGATAGCTAACATTTTCATTGGGAAGTAAAAAGCAAATGGGAATGACAGGAGAGATAGAGGGTGGCGGTGGTGGTGAACTTGAAGTTTTGAGAAAAGTGGAGAATATTTGAAATAGTCTCCATGGGGTCTGGAAAGAGAGAGAACTGGCTTGGGAAACACTTGTTATAAAACTAATGAACGATGTTGGAAACCAATGTGAACATGACCATGAATCTGGTCTATACTGTTATTTTATTTCTTCCAGCAGCCTTCATTAACCTGGTCATAGATAGTAGCAAAGGTATAAGGTTGGCAGTTGAAATCCCTCAAAACTAAGGCGTTTCCAGGCAGATGGGAAAGAAAGCCTAAGACAAAGGAAGTGAGGAATCTGTGCAGAGAGGGATTCAAGGGATGAACTTTAAAATCTAATTCAAAGTGGAAATGAAGACAAGAGAGATTCGATACAGGAAAAGCAGATGTGAGAGTTTCCTGGAATTTCCACCCAGGTCTAGGGAACTCATCTCAGGACTTGTTGATCAGAGAGTTGAAAAAAAAAAAGTTATAGTGAGAGAGTGAGAGGCCTGGATTTATTTACCAAGTTCCCTGGGGACTCAGGGGGTAAGGAATGTGCCTGCAATGTGGTGACCCGAGTTTGATCCCTGGGTTCAAAAGATCCCCTGGAAAAGGGAATGGTTACCCATTCTGGGATTCTTCGCTGGAGAATTCAATGGACAGAGAAGCCATGGGGTCAAAAAGAGTTGGACATGACCGAAAGACTGACACTTTCACCAAGTGGAACAGTTTTGGTGATGACAAGTGCAAGGTGTTGGTACGGAACGGTGTCTGAATGGGGCTGGATGGGAAGGACACTGGAGATGAGGAGGTTAAGGAACTGAAGGCCCTGGTGAATGGCGGGTCACCCATGGGGATGTGGAAGTCTTGGAATGATGGCGGGACTTAGAGCGAGAAGCTGAGTCAGTGTGATGGGATGAGGGGGCAGTGACCAGGAAGACTATAAATGACAGCAACATGGAGGGAGGAAGCTTGGTGTAACCATATGGCTTAAACAAGTGAAGTTGCTCAGTCGTGTCCGACTCTTTGTGACCCCATGGACTGTAGCCCACCAGGCTCCTCCATACATGGAATGTTCTAGGCAAGAGTACTGGAGTGGGTTGCCATTTCCTTCCCCCAGGGGATCTTCCTGACCCAGGGATTGAACCTGGGTCTCCCGCATTGTGGGCAGATGCTTTACCCTCTGAGCCACCAGGGAAGACTAAAAGGAATAGGAATTTCTACTTGAGAGTGAAAGGCAAGGTCTGAAGGTTGCGTTTGGGAGGCATTGAGGAAAGAGGAGGTCATGGACATTAACGTTTGTATAGTTAAAAGATCTCACTTCATAGATAAAGAAACCGAGGTCAGAGTGCATGGTGGCCAGCCTCCAAGATGTTCCACAGGGAGCCCTATCTTGTGTGGACCTCTCCCACAGTGCACCAGGGCTAGTGCACATGAATAGTACAATATAACAGAGAAGACATGGGTTTTCACTTCTGAGGTTAGGTTCGCAAGAATATTCTAGCCTGTCTAGCTACTCTTCTGTTTTCTTACCTATATATATATATATATATATATATATTTAACATGGACCATTGTTAAAGTCTTTGTTGAATTTGTTACAGTATTGCATCTCTTAAGTTCTGGTTGTTTGGTCACAGGGCATGTGGGATCTCAGCTCCCCAGTCAGGGATGGAACCCAGCCCCCCACACTGGAAGGCAAAGCGTTAACCACTAGACCACCAGGGGAATCCGTGGCCCGTCTCTTAACTCGTGGATCACTCACTTTGGGGGAAGCCAATTGCCTTATCATGAGCAACGCCATGGAAACACCCACATGGTGAGGATCAGAGCCTCTTGCCAACACCCGTGTGAGCAAGCTCAGAAGCAGATCCTTTAGCCCCATCATACCTTAGATGACTGCAGTTGCGCCTGACATCTTGATTTCAGCATCATGAAAAATCCCTGAGCCAGAACCAATTAAGTCACTCCTGAATCCCTAGTCTACAAAAACTGGGAGATAATATTAATACATGTTTGCTGTTTTAAGCCATTAGGTTTGGTGTAGTTTGTCAAGTAGCAAGAGATAAATAACACTGAGAATTTGGATGACTTACCCAAAGGCACGGGGCTTCCCAGGGGACACCAGTGTTAAAGAACCCCGTGCCAATGCTGGAGATGCAAGAGACATGAGTTCAGTCCCTGGGTGGGGAAGATCCCCTGAAGGAGGAATGGCAACCCACTCCAGTACTCTTGCCTGGAGAATCCAATGGTCAGAGGAGCTTGGCGGGCTACAGTCCGTGGGGTCAAACAGAGTCGGACTCGACTGAAGTGACTTAGCACACACCCAAAGACACAGAGCTAGGTAGTGGCCAATTTAAAATGAGAACACAGGGCACCTCACTCTGAATTCAGTGTTCTTGTAGCTCATGCTGTATTCTGGTGTATCTTGGACTATCTTTTGTACTGAAACACAAGTACTCAGGAGTGGTAAATAACTAACTAAAAATGTTTCATGGATTATAGTTCTCCTCCTTTTTAGGCAAAATAAAATAAAAACTGAGCTGTGCTTCCTTATGGAATGCAGAATAAGATTCATTAAGGTAAAGTTTTTTTGTCCTCAATGTAGAGTATAACACAGAAGCATTTCCAAAGCATGCCATAATTTTTTGCCATGATTTATGAAAAGATTAAAAGGACTCATCAAAGTTTGTGCAATGGCTTAGTGGTAAAACCACTAAAAGGTAGTTTCTACTTGGCTTCTTTTAATCACTTGACATGAATAAATAAAGAAACCAGCATTAGTTATTTTATTAAATAATTCAATAATTCTGCCCTTCCTATGCATGACTCAGGGTCTAGTGTCTGCATTTTCCTTTTCTGCGTCTAAATGTCATAGTCGTAGATGGGCAGCTTGCCAAAAAGGTACTTTGTGGCTTCTATTTCCATGGCACAGAGCCTGCCATTTGCATGCACAGGACTGTCATGTCAGAGGAATTTTGTGTGACCATTTGACTTAGAGTTTGAAATTCAATTTTTAAAAATATGCTTATATTATTATCTTATGTTTTTCTCCCTTAAGAATATAGCTAAGAAAGATGGGAGCAGAGTAGAAAATTAGATTTAGGTTTCACTAGAACATGAGTTTAAAAAAAAATCTTGTGTGTTCAAGGCTTCAGTTTCATTAACTCTCACAAAAATTCAGATGTATTTCCAATTACTCCTCATTATAGTCAGCAAGTTAATTTGCTGTCATATGTTCTCAGCAGTCTGGAGATTCTTGAATTTTTTTCCTGAATTTTTTTTTTCACTATGCTTGAAAAAATAGATTTGCCAGCTATCTGGAGAGTTGTAGAAAGACAGTTTTCACTGCCTTGACATTTTAGCACCTGTCTGGTTACAAGTTAGGTAGTTAAGTGAGCTTGCTTACTTAACTTGCTTTCTTGCTCAGGTAGTGGCCTGAGCTTGCTTGAGCCAAAACACTATTTCATATTTTGTAATAGGTTAATGATTAAGATGTATTTTTGAATTTTGTAAAAATTCATCATTTTTTATAATCAGTGAAAAAAATAAGGATGCAAAAATATGTGTTTCTAATCACCGATGGTACTAATTTTTCTAGTTATGTTCTTGTTCTTCAGAAAATTCATACGTTCCTAATCAAACTTATATTTGTAAATTCCTTTAATTTTTATGATCTTAAACACGGATTTTAGTAAGACTTCATTCATTCAACAAAGTCTATTGAGTACTTATTATGTGCCAGGTACTTTTATTTGTGTCGGGAATATTTGAGTGACTACAGCATACAATGTGTCTGTTTTTATAATGAAGGAAGAACTAATAAGCAAATAAACAAAATAAATATATAATGTGTGAGATGGTGATTAAATGCTATGAAGAAAAAATAAAGCTGGATAAGAGGATAGAAAGTGACAGATCTGAATGAGAACAACGATCAAAATATGTAGTCTGGAGCAAAAGCATTCCAGATGGGAAGGCAAGTGCAAAGGCAAGCGGGGGTCAAGAAATGACCAGAAGACTTGTGTGGCCACAGCAGAGTCAGCAAAGAGGAAATGAGATCCAGGAGGAAGCAAGGGCTGGACCTCGTGAAGTCCACAGACCAAGGTGAAGAGTTTGATTATAATGCAATATAATGTATATTAATCTGGACATAGTTGAAGGTTAAGCTGACCCCTTTTGCCATAGATTTGATATGGAGTGTGAGGGAGGGAGAAGAGACAAAGGTGCCTCTAACGTTTCTTGTTCTGAGTATTAGGAGAAACAGCTTGCCATTTACTGGGACAGGGAAGACTGTGGAAATCTGGAAGGAGGGGGATCAGAAGTTCATTTTGGCCATGTTTACTTTGAGATGTTGAGTTGACCCTCAAATGGGGATATTGAGAAAGCAGCTGAACAGATTAACCTAGATTTTGGAGTAGTGTCCAAACCGGAAATGTAACTTTGAAAATTACCAACATATGGACAGCAGTTAAAAGCATGGGACTGGTTTTGCTTTTGGTAAAACCAAAAGACATTGGTTTTACCTAAGGATGGAGAAAAGAAGAGGTGGTGGCCTAATGGAGTAGAGGATCATCCCATGAGAGACTGAAGAGGAGCCGTAGCAGGCAGGAGGAGACTCACAGAGGGGTGGTGTCCAGGAAGCCCAGTGAGAAAATGTTCTGGAAGGATACACTTTCAGTTTTCCACTTCTATAATCTTGATATCTGTTAAGTGAAAGTTCTATGAACTATTAATAGCTTTCTAAGTGCATCTACTAAATAACAAAGAGGAAAATAAAGCTTGTAAGAGTATGGGCTTTGTGGCCAATTTAAAACCTGTCTCCTTCATTCAGTGTACATACGCGGGCAAGCTTCTCAATTTCTTCTTGCTTCTGATTTCTCATTTCTATACTGGGGATTATCGAGTTGCGAAGAGGATTGAATGGAATAATACTTGTAAATGATTATTGAGACAGTGACTGACACACGTTTAAGTGTTCAATAAATGTTATACATCATTACATAAGAATTATTGCAATTAATGATGGATTTTACTCTCTCAAGTTTTCTGATGGTAGCAGCTAGGATGAGTTCCCTGGTGACTCAGTGGGGAAGAATTCTCCTGCAATGTAGGAGACATGAGAGATGTGGGTTCCATCCTTGGGCTGGGAAGATCCCCTGGAGGAGGAAATGGCAACCCATTCCAGTATTCTTACCTGGAAAATCCCATAGACAGAGGAACCTGGCGAGCTGCAGTCCATTGGGTCACATAGTGTTGGACATGACTGAGCACATAGTATTAGCAGCAGCTAGGATGTAAGATCCTTTCTGATTTCATTTCTCTGACTGGGATCCTCATGTACTTGTTTGTTCCTCATATTTGTTTTCTCCTTAATATTTTGAAATAGAAGTAGTTTTAAAAATCTGCACAACTTCTTGTAGTTAATATTTCTTAAAATCAGTTGCCTGCGGAGGCTTCTTTAAGCAGAGCACAGCTGGGCAGAGAAACAAAGACAAAAAGAGGAATGATTTTATACAATAGCAGTTTTAAGCGTTTGGGAGCTATTGATCTCTTTGAGAATAAAGTAAAAGCTCTTCTCTGAAAAATGTATATGCAAACACACACTCACAATTTTGATTGTAATTAGAGAGTTTGTGAATTCCTAAAGCCAATCCATGAGCCCTTTATGCAGCCATGAAGCCAGGCCTTGAGTTGCCTGCAAAATCCATATTATTAGCTTTATTTTATTGATTGTTCAGTAGGTCCACAAATTAAGATGTCAAAATAAGTCACTCATATACTTCTATTTTTAACAAAAGGAACTTCTCTCAGAGTGACTTAAAGTCTAAATCAATTCGGTTGGTGAAAAAAAAAATGTCTATACAGAGCATGAAAACTGTGCAGTCAGGATCCTAGTCTTAGGAGGTTCCTAGATTAATACTGTACTGTACCATCTTGAAATTCTTAATAATTTTTTGAAGAAGAAATTCCACGTTTTCATATTGCATGCTGCCTTGCAAATTGTATAATCTTATACACACACACACACACACACACACACACAATTTCACTAGGATTTTTCTTTCATCATTTAAATAAGAACACAAAATTCTCTGGAAATAAAATATTTTCCACTGTGTCTTTCCAGAGTAATGTTTTTATGTGAGTTGGGAGTTCTTTTTCTCTTTTCTCTTTGAAATAATAATTTAGTTAGAATCTGCTATTGTAATTTTCACCCTCACTTAAGTCCAGTGGTGAGATGTAACCATGCAATAAAACCATCAGAGTGAAGTGAAAACGTTAGTCACTCAGGCATGTCAAACTCCTAGTGAATCTTCGGTCTGTAGCCCTCCAGGCTCCTCTGTCCATGGGGATTCTCCAGGCAAGTATACTGGACTGGGTTGCCGTGTCCTCCTCCAGGGGATCTTCCCACCCCGGGAATCAAACCCAGGTTAATTGCAGGCAGAGTCTTCACCTGCTGAGCCACCAAGGAAAACCCAAATTATCATAAACAATACTAAAAAGTACACAGACCAGTAACCTCTGTACCTAGGCCAAAAGAAATGTCTAAGCAAAGGGAATATTCTGATGTTGACTGGATGTTGGTCCTAAGGCAGAGAGGAGCAAGATGGGAGCAGAGATATGAATATTCTTAGGATACCATGTTAAGATGCTCCTCCATTCTCCTGAGGCCAGTGAGGGATGATTGAAACCTTTTAAGCAGCAAGATATGGTCAACATTATTATCTCCATTTTTAAGGGTTGCCAGATATAGCAAATATAACTATAGGATGACCAGTTAAGTGTGTATTTCAGATTAAAAAATGAATCATTTTTTGTATAGGTATGTCATATACAATATTTTGGACATATATATGCTACAAAAAGTGTTGGCTTTAATTAATTGAAATCAAATCTGAGTGAGAATTCTGTATTTTATTTAGCAACCCTAGCATTTTTATTTTTATTTTATTTCATTATTAGAATACAATTGCTTTAATGTTGTGTTAGTTTCTGCTGTACAGCAAAGTGAATCAGCTTTATGCATGCGTATATCCCCTACCTTTTGAGCCTCCCCCAGGCCATCCACCCCTCTAGGTTATCCCAGAGCACGGAACTGAGTTCCCTGTGCTTTACAGCAGCCACAAAGCCTGATCCATGCTAAGCGATAAATGTTTCAGTGCCACTCTGCTTTTTTACCACCTGTAGGTGGCAGCGTGATCAAATGATTTTACAGGAGCTGCTGAGCAAATCCAAATTTAATACTCTATTTTATCCATATATTTAAAAAGTTATTTAAAAATATGGAGATAATGACATTTTCACAAAAGAGAGTTTTCAAGGTACTTGAAAGTGAAAGTGAAGTCACTCAGTCATGTCTGACTCTTTGCGACCCCCGCAGACGTAGCCTGCGAGGCTTCTATGTCCGTGGGATTCTCCAGGCAAGAGTACTGGAGTGGGTTGCCATTTTCTTCTCCAGGGAATCTTCCCAACCCAGGGATCAAACCCGGGTCTCCCACATTGGAGCCAGACGCTTTAACCTCTGAGCCATAGTATAACTGAGTCTTCAGCTTTCCCACACCCATCATCATATGGATTGAAACCCTATGTGGTCCAGTTCTAGTGGACTACAGTGCCTTTATACTTCCAAAGGTATTTTGAGAATTTGTAGCCTTTGATGATACTGTAAATGTAATTTTTTCATTGTATTTTCTAACAGACTACTTCTTACTACTTGTAAACTTAATTGTATATTTCTTTTTCTTTTAGACCATACTCTATATTTCAAGTAGTGTTAATACAAATACTCTGAATTTTCTGATATACAGTTACACTATCTGCCTATAACATATGTTTCTCTCTTTCAAAATAACAGTGAATCTCCCTTTTTATAATGTAGAAAAACTAAATATAATTCTATTAAATGTAGGCATAAAGAAGGAAAATATATTAATTGTACTTATGCTGTTAAAACTATTTCCATTAGCATGAACTTTTATATTCATTCAAAGCTATTATCATTATAATAGTTTAATACTATAATCCAGAGATACAGCCATAACCTTAAAATTGTATTTACACATAAATGATTTAATATAAAAGCATGTAAAAATGGAACCTCAATTATCTATTGCATCTATACCCATACCCCTAATCTCCACCCATTCTACTAAGAAGGTTTATTCTCATCACAAAGATCTGTTTTCTTATGAACGGAAGGAAAGCATCCCCACAAAATTCAATAAGGTCCTCAATTTCTTTTAAACTTCGATATAAGAGCTTTCAACTTTTTACAGAAAAGTTATGCCACTATCTGACTCCTACCACCACTTACTGTCTTTTGAGCCAGGACTGTATACTTGTGAGCCACCACAGAAAGCGGGACATGGACCTTTCCTGTATGTGACATTGTGAGACCATCGAAGGCTTCAGTTCAGCTCAGTTCAGTCGCTCAGTCGTGTCCGACTCTGCGGCCCCATGAATCGCAGCATGCCAGGCCACCCTGTCCATCACCAACTCCCGGAGTTCACTCAGACTCACGTCCATCGAGTCCGTGATGCCATCCAGCCATCTCATCCTCTCTCGTCCCCTCTTCCTCCTGCCCCCAATCCCTCCCAGCATCAGAGTCTTTTCCAGTGAGTCAGCTCTTTGCATGAGGTGCCCAACGTACTGGAGTTTCAGCTTTAGCATCATTCCTTCCAAAGAGATCCCAGGGCTGATCTCCTTCAGAATGAACTGGTTGGATCTCCTTGCAGTCCAAGAGACTCTCAAGAGTCTTCTCCAACACCACAGTTCAAAAGCATCAATTCTTCGGTGCTCAGCTTTCTTCACAGTCCAACTCTCACATCCATACATGACCACTGGAAAAATCATAGCCTTGACTAGACGGACCTTTGTTGGCAAAGTAATGTCTCTGCTTTTGAATATGCTATCTAAGTTGGTTATAACTTTACTTCCAAGAGTAAGTGTCTTTTGATTTCATGGCTGCAATCACCATCTGCAGTGCTTTTGGAACCCCCAAAATAAAGTCTGACACGGTTTCCACTGTTTCCCCATCTATTTCCCAGGAAGTGATGGGACTGGATGCCATTGATCTTCATTTTCTGAATGTTGAGCTTTAAGTCAACTTTTTTCACTCTCCTCTTTAACTTTCATCAAGAAGCTCTTTAGTTCCTCTTCACTTTCTGCCATAAGGGTGGTGTCATCTGCATATCTGCTGCTGCTGCTGCTAAGTCACGTCAGTCGTGTCCAACTCTGTGCAACTCCGTAGACGGAAGCCCACCAGGCTCCTCTGTCCCTGGGATTCTCCAGGCAAGAACACTGGAGTGGGTTGCCATTTCCTTCTCTAATTCTGAGGTTATTGATATTTCTCCTGGCAATCTTGATTTCAGCTTGTGCTTCTTCCAGCCTAGCATTTCTCATGATGTACTCTGCATAGAAGTTAAATAAGCAGTGTGACAATATACAGCCTTGGTGTACTCCTTTTCCTATTTGGAACCAGTCTGTTGTTCCATGTCCAGTTCTAACTGTTGCTTCCTGACCTGCATACAGGTTTCTCAAGAGGTAGATCAGGTGTTCTGGTATTCCCATCTCTTGAAGAATTTTCCATAGTTTCTTGTGATCCACACAGTCAAAGGCTTTGGCATAGTCAATAAAGTATAAACAGATGTTTTTCTGGAACTCTCTTGCTTTTTCCATGATCCAGCGGATGTTGGCAATTTGATCTCTGTTTCCTCTGCCTTTTCTAAAACCAGCTTGAACATCTGGAAGTTCACGGTTCACGTATTGCTGAAGCCTGGCTTGGAGAATTTTGAGTATTACTTTACTAGCGTGTGAGATGAGTGCAATTGTGTGGTAGTTTGAGCATTCTTTGGCATCGCCTTTCTTTGGGATTGGAATGAAAACTGACCTTTTCTAGTCCTGTGGCCACTGCTGAGTTTTTCAAATTTGCTGGCATATTGAGTGCAGCACCACAGTTCAAAAGCATCAATTCTTCAGCACTCAGCCTTCTTCACAGTCCAACTCTCACATCCATACATGACCACAGGAAAAACCAAAGCCTTGACTAGATGGACCTTAGTCGGCAAAGTAATGTCTCTGCTTTTGAATATACTATCTAGGTTGGTCATAACTTTTCTTCCAAGGAGTAAGCGTCATTTAATTTCATGGTTTACTTTGGCCACCTCATGCGAAGAGTTGACTCATTTGGAAAAGACTCTGATGCTGGGAAGGATTGGGGGCAGGAGGAGAAGGGGACAGCAGAGGATGAGATGGCTGGATGGCATCACGGACTCGATGAACGTGAGTCTGAGTGAACTCCAGGAGATGGTGATAGACAGGGAGGCCTGGTGTGCTGTGATTCATGAGGTCGCAAAGAGTCGGACACCACTGAGCGACTGAACTGAACTGAACTGAACTGAGTGCAGCACTTTCACAGCAACATCTTTCAGGATTTGAAATAGCTCAATAGGAATTCCATCACCTCCACTAGCTTTGTTTGTAGTGATGCCTTCTAAGGCCCACTTGACTTCACATTCCAGGATGTCTGGCTCTAAGTGAGTGATCATACTATCATGATTATCTTGGTCATGAAGCTCTTTTCTGTACAGTTTTTCTGTGTATTCTTGCTACCTCTTAATATCTTCTGCTTCTGTTAGGTCCATACTATTTCTGTCCTTTATTGAGCCCATCTTTGCATGAAATGTTCCCTTGGTATCTCTAATTTTCTTGAAGAGATCTCTAGTCTTTCCCATTCTGTTGTTTTCCTCTATTTCTTTGCATTGATTGCTGAGGAAGACTTTCTTATCTCTTCTTGCTATTCTTTGGAACTCTGCATTCAGATGCTTATATCTTTCCTTTTCTCCTTGGCTTTTCGCTTCTTTTCTTTTCACAGCTATTTGTAAGGCCTCCCCAAACAGCCATTTTGCTTTTTTGCATTTCTTTTCCATGGGGATGGTCTTGATCCTTATCTCCTGTACAATGTCACGACCCTCATTCCATAGTTCATCAGGCACTCTATCTATCATATCTAGGCCCTTAAATCTATTTCTCACTTCCACTGTATAATCATAAGGGATTTGATTTAGGTCATACCTGAATGGTCTAGAGGTTTTCCCTACTTTATTCAAGTCTGAATTTGGCAATAAGGAGTTCATGATCTGAGCCACAGTCAGCTCCTGGTCTTGTTTTTGCTGACTGTATAGAGCTTCTCATCTTTGGCTGCAAAGAATATAATCAATCTGATTTCGGTGTTGGCCATCTAGTGATGTCCATGTGTAGAGTCTTCTCTTGTGTTGTTGGAAGAGGTGTTTGCTATGACCAGTGTGTTCTCTTGGCAGAACTCTATTAGCCTTTGCTCTGCTTCATTCTGTCCTCCAAGGCCAAATTTGCCTGTTACTCCAGGTGTTTCTTGACTTCCTACTTTTGCATTCCAGTCTCTTATAATGAAAAGGACATCTTTTTGGGGTGTTAGTTCTAAAAGGTCTTGTAGGTCTTCATAGAAGCGTTCAACTTCAGCTTCTTCAGCGTTGCTGGCTGGGCCGCGGGATGCCCGCCCAGATACAATCGGGCCTGAGCGCTGCCCGCACTGAGTGAGTGACTCCGCGCACCAAGGGCAGACACCACGCTGCAAAACGCTCCCTCCGAAGGCCAGTGGCACAGCACATGGCCACATGTGCAGACCTCTGCTGTGTGAGACTTCTGAAAACAAGATGCGTATGCTACCAGAAGGAACTGCATAAGAATCGTAACACTGAGCTGAGAGGAGCTACTCTATGTTCAAGGTCAGGAGGGGCGGCAGTGACGAGATACCCCTCATCCAAGGTAAGGAGCAGTGGCTGCGCTTTGCTGGAGCAGCCGCTAAAAGATACCCCATGTCCAAAGTAAGAGAAAGCCAAGTAAGATGGTAGGTGTTGCAAGAGGGCAGACACACTGAAACCATAATCACAGGAAACTAGTCAGTCTAATCACACAGACCACAGCCTTGTCTAACTCAGTGAAACTAGGCCATGCCATGTGGGGCCACCCAAGATGGGTGGGTCATGGTGGAGAGGTCTGACAGAATGTGGTCCACTGGAGAACGGAATGGCAAACCACTTCAGTATTCTTGTCTTGAGAAGCCCATGAACAGTATGAAAAGGCAAAATGATAGGACACTGAAAGAGGAACTCCCTAGGTCTGTAGGTGCCCAATATGCTACTGGAGATCAGTGGAGAAATAACTCCAGAAAAAATGAAAGCATGGAGCCAAAGCAAAAACAATACCCAATTGTGGAAGTGACTGGTGATAGAAGCAAGGTCCAATGCTGTAAAAAGCAACATTGCATAGGAACCTGGAATGTCAGGTCCATGAGTCAAGGCAAATTGGAAGTGATCAAACAGGATATGGCAAGAGTGAATGTCGACATTCTAGGAATCAGCTAACTAAAATGGACTGGAATGGGTGAATTTAACTCAGATGACCATTATATCTACTATTGCAGGCAGGAATCCCTTAGAAGAAATGGAGTAGCCATCATGGTCAAGAAAAGAGTCTGAAATTCAGTACTTGGCTGCAGTCTCAAAAACGACAGAGTGATCTCTGTTCGTTTCCAAGGCAAACCATTCAATATCATGGTAATCCAAGTCTATGCCCCAACCAGTAATGCTGAAGAAGCTGAAGTTGAACGGTTCTATGAAGACCTACAAGACCTTCTAGAACTAACACCTCCAAAAGATCTAAGAGTTAGAATCTATTAAATTGTGAGTTCTGAAGGTAGCATCTTAAGGTAGTTTAGTTCACAGAAATTTAAATGTGTGTTGATTTATAAGCTGTAAAATGGAAAGGAAGTTCAAATATTTATCTGAGAAGTAAACTTTGCACTAGGTGGCACTGTTTGGTAATAAGCTATTTATGTTGAACTTGACTAGCTAATGATTTGCATATACTTTACTGTATGCCAGTGTTATATAACAAATATAAAATCTATCATATATATATATTTTTTGTGATTATGAAAGTAATTTATTCTCTTTTAAAATTCTTCTAATGAAAAGTTGAAAAATCCAGAAAAGTATAAAAAGAAAAATCATCAATAATTCTATGTTTAGATGGATTATGAAATTTTTTTCTCTATGGTTCAGGAAACTCTGAATAAGGCATAAGCTTTAGGGTCAAACAAAACTGGGTTCAAATCTTATTCTTGCCATTTGTACTTTATTGATGTATTTTAGGGCAAAAATCCTAATAACGTTGAGTTTGATTTTTTTTTTTAATCTTGACTCCTCTCTCTAGCTGCAATCTGCTTCTTCAGGGAAGTTGTATATTGTCTTTCCTTTCTTGCTTTTATTACACTACTCAACCCACTTCAATCTTGCTTCTGTCTGCATAGTCCAAAAATGACTCTTATTAAGGTCACTAATGACCTGCACGTTGTCAAATTCAATGTACATTTTCCAGTCTTTATCTCATACTCCCTCTCAGCACCAATGTTGTCCTGGAGCCTGATGGTAATGGTACTTGGCAGCTAATTATGTGAATTCTTTTTCTGACTCCAAATTCAGTGAAGACATGTTGGTAGATTGAAATTAGGCATGGTGAGAATATTTGCATCATAGAAATCAGAAAATGCCACAAACCAGAGCCCTCCCACGTCCCCAATAGCCATTTGTCAAACATTTACCAACACACTGCTGGATAGAGGTGATGACCATTTTCCCTTTACAGAACTACCCCTCTCCCCGCCTTTTTTTTAAAGGCGATCCCATACTCTCTTGGCTTTCTCCCATTGTAGCTCCTCCACCTACTCCTTTGTGGGCTCTTCCTCAGTCCTGGGCCTTCTCTTCTTCCTTTTATATACTGGCTTCAAAAATAATCTCACTAATTTTCAGGTATTTAAATAGTACCATTATGCTGATTTCAGATTCATGTCTGCAGCCCGCTCTGCCCCAGGAACCAAAATCAAACATCAAAAATACTTATTTAAACTTGTTTAAAATTCATTTAAACTCACAGACATCTCAGACTCATGGCCAAAACAAAGTTCCAGAGTCCACAACCCTTTCCCTTACTTATCTCCTCCATCCCAACATTCTGCATTTCTGTAAATGGAACCATTGTCTACTTGATTACCAAAGTCAAACACATAAGCATTATCCACAGTTCTTCCCTGTCCCTCATCCTTGTCTCTAACCTGGCAGCAAATCCTGTTAATTATGCTTCTGAAATACCTTCTGACTGTGATTTTTATTCTCTGTTTCTGTTGCCATCACGTTTTGTGCTGCCATCATCTCTCGACTCGATTACTATGACAGCGCCCAACTACTCTCTGCACATCGATTCTTCCTTCTCTCCAATCCATCTCCATGTAGCTGCAAAAAGTGATGCAGTGTAAATCAGGTCACAGCATTTCCCTGTTTAAAACCCTTAAACAGTCTTTCACTATATTCAGCTTATAAATCAGATTTCAGCTTTTTGATCTGCTTTCTGCTAATCTGTCCAATTTGAAGTGTAATCATTCAAGCTTGTTTATGTTCTGTTCAAACCCACAGTGGCTGGCTTTTTTGGTCCTTGGGTATGACAAGAGTTCTCCTCCATATAAAGCTTTTGTATAGGCACACCTTCTCTGAAATGACCTTTTCCTTTTCATTTTGTGGTTAGGTATTTCTGTTTCTTTAATTATCAAATCAACTGAAGTCTACGTTTTCATTGTTCTTTGTCTCAGTTCCCTGTTTATTTCCTGGTTGAATGAAGAATGAATCTATAAATAAGGATGTATTGTATAGGAATAAAAAAAAGTACTTAAAATTTCTCAACATAAGTTGTGGTACAGAGAATGTGTTAAATAAATGGCAACTCTTTGGGGGAAAGGAGACAACTATTTTAAAATTTAACTTTTAGCATTCCAGAGTTCCAGAATTGAGACTTGTGCACTGAAGGTCCAGTATTAAAACCCAGTATCTTTTCACTTTCTAGTTTCACAGATGGGTAGTTTTACTTAAGCAGAACATCTCTAGCACTTATGCTTTTAATTACTAAGTATGTACTAGTAAAACGAAGAGCTAGAATAGGAATTGAAATATTTCCACTAATCCAAATAAAATAAGAAAGAAAAGCACCACTAAAACTATTAAGCAATACATTCCATTTGTTTTTTCCTGATCAAACACATATGGAAAGAGTGCATTTGGGCTTCAACAATTTAATAGGTTAGACTGTGATGCTAATAATATTCTGGTTGTATGATTTTAAATTTGTCACTGAGTTTGATATCAGAGAGTTCTGAAACTTTAATCTGATATTAAAAATGAAGCTTATTTATCATTAGAACCTCCAATGAAAGAGAAAGGGTAGAGCTGCATTTTATCATTAAAAAAATAAAGAGAGTGAGAGAGAGGTGGGTGGCTTAGAGAGCAACATCAACTTGCTATTCTAAAGAATACATTGAAGTAAGACAATATTTAAAATAACATTATAAATAACAAACAAATAATATTTTAAGTGATACAAATAACTGATATGAAGTAATGCTAGTACCTGCATCAAACTTTAAAATCATTTAAGGAGAGAAATTTTTCAAATGCTTGTTAGCTGTCTCATGAAACATGGTCTGATACACTAGAACCACTAGCCACAACCACTATGACTTTTCTGAAAACAGGAGGGATGTATGTCCAAGAGACACCCAGGCAATTACATAGCATTTCTAGCTATATCTTTAGTCCTCATCCTCTCTGTTCACTGGTCCTCCCTGGTAGCTCAACTGGTAAAGAATCTGTCTTCAATGCAAGAGACTCCAGTTCGATTCCTTGGTTGGGAAGATCCCCTGCAGAAGGGATAGGCTACCCACTCCGCTAATCTTGGTCTTCCCTGGTGGCTCAGACAGTAAAGAATCTGTCCGCAATGTGGGAGACCTGGGTTCAATCCCTAGATTGGGAAGAATCTCCTGGAGAATGGAAAGGCTACCCACTTCAGTACTCTGGCCTGGAGAATCCCACTCCAGTCCATGGGGTCACAAAGAGCAAGACATGGCTGAATGGCTTTCGCTTTCCTTAAGGTATCAAAGCAGAGTCCTCCTGAACTCTTCACACCACGGTGTCTTGACCCTGAATCTTACACTATCCAGTGCTCCTTTCAGGTATAAAGGGACATTTCCAGGGACCCCCTTCCTCCTCTTAGGTCACAGCATACAGAAAGGAGAGACTTGAGAGAAGGAAAGCTTTGACCCACTTCATTATTTTCCTACAGAAAGTTTCACTTCCTTCTGGCCTGTCACCTTTTTTGTTGGGAATCCCATTGCGTGTTCTCAAGGACTCTGTTCTGTGGATTATATCAAAACGTCTCCTTTCTGAAGATAAAGTGGTGAAGAGAGAAGATCTTGGTTTTCCTTCATGTGTTCGAGTGGTTAAATACAAAATTGATTTCCTGGAAACGTAACAGCCTCAACCTTTGAAATCTGTGAATGACAAAGAAAAGAACTCACAGCCTCAGCTTGTGAGTCACCGTTAAAAAAATTGACACAACTATCATCCCCAGAAATTTTATTTCTAAGTGTCTTTCCTAGATGTATATTTACAAATAATCATAGATACATGTTCAGTGATACTCAGTGTAGCATCATTTGTAACGGTGAAATAAAAGACCACATAAATGACCAACAAAGGAAACATGGTTAACTGAAGCATAATGCTATATACCCATACTATGCAGCATGCAAAGAACAAAGTAGATCTCTCTCTCTCTCGATCTCTCTCTCTCTCTATATATATATATACACACATACACACATGCACACACACACACACGTTGATGGAAGGATCCTTAAGACAAATTAATATCTTTTAAGAAAAAAAAACCCTTTTATTTTATATTAGAAGATAGCCGATTAATGGGCTTCCCACATGGCACTGCCCATTGCTTCCCTGGTGTCTCAGACGGTAAGGAATTTGCCTGCAATGCGGGAAACCTGGGTTGGGAAGATCCCCTGGAGAAGGGAAAGGCTACCCACTCCAGTATCCTCGCCTGGAGAATCCCCATGGACAGAGGAACCTGGTGGGCTACAGTCCGCAGGATTACAGAGTTGGACATTACTGAGCAACTAAGCACAGCACTCCCATTTCCCAGATGGCTTCCCAGATGGCCACCTGATGCGAAGAGCTGACTCACTGGAAAAGACCCTGATACTGGGAAAGACTGAAGGCGGGAGGAGAAGGGGATGACAGAGGACGAGATGGTTGGATGGCATCACTGACTCAGTGGATGTGAGTCTGAGCAAGTGCTGGGAGATGAGGAAGGACAGGGAAGACTGCTGTGCTGTAGACCTTGGGGTTGCAAAGAGTTGGACATGACTGAGCAACTGAACAACAATAGGTGGCTTGAGTGGTAAAGAACCCACCTGCCAACGCAGGAGACTTAGATCTGAGTTCAAACCCTGGGTCAGCAAGATTCCCTAGGGGAGGACATGACAATCTACTCCAGTATTGTTGCTGGGAAAATCCCATGGACAGAGCAGTCTGGCAGGCTAGCGTCCACAGGGTCGCAAAGAGGTGGACACGACTGAAGCGACTTAGCATGCACAGTCGGTTAACAATGTGGTGATAGCTTCAGGTGGACAGCAAAGGGACTTGACCATACATATACATGTATCCATTCTCCCCAGACTCCCCTTCCTTTAAGACAAACTGTTAAATGAAAAGTTATCTTTAGAAAAACGTTTCTCTGTATATATGAACACACACATATGTAAACAAAGAAAAAAGGTTCGGAAGCCTACCCATCAAACAAATAGAAATGATTACCCCTGGGGAAGAAAGTTCGCTATGGGGGAAGTTAGATTAACTTGGGCTTTTGCTGCGTTTCTGAATTTTTTACCATGTGTAGCAATGTACTGCTTGTACAGTTAGACATTTAAGACAAAGGAACGAAGGAAGTGAGGAGATGTGCGGTATAGTAGAGTGGTTAATTTCATGGTCCTTGGAATCAGACAACCTCTATCCAGGTTGTAGCTTGTTACTTATTAAACCCTTCTGTGCTTCAGTTTTCTCCCCTGTGACATGGGAGTAACGATAGTACCCATGGCTGTAAAGATGAAAGAAGATGATACGTGTAAAGTGCTTGGCACATAGAAAAGGTTATGTAAGTGTTAGCTAGTGTTCCTGCCGGGAGAATCCTGGGCATGGGGGAGCCTGGTGGGCTGCCATCTATGGGGCTGCACAGAGTCGGACACGACTGAAGTGACTTAGCAGCAGCAGTGTTATTGATTAAGGGAAGAAGGAATCATGGGTTATTCCACTTTAGTCAGAATAATTATTGCTTTTATTCATATTTGGCACTAGTGGGACCTCAGGAAATGTACTTTGAAAAATCAATATCAAAAAGCCCTGGGGTTGAAGCTTCCAATGGTCTTGCTATTTCTAGTCATCCTGGAGCAAAAAGCAGGGTGGCAAATTGGAGTGTACAGTCTAACCAACATTAATATCAAACACGGGAATGCTAGTGTTTGATAATATCAAATAATATAATAATATAATATATAAATATAAATGATATAATAATATCAAACACTACGGAATGCTAGAGGCAAAAAGACTAATGGGGTAAATTTTCTGCTTTTAAGGAATTGTGTAATGGAAGGTGTGGTGGAAGGAAGAATCAAATCAATGTACAGATCATTCCAGCACAATGTGGGGCTCCGATAGAAATGATAAATATAGTCAGAGAGAAAAGGTGTAGATCGGGATGAGGAAAGCTCCTCAAAAGGTGAAGACACTGGAAAGATGGAGAAGAGTTAGCTATGACGGCAAGGAAGGAATGGGCATTCCAGGCAGAGGAAACATCATGATTTATGTGAGGGGGCTCTAGGAGGTCAGCACTGCTGAAATAGATGTATATGTGTGTGTGTGTGTGTGTTTGGTAGCAAATAGAGGGGAAGGGAAAAAAAAAAAAGGAAGTAAGTAAAGAGTAACAATTCTGGAAAGATAGTAACACCAAAGACGACATTAGTCATATAGTATTGATGATGCAATAAGAGCAGAAAGCAAGACTATAGGGGAAAGCTTACTAAAGATAACCTGCCTTGATAGATCAGGGGATTCTATGTAACAGGTCAGGTAAAAAAAATAGTATAGGACCATTTCTGACTTCTGCTTCTGTATGGAATGTAATAGGTCATGGCATGGCAGTGCTCTGCTGCAACATTTGGAGGTGGGGGGGCGAGGATAAATTACAAAAGTCACAGTTAAAAGGTTATCAGAGAGTTGTGGAAACAAGACTCCATGAGCTGAAATTCCAGACAGGGAAGAGCCCTTCCTAGATGAACTGGCAGCCTCTGGCTATTTCCTTCCCTGGAGATATTTGCCAATTCTGAATGAGGACTAAGAAGGGAGAGGGACCCCTCTAGGGAAAAGAGATACAAGCAGAATTTTTGGTGGTTGTGTGGGGCTGGCTTGACAGATTGTCAGCTCACATAGGACCAAACACAAATGACTATTTGTTAATTCTTGGGTGTTGCAAGATACTAGGAGACTTAGATAAAAGCTGCAAAAAGGCAGAGTGAAATATCTGTTTCACAATACTTAGGAGACAAAGTCCCACTCTACGGAGAGGTCCTGGCACAAATATATCTCCAGTTACTTCTTCAAGACATTTGCTAAATATTGAAAGTGCATGGGGTAAGAGGCAAAGAACTAAACTCAAAATGTCTAACAGGTAAATGACTCTGAAGAACTGAAGACATAGAGACCCAGCAGGCTCTTAATCAAGAGCCAGGAGGGCCACACGTGGGAAATAGGGATGAAGAGAGATCCCTGTTTGTGCTAAGGTGATCTGCCTACATGATGGAAGATGACACATTTGCAGCCTCTGAATTCTTATAGATGATGTCTTGCATACAATAGAAATGACAATGTAGCCAATAATAAAAAGGAAAAACAGATAGTGCAAGCAAAACCACAGATGATTATATATTACAGGTATCTGACAAAAATTGTAATATAACACATGATTAATACTAAAGAAAATATAGGGAAATGGGTGAAAGGATAAAGTCCAACAGAGAATCAGAATCTATAAAAAGAATCACGTGTATATTCTCGAAATAAAAAATATACCTTCTGAAGTTAGAAATACTTTGGATGAGTTTGACAGAACACAGCATAGTCAGAGCTAGTGAACTTCAGATGGTCAACAGAAGGTATCCAAATTGAAATATACAGAGAAATATCATAGAAGGAAAAGAACAGTGCATAAGACATGCTGAACACAAATGGTCTAAAAACAGTCTTAACTTATTTACTATTTGAAAGAAAAAGAGAGAATAGAGTATGGGGCAGAAGAAATTTATGGAAACATTAACCCAAATATATTTTTTTAAAGATGACTACTGAACTCCCACCAGGCTTAAGTAAATGAAAATCACACACATAGCCGTATCACAGACAAACTGATAAAAACCAAAGGTAAAAGTAAATCTTAAAAGTAGACAAGTGAAAAGACATTTTACTTTCAAGGAACAGGTAGAGTAGTTGTAATCTTTAACAGGAACTATGGAAAAAGACAATGAAATGGCCTCTTTAAATTGCTGGGGAAAAAAAACTGACAATGAAATGGCCTCTTTAAATTGCTGGGGAAAAAAACTATGTACCGTATAATGATCACAATCTTTTAAAAATGTAGGTATCTTTATTTATTTATTTGTTTATTTTGGTTCTGCTACATAGTAGTATGTGGGATGTTAGTTCCCCAACCAGGCATTAAACCCGTTCCCCCCTGCAGTGGTAGTGGGGAGTCTCAACCACTGGACTGCCAGGCAAGTTCCTGATCACAAACGTTTGACCTACATTACCAGTTATGGATGTGTTTTTCACCATCTCATCAGTTCAGTTTAGTCGCTCAGTTATGTCCAACTGTTTGTGACCCCATGGACTGCAGCATGCCAGGCTTCCCTGTCATCACCAGCTCCTGGAACTTGCTCAAACTCATGTCCATCAAGTTGGTGATGCCATCCAACCATCTCATCCTCTGTCGTCCCCTTCTCCTCCTACCTTCAATCTTTCCCAGCATCAGGGTCTTTTCCAAGGAGTCAGTTCTTTGCAGCAGGTGGCCAAAGTATTGGAGTTTCAGCTTTAGTAGCAGTCCTTCCAATGAATATTCGGGACTGCTTTCCTTTAAGATTGACTGGTTTGATCTCCTTGCAGTCCGAGGGACTGTCAAGAGTCTTCTCCAGCACCACAGTTTGAAAGCATCAATTCTTCAGCGCTCAGCTCTCTTTAGAGTCCAACTCTGTATGGCCAGTTTTTACATCCTTTCAACATTCTTTAGCACTCTGAGTTGTGTGGCCTCGCATTCCATTAATATTATTTATATAATCTGGGGCTTTGTCATTGTGTGGCATAAAGATCACCTATTTCAGGTTGTGTAAACTGGAGCTTTATACTTCTGTAAGGTGATATTTACTTTTGTACGCCATTGACTTGACTCTGCAGTCAAATCATAGCATCCATATAATCTCACCCAGAGTTTAAATTGCTTTGACTTTATAAGTGAGAGCTTTCTGCTGTAAATTAGGAATCTTGCTTGTATTGGTAGCTTTTATTCTAAGTTTTCTAGTATATAACATTGGATCTCAGTGACTGAGGACATTTTTAAGGCCATTATAAACATCAGGTTTAGAGTTTAATCACAAACCATAGGCCAGGTCATTTTTATTCATGTCACTTAAGAGTTCCCTATATTCACAGCATGGAGACAGATGGAAAAGTTGAATAATATAAGCAACAGTGCTATTATTGAGCTGGAGGTTCCTTCTGGTGTGATTTAACACATCTAAATAATGACTGAGAAGGTTTGTAAAATGTGTGTCTTCAGACGTAGTGAATGGACATGCAGATACAGCAGGAGACGGGGAGGGTGGGGATGAATAGGGAGATTAGTATTGACATATATATACTACCCTGTGTAAAATAGGTAGCTAGTGGAGACCTGCTGTATAGATAGGAAGCTCAGCTCAGTGCCCTACGGTGACCTAGATGGGTTGGATGGGGATGGAGTGGGAGGGAGGTCCAAGGAGGTCCAAGGGAGAGGGGATATATGTGTACATATAGCTGACTGACGCTGTTATACAGCAGAAACCAACACAACATTGTAAAGCAATTATACGCCAATTAAAAAGTACTCTCATATATTCATCATAAGTGGAGCAGGACAGGGAGAATGTCCTCTCGCTAATGTATCCTCTCTGGCCTGTCCTTGAATATCCAGTTATTTACTATTTGGCTGCCTGACCTCTTTCCTGGACTAAAGCGACACCAACCAGCAGCTGATGGGTAATCCCTGATGACTGGAATTAACCAGTTGCCACTCCCCATCTCTCAAACACTCCATTGACGTCCAGATACATTCTTTTCAGGCCCCTTGAATACTTTGTGTTTCTCCTTCCCTCCCTCCTTCCCTTCCTCTCCCCGCCCCCCCATCCTCCATTTCCTTCCTTCCTTCCTTCCTTCTTTTTCTTTCCAAGGCACATGTTCCTTGGCTGGGCACCACTGGGCACCATTTTTGCCTGATTCCTGCAGGAGCTAGAATCTGATCTTAACTCTATCTTGATTTCTTTTAATAAAGAAGCCTGCATCTAAAGTATTTAAGATCTCTACTCTGTTCTATCAAACGCTGCTACTGGCCCTGTATTAGAGAACCTAAAGAGTTCCCATTCTGGCCTGGATCTGGTCTCAATTACTCATGGCTCCATTTTTGACTTTTTCTCTCCTCTTTCAGTCCAATTTTTCTCTGTTTCCCCAAGTTACTGCCAAATGCTGTGTAGCTTTCCCAGTATGCTACATGACCAGCCTCTAAGCCTCTTTTTTGAATTAAGTTTCATTATGTGAGGGCTTCTACATAATGATAAGTAAAGTATTTACTATTTACTAAAGGACAGACTAAAAACCATTCAGTAGATCATTCCCAAGATGTTAATTAACATTAAGCCTCCCAAGCAATATCAACCCTCCACTTCCAAACAGCTATTTTAAATGTGAAATCACTTAAATTTTGTAGATGTGGGAACAGTTAGGAGGCTGAGAGGAACTAAATACAGGTTTCAGAATGGAAGTGGTGGATAATTGGGTTGGTGGCTCCACACATTAGCTCAGAAGCTTCTGAGATGAAAAGTAGGAGTTTAGTGGTGGCATAGAGGCATCAGTTCAGTTCAGTCTCTCGGTCTTGTTCAACCGAGGTCACAACTATTTGTGACCCCATGCACTGCAGCACGCCAGGCTTCCCTGTCCATCACCAACTCTCAGAGCTTGCTCAAACTCATGTCCACCAGGTTGGTAATGCCATCCAATCATCTCATCTTCTGTCGTCCACTTCTCCTCCTGCCTTTAACCTTTCACAGGATCAGGGTCTTTTCCAGTGAGTCAGTTGTTTGCATCATCTGGCCAAAGTATTGGAGTTTCAGCTTTGGCATCAGCCCTTCCAATGAATATTCAGGACTGATCTCCTTTAGGATTGATTGGTTTGATCTCCTTGCAGTCCAAGGGACTCTCAAGAATCTTTTCCAACACTAGAGTTCTAAAGCCTCAGTTCTTCCATATTCAGTTATTAGCCAAGTAAATACTTACCATTCATCCAAAGGTCTAATTAAAAATTTCTTTTATATAACTTAGCCTGTTTTTTTACAAAAAAATTTCCATCTCCTACTATTTCACAGCTGCATTCATTGTTGTTTAGTCACTAAGTCATGTCCAGCTCTTTTGTGACCCCATGAATTGTAGCCCACCAGCTTCCTCTGTCCATGGGATTTCCCAGGCAAAGTACTGGTATGGGTTGCCATTTCCTTTATCAGAGAATCTTCCTGACCTAGGAACTGAACCTGCATCTCTTGAACTGACAGGTGGTTCTTGACCACTGAGCCACTGGGGAAGCCCAGTGTGACTTACGTTCCAGAGCCCTTCATGGTTCAGGCTATAGAAAGCTACGGTTTACCTGAGACCATATCCATGTGTGTTCAGGCGTGTCAACAGCTGTGTTCTTTGCAATTTTTAAAATGTCTACCTTCCATTTCTTCTCTGGTTCCAAGAATTTCTGTTTTACCTATTCATTGAATTAAAACAATTTTTTAACAGTTGATATTAAAAATTTTGATTTTTAAGAAATTTACTTGGTCATTTTTGGTAATACCTTGTTGGGTTTTTTTGTGTGTGTGTGTGTGATGTGTATATTTTATTACTTTATTATCATATTTTATATATTTCATCTCATTTTATATTTGTTATCCAGAAGTTACAATATCTGAAGTACTTTATATATGCTATTAGTTATTTTTGATAACTGTCATTCAGAGTGGCATGTTTTCTTGTATATTTAGTAATCTTTGATTGTGACCTCATTTTTGGTTGATCATCTGTCAAATTTTATCAGAATAGAATTTTTGTTTGTTTCTCTAGGGAGCCAGGAATACTGGTGACCCCTTTAGTGATTTGGCTTCATGATGAGTCTCAAGTTTAGCTTCTCCATCTTGTACATGGTTTAATTTTCTCCTACTAGAACATAAATATCACAAAGGCAAGGAACTAATCTAACTGGTTTGCCATGTCTTCTTCATTGTCTCTTACAAAGTAGGTATTACAAAAGTATTTGCTGAAAAATTACTGAGTAGTTCAGCTAGGGTTTTAAAACTTGAAGGTATACAGAAAGCAGAATTGAAGTGATGATTGTTATGCTCAAAGTCCGAGTCCCCAAAACTGAGAGAAATAAGACGTCCATGGCAATGCAAAAGCATAATAGGGCTCCCGCAGCACTGATGCAGCAGCTATAGGGAGGAGCCCCGAGTCTTGGGCTGCACTGCTTTTATAGGGAATTTAATCAGGTAAAAGGGTACAAGAGGGGGTGTTCAAGCAGGAGGACAACTGATTGGCCAGTTTAGGGGGTGTTTAAGTTGACAGATAACTGGTTGGTTACTTCCATCCATAGGATTTGTGTGTAGATTCTTGATTGGTTTTTACTTCCAAGGTAAATCAAAAGCTCCTGAATGTAAAGTCAGCAGGTTTAGCCTAGTGACTGATTGGCTCATGTACAGTGGGGCTAGGTTAGGTAATCTGAGGGTTGATTGGCTATGGGTAGTGGGCTTAGGTTGGGTAACGTCCAAAGTTCTTTTGCCTGGGACCTTGTGGGATGGAATTTCTTTTACCAGATGGAGTAGCTCAGGCCCTTCATGCTAGGGTGAGTGGGACCCTGCTAGAGGGTAGTCTCCTGGAATCCTGACCCAGGTTTACAAGAATTCAAAACCTAGGCCTAGTGCAACCTGTCGAGCCTGCCATGGCTCCGGTCTGGTTCCCCAACAATGATAAATCCGCAGTTGAAAGTTGTGTGAGTATGAATGTATATTCAATCACTTTAAAAGTCAATAAAGAATAGAAAACACTAATAATGCATGTTAACTTTCCTTTTATTAGAAGCTGAAAGGGTATTTTTGGCAACAGTCCTATAGAAACATCTTTTTTCAAACACAGACCAGAATGTGTTTCTTCCCATTAGTCTATATAAAATTGCTATTTATAGTTTCAACCAATAGATTATACTTTAGTTTCTGACTTTAAAAGTGGCATTTCACATTTCTCTCAGAATTCTTGGATCTCACAGTTTGCTTTTACGATGATTTCAAAAGTATTCTCAAGTATCTTAGATGAAGAATTTGTTAGGATGCTCAGGTTACAAATAGGAAACTGGTTCCTGTGTGGTTAGAAGAATGAGTTTTAGATTTGTAAGATGATTGGAATAGATTATAGAATGGTGTGTTTGACCCTAATAGGCATTTTAATCATAAGTCCAAAATATAAGCAAATCATATATATTTTAAAATCTAATCTGATCCTTAAGCTGAGGAAGACTACAGAAGACTAAACTTTTTATTTTGTATCGGGGTATAGCCGATTAACAACACTGTGGTAGTTTCAGGCGAAGAGCAAAGGGACTCAGCCATACATACACATTCTCCCCCAAACTCCCCCCCCATCCAGGCTGCCACATAACACTGGGCAGAGTCCCATGGCTACACAATAAATAGGTCCTTGTTAGGAGAAAACTTTCTTTAGCCAAAAATAATCTTTGACAATAAACTTACCATTTTCTAAACTGCCAATCAATCAGGTACTAAGTATTAGTGTGTGCTTAACAGTTTTGTGTAAGTTACCTTATTCCAGGCTTAAGCGTTAAATATAGGACTGTATTTTATAAGCATCTGTGTAGTCTATTATAAGTATTTTAGGGACAAGAGTAAGCTCTGTTCATTATTAGGCTTTTGCATTGTACCTATAATTCTGGAGTGAGGTTATAAAGGAAGAGAACTTTGTGGCAGTTAGAGAAAGAGGCTGGCCATCAATTACAAGAATAAAAGTAGAAACCCTCATAATTCTGGGACCTCCCTATTTTATCAGATTGTATGGAGTCTGATACAGTATGTGCTTTGCAATATACTTCCAGAAAAAATTCAACAAGACAATCCAAGTCTCTCACTTTAAGGATCTGAAAATCAGCCAGAAAGGCAGGAAACACATACAACAAAACCATTAAATGGCAACACAAAGCTGTGTCTTCAGTAAAAATAGGTGGTTCTGAAAACAAGTTGAGAGAGTGCAGAGATCCATGTGAGTTGAGGTAGCTGGAGAGCTTTGCATGAGGAGCTGCTGCTGCTGCTGCTAAGTCACTTCAGTCGTGTCCGACTCTGTGCGACCCTATAGATGGCAGCCCACCGGGCTCCCCATCCCTGGGATTCTCCAGGCAAGAAAACTGGAGTGGGTTGCCATTTCCTTCTCCAATGCATGAAAGTGAAAAGTGAAAGTGAAGTCACTCAGTCATGTCCGGCTCTTAGCAACCCCATGGACTGCAGCCCACCAGGCTCCTCCGTCCATGGGATTTTCCAGGCAAGAGTACTGGGGTGGGGGTGCCACTGCCTTCCCCATGAGGAGGCAGTGTATAAATTAATTGTGGTGAGGAGGAGGGCATTTGGGAAGAGCAATGGGAATGAACCATGAGGAAGAGGGAGAGTGGATATTGTGGTATGGAGAAACAGAGGGGAAGCTATTCTGTCTATAACAAAGCATTTGCTTAGAGGAGTAGCTAGAGATGATGCTGGAGAGGTAAGACAGTGCAGCCCGTGGAAGGCCTCACAATCTTCATAGACTTTAAGCTCCATATAGACATGGAAAACGTCTATATTGTTCATCATTATGTCTGGCACTTACCTAGACAAAAGGAGAAGAGGGCGGCAGAGGGTGACATGGTTAGACAGCATCACCGATTCAATGGACATGAACTTGAGCAAACTCTGGGAGATAGTGGAGGACAGGGGAGCCTGGCAAGCTGCAGTACACAGGGTCACAAAGAACTGGACATGACTTGGCCACTGAACAACAACACGACCCATGCAATATTGGGGACAGGCTAGTACCAACAACAACCACTTACCATAGAGACTGGTACATAGTTTATGTTCAATAAGATTCTATTGAATGGATTAACCACATGGATGAAGACATTTTGAAATGTTGAGGCTTTGGCTGAAGATTGGTGGGGATTCACTGGAAATTTTGAAGTATGAAGATGTCATATTATAAACAGTGTTTTAGGAAATCTGTTCTCAAGGCAATAGGCAAAACAAACTGAAGTGGGTGGAGGCTGGATGTTGGACAGCAGTGGCTTTCATGGAACCTCCTTTGGGTGAGAAGGGTTCACAGTAGGCCAAGGATGCTGGGAAAGGAATCGTTTTGAAACTGAAGCAACTGAACTGTGGTTTATTGGCAAATTTGCCTCCTAGAAGATAGTGAAAAGAATGTTGTCAAGATGGATAAGTAATAGATTAATTTTTGTAGTTGGTAGCTGAACTTTGGAATTTCTACTCATTACTTATCTTTTTCCTACTATTTCCCTCCCGACATGGTTATTTGCTTGGCTATTTTTGGTTATTTTTTTCAATGATGCTTAATTATCCATCGATCATTTTTTTCTATAGAGATATTTTGTTCAACTATTCTTGGAATATTTCTGAATCATCAGACCCATTACACAGTTCCCATTATGGGATAGGTTTGGGAAGTGCCTCCATAGAAAATACCTCGAATATCTTTTGTGAGAGCTTACCCAGGAAGAAAGAGATAAGCGAGTGAGTGTGAATTCCTGAAACTTGGAATTCTTCCATCGCTGTTAGAGGTCTAATAAGCTGCTGTGCCCATTCTCCTCAAGGCTTAGAAAGCCACTTCTTCAGTTCAGAACTTCTGGATCTGGTGGCTGCTGAAAGGTTGCTTACCAGCATTAAGCTCTAGTGGATAAACCTTCAGGTAGTAGGATATTGTTCTTTTATTATGCATTTTTTTCAATTGTACTCTGATAAATAGAAAAAGTGCATTTGTTTCAGCCCTACTCTTCAGCCCTCAGCGTCTAAACAGCCCAGCCCAGCCCAGCCCTGACACTTCAGAGTTGACACAGTAAAGCAGATGAGTTTAGTAAAGCAGATGTGTTAAGTACCATCTTACCTGGGTGTGTTGACTCAAGCCCTTGCGCCAAGTCAGCCCTGCTCTCAAGGGTCCCAGGAAGAAAAGTCCGCCCATCCCACCCGGCCGACTTCGAAGGGGGCTCACTAATGGCTTATCTTGCTTCGAGGGCGACCGCCCAAGGCCTTACTCCTACCGAGGGCCAAGCCCCGCGGGCGACCGCGGTCGGGGCATCACTTAGGGGAGGGAGCAGAGCAGCTCTTTCCCGCTTGCTTTCTCGAAGACCGAGCGGAGGCTGGACGGGCACTGGACAGCGACACTGCTGTCATCGCTACTCCCGTTCTCCTAAGGGCTCGGGGCGGGGAGGGAGCCGCAGCCCTCTCCGCACGCCGCCGCCCCGCGCTCGCCCGGGGACAAAAGCTCGGGCTGGCGGCGCAGCGGGGCGGGCGGCGCGTCCCCGCGGCCGCGGGACCGGGCGGGCCGGGGAGGCGGGGAGGCGGGCCCCGCCCAGCTCGGGCCGGGCTGTCAGCGCCGCCGCGCCCCGCGGGTCCCCGCGTCCGCCGCGTCCCCGCCCGCCGGCCGCGCGGCGCCCAGGTGTCCTGCGGGAGGCGTCCCCGCGCGGCCGGCCGCCTCCCCTCGCGAGCGGCCGCGGGTGCGCCTCGTGCGTCTCGGAGGAATTTTCCTCCCCGCGCCCTGCCGGGTGTCTCCGCCGCCCTCCCGGCTCCGGCTCCTGCTGCTTGAACCATGTCCGCCAGGGGTGAGTGGCGACCAGGTGGGCGCCGTCCACGGAGCCACCTAGCCGGGCCCGGCAGGTGCAGGAGGGCTGGGGGCTGCGAGAGCCGCGCGGCCCCAACCCGGCCTGAAACTTTGGCATCGGATCCCTGGGTTCTGGGCTGCGGGGGATTGGGTGGGAGTGGGTGTTGGGGAGGGGGAGAGTGAAGCGGGGGTGGAAGGAAGCCCTCGCCCTTGACCTTGATCCCCGGATGTGGGCGAAAGCTGAGGGCCAAGGTCGGTGTCCGGCTCACCTGTACCAGCTGCACGTCTGGGCTGGCAGGGCTTGGGGGATGGGCTCGCCGCTGCCCTGCAGCGGCCTGGAGGGCTAGCCGGGAGGGAGGAAGAGGCTTTTTTTTTTTCCCTTTCTTGTTACCATTTTGCAGCTTGATTATGGAAGGTATCCAGGGCTTGATGCAGTAAGATTTAAAGCTGCAGTGCTTACACTCTATTAAAAAAAAAAAAAGTAAATTCCCTACCTGTGCGCCTCTGTGCATGCATCTCCCCTCACCCCTAGAGAGTTTCTTCCTGGAGTGAACCGATTAAGGCAGGTGAAACTGGGCGAAAGAAAAAAAAAATCAGAATTGCTTTTCAGGCGAGAATGAGGGGAATGTATTCCTTCCTTACCATCTGGAGCCAGTGGTGATGCTGAGAGAGTGGGTTAGTCATAGCTCAGTGGCTGCTACTATGAGTGAAATATTAAAGAGATCAAGTCATTGTGCAGCTTGCCAGCAATGAAAACGAAGTGACTCGGTCGCTTTGCCATAAGCCTTTAAGGAAAATATTGATTATTTTTAGAAAGTATATTTGCAAAGCAAGAATTATCACCCCTTTTGATACCCTGAAGCTTTAAGAGGAGTTGCAGAGTAATTTTTTTTTTTTTTAATGCTGCAGGGTTAATGCTGCTTTTTGAGGGGAGTTTAGGTATTTAATAACATGTGTTGCTTAACTCAATGCTGCTTTTCAAGGTTCATTCTGGGGCATATAATATATATAATAAATTATATCCAGGATGTTTAAACTCCTTTTGAATACACTGGTCTTTGCTCAATATGGTTGGTTGGTTCTGTACCTGGAAATGGGGTGGTACCAGCTAGGTGGAGTGATAGAATTTATATTTGTGGATCTCCAGGCTACAGAGGTGATGATATTGGACCCTGAGAAATTACCTGCCTAGTGATGTCTAAAAATTTGTGTGTGTTAGAGAAAGAAAAAAGAGGGTGGAGCAAATATGATTATAGGGGACTGGGTGTATGCAGGATCTTCAAAGTGATTCCTGCTGTATAATCACTGAATTGTGTTCTAAGATGGGAGCTTTTGGTCCTGAGTTCTGTCCTAAGTACAAGGAAGATGAGATTAGTTCTGTAGGTTGTAAAACTCTCTGTGATCAGAGTCCATCTCTAATGCAGTTTGCACCACTCAGAGCCCTTAGTACACAAAACATTGCACACTGTAAGAGCCAAGTCACTACCACAAACCTTGGTACGTCCTAGAAAGAGCATCAGGTTCATTAGGTAACACCCCAGTTTCATCTGGTCTCTGGTCCCATCTATTACAAGCTCTCTGTGGTTTATCTGAAAATATGAAATGAAGATGGCCTCGGTGATTTCAGAGGCTAGAGCTCTGGCTTGAGTCCTGGTTCATGATTTTGTTTTTGAACTTGGTTTCAAACATGATGGTCTAGAGTTGGACACAAATCTTCACTCAACGGTCTTGCTTCCGCTTCAGACTCCATGTTGATAATCTTGTACTTAACAGTTTAAAGTATGACTCATATTGCACGGGGAGAAAAAAACATGGTAAGTATTAGTAACTGCAACCTTAGCATGTGTCAAGTGCTTCACATGTGTTATATCAGTTAGTCCTCTCAAACGGTGAATCAAGAGATACTGTTATTACCTCTCCATTTCAAGGAGAAATGAACTGAGGTTTTGTGAGATTATGTAACTTGCCTGAGCTCAAACGGTTGGTTGATGGAGGATCCTGATTTATACCCAGATCTGTCTGACTTCTGATTAGTAGAATGCCTAGTATAGTAGCTACTGAATTAAGCTTATGTGGAAAAATGTCTGTTTGCCATTTATTTTTTATGAAAAATATTTTCAGAACTGAATTCCACTATGCTTTTGTAATTCAGTATCTGCTCTCATTTCTAATCCTGAAAGTAGGTAGAGATGGTTTTGTTATCTCCACTTAAATACCTAACTTATCATTAGGAAGGTCTTTAGATAGTGGGAAAGATAAATCTTATTAATTTAAAAATATATTAGCTTATTTCTAATATCTAGACTTGTAGTTATGGTAAGGGTAGAATTTTTTTTTTTAATTGAAAACACTGAAACTAATTGAACCTAATAAATAAGTAATTTTATTAAAATATTTTAGAGTAAAAAATATTTTTAATTCATTTTCTCTTTAAGATATAAGGTGAGTACTAAAATTTGATTCATTAAATTAAACTAGCAAAAGATATTCCTAAATTCCATGGAAGGCCAGCTAGGACATTCCACATCTTGTGGTCTTTTAGAATATTATCATCAAAGACTTTTAACTTGATATCATATTTTTGCGACTAGAGACCAAAATGGAGCTATCACGTCTTCATTTTTGAATTGACAAACTGGAGAAAATTGTAGCACTGTGTTTCTAAACTTGGGAAGAATTATCTAGGTAACCTTTTTAAAAGTGTAGATTCTTGGGCCTTATTCCAGGTCTAATGGCTTATAAAGTCTAGAGGTAGAGGCCAAACATCCATATACTATGTGAAAAGCTCTCAAGGTAATTCTAAAAATCATTAGATAACAGGGTCAAAGAATCATCTGGAGTATAGTATTGTTAAACATGATGTTGGGTTCTGCTTCAGATCTACGGAATCAGAATATTCAGAGACAGGCCTGGAAATCTGAATTTTTAAACAAACTTCAGTTGATTCTTATGTACCAGCCAACTTGGGGGCTATTGAATTGAATCTTATTCCTTTTAATTCAGGGTTTTGTATCATCTAGCAAGTTTTGAAAAAGCAGTTTTTGAGTTATAAAAGTAATACAATAAAATTATCAATATATTAGTATAATCAAAATATGTCAATGTATTAATGGATGTATTAAATATTTAAATTATGAAGTATTTTAGTAAAATTTCAAGAAGAAATATATTAAGTTAAAAATTAAAATTCACTATTTTTTACTTCCCACAAAATCCTCAGAATTAAGCATGGCTAACAGTGCCTCTTATGTATCCTTTCTGGCATTTTCTATCTGATTAGATTTTGGTTCAGTTCAATAAATATGAAATACTTATTCAGTATAAGACACGTGGCAAACAACAGGCACTATACACAGAAGAGTTTGCTCATGAGCCTATTAGTTTTGCAGAAGCTTGAGTCTAGAGAAAATAGATCCAAGTGTGTGAGGGCAGAGTCCATAGCACTGGAAGAGAAGTAACTCACAGTATGTATGCTCTAGCAATGTTAGATCAGTTTTGCTATCTGTTTTTAGAACTTAAATAAAACTAGGAGCAACCTGGATGCTCACTCATCAGAGAGTATGTGACTAAATCATGGCTCATCCATATTGTAGACTGTTAAGCAACTATTAGAAAGAGTGAGTTAGGTCCATTTGAGTTAGGTCCATCTGAAGTGATGGCTATAATACATTACAAGTGAAAAGAGAAATTTTAAGATTATATATATGTATATATATATTAAATGTATGATCTCAGTTCTATATATTGTGAAAAATCTCTAACTATGCATATGAGTGTGTGCCAGGAGCATAGAGAAAATCATAGAGCAGTACACACCAAGCATTTAACAGTGGTTAAAAAAAGTCAAGGATAAAAAATGTTAGACAAGGAGAGGGAGGGGAGAGAGTTGGCTTTCCTTTGAACATGTCTTTGTGTTGTTTGATAACAAGTTGTATTGTTTAATAACTTGAAATGATTGAATTGTTGTTCAGTTGCCAAGTCATGTCCTACTCTTTGCAACCCTATGGACCTCAGCATGCCAGGCTTTCCTGTCCTTCACCAGCTCCCAGAGTTTGCTCAAACTCATGTTTATTGATTGAGTCAGTGATGCTATCTGATCATCTCATCCTCTGTCGCCCCCTTCTCCTCTTGCCCTCAATCTTTCCCAGCACTGAGAGGAAAGTCAAATAAATAAAAAATGTTCATTTCATTTATTCATTCATTTATTCAAGTCAATGATGTAGATCTGCTTTCATTTATTCAACAAATAGATGTTATGTGCCAGCAATCAGTGACTAGGACACAGCCTGCTCCCTCAAGGAGCTCACAGTTCTGTGGGGGAGACAAATACGTACATGCTATTTATAAAAAGGATGTGCTGAGTGCGCGAGAGAAAGAGAGAAAGTGGGCCGGAGAGAGTTCTGATGATAGTGAAGGAGTGACATCAAACATAGCCTTGGAGAGTGAGGACCATGAAATCAGGTGAGGCTTCCTGAAGAAAGCAGGGATCCTTCTGGGAGAATGGCTATAGCCAGATGAAAAAGGATGGGGTCGGGGGAAAAGCTTTCCAGGGAGACTCAAGCATGAAAGAAACAGTTCTGTGTGTGTCAACCTGGAAAGCACATAGGTGCAAGATGGCATGTTTGCTAGGCAGAGGGGAGCCAGGTCTCAGTGGGTGAGGCGGTGCCGTTGGCACTTTGTGGAAAGGTTGAGGACATAGACATTTTCATTTATGGAAGTGTGATTCCAGGGAGCACAGTGGAGGGATGTCAGCAGTGGATGAGGGGTGTGCAGGAGGAGGGAAGAATTGCAGGGCAGGGGGAGTGAGGGGAATAGGAAATAGGGAGGCTGAGTCTTCTCTGTCTTGTCCACAACTGTGACTGCGGGAATGAGAGAGATGGTTGGGCATGGTCGGCCTCAAATGTCTTAATTTGGGCATGAGCAGCTCTGGTTGCAGAGTGAGCTGAGTCCCAAGCAGCCCTGGCTGAAAGGCAGAAAGGTGGTGAGGGCTGCCCACTCCAGTATTCTTGCCTGGGAAATCCCATGGACAGAGGAGCCTGTTGGGCTACAGTCCGTGGGGTCGGTCACAAAGAGTTGGGCATGACTGAGTACGCATGCTAGCCAAACCCTCTGCTGGACAGTGGCTCTTCCCTAGGCCTGGGGGCTCAGAGGGACTCCAGGAATCAGAGCTGTGCTCACCTTTGCTGATGTCTTCTTCAGCTTCCATGCTACAGTAGGCTCAACAAACATGAATCTGCTAATCTGTCAAAGTGGAGACTTCCGTTGCATTTCTTCTTTCTGTAACTCTCTCTCTCTTATACCTCTAGTTACATTCCTCTACCTTTGTCACTTTCTTTCATGGTGATGTTGCAATGATTAATGCACTGGCTTGTTTGGTGTTATAAGGGGACCAATTTTTTGACCTGAATTAGCTAGAGCCTTTCCTCTCTTTGAGTTCCAGAACTCTCAGCAATTTATCGAACTGAAATAAAAGGACAATAGATTTGAAAGCCAAGTTTAGCCATTATAAATTTTGGTACTAAAGAAATAAAACAATAGCACACTGCACGTCTGGAAGTCATTTTCCACACTTAAATGAGTTCCAACTAAATAAATAGCTTTTTTTTTTTACATGAGAGAATTAGTTTTTTTTTTTATATATAATTTATTTTGGCTGCAGTGGGTCTTCATTGCTGCACATGGGTTTTCTCTAGTTGCAGCGAGCAGGGATTACTCTCTAGTTGCTGTGTGCGGGCTTCTCGTTGCGGTAGCTTCTCTCGTTGTGGAGCATGGGTTCTAGGACGTGTGGGGTTCAGTTGTAGCTGTGGGCTCAGTCGTTGCAGCTCAGGGCCTCTGGAGCAGAGGCTCAGTAGTTGTGGCATCTTCCAGGACCAGGAGGTGTGCATTCTTAAGTGATCCTCTTTTTACATGCATATTACCAGTTCCCTCAGTTCTGCTGCTGCTAATTCGCGTCAGTTGTGTCCGACTCTGTGTGACCCCATAGATGGCCTCCCACCAGGCTCCCCCGTCCCTGGGATTCTCCAGGCAAGAACACTGGAGTGGGCTGCCATTTTCTTCTCCAATGCATGAAAGTGAAAAGTGAAAGTGAAGTCGCTCAGTCATATCGAACTTTTAGCAACCTCATGGACTGCAGCCCACCAGGCTCCTCCATCTATGGGATTTTCCAGGCAAGAGTACTGGAGTGGGGTGCCATTGAGGGAACAAAAAGCACTAATTCAGAGAGCCTTTAAAATGGGAGATGAAATTTTATAAAATTTATGAAATAATCTCTTTGAGATCGTAAATTAGTCTTCATCATCTTTTTGGGAGAAATGTTTCTTTTTTTATGAGCCTGTAGATTCAGGTTCTTCTCTAATTTAATTCACTGTTAGTGTCTATTAGCATAGGTAGTAGTGATCATTCGATACAACTTAGACATTTTGTTGCTCCATTCACAAGGGAAGGCTACTTTTTAAGTCCTGAACTGTGTGGTGCCATTATCTGCTTAATCTCTGGTTTCTGACTGTTCAGTAGCCAAATGAAAAAGAATGTGAGTGATCAGTATTTCACCCTGGTAAGCAGCAGTCTCTTGGAATATCCATCCATCCATCCTATAAACATCTATTCAACCTCCTTAGAGTTCGTAATAAACATCATCAAATGAACAGCTGTATGTCTATATTAAATTTTATGATGTCACTAGGAGTTGACATGTTGCTTACATTATCCTAGTATGGTGGGCTTGTTCTTTCTCTAAATGTGTAGCACTAACCAGTTATAACAGCTCATGCCCAAAGCAGCTATTTCCTTCATTTTCCCTACAGACTGCTTGATGTTTTTGAAGCGTTGTGGTCCTCTCCTGCAGCCCATCTTGGTGACAGTGTGGCAAGGTTAAGAAGGCTCCTATGCCTCTGCTCCATGGATAGAGCAACCCCTGCGTTTCCCTTAGCTTCTCCTGGGGCAATTCTATTATTAGCTCATGTTTCCTTCTCTACAAGTTAGGGAATGCTCTTTGCTGCCTTAGTAAATACCTCATGATTTAGAGCACAAACATCATCATTCTGTCGCAGGCAGCAGCCTGAGGAGAAAACCAATTCGCTTACAAACTGGAGAGGAAATTGCTGTGAGAGTAAAGAGTAGGGGAGTAGGAGAGGGAGATGGAGAAGGAGGGAAGGAGGGAGGGGGAGAGAGAACATGAGAGCAATAGGGGATGGATGTAGATTAAACAAGACTATTAAAAATTGAAAACAGAGATAGCAGGTTTGAGTGAAACAGACATTTGCTAGTGTAAGTTGAATTATCACATTTTCTTTATTGAAAATGAAATAGAAACTAGTGGAGTTGAAATTTATGTTAGATATACACAGGATTCCACAATTAAGAAAATACATACTTTTTCCCTCTCCCTTCCTCCAAGAACAGAAATGCCAACTATTTATCTGAAAATTTCTTGGCAGCAAGGAAGAAGGCACCGTGATGGGTTAATTCATGCCCATTCAACCTTCTCCACTGATATTTAATCAGTTAATGTTCATTGAACCTCTTTTCTAGAGCAGCCAGATTTATTCTAAATCTATTCCTGAACTGATGATGCTAATAAATTATTGAGGTCATTTAACAAATATTTATTGAGCACTCTGGAGTGAGGATCGTCATGATTTTGAGGGAGAGAAATATTACAAAGTGTTAGAATTTGTGATTGAATGAGGCTGGAGCAAATAAGGCTGATAGATATTTGTTGCTGACATTTGATCTAATGTATGTGTATCACTTAAGTTATCGTCCAAATTGGGATACTCCTGTCTAAGGCAGATTCTAAACCAGATGGAATACTGGGACGACGGGTACAGAGTGGGGCTATCTCCTGCAAAGTGGGGCTGAGCCCTTCCTAACTAGTCAAGTTTCCAGCCAGTATGTGTTTTGGTGTCAGATGTTCCTCAGTCTCAAAGGACAGAATTTTTGTCAATATCTGATTATCTGTGTATAGTGTTAGCTATGTTGTATATTGTATATTGTTGTATATTTGGAGAAGGCGATGGCACCCCACTCCAGTACTCTTGCCTGGAAAATCCCATGGATGGAGGAGCCTGGTGGGCTGCAGTCTATGGGGTCGCTAAGAGTCCGACACGACTGAGCGACTTCACTTTGACTTTTCACTTTCATGCATTGGAGAAGGAAATGGCAACCTACTCCAGTGTTCTTGCCTGGAGAATTCCAGGGATGGGGGAGCCTGGTGGGCTGCCATCTATGGGGTTGCACAGAGTCGGACACGACTGAAGCAACTTAGCAGCAACAGCAGCATGTTGTATATTACCTACATGAAAATTTAACTCGAGTCCTAGACGGGTCATCTCTTCCCCATCATTCCAGCACATTTCTGAGCAGTTTTCTCTCATGGGAAGTTGATATGCTCAGGTATAATTACCACTGTGCTTAGTCACTCAGTGGTGTCCAACTTTCTGTGACACCACGGACTGTAGCCCACCAGACTCCTCTGTCCATGGGGATTCTTCAGACAAGAATACTGGAGTGGGTTGCCATGCCCTTCTCCAGGGGATCTTTCCCAACCCAGGTCTCCCGCATTGCTGGTGGATTCTTTACCATCTGAGCCACCAGGGAAGCCCAAGGATACTGGAGTGGGTAGCCTATCCCTTCTCCAGAGGAACTTCCTGACCCAAGAATCAAACCAGGGTCTCCTGCATTGCAGGTGGATTCTTTACCAGCTGAGCTACCAGGGAAGTCCATAATTACCATTATAGACTAACAATAACATTTGATATGAAGTTAAACCCAAATGAATTTTTAGAACTTTTTAGAGTAATTCACATGATAGTTTTCTTCTACTGAGATAAATCATCTAGAGAATGAAATGTTGAGTGCCTTTCATCCTCTATGGTCATTTAAAATAAGTGGCTCTGGAGATTTCCCTGGTGGTCCAGTGGCTGAGACTACCTTTCAGTGCAGGGGGTGCAGGTTCGATCCCTGATTGGGAAGCTAAGACCCCACATGCCTCATGGCCAAAAACCAAAGCATAAAACAGAAGAAATATTGTAACAATTTCAATTAAAAAAAACTTTAAAAATGGCTCACATAAAAAATAATCTTTAAAAACAGTAGAATTAGTGGCTCTGTTTCTTCGAGTTAGTGCAGTTTCAAAGCATCTCTAGAATGTGTGGTCAGCTCTACCTGTGGTTGTTCTTGGACTCACGACCTATTTGATGGCTCTCAGTCAGTGTATTTAAGATCTGTTTCCCCAGTACATTCTATTATTTTATTGGAAAATGTATCTAATATGTATTTTCCAATATAAAGAAACTGTCCGTATTTTGTTTTATAATTACTGGGTGGGCAAGTTCTTATTTAGTAGATGTACCCACGAAATCTTTTGTATTATTCAGTTCTACATTAGGATAAAAATGGAAGCAGAAATTGTGGGTCAAGCACCTCCAAATTACTTGCTGATTGATTAGAGGTCATATGATTTTGGTCCTTTGTTAGAAAATTTCTTCTTTAGGCTTGCATGCAAGAACTCTACATGCATAATTATTGTTATTCACATCTTAATAAATCAAAGTGCTTTATTCTGTGCTGTGTGTTCTTTTCGCCAGCTCTTTAACTTTATTGCGTATGAGAATAATATTTGATGGTATATATGTAATCATGTTGGAGTCAATTTATAAATAGTTTTTCCTAAAGAAAATACCCTCTAATACATTTTGCTTAAAACCATGTCTAAGGTCTTTACCCGTGCTTTTCTTTCTCAACTTATTGAGAATTCTTAAAAAAAAACAAAACCTCATCCACAACAGGGTAGCCATCAGAGAACTGAATGTTAACAATGAAGGGAAATGAGGACAATGAAGTAAACAGCTATTTCTGGCTTTTAGCTCCAAATAGGAATGAACAGAAGGAGAGGAGTGCCAGAGTCTGGGGAAAGGAGGGTTGGGGGGAAGCCATCATTTTTCAAAGTTAAAAAATGTAGGTTGGCAGTCTCTAATGGCTTCTAGGGAGATTTTTTGTTGTTCTTCTTGTTCTGTGTAGAACAAGGGAATCTTTATTTTGATTCATTTAAGCATTCAGGTGAGCAATGAGCATGAACAACAGTGATGGTTTCGTTTTTCGCCAGTTCCTTAGCTGCTGTTTATTTTAGGAGAATCTGTTCAGTGATTAGACACTTTACACAAACTATAGAGTTGGAGTTATAAATAATGTATTCATTTTTTTCTGGTCTTTCTGTAAGTATTCGCTGAGCACCTGCTAAGCTCAAGTTATTCCAGGTATTGGAATGGGATAGTCCCTTACCAAATAAACCTGTAATGGGACAAGTGGTAACAAAGTGCCATGAAGAAATAAAAAGAAGAGTAAGGAGGAGAGAGGAAGTTGGGGAGATGAGAGACAAGGCAGGTGCTATGTTTTGGGGGATAATAATGGAAGGCATCTTTGATAAAGTGATGGGTGAGCAGACCTGAAGGAAGTGAGAGGTCATGCAGATTCTGGTGGAAGGGTTTTCTAGGCAGTGAGATAAGCAGTGCAGAGGTGTTGAGGTCTATATTGTGTGTGTGTCCTTGAACCAAGGGAGGCCAGTGTGGCTGGATCAGGGACTGAAGGGGAGAGATGAAGTCATAGGGTTGGGCAGGGGGTGGTATGTCAGATTGGTCCTTGCAGGCCACGTGAGGGCTTGAGTTTCCCTGAGTGAGACTGAGTGAATTAGGAGGTCTTTGGATAGTTCTGAGCTAAGTTGTGACATGATTTGATATAGTTTAAATGGATCACTCGGTCAACAATATAGAGAACAGCTTACAGTGAATAAACATAGATGCAGGAAGACCAGTGAGGAGCTTATTGTAATGGTCAGAACAGAAGATAATGACTTAGACCAGGTGGTAGGAAAATGGCTGGTGAGAAGTCAGTGGATTCTGGAAACCTTTCTAAGGAAGTGCTTTTTGGATTTGTGGATGGGGGGAGCTTGGAGTAAAAGAAGGGGGAAATTGTGAGTACTTCTTTTTCTCAGCCCCTGGAAGGATAGAATGGGGAAAAGTGTTGCACAAGCAGGATTGTGGGGTGGGAGAACCAAGTATTTTGGACATTTAAATTTGAGATGTTTCTTTTAGGTATTCTGAGGATATTTATTGTGTCCATGTTATAAAGAGAGAAAATGAGGCCTAGAGAAGCAAAGAGCTTGCCTGATACCATCTAGCTGATAAGTGGTTGATCCAGGATTTAAATTCAGGTCTTGTTCATGCTGGAGTGTGGTAGATAATTCCCACCAAAATGCTACCTCTTTACATTAGGCTGAAATACATGCCAGAAAAATAATGCATCTAGCTTTTAGTTCCTAATTATGATTTCTCCTTCTATAACTTTCTGCATTTTTAAACATGGCTTATGTTTAAGAGAGGAAAAAAACCATCAGTCACATTATCCCAAATTCTACTATTTATTAGTGTTATCATTGTTAACATTGCAAAAATGCTGCTGAAATATGAAGAAGCATATTACAGTATTCATTCATTCATCCATTGATCTGATCATTGAGTGCTTGTGATAAGCCAGACTTCAGGGTAATAATTGGCTCCTCCACTAAGAGAGCTCCCAGACTAATGAGATTAAAGGCGCATGTCACCGACTCATTAGAAAAGACCCTGTTGCTGAGAGAGATTGAAGGCAGGAGGAGAAGGGGATGACAGAGGATGAGATGGTTAGATGGCATCACTGAGTCAATGGACATAAGTTTGAGCAAGCTCCGGGAGTTGGTGATGGACAGGGAAGCATGGCTTGCTGCAGTCCATGAGGTTGCAAAGAGTCAGAGATGACTCAACGACTGGACTGAACTGAACTGAACAGAATGTTCAACATTGTGTGACCAGTGGTGATGGTGGGATGTACAAGGTGCTGCAGGAGCACAGAGGAGGGAGCTGGCTCCATCCTGACTGGAGGTGGGGCCAAAGTAGACTACAAAGCAAGTGATGCTGAAGTGGGGCCTTCAATGAGTGCCAAATGGGAGAGGTGCTGGAAAAGCATCTCAAACACAGGAAACAGTGTGCTTTCACAATTTTAAAAACAGTAGCTAAGTATATGAAACATTAAGAATAAGACATTTGAAGAGAAATGTAACATAAAGGAACAATATCAGGAAGCCGAAAAACTACCCTGATAAGAGATGTAAAGATTTAAGTCATTGAAGAGACCTACTATGCTCTTGAATAACAAGACGCCATATTGTAAGCATGTTCATTTCCCCTAAATCTCTCTATAAAAGAAATGAAATCCTGATTAAAATGCCTACAGAATCTTTTTTTTAGAGACATGGCAAAGTGATACTATTATTAATTTGCAAGATGCCTGTGTGTGCTCAGTTGTGTCCGACTCTTTGTAACCCCATGGACTGTAGCTCGCCAGGCTCCTCTGAGATTTTCCCAGAAAGAATTCCGGAGTGTGTTGCCACTTCCTCCTCCAGGGGATCTTCCTGACCCAGGGATCGAACCCATGTCTCTTGCATTGGCAGGTGGGTTCTTTACCACTGTACCACTTAGCAAATTCTGAAAGAGAGGTGTAATTAAGGGAGTCTACCCTACCAGCTATTAATATGTAATATGAAACTATAATAATTAAAACAGTTAAGTACTGGAGAGAAATTAGAATAATGGAAAAAGATTATAGAGTACAGTGAATGTACATATGCAATCTAGTTACAATAAAGTGGCAATTTAAGATCATTGTGAGAAGAAAGATTCAATAAATGCTATGGGTACAACTGGCTATTTAGAAAAAAGAAATCTGGGCCCTTTAATTCTTACATACAGGCACACAGAATTCCTAATGTATTAAATCATTAAGTGGAAAGTATATGAAACAATAAGTGGTCCTAGAAGAAAACATAGGTGAATTTATAGCCCGAGGATGTTAGATTCTTGACCTATTCTACAGGATACAAGGCTTATAAGTCATTAAAGAAAAGATAGATACATGTAACTACATAAAAATATGAAAGAGCCCAGCCTTCTGTCTTGTATCACAGGGCCCCTGCGGGGCTGAACTGACCTAGCCATCTACACTGAGGAAGTCCAGACAGCAGAAGGGGCCAGAGAAGAGGCTGAGATGGGCAAGGTGGGGGTGGGGGGGGTAGTGCTGGGGCCGTTAGAGAGCGTGGCAAGTGCTTTGACAGTGTCAGCCTCGGGGTTCAGCTGAGGACCTCTCTGAAGTTTTACTCTCTGCACTAAGCAGGCCAGACAGATTCTGAGAATGGAGTCACCCCTCGCTCCCCCAAACACAGAGGGAGGGTTTTCAGTACCAGATTAGGGGTGCAGCGATGCGGGCGGCAGAGCCCCTGCCACGCAGAGGCCACGTTGGACATCGGTTGGATAACTGGAATCGGAAGGCCATGGCCACCCCCCTTCTTCCCGCTTTTCAGAACGTTGGCATTCCTTAGGAGGGTGACGGCTTAGGAATGGCACTACGTGGCCGTCCACTTTCAGGTCAATACTAGGCTGCCCGGTGGCACTGGCTCACCCTTTCCACAGAAAAGAGGGGACACGGTGGGTCGGTTGTGCTCCTGCAGACAAGGGGGCAGAGGAGCACTCGGAGCCAGGCTAGAACCGGCCGCCTAATGAACTCATTTATCTCAGCCTTTTCTCCTCCCAGAGCCAAGCTGCCTAAGGTGATAAAGCATATTTACTTGCTGGTGTTCTGAACATTTGACTTAAGTGAGCCTCCTGTTAGTGGTGCTTGGAGATTAGCCGGCCTGTTTCTCTGAATCCCTTTGATTAAATCAGCGCTTGCTTGGGAGGCATCCTTTGCCCTGGTTTCTCTGCTAATAAACACATTTTGAACTTGGTGGTAAACCCTACTCTTCCCCTAACAGTTACGCTTCCTCCCCCAGACTGTTTCATTTTAGTGTCTAATCCAGTGACAGGAAACTCTGCAGAGCTGTCAGAGTGGCTCTATCCTCTTGTGTTGTTGTTCACTCACCAAGTCGTGTCCGACTCTTTGCGACCCCCATCGGCTGCGCCACGCCAGGCCTCCCTGTCCTTCACTATCTCCCGGAGTTTGCCCAAGTTCATGTCCACTGAATCAGTGATGCCATCTAACCATCTCCTCTTCTGTTGCCCCCGTCTCCTTCTGCCCCCAGTCTTTCCCAGCGTCAGGGGTCCCAGCATCCTCTCCTAGGCTGTGAATTCTAGGAAGCCAGAGATTGAGTGTTTTAAGTGCATTCCCAGATCCTAGCTCCACCCCAGAGCTGGAAGCTGAGTAGATATTTAATGAACAGTTACTGAGAGATTGGGAGAAGAAAGGTTGCTGTCCGTGAGAGACACAGACTGGTGGGATGCTCACACAGATGAGGAGGGATAGAGGAATTTCTCAGTCCTTTTGGTTGAACGCTTAAGTTGGACATGACTTGAAAGTTCATTTCCTCATATGCCTCTGCTCTGAAGCCTGATCAAGGACACAATTTTTCCCACTTGAAAAGGAGTGTTTGGCATGCACATTCTGACTCCTTCCTTTGTGTTCTTCAGTGGGCTGAGTTCTGGGAGGAGCGAAGCTAGACTCCGATGTGGTTGCTCTGATGGGCAGTTTCACCCCTCTTGCCCCTGTGTTTCGTATTCCTACACGGTAGTGTGTACCCCAGGGACCCTGACCCTCTCCTCCCTTCACTCTCCTTACACCTACACTCCTCATTCCCACCTGTCATGAGGTTCTGGGATGCGCAAGGATACTGGGGTATAGATTGGGTATGTTATTGTGTTCCCCACTCTACCTTTCACGACAAGTTAGTCCCCTTCAAAGTCTCCAGCTATTTCCAAGAGTTTCCTAAGGTATTGTCTCACGTGTCTTATGTTTGGACAGCAAGCTTGGCTGCAACCCTGCTACCTTGGTGTAGACAATGTCCTTGAGCGCTGCTGTTTTGCTGGGGCTTCTAATCGCCTCTTCCTCCCCTATCCAGTCTTGGCCAAGGTCTCCTTGAACTGGTTTGAGCTAAGCACTGCCAGATGTGCTTTGCCAGAGTGTAACTGAGACTGAGGTGTAACTTAGAAAACTACAAAGGCAAAAGCTCCTTTCATAATCCTAAGAGCTATAGCATCACTGTCCAGGGAAACTCTTTTGACTGAAAGGAGATCAAACCAGTCAATCTTAAAGGAAATCAACCCTGAATATTCCTTGGAAGGATTGATGCTGAAGCTGAAGCTCTTAATACTTTGGCCACCTGATGGGAAGAGCAGACTCACTGGAGAAGGCTCTAATGCTGGAAAAGACTGAAGGCAACAAGAGAAGAGGGCAGCAGAGGATGAGATGGTTAAATAGTATAACTAACTCAATGGACATGAATTTGAGCAAACTCTGGGAGATAGTGAAGAACAGACAGGGAAGCCTGGTGTGCTGCAGTCCATGGGGTTCAAAGACTTGGACACAACTTAGTGACTGAACAGCGTTAACAACATACACATACGCTTAGGTTTAACAATTTAAATAGCATAAATAAGAATGGAAAGTCCTCATCCTCTGAAGTAACCATCATTACCAGTTTTTAAACTATGAAATATGTATACTATCATATAAGAAATGAAGTGCCAGTCTATGTTCAATACAGGATACAGGATGCTTGGAGCTGGTGCACGGGATGATTCAGGGAGATGATATGGGATGGGAGGTGGGAAGGGGCTTCGGCATTGGGAGATCATGTACACCTGTGGCTGATTCATGTCAATGTATGGCAAAACCAATACAGTATTGTAACATTGAAGAAAGTATTAAATAAAATAAAAGTTTTGTGTGTCCTAGGACATTAAAATCAACCTATTACCTATGAAACAATGATCTACTTGCTTATTTACTTAAAAAGAAACAAACAAACCCAGTTTGCCTTTTTTCACATGTTTTGAAGTTGCTCTACCTTGATTTCTACAGATATAGCTCACTTTTTATTTTTTTAATGACTGCACAGTGTTCATGCAGAAGGTTGTACCACACCTGATCTGATAGATATTTTGCCTGTTGGCTTTTATCCATGCTGCTGCATTGAACATCTTTGTGCATATATCTTGTTGAGATTTTTAGAGCGTGTTTATGATTTAGTCGCTAAGTTGTGTCTGATTCTTGCGACCCTGTGGTCTGTAGCCTGCCAGTCTCCTCTATCCATGGGATTTTTCCAGGCACGAATACTGGAGTGGGTTGCCATTTCCTTCTCCAGGAGATCTTCCTGATCAAGGGATCAAACCCCGGTGTCCTGCATTGCACGGAGATTCTTTTAGAGATAGCCACAGGTGTTAGCTATAATTTTTAATGAGGCTTCACTGATGGTTCAGAGAAAATGGTGAGGGAGCGTGGTCCTCTGTGCGGCTGACTTCCTCTGGGCTCTCTCCTGTGTGTATCTCTTGCCTAGTGCTTGTTCAGTCTCTGCCCAGTAGGAACAGCTTGTTTCTCCAGCACTAGAAAATGTTACAGACATCTCCTTTATTTATATAAAGGGACAGACCACTTCTAGCCTAGAGGGAAAAAAAAAGAATATATATTTTTCCTTACTTCACCTAAAGCCAACCTTGTTGCTTGTTTCAGGATTCATTTTCTCCAGAATGATCCATGGATTTTAGGATAAGATATTCACAAAACAGTCCAGCGCTGATACATTTCACAAAGGCTGGATTATTTATCCTTATTCACGATCACTCGTTACCCTCAGTTAAAAACATGAAACCTGAAAATTAATTCTCCTTAATAGAGACTGAGTCCAAATCTCCCCACTTACAGATAATCAAATTGGCAGGCTCTCCACAGGAGACAGTATATTCTAGTGGAAAGAGTTGGCGGAGGAGCTGGGAGATTGGAGTTGTACTGCAGCTCTGCTTCTCCAGCTGTCTGGTCGTGGGCACACCATACAACGACTCTGACCTTGGAGCTCCATTTCCTGTTCCCACCTATTCCCTCCATGACCTCAGAAGACTCTTCTGCTACCAAGTCTCGAAATCAGAAATGAATTTCCAGATCAGATGATTCAGTTTTGCTTTGATTAAATTCCTGTGAGGCTTCACTCTTGGCTGGAGTTTCAGCAGGCAGGAGCAGAGATTAGCAGCGTCTTATGTAAGGCTACTTGGGCAAATGGGTTGGGAAGGGGCTGGCTGCCATCTCAAGTCATGGCATTAAAATTTTAGGCTGCTCTTGCCATTGCAAGCTGTGACTGCTGATTTCCTAGGAGAGCTGATAGAATTTCCAGGAAGCCTGTGGTGGGTTTGGTGTTCTGAAGCCAACAAAGAAAAAAATTTGTTTTTGCTAGTAAAAGGAGAGCATTGTTTTTTTAGTTTGGTTTGTAAAATGTTTTTAATGATGCTGATAGCATATTCTGATCAAGGAGCCAAAGCCTAAAACTAACAGAAACCCTACTTTACTCTTTGAAATGTTCATATGTGATTCATTAGGTTGGTTGGATGAATTTATTTGGGAATTGACAGATAAGGCTTAATATAAGAAGATCATATCTAACTTACAAGAGAATTTAAATACCAACTTTTGTATGGGATAGAAAGAGAACTAGAAAAATATCAGTATCTTCTTTTTTTTTTCCCATGCCTCTTTTTGTTATTTCTGGTACCAGTCAATCAAACAAAAAATACCAAATATTTATTGGTAAAGAGGAAATGCACCTGACTCATTGAAAAAGACCCTGATGCTGGAAAAGATCAAAGGCAAACAGAGAAGGGGATGGCAGAGGATGAGATTGTTAGATAGCATCACTGACTCAGTGGATGTGAATTTTGAGCAAACTCTGGGAGTTAGTGAAAGACAGAGGAGCCTGGCATGCTACACAGTCCATGGGGTCACTAAGAGTCAGACACAATTTAGCGGCTGAACAACAGCAACAATATCAACAAAAGTTCAGTTCAGTTCAGCCGCTCAGTCGTGTCCGACTCCCTGCGACCCCATGAATCGCAGCACACCAGGCCTCCCTGTTCATCACCATCTCTCGGAGTTCACTCAGACTCACGTCCTTCAAGTCAGTGATGCCATCCAGCCCTCTCATCCTCTTTAATCCCCTTCTCCTCTTGCCCCTAATCCCTCCTAGCATCAGAGTCTTCTCCAATGAGTCAACTCTTCGCATGAGGTGCCCAAAGTACTGGAGTTTCAGCTTTAGCATCATTCCTTCCAAAGAATACCCAGGGCTGATCTCCTTCAGAATGGACTGGTTGGATCTCCTTGCAGTCCAAGGGACTCTCAAGAGTCTTCTCCAACACCACAGTTCAAAAGCATCAATTCTTCAGCGCTCAACCTTCTTCACAGTCCAACTCTCACATCCATACATGATCGCAGGAAAACCCATAGCCTTGACTAGCCGGACCTTAGTCGGCAAAGTAATGTCTCTGCTTTTTGAGAAGCCGGGGTTACCTATTAGAGTGTGTGTTCAGAGCAGCTCCTGCTTCCCCACCATGGCTCTTTGACTTTGCAGTGATGCATCAGTGAGTGTTTTCATTTTCTCTTTTTGAATGAGTTTGGTCATTAAGGTAGCTTCTCCATCAACTGCTTCTGTCTTTAGACTCATGGTGGTCAAACTATACAACCTCTTTCTCAATTAAGAAGAGAAAGTCAGGGGGAAAGCCTCTTACACACTTATTGACTGTTTTTAGTATACACAATGATTTCTACTTCAGTATTATTCATTAAAGAAGAAAATATTCCACAGGAAACTGAAGTTGGGATGCTAAATTGTAATCAATAAAATATGACTAATGTCAGGACAGGTTTTATTAAAAAAATTTTTTATTGTCTTATTGTCTAGGTCATAAAAAGGAATGACATTCAGTGGAAATATATTTAATTAATAGAATGCTAGAGGAAAAATGTTTTCTAGGAAATTGTTGTATATAATATATGTTTAAAATATAGTAGAGTGTTCAGATGTTATGAATATTGATGCTATAAAGCTTTGGCAGAAGAGGGATGTGTTCTATCTGGCTTCGGTTTTGTTGAGAATAATATCAAAAACATTTTTTACTTTCCTAACCTTTTTTTCAAATTTATTTCCTAGTCGTCATTTGAGTTTTTATTCTGCCTAAATTAGACTATAGATGTAAGTGTACTTCCTAAGGAGAATGTTTAAATTTGCTTTTCTAAAGGAGTTTTGGCCTAATGTTGGAGAGGATGTAGAGAAAAGGGAATCCTGGTACACTATTGGTAGGAATGTAAATTGATTCAGTTGTTATGGAAAACAGTACAGAGGTTCCTCAGAAAACTAAAAATAGAACTACCATATGATCCAGCAATTCCACTATATCCATTTGTAATATATACAAAAAATGAAAACACTGATTTGAAAAAATACAGGCATCCCAATATTCTTAGCAGCATTATTTCTAGTAGTCAAGATATGGAGCAGCTCGAGTATTCATCAACAGATGACTGGATAAAGAAGATGGACAAATAATATACAATGGAATATTACTCAGCCACAAAAAGAATGAGATTCTGACATTTCCAACAACATGAATGGAGCTAGAAAATATTATGGAAATAAGTCAGACAGAAAAGGATAAAAACTTCATGATAACACGTATATGTGGAATCTAAAAAAATATACAGATGAATGTATAAAGCAAAGCAGAAAGAGACTCACAGATATAGAAAGCAAACTCATGGTTACCAGAAGGGCAAGGGAAGTGGGGAGGGGCATAACAGGGGTATGGGTTTAAGAAACACAAATAGCTATGTATCACACGGGGTTCCCTGGTGGCTCAGATGGTAAGGAACCTGCCCACAATGCAGAAGGCCTGGGTTCGATCCCCGGGTTGAGAAGATCCCCTAGAGAAGGGAATGGCTACCCATTTCAGCATTCTGGCTTGGAGAATTCCATGGACAGAGAAGCCTGGTGGGCTACAGTGCATGGGGTTGCAAAGAGTTGGAACCAACTGAGCAACTGACACTTTCATGTATCAAATAGATAAGTAACAAGTATATGTTGTATAGCACAGGGAATTATAGTCACTATCTTATAATAGCATTTAATGGAGTATAATCTATAGTGATTATAGATTATAGTCTATAGTGAATAGATAGTGAATCGCTATGCCATGTACCTGAAAGTGATATCATGTTCTAAATCAATTATACTTCAATTAAAAAAAAGAAGTTTTAGAAATGATTTAAAAACGTCGAGTACATCACCACACTGATGAAGACCCTAATGTAGATAATATGATGGGCTTGACTTTACTTGAGAAGCAAAATTCATGGATACTGTTATCATCTGAATAGGAGGAGCAACATTATAGTTAACATTCTGTCTAGCACCTAGTACTTTCATTCTAAAAATATTAACCTGCTGTCTTAGGAGCAGTAGATGCAGTAGTATACAGAACAGACTAAAAAAAAAAATCCTTTCTAGTAGGTGCTTTCTAGAGAGCATACACTTTGTTATTTTATTTATGTAAAAATTATATTTGTGAAATATAAGTAAAACATTTAGCATATCAGGTGGTGATGAATGCTCTAGAGAAAATGAAGGAGGGGCAGGAAATGGAGAGTGCAGGTTGAGCTTGATCAAGGAAGGCTTCTTTGAGATGACATTTAAACAGAAGCAGGAGAAGATAATACCTGGAGTAAGAGAATTCTAGGTGGAGGGACCAGTGACTGGAACCCTGAGTCAGGAACATGCTTGGAGTTTTTCAGACACAGTGAGGTTAGTAGAAGAGGGAGGTCAGAGAGCAGTTTGAAGGACCAGTCATGTGTTGTCTTGTGAACCAACAGAAGGACTTTGACCTTGAGTGAAAAGGGCACCAGTGAGTTTTTGAGCAGACAAACACACTCAGTTAAATGTTGATCTGAACCAAACATGCCTTTAAAGAAAACATAAAACCCTGACCAGTGGCTATGGCTTGCTTATTTGTGCAGTATTCAGTCATCCCTGGGCTTTGTGGTGTGTGTGTGTGTATAGGGCCGGGACTAGGGTGAAAGGAGTAAGACTTGACCCATAGTGTGATGCCTCCTAATTTTTGCACCCAATCGCCTTACCCCTCTCACCTTAGTCCTGCCCTGTGTGTGTTTCTTGTTTTCGTTTGTGAATAACTATATGAATCAAACTCACTTCTGGCTACTGTTACCATTGTAACGAGCAAACAAAGCATATATCCTGTACCACAGATCACTGACATTGTTAGAACAAGAAAGAAGCAAATGGAGCCAATGGGTAATGGTCATTGCCTTACATTTGGCTTAGTGCACTTCATAGAGCCCAGAAGAATAGCCAGGGGAGGAAGGCAAACCCTTCCTTCTGTGGTCTCAGAAAGGAAAAGCTGTAAAGCCAGATAACCACCTCATAAAGGGTGTGACCAAGCTTAGAAATCAAGATGTCTGATGATAAATCATTATATTCTCAAGTATACCCATAACTTTTGGGATGGTACATCTGTTGAGTTATTAGGCAGTCGTAAGGATAGCGTGCAATTCTGAGCTAGAAGCAGGTCCCCCTGGGACAGAGATTATGTGTAGATGTGACTGCTGTCAAAAATCTCAGCTGCCATCCTTGCCTGATCTTTTATGATATGCACCAGGATATTTTATTTTATTTTTGGAAAGCAGACAAAATGGAGGGAAGAGGTGAATCTATTGGACACACACCCCGAACAGAATAAGATACAGGTACACACAGCAGATATGATTTCTGAAGGCCCAGAGCTGTATTAAAACACACACAGATAACGTTCTCATTGTTGTTTTGTGTCTGTCTCTGCATATCTGACAGTAGAAATATAATTTCAGAATTGAACTTCACTTTTCCTCCTGGATATGTTTTGGATAGGTTGCATTTTGTAAGCTGGGCCACCAGAGACAGTATCTAATGTCATTGTTTACTACTATGCTTCTTAAGAACTGAAAACTAGTAAAGATTAATAATAGCTAAAAATAGGGTCAGCCCAATTTTCCAGACTTTGTTCATGATTTCCATTGAAATGAGAATTTCTTAAGCACAGGACTTCACACGGTTTGTAATTTTTCCCCATCATTTTGGCAATTCAGCCACTCAGGTGAGATCATGCCCTGGTTAAAACCTTTTAAGCAATTGTGGGTAATGCTCTTCTTAAATTTCAAGAATATATTAAAGCAATGGTGGTGGGGGGAAGGATTGGGAGTTTGGGATTAGCAGATGAAAACTATTATATATAGGATAGATAAACAATAAGGTCCTACTGTACAGCATAAGAACTATATTCAATATCCTGTCATAAACCATAAGGAAAAGAATATATGTATAACTGAATTACTTTACTGTATAGCAGAAATTAAACATAACATTGTAAATCAATTATACTTCAATACGAGTTTCTAAAAAGAAAGCAATTAAAATTGTGAACTAGGTCATTTGTACTTATGGACAGTTGTTATCAAGCCCACTCACATCCCCTTCCTACTTCTTTCTATGTATCACTGCTAAATTAATTTTCTATGGCTTGGTCTTGATTGCCTGGCTCCCTTCTCAAAAAGCTTCCATGACCCCCATTGTCTCTTGAATTACCTTCAGATTCTTCTGGCACTTCATTCAAGGCTCCTTTGTGACAAGTAGCAGGATGTTTTAATTTTTTTGGAGAGAAGAGATGAATTCATTGGACATGCACACACATTGAGTGGACTGAAGAGACAGGCACACAAAGCAGAAATGACTTCCAAATTAATTAATTTTCTACAGCTTGATTGCATGATTGCAAAAGCTTTGATCATTTCCCTGCCTCCCACCCCACCTGCTACTATTGACTCTTGAATTGCCTTCAGATTACTTTAATTTGGTATTCAAGGCTCCTCATGAACTGGTTATCCTCAGATGGCTCAGATGGTAAAGAATCTCCTTGAAATGCAGGAGATCCAAGTTCGATCCCTAGGTCAAGGAGATCCCCTGAAGAAGTGAATGGCAACCAACTCCCGTATTCTTGCCTGGAGATATCCATGGACAGAGGAGCCTGGCGGGCTACAGTCCCCGGGGTCCCAAAGAGTCTAACACGACTGAGTGACTGACACTTTCACTTTCATGAACTGGATGGCCCACTTCACTTTTCTGGTCTTTGAAACCTTTGCTTAGATCAAGCTGGACTACTCATCTTTTCCAAACACATCTTTTCCAAACTATACTTTTGACTCTATTTCCACCTGGAATACCCTTCTCTTCAGCAATTTCTGATAAAATTGTGTCTATTTTATAAGTCCCATCTGATATGCTATGAAGATTTTTCTTCTGTGTGTGTAAGAGAGAGAGCTCTTCTGCTTTTTCGGAGTCTCTCATCTTGTGTAACAGTCTCTTTGCATTATGGAGATTGAAGTGCTTGTTTTAATTGCATTTCTTGTACTTAGAAAAGAAGCATTTTTAAAGCTGCTATTTATTGAATCCTTTCTTTGTACCAGGCAGTGAGAGGCATATAGAATTGTAATTGAGATGAGTGTAGGAGCAGATTGCCTGGGTTCGAAGCCCAGCACTGCCACTTACAGTCATGTAACCCTGGAAAAGGGCCCTCACCTGTCTGTACCTGTTTCCTCATCAGTGGCAAGTTTCTTATAGGGTTGTTAAGAGAATTTCCTGTGTTCATACGGAAAAAAATATTTAGGACAGAGCTTGGCACACAGCAAACTCTCAATAGTGGCAATGACTATTTGCAAACAGCATAGTATTTCATCCTAAGAAAAACTCTTTGAGATTTATTAATTGCCCTCTTTTAAAAATGAGAGTGAAACTCAGGGAAATTAAGCAACTTGCCCAAGGCTGTGCAACTAATAATGGCAGAGCTGAGGTTTGAACCCTGGTCTGCTTGACTGATGGTTCAGATGGTAAAGAATCTGCCTGCAATGCAGGAGACCCGGATTCGAGCCCTGGGTCAGGAAGATCCCCTAGAGAAGGGAATGGCAACCCACTCCAGTATTCTTGCCTGGAGAGTTCCGTGCACAGAAGAGCCTGGTGGGCTACAGTCCATGGGGCTGCAAAGAGTTGGGCACGACTGAGAGACTAACACAGCTTGACTGCCCTCATTTAAAAAATTTTAGCATGGTGCCATGTACCCAGCAGGAGCTTAATACATATTTCTTGTGAAATGATGAGTATAAAAAAGTAGGCATTTATGTGTTCTGATTTTTGCCTCTGCATTTTACTAGTGAATTTAAGGACATCCTTAAATCTTCCAGACTTCAGGTTTTCCTTCTTTAAGAGGATGATAGTAATAACTATGCCAGAGAGTTAGGGAAGTAAATATACAGATGGAGTGAGCTAACTCATGTCAACTGCCTAATGTATGGAAAGTGCTGGGTAAGTATGAGTTCCTTCTCTCACTTCTCTTATTATTATTATTTTAAAATTATCATTGTATTAGTCCAAGTTAAAATGCTGTGAGAGACATGATTCTGATTACAATAGCCATACCAACCTTTCCCTCCAAAATGCTAATCACTTTTATTCTAGTAATGCCGTAAGGGGAGCAGCTTTATGTTAGTGGGCTTGATTTAGAAGTTTGAAAATATCTCTTTTTACTTTTACTGTGCTGTGTTGCCTGAAGCCATATTGATCCCAGATTGGGTTGTGTTAACCAATATCCTCTTTGAAAATGCAGTGTTATGGAAAGGTCTTATAAATGAGTTAGTTTAATCGTACTGTTTTTCTCTTGACTTGATTTAAATCAGTCAACATTTGGCAGAAAAGGAGCTTTGGTTTAGAGGAGGAAGCATGAGCAAAAAGTATGTTTTTAAACTATGAAGATAGGTTTAAGCAGGAACTAAGTAGCATATAGGAGCATGGAACTGGGGGCCTATAAGAGAGAAGAGAGAGAATTTACAGTCTGAACAATCCCCAGATTGGATAATTAACCCTTAAATAACATCTGACTGCAGCACCAACTTTCTTCTTGGACCTAATCTCAAGGGACAAATCCATTTAACAGAAAATTTTCCTTCTTATATTAGGATCATAAAGTATTTGTGATCAAACTATGCTTCTTTCTAAAAATTCATACCATGAAGTCAATGATAAATTGATGCCTTAGTCTAGACTTTAGTTTTCTTCTCAAGAAACTAATAGATAGCAGTGGAAAAGTTTAGGCAATTTCTTGTACATTCTCCTTGGAATACACCCATTTGGTAAACAATTCTATTGTATTATACCCATCTTCAAATTTCATAAAATATCTTCTGATTTAAAATGTCAAGTGCTAACCTTTCATGACCCACTGGAGTCAGTGTTTCCCTCTTTCTGATGTGCTTGTAGATTAAACAAAAGAAGGTCAGTGCCTGGCTCTCTGAGTATTCCACCTAATTGAACTGAACTGTTTAACTGCCAGGATTGGGAGGCCAAAATGCCATTTGTTGAAATAATAAGCCCTGCAATGACAATTCTTACAAATGCTCATAGTTTAACATTCTCTTTTCTTTGATTTACTGCTAGTACTAGTGCTCATTTGTATCCAGCACTTTGTGGTCCCATGGATTGTAGCCCATCAGGCTCCTCTGCCCATGGAATTTTCCAGGCAAAAATACTAGAATGGGATGCCATTTCCTATTCCAAGAGATCTTCCTGACCCTAGGATTGAACCAGCATCTCTTGCCTCTCCTGCATTGGCAAGAGGATTCTTTACCACTAGCGCCACTTGGGAAGCCCCTCTTTTCTTTCAGTTCAGTTGAGTTACGCAGTTGTGTCTGGCTCTTTGTGACCCCACGGACTGTAGCACACCAGGCTTCCCTGTCCATCACCAACTCTTGGAGCTTGCTCAAACTCATGTCCATTGAGTCGCTGATGCCATCCAACCATCTCATCCTCTGTTACCCCCTTCTCCTCCTGCCTTCAATCTTTCCCAACATCAGGATCTTTTCTGATGACTCAGTTCTTCACATCAGGTGGCCAAAGTATTGGAGTTTCAGCTTCAACATCAGTCTTTCCAATGAATATTCAGGACTTATTTCCTTTACTTTAGGATTGACTGGTTTGTTCTCCTTGCAGTCCAAGGGACTCTCAAGAGTCTTCTCCAATACCACAGTTCAAAAGCATCCATTCTTTGGTGCTCAGCTTTCTTTATAGTCCAACTCTCACATCCATACATGAAAAACCATAGCTTTGACTGGATGGACCTCTGTTGGCAAAGTAATGTCTCTGCTTTTGAATATGCTGTCTAGGTTGGTCATAATGTTTCTTCCAAGGGGCAAGCATCTTTTAATTTCATGGCTGCAGTCATCATGACTACAGTGATTTTGGAGCCCCCCAGAAAAAGTCTGTCACTGTTTCCATTGTTTCCCCATCTATTTGCCATGAGGTGATGGAACCGGATGCTTAGTTTTCTGAATGTTGAGTTTTAAGCCAAATTTTTTACTCTGTTTCACTTTTGTCAAGAGGCTCTTTAGTTCTTCACTTTCTGCCATAAGGGTGGTGTCATCTGCGTATCTGAGGTTATTGATATTTCTCCCAGAAATCTTGATTCCAGCTCATGGTTCATCTAACCTGGCATTTCACGTGGTGTACTCTGCATATAAGTTAAATAAGCAGGGTGACAATATACAGCCTTGATGTACTCCTTTCTAGATTTGGAACCAGTCTGTTGTTCCCTGTTCAGTTCTAACTGTTGCTTCTTGACTGGCATACAGATTTCTCAGGAGGCAGGTAAGGTGGTCTGGTATTCCTATCTTTTTAAGAATTTTCCACAGTTTGTTGTGATCCACAGAGTAGCTTGCCCAGGTGCATGCTCGTTTCCTTGAGTGTTCTGGTGCTACTGTAACTCCCCTAGTTATCAAATGATGGAGTAAATAGAAGAAGCTTCAGCCCTTCAGGGAATTTTTGGTCTATAATTATCATCCGTTGTCTAATATTCTTGATGTATTTTTAGGAACCACATTAGCTAAGGACTTCTAATCTGGTCTGACACCCTATTCAGTCAACAAAAATTGGTGATTAAACACAGATTTACAAGATGGAAATAAAAATACATCAAAGCACAAAGGAAAAACAGGTCTTTTTAAGGCTGGAGTGTCACTGAATCAATTAGGCTGGCCTGTGGTCAGATTTACTGTTAGAGGCATGCAGGATCAGGTGGGCTGAGAAGGAAAATGTTAATAATAATACTAGAGAGTGAATATGTCACTCTTGATTTAGACGTAGTGATGGGATGCTGAGCATAGAGTACACATGTCCTATTTTCTCCATAATTTAGTATAATTTGGATGTTACACAAAAGAGCACAATTGTTTATCACCTGCTTCCTTTGAAAATGATTCTAAAACTGGAGTCATAGTTTTGTACAGGCTTATCTGAGACAAATGCTGGGTTGACAGGCAAAGGTTCCTTCTAAATATAAAAGTAAATGAAATTTCCAGGTCCTATTCTGAAATCCGTAAGCCTCAGTTGGTATCTTAGTGTAGAAGTGTATAAATGGAGCAGCACACCAAGTTCCCCAGGGCCTAGTAGCCCGTGAGCACAAATGAGGGCGTATCCTCGTGAGTATCCACATTTTGCTGGCTCAGTGGCCTTCAACTGAAAAACTGGAAGACCTCAGCATTTTCCTCCCTGAAAGTCTCTTCCCCGCCCTTTCTGGCAGAGCCCAGGAGGGATGGCATATGTGCTGTGAATGAGCATACCGTGTTCCAGTGTAAGTTTCTTATTACTGGCCACTGCACACGTTTACTTTTAAGCACCATTCACAGATGGCTACTGCCAGGCCCAGTGTCCAGTGTTCAACATGCATATCTTCATTTATGAATGAGTGAATTCTCCCAGCCACCCGACAGGACAGGCATTAACACCAGTTTCACAGACAAAGAAACAGAGGCTCTGAGATGAACAGACAGGGATCTTAGATGGCATTTTTCAGACCACTCATTAATTAAATCAACAAATTGCTGCTCAAAGGTAATTCACCTTTGAGCCTGCTGCCTGCTCATGCCCTGTTCCTGGTCTCAGTGAGATAAAAACCGAATTGAGAGTACGTTTTAGAAAATTTTACAGCCACGACAGCAAACTCCTGCTCACTAGTTTGTATTCTGTACACTTTTGCTTTCATTGTTTCGGTAATGCGTTTTTATTGCCTTTTACAATATTTTTTTTGCAAACCAGACAAGGTGCTGTTCAAGTGTTAGGCTGCAGCTGTGAACAGCGCACTCAGGGCTCCCTGTTCTCAGGCTTGTAATCCGTTGGGGGAGGTGGAGAGAGACAATAAACAAAACAAGAAACAAAAAAGATGATTTCAAATAGGCTCTGATGGTGGCAAACCAGGGTTGTGTGAAATCAGAATGACTGGAGTGTGGGTGGGCATCTTGGGGGTGCCCAGGAAGCCGTTTAGAGAAGTAATATTTGAGCTGAGATCAGAGTGGAAGGGAGCCAGCCACCTGCAGATCTGGAGAACAAGTGTCACTGGCACCAGGAACAGCAAATGTAAAAATCCTGAAGCCAAAAGGAGCTTGGTATGTGTCAGGAACAGAAAGAAAGTCTGTGTGGCTCACATATAGTTACCAGTGGGAATGAAATCAGAGAGAAAGCTGGAGGGGAGACCAGGCCCTGGCCAGGTAGAGTCTCGTGTGCTGTAGTAACAGTTTAGTTTAGTTTTTGTTTTTAATTACTTGATTTATTTTAATTGGAGGCTGATTACAGTATTGTGGTGGTTTTTGCCATACATCGACATGAATCAGCCACAAGTGTACATATGCCTCCCCGTCCTGAACCCTCTTCCCAACTCCATCCCCATCCCATCCGTCTGGGTTGTCCCAGGGCACCGGCTTTAGTGCCCTGTTCATGCATCGAACTTGCACTGGTCATCTATTTTACATATGGTAATATACATGTTTCAGCGCTATTCTCTCAAATCATCCTAGTTTTATTCTGACAGTTACTAACACCCACTGGAGGATTTTAAGCCGGGGCATGATGGGATCAGATTCACATTTTAAAACCTCCCTTCTGCTGCTTTGTAGATGATCAGTTATAAGTCGGCAGGAGAGACATCAGAAAGAGAAACTGGAATGCCTCTTCACAAACGTAGGGGGAAAGGATGGTGGCTTGGAGGAGGGTGGAGCAGTGAAGGGATTATGAGCAGTGAAGGCAGACTCACAGACTATTTTAGAGGAGGGATTGACAGGAATTACTGATGGACTGGGGTCAGACAGTGAGGGAGGGAGAGTACCTTGGAGGAGAGTGAGGGCTGTGGTTCTGTTTAGGGAGATGGTGGGGGGATGGAGGGAACAGGTGCTGGAGGGGGAATAACATCATGGGTTCTGTTAGCGCATGTTAATTTGAGATGCCTCTGAAATGTTCAAGAGGGGCAGACAAGCAGGCAGCTGGACATCTGAGTCTATTCCAGGGGACAGTCAAGGTGAGCGCTTTCCACTGGGGATTTGTCAGTGTAAAGCGCAGGGACATCACCTAGGAAGAGAAGTAGATGATGAAGCAATGCTGCTCAAAGGTGGTCCGCCTCTGAGTGTGGTGCCTGCCCACGCCCTGTTACTGGCCCCAGTGAGATGAAACCAGAATATAAGTTTCAGGAACTTTTAGTTACAGCAAACGCCTGATTAGTAGCGTGTACTCTGTATGCCTTTGATTCTGTTGTTTTGCTAATATGTTGTTATTGCATTTTACAATAATATCATTCTGCAGGGGATTGGAAATTAACACAAAAACACCTGACCCTTTTCCCCAGACAGCTGAGGAACACTGTTCTGAGGTTGAGAAGTTAAACAGGGGAGGAAGAGATGGAAACAGAACCTGAGAATAAATGGCCAGTGAGGTAGAAGGGAAACTTTGATTTTCTTTGGTTGGAACCTCATCTGACTCCAAGGCACAGGGCCTTCACTGTGATGATTACTACCTTCTTCCCTTAACAGTGACCATCACAAGGCCCATGATATAATATCAACAGAGCTGTGATCCTAGACAAGGTCAACCTAGGTTGCCAGGAGGGGCATGAGAAGGGTCTTTTTCCTCAAGTGCTCATCTCACTTTGTCACTTGGGTCCCCAGAGAAACCCTATTTATAGATTAGGGTTCTAAACAATAGTTTATAAGGTCCCCACAGAAAGCAGTCTTTTCTTCTTGGGTATTAGCCCCTCTTTTATAGACGCCAGACCCTGCCTATGCGGCAGGGCTAAGGAACAGGGCCATTCTGTATCCCATCTCCCAGGATCCATCCTCTTTCCTGCATATCAGCCCCCACAAATGAGGGTCCATGATGGGGGAACAGAAGGCAGAAACAGCTGCAGTCTTGCTCAGCCAGCCCTGACCTTTTTCTTTTTTTTTTCCATTTCATTTATTTATTTTTGGCGGTGCTGGGTCTTTGTCGCTGCATGGGATTTTCGCTAGTTGCGGCAAGTGGGAGTTGCTCGGTGGTGGCGGTGCTCAGGCTTCTTCTGTTGCAGAGCACAAGCTCAGTCACTGTGACACAGGGGCTTAGCTGCCCCACAGCATGTGGGGTCTTCCCAGGTCAGGGAGTGAACCCACGTCTCCTGCATGGGAAGGTGGACTCTTCACCGTTTAGCCCCAGGGAAGCCCCCCGTCCTGATCTTAACACAAGCTTCAGGGTTTCTGTTTTTCAAGGGTATTACTGTGCTGTGCCCAGTTGCTCAGTCATGTTCGACTCTCTGTGGCCCTGTGGACTGTAGCTCTCCAGGCTCCTCTCTCCATGGAATTTTCCAGGCAAAAATCCTGGAGTGGGTTACCATTTCCTTCTCCAGGGGATCTTCCTGACCCTGGGATCGAACTCGAGTCTCTTGTCTCTCCTGCCAATGATTGGCAGCCGTATTATTTGCCCCCAGCACCGCCTGGGAAGCCCAAGGGTGTTATTGATGAACAGTTACTTCCCTAGAATATCTTTGAAATGTACTTATTCAATGTTTAGAGATTTAAATTTTTCTCATGCTTTGGAAAAAAAGTGTCAAGAAAAAGAACCAAAGAACTAAAAATTTATTATCTTACCATTTGTACTGATTTAAAATTGAGTTTAAAAATTATTATTTCACAGAAAAATCTGAGATGGCTATATCTAATTTATGCAAGAAATCTGGCAGTGTATCTGAATTTGGCAATTTGAACTTAAAAAAGTACAAGTGGTTCTACTACTGACCTTTAGTTTTTCTGAGTTCTAAAATATATGACACCTTTAATAACTAATTGAGTCACTTGCTCTGAGGGTGTTTCTACACAGACAATAAGGACACTTGGTATAACCCTAATGCTACCTAGGTTTCATTGCACCCTAGTCAACATCAATAGAAAAGAAATTTTAAATTCTAGAAGCCATTCTAACTCTTCATTTTTTGGCAAAATTACCTTGAAGTTGCTTTTCCTAGTTGTTTTATTCTGGTTTATCCACATTAGTACTACTGCTTATATCCTCACATATAATAATAATAATAATAATTTAAGTACAACACTTCTTAGTAGTAGTAGTGGTAATGCTAATAATTATAAAAACTTGATCCAACCAGTCCGTCTTAAAGATCAGTCCTGGGTGTTCATTGGAAGGACTGATGTTGAAGCTGAAACTCCAATACTTTGGCCACCTGATGCCAAGAGCTGACTCATTTGAAAAGACCCTGATGCTGGGAAAGATTGAGGGCAGGAGGAGAAGGGGATGACAGAGGATGAGATGGTTAGATGGCATCATCAACTCAATGGACATGGGTTTGGGTGGACTCTGGGAGTTGGTGATGGACAGGGAGGCCTGGCGTGCTGCAGTCCATGGGGTCACAAAGAGTTGGACATGACTGAGCAACCTAACTGAACTGAAGGTTTGTTGAGTACTGTGTGCAAAGCAATATTCTAAGATGTTTATACAAATTAGTGCATTCATAATCTTTGAGGTATATCTTAATCTGTTTAAGCTGCTGTAACAACACAGTGCAGTCTGAGTAAGGCTGAGTAAGCCACCCTGGTGGCTCGGTAGTAAAGAATCTGATTGCCAATGCAGGAGACATGGGTTTGATCCCTTGCTTGGGAGTATCCACTGGAGAAGGAAATGGCAACCCACTCCAGTATTCTTGCCTGGGAAATCCCATGGACAGAGGAGCATGGCGGGCTTCAGTGCATAGGGTTTCAAAGAGTCAGACGCAACTGAGCAACCAAACAACAGTCTGAGTGGCACTTTGCAATTAACTGATTTTATAATATTTAAAGTAAAATAAACACAGCCATAACATTTTTCAAGGGCTTTCAAAGAACTATTAGGAAAGCCTTTTAAAAAATAATGCCAAATATAAAAATTAAGTGCTGTTTTGTTTTGTCTTAGACCATTTCTATTTCCTAAGGTGAGAATCAGTTTGAGATAGGCTAGCTTACTACCAAAGTTAGCGAGATCTGTGAGACTTAAGGGTAGAAGCGGACTTCCCTGGTGGCTCAGTGGTAAAAAAATCCACCTGCCAATGCAGGAGACATGGATTTGATCCCTGATCTGGGAAGATCCCTCATGCCTTGGGGCACAACTAGGCCCACATGCCACAACTAATGAGCCTGTGCTCTAGAGCCGGGAGCCACAATCACGGATCCCATGTGCCACAGCTACTGAGGCCCTCACAGGCCAGGGCCCATGGTCCTCAAGCAGAGAAGCTGCCTTAATGAGAAGCCCCATCACCACAACTAGAGGAAAAAGGCCACACAGCCACAAAGACCCAGCGCAGCCTAAAAATAAAGAAGAATGATTAAAAAAAGAGACAAAAAGGGTAAGAGCAATGCACTTTGTCCTACTGGTAACCCTAAACAGTCTTGTTAAATACAGAAAGTCCACGAGTTGTGAAAGGCCACAAGGTTTTGATTCACATGTTTGACAAAAAGGTAATTTTTCTTTTGTTAGAGTTTTGCATGAACAACTTTCTGTGGCTATAAAACTTCTCCAGGATTCTCTTCATGACCTCATAATATTCCAGTGAATGAATCTGAAGACATGTGGGCATATGGTTTCCTGAAAGGCTGTATCATTTTAATCTTCTACTAACAGTTTGTAATATTGTCCCTGCAGTTTCTGGATTTTAACTTCAAATAATCTCTGTCGGTTATTTGTGAGGAAGAAAAAGAATCTTATTCAAACTTACATGCTTTTGATTAGGAATGATTCTGACCTTTTCCCATATACTGCTTTTTGAGAATTGCCTAATTTTTTACGGTGGGAGGTTGAGGGTGTGGATAGGAGAATGTCCCTCCACTTTTTTCCCAAAAGAACTATTTAGCCATTCAACCATTTTCCTGATATAGTACACTTTCACTATTTTAATGGATTGTTGCTAAGAATAAGGCTATTAAAGCTGTTGTCTAATAGAATTCTTTACGATGACTTGCAAGCTGTGAATCACTGTTAACAAGTGGTTTCCAGAGTGCTAAGACCACATAGCCATTGATTTTCAGTCTATACTTCACCTCAGAAAAGCAGAACTTTTTATTTCAAAGATCTGTTTTCATATTAGCTCTAAGTGACTACTTCCAATTGGTACAGTATTTATTTGCCTGTACATTTAAATTCGAGGCTTCAGCTACTCCTTTGAAGTGAAGTAGAAGTTGCCCAGTTATGTCTGGACTCTTTGCAACCCCATGGACTATACAGTCCATGGAATTTTCTAGTCTAGAATACTAGAGTGGGTAACCTTTCCCTTCTCCAGAGAATCTCCCCAACCCAGGGATTGAACTGGGGTCTCCCACATTGCAGGCGAGTTCTTTACCAACTGAGCTATCAGGGAAGCCCCCAGCTATTCCTTTCCATACTCTCAAATTTCCATTTTTAACACTCATCCCTCAGAGGATGTGTAGTAGTTGGGATTTAATGATGCCCAGAGTTCCTCCTCAGTAGAATAAAAAGACTTCCAAGGGACGTATTGAAGTCCCCTAGGACTACTTCTTTCATACAGTCCCAAGCAAAGAGGCAACACATTTCCCTAAGAGAACATGTTCCTAAGAGAACATAGGCAAGGGGTAAAACTTCTGCTAAAGATCTATGACTGTCTGTGTTAGTATTCCTGTTTTTCTGATATGCAGTACATGTATGTACTACATGTATGAGAAACAATACATCTATTCTTAAAAGGAGTTCTTACTAATAACTAATGAAACAGGTATTAATAAAATTTTAGGGTACCCATACTAACATGTGCCAGACTTAGTGAAGAACCATGGAAATGTGTATTCAACCATCTACTACCTTGTGGGAGAGTCTCCACTGATTGCCTCTGCTCTGCTGCTGCTAAGTCACTTCAGTCGTGTCCAACTCTGTGTGACCCCATAGACGGCAGCCCACCAGGCTCCCCCGGCCCTGGGATTCTCCAGGCAAGAACACTGGAGTGGGTTGCTATTTCCTTCTCCAATGCATGAAAGTGAAAAGTGAAAGGGAAGTCGCTCAGTCGTGTCTGACTCTTCACGACCCCATGGACCGCAGCCTACCAGGTTCCTCTGTCCATGAGATATTCCAGGCAAGAGTACTGGAGTGGGGGTGCCATCGCCTTCTCCAACTGATTGCCCAGAAACACAAGTTGTTTTGGTAACCATTCTTTCTCTGAGTCCTATAATTGGATATTGTATATTCACTTTAAGACTTTTAAAAAAATTGATCTTGATAGATTTGTTGTTATTTCAGAAATGACTGTCCATATCCTAGCTGAAAATAGGAAGTTCATCCAGTGGATTGAAGATCAGTGCATTTATGCCTTCTTTTACTTGGTAATTTGCTAGTAGAAATGTGCACTAACCAGACAAGATCTTGGTTGAGCTTCCTTTAACTCCATTAGCTGTATTCAGTTGTTTTTGTTTTGCTAGTGTTGAAGCAAGGACCTGACATTGCCTGAATGCCAGCTGACTTGGCATTTGACCACCTGAAGTGGGAACTTGCCAATCCAGTGCATTCGTGTCAGCCAGAATGTCTTTACTGTGCCTATTTGTTAAACAGATTATTTTCCCCTCGACCTTGATTTACAGAATCAAGAAAGCATGGTAAAAGCAATGCATGTATAATGTAAAAAGAAAAAAAAAATCAACCAGTCTTGAATGGAATTATATTATATGCATGTATATAATACTGGAAAAGACTCTGATGCTGGGAGGGATTGGGGGCAGGAGGAGAAGGGGACGACAGAGGATGAGATGGCTGGATGGCATCACCGACTCGATGGATGTGAGTCTGAGTGAACTCCGGGAGTTGGTGATGGACAGGGAGGCCTGGCGTGCTGCGATTCATGGGGCCGCAAAGAGTTGGACACAACGGAGTGACTGAACTGAACTGGTATAATGTATGTAAAAACTACATTGCTCTTTCTCCATCCATTACTGTTAGACTGCTCACTATGAAAGACAAAAGATTTAGTATCCTTACAGTATCTCTGCCTAGTTGTTTGTCCTACCCAATGTTTTATTATTTTTATTATAATGTAAGTCTTTTAATTTTAAAAATTATATTTTAACCCCAGCTTCTTGTTCTATAAACTCTGGATTCTATGGACTCACTAAAATGTAAGCTGAGAAACTAAGGTCCCTAATTACTCTCAACCTCACCTTCACTCCAGTCCCTGAGTTCCATCAGTTCCACACTGTTTCTTTATTATCACATTATTATTATTATCACATTATGATGTTATTATAAACTTGCCCTGCTTTGTCTGATGACCTATTCTAAATATTAGAAACTAGAGAAAGAAATGCAGTGCCATAGAACCACACCTGTACTTCTTTAAGGAGAATGTTCAAAGCACTAGATCAAATGGATTCTCTTTTCTTACATTCCACAATTACTCGCAGTCACATCACCTTAAAATTATTTTTCCAAATAATGACTTTATTGTAACTTCTCTGCCCATTCTGGAAGAATAGGCACCTATAGGAGCCTTTCTTTTTGTGATTAAAAAAAAGATGTTACAAAGATCTTTTAGCTTCTTAATCATAGTATCATTTGAAGAGGATTATTCCTCTTGTTTGTCTTAAACAGAGTATGTTCTTGCTCATCCTGACCATTCCATAAAAAATAAAAACCTACCGTCCTTTCCTTTGTCATCCAGAAATCCTCATTTTCCCAGCTGTGCTTCAGTTTCTGTCCTTTATAGATCCAGCTCGGAGTTTATGCTTGAAATTGTCTTTTTTTTTCCTTTTCAGTTTTGAGGTAAAACACAGCTAGTAAGGGGTAATTGGACTGAAAAAGACCCATATCTATTTATATAAAGTCATCAAAAGCTGTTGGCTATTACCTCTGCCATTTCGCTTCTTAAGCCAAGAGAATAAAAGGATTTTGTAATTATTCTGCCTTTAATTTAATGACTGGAGGGGATAAACTGCTGCATAAGCTTTTGCCCACATTTGTGCATTTTCCCAAGGACATCTTATTTGGCTTTGAACAAATGACTGTTTCCCTAGCTGTTTCAAATTTCTTCCATCTCCAATTTGGAAAGCATAATGCTTGCATTTTTATCTTATTGGGATATAATTCACATACCATAAAATTTACCTTCTTAAAGTGAACAATTTAGTTGTTTTTAGTAAAATCAAAAGATTGTGCAACTTTTTCTGTAAACTATTCTAATATCTACAAAAGTGGATAAAATGGTAGTATGAAAACCCATATATCTGTTACCCAGAATGAATGGCTATAATGGCACCTTTAAAAACTTATTTTTTATTTTAAAATTGAAGTATAGTTGATTTACAATGTGGTATAAATATACAAACATATAATTTCCTTTTCAGATTCTCTTCCATTATAGATTATTACAAGTTACTGAATATAGTTCCCTTATACTATACAGTAGGTCCTTGTTGGCTATCTATTTTATATATGTATAATAGTCTGCATCTATTAATCCCAAGCTCCTACTTTATCCCTCTTCCCCCTTTACACTTTAGTAACCATAAGTTTGTTTACAGGTTTGTGAGTTTGTTTCTATTTTATAAATAAGTTTGTTTATGTCATTTTTTGTCTCTTAGATTCCATATGTAAGTGATGTGATATTTGTTCCTCGGTCTGGCTCTCTTCGCTTAGATAATCTCTGGGCCCATCCATGTTGCTAACAAATGGTATTTATTATTTCATTCTTTTTATGACCGAGTAATATTCCATTGTATGTATCCACCACATCTTCTTTAATTATAATGGCACCTTTTTTTTTTTTGCTAGAATGGTCCTGAGGCTGAACTAATGTTGAAGAAATGTTAGATATGAGAAGTATACTAACTTTATAAATGCAAAGCATTTTATTGCATGGATATGCAAGTGTGAAATCATTCAATTTTTAGCCACTGTCTCTGAAGACCATAATCATTCAGACCTATCTAAATGTTCTCTGTGCTGTGTTGCAACAATTTAGAGGTTTCTTTACTGGGTGGCTTTGAATTTTATTTTAGTGTTTTGAAGTACGTGATAAAAATTCTTAAAAAAAAACCTTTTGGTGATATTTGTACCTGTTGATAAAACAAGGTTAGAATCTTCCTTCAATTTGGATAAGCATGAAGCAAGATATGAACAGGCCTAGGGTTCCTGATAGGCGGATTTAGAATTATAACTGCCATTGTGTTGAAACCAGGAAGTCAGGAAGCACTAAGAATGATGCAAGTTTCGAAGATCAAGGCAGAACAGTGTCTGGAATGCAGTAGATCAGAAGATTTGAAAAAGGTTTTTCCAAATTGAGTAGGTACTGTCTATTTTGTGCCTGTTTTATCTCTTGCTGATGCTAGCTGCCACAGTCCCACAGATGTGGAACATGCCACATGCCACACTGGAACATGCCAATACACTTTCATTTTTCAGTGTTACTAGAATTTTCACCAACATTATAGTTTGAAACTATTTCAGATAAATATATTTTAAGCTTCACATTAAAATCATTGTGTTACGTTGGCTTTTTGAACATCCAAAGTGGTAAAGTAATATTTCTAGCTGCATGTCTGTCGCTAGGTTTCAGAGCATTGTATGTTTTTATAGTCAACCCTCTCATGTGTACTGCTAATCTCAATGTGCTTTGTGGACTCATGTTTAGGTAGCTGTCACTGGATACACTATTTCTATTTTTCCCAGCACAAATGTCTCCTTTATGATTTAAAAATGGTTAAGGAGTATATGTAATTGTCAATTTTTATGGAAGCATAATTAACCTATAATATTATATTGGTTACCGATGTATAGCAGAAGGATTCAATATTTTTATACATTACTAAATGCTGACCACAAGTCTAGTTACCATCTGTCACCATACAAAGTTATTACAATAAATAATTGTCAGTTTTTTTAAGCAGGGACTGAAACGTACCTTCGGGTTGTTGTTTTTTAATACACAAATCAGTCAGCCAACACGCTCATCTAATTGTCTGTTTTGTTTGGCTTGATAATCAAACCCCAAATGCAATGAGAATTAAGTCACTATGGCCCACTTATTACATTCTTATTGATGAGGTTGTTGCTTAATATCAACAGTATCTGTACTTTACCTTCTACTTCAGTGTCAAGCTCCTCCTCACAGATGACAGATGGCATAATAGTGGATTTCAAAACCAGTGCCTCCTGGTTCCTGGGGGGCAGTTGAGGATTATGGAAATGGTTCTAGAAAAACACTACCACCTGTCACAGTCTCTTCTGCAGAAACTCTAGCTCTCTGTAGGTACATAATCTAAAACACTTCCTTTGCCAGCAAGCTTCAGTGCCTCACTGTTCCACACATGGCATGGCAGGGAGCTCTCCTGGCTTTCCATTGGTAAAGGATGTGCTGTTAGGTATTTTGAGAGTATTATAGAGATTTGTGATTACTCATTCACATTCCTACACCTAGTCCCCATATGGACAGAGACACTCACACTATGTTGTAATATTTGTCTATTGGATTCTACCTCCCACTTTGCAAATATAACTTGGACTTGCAGTTTTACGAAAACATTTTTCCATCCTACAACCAATCATTTATATTTCTGAATATAATAAAAATACAAATGAAAAAAATAAATGGGATTCCAACTGGATCCAAATCCCTGGAACACATTGAAAGTGGAAATTTGTTTTGTTTTGTTTATCTGCATCCAGAAGAAATTACAGACAGTGTTTCACTGGCTCTACAGATAACAAAATGAATCATCTTAGCTCTCTGGGGAAATCGCTGGTGTTTACAGAGACCCTTCAGCACTATTCCAAGTAGGAACCTGCTTTCCTCTCTTCATACCATTCCCTTTCCCGGAAACATAATAGGAAGTAACTGGAGGACTTGAGTGAGCTTCCTAAATTTTGAACCTCCCAAAGGCAGAGATTCAAGGATTCATCTTATTTTTAAAAACCTCTGCAGTACCTACAACTGCATTGTATACAGGTAGTTGTATTGTTTAGTTGCCAAGTCATGTCCCACTCTTTGTGACCCTATGGACTGTAGCTTTCCCAGGCAAGAATACTGCAGTGGGTTGCCATTTCCTCCCCTAGGGGATCTTCTTGACCCAGGGATCAAATCCATGTCTCCTGCACTGGCAGGCAGATTCTTTACTGCTGAGCCCTCAGGAAAATTGTGTGCATGGTAGGGGAAAAGATCTCAAAATTGTACTTGCTAACTTGCTTCCTTTCAGGCAGTCTTGTGAACTGCTTGAAATCCTTTCTCCAACTAGTGTAGACGGTTCATCTTCACTTAAAAACTATCCCAGGCAAGACCTTTCTTAACCTTTTGAGCATATTTCATGATCATTAGGTATTTACTGTTTTTACTTGATGAAAGATATACTGAAGAGAGCTTACCTTCAGGAAACTTACCCATCAATAGTAAAGGGAAGTCTTCACCTTTGAAAACTCAACAATCCATGTAAAGTAATCTATTGAGGATTTGATGCCATGATAAGTCAAGTCATGGACAGGAAATGACATTACCCATTAGGTGCCCAGTGGTCGGGGAAGACTTCCTTCCATGGGAAGCTCAGCTGAATCTCAGGGGATTGGATGGATTTTGGAAAACAGAGGTGTGAGGAGGGCCTTTTAGGAAGGATGGGGGAGCAGAGTGTAAGAGTTGGGGAGACTACAGGGAGTTTTGGGGAGAAAACGAAGAAGACCAGTTTGACTAGAATAGTGATTTGAGAGAGTGAATCATAGATAAGGCTGGGAAGTACGTTAGGAGCATATTGTGGAGAATGATGAATGTAAGGTTATGCAGTTTGGACTTTGCTGTGTAAACAGAAAACCATTTGGAAGCTTTTTGAGCAAGAGAATGACACAATCTCAGTGGTAGTTTTGGAAGAGTTGATGGGGAGCCAGGTACAGGAAGAATTAAATTAGTTGGGCAAAGATCAGAGGCAAGAGAAAATGGTTAGGGTGACTGAGTCCACCTATTAATGTCCCAAGGTCCTGAAATAGGGAGTTAGTGATGGAAATACAAAGGAAGAATGAGATTGAGATGCCAAACATGTTTTACTTGAATATGACAGCAGCAGGGAGTCTGTTTTCGACACAGGTAGTATTGGGCAGAAATAACTGGCCTGTTTCTTACTGGGGACAAATGAGTCTTTACCTAATTATAAGGAGACTGAATTTGGATGTCGTAAATCAGTTTTCCCACGCATCACTTTTGTTCGTTGGGTACCAAAGAAAATGGGGTTTGACATCTCTAAGTTTTTCCTCAGCAGGGTTCAATTAGCCACATAAATAAATAACTTTAGCCCAGCATGCTACAAGAAGGCTGACTTTTAAATTGTTGAGTTTGGCTGATTAAATTAATTTCAGAGACTAAACATTAGATCTTCAAAGGGCATGTTTTTGCTTGAGGTACTTTGTTACAGTGGCTGAATTACATATGATCAAGCTGCATGAGCTGTGGATTACAGTATTTTTTTTCCTAAAGGGCAACTCTTTGGACCAGGTTGGTGTTGCTAGACCATTCAGTCAAAGAATTCAGAATAGTTACAATTTTCCTTGTTGTCCTTGTTTAGGGCTCCCTTTCCTCTATTTCCCACCCTCATCCCATCACTTGTCTAACTCACACACTTACTGGCACCCTACCAAATCTTCCTCCAATACCACTGAGATTGTGTCACTCACTTGTTCAACCTCCTCAATGGTTTTGTTTATGTAGCAAAGTCCAAACTCTATAACCTTACGCTTGTGGTCCTGCACGGTATGATCCTAATTTTGTTGCTCAGTCGCTAAGTTGTGTCAGACTTTTTGTGACTCCGTGGACTGCAGCACGCCAGGCTTCCCTGTTCTTCATTATCTCCTGGAGTATGCACAAAGTCATGTCCATTGAGTTGATGATGCCATCCAACCGTCTCATCCTCTGTTGCTCTCTTCTCATCTTGCCTTCAATCTTTCCCAGAATCATGGTCTTTTTCAATGAGTCAGCTCTTTGCATCAGGTGGCCAAAGTATTGGGGCTTCAGCTTCAGCATCAGTCCTTCCAATGAATATTCAGGATAGATTTCCTTTAGGATTGACTGGTTTGATATTGCTGTCTAAGGGACTCTCAAAAATACTCTCCAGCACCACAGTTTAAAAGCATCTGTTCTTCAGTATTCAGCCTTCTTTATGGTTCTATCTAGTTTTAGGATTCATAATATGCAATAAATGATTCTAGTATTTTCTTAATTATTGTATTTATACTAAATGAATACAATAATATAGATTAGGGAATCTGAACATTAAACTAGGCTATATAATCTGAATTTCAATTTCAGGTCAATGTAAAAAAATTCACTTTCATATTTTGAGTTTCAAATTTTTAGTTTTTTGTTTGTGTATTTGTTATAGGATTTCTGAGTATGAAAGGAATCAGCTTAGCTATTCTTTTTAATGACTATAAATTTTAAAGAAATTAATTTATTAATACCTAGCTTTCTTTCTAGAACTAATTTATGGCAGTTTATAGTGCTATATATAATATGCCAAGCCAGCATAATTTAAAGTAGGTGAGATAGAAGAAGTCAAATGTGTACATCTTCATGACCTTGGATTAAGGAATGATTTCCTAGATATTCCCATAAGCATAAGCAACCAAAGAAAAACAAATAAAATAGACTTCATCAAAATTAAAATTTTCTGTGTTTCAAAGGACTTTATCAAGAAATTGACAATACCACTAATAAAATGGGAGAAGATATATGCAAATCATATATCTGATAAGGATTTATTAGTCAAAATAAAGAACTCTTACAACTAAACAAAAATATACAACCTAATTTAAAAATGGACAAAGGGTTTGAATATCTTTCTCCAAAGAAGATATATAAATGGACAATAAGTGCATGAAAATGTGTCAAAATCATTAGTCATTAGGGAAATAAAAATCAAAATTACCAGACACCACTTCATATCCCCTAGGATGGTTATAATAAAAGGTAAGAAGTGTTGGTGAGGATGTAGAAAAATTGGAACTCTAATACGCTGCTAGTAAGAACGTAAAATGGTACAGTCATTTTGGAGAACAGTTTGGCAGTTTATCAAAAAGTTCAATATAGAATTACCATATGACCTAGAAATTTCACTCTGAGCTATAGAACCAAGAGGATTAAAAACAGATGTCAATGCAAAATCCTGTACATGAATGCTTATGGCAGCATTATTCATAGTCAAAAATACAAGCAACTCAAATGTGCTTCAGCTGGTGCACTGATAAATAAAATGTAGTATATCCATACAGTGGGGTATTCTTCAGCATTAAAAATAATGAAGCACTGATATATACTACACGGAGGAATCTTGAAAACATGCTAAGTCAAAGAACCCAAACATAGAAAGTCACGTTTTGTATAATTCCGTACGTATGAAGTAACTTGGATAGGTAGATTCATGGAAACAGGAATAGATTAATAGCTTCCAGGGACTGGAGGTGGTGGGCAAGAGGAAATGAGGGAGTGACTGCTAGTGTATACAAAATTTCTTTTTGGGTAATGAACATGTTCTGGAATTAGATAGTGGTGATGGCTGTACAAATTTTTGAATATACGAAAAACCAATGAAGTGTATACTTTAAAAATTAATTAATTAATTGAATTTTGGCTGCACTGGGTCTTCATTTCCGGGCATGGGTTTTCTCCAGTTGAGACAAAGGGTGGCTACTCTCTTGTTGTGGGTGGGCCTAGCTGTCCCATGGCATGCGGAATCTTCCCAGACAAGAGATTGAACCTGTGTCCCTTACATTGGCAGGCAGATTCTTTGCCACTGGACCACCAGGAAAGTCCAAGTGTATACTTTACAAGAATGAGTTATGGTATTTATATTTCAAAAGCAAAATGGATGAGAAAATTGAAACAAGCATATAGATATAAAGTGGACCTAGGAATAAACCTCGTGTTAGCCTATAAAGATCCATATACTTGCTATTAATGGGCTATGAACCTAACTCCAATTAACTTACAGTTCAGTTTACACAATTCATAATGTTATTAGTCCAATAGCTCAGGATTTTATCATGGTAACTGACCTTAGCCTACTCATCCGTTTCACTCGAGGTGGAATTTTGTACTTCAGTAAAGGAAACAGCACTCCAGCTATTTATATTTCACATTTTCCTACATTCTTTATATACACATTATTTGGGAAAAGAAACATAACCCAGCCGTGTGAACAGTAAAACAGGTTTTGAATGAAGAATGAAAGGCCATTGAATGAGGCTGATATATTTGTATGAATGTTTACTGATATAATAATACCTCTGTCTTCAAAGTGTTTATATTCTAGTGAAGCGGCTAGAAGAATGAGGAAACTGTTATTTTTAATTTGGTTTACAGTTTTGCCCAATAATTGTACTGACCATGCCAAATAACATGGCTTTTTACTGGTAGGAAGTAGACCATAAGACAAAAGGATGAGAAAAGAGTTTGGAATAGAAACATCTCTTGCACCAAAATGTTGACTTTTCTCTATTTCTCATAACACTGTAGTGTGGTATCATTTTCACAGGCCTAGGTTTAAGAAACACCATGGATTTAGGACCAGACTCCATTCCTTAGCTGTGCCACAAAGTTTTCTGTGCTGTATGTCCTGAGAGCAGCTGTGGACAGAGTCAGACGACTTAAAAGCAGTCACAGTTTCTGTTACAATTTGGGAATCAGGCTGTGAAAACTACTTCAAGATTGGTCCCCACCCCCACTCCAGGTGTTTTCATACCATAGATAATTCAGTTCAGTTCAGTCGCTCAGTTGTGTCCATCTCTTTGAGACCGCATGAACTGTAGCACCCCAGGCCTACCTGTCCATCACCAACTCCCGGAGTTCACCCATAACCCATGTCCCTTGAGTTGGTGATGCCATCCAACCATCTTATCCTCTGTCGTCCCCTTCTCCTCCTGCCCTCAATCTTTCCTAGCATCAGGGTCTTTTCAAATGAGTCAGCTCTTTGCATCAGGTGGCCAAAGTATTGGAGTTTCTTTCAGCTTCAACATCAGTCCTTCCAGTGAACACCCAGGACTGATCTCCTTCAGAATGGACTGGTTGGATCTCCTTGCAGTCCAAGGGACTCTCAAGAGTCTTCTCCAATACCATAGTTCAAAGGCATCAATTCTTCAGTGCTCAACTTTCTTCATAGTCCAACTCTCACATCCATACATGACTACTGGAAAAACCATAGCCTCGACTAGACGGACCTTTGCTGACAAAGTAATATCTCTGCTCTTCAATATGTTGTCTAGTTTGGTCATAACTTTCCTTCCAAGGAGTAAGTATCTTTTAATTTCATGGCTGCAGTCACCATCTGCAGTGGTTTTGGAGCCCAGAAAAATAAAGTCAGCCACTGTTTCCACTGTTTCCCCATCTATTTGCCATGAAGTGATGGGACCAGATGCCCTGATCTTCGTTTTTGAATGTTGAGCTTTAAGCCAACTTTTTCACTCTCCTCTTTCACTTTCATCAAGAGGCTCTTTAGTGCTTCTTCACTTTTTGCCATAATAATTAGCTCTGGACATATTAGACCAGAAACCCTTCCTGTTTTTAAAAAGGTCCTCATTTACCTGGGGCCTTGATGCTGTCCCAAAGTTTGATGGTATGATCAGCTTTGAGATCAGGGTGGTGGTGCCATGTTGAATGGAATGCCCCAGCATGTTGGAGCTCAGGTTATACCTACAAATTGAAACCTCTGGAGGCAGACAGTGAGTACCTTGGGAGGAACACTGACTTTGGAGTCATCCTGATTTCGTACTCTGCCACTTTTTAGCTGCAAGAACTTGGTCAAATACTTTTCCTAAACCTCATTTTACTCATTGGCAAAATATGTAGGAGCAAGGGAATGGAGTGATGATGACCCTATGGACTGTAGCCCACCAGGCTCCTCTGTCCATGGGATTCTCCAGGCAAGAATACTGGAGTGGGTTGCCATGCCCATCTCCAGGGGATCTTCCTGACCCAGGGATCCAACCTGTGTGTCTTACATCTCCTGCACTGGCATTGGGAGGCAGGTTCTTTACCACTAGCACCACTTGGGAAGCCTGGAATGATGATTAAAGGAGCTGAAACATTAAAGGTGCTGACCACAGTGCCTACACAGAGTAAATGACAGTGTTGCAGTGCCTAGAACCAGTGCTTGCATGGGCTCAGCAATTAATTGTTGAATGAATGAATGATCAGACTCCTAACTGCAGGTTGAAAACATTACTTTAGGAACATTTGAAAAAGTGAGACGAATAGAGGAAAACATAATATGGACACAGATATACTTCTACAATTTTGCTGTACTTGCTTCAGCTTTTATAAGAAATAAAATGTCATAAATATGGTAGGATGGAGCTATGCAACCCTCTCAAATCTCTTTCCTCTCCTCTCCCCAGAGATAATTGCTATCATGAATTGTTATCACTGCTTTTAGAGTATTCCCAGGTATATATGTAAATGAAAAACATACAGCACCACTTTGCTTCTTTCCATCTTTATATAAAAGCATTATGTACTACTTGCTTTTTTTTTTTTTTGCTCACCATTATATCTTTGAGATTAATTCATGTTGATATAGGTTCCTGTAGTTTATTCATTTTTATTCTCCCTGCCTTATAAGGCATTTTGTGACATATGCATGTCAAGTTGCTTCATGTCCAACTCGTTGTGACCCATGGACTGTAGCCCACCAGGCTCCTCTGTTCATGGGATTCTCCAGGCAAGAATACTGGAGTGGGTTGCCATTACTTTCTCCAGGGGATCTAAGGCAAGTATTTTATGACTATATTGATTTATCCTTTCCCGGTATTGATGAATATTTAGGTGCCTCCCTAGTTTCTTGCTATTATAACAGTTATGCATTAGACATTCTTATGTGTCCTCTTGATGCAGGGTGCATAAACAGAAGAGGAGCTGTTGGGGCTTTGGGCTTCCATTTTATTAAAACTTTGCTCTCCAAGGTATATTACCAGCAGTGTGAAAGCATTCCCATTTCTCCACTAATTGGTCAGTGCTTGCCATTGTCAGGTTTGAGTATGAAAATGATAACGCACTTTAGTTTTAATTTGTATTTTTCTAATTACTGATGAGTATAAACAGCACCTGTTTATACATTTGTATAAAATCATTTGTTTTTCCTCAATCGTAAGTTGCTATCAATATCCTTGTGTGTGCGTGCTAAGTTATTTCAGCCATGTCTGACTCTTTGCCACCCAGTAGACTGTAGCCCACCAGGCTCCTCTGTCCATGGGATTCTCCAGGCAAGAATACTGGAGTGGGTTGCCACGTCCTCCTCCAGGGGATCTTCCCGACCCAGGGATCAAACCTGCATCTTCTGTGGCTCCTGCATTGGCAGGCGGATTCTTTATCGAGTATTACTGATTTGTAGGTGTTTATAAATTCTAGATAACTGATTCTCTATCACTGTTTTACAAATCTCTCTGTTTCCCACAGTTAGTTCACACTCTGTCCTATCACATTTCCCATAACTTTCCAGGCTTCATTAAACCTCACGAGAACACTAAACTCTGGTTCAGAGAACAGACAGCTGGTCACCAGAGTTGGGGACTGGGGGAGAGTGGGTAGGTAAAATGCATGAAGGGGTCAAAAAGTACAAACTTCCAGTTGTAAAACAGGTCCTGAGAGTGTAATATATAACATGATGACTCTAGCTAATAATACTTATTGTATATTTGAAAGCTGCTGAGAGTAGTTTTTAAATGTTCTTATCACAGGAAAAAAATTGTGACTGTGATGAAGGATGTTAACTAGACTTATTGCAGTGACTGTTTCATAGTATATATGACTGTTGATTCATTGTGTGGTACACCAGAAACTAATACGTCAATTATATCTCAGCTGAAAAACAAATTAGCATAAAAAACCCTCAGATTTAAACAAGGGTATCACACAGAACCGTATTCTAGATTCTATGATAAACCATAATGGAAAAGAGTATGAATGTATAGGGAATTCCTAGCGATCCAGTGGTTAGGACTCCATGCTTCGACTATAGGGAACATGAATTCCATCCCTGGTCAGGGGAACTAAGATTCCGCATGCCAAAAGAAAAGAGAGACTGTGTATATATGCGTGTGTGTATAACTGAATTGTTTTGCTGTACAGGAGAAATTAACACAATATTTTAAATCAACTGTACTTCACTAAATTAAAACAAACAAAACCACACTGAGTTTTGGCCATTTCTCTAGGTCTTCATTTTCTTATGGTGGCTCCTGTGTCACAGACGCCGATGCTAAGTAAATCTGCATGGTTTTCCTTTGTTAATCTGTCTTTTGTTACAGAGACCTAACCAAGAGCCTGAGACGGGTAGAGGAAAGATGTTTTTCTTTTGCTGTGTATCCTACAATTCTATAGTCTGCTTTCTTGATCTCGTGTCAAAACACAAATAGAAACTTCTGAATTGTCACCTGAAATTTTGTCTTGTCCCTAAGGTGAAACTATTCTTTCTTAGTGAAAACTTTTAAAACATTTGTTAGCTTTCTGTGGTGGGTGATACCACATATTTATCTCAGTATGCCAGCAGATTCTCTTCAGAGAAGATGGCAAGGAGATGAAATGGGCTGATCGATTTGTTTGTGTCCTGAGGCATGTCAGCCTCCCAAGGGGGAGGTAAATATCTTTGATAATGACATTTTTGAGATTCTGGAGAATCTGGAGGGGTTGCTTTATTGCTATTATTTATATGAATTCATGTTTAACATTGTTTCTGCAAGGTAGACAGTGTTGCTGTAAGTCACAAAACCTTTTTGCCCACTGGCAAAATGAAGCAGTTTTATGAAAACTGCAGAAAATAGCTTTCCCACATACTTACAACAGCTGTTCCATTTCATTTTGTAGCAGCAACAAATCTCTATGCCTATCCCTAAAACTTTTTATAGATCACACACTCGTATTCCTTGGAGTTGGAAAAAAAAAAATGCAATGTACAAATGCATGAAAAGAAAATGAAGTCGATTCTTACAACCCAGATAGTGTCTGTGGACATTTATAGGCAAAAAAAGTGATAACATGTAAGGCTTCCATCTGCCCAGTACCTGCCGAGAGCCGAGACTTCTCCCTTTTCTGACACCCAACACGTCTCCCCCAAGTGAGTGTCTGTATTCTTCCAGAAGAAATGCACTCCATTTCTCCTAAAGGGTTATTCTCTACACACCGTCTTCCTCTTTAGGTTTTTACACTTGACAGTTTGCGTGGAGGTTTTGTCACACCTGAGCATGTAGATATGCGGAGTCTTTATTAATGGCGGTATCCCATTTATTATATGGGTGGTCTGCATTTTAGAAAACACTTTATTTTTTATTTATTTGGCTGCACAGGGTCTTTGTTATGGCATGTGGGATCTAGTTCCCTGACCAAGGATCATGCCTGGGGCCCCTGCATTGGGAGCATGGAATCTTAGCCACTGGACCACTGGGGAAGTCCTTGGTCTACATTTTTTTAAATTTTTAAATCTAGTGCCATAGTCTCTATTAATGGGTATTTAGATGTTTCTAGGCTTTTTTAAAATTTTTGTGTTGGTTTGGCTTTTTCCATGTTATGCTATAGGAAACGTCTTCATGCATGTATCTTTGGCCCATTTGTTCTGGTGTATCTATAGGGAGTTAGTCACTCTCTCATGTCCCACTCTTTGTGACTCCATGGGCTGCAGCCCACGAGGCCCCTCTGTCCATGGCACTCTCCAGGCAAGAATACTGGAGTGGGTTGCCATGTTCTCCTCCAGGGGATCTTCCTGACCCAGGGATTGAACCTGGGTTTCCCCTGGATTGAGAAAATCCCCTGGAGAAAGGAATGGAAACCCACAGGAGTAGTCTTGCTTGGAGAATGCCATGGACAGAGGAGCCTGGCAGGCTACAGTCCATAGGGTGGCAAAGAGTGGAACACGACTGAGTGACTAACACTAACTAACCATCTGTAGGGTAAATTGCTAGTGGGGCAATTTGTGAGTTCACCACTTATGTGCTTTTCAAGTTCTTCAGTTTTAATACTGGAGATTTTAAAAATATATTCCCAAATGCTAATTTTGGAGTAAAGGCCTGATGCTAGTTGAGAAAGATTTCATCTTTTTCAAAAAAAAAATAGTATTGAGTTATTTTGTGTGGCTGGGAGTGGAGAGAAAAAAGAGAAACCTAATTTTACTCCTGGTGCATCTAAATATGTGAAAATGTAGGGCATGTTTTTAACGGAATATGCTTCTCTTTGCTCTAAGAGAACACACGGGCTCATTAACTCGCAGACATTGGAGATCTGGTGGCTGATACCCGGTGGGCTGGGTCAGGTGACCGCCCTCACTGGCACCTTGAATCTCCGCTTAGGGTTAGACCCTAAGGCCCTCCAGGTGAGGGTCTAGCTTGAGGACATCTTCATGACATGTGTCTGCTGTGCTCAGGCGAGGAAGGCAGGACTTTTAGAGCTCCTCAAGCCCTGTTCTCTTTTAGGGTGGGAATGCTCTTTACCTTGGAAGGCCTTGAAAAGGCTACTACAAAATAAATGCCTTTCAGTGTAGCTTCTAGGAAAGGATGGATGAGAGAAGGGATATGCGGGAGAAAAGGACAGGCCCGGTGCTAGGGAGTGTCTACTGCCAAGGCAACTTTGCTTGTTTTATCTTTAGGTGAAAGCAGGAGGGGAACTGAATTTCTCCAGGTTTAAGAATTCCTGGCTTAAAGACTTCAATGTAAGACAAGACACCATAAAACTCCTAGAAGAGAACATAGACAAAACATTCTCTGACATAAATCATAGCAGTATTTTCCTAGGTCAGTCTCCCAAGCCAAAAGAAATATAAGCAAAAATAAATAAATAGGACCTAATCAAACTTACAAGCTTTTGCCCAGCAAAGGAAACTGTCAACAAAATGAAAAGACAACTCATAGAATGGGAGAAGATATTTGCAAATGATGCAGATGACAAGGGCTTAATTTCCAAAATATACAAAGAGCTTATATAGCTCCATGTCAAAAAAATCAACAACAACAAAACAAAACAAAAAACACAACAACAAACAACAGAATCAGAAAATGGACCAAATACTTAGATAGACATTTCTCCAAAGAAAACAAACAGATGGCCAAGAGACACGTGAAAAGGTGCTCAGCATCGCTGATTATTAGAGAAATTCAAATCAAAGCTACAGTGAAGCATCACTTCATACCAGTCAGAATGGCCAGCATCAAAAAGTCTACAATTAATAAATGCTGCAGAGGGTGTGGATAAAAGGAAACCCTGCTACACTGTTGATGAGAATGTAAAATGGTGCAGCCACTGTGGAAAGCAGTATGGAGATTCCTTAAAAAACTAAAAATACAGTTATCATGAAAGTAAAAGTGAAAGTGAAGTTGCTCAGTCATGTCCGACTCTTTTCGACCCGTGGACTGTAGCCCACCAAACTCCTCTGCCCATGGGATTCTCCAGGCAAGAATACTGGAGTGGGTTGCCGTTTCCTTCTCCAGGAGATCTTCTTGACCCAGAGACTGAACCCAGGTCTCCCACACTGCAGGCAGACGCTTTAACTTCTGCACCACCTGAGACAGCAATTCCACTATGGGGATAAAAACTTTAATTAAAAAAGATACATGCACTCAATGTTCACTGCAGCCCTATTTACAGCAACGTAGACACAGAAGTACCCTAAGTGTCTATCAAGAGATGAACAGATAAAGAAGATGTGGTATATATATTTATTGTGCATATATATACACACACACACATATATACATACATGCTTACATACACACAATGGAATAGTACTCAGCCATAAAGAAGAATAAAATTTTGCTGTTTCCGACAACATGGACCTAGAGATTATCATACTGAGTAAGTCAGACTGAGAACGACAGATATCATATGATATCACTTACAAGTAGAATCTAAAAAAATGATATGAGTAAACTTATTTACAAAACAGAAATAGACTCACAGACATGGAAAACAAATTTGTGATTACCAAAGGGGAAAGGGGGAGGGATAGATTAGGAACTTGAGATTAACAGACAGAGACACACAAAGTAATTCCTTGCTTCCATATAGATGATAATGACAGAGATGGTAGTTCCTATTTGAGGTGCTTCACATGTAGGCTTGCACTGTTGTATACATCTTCCTTGGATGCTCACAGTGACTCTGTTTTACAGATGAGGAAACTGAGCCCCAAGAAGTCAAGTAACGTACTCAAGTCACACAGCTAGTAAGAACTGGAACCCAGGAGGAGTCGCTTATTAAGGGCTCTCTCTGCTGCACGCTAATAAAGAACATGCAACTTAAATACCATCAGTAGCCTTCCAGTTGTGAAATGAGGGGTCTTTTAAAAAGTGATTGAAAGTTTGGACAAGAGGCAATCGGAATTGTTAAAAAGTAATCTTTTCAGAAAAAGATAAAACCTTGGCTCTCCTACAGATATCAAAATGAGCACATGTTGACAGTTTTGTTTTACTCATTAATCAACAAAGGAACCATGCAGATGTTATAACCAGCTCAAAAGAGAATTGAAACCACATACATTTCTAGATCTGAAATTTTGAAACAAATATGTAAATAGAAGCAAACTGATTTTTACATGCAGTGGGAAGGAAGACAATTGAAACCTCTACCAGACTCTACAGTGATAGCATCTCTCAGTTTAATCTATAAACAAAGAGGTGCAAAAATTCAAAGACAATTCGGGCTAAAATCAGATAACCCTTAAGTGTGTGTTGTATATAGACAATGCGTAGTTTTCTACTGAAACCCAAATTCGTCTCTACGCAATTTATAGGCTTGTCAGACCGGCTGAAAGGGCAGAGAGGCTGTCTCCATGGTAGGTGGGTGCTAAGGAGGAAGATGGGTAAGAGTCAGAAAGGATAGACTGATGGTTTTTCACAAAGTTTTGAAAAGGTCAAGATGCACACTGAGCTTTCTCTGCAGTCCTTTCGTGCTGGCCTGGCTCGACCCGCTAGAATAATTCCATCCAGCTTGCCCTCCCAGGTCGCAACCTGCGCTCTCATTTTTTTGTTTCAGTCATTAAAGTTTACCTGCCCCTTATTCCATTTCCCGAGACCCCCACATTCGGCCAAGCTGCACTTTGTTCTCTTAGATAGTCTGAATATTTTTACAGGGGCCTGTCTTTATCGTTGTGTGTCCCTCCTGGCATAGCTGTCCCCTGTCCGATGGGACTCTGGTCCTCCTCTGAGCCTGCCTCCCCTGGGTATCCCTGTCCTTTGGATCTATCACTTTGTCTTCCTCACCCAAATCCTTAGAAAGGACTGAATAAGAAAATCTCATTAGGGTGCATTTTCATAATTACCGCAGCCCTGGGGCTATGCACTGTGATAGGTGCTAGGCTCAATAGCTTAGGTAGGAGTTCATGGTCTGCTGGTGAGACAGCCGTGTAAACAATCATTACAGTTCACTGTGCTCAGTGCTATGGCGAGGTATGTGTGTCGCAAGCTATGATCACAGAAGGAGAGGTTAGCTCAGCTTGAGCCGGGTCTGAAGCACCAGCGGGATTTTGCTGGGGGAAAAGGACTAACCCAGGAGCTGCCCCCCACCTCCCCCGCCTCTCCTGGCCAGCCATGTGGCAGGCCACTCTTCCTCTCTGCTCTTTCGGCTCTGCATCTGCCCAGGCAAGGACAAAGTGTCTTTGGCACCAGTGGGATTCCAGTAAGCAGAATCATCTGGGGTAAAAGAAATGCCAGGAAAGCAAAATTTCCTCTTCCACTTGTGCCTTAGAGTGTGTGCGCGTTCAGTCACTGTGTCCGACTCTTTGAGACTCCGTTGTCTATAGCCTGCCAGGCTTCTCTGACCATGGCATTTCCCAGGGACGAATACTGGAGTGGGTTACCATTTCCTCCTCCAGGGGATCTTCCCAACCCAGGGATCAAACTCGCGTCTGCTGCGTCTCGTGCATTGGCAGATGGGTTCTTTACCACTGTGCCGCTTGGGAAACCTAAAATGTGTGTGTGGCTGTGTGTAAATATGAGTTGGAAACTGAGAGTAAATGACAACTATTTAAAAAATTTTCTTAATTAGGCTATGAGATAGATTTAGAAGTTTAAATCTCTGGAATTTTATAACACACACACACAAATGTGACTAAACCTTGAGATCTGATTTTAAGGTTTAAAATGATCCCCTAAGAGCACTTAGTTACCCTCCAGGCCCACCTGCCTATTCGTCAAGGACGTCCTTCAGACTGATCTATCTGCATAAAGCCAGGGGCCATCTCTGGGCTTATGCTTGGAAGTAAGTGCTCAGTGGGGCCCCACTGACTGGAAGGAGTCCACAAACTATCCTCCCAAGAATGTAAAAGAGCTTAATTCTGAGGTCCAGGAGATTTTCCTGTGCTGCCTTCAGTCCTGAGAAGTGAAGGTCACCTGTGAGGGAGTCCCTGCTAACTCAGGAAGCTGTCCCAGAAGGGATCAAGCCAGGAACGTGTTTGGAAAAGAGCACAGTTAATCCCCATTACCACCAAATCAGAGCTGGAAAAGCTGCTTGATCTATTAATAAATGGTGTGGCCACCCTCCTTATCTTAGCCGAGCACAGTTTCCCATCACTTTGCAGAGCAACCTCTTTTAGAGTAACTGACATTCAGTGGGAGCCAGATTTATCGGGCGGGCTGACCCTGGCTCAGAGTAGGGATTGGGGTCTCAGACATTGTGTTTGGGTTTTAGCCACTGCTAGGAAGGGTTTTCATTGAGGCACGCTATTAATTGTCCTTGTTGGTTTGCTTATATGGCTGGAGTTGTGAAGATTGAAGGTAAATAGTAGGCAAATGCCCGAGAAGGGGTGGGAGGGATGGTGTTTCATGGTTCATGTTGTATGGAAAGTAGATTTGGTTTCTTGTTTTAAGATTAAAGTTTTCATGCTTGCTGTTTTTCATTTGAGTTTTCCCTAGTCTTGCTACATCCATAAGGACCCTGGGAGAAAAGAGATAAATGAGGAACTTTCAGGAGGATAAGCATTGTGATTCAAAGGCTACTGGAAGCCGTTCTTTCCTAAAGATGTCTCTGCATTCTTGCTCACTGAACAGAGAGCCCTTTGAGGTTCCAAGAAGCCCTATGAAAACATGTTACTAAAGAAAGGTCTTTCTTCATGGTGCAGTTGATAGGGTTAATTATTGAGAATTATTCTAAAGGAATGGAAGAAAAAGCAGGTATGTTTGATTACAGAATGGAGATTCTGAAAACGTCTAACCATCGGAAAGTGATTTGTTCAGAGAGGCCACCAGAAGGCCCAGACTTCAGCCAGAGCAGCCAGCCCAATGGGTTTTCAGAAGATAAGAATCTAACAGACACAAATATCTCTTTTCTGCTTCTTGTGGCTTTCTATACCACACACACTCTGATACAAGGATGGACATCCTTATTGCTGCCGTACCTAGAATTATCCTGTGAGCCTGACACCAGTGATGAGAAGACCACTAATCTCTCACAATCCTCCAAGCAGGGGTGACGTCAGTGGCCTTGACAGGTCTCTTCACCCAGGGATCTGAAGATGGGAGTGAAGGGTAAGGACAGGACTGGGCTTCAAGCTTGAGCCTTGTATGGCCCTTTCACTATCTCAGTGACCTTGGGCAACGTCCTGCAGCTCATAAGACAGCAGAGATTTTTTCTTCTCAGGGCTATTAAGGTTCAGCTGAGATCACTGATGTAAACTGCCCTGTACAGTATCTTGGGCATTGTAGGTAATCAAAAAGTGTTTACTGGACTTTTTAATGGAGAGAGCCTATGTAGTTAATTTTCAGCCCCTGTGAAACTATAGCAAACATAAATCCTGCCATTTAAAGCAAGGAAATCAATGTTCTTTGAGAGGGAGGTGTAGAATCTATTGGCTTCTCATTATGTTTCCTACTTTTCATTATATTCCAGACTTTTCTTGCCGAGTTTGCTACCTGCTGGCTGGTCATTATTATATAGCACACACATGTGAACAAAAAATTCAAGCAACATGCGGGATATTCAATGAAACGAGCATCCTGTGACCCCACTTACACTCTGCAGAGGCAGCCAATGTTTCTTTCATCTCCTTCCACAAATTTTTCTTGCATGTACATGCCTATGCATCTTGCTGTCTACTCATATGAGAATAACCCAGACACACTCTTCTACACCTTGTTTTTTTCCATAACTTGACATCACATAATATTGGTTAACACAGAGCTAGATTATTTGGAAGATCATGGGCAAAAACAGGAGGAGAACTGGTGATTCCAGACCAAGAGTGTGTTTGGTTTAAGAATCTAGGACTTGAGCACCTTTAAAGCTGCAAGGGATTTAATTATATTCCTTTGGCTTCTTGTCTGTTCCCCCTGGAGGACCTTCTGGGTTAATTATGGGTCCCAGGGACACTTGGCAGACAGGCTGCTACATCGCTGTTCCACAGAGGTAATTAATCATCCAGCCCGAACCAGGAGAGAATGCTTCATCTCGTGTCCTCTTTACCAGGAGCTTCAGGAGAACGAAAATTTTCTTACAAAATGGATCCACATGTGATTTCTTTTCGAATCATATAGCAGATGATAATAAAGGTGTTTCCATATTGCATTTCCTATTGTAAAATAGGAGAAAGGAGTATGTGTGATGTATATGTGTGTGTGTGTGTGTGTGTGTGTGTGTGTTGAGGGTGGGGCATAAATCACTTGACTCTTTGGGGTCATCTGTTGATAATTTGGAAGTTTTATTCAAAGGGATACTATATGTCTACTTATTTCCCCTCTTTCCACCATCCTGCCTTCTTTAAATATCATAAAATTCTAGTTAGAAGTCAGTTCATGACATCTTAAGCTTATACAGTGCTGTGTGTCAATTATATCTCGATAAAACTGGAAGGAAAAAAATCCTAGTTTGAAGATTTATTCATGGTACCTGTTTCAGTGGTACTCAACTGGAGGCAGTTTTATCCTCCAGGGAACATTTGGCAAAGTCTGAAGACATTTTAAAATAATATATTTTTATTTTTGGTTTCACTGGGTCTTCGTTGCTGTGTGTGGACTTTGTCTAGTTGCGATGAGTGGAGGGATACTCTCTGGTTGCTATGCTTGGGCTTCTCATTGCAGTGGCCTCTCTTTTTGCAGAGCATGGGCTACAGTTGCCCAAGGCACGTGGAATCTTCCCAGACCAGGGATCGAAACTGTGTCCCTTGCATTGGCAGGCAGATTCTTACCCACTGTACCACTTGGGAGTCCTGAAGACATTTTTGGTTGTCACATCTCGGGGGCAGATGCTGCTGGAATTCAGGAAGCAGAGTCCAGGGATGTTTGTTGCTTTACATCCTACAAGGCATAGACATCCCCACGACAAAAGAATTATTGTACTCCAAATGTCAGTGATGTTGAGGTTGAGGAATTCTAGCTGATTCATCTAGAGTCCACCACACTCTCTGCAGGATATCAATTTTCTTGGTTTTGTATATTTCTTAGGACCTCAAACATCCCTTCCAGCTGTTAGATTCTCAGACTCTCTTCAGATCAGTAAATAAAGGTATCCACGCAGAACAGTTCGTTGCTCCTAACAAACACTAATGGCAAGAATTAACCCATTGGTCAAGTATTCATAGAGGAGGTCTCTCACTTGCCATAGTGTCCCCAGCCCCAGCATCCTACTCCCCAGTAGTAGGAGTTCAGCAGACAGCAGTTGAGTGGATGAGATTCTGTGATGCTTTGGCATTAGCTGGTGAGCTTGCAGCAGTGATGTGAGCAGAAATCTGGTACCAGCATATACGTTGCTTCATGGTGACGGTGACTGCCATGTCCACATGGCAGCTCTATGTCCACATGGCTCCATGTCCACATGGCAGCTTTCCTTAGCGAAGCTCACCATTTCCCCTGCATTTTCCTGCTGCATCTGTGACGAGCAGTTCCAAGCAGTGCAAGCAATTACAGAAGAAATGTATACGTATCTGGCATCTGTAGAAGCAGCTAGTGTGTAATGAACTCAGCCTTGGAGATCTGCATAAAAACCACTCAGGCAGAGGATCATTTGTTCTTGGAGCTTTAAAGGACTTAATTTTTACCTTGGATTCCCAAATCATTGACATTGTTGAAATAGGAGGATTTCTGGTGTGGCAGGTTTACATGACCTTAATAGCATGTATGTTTAAGATGAAGTCCATCAATAGGAAGACAAGTGATTAAACTTAAGAAAACATCCCTTATAAGTTCAGGAGGTGGTGGTCCCTACATAAGAAACTCAGAAAAATATATTTACATTGACTTTGTTTCTTTTTCTCTTTGGAGTGCTGTGAGGAAGTGTTTTCTTCTTTCTTTCTCTCTACTAATTTTGGACCCCTATCTATGGCAAACCATCAGAACTTGCATATATATATATATACACACCTACTTTACTTAGTTACTCTAACTAGAGAGTGTCAGCTGGAGCTGGAGAAATGGTTTTAATTCTGGGCATAAATGATGGAGGGATCACTTTCTTTATGTGGAGGGACATGGCAGATGATGACGAAAGAGTCTATGTTTTCTCCACTTGCTGCGTGCTAAGTTGCTTCAGTCCTGTCCGACCCTTTGTGACCCAATGGACTGTAGCCTGCCAGGCTCCTCTGTCCAAGGGATTCTGCAGGCAAGAATACTGCAGTGGATTGCCACGCCCTCTTCCAGGGGATCTTCCCGACCCAAGGATCGACCCTGCATCTCTATGTCTCCTCTATTGGCAGGTGGGTTCTTACCACTAGCCCCACCTGGGAAGCCCTTTCTCTGCTTATTGGAGAGCTATTCTCCTGGTCTGGAGGACTTCAGCAGACAACCTAAGACAGGAAAGAGTGACTCCAGCGGTGGATGGAACATGTACTTCCAACAGGACCAGAGAGCTTTTCTGCTTTATCCTTACACCACCCTTTTGTAGAAATTCTTGCTTTTTCTGGTTGGTAAGCATATCCTTATACCACTCTTTTGTAGAAATCCTTGATTGTTCTGGTTGGTAAGTAGAGGGAGAAATAGGAACTTTTGTGACCTGGCTCCATGATGGTGGCTCCATATCACGATGGGAATCGAATGTGACTTGCTCTGTCCTGTGTACCTAACTCTTAAGATGAATTTCAAGGGCAATCTATAACATGCTCTTGTATTTATGCCTTTTTCCACATTGTATTGAGTTAGTCGAAAAGTTGGTTCAGGTTTTTCCATGACATCTTATGGGGAAATCTGAACTAATTTTTTGATCAATACAATATCTCTGTTCACTTTTTCCTTTTTCATAGTATGCAAATGAAAGAATTCAGAAGTCTATTTGGTTGAAAATTGAAATTTATTGTTCAGAAGAAATGTTTTCTTTTGGTGGGTGAACTTCAATTTTAAGGTTAACTAGCCCCCAAACTCCAGGATTTAAATCTGTTCTTCATAGGGAACTCTGCTCAGTGTTATGTGGCAGCCTGGATGGGAGGGGCCTTTGGGGAGAATGGATGCACGAGTGTGTATGGATGAGGCCCTTTGCTGACCACCTGAAACTATCACAACATTGTTAATTGGCTATACTGCAATACAAAATAAAGCGTTTAATAAAAATAAACAGTACTGTAGGTTTCTTCTAGAAAGGAAAGGCCACGGTGAGAGCCGAGGTCAGGAAGGACCCCTCTGCACTTTGTCCTCCTTGGAGGACTGACTTGTGTGTGAGCACTGGACGGTTTTACCCACTGCGCTAAGTCAAAGAAGAGCAAGTCAGCTTAAGGTTAGCCTGGGTCGCTTATCAGGGAGGAGGTGTTATGAGGAAATACGTGTCTTTTCAGGAATGTAACTTGGTTTTTGTTTTGTTTTACTAAATGTGTTCTTACTAGGAAAAAAGCAGAAGATTCCTGAATTCCCAGGCTTGTCCCTTTCTTGCAGCTGATTTTTGCTGGGAAAGAATTGAAGGAAGAGGGTTGAATACTAATCCTAGGTGTGTTTGTGAAAACTAATGGTGTTTGGCTAGCTAATTAGGAGGAAAGGGCAATGTTCCCTAAGTAGAGCAACTAAGATGCCTGGAATTTTCTTTCTTGGCTCTCTCTTCCAACTCCCTTGGCCCTCAGCCTGTCTGGGAAATCTTTTGCCTTTTTCCCCCTGCATCAAATAAGAAAGTCCATGCTTCCATGAAAACTAGTAAGTTTATTAAGAACAATATTATATTAAACACAAGTAACTTTTCAAAGTGTTGAAAGTTTAGATGTGGTATCAGCTTTGGGCTTTGTGTTTTTCTCTTCTTTTCCTTCTTTATTTAAGAATATGCAAAAGTCGATGTTGAAATCACTTCTGTACTCATGACATTAAAAGGGAATAGAAAAGGAGGTGGGGGAAGGAAGAAGAGAAAGAAAATACGAACTGTTTTTGAAAAATATGTTTTTTTAATCAGAAGGATGACAGTCCTTCTATATATATTATAAAGACATAATGTGGGATAAGTTTATTTACTTATTACAGTGAATGGATAATTATCTTAAGGCTTTTCCTTAGTTTTCTTATTTTTTGAAAATGAGAAACTTTTATTTTAAAATGATTCACAAACTATGTTGGTATTGAGTTTAGCAGTTCCTTAACAGTTTACACATTCTCTCACCCTAAGACCCAGAATCCTATTCCGAGAGAAATAAGAATATATGTCCAAGTTTACAATACCATATGTAAAATAGATAGCCAATGGGAATTTGCTGTATGACCCAGGGAACTCAAACAGGGGCTTTGTGACAGGCTGAAGGATGGGATGGGGAGGAAGATGGGAGGGAGGGGATGTGGGTGTATCTAATGACTGTTGATATATGACAGAAAACCACAAAATTCTGTAAAGCAGTTATCCTCCAATTAAAAAATTTAAAAAAAAAGAATATATGTCCACCAGAAGATTTGCATGTAAATATTTATAGCTGCTTTATTCAAAATAGCCCCACAATATAAACAGTCTAACCGTCAATATGTAAGTGGATTGTTGTATTTAAAATACATTGTTGTATTTCTAAAACATAGAATTCTACTGAGTGTCATAACAAAATATACTGGTACACTCAGGAAGGAAATGAATCTCCTGCTGTGCAACAGAGTTCTTTAGTTTTCTGAATCTGTAAATAGTTTACATGAAATAATCTGTTCTGGACTTGTGTGCAAGCTGCAGCAAAACAAAACAAACCAACCCATCCTGAGCGTGTGTGATCCCACGATACAAGAGAGCCTTCTGTGGCTCTGCCTTCTCGGTTACAGTCGAAGGGCAGCTCAGCACGAGTCATGCCTGGATGCGTTCAGGTCTGATTTGGGGATCTTTTGGTAACATTAGTCACAAGGACGTCAACCCTCCAGCGTTTCCAAAGCTTTCTCAAGTGCAGCTTTCCCCTTGAGGTGTCAGGAGCACTGGTTTCTTCTAGTGCTGGTGGTTGACAGTCCATTCTTGAAAGGCTTCATTTGACTGGAGGCCCAGAAGTGTTATAGCACAAAGCCCCAGGCTCCCTGACCAAAGACCTGCATCCTAGGTTCAGTGTGATTAATGGTCTCATTTGCAGTAAGTCATTTTTGTTGTCGTTCAGTCACTAAGTTGTGTTTGATCCTTTGCCACCCCAAGGACTGCAGCACGCCAGGCTTCCCTGTCCTCCACTGTCTCCTGGAGTTTGTTCAGACTCATGTCCATTGAGTCCATGACACTATCTGACAGTCTCATCCTCTGCTCTTCCCCTCTCCTTTTGCCTTCAATCTTTCCCAGCGTAAGGGTCTTTTCCAATGAGTCAGCTCTTTGCATCAAGTGGCCAAGGTGTTGGAGCCTCAGCATCAACCCTTCCAGTGAATATTCAGGGTTGATTTCCTTTAGGACTGACTGGTCACCGATTAACTTACTTCCGTGAACCTTCGTTTTTCTTTATCTGTAAAGTGAGATGTGAAGTTCGTTTTTCTTTATCTGTAAAGTGAGATGTGAAGTCAGAGGTTCCAAACAGCTGATCTCACCATCTAGATGAAGCTAATTAAAAAACCAGCTCCAGCCCTGTGATGAATAAACAGGAAGAGAAGGTACTCAATCCCAAGCTAAATAGCATCAGAGGAGGCCACTTCAGAGGATGCTGTTTGGGGAAGAATATTCCAGAAAGTAAAATGTTGGTGAGGTCTGATATATTTATTATATTTATTGAGATTCCTCTCTAGATGTTTCTGGGAGATGATTTTTGAGTTCAAGTCCGTGTGTAGGCCCCGTGCACACAGCACCTTCAGAATGCAGTTAACACAGAGCAGGTCTGAGTCAGTATCTCATTTTGGTCTCAGGTTGAGCCACTTTTAAGTTGTCACTCCGTCCACTGTGTTTTCTGTAACAGTGATATTTATTACTTACTCTCTTTGCACTGAGAGAAAGATGGGTGTGAATTCCTCACTTCTTTTATTATTCTTTTATCGAAAGGAGGAAGTTTTCTTAAAAGCTGCCCCTTAAAGGGAAGCAATCCTGTTGAATGAAGCTGGCTGAAAGTTCTTTAGTGTTACCAAAAAAGACTAACACAAATGAAAAGGCTGCATTTTAAGTAAATGCCAGTGGTAGGAAATGTGGGGTTAGGAGCCTTGTAATCCCCTTCATTGGGTAAGAAAAACATTGAGGTTTGGCTTCTTGACAAGGCCTGTTTTCTATTTTCCCTGTCCCTTCATCTTCTGCTTAGTGTTTATTTCTGTGGATGTGTGGTTTACTGCCAGATCTTATTATTGTGTACTTAAAAATCACTGTCCCTTCGGGACCTAGCTCCCTTGTTGCTTCCTAACAGAATAACAGTTTTGTAACATCTCCCAAAATACAGGGATTTTAGTGGGATCTTGGGCTTTCCATATGAAGGGGATTAGCCTGTATTAGTGGGCTGTCCAAAAGATTCACTCGGATTTTTCTGTTCCATCTTATGCAAAAATCTGAACGGATTTTTGGCCAATGCAATAGTTCCGTAATGGAAACCTGCCCTTCTGCTGTTTTTGGCAAGTAACACGTGTGCCCCAGAAAGAGGCCAGCACGGTAGGAATTGGCTTCCTACTTCCCAGGCATTTTCTTATACCAGTGTCCCCTCTTCCTTAGTAAATCCTGAGTCTTCCCAGGTGGCTCAGTGGTAATAACTCCTCCTGCCAATGCAGGAGATTTGGGTTCAGTCCTTGGGTTGAGAAGATCCGCTGGAGGAGGAAAAGGCAACCCACTCGACTATTCTTGTCTGGGAAATCCCATGGACAGAGGAGTCTGGCAGGCTATAGTCTATGGGGTCACAAAAGAGTCAGACACAACCTAGAGAAAAACAAACAAAACCCCATATAATATCAATGACAGTTTTGTTGAGCAGATTCAGCTTAGCCCTGAGAAGCCCCAAATATTCCTGTATCATTGACCAGCTCCTACCAGCTTGTTCCAGGTATCGCTAAGACTTATCTCAGTGCGAGCTGTCATCTGCTTAACTTTTATCCACTTAGCATGTGTGTCTCAGCCATGTGTTGACAGTAAACTGGAAAACTCAACCAAGAGAGCCAGCATGGCACTGGGGAGCCTGGCAAATAGAAGGTAGCTTTGGCTAAATGTAGCCAGTCTGAGTGTAGCCCATAATACACTGTAGTCTTTCTGTTTTTTAATTTCCTATCTTATGCATTTATTATGGTGGTTTGGGGCTTCCCAAGTGGCACTAGCAGTAAAGAACACGCCTGCGAATGAAAGAGACATGAGGTCAATCCCTGGATTGTTAAGATGCCCTGGAGAAGGGCACGGCAACACACACCATTATCCTTGCTGGGAGAATCCCATGGTCAGACCAGCCTGTGAGGCTACAGGGGGTCTCAAAGAGTCAGACACGACTGAAGCGACTTAGCACGCGTGCTTGGTGGATTGAAAACCACTGTACCTCTATGCTATAATTTTTAGGTCTTATGAAGAGACCACTGTCACTTTTAATGATAGCATTAGCACACTTTGTAATGAGTTTTTCCCTTTCATTCTCTCAAGGACACACTGAAAATCTTCCTGGTGTTCCTTGGACTCCAGTCTCTCTACCCTTTGCTCTTGTTCTGTGCTCTAGGCTCACCTCTACAGCTGCATCAGTGACTCATTGACTTCTGCTTGGAGTTGGGTCCAGCCTGTGAGGGCCTCTGGCAGATCATCTGACAGTGGGAGGGAAATGTGGTTGGGGTTTGCTCCCCTGACTCCTTCCCTGCCAGGTCACCACTGGCTGGCTGTCCCTCTATTAATGGCCAGAGCGTCTGCCAGGTAGCCTTCCCCATTCAGCTAACCACTTCAGATTCTAGGATCTTCTCTACTCCTCACCTCTGTTGGCCAAGGATAAGTAATAATAGCTCTAGTGATAATAACTAGCTAGCCTCATGCAGTGCATGTTCTTTGCAGGTTTACCTAAACCCTTCCCATACCTTTGTAAATACCTACTTTGTTCCACTCTTTTCGAATGATCGGGTGTGAATATTCTACCTGTTTCTTGCCAAGACCCTGGCTTTTCCTGATCCTAAGAGTGGAATGTGTAACTGTGAAACTCGAGTCTACCCTAAGCTTTCCTTGTGGCTTCTTCAATGGTTCCAACACTGTCACCATGTAAATTGAACATTAAAAGATAGGGAATATACCCAGTTCCTAAGTTGAAATGGGGTGACTGCAAGCAAGACAGTCAGCAAAAGAAAATTTTGCAAAACTCTCAGTGAAACCAATTTCTAAGAGAGGCTGGACTGCAATATTCATTGCCTTGCTTGTGACAACTGGAAGTAAGATGACGTCTGTTACAAGTTGTTCTCGTGGCAAGTGAATACATGGTGCCTTGTGGCAGAAAGAGATACCTTCTAGAGACTACAGACACCAAATGAAATAAGAATAGCTTGATACTGTCATAATCATTGGCTGGCCTTTTTCAGACCTACTTTCCTGCAAGTATGAGCGTATAGATCAACTTTAAGGGGACATGTCAGAATGTCTTTAGAATTTTAAGGAACGAGTGAAAGGTGAGCAAATATTTCAGAGGCTCATTTATTCTCATGAAATAGTGGAATTCAGATACTTGGTATGCAAATGTGGACCCACATATTTCTTTCTGGAAAGCCAAAGTGTATATTCTGTCAAGATTGCATGTTAATACAATTCTGATAGTTGACAAAGCTCTGTAAGTGACTCTACTTCTGGATGGATATGTTGGCAGTTGAACCAGTGAGAGGAGTGGACGGGAAATCCAGCGGATATACTTGACCTGGGTCAACACAGCAGTTTTTGCTCAAGTAAGTGTGTGTGTGTGTGTGTGTGTGTGTGTGTGTGTGTGTCCCCATGTATGTGTGAGTGCTCATGGTGAGGATGGTAGTATGTCTAGTTACTTTTTGCTAAGGTTTTATGGAACCTGAAGATTATGTTATTTTAGGAGTCCTCCTTAGGTAAAATAATGAAAAATTATGACTACAAAGTTAGGTATAAAGATGAATGTTTAGGAAGAGAAAACCAATCACAAGAAGTGTCAAATTTCTTTCTTAAAAGTGACAGATACCAAATATCATGCAATACGGAGCAACAGGCAGTTAAGTAGTAAGCATATTATGATATAACTTTATAATACTTCTCTCCCTACATTTTAGATACTCTTTGATTGCTTCTTCACTTAGCAACAATTTTATATTATTTTCTGTATAGGGAAAAGAAAAATGCTTTTTCCTTTTAGCATAGCTTATTAAAGTTTACTTTTTGTATTGCTAGCAGGAATACACGAAACGAGCAATTTTGCACAGTTACATTTGCTGCTATGGTTTTGGGTCTATAAATACCAGAATTTTGATAATTTTGATTTCACATAGTGTCTACTTGAAAATGTATGGTGCATTTGTAGTTATATCCGTTTCATTATCAAGTATATTTATGGTAGGAGAGAACTTCAGTGTTGATAAGAACTGAATCTCTGCTTCTGATTTTACATGTCTGGTGGTTGGAAGGTTTTTTTCCATAGACCTTTGTATATTTTAAACCTTGTTTCTCCTCTAGTCCCCGCATAATTCTTGTGTTGGATGCTGTGAGACACATTCTTATCACGTGACCTCTGGTCTCATGTCTTTATGTCATGACACTGAGTCAGTGCTGTACGTGATAGGAGTGTCCATGGTAGTCAATTTGACACTGCCGTGACAGCTAGCAATAATGTAACAATACACAGAGGTGACTGTGAACCCCATCAATATATTCCACAAAGCCCCAAACTAAATGTTGACTAACTCAACTTCTCCTTAGCCAGATTGTTAAAATATGCTCTGTACCATTTCAACACTGACCTGCAAGAAGTAAAGTCAAAATGAAGAGAGTCTTCAAGAATTCTGATTGAAATATCTTCATGTGTGTATGTATGTGTGTGTGCGCACGCATGTGCAGAAATTTAACAGACTTATGGCCAAAAATATGCGGATTCTTCCCAAGACTTTGAAAGGTCCTTGAAAGTGAGAGTCTTTGCAGCTTAAGTGTCTTTCGCTTCATGGTAAATCCATTTCTGTTAATTATATTGGAAAACTTGTCTGCTGCCTCACTCAGGCATTAACACACTGATGCTGGAGTTTATCGCTGACTAGTGGAGACTTTTAGGGTAGGTAGATTTTATTCCTTTATTTTGTCCCTTCCTTTGTTTCTTTCTCCTCCCCTCCTTCCATTCCTCCCCACCTTTCTTCAAATGTTGAGGGAGACTAAGTACTTCTTTTAAAAATTAAATCATTCACTTTTGTTTCATACTTTCCGCTTTTTCCTCTACCCTTTCTTGACCTCCTCCATCTCCAGAAATGCACTATTTATTTTCATGTGCGTCGCTGCTGCCTCTCATTACCAGTTGCATGTGGTTTTGGGGTCCCATGAAAGGAGGGTCTCTCCATACTGCCTCATGCTTGACAAGGAGCCGTTTGTGGCAGAGGGTACCTGCAGAGAGGACATGGCAGGTAGGAGAAAGCACTTTCGGGTAACGCTCCCTGTTAGACCAAGAAGCTTTGTGATGGCTTCAGAGGGTATAGCTACTTGACGGTCACGTGACAGTCCTGGGCCAGTGCCTGTTGGGGTGGTTTTGTTTCCGAATGTGTGCCAATAGCTGGCCCACTTGATCTAGAGATAGCTCTCAGCCTGCACTTTACCCTTGCATCCTTCTCGTGGTGGTTCCTCTGTTAAAATGCTGTTTTCCATATGGTTAAGAAGCTTTTAATCAGATTTCCCATCACCAAGACTTTTGAGTTGTCCATATTTTGCCTTCACCGCTATCTGATGATAAAAGACCTGCCACCAAAATGGCCTTTGAAAAGTAGCAATTAGCAAAATAGTAAAGCAGTGAAAACTCTGTGGGATATTATGGCCTCTGACTGTACTGTCCAGATGGTAGCCGCTAACTGCATATGGCTCTTGAGCTCTGTTGAAGGGGTAGTATGTTGGGCTAAATATATTTTGATATATTGGCTTAAATAAAATAATTATCACAATTAATTTCATTTGTTTCCTTTTACATTTGCAAATAATTTTATTTATTTATTTATTTTTGGCTCTGCTGGGTCTTTGTTGCTGCATGGGTTTTTCTTTAGTTGCAGAGAGTGAGGGCTAGTCTCTAGCAGTGGTGCACGTCTCATTGCCATGGCTTCTCATGTTGCAGAGTATGGACTACAGGCCACGCAGGCTTCAGTAGTTGCGGCTCCAGGGTTCTAGAGAGCAGGCTCAGTTGATGTGGTGCCCACGCTTAATTGCTCTGTGGCATGTGGGATCTTCCTGCACCGGGGACTGAACCCATGTCTCCTGAATTGACAGGCGGATTCTTTACCACTGAGCCACCAGGGAAGCCCCTTTTACTTTTGTAATGTAGTTACTAAACAAATTTAAATGACACACGTGGTTTGCACTGTGTTTCTACTGACAGTGTTGCTCTCTAATAGGCCATTCTGTGTGACTGAGAATTTATTACTGGTCCCTTACCGACTTATTGGAAGTCCAGGGAGAGGTTGCTTTGGCTTCCCACAGGATTGGGCAGGGTTTTTAATTTTTTTTAAGTTGAACCAAACTCTGAAACATAATGAATCAGAGGAGTAGGCCATTCTCTTTATAGTAATTGAGTTAATAGGATAACGAAACCCCCTGGGGAACGTAGCAAGTTAAACAACAAAGCAAGTTCTCTGCTTTTCACAAAATATTTTCCCCAAAGGTTCTCTCTTATAACCTTACCTCTCCCTATCGTAACTGAGTAACTGTGTTGGGTATCTCTAGCCTCAAGCTTCATCACATTGGCATCTAGAAAGAGAATAGTTTTTCCTCCTTTAGAAGACAAGCCACACTTGGCGTACTCCTCCTGTGAAAAGGATCCCTTGGGATTTGTCACTGCCTGTTGTTTGCGGCTCCAGCATATTGGAACATGCATTGACTTGTCAACTTTTCACCAGTAAACATTTGTGGTGATAACAACTCATAGTTAGGATTATCCACTGATAAGGGTGTACCAGAAAGCTCTGACAGTCATTTGGTCCTGATGCTACTGATACAATGCAGTTTATGTCACTTGGATGACAGAGTGCATCTTGGAAAGAAAAAGATCAGGTCTTTCCTAGAAGTGTCTTATGCCTCAATCAATTCAATTCCTGAAGTTTTCCTAACCCTTTGAATTTGCCCAACTTACTTTTATGTCATTTTCCCGTCCACTTATCTAATTATAGATTGTTATTTTGTACGTAGTAGATACTCAACAGATTTTGGTTGATTGATTTTCAGATTCTGAGAGTGACATCAAGGAGTGTAGTCTTGTACTTTGAATTTGACTTGGTGATTTTTAAATGGATCCAATTCTTCATGGTAAGAATGATGACTGTCTTGTATTAGAGGTTTCAGGGTAATACCCAATGAAATGTATTAACAAATAATTTGATCTGCACCCTCATCCCTCTACCCACAACCTAGCCCTTGCACTGAAGATTTCTGCACATAAAACATCTCATAAAATTTCAAACTTCCTGTTACACTTGCTGGTGTTAAGGTTCCCTGCATAAATTACAACAATGTCTTAAACAATTGTCTTCGGAAGATACAGTAGCTTCACTTCTGCTTTATCTTGGCACTAAGTCTTAAAGGGGTTACTTTTGTTTCTGTGCCTATCTTGTACACAGACTTTCTCATCCAGAGTCTGAGTAAATTTTTGTTGAAAGACTTCTTCCATTTTCTTTCTGTCTGTCTTCTGTATTTGCTTTTCCCAAACCATCTCTAGTTCTCCTCCTTTTCCATCATCCTTATTCAACAGGTTCAACCTCTGCAAAAAGAAAAGGTTTTTTTTTTTTTTTTTTTAAAGAATATTTCCTCCCATTTCAGCTATTCAAAGTCTGTCTTACCCTCTTAATATATACCCTTCCTGGTGGTGACCCATCCCCTCAGGGACTCTGGGCATTAACATCTGACTTTGGAATATAAGATGATGTCCAGCATCATCTTATATTCTACTTGTTGGCTTTGCATCCTAATTTGCATGCTCAGTTGCTCAGTCATGTCAGACTCTTTGTGACCCCATGGACGGTAGCCCACCAGGCTCCTCTGTCCATGAAAATCTCCTAGCAAGAATATTAGAGGGGGTTGCCATTTCCTTCTCCAGGGGATCTTCCTGACCCAGGGATCGAACTTGCGTCTCCTGTGGTTTCCCTGCAGGTGCATTCTTTACCACTGAGTCACCAGGAAGTCCCTAATTTAAAGTCAATTTATTTACCAACAAATTGTGTTCATTTTATTTTATAGCTTATGTGGTAACTGCTTTAAACACAGCTCAGACTGTTTGGCTCTAGTCAAGTCAGAATTCTGCCTGTCTTGTTTTAGCGTTAAAAAAATTCCCCATGTTCTTACCTAGAAGTCTTAAGCATGCGCACACACACTCCTTTGTCTGCACTGGTGTAAATACATCTCTCCCTGGAGGTCATGGCATGAACCAGATACTTCTCAGCTGATTCTGAGCAGATTCTGAGCTGACTCTGCACGTGTTTAGTTTAAGAACTAGACCTGACACTAATTAAAAAGAAAACCAATATCAAACTTTTGTTTCTTATTGCCTCGCTTGTTTAAGTATTTCATTTTGTTTAAAGTATTTTGGTGAGGGTGCAAATTTTTGGCACAATTACCCTTTTTTTTTTAAGTCTTAAGACTGGTATACATGAAAGGAATTATAAAGCAGCTTTTCCACTTCAGCAGATGAACTATTCATGAGTGTGTCTTTGAGAACCAGAATTCACTGAAATTGGACTTGACTCCTTATTAGGGTCAATGATCCACTAAATCGTTATCCTTGGAAACAATCTGTGGATTCTCTTTGTGGAAATAGCCTTTAACAAAGTGTACTTTCACATTCCCAGGCATGCCAGAAAAAAGACACTGGCCCCCACTCAGGAAGGGAGAGACTGATTGGCCCTGCTTGTTAAGTTACTTTTTTTTCTTTTCAGAATGACCAAAGGGAGGCTTTGCCTATGAATCACTTTATTGAAAATGGTATGAAGAATAAATGAGCTAGAAGCAATTTAAAGGAAAGCCTGAAACTGGGCATTAGGACAGTTCTGCCAGTTTCATGCATTGGAGAAGGAAATGGCAACCCACTGCAGTGTTCTTGCCTAGAGAATCCCAGGGACGGGGAGCCTAGTGGGCTGCTATCCATGGGGTCACACAGAGCTGGACACGACTGAAGTGACTTAGCAGCAGCAGCAGCAGCAGCAGCAGCAGCAGCAGCAGCCAATAGGTAATGCATAGTCTAAATTCTAGTTTAGTAGCTGGCCAAAGCAGATTTACAGATAATCCCCGCTCATGAAAATATTCTACCGAGAAGAACTCTAAGGTACTTTTTTACAGTTTATGTTGCCATGATTTAAGCTCTCGTTACTCCAAGGTACTCCAGAGATGCAATGTTATAAGCAATAGAGTATGTGTGGCAGGGAGGAGCAGGGAAGGAGAGAGAAATTGTTTAAACCACCGAGTAACTACAAAAACCAAACCACAGAAATGCCAAGTACAGGTGACGTATGGCAGCCTGAATGTAGGCTCACAGATAGAATTCATGTCATTCAAAAGTCGGTCCTAGATCCCTGGGCAGGGGAATGGCAACCCATTCCCAGTGTTTTTGCTTGGAGATTCCATGGACAGAGGAGCCTGGCGGGCTACAATTCATGGAGTTGCACAGAGTTGGACATGACTGTTCATACGCATATACATGCATTGCTAATTTTAGAAAAATACAAAACTGCAATGAACTATCACTCTCACAGATCAAAAAAAAAAAGGGGAAAGAAAAGAAAAGTTGGTACTTGCTGATGCTAACCACGCCAAGAAGACATTTGTGTTTCATGGGAGCAAAAGTCAAATATTTTTAATGGCATTCCTGGGCATGTGAGTGTACACTGTGCTTACTATTTCTACAAAGAAAATCCACAGATTTCTCTAGGGGTAAAGATTTAGTGGGTACACTGACTCTGAAAAGGAGTCAAGCTCACTCTAGGGAACAGGTGTGCAACTCTTGTGTGAGAACTGGCTCTCCAGCAGAGGGCAGCGGTGGACATGCCCCTCTGCTTGGAACCTCTGCACTCTGTTCGAGTGAGTGAACTGATAACTCCTTTCATTCAATACTTTATTCTCACAGTTCAGTTCAGTTCAGTTGCTCAGTCATGTCCGACTCTTTGCAGCCCCATGGACTGGAGCACATCAGGCCTCCCTGTCTATCACCAACTCCCAGAGCTTGCTCAAACTCATGTCCATCAAGTCGGTGATGTCATCCAACCATCTCATCCTCTGTTGTCCCCTTCTCTTCCTGCATCTTTTCCAGCATCAGGGTCTTTTCCAGTGAATCAGTTCTTCATATCAGGGGGCCAAAGTATTAGCCAAAGTGTGAAGTTTCAGCTTCAGCATCAGTCCTTCCAATGAATATTCAGGACTGATGTCCTTTAGGATGGACTGGTTGGATCTCCTTGCAGTCCAAGGGGCTCTCAAGAGTCTTCTCCAACACCACAGTTCAAAAGCATCAGTTTTTGGCGCTCAGCTTTCTTTATAGTTCAACTCTCACATCCATACATGACTACTGGAAAAACCATAGCTTTGACTAGACAGACCTTTGTTGGCAAAGTAATGTCTCTGCTTTTTAATATGCTGTCTAGATTGGTCACAGCTTTTCTTCCAAGGAGCAAGCATCTTTTAATTTCATGGCTGCAGTCACCATCTGCAGTGATTTTGGAGCCCAGAAAAATAAAGTCTACTCTCACAGTAAATAATGTAAATTAAGATCAAACTCAACCAGCACTTATAGCATGTATAATGTGTAAAGCACAGACCAGGTACTTTGGAAGCAAAAAGATGATTAAACCCTAAATGGCATAAGAGTTTCAAAAGACAGTTTCATGCATTCTTTAAGCTTGAGAGACAGACAGCATATACTGGGATCCTGGGCTGCCATTGTAGGTGATGGAACCTTAGGGAAAGTTTTTTCATCTTGATCAGTCCTTGGTTTCTCATCTGTAAAATGGGTACAATAATACCTGCCACTTCATCTACTACTATTTAAAACACAACCTACTGGAAGACACATATATAGACAATCAATTCTATAAGGCAAAGCAGTTAGACAACCTGCTGTAGCAGCAGAAGGTAGTGTGATGAGTGTAGTCAGCGATTGGAAGGGATAGCTGCAAGGGAGAAGTGGTCTTTAAGCTGAGTATTGAAGGCAGGTAAAATTCTTTTGATCATTGGGTGGAAAGTATTTCTGTGAGGGAGGGAGTATGAAGGATGAACAGAAGGAGCATATATAATTTCATTTTATTTCTAAGTTTGTAAACTTATAATACTGTATTTCACAAAGGCTATTCTGTGGATAACTATTGTTTCATTCAGTATAAATTATATATAATAGAGTTTCTCTGTTAGTGTTTACAAATATCTAGTTTATTTAACTACTCCTGAAATCCATATATTTAAAAGCAATGGTATATATATAATTTCTATTAAAAAATCAAGAAATAATTAAATATTATTTTTAAAAACAAATGGCTTGAGAGTTGCTAAATGCCTAGTAAGTGAAAGTGAATTTTAATTGGTGGAGTTGACTTCTTATTTATATGAAAACTTCTAGGGATATTAATTATTTTACCATTATGAAGTGTTTTTATTCTTACTCATATATTGTTTAATGTATAGTCACGATAGACTTTTGGGTAAAAATAAGAAATGTAGAAAACATTGATGATAAAATACAGGTGAATCACTTTTGTAATTAACACCTTTTAAATTCTGCAAACTCTGTGATCTTCACCATGTTCATGCATTTCACTCACCTAAGTAAAATTCTGCTGTAAATCACTGGACTACCTATGTTTCAAAAGTCAATGATTTAGAAGGATAATTAATTAATGATTATCTGCAATTTATTTTTTTGCTTACTAGCAGTAAAGATTTTCTTCACTTATAATGTGGTATTTAGAGAGAAAAGCTTGGAAATAACAGGCTGAAATCTTATCTCTTTAGCTTACTATTAAAAAATAAATTAATCATAAAATAATGGAAGTAGTCAAAGTTGAATGTTTAAGCTTAAATATTAGAATTCTAAGCATCTACCTGATCATGTTGCCATATACAAAGTTAAAATTCGTTGTACCTTTGTTCCTCGGCATGTTTTTGAAGATTTCCATAATAAAAAAATAAACAAAATAGTCTAATGAACCTCACATGTCCATCACCCAGCTTCAGTTAGCAGCACTCTGCCAGTCTTGTTTGATCTAAATTTCCACCCCCTGTATTATTTTTTAAGTTACTTTTTAAAGGTGTAATTGGCGTACATTGAAATGTGGAGATCTTACCTATAAGATTTTTTTAAATGGATATATTCATATAATTCCTATCACAATATTGAACATTTCCACATCCCCAGGTTTTCCCTTGTGTCTTCTGTCAGTGATTTTCTTACCCCTAGACAACCATAGTTCTAAATAGGTTTGCCCCTTCTAGAACTTCACGTAAAGGATTTGTTCTCTTTTTTTGTGCATTTTTGCTCAGCATAAGGTCTATGTGGTTCATGCATGTCCTTGTATGCAGAAGTAATCATTTTACTGCTAAATAGAATATTCCACTACACAGCTATACCACAATTTGTTTATTCATGCTATCAATGGAGATTTGGCTTTTTATATAACTTTTCACTAATATGATTAAATCTTCTATGAAAATACTCCAAAAGTCTTTTTGTGGATTTTTTTTTCATTTCCTTTGAATAAGGATCTACGTGCGGAATTGCTGGGCCAAGGGGAGGTGTATGTTTCACTTTATCAGAAAATGACAACCCTTTTCCTGAAGTTGTTGTACCAAGTTATATTCTCACTAGCAACCTATTAAGAGTTTTGGTTGTTTTACATCATCAACATTTAGTGTTTTTATTTGGTAAAGAGGCATTTTATTGTGATTTTAGTTTGCATTTCCCTGATAACTAATTATTTAAGAACTTTTTCATGTGCTTAATGGGTATTTGCATGTCTTTGTGAAGTGCCAGTCAAGTTTTTTTTCACCCCACTATTAAATCGTGTTGTCTCCTTATTGAGTTGTAGTACTTTCTAAAAATATATTCTGAATACAAGTTCTTTGTCTACTTTATGTTTCACAAGTGTTTTTTTTCCCTAGCCTGAGATTTGCCTATTTATTTTAACAGTCCCTATTAATGAACAGAATTTTTAATTTCAATGAAGTTTAATTTATCAACTGTTATAGTTTGTGTTTTTTTGTATCCTATCTATTCAAGAAATCTTCACCTAATGCAAGGGAAGAAAGGTACTCTATGTTTTCTTTTAAAAGCTTTATAGGTTTGGATGTAGATTTACATCTGCCATTGAGCTCAAAGTAAACTTGTGTGAACTGTGAGGGAGAGGTTGAGGTTTAGTTTTTTCCCACATGGATAGTCAGTTGTTCCAGTTGTTGAGAAGTCTCCTTTCCTGGTTGCATTGCCTTGGGACCTTTGTAGAAAATCTATTGATCATTTTAGTTTTACATTTACAATTTTATTTGTCAGTTATACCTCAGTAAAGCTGGAAAAGAGAAAATGTATTAACTTGGTAGGATTCTTTGGTAGAATTAAGACTATAATCACTAAAATAATTTTTTGCTTAATTCTGTCATTGAACTGTGCAACACCTTCTGGTTTCACAGTACCTTATCACAAGCAGTATTTTTGACGTTGATTTAACCAAGATATAAAGCAGTTTCATTACCACAAGGATTTCTTGTATTGCCCTTTTATAATAGATATAATATAATAGATATAACTGTTTTTTAAAGTTTTTTTTTTTTTTTTACTTATAATGAGTACTACTATAATTCTAAATAATGTGCTGTGCTTAGTCGCTCAGTCATGTCTGACTCTTTGTGACTCCATGGACTGTAGCCCACCAGGCTCTTCTGTCCACGTGGATTCTCCAGGCAAGAATACTAAAGTGGGTTGCCATGCCCTCCTTCAGAGGATCTTCCCAACCCGGGGATCAAACCCAGGTCTCCTGCATTGCAGGTCGAGTCTTTCCTGTCTGAGCCACCAGGGAAGCATAATTCTAAGTAATATGTTAGCATTTACATTTCTTTCAACAATGTCTCTTAAACTAGGAACCTTATCACTCATTTCTAGAGTTTTATCAGTTTTAATTCTACTGTTGATTGTCTTTATAACTCTAAATTATATACTGCTATATTTTATCTGAGTTCAGATACTATCTCCTGACTCCTTTCAAGACATATTACTGAAGAACTAATGAACAGGTGACATGTAGAAAATCAGTCTTCCATTGTTTTCTTCTGTGAAGAATCTGTGGGTTTGTATTATATATTAAGCATTTACATTTGGTTTGTTACACAGCTAAAATATGAACAATTGAGTACAGTACTGAAATATTCAATGTGCTGGCGTTTGTAGTTTTGATAAATCCCATTGCTGGCAATGGAGTCGTGCCAGAAAAACTTGATTTCTACTGCAAAAGGATTAGAGACTTCCCTGGTGGCTCAGATGGTAAAGCATCTGCCTACAGTGTGAGAGACCCGGGTTCAAACCCTGGGTCAGGAAGATCCTCTGGAGAAGGAAATGGCAACCCACTCCAGTACTCTTGCCTGGAAAAATCCCATGGATGGAAGAGCCTGGTAGGCTACAGTCCCTGGGGTCACAAAGAGTTGGACACGACTGAGTGACTTCACCTTCACCTGACTCCTTATGATGTGAAAGGAGGAAATTCCCAGTCCTTCACCTCACTTTTCTTCTCTTACCCACTTTTTCTGCCTTCTCACTACTCTCCTCTGTACCTTAATTTTACATTCTCAAGGTTTATAATATTGTAAACCTTCTAACTTTCAGGCTTTCCTGTTTATTATAGGTTGATTTTGAATTCTGAAAAACCAATAAAAAGCATTTATAACCTTGAAATTATGTAAATATTCTTCACTGCAAAGCAGGTATGTGATTGGACCTATAGAGAAGGAATTCTTCGGGGCACTAATTCTGTTTTGCTCTAAGAGGATGTTCAAGCATCATCAAATGCTACTTTTCCATAATCCTTTTTTGCTCAAACTTATGTTACTTTAGTTGCACCATGATTTTTATGCAGATGTTTAATTTATACAAAGCTTTTATTCTTAATTCTGTTTTATTCTTGCTAAGCGAAATGAATATCATCACTAAAATTCTCCATTTTCTTGATTACACTAACTTGTTGAATGAGATTTACTTTCTTGGAGATGTTTTCCTGGACTCCTGGCCATGTTCTAACCATGTCTCTAGATCTCTTGCAAAGCTGTCATTGTGGGATTCCATTGCCCTCCCCTGGTCTAGCAAAACCACCATCATTTTATTCTTAAACGAATTCTACATTTTCTTGAAACCTATAATTTTATGTTTGAGGATAAATTTTACCTTTGGAGTCAAACTTTTTCAGTTAGGATGTGTGGGAGGTAAATGGGATCCTTGCATATCTGAAAATGCCTTATTTTGCCCACGTGCTGACTGACCTGGTATACATATGCAGATTCAAAGCCATGTTTTCCCCAAAACTTTAAAGGTTTTGTTCCATTGTCTTCTGAAATTCAGAATGTCTGCCAAGTCTGATGGCAGCTTGAGTCCTTATCTTTTCTTGGTAACCTGATTTGGACTCTGATAACTCTAAGGATCTTCTTTATATCTTCAGAGGTTTGAAATTCCACCGAGATATGTCTTGTTAGTTATCTTCTTCATCCTTTTCAGAACCTGGTTTGCCCATGCAATATGAAGACCTTGTGTCTTTCTTTGGGTCTGGGGAATTTTTTTGTATTATTTTTTCCACTCTTGTCTGTATTATCTTTCTGAGATTTCTGTTAAATGAATACTGGCCATCCTTCATCTCTCTTAATTCTTCTTTCATATTTTCAGTCTATTTTATGCCGGGAGCCAGCGTGAAGAATCCCACCCGTGACAAGGTCATGCGGCAGAGGCCTGATGGGCAAGGCGAGTCAAGCCTCAGGGTTTCCCCTGGTATTTCCTGAGCATGTACCCCCCAAAAAATAAGAGAATCTGCCTGCCTGATTGTATTGTACTTTTCCATTCTTCTGACACTCTCTGGAAAAAGTTAATTCAGGGCTTCAGGTCTCCTGCAAAAGAATGTCTCGGCTTAAAACCCCCTCTGATAGATCTCTAACTTGCCTAACAGGTTCCCCGGACCTCTTACAGCTTGTGAATTGCTTACAGCCCCCATCCATGAGAAGCACAAAGCCTAAAAGCATCTTAAAGATACAGAGCCTTTTCTAGGAGTTAAAAATTATATTGGTAGAGGGTTTTCACTGTTGACTTAATGTTTGCTGCCTGGCCTCCATATTCTTTATCTTTTAGGCACCTGGGAGGATGTTAATCAATGTAAACATGATATGGAAAAAGATATATAGTAGTTTTGATGTTAGCAACACTAGACTTTTGAGTTAATTACTTTTCTTTTGTTATAAATCACTGTACTCCTTTTACTTGTTACAAATTGCTGTATCTTTGCTATGTAAGAATGTAACTTTATTTAGTGCTTTCTGAGACTGGCACCAGACTTTGGGAAGATCAACACAAATAAGTCTTCTGGTTAACAAACCCTTATCAGAAAAAAGGCTGTAAAATGTTAATTGGCCCTTTTGGCTGGAAGATGATGTAAATTACCTAAGACCTGTGTATACAACTAGGTATGCAGAGAGAAAAGCCTGGTTTTGATAAGAGTCTGGGCTGCTAACGCTGCATAATTTTGTATTGCTCATTGATCTCTATGTACAATCAAAAAGGTATAAAAGCCCTTTCTAGACAATAGAGACTGGGCCAGTCATTGGAAGGATTGGTTTCCCCTGTGTCTTCTCTTTTCTCTAATTTCTGGCTGAATTCCCATCTGGGGCGTGGAGGCTCGCCATGTCTACTTCTTGTCCCGGCTTCTAAGATCCATGAGAGAGGGAGCCCAAGGCGGGGCACTCTCCGATATTCAAACGGACGCTGGTGGCCTAATGTAGATGGTGCAACTTCCTTGTCTGGAACTTTATTGGCTTGCCATGTAAACCAAGTTATTTAGCCTCTTTTCTCCACTTAATTTTCCTATTACACTATTTCTTCCTAATCTACTCTTATATTTCTAATTAAATAAATAAATAAGTTTTCCTCGCCTACGCCGTCCACGCTTCAAATTACCCTGGATCCACCGGTGCTGGACCCCGGCACTTGTATATTTTATTCTATGTTCTTGGAAATCTTCTGAAAGTTTTCTCCTCGCCTGCCTATTGAATTTCTTTTCATTGTCACAGTCATTTTTAATTTCCCCAAACTCTCTTTTTTTTCCAATTGCTCCTTTAGCCTTTCCCCATTTTTATTTTATGGATACAGTGTGCTCTCAAATACCTCAGAGGATATGAATTGGATTTGAATTTTTATTTAGATCCTCGTCTGTTGTATGAATTATTTATATTCTCTAGAATCATGTGGTTATATTTTCATCTTGGTGCTGTTTTGTGCTGTGCATTTTCCTCAAATGTCTAGTGATTCTTAGTTGTTTCTTCACAGGTATTAATAAATTAATAGGGGATTAATAAGGAAATTTCTACTTGGGAATTAATTTTTCCCTGTTTTTTCTTGCTGGTGTCATTTTCTTCTCTAGTTTCATATTCTGCATTGCCTCTGTGCAAGAGATCTCTACAATATAGTCTTCAATACATTAGTAATATACTGATCGAACATAACGTTTACTTTCAAGTCCGTATCATATACCAAATGAAATGGCATAACAACCTTTCAAAACCCCTAGAAAGAGTATGGAATTTTATATCAACATGGAAAAAATTTCAGATCTAAGTTTAAAAATTAATGATGTCAGGAATGGCTGAATTACTAAAATTGAAAATTAGGGCCGTCTGCGTGAATGAGGTTTATTAGACTGACGATGTGTGGGTTCTCATTTTCATAGCAAATGGCACTCTCACTTTCAGTCTTGTTCTGTTCCTAGGGGATCATGGTTTAGACGCCCAGGAACTTGGTGTCCGATTCGCTGTTTGGCGCGTTCGCACCTGCCCTGTGGGAAGCCTGCGCTCCTGGCGGGTTGGCTCTGTGCTCCCCCCTCTCCCTCCCACTCTCTGGCATTTCCTGGCGCTGCCTCGGGGGGCTGAGTGGGCTGGCCGGGGCTGGCTCTCGCCTCCCGGGCGGTCCTGCTGCACAGGACAGCTGCCTGGGAAGCCCAGTGCCAGCTCCCAGGACTCAGCACCTCACCGCTCAGGAGCACGTGCCTCTGGGCGCAAGAGACCTTGCATGCGGCCAGATTCCAGTCCTTTCCAGTTCAGACTTTTTAGCACTGCAGTCATTGTTCACGTCCCTGACTCAGGCCAGTGATAGAAATACCATTTAAATTTTGTTGAAAAGCCACCTCAGAGTGACCTCACCTGGCCTTGTGATCAGTGGGGGCAGGGAAGAACCTAGGCTGTGTAGACTGAAAAGAAACGGTCTCGTCTGCAAATCCCTCCTCTTCAGTCTCCCTCCAGAGTGGCCTGGGTCACGGGTGTGAGAGATTCAGATTACTGCAGATTCTTGCTTCTCATTGAACCCAAACTGGATGGGAAGGCCTCAGCCCGGCTCTAGGGCTTAGTGACAGTGGAGGCAAAGATCTGTTCACGATCCGCTGTGCACTGAATTGTGTTCTCCTCATATTCATACTGTAACACCCTACCCTCACCCTCTACAGGACCTCAGAATGTAAGTGAATTTGGAGATAGGGCCTTTGAAAATATCATTAGGGACTTCCCTTGTGTCTAGTGGTTAGGAATCCTCCTGTCAATGTAAGGGACACAGGTTCAATTCCTGGTCCTGGAAGGTCTCACATGCAGTGGGGCAGCTAAGCCTGTATGCCACTACTGAAGCCTGTGCTCTAGAGTCTGGGAGCTGAAGTAAGAGAAGCCACCACAATGAGAATCCCATGTTCTACAGCTAGGGAGTCATCCCTGCTCACTCGCTGCAACTAGAGAGAACCCTCAGGTCAGTTCAGTGGCTAAGTCGTGTGCAACTCTTTGCAACCCCATGGACTGCAGCACACCAGGCTTCCCTGTCCTTCAGTATCTCCTGGAGCTTGCTCAAACTCATGTCCATTGAGTTGGTGATGCCATCCAACCATCTCATCCTCTGTCATCCCCTTCTCCTGCCTTCAATCTTTCCCAGCATTAGGGTCTTTTCCGATGATTCGGTTCAATGAGAGAGCCTTCACAAAGAAACAAAGACCAGTGCAGCAAAAAAAAAAAAAAAAGATGTCATTAAATTAAAATGAGGTTGTTAAGGTGGGCTCTCATCTAACATGACTGGTGTCCTTATAAGAAGAGGACATTGGGACACAGAGAAAGAGAGAAAGACACACACAAGACATACGCACACACAGCTAACCCTGTGGGGGCACAGCGAGAAGGTGGCTGACTGCAGGCCAAGGAGAGAGGCCTCAAAAGCCAAACCTGCCAACACCTTGAGCTTGAACTTCCAGCCTCCAGAACCATGGGAAAATAAATTTCTGTCGAAGTCACCCTAGTCTGGTATTTTCTTGTGGCAGCTCTCAGAAACTAACACAGAATGTTTAGTCAATAAATCCTAGTCCTTTCCTTGCTGCCCTCAGGGCCAGAGGAAGCAGGCATTCACTGGGGCCTGGGTAAGTGGTCCTGATCACTCGATTCTGAACCTGTGTATTTGACTTTATGACATGACTGCTAAGAACGATGTTGACTAGTCTTGCTGAATTCTGTGGAGAAGGCAATGGCACCCCACTCCAGTACTCTTGCCTGGAAAACCCCATGGGTGGAGGAGCCTGGTAGGCTCTAGTCCATGGGGTTGCTAAGAGTTGGGCACGACTGAGCGACTTCACTTTCACTTTTCATTTTCATGCATTGGAGAAGTAAATGGCAACCCACTCCAGTGCTCTCGCCTGGAGAATCCCAGGGATAGAGGAGCCTAGTGGGCTGCCATCTATGGGGTCGCACAGAGTCAGACACGACTGAAGCAACTTAGCAGCAGCAGCAGCAGCAGCAGCTGAATTCTGAACTCTTTGGATATCAAACTTGGACTGAGAGCTGGTGAAAGAAATCAGAGAGACTGTAATTAGCAGAGTTTCACAGGTGTGCAAGAGTAACACTGTGTAGGATGTTAGCTGAGATGTGCTGATAAGGGCTCAGTTGACACAAGCTGCAGCAATACAAATCTGGACGTGCTGGTTTGCCAAAGAGGCTGACACCCCAGTAAGACCTTGACTTCAGATATTAAAATTGGAAGTTCCTTGGTTCGACTGTACAGAGCCTCATGTATGGAAACCTTTCTTTAAATTTTATTTATTTCCCCCTTTCTCTTCAATGCCATTATATTATTATTGGCATTTCTAGCAGTAGAATTCTTTAATCTGAAAAACTAGAATCTGACGGACCTCATTCTGACCTAAGTTTCAGGTTGTGGTCTTTACATCATTCATTCACCCTCTCTGTGTCTCAGTTTTCTTTACCTAAAAAGAGAGATAATTACAGCTTCCCATGTCACTCTATTATGATGTTCTAGGCATCAATTTTAAGAAAGAGAGTAAATTTCAGAAAGACCTTTTCCCCTCATTCAACTTGGACAAGAGAAAGTGATGTAGCCTCTTTGAACCTCAGTTTCCTCATCTATAAAATGGGCACAGTGATGCTTGAAAGAGTATTGTGAGTATTCACTGAGAACATTCAGAAACCACCTTGCGTTAATCCTTGCATATTTTAAGAGCTCAATAAGTGTTAGCCACTGATGATGACTTATTACTAACAGGTGATTTCACTGCTCTGATGCGCTCCTGACATATTATTATTCTGGCTCATGAAAGGAGCATCTACCTTAAAACTTAGGTTGGTTGAAACCGTCTAACATGGGAGGTATAGGATTTAAGAGAAGGTATGGGCTTCCCTGGTGGCTCATTCATGAAAGAACCTGCCTGCAATGTGGGAGACCTGGGTTTGATCCCTGGGTTGAGAAGATCTCCTGGAAAGGGAATAGCTACCCATTCCGGCATTCTTGCCTGGAGAATTCCATGGACAGAGGAGCCTGGCGGGCTATAGTCAGTGGGGTCGCAAAGAGTTGGACATAACTGAGCAACTAACACTTTCACTTTTCACGTGGAGATATAACACAGAATGAGGTCTTATTCCTTTAACTTACAAGTGCTAAAACCTCAGTATGTGCCATAGCCTTTCTCTAACTTTAACATGCACATAAATTCCCTAGAGATCTCGTTAGAAGGCAGATTCTAATCCAGTAAGTGGGAGTGGAGTTGTATGTTGAGATAGATTCTGCATTTCTAACCAGTTCCCAGGTGATGGCGAGGCTGCTCCTCCAGGTCAGGTTTGAGCCAAAAAGCAGTGGAATCACCCCAATCTGTCAATTCCAATTCCAATTTTTTTATCAACCAATTATTATTTTCTATTGCTTTACATTAAACTTCAGAACAATTTCATTTTTAATCTTAAATTGACAGGGCTCAGAAGGGCCTCTGTACCAAGACCTGTTTCAGGGAATGCTTTGTCTAGTGATTTAATTCACCATTTGATATAAAATGAATACAGGGCAAGTTGACCTGCTGGAGCTTATCTATCAGAGGGAATACATGTGGCTATGACATCTTGATAAAGCTGACACAATTCCTCTATGAGGTTGCTTCGCATTGCTAACGTTATTACTTTCGGTGTGGGAAGAAACGCTCAAGGAGTGTGCATGGCATCTGTATTTTGTATAATTTATCAGATGGCCACATTTTAAGAACTGTGTGATGCTTGTCTGAAAAGGGAAAAAATAGGATGATTTTCTGTAGCCACAATTGTGAGGTACAGTGACTTGTATTAATACTATTAAATTACTGATTTTTCTTTCCTGAAAACACATTTGACCATCACTTCTGGGGAAGCTGTAACGGTGGTCAAATCTCACATCTTTTCAAGATGGAAGAAGAAACTGAGTTACCCTAACTTTACCAAGTGGTCATTATAGGGTTTATTTTATGCTTTGTGTAAAGGAAATAATCCCTTTTCACTCATTGTGACTTTTGTCCTTTGGGAAGCGGGGATGACTCTGAAGTTCTGATGACTTCAGTGTGCTTCCCTAATTTAAAGCCATGTTGGAGGGGCTCCATCCCCAATTCCTTGGTCAAGTTGAATTAACCCCAAGCTGGAGCACTGGAAACTGTTCTTTGCAAATATTACTGTTACCATTTAGAAATATGTATACTACCTACGTTTTCTTTTGAGAAGAACTACCTATAAAAAGAAAAATTGCCTTGACAAAAACAGTTCTGGTTTGACTAATCATTTTGTTTCTTTAAGTGATGACTGTATGCAAGGTGGACCCTTGATGAGCTAACATTGCACTGTGGATACATATCTATGTTTACGCGCTGTTTCCATGGGATCTCCAGGCAAGAGTACTGGAGTGGGGTGCCATTGCCTTCTCCGTTAGAACAGAAGGTGCTCTATATAGAAATGTTGCTTTGAAGCAATATTTGCAAAACATGCAAACTTCTGTATCTGTATTTGGAAAAATAAAACAGGTTTTTGTTGCTTAAAAAAAAGAGGCAGAGCTCCTCTTTCTCATCCCTGGCCTTGCTAACACTTAATTAAAAAAAAAAAAAAAGAGTAACAACAATGACAATGACTAATGTATATAGAGAGGTTACTATATACACCAGGAACTGTTTACTGAAATTCTTATGACACCTCATAGGGTAGGTGCTTTAATTATCTCCATTTTATAGGTGAGAAAGCTGGGGTACATACAGGTAAGATAATATGTTTCAATACTTACCTAGTGCCTGGCAACTAGGATTATTTTAGGAGTCTATTTAAATACTGGAGAAGGGAATGGCAACCCACTCCAGTATCCTTGCCTGGAGAACTCCATGGACTGAGAAGGCCATGGCAGGCTATAGTCCATGGGCTCAAAACAGAGTCAGACACGAATGAGTGACGAAAGATGTAATGTAATGTTATTTGAAGGATTCCTTTGTAAATCAGAGGCTCTAGAGATAGCTGGAATAGTTTAGTTTAATTCATCAGGTTTTGTTGCTCACACTGTGGTTTCATCACATTTTACAAAAAGTGGAGCCCACCTTCCTGGAGCTGGTGATGGCGATCTTTATCCAGGATGCACTCCCAGGCTGACTGCGGAGGCTGTTATCCTGATGAGTACTAGAGCAGCCCTGGGGCTGGACCCCACGCAGTGAGCTCAGCTGTGGCTGGCTAAGTAATAAGATTTTAAGAATGAAGATCACAGCAAGCTGGATGGATCCTGCTTCCATCCTAATTTGAGGGTAAATTCAAATTTTATCAAGCAAATATTGTTTTCTATGGATTTTACTCAACTTCAGAAAGGTTTTATTTTTCACCTTAAATTAACAGGGCTCGGGCTGCTTTCCTGTCCCTGGCCTCTCAATTTAGTATTTTAAAAATGTTGAGAACAAGAGTAAGATGACTACTTCATCTGTGAGCCTGCCCCCAGAACTGTGGGCAGTTCCCGGAAGAGTGTAACAGACAGATCTGGGCACGTTCCTGAATGAGGACAGTGTCCGTTAGGAGCTGTGTCCTCTGCAATCTGGGGACAGTGCTTACCTTGGAGAACGTGACTCAGAGCCCGTGGTTGTCCGTAACCCTGGCTGGGCCAGTCATTTATTCTGCAACCTGGGATCAGTCATAGATTTTCATGGTCTTTATTTACCTCCTTCCTAACAGGAAAGAAATGGACATAATGGGAATTTTTCAAAGCATATGTTTTTAGCTATGAAATCCTTTTTCAAACAAAAGTTCTTCTGGAAGCCCAGGAAATAAATTAGATGAGCTGAAATTTCTCTGGTGGAAGTTGGGGCAGAGCCAGAGTCAGCCCTATTTTTTCTAATCCCTCACCAGTCCCCAAGAAGCCTCAATTTTCTGTGTATGAACTTGAAAACTACTGGACTAATGATGATCTGAAGGCTCCCTCTAGCTTCTGTACAGTCTGTCCTGTGTTCTCAGAGGAACCGGGCTTGGAGTATCAGAAGGCTACCATCGGGGAGAGGCATTTGACGGCTAAAGGCAATTTTGTCTTTGACCCCAATGGTTGATTATTGTGTTATTGTGCAGTCTCCTAGTTGTGTCCAGCTCTTTGTGACCCCATGGACTACAGCATGCCAGGCCTCTGTCCCTCACCATCTGCCAAAGTTTGCCCAAGTTCATGTCCATCAGCCATCTCATTCTTAAAGTGAAAGTGGCTGGTTATTAGGGAAACCTAAAAAGGTTTAAGTAGGCATCCTCAGTGTTATTTTGAAAGATTTAAATGCATGTTGTTTTGTTTTGTTTTTTGCTCTGTCACTAAACATACCTTAAACTAGACTTATCCTCTTTCATTTGGAACAGAGGAGAAAGATTTTTGTTTTCCTTTGGTTTTGATTTTTGACTAGGTTTATAGAGGTGTGATGTATGTAGTTACAGACTAGTCCAACACCCTTTGCCAAAGTGAACAAATGATTTTAGAAGAGGTGAAAATTGAAAGTGGACAGAAACCATTAAGATTTTTGAAAGTCAATGGGAGGGCTTCCCTGGTGGCCCAATGGTTAAGACTTTGCCTTTCAGTACTGGGAGTGTGGATTCAGTCCCTGGCCAGGGAGCTATGATCCCACATGACTCTTGGCCAAAACACTAAAACATAAAACAGAAGCATAAAACAGTAAAAATTCAATAAAGACTTTAAAAATAGTCTCCATCAAAAAAAATCTTTTAAAAAAGTCAATAGAAAAGTCTTCGGAATTATGGGCTTCCATGAGACCATAGAAGGCAATGGCACTCCACTCCGGTACTCTTGCCTGGAAAGTCCCACGGATGGAGGAGCCTGGTGGGCTGTGGTCCATGGGGTCGCGAAGAGTCGGACACGACTGAGCGACTTCCTTTCACTTTTCACTTTCATGCACTGGAGAAGGAAATGGCAACCCACTCGAGTGTTCTTGCCTGGAGAATCCCAGGGACGGGGGAATCTGGTGGGCCTCCGTTTACGGGGTCGCACAGAGTCGGACACAACTGACGCGACTTAGCAGCAGCAGCAGCAGCAGCATGAGACCATAAATAAATGATCACTTTCCTTAAAGATTAGATATGAATGTTTTACTGTCAGTGAACGGTTAACTAGACAGGGTAGTACAGAATGTTAAGTTGAATTTACAGTTTCCCAAATTATCCTGGAGATTTGAATCAGAGACGGTGGTTTGAAGTAGTCTCATTCTCTTTAAAATGTGGCATATTCTCTTCTCACTAACTTTGAATAAAGCTTCCAAAGAGAATACAGCTTTCAAACTGGTTGCTAGTGGTACACCCTGAAAGATGCAGGTGATACAGAATGATGTGGTAACATCTCCAGGGCAAGTATTCTAGGTGTTTATCCATTTTCCTACCCTCTAACAACAAAAATCCCGTATAAAGTGTAGCCTGCTGTGTATAGCACAGTCAATAAATAGCCTTCTTTCTCTAGGGGTGAAGCTACAAGTGGAATGCTTTGCCATCACAATGGTCATATGTCACTTGTGAGACAAATGATAACTAATGTGAAAATTATAAAAATCCAGACTATGGTCAATCATGATTTAACTTAATGTTCAGTGCTCCTATAATGAGACAAAAGTAGAATCTTCTCATTCTGCAGTTTTGTTTTTTTTTTTTCATTTTAGACTGTATCATTGCAACTTTTTCAAAGGCACAGAAAGACTGGAATCCCCCAGTTCCTGCAGTTTATTTGTATCAAATGAGACAGGAAAGAGAAATGCCTAGTATTTTGGCAGAGAGTAAGGAATATTTTTTAATCCCCTCTAGGCTAGAGGGGTTGGAGAAGGAAATGGCAACCCACTCCAGTGTTCTTGCCTGGAGAATCCCAGGGACGGGGGAGCCTGGTGGGCTGCTGTCTATGGGGTGGCACAGAGTCAGACACGACTGAAGTGACTTAGCAGCAGCTGCAGCAGCAGCAGCAGCAGGCTAGCCCCATAGGCTGGGTGAGACTGAGAGTGAGGGCAGATGAAATAGACAAGAAAGGAGGGAAATAGCAAATCCATGCCTGTGCGCTTCTTGGCTGTGGAAAAGGTGATGTAGAAGGGGTCTGCTGACAACCACTAAGCACATTCTGCTTTGAATTAGTTCCTCTTTGTTTGAAAAGGTTCACACAAACAACAACATCGATACTGCTTGATTGCACACAGAGTGACGTGGAGAAGGCTCAAGGATATTGCCTCTTGATCACACCCCACTCTAACACAGTAATGAACAGGTGGACCTGAATTCAAGTCCCTGTTCCCCTGACCACAAGCTGCAACTTTGAGAAAAATTGCTTTCTCTCTAGGCATAGTCTTTGCATATGTTAAAGAAAGGCTGATAATACCCTTCTTCCAAGCACTTACCTACTAAGGCTGTTATGAGGAAACACAACACTTAAGAATGCTTATCTTAGTCCCTGGTACAGAATAACTGCTTGAAAAACATTAGTCCAGTATTAGTCCAGTTTTGGGGCACTAGTGGCAAATATTAAGGGTCAAAATCCAGCAGTGATGAGGATAACCTTAAATTCAGGTGATAGATTCCCATGTACCAGCTACCCCATTTCCATCCAGCTTATTGTTTGATGTGGGGAGTCCAGTTTATTGAAATTTCATTTAAAGTCCTTTTTGGCAAGTATTGGCCAAAAAAAAAAAAAAAAAAAAAAGGAAAAGAAAGAAAAAATGAAGGAAGAAGGAAGAAAGAAAAGAAAAGAAAAAGAGTTGATAGAAATTTTGGGTGGCCCTGTTATCTCTTAACTCTTCTGATGTAGATAGAGCAGGTATTATTTGCCCATTGAACAAATTTAGAAGTTAGTTTGGTGATTGGTCTAGGATCATTGATGAGTTACAATAGGGCCAGAACAAGAAAGGAATTGGGTCTATCACAGACTTAAATGAACTTACGTTTGCTTGACGGAAGGATGGGGCAAAGGGACAGTTAAGGAGTTTGGGATAGACATGTAAAAATGGATAACCAGCAAGGATTTACTTATAACACATGAAACTCTGCTCAATGCTGTGTGGCAGCCTGGAGGAGAGGGGAGGTTGGGGGCAAATGGATTCATGTATATGTATGGCTGCATGCCTGCACTGTTCACCTGCAACTGTTACAATGTTGTTAATTGGCTATAACCTAATACAAAGTAAAAAGAAGTGAGGTCTAAAGTAAGTGTCAGATGGCAACTCCAGTATGAGCATGGAACACTGTTGCACACAGTGGGGATGAGGTTGGGGGAGCAGTTTGCCATGATGGTGGTTCCTTCACTGCAGCCTTTGCAGAGACAGGTACCAGCTACTGACTAGGTCTCTGTGTGAAGGAGATGAATAGTGGAGAATCTCATGAAAACATCATGTGATTCAGAAAAATGATTCTTCTGAAATCAGTCTCCCATATAGTCTTCATTATTTAGACTTTTTGCAAAAAGCAGTAGCAGACTTCGATGTATTCTTACTTTTTATACTGCTAAATTTATGTGTTGGATTATCCCTACCATTGTCTCAGGCATGGAGATGGCCTTGACACCTTCTCTGATGTAATGATTTGCCTGAACTGTTTAACATTCTTGAGGGAGTTTTAGCATCCTGGCCATGGTCTCTGACTCAGACTGCTTGTGTCCAGGTCCCAGCTGCATTGCTGATTAGTGGAATGACCTTGGGCAATTTCTTTAACTTCTCTCTGTTGCAGCTGCCTCATCTTTCTGATGGAGATGGTAATTGCATCTGCCCCAGAGGGTTATTAGAAATCAATGAGAGATTCTGTGTCCAATACATGCAGAGAGTGAGCCCCATGTAAATGTGAGCTGTGAATTATAATAAGGCTGTTCTATTTGCAGTTTATGAAGCTGAGATACATCACATCCATATGTTATAAGCATTGTTATTATCTTAGTAAAGTCTATAAAACTTCATTTCCAGTCACAAAAATAATGACATGGGATCCACTTGGAAATCATCGGCAGAAACTGGCTTGAGTAGCACAGAGATCATCGTATGCCATCAAGACCATACAAATCCGGATGAAGCCACCATCAGATTGCTTTCTGTTTAAGTGGTGGAGAACTGCAAGTTCTTTGAGTTCTTTTCTATCATCGGCAGAAACTGGCTTGAGTAGCACAGAGATCATCGTATGCCATCAAGACCATACAAATCCGGATGAAGCCACCATCAGATTGCTTTCTGTTTAAGTGGTGGAGAACTGCAAGTTCTTTGAGTTCTTTTCTTTCTTTCTTTTTTTTTTTTTTTGCATTTGCCAAATGAAATTTGGTTCCACCTTCAAAGTCAAAGCTGTCCAAGAAAGGTCACAAAGTGAAGATCATACTTTCACTCTAGAACCCTTCTGCAGAACACCAAAACCTTAGAGTCAGGCTGTGCACAACTGAAAAAGAAAAATCGGTTAGAATACCTCAAAGCGGTTTCCCATGTACACTTCCCCAAACAAGAGGTTCTAACTCAGACCACGTCCAAGTTCAGTTCAAACCATAAGTGGTAGCATGGACTTTCCAAACTCAGTAAATGAAGTGACCATGTCTTCCCCAGTAAGTGCAGCGTTCTCCATCGTCCTCGTAGACACGGCCTGGCCGGTGCTGCTTCAGCAAGAAACTTCGGCCACCTCCTTACACCCTGCCGGTCCCAGCTCTGTGGGAAGTTGGGTTACGGTGGGTTGCACCGTTGCCCCTGCCCCTCGAAATCCACCCCAGAAACTATGGCCTCGGAGGAACCTCCCTGACACCCTGAAGGTCTCCGTGTTGAGCTTCCTCTTCTCAGCCCGTGTCGTCCGCCTGGAACTGGTCTTGAGTTCAGAGGAGATGTTGTCAAAGAAGAACCTGGACTTGTCGGACTAGCACTGGGGCCCCAAGTGGGCCTCCTCAGCAGGGCCTCCTCACTCTGGTTCACCACGTCCAGGTCCTTCTCTTCCCCTTTCTCAGCTTTGTCATCTTGAAAATTCAGTTTCTTCTTAAATTCCTTGTCCAGCTCTTCTTGGCTGAACTGGGCATTTGCCCTCTCAAAATCAAAGTCGCCTTCAAACTTGATTGTGTTTTCCTCGATGTTAGTTGGACAGCTTTGCCCTCCGGAGCGGTTCCTTGTTCATCTGTTCCCTGAGTGCCTCCTCTGAGGTCTTCTGTTCTCTATCGCTCACCTGCCGTTGAGTTTGCACAGCTGCCTCTGAGCTATATCGGTGGTGCCTTGCTGCAGGTGGGCCTGGGCGCCTGTTGAGCTGCATGCCCACGGTGCCCTCCCCAGGTAACAGCTTCCTAGAGTTCAGGTTATCAAGAGATCCAGCCTGGACGACCCGCTCCACCATGGGGTTCTTGCCAACTGAGACAGACGGAAATTTGGCTCCCTAAACCCAAGGAGGCCGGCATACTGCTGGCTAAGCACGGAGCTGCCCACCAGCTGGCTGTAGGGTGGCATCCCTCGGAAAGGGCTGTAAGGCACCTGTGGCTGGAAGTAGGAGCCCAACCCAAGCCCAGGGAAGATCGAAGGACAGCAGGATCCTGAGGGAGGGTGTGCTGAGCTTTTGGAGGTTCACACACAGTAGTATCTTTGACATCACTTTCCCAGAAGATGATGTACTCATAAATCTCCTCTCTAGGTGGGTGGCAGGCCTATCTGCGGGACAGTCTTCAGTACCAAAGGACCTCACTTTGGCGAGTGCCATGGTGGCATCGTCCCAGTCGATGGTGTAGAGGATGCCCTCGTAGCGGATCTGTGCCTTGGAGATGACGCTGATCTTGCTGCCCAGGTTTGGGGTGCCCGAGGAGCCGCTCATGGTGGTGGTCGCCCGGCCGGGCCCGGCCCACTCACCTTTGCGTGGTGGCCTCGTCACCCTCTCCTCACAGCCTCAGTGCCACCTTACTGGCACCCGAGGGCCTGCCTGGGGACCAGGGGGCCTCTTTTAGTTCTTGACATTGTTCTTTCTCATGGAGTCACGTAGCTGAGCTTGGGCTGGGGCAATTATCTGGGCGTATAACCAAATAACATTGGAACACAAGTTCAAGGGAAATGACAAATCAGTCTTAACTTTTTTCCTTCCTGTGCTTTTCTCACTGGGGTCTAGAGGGGTCTTCTTCCTTATTGAATATGACCTTTTGAGAAATTTAGTTTCCATCTTTCCCAGTAGAATCATTCTTCTTAGGGAATTAAATTTGCTTCAAATTTCTGCCTCTTCTGCTCAGTTTAAAAGACAAGGCCAGGGCCCTGTGGGTGTTTTGTTATTGATATCTGCTATTTTTTCCTCTCAGCTCTGTCGTGAAATTGTATTATGGTCGGTGGCATCTCCTAGGCCTGGTCTTTTAACATCATTTGCCTTAAGGTGTGTTGTTTCCTAGGAACACGCAGTATCTATGTTCCAAGCTTAGCATCACTGAGGACCAGACTTGCAAACAGAACCAGGCACTGAGGCCTATGGTAGCCATCCAGATAACAGGACTAAACGCTGCTGGTCAGAATTCTCCTCCTTGTACATTCTGTGTGGCCTTGGCAAGTTCCTGGATTCCTCTGGCTCTAAGATTGCTCTCTGATCTCTACATTCCTTGCTAGCACTCTGCTTCATTAGTGCAGTTTCCAAACTCAGTTTTGGGGTCAGTTAATCTTTGTGTTGGGGTTGGGCATTCTCTCATCGAGTAAATTTAGAAAATGCATCTTACTTTATTTTTCTCTCAAAGAGTTACAAGGCATACATGCTTATCAAGGTCTCTGAGAAGCTCCCTGTTGAACAATGCTTAATGAAGCATTTCTCAAATATAGGTGAATATGTAATTTTTTTATTGATTAATTTTGGTTTCCTGGGAAGACTTCTGAAGAGCATCATTTGGGAAAGATTTCTGCTGCAGCTTCCTCAGGTGACTGAGTTATGTAAGGTAAAGAACACGCGGCAGTGTCTCTGATTTTAGAATGACAGTGTAAGTGTGCCATTGCCTTTTAATTGGAAGATAGTTGTGTAAACAGTTTTTAAGCAATAGGTGTCTGCATTCTGATAAACTGTAAGAGTATCTCTGGTTCAGCTAACAGAAGTCAAATTTGGAGCCCACAACCAGAAAGGAACTACTTTGTTGGTTAACTCTTCAAAAAGTCAATGTTTCCATGTCAAATCATGTCCCATCCCCTCTTGGGGCTGTCCTGCCTTATAAAAGGCAGGGAACCCAGGCAAGTAGCTACAATCCTGTTTTAGCCTCAGAAAAGTACTACAGCACTACACATGGCTTCTTTTCCTCCCTTTCATTTAAAATCAGTTAGGGATTATAATATGAGATTTCAAAGAAATAGGAAAAACTAGCTTTCATTGGAATTGAAATAAAAACTAATGAGAAAAAAAATGCAGCTATAAAAGACTTCCGTTCTATCCTTATGGTAACAATCCTGAGACACTAACACAAAAAGCATTAGGACTAAACTCTGAAATCAGTCATGAGCATGCTGGGCATTAGGCGTAATCAGAAGATTTCAATAAATGCAACTGGCCTTTTGGCAGCAGCTAACATATGACAGCTCTGCAAATGCCAAGCATTTTATCAACGAGTGGTCCAGTTGTGATCTTTGCCTGGCGCCTGGTGCTTTGGCCAAGTCAGGAGGATGTTATCAGGAGTACAGAGTTCCAGGCAGTGGCCTGGACTCAAGGAAGGGAGGGTGGGGTGACCCTAGAGTATGGCCCAAAGCCATTTCAAAACAAAAAAAACCCACCTAGACAGAGAAGAAAGTAAGCTGAGAATGTTCAGTTAATCAAGCTTTATATTTAAACAATGTGATCAAGTAGTCTTTCCTTTTCATTGGGGAGATTATATGCCTTATGTTAAATTACTATTTCAGAATGGGTGCTGGAGTTTGTGTCTCTTGCAGGAATTAAACGATCTGCTCTCACGTTTAAAACAATTCTGCTAGTTTCCTTCTACATCTTAGCCTATAAATGCATCTGATGCTGGGGATGTTTGTCCTAAGTATCTTTCCCCATTTAAACTGTCTTCATAACATTTCTAATTTGCAAAAGCCTTGGTGTTCAAAAATAACTGGGAGAAAAATTGGACTGTGGGTGGTGGGTAATCCAGCTTTGCATCAGGGCATTACTGACTCCTAAAGGAAAAAAAATGCCACTTTCCTGAACCTTACCGGATGGGGCCATTGTTTTCAGATAACCTTTACCTAATACACAAGGACTCAAAGTCCATGACTGGCCTCGGACCAGCATTTTGTCTGGGAACAACATTCAAAGCCATGATGAACAACCAGACTGATAGTAAAAGGAGCCTCCCCAAGTTGGAGTATTTTTGTTAAATCCTAGTACAAAAAAAAAAAAAAAAAGTACTAAAAGCCCATCTGGTGAGATGATAATTCATTAAGTGAAAAGAGGCAGAAGGCTTGGGAAAATCGATCCTTTTCTTTCTTTGTCTCCTGTGTTTGAGTTATTGTGCAATCACAGTGATATAAATCTGGATTCAGAGTGGCGGAAAGCCCGTGGAACGTTCCGGGCATGTTTTAATAGTGTCTTTTCAGCAAGGATGGTGTTCTGCATCTGTGATGTCAGTGAACTGATGTGCTGTTTGGAGTGGTCTTTAGAATTATTAGCACAGGAGACAGAGTGGGGAGGGTCAGGAGATGAGGACTCTGTGCTAGAGGAAGGAGCTAGACTCCAGGAAACTCCTCATTCTTCCTGAGCTGCTGTGACACACCCTCTGGGTGGCACACCCTCCCTGAGTCCAGCTCAGCCCACAGACTCGTGGAAGGAGAACCAGGGCCCAGGCCTCCTCTTTGAGGAGTGGATGCAGAGCTTCCATGTGTCAGCCACCTCAGGAAGAAAAGCTGAAGCCTTAGAGCTTTGTGCACGTGACCTGGGAACCCATTGAGCTCATGGACCCTCATCACATCCTCGAAGACCACCGAGGTTTGGCTGTCTTTTTCATAAACTTGGCATGTGTGCTGTCTGGGGTAGGCTGTGCATTTAAAGATGAGGAGAGCTGCAGGGACTTTTCCATTGGTTAAAATAGTTGTGTATTAACCCTTGAGGTTAATACAAACACATGCTTGTGTAATATGTATATGCTATATACTAACATACTTATGTGCTGTGCTAAGTTGCTTCAGTCGTGTCCAACTCTTTGCAGCCCTATGGACTATAGCCCTCCCAGGCTCCTCTGTCCATGAGATTCTCCAGATAAGATTACTGGAGTGGGCTGCTATTTCTTTGATCTTCCTGACCCAGGGATTGAACCTGAGTCTTTTCTCTCCTGCTTTGGCAGGCAGGCTCCTTACCACTGCAGGTGGGTTCTTTACCACTATTTAAGCATATTTTTAAATATTATTATTCTTTACTACTCTTTAAACATTTATAAATATCATTGGAATAGGATTTTTTTAATGGATATGACTATTATGTAGCAGGAGTCCAGCTCCATTAAGTTAAATTTGGGTAGGTTGGTCTGTTGGAGGACACTGGGTGTCCTCAGTGACTGTGAGTGAGAATCTGTGACATGTATTTCTGCTTATGTATTCTTTTCCTCATATCCCCCATCTCCATGCTAGTATATCTGTGTTAACATAGCTTTGAGGTGCATTCTCCCATCTCCTTATGGTATGTTGTTTTTGTCTGCGTAGATTGGGTACATTGGACACTTTGTTTGAGCTAGGTGTTGGCTTAAAACTATTCACAACCTAAAAGCTGAGGGTTATGTTTTATTCAGTGGAAATTTTTAAGACTTCAATACCAGGAGGCAGCATCTCAAGTAACTCTGAGAGAACTTCTCTGAGGAGGCAAGAGGAGGAACCAAGTTACATAGAAGTTTTACAACAAAAAGCAGGTAGTCTGAACGTGAAAAATTATTGCTAATTAAAGAAAACTAGATATCCCAGCTTAAGGAATTTAGCACGGTTATTTGCATGGGAAGGCACAAGAGTCTGGGCTCGCTGAAATCGTTCCCTTCATATGCACCTCAGCTATCTGGGACCAGTATCCTGTGTTTTTCACATCCTGAGCTCCCTTGGGGCTCACCATAGGGAGTGGCTGCATTCTGCTGGCTGCTAGATGGCAGGTATGCTCCTTCCTGAGTGCCCTTAGGGCTCACCAACTCACATTGGAGGGCTATGATCACTGGTGACTGTGACATCCTTATTTACTGATGTGGCAGGAAATATTCCATTTTCACAGGGATGCTGTCCCTAGGATGCTTTCCCTACAGTTGTGCTTTATGAGACAGTTGGTACCCTGGGGAGAATGGCTTCAGGAGGGACCCAGCTCCCCTGCTCAGCATCCCCAGGGACCCACAGCCAACGCCACAGCTTCAGAGGCATCCCAAGGCGATCTTTCTGGTTGCTGTATTGAAACCAGCAGACCATATCAATTCATGCTGATTCTTTGGATACTAGACCTTAGAGCAAGTGACTGTAACTTCTTTTGATTTCTGGAGAGTAGACTATCAGGTAATCAATTCCATGGAAGGCAGAAATGCTTTGTACCTCCCACCTTTACTTTTGAAGACTCTGCTCATCTCTGTTCACTGGGACCTCCGGTGAGCTCGAGTTTGCCTTCCTGTAGGACTAGGGGAGCCAAGGCATGCGCCACTTCACATGTGCACACTCGCGGAGAGGTACAAAGGAACTGAATGCTGGCGTGCTCTGTAACTGATGAATAATTCATGAGGGCTTTCTGTGCCATAAAATTTCCTCCTGTAAATGAACATTATTTTGAAAGACAGTGCTGACTGAAAAATCTGGAAATGTGGCATCATGTTCTTTAATGATCTGCCTTCAACATTTACTGGGAAGGCAGAAGTTGACAAACATCAGAATAATTAAACTGAAAGCTGACAAAGGCCCTGGGTGGGCAGGAAGCCAACAACTTAGTCACAGCTTCTTCTCCCCCAGTGCATTCTAAAGTGCAACATCACCTGATGTTTACAAAAGGCCTCCGGATTCTTTGGCACTCTCTGGGCCTTCTTTGAAGATAGAATCTGAATGTTAACGATAACACTGTACATATTAATTAGTATTAACAGAGTACTGATATTTAGAGTTGGAAACTATGATTCGATGGCTTTTCTTAACTGAAATGAGTCTTAGAGATAAAACTAGACTGTCTCAAGATGTCTATATTTCTCTATTTGAATAAATTTGAAACCCTCTGTTTTCCTTGCACTGTACAAAGGGTAGGTTTTAATTTTGATTTCCAGGAAAGATAAAGAAGGTTTTGGAAAATCTTACATGACAGAGAGATTATAAACAGAGTAAGTTTATAGCAGAGTAAGTCCTGTCAGATTATATTTTTAGTGATCACCAGAAAGAAAAAGAAATTTTTCTTTTAAAAGAATTTCATTTTTTCCATTTTTCCTGCTCCCCTCCTTTCCATGGTATATTTTTAATGCATTTGGAATCTTTCCACTTGCTACTGGCTGGAATCTATGGAGAGTGTATCCCCAGAACCCTCAACAGTTGACTTGAATCTCAGTCATAATTAAATTGGAAGTTGACAAATTATTCTGAGGCTTAAAAAGAGGCACACATTATGTTCCTAACAAGGAGTTTCTCTACTCTGCTTTGTTTTAAAAGTACTCTCCATAGAGAATATTGACAAGAATTTTAGTGATTCTTTTTAAAAATAAAAGGGTGTTTTGAAAGGATATCTAATAAACATGTTTGACTATGCTTAAATTTGGTATCCTACCTGGTAGCTGGGTTCTGATGCTTTAAAACAATCAGGTTTTCAACTCCTCATCCATCCCTCTGTAATGAGTGCATCACCGTGGTCTCTCCTAGAACATCTTGAAAGCATTAACTACTCAGAAGACTGTTGATATAAGACTTTGATACAGCGATTTACTATCTTCTGCACTAAAGGATATGCTGAGAGCTAGTGTTTGCCTACAATTAACAGTCATTTAGGCATCTGAGCCACCCAGCCTCTCTTTTATATTAAAATCTGACTGCTGACACATCTCCATCACTAACATACTTCAAAGGTTGGGGTCGCCGTAAGGATATTAATTCAGAATATTGAGATTTAACAAGACAACGCTATAAATGCAATGCATTTCCAGAAGCGGGAGGGAAACGCAGTGTGTTGACTGGCGCTCCTTTTAGATTTCCTGGGAGACAATGGAGTGCTGGGCAGGTTTTACTGCGGCAAGTGAAAAAGTGAAAGTGTTAGTCACTCAGTTGTATTTGACTCTTTGCAACCCCATGGACTGTAGCCCACCAGGCTCCTCTGTCCATGAAATTCTCCAGGCAAGAATACTGGAGTGGGTAGCCATTCCCTTCTCCAGGGTATCTTCCCCACCCAAGGACTGAACCTGGCCTCCTGCCTTGCAGGCAGATTCTTTACCATCTGAGCCAACGGGGAAGCCCTTTTTCTGCTTTAAGAGGTAATCAATAGCTGCCATAATGAATGAGCTCTGTCAAGGTCGCTAGCCAGTGGGTCTATTAGAGCATGACATTGCCAGAGATGTGCCTGAGCAGTAGGAGTAGGCCCAGGAGCTCTGAATGTTGAGTTTGTATAAAGCTCTCAGTGGCAAACAGGGCCGTGAGGATTCCTGTCTGAGTCCCACCTCCCCCGCAGTCACAGTTGACAGGCTCCCTGGGCTTGTGATCACACCTCATACCACAAAGATCTGAGTAGAATAGAAACTCCCTGAGCCTGGTATTACTTTTCTTTATAATACTTTGCAGGGGACCCATACCTCCCGTGAGGCATGAATGGATATGGCAGAAATACAAGGTGAAGTGGGGGCACACAGCGCTCCTGGGAAAATCTCAGGGTGTTAGCAGAATGGTATTATTTAGTGGAAACACATCTCTATGGATTATTTTTATATATTTTTTTAATTGTAAAGTATTTATTCATTTGTATTTTTATTTTTTGGCCATGCCTTGTTGGGATAGGGGATCTTACTTCCCCATCCAGTGATTGAATCTGTGCCCTCTACATTGGGAGCTTGGAGTCTTGCCACTGGACCACCAGGAAATTCCCTCCATGGACTATTTTTAAATGGTTTAAATCGTCCCTTTTGTCTATTTTGCATATATACGGTGTAGCTCATGCACACACAAATTCGTGGATTTCATTACTCACTTCACTTTGGAGGCTCCTGGCCTCACCCGTGTCTTTACTTTCTTTTTTGACTTTAAAGGCACTCTCACCATAACAGTCTGCCTCTAACTGGCAGTTTCATCAGGTAGGATCAGTAGATGTGTCATAGAGCCCTCTCCTGACTTGGCATTAGAGTGGCCTATTAACCTTCTGTTTGTCATCATTAATTTACTAGGCATCTTGCAGCAGGTGGCAGGCACTGTGCTAGGTATTGTTCAGAACAAATCTCTGTCATTTAGAATTTGTAGTCTTGGAAATACCGCTGGCAGGTGTGTGCCAAAGATGTGCTGGGCAGCTAACCAGCATGAAAAGTTAGTAAGGACCAGGGCCAGGTGAAGAATATCAGTATTGGAATATAAAATGTAAGATGATGTAGTTACCTAAGGGATGTAAATTAGTGTAGCCAGTATGAAAAACAGTATGGAGGGTCCTTTAAAAACTAAAAATACCACTACCAGATGATCCAGCAATCCCACTTCTGGGCATATATCTGGAAATGAAGAAAAACTCTAATTTGAAAAGATACTGGCACCCCAGTGTTCATAGCACCACTATTTACAGTTGCCAAAACCTGGAAGCAACCTAAGTGCCCGTCAATAGATAAAAGGATAAAAAGGACAGAGAATGAGATGGTTGGATGGCATCACTGACTCGATGGACATGAGTTTGAGCAAGCTCTGGGGAGTTGGTGATGGACAGGGAAGCCTGGCGTGCTGCAGTCCATGGAGTCACAAAGAATCGGACACGACTGAGTGTCTGAACTGACACACACACATACACACAATGAAGTGTTACTTGGTCATTAAAAAGAATGAAGGTTTGCTATTTGCAGCGATATGAGTGCACCTAGAGATTATCCTGGGCTTCCTAGTTGGTGCAGTGGTAAAAAATCCGCCTGCCATTATAGGAGATAGTTGGTGCAGTGGTAAAAAATTCGCCTGCCATTATAGGAGATGCAAGAGACACAGTTTCAGTCCTTGAGTGTGGAAGATCTGCTGGAGTAGGAAATGGCAACCCACTCTAGTATTCTTGCCTGGAAAATTCTATAGACAGAGGAGCCTGGTGGGCTACAGTCCATGGGGTCACAAAGAATAGGACGTGACTAAGTCAGTAACTTCAGAAATGCAGATGACACCACCCATACGGCAGAAAGTGAAAAGCCTCTTGATGAAAGTAAAAGAGAGTGAAAAAGTTGGCTTAAAGCTCAGCATTCAGAAAACGAAGATCATGGCATCCGGTCCCATCACTCCATGGGAAATAGATGGGGAAACAGTGGAAACAGCGTCAGACTTAATTTTTTTGGGCTCCAAAATAACTGCAGATGGTGACTATAGCCATGAAATTAAAAGACGCTTAACTCCTTGGAAGAAAAGTTATGACCAACCTAGATAGCATATTCAAAAACAGAGACATTACTTTGCCGACTAAGGTCCGTCTAGTCAAGGCTATGGTTTTTCCAGTGGTCATGTATGGATGTGAGAGTTGGACTGTGAAGAAGGCTGAGCGCCAAAGAATTGATACTTTTGAATTGTGTTGTTGGAAAAGACTCTTGAGAGTCCCTTGGACTGCAAGGAGATCCAACCAGTCCATTCTGAAGGAGATCAGCTCTGGGATTTCTTTGGAAGGAATGATGCTAAAGCTGAAACTCCAGTACTTTGGCCACCTCATGTGAAGAGCTGACTCATTGGAAAAGACTCTGATGCTGGGAGGGATTGGGGCAGGAGAAGGGGATGACAGAGGATGAGATGGCTGGATGGCATCACTGACTCGATGGACGTGAGTGAACTCCGGAAGTTGGTGATGGACAGGGGAGGCCTGGCGTGCTGCGATTCATGGAGTTGCAAAGAGTTGGACACGACTGAGCGACTGAACTGAACTGAAGCATAAATGCAGATATTATCATACTAAGTGAAATAAATCAGAAAAAGAAAGACAAATACCATATGATGTCACTGATATGTGGAATCTAAAAAATGATACAGAATGAATTTATTTACAAGACAAAAACCTACCCACAGACATAGAAAACAAACTTATGGTTACCAAGGAGGGAAGCGTAGGGAGAGACAAATTAGGAATATGAGATTAACATGTACACACTGCTGCTGCTGCTGCTGTTGCGTCGCTTCAGTCGTGCCGACTCTGTGGGACCCCATAGACGGCAGCCCACCAGGCTCCCCTTCCCTGGGATTCTCCAGGCAAGAACACTGGAGTGGGTTGCCATTTCAACAAGGATTTACTGTACAGCACAGGGAACTATTTTCATTATCTTAACCTGTAATTGAAAAAATCTGAATATATATTTGTAACTGAGTCATTTTGCTGTACACCTGAACGTAACACATTTTTATAAATCAAGTATATTTCAATTTTTTAAAAAGATGTAGTCACCTAAAGTGGTTAGGATGATAGCTAGGAAAGTCCCCACGAGCTCCTTGGGATATAAATGACCCCACTGATGTCATCAGGGTGCAGTCTGACCACAGGTCACCTCTCACTATGGCTCCAGCATTGGATCAGTATGCCTCTGGTCCTCAGGAATCATCTTTACTCCCCACCTCCCACTGCCAGGGCCCTAAAGATTGGGGATTTATTTTCCTCTTGCTAAAATGGCTATTCTTTGATGAATTTCAGAGTTATTTTTTCCTAATGTAAATAAATGATTTGGGACCTGTAAAAGAAACTGTGTTCCTTCTGGACACAAAGTTAAGTTCTTGAGCTCTAGAAACAGCAAGGTTTTGTTCAAATCATGGCTTTGATACCTACTAGCTAAGTAACTGTGGGAAAGTGTCTGCATTTCTCTAAACCTCAGTTTCTGCATCTATAAAATGGAGCTAATAGGGCAACCTGCTTTATGAGATTGTGAGATTAAATGAGGATGTTTATAAAACCCAAGGCATGGTGTCTAATATGTAATAATAAATGGGTTCTAGCATTAGCAATTATGGCACCAACTGAGTAATTCAGCTGCTTCCAAGTTATTTTTATTGTTAAATAGTACTTTGGAATTCATAGGCCTTGATTCTAGTTTGGTTATTTTAATTTTATGTGTGTGTTTTATTTATTTTAAATTATATAAACACACAAGTGTAAGCTTTCACTGTCAAAATTTCAAATACTTTATGAAAGAAAACCTAGGCAGTAACCACCATTATCAGTTTTATTTATTCATTTTATTTTCACCAAAGTAGTGCATATTCCTAGTTTTGAAAGTCAAGTAGTATCTTCTGTCAAGAATGGGAGACAAAGGGGTAAGAGGCAAGGATTCTGGAGTTTTTCTGGCCTGATTTCCTAATGAGATCAAAACTGACGTTTCTATTAACAGAATGTGGCTCTTTGAGGTGGGATTATTGACTGTTTTATTTTTCATCTTTATCGGTGAGGGTCAGTCTCCTGCAGAGAGAAGAAATGGAGGGGTGTAGATGATGACTCTTTGCCATAAAGACATCATCCCATCTTCCTGTTCACATCATCTTGTTCATCTCATCCTCATCCTTCATCCTGGCCTTCAGTGGTACTTGGTACCTCCAGCACCAGCCTTTCCTGGGTTGCCCCCAGAGAGGTCCCCACTCCAGGCTAAGTTTCAGCTTCTCCTCCTTCTTTTCTTATGTCATCCATTCACTTTCCAGCTTCCAAACTGGAAGCTTCCAAACATTTGTCTGCTGATGTTGCTCCTCTCTTGTTCTTTTTGGGGTTCTGTGAAGGCACAGAGATAAACACATGTTCACAGAACCATGTTGAACCAGAAGCTCAAAGTTTCTGTAGATTTTCCCACTCAGTTAATATCTTGTACTCTAATTATCTCACATTTCATTTAATCTTCTTCAAGAGAATTATGAGTTCATTGGTATTAGAACTGTGATTTTTATATCTTTCAGAAATCTCAGTAATGGATACATGGTATGTGCTCACTAAATTCTTTTAATTGAGATAACATTGATATATAACATTGTATAAGTTTCACATGTACAATATTATACTTTGACTTCCAAATACACTATAGTATGGTGTATATGTGTGTATGCTCAGTTACATCCAACTCTTTGCAGCCCCATGGACTGTAGCCTGCCAGGCTCCTCTGTCCATGGAATTTTATAGACCATAGTACTAGAGTGGGTTGCCATTCCCTTTTCCAGGGGATCTTCCCAACCCAGGGATCAAACTCGCATCTCTTCCATTTCTAGCATTGACAGAGATATTCTTTGCCACCAGCACCGCCATACCACATCTTTTTTATCCATTCATTTGTCGATGGGCACTTAGGTTGTTTCATATCTTGACTATTAAAAATAATCCTGTAATAAACATAGGGATGCATATATAATTTTGAATTAGTGTTTTTATATTTCTGGAAAATGCCCAGAATTGGAATAGTTTTGATTGTATGATAATTCTATTTTTAATTTTTTGAGAAATCTCCATTCTGTTTTCCATAGTGGCTATACCAATTCACATTCCTATCAACAGTGTATGAAGATTTCCTTTTCTCAACAGTCTCTCCAACATTTATTATTTCTTGTCTTTTGATAGTAACCCTTCTAATGAGTGTAAATTGATGTCTCCTTCTGGTTTTGATTTGTATTTCCCTAATAATTAGCGATTCATTTTCCTGTTGGCTATTTATACGTCTTCTTTGGAAAAATATCTATCCAGATCCTCTTTATTGTTTAATCCATTTGTTTGTTTTTGTTGTTGAGTTGCATGAGTTCTTTATAGTCACTAAATTCTGGCTGAGTAGTTGATTGCTTTTCATATTTGGCTAAAAAGTGGCATCATATATATTACCTTTATTAGTGTGGTCCCATGAAAACCATGCCACTAAAAATATTGCAACTTTTTCTTTTTAAGATTCCAAAGAATAATAAGTAGCTGTAAGTGTGATCAGACAGAATACTCTTATATCAATTAGCTATTGTTGCTTCATAAGCCATTCCAAAATTTGGAAACTTAAAGCAATAATCACCCATCATTTTCCATGAGTCTGCAGGGTTGGCAGGGGGTCAGTTGCTTTCTGCTGAATCAGGGGGCAATTTGGCAGGCTAACATGTTTGGAGGTAGCTCTGCTCTGTGCATTGCTCATCCTCCTCTTGGGACCAGCAGATTATCCCAATCATGCCCTCATCACACTGAAGCAGAAGGACAAAGAGCAAATAGAGACATGCTTGACCTCTTTGAACCTAAGCTCAGAACTAGCACGTGGTCACTTTTGTCCTCTTTATTCTCTAGGCCAGAGCAAGTTACATGGTCAAAGTGGGAGGGCACTGGAAAATAACATGGCAAAAGGCTTAATACAAGGGAGGAAGATAAATTAGGGCCCCCGAGGCAACCTGTCTGGCCTTGTAGGCAGTAAGCAGCAGCCCTGGCATGAATGGACACTTATTGAGTCTCACAGAAATAAAAGCGTTATGTCCAGCTAACCTTGCCAGGCTTTCATTTGGATTTAAGAAAAGAGAATTTTAACCCTCAAGGACTTTACTAGCCATACTTGAGAAAATGATCTACAGATGAAATTAATGAATGAAGTGAATATAGAGCAAAAAGCTAAGCAATAGAAGATTTTAACACTTTGTATGTGACTAGCCTAAAGCAAACTTTTGCTGTGGAGGACAAGATAGTAAATATTATAGCTTTTGTCAGCTGAGTGGTCTCTGTTACAGCTATTCAACTATAGTTACAGCACAGAAATAGCTATAGACAATATGCAAATGGATGGACATGACTGTGTCTCAGCAAATCTTTATTTATAATACAAAACCAGACTTCAGGCATTAGTTTAAAGACCACTGGACCGGAATATTGAAAGAAATAAGAAAGGATCAGTTGTGGAAGACTTGTTGAAAAAGGAGTAATAGTTTCCAAAGCAGTGAAGATTAATTTAACTCAACAAAATTTGTTTTAAATATGAAGTAAGAAAAGACTTGTAGGGTAGATTTTCAGTTCAGTTCAGTTCAGTCGCTCAGTAGTGTCTGACTCTTTGCGACCCCATGGACTGCAGCACATCAGGTTTTCCTGTCTATCACCAACTCCTGGAGCTTGCTCAAACTCAGGTCCATTGAGTCAGTGATGCCATCCAACCATCTCATCCTCTGTCGTCCCCTTCTCCTCTGCCCTCAGTGTTTCCCAGCCTCAGGGTCTTTTCCAGTGAGTCAGTTCTTCGCATCAGGTAGCTAAAGTATTGAAGTTTCAGCTTCAACATCAGTCTTTCCAACGAATATTCAGGACTGATTTCCTTTAGGATTGACTGGTTTGATCTCCTTGCAGTCCAAGGGACTCTCAAGAGTCTTCTCCAACACCACAGTTCAAAAGCATCAATTCTTCAGTGCTCGGCGTTCTTTATAGTCCAACTCTCACATCCATACATGATTACTGGAAAACCATAGCTTTGACTAGATGGACCTTTGTTTGCAGAGTAATGTCTCTGCTTTTTAAAATGCTGTCTGGGTTTGTCATAGCCTTTCTTCCAAGGAGCAAGTGTCTTTTTTCTTCCAAGGAGCAAGTAAGGTAGATTTTACCACAGGTTAATGTGGTCCAGTCAGAATGAGAACTCATCACTCTTTAATAGTATTACTTGCTACAAATGATTTCTGCTTCTGAATGCCTATTTGAAAACATGTTTATTAAGAATGTTAATATTTTTGCTTAGTTGGTGGATGAGGGAGAAAGCATTTGAAAATAAAATGAAATAACTAATTAAAGTGATTTGATTTTATGCCACTAAAAAAGTTGCATTTGACTAATGTGACCTAGATTTGTATAAAGGAACCAGAGGGATTAATATGAATGATTTATTTTTAACTTTTAAGAAACAGCTTGCAGGAACTTTCCAGGTAGTCCAGTGGCTAAGACACAGAACTCCCAAAGCAGGGGGCCTGGGTTTGATCCCTGGTCAAGAAACTAGATCCGACATGTCACAACTAAGTGTTTGCAAGCCACAACTAAGACCCAGAGCAGCCAAATAAATAAACAATTAAAATAAAAATAAAAGATTTTTTTTTTTTTAAGAAACAATATGCAGGATTCAAGTGGATATTTTTCCACCTTAATTGTATTTCACTTAGATTTTCCTTAGCAATCATTATGCTCCCCTCATATTTGAAGGTAGAAAAAGCCCAGAATACGATTAGAAAATAAAGATTTTTTTTTTTGCTTAGAATCTTTAATACCTGTTTATTCATTTACCATCAGCAGTTATGACTATTGTACCTGAGGGTAGCAATAAAATTAAAACAAACTCCTGGTAGGTTTTAAGAACATCATTTGAAGTCCCCTGAGTTTCTTGGAAAAATGCAATTTTTCCCAGGTAGCATAATCATATAAATCCACTCTCACTGTTATTTATTATTATCTAACATTGTCTTGTTTTAATTGGAGTGTAATTTCTTTATAATATTGTATTAGTTTCTGCTGTGTGATGGCATGAATCAGTTATATGTATACATATATCTGCTCCCTCTGGAAACTCCCACCCTCCCATCCCAGCCCTCTAAGTCATCACAGAGCACTTAGCTGAGCTCCCTGTGTTATACAGCAGCTTCCCACGAGCTACCTATTTTGCACATGGTAGTATATATATGGCAATGCTACTCTTTCAGTTGGTCTCACCCTCACCTTCCCAAGAGTGTCCATGAGTCCATACTCTACATCCGCATTTATATTTCTGCCTTACAAATTGGTCCAACAGTACCATTTTCCTAGATTCCACATATATGCATTAATATGCAATATTTGTTTTTCTCCTTCTGACTTCACGCTCTGTGATAGACTCCAGGTTCATCCACATTACTACAACTGACTCAATTCCATTCCTTTTTATGGCTGAGTACCACATCTTCTTTATCCATTCCTTGTCAGTGGACATCTAGGTTGCATCCATGCCCTGGCTGTTGTAAATAGTGCTTCAATGAAAACTGGAGTACATGTGTCTTTTTGAATTATAGTTTTCTCAGGGTATAGCCCAGCAGTGGGATTTCTGAGTCTTACATTGTCTTTTCATTTGTTATATACTTTACATTTTCTTGAGATGTTCTCTTTTCTCTGGTTAATTTCCTTTCTTACTGTTGTTTTCACACACACAGAGAGAGGCATAGATCTAGACCTTGATCTTGGAGGTGGTTACATGGACACATGAAAAAATTCACTAACTGAGCCGAATGCTCGAAATTTGTGAATGTTACTGCACGTAAGACAAATTTCAATTAAAATTTTAACATTAAAAATCATAGTAATAGATTTGAATAACATGGGGGAAAGTTTTGATAAGCCAAAGTTATAAATTGTATGTGAAATGTGATCAGGCATAAATTCATAGGAAGAAAATTGAAAGAAAGTGTACTGAAGAATAAGTGATTTCCAAATGGTAAAACTGTTAGTAACAGTTCTCAGTGTCTGTCTTCCAGATTTTCTCTAATGATGTATATTCCTTCTATAACAGAATAGTTGAAGTGGTAAAAAGTATAACTAAGGAGATATTTGAGATAACTTGAACTTCGATCATAAATCCATTTTGATGTTTTGGGAAGGAAAATAGCCATTTAGAGACAGGCAAATTCAGGAGTTGTAGACTTAGAGAAAGCTTCATGGAGAAGACCTCGGAGGGGCTGAGGCAGCAGTTAGGGAAGGGCACAGTGGGCGCAGGCGTGGGGGCGACGCTGCCCTTGCGTGGTGTTGCCTCTGGCCTGTGTTCCTTGGTCTATGTTGGCTGACCGTGTTTCTGTCCTCTTCCTGGATTCTGTGGTGGCTCAGCTGGTAAAGAATCCACCTTCTATGCGGGAGACCTGGGTTTGATCCCTGGGATGGGGGCGATCCCCTGGGGAAGGGAAAGGCTACCCACTCCAGTGTTCTGGCCTGGGGACACAACTGAGCCGCTTTCACTTTCACACTTTCAAGTGTATAATTGCTTTATTTTTAATGCTTAACATGTTGCTCTTTTCAGCCATCATTTGTAATTCTTATTCCTAAAAAGCTCATTTCCTATCCTTTATAGTCTTCCGGCATTACCATTTGCTCTGTTCGCTATCTTGAGACTTCCTGCCCTCCCCCACCCTCCCCTCCCCCTGCTTCTCCATGTGCCAATGTGAGTTTAAAAATTCATTGTGCCAAGGCATTCTCTCCTCTGGAAAAAATAAATGAAAGAACCCCAGAAACACACACGCACACACGTGCACGTGCACACACACACAGCTCCAAATGATCCATCTGCTGAAGACATCCACCACTCACTTCATCCTGGTGTAGGCTATTTTTGTTTGCTATGTCTTGAGAGTTCCTATATTGAAATCTTTTAAAGAGTGCTTTGGTTTCCATCAACAAATGAAAAACAGACAAACCAAGAAACCTATTGCCAGGCTGTGTGCAAAGAAATGCTCAATAAGTGCTGATTTAATTGCCTTTTCACAGATCATGGTTTATGCCACATGTAGGTTTTTCCATGCACATTTTTAATGATGGGTACACATTTATAATCATGAAGTCAATTGTAGAAGGGCTCATATTCTTTAGAATCCAATGTTTTTCTGAATCTGTTCTCTGCAAACTTGTATCTTCTTACGTGAGTTTAATTACGACATTTTCAAATTCTCCCTGATGAATTGAAAGATGGAGTGAAGTCTTTTGTAAGTACATTTTAAAAACTGCTTCTCTTCTTTTCTTGGCAGGGTAAGCAATAGCATTATGCTCTTACTGGAAATTTTAGTCAATAAAATGTATGTGACTTTAATTAGAATGCTGGGAAGGACTGCTGAGTTGAATCTTTTAGTTAATGCAATGAGCTGAGAGGTTTTGAGCATTTATGTGCAGAGGGTCAGTTTCAGTAAATTGAATATATATGGGTAATTTTAATATTTTTCCCAGGTAACTTCCATGTAGCATTCATTTTAAGGTCCAATGTTCATAAATATCTGTGAAGCATCTCCCCTGAAACAGACACAGAAAAGAGAGACCACTTTTGCCCTCAAGGAGTTCACGGTCCAGTGAGTTCTTTCATCTTTCATTCATTCCCATGGCCTCACCCCCTCACTTTGGTGGATGCTGCCAAAGCCACATCCCTGGCTTTGACTTCTCCCCTGGGAGCCAGAGCAGCATGCCGAGTTTCCCACTGGTCACCACTCCATGGATGCTCTGATGACATCTTAAACTCATTACTTCTGAAATTAGTTCATTATCACCTTTTCTACCCAAACTCATTCTCTTCCCCATGTCTCTTTTCTCAATGGCTCGACTTTTTTCCAGTCACTCAAGTTCTAATCTTTGGGGGTTCTAACCAAACCCCTGACATGACAGAGTTACTTCCCCTTCCTAAGCATCCACCTCCTTTTATTCTGGTCACTTGTCCATTGGAGCCACTGCCTGTGAACAATGCCCATGCTCAGGGTGACTGGATGTGTGAATCTATGCAAGAGAGCAGTGGTTCAGTGGGACACCCTGTATTTGTGGGAAGATCGCAGAACGATCTTGTTTTCCTTATCTCAGCCTGGACTGGGTCCTTTCCCTTCCCTTTGTCCTCCTAAATGCTCATGCATAATTGACAGTTTCCCCATTCCCACTTCTCTTTCTGATTCAGTATTTACAGAGACAGGTAGCTCTTCCAATAGATTCTCTCCCTCAAGCACTGCCCTTTCCAATTTGGCATAGCTGTAGCTCTCCCATCTTCTAATACCTTCCACTTAGGTGGCCCCTGGATCATGGCCTGCCCCAATCAGTGACATGATATCAACACTAGTATGTTTTAAGACTCCCAAACTAAGTTTTGCATTGCTTTCCATTTCCAAAAGTTCATGAACTGACGTTTACTGGGGGATAATAGGGGCTTCCCAGGTGGCACTGCTGCTGCTGCTGCTAAGTTGCTTCAGTCGTGTCCGACTCTGTGCGACCCCAGAGACGGCAGCCCACCAGACTCCCCCGCCCCTGGGATTCTCCAGGCAAGAACACTGGAGTGGGTTGCCATTTCCTTCGCCTGCCAATGCAAGAGACATAAGAGATGTGGGTTCGATCCCTGGATGGGGAAGATGCCCTGGAGGAGGGCATGCAACTCACTCCAGTATTCTTGCCTGGAGAATCCCATGGACAGAGGAGCCTGGTGGGCTACAGTCCATAGGGTCGCAGAGTTGGACACGACTGAAGCGACTTAGCAGACATAGCATCCTGGGATAATAATGTCAGATGATGATTTATAGCATACTGGAGAGAAGCTGTGATTTTTGCAGTGGGGAAATGTGAGAGGCAGACTGTGATGGGGAAACAGGGATGAATCTCAAAAACATGCGGATGCAAAAGAAGCTGGGGGGAAAAAGGGTACATACTGGATAGGTGTATTTATATGAAGCTCTAGAATGAGAAAAGTGGTGATAGAAGGCAGAACAGTGGTTGTTCTGATGTGGGGGTGGAGAGTGACTGGGGCAGAGCACAGGGGATTTTCTGAAGAGATGGGTGAGTTCTCTATCTTGACAGAGATACGAGTTACATGGGCAAAAGCATGTCAAAACTCATTGATCTATACTTTTTACTGTAGATACATCTTAATTTCATGAAAGAAACAAAAATTAAGGGGAAAAATATAAAGTAAAATGCATAGCAGTATGCTACTGGTGATTAAAGATAAAGAAATATATAATGTAGGTATAAAGAAAGGAATGTAAGAGAAAAGGCATGCTCTTGCATTTGTGGTCAGATTTGCTCTGGAAGTCCTGCTGTTGGCATCGCACACTGAGTAGTCTGAGGATAATGGCTGTTTCGTGGTGTTTCTTTTTTTTTTTTTTTAATTTATTTATTTTTTAAATTACAATACTGTATTTGTTTTGCCATACATTGACACGAATCGGCCATAGGTGAACACAATCTCCCAATGCCGAAGCCCCCTCCCACCTCCCACCCCACATCCTCTACTTGAATCATCCTGTGCATCAGCCCCATGCATCCTGCATCCTACATTGAACATAGATTGGCGCTTCATTTCTTACAAGAAAATATACATGTTTCATTGCCATTCTCCCAAACCATCCCACCCTTTCCCTCTCCCTGAGAGTCCAAAAGTCCACTCTATACCTCTGTGTCTCTTTGTTGTCTCACATATAGGGTCATCATTACTGTCTTCTAAATTCCATATATATGTGTCAGTATACTGTATCGGTGTTTTTCTTTCTGGCTTACTTCACTCTGTATAATCGGTTCCAATTTCATCCATCTCGTTAGAACTGAGTCAAATTTATTCTTTTTAAGGGCTGTTTCCTGGTGTTTCATAACAGAAATTCCATAATTAAAATCCAGTTCTGCAAACAAGAAAGTATGAATCTGGTATGTGAAAACTTCCAAAGCTTCTAAAAGTCTTCCGCCCCATTGCCTTCCTCTAGTACCTGAAATCAATCACAACTGTTACTATTTGCTTTAAGTTTGGTGAGTAGGAGGGTTTACATCATAGGCTTGTAATAACTAATACATAGATCCCAGGCTGGTAACCATATGCCACCACAGGCCTATGAACATGTGTATGGTTTTTTGTTTTTTTTTCTTTTTTCTCTTTTTTGGTTGTGGCAGAGATATACAGATAGTTTTTTTTTTTTCTTGTAATTACTTGCAAATGTTTGAAATTGGGAGAGTTCACATAAAAATCTGAACACCTGGCAATCCTTGGCCATCATTCTAAAACAGCAGTAACTGCCTGGACCTGAGTGGTGGCTCCCTCTTTAGGTAGATAACATACTTTACACATGAGTATTGTTATAAGTATCACAAGTATAACATCTTAGGACCAACCTACTGCCTCAGTTGTTGTTTTAATGTCTATTTTCAGTCCTGTAAGTGTTTGAATAGGTAGCCTTTGAATTAACATGTATAGATCCCCCCTAAGTATAAGAGACTACTACAAGCTTTAGCAGATACACGAGGGAGATACTATTATTATATCCATTTTGCACACAAGGCAATCAAGGTTTAAATAAGTGAAGAACTTACCTGAGGTTGCCCAGCAGAAGCAGCAGAGCCAGGATCTGAGTGAGGTTTTTTTAATCCAGAGCCTGTGCATTTACCCATCACGTTGTTCTCTTTTGTTTATTTTTAGCTTTGGTTTCATCCATTATTTAGTACCTACCTCTGGTTGAGTTCTTGTACATTTCCTTATGATTTGTTTTCAGAGTAACCCCCGGTCTCCAAACTCTTGATTCTGCATCCTTAGTGGTGAAAAAAACTTACCAATTTATGTCTATTATTTACTAATAAATAATACTCTTTTGATCTATGTTAATATCATATATAGTCTAAAGCATACATAGTTTTAAAATGTTAAAGAGTAAGATGTTATGTATATATTTTTATAGAGGGAATTTTCTTTCTACACCACAATAAATTATCTCTTAGGTATTGCCTACCCTGTTTTGACCAGTACCTGAAACAATGCCTGGACCATAATTCTGCCTGAAAACATTTCTCATGTCAGAGACTCCCAATTTTGTATCCAATACATTGTCCCTTCTAGATTAAGGGTGAGGGTGCAGTAGATGGTCACCACATCAGTCCAGATTATGGAGAGAACAAAATTCTCCTTTGTTAGAAAAACGGTTGTCCGTCTGTAGCCACTGTGCTCGAAAACCTTTATAGCCCTGAACTTCAAAATAGCCGATGGCATCCTTTATTGCTATTACGGTCTCAGACTGGCCTTTGAGCAGCATGGGTTCTTTTCAGACATCTAATAGCGACTGTGAGTTTAATCTCAAGAAGCGGAATTCCCCTCCCGGGTCTCAGTTTGTCAGTCTGAGCTGTGGGGGCTCCTTGGCGAGCTTGCCATCCTCGGGCCTCGTGAGACTGCTGCCGTGATTAACAAAACTGTGGTTAAAAAGGACTTGGAGAAAAGCAAGTGCTGAGAGAGGCAGTGCCAGAATGAGCCAGGGTGAGGTGCATTTGTGGGTGTGTTCTAGGAGCTTTCTTAGAGTTCTGACACTAAAGAATGGCAGCGAGCAGGGTTTGGCAGATAGGTCTGTGCTAGCCGTGATGCTTCTCTGAATAAAGCTGTTTATATGTGGATGGATAGGTTCTATCTTCTAAGATCCTACCTGTGTTCCCTGAACTTCCTTCCATCAACTTGTATGACTTGAATAAAGCTTTTCTCTGGAGCATTCTATTTGGATTGTTCTTTTCTGTCTTATTCTAATCCCGCCCCCTTTTTTTTAAATTTTGATCTTTGTATTTTGTATTGGGATATATGTGATTAACAATGTAGTGATCGTGAAAATCGTGAAATCGCTTAGTCGTGTCCGACTCTTTGCAGTCCCATGGACTGTAGCCTACCAGGCTCCTCCGTCCATGGAATTTTCCAGGCAAGAGTACTGGAGTGGGTTGCCATTTCCTTCTCCAGGGGATCTTCCCGACCCAGGGATCAAACCCAGGTCTCCTGCATTGCAGGCAGACGCTTTACCCTCTAAGCCGATAGTTTTAGGTTAATAGCGAAGGGACTCAGCCATACATATAAATGTATTCAATGTCCTCTAAACCCTCCTTCCACCCAGGCTGCCACGTAACATCAAGCAGAGTTCCATATGCTATACAGTGGGTCCTTGTTGGTGATCCATTTTAAATATAGCAGTGTATACATGTCCACCTCCAGCTCCCTAACTGTCCCTTCCCCCAGCAGCCATAAAGTTGGTTCCAGATCCAACATCCCATTCTCCAGAATCCCAAAGCACCAGGCTGACTCAATCTTTCCTTCTCAGGCACTTTCATAACCTCAGAGCATGGCGTTGAGTGCATGACGAGGGAACAGGCTTGACACACAGGCCCTGTGGACTCCCTAGAGGGAAAGCCTTTTTGTGTGTATTACTCTTGGGAATGTAACAGAAATGCATAAAGTTGTCCATGTAAACTCTGAACCATAAATCACTTCTCTTTCTGAAACACATTCTTTTAAGACAGAAAATTAAAAGGTACTGCTAACGGCATTTCAAATCTCTAAATCAAACCCCTCCTGCATCTTTTATTTCACTAACTATATTGGCTCGGGAAGATTTCCTGGAGAATGGAATGGCAACCCACTCCAGTATTTTTGCCTGGAGAATCCCATGGACAGAGGAGCCTGGTGGCCTCCACGGTCCGTGGGGTCGCAAAGAATCGGACACGACTGAGCAACTAAAACAACTTTCATTTTTTCACATACACTGGGGTGGATTTACCGAGTTGCAGGATAGTTTGGCATATACATACCCATGTCGCCTGCTAATTTGCGTTCTCTCTGAAGGCCCCTGTGGTATTCATCATTAAGGCAACTAACACCTGGCAGTACATGTTTGTGGAATGAAGATAGCTGCCTTAAACAAAGGATGCAGGAAAGCCTGACGCTGCTTTGCCCCAGCAGGCCTCCTGTTATAGTCCTTATGTGTCTCATGTCTGTCTTGTGACCATAAGCTCTAGGGAGTTCCTCTTGGAAGTTAAAGTCGAAGTCCAGAGGTGAATGATCTTTAGAAAAAATGTGGTGAGCAAGAGGCACTGAAATAGACTGTTCGGGAGAAACAGATTGACAGTTTCTAGTAACTTGACAGTGAACATGAGGTTTGCCAGAGTGAGTCGGAGCTACTCTGTGTTGAGATGGATGAATTATGAATACTTCAAACCATGCCGCTGGATCCCTCCCCTCTGCAGCTTTCCTCCTGGGAGGGCCCTGGCGGGGGAAGCAGAAACAGGCAGGCACCGCACACCTGCTCCAGGGCCAGCACCTCCGTCAGTGGGGCTGCAGAGAAGTGCTAACAGTGAGGTTTCTCGTTCCTGTGCGCAGCTATTTATCCCACCGGCAAGGACAGCCTGTCACGACCAACCACTGGGACAGCTGCCTCTCAGGCATGTGCCTGTCGCCTAGTGCGTCCCAGTCCAGTGGCACTTAGTAAGCCCTGACCAGCAGGGAAAATAGCCACATCTGCACCGCACATGTGGAAACAGGAGTTCTCAGACCACTAAAGCGCTTACTAATGACCATGGTGTGTTTTATCCTAGATATCTGCCTTCTATCCAAGTATGATATACTCGTACGTCACAGTGATTTCTTATCAAGGGTTGTCCAGTTCTATTTATAGGATCCCGAGCAGCTAGTGAGACTAATGGTAAGAACCTGCCAATGCAAGAGATGTAAGAGACGCAGGTTCAGCCCCTGGCTTTGATCCCCTGGAGAAGGAAATGGCGACCCACTCCAGTATTCTTGCCTGGAAAATCCCATGGACAGAGGAGCCTGGGCGGCTACAGTCCACGGAGTCGCAAAGACTCGGACACTACCGAAGCAGCTAAGCACGCATGGAGCAGCTAAACTCCTGCTGTGCAGAAGCTTAGCAGCTAACAGGAATAAGACAGTCTACAGGTAATTGTGTTATAGAGCAGGGTATAGGAAATGCCACAGTAGAGATGCTTTTGAAGCAAAGACAGGAAGAAATGGATTCCAGCTGGTGGGATTTGGGAAACCTTGATGGAGAAGGTAGCAGCTGAGCTGCACTTTTAAGCACAGGTGGATTTTCAGAAAGATCAGGTGGGAGAAGGTTGAGATATGCTGGGAAGAGAGAAGCACAGAAATAGTTAAAGGTTGGGGAGTATGAGGTGTTTTTAGAGCAGAAGTTTTGGCACTTGAAGGAGACCCCAGCCTGGTGGGCTGGGATCTGTGGTCACTAATCTGGTTCTATGAAACAGATGCGTGTGGCAGCCATATGGGCTTTGAGCTCCAGGGATGCGTGTGACCCTTCCCAAGCCGATCCCCCATCTGTGGCTGCTTCCGTGAAGGCATTCCAAGCCTGCCTCTCATGGCTGTTTGGAAATCTTGTCTATGAAGTGTATTGTCAGAGGGTAATCTGAGACACTTGCTGTCTGTTAAACTAATTATGCCTCAGTCCACAGAGTGCCTTGGTGCGCTCAATCCTGAATGCTCAGCAGATTTGATGTAGTATCTGAATTATTAATGAACACGATATGGAAGAGGGGGCTTGGCTGCGTGTTCTGTTTTGAACAGGTCTTGGACGGGTGGTATTACGGGAAGAGAGGCAGCTGCTTGCGGAGTGATGGACGAAGCAGGTCTTCTAGAGGAGCCCTACCCAGACAGGAGCCTGTGCCAGTATGCTCAGAAAATCACGGCCTGCTTTGGAGGGATGGGTAAGACCCCTTAGGCATGGGGCTTTGTGGAGGTGATGCACAGGGCTGACGTTGCAGGCCAGCAGGAGAACTAAAGACTTGCTGATGGCAGGGAACAGGTGTAGCTGCTGGAGCGAGAGACCCTCCAGTGGGTCGAGGCATCACCGTCTAGCAGTGCGATGGTGCCCCTTCTTCTGAGTACTCCCACTTAAAACACTGCTATTTGTCTACTTACTCTGTTCTGCTCAGCAGCAAAGACCATCCTGAAGACTGTGAGCTTCTGCAAGTGTTTTAAGTGGATTTGCTGAGCTCTTGTGTTTGCTCACTTCTGATTAAAACAAAATCCCAAACTGAAAAGCAAGCGACCTCCTTGACACTGATGAAACTACAGGCTGTAAATTCATTGTAAAACTAAATCCCATAAAAATTAGCATTAAAAAAATTGGCATTTAAAAAATTTTATTGGAGTAGAGTTGCTTTACAATGTTGTTAATTTATGCTATACGGCAACGTGAATCAGCTATATGTTTACATATATCCTCTCTGCTTTGGATTTCCTTCCCAAAGTAATTTTCTCTCTTAAATTTTTTTTTTTCTTTATCAAAAAGCAGATAAATTTTAGCAGATGATTTAAAGGTGGAGGAGGGACATTTGTCTGGAAAAAATAAAGACTTAAATCATTACATGGAATAAAGTCAGAATTCATTTGCACAGAATTGCTGCAGGGAATGACCTGTGACTGGTGAATTAAGAGTAGTTAAGGCATCTGTCCTCTAAGCACTGTGTAACCCCCAAAGTGCTTGGCTCTGAGGTTGGGGTTCATCTCACTATTGAGATTCTACAGTATGTAAAGGCAGAATGCCCAGGGTCTTTTAGGGCTGGGTTGAAGCTCTTGGTTAATTTTGCCGCTGAGAGTTTCTTTTCATTGCTTATCATAGAAGAAGAGCTTGTTTAGATGCAATGAAACTGTTGCTAGCAGTGTTAGGAATGCATATCTGATAGGATCTGCAGGCCACCCAAGCAAATGATGCATTTGTAGTTAGCATTAGCTTCGAAGTGTAGTGCCTTGTGATACTTTCTTTTATAACCACATGAACGGTCCCAGAAACCACTCCACTCCTTTGTAAATGCTGTGACTGTAATTTGACATGAACTGTGGCAAGAGGCTGATGTTGGTACAGCAGTGGAAGACATAGGTCCATGGGTGCTTCTTTAAGGATCTTCTCTGTACTGTGTTTTCATGGCTGTCAGGTGGGTTCCACTGAAAAACATTTTTTTAACTGGAGGTGTGGCCTCTGCTGGGTGTTTACAATGAGCTACCTGGAAGAGGTTAAGCTAAGAACTCCAGGCACTGTACAAAGTAGAGTGTAGCTCCTGGGTGCCCACTGTCATTGCTGGCCCCAACCCCCAAGCAGCCAGTATCTGAATTCTTCTCTCTCCACCACCTGAAAAATAAGTCAGCATCTCACATTTACATGTAATCAGACTGTCTTTATGAGCAAACAAACCTCTGGTGTTCTCATCAGCCTTCTTTATGATTCATCCTGATCTAAAATTCATTAAGTAGATAAAACTTTTTATATATAATCCTTTTATTGAAGAAGAACTTAATTTTTTCCCTTGTATAGTCTATCAGAACATAGCCACTTTTTAACTACATATATACACTATAAACTTGTCCAAAAATTTAGGAGTGGCCTGACTAGATGCTGCTGGAATAACAGTGAAGTGCTGAGATGGAGTCAGTCCTACAGGCTTCGTCTTAGTGGGCAATGCTTGACAAATTTAGGGAACAAGAAGGCGGGACAGCTTTGTTATAGAATAGTTATCCTTTTGCCATAGAAAGATGCTGGATTTAAAAAATAATAATAATATGTCTAAAGTCTATGTTTGTGAATCATTAGTATATCCTAGAGCCTATGTTTTGAGTGACTATGTCTGGCTTTTCTATATAAACATGTATATATGTTTCACAAATGGACCGTGTGAACAAACATGTAAGCAGACAGATCTTCTCAGGTTCTCAGTTTGCAAAGAGCAGTCCTACAGGAAACTAACCCCAGGAAGAAGGAATTAATGGTTTAGAGCAGACGTTCTGACACTAGTATGTTTATTAGAAAAACATAAAAGAACCTAGTAAGTCTACAGGGCCTCAGGCATCTGTGTTTTAAACAGATTGGTTTAGCAGCCACACTTCGGAAACATTTGATAAAATATCTTAATTGTACATCCTAAGGCTCTTTGAATCAAGATTGCTGGGAGAAATATCAATAACCTCAGATATGCAGATGACACCACCCTTATGGCAGAAAGTGAAAAGCCTCTTGATGAAAGTAAAAGAGAGTGAAAAAGTTGGCTTAAAGCTCAACATTCAGAGAACGAAGATCATCTGGTCCCATCACTTCATGAGAAATAGATGGGGAAACAGTGGAAACAGTGTCAGACTTTATTTTGGAGGGCTCCGAAATCACTGCAGATGGTGATTGCAGCCATGAAATTCAAAGACGCTTACTCCTTGGAAGAAAAGTTATGAGCAACCCAGATAGTATATTCAAAAGCAGAGACATTACTTTGCCAACAAAGGTCTGGCTAGTCAAGGCTATGGTTTTTCCTGTGGTCATCATGTATGGATGTGAGAGTTGGACTGTGAAGAAGGCTGAACGCCGAAGAATTGATGCTTTTGAACTGTGGTGTTGGAGAAGACTCTTGAGAGTCCCTTGGACTGCAAGGAGATCCAACCAGTCCATTCTGAAGGAGATCAACCCTGGGATTTCTTTGGAAGGAATGATGCTGAAGCTGAAACTCCAGTACTTTGGCCACCTCATGCAAAGAGTTGACTCATTGGAAAAGACTTTGATGCTGGGAGGGATTGGGGGCAGGAGAAAAAGGGGACAACAGAGGATGAAATGGCTGAATGGCATCACGGACTCGATGGATGTGAATGAACTCTGGTAGTTGGTGATGAACAGGGAGGCCTGGCGTGCTGTGATTCATGGGGCTGCAAAGAGTTGGACATGACTGAGCGACTGAACTGAAGGCTGTTTGAAATAAACAAGAAATAGAACACATACAGTGTGTTTGGTTGTCATTTAGTCACTCAGTCGTGTCTGACTCTTTGTGACCCCATGGACTGTAACCCTCTAGGCTCCCCTGTCCATGGGATTCTCCAGGCAAGAATACTGGAGTGGGTTGCCACTTCCTCCTCCAGGGGATCTTCCCAACTCAGGGATTGAACCCAGGTCTTGTGTATTGTAGGTGGATTCTTTACTGTCTGAGCCTCCAGGGAAGCCCAAGAATACTAAAATGGGTAGCCAGCCATTTCCTTCTCCAGGGGATCTTCCCAACCCAGGGACTGAATCCACGTCTCCTGCATTACAGGTGGATTCTTTACCGCTGAGCCAGCAGGGAAGCACACCCTCTTTTACCTACTTTGAATGCTGTTTTTAGAGGAAGAACTTGGAAGGATTTTTTTCTGGGGGCAATGTTGATATAGGACTTAATTCTCCAAATTTAAGAAGAGAAATTTCACCATGTGACTACGATATCAGAAGCTTCCACACTTCCACCCTCTGTATCTCTGGTCCAATCTGGATGACTCTGGGGGCAGTCTGTCTCTATTCTCACTGTGCTTCCCATTGGCTTAGAATCATTCTAGCAAATTTGAATTCTCTGGTTCTTGAACTTTGTTGCCAAATCCTGCATTAAAGATTGTTATTCAGTTGCTAAGTTGTGTCCAACTTTTTGAGATCCCATGGACTGCGGCATGCCAGGCTCCTCTATCCTCCACTGTCTCCTGGAGTTTGCTCTAATTCATATCCATTGAGTTGATGATGTTAACTAACCATCTCCTCTGCTACCCCCTTCTCCGTTTCAGTCTTTCCCAGCATGAGGAGCTTTTCCAGTAAGTCACTTCTCTGCATCAGGTAGCCAAAGTATTGCAATTTCAGCTTCAGCATCAGTCTTTCCAATGAATATTCAGGATTGATTTCCTTTAGGATTGACTGGTTTGATCTCCTTGCTGTCCAAGGGACTCACAGAGCCTTCTCCAGTACCGCAATTTGAAAACATCAGTTCTTTAGCACTCAGCCTTCTTTATGGTCCAGTTCTCACATCCGTACATAACTACTAGAAAAACCATAGCTTTGAGTATATGGACCTTTGTCAGCAAAGTAATGTCTCTGCTATTTATTATACTGTCTAGTTTTGTCATAGGTTTCCTTCCAAAGAGCAAGCATCTTTTAATTTTGTGGCTGCAGTCACCATCTGCTATGTGATTTTGGAGCCCAAGAAAATAAAATCTGTCAATGCTTCCACTTTTTCCTTATATCTTTGCCATGAAGTGATGGGTCCAGATGCCATGATCTTTTTCTTTAATGCTGAGTTTCAAGTCAGCTTTTTCACTCTCCTCAATAAAAGAAGCAAATAATTCTTTTCTCTGCTTCATCCCTCTATAGCTTTATGGAAAGACCTGATGCCTGTGATAGAAACAGTTATAGCTTAGGAATCAGGAGACCTGACTCCATCCTGAGTGTGCTGTGTTGTCCTGGGAAAGCCAGTTAGCATCCCTAAGGCTTACCTTCTGCACCTTAAAATTAAAGGGCTAGAGAAGTTCCCTGTTTCCTGAATGTTGGTCCTGATCTGGGGAACTTTGAGTAATACTGGGCCTCACCCCCAAAGAATCTCATTTAGAGGTCTGAGCTTGTGCGCCAGTCTCTTGTATTTTTCAGAAGTTCTAGAGAAAATTCTTGCGTGCAGTGATATTTGTGAACCATTGGAGTAGCTCATCTTTGAAAACTCTTCCAGCTCTATAATTCTATACTGTTTAAAATGTGTAAGGTCTTTATTGAAAAGAAAATGCTTTTAGAATATAATATCCCAATGACAGGAGAAGGAGTGTGGTTTTATTCACACTGACTTGTGACTCGTGTGGTATTTCGGTCACACGTGCTTATTAACCCGACTGAGTGGATGTCAAGGGTAAATATTCATTACCAGGCTTTGTACATTTGCTGCTTTGTACATCAGCAGGCTAATTGTGTGATGCTGCTGCTCGCTTATAACTTTATTAATTCATGTAGCCACCTTCATGGTAATTCTCTCTCATCATGTGATTCTGCTAGATATTCTGCAATAGCAGAAAACATGTGAAACAACGTTAAGAATATTATTACCATTGGATTAATGGAAGGAGCCTGAAGGATTTTCATGACCCCAGGGCGAGGGGAGGGGTTTCCCTGTAGAAAATGAGAAGGATTATTTACTGTGGCCTGGAGCTAGGTTGGTTGTTAGTTGCAGCTGAAGAACTTTTCTTGAGCTCTCTCCTCCATGAGAGCTGAAACACAAGAGAACTTGGAATTATTATCCTGAATTTTTTCTGATATGCATTTTTTATTCATATCAACAGATATGCCTAGTCTCAGCACTCTTACCAGATGATATTGACTACCCTAGGAACGTCTGTGGGTGAATCCTTTTTGCTACTGAAGCTATGTCCTTTCTCTTGCTCTGGATATTAATCTGATTTTTAACTATTCATTCATGTCTCAGACTAAAATAGTCTTGCATTCCTGGTAGTCTTTTTTTTTTTTTTAACCTGATCATCTGTATATACAGAGCAGTACCTAAGCCCTTGAAGGTAATCACTTAAATACATCTTCCTTAATCTTCTTTGCTGGGCAGTGAGAAGGAAAAAAATACAATAAGGAGTCAGGAGAGTTGTGGAGAAGCACAGCTTCTTGGGAGCCTGGTATCTATTTCTCATTTCTTTGCAATCTGTGCCGAGATGCCTTGCTTCCTTGGTTTAAAGTCCCTGGGGAAATTGTGCAACTCGGGGAAAGGCAAAGCCACCTCATCTGAGAAAACCAGCACCAGGGGCTCGTGCAGAAGGAGACTGGTTGTGGAGGATGTGAGTTTCCCTGGGAGCCCCTCCCCCGCTCACAGGCGGGCCACTCTCACTCACTTGTTGTATCTACATCCTGACGTCTACTGCACGTTTGAGCACTTGCTGAGCAACCTTGATCCTCTTGGTAAGTAAAAGAGCCCACTATGGACATGGCTTTGTGTTTTGTGATTGGCATAAGTAAAAAAGTACCATCTAGAACCATTCTTCCATTATGTATTCTTCAAAAGAAACACTATCCTGGCTGTATAATTAATGAGGTGAGGGTGGGAGGAATGGAGGATGTAACAGAAGTACAGTCATGGAACTAAATTCTGAGGGTATTTTTGTCCATGATTTTACGATCTCGGTAACAAATATGTCTCTTTCCAAATTTGGTAGTTTGCTGTAGTTCAGTCACTCAGTCCTATCTGGCTCTTTGTGACCCCATGAACTGCAGCACGCCAGGCTTCCCTGTCCTTCACTAGCTCCTGGAATTTGCTCAAACTTATGTCCATTGAGTCAGCGATGCCATCCAACCATCTCATCCTCTGTCGTCCCCTTCCCTCCTGCCCTCAATATTTCCCAGCATCAGGGTCTTTTCCAATGAGGCAGCTTTTTGTACTCTTTGTGCTAACAACCATCTATAACAGGAAGTGTGGTGGCAAAGAGGGCTTCCCAGGTGGCACGTGGTAAAGAATACATCTGCTGAGGTAGGAGATGTGAGAGATGTGGGTTTGATCCCTTGGGTTGGGAAGATCCCCTGGAGTAGGAAATGGTAACCTGCTCCAGTATTCTTGCCTGGAAAATTCCATGGACAGAGGAGACTGGCAGGCTACAGTCCATGAAGTTGCAAAGAACTGGAAAAGAAAGATCTCTACTGATAGATGATTTTCTTTCATATACTATAGGATGAATGGAAAAGAAATAGTCAAGGCAACAGATTACTACTAGTAAAAAGGACCTAAGTGAAGTTGAAATCTAAATTGTGTTAACTGCCTTAGGTATACTTATGAAATATTTAAAAAGAAAAGAAAAAGAAAGGCTGTAAAATGTTGAGACAACTTGTTGAGGCTTCTTTTAAGTGAAGCTTATTAGAAAGTGGCCACTTATCTATCGGCCTGGGAAAGCAGTTGAGAAAGCCCAGTCTGAGGATAAGAGTTATTACTCTTAAGAGTTCTCAGACTTGGAAATTATGATTTCTTTATTGAGAAGATGACACCGACCCAACTGCTCACTCCTTGTCAAAATCAGTACTAGAATTCATACAGGAGGTAGAAGGCTATTAGACATGGTCCCTATAAACATGTGATGATGACCTCAAAGAGCAAGAAAACAGAATATATACTGGATAATTCTTTGCTAGAGAGGATGGCATGATTGGATTAAGGCTAGGTCAGGGAAGGGCGTTAACTTATAGTAGGGTATTCTGTTTTCAATTAATTTTTGAACAGCTTATTGAGATATTGAGATGCTTTATTGAGATTCTTGTTCCTTGGAAGGAAAGCTATGACAAACCTAGACAGTTTATTACAAAGCAGAGGCATCACTTTGCTGATGTCTGTCTAGTCAAAGCTATGGTTTTTCCATTAGTCATGTACGGATGTGAGAGTTGAACCATAAAGAAGACTGAGCACTGAAGAATTGATGTTTTTGAACTGCAGTGCTGGAGAAGACTCTTGAGAGTCCCTTGGACTGCAAGGAAATCAAACCAGTCAATCCTAAAGGAAATCAATCCTAATATTCACTGGAAGGACTGATGCTGAAGCTGAAGCTCCAGTACTTGGGCCACCTGATGTGAAGAATTGACTCACTGGAAAAGACCCTGATGCTGGGAAAGATTGCGGGCAGGAGGAAAAAGGGACAACAGAGGATGAGATGGTTGGATGGCATCATTGACTCAATGGACATGAGTTTGAGTAAACTATCTCCTGGAGATAGTGAAGGACTGGAAAGCCTGGTGTGCTGCAGTCTGTGGGATTGCAAAGAGTCAGATATGATTGACTAAACAACAACAAATTGAGATACAATTCATATATCATGCAGTTCACCAAGAGGCTGGCTAGGAGATCAGTGTTAAGGCAGGACAGGATACTGATCTGACAAAAACTATTTGTCAGACAGCTCTTTGACGCTCTCACTCTTTAACAGTCTTCATTTTACTACTCCAGGCTCATCCTTTTCAGGGGAGCAAGGAGTAGGGATAGGGAAATCATGACTTCTGCCCTCAGGCCTCTTACAAGCCACTCTAAGAGAAATTGGTTCAGAGCTAGCTGACCATGCATATTGTAGTAGGTTAGGGCACCTCTCTTAAATATTGGATTCCCATGCTGGTGGATACCTAAAGTCCCTTTATTGAGCTTAGAAAGTTAATTCATCAATTAGGGGTAAAAAAAAAAAAAAAAACATGCAGCTTTACTCTGGAACCAAGAGTTATGAATGAACTTGGCACTGCTGTTCAGGGACTCTACTAAAAGAGATTCAAATTGAATGTTTCTGGAATGAGCTGCTGATGCTCATGAAAGAGATAAGGTCTGCCAGGAGAGAAGGCAGGAAGTCAGGAGGAGACTAGGTAACCTGTGGCCAAAGGAGAGTGTGCTGGACAATGGCTCGTCGGTAGTTTCAATCACAGGGGAACAAGAGAATAGACAGTATCAAAGAGAGCCTGGGTAAAGGAAAATGTAACCTTCTCTAGGGTATTGGTATCTTATTGGGGGCAGATAAGGAAATCTGGGGAATTAGTTCAGTGTGTGGCTTTAGGAATGGACATTTCAGAATTTGACTTCCAACTCTTCAACTTATTCAATGTGTTGTTTTTGGGGAAATTAATGTCTCCAAGTGACAATTTCCCCATCTGTAAGGTATGTAGAAGAGTGCACCCTTCACATGATTGCTATGAGCAGGTCCATCCCCAGGGCATGTGGGTTCCTGGGCAAATAGTTTTGTGGGAGATCCTGTTTATGTAAAGAGTTTTAGTCACTCCGAGTCGTGTCAGCAATCCAACTCTGCTCAGTCACAGTTAAAAAACACCATGCCAGCCTCAGAGAGTGACTGTTCACCAAATCCCCCTCCTGGAATTGAGCTGACTCCAGGGCCCTGGCTGGCTAGAGTGCCTCTAGGCATCGGGTCAACCCCCTGCACAGCATGGAGGGACACAGAGGATCATCAGAGAGAGCTCAAAGAGGACGCTGGACTGCCTGCCTAGAGAGCACTGCTGGCTCCAGCCCAGGCACCAGAAAAAAGATTTAGATATATTTTCCCTCCTATCTCTTTATTAAAAAAAAAAAAAAACTTTTATTTTGTATTGGGATACATGTGTCCATGTATATTCAGTCATGTCCAGCTCTTTGCGACCCCATGGACTGTAGTCCACCGGGCTCCTCTGTCCATGGAACTTTCCAGGCAAGAATACTGGAAAGAGTTGCCATTTCCTCCTCCAGTGGATCTTCCCAATGCAGGGATCACACCCCTGTCTTTCGCTTCTCCTGAATTGGCAGGCAGGTTCTTTACCAGCTGAGCTACCAGGGAGGCTCCTGTATTGCGATATAGCCGATTAACAAGCAGTGATAGTTTCAGGTGAACAGCGAAGGGACTAAACCATACATATACATTTATATATTCTCGCCCAAATTGCTCTCCCTTCCAGGTTGCCACATTTCTGGCTATCCATTTTAAATGTAGCAGTGTGTACTTGTCTGTCCCAAGCTCCCTAACTATGCCTTTCTTCCATCTTTGCCCCCAGCCCAGCAACCGTAAGTTCATTCTCTAGGGACTTAGTTTTTTTAAAAAAAGCTTAAGGATGTTTATTGTTAATATAACAATAATTCCAGTCCCAGTGTTGGTTCTGCAGCTTCATGATGGGGCCTTAGACATTTTTGAGGAAGGTATGGGTTAGGGTTGGGACCTGTGCTTGCTTGAGTCTGAGGGTATCACTGATTATAAGGATTAAATGAGAACCTGAGCATCAGAGGTGTTTGCTATAGTGACACACACAAGCAGCCGCTAAATTTTAACTATAATAAAAGGACGATGAAATCATTCATTATTTTGAAAGCAATGATTTCTGTTGTTTGTCTTCCATGGCTGTAAACCAATAGAAGTCCAGTTTCCAGGGCTGCTGGGGCCCAGGAGCATATACACAGCACAGGAAGTGGGGTTCCCAGGAAGCCACTATGTGAATTTGAAGTATCCTGTTTAGGACAGGTGCTTGAAGGAAGCCCCTCCTCCTGTAGGCATCTGTGTTCCTGTGTGAGCAAAGCCCCACAATGCTCAAGGGCAGCTCCTGGCAGGACGCTCGGGGATATTTGGCAGAGGCCTCCCTGCAGCTGCCAGAAGGACCTCAAGATGCCGCAACTTCCTGTTTTTGTCTGATACTCACTCTTGTTTTGAGCTGTGCAGGGCTCCACCTATATGTCTCTCTCCTTTGTCATGCTCAAAACAACCCCTGGAAGTCACTAGAGAAGGAATTGTTTTCCCCATTTCAGAACAGGAAAGGAATTGGCAAGAAACTGGATGTGTAGACAAAGCAAATAGATAAGTGAGTGTAAAAAATAGCTTCTGCGTGTGGATCTGATTGTTATCTCTGATCATGGATGCCATACCATTCTAGAACCAGGGTCATTCATTGAGGGCCTGCTGTGTGTCCAACATCGTGCCAAGTGCTTTATAGCCTTTCCCATTTAACATTCTTAAAAACTCAACAAAGCAAGTACTGCTTTCATTTTTCATTTTACAGATGAGGAGAGTGAGGCATATGCAGTTATGAAACGTGCTAAAAGTCATGTAGGTACTAAGTGAAAGAGCTAGATTCAGACTCAGGTTGGCCTGACACCCAAGTTCATGGTCTTAAACCATGATACTGTAAGGCCTCACTCTGGGAGCTTAAGGTCAGGTCATCCATAGAAATTGCTAATCTTTGGCACACTTTAATTTTGTAAATAATAGTGCTGATGAAGTACTTTAATAGCTCGGATCTGAAGATTCTCATATCAAATAAATTGGTTTTTCAAGGAACATTAGCAAACATTTCTTTTCCTAGTTCATGATTACAAGCTCTCTGTATGGGGTTTTCTCATCACCTTCCAGTAGAAACTTAGAGTAAGTTTCTGAACGTGTGTTTCTCTGACCTCCTGAGCTTTTGGGTCCAGTACAAATGAAAGAGGGGCAATTACCTTCTCAGCAAACAAACAAAAAGAGACTGGCACTTTTATCAAAAGCCCTAAGGTTATAATGAAAGGATTCAATGATTACATTGTCAGCTGAGTCTACATCCCAAAGCAGAAAGTTCCGGACTGAATACCAGTGACCAAAACAAAATTGACAGTCCCCTCCCTGGTAAAGCAGTCCATATCCCCTAAAATAGAAGGTGACTTTGCTCTGGTTCAGGGACCTGCTGTGTCCTCCCCTATTATCTTCTGTGCCCTTCCTAGGTCTGTCTTCATTTGGAATGGTCTGTCTCCCTAAGGGGCTTCCCTTGTGGCTCAGCTGGTAAAGAATCCGCCTGCAATGCAGGAGACCTGGGTTCAGTCCCTGGGTTGGGAAGATCCCCTGGAGAAGGGAAAGGCTACCCACTCCAGTATTCTGAGATTTACTGTATAACTGAGAGAACATCATAGGTGATTAATACATTGTTGTTTCCTATTTTATGTTCATGGCATGTAACTCATGTGGTTCTCTAACTTTCAAGTCCCTTCTCATCCCATTTGCTGTCATCAGTCCCATCCCCATGGGTCAGACATTGATGTCAAAGGGCCAGGGAAAGGTCTTGGGCACTGTCAAAGGCTAAAAAGGGACTTTGTTGTCCACTGTTTGAGGAGTGTATCTCCCAAAGCTTTGTGGGGCTTTTCTAGTGCGTCTTCCTGGTGTTATTGAGATGCTGTGTTGGAAATATGTTTTAAATACTTGGCAAATCTCAGACTCAATGGTGAAGATCCCTACCTACCCCACCTTAAATCGGAGCGTGGTGTTTGACTTCTGGCCATAAAAAATGTTTCCCAGAAGCTGTGACAAGGAGCAATATCTGGTTCCTCCCGTCAGCCCTGCTGCCCTCGCTGCCAGCTGCACGAGTGGCTGTCTGGACGCAAAGCAGTGGCAGGCATCCGGCGTTGGCAAGGCGATGCCCTCAGCCATGGTCTTCGTTCCTCCACCACATCCGGCCACCAGGGCCTCGTTGTTTGTTGACGGGGAAGTGGTTCCCTAGTCTCCTGAGATGGGAAATGATAATGAGTGGTTTCTTCTAAATCTTGGGAGGGCGTGGAAGGAGAGATTGGGTTTTCAGCTGTTTAATATGTGGTAAACCATTAGACAGCGCTTCCCCAGTGGCTCAGCGGTAAAGAGTCTGTCTGTAATGCCAGGGCCACAGGAGTTCTGTCTGTATTGCAGGTTCGACCCCTGGGTTGGGAAGATCCCCTGTAGGAGGAAATGACAATCCACTCCAGTATTCTTGCCTGGAGGATCCCATGGACAGAGGAGCCTGGCAGGTGATGCCGTCCATGGGGTGCAAAGAGTCGGACTTGACTGAAGCAACTTAGCATGCATGCAAAGCATTAGACAGCCAGCATTTTTTCATTGATTTATAGTTATCTATAACCCCTGTTAACTTTCCAAGCTCCTGTTCCATTAGTTTAATCATATTTCCCAGAATCAGAATTTCAAGCCCTTGATGGTCAGACCCTGCCTTTCTACCATGTTCAACCATTACTCCACCCCAAGAACACTCAAAGACTCGCAGATGTCTTTGCTGCCTGGTATAGTCATCCTCGTTCCTCTGACTCTTAGGTGGAATTTGCTTTAAGCTTTTCCTCCTCTGGGCAGACTTGTCTTACCTCTTGCCTCATCCTCTCTGTGATGTACAGTACCCCCTGCATGAACTCTGTAAGAACTCTGTTAGAGCTTCCAGTTTATAAGCCTGTCTTATTTAGTACACTGTGATCCTCTCTGAGAGTGTGGAGGGAGCCACCTTTCAATTTTTACTCTATGATAGTACCTGGCATGGAAAAAGACTATAAGTGTATGAGTAAAGAAGAAAATTGATGCTTGTAGAAATCAAATCACTATGTTAGAATACAGTGAGCTTAAAATGATCCCCTCCCTTCAAGTAGCCGAGGTTGGAAGAAGCAGTTTGGTGCAGTGACCACAAGTTCCGGGGGCTGTGGGGTCAGGCTAACCTGCTAAGTTCAAAATCCAGCCCCATTCGTTTTAGATGTTGTGACTTAGACACAATACTTCATGTTTTTGAGCCTTAGTTTTATCACTTGTCAAATGTGGATAATACTACTACCATATGGCTGTAATGGTGTGAGGACTGAAATAAAATAGAAATATGAAAGAAGAGGATAAACTAGCATTAGTAGCTTCTCAGGAACTTTCCCCTCTTTCCTCTTCTCTCCTGCTCAAATGTGGGAGAAGTAAAATAAATTCTTAGGTAATAAATGCAATTAGTTTTCCAAGCAAGGCAAGATAACCTGGACCTGGGGGTGGCCAGGGAAATAGAAAGTAGGATTTGAGCTGCAGAATAGAAAAGACATACCCAGAGTATGAGCAGAAAGAAAATATTCCAGTGAAATGAGATTGAAAAGAAAAAGAAGACATTTTTCACTTCATTCACGGCCTCTCTCTGCTTGGTCTAGCCTTAATGTTTTGATACGTTTCTTTGTTTTTATTTATTTAGTTTTGGTCTAGGAATATGGATGAGTAATTTATTTTCACAGGAAGATATTCCCATCTAATTTTCTTCCTTGAGTAACTGAATATGCCGAAATGCCCCCATTAGTTTTAATTATATGTACTTAGAAACTGATTTTATTTGAAGTCAGAGAATAGGGCAATCTGTTTTATTGTTTAGCATTCAGATAATTTTTCCTGGCTTAAAATTTTTTTGATTCTTCCTAAGAGTGGCCTACCTTCATAGAAACCCCTGATTAAGCATCATTTGATCCCAGTGAATCTGGGGTATGACCCAGTGCTTACCATTATAGATGCCTGTTACCTTGGTAAATCAGCCATGAATCTGGAATGGCCCTTGGATGCATGATGAAGGCAGCCAATAGGAAGGCAGCTGCATAGTCTGCTCACTATTCTTGATGTAGCAGGAGAGTGGGGATTTCTTTCTGTAACTTCCAGAAGGCACCACACTCAACACGTTGGAGAAATCCTCTGTAGAATCAGAATTCATGGGCCTTTCAAACTAATATGTCAGAACTCTAGAAGGACTATGGTATGCCTTAGAATTCTAGATGTTTCCTAAATATGGAAATATAATTTTGACATCAACATCTTCCTACTGGGAGTGGGAGACTGAGGTCCAGAGAAGTGAAATGACTTTCGCCAGTTCTGTTAGATAAATTAGTGGTAGAATTACATAAAGAACTGCCCTTCTTTCTCTCTGCTTAACACTACAAAAGAGAAGACCAATGGGTTATCAAAACTTGTTTTAGTTTAGTTTGAGATTCACCTCAGGTGAAACTGTCCTTTAAATCTTCTCAAGACGTCCCTTCTTTGGGGAATATCACACAAATGCCCATTTATGGAAAAGTATTTACACCTTTATGCACTCCTGTGCTTGGCAACCCACTCCAGTATCCTTGTTTGGGAAATTCCATGGGCAGAGGAGCCTAGCATGCTACAATCCATGGGTCACAAAGAATTGTATACGACTTAGCAACTGAACAACAACAACAGAATGCTTGGTTATATCTATCTGTCTGTGTATCTTTCTTTGCCAAGTAGTAAGGTTCTTATTTGCAAGAAAATTGTGTTAACAGGCTTTGTTTCTCTAGTATATAATATATGCTGTGCTTGGTGAATAAACGTATTTCATACATTTAAAAATTTGATACAATTCACATGCTATAAAAATAGCATGTACAATTCTGTGGGTTTTAGTATATTCACAAACTTTTGCAAACATCAACTCAGTTCAGTTCAGTTCAGTTGCTCAGTCGTGTCCAACTCTTTCTGACCCCATGAATCGCAGCATGCCAGGGCACCCTGTCCATCACCAACTCCTCGGAGTTCACTCAGACTCACGTCCATCGAGTCCGTGATGCCATTCAGCCATCTCATCCTCGGTTGTCCCTTTCTCCTCCTGCCCCCAATCCCTCCCAGCATCAGAGTCTTTTCCAGTGAGTCAGCTCTTCGCATGAGGTGGCCAAAATACTGGAGTTTCAGCTTCAGCATCATTCCTTCCAAAGAAATCCCAGGGCTGATCTCCTTCATAATGGACTGGTTGGATCTCCTTGCAGTCCAAGGGACTCTCAAGAGTCTTCTCCAACACCACAGTTCAAAAGCATCAATTCTTCAGCACTCAGCCTTCTTCACAGTCCAACTCTCACATCCATACATGACCATAGGAAAAGCATAGCCTTGACTAGCCAGACCTTTGTTGGCAAAGTAATGTCTCTGCTTTTCAATATGATGTCTAGGTTGGTCATAACTTTTCTTCCAAGGAGTAAGCGTCTTTTAATTTCATGGCTGCAGTCACCATCTGCAGCAATTTTGGAGCCCACAAAATAACATCTGACACTGTTTTCCCTGTTTCCCCATCTATTTCCCATGAAATGATGGGACCAGATGCCATGATCTTCATTTTCTGAATGTTGAGCTTTAAGCCAACTTTTTCACTCTCCTCTTTCACTTTCATCAAGAGGCTCTTTAGTTCCTCTTCACTTTCTGCCATAAAGGTAGTGTCATCTGCATATCTGAGGTTATTGATATTTCTCCCGGCAATCTTGATTCCAGCTTGCGTTTCTTCTAGTCCAGCGTTTCTCATGATGTACTCTGCATATAAGTTAAATAAGCAGGGTGACAATACACAGCCTTGACATACTCCTTTTCCTGTTTGGAACCAGTCTGTTTTTCCATGTCCAGTTCTAACTGTTGCTTCCTGACCTGCATACAGATTTCTCAAGAGGCAGGTCAGGTAGTCTGGTATTCCCATCTCTTGAAGAATTTTCCACAGTTTATTGTGATCCACACAGTCAAAGGCTTTGGCATAGTCAATAAAGCAGAAATAGATGTTTTTCTGGAACTCTCTTGCTTTTTCCATGATCCAGCAGATGTTGGCATTTTGATCTCTGGTTCCTCTGCCTTTTCTAAAAATATCACCACCATCTAATTCCAGAGCATGTTCATCACCCCCCAAAATGACCCTGTAACCATTAGCAGTCACCCCTGTTACCGACACTCCCCAGCCCTTGGGAACTCCTGGTCTATTTTCTGTCTCTGTGGATTTGCCTATTCTGGACATTTCCTATCATTGGAATTACACAGCAAGTGACCTTTTGTATGTGGCTGCTTTCGCTTAGCATAATGTTTCCACAGTTCACTGGTGTTATAGCATGTTTCACTACTTTATTCCTTTTTGTGGATGAGCAATATCCCATTGTATGCATATACCACAGTACATTTCTTCATCAGCTGGTGGACATTTGGGTTGTTTCTGCTCTAGGCTATTAAGAATAATGCTGGTATGAACACATGTATACAACTTTTTGTGTGGACATAAGACGTATGTTTTCCATTTTCTTGGAATACCTAAGAGTGGGGTTGCTGGGTCATACGTTATCACTATTTTTTGTTGTTGTTGCTTGTTTGTTTTGGCCATGTCATGCGGCATACAAGATCTTAGTTTCCTGACCAGGGATCAAACCCTCGCAGCCTGCATTGGGAGCAGAGAGTCTTAACCACTGGGAAGATTGCCAGGGAAGTCCCTGTTAACTCTTGTGTTTAACTTTTTGAGAAACTGTCAGACTGTTTTCCCCAGTGGGAAAACACTATTTTGCATTAAAATTGCCCTTAATATAATTTCAAATTAAGTCAAAATTTTTCCCCAAATATGAAATAACCAATTTTCTCTAAAGTGAAAAATCTCATTTTTACATTCATACCTGTTTGTACCTTGTATATCCCTACAATTTTTTTAATGTTTACTTATGTGTTTGGCTCCACTGTGTCTTAATTGTGGCATGTAGGATCTTTTGTTATGTCATAAGTTGCTGCATGTGGGACCTAGCTTCTTGATCGGGAATAGAACCCCGTTCCCCCTGCATTGGGAGCACAGAGTCTTAGCAGCTGGGCTACCAGGTAAGTTCCTATCCCTATAACGCAAAGGTCTGCAAACACATTATGTAAAGGAAGGTAGGCTCTTTACTCGATGACATTAGTTAGCTGGTTTTATTTTTCCTCTGCAGGTGTCTTAGGATAGCCTCCAAATTTTGTTTGGTTGCTGTTAAAAGATCTTTCCTCATCCAAGTTCTATAGCCATAGATAGCAACTGAAATGAATCAGAGGATGTCAGAGATGTTCTGACTCACAATGCCCAGAAAAATCCCGTTCACAGAGGTTTGCATGTGGTGCAGTGGAAAGGGAGAATTCTCATGACACAAAAGAGGCCCCAGGGATAAAGATGGGAATAAAATTAAAATAAAATAGTTATTAAATTAAAATAGTTAGGGCCACTGCCAGCAACCAGCTTTCTCCCTTTTTGCCTGGCCCGCCCCAGATCATGCTGTCAGGTCATTGTGACATCTCTAGAATGTTCTAGGGTAGTTAGCATTTGCTCTTTGTGCAGGACACTTCTCAGTTCTGCTTCCTATCACCCTTTTCCCTGAAGTGCTATCACGTGACCCTAGTATGCAGCTGCATAGGTTCATCTGTCACCTTTTCCTCGGGCCAGATTTGTCCTCGAAGCAACACTCCAAATCTGTAACCACTTGGTAGCTAGCCCTGTTGCAGTTGTACTGGCTACTTAATAAATAACTGCCCTGTTGTTGAGGTCACCTATTGCTGCAATATTGTCATTGGTGGAAATACTATGTGATGTTACTTTTTTTTTTAGTAATACTTCACCTGAACTTGAACTTGCATAGATCATGGTTCAATTGGTCTATTTTAAGAGTTTAAAGAGGATGCAGGTAGGTACTTTCAACAAATTTCTTGGTTTCCTCTTTTATGTGGATACCAGGAGTAGTCCGGTTCATTTTCTGTCTGTAGCAACTGGTGAGAAGATGCAGAGTTCAACCAACTTTCTGTAACTCATCCTGTAGTTTGGGAGGACCACGTCCTATTAATACTTGAAAATTTCTCTTTTTTGTTAAATGGCAAGCATTTTTCAAAACTTTATAGCATTTTCTCAGTATTTCTGATTCCCATCCCTTTCTACCTCCTTTTAAAGTTATTTCAGTACTTGTGCTACTTGTCTTACTAGAATGTAAGCTCAATGAGGCCTTAATCTAGGCATCTTTGATCTATTCATCACTGTCAACTTTATGAAGCTTTATGAAGTTTTGTGTATTGTAGATGTTCAGTAAATATTTTTAGCATAATTAGTGCATCAGTGGTAATTTGTTTTCATTCTTAACTGAATTTTGCCCACTTTGCCTTCAGTTGTATGACGCTATGACTGTTTTTATAGCTTCCTTACTTTTTCCATGTGTAAATTTAATAGTCAATGAAAGTGAAAGTCAGTCGTATCTGACTCTTTGCAACCCCATGGACTATACAGTCCATAGAATTCTCCAGGCCAGATTACTGGAGAGGGTAGCCTTTCCTTTCTCTAGGGGATCTTTCCAGCCTGGGGACTGAACCCTGATCTCCAGCACTGCAGGCAGATTCTTTACCAGCTGAGCCACAAGGCAAGCCCAATAGTCAATGAAGCATGTTGGCAAATGCTCAGCACTCTTAGTATGTTTTATTCAGGAAGGGGAAAATATATTGTGGGATCCAGATCCAATACCAAGGGAAATTTAAATTCTAAATATTTCCCTTCCTGTCCTCCCTCCAATCTCCCCAAACCCCAACAAATCCTATGCATATGCAGAGTGTTTCTATTTTGCTGGGGGATGGTGACAGGGGAGGAAAGGAATAAAACTACCTTCTATACTGCTTTCAGAAATACAGCCAGTGTGGCATATGGCAGACGGTACTAGCACAGTCTTTGGTGGAATGGTAGTGGCAGCAATGTGAAACTCTTTAAATATTTAAAATGAAAGCTCATGTATATATGGAAATATAGTAGAATGATATTAGAAAATGACTTATCCCTACAGAACTTGATAAATTTCATAAATCACATCCTTCCCCCTAAAATATAACTGCAGGCTTAAAAGGGGCATTTGGTTTATGAGGCAGTTCTTAGTTCTGATCCCTGTAACCAGAATTAATCCAAGTAGCCTTGTTTACATATTTAAAGGAAGAAGCACTTGAGCATGCTGTGTGTGCATATAAATTCACTGTGTTTGTACAAAAAATGATCTAATTAATCACTGGTTCTCTTGAGAAAAAAATCATGCATTCTGTCTGATGAGCAAATTTGGTCTCTTCAGGGTATTGTTCTAGAATCTGTCTCTACCATCTAAAGCAAAGGACTAGAAAGTAATCAGTGGATCAAGACTAATTTTTCTTTCTTTTTAAGCATAAAATATAGATAACATAGATTCTCTTTTGTGTTGAAACTCTCCCCCTCTAATCAGACCTGGAGACAAGGATTTAAGGACAAATCATATATTTGAAAGATAATCCCAGGAAGCAATGACAGGGGAGTGAAGCCCGAGAAAGGTGAATTATCAAGCTAGTACCAGTGTGAGCAGCCAAGACTTAATTGATTGGGAACTCTGGTAGACAGTGCAGATACACCCCAGGGATATCCCAGCCAAAGGACAAGGAAGCTGGGATATTTGTCTACCATCTTCCCATCAGTCACTGATGGAAAGCTGCTTCCAGGGGTGTTAATTCACTGTGATGGTTCCAGGAACCAGGTTTGACTTTTAGAAGTGAATGCCAAAAGAATATACAATGGAGTAAAGACAGTCTCTTTAACAGGTGGTGCTGGGAAAACTGGTCAACCACATGTAAAAGAATGAAACTAGACCCCTTTCTAACACCATACACAAAAATAAACTCAAAATGGATTAAAGATCTAAATGTAAGACCAGAAACTATAAAACTCCTAGAGGAGAACATAGGCAAAACACTCTCCGACATAAATCACAGTAGGATCCTCTATGATCCAACTCCCAGTATACTGGAAATAAAAGCAAAGATAAACAAATGGGATCTAATTAAAATTAAAAGCTTCTGCACAACAAAGGAAACTACAAGCAAGGTGAAAAGACAGCCTTCTGAATGGGAGAAAACAATAGCAAATGAAACAACTGACAAACAACTAATCTCAAAGATATATAAGCAACTTATACAGCTCAACTCCAGAAAAATAAATGATCCAATAAAAAAATGGGCCAAAGAACTAAATAGGCATTTCTCCAAAGAAGACATACGGATGGCTAACAAACACATGAAAAGATGCTCAACATCACTCATTATCAGAGAAATGCAAATCAAGACCACAATGAGGTACCATTTCACACCAGTCAGAATAGCTGCGATCCAAAAGTCTACAAGCAATAAATGCTGGAGAGGATGTGGAGAAAAGGGAACTCTCTTACACTGCTGGTGGGAATGCAAACTAGTACAGCCACTATGGAAAACAGTGTGGAGATTCCTTAAAAAATTGCAAATAGAACTGCCTTATGACCCAGCAATCCCACTGCTGGGCATACACACCGAGGAAACCAGAATTGAAAGAGACACATGTACCCCAATGTTCATTGCAGTGCTGTTTATAATAGCCAGGACATGGAAGCAACCTAGATGTCCATCAGCAGATGAATGGATAAGAAAGCTGTGGTACATATACACTATGGAATACTACTCAGCCCTTAAAAAGAATAAATTTGACTCAGTTCTAATGAGATGGATGAAATTGGAACCAATTATACAGAGTGAAGTAAGCCAGAAAGAAAAACACCAATACAGTATACTGACACATATATATGGAATTTAGAAGACACTAATGATGACCCTGTAGGTGAGACAACCAAGAGACACAGAGGTATAGAGTGGACTCTGAGGGAGAGGGAAAGGGTGGGATGGTTTGGGAGAATGGCAATGAAACATGTATATTTTCGTGTAAGAAACGAAGCGCCAATCTATGTTCAATGTAGGATGCAGGATGCATGGGGCTGATGCACAGGATGATTCAAGTAGAGGATGTGGGGTGGGAGGTGGGAGGGGGCTTCGACATTGGGAGATTGTGTTCACCTATGGCTGATTCGTGTCAATGTATGGCAAAACAAATACAGTATTGTAATTTAAAATAAATAAATAAATAAATTAATTAATTAAAAAAAAAAAAGAAGAAGTGAATGCCAAGGAGACACCGACATTCAAAAGGAGGAGGAATCAGGGACGTCCCTGGTGGTCCAGTGGTTAAGACTTTGCCTTGCAATGCAAGGGGTGCAGGTTTGATCCCCTGGTCAAGGAGCTAAGATCCTCTATACCTTGCGGCCCAAACACCAAAACAGAAAACAGAAACAGTTCTGTAACAAATTCAATAGAGACTTTAAAAATAGGTCCCAGTAAAAAATAAAAGGAGGAGGAATACATATGTGTAAGAACATAGGGAGGACTCATAGGAACCCAGAAAATGCTGAGCAGGCAGGCCTCAGGAAGCATAGGATTCTAGCCAGCCCCAGGACCATCGTTTCAGTCCCAGTCTCTTCCTTAGCCATTGGCTTCCTCTTTAACTCCTAAGGATTTTGGATTCTGCGTATCTCTGAGAAGCTTATTGCTGCTTGGTCTTATTTGATCTTTTAATACAATACTGGCTCCTGCCTGAGATTTACTCTGAGTTCAGATCCTCAGAAGTGAAAACCTAATTGACCCAGATCCTTTTTCTTAAGATAAGATATACCTTGCAAGTGCTTGGCCAGCTGAGTGTCCACTTGTGATCCAGTGAGCCACGGCAAAGACATGACGTCATATTGCCCAGTGCCCACTCAAAAGAGGGGACAGACGAGGAATGGTGAGGGCAAGTAGCCCCAAGGCGCCTCTATCTGTGGGATTTTCTGGGCAAGAATGCTGGATTGGGTTGCCATTTCCTCCTCCAGGGGACTCTTCCCAACTCAGGGATTGAACCCACGTCTCTTGCATATCCTGGATTGGTAGGTGGATTCTTTTCCATTGTGCCATCTGGGAAGCCCTTCCATTAAAAGTTTTACAACATAAATTTTTTTCCCATTATTCCACAGACTCTTTCTCACCTTGTCAAAGTGTTTTATATTCTACCTAATGTTGTCCTAAATAAAGTAAAATTTTACATTGTTGACATGAATTTTGACCTTTCATGTTTAAGCTATGCCCTGCTCATTTTGAATGCAAATATAAGAGGACTGAACTCATTTGTGGAATCACTGAAATTGCACAATTTATATTTCATAGACTGTAGAGGCATATGTATTTTAGTCTTTCCAGAAGTGTGGGAACTTTGCACTTGGCTAGCTCAACTGTTTTTATTTTACTTTTTGGATGCATGCACATTCTAGGGCATGCTGGGTGGCAAGCCACCCTAGTATTCTTGCTTGGAAAATCCCATGGACAGAGCAGCCTGGCAGGCTATAGTCCATGGGGTCACATAGAATAGGACATGACTGAGCAACTGAGCAGGCACGGAGGAATGCTGTTCCTTGAGGATTATCAGAGAGGGTGGATGAAGGAACTGCATCCTAAAAGACTTGAGAATGTGGATCTGAGTACAACATCTTTCCCTGTCCAGCCAAAGATGAGCTCAACAGGCCAAGATGATGCCATTCACATGCAGACACTATCATAAGAAGTCCAAACGCCAATGAAGGATAAAATATCAAGAGAGAAGATCATTTTATAGAGGCAAAATGCAACATCATTTTCTTGTAGAAATGCCAAAGAAGTTGATAGACATTGAGTGCATCTTAACTAAAAAAATGTGTGTGTTTGTGTGTGTGTGTGTGTGTGTGTGTCTGTATAGCTGGGCATAGGGAAAGGGTGACTCTTTTGTGACCTGTGGAAACAAAGACCCAACAAAGCAAAGGAGAGCCCATGGCTTTGGAGTCTGAGAAACCTGTTTCCTCAAGTGTAAAGAAAATATTATTTTATCCAGTTGTTAGGAGGATTAAATGAGGTGATAAATGACTGTAAAGAGACCAGAATGGTGGCTGACACATAATAAGCTCCCTGTAAATGACAACAAAAGTGGTAATTAACTTACAGCTGATTCACATTGTTGTATAGCAGAAACTAACACAACATTGTAAAGCAATTATACACCAATAAAAAATGACGTTGTAAAAAGGAAGAAAAGAAAATTAGTATGAAGTAAGCTTGGCATAGATAGCAGTTCCTTGGGGGTTGAGTTTGGGAATTACTATAATTTAACCCCAATAACACATGTGTTAAAAGAGGGGAAAAGGTGGTATTTAGGAGTAGTTATAAAGGAGATTTCATAAAATGCTACCTGGTTAAGTTCCTTTCAACTTGTTTCTCTCAAAGTGAATTACTGGTTTGCATCTTGGCAATTATTTTCAAGCAGCCACTAAATTGATTTATGTATGAGACTGAATTTACTTTTAATTTACTTGAATGAGATTTCAAAATCAGTCTTTTTGATATGAAAATGAACACTTAGCCAGCATTTTGACCTGCTTTGGTAAGTCAGTGACATTTGTGCCTTAGAATTTATCAAATGGCATATGCCTACTTTGTGACTATCACTATGTGAATTCAGATACTCACATGCGCTCTCGTCCCTCAGAGAGCCCACCTTTGCAAAAATAGACACATAAATGCTTCACTGCAGAGTCATCATATTTGGAGCACTAATGACATGCATGTGCAATGCTCACACAAATGTCACGCGTGTGCAATGCTCAGTCTCTCAGTCGTGTCCAACTATTTGTAACCCCAGAGACTATAGTCTGCCAGGCTCCTCTATCCATGGAATTTTCCAGGCAAGAATACTAGAGTGGGTTGCCATTTCCTACTCCAGTGGATCTTTTAGACCCAGGGATCAAAGCTACATCCCCTGCACTGGCAGGTGGATTCTTCACCATTGTGCCCCCTGGGAAGCCCCACTGGTGACATGAAGTACCAGAAAGAAGAGGGTGTTGCTAGGAAATGCATCCCAGCTTCAGATGATAGTAAATAACGATTTTTCTTTCCCAGTGCTGTATTTCTACCTGGAACATATTAGGGAAAAAGAAAAAGCTAATAATATTGGATTGGCCAAGAAGTTTATTTTGGTTTTCCAGAAGAAGGTATGGAAAGCCCAAACAAACTTTTTGGCCAACTCACTAGTAAACTGTTTGGGGAAAAAGAGGCTTTTTCCCAAGTACTTCAGGGCTATTTCTGTACTTCTTGTGAGTGTCTCATGTGCCTGAAATTAGGCTAAAATCCATGAAACTCTCTGTACTATCAAAAGATCCTTTGAATTCCAGTAATCATTTCCAGTACACTTGTAGGAAAGTGACTGATTTTTACATTCCCGCTGCAGTTAATATCTATAGTGGATTATTTATGGAAAGTTTTAAATACACTTGCCCGGTGGATCAGATGCTAAAAATCTGCCTGCAATGCAGGAGACCCAGGTTCAACCCCTAGATTGAGAAGATCTCCTGGAGAAGGAAATGGCAATCCACTCCAGTATTCTTGCTTGGAGAATCCCATGGGCAGAGAAGTCTGGTGGGCTACAGTCCATGGGGTTGCAAAAAGTCGGACTCAACTGAGTGACTAACATGCATTAGTGATTTTTAAGCTGCAATCTGTTGCTTAGATCCAAACTCAGAATTGACTTCTGAGAAAGATCACAGAGAAGTTTTGGATACAAATGTAAATCATTCTACTTGAAGAACTCATGGAAAAGAACTTTGCTGGGCACCAATTCTGTGAGATTCACCTGGAAAAAATCCTAAGAATTCTCCATTGAAGTCCTAAGAGCAGGATCAAGAGGGACCAGACATTTAGGAATTTGTGTCAGACTGTAGGAAAGTTTGGAATCGTCACTACCAATAAATTTTCATGAAGATTACAGCGAATGTCATGACAGTTATTATTTCAGCCCACTGAGAAGATGGGTGTTATTTTCTAGATGGGGCAGCGTGGGCTATAGTTATGTTTGTGAATTACATGTTCAGTCACTTTCGGTGATACAGGCCAGTGTGCTAAGCCAGTCAGTGGTCCTTCATTACTTAAGGAGCTGGTGGTGCAGCTCAAGTCTTCACCAGAAAATCTGAATCTTCAGACCTTGGATGGGAGCAGGTGTATGCATTTAAAGCACCCCTAGTGTTTTTCTCCCTGGAGGTCTGCAGACTGCGCTCTCAGGAGTCTGGAAAAGTATGAAACCCTGACAGCCTCACTGTGGACATTAAGCCATTATTACGGGAGGATAAGTCAATCCCAGATGGTTTGCGCTACTCAAAAAGCTATTTGTGTGACTGTCATTTTATTCTATTTTTCGGGAAATATTTGTTGTTATTGGGTCGTTAAATCGTGTCCAACTCTTTGTGACCCCCTGATCGCAGAATGCTAGGCTTCCCTGTTCTTTATATCCTCTGGAGTTTGCTCAAACTCATGTCCATGGAATCGGTGATGCCCAACCATCTCATCCTCTGTTGCCCCCTTCTCTTCCTGCCCTCAGTCTTTCTCAACATCAAAGTCTTTTCCAATGAGTGGGCTCTTTCTTAAAAAAATGAATAAACATAGGCACAAATGGGCACAATCTGGTAAACACTGGATATACCACACCAACACAATCCGATTTGTAGGAAGGAGGCAGTATGATTGGACACATATCATGGCAGACTTTGAAATGTACCCACGGTCTTTTGAACCTAATCTGTAAAGAAATTAGCTCAGGTCTGAGGCTCTCATCACATCCTTTCAAAGGCTCAAATTCCTTACCGTGGCCTTCTGAACCTTCCATGACCTGCCACTGAGGCCTTAGCTTGAGGCTCTCCCCAATCCTTGTGAACACTGATCTTGATACCTTCTTGCCCTGTGACTCCACTTGGAACGATCGTCCCCTCTTTGCTCATTTGGCAGCCCTGTCTTGCCCCTTCATTCCTCCTAGGAGCCTCTGCTGACTCCCCCAGACTGGGCTCAGCACTGCCCTGCATCCTGTGTGCCGGCTTCTGTCTTAGCACCTTCCTAATCACGTTGAGTCCTTGCGCATGAACGTCTGCTTCACTTGATGGTAAGCAGCTCCTGAGGAGTGATCTCTCTCTTCCTGCTATGGTACAGCCAGCCCTGGACCTGGTGTACCATCGATGCCCCCTAAATGTCTGCAGTGAGATTGGCAGATGTAAACGTTAAGTGGAAAGCAAATAACAAACTCCTTCTCAAGTTTTCTTTCAGCCAGATGCTGCTAAAAAGAATTTTGAGCACTCTTCTGCCAATGAGTCCAAAGCTTTTGAGGGGGTATCTGGAAGCCTGGGCTCCTGGGGACCACGATGGAGGGGTCTGGAAATTCCTGCCTTGTGGATGCATAAGCCACAGGACCCATGACCCTCTAGAGAAGAGAGCAGTGAGGGTGTGGACTCCATCCAGTTGCTTGTTTTCTCGTCTTCACATTTCCCTCTTAATTGGCATGGGCTTCCCAGGCGGTGCCAGTGGTTAAGAAACCACCTGTCAATACAGGAGACGAAAGAGATGTGGGTTCGATCTCTGGCTTGGAAAGATCCCCTGGAGGAGGAAATGGCAACCCGCTCCAGCATTCTTGCCTGGAGAGTCCCTAGGACAGAAGAGCCTGGTGGGCTACAGTCCATAGCGTTGCAAAGAGTCAGACACACGGAAGCGACAGCACACAGGCAGGCACTGCGGAAGTGACGTACTCTTGAATTTTCGCCAAGAGTGGCTGTGTGCTCACAAAGCTTTTCTCTCCAACAAAATGGTTTCTGTCCTTTGGTCACTTGTGGACGACCCTGCCTTCATTTTGTGAGTGAATGACAAGGCAGCAGTAAGTCAGTCGGAGAGAATAAAACAACAGATGAACCTACGGGTTGGTGTCTATATTATGAAGTCTTATCTCATCTGAGTGGAATGAGATTGAGATAAGTTCTTTGAAAATCCTCTCTAGAAATGGTAATAAAAAGTCCTGTCGTCTTCTGAGCTGTACAGTTTTTAACTTTTTCCATTTATTTTGCTGCACTTCTTGTAGCTTGAACTAACTATAAAGCACAGAATATCTGTGCTTTGCTTCTGTTCTCAAAGCTCTTAACTATTTGGCCCTGAGGCAAGGAGACAAAAACAATTTGGTTTTACTCTGCCACATTCCAAAATAACTGTAGTAATATCCTCTTTGGTTATCTTTAAAGTATAGCGTGGAGGCTTTTATCCCAAAGCAGCAGTGTCTGACTGTTGGGGGCGGGGCGGGGGGGGACCTTAGCTATATGACCGTTATTTAGCAACTAAGTGCTGGTGACTCATTCCCTTTGCCGGTGGTTCGGGAAAATTCTTTCCATGGAAAACACAAGAAGGGAGGGGGGCAGAAATCTCTCTGAACCACTGTGTAGTATTTTCCTTTGGAAAAGGCTTCTCTGAAAATGAATAGGCACCAGCTGTTACTCTGCTGGCTTAGTCCCCAAAGCTCCTGGAGAGTCTTCCTCAACTGGGCTTTCTGAGCCGTTCATCCACAAAGGTATACAGGTAGGCTCAGACCCGCAGTAAGGGATCAGTTTGGTTAATAAACTAAAATCTCGGGATTAAAAATGGTCACCTGAATAAAAGAGAAATTGAACTCACCGTATTCATAGTGCCTGGAATATTTATATGATGGTTTGGTTTGGACCAGAAACCCAACAGTGTTTTACTGTTGCCTTCCATTAGGAAGAGAGGGAGGGAGAGGGGGAGATAAATGGAGACTTCTGTTCCCTTACTCTGCACCGAATGACATGAAAGCCTTCGGGAGAAGTGCCTCAGTGAGGTGCTAATCTATTTATGCAGCTAAAATATAATAAGTTCACCTGCGAGGCTCATAGCGCCAAACTAATTCTAGCTTGCTGAGTTTTATTTTGCTTATCAGCATCTCCTCGAGGGCTCTGGGGGGCTAGGGATGGGGGAAGGAGACTGTGCGATGCTGGCCGTGAACATCTGGGGGTTTGAAAAGGGCTTCTCTTCCTGCTCCTGAGCCCTGCCCAGCCCTGAGGTCCCGCTGCTCTCATGCTAGGCTCTTCTTTATGAATGGAGGTTAGAGAAGCCGCTTAAAGGCTCTTCAGCGCTTACTCTCCAGCTGGCCGCTGATCTAGGAAAAACATGACCCTGTGGGGCTGCGATGGGGGCAGGGAGGGCTGTGGGAGAAGTTTGCGTCACAGGAAAGATGCCCCAGGGGTTGGAGGGGCCTTCGCCCTTTCTTATAGGCGGAGATGCCCAGGCTTTAAATAGTAAAGCCCTGAATCACAGACGTAGGAATGTCACAGCCGCTTGAGCTCTGCCACTGTAAGCCCGCAGAAAACCAGCCCCGCCCAGTGTCATCTCAGCTCTAAACAAGCTCGGAGGCAACGACGAGGCAGGTTGCCTGACTTCATTCCTTTCTGTTACCGCGGCTCTCTTAGACCCAACACGGTACAATATTTGCAGTAAAACAGTCTAATCCTGGCCTATTCTGGTTCTGAAAGATGCGTGGTCCATCTGCTGTTCTCCCAGAGCAGCAGCATCTGCCTTTGTGTCTCTTGCTCATCACATCTCTCCCACACCGTGGGGAGCCTGTGAACGATCTGAGTTTGGGAGACAGGTGCTGGAAAGGGGTGGGTAGGCGGCTTGGTGACTCCACCCACTGGAAGTCACCTGCTCCCTGCAGACAGATCTGTGCTTCTTTGGGTCAGAAACTGAAAGCCGGGATCAGGGTTAGCCTGGTGAGGGATGTGGATGTGACTGCTTACCCTTTGCTTTGTGGGCTGGGAGGGCTCCTCCCTGACACACAGGGAACCAAGGGGGCCTGTCTAGAAAACGCTAAAGAATCCGGGAGAAGGGGAAAGTCAGAACCCTACCTAACAGGATAAGTCAGACTTACTTTGATCTTGGATTTGATCCTAGATGAGGGACTGAAGCCTGAAAAAGCCTCTTCCCAGGCTCCCTCTCATTGTCCCAGTCTGTTCCCCTCTTCTCTCCCCACCCCACCCCCCGCCTCGCCCCCGCCCTGTTTCAGGTAAAGGGGGACAAGGGAAGTCAAACATCATTATTCATCTTTCATTATCCCTGAGGCTCCAGGACTTTAAAAGTTGAAGGAAATGAACTGGAAGTCGTCACTTGCATTATTTTTCTACTGAGGCTAATTTTATTGATTCAGTTGGTCTGAGAGAAGCTGAATCTGAGAGAGTAGCAGTTATAGGAAACTAATGAGCTACCAATCGACTAGCTTGACTTACTGGAACAGTCCCTGGCTGCCCCTCGGTCCACCCACCCCCTCCTGGCAATCATTTATCAGACCCCGGGAGGGGGCCGGTGCTCTGGGATCATTTTGATGCCGGTTCTGCCGGCGCGAGGAATGCTACGTGGTGTCAGTGACCAGAGCTTAGGACACTGGAATTTTGCATTTGTTACAGCAGCAGCTGTAGCGAGTGACTGCGCCGGCCGAAGGGCAGCGTCCCGGAGCAGGGCGCGGCCACCACTTGGCGGCGATCGCTGGGGCGGCACCCGAGCTCGGCCCTCGAGATGGGGGCGGGATTTTAGAAAGAAGCCCGGACTCGGCGAGTGGATGGCCGGGCGCTTCCTCGCAGCCTCTGCAGCAGCCGATCTGTCTGCTCAGCGGCGCTCCCACTCCCAGACTTTGTTCCTGTTTCCTCCCGCGCTGCTCGCCAAAGGCACCGGTTACCATGGTGAAGGAGAAAGGTAATTATTAATATCGATCCCTGTGCATGGCTGCAGAAGTAGCACTGGTGCCGCAGGGCTGGGCCACCTAATGGGGGACGATCAATGGAAAGCCAGGCAGACATGTTCTGGGTGTGAGACTCTGTATTGTGAAGTCCGGGTTTGCACAGAGCAGAGACTTACTTCATTAAGAACCTTTCATTTAGCCACAGCGGTCCCAGGAGCATTCCTATTTCTGGAGTGTTTGCACAGCCGAGCTCCCAGGGTGTGTGTCTCTTTTGATTGCTATTGCTTTTGGAATTTTTGGTTGTGTTTGAGACTTGCCTTCCTGCCTTCATCCTAGCCTTCACTCTTCCTCACTCACCCCCACCCAAATCAATAAATTAATGAAGATGTGTAATGAAAGGGCCCTCCTACCAGGTCTAGGCTGTGTTGGGACCTGCCCAAGCTTAGCTCAAAGTTCCCCGCGGTCGGTCTTTAAGGTTCCAGGTGTGCCTTTCTAATAACCTGTCATTTCGGCGGCATCCCTAATCACTCCTCCAAACACCTTAAAAGATGAGTTACATGTCAAGGGTGGCAAATCATGTCTTAAGAATGTGAAGAGGGAGAGGATGGTCACGCTTTGCACAGGTGTACTGTATTTATGCTCTGGGCGTGGTCTGAAATGAAAGTTAAACTTTTCAGAATTGAATTGTCATTTAACTTATTCATTTGTCTGGGAAATGTAAAAGAGCACAACAATGTTTGATGTTAGTTATCCAAGTAATATATAAATATGCTTTATGTTAAGAAAATGCAGTGTCACAGGAGATTAGAGAGTGAAAAATGAAATCTCTTTGCTCTTACCTGGTTCACTTTCATTTCCCCTTTTCTCTTGAGGCAAAATTGTTAATAGAGTATCCTTCAAGAACTTATAGAAAGAATAAGATGGATAGATAGATAGAAGTATTAAAAAGGATCATTCTCTGATCATTTTTTTTGTGACTCGATTTTTTTTTCTGTTAATAATATGTCTTCGGGACTCTCACTACATGATTTGAGAGTGTACATAACCACCACTGAATTTTGCATTTTGGTAAGCTTGGATGTATTCTGCCACATTTCCTGACTGTGGACATACTTTCCTCCATAAACACAGATGTCTGCTCTTTGGGCGCTGTCTTCAACATTTCCGTGATTTATCTTTGTCTACTTTCTCTTAAAGCCCCTACAGGGAATAAACGTGAGGTGAATGTGCTGAACTCAAGCTGATCCCTGTTGTTGGAAACTCAATTCAGGTTTATTATACTAGTGGATGGATGGAGGAATAGGATCATGACAGCTAACCACGTTAGGGCCACACCTCAGCACAAAGAGAAACAGCTTCTGGTCAGTCCATTCTGCTCCTATGTATCTTTCATAAATCACAGGGTTTAGCTTTGGTTTTACACCAACTAAGGGGTAATCGAATGAAATGATTTAGTGAGAATAAAGGTGTTTCTAATAATATTTCCTCTCTTTTTGGGGTGCTACCAGGAACCCTAAGTAAAGATTTTGACATTTAATCAAGGTCAGGTCTGTTCATTTTTACCTCCCCCACAGCTGAAACAAACTGACTGTGATCTCTGCTGCTAATGGTTTTGAGTTTGTTTCCCCAATATGAGTAATTTATGAGTGATGGGAAAGGGGATTGCAAAGGTCGCTTTCCAGTTCCCTCCCCGGGGGCCCATGGAAGCCCTGGACTTGCTGTTCGTGATGAATGTTTTATCGGTCAGTAGTCCCCAAATAGCAACTCTTCTTAAGTCATTAGAAACTTCCCAAACCTTGGATTGCCTGGGCTCACGTTTGCTTTACAAATCAGTAACCACTTTCTGACTAGAACATTTTGGACAGGCCACCGAGAGGTCACATACTAGTATTATCTAAGCCCTTAGCCACTGATTAAAGGCTGTTCCTTTTCTATTTTGAGGCCCATGTCAGTCTCCACTTCTGCCTCCCAGCTCCCTGACTGCATTGACCTCAGTCAACAGCAGGGAAAGGCAGGGTTTTGGTGGGTACACAAGGGCTTCAGTGGAAAGAAAGGAATTTCATTAAAGCTTCTAAAGCCAGAAGGGCACAGGAGCGCTTGCAGTCCAGGCATTCATCCTAGACCTGAGAACACGGGGCTTCAGAATGGGTTAGTAATTGCTCAAAATCACACAGCAGGTCAGTGGACTAAGTTCAGGTTTATTACACTCGTGGGTGGATGGAGAACATAAAGGAGACTCATCCCCTGTGTTCCATCACAGGAGCACTTGGTTCAGTGTCTGGCTCCATCACTAGACAGTGGACCTCTCAGAAGCAGCCCTGTGTCTCTGCCTTTAATTTTTCAGTTCATAGCTTGACACCTGCATGTCATAGATTCTCAGAGTTGAAGCAGGTTGGCCCATTGTCAGAGCTAGATCTGGAACCTGTGGCCTCATGATCGGAGACTTTTCCAGTACGCTCTGCTTCCTCTTGCTTCCAGAGAGTTCCAGCTTCTTCCTTCCTCTTGCAGCAGACACGAATCAGCCGGGAGCCAGTTTGCATCATGGTAGCATCCATCCTGAGGAACACGGGAAGTCTTCTGAAGGAGTGACATAGGTTCCCCGTTGCTCATCACTTGGAGATGGTTTAGGTCACACTGGTCTGTGCTACCATTTTCTCTCCTGGATAAAGTTTCCATGACACTGACAGAAAGAAAGCCTGCTGGCAGATCACAGGTCTGCAAGTGTGGAATGGCATTGGCCGACCGACTTTGACCCTCTTTCTCTTCTGTCCTCCCAACCAGGCACCCACCCACTTCCAGTCCCAGACCCTTATTGATCTGGGAATCTTCATGAAATAGTTGTTTCTCTGATGCATTCAAGGGCATCTTAACCTTGCTGTGTCCTGTAACAAAGAAGCAGGAGAGATTTTTGTGGGTTTATCAGTCAATATCTGTCTTCCTGAATACACTTTCATCTACCTAAACTCCAATGGCCTAGTCTACTCATTAAAAACTTTAATTCTAGCTTATGTGTGTCCTAGTGCAAGTTTTAAAAATAAACATGAAGGGGATTTATTATTTCTTAGTGTTAGAGGAAACAAGTATAAGCAAATATTAGAGATTAAGTTATGTAAACACTCATTTGTTTAAATAACAAGGGAGCTTAGGATTTGGAAAAGGTTTGATCCTTCATGTAAGAAGGGTAAAAATTCAGCAGTGAGGGAGCCACATTACGGAAAACAGTTCTGCAGTTGAGCACATCATTTTTTGTTCGTTGTGTTTCCCAGAAGTTTTCTGCCACCGTTGGATGACCCAACTTGCTTTTAAGGTAGTGAAAAGTGACAGTGTTAGTTGCTCAGTCGTGTCCAACTCTTTGTGACCCCATGGACTGTAGCCCACCAGGCTCCTCCATCTATGGAATTCTCCATGCAGGAATACTGGAGTGGGTTGCCATTTCCTTCTCTGGGAGATCTTCCCAACCCAAGGATTGAACCCAGATCTCCTGCATTGTAAGCAGATTCTTTACCATCTGAGCCACCAGGGAAGCTCTTTTAAGTAGAGCAGGACCCAGTGAAACTCATCCTAGTTCATCCTTGATGGAGAGATGTTCACCATCCACCTAACATTCCAGTGTATGGGATGTACACACGCATACACGCACACACACAATATGGGACACACATATTCACAGAGTATGGGACACAGACACATACACATGGGGCAATCGTGTTTCTTAGCAGCTTCTAAGAACAGTGGTATGCTGGGTCTCAAATGTGTCCTATAGATGGGCACCAAAGTAATCCTCGTAGGATGCTGATGTCATCATATTTCCAGGTGAAAAACTTGAATGAGTGACAGGGTAAGTTTCAAGACTTCCGGCTAATCATTGAGGATTGTCTCCAAGTCTTTAAATTACCTCCTCCCTTCCCCCATCTAAGCCAATCTTGTTTTATTTTTAATATTATTATTAAACCTGCCAGTTATGGAAATGGCAGGATTTGCACTGACACCTTTACATACATCACTTCTAATCTTTGAGCCCATCAGGGTCAGTGGCACTCCTCCTCTTTAGTAAATGAGAAAGAGGAGGTTCCTGGGAGTTTAGCCACTTGCCAGAAATCACTTAGCCAGAAACTAGAAGAGCTGAGTTTCTACCCAGGCCGTTATGGCTGCAGAATCTGCCCTAATTGTACCTATGCTCCAACCCGCACCTCCCCCCCAATTTTTCCTATTTGAATAATCATGGATATATTTTCCATCTCCATCATGGTGTCATTCTGCCCCTCCTGCCCCATGAGAAATACATATTGTCTCCTTTTGCACATTTGCCCATGACTTAACTCAAGTTCTGCTTCCTCGCAATGGTTTTCAAAGGCCCATCTCTTCTGTAAATTCTTCTCGAATTACTCTGAGCACCTAAGCCAACACCAGAGAAATTAAACAACAATCTATCACTTGTACGACTTAAGAAAGGGTGTCCGTCTCTCCCTCAGGAGTGGCTGACTTCATATAAGAGTGTCCGTCTCTCCCTCAGGAGTTGCTGACTTCATATACCATCTTATGAAACAAGCTTTAGCGTTGCCAAGTGTCACTGCCTCTAACGGTGTCTGTCCTTCCGCCCCATCCCACTCCTCTCAAACACCCACACCCACGCAAACACTCCCCACTCAAGAGCGTGCACACAGCCTAATGCAATTGAAACCCTTTTCTGTTCCAACCTTGGGGAAGTCTGAGAACAGATTGCTCTCGGCAGTGTGATAATTCATCATCCATTCAAGTCACCTCCCAGGCCCCCTGCTGGTATAGGCTAGCTCCTGCTAGATTCAGTTTCCCACCCCTGCTTCCCAGGTGGGTGTTTCATATCCTACCCTGACCTGCTCTTGAAATTGTCTAGGTTGTTCCTTTTCCTTAACTTGAAAAGCCCCGTTTTGAAGGGGACACCAATGGCAAGAACATTTCCTACATAAAGTCTAAAAGGAAACTATTGATTTAAAGAGAAACCATAATGCTACAAGCTTCAGAATACATTGTCTGGATTAGCAACTTACACACACATCTCAGTTGTGAAGTTTGCATCTTCAGGGGGAGCGGAGATCCAGGTTTGTCTCCATATTCCACTGGAGAGGGGAAAAAAACCCAAGTGTGAATTTCTCTTACTGTTTTATAAATGAAATAATACTACTCCCACCAGGAAGTATGACTCTCCCCCAGTTGTCTTCAGGACCAAAGGACTGTCTAGATGATGGGATTTCTAAGGCTAAGGGAAAAAACTTCACATTAAAAAAAAAATCACAACAAATCCTTGCCCTCTGCCACCTACTAATTAATGTCTAAAGAAATGCTTATCCAGAGAGAGAGAAGAAAAAGACCTCGTTTCCACAATTAGAGCTAAGGCTGACTATGGAAAGACATCTGAGAGAAGGAATGAAGTGAAGTGAGTTACTTAGTCGAGTCCGACTCTGCAACCCCGTGGACTATACAGTCCGTAAAGTTCTCCAGGCCAGAATACTGGAGTGGGTAGCCTTTCCTTATCAAGAGAGAAGGAATACATTGACTTAACTTTACCCAGAGCTCTTGAGAGCAATCTTCAGCTGATTGGGCCACGTAGACGTGATCCTGTCTCTTTTTCTCTGAATACCTGGTCAGGTGACCAGGGTGGATGAAACAACCAGTACTGCTTCACAGAAACTCTCTTTTAAAGAACAAGAAATTAACTTTCCAAAGTCCTGCAGAAAAGATGTCCTAAGTGAGACCCAGCCCACTAAAAGCAAAATCTTGGTACCGATTCTCTGTGAGGAGGGGGCCCTTGATATCATCATCATATTCACTGCCCTGGCAAGCAGGAGGGTCCTCATACGGCTGGCATCTCATATGCCAAAGCCAAAACACTGAGGGTTTTCCTGAGCCAGCATTAGAGCATCAGAGGACTTTTCAGAAGGTTCAGTGATGGGTGAGTGGTGCAGGATTTCTTCCCATTGTGGTTGAGCCTGCTCTGGGCACACCACAGTAGAAACCAGCCCAGCTTCCTATTTCATTGTGTGTTGGTCTGATGGTGACTCATACCGAGAGGTATGTTTATCCCAAACTGGCAGGAGCTGTGTGTTCAAGGGCAAATTTTTGTTAGCAGTGGGGGAGGGTGAATATTTGTAGGCATGACCTCTTTTCTCTGAAACATTGTGTTTGTGTTCACACTGACATGATTAATACCATTATGGTCCAGTGTACCCTGGGGGCACCAGCGGTGAGTTTCTGTGTTCCATTGCAATCAAACAGACTGAGTTTTTGAATACTTAGACTTAACTGTGAAGATGCTGGCTTTCTTAAGCTTTCAGAGAAATTACTGTCTAGGGCGGTGGTTCTCAAGTGTTAGCAGACATCAGGGCCACCTGGAGTTTGGTCAGAGTGGGGATTTCTGGACCCTGGTCCCAGAGTTCTGATTTAGTAAATCTGAGGAAGAGCCTGAGGCTTTGCACGTGTAGCAGTGCCCAAGTGATGTTGATGCTCATGGTTCAGGGACCATACTTGGACACTATCGTGGTTTCTTGTCCATAGAATGATCAGCGTTCTAGGCAGAGAAGAGAGAACTTTTATATAAGTAGCCTCTCTGCTCTCTCTTGCCAGTTTCATCTTGCTTGTAACGCAGATGGCAAAGTCAAGAGCATCGTTTTCATTTTGACTCTCTTGCAGCATAGGATGAAGCTTCGGTTCATAAAATGGAAACCTTCTGTGAGGCTTGAGTGACCAGGAGACTGCTGTCGGTATATGACACTGGATGTGCAGGGGGTGGGCAGGGTGGGAGCGGGGGGGACGTTACAGGGCATCTTTCCCTGGGAGTGAGTTGGGGCTCAGCTTGGCTTGGGGGAGTCCAGGCACAAATGTGCCATTCTGTAACCATCACTCCCAATTCTGAAGGGTTCGTTGAGCATTTTTACTGGGGTTCATAGACCTCTTTGGAATCCTTTGGTTAGAGACAGTTTCAGGAGTTAGCTTGGCTCACAAGAGCTGCAACCGTTTAGTTTCTGAGGAGCTAAAATGTGTTATTAAAACCTCAGGTAGTTTTAATAGAGACCATTGCATTGTCTATATTCTTGTTGTTGGTCTATATTCTGTTGTTGTTGATCCACAGATTGTTCAACAATCTGTATTCACAGTGCTATTTGAAACACTGTGAGGGAAGAAATTTATGAAAAATAAAAGAAGCAGAGAATGGTAGAGCAAGGTTATTTCACACTGGAGTATCTGGAGGGACATGAGAGAGAGGCTATACCCCTCAGAAAAATGGCAGGCGCTGTGGGCTCATAATATTACTAAATCTACTTATTTATATAATAATATGTGTTATATTATATATATAATGGTCTGTGGAGGGTCCCCTAAGTGGCACGTGGGGCTAGATGAGTGTTGCGGGATTGCTGTGCACCACGTGGGGGCCTTGACTGGATAGCTGCTGGGGAACAGTTTTAGGGCTGACTGGTGGGAATGGTATCCGCTGGACTAGGTTCAGTGATGCTGTTCCTGCTCAGCTAGAAGACGTTGCCAGTCCTGCCATGTGTGAAGAGCCCAGCCTGAAGCAGTGAGCCATAGCAACCGGTGTCTTGAATGCATCACAAATTTATAAAGGTCTACTCTGCAAGGCATTTCAAGGGTAATCTAATACATGGAAAAGGTCCTGCCTTCAGCAGGTTAATGAAATCCCTGTGGTGGGAGGGTGATTGAAAATAAAAGCAACACAAGGTGATCAGAAGGAGTATAAATGGTATTCTGCTGAGGTTCGAAGGAAGAGTTAGTGTTTCAAATGAATCAGAAAAGGCTTTACAGAAAAGGGAGCATTTAAGATTGGCCTTGAAGGGCTCTGTTAATTTCTTCCTGTTAGGGATGGTGTTTAATTCAGTTCGAACCTATTATACAGTGTCTGCTCCATAGTAAGTATTCAGTGAATGTTGAATGAACTGAAAAGTGGATGAAGGATGTGTATGGGTAGAGAGATGGGTATTCTTAAGTGTTTATTCAGAGCCGAATAAGAGATTAGCATTTGGGTACAGAAACAAAATGCAATTCTTGACCTGAAATCACTCACATTCTAACAAGGAACATAAACACAAAAATACATAATTATGATACAGTGTGAAACGTATGCAACAAAGAGCTCTTTAATGTGGGATGGCCGTGCCGCTGCTGCCGCTGCTGAGTCGCTTCAGTCGTGTCCGACTCTGTGCGACCCCACAGACGGCAGCCCACCAGGCTCCGCCGTTCCTGAGATTCTCCAGGCAAGAACACTGGAGTGGGTTGCCATTTCCTTCTCCAATGCATGAAAGTGAAAAATGAAAGTGAAATCGCTCAGTCGTGTCCAACTCTTTGCGACCCCATGAACTGCAGCCTACCAGGCTCCTCCATCCATGGGATTTTCCAGGACTGCAGTGCAGGGGGCTGGTTAATTCTCCTGGAAGGTCGTGGCAGACTGGGCTTTGAAGGATGAATAGGAGTGCAACAAATGAATAAAGGGGAAATGAGAGAAAAGTTTCCAATTGGCAAAATAGAAGCAGTGACGGAAATGCAGCCAGCGGAGTTTGGCAGGAACTACCATTAGTCACGAGGTACTGCAGTAACCATGGGGACGGGTAAATGGAGGGCTCTGCAGGTCAGGTTGAGTTGAGGATGGATAGAACCAGAGGTTGTATACTCAGATGCCTCTAAGAATCAGGCAGATGACCTAGATGAGTGGAGATGGGCACAGACAGGACAGCAGGGCCTTCTCTACAGGAAAAGCCACCTTATTGCTCTATCCTGGTTCACACAAAACTAGGAACAGAGGGATGTGGGCCACGGGGCCAGACCTTCCAGTTTCCAAGAGTGACTAGAAAGAAGGATTTTTATGTAAAAATCTCCAGATGCCTAATTTGGCAAATGATTCAACTTTCTCTTCAAAAAATCTTCATGTAGGCCAAACAAAACATATCTGTGGGCAGGACTCAGCCAAAGGACCTTCTGATTGTGGTCTGATTGTGGTCTGTGCTCACCAAGCCTATCCAGAATAAGAAACACATTCTCACACAAAAAGACTAAGGACTTGAGCACTTACACATATGGATGGCTAATGGAAAAGTCATGTGAAGCAATACTCAGCCTTTACTCTCTGCTCTTTTCTAGTCTCTTCTATTTTTTTTTATTATGTGGCTCAGTGGTAAAGAATCCACCTGCCAGTGCAGGAGACTTAAGAGATCTGGGTTCAATCCCTGGGTCGGGAAGATCCCCGGGAGGAGGAAATGACAACCCACTCTAGTATTCTTGCCTAGGAAATCCCATGGACAGAGGAGCCTGGCGGACTACGGTCCACGGGGTTGCAAGGAATCGGACACAACTGAGTGAGCACGCAAGTTGGTCATGATTCATTTTGTTTCATTGGGTCACGACCTGAAATTTGAAAACCATTGGTTTAGAACATCTGCATCAAACTACTGTTAGATAAAAACAGAATAAGGTACTTCCAGGGGCAAGCGTGTTTCCATTCTTGACACTTAAAATAGTGCTTAATAGATACATTTTGATTACCTTGAATTTCTTCACTTACAACTAGAAAAATTTTGACAGAATGATTTCAGAATCTTTTAGTGGTCATTTTTATCCTAAACAGAAGTTTACCAGAATTTGGTGTCATCTTCTGGGATGCTTGATACAATTAAGAACTGACCCAGCTGTTAAATTCAGAGTAAAATGCTACGTGGTTGAAGTTTAGCAGAAAGTCCAAAGGAAGCCCCCATTCAGGCCTCATTAGCATCTAAACCTGATATTTCTGGAGTGAGTTTTCATTTAGAAGAATTTCCCCCTGTGATTCCACATCACCGCTCTTCTGTGACCGTGCTCACCTGGTCGCCTCGCTTGTCCATCACAGCCAGGGAGAGGAGGACCAGTTCAGGGCTGGGCAGTCTGCGAGGTATCGTCACCCATCATCAATGCAACAGCTAGTCCCCTCCATTGGTTGGACATCATGTGTTTATGTAGCATAAGGCAGAAAGTGAAGGGGAACTAAAGAGCCTCTTGATGAAAGTGAAAGAGGAGAGTGAAAAAGTTGGCTTAAAGCTCAACATTCAGAAAACTAAGATCATGGCATCTGGACCCATCACTTCATGGCAAATAGATGGGGAAACAGGGAAACAGTGTCAGACTTTATTTTGGGGGCTCCAAAATCACTGCAGATGGAGCTTGCAGCCATGAAATTAAAAGACGCTTACTCCTTGGAAGGAAAGTTATGACCAACCTTGATAGCATATTAAAAACAGAGATATTACTTTGCCAACAAAAGTCCATCTAGGCAAGGCTATGGTTTTTCCTCTGGTCATGTATGGATATGAGAGTTGGACTGTGAAGAAAGCTGAGTGCCAAAGAATTAATGCTTTTGAGCTGCGGTGTTGGAGAAGACTCTTGAGAGTCCCTTGTCTGCAAGGTGGTCTAACCAGTCCATCCTAAAGGAGATTAGTCCTGAGTGTTCATTGGAAGGACTGATGCTAAAGCTGAAACTCCAATACTTTGACCACCTCATGAGAAGAGTTGACTCACTGGAAAAGACCCTGATGCTGGGAGGGATTGAGGGCAGGAGGAGAAGGGGACGACAGAGGATAAGATGGTTGGATGGCTTCACCAACTCGATGGACATGAGTTTGAGTAAACTCCAGGAGTTGGTGATGGACGGGGAGGCCTGGCATGCTGCAGTTCACGGGGTTGCAAAGAGTCGCACATGAATGAGCGACTGAAGTGAACTGAAATGATGGACCTATCAGAGCATCTCAAGAAGCATTAAAATGTAGGGGCTTTGGAGAGAGACCACCCCTCTCTTGGGGCTTCCCAGGTGGTGATAGTGGTGGGAAAAAAAAAAAAAACCCACCTGCCAATGCAGGAGACATAAGAGATGTGGGTTTGATCCTTGGGTGAGGAAGATCCCTTGGATGAGGGCATGACAACCCATTCTAGTATTCTTGCCTGGAGAATCCCATGGACAAAGAAGCCTGGTGGGCTACAGTCCATAGGGTCTCAAAGAGTCAGACATGACTGAATGACTTAGCCACATGCACCCCTCTCTTGGAATATCTGAGAAGTGATCTGTCATTGCACAGCTACTGTGCAGCAGGAAAGGGATGGTCATCCTTTGAGTTCCAGGTGTGTCTGCCATCACTCCTATCTTGAGTCAGAGGCATTTCTGCAAGATGCAACAGGACTCAAAAAGAACTCAGACTATGAAACAAGAGTGCAAGAGTGGCTTCTCACCATTGAAAGGAGCAGCCATGATGGAGAGACCCCTAGGGAAAGGTCGTGCTTACTATGAAAGCCCCAGGACCACAGGGAGGCAGCATGGATATGATAACTTTGCAAGACAGGTAGAAAAAAGGCAGTTGACAAGCATGAATGAAACAAACAAGGCCAGACAGAGAGCAGCAGTCTGCTAGGCCGGAGAGTATCTGATACAGTATTACCTGTGCAGTGCTAGACCACCAGGAGCAGGTTTGAAGATGAGATGGGAAGTCCCCTTGTTTTTACAGGACCTCTGTGTTGCCTCCTTGCATTCTCATCCTCACATGGATGAGTGGCCCCCTCTGGAGTTGTGCAGCCCACGGCCTGCACGTCTTCCTTCCCCAGAGGCAGAGATGCTAGGGAGTGAACGCTGGGGTTGGTATCAGTTGAATCACGACTCCCCACTTTCCAGAGGATGTAGAGCCAAGCTTTTCACCTGAGTGAGATTCTGTTTCTTTCTTCAGTGAAAATAGCAGAGAACACCCACTTTTCTCTCCGAGTGTGGAGGTTTGATAAGTTATCTGAGAAGTTTGAGCACTGCAAAGAATTATTGGCTAGATCTGCAAAAGAAAAAAAAAATCCTGCAATGGATTGTTCATCAGAAACTGGGCTAGTATGAGCTATATGCTCTGTCACTCAGTCATATCTGATTCTTTGTGACCCTATGGACTGTAGCCCATCAGGCTCCTCTGTCCATGTGATTTTTCAGGCAAGAATATTGGAGTGGGTTGCCATTTCCTTCTCCAGCGGATATTCCTGACCCAGGGATCAAACCCACATCTCCTGTGTCTCCTGCACTGCAGGCAGATTCTTTACCCATGGAAATGATGAAATCTAGAAGAAGAAAAAAAAGGTCCAAGAAAGACACTGTATTCACAGATTGCACTGCAAGTTCTAGTACAATGATAATTACATTCTCAACGTGTAAGCACTGAGCGCAGTTAATTGAAAATGTGGTTTTGCCATATTAGTAAGAAACAAAATGTTAATAAGTACTGGCTAAGTTAGTATAAGAACGTAGCAATAAGAATAACAGTAAGACTTTCTTAAGACCAAGAAATGTAGTGATGAAGTCCAAGAAAAACACCTAAAGTTGAACACATTTTCTTATGGTGGGCACGGAGGGGTCGGGAGGAGTGGTGAGGCAGGCAATTGCCATCATGCAGTCTCTGTGCTTGTTATGCATATAAGCCTTCTTAATGTCTTAAACTTTGGTAAAAGGAAAACATATGGGAGAAAACTCATACTACCCATCTCATATCTTTACTGTCAAGATTCACTTCAATGAGAGAACATGTGTAAAAACACAGAAAAGTTAATTGAAGATCAGTTGATCAGAGGGGAGTGAAAAAGTTGGCCTAAAGGTCAACATTCAGAAAACGAAGATCATGGCATCTGGTCCCACTGCTTCATGGCAAATAGATGGGGAAACAGTGGCAACAGTGGCTAACTTTATTTTTCTGGGCTCCAAAATCACTGCAGATGGTGATTGCAGCCATGAAATTAAAAGACGCTTACTCCTTGGAAGAAAAGTTATGACCAACCTAGACAGCATATTAAAAAGCAGGGACATTACTTTGCTAACAAAGGTCCGTCTAGTCAAGGCTATGGTTTTTCCAGTGGTCATGTATGGATGTGAGAGTTGGACTGTGAAGAAAGCTGAGCGCCGAAGAATTGATGCTTTTGAGCTGTGATGTTGGAGAAGACTCTTGAGAGTCCTTGGACTCCAAGGAGATCCAACCAGTCCATCCTAAAGGAGATCAGTCCTGAGTGTTGGACTCATGGACTCATTGGAAGGACTGATGTTGAAGCTGAAACTCCAATACTTTGGCCAACTGATGAGAAGAGCTGATTCATTGGAAAAGACCCTGATGTTGGGAAAGATTGAAGGCACAAGGAGAAGGGGATGACAGAGGATGAGATGGTTGGATGGTATCACTGACTCAATAGACATGGGTTTGGGTGGACTTTGGGAGTTGGTGATGGACAGGGAGGCCTGGTGTGCTGCGATTCATGGGGTTGCAAAGAGTCGGACACGACTGAGCGACTGAAGTGAACTGACTGATCTGTAGAGAATAGTAGGGTAGGTGGTAGGTGCACAGCCCAGAGCCAAAGGGAATGGCCCAATAGTCCTCACAGAGAAAAATAACTCTAAAATGTAGGCGATGAGAACTAGTAGCTGAGTGGAGAGGCAGTTAAAATGCCTGCAGCTGGGGTTTTCAGGAGACACAGATTTGGAGCTGAATTGGTAAAGCCTTTTCCTGTATACATTCATCTCTTTCTCATTTGTCCCTAGCAGTACAATTGCTCCATTTACCTTGATAACTTTGTAAGATTATCCTCAAAGCCTTTGAGATATTATAAGCTTGCCTGGAAGCAGCAGACTGCTTCCAGGAGTCTGCAGCCAGACTGCCCAGGTTTCGGATCCCAACTCTACTGTCACTAACTGTGTGACCTGGAGCAAGTCACTGAATCCTTGTCCGCTCCCTCATGCCTCACTTTCCTCATCAGAAAATAATGATATCAGTAGTACCAACTTCATAGGGTTGTTGTGAGGATTGAATCAGTTAATATTTATGTTAAATATTAAAGGGATATATATACATAATATATATTAAATAATACAGGAATGCCCAGGGGACTTCCCTGTAGTCCAGTGGTTGGTACTTCACTTTTCAATGCAGGATGTGTGGGTTTGATCCTTGGTTAGGGAACTAAGATATCACATGCCTCACAGCCAAAAAAAAACAGAAAAAAGAAAATAGAAGCAATACTGTATCAAATTCATTAAAGACTTAAAAACTGGTCCACATCAAAAGTCTTAAAATAATGCCTGGATGCTAACAAGTGGAAAGTGTTAGTCTCTCAGTTGTGTCCGACTCTGCAACTCCATAGACTGTAGCCCCCCAGGCTCCTCTGTCCATGGAATTCTCCAGGCAAGAATACTGGGGTGGGTTGCCACTTCATAGAGGATTGGCCTGACCCATGAATCAAACCCAGGTCTCCGGCATTGCAGACAGATTCTTTAGCATCTACGCCACCAGGAAGCCCACAGCAAGAGCTCAGTAATTGCCTCTCTTGATGCCATTATTATCCTTCTGGACTGAGTGAAATTGTGTGTGAAGGGGCCAATGTGTTCCCTGGGATGGAGTTCAATGATCAGATTAGTTTGAGGGTGCAGGCAAGTGAACAAAGCTGGATGGGCGTGTTGAGGAACCACCCGTTCCTGCTGGGCAGTCTCTTCGAAGTTCACCTCAAGCAGAGCAAGAATTTGTAACTCTTTGTTAGGAGACCCTGCTCAGGACCACATGAGTGGCTTCCCGTGGCCACCGTCCTGGGATAAAACATCACTAAGGACCTCTCCCAGCTGGGTTCTTGAGCCCCAAACCCTCTGGGCTAGCGAGCTGCTGATCCTAGTTCATCTTCACCCTGTGGAGTGAAACAAGATGTCTGATAATAATTTGGTGCAGGAATGTGCGGATTTTGTAAGAACAGTTCTAAAAAGTATGAGACTCGAAGCCAGGGGTGCCCAGGACTCTTGCCGAGGAAGCTGTCCACCCACTCTGCAGCAGCTCCTGCTGGCTCCTCCCATCGTCGTGCCGTGTCATGTCGTGCTCTGGGGACAGTGCCCTTGTTTAGCTTTTCCAAGGCTCTGATGCCACCTCTGCTCCTGCCTCAGGTAAGCTCAACTGGAAATTGCGCTCCTTTGTGTGGTTCTCATGCAGAGAGAAGCTCGGCCACCATGGGTTTGAAATAGGCCCACCAGTAAGCTCATTCCTGCATCTTTTTTTTTTTTTCTTTTGAGTCAGAAATTTAAGCAAGTCTTGTCTCTTATGTCATTAGTTGGGTTTATTGACATCTTCAAAAGTACCTAATTGATAGAGACTGTTGGCAAACCCAAGGCATTTAACCAACTTTCTATGACACCCAAAGCCTGTTACTATGGAAAAGAGACAGAAAACCAGGCTAGTGTTAAGTGAAAGAACCCACTGAAGCCACATTTATAGAGCACAGACCTTGTGCCAGTAACTGTGCCAGACCCTGGGAATGCAGGGACAGTAACCTCGTGAGAGAGGACAGAAAAGAAAGAAAGAATGAGAACATATAAGTGGTGCTAAGTATAAAGCAATTAATCAGAGCTGGGGGAGTAGGCAGATAGGTTCTACTTGGGTGGTGCCAGGAGAGTTCTCGGGAGGATGGCATGGGGGCTGCTTTAGGATGAGACCGGAAGAGGAGGAGCCAGTCTGCAAATAGCTGGGGGACGAGCCCCTTCTGGGAAAGGAGAGGGCAGGTGGAGACCTTGAAGGAGCAGGAACTGGAGCTTGGGGAGCAGTGTGAAGAGGGCGTGAAGAGACCAGTCTGGTGGGAGGGCTTCCTGGAGACCTTAGTTGGTGGAATGATCTGCTTGAATTATGCCCTTAAGAGATCACTGTAGTTGCTCTGTAGCCAAGGAATTGAATGCATGAGTCAAAAGCCCACACTGTTTGAAGACATAGACTCTGTGTGTTCTTCCCACTGTCCCCTCAACCCCTCATAGCACCCTACTTGGTGAGGAACTAATTACTCGGACGTACATCCTCTTGTTTTTAGTTTTCTGGCCAATCTCCAGTGTTTACATACCCCTAGGCAAGTTGTGTTTGTGAAAACTCCCACATGAGATGTGAACTGGGTCTGATGGTATCTCATTCAAATTTTTTTTTTTCCTTCTAATGGGCTCTTTCTCAAGAGGGCAGCAGAAATGAAGTGCTAATGAGGACACTTGTCAGAGTGGGGATGTGTTGGTGGAAAACAAAGATAGACTTTAGTGGGGAGGATTCCATGCATCTGTAAGGGGTGGGTGTGTGGAGGGGTTGGAAAATCCTTGTTTGTACATGTACAGTTTCTCCTTCTGATTGCTGTGCTAATGTTGAGAAGCTCAGACTAACAGATGCAAGTCAGACCTGCTATTTAAAATAGATCGAGACAGAAAATAGATTGGTGGTTGTCCAGGTTTGAACAGGGGAGGGGCTTCCCAGGTGGCAATACTGGCAAAGAACCTGCCTGCCAGTGCAGTCGACGTAAGAGACACGGGTTCCATCCCTGGGTTGGAAAGATTCCCTGGAGCAGGGCATGGCAACCCACTCCAGTATTAATTCCTGGAGAATCCCATGGATGGAGGAGCCTGGCAGGCCTCAGTCATAGCGTCACAAATAGACACAACTGAAGTGACTTAGCGCACGTGCACAAGCCGAGTAGGGGTGGGGTGTGACTGCTAATGGGTGTGGGGTTTCTTTTCAGGGTGATAAAAATGTACCAAAAATACCAAAATTACGCCTTATGGTTATGGTCACATAATACTGTGAATATTCCTAAAGACATTGAGTTGTGTACTTTAAATGGGTAGATTTTAGGATATGTGAATTATATGCAATTTTATTTAAGATATGTGAATTATATGCTGATAAAACAAAGTCTGCTATTTTGTTTTTATAAGTTAAACTGAAATGACGATCCAGAAAGTTATAAGATTCATTAAGCATACTGAATATTCACTGGGTGTTACCCAGCAGAAGAGCATGTGTCTGTTGCTAAAAGTCATAAAAGACAGCAGAGCTGGAAATTCAGTGTATTTGTGTTTCAGGTGGAGCACATGGTTATCTATTTATGATCAAGGACCTTAAACTCCAGCTCACCTTATTCCCTCACTGAAACACTGTGGGAACGAACCATCATAGCTTCCCTTTGGGGCATGCTCACTGTCTGTTGGGAAGAGTGCCAGGTACTTTACAGACATTAAGTGTCTGAATAGAATTTATCCCCATTTTACAGATGAAGAAAGTAAGGCTTGGGGAAGAAAAGTAACTTGTTTCAAGATCACAGAGCTGAGAGGGGTGGAACCTGGATTCACATGAGGTCTGTCCGACCAGAATCCAGGTTGTGATCATCTCACGGCTAGAGGGGACCCCCTCCTTGAGAGCCATCAAGTCATAGCGCATGGCTCCCAATTTGCCTGCACTGCGAGCTGCGAGACAGTCCTAACTCAGCACCTAAGAAATAGGCCAGCAGTTCTCTGATACTTTCACTCATCTCAAGACCTCCTTCCCAGGAAGATGAGGAAGCCGCGGAGTCTGGTCCTTAGCTTCCCTGAAAGGATGTCCAGGATGAACCTTGTTCACTGTCTTCTATTCCGTGTTGCCCTTTGCTCGCTTTGTTTAAGCCAAACCAGGTGTCCTGATGGCCCCCAAACATACCCCAGCCCACCCCTACATTATCTATGATGCCTTACTCTTCCCTCCTACTCACTTAAATCCTGCCACCTACCCTTTCTTAAAGGTTCAGCTGAGAGGATACTTTCTGGTTTCTCTCTCAATTTATACTTTTATTGCAGCACACGATTTACTCTCTACCTTTTATTTCCATTCACATTCTTTCTCTTTCTCCATCTCTCTGTCTCCTTATCTGTCTGTCTCTCCTTTCCTCTACCTCCCTCCACCTACCCTATCTGATTAAACTGTAAACTCTTTGAGGCCAGTTTCTGGGATTTACATGAATGTCTTGGAAGAAGGGCTGTCACTTTCACCTTCCATTGCTTTTGCCCATGAAGCCCCTGGGTCAGAAGGCTGCCCAACAAGCCATGGCTCTCCCACCACCAGGCCTGGCTCCCGCTCTCCCTCCCCTTAAAACATCCTCCCTTGTCACTATTCACCTTCTGCCCACACCATGGTCTCAAATGCCCCTCCCTCCTCCCTGAAACTTTCTCCAACTATTTGTCCCAACCTACTGCATGTATAGGAGAAGGCAATGGCACCCCATTCCAGTACTCTTGCCTGGAAAATCCCATGGACAGAGGAGCCTGATAGGCTACAGTCCATGGGGTCGCTAAGAGTCGGACACAACTGAGCGACTTCACTTTCACTTTTTACTTTCATGCATTGAAGAAGGAAATGGCAACCCACTCCAGTGTTCTTGCCTGGAGAATCCCAGGGACGGGAGAGCCTGGTGAGCTGCCATCTATGGAGTCGCACAGGGTCGGACACGACTGAAGCAACTTAGCAGCAGCAGCAGCAACTGCGTGCTTCTCTCTTCAGAAGTTCTCAGTTGTGTCCGACTCTGTGCGACCCCCGTAGACTATACAGTCCCTGAAATTCTCCAGGCCAGAATACTGGAGAAGGTTGCCGTTCCCTTCTCCAGAGGATCTTCCCAACCCAGGGATCAAACCCAGGTCTCCTGCATGGCAGGCGGATTCTTTACCAGCCGAGCCACCAGGGAAGCCCTCCGAAGTCCTAGCCTAGGACAGAAGGCTGTCCTAACCTCCCAGGACAGCATTGCTCTCTGCATTGATCAGCTCCCCAGGGAGAGCTTCCTCTGTGCTCTGCACAGCACTGGGAAGGGCCTGGGTGGTCTGTCTCCACAGTTCCCCAGAAGGCCTGGGACCACATAGCACGCACAGCGGCTCTCACATGGTCATTATTTGTTGACTGTAGATAAGAAATTATTTCCCAAGCGTTGGAATTTAGGAGTTTTAATGGAGGTATCCATTTAATGTCTCTCTGTCCTCTCACCTGGTCCCATGTTGAACTTCAAATATATTTCTTTCTTTCCCAGTGATAGATTTTACTAGGTCTGAGCTTTGCTAAACTTCAGGAAATAATCTCTTTTCTCCCACTCCTGTGGATGAACCCCTGAAGTTAAATGAGAGAATGATCAAACCACTCAGGGTCAGGTTCTCTGTCACCTGGGTGACTAGGAAAATACCTGGCAAGGTGGCAAGTATAGACGACGTGTGTTTGCCTTTTCTTGCAAAGGTAACACTGGGCAGAGTTATGTCATACAGAAAGCCTGAACAAGTCAGAACTTCATTTCTGGAAGGAGCCTAGACACCAAAAGAGCAGTCCGAGCGTTTGTAAGGTCATGTCTGACTCTGCACGTTGCTGCTGCTGCTGCTAAGTCGCTTTAGTCGTGTCCAACTCTGTGCGACCCCATAGACAGCAGCCCACCAGGCTCCCCCGTCCCTGAGATTCTCCAGGCAAGAACACTGGAGTGGGTTGCCATTTCCTTCTCCAGTGCATGAAAGTGAAAAGGGAAAGTCGAGTCGCTTAGTCATGTCCGACTCTTCACAACCCCATGGACTGCAGCCCACCAGGCTCCTCCATCCCTGGGATTTTCCAGGCAAGAGTACTGGAGTGGGGTGCCAGACTCTGCACGTTGGATGCTGTGAACTCAGATCCTTTGCTTTCCTCCTCCTCTTGGGTGTACAGACCCAGGAGAGACCCAGGAAAAGGTGACGGTGTGTGTTTATTCACACAGAGCAGGAGTGGGAAGGCCACTTCAGAGAGGATTCAAATCTTGTTTCTTAAATTTACCGCCATGTGAATTGAAAGCCTCATGTTGCTGTTTCCTAGTGGGTAAACCTCGGGCACAGTGCTGTGTTAGTAAATGTGTAACAGCAGACTCTGGGAGTAGGCACGGGGCAAAGCCCCAATTTGTTAAGTTTGCTGATTTCTGGGGTATAAATGCCCTCCCCATGGCTGACTTCAAGCTACTAAGATGGAGTCACTGAGCACACAGTTGGGCAGAGCCTTATGCAGCCAGCTGTCTGCAGCAGGCAGGAGCCAAACAGCTCACCACCCTTGGTGCTCAAGGACTCATCGAGGTTAATCTAAGCATACACACATTACCTACATTCATTAGTTTCTCTAAAATACTATTTTTCTATTTTAAAAAATTATTTATTTTTAATTGGAGAATAATTGCTTTACAATAGTGTGTTGGTCTTTGCTGTACATCAACATGAGTCAGTCACAGGTATACATATGTCTCCTCCCTCTTGAACCTCCCTCCCACCTCCCACCCAGTCCCACCCCCCTAGGTTGCCATGGAGCACCAGTTAGAGCTCCCTGAGTCACCCAGCAAATTCCCGCTGGCGATCTGATTTACATGTAGTAAGAAGGCAATGGCACCCGACTCCAGTACTCTTGCCTGGAAAATCCCATGGACGGAGGAGCCTGGTGGGCTGCAGTCCATGGGGTCGTGAAGAGTCGGACACGACTGAGTGACTTCACTTTCCCTTTTCACTTTCATGCATTGGAGAAGGAAATGGCAACCCACTGCAGTGTTCTTGCCTGGAGAATCCCAGGGATGGGGGAGCCTGGTGGGCTGCCGTCTGTGGGGTCGCACAGAGTCGGACACGACTGAACTGACCTAGCAACAGCAGCAGCAAGATATATATTTCCATGCTACTCTCTCAATCTGCCCCACCCTCCCCTTCCCCACTGTGTCCATAAGTCTGGTCTCTATGTGTGTGTTTCCACTGCTGCCCTGCAAATAAGTTCATCAGGACCATCTTTCTAGATTCTATACATATGCACTAATATATATTTTATTTTCTCTTTCTCACTTACTTCACTGTGTATAATAGGCTCTAGGTTCATCCTCATTAGAACTGACTCAGATATGTTCCTTTTTATGGCTGAGTAATACTCTATCGTATATATGTACGACAGCTTCTTTATCCATTCATCTGTCAGTAGACATCTAGGTTGCTTCCATGTTCCAGCTATTGTAAATAGTGCTGCAGTGAACAATGGGGTACAAGTGTCTTTTTCAGTTAGGGTTTTCTCCAGGATATATGTGCAGTAGTGGGAATGCTGGGTCACATTGTAGTTTTATTCCAATGAATCAGTTCTTCACATCAGATGGACAAAGTATTGGACTTTCAGCTTCAGCATCAGTCCTTCCAATGAACACTCAGGACTGATCTCCTTTAGGATGGACGGGTTGGATCTCCTTGCAGTTCAAGAGACTCCCAAGAGTCTTCTCCAACACCACAGTTCAAAAGCATCAGTTCTTCGGTGCTCATCTTTCTTTATAGTCCAACTCTCACGTCCATACATGACTACTGGAAAAACCATAGCCTTGACTAGATGGACCTTTGTTGGCAAAGTAATGTCTCTGCTTGTCAATATGCTGTCAAGGTTGGTCATAACTTTTGTTCCAAGGAGTAAGCATCTTTTAATTTCATGGCTGCAATCACCATCTGCAGTGATTTGGGAGCCCAGAAAAATAAAGTTAGCCACTGTTTCCCCATCTATTTGCCATGAAGTGGTGGGACCAGATGTCATGATCTTAGTTTTCCAAATGTGAGCTTTAAGCCAACTTTTTCACTCTCCTCTTTCACTTTCAAGAGGCTATTTAGTTCCTCTTCACTTTCTGTCATAAGGGTGGTGTCATCTGCATATCTGAGGTCATTGATATTTCTCCCAGCAATCTTGATTCCAGCTTGTGTTTCACCCAGCCCAGTGTTTCTCATGATGTACTCTGCACATAAGTTAAAAAGAAAGTAAAGTCGCTGAGTCATGTCCGACTCTTTTGCGACCCCGTAGGCTATAGCCTATCAGGGTCCTCTGTCCATAGGATTCTCCAGGCAAGAATACTGGAGTGGGTTGCCATTTCCTTCTCCAGGGGATCTTCCCCACCCAGGGATCGAACCCGGGTCTCCCACATTGTGGGTGGATGCTTTACTATCTGAGCCACCAGGGAAGCTCTTTTCCTGTTTAGAACCAGTCTGTTGTTCCATGTCCAGTTCTAACTGTTGCTTCCTGACCTGCATACAGATTTCTCAAGAGGCAGGTCAAGTGGTCTGGTATTCCCATCTCTTTCAAAATTTTCCACAGTTTATTGTGATCCACATAGTCAAAGGCTTTGGCATAGTCAATAAAGCAGAAATAGATGTTTTTCTGGAACTCTTTTTCCATGATCCAGTGGATGTTGGTTGGCAGTTTGATCTCTGGTTCCTCTGCCTTGTCTAAAGCCAGTTTGAACATCTGGAAGTTCATGGTTTATGTATTGCTGAAACCTGGCTGGGAGAATTTTGAACATTACTTTACTAGCGTGAGATGAGTGCAATTGTGTGGTAGTTTGAGCATTCTTTGGCATTACCTTTCTTTGGGACTGGAATGAAAACTTACCTTTTCCAGTCCTGTGGCCACTGCTGAGTTTTCCAATACAAATTTGCTGGCCTATTGAGTGCAACTCTTTCACAGCATCATCTTTTAGGATTTGAAATAGCTCAACTAGAATTCCATCACCTCCACTAGCTTCCTCCACTAGCTCCAATGCTTCCTAAGGCCCTCTTGACTTCACATTCCAGGATGTCTGGCTCTAGGTGAGTGATCATGATTATCTGGGTCATGAAGATTTTTTTTCGTACAGCTCTTTTGTGTATTCTTGCCACCTCTTCTTAATATCTTCTGCTTCTGTTAGGTCCCTACCACTTCTGTCCTTTATTGAGCCCATCTTTGCATGAAATGTTCCCTTGGTATCTCTAATTTTCTTGAAGAAATCTCTAGTCTTTCCTATTCTGTTGTTTTCCTCTGCTTCTTTGCATTGTTCACTGAGGAAGGCTTTCTTATCTCTCCTTGCTATTCTTTGGAATTCTGCATTCAGATGGGTATATCTTTCCTTTTCTCCTTTGCTTTTTGCTTCTCCTCTTTTCACAGCTATTGGTAAGGCCTCCATCAGACAACCATTTTGAGTTTTTGCATTTCTTTTTCTTGGGGATGGTCTTGATCCCTTCCTCCTGTACAATGTCACGAACCTCTGTCCATAGTTCATCAGGCACTCTATCTATAGTGGCTGTTAAAATACTTTTAATTAGTAATTCTGAGTGCGCTAATAAGTAGAAGTAGCAAAAAATCAAAAAGGCAAACACAGCTGGTCCTGAATCAGCTTCCTGGTTCTTTGTTTTTTTAAATCCCTCTTAAGTGTCTGGATTTGGAATTAGCAGGAGAATGCCATGGTGGTCTCAGGCCTAAAGTTAAACCCCATCCCAGGGCCCAAGGCCTAAATGCTGATAGCCTATGACCCTCAGTCTTCACCTGAGTACCCTCAATGGCCCCAGGGGGGCCAGCATCCATCCCAGTCTCAGAGTGAGCACAGAGGTGGCTCTTCCAGCAGTCCAGAAAGATGTGGTCTTCTGGTAGCAGGCTTCAGGCTGATGTCACAGCCCAATCTTTCGATTTGATCCATTTCTAAATGGAATTGCTGCTACGGGGACAATTTGAGAGCCCTGGGTGATCTTAAAAGGCTGTATCACATTTCAGCAGGGAAGTTTATTATACTTTAGAAATTCCTGCTCATAGGGATTGGTGACTGCCTCTCCCGACATTCAGCTGACTCTGGCATTGACGTGTCAGGCCGGGCGCTGTGGGGGCTCCCATGAGAAGCTGACCTCGTGTCTTCGTTTCCACCCTGTGAGGTATTCTTAAGCCCTTTTGTGTGGCCTCGGGGTAGTGGAGGCACTTGGCAGGAGATTGGGAGTCTCCTAACTCCTAACCCCAGGTTCTTTCTAATTACTATTCAAGAGGAGAGGTGGGGCTTTATACCCATGACTGTGCTTCAGTTAAATCACTCAGTGCTGTCAGAGATGGACTAGGAGAGGTCAAAGAAGGGTGTTGCCTTGGTGAGTCATCTCAACCAAAAGGTGTGTCGAGGGAGTCAGTCTTTTAGAAGCAGGAGGATAAGACACCCAAGCTAATGTTAAACCCCTTCTAAGATTAACCTTTATACATAAAGGCAGGGGTAGCATGGCAAGGTAGAAGCATCCTATGATTTACACAGAGGAAGTTTCCTAGCTGAATTTTTATTATCCTAGCACCTCTTTGCCTTGAGGGAATCAGATTAACTGGATTAGAGCCTGGGCTGTTTCTATAATCAGGATCCCAGCTGCCCTATGGCTGACGGTGTCTTTTATGTTGGGAGAAATAGCAGAGGCCTATGGCATTGGCTCAGAAAAGAAACGTCAGATACTGGGACCTCTTACAAATGGAAAGCCCAAAGTGGCAGAAAGTTAGAGCCATCTGACTGCTCGCTGGGAGTGTTTGTGCTAAGGCAGCCCTGTGCTTTGTGCCAAATAATAATCCTGATTACCAGACTAACGTGGTAGGAGAAAATTAGGTCATGGGAGCCAATTCAAGAGAAAGATCATTTGGGGTAACTAACGACACAGTAACAGTGGGTAGCTTCCTGTAACTACCACTTGCCACAGCAGGAAATGGACTTTTAGGTAAACTGTGAATTAAGCACTCTATACATTTATTTAAACTCTTGTTTCTTGATTCCTAGGCTCAATAATAGTGCCACTCTAGCATAAAGAAAGGGAATAGGGGGTGGAGAGAGGTGGTAGGAGGGGGAGAATACATCTTTGTGATACCCGTTTACAATTAAGTGGGAACTGAGGTAGAAGGGCTTCCCTGGTGGCTCAGCGGTAAAATATCCACCTGCCAATGCTGGAGATGCAGGTTCGATCCCTGGGTCAGGAAGATCCCCTGGAGAAGGAAATGGCAACCTACTCCAGTATTCTTGCCTGGGAAACCCCATGAGCAGAGGAGCCTGGTGGGCTACAGTCCATGGGGTCGTAAAAGAGTTGGATGCGGCTGGTGGCTCAGATGGTAAAGCGTCTGCCTGCAATGTGGGAGACCTTGGTTCGATCCCTGGGTCAGGAAGATCCCCTGGAGAAGGAAATGGCAACCCACTCCAGTACTTTTTCCTGGAAAACTTCATGGACTGAGGAGCCTGGTAGGCTACAGTCCATGGGGTCGCAAAGAGTCGGACACAACTGAGCGACTTCATTTCACGACTTGGTGACTAAACAGCAACAATGCAGTAGAAGCTTAGAAAGTATTCTTAGTAGTAAAGCCATCTCTCTGAAATGTAGACTTCCAGGAGAACAGGATTCCTGTCTTTAGGCAGAAACCTAAAACTTACCAGCGGAATATCATTGTGTGATTGCAAATCCACACCAGTCCTAACCAGAGACAGTTGTTCAGCCCAGACCTGTGCTCAGAGCGCAGGCTGCAGGCAGTGTCCTCCTGAGGTCGGGTTGCTTTTCCTCCGTCTGTTCCCCTTCCCCTGCAAGCGCTCTTTTCCCGTAAATCACTGCAGCCTGGAATAACTTTTGGTATTTGAAGTGCTGTTTCCCATCTGCTTATTTACTAGCAGGTGTTACCTGTGGGATTCTCATGCAGCTGGGTATTCAGCATTTCTGAACTGTGTAATCAGAATCTAATACATCACACTAGTGTGGTTTCCGTCTAGGCTGCACAAGACTTTCCTGTGGAAACCCCCTACTCAGTGCTTCAGAGCCTGGGCTTTGGAGTCAGAAGACTTCCTCGCTGTGTGATCTTGAACAAGGTTTTGAACTTCTTGCTTTGGTATTCCGCTCCGCAAAACAGGATTAATGAAATAAACCCCGCCCAAAAGGCAGTTGTAAGATTATCTGTGATTGCCGGGATAAAACAGTTATGACAGGGCCTTGGACATAGTAAGTGTTCAATAAATTGTTCTTGTTGCAATAATAGAATAGTGTTACAGAGTGACCCTGAGATGTCATATATTCAGGAGTCTCTAGCTTCATGGGGGAGGTACCTCAGTAGTGGTATTGAATGGTAACCCTGTTTTCGCTGATCTAAAAATTGAACTGAGGAGCACAGAGAGAACAACTCAGCTTATTTGATATCAGAAGAATCCCAGAAATCTGGAGAAATTGAACCCTGAACCTGGGATTTTATAGGGTCCGGACTGATTGTGAAACAAAAGCAAATACAAAATAAGAGACAATTAAGTGCTGGACGACCGTGCAGGTATTTAGTGCTTTAGGACTTGGAGGAGGATGAGGTATTTTATGAATATGAACTACAGTGATAGCTTCAGATAAGAGCCAGGATGTGGACCAGGCGTTGAGTGTCAGGTTGGATTTGAGAGGATGAGGAGTTGTTCAGTCATTCAGTCATGTCCAATTCTTTGTGACCCCACGGACTGCAGCACACCAGGCTTCCCTGTCCATCACCATCTCCTGAAGCTTGCTCAAACTCATGTCCATTGAGTCGGTGATGCCATCCAGCCATCGCATCCTCTGTTATGCCCTTCTCCTCCTGCCTTCAGTCTTTCCCAACATCTGGGTCTTTTCTAATGAGTCAGCTTTTCACATCAGGTGGCCAAACTATTGGCGCTTCAGCATCAGTTCTTTCAATGAATAATCATGACTGGTTGGATCTCCTTGCTGTCCAAGGGACTCTCAAGATTCTTCTCCAACACCACAGTTCAAAAGCATTAATTCTTCAGTGAGCAGCTTTCTCTATGGTCCAACTCTCACGTCCATGCATGACCACTGGAAAAACCACAGCCTTGACTAGATGGACCTTTGTTGGCAAAGTAATGTCTCTGCTTTTCAATATGCTATCTAGGTTGGTCATAACTTTCCTTCCAAGGAGCAAGCGAATGAGGAAAGGAAAAGTTATTCTAAGTGAGGCATATGACGTGAGTGAAGGCAAGGAAGATGAAGATCAGGAAGTAGTCAGGAGGCCTCATTAAAGGAGGCTTTGTATATTCATACGAATGGACAGCAGAGGACTTCAGTGTTCATCTTTCAGGTTAGCCTGAGCTCAGAACCAATCAACACAGTGAGAAGTATTTAACAAATGTAGTCCCTTCTTAAATATCTAAATAGCTATCATGGGTCATGTTATTGAAGATCTCTGAAATAGTACCAAGAACTTTAGATTTGATAGATTGGGACCTAGAGAAATAATGGAAGTTATTTTGTTTTTATTTTAATAAATTTTATTTTTAGAGCAGTCTCAGACTTACAGAAAATCTGAGAAAATAATAATTTCCATATACTAGTTTTCCATGTGAGTAACATCTTGCATTAACATAATTCTTTTGTAATAGTTAATGAACCAAGATTGACACGTTGTTAACTTAAGTCTGTATTTTATTTGTGTTTTCTTGGTCTTTTTCTGATGTCTTTTTCCTGTTCTGGAATTCTATCCAGGATACCATACTGCATTTAGTCATCGTATCATTTTCAACTCCTCCTGGCTGCGACAATGTGACTTTCCTTCTTGTTTTTGATGATCTTGACGATTGTGAAGAGCACTAATCAGGTTTTTGTGCAAAGTCCCTCATTTGGGGGATTTTCTCATGATTAGACTAGGGTTATGAAGTTTATGGCAAGAAGGTCATGGGGGCAAAATGCCAACTGTCATCACATCATATCAGAGGTACACACTCTCAACATGATGTTGACTCTTGATGTTGACTTTGATCTCCCAGGTAAGGTAGTGCTTGTCAGATTTGTTCACTGTAAAGGTTCTCTCCCATCCCTCTTCCATACTGTCCCCTCTGGAATGAAGTCACCAAGCACAGCCTGAGCTTAAGGAGTGGGGAGTGATGTCTACCTCTTTGAGTGACCTACACTTCCAAGGCCACATTGACGAAGAAAGAGCCAAGCTGCTGGGAACTCTCAGCAATCTTGAGAAAGGGGTTGAGTTTTGGATTTATGTGGTGAGCAAAAAGATGACTAAAGGATGGGAGGGTGGACAGAATTACATGGGGGATGAGTGAGGGTGTGGGATCCGGATGACTGAGAGGTTCCAAGTGTCAGTGATTAGGGGCTTGTTCGGGTGTAAAGAGCACTGCACTGGTTTATTGCCAACTCTCTGTTTCATGGCTGTGTCACCTTGGGTGAGGCATTTTGTCCCTCTGAGTCTCAGTCTGCCTGTTTTAAAAATGGGCTTGACTGTTACTGCTCTTCCTACCTCATAAGGCTCTTGTGAGAGTGACTTGAGATAATGCAGATGGAAGGATTTTGAAAACCATCAAGCCTGGTGTGGTTTCAAAGGCTGGTGGAGAGACTGATGGTGCTAATGAAAGGGAAGGGCACTTGGGAGGGGGATATATTACCTAGGAGACTCTGAATAGTTCAAATCAGTTCAGTTCAGCTGCTCAGTCATGTCCAACTCTTTGCAACCCCATGGATTGCAGCATGCCAGACTTCCCTGTCCACCACCAGCTCCTGAAGCCTGCTCAAACTCATGTCAGTTGAGTTGATGATGCCTTCCAACCCTTTTATCCTCTGTTACCCCCTTCTCCTTCTGTCTTCAATCTTTCCCAGCATCGGGGTCTTTTCTAATGAGTCAGCATCATATGGCCAAAATATTGAAGCTTCAGCTTTAGCATCAATCCTTCCAGTGAATATTCATGACTGATTTCCTTTAAGATTGATTGGTTAGATCTCCTTGTAGTCCAAGGGACTCTCAAGATTCTTCTTCAACACTACAGTTCAAAAGCATCAATTCTTCAGTGCTCAGCTTTCTTAATGGTCCAACTCTCACATCCATACATGACTACTGGAAAAACCATAGCTTTGACCATACATACCTTTGTGGGCAAAGTAAAAGGGTATCTTTTATTGGTGGGATCCAACATTCTCCTGTCAATCACTTTTCAGCAATTAGTTGCAATTTTGGAGTTCTCGCAGGAAAAGATGAGCACACATCCTTCTACACCATCTTGATGGATGTGAATAGTTCAGATAGCCTGGGGCAATTATAATGCATACCGAGAATGCTGTCATACAGGCTCATGATAGTCACCCACTGGCTTCCCTGGTGGCTCAGAGGTTAAAGTGTCTGCCTCCAATGCGGGAGACCCAGGTTTGATCCCTGGGTCAGGAAGATCTCCTGGAGAAGGAAATGGCAATCCACTCCAGTATTCTTGCCTGGAGAATCCCATGGTCAGAGAAGCCTAGTAGGTTACAGTCCATGGGGTCCCAAAGAGTTGGACACGACAGAGCGACCTCACCTCACCTCACCTCAAAGGGATTTTTTATTTCCAATATGCTTTCTCAGATGTTCTGATTCTAGTGGTCTAGTTTCATGGTCTGTCCCCTAGATAGGAGGAACTTAGATGAGGTGAAGCTGGTTCTGAATATTAGGAAGGACTCCACCTAATCATTTTAGCCTTCCTCTTATGGCCATAATTTCCTCTGTTTGATGACACTGAAGGTGACAGTTTTCCTTAGTGATCTCCACTTCCTGTCCCAGTCTCATTGCCTGTAATCTCCAGTAGGCATTTCCAAAGTAACACACCCTAATGGAACTGTGGTTCCTGTTCTATGCTAGAGTCTCAGGGATAAGGCTAACCTGCTTCGCTTGACTGTGAGAGGCAGTGTGAAACTTACGTTAGGCTTGCAATAGGCTGCCTTAACTGAGTCTCCAGAATCCCTCCAAACCGGAGTGGAGGAATCCTTTTACCTTTTCAGGCAAACAGACTCTTGGTTCTTCATACACATTTCCTCACTATTAAGGAGATATGCAACCATGCTTCAGGTTTTCCATTGTATTATTCTTATTGTAGCAACAACTGATGAGCCATGGAAAAGTTTAACCATGTCTGCCCAAATTCCGGGATGAACCACTGCCTACTTGGTACAGTAGAAAGATTTGGGAAGTCCAAGCGCTAAGTGTACCTCTGCCAATAATTTGGGGCTGACTTTGGGCAAGGAATGTAAGCTCTTGGCTCCTCATTTTCCCTATTAGTAGAATAAGGAGGGACCACCCAGGCTCTGAAAGATGAAGCAATCAAGGAAAAAGTAGGAACAGGGCCAGCTGGCAGATAAGAGGAGTATAGAATTAATGTCGTTTTTATATTGCAGCTGACTCAGCATATTTCAAAAATGTAGAACTGAGCCAAAGAACATACATTTGGTATTAACCAAACTGCCAAAGAAGTTATGTAAAGCCTCTTTATTGAGCTTGAAAAGGAGAGACATTCTTTTCTCTATCCTGATTTGGGTTGGGATGAAATCAATACTGATTCTCTTTTGGTCTTTGGATTCTGTCCTCTAACAAGCAAAGCCCATTTCTGCACAAGTAGGTGGTTCCGAGATGTGTCTGCCTAGGCTAATGTAGGATGGAACAGTAAGTAAAATGATACATTCTCCACTCATCTCTGGGTGAAAACAGAGGTCATCTCTGGGCATGGAGGATTTCGCAGTGTAATATATATTTCCAAAGGAAATGCTTGCAAATGCAGATGCTGATCCCAGTTCTGACTTTATGACTGGTGCCAGCCTTTGCCCTGGCACCTTTGTTGAGACAAAGGGGAGAGCCAAGAAGTGAAATGATGTTTTCCTTCCCTCATCATTACTCAGCAAGCATAGCCAGCTTGCTTAGTTATAAAAAAATCAAGTGTCAAGAGAAACTGCAATGCAGTTTCTCATCCAAAATGCATTCTCCCTCGTGGTCAAGAGATCCACTGTGTTCTAATATTGTTTTTGAGATGGATGGTCTTGTGAGTTAATTTTTTCCACTCTACCCTATAACTTGCTTCACAATATTGTCTGAATTCTATGGGGACAATCGTTCTTAAACTGTAGTATGTAGAAGCACCCGAGAGCATACTAAAATGATAGGTGTCCTGACTTTAATCCCTAGTTCAGTGGGGTTGAGGAATCTGCATTTTTATTTTTATTTATTTTTTAACTTTTTTATTTTATATTGGCAGTAGCTGATTAACAATGTTGTGATAGTTTCACGTGGACAGCAAAAGCACTCAGCCACACATATACATGTATACATTCTTCCCCAGACTCCTCTCCCATCCCAGTTGTCACATAACATTGAGCAGAATTCCCTGTGCCTTTGGTAGGACCTTGTCATCGTCACTAAATGTGTCTGACTCTTTTGAGACCACATGGACTGTAACCCACCAGGCTCCTCTGTCCATGGGATTTCCCAGGCAAAAATACTGGAGTGGGTTGCCAATTCCTTCTCCAAGGGATCTTCCTAACTCAGGAATGGAACCTGAGTCTCCTGCATTCCTGGATTCTTTACCACTGAGCCACCTGGGAGGCAGGACTTTATACGTTATCTGTTTAAAATATAGCAGTGTGTACATGTCCATCCCAAAGTATCCCTTTCCCCATCCTTCCCTGCTGGGAATCATAAGTTGGTTACTTTAAGGAAAATAAGTCTGTGAGTCATTTGTATCATTTCTCTTTAGATTCCACATGCAAGGGATGTCATACGTTATTTCTCTTTCTCTGTCTGACTTCTTTCACTTAATATGATAATCTCCAGGTCCATTCATGATGCTGCGAATGGCATTATTTCATTCTTTCTAATGGCTGAGTAATATTCCATTGTGTATATGTACCACATCTTTAACCATTCATCTGTTGATTGATATGGGTTGTTTCCATGTCCCCACCTATTGTAAATAGTGCTGCAGCGAACACTGGGGTGCATGGAGGAATCTGCATTTGTAATACATGACGTGGGGGTTCTGTTAAAGAGGATCAGCAGCATTATCTTGAGGATCACCATCTGGGTACCATGCCCAGCTAATAATATATTACCACACACAGTGTATAAGCCTTTACAAGCCAAGTCCTCGTTGTGGCTTTGAAACAGCTCTTGAACCCACCTAAATAAATTATTGCCCAACTTGCAGCAGTCATTGCCGGGCTTATAATAATTTCTGATTTAGACAAATGGCCCGGGAAGAACATGAGCTAGGGAGTCAGAAAGGCCTGGCTGTAGATATTTGAGTCTCCACTTACTGTTCTTTGAGCAGGCTGCTCAGCTTCTCTAAGGCTCGGTTTCCTCATCTGTCAAATGGTAACAGTATTCCCCACCTTACTGAGAGAGGGGTGGTAAGGATGGAATAAAATGACTTATGTGTAAGCACCTTGCCAACAGGGGAGCCTGGCACTTAGAGGCAGATGCTAAATAAATATTATTTTCCTCCATTTGTACTGGAAGCAAGAATTTGAAACAAACACATGGAAAACTTTGCATAAAGCAGACAGTGTTATGGGAAAGTTTTTTTAATGCCCAGATCAATCGATTTTTGGCCTTATTACACATCACTTTAGAAGTCAGTGGTTGTTTAAAGATCTTGGAAGCCTGTCCCTTCTTAATTCCTTCAGGCAGTACTGACTTCTGTTGTGAATATAGGTTTCCAAGAGAGATCCCAGCAGGCCGATAGGGAAATGCAGGGGTATCACGATGTTGCCACCTTTGCCAAATGCTTCAGGGTCCAGTGCAGAAAATTCAGATTAGGTGTTGAATCCGAAACTACAGCTGCTCCTAGTCTTAGTCTCACAAGAAGAACCTTGTTCCTGCAAAGCTGGCTAGTAATGGACTATTTGGACTGTCTTGCTCAAGCTCTTTCCAGGTGAAATGTGAACGTTACAATGGTCCGAGAGAAACAATGAACTATTATACCTGCGTGCTACAGAGAGCTCCTTGCTGGGAGGTGATTTCAAAGTTCAGTTTCAGCAATACCTGCCCCCAACCCCCTCTCTCACCACGTCCAACCCGGTTTTACTGTTTGAAAAAAAAAATGACCTTTGTTCTTTGTGTTGGTTGATTAATTTTAGGCTCACTGTTCTTATCTCCTATCACACTCATTTCGGTACTTACGCAATACGTTTTTATATATCGCATGATTCCTCCTTCTGCGGACCCAAATCAGAAAAGGAATTTAATAGCAAAAAATGCCTCTCTGCGTGCTCTGGCTGAACAAACTGCAAGTTCAGTGAAGACCCTTGGGTAGCATCAAGTCACAGGTGGCCTCTTGCTGTCTTCTCTCTTGGTCCTTTGTCAGGGGAGCCTGTAATCCTATCCTGGGGTGGGGCGGTCACAATAACTTCCATTCTCTGAAGGCTACACTCTGCAAACTGAAAGAATAACCCCTGTAAACCCCATCATATGATTGTAGAGCCTGGAAAGAACTTCAGACCCAATCCCCCTTATTTTACAGGAGAGGAGTCTGAGGTTCAGAGACATCCACATATTTTCTAATTGATTTTTTCTTTAATGACTACCTGCAGTGTGTGTACCGGGAACCGTGCGCATGATGCGTACTAAGTCGCTTTAGTCATGTTCAACTCTTTGTGACCCCGTGGACTTTAGGTCACCAGGCTCCTCTGTCCATGAGATTTTTCAGGCAAGAATACTGGAATGGGTTGCCACTTCCTTCTCCAGCACACACAATGCGAGGCTCATAATAGACCTCCAACGGGTTCAATGAGCTGCCAAATGAAGATGAGGAATGACTGTCTGGTAGACGAGGAACTAGCCAGTGCCTGCTAAGAGGAAATAAATGTTGGCTGAGCCCCTTTGGTGCATGAGTGCTCTGCTATCTCTGAGGAGCTGGGGGAAGGGAAGAGGAGTCCCAGTGGGGAGAAACAATATATGAGCTTTATTAATAACTAGTCCTCATTCTCAGGGAACTTACAGCCAGTGAACTCCTGGCTGAAAGGCATTTTCTAAATCAAGATAGGCACATATCACACCATATTGAACCAAGCAAGATTATGTACTTAATGACTCAAAAATTTAATACATAGTCCTTGAGATGTTTGGAAAGAAGAGAGAAGAGTGCTGGCTCCCAGAGAAATAAGCACAGTATTTTCCCCAACAGTGCACTGTTACACAAGTCTCTTTTTGCTTTGGGCATCCCCATGATTATGACATGATGCTTTTGGGCATCCCCATGGTGCTTATTGAATCAATATGTGGCTCATTTGATACTAATATTATGGGCATATTTATGCCCGCCTACAATGACTCCTTTTATAGGAATGCTTTCTACTCACATGGATCTTTCCCTGTTTTTCTTTCAGTGGCCCACCCTCAAGACCCTCACCACCCATCAGAGAAGCCTGTCATTCACTGCCATAAATGTGGAGAGGCGTGCAAAGGGGAAGTGCTTCGGGTCCAGACCAAGCATTTCCACATCAAATGTTTCACCTGCAAAGGTAAGGCACCTCTGGCTTCCTGGCAATGTAGCATGTCACAGTCAAAGCTTGTCTTGGAGGCAGCCTCATCTCCCTAACTCCATACCAGTTGATAACTGAATGTGCTTCCAAGTTCTGAAGTTGTTCGCCTTCTCTAATTCAGGAATAGATTGAAGTTAAGTGGAATACTGAGCTTCCCCAGCCCCAAGACCACTGGTACACAGGCTTTTGGGTGTTCACTGAGATTCCTCATCCTGAGAGGGAAGACTAACTGTGAAAGAGCAATGAAATGAAGTTTTGTGTTTTGTGCTTTATAGTTCTTTAAAAAAAATTGAAAAAAATTAAATAAAAAAATTAAATATTATTGAAGTACATTTGATTGCCTGGAAAATTCCATGGATAGGGGAGCCTGGCAGACTACAGTCCAAGGGGTTGCAAAAGAGTTTGACATGACTTCGTGACTGAGACACAGACATGACACAGCATGTTGTTGTTGTTCAGTTGCTAAGTTGTGTATGACTCTTTGCGACCCCATGGACTGCAGCAGGTCAGGTCCCTGTCCTTCACTGTATCCCAAAGTCTGCTCAAAGTCATGTCCATTGAATTGGTGATTCTATTCAGCCATCTCATCCTCTGTCGCTCCCTTCTCCTCCTGCCTTCAATCTTTCCCAGCATCAGTGTCTTTTCTAATGAGTCAGTTCTTTGCATCCGGGGGCCAAAGTTTTGGAGTTTCAGCTTCAGTATCAGTCCTTCCAATGAATATTCAGGACTGATTTCTTTTAGAATTGACTGGTTTGATCTCCTTGCTGTCCAAGGAACTCTCAAGGGTCCCTTTCAGACATGACATAGTTGATTTACAATGTGATGTTAATATCTGCTGTACAGCTAAATGATTCAGTTATACATTATTTGTCATATTGTTTTCCATTCTGGTTTATCACAGGATATTGAGTATAGTTCCCTGTGCTATACGGTAGGACCTCATTATTTATCTGTCCTTTATGTTTCTTTTCAACTGTGATGAGGACTCCGACTTTGAAGTAACCAGGTCCCAAAGCCCTTGAATGGGACCAGAGGTGACTTTCCACAATTAGAAAGAAAGCCCTAAGATACAAATGCCTGTGGAAATAAGAAGAGATGGACTCTTTTGGATTTTGAAAGAGGAGGAAGAAAGAGGACACTGAACATCTTACAGGAGAGCTAGATAAGTGTGAAGGTGGGGAAGTGTTGCAGAGGAGGAATTAGAGTTCACAGCACAAACTCAAACCAGTAAACTGTCCAGGACTTCACACGTTTAGCTGTAGCAAGATCAGGATTGGTGAGCAGGAGTTTTGTTGGTGAACCTCTGTTACTTCCTAAGATGTCTGGCATCTTGGAATCTAATGGTCCAAGAGTTATATATCCAATTTGTAAATGTTAATGGAATACATATGTCATGTGTCAAGGAACTTGTGGCGGTATTTGAAGAGATACATACTGGCTCAGATGGTGAAGAATCTGCCTGCAGTGCAGGAGACCTGGGTTCAGTCCTTGGGTCAGGAAGATCCTCTGGAGTAGGAAATGGCAACCCACTCAGGTATTCTTGCCTGGAAAATTCCAGGGACAGAGGAGCCTTGTGGGTTACAGTCCATGGGGTCTCAAAGAGTCAAACACTACTGAGCAACTGAGCACATTCACATAGGATACTGAATAATTAATGCTGTGATGGAGAGAAATACAGGATGTAGACTGGAGGCAGGCATATAGATCCAGAAAGGGGGTGGACATAATGGTAGTCCAGGGGGAAATAATGTAAGGAACATAGAACCAAGTGTGGTAGGGACTCGGGGACAGATTTAAGAGACATTTAACCAGCTTAACCTTAACCTTACCTTAACCTAAGACATTTAACCTTAACCCAGTTAAGGTTGCTAGGATTTTATGACTGACTGGATGTGAGGAATGAAGAAAGATCCAAAGTTCTAGCTGAACTGCCTGGGTGAACATAAGGTTGCCACCAAATAAGAAAATATCGGAGCCCTAGATAGGCTATTATGGGCGGGCGGAGGAGTTCAGTTTAGATAATACACTGAGGCTGAGCATACGTGATCCATACAACGTCTCGTAGGCTTAGCACTCAAGAGGTACTGGTCTGTGTTGGGAAGAAGGATTGAAAGTGTTCGGCATCCAGATAATGGCTAAAGCTATATGATTGTGTGTGGAATTCCCTGGGAAAGGACAGGAACTGAGTAATAACAAAGCCAGCATCTGAAGGAAGTAGAAACTGATTTCCATTTGTAACCTTGGAAAATGTACCCATCTGGTAATGAGATGAGAAAAGCGGTTTAATTACTGGGTGGATTCTATAATTAAAAGAAAAGGAGATCCCCAAAGCTTCTGCTATTTAAAGAATTTATAATAACTCAGTGGGGATAAGATGTGGCTGCAGGCTTCTGATGGAGCTGTTCTTTGTCTCCAGTACTCAGCAGCTTTGTTTTTCACTCTTGCCTATTAGCAGCAACCATTCCACTAACTTAAAGGAGGTTGGTTTTTTTTTTTAATGCTATACGTTCATTCAGATTTTGTTTCAGTGATATGACCATTTTTTAATGTACCACCTGGTCTATATCATGATTGTAATACATACTCTATAAGAGAATAAGAAATTATTTAAGTAGTAAAAATTTGATCTTTAATAATTATGTATTTAATATTCAATAATTGGTATATTTAAGTTAATTATGATTATATGGTTTATCTTATTGATACATTATGTTGTCATTATAATTATTGTTGTCTATCTTGAGCATTTTTTTCAGGATAATGCCTTAGACCCATTTTTCTATCAGTATGTTCTAGAGCATTTAGAAAAGACCAGGGACCAGAGGATTGAGAAGGGCTGCCTAGCCAAATATTGTTTTCATTAAGCCTTTCCTGGACTATCCTGTATAAGATGTTAGCTTCTCTAGATATCACATCTCTTTCCACTGGATCTTTTTTCCTTAACATATATTAGTGTTCAACATATTTTATTCATGTGTCTCCCTCCTCCACGAGAGTAAGCTCCCCTTGAGGGCAGGGACTTTTGTCCGTCTTGTTTCTCATTGTGTACCTGGCACCTAAAACAATGCCTGATGCATTAGTTGCCCAATAAGGTGAAAGACGACAGAACAAATGAGTGAACAGTAGCCATGTATTTCTTTGGAACGTGAATATTTGTAAGTGCTTCTAATGGCATAGCTAGCCACCAAGATTTATCAAGTGCTTACTGTGATATATACCCTCACATGCTTACTAGACAGCAACATTATCTGCTGAAAAGAGTGTAAATAAAGCTATCTGTCATTGATCACAGAGCAAGGCATCTTTGCCTGGCAGATGGAACAGATAAGAGAACCTGTGCTAAAGGCTACTATTAGGCAGCACTTGGGTGAGATATCACTGTTGTTTAGACCCTTATGCCAGTTTAGATCCTTAGCTTTCACTTAACCCACTAGATACAGCCCACAGCATGTGGGTTATCTGGGGTTCAGGTGGACATTGATAAAGCTCTAGTAAAATGGTGAGTTTCTTATATTCCCTAAGTGCTGAGCTCCAGCTTTTAACATCTATTTAGAGAATCTGACTCATTTGGAAATTGAGTAGAAGGCAAAATAAACAGGATGCAAGAAAATGAGTCTGATACAAATGTACTCCCTTCTCACAGCAAATGAGAAACCACTTTGATGCCATCTTTTGCTGATAAAAGAATAATCCTGTATAGTTTATCTTTTGAATTTTGTGCCATATTAAAGTGTTACCTAGTTAAACAAATATAATTCATATTTAAAAAAAAATATTTAAGATTTTGAATTCCAAAGTGAAATAAGATAAGGACTCAGAAATTCTTCAAAATATTCTGCTTCGCACTTTTGACTTTTGTTGGGAGATGATTATCCATGGGTCTCTCGTTGGTGTGGGCACTTTTGTTCTGCATTATCTTTCAAGGATGTTTGTATAGTGAATATTCTCAGAAGACAGAGACAGCGTTTCTCTCTGGACTAGAGGATGGATTTGTTTGCTGTCTGGTATAATAAAGATAATATCTGCCTCCAGAACAAAGGTTGGATTGATTTGCTCACAGCTCATTATAAAAGACTGGGGTTTTCTAAACTTTAGGGTCCTTTTGTTGTTGTTTAGTTGCTCAGTCATGTCCAACTCATTGAGACGCCGTGGACTACAGCACACCAGACGTCCCTGTCCTTCCCTATCTCCTAGAGTTTGCTTAAGCTCATATCCATTGAGTCAATGATGCCACCCAATCATCTCACCCTCTGTCACCCTCTTTTCCTCATGCCCTCAATCTTTCCCATCATCAGGATCATTCCCAATGAGTCAACTCTTCAAATCAAGTGGCCAAGTATTGGAGCTTCAGCATCAGGCCTTCCAATGAATATTCAGGACTGATTTCCTTTAGGATGGACTATTTGCATCTCTTTGAAGTCCAAGGGGCTCTTCAAGAGTCTTCTCTAGCACCACAGTTCAAAAGCATCAATTCTTCAGCACTCAGCCTTCTTTATAGTCCAGCTCACACATCCATACATGACTACTGGAAAAACCATAGCTTTGACTAAACGGACCTTTGTCAGCAAAATAATTTCTCTGCTTTTTAATATGTTGCCTAGGTTTGTCCTAGCTTCTCTTCCAAGGTGCAAGTGTCTTTTAATTTCATGGCTGCAGTCACCATCCACAGTGATTTTGGAGCCCCCAAAGTAAAGTCTGTCACTGTTTCCATTGTTTCCCCATCTATTTGCCATGAAGTGATAGGACCAGATGCCATGATCTTAGTTTTCTGAATGTTGAGTTTTAAGCCAGCTTTTTCACTCTCCTCTTTCACTTTCATCAAGAGGCTTTTAGTTCCTCTTCACTTTCTGCCATAAGGGTGGTGGCATCTGCATATCTGAGGTTGTTGATATTTCTCCTGGCAATCTTGATTCCAGCTTGTATTTCATCCAGTCCAGTGTTTCTCATGCTGTACTCTTGCATATAATTTAAATAAGCAGGGAGACAATATACAGCCTTGACATATTCCTTTCCCTATTTGGAACCAGTTTGTTGTTTCATATCCAGTTCTAACTGTTGCTTCTTGACCTGCATACAGGTTTCTCAGGAGGCAGGTCAGGTGGTCTAGTATTCCCATCTCTTTCAGAATTTCCCACAGTTTGTTGTGATCCACACAGTGAAAGGCTTTATTGTAGTCAGATTCCTTGGTGGGACACAAGCCTACTGCACGTGGAGCATCCTGGTGACCTGCTTCTCTAGCCTCTGAGCAGTGTGGCATGGTCTTGAGAAATGCATAACAAATATGCAGCTCATATTACCTGCCCTGAGTCAAAAAGTCTTTTGCTCTGACCCAGGAGTTTCATGTCTTCTGCTAACATCCATGAAACCAGGGCAGGCTAACTTGCCAGCTTGCAGGTAAAATCCCAAATTCCTTATAGTTCTTGAGAATTCTCAGTTTCATGTCCGTGAAAGCTTTTTTTTAAAATATATTTTAAAAAATTTATTTTGGGCTTCCTTGGGTCTTTGTTGCTGGGTGTGTGCTCTTTCTCTAACTGGGACTAGTGGGGGCTACTCTCTAGTTGTGGCACTAGGGCTTCTCACTGTGGTGGCTTCTCTTTTGTGGCTTGAGGGCTCTAGAGCTTGGACTCAGTACTTGTGGCACACGGACTTAGTTGCCCTGTGGCATGCAAGATCCTTCCAGACCAGGTATTGAACCTGTGTCCCCTGCTCAATGGGCAGATTCTCAACCATTAGACCACCAGGGAAGTCCAATGATAGCTTATATTTTGAGAAAGGGAATGCTGAATTTCACCTAGCTTAATGAAGGAAGAGCACATCTTCTAAGAAAAATGATTTATTTAGCAAAGGTTATGGGAATGTTTATATCATAGAGGAGGGGAGAAAACTGAAATGTCCCTCAAACATTTTTAAAGCAAGCCTTGTACCTATCCTATTGCTGGTTCTTTTCACATCCTGATCCTGAAACCTTGAAGTGCCACACGCTCAGAACTCATCTGTGTGTCTGCTTTCTAGTGATTTCATCCAGTCTCATGGTTTAGAAGTTCCATCTGTGCCCTGAAAATGACCAACTCCAAAATTCTGCCCCGTGGTTCAAACTGGTGTCTTCAAAAGCCTTCTCAGCATCTCCGGTTGGCCTCTCAACCCTAACTAGTAATGGATTATTTGGTTACTAGCACCATCTCCACTTTTTCTCCAGTCTTTTCGTTTCAGTCATTGTGAAGACCTTCCTCCCAGCTGCGTGTATGCTAAGTTGCTTCAGTCCTGTCCGATTCTTTGTGACTTAATGGACTGTAGCCTGCCAGGCTCCTCTGTCCGTGAGGATTCTCCGGGCAAGAATACTGGAGTGGGTTGCCATGCCTTCCTCCAGGGGATCTTCCCAGTTGCTTAGGCTGAGAACTTTAGAGTTATTTTGACTTCTCTTTTTCTTTCACATGGCACAAATATTCCACCAACAAATCCCTTCAGCCCTATCTTCATAGTATATAAAAAATCTGGCCATTTACGCCATCCCAAAGATAATGCTCCTGCCCCAAGCTGCCACCATGTCTTGCGTGGATTAATAATGGTATCAGGCCTCCTGGCATCTGCCTTTACTCCTACTGCAGATTGTTCTTAATGCAGTAGCCAAGATGATCTTTAAAAATAAAGCCAGATCCTGTCACCTTTTCTAAAGAATTCCTTCATCTTTCAGAATGAAGTCCAAAAACCTTAATGTGATCTCCAAAGCCCCTCCCCATTGTTACTCCCTGTCTTCATCTCCCACCACTTTCTCTCTGGCTCACTCTGCTGAGCAACCCTGGCCTGCTTGATCATTCTTAAGCTGAGCATTGAACAGCCTCTGGACCTTTCCACTTATTGTTTCTTTTGCTTGATGAGCTTTTTATCTAGGTATGTGCCTGGTGTCTTCAACCACTTACCTGGGATCTCTTCTCAAATGTCACTTACCATTGGGATCATCTTTGATACTATCTGTCATGTATAGATGTATATATGTGTATCTGTGTATGTTTACATATATATATATATTTATAAACAGTTTAAATTATGTAGTGTTTATTTGTTGCCTGTCTCCCTCTGCTAGGCACCAGCAGGGTTTATATAGCAGCCTTTAGAAAAAAACCTAGCTTACATTAAGCACTCAATAATAATTGTTGAATGGTGAATGAAATGTTTATCATTGATTGATACTAATTATAGATTATTATTTCCAAATTATTAAATCTGGGTCACCCAGACTTGACTTCAATCAGTGTCTTTTAAGTGTGGGGAGGAGAAAATTATTTTTGGTTCTCAGACAAAGCATTTCTCTCATACAGTGAAGAACTATTCTTTCTTCATTCCTTTTTTCAACCTTCTAATTTCATGAAGCGGAAGATCTTTATAACAAAGAGAGAATAGCTGTCAGCCCCAGGGCCTTGTTCAGGAAATGATATCAAAGCTCAAATTGAATTGCATTATTTAATTATTTACTTCTATAGATACTTTATATAGAGGGGAGTAGCCCTGGAAGTTTTGATTTATGGTTTTTGCCTTTGAAAATAATTATTGTTATTAAGAGAGAGCTGATTTTTTTAAAAAGGCATGGGCTTATCTGGTGGCTCAGTGGTAAAGAACCGGATGCCAGTGCAGGAGATGCAGGTTCTGTGCCTGAGTCAGGAAGATCCCCTGAAAAGGAAATGGCAACCCACTCCAGTAATCTTGCCTGGGAAATCGCATGGGCACAAAGGGCCTGGCAGGCTACAATCTATGGGGTTGAGCGACCAAACAACAATTGCCATCATCACCTAAATCCTTCTGGAACATTGTTTTATCACAAGAGTCAGACATGACTTAGTGACTAAATAACAACAAAGGAAACAAAATAGATAGTTCAAAAACTACGAACAACAACAACAAAAAATAGTGAAGGTGGTAACATGAATGAAATTGGAAAAGTTTGGAAACCACTGATTCGGTACTAGGCTTGGATTGCATCTGAAGTGATGTGGTCTTGGGACTCAAATGTTATACCATATTATAATCATGCCATTTACTGAATAAGAAAACCTTGTTCAGTCACTAAGTCGTGTCCAACTCTTTGTGACCCATAGACTGCAGCACGCCAGGGTTCTCTGTCCTTTGTGATCTCCTGGAGTTTGCTCAAATTCATGTCCACTGAGTTGGTGATGCTATCTAACCATCTCATCCTCAGTCACTCCCTTCTTCTTTTGCCTTCAAGAAGAAAAACTGTACTTAGGTAAAGGTAGTTCAGCTTTTAAACTTCTGTGCTGAGATGTGCCTGCCACTAATTAGATTGAATTAGTAAATTTTGGTTGCAGTTTGAAAATTATCCTGTAAGAACTGACTCTACCTTGGTCATTTCTTTTTCTTTGATTTAATCTGAGAAGGGGTTTGATAGTGTCTGGAAAGGTACTGGGATTCCTTTGCTGGCTCAGACAGTAAAGAATCGGCCTGCAATGCCAGAGACCTGAGTTCGATCTCTGGGTTGGGAAGATCCCCTGGAGGGAGGGCATGGCAACCCAGTCATGGGTTGCCTGGAGATCCTCATGGACAAAGGAGCCTCTCAGGCTACAGTCCTTGGAGTCTCAAAGAGTCAGACATAACTGAGCAACTAAGCACACAGGCCAGAGAGGTATTATCTACTGAGTGAAAGCTAGAGGGAAAAAGTAGGATTCCTTTTGGAATTCTTCCTTGGTTGATAAGATCAACCAATTCCCAAATGAGATAAGTACCTTGAAATCTTCTAATCCACATTAAACCCAAGAAGAGAGATTTGAGTCATCTTTCTCCATGATGGAAGTGACATTTGTGAGGTGACTTCACGTGTCCTTCTGTCATTCAGATTTGTCCTTAGCCTTTCCCTGTAGGTCCCCACTGGGTTCCCATCATCTGCCTCGAATAGCCCGTGGAGGGCAACTGAATGGGCCCTCCAGGAAAGAGTGTTTACAGTGGACCTAAGAGCCAGTAATTGCTTTTCTGCTGTGCCTGGAAGCTTCTAAAACTCTGCTGCTGCTGCTGCTAAGTCGCTTCAGTCATGTCCGACTCTGTGCGACCCCATAGACGGCAGCCCCATGAGGCTCCCCCATCCCTGAGATTCTCCAGGCAAGAACACTGGAGTGGGTTGCCATTTCCTTCTCCAAGGCATGAAAGTGAAAAGTGAAAATGAAGTTGCTCAGCCGTGTCTGACTCTTTGCGACCTCATGGACTGCAGCTTACCAGGCTCCTCCATCCATGGGATATTCCAGGCAAGAGTACTGGAGTGGGGTGTCATTGCCTTCTCCTGAGTTTCTCTTTATTCACTGAACCTTTAGTGAGAAGTGGGGAGAATCTCCTGCAATGTATTAATTATCAGGAGATATGTGTATAGTACGCAGCTACCTGGAGAGGCCTTAAGCTTATAAAAGCATTTAGGGCAGAGTTGATTAAGTGTGGTCCAAGGAGCACCTATGAGAGTAGCTCTGATGCTGGTGAATGATTCTGTTTCCTGGTCTCACCCTGGTCTCCCTGATCAGCATGTTGGTGATCAGGGTCTAGCATTTTCAACCAGCTCACCAAATTTGACGACCAATGCTTTATTGCACATGGGCTTGGACTTGGGGGTGTGATGATGGGCGGGGACAGGAGTCTATTAGTAGCCTGTTGGGAACCATCCAGATAAGGATTCTCTGGTCATGGTCCTGCACAGCCTATGAAGTTCCCAGGAGTTGGGCTTTTCCTTAGAGCAGCTTCATTACATATAGAATTTAGGGAGGAAGTGCTCTGCTAAAAAGCAGATATAAAATTTTATGTTCTAAACATACCTGACTAGTAATATGGAGATGGAAAAAGTCATGATATTGAGTTATGTCTTAGAAATTCTGAATGGGGCAAAAGAAGCAAAGGTCTGGAATTCCCTGTTGCACACTTTGTCACCATCCACAAGTGCAAAGCAAAAGACGGAAGTCAAATGATTATGAATGATGAAAACCCTGGCTAACCTATAGGGTGTACTATAAATTCTGAGGATAAATGGTAACATTTGTTTATTCAACAAATATTTTTTTTTCAAGTGCCATGGTACTCAAGAATAAGTCATACACAATCAAGCTATATGTATAAGTTAGAGATGATCTCTGCCTTCATAGAGATATATCATAGACTGTTTGCTTGTGTTCCCCCAAATTCATATTTTGAAACCTAATCTCTAATGGTATTAGGAACTATGGCCTTTGGGACTAGATCTGATAGAGTGCCTGATGAACTATGGATGGAGGTTCATGACATTGTACAGGAGACAGGGATCAAGACCATCCCCATGGAAAAGAAATGCAAAAAAGCAAAATGGCTGTCTGGGGAGGCCTTACAAATAGCTGTGAAAAGAAGAGAAGTGAAAGGCAAAGGAAAAAAGGAAAGACATAAGCATCTGAATGCAGAGTTCCAAAGAATAGCAAGGAGAGATAAGAAAGCCTTCCTCAGTGATCAATGCAAAGAAATAGAGGAAAAGAACAGAATGGGAAAGACTAGAGATTTCTTCAAGAAAATTAGAGATACCAAGGGAACATTTCATGCAAAGTGGGCACAATAAAGGACAGAAATGGTAAGGACCAAACAGAAGCAGAAGAGATAGCAAGAATACACAGAACTGTACAAAAATATCTTCCCAACCCAGATAATCATGATGGTGTGATCACTCACCTATAGCCAGACATCCTGGAAATGTGAAGTCAAGTGGGCCTTAGGAAGCATCACTACGAACAAAGCTAGTGGAGGTGATGGAATTCTAGTTGAGCTATTTCAAATTCTGAAAGGTGATGCTGTGAAAGTCCTGCACTCAGTATGCCAGCAAATTTGGAAAACTCAGCAGTGGCCACAGGACTGGAAAGGTCAGTTTTCATTCCAATCCCAAAGAAAGGCAATGCCAAAGAATGCTCAAATTACCACACAATTGCAGTCATCTCACACGCTAGTAAAGTAATGCTCAAAATTCTCCAAGCCAGGCTTCAGCAATACGTGAACTGTGAACTTCCAGATGTTCAAGCTGGTTTTAGAAAAGGCAGAAGAACCAGAGATCAAATTGCCAACATCCGCTGGATCATGGAAAATGCAAGAGAGTTCCAGAAAAACATCTATTTCTGCTTTATTGACTATGCCAAAGCCTTTGACTGTGTGGATCACAATAAACTGTGGAAAATTCTGAAAGAGATGGGAATACCAGACCACCTGACCTGCCTCTTGAGAAACCTATATGCAGTTCAGGAAACAACAGTTAGACCTGGACATGGAACAACAGACTGGTTCCAAATAGGAAAAGGATTACGTCAAGGCTGTATATTGTCACCTTACTTATTTAACTTCTATGCAGGGTACATCATGAGAAATGCTGGACTGGAAGAAAGACAAGCTAGAATCAAGATTGCCGGGAGAAATATCAATAACCTCAGAAATGCAGATGACACCACCCTTATGGCAGAAAGTGAAGAGGAGCTAAAAGACTCTTGATGAAAGTGAAAGAGGAGAGCAAAAAGTTGGCTTAAAGCTCAACATTCAGAAAACGAAGATGATGGCATCTGGTCCCATCACTTTGTGGGAAATGGATGGGGAAACAGTGGAAACAGAGTCAGACTTTATTTTGGGGGGCTCCAAAATCACTGCAGATGGTGACTACAGCCATGAAATTAAAAGATGCTTACTCCTTGAAAGAAAAATTATGACCAACCTAGACAGTATATTGAAAAGCAGAGATATTACTTTGCCGACTAGATACATCTAGTCAAGGCTATGGTTTTTCCAGTGATCATGTATGGATGTGAAAGTTGGACTGTGAAGAAGGCTGAGTGCCAGAGAATTGATGCTTTCGAACTGTGGTGTTGGAGAAGACTCTTGAGAGTCCCTTGGACTGCAAGGAGATCCAACCAGTCCATTCTAAAGACCAATACTGGTGTTCATTGCAAGGACTGATGCTAAAGTTGAAACTCCAATACTTTGGCCACCTCATGCGAAAAGTTGACTCATTGGAAAAGACTCTGATGCTGGGAAGGATTGGGGGCACGAGGAGAAGGGGATGAAAGAGGATGAGATGGCTGAATGGCATCACGAACTCGATGGACATGAGTTTGAGTGAACTCCGGGGAGTTGGTGATGGACAGGGAGGCCTGGCGTGCTGCGATTCACAGGGTTGCAAAGAGTCGGACATGACTGAGAGACTGAAGTGAACTGATGTCATGAGGGTAGAGGTCTTGTGAATGGGGTTAGTGCCTTTTAAGAGACCTCAAAAGCTCCCTCATCCCTTGTGCCATGAGAATCCAGTGAGAAAACTGCTGTCTGAACCAAGAAGCCAGCTCTCACCAGACACTGAATCAGCTGGCAACTTCACTTTAGACTTCACAATCTCTAGAACTGTGAAAAATAAATTTCTATTGTTTATAAACCACCCAGTCTGTGGTATTTTGTTACAGCAGCCTGAAGTCATTAAGACAGGAGATTAATCAGACACTGAAATAATCATAAAACTATGACTTACCAACTGTCATTGGTACAATACAGGGAAAATAAAACATCTGCCCCAGTGAAAATAAGCTTGTAACAGAAGGATCTCTCAGTGTGTTTGTGGTGGGGAGATGGACAGGTGGTCAGGAAATGATTCCCTACCCCACCTCCACCTCTCTGGGAAGAGAGGGCAGCTCAAACTTCTCTTCTACTCTGTAAAGGATGAAAATTTAATAACTACTTAATTTCTCCTTGTACGAAAAGTCAACTAAATATACTTCATTATTCCTAAGAGCAGATTTGAATTCTTTTCTTACTAAAAGTCACGTAATGTTTTTGCATAAAGGAACCTGGGAATAAGGACAGTTGATGACCTTCAAATGTTTACCATGTGAAATGTTTATAGAGCATCTGTCATCTCTCCATTCACCATGGTAGGCTGTGGAGGCTTGCTATATATATAACATGGTATCTACCGCTGAAGAGCATGTGGTCTGCTAGCAAGCATGTGCTCACAGGAGGAGCCATGGCTAATAGCAGGACAGGTGCAGGTGAGTGGACCAGAGCACAGGCGCAGCGAGTCTGAGGCTGCAGAGAACACGTAGAGCTGGATGGCCTGGGGATGTTACCAAGAAGGGGACAAGGGATGATAAAGCACAGATGCTCAATAAAAACATAATAAATCTTCCCAGGACTGAAAAGAGGACGCTAGTTGTAGTCAGGGGTCGGGGCCGCCTTTTTCAAAGCGGTAGAGACAGGGATGTAGCTGGAGTTGACACTGGCTTTCATCTGGGCAAGCAAGTTTCCTGCCAGAAATGACTGGAGCCGTAATATTCCTATTGTCATTTGAAAGATGGCATTTTAAACATTGATTAGAGTAACTTTATTTCATTTCAAAAATGGAACTAGTGTTATATGTTATTTATAGCCACATAGTTTTAGAAAGATTTCTGAACATTGGATAATGTCTGTGGAAATTTAAAAAAGTCAGATCATGTGAGTTTGTCTCTCCAAATAGCACTGGCAGAAATCCTTGTACAGAATTATGTCTTAATAGAGACTGTTGCCACTTTGCAGTATGAGTCTTAACTGTGTGTTACACTGTAATAGTTAGACTGTGTCAAAAATGCTATCTTTTGACAGCTTCTAAAAGTCCATTATCCTCTGTAACATTCAATCCATGAAGGTAGCCCATGAACATCAAAATTATTCTTAGTGTTTATCTTAAACTATTAGAAAATTCAGGTTATAGCTTCTACTTATGCCAATGAATTACAATGTACCTTTCAAGAATTAAAGATTGGGTTCAGTGAAAGGGCTTGGGAAAAAGCATACCAGTTTTGTCATCCTAGAGTTTATAGGATGTTTACCAGATCAGGATCATTCTGCATAGAATATGTCTATTTATAAAATGCAAGGATTTTGTGGCATAAAATGAATGAAAATTGAGGGGTGGGTGAGTTGAATATACAGATTAAGAGTTTTCTGTGTTTAGATAGTTTTTTTAAAGTAAAATTGTATTATATAATGTATATGCTATAAGAACTAACTCTTTATGTTTATATCTTATTTCCAAAATGGAACTTTAGGTGTCGGTAAAACGATAAATTTGATGCTTTTTTTCATTGCACTGTAATCCCTGTGATTTGATGTAGGTGTACAGGTCAGGAAAGTCACATTATCACCTTGTCTATATTCAAAAGGATAAGTCCCCTTCTGTCCTGAATGGAAAAGCCACTTATTCTACCATAAATAGCTTCCCTGGTGGCTCAAAAGGGTTTAAAAAAAAAAACAAACTGCCTGCAATGTGGGAGACCCAGGTTCGATGCCTGGGTCAGGAAGATCCCCTGGAGAAGAGCATGGCAACCCACTCCAGTATTCTTGCCTGGGTAACTCTGTGGACAGAGGATCCTGGCAGGCTACAGTCCATGAGGTCACAAAGAGTCAGACATGCAAAGAGCGACTAACATCTCACCTCACTTGCCATAAATATTTTTAATCATAGATGTAAGATAGTGTCTTTCAAGAGCTTGTTCTCATTTGTAATCACCTCTATAGTGATAGCTATGATACATGCAAAGCAAACGTTCCCCGTTTCTCCTTTAGATGGAAAAGAGCTGATTATTGATTTCCTTAAAATAACCTGCCATACACTTAAAGACCATTATTACCCTGCGCCCTCTTTTTTTATGGTATAATCCAAACATTTCACGCAAAGATGGGCTCGATAAAGGACAGAAATGGTAGGGGCCTAACAGAAGCAGAAGATATTAAGAAGAGATGGCAAGAATACACGGAAGAACTGTACAAAAAAGATCTTTATGTCCCAGATAATCATGATGATGTGATCACTAATCTAGAGCCAGACATCTTGGAATGTGAAGTCAAGTGGGCCTTAGGAAGCATCACTACGAACAAACCTAGTGGAGATGATGGAATACCAGTTGAGCTGTTTCAAATCCTGAAAGATGATGCTGTGAAAGTGCTGCATTCAATATGCCAGCAAATTTGGAAAACTCAGCAGTGGCCACAGAACTGGAAAAGTTCAGTTTTCATTCCAATTCCAAAGAAAGGCAATGCCAAAGAATGCTCAAACTACTGCACAATTGCACTCATCTCACACGCTAGTAAAGTAATGCTCAAAATTCTCCAAGCCAGGCTTCAGCAATATGTGCACCGTGAACTCCTGACGTTCAAGGTGGTTTTAGAAAAGGCAGAGGAACCAGAGATCAAATTGCCAACATCTGCTGGATCATGGAAAAAGCAAGAGAGTTCCAGAAAAACATCCATTTCTGCTCTATTGACTATGCCAAAGCCTTTGACTGTGTAGATCACAATAAACAGTGGAAAATTCTGAAAGAGACGGGAATACCAGACCACCTGACCTGCCTCTTGAGAAACCTGTATGCAGGTCAGGAAGCAACAGTTAGAACTGGACATGGAACAACAGACTGGTTCCAAATAGGAAAAGGAGTACACCAAGGCTGTATATTGTCACCTTACTTATTTAACTTCTATGCAGGGTACATCATGAGAAACGCTGGACTGGAAGAAACACAAGCTGGAATCAAGATTGCCGGGAGAAATATCAATAACCTCAGATATGCAGATGGCACCACCATTATGGCATAAAGTGAAGAGGAACTAGAAAGCATCTTGATGAAAGTAAAAGAGGAGAGCGAAAAAGTTGGCTTAAAGCTGAACATTCAGAAAACGAAGATCATGGCATCTGGTCCCATCACTTCATGGGAAATAGATGGGGAAACAGTGGAAACAGTGTCAGACTTTATTTTGGGGGGCTCCAAAATCACTGCAGATGGTGACTGCAGCCATGAAATTAAAAGACGCTTACTCCTTGGAAGAAAAGTTATGACCAACCTAGACAGTATATTGAAAAGCAGAGACATTACTTTGGCAACTAAGGTCCGTCTGGTCAAGGCTATAGTTTTTCCTGTGGTCATGTATGGATGTGAGAGTTGGACTGTGAAGAAGGCTGAGTGCCAAAGAATTGATGCTTTTGAACTGTGGTGTTGGAGAAGATTCTTGAGAGTCCCTTGGACTGCAAGGAGAGCCAACCAGTCCATTCTGAAGGAGATCAGCCCTGGGATTTCTTTGGAAGGAATGATGTTGAAGTGGAAACTCCAGTACTTTGACCACCTCATGTGAAGAGTTGACTCATTGGAAAAGACTCTGATGCTGGGAGGGATTGGAGGCAGGAGGAGAAGGGGATGACCAAGGATGAGATGGCTGGATGGTATCACTGACTCGATGGACGTGAGTCTGAGTGATCTCCGGGAGATGGTGATGGACAGGGAGGCCTGGCGTGCTGCAATTCATGGGGTTGCAAAGAGTCAGACCCGACTGAGCGACTGAACTGAACTGATCCCAATTCCATCTACTTTTTCCCCCCTCAGGTGTTCTCTCTTAGAGACAGGATTACTCTTGTTGTTACCCTGTAATCTCATTCTAGTTTCCTGTCATGCACCTCAAATCATGGAGCACTTAACCAGTTGCAGTCTTATTCTCTGTGATCAAGACCTTTTTGGTTATTACTGAGCACAAAGCAGAGCATAGTCTGACCCTACACTTGCGAATTAAAATGATCTCTAGAGTTGTTGAGTTGTAATCAATTTCAGTTGTGAAGGAAGAGTCTCAGGAGACTGACCAAGTTGAGAGTGGGTCGAGTTGCTACCTTGGCACCACTGTCTTGATGCCAGCTAGGTACTTTCAGAAGCAAAGGCAGGATTACTGGCTCTCTTTATGCTGTGCCAGAGCAACTTGGCTCCACCCACACAGTCTGGATGCCAGCCTGGTTTAAAGCGGTATGAATAGGTGGAAAGGGACAATAATAAGTTTCCATCTCCCTAAGTATCGTGATAAGAAGTGGGTTTTGCCTTCAATAAGTTTGCAGTTGAGATAAGGAGAAAATCCTGGTGGCAGTATAAAGTAACACAGATTAAGAATAAAATGTTAATCATTGTTCAGAGCCTTGAGAAAGCAGAGCCAGACAGGACTAGAAGAAGCCAGCAGCTTCATCACAAGGTCAAACCTGAGTGGGGCCAGGGAGGCTGGTTGGGGCTGTCAAGGGCATTGGCAGGAGGTGGGAGGAGGTGTCTGTCGGGCATGGGGGATGGGAGGGCCAGTTTGGCTGGAATAAAGCTCTGATGGTCAGGAAGAGCCCGGTGAATGTTTGGTAGATGCCAGAGCCTTCGATGCAAGATCAAAGTGTTTGCAGAGTGAAGAAGGAGGGCGTTTACCATGTTAATTTAGAGGATGTGAGCAGGATAGATTGAGTGGGACAAGCCAGATGCTAATAACTTACTGTGTTGCTGGTAAAAATAGCAATGCATCCTTACCTTTTTCTATTTCCTAGAGGGTCAAGACACACAGAACTCTCACTGAGGCTGTGTCCTTGGGATCTAGAAGCTTGTAAAAGGCAAAGATTCATGACCCAACTTTTTCTGGGGACTGAAACAGGGAAAGGGAAAGGACAGACTATACCTGAAAATTTACCTGTGGGCCCAGAATTCCAATGAGTGGCTTATTTGAGGGAGTTTTACCTGGGATAAGCAAGGCCCTATTAAATCTGGCCAGCCTTTCATTTCTTCCTTGTGTACATTTTCAGCATTTATACATGGTACTTCCTGCTTATTAAGTAATCTGTGCTATCAGAGAAGACTTTGATACTTATTTTGTGTTATAGATCCAAACAAAAACAAAATAATACATTGAGTGAGAGGTATTATTCTGGATGATATCTTTGTTACTTGAGCTGGTTATAATTAATGTCATTTGCACATGAATTTCTACAAGCATTAAAAATAAACTTACTATGTAGTTGAAGATTTTATTAATAAAAGAGGGTCCTATTGATTCCTTTTCAATCAAATCTCTTTCATTATTATTATAAATTCAAGCTCTGAATTAATACCACACCTCAAATGCCTGACCTTGGGGTCTCATTTTGTCATCTAGTTGGACTCCTAACTATCTTTTTTCCCAGAAAAATCATAGATTTTGAGGCACATTTAGAAATGAGTGTGAAAAGCTCTTTAAATGTATTTTGAGGCTTAGTATTTGCTTCCAGGATGATGCATTAGCTAATAGTTATTTTTGGTGGAAGCTGCCCCCTCTTATTATTGTTTATGAGTCTCTGTTCAGCTATTTTGAGCTCTGGGCTACAGCACGTCATACTTTGGAGCTACAGTGCAAGGTACTTTCACTGCTCTGGATTTCAGGGCAAAGTCTGATTCAGCGAGACCCCAACACTGTAAGGCAGCATTAGAGGTGGCTTGAGAGGATGCTTTGTCAAAGTCTACCTTTGGATTTTCTGTGAAGAAAGGGTTTGAGGAGATGAATATTTCTTAGGTGAAATAATCTTTTTAAAAATTTAGCTTGAGTGGAAGATGGAGGAAGAGTATGGTGCAAATCCACCCATGTAGGAGTTTGAGAATTCCGTACCCTGTGTCTATCCAACTCCCCGCTCCTGCACAGGGCAGCCTGGGAGGAGGCAGTGCTGGCCCAGGGGAGGCAGAGCAGGGTTTTCACCTGGAAAGTAGAACTTCGAGAGCACAGAGCCCTTTTAGGATGTGGAGAAAGGGAACCTTTGTACACCGTTGATGGAAATGTAAACTGTGTGACTACTATGGAAAATAATATGGAGGTTCCTCAAAAAATTAACAATAGATCTACCATACAATGCAGTAATCCTATTCCTGGATATTTATCTGAAGAAATAAACACACTAATTAGAAAAGATTCATGAACCCATAACTGGATCACTTTGCTGTATAGCAATAATTAATATAATGTTGTAAATCAACTATACTTCAATTAAAAAAGAAAAGATACATGTACCCTTTTCATGGCAGCAGCATTTACAGTAGCCAAGATATGGAAGTAACCTAAATGCCCATTAATAGATAAATGGATAAGGAAGGTGTGGTACATATATGTACAGTGGAATATTACTTGGCCATAAAAGACGGAAATCTTGCCATTTGCAACAATGTGGACGGACTTTGAGAGCATTATGCTAAGCAAAATAAGTCAGAGAAAACAAATATTGTATGACTCCACTTTTACATGGAATCTAAAAACAAAACAAATGAACAAATAGCAGATAACAAAACAGAAACAGTCATAAATAGATACAGAAAACAGACAGGTGGTTGCTAGTGGGGAGGGTTGAAGAGGAGAAGATAAATAGGTGAAGGAGACTGAGTTACAAACTTCCAGTTGCGAAATAAATGAGTCACCGGTATGAAATGTACAGTGTGGGGAATATAGTCAAAAATTATGTGATATGTTTATGTGGTGACAGATTGTAACCAGACTTATTGTGATGATTGTTTTGAAATGTATAGAAATATCGAATCACAGTGTTGTGAACCAGGAACTAAGATAGTGTTGTAAGTCAGCTGTGCTTCAGAAACAAACACATTCATAGAGAACGAGATGAGGTTTGTGATTACCAGAGGTGAGGGGAGGGGGTGGGGGGAAATGGACGAAGGCACTCAAAAGGTACGACCTCTCAGATATAAGACAAATACCAGTGATGCAATGTACGTACGTGCATGCATGCTCAGTTACTAAGTCATGTCCAACTCTGAGTGACCCTGTGGACTGTAGCCCACCAAGCTTCTCTGTCCATGGGATTTCCCGACCTCTCAGATATAAGACAAATACCAGTGATGCAATGTACGTACGTGCATGCATGCTCAGTTACTAAGTCATGTCCAACTCTGAGTGACCCTGTGGACTGTAGCCCACCAAGCTTCTCTGTCCATGGGATTTCCCAGGCAAGAATGCTGGAGTGGGTTGCCATTTCCTTCTCCAGGGGATCTTCCCAACCCAGGGATCGAACCCACATCTCCTGCATTAGCAGGTGGATCTTTACTGCTGAATAACAAGGAAAGCCCAGTGATATAATATAACATGATAAATATAATCAACATGGCAGTGTGTTGTATATGAAAGTTGTTAAAAGAGTAAAAAGTTCTCATTGCAAGAAAAAAATGTCTTTCTTTAGTTATATATGTATATGATACAGGTTGTTCACTAAACTTATTGTGATAGACATTTCATGATGTATGTCAGTCAAGTCACTATGCTGTACACCTTAAACATATAGTGGAGTGTGTGAATTGTATCAATAAAACTGAAAAAAATTAAAAAAAAGATAATGCAAAAAATAAGAAAGAAGAGAGAGAGAGGGAGGGAACAGGGGAGGAAGGAAGGCAGGGGCAGAAAGCACATGGTCTTTAACGCCTGAAATGAGTGGGTGAAACCCAGGTCCTGCCGTGCAGGGCCTCCCACTTCCCAGGGCAGATTCAGAAGAGCTGACTGGCTGGCAAAGTGCCAAACCACAAAGCCAGCGCCTGCCCTAGAAAAGACAAGAAAAAACCCACCTTAGGCTCCTGGCCCCCAGCAAGAATTCTTAAAAAAGCTAAATTGAAAATGTTGATCACTTGACATCCCCACCCCTCTCAAGTTCTGATGACTTGATTAAAATAACAATGAGACCAGCAGAGATATCCGATCTCCTGATCTAGATGAAGAAGATGTCTCATGTTTCACCTCCAAGCAACCTTTGGGCGGAGTCTGAAGTGTTACGTATGCTCCTAAATTTCTGGCAGTGTGAACTAGTTGACAGACGGAACGTCTCTGAAATGAGTTTTGTTGCCACCTAAAGCGTAACTTCTGTTTTGAGAAAGTTGAAGAGACAATTGCTACTACAATCCTGTTCGTGCCACTAAAATGTGACACTGTTTTCCCCCTGAATCTGACACCGCCGTGCTTGGTGCGCTTCCTGTTCTGTGGTATTTTTACAACACAGGCAAGCTCCTGTTAAGTGTTTTTTTTTTTTTTAACATATAAGATTTTAAAATGTGCTGTTATTAATTTCACAACTTTCATATTAAATTGCTTTGATGTACATGTTCCTACTTAACTAGTTAATGGTATTCACTGGTATGTAGAGAATGAATTCAAGAGTGTAACTTACAAGACATATGACTGTTTGTGGCCGTGCTTTAGTGATAACAGAGGAGGCAAGATTCAGGCAGGCCTTGAGTGGGACATGTCTTAAATAATTGATCATCAAGAAGAAAGCAATTAATTCTCTTTCACTGGCAGCTTTTTTAAATTTTTTAATGAAAGGAATCTATTCTTTTCCCTGGGCATATGTTAACTTTTAATCAAAGGAGAGACAAATAGCGATCCAAAGGTAAAAACCTAAAGATAGCCTACTGAAGTTCGACCTAATTGGGATTGTGTGGTCATCCGAGTGGGAAGTTTTGAAGTTTTGCTTTGTGCCACCAGTTAAAAGTATTTCCTAAGTCATTAATATAAACAGATTGAACTTTAAAAACATTTTTACAGTGACTTTTATTTTTAAACTCTAGTTTAAAAAAATTTTTTAAATTTATTTTTGGCCATGCTGGGTCGTCACTGCTGCGCAGTGCTCAGGTTTCTCGTTGCAGTGTCTTTTCTTGTTGAGGAGCGCAGGCTCTAGGGCGTGCAGGCTTTAGGAGCTGAGGTTCCCAGTCTCAACAGCTGTGGCACATGGGCTCAGTTGCTCCTCGGCATGTGGAATCCTCCTGGATCAGGGATCGAACCCGTGTCTCTTGCATTAGCAGGAGAATTCTTTACCACTGAGCCACCAGGGAAGCACCCCCACCTTTATTTTGGTTAATTTTTGGTTTTCATTTTTGGTTAATTACACTTGGTCAAAGTATAAATTTCAAAAGTTAAATATATGACTCTCACACCAATATAGAATGAACACTAACCAGAGATTTAGTCAACTCATTAATGAGGGAACTAGTAGAATGTAAAGCCAACTCAAAGGAGAACTAAAAGAATGGGTTTAAAGGTGTTCGAGAAAGGATGTCAGGGCTTCTTTAGCAATTCAGTGATTAGAGATCTGTGCTTCCAATGCAGGGTATGTGGGTTCATTCCTGGGGGAGCTAAGATCCCATATGCCGTGCAGTGAGGCCAAAAGAGAAAGAAAAAGAAAGGCTGTAGGATTAGCCATCTAACAGGGAACGGGATCGTAAACCTGGACCGAAATCATCTGCACATCTACTGGACGAGAACCTACAAGTTACAGTTAACTTTCAAAGTCTGGGCTTTTAATTAGCAGTAAAATGAAAGTGAAAGTCACTCAGTTATGTCCGATTCTTTTTGACCCCATGGATCATACAGTCCATGAAATTCTCCAGGCCAGAATACTGGAGTGGGTAGCCTCTCCCTCCTCCAGGGGATCTTTCCAACCCACAGATTGAACCCAGGTAAAGATCTTGTCAAACACAGATCCAATGCCTTGGGTCATGAAATAATTCCGTGTGAGCTGCTAAAATTCCAGCATGACACTGGAGAAACTGCATCTTTCCGTCATCTTTCAGACATGTTTTTGATAATTTCTCTTAACATAAAGTGAGTTTCTCCTTATATGAGACACCAAAGGCAGTCAAATTCATAGAGATAGAAGCTAGAGTGGCAGTTTCAGGGGCCTGGGGGAGGGAGGGAGAATAGGGAGTTACTGATCTGTGGGTCTAGAGTTTCTGTTTTGCAGGATGAAAGATGTCCTGTGGATACATGGGATGATAGCTGCACAGCTAGGTGAATGTGCTAAACGTCACTGAACTGTACACTTAAAAATGGTTAAGATGGTCCATTCTATGTTATGCGTGTTTAGCAAAATTAACCAACTTTAAAAAGTGAGCTGACACATAGGTATGTGAATAACAAGTGAATAGTTATTCATCCTGCTGAGATAGCCCATTAATAATCCTATGTTTGTGTTAACTCACTTTTCCTTGTTTGTAAAAGCACAAGTAGACTTCTGAAAAAATGGGACTGTTGAAGTTCTTTGTGAAATTTTCTCTTTTAACAATATATCATGGACAGACCTCTAGGTTACAGATATTGATCTGACCTATTCCTTAAAAAAAAAAAAAAAAATCTCCACAGACTGGATATATCATAATTTATCCAACTCTTGCTCTACTGATGGAAAGTTGAGTTATTCCCAGGTTTGTTTGTTTCTTTTTTTTTTTTTCTGCCAGTACAAACACTGTTATAATAAAGCTGTTTTCGCACAAGAGATACTAAAGGCCAGGATGGTGGTAGAGGTGGTGAGAAGGCAGAGGAGGGAAGGGATCAAAGAGATGTTTTCCTGGGAAAACACATTGGCTTTAGCGGCCAGTTAAAAATTGGGGTTTAAGAGTGGGAGAATGCATAGCGCTACCATTTTATTGGAAGAGGGACTAGTAGAATGTTTTAGAAGAGATGGCAGAGAAGCTGAGAGAAGAGAGTTTATTTGGATGATGCTGTGTTCAGATAAGTGTGCTGTTTGTGCCCAGATTGGGGAAGATGTCACAAAGACTTTGATTTGAGAATCCTTGGCAGTCGTAGTTGAAGCTCTAAGAGTAGGTGAGATCTGTTTCCAAAGTGTGTGTGCATGCTGAGTCACTTAAGCTGTGTCCGACTCTCTGTGACGCCACGGACTGTAGCCCTCCAGGCTCCTCTGTCCTTGGGATTCTCTAGGCAAGAGTACTGGAGTGGGTTGCGTGCCCTCCTCCAGGGGATCTTCCCGACACAGGGATGGAACTTGGCGTCTGTTCTGTCTCCCTGCGTTGGCAGGCGGTTCCCTTACCACTAGCGCCACCTGGGAAGCCCTGTTTCTAGGGAGGCCTTATATTTTAGAGGAAGAAGGTAATGTCCATGGGAGTTATCTGCCTGTAAGGGTGTGGCCAAGGAGGCTGAGAAGTTGTGACCGGAGGAGGAGGAGGAGGAACAGGCGAGTATACCCGGAGAAGTGAAAGAGGGAAAGGTCTGAGATTATGTCCCAACTAGTCCAATTCTTTGGAAATGTAATGTGTTGTTAAGTACTTTTAGGTCTGAGCAGTATGGACCTTCCTTCCCACTACTCGCTGTGTATGCCTTTCATGACCCTTGCCTCTGTGAGTCTGTTTTCAAATGCTAGTTTCCGTGGGTATAAACCACCAGAAACGATGGTACAGTTTGGTAAGCACATTTGACCCACTGCCTTGAATTTAAGGACCAAGCCACATTAAACTGCAAAGTGCGCATTTGATTGCAGTTTGGCATCTCTCAACAGTAATTACAAAATCACTTTTAAGGCTGTATTATGTTCACATAAACTAAGACTTTATTATTAAAGGAGAGCATATGTCAATTTCACAAAGCCATGTGAACTCGAGAGCCTGGAAAGATACCCTAAGGAAGCAGTGAGTACAGGGATTTCTAAAACATTTAGAATTAGCTTTGAAGTTATCCCTATAATCTGCATGAACATAAGGATGACCCTGTTGCCACCAGAGCTTTTAATAAAGGATCTGTGAACTTTTACATTCTGTCTACCTTAGAGGGTTGGAGGAGAAACTAAAGGAAATTATTAGCAGTCCAAATGCATTATTTTGTCACCTGTCATGGTTTTGACAAAGACCCGAGTTTGGAAGAGCAACTGAGTCACTGAAACTGCTTCATGCCACTAAGGAGTGAAATTGGTAGGAGTCTGCCAAATTTGAAGTGGATTCAGTTTAATTAAACAATTGGTTCCCAGCCTTACGTTAAATTCCTGGTTAGAGGTTTCTACAAGTCAAAAGGAGTAAAGCTGAAGATTCTTACCCATGAAGTGCCTTGTCATCTTGTGTGAAAATTAAAAAATACATAGAAAAATACTGAAGAAAAATCTCTAAGGTGTCCTGTGACCCTCAGGATTGTGTTTATTGTTGTTGAAGGAATTTGCAGTTAGAGCGAGGTTAGTCCCAACTTCAGTTGCCTTGACCCATGGGACTCATTTTGTAGGAAAAGGCAGGAATGGAAACAGTGGGGACGCTGGCAAGTTAGAGAGGCCGCAGGTGGTAAGCCAGGAAGCTGGTTTCCAGGTAATGAGATCACAGCAGAGTTTGTATGGCCATTTTCAGCATGATGGACTCAGGCCATCATCTTGGGTTACTTGATTATAAACTGCAAAGACGAAGGTCATAGCTGTGGAGTGTGGACTTAGACAGATGAACCCACAGTGGAAAGCTTGTTGTAACTTCTATGTTGCCTTGAATATCTTCAGTAGTTGCAATTAGTAGAGACCGCGAGCTGGGGTGGGAGTGTAAGCTTCTATCCGAATCCATCAAAATCTTACTGTGCTCAACCCTAGTTCATCTAGATGCTTTCATGGGTCATGGGAACTTACCAAAGGAACCCTGGATATGTTCTAGCAGGTCCTTAGGAAAACTATTTAGTGACTGAATTCAGTTCATCCTTACCCCAGCTAAAAGCCTGTTCCAGCTGCTGGCAGGAATAGTCAAGACGAAGCCGGGATTCTTTGCCTAAGGATCTGAATTGTATAGGAGTCAACCAACCCTGGGAATACAGACGTTAAGAATAGAGATTTCCAGCTTTGATGTTACTTCTCGGTCATTTGTCAATGGAAAGCCTTTACTCCCAGGAGCCGCCTTTGGCTTTATTTTTGAACAAGCTGCTGAGTCCTGCTCTGGTCTTGTCTGAACATGCAGACCTGGTGTTTCAGGACCTGCTTTTTCACACCATCTCCATGCTCCACAGCTGTGCAGGTTTGAAAGAGGTGCCAAAATCCAGACACGGCAAAGCAGCCTCTTTTGCGTGTACTGAGATTCGGAATGACAGTTTTATCTTGGACATGTTCGCTTTTCTTTCCTCTGTGGCTTGTTCATTTTATCTCTCTCTTTAATATATAAATAATGGACTTATCCTATTTGTTGCACCAAGAGAAAATTAAATGCCTGAATGTTTTACGACTATGGGAAAGTATTTCCAGAGTGTGAAAAAATAGACACTGGACATTTCAGCTCCTGTTTTTGGTAGAGTGGGAATTTATTACTCAGCTCAGTAACAGTTTAGGCCAAACCAAGCAGTTGTGTGGGCAAGCAGTGTCTATCTTTCCTAAATAGCACTGCCAGAGACAGTTTTGTTCCTATTAGAGACAGCATGACCCAAAGGTATCTTTCCATCAAAGACTGATTATCTCTGAATCTTAGATGTATCGCAAATTCTGTTGAGACCTAGCCAATGGATTTTACTTGCATGAGATATTGCATAGCTCCCGAAGGAAGGGAAACAAAGGGGGAGGGGAGGCAAGAGAGAACTTGGAGCCCAACAATAAATAGCTCTTTGTACCAGTCTTCCCCACCCCGAACCCCATACTGCTGAGATCATAGAGTAAGTTAGCAGCATGTGGTAGAAGGCGATGCTGCCCAGTAGCTTGGCAGCTTGTGACCAGATGTGAACTTGTCTGTCCACAGTGTGTGGCTGTGACCTGGCCCAAGGGGGCTTCTTCATAAAGAACGGAGAGTATCTCTGCACCCTGGACTACCAGAGGATGTATGGCACACGATGCCATGGCTGCGGGGAGTTCGTGGAAGGAGAGGTGGTGACCGCCCTGGGCAAGACCTACCATCCAAACTGCTTTGCCTGCACGATCTGCAAGTAAGTATGGCTTCCACCAACAGGGAAGTGTTGGATTCTGCTATCAGAGCTTGGAATGTGCACTTTGGTCTTAGTTGTACTTAGTCTTAAAATATTTTTCCTTTAAAAAATTATGTTTAATGATGTATAGTTGATTTATAATGTTGTGTTAGTTTCAGGTGAACAACAAAATGTTTCAGTTATATCTCTATATATTATTTATCTGGTGGCTCAGGTGGTAAAGAATCTGCCTGCAATGAGGGAGACCCAGGTTCAATCCCTGTGTCAGGAAGATGCCCTGGAGAAGGAAATGGCAACCCACTGCAGTATTCTTGCCTGGAGAATTCCATGGACTGAGAAGCCTGGCAGGCTAGACTACATACAGTCCATGGGGTCACAAAGAGTTGGATATGACTGAGTGACTAACATACTTTCTTCATATATATATATACACACATATATAATATAGGTATTATTTATGTTGTACATATACACTATATTTATTATTTATATTGTATGCATTATTTTTCATGTTCTCTTCCATTGTAGATTATTATAAGATATTGAATATAGTTCCCTGTGCTATACAGTACAATCTTTATGTTTGTCTATTTTATATATAATAGTTTAGATCTGCTAATTGCAAACTCCTTATTTATCCTTCCCTCTCCTTTCCCCTTTGATAACCATGTTTGTTCTGTATGTGTCTGAGCCTATTTCTGTTTTTGTAAATAAATTTATTTGTATCATTTTTTTTTAGATTCTACATATAAGTGATATCATATATTTCTCTGTATATTATTTTTCTGATACACCTCTAGATGTTTTTGTTTTCCTACTGTATTATCAGGCTTAGTTAAAAAGTCATTTAGTTAGGGAACTTTATATGGAATGTCCTCCACTAAATAGTGTGACTGATCTTAAGTGGCTGGGAGCCGAATCTGAAAGCAGCTCCAGGTCTTGAGACATTTGAGCAGTGGAAACATGGGAGGAGATGGCATAAATACTTGGAAAGATGAAGCTTCTTTGGAAGTATCAGCTCTTACATGTGTGGGTGTGGGTGTGGGTGTGTAAAATTATCTCATTTGCTCTATAGCCAGGGAGAGCTAACGGCCTCAAGGATCAAATCAAACCTGTTTTGTAAATAAAGTTTTATTGGAACACAGCCATGCCCATTTGTTTATATATTGTCTATGACTGCTTCCAAGTGACAGTGGTAGAGTAGTTGAGATAGAAACCTTATGATCTGCAGTCTAAAAAAAATTTACAATCTGATCTTTTGGGGGAAAAGCTGTCAACCCCTCCTCTCTAGGCACCTATCATCAATCAAGGTTAAATCTTTATTGCACAAAGCAGCTTGATTAAAATGGTCAATCATAGAGAAGAGGGAATTTAACTAGTTGACCCATACTGATTGAGTAATTCCATGCCTTTTGGTATGATGTTGATCATATGTGTTCAATTTTGCTATGCCTTTGTAAAAGCTGTAGTTCAGTTCATTTTATTTTCCAGTATTTCCTGTTTTTAGGCCAGAGAAATGTAAACTCTAGAAGGGTAAATTTGATTTTAGACAATTAATTAACTGGATAATACTCATTGGATGAATCATAATAAGATTTAGATGAAATATTCATAATCAAATTATTTTAGTAAATTTTTGTAGCTATTAGGTCATTTCTCAATTATATATTTTTAAGTCATAATTTTAAAATTCTGGGTTAATGAGCTGAATTTTTCTGTAATCAATGGCAAAGTTTCCTTTTGACCTCTCCCTATTCAGGCTGCCGCCCACAGTCTGGCTGAGAACCTTGGGCTGGCATTCGGGAAGCCCTGTTTCTGATCCTCTTTCCTGGGCTGGTTTGAGACCTCTGTGAGCTAACTCTTCCACGGCAGTTGTCTTGTCTGTAAGATGAGAGGCTGTGGACTAGAGAAGAGTGAGTCCCCAAACCTGGGTGGTCACTGGAATGCCCAAGGGAGGGTCTCTCTTTTTTTTTTTTTCTTAATTGGAGGATAATTGCTTTGCAATGTTATGTTGGTTTCTGTCCTACAGCAACTCAAATCTGGCATAAGTATACATATGTCCCCTCCTCTTAAACCTCCCTCCTACCCCCCAACTCCAGCTCGCCCCACCCCTCTAGGTTGTCACATATCACCAGGTTGGCGCTTAGGAAAAGTCTTTTTTAAAATATCTGTTTCTATGTATTAACACAAGGAGCTCAGTGGGGTGCCCTGTGACAGCCTAGAGGGGGTGGGATGAGGCACAGGTGGGGGGAAGCTCAGGAGGGAGGGGACATATGTATGTATACTTCTGGCTGATTTGCATGATTGTGTGGCAGAGCCAGCACAAAATCATGAAGCAATTATCCTACAATTAAAAATTTTTTTTAAAGGTTAGAAGGCCCTGGCCCAGGTAAACTCTGAGAGCCTTCCTGATCTGGCCCTGAGAGATCATTGCTTCAGGTTGGTGACAATGGACAAACATTCATCAGCCATAGCCCTGTCTCTGGAGGTTTGGAGCCAGCAGAGAGGTGCCTGCTACTGATGCTCTAAGCTGCTGGTGCTGCCTAATGACACCGATTCTTCCTGCTTGGGAGGCCACCTTTACAAATTGCATTCATGTAGAAATTAATCTAACCCTTTCAACAGTTCTGTGAGGTCAATCAGCAATTCCATTTCCTACTGATGAGTGACTTTGAGACCCAGAGTCCAAGGGATTTTCCCAGTCCTTGACATCACAAAGCCAATATTTGAACTCACATGTTCAGACTCTAAATCCAATTCTCTTTCTATCACAAACATTCATGCAAATAACAGAAGGAAGTGAACCCATGTAGGCGGAGCACTTAGGAAAATGAAAGGGATCATTTATGAAATAACAGAGTTCAAAACTCAGAGCACCTTGCACCTTGTTGAGAACTGGACTCTAGTTTGTTCCATGGTGGATCTGTGTGGGGTTCAAGTCTAGAAATATAAGCCTAAATCAGAGACAGGGTCTGGACTATCGTGAGGCCAGGGAGGTGCCTGGGCACACACTTTAAAGGGAATGCTCACTCCCAGGTCATGCGGTCCTCCTGAGAGTGAGGACCTCCTTAAATGCTGTATCCTGAGTGCCTCGCTGGCCTCCTTCTGGCCCTGGCCCTGATCAGAGGCAAAGAAACTGTGCTTATTATGTTAACAGACCCTTCACTTCCTGATGGCTTTGTTACAGAGGAGGCTGGAGGTTTGTCTGGCTTTAAATGATGAGTGTGAATTGATAGGCTGGCTGGCACCCACCAGAGTGTGACCTTGATTGTTGAAGGGAGAGCAAGTTCTGGGTTGGTGGACACCACCCACCCATGCCTGTGGCATGTTTCTCCCTAGCTGGTCAATCCATGCAAGTCACTTACCCTCTCTGGGCTTTATCTGAGTGATGGAAAATAACATGGAACCAGGAGACTGCCTCAACCCAGCAATTCTAAAATTTGGGGGTGTGATTTAAAACTCTCCTCGAGGACTGGCACCAAGCACATTTGTGGAGTTGTTTTAAATCCAGATTTACTACCTGTGTGTGTAGGACGGTTAATCACCAACTGTTGGGTGATGAAGGGCAACTTAAAGTACCTGTGAACATAAAATTCATGTCCAGAAGCCTGAATTTCCTTCTGACTCAGATGGGTGAGGATGTTTAGCTTATGAATTTTAAATTTCCTAATTGACAGAATCACACATATGAAAATTCATGTTGAAGATCATTGGCAGATTGGCCAATGGCAAGTGAGCAGGCATGGAAACTGTCATATGGCTATTAATTAATGACTTACCTTTTTAAAGCTATCTGCTTGCTGGGAGGAGAAGAAACATAACATACCTGCAAAAGGCAATATTTTTGAAAAATGTGCTGTTATTTATTGATGAATGTCTAATGTGAAAGGAAATAATCTCTGAAAGGAAGCGAATACTAATTTTTAAGCAGATATAATAGCACAGTTGGTAAAGAATCTGCCTGCAATGCAGGAGACCCCAGTTTGAATCCTGGTTGGGAAGATCCCCTGGAGAAGGGAAGGGCTACCCACTCCAGTATTCTGGCCTGGAGAATTCCATGGACTGTATAGTCTATGGGGTCACAAAGAGTCGGACAAGACTGAGTGACTTTCACTTTCACTAATGTGAAAGAAAATAATCTCTGAAAGGAAGTGAATACTAATTTTTAAACAGATATTTACAGCATTTTCATATTTAATCCATGTTTATAAGGGACTGAGTCCCTAGCAATGTGGAGGTATTCATTTTGCTCATTGCACAACAATGTCTAATTCAGCATCGTTATCATTTAGGTCTAGGAATGTGAAGAGTTAATGTTTGCCCTGTATGACCAGTTCTCTTGGAGGCGCCTTAAGCTTGAATAGGAATTCATGACATTTCAAACATTTCTTCATGGTAGTATTTCAATTTGGAAGTGGAAAATTTTACTGTGTGCGCCCTGCTGGATGGCTTGCTGGAACGTCCCTCCACTGAGGAGTGGAGGTAAATGGTTTCATTTACTATCTGGTTGCCTGTAGAAGTGTGCATTTTTTCCTCTTAAAATGAGGCGCGTTTGTTTGTTTGGACTGGATCCAGCTGGCCGGCTTGGTTCAGACTGCATTTCAGACGTTTTGGCTGGTGCTCCTCCAAGTAATGAATTGGCACTGGAGGGCAGCAAAGCAGAAGGAGTGAGGGAAAGGGATGAAATTGCCACAATAACCTTGAGGGCAATGTCTTTCCAGGCGCCCGTTTCCACCCGGAGACCGAGTCACGTTCAATGGGAGAGAATGCCTTTGCCAGCTCTGCGCACAGCCGATGTCTTCCAGCCCTAAAGAAGCCTCCAGCTCTGGCAGTAAGTGCCCCCGCCACGTGTTGACATGAATCCCTTCATTCCTCATAGGCAGCGTAGGGAGGCACCTTCCTTGCTGAGAAACTCTGGTAGCCAGAGTCAAGAGTAGGCCTATTTAAGGCATTTTCATTGTAAAACGTGACGTGTGGAGAAGCCTTCACTAAAGGCAATGCAGAGAGAGGTGTCTCCCTTCTCTCAAAAGAAAGAGAATTGGACATTCAACTGTGCCTTTTGATGGTAAGTGAAGGAAAAAGAATTATAACGTGTTACATCAGAAATGCCCTCTCTGGGCATGGAGGTTAAACTGTGAGCGCATTTAGTGATGATGCAACTGATAGTGCTGTGTGTTAAAAAGTTATCCCCACTGTGCCTTGGGCGAATGTGGTGGTTTAAGCTACTCTTAAATTATTCCTTGCTATCCTCAACTATTCTTTATTTCCTTGGAGGATTTTTTTTTCTTTTTTTCTTATTTATTTATTTATTTATAGTAAGTCCTTGTTGGTTATGTATTTTTAATGTTTTGGCCACACCCTGACCAGGGATCAAACCCACTCCCCTAGGGTTGGAAGGCGGAGTCTTAACCACTGGATGGCTGGGGAAGTCTCCCACCTGTCAGGGTTTCTGACATTTATTCATCAAATGGATAATTTTCTGAGCACCTACAATGCGTGTTGTTTGCACTGGAGATATAGAGGGAACAAAACATACTCAACATCCTTAGGAAGTTTATTTTTAGTGGGGTAGATAGACAATAAATGGAGGTACAAATATATCTAATATGCACAGACGATAACACAGGGAGAAAAATCAGGGCAATGGGTCTATGTTTGTATGGGGCAATCTGAGAAACCTCTTGTTACCCAAGGATAGATCTGAAGAAATATGAGGACAAGCTGTCCATACACCATGGGATTTGTGATTTTGATGACAAGGGCTTGTCTGACCTATAGGAATCCAAAGAAAACCAACTTCCCTCCAAATAAAAGCAGTGGCCAATTGAAGTATTTCTTCTAGTAAATAACATTGAGTAGGTCACTTCATGATGAACTCAGAGGGATTCTGAACTCAGAGCACCAAGCTCTCCTTCCTGCTCCTTCCTGGGGCATTAGGACACGGACTAGAGGTTTGCCTCCGTTTCTGTGGATTATGCCCATCCTTGGAGAACACATGCCTTGAAGCCCTGCCAGGCTTAGCACCTAAGAATGAGATAAGCCTCTTCTGCTCTGGGGGAATTTTGTGTCATTTATAACAGCGATTCCAAATCTTCCTGTTAAAGTGAAAGATTCATATCTGTTAAAAATAAGAATGTTATGACCCAAAAGCATTTGCATAGAAATTGGATTTTGACCATTGGGAAAAAAGAAAGAAAGAAATGTATTAGTTGCATCGTATTCAGTACACATGATCAGATCCTTAGCATGTGGATTTATCTGCCCTCTTGTTAAATAACAGCAGCCTGGGTAGGATAAGGGCTACCACACAGAGCACAATCCTAGACCACTAAGAGAGTCCCAGGTCCTTCACTCTTCTTACCTACTCTGCCCTATGAAGGTCATCAGGAAGGTGACCTGGGGTGAGAACAGACACCCCGACCCCTTGACTGAGAGGGCTTGCTTTGAAAGTACGTTACCGTAAACATTGAAGGAATTCTTCAGTATAGTTAAGGAAAAGAGGACTGGGGCTTTCCTGGCAGTGCAGTGGTTAACACTTCATCTTCCAGTGCAGTGGCTGCAGGTTCAATCCCTGGTCAGGGAGCTAAGATTCCACATGCTTCTTGGCCAAGAATCTAAACATAAAAACAAGCCATATTGTAACAAATTCAACAAAGGCTTTAAAAATGGTCCACATTGGAAAAAAAAAAAAACTTTATAAAAGAAAAGCAAAGCAAAAGAAAGTTGCATGAGTCGGGGATGACAGCTGTGACAGAGGATCGTACCCTTAGAATAGGAATGACTGTGTCCTCAGACTCTGTGCAGCCCCGTAGTCCAGCTGTATTTCTTGATAGGTGAGGAAATTCGGGCCCAAAGTCACACAAGTCACCCAATCATAAGTAGCTCGTTAGAGCCAGGTCTCCTGACTCCTGGCTTGGGGCTGTCTTTATTTCATCCAAGACTCCTCTTTGTTCGGTTTAAGAAATAGAACCAAGATATTTTTGAAGGCTTTTGGTCCTTTTCCTTCATGTAATTTTTGGGAACATATTTCTAATCATAACTCCACCAAAATGGTTATTCTGATTTTTATTAAACGTTGTTTTGCTTTACCTATATTTTCTTTTATATGAATAGTCATTATGCACATAAAAAAGCAATTAAAATTCTAAGTGTAAAAATGTATCATACTCAAATTCATTACATTTCTAATGTTATATTTGACATTTATTATATACATACAAATTATTGGTCCAAATCCTTTTTTTTTAAATTTATTTTTTCTCCTTTGCTCTCAATGCATGAAATCCTTTCTCTGTGCTGCTCTTTTGGTCAGAACATTTTTATTTTCAAAAGTACTCGTCTATTTAGATAAGTACTCAGATAGCATTTCTGGAGCATGTGGGTGTGAGTATCTGTCAAAAAGAGAACTCTTATATATGGATACACACATGCAAAATACCCAAAGGAGACAGGCACACAAATACAAGAGCAAGGGAATTTTCAGCAAGTTTCTAAAATTCACTGGAACATAATTACAGAACACTTGTTTGTTCTTCACAATTCTTTAAGAAATGCCCTATGTTTTAAAACTATCCTGATTTTACTTTGATTCTTATTTTTTAAAAAATTTCTTAACTTGGCAAAGCTAAAGGAAAGAAAAAAAAAAGAAAGAAAAGAAACCCTTCTTTGATATGTTCACAGTGGTGATGAAATTAGAGAGCCAAGGTCTTCTTTTTCCTTTGAAAGGTTTTTTCAAAAGTGTTTGCACTTCTGAACTGAAATTTCACATTCTGCGGCTGATTTTCCATCGTCACTGAATAGGAGGCAAAGACAGTGAGAGAGGGAGAGAAGAAGTAAAGAGTGATCAACAGAAGACAGGTTAATAATGTGATGAGAATTTACACAAAACAGCCTCCATCTGTGCTTACCCTGTAGAAGTGCAGGGGCCACCATGTCTGTGTCGCTCTGGTTTAGGGAGAACTCCCAGCGGGATGCCTGTGATAGCTTGTGCACTCTGCTTGGTGCTTCCTTCCACATTATAATAGTTCTTCTCATTTTTATATTTATTTTATTGTCTTCTTCAAAACATTCACATAGTACTCATGTGATCAGGCATTGCATAGCTGGTCTAGAAATTTGAACTTTTAATTCTCATGACCACCCTAAAGGTTGGCACTAACTATCTCCTTTTCACAGGTGAAGAAACAAGGGCGACAGTTCAGTTCAGTCGCTCAGTCATGGCTGACTCTTTGCAACCCCAGGGACTGCAGGATGCCAGGCCTCCCTGTCCATCACCAACTTCCAGAGTTTATTCAAACTCATGTCCATTGAGTCAGTGATGCCATCCAACCATCTCATCCTCTGTCGTCCCCTTCTCCTCCTGCCCTCAACCTTTCCCAGCATCAGGGTCTTTTGCAGTGAGTCAGTTCTTCACATCAGGTGGACAAAGTGTTGGAGTTTCAGCTTCAGTGTCAAGTCCTTCCAGTGAATATTCAGGACTGATTTCCTTGAGGATGGACTGGTTGGATCTTCTTGCAGTCCAAGGGATTTTCAAGAGTCTTCTCCAACACCACAGTTCAAAAGCATCAATTCTTCAGCATTTAGCCTTCTTTATGGTCCAACTCTCACATCCATACATGACTACTGGAAAAATCATAGCTTTGACTAGATGGACCTTTATCTCAGCTTTTAATATGCTGTCTAGGCTGGTCATAACTTTTCTTCCAAAGAGTAAGTGTCTTTTAATTTCATGGATTCAGTCACCATCTGCAGTGATTTGGGAGCCCCCAAAATGAAATCTCTCACAGTTTCCACTGTTTCCCCATCTATTTGCCATGAAGTGGCAGATGCCATGATCTTCATTTTATGAATGTTGAGTTTTAAGCCAACTTTTTCACTCTCCTCTTTCACTTTAGTTCTCTTTAGTTCCTCCTCCCTTTCTGCCATAAGGGTGGTGTCATCTGCATATCTGAGGTTATTGATATTTCTCCCCGGCAATCTTGATTTCAGCTTGTGCTTCATCCAGCCCAGTGTTTCTCATGATGTACTCTGCATAAAAGTTAAATAAGCAGGGTGACAGTATAGAGCCTTGACGTACTCCTTTCCTGATTTGGAACCAGTCTGTTGTTTCATGTCCATTTCTAAATGTTGCTTCCTAACCTGCATACAGGTTTCTCGAGAGGCAGTTCAGGTGACCTGGTATTTCCATCTCTTGAATTTTCCACAATTTGTTGTGATCCGCATAGTCAAGAGCTTTGGCATAGTTAATAAAGCAGAAGTAGATGTTTTTCTGTAACTCTCTTGCTTTTTTGATAATCCAGTGGATGTTGGCAATTTGACCTCTGGTTCCTCTGCCTTTTCTAAAACCAGCTTGAATATCTGAAAGTTCATGGTTTACACACTGTTGAAGCCTGGCTTGGAGAATGTTGAGCATTACTTTGCTAGTGTGTGAGGTGGGTGCAATTGTGCAGTAGTTTGAGCATTCTTTGGCATTGCCTTTCTTTGGGATTGGAATGAAACTGACCTTTTTCCAGTCCTGTGGCCACCACTGAGCTTTCCAAATTTGATGACATATTGAATGCAGCTCTTTCACAGCATCATCTTTTAGCATTTGAAATAGCTCAACTGGAATTCCATCACCTCCACTAGCTTTGTTCGTAGTGATGCTTCCTAAGGCCCACTCGACTTTGCACTCCAGGATGTCTGGCTCTAGGTGAGTGATCATGATCATTTGGGTCATGAAGATTTTTTTGTATGGTTCTTCTGTGTATTCTTGACACCTCTTCTTAATATCTTCTGCTTCTGTTTGGTCCTTACCATTTCTGTCCTTTATTGTGCCCATCTTTGCATGAAGTGTTCCCTTGGTATCTCTAATTTTCTTGAAGAGATCTCTAGTCTTTCCCATTCTATTGTTTTCTTCTATTTCTTTGTATTGATTACTGAGGAAGGCTTTCTTATCTCTCCTTGCTATTCTTTGGAACTCTGCATTCAAATGGGTATATCTTTCCTTTTCTCCTTTGCTTTCACTTCTCTTCTTTTCACAGCTATTTGAAAGGCCTCCTCAGACAAACATTTTGCATTTTTGCATTTTTTTTTCTTGAAGATGGTCTTGATCTCTGCCTCCTGCACAATGTCAGGAACCCTTCGTCCATAGTTCTTTAGGCACTCTGTCTATCAGATCTAGTCCCTTGAATCTATTTCTCACATCCACTATATAATTGTAAAGGGATTTGATTTAGGTCATACCTGAATGGTCTAGTGGTTTTCCCTACTTTCTTCAATTTAAGTCTGAATTTGGCAATAAGGAGTTCTGAGCCATAGTTAGCTCCTGGTCTTTTTTTTTTTTTTTTTTACTGACTGTATAGAGTTTCTCCATCTTTGGCTGTAAAGAATATAATCAGTTTGATTTCCATATTGACCATCTGGTAATGTCCATGTGTAGAGTCTTCTCTTGCGTTGTTGGAAGAGGGTGTTTTCTATGACCAGTACGTTCTTTTGGCAAAACTCTATTAGCCTTGGCCCTCCTTCATTCTGTACTCCAAGGCCAAATTTGCCTGTTACTCCAGGTATTTCTTGACTTCCTACTTTTGCATTCCAGTCCCCTGTAATGAAAAGGACATCTTTTGGGGGTGTTAGTTCTAGAAGGTCTTGTAGGTCTTCATAGAACTGTTCAACTTCAGCTTCTTCAGAGGTTAAATAACTTGCCCAAGATCATACAGTGGTCATGCTGGGATATGAACCCAGGCTCCAGATGCCATGTTACCGTCCCTGATATTTATCTCCCAGTGTGGTATGTCTCTGACTTCCAAAGATGAGATGCTGAGCTTTGGAGCGATGATCTGACTTGTCTGCAGATTTACCCGAGTGTCTGCCTCCAAAGGCTATGCCCTTTCTGTGTGCCACCGTTGCCTCCCTGGTGTAGCAAGGTTTGGTGAATGAAAACAGGAAGTGATTCATAGAAACATACTACCTTCATTGAAAGATGATTGCCCTTGAATTAGTTAAAACTTTTGCTTCATACAATCTAATGCAATAAGCAACAAACATTCTATATCATGGAGATAACAGTAAATGTTGCCTCACAGGGTTATGATGACCATTCATTAGACTGCTTTTACTATTAAGAAAAAAATCAGTTGCCCGTGTCTAGCTGATTCATACTTTAGAAATGGAAATGTATGTCCAGAGAGCATGACACTCTTCCAGAAGGTTATTGACATTCCTCTAAAGCCTAACTCCACTCCATTTTTCCTGTATCTGCCAGTGACTGAGGGACAGGTTCTCATGGGTTAAGGAGCCATGTGGGGGAGAGTCGACATGTGATAATCTAGAGGGCAGGGAATTGGGTTTGGATGTTGCTTCTTGCACAGCTCTGGTCTATTTCAGGCATCTGAGCAGAAGTGGGTTGCTGTCTACAATCACCCTTTCCATTTCAGAGGATGTCTGACTAGTGTCTGATTGTGTGTGGGTTTGGCAGATTGATGCGATGACCACCCACACACATATACATCCAAAGCCATCTTCCTCCCCTTTACCCACTCCTGTCATTGTTCCAACTGCAGTTGGAACTCCCACAGGTATTGGAGCAATGGTCTACTCGGACTGAATTGAAATCTTTTCAGGTAAACAGTCACGCACATGTTTTCAAAGGGGAGGATGAAATTTTCAATTATTTTACTTTTCTATTTGGTGCAATAGCTTTTAATAGTTGCGCTATAATTTTTCTTCTATCTATGTTCTTTCTCAAAAAGCATCTGTGGGTTGAACGGGCTTGTCTGCTGAGACTGTAGGTGGAGTGGTGATGATATGATGCTGGCGTCTGACTGCCTGGGTCACGCTCTGGCTCTAGTCATCTCCTGTCTCCATCCTTCAGGCCCTTATTTGTAAAATGGGATGGCGATAGGGACCTACCTTGTGTGATTAAATAAGTAAACGCATACAAGTACTGAATACTTATAAAACAAGAACTTACTAGTTAGGCAATGCATGAATTTTTGTGTAGGACAGTCTCAGTTTTTTGAGACTGTGCTTTTTTTCACTCTGGTGTTCACAGTGGCTGGCTTTTCTGTTCATCTGATATTTTCTACCAATATGTAAAGCCAATGAAGGCAGGAATACATGCATACAAGCAATCCATGGATTGTTGGATTTTGACTCATGGTGATATGTCTTATGGCAGAGTCTCCAAAACAGATCAGCCCCCTTTCTTGAGACACTTTCTTGCTGGAGGATAGGATGGCAGAGGAGGCTTGGCAGGGCACTGCTAAAGAGTATGGTTCTGGACAGACTGAGAGTTAGTGTTTGTGTTTATCTAGTTCTACAATGCTGTGTGACCTTGAGAACTCAATCTCTACCTGCATTTCTTTGTCTATAAAATGAGAACAATAATGGTTCCTTTCTTATTGAGTTGTGGGGATTTATATAAGTGAAAGTACTTAAAAGATGCATGACACCTAATAAGCTCATCCAGATGTTGACCATTGTTCCTTAAGGAAGTTATGAGACTAGAACTTGAGCTTAGAGATAATTTAGAATCAGAAAGGAACAGAAAGAGAGTGCATAACCTAATAGTTTAGAATGTGGCCTCTGTATTCCAGAGCCTGGCTTTGCCTCTTGGTCCTGTCTTCCCTAGACATGAAGTCAGGGGCAAATTACTGGATGTCTCAGAACCTTCAGGTCTGCATCTGAAAAGTAGACAATAGTTACTCTTAAGGGTTGTTATGAGAATTAAATAAGATACTACAGGGGTAAACAGTCTTAATGTGGGGAGGGTACTTATTACAACAGCACCTAGGGGACCCAGACAAAGACTTTGTTCTTCCACCTTCTGAGAAGAGAAGTTGCAAAGTTAGAGTGAGGAGACTAGGCCTCTGTAGGCCTCGAGGTGCTTGGCAAGGTGGAGCTTGGCTTAGCCTGGAGGATGACTAGAGGAAAGCAATGTTCCAGAAAGATTAAGGTGGTGATGGAAATTGTTATTTAGTCACTCAGTTGTTCCCAACTCTTCTGTGACACCATAGGCTGTAGCCTGCCAGGCTCCTTTGTCCATGGGATTTTCCAGTCAAGATGACAAAAGTGGGTAACTGTTTCCTTCTCCAGGGCATCCTCTTGACCCAAGGATCAAACCCATGTCTCCAAGCCGTTTTTTTTTTTTACCACTAAGCCCCTAGGGAAGCTCTAGTGATGGCGATGGCGGTGTGCAAAATCAGTAATTTGGCATCAGTGATCAGAGCTGAGGACACCATTGACCGCGGTGGTGGCTATGAGAAAAGATGAGAAAGATGAATGAAAAGATGATGTCAAAGAAAGATATGGCTGTTGCTCATTTATTCAATGAACATCTCTTTGCACACCTATTGTGTTTCAGGCACCAGCCAAATTCTTCATTACACAGCCAGCATCATGTATTAGTGTGATATGTTTGTCACAGTTAAGAAATCAACACTGATGTGTGGTCTGTTGCCTTTTAACTATTTAGATGTGTGCCAGCCTCCACCACCAAGATAATGAACTCATTAAAGATAAGGACCCTGCTGTGTTTCTCTTTATACAAGGTCTAGCACATAAAGCCCTAGACAAATATTCTGGAAATTGAATCAAAGCCATCTTAATGTCTCAACAGAGCCAATAACAATCTTCTCTTTTAGAATGGGTTTAAATATTCATTGTAAAACAATACAAATATTACAGAAAAGTACAAAAAGGAGATTAAAAATCACCTGAAACCCCATTACAGTGAGATCATCTCTATTAACATTTTGGTGGACATGCTTCTGGATTTAGCTCCAAGTGCTACAGGCACATGTATAACTTCTAATAAATTCTTCCCATAGCATTTTGTTCATGTGGCTTCTTGTTGAAAATCATTTGTTCTTTCGAGTGTCTCACACACAAGGCCGAAAGCTTTGAATTTGCTTAGGCCCCTGGCTGCAGGGCCAGCTCACGTGTGTCCTGGCCAAAACTGTGCTGAGCATTTCTACTGAGGCACTTATTACTGTATAGCCCAGCTGGTTCTTTGTACGTTTATCTCTCCAGCCAGATTATGAGCTACCTAACGACAAGGACTATTGGTGTTTTTTTTTTTTTCTTTTTGTCCCTATGAATAGCACTGTGCATGTAGCAAGTACATGAATGTTCATTTAGTGGGTAAATTGATGCCATCCCAGGAGAGCATTTGAGGCAGTATATCTCAGCTCCCAGGTCCAGAATGTTGAGTTCTGCATGCTACTTGAATGATGATGGTGAGATGCTCTTGTGGTTTTGTAAAAATTACATAGTACTGCTTGGGTGCATGAGGGCAAGGTGTATTGGCAGATTTAAACATTCATCTTCTCATCTTGTTTACAAATTTTTCCTCTTATTTTATAAGAAAGGAGTTATTGCTTTAGATAATTTGGCTGATGACAGCGTAATGTGTTTGGTTTTTTTTTTAAGTAGAAGTGTCGGGGAGGTATTTCCCAACTTTGAGTATGAGGTTGAGACAGGCCTCACCTCTCTGGGAGCTGAGGGTGCCAGCCCATGGCCTCGAGGGACAGAGTCTAACCTGGCATGGAAGTTCCAGTATTGCTCTACTGAGTGTGGATTGTATTACTGAGAGTTTGCCATTTACACAGTAGCCAGAGATTCATTGCAGAAGGACAAGGTATGTTACAAAATGGAGCCTTAATTTTAGATTTTTCAGACTGAAATCTCTTAGAATTAGGAGTCAGACATAAAGATCCCAGAGTGACATTATTTTCTCACTTAACCAGAACCTGGATTATCTCAGTTGCAAGAAAAGAAGAAAAGTTCCTGACTTATAGAAAATGGGTCCAACTCAGGACAAAAAGTGAACATGGGTACAAAAATGTTTCAGGGGTTGGAAAGTTACTGGTATTGTGTTATTTGCTATTTTCATTTTATTAGATATGACTTTTATGTAATAAGACCCATATCTTCTGACAGCTCATCAATAAAACTGGAATTTTAATGATTGGAAGAGTGGTTATTCCCCAGTTTAATTTTTCAGCAGCAGTAATGATTTAGCTGTTCAAAGTATTGTTATGTATAGCTATAGTTGTATATTCCTATAGTCTGTTCTCAGAAGGATACTGAGAAATTACTCTTGGTACTTTTCTCCAGAAGAGAGGCAGGAGTTACAGGGAGATGCAGAAGGGAAGGAATTATTTTTATTGTATGAAAAAAATTAATCATGTCTATGTACTACCTGTTTAAAACAAAAGCACCTCAAAAATAGCATAATATTAAATTTAAAAACTAAAGGGCCCATTCCAGACTGAAGCCTCCTTGCAGCTTGCCCTTGCTGTGACCCTCAGTTGTGTGTGTATTAAGTGACTGGTCACATGATGAAAGGACTGAAACTGACATTCTGCCCCTTCTTTTCTTCTTCCTATCTTTGGAATAGAGTCAGTGAGCTGATGTTGGCTAATGAGTCCTGGCTCTGAGAAACTGACGTAAAACTCAAGTATGATTTCCTCTTGGCAAGAGCCCAGTATGCTGGCTGACTATAGCCAGTTAAAGATTTATCATAAACCTCCTCACCGGGTTAAAGTTTGCAGCTTAATTAAGTGCAAGGACAAAACTTGTTGGTACAGATTTTTTTTTAATTGAAATTCATAAAATTAACCATTTTAAAGCGAATGTTAAGTACATTCACAACATCGTCCAACCATCAACCTCTATATAGTTCCAAAACATTATCATCACCCCAAAAGAAAACTCTGTACCCATTAAACAGTTACTCCATATTCACTCCTTCTTCTAGCCCCTGCTGCTGCTGCTGCTAAGTCACTTCAGTTGTGTCTGACTCTGTGCAACCCCATAGACGGCAGCCCACCAGGCTCCCCTGTTCCTGGGATTCTCCAGACAAGAACACTGGAGTGGGTTGCCATTTCCTCTCCAATACATGAAAGTGAAAACTGAAAGGGAAGTCACTCAGTCGTGTCCGACTCTTCACAACCCCATGGACTGCAGCCTACCAGGCTCCTCCATCCATGGGATTTGCCAGGCAAGAGTACTGGAGTGGGGTGCCATCACTCTCACCCCTAGGAAGTACCAATCTGCCTTCTATTTCTCTCTATTTACCTATTCTGGACATTTCATATAAATGGAATCATACACGTGTGGCTTTTTGTATTCTGACCCAGGGATCAAACCAGCATTTTCTTGTATCTCCTGCATAGGCAGGTGGATTCATTTCCACTAGTGACACCTAGGATACCAAGGGAACTTTTCATGCAAAGATGGGCTCAATAAAGGACAGAAATGGTATGGACCTAACAGAAGCAGAAGATATTAAGAAGAGGTGGCAAGAATACATGGAAAAACTATACAAAAAGATCTTCATGTCCCAGATAGTCACTATGGTGTGATCATTCACCTAGAGCTAGACATCCTGGAGTGCGAAGTCAAGTGAGCCTTAGGAAGCATTACTATGAAAAAAGCTAGTGGAGGTAAATTCCAGTTGAGCTATTTCAAATCCTGAAAGGTGATGCTGTGAAAGTCCTGCACTCAATATGCCAGCAAATTTGGAAAACTCAGCAGTGGCCACAGGACTGGAAAAGGTCAGTTTTCATTACAATCCCAAAGAAAGGCAATGCCAAAGAAAGCTCAAACTACTGCACAATTGCACTTATCTCACACTAGCAAAGTAATGTTCAACATTCTCCAAGCCAGGCTTCAGCAATATGTGAACTTCCAGCTGTCCAAGCTGGATTTAGAAAAGGCAGAGGAGCCAGAGGTTAAATTGTCAGCATCCACTGGATTATGAAAAAAGCAAGAGAGTTACAGAAAAACATCTATTTCTACTTTATTCACTATGCCAAAGCCTTTGTATGTGGGTCACAACAAATTGTGGAAAATTCTTCAAGAGATGGGAATACCAGACTACTTGAGCTGCCTCCTGAGAAATCTGTATGCAGGTCAGGAAGCAGCAGTTAGAACTGAACATGAAACAACAGACTGGTTCCAAATCAGGAAAGGAGTACCTCAAGGCTCTATACTGTCACCCTGCTTATTTAACTTTTATGCAGAGTATATCATAAGAAACACTGGGCTGGATGAAGCACAAGCTGGAATCAAGATTGCTGGGAGAAATATCAATAACCTCAGATATGGAGAAGATACCACCCCTTATGGCAGAAAGCAAAGAAGAACTAAAGAGCCTCTTACTGAAAGTGAAAGAAGAGAGTGAAAAAGTTGGCTTAAAACTCAACATTCATAAAACTAAGATCATGGCATCTGGTCCCATCACTTCATGTCAAATAGATGGGGAAACATCAGAAACAGTGACAGATTTTATTTTGGGGTGCTCCAAAATCACTGCAGATGGTGACTGCAGCCATAAAATTAAAAGATGCTTGCTTTTTGAAAGAAAAGTTATGACCAACCTAGACAACGTATTAAAAAGCAGAGACATTACTTTGCCAACAAAAGTCTATCTAGTCAAAGTTATGGTTTTTCCAGTAGTCATGTATGGATGTGAGAGTTGGACTATAAAGAAAGCTGAGTGCCAAAGAATTGATGCTTTTGAACTGTGGTGTTGGGGAAGACTCTTGAGAGTCCCGTGGACTGCAAGAATTTCCAACCAGTCCATCCTCAAGGAAATCAGTGGAAGGACTGATATTCATTGGAAGGACTGATACTGAAGCTGAAAATCCAATACTTTGTCCACCTGATGTGAAGAACTGACTCATGTGAAAAGACCCTGATGCTGGGAAAGACTGAAGGCAGGAGAAGGGGCTGACAGAGGATGAGATAGTTGGATGGCATCACCGACTCAGTGGACCTAAGTTTGAATAAACACTGGGAGTTGGTGATAGACAGGGAGGCCTGGCGAGCTGTAGTCTATGGGGTTGCAAAGAGCCGGACACAACTGAGCAACTGAACTGAACTGAACTGATCTGAAGCACCACCTAGGAAGTCCTGAGATAGGAAAGGAGGAAAAGGAGGAAAGATGGGCTTGATTGCTGAATCCTACTAGGTAATAGAGGTCTCAGAAAATAGCTGTTCCTGGGCCTGCCTACAGCTTTCTCAATGAGGCTAATAATGTGCTGTTGTTGTGGCCCATGAAAACTTGCTTGTTGTGCAATATTGTTTTCCCCAAGACAACAAGAACCTTCACTTAAAATAGTAGGTCAGAGGCTGCTCTGGCTTGTGACGTTTCCATCATGGCCATCAGATAGCAAAGGAGGCAACTGACCTAAGCGAGGTCATGGGTGACTGTGCAAAGTTTGGTTCAAGGTTACATATTCAGGCAACACATAAGGTTTTAAAGTAATTCTGCCTTGTTTTTAGTGAATTTGAGAATGTAAATTATTTAGAGCCATGGCAAATACGCTGTACCAATGTATTTGAATATAAATAAATATGAATGTTCCAATGCACCCCTCAGCCCCAAGCGGTATTTTCTTATGACCCCATGAATTACTTTTTGGCCAGTGCAGTACAGAATTTCAGAAGTGAAAAAGCACTTTAAAAATGAATTCCTTTTTTTTTTTTTTTTTGATGTGAGCCCTTTTAAAAATATTGAATGTGTTACAATATTGCTTCTGGTTTCATGTTTTGGTTTAAGGCATGTAGGATCTTAGCTTCCCAACCAGAGATCGATCTGAGTCTCTTGCACTGGGAGGTGAAATCTTAACTACCGGACCACCAGGGAAGTCCCAGAAGGTAGTCCTTATAAGTGCTTCATATGAACGTATTTGCATTTCGCCCTCTATGTGTCCTGCCTTTTGGTGACCTCATACCCATGGTATTTGCCATGAGATGCTAGAAAAGAAAACTGCCGATTCGTGTCAGTGATTTGACATGGACTGTGGCCAGTCAATAGTTGCTGACTCATAGATGTCTGACAGCGCTGAGCAGGACAGGTGAAGTTCAGAGGTCAGCATTTAACAATGTCTGCTTGCTAGACGGACGCTCTTATTGCTGCTAAATGATGTGGTCTTTTAATCAAAGGAAGGTTTTCAAACGCCCAAGTACCAAACCCCTTATACTAAAATTGTAAGCCAAATCTTATCAAGAAAATAGCATTAAAAAGTCTGGATTTTTTTTTTTTAAATTCATAGGCTACAAAAAAGGGCCAGGCCGGTAACATAGAAACATGTGGTCAGAAGTGTGAGGACAGATGGCAGTTGACATTTCGACCCTAGGAAAGGATGGAAACCTTGGCAAAATAAAAATATCTGTCCTGTATAAAGCAGGCAGCCACTACGTGCCTCCCACAGTTATTCCCATGGAGGGATCCACATGTCAGAGGCTCATCAGACGTGTTGAAAGCTTGTGTCAAAGGCAGCTTGTTAACCTCACAGCATCTGACCTATGTTTGGGTCACTCTGCTCTTGTCTTCAGTTTCTCTCTCTTTTGGAGAGAATGACTGCTCTCGGGCATTCTGCATATTCACCATTTTATCACACAGGGTCATGGGAAATCCACATCTTGTAGGAGCCATTGAATGACAAGATACGATGTCATTAAATTCAGGAGTCACATTAGCCAACCCCAGAACTTAAATCAGGGGATTTTGCTTGTTTGTTCTCCTTAAAGCACCTTATACTGACTCCTGGCCAGGGATAAAGTGCTCCTAGTTAACAGTCTATTAAAAAGACACCACTTGAATATTTTATAGGGTTTCCAAAGTCTTATCTGCTATCTATTAATAATGACCTAAATCTGAAATAATTTGGTGTCTATTCTTCATCCACGTGTATAGCCATGAACTTATGTGCTCATCTCTGTTGACAACTAGAGTTTCTTTTTATTATCATTTTTAAAGAGGGATTCCAGGGAAAGCTTAAATTTTCTGGAACTTATATAGGCAACAGTATCAATCTTGAAATGTGATTTTTAAATTCTTAATTTTAAAGACTTTAGAATAGAGGAAGGAAATACTCTGAATTGACTTAAAATCTCTATCGACATAACTTCTCAGCATCTCAGCAAACATCAGTTAAATGAGTAAAGTCTCTCTCTAGCCCTTTCTATGATTTACATTTGTTTTTGTTGTTCAGTCATTCAGTTGTGTCCGACTCTTTGTGATCCCATGGATGTAGCACACCAGGCTTCCCTGTCCTTTGCTATCTCCCAGGAGTTTGCTCAAACTCATGTCCATTAAGTCAGTGATGCCATCCAACCATTTCATCCTCTGTCAGTCCTTCTCCTCCTGCCCTCAGTTTTTCCTAGCATCAGGCTGTTTACAGTTTACATTGTTTGCACAATAATTCTCTATACCCACAAGTGAAACCATGCTTCAGCTCCATGGTGGATGTTTTTGCCAGTTGACAGCAGAAGAGGCAATAACCAGGGGAACAAATGCATGATTAGAGCTTTAAACCCAGAAAATCCCTGTAAGCTGTGAAGGCCTGGGTTCATGTTCAAGAGCATTTGAGAATAAAGATTTCCACTCTGCAGTTAATGGGGCACTCTCTATCTGTGTGACCTTGGGCAAAGCATTGGCCCACCCCGGGCCTTACTTTCATGTGTGCAAAATGAAACTTTTGCATGAAATGTCTTCCAAGTCTCTCTGGATCTCAGATGTCCTGTAAACTATGGATAACCACTGTCCTTCCAGGTTAGTGGAAGCCCTAAGGGAGGACTTAGGCAAAGTATGCAAGATCTTTTAAAAGTTAAGGGGTGAATAATAAATAAAAAATAAAAGTTAAGGAGTGAACAATAATAACAATAGTAATGTTAATGGAAAGATGATGACTGTGGAATCAGAGAAACCAAAATGCCTTTTCCAGAGGCTCACAATGGGTCTTGGTCATTTGTTTTGTTTTGTTTTGTTTTTACTTCTTGAAACTTTTACTTTGTGTTGGGATATAGCTGATTAACAATGTTGTGGTAGTTTCAGGTGAACAGTGAGGGGACTCAGCCGTACATATATATGTATCCACTCTCCCCCAAACTCCTGGCACATCCAGGCTGCCGCATAACAGTGAGCAGAGTTTCACATGCTGTACAGTAGGTTCTTGTTGATTATCCATTTTAAATATGGCAGATTATACATGTCTATCCCAAACTCCCTAACTATCCCTTCACCCCATCCCTCCCACCAGCAACCATAAGGTTATTCTCTATGTCACTGAGTCTCTCTCTTTTGTAAGTAAGTTCATTTGTATCATTTCCTTTTAGATTCCACAGTGGAAGGGATGTCATAGGATATTTCTCCTTCTCTGTCTAACTTCAGTTCAGTTTAGTTCAGTCGCTCAGTCGTGTTCGACTCCTTGCGACCCCATAAATTGCAACATGCCAGGCCACCCTGTCCATCACCAACTCCTGGAGTTCACTCAGATTCAGTCCATTGAGTCCGTGATGCCATCCAGCCATCTCATCCTCTGTCATCCCCTTCTCCTCCTGCCCCCAATCCCTCCCAGCATCAGAGTCTTTTCCAATGAGTCAACTCTTCACATGAGGTGGCCAAAGTACTGGAGTTTCAGCTTTAGCATCATTCCTTCCAAAGAAATCCCAGGGCTGATCTCCTTCAGAATGGACTGGTTGGATCTCCTTGCAGTCCAAGGGATTCTCAAGAGTCTTCTCCAACACCACAGTTCAAAAGCATCAGTTCTTTAGTGCTCAGCTTTCTTCATAGTCCAACTCTCACATCCATACTTACTTCAGTTATCTGTTAAGGGAAAGATGCAATGTTGGTTTTATAAGGTTACTGCAGGTGTGAGGATAGACTTGGATTGTTTACCGTATGCCCAACACTGTACTTGCTGATTATACATGTTCTGTCCACTCTCACAACAGCCCCAGAAGGTAAGTTCTGTTCATCTGCCCGTTTTACAAATGAGGAAGCTGAAGCCCGAATTACCTAGCTTGCGCAGGGTCGATTGGTTCTGTGTCAGAGCTGGAATTTGACCCCAAGTCTCTTTGCTCAGAAGTTCTTCATCCCTGTGAGTTGCACAGTCAGCATGTAGAATGGTCAGAACACTTGTGGGACAAAACAATGGTCTTATTTTTTTGTTGTTGCTACTTTTATTATCTTCTATCAGAGCTCCCTTTCTCACCCTTAATAATATCTTAGGCAGTTCCATAGCTTTCTGCTCACTTTCAGCTCTTAAAAGTCCAGTACAGTCAAAGCCTTTATTCTCAAATCCATATCAGATCTGTACCCTTTTCCCAGTTCAAATCATATCCAAATAGGAGACCTGCAATAAGGAGGGGGTACAGCCTCTTCTACCCCTTTTTATTACCTCCTTCCTGTTCTGCTTGGGGTTCCTTGAGGGTCCAGGGAGAGGGGAGGGAAATGACAGGTACAGGGGACAAGATGTTATGCTGGCATTGTCATACTTGACTTTCAACTAACACTGGCTGGAGACATTAAAAAAAAAAAAAAATAGGGCCCATTTTGAATTCCTTGACAGAAGTGTGCAATTTCTGGCTAAGCTATTTCAACAAACCCCCTCCATCCTTCCCAGCCTCAGGCCCTACTCCTCATGCATGCTAAGTCACTTCAGTCCTGTCCGACTCTTTTTGACCTTATGGACTGCAGCCTGCCAGGCTCCTCTGTCCATGGGATTCTCTAGGCAAGAATGCTGGAGTGGGTTGCCATGCCCTTCTCCAGGGGCTCTTTCCCCAGTCGGGGATCAAACGCATGTGCTGGAGTAGGTTGCCACACCCTTCTCCAGGGGCTCTTCCCCAGTCGGGGATCAAACCCACATCTCATGTCTCCTGCACTGTCAGGCAGGTTCTTTACCACTGGTGCCACATGGGAAGCCCCTGCTCCTCATAGCCTCTTTCTAATGAAATCTCCCCTGCTCAGCAGGTAGCGTTCTCAGGTGGGTTCATTCACAATGCTTGGATGTGGGTGCCAGCCATAGGACACACGGGCATCCTCAGTGAGCCAGACAGTGGCCATGCACACCTCTCTGCCGTCTGTCTCTCCTTCGCCTGCCTTCAGGAAGGCGTCCAGCCAGCCTCCTAATTTCCAAATCTTCCAGACTCCCACAGGCTCCAGACTCTGTTCATGAACGTCACCAAGCCCCAGGACAGTCAAGCAAGTTTGCCCCAAGACTCTAACATCAAGCTTCTCATGGACCCACAGCAGCACCAGGGCCTGAGCACCCCCATTTAGTGAGCATCTAGGGCGGGGAGCAGGGAGCCAGCCCCCCCTTCTCCCAAGGTCCTTTACTCCCTCTCACAGTATAGGGGAGCGAACACCCAGGCCTGCTGTGTAGACAGCTCCCAACCCACTCTCCTCTCTGCTTTTTTGAAAAAATTTTTTAAAGGATGCTAGAAATGTTAATAAGATAATTTCAGATGTAGGGAGGTAGATTCTACGATCCTTTGCTAAGTCCAGCCAGGGTACTACTAGCAACCTGCTCTAGGAGATGGAATATTTATCATCATTTTCAGCTCTAAAACAATAGCCAAAATTTTCAAGACTCTGGGAAAGCTCCATTCCATATTCTAGAAGCTTTAGTCCCAGACGGGTAGCCACTGTGAGTGGCAGCTTCCACCTCCACTGATGGTTCTGGGCTTGACAGAAGCCTGGGAAGGTGGGGATGATCGGGAATTCAGGTCCCATGATATCCCTTTTCTGTAGTTTCCATTCTTCAGCCTTCTGTTCCTAGAGCCATCTTCACAGAGTAAGACATCTTTTAGCTCTTACCCTTCCCAAACAGGAAACTCTAGGAAGGCTGAAATTGTTCTCAAAAAGAACACAGGTATCTAGGCTGACAGGACTTTAAAGGAAGGCCAACTGATGACACCTTTCTTAGCTTGGGAACAGAGGTCACCTTCCAGAGAGCCATTTGTCACCTTTTTCATCTTAAATACTCTTGAAGCCCAGGTGTCCATGGCCCTATGCCAAGCAAAGACAGACAGGATCCCTATTCTCGAGGATATTTATTGACTTTGAACAAAATGGTGTAAATATGAAGCCAGGTGTGTACTTGGATGTTAGTTTAACTTGGACAGAAGTAGCCAAATCCCTGTTTTTCTCTTGGCTTCTGGTGCCAAGAATGAAATGCTTCGGGGAGAGTGTTTATGGTTATTATGTTGCTCAGTCGCTCAGTTTCGTCTGACTCTTTGCAACCCCATGGACTGCAGCACGCCAGGCTGCCCTGTCCATCACCAACTCTCAGAGCTTGTTCAAACTCATGTCCATTGAGTCGATGATGCCATCCAACCATCTCATCCTCTGTCATCTCCTTCTTATTATAGCTTTCTTCTGTTTTCACATTTGGCCATTGTTCATCCCCAGGGGAGGATCAGCAAGTTGCTGGAGGGTTTGATTTCCTTGATGCTGCCTCATATTCACCTACTTCTGACTTTGGCAATAATTCCAGTGCCAATCAACCGACTTTCTATATTTATCAGCAGCTGCTCCAGTGACGTGCAAACAATTTTCTCAACAGCTGAAAAACATGAAGATAGAGAGGAGGACATTTTTGTTCTTTATAAAAGAGCTTGGTTGGAATGAGCAGAGGAAGCATGAACCATCAGCATGAATCTTTTTATCTCTGCATCTTTTCTATTTTCCCCAGCGTGATGTCAGGTTTAAGGAGAGAATACAGTTTTGTCCAGAGAGGAATGAATGTGTAACCTCTGTGGAGCACACTAGAATATTTTGAATCAGCTGGGCCAGTGTTCTGGGCCAGAAGGCCGTCTTTGTTGATTTGCTTAATTTATGTCTTGCGGTTTGGGATGAAGGAGGCTCATCCCCAACCTCTCCTTCCAGCCCAGTTTCACCAGATGGCTGGCTCTTAGGCATTCACATTTGGTAAATGCTTCTCTATGAAACATGATCAAGATCAACTGTAGATGGGATTTGCCTAGGGGTCCAGTGGTTAAGAATCTGCCTTGCAATGCAGGGGACTCAGGTTCAATCCCTGGTCAGGGAAATAAGATCCCACATGCCTTGGAGCAACTAAGCCTGTACACCACAACTACTGAGATCCCACATACTACAACTAAGACTCAACACAGCCAAATAAATAAATTTTTCAAAAAATATCAGCTGTAGAATATGCGCCCTCCCCAGGGCACTGCAGGGCATGGAGGATCTGAGAGATTCAGGACATCACCTGTGAGGTCAGAGGCTTCCAAACGCCAAGGCACTTTTATTCCATGATGTTCAGTCTCTACGTCATGTGACTGACTCTGCAGCCCCATGGACTGCAGCACCCCAGGCTTCCCTATCCTTCACTACCTCCCAGAGTTTGCTCGCTCTAACTCATGTCCTCTAGTCGGGATGCCATCCAACCATCTCATCCTCTGTCACTCCCTTCTCCTCCTGCCCTCAGTCTTTCCCAGCATCAGGGTCTTTTCCAATGAGTCAATGCTTTGCATCAGATAGCCATAGTATTGGAGCTTCAGTTTCAGCAACAGTCCTTCTAATGAATATTTAGGGTTGATTTCCTTTAGGATTGACTGGTTTGATCTTCGTGCTGACCACAGGACTCTCAAGAGTCTTCTCCAGCACTATCGTTCAAAAGCATCAGTTCTTCACTGCTCAGCCTTCTTTATGGTCCATATGGGAATCAAACCTGTGACTTTGACATTATTAGCACTACGCTCTAACTAAGCTGACTGGCCAGGATTTTGTCTCCATTACTGTGAAGAATAATAGATTGTGGAGAATAACTCCTGAAGAATATGCCTATGAAGCCCTCACAATATGCCTGGTTTCCCAAAGCCATTGGTGTGGAATAATCAGAGAGGTCATTTCTGTGCTAAGATTGTGTCTCTGCTGCTGTTAGAGGTCTGGGGTATCTGGGCATTAATGTGCTTCAGTTCAGTTCAGTTGCTCAGTCGTGTCTGACTCTTTGTGACCCCATGAATTGCAGCACGCCAGGCCTCCCCTGTCCATCACCAACTCCCAGAGTTCACTCAGACTCGTGTCCATCAAGTCAGTGATGCCATCCAGCCATCTCATCCTGTCATCCCCTTCTCCTCCTGCCCCCAATCCCTCCCAGCATCAGAGTTTTTCCAATGAGTCAACCCTTCGCATGAGGTGGCCAAAGAACTGGAGTTTCAGCTTTAGCATCATTCCTTCCAAAGAAATCCCAGGGCGGATCTCCTTCAGAATAGACTGGTTGGATCTCCTTGCAGTCCAAGGGACTCTCAAGAATCATCTCCAACACCACGGTTCAAAAGCATCAATTCTTCGGCACTCAGCATTCTTCACAATCCAACTCTCACATCCATACATGACCACAGGAAAAACCGTAGCCTTGACTAGACGGACCTTAGTTGGCAAAGTAATGTCTCTGAAAAAAGTGAAAGACGGTCACTGGTTTCTAGTCCTGGCTCAGACCCTATCAAGGAAAGGAGAACTATGTGGAACAACCAACAGGTACCAAGTGTTCTAAGTCATATGAAGCACTTCACAATACAGAGTGTCTCTTCTTCCTCCCAGCAACCTGAGAAGTGGGTCTGCATTTTAGAGATGAAGAAATGAGGATTCAGAGAGAGTAACTTTTCCTAGTTAGTGCCCAAGTCTTCCTAATCCTAAAGCCTGCCCTGTGGCTGTCTCCCCACCTTTGATCTCCCTGGACCCCAGTGTTGCGAAGGGGAGATATGAACAGCCCCGCCTACCTCCCTGAGCTCCTCTGCTGTAGAAATGAAAAGCCATCTCTAAAGTTTATTTTCTACTTGAAAAAAATTCAACCAACCGGCATCTTGCATATTATTTTAAATCTTTACTGCCACCTAGTGGGCATAATCTAATCAGAAGAATGAATCTAATCAGTTCACTTATTAAAACCTACCAATTCATCTTATATTCATCTTGTGCTGTTATCCTTTAGAAATTGCATTGAGCAGATATCATGGTCTTCCATTTTTATCTTTATAGTAAACTACCAGATGTGTGATTCCCTCTGAAAGGATCTTGGTGAGATGCTGGACATCATGTAAATCCCAGCTTAAAAACAAAAAATTCATGCTTTGTGACCATCTAATATACACTAGCTTATAGTGGGCTATACTTACAGAAATTCTAAACTTCAATATTTATAACTTGTATAGTATACTTTTAACTTTTTAAATATTTATTTGCTCAATTCTTTTTACGTTCTCATGATTTAGAAAAATGAGCTTATGTTGTACATACTGTTTTACAGCTTGTTTTTTTACCCAGTCTATTTTGGATGTCTTTCCATGTCTGCACACAAATCTACCTTATTCTTTTTAACAGTGTGTAGTATCCCATTAATGACTATACTATAATTAATTTAACCACTTTCTCATTAATGTCCACATTCAGTTTTATTGTTACAAAAATGTAGTAGGGGGGTGAATATATACTTCTCAGGGGATAGAAACACATACATTCACATGCACATCCTTTTCAAAATTTATTTGCAGAGTGAAATTTTAGCCATGAGATTGCTGGATCTAAAGGTTATATAAATACTGAGTGCCCAAAGGTCACCAGAAACACATCTGTAGTCAAAAAATAGAAGTCAAGTGTACTTAAACCTCAGCAAGGAAGAAAACCACAGTAATTGTGAGCCACTGCTGGGGGACATTTGGAGGAATTTTTATGGGACTTGAGCTTGTGCCGGGTATATAGGAAAGATTTTCTGGAAGAAGAGAGAATTCAAGCTGGGCTAGAAATGACATCATTAGTACAGGAGCAGCAGCCACAGATGTGGTCAGAAGGGGGGTGTTGAATCACTTTGTGTACTGAGGGGACTTGTCTGCACATTTCTTTATTCTCTGAATGATTTTTGTGATCAATTGGGGATATCAGGGGCAACCTGCCAGCAATGCCTTCTTTCCCTTTCTCAAGTACATTGATTTTAAATGTCTCTATTTGGAGAAGGCATTGGCACCCCACTCCAGTACTCTTGCCTGGAAAATCCTATGGATGGAGGAGCCTGGTAGGCTGCAGTCCATGGGGTCGCTAAGAGTTGGACATGACTGAGCGACTTTCACTTTTCACTTTCATGCATTGGAGAAGGAAATGGCAACCCACTCCAGTGTTCTTGCCTGGAGAATCCCATGGACAAGGGAGCCTGATGGGCTGCCGTCTATGGGGTCCCACAGAGTTGGACACAACTGAAGCGACTTAGCAGCAGCAGCAGCAGCAGCAGACATTTAAATTGCTTTCCAGAAAAGTTGCCCAATTTACATGCAATCCTCAGAGATAATGCATGCTCAGTGGATTGGTTCAAGACCACCACAGTAAGGCAAATACAGCAGTTAAATGAGCCACACAAATTGTTTGCTTTCCCAGTGCATATGAAAGTTATATTTACTCTATGCTGTAGTCTGCTGAGTGTGCGATAGCATTACGTCTAAAACAGCAATGTATGTACCCGAATTAGAAAATATTGCTGAAAAAATGCTACCATCTGAGCCTTCAGTGAGTCATAGTAATAATATCAAATATGACTGATCAAGATCACCATAACAGATATAATAATAATGAAAAAGTTTGAAAAATTGGGAAAATTACCAAAATGTGACACAGAGACATGAAGTGAGCAAAGGTTTTTGAAAAGATGATGCCAATAGACTTGATCAAGGTAGCATTGCCACAAATCTTGAATTTGTTAAAAAAAAAAAAGTATTATCTTCGAAGCACAATAAAATGGTGTATGCCTATACATTCTTCTGGGTTCTTTTAAATACTCAGCTTCCCTAATAATGATGTTTCTAATAATCAGAATAACAGCAACTATAATAATAGCAAACTTTCATAGAGACCTGAGTCCTTTATTCCATTGAGTCCTCATCAGAGAACTTGAGACAGCCACTAATAACCTCCTGGCTTTCATATGAGGATCCCAAGGCTTAGAAAAGGGGGGAACTAGGCTGGGTCACGTGGTTAGCCAACAGCGAGCTGAGGTTCAGAACCAGGGTGTCCCATTCCAGGGGCCTACATTCTTTACTGTGAAGAAATACCTTCTTTATCTTCTTCACAGGATCCTGCCACGGAGAATTTAAAGCTGAGGAATTAAGAGCCATTGAATTGATGATCACAAATTTTGGAAAGTCTGGTTTAGGGTGATAAGGAAGTAGAGTCCTGTTTACAAAAATGAGACTTATGGGCACTGCTCCAGAAGTCGCATATATATATAGTATTAAGGGAGGCAGCCAGCGTGGGAGGGGGAGGGGGAGCTGGTACTTAGCTACTCACAGGTGCCCTCAATTAATAAAGGCTGAGGAGCGCCTTCTTAAAATCACAGCCAAGACACTATAATTAAATATTCTCTGGGCCAGCTGGAGCTCAGAGGCTGTTTAAATCACCCCCAAGGAAATAAACAGATGAAGGACATCCAGGCCCTTGGATCTGCTGAGGCTCATGATGTTCCCGCTCTCAGGGAGGATGGGGGGGCGGGGGGGGGCGGGGGGATCTGCGAGTCTCCTGGGCGAGAACCCGGAATGAAATGGCGCTTAAGTAAATAGTTATTGAGTGTGTGGTGGGTGCATGCTTGGGATCAAAGGGGGTCCACCTGCTTGGATTAGCAAAACTATGGATTTAACAAACGGGGAGTAAGGGCCGGCGGCTGCTCTTTTCCAGATTGCGCTGGCTGCGGACGAGACATCAAGAACGGACAGGCCCTGCTGGCGCTGGAAAAGCAGTGGCACTTGGGTTGCTTTAAGTGCAAGTCCTGCGGGAAAGTCCTCACCGGCGAGTACATCAGCAAGTAAGCCTGGGGCGCAGGCGCGGATGGGTCCTTCAGCAGGGGCGGGGCATCGTGCGCTGCCCTGCGCTCGCAGAATACACCCCACCCCAGCGCATCAGACGTAATGAAAGACCTTCACACTCCGCAATCCATATGAACTTTTTGCTGTGAAACTTTGGAAAGGAATTTTATTCTTCTGTTGTTGCCCGCTATAAATTTAATGAAATGTCCATCGTTGCCTAATATAACAATTAACGAAGCTGACATAATGGTAGGGTAGGCTATATGTTTTTAGTAAGTTTACTTTCTCTAATCGCCCCCACCCCACGTCATTTCCCCATTTGAAACTACTGATAGTAAACCTTTATCCTCCTTCCAGGTCTCAGCCGTGTCTGCTGGCCCTCCCCTTCCCCCAACCCCCAAAAAGAAACTCAGCGTCCAGGCACAAAGCCCATTAGGATCACTCTGGAGTAGTTTCCTTAGAGTCAGAGGCTGGTGTGGAAAAGAGCTAGAGCAGGTGACGTTTTGGGGTTTTGTTTAATGTGATCTTGAATAGCTAGTTACAGTGGTTATGTTTTAAATTGAGGAAAGAATGAGCATGGGGTGGGGGAGAGCCTAGAGGCAGTAAGGGAAAAATTTCCAGCATCTATTAAAATTTTTTTTTTTATGAATTTAATGTATGAACATACAGAGTGAAACTAAATAAGTAGCCTGGGCCCCACCTTCTAGAAATCTAATTCTGCAGATCTAGGGTGAAGGAAACCCTGGTATTCAGGAGGCAGAAACTACAGGGGGTGATTCTGAGGCACAGCCAAAGAGAACTGCTCCGCCTTTAACACTGACGCCTGTGCAGAGCTGGGTAACTGGGCTGTCTGGAGACGTTTTAACTCTCCCATGCGATGGCACACCTAGAACATGATATTTTAACTGTGTCGTAAGGTAAATGAGGGGCTTCCCAGGTGGTAAAGAACCTGCCTGCCAGTGCAGGAGACATAAGAGATGCAGGTTTGATCCCTGAGTGGGGATGATGCCCTGGAGGAGGGCACGGCAGCCCACTCCCGTATTCTTGCCTGGAGAATTCCATGGACAGAGGAGCCTGGTGGGCCTCAGTCCATAGAGTCGCAGAGAGTTGGACTCGACTGAAGTGACTTAGCACGCATGCAAGGGTTAAATGAAGGCAGCTGCAGGAGGATGGTTGAGAGGCCCTGGGCCCCCAGGCTCCCTCAGGGCCAAGGAGAAGGCGTGTGTGCGCTCTTAGGAGGCTCTGGTGTGTGAATCAAGGAGGTGTGGGGAGGAGACACGGAAGAGGAGTGTGGGCCCACAGCTGAAGCCCGCCAGGCTGGTGCTGCAAGAGAGGGACGCCATGGATTTTGCTAGTGAGGTCGGAGGCAGTCGAGGAATGAGCAGCGACAGCCATCTGGCTGTTACTCCCACGTGGCCTGGAGGACCTCAGCACTCTCGCTGGAGAGTTTGCTCTTGTGGGTTTTGACCCTGCACCACCAGGGCTCCTCCAGGCATGTGAATGGTAGTTAAGCGAGAAATAACTTCTGCTCTCCTTCTGTGCAACTGGTCAGAGAGAGATGGGGTCTGGGCGTCTTTCCTGCCCTCGGAAGCTGAGCTGTCTTTGTTCTGCAGGGATGGTGCTCCATATTGTGAAAAGGACTACCAGGGCCTCTTCGGGGTAAAATGTGAAGCCTGCCACCAGTTCATCACAGGGAAAGTCCTGGAGGTAAGTGTCACACAGGCGCCCCTCAGAACCACCGTCATGGTTCTCAAGGCTCTCGGAAACACCCGAGGGTCTCTTTTTCCATCTTTTTCTCACGTGCAGAGGAAAGAAAGTAGAGAATGTCTGTGTAACACTGTCTTCTCAGGCAGTGTCTACTTCATGCTGGAAACTGGAAGGATAGAGAATATGAGGGGAAAAAAGAATGAAAAAGAGTCTATGAGGAATTATGTAGGAGGAATGGTTATATTAAGCTGTTGTTTTATTTAGAAGCTAGAAAAGAGGAAATGAAGACTGTGTTCAAGCCACGTGTGTCTGTGTGTACAAATGTGTGTATAAGTAAGTGAGCAAGTGTTAATTGCTCAGTCATGCCCAACTCTTTGTGATGCCATGGACTGTGGCCCACCAGGCTCCTCTGTCCATGAGATTTTCCAGGCAAGGATACTGGAGTAGGTTGCCATTTCCTTCTCCAGGGATCTTCCCAACCCAGGGATCGAACCTATGTGTCCTGCACTGCAAGCAGATTCTTTACCAACTGAGCTACGATATGTGCCCGCATATCTGTGTGTGCACATATGTGTGTGCTCATGTGTGTACACATGGGAGCATACAGACTCAGGGAACAGAGGCTCCGAATGGAAGTAAGAGAAGAAAGTCGTTAGAGGTGAGGGCGTAGGCTTCCTCACCCTTAGAAAACCACATCCTGTGTGACCCAGAACATCCTGTGGCCCAGGCTGAGAGAAGCCTGTCAAGTTCAGGTGTGACTGCCTCGCACCGGGAAGCTTGGCTCCTGCTTTCTCAGCAGTTGCCCCGCCAGCCTCTGCCTCTGGGTGGAACTGAGCTCCTGAGTTGGCTCCATCAGTAGACTTGGGGCCAGAGGTCAGAGAGTCACTGCCCGCCTGCCCACACGCCTGTGAGATATTAACCCACTCCTATGGAAAAAGTAAGGGCTTCCCAGGTAGCTTCCCAGGTGGCCCAGTGGTAAAGAATCCGCCTGCTAGTGCAGGAGACACAAGAGACCTGGGTTCGATCCCTGGGTCAGGAAGATCCCCTGCAGGAGGAAATGGCAACCCACTCCAGTATTCTTGCCTAGAGAATTCCATGGACAGAGGAGCCTGGAGGGCTACAGTCCACAAGGTCACAAAGAGCTGGACACCACCGAGCAGACACACACACACACAGGAAAAGTAAACATTGCCTCACACCCACCCCAAGTCTCAGGGTGAGGATGTGTGCTGAGCAGAGGTGGGTCAGGACGCCCAATGGGGTCCTGGGAACGTGACCTGGCAACTTGTTACATTGCTTCTGTAAACACCAGGTTACTATATTCACATCACCACATTCAAATTTCCCAGCAGGGTGTGGTCCAGGGACCCAGGACATGAATCTGAGTGGCCCCCAAGGTGTCCCTGGGCATCTTTTGTGGGTGTAGTCTTCCTAATCCCACAGCAAGCCCCGTGATGCCTTCCTGCCCATGATATGCAGGACTGGGGGCAGTGCTGAGTCTGTGCTGGACCTAGTCCAGCTAATTAGATTTGAGATACAGGTTGTCAGTGCAATTCCTGACCCAGAGGAACAGTGTTTTGGGAAGAGGAAACTGCAATGGCAGAGGCTGGGCAGCAAGGACAAGTGCAGCATACCCAAGAAACCAAGTCATTTGGGCAGGAGTATGGGTGAGAGAGGATGCTGGAGGAAGGGAGGGGCCCGAGTGTGAGGACCTCAGAGATCGCAGTCAGCAGTTTGGCTTTACCTTGAGGATGGTGGGAAGTATTGAAGTGATTGTAGCTGGAGCATCACGTGATAGGATCAGACTGCGGTATGAAGAATGGGAGGGAGTCCTCAAATGAGTGTGCCCCCCTGTTCACAGCAGCTCTGCTCACACCAGGAAGAAGGGAAAACAACCCACAAGTACATGGACGAATGGATAAACACAGCGTAATATTTAGAGACAGTAGCCTGTCTCCAGCCTTAGGGAGGAATTCTGGCACGTGCTACGGCATGCATGTACCTTGAAAACATTGTGCCAAGTGGTAGAAGCGGTCACAGAAGACCACATACTATATAATTCTATTTACATGAAATATCCAGAATAGATAAATCCGTCGAGAAAGTGGTTACCTGGACTTGCGGGCAGGGAGAGAGTGGGGAGTAACTGCTTATTGGTGATGAATCTGCTTCAGAAATAGAGGGAAGTGGTTACACAACCTTGTGAATATCCTAGATGTCATGGAGTTGTTCCCTTTAAAGTGGTGTACCTGATGTTATGTGAATTTCACCTCAAACGAAACACACTAATGGATGGAAATGGAGTTGGAGGGCAGGCAGGGAGGGCAGGTAGAGGAGAGCTTTGGACAGCAAACAGTGGTGCCGCTGGCTGGAGTGACACCTGAGAAGTGGACCCCCACCACCCACCCACCGTTGCGGTAAGGGGGGATTTTTCATGGCCCTTCCAATAAGGCTTTTATTGAGAGTCCAAGGATACTTCAAGGCGGGGTTTGGGGCCCAAGGTCATGCACATCCTTTAGAAGGCTATTGGAGAAGATGGATGTGACGCATCCAGAGTGTTGTTTAAGTCCAGCCATCTCATCCCAAGACACAAGTGCAGCGGTCTTTGTCTGTCCTCTGAATCTGTCCTCGTCCCTCCACAGAGCAAGGAGCCCTGCGAGAGACTCAACAGCATTTCCTTTGAGCTTCCCAAGTTTGATCTGCTACATGGGACTGAAATAAACCTGTTGAGGTGGGAGCAGTTAGGAAATTTCATTTTAAAACAGCAGGAAGATGGGGTTTTTAGACTTACTGGAGTAATCCATGCATGAAAATACCAAATCACTATGCTGTACTCCTGAAACTAATATAATATTGTATGTTGATTCTAATTCAGTAACACATAAAACACCAGAACTCTTTCCCAGATGTTTGGCTATAGCTAAAGAGGCAGGAAGACAGTGAATGCCGCCCCCAGCTTGGAGCCCCCACATTTGTAGACAGCATGGATGGAGGCAGCTCTCTCCTCAGGCCACATGTGGGACTGTGGCCCCCGCAAACAAGAGTTGGGGAGACAAAAGGACTGAGGAGGGCGGGGTGTTGATTACCTTCACATTTAGTCCAACTGCTGTGGGAAGGAATCTCTAAAAGAAAACTGGATCCAAGGACGTGCCGTGTTGAAGACACATCTGCTCGCTCTGCTTTTTCCCTGGAGGCCAAGTACTTCGAGGCTTGTAGGGGCTGTGAGGGCCCCTTACCACGCTGGCTTCAGGCCTCCATGAGGGCCGGTGGTGGGGGTGAGACCTTGTACCCTTTCCACACAGACCCACAGAGGTGGGGCTTCTGGGAGCAGTTTGCAGCGGGGTTCCAGGCAGAGTCAAGACCCACCCAGTGGGCGTGCTGTCCCCTCTCAGATGGGTGTGTGATCTAGAAAATCGTCCTGCACTGTGAGCATGCCGACACGTGACAGCTCGTGAGTCAGCCTGGCCCAGCTCCCAGCAGAAAACCCTCCACCTTTATTCTCTGATCCACTGTAGGTGCGGCAGGATGGGTCTGATCTGTTGTAAATACTATAATCCTTGTTTTGGTTTGGGTATTCCCCATTTTTAAAATTACAGTGAAATCCACATAATATACCTGGAGTAGGAAATGGCAGCCCACTCCAGTATTCTTGCCTGCAGGATCCCATGGAGAGGAGCCTGGTGGACTGCAGTCCATGGAGTCACAGAGAGTTGGACACACCTGAGCACACACCACGTAACATAAAATGTAACGTCTTAACCATGCTTCAGAGTACAGGTCTGTGTATTACATAGACTTAGGATGTTGTGAAACCGTCGCCAGCATCCAGCTCCGTAGCCCTTTATGTCTTATAAAACTGAAGTCTGCGCTTATTAAACTGTAACTCCCCATCCCCCTCTCCCCACAGCACTTGGCAGTGACCGTTCCACTTTGTCTCTATGAATTTGACTACTCTGAGTATCTCATGTAAATGGAATCATACGGTATTTGTGGGGTCTTCTTTGTTCATTTGTTTTTGCGCTTGCCCTTTCTCACCTGGGCTTCCCTGGTGGCTCAGCGGGTAAAGAATCCACCTGCAAATGTGGGAGACCTGGGTTCGATCCCTGGGTTGGGAAGATCTCCTGGAGAAGGGAACAGCTACCCACTCCAGTATTCTGGCCTAGAGAATTCCGTGGACTGTATAGTCCATAGGGGTCGCAAAGAGTCAGACACGACTGAGAGACTTTCGCTTTTCACTCTCACTTTTTCACTTTGTATAATGTCCATAAGTTGCGTGCATGTGGTGGTATGTGACAGTTTTTCTTCCTTTTTCGGGCTGAATAATACTCCATTGTATGGACATACCACATTTTGTCTTTCCAGTCTAATGTTTGGTTTGTTGTTGCTGTTGTTTCTGATTGATTTTACCCGTAGAGATTGTGAATGTATTGTGAGTTCCCCATGTCTTCTGTGACAGTGGTAGCTTAGAACCGCAGAAACTTTCTCTCACAGTTCTGGGGCCAGAAGCCCACAACTGAGGTGTTGGCAGGGCTCCCTTCCAAGGCTCTAGGGAGGATCTCTCTTTGCCTCTTCCAGACTCTGGTGGCTGTGGCTACATAACCCTGGCCTCTGCCCTGGTCTACACAGAGCCTTCCCCCCTTGTGCCTGCTCTTCCCTCTGTGTCAAATCTCCTCTGCCTTCCTCTTAGAAGGTCCCTTGTGACTGGCTTTAAGGTTCATCAGCATCCCAGGTGGCACTGGTGATAGAACCCATCTGCCAATGCAGGAGACGTAAGAGATGCGGGTTTGATCCCTGGGTTGGGAGGATCCCCTGGAGGAGGGCATGGCAACCCACTCCAGTATTCTTGGTCTGGAGAGTTCTGTGGGCAGAGGAGCCTGGCGGGCTATAGTCCATAGGGTCACAAAGAGTCAGACACGACTGAAGAGACTTCACGCACGTAGGATCTTCCAAGATGTTTCCTTCATCCCAGGATCCTTAGCTTAATTATATCTGCAAAGCCCCTTTTTCAGACATGCCAAGGTTCCAGAGATTTTATGTGGATATATCTTTGGTGGGAAGGAGGGGGCCACCATTTCAGTCAACATGGCAACTGACGCCAAGTCTCATCCCACTGAGGGCTGAAGCTCTGATATGGTTTTAACGGAACCCTCACTGAGCATCAGAGATGTCCTAAGACCGCTTTTCTGGATGCGTTTAATCTGAGATGCCACCAGACCCCTGAAGGAGCTTTAAGAAGGAGAAAAGTCCCGGAACAGTGATCAAGGAGCTCCAGGCTCAGCTATGTCAGTGACTCCTGAGGAATCTGGGACAGGTCATTTAGCCTCTTTGAGACTTTCTTCATATGTAGGTAAAAGGACTTCCGGACACAGAAGTGTGGAAGGTGAAAGAAGAGGACCTGTGCCATGGCTGCCCCCTTCCCGCTCCTGTTCTAAAATTCTGTCTCCCTCTGTTACTGTTTTTTTCTTTTTGGAATGTAATTGTTTTACAATGTCACGTCGGTTTCTGCTGTAGCACAGCGTGAATCAGCTGTGTGTCTACGTGCATCTGCTCCCTCCTGAGCCTCCCTCCCACCTCCTGCTGGCACCCCCTCTAGGTCGTCAGAGCACCCAGGGCTATAGCTCCCTGTGCCGCACAGCAGCTTCCCACTAGCTGTCTGTCCTGCACGTGGTCGTGTGTATGTGGCGGTGCTACTCTCTCAGTGCATCACACCATCTCCGTCCCCCACCGTGCCCGCAAGTCCGTTATCTATGTCTGTGTCTCTGTTCCTGCCCTGCAGATAGGTTCATCAGTACCGTTTTCCTAGATTCCATATGTGTGCATCGATATATTTGTTCTTCTCTTTCTGACTTATTTCACGCTGTATGACAGACTCTAGGTCTATCCATGTCTCTACAAATCACCCTATTTGATTCCTTTGTGATGGCTGAGTAATATTCCATTGTATACATGTAAGACAACTCCTTTGCCCATTTCTCTGTTGATGGATATTTAGGTTACTTCCCTGTCCTGGCTATTGTAAACAGTGCTGCTATGAACACTGAGGTACATGTGTCTTTTTGAATTCTGGTTTTCTCATGTGCCCAGTAGTGGGATTGCTGGGATAAACCCTTCCCAGGATGTGGGCTTGAGGGGATGGGGAGGAGAGCCTTCATGTGTTTTAATGAAAACCGCTTCAGTGACAGGAAATCAGGGATCTGCTTTTGGTTCTGGAATTCACAGCTGTGTGACCTTGGGCAAATCAATTTCTTCGAACCTTGATTTTTTTCTTTAATATACAAATGTTAAAATATATATGTAAATCCAAGACTTGGGGCACTTGACCTCTAAATTTCCTTTGGTTCTAAGGATCTGAATTCTATAATGCTCCTTGTCTTAGATATAGTCTTGGATCTAAGGGGTCAGAGCCAACAGTTCTTTTTTTCTGGAGAGATTTTCTAGAACACTCAGCATATAGCATACACTCAGCATATAGCATACACTCAAACTGTCGTTTTCTCATTAGCTTGCTTTCAGTTCTGTTTTTGAGGGTCATCTTACTATAAGTGGCACATCTTTTAGAGCTTATGCTAATTAACCTATAAATTCAGGTGCATTCTGAAGATGCTTACAACCTGCCTCCTAATTAAGAAGTCCAAAAGCAGATTTGTGTGAGGTAAAGCCAACAGCCTGCTATCTCCATCTCCATTTCTAAACTCTTCTCAGAAGCAACCTTCCTCCCCCTGGTCCTTACTTCCCTTCCCTGCACCCACCCTGCTCACTTTTGCTTTAGCAGCCCAGAGGTAACAGGACTCGGTGTGAGCCTTCAGACTTAGGTCACAGATGTCCAGTAGACATCAGGGGCATCCCTTTGGTGTGAATTTCCTTCCATCTTTCTGGTGGATGGTCCTAGGAGATCTCTGACTCTGACAAACTTCATTTCCTGGGTTCAGGTTGTTACCTGCCAACTTCTCCAAGAAAGAAAGCAGCAACAAAATCATTGCAAAATGAATGCAATTCAGAAAAACAAGCGAATGTCAAACTGGACACAGAAGTCTGGAGGGTAAAGGAAAAGAGCCTGTCCACCCCCCCCTGTCCAGGGCTGTTCCATCTGCAGACCGAGGGTGGTCTTGAGTTCTCTTTGTCTGTCTGTCCTTTTGCACAACTCCCTCCCCCAGGGAGCTCAGTGTTTACCAAGCTCTCTCACATTCCTTCAAGACCAGTGCTCTCTGGATTGGCTGGCTCTGCAGACAGGGCCACCCTGAGCAGGCACTGGGCCATCTGCACCGGAGCCTCCTGTGAGCTCAGACCCCAGAGACAAAAGGAAAGTGGTGTGTCTGCATTCTTCCCAGGAGAGAAGGGCAGGGCTCCGAGTCTCTCCCTGGCCTTCTTCCTCAGGCACCACACCAGGAAATCAATCCTCCTGTCTTTCCAGAAGGGCTGGTGGCCCACATTGTGCTGGGGTGGGGTGTCTACTGTGCCACTTGTGCTCTCCTGGGAAGAATGCGTGACAGGGTCTGTTACAATTCGAATGTCTCACAATGTAAGAGACCCTGACACGTGGCCCGTGGCCAATCCTTAGTGCCTTTCCATCCCTACCCACGGGCAGCACTGTCTTCATCTGTTAACTTGGAAGTGATGGACGAAAGGACAGGACCTAGGCTGGCTTTAGGCCCTTCTTGCTGGATCCCCTGCAGTGTAGCAAATGTACGCACCACGTGATTCAGCAAACCCTTTCCCTTGATTCTCTGAAGGATTAAAAATGGTGGCTTTGTTTTATCTTGTTTTGTTTTTACTTTGTTTACTTTTCAACTGAAACTCCTTTTTCATAAAGCCCAAGGACAAATGTTTATGATGTTCCTGTAAAACTAATTCACATTACAAACTGGAGGTCCCATCCGCTTCCTTCCTTTGCTGTATTTTAAGCATGCTCTGAAATGAGTAGGTCTTGGTCTGGGCTCACTTGTTATCTAATGAGAGGAAACATAAGCTCTTCCAGGGCACTTGCATGGCAGACAGTCTTTTTGTCACCACTGAACATATAATTTGCAAAGACAGACTGAACGGTGAAGTTCCTCCTTTCTTATTCTGTGTGTGCCCTTAATTGCAAGCAAGGCTAATAAACCATGTTCAGGCAGAAAACTAATTGCATTCTTCTCATTCCTACTGTGGCCCCAGGAATTTGTACCTCCTTCTCCTTAACTGTGAACCCAAATATTTTTCTAGATCACGGAAGGGGAAAAGAATCAAGTAATGTTAGAAGTTTTGAGTCAGATGGTCTCTGCCCTGGTGAAGAGTGAACCACCACAATAGCAGGCTTTTGCATAATAAAAATATTTAACATCTACAAGTGATCTCATAAATATTTGATCCTCACAACAGGCCTGTTAAGTGATGAAAGCAGTTACTACTGACTCCATCTACAGATGAGGCTGCTGCGCTAGAGACCTGGAGGCTGACTGGTAACTGAACCACTATTAGAAGTCTCAGTTCTCAGAAGATAGAAACACATATGTACATACATGCACACCCACATATGCACACGTACACACACACTGATTCATGATCCATGTGGCAGTAATCATTGCAGAGAACAAGTAACTAAATTGCCTCCTGCAATAACTTACAGAAGGACCAATATTTACCATTCCTGGTGAGATGAGGAAAGTCTATCTGATGAGTAGCCTTGTTATATCTATTTTCAGGGCAGTAAACATTTGCTGCTTCTTTGGTTTCCTTTATTCTTGTGTAAAATGTTGCCGAAGGTCAGGGACCCTGTGCAGAGTGGGTGGTGTTTCTACATAGTCATGCTTCATTCAGTCTTGCCCTCTTTATTCACCTGGAGGCTCCATGAGGGCACCTGACTTGGGCCATGGAGACAGTTGTAGGTGGATGGTGCTGTCTCAGGTGAGGGAACACACTTTGTTTACAGAGCTCTGGTTGAGGATGCCCCAGAGCTCCATGGAGAGTCAAGAAGAGCTTTAAGGTCCATTCCAATACAGGCACACATTGATCACTTTTCCTAATTTAAAATAGAACTTAACAATAAACTTCAGAAATAAATATGAGTTAAGCAAGATATGCTATATTCATACAGTGGAATATTATTTAGCAATAAAAAGAACAAGGTCCTGATTACCTGCTACAGAATGGACGAACCTTGAAAATATCCTAAGTGAAAGAAGCTAGTCACAAAAGATCACCAATTAGATGATTCCTACCTAGAATGAGCAGATCTGTAGAGACAGAAAGTCTACTGGTTGTTGCCTGGGTCTGGCAGGAGAAGGAAATGACTGTCAATGGGTATGGAGTTTTGTTTGGAGGTGATGAAATGTTCTTAAATTAGATAGCAGTGATGGTTGCACAAGTCTGTGAATCAATCAATACTAAAAACTACTGAATTGTACACTTTTTTCTAAAAGGTGAATTTTATGGATATCTCAGGGTAGGTAGGTAAGTAGACAGATATACATACACATATGTCTGTCCATCTATGCAGAGATGTACAAGGTGATAAAGAGTTGGAATCCAGTACTTTCTCAGTTTCCATATCTGTAAGATGAGGCTGCTAATTGCTGTCTCATAGAGCTGCAGCATTTGAAAATAAAGGCATGAAAGTCTTTAGCATCATTAGTAGCCAGGTTAATCTCTTCTCCTTTCTGTCTCTCCTTTCTTCCAATCTTTGACAGTTTCACTTATTAGAAAGTGGGTAAAGCACAAGAATGGGCTTCCTGGTGGCTGAGACAGTAAAGAATCTGCCTGCAATGCAGGAGACCCAGGGTCAATTCCAGGGTCAGAAAGATCCCTTGGAGCAGGGAACAACTACCCGAATGGCTACCCACTCCAGTATTCTTGCCTAGAGAATTGCATGGACAGAGGAGACAGAGGAGTCTGGCTGGCTACAGTCCATAGGGTCATAAAGAGTCAGATACCACTGAAGCGACTTAGCACATGCACATGCCAGGGACAAGAATAGAGATTCAAGTCAATAAATGTCTTCGTGCCAGAGTGTCTGTGAGCTTCTTTCCTTTGTGGGCTTTAAACTTTCACTCCCTCGCGTGCTCATAGGTTGTCATTGCACAGAACTGTGCCCTTGATCACAGTGTATGACCTGATTAACATATAATCTCCCCAGCGTGAGAAAGGAAACTCAAGTTCGAAGTATGGTTTATGATGCAGTGGTCACAATATCTTATTTGCAGATAATAACCTGGTGCTAATATTTGATTCCCTGCATCATTAATAGATTAGGAATCAGCCCAGGAGAGCAAAGAAGCACACTGACATGACAAATGGTTGGAGGAAAATTTCTCTGGTTCACCCAAAGTTATCCACTTTGTCCTGTATTAATGATAAGAGGAAATATGTTGCCAGGGCAACAGAAGACTGTTCACAGGCAATAAAGTTTTGATATTTATTTTTAAAAGTCACCCCATTTCTGCCAGCACGAATGGAAGGGCTTTCTTCTCCGGAAATGACATTTTGAAAAGAGTTTGTGTTTTGAGTTAAAAGATGTTTTGTTTTTCAGTGTTATTCCACTTCAGAGAGTTTAGCTTCTTGCTGGTAAAGTTGTGGGGGTGGGGTGACAGTCTGGGAACGTGACTCTTCCTGAGAAATCAGCAAGAAGTACTGAGCATGTGCTGGTGGCCCTGCCTTAGGGGCCACAGAAGATGTGAGATTCAGGACTCATTCTCAGATAGATAAGGCATACATTTCTAAAAGTAATAGGGTGTCTGAGCCCAAAATTAGGAATCAGGGTCCAGGGCACCCCTAGGTCCGATGACTACCCAAAGCTTTTGCAGCATCTTTAGTCTGAGGGCAATTCTTAGTGATGGTATTGAGCTTTAGAAATAGCTAGGACCCTAGTGGGAACCTGCTGTACAGCACAGGGAACTCAGCTGGGTGCTCTGTGATGACCTAGACAGGTGGGCTTGGGGGAGGCGGGAGAAGGAGGTCTACGAAGGAGGGGATAGATGTGTACATATAGCTGATTCACTTCATTGTATAGCAGAAACTAATAACATTGTAAAGCAATTATACTCCAATTTAAAAAAATGCTAGAACCTAACAGCAGAGAGGCAGCCTGTCTAGACAGGTGGCCAGCAAGTTCAGTGATAGGATGGGTCTCTGGGCTGGCCACTGTTCTGAGCACAGATGTGACGACCCCTCAGAGTTGTCCATTCTCCTCGCCAGGACCCAGCACATCCTGAGCTGCAGAAGGCTTATGTGTCTGTGTTCTCATGGACTCAGAGCACCTGTCCTTCCTCTTCCTGTTGTTCCCCACCTGTTCCCATCCCTGGCTCTGTTCATATCTCCTTCACCACGATAAAACCTAAAAAGGAAGACTATACCCTTCTTCTGGAGAAAGCAATGGCACCCCCACTCCAGTACTCTTGCCTGGAAAATCCCACGGATGGAGGAGCCTAGTAGGCTATAGTCCATGGGGTCGCTAAGAGTCGGACACGACTGAGCGACTTCACTTTCACTTTTCACTTTCATGCATTGGAGAAGGAAATGGCAACCCACTCTAGTGTTCTTGCCTGGAGAATCCCAGGGACGGGGGAGCCTGGCGGACTGCCGTCTATGGGGTCGCAGAGAGTCAGACACGACTGAAGCGACTTAGCAGCAGCAGCAGCAGCATACCCCTTCTTCTAAGGGATCGATTCCAGGGTGCTTCACCTGCCTTGAACAGGGACCTTCATTGAATTCCAAGGTAATTGTCATGACCTTTTCTTGGTGAAGCAGAAAGAGAGTTCAATCTTTGACAACATATCTCAGTACACAAGATAACAAGGGGCCCACAGTTGTGTGAGGGCCTAGTAAGAGGCACACATCATAAATGACCTGGAGTTTATAAGAGATTCTTGTCAATTGTTAGAAGTCAGCTTTGGATCTTGAGGAATGAGTAGGTACAGGCAGGTGAGAGGGGGCGGTTTATCTCCTTTTGCTCTTGTGACTGACGTCTTGGGTCACTTTTTCCTGCCTTGTTTGTTTCTTTTATTTTCATGTTACCATTTGGTTTAACTGCATCCTTATTGTGTGCCGTTTTCCACTTCAAATCATTTTTGTAATCAGTCAGGGTGTAAGCCTGAAAAATTAAAATACTATATCTTTCCCATCGGTGACTAGCGTTAATTTAATTATGAAGTACATTGACTTTTGTGGGTTCATCTGAATCCATTTCTCCATCTGAAAGGTCATCCCTATTAGAAAATGCTATAACCCTCTTGGATCTGCCCATCTGGCTGATGGTAGATGGGCTTTCTATGCCCAGATCAAGCCCCTCTCCTGAAATCCAGGTTTTGTCTCTAGGGGGTGTGGGGTATGGGTGGGGAGGATTGTGACAGCCCTTCAGGTCTCAAGAAATGACCTCTAGCTTCTGGAGTCATGAAAACGCAGACAAAAGGTGGTATATTGAGTTAGCTTGGCTCTATTTGTCTACTTAGTCTCTTGTAGCAAATGTACAACTGGAGGTGGGGAATTGGAGTTTCCCTGGTGGTCCAGTGCCTAAGACTCTGCTCTCCAGGTGCAGGGGGTCTGGGTTCAATCTCTGGTCAGGGAACTAGATCCCACATGCTGCAACTAAGTATCCTGGGTACTTGCACCTAAGACCCTGAGCAGCTATAGTGGGAGAGAAAGAGGAAGGGAAAGAGAGGGAGAGAGAGAGAGAAAAAGAAGTGTGGCGCCATCTTCAGGTCACTAGGACAACTTCCATTCTCTCTAGGTGAGGATATGGGACAGTCCACGTGGTCCAGGAGATGGAGAGTGCTCCAGGGGAGATGGGCGCCTTGAGTCTCCTTGGCCCAGGCAGTGATGCTGCCCTTCTGCCTGTCCTACTAGGAACAGCCTTCCTCCTCTCTTGTTTTCCACCTGAATATGCTTTCTTCCTGGATCTCACAGCTTCCTGTCTTGTGAGGGATGCTGTGCCAGTTCCAGCAGATGGACCTGCTTGAGTTTGCCAGGAGTGATGGTGAGGGCTGGTGCCTCTCCAGCCTGGCGGAAGTGAACTGGTTCACTAATCCCTTTCCCAAAAGGACACTTTGGACTGGCCCTGCAAATGAAAACTGCTTATAAACCCCCTAAAAATTTTCATGGCCCTGCAGGTAAACGCAAAGCTGCAGGCATCTTGGAAACACAGGATGAGGAATTCTGGAGCTTGAAGTGGCTTTAGGTAAGGTGAGAGAAGGAAGTGTGGTTAGCAGAACTACCACTGCCACACACACCAGGATTTGATTACAGTACCTGCATTTAGGGCCGAGCATGGGTAGCCAGTTGCTTTAACTCTCTGAGCCTCAGCATGTTCATATTGTAAAATATGGATAATCTTTACCTCTTAAAGGCTTAAATCAGATTATAAATGAGTCACCACTGTCTAACATACAATTTTTTTCTTGTTTTCTTCCTTTATAAAGAAACACCTTTTGTAAAAGCCTAGTACATTAAATTGGGCTTCCCTGTGGCTCAGATGGTAGAGAATCTGCCTGCAGTGCAGGCGACCCGGGTTCGAACTCTGGGTCAGGAAAGTCCCCTGGAGAAGGAAATGGCAACCCACTCCAGTATTCTTGCCTGGAGAATCCCATGGTCAGAGGAGCCTGGTGGGATACAGTCCATGGGGTCACAAAGAGCTGGACACGATTGGGCGACTCACACACACAGTACATTAAATTAGCTCATAACTTCCTGTCTGAATGGGTTCAGGCTCACCCCTATCATTTACTCTCTGATGGAGTTAAGTCTGTGATTATTTAAGATGCACAGGTGGATACTCATGCTGATGCTTTCTTTTGAAATTTTCTTAGATCACTTAACTATTGACATCTACATGCCCATAAATTCAACCGGCCATTGTTTTAGCAAGTATTTGGTATTCCTTTTTAATACTGGAATGGGTTTCCATTTCCTACTCCATTTAAAGCATCTAGCAGCTACGAAATAAAGATTTGTTGATGAATGCTTGTTTTTCCCGTTATTAATTTTTGTCGTGGCCTTCACGTACTCTTTGGGCATAAATTCCTCACCATCTCACCAATTGCCAGTTTCGTTTCCCTCCAGTGGGAAATAAATGCCCACAGTCTTTCTCCTGTCAGTACTGGTTATTATATCCACCTGAGTGTGGTCTGTAGGCTCCTGGAGGTTTTGTCTTTTCTGTGTAACTGCCCAGCACATCTGCCTAGATGGGGCCCTACACAGTATCTGGGATGACGAGGAAGAGGCATCTTAGCCTCTGCAATTTTAAGTGCTCCAATATCAGCTCCTTTATATAAACTGAGTCCCTTTGGAACATATGTTAACCAACTGCCGCTATGATTAGCAACACGTTTGTTTACATCCCTTAGAGTTCGCCCTGGTGAAGTGATTCATCCATCTTTAGTAAATTCACGGAGTTGTGCAACCATCATCACAGTCCAGTCTTAGAACATTTGCATCCACTAGACCCCTCTGTTCACCTTTCAGTTCTTTACTCTTCAGTTTCTTTCCCATAATCACATCCATGTGAATGTAGATTAGTCAGGAAAGGCACCTCTTTGTTGCTCATTAAGGGCTACCCAATCAGGCAGGCTTCTTGAAACTTTTGAGTCCATCTGCTGGTGATTTGAGACCCTTTTCAACTGGAAATTTGCTTGATAAATTTGCAGACGAACCATCCTCTTCCTCTCCATCCCGGAAGATGTAGAGATGGCTAAAGAAATAAAGTCTGAAAGAGGAGCTGATACTCCAAATGTGGGAGAGTAGACGAGGAGTAAGTCTGGGGGCCAGTGACCCCAGTTCTTAGGTTTCAGTATTTCTAGCCCTGTGCCTGGGGGGCTGGCTGGGTTTCCCTTTTTCCTTTGTAAGGAAGGACTCCTTCCCCCTTCTGACAAACAGTGACTGCCCACTAATATCCCAAACAAGAGGCAATGTTCTGAAATCACCTGGAAATCTTGTTTAAAGTATGGATGACCAGACTTCACCCAGTGATTCCAGGGGTCCAAGCTAGGGCTGGAAATCTGCATGTTAACATGCTCTGGTGATTCTGGTAGGGCCAGGGGCCACAGATCAAACTTAGAGAAACTGGCCTGACAAGGGTGTGGAGAAAGCACATTCCTGAACTTCTTGGAAGAAAAATGCACCAGAAATTTAGCTAATCCCCTGTAGTTATTATAATGTGTAACCCAGTAGCTTCCTCTTCATTTTAGAAGCACTGTTTTATTGCTGAAATCTTTACATTTCTTCAACAATGTTTGGGATTGTTTCCAAACAAATTTAGATTCCATGCAAAAGTCTTTTTATTAGCTGATCTTTACGAGCAAATAATCTCTATGAAAAATTCCCCTAAATCACTTAAGTCTTGTTAAAAATGAGAAGAGTCGTAACAGGGTCTTGCCTGACTCCTAAGGAAAGGCTTCAGCAAAGGGGCTGGGCAAGCCTGGGAGAAGGCTTCGGGCTCCATCTGTTCCTTTACAAATATGCAGAGCTGGGTTCACCTGGGATTTCTGTAGGTTTAGTGGACAGTGAGGTAAGGTGTGTAAAGTACCTGGAATGTAGGTACTAATAATTTTTGCTGCAATGGGGAACACAAGATGAAATGTACCAACAACATGAATCATGGAAACTTGATAAGCGAAGTTTGGGGGTGGGGATCACATTTCTCTGAAAAAATATGAACAGTCTGAAATACAAAAATTCTGAACAAGTGGAAACCAAAATCAAGTTTCACTGTGTTTTATTACACTTGTGTAAAGGGTGCCATGCAGTGTGTCTCTGATGCAGTGACTTAGGAGAGGAGGCTCTCTGATGGTTGTGTATCTTTCCATCCTGTCAAATCTAAGAAAGAAATTTAAAAAGCACAATACTCTAGTTTCAGTGCAAGCCTCTGCCTCGGGAACAATCACTGTCAGATCAGTGCTGCAGACAAGTGTGGGTGAATGTGTAGAAATGGTACTTCCTCCACCTGCAGTTTAAAAAAAAAAAAAAGAAAAACCTACCCCCCTCCTATTTCAGACACATGGACTGGTCCGTTAGTGGTGGCTGTGTGTGTTTAACTAGTTACGTGCAGCGGGAGAGGGAGGGTGGGAACGCCTGCCCTAGTCTGTTCTTTTTTCCGGTGTGCGTCTCCGGAGACACACAGGTTTCGTGAGTCTCGCTTCAGAGGGGAGCTCGCTCCTGTCCCCCAGGCGGGCAGGAGCCCCGGTCTCGCGGGCTGAGGTCTGGCGTTTACAAGCCTCTTGGCAGTGTTGTGGGTTTGAAGCCCAAAGGAGTTCCCTGCTCAGAACAGCCAGGAACCAAAGTAGAAGAAAAGGAGCCCGGGCTTAAGGTAAAGTGACATTGCTGGAGGTGTCTTTGGCTTTGCAGGGCAGACCTGAAATGCCCGGCTTCCTGGGGGACATCGGAGACCCCCAGGGTCCTCCAGATGGGATGGGCAGGATGCTGGCCCTAGAGACCACTTGCACTGGTCCGAAGGACATTTTGCTTAAACCTTTTGCTTATGATGCAAAATAAACTACGGCGCTTTAAAAAAAAAAATCAATCTAGTAATAAAGAGCAGGAAAAGGCGGGTTATTTGAATGAGGGGAATAGTTTATTGACCCTTTAAACAATGTTTGTGTTTTTTCAGGCTACTACCCCAAGGTACGAAAGCAGAGTGTGGTTTCCAGAGTGTTTTGTTTGATTGTCTGTAGTTGTAGAGCTCCATGAAATTTATATTTGAGATGAAAGAATTTAATCAATTCGGTGGTCAAAGGAGTGAGAGGACTTGAGTCAATTTATCTGTTACTATAGATGTGTATTGTTTTTTTTTTCTTTAAGAAATTTCCCATGAATGAATATGAGGAAGTAAAACATTTGGGTATTATTCACATTTTGTTACAGGTTGAAAGAGCCTGGTTGTGGTCTCTCTTTACCATCTTTGGGCAGGAAATGTTAGAAATCTAGAGATTCTTGCCTTATTCTAATGCAAACACTTTTTCTGAAAACCTAGTTATTAATCAAACCGTGCTCCAAAGTTTACTTTTGAGAAAAAAAAAAGATGTTTTAAAGTGGTCAAGAAGAAAGGAGACAAGAAAAATCTTCACTATGAAAGAAATAGATTTATGATTTGGGAAAGGTTAAAAAAAAAAGTGAGTCTAGCCAAAAAGTCAGCAGGAGTGGGGTTGCCATGGCATCCTCGTCTATCCCTTAACTGGGATTGGAGATTTAAGCGAAAATTGAGCCTGTTTTCTCTGAGAGTCTCAAGAGGTATGTTAAGAGGATGTGAAGTTATTTAGATTATCCAAACAGGTTCTGACAAGTAAGTGAAAATAACTAATTAAAATACTGTTGCCGTTCTACAATGGATCAAAAGGCTTGTTGAGTCATGATGGACTTACAGAAGAGGTGAATTTGCCACGGCTCATTGGTATAAATTACTTCTGAGAAGGCTGTTTAAGACTAAGTGTGAGGCCTGGCCCCAGCCTCTCTGAAACAAGATGTGAATGCCCATTTCAACCTAGTGTTTTCAGGTGGGTTCCGACAGTGTTTTCCTGTGCCGCTGAGTTTAACTCTTTTATCAGTGGCTTATCCAACTGGTTCAGGGAATATCATATCATGACAGCAGAGATCTGCAAGATTTCCCCTCCAAATAAATACTAGTTAATTTAAAAGGATTGTTGTTGTTCAGTTGCTAAGTCGTGTCCGACTCTTTGTGACCCCATGGGCTGTAGCCCACCAGGCTCCCCTGTCCATGGGATTCTCCAGGCAAGAATACTGGAGTGAGTTGCCATTTCCTCTTCCAGGGGATGTTCCTGACCCAGGAATCGAGCCCATGTATCCTGCATTGGCAGGCAGATTCTTAGCACTGAGCCACCAGAGAAGCCTAATTTATGGAAAAGTCCAAAATACTCAGGACTCACACACCAGCTGTCTAGAGGGATGATCATGATGTTGCCCCTATGTACCAAGTTTCTCAAGTCAGCACGTTGACTGTTGTGGGGATAGGATGTTGGATAGGATGTCATGTTGGATAGGATGATTCTTTGTTGTGGGGAAGAGTCCAGTATTTAGCAGCGTCCTTGGTACCCATGATGGTAGCAATTCCCTCCCCAGCTCAACAACTGAAAATGTCTGCAGACATTGCCAAATGTTCTGTGCAGAGCAAAATCACCCCCTAGTTGAGAACCATTAAGTAACCGCTTTTGAGACCCACTGGGAGGACCATGACAGGGAGGCGTGACCCCAGGGAGGGTGTTTATCAAAAGAACAGGAACAGAACAAATATATTGTCCTGCATGTTGGTCTTTGTTTTCTTTTTGTTTGAGGTCACATCCTGGGCTGGGTCAGGGAGCTGAGGTAAGCACTTTTCTGGGTACACATCCTTCTGCTCCCAGCCTCTCCCCTCATGGGCCTTTGTGGGCTTTATTTTTTTAATTTTTTACTTTTACTTGAAGGATAATTGCTTTACAATATTGTGTTGGTTTCTGCTATACATCAACATGAATCAGCCATAGGGGTTACAGTCCATGGGACTGCAAAGAGTCAGACATGACTGAGCAGGTAACACACACATAAACTCCAATACTTTGGCCACCTCATGCAAAGAGCTGACTTAACTGGGAAAGACCCTGATGCTGGGAAAGACTGAAGGCAGGAGGAGAAGGAAGTGACAGAGGATGAGATGGTTGGGTGGCATCACTGATTCAAAGGACAGGAGTTTGAGCAAGCTCCGGGAGGTGGTGAAGGACAGGGAAGCCTGGCGTGCTGCAGTTCATGGGGTCGCAGAGTAGGACACAACTTAGAGAGTGACAGCAGCAAAAACATGTATGTCTGATACTTTACAATATTGGATTGGTTTTGCCATACATCACGAATCTGCCACAGGTATTAAAATAAATTAATTTATTAATTTAAATAAATAAATTTATATATAATTTATATTATATAATATATATAATATATAATTTATATAAATTTATATTTAAATATGCATGTATATATTATATATAATTTATATAAATTTATATTTAAATATGCATGTATATATTATATATAATTTATATAAATTTATATTTAAATATGCATATCCCCTAAAAATAACTGTATTGCAAATTAAAAAAAAAAAAGTGTGTCTGATACAATTCCTGATCAAACTTCTCTAAAAGTGCATCCCAAGAATGCACTATTTAAAAAAAAGAAGAACCTCATAGCACATTTTATAAGGCAAATAATTACCCAGAACTTACCAGGTCTGTAAATACAGGTTTTTTTGATACGTGAGCTTTGTGTAAATCTGGTCACACCTATTTGGCATTTCTTCTGGAGCCTGTAATGCTTCCTTTTCTTTTGTTCCTCCCACCCTGACCCAGCGAGTCTCAAACTTCTTGGCTGTCTGAGACTTTGGTCTCATTTTGTCTGTGAAATAAAATAGTCACAGCCTTTTTCCAATTCACCGATAACAAAAAGTCAATGGCTGGAACATTTGAACATTTTCCATTTAAAAGTTTTCTTCACCTTTTGCATATGCTGTTGTTTGTTTGCTCTCAGAAGTTAACAGATTACAATAGTGAATGAAATTGTAACATATACTGGGACGAAACAAAATAGCCAATCTGGCTTAGTTCTACTTCACTTTTTTGGTGGACTTCTGCTCCAATTATTGCTTTAAATTTTATAAGTATACCTTTATAATCTTATTAAACAGCTTTGATACACAAGTCACATAATGTCACATTTTGTTGGCATTACTCTAAGAACATCATGAGATGCTCTAAACACAATAGTACATTACAGGGTAGCTGCCACAGGCCGCTCTGGGAGAGAACCTCCCCCGCAGTCCCCCGATTTGGGGTAAGGGTGGAGCCTGACATTGGTTGAGCTTATCAGGAAACACCTCTGCTTGTTGGAGTCATTCTTGGTGACGGGTTGGAATGGCCCACGGTGTTTTCTGCTTTCATTATAAAACAAAAGCTCCATTTGTCTCTACCTGGAGGTACCTATGTAACCAACACCTTGTACTCTCTTGAAAGCATTTCCTTATTTGAAAAATCCACCCCCTCATTCACTAGACCTAAGGTCTGTGAATACAGAGAACACTAGTATTTAGGCCCGTTTTACCACCAGGATGTATTGGCAGAACACTGCCTACCAATGTTGTCTGCTCAGTAGATGATGAATAAACAAGTGGATGTCAGTGATTCTCCTGAAAAGACCACCTGCGAGCTTGGTCTGCAAACAACTCACGTATCTACAACCTGGGTCCTGTCTGTATAGTCTATTCTGTGTATTTTTTTCAAAAGGAGAAATCCAGTCCCCATCCAAGCAGCCTTTACTGTTTGAAGAACTACCAGGAAGTCTTTTAAGGATTTAGAAAAAGTGGTTCTGGGGGTTGTAAAGTTAAAGGGGAGAACTTTATAGATTTTTCTTCAGAAAAATTAGACTTTTGCTCTTACGTTCGAAGCCCTACGTGCTAAAGCTGTCTCGTGGTTTCGGTAAGAGAAAGAGATTACTATCCCTAGCACTTGATCCAAAGGCAATGCATTGCCAGTCTCTTTGTTTTCAAGAAAATTATCCAGTCAAATGAGCATGTAGATCACAAATGAAAAAAAAGAGAGCCTCATATGCTCTATGTGTTGGAGCATGAAGTCTTAGAGAGTTAGAAATATCTACTGGAAAGTCAGAATGATGCTGCTTAAAAGAGCCAATGTTTCTTGAATTAGCTGTCAGGCTGTGGGGTGTCCAGGTGAGGCAAATAACTTGAAATGTGCCTGGAATATGCAGAATGTAAGGATACAATGGTGGTAGGTAAAAGAGCCCAAGATATTCTTAATACTGAGATTCAAGGACTGCCCCCAGCTTCATTTTCTTTCTTTTTTTTAACTTTTAATTTTATATTGGAGTATTGCTGATTAACAATGTTGTGATAATTTCAGATGACCAGCAGAGAGACTCAGCCATGCACACACGTGTATCCATTTTTCCCTTCTCTTCCTGGCTACTACATAATATTGCTGAGCTCCCTTTTCTAAAGCGGAACCTCTGGTGTGCGTCTATATGGGCAAGAATGAGTCTAACCACTGTCTTAAGTGTCTATATGGGCAAGAATGAGTCTAACCACTGTCTTAAGCATCTGTATGGGCAAGAATGAATCTAACCACTGTCTTAAGCGTCTGTATGGGCAAGAATGAGTCTAACCACTGTCTTAAGCTGCCCAGGCTTAAATTGTGACTTTTCAGGGAGGGGGCCCGAATAAAAGAGAAAACAAACCCCACTGCTTTTCTTGTTCGCCAAGTCCAGAATGTCTTTGACAAATACATGTCTGTGTCCTTCTCAGCAGTGCTGGTTCACATGGAGGTCATTTTTGGCTCATAAACATTAGATGAAGCAGAAATGCTTGCTTACACTTCAGACTGCTTTTATCTCTCCCTCCTGCTAGATAATAATTGTGTTGGTTTGTCTTGGGGCTCCGCAGCTGGCTCCTTGTATCCGTGCTTATATCCGTATACCTTGTCCAAATAAACACACTTGAAAAGGTAGAGAAGTGTGTTTTGAACTGTTTAAAACATCCTCTAACAGAGTTTTAGCCCAGTGTTCTGCTTTGTTTTGGCATCTTGTTTAGGATGCAAAGTGTATCTGGTTCTGGCAACAGATTAAAGGTGTCGGTTCTTATATAACTAAGTTTAGGGCCAAAGGACTGGGCCGGGTCGGGGGGTTGGGTGGTGGAGCAGATTTCCAGTCTTTCTTTGTGTTTTTTTAAAGAGTTTTAAAGCATAAGGAAAAAAATATGTGCCTGAGTGGAGTTTTTGTTTTGACTTTTAACCTCAGAACTGTAAAACCTTATCTTGGCTTAGCCAGCCCTCTGCAATTAAGCTCTTGCTCCCTTGCTCACCCACATCTCTTCCCCCATTCACTCCAGCTCACTAGCTTGCTTTCTGTCCCTTAGGCACTCTCTCCTGCCCTCTCAGTCCTTGCACTCCCTGTTCCCTCTGCCTGGAATATTCTTCCCCAGGGTTATCTTGTATCCCCTGGCCCTGCATGGCACTTTCCCCACCATGATCTGAAATTCTTCTTTGTATACACGTCATTGTCTGTCACCCGTGGCTAGATGGTGTTGCCATGTTTCCAGCGCCTAAAATAGGATCTGCAATTGGATCTACAAACAGAAACAGATGCACAAACATAGGAAACAAACTTAAAGTTACCATAGGGGAAAGGGGAGGGAGGGATACATTAAGAGCTTGGGATTAACAGATACACCCTACCTTATACAAAACAGATAAACACCAAGGTCCTACTATATAGCACAGGGCATGCATGCTCAGTCACTCAGTCATGTCCTACTTTTTGTGACCCCCATAAACTGTAGCCCACCAGGCTTCTCTGTCCATGGGTTCTCCAGGCAAGAATACTGGAGTGGGTTGCCATTTCCTTCTCCAGGGCATCTTCCCAACTGAGGGATCGAACTTGTGTCTCTTGTACTGGCAGCTACGTTCTTTATCACTGAGCAACCTGGGAAGCCCACAACACAGGGAAATAGATTCAATATCTTGTAATTACCTATAATCCTATAATGGAAAAGAATCTGAAGAACGGCGCTAGTGGTAAAGAACCTGCCTGCCAGTGCAGGAGACATAAAAGACATGGTTCAGTCTCTGGGTTGGGAAGATCCCTGGAGGAGGGCATGGCAACCCACTCCAGTATTCTTGCCTGGAGAATCCCACGGATGGAGGAACCTGGTGGGCTACAGTCCATAGGGTCGCAGAGTCAGACACAACTGAAGCAACTTTAACACAGCAACCACTTTGCTGTATACCAGAGGTTAACACAAGAATGTCACTCAACTGTACTTCAGTAAAGTAAAATGAAGTGGTTCTTGTGGAAGGTAGGTAGATGCTTGATAAATGGATGGTGGATGGCTAGATGGATGAATGAATGAGGAGCAAGGAAGGGAGGCACTGGGGACTACCTGCTTAGTAATCTCTTACTCCCTTTAAATCTAACCAAGTATTCCCCTTCTGTGCTGCCCCCTGGCTCCCGAGCACCCTCCTGACCTGCCATATTACACCAACAGTGTCACCTGCTGTAATCCCTTCTTTTGGAATTAGCCACCCTTCCTGCACACACACTTCTGCAGGGTAAGCATTGGGGCAGGAATATCTAATAAAGGGTAGTGTGGGCTGTAGTTATTGAAAGTTCTTACTGCCTTTGCACTTTATAAACATTTCTCATTAAAGTCCTTTCATCAGTGTGCATTGCTGTGTAATAACTCTCACCTTTGTATTTCATAAAAGGAAACTGAGGCTCAGAGCAGCCACCCAGTGGCATACAAATGGTTACTGGCAGAGCCTAAGTTTGAATCCAGGATGTCTGTCTCCAAAACCCAGATTCTGTGGCCTTTGTCTCCTCTGCAGGTGTCTGGCGCCTAACTCGCAGGCCTGCCATCAGCTTTTGCCAAATGAATGAAACCTAAGACCTCACCCCACGCACTCCCTCTGTTCCTTATTCTTTGAGCTCATAAACATTATTTATAGCATACTATAAACATTATTTGGAGAAGGCAATGGCACCTCACTCCAATACTCTTGCCTGGAAAATCCCATGGATGGAGGAGCCTGGTTTATGATATTACTTACAATATTGTATAAATATTATAAAAATGAGTCTATAAGCTCATCTTTAAGGACAACCAGCTTGTATATCTTAAGTCATTTATTTATTTTTTTAACAGACAAGGCTTAATGTTTCTTTAAACTCGTTTTTTTCATGTAAGCAAATCCATTAGTAAAAAGCTCAGCTATTGTTGAGTCACCCAAATGAACTTTAACCAAGGTGGTTCCTGGACAGCCCTAGGAATCAGTTTCCCTGTCTTCAGCTCCCAGTGTTACTTTGATTTTCCTTAAAGCATAAAGCTTTTGCTAAAAAAAAAAAAAAATCACCATAGCAGCCATACGCAAATGTTTTAAGTGAGAAAGACTAGGCAAAAGCCTAAAATCGTAAAATATGTCAGCCTTTCTTCCATATTTTCAGCATACCCAAGTGGTGGTGGTGGTTTAGTTGCTAAGTTGTGTCTAATTCTTGCGACCTCATGGACTGTAGCCTTCCAGGCTCCTCTATCCATGGAATTCTCCGGGCAAGACTACTGGAATGGGTTGCAATTGCTTCTCCAAGGGATCTTCCCAACCCAGGGCTCGAACCCAGGTCTTCTGCATTGTGGGCGGTCTCTTGCATTCAGGTGGATTCTTTACCAGCTGAGCCACCAGGGAAGCCTTAACCAAGTGGAGGGGAAGGCAATTGGAAGCACTTGGTTACATTAAAAATATGGAAGAATGGCTGCCACCAGTCTTTTTGGTTGACTAGGGAATGTTTCATCGCTGAAGTTGAAAGCCAAGCTCAGAAGCCTTTGCTGACACATAAATGTAATTCTCTAAGCCCATTTTAAGATGATAAAACTGCTGAGTTTTCATAGTTGATGTGGAAATAGATTACTGCTCTCATGCCAGAGTGTTCACATCTGTGGTGTGCCCAGTAATGTGAGTGTTCAGGTGGGAACTTGGCAGCCTATTGGGTGCAGGTCCCTCATCGTCTGGCCTCTTCAGCTTTCTAGCATGCGACAAGCCCTGATGACACCTCTAACAGGGCAGAGCCTGCAGCCTTGTCAGGCTGGTCTGTCAGACCTTTCCTTGGCACATAACCAAGTTTCACCCAGACTTGGGGCCAACCCAGCTGGTTCCCATTTTCCTTGATGGGAGGATAATCAGGAAGATGGTGTCCATGTGCTGTGTATTGATGTGATACATCAAAAGTCTGGCCAGCCCTGGGGATGAGACCACCGAGAGGTGCCCCGTCGTGAACCCCAACATGGGACCCGGCTTCTCCATTCATCACAGCCACTCCTGGCCCTTTAACCATCCCTGCGCAAAACTGGAGTTGTGTCTGACTTTTAACACAACTCTCAAGCCCCGTAATGGTCTTGGGTGTGCTCATAATAACTGTGTCTCATGGTTTGAATTTGACTTTGCGATGAGAGTATTGGAAAGGAATTTCTGACTGAGATCACGTATGCTGTTCCAGCCCAGAGCCATTTGGTAATTGGGGCCTTGCCTAATCTGAACTCACACTGACATGGCTGCCTTGTAGTTGGCTTGTTCTTGGACCTGGCCTGGCGCCAGTCAGAAAGATTTCTTCTCTACCTGCTTCTCTATGTTAAAGGTAATTCCTGCTCAAGACTCCTAGAAATATCATGGCAGGAAAGTGCCATAGGTTGATCTGGTCTGATCTTAATGTTAAGGACATTGAGACCTAGAAAACATAGAAGGCTGTGTGGCTCTGACAAAGAACCCATTCCAGGTATGCTGCTGCTAAATCACTGCAGTCATGGCTGACTCTTTGCAACCTTATGGACCATAGCCTGCCAGGCTCCTCTGTCCATGGGATTCTCCAGGCAAGAAAACTGGAGTGGGTCGCCATGCTCTTCTCCAGGGGATCTTCCCCACTCAGAGATCAAACCCGCATCTCTTGCATCTCCTGCGTTGGCAGGCAGGTTCTTTGCCACTAGTGCCACCTGGGAAGCCCCATCCCAGGTATGGTGCCTGCTGATCCCAAACATTCCTTGGCTTGTGGACACATCACTCCAATCTTTGCCAGTCTTCCCATGGCCTTCTTCTTTGTGTCTCTGGATCTGTTTCCCCTTCTCTTTTCTTTTAAGGACTTGTCATTGGGTTTAGGGCCCACCCCAATACAGGACAACCTCATCCCAAGATCCTTACCTTAATTCTATCTGCAAAAACCGCTATTCCAAGCACAGTTACATTCTGAAGACATACTTTGTTGGGGTCTCAGTCTAGCTCACTCTACGTTCTCTGTCTAAGCATCAGTCTTCTTCCTTCTCAGGTTTTCCCTCTTGCCTCCTTCTTGTCATAATCAGCAGCCCTGCTTTTTGAGGAGAACCTTGGCAGCCCCAGGAATGGCATCTGTTGAGAGTTCTTTGCACGTCTAAGATGAGTCGTAGAAATAACAGAACTGCAAGGCTTCTAGGAATTTTCTTGCCGACTTCAGCAAAATAAGAGGCTAATGAGAAAACTGTTTGCATATCTGATACTTAATTGAAAAGGAAGCAGAAGGGAAATGCTCTTTTGTAATCCCCAAAGGTTTTCAGTTCTATTGGTGCCAGCTGAATGGTGGCCTTGCCCTGAGATTAACCAGCTCTGAGAGTTAGTTTCAAACTTTGACAGCACCCAGCGGTGAGATCCAGATTACCAACACCATCTATTTGTATACTTTTTTGGAAGAAAGTTGTATTAATGCAAAACTAAAGGACTGTGGCTGGGTGGGCCATCTGTTCTGAATAGTTTGAGGAAACAGCACTTGTTTGTGCTGCTCAAGGCATTTGGATACAAAAGGGTCTTAATTTCTAAAACTGAAAAGTAAGGCCAGTCCATTTGACATTCAGAGACAGCACCTTTGGTCACAAGTGACAGAAACTTACCTCAAACCAGTGGTATTAGTGCCCTAAGGCAGTGGTCACCAAGTACTGCAAAGTGGGGGGCTTTAAAACAGCAGAAGTTTAGTCTCTCAGAGTTCTGGAGGCTAGAGGTCTGCAGTCAAGGTGTTGGCAGGGCCAGGCGCTCTCTGAGACCTCTGAGAAGTGTCCTTTTGCCTGGTCCAGATTCTGGAGCACCAGGCACTCCTTGGTTTGGCTGTGGTTAATAGTTTAGTCACTAAGTCGTGTCCAGCTCTTTCAATCCCATGGCTGTAGTCCACCAGGCTCCTCTGTACATGGGATTTTCCAGGCAAGACTACTGGAGTGAAGCTGCCATTTCCTCTTCCAGAGGATCTTCCCAGTCTAGGGATTGAACTTCCATCTCCTGCACTGCAGGCGGATTCTTTACCACTGAGCCATTGGGAACGGGCAGCATAATTGCAGTCTCTGTCTCCTTGTGACCTGGCATATTAAATGGGTGTGTTTCCCTTTCCTCCTCTCATGAGAACACCAGCCATCCAGGATTAAGAGCCAGCCTAGCTCTGGTCTGACCTCATTTTAACTAATTACATCTGTAACAACCTCGTTTCAAACCGGAACACATTCAGAGATGTTGAGGATCAGAGTTGTAACGTATCTTCTTAGGGGACACAATTCAACCTCTAACACCAGCTGAAGCAGGACAGGACTAACAGGACCAGGCTCACAGGGGCTGGAGGGACCGAAGTGGGGCCTTGGATGCAGCTGGGATGCTCTGGGCTGTCGGCTTGTCTTTGCGGGTGTGCTCATGCTCACCAGCCTCCTCTCCTTGCATACACAGGGCACGGCTGCAGGGGCATCTTAGCCTTAGTGGAAGAAGAGTTTTCTCTCCCCTGCTCACATCAGGAAATCCTGGGGAAGCTGCTAGTGCCGTGGCGTGGTCACCTGTCCAGGCTGGATCGTTCGCCTGGCCAGTGGCCGGTCATGGAAACGATGGTAGTTCCTGTGACTGCACTCGGGGAGGGGGGGAGGCTCCGCAGAGTGGGGGTAGCCTTGACAGTCTCACTTGGGGGTCCTGAGTGTGGAGCAGCCTCAGCCACGTGTTACTCTTAAATGACCCTGGTCTTATCTTGCTGTTGATGACACCTCATGCACGAGTTTGCTCTTGTACATCCACTGCGTGGTCGTCTGGACTAACCCACTTTCAGGTCCTGGGCAATGTTCTCAGATGTGCTTGAGATTTTTCGTTTCTCTGAAAGGCCAGTGTGTTTGCATTCAGGCAAAAAGCACATGGAGACTCTTGATTGAATCTTCAGTCCCTAAGGATGTGTTGGCGGCAGCTATCGAGGACAAGTGCTTGGTGCTTCTTATTTTAGCTTTCAAACTAATGCGTTTTAACTTCTAAACAGGATCACATTAGTGTTGTTGCTGCTGTTCAGGCACTGAGTCTTGTCCAACTCTTTGTGATCCCATGAACTGCAGCACGCCAGGCTCCTCTGTCCTCCACTATCTCCCAGAATTTGCTTAAATTTGCTAATGTATAAACAATTTTAAACTCCACTAAATGGCCCAAGGGAAGCCTGTTTCCTGTACTTTGAATGCCTTGTTTATGTGTTTTTATGCACTCTCTGCTGGGAAGGTAGGATTCCAGTTCAACAATAAAAATAATTCAAGGGAATGACTGCATAAATTATCCAAACAGCTCATAATTCAGAATGTCTGTTTCATGTCTTAATTACGTCTGCTTCTAACTAACGTTGGAAAATAACCTTCTATTCTCTGAATCTACTGTGTAGCATAGAGTAAACCACTTGAGATAATTAATCTGCAGATGCTCCAAGAAGAGATACCCATACAGCCTAGAGTCCAGGCATAGTATCATCATTTGAGGGATATTGACTCAGAGGGTAAAGCATCTGCCTGCAATGCAGGAGACCCAGGTTCGATCCCTGGGTCGGGAAGATCCCCTGGAGAAGGAAATGGCAACCCACTCCAGTACTCTTGCCTGGAAAATCCCATGAACAGAGGAGCTTGGTAGTCTATAGTCCACGGCGTCACAAAGAGTCGGACACGACTGAGCAACTTTACTTCACTTCAGTGTTTGAAAGAGGGCTTCCTGGTGGCTCAGATAGTAAAGAATTTGCCTGCAATGCAGGAGATTCGGTGTTTGAAAACTTTTCAGGCCTTGTGATGACATGTTCAAGTATCTTTCTGTCTTGGAAATTTGAAACATGACCTAAACTTGGCAGATCTCAGTAGCCAACTAGATTCTGACTAGACTCCGCCATGGTACGAATCCCCGCCATCTCTTTGGGTAAGGATATATTTTTGGTAGCATTGAGTTCATCACCTTTTGTGAAAAAAATCACTTATGTCTGCACCCTCTGAACTAGACAGGAATGCTAAGGACCATTTAGCTGTTCTTTCATTTCTGGTTAATGAGGGACGCCCTTTGCTCTCACCAGTCACCAGAATTAGTGAGGGATTTTACATTCACATTGACTCTAAGCCCACTAGTGCCGCAGGCTGAGTTGGAATTTTATTGGTGGTCATTACTTTAGGAGGAGGTGAACAAAAGCAAGTTGACCCGGTGAAATTGCTGTGATGTAGTACAAGCCAGCTCTGGATAAACTGAGTGTGAAATCATTACTGTCGGATGTGGCCTGCCACTGGTTTTGTGTGTGTGTGTATGATAATTATTTTTGCTTGATTTAAGAGGTGGTAGACTCCTGGCTGTCACTGAAATCAAGCTAATTTCTTCCTGTTCTGAGCCATTGTGTCACATGGTTGGGATGTTTGAAACACATTTTTCTAAGATCACTGCTTTTCTGCAGTGAAGAACCAATATTCTTGTCTCTTCTCGTTCTATTCCCTCTTTGATTTTTGTTCTCTAAATTTATCCCATCTATCAGTTAAATGTATAAGAGGTAAGAAATGAACTTGCAGCTGATCATTATGTTGGACTGGCCAAAGAGTTCTTTTGGGGTTGTCTGAAATATGCTGTGGAAAGGCCCAAATGAACTTTTTGGCCAACCCAATACACAGCGGTTACATAGAAAAGAAACTCAAGGCAAAGAAACGTCTGGTTCTCTGGGTTTGCTTTTGTGTGTTGGGGAAATTGGCAGGTGAATGGAGTGGTCCAGGTGGATATGTTCTTGGCTATAATGTGAGTGATGGGAAAAGTCTTGAGTGTTGGTACATGTGAAAATGAAAAGGAGATTCTACTTATCTTTCTAATCTCATTTACAGGGCCATTTTCAGTGACATCTTATCCGACTCCTTGAATCATTGTTAACCACTGTCCCCCTCCCTTTGATCCCAGGGCAGAGTCTTTGACTGAGTGAATGTTTCTTGAGCACTTACTATTGCACAAACTGGGCAAGCGGAAATGACCAAGGCTGCTGCCTAAAGCTCTTGGCTTCATGCAGGCAGGCCTCTGGCCCTGGAAGACACAGCCTGACATCACTTTATACCAGGTGATCTGCACGTGTGCGTCACATTGGGGCGGAACAGATTTCCTTTCTCCAGAAACTAATTCGAGCCTGCTTTAGGCATAGGAGAAAACAGCATTTTGTTCTGGCTCCAGCCTTTAATAGACTCATTATTTTTGGAACAAGTACCCCTGCAAGGTTTACAAACCTAAGTCATCTTGTGCTCATCATGGCTGGCCTGCAGCAAGGAAGTGGGAGCAGCTTTCCTGCCTGAGTTGGACAGAAGGCTGTTGGCTTGTCTTGGATGGGGCATGCCTGGACCAGTCTGTCCAGGAGGATGCTGAGAGCGCATCTGTGCACCTGAGCTAGCTTGTTGATAAGGAAGTGATGCCACCGTGTTCCCCTTGGAGAGAGTGGCAGAGAGACAACTGTTTGGTCCCTTAGGAAAGGGAGGCCTTTAAACTTTATGATACTGGAGAATCTAGACAGTTGGTTTTTCTGTTGAGAGTTGGGAGTATTTTTTGCAGGTAGCTTATTTGTTTTATACTGAAAGAAGTAGAATTCCTTTTGCCAGGAAATGTACTAGGAGCAAAATTTCAGAAAACAGGACTCTTCTAGAAGGAGATGAAGGATTAAGAAATAATTTTAAAAAGGAAAACATAGCTTCAGTTCAGTTCAGTCACTCAGTTGTGTCCGACTCTTCGCTACCCCATGAATCGCAGCACGCCAGGCCTCCCTGTCCATCACCAGCTCCTGGAGTTCACTCAAACTCATGTGCATTGAGTCAGCGATGCCATCCAGCCATCTCATCCTTTGTCGTCCCCTTCTCCTCCTGCCCCCAATCCCTCCCAGCATCAGGGTCTTTTCCAATGAATCAACTCCTTGCATGAGGTGGCCAAAGTATTGGAGTTCAGCCTCAGCATCAGTCCTTCCAAAGAAATCCCAGGGTTGATCTCCTTCAGAATGGACTGGTTGGATCTCCTTGCAGTCCAAGGGATTCTCAAGAGTCTTCTCCAACACCACAGTTCAAAAGCATCAGTTCTTCGGCGCTCAGCTTTCTTCACAGTCCAACTCTCACATCCATACATGACCAGTGGAAAAATCATAGCCTTGACTAGATGGACCTTTGTTGGCAAAGTAATATCTCTGCTTTTGAATATGCTATCTAAGTTGGTCATCACTTTCCTTCCAAGGAGTAAGCGTCTTTTAATTTCATGGCTGCAATCACCATCTGCAGTGATTTTGGAGCCCCTAAATATAAAGTGACACTGTTTCCACTGTTCTCCCATCTATTTCCCATGAAGTGATGGGACTGGATGCGATGATCTTAGTCTTCTGAATGTTGAGCTTTAAGCCAACTTTTATACTCTCCTCTTTCACTTTCATCAAGAGGCTCTTTAGCTCCTCTTCACTTTCTGCCATAAGGGTGGTGTCATCTGCATATCTGAGGTTATTGATATTTCTCCCGGCAATCTTGATTCCAGCTTGTGCTTCAGCGTTTCTCATGATGTACTCTGGGATAGAATAAAACGCTAATGTAAACTTGCTCTCAGAAATGTATTCTGTCATTGTTCTACAGCATTATCATTTTTCTCAGCACTATACTTACTAACATTTTGGGTCTACTAGTTTGATGTATAATTCATTCTTTAAACAAGAATGTAGTATTTAATGCTTATACTTACTAGCTGATTATATAATTATCATTATAATATGCAATGAGAAGAGATACAGTCCCTGCTTTCGCAAAATCTAAAAGTGGAAGTTCAAAAACACATCAATATCTACAAACTTGAGGCACTACATGAATGGGATAAGTAAATGCTATTTTTTTAAGAGTACAGATGAGGCCTGGGTCCTACCAGGTCAAAATGATAAGAAAAGATCCTTAGAGAAGGCAGCTTTTGGCCCAGTCCTTGGAGCATTGGTATTTTTTTAATATAAAACAAGACTGTTTTTATGAAAAATACCTATCTGCTCAACACCTGTGAGACTGGAATACAAAAATGAGTAAGACAGTGTTCTTTCTTCTGAGAAATGAAAAGTGTAGTGGGAAAACTTGTTGAGTAAGCAGCAGTTATTTATTGCTTTGGATAAATGGTGCTTACTTTATATCAACGTTTAAGGAGTATATATTTGGGACAAGAAACTCAGGCTAAAGGGAATGAAAGCCTGAGTCTGGGGACTTGGAAAAGACTCACTCTAGTCTATTAGTTCTCAGTCTGGGCTGCAGTGGAGAATCACAAGGGGAGCTGGTTAAAACTCCTGGCTCCCCAGCCCTCTCAGACCTACTCCTCCCCCTCTCTCGAGGGCCCCCTATAAGTTTTTAAAGCTGAACAGGTAGGTTGAGACCAGATAGTGGAGGCTGTTGAATGCCAGGGGTAGGAATTCAACTTTCATCAGTGCAGGGCAGTTCAGTTCAGTCGCTCAGTCGTGTCCGACTCTTTGTGACCCCCATGGACTGCAGCACGCCAGGCCTCCCTGTCCATCACCAGCTCCCGGAGTTCACTCAAACTCATCTCCATTGAGTTGGTGATGCCATCCAACCATCTCATCTTCTGTCCCCTTCTCCTCTCGCCTTCAATTTTTCCCAGCATCAGGGTCTTTTCCAGTGAGTCAGCTCCTCGTATAAGGTGGCCAAAGTATTGGCATTTCAGCTTCAACATCAGTCCTTCCAGTGAACACTCAGGACTGATCTCTTTTAGGATGGATTGGTTGGATCTCCTCTCATCAGTAGGTAATGGGATGACTTTAAAGGCTTCTTGTCCAGGGAGGACTGTGATCTATGTGGTGTTCAATAAAAATGCACCTGGCATTTAAACATCCTTCGCTCAGTAAAGGACCTCTGATCCAGCTGCTCAGTGTGAGGAAGGAGAACTGACCAGCATTTCTCTGTAGTGTGGCCACTTTGCTTAGGCAGCTGGGCTTTTCCTGTCTGTCTGTCCGTCTGTCTCTTGTCAAAGGAGCCAGCTGGCTGTGACTGAGTTCAGTGGGCTTTGCTAAGGAGCACTTGGATGACTCGACCTCAGAACTCAGGCTGGTCTGCTGCCCTGGGGAAAAGTACAGGCTTAACATCGGCTCAGGTTGCACAGTCTAACACTTTGAAGGTTAGAGCTGTGTGACCGCACAGAGTCACTTTGATGTCTGTGGCTCAGGCTGTCATTTGGGTCCAGCCCCGTCAAGGTCACTGGCTCCCCTCTGACAGGACCCTCTGTGACCCAACGTGGTGGGTGGGAGGGGTGGCAGGTACGGCTGGCAGGGCACCCAGCAGCACCTGCTTCTCCTGTCTCCGGCCTCGAGGCTTGCCCTTCTAGAGGAATCCAAAGGACCAGGGACAAGGCAGGCACCCACCCAGGGTGGAGAGTGTGGAATGTGAATTGTATTTCTCTCTGCAGGATACAGGAACGTTTTGGTTGTCATCCAAGGGCATGAGCTTTGCTTGAAGTGGATTTTGATTTGGGTCTTGTTAAACCTGGGCTCCTGTGTGCTTTCATACACCTCCCCCTCCGTCTTAGAATTTAATTTGCCCTCTGTTTCTTTCTCCTACTGACTGTTAGCCCTGATCCTCAGTGATGGCCAGATCACCCCTCCCCTCCACTCTCAGGGAAATGGTAAGAGGCTGGGCCCTACAGATTCTGGGCTGAAAGGCTTGGTTGTTTGTTAAAGGAGGTAAAGTCCAGGCACAATGGGAGAGGAAATCAGACAAGGATGTTTTTAAAAGCAAGCTGTGTTTTTCTGACTGCTCTGGTATTGGTTCCCACCCTGACGACATCTCTAACCCTGGGGAAGGAAAAATATTTTTAGTCTGATAGTGGGCTGTAGGCAGCCCAGAGCTGACCCATCTCTAAAAGAGGTGATAACTCAGAGCCATGGTTTTAGTGGAAATAACTTATTAGGATCACCCAAGACCCCAAAGCAAGGAAAGGGCTATGTACAAGGCCCTGTGTCTTTTCTGACTCTTGTGAAGTCCTTTATGAGTTACATTCAACTAGAAATACTAAGGAAGGAAAAAGAATGAGATGGGATGGAGAAATGTTTGTAATCGCTGAGAAGGGTAAAAATCCCAGAACTGGAATTTTCTTTAGAGATAGCAACTTGATGAAGAAAAGCAGCTGACAAACTAGAATCTTATGGAGTTGGAAGACATTTCCTGTGCACTGTATAACAAGCTTAAATATTTTTAATTTTAAAAGCCCTGCTTTCTATATGTTTCCTACAAGTTACAAAGTTGTTACTAAGGTAATAAATAAAGGGGAGCTGCATGCTCTTTCCTGTCCCCTCTCTCCTGAGCATGCACCTGTGCTATTTGGCCATCAGGACATGTATTGATCATTGTTTTCCCTGGAGCATCAGGCAGTGACGAGACCTTTGGATTGCTGCTATTGTGCATTTCTGACTCCAACATGCTCTTGGGTTGGTAAGAAACCGTGTTTGCCCTTGCACAAGAGATAATTATCCAATTGGGATTAACTTTCAAGAATGTTGAACTTGACGGCAAATATTTATCTCCTGGTGTTGAGAAAGGAAAAGATGTCAAACCTTTGACCTTGACTATAGGATGATGTCTGTGTTCGAAAAACAGGTTGCATTAAAGCAGAACCATGAAGAGTTTCTTATTGTTCCTTCCCTGGAGTTACACTAATAGTTGTTACCACCTGCAAAGCAACAGCTGACCTGGCATTCTACTCAATATTTGCAGGACTATCTCTTTGGATTCCCAGAGTCTGTCTTTCTCGGGTTCATGGCCTAGAGTCAGCTGGGGTTTTGCAGCCTAGTTCGTTGTCTCCCTGTATCATATTACTCCAGGTGACTTTATTGTAATTAACATCTCTTTTACCTACATAACAGTCCTGTACACTAGGCAGAATCAGTGCTTTTCTACCATTTTAATATTCTAGAACATACAAGCCTTTTCAGAAAGTGTATAGGATTGGGGGAAATGAACAGTTAGGTCCCAGTGCATCCAACCATTCTGAAAGTTCAGTGGAGGGTTCAATTGAACAGATTTCTCAAAGATCCACCTTTCACCAGGCCTGACATTGCACCTTTAGGAACTGGGGCAACCCAATGTCTAAAACAAACCAATGGACCCTACCCAACTGACTTCTGATGAAACCCCAGGAACGTAAGATCCTTTTCTTGCCTACAGTTTTCTACAATTATTGCCCAAAGTCAGTTATTGTTGTATAAGAGATAGTCTTCAAAGATTCCCTTGGATCTTTCCTGGGTAGTTAGCTGCTATACTCCCTCATGAGAATTTGTGGAAGAAGGAAAGACAATGCTTATTATTTTTAAGCTGTTCAAGTCACCAAAGTAATTTCCACTCTTTCTGACCCTTGACATGTAGCTAGATGTGGTGGAAAGGGAGAATGGACTTAATTAAAACTCTAGATTGACCCCTAGTTCTATAACCTTGAAGACTTTTCTTAGCCCATAGATAGGCAGAAGTGTGCCCCCAAATCACTGGGCGGATTAAATGGGAAGGTGCTAACATTTAATTACAAAACAAATGCAAAAGATAACAGTAAAAACAGTTGATATGAAATGTTTAAGCTCAATCACGAGAGGAAAAGTGAAATCTTTTAGGGGCCACCAAAGTTTTCAACTTTCCAATCCCAGTTCTTTTGACCTTTTCCAGTGGACCTTGGTCCTAACTAGAAGTCCCTTTTGAAGCTTCATGACAAAGACTTATGCAGAGAGATCCAGGCAGAGTCAGCCATCGCCTGCTGATTCTGGAGTCAATTTCAGAATTAAACATGAGGACTATTTGCATTTCATCCACGTCTCTCCATCAGTTCAAAGGATTCTACCAACAGAAAGATGAGGATAAAAGGAGAATTGGAAATTTTTCAGTGGCACTCGGAGGTCCCAGAATAATGGATACCTGATGAAATTATACTGCAGAGCTTTTACTGAGAAACCATTTTATTAAAAAAAAAAAAAAAACACTTCACAGAGGTTAGAAAAACACTTTGGGAATCTAGTCAGTAAAGTGCTCTTAATTTGATTCTTCTTATTTAATTCCTTCAAATTCCTCTCAGATTAAAATTGTAATAAAAGGCAAAAGCCATTTGGGTTAACTGTTTGGCAGGCCTCAATCTGAACATAAACGTACCCAATGACCTTGTCATATATCTACTTTTATGTATACGTACAACTGAAATGTGTATGTAATTCACTAAAAGACATAGGAATTTTCACAGCAACACAGTTCAAAACAGCCAACATTTAAAAGCTACCAGCATGCTCATCAAGAGTGGAATGGATAGGAAATTCCCTGGTGGTCCGATAGTTAGGACCCTGTGCTTTCTCTGCCAAGGGCCTGCATTCGATCCTCGTTGGGGAACTGGGATCCCATAAGCCACATGGTGTGGCCAAGAAAAGAGAATGGAATGGATAATAAGATGTAGTATAATTACCCAAAGGAAGACTGTGCAGTCGTGAGACGTGGTGAAGAACAAGCATGCACAGCATTGTGAATAATCCTCACGGTGTTGATTAAGAGAAAAGTGAAAGCCTCAGTCGCTCAGTCGTGTCCGACTCCTTGCAACCCCCCTGGACTGTAACCTGCCAGGCTCCTCTGTCCATGGGATTCTCCAGGCCAGAATTCTGAAATGGGTTGCCATCTCCTTCTCCAGGGGATCTTCCTGACCCAAGGATCGAAACTGGGTCACCCCCATAGCAAGCAGATTCTTTACCATCCACGCCACCAGGGAAGACCTTGTCAAAGTAAGAGAAGCCAGACGTATCTGCTTCCACTTATGTAAACTTCAAAGAGAGGGAAACGTTAGAAGTTGGCATAGTGATTAGAAGTCGGTGGCTGGGAGAAGGCATGGAGGGACTTCTGGGTACAGATAACGTTCTCTTACCTGGTTTGGGTGCTAGTTACAGGTTGTGTCGCATTTATGACAATTAATTGAGCTGGAAATGTATGACTTGTGTGTTTTTCTCAGTATATATTCTATGTCAACAAAGAAGTATACTTAAGAAAAATACAGCATACCTCTTTCCTGCTCCAAAGGAGGGAATGAAGTGCATTCAGGACTTTATGCCTGCCTTGTAAGGGAGAACATTGTGATACAATGTGTAAAATGCATGGAATTTTTGCTGACAAAAGCCAAACTGTAGGTGAACCTGTAATGAGACAGACAAAACACCTGGTCAGGGAATTCCAAGTTCAGCTAATATCCGAGGAAATTCAACCCCAAATCCTTGGGTCCCTGGTTACCCTCTAAACTGTGTTGTATTCCTTAATAACTGGTCAGAGAGACTAGTGAGATGATTTTAATCCATGCTGCTTGGCTCAGTCAGTTCCTGGTTTTAAGGAAGTACATTTAGTACCAGGGACACGTGACATGGCTGTTACTGGATTTGAAAATGATGGGCAGGCTAGAACTTCGAGGGCTGCTTCACAAGGGTTTAGGATCACACTGCCCGTGCCACGAAGATCACCTATGTCAAGAAATAACTTGGGGAGAGTTGTCTTTGAAGGATTTGGTGTTATTTGTGGTTTGGGTTTTTGTTTTGTTTTATAACATTTGAGCACACAATTTGAATAGTGGTGGGAGGGATTGTGAAAGTAAAATTTTTGTTAAGATCTTAAATGGTGTAGTCTTCCTTGAGCCTTAGCAAATGATAAACTAAGAAGACTTTGATTTGGTACAATAAGCCTTTATTTGTATTCTTTAAAAAAAAAAAAACTGAAAGATGAGGCTGTACGGTCATAGGAAATAACGCCCCTTTAGGGTTGGTCTCAGCGAGGGTCTCTGCTCATGAGTGGAGCTGCTTAGTGGGGGAGGCTGGAGGGCCTGGTGGTGGTGAGTGCAGTCTGGGCTTGGACAGACCAGAGCTCAGACTACGATTCCAGCCCTTGCCAACTGAGTAACCTTGGGTGACTGATTGATCTTCCGAAGCTTTAACTTCATCTGTTTAATGGACATAATACCTACTTCACAGGATTGCAAGGAGAGTCAGGTGGGATGTGGTTTGCTTAGCATAGTGTCTGGAAACAGGTAAATACTGACGTGACAGCTGGGGCACAGAAGTTCACCACGTAGTTCTCTTTTGGCCCTAATCATTCGGGAAACAGTTGTGCATCCATCTAGAGGTTTGGGGATAAGGGCTTCTTTTGGCCTGTTAACTCACCTGACATTCCTAGAGAACTTGCCCTGTGGGAAGCAAGAGAGATCCTAGAGTTCTGATGCCGCGGGTGTAGACCACATCTGTAAAAGGATGTAGAATCTAACATGAAAGAGAAGCAGCAAGGCCCCCTGCGTTGGAAACCAGACACTTCCTTTGGTATGAACTGAGCTTGCCTTTGGGCTTCCCCAGTGGCTCAGTGGGAAAGGGTGGGTCTACAAGGCAGGAGCCGCAGGAGATGTGGGTTTGATCCCTGGGGCGGAAAGATCCCCTGGAACAGGGCCTGACCACCCACTCCAGTATTCTTGCCTGGAAAATCCCATGGACACAGGAGCCTGGTGGGCTACAGTCCATGGGGTCACAAAGAATCGGACACAACTGAAGTGACTTAGCACATACGCACATTTAATTTTCATAACAATCCTCCATGGCAGGTTTTCTTATACCAGTTTTTACAGATGGAGAAATAAATCCCCAAAAGAGCCCAAGGCCACACCATTTGCAAAGTTGCAATGCTGACGCTGGGTTCTTTGGGCTCCAGAGCCCATCTCCTTCCATGCCATGGTGGGCAGTGGGATGGGACAGCCAGCCTTGCCATAACAACAGGAGGCAAAGTTAAACACACAGGACAGTCCGGGCCCAGGGCTGCAGGAATACCAGGGAGAAGAGGTCAGTTTCAAATGTGGAGATCCTTGCGTTTCCAATTTACGTTTTGCCTTCAGTGTTGTTATTTGCTCTGCCTTGAAATTTGGCAAAATTTCTACAACACAGGTTAACAAAACATTCTCAATCATCTTGACCAACTTTTTGTGTCATACAAGTTATTTTTCTAGTTGCCTAGGATTTCTGAAACAAGAGAAGCAGTGTGTCTGTGATGTGGCGATATTGGTACAAGAGACTTGAACCTGTGCCCACGGACCTGGGATGTTTCCTAGTTGTGACACTTAGCTGTGTGACCTTGGTTTTGGCACAGCAAGTCATTTGGCCTCTGAGCCTAGGTTTCATAACTATAAAATAAGAACGATGTCACCTACTTCAAAAGTTCAGAGAAAGCTGCAATTAAATACTGTGCATGAAAGCACATAGCCAAAGAACCAGCCGGAGAGATTCCTAGTAGCGACACCAAGGTTAATGTTATAGCCTAATTTTTATTCCGACTTCTTGTGAGTTCCTGGGCAAGTTACTCAGTCTCTGCAATTCTGTCTTATACAGAATCCTTTTGAAAATGTTCAAGTCTTTGGACAACTGCTATCAGTTCAATACTGCACACATGTGCAGGTATATTTTGTTCTGCAAAAAAATAAAACTTATTTTTCAATAACTTTCCAAAGGAATCTGTGCCCCCGCCAAAGGAATGAGTGCACTTACGCCTTGATGTAAATAGTGGGTCTTCCCATTAGGTCTTTCCCCAACCCATCAATGTTTTCTTATTTTTTAATTGTCCTTTCTCTTTATTCTTTATTAAAGAATAGTTTACATACCATAAAATTCACCCATTGTGAGTATACAGTTTATTTTTATTACATTAAAGCACTTGTGTAGCCATCACCATAGGGCATTTTTACAACTTTTTCATCACCTCAGTTTGACTTTGCAGCCTACCTTATTCCATCCCCCTTCCCAGCAACCACCAATCTACTTGATGTCTCTTTCTTTTGCCTTTTCTGGAAACTTCATAGAAAATGGAATCATGCAATATGTAGTCTTCCACGTCTGGCTTCTGACACTGAACATCACGTTATTGAGGGTCATCTATGTTGTTGTACATATCAGCAGTTTGTTTCTTTTAATTAAAAGCAGTAACTTTGCAGTATTCTCTTTTGTGAATGTTCTGCATTTTGTTTATCTGTTTAGCTGAGAGTCATTTGGATTATTTCCAGTTTGGGATTGTTATGCAGAACACTGGTGTGAACTTTTGCATATAATTTGTGTGGACCTAAGTTACCGTTTCTTTTAGTTGGAAACCTAGGAGTGGAAGTTCTGGATCTCTTGGTAGATTTATGTTCAGCTGTTTGAGAAACTGCCAAAGGGGTTTCCAGAGTAGCTGCACCATTTTTCATTCTTACTTGCCCTCAGTGAGGATTCCACTTTCTTCATGTTCTCCTAACATGTGCTATGGAAAAGTCTTTTTCATGATAGCCATTGCTTTGTAGTTGGCTCATTGCATTGTAGTATCTCACTGAAGCTTTAATTTTATTAGCTTGACTGATGATGTTTAAAATATTTTCATGTGTCATACTCATATATCTCCTTTGGTGAAGTGTTATTTAAATCTTTTGCCCACTTTTTAACTGAGTTGCACAGCCTTTATTATTACACTCTAGTGGGTCTTTATATATTCTGGATGCTGTTCCTTTTTAGAAATATGATTTGCAGAAATTTCTTCCCATCTGTGGCAGGTCTTTTCCTTTTCTTGATGTCTTTTGAAGAGAAAAAGGTTTTAATCTTGACAACATCTGATTTATAATTATGCTATTGTATAATGTCTAAGAAATCTTTGCCTAACCTGCAGTCACAAAGATTTTATGTTTTTTTCTAGTAGTTTTATAGTTTTAGCTTTTATATATAGGTCTGTAATCCAGTACAAGTTAATTTTTGTGTACGGTGTAGAGGGAGATCTGATGGGACATATATATTCAGTTGTCCCATCAGTATTTATTAAAAGAAAACATCCCTTCCCTATCACACTGTCATGATACTTTATTGAAAATCAGTTGGCCATAAATGTGTGGGTTTATTTTGGAATTGTCTCTCCCATTTCATTGACTTTTGTGTCTATCTCAGTGCTGACACCATGTCATTTTGATTACTTGTAGCTTTATAAGTTTTGAAATCAGGTAGTTTAAGTCCTCTACCATTATCCTATTCTTTTCCAACATTGTTAACTCTCCAAGGTCCTTTGCATTGCCATGTACATTTTAGGATCAGCTTCCCAATGTACAAATAATCTGGCTGGGATTTTGGTAGCGATTACACTGAACCTGTTGATCAATTTGAAGAGACTCGTTAGGTCTTAAAACGGGAATATACACATCTAAAGATAACATTTATCTTGTTCTGTTAAACTGCAAAGACTACTTAGAAATTTTCGTACTGTGTTCCTTAGAAGGAGATAGTTCAGTTCAGTTCAGTCACTCGGTTGTGTCCGACTCTTTGAGATCCCATAGACTGCAGTGTACCAGGTTTCTCTATCCATCCAGGTCCCAGAGCTTCCTCAAACACATATCCCTCGAATCAGTGATGCCATCCAACCATGTCATCCTTGGTCCTCCATTTCTCCTCCTGCCTTCAGACTTACCCAGCACCAAGGTCTTTTCCAATGAGTCAGTTCTTCGCATCAGGTGGCCAAAGTATTGGAGATTTAGCTTCAGTATCAGTCCTTCCATTGAATATTCAGGACTGATTTCCTTTAGGATTGACTGGTTTGATCTCCTTGAAGGAGATATCTAGAAGGTGATAAAGACAGCAGCAATCACTTGCAAAAGGCCAATATGCGTTTCCACTGGAATATTGCAGCCCTTTTTATCCTTTTATATTTTGAGCTGGTCAAAGGGAACCAGAGCATTGGAGTGCACTTGTGGATATCTCTTCACACCATTTTGTGATCTTTTCTGGGGAACCCTTCCCCTGATATTTGGAGCAGGGGCCACTGTTGGGGTTGTGATTGGTGAGGGAGTGGGGCAGCAGGATGCTAGTCTCTGTGCAGCCTGGCTTTGCAGACTTATGGAGAGCCCTCTGGGCTTCAGTGCAAGCTGCCTGGGCAGACTGATTTATTCATCTTTGCCCAGGATCCAAACTTCGGGCCAAGGCACACCCTCATTATCCCGCCCAATGCTGTGTCAGGAAAAACAGCCTTCTGGAACAGGTGAGTGGTAACTTCAAGATCAAGCCAGTCCAGTTGCATCAGAAACCCCTCCCACTTCAAGGGAAGAAGCAGCAAATGCAGAGAAGGCTGAGTCAGCCCCACCTTGCCTTTCTTCAGGAGCAATACCAGGAACTAGTGTGGCTCTACCTCTCTCCCCGCCCGTACACCTGCCAGGGAAGCAACGTCCCTGTTGCTACCTTTGGCTTCCTCGTCTACCATGAGGTTTCCCCAGTTCATGATGATCTGCATAGACTTATGTCAGCGCTTACAAAATAAAAGAAGCTGATCTCTGTGCCCCACCCTAGGGCCATTGAACCCAATTTTAAAAGTCTCTTGGATGTTGCTTATGTGCAGTTAAATTAGAAAACCCTGATCTAGGCCAACACACTGACCTACAAATGTTTGTGTGTCCTTAAATCTGAAAGCATCATCAACTGTTTGTAACAGTCTCAGGGGCTTCCCAAGTGGCGCCGGGGGGTAAAGAACCTGCCTGCCCCTGCAGGAGCTATAAGAGACACAGGTTTGATCCCTGGGTCAGGAAGATTCCCTGAAGGAGGAAATGGCAACTAACTCCAGGATTCTTGCCTGGAGAATCCCATGGACAGAGAGGAGCCTGGCAGGCTACAGTCCATAGCGTCACAAAGAGTCAGGCAAAACTGAAGTGACATAGCATGCAGGGACAGAAAAGCAATTTGTTTCTTTTTGGGGTATTCTGAACACCATCTCTGAATCATGGGGTCGCTAGGAGTCAGACACGACTGAGCGACTTCACTTTCACTTTTCACTTTCATGCATTGGAGTGGGAAATGGCAACCCACTCCAGTGTTCTTGTCTGGAGAATCCCAGGGACGGGGGAGCCTGGTGGGCTGCCGTCTCTGGGGTCACATAGAGTCGGACACGACTGAAGCGACTTAGCAGCAGCAGCAGAGCACCATCTCTGAATCAAGTTAGATCTTTTTAAAAAGGTCTCCCACCCTAGACCTTGATAGTTTAACTTCCCCTATGAAAATGACTTCATTCAGCGGCCTTTAGCCTACACCCTCCGTTTTTCTCAAGGCTTTATAGAAGAAAAAGTACTTGGATGTTTCCAGCCATCAGTGAAATCAGTGTGGAAGTGGGTTAGCTGCTCCAGAGCTGAGGTTCCCCTGTGAGTATCCCTTTGGGGCTTTTTGGAGGCAGTTTATGCAAGAGGATGCCTGGAGTCAGGCAGTCAGGACTCACAGCCCAGCTCTGCTTTGTGGAAGCACTGGGAGCTTTGGAGAAATTGTTTGCTCTGAGTTTTCATTTCTCTGAGCGTTTCATTGTTTGAAGAACACGTCCCTCACAGAGCTGTGTGAGACCTGTCACTCAGAGCCCTGGGAACCACTCCTGAAACAGAGCAAGCCCCTGTGGAATCTCAGCCCATGGTTAGGTTCACAGCCTGTGGCTAATTTAGAATCAGGAAACCTTGCCTCTCTAGTCACAATTGTATGTGGCCATTTTTTAACCCAGTGAGACCAAAGTGGCCCGTTTTCTCTTTTGTCCTCATCTACTGAGAAGCTCGCATCGCAGAGAACCTGTTGGCCTGAGAGTGAAACCTTTTGATTTTTCTTTTCCTCTGAGGCTTTTGTTTCATTGTTTTCAGATCACAGCCTTCTCTGATAAGCATCCGGAAGTCCTTTGGGGAAGGAGGTGTGGTCTGAGCTATAAATGGCTGAAGGCTGACTCCAAGGACCCTGTTCCGTATCTCATGAGCTGTATCAGGAGTAAAGTACTGCAAGAGAACGGTGGCGGGGAGAGAAACTGAAAAGGACAGTTAGCCACCCCGCAGCTAAGAGAATTATCTGTCAAGGATGGGGTCTGTAATCGCAGTTCTCTTTTCTGCCCACAGTGGTCTGTTCTCCCAGCACAGGGCTTAGGGTACCAGAACTCCTCCTGGCTTTCAGAACTATGGGGTCTTTGGTTCATTTCCAATCTCTGCCATCAAGAAGGTCCTTTCTCTACCCAAATTGCTTTTTTGTTAACACTGCCATGTAAGCTTGGAGAGGGGTGGGATTTTACACAGAATCATAGAGGCTTACAGCAGGGTGGGACTTGAACTTGTCTAGTCCAGGGTCGCACAGAGTCGGACATGACTCAAGTAACTTAGCAGCAGCAGCAGCCCTTCACTTTCTACAAAGGAAGGGCCAGGGCCTTGGAGACGGTAAATAGTGACATAATGGAGATCTCATGAATAAGAAATAAAGAAATGATACCCCAGTCTCCTGATTCTGAATCTTGTAGCCCTTTTCCTGCACCCAGTGTCCACAAGGAGCTCAGAGCTCCTTTCTCCTCTTCCAGATAGTAAGTCTCACAAATTTGGTGCCAGATGGTGTTTCCCCAGATGGAATTCTCGCCTGTATAATAAAGTTTATACTTCAATTTAGAGATCAACTAAACAGAAATAATAAGCGCAGAAGCGTGACTTCATCAGCACTATTAAAGGCAAGCAATTTCTAGCACTTTGTGTATGCAGGTGCTTTTATGAAACTCAACTAGAGTTAAGTGACAGTCTGAATGTGGACTTTTTAATGTGTGCATTTTGAATGTGTGACAATAAATAAGGTTGTAGTTTTTAAGTAGCAGGGTACAAAGATGGATGAAAAGTCACCATTTGCCACAGGACTGTAGGAAGTCCCCAAGACACATCTGGTCTGTCAGGCTGGGGCAGAGCTTGAGTTGCAGGATGCGAGTCTGGGGTCAGGTACTTGGTAACCATCATTTATGGAGTCACCTGTCTCAACAAAGCCCACACTGCTTTAAAAGTTTGCAATCAACAGCCTCCTCTCCACATGAATTGTGTGTTCCTCTTCATTCTTCCATGGGTGCTGTTTGGTCTCAGTTTGCTCATCATTTGAAATACTTTTCCTTCTTCTAAAAATGACTCTAATTTAAATGCTTTGGATCCAGCCACATCCTTTTTTTTTTTTTTTTTTTCTGGTAGTTTGCATATAACCCTGTCTGTGCTCAGCTCTGGTACTTTTCCTGGCCTTGCACACAGGGCTTGTCTGAGAACTGTCATGTAAGAAGAAGTGAAACACATGCGGGGTTGGGGGCTCCCTTATCTCGAGCCCTCGACCCTGTGCCCTCCCCGACCCCCAGGCCTGCACTGTGGCACAGACAGACTTTTGAACAGCTGTGCAACTGTCCTTCGATTCTGGCTCACTGTATTTCCTGACATGTTCAGCATTTGGGGATGAAGAAAGTACACAGGTCAAGACCGATGCCCCTGGAGTTACACTGGCAGTGTTTCTCAGCAGTGCTTTTCCTAATGATTTGCAGAGCAGAGCCCTGCCACAGGGGCCCTGGCCGAACCTCCCACCCATCTTGTGCGACAGTTCATGTAATAGCTACTCCCCTGTGCCTGTCCTTGGGCAAGGGTGGCATCCAGAGAGCCTTTTATCAGCATCCCAGACCGCACTAGCAAGCCTTCTTTATGTGGATGGTCCTAGAACCACCTCTGTTCAGAAGTTCATTACTTTGTTTTCCTATTATTGTTGTATGCAGTGCATCACAGCATTGTCAAAATGTCATTCGATCGTTCACCGTGGCATCCCTGTGAGGTGGATACAGCCGTGAGGGTGCCGTATGGCAATTAGCTATGATCCTAGTTAGGGACTCGCGCTCCAGAGTCAGACCACCTGGGTTCACACCCTGACCCTACCACTTTCTAGTTGTGTGACCGGGGATAAGCTTACTAAAGCTCTCCAAGCCTCAGCTTCCTTATCTGGAGAGTGGGGAGTAATAACCTCAGTAGGTTCTTGTGAAACGAATGGCTGAATGTTTATGAAGTATGGAGAACAGCGACTGACACCGAATCATCGCAATAAAAATGTCCCTTTTACTGTCCCTGTCGCTATCAACTCCATCATCTCTACAGCAGATTTTCCAAGAGTCTGTGGTTTGCCCAAGATCACATAACGACTCCAAGAGACAATGGACTTTTTTCTTCTTCGTTTTTATTTCCTTATTACATAGTAACATAAAAATGAATTCTTGTAAAAGATCAAAGCAATAGAGAAACCATAAAGGAAGCTGTTAGGTTCCTACCTCTACCCTTTCCTCTTTCTCCACAAGGAACCACGGAAAACTAATTGGCGTGCATTCTCCCCACCTTCTCTCTGGGCAGGACACACACATAGAAAATCAATATAAAATATATATATAATGTGTGTGTGTGTCTTCTTAGGCTTAAACAATAGTAACTGTGCCTGACTTATAGGACTAGTGGTCAGTGTTGGCGAGAGTAGGGCATGCCAGGAAATATACTAGTCCTCTCTCATCGGCTCCATGAGATAAATGCTGTTATTCTACCCATTTTACAGGTGTGGAAGTGAAGGTTAGAGAGATTGCCGCCTTCATAGGACCACATAGTGCTGAAACTGGATTTCAATCCAGTCAGGCTCACCCAGTATCTCCACACTTGACCACAGCTGTATGTGGCCGTATCATAGGTATTGTTTTTCTGTTTGAGTTTTTTTCTCTTATTAGTTTGAACTCTTTCCACGTAAGTATATGTAGGTTTACTTCATCCTTTTAACGGCTATATGTGAGTCAATATTTTGTTTCACCACTTTCTTATCTAGGCTTCTGTTTCCTTGTTCTTTGCCTTTATAAATAATCCCGCACCAAACATCCTTAATACTTTTGGACACAGGTGTGAGAATTTCTGTTGAGTGGCTTTTACACGTGGAATTGTTCATCAGGGAGTAGTGTGCACATTAAATTTAAGTGAGTATTGCTTTCCAAAAAGGATTTTGCTCACTGACAGTATGTGAGAAGGCCTGTTTCACACTAGTCTTTTTTTAATCAAATTATTTATTTATTTTTGGCTCTGCTGGGGTTTTGTTGCTACGCCCAGACTTCCTCTGGCTGCCGCGAGTGTGGGCTGCTCTCTAGTTGGGATGCAAAGGCTTTTCCTCGCGGTCGCTTCCTTGCTGCAGAACATAGACTCTAGAGCGCATGTGCAGTCTTCTCAGACCAGGGATTGAACCCGTGTCCCTGCATCGGCAGGTGGATTCATAACCACTGGACCACCAGTGAAGTCCCTCACCTTAGTCTTCTTTTATCTTTGCCAATTTGTTGAAGAAAAATACTCTTTTTCTAAATTGTGTTTCCATGATTCCTGATGGGGTTGAGCTAATTCTTTATTTTCAGGGTAATCTATATTTCCTCCAGAAATTGCCTTTTGCCTGTATTGCCATTTAGTTTTCATTGTAGATACGTGTTGTATATTTTGGATAATAATCTTTTACATGTTTCTGCATTTTTGTCTTCCATGTAAACTTGTAAAATTGGCCTGTCAGTTTACATAAAAGAAATGCCTGTTCGTATTTTGATTGAGAATTTGTTGCATTCATAGGCTCATTTTACATAATTTGGCAACTTCACGGTATTTATTTTTTCCTTCCATAAATACCATATGTCTCTATTTAAGTCTTTCATGCCCATCAGTTAAATTCAACTGTTTTCCTTGTGTAGATCTTGCACTGAAATATTTATTTACAAATGGAGACCTGTTTTCTCATCACCTAGACTTAATTTGTATTGTTAATGAATAGAAAACTATTGGTTTTTACATATGTGTTAAATTTTTATCTAGCTACTCTACTGAACTCTTTGTACTTATTTCTCGTTCTTGATCTATCACATTGGCTAGGAAAACAGTAAAGAAGAACACTGGTGAAAGTGTACATCTCTGCCTGCTTCCTATCTTTAATGAGAATGTCTCTTACATTGCAGCAGTAAATATGATGGGTCCATTTTACCAGCGTGCAGAAATTTCTATTGCTAGCTTACTGAGGGGTGTGCCTTTCACTGCAGACTACACCAGACTCCTGTCAAGGGGCCTTACTTGTTTCCTCTACATTTTCCTTGAGAATTCAGAGATTGTCCTCTCTGCCTGGGACCTCCCAGCATTAATCTCCCAGCTGACTCAACAGCGTTTAGCACTGAGTAATATTTGCTTTCTTCCTCCCTTCACTCACACTGGACCCTGGCTGGCCTAAGGCAAAGAGCCACTTTGTGTTAACATATCCTATACCCCTCCCCCAGATAAATAAATAATGCTGTATGGATAAGAACAAAATTCCACTTCTGGAATTTTCTGGCAGGCACCACTGAAAAGAATTCATTCCTGGCTTCTAGTTTTAAATGACTTCAACTTTTTTTCCCCACTGGGTTATCTTGAGTAGCTGACCACCATTTCACACTCCAGTGGCCAAGTGGTTTCATAGTTTGTACAGGAGGGTGTGAGAAAGGAATCACCACCTGACCTGACTTCCTGTGGAGATTTCACACAGGCATAGGGTGAAGCCACTTCTAACTCTAGGCTCTCAGCATTGCCCTGCGCACAGTTAATGCAAAAGAAGTGTTTTCACGGTTGACTGATGACAGGATTTAATTGCAGAGTACATTTGATAATTTTTAGGTGGTGAGACTTTCTGCTCAACTATGAACGAAGGGATTTTGTTTTGTCAGGCGTGTATTTGGAGCGTGGCTCTAATGTGACTTGGCACCTGTCTAGAGAATTGTCCCTGTGTCCAGTGACATTTCGCTCGGGGAAGTCAACACCTGCTATGATGGCATCTGTCATATTTAAGAAAGTGACATGTCCATGAATAATGCAGAGCTGCCTCAATAAAATGCCTTCTTCGGAAAACAATTAAAATGAGACATTGGCAGAAGATTATTATAAGCAGCAGAGAAGCAAGTTAGGGCTCTTTCCGAAATGAAAAAGCAGTGGATGATCTCTTTGACTATGGTTTTCTCATCTTGATGTAAGCTGGGCAGATTATATTATTTTCATACTGTTTAGCTAGAAAAGGACCTGCTAAATAGGATTCTTTCTTTCTATTGCTTTAATACAAACCAACATTGGCCTCCAACATCAATCTGGATGTTAATGTTTTTGAGGTGAACTTCTTGGGGAGATGGAGTGGACTCATGTCAAGCACGCGGTGTGTAATTGGCAGCTATCCAGGAGAGCCTAAGCCAAGAGACAACTGGATGCCAGAAACCCCAAGAGGCAAGGCAGCCCACGTGGCAGACACGAGCACTGATCTTTGAGCCCCTCGTGGGGCCAGTGCCATCGGCTTTAGCTTCTAAGGCTATCTGTATGAGAAGTTTGGTCAGTGGGCAATTATCTTTCCCACCTTAGCTTTTTTCTTTTCCTCAAATGGCCATGTGCAGAGAAGAGGCTGGGACAGTGCCCAGCAATAGACTGAACATTTCCCACCTCTTCTCTTGCAGGCGGGTGACAAGCATTACCACCCGAGTTGTGCACGATGCAGCAGATGCAGCCAGATGTTCACAGAAGGAGAGGAAATGTATCTTCAAGGTAAGGTGGTCTGGAGGATGCAATAACCTCTCCCCACCCGGGGAGAGAAACCATGCTAGGTTTGTTTGTTTTTAAGAGAAGGAGGTATTTCATTAGCTGCAAGGCTACCCAGATCCCAAATGAATGTAGCCAAATGTGACCTCATCAGTTGGTATTAATCAGCCAAGCAATTGACATGCTGGCAGTGAGCCCCTGAGGCTGTTAACAAACCAGTGGATTGCTTATGGATGAGTGGACTGAACTTGATGCCATGGAGATAAGGCAAGAGGAAAGATCAGCTAGGCCTCCTCTCACCCAACCCCCAGGAATATGCTTGGGAAACAAAAGATCAAAAGAGGAAATGAAGTCTAGAAATGTTACATACTGGATGGTTATACTACTTGTTTTTTTCTCACTTTACTATCCTGGGAGAAGGATTTTGGGGGCCCTCCCAGTATGCTCTTATCCAGGCTTTTAGGAAGAAGAAAATCTCATATTTGGTGAATTACATCACAGATGTACTTCATCCCATAAAGATGAGATTGCTGCCATAGTGAAAGAAAGGACAGAGAGTGAGAGAGAACACACCCAAAGTTCCTGACAGAGAAATTGAGAAGTTTCTGATGCCAAGGAAGTGCTCATTACCAGAGGGCCATTCAATTTTTTTTAATGAAAATAATTTTGAGAAAATTTCCTATATACAGCTATGATTAGCTTTTATCTCCTCTAAAATTCTGAAGCTTTTCAGAGAGTTTTAGGGAAGGATTCGCCTCAGTCAAACAGTACCATCTGTGTGAGCATTTTACTATTTTTAGCAGGAAAGAGTCATTAAATAGACAAGGGCTGATCAGCAAAATTAGCAAGAATATAAGAGCTATTGCTTGTTCAGTTTGCTAATTACTGGTTCTCATTGGCCTTTGCATGTCATTTCTTCATCTCTGCACGTAACACTATGTGTAGTTTTAATGAATGGTTTGCTTTGCTCTTGATTTTTGTTTTTACTAAACTAAGAAAAATCTCCAGAAACGATTCTTGAGTATTAGATCAAAGCTTTGGCTGCTCTCCCCTTAAAGAACGCTAGCTGTATGAGAAACTGACAACCCAGACATCCTTTTTAGCTTTAGAATAATTTCTCTGAAAAACTTACAGTGGAAAAATCTCACTGAATTTTAAAGGGCCTGATGAAGGCGAGTGACAAGCCCCAAATCTGTGGTCTCATATGGGCTTTGTATGACATCTTTCCCCCAGGACAAACTGTGAATCCTTGGGAGCAATAGACAGGTGTCACTTTACATGTTCAGTATGGAGCAGATTTATTCTCCAGTTGGTCTCCAGGCTCTGTTTTAGATCCTAATGTGTCAGTTACAGCACTCACCATCAAAGACCCGAGTGTACATTACCCCAAGAGTGTCTGCTGAGAACTGAGACTCAGGGCTCTGGGCGTACCTCTGTATGTTCACATAGTTCTGCAAGCTGAGTGAAGAGGGTGATTTCAGGCTGTACACAAGTACAGCACATCCATACTATAGATAAACAACCCTGGTAATCTGGGCTGCGTTCCGAATTTGAGCATCGTAGATCTTTCCTGGAGTTGGGCTTTGGTGTTCTTTGCCTGTGCTCCCGGCTCATCCTTGAACAATGAGCAGCTTCATCTTCCCCAGCACCTCATGTTCTCTCTGGCTTGCATTCCCTGTGTGTCTGACCTCTGGAGGACAGTTCAATGCCTTGGGTTCTGGGCCAGGATGTCCACTCAGCAGAACCTCTTCAGTGCACCCTGTTCCTGCTTCCAGCCCTGCTGCCGACCCTACCTCCCCCGGCTCTCCACATTAAGAGGATTTCCGTGCTTTGAAGCCAGCCTCAGAGTAAAAGCCGGTGCTGAATGGACTATGTGTCTGTCTGGCTTTGGTTTGATTTTTTGGCCCTGGGTTAAGCGAGATAGAAATGACTGCTAAATAGGGATTAAAGTATTATTCTGATATAAAATGTATTTACACTGTCATCCATTTAATAGTATTTTTAGCTCAGTGGTGTAAAATAATTCAAGAGTTAATTTGATAGCTTTTCGGGAGACAAAGAGTTCAACAGTGAAATGTAAAACATAAAATATTCATACAGAGACTCATAGTAAGTTTATATCATTGACATTGTCCTGCGCAGACAACCTCATGACTCTTTTAACAATTTAAATGTAGCCAGAATAAATTTACAAATTTAGGCAAAAAAAAAAAAAAACAAACCTGCTTTCAACTTAGTAACTATTTGCTTAAGTCTTTTTAAGTCCCTCTTCAAATTCTTCCACCATTCCCACATTTGAACCTATTCTTGCATGAACATAGGACTTACATATAGACCTTAGCCATGAATTACATACATTGTATACCTAGGCCAAAAAAGTTGCATAGGCAGGCATTGAATTCTTATAAGAAAAGAGCTTTCTATTGGATATAAGTGTTTTGCTTAGTTCTGTGATACTGGTACCATCTAAGAAAGCACCTTAAATTCCTACAAAGAGGCATTGACCCAGGACCAGAAAGCAACACTTAAGTAGTAACTTCATTAGTTTAAAAGTGAAGACCTTTTAAAGTTAACTAAAAGGTTAAAAGTTAAAGGAAAACTTGTGGATTTATAATGTAAGTTTCAAACTTTCTGCTAGTTGGATTGATTTCCTGTGTCTGTGCAGGTAACTGTATAATTGAAGCAACAAAAAAATTTGATGTGTTTTGCTTCTGGATATAGATGATCTGGTTTGACTTTATTGCCCTCATCTAAATTGCTTGGTTGTTTTGATGTTATGTAAACATGGCTTATGGCTTATATTTCTGAAATTAAAAGTAGATATTGGAAAGTACACAAGCATCACTTTTAAAGGACAATGAAAGTGAAAAATCCTGCCAGGCTCCTCTGCCCATGGAATTCTCCAGGTACTGGAGTCGGTAGCCTGACTTTCTCCAGGGGATCTTCCCAACCCAGAGATTGAACCCTGTTCTCCCACATTACAGGCAGATTCTTTACCATCTGAGCCACCAGGGAAGTCCCCAAAGGATAATGATAGCATTTGAAAAAAAAAAAAAAACACTGCCCAGTTGAGAACTAAATGTCTCTTTCATCAAAACACTCTTGTGCCAAATGAGTGGTCTCTGTGGTCTAGGATTATAACTGTTATAGAACAAGCTCAGGCTAGATGCAGAAAACTCACCTGGAGTTTGAGCTATCACGATTCACTGGGGCACAGGGCTTCTCTCAGAAGTTCTGCATAATAGGACTGTGGCTGCTTTCCATTTCCTTCATTCTTAAATGTGCGTTGTCTTTCCAGGTTCTACCGTTTGGCATCCCGACTGTAAGCAATCGACCAAGACTGAGGAAAAGCTGCGGGTAAGGGAAGGCTTTGGCACTGTGATGCCAGATGTACTTGCTGTCCATTGTGTCTACGGTCACTGATTCTTAGGACTGCAGTTTGGGTGAAATTGCTTCTTAGGACTTTTTTCCCCCTTCTATCACAGACCAAGTAGAAAGGCCATTTGGCCAGAAAGAGGTTTCCTCCTACCTTCCATTGACGGTGATTCTTGTTTCAAATGCTTGTGTTAGACAAAATAAGCCTTGCTTCATGAATCAGGTTCTTAGGAAAGCATTCAAGGGGAAAAGTCAAGTTCTAGGTCCAACATCTGATGACCTCCTCACCAGACATTTTTTGTACTTCATCTATCACATCACTCAATCCAAACTCTGCAGCTATTGCCCAGCTCTTGCTACATTTGATTAGCCTCTCAAATCCAAGTTCACCAAGTAGCCTCCATCTCCAAAAGCTGATGATTTGTTAGATAAAAAACCTTTGGGGAAAATCATGATGAGCTCAGATGAGTCAATGGGAACAAGTGTTCTTGATTGTTTTTGTAACTGAAACCTTAGGTAGCATCAAAATATTTTCAAAACTCCCTGGAACATGGATCACAAGAGGATACACTCTATCTCTCACCTGTTTTTCCTTTCTTTCTTTTGGTTTTTAAGCATTTCTTTCAATTCTAAAGCCTTCTCTTGATCTTACTCTGTTCTCAGATCACCACCAGGAGACAGTATTCTACCTGTTTCAGAAACAAAGAGCTGTACACAGTGCAAGGCCATGATCATGATCTGTTTCTTACTCAGATGCCCCCGGCTTTTTACTTGGGCTGTGAAGTATTTTTCAGAGCAGTAATCGGACTAGACCCCAGTCCACAGTCCCTCCATTTAACTACCTGAGTGGTCTACTTTGAAATAGCTGGACTACACCACCTGGTGTTTCAGGGAAAAGAATGGCCCAAATTTATTTTGGAAGCCATGCTATGGATGAACTCAATGGACATGAATGTGAGCAAGCTGTGGGAAATAGTGAAAGACCGGGAAGCCTGGTATGCTGCAATTCATGGGGTCACAAAGAGTCGCACACGACTTAGCAACTGAACAGCAATATTCTAGAATGTGGAATCATTTCTTCTTGATCTGCTGTTAGCAGGCACAAGAAGCTATATATGTGATCCCCAGCAGTCACACAGCTGCTACATCAGTGTGGCCTGATCACTAACATGTCACTTGTGAAGGAGTGACTTGGCTTCAGAGAAATGATTATCAGGACCCCCCCTTTTTTTTTGGCCTGCCACCCCTGGGAATGACAGCTCTTATTTTCATTTTTCAACATCTTTTCTTTATTCTCAGTGAAGCTCTGTCTGCCTAGAAGCTCTATTTCCTTTGCTTTTGTTTTTTCAACTGGCATCTGTAAGATCAGATGGAGATATTTTGTCATTTGCATAATTTAGAAACTTGTTCCTTGCCTATGACCCTGAATAAAAACGATGTCTTAAAATTCAGTTAATATGAGCAGACTTTAAGTGGAGGGAGAAAAATCACTTTTTCTCAAAATAATCGAGTAAAGACCAGACAAACTGGAGAGGAACTTGTTCACCAATATTAGGATGATTTGCGGAGAAGGCAGTGGCACCCCACTCGAGTACTCTTGCCTGGAAAATCCCATGGACGGAGGAGCCTGGTGGGCTGCAGTCCATGGGGTTGTGAAGAATCAGACACAACTGAGCGATTTCACTTTCACTTTTCACTTTCCTGCATTGGAGAAGGAAACGGCAACCCACTCCAGTGTTCTTGCCTGGAGAATCCCAGGGACGGGGGAGCCTGGTGGGCTGCCATCTATGGGGTCGCACAGAGTTGGACACGACTGAAATGACTTAGCAGGAGCAGCAGGATGATTTGATCCCTGTTTCGACATAGAACTTCAGCCTAAGCATGTGTACCTAACCCTGTCATCTGTCAGTCAGACAGGTGCACACTGGAAGTTGCCAGACTCTGGGATTTTTGATGACTCATGGATGCTTTGAAGTGGGTTATCGTTATAAAATACTAGCACCTTAAAGATAGTACTTATTGTCACTTTAATCATGTCGCTTTACGTCTAAGCCACCAAGAGTCATGCACTTTAATCATAGGAATGCAGAATTCACTGTATAAGTTGTAGATGCTATCCCCAAACCACCCTAGTAGCTAGTGGTCTGCACTATCTTTACAATGTTGCCCTCAGTTGTTGAATAATCATTTTTATTTTATCCCTGATGAAGTCTTCTGGGAGAGAGAGGAATGTTAACTAGGCCAGACTGAATGGAATGTGTCCTTTCTCTGTAAGGATTGCTTGAGTTTGCAGACTGTGCTACTAAAATGGTTTCAAAAAATCAACCCTCTTGATCGCATCTTGATGGAACTCTTTGGATAAGATTATGAAAACAACTAGTGAGATACTTCCCTCATTCTGGCCAAGAGGAGCTGTAGCTTTTTCTTCCTTTAGTGAAACCTTTTTCTCCTAAAGCCGGTGTATACCACTTGGGAGGTTGGGCCAGCCCCCGGCTCACTCACCCAGTAGTAAGGATGATGTACCTCTAAGGAGATGAGGTTCTGATGCACCCCGAGTGGGGCGCATATTGACGCTGGTGGGATTTAAAAGAGGCTCAATTTTGAAGAAGGAGCAACTCTTGTACTCTCTTAAGGGTGTGTCTATGGAGGACAGCCTTGAGCCAGGATTTTCAGGCCTTTTTCCCGGTGTCACATCAGTTCAGTTACCATAGCAAAATGAAAATGTTTTAAGGATCTTTCAACAACCCCACTGAGTAATCCACATTCTCCAGATTTCAAGAACTTGTGGGGTGTTTATAATAACAGACTCTCAAGAACATCTGTCAATGGCTTCACTGGCTTCCTAACTCTTCATATGTAAGACTATTTCAGCCAAAATAAGTGGAAAGGAATGATGAGGAGGGGGAAAGGTTGGAACATAGGTAAATATACTGTATCGTAAAGACCAGTTAGGGAATTCCTGGAACTCCCACTGTTAGGATTCAGCAGTTTTACTGCTGAAGGCATGGATTCAATCACAGATCGGAGAACTAAGGTCCCGTAAGCCATGTGGGGTGGCCAAAAAAGAAAGAAAATGAAGACCAGTTACTATGCTTTCAACACTGACCTTAAACACACACACACACACACACACACACACACCCTGACTAAAGTGATTCTACATCGTTGTTGTTGTTTACCTGCTCAGTCGTGTCCAACTCTTTGTGACCCCATGCACTGTAGCCCACCAGGCTCCTCTGTCCATGGGATTTTCCAGGCAAGAATACTGGAGTGGGGGTGCCATTTCCTCTTCCCAGGGGACCTTCCCGGCCCAGTCTCCTGCATTGGCAGGGGGTCTTTACCACTGAGCCACCAGGGAAAACCTGATGTCACTTACCACCTATCAGATTAGTTTTCCTAAAGGTTTTTCTGCTGATAGTGTTTCTGAATCGAGGCTTGCTTTTTCTTCACTCTTCCCTTCTTCGTGTTTCACGACAGCCACCAAGCGTCCGTCGATCTCCGTCTGATTTCTTTTATCCCAAAAGTCTGATTCGACGCACAGGACGGTCCCCGTGTCTGCAGGTTGGCACCGTGTCTGAGCTGAGGCTCAGGGCCGCTGTGCTGGGGCCCCAGGCTTCTGTCTCCCTCCCCTTGCTGCTTTCCCCCACATAACTTCTGGGCTCCCATAGAGGCAGATGCTTTTTCTCACCCCACGGAGTGCATCTCACATTCTGATTCCGGCTGTTTCCTGCTCCAGACAATGTTTTCATTTAGAGTGGTGGCTAAAGCATTGTCTTCAGGACAGGGAGCACATTGGAAACCACCGTTTCGGTCCTGTACTCACACATTTGTTCACTGAACAAATACTTGCCAAGTACCCAGGTACAGTAAGGAAGAAAAGACAGGTACATGATTATTAAAAGATATTGAAACATATCACAGCATATGGATTGTAAAGATCAGGGCAGGTCAGGTGAGGGAAAGGGGCTCAAGGGGCGCTTCCTGGGAGAAGTGGTCTTTGAGTTGAGTTTTGGAGGCTGGATGGGATTTGAACACATAGAGATGATGAGAAAGGGGTGGGCCTGACGAAGAGAGCAACAGAAGCGTGGAGCTGGGGAAATGGAGTACTTGAGGAAGGAGAGGTTTGGCTCAGGGAAGGAGTGGCAAAGTGGAAAAGAGAACAAGTAAGACTAGCTGCAGCTCTGCAGAGGCAAGAAACTGACATACACTCTCAGTGGCGGTCCTTAAGAATCCCCTGCCAGTCCTTTCCATCTTACAGATGGAAAGACTGAGACCCTCATAGTGAACTAACTTCCCCAGAGTTCTCCCAGCAGTAAGTGGAAGAGCTGAGATTGGAGCTCGGGTCTCTCTGAGCCGGTAACTCCTGTTCTTTCCACGGTCCTACAAGGGGAGAGTGAGAGACCTGGGAAGACGCAAAGAGGAGAGCATGAAATACTGGCCAAGTCTGATGGTGCCCAAGGAAGAGAAGGGTGTAAGGGCTGCACCAGCTTTCCAGAGCATCCTCTGGAACCTGGGAGAGTCCTCAGCCAGCTCTCCAGATGAGCAGCAAGGCAGGAAGGAGACTGTGTGCCCTGCACATGCTTGACCTTCTTTCGGGGTTTCTTAGCATCAGTTGAAACCTTGGCCCGTTAAGTTACAAGTGGTTTCCACTGCCCCAGCCCCGTCCAGATGAAACCCATTGTGTAGCTCTGTTGACACTCAGGGTTGCGACACAGCTCTTCAGTCTGGGCTCAATGCCTGTGCCTGTACTCTGCATCTGCCAGAATTGCACGACGGCCCAGGAGAGTGTGGGCTTGGCTCCATTTTCATTAAAGCTGTACCTGCTTTCTTTAAATGATTTGAAAGATAGTTAGAAGTACAGAGTTTCAGAGGGGAAAGAAACCTTTTAGACATCAACCCCTGAAGTTTCTCCACCTACAGAGTGAAGTCAGTCCAAGGTATCGCAGGTCAAAAGGAGCAACACTTAAATGTAGATTCCAGGCCCTGAGTGATTGGCCTGTGAAGCTGGGTTACATTCAATTTATATTTGTCATATACTCTTCATCTATCTTAAACCTTTGGCTCCAATAGTGGAGTTTCACATACAGTTAATATACAGTGTCATGAATTCAGAGGAACGGCCAGAAATTATTCCCATTGCAAGTGAGTTCTTAGAATTAGTACCTACTTGGCAAGAAATTGCTTTTTCAATAGTTTTTGTTTTTTTCCCTGAAAGTATGCTTTATAACTCAAATAGTGTTTTATTTTGTTAGCCTAAGGCTATTGCCAAGTGATTCACTTTCATGACTTTAAGAAAAATACCATCAACTGTGAAATTTTTGGTCTTCTCCAGACCCTTACATTTAAGAGATGTGTGGTATCTTGAGAAGTGGTTGGCTGGAGAAGAGAGAGAAGAAAGAAGAAAAGAGAGAAAGAAGTCTATTTTGGAAAACCTTCTCTCTTCCTACCCTGTTGTTAAGCATGGATATCTAATTCCCATTATCAAACCTTAAATATCAGTAAAGTTAACTGTAACCTTGTCACAGAAAGGTATAAATCACTTGGGACCTGGCAGAGAAAATGGGCCATTTGACAAGCTCTTGCTTCACCCATTGGCCATCATGGCTTATCAAAACTCTTGAGAAGCCTGAAAATGCCAAAACAATTCTCAAGCCACCCAGATATTTTGATCTTTTAAATACTATTGACTACACAGCAGTTCATTTCACCAGATAATATCAAGCACTTTTAGTGTTAGATAAACTGTACCCCTTGCAGGGACTTTCAGCACTTCATGCCCTGGAAATAAGCCTGGTTTTATTGTGGAGGAAGGTCATTTTACTTTTTATTTTCTGAAATCTCTTATTTCCTCTTGCTGAATTACAGGTAAAAGAAAATGGTGAGGAAAAAAATTACCAATTTGGCCAAAAAGTTCATTCAAGTTTTTCTGCAAGATGTTATGGAAAAAAAACCCAAGCAAACTTTTTTGGCCAGCCCAATAGAATGACCTAAGAAAAATATATTCTGGTTTCGCTTACTTGGAAGAGTTTTATAAGAAAAGCAAATTTTGTTTACAGGGAAAGGCCGGTAATTCATTATAAACAAACCACACAATAGTCCCAGGACCAAGTTTGTAGCAATCTGGAGTGGATCACTTGCTTTTGTTCTAAAAAGGGGCTTCTGCGCTGTGCCTTTAGAGGCTAAAGCATGAGTGGCTGCCATCCAAATTGGGCATGAGTTTTTTTCTCTTCTGAAACTAACACTCACTGTATTATAACGTATGCACTTGCGGACCCATAATATACCAAAGAAATACTGTGTGTCTGTTTCTGCAAAGGAGCTAATCAGAGGCTATAAGGATATCTAGAATAAGGAAATTATGCTATTGGTTACTGTATTATTAATGTTGCCACCAGACATACCACTTTATTCCCAGCTTTCTCTCTATTCAGATATTTTATTCTTTTTGGTGTGTCTTTACAATTCATCAGAATTTACAGGTGTTAAGATTTATCCTGCACAGTGAAGACTCTTGGCCATAGTAAAGACTAATGGCGATTGCACACCTGGTTCTGGAGAAGATTATGTGCCTTCACTACTCAGGGCACGGGTTTGATCCCTGACCGGGAAACTAAGATCCTGCAAGCTGGTGGTGCAGCCAAAACTGAACCAAAAATAAAAGCGAAAACAAAGAAACTGAAAGGATTTCCTCTTTTGACTTAGCAGTGAATATTTAATATGTGTTAAGGTTTTTAAAGTGTTCCTTCTTCTGCAGCTGTTATCACCTCCTTGTCTGGTGAACTTGGACAAAAACCCAAGGCAGGTACTGTCAACCTTAGCAGCACTTCGTATAAGGTGTTAACTACCTTATATGAGTAGCGGTCCCGTAGGCGCTCCTCGACCTCTCTGACCTGGGATCCAGTTGCCTGTAGTTCTCTCCCTTCTTAGAGCATGGCTTAGGACGAATGCAGGCTAGATGAACATAGCTGTTCCTCCCCAGCTCCTGTGGGGTGATGGGAGGTCTGGGGCAAGAGGGCGCTCCAGCTCTCTGCTTCTAAGAAGGGACCAGGTGTGTGGGGGCAGCCCACAATTGGAAATAAGCAAAAATGTCATTTCTCTGGTTAATTTCCAGGCAAAGCTCCGGTAAGTGTTTTTAATGGTAAAAATTTAAAGATGGATGAGGGCTGGGGAATTTCTCCAGTGTAATTTCATCCTGTGATTGTGCCTTCTGAAGTGTAGAGCAGGTGGGCAAAGTCAAGGGGTAAGGGAAATAGCAAGTGAAATGTAGTTAGAGAGGTTTTTTAAGTTTTGTACAGAAAACAAAAAGATGTGCATTTTTTCAAGCATCTACTATTAGCAGTCAAATGTCATTTTTTTCTTTCTTGTTGAAATGAACTAGTCTGGTGAGACCTCTCTTTGTTGATTTCTTTCTTTCCTTCGAGGGAAAATAAAAAGCCTTTTGAAACTGAAAGTAGGTATGTGAAGATGTGTTGGAGAAATAAATATAGACACTTTCTTTATGAAAGAGTTTTTCTTGCATGAGCCACATACAACTAGAAGGTTCTTACTGAAGGATCCTTTTCACTTGTTGCCAAAATGAGGATTAAAGGTTAATCTTTTTGGCAAAGTCCTTTGAAAGATCACAGACTGTTTATAATCCTTCTTATATCTACCTTGCTTTTCCCATGCTTTCCTGTACCTTCCCCGCCCCCAAAGATGGCATCAAAAGAAAAAAACTGAATTTTTCCAACTGTGCTTTCAAGTTGTTTTTTTTCTGTAAGGCATGAAGGAAAAAGTGAGAATAAGTAGATTGCATCTGCTTTAACAACTTCATCACAGGTCTATAGGTTTGGTTTTTTTTCCCTCTGTAGAACAGAAGTGGGAAGACCTTTGGGGATAAATATTTGGAATTATCTTCATTGATAATATAGACAACAGGGTAATTGTGTCTATCATAGCTCTCATAGAGAATTCCAGAGACAAAGCCTGTTGACTCATTTGGGTTCTTGATTTAATTCAGTGAATCACTGTTGTGAACTTGGTTATCTGAATGGGATGAAACAGTAATTTAGATGAAATAATTGCATGTTAAGATCATCTGTAGAAATATGGAATATCTGTAACTTTGTTACCACCCGAAGAGGTGACACTAGAATTAAGTAATGATAAGAAACTGTCAGTGGGATTTGAAAGAAGAAAAACATGTCAGTAAGCTGTTGCTTTTGAGGTTAAGATGAGCCTTAATTTTGAATGTGTGGATGTGAGCTGTCATGTCAGAAGATAGCTCTATGCCCTTGATATTGAAGGCTATCAAACAATTAGCAAGTTGTGTATTAATTAGGGGAAACACAGCTAGAAGAAGAAAAGGGGGACTTCAGTGATAAACAAGATGCTCATTTAAAATTCAGCATGTTTCTTTTCTTTCTTGTTTTAAATTACTCTCAAATTACATTTGCATTCAGGTCTTAAACCATTTAGGTTTCTTTTGTCATATGATGTAATGTTAGGAATTGGCTCTTTTAAATTAACACTTTAAAACACAGAGAAAATAAAATGCAACCTGTTTAGAAGTCTAGATGTTTAGAATTGAAATGTAAAATTCTAAATATTTAAGATTCAAACTCAAAAATAATAGTCTCACTTTTAGGAGTAACTTTTTTTTATCTTCACAAGAGAGAGACCGCTAACCTCTGCTGGTTGTACAAATACACCAGCGTGGGGAGCCATTAGGAACTGTGGCGTAAGTGGACCATCCCTGGTACCATTTAACTTGGAGCACAGTTCACGAGGGAGCAGACCAGGAGTTATCCTGGCAGATCAGACAGTCTTGAACAAGTTCTCTGCTATCCATCATGGAAGGGTGATAGTAACTAGGGCCTAAATGGCAGCTGGAGAGGTCATTGTCTTGGGAGGGTGCAGATTCACTCCATGGAGTTCTCAAGAAAGGGAAGGACATTTGTCAGCTCTGGGTGGGACCACCCATCCACCGAGACAGTTAACTTTCCTGAGTTCCGATGGGAAGGTCTCTAAGGATGAGAACTCGAGGGAAGCCTGGTCAGTGGAGCTCACATCCAAAACGACCGTCCAGTCATGAGGAGCAGAACAGAGTGAGTCCTGCCCTTCATTATTTGAGATGCTGCCGAAGAACTCCAGTCTCACGTCAGCTGTCCAGAAAATGCTGGGTCTTCGTCATGTGCGGGGCAAGGTGCTTGAAGCTTTGTATGTATTGTTTCATTTATCGCTAGGAAGGAGGTGTTGTATGTACCCTCTCCTCCATTCTATACATAGATAAATTGAAGCATAAGGAAGTTAAAGGGAAAAAAATGAAAGAGTGAGAAAGGGAAGGAAAGGGAAAAGACACTTGTATAATGTCACACAACCAATAGAGGCAATATATGCGTCGGGGTGTTAGACTCCAAAGCCAGCCTTTTAACCTCCCTAGATTATGCTATACAGAGCTGTATTTTATTCCATTATTTCATTTTAAACAGGAAAACAAATTAGGACCACTATAAGAAAATAGGCAAGCAAGGGCATAACTCAACCCATAAGCAAGATTCTATGGAAGGAGAAGTGACAGTAAGGTTAGGAGGTCAGAATGAAGCTAAAACAGACAGTAACAAAGACAGTGAAAGGCCACAGGTTCTGAACCTCCAACACGCTGTACCTGTTTCTGAAATACACTAAGTGGTCTGAAGATACACTGGGCACCGTGATCTCAAAAGAGAGCCAGAGCAGCGGTGGATTTGTTGTTGGCTTGACTTCAAAAACTGACTATGAAACTCTCAAGTCTTTATTTTGCAATCAGAGAAGCCAGGGCCATTGGATGCAAATCAGAGGTGACTCCAATCTGAAAACAGTGGAACTTGAGAAGAATTTTTGGGTGTTAATACCTTTAGCCCAACAATGTTAAAACAGTAAATGAGTAAGATAAATGCTTCAGAGAAAGCCTGTGTCACTCAACAGGATGCGCAGTCCTGTGAAGAATGAAGAGAGAGAGAGAATGAGCTGGGCACACACTGGTTCAGCCAAGAGATCTTTTCCAGCTGAGTATTTCTCCGTCTCTGGGAGGGAGCACTCAGGGCCCTTTCCTGATCCCTCTCGCCTTCTTCCTCAGCTGTATTGCTATCAGTGTGCACCGTACATCAGAGAAAGAAACACTTCAGAGCCACCCCCAGGTCCGCTGTCACAGGAAACACACAAAGGGTACCTGACCCACATTTTGGCAGAAATAAGGACGAGGAACATGGGAGAGACCCCAAAGCTCAGCGAGCACTTTGGCTATTCACACAACCGTCCTCACAGCTTGTTAATGAAAACAAGCTGTTGTCATAGCAACACCAGCAACCCAAAACATCTGACTCTCCCGGGGAACACCCTTTCCCACCCCAGCCCAACAGCGAGCTATTACAGGCTTCTTAGAAGCTTCTAAGCGGCCGTCAAAACATTTTCAGTTAGCATGCACTCTCTCCTGCTAGTTCATCTCCATATTTTTCTTTTATTTTCACCTCATTTGTCCCAAAGTCATGGTGATAAAAAGTAAATGGCTACACTTGCCCTCCAATGTAGGCAGAAAATTTAGCGCAGGGATTAAGAGCTCAAGCTCTGCCTTTAAAGCGTCTAGTTTCAAATCCTGACCCTTGCCCACCTGTGCGACTTTCCCGTCATTTAGAAAAAGGCATAAATGTTAGCAGATGTTAGCAGAACCTCCTTCCTGGGGTTATTGAGAAGATTAAATGAGAGCATACCTGGGGAGTGCTCAGCACAGGGCCTGCCACAGAGAAAGTGGGGAAGAAATGCTCAGTACTACTAATCTCTTGTTGCCTAAGAGGCTTCATTACTGTATTGAGTTTGGCAAATGTTCGATCCTGGCAACTTGAAGCTGAAGGACTGCCTGCAGTGAATAATTGTCTTCTCTGTCCATGGGATTCTCCGGGCAAGAATACTGGAGTGGGTTGCCGTTTTCTTCTCCAGAGGATCTTCCCAACCCAGGGACTAAACCTGGGTCTCTTGCATTGCAAGCAGATTCTTTACCACTGAGCCACCAGGAAGCCCAGTTATCCCACAGAGACGGTTACTGGCTCAGCTTTCTGAAGCGGTCGCATCTCTTTTATAGAAAGGCTGCACTTTGGTGGTGTCCCTTGTATGGTTTGATTGGCAAATTGATCCAGGAGTTGGATTCCAGGAGTCCTGTTATTACGTGAATCCTTTCTTTTGTAATATATTCAGATGTGGGGATTCTATCATCTTGAGATACTCCTGTGATTGGAACATTGTCACTCGAGGAGGAAAGTGCTTGTACAAGGAGGGAGGGTCGAGCCTGGCTCACCTCCACTGTGCCCTGCCCACTTTCTCCACCCTCTTCCCCCCTTTTATCTCAGAGATGTCAGGGACCCTGGTGAGAACAACTGATCCCACCCCTCCAGTGGATTCTTACTGTCAAAGCAGGTCCAAGCACTGCCTGCCTCAAGGTGATCAGGCGGGCTTGCTTTCCTTGTTTCAGATGTGAGGTCCATAGTGATATAATATCCTCGTTTCTAGAGGGGGTTGCAGGGCCTCAGTTACACTCACATCAGGATACCGAAATATCAGCAGAAACAGTATTCCTAACATAGACCTATAAATTGTCCTCTCCAAGAAATAGCTGCATGAAAGGAAGAAGCCGTCCAAGACCAGGCCTTTGGTGTCTTTGCAGAGCTTTCCAGAACAGACCAAGCAGGGGTGGGGGGCCGTTAATCCCAGTTCATGCATTCCCCTCCCCTTTTCTGTCACCATCCCTCCCTCTCAGGGTTCTCTAAGTCTGTGTTACAAAGTCCACTTTATACTTTCCCTGGTGGCCGACCGCAGACCTTAACTCTGTGACCTTCCATGTGGTTAAGCTCAAATCATGTAATTAACATGAGTCAAGTAGCCACAAACTGAGTGGTTGTTGGCAAATAATAAATTCTCATTCCCCCAACAAATATTTACGCCTACTCTGTACCTGTGCAAAACGGTGGGTACATAGTAAGAAAAGAAGCCCTCTGAGGGCAGAGGTCATAACTAAAGGTAATGAGCGAGATCGACATGATGATGAAACCAACAAGTACGGCATTATTTATTTTATTCATGTAGGAGAAAACAGGATTAATGCCATGAGAGAAAACAGCAAGATCACCAGCTCTGGAGGAGGAGAACAGACAAGGCTTCTTTGAGGAGCTGATATTTTAGCCAAGACTGAAGGAGGGAAGAAAAGCACAAGTGAAACAGGGGATAAGGGCATGCTTCTCAGGTCGAGGAAGCAGCAGGGATAAGAATCCTGAGGCAGTGACATGTTCCTGTCCTGTGAGTGACAGTGGACAGTGAGTGATAAAGGAAAGGCAGGCAGGGCCGAGATCCCGAGGCCCTGGGAGCGGTGACTCCGTTTTTGCAGATGCTGACACCCGAAGAAGGGTAGTGACCATTAGACTGTATTCTTCACAGATCTCTGTGGGCACTGGGTGCCCAGTGGGCTTGAAGATGGTTGAAGGCAGGGAACCCAAAGGTGAGGCCATGGCAGGGGTCCAGGCGAGCACCGGTGGTGACTGCAAAGTGGTAGGATGGTGGCCATGGAGATGGAATGTGCTCGATGGTGTTGTCGGGGCAAGGAGAAAAAGAAGCCCCCAAGTGCACTTTCAAGGCTGACGGCACAGTTCGTTCTCACTGACCTTTCTTCCTCAGTTATATTTTCCCTTATTCAGAAAAGTTTCAAGTCTTTCTCTCTTTAGTCAGCTTAAGTCTTTAGGCAAGTGTAGGGACTTCAGCTAGTCGCGATTAGGAAGCCACGGTCTGAAATCTTACAGGTCACTCTTTCTTTTACAGCCTACCAGGACTTCCTCCGAAAGCATTTACTCTCGCCCAGGCTCCAGCATCCCTGGCTCCCCGGGCCATACTATCTATGTAAGTACCCACTTCTGGAAGAGATACTTCCAGGCCAGGTAAGGTAGCAGATGGTGAGTGTGGACTGGATAGTCTGAAAGGGAAGAATTCAAAATGCTTTCTATTTCTGTGATGAGATCCAGTGTTCATCCTTGTAGATCGGCCATCTCAATCCCATTTTCCTCCAGGCGATCGAATGTTTCTGTGGATGTGACCATCAGCATAGAGTGATTGAGTAGATAACCCTAAAAATGCAGTAGTGTGATACAGGACTTGAAAAATCATTGCACCTAACTTGCATATAGATATTTGGAGATTAATTATATGTTTTATAATTCCAGTACTGAGTGTCCTTAAATTCTGCCACAAAGGTCTTTAAATATTTAGTTTATTAAATATGCAGTTCTTGTTTTAGCCATCTGGGAGGATATTTTGACCATCTGTTTGAGCTTTCGCTTCTCTGTCATAAATTTAGGAAATCCTGAAGGTTTGCATTCTTCTCTATTTGATGAATTCTACTTAGACTTTTTCCCAAGCTTTTGGTGACTTTTTTTGAAAACATGAATATCTGGTATAAATGGGCAACTTTACTTTTTAAATTTATTTTATTAACATATAGTTGATGTACACTGTTGTATCTATTTCTACTGTATAGTAAAATAATTTAGTTATACGTATGTACACATATTTACTTTTCATATTTTTTGCCACAGGATATTGAGTATAGTTTCCTATACTGTACAATAAGCCCTTCTTGTTTATCCATTCTACATAAGAAATTTTGCATCTGTTAGTCTCAAACTCCTAATTCTTCCCACCCCAATCTCCCTCCTTCTAGGCAGTCACAATTCTGTTCTCCATGTCTGTGAGTCTTAAACAGGCAACTTTATAAACAGTGACCGTGCTGAACAAAGTATTTGGGGATTTGTTTATTTTTAAGATTTTAACTCTTTAAGACGTGAGACGCACTAACAACAGTTCCTCAAAGATAAGATGGCAGAATGATTTTTCTTTCTGTTTAACTTTGGCAGGCAAAAGTGGACAATGAAATCCTGGATTACAAGGATTTAGCAGCCATTCCCAAGGTCAAGGCGATTTATGACATTGAACGTCCAGATCTTATTACCTATGAGCCTTTCTACTCTTCGGGGTATGATGACAAACAGGAGAGGCAGAGCCTGGGAGAGGTAATAAATTCCCAGAAGCTGTGAATGGCACACCTTCTTTCTCTTTTGCCACCTGTATAAAAACTACTGATTGGAATCAAGATGAGTCAGAGTCCTTCTCATTGCTCACTGTTTGCAGGCTTCTGTGGCAGGTGCTTTGAGGTAGTCAGAAGCCTATTGCACCATGCCCTCCCCGTGGGAGGCGTGGAGAGGTGGGAAGCAGACCAACCATAGCAAACAACAGTGCAGGAGGAGTGAGGATCAGGCCAAGCTGGAGGGAAGAGGAGCTGACTTGCTGGGAAGGAAGCTGAAGCTGGGGAGAGTCTGTGAGCAGAGGGGATGGGGGGGAGGGTCCTCTGGGGTAAGGGGGGAGCCTTGGGGTGAGCTAAAATGTATTCATGGGGATTGTGAGGAGAGAGAGCTCACCCCCTTAATTTTGACAGTTGTGTCTTCCAGCATCGTAAGATAATTAGTATATGCAAGAAAAGAATGCATAGGGTCGCAGTGCAGCACAGTGGCATGAGATGGGCTTCTGGAATCAAGTTGCCTGGGCTTAACCCAGGGACTCCACTCATTCGTTGCTTGACTTTGACTGTGAGACACCCTTTATAATCCTAACTTCTTTGTCGGTAAAGCAGATAATGACAGAATCTATGTATATACGTACATATGTGTGTATATATTTATTTATATATGTATATATATATATATATATACACACATCTTTAATTTTTTAATTTTTCTAATCTGGGTTTGTATTCCAGAGCATAGCTCCTGGGTGAAATGATCCCTAGGGTGGGAAGTGGTGTCTGTTTTCATGTAGTGCCACCTAGTGGTCACATTGCTGTAACTACATCTGCAGCCTTTGATGTGCAGGTTGGCTTGGGAGGTTCAGTTGCCTTTGTGGGGCAGAGTTTCACAGAGGATAAGGAGCAAAGGAAGGTTCCTGAACAGAGTGCATAGAAGCTGGTCCTACAGGAAGTGAATGAGAATTGCCTAATGTTCAAGCCATACAAGCAAGGGGAGGCAAGTTGCTCTATGGTGTTATGGGCCCAGATGTTTGAGCTTTGAAGTAAACATTTCTGTGTTTGGAACCAGACTTTGATATTTACTCTCCATATGACTTTGGGAAAATTGCATATTTCCATCTCCTTATCTGTAGACTCAAGATAATAGGGACACATACCGTAGAGGTTTTCTGTAAGGATTAAGTGAAATATTTAGATTCTGGCACATAATAAGTACTCAACAATAACCTAGAATGATGGCCTACTGGTTTCTCTGAGCATAGAGTCGGGACTAGGTGGATGCTTTCCCCATCAGAAATCAGATGTGTTCATGAACTCGTCTCCAACCCATGAAGCCTGCAGCTTAGACAAGATTCCAAGCTGTTTCGTTATCCTTTCAATCATTAGCATTTCCATAGAATCCATATACTGCCATTTTAGAAACACTGGAGAAGTAAGCTTGAAGTTCTGTGTAGCCATCTGTGCCTCCAGAAAGCAGATCAGACCAGACCACGGGGCTCGAGGAAGTCTGGAGTACAGACGGCCAGCAACTTCTTATACACTTGGGAAAGAAAGGCAAATCCTGAAACTGAGAAATCCGCCACCGGCTGTGTTCTTCAGAACACTTCATTTGCGTTTCATTTCTATTTGAAAGCTTTTTACCATTTTTAATTGTGAACATTTCATTCATTCATTTAGGAAATAGTCATTGGGTACCTGATATGTGCCAGGAGCTGCACCAGTCGCTGGGAACCCTTGGTTGTAAATGAATGGACTTCTTGCCCTCACGGAGCTTGCAGTGGAAAGTGGGAGACATATAATAGTCAGACAGATACAGAACATAATGTTACAGGGTGATATTGCTTTGATGGAAAATGACGCAGAGTAAGGAGAAAGTACACGGGGGTTGGGGGTGCTGGGTTGCTGCTTTAAGTGGGAGGATCACAGGAGGTAGTGGGTGGTAATGCATTTGAGCCTCACTGAAGATGGGAGGGAGCGCTGCAGGTGTCTGAGTGGAGAGCACCTGCTAGCAGAGGACACAGCAGGTGCAAAGGCCCTGAGGTGAGAGAGGGCTTGGCCTGCTGGCTGCCTCGAGGAATCCTAGAAAGATGGAAGCCGGAAGGTGAATGGTGATGAGGTCGACAAGGCCTCCTGGGGAAGACGCCACTAAGGCGGTCACCATAACATAGTACGTGATTAATTACTGTGGTTATAACTTAGTCAGCAACTGTGCTTACCAAATTCTGTTTCAATAGACACTGTAACTCATGGTGGTAAACCATGAATATAAGAGGAAATAGTTCCAATTTCTCTAACTTAATTACCTAGAAGCATTACAGCATCTTTGTCAAAACCCATGGTTATCAGGCAGACACGTGCGCCCCAGTCCCCCAAGGGCTTTGTCATCGTGTACCTGTCTGAGCCCCACTCTCATCTTCTGAATCAGAAGATGGAGGACAGGCAAGGGTGCTGGCATGTGTGCTCTGAATAACGTTTCCAGATGATTCTGATAAGCAACTCTAATTAAAGCGAGTTAACATTGTGGCTTTCTCTTTTATTCTTCCAGTCTCCAAGGACTCTCTCTCCTACTCCATCAGCAGAAGTAAGTCCCATTTTTGAAAATTTAAATGTGTGGAATTGGATAATTACTTGGACCTCTCCTAGACTCACATTTTTGCAAAAGGACATTAAACGAACAGAAAAACTGCACGAGATGATGATGAATGTAGGACTCCTTAGTGTAAGATATGACTCTGAAACACAGAAGCACATTTCTTTTTTTTAATGGCACCTCTGAATAGTAGGAAAGTGTTTGCAGGGAGTAGAGCCATCTGTCCCTATGTTGGGCTCTTTCTCATCAACCATAATTAATTGATCTGATTCCCAACCTACTAGATTATCTGAAATGGCCAACCGTGGCTGTGGTGTTTTTATCAGTAGAGCCATCTTCATGGAAGACCAGCCCTCTTAGTCTAAAATCAATAGTCTTGTCTCCCTTCTCAGGGTAGACAGACCATTTAGTGGCTTTTATCAAGTCCACCAGCCTGTCTGTTCCCTTTGGGAATAACCTGAGTGTCTGGATCACATAGAGCGGTCAGTGATTGTTCCATAGTAAGCTATGGGTCCCGTGTCAACCCAAACATGCTCTTCCCTTCTGTAGCATCCAACACCAAAGACAGCTCCCAAATGATTTTTACTCCCAACCCATTTTATTAAACGTTCTTCAGGAAGCTGGTGATTTTGATTTACAAAATGAACCAACACCCTCACACTATAGCCCTGGTCCCAGAAATTCTTGGTTTTGCCCTCATCCACATTGACTTACCTACGTGATTACCAGAAGCCTTAGAAGTACTTCCTATTGTTCCTGTGTAATTTTTCTCTTGGAGGGTAGCTTTAAACTAGCAGCCTAAGCTCAGACCAACTCAGATCTGAGCATGGTCCAGCACCCAGGTCCACCCCAGCACTTTCTTTCATGTAAGCTGTTACAGATGAGTAAAGGGATTGTTTGTTCCAGCATGCTGCTGCTTATTCTGCATTTCTTTATGCATCCAGTGAGCAAACTCCTCAGGGGTTAGGTCTACCCCCATCTACGAATAATAATAATAATAATAAATAAAATCAGTAGTCTTGTCTAAGTCAAGTAACTTTCTGGATAGTCTATATAAAACTGGACTGGGGTAATCATTGTAATTTGAGATGGTACAATCTCTGTAGTGCTGTGATGGTTTATACTGAGTGCTATGAATAATTTCTATGGCATTTATAACTGAAGTTATGAAGCAGTCATTTCTATAGTTGACCACTTGCAAGACTGAGGCACACTACTGCAGGAATTTTGTTTTGTTGTTGTTTCAATTTATTGTTAGAGCCAACTAGGATCAAACCAAAGCCGTTTCACCTCTTGCTCTTGCATTTCACATATCCATGGTAATTGAGATTTTTAAATCATTTTTGTGCATTTTTTCAAACTTTTATTTTTATTGTGCTAGTAAAATCTTCATAGGACAGCAAACTCCTAAAGTGTAAGACATTCCCTGTACACGTCTAATTCTTTTACAGTTTTATGGTTGTGTGTATGATTTTTTTTTGAGCTTTATATGTACCGTATTCTTTAGATTTGGACATGGTGTGATGCTACTGTATTTCATTAAATTGATGTGCCATAGCTTAAGTGTCCCCCCATTTGTTGAGCACATAATACAAAACTTTGTCTTTATAAATGGTGACATTATAAATATCTGAGGAAAATTTTCTGCTTAAAGATCATTAAAGTATTTTTAGGATTTGCCTCTTAGAGATAGAATTATTGGATTTGAGGCCACCACAAGCTTATTCTCCAGGAAAGTCAACTTAGAATGTCCCCAGATCAACATCATAGATGGTATGAGTAGGTGGTTGGATCCAGGGGTGAGATTAGAATCAGGAGGCTGTTTCTGAAACGGGTTCCGTTGTATGAGCTACACACCTGCCCACAGGTCTCTTAGCTGCATGGAGCCTGCTGGAACAGCCTGGGTTTATGGAGAAGGGAGGGAGCACCACGTGCTCTTCCTTCTGATGTAGGTCTAGTGATACGACCTATGTGAATGCACTTTGTAAAACTGAAAAGACCATATAAACATGGTCTTTGGAATTATTCCCTCTTTTCCCAGACCTCTGTCAGCACTGGAGTTTATCACTTTAAAACATCTTAAAATCTTGGTAAAGGCAAGGACTACAGGTTTTGAACAAAAGGCGTTACCCCTGGAGTGTTCGTTTGCACGCCTACTTAAGGGACATGCCCTGAAATGTATACAGGAGCAGGCCGACGCGGTAGCTCCTGGGGACCTGGGTGCAGCCTGACTTCACTTGAGCCTGACAACAGCCTGCCTGTGGGTTGTGCGCCCACCGTCTCACACTGTCTTCCAGGGGTACCAGGATGGGCGGGACCGGATGATGCACCGGTCCACAAGCCAGGGCTCCATCAACTCCCCCGGTGTACAGCCGCCACAGCTACACTCCAACCACGTCCCGCTCTCCGCAGCATTTTCACAGACCCGGTAAGGGCACCTATTCCTGGGACTCACTCCGGGTAACCCTCTGTGTTTCTCTGTGATTCTTTTCCCCACCACTGGTAGTATATTTAAAAATCTGACTGCCTGCCGAATCTACCTTCCCTTCTCCCGGAGGGGGGGGGGTGGGCGGGAATCAAAAACTCCTATCCCCTTAAAGTTTCTGTTATTTCTTTTCTTAAAACAAGACACATTTTATGATCATATTTATTATGATTTACTGAATCATTACATTTTGACAGCAGACGACAAAAAGGACTTTATTTTTTTAAGACTTGAAGATCATCTCAGCACGTTGAGACTTAAAATGGAGATCTCCGAAAGAAAATATGGTGATGTGCCTTTTAGGCTTACCAGCATCATCTAAAATCCAGTGGCAGTCATTTATGGATGGGTTTCTTATGTTTCCCCCATCCAGGCACATGGTATTACTGTGGGTGCTTGGCTAAGTACCCCTAGAAGGAAGTCTCATATGTAAGCACGGGCTGTATTTGGTCAATTTCAAGGTCCCTTCCAACCTAAAATTTTGAATCAGACTTGGAAAACATAAAAGCACTAGAGATGAGCTATGATGGAGACTATTAAGAATAATGATCTTCATTCGACCTTTACCTCTGCAAAATGTAGCCCTTTTTCATATTAGAGGGTGTCTCCTCTGTGGAGTAGAAAAAGAATAATCTTATCACAGAAGACAGATAAATAAATTCACAGAAGAAATACATTCACCAAGGAAGATTTTGGCTTTTAAACGAACTTGGTGATGACGCATGTCTACAAAGACTTCATTTTAAGCCTCTTGCTTTTGTGCAGGCTCATAAGCCCATTCATATGGGAACTTATTTTATAAAATAAAACCAAAGGAATGAACTGAATGTAAAAAGGCTGCAATCTTCTCTTTAAAGACAGAAATTTAGTGCTTGTAGAGGATTAAATTTTTACTCTTGGATCCTTCAATAGTATATAATTTTCTCTAGGCTCCTAAACATTTACTCAGTATTTGTTGAATTCCATTAAAGGAAAATTTTCATGAAAGGAATTCCTTTTATTTGTCATATACATTTATATCCATTTTAGGGCTTCCCTGGTGGCTCAGAGGTTAAAGCGTCTGCCTTGAATACAGGAGACCCGGGTTCGATCCCTGGGTCGGGAAGATCCCCCTGGAGAAGGAGATGGCAACCCACTCCAGTATTCTTGCCTGGAGAATCCCATGGAGGGAGGAGCCTGGTCGGCTACAGTCCATAGGGTCACAAAGAGTCGGACACGACTAAGTGACTTCACTTTCACTTTTATATCCACTTTATCCCTGGGTTTGGATTTAAGCCCTTATCTGCCTGGGTAATGAGAAATCCTTTATGCCAGCATCCCTACGTATGGGTGTACCCTAAGGTCACTGAGGCTGCAGCCGTGACCTTGTCAGAATGACACGGGGTTGCTTGGAAACTGTCCAAGAGACCACTGTATAGCCACGGAGTGGTCAGTCAGGAACTTGGTTTCCCAAAAGGCCATGTCCTCATGGGGCAGTAGAAAGCGTTCCTGTGTTCCCCGTCATAGTTCTGATGCCAGGAACCTTCAGAACACTTTGTGGGTCCTAAGCACCACTTCTCCCCCTCCATGATACATTATGGACCTGTGTGATGCCAGTTATAAAGGTTATTTTTTTCAAGGCGGGGGCTCTGCTAGCTCAGTCATGGTCAACACAGAGCACCTTGAAGTATCCAGTCCGTAAGTTCTAGATGCCAGAGAGTCATGCACACCCCTTGGTCTGGTTTAGCTTAAAGGTCCGTAAATGAGTTCTCGGCATCATAGGCAGCTCTTTGCCACCCAGGGGACACAGACAAATACAAAGTAAAATTAAACTTCTAATAGGAGAAGTTTACCACTTAAACAGATAAAAAAAAAAAAAAAGAATCTGACCCTGACATATTGGTATTGGGTTGGCCAAAAAGTTCATTTGAGTTTGTCATCTTAGGGTAAAACCCAAATGAACTTTTTTGGCCAGCCCAATAGTTCTTTGCAAGATTCTTGAAACTTCTAAACATACATGTCAGAGGATTCTATTTTGTTAGGTACCTTTTTAAAAACAGCCATGGTTGAGTCTAAGTGGCATGCCTGATCCCAACTCGGCGGTTGCGGGTGTCATCCTGCCAGAATGTCCTGGTCGCTGTTCCCTCCCACTAAAGCCATTTATCCTCGGAGAGTGACTCTGGACTGACCTGGACCCGTTGGCAGACTCTCCCCACTGTGCCTAACCCCTCGCAGGCGCCTTCTTAACCCCCTTTTCCTTCCTCCGTTTTCAGACTCCTGATTAATGTTCTTTATTTTGTTTTGTTTTTTTCTTTTCCCTCCCTTGGAACAATGGCGGCGTCCCTGCTCCTGTGTTAATTTCTGCTCTTCTTTTCTGTCTCCACCCTGCCCTGCCCCCGGTCCTTGCTGCACAGAGCTGCTGTCTCCTGGTGTGCAGAGGTCCTTCCTGCGCACCAGCAGCCTCAGCTCCGCCCACAGCGACTCCCGCCCCAACTCCCCATTCCGACACCACTTCCTTCCCCATGTGAAAGGTAAGGAGGCAGGCTTCTCCAGGCAGCACCCTGCAAAGCGGAGATTTATTAGCGCCCTGGGAAGGCTAATAAGGTGCATCTCCAAGAGTCAGCCCCCAGCTTTGGACCTCTCAGCATGCCTGCGTGCCTCATGACTTCACACCCGGCCATGTCTTAGAACTGGCATAGCATCTCTCCTTGGGAGAAATATGTCATTTCTAAGAGCTCTAGACGAAGTAACAGGAAGTACGTTGGAGACCTTAAGATTGCTTCTCACCTGCTTAGGAAAAAATATATATTATTATTTTGCTTTTTTCTGTGTTAGAAGCAAAATATAATATATATCTGGGGGAAATTTCCTGGTTTTGACATGTGATATGGCTCAGCAAAACCCAACGGCAACAAGGATTCCAAAGTTAACCTTCATGATGATAAGCCACAAAACCACTAAGATGTTTGGACAGTACGAAAGACCTAGGGCCACGTAACTGAACTTTCTCTCCTTGAGCCAACTCTTAGGGTGATCTTCCTTTGACTTGTCCTGATGTCTGCATGATGGAGAAGAGGGGCTTTGCCGTCCTTTTTCTGTTCCTGCCCATCTCTGCCCTTCCCTCTGTGTCATTCCCATTGTTCTCATTGTGCTTCAGTAGCAGTCCTCAATCGGAGTTCTCAGTTCTCCTTACTTGGTGGGGGAGCTAGGAGCCACAGAGGGATCATGAAGGGGCCATAATTTTAAATATGTCGGAGCTCCCAAAAGGATGCTGACTTCTTCTGTAGCCTTGATTTGAACCAAAGTAACTGAAGAGAATATTGAGTTAGCCAAAAGTCCATTTGGATTTTTCATAAATGGTTATGGAAAAACCCAAACTTTTGCCAACCCAAGAGCTGAAGGAGAGAGTTGCAGGCAAGCACAGATGTTGTTATGGGTCTTAAGACAGACCTGAAAGATTCTAACCCTGAGCTCCAACATCTCACATCACTAACACTTTCTTGAACAGCCTAAGTGTTGTGCTCTTTGACTGAATTTTGTTTGCAGTCTACCCAACCTGTTTACTCATCTGGATTTTCAGGACTCAGTTGTTCAGTCAGTTCAGTTCAGTCACTCAGTCATGTCCAACTCTGCAACTCCATGGACTGCAGCACGCCAGGCTTCCCTGTCATCACCAGCTCCAGGAGCTTGCTCAAACTCATGTCCATCAAGTCGGGTGATGCCATCCAACCATCTCATCCTCTCTCGTCCCCTTCTCCTCCTGCCTTCAATCTTTCCCAGCATCAGAGTCTTTTCAAATGAGCCAGTTCTTTGCATCAGATGGCCAACGTATTGGAGTTTGAGCTTCAGCATCCGTCCTTCCAATGAATACCCAGGACTGATTTCCTTTAGGATTGCCTGGTTTGATCTTGCAGTCCAAGGGACTCTCAAAGAGTCTTCTCCAACACCACAGTTCAAAAGCATCAACTCAGTTGAGTCCAACTCAGTTGAGTCCTAAAATATAAATTTCCTGCCCCTATCAGTAAGCAGTTACTTTGTGAGCATGCTATTTTTTACATTTTCTAGGCTGTGAAAATAACATTGCTGATATGCCTATTGAAGACACACACCACTTGCCTTCAGCAAAGACATCTGTCTCTTTCAGCAGGCACAGCACTTTCTAAAATTCTTGACAGATTATTTGTGCCAGTTTTTTCCAGAGCACAAAGGGCCTCATTCCTATTCTCCACCCTGAGCGCCTTTCAGGGGGTGTTGAAGGTCAGCAGCTGCAGCAGCTCATAGTTTAATCCTTGTAGAGGTAGATGGCAAGTTCCAGTTTGTAGTTGGCAAGGTGAAATGCCCTGGTGTATTATAGGCGGGCTTCCTAGGTGGCACGGTGGTAAAACATTTGCCTGTCAAAGCAGGAGATGCAAGTTCAATCCCTGGGTCAGGAAGGTCCCTTGGAGAAGGAAAAGGCAACCCATTCCAGTGTTCTCACCTGAAAAATCCCCTGGTGGGCTACAGTCTACGTGGTCACAAAGAGTTGGTCGTGACTGAGCACGCACGCCTCCTCATAATGAGCACCCCGCTCTGTGCATCGGTGATTTCCCTCTCAGCATGATGCTCTTTGAACACTTCCGGTTACATCACTCCTCACAGTATCCTGTGATTAAAGTAGCAGGCGGGAGGCGTTGGGGTAGATGAACAGCTGAGGCCCTGGTTAAGTGACCCAGCCAAGGATCCGCAGCTCGGAAGTGGCAGCACCAGGGTTAGAGAGACCCCAAGCCTTCTCAACCTTCATTCCTATTAGAGGAATGTGTTTCAATATAAATATACTTGAAGAATAATTTTTAAAGCAAATTTTTACTTTCCATCCCTTTTTAACTAGAAAATTTCATTCTTCAGTTCAGTTCAGTTCAGTCACTCAGTCGTGTCTGACTCTTCGCGACCTCATGACCGCAGCATGCCAGGTCCATCACCAACTCCCAGGGTCCACCCAAACCCATGTCCATTGAGTTAGTGATGCCATGCGACCATCTCAGCCTCTGTTGTCGCCTTCTCCTCCTGCCCTCAATCTTTCCCAGCATCAGAGTCTTTTCAAATGAGTCAGTTCTTTGTATTAGGTGGCCAAAGTATTGGCGTTTCAGCTTCAACATCAGTCCTTCCAATGAACATCCAGGACTGATCTCCTTTAGGATGGACTAGTTGGATCTCCTTGCAGTCCAAGGGACTCTCAAGAGTTTTTTCCAACACCACAGTTCAAAAGCATCAATTCTTCTGCGCTCAGCTTTCTTTATAGTCCAACTCTTATATCCATAGCAAGGCTATGGAAAAACCATAGCCTTGACTAGACGGACCTTTGTTGACAAAGTAATGTCTCAGCTTTTAATACTCTGTCTAGGTTGGTCATAACTTTTCTTCAAAGGAGTAAGCATCTTTTAATTTCATGCTGCAATTTCATTCTTATGGAGGCTAAAACAGTTGAGTCATTTAAATTACAAAATTAAATGTTAATTAACTTTTCAATAGAAACACCAACTAGTTATTAAAATTATAGTACCTCAATGTACTTAAATGGTGTTTTATTAAAAATACAGATATGCTGTATTTTCTGTTTTGCCTGAATTCAAAGTATACAGTCAAATAGTATAGGTTTAAATCCTAAAAAGCCTTGGCTTGTCTCACACTTATACTTTAAAAGTCTCTAATAATCTCTTCCCTATTTTATTTTTACTGGATATATGTCTACAGTTTGATCAGATGAAATAGTTTATGTATTTCAAATATAAAATATGAAGTACATAACCATATATGTTTAGTTATAAAAGCTTTTGCTATACTGTAACACCAATCATGCAGAGTTTGTATATTAAAGATATCACTTTAAAATTTAGTCTAGTTGAATAGCTAAATGCAGATTCTCTAAGGAATTACATCTTTCTTATTCTGAAACTCATGTATCTACATGGAAGTCCTCTCCAGCACAGAGGAATTTATGACCGCGGAGAAACACATCTAAGATATCTTTAAAGGAGCAAAATCTCCCAGGGTTTTCCATGGCTCTTCATTTGAACATTGACTCTGTATCTTTGAGCTTGTTTTGTAACCTCCAGGAAATTATTTTTTAAACAAATACAAACCAAGGAGCTTGAGGACTCCAGGGTAGGATGTCCATCTCAGGAAGATGCAGCTGAAAGCAGGAGTCCTCTTGCCACTCCGGCAGCCATAAGCCCTCGTTCCACTGCCCTGGTTTAATTCTTAGCCCTTATTTCAGACTTAAGTGGCCCAGGCCCCCAGGGTCCACTGAGCTGAGGACGCCTGCGTGGGTGTAGAGTCTACATGCACATCACCAGCTGTCTCTCTGTTTCATTGGCTTCCCCATCTACTTTCTGTAATGCCCTTCTTGTTTCTCATTGTGTTCTTATTTCTATTCTCTGACCTTCCTTGCAGTTTTATTTTATATCAGTATGTCATTGTTGGGCCATCTGGACAAGTGGTTGCCTATTTGGAGAAACTGCTTCACCTTGTTTGGGGCTTTGTGGGCTCCCCCTTGTGGCTCAGCTGGTTAACAATCTGCCTGCAATGCTAGAGACCTGTGTTTAATCCCTGGGTTGGGAAGATTCCCTGGAAAAGGGAAAGGCTACCCACTCGAGTATTCTGGCTGGAGAATTCCATGGACTGTATAGTTCATGGGGTGGTAAAGAGTCGGACATGACTGAGTGACTTTCACTTTCACTTGGGCTTTATACTGTTTGCAGAGTTTCTCTTCCTTTCTCTTTGAAATACTATTAGACATTACTTTCTGTGTCTGTGAATCAGGCTTGCAAACAGGAGAGCTACATATATTAAATCTCATTGAAAGGAAGCGTCCCTGTTTTGCCATAGATATGAGTTGCTATGATGCAAATATGTATTTGACACTTGCTGAAGGAAACTCTAACACTTCCTGAAGCTTTCGATAAGAACCAGTAATCTTGAAACTCTGTCATGAAATTCTAGAAGCTGCCAATTTCTAAGGTCCCCTTGGCATTTATATTTTAGGACATAAGCACTTAGAGTTCAGAAGCTAAGTGGTACGCCAGCAGGCTCCCCGCAGCAGACATAAGCATTGCCATTTAGATTAACTTGTCTTAGGATTTGTCACTGAGGCTCTCAGTGTTCCAGAAAGAAGAATGAAAGTAGGACAGAGCATTTGAATTTGTTAAGCACGGTGGGAATCCTGCCAATGAATGATCTCTCAAGGATTGAAAAATTGACACATTAAACTGACATGGAAAGAGCTAAAAGTGAAGACCAGGAAAATATAAATCTATATACATAGTAGCTCCTCATCCAGATATCTAAGATCACTATCAACTTAACCAATACAAGGGCTTATTTAAAGAACAAAATGACTGAGTATGATCTATATATACTATTATTTTTAAACAGCGTTAACTTCAGGCTGATTGATGTTGATGATGATACCTTCCATATATGATTATTTCACCTGATGCCCCATATATCCCTTATGCCTGAGTAATGAAGTGCACACAAATATAACCTTTTGGGGCCTTCACCATTTATTTCCATTCAGGATATAGTGAAATGTTTTATCACTTACAGATAGAGTGTTTGATTTAGAAAAGGCCTTATCTTGAGAATTTCTTTCTTTTAAAAATGCCAAATTTTTTAATGCCTTTCATTTTTAAGGACTAAGAATTTGGTACCTAGCAATGTTATATATTCTAAGACCTTATTCCCAACAAGCCATGTGACATGTAGAAATCATACTGTTCAGGAACACTTAGATGGCTGTGTTGCTGAGTGTCTGCTTACCTAGCATGTTAAGATGTCATTATGGGAGGCTTTAAATGATTATAAAATTAAATCTACTTATAGAGACTTCAACATAGTAGGTTTTTTTTTTTTCTATCAACTAGAAAGGGCAATGGTTGCTGAAGATATGCTGCCAGAAAAACCTCTGCCCAACTGGAGACAGCATTCAGCCAAAATTCACCCTTTGGGAAGTTAGACAGTCAAACCATTGCTTTTGAGGGCTTCCCAGGTGGCACTGTGGAAAAGAATCCACCTGCCAATGCAGGAGACTCGAGACATGAGTTTTATCCCTGGGTTGAGAAGATCCCGTGGAGAAGGAAATAGCAACTCACTCCAGTATTCCTGCCTGGAAAACTCTGGTCAGGGGAGCCTGGTCAGCCACAGTCCAAGGGTTGCAAAGAGTGACATGACTGAACATACACACACACCCCATAGACTTTGAGAGCCATCAACCATAGAGGTTACGGGCTTCTCCTTGCCAGCAGAGCATCTTAATAATAGAAAGACTTTTAATTCATGGGCAAATGCTAATTCTAATGACTTTAAATCTTGATGTCCCATAGATGCATCTGTTTTTATGTGTGAATGACTCTGGCTATTAACTATCAGAACAAACTTACTCGAGTTTCATCTGTTTGGATATTATAACCAAAACCTGTGAGAACATATCCCCCAGGAAATTTGATGTTCTACAGGCACAGGAAGGTTAGAGGTGCAGGATTAAGGGCAGAGAGCAATGTAGATTTACAGCAGTAGCATCAGTGTTCAGGATATACAGAGTCTTCAAGAAAGCACTCAAAGCAAGGAAGCTGAGTCTCTCTACATCTTCCTTTGAAAACAGCCCACAAGAATTATTCTGTTTTTCAGTTAGGGATTATTCCTGTGAATAATTTCTAATGTGTATAAGAGTAAAGGATTCTTCTGAAGTGGCACAATTCAGTTGGGGTTGTTGAGGATCAACCCCAGGGAAACCTATTTAAAAAAAAAAACAACAAAAAAGATGCTATTGTGATCCCATTCTTTTGCCCTGGCATCTGGCTGCCTTTAATTAAGAGAAAGATGAAGTTGACCCTGGAGTGGTACTCACTAAATTAGGTCATTCGTTGCTATAGAATTATTTAGTTGGTCTACTTTAGTCATTATTCACAGACATTTATTCAGCACTTAGTCTTGGCCAGGCATTGTGCTGAACACACTAATATGAAAGAGACCTAGTTCTGATTCAGCCTTAGGTTTAAAGCCAAATTTCCTACTAAACATAATATCCTTCCTTCCCTTGCTGGCCTCTACCTGTGTTTTCCATACTCATTTTTTTCAGACATGGTTATTTCTCCTTAGGAGAGTGATAGTAAATGAGATAACATTTTCTTTAAATGAACTTTTAATATATCAGTAATTTGGGGTGAAGCTTCATGATTTTTAAAAGCTAATACCTGACTTTAGTAAAGACAGCATTATAATATATTGGGAACTAGATGGTAAACTGACTCTTGGGGAAAAAGCAGGGGCAAAAGTTTTAGAACATGATAATCAAAAACCTGGAATCTAAATTAGAGTAACAAATTCAGATCTCACATTTGGACTATCTTACCACCCATTTGGTACAGATCTGTACTCTGGTGATCTAAAACGACACATTTTGAAAAACTAAAAAGTCTATTAAACATATTAGTCTGAAACTGCAGCAATTAACATCTCTCAGGAGTTGCCGGCCAGATTTAAAACCGTTTAACTTACTTGAAGAAATTGGCTCTTGTACATCTAAAACTAATACACTGTTATATGTCAGTTATATCTCAGTTTTTAAAAATTTAAGATAAAGAAACTTATTCCTACTCTATTTTCTGAAGATCTGTGATTTATTTAAAATTGTTAGCCTTAACTGATAGATAAATTGGACGTTATCAAAATTTAAAACTTTTGTGCTTCAAAGGACACTATCAAGAGACTAAAAGACAACCACAGAATGAAAGAAAACATTTGCAAATTGTGTATCTGATAAGAGACTTGTATCCAGACTATGTGAAGAACCCTTACAACTCAATCATGAAAGTATTGTCTTGGCCAAAAAGTTCATTTTGGGGTTTTTCCATAAAATCTTTGGGGAAAACTGAAATGATCTTTTGGCCAACTCAATAATTATGGGGCTTCTCTGGTGCCTCAGATGGTAAAGAATCTGCCTGCAACACAGGAGATCTGGGTTCAGTCCCTAAGTTGGGAAGATTCCTTGGAGGAGGAAATGGCAATCCACTCTAGTATTCTTGCCTGGAGAACCCCCATGGACAGAGGATCCTGGTGGACTACAGTTTATGAGGTTACCGAGTAGGACACGACTGAGCAGCTAACACTTGACGATTATGTTACTAGTTCATTAACTTTTGATAGTCCTACATTTTTTGGTGTTTTCTTGGGGTGGATGTTTGCCCAGTCGTGTGGAAGGAAGACAGTAGGGTAAGAGCTGACCTCTTTCTGATTTTGCATAAGTCTCAGTTCACCCCTGCAGCTTTCATCAGAGAGAGTGGTGGTGGCTATGGGAGTGGGTCTCTAGGCTTTTAAAGCCACACCAGCAGCCCCTTCCAGCCTCCTCGTCATCCCCTCCTCCAAGAACCCTGTGCTGCCCAGCCACAGGGGCCTGTCCTCTTGCTCCCATGCACCGCAGCCCTTCCTTCCCCACGATGTCCCAGCTCCCTAGATTCTGGACCTTCTCACCCCTCTAGCCACCTACCCACCTAGTGACACCATCTCAATACTAGTGTCTTTCCACAGCCTTTCTGAAAAATCAATGGCACCTTCATCTGAGTGCCTTGAATTTTTGTATACCCCTGAGTCAGCACCTGTATGGTGTTACATATACTCGTTGCTTGTAAGTCTGTCTTCTTAGGTAGACCCTGAGCCCCTTGCAGCCAGACACCACATCTCCTTCACCTCCTTAGCTTCAGCTGAAGCTCATTGCCCAGCCACAGTACGTGCTCAGTAAATGTCTTACCGATTGAACTGTTAGACTGGGTGAAGCTTTGTCTTTAAGAGAAAGGTGGGAAAAAGTGGTCCCAAAGTACCTGGAAGAAAGGGATCTGACTCTATCATGTACATTTCAAAGTGAGGCAACAGAAATGTAGCCTGCAGCAAAGGCACTTTGTGTTGCTCAGGGAAAGGACTGGGCGACTACACAGGTTCCCAGTCCCAGCCTTCCATTCAAAGAAATAGATTCCGATTGCCAGCCTCTGCCATCATGCCTGGAAGTGACTGTATTTGGGTTTGCATATCCCACCGCTTTACATGCTTGGGATGTAACCATCTGATACTGACCCTAAATCATTAGCAAGTGACTTTCCATCCCCCTCAGTGTACTTTCCATCTAATCAGTTCGCTGCCAGCTCACAGCCTTCAACCCGCATGCCATTGGAATGATGCATCTAACCGCTAGCTGCTTTTAACCTACTTCCACTTGAACTCGAGTCTCTTTTGGAAAAATTCAACCTATTCCAGTCACCTTTGTGAGCCAAATTGATGAACTGAGTTTGTTGCTTTGATTTCTCCTTTTTGATGAACCTCCTTCCGGTTTGTTGTTTTGAATTTTTATTATGCTTGCTTTGTTTTCTTTCTTGCTCTCCCTTCTCTCATTTTGTTTTCTCCATTCTTCTCATTGGAGGCAATGAGCCGTCCAGCGGCCGGAACTCCCCTCTCCCTTACCGGCCAGACAGCCGCCCTCTCACTCCAACTTACGCTCAGGCCCCTAAACATTTCCATGTTCCAGGTAGGAGCTGACACGGTCTGTGTCTTGGTGTCCTGTCACGGTGTAGAATGTAGCCTTGTCGCTTCTGTCTCGTCTCCATCTCTCATGCTCTGTTCATTGAGATGCACACAGCTGCTCACCCCTAAATTGCAGTGTCTGACCTAGAGGGCCTTTCAGAAGCTGTGTATGGGAAATGCCAGGACTGTATTGAAAGTTTCAGTTTTCCCTAAAATTTTTAAAGTAGGGTGGGAGGCAGAAGGTGAAGGAAGGAGGGTTGAATTGCTTTATTTTGTTTTGACTAAAATTTTAATTTTACCCTTATATTGGAACCTTCTAAGCTACCACTCTGTGGCTTACTGTCATTGACTATCACGATGGCAATCTAGTTATCTTCTCATTGTAAAGATTGAACCACAGCGTTCTTGAAAGTACTTTTATTTTATCTGTTTGTCTTCAGCGTGGAGATTCTTTCTATGGGCTTTTCAGAGAGCTGTAAAATTGGGTCATTTGGAGGGTCTTTCTGCAATGTATAATTAACTAACCCTCCATAGCCCACAGAGAGATCTTGCAATTTAGGCTTGGCACTCTAAGCTTTAGTGTCATGGTACAAACAGTAATTTGCCAACAGGAACTGGAAAAGTCAGAACCCATATCAATATCTTCATGTTTCGGGTCAGCTCAATTTGTGAAGGCAAGATTGGCCATCAGAGGTCATGATATTATTTTTCCATCAGAAGTACATTGTTTTGCTTCTTTTAGCTACTGAAAGTAGTCTAATAAATGACCGCTATGTTAATGTTAGCATACATATTTGGAATCTGTATTAGTTTTTCTCTTTTGAGAAAAACCTAATAAACAAAGTTCAATAGGATTCATCCCACTGAGATACGACTGCCTTTTTAAAAAGAAAAAGTTTCATCAAACCTTGAAAATCAGTGTTGTACATTTGTGGCTTTTTCACAAGAATCCAGTACCCAAGGCTCTGGGGAAACCTTTTGAAACCTCCTGAGTATTTGCAGTCAAAGTGAAATGGTTGTATAATCAAATGGGGCTCTGTATAAAAATGTGAATAATATTTGGCATCTCTTTTCCTTTCTTTTTTTTTTTTAATTTGGCCTATGCACATTAGGATTTTGTCCAACATCTTGTCGATACATCAGATTAGCCTTGCACGTAAAAACTGTTTCTGTGTTTTACAAAAGGTACTCTTAATTTTACTTCATCGCTTTCCACTGTTCCACTCATTAGTTGAAAAGTAAATTGAGCTGCTAGTCTCTACTGGGAGCTCAATTTCTAGACAGTAGCAATTTGGGGATTTTCCCCAAACTGGTTACGTCTTCCTCACCATCACAGTATCTCCGCTGCTTGCATTTCTCCCGTTTTAACTCCACTTTTACTGAAGTGTGTATTTGAAATAAATGGCTCATGAGTGAGTGACATCTTTTTATATCCTAAGATGTATTACAAAGGATTCCATGTCACATGTCTATAGTAATTCACTCATTTCTGTAATTTCTTCTTTAATAACCTCAATCTTTGTAATACAAAAAAAGTCAACCTTCTGGGTTATTTTTGTTCAAGAGTCTTCAGTTCGGTTTGCCTCTGGGTTGATCTGTTTTTCCCATCGCTGAATAGGTTCCCATAATCACTCACCTTTGCTTTTCATTTCCACAGATCAAGGGATCAACATTTACCGAAAACCACCCATCTACAAACAGCATGGTAAAACCCACTTTCCTCCACGTAGCTTTTAAGTAACAACGTCGGCTCAACTCTTTGCTGTCCTCTGAAACGCTCATCTGCTGTTGCTTTTGAGAATCAAACTGGGGTGTCCAGCATGTTACGCCTTTATGGTCTGCTAAGATGCAAATACTGTGAAGTTGGTTTTCCTAGATAGAAAACATCGAGCCTTTTTGTGAGCCTGTCAACATGTATCATTTCACTCATAGAGGAGGGGAAGTATGGTCACACAGTCATTCACAAACACCTTCACAAGACTTTTTGGGGCAGGGGTGCGGGGAGATCAAAGAACTTAACCAACCTCTCTGATAATTTTGGTGAGCTTGCAGATTAACTAATTAAAACTAGGGAACACTAGCTATGTAAATAATTCATTTGACCAAGGGAACTCCCTGGTGTTCCAGTGGTTAGGATTTCACATTTCTGCTCCAGGGGGCATGGACTCAGTCCCTGGTCGGGGAACTAAGATCCCACAAGCTTCACAGCCCAAAAAAAAAGAGAGAGAAAATGAATTAATTAATTTGACCAAGCCCCCATCAGCCTGACTGTCCGGTTCCCCAGTTTCTGTTGGGGCATGCAGACATCTGCACCCAGTGATAGAGTGGACCAGCCTCACCCACAGGCCCTAGCCTTGGTCCCAGCTCATCATGTAAACCATTCCGAGATATCACAGATGAAATTTCTGTCCCTCAGTCTTCTCATCTGCAAAAGCCAGTGCATGAGGCCAGCTTGTCTCTGAAATTCTTGCAAACTAAGAACCACTGATGTGGATATAGAACTGTGTTTTCCTTCTCTGGGAATATAGAATTTTTAAACCCAGGAAACTGTATTACTCTTTAGGTCTCTATAGATTCCACTGCTGTAAATCTTCATGAATAGGTAGAAAGCCAAGACTTTGGGTGATTTCAGAAAATTGTACCCAAATTGTGCCTGGAAATTTGAAGGCTGCCTTTAGAATCCAGTTGACATTAATGTATCGTGAAGGCTTAGGATGACATGAAAAGCAAATAAAGTTGAAATGCAAAGAGGAAAAAAAAATTCAGTCCAGTATTATAGAGGAAAAAGAGAAAGTAGGGATTGTAATGGCTCTAAGACTAGGGTTTTTTTTTTCTTCGTCTGTGTTTTTCTTTTTAGTTTACACCTTGTGCTTGCTTTTTAAGTTTGTTAACACTGTTTTTGTTTGCTTTTTTATGGTTTAATGTCTTCTCACCCACTCATTAACATGTGAATGTTTACTGACTTCACCAATTCTAATGCGTAAGTACTGTTTGAAGTCTATTTTGTTTTTTTTTTTAATTTAAGAATAAGATTCCCAGTTTGACTTATCAGAAACTTTATTTATTTAGAGACTTTTTCTTTAAATACTAAAATCTCTAAGACCCTGCCTCTCCAGACAAAAATAATCAAATAAGATTTAAAGAGATTGGATAATGTTAGGTTATTTATTTGGAAGGAATTGACTTCTTTTTGTGACATTGACCTTATTATGCTTTACTTTCTATCAGTCAATAGGAATTAAGAGTAACACAAGCAATGGATTACATCCGAAGGACTTTCTGCAAGAGAGCAGTTCTGTGTGATAGAAAAAGATGTCATACCATACCAAAAGCTGATGTCTGTGCTCTGAATTTCAAAAATGCTAGATTTAAATAAAGTCACACTTCTCATTCTTTAACACGCTAGCACCTATTATCCTTCTTTAAGAAGAGGATATACAAGGCAGTGTTTTCCAAGCTGATTTTACCTTTTTTCCTCATAAGGTTAGAGATTAAGAAAAACACTGTTCCATCCCTGACTGAGAATTTACCCCTTTTTTATACATGGCAACCTCGATCAAGTTACTTAACCAAAGTGAGATTCAGAGGTTACTTTAAAAAAATGAGCAATTGGAGCTGAAAATTCAAAAGTTACTTCCAGATTTAAAAATCTGTAAGCTCCGGGAGGGGGCCAAGTTGTATCTATGGTATATAAATACATATTATTAATATATTTAGACATGTTTAGTAACATCCCAGATCAGTTTGCAAAATTAGCCAGAGTCACAGACTGGCCATTTAGCCTGGCTTGTTTCTGTGATTATATTTGGGGCTCTAAGCCAGTGGCCTCTCCTGTAAGTACAGCCATGAGGCACACTGTGAGCTAACGCTGCTCCTAGTCTGACTTTGTTGTTTTAAATTTGGATGACTCACTTATATATGCAGACCCTTGAACAGAATGACCAAATGCCTATGGCAAGCCTAAGTCTCAAGGCTAATTCCTGCAAACTGATAGTGAACTTTCCTGCTGCCATTTCACCTGGCACTCAAGGACGCATATATAATATGCAAGGATTAAAATGAACCGGATCAATATTTTTATGGCTAAGAAGCCACAAAGATCCAGAACCAACTCTCTTACAATTACAGTCAAATGACAGTGTCATGCATTTTACTTACCTCTTTAATTTCAAATTACTAATTCAAGTTTCTGATTGCCCTAGAAGAGTATTGTCCAATGGAACGTTCTGTGATGATGGGAAATGTTCTTTAATTATGTTGTCCAATACAGTGGCCACTAATCACAGGTTGATCACATAAAATGTGGCTAGTGTAGCTGAGGAACTGAATTTTGATTTTATTAATCATTTTAGTTTATTTAATTGCATTAATTTAAATGTAAATAGCCACACATAGCTCAAGCTAGTATTGGATGGCACAGCTCTAGAACAAGGTTTTTTCCAATGTAGAATAGAGGTGGAGTGAAGCTTTGCTTCTGGCAGAACACAAGGAAGATGGTTGTCACCTAGGCACTGTTAGTGACTGGGCTATTGATAATAGTGAGAAGCAGCTATCTGGAGTTGACGCTTTGGCCAGAGCACAGGAAAGCGATGTCAGAGGGTTGTACCACCGTGGCCTTGCAGACTGAGAGCTAAGCTTCCCCTGATTCCCATCTAGATGCAGCTGCCTTGGCAGCCCAGAGCAAATCTTCGGAAGACATCATCAAGTTTTCCAAGTTCCCAGCAGCCCAGGCTCCAGACCCCAGCGAGATTCCAAAGATTGAGACGGACCACTGGCCTGGTCCCCCTCACTTGCCGCCGTAGGTATGCCGCTGTTGCAGCTAAGCCAAATGGGCGGATTGCTAGGAGATTTCAAAATGAAATGCTTAAAAAATATGCAAGAGAATGTGTAAAGATTTTAAGAAAAGTATGACCAAGAGGTAGAAGAGTGAAAAGAACTAATGTAGTATTAAGATGTGTGCAGAATACTTCCAAGTTGCAAAAACCCAACCACCAGAGCCTTACGCTAACCAAACCCAACAAGGGGCAGAACTGGTCTCAAACAGTGGTTGTTGTAAAATCAGTAACTCTTTTGAATATAGTTGAATCAAAGCCTCCTGCCTTGAACTTTGTTCTCTATAGTTAGAGTATAGTGAGTGAATTTACTGAGTGTCCACAGAAGCGTGACTTCTTTGAATTAAATTTGTTTTAGATGATTTCTGGGTTGTAATTAAAGTTCTTAACAACCAGTCGTAACACTGAAGCGCTTTCATTTTTCTTGCCTGATCACGTTCTCTATTACTAAGAAGGGCTGTTACGGAGCAGCAAGTGTTCTGGAACATTGCTTATGCAAAGTTATGTGATTTCACATCTGTCATTTCCATGACTTCTGTGCTAATGTCACATTTGAGCTGTTTCATTCTTTGCTTTGAACCGCACATTTATGCTTTAGAGTTGTGTCTCTGTCTTTACTGTTTTCTCATTAGTTACATCACTTGACCCTAAAAAATGGTATCAGCAGACTCAGAAGCTACTACTGAAAATTTTAGTGAGTCAACTTTATGAAGATATGACTATATTATCATATTTCTGTTGATGACCTAAAAGGCCTTCAATTTTCCAAAACTCCCAAATTTTCCTCATCCTATTTTTTTAATCAAGTTACTTTTAGAATAACTTTTATAAGAAATATAAGTGGACTTTATAGCAATGGATAGTTATAGAAATGGTTGAAGGAAAAATCTACCTCCTTGGTTCATTATTCACACGTATTTTATACATTATGTTGGCTTAAGATGTATCTATTGCTAGTTCTTACAGACTTTTGCTAGTGTAGATTAAAGAAAGAAAATTCACATTGCCCTTTAAAAACTAAAACAATCATCAGCTTTTTTCTGCTCGTCCACATCCTTCAGGCAGTTCTTGGGGCTACTGAGATTCCTGGTTCAGTCATGTTGCTTAGTGGGGACATTAAACAGCTAAACTTTGGGGAAGAATTAACATTTTATTGTTATCAACTGTCATCAGTAAATAGTTTAAAGCTCTTTGGGTTTCCAAAATGAAGAAAACTTCTGGTCCATTAATCAAAATGATGAAGACTGTAGCTATTAAAGTTTGTTTTGATTAGATTAGCAAGCTTTCCTGTTTCCTCCCACAGCCAGATTAATCCAGGCAGTGTAGGAAAATAGTAATTATCTTGCTTTTCCAACTATTCAGACAGATGCCTCCTTTCTACCCCAGCTCCTTCTTTCCAGGAAACTTAAAATTTGTACATTATCTGCTATATTGTACTGAATAAGTAACTTCATAGCTGCAGTAACCCTTTTTATGGATTTGGACCATTTTCCAAGACACTGAAGGCAAGGAAACATTAGAGACCCATCCCTTAAAAGAAAAATAAAGCATGCTTCTTAATGAATTTATTGAAAGTAGAGGGCAGGGTGATAGTGTGGTGACAAACCTAAATATTCAGAAAAAGGGAAAATATAAGATGTTCAAACTCCTCACAAGAAAGTGACTATCTTACCTATTTGATGGTAGCTAGATGAATTTGGATTCCTCTGTGTTTGAACACTGACCCCAGGGACATCAAAATAATAACTGTCGATGCCCCTCCCACCTATTATGGACACTCTGGCTGGTGGCCAACGGGATAACTTAGACCCGATCCTAATCGCAAACCGAGTTCTAAGTGAGCAGATCAGATTTGTTGCCAGGCCAAAATTCGCACCTTACTGAATCACATTGCGCTGGCTTGTCAAATAGGGCTCCCTGTCTCAAGAAGCCAGGCAGGCTCTTTTTTTTTTTCCTCCCTTGTGTTGTTCACGAACGCTGACGACCACTGCTGACTTTGCTCACCTGACAAGTTGAGCACAGGTGCCCTAATCCCTGGAGACCCAACCCCCCTTCCCTGGGGCTAACGTGAGAAGTTGTGTTTGCTGTGGAACTAGGAGCTGATGGAAGACGCAGATCTAGTGGCCGAGAGGAAGAGGATGAAGAGCTTCTGAGACGCCGGCAGCTTCAAGAGGAGCAACTAATGAAGGTTTGTCCCTTAAACGACTTTGTTGAAGCCTTCGGTTCGGTTCTGCGGATCCTTGTTATGGAATGATGACTGTGGGTGAGCCACCAAGATGAGCAAGAGGTAGTCCCAGACCTCTTGCTGTCCGGTAGGAGAGATGAGATGGGCACGCAGTAAGTTCAAGGCAGAACATTTAGTGGGTTCTGGAAGAGAGCACGTGAAGGTTGGAGGTCAGATGGGCATGGAATAAATATTAGGGCTTCTTCAAGGAGAACAAGACTCCATGTAGGGAATGTGGGTATGGTACCTGAGTTGAAAGGATGCTAAAAGGCCAGGCACAGCCCAAGTGTACTTCAAGGTGGTACAATACCTTCCTTCCCTCACACAGGCTGTGCTGAAGGAATTCCTTTGAAACAGACCATTTCTCCAAGTCTTTCCTTGAACTCATAGAACCTTGTGTGTATCTGAGCCAGGAGAGAGAGAAAGTGGACTCTCACCAAAGCATCCTCATGATAGCCTCTGTCTCTAGCATAGGCCTGCAGCATCCCAGAAGACCAAAGAAGGATAGTCAGTTGTAGCCAGGGGTTGGGGAAGCTGAGAGATTGTAAACTCCTACTGATAAAGATTATTTTCCAAAGATACTTAACCATCTGGGGAATGCACATATACTAGTTGTATGGGAACACAAAGTTGTGTGTATTATGTGATCCCAGTTTTGTATGTTATGTATATAGAAAAAGACTGCATGGGGTAGGTCAAAATGGCAATAGTGGTTATCCCTGGTAGATTATGGCCTGTTCTTTTTCCTTCCAGATTTTCTAGAATTTGTACAATGAGCATGCATTATTTTTCCCTATTTTTTAAACAAATCAGTATAATTTCTTTCTAAAGGCTGCTATCCCCAAGCTTCCCTTCCCACATCAAAAATACGTACACCCTCGCACACTGCCTCTTGAGTTTCCCTGCTGGCACTTTGGGGGTGGGGGAGGGGCAGAGAAAGGAGAACACTCTTCCGATGTGGAGCCTGGCTGAGGGCAACCAAGCCTTGACATTGAAGAGGCCAAGTGGGGTTCAAGGTCCAAAACCTGGCTGACTTTTGAGGGAACCCCCAGGCTTGGGGACACTATGCTTGAGGCCTTTTAGAGTCAGGAACTTCTTGCAGGATCCACTAAAAAGAAACTGCATCTCCCTGAAAGTGACAGCAGGCTCCACTTTCATTTTCTCTTTTCTCCACGAATAGCTCAACTCAGGCCTTGGCCAGCTGATCCTGAAAGAAGAGATGGAGAAGGAGAGGGAGAGCCGAGAGAGGGCCTCCCTGGCCGCCAGTCGCTATGATTCCCCCATCAACTCAGGTGAGCAGCAGACCCACTGCCTTCCCTGAGCTGGGAGCCGGCCACCTGCCTGTGGGGAACCTATCTTGACTGTTCAGGGCTGCTCCAGCGAAGGAAGCATAACAATCCTTTGTCGTGGAATCTGTGTCAACTCAGCTTAAGAGTCTGCCACGGCTCTTTCATGAATGTGTTTCCTTCTTGCTAGAAATGGGAGGAACCCTTGGAGGGTGTCATGAACCAGGAGGGGTTAGGTTCCTTGTGCTGAATCTACCTTCTAGAACATGAATCTCAATCCATCTCAGAGGGAAGTGGCCAAAAGGAAGATCTTACAGAGAACAGAATATTTTTTTTTTTTTTTAAATGTTTTTGTCCACACTCTGCAACATGCAGGATCTTAATTTCCTGACCAGGGATCAAACCCATCTCCTGCCTTGGGAGTACAGAATCTCAACCACTGAGAAGTCTGAGCACAGAATGCTTTCTAACTATTCAGTGTAAGAGCTGAAGGCTAACAGTGATTTTTTGATAATTTTGAAAGAGATTACTCATCTGCTGGGCTGAAATAGTCTATCAGTAATTTTCCCCTGCTTATACTTATCATAAGCCAGATCTCTTTCAAGCTGTAAGATTTCTTCTCTCATGTTCTAAACTAGCGCATAATTTTCTCTCCTGAAGTTTCCTTCAAACATGTGTTTAGTATTTTCCTATGCAAATACTTATGCTAAATATTACTTCATTTAATTGTCACAACATACCAAGAAGTACATGATATTATCATCCCCAATTTGTAGATCAAAAAACAAATTCAGGAAGTTTTAGGTACTTACTCAGTGTCACATTGCCGGTAACTACAAAACTAAGATTAGGAGTCCAAGTGTTATAACCCCAGAGCCCACACTCTTAGCTGGAATGCCCTCCTACCTCTTATAGATGCCTGACTGGTATTGATCTTAGATTAGGTAGTTTTCTAATCTTTAGAGTAAAGTGAAAGTGAAGTCGCTCAGTCGTGTCCGACACTTTGCGACCCCATGGACTGTAAGCCTACCAGGCTCCTCTGTCCACGGGATTCTCCAGGCAGTAGTACTGGAGTGGGTTGCCATTTCTCTCTCCAGCGGATCTTCCTGACCCAGGGATTGAACCCAGGTCTCCCACGTTGTAGACAGACGCTTTACCGTCTGAGCCACCAGGGAAGTCCAATCTTTAGTGTAAATCCTTCCAATTCTGCAGATCTGTTCTCTAAGAGTAAATAGCACTGCATCTGCACGGGTCAAGCAGTGAAGCCCTTAAAAGATGGAATACCAGGCCCAAAGATGCAGTGGTGTTAAGTCACAGAGCCAGAATTCAAGCCCAGGTCCGCTCCCTCCAAAACCCAGCAGTACAAGGCATCCATGCTGCTGATCAGTGGGACACCTTTTTTCACAGGCCTTCCAGGAGCCTAGCGGTGGCTAGCCAGTAGATCCTGATAACTTACATGCTGGCCTCCAGATCAGTTACCACTGTCATACCGGCCAGGGCTTGGGTCTATGCATCCCAGTAGCCCTGGGTTCAAATCATTGCTCAAATCTTTACAAGCTGAGCAACCTCGGGCAAGTACTTACCGTCTCTTGGTCCCTATTTCTTCTCCTATAAAATGGAAATAATATCAGCATTATTAGGATTGTGTTGAGGAGTCAGAGATGAAGCATGCCAAGCATGTCTTTCTTCACAAACCCTCCTTGATAAGGTCACTGCCCACCCATTCCCTGTATCACCCAAATCTGATGGTGTTTTGTCAACATTTGAGCCCAATATGGGGCTTCTCAGGTGGTGTTAGTGTTAAAGAACCCACCTGCTGATGCAGGAGACAGGAGTGATGAGGGTTGGTTTTTTTGTTTTTTGTTTTTTTTCTTGTCTAAATCCTCTGTTATGCAGAGTAGAAGATACACTGGCAATTTCATGAAAGAATTACACTTCTGGTTCCTAACAATTGCTTTTTAAAAACTCTTTCTCTTATTCAGCTTCACATGTTCTATCATCCAAAACCTCATCTCTCCCAGGCTATGGAAGAAATGGGCTTCACCGGGTAAGATTTCTCAATGACTCATTTCTGAGTTTCTTCCCTCTTCAGTCCTGGTTGAAATGTTGATGTATTGTCTGAATATATCTGACAATATGATCTTGGAATTGGAATGTAATGAAAATTGTAATTTCTCTGGTCTTCTGGTAAATCACTTTGAGTTACAGGCAAAATAAAATATTTCTCTTGAGAGAAAGGGAAGTTGACTTTAGATAAAACAATAGCGTACACAAATTATTCTTTTTGATAGTTTATTAAGTTATTGGCCAATTTTAAGTATGTTTGGAACAACTTATGCATGTGAATCTATGTTTTCAACTTGGCATTTTATGAGATAAGTATATCCCATGACAATTTAACATCTGAATTAAGATATGCTGTAAGGACAAAACATATCAGAAGTACAAAAACCAAGTAAATCTCACCAAGAGTTTTTATATTGATTGCGTGTTAGAATGATAATATTTTGGAAACCTTGGTTTCAGTAAAATACATTAAAAGTTTTTTAAAAATTGCCTATAGAAGCTTGTGGGAAAACTGGATTATGTGGCAAATTTCCACAGTCAAGTAAAAGTTAAATACTGGAGCCACTATCTCTGCTGTAAAATGATACAGGAAAGTTTGTTGCAACCCTGCTCCCCATAAAGGATAGAACAAGTATAATTGTGTAGCTCTGATGCGGAGAAATGTGCTTTTATTTATCAGCAAGAGATACTTGCTTACCGAGCATCTGAGCAGTAGCATTGAATATACAACAAAACACAAGGATTTCATCCAGCAACTCAACTTGGAAGAAATTTCTTAGGATTTTGTAAATCCTTTCTTCCTTTTCACCTGACCCCAAAATGAGTACTGTGAAGCGGATTTTCTCATGATGTGTTTCCCCTCCTTTCAGCCTGTTTCTACAGACTTTGCTCAGTACAACAGCTACGGGGACGTCAGTGGGGGAGCGCGAGGTGAGGCCCCGGGCGGGAGCTGCTGACCGCGACCCGGTGGGGTGGGGCCGTGCTGTCGCAGGCACACTGGCTGGACTGTGTTACATCCTACAGTCAGATCACGTCTGTCCTCTGAGCCAACATGTCAATGTCTCTGCTGACATGAGACGGCATGAAGCAAGTTTGTAGGAAGGAATTCATTGGCCCTACTATGTGCTGAGCACTGGAAGTAAAGTGATAAGCAAGCCGTGAGTCTGTCTTCAGAATGCATGTGGCAGAGGCAGAGAGAGAGAGAAAAACTCTGAGATAAATGCTATGATTGGACATGCAGAGAAAAGGGAGCCACATCTTCAGACTGTCAGCTTTCACGGGAAACGGTATTTAAACTAACTAAAACCGGAACAGGCATTTCCTGGCTTTAGGGAGCAACCAGGCAGTATGGGCAGAGACCCAGAACTAGGGGAGAGCATGGCTCATGGGCGCACGTTTGGAGAATTGCAATTGGATGTAATCTCTGTTTATGTTTCCGTATTTTTCTGTGGTTCTGTCCCTTCTGAGATTTTCTTTGTCTTTCCTTTCCAGACTACCAGGTATGGACCCCTGTCTTTCTCAAGTTGGCTGCATGGGCAAAACAGCCTTTTTCCAATCCAGACGTGCTCTTCTGCTACTCCAGAGAAGAGTTTCTGTTGAGAAGACCCTGATTTTTGGTTGATCCATCTCATCATTAGTCCACAGATGCGAGAAGCCATGAGCAGCAGGCATGCCTGGCACCCAGATCAAGCCAGTCCTGCAGGCCTTGCAGACAGGGCATGAACCAGGCCAGATGTCAAGGACTCTCTCGCTCTGCCTTGAAGAGTCTTCTCCAGGGTGGAAGTGGCCCAGCATTAAGGGTCCACACATGTACAGCTGTTTTTTTCTTTTAATCATAACCACTCACTCCTTGAGGCCCTCTCCTCCTCTTTGTAGTCACAAATGAAACCCCTCTCTTGGTCAATAGGAAAGAGCTGCTGTGTGTAGCTTTCCTCTTTCCCTTAGAACCTAAACCTAAAATGATGATGGAGAGTGAGAAAAGGGGAAAAGTGTAAAGAAAACTAAAAATTTAAAAAAAAAAGTCATATACTTGGCGATTCTTTGATGTACCATATACTTTCATGCATGCAGTCTACATTCAGGGATTAGTGAATAGTTATTAAGCCAAGATCTTTCACCAGCTGGATTATAAGAGGGCAGTATTCCCAGTATCCTTGTTTTTGTTCAGCAAGGAGCTCATTTTGAAAACTCCGTGGTCATTAAGATGACACAGCTGTAAAATGGTGGTGAGGATTTGAGACCCAGACAAGGAGGTCTGGGAGCCCGCCGAGCTCTCCCCCAGCTCCCCACACTGCCATGGGCTCCTCCTGAAACTTGCTTCTCTGTTGCAGACCCTCCCAGATGGCCACATGCCTGGAATGAGGATGGACCGGGGGGTCTCCATGCCTAACATGTTGGAACCAAAGGCAAGTGTGGCTCTTTTCTTTCCTCTCACCTGGAGATGAAACTGGGACGTAACCCCCAAAAGACTTGATTTTCTATCTTTTTCAGTGCTGAGCCCTGCCTGGCTCTGCCTAGTCCGTTAGTCAGGCTGTATCATAAAGCATCCTTCTGTCCCTTGGTTTTGTCTCCCCAAGCCAGCAGGGTTAGACCCTCCCTGGGTCTGGTGCTGTGTTCACAGTGAGGTGCCAGAACTTCCCTCCTGTGACCTTGGTACCCATCAGCCCCTGCCATGAGCATAGCAAAGCCTGCCCAGCACCACGTGGAGCAGCTGCAGCCCACCCCAGATAAGATGACCAACATGTCCCAACTTGCCCAGGACTCTGCTGGTTATAGCACTGAAAGTCTTGCATCTTGGGGCCCTCCTCAATCCCCAGCAAACTGGAATCATTGGTCGCCCCAGCTCTAGAACATTCTGTGACTCTAGAGGTGTCCAAGGGATGTGCCCCCTGGTGACCATAACTGGGAGTTATTTCAGTATGTCACCCACTAAATCACCGCTGCTGGGGCTGCATGGCTCCCTGGTTTCATGAGCTGGTCATGGAACAAGATTGTTGAGTCCAGCAAAGGTGTCCTGCCATATACAAATGTGTACCGGTCATTTCAATTCTCTTCTAATCTTTACCTTCATACCCAGTATACAGCAAGTGGGGTCCTTTCACTCAGCCATGCCCTCCAGAGGCCCAGTGGCACAGAGACACCAGTGGGGATTGGAAATGTGTAAGAACGTTCCCCTGTCCACTGGAAACTCGAGCGAGGAACACCCATCACTCCGATGCTCTAATCATAGTGTCTCAGAAGCTCTGTCTTGGGAGTCCTAGGTTTTAGGTAGTTTTTGCTTGTTAATAAAAGGTACAGCTGTGTTCTAGAAGAGGTGTTTTTCTTTGCAGATATTTCCGTATGAAATGCTGATGGTGACCAACAGGGGGCGCAACAAAATCCTAAGAGATGTGGACAGAACCAGGCTGGAGGTAAAAACAAAACTTGTCCCAACTGTATATTCCTGTGCGTTTCCTGTGACTCCCCTAAGAATTGTTCCAGTTAAGGCAAAAATGAGACAGGATCAACCCAGGTAAAACTAACTTTGGATGAAAACCCAGATTTGTATTTAGGAGATCAGCGTAAAAATGTTTGGTAAAATACAGAACAGCCCAAGAAATGCAGTATCATTTTAGTCATTTTTCTTAGAAATGTAGGCTTCCCTGGTGGCTCAGCTGTAAAGAATCCACCTTCAGTGCAGGAGACCTGGGTTTGATCCTTGGGTTGGGAAGATCCCCTGGAGAAGGGAAAGGCTACCCACTCCAGCATTCTGGCCTGGAGAATTCCATGGACTGTATAGTCCATGGGGTTGCAAAGAGTTGGACACGACTGAGCGACTTTCATGTTCACTTTCCTTAGAAATGTAATGTTGCCAGAATTTAGTGGGCGATGTAGAATGGAGTCTCTACCACATTTCGGATATCCCTAAATCCTTATCTTTCCCTGAGCCTGAGTTGAGTCTGCTGAGATTAGGGAGGGAGCATTTGATACAGAGATGTGTACTAGACAAGTTTCTATCTTGACTGTTTCCACATTCCTGGATGAAGGCTAAGCAGGGTACACATACCTAAGCCGCCCTCCTTAGACATGGGAGACTGGTCTTTGTACTTTTACATCTGAATGGTTTTAATTGAGAAAAACTCTGGCTGCCACTTTCATAAAGTCTCGTTAATTTTCCCTTACAGAAGGCTGTACCTTTGTATGTGAGCTCAGGTTCGCACGGAGGAGAAAGGCTGGATCCACCATCCTAAGAGAACTTTTCTAGATGACACCAGAAATCGAAGTCCATAGACCAGGGCTTCCCCGGTGGCGCAGCGGTAAAGAATCCGCCTGCAACACAGGAGATGCAGCAGGGGTCACGGGTTAGACCCCTGGGTCGGGAAGATTCCCCTGGAGAAGGAAATGGCTACCCACTCCAGTATTCTTGCCTGGAAAACCCCATGGACAGAAGTGTCTGGCGGGTTACAGTCCCACGGTGGCACAGAGTCAGACATGACAGAGGACACACGTCTTCATTATCAGTACCCCAAGCAAGCATCCACAGGAACTCCTGTTGCGGAGTCAGGAAAAAGCCCCCGGGCTCCCAAAGGACCACCCTGGTGGCCTCTCTCTGACCTTCTTATTCTGCTAAGTCACTTCAGCCATGTCCAACTCTATGAGACCCCAGAGGGCAGCCCACCAGGCTCCCTGTCCCTGGGATTCTCCAGGCAAGAACACTGGAGTGGGTTGCCATTTCCTGATCCATTTCCTCCACATCTACTCAGCATTCCAATGACCTGAAACAGAGTCGCCTCCAGCATAATGAATTAGCTTTCTGTGCCCCATCAGCTTTCAGTGTTAGGATAATCATCACTAGTATTCCACTAGCTCTTCTGCTTGGTAGGAGGGGGTACCTTGCCTGACCCATCTAGGTAAGGAACTGCTGGGTCCAGTGCCTGCTAGGAAGCCTCAGAGATAAACTCCTCTTCCGTCACTCTGCCTTGCTCTTCCAAACAATTACTTGTTAACTGAAGGACAACTCTTGAGGCCACCCAGGGGGCCAGCGGGGCTGACCACTGTTCTTTTCTCCCATCACAGCGCCACTTAGCCCCAGAAGTGTTTCGGGAAATCTTTGGAATGTCCATCCAGGAGTTTGACAAGTTACCTCTTTGGAGACGCAACGACATGAAGAAAAAAGCAAAACTCTTCTGAGTCCCACACGTAGACCACCATTAGGAGGACTGACCACAGCGGGGACGCATAGGATGTTGAATTAAGGCCCAAACTTGATTGGAGCATTTGCAAACTACAGTCCCTCAGCAACAGCCAAAAGGGAAAAATCTGATTAAAACACCCATGAGCCAACTATGGGGCCAGCCTATGGCCACACTCGCCCAGAAGCAGTGGGGTAGGAATGTCTGTGTTTCCACGCTCGACATTAGCGTTCACCTGTGACCTTTTCCCATCACCTGTGTCCACAACAGGAGCTACTACTTTCATTTTCTTTCAACTGTTATCCAACAGTAGTGCGTCTGTATGAATAAGAGCCAGCAAGTGCCCTTAAGATGCCGCATGGGCAAGCAATTGTAATATTTCCAAAGTATGAATATATTTATCTTGTAGCGCCTTGGCTGAGAAGCAAGAGCCTGGTGGACAGGTCCACGTGGCAGCAGCCTTTGCCTCTTTCCTCACTGGCCTCCTGCAGTTGCCTGGGCCTCAGCGGGATGGACAGCAGAGTCGGGCTCCCCAGGAGCTCTGTTTCAATAGCCACCAAAGGCATTTTGAACAAGCTCCTTGTTCCCTACTGTTTGCTAGGACCCAACTTGGCAAGTTACTTAGCTGTTGCTACAAAAAAAAAAAAAAAAAGAAAAATTAAGAGAAAGAGAGGAAAAAGGAATGGATGAAAATTCTCCTTTAACCCTTTTCTGCTTCAGGAAGTGTCTTCCTCCCCACCAAGGACAAGAGCTGTCTCAGCCCCCAGCCCTCCACTCTCACAAAGAAAGGAAAGGGAAAGATTATCTCCTGGTTGGCCCAGTTGGATACTGTTAGATGAGTTTGGTCCAAAGGCCATAGCCTTCTTGACAAAAAAAAAAAAAAATCTGTGTCTTCCCAACGCGTTTCCAAACCCAGCTTCCTCTTCTTTCTATCCAGCATCCTATGTATCACACCAAGCCCTCGATGATTTTGAGTTCTTTAAGGTCTTTTCAGTAGTAGGCTAAGGAAAGGCATGTTTTTCTCTTTGAAAGCTCTGAAACTCAAGGGCAATGGCCCCCAACTGATTTAATTTGGTCTTTCCAGCTTTCTCACCTAGCTCTGCTGACTTCCTGATACGTGTATGTGTGTTCGTGTTTTCACTCACCCATGACAGTTTGGGGAGTCTGCACGTGCTTTTAAATTTCATTCCTGCTTGAAGGTTTGTCCTACTCAGCTGCAGTTTCTAGGGGACATTTGCACAGGTGCATGTAACTCAATGGTCAAGAGTGAGACTAACTGCATCCTGGCCAGCAGGTCCCTCATGGAAAGATGCTGGTGGTTAGAAGCCAGCATATTCCATGACACGTGTAGCTCAAGTCAGCATCAGACTGAGGCTTTGGATCAGGCTGAGAGGAGACAACAGCAGAGCATCCCACCAGAGTCCTCAAACTCAGCAACACGAGATTCACATTGGAGCCAAGGATTACACCCAAACATGCATTTAAGACACCCACCATGGTTCCTGAAAGCCTCTGGCTGAGACTTGAAGGTGATGTCAGATACACGTAGTAGGAGGTTGTCACATTTATTTGCGTGCTTTGGAGGGCTGCTTAAGAATTTAAACTCGTATTTAAAGCCAAAGGAGAAAGCATAGGAGGTTGTCACATTAATTCTCATGCTTTGGGGGCTCTGTTTAAGAATTTGTAAACTCTGTTTTAAAGCCAAAGGAGAGAACCTGTATATGCCACTAATTATAAAAGCTCAGAAGTTCTTCCTGCTGGCGCCAAATATTAGAATGAGTTAGTAGCTGATACCAGTGGCAAAAAGCAAGAATATTCCTTCTGACCTTGGGCTGGAGACCTAGCTTGTGACACACTCTAGAGACGGGTTGTCTTAATGAACATGACAGTTGCTTTATTGTTTTCTGTGCTCTTCCTGAAGGAATCCAAACCTGCCTGACCTTTGCTAGACACTGAATGTTTGAGGACTCTGTGTATGTGTGAACGTGGGTTGAGCCTACTAATGTATTCAGCAAATGGTTCTGATGAGGTTGATGTGAGGAAACCAGCTCCTCCTTGGACTGAAGGCAGATCACAGCCCCTTCAGTTTTGTCCCTTCATCTGTTTGATTTGTTGCCTTTTGCTTCATTCAGTACATCCACTGGCCCGTCTTCTCTCTAACCTCTCCTGTGTGGGCAGCACCTGTGTGTCCTGATCCTCGCTTCACTTTGGCAAAGTATGAACGTGGGGACCACAGTGTAGGCCCAGTGTTTCCCCTGCCTTGACCAATGACAAAGATGGCCGAATGGATCCTAGGGCTCAGCTAGAGGAGAGAGATTTTCATGATGGAGATAAGAAGGACCCTCAGTGTTTTTCACTGGTGAATCAGTTAAAACCCACATACTTGCAGATCAAATGTCAGTGGAAGAAAAACCCCAATGATAGTTAAAGAACTGAGCCCTAAATTTGCCCCCACTAATGAAACTTTACTTTTCTTCTTACTTTTGAATTCAGTTTAGCATCCTTCTTGGGTGAGGGGAACGCTGCTTTCCATATCAAATGTATTAGCTAATTTAAACTATACCATGCAAAACTGCCTTGCCAGAAATGCCGATGGCTTCCTGTCTGTAAGCAGAGCAGTGCTGCTCTCTGAAGGGGGGCTCCCCAGCAGAAAGCTCCAGGCGGAGTGATGGGTCACGGCACAACCTGGTTCTCCCAGCTGCCAAATCAGATCAGTGGGCTACAACACCCTATCTGTTTCATTGAACTGAGCTCAGCATGCTTGTCCTCAGAATGTCCAGGTCACTGCACAGGAAATCAGTGTTCTCTGCCTGAATCCCACCCTGCATAAAAAATTCCAGTTCTTAACACTGTCAAATTAATGAGAATTGTTTACTCTAGGAAAAGGAAGTATATGCATTGCACGCTTCCCTAGTACATACAGAAAGGGCTACATTTTTGAGCATTGGACTGACTAGTGATTCTTGAAGCATAGGCTGATTGCATGAAGAAGCCTCTATAGTTACACGAAAGTCAGCGCTTCTTTTAGAGTTTCTTCCAGAAAAGCCAGGATACCATTTAGTCTTTGGGCGTGATTTATGTCGAGACACAAAGAGCATTTGGAAATTTGTCCATCTTGCTGGGCGTCTAACTCTTGCTTTGGGTTCGTTACTAAATGTGACTTCTTTAATCACAAAGAGAAACTGCCTGTTCTCAGAAACCTTGAACAGAAGAGCTAGCGTCAATGGGTAATAAGGTGCAAAGAAAAAAAATAGCTTCTCCCTGTCATGTCCTCATAATCTCCTCTCTTCTCCCAGTTCTGTTGTGTCCAAGCTGAGTTTCCTCTTCCAGGGTGAGGCTGGAACTACGCCTTTTCAACTTCCATCCCCTCCACCTGTGATGTCAATCAGCTCCACTGGGAAAAGTCTCGCTGGAAATGTTTCTTAAACTTTCACCCAATTTCTTTACACTTTAAAGCAAACACCTTTTTCTAAAGAACTGCTTCTCAGATGATTATATAAAATATATATGCTTTTGCAAGCTTAAAAATTCAAATTCACTTTTGACTAGATAGGTCTTTCTGAAAACTCTTTAAGGCAAACTTGGTGTTAGCGTTCTCCTGCGTGTTGAGGGGCAGGGGACCCTCCTGTCTGTAGGCTCCCAGAGCCCTCTCTCTGACCGCCGGGAAAGACGGTGGAAGAAGATGAGCGTTGTGCCGTCAGCCCTTCTGTGTCCTCTGCAGGAAGCTCAGTTTTTACAAATCATCTTGTCTGTTTTTCCGGTCACTGTTTAATCTGTACTTCCTAGGTCAGACTTGATTTTATCTGACTTATTAAGATTATTTCCCTTTGATAAAACAAGTGTTTGTCAGGATGTCCTAAAACTCACTCATTAGTACTCCCTTTTGAAGTACGTTCTATTAAAAAAACAGATTATTTCAGGCTTGAGATTTGTAATGACACCTTATAGTGCATTAAGCAAACTACCCAATTATGCTTTTTTTTTTTTTTGAAAGGTAATTGCTTTACAGAATTTTGTGCTTTTCTGTCATACATCAACAAGAACCAGCCATACGTACAACCATGTCTCCTCCCTCCCAGATACCCCTCCCAATTATGTTTTAATGAAAGAAAGAGAAACTTTGGTATTAAAAAAAATCACTTTCTGTTTGCTGCCAAGAAGCAGTCGGGAGATGGTGACTGACACACTTTGCATGTGAATCTTTGTGTTTTTCATTTGGGACAAGTTTCATTTATGACAGACTCAAAAGGGGAAAGTGGTCAGTTTAAGCTGGAAAGCTTTCTAAACAATCTGCTTGTACACAGCAAAATTAAAGCCAATCTTTTCTGGTGCTTAGTGTAATGGAGTGGCAATTGCTCTCATTAAATAAAATTCTTCCCCAAAGAGTCTCTCCCAAGCCCTGAGTTGCTTTCCGAGCCCATTTGGCAAAGGTAGAGGAGAAGCCTGCATCCACTAACATTCAGAAAGGCAGGGAGCTACTTAGTGATTGTATACGTGTATGTTTCTTTACTCTTACAGAAGAGAAGTGTCCAAGGGATTGGTGTTCTTTTGAGGTGTTCTGTACAGACCTGTCCAGTAATAAACGTGTGGTTTCTGTGAGTTGCCGACAATCCTGCATTGAAGCTTTTGCAGTTCTTTCATTTTGAAGTTGGGTTTAATGGAGTTTTTTTTTCCTTGCAAGTGTTGGAAGGCATACTGTTCTTCGTGCCTCCCCTCCCCTTCCAGAAATATGAAAGCAAATATTTGGAAGAACTGCTGTTTAAAAGATGTATCGTGTCCCCCGTGAAAGTGTGTGGGTGTCTGTCGGTGTCCCGAGTGCCGCGCCAGTGCGCAGAGGCGGGGGGTGGTCCTGGGCCCAAGCTGCCACGCTTGTGATGCTGACCTGCTCCGCGCTCCTGTTGGAATCAGCACCTGCCTCCCCCCCGCCGCTGTCTGGCCTCACCGTTATCCTCACGTATTCCTCAGTGAATAAAGTGTGTGCTTTATTCGTAACTGCCTCCAAGCCGTGTTTCCTTTCTGGTTCCCTTGCTCCCTTTAAAGGTCTGTCCCATTTGAAAAAAGTGCCAGAGGACTTCCCTGGTGACCTAGTGGTTAGGAATCCAGTGCAGGGGACATGGGTTCAGTCCCTGGTCCGGGAAGATCTGACATGCCAAGACAACTAAGCCCCTGCTCTGCAACAAGAGAAGCCACTGCAGTGGGAATCCCTCACACCACAGCTGGAAAGCAGCCCCTGTTTTGCTGCAACTAGAGAAAGCTAGTGCAGCGACAAAGACCCAATGCAGCCATAAGTAACCAAAAATTAAATATCCTTTGACCTAGAAAATTTTTTTTTAAGTGCCATTCCAACTTCTTAAGATCCAAACAAAATCAGAATCAAAGTCCTGGGAGTGCAATTTTATCACCTAGGCAGGCAGGTTAGAGGGGGAAATGCATGAAATAGCAGTGGTATATTACAGGAATGTTTGCCCAATTACCCAGACCATATTGACCGTGTCAACTAAAGAAAAAAAAAAAAAGGTAATAGAGCTGCTGCTCTGTGCTGGTCTAGCTGTTGTTTAGTTTTGTTTGCAACACAGAGCAGCAGTGGTCTCATCACTGAAGCAAGGCTGGGGATTTGAGGTTGGAGGACAAGCACTTCTGTTCCACCACGAGTTGACCACGTTGCTAAGAAGTTAGAGTGCAGTGGGAAGGAAACATTCTTCAAAACATCTTTGACCTCCACTGCATTATCAACGAAAATCTTCAGGATTTCGATTGTTTATCTTCACTGCCAAGAATTGGGGCTTGCTGGAAGACATAAGGATATACGTATACTCACAACGGCCTCTCTGACTATAGCCATCCTACTGTGGGTCTAACAAGCCTAGTGTCTTACTCCACGTGGGCTGCTGTAACAGACCACCAGACTCAGGGTGGCTTGAACAGCAGTTATTTCTCACCGTTGTGGAATCTGGAAGTCCAAGATCAAGGTGGTGGCTGATCCAGGGTCGGGCCAGGACCCTCTTGGTATTGTAAACAGGCATCCTCTAGTTGCATCTTCACATGGTAAGAGCAGACAGGAAGTAATCTCTCTGACATCTCTTCTTATAAGAGAACTAATTCCACCAGGTGGGCTCCACCCTTGTGATGGAATTACCTCCCAAAGGCCTTGCCTCCTAATACCATTCCCTTGGGTGTTAGGACTTCAGTCTAAGGATTTGGGGAACACACAAACATGCAGTCCCCAGTCTAGAAGACAGGCCCAGGGATTTGCCTAGCATTCATTTGGATCCTCACCTGGAAGCCGGAAATGGGTTATTCTCAAGGCAGTTGGCAGGTTAGTTGGTTGCTGTGGAAAACGGGTCAGGAGGCCTGGGCTCAGGGTCTGTGTTCTGCTATTGCCGCAGCCTACACCAGCATCACCACGCGGGGCGGGTTCGGTTCCCACAGCCAGTGTCAATCTTGAGTCGAGATGATCTTGAGTGTCCTGTGGTATGGGCCGCTGTGGATCACCGCTGCATCAGAAGTTGACTCACTGATGGGTCACCCTTGCCTGCCCACAGCAGAGCTCAAGCTGGTGCTGGGAATCCTAGGCCTTTCCTGACTGGCCCTGGCCCCGCCCACTGCAGGTCGCCCCGCCCACGACGCCCCGCCCACTGCCCGGCCACTCCTCCCACTTTGAATCTCGCCCTGCAGCTCTTCCAAAAGCACTGTGAGTTCTTTGAACGCACCATGCCCTCTCCGCCTCTGCAGCTTTGCCAAGGGCATGTCTTCTGTACGAGGTCCAGCTCTTCTAGGCGGTGGAGAGACGTGAGGACCCGGCCCCACGGACAGAAGGTAATGGCAGTGCTGACTATCTGGAATTAGTTGCCCACAGCTCTTTGGAGTTACCGTGTGTTTCCCATGGGCTCCATTGGCCCTAAATCAAAGACCAGCCCGAGTTCACACCCTCTCTCGGAGCCTGCCTTGATGGGCCCAGCCCAACCTGCCCCAGTAAATTCTTTGCATACCTATGGGTGAACATCACCTTTGGTGCTTTTCAACTGTTGCCTAATACTGCTAGTTTTGCCTGTGTTTCTGCTCTTCCGCTGAACTGCAGTGAGATGGTCTCCATATTGAGTGCCTTGTGTTAGGCTTCCCCTTAACTGGATCCCTCAGGACAGCCCTAGGAGCAGATGATTGTAGCTCCTCTGTAACAGGTGAGGAAGCCAAAGCTCTGAGGCTAATTAAACATGCCTAATCAGGGAGCCGCAAAGCTGGGATTCTGCAGGTCTGTCCCACTGCAGATCCTGTGCTGCTTCTGTGTCTCACCACCTGTGACTTTCTGAAAGCAAGGACTGTGTCCCCTGCGTTCCACATCTCTGCACCGTGCAGAGGAGCCTCTCAGTGTGAGACTGGCCAGTCCCCTCCAGTACTCCCACCAAGGCACAGTGATACATGGTGCTTGAGGCTTCCCCAGGCGGCCCTAGGGGTAAAGAACCCACCTGCCAATGCAGGAGACATAAGAGTCGCCGGTTCGATCCCGGGGTCAGGAAGATCCCTAGAGAAGAAAATGGCAACCCACTCCAGTATTCTTGCCTGGAGAATCCCATGGACAGAGGAGCCTGGTGGGCTACAGTCCATAGGGTCACAAACAGTTGGACATGACTGAAGTGAAGCATTCTGTTTTTCTTTTCTGGGGGGTACTCAGTAGCCATGTGTCTCGGGGCCAGTCATTGAACCTCTTTAGGCCTCAGTTTGCTTGTCTGCAAAATTGATAAAAATAATAAGACCCATCAGAAGATCTCTGCTAAACATGACAACTTCTAAAAGAAAATGACGATTTTATTAATTCTGTAGTGTCAATTTCAAAGACTTTTCGGAAGTGACATTGAAATCAGTCTGAAAATTCACTTCAACTATTAAAAAGTGTCATGTACATGACATTCGTGTCTAATATTGAGGCTTGTATTCTAATCTTAACCTGAAATTAAAAAGTAAACAATCTGTTTTCAGTTTCTGTGTTTGTAAAAACAGTGAGTTGTTGCAGCAGCTACAGTAAATAACAAAAATGTGTCCTTTTGCAGTGAAGAAGGTCCGTGTTTCGTCAGTTGTGTCTCTGGCTTTTACTAAAAAAGTTATAAATTCACACAAAAAGATGGTTGCTAAATCCTAGCACCTGTTGAGCACAGCACAGGCGCTAGCATGTCGTCACTGGTCAGGAAGCTTGAGTGATCTTTATTAAGGATAATTAGCCACTTAAACTTGAAGAATCCTCACAGCTCCCCGAGCCTCAGTTTCCTCATGAGTAAATTAGGAATGAATGCTTTCTCTGGCTATCTTGTGGGGTTGTGAAGCCAGATGAAGTAGACTGTTCAGAAACAGGAAAGGACTCTGCTTACAGATGATACTGTGTAATGAGGGTTTCTGGCACTGGGACAGGGTCTATTATTTTGTTTTATTTCTGTTGAAGTATGCTTACTTGACAGTGTTACTAGTTTCAGGTATACAGTAAAGTGATTCAGTTATGTGTACATTTATATCTTTTTTTAGATTATTTTCTCTTATAGGTTATTGCAAAATATTGAGTAGAGTTCCCTGTGCTGTACAATAGGTTTTTGTTGTTTATCCATTTTAGATATAGTAGTAGGTATATGTTAATCCCAAACTCCTAATTTATCCCTCCTCCCCTTTTCCCCTTGGTAACCATAAGTTTGTTTTCTGTGTCTGGGGGTCTGTTTCCATTTTGTGTATCACTTCATTGGCATCATTTTTTAGATTTCACATTATAAACAGTATCATAATATTTGTCTTTGGCTTAGTATGATAATCTCTAGGTCCCTCCATGTTGCTGCAAATGGCATTATTTCACTCATTTCTGTGGCTGATATTCCATTATATAATAAAGAAATAGTTTAAAAGTTGCAGTGTGTATATACACACACACCGCAATTTCTTATTTTAATATTTACTGGCCGTGCTGGGTCTTTGTTGCTGCTCAGGTTTTCTCTAGTTGCGGCCAGCAGGGGCTACTCTTCTTTGCAATGTGCAGGCTCCTCATTGTGGTGGTTTATTGTGTTTTGGAGCACAGGCTAGAAGCCTGGTCTGTAGTCGCTGCGGCACGCAGGCTCGAGAGCTTGGGCTCGGCTGTGGCATACAGGCTTGGTTGCCCCGCAGTGTGTGGGATCTCCCCAGACCAGGACCAGCCTCGTGTCTCCTTCATTGGCAGGTGAATTCCTGACCACTGGACCACCAGGGAAATCCTATACTGCAACTTCTTTATCCATTCATCCATTCATGGACTTTAAGATGCTTTCGTATCTTGGCTGCTGTGAATAGTGCTGCTACGAACATTGCGGTGAGTGCATCTCTTTTTAATTCAGCTGCGCTGGGTTTTAGCTGTGGCACGTGGGATCTTCACTGTGGCATGCTGGTTCTTAGCTGTGGCATTCAGGATCTAATTTCCGATCAGGGATCAACCAGAGCTCCCTGATTGGGAGCTCAGAGTCTTAATTGCTAGAGCTCCAGGGAAGTCCCTATCTTTTTGAATTATAGTTTCCTCCAGATATATGCCCAAGAGTGGGACTGTAGAATCATATGGTAGCCTTATGTTTAGTTTCTTAAGGAACTTCCATACTGTTCCCCATGATAGCTGCACCGATTTACATTCCCACCAGCATTCTACTACTACTTTAAATAGTTTGATTGTTCAAGAATTTTAGTTTTTGTTCTGGGCTTTTTTTCATCTCTGGCCTTTATATGAATTCTCTAGCATTAAAACAAGCCCACAATGTGTCTTATATGCTTCAGTAACAGCACACTCTTTGTCCAGTAATCACTTAAGATTGAGAGCCCCTGAAGGTGTGCTAGTTAACAGTAATGATAGCATCTTACATGGTACCATCTTACATGGTAGTTGAGTGTGGGCTATAGCATAAAACTCCCTGGGGTTGAGTTCCAGCTTTATTAATAATTAGCTGTGTGCTGCTGCTGCTGCTGCTGCTGCTAAGTTGCTTCAGTTGTGTCCAACTCTGTGTGACCCCATAGATAGCAGCCCACCAGGCTCCCCCGTCCCTGGGATTCTCCAGGCAAGAACACTGAAGTGGGTTGCCATTTCCTTCTCCAATGCATGAAAGTGAAAAGTGAAAGTGAAGTCACTTAGTTGTGTCTGACCCTCAGCGACCCCATGGACTTACTACAGCCTACCAGGCTCCTCCATCCATGGGATTTTCCAGGCAAGAGTACTGGAGTGGGGTGCCATTGCCTTCTCTGAATTAGCTGTGTAATTAGTGAAAATTTGCCTAACTTCTCTAAGCCTCAATTTTAATTTCTATAATATAGGAATAATCTTAGCAATTTGCTGTTCAGTCACTAAGTCGTGTCCAATTCTTTGTGACCCCATGGACTGCAGCATTCCAGGCTTCCCTGTCCTTCACCATCTCCTGGACTTGCTCAAACTCATATCCATTGAGGCGATGATGCCATCCAATCATCTCATCTTCTGTCATCCCCTCCTCCCTTCAATGATAATAATACCTACCTCAAAGAGCTATTGTGAGAATCAAGTAGAATAGGACTGGGCATGATATGAAATGCTCACTCAAACATTAGCTTCTTTTTTTTTAATTAACTTTTTATTTGGCTGTGCTGGGTCTTAGTTGCAGCACGTGGACTCTTTGATCTTTGTTGTGTATTCAAGCTCTTAGTTACAGCATGTGAGATCTGGTTCCTTGACCAGGGATCTGGGCCCTCTGCAGTGGAAGCACGGCGTCTTAACCACGGGACCACCAGGGAAGTCACAAATATTAGCTTTTATTTATGAAGCTGCTGCCATGCAGTGAGGACTCGCTGTGTGCCCATTCTGAGCTCAGCATCTTACATGCTCTGTTTCATGGAGCCCCTTGTATTGCTTCTGCTTTCCATGAAACAGACCCAAGGAAACCAAGTGCCTTATACACGACTGGCCCATGGAATTCAGATCCCATCTCCCCAGTTCCAAGCTCAAAATGTAAGCAAGTATCATGCAGAGAAGGGCTCAGGTGCTCCCACAGGTACTGCAGGAGCCAGACCACCCACAATGGAAGCATCCTAAGGTGCCAGCTTGCAGGGGCGGGGTGGGGGTGGGGGGCAGTGGTGCAGGGCTCAGCTTTTCCCAAGGGGTTTTAAAGCTGTTGGACTCCGGTGTTTTCTGAGTAGATTTTTCCGACTTACTCGAGGGATAGAAACACCAGCTGCAGAAGACTTGAGACTCATTCCCATGAAAGATGGCTTTGGTTCCAGAAAGATCTTTCCAATTGTATGACTCACTTCAAAGCAACCAAAGGCAACAGAGGCTGAGCTGCCAGTCCTTACAGTATCTGGGGACATTTCCTTGGGGCTTGAGAAAGCTACCAGTCCTACTTAACTCCCGCCCCCGCCCCTCACCCCCAACCTCTGTTGCTGGAAGGGGGCCTCGCTCCACCTCCCTTCAGGATCAAACAGCCTTGCCTGGGTGTGTCACGAGCCCTGCCCTGCTGGACACAGCCCACTGTTGGCCGGAAAGCCCTGGGAAGGGTGGGAACTTGTGCTAACAGCTTTTGAGAAAGCCCAGCATGGTCAGAGGACTAGTGCCCAAAGTTTCTCAGCCCCAAATCTGCAGACCTGCCTCCAAACCCTAAATTCCCTTCTCCCCTACAGCAGCCAGGACTCTGACTAAAGGAATGGCCCTTCTGTCCTACAGTACACAGGGGAGGGCTGTAGCAAGCCAGGGCTCCGCTCCGGAGGTGGGTGTAATCTGACCACGTTTCTTTCCGTTTCCAATCTCAACTGGTTAAAAAATGCTCTTCAGGGCCTGTCATTGTGCTAAGCACAATAGCAGCCCCTGGAGAGGTTTTTCTGTATTTATTTGTGCTGTCCCCCACCACTGCTTTGTGTAAACTCAACCCTTCCCATCAGATAAAAAGAAAAGTTGGCTTGGGACAACCTCCCTCCAAAGCAGAGACTGTTTCTGCTTTGTCCTGAGCATGTTTTACTTGTGGGCCCTCCCAGAACACCCTGGGATGTTCCAGAAGGCCTTGAGGCAGGGCAGAGCCTCCTAGCTTTCAGAAGCAAAGCTTGAGAACAGGACTGGAGGGTATATGAGTCCAGATGGTCTAAGAAGAAGATGAATGGTGATGGTCTGATGGCAGCAGCTGATGTTCTTGGAGAGCCTCTGGACTCAGTACTTTGTGTAGATGATTTCATCTGTGAAAGGTAAACCCCTGATTGCGAGAGGCACTAACAAGTAGGTGGGACTCTAGGCCTTCCCATCAAGTCAAACAGGCATGTTCCTCCTAAGGCTGTCGAGGCTCTCTGGGGTCTCCTCCTTAGCATGTGGCTTCTGTGTGTGCCTGCTAAGTCACTGCAGTTGTGTATCTTTGCCAGCCTGTGGACTGTAGCCTACCAGGCTCCTCTGTCCATAGGATTCTCCAGGCAGGAATACTGGAGTGGACTGCCATTTCCTACTCCAGGGCATCTTTCCAACCCAGGGATCGAACCCCTGTCTCTTGGGTCTCCTGCACTGGCAGGCGAGTTCTTTACCACTAGCGCCACTGGGAAGCCCACATGGCTTCTAAGTTTTGCAAAAGGACCATCTTTGCACAGACCGATTCCAGCCTTTCTCTGCAAGGTGGAGCCTGGCCAGGAATAACAGCCTTTTGCTCTCAACTGGGCACATGCTGGCACAGAAAATGTAGGTTCTTTAATTCCTGCTATTGTCCCCAAACATATGCTTCATAATGAAAAGTTAGGAAATGTTTTGAGCAGTTACCTTCCCATCAGATAGGAGTCAAAGCCGGCTGGATTACCCTGTGTTTCTTTTTCTTTTTTTAATACATAGAACAAATACTTCTTCCTCCACATAAAAATAAGGCGTTTCAGACAACTCGGATTAAATTGCTAGTATTTATTTATCATTTAAAACTTTTTTGAATTTTATTTTATTTTTATTTCTTTGGCTGCACTGGATCTTTCTTAGTTGTGGCACTAAGAATCTTTCATTGCAGCATGTGAACGCTTACTTGTGGCATGTGGGATCTAGTTGTCTGACCAGGGATTGAAACCAGATCCCCTGCATTGGGAGTGTGAAGTCTAAGCCACCGGACAACCAGGAAAGTCCCTTATTAATGATTATTTGAGTCAAATGGCTTCCACTGTAAAAGCGGCACTTTTACAGGCGTTGCCTCCTGACCCCCACAGGCAACCTGGGGAGCCGCCACAGCCCTTGGTACACACATCAGAGCGTGGCTGATTTGTCCAGACTCACACGGAGAACTGGGGGAGTCAAGGTGTGGCCCTAGGGCTAACAGAAAAGCTCATGCTCAGTCCACAAGGAGATTCTGATTCTGTAGGTCTAGGGAGGGAGCTGGGAGAAAGCTGTCACCTAAAGCAAAATGTCAAAGCTCCCAAAATGTGGGACTTCCCTGGTGGTCCAGTGGTTAAGACTCCATGCTCCCAAAGCAGGGGGTCTGGGTTCCATCTCTGGCCAGGGAGCTCCACCCCTCCTGTCTCAACTAAGACCCAGTGCAGTCAAATTAAAGAATTAAAAAAAAAAAAAAAAAGCTTTAAGGTGATTCTGATGATCAGCCAAGCTTGGGAAGCCCTGGCCCACACTGCGTGGCCTCAGGTTTAGAGTGGAACTGGCTTGTGACTCATCAAACATCCATCTGCAGACCTGGTCACCCTAGTGTCATCCAGAAGTCAGACCAGGGCCTGGGAAGTCTGCCCTTGTGAAGAGGCCTGTGATTGCCAGAGGACTCCTTAGAAATCACTGGCCCCGTCCTTCACACAGCAAGGCGTCCAGCTTTCTGAATCAGAATCTGTCCAAATGTCAGCTCCTTTGCAAGCAGGTGAAGGAGACTGTCTGTCTTTAAAGAAAGAAGCATGAGATGAGCGAGAATGGGTCAGGTGCCCAGTCTCTTAAAGGAAAATCAATCCACTAGCATCCCTCCTCCTCCTTTTCTCCACTTGAGAAACCCCTGAAGGTTGAAAGCATGCCCTCAAAATCCCATTATTCTACCAAAAACAGTTTATTTTTTTCCCTAGTGTGCTCACTGTTCTTTCAATCTATTGTTTGCTGGTGGTGGTGGTTTAGTCACGAAGTCATGTCTGAGTCTTGAGACCTCATGGACTATAGCCCACCAGGCTCCTCTATCCATGGAATTCTCCAGGCAAGAATATTGGGGTGAGTTGCCATTTCCTTCTCCAGGGGATCTTCCCCACCTAGGGATTGAACCCAGATCTCCTGCATTGTTTGCTGGTTCAGTTCAGTTCAGTCGCTCAGTCGTGTCCGACTCTTTGCGACCCCATGAATCGCAGCACGCCAGGCCTCCCTGTCCATCACCAACTCCTGGAGTTCACTCAGACTCACGTCCATCGAATCAGTGATGCCACTCAGCCATCTCATCCTCTGTCGTCCCCTTCTCCTCCTGCTCCCAATCCCTCCCAGCATCAGAATCTTTTCCAATGAGTCAACTCTTCACATGAGGTGGCCAAAGTACTGGAGTTTCAGCTTTAGCATCACTCCTTCCAAAGAAATCCCAGGACTGATCTCCTTCAGAATGAACTGGTTGGATCTCTTTGCAGTCCAAGGGACTCTCAAGAGTCTTCTCCAACACCACAGTTCAAAAGCATCAATTCTTCAGCACTCAGGCTTCTTCACAGTCCAACTCTCACATCCATAGATGACCACTGGAAAAACCATAGCCTTGACTAGACGGACCTTAGTCAGCAAAGCAATGTCTCTGCTTTAGAATATGCTATTTAGGTTGGTCATAACTTTTCTTCCAAGGAGTAGGCGTCTTTTAATTTCATGGCTGCAATCACCATCTTCAGTGATTTGGGTGCCTAAAAACATAAAGTCTGACACTGTTTTCACTGTTTCCCCATCTATTTCCCATGAAGTGATGGGACCGGATGCCATGATCTTCATTTTCTGAATATTGAGCTTTAAGCCAACTTTTGCACTCTCCTCTTTCACTTTCATCAAGAGGCTTTTTAGTTCCTCTTCACTTTCTGCCATAAGGGTGGTGTCATCTGCATATCTGAGGTTATTGATATTTCTCCCAGCAATCTTGATTCCAGCTTGTGTTTCTTCCAGTCCAGCTTTTCTCATGATGTACTCTGCATAGAAGTTAAATAAGCAGGGTGACAATATACAGCCTTGACGTACTCCTTTTCCTATTTGGAACCAGTCTGTTGTTCCACGTCCAGTTCTAACTGTTGCTTCCTGACCTGCATACAGATTTCTCAAGAGGCAAGTCAGGTGGTCTGGTATTCCCATCTCTCTCAGAATTTTCCATAGTTTATTGTGGTCCACACAGTCAAAGGCTTTGGCATAGTCAATAAAGCAGAAATAGATGTTTTTCTGGAACTCTCTTGCTTTTTCCATGATCCAGCAGATGTTGGCAATTTGATCTCTGTTTTCTCTGCCTTTTCTAAAACCAGCTTGAACATTAGGAAGTTCACGGTTCACATATTACTGAAGCCTGGCTTGGAGAATTTTGAGCATTACTTTACTAGCATGAGAGATGAGTGCAATTGTGAGGTAGTTTGAGCATTCTTTGGCATTGCCTTTCTTTGGAATCAGAATGAAAACTGACCTTTTCCAGTCCTGTGGCCACTGCTGAGTGGCCAGATTTGCTGGCCTGTTGAGTGCAGCACTTTCACAGCATCATCTTTCAGGATTTGAAATAGCTCAACTGGAATTCCATCACCTCTACTAGCTTTGTTCGTAGTGATGCTTTCTAAGGCCCACTTGACTTCACATTCCAGGATGTCTGGCTCTAGATGAGTGATCACATCATCATGATTATCCGGGTCATGAAGATCTTTTTGTACAGTTCTTCTATGTATTCTTGCCACCTCTTCTTAATATCTTCTGCTTCTGTTAGGTCCATACCATTTCTGTCCTTTATTGAGCCCATCTTTGCATGAAATGTTCCCTTGATATCTCTAATTTTCTTGAAGAGATCTCTAGTCTTTCCCATTCTGTTCTTTTCCTCTATTTCTTTGCATTGATCGCTGAAGAAGGCTTTCTTATCTCTTCTTGCTATTCTTTGAAACTCTGCATTCAGATGCTTATATCTTTCCTTTTTTCCTTGGCTTTTCACCTCTCTTCTTTTCACAGCTATTTGTAAGGCCTCCCCAAACAGCCGTTTTGCTTTTGTGCGTTTCTTTTCCATGGGGATGGTCTTGATCCCTTCTCCTGTACAATGTCACGAACCTCATTCCATAGTTCATCAAGCTCTCTATCTATCAGATCTAGGCCCTTAAACCTATTTCTCACTTCCACTGTATAATCATAAGGGATTTGATTTAGGTCATACCTGAATGGTCTAGTGGTTTTCCCTACTTTCTTCAATTTGAGTCTGAATTTGGTAATAAGGAGTTCATGATCTGAGCCACAGTCAGCTCCTGGTCTTGTTTTTGTTGACTGTATAGAGCTTCTCCATCTCTGGCTGCAAAGAATATAATCAATCTGATTTCGGTGTTGCCCATCTGGTGATGTCCATGTGCAAAGTCTTCTCTTGTGTTGTTGGAAGAGGGTGTTTGCTATGACCAGTGCATTTTCTTGGCAAAACTCTATTGTTTGCTGGTAGGGTACATGTGAAAAATGCTAGTCTTGAGTTTTCTGTGGAAATAGTTGCTCCAGGGAAATTTGGGAACTATATTTAGGCCTGTCTGGAGAGAGAATAAAAACAGGGAAACCAAGAGTTATGTCTGCAAACTTTTCTTTTACATAAGTGTGGTTGTTTTTCATTTTTGAATCCTTATATGTAAAGCATGTACAGTGAGCTGAAAAACTGTCCCTCTAAAGATAGGTCCACCCAGAACCTTAGATGTTCCCTTATTTGGAATTAGGGTCTTTGAAGATGTGATTTAGGCAGGGATCTGGGAGTAAGAGCATCCTAGATTCAGGTGGGCCATAAATCTCATCGTATATGCCCTTATAAGACACTCAAAAGCGGAAGACAGAGATATACACAGAGACAAAGGCCATATGAAGGCAAAAGCAAAGATTAGAGTTGTGTTGGGCCTCCCTGGTGACTCAGTTGTAAAGAATCCACCTGCAATGCAGGAGATACTGGTTCAATCCCTGGGTTGGGAAGATCCCCTGAAGGTCATGGCAACCCACTCCAGTATTCTTGCCTGGAGAATTCCATGGACAGAGGAGCCTGGAGGCTTATAGTCCTTGGGGTCACCAAAGAGTCAGACATGACTGAGTGACTAAACAGCAACCACCATAAGCTCAGGTGTTACCCATCTGAAAGAGGCAAAGAAGTATCCTCATCGGGCACCTTGAGCAGGATCATGGCTCCGCCTTCACCTTGATTTTGAACTTCTGTATTCTGCAATGATGAGAGAATGAATTGCTGTCATCTTGAGCCGTCCAGTTTCTGCTCATTTGTTACAGCAGCTCTAGGAAGTTAATCAGAGAAGGCAATGACAACCCACTCCAGTACTCTTGCCTGGAAAATCCCATGGACGGAGGAGCCTGGTGGGCTGCAGTCCATGGGGTCGCAAAGAGTCGGACACGACTGAGTGACTTCACTTTCACTTTTCACTTTAATGCATTGGAGAAGGAAATGGCAACTCACTCCAGCATTCTTGCCTGGAGATCCCCGGGGATGGGGGAGCCTGGTGGGCTGCCGTCTATAGGGTTGCACAGAATTGGACACGACTGAAGCGATTTAGCAGCAGTAGCAGTAGCAGCAGGAAGTTAATATTGCATTTTTATCAATGAAAAAAGGTCTCTAACTCCTCAGCAAGATGGAGCAAGCATTGGTCTAAACCAGATACCTCCATCGTGCTGACCTCGGTCCCCAGGGCACTGTGATGCCCCTGCCCAGGTGTGGGGACACAAGGCCTCCTTCTCCAACACCAGAGAGACAGATAAGGATCGGATTTTTCTCTTTCTAGAAAAAATGTTCAACATTTGCCTGGCTATCAATTGGCTGGCCAGGCAGGCATCAATGGCTCAGCCTGGTTATAATGTTTTCAGGAGGTAAGGCTTGAAGCAGGCACAGCCCACCTTGGGCGTCCCTGGGCAGAACCGAGCTGGCCAATCAGGTGGCGTCTCTTCCTTCCTCCAGGGACTTTACTCTTTAGAGCCCGGCCCTTTGCTAGGCTGGAAGCAGTGAGGATATTGATGTAAACGACCGTCAGCCAGTGTACAGGGGCAGAGGGGCCTGTGAGTTCACCTCTCTGTGTGACTGTCAGGAGCTCCGGGTGCTCACTCCTTCAATCCAGAGCCACTACCCAGCAGAATGACCTGGACAAGCTACTCCTGCCTCAGTTTCTGCATCCTTGTAATGAGGGGGAAGATGCTGATTATCCCAGGAGTTGATGAGAAGATTATGCATGAGATATACTCAACAATTACGCATGAGATAACAGGCCCATTTGTTGTTGTTCAGTTGCTAAGTCCTATTCTACTCTTTGTGACCCCATGGACTGCTGCACACCAGGCTTCCTGTCCTTCAGTGTTTCCTGGAGTTTGCTCATATTTATGTCCATTGAGTTGGTGATGGTATCTAACCATCGCTTAGGCTCATGTTAACACCATAATAAAAGGTGAGAAAAATATTATTATTGTTACTAAATTAGTATTTAGTATTGGGTATTATCAGCATGAGGGGGAAAGAGTCTATACATTAATGGCTTAAAACCTGATTGAAACTGTCTAGATCCCAGGAGCTTATTAAAAATACAAACTCCCAGGTCCCTCACCACCAGATAGGTTTAATAGAGGACCTAGTAGTGTGTGTGTGTGTGTGTGTGTGAGAGAGAGAGAGAGAGAGAGAGAGAGAGAGAGAGAGAGAGAGAGAGAGAGAGGGTGTGTGAGAGGGAGGGAGAGAGGAAGGCAGATTAATAACAAAACTCTCATGTGATTCTGGGGCTGGTGGTTTACAAATTATAATTTTAAAAACATTGCCCAAATTAGGCTGTTCTCTAGAACCATGAAGTTATTTTAATTATTAATCACTAGAAAGGGACTGCATTTGCTTTGAAACTAAAATCGAAATCTTAACATCTCATTTCCATTTTCTGTAATTGGTTACTTTGAAACGGTACAGAATGCCAAGGTCATAAAGTTTATTTTAATGACTCTTTTCCTGCCCCTAGAAAGTGCTTAAGTTCAAATCATTAAGCTTTATGCACCGCATTTCTCAACCTATATAATTGAAAAAGATAAACAACAGCACAGTATTCTTAAAAAAAATTTTTTTTTTTTTGCAGTCTGGGACAAAATGTTCTGTCAAAGCTTCAGTGCTCTTTCAGATCTTTCGAGAGATGAGAATGGACTGGTCCGGCATCTACTGGCCACTCCCAGCACAGCTGCCGTGCCCCTCTCTAGCCCAGTCCGCACACAATTCTGGGTCTGCTGCTCTGAGGCCCCAGGGTGCCTCTCGCGTTGCTGCTGACAGTGGGGTGAGGGACTCCCTGAAAACGTTCCAAAACAGGTTAGTGAAGTGATGGGATCAGTAGGCGAGGCCTTTGTGGGGGTGATGAGGTGATGAGGGCAGAGCCATCATGAGATTAATGTCTTTATAAAAGAGCCTCCAGCAAGACCCCTCAGCCCCTTCTGCCTTGTGCGGACAGAAGGAGAAGTTTGCAAACTGGGTGTGGCCCTCATATACCCCTTGTTGGCACCCCAACCTCAGACCGACAGCTTCCAGGGCTGTGAGACACACATTTCTGTTGTAAAGAGCACAGTTCATGGTATTTTTGTTGTAATGGCCTGAGATAGGAAGTCACCTTCCAGACAAACTGAATTTTCCCCCAGTCTCTGAGTTTGCAAGCCTTGAACGGAGAAAGTCCGCCTACCTTCTCCCTGCCCAGGGAGCCACAAAGTGGGTTTTTCGTGAAAACTCTAGCATGTAGGGGAGGGGGAAATAGAGAGAAAATGAGGGAGAGAAGTAATCCTGCAAGTTTGACCCTTAACTTTTCACATCTGACCTCCACCTGAACTCAAGCTAGAATCTCTGCCATTCCGGGAGCTCACGTGTTATTTCTCTAGCATGCTTTTTACTTTGGCTTCCCAGGTGGCGCAGTGGGAAAGAATCCGCCTGCCAATGCAGGAGAGGCAAGAGACACTTGTTTGATCCCTGGGTCTGGAAGATCCCCTGGAGAAGGAAATGGCAACCCGCTCCAGTATTCTTGCCTAGAAAATTCCATGGACAGAGGAGCCTGGTGGGCTACAGTCCATGGGGTCGCAAAGAGTTGGACTTGAGTGCACGACTGAGCACACTTTTTACTTGGATGTGTTTCAGACTTTGAAAACATCCCACCAGAGCACTTTGGTTAGTTGTATACTCTATTTCTGCTTACTGGGTGATGTGATACACATTGCTGTAAGAAGGCCGCTTAGGATGAAGTAATTCTCTGGGAGTTGTGGGCCACCAGCCGGCATTCCAGCATCTAATGCATAGTAGGTGCTATATAGTACATCGTCAAGAAATGCTTTTTCCTGGTTGTGCTAATTCTTCATTCTCATTGGGATAAGCAGGCTAAAATTATTCTTTTATCTCACCTTTTAATTTCAGTAACATCTATTTAGTTCCTAATGTGAAAGACATGATGCTTGGTATTATGGAAAATATGAACATGAATAAAATAAGGGGTGGCTACTAGAGGGAGCCTGGTGAGGTGCCGAGAGCTCACAATTTAAGGAGACCTCACTCCCAGGGTCACACAAATATTGATGTTTGGATAACTTGATCCCTCAAGGAGCTTGAAGGGTGGAAAGCAATATGGACAAGTATATCATAGATTAGATTCAGGACCTAAAGCAGAGGAAAAGTTCATGAGATAAAAAAATAAAATAGACCAAAGACCTAAATGTAAAACCTAAATCTATGCATTTCCTAGAAGAAAACATAAGGGATATTGTTCATGACTTTGAGTTAGGCAAAGCCTTCTTAGATATGATACCAAAAGCATGATTCATAAGATTTTAAAAGTGATAAGTTGGTCTTCATTAAAATTAAGATCTTAGGCTCTTCAAAAGGGCTTTTCCTAGGTGGCACAAGTGGAAAAGAATCCACGGGCCAGTGCAGGAGACTAAGAGACTCGAGTTTGATCCCTGGGTCAGGAAGATCCTCTGGAGAAAGAATGAAACAACAAGCCTCAGGTGGGAAAAAAATATTTGCCAATCACCTTTTTGCTAAAGTACTGGAATCCAGGCAACATAAAAATTCTCACCAAGTGCTGGCAAGAATGCAGGACAACTGGACTCTCACACACTGCTGGTGGGGATACAGAATGATACAACTGCTTTGGAAAACAATTTGACAGTTTCTTGAAAGTTAAACATACACCGGTCATATGACAGCGCAGTCCATCTCCTAGGTCTTCATCCAAGTAAAACCAGAACCTTGGCTCCCATGAAACCTGTCCATGAATGTTTATACTGCCGTGATTCAATCTGCCTAAAGCTGGAAACATCCCAAATGTTCTTTAACTGGGGAACAGATAAACTGTAGTTCTTCCGTGCCGTGAAATAGTACTCGACAATAAAAAGGAAGGAGCTCGTACAGTAACATGGGTGAAGTGCAAAGTCATTAGCTGAGTAGAAGAGAAGCCAGAATCAAAAAGCCACAGATATATTATTAGATTTACATGATATTCTAGAAAAGGCAAAACTATAGGAATGCTGCTGCTGCTAAGTCGCTTCAGTCGTGTCCGACTCTGTGCAACCCCATTGACGGCAGCCCACCAGGCTCCCCCCGTCCCTGGGATCCTCCAGGCAAGAACACTGGAGTGGGTGGCCGTTCAGTTCAGTTCAGTCGCTCAGTCGTGTCCGACTCTGTGACCCCATGAATCGCAGCACGCCAGGCCTCTCTGTCCATCACCAACTCCCAGAGTTCATTCAAACTCAGGTCCATCGAGTCAGTGATGACATCCAGCCATCTCAGCCTCTGTCATCCCCTTCTCCTCCTGCCCCCAATCCCTCCCAGCATCAGAGTCTTTTCCAATGAGTCAACTCTTCGCATGAGGTGGCCAAAGTACTGGAGTTTCAGCTTTAGCATCACTCCTTCCAAAGAAATCTGGGGAAACAGATAAACTGGACTGGACTTTAGAATGGACTTGTTGGATCTCCTTGCAGTCCAAGGGACTCTCAAGAGCCTTCTCCAACACCACAGTTCAAAAGCATCAATTCTTCGGTGCTCAGCCTTCTTTCACAGCCCAACTCTCACATCCATACTTGACAAAACCACAAATCAGAGGTTTTCGGGGAATAGGGAAGAGGAAGAGTTAACTATAAAGCAATACATGGAAATTTAGGGACGTGATGAAATGTTCTGTGTCTTAATTGTGGTGATGATTTTGTGACTATGCATTTTTCAAAACTCATGGAACTGCACACCAAAAATGTTGACTTTTCTATAAAAATTTGTAAAAAAAAAAATAAAAGGAATTCAAGTCAACACATTTTTATTGCAGTACTAGTGTATTGGGATCTGTGAGATGTTATAAAAGGAATGTGATACATACCCAAACTGGCTTACAGTCTTGCTATAAAGTAGGCAGTAGGCACTATGCTGAGCACTTGAGATAAAATAGTGAGCAAATAGACATTAATCCAGTAACTCGACACATATAAACAGAGGGGTATGAATGTGTAAAGAATTAATGGCCTGATTGATTCTAGACCATTTGCAAAGCATTCTTGGGGCCATGCTTCTATTTGAGCTGCAACTGAGCTGGATGTGGGCTGCAATGGGGAGGAGGGTGGAAGAGTTGAGAGTAGCATACAGGATGATGGCTGAGTTTCTGGGTTGTGCAACAGGAGAGGTGGTGGAACCTGTAGTGTGCTTTGGAAGAGGAGCAGGTTTGGGGTGGAGAGGAGAGCATGAGCTCAACAGATGAACAAGGGCTGAACCACAAGAGCGAGAGCTGAGTAAGGGCATAGCTATGCAGTACTATGAAAACATGCGTGCATACAAAGCAGTGTACATCAATATTTACAGCAGCATTATTTATAATAGACCCAAAGTGGAAACAAATCATTGTCAACTGATGAATTCATAAATAAAATGTGATATAGCCATACAATGGAATGTTACTTGAAAATATAAAGGAACAAGTTTTGATATATACTCTAACATGGATGAACCTTGAAAACATCAGGCTAATTGAAAGAATCCAGGCAGAAAAGACAGTGGCATGGAATGTCTTTGGGGATATTAAATAATTCCATTTATTTCCAGAACAAGCAGATCTGTCGATTCAGAAGATAGATTAGTGATTGCCTAATGGAGAGGGAATGGGGAGAATGGGGTGATGACTAATAGGTATAAGATTTCCTCTTAGGTGATAAAGATGTTCTAAAATTAACTGTGGTGATGGTCGTTGTTGTGCAGTCCCTAGCTGTGTCCAACTCTTTGTGACTCCATGAACAGTTGCACCACTCTGTTAATGTAGTAAAAGCATTACATGGTACACTTTAAATGGGTGATTTGTACAGTATGTCAATTATATCTCAATAAAAATGTTTTTAAAAGGAAGAAAGATAATCTGCTGCTAAGATATTTTTTGATGTTCTATTTAGAACATTGAAATCCAGTAATCACTTCAATACCCCTCCGTGGGAGGATGATTATAAAAGTTATGACATATCAATTACTTGGGATTCAACACAGCAATTAAAAGAAGAAGGGCAGTTAATTTGAAAAAATGTAAACAGAGTTTTATTTTTATCGTAAAAACCAAAAGCTATATAGTGGAGAAAGATGCGATCGATTTTGGAGAAGAATGAGATTCAACCAAGTGTTGACTGGCGATGCAGAAGGATGGGAGCTGGGAGAGAGTGGAAATCAAGAGCAAGGGCAGGGATCTTCTCTAGTGGTCCAGTGGCTGAAGATTCCATGCTCCCCGAGCAGCAGGCACAGGTTCGACCCCTGGTCAGGCAACTAGATCCCACATGTTGCAACTAAGAGTTTGCATGCAACAACTGAAAAAAAAAAAAAAGCATTGTGTTTCTAGAGCTGTGTCATTAGAGGCTCTGAAATAGCCATGTTAGCTTTTTCCCGAGTGGAGAATGGACAAGAAGTTTGAGCAGGAAGGATATACATTTATGGCTTAGGATGAGGGTGTTGAACTGGTTCTATGCACATGAAGGAAAGCACTGGGAGAAAAACTACATTCTAAGCTCTTCGCTCTTTCCTTTACCTCTCTCCTCCACCCACCCCACCCCAAGACTTAAGCCCTAGATAAATGCACCCCCGGCCCATTTTTGAACATTCACTCAATAGCGGATACTATGCTGTTTTTTCTGTGCTTCATCCTGGAGCATCCTTACAACATTGTCTATGAAGTAGATATTATTATTATTATCCCCATTTTACAGATGATGAATGCCCAATGTCACACTGATCATCAATGATGGACCTGCGATAATTCAGTCATGCCAGCACTTCAGTCTGAAGGACTGAGTCAAGCTATGACCCAGCTCAGGAAGATCTTTTATCATAGCCTCCCAAGTTCTCCCACTTTTCTTTTCTTTTTTTTTAATATTTCTTTTTACTTATTTATTTAGCTATGCTGGGTCTTAGTTGCAGCATGCAGGATCTATGTCTGAACCAGGGATGGAACCCAGACCCCCTGCGTTGGAAACACTGTCTTAGCCACTTGGCAGTGGGGAGTTCCAGCTCTCCCACTCTTACAGCCCTGTTGGAGGTGGCCCATCTGTTGGGGAGACCATGGACTCTAAGACACTGAGCACTGTGATGCCCCCACGTGTTGTTTAAACTGAGAGAGTATTTGTGTGTGGGAGGATGTGAATCCTACCGAGAGCCCTGAGGTGGGTGGGGCTGACCCAGGAGCCCATCCACAGGTCATGTACACAGGCAGCTGCATTCTCTCAGCAATCCAAGTCGAGAGACTGGACTCTCACCGTTATGTGTTAACAGGTTACTCTTTTTCTGAGAAAACTGCTCCTCAAGTGCTTTTTTAAAAAATAAAAACAATCATTGTTCCTTGCCATCTGGGACCTGCCTGTTCTTGGCTCCAAACCCCACACCCCAGGCCCTTCTGCTCTGGGACCTTCTGTAAACATTACTTGAATTACACTAAAAATTCTAATCAAGCGATAGAACGAGGTCCCCAGACACCGGCCGATGTTAGTGGCCTGGTTTCAAGTGCTCTGCCCTGGTGGAGCCTCCTCTATTCCCATTTACATTCTCTCAGTTGTTTCTGCCAGGAGAAACGCTGGCTACCTGAGGCTGTTTCCAAACAAAAGGGAAGTTGGAAGTGCCTGGCTAAGATCCTCCTCTCTCTCGCCACGCCAGCCTTTTCTTCTCCCTCCCCTCTCTCCTCCTCACCCCCCTTCTCTTCTCACTCCCCTAGAGTATTTTGATCCTGAAAGAAAAACAAGTACAACTGTGTGATCCAAGAGGAGCACTGAAGCGAGCTCACTGTAACTCAACGTTCACAATCCTCAGAAACCAGTTGTAACCCCAGGTGCAGAATAAAGATTTTGTTCCAGAATTTGTTGTTGTTGTTGTTCATTCAGTCACTGAGTTTTATCCAACTCTTTGCAACCCTAGGACTGCAGCACTCCAGGCTTCCCTGTCCTTCACCATCTCCTGGAGTTTGCTCAAATGCATGTCCATTGAGTCAGTGATGCCATCTAACCATCTCATCCTCTGTTGCCCTCTTCTCATCTTGCCCTCAATCTTTCCAAGAATCAGGGTCTTTTTCAATGAGTCAGCTCTTCACATTAGGTGGCCAAAGTATTGGAGCTTCAGCATCAGTCGTTCCAATGAGTATTCAGGGTTGATTTCCCTTAGGATTGATTGATTTGATCTCCTTGCTGTCCAAGGGACTCTCAAGAGTCTTCTCTAGGATTTACCAGCATGACATTTTCTAGATGCTTTTATCATGGGCCCGTGATAAAATAATAGGCAACCATCAGCAGAGAAAGGGAAGCATCATTTCCTTGGTTTGGTTAACTGTGGGAAAGGAAAGCCTCGTGAATGCTTGGCTCCTCAATTTGTAGTGCTGGACCAGGGCATCCCCATCGCCTGGGAGGTTGTCACAAGGCAGATTCTCTGGTCCCACTCCAGATCTTCCGCATCAGATGCTGAATGTTAACAAGATCCCCAGGTGATTGCTATACATGTTACCATCCAAGAAGTACTCACTTAGTAGATAAGACTTTATTTTTGCCAGTGAAGATGGAGTTTCTGGTCCCCTTTGAGGCTATAAATCCTTTTGTGCAGTTTATCATCCAATAAAGCCCCAGGTGCCATGCTTAGTGTCAGACACACGGAAGTAGAGATGGAGGGCAGAGACCTGAGTGGGTGGGTGAGTGGTTGACATCTTAGCACCACTTCTAATCCTTGGCACCAAGCAGGACCCTTCTTCCTGTAGAGGAGTTTCTGAAACCAGCCACAGCTTTGTTTTCTCTGCCATAGGAGGCATGTGTGCCTAGTTGCACCCGACTCTTTGGACTGTAACCTGCTAGGCTCCTCTGTCCATGGGATTTTTCCAGCAAGAATACTGGAGTGGGTTGCTATTTCCTCCTCCAGGGGGATCTTCCCGACCCAGGGGTCGAACCCGAGTCTCCTGTGTCTCCTGCACTGCAGGCAGATTCTTTACCCACTGAGCCATCAGGGAAGCCCACAGGAGGCACGAGTGACCCTTATCATGTGGGGGAAGATGCCCTCCCTTCCAGCCATCTTGAGCATGGTTGCATCTAACACCTGTTGTGAACGTACGTCTCAGACATGGAATTAAGTCTCTTATGTGTATTGGCTATCTCATGGAATCCTCACGGCCAGCTTGTGAAGTGAATACAATTTTTATCTTGATTTGACTTAAGGGATAAACTGGGGTACAGAAACGTTGAGTATGTTGCCCAAGGTCATCAGCTAGAAAGAGGTAGAGGGGAGAGTCTAACCTTGACTCCAGAGCCTATATTCTGGTGTTTTTCACCTTTCTTTAATCATCGCCTCTGTTCATGAGCCCTTAAAAAAATTAGTTGTTTGGCTGCATCAGGTCTAAGTTACACTCGGGATATTTAGTTGTGGCATGTGGGATCTTAGTTCCCTGACCAGGGATCACAGCCAGGCCCCCTTAGCCACTGGGCCACCAGGGAACTCCCTGTCCAAGAGCCTTTGTAGACATTTTCTCCTAGGTTCTATTTGTGATATTGTGATTTATAACAAATTTATAGAAATTTCTAAAACCCTTGAACTTTCCTAAGTGATAAGCGTGATAAAGTTGTCTTGATATTCATAACAACCCTCTTTCATCACACCCATGTTTATGTTAATGAGGTAATTTTTGAGTGCTTCTAAGGTTAGGGGCAGGTTTCCAGGAGAACCAACCATGTGACTTAAGGGTTAGAACTTTCAGTCTCAACCCCCTGACCCCCATCCCGCCCCCCAGGAAGGGGAGAAGGGGAAGAAGGTTGAATCAATCACTAGTGGCCAGTGATTTAATCAACAATACCCATGTAATTAAGACTCCTTAACAACCCAAAAGAAAAGGATTCAGAGAACTTCCAGCTTTCATGAATACCTGGAGATTTGGAAATAGCGATGAGCTGGGAAAGGCATGCAGCTCTGTGCCCTTTCCCCAGACCTTGCCCTTGGCATCTCTTCCATCTGGCCATTCTTGAGCTGTTTCCTTTTATTACAAGCTGGTAGTCAAGGCTATAGTTTTTCCAGTAGTCATGTGTGGATGTGAGAGTTGGACTGTGAAGAAAGCTGAGCACCGAAGAACTGATGCTTTTGAACTGTGGTGTTAGAGAAGACTCTTGAGAGTCCCTTGGACTGCAAGGAGATCCAACCAGTTCATTCTAAAGGAGATCAGTCCTGGGTGTTCTTTGGAAGGACTGATGCTAAAGCTGAAACTCCAGTACTTTGGCCACCTCATGCGAAGAGTTTACTCATTGGAAAAGACTCTGATGCTGGGAGGGATTGGGGGCAGGAGGAGAAGGGGTCAACAGAGGATGAGATGGCCGGATGGCATCACTTACTCAATGGACATGAGTTTGAGTGAACTCTGGGAATTGGTGATGAACAGGGAGGCCTAGTGTGCTGCAGTTCATGGGGTCACAAAGAGTCGGACATGACTGAGCAACTGAAGTGAACTGAATCTAGGAAGTAAAATGTATTTCTAAGTTCTGTGAGCCACCCTTGCAAATTAACCAAACCTGCAAAGAAAGTCTTGAGCGTCAGCAGTATATAGGCAATTGATCAGAAGCACACGTTATAACCTGAACTTGGGATTGGCATCAGAAGCTGTGGGGATTAGGGGCGGGGAAGGGCTTGGAGCACAGTCTCATAGGACTGAACCCTTAACCTTTTGGAGTTGATGCTATCTCCAGCTAGATGGTGTCAGAATTGAGTTGAATTATAGAGTACCCAGCTGATATCAGAGCATTGTTTGGTGGTATGGGGAAAAGCTCCAAACATGTTTTAATTGGCGGCTGAGATTTTACTCGCCTGTGAAATTTTAATGCCATAGTCATACTGTGTATCTTTTTATATGCTGTGTGTGTTTATATACCATGAGATATTTCTTGCCCCTCCCAAGAACAAATTTTTGTCCCCTCAGGGGTACGATCACACCTGTGGAAAATGCCTCGCTCTTTCATGATGACTTGTGGATGATTCTATGTGCTAGGCTGTACCCACAGTGGAGAGCCTGGTGTCTGGGGGTCTAGAAAGACTGTCTGAGCAGAACAGGACCAGGAGCCTTGGTCAAATGTGGCAGCATTTTCCATCTTGGAGCAACTGGGTTCAGACCTGCTTCTACCCTCAGCACAGAGGCTGCTGCAGAAAGAGACCTGGCCTGGGAATCAGGAAACTCAAGAGTCCAATTCCAATCCTGCTCTTGTGGCTCCAGGTCAGTCATTCTCTCGGCACATCCCTTATCAAACTTGAACTCAATGGATACTTTTAAAGAAAAACCATGCTGTGTGTCTCAGGGTAGGCATATTGGTGAGCTGGCAGCAGCACAGAGGACCTGCTGGGGAAGGCTCCTGGATCAGGGTCACAGAGATGCGCCTGTGCACCCCAGACAGCCTTCCAATCCCTCCTGCCTCCCCCAGGGCTGCTTAGCAGGAGCTCCACCAGTGCATGCCCACATTATCTTCAATATAAATGAAATCTTGTTTCTGCAAAGTTGAGGCAATCACTCAGTAACTACTTCCCATTTCCATCCCTTTTACCCTATGTATGAGTGCTCAGTTGCTAAGTCATGTCCAATTTGTGACCCCCATGGACTGTAGCCCACCAGGCTTCTCTGTCCATGGAATTCTCCAGACAAGAATACTGCAGTGGGTTGCCATCTGCCCACCATCCCCCGCTCAGGGGATCATCCCAACCCAGGAACGAACCCACATCCCCTGCATTGGCAGGCAGATTTTTTTACCACTGAGCCACCAGGGAAGCCCATAGTTAACAATACCAGGTTTTATATTTTATCCCTTACCCCAATCAGTGACTTTTCGGAGAAGGCAATGGCACCCCACTCCAGCACTCTTGCCTGGAAAATCCCATGGATGGAGGAGCCTGGTGGGCCGCAGTCCATGGGGTCGCTAAGAGTCGGACACGACTGAGCGACTTCACTTTCACTTTTCACTTTAATGCATTGGAGAAGGAAATGGCAACCCACTCCAGTGTTCTTGCCTGGAGAATCCCAGGGATGGGGGAGCCTCATGGGTTGCCGTCTATGGGGTCGCACAGAGTCAGACACGACTGAAGCGACTTAGCAGCAGCAGAGCAGTCAGTGACTTTAGGGCAGAAGACTTAAAATTCCACTCCTTTCATCCAACCATTGGAAAGGGATCCAAAAAGAGTATACCAAGGAGTGGGAGGAAGAGTCGCCAGGCAGGTCAGCCTGGAAATGTAGTGATGAGAATTTGAAGCTCAGCCTTGCTAGATGGAGGATTAAGAGGCTGAGCTGTTCTGGCCTGGTGTGGGCCCAGGCAGCCCCAAGAGGCCTTGGGGAGCTGAGCGTGTCGGCAGCACAGTGCTGGGAAGGCACCTATTGCAGACACGTGGCTTTGGGCTTATGGCAGGGTCTGTGGACTCACAGCCAGTCTGTAAACCTAGGCACTTGAGACTTGCCAGTCTGACTGGCTGGCCATCAAGGGGCTTATACTGAGTTCCTGCTGGAAGGTTGTTGTTTTCTGATATTAAATGAGAAATGGATTTTGGAAGTGGGAAAGTGTTAACAGGATTTCAAGAATCCTTTTAATCCTTCAGTCCTTTCAAAATGTTCTGGGAAGACTTGATGAAGGAGAAAGGCCTCTGGGCTGGGTCTGAAAGGACCATCTGGGGCTCTGCAGGGGAAGGGAGTTCGAGGAAGGAAGCAGGAAGGACTCTCAGCTTCCAGGCACAAATGAATGATTCCTCTGCAAGGTGTCCTTATCTGGGGACTCTGAGGAACCTGCAAGGCTGTCAGTTCTGGTCTGGCTGCATTTCTGCCCAAGCCTCATCTGAGAAATGATTATCTTACCAATCACAGGAAGAGTCCGCAAAAAAAAAAAAAGAAGTGAAACCAAGATCAAGACCCTGACCACTGCCCAGGCACCATAATTCAGGCACATTTCAGGGGCTTCTGTACAACTTAGGGTGACACAGTGTTGGGACTACCCAGGGAGAAGGGGCAGCTGAGCCCTGAGCACAAGCAGCTGGAAGAAGAGCTCTTGCTGGACTCTGAGACTGGGCGCTGGTGCCACCTGCCAGCCGCTGGTCTGCTTTGGTTGGTGCTGGCACCTCTCTGGATTCTGGCATCCTGAGTGTTGGATTCTCTGGTGATTCCTGATTTCAGAACAGCCCTGAAATGTTCTGCATCAACAGCCCTGAGATGTTCTGCATCAATGGACTGGGAACCTAGGCAAAAGTTAGGAGACAGAAGGGCCTGGAGATGGGCCGGGGCAAACGTTAGGAAAGACAGCATGGGGAGAGGAAAAGACAGAGCAAGGAGGCGTGTGTTCACCCACTCTCCTTGCCTCCATCTATACCCCTTCCTCGAAGCCTTGGCTGTCTTTATTTCTTTGAAAGTGTTAGTCACTCAGTCATGTCCAACTCTTAGTGACTCCATGGACTGTAGTCCGCCAGGCTCTCTCCACGGAATTTTCCAGGCAAGAATACTAGAGTGGGTTGCCATTTCCTTTCTCCAGGTGATCTTCCTGACCTAGGGATTGAACCCAGGTCTCTTGCATTGTAGGCAGATTCTTTACCCTCTGAGCCACCCAAATATTTATTGTTATTTACTTATTTTAAATTCTGAAGTATTTCAAACATGCTGGCCAGGAGGGTCAGTCACCTGAATATTGAATAAACACTTTCTACTTCAAAATTCTAGGCCTTGGCTTCTTCAAGTGCATCAACAAAACTATGAGAGGGTTGACCTGAGCCGGTGGTCCTCACTATATAATATAAAATACACTCTTGTAGCAACCACTCAGATTTAAGAAGAAATGTTACCTTCATGTCATGTTGACTTGTTTTAAAAAAATAATGAAACCTACTAGGATGGGAATAATTTTTAAAAATGGAAAATAAAAAGTGTTGATGAGGCTGTGGAGAAACAGGAACCCCTATGCCTTGCTGGTGGGAATGTGAAATGGTGGAGCCTCTGCAAAAACATTTTAGGTAGTTCCTCAAACAGTTAATTACAGAATTAGTAAATCACCCAGCAGTTATACTCCTAGGTAGTTGGGTCAGAGATGGTGCTCAAATGGGACTGGCTTGGGTCCTGCCAAGTGGTGACCTTGGGCAAGTTCCAAGGTCACCATGTGTGAAATAAGGAAAATGTATATACTGCCTGGATGGCTGTGAGAATTAAATAGGATAATTTTATAAAGCTGGGCTCCCCTCCTCATTGCCTTAGCTGGCAATTGCCTCAGCTGGCAATTGCCTCAACACTTTATGATTGAAGAAACCTGTCTGGTGCCGAGAACTGGTTTAGAAATTAGGGGAGAATCAGCCCTTCTAGCAGATTCCAGACTCTTCCACAACACCCAGAGGCCCTGGTGCACCCCCCACCCTGCTGAACTTGGTGGGAACACCCACCCACTACTTTTCCTCCAGATTGGAGGTACTCAGTTTGGTTTCACGACTGCCTGCAACAGAACAGCCCATTATGGATCCTGTGGTCTGTCTGGGGTGGGGTTGGTCAGAGCCCTCCGAAGGTTGAGAAGGTACAGGAAACCAGATCCTCTGATCCTAGAGGCCAGAAGTTCAATGAATTAGAATTTGAATGGGGTGGCTCCTTTATCGAAGTTGCAAAGGGACTAAAGACATGGGGTTAAACTGCATCCGGGACTTGGACCTTCTCTGGTGACTCAGACACTAAAGAATCTCCCTGCAATATAGGAGAAAGGGAAAGGGAAGTCGCTCAGTCGTGTCCGACTCTTTGCAACCCCATGGACTGTAGCCTACCAGGCTCCTCCGTCCATGGGATTTTCCAGGCAAAAGTATTGGAGTGAGTTGCCATTTCCTTCTCCAGGGGATCTTCCCCACCCAGGGATCAAACCCAGGCCTCCTGCATTGTAGGCAGATGCTTTACCATCTGAGCCACCAGGGAAGTTAAGACAGGAATGTAGGAGACCCAGGTTCAATCCCTGGGTTGGGGAAGATTCCCCTGGAGAAGGGAATGGCTACCCACTCCAGTATTCTTGTCCGGAAAACCCCATGGACAGAGGAATCTGGTGGGCTACAATCCATAGGACTATAAACAGTTGGACACAATTGAGCCACACACACACATGTGACTTGGGAAGAGGAGTACGCAGTGCTGAGCTTTCGAAAGCCCTGATTCCTACTGATGGTTTGAAGCAGTATTTCAGTTCATTCTTGAAAAGTGTGGTGAAGTCCCATTTTAAATTCATTCTGTTACATTTCTGATTGATTTCTGTTTGTCTAGAGGCTCTGAGATTTGCCAAGTCTCCATGGATAAACTAGAGAAGGATTTAAGAAGAGGCAGTTAAAGGGCTGGAGCCGGGTGGTGGCGGGAGGCCGGGGTTGCGGGGGGGGGCGGAATGGGGAGAGGGAGCAGGCAGGAGAGAGATGGAGCCCCCCCGCAGCTTTCTGAGAGGCTGGTGCCATTACAGGAAGTGCTAACAGAGCCGGCCACCAGAGGACTGGCTGGGTTGAAGCCCTGTTAGAGCCCTGGGAAAGCCAGGCAGGGGGTGAGACACAGCACAGGGTTTGGAACCAGGAAACCTGAATTTTGAATCTGGGTTCTGAAAGTGATTACCTCACTTGGTGACTTGGGTGAGGCCCCAAAATCCTCTCCATTCATAGGATGGAAATACTTGAATTCTACCTTTTGTACTTAGTGACCTCAGTTAGAGTCAGCCTCACCCCCTCTGGGAGGGTCAGCGGTGACAAAGGCCTGACTGAGGAGCGGGGCTGGACCCTGTAACCTACTGGTCCCAGCTGACGGCTGGAGTTCAAGTCTGGTCAGGCGTGACCAGCCACCAGACTTGAGGCTGGTCTCAAATTGCCAAGCTGCACAACCAGATTCCCCGGAGAATGTGAAAGGAAACTGGGGACCCAGCAATGTCCAGTTGTCTCTGGGCACTGTACATGGGAGGGTGGGTGCCATGAGGAAAGGGAGGGGGGAGGGAGAACATAAAAAGAAAGAGACCCTCCCCCATCCAGACCCAGTTGCCAGTCCCTGCTTCCCGAGGCCCCCCGAACACTATTTCCTTTCCCTTGTTCCCCGAGATGCCCACACTCTTCCTATTTTCTGAACCCCCGTGAGCCCAGTCCACCTGGAAGAGTGGCCTAGAGAACTGAAATGATGTATGGGGGTGACTTGGAGAGCTCAGACCTGGGTCCCTAGGCCTACTGAGTTGCTGGGGGTCCTTCACTTTCTGCCCCCAACACCCCAACTTGCTGACACTTATCTGCATCCACTTCAAGGATGCTCAGCTCTCTTCCCGCTTGTCTTCCCCACCCCCACCCCACACTCCCAACAGTAGTCTCTCTGCTACCTGGCCTCTGCTCTCTGCTGCACCTGGTAGCAGCTGGGACCTGACAGGGGCTTAGCTAATAAATAGCTGAGGACTGACTGACCGACTTTATTTTCTGGGGCTCCAAAACCACTGCAGATGGTGACTGTGGCCGTGAAATTAAAAGACACTTGCTCCTTGGAAGAAAAGCTATAACAAACCTAGACAGCATATTACAAAGCAGAGACATTACTGACAAAGGTCCGTGTAGTCAAAGCTGTGTTTTTTTCCGGTAGTCATGTACGGATGTGAGAGTTGAACTGTAAAGAAATCTGAGTGCTGAATAATTGATGATTTTGAACTGTGCTGCTGGAGAAGACTCTTGAGAGTCCCTTGGAAAGCAAGGAGATCCAATCAGTCCATCCTCAAGGAAATCAACCCTGAATATTCATTGGAAGGACTGATGCTGAAGCTCCAATACTTTGGCCACCTCATGCGAAGAACTGGCTCACTGGAAAAGACCCTGATGCTGGGAAAGATTGAAGACAGGGGAAGAAGGGGACGACAGAGAATGAGATGGTTGAATGGCATCACCGACTTGATGGACATGAGTTTGAGCAAGCTCCAGGAATTGGTGATGGCCAGGGAAGTCTGGCGTGCTGCAGTCTATGGGGTTGCAAAAGTCAGACACGACTGACCAGTAGGGACACTTGCCCCCTGGCCACCTAAGTTGCTGGAATCCGTAGGGTCTGCCTTGGCCCTTCCATCTCCCTCAAGCCCTGCGCTCAGGCACAGAGACCCGGCCTTGAACCTCTGCCTATTTCTGCCCCGGTCCTCTCCTCCAGGTTTCTACCACCCCACTGACTGCTCACCTGGCTGGTGCGACTGCTTCCTACACTCCACCCTCCACTCAGCTGCCCAGGAAATCCCGGACACCTTCACTTTTCAGGGCTGCCCAATCCTCTTAACTTTCAGATCACTCCGTGCTCTGGATCCTGGAGCAGGCCTGTGCCCGCCCCTCTGGCCTCACCTTCTCCACTCCTGGGGTCTTCCTTTTGGCTTCAGCAGCACGCAACTGTTGGACCCTTAAAATGGCTCCCTGCTTTCTCCCAGGAAGGCTGTAGTCACTCTGCCTCTCCTGTCACCAAACTAGCTCTAACTCATCTTTTAAGACTCAGTTCAGTCATATCCTCTTCTAGAAGGTTTAGGAGGTTCTCCAGGTGGGATCAGGGCCCTCCACTGGGTTCCCAGAATCCCTTGTGCTTGGGTCTAACCAGAGCCCCTACCTGGCTGGGCCATCATTATTCCCTGATCTGAGGCTTCCCAAGACAGTGACAGACAGCCTGGTACTTCCTCGAGCATCAGGAAAGTTTTGTGGGTATACATCTAGAAGCAGACCACCTGGGCTTAATGTCTGCTGGGCTCTCTTTTAGCTGTGTGACTTTGGACAAGCTGTTTAACCTCTGTAAGCCTCAATTTCTTTACCTACATGGTAGAAATACTACTACTCAGATCACAGGCTTATAGGGAAATGAAAGGCTATGCACGTACAGCCCTTAGCATCCCATGCCTGGCTTGCGAGGATAGCTCCATGGATGGATGGAGAACGTGAGCTGCTAATGGAACTGAGAAAAACATTTCTAAGACTGCTGGGGCAGAAGGTCTCAACACATCAGCGCTAACTCTGCTGTTCCAAGAAAGAATTAGGAAGTCTTTTGGAAAACAGCAGCAGCAGCAGCAACAACAAATCTTCCTTAAGTGTTCCTTCGAGGAAGTTGGGGGAGACTTGCTGCAAAACCAGGCGTTCAGCACAAACTGTGATTGAAATTTTAAAGTGAAAAATGGAAGTTTAAAGGAAAACATGGATCTTCCTTGGGGGCCGGTGGGGAGGACATGCGCCTGTTAATGGAGGGACCAATGATCAAAAGAAGGAAGGTAAAAGACGGGAAGTGTGCAGCTTCCCGGCAGCAGTGGTGGAGTTAGAGCCAAGACTGGGCTCCTTGGGAATAGATGCTGCCCCTTGGGGCGGTCGGCGCTTAGCCTGTCCAGGAACCTTGCTCTCCGGGATTGATCTAGGCGGCTCTATACCTTCTAGTCCTGGGAGAACCTGGCACAAGGCGCCCAGGAAACCTGGGCTGGGGTAGAAGAGAGCAGTAGGCGTGTTTGCGATCGGCTACCCAGAAAGACTGCGAGAGAGTAGCAGCAAGTCCTGAAGGACTGGGGGTGGACTCGGTAGTCCCCACCCCCTTCCCCATGTCCCACCTCGAGAAATGCCAAGGGCAAAAGTGCGCGGACCCAGGGGTAAACCGGGGTGCGGGGTGTGCTCTAGGTACCTCTCAGCCTCCCGACTCAGACCTCAGTCTCCACCTCCTGGCAGTGGGTTCGCAGCCTGGTGGTTGGAAGCAGAGCTCCCTTAAGCCGCCCGGAGCCCGCCCCTCCCGGGGGCCTCCGCCAGCGTTTGGTCAAGCCTCAGAGCCGGGATGTGAAGCAGCTGGCGCGGGAGCGGGGCCCCGAGCGCGAGCGGACTCGATAGCTGACGGTCCGCCGGGGCTGGCCGCGGAGTTCCCCCGCGGGTCCGACGCGCCGGGCGGGGACCGGGGCCGGGGCCCGGGCGCGGCAGCCGCGCCAGGAGGTCCGGGCGTGAGCGTGACCTCACGGGGAGGGGGCCAGCGCGGCGGCCCTGGGCTTGGAGCCGAGCGCCGAGAGCGCAGCGCCGCTCGAGCCGAGCCGCGAGGAGCGCACGCCGCGGCCCCGATGGAGCGCTTCAAAGGTGAGGACGCGGGGTCCCGGGCGGCGCGCCCCCAAGCCCTTCCCACCCGCACGGCGCCAGAAAGCAGGGCCGAGGGTAGCGGGCGCCGCCACCGAGTGCGCCTCGCGTTCCTCCGGGGCTCAGGTGAGCCAGGCCGGCTGCCCCTGCCCAGCCGGGACCTGTGCCGAAGATCTTTTGATCCTCCCAGGCGCGGAGGCCGGGGGGTCGGCGTGACGAGGCGTCTCACCTGTTGGAGGGCCGGGGGTGCACATGGGGACCCACCTTCCTAGCCCCGGCCACCTCGGAAAGATGCCAGGGACCGAGGAGTTTCCGAGTGAGGTCGGAAGAGTGCGGGGCTGCTTGGGGGCGAAAGGGCTGGTGCTCGGGGTTTCTGGAGCGGGCGCCAGTCAGAGTGGAGGGCTTCTTGCAGACCCCGAATAAAAGCTTGCGAGGGGATGCGCTTGGGCGGTGGGGTGGGGTGGGCGCGCAGCTCGGCTCCCGGCTTGATCGGGCCACCGCAATTGTGCGGGTGCTCTGGTAACTGCCTTATCCCCAGGCAGGGGCGGGGTGCCGGGATTTGGGGCCGAGTAGGGTGCCCGGCAGGTGGAGCGCGTCCCAGCCCCAGAGGCTTAGCTCCGGCGCAGTTGAGCGAGTTTCGGAGTTGGCCTGGGCCCTGATATCTCGGCCAAACCCTCCTGGGCGGCTGGCCGGCCTGGGTTGTGCTGTTTGTGCCCGGCTCGCACCCGAGCTCAGACCCCACCCCAGGGGCTGGAGTCTAGAAGCCTCCGATGGCACGTGGCACATCTTTTGGAAAAGGTTAAGGAGCTGCCCCTTAATCGTGACCCTGTGGGGACCTCCCCCGCCCGCCCCCAACTCCTTTCCTTTGGGGAAACTTCTTGCATTTTCCTGGTCTGTCTCTACCAAACCTGCAAAAGGAAATACTATTTCTATATTTATTTTCTCCTGGGAAAGAGTAATGTAGAAAAACGCTCAGATTCCCAAGGAATCTCTCTCCCAGTGGTTTCTCATTTCTGAACTAACATAAATTGTAGGGCTCAGCTTTGGTTCTCTAAACTAAGTTGGATCTTTTGATTTTTCTCATGTTTTTTTCTCATCTGGGTCAGCTAGTTACAGGTGAGGAAGGGTCTTTGCCAAGAGCACAGAAGACAGCTGGGGAGACAGGGTTAACTAAGCTGGCAACCTTCCTTTTTTTTTTTTTTCTGTGAACCCTCCCTGGAGCCTCTCTCACATTTCTAAAGGGTTTTTTTTTTTTTTTTTCCCTTGTCTCAAATTCTGCTGAGATCACGTCAGTTTTGTGCCTGGATGGCTGAATGTGTCCTTCTGTAGTCTCTGAACACTTGAGGCCACAGACCCTCTCCTTCTAAAATGGCAGTTTGCTGCTCCCTGCCCCACTGGGCCCCCTCCGCCCTCTGGGAGGGACCCTCACAGGGAATTCAGTTCTTAAGCTGCCTCTCTGAGGAACCCTTCCAGCTCAAGAGTCTGCCCTTCCTGAATTGTGTCAGCTCCTGATGGAAGGTCCAAGTTGCAAGCTACTTTCTCAAATCGGTATGTTAATCCTTCTGAGTTTAGGGCAAATGATAACATTTTGGGTCATCTTTCCAAACACTCAGTGATTATCAGAAGGTTTTTGTCTTAATAGCTTTCGACTTGGCCCTTAACCTGAGTAAATCTTCTTAGTTATCTTTTACTCTTGGGAGTTTAAAATCCTCCCACCCTCAAAGATCCTTGAATGGTTTATGCCAGCTGAAGGAAATTTTAGTTGCCAGTTCAGAGTGCTTTATGTTTTGGGTAACCCATGCATCTGCCTCCTCAGTTTGCAGTAAATCAAGCACAGCCAGTGATAAGGGAATACACTTGAGAATTGTCTGGATAATAACATCATAATATGCATAATATCATCTGCATATCTGAGGTTGTTATTATCTGGATTGCAGGGGGCTCATTTGATTCTGGAGAAAATTCTCCAAGGTTCACTAGTGACTGTTACTAATCTTTACTGCACCTTTCAGCTAAGGAATCTGGGAATTTCCCTGCCCCGCCTCTCCAGAGATTATAGAAATCCCCATTCACTGAAAAAGCTGAGTTGTATGTTGAACAGTCACTGCATTGAAAGGTTGACTCGTGCAAAATTAAGTTTTGTTGTGGTTGTTCAGTTGTTAGGTCCTGTCCAACTCTTTGTGACCCCATGGACTGCAGCAGGCGTCCTTCCCTGTCTCCCAGAGTTTGCTCAAACTCATGTCCATTACATCAGTGATGCCATCCAACCATCTCTTCCTCTGTCGTCCCCTTCTTCTGTTGCCTTCAATCTTTCCCAGCATCAGGGTCTTTTCCAATGAGTTGGCTCCTCGCATCCGGTGGCCAAAGTGTTGGAGCTTCAGCTTCAGCGTCAGTTCTTCCAATGAATATTCAGAGTTGATTTCCTATAGGATTGATTGGATTGATCTCCTTGCAGTTTAAGGGACTCTCAAGAGTATTCTCCAGCACCACAATTTGAAAGCATCAGTTTTTTGGCGCTCAACCTTCTTCATGGTCTGACTCTCTCACCGGTACGTGACTACTGAAAAAGCCATAGCTTTGACAATGTGGACCTTTGTCAGCAAAATGATGTCTTTGGTTTTTAATACATTGTCTAAATTTGACATAGCTTTTCTTCCAAGGAGTAAGGGTCTTAATTTCATGGCAGCAGTCACCGTCTGCAGTGATTTTGGAGCCCAAGGAAATAAAATCTATCACTGCTTCCACTTTTCCCCTTTTATTTGCCATGAAGTGATGGGAAAGGATACCATAATCTTAGTTTTTGAATGTTGAGTGTTCAGCTGGCTTTTTCACTTTCCTCTTTAACCCTCATCAAGAGGCTCTTTAGTTCCTCTTCACTTTCTGCCATTACAGTGGTATCATCTGCATATCTGAGGTTGTTATTTTTCCCAGCAATATTGATTCCAGCTTGTGATTTATTCAGCTCTGTGGGGCACTTTCACATGATGTAATCTGCATGTAAACAGGGTCACAGTATAAAGCCTTGTCGTACTTCTTTCACAATTTTGAAACAGTCAGTTGTTCCAAGTAAGGTTCTAATGCTTTCTGACCCACATACAGGTTTCTCAGGAGACAGGTATGGTGGTCTGGTATTCCCACCTCTTTAAGAGTTTTCTACATTTTGTTATGATTCACACAGTCACAGGCTTTCATATAGTCAATGAAGCAGAAGTAGGCATTTTTCTGGAATTTCTTTGCATTCTCTGTGATCCAGCGAATGTTGGCAATTTGATCTCTGGTTCCTTTGCCTTTTCTAAACCCACTACCCACTTTGTACATGTGGAAGTTCTCATTTCCTGTACTGCTGAACCCTGTCTTAAAGGATTCTGAGCATGTGAAATGAGTGCACTTGTACAGTAGTTTGAACATTTTTTTGGCACTGCTCTTCTTTGGGATTGGAATGAAAACTGACCTTTTCTAGTCCTGTGGCCACTGCTGAGTTTTTCCAAATTTGCTGACCTATTGAGTAGAGGCACTTTAACAACATCATTTTTTAGGATTTGAAATAGCTCAGCTGTAATTCCATTACCTCCACTAGCTTTGTTTGCAGTAATGCAAACAAAAAAATCTCAAAAACGACAGAATGATCTTGGTTCATTTCCAAGGCAAACCATTCAGCATCACAGTAATCCAAGTCTGTGCTCTAATTACTGATACTGAAGAAGCTGAAGTTGACTGGTTCTATGAAGACCTACAAGACCTTCTAGAACTAACACCAGAGAAAGATGTCCTTGTCATCATAAGGGATTAGAATGCCAATGTAGAAAGTCAAGAGATACCTGGAGTAACAGGCAAGTTTGGCCTTGGAGTACAAAATGAAACAGGGCAAAGGCTAACAGAATTTTGTCAAGAGAACACACTGGTCATAGCAAACATCCTTTTCCAACAACATAAGAGATGACTCTCCACATGAACATCACAAAATGGTCAGTACCGAAATTAGATTGATTATATTCTTTGCAGTAGAAGATGGAGAAGCTCTATACAGTCAGCAAAAAAAAGACCTAGAGCTGACTGTGGCTCAGAGCATCAGCTCCTTATTGCAAAATTTAGGCTTCAGTTGAAGAAAGTAGAGAAAACCACTATTCCATTCAGGTATGACTTAAATCCCTTATTATTATACAGTAGAGGTAATGAATTGAATCAAGGTATTAGATCTGATAGAGTGCCTGAAGAACTATGGACAGAGGTTTATAACATTGTACAGGAGGCAGTGACCAAAACCATCCCAAAGAAAAAGAAGTGCAAGAGGCAAAGTGATTGTCCGAGGAGACTTTACAAATAGCTGAGGAAAGAAGAAAAGCAAGAGGCAAGGGAGTTAGGGAAAGATATACCCAACTGAATGCAGAGTTCCAGAGAACAGCAAAGAGAGATAAGGCCTTCTAAAATGAACAATGCAAGGAAGTAGAGGAAAACAATAGGATAGGAAAGACTAGAGATCTCTTCAAGAAAATTAGAGATACCAAGGGAACATTTCATGCAAAGATGGGCTCAATAAAGGACAGAAATGGTATGCACCTAACAGAAGCAGAAGAGATTAAGAAGAGGTGGTAAAAATACACGGAAGAACTACACATAAAGATCTTAATGACCAGGCTAACCCTGATGATTTGGTCACTCACCTAGAGCCAGACATCCTGGAGTGTGAAGTCAAATGGGCCTTAGGAAGCATTACTGCAAACAAAGTAAAATTAAGTATGTTGGTCCCAATCTTCCATTAACCAGTGCAGCCTCTAGTATCTGAGTCTCCTCTTGCGTGAGATTGAGGGCCTTTTTCTTTTAAAGGTAAGATTGAATAACTATGAAATAACTAGGCACATGGTGGTTTTAACAGCAAAATTAAATCGAAGTGTACGATGTACTTGGAGTCTCAGAACATTTTGTAAAAATTGTAAAGAATTGTTTGTGATACTTTTAAGAATAGGTAAACTGCCTCATCACCATCTCCAGAATCTCAAAATTTTCTCTCATTTGTAAATCTCACAAATCAGTCAGTACAGGAGAAACTGTTTTCCATATTCCCCAGTCTGCATATTGCATTTTGTGTATCTCCAAAGCTAGCCTATCATTTTTAGGCTCTGGGTTGATTTTCCATTGTTTCTTAAGATGTAAAGAGATGTCTGGAGGTCAAGAGTCTTTGGAATATCACCCAGTGTGTAATGCAGAAATACTTCCAGGCTTTCTCCTCATCCTTTCTAAGCCATTCCACTAGACAGCCATGGTTCTCCTAAGCAAAACCCAGGTGGTAGGGGAGGAAGTATGTAGGGGTGTCTTTCCCAGAGAGGTGGAGCTTTTATAAGAGTTGTCCTAGAAAGTGATGGTAGAATTGCTGTATTTTGCAAGTGAATTTCTTTGGTATTGTCTAAGCTGTGCTAAATCTTATGGGATACTTTGAGATGGTTCCTGTCCTAGGGTGTTTACATATTTATGAATCTCATAAGAGCATCCTTGTGTCCCTGTGGATGAGCCCATTGGCTGAACTCGCACCATGTGGTCAGGGATTCTGGTTCCTACTGCTCTTCCAGCTGGTGAGTGTGTCCAGGGCCAAATGTGACTGACCTACTATCTGTGGATTGCACTTGGAAGTCTATGCCAGAGCTTCCTGAAATTGCGTCACACTTGGAGCCATACAGGCACAGCTGAGATAGTTACTTTAGTTTGGATCACAATAATTGGTCAAAAGTGTATCATCCCTTTCCTGTGTTCTTTGGTTTCTGAGTCAGATCACCTGATTGCCAGGAGAGGGCACTTAATTCTTGGGCACTGGAAGATAGAGATGAGCTGTGAAGAGTCAAGCCAGTAAAAATACTTGAAAGCTTATGTGGGAATCATGCGATCTGTGGCCAGGGAAGGTCTGAAAAAGGAAAACTAATTAAAAGGGATGAACAGATTGATAGTATTTGTTTCACCTTCGGAAGTGTCATCTGAATTTGTTGTTCTTCCTTGTCGAGGAGCTCAGGTGTTTCCAGCTGAATTTCTACTTAAGGCAGAAGGTCGTACCTTTAAACACATGGAGGAGATATTCAGAGAGCTTTAAAAAATGTGACCCCTATCCAAGACATTCTGGGAGAAGGAAGTGGCAACCCACTCCAGTATTCTTGCCTGAAAAATTCCATGGACAGAGGAACTTGGTGGGCTACAGTCCATGGGATTGCAGAGTCAGACACAACTGAATGTGTGTGTGTGTGCGCGCACACACACACATGACATTCTGATTTAATTGGTTTAAGGGTTCGGCTTATGTGGTGTGTTTTTTAAAGCTCTGGGTGATTCTAAGGTGTAACCAATGATGCGAGCCTTTGAAAAAAAAAATATGTAAGATTTTCCTCACCTAGAAAATTAAGAGCAAGTGTGGAGTGAAACAGATATCTCTTCCATATTTACATGATGCAGTTTAACCAAATCTTGTGATGGTGCAGAAATCTAACGTAATTGCTCGAAGCTTTTAAAGGCTTTAAAAGGCTGTGGGAAAGCTACTGAAGAACAATCTCCGATGTGATGCTTCCGAATCCTAAGCTCGGGATTTGCTCATGATCGTACTTGACCTTGAACCCTCCTGACTTTGAAGCTCTTTGTGTGGGAGCCCTCGATGCTTTGGCAATGAAGTGGTCTGAAACAAATCCTGAGAGGTCACGTTTGGTGCTGAAAGGCCAGGAGGGGTGGGGGAATTCTGCTCTGGGCCCCTGCCCTTTTCAGAAGGGGCAAGCGCTCTCGGAACTGGGCTGGTTCCAAGCCCCATTAAAGGGCAGGAGGGGCCAAGGAGCTTCAAAGCTGAGGAAGCTGTGCCAGTTTTCTTCCAAATCCCTTTAATGATGGGAAGCATTTCTCTAAAGACTTCTGTCATCCAGAAATGGGAGGCTTTCCCCAAGCTGAGGGAAGATGGCACTTCTTCCCAGAGCCTAGGCAGAAACAGGAGGGGAGAAGAGTCAGGGTGCAAGGAAGAGGCAGCTCTTTGGGAACTGGGAGCCCCATGGGTTCTGCTTGGTCGGGTGAGTCACTCCCCAGGCCTCAGTATCCCCTTCTAGGAAACAGTCTCCAGCGTCTGTCCATCCGGTTTTCCCGAGCACTCTTCAGCGCCACTTGCTCTGTGGTCGCTGAGGAATCTGGAGGGTGAATGTGTCCTGGGGAGGGGAGGGAAGTGAGAGAGGGAATGTGGGCAGCCCAGTAAACGTCAGCTGAGGATTGTGATTCTTATAAATAAAACCAATTTCCTGTTGAGAGTGGAGCACGGCAGCCTTGGTGGGAAAGAGGATGCCATCAGCTGTGCAAGGAATTTGTGGCTCAAGGACTTTTGTGTGAACGTGCCTCTGAAGCCCGGAGCCTCTCTAAGACGCGGGATTATTCGCTCCCATTTGAGAGACAGGTCCACTGGAGATGAAAGAGATTAACTTAGAAAGTCAGAACCCAGATAAGAAATGAGCTTCTAATGGGTAGAGTCCTGTTCTAATAACAGCAAGGGCTTATTGAGAAAGAAGTGCTCAGAACAATTTCAGGTTCTTTCCTTATCAGTGTCCTTTCAGCCAGGAAACGATTAAGCCACTCAGTGAAACTCCTTTCAGTCTTTAGTCCCACGTGCCGCCCCTTCCAGGAAGCCTTCCCTGAGTTGCTCTGTGTTCTCTCAATATTTTAGGTACAGCACAAGTGCTGTACATCCCAAGTGCTCAGAAACTACTTGTTGAATTCAAGTCACATTGTCTTACCATTATATGTCTCTATGTCTGTCTGCCCTGAAACCCGTTCAAAACACAGATGTTTCTCTCCTCCAAGGATGGCTCCCTCTCAGCCCTAGTGCACTGCCACGTGACATAGTAAGTGTCTAGGACATGGTGGGGGAATGAGCGGAGGAATGAATTCCAGACAACAGGAGCCCTGGGCACCAAGGAAAATGAGGCATGATCTCAAAGCCAGATTCCAGACGTGGAGACTGCAGACCCACAGCGGCCGCCCTTGGCTTTCTCGACTTCAGCCTGTTTCTGTCTGTTCCAGCACAGGGGTGTTGCTGTCTGGTGGTGCAGAGAAGGATGCTGCAGGTTTCTGCTTGTGAGTATGAGCCTGCCTGTGCCCCCCTGCAGCAGCTCACCCAGCCTCCAGGGCTCCCGAGGGCACAGACCTGGCTCTGCCCATGCTCTGGACCGATTTCTGAGGGATGTTTTGGAGCTGGGCACGGGCCTGGGCACTCCGGGGCTCAGGGTTCTAATCTGGCCTTGGCCACTAACTCTGTGCGACCTTGGGCAAGTCAATTAATCCCTCTTGGCCTTTCTTCCTCATCTGTACGAATGAGAATAAAGACTACTAACTGCTGCTTAGTGGAATAACCTGTAAGAGCTGCTGTGCTGTACTTGTAAGGGGAAATTTTATATTAATTCAGGGGAGCAGATACCTGGAAACCTCTGACATGGTTTTGACCCCTCCAGTTCCTGCCTTCTTTGGGGGGCTGGGTGGGCCTCACAGTTAATTTGGTACCAGCTGTGCCCCTCATGCTTCTGGAAGCTCTGAGCTGGGGTTAGTGTTCCCAGGCAGCCTAGGTTCTCAGAGCAGCTATGTAATTCCCTCGAGGTCAGCTGGGAGGGCAAGGAATTCCTCTGCTGTCTCACTAAGTTTATATAGGATAGGCCCTTGCATTCTAACAAGAACTTCAAGCTCTTTACTAATTTTCTGTCACTTGACTCTCACCTTCTCCCTGAAAGTCACTCAGTGGTGTCCGACTCTTTGTGAGCCCATGGACTGTAGCCCTCCAGGCTCCTCTGTCCATGGAAATCTCTAGGCAAGAGTACTGGAGTAGGTTGCTATGCCCTCCCTCCTCCAGGGGATCATCCTGACCCAGGATCGAACCTGCGTCTCCCAAATTGCAGGCAGATTCTTTACCATCTGAGCTACTAGGGAAGCCCTTGGTCTCAAACTAATGAAAAACTCCACTGAAAGGGAGGAGTAAGGAGAATGCATAGAAAAAGTCAAGAGCATGCATTGCATTACCCTGGACACACTGTGCTGGTTATAAAGCAGATGAGCCCAGCATCTTCTCATGTCCCGTCTCTCTGTGGACCTTAAATATCTGCCAGGGAGGGCAAAGGGAAAGTTGTGCTGACAGCAACAGAAGCCCTGCCCTGTTTTTTTTCCCTAAACAGATCCCTGAGTTCTCCTCTCACTTCCTTGAGCCCCTCCCAGGGACTTCAAAGACAGCAGCAGGCCTACTGAGTGTGGTCAGGTCTGTCCCAGCATATTGCAGATTGACTGCCTGCTCCTGATTCAGCGGGGGGAAGGATGGTTGGCTGTCAGCTCTAAGAGAGCAACCTTCTGCCCCAGGAGGAATCTGAATGGGGCCATGTGCATTCCTGCCCCTAGAGGTGGCTTCCCCAAGGAGAGTGACCAACTGTCCCAGTTTACCCAGGACTTTCCTGGTTTTGCCACTGAAAGTGCCACATCACAGGAAATCCCTCAGTCTCAGACAGACTGGAATTGGTGGGTCAAGTCACCTTGTTCCCAAGCCTCAGCTTTATTAAAAGGCTAAATCAAATATGGTTGCTGCTGCTGCTGCTAAGTCACTTCAGTCGTGTCCAACTCTGTGCGACCCCATAGACAGCAGCCCACCAGGCTCCCCTGTCCCTGGGATTCTCCAGGCAAGAACACTGGAGTGGATTGCCATTTCCTTCTCCAATGCATGAAAGTGAAAAGTGAAAGGGAAGTTGATCAGTCGTGTCCGGCTCTTAGTGACCCCATGGACTGCAGCCCACCAGGCTCTTCCATCCATGGGATTTTCCAGGCAAGAGTACTGGAGTGGGGTGCCATTGTCTTCTCTGAAATCAAATGTGGTTACTCCAAAGCAAAGATGAACGAAGCCAGTTATTTCATCTCTTTGACAAGAAAGCAAAAGCGCAGAGCTTAAAAACCAGCACTTTGTAACTAGTTTGTAGCTACATGATACCACCAGTGTCCTAAGAAAGAGAAGCCAGACTTGAAAAGCCTACACACTGTGTGATTCCATTTGTGTGACTTTCTGGAAAAGGCCAACTGTCCGAAAGAAAAACAGGTCAGTAGTTGCTAGGGTTGGGACAAAGGCTTCACCACAAAGGGGCTTGAAGGAAATTCCTTAAATGATAGAAATCTTCATTTTTGAATCTGGTTATGTAGTTCTAGAACTGTGCAGTCAACAGGGCAGCTTTGTTTTCGCCCTTCGTGTAAATTACACCTCCAGAAAGCTGACTTTAAAACAAACCCTAGCCATTTATGACACTGTGGTGTAAGATGAAGAATCCATTGAGCCTGTGGTTGGCCATCATCGGTTGTAAATAGAATCTGAGGTCTTGGTGTGGTCATGCCTGCGGCCATCTGGAGGTGCTGCAGATGGGGAAGAATTCTGGTAAAAAATAAATGACTACTTGATGGTAACTTATATGTAAGAGACTTATCTGTGAGGCACAACCAGGGTGATGGTGCAAGCTCTTCTTCTATTGAGAGAAAAGGAAAAGCTGATCTCCTAAAACCCAGGCAGCAGATGTGCCCAGGAAGGTCATGGAGTGTTGAAGCCTCTGCCCTGGGTTCCCGCCCTGGGAACTCTTCTGCTATGCACATGTGGCTCTAATGTATTAACTTTGGCAGCCTTTCTGCTGCAAGTTTGGTTTTTTCCACCAATGAAGTTATTGAGTTGGAATTGAGTACCCAAGTCTGCACCATAGTTACTTCCTGGCCAACGTTTTGTTTTTGGCAGTCCTGCGTGTCTATGCTAGATAGGATTGATTCTGAGGAGGGAGAATGCATGATTTAGCAAAATAATGCACCTAGCCTTATGCCAGGTAAGGGGTTAGAAAGCTAACCCCTTGCTGGAAGCAAGACGTCTTGTTTCCAACAAGACTTAGCAACTGAAAAACAACAACAACTCTTGTTTCCAAGCAGGGAAAAACCTTGTGATGCACAACCAGCACTAGTCCTTGCTCACCAGCCCGGGAGGTGGGATATGGAATCCCACAGAAATAAGGAAGTATTAGTCTGGTGGACCTAATGGAATCTGAGGAACTTCGTGGTTGCCCATTTCTTTAAAAACCCCAAGTCGAATTGGCTTATTACTCAGGTGAATGGTGTCTGGCTGTATGACCCCGGTAGCTGACTCTGTGTCTTCTTCTTTTTGTTAAGTACAGCGGGTTGGAAGGCTGTAGAACCTTCATCTTCGAGGGCCGTGTGGGCCCAGGTGACTTTCAACCATGAACTACGCTGTAGAATTTCACACACGCAACTCTTCTTAATCATATGTGTGTCTAGGACGCTAATTACCCACAGAGGCTGTTCCACCTGTTCTTGGGGGTATTTAGGAAGAATTCCTGAATAATAAACAGAATAATAATAGAATAATTGCACTCCTTAGTCCTAATGGTCTCAACTATATTGGAGGACACCAGCAAGGGTGGGAAAGAGGCAAGAAATACTTGCTGTGCATATTTGCAGTGAACCTTCCCTGATACATTGTCAGGCCTGGCTTGTGGCGAGCTTTGGGGCTGCCCAAGGGCCCACTTCTAGTTTGAGTGCAAACATGAGTATTAGTCTGAGTTCTGCAGAGAAACTAGGAATGCAAAGGTGGGGAAATTCCAGATACTTCCTTACCTGAACTGCAAAGTGTTACCACCGTCTCCCTGGGCTACCTTGGCATGCTGGCATTTTTGAGGGGGTTCTGTCTTAGCCTTTCTCTTAGACCAACAAATGGGAGTCCTGCCACTTCCTTCCATCCTCCATGCCCCCCTTTCCTCTCTCCCAGTTTTTACACAACAGGATTTATTCATGTTAACTGTATTCAAGTCCCCAGATGGGGGAGAAAAAAGATTGTGTTGAATGAGCTTATTGTTTGGAGACTTCACTGACTTCTTTTATTTAATACCCAAAGTCCTTGAACATATTGAGCTGATTTACTAAAATTCAAATATGGGCCTTTAGGAAGGAACTCAGAGGGTGCTGGGTGTCCCTCGTAGCAGGGCTGGGACCTATTGGGTGGAGGGTTTGCCAGGGACATCCTGTCTTCATTTTCATGCTCTTGGTTCTTCTTGAGGGCAGATATTCCCATTTATAATCCCAGATTTCTTATGAGCCTGAGATGATCACCACCCTACTGCCCTTTGCATTGTTGGACCTTTTGTGGTATCCCCTTATAGCACCTTTTTTTTTTTTTTTTTGGATACAGTGAAGATGGATACCACCACTAGGTACTTCCATCAGCAGAGCCACAAAACTGCCCCCACCTCCCCACCTCCCCCTGGCAACCATGGCTTCTGCTTGACAGTTTCCTGCGCCAGTGGAGTGAAATAAAGGGTGGTGGTGTGGCCGAGCTTGGGAAGCCTATGGCTTAAATGCCTGATGCAGTGCAGCTGGTCCGTGACAGTCAGGGCAGAGTTGGATGGTGCGTCTTTCGGCATGTTTTGGAGATGGGATCTCTGTGAGGAATTTTGCCGGAGCTGTGGCTGAGGGTCATGGTGTGTCTGACAGTCCAGTGCGGTTGCCTAGGTTCAGTGATAGTGGGATGTCTGGAGCCCTTGAGGGTTTCCTGAGAGTCCTGCGGGTACCAGAACTGGGCTGAGACTCGTGTCTCACTGGAGACAGTGAAAGTCTTTCCCTGGTCCCAGTCAGTAACATCCCAGATGCCCTGAAACTTAGGCTGTGGCCAAGCAGGTCGGTTTGTGGATAACACCATCACAGGCAACTGTGAGTGCATCTTTGGTCCTGCAGGACCCCTCCTGGGTGCACACAGCCTCACAGCTGCTCCTGTACATTCAACCTTCTCTTCCCTGCCCCCTATTATCTCTCCACCCCCCTTCTTTCATTCTTTTATTCTCTTCCTTTTGACTTTTTCACTTTTTTTTTTCTCCTGTATGTGTTCTGTTCAGGTCTCCTGTATATTTAGAAAAGAGATCTTCCCCATGAGCCTAAGGTCAGAAAGCCCCAGAAAGAGAGCTTTGCCTTGGCCGCAGGTCTCTACTCTCATTTCTAGCGGCCAAGGCTAGAATCCCAGGTGTCACTAGGGATGGAGGGAGGAGCTGATGACCTCAGAGGCAGGATGGGAAGTGGGGCACGCTCCCAGCTCATCAAGGAGCATCTCATTCCTTCTAGGAAGAGGAGGCCTGAGTGAAATCTGTTCCGTGCAGTCCCTAAATGCTTCATCAGGCCCTGGAGAGTGTCGCTGCACACTGCCTGCTGCAGAGAAGGCCCCCTTTCCCAACCCTCGTGCTCCAGCCACTTGCTAACTCATTCCACTGGACCTGGTGCAGGTTAATGTGACTGGTCACGTTGACTAGGATTCCCGGGAGAGTTCTCACCCTCTCTCTGTGGGTCCTTAAACAGCCCCATGACCTGCTAACCTTCAGGGGGTGGAAGAAACAGTCTCAGCCCTGGGTGGGGCTCCTCCCACCGCCACCCCAGGCTCCCTGAAAATGAACATCAGAGGACAGCCTGGCATCCGCACAGGGGGAGCATGGGAACATCACCACAGTTTGGATAAACGTTCCAAACATGAAGGCTGAGCATTGAACTAAAATAATTTTTTTCCCATTGACCTCCTGGCTTCCCCGTGGGCAAGCATCCATCTCCCGCCCATCTGATGCTGGTTTGGTGTATGTAATTGTAAACAGTTCAGGCTGGGAGCGAATCTCTGAGAGGAGTTATGGGATCCAGGTGTCGCTCCCGGCTGGCCACGCGCTGGTTCCCCTGAGAGTGGGGAAGGTCGTCTTGTTCTCCAAGAGAGAATTGAGTCTGTTGCTTTTGAGATCAGATCCGCTGGAAGCAAGACTCCCTCCCATGCCTTCACGCCCCAGGTCTCCACTCAGGCTGGGGGAAGGGCTCTTTCATAACTGAGTGGGGCTTCTACTCGCCTGACCCTGAGGTGAGGGCCCCAAGTCTTCAGGGAGGCAGTGATGTGTTGCTGTGGATGAGAGGAGCAGAGAGGCCTGCATTCTGTGTGTGAGAACTGGGGCCCCACTAACCAGGGCAAGTTTCAGGTCAGTTTCAGCCTCGTTTCTCAAGTGCAGCTGGACTCCTGACGCAGGCTTGGCAACTGGCAGGCGGGAGCCTCTTGTTCTAAGCAGGAGGCCTCTAAAGTGTGTGTAGGCGGCTTTGGGCACTTGGTTACCTCCCTGGCCCTAGAAGTACAATTGGAAGTCAGAGCAGGGGTTGTGTTAGAGAACACCTTAGGTCTGTTGGAGAATGTGGGAGGGCACCAATGTTGGGGGTCTGGCTTCCCCACTCTTTGCACCCTTGCAGCTTTTAACATACCTATCAGCTGGGGAAAGAAGCTGATAAGCTCATTCATTTCACTGGCATCAGGCATGATTTGGTTGTGTGTGTGTCTTGGGGAAGAGATGTCAGATGATCAGCCCCATTTTCTCGAAATTTCCTAAAGCTATTTACCTAATGCCTTTAAAGTGGAGAAGGAAATGGCAACCCACTCCAGTACTCTTGCCTGGAAAATCCCATGGACAGAGGAGCTGGTAGGCTACAGTCTATGGGGTCACGAAGAGTCAGACATGACTGAGTGACTTCACTTTCACTTTCATGCATTGGAGAAGGAAATGGCAGCCCACTCCAGTGTTCTTGCCTGGAGAATCCCAGGAAAGGAGGAGCCTGGTGGGCTGCCGTCTATGGGGTCGCACAGAGTCGGACACGACTGAAGTGACTTAGCAGCAGTAGCAGCAATGCCTTTAAAGAATAAGATTGATGTCCTACAACAAGACTTATTTTTCTGCCCCCCACCCCCCACCCCGCGGAGGCTGAGACAGGTTGGAAGAAATTGAGAGTGCAAAGAGGACGTGTTCTGCTGGCTAGAGTAACGTCCAGATGCCACACTTATCCTACGGCTCACTCAGCCTTGACACCTTGACCCCTCCCCCACCCCAGGCCTTAACCCCTCCCTGAATCTTGCTCAGCTTTCCTCTGTCTTCATCTATGCTTATGGATTTCTTCTCTGGCTGGAAATAATAAGACCAGTCAAACAGCTTGGAGCGAGCTATTGTCTACAAATGGCTTTTTCTCCCCCCTTAAAACATCAACATTACTGGGTGTAAAAATGGTTTAGCTTCAGGAGGAAACAGCTGGCTGGCAGAGATCCTGGTGGGGTCCTGGGTGAGATTCTGTTGTGTCACTAATGGCTTTCTTTGGTACACTTCCGGCGCAAGCACAGTTGGCAGTTGGGGGAATTCTGTGGCTGAGAACTCTTGTCAAGGCAAGAGCTGCAGCCGGAGCAGCTTCTGGCTGAGGCCAGGAAGGGAAGTCTTCATTGCGTTCAGGATAATCTAGACCTGTCCAATGGGTGTCTCTTAGTGACCTTGGTAGCTTAACTTGAATGCTAATGAACCTTTTCCTTCTAGAATATTATGTCTCTGGATTTCTCTTAGACTTCAACACCTTGGTCTATAGCTAAGGTGAGCCCAGATTTCTTAGGGTCCCTGACCCACGCCCTCTTTCTTGAATGCAGGCAGTGTCTAAAGCAACTCTATGAGTAGAGTGGGAAGCTGTGTGCTGCTGGAAAAAGTCCGAGCTCCTTCTGCAATGGGCCATGCCTATTTGTGCAGTTCCTATGGCTATTTCTCACCTTGTTCTATGTGTCAGCCATTCTGGATTCCTTGTGCTTTCCCAAACTGGACCTTGGCAAATGTTGTTCCTTTGACCCGGAATGTTCTCCCCTCAAGACTGCCAGCCAGGCTTATCTGCAAGGGTCACTCAGCCTTGACCTTGACCCCAACCCCCTGAATCCTTTAACCCCTTACTGGACCTTACATGACCCGCCATGGTCATCAGGTCCATATTACAGTTGATGGAAAGTCTGTGTGCCCAGGAGACTGAAAGATCAAAGGTCCAAAGCCATTATTCCTCTTTGTGTCCACAGCACCTAACTGCATGGGTGATGTATTGTCATTGCTCATGTATGGGATTGTATGATTGAGAAATGGTTGTTGTCCTCAAGTTTTCTAAGTTTGATTGCATCAAAGTGAAGGCCTTCTGGTCATTAGTGAGCATCCTAATAAAGGTAAGAGGCAGATGAAAGAGAAAGATATTTACAATCTAAAAGCTTCAGGGGGTTAACAATTCGAATATACAAGGAACTGATGCACATCAATCAGAAAAAGGCAGAAATCTCAGCAGAAAAGAAGGTGAATAAAGGGTGTGAATGGGAGTTTACAGGTGATGGAGCCTCCAAAATGTTAATGAGCACCTGAAGGAATGCTCACTCATCCGCCTTTACTTATCAGAGCCGAACCAGCCAGAACAGCCACCCAGGAGGCTGGCAGAAGTGAAGAACTGCAGGAGGCCGAGTGTTCTCAGAACACTCAGAACTTTCTGCATGGGCCCGCTCTAGGCAGGGTTGAAAATGACCTTTGCAGTGTTATTTGCAGTGGTGAAGAGCAGGAAGTGGTCTTGGTGTCTGGGTGAATGATGATAGCAGATGTACATCTTAGAAAATTAAGTAGCAATAGAAACAATGAATTAGATATCCATCCAGAAAAATAGAGGGCTTTTTAAGGCAAAGTGCTGGCAGGGAGGTAAGAAGCAGAATAGCACACTTGAGGATTGCAGCCTTTCAGGCCATTAAGAATTCATAGAGCAGTACCCGGAGCAGGAGCACATTCAAACAAAAAGTACATGGTGTGGGGTTGGCCCAAAGGTTTGTTCACATGTTTCTGTAAGATGGGCTGCAAAAACCCAAATGAACTTTTGGCCAACCCAACAGACCATCATCTCTGTTGGGTGGTGGGTAATGGGATACGGGGATGAGGGACACTGGTAAGAGTTTGCTTGTCATCTGCTGTTGATGCCAGAATTGGCACAGTGATGACACCAGCCAGGAGTGCAAGCAATGTGCTACGGAGAGGTGGACGGGGTGGGTACTCATTTCACTGCCATGTGGAAGAGTTAATGGGAGGCCATTTCTTTCTTATTAATTGCTGGGCTGTCCGAGACTCTTTGCTCGTGAGGTTGTGATAACATATAACCTTTACAATACACACCAAAGACCTGTAGCAGTGATTAGCAGCCTATATGGTCATGAGGGAAAGGGATGCTTATAACCCTGCCTCCAATAAGCCTGGGATGGTAGAGCTGGTTGTTAATAGTTGTTATTTTTCATTCCCACCTCCAGCCACTCTGAGCACCTGGAGTCATCTTTGGGTTCAGATTGCTAGTAAGTTCATACAGGTCACAGCCTAGAGCCAATGTCCACAGGTTTACCCGATTGACTCTCTGTACAGCAGTTCATTTTTGCTTCTGTCCACCAAGGAGATGGGAATATTCACTCAAAATCAGTGCATTCAGATGAGAGCGATTGCTTCTTCCACAACAGGTCTGGGGTCTCCTTGATCTGGACAAAGTTGGCCCTGAAATTTTTGTTCCATCTCTGTATCTACTTGAAATAGACCTATTTGTCTTTTAAATCTTTTTGAGAGCCAAAGATATGTGTGGTCAAGAGCCATTTGGACCAGGGAGGTGGTAGTTTAGTTGCAAAGTTGTGTCCAACTCTTGCGGCCCCATGGACTGTAGCCCACCAGGCTCCTCTGTCCATGGAATTCCCCAGGCAAGAATACTGGAGGGGTTGCCATTTCCTTCTCCAGGGGATCTTCCAAACCCAGGGATTGAACCCCGGTCTCCTGTATTGCAGGAAGATTCTTTACTGACTGAGCTTGGACCAGGGAGACCACTGCCCAATCTGCTCTGCCCAAGGTGTGCTCTGCAAGGCTGCCTGGGCCCAGGAGGCAGAACCTGGAGCTGCCCAGGGTCTCAGGAGTGTGGGCAGAAGAACTGACTCTTTTGGCTGTGGCTCAGTTGGGGAAGAGGGGGCAGCAAATTCAACTGTGTGTAAAAGCCAAGAACTAAGGCTTCAGGTTTTAAAAAAGGGACAAATCCCTGATTTGGGCTCTGCTTGTTCGATTGCTTTCCCATCATTCTTTCTCTTGCACTGATGTCTTTTTCTAATTGTTCTTCATCTGACCTTCCATTTATTGACCAAGTTCAGTTGTCACCTGCTACAACCACCCCAGTCTCTAGACCTGCATTGCTTGTTCTGGGTTCACTGGAATGTGTGTGCCTCAGTGATGGAACAATGCGGATCATCATTTCTGTTCTTTCAAGTTCAAGCATTAGCCCCAGGGTCTGAGCTTCCTTGCTGGCTCAGTGGTAAAGAATCCGCCTGCCAGTATAGGAGACTCAGGAAACACGGGTTCAATCCCTGCATTAGGAAGATTCTCTGGAGGAGGAAATGGGAACTCACTCCAGTATTCTTGCCTGGAAAATTTCATGGAGAGAAGAGTCTAGTGGGCTACAGTCTGTGGGGTTGCAAAGAGTTGAACATGACTGAACACACACCACAACGGGCGAATTTCCAGGGGTTCACACTGTGGGCATTTGTTGAGCTTCATCGTGTGTCACATGTCATCAGGATGCTGAGATAAAGGTGGACACAGTATTAATGAGGCTCCTCTCCTAATGGAGCTTACATTCTAGAGGAAGGAAGCAGACCAGGAGTGAGCAAGCACAGTTCTAAAAAGGGTACTTTCAGGACGTCCCTGGTGGTTCAGTGGTTAAGACTCCATGCTTCCACTGCAGGGGGAATGGGTTTCTAAGACTCCACATGCTGCATAGCAAAGCCAAAAAAAAAAAACAAACCAGGATACTTTCAAATAGTAGTAAGTAACATGAAAAACAGGATGTTGTGGAAGTAATTGGCAGGGGGAGGGAGTGGTCCCAATATCAGTCAGGGTGATGACAGAGAATCTCTCTGAGATGACATTTGGGTTGAGATCTAAATGAGGGGGAAGCTGCTATGTGGAGACGAAGGTTGGGAGTTCCAGTCAGAGAGAAGAGCAGGTACAAAGGTCCTGAGATCATCAAGACCTTGTATGATATGGATTTAGGGGATGGGGCCTGGGAGCAGACCATCAGCAAAGGGATAGTGGAGAGGGATGAGGCTGAAGGGCCGGCAGCTTGGGTTGTATCCTGAGAACACAAGCGGTCCAAGTTTAGCTTCCCAGTCACCCACTGCCTCCAAGCACATCCTAAAAGAATATTCTTCGTACTTCTCTGAAGAGATTGAGGTGCTACAGACCTATTCCGGTTTTCCACACTTCACTAAAGGGAGTTCTGAGGGGGTTTGGGCACAGAGAAAGCCCCGGGTACACAACTCGTTGGTAGCAGGTATAGGCCAGGTGCCTGAGGTTCACGATTGGTGATCTCGTATCTTTCCCACCAGGCAAAGCCACGGAAGGAAAGCAGCTGTTTGATCTCCATTTGACCCAACATCTTTGTATTGCTTCTCCCTCTAAGAGGCCTTGAATGCTTTATTTCTGCCCTGTGCCAATTGCAGCGAATATAATCATGGTTGAAAGTGGCACGTTTATGCTGACCTGGTTCATATCCAGCTTGCAGTGTCAAGCAGTTACTTGCCGTCTCTGAGCCCTCCTTTCTTTATCTGAAAGCGACTGATTACCCTCTTCCTTAGAGGTTTGTAAGAACTGAGTGAAATCTTGTACTTTTCTGTAGGTACAGCACATGGTCAGAGCCCCACAATGCTAATTATAGGTGGTGGGTGGTGGTGGAACAAAATACTGGGTTGCATTTGCCATAGGTCTTCCATGTTTATTTCTGGTGCCTGAAGCCTCTGCTTTCAGTAACGCAACCATTAGTATTGGGGAGGGGCAAGCTGACTCTTGTAGACGAGCCATTTCCTGTTTCTGAACCCACTGATATGAGAACACTGTGCCTCGTTACTCCTCTGTCACCCCAGCCTCAATTTTTTTGTTGTTCAGTCACTAAGTCATGTCTGCCTCTGCAACCCCATCTATAATAATCACCACTCTACTCCTTTCCCAGGCTTGTTGGGAAGTCTAATGAAAAGCATGCATGAGAGTGTCCTGAAGTCTAAAAACACTGAACATATATGAAAGGTGATTTTTTTCAGTACTAGACTGGGAATTGCATAACAGGCAAAGAGAAATCCTTGGCACTTCCTTAGGCATTGCTGGTTGTGCCTGACTAGTTCTCAACCCTGGCCAAACGGTGGGTTTTCTTGGTCATGGGGGAACGTGTTGGAGATTGGCTGCTGGAAGGAACGGTGAGATGTGGAATCATGGTCAGCAGTGAAGTCTCAGTAAGAGCTGGTGACGTTCATGTCAGTCTCGTAGGCAATAGACCCTTCTGTGCTTAGAGCCATCTATGAGATGAGGAGGGTGACAAGCCCTCTGCAGTCATGGGGGACCGGTGCCCACATAGCTTGAATACCTGTTGCAGTGCCACGAGAACATTTGCTCAGAGACACTCATCCCAGATTGCTGCTCGCTGGCCTGGCAACGGGGTCCTGCTGGGCCCAGGGAGCCTCGGGCCTCCTGGCAGCTGCTCCCTGGCTAGGGCTGGGCTGCCAGGAACTCACACACCTGACCTCTCCTGACTTCCAGCACTGCTTCCCTCGGGGAGGAGTGCCCCCTGTCCACCAATTCTGACTTTCTTCACTTTCCCTGCTCCTCCGGCAGCTGCCACCTTCTTGATTTTAAGTGGAGCATCAAGTGTTCATAATGATTATGAAAACTTCCCTGGTGGCTCAGATGGTAAAGAATCTGCCTGTAATGGGAGAAAACCCAGGTTTGATCCCTTGGTCAGGAAGATCCCCTGGAGAAGGAAATGGCAACCCACTCCCATTATTCTTGCCTGGAGAATCCCCTGGCCAGAGGAGCCTGGTGGGCTACAGTCCATGGGGTCGTAAAGAGTCAGACACAACTGCGCAACTAACAGTGATTATGAAAAACAATAATTAATACCAGCATTTTCTTATTTCAATGGATGTTCCATTTTTACCTTTTACGGATATCCCAGTGAGACGTGTTAGAAATCTTAAGAGAGTGGTTTTCTCCATGGGGTAACTGAGGGCCTGAGCCTTAAATGTCTCGCAGCTACTGACTAAGAAGCTGTTTCTACCAGAAGGTGAGTTTTCAGACTCTCAGCCGAGTATAAGTCCTGCCACCCACATCTGGTAGTGGCCATGTTCACAGGTTCAGCGTAGCCTCTCTTCCCTGGGCATTTTGTTCTCACCATCTCATTTAATCTCTAAATCCTCCTGGGAGGTGGCAGTGAGAACCTGCCACCTGCCACTTCTGTGCCCTCCAACAGGTACCTGTAGCCCCCTGGGGCAGCCACAGGGAGAATTGTGATAGGAGAAGCATCTTTGAATCCTCCGTGACATTCTTGGCATTGCTTTGCTGGGGGAGAAGTCCCCTGGAATGCAGAGACTTGCTTCCCTGAGTTAGGCTGAGCTGAGAATGTTAATAAGAGGCTTCCCAGAGCTTTTCCATCAGACACTTTCATCTTATTCCAGGCGCGCAGAATCAGAACTGGGGGTGGGGGTGGGGCGGCAGGAATCCAGCAGTAAACATTATTGTCCTTATTCTGTGGATGGAGGAAATTGAAGCCAGATGCAGCCCAAGCAAAACCTTACTGCCAGTCTGGCAGGATCCAAACCCAACTCCATCAGACTCCAGAATGCATTCTGCTTCTTGGTGTAGCTTGATCCAGCTAGACATGGTCTCCATCCTCAGATGGTTTCAAACCAGCTGCATCCGTATTTAAATATGTTGTTAAATGGGGTGTTGCGTCTCCTGGCTGCATCTTGGTCTATCCCTTTGGGATGGGGAGGAAGGTTCCCCAACATTGCTCACAGCTGAAGCTTGGCTGTCTCTGCTGACGAAACTCTGGCTGATGAAAGTCTTTTCTAAAAGCAGGCTCCTCTGTGTGCCTGGCTTCTGGGTGTCCTGACTCCCTCTTGTATCCTTAGCGGGCCCGGCCAGATCTGTGCTTCTGCTGCTCTTTAGGACCGGGAATGTTTGCTCCGATCCCTCTTCCCTTTTGTACTTATACCCACCTTGTCTACCACCCCTGCCTCAGGAAGCAAGCTTGCTGGAACCACATATGGTTCCAGCTGCTCAGGCTCCACGTGGGACCCAGTCAGCACTTCCCTGGGCTGGCATATGTGGTCTCCGTTCCTCGTATCCCTGCCATGTCTCCACAGCTAATTTTATAGGCCCTAAGAGGCACAGCAGAGTGTTTGGCACATAAGCGGGCATTCACTTTGTCCCTGGTAATTCCCAGGAGTTCTGCCCAGTTTCCCATCTGCCTCTTTCCAACCAGCCTTCAGGAGTCCCTGCTGAGTGTGCATACACCCGCCCTGCTGTGGGCACATGGAGGGTCAGGGCATGGTCCCTGGCCACGTCTCCCTGTGGGCCTGGAGGCGGCTGTGGGTGCAGCGTGCACACTGTCTGTTTGCTAATGTGCTCCCATGATGCCTTGCACACCCTGTGATTAGTGGGATGGCCATGGATTAAGACGTGTAAGGGAGAAGGTGAGCCTTTTCCCCATACCTTAGAATTTGAAAGGAGAAAAGATAAGTGGGGCTATTCTCATTTGGAAAAATAAATCTCACCACAGGCAGCATTCAGCCACACGCCCTTGGAGCCCAACAGCTGTCTCTCATTTGTTGGCAAATGTTCCCAGTGATGAATGTCCTCCATCCATGCTCATAGCCGTCCCTAAATGGAGCCTTTGGACAAGTGTAGGGGGAACAATGGCCCTTCTCAGAGAGCCCTCAGCAGACACTCCCAATGAAGTTGGTTCATCACTTGGAGCTGGGTCAAGACCACAGACAACATGCCATTGATTCAGCAAAGGGAGCCTCCAAACAGCGGTGGAGCCTGGGGGGCTGGGGGCAGCAAGAGAGAGAGAAGGGTGGGATTCATGGCTCCTGAGAAGGGCCCCGCATCACTGTGAAGGCGCCCACCTCTTCAGTACTGCCTTCTAGAAGGTCCTAAGGAAACCAACGCTGAATATTCATTGGAAGAACTGACACGGAAGCTCCGATACTTTGCCCACCTGATGCAAACAGCCGACTCATTTGAAAAGACCCTGATTCTGGTGCCTTGCCAGAATCTGTCTGCTTCATTGCTCCTGTAGCCAGATCAGAAGGGGTGATGGAGAAGGAGAAGGTGAGGAAGAGAGTTAGGTGGAACCAGTGAGGACTTCTGGCCTTGGGGCTGGGAGTGGGTATCTCAGCGCTGCCAGCCTCAGGCTGGGCGTCCATGGGACCCCCTTCCACCAAGTTCTGCCTCCAATTTCCCCCTCTGCACTTGCATCTCTGCTGACTTTCCAGAACAAAGATAAAAGATCAGCATTCCAAGCCAGAGATAAAAGGGCCCAACTAGGCAAACTCAGTCTTTCTTTCTCTTTTTGTTATTTTCATTTTTTTCTGATGAAGTTACTTTAAAATAGTGTAAACAGCAGCTACATTTTTCAAACCGTTATTTCACTCTGTAAGGAGTTCATGTAGTAATTTTATGTCTTTTTTGTGTGGCAAAGTCATACATGTTTATTATCAAATATGCATATGTAGCAGAAATTTATAATCTGAAAATCCCTAGAATTCCATCCTCAATGATAATATCTGTGAAGGATATATTTAGCCAAATATTTTTCTTCCTCTCTGCAATAATCCTCACTGTCCCTTTCTTCCCTTTTTCTTTCCTTGCCTCCACTCGTACCCTCTCTCACTTCCCCTTAGCCCTGTCCTTTTTCTTTCCTTCTTTTCAACCTCTGGGGTTTTGTTTTGTGTTTTGGCTACACTGGGTTTTAGTTGTAGCATGAAGAATCTTTGTTGTGTCATATGAGATCTTCAGTTGTAGCATACGGGATGTGGTTCCCTGATCAGGGATCAAACCCAGGTCCCCTGCATTGGGAGTGTGGAGTCTTAACCACTGGACCACCAGGGAAGTCCCCACCCCCAACCCCACGGTATCATTTTAAAAAGCAAAAGGGTAGAGTAAAAGTAAACCTCCCTCTTACTCCTGTTTATTCATGTTCCCTTGTTGGAAGCCAGCACTGCTTCAGTTTTATATATCCTTCAAAAAAAAAAAAAAAAAGTGCATATAGAAGCAGCTATGGAGGTATACAGGCTTCCCTGGTAGCTCAGCTGGTAAAGAATCCGCCTGCAATGCGGGAGACCCCAGTTTGATTCCTGGTTCAGGAAGTTCTCCTGGAGAAGGGATAGGCTACCCACTCCAGTATTCTTGGGCTTCCCTGGTGGCTCAGGCAATCATGAATCCACCAGCAATGCAGGAGACCTTGTTTCAATCCCTGGGTGGGGAAGATCTCCTGGAGAAGGAAATGGCAACCCGCTCCAGTATTCTTGCCTGGAGAATTCCATGGACAGAGGAGCCTGGGGGGGCTACAGTCCATGGGGTCGTGAAGAGTCGGATATTACTGAGCGACTAACACACACATGTAAGTATAATGTCCCCGTTTCCCACAAATGCGGCATACTTACTGTTCACATTCTCATGTAAGTTAAGGGTGTTTCTTGGGGTTCTTTCCTGATAGATCTGCTAATATCTTTCTAACGCTGCTGTGTGTTTCCTTTATATGGAGACAGCATAATTTATCATTCTTGAGCACTCAAGTTTTTCCCAATCTTTTGCTCTAACAAACAGTGTCACCATGAATTTCTTTGCGTGCAGGTCATTTCACATACATCAAGGATCTCATCTCAGGTTGAACTCTCAGAAGCAGAATTGCTGGGTCGAGGGATATATGCATTTACAGTTTGACTAGATAAATACCCTCTTGTGAAGTTGTGTCCTTTTTATGCTCATGGATAATGTATCAGAGTGTCTGTTTTCTTACACCCTCATTTATTACACTTTTTCACTTTTGTCTGTCAGAGTGGCCAAAGCTCGCTCTCTGTGGTATATCACTCTTTTTATAAGGAAAGTTGAGCATCCTTTTGTGTGTTTACAAGCCATTCACGTGTGTGTGAGTGTGCTCATTTCTCTCTTGGGTTGTTGGTCTTTTAAAATTCATTTTGTAGGCATTTTTGTATGGTAAAGGAATTAACCCTTTGGATACGAGCTGCAAATTTGCACCCTCTTCCCTGCTGCCCAGTTTCTTGTCTTTTGACTTACTTTTATGTTTATTTTTCTAAAGTAGAATTTTTTTGTATGTGTGTGGTCAAATTTATCTCCTTTTATGGCTTTTGCTCATACTTAGAAAGTCTTCCCCTAGAATTCTACTTTAAAAAATGTTTTTTCCTTCTTTTTCAAAACAACCTTATCAAGATGTCATTTGCATACCATATAACTTACCATTTAAAGTATACAATTCAGTGGGTTTTTGCATATTCATAGATATATGCAACCATCACCACAATTTTAGAACATTTCATCATCTGATTAAAAAAAAAAAAAATTCCCTTATGCTTAAGCTGACACCCACTTTCCTCCATTCTTTCCCTGCCTCTACCCCCAGCCATAAGTAACTACTAATCTACTTTCCTATCCTGGATTCTCACATGAATAGAATCACATAATATGTAAACTCTTGTGATTGGCTTCTTTAACTTGGCATGTTTTTAAAGTCTGACTTGTAATATTATCAATACTTCGCTATTCCACTGTATGTCTACGAATAGCTGTAACACACTTTGTTTATTAATCTGTTGATGAACATTCCACTCGTTGGCTATTATGAATAATATTGCTGTAAGTACTTATATATCAATTTTTATGATATGTTTTTGTTTCTCTTGGGTATACACCTATTAGTAGAACTTCTAGGTTATAAGGTAACTTTATGTTTACTCATTTGAGGAACTGCCAGACTGTTTTTCAAAGTGACTAAACATTTTACATTTCCACCAGTCATATTTTCTCCTAATACTTTTGCGATCATATTTTTCATGTACTAAGTTTTTGTACAATTTTAAATTCTTCATAAGTTATGACATAGGGCTCTAAATGTCTGTCTTTCCAGATGGCCACCCTCGTGTGTGAACAGTGTTTTTCACTTATCTATTTCCACCCCCCTGCAATTTCCATAGCCCGCCAGGCTCCTCTGTCCAAGGGATTCTCCAGGCAAGAATCCTGCAGTGGGTTGCCATACCTTTTCCAGGGATCTTCTCGACCCAGGGATCGAACCTGTGTCTCTTATGTCTTCTGCTTTGGCAGGCGGGTTCTTTACCGCTAGCGCCACCTGAGAAGCCCCAGAGTACACAGAATAGACCCTAGTATATCCAGTGATTTAGTTGGTGATAGACATTGAGGGGTTTCCCAGGTGGCGCTAGTGGTAAAGAACCCACCTGCCAATGCTGGAGACATAGGAGATGTGGGTTCGATCCCTGGAGAAGGGCATGGCAACCCACTGCAGTATTCTTGCCTGGAGAATCCCTTGGACAGAGGAGCCTGGCAGGCTACAGTTCACAGGGCTGCACACAGTCAGATATGACTGAAGTGACTTAGCGCACACACATTCTGTGCACTCCAATCTTTTCGGTTGATCTGTTTGACCATTCACGTGTCACTGCCACACTGCTTTAGCTTTGTGACATATTCATTCACTCTTAATTTTTTAAAAGACCCACTCATCACAGGCATTTATTAAACTTTGATCTATATGCAGTACAGACTTAGAGTTTGTGCAAATCAAATCCAACATTGCTCCTGCCACCAAGAAGCTTGTAGGAAATAAGAGTTCTCATTGCCATACCTCTAACAACTGTTGTTAGGTGAATTATCTTATTTGATTTTACAATTCTGTGAGGATAGATAGAGCTCTGCATTCCCATTAGAGACATGAGGAAACCAAGGCTTTGGGACAGACAGTGTCTGTGTGTGTGTGCGCGCTCAGTCGTGTCCCACTCTTTGTGACCCCATGGGGATGGAAGCTCATCAGGCCTCTCTCTTCATGGAATTTTCCAGGCAGAAATACCAGAGTGGGTTTCCATTTCTTACCCCAGGGGATCTTTCTGACCCGGGGATTGAACCAGGACATACAGGGTTGTCTTCAAAAAGTGCTGGGTCAGGTGCTTTTGGGTGCCTTGTCAATGGAGAGACATTCCAGGGCAGTGGGTGTAAATTCACTCAGGGTCTTCCCTGGGCCCAGTGTCTGCTTCCTCATCATGGAATGACCAGGCTAAATGAGCCTTCAGAGGAGAGCTCCCACACTTTGGAATGCAAGCCTCTTGGATGTAAAACTCTATCATTCCTTAATACTAAATTGCCATTGAGACTCCAGACAGTAGGGAAATAAGGTTGGATGTTAGCTACATTCTCTCCCCAGATAGTGTGACTCAAGATCCCTGCCAGGGATAGAGTTTTTGTTTTGTTTTCCCCCCTTGCAAAAAGATTTCAGAGTATTTGCCATATAAAACATACAAGCCCCATAAAGTCCCAACCAATGAAATCATCTCTTCCCAGGCAGACTCACTGTCCTGACCTTGGCTGATTTCCACTCTCTGGGGAATTGTAAGGCAAGGGAACTGATTTACTCAAGGAAAAGACCTACTTAACTTTCACTTCCTCAGACTTCATCAAACACTCGGAGTTCGGAGGGTTATGGGATTAAGAGAGGACCATGTGACCGCCCTGGAAGCATTCACTTGTAGGAATGTGGGGTAAACCCGTGGAGGACAAATCTCAGGAGGATTTTGTCTGGAAGTGGCAATAAAAATGCAATCCAAGTTGCCTCAATATTTCAGAACTTCCACTAAAGGGAAAAATGTCTGTCTGTCTCTGCCTCCGTCTTCCTAACATCCCCTAAAGACCTTTGTTTTATGGGAAAACTCTTCCAAAGTTTTAACAGTTCCGCTGGGTGGTGGGTGACTTGCCCTTTGCCTTTTATCGTGGGAAAAGAAGATATTTAGGCTGAGTCAGGGTGACCTGGATTTGAGGATGCTGGTTGTGCTGGTTGGTGTCAGACTTCAGCATGGCAGAGGAGCTGGTGTAGGTGATGTGTGTATTTCCGGTGTAGTTCTCTACCCGGCGCACGGAGAAGTCGCTGCTTCTCCATCTGGTGCACGTCTTGGCCCAGGCCATGCCAGGGGCAGGGGCTTCCTCAGGGTTGGGGGTCTGGGGCTTACTGGCCCTGGCCCCCTAGTGATGACCAGTGGTGTGTTCTTGGTCTTCCACGGTGGCTAGAACATTCCTGCAGGCCTGGAGTGTTCCTCCATGGGTTTCCTCGGGGAACTTCTTAGACTGTGGGTCTTGGGAAACTGGGAAATGGGAGTCATTACTTCTCTCCCAGACCCTTAGCTTTGGTTTTTTTTTTGGGGGGCAGGGGGCTTAATTTAATTTCATCATTTTAGAAGGACTTTCAGGAGTCTTCTCCAGCACCACAGTTCGAAGGCATCAATTCTTTGGTGTTCTCCCTTCTTTACTATCCAGCTCTTGCAACCATATGTCCCCACTGGGAAGACCATAGCCTTGACTATATGGACCTTTGTCGGCAGAGTAATGTGTCTGCTTTTCAATGCAATTTAATTTCATCATTTTAGAAGCAGAGGTCTCTGACAGTCTGGAAGGTGGTACATTTGTAGGGAAACCAAAATAACACTGCTTTATGGAGAAAGACTCTCAAATTGCCAACATTTGCTAGATTATAGAAACAGCAAGGGAATTTCAGAAAAACATCTCTCTCTGTTTCATCAACTATACTGAAGGCATTGACTGTATAGATCATGACAAGCTGTAGAAAGCTCTTAGAGAGATGGGAATACCAGACCATCTTACCTGTCCCCTGAGAAACCTGTATGCAGGTCAAGAAGTAACAGTTAGAACCCTGTATGGAACAACTGATGGGTTCTAGATCAAAAAATTAGTATGACAGGGCTGTCTGCTGTCACCCTGTTTGTTTAACCTATATGCTGAGCACATCATGAGAAATGCTGAGCTGGATGAGTTACGAGCCAGAATCAAGATGCGGGGAGAAATATCAAAACCCTCAGATATGCAGATGATACTACTCTAATAGCAGAAAGCGAAGAGGAACTAAAGAGCCTCTTGATGAGGGTGAAGGAAGAGAGTGAAAGAGCTGACTTAAGACTAAATATTTAAAAAACTAAGATCATGGCATTCGGCCCCATTACTCCATGGCAAATAGAAGGGGGAAAGGTGGAAGTAGTAACAGATTTCCTCTTCTGGGGCTCCAGAATCACTGCAGATGGTGACTGCAGCCTTGGAATCTGAACATGACTGCTTCTTGGCAGGAAAGCAGTGACAAACCTAGGCAGTGCATTGAAAAGCAGACAAATTACTCTGCCAACAAAGGTCCATATAGTCAAGGCTATGGTCTTCCCAGTGGTCACATATGGTTGCAAGAGCTGGATAGTAAAGAAGGCAGAACACCAAAGAATTGATGCCTTCGAACTGCGGTGCTGGAGAAGTCCTGAAAGTCCTTTGGACAGCAAGGAGATCAACCCAGTCAATCTTAAGGGAGATCAACCCTGACTACTCACTGGAAGGACTGATGATGAAACTCCAGTATTTTGGTCATCTGATGCAAACAGAAAACTCATTGGAAAAGTTGGGAAAGATTGAGGGCAGAAGGAGAAGAGGAAGTGGCTGGATGGCATCATCGAAGCAATGAACTTGGGCAAACTTTGGGAAATGGTGAGGGACAGGGAGACCTGGCATGCTGCAGTCCGTTGGGTTGCAAAGAGTCGGACACGACTCGGTGACTGAACAACAATGGAGAAAAACTTTACCTTTCTCATCTAGAAATTGTAGTTCCTCGTATTAGAAGATATTCGTTTAGATTTTAAATCTCCTGGCCTCTGGTGATGATGAAGATGGTGGCAGCACTTTTAATATTTGTTCATAGAAAGCTTCTCAGTTTGCCCTGGGAAGGGCTAGGATTTTAGCGAGTGTTCCCACCTTTTCTGTGTGTGGTGTTCCCACTTTTTCTGTGGGCTTCCCTAGCAGCTCAGCTGGTAAAGAGTCTGTGTGCAATGCAGGAGACCCTGGTTCGATTCCTGGGTCAGGAAGACCCACTGGAGGAGGGATAGGCTACCCACTCCAGTATTCTTGGGCTTCCCTTGTAGCTCAGCTGGTGAAGAATCCACCTGCAATGTGGAAGACATGGGTTCGATCCCTGGGTTGGGAAGATCCCCAGGAGAAAAGAAAGGCTACCCACTCCAGTATTCTGGCCTGGAGAATTTGAGGGATCACAGAGAGTCAGGCATGACTGAGTGACTTTCACATCCCACCTTTTCCTTGTTCCATCCAGGTGTCTGCGAGGTTATGGACTGGTGAAGATTAACAAAGGTACAAGCTTCAGTAGTATGAAATGCTTTTGCACCTTATTGACTGAAAGTTCCAGTCCGTTTCTGTGTCAATGCAAAGCTAGTGCTTATTTTAGAAGCATGTTCAGCATTCAAATGATAAAGAACCATAAGCAACTTGCCTTGTGAATTCCATGAATGATGGAAAGAATCCTCCTCCATGTTCTTTGCCAACAAGGCAGTCCACTAGCAGGTGGTGGGACACCTGGTGACTTGGATCCTCATTCTAAAGGCCCTTGCCCTTGACTCAGGCTGTTTCTACTGGGACAGCCCTCCTTGCCCGAGATGCTTCCTGGCAAATAGGGTCACAGCACATGGAGGTGTGGCACCAGCAAAAACCCAGAAGAATCATGGTTTAGTTTCTTGGGAAGCAACTGCTGAGAAGTGTTGCAGAAAACACATATGAGCCCTCCCAGACACTCCCAGACATGGGGAGAACTCTCCATGTCCCTTCAAAATGGAGCCCACCTCCGTGATGCTTGGTCCCTAAGCCTCTCAGGCCAATAAATACTCCTTTCTCTGTGCTCCCCTCACTATTGGCTCATCACTGTCTTGCTGAATTGAAATGAAGGCTTTTGAGGGCAGGAATGCCTTATTTTAAAATATTCTTAAAAATAGAAATGCCTTAAAATCTTGTTCTTTTTTTTTTTTTTAATCTCAGTTCAGTTCAGTCTCTCAGTCATGTCCGACTCTTTGCAACGCCATGGACTGCAGTAAACCAGGGTTCCCTGTCCATTATCAACTCCCAGAGCTTACTCAAACTCATGTCCATTGAGTTGGTGATGCCATCCAACCATCTAATCCTCTGTCATCCCCGTCTCCTCCCACCTTCAATCTTTCCTAGCAGCAGGGTCTTTTTAGTGAGTCAGTTCTTCACACTAGGTGGCCAAAGTATTGGAGTTTCAACTTCAGCATGAGTCCTTCCAATGAATATTCAGGACTGATTTCCTTTAGGATGGACTGGTTGGATCTCCTTGCAGTCTAAGGGACTCTCAAGAGTCTTCTCCAACACCACAGTTCAAAAGCATCAATTCTTTGGTGCTTAGCTTTCTTCACAGTCCAACTCTCACATCCATACATGACCACTGGAAAAACCAGAGCTTCGACTAGGTGGACCTTTGTTGGCAAAGTAATGTCTCTGCTTTTTAATATGCTGTCTAGGTTGGTCATAACTTTTCTTCCAAGGAGCAAGTGTCTTTTAATTTCATCATTGCAGTCACCATCTGCAGTGATTTTGGAGCCCCCAAAATAAAGTCTGTCACTGTTTCCATTGTTTCCTCATCTATTTGCCATGAAGTGATGGGGCTGGATGCCATGCTCTTAGTTTTCTGAATGTTGAGTTTTAAGTCAACTTTTTCACTCTCCTCTTTCACTTTCATCAAGAGGCTCTTTAGTTCTTTGCTTTCTGCCATAATGATGGTGTCATCTGCATATCTGAGGTTATTGATGTTTCTCTTGGCAATCTTGATTCCAGCTTGTGTTTCATCCAGCCTGGCATTTTGCTTGATGTACTCTGCATATAAGTTAAATAAGTTGGTGACAATATACAGCCCTTGAGGTACTCCTTTCCTGATTTGGAACCAGTCTATTGTCCCATGTCCGGTTCTAACTGTTGCTTCTTGATCTGTATACAGATTTCTCAGGAGGCTAGTCAGGTGGTCTGGTGTTTCCATCTCTTTGAGAATTTTCCAGTCTGTTGTGATCCACACAGTCAAAAGCTTTGGCACAGTCAATAAAACAGAAGTAGTTTTTTTTTTTTTTTTCTGAAACTCTCTTGGCTTTTTCAATGATTAGAGGAGAATAGAAGCTCAATAAATAGTGATTGAATAATTCCATCATCACACTGGGGGAAACACATAACCATTCTATTCCATTAACTGCTATTTTGCCAAGATCTTGGTTCTGTAGAAAGCACTGACAGAGGATGGAAAGGGGGTACTCCTTAATGAATACACGTTGTATATGGTACAATGTCTATGATACAGCCGATGGTCCAGAAGTGTTCATGTCCTACACATGAGCACAGTGATGGTTTCTTTCCAAGAAGCACAGAATTGTCCTTGATTGGACTCCAGTCATCTAGTTTACAGATCATGCTTTGTGCCATCTTTGATCCCAACCTTGAGACTGGCTTCTCTGAAGAGTCGTGAAAAAGGAATATCTCTGCTGGGCTTTTCCATAATCTGGTAAAATATTCCATGTACTGAACTTGAGTGGTAACTCTGTGTGTGTTAGTCAAGGTGAAGTTTATGGCATCCCATGTTTGGTTGTTCAGAGGTGCACTTTGTGTTGGGAAGCCAGGGGCAGGAGAGAAGGGGTAAGTGTGAATTAGCAAGCTGTGGGCCAAAGGTGACGTTTTCTCTGTATATTATCATCTTGACTTGTATAATATTGTTGGTGATGCTTGAAGGCGCCCAATAGAGTGCCCTTTTCTCCTGCATCAGAAAGGCAGGTGAAGGCTGTGCTGGGCCCATTCCCCTGGACTTTCCCCATCATCCCCTTCCTGCTCCTCCTGGCTCAAGGCTCTGTGGGTGGTGACTTCTAGGGAGGCCCAGAAGCTCCAGTGATTTCTCAGGCTCTGGCTGATGCTGCCTGGGTGGTCTTTTATTCTTCCCATGTTTGTCTATTTTTACATCTTCAGTATTTCTATCCCTTGGATAGGGTTGAAGTCATAATGTGTGTTTTTAATTGAGTGTCGACAGTGCTGGATATAACACATTCAACGACTGCTTTATCAGGGTTTGAATTGGGAGCATCGTTTCAGTCCCTGTGACTGTTTCAGAGTGATCGTGGGTTTTGAGACCGGTAATTGCCATGATCCTCTTTCAAAAGGAGCAATGATTGTAGAGATTCCTCATTTCTGGGTAAAAGAACCTGAATACTCTCTCCCCCTGTTAGGAGAAAAATGCATTTATAGTGAATAAATACTGAATACCGTATGCTCAGTCGTGTCTGACTCTTTGCAGCCCCCTATACTATAGCCTGCCAAGCTCCTCTGTCCATGGATTTTCCCAGGCAAGAATACTGGAGTGGGTTGCTGTTTCCTCCTCCAGGGATCTTCCCAACCCAGGGATCGAACCCTCATCTCTTGTGTCTCCTGCGTTGGCAGGCCAGTCACGTGCTACCGTAGCAGCGGTGTTGGTGTCAGAGTTTAGTTCTATTATTTAACTGTTAGTTCTTCCTTCTCTTCTCTTATTTAGAAGTCCTTACGTGTAGCTAACATTTCATACTTCTCTGTATTGCGCTCACCACCCCTACCCCACCTCCACATATGTGGGTTTATGTCACAAGTCAGAGTGCTTATAAATAAACACGACCCTTCCTCTGGCAGATCTCACAGTCTCTCAAACAAGTTTTAATGTGTGTGGTTTCTTTAAGAGGCTGACTTTTGTAGGGGAGGGATAGAAGGGAACAATATAATTGACCATGTAATATTTTGTTGTCCCAAATCCAGTTTCAGATGTTTAATATTTGCTCCCAATTAGACTCTCATGGAACTGAAATAAGAAATCAGAAAATTGAAGTCTTCTTCCTTTTTGTACTGGCCAGTGGCTTTCAAACTAAGAAAGGTTTTTACAGATGAACATTTGCAATCAATCCAGTGAAAGGAAACTCTTACTCTGAGCCCCCAGTGAGCCCAATATCCCCCACCCAGAAAAATATTTTCACTCACCTTAGACCTGTATTATAAAACAGTTACTCAATTACTGTATTTTGAATTTTGTCAATAGGAAATTTGTGCTTTCTCTTGTTAGAGTAGTACCTACGTAATATCCTTGATTTTTACCTGGCGTTATGCTATAGAATGAAGGGACCAGAACACTTTTCTGTAAAGGCGGATAGTAAATATTGCAGGATTTGTAGCCATACGGTCTGTGCAGCAGGGACTCGACTCTGCCACTTTGGTGTGAAGCAGCCACAGGCTGTAAACAAATGGGCCTGGCTGTATTCTAACAAAACTTTATTTATGGTCACTGAAATTCGAATTTTGTATGATTTTCAGGTGTCACGAAATCATCTTTGAATACTCTTTCAACCATTGAAAAGTGTGAAATACTTTCTTAGCATGAGGGCTGTACAGAAACGGGGTGGGCTCAATCCAGCCCGTGGGTCACCGTTTGCTGACCCCAGGCCTAGAGGATCTGGAAAGGAGGCAGTAACCCTCCTAATGCCTCAGTGACTAGCTCAGCTCACTAACAAATCTGAAATAGTACCAGACCAGGTAGCATCTGGCCTGGTGACAGACTCCCTTCTCCCCACTGCCGCGGGGCACGCCTGCTCCCATGGGCCACTCCTTGGCTGGGAGGGATGGAATATCCAGCACCATCCTCCCACAAACCTAATTCTCTAAAATCTGTCTAGGAAACAGTTTCTTCAGAATGCAACATCAGCCCTGGGCCTCTTCCAGCTCCTAGTTGGAAGGTCTTTCCAAGGATGGAGAAATTGAAACAGCTGCAGGATTTTTTTTTTTTTTCTTCCTTCTAGAATCATCCAGCAAGGGGGGTGAGTTCAGGACTCTGGCAGCTCCTGTGTAAGTGCTGAGCAGCGAAAGACAAATCTAGGAGCGAATCTGGAGCAAACCCTGCTACTCCCCAACCAGCAAGATGGGCCCTACAGAGCCAAGGCTTGCAGCGCCGGCCTTTATGTTGAGGCCAAGAATGGGGAAGGGGAGCCTCTTAGAGAATCTTCCAGGACACACGGGGCTCTCCATCACTCAGCTGGGTGTCTGTGAAGACCCTCCCGGAGCAGCTACATGTCTGCAGCTCCCCATGTGAGACCTGTCCTCATGGGCAGGCCTGGTGCCCCAGGCAGGGTAGTTCTGTGCCAGAGGGTTGGCCAGCTGTACTGTTTGTTTCATGGAGAGAGTTTCCAGAAACACTTTTTCCCTTTCTGCTTGAATGACCAAGTTTCAGAAAAATCCAATGATAATGTGCAGGCGTTTCAAATTTGTGACTTGAGCTGGGATGTTTGGGGTCACGTTGCCTAGGAGACGTAAGGAGTGGGCATGTGAAAGTCCATGAAATAACCAACAAAATGTGCTCCCCTAGCCCAAAATGCTGAAGCCACAGCCTGGGGAGTGGGAGAGGATTTGGCGTGTAGAGTTTGTGAGATGGTTTGAATCAATGGATCTGTGGTGTTTCTCTTGGATGCTAGACAGAAGCCCCCCGAGGGCAGGCCTCCTACCCTCTGTATCTAGGCAGGTGTGATATTGGGGTCTCAATCAATCTCCTGTCCACTGTGGACCCAGGTCTGGCTGATTTTACAAGCAGAGAAGGGCAAAGTTATCTTGGTATTTGGCCTTGGGCGAAGGGTGACGGTGAGGGGGTGGGGGGCGTGTGCATTGATAGGTAACCGTGGTAACAAAGGCTTTGGGGCTTCCAAGACTAAGAGCAGGGTATGGAGGCAGAGCTCTGGGGCTCTGGTCTTTGTCTTCCAAGTCTCATTCGGGGCAACCAGGGGACTTTGAGGTATTAGAATTGAAAGGTTTAAAGAAAGAGAGGCAGGAAGAGTTAATGACATTTTCCTCCCTTACTGTGCATTTCCTGCAGTTTAGGTTTGCAAAATAATAACCAGTATTTTATAAGCAAAGTGATATTTTAAACATACATTGCATCCATTCAGCGGAGTACATGCAGCTGTTCAAAAGAACAAGGCACATCCATGTATCGCCCAAAGTGTATCTCCAAGGGGCATTGACAAGTGAAACAAGGTTCAGAGTGCCATCGGTAGTCTAAGCTTACTAATATAAGAGAGCTTTCCCTGTATTTTTTTATGTATGTTTTTTATATAGACTAGTATGCATCAGAAGTCTCTGGTAAAATACGTAGTCCATTGATAGTAGTTTCCAGCGAAGGGGCTAGTGTTGGGGGTTCTGAGTTGGGAGGGAAGCTTTTCACCATCTACGTTTGTGCTACTGTTTGATATGAATAAATAAATAAACAAATGAGTATATTTTTACCATGTGCCTGCATACATTCCATTTTTCCAGTAAAAGTTTAATAAAAATAGAAGAAAGTACACGAAGTCATTGAGAAGGTATTTGGCATCATGGAAGCTTCCGGGGCTGGTCACCCTCAGCCTGCTCTGGACACTGAGATATGGAGAAAAAAGCAAAAGAAAATACTGGGTTATTTCACTCATGGCAAGCCCTGCCCCTCTCACCCCCCACCCAGCCCCATGCAGCTTCCCTTATCTGAGCCATAAATTCTGGGCCAAACAATGGCAAGACAGTCCAGCACTGGACTTGGTGTTTACAGAGGGAAAATCTGGGAACCTGTTGGCATGAATCATGGTGCCTGGGGCTTCTGGGCTGGAAGGGAGGGCTCCCAAGGTGGCTCCGGGCCTGCCCAGGTGACTGCCCAGGGACCAAGGAGAAAGACCAGTGATCATTCTCAGGGTTAAACTCCCCAACTGTCCTGAGATTCTCCACAAAACCATTCTTAACAGCAGCATCCCTTTCCAAGTCCAAGGAGAAGCTTCGATTTGGAGCAAATTACTCAGGAATTTTGCTGTTTCATCCAAGTTTAGGGAAAGAGACCTTTGTTGCTGTTGTTGCTACAGGATGTGACTTGCTGGGGAGAAGTTAATGGAGTGATTCTCGTGGGGAGAGGCCGTTCAGTGCAGTAGAACTCATCCATATTACCCACATGCTGGAATCCTATTTAATTCACTAGGTTTATGAGCTGTATAGTGGCCTTCCCTCCAGCCCCCCACAGAAAAATAAGCTTCTCTCTGCTCTTGGGCTGTTAAAAAAAAAAAAAAAAAAGGCATAAACACAGGGAATTTTCCATAGCCCAAATTCTGACCTTGGTAAATCATCTTTTTTTTGGACTGATGAGAGGTCTTGCTCTGCCGGTCTGCTTTCTTCAGAATCAGCATTTACAGCTGCCCACACCAGAAGCCTTTAATTTTATGATCTGCCTATTCCCAGCTGATTGACTTTCTTCTTTCCAAGATGGCAGCCAAGGCCCAGCCTCTTCTTCCCCACTCTCCTTCCTCAGCGCAAACCCACCTGGCTTTCTCCTTTGGGGACTGAGCATGTTGACAGGTGGACTGAGAAAAGTTTTCAGCATTATTTTAGCAGCTTTGCCCAGTGGCAGGTGGGGAGAAATGAGAGAGAAGGCCTGAGCCCTCCACTTGGCCTTCGCCAACCAATCTCCTCGCTGTCGACCCTGTGGGAGGCCCCTCAGACACCAGCCTGCCGGACTGAGTTAACTTGAAGCATTCCTGCAGCCCCCAGATATATCTCACGGTCATGGGAAATGTAGAGGTTAGTTTATTGTTGCCTGACTGCTGCCTGGGTCTTGTTGGCTAGGGAAGGCTCTTTGGAGAAAGCAGGATTTACACTGGGCTTTAACAGATAGAAAGGATTTATGGAGGTGGGGGGGAATTCAAATAAAAGGGAAATATTGCAAATAAAAGTTTTAGAAATGGGAAGAGAGCCACACTGTGGGTGCTTTTGACAAACTGGGTGACTTCCAATGGTTAAGATATAAAAGGGGACCTAGGTCAGTTTCAGTCCCTGCTGCTATGTAAAGATGAAGCCAAGCATCAGACTAAATTCAGCTGCACCCCAAATATCCATGAGCCAGAAGATACAATAAGAGCTTTACTCTGTTCTACGAGCCTGATGAAGCCCCCAGCTTTCTGGTGTTCACTGGTTTTGCCCACCAGGCACTTCGCTGAAGGCAGGTTCAAGAAAATGCTCATGGCAGAATTAGGTCCCCTAGTGGTCCATCCAGCAGTGAGCAAACACTGCACTAACTTGTCTCAGACCCAACTCATGTGAGGGTGGAGGCTCTAAAACAGTTTCTAGCTACTCTGTTTGTGGGAGCACCACTCATGTCACCAATGAAACAGTTTCAGCATCCTTCAGACTAAGTAAAGCCTAGTCTAGCTGCCTCTGGGGTACGGATTTGTGATTGGGGTCTTTGAGCTAACCAAACCCCTGGTGTGTGTCATCTGTTTAGGCTACTTTAAACATGAGCCTCTCCCACCCCGGGGTGTGAATTTAGACTAACTTACTCGCACACACATATATTATACTATTCAAAGAGTGTGAAAGTGGATTCTAGGCAGTATTATAGGACCCTTGGATATCTGAGAACAGCTATATTTGGAATTTGGATAAAACCCGAGAGACCCACCCCTCTGATTTTCTATTAGTGGTGTGGAAACTGTGGGTCAGGAAGGTTGATCAGCTTGCCTAAGGTCATCCTGCTTGGTGGTGCCTGAAGAGGACAGAGCATCTCAGTTCCTCCCATTATGACCTTCTGCATCCTGCGTCTGCGCTAGAGGTGCCAAAATGAGTAAGAAGTAGTCATGTTCATTTGTTGAGTATGATCACCATTATTTTTATAATTTTTATTTTATATTGGAGTGTAGTGGAACAATGTCATGTTTAAGATGTACAGCAAAGTAATTCAGTTGGACATGTATCTATTCTTTTCCAAATTCTTTCCCCATTTAGGTTATTATAGAGTGTTGAGCAGAGTTACCTATGCTATGCAGTAGGTCCCTGTTCGTTATTTATTTTAAATATAGTAATGTGTACACATGGCATCCCTGGTGGCTCAGAGGATAAAGTGTTTGCCTGCAATGCAGGAGACCCAGTTTCGATCCTTGGGTTGGGAAGATCCCCTGAAGAAGGAAATGGCAACCCACTCCAGTATTCTTGCCTGGAGAATCCCATGGACAGAGGAGCCTGGCGGGCTACAGTCCACGGGGTCGCAAAGAGTTGGACACGACTGAGCAAATTCACACTCACACACAATGTGTACACATCAACCCCAAACCCCAGTCTGTCCTTCCCCACTGATAACCATACGTTTGTTCTCAGTGAATTCATAAGTCAGTGAGTCTTTTTCTTTTTGCATGTGAGTTCCTTTGTATCACTTTTTAAAGATCATATAATACGTCTTTCTCTTACTTAGTTGGTTAATCTCCGAGTCCATCCATGTTGCTGCATATGACATTATCTCATTCCTTTTAATAGCTGAGTAATATTCCATTGTATATATGTATCACATCTTTCCTATTCATTCATCTGTATGATCATTGGTGTTGAATGTAAAAAGATTTTACCTGACAGAGGCATGTTGGGGTGTCTATGCATATTGCAGAACTTAATGTATTTTGAACAGATTTGTTTTCAATACTTCAGCAAAAAGAAGTGTAACAGGAGATGAAATAAGAATGCCAAAATGCTTAGAACTGTTGGAAAATGATGAAACCCAATCGTGGGTTCATGGGGAGTTCATTTTACTATTCCTACTTTATATGTTTGAAATTTTTCATTAAAAATTAATTTTATTTAAATTTTTCATTAAAAGTTGTTAAAAATCAGCAATAAGTTTCCACACCCAGCCAAGGAAACCATAGTCACAAGGAAGACATGTAGTTGCCGGTCATAATCAGTTTTCAAGAAAGATAGGATTTTTGTCCCTAATGTACTGGTGCTGAACTGGTTAAATAGTGGCATCCTTTTCTGAGCCATCTACCCCGTGAGGCAGGTGGAGCCTCTCCTCTCCTCCACTGCTAGGGCCATGCAGCCCCCTCCCACTTGTGGAATCTACTTCTGTGATTCTGGCTTCTGGTCTCTGCTCCCTGTGGGCAGCGGAGTACTTTAATGTGTCCGTGTAATTGACTACTCCAAGAGCCATGCTGCAACCTGGCCTGCAAGGGTGGGAAGAAGTAAGCTTTCTGTTGGTAGCAAGTGTGCGTGCCTTCCCACGGGTGTGTGCATTTGCACTGACTGCTGCTAAAAAGGACACAGTTAGAAAAGGGTGAAGAGCAGTCTTTCTCCCCAGCCCCTCTGCCTGCCTCCGCCTCCTTGCCAGGGAGCCGCCAGAAGGGCTGTGGAATGACCTGAAATCAACTTGGAAGTTCAAGCTGATTCCCCTCTCCGTGGCAATTAACAGTGATTTACTGGAGGTTACATTCTAGTGTGGCCTCTGGCCTTCTGTTATCAGCAGCTTCGGAGACTGGGGCTCATTATTGGTCAGTTCCTGGCTGCTCTGCAAACAAGCCTTTTCACATTTAGCTCTTGCCCACAACCACATCCTGTCCCTTTAGTACCGGACAGCACTGAGCTGTGCTGGGGTTAAATCGGGCAGGGGTGTGAGATGGAGGCGGCCGCCCTAGACAGATGGACCAAATCACCGAGTCATTTTTCCCTTGGCGTTTTAGAGATGGGATGCTCCCTGAAGTTCGCTCTCCATGACACGTCCTCAGAGAACACAAGGTCAGCCTGATAGGAGTCTAAGTCCCAGAATGTCTGTCTGCAAACAGCTGATGCTGTTTTGCCCTGGCACAGACGGAGCATTTCCAGAAGGCTATTTGTCTTCTCGCCTTTTGTCAAGAAGACTCCTGTCACATAGAAGAGATGGGAAGCCACCCAAAGCTCTGTTTTCCCTTTGGCTCAGCCAGAAGGTGACGTGTGAGCTGTCCCTCCCACACATCAGGGGCCGTGTTCATGGGCGTGTGGTGGCCCGGCCATCTTAGCTCAGCAGCTCGGCCCCGCCGGTAAATAATAGTATGAGAAAACACTGGAGGAGCCTTGATCTGTCAAAGGTGAAGCATCTCTCTTATAATGCAGTACCAGGAAAAAGGCAAAGGACTGGTATGTGTCCAGATAAGAATAACTGCCTCCCCTCCTTTACCTCTTTGGACTACCTCAGAAGGCAAAGCTCATATTTCCTATTCTTTACAACTTTAGCCTACATTTGGGGTGTATTCCCCCCCACTTTTTGGCTTGGGTTTTGGTTTTCTGTTTCCATTTTCAGAAACCCTATAGGAAGCATACTGGGCACAAATAAGTTACCTGTTCAAAGGCACTGATTCTTGGGACTTCCCTGCTGGTCCAGTGCAAGAACCCTGGGTTCGATCCCTGGTCGGGGAACTCAATCCTACATGCTGCAATTAAGAGTTCACATACCACAACGAACCTGGTGCAGCCAAATGAGTAACTAAATATTCAAAAGCAGCAACAACAAAAAAATAAAGGCTGTGATTCTTGCTTGCCTTTCATCCATCATCACTTTGCCTTTTGGTTTTGAGGTCCCCATGTAGCCCTCCCTGCTGGAAGGCTGTGTGCTTTCTCCCGACAGAATGCCGACCAGGGCTGCCTTTTCACAACCCTGCCTCAGTTGGCATCTTTCCCGAGTATCTCAGCATGTTTCCCTTTTGTTCAGAAACAGAGTCTTGTTGCTGATAACTGAGACTCACAGCTCTTTTCTGTAATTAATGAACCTGCTCACTACACAGTCACGCTGAGAACATCTTTATTGTCAGTCTAAGCCCCAAAGATACAGGTAGTTACAAATGCATGATGGGCATCTCAAGGATGCTGAAGGCAAAGGTGCCCCGTAAGCTGACTGCAGTAACTGGATTTGGACAGACTTGGCTGGAAAGGCCTTGTGAGGGTCGTGAGCTCTGTCGGGACTGCAGTGGTGGGTGGGGACTAGTTCCTCAGAAGCTATTGGAAGTGGTTTTCTGCCTTGCATTAAGATTAGGTTTCTCAAACGTAGTTCCTAGATATTGTTTCTAAGCTGTCTATGATGATTTAAATTTTCATTTCAGTAATAATTTATTAAACTGTTTTAAACCTCTTCTGGATCATCTAGATGGCTAGCTGTCTGTCAGTCAGTCATTTCAGTCACTCTTTGCAACCCCATGGACTGCAGCACGCCAGGCTTCCCTGTCCATCACCAACTCCTGGAGCCTACTCAAACTCATGTCCATAGAGTAGGTGATGCCATCCAACCATCTCATCCTCTGTTGTCCCCTTCTCCTCCCGCCTTCAATCTTTCTGTCAACAGGGTCTTTTCCAGTGAGTCAGTTCTTCACATCAAGAGGTCAAAGTATTGGAGTTTCAGCTTCAGCATCAGTCCTTCCAGTGAATATTCGGGACTGATTTCCTTTAGGATGGACTGGTTAGATCTCCTTGCAGTCCAAGGGACTCTCAAGAGGGCTACCTGTGACTAGTCTCAGTTATATTTACTGTCAGGTTGGTGCTCAAGGAGGACCAAAAATACTCATCTGGGGCTTCCCTGGTGGTCCAGTGGTTAAGATTCCTTGCTTCCAGAGAAAGGGAATGGGTTCAATCCGTGGTGAAGGAACTAAGATTACACATGCCTCTATGGTATGGCAAAAAAAAAAACCCAACACAAAAACCTCATATGAACTGGATTCCCTGGAGGAACCATAGGGTTATGCTTAGAGGGGGTTCCTGAATTGTTAGGTTAGGAATGGAAGAGAACAATACATATGTCTCAACATTTCTGCACATTTTATGTCTATTACGTTATATTGTATGTTACTGTGAGTCAAACAAAGCTTGGAGAAGTTAGTCACTTTCTTTGCCAAAATGATCCCAATGATTTAATAAGTATACAGAGAAAGGGAGGAGGGAATTTTTTCCTGTTGAGAGCCCTGGGTGTTGAAGTTCTGCTTTCAAGTCATTGGCCTTGTAAAACATGAATTGTTAGGAGTTTCTGGAGAGGACGTAGGGTTTGTCAGACAACCCCTGATGCCCAGCCTCTGTCTGAGTTGTGAACTTGAGCTTGTGGCTGGAACAGATGTGGGTCTCAAATTGCTGGGTTCCATGCACCACACCCAGCTAACTCTTATGTGAGTCTGTTATCATCCTTATCCCTCTTCTCCAAGCCATTTATGAGTTCCCATTACCAACTGGATGCTTTACCTGGACAGCAAGGTAGACACACCTCCATCTGGCTGGCAAGTCTCACCCCATGAGAGTCTCATCTCACTATTCGCCTGCCAGAAGCATGTGCTCCAGCCACCCTTCCTCACGCAGCCCCCAAAGCTCCCATCTTACCTCTTTCATCACTTTCTTGAATGCTGCCTTGGCCCCATCTCCGTTTGTCCAAACCCCTGCCACCCAGCCCAGTCCAGACACCACTTTACCCTCTCGGATCACCCCCACTCTGATCACTGTCACTCTTCTTTCCTCCCCCACTAGAATAGCAATCATGGGGACTTGACATGTTCTTGAGTTGTGGGGTGGTGAGTGGATGGGTTTGTCCCCACCGCTTCTGGGTTATATACTCTTGGGTGGGAGGCAGGGTTCAACTCAGCTCGTAACGTGGCTTTGTCTCCTTCTAAGTTGCCCTTCAGAGCACCTGTGTTTATTTGTTCACTCTGGGATTCATTCATTTGCTCACTTGTTCATGGAAAAGGCTTGTATTGAGTAACTACTATGTGCCAGCCACCAAATTTGGCACTCTGAGTAAGCAGTGATCAAGACAGACATGGAAGAGTTTTCCTCATGAATCTTAGAGGCTGGGGGATGGAGCGGGGAAGTTGGGGAGGAGAGGCAGGCCTTAACAAGCCTTGACAGCTCAGGAGTATTGATAGAAGGAGTCTGGAAACCCCAGAACACACTACAGAGGAATGTCAGTTATTGGCTATATATGACTTAGCACCCTTCTCAAACCAATGGTTGAGAACACTTAACACCCCTGGACTCTCGCTGTTAATCCTGTCTGCTCATGTGAATCAGCCAGGGAACCTCCAGGTGCTTGGGCCCAACAAGAGAGAGTCTGACATATTTGGTCTGGGGCATGAATATTGTCAGGAAAACAAAACTCATGGTCCAGGGAGGAGCAGGAAGACCCAAAGGCCCCCAACCTGGTCCCAATATAGCCCCCTGAGAATGAGGGCCTTGTTCAGTGCTGGGGCCACAGGTGAGAGGGCTCAGAGAAGCTTATTTGGGGTTCCATGGGCCCTGTTGTGGACCCCCTGAAAAGTTATGTTTGAATCCTAACCCCCCAGAATTGGCCTTATGCAGAAACATGGTCTTTGCCAATGCAATTCCTTTAAGATCCAGTGGCCCTACTGGATTAGGATGGGCCCTTCTTAATAAGGATGAAATGGCCTCTTAAAGAAGAGGGTGGTTTAGGATCCAGACACACCAGGAGGATGGCAGAGGCACAGGTCAGACCAGTGCAGCTGCAGCCAAGGAATGCTGAGGCTTGCCAGCAACCACGAGACGCTAAAAGAGACAAGAAAGTGTTCTTCCCCCGGTACATCACGGGAAGCGCGATCCTGTCAACACCTGCTGCGGGACTTCAGCCTCCAGGGCTGGGAGAGAAGACATTCCTGTTGATTGAAATCATCATTCCGTGGTATTTTGTCATGCAGCCCTGGGACCTAATACAGACCCCAGGGGTCATGCCCACGGGAAGGGCAATGCCACATTCCCCACTTGACCTGGGTAGCAGGAGCCCAGAGGCAACCCTTAGCAAGTGTCACAGCTGTGACTTTCTTGACTTTTTTTTAATCAAGACTGCAGCCTGCACGGGAGGTCAGCGAGAGAGAAGGGGACTCAGTGTTAAGGGACAGCGTGGCTCTCACTTAAGCAGTCCCACAGCTACAACTGCTCATCATTGCTATAGCTTCATCATCAAGTCAGTGGCTCGACCAGGGTTCTGGGTGGGGAAAGAGCGTGTACTCTGGGGCCCTGGCTCTAACCCCGTCTGCGTCACATCAGCTGTGTGACTTTAAGAAGTGTGGCTTGGAGACCTTTGTCTCCCCCTCTGTAAAATGGGGTTAATAATACATCCCATGCAGGGTTGTCATGAGGATTAAATAAAATGTGAGCAGAATGCCTTGGTAAGGCAGCTGTTATATCAGTTCCGTCATTTTAGTGATTTGAACAGGGCAGGCTGAAGGGTGGAGGAAAACATCCTCTGGCTTGATCAGGGAACATGATCACGCCAACCTCGGTGTGTGGATGAACCCGGGTGGCGGGGCAAAGATCTGAGCTTGGATTTTGGTTCTATCATGAATGACCTCTGGGACCTTAGGAAAGTTACTTTCCTCAGTGTCCTCAACTTTAAGATTGGTTAACAAAATCTATACGATAGTGGCAAATGAAATGACCCAAGTGTCATTTGTCAGTGTTGGCCAGAGACTCATCGGAAGGGACAGGAAGGACCAGGACTCAGAACCAGAGCAGGGGCTCAGCCTGGTTCCCAGGCGGTGGGGCTGCTGGGGGCTCAGGGTGCTGACTCTGGAATGGGGTAGCTGGCCTGACTCTGGCCTCGCGGTGTACATGCTGCAGGTTTCTCTAGGATGGGAAGCCAGTGGGCTCAAGAGAACCTTCCAAGAGCCACAAGTTGGAATCGCTGACTCTTGCACTTCTTCCGGGGGTGGCCTCACCCCAACTTCCCAATTTTCTCAGTTCTCTGCTCCTGTGTCCAGCACTTACTCCTGCAAGACAGCTCCAGGGGCACGAGCGGCTCAGACCCCATCACCATCGAGTGGGGAGCAGAGCCTGGCAGAGGGCAGCCTGGGTGTGTTCTTCTCCCCCTGGGCTCTGTGCAGCTGTCCTGCCCGCACCTGTCGGGAGCCCGCCTTCTAGAAGCCCTGGGCCCACCACCTGCTCAGCTTTTTGTGAAAGTTGTTTGCTGTTGTTTATAGCCAGCACAGAGGGCTCTGTTTCACCAGAGTGGATTTTTCAAATTCAGAGGTTTTTACCTGCTTGATTCTAAATCTAATCAGATTCTTCTAATCTAGTGGAAAATCAGAGCTTTCCAACCAGGCTAAATCTTTTGTAAGTCTGTTCCTTCCTGGGCTCTTTGTTTCACAAGCTGCGTATGAGCTTTCTGCTCTAGTTCCATGAGTTGAAGGCTAGTGTGCTAGTTACCCGTGCACGTCTGTGTTAGTCGCTCAGTCTTTGCAACCCCATAGACTGTAGCCTGCCAGGCCCCTCTGTCCGTGGAATTCTCCAGGCAAGAATACTGGAGTGGGCAGCCATTCCCTTCTCCAGGGGATTTTCCCAACCCAGGGATCGAACCCAGGTCTCCTGCACTGCAGGGGGATTCTTTACCATCTGAGCCACCTGGGATTGCAGCAACAAATGACCACTAACGAGGGGGCTTAAAATGCCAGAATCTTATTTGCTCACTGTTTTGGAGGCCAGAAATCTGAAACCAAGGTGTCAGCAGGGCCATGGCCTATCTGATAGCCCTAGGTGAGAATTTTTTCTTGCCTCTTCTTCTTCTGGGTGGGGCCTGGCATTCCTTGGCTGTGGATGCCACTGCAATGTCTGTCTCTGCCTTCACATGGCCTTCTTCCCTGTGTTTCTATATTTTAAAGCTCCCTTTCTTACAAAAAAAATTTTTAAGTGGACCATTTTCAGAATCTTTATTGAATTTGTTACAATATTGTTTCTGTTTTATGTTTTGGTTTTTTGGCTGTGAGGGCTCTTAGCTCCCCAATCAGGGATTGAACCCGCAAACCCCTGCACTGGCAGGCAGAGTCTTAACCACTGGGCCAGCAGGGAAGTCCAAGAGCTCCCTCTCTTTTCTTCAGTGATATCATCAGTCATTGGATTTAGAGCCCATCTGAAATCCAGGGTAATCCTATTTTGAAAGCTGTAATTTAATTGCATTAGTAAAGACCCAGTTCCAAATAAAGTCACATTCATGGATACCAGGGGTTAGGACTTGGATGTACCCTTCTGGGGGCTTCTATTCAACCCACTACAGGGGGTAATAATAACATTTATTGAATAATGTTTTGTGTCTGGTGGTTTTCACATGTCACTTCACTGAATCCCCACACTAACTCTGTGAAATAGGTACACTTTCTTCCCCCTTGGACTTCCCTGGTGGCTCAGATGGTAAAGTGTCTGTCTACAGTGCAGGAGACCCAGGTTTGATCCCTGGGTCGGGAAGATCCCTGGAGAAGGAAATGGCAACCCACTCCAGTACTCTTGCCTGGAGAATCCTATGGACGGAGGAGCCTGGTAGGCTACATGGGATTGCAGAGAGTCAGACACAACTGAGTGACTCCACGTTGTTTCTTTCTACTTTCTTCCCACTTTTGTAGGTGGGAAAACTAAAGTTTGAAAAAGCTGTCAAGCTTGTTGAAGTTCAAACAGCTTGCTAGTGCAGCCACTGAATACTAGCCTAGCTCTTTCCACTAAACTGGAGTCATTCTTCATCATAAGAGGGAGAGAAATGAACAACTATCGTAGTAAAATGACCATAGGAAAAACATATGGGTTTTCTGCCGCTCATTCACGCATGGAGAACCACCGAAGAATATTGGGGCATTAAGAATATCAGAAATTTTTCACCCTGGAATAGTCAAAAAAAGAATGAAATTTTGCCACTTGTAGCAACGTGAATGGATTTGGATGACATTGTGCTAAGTGAAATAAGTCAGATAAAGAACATGCAGTATGGTATCACTCATGTGAAATCTAAAAAAGACAACAAATAGTGAATAAAACAAAAATTCTAGCAGATATAGAGGACACACTAGTGGTTACCAGTGGGGACTCAGAGAGAGAGGGCTAATACAGGAGTAGGGGGAAAGAAGAGCAGTAGTTTTGTAATGATGTTCATCTAAAAGTTGCTGAAAGCTAACGTAACTAGAGCAAAAAATGTATACCAAAGGATATTGATGGATACTTCAAGAGGGCCATACCCAGTTTATTTAGTGGTTGAATCTAAAGGTCTAACACATATTTGTGTGTGTGCTAAGTTGCTTCAGTTGTGTCTAACTCTTTGTGACCCTATGGACTGTAGCCCACCAGGCTCCTCTGTCCATGGGATTCTCCAGGCAAGAATACTGGAGCGGGCTGCCATGCCCTCCTCCAGGGGATCTTCCTGACCCAGGGATTGAACTCAGGTTTCTAACATTGTCTGCTGCATTACAGGCAGATTCTTTACTGCTGAGCCACCAGCAAAGCTCTTAACATGCATTATGTGCTCCAGAAATACTTGGTGAATAGATGAATGCCTGAAGAAATGCAGCTGTGAGAAGACTAAGGACAAGGTCACCTTGAGACAACATCCCTCTATGGTATATGACCTCTGAGCTGCCAAAGTGAAGATGAGGTGTTCCTTCGCTTTGCACAGTCTGCAGCAGAGCCTCTCTGCTCAGATGTCACCTCACAGATGGGAGTGCTTTCCTTAGGGAAAAAAATAAAATTAAGTTTGCATTAAAAGTTGGATGCCAGGAGTTTGGGAATAATCTTGATTGTCTCACTGTTACTTCCCAACTGGGATCAGTTGAGATATCTCAGAGCCCCAAACCTTCCCAGGCAGAAACTTGTCCACCACTTTCTGCCAGGGTTCATTTCCAGACTCTCGGTCCCACAATTTCACAGGAATAGAATATAAGCAACTGGAGAAAATTGTTGTATTGCTGTGAAATTTTGCTAGGAAAAGAAAATGCATGCTCAAAAGTTCTAAGAACTTTTGAGCCTCGTACGCAAGAGACTGCACAGACCTGTGCATTTTGAACCATGCTTATTGGAATAAATTTGGGTTGGGAAAGTAGCTAGGAGGTTTGAGGTTTCTGGACAATAGTGGTGAGTGTTTTAATTCCCAACCATGTGAAATTTTCCTTGCTGTTTCAAAATGTCTTTCAACTTGAATGGGACATCTCCTTGGTTTGCAAAGGCTCTGTATATTAGAGTTCTGCAGAGAAGCAGAACCAAGAGGATCTCTTTCCCTCTCTCCCTCCCTCCATCTATCCATTCATCCATCAGAAGAGATGTATTATAAGGAATTGGTTCCTGTGATTATAGAGGCTTGTGGCCCAGTCAAGTTGACCCCTAAAATTAACCTCACACTTAATTTCTATGGCCTGTGTTCATTCTTAGCTCTAGTAAGCTGGCAGTGTCATAGATATGACCCCTTGTAATGTCCTTGGCAAATGTATGTTCAATTGAAACAAAAGACTGTAGGAGCCAAGGCAGAAATCAAAACAGTGGCTCATAAGATAGGATGTTTTCTTAGTCTTGTAAATGTCCATCAGCTTCCTTTGCTTCTTGTCCTGTCTGTGTCTGTTTCTCTTTTTTAAATGAGTGAAAGAAAAGATGGGTGAGATGTGTTATTACAGTGCAGGGAGAGGTGTTTGGGTTTCTTTGACCACATCTACAGGGCTCTTGCTTGAAACCTGTTTCTAATAGACAGAGGAAGGCTTTGATTAAAACTGTATTTGTTCACCAAACTCTTTCCCTTTTTATTAACAGATATAGCTCTCCCCATTAACCCACTCTGCCTGAGCAGACTTGCTATGCAGGGGGCAAGGAAAGTCAATTAACTTCCAGAGGACTTGGATGAATACCTCCAGTAGGATTGGTCCATGGATGTTCATTAGGCCTCCTTCCCACCACTTTTCATTTCCCAGTTGCTGTGTTGACTAGTGAAAGGCATGTTCACACACATTGCTCACAAAATACATTTGAGTGGTAGATTTTTGTTGTTAGCTGACTTTATTTATGGATGTGAGAGTTGGACTGTGAAGAAAGCTGAGCACCGAATAATTGATGCTTTTGAACTGTGGTGTTGGAGAAGACTCTTGAGAGTCCCTTGGACTGCAAGGAGATCCAACCAGTCCATCCTAAAGGAGATCCATCCTGGGTGTTCTTTGGAAGGACTGAAACTCCAATACTTTGGCCACCTCATGTGAAGAGTTGACTCATTGGAAAAGACTCTGATGCTGGGAGGGATTGGGGGCAGGAGGAGAAGGGAACGACAGAGGATGGGATGGCTGGATGGCATCACTGACTCGATGGACATGAGGTTGAGTGAACTCCAGGAGTTGGTGATGGACAGGGACGCCTGTGATTCATGGGGTCACAAAGAGTCGGACACGACTGAGCAACTGAACTGAACTTGATTATAAGGTATTTAGTCTTCTTAAAACCAGGAGTCATTTAAAATCCAATAATAAAGTCAACATTATTTGTAACAGGGCCACTAACAAATATCACCATGCAAGGTTTATTGGTAAACTTGTCAGGTCAATGTCATACATCAGAAGCTTTAGTAATAGTGGTCTCAGCACCTAGTTAAATATATTTCCTGAGTGTTTTACTATTCTTTTTACTGTGTTACTGTGTTCATAGGATATGATGTGGTCATTGGCAGCTTGGATGAATAAGGAGGGTTGAAATGGACTACCAGAGATCTTCTGTATGTATATATGAATCTAGGCAATAATATTCTCTTAGGTATGCCAGCTCTGCTAGGTGCTATTTTCTTTATGACTATTGTATTTATTTATTTGGCGGTGCCAGGTCTTAGTTGTGGCATGTGGGATTTCAAACCCAGGGCCCCTGTACTGGGAGTGCAGAGTCTTAGCCACCTGGACCACCAGGAGAATCCGAAAGTGCTAGTTTCAAATGATTGTGAATTTCTTCTTCTTCTTCTTCTTTGTAAGTTGGACTGTCTGGATATGAAAGAAGAAATTGCAGGAGAGGCCAGCCAGGGTTATGGTGGGAGAGGTGAGAGGATTTGCATTCAGATCTGAATTTACTAGCTGTGTGTGTGTGATTCTGGGCAGGTTACATAATCTCTCTGAGTCTGTTTCTTCATCTCTGGGGTAATTGGTATAGGATACAGTAGGTATAGGTTTATTATTAAGAGCTCGGTGTGGTGAAACTTGTCAGTCATGCGGCTGACTTTATTCATAATAAAAGCAGTTTACCTCTTTTGGTTTATATTCTTTCTCTTTTACTGGCTTATTATGACTAGCCTTTTGTGTTATTTATTTAACTGTAATTCTGTCTTCCTTGTTGAGGTTTCAGTAGAAAACTGCCCATCATAGAATCTCTTAATCCTGGTGGCTGAATCCAGAGTTCATTGTATTTTTGTTTGACTTTCCACCAAATTACATTCAGAACAGAGGTAAGGCAAAAGAAGGCATCTTTATTCCCAGGTTTTAAGAATTAAGCCTTACTTCTGATTAAGCAACTCCTGAACCAAGTTTGGGATTCAGAGCTAGGATTGTTCTGGAGATGCTGGATGGGTCCCAACAACCAGTTCTCAATGGGAAAGACAGGGGCTTTCAGAGCCATGGGCTGGAAAAGGGGGATTCTTCACCAACTGTAGTCATCAAATGTGTTAACGCCAGCTCACGGGAGTGTGAGCCTAACTGGTGCCTAACAGGTACCTGACCAGGGACTTACCAGGTTCAGCAGGGGATGCTGGTAAACTCTGAAGCTTGCATTACAGAGATCTGGTTTGAGATTCTAAACAGACACAATTTTAGCATTTAGGAGGCTTGAAAACACTTAGAAAGGAACTGGTCCAAAGAAACTTAACATGGTACAAATAGCCCCTACTTTGAGTGAATGGAAAGTCACTGTGGTCGGGAGGGAGGTGCTGATTGAGAGATGATTGTCTGAGATGCCACTGGTTACAAGCAGCAGCCTCAATTAAGTAGCACCATGGTTGAGGGAAGAGAATACAGGAAGCACAACTACATTACCTGCAAACTGAGTTGCAATATGCATTCTTATTTTATGATTTCAAGGAAGATATGTCCACTGAAATAGACATGTGCCTGTTTTTCTTCCCTATCATATCGCTTTGCATGGTCCTGGCAGAGGGTAGGAGCTGACGTCGTTAAAGGGGCCACTGATGTGCAGCCGGTATTCAGGAAACACTTGCTGGACAGTTGGCATGAATAGACAGGGCCAGGGTGCACTGTGGGTTGAAATGCTGACCATGCTTTGTGGGGCGGGCTCTTAAAGCCTGCTTTGAAGGTTAAGAGGATAGTAGTTCAGAGAGAGTGTGCTGTGCATGGGTGTTGCATTAGAGAACTTGGCCCTGGCAGAGAAAAGATGTGGCTAAAGACAGTTCCAGAGTGCCCAAGGCTCGTGCCCACAGTGTTGGAGACATGGCCACAGGGAGATAAAGGGCAGAGCAGTCCCTCTGAGATTGGCCAGGGAGGCAAAGGGAGATGGGAAGAAAGAGCCAAATGTAAACTTTAAAAGCATTCTCCCCAAACTGGAATACTCTGGAAGAGTCAGAAATGGTACAGCAGCAGTTCGCTTTGACAAATTTTGTCAAAACAAAAAACAATGATCCAACTCAAAACTCTGTGATACCTTTATGTTGTTTATATAGAGGGTCTTTAAGGGTTTAATTCAGAACATTTCTGTGATGAATGACTGGCTCTTGTTCATGTAAACAAAAGCCAGCCTGGACCAAGGAACCAAATCTTTTTCATCCAGGTCACAGCCATTTCCCTGAAGAGAGAACTTCCCCTCCCTGCCCCTTCTCACTTCTGGGAAACATGACCAATACTCTTAGAATCTTGTCCCTCATCTGAGGCATCTCTGCTGCCCCCATGGGACTCTCATTTAAGAATGACCCTTGTGCTTTTCTAGGATAGGAAGCTACTTGAACTTAGATTTAGAAAGCTTTGGGCAGTTACAGGAAATACAGCTTTCTACAAACTAACCATATGACCTTGGCACAGTCCCTTTCTCTCTGAACCTTTGTTTCTTGCCATTAGAAAGGATAACTTTTTTCCTTGCATCTAAAATGCTCTAAGGAGCTTCCAAGGTGGTCCAGTGTTTAAGACTCCATGTTCCTATTGTCGAAGGTCCAGGTTCAATCTTTAGCTGGAGAACCAGATTTCACACGCTGCAACTAAGAGTTTGCATGCTAAGGCCTGGCCCAACCAAATAAATAAATGATGATAAATATCTTTAAAATCTTCTAAAAAATGAATTTAAAAAATAAAATGCTTTGAGTCTACAACAGACATTTAAGACCAGTGCTGTCCAATAGAAATATAGAGCAAAACACATACATAATTTTAAAGCACGCTTAAAATGTTTAAATTTTTAAAACAGGGGAAATTAATTTTAAGAATATGTTTTATTTAACTCATACAGCCAAAATACCATCACTTCTATATGGAATCAATACAGTGGAAAAAAAAAAAAACCCTGTTAATACAGTTTATATTCTCTTTTTGTGGGAGAGGCGCTAAGCCTTTGAAGTTTCATCTTCACACTTACAGCACATCTCAGTGCAGATGACCCTCATTTCACGTGCTCAGTAGCCACATGTGGCTAGTGGCCTGAGAACTGAACAGTACTGTGAGTCATGAGTCATGAGTGAGGCCCCACTCAGATGCAAAGTGAACTTGAGGAGGATCATTAAAAGGCCCTGCCTGTAGCCCCATGAATTTCTTAGACCTTGCAAGTTTTGCATTAATTCATTAAAAGCCTAGTGTGAGTTTGCATTACCCATGAGGTCTTTTTTAGAAAATGGAAAATTAGAAGTCAGTTTTGAGGCAGAAGAAGGACAAAGGCCCTGCGAATCCCTAGATAGGCCCACAGTGTTATCTCCTCAATTCCCAAATCCCCAAACTGAGAAAGCCAGAAGTTTTTGTGCATGTGTAAGGTTGGCACTGGTTAATTTGGAGGCATTAACCAGTGCATTAACCAGCTGTTTACCATGTTGGTCATCCAAGAAAATGGCCTGGCTTTGTGGTTGGGCCTGTCAAAGGGGGCAGGAAATTAAGATTACTCTTGGGCCATTTTATGGCTTTGGGAAACCAAGGTATGCCTCATAAAGAGGTGGTTTACATGAAGCCACCATTTGTTCAAACTTTACTTAAGACATGAATAAGGATTTTTGATCACTGGTGAGTAATCTCCAGTTTATGTGAGAAAGGTTCATGTAGTTGCCAAGTTCAAAGGTAGCTTCAGGCATGGCTGGACCTAGGGACTCCAGCAATGTGGATAGGGCTCTTTTTCTCCAGTTACCAGCTTTTTTTTCTCTGAGCACTGGTTTCATCCTCAGACTGGAAAGGGTGGGAGGTGACAGGGTTGATGGCAACTCTAAGTACATATTCTCATGGTTTATTTTCTGAAGACAGGAAAGACCTCTTTCTCCCAAAGCCAGTTGAGCAAATCCTAGGGAAAATTCTGTCCTTGCTTGAACCCATCACTGGGGCGTGAAGAATGGCCAGTCCTCAGCTACATCCCCACCTCCTACGGCTCCAGGTACAGACAGCCAAATCTGAACCATATGGAATAGGTCCTCCCATTACTGAAAGAAGGGGGACAGAATAGTAAGTAGAGCAGAATAATTAACTTTCATTCATTATTATTTTTAAACTTTTATGTCAGAGTATAGCCATTTAACAATGTTGTCATAGTTTCAGGTGGACGATCAAGGCTCTTGGCTGTCCATACACATGTATCCATTCTTCCCCCAACTCCCTTCTCATCCAGGCTGCTACAGAACATTGAGCAGAGTTCTCTGTACTATATAGTGGGGCTTTGTTGGTTTTTCATTTTAAATCAAGCAGTGTGTACAATTTTCTCCCAAACTCCCTAACTATTCCTTCCTCCCATCCTTCCCCCTGGCAACCATAAGTCTGCTCTCTTCAAGTCTGTGGATCTGTTTAGTCTGTTTCCATTTTGTGGATAAGTTCATTTGTATCATTTTGTTTTAGATCCCCGTGTAAACGGTATCATTTGACACTTCTCCTTCTCTGACTTGATTCACTCAGTGTGGTAATTTCTGTGACCGGCCGAGATGCCCCAATGGCATTATTTCATTCTTTTTATGGCTGAGTAATATTCCATATATATATGTATTGTATCTTCTTAATCCATTCCTCTGTTGATGGACATTTAGGTTGCTTCCTTTTCTTGGCTGTTGTACACAGTGCTGCAATGAATGTTGAAGTCCACGTATCCTTTTGGACCATGGTTTTCTCCAGATATATGCCTAGGAATGGTATTGCCAGATTATATGGTACCTCTATTTATAGCTTTTTAAGGAATCTCCATACTGTTCTCCATTAGCTTCCATTCATTACTAATTCCTAACTTTATAAGGCTGGGAACTGATTCCTTGTTGATGGGGTTCACATATGGGATTAGATATGGTCTCTGCCTGATTATCAGTTCTCGTCCACTGGAGATGTTCTAACCAGCAGAAGCAGGGCTGGTCTAGCTGGAAAGCCATTCAGAACTGCCAGCTTTATTAAAATTGATCCTCTGTGTGGGGACTTTCACTTCCCCATGCCTCCTAGTAGTAAGGGCCATTTAGGCAGACCATTTTTGTGCTCTCCCACAACTGAACAACCACACCCTCCCCATTTCTGTTCCATCCTTCTGGTCTGACCCTGGCACTGAGGAGTCAGTTGGGGATGGCAAGCTCTTCCCCAGCCCTTTTGCTCCCTGAGCCAAGAGTTGCAGCTGACACCATTGTTTCTCCTGTCAGACTGCCCTGGAGGGCTCTGCTGTCTTGAAATCCATCAGTGTTGCCTGGAATAAGTGAAAGTCTTTTTTTCAGGTCCTTCCCCATCCCTGGATGACATGCCCTGCTCTGCTTCTACCCACTGGGCCTTTGGAATTTCCCTTTCAGTTTTCCTTCCCATCTTATTCCTGAGGTGGGCAGAAATTTGTGTTCACTGCACTCTATCCATGGGTCTCTGCCCAAGCCTTGGTGACATTTTATCCCAGGCTGTTCAAGATACTTTTCTTCCTGGATATTTTCCCCACACTTTGCTTTCATTAGAATGTTTTTTATTTCTACTCTCTGGAGTAATAAGCGAATCTTTTCCAATATAAAGTAGACTTGGATAATGGAATAAACTCTAAGTTTGAGGTCAGAAGGATTTGTTGGTTCTGAGCCCTGATGTTTACAGTGTGACCTGCAGGTCTCCACTCTGTGAAAAGGGGATGATAATGCCTACCTAGCAGGATGAACTGAAATTGTATCTGCAGACAGCTGGTCCAGATTCCAGGCTCAAAAATATATATGCTGTGGCAGTTGACTCTCCCTTTGCAAGCGAAAGAGAACCCAGCTCAATCTGGCTGAATCAAAAATGGGATGTCCTGACTGTCCATAACTGAGTGGTAGAGAAGAAGGCTAGTTAGAGTCGGGGCTGAACAGTCAGAATATCTAGGCTCTGTTTTCCTTCCTTGGGAGGCTCTTCCTGGAGATGGCCAAGATGGCCCCAAACTGACATTCTAGCAGCTCAAAGATCAAGGAATTCCAGGAAGAGTCCCAAGGCTGATACCCATTGGCTTGGCTCTCATCAGGAAGCCACCTCTAAGCCAATCACTGTGGCTAAGAGAATGAAACACTCTGGTTGGCTAACTCCAAGGTCATATGGCTGTCATGGAGTCAGGGGTGGGGCTTCTATCTCTATGTAAGACACAAATACAGTTGTGTGAAAGGGTTTCCCAAAGAGAAATTGGGAACAAATGAGAAGGGCAAGTGGATGCTGGGAAGGGAGGAAACCGGTGTAAGAGCCGCTGTGCATGCTCTTGGGCTGGCCCTGCTGAGGCGGTGTCTGCAGCGGTGGTATGCTCTCTACCCCTTGGAATGTCACCCGGGATGCTGTCAACGGGGTGTTGCCCAGGCTGGGGTTAGACAGTGTGGGAAACAAGCACAGGACTTGGTAGTCACCCCTCCATTCACAGCCTATCACTCACTCTTGCTCTGCACATAGGTTTCTGGTGTCAATTTAAGCTGGACTGGGGAGCTATGGAAAGCTTGGAAAACCCTCACATTTATTTTCAGCATTATGTGTTTCGAGAAATATGGTTCTCCAGAGGGTTCAACCCAAATTCCACCTCAGTCACCCTTGCTGCCTTTCTGCCAGGGCACAGTTTAGTAGTCCTGCAAAAACAAAACGAGGATATTTCCGATCACTTTTTGAAACTGTTCTACTAAACTTACAGCGTGTTTATGTGTGTGTGTGGGTGTGAGTGAGTGTGTGTTTATGGAGGGTCTTCCACATCCATTTTATAGGAGAGATTTAGGTTTTATTTAACAGTGGCTCAGATGGTAAAGAATCTGCCAACAATGCAGGAGACCTGGGTTCAAAATCCGAGCTGGGAAGATCCCCTGGGGGAGGACATGGCAACCCACTCCAGTATTCTTGCCTGGAGAATTCCATGGACAGAGGAGCTTGGCGGGCTATACAGTCCATGGGGTTGCAAAGAGTCAGACACGACTGAGCTACTTTACATACACGTACATATAGCAACTAACATTTACCTTAGTATGTGTACTTAATGGAATTATTTTGTGATCTTTATACCAATCCTATGAAATGTAGATACTGTTACTAATCTCATTTTACAAATGAGGAAACAGAGAGGTCAGTTAAGCTTTCCAAATGCCACACAGTCTGTATATGGTGAAACCAACCCAAGTTTGAGCCATGATTTGGAATTAGGATTAAGCAGTGTAAGTTTGGAACCTGGTACAGGTGGGAAGGACATGAAGGACACTGCTTTCTCTGGACCAAGAACCAAGCAGGAAAGGGACATGTTGTTCAGTCATTCAGTCGTGTCTGACTTTCTGCAATCCCATGAAGCAAAATAGTGGAGGCTCCTCTGTCCTCCACTATCTCCTGGTGAATGAGCGACTGACAGTTGTTCAGTTGTGTCCGATGCTTTGCAACCCCGTGCACTGTAGCCTGCCAGGGGCCTTTGTCCATGGAATTCTCCAGGCAAGACTACTTGAGTGGTATTAAAGAAATGCCAATCAAAACTGCAGTGAGATATCACGTCACACTGGTCAGAATGGCCATCAAAAACAGTCTACAAACAATAAATGCTGGAGAGGGTGTGGAGAAAAGGGGCACTTTTGCTCAGTTGGTGGGAATGTAAATTGATACAGCCACCGTGGAAGATGGTAATGGAGATTCCTTAAAAAACTAGGAATAAAACCACCATATGACCCAGCAATCCCACTCCTAGGGATATACCCTGAGGAAACCAAAATTGAAAAAGATACAGGTATCCCACTGTTCATTACAGCACTATTTACAATAGCTAGAACATGGAAGCAACCTAGATGTCCATCGACAGATGAATGGATAAAGAAGTTGTGGTACATATACAAAAAGGAATATTACTCAGCCATAAAAACGAACAGTTCTTTTGAGTCCATTCTAATGAGGTGGATGAACCTAGAGCCTATTATACGGAGTGAAGTTAAGTCAGAGAAAGATATATATCACATGCTACTGCTAAGTCGCTTCAGTCATGTCTGACTCTGCGACCCGATAAACGGCAGCACACAGGCTCCTCTGTCCCTTGGATTCTCCAGGCCTGAACACTGGAATGGGTTGCCATTTCCTTCTCCAATGCAGGAAAGTGAAAGTGAAGTCACTCAGCTGTGTCCGACTCTTCGAGACCCCATGGATTGCAGCCTACCAGGCTCCTCTGTCTATGGGGTTTTCCAGGCGAGAACACTGGAGTGGGTTGCCATTTCCTTCTCCAATGCATGAAAGTGAAAAGTGAAAGTGAAGTCACTCAGCTGTGTCTGACTTGTAGCGACCCCATGGACTGCAGCCCACCAGGCTCCTCTGCCCATGGGTTTTCCAGGCAAGAGTACTGGAGTGGGGTGCCATTGCCTTCTCCATGTATATTGCATACTAATGCATATATATGGAATCCAGAAAAATAGTACTGAGGAATTTATTTGCACGGCAGCAATGGAGAAACAGAATAGACTTATGGACATGGGGAGAGGGGAGGAGAGGGTGAGAGAGAGTAACATGGAAACTTACATCACCATATGTAAAATAGGTAGCCAACAGGAATTTGCTGTATGGCTCAGGAAACTCAAACAGGGGCTCTGTGTCAACCTAGAAGGGTGGGATGGGGAGGAGATGAGAGGGTGATTCAAAAGAGAGAGGATATATGTATACCTATGGCTGATTCATTGTTGAGGTTTGACAGAAAACAACAAAATTCTGTAAAGCAATTATCTTTCAATTAAAAAATAATTCAAAAAAAGGAATACTGGGGTGGTTTGCTATTCTTTCTCTAACCATCTCCTGGAGTTTGCTCAGATTCATGTCCTTTGAGCCAGTGGTGCTATCTAACCATCTCATCCTCTGTTGCCCCCCTTTTCCTCTTGCCTTCAGTCTCTCTCAGCATCAGGGTCTTTTCCAAAAGGTACATGAGCAACCCCCCCGCCACCCCCATCCCCTACCCCAGGTTGCCCAGGACATTCCAGCAGTTCACAGGGAGTGTGAGGAATTTCAGGTCTGGTAGCCACCAGGGCCCAGGCCAGGCAAAGAGGCTAGGGAGCTGGGAGACCTTTGTCCTCTAGCCCAGCCTCCTTGGAGCCCCAGGGAAGGGCTCTTGACTATGTAGGGTAGGGGGTACTGGATCAGGCTGGGGTAGCCTGCTGCTGGCTGATCCCTAGGTCAAGGTGGTGGTGGTTTTGGACTGCTGTGGCTGATTTTGACCTTGGTGACGGAGGCCTGAACAGTATCAACAGGCCGCACTAGTACCTCAGCCCAATGGTGTGTCATTCCTGTTGCCAAAAGCTGGAAAGAAACAGGAAATCTGAACAGGACGGTGATTATTTTTTCTTTCCATACATTTGTAGTTTCTGTTCTTTTTGTCCAACAGTGAATAAGGACAAACCTCAATTTGCAGCCAAAACCGAAAGCAGAGCGGCCCCTGGGCAGCATCTTGTCTCCGTGTAATAACTCACTGCTCTTTTGTGTTGATGAACAGGGAAGGATATAAAGAAGGAATGAAAAATTTCCCAGAACCCCTCCACCGAGCGATAACCACTGTTATTTCCCAGACTTCTTTTTTTTTTTTCTCTCTCTCTCTCACTATTAGACACTGTAGTTCCCAAACTTGCTAAGTGAACTTGAGTGACCCTCGTTCAGAGACTGAAATGGTTTGCACCAGTTGTTGTGGGCCTTGCCATGCAGGGAGCCACCCAGCTGAACCTCTGTGCCTCCCACCCGCATAACTGAGTCTGAATGAAGCCACTCTTCTGGCAGATTGCATTTAAGGAATGTCCTAACTGAGCCAGGGGAACAAAGGCCCCCTGGGCCCCAAAGCCTCTTTGTCTGGCTGGGACCCTGATGGCTGCTAGAACCTGGCTGCCCTGCCCCTGCCTGCCTCTACCCTCTGAACTGCTGGAGTGCCCTGGGGGTCGAGCTCCTTCAGCCCTAGCTTCCTGGTCTCTGGAGGAGCAGCCACCTCCATGCCCTTCCCACCTGCACCCTGGAGAAAGTGCTCCCAGCAGAATGCTGTCCAGGGGTGAGACAGGCCCACTGCTAGGGGCTGCCTCTGGGTGGTCCTCCCAGAGCTGTTAACTGTGGGGACCTGAATTCTGGTCTGTAACTGGTGAGCCCTCTGCCTGATCCCAGTGGACAAACCTACCCAGATACTTTCAGTGCAAGACAATTCAGGAGGAGCCTTCACTGGGGGTGGGTGGGTGTCTGTGTGTGTCTCTGAAAGCCTTATGCTCAGCAGATTTTTTCCAAGCATCTTCTTTTGAGCAAAGCACTGTTTAAACATAGTGTGGCAGTTGCTCAATCATGTCCGACTCTTTGCAACTCCATGGACTGTAGCCCGCCAGGCTCCTCTGTCCGTGGGAGTTCCCAGGCAAGAATACTGGAGTGGGTTGTCATTCATAGTGGGGAAAAGCAAACCAGAAGATGTGGTCCCTGCCTACTCAGAGCTTTCAACCTCACTGAGGACTAAGGACTTGCATTCATGGGACAAATAGAAAATTAGAGATGGGAGAGTCGCCAAATAATAGCCCCTCTGGTTTGGATTGGGTGGCCAGGTGGTGCTTCTGGGTAGGTTGAAGCAGAGGGAAAGTGGCCCTTGGCCTCTCTGCCTTGCTGTGCTTAGTTTGATGTCTTTAGTGGTTGCTGTGTGAATTTCCGAGGGGCCATATCTAAGCGGCTCCGGTTCCAGCTGGCTCCGTCGCTGGGGTTGGAATTCTGCTCTTGGGGAGGTTTGTTCCATCTGAGAGGTCACCAGTGAGCAGCTCAAGTTGTTTTTCCAGGAGTGCAAGCCGTGGCAGAGCATCTGTCCACTCTCTTCAAGCCCACACAGCTAATCTGGAAGTGCAGAGAGCAGCCTTTTCTTGGAGAAAGTGTTTAAGTGGTGAGACTCTGAGATAGGTGAGAAAAGGCAGATCTTGCAAAAAAAAAAAAAAAAAAAAGATGACACACTGACCTTGAAGGTCAGGTTCAGCAGGGAGCAACACCGTCACAGCCCTGGTAAACAGAGCACAGTCATCACCCCCTCGCTGGCTCTTGGAGATGGAGATAAAAACTCCTGGAGTATTTATCCTGGAGAAAGTTACTTACATTTCTGGCTACTCTCCTGAGGTCCAAGCAGACAGGATCAATGATAGCCCACTGAGGAGGGTAGCCTGCAAATCTTCTGGGTGTTGATTGTCAGTGATAAGAACTCCCACTTGTTCAAGCAGGACAAAGAACTGAGTTCTGTGATGTGTAAACACAAAGACTTCTTCGTTCTTGTCTTCCACACTTCCCTTCCTCACTGTCTAGAAGGGAAAAGATGTTAGAAGAAAAAGATATTTTCAAGAGTATCTAACTTTATATACACTTTGCCGACAGAGGTCTGCATAGTCAAAGCTGTGGTTTTTCTAGTAGTCATGTATGGATGCAAGAGCTGGATCATAAAAAAGGGTAAACGCCAAAGAAATGATGCTTTCTAACTGTGGTGCTGGAGAAGACTCTTGAGAGTCCCATGAACTGCAAGAAGATCAAACCAGTCCATTCTGAAGGAAATCAACCCAGAATACTCATTGGAAGGACTGATGCTGAAGCTGAAGCTCCAGTACTTTGGCCACCTGATGTGAAGAGCCGACTCATTGGAAAAGACCCTGATGCTGGGAAAGATTGAGGGCAAGAAGAGAAGGAGGCATCAGAGGATGAAATGTTTAGATGGCATCACTGACTCAATGGACATGAGTTTAACAAACTCTGGGAGGTAGTGAGGGACAAGGCTCCCTAGTGTGCTGCAATCCATGGGGTCACAAAGAGTCTAATACGACTTAATGACTGAACAACAATTTTATGTAACAATCATGAGGCTAGAAAGTTCTCCATGTGAAATCAGAATTGAGTTATATAGAAGCACTATGGTTGTTTTGAAGGACTCTTATACATAGTCTTTTAAATTTAAAAGACTTCATGAAGCAACCATCATACCTTTATCTCTCTGGTTCATCATCTTGGCTGCATAGTCGCATCATCTGGAAGGTTTTGAGAACTCCTGAGGCCCAGACCACACTCAGAGCAATTACAGCAGGAGCTCTGGAGATGGATCAGGCATCAGGAATATTTTTTTAACTCCCAGGTGATTCCAGTATGCAACCTTTGGTAAGAATCACCGCTTTGTCTTTTGTATGTCTTTTGTTTGTATGCCCTGAGTGGTCATCCATTTGGTGTTCGAGTCATGCCCTTGAAAGTCAGCAAGAGGGTGGTTCAAGAGCATGGAAAACTGGTGGGAGGACACAGAGACCAGCAGTGTCTGTGTTGAAGCCCCCAGCAGAGAAGATAACTTTGAGTTTATGGAGACATATGGTCTCCTGCAATGGTAGGGTGGAATATTACACAGCAATCAAAAGGAACAGGGTCCTTATACATGTACAACAATGGACAAATCTGAGATGCCCTATGTTCAGTAAAAGGATCATGGTTCTCCAGTCTTGAGAGTCCCATGCAGTCGTGAGAGCCTCCTGCAGGTTGCCAGGGCCTGGGAGTAAGGAAGGAGCCACCTGCAAAAGGGCACAAAGGAACTGTTTGGGTGATGGAAATGTTCTGCATCTTGGTGATAATTGCCACAGCTGACTGTGTTTGTTAAAACAATAGAACTGGGCAGTAGAAACAGAGGACGTTACTGTGTACAGAAATGATAGCCCAATTAACAAGTTTTTGTGTGTAATAAAATCCCACTTCCTCATTAGTAATGAAGGGTTAAACAGAAGGTGGTATATCCATACAAGGGAACATTGCTCAGCCGTAAGAAGTACTGAAATACTATACATGCTATAGCTTGAATGGATCTTAAATCATGATGAATCATGAAAGAAGTTAGGCTCAGAAAGTCACATACTATATGATTGCATTTACATGAATTATCCAGAATTGGCAAATCCGTAGAGACAGCAGAATTGTGGTTGCCATAAATCTAGGGGAGGAAAGAATAGAGAGCCACTGTCTAATGAGCTTGTGATGAAAAAGTTCTGGAACTAGATAGTGGTGGTGATATTTGCATGGCATTGAGACACCGAATTGTAAACTTTAAAGTCGCTAAAGTAAATAAACATAAAGTTATATTGTATTACCACCATAAAAAAAAAAGAAACCCACATCCTATCAACATGCCTGGCACATACCCACCAGTACATCGGGTACTTGGTAAAGGTTGACTTGGCATGTGGCTCTTGTAAAGAAAGAAGGCTTTGACCTCCTTAAAGGGCTAGGGGGGGGGAATCTCCTTTTAGGTGCAGCAAAGGGGCATGTTTTCCAAAAGTTCATTCTTTTTCTTTTTATAATTATTTTTTTAAATAACCATGTATCTTTTGGCTGTGCAGGGTCTTTGTTGCTGCACGGGCTTTTCTCTATTTGCGAGAAGCAGGGCTACTCTTCGTTGCGGTGTGCGGGCTTCTCGTTAAAGTGGCTTCTCTTGTTGGAGAGCATGGGGGCTGGGGCGAGAGGGCTTCAGGGGCTGAAGTACATGGGCTCAGTAGTTGCGGCTCCTGGGCTCTAGAGCACAAGCTTAGTAATTGTGGCACATGGGCACAGATGCCCCACGGCATTTGGGCTCTTTCCGGACCAGGGATCGAACCGTTGTCTCCCACACTGGCAGGCAGATGCTTTACCACTGAGCCACCAGGGAAGCCCCCAAAAGTTCATTGTTGAGAACTTGAGGATTCTCTAGGATCAGAAGAAATCTGCTGACATTTTCTGGTTTCCATGGCAACCCACCTGAGGCCATTGCTTATCACAGAAACTGTCACCAGCTTCATGAGTTCAGTTGGTCTTCAGCAGCGGGTTTCATGCAGATAATATGGTTATAGTGGCTCCTTTTAGGAACCAGTGGGATACGGAGGGGAATGCATGTCTTTATACTTAAAGAAGAGTTCTGCTTAGTTTTATGTTTGGAAGGAAAATCACCCTGAATCGTGGGTCTTCAGCAAATGCAGCTGAATAAATAAAAATACGTGCATAAAACAGCAGGGGAACCATGAGGAGCAGCTTTTTGGCATGTTGGGAAGACATGTATGTTTGGGAATCTAGTGACCACAAAGCGGGACTGCCTCAGAATGAGCGGAACCGGGGGAGGAGGTCTTCTGGAGGCAGAGCCTGGCTGGGCCGAGGGCAGTGAATCGCACAGTTGACCCGTCCAGCTCCGCGTGGGCCTTGCGAGTCCTGAACAAGAATCTTATTGATGAGCTGTCAGACCGTGAGCAGACAGCTCTGAACTTGAACAGAGGCAGGATGCAGAGGCTGCACAAGGGCCTACAGTTTCCACAGTGAACAGCACACTTATTTTCCCCTCCCTCCACTGGAGGACCAGGAAGAGGCCAAAATGAGCGGTTTGGGGGAGGATGGGGTGGGGGAGCTGAGCGCGTTCCAGGGTCGCAGTGAAAGGGGTGCATTCCTCTGAGCTCTGAGGGCTTTAAAATGTCACTGGGGTTGGCGCAAGATTGGGGCCTCGCTTTTATCGGTTGCTGTTTTCAAGGGCCTGAGCTCTTGGTTTCCCCTTCTTTTCCAAAGTTTGCTTCATGCCGCTTGGCTTGGACGAAAGCAGGTACATGAATATCTGCTTTGGCTAACTGAAATGCACCCAAAGAGCATTTTCATTTTTCCAGAAAAAGACAGTCACTGCTTCACCTTCTGCTTGTTTGGCTTGTAAAAGTTTTCACTGGAACGCTTTGCTTTGGGATCAGGGAAGCCTGTGGCTGGACCCCGGAGGGTACGATCTCAGAAGCATCCCTGGCCTCTTCTGTTTTTAGTACCTTGTCAGAGGCCCAGACTTCCAGAGGCTGATCCTTGACCAGAACTGGGCTCAGGCCTAGCCCAGAAGGTAGATCTGGTACAAACCGAGAGAACCTTAACAACTGGACTTTGACAGTGAGGTCTGTAGGGAGGCAGAGCTGGCCAGGGAGCTCGGTCATGGGAGGCTTTGTGGACAAGAGACCTGGGGAGACCTTGAGGGGCGACATGGATCCAGAGAGGAGGGAGATGACCTCTGGGCTTTGTGACTCCTGCTGCTTCTGGTCCTGTCTTTCTTCAACCCCGGGCTTACCTTTCAGCTAGCTCAGCTCTTTTCATGAGAAAGGGAGCTTTCTGCTTTCTCAGTGTTCCCCATCTGCCCATCTTTCCCACTGGCCTGGCCCATCGGTTCCCCAGCAGCAGGGACCACAGCTGCCCAATTGCCTGCAGGGTCCTCAGGCCTGTGTGTCTGGTAGCGTTCCACATCTCTTGGCCACCCACGGGCATCTTTGCTCACAGTCTCGTCTAAAGGAATGATCACCGAGACCCATGGCCCGCTGCCTGTCACGTGTATCCAGTACAACCCTTCCATCCTGTCCCCTGCTACCTTGTGAAATATGGAGGAAGGGGGAAGCAGAAGCTGTGACCCAGGGAATCTCTCTGACTTCCCCGGGGGATAGTCTGCAGCCAGCCAGTGCTTGGACTGGAGCCCCAGTGCCACTGCTGACTGTGGATGTGATGAATTAAGTTGTAATCCAGCCTCAGGCGCTCACTCTCTGGCTCTGCATTTGCAGGGTGCTTGGGAGAATTGGATTTGGTGGGGAGTGTAGCGCCCTGTACTGTCCGAACCGCTGTGATTAGGACACACTGTCCCTGCCACCTGTGCTAATGCAGTCATTTCACTGGTCTCCCTGCCTCTCCTCCCTGCCCCCAGTTCCCTTCTATCGTTCTCCCCACAGTCGGCAGAGTCACTTTACTTCTAGCCTGCTTGGACAGTAATATTATATGGCCTCCTCCACTGCGTTGCCCAGAGGTCCTGCCGGAAAAGGCACAAACTCCTTAGCAAAGGAGATAAAGAAAGCCCTTATGATCTGCCCACCTGATCTAATTCTGCAGGTCTGGCCACAGAGCCCACCTACTCCCCTTTGAAGCCCACCCACTGTGCCCCTCTGCTCTGGGTACCCTGACACACAGAAGCTGCTCATGGTTTCTCAGATGCCCGTGTGCTTTCAGTACCTGAATTGTCTGAGTGTCTCATTCCCTTTTCCTTAAGTGCCTTTGCCGCTTTCTGGCAAGCTCCTATTCATCCTCAATGACCAGCTTATACATTCCTCCTCCTGAGAACCCCTGAGTTTGTTTCTTTCCTCGGTGCATCTCTGATCCTTGGAGATGTCCCTGGATCCCTTCTGTTTTACCCAGTGTATTCACTGGCACCCCCATTTCCAAGAATCTGGGTCACCTTTGTCTCCCCAGAGCCAGGCACGATGCTTTTCATCCTTTGGCTTGGTATGTATTTGCTCACATAAGAAATAAACAAAGGCTGTCTTCCAGGAATCAGGCAGCTTTGGGGAATAGCTGAGGATATGGAAGCAAGACACACTTTCAGTTCTTGGGCTTTTTTTTTTTTGTAATCAGGGGTAGCAGGAGTAACAGCCCAGCGGAGCTCAGGTCAGGAAAAATGTGGTTGAGATCCTAATTGTTTCTCAAGATTCTTCCTTATCCACTGCAGCTGAGGTCAGGGAGCAGTGTCATTTATCCTTTGTTTTCCCGAGTTTGCCTTCTTGAAACTCAGTGCTTTTTAGCCTGTGAGTTTCTGCAGCCAACAGGAAACTCATGAATAGCTGTTCAAATTCAAACCAAACCAAACCAAACAAAAAACAACACAAAGCCTTACTCTACTATGGCCTCTTCCTAGAAACCTTCCAGCCTTCAGCCTCTTGTCTGATCTCCTATCACATGTGAAGTGATAGCACCTGCTTGATTCTTGAAGTTTTGGTGGCATACCTTGGTCTGTTAATCACGTCACTTCACCTGTGCTGGTCTTGCCCTGCCAACGAGCTTGCAAGAGAACAGAACCACGTGATCCTGATTGCCTTTCCAGTTTCCCAGTAAGTTTAGGCTGAGGGCCTTGCTGAGTGCTGGGCACACTTTAGGGTCTGGTACAGTAAGTCCCCTGCATTCAAACCTTTAAGTTGTGAACTTTCAAAGATGCGAATGTGCATTGAACACCTAATGGAATTAGAGGCCCAGAGAAAGGATTAAGAGAAGCAACAGGGAGGAAGTAACTGAAGAACCAAAGAGATTCACGATGCAGAAAATGGCAAGGGGAATCGCTTCATTTGAGGAGGCACTGTTCGTTTCCGAGGCATGGGGCAGTTCATGAAGGTTGCAGTAGCCATCTAGGATACGATCCAGTGCTACCATGTCTTCTATGACAAGGAAAAAGGAGCTGCTACCCAGATGCTGCTGGACCATTTTTTTTCCAGAGAGTAAATAGAACTGAATCCTGCGAGGAACCAGAACCTGTGCCATCAGCATCAGGTGAAAATTGCTGCTTGCCCCCCGTCTCCTATTGTTGACGACCCTTCTTCCATCTCCCACATCCTTTCCCTCCTCCAGTCAGTAACTCTTCTTGCCTGTTCACTCATTGCCAGCCCCTGTATGCCAGCGGTCGTGCTCTACTACTGGACTTTTTAAGATGCAAACTGTAAGATTCAAAGTGTTCAATTTTGTGTGTTTGTTTTTATGTATTATTTGTGGGGAAAGTATTATACATCTATTACAGTACTATAGAGCCGATCATGTTAGTTGGGTCCCTAGGCTAACTTTGGTGGATTTAACGAACAAACTGGATTTATGAACACGCTCTCAGAATGGAACTCATTTGTAGGTTGGGGGCTTCCTAATTCAGTGAGCTCAGGGAACTTTTGCTGGTGCTCTTTCAAAATTCACTCCGTAAAGCCTTTGATCAATTTTAAGTAAAACTGGGCAAAAGCCACTGGCCTCTTGGAGACTTCTCAGGGTGCTCTTCCCCATACAGGACGATGGGGCAGGAGGCTCTGCCATTGGCCCATGGTTCTTTGCCGAGCAGAGCTACCCACTGTGGCTTCTCTCTCGTCTCACCTCGCCTCTCATTCACCATCTACTCATCTCATCTCTGGCAGAGCTGAGGGCATCTTCCATCCACCCACTCATCTGAGTGAGCAGGCTATTTGATCTGACGATCACATGTGTCCATACTTTTGTCACTCTTCTCTGAAATAAACATCCTCATTCCCCTGTTGCTTCCTCCAGCTCTCTCCCAGTCAACAGCAATACTCATTCCAGGAGTTTGGTTTTCCAGGAATGAAGTCGGAGGCTACTGCCCCACTGAGAGTCAAAGGGGTGTTTGAGCAGACATAGGCCACTGAGCTCTCCGTTAGAACTAGGGGAGCGTGAGGGCTTCTTTTAATAGTCAGGGGGAGGTTAGCAGATTGTCTCGGATTCTGGTTCAGTTCTGGGGAGCCAGGCCTATGCAGGATGCTGGAAGAAGGCCCTATGTGGAGGTATCAGTTGGGGTGTTGCCAAGAGCTCGGTCTTGGAGTCAGAGAGCAAACCCAGCTCTCTGCTGCTGGCTGTGTGGGACATTATGGGTCTCCTCTGGGCCATGAGGTCTACATCTGCAAAATGGGCATAATGTTGCTTGCCTCCTAGAATTGTTATGAGCTAGTAGGTGCTGAATTTACTCACTCATTTATTCATTCTTTGCATAAACATTCACTCGAAACCTATAACAGCGTGGGGTGCTAAGGATTAGGACGGATGTGGTTCTGATTCTCATTGAGCTAATAGACTAGACCAGGGTGAGAAAGACAAAGATGCCCATTAAAAATGAGCAAGTAAATAACAACTATTATTTCATTTGTTATTGATGTTACTCATTTACAAATCTTAAAAATGAGGTATATTCTTATTACTGAGAAGTAGCCCTACTTCTAGGCCTAGGGCTATGAAGGCCTAGATGCTGAGTTAGAAAATGAAAATAAATAGCTAGTTTGGAGAAGGTGGTCAAGCAAGGCTGCTCTGAGGAGGTGACCTTCCTTTCCTTCCACCACCTTCCATGGTGTAGGGAGTGTTAGGGGCAAGGTTTTGTGTTTTTCTCTAAAGCGGAGCTTAGAGATGAGCACTCTAAGGTGGAGAATAAGAAATAGCCGGTGATGCCACAGGATGGGAGGAGACGGTGATAGAGCTCTTCGTGTGGTTAGCGTAGCATTTCACAAGTGAAGCTGTGCAGAGCTTCACAGGTTTGTCTTTTACACCAACCTTGTGAGATGGGTGGGGTCCACATGGTCTTCTCCACAGTACAGAGGCGGGAACAAGCCTGGAGGTTGCGCAACTGCTCAGTTTCCGCAGGAGGTGCTGCAGGGCAGGCCTGGGCCGCTCGGTTGCTGCCCCGGAAGCAGAGCCCACAGGTGTGGCCGCTGGCCTTGCATTCAGACCCATGCTTCTCAGCTTCAAAAGCTCATACTGTTTGTTTCAAAAGCTCAACAGATGAAAAGTTTCTTTTCTAGGAATAAGACATTTCTTGACAACTTTATCATGTATAACAGATCTTTGCTTTTCTTTTTCCTTTGTGGTCTTCCAAGCTTCTGGTTAGAGAAAAAGAAAAGAAAAAGGGGGAAAAAATGTGTCTTAAGTCCATCACTGTTAATTCCCTGTGACAGGGAAGAATAAAAATAATTTAATACTTCAAAAAATAATAATGCTGAAAGATGTCTATGAAGGACTGAATATCAAAGTAAAAAGTGTACATACTTGTAAAAAGAGGAATTTTAAAACATGCTTATTTTCATTTTTTAAAATTGAAGGGATAGTTTAATCAATAAGCATGTCAGGATTATTGCTGCAAAAATAAAATATCTGCATATCAGAATCATCTGGGGAGGTTTGAGAACTACTGACCTCTGGGTCTCACTCCCAGAGGCTTGGATATCCATCTGGATGTGGCTTGGGCATCAGGAGTTTGAGAATCTCTCCAGGTGATTCCAGTGTAGCCAGGGTTGGAAAGTACTGTTTAGACCCTCAAAGCCACTGCCATTAATGAGCACGTTCAGGAGAGCCAGCTGGGCAGGGAGAGCCAAGGTGAGAACCCCACCCCTGAATGCTGCATCCTGTTCTTTTTTATATATGTTTGTTTTTGTTTATTTATTTGGCTATACTGGGTCTTAGTTGTGGCACTCCAGGATCTTTGACCTTCATTGTAGCATGAGAACTCCTAGTTGCTGCATGTGGGATCTGGTTCCCCGGACCAGGGGTTGAACCTGGGTCCCCTGTGTTGGGAGCGTGGAGTCTCAGTCACTGGACCATCAGGAAAGTGTCTGAGATTCTGTTCTTAGATGAGATTTAGGTCATTAGCAGTAACAACAACAGCGCCTATTAGGCGCCTCAGATAAGGGCTGTGGATCCCGAGGCACGCAGCCCTTAACCAACTCGGGAGTGATGCTGGACTCGTGACATTGATTCTCAGTCAGTGAAGAATCTTGGAGAAAGGTTTTGTTTGTCCAAGCGTGGCTTTTAATGGGTTGTCTATATTCCTGCAGGGACAGCATAATCACTGTTTCATCTCCCTGGAGTGACTCTGTGTTTCCCCATCCCTGGGGAAAGGATTAACAACTGGGTCAAACACAGCATTTCTTTTGATGGTTGTGGGTTTGATCTGTGTTCAAGTTCCCCAGACCCTGAGCTGTTCTTTACTTGGGGAAGAAAATCCTGTTTCCAGACTCTCGTGGCCCGAGGGGCTTGATCGGGATCCTTTGACACTGTCGCTCCAGCGGTGGCCCTGCAGCTTTGGCGGAGGTTGTCCATCCCAAAGCTAAGGGTGTGTTGGCCTGGCCCCACCACCCTGGTGCTGGGAATCACACCTATTGGCTGGGTCCCCTGTGTGCTGCCCGGCCTCAGCCCACACCCCGTCCCCTGAGACCAGAGGGTCCGTCATGGGATGCTATGAGATCAGAGGCGTATCTGCGTGGGGCCTTTAGGGAGAAGGCGGCTGCTTTAAGAGTGTCTTCTGTTTTCTGTCTCTAGCCCTGGAGCAGCTGCTGACAGAGCTGGATGACTTCCTCAGGATTCTTGACCAGGAGAATCTGAGCAGCACAGCCGTGGTGAAGAAGAGTGGCCTGGCCGAGCTTCTCCGCTTATACACCAAGAGCAGCAGTGAGTGGGGTCGGGGCCTGGGTGAAGGGTCCCTGCGGAAACGGAGAAGGTCGTCAGTGTGTTAGAACTGCCTTGATAACGGCCCCGGGCTGGGTTAAACAACAGGAACTCATTTTCTCACAGTTCTGGAGGCTGAAAATCTGTGATCAAGGTGTTGGCAACGTTGCTTCCTTCCGAGGCCGGTCTCCTTGGTGTCTGTGGATGGTTCTCTTCTCCCCAAGTGTTCACACCATTTTCCTGTGCATGCACGTCAGTGTCCAAATCTCTCCTGTAACGACACCATTCATATTGGAACAGGGCCCACCCCAGCTCCTCATTTAATCTTAATTCTCTCTTTAAATATCCTTTCTCCAAATATAGTCACATTCTGAGCTGTTCAGGGTTAGGACTTAATTTATGCCTTTTAGCAGGACACGGCAGATGGTAACGATAGTACAGAAATGATGGGACGTGTGTGGCCACCCCATGAACTCTCAACACAGTAGCCCACAGAGAGGTTTCAAACAGTGTTTTCAAAGTGTTTGTTCTATTATGAAAAGTAGAGAAGGGAAAATAAACTAGTATTATAATAGCTAATGCTTCGCTGAGTTCTCCCCACCTGCACATGTGTTAACAAGGCTTCATCTTCAAAACACTCCTGTGAGGTTGGTGCTATTATTACAGATGAGGAGACTGAAGCCTAGAAAGTCTAAATAGCTTTCCAGAGTCATATAGCCCAAAGGAAAACTGGAAAACATTGCTTTAAGACTGTATATCACAGGGCTTTCCTGGTGGCTCAATGGTAAAGAATCCGCCTGCCAATGCAGGAGATCGGGGTTTGATCCCTGGGTCGGGAAGATCCACTGGAGAAGGGAATGGCAACCCACTCCAGTATTCTTGCCTGGAGAATCCCATGGACAGAGGCGCCTGGCAGGCTTACAACCATGGGGTCGCAAAAGAGTCAGATATGACTTAGTGACTAAACAACAAATCAAAGAACCCTGAGTTAATTATCTTTTCTATCTTTTTAATCAAGCTAGATTCTATATCCGGTCAAGTACACAAATCTTGAGTAGTCAATTCAGTGAGTTTTGACAACTGTATACACATGTGTGTGTGTGTGCATGTTAAGTCCTCTGTTAAAATTTTTAATAGAGGGCAAATTCAATCTACAGACTACAAGAGTAGTAAAGAATATTATGAGCAATACTACTTTATTCTTAGCATTTTAATTTTCTCTTCAATGGTTTTAATTGAGAATGTAGTGTCCGACTCTTGGCGACCCTATGGACTGTAGCCCACCAGGCGCCTCTGTCCATGGACTTCTCCAGGCAAGAATACTGGAGTGGGTTGCCATGCCCTCTTCCAGAGGATATTCCGGACTCAAGGATTGAACCCGTGTCTCTTATATCTCCTGCATTGGCAGGTGGGTTCTTTACCACTAGCGCCACCTGGAAGGCTCATACACCTGTGCACCCGGCACCCAAAATAAGACACGGAACATTTCTGTTGTCTCGGGAGCTTTTCTATCTTTCAAGGGCAAGAATTTGTCCCCACCCACCCCAAGGCAACCATTGTTCAGATTTTTTTCCACCATTGATTAGTGATGCCCTTTCTGGATTTTTATATAAATGAAATTGGGTGGCTTGTCCTTTGGGTTGGGCCCTTTTCACTCAGGAGATTCTGCCATGCCATGGGTTGCATCGGTAGTTCCTTTTATTCCTGATTGGTTTTCCATCCTTTGAATATACCGCAACCTGTTTATCCAGTTCATTTGTTGATGGACATTTGGTTTATTTGCAGATTTGGGCTGTTAGGAATAATAAGGCTGCTTTGAACAGTCTTGTACAAGTCTTTTTGTAGACATATGGTTTCATTTCTAGAACAATTTTTTTTTTTTTTAAGAAGAGGCTTCTTGTGAAGTCATAACAGTTTAGTCAAGTTTATTTTTATGTCGGATGTTTGAGAACTGAAAGTGATATTTTAAGATCGTAAGAGGGCATCAAATCCATCTGCCTCACTATGGGAACAGCTCAGATCCGTGCCAGGGCGAGAGGTGCACCTGCTCTGGCCGTCAGTCAGGAACTCCCCTCTGACATCCAGTCTGCATCCACTGGGCAACATTTCAAAGTCCCTTTTCCTTTTCTTTGTTCCCTGTGGAATTAGTTTCTATTGTCTGAATATCAGAGAAGTTATAAAAGCCAAAGCCTGTTGTTATATGCCTGGCAGCCTTCTCTTCTGTCGGCATAATCTGACTCCCTTAGCCTTTCATCAGAGGCATTTTCTTGGAGCCCCTTCATTGCCTTTGAGCTCTACAGGCCACCCTCTGGTTCCCAGGCTCCTCCTGGCTTTGTAGTGAGCGTCTGCTGACCCACCTTGAGTGCTGATCAGCAGTACATCAAAGGTGGGACGAATGGATGGGAAATGCGCGTTCGAAAGCAGGTGAGTTAGAGAGGAATGAGTCACTCTACAGAGGGACTCATTGGTGGGGCCCCTTTAAAGAGCACACTCCCAGACCATTTAGATGTGCTCCGACTTGAGAACGTCTGATGGTAAAGAACACCTCTGTTGGGAATTGTAAGACACTGCGGTGGCGGTGGCTGACCCCTGGTTTCTGGTTCTCACTGCTCTATCGGAGCCCCTGGTGCCGGGGTCCCTTTCTGGTTTAGTGTGACTTCCTGTGGGTGACCTCTATTTCATCCTTAATCTTGGTATGTTCGGCTCTTATAAAATCAGGCCTCCCCACCCTTGGTCTCTGCAGCATGAAGGAGCTGCTGACAGCGGGGGTCAGGGGCCTCCCCAGTGTGAGTCCCCCAGAGTGCACCCAAACTGCAGATAAACATGCAAAGTCATACTGGGACCTTTGGCTGTCACTTCTGTTCAGGTGGTGCGAGTGGTAGAGAATCTGCCTGCAATGCAGGAGACGTAACTGACACAGGTTCGATCCCTGGGTTGAGAAGATCCCCTGAAGAAGGGCATGGCAACCCACGCCAGTATTGTTGCCTGGAGAATCCCATGGGCAGAGGAGCCTGGTGGGCTACAGTCTATAGGGTCACAAAGAGTCGGACACAACTGAAGAGACTTAGCATGCAAACTCTGTTCTCCAGGTCAATGCCCAAGGGTCAGTAGCCACTATTTATGTTTCCCCTTCTGGTTCTCTTAGCATCTTCTCACATGGCAAAGTGGTTACAAGAGCAACTGCCATTTTTCCCCCCTTTTAAAAATGTTTATTTATCTGTAATTGAAGGGTAATTGCTTTAGAGTATTGTGTTGGTTTCTGCCATCCATCAACACGAATCAGCCATAGATATACATAGTCTCCTCCCTCTTGAACCTCCCTGCCACCTCCCACCCTGTCCCACCCCTCAGGGCTGTCACAGAGCACCGGTGTGAGCTCCTGAGTCATACAGCAAATTCCCACTTGGTCTCTGTTTTACCTGCGGTGGTGGGTAGAGTCTCCGTGCTACTCTGTCTGTTCGTCCCGCCCTCTCCTCCCTCCACTGTGTCCACAAGTCTGTTCTGTATGTCTGTGTCTCCATCACCACACGTGGCAGAGCCCAGCAGGGGCCTGGGCCAGCCGACCTAACCCTGATGCTACCCTTCCCTCTTCCCCGTCCAGATTAGTCTGCCCCAGGTTAATTACTGTGCTGCACAGGATAGAATGCACAGCCCCTTAAACTGAAGGCATTCTTTTTTTTTTTTCTCTCAGCTTCCCAAATCTGTCTCACTGTGGGTGAATGAACTCAACTTGCCTGGACTTGCAGGTGGAGACAGGCTGATCATTTCAAGATAGCCTGTGATCTCCACTGGCTGAGCTGTTGTTTACTTCCACACCTTTGGGGCAGAGTATGAGTGTGTCTGTGTCTGTACTTTCCACATCGAATTGTCTGTTCTCTGATCTTTCATGTATAAATAGTATTCAATTTTCTATTCTCTCCTTTCGTCTCAGTCGTGAGATCAAGGCATGGATTGAGGTCTGTTTATTGGGATCCTGATATCTTTTCCTGTCCTAAGCCTGAGGGCTCCCCAATGCCCTGCTCAGAGACTCTGGGAACATTTCAGGGGCTGCCCTTGCGATGGGACGTGATTTGAACATTCAGTCTATCCAGCTGTAAGGGGAGAGGCTCTGGGCCCCTCCTCCCTAGTCCTCAGCACCACCCTCTTCAGTTGCTTTCCCAGGATCCGCACACGTGGTCAGAGCGCTGGGAGCTCTCCTTTCTTGTCCCATAATGTTGTCACTCCCGACCTACCTGTGTGACTGTCCATCCAGATCTGCCTCCCTGCCCCTCGCTCCCGCCTGCCCCTGCCCCAGTGGGTTCATGAAGTCAGAGACAACGTCTCTTTTGTTCTCTGCTGTGTCCCTAGCACCTTGCACAGTACTGGGGCTCAGTGCACTTCTGAAAATAAATGAGAGAATGATAGAAATTCCCCAACCCCAAGACTGCCTCCCAGTCCTGGGACAGCTCATCAGCCTCCCCTCTCCAAGGCCCAGTTCACAGGACTGCAGACAGTCCTGGGAGCCTGTTACTTACTTATTGGATCCTGGGGGATTAGCAACACTGAGATCAAGCAGAGCCTGCAGAGTGTCCAAGGAGGGACACGCAGCCTTGTGACATGGCCCAGAGCCAGTATAATCTGCAGTTTACAGATGGCCATCTTGGGGAGGAATCACCTGCTCAGAATCTCACAGTTAAAACAATAATCAACAATATCTTGCCTTTTTTTTTTTTTTGGAGGGGGAGGAAGGAGGATGGGCTTAGTCAACAATTTGAAAAAGAAATGAATGTGAAATGAACGTTAAACCCTGTTTGCGTTGCTTTGATTCCTTTTGTGACCTTTCTTGGTGTCATCAGAATATTTTCTGTATTTTGTGGTTTGCCTCTACGTTCTGCTCTGTTATTTTTGTGTTCAGCGTTGCTGCCCGTGCACATTGCCCTGTGTTGGCAGTTTGTGTACTTTTTCATCTCTTTTTTCTTTTCTGAAACATGATCCTTTAATTTTTGGATATCTTTATAAACAGCAGACATAGCGCTGCTTTGTTATTTTTCGTAGGTGGGTAGTGTCCACTGATGAATGAGAAGTGTTCAAGTAGTTCAACTAGCCCATTGTTAGTGAACATATAAGTTTTGTTCTTTAAAAAAAAATTCTTATATAACATGGCAATGAACACCCTCAAATAAAATTTGTTTTCATGTTGCAGTTTATCTTCAAAATACTTGGATATTTTTCAATTCATAATATTGATTGCTGACAAGGAAATGCTGGATTAAAGACCAGGAACACTTAAATCCTCTAACATCACTTCCACGGTGTTTGGCCCATTTACACACTCTCCAGTAATCCATTTATTTTTAAAGGTGACCAGCTATTACCTGTGTTGATGTACTATGGTTTTTTCACCGTTTTCCCTATTATCAAGCCTTTGAGTTATTTGCTATAACTTAGATGGTCTTTTGTTCTTTCCTTTTTTTTTTAACTTTATTTATTTTTGTGCTAAGTCATTGGTGCTGCATGGGCTTTCTCTAGTTGTGATGAGCAGGGCCACCCTCTAGCTGCGGTGCATGGGCTTGTCACTGCAGTGGCATGGAGCACAGGCTCTAGGCGTGCAGACTTCAGTAGGTGGGGTGCACGGGCTAAGCTGCCCCGTGGCATGTGGGCTCACACCGGACCAGGCATCAGACTGGTGCACCCTGCTCTGGCAGGTGGATTCTTAACCACTGGACCACCAGCAAAGTCCTAAGCTGTCATTTAAAACCTTAGTTATAAGGTTACCTTACTCTTTCAGATTGCCTAATATTTGAGTTTTGAACTCTCGAGAACTTCAGTTACGTAGAAACAGGTATGTATGCATATGTGCTCAGTCGTGTCCGGCTCTTTGCAACCCCATGGACTGTGGGCTCCTCTGAACATAGGATTACCCAGGCAAGAATACTGGAGTGGGTTGCCATTTCCTTTACACGGGGTCTTTCCAACCCAGGGATCAAACCCAAGTCTCCTGCATCTCCTGCATTGGCAGGCAGATTCTTTACCACTGAGTCACCTGGGAAGCCCCAGAAATAGGCAATATTTCATCACAATTGTTTTCCATACTATGCAGACAAGAAAACCAAGGCACACAGGTTGGGTGTTTTGCTCAGAAGTACTACTGATGGCAGAGTTTGGCTGAGGACCAGCCCCCATCCCATCTCCTGCCTCCCCCTGCAGAGTGCTTCTCCCCATGCCAGGTTCTGGAGAAGGTACAGACGCAGCCCTTTAGTGGAAGTATGCAAGCTGTGGATAACTTCATTTAGACCTCGTAGTTCCATCCCGTTAGCTGCCACAGCCCTTGGTATAGGGATGATGTTGCTGACTGGCCCTGGCAGGGCTGGGAACCAGGGTGGCAATCCCACAGCTGATGGAGGAAGCTCCATCCAGCCATGTCCTCCTCCAGTTCCTCTGGATTCTCCAGGACTCTGTGGAGGGAGGCCTGCTGGCTAGAGTCCGGGCGGTCTGTGGTGGGGAACTGGCTGAACCGCCTCCTTTGCCAGGGGTGTGGATTGGGCTCCTTGGCTCAGTAGCACCGTCTCTAGCCACTGGAATTTATCAGCCACAAGTTTCTAGGAAATGCAAATTAAGAACTGCAAAGAAATGCAGGAGGATTGCTAAGAGAAGAAAGGGTCCTTGGGGCATTGGGAACTGTATTAGAAGACGAGCTTTTCTCTGCCCAGATTTGCAGGGGGAAGGTGACAACTTGTACAGAAGTGTTTTTAAAGAAAGGGAGGGGCTGTGCTGCTGAAGGGAGAGCAGGCAGCTGCTGGTGCTGAAGGCCTGCATCCCAGCACACTCACCCCTCCAGAAACAGAGCTCAGGGCCCGCGCACCAGCACTCCAGCCAGAGGCCTGGAAGCTAATCTTCCAGATCCTCAATGTGACCTATCTTATATAGACATTGCTCTGATCAGCCCATGCATGCAATTCAGACTAGGTTGAGAATGACTGATAGGAAATGTTTCACAATTTAAATGAAAGGCTAGGAAAAACCAGAGAAATCTCTGCTTGGTGGAATCTGAGGCAGATCCTTAAGCTATGGGTGCTTTTCCATGTAAGACTTCTATTCCCAAAGCTACCCTTCTGCACCCTCGCTTTCTGTCCTCTCCCCTCTTTCCAGGAGAGAAAACTTGAATCAGCAATCTAGTCATTTCTTTTCTGGAAATCCGTCAACTCTTTCTATAATGGACTCTTCCAATCAACTGAAAATGTTGTATGCTTTTACTGGAATCCAGGCTGATGACGGGTGTCTCAAGGGTGGCGGGGGTGGGGGTGTTTCTCTCTAGAAGCCCTTTCCCTTCATGAAATCACCTGGAGCCTGTGTCTTCCACCCCCCTCCTGCAGGTTCTGATGAGGAATACATTTATATGAACAAAGTGACAGTCCACAAGCAACAGAATGCCGAGTCCCAAGACAAAGGTATGGGCTTACTGCTGACGGACTGGCCGGCTCCTGGGAGCGGGGCAGGTTTAAGCCTTGTTCCCACACCACCCCTCCTTCCTTCCAGCCAGCACCACAGACAGGCCTGGGGGGTTATTTTGGGAAGTCCTATTTTAGTTGATGGTATTCTGGGTTGATGTATTTTGGGGAAGTTTCACCAACCAGGCCACCTCCTTGCCTCTTAAAGGTCTCACGTCCCCTTCTTGGATAAGGCATCTGTCCCTAAAATCTCTCAGCGTTTCCCAGCATCACCCCAGAAATAGGAAGTTATAATTCAGATGTTCTAAGAAAGCAGCTGTGTATGGTGCTGATCCCATGGCCCCGACTTTATGACTTTTGATAAGTCTGAATGTTATGAGTGTGTGTGGGGAGGGCAGATAGGAGTGATGGAGAGGAAATGGTGCTGTCAGCAGTTGCCTTAATATTTGAAGATTTTGTTCAAAGGTGATCTCTTGGCAGAACATTTTATCTTCCATTGAAAGGACATATCGTCTTCTGTGGTGTCTTACTCTCCTGCTCTGTTCTGCTCTCTGCTTTTCTAAGAAAACCCCCAGGACTGGGTCCAGCAGGATCCCAGGGAGGTCCAAGGTTTGCACAGCTGCCTAGTTGCAGAGCTCAGGGGATCAGAGGCCCCATCTCCCAATTCTCAAGCCCGTAACTCAAATGCAGAGGCTTAGCAAGAGGTAGGAACACAGCACCCCAAAGTATTCAGTCTGTTAAAGCCTTGGCTTCAAGACATCAGCCTGAAAAGCCCCAGGGTCAGATCTGCCTGCGCCTGTCCGGCCGGCTGAAATGAGCTCAGAAGAGCCTTTGGCACTTTTTTTCCCTAAAATGCACAGACGGTTGGTGGTCCAGTTACCCAGTGTGGCTTTCACCTACTGCCCCACCGCCAAGCATGGACTCAGCAGAGGTCCCCTGCATGAAAGCATCCCATGTGCCTAAGGTTGTAAGCCTGCCTGCTGGGGAAACTGAGGAGGTGGACAAACGTAATCATAGGCTTGGTGCTGAGAGCCGCTCAATATAGTGCCCACAGGCAGCTCCTCCACTGCCCAGAGCTCTGTGGCCAGATCGTTTTGGACATGGGGCAGGTGGAGGAGAGGGTGCGGAACCTGCCAGAAACCTCAAACTGGTTCCTTCTGAGGAATCTGCCTGGAGACAATCTACCCTATTCTTGGAGGAAAAACAGCTCTGGCTCCAGGGACTGCCTGCCTGGGTAATTAACACCTGCTCAAATAGAACTCAGGGCTCATGTGACCAGACATTCCTGGATAATGAGACTCTGCTGGGAGGCTGGATGCCCCTCATGGAAACCCTCTCTTGCTTGCTGCCCACAGTGCCCGAGGAGCAGAACCCGCTGACCAACGGTGAGTCCCCCCAGCCCTCCTCGGCCCCTCAGAAGAGTCTCCCAGACCTCCCGCCCCCAAGATGGTAAGTATGGGTCTGGGACCCCTGATTTCCTAATGTGACCCTGTGAATGTCCAGTAGGTCCTCCAGGTAGCAGTCCACCAAGCTTCTGGCATTTTTGGAGCATCCGCTATATGGGGGACAGGAGGAGAAGGGGATGACAGAGGATAAGATAGTTGGATGGCATCACCGACTCAATGGACATGAGTCTGAGCAAGCTCCGGGAGATGGTGAAGAACAGGAAGCCTAGCATGCTGCAGTCGATGGGTTCGCAAAGAGTCAGACATGACTTAGCGACTGAAAAGTGACTGTGTATGGGGCCTGGAGTAAAACACCAGGAGAGATGGATCAAGCCAGCCTGCCCTACAGGTGATCTCGTTTGCTCAGTACAGAGAGGGATGGCAGTGGGAGATGAGGGTCACTGTGTGTCCGAGGTGACCTGCCAGATTCTTTTCCAGCACCCCTGAGTGGGGCTGTGCACAGCTGTGGTCACCAGCTCCAGCCACAGTGATCTTTCGGAAACATAAATCACATCACACCACTTCCTGCTTGAAACCCACCAAGAGCTCCTACTGAACTTAGGACAGAATGTCCACACTCCTTCACTTGGCCCCAGGGCTCACCCTGTCTGGCCCAGCTGCGTCTCCAGCCTCACTCCATCTGCTCATCACCGGCCTCCCCTCTCTCCCTGGGTTGTGCCCTGTGGTCAGTCCTGCCACAGAGACATTGCATTTCTTGGGCCCTGACTCTTCAAAGTTGCCCCTCCTTAGTCTCAGAGAGACTCTCCCTGGCCTGCCCACAGGTGAGACATCCCGCCTCGGTGCCTGCCCCCAGCACTGCCTGCCTTACCACCGAGCTACCCCTCCGTGTTTAATATTTGCCTCCCAGAGCAGATGTAAGCTCCCTGAGGCAGGGGCCATGTCTCATCTACTGCTTCATGCCCTGTGTCTGCACACAGTAGGCCATACATGTGTTTGTTCACGGATGGATGGATGGATGGATGAATGGAATTTCGGACTCCTCCAGACCTGGGTTCAGATCCCAGCTCTAGTTCTGCCAGTACTAGGCTCCTTGACCTTAAGCAAGTTATTTAAGTTGTTTAAATGAGAGGCATGTGAACATCTCTCAACTAAGATCTCTATTCTTTGGCCTGGCAGACCACGTTGGTATTCAGCGAGGTGAGCAGCAGTATTTACACTTTACAGGAGAGGAACTAGGAGTCAGGAGGTTTATAATGTCCCAGTGTTGCACAACCTCAAAGTGGCAGGACATGAACCTGAGTTCTCTCTGCTCCAGGATCTGGTTGGGACAGCTTCCCAGGAAAGGTGTGAGCTGGGAAGGATTTCTTAGAACATGGGACTCTACAGTGACTGAGCTCACACCGAGCCATCCATCCCCGGGTCTGTGGGCTCAGGTCACCACTGAGGGGGTCCTGACGCCAGACTGGCCCCCTTCATTCACGCCTTCCTGGAGGTAGCGTGGTTCTCCCTGCCGCCCTCCCAGCTGGCGGGGCAGGTCAGGAGTGCCTGGGCAGCATCCCACATCTGGGTGACAGCTGCTGGGGGCCCTGCATCCCAGGCCGAGGGAAACCTGATGGCTGGGCCTTGGTCCTGGGCATATGCTGATGATGCGAGGGACTGCTGTGCTGTGAGCTGCTGTGAGCCGCTGCCCGCCTGGCCCTGTTCTCCACTCAGCTTGTCTTCTCAGTCAAGTAGAGGTACGAGCTGTGTCTCTTCCAGCTGTGGTCCCCCTCGTTTTGACCCTGGGACTTGGGAAGGGGGGCACAGCCCCTCAGCTTCCATCCAGTTGCTGCTGGTTTTAAGCAGGTGGGAGGTGCCGTGGATTTTGGGTGCACCATAAGCTTTGCAGGCTTTCCTGATAGCTTAGTTGGTAAAGGATCTGCCTGCAATGCAGGAGACCCTGGTTCAATTCCTGGTTTGAGAAGCTCTGCTGGAGAAGGGATAGGCTACCCACTCCAGTATTCTTGGGCTTCCCTTGTGGCTCAGCTGGTAAAGAATCCATTTGCAATGCGGGAAACTTGAGTTCTATCCCTGGGTTGGGAAGATCCTCTGGAGAAGGGAAAGGCTACCCACTCCAGTATTCTGGCCTGGAGAATTCCACAGATTGTATAGTTCATGGGGTCGCAAAGAATCGGACACGACTGAGCAGCTTTCACTTTCACTCACTCAATAAGCTCTGCTCGCCGGATGTGGGGAGGAGAGATGGTTGCTCTGAGCCAGGGCTGGAATTTTCGTAGCCTGCGTTTGTGTATGATTCTGACCAGGGTGCCTTTGGACTCTGTACAATAGAGGTGCCGCTGCCGGCCCCACATGGGGCAGCTGCCTATGGACCCACACCGGGCGGAAGGGGTGTGCATGGGGCGGAGCCTCCCAGACACAGATTCTTTCTGGAAGCTTGTGTTTGAGGTACTGAACCAGGTGCCCAGGGTCTGGGGCTGGGTTGTGGCCATACACTGATCAGGTCACAGAGTCCCATGGCCTGGGACTCCAGCTGGCTTTTCCTACTCTCTTGCCAGTCTCCTGTGACCTGGGCACAGAGGCCCTAAAGGCTCGGGGGTATGAGATGCAGGACCATCAAGCAAGGTCAGGGCAGAGGCCAGCCCCTGGAGAGTGGTCTGCTGGCGTCAGCTGTGTCTGCAGGCCGTCGGGGCCAGGAGAAGCTAGAGAGGAACCTGGTGCTGGAGTGGGGAAGATCCCACCATCTGAGAGTCCCACAGTCCTGGAGTGGCCTTTCAGATGCGCAGTGACAGTTCCTGTGGACACAGTCCAGGCCCTGGGGTGACTTCCAGCAGAGCCAATAATCTTGACAGTCTCCCTACCTTGTGGAATTTCTCTGCCAAGGACCTTTCCTGGGTCCCTCCTAGTCCTGTCTCCATCACCCATCTCTACCCCAGGAGCCTTCCAGGTGTGGAGTGAGGGAGGAGGGGGCGGAACCTGGGGTCCTCCCCACCCCGCTCGCATGCACCTGCCTGCTCCCGTCCGGCCTCTGCTCTGGTCCAGTCCAGCTGAAGACTTCATCTAAGGCCCCCAGAGGAGTGCCGTCAGGGCGGAGCAGGGAACAGCTGTGTCTTCTGGCTCTCACGAGGAGGAGGAGAAACAGAGCAGCAAGTAGTCTAGGAGGAAGGAGAGAGTATGGCCACCGGAGCCTGAGCGACCCTGGAATCACTCTTCCTCAGCCAGAAAAAGCTGTGTCTCTTCCGGCCCCAACCCTGGAACTTCAGGGCACTGCCCTGGTTTGTCTGCCTGGATGCCCAGTCCTGGGGCTCATCAGTGGCTGCGGCAGAAGCTGGGTGTCTGCCTGGGGTCCTCAGTGCCCAGGGCTGGCCAGGAGCATGGCCTCCATCCCAGGCTCAGCCCGTCCAGTACCGGGAGGGGGCAGCCAGGGGTCTGGGTGTGGCCAGTGACTCAGGCGGCCTTGGCACGTTCAGGCGCAGTTGGCCCAGCCAGGTGCTGTGGTTGCTGTAGGAGAAACAGATGTTTGCTGGCGCCGTTCCGCTCCTGGCCAGCGCAGCCGTCTCCACCCTGCCCCGCTGAGGCCTGCACACGCGTCGGTGCTGGGCTCCTGTGAGGGGAGCAGCTGACGCCACCGGCGGCATCACCGTGGTTGGTCTGGGGAGCCAGGACTGCGTCTGTTCACCCCCACCCTGAACCTGCCACAGTGCACCCTGGGGCTGGTTGTTCAGAATTGCAAGAACGGCTCAGGTTACCTGAGGCCACCTCTCACCTCCAGCTCTGTGTCTCATCCAAATCAGAATTGGTGAACTACGTGTGTGCTTATTCATTTGGTCATGTCTGACTCTTTGCGACCCCATGGATGGTAGCCCGCCAGGTTCCTCTGTCCATGGGATTCTCCAGGCAAGAATACTGGAGTAGGTTGCCTTTCCTCTCTCCAGGAATCCTCCTGACCCAGGGATCAAACCCAGGTCTTCTGCGTTGCAGGCAGATTCTTTACCCACTGAGCCATGTGGGAAGCCAAGCCCGTGACCAAATCCTGCACCACCTGCTTTGGTAAATAACATTTTGTTGGAATTCAGCCAAGCTTATTCATCTGTGTATTATTTATGGGTTCCTCTGTGCTACAGTGGAGAAGGAAATGGCAGCCCACTCCAGTATCCTTGCCTGGGAAATCCCATGTTCGATCCTTGGGTTGGGAAGATCCCCTGGAGAAGGAAGTGGCAACCCACTCCAGTATTCTTGCCTGGAGAATTCCATGGACAGAGGAGCCCGGCAGGCTACAGTCCACGGGGCCACAAAGAGTCGGACACAACTGAGCAACTTTCATTTCACTTCACTGCAGGGTTACATAGCCCCAGTGGCCTGTGAATCCCTTTTTGCTCTTTATAGGAAAAGTTTGCCAACCTCTGGCACGTCACGCTGAGCGGGGTGGCTTTCTTCCCGGCTCTTCCTGTGAACCGTGAGAACATTATTTCATGTTCCCAAGTCACATCTCCTCAGCATCCTCATTGAATAGCACCATCTACGTCATCATGATGATGATTAAAATAATTTTCCTTTATTCTTAATTCCTGGCATTTAGGATCTCTTTCTCCTTTGACCTCTGATAATAGATCGTTGGGTCTGTGTAATTATCTGACGCTCTTCTGAATTATTGGAATCATTTTATCCTTTAACTTGACCTTGGCCCTGGCAACCCTGGGGACAGAGGCTGTCCTGTTCTTTAAGGAGGGAGAGTGTAGTATAAGCCAGGTCATCCTCAAACACCTCCTCAGTATCCTCCCAGACAGCCCGTGGTCTTCCTCCACCAAACCTACACACGTGCAGCTTTTCTCCCTTTGACATTGTTATATTTTATTCTGAAGCTTAGTGAAAACTAGTATCTGTTACTTAATAATGCTGAGTGCAGTTTAATCCTACAATGACACCATGTGCTGGTCACTTCTACCCTTCCCATTTTGCAGTAGAGGATCTGAGGCCCAGAGAGGTCAAGTCAGTTGCCCAAAGTCACACACCTTAGATGTGCCAGTGTCAGGATTCGAACCCAGCCCTGGAGGTCAGACTCCTGCCTCCGCCCTATATGCCTCTCTGTATTGATCCATCTACAGATGATTTTGTACAGTGAAAGGTTTGGGAGACCTTCAAGAAACACCCCCCAGGTGCTCCACTCCTGGACAAGAGGCAGATGCCCTGTGGGGATAATGACCATCAGGAGCTCCTACCAGAGGGCTTGCCCTCCTTTCCTGTTCTAATCATGGGAATCCAGACCAGAGCTGGATCTTGGGTGCTCAGAACTTCTCTCCAGATGGGACCTACCTTCTCATCATGAGAAGAGTCCCCACACCCCCTCAAGGGGAGAAGGGCTTCTTAAAGGATGGAGTTGGAGGCTGGGCCTCCTCAGAAAGCCTGAGCCCCAGCACCCATCTGCAGAGACCTTGCCGGGGCCCAGAGGAGGGGAAACGCTTTCCCTCCTGACCCCAGGAAGTCGGCTCTCAGAGAACCACAGCTGGCTTTCACAGTCAGCCCTTCCTCTGGCTGAGCAAGGGGCCGGGAATGCCCGGAGCAGCAAAGGTGAAGGGTCAGCCACGAGCAGCTCCTGCCTGTGTCCGCTGTGTGCACGACCCCGCCCCAGGGAGGAGCCCACCCGCCTTGCCCTATAGCCGCACCTGCCAGCCCAGAACGCAACTGGGCTGCCAAATGAGCAGTCTTCCATTCCTTCCTGCGTGCGGAGGGGTGCACTGCTGGGGCTGAAAGCTGTTCAGAGCCTGCCTCTGGGACTTCTGTCCACTCTCTTGGTGTCGGGCCAGATGGCGTTTAAAAATGTGTGGGAGCCAGGTGGTGACCTGGCCTCTGGGGCCCTCTTCATGCGGACGTGTCTCAGCTTGTCGGACAGCACTCCTGTGACCTGGCCGATGCGGGCGCCAGGGCTGGGGGGCCCCAGACGATGGTGGCAAGAGCCTCCTCGTATTTGATGTGGCTTCCTTGGTGGCTCAGATAGTAAAGAATCTGCCTGCAACGAGGAGACCCAGGTTCGATCCCTGGGTCGGGAAGATCCCCTGGAGCAGAATATGGCAACCCACTCCAATATTCTTGCCTGGAGAATCCCATGGACAGAGGAGCCTGGCAGGCTACAGTCCATGGGTTCACAAAGAGTCAGCAAGGACTGAAGTGACCTTAGCACACCAGCCCTATGGATACTCAGTCATACTTGGCTCCTTGAATCCTCAAGACAGGCTCTTGTTTTATGGAGAGGATAAGTGAGGCACAGAGAAGCTGTCACGTATCCATGGCTAAGGCTATGGACTCCTAAAGCCTGGACTCAAACCCAGTTAGTTTCACTCTAGAAGCCATATAGGTAGATCTACTAGCCAAACCACAGGAGACTGGGCTCTGGGAGCCTGGTTTGGGGGCAGCACCTGCAGGAGCATCGTTCTACCTCAGGGGAAGATGGGATCAGATGCTCTTGCAGCCTTTGCTGAGTACTGTCCCACTGGGACTCAAGGCCAGGCTGACTATTCTCCCACTATTGCTGGGGCTGGGGCTGGAGAAGTTCTGTGCCATAGGTCCCCCAAAGAAGCTCATTTTCCAAGGCAAAGATTTCTAGATTCCCTGTACCCTGCCTGCCTAGCCCTCTTCTGAGTAGGACAGCAAATCCCCAGCAGCCCATGGGTTCCCATGTGGAATGCCCAGCGCAAGGACCTCTGGAAACCAGGAGTGGGAATGCACACCAGCTTTTTCCACATCTGTTCTCAACTCATGAAGGTTCCCTCAGCCCTCTGGAGGGACTTTGTGATTCAGATAGACATGGGAGACCCATGTGGATGGATGCTTACACATTGATGAACTGTATGTACGAATATTCACACCACAATCTACTTTTTTTAAATTAATTTTTTGTTGTTTTTGGCTGTGCTGGGCCTTCGTTGCTGCTGGCAGGCTTTCTCTAGCTGTGGCGAGTGGGGACTACTTTCTAGCTGCGGAGCAGAAACTTCTCGTTGCAGTGGCTTCTCATTGCGGAACACGGACTCCACAATGCAGGCTCGGTCGTTGTGGCGCATAGGCTTAGTTGCTCTGTGGCACGTGGAATCTTTCTGGCCCAGGGCTCGAACCTATGTTCCCTGCATTGGCAGGCAGATTCTTAACCACTGGACCACCAGAGAAGTCTTGCCTGTCTTCCTCCCCTGCTATTGCTTATATTACGTTCATAGTCTGGTGCCCATCTTACAGATGGAATAATGGAAGGATAGAGAACAATTTTAGCCTCTGTGCTTCTCCACAGTTGCATATGTTTTTGTTTTTATCCGACTCAAATTATGCTCATTCACCCTCATGTCATGTAAGAAGTTCAAGGTTGTCTTGGCCTCTGAGCATCCTTCCTTGGTCCTAAGTGTTCCTCATACCCTCCAGGCTCCCATGGAGATTTGACCTTGTCTATCAGGAGCCGTGGGCTTCCCTGATAGCTCAGTTGGTAAAGAATCCACCTGCATTGCAGGAGACCCCGGGTGGATTCCTGGGTCAGGAAGATCCCCTAGAGAAGGGAAAGGCTACCCACTCCAGTATTCTTAGGCTTCCCCTGTGGCTCAGCTGGTAAAGAATCTACCTGCAATGCAGGAGACCTGGGTTCAATCCCTGAGTTGGGATAATCCTCTGGAGAAGGGAAAGACTACCCATTCCAGTATTCTGGCCTGGAGAGTCTGTGGATGATATAAACCATGGGTCCCAAAGAGTCAGACGTGACTGAGCGACTTTCAGTCATTATCAGGAGCTGTGAACATTCATTGCCTAGCTAAGTGTTCCTCGGGACTGACTCCCAACCATCTGCTTGCATCTCTCAGCTAGTCTGTGGGAGCCACCCAATATCTGCTGAGCCAATGATTGGACTGATTATGGGAGACGTTTGGGGGTTAGAAGCCTGGTGCTCTTCCCCCTGCGTGCCCCTGATGAGCTCTGGTCTTTGTAGAAAGTATATTCTATGTAGAAGCCATCATAGCTATCATGACAGCTTGATGCCATCTGGACCTGCAAGTGTATTACACCGTGTGTACAACTACACTGTGTGTGTGCTGGGCGTCAGAGCCTCATTTTGCAGGGAAGGACTCTGAGGTTTGGTGAGGTTACATGATGCACCCACAGCCCTTCAGCTGATGCAAACCAAACACTGAGAACAGGGTGGCTGACAGGGGTCGCTGTAATCTGTTTTCCCTCCCGACTTGCTTGACATCCAAGCTGGGCATTTTTTCTCCTGGTTCCCTCTCCTTTCCACCCAAAGGGTTAATTCTGAGCTGGTTCCAGTGTATCGTATGTATCTGAAAATGTTTGTTTTATTTATTCATACCACAGATTCCAGAACGTAAACAGCTCTCTGTCCCGAAGATCGAGTCTCCAGAGGGTTACTATGAAGAGGCAGAGCCGTATGACACATCCCTCAATGGTACATCCTGGGGACAGGGCTGGGAGGGGGCTGACCACTTCCCTGCACAGACGCCGGCGCCAACCCCCCTCATGGTGACCGGCACACTCACCCTGGCTGGAAACACAGTGGGGTCTGGGATGCCCCTACCAGAGAGCATGGCCCAAGTCAAGAGAGCATTTGGCCAGTGGTCTGATGGCGAGCTAAGACCTACAGCAGACCAGCCCGCCTGCAGGGCAGGGCTTAGGATGGTCCCCAGTGAGCTGGGTTTACTGTGTCTGATGCTTTCTGTGGTCCTGCCTGGATGTTGCGGATTCAGCACAGAAATGTGACAGAGGAGAGGTGTGCTGGCTGGAGAGGCACAAGGCCCCGGAAGCCATGGAAATGTGGTCAGGCTGAGGCAGAGCCCACTTTCAAGGTTCTTTCACTGGACTGATAGTCCCTGGGCTCCCACTGTGAACCCAGCATGCTTCTAGGAGTGGGAACTCCACTTAGATTCTGGGAGAGAAGACAGGCAACATAGAGACGTAGGATGTGTCAGGACTGAAAGTGGCGAGGGCTGAGTTGGGGCAGGAGAGGGATGTTATTCTAACTTAGGGAGGGCCTTTCTGAGCAGATTTCTTAAAGAAGTGGCAAGTGGGTGGGGCAGGTACCTGCAGGAAGAACAGAGTGCCCAGCACGTGCAAAGGCCCTGAGGCGGGCGGGCCCTTAGCATGTTGGAGGCCAGCGTGGCAGGAGCAGGTAGGGCTGGATGAGATGGATAGGAGATGTGGACACAGAAGGCAGCTGTAGACCCTGGTAAAGACCTTAGCTTTTCTCTGAATAGACTTTTCTCTAGCCTTCAGAGGGTTACTTCGTGGCAGACCTAATATAGGTATTAAAAAGACGGTCTCTGCTCTGGGGGCCAGACTCACGCTGGTGTGCTCTTGTCCTCAGCCAGGGGTTCTCAGCCTGATGAGGCTGGATCAGAAATGCTCTTGTGGTGGTGGTTCTATAACACAAACACCTGAAGGTCCTGGGAGAGATGGTTGTGACCCTCCTCTCTGGGGTAGCTCGATTCTGGTCCCCTTGCTCTCTCCCTTTCTTACCTCCTCCTCTTTCCTTTTGTGTAAGTGAAAGGTCTTTGAAAGCATAAGGCAATTCGCAGATATGGGAACTCAACGTCCCTGGTAGGGGGAATGAACTTGGCCTAAAGGGGCCTTGTTGGTGTCGGGGATGAGAATGGGACAAGTTCCCCTAGAGCACATGGGATCCTTATCCTCTTTTTTTCATGCCTCACCTACTGTCTGCAATCCCAGGAACTGTGTGGGAGGCGAGGGCCTCTCTGGACTCGCAGAATTTTATTCTAAGAGGCTGGCTTTGTGGGCAGACGTCACTTAGCGTGTGAGGTGCTGCCAAGTCACCGCTGGACTGTGATTTCCAGACCGGAGCTGTGGGCGCAGCAGGGCTGTCTGGGTGCGTCTGGAAGGTGGGAGCCCTGACTCACCCTGGTGAGCACCTCCGTGCCTCTGAAGCCCGTCTCTCTGGGGGTGTGGCCCTTGCCAGCCAGGGCCTGCCTCCCAGACGCTCCCGGGGGCCTGTCTGTGGGGCAGACACTTCATCTCGACACAAACAAGTGGTCAGAAGCATCTTGTTGTGTGTCTCTCAACTGGAAATTCGTATTGGTTTTATCCGGGACTAGGAGGAGAAGGGGGGGGTCATCCCAAGGTCAGCAAGTAGGGGCAGTGGGAAGATGCCCGATTGCCTTTTCTCTCCTGCCAGCGCGACGCCTGAGGATGAACTGGGGGAGCTTCCCCTGCATTAAAAGCTGGGCTGTCCTTGTTTCCAGCCTGTCGTCCGCCACACACCTGGTTGACCCCTGGTCACAAGAAGAGGAGCAAACTGCTGGACTCCAGCCCCTTGCTCTAGTTCTCTGGCATCAGCAGTTTTGCTGGCTTCCTGGGCTGCTTTCTCAGCACGGTCCTCTCGCGGCTCCTGTGGGTCAGATGGCTCTCTCTGAGCCCAAGTGTAGTAACTGCCTTCCTATGAGTATAGCTCCTGCACGGATGATGCCTCCTGCTGGGGTGATGGCAGCTGCTGTGACAAACAGCACCCCCTGGCAGTTTATAGTAGCCCAGTGCAAATCTGATTTTCACTCTTGGAACAGCTCGGGCGTGGGCATTCCTGGTCAGCAGGCTCCTTCCAGCGTCGGCGAGGCCACAGAAGCCTCTGCAGAGGGGGGTGGAGGACCTCTGTGTGCTTCTTAACGGCACCAGCCAGAGGACACCCAGGGCTTCTCTAGGCATTCCGCTGGTGACAGGCAATCACGTCTCTGGATGGGAAGGAGCTGGGAAATGATGTCCTTGGCCAGGCTGGGACCTCGCCCGACAAGCCCACGCTTCTGATGGGAACTCACTTGCTTCTGATGGACAGGCAGCCACGTCACCACATCTCTTTGTGTCTCTGCCTCTGGACCTGCCCCCCTCTTCATCTTCTCTCTCTTCCTCTTGTCTCTTCCTGTGCTTCCGGAAATGCCACAGGCCATCCCGGCAGATGTACCCCCTGTGGAGTCCCCAGATGGGTGCAGGTGCCTGAAGGAGTCATTTACGCCACCATCGCCTTGGGTACTGCTCTTCCCCAGAGCGAGAATGCCAGTGATCTCCGTGCCTGCTGCCTGGCTCGCGGAGGCAGGGTGCATGCCCGAGGGTGGCCGCCGCCCTCTTCCCGTCCTCGTGTGTGGGTCCTGCATGAGGATGCCTGTGTCTCCTGTCTGCAGACCCCTGCCTGTGGCATCTGGAATGATGAGGACGCAGAGCATGGCAGGGCCGTGCTGGCCTCTGTTCCTGAGGACGTGCCACAGGACGCAATGGGTGTGGGGCCCACCAGGGGCAGCCGAAAGGGGGCTGAAATTATCTGAGTGTCCTGCCTTTCCCTCCTGCTTATCCTGCGACCTCTGGCAGCCAAGTGTCTGTTTAACAACATCCTTCATTAATGGTTGTGCCATGATCTGTCTTAGGGATAAATGAAATAGTCAATACATTTGCCCTAAGATTTCCTCTGAGCCATTCCAGGTGTCATCCCATTCCCGCCTGGAGGCCAATGGGCAGACATTAGAATTCTCCATGGAACATGTGGGGCAACCCCAGGAGCACAAGACAGCCGGGGGCGGGGAGGAGGGTGGGTCTGGCCAGATTCTTCACAGCATCTGCTCCGTAGCCTCACCCTCTAACCCACTGGAAAGAGATGCCCCAACGGCTGCATCTTTCTCCTTTCATTTATTGTACAGCTAATGCAGTGCTGACAAGGGGGATTTTTTTGTTTGCTTTTTTTACAGAATCACCCCACCACCAGATCAAATCATTGAATACTCCGTGTGGCCTTTCAGTACTGTTTTCTTTGCATAGATGATTGTGACTGTACTTTCTTACTTGCCATCTTAAGGAGTTTCTCAAGTTGCAGATTAGCTTGCAAGAGCTTTCACTGATTACGGTTGCATGGTACCCTGGATAAAATCATGCTTTCTCCAGCCTCCTTCTGCTGACTGTTCAGAAGTACTTGCATGACTATCTTAATGCATGTAACCTCTCCCTGCCCGCCTTCCTTCCTTTTTAAAAAAGTAGTTTCCTCGGATAAACTCCCAAGACTGGGATTGTTGGGTCAGAGGGGATGGATGTTTTTATGGCTTTCAAAAAAACAGGCTGATGGGTTGTTTCCTGAGAGGCTGGTGTTAATTTATGTTGCCACCAGCCGTACAAGAGGTCAGGGTCCCCTACCAGGCAGCACCTCTATTTTCAGTCTGCTTATTTAATAGGCGTAAAATTGTGAATTCTGTGACTTTTTTATTGTTAGGAAGGGGAATAATATCACACTGCTTTTAAAGAAAACTGATATTAAAGTAGTCAAAGTGTTATTTTTAGAAATATTAAAGCAAAATAAAGCACATTTTTATTGGCATTGTAGCTAGAATAACTGTGGCCGTGGCCTTGTTCCATTTTCCTATATTTCTAGTTCAAAGGTGGTTCTGTTTTTGTTAGTATGCCGGAACCTAGCTATGCAGGGTGTACCAGAAGCTTCTGGAGAAGGGAAGACAGGGGACCCATGGACTGTCTCTTTCCTGATGGGGAATGTGGAGATGAAAGAGAGGTTCCGCTCACTCTGACTTGAGGGGACAGAACATGTCTATGGAAGTCATAGGAAAGTAGACATGGCTTTCTGTCAGAGCTGCTCAGTAAGGAAGCAATTAGTCTAGCAACTGGGGGTAGTGAGTTCCCCGTCCATGGGGGAATTCAAGCAGAGGCTGGAGCAGGGTTATGATAAGCAGGATTCCTGAGCTGAGCCAGGTGTTGCTGGACCTGAATCCTGAGGTTCTGTTTTCTCCATGTCTTGCATTTGGGGGTTTGATTGATATTTTTTTCTGTACCTAGTTTCTGTTGGCCTTGAAGAGGGCAGTGAGGCCCAGAAGACAGAGCAGTCTGGCAGGGTGGTGGGAGCAGAAACTGAGGCACGTGGAGTGGGTACAGGATTGGGTGAGATGTGGTAAACTGGGGGACTCTTTTAAAGAGAATAAAACTGTAAGCGTGGCTCATTGCCAGGAACGAAGAGTATCAGGTGGAGATGAGCAGGAGGAGCTGGGTTCATGCTGGGAGGTCTTCTGTGGGGAGAGAGAACAGTCGTGGAGGGTAAGAGTGATTCTCCAGGAGGACTGTGACTGTGACCTTAGGAGGGAGAGGGTGATCGGAGGGCCTGCTCCTGCTGTGGGTGACTGCACTTTTGCTTCTAAGAGTCATAGCTTCTCGCTGCCCCCAGGACAGGACAGGGACAGAACAGGCCTGGTGGGCGAGTTGGAGGGGCGACCGCTGGAGGCTTGCCCACCTCTGGGCTCAGAGGGCAACCCCCTCTTCCTGGGGCCTTAGAATGATAGAGCATTCCCCGCGCATACACACCAGAAGAACCAAGAAAGAGGTCACCCACCTCTTCATCCTTCAGTTGAAGAAGCGGAGGCCCCGAGGCCAGCACTGGTTTTCTCAAGAGCCCACGTCTGAGGACAGTGTCTGGTCAGAGGTTTCCGTGGGGTCTGAGATGACAGGATTTGAGGAGGAAAGGGGAGACACCCGGTTTCACGTTATCTGTGTCTGTGACCAGAGGCAGCATCCAAGATGCTCTGCTTGGTGGTTTGGGGGCCGGAAAGTCTGCCTGGGCCTGCGGCTGGTGGTGATGGGCTGGTTCCAGGGCACAGGGCAGGGTGGGGGAGGGTGGCCTGAGGACCACAGGCTGCTCCTGCCTGCTGCCCACCTTCCCAGAGGAGAAGACCTGTTTAGGAGCATCCCTTGCCCAGCAGGGCTGTGACAGCGAGGTCTTCCCTTGCAGAGGACGGAGAGGCCGTGAGCAGCTCCTACGAGTCCTACGACGAGGAGGAGAGCAACAAAGGCAGGGCAGCCCCCTACCAGTGGCCCTCGCCCGAGGCCAGCATTGAGCTGATGCGTGACGCCCGCATCTGCGCCTTCCTCTGGCGCAAGAAGTGGCTGGGCCAGTGGGCCAAGCAGCTGTGCGTCATCAAGGACACCAGGCTCCTGGTGAGTGCCCTCTCCTCTCCTGCCCTCTCCTCTCCTCCCTCTCCTCTCCTGGGAGCAGGATGGGGGTGGTCCCGGATGCCAGGCACTCAGAGCCTATTACATCAGGAAGTTTCTACTTCTCCCCAACCTGAAACTGCACGCAGAACCTCATGAGCATGGGGGAACATGCTTTTTCTTAACTAGAAAGGTCTACTAATTGTCAGCAGACTTTCAAAGGGGTCTGTGATGACCAACCCACTCCTCCCCCAATGCCATCCCCTGGATATTTTTCCAAGGATCTTTTGGTCCTCTGGTCTGTGGGCTCCTCCTTCTTCACGTCTCAGCCTCTGGAGGTTTGGGGCGGAGCCTGCTGCCCAGTTAGGGCTCCCCTTCCCAGCATCTAACCCCACAGCGTGCAGTGTGAGAACCATCGGCATCTGTTCAGAAGCTGGAATATTCTGAATGATCGATCGTAAGACCCCCTAAAGCATCAGAAGATGGTATTCTGACCACAGCCCTGTTTCTTGTTATTTTAAATGAAAACTTGGTTTTATGCCCCAATTTGAGGTTCCACGGAGTCATTACAAACACCCCTTTTTCACTAGTTAAAACGTGTCCTGCTGTGTGCAGATGTTTTCAGGTAGTCCTGTTAAGCAGCCTCATAAGAACCCCCATTTTGCAAGTGAGAAACGGAGGGTAGTACGTTTTCCCTGATAGGGAAGACAGTCGCTTCCTTTCTTTGCTAACACATCATTTCTAAGAGGATGATAAACTTGGCCTTCATCCCCTTTTGGACCCCTTACTGGGAAAGCTGAGCCAGAAAGAGAAGCAGAGAGGCAGAAAGCTGGGGAAAGTGCCTTCCACCCTGGGGAGGTGGAGATTGCCCACAGAGGACTCCTAATATAGGAGCCAGCCCAGAGCTGCAGGGGGATTAGAGCCGCTTGGGTAAGCAGGGCTCTGAGAGTTGGAAGGGGAGGCTTGAGGGAGACACAGATGAGTTCCCTGGTTGTTCTAATGCTGACAACAAACTCTGCTGAAGGTTGAGGTCACAGTTCTGCACTTTCACAAATGTGTCCGACCTTTTGGTCCAGCTCTCAGCGGGCCCTGCCTTGCCTGGCGGCCCCCTCCTCTGTAGAACCCGGCCAACAGCGTCTTGCCTCTTCCCTCTTGCAGTGTTACAAATCCTCCAAGGACCACAGTCCTCAGCTGGACGTGAGCTTGCTGGGCAGCAGCGTGGTGCACAAGGAGAAGCAAGTGCGGAAGAAGGAGCATAAGCTGAAGATCACGCCACTGAACGCCGACGTGATCGTGCTGGGCCTGCAGAGCAGGGACCAGGCAGAGCAGTGGCTCAGGGTGAGGGAGGCACCGGGAAGTGGACCCCTTCCCCTCTGCGGTCCCCAGGGGTCCCTGCAGTCCCGGATCCCCCGATTTTTCAAGGGATGGCTGTGCGCAGGGTAGAGGGGCTACCATTCTTCACGCCCGCAGGGCTCCCCCTGTCCTAAGTGGCAGTGGTCCGTCTTGGGGAGATAGATCACAGGGCTCAGTGCCCAGCTCTGCGGGCTTGGCAGCGCCTGGACTTGGGCTCCAGCTGAAATCCACTTGCCTTCTGGCCTCCAGGGAGGCATCGCTGGCCCGTGAAAAGGCTCCTCCCAGAGGAGGCAGGGTGGACAGTGACAGGCAAGTCTGGGAACCAGGCTGGGACCAAGGCAGCACGCAGACCCTCTACAGGAGCGCCCCAGCCCCCAGGAGCCAGAGGACCATCTGGCAAATGTCGCTCTTACCCCCACAAGGAGCAGCCATCCCTGCCCAGGATGGGGCAAGAGGGGGCTTGTGGAGCTGAGGGCGGCTGCTCTGGGCCTGCTTGGGTTCTGCTGCAAACCCTGCCCTCCATTCGCTGGTGCCCACCAGAACGCATGGGGCCTGCTGGACACGGGGCCAAGGAACCCCCGCCCCACCCAGCTGGGGCCCGAGGCCATAGGTGGGCTGGGTGCAGGGGTGGGGCTGGGGGTGCTCTGCGCCTCGGAAATTCTGCAACCTCTCTCTCACCCCCACCTGCCTGGGGGTGGCTGGCCTAGTGGGGGCGGGGGGGCACCCGCCCTGCCCCCGACCTGGGGGCCAGGCTCCAGCTGTGGTCTGGCTGTAAGTACAGGTCTAAAGGCCCTTCCTCTTCCTTCAGGTCATTCAGGAGGTCAGCGGCCTGCCTTCCGAAGGAGCTTGTGAGGGAAGCCAGTTCACCCCAGATGCCCAGCGCCTGAGCTGTCCGAAGGTAAGCCTCTGGCCAGTGGTGGTTCAGTCGCTAAGTTCATGTCCGACTCTCGTGACCCCGTGGACTGTAGCCCCCAGGCTTCTCTGTCCATGGGTCCCCAGTCAAGAGCACTGGAGTGGATTGCCATTTCCTTCTCCAGGGGATCTTCCCGACCCAGGGATCAAACCCCTGTCTCCTGCACTGCAAGCGGCTTCTTTACCAACTTAGCTACCAGGAAAGCCCAAAGCCTCTGCCCCTGCCCAGGATGGGGTGAGAGGGTTCACTTCCATCACAGGCCGGAAGAGAGTTTGATTCTGGTTGTTGTTTTTTTTTTCCCTCCATAAAATTACAGGTGGAAAATTGGGAGCTTTGCTTTTGTACTTCAGCCAGATTGATAAGTAACATACCATGCTTGGCTGAGGGCAGTAGCTTCAGCTTGACAGGGAAACTGATGAGGATGATAGAGGCTTATAATGTTTTCTTGCTTGGGTGAAAATTTATTGGGACAGAAGTCACTTGCCTCCCTTCTTGGGCAGGGAGATTTACTTTTCTAGTCTCTTCCCTCCCACTTACTCCCTAGTAGGTCTTGGAGAGGCTGGAGAACCGTGTAGGTATGGACCTCAGCCAAAGTCCTGCTGCTCATAAGCAAGGAGCTGTGGGGCCCCCGCTTTAGGGTCAAAGTCAGGAAAGCTGGGCTGGGTGCTGGCCCGAGGGGGCAGTCACCAAGGGGTCACATTCCATGTCCCCAGGATCTGCAGGTGGGTACCTGAAGCCTGGTGTGCACAGAGCAGAGGGTCCCTGTTTCTCATCTTGGGGTTTCCACCTGTGGCAGGCAGGTGGGCACAGGCCACCCCCAGGGAGGGAGAACCCACAGCCTTCTAGGAGTGACAGAAGAAGGGCTGATGTTGTCCTTGTCTTATTCATTTTTTGGTCACTGATAAGAAAAGTCAGAGTATACCTGGGGGTTGCTTCATGTTGGGATGCGAAACGAGTTCTCCCTACAGACCTGGAATGCAGATGCCCTGGCCAGGTCCCACAGTCCTTGGCCCCCAGTGAAGGTCCTGTGGTTGGGAATCCCTGGGTTTGTCTTCTAGAGGTCTGGAGTCAGTGGTTCTAGAAGAAGCCTGATTGGAATATTCTGAGTGTCTGTTCTAGGGGACTGTCTCTAGTCTCACAACAGCCCTGGGAATGCAGACAGGGGCAGTCTCCCTATTTTATACACATGCAGGGTGGCACTCGGAGAAGGCAATGGCACCCCACTCCAGTACTCTTGCCTGGAAAATCCCATGGATGGAGGGAGCCTGGAAGGCTGCAGTCCATCAGGTCGCTGAGGGTCAGACACAACTGAGTGACTTCACTTTCACGCATTGGAGAAGGAAATGGCAACCCACTCCAGTGTTCTTGCCTGGAGAATCCCAGGGACGGGGGAGCCTGGTGGGCTGCCGTCTATGGGGTTGCACAGAATTGGACACGACTGAAGTGACTTAGCCGCAGCAGCGGCAGTATGGCGCTCAGAGAGGTCCTGCCTGAGTCGAGAATGTTCTAAGTGGGATTCGAATCATGGTGTAACCCCTGTGCGCACAAACCAGCCCTTCTCCAAAGCCTGACGTGTGGGTAGCACAGTCAGTTCTCAAAAGACACCCTCACACCCTCCTGCTAGGGGGTGAGTCCCAGGGGCCTGACAGTCAGCTCCCGCCGCAGTGCTGACTCTCATGCACCCCTGAGGCTGCTACCTGCTCTCCCTGTGCTTCACGTCAGTGGAGCAGTCACTCTGAGAACTCGTGAACGAGGATATGTGGGTGGCTTGAAGAAGGGGAAGATGCTCTGGGTCGGGGCAGGGAAGCTCAGAAGGGAGGGCAAAGGCAGGTCCTCCAGGGAGCCCCAGGAAGCCTGGCTGTGTGCCACCAGTGACTGGGACTCCAAGGACACCCCTGGCCTACACCCAAGAGTCATCTATTATGTCCCTTCAATTGTGGTCTCCAAGGTAACCATTTCCAGACAAGATCGCCCACTTCTGTCTCTCTCTTCCACAGCCAGATATAACGGAGAAGTACCTGTCAGCCTCGGAGAGTGGAAGCCCCATAGATGGTCACCCTGAAGTCCCAGAGACCAAAGACGGTATGCACACTTTGGCTCTCAGCCTAGTGCAGGGAGAAGGGTGGTATCCCAGTCTGTAAGGCTTGGCCATTTGACTCAAGTCTACTGGGTTTTAACAGCTAATTGCAACACGCTTCCAATTTCTAAACTGCTAAATATACAGCTGATAGATTCCAGAAAAAGAGAGCAGCCCAAACTGACCCAAGTGTCATGAATAGCTGGGTAGAATATTCTTTCATCTCTTGTTTGCTAACCCTGGTTCAGATCTCTCTGAGCCAGTTCAGTATATAAAGATTCTCCAGTCCTGGCATATTCTATAAGAGAGGTTGGTGAGCTTCTCTTGAGGGTGTAGTTCTAGAGATATCCGGCTTTGACCTGTGGACTCTGGCCTTGAACACAGACGTGTACGTGTGGGCATGCATGTGTGAAGAATAGATGTGCGTGTGCATGCACGTGCATCCACAGTGAGGAACACACAGGAAGGGAACAGTTCTGCTGTTTTTTCTGTCTTTCGTGAGACCACATCGATAGGCTGTGTGCAAGGCTGATGACTTTTCCTCTCATCCTGACAGTCAAGAAGAAATGTTCTGCTGGTCTCAAACTGAGCAACCTGATGAACCTGGGCAGGAAGAAATCTACCTCACTGGAGCCTCCGGACAGGTCCCTCGAGACATCCAGTAAGACTTACAGCTGCCTCCAGGACCAGAGGGCCGGCTGTCTCCCAGGGGCTGCAGCTGGTCTCTGAGGAGACAGCTCAGACAGCGAAGGCAGGGGTGTGGGGTCTTGCTCTAACCCCCTCCCTGGCGGGTGAGCCCACGGCCCACAGTTTCTGTTGATCTTTGCAGCAGGGAGCTCTTTATGACTCCCCAGGCTCTCTCGCTGCTGTGCTGGCCCCTGTGTGGAAGTGGAGGGTAATTGATGACTGTCCTAATGGTCTTTAAGATTGTATTCAGTTGATCACTATGTCAGGAGCATGGTGGGTGCAGTGTTAGGGGAAAGGGGACCAAGGAGATGGAAAACACGGTCCTGAGAGCTTACAGCTCAAGAGAGAGGACCGCTTTATACCCAGAAGCACACACGGTGAGGATTTAGGAGCTCCAAGGACTCAGGGACAGAAAGAACCTCTCTTACTCTGTGGTCAGAGACGGCTTCCTGAACCTGAGCCTTGAAGGGCAGGCAGGAGTTGAACGGGCTGGGCTGGCCCCGCGGGCAGGAGAGAGACTGAGAGGGGCCCAGGAAGAGCCGCTAAGGGGGCAACAAAAGCCTGTGTAGGTGTAGAGGGTGTATGTGGGTGCTGGGAGACACTCGAGGTCATCTCTACTGCCCTGACTCGGCCTTGAGCAAACTGAGGCCAAGGGAGTGAGAGAGAGAGAGACAGAAGAGATAGGAGACTTGCCCAGAAAATGCCCTGGCTTCCGACCTGAGGCTCGTTGCTATGCTTACCCTGGGGCCAGAAGGCCACCACTGTCCATCCTTGGGCCTTTCCCTCCTCTTCACGGAACCCGTGTCCCAGCCCTGGGCTCTTTTCCTGAGTTCTAGTTCAGCTCTGTGCTTCATGGCTGGCAAGACAGGAGGGCAGCAGAAGATGGGGTCTTCTCTTTGGAGCCTGCTGGTCCTCCAGCCAGGGCCCTGGGTACCGGCCCGGCCAGCCTTTGTGCCTGAGAGGGCACGGCATTGGGCCTGGGAGCCTGGTCCCAATGAGTCACTTTGGGAGATGCAGCTGGACTACTGCTGGAAGTTACTCAGCAGGGAAGCACGCTCCTGTCCCCTGTGGCTAGGGAAGGGCCAGAGAGAACACAGACTCCTTCCCAGGGCTTGGCAACTCAGCTTCCCGCCTCTCTCTGGCCCAGAGAACTGTGATGGGCGAGTGAGGCGCCTGCCTGAATGAGCCAGTGTTCCGAAGTCCTGGGCTCACATTCTTCCACGTTGTTCCTGTGATGGGATGGTCACATGGCTCTGAGAAATTCACGACCCCCACTGAGAGTCTAGCATTGAGCTGGGTGCAGAGGTGGCCATGTACTTTGGTGCGTGGGCCTGGGTCATCCCGGCTAAAAGTCAGAGCAGCTGCTGCTCCCTTAAGATGGAGAAGGCATCCACGCTGCAAACTGGTGCCTCTGGGAAAATGAGCAGCACAGACAGACATCGGCTCACTGCATGCAGGTGGGAAGGGGTTCTGAAGGCTGGACTTTTATTGGTCTTTCCAGCCCTGGGGACAAGGCTGTGCTTTGGCACATGGTATCAGCTCCATAAATGTTCATCTAAGTTGGGGAGGAAGCTGAACCCAACACGCAACCATCTAAAAACAAAGGCCTGCAGGATGGGTGTACCCCAGCACTGGGAGGCCCTGGGTGCTGGCGGAGAAAGGAGGGCTCCCTAGTGGAGGAGCCACAGGGCACAGACCCGGATGCTCGAGATGGACTTGGCAAGTTCATGCCCTTGACAGGCTCTGTGTCCAGTTGGGACGCTGACATGGAAGCAGAATGTCACTATTCCAGTTCTCGAGTGTTCTGAGGCTAGCAGAGCTGGGGTGGGGGCGCGGCAGAAACCGAGAGAGCCAGGGCCAGCCACTCCTGGGAGGATGAGGAGGACTTGGCCAAGGGGAGGAGTCCTCTGCAGGCTGAGACCGAGTGACCCAGGGGTGGCAAGGTGTCAGGGGAGCTTAGGGAGCTAAGGCTGTGGAGGCGAGGGGACTGATCATGGCTGGAGGGCTTCCTACAGGTGGCCGGGCCGGCAGAGGTCAGGGAGGGCCGCTGCAGGTCACGGGCTTAGAGCTGGGAGACAAGGCCGGGCCAGGGAGCCTCGGTCCAGCACACACACACACACTCTCCCTGGCCTGGTCTAGTCCAAGACACAGTGCATTGCCCTCTGGACACGCTTTTTCCAAAAACCAGTAGGGCTGTGTGCTCCCCCTCCTTCAAAGGGTCTAGCCCCTCACACACAGGAAGGAGAAAGACTGAGATTCTCGGCCTCTGCAAGGTTAAGAAATTCTCTCGGGCAAAGCTTGGGAAGGCTTGGAGCTGATACTTAAGAGGAGCATTTCTGGAGGTCCAGAGGCAGGCAAGGGCAGTCCCGGATGCCCTCGGCCACTGACACCCCCTCGGCCGTGTCCCTCCCCCGCAGGCTACCTGAACGTGCTGGTCAACAGCCAGTGGAAGTCACGCTGGTGCTCCGTCAGGGACAGTCATCTGTACTTCTACCAGGACCGGAACCGGAGCAAGGCGGCCCAGCAGCCCCTCAGCCTGCTGGGCTGTGAGGTGGTGCCGGACCCGAGCCCGGACCACCTCTACTCCTTCCGCATCCTCCACAACGGCGAGGAGCTGGCCAAGCTCGAGGTACCGCTGGCCGGGCGGCGGGGGTCGGGGGTGGGCAGGCAGACACGGCCAGGGTGGAGGTCACGGTCACGGCTGTTTGCCCCAGGTCCTGAGGACTGCAGTCCTACCACAGGAGATTCAGCTCAGCTGCACTATATTTTTGCTTCCTTTGCCTGAGATTGTTTGAGTTTTTAAAACATTTCCATTCCCTTTCTGACCTCAGGGTGGTTGTGTTATAGGAACGGGACAATGAGCTATTTCCTGCACTTAGGGTAGAAGGAGTATTTATAACTCCCTAAGTTGCTGGAAAAACTTTCTGTGGACTCAAAGCGGGTTTGTGATTTCGTTTGTATATCACCAGATGGGACCCAGTACATAAAAATGCAGACAGTTAGGGTTTATCTTGGGGGAAGAATAAGGTTTGTGATGCAGTTGCATTAATCCCACTCCCCACCCTCTGTTTGATGTTATGTTACATTTACAAAAAGAGAGGTGACATAACGCCTTGCCCTGAACTGGGCAGGCCCAAGCCAGAGTGCTTTAAGCACACACCCCAGTTCATTCCTGTTCCCTAGTCCTAGCTCCAGGGGTCTTCATCCTGAATTTGCTCCAATACTGCCCTCTTGTGGCTAAAAGAGGCAATTGCTTCCCAAGGACAAGCCTGTGTTCTTTCCTGCATCCAGCCATCCTGTTGACAGATACCTGTTCAGTACCATGATATGGTGAACGAGACAGATGTGTTCCCTGGCATGGGACCTACATTCAAGAACAAAAGTGAGATGTGATTCAGTATCCACTTTATCACTTTTCACGGGCTGCCTCTAGCTCCTGCTGACTTAGTAATCACTAAGTAATGACTAGTAAGGATAACTTAGTAATCACTGAGCAGTGGGGCAGGAGCTGTGAATATGTATGAAAATTTGAATGTTGAGTGGGTGGGGGCTGTGTAGAGAAAGCCTGTGGGAGGGAGTGGGGGCTGATCTTAAGAGCAGTGGTAGACCCGCTAGTCACGCATGGATGTGAGAGATGGACCATAAAGAACGTTGAACACTGAAGAAGTGATGCATTCGGATTGTGATGTTGGAGAAGACTCTTTAGAGTCCTTTGGACTGCAAGGAGATCCATCCAGTCCATCCTAAAGGGAGTCAGTCCTGAATATTCATTGGAAGGACTTGAGCTGCAACTTCAATACTTCGGCCACCCGATCAAAGAGCCAACTCATTGGGAAAGATCCTGATGCTGGGAAAGCTTGAAGGCAGGAGGAAAAGGGGATGACAGAGGATAAGATGGTTGGATGGCATCACCGACTTGATGGACATGAAGTTTGAGCAAGCTCCGGGAGATGGTGAAGGACAGGGAAGCCTGATGTGCTGCAGTCCATGGGGTCACAAAGAGTCGGACATGACTGAGTGACTGAAAATAAAGACCCTGAAGGGTTTCAAGGAAGGGTGCCGTGTTCAGATTTGAATTCCAGGATGTGTCCTCCAGGTGCTGGGTGGGGGATGGAAGGAAGGGGGACAGGAAGGGGTAAAATGAGACCCATCGCCCAGGGCAGCGATGGTGGCAGCCGGAACTAGAGGCAGCCCGTGAAAAGCTGTATTGAGAAATCCACTTGAAAATGAGTGGGAAAAGGAAACCAGCTAAATGTCAAATGGCACTTTCAGCTGCCCTTCTCATCAGGAGCACAGAGCAAGAAGGTGGCAGAGCTGTGGCATGCTGGCATGGCAGTTTGTTTTTCCTCAAGAAAGTAAACCTGCGGCATCTATGGGATTCCTAGTTCTTTCTCATTATAAAGCCTGGAACCATGCTGGCATTTTAATAGAAAATATTCAGTGTACATGTTTGATTAGAATGTGTTGTCGCCTGGGGAAAACTAGGTGCCGACTTCACTGGGATTTAGTTCATGATTTGTTGGAGGTGGCTGACCTGGCATAAGGTGTATAAGACAGTTTGATTGTTAAAACCATAAACAAAAATACATTTGAATTTTGTTATTTCTTAGCAGGGATCCAGGTAGTCTTGTATTTAGGAATTAGGGTTGTAAACTAAAATGTGATAATTCATAAAATAGAGGTATCAACCTAAAATGCATACATTTTAACAGTCCTCTCCTAGTCCATTAGCCCTCTAGAAATACCTGCTTATAAACATTACATGTGATGGTGCATGTGTACTTCGTCACTTAGTCATATCCGACTCTTTGCGACCCTTTGGACTGTAGCTTGCCAGGCTCCTCTCTCCATGGGATTTCCCAGGCAAGAATACTGGAGTGAGTTGCTGTTCCATTCCCCAGCAGATCTTTCCGACCCGATCAAACCCATGTCTCCTTCCTACGTCTCCTACATTGCAGGCAGATTCTTTACCTGCTGAGCCATTGGGGAAGCCCTCTAGAAATACATCTTTATAAACATTACATGTAATACTGGGGACAAATGCCCACAGCATCATTGAGATGGCACCAGGGTATCACTAGTAGCAGGAAATGTAATTTGGGGTTCCTGGGGGCTGAAATATACCAGCGAAAATGAGGAACATGGCCTCAGAGGCCATGCCCAGCAGCGTGGGCATCAGGGAAGGGGCGAAGAGGTCTGGGCACCAGGCAGCACACTCCAGCCCTGCTCATATCCCTCTCGGCTTCCTCCCAGGCCAAGTCTTCCGAGGAAATGGGCCACTGGCTAGGCCTCCTGCTCTCTGAGTCGGGCTCCAAGACAGACCCAGAAGAATTCACCTACGACTATGTGGATGCCGATAGAGTTTCCTGTATCGTGAGCGCTGCCAAAACCTCTCTGCTGTGAGTATTCAGGGACCTCTCACTCCTAGCCATGCTTCTAGAGCAAGGCCTAGACTGGCCTCTGGTGGTCCCTCAAGCAGCTGGGAACTCTGGGTGGGCCCTGTTTCCCCAGTAGCAGGAAGACAAGGGCCAGGGAAAAGCCCTCAGGGAGGGCCAGCAGGAGCCAAGCCAGGCCACCGGCCTGGAGGACAGCCACCGCATCCCTGGCTCTACTTAGATGCTGTTCAACCCACTCCAGTGTTCTTGCCTGGAGAATCCCAGGGACGGGGCAGCCTGGTAGGCTGCCGTCTATGGGGTTGCACAAAGTCAGACACGATTGAAGCAACTTAGCAGCAGCAGCAGCAGCAGCTCCTGAAGGCAGAGGGGGCACCTCTCCTGGCCTTCGCTTTCCTTGCTGTAGAGGCGGCACTTCTGCATGGCTCCCTTACTGAGTCGCAGCACACGCTGGTGTAAGCCGACAGGGGTTACTTCTGCCTCCTAGATGAGCAAACTGGGTCTCGGGGAGAAGTGGTCTTGGGGAGGGGGTGGGTAGAGGCAGCATTGCTGTGGTTCAGTGGCTCAGTTGTGTCCAACTCTTTGTGACCCCATGGACTGCAGCACCCCAAGCTTCCAGGTCCTTCACCGTCTCCTGGAGTTTGCTCAATCTCACGTCCATTGAGTCAGTGATGCCGTCCAACCATCTCGTCCTCTGTCGTCCCCTTCTCCTCCTGCCTTCCATCTTTCCCAGCATCAGGGTCTTTTCTAACGAATCAGCTCTTCCCATCAGGTGGCCAAAGTATTGGAGCTCTAGCTTCACTCCTTCCAATGAATATTTAGGACTGATTTCCTTTAGGAGTGACTGGTTTGAACTCCTTCCTGCATGGGTGGAAGCAAACTGGGCCAAAATGGGGAAAGTGTCTGTCTGTGCTAGCCCAAGTGTACTGTGAAGATGAAATGACAGAGGATTTTGTTATTGGAAGGAGGTCCTGAAAGGGTGGAATCCGGGTGAGAAGACGGCTGTACTGTGCTTAGTCGCTCAGTTGTGTCGAAGAGGAGGGGTATGGGGCAAGGGAAGATTATTTTTCAAGAAGAGACACTTGGAACCAGGAGTTCTAGTAAGAAGACCCTGGGGAGAGAGGGAGGAGATACCCGTAAACAAATGAATTCATTCTACAAGGAGATGAGGGCTCGTCCCGGGTCTCCTGCACAGCCCGCGGATTTCACTGCGCCTCTCGTTGTTTGGAAGCCTTTGAGACTAGTGGCTTTTACCCCCACCCCTATCCTGAATCCTCTCTCACCGTGTCTTCCAGGCTGATGCAGAGAAAGTTCTCGGAGCCGAACACTTACATCGACGGCCTGCCCAGCCAGGATCGCCAGGAGCTGCTGTACGACGATGTGGGAGGTGTCAGAGCTGACAACCGCGGTAAGCGTGCTGGCTGGGGGGCAGCCTCGGGCTGTCCATCCCCTTCCTGCCAAGACCCAGAGCCTCAGTGCCAGAGGTCATTAGATGGTCCCCGAGAGGAATGGACTCCAAGTCACCTGCAGGGCCATCAGTGGAGAAAGCAGGGTGCAGTGAAATTCTCTTTTATCTGCTGGGGTGGTACCGTCTGCCTGGCCTGGGGACTCACCCAGATAAAAGAGCTGGTTAACCACTCTGGTCAGTGCTAGGGTGGACAGGGAGGTGTTGGGATGGAGAACAGCAACACCACTGGCCTTTTCTAAGAAACTGAAGTATAGTTGATTTGCAATATTATATTTGTTTCAGATATACAGCACAGTTAGTATTTTTATAGATTATATGCCAGTAAAAGTTATTATAAAATAATGGCTATAATTCCCCATTACTATACAATATATCCTTGTTGCTCATCTATTTTATACATAGTGATTTGTATCTCTTAACCACATACCCCGCTCTTGCCCCTTCCCCCTCCGCTCTTCCTACTGGTAACCCCTGGGCTGTTTTCTGTACCAGTGCGTCTGTTTTGCTCTATGTAATTCATTTGTACTATTTTTTAGATTCCACACATAAGTGATACCATGCAGTATTAGTCTTTCTCCGAGTTTATTTCACTGGGCACTGCTGTCAACAGCAGAATCCCATCCTCTTTCATGGTTGAGCGATGTTCCATTGTGTGTGTGTGTATGCATGCGTCCATCTTTATCCGTTCATCTGCTGATGGACACGTGGGTTGCTCCCCCTTGGCTACTGTAAACAGTGCTGCTATGAACTCTGAGGTGCATGTATCTTTCCAAGCTTCTGTCTTTGCTTTTTCCTTGGTACGGAATTGCTGGGTCATATGGTAGTTCTAATTTTAGTGTTTTGAGGCACCTCTCGACTGTTATCCATAGTGGCTGCACCAGTTTACATTCCTACCATCGGTGAACAAGCTTTCCTTTTTATGCACATCCTTGTCAACACTTGTTATTTGTAGGCTTTTTGAAGACCGCCATTCTGATAGGTGTGAGGTAGTGTCTCATTGTGTTTCTGTTGCATTTCTCTAATAATTAGTGATGCTGAGCATGTTTTCATGTTGTCTGTTGGCCATCTGTCTGTCTTCTTTGGAAAAATGTCTATTCCGGTCTTCCACCCATTTTTTAATGGGGTGGTGTTTTTTAATAGAGAGATATATGAGCTATTTGTATATTTTGTATATTAACCCCTTGTGAGTCATATCATTTGAAAACATTTTCTCACATTCCATAGATTGTCTTTTTATCTTGCTGATAGTTCCCTTTGCTGTGCAACAATTTTTAACTAGGTCCTGTTTATTTTTGCTTTTAATTCTTTTGCCTTATTAGACCCCCCAAAAAATATTGCCTTATTTCTGTCAGAGTGTTCTGTGTTCTCTTCTAAGAGTTTTGCGGTTTCCAGTCTTACACTGAGGTCTTTAATAACATTTTGAGATTACTTTTGAGATTATTTCTCAACTGTGATATGAGGAAATGTTCAAATCTTGTTGCTTAGACGTAGCTGTCCAGACACCATTCACCTTTGAGGCTCAGATTGGTGGCGGAGGTGGAATCATCACCCTGACAGCTGGCTTTGGTGATGGGGCGTGGACCTCTGTGCTAAGGGCATCTGTGGGTGATCTCACTTCATCCCAGCCACCTGGAGAGAGGAACTCCTAGCCTCTTCTCTCCGGATGAGGAAGTCAAGTCAGGGAGATGAAGTATTGTGCCCTGGGTTTCCCACCTCTTGAATGGCCGACCCAGGAGGTGAGCCCGGGCCTTCTAACTCAAGCTCTTCAGGAGGCTCCTCAGGAAGGAGGTCTGGTGACCTTGGGCACAGGGAAGGGACAGGAGTTCTGCAGCAGGGCTGGCGTCCCCTCCAGGGCTCCAGGAGCCAAGGCAGTGAAGAAAGCCCCCGACTCTTCCCCCATGCAGGGGGAAGCCCCCGAGGAAGCCACTCCTGCAACAGATGTTCTGGGTGAGCCTGACCCTGATCGTGTGTACCTGGACCTCACACCCATCAAGTCCTTCCTACACAGCGACAGCGGTGCACAGGCCCTGGCCGCATTACCCACGCCACCCCACCAGGACCCTCCAGCCGAGACTCTCCCTCTCCCTGAAGACTCGGACCTCGCCCCTGATGAGCCCCTCATAAAGTCTCCAGAGAACCCCGAGTTGCAGGTACAGGGGCTCCCACAGTGGGTGAGCTAGCCTTACCTTCTCGGGGGGCCCCTTGGCCAGCTGAATCCTATTTGCTTTCTCCCCACCCAGATGCAGCAGGAGAGTCAGGAACCTGAGGAGCCCTCCCTGGGAGGCACAGAGGTCAAGCTCCAGGCTGCACAGCAGAAGGCCTCCTCTTCCCCGAGCTGCCCTGACACGGTGGCTGTCGCCCCGGCCGGGTCCAGCCCACCTGTGAAGGACAGGCTGAAGGCAACCAGTGCAGGTGCCTGTGCTAGATGAGTTGGTTTTGGAAAGGGCTTGGGGGGCTACCCTGGTGGCTCAGATGGTGAAGAGTCTGCCTGCAACACAGGAGACTCGGGTTCAATCCTTGGGTCGGGAAGATACCTTGGAGTAGGAAATGGCAACCCACTCCAGTATTTTTGCCTGGAGAATTCCATGGACAGAGGAGTCTGATGGGATATAGTTCACAGGGGTGCAAAGAGTTGGACACGACTGAGCGACTAACACTTTTACTTGGAGAAGGTAGTCTGATTGCCTCCCTTTCAGATGAGGAAAGAAAGGCCCAGAGAGCTGGAAGACTTGCCCAGTGTCTCATAGCAAAGAAGGGGTAGGCTCAGTTTCCTTTTCCGTCCCTGGTAGGCTGGTCTGGCATACACCTCTAACCTATTTCCAGAGTGCTGGGTTCTGCCTGAGCCTGTAGAGTGGGGTGGGACTGCCCTCAGGGGCCAGCCTGACTGACCCAGGGGGTTCCCCTCCCTCTGGGTCTGCAGAGATCAAACTTGGCAAGAACCGGACGGAAGCTGAGGTGAAGCGGTACACGGAGGAGAAGGAGAGGCTTGAGAAGAAGAAGGAAGAGATCCGAGGGCACCTGGCTGAGCTCCGGAGGGAGAAACGGGAGCTGAAGGAGACCCTGTTAAAGTGTACAGGTAGGCACCACCTCCTCCCAAGGGAGCTGGCCCCTGGAGGGGCCGGGGCTTTCCGGGGGTGTGAATCCAGATCTGTGCACATGGCCTGCAGCCCCCTCAACCTTTGGCACAGGTGGGTGCTCCCCGCAAAGTCCTCCCCCTTCCAGCCTGTCTGAAAGGTCACTGTCCTATATCAGGACGTAGCTGAAAAAGCAGGAAATCTCTAAAAATTATGTGTCTCGACCTGAAATGTGTCATTCTCATTTAAGACAAATGTCTGTTTCTCAGCCCATCTTCTGCAGTAATGCCCAGGTCTTTCCCTGCCCTCTGGGCCGGCTGATGGGAGCCCTGGGTCATGGTTCCCATATTAACCACATCTCTGATGCTTCAACTGGCCATCTCTTTACAAGGCCTTAAGTCTGTGTTCATTTTTAGGAAATCTGCATCCTTGTAGATTATTTTCCAAGTCATCCTCATATTATCCTTCAGCTGTTTCCTAGCGGCTTATCCTCGTAAGACCTTTAAGCCGCATTTGGCTTTATTTTCAGAGAGTACTTCTGTGTACTTTAATATTTTAAGCTGTGCAAGTGAACATCTCTCAGTCATGTCTGACTCTTTGTGACCCCATGACTATACAGTCCATGGAATTCTCCAGGCCAAAATACTGGAGTGGGTAGTCTTTCCCTTCTCCAGGGGATCTTTCCAACCCAGTCATCAAACCCAGGTCTCCCACATTGCAGAAGGATTCTTTACCAGCTGAGACACAAGGAAAGCACAAGAATATCGGAGTGGGCAGCCTGTCCATTCTCCAGCGGATCTTCCTGACCCAGGAATCAAACCGGGGTCTCCTGCATTGCAGGCAGATTCTTTACCAGCTGAGACACAAGGGAAGCACAACAATATTGGAGTGGGTAGCCTATCCCTTTTCCAGGGGATCTTCCTGACCCAGGAATTGAACCAGGGTCTCCTGTGTTGCAGGCAGATTCTTTACCAATTGAGCTTTCAGTGAAGCCCATTAGACTCGCACTAACCAACATAAGCAGTTGATCCCTGAGAATCTTACAAACATGATTGGTAGAAGAAAGGTAAGGGGGGCATGATGTGACCCACTTTTTAAAAAAGATTACATCTTCATGGATAAGATTTCATAGACCATACAATGACCCATTTGCACATGGTTTTCAGTATATTCACAGAGTCAACTTGAGAACATTTCCATCGCCCATACTCACGGGCAGTCACTAGGTGCTCAGGATTCCACACTGAACATGTGGTATCATCCTTTCCTCTGCAGTGAGGTGCTAGCATGCACTCTTGGTTAGGCATCATTTCTTGGTGCTACAGGAACAGCCTGAGAACACCAGGGTGAAAAGGGGAGGGGTAAGACAGGGCTGAGAAGGTGGCAGGGTTGAGGGCCATGGCTCCACTAGGCCCAGGGAAGCAGCACATGCCAGGAGGATTGAGGGGACCATGTGGGGCGAGTTGAAACAGCCCAGCCATCCTCCAGAGGTCACCAATAAAGCTGCTTTCTCCCTTTGAGGTTGCTGTCACCATGGCAGGTATTGAAACAACAAGAGTCCGTAAGCGCCTACCAGGAGGGATGTTAGGGCCTCTTGTGAAGGCGGAGCTCTGCTGCCGGGGCCTCCCCAGCCTTTGCAGAATGGAGACACAGGCCCCGGGCTCCTGGACTTGGAGGCTGTCCACCACTCACCGAGAAGCCTGTCGCTGCTCTGAGGGTCAGAGCCAGAGCAGTGGTCCACAGCCCCTGGGGGTCGTGTTTCGGCATGGTGTGTGTGTGTGAATCCATCCTGCCCCTGGCACAACTTCTGGCTGAAAGGCTGCGAACTTCTCTCTGCAGACAAGGGGGCGGCGGCCAGCCTGGAGCAGAAGCTGAAGGAGGTGGACGAGGAGTGCAGGGTGGAGGAGCGCAGGCGTGTGGACCTGGAGCTCAGCATCGTGGAGGTGAGGGACAGCCTGAGGAAGGCGGAGGCCGGGCCCGTGACACTGGGCACCACCGTGGACACCACCCACCTGGAAAGTGTGAGCCCGCGGGTGAGTCTGGGTGCCCCGTCCCCATGGGCCAAGCACGGGATGAGCCATGCCTCCCTGCCCTTAATTCAGCCCTTGCTCTCCTCTGACACCACAGCCCAAAGCAGCCATCCCGACTCCTGCCCCTGACTGTACCCCGGTCAACTCCGCAACTGCGCTCAAGAACAGGCCTCTGTCGGTCATGGTCACGGGCAAAGGCACCGTCCTCCAGAAAGCCAAGGTAAGCGGTCACTCCTGTGCTCTTTCAGGGCCCCCTGGAGGACAGAACTGTCACCAGGGTGGTGGGGGGCGCCCTTCTGACCCAGGCGGCACTTTCCTCCTCTGAGCACAGGCTCTGCGGGAAGAGGCGGGAGGCTGAGACTTGGCTGTGTCTTTGGCCTTGACCAACCAGAAAGGTGCTTGCCTTGGTTCTGTGTCCTTGCAAGTCCACCTGAGTTCTTGCAAATGCTTTGCGCTGCCCACCGAGCGATTATCAGTAGATTCCGGGAGGTGGGTGGGGGAGGAGAGGAGTAGCTCAGAGACAGAGAGGGGCTGGAGAGTTTTCCAATTTAAAGAGAACCTCAGTGATTCTGAAGGGTGTCTGTCAGGAAAATGAAAGCCGCAGATTCAGATGGGTGATGGGTTTGCCAGAAGCCACCCATGCAGCTGGCGGTGAGGGGGTAAACGAGAGCAGATTTATCCCTGGGGGCTGGATGAGGAGTGTTATGAACCCTTGACTCATTTGTACAGTAAACAGCATGCCTAGAGCTGCCTGTTTTTGGCAAATGCTGCTCCTTACCACAGGCAGCTCTCATTGCTGTCCTGCTTATTACCTGCTGGAGGTATTGTGAGGCACCTGTACCATTGACTGTGTATTAAATCCATGTAAGCACCAAAGCAGATGTCACTCAGCCTCTGTCTGTTGCTCTATGGCCTCAAAATCTCTGAACAGGGGCTCCAAGAAACAGGGAACACACAGGGGTTGGAACCTTAATTGCCGTCTCTTCCTAGCTTCTTCTATGAATATGTAGGTTGGCTGCGGAGGATAACTAACTTTCTTCTCTTGGGGGGCGGGATGCTGGTGTTTGAATGGTACCCTAGGAATGGGAGAAGAAAGGAGCAAGTTAGGAAACGAACTTCATCTAAAGACTCTCCTGTCAATATGGACCTTGGTGACAATCCTGCTTCGTTACAGTCTTCATTAAAGCAGCAACTCTGTGAAAGGGTGAGTCTGTTTACAAGGAAAAGGAAGAACTGGGGTTCTGTGAATGGAATACTTCGACTAAGAGGAGGCTCTGTCCCTGTGCAGGGCCAAAGGAAATAATACAAGACTTTTTGGAGACCCAAGTCCATTGGTTGTAAACAGGACATTGCTGTAGTTAGGAGTATTCTGTGTTTCTTCCTTGAAATTTTCATCAATCGTTTTATCAGACTTTTAAATGAAAAGTTTCTGATGTGGAGGCCTTGGTGGAGGAGAAATCAAGGTAGCAGGGTCTTGTCTCACTGATCATAGGGCTTTGGTGAGAGTGTATCTCAACTCTGACCATCATCTCCTATATGATACTTAGTAGTGTCAGGGGTTAAACCGTCCTTGTCTTCAACTGTGTAAAAACCATCTATGGTTTTTTGGTTTTTTTAAAGAATGGTAATTGGGAAAATATTAGGGACCAAGCTGAGGCACTGTTCCTGGTAAATTAAGGACTTTAGCCTGAAAAAAGTGGGCCTGAACCAATTGCTTTTAAATAAAAATTTTAAATGATGCTGTATTATATAGGGAAAAAATGTTTAAAGTCCTGTAATTTAGAACAGTGAAAAGTGTCTTTTGAGATTCAACTGACTTTTTACATTACCATAGAAACAAGATTACCCTGTGTTTACAGATTCAGTCCCATGGAAAGGCCATTTTTAAGAGAAGTTATTTAACACAGTGCTCTCTTAGTCCCTGTTTTTTAAGTTGTGCTTGATGTCCAGGCCCTTTCCAAGGAAAAAAAAGGGGGCAAATTTTGTTTCAGGTGGTCTTTTTCTTAAAATTGACAGTGCTCTTGTTCATGTTGCCTGTTTCTCTTCTGATGGCATTGTTAACACAGGTTAAAAACATTTCATCTATCATCTCTGCCTCATTTCTGGGGTTCTGAATCAGAGTTCTTTAACACTGGTTCCTGGGAACTAAAGGTCTTTTGAGTCTGTCTTCTTATTCCCAGGACATTTATTTCCTTTGTCATTAACACTTGGTGTTCCAAGTGGTGAGTTAGATTTTTTTTTTTTTTAATAAAATGTTCATTGTATTTTGGGTTTTCTTGTATTTCATGGGATAACGTGGTCAGGCCTGGTAGGCTTCTACTTCATGGGGGAAGCATTGTGGATATTTATACACTGAACTTCAAACTATGTGAGTGAAAACATAGAACTACAAGGTGGGATCCTAGCAGGAGACTTTAAGCCTCCTAACAACAAGCAGCAGAGGTAAGGCTGAAAGATGTTAGTATTATAAAGATATGGGAAACAGCTTTAGAAGCTGATCACATATAAAAATGACTGAAAATCAATACTTTTAAACACACTCCTAGATAATTCTCAGTGTTAGTAAGTGTTAGTAGCCCAGTCGTGCCCGACTCTTTGCAACCTCATGGACTGCAGCCCACCAGGCTCTTCTGTCCTTGAGATTTTCCATCTAGGATACTGGAGTGGGGTGCCATTTCCTTCTCCAGGGTATCATCCAGACCCAGGGATCAAACCCAGATCTCCTGCACTGCAGGCAGATTTTTTTACCAACTGAGCTAATAGATAATTCTTAGGGGAGTAAAAATCATACCCATACTTGAAGTGTTGCCTTAATAATAATAATTAAAAATGGCAAAACCACATTTCTGACTCATTAAAAGAAAGACAGCCTACAGCAATATTAAATGGCAGAACTGAAAAAGAGGCCTTAAGTACCAATACTGACAGTTCTTTTGCATTACAAGAAAATACTATGAATATAGCAGCTTGAAAGTTTGAGGACTATATATTATTTTTCATTTTAGAAAGTTAGCACAGCTCTGATACCAAAATTCCAACACATAAAGACAGTCTCATTTTTGAACATTGAAAAAGAACTATAAAATATTGGCAAATGAAATTCAGCAGTGTTTAAAGAACCAGACATTGCAACCAAATAGCATTTATCCAAGAAATCAAAGGTGGTTCAACAACTGAAAATACAAATAGGCATTTTATCCTATTAACCAATCAAATGTGAAAAAACATCTCAAAGGGAGCAGAAATGCAAACCACAAATCTCAATACTCCTAATAAACACTCTGTAATCCAGGAATAGAAGCAAGCATTCCTTATCAAGTAATGCACAGAGTAACAATGATAACGTCCTTTCAAGTCAAGAACCAGCTACATTCCACTACTTGTTAAAACATCATTCTGGAGGTCCTAGACAATGCAAAATGACAAAAAAAAAAAAAAGTATAAAATTTCAAAAGTAGAGACAAAACTGCCATTACTTGTAAATGCTATCTTTCTAGAAAAGCAAGAGAATCAATCAACTATTCAAACTAGAGCAGCTGGCTGGGATAAGGATCATTTGGAGAAAATAAAAGATTTTTGATCTATTGGCAATGTTTAAGTTTTTACAAGGAGAATATTTGTATATTTGTATATTATGTAAAATAAAAGCCAGTTTCTTTAAAAAGAAAGAAAAAGGGTTAGCTGGGAAAAGATCACTTAAGGTTATCTTGTCAGGAATTCCCTCTCCGCTACTAGAACCCAGAAAGGGTTAAACTCCAGTGGCACTTTCACTAGAAAAGGTTAAAAATTTTTCCCCCCAAGGGCTGAAACCTAAAAATAGCAACAGTAAGGTCTTTAATATGTAGGCTAGGCCCAGGGCCCAGTTTTGTGCGGTTTTTAAGTCCAGTTCAAATGGGACATCCAAATATCAACCCTGAGCCAGACAAAGAGCCTACATTATGAAATGATTAAACTGCTGTTAATGTAAAAACAATGGAGTTCTCTAACATTGGCTATCAGCACCTACTGGGTGGGCACGTGACTCTGCTCTGATATTGCTTTTGCCTTGGCAGAAGGCGACGACTGGAATGGAAATAGCCCTTGAATGGAAATGACTGTCATGCACAGTGCTTGGCACACTGGACTTGTTTTTAACATCTAATAAAACCACAGTGATGACCTTCCAAGTACTTTTCTTTGCACCAGAAATCCTAAAGTTCTTAAAGCTAAGCAGTATTTAAATCAAAGTAGCCTTGAATGTTTGCCCATAAAACATCACATTAAGGTATTTACATTAAAAATAAAAACTACGATAAAGTGTCTGGATTTAAATCAGAGTTCTGTAAAGGCTTCTACTGAAAACCAACTTGCAACTCGACCACCTGGGCAGAGAATTGATTTGTTAAGGACTGTGGGATAAGCAAACATCCAGTTCGCCAGAGAATATGCTGTCTAAGCCTTTTGCCATTTAGGGGCAAATGCTCCTGTTAAATAAACACAACCAACGTCACTTCTTGAAATATTCCTTTTAAAACCAGGTATGAAAAACAAAACTAAAACCAAGGCAGCATAAGATCTATATCTAAAAAAGCCAACCCCTTCAAATCTCTTTGTTCTACACTGATTGAGTTTAAGAATTCTGCTCCTTTTTGACCCCCAAAGGGAGAGTAAGACAGGCACTCAAGAAACACTCCACAAAGAACCCTCCTAAGTAAACACTAAGAAGCCTCTCAAAGGGAGTGCTGGTCAAATTAGGTGGCCCCTCGGAGTCCAGGGCTGTTTGCACACTCAGCCCCTCCCCTCGGGCAAAGAGCTGGTCAGTCTCCTTCCATCTGGGGCTTTTCCAAGTCCCACACAGGGATCCCATCACCAGAACAAGTCACAATGCCGCCCAAGCCCCTCTTCAAACTAAAGAACAAATCCATCTGGAGCATCTTTGGGGAAAGATGTGTTTAAAAGTTCACCCTTTGTCCATCTTGAAATGCCATCGAGTCAGAGGTCTGTCATCACTGCCTTCTTGGGCATAACTGTCCCAGCAATGTCCTGTTTAGCCATCACCATGGGCAACGTGAGCTTCAAACAGGCCATCAGAAGTCTCCAGGTTCCTCTGCTGCTCCTCGGGGACACGTGGCAGACGGCACCAGCTCGACAGTGCACAATTAGGTCAGCAAAACATGTGAAGAGTTCTCAGTGTGGTCGTGAAGTCGGTAACCAGCTGCTGCCATGTCCCTGGGCAGCTCTGTCTGCAGCTGAGCCCTCTCTTCTCCCTGGGGCAGGAGGGTTCAGACGGGGCTGGAGGCAGAGACCATAGACAGGGTGCTCTGCTGAGGGTAGGCTCCCTTTCAGCGCCCAGGGAGCCCAGGCCTTCTCTGTAGGCCCAGCTGGGAGGGGCTCAGCGGCTGCCCTCCTGCAGGCTCTCGGCCAGAGCCACGTGCCTTGAGGGCATCTCCTCTCAAGGACCCTAGGAAGGAAGTGAACTTTGAGGATGTGAGGGTCTGAGTCCTTTTCTTAACAAACTAGCAACGTTATGGGCCCCACTGTGCCTTGCGCTTAGGCTAAGCCAAGCAGCAAGTGCCCCTCACAGCCCTCCCTATATTAGGAAAACCACCTCTACCAGGGCCTGCAAACGCAGGGCTTTAATGCGAATCGTCCACTGGCTGCTGCTGGCTTCTCTACCTTTAAATTCATGAGCAGCAGCCACAGGGGGCGCCTAGGAGGCTGTGCAACAATCGTTTTTCTATGTCCGTACTACAGTCTCCTCTCTCCTAGATGGTTACTAATTCTCTTCTTTCCTCAAACCTCCAGCACCTCCTTCATGCCCTCACTCTCTGTTGAGCAAATAGAGACACTCAAAAAGAACTCCCACCAACTTCCACTGCCCCATCCACCCACCCACTCGAACCTGTGCCCACGTCCTCTGCCTATGCTCCTCCCCAGAAGTCTCCTTGGACTTCCATCAGAGTGTGTTCCATTCAGTCACTCAGTCGTGTCTGACTCTTTGCAACCCATGGACTGCAGCACACCAGGTGTCCCTGTCCATCACCAACTCACTGAGCTTACTCAAAGTCATGTCCATTGAGTCAGTGATGCCATTCAACCATCTCATCCTCTGTCGTCCCCTTCTCCTCCTGTCTTCAATATTTCCCAGCATCAGGGTCTTTTCCAAGGAGTCAGTTCTTCAAGTTAGGTGGCCAAAGGATTGAAGCTTCAGCTTCAACATCAGTCCTTCCAGTGAATATTCAGGATTGATTTCCTTTAGGATGGACTGGGTGGATCTCCTTGCAGTCCAAGGGGCTCTCAAGAGCCTTCTCCAATGCCACAGTTCAAAAGCATCAATTCTTCAATGCTCAGAACCATCTAATACACTACATGCTGCACTTACCGGCTGTCTCTCCCTCACTAGACTAGAACCCTCAGGAGGGCAGAGATTCTCAATGTCTTGTTTCCTGCTCTGTTCCTCTCACCCAGCATGGCACCTGGGATGTAGGGGGCACCCACTAAATGTTTCATGTATAAATGAACCAATGACTGACTCCTCCCATCGATGCCCGAGAGCCTCCTCTGGCTACAGTCCTGGGGAACAGGAGGACTGAGAGCGCCACCCCAGCCCCCCGGGTGGGAGCGGATGCCACACTCACGGTTCTCGCAGTGGGGGCCCTCCCAGCCACTCTTGCACTCGCAGCGGTAGCTCCTGTTGCGCAGGACACAGGTGCCGCTGTTCATGCACGGGCTGGGTTTGCAGAGGTTAACTGGCCGCTTGGCTTCTGCAAGGGAGGATGGAAAGACGCGTCAGCAGACCCAGCCTGGGTCAGCCCTGCAGACCCTACCCTCACCCAGGACAAAGGTGAGGCCACCAGAGGAGGGTCTTACACGTCACAGTGGCTCTGTGGGCCCTTGAGCCACAGCTGAGCACACAGGTGGGCCCCAGCCTCCATTCAGCTTTCCTGCAGGCAAGCAACCGCTTTAAGATGGGCTGAGCACACAGCAGGGCTTACTATCATTATTACGGCCACAGGCTTTTAAAAAGGTGCAGAGAATGTTCCTAGTAAAAGGAGGTTGAAGTCAGGCTAGCCTGGGTGTGTCTGTTCCTAGCAAGGTCAGTGCCATCCTGGGGTCTTGGTGGATATCCTAACAAATCTCTTTTTAGGTGGGCTGCCGTCTATGGGGTCGCACAGAGTTGGACACAACTGAAGTGACTTAGCAGCAGCAGCAGCAAATATTAAGTTTAGGGAGAGATGCTTGTCTAAAATTCTCTGCACCTTAAATGGGGACAGTTGTGTGTGCCTCCTGCAGGGCTCCACGTGACTATGGGATTTAGCACAGAGCCTGGCACATGGAAAGTCCCTGGTAGTTGGGAGCAGCTGCTGTCCCCACAGGGATATCCATGAAGGCTCTGGATGAGGTCCGCCTTTCAGAGGTGACCCCGGAGTTGCGGATTCCCCCACTCACCTCTGCATATCCACTCGATGAGTGCATCCTGGTGGTGGCTCAGGTCTGTGTAGGCTGCCACGTGGATCAGGGCATCACGGGGACCCGCGAGCCTCCGCAGTGCCTCACTCAGGACGGGCCCCACGCCCACCACCAAGACTGAGACGCCGTTGTCCCTCAGCTTCTGGGCCGGGACAGCCGCGTCCTCCACCCCCGCTCCCACCCGTGACCACCACCGCCGCCTTGGGGACACCCAGGCCGGGCGCCGCCCTGGACCGTCATCACCTTGTCATAGATGTGCAGCAAGGCCGTGCCTGCCGAGCCCACCCCCTCCCAGGTAGGGGGCCTGGCTCAGGGCCCGCAGCACTGCAGCACGGCTGAGGTGGGTGTCCAGCCCGAAGGCTGTCTGGACGCGGCCACCGTACACCACCAGGCCGATCTGCGTCACATCGGGGGTTCACGTCAAACCGGGAGGGCGCAGCTTCTCACGAAGCTCTGCATCTGGGCGAAGTTCTCGGGCCTCACTGAGACTGAGGCATCCAGCATGAAGACCAGGTCCAGCGACTGGGCCTGGCAGCCTGTAGAACAAGCAAAGCGGCCTTCAGAGGGTAGCCGGGGGGCTGCTGCTCTGGGGTGATCAGAGCCCAGGTCAGCCAGTCTCCACCGCAGCATCCTGCCTCCACCCTCTCCTGGAAGAAAAGCAGGACACACGAAGGCTCAGCTGGACCATACTCAGCCTCCCCCTGGCAGCTGGGTGGGCCATGTGATAGTTCTCTCTGATGGGATGTAATGGAAAGTAAGGGCAATTTCCAAGCTATGTCCCCGAAAGGAAGCTGCCTGCCGTCCACTTCCCCTCTGCCCTCCTCCTGCTGTCTGAGAAACAGCAGCCTTGGAGTTAGCAGACAGCTGAACCAGCCTGCCGGCCCAGGCCGCTCACCTCTGAACTGTGATGGGAGAGGAATAAACAACCACTGTATGTAAGCCATGGGGCTCTGAGGCTCGATCTATCCCTCCAGGCGCCATGAACTCTATGGCAGTGGTGGTTTAGTCGCTAAGTTGTGTCCGATTCTTGCGACCCCATGGACTGTAGCCCACCAGGAGTAAAGTATGCAGTAAGAGGGTCTGACTTAACAGTTTTTTGAAACCACTCTAGCATGAGAAGAGTCTGAGAAACCGTCATAGCCAAGAGGAGTCTAAGAAGACAGGAAGACTAAATGTAAAATGTATCCTGGATGGGATCCTTGGAACAGAAAAAAAGACATTAGGTAACAACTAAGGAAGCTGGAATAAAGTGCAGACTGTAATAAATAATGACCAACTATGGACAGAGGTTTGTATCATTGTACAGGAGGCAGTGACCAAAACCATCCCCCGAGAAAAAGAAATGCAAGAAGGCAAAATGGTTGTCTGAGGAGGCTTTACAAATAGCTGAGAAAAGATAAGCAGCAAAAAGCGAGGGAGAATGAGAAAGATATACCCAACTGAATGCAGGGTTCCAGAGAATAGCAAAGAGAGAAAGGAAGGCCTTCTTAAGTAAACAATGTAAAGAAATAAACAATAGACTGGGAAAGACTAGAGACCTTTTCAAGAATACTGGAGATACCAAGGGAACATTTCATGAAAAGGGCACAATAAAGGACAGAAATGGCAAGGAGCTAACAGAAGCAAAGAGATTAAAAAGAGGTGGCAAGAATACACAGAAAAACTATACAAAAAAGGTCTTAATGACCTGGATAACCACGATGGTGTGGGTACTCACCTAGAGCCAGACATCTAGGTGTGTGAAGTAAAATGGGCCTTAGGAAGCATTACTACCAATAAAGCTAGTGGAAGTGATGGAATTCCAGCTGAGCTATTTCAAATCCTAAAAGATGATGCTGTGAAAGTGCTGCACTCAATATGCCAGCAAATTTGGGAAACTCAGCAGTGGCCACAGGACTAGAAAAGGTCAGTTTTCATCCCAATCCCAAAGAAAGGCAATGCCAAAGAATGTTCAGACTACTGTACAACTGCACTCATTTTGCATGCTAGCAAGGTAATACTCAAAGTCCTTCAGGCCGGTCTTCAGCAGTACCTGAATCGAGAACTTCCAGATGTACAAGATGGGTTTAGAAAAGGCAGAGGAACCAGAGATCAAATTGCCAACATTCACTGGATCATAGAGAAAGCTAGGGAATTCCAGAAAAACATCTGTTTCATTGACTACAGTAAAGCCCTTTGACTATGTGGATCACAAAAAACTGTGGAAAATTCTTAGAGATGGGAATACCAGACCACTCTACCTGCCTGCTGGGAAACCTGTATGCAGATCGAGAAGCAACAGTTAGAACCAGACATGGAACAACTGACTGGTTCCAAATTAGGAAAGGAGTACATCAAAGCTATATAATGTCACCCTGCTTATTTAACTTATAGGCTACTAGAGTACATCATGGGAAATGCCAGGCTGGATGAAGCACAAACTGAAATTGCTGGGAGAAACAGCAACAACCTCATATATTCTGATACCACTCTAATGGCAGAAAGCAAAGAGAAACTAAAGAGCCTCTTGATGAGGGTGAAAGGGGAGTTAAAAAGCTGCCTTAAAACTCAAAAAACTAAGATCATGGCACTCAGCCCCATCACTTCATGACAAATAGAAGGGGAAAGGTGGGAACAGTGACAGATTTTATTTTCTTGGGCTCCAGCAGACAAGTGACTGCAGCCATGAAGTTAAAAGATGCTCCTTGGAAGGAAAGCTGTGACAAACCTAGACATCATATTAAAAAGCAGAGATATCACTTGGCCAACAAAGGTCCAGATAGTCAAAACTACAGTTTTTCCAGTAGTCATGTACAAATGTGTGAGTTGGACCATAAAGAAGGCTGAGCACCAAAGACTTGATGCTTTTGAATTGCAGTGCTGGAGTAGACTGTTGAGAGTCCCTTGGACAGCAAGGTGATCAAACCAATCAATCCTAAAGAAAATCAGTTCTGAATAGTCATTGGAAGGACTGATACTGAAGTTGAAGTTCCAATACTTTGGCCACCTGATGGCAAGACCCAACTCATTAGAAAAGACATGGATGCTGGGAAAGATTGAAGGCAGGAGGAGAAGGGGGCACCAGAGGATGAGATGGTTGGATGCCATCACTGACTCAGTGTACATGAGACTGAGCAAACTCCAGGAGATGGTGAAGGACAGGGAAGCCTGGCGTGCTGCAGTCCATGGGGTTGCAAAGGGTTGGACACAACTGAGCGACTGAACAACATCAATGTTGGTTCATTAATTGTGATAACTGTACCTGATTAACATCTTACAAGAGGGACACTAGAAATGGAACACAGGTGAACTCTACCATTGTCACAGTTTTTCTGTGAATCTAAAACTATTTTTAAAAAAATCCTCTGGCTGCCAAGGGAAGATAAGACTGGAGGGGCACAGTAGAGGTGGGCAGGCAGAGAGCCCTGTCCTTACCCCCCCGCAGGAGGGAATGTCTCACCATTGGTGAGAATAACACCTGGGGCTGAGGGAGCTGAAATCCACGTGCAGCTTCTTTAGAGGAGAAGTCCGGAGCCCTGTGGAGGGTGTGTTTCACCTACTCCTGTCTCTGACAATGAGCCAGGCCCCCACCCCTGATAGGGATATCTACACCCAGGTTCTGTTACCCCAGGGCACCCTCTAGTGGCGGGTCATGGAAATCAACATGGGTCATAGAACAGAAATGATGTCAGAACACATCTCAGGTAGAAATGACATGTAGCATTTCAGGAAAGGCTTGGCTTGTTCTAGACATTTATGCTTGTACAGGCACATGTGTGTACTGGGAATGCATTTCTTTCTTGTCAAAAGAAACTGGGAAGCTGCCGTTCTAGAGTTAACAGTAGATTCAGAGCTCCTTATTAACTATAACAATAAAAATTAATAAACAGCAATACTTGCAATTCTGAGTGCACACTCTGAGCTTACTCTCTACTAGCATGCATCTTGCTTGCCCCACGTAATCCTCATAAAAGCCCCTCGGAAGGTGCTACTATTTGCCAGATTGTGGTGACCAGTAAGATGAGATGGTTAGACAGCATCACAACTCAGGGGATATGAATGTGAGCAAACTCTGGGAGACAGTGGAGGAATGAAGATCCACAAGATTGCAAAGAGTCGGACATGACTTAGCGACTGAACAACAACAAAACTGAGAAGTTACTCATCACAAGGCTAGTATATGAAAAACAAGCGGGGCTGCGGCTCCAGCCTGCATCAGAGGCCCTGGTTAAGTCCCTACCAAAAGGTGGAAGGTTCTACCACTGGCCTGCTGGCCCCCGGGTCAGGTGAGGCTGGCCCGCGGCTGGCACGGATGTGGGGATGGTCCCTACCTGGGCGTGGCCGGCTGCACAGCTTGCCCTGCAGCTTTGGGATTTGGTTGAATAGGTCCTGCGGGCTGGTGTAGGTCAGCACGCGCTCTGCGCCGCCAGTGATAATTTCCAGTTCCGCCCGCACGTCCTCGCTGCCCAGACCCAGCAGGAGCAGCTCCCGGGCCCTCGCGAAGCCCGCCGGGCCGGCCACCTCGTCCTGGGAGCGCGCCTCGGTCATCAGGACCACCACGCGTCGAGGCCGGTCCAGGCCTGTCCTGGGGGCACTCCCGAAGCCGCGCTCTGCCACCTGCTGCAGGGCCCGGCCCGTCAGGGTGGCGCCACCGTCGAAGGGCAGGCCGTCGAGGCTCCGGACCAGGTCCGGCACATCCTGATACTCGCCCACCGGCACCGCCACGATCAGCTCCGCGCCATAGAGGGCCACACCCACGCGCGCCCGGGAGTCTCCGGCCAGCGCCGCCCGCACAAACCGCTTCACGAAGGCCTTGGCCCGCTGGAAGCCCTCCGGGGTGGTGTCCGCTGAGCCGGCCAGCAGGAACAGGACGTCCACTCTGCACTCCAGGCTCAGATTCAGAGCTGCCGGGACACAGCCGCAGTCACCCTGGGGAGCACGCGGACCACCGTCCCACCTGGGAGGCCCAACCCCACCCAGGGCTGAGCCACCCGCCTCCTGGGAGAGGGATGGGCCATGACACTGTGGCTCCAAAGGCTAGAAGCCAGAGCCCAGCACCGAGCGAGACAGGGCTCCCGGCTCCCATCCAGGGTCTCGCTGTCTCACCTCTTTTTCAAAAGAAAAATAGAATCCATACTCTTCCCCCATGCTTCCTGTGTCCTGTTGGAGAAATCTTTGTCTACCCCCAAATCATGACAATAGGCTCATGTTTTCTTCCAGAAGCTTCACAGCTTTGCTCTCTACACTTAAATCAATGATCCATCTGGAATTGATTTTTGTATAACTTGTGAAGCAGGGGAATCAAGATATACTTTTTTCCAGATAAGTCTCCAATTGACCTAGCACGACAGTTTTTTAAATTATTATTTAACAAGTCCCATCCTCTATGTCAAGCATTGTGCTGAGCACTTTACATACAGAATCTTATTGCAAACTCCCATAACCACAGGGCAGTAAAGTCAATTATAATCTTCACAGTTTTAAAATCAAGACGGGTCGGGGCTTCTCATTCCTCTTCTGGAAGAGTGGGGAAGGGACACTGCCCAGAACCATGAACCTGATGGGCTGGCTCCAGCCTACAGCTGGGCTCTCTGATGCCCACAGATCAAGCAGTGGCCATTCTAAAGCTAAGAAGCTAGGGGCCGTGTCCTACCCAGACCTCCAACACCCGAGTTATACCCTGGAGCCCTCAGGGTATCATCTGAGACATCAGCTCAGTGGTGTACTTGAAATGCACTAACTCCTGGGCCACTTCCTACCTAGTGGCTAACAGGGTTGCAGACAAACAGCAGGAGCCCAGACTCCACTGCTCCCCAATAACTGGAGTCTGGGAAGTCCCGGGCACACGTACCACAGTTGGCTTCCCCTCAAAGGCTGGCGGGCAGAGGCAGTGGTACCTGTCCAATCCTTCTGGAACACACGTGCCTCCATTCTGGCAGGGCTGTGAGTCACAGGGGCCTACCAGAGAGATGCCTGTTAATAGCCTCGCACATCCACCCAGAAATGGAAGGGCTTCGGCCACCCTGGCCCACCAGGGCCCAGCCCCTTCCCTTCCCAGGAGGCACTAGGAAATTGGTCTCAACACCAGTAGCAAAGATGGGAAGGACAGCCAATGAGGGGTTAAGGTGTGGGAAGTAATAGATACTCAGTGGTGGGCTCAGTTAATGCTCTGTGTGAAGTATAGGCTCACTGTGGATCTGCCAATGGAATCTGGCTCTGATACTGGGAGCACATGTTACAGACTGAATTATGTCTCCCTTCCACACCCATTCATACGTTGTTGTTCAGTTGCTAAGTTGTGTCTGACTTTTGTGAGCCCATGAACTGCAGCATGCCAGGCTTCCCTGTCCTTCACTATCTCCCAGAGTTTGTTCAAACTCATGTCTGTTGAGTTAGAGATGCCATCCAACCATCTCATCCTCTGTCGCCTCCTTCTCCTCCTGCCCTCAATCTTTTCCAGCATCAGGGTCTTTTCCAATGAGTCCACTCGTAGTATCACGTGGCCAAAGTATTGGAGCTTCAGCTAAAGATGGTGAAGGATGGTAAAGTTGAAGATTTTTTAAACTATGAAGTTTTAAAACTTTAAAACTATGAAGATTTATTCATTTAGTCCTTCTAGTGAATATTCACATGTAGGATTCGACACGCCCCAATACCTTAAAAATGTTAATATATTACTTAGTGATCACATGATTGTAATTAAAGTGTATACTTTTGAAAGGTAGGAATTGAGAGTAACTGTGGACACCCAGGCCTGCAGTCTTATCAGCTGGAGTTTCATAGAAATGACTGGGAGTTCATTAACAGTACCAACCGTGACCTTTAAATGAGCGGCTATTATGGGTCAGGTACTACAAATTAAAAGACGTTTGCTCCTTGGAAGAAAAGTTATGACCAACCTAGACAACATATTAAAAAGTAGAGACATTACTAACAAAGGTCCATCTAGTCAAAGCTATGGTTTTTCCAGTAGTCATGTATGGATGTCAGAGTTGGACCATAAAGAAAGCTGAGCACTGAAGAATTGATGCTTTTGAACTGTGGTGTTGGAGAAGACTCTTAAGAGTCCCTTGGACTGCAAGGAGATCCAACCAGTCTATCCTAAAGGAAATCAACCCTGAATAGTCATTGGAAGGACTGATGTTGAAACTGAAACTCCAGTACTTTGGCCACCTAATGTGAAGAACTGACTCCTTGGAAAAGACCCTGATTCTGGAAAGATTGAAGGTGGGAGGAAAGGGGGACGACAAAGGATGAGATGTTGGATGGCATCACCAACGCAATGGACACGAGTTTGAGTAAGCTCTGGGAGTTGGTGAGGGACAGGGGAGCCTGGCGTGCCACAGTCCATGGTGTTGCAGAGTCGGACACGACTGAGTGACTGAACTGAAGTGAGCTGAGCGTTACACATGCATGATCTCATTTCACTGATACAACCAAATGAAGCAAGTACTGTGCACCCCCACATCACAGACAGGAAGCTGAAACTCAACAAACAGAAGTCACGTGCTGAAGGTTAGCTACTTGGAAAGCGGCAGAGCTGGGACTCAAACCCAAGTTATTCTGCTTTCAAAACTGTAAGTCCCTGACCTTTTATTTCTGAGTGGAAACAACTAGGCTTTCAGTTCCTGCCAGCTGTCAGAGGCCAGCCACCTTGGAACTTTAAGATGCCCAGTGGATCACCTAACCCCAGGTAGGAAGTACCCTCCTGCCTGCACACAAGCCTTTGGCTCTTCAGGCCAGGCACCTGACCTCATTAGGAGCAGCAAATCCACACAAGCACTGATGCCAAGACAGCCAACTACCATGCTCCTGTATCCATGAGATGCTCTAGACCCCGGAGTGATGAGTAGGGAGAGCCCACTGGGGAGCCAGGCCAAATGATCTTAATGGGGTTGATAAGTCCTCCTGTTTGCTGGGGACTTTGTAACTGAAGAAGTACTTGGGTGGACATCGTCTACTGAATCTTCCCTGGGAGTCCATGTATGGTACCTCTACCATCCAGAGTAGGGAGATGGGGAGTCCAGACAAGGGGCAAACATTGCCCTCATTTTACAGAGAAAGAAAGTAAGGCTCTTGCTTATATTGCTCTGGGTTTGGTGCTAGATATGAGGTTTTCTGTTTGCAAAGCTAGGGGTCAGTGCATGCCCTGCTCTGCCTCATGTAAAAGCACAGTCCCAGTTAAGGAAGTAATTCCAAAGCTTCACTCCATTCTCAGTGAAAAGGTACCGCTGAATGAGGGAAGCATTGAGTACCACACAAGCATGTTGCTCTGCCTCTGAAATCCCCGTGCCTCTGCCCTGGAGCCGAGTCCAACCCTACTCGCTGCCCCAGGAGTACAAATGACCCTTTGGAAGCCAGCCTCATCCCAGGGCCAGAAAGAACAGGAGAATCAAAAGAGGCAGACTGTACCTGGGCAGGTGGTCCTGTAGCACCTGGTGGGGTAGGTGAAGAACACTCTCTTCCAGCTACAACCCAAGAAATCAAACGGTACAGATCAGAGGTTTAACAGGAAAGGTTATTTAACATACTAAGAGCTGACATAAGATGCCAGTGCAGAAGTGACTCAAGAAGCCTGTTTTTTTCCCCTGATTCTACCCCCAACTTTTGTCTGCACATGGAATAGGAAATGTTTCAAACTACTCAAAGACAATTTAAAAAAAAAAGGTAATTTAAGCTGACTATCTTGTCAGAAGTTAGAGATGTCTGTGTTCGATACTCTGAGCTACATGAACAGCTTTCTCGGGGACAGCAGAATGAGTGGGGGGCAAGAAATACTGGGATTAGGCAACTGGATTCTGGCTGTGTGACCTCAGGCAAGTTACTTTCCTTCTCTGGTCCTCAGTCCCCTCTTCTGTATAGCAACTCTGTTGGGCAGTTTTCAGCTGTGGTCCTTGGGGCCTTGGTGGAGAGGGAACAGGACTGTTCACGGCTCCCCCAGTGCCACAGCCCTGCCAGGAGGATGTGCAAACCACTGGCTGGTCTCAATGACCCCTGAGGCCTGTTTGGCTGCCAACCTTCTGTGACAACACAAGGGTCACCATTCCTGTGCTGGCTTCCATGCTCCATCCATCCCCATCGTTACATCAAGTCCTCAGCTATTTGAAGAGACAATAGCCTCTTTCAGGTGGAGAAGAGGGCTCAGAGGGCTGGAAGTAAGGGGCCCAAAGCCACACAGTTATTAAAACAGCAGAGCGGGATCTGAACTCCGTCTCAGACTCCAAAGCCCATGCATCTTGCCCTCTGGGCCACTCCACCCCAGTTCTGCGGGGTCACAAGCCAGTCAAGGCCAGAAGTGGTCCTTGTCCCTCTGGCAGGAAGCCCTCCCCTCGCCTGGCAGTAGCTCCACATGGCCTCATCTCTAAGAAGATTCTCTCGGGGACTTGGCAGTAAAGTTCTCTACAACTTTCCCAAGAAGGCTTCTCCCAGTGGGATCCCACCCCAGTGTTGCCCAGCTGAGGGGGTGGCTAATGGGGCTCATTGCTAGGGTAGGAGCTTACCTGAGGCAAAACACCCACTTGGGATAAAAGCCAAGTCAATTCTGCACTCAAGGGGTTGCTGAAGTCAAAACTCTGCCAAGCCACCAGCTCATTAGAGAGAACTCTTCTTCCCTTCCATGTCTACTTCCCATGACAGTCTCATAAAACCACACATCCAAGCCCAGAAAATTCCATGGGCCCTGCACTCCCTACCCAGCCCAGCACTGGGAGCCCATGCTACTGAGCAGACACTGTCTAGGCCTTTGCCCGGACCTGTCCTCAGCTTGCCACCCCATCCCACCACCTGCCACCTCCCTCAGCTCTATACTCAGATGCCACATTCTCTGCCTTCCTTGCCTACTGTAATTAAAAGTGCTCACCTACCCCAACCACCTATTCACCCTGCTCTGTCTCCGCCACCCTCGCGTTCTTTCCCCAGCAGGCACTCGGCATCACCTAAGAGTTCCTCTAGCTACTTACCCTCTTCACTGCTGCCTCTTGCTCACAGGAGCAGATCTGTTTCTGAGATGCTCATGCAGATTCCCCAGGACTTGGGGCAGTGCTAAGAGCTCAGGAGAGCCTCTGCAAAGATTTCTTGAATGAAGGGCTTGATGAAAAGCCTACTATATGCATTCTTCTAGAAGCCTTGATATATTAATTCCTGCATGCTCCAGAAAAATCCTCTGGGGCAGGTCCTATTCTCACTCCCTGAACGTGGGAACAGACAGCGGAGGTTCCCAGCTCATTAACGGTGGTGTCCCCAGAGTCCAAACACAAAGCCATTAAGTGTACTCTACCCACCAGCCTCTCCTGGGCCTCCCAACCTCTGGATGCCTCAGCCCCATTGCAACCTGGTTCTGACACCATTCAAGATTGTTGAGGGACTTCCCTGGTGGTGCAGCAGCTGGGAATCTGCCTGCCAATGCAGGGGACACAGATTCGATCCCCAGTGTGGGAAGATCCACATGCCGCAGGGCAACTAAGTCTGGGCGCCACAGCTACTGAGCCCACAAGTGGCAACTATGAAGCTCACACATCCTAGAGCCCATGGTCTGCAACGAGAGAAGCCACCGCAATGAGAGGTCCACACAAGGCGACTAGAGAGGAGCTCCCACTTGCCACAACTAGAGAAAGCTCACACACAGCACAAAGACCCAGTGCAGCCATAAAGAAATAAAACTATATATAAAGACTTTTAATTATATAGATAGATAGATATGTATATATATATAAAGGCTGTTCAAGCAGCCCCTTGTCCATGATGTGCAAGAAGGAAACAGGCCCCACTACAGCACTTGGGAGGCTCTCTCTGGACCAAGACCACCGGGGGCAGTGACTGTGTCCACCTCCTTGTCACACACCGTCTGGCTCAGAGGGGCACTTAAACATGTTCACTAGAGAACAAAGAACTACCTCCATTCACTTGAAAGCTCAGGTTCAGAAGAGAGCCTCTAATGGCCTCTGACAGGGGCCCAGGCCCCACTTCCTCTGATCCACGTTGAGGGCATGGCCCTTCCCTGCCAGGGTGGTGTTTGGACTCGGCATTGGCTCAGCATGGCCCTTGGAGCTTGTCTGCTGTTCCATCTCATTGCCGTGTACATGCTCGGATCTCGCCGCAGAGGCCAGGCCAGCGGGCAAGATGCAGCTGGTACGCACGCTGCCCTGGCTCTCTAGAAATGACGGGTGGCCCGGATCACGAATTGCTACCCAGGGGCCATACTGGAGGTGATCCAGATAAAGTGCCGAGGGACGGTCTGGGCAGTGGCCAGCGGCTGGGCAGCGGGTGTTCTCGAATGCCTGAGCTCCTCTCCTGAAGGATCCAGCCTCCCCCAATGACATCTACAACTGGAGTTCATCCAAGGATCTTATTTAAGCCTCTTGCTTTGCTCAGCCCCCACAAAGGTGGAAACCAGTACTCAGAGGAACCAAGTTGCCAGACCACTATCCCACGTCCAAACCACTGCCCTATCCAACCAGTTTTTGGCTGACCCACCAGCCTTCCAGAATGGCTGTGACCTGCCCCACTCACCTACCCTGGGTGCCTGGCTGGTGGGTCTACTAGACTCTGACACTGAGTACCTGCGCCCCTACCTGTGTCCCTGAAACTCTGTCCCTGGCTCCCTCTCTGGCCTCCTCCGATCCCCATCACACGCTCCACGGCCAAGGCCCCAGAGAGCCATTCTCCCGTGCAGTCAGTGAGCCCCTGGCCAACCCTGCCCAGGCCGAACCCTCGGGCTCTGACCTCAGACCTTCAGGACAAACCTGGAGAAGGGACAGAAGGCAGGCAGCACGGCATCAGTGCCCCGAGAGCCTCTCCAGCACGGGGCAAGGCCAGCAGGCTCCCTGATCGTCTCCAGCGTCTTGCGCTCACAGGGGTGAGGCTGGACCCTGCAGTCTGTGTCCATCATGCATGCCCAAGACAGGGAAGACAGAGTTAAGCCTCATTCCCTGTGGTCCCTCTAACCCTTGCCCTCACTCCCTCTCGGCAGAGCACACAGCAGAGGGCCAGCCAGTCTCCGAGCATCTCCTCTGCGTAGGGCCCGCCCCTCACAGCTCTTCCATCCTGTGCACACATATACCTTTCGCACTACATACGTCACTCCAGCTCCTGGAGACCCTGACAAAGCTGACTATCCATACAGGGATTTCACCCCAAGACGAAGCCTCCCTGTGCTGACAGCATGGGGAGCTGGCTCCTTCCTCCTCCCAAGCAGTGGACAGGCACAGGGGGACCCCCACCACATCTGGGTCCCAAGCCCCGAGCCTCTCGACCCCTCAAAGACAATCTCAGGATTCCCAGCCAAAACCCTCACAGGGCCTGACATGGGGAGGCTGAACGAAACCGAGTGTCCCAGGGCTGAAGCTGCTAGGTCCTGTCCCTCTTCCCCCGCTTCCCTAGGGAGCCTCCCCTGTGTCCTGACTTCTGGCCTTGGGAAACCCTCCCCACCCTCGCATCCCACTTCCATATTGGCAAGGCCACTCCTTCCCAGCTGGGAGGTGCTTACTCACCTGGAGAGGCGGTGGTGCAGATGGCGGAGCCGCTGAGGGTGCTGAAGAGGCCATTGGTGGCGTCATCCACCTGCTCGGCCATCAGCACATGCAGCTCCCTCGGCTCGCTGGCCAGCGAGTGCAGCTCTTCCCACCTGAGTCCCGGCCGCAGCAGAGAAGTCACAACGGCTCGTCACTCCACGCTCACCCACCTCCTGCCCACCCATCTCCTAGACCCTGGGCTCCGTATGGACAGCACCACCACCCACCGAGGCAGGAGCCACCTAGCTGCAACCTCATCCATCTAGGATGCAGGGAAGGTCTAGATGTGAAGCACAGAAAGACTGAGGATGCTGAGCTATGGGCAGTAATGTGTGCATGCTCCAGCAACCCACCGATTTCCTCAGAGGAGAGCCTCCCACTAGAACTGCCAGCTCTTAAGTGAGACTCGGTCCTAATAGACCTAGTCATCCGGTTTTATAACTTTTAGCTGATGAGAAAAATTTAACCAGAAAGGAAATGAAAGAAAGTCGTTTGTGGTTCTAGGTGATGCCAAGAGAAGCACACATAAGAACAAGTAGTAATAGAAAAGAAAAGAAATCCTGATGATTATAAACCATAGCGGTAAGAACTCAGAGGCCAGCAATGTGAGGGCATGTAGAGGTGGGAACTGGCATAGTTTAACAACCAGAGGGCACTGTCAGTGCCCGGAACAGAAATGATGGGTGGGACGATGACCCTAGCGCATGAAGAAGGGTTAAAGGATGTTGAAAAAACTGTCTTTAAGAAGACAAGGCAGTCAGTAACCCATTTAGAATCTTGCCCATCAAAAAATGCATCAAAATAGACCAAGGCTTGGCAATGCAGCAAAACATTCATGGATCTCTAAATCACCTCATGTAAAACTCTGATTCTCCTCTGAAGCCACAGAAACCAGCCATTTTATCCAGTACCTAGGACAGCGCCTGGCAAGGAGGGGCTTCTTAGTTCTAGACTCACAGTAGCTTTGAGTGGGCAACTCTGCCAGGCCCCACCCTTAGCTCTCCCAGCTCCCAAAGAGACCTTCTTAAAAGCTCCCTGGGTAATCCAGATACTCAGCCGGAGTTGAGACTCCTCAGAGAGTGGGTTTAAAAGACACTAATGACAGGCGGGGAGGGAAGAGCTTGAGCGGCATCAGTCTTTAATCTCACTACAGCGGTTTTCAGACTTCAGTGGCATCAGCATCACCGAGGACCAGAAAAAGCAGAGACTGAGGCTCCTTGCCCCAGAGTTTTGGATTCAATGAGGTACGGCCGGAGTGCATGGGTTTCTAACAAGCTCTAAATGATGCTGATGCTGCTGGTCCAAGGAACATCCCTGGAGAACCACTGGTCAACAGTTCACCGGCCTTCTACTAGGAGTGGGGGAAGGGGTTATGTGGGCCTGGGAGCCCACCAGACTTCCTCGGGCTTTCAGATCTGAGTGATACCCCCTTTCGTGAGCAACTGGCTTCTTAATTTCTCTACACCAGGAATGCCCGAAGTATGGTCTGTGGGCCTGCGCAGGTCCCTAAACTTCTCACCCTGATTCAGAATCTCATAAGCATAGATACCAGGCATTTATAAACAAGCTGTATGGCTACTCGACAGAGCCATTTTTATGTTTGTTGGGTCAGTTAATAAGAATTTGAGCTTCTATTTTGTCTTTATTTTTATTTCATTTTTCTGGTAATTCATTTTTATTGTAATTTTTTTTTTTTAGCATCAGGACATAATCCAATAGGGGAAAAAAAAAACTGGACCTTCACCACATATAGTTTGAGAAGTGTTCCTCCAGCTAGCAGCTGGAGAAGAAAGCCCCAGAATGGGCTAGTATTTCCACCTTGTGGGGAGTTCCATCCTCAGGGACAGACCTTGGGCAACTATTATTCGTAAGACACTCTGTTGGGCAGGAGAGTGGGCAGGGAGCCATCAAGTAACACCCCTTCTCCTCTCTCAAGGGGTTTATGTTCCTTATATCTGAGAACACACAAAGAGCCAGCCAGAAGGCAGCCTGTGTTTAGTACCAACTTACAACGGCAGCAGCATTGATGGTGGTGCCTGTCATCATCACACCAGGACACAGCGTGACCAGGGCAGCCCCATGGTGCCTGCAGCCCCAGTCTCCAGCCTTCCTCTTTCTGACCTGCACTTGCTGGTCCTCGGAGGCCCCTCACCCGACACTCGAGTGATCTTAGTTAGGCTTTAAACACCATCTTCAGGCTCCATCTCAATGCCTGTCCCTTCTCCTATGTGCCAGACTCTTCCATCCAACTCTCTACTCAGCCTCTCTACTGAGATGGCCAATATGGACCTCAGACCTGCCCTGTCTGAAACAGAATTCCACTTCCTTTCCCAGTCTTTCTCATGTCGTTCACACTGGGGCTCAAGCCAAAGTCTTCTATTCTTCTCTCTTACACCCACATCCAACACACCAGTCACACCACTGCTCTGCCTTCCAAGCACAGCCTAGATCCAGCCATCCCTCTACAGCTCACAGCTGCTGCCCTATGACAAACCACCGTTAAACTGCATGTGAGCCACCCCACCATCTCGTGGGTTCCCCACCGCCCCATCATGATTGCCTCTTTCTCGGTCCTATCAGTCTATTCTCTTCTTGGCAGTCAGTGCGATCCCCTAAAAATGTAAGCCAGTTCATGCAATTCTCCTGCTCAAAACCCTCCAGAGACTTCCCACACTACTCATTACAAACTTCACAAAGTCTCCAGCCCGCACTCCTGCCCACCTCTTCCACCTTATTTCTTGTAATTCACCCCTTGCTGGTTGGTCTCCAGCTGCCCTCTGGCTGTCTTGCTGTTTCTATAAGACACTCAGCTAGCTGCTGCCTCAGGGCCTTTGCACTTGCCATCTGCCTGCCTTGCCTGCTCTTTTTGCTACTTGGAAGACTTGTTCCTCACTTAAGTTTCTGCTCAAAAATCAGCTCCTTGAGGGAGCCTTACCAAACTCCCCTTATCTAAAATAGCTATCCTCTTGGAATTCCCTTACAGTCCAGTGTTAGGACTCAGCACTCTCACTGCTGGTTCAATCCCTGGTTGGGAAACTAAAATCCCAAAAGCTGCATGGCGTGCCCTCTCCCCAAAAATAGTCATCCTCTCTACTCCCATCATTCTGTAACCTCTTATCTACTTTATTTTTCTTCTCTGCATTTTATGTCCACCTGAAATTACTTATTTATTCACTCACTTGCTTGTTATCTAGTTCCTTTCCTAGAATGAAGTTCCATGAAGGCAAGGACTTTGTATAATATTATGGTCTCTGTATCCTGAGAACCTAGAATATAGAACCAGAACCTATCTGCTATGAGGAAGACAACCTATATTTATTGAGAGAATAAGAAAAGAACAGTAGGCCTCCCAGATCCATAGGTTCCACACCCATAAATTCAGCTCACTATGGCTCCTGTGCTGTTTATGATTTACGGATATGGGAGGGCTAAATAAAGGACTTGAACATCCGTGGACTGTGGTGTCCTGGGGCAGGGAGCTCGTTCTGGAATGACAGTTCTAAAATTAATAGAGGTGTCTGTGTACAGGCACAGTGGCAGGACCAGAGTCATTTCACCTGATACCCACAACAACTAGACGTTCACAGAGGTCACCTCCATTTTTAGGGCTGAGAACATACCCCCCGCCCCTCCTCTCACCAGGAAGGCAGATTTCAGCACCTAGAGAAACATGCTGGAGAAGAGGGGAGCCAGACACAGACCGGTCTCAGGCTCACCAGAACACTTTCTTGGATTATTCAACTTGAAACTGGAGAAATGAGTCTTTCGTCTCCAGGATGGAGCTGGGAAGATGGGACCTGGGGCACTGCCTGCACCCACAGTCCCAGCTTCCTGAGAAAGCCAGGCTGAGAGAAAAACAGAGACAGTTGGATGGGGGACAGAAAGAGTCTAAAAGGCAGCGAAATGCTTAACTCCGGCTGACCCCGAGGGACCCCTGACCCACTGGTACATTATATGAGTCCCTGAATTTCCATTTCTGCCCAGATACGTTGGAGTCAAGTTTCTGACACCTGAAACCAAGTGTTCAGACTAAAGACAATACGAACTCTCAGACTTCCAAAGAGTTGGAGTTCCCTGTGTGCCAGCAACAACACAGCAAAGTGAGGAAAAGACAGGCCCCGAAGATCCAGGATGGTTTTCCCAGCTCCCCTCCCTGCCCATGGCTGTAAAGCCCGCCAGGCTGACCCAGAGAGCTGACCCAGCACAATCAAATCTCTTACCTTGGGAAGTGGATGCCCACGGAGAACACAGTGACGCCCCTCTGCTTGAGCTGTTTGGCGGGCAGGGCCATGTGCCCTTGGGACCTCCCGTCGGTGACGATGATGAGGATCTGGGGCACAGAGGCATTTCTGCCCCCTGGGAATCCTTTGTGCAGAAGGTATTTCAGAGCAAGGCTTGTCTCTGTGCGCCCTCCTCTGAGCTCACCCAGAAGGAAAAAAAAGGAAGAAAGAGCCAGAGATCCAGGGGTGAAGTTGGAATGAAAACCCGAGACAACAGCCACTTTCTCCCAGCAGAGGCTCAAAGGGACAATTCCCACATGACCTGTGCTTTCTCTCTCACCAGCTCAACCACAGTGATGGAGCTTCCCAGGTGGCACCAGTGGTAAAGAATCCACCTGCCAATGTAGGAGATGCAAGAGATGCGGGTTTGATCCTTGGGTTGGGAAGATCCCCTGGAGAAGGAAATGGCAACCCACTCCAGTATTCTTGTCTGGAGAATTCCACAGACAGAGGAGCCTGGTGGGCTACAGTCCATGGGGTCACAAAGAGTCAGACACAACAGAGCAACTGAGCACACACACAGTGTTAAATGCATACAGTAAGGGGAAAAAAGAGAAAGAAAGATCTAAACCGCAGTGACGAAGAAAAATGAATTTTTCCCCTGGACTTAGCACTCAGCCTGCACATGTGTTGTATTATATAATAATGTTATTCATGTATGCATTTGCTGTCTCTCCCCATGATGGCTCCGGGGCACGATTCTCATCATTTGTCTAACACCCACCTCCTATCTCCCCATCCCTGAAGCCTTCTTGTTACAGCTCAGCATGTCCTTGGGAAAGCAGGTAACTGAGCTCGGTAAGGACTTCTGAGCATGAATGACGGGGCTTTGATGCAAGGGTCATTTTCAAGATCAAGCCTCTGTGTCTCACTTCCAGGTTCAGGGTTGGGCGTTGGGAGGTTGAACTGTCTGACTATTTTCGGAGCAGGGCAGGTTACTATGGTCCCATCTCACCAGGAGGCTAAGACTCTCCATTCCTCACAGTCCAGTTATGGAGACTGTTGGCTCAGCTTGGAATCCCAGCACGGAATCCCAGCACAGAATCCCTACGAAATTTCACCATAAGAGGCTCGTGCCCACATCCACAGAGGGTGAACTGCCAGCTCTGGGTGTCACCTAGGTAGAAAATAATGACTTGCTACAATAGATTTTTGGCAAAGCCTTTCAGTGGATGGTAATAGATGAGGAATCCTCTGCTCAGAGACCAGTAATACTAACTGCTACTATTTACTGTCCACCTACCATGTGCCAAGCACCACTAAGCGTGTGTCTAAAGATGCTTGGCTCATGTAATTCTCACTATAGCTCTGAGACAGGAGAGTTCAGAGAAGGGCCTTAGCTAAAGTGACACAGTTCATGGGTGGTGGAGGCAGGACTTGAACCCGGAACTTCCAGAGTCCAAGTTCTTACCATCGCATTATACAACTTGCCTCTCCCTGGCTAGTGGAGGTCAGAACTGCAGTTTAAACCCAGTCAGGCTGACTTCCGGAGAAGGCAATGGCACGCCACTCCAGTACTCTTGCCTGGAAAATCCCATGAATAGAGGAGCCTGGTAGGCTGCAGTCCATGGGGTCGCTAAGAGTCAGACACGGCTGAGCAACTTCACTTTCACTTTTCACTTTCATGCATTGGAGAAGGAAATGGCAGCCCACTCCAGTGTTCTTGCCTGGAGAATCCCAGGGACGGGGAAGCCTGGTGGGCTGCCGTCTATGGGGTCACGCAGGGTCAGCCACGACTGAAGTGACTTGGCAGCAGCAGGCTGATTTCAAAGCCAACGGTCATTCCTTTGAGGAGGTCGGCAAATAAAAGCCTCAGGGCAAATGGGCATAGAAAACGGGTGCCCACTCATTTATGTACTATCTACACAGAGCACATGGCCAGCAGAGCATTAAAATATTTACTGTATGGCTCTCTGATGAAAAGGTTTGCTGACCCTGACTCTGTACTACTGCCCAAATGGTCACAAAACATTTCTCACTGAAAGCCAGGAGCTCCCTGTGGCTTCCCCTGATGGTGATTCCCACAAGCCTCTGGCTGTGACCCTGCAGCCTTACTTTCTCAGCCAGCCTCAGCTTTCTCTCCTGAAAATATGCCCTTCCTCTGTCATCCATCTAACCATCACTTATTTTCCTATGAGTTTAGTACTTTAGGATCAGATAAAAAGCACTTGTTTGCCAAAAATCCATTCTCATTTCTCATACAGGTCTGCCTTCCGCCCCTCCAGTGTCACACTTTGTTTTTCCTTTGCAACCAGATTTTCGGAGTGGGTCTGGGCCCCTCTTCAGAGTCACCAGCCTGTGGCCAGAGAGAAATCAAATTTCAAGGACAGGAGGGCCCAGGTCATCACTCCATTGGCCTCTGTGGTGTCCACCCTCCACATCGCTCAGCACACAAACGCCCACGCCAGTCACCCTCTCCTGCACCTGACCTGCTGACTCCAGCCAACCACGTTCTGACCCCCAGCAAGTGAGAAGAAACCCTGCTGCCTCCACTTTCCTTATTTCTTGGAGTGTTCCTCACGGAGTCTGTTCTCAGCTCAGCGTCTGGCTCCAGAACTAGAGGTCTGAGTCCCGAATCTAATGTTTTGCTAATTTCTCTCCAATGGGACTCAACTAGGTAGAAAGTGAAGGTTCACAGATGGACTGTTGTTTATGAGAGCAACGCACAAACTGATCAAGAACAAGGACACAGATACTAAGTCCTCTGGTATACTGACCAGGTAAACTCGGCAAAGTTACTTAGCCTGAGATCCCTGTTCAACTTGCTAAAGTAGGGAAAGTAACAGTGCTGTCTGAGGGTTAAACGCCTCCTGGTACCTAGTAAGCACGCCATCAATGGTCATTATAATAACCACCTAGCCAGTCTATTCTAAGAAGTTTATCTTTTGAGTTCATCTCAAATTCTAGCAAGCACGAAAGTCCCTAAGGTGACTTAATAATCTGGATTCTCAGATTCCATCCTCCCAGAGTCCACACTGGTAGATGTGCAACCAGGCCTGAGAATCTATATTTTAAACCTGCCTCCCTTCCCCTACCCCCGTGATTCTGATGCAGGTAGTGCATGGATCAGACTTCAAAATAATTCCTAAGAACACTCCCTGTAGGCGCAGGGATGTTGATCACAGGAGTTTTTGTTGTTGTTGGTTTTGGCAGTGGATAAAAATCCTGGAATCTAGCTAAATGTGTTCTTTTAGGGCAGTGGTTCCCAACCTTTTGGCACCAGGGATCAGTTTTGTGGAAGAGAATTTTTCCATGAACTGAGGCTAGGGGGTAGGGGGATGGTTTCATGATGATTTTCATAAGGAGAAGGCAACCTAGAACTCACATGCGAAGTTCAGAGTAGGGTTCACACTCCTGTGAGAATCTCTCGCACCTGATGATCTGACAGGAGGTGGATCTCAGGTGGTAATGTGAGTGATGGGGAGTGGCTGTAACTATAGATGAAGCTTGACCATCACTCACCTCCTGCTGTGTGTTCCGGTTCCTAACAGGCTATGGACGAATAGTCGTCCATGACCATGGGCGGGGTAACCCTGTTTTAGCAACTAATCTACTACATTATAACAGCCAAATTCAGTGGTTTGTTATATAACCATAAAAAGGGCTCAACATGGGAAATAATGCAGTTTTATGAAAAAAATACACACCAAATAGTATTTTTTAAAGTTTTATAATTTTATCTGTTCTAAAAACTATGTTTAAATGTTAATGTAGCTTGAAATAAGCCACAGCTGCTATAAAAGGCTTTGTGCTAAAGTGATGTGGTGAGTGCTATTTCTGTAGAGCTATTTAAACATACTACAACTCTGATAAAGCTACAGATGGGGTCCAAAAAGTTCAGTCACAGAAAATTCAGAGTTGTGTAATTATGAAATTAATCAGATGATGGAACAGACTTGCACAGTCCCCCTGGCCAGAGTTCTAAGCATTCGGAGGCCAATTTCTGGCTGTGTTTTTTTCTGATTTTAGGTTATCACGAAGTGCAACACTGGAAGGTTTGCTTGTAATATTTCCCAAAGTTATCACAAAGTAGCAATAAGGTGACTGTCATAGTGTTTTCTTAGCCATTTCAAGACACACTTTTAGGGGACTGCCTTGGTCTGGAAAGGCAAGTGTTCTGGGTTTTGGGCATAGCTGTGCTCATCAGTCCAGAATTTCAAACTCCACTAAAGAAAAGGGTAAAGTGCCCTGGGGAGATCATCACTCCCAGTCAGCCAGCATTCCTCTGTTCTGAATAATAAGAGTGTCTGAACATTCAGTGTCCTCAGTGACCCTGCAACCTTCGCCAAAAATCCAGTTACTGCCTCCTGTCCTGGTTGGTCGTCTTATAGTCGTCCTGGGATACAGAAGTGCTAACTGTTCACATCCCCAAAGAGTTTACCTTGTTCAGACATGTAAAGAGGCATCTTTCTCACCCCAGTGTCTTCATCTGGCACATTCTCAATGTGTCTCTGCATGTCATGGGTCATGAATGACAGCCCTTAGGTATGACTTTCAACACAGCTAACAAGAGGCTCAACTAAGCGTTAGGAGGTAGAGGCTGAGGAGAGGGCGAGGAGAGGTGAGGACAGTTCCATGGGGCCTACTGGATAAGCAGTGTGATTCTGTGGTCCTGGCCAAGTTGCCTGCTCCTTCTCAACCTCAGTATCCTCCTCCATAAAATAAGAGGCTGGGAGAGGTACACAGTGACCTCCATAAAGTGCCTTTTGGTACCAGTCACTGCACCCTGTTTATTTAACTTATATGCAGAGTACATCATGAGAAATGCTGGACTAGAGAAACACAAGCTGGAATCAAGACTGCCAGGAGAAATAGCAATAACCTCAGATATGCAGATGATACCACCCTTATGGCAGAAAGTGAAGAAGAACTAAAGAGCCTCTTGATGAAAGTGAAAGAGGAAAGGGAAAAAGTTGGTTTAAAGCTCAACATTCAGAAAACAAAGATCATGGCATCTGGTCCCATCACTTCATGGGAAATAGATGGAGAAACAGTGGAAACAGTTTCAGACTTTATTTTTGGGGGCTCCAAAATCACTGCAGATGGTGACTGCAGCCATGAAATTAGAAGATGCTTATTCCTTGGAATAAAAGTTATGACCAACCTAGATAGTATATTCAAAAGCAGAGACATTACTTTGCCGACTAAGGTCCGTCTAGTCAAGGCTATGGTTTTTCCTGTGGTCATGTATGGATGTGAGAGTTGGACTGTGAAGAAGGCTGAGCGCCAAAGAATTGATGCTTTTGAACTGTGGTGTTGGAGACGACTCTTGAGAGTCCCTTGGACTGCAAGGAGATCCAACCAGTCCATTCTAAAGGAGATCAGCCCTGGGATTTCTTTGGAAGGAATGATGCTGCAGCTGAAACTCCAGTACTTTGGCCACCTCATGCGAAGAGTTGACTCATTGGAAAAGACTCTGATGCTGGGAAGGATTGGGGGCAGGAGAAGAAGGGGACGACCAAGAATGAGATGGCTGGATGGCATCACTGACTCGATGAACGTGAGTCTGTGTGAACTCCGGGAGATGGTGATGGACAGGGGAGGCCTGACGTGCTGCAGTTCATGGGGTTGCGAAGAGTCGGACGCGACTGAACTGAACTGAACTGAACTGACTGCAACTGGCATAACTTTTCACATGAGAGCAGGGCTGAGTCATTTGAGTCCAAGTCCATCAACAACAACAACAACAAAAACCTCTGAAACCTACTGAAAAAGATATTCTACATCCAAAGACAAAGAAGAAGCCACAGTGAGATGGTAGGAAAAGTGCAATCATGATAAAATCAAATCCCATACCCACTGGATGAGAGACCCACAGACTGAAAAATAATTATACTATAGAGGCTCTCCCACTGGAGGGAAAGTTCTGAGCTGCATGTTAGACTCCCCCTCCTGGGGGTTTGGCATCAGGAGGAGGAGACTTAAGAGTATCTGGCTTTGAAGGCCAGCAGCATTTAATTGCAGACTGCCACAGAACTGGGGGAAACACACTCCACTCTTGGAGGGTGCACACAAGGTTTCATACCAGATCCCAGGGACAAAGTCTGTGACTTCCTAGGAGCCTGGGCCAGACCTACCTGATGGTATTGGAGGGTTTCCAGCAGAGGTGGGGGTAATTACTTTAAACATAAATAGATTAAATGCTCCAACCATTAGATACAAACAGGCTGAAGGGATATAAAACCAAGGCCTATATGTATGCTGTCTATAAGAGACCCACTTCAGATCTAGGGATACATACAGACTGAAAGTCAGGGATGGAAAAAGCATTTCATGCAAATGGAAATCAAAACAAAGCTACTATAGCAATACTCATATCAGACAAAATGGACTTTAGAATAAAGACCACTGTAAGAGGCATAGAAGAACACTACATAGTAATCAAGGGATCGACCCAAGAAGAAGATATAAGTATTGTAAATATATATGCACCCAACATAGGGACACCTCAATGTATAATACTAACACCTAGAAAAGGAGAAATCGACAGTGACAAAATAATAGGGGACTTTAATACCCCACTTTCATCAATGGACACCACATCATCCAGACAGAAAATCAATAAGGAAACACAGGCCTTGAATGACACATTAGGCCAAATGGACTTAATTGATACTTATAGAGCATTACATCCAAAAGCAGCAGAATACACATTATTTTTAACTGCATATGGAATATTCTCCAGGACTGATCACATGCTGGGCCACAAAGTCAGCCTTGGTAAATTTTCTTAAATCATATCAAGCATCTTTTCCATCCACAATGCTATGAGATTAGAAATCAACTACAAGGAAAAAAAAACTGTAAAAAACATAAACGCATGGAGGCTAAACAATATGCTATCAAACAAAAAAAAAAAACAAAAACATGGATTCCTAAAGAAATAAAAGAGGAAACCAAAAAATACCCAGAGACAAATGAAAGTATGGTGATCCAAATCCTATGGGACACAGCAAAAGCAGTTCTAAGAAAGAAGTTTATAGCAATATAATCTTACCTCAGGAAACAAGAAAAGTCCCAAATAAACAACCTGCCCTTACACCTAAAGCAACTAGAGAGAAAAGAACTAACAAAACCCAAAGTTAGTAGGGGAAAGAAATCACGAAGATCAGAGCGGAAATAAATGAAACTGAGACAAAGAAAACAATAGAAAAGACCAATGAAACGAAAAGCTGCTTCTTTGAAAAGAAAACTGATAAACCTTTAGCCAGACTCATCAAGAAAAAAAAGCGGGGGGAGGGAGTGGGCTCAAATCAATAAAATTAGAAATGAAAAAAGGAGATGTTACAACTGATGCCACAGAAACACAAAGGCTTGTGAGAGATATATACAAGCAGCTACATGCCAATAAAATGGACAATCTGGAAGGAATGGACACATTCTTAGAGAGATCAATCTCCCCAGACTGAGTCATTAAAAAAATAGAAAATATGAACAGACAAATAACAAGTAATGAAGTTGAAACTATGATTTTAAAACTCCCAACAGACAAAAGTCCAGGACCAGACGACTTCACAGGTGAATGCTATCAAACATTTAGAGAAGAGTTAACACCTATCTTTCTGAAACTCGGCCAAAAAAATTTCAGAGGAAGGAACACTCCCAGACTCATTCTATGAGGCAACTATCCCGCTGATACCAAAACCAGATAAAGATACCACAAAAAAGAAAATTACAGGCCAATATCACTGATGAATATAGACATCAAAATCCTCCACAAAATACCAGCAAACTGAATCCAGCAATACATTAATAGGATCATATACCATGATTGGAGAAGGCAATGGCAACCCACTCCAGAATTCTTGCCTGGAGAATCCCAGGGACGGGGAGCCTGGTGGGCTGCTGTCTGTGAGGTCGCACAGAGTGGGACACGACTGAAGCGACTTAGCAGTAGCAGCATACCATGATCAAGTGGAATCTATTGCAGGGATGCAAGGATTTTCAATATTCTCCAGTCAATCAATGTGATGCACCACATTAACAAATAGAAAAATAAAAACCATATTATCTCAATAGATGTAGAAAAAATTTTTGACACCCATTTATGATGAAAAATTTAACACCCATTTATGATGAAAACTCTCCAGAAAGTGGGCATAGAGGAAACTTACCTCCACATAATAAAGGCTGTATATGACAAACTTACAGCCAACATCATATTCAATGGCAAAAAACTGAAAGCATTTCCTTTAAGGTCAGGGACAAGACAAGGATGTCCATTTTCACCACTTTTATTCAACATAGTTTTGGAAGTTCTAGCCATGGCAATCAGAGAAGAAAAAGAAATAAAAGGAATCCAAATTGGAAAAGAAGAATAAAACTGTCACTGTTTGTAGATGATATATTATACATAGAAAATTCTAAAGATGCTACCAGAAAACTACTAGATCTCATCAATGAATTTGTAAAGTTGCAGAATTAATACACAGAAACCTGTTGCATTTCTATACACTAACAATGAAAGATGAGAAACAGAAATTTAAAAAACAATCCCATTTACCATCACATCGAAATTAATAAAATACTTAGGAACAAACCTACCTAAGGAGGCAAAAGACTTGGAATCTGTAAACTGTAAGACACTGATGAAAGAAAAAAAAAGTGACACAAATAGATGGAAAGATATAACATGTCCTTGGATTGGAGGAATCAATAGAATCAATATTAATCAAGAACCAATATAATCAAAATGACTATATTACCCAAAGCAATCTACATATTCAATGCAATTCAAATTCAATGCAATTCAAATTACTTTTGGCATTTTTTACAGAACTAGAACAAAAAAAATTTTTGAATGGAGACACCAAAGACCCCAAATAGCCAAAACAATCTTAAGGAAAAAAAAAACAACACTAGAGGAGTCAGGCTCCCTGACTTCAGACTATACTACAAAGCACAGTAATCAAAGGAGTATGGTACTGGCACAAAAACAGAAATATAGATCAATGAAACAGAATAGAAAGCCCAGAAATAAATCTATGGTCAATTTATCTATGACAAAGGAGGTAAGACTATACAATGGGGAAGAGACAGTCTTTTCCATAAATAGTGCTGAGAAAACTGGACATATGTAAAAGAAATTACACGTACATGAAGCTACATGAAAATTTCATGAAAGCTTTCTAACTTCATGAAAGCTACATGAAATGACAACATTCTCTAACACTGTACACAAAAATAAACTCAAAATGGTCAAAAAGACCTAAATGTAACATTGAATACTATAAAACTCTTAAGAGGAAAACATAGGCAGAACTCTCTTTGGTATAAATCACAGCAGCATCTTTTTTGACCCACATAAAACAAATATAAACAAATGGTACCTAATTAAACTCTAAAGCTTTTCCATAGCAAAGGAAACCATAAAGAAAATGAAAAGACAACTCATAGAATGGGAGCAAATATTTGCAAACAATGGAACAAACAAGACGTCAATTACCAAAATTTATAAAAAGCTCATGCAGCTCAAATTAAAAAAAAAAAAAAAATCCAATTTAAAAATGGGCAGAAGACCTAAAGGGACATTTCTCTGAAGAAATTTAAAATATATAATAACAAAGTATTTAAAATATATAATCAACAAAGATGTACTGTATAGCACAGGGAACTCTGCTCAATATTCGACAATAACCGAAATGAGAACAGAATCTGAAAAAGAATAGATACATTTATAATTGAATCACTTTGCTGGACACCTGAAACATGACATTGCAAATCAACTATAGTCCAATATAAAATAAATTTTTAAAATAAGAATCACTGGAGGTCTCTGGGACCTGTAGGATCCCTGGAGATCTTTCTGTTCCCAGTGAGGGGATTCTGGCTTATTGAGAGCACAGGGGACTTACAAGCCTGAGAGTGATGAACGGACCTCAGAGCTCAGGGCCTTTGCAAGTGGAGGTGACAGGTGTACCTGGCTGGGACCATGGGCTTGAACAAGATTTCAGTAGACACGAGGGTGAGGGCAGCAGAGACCAAAGAAGATTCAGAGATCAAAGCAGCAAGTGACCAACATAGGCATTCTTCTGTGAGGGCTTATGAAGAACATTGAATATGGGTATGCATATATGTGTGTGTGTGTATATAACCCGTTTATATCTATAGCCATATATGCAAAATACACACACATAAACTATTATACATATTTTATGTATACATAAAAATATACATAAAATATATACATATATGTATGTACATATACACACATCAGCTGACTTGTAATGTGGCTAAAATCATGACCCACCTCGTGTGTGTGTGCTAACTCACTTCAGTCATGTCCAACTCTTTGCAACCCTATGGACTGTAGTCCACCAGGCTCCTCTGTCCAGGGCATTCTCCAGGCAAGAATACTGGAGTGGGTTTCCATGCTTTCCTCTAGAGGATCTTCCCAACCCAGGGATCGAACCTGCATTGCTTATGTCTCCTGCATTGATAGGCGGGTTCTTTACCACTGGCACCACCTGAAAAGCCCGTGACCCACTACATATATATATTTATAGAATGTGTATGAGCACATAAAGAGCGAGTCATCATTCTTAAAGTGCTTTCAGTAACAGAAGAGTGCTAACTCTTTTTAGGTCACAAAAACGAGGCTCCAAGAAATGTGGTGAGTCATCTTGTCTCACCAAGGAGAGAACCGGGAGAAGGACCCAGGATTCTTCCCACTACTTCATGCTCTTAATCTGTCCCCACCCTCACTAGACCTTTCCCCCAGCTGACAACCACACACAACAGAAGCAAATACTTCCCTTTTTTTTCTTTCTTAACTTGCATTTAAGTTCCCACCTTAGACATTATGTAATAAGGGGCAGCGTTGAGCAGGGAATTCTTATTACCCGCTGTGCATCCCTGGGCTTCTGGAAGCTGGGGCACAGCCCCCTCTCTCTCTCTGGGGAGTCAAGAGCAGGCACAACCCTTCAAGGGCAATTCTGAGAACAGCTAGCATTGCTCTAATTGCGGCAGTATCTGATTGTACTTACTTGAAAACCATCCTCTTGATTTTTGCCTTCACTTCCTGTTGGGTTGAAAAGGCATCCAAGGGGAATTCAGACGAGGGTGGAACTAAACTGGACGGCTCCCACCCTGACCTGCAGTGGAAGACAGAGGGCCCGGGGCCGAGAGCGGGATGAAACCACAAACATCCCCGAGAGAAGGGACGAGACAGGTCAACGACCCTGCCTCCTGCCCACTTGCAAATACTAGTGCTGGTTTTTCTGTGATCTCCCTGAAAGAAAGTTCCAAAGACGGGGAGGAGAGTTTGGAAGGAGACAGTCAAACGTGCTGTGCTCTGCACTGACCACCACCAATTCGACCCTCATTTCGACAGCTCTCTGGGTGGAGTTTTGAGCACTTTAGGGTCTCTGCTCACACTTACTATCTCCAGGTGTAGGCACTCTTTTAAGCCTTCTCAACACATTTCATTTAATCCACAGAGGCACTATTCATACCCATAATTACTGCTGAAGAAATTAGAGGATACAGACCTAATATATGGCCCAGGGCTAGAAAAGAAAAGAACATGGCCATTGTGCCATGGTGCCTATGGTCTTCATCAAGCCTGTTATATACAGACTGCCTCCTCAGCAGCCAGCACAGGCTTCCAGCAAAACGCCCAACCAGAAGTTAATCACACCCACCATCAACTGATGACCCATCACTAATCATAGCCACCACACACCCGTCCTTGGTTGAGGAGGGGGCACCCTTCCAGGCCTCCTCCTGCTAAACTAGAAGAAGGCCAGATCTCCAAGCCAGAGTAAGACTGGGGGCCAAGCAACTCCCTAATGTGGGACAAGCCCTACTGGAGCTGAAGTTCCTCTGTAGCAGAGGAAGCGAGAGCCATCGGCGATTCCTGATTCTGCATCCTCATTCAAAAGGCCACGGGAGAAAATCCAACGCCTTGCAAAACAGGAGAAGGGAAACTGTGAGTAAAGTCATTCTCTGGACTCTTCAGATTGTGTCAAGCAGAGAAGGGTTTAAACATTTAAGTTTCCTCTTGAGGGCCTAACCCCTGCACCTAGTCACTGGCTCTCTCAAGTCCTGGAGAAACTGCATTTTCAGTTACTCATCTCACAGTGAATTCTGGCCAGGACTGCAGATGGGCCAAGTGATTCATATTTAAACAACGATGCTGACTTTTTGTTGCTATGTGAATTCCTTCACTGTTGATCCCTTAGCAGGCCTGGTGCTTGGGAGCCGATCAAAGTGCTTGGCCAGCTGCATCTGCTTGCAGGGAGCACAGCCAATCAACTTTCCTCCCACTGGAAGCTCTGAGGAGGAGCTGCCGGGCATCTTAAGCAGGAAAAAAACCAAGTCTTGGGTTAGGGTTAGACAAGTCTTGGGTGGGCATGTGGGATGGAAAGCAGAGTAGTAGAGAACCTCAGGAAGGAGTTTCTGAGAAGCGACCCTTTTTCTCTAGAATTTAGTGCGTGATAAACCATTAGGGCATCTCAAACCAATGGGAAAAGAAGGTGCCATCAGTAAGATATATTGGGACAACAGGACAGCCGTCTGCAAAAGAATAGAGGAAAGCTTGCAAATGGATTCATGAATTAAGTGTGAAAAGTCTAACCATAAAAGTTCTAGAAGAAAACTTGGGAGAATTTCTCTGTAATTGCAAAGGAACAAAGACGTCACTACGACTTGTAGTCCATAAGTTGTAAAGGAAAAAAAAAGAAAAGATAAACCTGACTCTATGAAGAAAACTTCTACAGGGCAAAAAAATGTCATAATGCAACCCAAAAATGAAGACAAATGAAAAGTTATTTGCTACTCATGTCAGAGACAAAGTTACTTTCACCAATACATGAAGAGTGTCTAGGAGCTGATATGAGAAAGATCAACGATCCAACAGAAAAATAGGCCAAGAATATGAACCGAGATCACAAAAGAGGAAATACAGACACAACTGAGCAACTAACACACACATACTGGTTAACTAAACCTTGGTAAATTCTTATGATGGAACATTAATCAGCTATAAAAATGCATGCTCACTCAGTTGTGTCCAGCTCTTTGCAACTCTTATGGACTGTGCTCATGCATGCTCACTCACTGTGGCCAGGGCTCCTCTGTCCACGGGATTTCCCAGGCAAGAATACTGGAGTGGGTTGCCATTTCCTCCTCCAGGGGATCTTTCCTACCCAGGGATCAAACCCACAACTCCTGCATCAGCAGGTAGATTCTTTACCACTGAGCCATCTGGGACACACGTAAAAATGATATATGCTTATATTAATACCTATATTACCTATCTACCTAGATAGGAAAGACTTTCAAGATAAAGTGAGGAGAAAGAGGTGAGAGATAAAACTGTATACGCATGCTACCCTTTGTATGAAAATGGCAAAAATTAGAATATATATTCATAGTGCTTCTCTCTGCATGAAGCAATTCTGTAAGGATGCTCAAGACAGCAGGGGTGGGAGTAGGAAGGACTAGGCGAATAGAAAATACAGGACTGGGAGGGATACTTTTCATTGAATGTCTTTGTTTTGAACCATGTGAATGAATTAGTTAAAAAAAAAAAAAAGACTCCCTTGAGACCAACAGCTGGATGTATTTACTTAAACAGGAAGGAACCAACTTCAAAACAAGATAGAAACAGCTTGAGTCAGTAGGCAAGGCATTAAATTTAATTGGCGGTTTGGGAGCAAAATAGCTACCTTTTATCTTCAGTTTACTGTACGCTCAGAAGCAAGCCCGCCCCGATTTCTCACCACACTGTAATCACTGCTGCAGTCATTATATTATAGCCAGGAAGTGAACTTCCCAGCGCAAGTGTTGAGAGGCGACTTCAAACACCTTAAATCCACCTCAAAACAGAGCCTCCATAAAAACCTTTAATTGATAGCTACTTGAAAATTTCTTCCCAGAAAGTAAAATAAAGTGCAAGTCAGATTCCTTGTATTCAGCACATGGAGATAACAAGACATGCCATGCTGTGCTAAGTGGCTTCAGTTGTATCCTTTTGTGGCCCCATGGACTCTAGCCCACCAGGTTCCTCTGTCCATGGGATTCTCCAGGCAAGAATACTGGAGTGGGCTGCCATGCTCTCCTCCAGGGGATCTTCCTGACCCCAGGATCAAACCTGTGTCTCTTAAGGCTCCTCCATTGGCAGGTGAGTTCTTTACCACTAGTGCCACATGGGAAGTCCAATAACAAGACGATGACACCTAAAACGCAGCTCAAACATAACAAACCTGAAGCCACAGGTCAGACTGAAGCATCTGAAATCACCCTAATGCAAAAATCTTTCTTCAGCTAGCAATTCCAGCAAGTCTGAGCAGCTTGGAGGTGGATGTACTCATTTGCTTATGAAAAAGGCACCAACTCCTTAGCTCAACAAGTCTTGCTATGAGAAAGTTTTCTCATGTCAAACTCAAATACAGCTCCCTCAACACCCAGACTCTGTCCTGTTAATAACACAGAGCCACTCGGCACCCTCCTTCCAGTGAAAGTGACAGTCAACTTCCCTCATATGAAAATGTCCAGGCCTCTCACTATCCTGTCTGCTTGTTGTGGGCACTGTCTAGTTCGCCAATGTCTAACCTTAAAAAAAAAAAAAAAATTAGGTCTTCCCTGGTGGCTCAGTGGTAAAGAATCTGCCTGCAATACAGGAAACGTGGGCTTGATCCTGGGTAGGAAAGATCCCCTAAAGGAGGAAATAGCAATCCACCACTCCAGTATTCTTGCCTGGGAAATCCCATGGACAGAGGAGCCTGGTGGGCCACAGTAAATGGGGTCGCAAAGAGCGACGCTACTTAGCGACTTCACTACCACCTTAAAAATGCCATATTCTAAATGTGGTTTGGCAACATTAAATTCCCTGAGTTCCAGGCACCTGTGGGTCGGGAGAGTTGCTCCCCAGCAGTACCGCCCATACTGGTTTTTAGGTCAGTTTCCTTACGCTCTCTTTGAGGATGCTGAATTCCATCAGCACCCACCATTTCCATGTAAAGAGACACACACACACACACTCCACCATGTCACCAGCTGTCCACGGTATATGTGACTGTGACAGCAGAATGTGAAGTCCTGGGCTGAGACTCAAGAGCCCCCAGTTCTTCCATGCTGAGAGCTCTAAGATTGCTGTGTGACCCTAAGCAGTCACTTAGCCTCTCTGAGCTTGTATCTTCATCTATAAAACATTCTCTAATAATCCGTGAAGTTCTTCTCTTCCAACCTGTCATCTACTGGGATCTCCAGACCACCCATTTCAGTACATATTACATCCATTTCAAGGTCAACAGTGTTTGATGTTTATGGCTCTTCCTCCATGAAAAAAAACTAGCAAAATTCCCCCAAGGAATCACTTCCTTTAAATAAAGCAGAGTCCCTTGGGGAGGAGGGCAGAGATTCAGCAGCCTTTGGCCTTGACCCTCTGAGAGTCCACAGCGGGTTGACTTTATAGTTGGAACGTCCGGCTATTGGTATCGAGACAGAATGATGTCAGCTACAACCATGCAAGATGGCCTGAAGTCCAAGATAATGTGCTCATTCCTCACAAATGACATGTCATTTCTGGAAAAATCTGCTCTCATTAAAAGCCCCTTTTGCTCCTAAGTCCTAGAGGTTTTTCTAGGATTAACCCAAGAATGTCATCTTGGAAAACCACTTCCTTCCTCCACCTGTATGTGACTAGTCTCTCATTCACAGCTTTCCAATCCAAAATGCGCTTCTTAAATTTTTACTTGATTTTTGAGTCAGTTCACATGGTTCAAAAGTATAAAGACATTTAGACTGATGGGCCTCCCCCTGGACTTGTGGCCCATCTGCCCAGTTCCCACTCCTTCCCTCAATGGGAAACCACTGCTCTTTGCCTCTTACAAACGCCCCCAGAGTTTCTTCATGCACATATAAACAAATACAAATACAGGCTCTTTTCATCTCCATTTTTCATAGAGTAACATATCATACATACCATCTGCACTTTACTTTTATACTCTATTTGCGTTGGTATTTTTCCACATCAAAGACTTTTCTCATACACTTTTGACAGTTGCCCTGTGATTCATTATATGAAGACACCATAAAGGATTTACCCCTATGAGCAGGCCTTTTGGGGTGCCTGAAATCTTTACAATTACAAACAACACTGCAATGAATAACTTTGAGTGTGAATTATTTTGCACCTGTGGGAGTATCTATAGGATAAATTACTGAGTCAAAGGGCCCCAGCCTTTGTCATTTGGATGGACACTGTTAAGATTCTTCCATAATGAGGCTGCACATTCCTACCAGCATGAGAACACCAGTTTCCAACAGGCTTGCCAATGAAGCGTGAAACCAAACTTTAGATTTTTGGTAACCCAATTAAATAGAAAATAGTGTATCAGTCAGAGATTTGCTATTTCATTGAATGAGGTTGGGCATCTTTTCCTATGTCAGAGGGCCATCTGTGTTTCATTTTCTGGGAACTGTCTGTGTTTATTGTCCATTTTTCTGTTGACTTGTTCCCAAATGCCATTTTTTAGCAACAAAAGCCACAGCTAGCACAGACTGCTGACATTTAAGATTTTCTATCTGGAACCAGGAAGAACAAAAAATGAAGATACTGGCTGGATTCACCAGGCAGGAGTTGCTGCCTCCAAGCGAACACAGAGGGTAGGAGCTGATTTGTATTAAGACCCTGGTGCTACTGCCGCTGCTGCTAAGTAGCTTCCATTGTGTCTGACTCTGTGCAACCCCATAGACGGCAGCCCGCCAGGCTCCCCCGTCCCTGGGATTCTCCAGGCAAGAACACTGGAGTGGGTTGCCATTTCCTTCTCCGATGCACGAAAGTGAAAAGTGAAAGTGAAGTCATCAGTCATGTCCAACTCTTCACGACCCCATGGACTGCAGCCCACCAGACTCCTCTATCCAAGGGATTCCCCAGGCAAGAGTACTGGAGTGGGGTGCCATTGCCTTCTCCTAGTCTTCAGAAATAGTTGTAGTAGTTTTTGTCTGAAGCATGCTTTCCCTTTCCCGCAGTTCTGCAAGCACAACCTCTCTTTCTAGCAGGAAGTCCCAGTGTTCATCCCCACCCCAAGGAGGAGGATAAGCACGTGACTCAGGAATGGCCAGACAAGCTCTTCCCTCTGACTTCTGTGATTGGCAAAGAGATTGTCATGTGACCTACATCTGCCCAAACAGAGCCCTCCTGAAGACTTCTGCCAGCTCTACAGGGAAAGAAGTCCACTTTCTTTTTCTGGGGATAACTAGCTCGAAGGACTGTGTAATGCAACTCTGCTGAGTAAGGAGAACCTGCCTGTGGGGGAAGCCAAATGAGGAAAGCAAAATGGAGAGGAGGAGAAAAAGAGAGATTGAGGCCTGGGATTCCATCATGCCTGGAACCAGGATTCATCTCCTTGGTCTTCCTGGTTCCACAAGCCAGTAAATGCCCTCTTCCACTTAAAATGGGCTTTCTGTCACTTGCAGCCAGACACCCTAATACAAAGACAATGAGACTTAAACTCACCTTCCTAGGGTTGATGTCCAGAGCATCACAGACCGTGATGGCAAAGTGCTTGGACCTTTCAAAGCTCCCTTTCCCGATACTATGAGAGCCATCCATCAGAAACAGGATGTCCACTGCAGCTGAGCACCACATCACTAGGGAGAGTGGAGCAACGTGAGTAACAGCCAGTTTCCCTGTCGTCTGGTCCCGAGAAGATCTTCCTTCCAGAGCAGAGTGGAGGTGGAAACAATCTTGCAGTGGGTCAAGCTCCTCTTAGTACAGTGGGGGAAATAACCCTGGAGATGATTCTGAGCCACAGGCAATGCTCCCCTGCAGCGGGGAGCATGGACCTACCACGGGCACAACACTGATGAAAGTCTGTGTGATAGTCTGATTCAACAACACTAAGCCATCTGAGAGGAGGGGCTACTGGAGCCATGGAGAGATACCCAAGAGCCTTGGATCCTGCCTTCAGGGTTCACAATCTAGCCTGGGACACAGTCAGGCACCCTGGTATATAAGGATGCATTACCCAAGAGCCTAAGTAATCACAAGCATTGACCAAATCTTTCCTATCGGTCGGGTACTCTGCTTTAAACACTTTAAATGCACTAATTTATTTAATTCTCATAACCACTTTGAGATAGATTATAATTTTTTAATTTTTCACAGTTATCTTGAGATGTCATTCACATATAAGTCAATGTTTGAAGTACACAGTCGGTGGCTTTTGTGTTGCTCAGTTGTGTCTGACTCTTTGAGACCCATGGACTGCAGCATGCCAGGCTTCCCTGCCCTTCACTATCTCCCAGAGTTTGCTCAAACTCAGGTCCATTGAGTCGATGATGCCATCCAACAATCTCATCAGTGGCTTTTGGTATATTCAAAGAGATATTCTACCATCACAGTCAATTTTAGAACATCTTTCATCTCCTCAAAAGGAAACTCTGTACCTTTTAGTTATCAGCTTCCTAGCCCCCCACCCCCCACCACGAAATAGATTTACAATTCGTATTCCCATTGGCAAGATAAGGAGAGCAGGGTACAGGGCAATTCAGGGAACTTTCCTAAGGTCAAAGCACCAGGAAGTGGTGGAGCCAGGGAATCCAACCCAGGGCGTCAGAGTCCGCACCCTGTCACCTCACCATGAAGATGAGAGAGTGGAAGTCAGAGAAGCACCAGTGAGAGGGTGCCACCCAGTAGCAACAAGCTAGGCGGATTTCACCAGAGAGGGAGGGAAGGTGACCAGAGAGTCCCTGTAAGCAGGAGGGCAGGGCTTGAGCACGTGGAGGGAATGCCAAGCAGAGAGAAAGAGGAAGAAGCATAGCAGCCAATGAGGCTGGTTGGGTAGGTGGTGGTCATACAACAGAAGAACCCTGAAGCAAGGGCCAAGAAATCCAGCAATAGGGATCTTCCTGGGTTTTCCACCCATGAGAGGAACTTCATCAGGCCTCTGTTCGGGGAAAATGACCCTGGACACAGCATGAAAGAAGACAGGGCTGGGAAAGAAACTGTCTGAAGCCAAAGATTTCCCTTGGGTCCATCACAGAGAGGCTGAAGTGGGAGAGTTTGGAGGGTCGAGAAAAACATGGGCTTACTTTTGCTGGCGACTGAAATCTTCCCAATAATCTCCTTGCTCACGTGGACTTCCTGTAGAGGGGAGGGATGGAGGCACTAGGAGAGAAACAGAAACGCACGTTATGCGGCAGAAAGGGGAGGGGGCCGAGACTCCATGTTATGGGACAAGAATGAACAGGCAACAGTAGAGAAAACAGGAACGTGGAAGAGCTTAATGATACTGTAGCTTAAAAATTACCAGATTGATAACATAAATAACGCCCTCCCCAACTATTCCAACTTTATCAGGTACCTTTGCATTTAAATTTGGGTATTTTGAAGAGTAAAATTATCTACACAGGGGATATAGAGAGCCTTGATTCTGATGAGTTTTGCCCCTGGTTAGTCATGGTGTTTGAGAAGACTCTTGAGAGTCCCTTGGACTGCAAGGAGATCCAACCAGTCCATTCTGAAGGAGATCAGCCCTGGGATTTCTTTGGAAGAAATGATGCTAAAGCTGAAACTCCAGTACTCTGGCCACCTCATGAGAAGAGTTGACTCACTGGAAAAGACTCTGATGCTGGGAGGGATTAGGGGCAGGAGGAGAAGGGGACGACAGAGATGAGATGGCTGGATGGCATCACTGACTCAATGAACATAAGTCTGCGTGAACTCCGGGAGATGGTGATGGACAGGGAGGCCTGGTGTGCTGCAATTCATGGGGTCGCGAAGAGTCGGACATGACTGAGCGACTGAACTGAACTGAATTGAGGCATAAGACCTGGGTGCCCCTCTGGGATGCAGCATCTTGCCATTAAAAATTAACCTTGAATATGAACAGACAATTAACAGAAGGAAGACAATTCCTAGAAAGCACAAGGGAAAATTTTCAAATAGGTGACAAAATACTTTAACTCAAACCACAGGGTACCCTTTTAAATGTGAAATTTAGATGATCAAGGTTTAAATTTAAATGTAACTGGAAAGATTATGTCAGGAATCCAATAGTGGCACAGTAAATTGGTACAATCTTTTTGGAGAACAATTTAGCCAAATGAATTAGGAGTCATAAAAGGGGTTAGGCTACATAGCATCACACCTGGGAATTGATACAAAGGAAAAACAATTTTAGGGAAGGGAAAACGTGCCACTAAGACATCTCCTTCAATGTTACTTGTTTCAGAGGAATGATAGCGATGACAAATACCCTTAGAGATAGGACTCAGAGTAACACTGATACAATCATTCAGTGCAATTAACATGAACAAGGACTAAAAAGTTTTGGGTAGGAAGTTTGTGGATACACCTTTTTCTTCTATGTGATACTCAGTAAAATTGTAGCAATGGCATGAGCGGTCAATAACAATTTACCAAATGAACTCTGAGGGCAGGTAGCATGCCAGGTGCTCAACAGCAAGCCAGCCACCATGAAAGTCCTGAAGACAATGAGGTGCCGCTTGGAGGGGGTTATTTGAAAAGCCAAACATGCGTGGTCACTGTCAGACAAAGCAGACATGCAGATGCTTACAAAGTCCATGTCCTGTAGATAAGCACAGAAGGCACCAGGTGAAAGTGTGCAGAAGCTAGGAACAGGCCAGGCCAGGGGCAGATGAAGGAATATGAGGTGGTGGCTTCTGGGGAAAGAGGTAAGGAGATGGAATCAGGCTGGGAAGGAGGCAGGGGTGTGGTAGGAATCACATAACACAGGGAAGTTGAGCTCAGGGGGTTTGCCACTGCCAGGACAGTGACGAGGAAGAGGACACCAAAGATGAGCTCAGGTTCTGGGGGAAGGGGGTGCCTCTAATTGGCAGTACCTGCTGGAGTTCATTAATGGGGCAGAAACATCTTCACCTGTCTCCACAGAGCCCAGCCCAGCTTTCTGCACACAATTTGGCCAAATGAATTAAAATTCTCGCCTCCTTTGACCCTGAAGCCAAAGTGGGAAAGCACCAAGCTTTCCTGAATGAGCCCATGAATCACTGACAAAAAGTCCAGGAGTTGAGGAATCCTGAAAGTGTCAGTAGCTCAGTCATGTCCAACTCTTTATGACCCCACAGACTAGCCCATCAGGCTCCTCTGTCCATGGAATTCCCCAGGCAAGAATACTGGACTGAGTTGCCATTCCCTTCTCCAAGGAATCTTCCCAACCCAGGGACTGAACCAGGGTCTCCCGTGTTACAAGCAGATTCTTTACTGTCTGGGCCACCAGGAGGTCCCTGAGGAATCCCTAAGGTCTTTTAAAATGTTTTACTGGCACATTCTCCAGCTGAAGACTGACCAGCCACCACTCCTGGGTGGGAGATGGGAGGGAGGAGCTCCGTGACCAAGGAGCACTCACTACAGACGTGACTCAGCTTATATAACGGTATCATGGGCTCAGCTGTCCTGGCAGGTGCCAGTGAGACCTCCTTCCAGGGAGCAGGTACCCAGTGACATCCCACGGCGCCCCTGTGAAACTACCTCAGGACTCTGCAGATGTTCCCCTGGGAACAGAGAGTCAATGAACCTGTGACTGAGGCCTCCTCTCCCAACTAAGTCAGTCTTCACTTCTGAGGACCACCTGCCTGGACAGGGTGGGGAGACTCAGGTTTGGGTTTTCATCCCAGTCCTGCTCCTGAAAGCTGTGCAGCCCCAGGCAAATCACTTAGCCTCTCTGAGCCTTCCCTGTCTCATCGGTATAACCGAGGGGTGTCAGATCCAGTGCTCTGTAAGCTGGACAGGCTACAGAAGGTGAGCTTCCGCAGTGAGTTAAAACAGAAGCTTTACTGTGCCTGGGCCCCCAGGGACAGCATGTCCCCAAACACGTCTCGTTTCATCCCAGTCCCTCGGCCATGAAGCCACTGTGTGACGTTGACCACACACATGGCTTCAAGGGGAGGGGACAGGCAGACTGGGCAACCACATCCTTCCAGCCTCTATCTCCCTGATGTTCCAGAAAACAAGCAGACGGTGACAGCAGCCAGTGCATAGTGAGGACACCCCAGCTCACAGAAACACAGACCCAGGAGGAACTGCAAGAAAGCCTCTGAGGCTGCAAGAGGACCCCGGGCTTGCCTCGGGCAGCCAGCCACCCAGCCCGCTCATTCTTACTCATCAGCCAACCCTCAAAACACCCCTATTCCTTTCTACCGTCTCGTGTTTCAGGGAGTCTAGAATGTGGCAGGGCCAACGTGGGAAGTACATAGAAAACTGATTTGCTCCACCATCCATTCACTAATCTACTTCTTGAGCACAGATTAGGTGCCAAGTCCAGTGCGAGTGCCAAGACTACACTGTCTGTGTCCAGGGGAGAAGACGAACAGTCATTTTTAAAAATTCACACAGAAATAAACTCATATCTGTATTAAATGCAACACAAGAGAGAGACTCAATGGGATACGAGGTTTTAGGAGGAGGATCTGACCTGACCTGGGGATCCAGGAGAAACTGAGCTGGGTGCTGAAGGATGAGTAGGAGTTTACCAGGGTGAGTCAGTGACACAGGCAGACAGGCCACCATAATTGAGAACCCCAGGGTGGAAGGGTGCTGGGCCGGCCTGGAAGGAGTGTGGGCTGCAGCAAAGAGGAGGAGGGAGGGGGGCTCCAGAGGGGGCACCACGTGGCATAAGGTCAGATGAGGCAGGCCCTCTTCAGAGCAATGGAATATCACTTAAAAGTTTCAGGTAGCCAGTGGGAATGGAGAGGGGTCCGGATATGACCAGATTTGCATTTTGAAACGTGTGAAGAACAGGATGGAGGGCGACCAGGTGAATCCAGGGAGACAGTCAGGAGGCTACCGCAGTGGTCTAAGCACCAGACAGTGAGGCTCAGACAAGGCAGGTGGCCAGGAGTGGAGAGACACGGATGCACTCAAGAGACCTTTGGAAGTCAAAATCCACCGGATGTGAGGCGCATCAAACCCCTCAACACCTCACCCACCTCTCCTCACACCAAGAACACTCACCTCCCGCAAACAGGATAACGCAGATGGCTTCCAGCAACAGTGAAGAGGGCATGTTGATATGACTAGAGGGTCAGGACAAGGAAAATTAAAAAAAAAAGAAAAAGGATCAGCAATCAGTTCTGTGAGCTCCCCCAGTCATACCCCCAAACAAGACGACAAGGGCTCAGCCTTTCCCGGGTCACAGATATGACCCTAGAGGCTGCTGCTCACGTGATAACTACAGCAGTCTGGAGAAGACTCAGATCCCAAAAAGCCGTGGAAGACTGTACTCCAGTGACTGTGATTTTAAAGGACAGCCTTAACATCTTCCCTCCCCTGGCAGCTCAGTCGGTAAAGAATCTGCCTGCAGTGCAGAAGGTGAAGGTGAAGTCGCTCAGTCGTGTCGGACTCTTTGGGACCCCGTGGACTGTAACCTACTAGGCTTCTCCATCCATGGGACTCTCCAGGCAAGAATACTGAAGTGGATTGCCATTTCTTTCTCCAGGGATCTTCCTGACTCAGGGATTGAATCCGGGTCTCCCGCATTGAAGGCAGGCGCTTTAACCTCTGAGCCACCAGGGAAGCCCTGGGCTAAATCCCTGGATCAAGAAGATCCCCTGGAGAAAGGAATGGCAACCCACTCCAGTATTCTTGCCTGCAGAATTCCATGGACAGAGAAAAACTCACTTCAACCTGATGCTCTCGAAAGTTCCTTTAACATTCTCAATGAGGGCCATGCTCCTGCACCTAAGAACACGGATAGGGACTTCCCTGGTGGTCCAGTGGTTAAGAATCTGCCTGCCAATGCAGGGGACAAGGATTCCATCCCTGGTCCATGAAGATTCCACACACCTCAGGGTAACTAAGCCACAACTACTGAGCCGTGTGCTGCAACTACTGAACCCCATGCACCCTCAAGCCTGTCCCTAAAACAAGAGGAGCCACAGAAGGAAAGAATAGCCCCGGCTCACTGCAACCAGAGGAAGCCCACACAAAGCAACAAAGATCCATCAAAGCCAAATACACACACACACAAACATGGATAGCAAGGCAGAGGGCTCAAGATTCCATTCATGGATCTTGGCCCTTGGGACAGCCCCTCCCCACCTCCATTAGGGATACCACTTCTCCAAAACACCTGGCAGGGGTCTCCTGGTCATCTTCAGTGACTCAGCCACATGCCTCTAACTTAATCTGCGCTAAAACGAGTTGTGTTACTTTTCTGATGCACCCCAACCACTTCTGTCTGGGCAGTGAAAACACACCTCGCCAACAGAACAAAACACAGCTGGATTCTGAATTCAGAGGCTTTGCCAACCAGGCTGAGAGCAAGGGCTGCCTTGAACATCGAAGTCACCCAGGAAATGCAGATTCTTGTGATTTGCAGAAAAGTTAAAAATGACCCAGCTTGTGTGTGTGAAGACCTCCCTGGAACTGCAGGAAATATGAATGGGGGTGAGGGTGGGGAGGGTGGTGCTTTCTTGGACAGTGCTGACCACGCCCCCACGCCCCGGGCCTGCACTCCTACCCTCAGGGGCCACGCTCTGGTATCAGACTGAGGAGGAGACGCAGTGAATAAGCGTACACACCCCAGAAGTGAATAGGAAGGCGTCCCTGAGGCTCAGAAGGGGAGGAGTCCTGAGTCTCCGGTCCCTGTTCAACGGGCTTTCTTCTAGACTTTCTTCTAACCATGCTACTCTTAGAGCCAAGGTCAGCACAAGGTCCGTGGGCCATCCCCTGAACTCCTTGCACACTGAGCTGGCACACCGTGACTCTGGAGCTACCTCTGCCCCATGATGACAGAGGGTGTGCACCCTGGATCCAGGGGTCCCACTTCTCATCTGACGCCGTGCGACCTGAGAAGCAGCCCCAGTTCCTTACCTGAAAATGAGGGTGGACCAGAGGCTGCTAAGATGTCTTTTGGTTTAAAAAAAAATAAAATCCCCTTTTGATCTCCTCTCCACCATGGACCTATGATGATCAGACCTTTCTCCACCGTTTATTCAGTTCTCTGGATTTCAAAACTTTCCTGAAGCAAACTAAATGGAATCGCCTAACCAGCTGAGAGTCTCTGTGCTTCAAGTAACTGAGAGGCTTCCCAGCCTCACCTCATCTAAGTAAGGACGGAAGATGAGGTACTACAGGAGGGAGGAGGGCAAGAGCTCCCCCAGGCATGATCAGAGGGAGAGAGGGGGCCGGTGGGGGCCATGCCTCCTGTTCTCGTTCCTCTTACTCCACACAACAGCCGTGGGACAAGTCCAGACCTGCTACCTGGAAGCCAGGCAGGGGGCGAGGCCTGGGGACAAGGGCCAGCTCGGAGGAGAAGGAAAGGGCATCCCTGTGCCATCCAGTACTGAGGCTCAAGATTTTCTGGGATCACAGCTTCTGACCTTGGGCACACGCAGGACTCTGAGGCTTCGGCCTGTTAAACTTTTTACAAAACTAGGATTCTAGCGGCCTCCTGTGAGGACAAGGCAAAGGGAGCACAGAAGTGTCCTGCTGCAGAGCACGGTGTTTGTGAACACAGGGCCCCTCCCTGTAATAGGGGACAAACCTAGGCAGATCCATCTGGCTCCACCATGTGCCTCTGCTTGCCCAGGTGAATGTTTTTCCAGAGCCTCTTAAGGTTCTGCTCATTAAAACAAAATTTAGGTTGGCAATCTGGAAATCAAGTGCCTCCTTGTGAGTGCCAGGCTCAGGCGGTGCTGACCCTGAGACCTCAGCAACACCTCCCCCCACCGACCCCCGTGCCCCCACCCCTACCGCAATCCCCACTGTCACACAGCCCACACTGAACCTGCCTGCCGCGTGGCAAGAGGCTCAGGACTAGGGGCTCAGTCTCTGCATGTGCCCGGCATGTAGTAGATGAGACACGTGCTTGCTGGAAATCAGCATCATAACGCTTCAGGCAGGTGGGCTGGAGGGATACTTCCTGATGAATCTGCTCTCTGCAGTCACAGTATCCTTTTTTAATACCAAGATAAATGAACCTAACGTTGTTTCAGTGATGATACATAACTAATAGTACTCTACACTATCTATTCCCACCCAATCATCTCAAATATTCAGCTCAATCCCCCTTCCTCACACAGAAAAACTTTCAATACTAATTCAACATTCTAAATACAACCCTACATCTAAGACTTGAAAGGATGAATTCCACGGTAAAAAAAAAAAAAAAAAAAAAAAAACAGCTGCTCCCATCTAGTGAGCATTATTTACTCACTAAAGCACCCAGTACCAGGCTCTGTGGGCTTCCCTGGTGCCTCAGACAGTAAAGAATCTGCCTGCAACGCAGGAAACCCGGATTCGATCTCTGTTTCGGGAAGATCCCCTGGAGAAGGGAATGGCTATGCATTCCAGTATTCTTGCCTAGAGAATTCCATGGAGAGAGGAACTTAGTGGCCTACAGTCCATAGGGTCACAAAGAGTTGAACATGACAGAGATTAACACACATCAGGCTCTCTACTTATGTATCTTGTCTCTCCTAACGCTCACAGCAAGCCCCCATTTGACAGATGGGAAAGCTGAGTCAGGGAGAAGGCAAGGTGAGACAGATGAGACAGTTCAGCACCAGGTGAGACAGTTAATAAGTGGATCTTACTCCTTCTAGCTTCCCTGTGTTCTGTTCCATCTGTCACCTTCCTGACTGTGGGAGATCAGAACAGAGGAACATAGCCCTAATTAAAAATGTGCCACCCTGAATCTCACCTGTTGGCAGTCTTCCATCAGCTGCCAGCAACTCCACACCCGATCACATAACTTGAGAAGATTTTGAGAACTTTCTGCAGTCTTGTACTAAGCAGATGGGAGTGGTCTGCAACCCAGGGGCAGAAACAGAACTTCCATTTCCAAGTATACCTTGTCAAGCCTCTTTCATTACAAAACACCTGGCTCATCACGTTTGCTCCTTTCTATTCCATTACTCATGCTAATCCCACACATCATCATTCCCAGCTTCTGGGGTTCTCACACATGGACCTGGATCACTCCCCGACTCCTAGTCTTTTTATCTGATTGTTATTTTCACATTCTGATTCCTTGCAGCACCAGCAGCACGTGGAACAGCAGATGTGTGAGGTTTGCTACAGGGCATTGCAAAACATCACACTCTGCGCTGCCTGGAGATTGCATTTCCCAAGAGACGGGAAGAAAGCAAAGGCCAAACAAGGCTAACTTGAAAAAGAAGGGCCAGACAGAGGAGCAATAGCTAAAGATGGTTTGGCATGACAATGGCCACCTTCTCCTCTATGATGGGAAATGAAAGGAGGGCAGGGTGAAAAAGGAGAGTGCTTCCACTTCCTTACAAATGCAATTCCAACCCCAAGTATTAGATTAGCCTTTGGCAGCCTCTTTTCCATCAGTAGAATGGAAATCTGAACCCTTTACAAAAATAGTCCACATGAGAAGAGAAAGACTTTCAAATTGGAAGTAAGTCAGCCAGGAAGCCTGTAGTCTTTTGCTGTAACAAACATCTTCCTTGTTCACTTGGCAAAATACTTGGCTCAAACCCAGGCAGTCAGGGAAGTGGCTGACACGTTTCTAGTCCGATAAGGCGTGAAGGGCATTTTACAAGTTGCTCTGGGGCACGCTATGCTTTCTCTTACAAAATCACAAGTTTTCAGAACCCAACAGTCTGGCAACCAGAAATCAGCCACAAGGGACAAACTGTGCCCTTTGGGTCCCAGGATGGCTAGAGAGAAGAGGCAGATTGGGCATAAACCACTGGCTTCCCACACTCTGTACCTAACAAAAGATTTTGATGCTTGTTTTGATAGTATTTGAAAATCCTTTATTGAAACTATCAGTATGTGTATTAGTCAGTCAGTTATGTCCAACTCTTTGAGACCCCACAGACTGTAGCCCGCCAGGCTCCTCTGTCTGGAGTTCTCCAGACAAGAATACTGGAGTGGGCAGCCATTCCATTCTCCAGGGAATCGTCCTGACCTAGGGATCGAATGGGTTTCTTGAAGTGCAGGCAGATTCTTTACCATCTGAGCCACCAAATCTACTGTCATAGGGTTCTGGAAAGTGCATCCACAGGACTGGAACTCCAAAGATGGAATTCCAAACTAGCTCTACTTCTAACCAGGTGGGTAACTCTGCAAACACCAACCTCCCACCTCATTCATCTGTTTCATAACTGACAGTGTTTTAAAGATCCAGTGAAACAGTATGAAAGCCCCCATAATGGTAAGAGACTTTTTGAACATATGGTATTAAAAGATTATCACTGCATTTCACATATGTCATATAACTACGTTCATATACCCTATAGGGCAGACACGATCAATTCCACTTTCACACTTGTGAAAATGGTCTTGGAGAAGCTGGGGCCCAAGGTCAAAGAGCTGGTAAATCACAAGTTTGGCGTCAGGCCCAGTTTTTCAGATGAAGGCAGCCCAGACGTGACAAGAAGCACGCAGCACACAGTTGGTGTGCAAAGGGCACCAATCTGACGTCAGGAGACCTGAGCATCAACCTCCCAAGTACATTCTTTCAGATGGTCACTCAGTTTTCTCCTTTCAAAAATGGGGGTGACATTACGCACCCTATTTACCTGGAATGCTTATTGCCAGGATCCCAGGAGCCAACAGTGCCAAAGTCCTCTTTGGCAAGGGCAAGGGCAGAGGTGCCCAAGTGGAGATCAGGAAATCTAGTTCAGAGAAGGGACCCAGGATCAGGAAGGGAAGTGAGGAACTGGAGGATCACAATCAGGGAAACCCAGCAGGTGGTTTTGCTGTGGAAGAGTAACCTGCTGGAGCTGTTTAGAAGATGAAAGAGTGAACTAAAAGAAGGGCCTTTGAGTGTGTTCAGCTATTTGGGGTTGATGGCTTGGGGTACTGAAGCAGGAGTGTCTCGCATGGCGTACGCCCACTCTTATGCAGGACCTCCAATAGCTTTGTCGATGATGTGAGGGGTTTATCGCATTTTTAAAAAAATACCCTTGTGGGATAAAATTAAAAATTAGCAATTTTGTTACAGTCCTCTCAATTAAAACTGTTTTTTATTACTGCTCAAAGTGTGGGAATCGCTGTTCTAACACACTCACAGTGTTGACTCTTCCACTGATACAATGACATGAAACTTAACTTACTCAATAACAACTATTAAGCATCTGCCCTGCACTCAGCACTCTCCCAGGTGTTGGGGATGCAGTGAAAACAACTCCATAAGATGCGCACCTGGTGGGCACATTCTTAACAAAGGGCTTTTACATTTGTACCAGTGGTTTATCCTCAATGTCATCACTTGCCAATTAGTGACTGTGCTCATTACAGACCCAGGTCCTGGCAGGTTCTCCCGTTCTCCCTCAGGCAGTCCTCTGCCCTTTCTAGGTCTCAGTCTCCTCATCTGTAAAAACATGGGCATCTGACTATAATTCATTTCAAAAGCCTGAGCCTAGTGAGGGGAAGGGAAACAGCTACTTTAAGCTCTGGGTGGTGGACCAAAAAGCCACATTTAAAGAAAATGTCATTGATGGTTTTCAAAGAGACAAGTATGATGAAGGAAGGATGGAATCCCCATGGACCTCCGGGATTTGCTTGGGGATCCAGACTGGGAAATTCTTAATACATCAAGAGATGGCTCTGAGCTGGATTTCTACAAAGAAGAGTAAGGGCCATATCCCACGCAAAGAACAATCCAGTAAAGCTTTGTAGCCCATCAATCTAAGGAAAAAGAATGGCTACAAGCTACTGAAAAGCCAGCAGCATTTACAAATTAACTCTCATGGCCTTTGCCAGCTGCAGCGCTGAGTCTTCGGTTTCTTTCTCTTTTCTGACTCCTCTCAATAACTGCACATTTCTTAATACAATGTCACTGAGAAAGCAAAATAGACCTTGAATTTTTAGACTTCAATTTATAAAACACTTAAGAGGTTCTACAGGGGTTGTTTTTAAAGGACCACCTAAATTGAAAATTGTACACATTTATTTAGTTCCAAGATACTAAACACACTTCATAGTGTCCCCATGGAAAGGCCCTTCTCAGCAGGACAGCCACTGATTCCACAGTGAAAGGGAAGCAAGGTGCCCTCCTTTCCTCTATTCTGCCTGAGTGTCCATCAAATTTTAAAATCCATGCCCCCTGGCAAGCTTTTAAGGTGCAATTCTAAGACCCTCCCCTTTCCTCTCCCAGAAGGGGGCCACAGAGCTGGGCTCCGACCTGGAGAAGGGCAGAAAGCCGGGCTGGACCAGCGGGCCAGAGTGGGGTTGCGGGGGAGGGGGTTGTCCAAGCAGGTGAACCACCATTGAGGATAAACCCCTTAGACTTCCCAAAGGCCAAGGAGGAGTCTCTCAGGGCCGCGTCCCCCTCAGGCTCTGCATGCAGAGACCTCACTGGGGTCACTGGGCTGCCTGGGAAAAGCACGCAGGAGTGACTTTAACACCTGCATCTGTTCTTCAAAATGGGGGGGGCGGGGGGGACGGGGAAGGAGGAGTCGTCTTATCCCCAAAGCCTTTATCCAAACGGTGAGCCGGGTTAGGGGTTCCAGGACTGTGCTAGGCGGGCCAGGTGTAATACAAGGTTCCCACCTCCACTCACAGTCACCCCCATCCCCTTTACCTGCGGTCCGAGCCGCTCTGCTTGGCGTTCCCGGGGACCCACCGGAGGGGCTGCTGCCGGGCCCGCAGCGCGCTGGCTCCCAAGACCCCCGCCGGCTCGCCCCGGGACCGAAGGAGGGGTACCCGGAGGAGGGGCGCGCCAGGTGATTTCTGCCCGGGACGCCGACTTCCCGGAGAGGCGTGCGGGCCCCGCCGCCGTGCTCGGGTGGAGCGCAGACAATGCCGAACCAAACCCGCCGCGCCGACGCCGCATCAAGCGGGACGCCCCGTCTCTGCACGCGGGGCAGGGACAGGGGCTCCCGGGGGCGGGGCGTCTCCTCCGGTGCGAGCGCCGGGAAGGAAGGGGGTTCCAGCGACGCGGAGGCCACGCCGGCTGGACTCACGGCGAGGAGCGCGCGGCGGGACCCGGCCCGGGCCAGGGGGCGCTGCAAGCCGGGGGAGGGGCGCCCGGACGGGAGCCACGTGGGACACCTGTGTTCTGCACCTAGGGGAGGCGGGGAGCGCGGCGCTGGCCGACCCCGCTAGGGCCGCTCTCCCGAGGGCGCTGCATCGCTTTGCTGGGAAGCCAGCCCGCAGCCGCCCCTCACGTTTTTAAGCAACGCGTTGGCCAAGGTCGGGAGACAAAGGTACTTACCTCTGCTCCGGTCTCCCAGCCCCTGAGCGGTGCAGCAGGGAGCACTGTGCCACCCGCCTTGGACTCCGCAGGATTTATTGCTTCGACCCTTGCGAAAATGTTGACTTTGGCATCGTTACTACTTGTCATGGCAGTTACCCTTTGTTTACCTGTGTGTTCTGTTACTGCCGTTGGGAGGTAATAATTGGGCCTTTTGGCCAGCATCCTCTTTGAAATCTGGAAAGTGCCTTGAAAAATCAAATACTATAAAGCAAAAATAGCTCAGTTTGGCACAACACCTTGTGCACAGTAAGCACTCAAAAAAAAGTCTCTTATTGCATAATCTATAGTTTCCACACTTCATCAGAAAAAGTATCATTGCATAACGTGTGCTCATTACAAAAGAAAAAAAAAAATTCGGTTAAGCAAACCGCACCTACTCCACCACCCAGAGATAATCCCTGTTAACATTATGATGTTTCTTCTTCCAGCATCAGTCTACTCAAAATTTTATTGTTAGCTCATTCCATGCGTGGGCTTCCCTGGTGGCTCAGTGGTAAGGAACCTGCCAGCCGATGCAGAAGTAAGAGGCTGGGGTTCGATTCCTGGGTCAGGAAGATCCCCTGGCAAAGGAAATGGGAACCCGCGCCACCATTCTTGCCTGGGAAATCCAGTGGACAGAGGAGCCTGGCAGGTTTCTGTCCTTGAGGTCGCAAGAGTCCAACATGACTTCATGACTAAATAGCAGGAGCATTCCATGTATAGTGTATCATAGCCAGCTTTTCTTTATCCCTTTTGACATCTTTCTGTGGCTTTTATCCACTTATAATGTTCTAGTGTGCTTAACCTGTCTACTATCAACTTTAATTTTAATCTTTAGATATTTGTGTTTTTGCCCAGTAACTCCCTGGAGTAAACTACAATTCATATATATATATATATATATATGTACACACATACATACATATACACACACACTCTAGGGTATATATACAACTTAAGGCTTTTGATGTGTATTATCAAGTTGCCGTTCAGGAGACTGGTCTGTTTCTTTTTCCAAGCTCCTCCCCCATTATTCTTATAAATGTCAATCTGATGGACTAGTAACAATTTTGCTTTTACACTTTCCTTTTTCAGAAAATTCTAAATATTTCATTGCCCCTTGTGGTTCTCGGTTGGTTTCCAACCCTTTCAGTATTGACAGCTTCCAGTGAAAGTGGCCCAGGGTAATGTTGTAAAGTTCAGTAAAGAGGGGGAAAGGTCTTCATTTTTCACTCATTTATTCCCCCAATAATGTTTACTGGGCACTCAGATGAAAAAACAGTCACCAGAGCAGCATAAGTAACGCACGAGCATCTGTGCAGGGGACGCATCTTCAGGGAGGGAGGCATGGTTTCTCCTCTAGATGGGCACTGTCCTATGAAATGGGCTGCGAGCCACACAGGTGATAGCAGATGCTCTAATGGCCATATTAAAGTGGACTTAATAGCCCAGTAGATCCCAAACATCTCCACAGGTAATCAAGGTGAGATATTTTAAGCTGTGCATGCATGCTCAGTTTCTTTAGTCATGTCCCACTGTTTGCAACCCTGTGGCCTGTAGTCTGCTGGGCTCCTCCGTCCAAGGGATTCTCCAGACAAGAATATTGGAGTGGGTTGCCAAGCCCTCCTCCAGGAGATCTTCCCAACCCAGGGACTAAACCTGGGTCTCCCTCATTGCAGGCAGATTCTTTACTGTCTGAGCCACTAGGGAAGTCCCATTTTAAGACAAGTCTTTCAAATTCTGCTGTATCTTACATTTACAGCAGATCTCCTTTGCACTAGCCAGATTATCAGTATTCAAGAGCCACAAGTGGTGAGTGGCCCATGCCACTCTAGATAGAGCAGAGGTTTGAGGCGAGCAGAGCAAGTCCTGGCCAAAGTGGGAATTTCATGGCCCTCTCACCTACTTGTTCTGACTGGTTGTTCACAAGTTACCAGCACACCTTTGCCTAAGTGAATTTACTTTAGAGAAGCTACATTTTAATTCTGGATAGCCTGACAGCTTTATATCTGGGGTTTTCATTCCATGATTAAGAAGTAAAAAGCTGAAACTATAAATACTGGTAGAGACAATGAAACAGAGCAGGACCCTTGGTCCTCGGGGACTATGACCTCAGTCAGTCTTTTGTCTGTAAGAAAACTTCAGCCAAAGAATAAATTTAATCAGAGAAGTGAGAAGAGGCAGAAACAAGGGAAAACAGTCAAACGATTAAGTAATAATAGTTTAGTCATTAAGCATAATCAAGGATTTTTTAGTTCAAGGGCTATAGATAATATTCGGAGCCACGTCCTTCGAACTATCTTATAGAGACTAAAATCCCAACCAGGCAGATGTTAACCACATGAAGACATGCAGCCATGACATAAGCTGCTACAATTCTGAGAGTTGGTCTCAGTGAAATGGAAACAAACTGACCCTGGAACTAAAGACTAATTATACTTAAATCAAGATGACACTGATCAAACCACCACATGATCAATTTAAAAATGACTGTCAGAGCTGTTTCTTCATGAAGTCCCTTCCATTTACCTATAAAAACTTGCCTGCTGACTGTCAGTGTGGGGGAATCAGCCTTTGGACAGGAGTCTGCCCTCCTCTCGGGTTGTCGGCATTGAAAATAAAGCAAATTTCTTTTTCAGCAACTTTGCCTCTTTATTGGCTTCAGAGTGGCGAGCAGCTGGACCCCGACTTTGGGTAACAATATTAGTTGCTTCAAACTCCTTCAATCAAAGTTTAATCACCTGTGCCTTTTCACCAGGTATGTGTGGGAAGGAGGCAGAAAAGCCTGTGGCCCAAGCTATGGAGGGTGTTGAGTGGTTGACTAGCAGGGGTAGAAGCTTTGTAATACAGAGAAAAGCTGTTCAACTACTTTCATCATCCATGGCAATCCCTGCTTTGTGAAGCTTTGTGGACATTTTAAAAATAGTCACCATGAAAGATCTTCATCCCAAAGAGCTTGGGAGCCCCTTGTTTCCAAGGACTTGGCAGACTCATCCTTGTGGCCCCAGTGCCCAGAAATTATACATAGTGAAAGTTGCTCAGTCATGTCTGACTCTTTGTGACCCCATGGACTACACAGTCCATGGAATTCTCCAGGCCAGAATACTGGAGTGGGTAGCCTCTCCCTTCTAAAATAATCTTCCCGACCCAGGAGCAGAACCCACGTCTCCCACATTGCAGGCAGATTCTTTACCAGCTGAGCCACTAGGGAAGCCCAAGAAATCAAAACGTGAATTAATCTGTGATCTGTCCTGTAGGGCATGTCTCAGTTGTAAACACACAAGGCATGAAGACAACTCTATTCCACGAAGAGATAAAGGCAGACTTCAGCTCTCAGCAATGTGCAGAGGGAGACGTCCCTTTGGAGATGAGGAGGCATGGGATTCCCCTTCCAGCTCTTTTCCCTACTGACTTTCTGATAGAGATAAGATGCTTCATTTTTGACTATTAAGGTTCCTGGACTACAAAATTAAAAGTTGATGGGCAAAACCAATACAGTATTGTTAAAAAATACTGATACAGTATAAGTAAAAAAAAAATACCAATACAGTATAAGTAAAAAAATAAAATTAAAAAAAGAAATAAGAGAACATCAACTAAATGAAATGGGAGCGCGAAATATGAAATAGAAAAAGTGATCTTGGAGTTTTTGGGGAAAAAAAAAAAAGTTGATGGGCATGGTAGTTCCCAAACTTCACAGAAGCCCAATTCAAATTCTTTGCATGCCATCCCCCAAATGATAGAGCAAGGTGAAGCACATATTTAAAAACCTTGAGGAGGATTCCTAACAGAGCCACAAAACTTCTATCTTTTCCAGAACTCTCGTTAAAAAATAAAATAGGAAACAATGCATATTAAATAGCAAGGCTTGGTTCTCAAGTAGTCCACAGGCAACAAATGAAGCCAGAGTAAAAACTACGGAGCTCATGGCAGAAACAGGAAACCCAAGTGTGGCCAGAGGGCATAAAGGACAGAAATATCGCCATCTCCCAGCTGAAGACCCTTAGGTTTGGGGCAGGCACCAACTGGTGTTCTTAGGGTGAAAGTATCTCCAGTCCTTAAGACAGTGAGAAAAATTATGCAGAAGATACAGCTGGATTTGCTGTTAGAAATTGTGATGCCTTCTGGCTACAAGCAAGCATGGTATGTCTACAAAGGCAAAGGCTTCGGTAACATTTTGTCATTCAGTCTATATCCAATACCACAGAAGCACTAAGTCAATGCCATGAAATTAAAAATGTGTGCTGCTTGGAAGAAAAGCAGTGACCAACCTAGGCAGCATATTAAAAAGCAGAGATGTTACTTTGCTGACAAAGGTCCATCTAGTCAAAGTTATGGTTTTCCCAGTAGTCAAGTATGGATGTGAGAGTTGGACCATAAAGAAAGCTGAGCGCCAAAGACGTTTTTGAACTGTGGTGTTGGAGAAGACTCTTGAGAGTTCCTTGGACTGCAAGGAGATCAAACCAGTTAATCCCACAGGAAATCAGTCCTGAATATTCACTGGAAGGACTGATGCTGAAGCTCCAATACTTTGGCCATGTGATGTGAAGAACTGACTAAGACCCTGGTGCTGGGAAAGATTGAAGGCAGGAGGAGGGGGGGATGACAGAGGGTTAGATGGTTGGATGGCATCACCAACTTGATGGACTGGAGTTTGAGCAAGCTCCAGGAGTTGGTGATGGATAGAGAAAACTGCCGTGCTGCAGTCCATGGGGTTGTAGAGTTGGACATGATTGAACTGAATGCTTCCCAATTCTGTATCTTTAGTTTTCACATACATGCGCATGCCCTAATATAAAAAGTATTCATTGAACACATTTTCAGAGGAATCTGGGTACATCCTTGGAGGTGGCAAAGTAGGCCCTGCCTGACCTATAATCGACCTCATAGACCATCCCATTTCCTCAGTTCAGTTCAGTCAGTAGCTCAGTCATGTCTGACTCTGCAAACCCATGGACTGCCAGACTTCCCTGTCCATCACCAACTCCTGGAGCTTGCTCACACTCATGTCCATCAAAGTTGGTGATGCCATCCAACCATCTCATCCTCTGGACATGAGTCTGAGCAAACTCTGGGAGAGGGTAAAGAACAGGGAACCCTGGTGTGATGCAGTCCACGGGGTTGCAGACTCAGAGGTGTCTGCACAACTGAAGGATTAGCCCATGAGTGAGCCCTGGGACCCTCCTCACCAGTGTGGGTGGTTCTGTAGGCAAGAGTCGCAGCCAAGCAGAGCTGACTCATTAAACACAAGATCCTCAAGGCTGCTGTCTGTTGGCTTTGTTTTTCCAAATAAGAGGAACTGGAGGGCAGCCTGTGGTTCCAGTTGTGCAGTTAGGAGTTGTAGGATGGTTTTGCTTGCTGGAATTAAAGGAAGCTTCAGATTTGGCAAGACTTCTGCCCACTGGCACAGGATGAGAGTGGTAGAAGTCCCACCCAGATAAGTGCTTACCCTTTTTCTATGCCTGAACATTGTTCAAGCAACCCTGTAGGCAAGCAGTCTAACTTCCCTAGAAGGCTCTCAAATCTTGGCAGTAGCTTTCATATAACCTAGAATTTATTTAAGGCTTTAGCTGCCTAGCCTCAGTCACTTTCATATGCTTTCTTTTCACCTTGAGGTGCTGAGGTCAGTTCAGTTCCTCAGTCGTTGTCTGACTCTTTGGGACCCCATGGGCTGCAAAACGCCAGGCTTCCCTGTCCATCACCCATTCCCAGAGCTTGCTCAAACTCCTGTTTGTCAGGTCAGTGATGCCATCCAACCATCTCATCCTCTGTCGTCCCTTCTCCTCCTGTCTTTAATTTTTCCCAGCATCAGCGTCTTTTCCAAGGAGTCAGTTCTTTGGATCAGGTGGCCTTAGTATTGGAGTTATTGGGCTAATCCTGCTGCTGCTAAGTCGCTTCCGACTGTGCGACCCCATAGATGGCAGCCCACCAGGCTCCCCGTCCCTGAGATTCTCCAGGCAAGAACACTGGAGTGGGTTGCCATTTCCTTCTTCAACGCATGAAAGTGAAAAGTGAAAGTGAAGTCGCTCAGTCGTGTCCGACTCTGTGACCCCATGGACTGCAGCTCACCAGTCTCCTCCATCCATGGGATTTTCCAGGCAAGAGTACTGGAGTGGGGGTGCCATCGCCTTCTCCATTGGGCTAATTCTAGAAGAGCGCAATTTGCCAAGCCTGGGCAGCTGCAGCTGTGCTGGCAACCAGCCCACCAGTTAGTTACACACTGTTTATTGCCTTGGGCTGGCAGCCTCAGAGTGGCAAGCTTCACAGTGACTTTATTCCTCCTCTACAATTTGGCAGTTTAGGGCTCTGCTGAGAATGATCCTCAGGTTCTATGGAGCAAGAGAGCTCGAGTTTAGACTATCCCTCACCCTCGTTCACCATCTTGAAACTTTCACATTTCCAGCAGCCCTAGAAAAACAACATTCCACCAAAAGAAAAGGCATATCAAGTATGTCTTCCCTTAATCCCCCACTATCCTTAATCCATGCATGGTTAAGAATCTCTTCTCTTGCAAAACGGATCTGATTTGTCTCAATATACAAGGCCTCTGCCAAGGAATAAACTATTTATCTGATTATCTGGTCTTGGCTCTAGAGTACTTCTCTATGAGTGAACTAGGTATCCTGAGGAAACCCCCGTCTGGGATTGGCGGGTGTGACGGACCATACATGGCCCTACTGGATGATAAACACATCACTTACCTCAGTGCCAGGTACACAGCTGGAGCTCAATAAATATGTGAATGTGAAAGATTGAAAACAAGGTCTGGTGGTCCCGTGTGAAAATAATGCTGAATTAACCCAGGAGATAGTCAGTCCATCTAATGTGAGACTACCTGGATCATCAAGTAATAATAAACCGCATTTAATTTAAACTGTTTCTATCCCAATTTCCAGTCTGTACCATAGGATAAAACCCTGGGATCTGAGCAACTTTGACTTAAGCGTTCCTTAGTGTGTTCTGTGACATATCCCTAGCTTCCCTTAATAAAAAGGGCAGCTCTGTGATTCCACAGATTTCATTTGCATTTGCACTGTGGATGGAACTGAACAGAGTATGAACAAACTCAGGGCCCAGTGCTCCTAGTATGTGCCAGTAAGAAAAGGAAATTAGCAAAATGCTGCTGGTGATAACAACACAAGGGAAATCTGGCTGTGATGTAAAAGGATTTTATTGGGCACAGCAGCTTAAACTTTTATCTCATAGAAGCATATCAATGTTTGAACAACTTTTACATGAGGGAAAACTCCATTTAATCTAGCTAACACACATTACCAGCAAAGGTACATTTTAAAAGAACAAACAAACAAACAAAAAGTCAAGTTTCTTCTCTGAGTTGGTGACAACATCTTCTTAGGGCTTTCACAGTCTGGTATTTAAATCGTGGAAAAATTCCCAAACAGAAATGGGCCGGCAGGAAGGCTGGCTGGCCCGTAATTCCACACATGTGAGTTTACATAGTTTAAGATGTCTTTATGTGCTTCAAGAAAAATATATACTCTAACTTGCTTTTACATTAAGCTGTTAACTGTTCTCCAGGAATCTGTGCTTCAGAAAATGTGAATTCCACTACACTAAAAATCCAAGTGGCCACAGATTTGGCAAGGTACCTACGGATGGCAGGAGCAGAAAGTGCCTTCCCGGTCAGACCGGGTGAGAGCCCAAGGGCAGATTGTTCCCACAGGCTGAAAGAAAAGTGGTATCAGTGAGGACAGAGAAACTGATGACCTCAGAGTGGACAGGAAAAGAAGGGCAGAGACCCAAGCAACAGCCAACCAAAGAACTTTTATTATGTGGAAGAGACAGGTTGTGACAGGGAGAGCAAGGTGTATTTTATTGTGAAACACATCAAACATACAGAGAGAAGTCCAAAAATACAACTTGTGTGTATAACAACTAAACTGACCCAGCATTAACCTGGAGCCATATTTTCTTCAGCACCTTTAAGTAATAAAAGCTCTATGTAGACTAGACAGCCCCTATGATCCCTTCCTGATGCTCCCATACTTACTGTGTATCTTTAATGCGAGACTTACTGAGGATGCATTTAGAGGGGGAACATACCCAACCTACACAGAAGAATGGTAAGCAAACAAAAATGCAGACATAAAAGGTTATTAAAGAAAAAGTTTCCAATGAACAAAAACATAAGATGCGGTACTTTCTCTCCTAAATCTAGCCTTCGCTACTTTCAGTCTTTTAAGTGTTGATCTTCAAGAGAGGCTGTACCTGCAAGACAAAATCGATTCTCAGTCTGCTTTATACAAAAACCCAGTCACTGTGGTTCTTAATTTCTATTTTAAGTACAAGAAAACCAAATACTCATTTTTATTCTGAAATTCCACATTTCTTTCAGTCAGATCTGCCAGTTTAAAAAAATTTACCACTGCAGTAACAGGGCTTTATGTTCAGTATAGCTGTCTGTACTCCCCTTCAGAGATATGCTCCCCTCCAAACATAAAAAATATTTTATGCTAACCTGTATGCTGAAATACTTCTCTCTCTGATGAAGAGATTGTAGTGTTATGCTCCCATAACCACACCATTCCTAGTTGAGCAATATTACAATCATATGTACATGACATATGCGTGCATGCTCAGTCATGTTTGGAGTGTGACCTCATGGGCTACAGCACATCAGGCCCCTCTGTCCATGGGGTTTTCCCGGCAAGAATACCAGAGTGGTTGCCATTCTCCTCCAGGAGAGTCTTCTCAACTCAGGACCAGAGTTTTATGTTCCTGTAAGTGTATCACTCTTAGTTCAGCAGTTTTACAATTAAACTACTAACAAATTTTTGCAACCAGCAGTTCATGATCTGAGCCACAGTCAGCTCCTTGTTTTTGCTGACTGTATACAGCTTCTCCATCTCTGGCTGCAAAGAATATAATCAATCTGATTTTGGTATTGACCATCTGGTGATGTCCATGTATAGAGTTGTCTCTTGTGTTGCTGGAAGAGGGTGTCTGCCATGACAAGTGTGTTCTCTTGGCAAAACTCTGTTGGCCTTTGCCCTGCTTCATTTTGTATTCCAAGGCCAAACTTTCCTGTTACTCCAGGTACCTCTTGACTTTCATACTTTTACATTCCAGTCCCCTGTGATGAAAAGGACATCTTTTTTGGTGTTAGTTCTAGAAGGTCTTATAGGTCATCTTAGAACTGTTCAACTTCAGTTTCTTCAGCATTAGTGGTTGGGGCATAGACTTGGATTACTGTGATATTGAATGGTTTGCCTTGGAAATGAACAGAGATCATTCTGTCATGTTTCAGACTGTACCCAAGTACTGCATTTCAGACTCTCTTGTTGACTATGAGGGCTACTCCAATTCTTCTAAGGGATTCTTGCCAAACAGTAGTAGATATAATGGTCATCTGAACTAAATTCACCCATTCTAGTCCATTATAGTTCACTGATTCCTAAAATGTCAATGTTCACTCTTGCCATCTCCTGTTTGACCACTTCTAATTTACCTTGATTCATGTATCTAACATTCCAGGTCCCTATGCAATACTGTTCTTTATAGCACTGGACTTTACTTTCATCACCAGTCACACCCACAACTGGGTGTTGTTTTCATCTTGGCTCCAATTCTTCATTCTTTCTGGAATAATTTCTCCAGTATGATATTGGGTACCTACCAATACAGGAGTTCATCTTTCAATGTCGTATCTTTTTGCCTTTTCAAATTGCTCATAGGATTCTCAAGGCAATAATACTGAAGTGGTTTGCCATTCCCTTCTCCCTTTCCTTACTGCAAAATTCAGACTTAAATTGAAGAAAGTAGGGACACACTAGACAGACCATTCAGGTATGATCTAAATCAAATCCCTTACGATTATACAGAGGAAGTGACAAATAAGTTCAAGGGATTAGATCTGATTGACAGAGTGCCTGAAGAACTATGGATGGAGGTTCATGACACTGTATAGGAGGCAGTGATCAAGACCATCTCCAAGAAAAAGAAATGCAAAAGGCAAACTGGTTGTCTGAGAAGGCCTTACAAATAGCTGAGAAAAAAGAGAAGCTAAAGGCAAAGGAGAAAAGGAAAAATATACCCATCTGAGTGCAGAGTTCTAAAGAATAGCAAGGAGAGATAAGAAAGCCTTCTTCAGTGATCAGTGCAAAGAAATCGAGGAAAACAACAGAATGAGGAAGACCAGAGATCTCTTTAAGAAAATTAAGAGATACCAAGGGAACATTTCATGCAAAGACGGGCACAATAAAGGACAGAAATGGCATGAACCTAACAGAAGCAGAAGATATTAAGAAGAGGTGGCAAGAATACACAGAAGAACTATACAGAAAAGATCATGACCCAGATAACCACGATGGTGTGATCACTCACCTAGAGCCAGACATCCTAAGTCAAGTGGGCCTTAGGAAGCATCACTAAGAATAAAGCTAGTAGAGGTGATGGAATTCCAATTGAGGTATTTCAAAACCTAAAAGATGATGCTGTAAAGTGCTGCACTCAATATGCCAGCAAATTTGGAAAACCTAGCAGTGGCCACAGGATTGGAAAAGGTCAGTTTTCATTCCCATCCCAAAGGCAATGCCAAAGAATGTTCAAACTACCTCACAATTGCACTCATTTCACATGCTAGCAAGTAATGCTCAAAATTTTTCAAGCCAGGCTTCAACAGTACATGAACTATGAAGTTCCAGATGTCCAAGCTGGATTGAGAAAAGGCAGAGGAACCAGAGATCAAATTGTCAATATCTGCTGGATCATCAAAAAAGAAACGGAGTTCTAGTAAAACATCTACTTCTGCTCTATTGACCACACCAAAGCCTTTGCCTGTGTGGATCACAAAAAACTGTGGAAAATTCTTCAAGAGATGGGAATGCCAGATCACTGAGAAAGAAGCAACAGTTAGAATTGGACATGGAACAACGGAGTGGTTCCAAATCAGGAAAAGAGTACATCAAGGTGGTATAATGTCACCCTGTTTATTTAACTTATATACAGATTACATCATGCAAAATGCTGGGCTGGATAAAGCACAGGCTGGGATCAAGATTGCAGGGAGAAATATCAATAACCTAGATCGCAGCAACCCTTGTGGCTTGAAAGCAAAGAGGAACTAAAGAGCCTCTTGATGAAAGTGAAAGAGGAGAGTGAAAAAGTTGGCTTAAAACTCAACATTCTGAAAACAAAGATCATGGCATCCGGTCCCATCACTTCATGGCAAATAGATGGGGAAACAGTGGAAACAGTGACACACTTTATTTTTGGAGGATCCAAAATCACTGCAGATGGTGATTGCAGCCATGAAATTAAAAGATGCTTGCTCCTTGGAAGAAAAGCTATGACCAACCTAGACAGCATATTAAAAAGCAGACACATTACTTTGCCAACAAAGGTCCATCTAGTCAAAGCTCTGGTTTTTCCAGTAGTCATGTATGGATGTGACAGCTGGACCATAAACAAAGCTGAGCACCGAAGAACTGATGCTTTTGAACTGTAGTATTGGAGAAGACTCTTGAGAGTCCCTTGGATAGCAAGGAGATCCAACCAGTCCATCCTAAAGGAGATCAGTCCTGGGTGTTCATTGGAAGGACTCATGTTGAAGCTGAAACTTCAGCTGGGCCACCTGATGTGAAGAGCTGACTCACTGGAAAAGACCCTGACGCTGGGAAAGATTTTGAAGGCAGGAGAAGGGGACGACAGAGGATGAGATGGTTGGATGGCATCACCGACACAATGGACATGGGTTTGAATGGACTCCGTGAGTTGGTGATGGACAAGGAGGCCTGGTGTGCTGTGATTCATGGGGTGGCAAAGAGTCGGAAACAACTGAGCGACTGAACTGAACTGAACTTCAATATATTTAGAAACAGAAAACACTGGTTTCATCTGAACTTGTATATGCAACACTCTATTAATATGCCTATGGGGGGGACTTATTTCACAGATAAAAAGATAAAAGCACATACAAGTTAATCAAGTTGATTAAAAATATGATGACTTGGTGCTAGGACTAACTGCCAGAAGTTCATGTCATTGCATGTTCCCCAAGCTATGAAATTTAAAGTATCATCAAATTTCAGATTTTAAACTCAAGTATACAAAACAGCTGTCAGTATAAAAACAATGTATTAGAAAGGATTGAAAGTTGGAATTGCAAGTTGGCATTTATTTTAAAAAAGTAACCCAAAACTTGTGAAGTGAATAAATCATCTGAAAATAAATAATGAGAATCAAAACTGATGATCCTGTATGAATGACAGTTAGCTTAGAACTTAGTCATACTTTCTCAGAAACAGAAGCCAAACAACTGTGCGTTAACATATGGAGAATACGTGTGACCCCGATAGGTACCTCCTTAAGAACTGCTACACTCAGCCCCCGAGAGCAGAAGGACCTCGGGAGCTAGCTGCAGTGGTCAGATACAAACTGCACTTTAGCCTGCCAGAGTGTGGGAATTAAGGCAAAGTTTCTTGCTTTTAGTTGAAATTCTATCAATTCAAAGTGCCAAGAAGGGCAACTTCATTTTGACCAGAATCCTAACTGGTTACTGATCACAAAACACTTTCCAAGGGTCATCTTAGATCACAGCATCCCAGGTAGGGAAAAAAAAAAAAAAAGCAGCAGCAGCAAGGGAACCACTATTTAAAATCCACTGTGGGTTCGCAAAGAGTCAGACACGACTGAGTGACTGAACTGAACTGATGGGTTTACCTATGACTGATGGCAGATTTGTGTTGATGTATGGCACAAACCAACACAACGCTGTAAAGCAATTATCCTTCAATTAAAAAAATAAATAAATAAAACCCACTGATAGCATCTTTAACCACTAGAGTCACCGTAGCTAAAGAAGGAAGAATATGCTTTGTTCTGAAATGAAATCTATCTGTGCAGCCCATTTTCTTGACTCCTCGGAACTTCTTCACAAAAAGTATTAACCATCTTCATAGAAGTGTGTACAAGGAAGTGTTAATTTCACTCTAGACACAAAGAATTTCAGGCTAAGCTTGACCTCACAATAATTTTTACATATCCCTGTGCCTATCATCACGAGCTTTCTCTATGTCAAGCAACAGTAAGGACAGGATGGCCCTGGAATCAGATCCATAAGCAGTGTCAAAGGGAGGAGGCTACCAAACAAAACCGAGGAAGACGGCAGAATCATTACAGCCAGCCCTCCGATCCTCAGATCACAGAGTAAAGCACAGCCTCCAAACACACACTCTGCCCTGAGAAAAGACGGGTGATGTCCTGTTGGGGGTTGCCTACGAGAAAAAACAGCAAATTTAACTTACTTTTTAACAATTTTTTCATTTCAATAAATTTATTTTGATTGGTTGGATTGTTTAAAAGGAAGAGAAGAATTTGCTCATGCTTCTCAACCTGAAGGTGAGAAAGAAAATAGTGTTATTTCATTCCTTAAAGGTTGGGAGTATAATTTCACTTTAGGAAATTTACCCACTTGTTGCTGTAGCTTCGTGCAGCAGCAGTTCACCCTGTCTGCTGTTTCTAAAAGCAAATGCAAAGAGCTGTTAGACCTCTTAGCTATAAACAACAGGAAACAAACAAACAAACCTGGAGTTTGAACAGACACAAGCCTGCCCCGCGGGGCAGATCCTTTCCAACCACAAAGGAGGAGGTGGATTAGACTTTTCAACGGCGCTTTAAGGTCACTTACCACTCTGTCCTGGGTTCTATCAAATGAGCACCCTCATCCGTCCAAGGTTTCAGGTCTTGCCTATCCTGCACAGTGTATCTCTTTTGGGTGGAGATCAAGCCTGCCTAATCATCTTATGAAATAACTAGTAAGACCCAGTTTCAAGTATATGAGTTCTTCTCACTTTGATCAGGATCAAAACAAAGTGGGAAGTAACTCTGAATGCTTGACCTTTTTAAAGCTTGGAGCATTAATGCTATGGACAAGGTTGCTGAGCCTAATAGAAGGAAAACCTGGACTGGGAGGCCAGCTTCCTTCCAGGCTCCTCTGAGGTGGCAACGTGAGTCAGTACCCCACTGCCGGACTCATAGAAGAGGACGACAAAAGGAACAAACAAAGCCGCAAGAAGAAAGATCAGACCTACTAAACTGATTACATCTGTTCCTGTTACACTTACATCTGTTATTAATTAAACTTGAAAAAAAATACCTGTATTTAGAGCAGTTGGCTTTTTAGTTGTGATGTTTTTGCCAGACCATACATCACCAGCTTATCACCTATATTAATAGTACCATTCTCAGAACACTTCTCAACCGACACCGTGTGGACATTCTTGATAACTCCTTTTACAGAAATCATTACATTCTGATTCAACATGAAATTCTTCAGTAGCTCTATCATTAGGTAAGAACACCTTCCATTCAATTCCATTAGTCCTGGGAAAAAATTGAGTATTAGAGTTAACCAACAAATTTCTAAAAGATAATGTTTAACTTAATTGTCTAAGGATAATAAACAAAAGGCTCACTGATTTTAGCTACCTCTAGTTATGTACGCTGTAATGTACAACTGCTGCTGCATTCAAATAAATCAAACTTGACAAATATTCCTCAATCCCTATTATGTATCATGAGCACTAGTGAAGTGAAAGTGGCTCAGTCGTTTCCTACTTTTTGCGACCCCACGGACTATACAGTCCGTTGAAATTCTCAGGCCAGAGTACTGGAGCAGGTAGCCTTTTCCTTCTCCAGGGGATTTTCCCGGGAGATTTTCAGGGATCGAACCCAGGTATCCTGCACTGCAGGTGTATTCTTTATCAGCCAAGCCACAAGAGAAGCCCAAGAATACTAGAATGGGTAGCCTATCCCTTCTCCAGGGGGTCTTCCCGACCCAGGGATCGAACCAGGGTCTCCTGCACTGCAGGCGGACTCTTACCAGCTGAGCCATCAGGGAAGCCCTGTCAAGGACTTAATTTAGGTCTAAAAGCCAGAACAATGACAAATGTCTGCCTGCGTGGAGTTCCGTTCTAATGGGCGAAGCAACAATGATAAAGAGAATTTTCTATCTTTCTGAGTCAAAACCAAAGTAGACCATGAGGCAGTCTGTTATTATCTGGTGGGACCTCTTGGTGAAGAATATAGGAGCAAGAATAAAAAGCTACTTTAGCATCTTGGTTCCTTTTGTTCAAATTCCAACTGAAGGGCTGAATAAATATGGAGACATACATAAGAGTACAAATAGTAGGGTAGCCCAAAACAGGGTCACGTGAACGTCTCTAATCTGCAACAAAGCAGAAAGGCTCCTACGAGAGAGGCCAGAGGAGTGACCCCAGTTGGTCCTGGCTCTGCCACTTACTAGCTTTGCAACCTAAGGCCAACCAGAATCTCTGAGCCTTGACTCTTTGACACTAATCTGTGAAACCAAAGATGGAATGACTGAATATAATTTTTGTGAGAATGAAAGAAAGAATAAAAGACATGAGTTGCATGTGTTTGTGTTTTTTTTTTCTGTAAACTCTGCTTGATTGATATTTAGAAATAACCATTTGTTTCAGACTTAATGCTACAGAAGAAAGAAAAAAAATCCCACAGACACCCATACTGGAAAGTGACTTAATTGTCTACCGTCAAAGGAACATTTGATAATTTGGAAAGGAAGCTCCAGGTGGCTGGCAGAGATGGGCTGCACTCTGCAGAGAGGCAGAGTTTCAATGTTTCCATAGTCCGCATAGAGCACTTTCACACTGGCATCTGATGTCCCCAGCACAATGGCACGGTACCAGCAATCATCACCTAAAAATGGAATGGAGTCTCAGGTGAGAAGTTACATTCAATGAGGCCCTCCTTCCTTAAGGTGGTTGTTCACAGTTACATTGACATCACTTGGAAATTCACACCAAGATTTCTGATTTTATGCCAAGGATTCTAGACTAAATACAAGCATCACCTCTACTTCTTGCAGATTCTACTGAAAAGACAGTTACAGGATTGAACAGAAAAAGAGGCTAAAACCACAAGGATAGAGAACAAGAGAGAAGACAATGTAAGGTTGGGAAGCTGGAAAGCAGATACATGAATGGAAATGACTTAGCAGAGCTCAACTGAAGCTGCTCTAAGGAAGCCAAGAAGCGTCCCAGTTTGCATTTCAAACCCCTAAGCAAGCAAGGCTCAATCCTTGTTGCTACTCATTCAAAAGTAGGAGTAAAGATGGAAGTGAGATGGTGACTGAATAGTGGAAGCAGAGTTCCTTCCCCAAGACACGTGTATAAACTTTAGTTTATAAACATATTTACACATAATAACTATTTTGAAAGGTGCTGAAGCTTTATGATCAGCTTTGTGTTTACATGCTTTAATAACACTTAGACAAGTCCCCCTTTCTAGGTAACGGCTCCTACCCATGGGCAGAAGACTAGTTTCTTCTCCAAAGAGGACAAACCAGAGAAGACTATGGACTGGGGAATGTGAGGCAGAGCAGAGGATAGAGTTTACAAGATCCCTGTCAGGCAAGTCACGCCCTTCAGGAAGGGACGACCATCTCAAGCAAAAGCACTTAAGACACCAGCGTGAGGACTTCCCAGTGAAATAGCAGAGCCAGCCCACAGGAAAGCCCACCAAGCAGACAAGCTCTGCCCCGACTCAGAGGAACTTCAATTAGCTTCTCAGTGCCTCACCTTATAAAGACAAACAGCAAAGGATGACCCAGTAGAAGAAGAAAGAGAAGACCAGAGCAAACGAACAGGAAGGATCTCGCAGAAATGGAGGCCAGGGGCACAGGAAACCATGAGAATTAAAAGAATAGGACCACCCTCAGAGAAATGACCTTCCATCCTTAGAACAAGTACAAGGAAGCGTTAAAACCACACATTTAAGAAACATAAAATCCACTGAAACAAAACAATGTGATATTAAAAGTGAGGTAAGAAAGGCTGGAAGAGAAAGCTGAGGAAACCTCTTGAACAGAACAAAAAGGTAAAACAGCAGAGGAGATTCAGCACAAGAGTTTAAGCCCAACATCAGAAAACTTGGGAGTTCATAAAAGAGCAGAAAATGAAAGAAAGGAATTTTTAAAAAATTCAGGAAAAAATTTCAAAACTAAAGCTCATACATTTCAAGACTAAAGTGCCCACCCGCTGAGTGCTCACTCAGTACAAGGGTGAAAAGAAAATCAGTGCTGGGGAAAGCCCCTGGTTAGGACTCCACAGTTTCACTGACAGGGCCCGGGTTTGAGCCCTGGTTGGCGAACTAAGATTCCACAAGCTGTGTGGAGCAGCCCCCAAAAAGAAAGAAAGAAAACCAATGCTAAGTCACATCATAAAATTCAAAATTCAGGATGAAGAGATTACCACAAGTTCCAGAAAGAAGGAAAAAAAAAATATGTACAGAGTTTGGAGAACCTCAATGACATCTACCGCTCCACCAGCAACACCTACAGCTGAAAGACAATATAAGAGCAATGCCTTCAAAAATTTAAGCGGAGGATGATTCCCAACCTGGAATTCTATCTATGGGTGAGCTATCAAGAAACTATTAGGGTAGAATACTTTTTCAAACATGAAACATAACAGAAAACTTATTTGACACATACCTTTTCTCAACTTCCAGAGGATGAGATATACCCAAATATTAAGAGTAATTCCAAAGTAAGGGATCCAGAAAGCAAGTTGAAATGAGGGAGGGAGACAATCTCGCAACAAGGGGAGGGGTGGGAGAGAAAGCCAAGCAACAGACGGTTGGCGTGATGGTGACGCGAAACTTTCGGGAGGACAGCGCAGGTCCCAAAGACAAGCAGTCGAGATAGGAGCTGGCAAAAAGGCCAAGGCTGCCTACAGTTATGGCAAAAGTGGACTCGGTACATAAAGGACTCTGGGAGAGAATTTATACCAGTGCAGAGGGCTGGAGGTCATTACTGAAAGTACACAGAACACGGCTAACAAAAAAAAAGGCCACGAAACTGTTTATAGTGACTACACGGCTAGGCTGTGTAACACAGAATACTTATCTAACCAAAAATTATAACACATTTCTACTGGGAAGAAAAGAGAGGGAAACTGAAGATCTAATTGTCATATAAAATAAATAGAAATTTAAATACTTTTTAAAACTGTAAGTCTCATGTTTTAAATGCACACTGTTCTAGGTAACAGAAGGAATCTTACTTGTATATCTGGCACAACACGCATCTCCAATTTTTGGTATATAGGGCGATTGGCTTTTCTGAGCATTGCAGTATTCTAACAATTCGGCCGTCAACACGCTCAGTTTTTCCTGATCTTCTAATTTAAAAAATAAATAAATTTTAAAAAATATACATATATATATATATATTTAAAAAAACAACGTTCTGTGAAAAAACTTTCAGTGTCAATATTTATAAAAGTATGTAAAAAGGAAGGTCAAATCTAAACTCCAAAGATCCTGTATATTTTTAATTTTTTAATATTTTAAATATTAATATTTAAAACATTTTAATTTTACTATATTAAAACATTTCTGTTTTAAAAATAGATAAAACCACGAGTGGGTACACTGTGGGAAGTGACACAGTACTGGGAGGGGCAAGAAGAAAGCTACCGGTGGGCTAATTTGTGGATCAGGGTGGCTAGTCCAGTGTGCTCCTTCTACAAAGGCTTATGATATCAGGCTACAGATTCACAATTGTTCCGTATACTTGTCAGCGTGTTACAGGTAAGAAAATGAAACAAAGTACTTCAATTCATCACACTGTATGTGGCTGCCAGGATGGAATGCGCCTGAGCCCATGCTTCCTACTATATAAAGATGATTGTTCCTAATACGGAGAATAAATTTAACAGCAGTTATTGGTATCGCCACAATTCTTGGTTTGATCACTTCAAAAGATACATTTTTAAGTATCTGCAAATAATTCTGAATAGCCAACTTGTACTAACTCAGCTTTTGAACTACAAGGATAAACTCAAATAAACCGACGAGATTACTGAATTGTAATCTTTCATGAAACAAAAAAGGAAAATTAAAGTCAACATTTATATGCTACTCTTCTTCACAATTAGAGGCACTGTAAAACAGTTCTCTAAGTTCCTAAGGCTCAGTAACATTGTGATTAAAGAGTGATTTCAAAGTACTCTGTCAACATATCTAAAACAGAATTCAGTTCAAATTCTCTCAATGCTCGTAGAAGGTTAGGTTAGTGAGTATAATTCCATACAGAGAGTACCTACTTTAACCAAGAAATTATACAATAATCAAGGACACTGCCTTGTAATAAAAAGCTGCAGATGATCAAGACCAGGCAGAGCAGAGATTGAATGCAGGGAATGTTCACATCTGTTTTTAAAATCAAATCTTCCTTACATATTACTATGATCAATTAAAACACTGAGTGGAAAAGAGATCATCACTTCTTCTCCCTGTCGCTTCCTAAGGAGTTCAGATAAGTTCATTCTACAGTTCCACTCCAGTACTCTTGCCTGGAAAATCCCATGGACAGAGGAGCCTGGTGGCTGCAGTCCATGGGCTCGCTAAGAGTCAGACACGGCTGAGCGACTTCACTTCTGCTCTTCACTTTCATGCACTGGAGAAGGAAATGGCAACCCACTCCAGTGTTCTTGCCTGGAGAATCCCAGGGATGGGGGAGCCTGGTGGGCTGCCGTCTGTGGGGTCGCACAGCCGGACACGACTGAAGCGACTTCGCAGCAGCAGCAGCATTCTACAGTTAAAAGACTAGCATAAAAATGTCTCAAACTTTCTTACCTGCTATTTCATTTGGTAGAGCATAAAACAAGTTTGGATTTGTGATTTCTAAAATGCATGCTTGTACAGTTTTATTAACTGGCAATTCTACTGTACTCCACTGATCAGCTGAAGAGATGGCTGAAAATACACGAAATACAGTCCTCTCATGAAACAGATAAACTTTAGTATTCAACACCCCAAAGTCCCAAAATGAAAATCAGTATTTTCACAAAAGACTTTGTTTAATTTTAGGGACTTTTGTGTGCATTACAAAAAAGCTCAACCTATATAACAAGAATCTGTAAACTATGACACTCATATACTCTATTTTTATTTCTATAGTACATTTAATTCTTAAAATTTACTCAAACTTTAAGGGCTACATAGCTGTATGATGTATGCTTGTTTACCTGACAAATAACTACATTAAAAATGAGTATAGTGTTCAATAAAACCCTGTTTCAATAAACATTCAGTTCAGTTGCGTCCAATTCCTTACGACCCAATGTACTGCAGCACGCCAGGCCTCCCTGTCCATCACCAACTGCCAGAGTTGACTCAAACTCCATGAGTTTACTCATGTCCATTGAGTCAGTGACGCCATCTAACCATCTCATTCTCTGTTGTCCCCTTCTCCTCCCACCTTCTATCTTTCCCAGCATCAGGGTTTTTATAAACCTGTCAGTTCTTTGCATCAGGTAGCCAAAGTATTGGAGTTTCAACTTCAGCATCACTCCTTCCAATAATATACAGGACTGATTTCCTTTAGGATGGACAGGTTGGATCTCTTTGCAATCCAAGGGCTCTCAAGAGTCTTCTCCAACACCACAAGTCAAAAGCATCAATTCTTCACCACTCAGCTTTCTTTACAGTCTGACTCTCACATCCATACATGACTACTGGAAAAACCATAGCTTTGACTAGACCACTGTTGGCAAAGTAATGTCTCTGCTTTTGAATGTGCTATCTAGGTTGGTCATAACTTTCCTTCCAAGGAGTAAGCGTCTTTTAATTTCATGGCTGTAGTCACCATCTGCAGTGATTTGAGAGCCCCCAAAGATAAAGTCTGTCACTGTTTCCGCTGTTTGCCCATTCATCTGCCATGAAGAGATAGGACCAGATGCCATGATCTTAGTTTTCTGAATGTTGAGCTTTAAGCCAACTTTTTCACTCTGCTCTTTCACTTTCATCAAGAGGCTCTTTAGTTCTTCTTCAATTTCTGCCATAAGGGTGGTATTATCTGCATATCTGAGGTTATTGATATTTCTCCCAGCAATCTTGATTCCAGCTTGTGCTTGCTCCAGCCCAGTGTTTCTCATGATGTACTCTGCATAGAAGTTAAATAAGCAGGGTGACAATATACAGCCTTGACGTACTCCTTTTCCTGTTTGGAACCAGTCTGTTCTTCCATGTCCAGTTCTAACTGTTGCTTCCTGACCTGCATACAGATTTCTCAAGAGGCAAGTCAGGTGGTCTGGTATTCCCATCTCTTTCAGAATTTTCTACAGTTCGTGGTGATCCACATAGTCAAAGGCTTTGGCATAATCAATAAAGCAGAAATAGATGTTTTTCTGGAACTCTCTTGCATTTTCAATAATCCAACAGATGTTGGCAATTTGATCTCTGGTTCCTCTGCCTTTTCTAAAACCAGCTTGTACATCTGGAAGTTCATGGTTCACATACTGTTGAAGCCTCGCTTGGAGAATTTTGACCATTACTTTGCTAGTATGTGAGATGAGTGCAACTGTGAGGTAGTTTGAACATTCTTTGGCATTGCCTTTCTTTGGGATTGGAATGAAAACTGCCCTTTTCCAGTACTGTGGTCACTGTTGAGTTTTCCAAATTTGCTGGCATATTGAATGCAGCTATTTGTAAGGCCTCCTCAGACAGCCATTTTGCTTTTTTGCATTTCTTTTTCTTGGGGGTGGTCTTGATTCCTGTCTCCTGTACAACGTCACAAACCTCCATCCATAGTTCATCAGGTACTCTATCTATCAGATCTAGTCCCTTAAATCTATTTCTCACTTCCACTGTAGAGTCATAAGGGATTTGACTTAGGTCATACCTGAATAGTCTATTGGTTTTCTCCACTTTCTTCAATTTCAGTCTGAATTTGGCAATAAGGAGTTCATGACCCGAGCCACAGTCAGCTCCCGGTCAAGGAGAGATAAGAAAGCCTTCCTCAGTGATCAATGCAAAGAAATAGAGGAAAACAATAGAAAGGGAAACACTAGAGATCTCTTCAAGAAAATTAGAGACACCAAGGGAACATTTCATGCAAAGATGGGCTCAATAAAGGACAGAAATGGTATGGACCTAACAGAAGCACAAGATACTAAGAAGAGGTGGCAAGAATACACAGAAGATCTGTACAAAAAGATCTTCATGACCAAGATAAGCACGATCGTGTGATCACTCACCTGAACCAGACATCCTGGAGTGTGAAGTCAAGTGGGCCTTAGAAGCATCACTACGAACAAAGCTAGTGGAGGCGATGGAATTCCAGATGAAATAGAATTCCATTCTATTTCAAATCCTAAAAGATGACACTGTGAAAGTGCTGTACTCAATATGCCAGCAAATTTGGAAAACTCAGCAGTGGCCACAGTACTGGAAAAGGTCAGTTTTCATTCCAATCCCAAAGAAAGGCAATGCCAAAGAATGTTCAAACTACCACACAACTGCACTCATCTCACACGCTAGTAAAGTGATACTTAAAATTCTCCAAGCCAGGCTTCAACAATACATGAACCGTGAACTTCCAGATGTTCAAGCTGGTTTTAGAAAAGGCAGAGGAACCAGAGATCAAATTGCCAACATTGACTGGATCATCGAAAAGCAAGCGTGTTCCAGAAAAACGTCTATTTCTGCCTTATTGATTATGCCAAAGCCTTTGACTGTGTGGATCACCATAAACTGTGGAAAATTCTGAAAGAGATGGGAATATCAGACCACCTGACTTGCCTCTTGAGAAATCTATATGCAGGTCAGGAAGCAACACTTAGAACTGGACATGGAACAACAGACTAGTTCCAAATAGGGAAAGGAGTACGTCAAGGCTGTATATTGTCACCCTGCTTATTTAACTTCTATGCAGAGTACATCATGAGAAATGCTGGGCTGGAAGAAGCACAAGCTGTAATCAAGATTGCTGAGAGAATTATCAATAACTTCAGATATGCAGATGACACTACCCTTATGGCAGAAAGTGAAGAAGAACTAAAAGCCTTTTGATGAAAGTGAAAGAAGAGAGTGAAAAAGTTGGCTTAGAGCTCAACATTCAGAAAACAAAGATCATGGCATCTGGTCCCATCACTTCATGGGAAATAGATGGGGAAACAGTGGAAACAGTGGCTGACTTTATTTTGGGAGCTCCCCAATCACTGCAGATGGTGACTACAGCCATGAAATTAAAAGACGCTTACTCCTTGGAAGGAAAGTTATGACCAACCTAGACAGCATATTAAAAAGCAGAAACCTTACTTTGCCAACAAAGGTCTAATCAAGGCTATGGTTTTTCCAGTGGTCATGTATGGATGTGAGAGTTGGACTATAAAGAAAGCTGAGCGCTGAAGAATTGATGCTTTTGAACTGTGGTGTTGGAGAAAACTCTTGAGGGTCCCTTGGATAGCAAGGAGATCAGTCCTGGGTGTTCACTGGAAGGACTGAAGTTGAAGCGGAAACTCCAATACTCTGGCCACCTGATGTGAAGAGCTGACTCATTTGAAAAGACCCTGATGCTGGGAAAGATTGAAGGCAGGAGGAGAACGGGACGACAGAGGATGAGATGGTTGGATGGCATCACCAACTCAATGGACATGGGTTTAGGTGGGCTCCAGGAGTTGGTTATGGACAGGGAGGTCTGGTGTGATGCGGTTCGTGGGGTCGCAAAGAGTCTGACACGACTGAGCCTGAGCAACTGAACTGAACTGAATGCAGCACTTTCACAGTATCATCTTTCAGGATTTGAAATAGCTCAACTAGAATTCCATGACCTCCACTAGCTTTGTTCCTAGTGATGCTTCCTAAGGCCCACTTGACTTCACATTCCAGGATGTCCAGCTCTAGGTGAGTGATCACACCATCGTAGTTATCTGGGTCATGAAGATCTTTTCTGTATAGCTCTTCTGTGTATTCTTGCCACCTCTTCTTAATATCTTCTGCTTCTGTTAGGTCCCTACCATTTCTGTCCTTTACTGAGCCTATCTTTGCATTAAATGTTCCCTTGGTATCTCTTAATTCTTAAAGAGACCTCTAGTCTTTCCCATTCTACTGTTTCCTCTATTTCTTTGCATTATTTGTGGAGAAAGGCTTTCTTATCTCTCCTGGCTATTTTTTGGAACTCTCCATTCGAATAGGTCTTTCCTTTTCTCCTTTGCTTTTTTGCTTCTCTTCTTTTCACAGCTATTTGGAAGCCTCCTCAGTTAGCTATTTTGGTTTTTTGTATTTTTCTTGGGGATGGTCTTGATCCCTGTCTCCTATACAATGTCATGAACCTCCATCCATAGTTTATTAGGTACTCTATCTATCAAATCTAATCCCTTGAATCTGTTTCTCACATCCAGTGTATAGTGATTTAGGTCATACTTGAATGGTCTAGTGATTTTCCCTACTTTCTTCAATTTAAGTCTGAATTTGGCAGTAAGGAGTTCATGATCTGAGTCACAGTCAGTTCCTGGTCTTGTTTTTGCTGACTATATAGAGCTTCTCCATCTTTATCTGCAAAGAATATTATCAACCTGATTTCTGTACTGACCATCTGGTAGAGTCTTGTGTTGTCAGAAGAGGGTGTTTACTATGACCAGTGTGTTCTCTTGGTAAAACTCTGTTAGACTTTGTCCTGCTTCATTCTGTACTCCAAGGCCAAAACTGCCTGTTACTCCAGGTGTTTCTTGACTTCCTACTTTTGCATTCCAGTCCTCTACAATGAAAAGGACATCTTTCTGGGGGTCAGTTCTAGAAGGTCTTGTAGTTCTTCATAGAACTGTTCAGCTTCTTCAGCATTACTGGTCGGGGCATAGAGTTGGATTACCATGATATTGAAAGAATAAACATTAAACTGATTACCGTTGATACTGAATTCAATAAACATTTAACTGATTTTAATTACCAATTACTAATCTAGTTCCATAAATGGTATTTCTACAGGAAAATTCTGTCACTTGAAATAGCACAATTTTCATAGCCTATAAAAGCAAAGGAGAACACAAATTTAAATAACAGTTTAAAAATGTTACCTTGAAGCCCTGGGGTATCAATCTGAAAGTCATGCTTATCAACAGGTCTGGTTTTCGCTAAATCTGTATGTGGTGAACCAGCTTTTAAAACCAGATGTTCATCAATCAGAATATCGCTAATGATTCTGGGATAAGAAGTGGAAAGGTCAGTGAGTTCAATCCCCACTCCGTTTTCAGTGATTTCAACCACTTGGGCTTGGAGTTTTATCCTGGCAACACACGTCTGAAATCTTGCTATGGCTTCTTTACTCCAGTGTTCGTTTCTAGGCTGTATACCTGACAAATAAGAACAGCATTAACAAGAACTCTGTGGTCCAAAGCTACATTTTTGGTTTCAATAACATCCAGGACTCCCCTTGCCAAGTTTGCCATTGAGGTCAGTGATTCTGAATATCTCTTCTCAACAGTCAATTATACATCTGCATCCTCGGTGCCTGTGCTGCAGATAATGCTCTGCAGACACACTACTGGGGTTTTAGGAGACTCGGGGTCTGTCATGATGTTCTTCACTAACCTATCTTCACCTGACATTTTTACCAACAGGCAAAAACAGAATTCCTGTTTCTAGAAGCCATCATTCTTATGTACACAATCATGAGTACCAAGTATTCTGATTTAAAAATATAGTTTCACATAATTTCCCATTGATAATTTTAAAATGTCATCTTAAATTTGAAAGCAAAATTATGTTTCTAGGATAAGTTTGACTTACACCCTAATTTTCATAACAGTGATTCTCAAATGTGGCTGTGCATCTAAATTACCTAGAGGGCTGGTGAACACAGATTTGGGGCCCCGCCTTAGAGTTTCCAATTAAGTAGCAGGTCTTGGGTGGGGACTGAGAATCTGCATTTTTAACAAGTTCTCTTACTGATACTACTCACTGGTTGTAGGGTGGGAGGGGATCACACTTTAAGAAGCACTGACATAAAACATGGTAATTGAAAATAATAATCCAAATCATACTTAGTGTAAAATAAGTAAAAAGAAACCAGATATGTGAAAGAAAAAAATAAAAGCATCTAATGCTTCCCTGGTGGCTCAGAGGTTAAAGCATCTGCCTCCAATGTGGGAGACCAGGGTTTGATCTCTGGGTCGGGAAGATCCCCTGGAGAAAGAAATGGTAACCCACTCTAGTACTCTTGCCTGGAGAATCCCATGGACGGAGAAGCCTGGTAGGCCACAGTCCACGGGGTCCCAAAGAGTAGGGCACGACTGAGCGACTGCACTCACTTCACTTACTAATGCTCCCACACATGACTACTGTTAACATTTTTGTATGCAACCTTCCATGATCTTTATGTGCATATGGAAATACTCACATGCATATACACTCATAATTCTTTTATAAAGAAACTTTATAATACTAAAAACTTGTAAAAATAAACCTATAAAAATTTTATAATATAAAAAATTACTATGTTAGGCACTATTCAGTGCTTTATACTTTATTTCTCTTTTATTCTTAATGTCTTTTTGAGGAAGGTACAATAATTCTCCAGATAAGCGAAAGGAAGCACACAGTTTAACCAGCTTACCTAAGATTTCACAGCAAGCAGGCAGCAGAGGTGGTTCTAATCTGTTCTCTTAATCACAATACTACTCTGCATCTCTTTTATAACTGGCTTCCTTCACTTAATTCATGAACTGCTCTTCATGTCAACAACACATATTTAACATTTTAATGACTGTGTAATAAGAGCAAACATTTACTAGAACTTTCTGAGTGCCAGACTCTGGTCTAAACATTCACTCAGTAATCCTCACAACAGCCTTATGAAACAGGCAACAGCACTACCCACTATGGGCTTCCCTGGCGGCTCAGATGGTACAGCGTCTGCCTGTAAGGCCGGCGACCGGGGTTCAGTCCCTGGGTGGGGAAGATCCCCTGGAGAAGGGAATGGCAACCTACTCCTGTATCCTTGCCTGGAGAATCCCATGGACAGAGGAGCTAGGCAGGCTACATTTCATGGGGTCACAAAGAATTGGACGTGACTGAATAACACTTTCACTACCCACTATCTGAATCCTCATTTAACCAAGGCTCTATTTCTGGCTATTTAGGTTGTTTTGCTACTATTAACAGGTAGTGAATTTCCATGTAGGTGGAGTTGGTGAACTCCTAAGACTGTTGTGGGGGATGAATTATTAGAAGCAAAACCGCTAAGAGAAAAGCTTGAACTATTTGAGGCTCTTTGAAACAAAACAGCGTACACAGAATATTAAAATTAGAGATATATTAACACTGAGAAGTTTATGTAATCTAAGTATTAGAAGACAATTGAGAAAATTTCTCATTTTGCATCATACCTACTAACCAGCACTGTATCCCTTGAAATGGAAGTTTTAGAAACTTGGATGGGATCATTTGAAGTTCATCTGCAGTAACTTCTTCAATGTTTCCGTAATCCACAAAATGTACTTTAAAGTTTCCATTTGGTAAGATTTCCTTGACCAAAGCACGATACCAATTACTGTCACCTAGATTGAACACAAAGTTTGCAACATGGAGTATTTCCCGTCTATTGATATTTGAAATTTTTATTTTGAAAAAGACCATCCTTTGTCTAAAGTAGCTAATAAATTTGTTCTTTTTCCAGATGTTACCTTTAGCTTTTAATTCAGAAATCTCAAAATTCATTATTAGAATTATCTCCAAAGTTTTTATACCATCATACTTCTACATCTACTATAAAGGTTTCATTCATAACCTAACCAGTAAGCAGAATATTAAGAAAAGACTTAATAAACTTGAACATATTTGTCAAACTGGAGGACATAACTCTCTTATTGCTAATGAGACTGTTTTACCTGTTCCTTGGTAAATAATATAAAAAATAAACAGAAAAACATGCAATAAAATTAAGGGATTTCATGAAATATATTTTCAAGATAAACATGCAAAGGGTAAGCAGAAGAAACAATGACTCTGCAGTGAACAGGTCTCCCTTTCATTACTATCAGAAATTCTGCAAAGTAAAGCATTTGACAAACTTAAGTAAGAAAAGTATCATTTGGAGCTTCTTGTTGCAGAGAGAAGGGAGAAGACATAAGATCTTAAGCATCTTTTAATTTTGATTATGAAAAATATCTGCCTAAACAACAGGAAGAAAATACACACTAAAAATGAAGTTTGAATGTCAAGGAAAAAAAAAAGATTCTAATATAGTCAAGATTGTGCCAACTGCAACTTACCTACAAAGAAAGCACAACAAGGTTGCCCTATTTCTGCCTTAAAATCATTAGGCAACTTCTGCTGGCAATATTCTGCTATTAAGTTGTTCAAATCATTGAGTTCCTTTAGGGCTGAAAGCACAACACACATACGGCATTTAACATTTTTAAAACATGCTGAGTAGCAGACTTTCCTTTAAAGCTGCAAAGTGTTTTGATCATAAAAATCCAGGTACATTTCCAGCCAATTATGAAGTACACCAAATGCCTTTCCTTTTTCCTTATTAAGAACTTGGGCAAGTCAGTCATTGTTTAGTTAATATTCGTGGTAAACCCCATACCAACAGTCCCCTGGGCACAGAGCCACAGTGACGGCATCACTGTCAGTATGCTAGAGCAGGGGCTTTTGCGTGTGTACCAGGAAACAGCAGACAAGCCTGCACAGAGAGGGGGTTACATACAAGCTGTCCTGAAGGAGTATACATGAGCCACCACGAAATGGATGGTGCAGACAGTGTCTGCTAAGGCAATCCAGAGAGGTGGGCTCTGTGCACTAAAGGTCTCACAGAGAAATCTCAAAGGAGAGGGCTAGAAAAGAAGAGGGCATTCCAGAAAAAGCAATGGCTCTGAGGCAAAGGACCAAATTAAGCAGCCAAAATCACTTGGTGGGAGCAGTCTGGCAGAGAAGAGTGGAAAGGTGAGCCACTGAAGAAAAGTACCAGAGGTGTGCTTAGAAAGACACAGGCCATGGAGAACTTTCAAAGCCACAAAGTAAATGGAAAATATCTTTTCAACATGTGGCAAAGGCCCATTCACAGAAATGGAAATTAAACTGCATCAAGTTAGAACTGTCAGCTTTCAGATTAGTCGAAATAAGAAAATTTAAGGACACACTGTTGGAAATGGTGTGGGAGAGGGCACTTTCATACACTGCGGAGGGAAGTGGCCCGTCTGACCTCAAGGGCACTCTGCTCAGAGCCCAAGCACACACATCACTCTTATTTGTGCACTTCTCTGTGTGTATGTTACACTTAAATGAAGTCAACAATTCAATTTTTTCAAAAATAAATTTAGGAGACATTCTGTGAAACCTGCTGCTGCTGCTAAGTCGCTTCAGTCATGTCTGACTCTGTGCGACCCATAGACAGCAGCCCGCCAGGCTCCCTCGTCCCTGGGATTCTCCAGGCAAGAACACTGGAGTGGGTTGCCATTTCCTTCTCCAATGCATGAAAGTGAAAAGGGAAAGTGAAGTCGCTCAGTCGTGTCTGACTCTTAGTGACCTCATGGACTGCAGCCCACCGGGCTCCTCCGTCCATGGGATTTTCCAGGCAAGAGTGCTAGAGTGGGTTGCCATTGCCTTCTCCACTGTGAAACCTAAATTGGTTTAAAAAGAGTCACTACTGAAAACAGAAATCATGGCTTACAACAGAATAAAAGGCAACCAAATATAACCAGGGGGCTTTCCTGGTAGTTCAGATGGTAAAGAATCTGCCTGCAATGGAGGAGATCCAGGTTCAATCCCTGGGTCCGGAAGATACCCTGGAGAAGGGAATGGCAACTCACTCCAGGATTCTTATAAATCTTTCTTGGAAATACAAACACCCACTTGGCCCTTACTGAAGAGGGAACAGTATCATCAGCCAATCACAAACTTTTCTTTCTTTATTATCTATGACAATGTAACATAAATAGGTAAGAGTCAACTTACCATCATCCCCTTTAAGCACATGGCAGTAAAATTCTCCAGGACTATCAATCACACAGACCACAACATCCACTGTTTGATCAATAGCAAGTTCAACCCATGTCCACTCCAGTGGACTGACTTTTGTTTCTATAACCACGGGAACTGTGAAAATAAGTGGACATTTTGCTAAACAAATGGCCAGAGTGGTGGGTCGAAGGCAGGAAGAACCTGCTCTCAAAGAGCAGAGCTTCCAAAGACCTTCTTAGTGGCTTTACAGGAAAGTTAGTTAATCTCAGAATTAACTATTACTATCTCACTGAATTTCAAATTTCAAATTCACATTTCTGATCAATCTTTAATTTGAAATTTTATTTTAATTTTTTTAAATTTTATTTTACTTTATTTTACTTTACAATACTGTATTGGTTTTGCCATACACTGACATGAATCTGCCACGGGTGTATATGAGCTCCCAATCCTGAATCCCCTCCCACCTCCCACCCCATATCATTTCTCTGGATCATCCCATGCACCAGCCCCAAGCATCCTGTATCCTGAATCGAACATAGACTGGCGCTTCATTTCTTACATGATAGTATACATGTTTCAATGCCATTCTCCCAAATCATCCCGCCCTCTCCCTCAAATGCAAACTAGTACAGCCACTATGGAGAACAGTGTGGAGATTCCTTAAAAAATTGCAAATAGAACTGCCTTATGACCCAGCAATCCCACTGCTGGGCATACACACTAAGGAAACCAGAATTGAAAGAGACACATGCACCCCAATGTTCATTGCAGCACTGTTTATAATAGCCAGGACATGGAAACAACCTAGATGTCCATCAGCAGATGAATGGGTAAGAAAGCTGTGGCACATATACACAATGGAGTATTACTCAGCCATTAAAAAGAATACATTTGAATCAGTTCTAATGAGATGGATGAAACTGGAGCTGATTATACAGAGTGAAGTAAGCCAGAAAGAAAAACACCAATACAGTATCCTGACACATATATATGGAATTTAGAAAGATGGTAATGATGACCCTGTATGCGAGACAGCAAAAGAGACATAGATATATAATTTCAAATTTTAGATTCACATTTCTGATCAATCTCCAGCTGCCAGTGACCCAAACACACACTCTGGATGAATGGTTGATTTAAAAAGACAAAAGGTACTCAACGTCCATTCTTTTTAAAAATATGAGAACCCACACATTCAGAGAGCCATCTGAACTCCAACATGGACATTACCTGGGGGACAGTTTACTTACCACTGGCTTCTTTCACGTCACTGGGCTTGTCCGTCACAAGCTCCTTGTCCTCCACGGCAAAGCCTGCACTGAGGAGCGCTTTGGCGACACTGATGTGGGGTGTCACAGATCGATCTATCAGCTCCACCAGGGAACTGTTTTCCAGCTTGTCCACCACGTTCACTGTGATAATTTTGTTCTGCACAATTTTCTTCATCAGACAAACAGCTTCTGGAGTCCAAATTCCTAATGATGGCTTTACTCCTAACAAAGAATTTTTGAAAGAATGTTCAAATACTTATCGCAACCATCTAGAAATTTAGCTCCTAATTTCCACAGTTAACCGTAAGGAATCTATGACAAACACTGGAACCAGCAAGTCCATTGGAGAAGGATTTTCTAGACATGAAAATGGAAGCAAAATTACAAAGTCTGTAAAATGCATCTACATTTCTATGTAAACAAACCATCATAAATCCATTGATACGAAGTATCCAAGGAAGCAAACCTAGAAGACAGAAAGTAGATTAGCGGTTGCCTGGGAAGCTAGTATTAACTACAAATGGGCATAAGAGATCTCAGTGAGGTGACAGAAATGTTCCAAAACTGGGTTATGGAGATGATGGTGCAACTCAATAAATTTACTAAACATCATTGAATTACACACCTAAAACAGTGACTTTTATAGTATATAAATTATAGCTCAATAAGGTTAAGAAAATCATAAACAAAAGTATGAAACAATCCAAGAAGAAACCTGGTCATTGACACTGATGTATGAAACTTCTGTAGTATTTACTGAAAAGGCACTTACACAATCAACAACCCTAACATCATGCATAGTCATTTCATAAAACTAAGAGCCACGTAACTTACAAGAAAACCTCTGAACTCCCTTGTAATCAAACAGGCTAAAATATTTTCGCTTATCAAAATTAGCCAAGATGAAATAACACAGAAGTATCTATTTGGCACATTGACAAGTGAAGGAACGGACTCCCTCCTACGTTTCTGGCAAGTATGTAAACCAGGTCCACCTTTCCAGAGAACTATCAAAACAGGTACACAGACACGAAAAGCAGCAGACCTCCGACACCTCCATTCCACCTAAGGAGGCATTTTGCAATATAACTATATTTTACAACCTATCCCAAGGAAATGATCTTTCTAAAAAATTAATTTTTAAATTGAGGTATATTTGATTCACAGTACTGTATTAATTTCAGGTGTACAACACAGTAATTCAGTATTTTTATACTCCACTCAAAGTTGTTATAAAATATTGGTCATAGTCTCTGTCCTGTACTATATACAGCTTATTTAATTTATATATAACAGCCTGTATCTCTTCCTAACAAAATGATCTTGGATAGGTTGTGAAACGTAGTTAAGAGAACACTGCTAGTAGCAAAAACTTGGGAAGATCCTTCTGATAAGCGGACACTAGTTAAATTATGGTACTTTGAATCAAAGTTGTAGAAGCCAATCTTTTAGGTTGGAAAGAAGGTCCTGCTCCTAGAGGGGCACATTACACGTAGAGCAATTTCTAAGCATACGATCATTCATGTTCTTATTGTTTTTACAAGCAGTGAAAATAAAAGTCGCTCGGTCGTGTCCAGCTATTTACCACCCTAGACTGTAGCCCACCAGGCTCCTCTGTCCATGGAATTCTTCAGGTAAGAATTTTGGAGTGGGTTGCCATTTCCTTTCCAGAGAAATCTTCCTGACCCAGGGATCGACCCCAAGTTTCCCACATTATAGGCAGATTCTTTACCGCCTAAGATCCCTGGGTCACGGAGATCCCTAGAGAAGGAAATGACAACCCACTCCAGTATTCTTACCCCAAAACTTCCATGAACAGTAGAGTATAAAAGCAGATTTTCCCCTAATACACACAACTGACAGACTGCTGTGGTTATATTAAAAGGCAAGATCTATAAATAAGGAAAGAATAATCAATTTCATAAACACAGGTATATTCAATTTTATTTTATTATAGATTGCAAGGCCTTCCCTGGTGGCTCAGATGGTAAAGAATCCACCTACAATGTGGGAGACCTGGGTTCAGTCTCTGGGTTGGGAAGATCCCCCAGAGGAGGGCATGGCAACCCACTGCAATATTCTTGCCTAGAGAATCCCTATGGACAGAGGAGCCTGGTGGCCTACAGTCCACCAGGTCGCAAAGAGTCGGACACAACTGAGCAACTAAGCACAGCACAGACAGCAAAAGAGTCACCTGTATTTCCTGAATGTTTTATTACGGATTATTTTTGCATTAAGGTAAGCTGTATCTAAACATATTCCCTGATCACTAGTTTCAATTCCAATGTTCTTACTTTAGGTTTCAGTATTTTAAGAATGCTGCTGCTGCTGCTAAGTTGCTTCAGTCGTGTCTGACTCTGTGCGACCCCACAGACAGCAGCCCATTGGGCTCTGCCATCCCTGTGAGAACCATAAAAATTACATACCTGCCAGCACACACTTTATAGCTTGCATTGGCAATTCCAGCAACTTGGGAGTTATGGGGCAAAGTCTTGTCAAGCTAAGGATCTCAAAGTTTCCATAATCTACATATCCAACCAGTACAGATTCCTCAGAAGCATACGCCAGAACAGAGGCACGGTACCACTGGTCATCCTCTGAAAAGAGAAGAGACTCATTGGAAACATTTTTCTAAGGCAGACATAAACAAAAACCTTCCCTCCTCAATTTAGATGGTCATTTAGACTCTCCTTTCATGTAACATCAAGCTTTACTGAACAACGTGTGCTTATTCAACACTGCTACTTTTGCCTATCAGAAGCTTGCAGCTCCTAAAATGTCACTTTTATTCAGCCTTCACTAGGCCACTCAGGGTGCATGCTGCTGTTGCTATTTACCTTCATGCTTTGTCTCCCTGGGAGATGGTTAACTCCATTAGGACAGGGAAGATGTCCTGGTCATGTGAGTGAGTCCATGAGGTCTTGATCAACTGTAGAATGCCTGACAGTGTGAGTCAACCAGACTCCATCACCCAAGCCACAGATTTACTGCAGGCCCACTGGGATCTGCCCTTTCGGGAGGGCCACTGGACTGCCCTTCAGCAGATGACTGAACCCGGTCATCACAGGGTCATCATCTGAAGAGCCACTGAGGCTGGGCCTCCAGACCCTCTTCCTGGTCCAAAGAAAACTGGCTAAGACATGACCCTGGGTGGTTCCGCATTCCCAAAAGACATAAACAAGTACCTGTATCGGTCTCCTAAACTAAAGACCTGATAAGATAAAAACCTCCTGCACCACCACACCCTCAAAGCCTGTTCATAGGCTTCCTCCCTCACCCACTTTGATTCTGCTTAATTGGATATATTGTAAAATATAATTGGTGGACAAACTTCAAATGCAGCCATCTAATGCAAACCCAAGATTCTGTTTCATTTGTTAGTTCAGTTCAGTTTCGTCGCTCCAGTCACGTCCGACTCTTTGCAACCCCATGGACCGAAGCACGCCAGGATTCCCTGTCTATCACCAATTCGCGGAGCTTGCTCAAACTCATTGAGTTGGTGATGCCATCCAACCACCTCATCCTCTGTCGTCCCTTTCTCCTCCTGCCCTCAATCTTTCATTTGTTGGTACCTAATTGTAAGTAGAAAATTTAACACCACTCCCTTCTCCTTACCGGAGAACTGAGCACAGCAGATGTCACCAATGGTGGGATAGAAATCCGAGCGCGGAGGTACCTGGCTGCAGTACTCACCAAGCGACCTCTGAAGCTCAGCAAGCTTACCTGGAGACAAAGACTACATCTTAAACCACAAAAATCCAAGTCTACGTGTTACCTGCACATCTGCAGGTGGAGTCTCTTGACAGATGGGGTATGAAATATTGACAACACTGATCAAGATTTACTTACGCCCACTTTGTAGCTGTTGACAAAAGAAGTCTTCCGGAGTCTGAACATGGGCGACCACGCCACAAAACTCATCACCTACATTCAGAGTCAACACTTTGGGGATGAGGTCACTTCTGTCCACAACAATTTTATTTTCAGCCATCATTTTTCTGACATCTTCAAGATCACCTTAGTAGAACACAGAGAGGCAAGCCATTCTAGTTTCCTTAATCCCATCCCCTGGTTTTTCACACTTTCCTGTGCTCTTTCACACTTCTAGGCCTCACTACATGCTGGTCCTTTTCCAGAACATACTCTCAGATCTCCCAACAACTTGAGTTTTTCCTGCTCAGTATGACGTCACTGCAAAAGGCTTCCTCCAAATCTGGGTCAGGTGCCCTTCCCAGGGGCCCCAGTACACACCTGTGCTTCTGCTACCAGTCATTTGACAACCTCTTCCCTCTGGGCCTTCCCTGGTGGCTCAGACGGTAAAGCGTCTTGCTTATAATGCGGGAGACCTGGGTTCAATCCGAGTCGGGGAGCTACTCTGGAGAAGGGAATGGCAACCCACTCCAGTACTCTTGCCTGGAAAATCCCATGGACGGAGGAGCCTGGTAGGCTATAGTCCTTGGGGTCGCAAAGAGCTGGACACGACTGAGCGACCTGACTGCCACTTACTTCCCTCTGGGCCTGCACTGCCCACAGGTATTCTCCTGGGCGGCTTTTGCTCCTTCCCCTAGACCCCTTGGTAACATCTGTTACTGCTGATGACTCCTGCTCAGAAGACTGACTCTCTGCTATTCTGGTGACATTCTCCACGTTCTCTTTCCACCCCTCCCATCCCAGCTTCTCCCTTGGTATTGTAAGCCCAGGTTCATCTCCCTCACTTTACCGTCTCCCTAAGACACCACCATCATTTATGGTTCCAACCGTGACTACTTCTAGACCATAAAGTGTTGGGTTTTTGCCTCCAGATGGCAAAAAACTACCGACAGCTGTTTAGCAAGCCTGTCACATCAAGATTTATGTTTCAGGGATTTCATATAGGCAGTACCATAAGAATACAGACAGGAGACAAGAGATAAATTGGAAGGCTGTTGCAATGATCCATGAATGATAAAGACTCCTGAACCAGAAAAATGGTAGGAAAAAAAAGATTTTTAAAAAAGAAAAGGGAAAGGAAAAAGAACTAATAAAGATCTAGCAACCAATTATACAGGATGAGATGGGAGCTGAGAGATACAGCAGATTTAAGAAGGACTAGTTTCTCTGTGACAGGATGTGTCCCATCACAGCATTGCTAATCTGGCAATCATCTCTGAAAGAATGAGAAATAGAAAATAAAGTGCATCTACATCTAAAGTAATGGGGAAAGAGCAAAAAAAAAAAAAAAAGGAGGAAACAGACTACAAAAAGCAATACATAACGCTAGGCAAAGAGAAAATAAAATGCTAATAGCAGAACTTCTTTGTTTTCTTGTTAAATGAAAACTACACAACTAAATAAGTGGAAAATTTAAGAAGAAATACCACCCTACCAGAAGAGGATGTTATAGCCCTATTTATTATTACCAGAATGCAAAGGAAGGAGGAAATACAAATCAAAGTATGGAAATGTTAGCTAAAAATCCCTCAACTCAAAGTGTTATGATGTTTAGTATTTCATAATCTCTGGTAATTATAAAATGGAGAATTAGCTGATAGGAGAGGGAAGGAAAACAAGCAGGGAAAACTGATTCGAAATAAGGAAATAATATACTACTAAATTCAAAAGTTATCATTTTTCTTCTATAAAGTTTACAGAATGGTTATCATTTCCATTACATCTGACAGTGTGATAGTTGTGCCTTTTTCATTTAGTAGAGAATATATTCTTCAATAACTAAAATCACTATACCGCTCAGTATTAATTTGTATACTCACTTGAATCTGTACTTTGCTTCTTAGAATTCTGTCCCTTGGGTTTCAAAGCATATCCCATTTCTATGAGCACATGGTCTAAGAATTTTCCTAAAAGTGATTCAGAAAACGTATTTCCATTGAGATGTACCAAGTATTAGAGGAAGAGAATAAATACAAATCAAATGCATCATAATCACATGATTTAAAGATTATAAGTATTCATACACTGGCCTACTTTTTTTACTAGTTCAGCTTCTATGTGAAAAACATATTTTATTAACGCTCAGCTTTAAAAACTGAGGCAAAAACCCCATCACTACTTGACAAAAACTTAATAAAAATATTTCACTTAAAAATTATGACTAACATGAAAGATTTAGCTACCACCTCACTGGCATGCTTAGAATAATCACCATTTACAAGAAAAACTAAATTTGAGATATAAGACTACTTCATCTCAGATTTAAAGTATGATTGAGAAATATCAACAGTATCCAAAAGCTCAAGTCATAACATGAAACATACACAACAAAGAAACAAAAATACAGATTTTATACTTAATTTCACAAAAGGGTGAACTGAATTTTTCTACCAAGTAATCAACCAATGACGGGTCTCAAAATCAAGAGTCAATTAAAAGCTCCTAAAGGGAATATAAGAAGTCACTTTTAAAATATGCACAAAGCCATAAAGAACAGGATCTCAAACTGCTTCCATTTCTACAACTCAAATTCTTGTTGTTGTTGTTGATTTGCTAAGTCATGGCGGACTCTTTGTGACCCTATGGACTATACAGCGCTCCAGGCTCCTCTGATCATGGGATTTTCTGGGCAAGAATACTGGAGTGGGTTGCGATTTCCTTCTCTAGGAGATCCTCCCTGACCCAGCAGAGGAGCCTGGCGGGCTACGGTCCATGGGGTCGCAGAAGAGTCAGACATGACTTAGCGATTAGACGACAACAACGCTAACCAAATCCAGTTCTGTGAAGTTCTGCGAAAAAGCACTGATGGTGAAGATGAACAAATTCAGAGAGAAATTCCTGAATTTTCCCAGTAAATGAGTAGAAATTAGGAATAACTATTATAGTAGCTGTATAAAAAGATAATACAGTTTTCCAATACTAAGTCTAGATCTAGCTCTTAATATACTCAATTCTATAAACTCATGCTTTGTCTCTGACAAACTGCCAACTGCAACAGCAGAGCCAAGGCCGTATCTTCCATCACAATCTAAACGACTCCAGACTAGGGCTTACTTGGTCTCACTTCATGCTTCTATTTCTTTTCTGTGTAACATTAAGTGCTCCCCTTAAAAAGAAAGAGTCAGATCTTACCTGAACTTGTCATCATAACATCCACAGCAAAGGTAACCGCTTCTTCCTCTTTTAAGATGTCCACTATCTTTAAAGAGCAGTACTGTTCCATTAACAGCGATTTAATACTTTTGATACAATCATTGCTCCAACTCCCCTCTGCTGGGATAACACTGGCCACAAAACATCTTATGGCCTGAAAGATGTTATGCAAGGCACTAGAGATTAGTATTTATAAATGACTTTTTTCTAATTATGTTAAGATTTTTAAGAACGAGGTATTTCATGCTGAAGATTTATCAAAATCTTCAAGTACGAACCTGGTAAACAATGTCATGAATAACTATTTGTCCCTCTTGATATTCTATCCACAACATTTTACCTTTTGGGACTTGAAGCTTGAGAAATCCATGAAAAGATAGTAATTATCCCTCAATTACACATAAGTTCTAGTCGCTTTCAAATAATGTAATAAATATAGAAATGATTGTTTCTAAAGAGCAGACTGATAAAATGTCCCTAAAACGCCAAGTTTCTCCCCTGTGGCAGTACTTAAGTAAGGCTTAATAAAGTGGAGCCAAGAAAGTCCATTAGTATTTCTCTACATAGTAAAAGACATTATCAATTGGTACTTTTTCATAATAACCATGGCAAAAGAACATGCAAATACTGTGTCCATCAAAACACTAAAAACAGCTTCTTTGGGACACTGGTAGGAATTTAGAAGGTAAAAGAGACTCACACAAGGAGGAAACAAGTCAATCTTCCTGTTTAGTTGGTGAATTCTGTTTATTGGGATTATTTCTTCATTTCCATAATCAATATATAAGACTTGTGCCACCTTCTGCAGCATATCAACATCTTGAATTATTACTCTGTTCCAGGTCTGAAAGTGAAATATGACAGCATTCTGCCTCAAAGCAGCATTTCACAACCTTAGGTTTAAAAACTCTCAATCAGTCTACAGAACTTGCTAAGGAAAGGTTACTGTTCTGTTCTGACATGCTCCATTAACAAGTTAACTTCCTAAGAATCTGGCTCAGAATTCCCCAAATTTGTCCATTTTAGATGCTTTAGTATGCACAATCCCCAGGCTATTCCAGCCCAGCAGACTTGGCTATGCAAAATAAACACAAGCTCTTGGACTCTTACCCACCCAGCAAGTGAGCAGCCTACGTGTAGAGTTGGAGAGGCCTGGGGCATGAAGGAAGTAAGCGAACAGGCCTGGACTCCTGACTGAGGAAGAAAAACTGCAGTGTGACCAGAATCTCACCCCAAGCCATCTAACTCATCATTAAGAGCTCTGGTGACGAGCCGATAGAACCAAACTGAATTAAAACATCTTATTTAATAATTCATTTCATTAGGGGTTACCTGATCAACAGTGTACTTGGCAACACAAATTTCCCCCTTCACAGGAACATATTCTTCATCATGTGCCTTATTTGCATAAGTTTCCTTTAAGCTTGCAGAGAGTTGGTTCATGTATTCTAAAACTTCTGAAGAATACAACTGCACATAGAAGTCACCTGGGTGTTTGAACTCTGTAACTGTGCCCTGTCAAAGACAGAAAGTTGTAGTAATTTGCTGAGAAATACAGCAAATGTTAATTCTATAAAGCTTTGTAACAAGATACAAAAAGTGTTATAAGCAGTTTCTGCAATTTCTATCAATTTCAATACTATTTTGGAGCTATTTTATAAATTCAAATTAAACACGGGAAACAAGGAAAAAAGTTTGTAGTGCTTTGGAGCTCTGTGGAAATTAAACAGCAAATACCTTTATATCCATGGTCTTCCTGAGTTGTAGGCTTCTCAAATCAGAAAACATTATTTTATCAGCACAAACAGCTCTTTCTTTAGTAACTCTGAGAGGACAGTCACTCTGGTTTAAAAAAAAACAACACACACACATAAGTGAGTTACTTTACAAGCACCCTTTTAAACACCATGGCCGGTATTTGCTAGAATCAAGGTCAAAACAGGTTTGAATAAAAGCATAGAGAAATAACACATCTTCGAGTCATTAAAACAAACTGTCCACAGGCAGAGTACAGAGCATGGGGACCACCTAAGAATCAGGCCATGATTATGATAACGATGTTGAGCTTATTTTAAAAAGGGGGAGGGGGGGAAGCGAAGAAGGCAGTGTTTTACATTTTCCCTTGTTAACGTTTTTTATAGGGATGAGTATTCTTTTGAAAGTAGAAGCCAGGACCAGCTAGAGAAGACTACAATTTATCTATAAAATATGAGTTGGATTCAGTGATACTTTCCAGATTAAAAATGATTTACTTCACATAGCTACCTAAATGGAAGAAAGGTATTAACAGGAAAAAATGTTCTTTTAGATAACAGGGCCCTATCAGAATCCAGTACACAAAGCTAGAGAACTGTGCACACAGGAACTATAAAAAGAAAGGACTCTCAGTCGTCTGCCTACAGCCAGACACAGTATCTCAAGTCCTTTTTAGGAAAAAAAAAAAAAAACAGCTGGGCATAAACAATTCTTGTAGACACCCGAAGATCACTAGGGTATACAGATTTATTTAACAGGGGAGAAAAAAAAAAACAAAACACAACACTGGTGAAATGGAGAAATAAGTCATAAATATTTTATTTAGCTTCAGTCCTCTTATTTTGAAATAATGGGCATCATTAAAAATTTGCTTTTAGGGCAAAGAAAGAGTATAAATATATCATACCTCATCTTTCACTTCCATGTTCTTTGTTTCAAAAGGTGATTTATAATCTTCAGGTTTGTGGAAACTGAAATAAAGCAACCAATTATAAAACATATGGCGCAGAACCAACTCATGGTAGCCTAACTGTGGTGGGGCCACAGCTATGTTCAATTCTCCAGAAAACCCAGAAAGAACAAAACAGCTTCTTCCAGAGAGAATCACAGTAGCAACGCGGTAATACGACCCACACTGGCTATGCAATGGTCTGAACTGTGCACAGGTGTGCTTTTGCCAAAAGCCGCCTACTGAAAGGGAGACAGTCCCATTCTCCAAGCCTCAGTGTTCCTAACTGCAAAATGGGAATAATCCCTACGTTACCTAAAACAGAGTTCTGAGGATCCAAAATTATATCTGTTCACTTTGGATTTGTACATTCTATGTAATATTTCAGTAAAAAAAGTAAAAGGAGCAACATTTACATACTTATGCCTGTTTACTTGATTTGATCCTACATTACCAAAAAAAAAAAAAACCCCATATTTTAAAATATCTTCTAATGAAATTTTTAAACTCACACTTACTTTTGCTGGACAGGTTTGCACACAATTTTGTGGGCTGCCCAGTCCCTTCTCTGGCATACGCTGGAGCAGTAGTACGTCTGCTTACACTGTGAGCACCTCAGCGACCCTAGAGAAGACAGCCCGTGACACCGCCAGTGTGTTATTGCAAATATCTGTCACCAAGAGCAAGACCGATTCAAAGACCAGACATATCAAATGCCACTCTATTCATCATATCAGGGAGACTATGTGAAGAGGATCATGCTGTTTATGATTCCAGGTTAAGGCTGGACTTTTAAAGCTCTCTTGGACTGCAGAAAAAGGGGAGTGCCGAGATGAAAACCAGGAGGACGACAGACTGGAACCACCACTGACTTTCCTCGAGTAGAACCCAGAACGCATGCTGGAAAAGGAACAATCAAGAGGGACACAAAGTCTGGGGTGGTGGAATCAGTGTACAGAGTCTCACAAGGTTCACCTTGTGCTGTTTAAGAAAGCACAGAACAAAAACCAACGGGACAACCACACCTAGAAAAAGCCAGGAAGTTTCTGAAATGAAGCTGAAAGAAAAAATGCTCTCAGTATGCAGACAGAGAAAAACAAGTTATCTAAAAACAAAACAAAACCCACAAAATTAGGCTGACCTCGAATGCCTCCGCTCAAAAGAAACAGGAAAAAGGAGCGAGTATCCAAACAGACAGTAAGCACAGGAAAACTGCTTGAGATCACTGATCATGAGGGGAAATGAAAATTAAAACCACAGAGAGATACTACCACACACACCCACTAGAAGAGCTAAAAACTAAAAGGACTGGAAACACCAAATGTTGACAAAAGATGTGGAGCAATCAGAACTCAGCAACAGAGGGAATGCAAAATGGGACAACTCTTTGGAAAATGGTTTGACTTTTCTTATAAAGTGAAGCATGTATCTATCTTTGACTCAGTAATCCCACTCCCTAGGTCTGCAACCAAAAGAAATGAGACCCTATGTCCACACCAAGATTTATGCAAAAATGTGGAGAGCTCTATTCATAATAGCCAAAAGGTGGACACAAGCAAAATGTTCAACAGAACAGATACACAAACTGTGGTATCACACAGTGAAATGCTACTCAGCAACAAACAAAAAAATTAATTGTACATGCAATAACATGGATTCAGAAATATTTTCTAAACAGAAAAAGCTTCACACACAGAGTCCATACTGTATGATTCCATTTACAAGAAACTCTGTAACTGGAAAAATTAAATTATGGTCAAAACACCACAGTGGTTGCCTCCAGGTGGGGCAGGTATATGACTAAGAAGGGACAGGAGAGAACTTTCTAAGGAGATGGAAATCTTCATTTTGACAGGGCTATGAGTTTGTGCATGTCAGTACATATTATATTTTACTGAATATCTCAAAAGTATAAAAATAAGCAAAGAAGGAGTAAGAGTGGGAAGATATGGAAGAATAAGAATGGTAGGACGTTGGCACCTGCTGAAGCTCAGAAATGGGTATATGATGTATATACTCATCTGTTTATGTTTTACATAAAAATATTTTTCAAATGTGAAAAGGAATAATTCAACAGGCAATAATGGAGTGGGTAGCCTTTCCCTTCTCCAAGGGATCTTCCCAGTCTAGGGATCAATCTCCTGCATTGCAAGCGGATTCTTTACCAGCTGAGCCACAAGGGAAGCCTAAGAATACTGGAGTGGGTAGCCTATCTCTTTCTCCAGGAGAATCTTCCTGACCCAGAGAATCAAACCCGGGACTCCTGCATTGCAGGCAGATTCTTTACCAACTGAGCTGTCAGGGAAGCCCAATTCAACAGGCATCTGAGAGCAATATGTTTACCGAACAGACCGCAGCGATGGCAGGTTGTCGATCGAAGAGGAGGTCCTAAGGAGCTGAAGAGTGCTGGATTATTTATAGACAAGGAATTCTCAACCAACTTGTGTACTTTCTTTGACTTTGCAGGAGGCACAGGATTGCTAGGCTTCTATGAAGAAAAGAGAAGAGCAGTATTAAAACTTGGTAAGAATATTGTTTTCTTTTATTTGTTAAATACAGATTTGGGATTTCGCTTCTAAGAAGTACTTTAAGTAGATGTACTTTTCCTTACTCCTACCATTAATTATAACTGAACACCTTGGACTTACATGGAAAAACACACAGCAACTCTGAAGGAAGGCAGAAGACAGACGAGCTACGCTGGGGCCCAAAGGAGGACCCAAATGGGGTACTGGAGAAGCCAGAAAGACCTAAAGGCACAGACAATAAAAACCCCGGCAAAAAGCCTGCTCGCTCTCTCTCTGGCCAAAAGACCAAGAAAGGGGCAGCCCAGCAAGACAAAAACCTTAGTCAGTAACTGCTCTAGACAATCACTGCAGAAAAAAACTGTGGTCCCCTCCCACCAGCAAAGGTAGACTGGGGAGCCTACACCTCCACCCGCACCAGGGCACTGGGAGGGACCCCTCTCCCCAACCCGGGGAGATGGGAGAAGGCCAACAGAGGAGGGGGCCAGTACTTCATCCCTGTGGGGGTCTCCCTGTAGAGGCCATGTGGAGGCCTGGACTTTCTCCTGGCAGTAATGAGTGTCCCTCTCACCCCCATCACCACTACCACTGGGGTGGTTAAGAGGAAGCCTGGTGGACAGTCAGGATTTTCCACCGCCATCCAACAGGAATGCGTGGAGTCTCTCCAGATCCTCCCACCTCCAGTCCCCCTCCCCTCCATGCAAGTAGAGAGGATGTGGTGGGGGGGCACGGGGAGGGCACTAGGGAGCTGAGCTCCCATCCTTGTCCAGCTGAGCACATTCTAGGCCATAAATCATACAGGCAACGGTGTTCTCTGACTACAATGGACTCGCAGTAGAGATCAGCAACAGAATGAGAACAGATAAGCTCCACACATTTGGAAACTAGACAATACACTTCTAAATAACGCATGTATCGCTAAGACAGAAATTTATAGCACTAAAGTCACACATTAGAAAAGAGGAAAGTCTTAATACTGTAAGTTCTCATCTCAAGTACCGAAACAATAAAAATAAAACATGCCCAAAGCAAGCAGAAGGAAGAAAACAAACAATAAAGATAAAAGTAGAACTCAATGAAATTAAAAATAAAACTGGGAGAAAAGAATCAAATAAGCGCTGGTTCATTGGAAAGATTAACAAAATTGACAAATCTCCAGCAAGACTAACAATGGAGAAAACAAAGGCAGAAATCATCAATATCAGGAATGAAATAGGTATGTATTACCACAGACCATGAAGATACAAAGATGATAATGGAGCACTTCAAACAACTCTTCATAAATTCCACAATGTGGCAAAATAGACCAATTACTGAAAAATCACAGATTATCATAATATGAAATAGATAATTTGAATAACCCTATAAATATTAAGGAAAATGAATAATTTTAAAACTCCCAAAAAGAAATCTTCAAGCCCAAATGGCTTTTACTAATTGGAGAATACTACCAAATGTCTAAAGAATTTACAGTGATTCTATACAATCTCTATCCCAAAAGACTAGTGTTATCTTGACACTCAAACTATACAAAGACAATAAAAAGAGAAAATTACAGACAAAACTCATGAAAATGGATACAAAAATCCTTATTCAAAGCAATACTAGATATAATTCAGTAATATATAAAAATAATTATACAACATGACCAAGTGGTATTTATTCCAGAAATATGAGACTAGTTAAATTTTTTTAAAAAATCAATCTAATCTACCAAATTAACAAGCTAAAGGGGAAAAGAATCACAACAGTATCAATGAATGAAGAAAAAGCATTTAAAAATTCAATACCTATTCATGATAAAAAGAAAGCTCTCAGCAAAGTAGGGAGAGAGAAAACCTCATCAACTTGATAAAGATCATCTACAAAAGTCCTATAGCTAACATTCTCAACAGTGCAAAGACTCAATGCTTTCCCCATAAGCTTGGAACCAAAGATATCCACTCTCATCACTATTAACACAGTGCTAGAGTTTTAGCTCACACAATAAGGCAAGAAAAGGAAATAAAAGCATATATTTTAAAAAGGAAGAAATAAAACTGTCTTTTATTTGCAGGTGATATAATTATCTATCTAGGAAATCCAAAACAATCTACAAAAAATTCCTAGAATAAGTGACTCCTGGAGGGTCACAGGATACAAGATAAGCATGCAAAATCAACAGTATTTTTACATAGTAGCAATGAAAATGAAGACACATGGAAATAAAATGTATAATAGCATTTACTAAAAAAAAAAACCCCACTTAGTTGTAAATCTAACAAAACATACACAGCTTATAAACTGAAAACCACAGTGAAAGAAATCAAAGAACATTTAAATGAAGTGGAAGACAGATTGTGTTAATTAGAAGATTCAACCCAGCAAGTTCAGTTCAGCTCAATTGCTCAGTCGTGTCCTACTCTTTGTGACCCCATGAATTGCAGCACGCTTGGCTTCCCTGTCCATTACCAACTCCCAGAGTTTACGCAAACTCATGTCCATTGAGTTGGTGATGCCATCCAACCATCTCATCCTCTGAGAAGGGATCATCCTCGTCCCCTTCTCTTCCCACCTTCAATCTTTCCTAGCATCAGGGTCTTTTCAAATGAGTCAGTTCTTCACCTCAGGTGGCCAAAGGACTGGAGTTTCAGCTTCACCATCAGGTCCTTCCAATGAATATTCAGGACTGATTTCCTTTAGGATGGACTGGTTGGATCTCCTTGCAGTCCAAGGGACTCTCAAGAGTCTTTTCCAACATCACAGTTCAAAAGCATCAATTTTTTGGCACTCAGCTTTCTTTACAGTTCAACTGTCACATCCATACATGAATACTGGAAAAACCATAGCTTTGAATAGACAGACCTTTGTTGGCAGAGTAATGTCTCTGCTTTTAAATATGCTGTCTAGATTGCATGCGGATTCTTTGCGAGCTGAGCCACAAAGGAAGCCCCAACCCAGCAAAGGTGGCAATAATTCTCAAATTGCTTAATGCAATTCTATCAAAATTCCAGCAAGATTTTTTTCTAGTTACAAACGACAATACTCCAAAATGTAGACTGGAAAGAAAAGAAACAAGACTGGATAAAACTATTTTGAAAGATGAAAGAGAAAATGGGAGGAATCACTGTACCCAACTTCATGACTATCACAGCTCCAGTACTGTGTGATACTGATGCAGGGAAAAGACCCAGAGATCAGCAGACAAGAACAGCTAACCCAGAACAGACCCACACAAATTAGTCTACCTAACTTGTGACAAAAAGGGAAAAGCAATTCAGTGGAGGAAAGATAACATTTTCATCAAATGGTGCTGGAGCAACTTGGACATCCCTAGCCAAAAAAATTTACCCTCAACCTAAGTCTTATGAGTTGGAATTAACTCAAAATGAACCACACTTTTAAATGTGAAACTATAAACTTCTTTGGGGAAAAAAAAATCCCAAAGTTTCTGGAGCTAAACCAGCAAAGAGTTCTTAGACATGACACCAAAATACTCCATTAAAAAAAAATTGACCAGGATTTAGTTAAACACTTTTGCTCTGTTAAACACCTTGTTAAGAGAATGAAAAGACAAGTCAGGAACCGGGAGGAAATATTTGGAAACCATATATTTGACAAAGGACTAGAATCTGGAATACATAAAGAACTTTCAAAACTCAGTAAGAATAAATAAATAAATAAACAATTCAAATTAGAAAATGGACAAAAGACATGAAGACCATTTCACCAAAAAGACATATGGATGGCAAATAAGTACATGAAAAGATGTTTATCCTTAGCCATCAGGGAAACAAATTAAGATCACAGTGAGCCATCAGTAGATAAATGTGAAAACAGGGAAACTAAAAATACTAACGCTAGCAAACACTGGAGAGGATGCTGGATGGAGAGACTCTGGATCACTTACATATTCTCAATGGGAATGTAAACTGGTAGAGCCACTCTGCAGAACACTTTGGCAGCTTCTTAAAAACCTAAATATGCAACTACTATATGACCCAGAAAACTGCACTCCTGGGCACTGATTCTAAAGCAAAAGCGAAACACTCATGTTCACATAAAACTCTGCCCAGGAATGGTTATAGTAGTAGTAGTTATAATAGGCAGAAACTGGCCACAGCCCAGATGTATTTCAATGGGCCACATAATTAAATAGGCTTCAGCAATAAAAAGCAATATGATATCAATAACAGTCCTGGTGAATCTTCAGAGAATCACACTGAGTGAAAAAAATTCAATCCCCAAAGGTACAAACTGCATCATACTGTTTGTATAACATCCCATCCTTGAAATGACATTTTGGAAATACAGATTAGATTAATAGCTGCCAGGGGTTAAGAAGGGGATATAGTGGGCAGGAGGGAAGTGGATGTGACCTCAAAGGTGCAGAAGGGATCCTTGGAATGATGGAAATATTCTGTATCTTGACTGTACTATTCCATTATCCCGGTTGTAATATTATACTGTAACTCTGTAGCGTGTGACCATAGGGAGCACAGGGTAAAGGCTACAAAGGATCTCTATTATTTCTTAGCATGTCAACCTGTAATTACCAAAATAGAAAAAGGTTATGTTTTTAAAAGATACTAGGCTAAAGATAAAACAGTGTGACCTTGACTATTACCTGCAAATTTAGTAATTCTTTACTAACATAATACAGAAACATGTTTAGAATCTTTTATTCAGAAACGCCAAAGAGAAGAAAATCCACATTAACTTACACTATTTACTTCTTTGGGTGGTGAATTATTTCCAACATTTAATGGTGACACAGAGTTACCTGGGGATATAAAACATAATGGCAAATAAAAGTCAAATATTATTTTATTCCTGAAAATGTACAATAACATAATTAGGTAATATTCAAATAGAGCTATATACCATAATAGCCTTAAAGCCACACTATAAATAAGCAACATCCTACTTTTCCTAATGGAAAATAAGGATTTGCCTGAGATTTCCTCTATTAGTATACCCTGCTCACTGTGAACTTCTCTCCATTCACAAAGAAACAGTTACCAGGCTTTCTGAACTGCAGACTCACTTACCCTCTTATAAAATTACTGAGAACCTCAAAGAGCTTTTGTCTACATGGTTTATATCGACCAATATTTAGCATTATTAGAAATTAAAACTGGGAATTCCCTGGCAGCCCAGTGGTTAGGACTCCATGTTCTCACTGCTGAGGGCCTGAGGCACATGGCACAGCCAAAAAAAAAAGAAAGAAATTAAAACTAAACATTTAAAAATATTAAAAATAACAAATGTATTACATGTTGCCATGATTTTTTTAAAAAACTGCATTTTCCAAAGCAAAAAAAAAAAAGACAACTGTTTGAAGAATGGCATTATTTTACATTTTTTCACATCTCTTTAATGTTTGGCTTTACCAATGATAGCTGGATTCTCATATCTGCTTTTGAATCCAATCTGTTATTATATGTTGCTTTAATTGACATCTCTGAAGAAAATCTGGCCTCATGCACATATACGGTTACAAAGAGGAATAGTATTTCATGGCCTTCTCAGATAACTGTGGATATTTTCCTTTAATTCACACCAAAACTCAAATGGTAGTTTAAGGGTTAGTTGCAATATGGAATCTAAAGCTATATCAATAAACTTTTTATCTGTTACATTAGAATCCATTGATTTATCTTGCACTTTAAATGGATTTTTATCCATGCATGACTACAAAACACCACACACTGGTTTTTTGGAAAAGTAAGAAACTCTTAAGTATACAGATCTTACAAATGTTGACATATTTCATCAAACAATATCAAAAAATCTTAAGTGTTAACATCACTGTACACCTCAGCGGAAAAATCTTCTAAGTACTGGGAAGCTCTCTAGCTCACAGTGGCAGATACACATTTCCTCAAATTGTATTTTATCATTGTAGGGCACGCGTCAGTCGTGTCCGACTGTGCGACCCATAGATGGCAGCCCACCAGGCTCCGCCGTCCCTGGGATTCTCCAGGCAAGAACACTGGAGTGGGTTGCCATTTCCTTCTCCAGTGCATGAAAGTGAAAAGTGAAAGTGAAGTCGCTCACTAGTGTCCGACTCTTCGTGATCCCATGGACTGCAGCCCACCAGGCTCCTCCGTCCATGGGATTTTCCAGGCAAGAGGACTGGAGTGGGGTGCCACTGCCTTCTCCGATTTTATCATTAGCAACAAAATATTGTCAGCTGTTTCCTTTGAAGTGACAGGCCCACTTTGCCCATTTTTGAGAAAATGACTGCCAGATATCTAAGTCTGAATGATCACAGATTGTCATTCTTTTCAAGCAAAAATGAAAAATTCCAAAAAATTTCCATTCAGCTACAATTCAAACAATTGCACAGATGCTTTTCATACTTCAGTAAGCAGCAAAAGTTAGGGGCAATTCTCATTTTGTTACACAGAATATTAAAAATACCTGTACACAAGGGTCAAGACTTATTAATAAATTTGTACTGCCTTATCAAGGGCATTCTTACATAAAATTGACATTTCTGGCTTGCTTTTGTCTTAAATGCAAGCGCATGACAATGAAAAACAATGACTGCTAAAGACCAGCTAATGAGGTGTCACAGGCTACCCACCTCTGCTTCTGCACCACCTGCATAAACTCAGCACAGTGAAGAAGAGCAAATAATGTTTTAATATTAGTAGGAAAATACTTGTGACCCCAGAGGCCCATGGGCTTCCCTGGTGCCTTTGATGGTAAAGAATCCGCCTGCAGTGCAGGAGGCTTGGTTTCAATCCCTGGGTCAGAAGATCCCCAGGAGAAGGGAATGGCTACCTGCTCCAGTATTCTTGACTGGAGAATTCCATGGACAGAGGAGCCTGGAGGGCTACAGTTCATGGGGTTGCCAAGAGTGGGACACAACTGAGCAACTAACACTTTTACTTTTTCACAGGCCCGAGGGCCAAACTCTGAGAACTACATCACCATATTATAAGGTCATACCTTACATACATTCACAGAGGCTAAATTCCACCAGGCCCCAGCCTCCGTAAAAAGTAGATTTTTAGAATTAAGACTAAAGGAATGATTTTTTCAAAAATCAAATGAAACAAATTATTGTCTTCGATACATCTTTGTGAACTATTATATACACAAAATTGGCACAGTATTTCTAGCCTAAGACCAATCTTTAGAACATTCATAAAAGCCAGTGTTTCCTTTCTACATTTCTAGTGTTTCTCTGAATTAGGTGGAGGGTTGGGGAGAGTTCATTTGCAGACATTTTCTCACAAATCTTTCTGTGATTAATGTAACCAAAGTAGCTACTCAGCACCTGGTTTTCCTTTCTAAATTAACATTTACATGCAAATACTGTAAGTTAGCCATTTGGTTGTTCTGTTAATTGGCACCTGGTGTGTAACTACAGATACTTTCAGTAAGTCTAAGAAACCATCAGAATCAAGTGACTATTAAATATTAAACCTGCAGTTTGTACTCACCTGTTGGCAATGTCTTCCTGTCTTCCTTGGATCCAGCCATTTCTCCACCGACACCGTTAGGGTGTGAAGATAGTGAACTGTCTTCCTGACTAGCCAAAAACTGTTTGGTTTGCTCACAAAGCAAAAAATTGTTCTTTTTATTTCCATTCTCTGGGCTTTTCAACCTGAAATTAGGATGGTTAGGATGTCCTCCGAGACTTCTTAAAGACTCGTGTGATGGAAGCTTGCTTTCATTTTTCTCAAAATTAAATGGCTCTGTCATTTTACAGGTAGATGTCACCAAAATATTTCTTGACATCATATTAAGCAGCAGTTTGACATTCACAGAAGTCTAAGGGAAGAAATGTATTCAAAAGGCAACTTTTAATTCCAAAAGTAGAAGCACTGCAGGCCCAGGTGGTTTCTTTTTTATGCAACAGCTCTTTCTCATAAATGACTCCAAAGCAGATGTAACTAACTGGGATACCAAACAGGAGGGAAAGGGGCAGGGCACAACTTTTGAAAGAATGACATAGCCCAAGGACACAACACTGACATATTAGAATCCAATGGGACCAAGCTGGCGGACAAGACTAGACCTTTATCCTCAATCAGCAAGGGAAATGACACACCCACAAGCGCCAAGACAGTTCCAAGGCACTGTTCAAAGACCAAGGAGTGGGTGGTGGCCCAAATCCTGGAAATCCCTGCCCCTTCCCTAAAACAGATGGAATAATCCTCCCACTCATTAGCATATGAAATTACCCAACCTATAAAAACTAACCACACCCATTTTCAGCCACACTCTCTCTGCGATGGCCCATACTCTGTGGAGTCTGCTTCTCTCTGTATCCGAATAAATCCACTTCTTACCTACCTATCACTTTGTCTCTCACTGAATTCTTTCTGCGTGCCATGAGACATTAAGAACCCGAGCTTCATTTGGTCCTGAAACCAGGTACCGTGGGTTTTGGCTGGGTCTGAGTCCCAGCCATGTGGGTTCAAGTCCCAGTCTGAGGTAAACGGTTTCAAAACCAAAGCCTGTTCTACAGGCACAAGAAAAGAATGGTTCTTTATCATTTAAGTACAAACTCCAAGTTGAACAAAATTCAACAGTGGACAATTTGGACAATTCAAGAGGCATTAAGCATTACACCTCTGAGTTCCACATCATTCCTTGCTTTAAAAAGCTTCTGGAAACAACAGGGATAGAAAAGGACTATTAGCTCAGTCAGTAAAGAATCTGCCTGCAGTGCAGGAAATCAGGGTTCGATCCCTGGGTCTTGATGATACCCTGGAGAAGGAAATGGCAACCCACTCCAGTATCCTTGCCTGGAAAAATCTCATGGACAGAAGAGCCTGGTGGGCTGCAGTCCATGGGGCCCCAAAGAGTCAGGCACAGCTGGGCGACTAACACTTTTTTTTTTTTTAATGTATTTCTGACCTAGAGCCTACAACTCAATGGTGAAGTATAACAGAGGGTAGTGTTTAAATCGGGTCATCATCTGCCTGTTGAGCCTTTCAGAACCCCTCTACCCTCTACCACTTGTTGCTCTGCTATGACCTTGAACCTGGTCCCCAGAATGGCCTTGCTCTCATCCCCCTGGTCAACTCTTTGCTCCCTATTTGCCTCAGCTGATTTCTGTTTGGTCTGGTTTTGTTTCGTTTTTCCCCTCAAGTCCTCTATTTCATAATCTCCATTTGGGCTTTATAAATTGTAACTTGCATCTGTTGCTTTTAAAGATTTATTTGTGTGAGCGCTTGGCTGCAAGTAAGGTACACATATTGTTGCAAAGAACCTCTGAGAAACCTCTATCCAGACAGGCTGGCTTGTTGTTTTTCTATTACTCCTTGAGAATACTAAGCGCTCAGTTCAGTTCAGCCGCTCAGTCGAGTCCAACTCTTTGCGACCCCATGAATCACAGCATGCCAGGCCTCCCTGTCCATCAGAAAGTGAAAGTGAAGTCACTCAGTCATGTCTGACTCTTTGCGACCCCATGGACTATAGCCTACCAGGCGTCTCCATCCATGGGATTCTCCAGGCAAGAGTACTGGAGTCGGTTACATCAGGGGAAGTTTAAAAAAAAAGTGGAGAAACAATCTTACTTTGAAATACTGACCTATAGCTTTGTCTTCAGCCTGCAGGCAAAACGTCTGCCTATCTTCCCAAAACAGCTCAGAAAGGGAAAAAAAAAAGGGGGGGGGGCAATAGATAGCCCAAACTGGTATGAGTAACAGCTAAATGTTATTTACATTTTACATTTAAAGTTGCTCAGTCGTATCCAACTCCTTGTGACCCCATGGACTATACAGTGCATGGAATTCTCCAGGCCTGAATACTGGAGTGGGCAGCCTTTCCCTTCTCCAGGGTATCTTCCCAACCCAGAGATCAAACCCAGGTCTCCACATTGCAATCTGCACTGCAGGCAGGTTCTTTACCAGCTGAGCCATAAGGGAAGCCCAAGAATACTGGGGTGGGTAACATTTTTTAAAATAGGAGATAAAGAAAGAGCAGAAAAATCGTCTCCCTTGGTGTCCTAAAACTGCTATCTCTGCTTTAAATCAGGCCTTGTTGTTGTTGTTCAATTGCTAAGTCAGGTCTGACTCTCTTCAACCACATAGGCTGTATGTTGTCCGTCAGGTTCTTCCATTCTCCACTATCTCCCAGAGTTTGCTCAAATTCATGTCTACTGAATGACAACACAGGAAAGATAATGAAATTTTAAAAGAAAAGATATACACAAGCAGACTTCAAGGTGAGGGAACTCTCAGGGGACCAGGTCCTGGGACGATGCCTAACAAAGCCTGCAGATGGGCAGCTGTGCTAGGAGGCGGGTGTCAGGGAAAGCCTACCTGTAGCAAAAGCACACTAAACTGCAGGATCAGATTGAGAATTACAACTCTGGATGCAGTAAGAGAGAAATACTGTGAAACTACAAAAGGAAAAATAAGTTCCAGGGGATACTGGGTGGGGATACGAACAGTGAGTAACTAGACTCTGTGCAAGAAATATAAAGAACATCCAGTTAAATCATTAGGGCAACTGCCACAGGGATGGAAACAGTGTATAACTGCAAAATCCAACAAGGGGGAAAAATTCGAGTATGATAAAATGATAAAATAGAAAACACCAAATAAGATGACCACACGAAGCCCAAGTAACCAAAGTATCAATGATTAAGTCTCAATTAAAAGAGAGAGAGACCCAGGGAGAAAAAATATCCAGATAGATAATATGCACAAAAGACATACATTAAACAAAACATATGGCAAGCTTGCAAAAAAAAAGGACTGTAACATGTGCTATGCAGATAACCAAAATAAAGTTGGTCTGCTAATGATTAACAGCAGATAAAAGAACCTAAGGTAGAAAATACTCAGATAAAGGGAGATATTTTATACTGATAAAAGAAACACTCCCAGGAGAGCAGTGACATCGCCTTGAGATGTATCAATATAAAGTAAAAACGGATTAAAGAGAAATTCAGCCTCCAAAAGGACACATCAGCTTTAGAAACATACTAGTCAACAATCAGTGATAAGATGCATTTTACTACCACAATCAAACTTGATCTAGTAGAGACCAATACAACCAAGAATATTCATTTTTTTCCAACATTGAGATATACCAGACTACCAAGTCCACTTCATCTAACTCCAAAAGAAACTAGTACCATACAAGCCACACTGACTCACCACACTATACCAATGTCCATCTCAGATTTTACTTCCCGAAAACCAGCATGCAAAACCCACAGTGGACGATGCAAGGTTTGGGTTTTAGTTTTTTTTTTTTCCGCTGCCCCCTGGGGCATATGGGATCTTAGTTCCCCCACCAGGGGTCGAACTCATGCCCCTTGCATTGGGAGCATGAGGTCTTAATCACTGAACTACCAACGAAGTCCCTGTTTTAGTTTAAAAGTGGTAAAATATTACAAAGGAAATGATGGCAAGCCTGACTATAAGAACAATTAAAAGCTTACCAAAAACAGTAAAGAGATCAGGAAATAAGTATTAACTCAAAGATGACAAGTTGGATACCTTTAAAAAGTGGGATAAACAGTAAAGAGATGTCGAGACACTGTGGGTGACTGGCCCAAACACCACCTTTCACCTCTGATTTGCCAGCCTCAGTTAGAGACAACACTGGCCATCATCAGAGTTCTTGTGAGTTGAGCTTCTCAGGAAGCTCTGTCCTTTCTGATGAATAGGGACAGATTCAGCTAGCAGGGTCTTTCACTCTTTTCTTCCGGCAACACAGGCCTGAGGCCTGAAGATGTACCACCCACATCACAATGAGGAAGCAATAAGCATGATCAAGCAGCGCAACTTCAGGACACTAGAGGAGAAAATAACCAGGCTGGTGCCCCTGGCAAAGGCTCTGACTCTAGCCCGTACCAGCCTATGCACAGACTTGCTGTGGCATCAGAAAAATAAACCTTTGGGTTTTCCCTTGTTTGCAGCCCAAAGGATACAGACACCAATAAAATAAACAGCAAGAAGTGTGAACGAAATGCATAGAGGATGAAGATTACTTGATTAACATACGGGGTTGGGGGGAGGGACATTCAATCTCACTTGTAACAAAAAAATTCAAATGGGAATACCTATGTATCACTTCCTAGGCAGCATACATGTAGTTAAAACACTCAATGATGAAAGGAATATAAATGAATACGTTCTGTCTGGGAAATAATTTGGAGATTTATATATGCATTCTGTTCTCTTGCATATATGTGCACATGAATATACGCACATATACATATGTAAACATATACATAATATATATTCTTAAAAATGTCCATATCTACTCACCAGACAAATCTACTTCTAGAAATCATCCCACTGAAATAGTTGTAAATATCAAAAAATACAGTATGTATAAATATCCATTTAAAATAGAAAAAGAAAAAATAAAAATAATTAATTTAATAAAATAGAAAAAAGAGAAAGTTAACTGTGATGCCTCTACTAGATAGGATATTACACTACCATTTAGAATTTTAGTTTTCAGAAACACTGGAAAATATCCATTAGAACAGCAAACAAAAAATCAGAAAAACACTGTTATTTAGTATAATAACTGCAAAATAAAAAGAACAAAACTTCATGTAAAAAAGAAGACTGAAATACATTAAATTTTAAATAACAGTGGTCTGGGGTGGGTAAGTTGACAAGAAAATCTTTTTCACTATTGTTTTCATTTTCTAAATTATATTAAAGAATGAGTTACTTTTATATAAAAAAGTATTTTAAGGGTTAAAATATCATTGCATGTTCAATTAAACCTTTTTCCTAAAATGTGATTAATTTTAAACCAAGTGAAAAATCACAGTAATACTTAAACCACAACACTAGGGTACAGAAAGCTTTTTAAGACACCACCAGGACCCTCAATACACAGTCTTTAACTCCTAAAATAGCCTTCCTAACTTTCTCTTTATTCGGTAAGGCTGACAGTCAGTCCACAACTCCTTACTACCCTGTACAGTTACCTAAAGACAGTTATTTTAAGTTGGTGCTGGAACCATGTCTTACTAAAAATTAACGAAAACCCTTCGAATTCCTATAGCATCTACTGTGGTGTTTGGCATAAAGAAGCATTCAAAAGATACCTGTATGACAAAAACTATCTAAAATGCCCTATTGCACTGTCTTCCTGACAACCTGGAGAGGACAGTTAAATTCACTGTCCGAAAAAGTCATCTGACCATTCTAAACAGAGAATTACATCATAGTATGAGGTTTATTGAAATTTAATAGCAATAAGTCATGTCTTAGCGCAACTCTTCCAAAGTCCAAAAATTAATAAATATATATTGACTTTAGGAAGGATAACAGAATCACTCTTAGACCTAATGTAAAAAGTTTAGTCTGCTTAGTGAAAGCTGCTCAGTCATGTCCAACTCTTTGCGACGCCATGGACTATACAGTCCACTGAATTCTCCAGGAAAGAATACTGGAGTGGGTAGCCTTTCCCTTCTCCAGGGGATCTTCCCAACCCAGGGACAGAACCCAGGTCTTCCACATTGAAGCAGCAAACAAAAAGGATTTAAGCTTAAAGAAGCTCCACCTATGGTGGAATCTTTAGGTTAGAATTTAGGTTCACTCGCCTCACCCAATTTAGGAATTTTCATTACAACCCCCAGGGTAAACAGACATCTAGACCAGTCCTATAACTAGAGGCTTCTAACATCCTTTAATTCTGGACAGCCAACTGTACTGCACACGTCTCTATAAAATGATTCTCTTCCCAACTGACTACTGACTCCTGTTGTGACCCCAACCTTTCAAACATCTGAAATGGGCACCACGTCCACTTTCCTCCAGGTCCTTCACCAGCTGAGGATCTGCAGACCTCCCACAATTTAGCACGTTCTCTAGTTCATGAACAGCCCAAACACAGACAGGACTCTCCTAAAAGCACAGGATTCGAGATGTGGGCTCACAAATGCTCAACAGGAGAATTGTGCTATCCCTGACTCTCAAAACTACTTTCGCCCATGCTCTAGCTTTTGGAGGAAGTAGGATTACTGGGAGCACACCTACGGAGCCATCTAAAATCTTTTGGAAATCAATTTTTTTTAAATGTGTAATTATCATACCACGCAACTGCATTTTTTCTCATTTATAAGTTCTATGAATTTTAACATATATATAGACTTATGTAACCACCACAATTGGGATACACAACAGGCTTTTAAAGCCAAATTTCAACATTACGAAACACTGAGAATGTGCATCTATCTTCATTTGGCTTCATCCTGGGTCAATCACTGGGGCATAACTGAATATGAAGTCAACGGGCCCTATACCATAACGCTGTGCTTCCCAACCTTGGGTTGCAAACTTCCAATATATATAGGTACAGATATTGCTTTGTGGGTCATAATACCTCGAGGACTGCCTAACCTCACCCAGCTTTAAAGTAAGTAGTTCCTCCATATAAAATCCATTATTTTATCTTTACACGCTACTGGTGATGAAAAATACAAATTTATAATCATCCTCAAATCCACAGTAAATAGTTTTGTTGTTTCCTTAGCCAACACAAGAGGTTAATGAGAAAGATTCCCAAATTTCTTTAAGGAATCACTGATGATGGAAAAAGGAAGAGAGTTCCAGAAAAACATCTATTTCTGTTTTATTTACTATGCCAAAGCCTTTGACTGTGTGGATCACAATAAACTATGGAAAATTCTGAAAAAGATGGGAATACCAGACCACCTGATCTGCCTCTTGAGAAACCTGTATGCAGGTAAAGAAGCTACAGTTAGAACTGGACATGGAACAACAGACTGGTTCCAAATAGGAAAAGGAGTACATCAAGGCTGTATATTGTCACCCTGCTTATCTAACTTCTATGCAGAGTACATCATGAGAAACGCTGGGCTGGAAGCACAAGCTGGAATCCGAGAGAATTATCAATAACCTCAGATATGCAGATGACACCACCCTTATGGTAGAAAGTGAAGAGGAACTGAAGAGCCTCTTGATGAAAGTGAAAGAAGAGAGTGAAAAAGTTGGCTTAAAGCTCAACAATCAGAAAACAAAGATCATGGCATCTGGTCCCATCACTTCATAGGAAATATATGGGGAAACAGTGACAGACTTTATTTTGGGGGCTCCAAAATCACTGCAGATGGTGACTGCAGCCATGAAATTAAAAGACGCTTACTCCTTGGAAGAAAAGTTATGACCAACCTAGATAGCATATTCAAAAGCAGAGACATTACTTTCCCATCAAAGGTCCGTCTAGTCAAGGCTATGGTTTTTCCAGTGGTCATGTATGGATGTGAGAGTTGGACTGTGAAGAAAGCTGAGTGCCAAAGAATTGATGCTTTTGAACTGTGGTGTTGGAGAAGACTCTTGAGAGTCCCTTGGACTGCAAGGAGATCCAACCAGTCCATTCTAAAGCAGATCAGTGCTGGATGTTGTTTGGAAGGACTGATGCTAAAGCTGAAACTCCAATACTTTGGCCACCTCATGTGAAAAGCTGACTCACTGGAAAAGACTCTGATGCTGGGAAGGATTGGGGGAAGGAGGAGAAGGGGACGACTGAGGATGAGATGGCTGGATGGCATCACCGACTCGATGGACGTGAGTCTGAGTGAACTCTGGGAGATGGTGATGGACAGGGAGACCTGGTGTGCTGCAATTCATGGGGTCGCAAAGAGTCATACACGACTGATAGACTGAACTGAACTGATGTAATAAAAGAGCAGTGGAATGAAAGTAACCAACTTCTGCAGTTCTATAGGTAAATATAAGGCCTTGGTTTTGTGTCGTCCTTTAGCTCTATGCTTCACGAACTGATCTCAGTAAGACTGGACCAAGGGTAAAAACTTTCTTTTATTCCCTTAGAATTCTGCAACCCCTTCCCTATGAAGCCAGGAGCATCCCATGATACACTGCAAACTGTGACATAAGGTCTCTCCTCTCTTCAGGAAACCACAGCCAAAAGGTGAGAGTAAATTCACAGTGTGCTGTGCTTAGTCACTCAGTCGTTTCCAACCCTTTGTGAACCCATGGACTGTACGTATGTAGCCTGCCGCACTCCTCTGTCCATGGGATTCTCCAGGCAAGAATACTGGAGTGGGTTGCCATGCCCTCTTCTAGGGGATCTTCCCAACCCAGGGATGGAAACACTGCAAGCGGATTCTTTACATGGCTCCCTGAGCCACGAGGGAGCTAAATACCGAAAGTGCATGCAGCAGATAACTCACTTTTTCCCTTTTCTGTTTGCTTTTGTCTTCTCAGTAACCCCTTGCATTCAGAGAGAATGGCTACCCAAAGGAAACATTCAACTTTTCAAGCTCTGAAGCGCAACCATTCCACAGGAACATGAGCTTTAAAGTCCGTCAGATACAAGTCTGAGCAGCTTCATCTTCCTCATTCAGTATGCTAGCTCAGGCAAATCACTTCATCTTTCTAGGATTCAGTGATTGTAAAGTCTAGCCAGCAGCAGTAACTTCCTCACAATATCCAATCATGAGGATTAAACGTGAGGCTGTATGGCAACCACCTAGCACCGTGGCAGGTGCTTACTAAACCCCTAAAAGGCAGCTATTATTTTTACTTTACTTTTGTAGCACTCCCACACTCAGAGAATTTCTTCCACTCATGCGGAATTAGTTTGTACCCTGAAGAGAGAAATAATTTGAGAATTCAAGTAGTCCTATTTCTTTATTCCCACAGAGAAGGAAAGAAGACCTGAGAAGGTTTAGTAACCAAACCCACAAGGACCAGCACCCTCACACAGTTGAGATGAAAATTCAGCTCAGGTTCTTAGGCCTTGCAATTGTGCATTCAATACCCGGATGGCTCAACAAGGCAACAAGAGGCATGTTCCTTAATTCCAGAGGCCAAAAGGCAAGCGTATTTATCGCAGTCCCTGAGTACCAAGAAAAACGACTGGCACACTGCACACACACTACAGACCATGTTAAACGAACCAGGGTTGCCTCACCCCTATCTAAGCAAATGCTGCAATGCACCTTCCTTTTACAGGAGGTAGGAAGGGGGCGGGGGGTAAAAATCTAAAAATATTTTTTGCACTGTAGCTTTGAGTTAAACGAAAGCACTGAATCCACAAGTCAGATTCTCCTAGAAGGGGAAAAGGGTACGTGAAGGGGATGCAAGCGGAGGTTTGAACTCTGGAGACTCACGCCTGGAAGTATGAACTATTTTCCAGACCTGCTGCAAGTCCCCTTACGTGCAAAGCTCAACTCTCACATCTCTCGCCCCCTCCCCCCAGTATGCGATCTTCCCCAACCAAAACCTCCCACCCCAGACGTGCCTTCCTCGTCCAAGTTCCCAGGACCTCTCCAACCTTCAATACTCTCTCCACTTCCAGGCCCCTGGTACCCGCTCAACGCCCGACCTCAACGAACGACCCCAACGTCCAGGGCCCAACGTCCGGCCCTCAACGACCGAAGTCCAGCAGCCCTCAGGCAGCCCCCCTTTCGCTCCCCGTGCACGTGGGAACCCCGACCTGGAAAAAGGCAAAAGGGCTGTGGCTCCGACCCGTCTCCGAAGCCTCGTAGTGGTGGTGGCGTCGGCCTGTTCCAGGAGCCCTGCCGCTCAGTTGCGCACCCAGAGCTCACCTCGCTCCGGATACCCAGCCGGCCCTCCTGGCGCCAGCGTGGCGCCTGCGCAGTCCACGCCCAAGTGCTCACGCTGCGTCCACGTGCACCCTCCGCATGCATGCGGAAGCGTACTCAGGCCCTGGTGGTGCAGCTTTGTGGGGGCTGGTACAAAGGCTGCGGTGCGGGCTCAGGGCGATCCTCTGCGGAAACATAAGGTACCTACTGTTCCAGCTTTTAGAAAGGAGTCGCTGGAAACTCCAAACACAAAGATACAGACCTTGCCTCCTCAAAGGTCACTTGGGTCATATTAACCACTTAAAGTCTTAAAAAGGTTTTCAAATCAATCCCTGCTTCTGTGAGCTTGTGGAAAGTAGGTGCAGGTGATCACAGTTTGCCCTGAGAGCACTTCTTTATAGGTTGATGTCTCTCAAAGAAGAACTTTTTAAACGATGACTTTCACAAAAACTCAGAAGAAAAAACGTTGCTTGTATATTCTCATCACCTAGTTCCAAGTGTATTTATTTAAGGTCTGTCTTGTCTGCATCAGTTGGTATCCCACTGATGCAACAATCTCCGTTGATTGTCAAGCAAATTCCTGCTGCTGCTAAGCCGCTTCAGTCATGTTCAACTGTGTGTGATCCCAGAGACGGCAGCCCACCAGGCTCCCCAGTCCCTGGGATTCTCCAGGCAAGAACACTGGAGTGGGTTGCCATTTCCTTCTCCAGTGCATGAAAGTGAAAAGTGAAAGTGAAGTCCCTCAGTTGTGCCCGACTCCTAGCAACCCCATGGACTGAAGCCTACCAGGCTCCTCCATCCATGGGATTTTCCAGGCAAGGGTACTGTACTGGATTGGGTTGCCTTTCCTACTTGTGTACTATTATCTTTTTCAGTTCAGTCACTCAGTTGTGTCTTACTCTTAGTGACCCCATGAATTGCAGCACACCAGGCCTCCCTGTCCATCACCAACTCCCGGAGTTCACTCAAACTCATGTCTATCGAGTTGGTGATGCCATCCAGCCATCTCATCCTCTGTCGTCCCCTTCTCCTGCCCCCAATCCCTCCTAGCATCAGGGTCTTTTCCAATGAGTCAACTCTTTGCATGAGGTGGCCAAAGTACTGGAGTTTCAGCTTTAGCATCAGTCGTTCCAATGAACACCCAGGGCTGATCCCCTTCAAGATGTACTGGTTGGATCTCCTTGGAGTCCAAGGGACTCTCAAGAGTCTTCTCCAACACCACAGTTCAAAGCATCAATTCTTTGACGCTCAGCCTTCTTCACAGTCCAACTCTCACATCCATACATGACCACTGGAAAACCATAACCTTAACTAGACGGGCCTTAGTCGGCAAAGTAATGTCTCTGCTTTTGAATATGCTGTCTAGGTTGGTCATAACTTTCCTTCCAAGGAGTAAGTGTCTTTTAATTTCATGGCTGCAATCACCATCTGGAGTGATTTTGGAGCCCCTCAAAAATAAAGTCTGTCACTGTTTCCACTGTTTCCCCATCTATTTCCCATGAAGTGATGGGACCAGATGCCATGATTGTAGTTTTCTGAATGTTGAGCTTTAAGCCAACTTTTTCACTCTCTTCTTTCACTTTCATCAAGAGGCTCTTTAGTTCCTCTTCACTTTCTGCCATAAGGGTAGTGTCATCTGCATATCTGAGGTTATTGATATTTCTCTCAGCAATCTTGATTCCAGCTTGTGCTTCTTCCAGCCCAGCGTTTCTCATGATGTACTCTGCATATAAGTCAAATAAGCAGGGTAACAATATACAGCCTTGACATACTCCTTTTCCTATTTGGAACCAATCTGTTGTTCCATGTCCAGTTCTAACTGTTGCTTCCTGACCTGCATACAGGTTTCTCAAGAGGCAGGTCAGGTGGTCTGGTATTCCCATCTCTGAGAATTTTCTGCAGTTTGTGGTGATCCACACAGTCAAGGCTTTGGCATAGTCAATATAGCATAAATAGATATTTTTCTGGAACTCTCTTGCTTTTTGATGATCCAGCGGATGTTGGCAGTTTGATCTCTGGTTCCTCTGCTTTTTCTAAAACCAGCTTGAACATCTGGAAGTTCACGGTTCACGTATTGCTGAAGCCTGGCTTGAAGAGTCTTGAGCATTACTTTACTAGGATGTGAGATGAGTGCAATTGTGTGGTAATTTGAGCATTCTTTGGCATTGCCTTTCTCTGGGATTGGATGTGGCCACTGCTGAGTTTTCCAAATTTGCTGGCATATTGAGTGCAGCACTTTCACAGCATCATTTTTCAGAATTTGAAATAGCTCAACTGGAATTCCATCACCTCCACTAACTTTGTTCCTAGTGATGCTTCCTAAAGCCCACTTGAATTCACATTCCAGGATGTTTGGCTCTAGATGAGTGATCACACCATCATGATTATCCGGGTCATGAAGATCTTTTTGAAGAGTTCTTCTGTGTATTCTTGCCACCTCTTCTTAATATCTTCTGCTTCTGTTAGGTCCATACCATTTCTGTCCTTTATTGAGCCTATCTTTGCATGAAATGTTCCCTTGGTATCTCTAATTTTCTTGAAGAGATCTCTAGTCTTTCTCATTCTATTGTTTTCCTCTGTTTCTTTGCATTGATCGCTGAGGAAGACTTTCTTATCTCTCCTTGCTATTCTTTGGAACTCTGCATTCAGATGCTTATATCTTTCCTTTTATCCTTTGCTTTTCACCTCTCTTCTTTTCACAGCTATTTGTAAGGCCTCCTCAGACACCATTTTGCTTTTTTGCATTTCTTTTCCATGGGGATGGTCTTGATCCCTGTCTCCTGTACAGTGTCACGAACCTCTGTCCATAGTTCATCAGGCACTCTGTCTATCAGATCTAGTCCCTTAAATCTATTTCTCACTTCTACTGTATACTCATAAGGGATTTTCTTTAGGTCATACCTGAATGGTCCAGTGGTTTTCCCTACTTTCTTTAATTTAAGATCTTTATTTTTAGAACAGTTTTAGAAGAATAAGTGGATTCAGAAGACTATGGAGAATTCCCACATAAGCTAAATTGTTTCCCTATTATTAACATACTAGAAGAATATATCTGTTACAATTAAGGATCCACTAGGACTTCCCTTGTAGCTCAGAGGGTAAAGAAACTGCCTGCAATATGGGAGACCTGGGTTCATCCCTGGGTTGGGAAGATCCCCTGGAGAAGGAAAGGGATAACCCATCCCAGTATTCTGCTAGAGAATCCCATGGACAGAATAGCCTGGCCAGCTACAGTCCATGGGGTTGCAAAGATGTGAGGCTACTAAGAACAAGGATCCAATATTCATGCTTTATTAAAATACATGCTTTATTGAGACTGTTTTTTACCTATTGTCCTTTTTCTTAGCCCAGGTCCCATTCAGGATAACACACATCATTTAGTTGTCTTGTCTCCTCAGGCAGTTTTTCAGTCCCTGGTTTTGATGGTCTTCATGGCCTCCAGCCCTGGGATTTCTTTGAGGGAATGATGCTGAAGCTGAAACTCCAGTATTTTGGCCACCTCATTTGAAGAGTTGATTGATTGGAAAAGACTCTGATGCTGGGAGGGACTGGGGGCAGGAGGAGAAGGGGACGACAGAGGATGAGATGGCTGGATGGCATCACTGACTCGATGGACTTGAGTCTGAGTGAACTCCGGGAGTTGGTGATAGACAGGGAGGCCTGGCGTGCTGCGATTCATGGGGTCGCAGAGTCGGACACGACTGAGCGACTGAAGTGAATTGAATTCATGGCTTCCAGGGGTATTGGTGAGACATTTTTGTAGGATGCCCCATTGATGGAATTTGTCTGATGTTTTCTCATTTTAAGAGGGTAGTTATTAGAAAGACTACAGAGGTAAAGTGTTATTTCTGTAGCATCGCATCAAGCATTCTTTGAACATGACAGTTGCTATTTTTTGTGATCACCTGGCTAGTATTTATCAGGTTTCTCTACTGTAAAGTTATTCTTTTTCCCTTCCTTTATGTCGTGAACACAAAAGTCATTTTGTGCAGTCTACACCTAAACAAAGGGAATTATGCTCCTCTTCCTTAAAAGTAGAATATCTACAGAAATCATTTGAAATTTTTTTGCATGGGAGATTTGTCTTTGCTAGTCAACTTACTAATATATTCAATCATCAGTCAGTTCAGTCACTCAGTCGTGTCCGACTCTTTGTGATCCCGTGGACTGCAGCACACCAGGCTTCCCTGTCCATCACCAACTCCTAGAGCTTACTCAAACTCATATTCATAGAGTCAGTGATGCCATCCAACCATCTCATCCTCTGTTGTCCTTTTCTCCTCCTGTCTTCATCTTTCCCAGCATCAGGGTCTTTTCCAGTGAGTCAGTTCTTCACATCAGGTGGTAAAAGTATTGGGGTTTCAGATTCAGCATCAGTCCTTCCAATGAATATTCAGGGCTGATTTCCTTTACGATAGACTGGTTGGATGTCCTTGCTGTCCAAGGGACTGTCAAAAGTCTTCTCCAACATCCCAGTTCAAAAGCATCAATTCTTTGGCGCTCAGCTTGCTTTATAGTCCAACTCTCACATGCATACATGACCACTGCAAAAACCATAGCTTTGACTAGACAAACCTTTGTTGGCAAAGTACTATCTCTGCTTTTTAATATGCTGTCTAGGTTGATCATAGCTTTCCTTCCAAGGAGTACGCATCTTTTAACTTCATGGCTGCAGTCACCATCTGTAGTGATTTGGGAGACCCAAAAAATAACAGTTTCCACTGTTTCCCCATCTATTTGCCATGAAGTGATGGGATTGGATGCCATAATCTTCGTTTTCTGATTGCTGAGCTTTAAGCCAATCTTCACTCTCCTCTTTCACTTTCATCAAGAGGCTCTTTAGTTCTTCACTTTGTGCATTAAGGGTGGTGTCATCTGCATATCTAAGGTTATTGATACTTCTCCAGGCAATCTTGATTCCAGCTTGTGCTTCATCCACCCCCAGCATTTCTCATGATGTACTCTGCATATAAGTGAAATAAGCAGGGTGACAATATACAGCCTTGAGATACTCCTTTCCCGATTTGGAACCAGTCTGTTGTTCCATGTCCAGTTCTAACTGTTGCTTCTTGACCTGCATACAGATTTCTCAGGAAGCAGGTCAGGTGGTCTGGTATTCCCATCTCTTTCAGAATTTTCCAGTTTGTTGTGATCCACATAGTCAAAGGCTTTGGCATCGTCAGTAAAGCAGAAGTAGATGTTTCAATCATCATACATCAATAGAGACTCAGATATTCATTTTATGCTCTGGGTTATAATCCAGCACTCCTTTATTTCCTTGCTCAAATTGTTCCAACTTTGACTATTAGCAACTCTTTCAGTTATGTTTTGTTTTTCTTTGACATATCCCCCATCAGTGTGATAGTTTTTATTTTTTGAAGCATGTTCTTTCTTTCTGGTATATTGTATCTTTATATCCTTATACATTTAAGTACGTATCATAAAAGATTTTAACTTCTGAAAAACATCATGAAAATTTATCCCATCTTTAGAAATAATTTCATAATATCATAAAGTTAGTATTTACAATTTCTGAGGTAGTCTTGAATGACTTTTAATATGTATGGTCAAATCAGATCCTATATTTGCATTCAGTGATGTATTTTAAAAAGAGATTTCTCTTTTTAATCTTTTCATCTTCTTGCAACTTATATATTGAAGGAATGGCAGTTTTCCTCACAATTTTGTTGATTACTTTCTCTGTGGCAAGAATCCCTCCCAGGTGGTATCGTGTTCCTCTGTTGCTTCACTCAGAAGACACTTAATATCTAGTCATTTCTCTTTGGGGGATATACACTCTAAAGTTTCCAGCCAGCTTTCCATATGATTCTGGATTCACTGGTGATCATTATCTAGATACATTATTTCATTGAAAGTGAAAGTGTTAGTGACTCAGTGTCCCACTCTTTGTGACCCCATGGACCCTAGCCCCCAGGCTCATCTGCCTATGCAATTTTCCAGGCAAGAACACTGGAATGGGTTGCCATTCCCATCTCCAAGGGATCTTCCTGATCCAGGGATTGAATCCAGGTCTCCTGCATTGTAGGCACAATCTTTACCGTCTAAGTTACCAGGGAAGTGTTTCCAAAATGATAATAGTCTTTTTCTCTGCATTTGTTACCTGAAAGTCCATAAAGAAGAACTTTCTCCCTCAACTATTTGAGATTCAGTTTGTAACAGAAGGGAGAAGATAATGGCAACCCACTCCAGTACTCTTGCCTGGGAAATCCCATGGGCGGAGTAGCCTGGTAGGCTGCAGTCCATGGGGTCGCTAAGAGTTGGACACGACTAAGCAACTTCACTTTCACTTTTGTAACAGAAAAGGCAGGATGTTTGATTTTTTTATTAGTTTTCAAAACGTGATGATTTATTGGCATCCTCTGAAGGTGACCAATACCATTTTTAAAAATCAACACACTCATTAAATTTTAAACTGGTAGATTTGTCTCATTTGCTGTTACTTTTAAATGCTAAAATTGTCTTCTCTATGGGGAACACCTTTAAATTGGCTCAAATCTTTTTGACACAACTCCTTTGATCTTTACTTTCTGGTATAACCAAAATATCCTAAATTTTCTTGTACATTTCTTCCGTTGTAGATTTAGCCCTTCAGTTCCTTGAGGAGCCTAGATTACTTTTAGTGGGAAATTACATTTAGAGATGATTGGACAATAGGGGCATCCATTGGGTTGATCATTATTCTAGGCCTTTTCAGTAGACAGCCTTTTTTTTTCTTGTTAATGGAAATGAAATGTATCATGAGTTCATGCTGAAATTTCTAATTTCAAATTTACTAATTCATACTGATGTTTCTAAATTCAATTTAGGATTGCAGTGTTTATATACTTAATTTCTTTGATTTTTATATTTGTATTTCCTTTCTCCAATATTGAAAATCTTGATTCCAAGGATTACATACATGCTTTATACTAATATATAAAGTGTCAGAAATAAGTGTCAATATTACTGCCAATAAGCATACTGGAAAAGCTTGGAGTTTCTTTTATATTTTTCCCCTTGGAATAATATCTCAATAGGAGTGCTTGGTGAAACACTCCAGTATTGGTGAAACACTCCAGTATTCTTGCTGGGAAATCCCATGGACAGAGAAGCCTGCTGGGTTTGGGCTGCAGTCCATGGGATCACAGAGTTGGACGCGACTGAGTGACTAAACAACAGGAATGTTTGGTAAATTTATTGCTTAAAAGTCATTTCTTTACTGTCACACTTTAACTGCATGTGTTTAACCAGTATTTTCATTGAAGGAGGGGGGGTGCCATTTCCTGTTAGAAAGAGGAATAGAGTTACACAGTGTTGAATGTTTTTCAAGTGAAGACTTTTGTTTGTTTGTGGGGGGTGTTGTTTTTTCAGTCATGAGTTGTGCAGTAAGAAGCCTTGAATCAAAAAGCAGCACTAAACTGGGCAGAGCAGGTTTGCAAATCCCCAGACTGAAACTGCTCATCTTCTCCGGACATGACTAGGTAACTGTATTTAGTATATGTTCCCCCCCACCCCCCCCGCCCCAGTACACTATATATATAGCTAATTATTGAGCACCACTGGCGTGCCAAACCCCACTTTGCGTGCTAGGGTGATGACACTTCCCGTGCTCAAGGCTCACAGTCGGGTACTGGAGAGGAACGCACCAACAGTTTATTATTAAACAATGGCAGTAGGTGCCAAGCGGTGGGAATGAATGCGGTGTTATGGAAACCCCCAGAGTCTCTCCCAGAGATGAATTGTCTGAGGGGCAGGTAAGCAGCTCCTGCTGACTCTGCCCATGTCAGGTGCAAGACCAACGCATCAGAGCTGGGAGGTCACAATTTCAAATTCTCTTTATGTCCCTGAGTAAGATGAGTAGGGGCCAAAGGGTGAAGAGGAATCAGCTCCAAGGAGTGCGTCCTACAGGAAGCAATAACCTACTTGGATCGGGGAGGGGCGTGAGAGGTAGGGCCGGACTAGCGAGGCAGGACAGCCGGCTCGCCAGGATAGCCAAGGGGTGGCGAGCTCCGAAAACGAAGTGCCCGGGCAGGACGCTCGCCGAGCTGGAGACAGCGGAGCGTCGGCCCCGCCCACTGCAGACAGGTTCCCCAGGCCCAAGGTGCGTTGCGTCACGACGCCTTCGCCTCGTTGATTGGCTCCTCCGGGGAGCCCCGCCCCCTCAGCTGTAGCCGGGCCGGCTTCGGCGTCGCCGCCATCTTTGTTGATGTGTCAGCTCCGCGGGGGCTTGGGGCAACCGCGGCGGAGGGAGGGTGCTGTTGGCCCTGTTCCCGCCGCTGTCCCCACCGCCCCTCGCATTTCCAGGTCTGCGGGGGCCCTCTATGGAGAAGTTGATCCCTGAGCAGTAGTTCCTGCGGCTTCTTTAGGGGTGTGGCCTGAGGCTCGGATCAGTGGGGTAAGTAGCCTGAGAGGGGCGCCCGTGGAGGACTGGGGAGTCGCGGCGGGCTTCCCCGCTCCTGCGCCCTCCTGCACGTCCCGGGGCGGCACCCTGGCCTGGCTTCTCAAGGGAGTTAGGCGAGCGCTGGGGAGAGGCGTTCCCTCCTCTCTCTGCCTCCGGCCGTCAGTCCCGGGCCGCCCCGGCAGGAGGCTGCGGAGGGGTCGCCGGGGCCGTGGGGGCCGCGCCTCCTGAGAGGTCCCTAGAGAGCGGCAGAACTTAGGCCGCCGGCCGGGTCTCCCCGTGTGAGCAGCCGCTACGCCCCACCTGCCCGGCCACCCCCTCATGGACTCGGCGTCTGTTTCTCCTTTCCTCTCCAAGTTGACTGTGTTCGTGTTTCATGTTTACTGTAGTGACTTTAAACCCTCTTCCAAACACTTCCATTACTGTGATTTTAAGTAATTTTAGAGACGATTCTTAGGGATCGTGGTTATGAGCGAAATCGTTCTTGGTATTTATATTGCCTCCCCCCCCCCCCCCCCGCCAAGGACATCAAGGCATTTGATAAATCTTGGTGGCTAAGGATCAGATTTTAAATTTATGTGTCTGTCGAACCTGTAAAATGGTAAACCCCCTTCTGCATGTCCCCTCGTAGCAATCTTGGGGAACAGTGCAGGTATAATTATCGATCGCCTGTTAACAATGGAAGAACTTTAGCTAGTTTTTACACCTAGATTGTGCTTAGAGGGAAGAGGCCTGGATTTGAAACATCTGGATTATCTTCGACTTGGTGATCTTGTTACCTCCGGGAGTTATGTAGCTATGTAGTACAGTAATGCCGGGCAGCCCCAGTCATTTGGCAGTTTTCTCTATGTGTACCTGTGTAATCTACCTTTCGTGCCTACCTTTTAAAATTTCTTCTAAAATGATAGGTTGGGAGTTTTTCTGAGGACAATATGTGGCAAATCAGTGAAAGTGTTTGAAGAGGTCTGCTGGTAGTCGCTCAAAAACAAACAAAAAACACACCAAAAAACTGGAAGTGTTTAGGTATGCTTGTGGGTGTAGCCTTCCGGACTGCTGACTACACCTTCATATTTGCAGAGCGTGGGAAAGATTAAGGTGCGAGAGATGTTGATAGTAAAACCGACCATCTGCTTGTGTATCTTCTCTCTTCAGCTACTTTCAAATTTCTTATCCATCATTGTACAAATAGAAAACAGTGAAGATTGGCTTTGTTTTACTTTTTCTCTTTTTCCTTCCTTTTGGTCCTTTCCTATTATTTTAAATTCAGTGGAAGATATTGAGTGATTCACAAACTTTGCAGTATATAAAGAATTAAAAACCCTTGTTACATTGTAATAGGTGGGCATGTATAATCACTCTAAAGATTCTACCTGGAAATGCCTGGCTTACATTTATATTGGTTTTGTTCTTTTTAAGACCTTTCCTTATTCGTAATACCTGCATGTAAATTCAGAGGTTCCTTTAAACAGTGGAGATTCCATAGAGTATCATTGGTATTTCAGAGTCTTGTTTATTGCTGACAAGAAAGGAGTGGTTGGGCACAATAACCGACCTTTAACCTTTAGTCCCTTCAACCATAAACTAAAGACTTGTTCTTTGGTGCTATTCAGTGACAGCATAGCTAATGAGGATTGCTTAGTATACTCTATTTAAAACCATCTATTTACAAATACAGGCTACTTCCTGGAAGTCTACTCTTTAGGATAGATGATAGGTTGATGCAGCCTTTATTTAGAGATTTAGTAAAATCATCTTTTCCTTTGAAGAATGACTAATAATCTGTACTAGTTTTTCAGATTCATCTTAAAAGTTTCATGTTAAAGACTCCTTAACCTGAAGTTATGTTTCTTTCACAAAGTTTGGAGTTTTCTTTTACCTCTTATCTTTAGTTTTAAATAATTAAAGCTGATTCTTGAATTTCTTATAAACATGTCACTGGGCTCACTGTGTTGGGAATATTATGTTCAGTGTCATTTAGGGGCAACCTTGGGAGCATCAGTTCAGTTCAGTCACTCAGTCGTGTCTGATTTCTTGCAACCCCATGAACTGCAGCACTCCAGGCTTCCCTGTCCATCACTAACTACCTGAGCTTACTCAAACTCTTGTCCATTGAGTCTGTGATGCCATCCAGCCATCTTGTCCTCTGTCATCCCCTTCTCCTCCCACCTTCAATCTTTCCCAGCATCAGGGTCTTTGCAAATGAGTCAGTTCTTTGCATCAAGTGGATAGTATTGGAATTTCAGCTTCAGCATCAGTCTTTCCAATGAATATTCAGGACTGATTTCCTGTAGGATGGTAGTATAGATAATTTAAATTTGGGAGTAACCCTGTAATCTTACCATATTATTTCAGAAGCCACTTTTGAACTTTAGAGATTTTAAAAATCTATTTGGGCTAAGAAGTAAACAAAAGAAAAAGTACTGGCGTGAAAGGGCAATAGACAGAAAGTAGAAATCAAACCCAGCGAAGTATCAATTGGATTGTGAGTATAGTTGTCTGTCATTAAGAAACACGAACTATTCATCTGCTTCAGAGATGATCATGTCATAGCTAATAATTTAATTTTTGGTAAACTGCATTGTACCAAATTAACCAAGCCCAGGCCAAAGGTGGCTTCAAAATATAAACATTAACCAGAACTTCTTAATATAAGGCAGACTTAAAACTTACCTTTTTAAAATTTTTTTAGGTTATTAGCTAGTCCCATTTTGAAAAGGAAACTGTAGGTCAATCCTGCCTCCCTGGTTTGTTTTTTTGTGTTTTTTTTTTCCCGTTTTTAGTTTTTGGGGGAAATCAGCTGAAAATCTTTTCGTGTTTTCTTAGAGTCATTGAAGTTTTTGGTGAGCTCTATACAAGGAGCTTCAAAATGAGATTTCTATGCTAATAACTTTTCTGATTTAAAAGTTACTATAAGAGATATATGAAATTCCATGGATCTAAAATACCAAACTGATAATATGACATATAACTTGTAATGTGATATAATGATGTGGCTACTTTCCTTCTTTTTTCTGGAGTCTTGATGGACCGTAATTTCTCTTGTTACCATATCACAGGTTTTCGTACTGTTTGTGGGGGTGAGTGTCCTTCTGCATCTATTGCCCTGAGTCTTCACCATCTTTTTCTGTGTGTGTTACAGTATACATACTGTACAATTCTGAATGCCCTGACCCCTGGGTGCAAAGCTAAACAAACCCCTACAGGGCTAATTGACCTTGGCCTCATATGATACACTTTTTAAATTAATGGACAAAGAGCTAGTGATGTGTTTCACAAAAAGGAAACGCAGTATATTAAAGTTTAATTTTATCAAAAAGCTCATTTACAGTGTGACTACTTTACAAATAAATCTTCCTTTTGATAGAACTAGTCTAGAGTTCTTTGAAATAACCAGCTCAGGTTTTAATCTTTTAAGAGTAGAATTTGGTTCACCGTGTATAAACTTCAGTGTCAGATATTTTCATTACGTGAAACGAAGTTTTATGTCTCTTGTATGAGTTCTTTCCTGTTCATTATTCTGTGTTTTAAAACTTTATCCAGGAAAGTATATTTTGTAGTTCCTGTCTATCAAAAATCAGACACTTGGGGGTTGTGATCAGTTTATGTTGGACTGAGGGTGATGGTTTTGATTACTTCTGATTTTAATTGTTTTATTAGAACATTATTAGAACTAGTCAGAAAGATAAGTTATCATTTTGTTTATTCTGTTTTCAAAGTGTATTTGAGGATGTGTAAAAGACCTTTGGATGTACTTACTTTTTTTTCAAAGGACAAACTATTATATTGAAGAACAGGAGTTCTTCATCACAAGCTCAACTTGCTTATCTTAATGTACATTACTTGAGAAGCTACAGCTGGTATTATTTGAGACTCAAATGGTACAATTTGTAAGTTTAAAATTTGTAGTTTGTTATAGATGACATTTATGCTGAACTGAGTCACATGTTTCTGTTGGAGTTAAACACCCATGTGTTTCTTATATAGCTTCTCATGGAAGACTGACCTTCCAGTTAAAATACTGTAAACAAAGAGTAAAAGATTTAACACAGATTTTGTGTGTTGGTTCATTACACCAGAAAGTAAATTCCAGAAAGATATCTGTTTTATTCACTGCTTTCTTCCCAACACGTAAGACAGTGCTGAACATAATACATATTCAATACATATGTGGTGAATAAATGAATTAATATTTAATTTAGAAATGTATTTCTGGTTTGGCACTTTTGTATGAGGTTGTATGTTTGATAATCTAGTACCAAATGTCTGTGGCTTTGGATTAGTTTGTATTTGCATTTATTGAATAAGCTTAAATTCTTTTGTTGTTTGTTTATACTGCTAATTATACTGTTTAAACTGCTAAGTTTTTGTTTATAAGGTTCTTATATAGAAATAATTTTGTACGGTTGCTGGTTCTTTAAGAAATAAAATCTATGGTGGATAATGGTTGGCTTTAAGGCAAGTGAAGAGTGTTTCTTGACCATTTGCCTACAGCTGATGAGCTCCAGTAAGAGCAAAACCACTTCTCACTCTGCTGAAACAGTTTAGAAGTGCGAATTGGTCCTGTAGTACTGTGTCAGAAGCAGAAACAACCCTGGTGGGAAAAAAAAGTCCTTGAATTAAGAGGAATTTTGTGACTTGGCTAAATTTAAATATAGTGTCTTCCCCTAATGAGTAAGAATTGCTAAAAAGTCAAATAATCTGTGTTTTTTCTTACCTCAACAATAAAGATTGTAATTAGTAATTGTAGTCACTATGTCTATACATGAGTGTGAATTTGATTTATACAAGCACTTCTTAACTAAAGCAATCTTATATACAAATTATAGTTTTGCATCCTACCCCTTTAATATACTTCTAGGCTATTCCATCACTGGTAGCTTTAATGACTTCTACTCCTTTACCCCCACCCCCCAAGAAAAAAATTTGTACAGCAGCCAAATGGGCCTGCATCAGCATTGCCAGCTGGAGGCCCACAGGAGCACTCAGCTGACTGTTTTTCCCCTGCTTAGTTTCGGACAGTCAAGCACATGCTGGCGGCCCCTCCCTGCATCCTCTTGTGTAGTTACTTACTCTTGGTGGTGGCTTTTTACATACAGACACACAAATCTTCTTTATCGCCTTTCCTTTTGCCCCTGATCAGTATTCATTTGAACCTCAGAAAACTGAGTTTACAGACTAAGTGGTTATCAGATGCCAGTTTATATGGATAGTTTTTCCAAAGATCATGGGTATCTTACTGAGAAAATACAGAAAGCACTTGCCTGTTGACGGTGAACTGTGTCTGTGTTAGTCGCTTAGTCACATCTGGCTCTTTGTGACCACATGTATTGTAGCCTGCCAGGCTCCTCTGTCCATAGAATTCTCCAGGCAAGAATATTGGAGTGGGTTGCTGTTTCCTTCTCCAGGGGATCTTCCTGACCCAGGATTGAACCCGGGTCTCCTGCATCGCAGGCAGGTTCTTTACCGTCTGAGCCATAGCCTTCTTTAATTTGCAGAAGGATGATATGTAAAACAGAATCTAAGCTGAGGTATTTATAGCAACAGGTGTGTGTTTATTCATTTATTACCTAGATGAAGAGCCAGCAGAATGAGACATTTTTGTTGTTCTGTGCTGTCTTGCACATAGCAAGTCTTCTTACAGCCTGGTTTCCACCCTCTAAATGCCTTCAGCACCCCCAGCTCATTGTGTAAACTCAGTTCCACCCTCACTGAGAACCATTGAATAGCATTTGCAAGAATGACTGTAAATGTAGTAGAGAATATATTTGTTGGGTTTGTTTATCTATTTACTATTACTGTTACATTGCTTGGGGTTTAAGAAGTTTGATTCAGTTCAGAGTGAGGTTCCTCTTCCTTGCGAGTACACAGATCTTTTAAAAGGCTGTTGAGAAATGTCACAAGGAAGGCTATGATTTTGTACCTGATGGGTATAAATACAGTATGTTTTCATTTACTTGAGAGGGTTTTTTTTGTGCTTGCCATTACGGAAAATTTGGAGGCAACATGACCTTAGAGTCTGTCCTTTAAGTATAATTAGGCTCTGGATAGACCGAAGGGAGGGCTTTCTTTGGTAGCTCAGCAGTAAAAATCCTCTTGCAATGCAGGAGAAGTGATTCAGTCCCTGGGTGGGAAAGACCCCCTGGAGAAGGAAGTAGCAACAGGCTCCAGAATTCTTGCCTGGAGAATCCCATGGACAAAGGAGCTTGGTGGGCTACAGTCCATGGGGTCACAAGAATTGGACACAACTTAGGGGCTGAACTACTGCCACTAGACTGAAGGGCAGACCTAGAGGAGAGCAAAGCCGTGGAGATGTTAATGTGCACATTGTTTGGAGGAATCTAGAGTAGTCTGGTCAAGGGCTTGTGAGGTACTATAGTAAAGTACTAGGATCTTAAGATTGTGTTGAGAGATAAGATTAAAAGAATAGTACAGTTGCAACTCTGAGGTATAAACATGAAATGCTCACATCCCCTCCACTTCCCTCTGCGGTACAGTCCTTTAATAATGTCTTGGTTTGGTGTCTAAACTCTTCTGCCACTTTTGATGACTAGAAAAAACTTACTCCAGGAATTAAGACAGGTTTCACTTGCTTACAAAAGCAGGCAACAAAAACATGTTAATCATAAACTCTTTCTTCTCTATGAAGAAATGTTGAAACTGTTAGTTCCCAGCTGCTTGGATTAAAGAAGAGATATAATTTGGCTCTAAAACTTGTCCCCTCTCCTTCCACTTAGCTAGCCCTTTCAGAGCTGGGGAAATACCAGCCAGTCGAGGCAGAGTTCTCACTATCTGAAACTCGGAAGCGGTAGCTCTGCCTTTACTCTGATTCATCTGGTTGTATTTGATGTGATCTCTCTGGAGGTGGTGTGTGTGGTATTTTGGGGGAGAAGGGGCAGTTTTGTAACTCCCTTGACCCTCATGCTGTCGAGGATTCACTTTGTAGGGCAGCTCCTGTTCCTCAGTGGCAGAGCCAATGTAGTGTACATTAACGCCTTCTCTGGACGGGGATGACACTTACCTGCTGCTGGCTCAGGTCCTCTGCCCTTCTGTTAGCCTCCTTGCTCCCTGACTTGGAGTTTCAGGAAGGAGAGCTGGAGGGAGGGTAGAGTGAGATTGAGAAGCCAACAATTCAAGTGTTCCAGATAGGAAGTTCTCAGGCCTGGGTTGAGTTGCAGGTAGAGGGGCAGATGACAGTAGAAATGAGGGTGTAATTGCAGGAAACATGAAGTCAGTGAAAGAATATGAGGCTGAAGGAAAGAAAGAGTCATGACTAAGAAAAATGACAGCATTGACAGGAATAAAAGATTAGGGGTTCTCAACCTTAGAAGCTATTGTGATTCTGGGTTTAGCCATGTTTTGAATTGAGCCATTGGAAATGCCACTGTTCGTGTGAGATTATAGATGTAGAGGTAGAGTGAAAACAAAGAGGTAATTTGTTATCTGTAATTCAAGAGCACAGGAATGAAAACCAGGTGGGTCTCAACTATGAGTCTGTGGTTTCAGTAATCAAACTGGATGAATCCTAGCAGGGAAAATAAAGTTGTGAACTGAACCCTGGGGAATGTGAGAGCTGGATAAGAAGATAACCATTGTTTGTGTAATGCTTTTCTGTCGACAAAGCGCGGCACACAGACAGGAGCCATAGAGTCAGCAAGTGAAAGTTTCTTCTGACTTGGTCAGTCTGTGCTGGAGAGTCACAGTGCCTTCACAGACTCATTCTCTTTTAAATAGATTCTTCATCTCCTGTCCATTACATTTGGTCAGCTCTGAGTTCGACTTCAGTAGATATCACATAACATTGACTCGTTATGACTAGTTATGATGTTTGAAAGCACTTTTTAGATTGATTTCCAAATTAAGATTTCAGATTCAGCAGCAACGCATTCATAAGTTGTATCTTAAAATTAGTTATTTTGAGGAAGGTAGTGGCTTCCTTCCAAATGAGGAAGCCACATAGTGGCTAATGTCCCTGTTTGAGAATTATTTTACTTTGTCCTTGATTTGGAATACACCTTTACTCATAAGGGTTTTTATTAACTTACTGCATTTATTTGTATTGCCTAAACCAAACTTTTATTGCTAGTGTGGACTTTGTCTTAGTTGTAACATACACGCAGCAAGATAATAATGATAATTTGTTTGGTTATTTGGAAATACGTTGTACAAGTAGGTAATTTATAGTATTAAGGCCAATGTTTAATTAGTTGATGCCAGGATATTTAACAGGCAAGCTGGTCTTCTTTTCCTTTCTTAGAATTCTTCATTAAGATTGTTGGGATGTTATATATTTTTCTGTCTCAGGATAATTTTTGAAGTTGACTAATTTTCAGAAAATAGCTAGCTTAGTAACCCTCGTAAACAGCTTAAAAATATATTCTAATTGTTGAATTAGGTTTGTAAATGTTTCTTTTTAGAACGAAGCAATGCATGTGAGGTCCATTTGAGTTGTGCTGAACATTGTTCTTGATGAGAATGTTTGGAAATCACCGTGATACTTCTTGTATCCCAGGGTGAAACATGGATTCCTGTCAGGAGTCCTTTACGCCTTGACTTCTTTCTGCTCAGCTATAGGTGTCTGGGCTGCAGGTAGCTGTGTTTTATTGTCTAGTTTTCCTTGTGCAGTAAATACATTGTTAATGTACATTGTTTTATTGCCTTGATTTGTAATTTCTTGCCTGTTGTTTTCATTGCTGTCTGATTTCTGCAATAGTTTATTATAAGTTCTTTACACAGTCTTTTTTCCCCTTGTGGAGTTGAAGGAATTCTATTAATAAACAATTCTTGGGCACTAATCTTCTCATTATCAGTATCATTCTGTACCCAGCATCTTATGGGGCCAAACTGCAGCTGAGGTGAAGTGGTGGGACTGGATCGAAGGAGAAGAGAGTGAACCTGTGTGGTACCTGACCTGTGGTGACTCGTTTGGATCAGCTGTTTTATTCTTTTTTTTTTTTCCCCTCCAAGGAAAGAATTTTTAAAGAATTATTACTGGTAAAATGTGTAGCCTTAGTTTTTCCACTGCCTGAAATGTATGCAACTATATATGGGGTCTTGGTTTACAAAAAGCTTTTAAAAATGTGTCTTTTGACTTCCTTAGATGTAAGGCGAAGATTAGGAACAGATTTGAAGAAGTACACAGTGAATCGGCGCCAGTCAGCATGTCAGAAACAGAGCACATAGCCTCCATTTCCTCCAATCAAAATAGTGAGGAAACATCGGAAACAAAGGAAAACTCATGCAACTCTTTTTCTGGTGATGAAAGCAGCAGCTTAGAAAATGAGTCCAAACTGTCATCATTAAACTCTGATAAAACTTTATGTCACCCTAATGAACACAGTAATCAAACTGAAACACAGGAAAATTATATTCCAGATCATGGTGGGGGTAAGGATTCCTGTGCTAAACAGACACAGGCCCAGAAAATTCTGAACAAATAACTAGTTTTCCTGGTGGAGATTTTACAAAGCAAGTTTTGAAAACAAGTGAAGCGGAACAAACAGTGACACAAATATTGGCGGAATTAAGGTCATCCACATTTACAGAAGCAGGCAATCGAAAGGCTTATTCAGAGAGTCCTTATGATACAGACTGCACTAAGAAACTTATTTCAAAAATAAAGAATGTTTCAACATCAGAGGATTTGTTGGAAGAAATAGAATCTGAGCTCTTATCTACTGAGTTTGCAAAAGAACACCGAGTACCAAATGGAATGAATAAGGGAGAAAATGCATTAATTATGTTTGAAAAGTGTGTGCAAGATAAGTATTTGCAGCAGGAGCACACCATAAAAAAGTAAGTTTTTATTCTTTCAAGTTATTTTTTTACATGGGAGTAAAGATTAAATTCTTTAAAGTATCATTTACTTTAATTTCCACAGTAGAGCCATGCACATAAGTAGTTATTGAGCAAATGTCAAGTTTGCCTAGTTAATATATAAATTTTTTTTAGGATGTGATATTTTCATTATTTTAGAAATAGTAGGTAAATAGTGTTTTTATGAGTGTTATATATAATATACCTATGTTAAATATGTTAGCATATATAGAAATATATATATATATCTATAAAGGCACTGGTTTGAACATGATTCAAAATTTGTTTTACATAGAAGTCCTAATATGTTAAGTTTAAAAGAATAAACGTTTTAAAGTGTAAGTGCATTAAAGATCTAGAAATGTTTGTAAGTACAGCTCAATTTTTTCCATTTTAAAAGAATATAAAACCCCACTGTAAATTTATTTGTTAAAAAATTAAAATTTAGAGAACAGAAGAATTGGTATATTATCATTCAGTAAATAATAACATAATTTTTGACTTCTCTTCAATTTGTGGAGTTAATTTCTATTTTAACAACAGTTTAAATTTCATTTTATCTTTTCCTAGTGTTATAACACCCTGTGTTTTTATTTTATATTTATATGTGTAAGTGATGCATGTATCTAGATACTCTTATAACCCTTATAAAGGAAAATAAAACTTGCTAGCCTTCATTAATATAAACTGATTTTCTTTTTAAAAAGTAATACTTTAAAAAAGTTGTTTGGAATGGGAGGGGCATGTGTAGAGACAGGGGAGGAGGAAATTGGTTTATCCAGTGAATTTTAATCCCAGCATCCAAAGCCTTTTTTTCCTATTTTTTTATTTTTAAATTGCAATAAAATACACATAGCATAAAATTTGCCACCTTAACCATTTTTAAATGTGCAGTTTGGTAGTATTAAGTGTATTCACAGAGTGTGCAACCAGCACCATAGCTTTTCATGGATTTGAAGCTCTATATCCTTCAACTCTCTATTCCCCTGGCCTAGTCCCTGGTAACCACCATTCTGTTGTGCTGTCTAAGAGTTTGACTGCTCTTGATAATTCGTGTAAATGAAATCGTACAGTATTTGCCTTTTGTGACTGGCTTGTTTCACTTAGCGAATGTCCTCAGGGTTCATCCAAACTGTAGTATGTGTTAGAGTTTCTTTCCTTTGTAGGGTTGAATTATACTCCGCTGTATGCATGTTGTGTATTGTTGATCTGTCCATCCATCAGTGGACATTTGGGTTGCTTCTACCTTTTGACTGTCGTGAATAATGCTCCTGTGAACGTGAGTGTACAGGTATCTGTTGAGACCCCAGATATCTCTTGATGCTTTCTTAATGCTACCTAAAAACTAATGGCAGCTACTGCTGCTAATAACTTTGCTGGAATGCAGCTGTTATGGAAAAACTATGATTTTATACTTGAACCCATCAGTTTTTCTGCCATTCTTGCTTTTCTGGGTAACTTCCTTATTTCCTGCTATCTATACTTTAATCTTTTAAACTTTCCCTTTGAGATTATTCCTGATACTTCCTTCTACTTTCCTTAGATTTTGAGTCTTGACCACTTTCATATTTCTCTTGTAAATTATAAGATGTTATAGATTTGATAATAATAACCAGAATACTTAGTGTGCCTGGCACTTTCCATGTACTAATGCATGGAATCCTCACAAAACAACTTTGTGTGGTATGAACAGTTATTATTCCCATCTTACAGATAAGGTACCTGAAGCACAAAGAAAAGTTAAGTAACTAACTTGCTCAGGGTCACAAGATACTAAATGACAAAGTTAAAATCTAAACCCATTTAGTCTGGCTTAAGTGGATTTTTTAAATGTGCTTATCAGAAACGAACAGGTTACATATTATTAAATTTAACTAAAAACATTAGGAATACAGTAGAAAGCTAATCCCTCTTTGTGCTCTATTGTGTCAGGACAGAAGCAGCATGGTAGACTGAGGTAATAAGCTCAGTTGGAAGGTTCCCACAGCCAGTTGCAAGCTTTTAGTTAAGTCAGCCTCTCTCAGGCAAAGATTTTTCATCTGTATGAAGGGGACAATACTTACCTGATAGGATTGTTTTGAAGACATTAAAGGGTTAAAATATTATTACTTTAAATCCCAAGTTATTTTTATTATGCATGTTATATTTTAAATTTCAAATAAAATGCTTTATGATTCAGGTTAGCTCTAAAATAACTCATCTTTTTTTCTTTTGCTTTCATTCAATTTCCTGTAAAGAAAACTACCTTTTAGTTGCTTTGGCTTAAATTTTCATGAATGCATCTATTTGCAAATGTCTTTGTTTAGTACATCCATTCCCTCCCCCTTTTTTTTCATTCCCCTATTTTCTAATATCAGTATTATTATCCAATGTCCCAACCAGATTTTTAATTAGGAACAATTATTTTTGTATAGGATGTGCACTTGGCATATAAGAATAATAATTTCAGGGCTTGCTCTTCTTCACTCCTCTCTCCCTAAATTGCTTCCTTTATGAACTGTACTCAGAATTCTCGTGTTTCTAGCTGTTTCCTGCAACAAATTGAGTGTTCATCTTTGTCATATAATCTGAGTTAAATCACTGGGCCAGAAAACGCTTGAAGAAGCTTGTATGCTACACAGTTTTCTGTTCCCAAACATTTTCGCAACGTTCCCCGTCACTGCATTCCTGTACAATGAGAGAAGTCTGGCCTGATTACCTGAAGTATAGTCAGAGTTCAAGTCATTTTCCCTGTCCTCTTGCCATTTTATTAGTTTTCTTAATAGAACTTAATCACAACTTGGCGTTTCATTATATATCTATTTATGGTTTCATTTCTCTCTTAGAATGTGAGCATCATGAGTACAGGGACAGTCCACTGACTTTAAAAAGTAGGTTGTTTAGCAGCAACCCTGCCTCTCACACAGAAAGGCTAGCAATACTTTCCACAGTAATGGGTGGCTTCCAAAAGTGTCTGTCTCCAGATAGGTGCTTGGAGGGAAACATTGTGCCTGATTGACCCTGACTGATTTGAAGGGAATCCAGTTCAGAAGGGATGGAGCACATAATTCATAATTCCTCCAAAATATAGACTAGTATAGGTACATAGTAGGTACTCAGTCAACATTTGTTGAGTAGGAGGGATTGAGGGATCTTCAAAGTAGAAGGTGGCAAGGAATTAGACCTGGGTCCAAATCTAATCTTCACCCACTTACTAACTATGTGTATTAGTTGCTCAGTCTTGTCTAACTCTTTGGGACCCCATGGGTTGTAGCCCCCAGGCTCCTCTGTCCATGGGATTCTCCAGGCAAGAGTATGGAGTGGATTGCCATTTCCTTCTCCACTTACTAACTATATGACCTGGAATAAGTTCTAGGCTTCATTTTTGGTTTGTTTTTCAAATTCATAAAAATAATGATTTTATAGACTTATTAATTTATAGACCTGAATATTAAATAATACATTTAAAGCTACACTTAGGAAATAGTAATTGTGCCACCAGGGAAGTCCAATTATGTGATAAATGTTAAATAATAGCTGTTGCTGTTGTTAGTAGTCCTAAAATATTAGCTGTTAACCCTCTTAGATATTTTATAGTTCTAAGTACTTTTATGGGTAATTTTTAAGGTTTTATTTATATTTTTTAGATAACTCAAAATGAAATTTCTGCTTAAACTTTATTATTTTACATTGACTACTTCTGTAATTAGAATACCATTAGATATTAAATTAGAATATCATAGATATGAAGTTAGAATATCATTAGAATTCTGATTCTATTCTAATTTAATATCTAATGGTATCTAATTTAGTCGTGTCCAACTCTTTGCAACCCGATGAACTGTAACCTCCCAGGTTCCTCCGTCCATGGGATTTTCCAGGCGAGAGTACTGGAGTGGGTTGCCATTTCCTTCTCCAGGGGAGGATCTTCCCGACTCAGGGATTAAACCTGAGTCTCCTGCATTGCAGGCAGACGCTTTACCCTCTAAGCCACCAGGGAAGCCCAAGAATTAGAATATCATTAAAATCTAAAGTGAAATGTTTCCATCTCAGCATTATTGACATATGGGGGCAGATCATTTTTTGCTGGTGGTGGGCTGTCCTGCATTATAGGATGTTTAGCGGCAACCCTGCCTGTACTCGTAGAAAGGCTGTAGCAATACTTTCCACAGCAGTGGCTTCCAAAAGTGTCTGTCTCCAGACAGGTGCTGAGAGGAAACATTGTCTCTGATTGACCCTGACTGATTTGAAGGGAATCCAGTTCGGAAGGGATGGGCACATAATTCATATGCCTTAAGACATAAAAGAGTGTGGTGTTCTTTATCTGCTTATATTTCTCCTAATTTGAAAGATACAGATTTCTAGAAAAAGGTAATAGCCTGTTTGCCAGAGAATGTTTTGTAAAGTATATGTTCAGTCATTCAGTCGTGTCCAACTCTTTGTGACCCCATGGACTACAGCACGCGAGGCTTCCCTGTCCATCACCAGCTCCTGGAGCTTGCTCAAACTCATGTCCGTCGAGTTGATGATGCCATCCAACCATCTCATCCTCTGTCACCCCCTTCTCCTGCCCTCAGTCTTTCCTAGCGTCAGGATCTTTTCTGATGAGTCGGGTGTTCACTACAAGTGGCCAAAGTATTGGAGCTTCACCATCAGTCCTTCCAATGAATATTCAGGGTTGATTTCCTTTAGGATTGATTGGTTTAATCTCTTTGCTCTCCAAGGGATTGTCAAGAGTCTTCTCCAGCAGCACAGTTTGAAAGCATCAATTTTTTGGTGCTCAGCCTTCTTTATGGTCTGACTCTCATATCCATACATGACTACTGGAAAAACCATAGCTTTGACTATATGGACCTTTGTCAGCAAAGTGATATTCTCTGCTTAATAGGCTGTCTAGGTTTGTCATAGCTTTTCTTCCAAGGATCAAGTGTCTTTCAAATTCCTTGGCTGCAGTCACCATCTGCAGTGATTTTGGAGCCCAAGAAAAGTAGAATATATCATTACAAAAGAATTACTTGGAAATGTTTGTTTATTAATCATAAGTATCTCCACCTCAGTTTGCAAACAGATTATTTTCTACATTTTCAATTATGTTTTACTTGTACTGGCCTTTTTATATTTAGGTTAATTAAAGAAAATAAGAAGCATCAGGAACTCATCTTAGACATTTGTTCAGAAAAAGACAATTTAAGAGAAGAACTTAAAAAAGAACAGAAACAGAGAAGCAGCATATGAATACAATTAAACAGGTAAAAAGACAAAAGTCTTGGAAGTCTGTTCTTAAATACATTCCTGAAAATTTGTATATAAATTGGAGTTCTGTAAATTAAATCATGCTTTAAATGCAGAAGATTTCTTGGTGTGTGAAGCATTCTCTTTTGTGAAATGGGAATTCTAGCCTTATCTTTCTGTTTTATGTAAATTAATATTTTTATATGATATGTGTGGCAGTATTCTATGTATAATAGATAACTGAGAAAGAAAGTTTGTTTGGAAGTCAAATAGATTGTTTCATAAGAAGCAGTTTATACCTAAATGCTTGTGTCTGGCCTTAGAAGGTTTTAAGCTTAAGCATGCGTATGTGCATGCTAAGTTGCCTCGGTTGTGTCCCACCCTGTGTGGCTCCCGTAGAGTGGAGCCCACCAGGCTCCTCTGTCCATGGGATTCTTGAGGCAAAAATACTGGAGTGGGTGGCCATTTCTTTCTCCAGGGGATCTTCCCGACACAGAGATCGAATCTCCGTCTCTTATATCTGCATTGGCAAGCGTTCTTTACCACTAGTGCTGCCTGGGAAGCCCTTATGTAATTCTGTTCTTAGTATTTTGTAAACTGTACTGAAGGCTGACTCTTACTTCACATTTTATAGCTAGTTTCTCCAAGCCTTGCCTTTCCTTTCTTTTTTAAAATGTGCTGTGATGCTTGGATCAGCAAAGAGCGCATTCTAGACTGGTAGCTCAGCTGCTCTTTATCTTTTTGAGCTGTTTTTTTTTTTTAATATCTCTTGTAGCTCAGCTGGTAAAGAATCGCCTGCAATGAAGGAGACCCCAGTTCGATTCCTGGGTCAGGAAGATCCTCTGGATAAGGGATAGGCTACCCCCTTCAGTATTCTTGGGCTTCCCATGTTGCTCAGCTGGTAAAGAATCTGTTTGCATTGTGGGGAGACCTGGGTTCCATCCCTGGGTTGGGAAGATCCTCTGGAGAAGGGGAAAGACTACAACTCCAGTACTCTGGCCAGGAGAATTCTATGGCCTGTATATAGTCCATGGGGTTGCAGAGAATCAGACATACCTGATCGACTTTCACTTTCACTTTTCTTCTGTGAACAGACTTTCACTTTCACTTTTCTTCCATCAAGGTTAGAAACATGGCAGCCTTAAAAGTCTGTCTTTTTGCCTCATCTTTCACAGAAAGCTGTATAATGAAAATAAAAGTAAACAGCTGGTAATACCATAATGAAAAGTTAAACCAGTTTCACTTACTATGTTATACTTAATCAGGAAAGTTTAATCCTGATTTTTTTGTGTGTTGTCTACCACATGTAGACCAAACTTAGAATTTTAAAGTGAGAGTGCCTTAATTTTAAAGTGTGCGGCTGAATATGAATTTTGGTAGACAGATCACTGCTGATGACCAGAAACGTCAGAATAAACAGATGGGGGCTAACCAGAGCTGTGCTGTTCTTGAACTTATGAATGGTTGTGCCTTTTAAAGGAGAAAATTCGATTCACCTTTCTTTTGCTAGCCAGTATAGCGGAGTTTTCTTTCCTGATTTTGTCTTTGAATCTGTACCACTTAATATGGCTGCCACTAGCCATCGTGATATTGGGCATGTAAAAGGTGGCTCGGAGAAGGCAATGGCAACCTACTCCAGTACTCTTGCCTGGAAAATCCCGTGGACGGAGGAGCCTGATGGGCTACAGTCCATGGGGTCGCGAAGAGTTGGACATGACTGAGCGACTTCACTTTCATGCATTGGAGAAGGAAATGGCAACCCACTCCAGAGTTCTTGCCTGGAAAATCCCAGGGACAGGGGAGCCTGGTGGGCTGCCATCTGTGGGGTCACACAGATTCGGACACGACTGAAGCGACCTAGCAGCAGCAGCAGCGAAAGGTGGCTAGTCCAAATTAAGAGGTAATGTAAGTGTGAAATATGCACTTCAAAGACTTAGTACAAAAAGGGGTAAAATGGCTCAGTTTTTTAATGTTGACTACCTGTTGAAATGATATTCTATATACGTTGGGTTTAATAGAACACTTATTTCACCTGTTTCTTTTACTTTTTAAAATGTTGCTACTAAAAATTGGGCTTGTATTGCTGTTGGACAGTGTTGTCATAAGGAAATTAGTACATGTGTACTATATGTAAGCTAACATGTAGGGTTTTTATAGCAGTTTCATTGATGTATAATTCACATACCACATAATTTACTCATTTTAGTATACAGTTTGGTGGTTTTCAGTTGTACATTTTGTCACAGTTTTAGAAAATTTTATCACGTGAAAAACTGCAAGCCCATTAGTAGTCACCCCTCATTTCCCTGCAGCCCCTGTCAGCTATCTCTCCTCAACCCTAGGGGACAAGTAACCTACTTTCTGTCTCTCTCTATTTGTCAGTTCTGAATATTTCATATAAATAGAGTCATATATGTTTCCTTTTCCTTCATATAAGTGCAACCATGTAATATCTAGCTTCTTAGTGTAATTTTTTCAAGAATTCTAGCAAGTTGTAGCTTTTACAGTATTTAAGATTGGGGTTAGGGGGTAGGTTTATAGATTTATGTCTACCGTTTTTGTCTGTAGTTTCTTTATGTCCTATTTGGTATGTTCCTATTTTGTTTTCTTGTTTCTCACTGCTTTATATTGCGTTAAGTAAATATGTAACATTTAAATTTTTTCATGATATTTTAACTATTTTTTCAGTTACTTCATTGATAATTACTTTAGAGCTTACCATCTTTCTTCTCAGTCTGCTTCAGACTTATACTGACTTAATTCTAATGATATATTGGAACATCATTAATGTTTACTTTTTCTGTCTATGGCTGAAGTATATTCTTGAATTCTTTATGCTCATATATATATAATTTATATTTATTTGAAATGTTAGTGGTCTGTTTGTTATAGCTATAAAAATAATCTGGAAATAATTTTCTTTACAGTTAGAAACAAGAATAGAGGAACTTAATAAAGAAGTTCAGGCTTCCAAAGATAAAGTATTAGCTCAAGACATTGCAGCCAAAAACACAATTCAGCAATTACACAAAGAGATGGCCCATCGGATGGAACAGGTATTTTTCAAATCATCATGATTATTAACTTTCTGTTGACTTTTTGTTTATTTAACCCTGTTAGATAATTTTAGATTAGTGTGTATTAGGAATAGGATTTTTAAAATGCTAAAGCATTACATAAACGTATGTTAACTACAGAAAACTTTAACTGTTATTTCTGTGATTCTTTACAATATGCTGACCCTGAGCAGTAGGACTTTACATGCTTAACATTTACACTATCAGTTCTCAAACCTTTTATACTAATTAAAAATATAGAGGATAAGACATTAAAAAGTTGATAGCTTTAGTGAACATAAACATAGTTTCATTAAAATAACTGTTAGAGTTAGGATTATATTTTAAAATAAAAACAGAATGATAATAAATTGTATACAATAACAATTCAAACAGTAAAACGTCTTTTTCCAAACTTTTCTTTGTATAAGGACAAAGAAACTTGTTAATATGGTCCCTGATGGTCATTTTCCCAGAGCACAGGGCAGGCTAGGAAAGAGTAGAAAAGTGATCTGAAGGCATAAATACAATATAGCATCTGTATTAGCTAAAGGAAAAAGGAAAGGGAAGAAGCAAATGTTAGTGATATTAATTTGTTCATTGTATCATTTCTTTTTATGATTTCATGACACAGGTTCCCAAAATGTGAAAAAATTAAAACATGGTGATATTGTAGGAAAATATTGTTTTAGTTTATTTTTACTTTAAAAACCATGTTTTATTAACACTAGATACTTTTTTCAAAGGCCAACAAGAAATGTGAAGAGGCACGCCAGGAAAAAGAAGCAATGGTAATGAAGTATGTAAGAGGTGAGAAGGAATCTTTAGACCTTCGAAAGGAAAAAGAGATACTTGAAAAAAAAGCTTAGAGATGCAAATAAAGAATGTGAGAAAATACTAACAAAATTAAGCAACTTTCTCAGGAGAAAGGACGATTACACCAGCTGTATGAAACAAAGGTATCACTTTTGATATTGTACCTTACCTGAAGCTTATTCTCTTTGCTTTTCCTTATTTAATAAAATAATCATAAATTAACATGGTTCAATCACTGTTAAACATAAAACTGTTTTTGTTAGTTTGCCTTCAAAGAATGTGAATACTTTAATAATTCCAGTATCTTGTTAGCTAGCTGCAAAACATTTTTCCTGTGAAAATATCAGAAACTAACACATGTTATTTATTAGATCTTTTTTAAACTTTCTTTTAAAAGCTACATGTTGTAGAAATGACTTCATGCTTCAAAGGAAGATTTTACTTTCGTAAAAGATACATATGAAAGTGAAAGGCACTCAGTCGTGTCCAACTCTTTGCGACCCCATGGACTGTACAGTCCACGCAATTCTCTAGGCCAGAGTACTGCAGTGGGTAGCTGTTCCCTTTTCCAGGGAATCTTCCCAACTCAGGGATTGAACCCAGGTCTCCCTCGTTGCAGGCAGATTCTTTACCAACCTAGCTACCAGGGAAGCCCAAGACTACTGGAGTGGATAGCCTGTCCCTTCTGCAGGGGATCTTCCCAACCTAGAAATGGAACTGGGGTCTCCTGCATTGCAGGCATATTTCTTTAATAGCTGAGCTACCAGGGAAGCCTAGTTTTTGAGCTAGAAGTATAATTTGACCAGAATTTTAATGTAATGCTCATAGAATAGGATTTATATTTTTCTTGCAGGAAAACATGTCTTTAGATGCTGTTTAAAGAGATTTAATTACTGAGCTATTCAGAGCCCTTGCTTTTAACTGACAACCTCATGGCATAGTTTTGTGTCCAGCAGATTATCATTTCTTGATAATCAGTGTTATTTTCTACTAAGTTTTAGTTTAGAAATGTTATTCTCAGGAATTCTGGCAAAACCAATTTCATTTATATTTCACCTTATGTCAGCCTTTTGGGAAGCACCAGAGGTATGCTTACACTCACAAAACATAATAGTTGGTTAAAGTATAAATGTTAATCATCTTATATCTGTTCATTGGTTTTAGGATTTTACTTTCCTCTTGTGATTTAAACTTTAAATCAGTTTTATCGCTTGTGAGCCATAAAGTGCTAGCCCCTGGATTGCATTGATATCTTGAGATATAAAAGACACACAAATGATTGTTCATTGTTTAAATGAAAAATATGACCCAGTGATATTATTTTAGGAAGGTGAAGCTACCCGACTCATCAGAGAAATAGACAAATTAAAGGAAGATATCAACTCTCACATCATTAAAGTAAAATGGGCACAAAACAAATTAAAAGCAGAAATGGATTCACATAAGGTAAGTACTCTAACACAGAGGAAAAACTATGAGAATCAGTTTTAAGAACAAATATAGCAATAGTTATTAATCAGGCATAAAGCTTATTTTAGTGACTCCTGTAGGATAGCTTGAGCCAAAATATTTGGTGATTCAGTCACTCAGTCATGTCCGACTCTTTGCAACACCATGAACCGCAGCACACCAGTCCTCCGTGTCCATCACCAACTGCTTGAGTCTACCTAAACTCACATCCTTGATTCGGTGATGGCATCCAGCCTTCTGGTATCCCCTTCTCCTACCCTCGATCTTTCCCAGCATCAGGGTCTTTTCAAATGAGTCAGCTCTTCGCATCAGGTGGCCAAAGTATTGGAGTTTCAGCTTCAGCATCAGTCCCTCCAGTGAATACCCAGGACTGATCTCCTTTAGGATGGACTGGTTGGCTCTCCTTCCAGTCCAAGGGACTGAAGAGTCTTCTCCAACATCACAGTTCAAAAGCATCAATTCCTCAGCACTCAGCTTTCTTTATAGTCCAACTCACATCCATACATGACTCCTGGAAAAACCATAGCCTCAACTAGACGGACCTTTGTTGGCAAAGTAACATCTTTGCTTTTGAATGTGCTGTCTAGGTTGGTCATAACTTTCCTTCCAAGGAGTAAGTGTCTTTTAATTTCATGGCTATAATCACAATCTGCAGTGATTTTTGGAGCCCCCAAAATAAAGTCTGACACTGTTTCCACTGTTTCACCATCTACTTCCCATGAAGTGATGGGACCAGATGCCATGATCTTTGTTTTCTGAATGTTGAGCTTTAAGCCAACTTTTTCACTCTCCTCTTTCACTTTCATCAAGAGGCTCCTTAGTTCCTCTTCACTTTCTGCCATAAGGGTGGTGTCATCTGCATATCTGAGGTTACTGATATTTCTCCCAGCAATCTTGATTCCAGCTTGTGCTTCCAGCCCAGCGTTTCTCATGATGTACTCTACATATAAGTTAAATAAGCAGGGTGACAATATACAGCCTTGATGTAATCCTTTTCCTATTTGGAACCAGTCTGTTGTTCCATGTTTCCAGTTCTAACTGTTGCTTCCTGACCTGCATACAGGTTTCTCAAGAAGCAGGTCAGGTGGTCTGGTATTCCCATCTTTTTCAGAATTTTCCACAGTTTATTGTGATCCACACAGTCAAGGCTTTGGCATAGTCAATAAAGCAGAAATAGATGTTTTTCTGGAACTCTCCTGCTATGTCCATGATCCAGCGGAGGTTGGCAATTTGATCTCTGGTTCCTCTGCCTCTTTTAAATCCAGCTTGAACATTTGGAAGTTCACGATCCACATTCTGTTTTAGCCTGGCGTGAAGAATTTTGAGGATTACTAGCATGTGAGATGAGTGCAATTGTGCGGTAGTTTGAGCATTCTTTGGCATTGCGTTTCCTTGGGATTGAAATGAAAACTGACCTTTTCCAGTCCTGTGCCCAGTTTTCCAAATTTGCTGGCATATTGAGTGCAGCACTTTCATAGCATCACTTTTTAGAATTTGAAATAGCTCAACTGGAACTCCATTACCTCCATTAGCTTCATTCATAGTGATGTTTCCTAAGGCTCACTTGACTTCACACTCAAGGATATCTGGCTCTAGGTGAGTGATCATACCATCATGGTTATCTGGGTCATTAAGATCTTTTTATAGAGCTTCTTCATCTTTGGCGGCAAAGAATATAATCAGTCTGATTTCGGTATTGACCATCTGGTGATGTCCATGTATAGAGTCTTCTCTTGTGTTATTGGCAGAGGGTGTTTGTTATGACCAGTGCATTCTCTTGGCAAAACTCTTACTAGCCTTTGCCCTGCTTCATGCTATACTCCAAGGTCAAATTTGCCTGTTACTCCAGGTATGTCTTGACTTCCTACTTTTGCATTCCAGTCCCCTATTATGAAAAGGACATCTTTTTGGGTGTTGGTTCTAGAAGATCTTGTAGGTCTTCATAGAACCGTTCAACTTCAGCTTCTTCAACATTACTGGTTGGGACTTAGACTTGGATTACTGTGATATTAAATGGTTTGCGTTTGAAGCAAACAGAAGTCCTTCTGTCGTTTTTGAGATTGCATCCAAGTATTGCATTTCAGACTCTCTTGTTGACTATGAGGGCTACTCCATTTCCTCTAAGGGATTCTTGCCCACAGTAGTAAATACAGTGGTCTTCTGAGTTAAGTTTACCCATTCCAGCCCATTTAAGTTCTCTGATTCCTAAAATGTCGATGTTCATTCTTGTCATCTCCTGTTTGACCACTTCCAATTTGCCTTGATTCATGGACCTAACATTCTAGGTTCCTATGCATTATTGTTCTTTTTAGCATCAGACTTTACTTCTATCACCAATCACATCCATAACTGGGTGGTGATTTTGCTTTGTCTCCATCTCCTCATTCTTTCTGGAGTTATTTCTTCACTGATCTCCAGTAACATATTGGGCACCTACTGACCTGGGGAGTTCATCTTTCAGTGTCCTGTCTTTTTGCCTTTTCATACTGTTCATGTGGTTCTCAAGGCAAGAATACTGAAGTGGTTTGCCATTCCCTTCTCCCATGGACCACGTTTTGTCAGGACTCACCACCATGACCTATCTTGGGTGTCTATGTTGACAATGGTCAAAGATTAGAGAATGGTGGGTTTCTGAGCTAATTGCTGATCAGCAAATGAGTGTTAGGAAACTGTTGATATGTGGCCAGTGGAAGAACTGCCAGAAGGAATAGGAGCAAGAATCCTTAGGGTTCACACAGGGGTACAAACCGTTTAAAATTGTATTTGACATATTAGAATGTCTCAGCTGCTATGTTCTGAATGGTTGGAGTGAGTGCCTCTATGTGTCAAGCTCTGTTTTAATTATTGATGATATAGAAGGGGGGTACAGATAAAGTTCCTTTATCTCTCCCTCTTGTTGAGCTAATATTCTCATATTTTAAAAAACAGTATTTGAAAAAATCTTTAAATATTTATATTTTAAAATTCACTGTTTTAATATAAGCCAAATTATTATTAAAAGACCTACAATTGAAAGTATGTAACTAGACACTGAATTGTGTAGTAAATATATCAAAAAACAAAGTGACATGTAAGAAGTGTTATCTGAAGTGTAGATGGAATTTGTATCAAGAGATGAAGGGAAAGGCATTCCAAGTGGAGGAACAACAAGATAAGGAGAAAAGGGAGATTTGGTGTTTGGGAAAACCAGCCTGACTAGAACAGGAGATTCATGTTAGGTATTCCTTCATTAATTCAGTATTTATTACATGAACAGTTCATATGTGAATACTGAGCTAGCTGTTACCCAGAAGCTGTCTTCTCAATAGGGAAGCATGTAATAAGCTACAGTAGAAAGTACCATTTGTTACAGTGTCGGGGTTCCCTGGATTCTATCTGTGGGAAAAATAGCAAAATAGCAGCTTCTGTCCCTTTCTAAAGGGACTCTACTAGGAGAAGATGGTACCTAAATTTTCATTTGAAATCCACGTGGTAGCCCAAATTATGGCACTGTACGGGTACCCTGGTGGAGAATGTAGAAGCTGAAGGGTAGGGCTGTACTTGGACAATCACCACAGGAAGTCTAGCAAGTTAAGACAGAGAAGGCAAGAAGTCAGGGGGTGGGGGGCGGGGGAATATACTGCCTTACAGACAGAGGAAGGCTATTGAAAGAGTCAGGAGTGATCAGAACTGGAGTAGGTTAAGTCAGGAATAAGAAATTAGAAAAAGCAGTTGGATCTGATGAGAAAGTCTTCCATGCGAACCATCAGAATGGCTATTTTAATAGAGTAGTTAGGAAGATAAACCAAATTGCAGCATGAATCTGTAAAAAAGTTCTGAGTAGATACCTTGGCCATAAAACAAAGAATCATCTTTTATGTGGGTCTACAAAGAACTGCTTAAACATTTTGCATTTTTGTCTTTTCAGGTTAGTAACTTCTAGTGATTTGCTGAAAACTATCAAATTTAACTTTATTTAATGACTTGATCAATCAACTGCAGGCCACATTAGTTTTTGTCAGAAGCGCAAAGTGTTATTACTGAATCGTTTCTGACTCCAGTGGCAGTGCTGAGACAAGAACTTTCTCTACTCTCTGGCCGTGGTTCTCACCATTCATCACACCACTGTGCCAGCCTTGTTACTGTCTGTAAATTTAAAAAAAAAAAAAAAAAAAGTTTTCCTCCAGCAAAGGGAAAAATCTAGTTCTCCCCTCCTGTGGGTTTCTTCTTCTGTGTCCCCTTTACTTTTACACAAAACACTTCACTGCTGACTCATGTCACCAGTGTGTGGAGGCTTTTCTCTTAGCAGTTGGGCGTGACACCAGCCGAGTGACCTACAGTTGAACTCACTTTGACATTGTCCATCCAGAGAGAGTGTCAGTCCCACAAAACCTCCCTAACTTGCCACTTCAGACGCCAGGCCTGGGCCCAGGCTATGAGGGGTTTCAGGAGCTCTGTCAGGAATTGGGGGCAGAGACCAATATATATTTTCTGTCATTTCACACTATCTTTTTGTCAATGCAGGAAACCAAAGATAAACTCAAAGAAACAACAACAAAATTAACTCAAGCAAAGGAAGAAGCAGATCAGATTAGGAAAAATTGTCAAGATATGATAAAAACATACCAGGTATGCTAAAGTTTGAATAGATTTATTTATAACAAGTTATAACAAGTTTTAGCAAATGTTAATACTCTTGTTTCATAAATTTTTGTATCTGTAGTATTTGAAGTGTGGAGTAGATTTTCTAAGGCAGCCAAATTAAATGCAGGCTATTTCCTATGTTAAAATACTTGCAGCTTAAATAGAAATCTAATTAGAAAAGTTTTTCTACAAATAGAAACACTATAAAACATTAGAAGAAAGGTGAGTATAAGGAAATGTATAACAGGGAAAAAAGCCCACTCTGTGTAATAAGCATATTAAATACGCTCTTCTATTGGTGCAAAATTGATATATTTAAAATTTTTAATGCAGTCATCAATTTTAGATGCATGAGCTATGTATGTTATGATTAGTAAACTTAATTGCAGAAGCCATCTTCACATTTCAAAGCATAAAACTTTAAAAACTTGCCATACTTCTGTCGTTTCTTTTCCCTTAGGAGTCAGAAGAAATTAAATCAAATGAGCTTGATGCCAAGCTTAGAGTCACAAAGGAGAACTTGAAAAACAAATGCAGGAAAAATCTGACCAGCTAGAAGTGAGTAGCTCTGTATCTGTATACCTTAGATGGTGTAAGGAGAGAAACAAGTGCTTATTGCCATCTACTTTTAAGGCCTTTTAGAAGGAGCAGGCAATAAATGTTAGATCTGGTTTAGCATATAATGATTTGTGGTTTCTTTTGAACTTTTATAAAGATGCATCATGCCAAAATAAAGGAACTCGAAGATCTGAAGAGGACATTTAAGGAGGGCATGGATGAGCTAAGGACACTGAGAACGAAGGTAATTCAGTCTTTAGTCAAGACTCTAGAGGACGGGTAAACAGCTTTAATTTAGTACTCATTCTGATTTTTAAATATTGGGGGAAGGATATTTATATAGAAATAATCTAAAATCAAAAGGTAGCATGTCAATTCCCTAGCAACAAAATTGACTCTTAGAGAAATAAAAATGTCTTCCATTTCAGTCCCTTTAAAGTGTTTGCCAAAAAAATAAATAAATAAATAAAATAAAAAAAAGTAAAGTGTTTGCCAAACATTCCTGTTTCACAGCACATTTTGCTCTATCTGTAACATCCTTGGACCTCTGATCTAAAGGCAGTCTTACTAGCAAATTAATTGGGAAGATACATGGGCTTTAGAACTGTGTCAGAAAATAATAGAAAGACTGTACATTTCTCTTGAATATATGTAAGAGTCTTGTATACAGGTTTAATTTTTAGCAGTCTCCTAAATCTTTTCTAGTGTTTATGGTCCTTATAAGAATAGTATCCCTTTTAATGTAAGTGTCAAATATGTTATCGTTGTGTATCTTTCATTTACTTAGAAATAAGCTTTTAGGTAATCATCTTGAATTTATGATCACTTAATTTTTAAAGTGTCTTTCATATGCCCTTCTATTTCTTCTTTATGCCAATACTTTGAGGTAGGTTCAGCTCAGTTCAGTCGCTCAGTCTTTTCTGACTCTTTGCGACCCCATGAATCGCAGCATGCCAGGCCTCTCTGTCCATCACCAACTCCCGAGTTCACTCAAACTCATGTTCATCGAGTCAGCGATACCATCCAGCCATCTCATCCTCTGTTGTGCCCTTCTCCTCCCACCCCCAATCCCTCCCAGCATCAGAGTCTTTTCCAGTGAGTCAGCTCTTTGCATGAGGTGGCCAAAGTACTGGTGTTTCAGCTTTAGCATCAGTCCTTCCAAAGAACACCCAGGACTGATCTCCTTCAGAATGGACTGGTTGGATCTCCTTGCAGTCCAAGGGACTCTCAAGAGTCTTCTCCAACACCACAGTTCAAAAGCATCAATTCTTCGGTGCTCAGCTTTCTTCACAGTCCAACTCTCACATCCATACATGACTACTGGGAAAACCATAGCCTTGACTAGACGGACCTTTGATGGGAAAGTAATGTCTCTGCTTTTGAATATGCTATCTAGGTTGGTCATAACTTTCCTTCCAAGGAGTAAGCGTCTTTTAATTTCATGGCTGCAGTCACCATCTGCAGTGATTTTGGAGCCCCCCAAAATAAAATCTGACACTGTTCCCACTGTTTCCCATCTAGGGAACGTATATCCTCTTCAGAGGAGAAAATGGAGGTGCAGCAAAAATGAAGTGGCATGCTAAAACTGCCATGACTAAATCATGAGAAATCTGAGACTGAAACACAGGGGTATTAACTTCTTGCTGTATTTTCTTCATGTTAATTAATACTGCTTCACAATTCAGCTTAGATTATTAAACTATAACCACTATCTGAAATAGCTAATAAGGAATAAGAAAATATCGTTTTATAGTTTAACTTGCTTATGATTATTTGATAGGTAAAATGTCTAGAAGATGAACGATTGAGGACAGAAGATGAATTATCAAAATATAAAGAGATTATTAATCGCCAAAAAGCTGAAATTCAGAATTTGTTGGACAAAGTGAAAATTGCAGATCAGATACAGGAGCAGCATCAAAGGTATAAAATGAGCAACTTCTGTTTGTGCTAATCAACAGGCTTTTTGATTCTACCTAAGTTGCTGTTTTTAAATGCAGTCATTGCATTAAATAAGAATAATCTTATATTTTACTAGGCAAAAAAAATTTTTTAATCCCTATCTTCATTTGAACTGTTTTGAGTTATTTTTGAGGTTCCCAACACAGCTTCTAAAAATCAAAGTTTATATTCTTATGTAAACATTGGCAGTAATTATTTATAAAACAGAATGGATTATGGATTTTTTTTATCCATTCCTTAGGTTTCAAATTCTGTTACTTATACACAGTAGTGTTTCTTCTAAAAGGTAGATTTGTATCTCTGTCTATATCTTTGCATGTATGTAGCTTGCAATCAGGAGGTAACATTATTCCTTGTCTTCTTATAACATCAGTTAACTGAGTTCTACTTAGGACTTTACCTGACAAAGCCTGGATTCAGACTGGGATCCAAATATCTTCTTTTTTATACCCTGCCAACACCCAGGCTGCTGAGTGTTGCTGAAGAGATCTTCAGATGCTGCTGCTCTAAATTCATGGTTAGCAACCTCAGCTGGGACTACTACTGCACCCCCAGGCCTACCGTATGTCCTTAGACTCTTCTCCCCTGTCTTCTTAGCGTCTGTTCCAAACCATCCTGCTCTCACGGTGATCTCCTCTCTCTCCTCGCTCTCCACTCTTGGCAGAGAATTGGAGCTGTCAGGTGACACTTCTCTCCGCCTCTTGCTGTCAGTCCTATGAGCTTGCCTGCATCTGCAGTCATTTTTCTTTTCCTTCTGTTTCTGTGCAAGAAATGTCCCTATTTCTGAATCAGACTGTGGTCTCTGCTTCTACTGTGGGTCCCTTGCTCTTCTGCCTTTTCAGGGCCTTCCTTGATCATTCCTTCTTTTCCCTTTATCTCTTGCTGCCCTCTTTTCACTGTCTCCCTCTTTTCTTCTGTCTACATTTAGATGTTACTCCATCTTAAAAACTTCAGAAATCCCATGATTGCCCTTCTCCTTTTCTTCACAACTGTGTCTTTATAGAATCATCTGTAGCCCTCCTCCATTTCTTTGCATCCTTTGCTCTTCTGTTTCTCTCCATTTTCTTCAAGCTTCCCCAATGTACTATTACAAACTGCTAATACATCCTTAAATATAGTAGATACTTCCCAGATTAAGCCATGCTTGAGAGTTCAGTATGGACACACTAAGCCCCTTACCTTTCTTGACATGCTCCATTCCTTTGGCTGAAGCCAAATGAATTTTGTTGTGCTCTCCTGGTGTTCCTCCCCACCTTTCTGGCCAGTCTTTTTTTGTCTGCTTGGCAGCCCTCTCGTTCTGTCATAAAGCTGTGTTTTATTCTTACTTTATTACACCCCTGGATGATCCTAACTCTGCCTGTAATGTGTTGCAGAACCTTCAAGTTATTATCTTTAACCCTTTTGCTGAGCTCTAGACATGCAAGTATCAAAGACCACCTCAGACGTTTTAACATGTCCAGAACTGGTTCATCTGTCTTGCCTGCAAATACGTTTCTCTGATGTTGCTGAGATGAGTGATGAGTGTGACATCCAAACGATTTTCCAATCCAGAAACCTGGGGGTTACCCTTGGCTCTTCTATCCTTTCCCTCACAGGGCACCAGTCACAAAATATTTTTGATGCTAACTCGTTAGTATCTTTCAAGTCCATTTACTTTTTTACATTCCCATTGCTACTACTACCATCTAAGCCATTATCAGCTCTCATCTAGAAAACTGTCACGGCTTCTAAACTGTTGTTGTTTGCTTACTTCCCTTTTAGTCAGTTTACTACACTGTAGTTAATAAGATCTTTTTAAAAAGGAAGTCTCAGACCCTTCAGTGATTTCCCATTGCCTCAAGGATTGCCTAGTGAGTTCAGATGCCTTAACATGGCTTGGAAGATCATTAGTAACATTGCTTCTCCTTCTCTGCATTCTCCTTTTTCATTCCGTGTTTCAGAAGTAGTTGGTTAACAAACGTTGATTAATTGTCTCCTAGTTGTGGAGCCCTGTGTAAGTGATAGGATATAGTACGGTCTTCATCCTCATCAGTATTGAATATCTGTCTGTTAATATCAACAAGACGTCATTCTCTCATTCCCTTCCCAGCTTTGCACATCCTGTTTCCCTCCACCTGGAATGTGTCGTCTTCTCCCGCTCACTCCCACTTCTGCTCTTACTCAGGAGTTTGCACTCGGTGGCCCACAAGGCAATTCCAGCTCACTCCCTTTTTTGTAGAGAAGCTTTTTTGGGTACACAGCCACTCTCATTCCTCTATGTATTGTGTGGCCGCTTGCACACTACAGTGGCTTAGTTAAAACAGTTGCAACAAAGGCCATGTGCCCCAGAAGCCTATATTGCTTACTCTGGGTCTTTTATAGGAAAAGTTTGCTACCATTTATGTATTATTTTAATCACTTACACTCTGTGCTTTCATCATCAAAAATGTTTTTTTCACAGTGCTTGATTAAAAGCTCTTTGAAAGCAGGAGTTAAATCAGTCTTGCTTATAACTCTTAGTGAGCTCTTAGTTCCTAGCATATATTCAGGTGTTCATAGTGATCCAAATAAGTATTTGAATGAATGAATAAAAGTACCTTTATAAAGCATTTCAGTCAATGAAAATTCTCAAACCCTTAATGTCCTTTAATAGTTAATTTTTTTCTTAAATATAAACTTTGTTTTTAGAGGTAAACAAGAAATTGAAAATTTGAAGGAAGAAGTGGAAAGTCTTAATTCTTTGATTAATGACCTACAAAAAGACATCGAAGGCAGTAGGAAAAGAGAATCTGAGCTACTACTGTTTACAGAAAAGCTCACTAGTAAGAATGCACAGCTTCAATCTGAATCCAATTCTTTGCAGTCACAGTTTGATAAACTTTCCTGTAGTGAAAGTCAGTTACAAAGCCAGTGTGAACACATGAAACAGACACATATGAATTTGGTAAGTATTAGTGTACATTTAACTTTTAAGGCAACACGGCAAGAAGCGCAAATTAAGTTTCACTTTCATGCATTGGAGAAGGAAATGGCAACCCACTCCAGTGTTCTTGCCTGGAGAATCCCAGGGACGGGGAGCCTGGTGGGCTGCCGTCTATGGGGTCGCACAGAGTCGGACATGACTGAAGCGACTTAGCAGCAGCAAAGATGTAAACCCAATGGTGGATGATTAAGCTCTTTTTTGGTGGGGTGGGCACGGACTTTCTGATAATTTCAAATGCTATGAGAAATGTCAGTTTTTCCTTTCAACTTAGGTGTTTTGTAATAAAATTTCTCCCTAACATTGTTATGAAGAAGTATTTCACTTTTGAAAGTAGGAAAACCAGGATTTTTGTCATTCCTAATTTGAATTACCATGTATTTCTTAATAGGACTTTAAATTTCTGTATTTTTATAGCTTAAAAATGGTTTTAATATTTCCAAGTTGTGAGGGGGTCTTAAGTTACTCCTAAAAATAATTTAAGACTTTAGTCCAAAACTACAGAAACCTGTATTGCATGTAGTTTTGCTTGTGTGGGATGTCAGATGCATTAATATATCACTCCTCCCTTCTCCCCCCACCCCACCTTATTGCATAAGAAATTTGAGGAACACAATAAATAACCTGGTAAGGAGTGATGATAGAAGAATTTAGTACCAAAGACCTTGTATTTTTAAGGTTTTAAACTCAGCAATAATTAAAACATATCAAACATTGGTATTTTTATCTTATTTTAATATTTAGGAAAGTAGATTGTTAAAAGAAGAAGAACTGCGAAAAGAGGAAGTCCAGGCTTTGCAAGCTGAACTCACTTGTAGACAAACTGAAGTTAAAGCATTGAGTACCCAGGTTGAAGAATTAAAAGATGAATTAGTGACTCAAAGACGTAAACATGCCTCTAGTGTCAAGGATCTTACCAAACAACTTCAGCAAGGTATACGGTTCTTCTGCATTTAGAGCTTAAATGTTCTTGTTTCTTTTTGTTGAAGGATTTGTAGAAAAAATATGTTTTACGTTAGTTTCTCCCACATTGGGTAGAGCTGTAGGTTCTTTTTAATGTTCATAAACCAAATGACTGACCTTGTTGTTTCATAAATAGTTTAAACCATGTTCTATGCTAAAATACTTTTATTCACAGAATCACAGAATATAGGAATGGGGAAGGTGCCTTTCTAGGACAGCAATCACATGATACTGTCAATGAAAAGCGTTTAAGTATTTGTTCTCCAATTTGTAAATTGTAAACATGTATTACTCTATTTTATGCACATTAGAAAAACATGAGAAATATAAATTTAAGATCAGATTAAATACAAGTAGAGTGCTAGTATTTTCTGCCTACACTTGTCTGTGAATTGTTATGTACAGCATCTAGGGTACCTGCACCCACCTTGATGACCTCTTAACTTAGAGATCGTTGAATCCTAACCCTTAATTTTAGGGGAAACTGAGATCCAGAAAAGTTACAAATTTCCAAAACACAACGATTGACAGCTAGAACTGGAACTCAAATTTCTGTTATTTAAAAATTTATACAGTTTTTGGAGTCTGCTATGTGATTGGATACGCAGCTGATTAAGAGATAGTCTGACGTCCTGTTCTCTACTACTCCTCACTGTTTTATTTGTATTAAAATACGGTGACATACAGTAATATGATAAAAGAGACTTAGCATTTACTTAATAGAAATATATTCAGATACTTGTCAGAAGAATTTAGTTTTCATAGATGTAATTGAAAGGAAATTTGGGGGATTTTCTGGTACTGTGGAGTTCTTTTAAATCTTTCAGGACTCCACAAGTTAGGTTCTGTGTGCCTGAATGATGTCAGTATCAGTTGTTATCATAATGTTATTTTCATGTATTTTGTATTTGACCTGTGCGTTTCTAGATGTCATTTTATGTGAATGACCCTACAGACCTCCTGTTGAAAGTATGTATTCAAGAAATTTCTTTTGTCACTTATGCCATTTTGGCCTAAGTGATTTTAGCAGTTAAAATCAGAAGTGATGGGGGCAGGTGGTCATGATTGTTGTTACAAGTAATCCATTTCTTTTCCTGTAGCACGAAGAAAGTTAGATCAGGTTGAGAATGGAAGCTGTGATAAGGAAGTCAGCAGCATGGGAAGTCGTTCTAGTTCATCAGGTAAAAACTAATGCTTTTATAGTTGTTTTTCAGTGATTGATTATCAAAAGAAATAGCATTTTTTGTTTTATAAGGTGTTTTTCTGTAATTTTGAATTATAAAAAACAGTGGTTATACACAATTACATTGTAAAAAATATTTCCAGTTAAAACATTTAAGTTCTAATCATTACACAGGATTTTAAGTTTGTCATGGGCTTCTATACCGTCTGTCTCCTTACCTCCTTTTCCTTACCTGCTTTTTCATTCTGTGCAACAATTTCTTCTTCCATTTTTCAGTTCAGATTTGTATCCATCTCTATAGAAAGATATGGTATAGCACGTCTTCCATTTTCTTTTAATTTTATATTGCTTTTAACACCTGAGACCTAATGAGATGGGGTCATCATTATATTTCAGATTTTATATATATGTATGTATTTCTGAATCTTTTGCTTTTTCATGGTAAATATGCCTCTTGTTGTTGAGTCGCTCAGTCATGTCCAACTCTATTTGTGACCCCATGGACTGCAGCCCCTCCAGGCTCCTCTGTCTATGGAATTCTCGAGGCAAGAATACTGGTGTGGGTTGCCATTTCTTTTCCAAAATATGCCTCTAGATTAAAGCAAAAATTAATAGTCTATAAAATTGATTGATAGCATTGTGAAAATGATAATTAGCAAAATATCAGCATATTTATCATATTTGGAGTGCCAGGAACCATGCTGAATGCTTTATATCATCTGCTCACAAAATAGTCAAGTGAGTCAAGTGTAGTAATTCCCATTTTATAAATGGAGAAACTTAAAATTCACAGTGGTTCCATCAGTTCAGTTCAGTCACTCAGTTGTGTCCAACTCTTTGTGACCCCATGGACTGCAGCACGCCAGCCCTCCCTGTCCATCACCAACTCCTGGAATTTATTGAAACTTGTCCATTGAGTCGGTGATGCCATCCAACCATCTCATCCTCTGTCATCCCCTTTTGCTCCCACCTTCACTCTTTCCCAGCATCAGGGTCTTTACCAGTGACTCAGTTCTTTGCATCAGGTGGCCAAAGTATTGGAGTTTCAGCTTCAGCATCAGTCCTTCCAGTGAATATTCAGGACTGATTTTCTTTAGGATGGACTGGTTGACTGTAGCTATGAAATTAAAAGACATTTGCTCCTTGGAAGAAAAGCCAGTGACCAGCTTAGATAGCATATTAGAAAACAGAGACATTACTTTGCCAACAAGGGTCTGTCTAGTCAAAGCTATGGTTTTTCCAGTAGTCATATATGAATGTGAGAGTTAGACTATGAAGAAAGCTGAGCACTGAATAATTGATACTTTTGAACTGTGGTGTTGGAGAAGACTCAGTCCTGACTTTCTCCAAATCCATAGTGACAGAACTCAGACTCTAGAAGCTGCATGCCATGACATTTTCACTGCCTCCTGGGAATTGCACAGTAGGGGAAAAACATCATTAACTCTTATAATAGTGGAAAAATTGTATAATAGAAAGAACATGGGTTTGAGATTACACATAGGTATTTAGATCCCATCTCTACCATTTACTAGTGTATAACCTTGGATAAGATAATATTACTTAAATCTATAAGATGAGATTGGAAAAAAAAAAAATGTACTATTAAAAGAGATTAGAAATTCTTCTCAACGGATATTGGTAAAAAGAAATAGCTACCATTTACTTATTGCTTACTGTATGATGTATTAATTCATTTAAATGAGGATAGCAGTCCAGTGAGACAGATCATATTATGGTTCCCAATTTTAAATGATGTGACTGTGATAGAGTCCAAAGTCACAAGTCTACTAGGAGGACTAGCTCCAGAGCTTAACCCACTGGTTATATTCTGTCTTGTGACTTTTTCTCTTTCTGTATGTCTTCATTTAATTTTGGGGTCTTGAGTTTCTTATTTCTCTGTTGCCACTTCTATTTCTGTTTTTTAGAAACATACTAGACCCTTTATTCTATCATCAGTCTATTCAAAAATAAGAACTCAGGTCAGATATGGTCAGATATGACTTGAGTTCTGTGCCCAACTCTGTTAGATTGAATATTTGAAAATGATAGAAGAAATAATGCCTGAAATTAGAGTTGACTCCAGACTAGTACAATAAGTTAAATTTTTTTTTTGTTTGGTCTTAAGGGTCCCTCAATGCTCGAAGCAGTGCAGAAGATCGATCTCCAGAAAATACTGGGTCGTCAGTAGCGGTAGATAACTTCCCAGAAGTAGACAAGGCCATGCTGATTGAAAGGATAGTAAGGCTGCAGAAGGCACATGCCCGGAAAAATGAGAAGATAGAATTTATGGAGGACCACATCAAACAGCTGGTGGAAGAAATTAGGAAAAAAACAAAGTATGTCTTATTTTTCATTTTTGTTCATTTGTTTGTGGCTGTGCTGGGTTTTCGTTGGTGTGTGCCAGCTTTCTCCAGCTGTGGTGAGCCGTGGCTACTCTGGTTGTGGTACTGGCTCCTCATTGTGGCGGCTTCTCTTGTTGCAGACCACAGGCTCTCGGGCGCACAGGCTTCATAGTTGTGGCGCACAGGGTTAGTTGTCCCTCAGCACGTGAAATCCTCCCAGACCAGGGATTGAACCTAGGTCCCCTACAGTTGGCAGGTGGATTCGTAACCACTCAACCACCGGGGAAGTCCCAGAGTGTGCATCATTATGGCACTGGGATCTGTGTTCAAAATACCGTTGTTCATACGATAAAGGTACTGAGTTCAAAATTAATGATATCAAGAGCCTTTCTTTCAAAAAAAATCTTTTTAACTATGATCATATAGTTCTCAATCTTATTGGTCGCATATTTTTGTTCTAGGTTTTGGGAATACAGAAATGAAAGAAAGCATAGGTTTTTTCCCTTTAGGGTGATACAGAGTTCTGTAGGTGTTGAATTTTTTTTTACTAGAATAACTTTGAACATAAAAATAGATTGTGCTCTGCTTAGCTTCTTATTTTCAAGATGGTCGTTCTAAGAGATAATGGGGTTGTGGATTATCATTCCTGTTGAGCAGGACACAGTGAGGTATTATAGATTTAGGGAAAAATTTGCCCATGACTTTTATTTGTAAAATTTTTTTTTAAGTTACCAAAGCCATTCTTCTTTTTCCCACACATTTATTTGTATTTCTTTATGTTTGTCTGTGCTGGGTCTCTGTTGCAGCGTGTGGGATCTAGTTCCCCTACCAGGGATTGAACCTGTGCCCCTACATTGGGAGCATTGAATCTTAGCCACTGGGCCACCAGGGACATCCCTGCTCATGACTTTTAAAAGAAGAAGAGGACAGCACAAGTTTTAAGTTTAGTGACAAGAAAATAGAAAATATTAACTGAAACTGGAACAATAAATTTTTCACATATTTTGTTTTACATAAGGAAAAAAAAAGAGCCACGTTTATATATCTTAAATCTAAATACCATGTTTTAACAAAAATGGGATCATTTGAGAAGCCATCTGAAGAAGAAAAATTCCCTTATTTTATAATACTTGCTGAGCTGCTTCAGTCATGTCTGACTTTTGCGACGCTATAGACAGTATGTAGCCTGCCAGGCTCCTCTGTCCACAGGATTCTCCAGGCAAGAACACTGGAGTGGGTTGCCATGCCCTTCTCCAGAGGATCTTCCCAACCCAGGGATTGAACCCGAGTCTTTTATGTCTCATTGTCAGGCTGGTTCTTTAGCACTCGCGCCACCTGAGAAGCCCCTATGTTCTAATATAGTTCTGTTATTAACCTAATATGTAATTATTTTATGCATCATCTTTACACTTAGAATTAGTTCACTCTTGAAAATTGCAGTGTTTATAAATTCTGCAGGGACGTAATTGTCATAGTGTTTTATTTTACAGAATAATTCAGAGTTACATTTTACGAGAAGAATCAGGCACACTTTCTTCAGAGGCATCTGATTTTAACAAAGTGCATTTAAGTAGGCGGGGTGGCATCATGGCGTCTTTGTACACGTCCCATCCAGCTGATACTGGATTAACACTGGAACTCTCTTTGGAGATCAACCGGAAACTACAGGCTGTTTTGGAGGATACATTGCTGAAAAATATTACTTTGAAGGTATTTGTATTTCTCATTCATTTACCAACCAAGAAACATGGCAAAAATGGTACCTCTCTTATTCAGTCTAACACATGGATGGACTGTTTCTGTAAGGAAGGGTAGCCATTGTTTCCATAGATGAAATTTTATGTTTTTCTCTTTTTGAAAAATGTAGTTTTTAAAATTAACAAGGAAAGAAAGAAATAGCAAAAAAAAAAAAAAATTAGTATAGCTATTGGATAGACTCCCTAAGATGAGTCATTTACTTTGCAATGGAAAGTCTTTGACATATATTACAATAGTTATAATTGATTACTGAGGCATTAAGATTGAGGTATTTATTTTCTAATGTATTTTCCAGCTATATTTTATTTTTTGCAGCTGTTATCTGACCCAGCTATTCTGTTTGTGCTGTTTGGGCGTTAATGGTTAGTAATGGGTTAAATTTTTTGTTTTAATCTGATAATACTTTTATGCACTAAAATTTGCTATAGCTTTAGTAAAAAGATTAAGTATGATTCATTCTGAAGTATACAGGATTGCTGCACTGAAAACATGTATGTGCAAAGTTTATCTCACATGGCAGATACCACTGTTTATCACTGTTTAGTTCAAAATTTAGGGAAAAACAGTTCAAATTGAATCTTTTTGCTTATTACATTTAGTAGTTCTGTTTTCTTTTCCCTCTTTTTCCAACTGTTAAAGGAAAATCTGCAAACACTTGGAACAGAAATAGAACGTCTTATTAAACACCAGCATGAACTAGAACAGAGGACGAAGAAAACCTAACACAAAGCTCTTCCTCAGTGAACAGACGAAAGCCGGACAGGGAGCAGGGGCCACTGCCCAGCGCTGCTGGAAGCTCCTCCCTTTGTGTGTCAGCCAGTAAAAAGTTTGTTTTGCTTCACCTGTATAAAAAAGTACCCTTTTACAATACAAATGCATTGCTGTGTATACTGTAAGAATGTAAGCTCTGATGAAACTTGTTCTTGTACAGTGACAGCCTGTCATTGAATCTGAACAACTGAATTTAATTCGCTGATAGTCATATGAAGTGCTGAACATTACAAGGGCTTTTGAAAACTCCTTCTCCGTATTTCTTCCCTTTAAAATACATAATGTCAAAAATGATTTCACTTTCTAAAATTATGCATGAAAGGACAGGTGATAATCATTCAGTAATATGCTATTTCTCCAACATGAATAAAACTAAAGAAATGGAAAAAGCTTTTGTTTTGACATTCTGATACAGCATTTGCTTGTGTGTTAGGGATGCCAGTGAGTTCTTAAAGCCTTTGGTTTTCTTGGAAGCGGATAGGAAAGCTGCTCTTGGGAACTAGCAGTGACCGGCACTGTATGCTTCTTTCAGGTTTCCTTATTTGTGCTAGGAACATTGTTTTCAGATTTGAATTGGGTTAATTGTTACGTTTTTTTAAAATCTCTAGTTACATAAACTATGATTTGAAATAATTTGCTTATTTAGAAAATTCCTGTGGACTTCAGCTGTATTTTAAAATTTGAAGTGAATTAGTCATTAGAACCAAGAGAAGAGTAATGAATTCTTTGAAACAGAAATACTTTAGTTTTACTGACATCAAGTATAAAGATAAATATAAGATACTTAAGAACCAGTTCCCAAGAGAATCCAGCATAGGGCACTGTTAACCATTCTATCCGTGCACCATTCTTTACTGTTAGTTTAATTATATGTTATAGTGGTGTGATCTTACAGCCCCTAAATGTGCTGTGTTTCAGTAAATAATTACATCTTTGTAACCAGAGGAGTTTTAGAGCCGAATTTATGTATCCTGTTGGATTTTTACAATATTTATTTAAGATATGCACTCAAGTGTTGCTGGTCACAGTATCAGTATTTCTGTCACTGAACTTTTTCTCGTCTCTTGTAATTTCTCACTGTGATTTTCTACATTTCATTGTATTCAGATCTTTGGCATATACACAGATATTGCAGCAAACTTCATTTTTGTTTTGAATTTTTGCATCCTTCTTTTCCTCTCAGGAGAAGCAAGCATTGAGGTGGTGGATTAAAAACCTTTAAAGAATTGTATGGCTTTACCAGTTGGGCTGGGCTTTTGATGGCAGTGTCCCTTTAATGTATTTTAACTTTTTTTTTTAATTGACTTACCATTGTGTAAAAAGATCATTTACTAAAGGTTAGATGATTCATTGTAGCATCTTATTTTTCTGTATATTGAGTTAATAGGTTTCATCCAAAAACAAAATCTTTTCACTTCAAAATGAAAATATAAGTTCAGAAACACTTTATATTTAAAATAGCTGTAAGTTTTAGTCTTACCATAATGTGTCTTTTTACCTGTAATAATTTATCAAAATACAGAAATGAGGGTAAGTGCAATCACAGCTGAATTATTTTCCTAGTTGTTTTTGATAATAGTATTGATGCTCCCAAAGACTATTTAGTCAGTGTAACTAAATTTTTACAGCTTCTTATGTGATACAGGTTCATACACTACAGTATTTGTTTTTTTCCTTCCAAGACACAATATGTTAATGGAGACCAAATAGTGGTCAGATCTACAGTATTCTATGTCTGTACACTTTAAAAATATATATGTACATACACACACATTTTTGTATACATATATTGCATATGAAAATGAAACATTCCAATATTAACATTTGTTCCAGCATTCATTTAAAGACATTTAGTGTTTAAACAGTTTTAGAAGAATGCAATTATAAACCATATATTGACTTATTACTCCCCCATAAATGTAAGGAATTGTGAAAACTTTGAAGAAAATGCTTTATTTTCCTTTTGTTCTTTAGTTTCTACTATATCCTTTTGTGTATAGATCATGACTGAGCAAAAGTGTGTACAGCAAAGTGCATTTATCAGATCTCTGTCTAGACTGACCCACAGATCCTGATTAAGCATTTAGAAGGCAATATATGGAAAGGAGAATGAGGTGTCCAGGAAAGGAAAATGGTGTGGATAAATGATAAACTTGACTCCTGGGAGAAATTTTGGTTTATCTGTTTATTATTAATTAAACACATCAAAGGCTGTTTTTGTTGGCACTATTTTGATTTCTTTGAGGAGGAAATTATTTTTCTGTGTATGTATACATATGCACTTTACTAGGTTTTAAAACTGGCTTCTAACAGGCTAAAGTCTGAAGTGGTATGGGGAAAAGGCAGTCACAGTAAGTATGCACTTTTTACTAGGTTTAATTTTAAAGTGAATACTTACTGTGACTGCCTTTTCCCATACCACTTCAGACTTTAGCCTGTTAAGCTCTAAGGATTGAAAATGGTAGATGTGAACAGTAGAAGGAGTTTAAACTTCAGTTTGTTTGTTTGTTTTTTAAACTTTCTATCCATAACCATTTAAAGCAATTTTTCTTGAAATTAAATTTTGTCAGGCTACCAACAAATGTTATTTATTCATATAATAAGCACATTTATTGAAAACTCCTTCATTGCCAGGCACCATACAGTGTGTCAACATTATACTGTAGACAGGCTAGACAGGGCAGTTCCTGTCGGCATGGAGCTTATGGTCCAGTGAAAACCGCTGGGAGGCAGCCTTTGAGTCTCTGCAGCCCACAGCCAGCCCTTGCCAGTAGGAGGTTAATGCACTGTGCAAGCAGGTGATCCAGGAGTCTCACTCTGGCATGACGCTTTGGGAAATGAATCCTTGCTGAGGTACACTGAGAGCAGATCATTGTTTTTGTGGTGGTTCTGCACCTTTCCTAACTTTGTTCACAGTTTGATGTCTAATTATTGTTTTAAGAAGGGAAAAAAATCCAGTGACCATAAAATGGCACTTAATTTTTGCCATTTTAGTAAATTATTAATGTCCACTTGATGCTCACAAAGATGAATCTAATCATGGTGTCATGCTTGTTTCTAAATTGTTTTGCAGTATATTATTTTCTAAAGATTTTTACATATAATTTCAGATGAGGGTTTATCAGTAGAAGAAAAGAAGCACTAGGAACCATTAATACTGTAAATGTTGTATATATTACCCTGATGAAAATATTTTTATCAATCATGGTATCCCATATGGTTAATTTGCCTTATGAATGCTGGATTCAGTGGTCTGTCTTCCAATTATCTTATTTTAAAATGAAAGATTTCTTTTTGACACTAAGATTGTTCATGTTTAATACCGGTTGGTGGCACTAGAATCCTGAAAAATTTTCAAGACTGAGCAAGAGAAGATAATCAAAAGAGAATCCAAATAGAATTTTTCAGGAAAATAAATGAAAAATATAATTGTATATTAAAGATGTATTTTCTTCTGAAATGAAATTCTTTTTTAAAATGCATATAGCTGTCCATTTTGACAATGATGAAACTTGTTTATCTTCCAAAGTTCATATATATATATGTGTGTATTGTACAGATAATCTTTAGTTTGATTACACTGTTCATTTTGTAAATATCTTTCTGTATAAAATGAAGCTTTTCAAGAGAATTTTATGTATATACTGTACTTATTAAATAGGAAATGCCTGTTTACCAAGTTGCATTTTACTGGCATCTTTGACTATTTACACACAGCACTACTAACAGACTGACTCTCCAGACTTCACAAGACTGAAATTGCCTGAATGTTCCTTTTTAAACCAGATTAATAAGAATTTTTGCTTTCCATTTTGTCTTTATTCTACTAACTACAAGTCAGTGAACAATAGTAAACTAATTGCCACATTGTCTTTTAAATTTTGTCTAAATTAATTAATAGCAAAATCTGGCCTTTTCTAAAAGGCTGCTTATGTGAAAATTTCTCATTGAACTTGACAATCCAGGAATAAATTCAGATTTTCCACAAAACTATGGAACTTACTTGCCCAAATTATCTAGGTTTAATAATAAAGGTCTGATCAGTTCAATAAAAAGATATTGAAATGGCATGCGCTTCATACAGGTAACCTGTATAATGGATATTTCACATCGTGGTGTGTGGTTTTCCATTTCTCATAACAGTTCAGGTACACAGATTATGCCACACTCCTTAAAGAGTTCAGTATTGAAAAGAATCCCCTGAAATCAGGATCCTTAAAATAGAGGTGCAGTTAATAGGACTGAGGAAGCTTTGCTGACTGACTTAGTAATCTGCTCTCAGTGGCTTATAGATTTGTTTGCAAGAAAAGGAGTACATAAAAGAAGAGTGAATGTTTGGAAGAGAATAGCTTATGGTTCTTAACTGGTCACTGGGACCGGCGGTTACGAAAGACCATTCCAATGAGCTTGAATCCAAGCCTGCTTTTTTTTTTTTTTTTTTTTTTTTAATTATATTTCGGCTGCACTGGGTCTTTGTTGCTGCAGGCGGGCATTCTCTAGTTGGAGTGGGCAGGGTCTACTCTTCACTGCAATGCACGGCCTTCCCGCGGTGGCTTCTCTCGTTGCAGAGCACCGGCTCTGGTAGGTGCAGTATGCTGGCTCGGTAGTTCTGGTGCACGGGCTTAGTTGCTTCTCGGCCTGTGGAATCTTCCCGGACCAGGGATGAAACCTGTGTCCTCTGCGCTAGCAGGCGAATCATTATCCACTGTGCCTCCAGGGAAGTCCTGCTTTTTCTTACTAAAGTCTGCTTCAATCTGAGTGTAGGATGAGTGCACACTTCTTCAGGAGGACCAGCAACTTGGGAGGATGCCTCTGGCTGACCAGACTAGATGTCCCTGCCCCTGCCGAGATGCACTATTAATTCCTAAATTACATTTAGGAGACTTGATTCTAATTTTTAAAAGAAGCACCCATTTAAGTCATATTCTATTTCTGAGGGATTTTCAGCCTTTTGAATCGTCCGAAGGCTGTGCTGCTAGCCAGTCAGATGATCTACCCATAATTGCATTTCAGAAAAAAGGGGAAGAGGTAGGATGTTATATCTGAAAGAGGAGTCTCTGCCATTTAACCCAGTGCAAAAAGAATTCTGTTGAAGTTTTAGGATTCACTGAAATAAAGAGTTAGCCAGCTTCTAGTTACATTTACTTGGGAACTAAATCCTGGAATGGCTTTCCATATCATCCATTTCACTGTGTTTTTAATAAAGACCCAAGGGCAGGATGTGTTTTCAGCATCCTTACACGTTACTTGTCCCAAAGCAGTTAAGCCTGCCATGGTATTTCTCAGGTTCTTTTTATGAAGTCTGACCAAATGCTGCCGTTGATCTAGTGTGCTCGCCACCACGACAGAAACACTTAGAGCTTGTCCCACCAGAGCCCCCAATAGATCCCAACTCCCCTCCTAAAACCCAGCTCCCTAGGAGTTCATGCTAAAGGGCTGGCTATTGCTTAGGGCTCCGAACCAGCTTCTCCCTGGATTTTATGTTTTTGTGTTATTTGTCATTTTTGTGATATCCAGGCAAGCCTGGAAGGATGGCGGGAGAACCTGCTTGGGACTCGCAAGCCAAGAACAGTCTTGCTTGCTGCCTAACTGGAATCCAGAATCCATTTTCTTATAGAAATGGTATTTTCAAACAGTGACTAACTCTCATCAAAATTTATGGGCTAGAAGGCTGTGTTTGCCTGTAACATTTATTACATTTTTTTCTTTACTTTTATGTGGTTAAATGCTTTTGAAGCTCCAAGGCACCAACTTTCAAAAAAAGTTAAAGCAGAGGCTTAGAAGCTTCAAGGCAGAATGGTGCTCCACACACTCAAGCCCCAGATACCCCCTGAGAAATTTGATGATCCAATATTACAGTCTCACAAAGGTATCCTGAAGTCTCAGAAGTCAGTCCGAGTCACTTGTTTGCAAAGTCCGTCCTCTAAAGCGCAAATGTTGCTGATGATTTTTAAAGATTGCGCTCTACCTACAGGCACAATGTAGTTTCATTTCAGTAACAACTTTAGGATAAAGCGGAAGAGAATTTTTCCTTTTGTCTCTGTCCACACTCCCATCTCCCACACACAACACACACCCAAAACAACAACCAGAACACTACTTGCCCAGAGCTGGTTTGGCTGTCTCTCGAGTTTCCAACCTTCATCACTTCCTTTAAATTCTGCTTGGATAGGCTATTTTTTTTACAAGTCAGTCAAGTGAAGAAGCGATAGAAGGGAAAAATGAGAAAGTTCAGCAAGATTCCTTGTCACATTCAGTTCCTTGTCAAATTGCTATTTTGATGGTGGAAGTGCTCTGTATCAGGTAGGTTTGCTTATGCTGTGGATGGTATACCACAGGACCCACATAACGTGGCTGTTTATAGAGGATGTTCCATAATGATTCCTGATGTCATTTTGCACATTTTTGTAAGTTAAACTTAAGATGTACAGCTTAACATATATGTATTATTTTTTTAAAGGAGAGGATTTCCAGAAAGTTAAACACTAAATAGAAAACACTGAACACTAGAAGAAATTACTTTGTCTGATTGTTGAGGGGGTGGAGGAGGGGGGGTGCCAGGTATAAGGACTGTTCCAGTTTTTTAAAGGATGGAAGTGAAACTGAAAATCTGTCGTGTCTTATTCTTTGAGACCCCTTGGATGTCCATGGAGTTCTCTAAGCCAGAATACTGGAGTGGGTAGCCTTTCCCTTCTCCAGGGGATCTTCCCAACCCAGTGATCAAACTCAGGTTTCCCACATTGCAGGTGGCTCTTTACCAGCTGCGCCACAAGGGAAGCCCAAGAATGCAGGAGCGGGTAGCCTGTTGTTTCTCCAGCGAACCTTGCTGACCCAGGAATCAAACTGGGATCTCCTGCACTGCAGGTGGATTCTTCACCAACTGAGCTATCAGGGAAGCCCCTTTTAAAAGGATAAATTCATGTATTATATAATTTAAAGTTGATTCTATTAAACTTCCCTTCTAAAAAGAAAAAAAGCCGGTCAATCCTAAGAAACAATTACTCAGAGTATACTGAAATGTTTTTCTAGATTAATTTCTGCCTTAAATGCTCATTAACAGATCAATAGGTGTCATAGAGTGGTGGGAATGAGAAGTAGAGACCTTATCAGGTTTCGGGATGGGTAGGGTAGAGGTAAGGACCAAGTTCACATGAAAGTGAGGTCTGCAGAGGTGACTTGAGGGCCCTGAGTCTCACGTTCTAATACAGCTGATTGCATGATCCCTCCAACAATGAAGTTATAAGCCCCTCTGATTCGTTTCGGACACTTGTCAGCATAAGAAAAGTAGTTTCCTATATGAGCGTGGTTTGTCACACGAGGTGTTCTTACGTCTTCTAAGGGGTTTACCCAGTGCTGTACTTACTTAGCCCAATAGCATTTAGGACCTAGAGTCTCTGGTCAGAAATAAATATAATGTACTATATTGCTTTTGCATGTTAAGAATGTGTGTTTTCCTTTTGAAATGATAAGGAACGCAGTTAAAGCACAAATGCATCCATGAGTGGGTTGAAGTCCTAATTAGATTCTTTTTCTTTGTATTAATATGGTTTAGACAAAAAGACCAATCAACTGTTAAAGAAGATGGATGTGCAAACTCAGGTGATTTAGCGACTCTTAGCTGGAGACTTGGCACCCCTCTTTTCTTCCTCTTTCTGATTGTCTTTTGGCTAAGCTCTTCCTCTAACTGCAATCAGAGAAGTAGAAAAATCAGTCATTTTGTCCTCTGAAACCTCAGTAATGGTTTTGCAGAGGACTCAATGGATGATACGATAATTGTTTCAACACTTTGGGTTCCTTAAGCTTCTGAATTACCTGTGGGTACACCTTTTCCTGCTGCCCTGTTGGTGACTGTAATGGAGCCTCCCTTTCTGGCTCCATCTTCATCCAAGGCAGCTGGAGAACGCTGAGGGATGTAAAGTGATCTGGACATGGACTTGCATGACCCTGCCCTGCCACTGATTGTGAAACCTTAAACACATGACTTAACCTCTTTGAGCTTCAGTTTTCTCACCTGTAAAATGGGGATGATAAAACGCACTTTGCAGAGCTGTTCTGAGGATTAAACTGGGCAATGAATCCGGAAGAACTGTGTAAACTGTGAAGCTCTGAGATGTGGCCAGATAAACTAAATCTTTAAAAAGAAAGGGATAATTCCTGTGTTTGCAAATACTTTTATTAAAATGTTGAAGGATGTATATATAATTGTATTATAAAGATTATTGCTTTACTAGAATAGCCTTTACAACAAAGTGAAAAAGCACTGTTGAAACATACAACTATGTATGTATGTAAAGGCAAAGTTCTGATTAAATACATAGACTCAACAGTGGCTTCCCCTGAGGCTTGCTACACTTTCTTTTAAAAAGATTTTTTTAATGTAAATGCTTCCCTGAGATTGCCATGTACACACTGCTGTATTATTTGTTTATTTATGACAGTGCTGGGTCTCCACTGCTGTATGTGGGCTTTCTCTAGTTGCAGAGAGTGGGGGCTACTCTAGTTGGAGTGCACGGGTTTCTCAGGGAGGTGGCTTCCTTGTGGAGTGTGGCTGTAAGCACACGGGCTTCAGTAATTGCAGCACAGGGCTCATTAATTGTGACTCCTTGGCTCCAGAGCCATGCGGGCTTCCAGAAGGCATGTAGAACCTTCCTGGACCAGGGATCGAGCCCATGTCTCCTGCATTGACAGGTGGATTCTTATCCACTGGACATGGACTTGCATGTGTACCACCAGGGAAGTCCCTGGTATACTTTCATATTTCACTTTAAATTCTTGTTTCCAAGATATTTTTCAGTGTGTGTGCTTTTGCTATATGTGGCTTGTAGAATTGTATTCTAAGAATCATATCACATGCCAGGCACCATAGGAGGTGCATAGTAAGAGAAAGGGGCAGGGATGGAGATTATATATATACGCACACATACTTATTATCTAGAAAGACTGTATTGTTCAATTTTCTAATTCTCCTGAAAGAGGTTGTTCAGCTTCCTCCTATCGTTGGAAAGAGGTAAGAGAAGGTGATGTATTGCCAGTGTTCATTTGAGCAGCCTTCCCTGAGAAGATCTATAATTCAAGCCTAGCTTCAGACCTCATGCTGCCTGGAGATGCCTGCAGCCTGATGCTGTTTCTGAAGGTGGAACGGCAGGTACAGTGGCTGCAGGATGAGAATAAATAACGAGAAGGACGCAGGTGCCTTTGAACTTGCTCATTTTCCAGCCAAGCCCATCCTCTCATGCACAGCCACTGAGGTGTCAGCAGGAGAGTGCTTAGATGGCTGGACCTTTGAGATGTTTTTGACATGGTCACACAGACTCTGTGCTAAAGGCCAGGTTCTACTGTGGACGTACTGTGGGTGTTTCACGTTTGCTAGGAAGGAGGAAGAAAAGGGAGGAAAAGAACTACAGGGCTTGGAATTTCACTAATACCAGCCCAAGGAAGGTGTTGGCGGCACTTGCCTGCTTTAGTCCTTGGGTCAGGAGGTTTAACCAGGGCTCCGATTTCAGCCACCCCAGCTTAACACCAGGCAATGGTGTGCCGTTGAAGACAGGAAGGCAGACAGGTGCGGCAACTAACCATGTACCCACCCCTGCCACCAGGTTGGCACTCATTCTCTGAGCTTAAGAAAGCTCCATCGTCAATATTTCATTTAGGTTCTGTAGTGCTTTTCAAAGCAATCTGGATAACTCAAGCACGGCTCCTGAGTCAGTGTGTATATGTTTAAACATTTTACATTTTATTTTTTAATTAATCATCTAGGCTGTGCTAGGTCTTTGCTGCAGAGTAAGGGCTTTTCCTTTTCTCTAGTTGCCAGACTTAGTAGTTGCTGCTCACAGGCTTAGTTGAGATGTGGGATCTTGGTTCCTCGACCAGGGATGGAAACTGCATCCCCTGCCAGGTGAATTCTTAACCACTGGACCCCCAGGAAGTCCCTCAAGGTATGTTTTGATAGAACTCAGGTTGTGTTTGCAGCCACTAAGATTCAATCCTTAAGCTAAGCCAGATACACATGTAAAATAAATTCTCCATCCTTTTCTAGATTTTCTGCTTGCTTTTGGATTATTTTGTACAATTCAATTATATTTCCATTATTGGCTTAGGAGTTAATCCTCTTTGTAAAATGTCTTAGTGGTTGCCCTGGGGTTTACAAAATATCTTAAAAATATGAAATGCTTTGCTTATTCATGAGTCATCACTGTGTAGGGGCCACATGAATTCTGTGATGGGCCCAAATTTATTACACGTGCTGCTGGAGAAAGCACCTTTGTTAGATTTTATTCTGCCCGTTTTAGAGTTGGATGATAAGAAGCAAAGACTGCAGGGCCATGTGGACCACAGCTCTCAGAGACGGAGAAAGGCTTGAGAGAGCATCTAGGCTTAGGGAGACCAGACTTTCAGGTCCCACAGGCTAATAACGTTTCAGAAACAAAATTCTCAGCTTACAGACTTTTATTCTGCTAAGTGAGGATCAAAAAGAATTGCCATTTATCACCATAACTTCATGAAAGAGGAAGCTTTAACACTTTTCAAAAGAGGCTGAAAGATTTCACTTTTAAATTGCATGAGTTTAGTACTGTGAAAAGCTCTGTTTATTTTTCTCCCCTCAGTGGAGTCTGGTATTTGAAAATCATAGATCCGCTCTAGCCACTCAGTATAAGATGAGGGAAAGGCCCATGGGAGGAAGTGATCTGCCTGAGGTCACACTTTGCCAGGCTTTTCCTTGCTCCAGAGGCACTGATGACCTTGACAGTGCCTGAATCACAGTTGATGCCAATACTTTATGTTTCTACATATTCAGTTCCAAGCACCAAATAAACTAAGGAAGCTCTGAAGATGGAAAGTATGTGGGTTATTGAATTATTGCCTCTCAGGTCCAAATGTAATGTGAAATATCTGCCCTGTGACCAACAGGAGAATTCCTTTAACCATTTCTCCTTCAAAGTGAGCATGGTGGTAAGCTTCCTTAGCAGAGGGCAATGGAAGCACATTACAGGAGGAAGAACTTTCTAGAAATTGCTGGAAGGGGCTGAGTATCAGCCTTGTGAGTGAGAGGACATCTAGTGAGCCTGCCCCAGCCATCCCTCTGCAACTCTGCAGCACCTGATGACCTTTCCATAGTCTTCTCAGCATGGAAGACAAAGCTCCTGCAGGGATACACACGGTTACATGTGTTCCAGAGAGTCGTACAAAGGAGCCACTGCAGGGCCGCGCTGCTGATTGCTGACCACCTGCCCCCGTGCTGGCACTCCTACCTATTGTTTGCCAAACAATCCAGACCATCTCCCTGCTGGCCAAACCAGCCAACACCTCTGCTGCCCAGTGGGCTGGATCACACCTTCTGCAACGAGGTCTGAACCCCTGCCAAGTTTGTGTTTTCTTGGGTTCTCTCCATCAGCCAAAGGTACCATATAGAATTTCCTCATATCTTATAGTAAATCTTTTCTCATAGTTAGTAAGTCTTTGTATTTAAAATTTGCTTAACCTATTGCATTGTTTCTGTCTCCTGACTAGACCCAGACTACTGCTGAAAGTGAGAGTGAAGTACATCAGATGACCTGAAAAGGATTTCCTTTTTTCTTAAGGCTGAATAATATTCCATTGAATATAAGTGCTACATTTTTAATCCATTCATCTGTTGATGGATATTTAGGTCACTTCCATATCTCAGCTCTGTGACTATTGCTGCAGTGAACATGGAATGCTGATTTCATTTCCTTTGGTTATGTGCCTGGAAATGGGATTGCTGGATCCTATGGTGGTCTACTTCTAATTTTTTAAGAAACTTCCATACTGTTTTCCATAGTAGCTGCACCAATTTACATGCTCACCAACAGTGTAAAATGGGTCCCTTTCATGCAGTACAGCCTTGCCAACACGTCTCCTTTTCATAAAAGCCCTTCGAACAGGTGTGAGTTGATAGCTCATTGTTGTTTTGATTTGCATTTCCCCGATGATCTGAGAGGTTGAGCACCTTTACATATACCCACTGGCCATTTGTACGGCTCCTCAGAGCCGTGGTGTTCTTTCATTATGCCTGGCTCCTAGAAGTCTGGAGGAGGAGCCTAACACCCACTGTGCGTGCTCAGTCACTAGAGTCTTGTCCGACTCTTTGTGACCCGATGGACCATAACCCTCCAGGCTCCTCTGTCCATGGGATTCTCCAGGCAAGAGTACTGGAGTCGATTGCCATGCCTTCCTCCGGGGGATCTTCCCCACCCTGGCATCTAACCTGCATCTCCTGCATTGCAAGAGGATTCTTTACTGCTGAGACACCAGGGAAGCCCAACACCCAATGTAGGCTGTAGATAATAGATATTTCATTTGGAAAAATAAGTCTGGAAATCATTACAAATTACTTTTGGGGAAACTAGTGGTATTCAGACGAGATGATTGCAGAGCTTCTGTAGAGATTTTGCTCTCAGCAAGGACACCAGAGTCCTAGTTGCCAGAATCCTTAGCCCTAGCATAGCCCAGCACTGAGAGAATGCCCAGTCACCACTTACCAAATAAGTGAATGAATCATAAATTATTCAGTGTTCTCTTAACTACTATTTATCTAAGCAGTTGCAAAACCAAATTACACAATGTCAAAGAAAAATTAACACAGGCATATAAACAATATCTCAATAGATCTCTGTACTGGTCACATTTTCCTTGGGTAATTCAGATTAATTTGTGCAGCCCAAGGTACAATTTGCTCTGCAGGTCATTGAGAAAGAGTATGGCATTCTTGGATTGTTATAATTTACAAAAATGGCATGTATTTCTTGCCAATGGGATAGAATATCTAGGAAAGATACACACTGTTTGCCAACTTTCTCTAGCAGGATATGCGAGAAGACGCTGACTTCAGGAAAGACAAAGAAGTGTCCTGGCCGTGGACTGCCTTTGGTATCTGGCCACATTTTAGTTGCAAGGAAGCGGAGCTTTGTCATTGCATTTTAACGTGTAGTAGAAAACAACACATTTTTTGTTTTGGGACTGCTTCAAATTATACATATATTCGGCCATGCTGCATGGCTTGTGGGATCTTAGTTTTACAACCAGGAATAGAACCTAGCAGTGAAAGCCCAAATGCTACCCACTGAATTGCCAGGGAGCCCCTCACCTTATATTTTAAAATATATCTTCTACTTATAAATATGTATTTATATTCTAAAAATATTTGTTTTCTGTACTGAAAAGTTTCCTTGGCAGACATTTTGCTAAAAATCTAACAATGTATTAAAAATGCTTTTGCCGTAACTACTTTGGTTGATTGATTTGCCAACAGCCAAGGTAAAAACTGTTGGAGTTCAGCGTTATTGGATGCGAAAGGGTTACAATATGTAAAATTCTATCATATATTGTAAAATAAAGATATGGCCCAAATAGACCCAAGATTTCAAGGCCAAGTACAGCTGGTTGCCAGTTGCTGACTTACTGACATTTCTTTACTCTCTTTTTCTGTTTTTGGTCAGGTAGCTTGCAGGATCTTAGTTCCCCACCCAGGGATCGAGCCTAGGACCCAGCAGTGAAAGCAGAGTCTTAACCACTAGATTCCCTTATTGACATTTCTTACATTAATTAATATATTATTAATTGTTAATTATTATTTAAATATTAAATTAAACTTAACATTTAATTTAATAAAAATGTAATTCAGTTCAGTTCAGTTCAGTCGCTCAATCGTGTCCAGCTCTTTGCGACCCCATGAATCACAGCACGCCAGGCCTCTCTGTCCATCACCAACTCCTGGAGTTCACTCAGACCCATGTCCATCGAGTCAGTGATGCCATCCAGCCATCTCATCCTCTGTCGTCCCCTTCTCCTCCTGCCCCCAATCCCTCCCAGCACCAGAGTCTTTTCCAATGAGTCAACTCTTCGCATGAGGTGGCCAGAGTACTGGAGTTTCAGCGTTAGCATCATTCCTTCCAAAGAAATCCCAGGGCTGATCTCCTTCAGAATGGATTGGTTGGATTTAACTAAAATAATTAAATGTCATTATTAATTGATTAATATATTAGCAACAAGAATATTAATTAATCTTATAATTGGCATGAATCAAATGCCTGTTGTAAATGATGCAGCGAAGGTAGAAATACACAAGTAGAGATCACCAAAATTAATCACGTAGGTGCAATCAATTACTGCCCTGTACATCATTGTTCAAAAGGAAAACTGAAAAAAAAAAAAACACCAAAACTTTAAACAACCTCAAATGACACGAGTATCAGTTTTTCTGGAGTCTGTTTCCTTTAATATTACTAATTTTGACTCTTCTCATTTCTCTATCCTCAGCAGAGTGCCCTTTCTCTAAATGAAAATGAATTTTAAAAGATTTAGGAGCGCCCTGAGGTGAAAAGACCGTCTAACAGAGTTAGCAACACTTGGCCTTAAAACCTCAAGTGGCTTTAAAAATTGAAAAGCATAAAACTGAATGATTTCATTCATGTCAAAACGCTAAAGACATTCTATGCTTGCCCGAAAGTGTGCATACTGAAGCATGTTTTTTTCTGCTGTCACGTTTTATTTGAGATTTTAAATTTCAATGTTCATTTTCCTGTTTAGCTTTGTCAGAAGAATGATTTTTAGCAATTGATGAAAGTAGGTTCTGAATTCATTTGACTGCATGGGAGGCCTCGGTGTCTGACTTTGGATCTGGGCTTGTTTCATTACTTCACACCATCTACAAAGTCTTCGTTTGAAATGGCTCTGGGAAATCTTCCCTGAGATTTCCTAGTCTGAAATACGCTACAAATTTTGCACATGTGTAATTCACTTCCAGGCCTCTGCTTCAGTGCTAAGAAGTCCTTGATATAATGTGATATGCATTGCCAATATGGCACCCACCTCCTGGAATCAGGCTGTGGTTTTCTTATGCTGCATGCTAAGTAGTTTCAGTCGTGTCCAACTCTTTGTGATCCAATGGATCATAGCCCTCCAGGCTCCTCTGTCCATGAGATTCTCCAGGTAAGAATACTGGAGTGGGTTGCCGTGCCCTCTTCCAGGGGAACTTCCTGACCCAGGGATCGAACCCAGGTCTCTTATGTCTCCTGCTGAGACCTTATATTTTGCAGTGATGAGCCTGGACTATTAATCAAGCAATTTGATCAACTTGAAAATTCTGTTTCATATCATCAAAAAGTCCAACAGTGGAGATATGATAGGAACATGTAGGCAGTTTTGACAAAATAGCAAAAGAATGTACATTTCGGGAATCTGACCATATGAGTTGGATCAGTTGATCAAACCTCTATATCATTTTTTAACAATCTATTTATTTTAAAATTGAAGGATAATTGCTTTACAGAATTTTGTTTTATGTCAAACAACCGCTACACCTTTTCATGCTTCAGTTTCCTCGTAGGTACAATGATGGTGAGGGTAGGTACCTTCCTTCCAGTATTACTGTGAGATTCAAATGAGATGACGAGTCTACACTGTACTCTGTCACGCAGCGTGGGCACTGAATAAATGTTAAGCATTATCGTGGTTGAGGGTTCAGAACACCAGAACTGAACATGGCTCCTCCAGGCTTAGAACCATACAAGTTCATAGGCGCCAGGCAAAGCATGCAGGCATGTAAGTGGCATGATGTCATTAAAGACTGGCCTGATCCTTAGACTCCCCAGAGCAATACATACATATGGTAGAGGCTAGTCAAGGAATTATGGTGGACCTCCTTGTCTCTAGTGATGAAGAGAGCAAGGATTGTGTGTGTGTGTGTGTGTGCGTGTGTGTGCATGCGTGCACGTGCATGCATGCACGCATGCACGTGTGTATGTACCTTTTGTGCTGTGGATCACATTATTATGTTGTAAAAAGTTGTCACTTGGTACAAGTTCTCAGGCAAAGGGTCCATATGGCAAAGTGCTCATCACCCCACACAGCAGCATAGACCTGAAGTCAATTCTCATTGATCGCCTCTCTGATAAGCCCCAGGAAGGATGTTTTGAAAACTGATTGAGTGAAACAAAGTTAATTCATAAAAGTCTTGCAGATAATCCTCCCTGACATAGGAATCCTTAGAAAGTTCAGTGGAATTTACATGTAGACTCTGCCACTAGGTGGCAGAGGAACGTTATGAAACCCGCCAATCATCACAGACTAGGAAAAGAACGCTTCTCCCTTTCTTGATCTCCTGGAGGGAGCCCTGTCTGAAGGCTCCTGAGAAACCTTTCCCGTCACTTGGACTTTTAGTCCATGTGGTTCCACATACTCACCGCCCCACCCCCGCCCCCCCACCCAGAGGAGTCTGTGGCCCTGGATGGCTGGTACTAGCATAACCTAGTGTGTGTGTTGCCCAAATCCCTAAAAGAAAATACCAAAAGTTTTCCAACCTTTGAAAAATTGTCGAGTCTCCTAGAGCTGGACATTTGGAAGAAAAGCAACATTCCTGCAGCGCTCTGCAGATACTTGTTAGAGAGAATGAGCCCAATACACTGCCCAGCTGTATTGCTCCCTTTCTGTGGTCAAATCCATTTCTCAACCTGCCCACTCCCTGGAGGAGCCAACAACACTACTGCTATGAAAACCTTTAACTTTTTAATCTCAGAAATCATTCATTTTGGCTGCTGAGCATAGTTTCTAACACTCCAAAGTTTGAGAGGCTGCTGCTGCTGCTGCTAAGTCCCTTCAGTTGTGTCTGACTCTGTGCAACCCCCTAGACGGCAGCCCACCAGGCTCCTCTGTCCCTGGGATTCTCCAGGCAAGAATACAGTTTAAACTTGAATAGTTCATCAATGGGCCTTTTCTTTGTTTAAAATTTTCTTTCTTTTCTTTTTCTTCCTTTAAAAATAAGGTTCTGAGTCTGAGCTAGAAAGCACTCTTTTTTATTTCTCAGCTCTGGCTCAATTATAGTCTATCTGGAGAGAGTTCAGGATGGGATTGATCAAGCAGCGTTGTAAGCAGAGAGGAAATGCTTTCTTGGAGAATGTGCTGCTTTAATGTCATGTCACCACCCTGTGAAGAATAAAAATCCAGCAGGCTTTGCTTTATGACTCAGAATTTTATTATATTCAACATAGATTGCTAAGAGTTAACAAAACTTTCTCCTATCATTTATAACCATTCAATTAATTGTTCCAGTTTCTGGAGGAAAGCTGAAGGTTAGCTGAGGCCCTTGGTTTAGGAATCAAATCCTCCTCTTCTATTTCCACACGACAGATGTGACTGGGGGTTGGCACAGGGCCAGCTGAGATGGCAGCAGGGTATGTGATAAAGAGACAGAATGGAGACCTCACAGTGTGAAAGGATGCCTCATCCAGGTGACAGTGGAGGGGGTTTGGAGGTGGCTCCCGGGAGTGTGTCCCCGAGTGCAGCCCATTCTCCTCTGTTTGTGCCCTACTTGTGCTAAGACGACTGCTTCAGTCTTGTCCAACTCTGCGACCCCATGGACTGTAGGCCACCAGGCTCCTCTGTCCGTGGGATTCTCCAGGCAAGAATACTGCAGTGGATAGCCATTCCCTTCTCCAGGGGATCTTCCCAACCCTGGGATCAAACCTGCGACTCTCACATCCCTGCATTGGCAGGTGGGTTCTTTAGCACTAGCGCCACCTGGGAAGCCCACCTGTGCCCTAAGCCACCATCAGTTAAAGCCTCAGTGTGTCCCAGATCTGTTCAGGGCCTCCATGTCCCACTTGGGCAGTGCTTTCTTACTGAGGAGCTCCTAGCTTCTGGTGTCAGCTGAGATATTGCCAGAGCATTTTTTTCTACCCATCGTGCCCTTCCTCCTGCAAGTGGATTGCTGCAGCAGCCTTAGGCTCCCTCTAGGGCTGGAGCTTTCCAGCAAAAGGATTTGTTTCTCAGCTTTGGGAAGAAAGTAAGAGAGAAATCCAGCTTTCAAATTAAGGGCACATGAAGTTCAAAGGCTTCCAAGTTAAGTCAAGACAAGAACCCTACTCCCCTCGCCGCCCCTGCGAGCCAAGCCAGGGGCTGGAGGTTCCCCCTCCTCTCGCTGTCTGTCAAGGGTTATTGGAAGTGCAGCCAGCAGTGTGAGTCGAAGGAAGCCCAGGGAGGGAGCAGAGTGCCTGTCCATGGTCAGGGGAGGCTGGAGGTGGAGAAGAAGGCTTTGTAGAGGGGAGAAGCCTCAGGCAGCCTCATTTCTAAGCTGGCGGTTGGTGAGTGTCTGGACAGGGCTTTGGAAGATGCCCTGGGGGTGGGGAGTGAGCCGGAAACTGCCCCCTTCCAGACACTTTGCTCACCACTGGGTCCCCATTCACTTCCCAAATCCTCATCACTTGAGGATTTCCCACGGCTGGAAACCACAGCCCAGGCCTTCTTTTCTTTCCAGAGCCCCAGCCCCACCTCCAGCAGAAGTGCCTCTGCCACCCCGCCCCCCAATCTGAGTGTGCGGCGGTTTCTCCTCCTTTGCATGGGGTCCCTCACAGCCCTCGGGAGGCTGATCCCTGCTGCCAGTAACCTTCTCTGTGGTTTTCACCCTAGGAAGGAAAACCACACTCATTTCGTCTTTCTCGTTCTAAGTGGTTCCTGGCTTGACATGCAGGGGATTTTTTTTTTCAGGGAGCTATTTTCATTTAATATAGGATCATATTTGCTTTAGTAGTGGGGTGTGTTTGTTGAGCTTTGGTCATAATACTGAAGTATTCTTAGACATTTCCAAACTGGCTTTAATGGGGAGTGTAAACTACGGTTTTCCTTAGTAAAGCCTCGAATAAAGGACTGTTGTGCTGCATTGGGAACCAGCAGTGCATCCTTCGTGGTGGCTGTTTAGAGGAACAATCACCCACCGCCGGGGCTTCCTGCGCCTCATTTTATCATTTACCACGCTTGGGGTCCAGTAGGCTTAGTTTTGCCTTTACTCCAAAGGCCACTGGAAGAGAGGGAAGAGCTGTGTTACTCCAGAGCCTAGCGCGTCTAAAAATTCACCCATTTCCCAACCCCCGTTGTCACCCCTATGTCACAGCCTGGGTGGGATGCCAACTTCCCACTCCTCATGAAGATCAGAGATGTTGAGATTGGCCTTTATTGGCATGATTGGCGTCTTTGCCACTTGTGCATGTATTGATAACAATCTAATGATCATCCCCAAAGCTACAAAGATGATACTGAAGACAGAGGCACATTTTTAAGGAATCCAGTTAATGGTTTTGTTGTTTAGTTGCTAAATTGTGTGCGACTCTTTGCAACCCCAAGGACTGCAACACACCAGTTAATGTTTAGCACTTACCTTAAAGAACAGGAATGCAAATTCTCAAAGCACTTAGATTTTAGTCCTGGAGCCGGGCAGGATACAAAATGATCCAGGGTGGTCCTCAGCCAGAACGTGGCTGGAGAACTCAGATGGTGACTGCTGCACACATGGATTATGTCGCTGTCACTTTCAGCAGTTACTATTTTAACCAGGTCACACCTGATCTCTGCCTGCTGGGAAAGTCAGCTGTGTCCTTCCTTGGCGCCCCTCCCGCCCCAGCATAACATGGGCGTTTCTAGCCCTTTCGGCAGGGGGCGTGTCCTGCCCAGAATAGAGCTTGTCTCCTAGGCCACCTTGGGCTTCCCTTGTGGCTCAGCTGGTAAAGAATCCTCCTGGAATGCAGGAGACTTGAGTTCGATTCCTGAGTTGGTAAGATCCCCTGGAGAAGGGAAAGGCTACCCACGCCAGTATTCTGGCTTGGAGAATTCCATGGACTATATAGTCCATGGGATCGCAAAGAGTCGGACACAACTAAGCAATTTGCATTCACTCACTTACCTGGGCTACCTGCTACAGAGCTGTCTTAGGGACTGAAGAGGCCTCTTGGCTTCAGAGAGCCAACCCCAGAGGTCAGACCCACGTGAAACGGTGAACCTTCCTCCGGAGGGTGGGAGGAAAAGGGGAAATGGGTTTCTAATGTAAATCATTGCTCACACCCAAGTTTCAGTTCCATTTCAGAATGCAAGGGGGGCTTCCCAGGCAGGTGCAAAGAGCATGCTTGCCAGTGCAGGATACCTGAGAGACACAGGTTCAATCCCTGGGTCGGGAAAGTCCCCCTGGAGAAGCAAATGGCAACCCACTCCAGTTTTCTTGCCTGGGAAATCCTATAAATCCCATGGACAAGGAGCCTGGTGGGCTACAGTCTATGGGATTGCACAGAGTTGGACACGACTGAAGCGACTTGGCACACACGCCTGCAAAGAGTTCTGCTCTGCTCTACTTCTGAGAAAGTAAGCTGGAGACAGGGAAAGTGTTGACATAGAGTTAAAACGTTGGCCCCTTCGCAGTGACCAGCCACTTCTGGCCTTAGGGGAGGAGCTGTGCACTCCATTTTTCCCCAAGGAAGACAAGTCAGGATGCAAGAGCTGGTTTATTATTATTATTATTGGAGTTTAATTGCTTTACAATTTTGTGTTAGCTTCTGCTGTGCCATGCAGTGTATGAGCTACATGTATACGTATTTCCCTTCCTTCCTGGACCTCCTCCCTCTTCCCCCAACCCCAATACCACCTCTCTAGGTCATCACAGAGCCCAGGGCCCAGCTTCCTGCGCTGCACAGCAGCTTCCCACCAGCTATCTGTTTTACATATAGTGGTGTGCATGTGTCAATCCTAGTCTCCCAGTTCCTTTCACCCTCTCCTTCCCCACCATGTCCACATGTCCAAGAGCTGCTTTAATTGGAATTATGCCTACCCGAAGAAGTCTATTTTTTTCTCAAAATCTTCGTGATTCTCTGTGTGTTGCTCAAGTAGGAAATGTGAATATTGGATAAATAGGGAATATAGGAGGGAGGTTTTAGCTTTTCTGTGGGGGAAGCGGGGCCGGCGGGGGGAGGATCTTGAGTTATTTTCCAGTACTGCTAAATGCTAATTGAATTTTAGCTCTAAATACTAATTGAATGAAAAGTCACCTGAAATGAAAGGAACATTGGAATTGGTGTCTGTGTGTGTACAACCCCTCAGGGGATTAAACACTGAGAAAGCAGTGAGTAAATTAGAGACCCATGAGTCATTAGCAGCCATGAAGCAGGGGTTTTCCCTAAGTCAATTGTTTTATTTGATAAAGAATTTTCGAATTGGGGCACGTGTTCATGTCTTTGAGCCTGTGCTAGTCTGTTAAGGCTGCCATAACAAAAGACCGCAGATTGGGTGACTTAAACAACACACATTTATTTTCTCACAGTCCCAGAGGCTAGACGTCAAAGATCAAGGTGTTGGGAGGTTTTCTTCTTCCTGAGGGCTCGTTCCTTGGCTTGCAGAAGGCTGCTGTCTTGCCATGTCCTCGCTCGGTCATCTCTCTGTGCTCCCATGATGCTCTGATGTCTTCTTTCTGTGCCCTAATATCCTTTTATTATAAGGACACTAATCAGATTAGGACCACCCTAACAACCCCATTTTAGCTTAATTACCTCTTTTTTAAATTGATTACTTTTGTCTGCACTGGGTCTTGTTGCTACGCAGGATTTCTCTAGTTGCTCCAAGTGGGGGCTTTCTCGAATTGCAGTGCGCAGGCTTCTCATTGCAGCGGCTTCTCTCTTTGCAGAGCACAGGCTCCAGGGTGCAAGGGCTCAGTAGTCCTAACACTCCAGCTTACTTGCCGCACAGCCTATGGAGTCTTCCTAGACCAGGGATCAAACCTGTATCCCTGGTATTAGCAGGCAGTTTCTTAACCACTGGGCCACCAGGGAAGTCCCTTAATTATCTCTTTAATGATACTGTCCCCAGTAGAGTCACATTCTGAGGACCTGGGAGGTAAGGCTTCCACACATGAGTTTGAGGGGGGACACAATTCAGCCCATTCCCTGGTAGCTCACATGGTAAAGAATCCACCTGCAGTGCAGGAGACCCTGTTCAGTTCCTGGGATGGGAAGATCCTCTGAAGAAGGGAAAGGCTACCCACTCCAGTATTCCGGCCTGAAGAATTCCACGGACAGAGGAACCTGGCAGGCTATAGTCATGGGGCCTCAAAGAGTCGGGCACGACTGAGTGACTTTCACTTTTTACTTTCAACTCAGCCCATAATAGAGTCCCAGTTTCCTCCCTGGGAAAACTGGAGTAAAACAGCCCCTCCTTTCCTGTGTTGAAGCTCAAATGAGATGAAGTTTTAAAAAAAGTGACTTTGAAGGGCATCAGATTCTACAGAAAGGAAAATTGTTATCTTACAAGGGTGAGATAAGCAGCTTAGGACTGGAGGTCTTATAGTGAAGTGATGTCATGTCTAACTCTTTACGACCCCATGGACTGCAGCCTATCAGGCCTCTCAGTCCATGGGATCTTCCAGGCAAGAGTCCTGGAGACCAGTATAAAAGTTGTGTCCTCTCTATATACCTGAGCTTTGGAGGACAAGTTTGCCAGGAAAAGATGCATTGGGAAAGGTGATACTAAACATCATGCTTTCTTGGCTCTTTGAGCTTAAATGGCAATCATGTTTCGATTCGTTTATTCCTCTCCATTGATTTCACACCTACTCTGCTGGGCACTGGGTCACTGTGATCCGTTAAATACAGATGATGCAGAATGGCATGCTGGCTAGATGAATTTTGTAGGAAATGTCATTAAGCAGTAGAAGACTTCTAATTTGTCTTCCTGTGCAGCTTATGGGGAGCTCTGCTAAAAATATCTCTTGCTTTCAACAACTTCCCCTGACTCTTCCTTCCTCAATCACAGGAGCCTGCTCAGGATCTGGAGGTTCAGAAGAACTCAGAGGAGGTCACCCTGGGGCAGAGAATGGAACTACATAGGTTAAACCCAGGGTGGAAAAATTCCAGTCTGTCACTCTTAGAGACTGAATGTCTGCTACGGTGAGGCAAACCTCGGTTCTATGAAAAATAAGGGTCAGTTACACACACACACACACACACACAGGAGTGTAGAGAAGCCAGAAGAGTTTGCACTTGTCCCTAAGTAAAGTGCATGGCACAGGTATTTTTTACTGTTTGAGCCTCCCAAGCTGTGCAGAAGCAAGGCACATGTTCATAGAGAGTAAAACAACACCATCATGCACCCTGGATCTCTTTCTTGAATTTTGGAATTTTGAAATTAAATGAGCATACAATCAAGCTCTGATCTCAGTCATGGGAACCCGGTCTCTGTTGGGTTCTAGTCACCCAATAGGGTATGGGCAGGATGGGAAAAAGAGCCACACTCTCCTCAGGAATCCAAGAGCAAAGTGGGGACTGCCTTGTCTTTTATTTTTTTGATGATTATTCTTTTATTTAGAATCTCTATCTTCCTGGTATTTTAAACAAACTGGTATTTGTTTCAAACTGGTATTTTAAACAAAATTTTCTAGAAAAATTATTTATATTATCTGTGTTGAAATTTATAAGCCTAAACATGTTTATAGTATTTTTCTGATATTTTTTATATCCCTACTGTATGCATACCTATATATACTTTTTTATTTCTTTGCATTTTTCTGTGATTTCCTTTTTTAAAAAAAATTATTTATTTATTTGGCTGCATTGGGTCTTAGCTGTGGCATGCTGGATCATGACCACAGCTGATCCAGCTGACCAGTTTCCTGACCAGTGATCAAAGCTGGGCCCCAGCATTGGGAGCGCAGAGTCTTAGCCATGGACCACCGGCAAAGTCTTCTGGTGCCCAGTCCTGAATCTGAAATCTCACTGTCCAGGAGGAGTTCCAAGAAGAGATAAGTCCACAGCCACAAAATAGATGTTGCAATAAACCGAGGCAGAAAGGAGACTCACAGTAAGCACTAAGGAGGAAAGAACAAAAGGGCATCAGGTTATGAGACTGACGCATGGCTCACTACACTAGGAAGGTGCTCAGGAGAGCATCAGAAAGCACATGCTACATGACAAAAGAAACCTTGAAAAAGCGGGAAGAAGAGGGCCCTCAGGAATTTAACTTTTTGGCTTCGGCCAACCGACCATTTTGTGGTTCTGAAACTCCTTTGGACTTCAGTCTTGCTTTATTTCCAAAACAGGACTGGAACTCAGAATGAGGAAGCCAAGAATATCAAACAGCCTTAGATCCTTGGTTAAAAACATTAGCAGCAACACGCAGCAGAGCTCACCTCCCCCATGCTTCACATTTCATTGTAAGAGGAAAACCACAAGCCGAATCCTGCAGAGGCTGTTATAATTAACTCACCAAGCCTTCCTTTGCTTCCTAGTGGTTTCTGAGTCTCTGAGGTGCAGAAAGTAATGTGAGAAGGGGTTATTTAATATGCGTTGTGGGAGGAGGAAACAAAAACACATTTTTAGTCCCTTTTGCTAAAAGAGTCCATCAAGTTCATTTAATTTACTGTTTTACTGTTTCCAGGCTCCGGGAATCTTCTCTGTGGGACATTTATCTGTCAATTTGGAATAAGAGGAGTTAACTTGTGTTGATTAAGGTTTTTTTTTTTTTAATCAAAGTTTTAATAGCAAATAACAAGAGACTAAGTCCAGCCCCCTCGAAGCAGAAAGAGCATTTATTAAAGTGTATTAGATGATGTCTAGAATCCCAGGGGATGGAGAATAAAACTTGGAGACTGTGTGAGTGAAGTCGCTCAGTCGTGTCCGACTGTTTGCAACCCGTGGACTGTAACCCACCAAGCTCCTCTGTCCATGGGATTCTCCAGGCAAGAATACTGGAGTGGGTTGCCATTTCCTTCTCCAGGGGATCTTCCTGAACCAGGGATCGAACCCAGGTCTCCCACATTGCAGGCAGATGCTTTAACCTCTGCGCCACAATCAGCCACAAACCCTGACATCAATTCTGGGACTATCCTCAAGGATGCTCCACTGACTTCACTTTGGTCAAAGAGGCTACAGTTTGTCCTGGACCAGATCTCACACTGAACAAACCGCTAGGTCCTCTGTTATTAAACTGGCTGTACCAGAGAAGGCAATGGCAACCCACTCCGTACTCTTGCCTGGAGAATCCCATGGACGGAGGAGCCTGGTAGACTGCAGTCCACGGGGTCACTAGGAGTCGGACACGACTGAGCAACTTCACTTTCCCTTTTCACTTTCACGCATTGGAGAAGGAAATGGCAGCCCACTCCAGTGTTCTTGCCTGGAGAATCCCAGGGACGGGGGAGCCTGGTGGGCTGCCGTCTATGGGGTCGCACAGGGTTGGACACGACTGAAGCGACTTAGCAGCAGCGGCAGCAGTGGTCATCACATCACACCCCAAACCTGAACCAGGATCTCTGGTTCTCAGACTGTTCCTCCCTCTCCAAGACCTGTATGAGGATCTCCCCCAACCCTGCCCATCTTTTATGGGAAACTCAACTTGGGCCAATGGGAGGGGCTCATGCTCTGAAACTATGCCCACATCCCTTGCTGTAGATACCCCTATTGCTTTTGCTCAGGTCAGAGTCTTTCTGTTGAGAATGACACCTGGGGCTTCAGCTTGATGGTCAATAATGTTTGGAGAGGTGGTCCACTCCCTTGCTAACTGAGCCCTCTTCTTGTTCTGCGGTGGGGCTGGCAGGCACTCCTGTTTCTCTGACTGCTTGGCCTGTTAGAACAAGCTGGTGCACATCTAAATGAGGGACAGGTATGAAGCCTCAAGCGGCAGTGTAATCTAGACCCATATCAGCAAAGAAAATTCTCACCTGCAGTGGGAGGCTCTTTTCCTGCAGGGACAGCCAGGCTTATTTTTATGCAGAGTGGTCACCTTGGAAGGCCCCCAGACAGTAAAGGACCCCTGCATGCGTGCTAAGTCATTTCAGTTGCATCTGACTCTTTGTGACACTGTGGACTGTAGCCTACCAGGCTCCTATATCCAGGAGATTCTCCGGGGAAGAATGCTGGAGTGGGTTGCCATGCCCTTCTCCAGGGGATCTTCCTGACCCAGGAACTGAATGCATCTCCTACATTGCAGGGGGATTCTTTACCTGCTAAGCCACTGGGGACGCCCCAAAGATCTCCTACTACTCTCTATTGGCTACTGCTGTTGACACTCTTGACAAAGGTTGCTGGGTCATTTATGGAAAGCACTGCCCCATTTCTTTTTCTCCATCTCCCTCTGGGGGTTGGAGTTTGGTACAGGGCCTGGTGCTACTTCTTCCCATGACTGGGTTATGGGTCACCCCTCACAGGTTGTGGTACGAGGCTATATACTGAACATTTAACCTGGTAGAATAACCAGCTCAGAACTAACTACACCTATTTTTGCCCAGCTGTAAGCTCATCAGGAAAAAATGAGAATCATTTTTCCCCTCTTCTCCCAAGAGAGGGGCCAGGTACAGGGGAAGATTAGACGCCTGTGTTTTCAGCAGTCTAGATTCCTGCATGAGGTAGGATCCATTGGAATGATGAGGGCTCTGTGGGTTGAAGGGAAGGGTGCAGGGGATGGAGGCCAGATGCAAGAAGGGAGGTTCTGAAATGGTGAAGACCCACCATAACTTGCAGGTACTACCTCGTGAAAGAGGACACCTTGGATAAAGACTAGTTACCTGCACAACAGGTACTGATGTCAGATGCTCTAACAGCCAAGGCAACTGCCCCCTGGTGCCCAGCCTGGCAGGTGAGGGGTGGAGCACTTACCGTTAACTGCCACTCAATTACTGGACCAGGCTGGCCTGGGCTCACAGAGCTAGTGAGGCTGGCTTCCAATGCATGCACAGCAGTGAACAGATGGCTGTGCACTGCACCCATAAGGGGATCAGCTGAGCACTGCTGATCCATTTACACTTAAAGAATCATATACAGCCCTACTAAGTTCCCTGGGTCCCTTATAACCCAAGACTTGTGGTGGGAGCGCCAAAGAAGAAAATAGATTCTAGAGTTCTCCCCGATCCTTAAAATACCTTATTTTGGAAAAGTTTAAATGTGCAAAAATGTTGCAGAGATAGTTCAGAGAGTTCCTGTTACCCTTCACTCAATTTGTCCCAACAGGCAAATTGAGTGAGGGGTAGGCACTGTGAACCAGTGACTTTGCTGGTACACTGTTAAAATTCAGACACTATCATTGGTACACTCTATTAAATAGATTCCAAACTTAATTTGGATGTAGCTAGTTTTTCTACTAATGTCCTCTTTCTGTTACAGGATCTAATCCAGTGTCTGCTAGTCTCTCTGATCTACGGCAGTTTCTCAGTCTTCCCTAGTTTTTCATGACCTTGACATCTTTAAGGAGGGCTAGCCAGCTATCCTATAGCATGTCCCTGGGTTTCACATGTTTTTCTCATGTTAGAGTGGGGCGAGGGAACTTGGGGACTTGCCCTTTTCATCCCATTACATCATGTCAGAGGGCTCCTGACACCCACATAACATTGCCAGTCAGGTCAGCTCTCATCACTTGTTGAAGGAAGTATCTGTGAAGTTTCACCACCGTCAAGTCACTATTTCCATTTCCATATTCTGCTCTTTAAAAACCATCCAACCTTGTTTTATTTGCAATAGAAAAATAAAGAAATGAGATGCTGCTTGCAGCTGAGTGTGGTGGAACAACTCCTGCCTGGTATATTTATACTTGAACAAGGGTTTTCTTGAAGCCCTCTGCCTCAACCAAAAGTAGGAACTCTAATGGTAGGAATTTCAGGCTCTGTGACAGTTGGGCGTGGGCGTATGGGCTTGGGCGACAAATGTAAGCAGTGTTCTCAATCCTACCACTCAGGCAGTGCCCTGCTCCTCCGCCTATGGATAGAGCCAGAACGCGGAGGATCCTGTTCATAAAATCTTAGCACAGATTTGAAAACTTAACACACCTACCTATAGCTGAGGGACTATCCTTCTACTTAGTCTCTAATACAGGGTGTGAGTGCAGATTTAGAAGGGGTGATGATTGTTTACCCAGGACAAGCTGAGCCTATACGATTGAAGATGTACTAGAGAGGAATATGGCTCCCTTTCTATTTCAAGCCCACAGTGCAGTTGCCAATGAGACAGTCAATCCCTTGCAAGAGCAAGACCTTCCCTACATCTTAGAGACTGGAAGTGACATAAGGATGAAAATAGGTATGCAACCCTCACCTGTGTTTCTGCTCATCAAGCAGAAAGATGCTGCTCTCCAAGTCTTGTTGCGGCCACTTCCAGCTCCAGGTATCACTTTCCGTGCCTCTTATTTTCCCAGTTGTTCCGAGGACCCTGTGAGTTATGGATTTTCAGGCTTAATGTTTTAGACAGAAAGTACTTCTGTGGTTGGAATCGGCAGGAAGACTCTATGAATCATTCAGAGTATCTGAAATGACAAAGTAGTTATTGGAACATTGCAGGAGTTGTTTATTGGGCTGCTAACTCAAAGAGAAACAAGGGATTTAGCAGCAGATTTACAGCAATAAAGCATGGCAATGTTTATTCACACTTTGTACTGCCAGCATTAAAATTCAGTTCCATAAGTCTTTGACTTGGGCCTTTAGCAGAAATCATCTCAGAATGTCTCTCTGACGTGGGTTGTGTGACAGCAGTTCGGCAGAAGGCTGGAGTGAGGCATAGATGTGAGAGGAGTCTTGAAGGGACCCTGGAGATTAGGGTGGGGCCTCAGGGGGTTTCTGAAATCAGGAAGGACTGGCTGAGCACCCTGCGTCTCCTTAAGATGGAGGCTGAAATTCACCTCACAAATTCACCTCCACTGGGCTCTACCTTGCTCTTGTATTTAAACACCTTTGGCTGAAAGTCAGACTCTGGGGCAGAGGACTAGAACCAGGCTTCACCTCTGCTCCTAAGAGGTTCAGAGCTTGGTGGGGGGTGCAAGCAGGAGGAAGGTGATGCAAAGAGACACGAACAACCGGGCAGTGAAACCAGTGCCCGGAGTTGCCTAGGTGATGACTCGGAGTAGGAGTCAGGGGAGGGATTCTAGGCAAAGACGGAGCAAAGACCCAAGAGGCAGACTGGGGAGCTGCAGGTTAACTATCCCAACCCGTATAACTATCCCTACGTTATATCCCAATGTAAATAGCAATGAGATGCTGCTTCTCTTTAAGAAAAAAAAAACGATGTAGCGATTAAACTTCATTTGGAAAAATAAACACAACGACTGAGTTAAGAAGGTTTGGGGAAAGCATAATGAGCAGAGAAGAAGCCTTAAATATTAAAGGAGATTGTATGAGTGCGGTCACCCAGTCATGCCTAATTCCGTGTGGTCCCATGGACAGTAGCCTGCCAGGCTCCTCTGTCCATGAGATTCTAAAGGCAAGAATACTGGAGTGGGTTACCACTTTCTATGTCAGGGGATCTTTTTGACCCTGGGACTGAACCTCCATCTCCTGTGTCTCCTACATGGGCAGGTAGAGTCTTTATGACTAATGCCGCCTGGGAAGCCCAGGGAGCTGTGAAAACTACTTTAAAACTCTATGCTATGGGCAAAAGAATTGATAAGTGGCTGGACAGAACACAACAACCAACCTGAAGAGATCCCAGAATATTTAAGTACCTACCCACTCCAGGGTTCTTGCCTGGAGAATCCCAGGGACGGGGGAGCCTGGTGGGCTGCCGTCTATGGGGTCACACAGAGTCGGGCACGACTAAAGCGACTTAGCAGCAGCAGCAGCAGGAGAACATTAAAGAGGCCAATGGAGAAAGATTTAGATTCGTCAAAAAATGGTGGAAATTTTGTAAAAGATTAAAATTACATCCTCACCTGATAGGTAAGAATACATCACAGGTGGATTAGCTTGAAAGTAAAACACAAAGCTTTTTAAAATCAGAAGGAAATATTAGGATTGAGCACTTTCTACATGCTGCATCAATACAATTAACTATTTTCCAAAAATGAGATTTTTCCAACAAAATAAAAGTTCTTAAATGTCTAAAGCAATAATAAGCAACCAAAAAGGCAAATGACAAAAATAATTTAATGCTGTGATAAAAGGTATATAGCCTTATTTTACAAGCAAACTTCAAAAGATGTTAAGAAAAAAGTGCACCAAAAAATAGACAAAGGACATGAACAGAAGCACAGATACTCAAAAACATGAAAGAATGTTCAGTCTTAAAGATAAAGAAAGAATGCACAATAAGATTAAAAGGTAGCTTGTTTTCACCTACCAACATAGCAAAGATTTTAAAATAGGGAACTTGGGCAATGTGTACTATGAGCCTTGAGATTATGTATATTACCTTTGACTCCAAATTCCACCTTTAGAAGTCTGTCTGAAAGAGTGAATTTTGAAAATAATTATTTTAGTCATAAAAATAATGTAAATTCACATGAATATTTTATTTTGTTATATTGAGTCCTATTTGTCAAGATAGAAAGCCATAGTGTATTTTAGTTAACAGGCTAACACTTTAATTTATAACATTAAGTATTTGGACATTGCTCACTAATTAGCTATGTTATTTATGAAATTGTTTTTCAGTATTATCACATTAAATATTATATTTGCTATCCAAAAGAACCACAAGTTAATCTCTTTGGAAATTTTTCAACTCATTAAGTATTGTGGAAATAACCTCATTTTTTAAAAAGCAAACTCTCCTTTCATAAATCTATGCTGTGCCCAGAACTCTCAAAATTATATCTGATAGTCTCCTCTTTTACATCATTTTATAAAACTGTAAAAACAGAAAGGTTTGTTAAGTGCAGGTGAATTGTTAATTCACTAGTACTATGACAATAGGCAAGTTACTTAAACTCTGTGAACCCGTTTCTTTGAAATTTTAAAAAATTTTGTAATTTTAATTACAAAGTTACTTTATATTTGAATATAGTTGATTAACAGTGTTGTCTTATTTCAGGTGTACAGCAAGGTGATAAGTTAAACATATGCATGTATCTATTCCTTTTCAAATTCTTTTATCAGGTTATTACAGAGTATTGAGTAGAGTTCCCTGTGCTATACAGAAGAACCTCAGTTTCTTTATCTTTAAAATGGGATTTTGCTTTTCGATTAATTCCCTAAAGAATCAGAGTGTGTTAGTCGCTCATTTGTGTCTGACTCTTTGTGACCCCATGGTCTGTAGCCCACCAGACTGCTCATTCCATAGAATTCTCTGGGCAAGGACATTGGTGCATGCTAAATCGCTTCAATTGTGTCCAGCTCTTTTGACACCATGCACTATAGCCCGCCAGGCTCCAGGCAAGAATACTGGAGTAGGTTGCCTTTTCCTTCTCCAGAGTGGATAACTCGTGAAACTTCAAAGCCCGACTCACCACATCCACGAATTCTCATGGTCCCCTCTGCCTCTGACCCCTCTGACCCTCACACTGTTGCCCTGGCTTGGCCCTCATTTCAGCCTGATCTTGAGGATCTTTCTAACCTAAGGATTGAACCTGGGTCTCTTGCATTGCAGGCAGATTCTTTATTGTCTGAACCACCAGGGCAGAGGGCACATGAAAATTGCTTAATAAATGGTATCCATGTTTCTGGGAGATCATTCTGTTCCAACTCCTCAGCATGTATGTACTGACTGAGTTGAATTAACAGGTAAACCACCATTTCGTGTTTAGGAAATTGGCAGAAGAGGAAAGAAGGAAAGTAGTTTGGAAGCTTCTAAGGATCTTGGTGCTTGCTATAGAAAAACAGGTGGGCACCATATAAAAGAAACTAGTCCAGGCAGGCACATGGGAGAAGAAAGCAGATGCTCATGGGAAATGGTGAAGCATTGATCAGCCTAGGCAAAAAAAAGAAAAACAAAAAAAATCAATTGGCCATGCCAGTTTCCAGGATACATCAGGAAGCTTCTGAAAATATTGCTCTCCTTGAGCTTGAAAAAACTGTTCTGTCTTAGTATGTGCCTGTCAGAAATGCCTGTCGTTCTTTGTGTCAACATAAATGTACCCACTGGTGCTTCTGCTTGATGCAAAAGACTTAAAGCAGGCTCGGAGACTAGGTTAATAGGACAGCTTCTGGGTGGAGTGACCTCTAGCTGGCTCCTGGATTCCCACCGAAGAAATGGAAACAACCCATCTTAGAGCTGGAAAGTAACGGCGACTGACTGCCGCATGCCAGAAACAGGGAGGAATCTCTGTCGTCTACAGCTTACATCTGGCCATATTCAAGGATGAAAGACCAAGTCTGTACTGCAGGCATCAGGAATCTGCCCCCCAGAGACCACAGCTCGTGAAACTTCAAAGCCCGACTCACCACATCCACAAATTCTCACGGTCCCCTCTGCCTCTGACCCCTCTGACCCTCACACTGCTGCCCTGGCTTGGCCCTCATTTCAGCCTGATCAGAAACTCAAACCCTTCAACCTTCTCCACAAAGAATTCACTCAGCCCAGGCACTTCATGGGTTTAGCTGTCTTAACTCAAGTTGTCCTCCACTGTGGACTCTCTTGCACGCTCAAGAGACATTTGCTAGTGTCTGGAGACATCTCTGGTTGTCACAACTGGAGGAGATGCACTAGTGGAATCTCCTGGGCAGAGGCCAGGGATGCAGCCCCCACAACAAAGTATGACCCAGCCCCCAGTGTCAACGGTGGTGACATTGAGAAACTCTACTTTAACTGAAGATGTAAATGTCACAGGCCTGGGGGCATTGCACTGTCCATGGGTTGCTGCCATCTCTATGACTTCCCCTTTTCCTCTCTTTCCACCTCTCTTTCTTTCTCTTCTGCTTCTCAGGAGCCAAATTCCTCTCCCTGTCTCAGGGTCCACAATTCAACAATCATCTTTAGTAGTAAAATCATCTTTAGTAATACAAATATGCCTTTGGAGTCTCATCCCCTCTGTCAAGCAGCTGATCAACTTATTTCTTCCAAATACAGTGCTCTCCTGAATAGGAATTCTGGTAAATACAATTCCATTCTCTTATTAAATACATGTATAAAGGAACTCAAGCTACCACACAATTACACTCATGTCACACGCTAGTAAAGTAATGCTCAAAATTTTCCAAGCCAGGCTTCAGCAATACATGAACTGTGAAATTCCAGATGTTCAAGCTGATTTTAGAAAAGGCAGAGGAACCAGAGATCAAATTTCCAACCTCCGCTGGATCATGGAAAAAGCAAGAGAGTTCCAGAAAAACATCTATTTCTGCTTTATTGACTATGCCAAAGCCTTTGACTGTGTGGATCACAATGAACTCTGGAAAATTCTGAAAGAGATGAGAATACCAGATCACCCTGACCTGCCTCTTGAGAAACCTATATGCAGGTCAGGAAGCAACAATTAGAACTGGACATGGAACAACGGACTAGTTCCAAATAGGAAAAGGAGTATGTCAAGGCTGTATATTGTCACCCTGCTTATTTAACTTATATGCAGAGTACATCATGAGAAACGCTGGGCTGGAAGAAGTACAAGCTAGAATCAAGATTGCCAGGAGAAATATCAATAACCTCAGATATGCAGATGATACCACCTTTATGGCAGAAAGTGAAGAGGAACTAAAAAGCCTCTTGATGAAAGTGAAAGAGGATAGTGAAAAAGTTGGCTTAAAGCTCAACATTCAGAAAAAACGAAGATCATGGCATCTGGTCCCATCACTTCATGGGAAATAGATGGGGAAACAGTGGAAACAGTGTCAGATATTTTGGGCTCCCAATTCACTGCAGATTGTGATTGCAGCCATGAAATTAAAAGATGCTTACTCCTTGGAAGAAAAATTATGACCAACCTAGATAGCATATTGAAAAGCAGAGACATTACTTTGACAACAAAGGTCCGTCAAGTCAAGCCTGTGGTTTTTCCATTGGTCATGTATGGATGTGAGAGTTGGACTGTGAAGAAGGCTGAGCGCCAAAGAATTGATGCTTTTGAACTGTGGTGTTGGAGAAGACTCTTGAGAGTCCCTTGGACTGCAAGGAGATCCAACCAGTCCATTCTGAAGGAGATCAGCCCTGGGATTTCTTTGGAGGGAATGATGCTGCAGCTGAAACTCCAGTACTTTGGCCACCTCATGCGAAGAGTTGACTCATTGGAAAAGACTCTGATGCTGGGAAGGATTGGGGGCAGGAGGAGAAGGGGACGACAGAGGATGAGATGGCTGGATGGCATCACTGACTTGATGGATGCGAGTCTGAGTGAACTCCGGGAGTTGGTGATGGACAGTGAGGCCTGCCATGCTGCGATTCATGGGGTTGCAAAGAGTCAGACACTTCTGAGCGACTGAACTGATCTGATAAAGGAACTACTTACCTGGGAAGTGGAAGAGGCTTAGAACCCCCTACCCCCACCAGGATCCACCAAATCTAAGTGTGAGGGCTGGACAGTGGGTGGGGGATGGTGGGGGCAGAGAAGGGAAGAAGAGAAGCACCAAGTCCACCAGCTCTTTAGCATCTTTGGGGTGCAGTCGTTTCCAGCTCCAGCTCTTGGAATGGACTATGGTCTCAGGCAGAGACAGGGAACATTGAGCTGCTTGCTCAGAGCACAGTTACCTCAGGCAGAACATCTCTGTCACTGTAAATGTGAGAAGGTGTCTCTGGCATGTGGGTGAAGTTCTCTGCCCAGGAGCCTAGAGTGCTGCCCCCTGCCCCAACCTCCACTGTCTACTCTGCCAAAGCAGCTGCACCCAGTCTGATCTAGCAAAGAGAAGCCAGAGTCAATCTCTTGTGTGAAAAATTCAAACAGGTGACCCCATCATTTGGAATGATTGTACCTCAGCTCCCAACTCTCTTCTATCTCTGGAAGGCTTGACTCAGACAGAATGCATGAGACTAAGAGGGACTCCAAGCTTCTGAAGAAGGGGACTCATCAGAGGAATCAAGCAAATATGCAAAATAAACTATGAAATCAACTCAGTGGGAAAAAAAAATCTGATATGTGTTCTCAGTAAGATCCAAGAGGCCATGGCTTTTGGGAAAACAGTCGAAGCAAATTTGAGGAGGAGATATCTGAGAGCGGGAGAGGCGGCCCAGAGATGAAAAATGTGATTGCCAAATTACAAACCCCAGCGGAGGCACTGGATGCCACAGCAGTGTAAATCAAGGCAGGGGAAGACAAGGTTAGGAAACTCTCCCAGAACCCAGAGGAAAAATAAAAAAGATGATGGGGCAAGTTTAATAACAATAAATATTATTTCAAAAAGTGATTGGGGAATAGAAGAAGGTGGAATGGAAACAAAAAGCTACTCTGAAAAAAGCCTGTCTGGAAGAATGAAGATCTACATAGAAACAGTGAATTCAGATCTTACAAGGTGGAAATAAGCTTCATAACATTAAGATTCAGCAAAGGTGAGGCTTGTCTGGGCCCTGCCACTCTGGCCACCAGCATTTTGATAGTAGCATTTAGAGAGAGTCTGTACAGATCACACATTCTCCTCTAACAAAACCTACAAGAGTTCTCTAATCCAGAGTTTGAGGTAGACAATTAAAAAGATCTGATAAGAATAACTAGAAGCCACTGTTATTAAATGAGAATTGCAGTTTAGTGCAGCTAATTGAAGAATATAAGCATTTCATGGAAATACATATTCTGAACTTCTGCTGTAGATGATTAGTGTATTAATTTCCTGGGCATGGGGAGGTAGGTGAAAAACCTCCGATTAGCATGAGTGAGAAAACAGTGCTTTTTTCCCTCTGGTCTGGCTTCCTCTTCTGCCTATGTCCAGAGACGGCTACGCCTTTTCTGTAGGTCCTACCCTGGGCTGAGAACCAGAGTCATCATTTTAGTTTCAGTTTCTGCTGATACTCTTGTTTGCAGGATTTGTTGTGGCTGTTTTGTTTGTTTTTGGTGCAGTCTTATCATCTAGGCTGGTGTCGAGTCCACTGGCTTGTCCTTGCTCCCTTTCACCTGTGTGTGCTCTCGGTTCTCTGCCCCATGTCTGCCTGCTCCAGGGTGCAATGTTTAGTTCTTCAGTGTGCATATTGTTTGCCAATGGAAGGGCTTAACTTTTATTTGATGGGGGAAAATCAGTTCTTAAGTGAAATGTGAGATGAAGATGTATCCTGGACTCTGTGATACTCCTCCATGAAGCACCTCAAAACACCCTCCCCAGCTGTTGCTCAAGCTTTCCCATCAGGTAACACATGCCTGTTCTCATATGGACATAGACGTCCCGCTCAGTGCTTTATCAGCGGCCAAGTCTTGTTACCAGCCCCTGGGGAATAAGCTGCTGGGTGGTGGAGGAGACTCTGTGCTCCAGAGCTCTGAAATTAACAAATGTGAACTCAACAGCCAGTGGGGAGAGATGGGCCAGGAGATTGCAGGTCATCTGTAGAGGCTGGAAAACCTCCTTGATCCCTGCCCACTTTGGCAAAGCCAGAGAGTTCTTGTGGCTTTGAAGTCCTGAGTGGGAAATGAAATGGACTTGGGAGCTCAGATAGTGCTGGAATGCCTTCAGAAGAACAATCGAGAGGTGTAGTTTATGCAGATAGGTTTGAAGGATCCCTTCTTTCCATTTTTATTCGTATGAACTATTTGGCTTACTTTACCAGGTGTATATTTTGTTTTTCTGTAGAGTTAAGGTAGTTAAAAGACAAATAAAGCAAAGAGGAACTGCTGGCCAGGACTGAAGTAGTGGTGGGCTCAAAGTCTAGGAGCCTAGGAGGTCTCTTAAATTGTGTAGATCCGAGTCCATCACAGCCCGGCATGAATGCCACATTAACCAGGAAATAGGAGCTAGACTGGGGAGGACAGAGAGAGTGTGGGATGGGGAAAGAGCCCTAGTTTGGAGCCTTGAACAGCCCAAAGAAGCCTTGACTGTGGTTTGATGGTAAAACATATAGCTGTGGCCTTGCAGGACCAAGTGTGGTAGATTAGCATGGCAGTTGTCCTCAGAGAATTCCACCTCCATGCCCTTGGGAGGCTCCTCCCCTGGTGACTCTGGTTTTGATGAAATGCCTTGCTTTGGCCAAATGGGATATCCACAAACAGGATATAAGAAGCCTGAAAAGTTTATACTGAGGTTTGCATTATTGGAATGTTGCCTGCCTGTTAGAGACACATGACCCAGTTGGCAGTTAACATCAGCCTCCAGACATTGCATGTGAGGGCACATTAGACCACTCAGCCCAAGCTGAGTTGCCAGGTGATGGCTTCAACTGGCCAAGGCACCCTAAGCAAGCTGAGCACAAGAACCACTAGCTAAAAGTGAAAGTGAAAGTCACTCAGTCGTGTCCAACTCTTTGCGACCCCATGGACTATACAGTCTATGGAATTCTCCAGGCCAGAACACTGGAGTGGGTAGCCTTTTTCTTCTCCAGGGGATCTTCCCAACCCAGGGATGGAACTCAGGTTTCTGTAACTGCAGGCAGATTCTTTACCAGCTGAACCACAGGGAAGCCCAAGAACATTGGAGTGGGTAGCCTACCCCTTCTCCAGAGGATCCTCCCAACCCAGGAGTCAAACCAGGGTCTCTTGTATTGCAGGTGGATTCTTTACCAACTGAGCTATCAGGGAACCAGCCCAAACTTTTGACACATAGAATAAACAGAACGGTTGTTGTTTTAAGCTCTAGGTCTTATGTGGCTTACTATGTGTATCTGTTAGTCATATCCATCTCTTTGTGACCCCATGGACTGTAGCCTGCCAGGCTCCTCTGTTCATGGAGTTCTCCAGCCAAGAGTACTGAAGTGAGTTGCCATTCCCTTATTGTGTGTTAGTATTTAACTGATAAACCTGTCAAATATCTCCTTACAGTTTACACCTAGTACCTTGCTCTGCACACACAAAAATGTAATCAATAAATGAATCCTCCTACAGCTTTTATTTAAGGAGGTATAGAGGGAGAGAACAAAAAATAGCATGGAACAGTGAGAGTTGGGTGTCTCATACCCTGGTGACTCATGTTTACCTCTAAATTGGAGATCTCATCTTCTTTCATTCAGTTCAGTTCAGTTGCTCAGTTGTGTCCAGCTCTTTGCAACCCCATGAACCACAGCACACTAGGCCTCCCTGTCCATCACCAACTCCCAGAGTTCACCCAAACACATGTTCATTGAGTCAGTGATGCCATCCAACCATCTCATCCTCGGTCGTCCCCTTCTCCTCCTGCCCCCAATCCTTCCCAGCATCAGAGTCTTTTCCAGTGAGTCAACTCTTCACATGAGGTGGCCAAAGTACTGGAGTTTCAGCTTTAGCATCATTCCTTCCAAAGAAATCCCAGGGCTGATCTCCTTCAGAATGGACTGGTTGGATCTCCTTGCAGTCCAAGGGACTCTCAAGAGTCTTCTCCAACACCACAGTTCAAAAGCATCAATTCTTCGGTGCTCAGCTTTCTTTATAGTCCAACTCTCACATCCATACATGACTACTGGAGAAACCATAGCCTTGACTAGACGGACCTTTGTTTAGGTAAAATTGAATGATATCAATAAATTCTATTTTCTCTCTGATTGTATTAAAAGGTCAAAAATGTATTTTCAACAATTGAAGGAGAGAATTTTACCCAGTTCTCTATCTGCATTCTTCTCTCCAGTGAGGTGGTTTGAGGGCATTAGGGAGAAACCTGGGTAAAGGGCTCATATCACAGGAGCCCCAAGGCTACTGGGCTGAGTTTCTCCTCATTCCGGAAGCCCAGTAAGTTCTGCTGGAATGAGTCACACTCCTTTAGATGCTACCAATGAATTTGCAGTGTGTTCCTCCCCTCACTGGGAGAGGAAAATCATGCTTAATGCCTAGTACAGTAGCTCAATATTTTTCATGAAAATTTTCATGAGAAAAAAAATGATTTTGTAATTTCAAAGGATAGTTTTAGGAACTCCCAAACAAGTAGTTTGTCTTTCTGGTCCCTTGTTTGCACAGCCAGTTATTTAAATAATTTGTTAATGATTACATTTATTGTGATTGATAAGTCTAATTGAAAAATGAAACAGATTCTATGTTAACTAGAGCCCTTCTTCTCAGATTTATTTAATGAATCATATCTTTCTTATCTCTTCTTCATGGAGAGGCCAGTCTGGCTGTAATTCATGTTTCTCAAATATGGGCACCCTATTTGTACCCAAAGAAATGCAGTGCACACACTGATCTGTCTAAACCTCTGAGGAAGGTTAACCTTATTTTTCTTTCCTGTACCTTGACCACAGCGGAAGAAGCAGCAGTCACGTGAGGAAGTTTACTGTGCAGGTGCTACTTCAAAACATCTTTCAACAGCCACTGCAGCATCAAGAACAAACCCAGGACAGGCTTGCCCAGGGTGCCACTGAATGGCATCCCAGATGGAGTCCCATCCTTTGAGGCATCCCAGGCTGCCAAATGGGTGTCTGCCCTTCTTTAGCTTGAGACTGCAGGGCACATCAGGCTTTGTTATGACTGGACATCAAAGACTTGAGCTTATAGCTGAATGCTGTACTCTGGAGGTTCAACAGAAAACCTCCTCAGTAATAGGTATCTCTGATTGATATACACAATATCTTACTGTCTATTTATTCAGTAATGAGTCAACCAAAAAGCAACTGCCTATTTTGAATGATCCAGTTTGCTAGATATAGTATGCTACAAGAGAAACATAATGTTTCTGGTCAAGCAGATATGGGTTCCACATATTAGAAAACTAAGTCAAATCAAGAAAGATAAGAGGGGACATGGAAGCAGCCTAGATATCCATCGACCAGTGAATGGATACAGAAATTGTGGTACATATATACAATGGAATACTACTCAGCTATGAAAAAGAATGCATTCAAGTCAGTCCTAATGAGGTGGATGAACCTAGAGCCTATTATATAGAGTGAAGTAAGTCAGAAAAAGACAAATACTGTGTATTAATGCATCTGTGTGGACTCTGGAAAGATGGCACCGAGGAACTTGCTTGCAGCAAGGCAACAGAGGGTGGCGCTGGTGGTAAAGAACCTGCCTGTCACTGCAAAAGACTAGAGACCTGGGTTCGACCCCTGGGTTGGGAAGATCCCCTGGAGGAGGGCATGGCAACCCACTCCAGTGTTCTTGCCTGGGAATGCCCAAGAACAGAGGAGCCTGGTGGGCTATGGGCCATAGGCTCACAAAGAGTTGGACAGGACTGAAGTGACTTGGCACACAGGCACGGTGGAGATGCAGACATAGAGCACAGACTTGTGGACACAGCGGGGGAGGGGAGGGTGGGATGAACCGAGAGCGTAGCATGGAAGCATATACAGTACCATGTGTGAAGCAGATAGCAAGTGGGATGTGCTGTGTGACACAGCAGGGTCAGCTCAGTACTCTGTGACCACCTAGAGCAGGAGGGTGGGGTGGGAGGTGAGAAGGGGGTTCAGGAACGGGGAGACCCGTGTACACCTGTGGCCAATTCATGTAATGTAGAGCAGAAAACAATACACCATTGTAAAGCAATTATTCCCAAATTAAAAGAAAGAAAGATAAGAGGAAAAAACTCTACACTGCATGCACATAGAAACAAATAAGCCCCTCTAGATTTCAAAGGAATAACAAAATAGTGCTAAAGAGGCCTGGGGGCGGGGAGAACGAATCCGAGAGGGGAGAAATTGCCAATAAACCTTGCACTTTTTTCAGTAGGTTTGTTTTGTGAGGTGACGTGGGTGTGTCAATGAGTGTCAGAGAACTGAGCAAGTGAGTAAATGTGCCGATACTAGGGGAGCTGAAGTCATTTCTGTGGGGGGGTGGAACGTGCAAATGTGAACTGGAGGAAAACAGGGAAGCACCCGATAAGACCGGTCTGGAATCAGGTGTCAGTGCAACTGACGAGGTCTGCTCTTAACCTCTGAGCTTGTTTGGAGTCTTTGATCTCTTGCCTCTGTATCTCTGCATATCCTTTTCCCATCACAAAGAATTCCCTTCCTAGCACTTCAGTGTATTCAAGCCAAGCCCTTTCTCCACCATGTCTTCTATCTTCTCTCTCACTGTTTGGGAGCGATTTCCTCTTCTCTGAACTTTTCATGTTTTCATAACTGAAATTTGTGAAAAGCACATTAATGTCTACCTTAGAACAAATTATTTATGGGTGTATAATCTTACACTCATAAGGAGAGTGAAAAAGCTGGCTTAAAGCTCAACATTCAGAAAACTAAGATTATGGCACCCAGTCCCATCACTTCATGGGAAATAGATGGGGAAACAGTGGAAACAGTGGTTGACTTTATTTGGGGGGGCTCCAAAATCACTGCAGGTGTTGATACAGCCATGAAATTAAAAGATGCTTACTCCTTGGAAGGAAAGTTATGACCAACCTGGACAGCATATTAAAAAGCAGAGACATTACTTTGTCAACAAAGGTCCATCTAGTCAAGGCTATGGTTTTTCCAGTAGTCATGTATGGATGTGAGAGTTGGACTGTGAAGAAGGCTGAGCGCTGAAAAACTGATGCTTTTGAACTGTGGTGTTGGATAAGATTTTGAGAGTCCCTTGGACAGCAAGGAGATCCAACCAGTCCGCCCTAAAGGAGATCAGTCCTGGGTGTTCACTGGAAGGACTGATGTTGAAGCTGGAACTCCAATATTTTGGCCACCTGATATGAAGAACTGACTCATTTGAAAAGACCCTGTTGTTGGGAAAGATTGAAGGCAGGAGGAGAAGGGGACAACAGAGGATGAGATGGTTGAATGGTATCACCGACTCAATGAACATGAGTTTGGGTAAACTCTGGGAGTTGGTGATGGACAGGGAGGCCTGGCATGCTGCAATTCATGGGGTCACAAAGAGTTGGACACGACTGAGGGACTGAACTGAACTGAACTGAATCTTACCTGGGTTTCCCAAGTGGTTCAGTGAATAAAGAATCCATCTGCAATGCAGGAGACATGGATTCAATCCCTGGGTTGGGAAGATTCCCCTGGAGGAGGAAATGACAGCCCAGTACAGTATTCCTGACTGGAGAATCCCATGGACAGAGGAACCTGGTGGCTATAGTCCATAGGGTCGCAAAGAGTCATACATGACTGAAATGACTGAGCGTATGCATATACAACCTCCACTACTATAAGCACTTTTAAAAAATATTTTTATTTCTTTATTTGGCTACACTAGGTCTTAGTCACAATACGTGTGGTCTAGTTCCCTGACTAGGGATTGAACCCAGGCCCCTGCATTGGGAACATGGAGTCTTAACCACTGAAGGTCCCTATGAGCCCTTTTTGTTGAAGGACTACTGACTGATTCTTTTTGTTTCTCATAGGTGCCAAGGAATTCAACCATGATTTGTTCAACAAAAGAAGGAAGGAATTATTTTCAGGAGAATAGATGCAACACCCTGCAAAGATCTGAAAATGTCATCGCACATAGTCTAGAGAGAGAAGATATACCCTGATGATGATAATTTTTGGTTTTAACAAGCTCATGGTGGATCCACAGTGTGATACGGCATTCAGAAAGCTAGTGAGGTTGCAGGACACAATGGCAGAGGTATAATTTTAGAACAAGGGAGGTGATTGGGCCATCAGCAGACTATTCTCTAGTGTTTGATTTTATATTTTTGGTATTGTGTTCAACTTTTTAAAAGCATGATTTAAGAGCCTTGTGGATGGCATATTCAAAACCATGTCACGGGGAGAATGTACTGAATGAACTATTTGGGCTGGACGTGAGATTCCTGGGGAAGGGAAGGGACCAAAGAAAGGGAAGATGCACAGAAATTATCTTTAAATATCTGAACAGATGATGTAAGAAAGAGAGGTTCAGTTCACTCTCTGTCATCCTGACGAACAGCCATAAAGTCAGTTTTAGTGGAGATTGGTGGAAGGAGATTTTTGTCTCAGCAAAAGGAAAAATTCTGACTAGGAATGCTGTCTCACTTAGAATGGGCAGCTGGGGGTCAGGTGTTAACTTTCTCCTTCTTGGTAGTGGTCTGGGAGAGCTAGTCAGCAATGGGGTATAGGTTGAGACTGAACTGGATGACTTGTATAAACCTTCCACTGCTAATGTCCTATGACTCTATGAAGCTAATGAAGAAGAAACCCAAGAAACACTAAATGAATAAGACTATGTGACTGAATGCTCAATCACCATGCATATAGCCACAGAGGAGGAGAGGAACCAAGAAAAGAGTAGAGGATCCTTGGGCTGGGGAGTACAAGGTAGGAGGGAGAGGACCTTCTTGCTAAAGGTCTGAGGAGGTAGAACTGGGGACCGTGGCTGAGAAATGATGCTCTACTTAAATGCTGGATTAAGTTGTGCTTTGAAAGTTTATCAGAGGAATTAAGGCCAAAAAAAAATTACAACCATGCCTTGGATTCAGAGCTCTAACTTCTTATTTCTGTCAATTATTAGCTGAGAAACCATAGTCCATCACCTTTTCTGGACTCTGACTTCATCACTTTGCAAATAAGGAGTCTGGATGAAATGGCTGAGATTCCTTCTGCTTTACAAGGCACTGACTCTGAGATAAATTATTGGCTGCCATTGTAGATTTATGACTAAAAGAGGGATGTGAGAGGAGTATTTTAGGAAGATGAATTTCATATGCAGAGGAGATTGAAGGCGGAAGAGGCTGAGGTGGGAAGTACTGCTGAGAGGCAATTCCAGTCACTGTTTCTCAAAATAATATCATTCAACTTTAATATTGTTTACTCAGTTCTATGTCAAAGTGTCAAGACGCATGAAGTTTGGTTCCTCCATACCACAACTTGGTTTCTGGGTCAGATTAATTTCCTGTCCTCTTGAGTGATTTAAAAATGCAACATTGGTATGATTGCATCAGAGACCTGAGAAGTCTGCTGAGCATCTCCTTTTCCTATTCTTTTAAGAACACGGTGTCAACAATGGCTCGCATAGCAGAGTGTTTCTCTGTTACCATGTCCTGCAAAATATTCAGCACCATCCATGAAAGTATTGAGGCAGACAGAGGAATTTTCACACGTCATTTTTCTCAGCATTTTGGTGGAGACACGGCCTAATCCAAATCTGGCTGGCCATGAAACTAAGACTGAGGAGCTCTTCTCCTCATTGTTTCTTCAGCAGGCACTTTGGGGATGAAGTTTCATTTTGAGTTGTAGAAGACTTATTGCTATGACAGTTTGCTCTGGTTCTTAAAATATAATGCTTTCTGCAGGGAGCAGAATGTCCAGGTCTGCTCATGGGAGGCGGGGTTTCCTCTCTGGGTCACTGGCTTGCAGTTGGACAGACTGAGAGGGAAGGAAAGTCAAGGCTGCCTTATGGTGACTGTAGCTGGCCAGGGCCATGGGTGGGATGGACGAGGGGAGGAGTGTTTGATTGCTGTGACTGGATGCTTCAGGGAGCTAGAAACACTAACGAGAGAACCAATAGGTGGTAGGTCAGTGGCTTGAACGTTTTCAGAGCGTGATGGATACCGCCCAGTGACTAATCAGGAAAGTGAGAGAAACCCAAAATGACCTAATGAGCTGAAGAGGAGAGCCTGAGAGGGCTGCTGGGAACACCCTCTGTCAATCACTCAGGTTGGGTAGCGGTGTCAGTCGCATCTGCCTTTCTTCCTTTTCTGCCTTGGTTTTTTTCCCCCATCCAATGCTTGAACAGAAAACAGATGTTCAAGCTGGTTTTAGAAAAGGCAGAGGAACCAGAGATCAAATTGCCAACGTCCGCTGGATCATCGAAAAAGCAAGAGAGTTCCAGAAAAACATCTACTTCTGCTTTATTGACTATGCCAAAGCCTTTGACTGCGTGGATCACAATAAACTGTGGAAAATTCTGAAAGAGATGGGAATACCAGACCACCTAACCTGCCTTTTGAGAAATCTGTATGCAGGTCAGGAAGCAACAGTTAGAACTGGACATGGAACAACAGACGGGTTCCAAATAGGAAAAGGAGTACGTCAAGGCTGTATACTGTCACCCTGTTTATTTAACTTATATGGAGAGTACATCATGAGAAATGCTGGGCTGGAAGAAACACAAGCTGGAATCAAGATTGCCAGGAGAAATATCAATAACTTCAGACACGCAGATGATACCACCCTTATGGCAGAAAGTGAAGAAGAACTAAAGAGCCTCTTGATGAAAGTGAAAGAGGAAAGGGAAAAAATTGGTTTAAAGCTCAACATTCAGAAAACGAAGATCATGGCATCTGGTCCCATCACTTCATGGGAAATAGATGGAGAAACAGTGGAAACAGTGTCAGACTTTATTTTTGGGGCTCCAAAATCACTGCAGATGATGACTGCAGCCATGAAATTAAAAGACGCTTACTCCTTGGAAGAAAAGTTATGACCAACCTAGGTAGCATATTCAAAAGCAGAGACATTACTTTGCAGACGAAGGTCCGTCTAGTCAAGGCTATGGTTTTTCCAGTGGTCATGTACGGATGTGAGAGTTGGACTGTGAAGAAGGCTGAGCACCAAAGAATTGATGCTTTTGAACTGTGGTGTTGGAGAAGACTCTTGAGAGTCCCTTGGACTGCAAGGAGATCCAACCAGTCCATTCTGAAGGAGATCAACCTTGGGATTTCTTTGGAAGGAATGATGCTAAAGCTGAAATTCCAGTACTTTGGCCACCTCATGCAAAGAGTTGACTCATTGGAAAAGACTCTGATGCTGGGAGGGATTGGGGGCAGGAGGAGAAGGGGACGACATAGGATGAGATGGCTGGATGGCATCACTGACTTGATGGACGTGAGTCTGAGTGAACTCCGGGAGATGGTGATTGACGAGGAAGCCTGGCATGCTGCAATTCATGGGGTCTTGAAGAGTCAGACACAACTGAGCGACTGAACTGAACTGAACCTGATGGTCCAGTGGTTAAGAAGCACCTTCCAATGCAGTGGACACTGACTTGATTCCTGGTTAGAGAACTAAGATCCCACAAGCTTCGGGGAAACCACGCCTGTGCTCCACACCAAGTCTGCTCCACAGCCACGCCTGTGCTCCACAACAACTGAGCCTGTGTGCTCTGGAGCCCACATGCCACAACTAGAGAGAAGCCCGCGTGCCATAATGAAGAGCTTGTGTGCTGCAACTAAGACCCAATACAGTCAACATACATAAATAAATATTTTTTAAAAGACAAGAAAATAGATTTGGGAGAAAGAGGATCTGGGAAGTCAAGTCAAGTCCGGGCGGGGTTTGCGGATGGGGAGTCTTTCTGTTTCAGTTTCTTACTTGCATCAAGGTCCAGATCTGGTGGGTAAAATCAGTGTGAATCATAGATTCCAGCTTCACTGTCACTTTAGGCATAATATATCCTTTTTTCCTTTTTCTTTTATTACCAGAGTGTGGTCTGCAGACCAGCGCTGGTCTGTGGGTGTTTCTGTTTGTTATTTTACTACTCTACAATGAGATAACCACAGAAATTAGGATGACGCTTTTAGAAAATTGTGTAACCACTGGGCATTATTGTGATGGCCACACGTGCTTTTATTGTGTTTTACCAAGACATTGGTCTCCAATTGATTGGTCTCCAGTGGGTTAAAAATTTTTAAAAGGTCCTTTACTGTAAGAAGCACTGGTTGGTGCTCCATTACTTCATTAAAAAAAAAAAGTTTGCAAGCAAGTGTCTTCTCTAGGGCCCAAGCCTCCAAGGAGCTGATAGTCCTGGCTTTGTATGGCTGGCTAACGATTTAGGGCGGGAGATAGGCTAGTCCTTCCCTGTGTCAAGGGACACTCTGGGAGGAAATGTCCCATATGTTGATCTCTTTGGTGTCTACCTAAGTCTAGGGCACAGCTTTGAGAGTACAGTAGACATGCAATAAGGACTTGTTGAAAGAAGTTATTGCTCTGCGTTAGTGGCATAAAAATTTCAGAGCAGTCTTTGGCTACAGCAGGTATGTGATGGCTTGCCCTTCTGCCTCACTGCTCTTTATACACACATTCTGAAGAGTAACATCAGGGCTCACAAGCATGGACTGGAAATGGCTTTACTTCTGACTGGAAATAAAGACCCCAGTCTAAAAATGACTGGAATCCTGGTATCCCAATTCCAGTCATTTTTAGAATAAATAACTGATGAGTACCTACTAGATAGCACAGTAAACTCTGCTCAGTTCTCTGCGGTGACCTCAATGGTAAGGAAATCCAAAGAAAAGGGGATATATGCATACGTGTGGCTGATTCATTTTGCTGTACAGTAGAAACTGACCTAGCAGTATAAACTATCCTCCAATTTGAAAAAAATTTTAAATGGCTGGAATCTACTCTTGCTAGGTAAATCACATAGCTTTGTTTATCTGTTAATTATTTTTAAAAATTTGGGATGGGGTGATTGGAGGCATGGGCTCCCAAATAGCTGTATACCTTTGGTGCCAAGAAATGGTACCCGAATGATTTCATCATGCTTCTAGATGGCAGTAGCACCCAACAGTCTTGATAGGAGAGAGCGTCAGAGGGGCTTTGGCAATCAGCTGCCCCTCTGATTCTCTTATCTCACACCAGGAGAACTGAGATGCATAGAGAGTAAGTGACTTGCCTTTTGGCAATAAATTGAAACCGTTTTCAAGGATTTATGATGCAAACGTAACTTACTTTGAGCTAAAGTTTGATGATACACAGTCTCAGCATTAAAAGGAACTCAGATGCAAAGAAAAAAACTCAGTGATTTGACATTTATTCAGGTCAGAAAAGGCCAAATACGCAAGTTAGCAAGAGCGTGCATCTAAACCGGAGGGAGCTTATCATGGGAAGTATCGAGCTGAGGGCATGTGAACCCCAGGGCAGACTAAAAAAAACTGAGGGTTTAAAATCAACAGAAAATTGTTTCCTCAGTCTATTTAATTTAGTGTAAATGTAACATAGCATGAAGGTTTCCTTGGTGGCTCAGTGGTAAAGAATCCGCCTGCCTCAGTTTCCACCCCTGGGTGGAGAAAATCCCCTGGAGCAAGGAATGGCAACCCACTCCAGTATTCTTGCCTGGGAAATCCAATGACCAGAGGAGCCTAGTGGGCTGCAGTCCATGGGGTCATAAAGAGTCAGACACAGCTAAGCAGCTGAACAACAACAGTGCGGCATGAAGACCTCACCTGATCTTCAGAGCAGCCTGTGTTTGAATCTGACAACCTCTAGTGCAGAGTTTCTCAGCCTGGGCACTACTGACATTTTGAGATGAATGACATTTTTGTGGGGGTCTGTCTTGTGCATTGCAGGGGGTTTAACAGCATCTCTGGCCTCTACCCGTCTCTACCCTAGATGTTACTAGCACTCCCCCACTGGGACACCTGAAAACATCTCCAGACATTGCCAAGTGTCCCCCAGAACTACCGAGCAGTGGTGCAGTTACTCTTCGTTGTGGTGGAACTAAAACCTCCCCAGTGTGATGATGCTCAGCATCTTTAGTCATTCAGTTCAGTCGCTCAGTCGTGTCCAACTCTTGGCGACACCATGAATCGCAGCACGCCAGGACTTCCTGTCCATCACCATCTCCTGGAGTTCACTCAAACTCACGTCCATCAAGTCAGTGATGCCATCCAGCCATCTCATCCTCTGTCGTCCCCTTTATTAGTCATTAGGGAAGTACATACTGAAGCTATCACCCCACATCTATAAGAATGGCTATGTTTATGGAAAAAAATGACCATACCACGTACCAGCAAGGGTGCAGGGAAACTGGAAGCCAGTGGGAATGCAAAATAGTGAAGCTACTTTGGAAAATGGCTTGGCAGTTTCTTATGAAACTAAGTATACTAACAACTAATAAAACTAAAAAAAAAAAACTAGAGAAAAAATAAAGTGAAACGTTGAGGAGTGTTGATAAATGCTGAGCTGCTGTTATCACTTAGTGTGTAACTTTACTGGCAAGAGCAAAAGAGCTCTTTAGCTATTCCCCTCCAAACTATATTAAATTACTTTTAAAAAATGTGGAAAAGCCAAGGGAACATAAGGTAGTGAATCTTTTCAGACTTTTTTCCCTACACAAACACTCAATGTGCCTATGAGGACTCAAGCAGCAAATAACCTAAACATATACTTATTGTACATGTTGGAGAAGGAAATGGCAACCCACTCCAGTGTTCTTGCTTAGAGAATCCCAAGGACGGGGAAGCCTGGTGGGCTGCCGTCTATGGGGTTGCACAGAGTCAGACACAACTAAAGTGACTTAGCAGTACTTACTGTATGAGCCAGAGGTTTCACTCTGAAGTATTTATGCAAGTAAAGTGAAAACTTACATTCACGGAAAAAGTTGTTTGTGAATGTTGATAGCAGCTTTATTTGTAATTGCAACTCAGATATCCTTCAACTTTTGTATGATAAACATTCTGGAACATCTATACAGTGGAATACTATTCAGGAACAAAAAATAATAAACTGCTGATATATGCAAGACATGGATGAATTGCAAACACATTATGCTAATTGAGAGAAGCCAGGTTCTAAAGCCACAGAATACGTGATTCTATTTGTAGACATCCCCTTGTGGCTCAGCTGGTAAAGAATCCTCCTGCAATGCAGGAGATCAGGGTTTGATCCCTAGGTTGGGAAGATCCCCTAGAGAAGGGAATGGCTACCCACTCCAGTATTCTGGCCTGGAGAATTCCATGGACTGTACAGTACATGGGGTCACAAAGAGTCGGACACAACTGAGCAACTTTCACTGGGAAACGCAAAAGTGCAGGAACAGAAAGTAGATCGTGGTTTTCAGAGGTTGGATATGAAAGAGGCAGTTGCCTACAAAGGGCCCAGGGGAATTTTTTTGGGTGGTGGAACTCTTTGATGTCTGGATTGTGGTTGCGGTTACCCAGCTGCATGCGTTTATCAAAACTCAAAGGTCTATCTACTAAAAAGTTTCAGTTTCCTGCCTGTGATTGATAAGTTCTACTACGTGTATTAATTGTAAAGCATGAAAAACTGTGCTGGGGTTAACAGAATTAAGTAAGCTGAACCAAATGCAGTTCTCAATCTTTTCTCAGCTGAAAATTCCCACCATTCTTAGCAAACCAAGTAGGACACAAACAGCCAGATGTTGCGTCCATAGCAAAGGCCCAGACAGTGCTGTAGTTTCCCCCAGGTACACTGAATGGCCTGGACAGGTTGTAGCACAGCTAGAAAGGAGGCCGGCCCTGTCCTGAAGGTAGGTAAACAAGACTTCAGTACCAAGCTCTGGCCCATTCAAGGACCCCAGGCAAGTATGTCTCCTTTCTGTTTTCTGTCTTTGCTCACACATTTCTCCTTGGAAGAAAGAATGCCCTTCTCTCTCATCATCTCAAAACTGTATTTCCCAAGTCCCACCTCTTCACTGAGACCATTTTTAAAATATAGTCGGCTGCAGTCTTCTCCCCCTTTCCTAAAGTTCTGCAGTACTTATTGCCTGTATGGTTGAGCGGTTTTCTCCCATATCATTTTCCTTAAACCTATTTATTTTTCCATCCTATGCAAATATATGCAAGTCCTGTGATCATATGCTATTAGAGACATCTCTGGAGGCAGAAGCTACATCTTACACTTCCTTGTATTTTGGGGGTCTGGAGCAGGTGTCTGACAAATGTTTTACAGTGATGATGATGGTGATGGTTTCAAAGCACTGGATGGTCTGGTCCTTTTCTGGTTTAAAGATATGTTTTTGCCTACATGGGTTTTTTTTTGTTGTCTTTAGGCCAGATTTGCCTGGGAGAAGCCGTGGAAAATGGATCTAGAGGGACAGACGGAGACTATCCAGCATTCCTCTTAATCACCTCAGTGTGAGAAAGTTATGCAGATGAGAAATCAAGAATTTTAATTGGTAAACTTACTCATCTTGAGATAAGAGAGTATGTTTCCAGCCCCACTAAGCCAGCTTGAGGGCTGGGATTACAGTTCCCCAGAGGGAATAGTTTAGCCTGTATCCTCCACTGGACTGCCAAGAATAATGATTTTAGGTGTAAGACTAAGGCGTTCTCCCAGAAAGCTGTCTTCAAGGTCAAGGGGACCATCTGGAGCTGAAATGAGAGCTGCACTGACAATCAGGGAAGGGCTGAGTGAGGCGGAGCTCACTCGGAGATAACCAGCATCTGGTCTCTGTGTCTGAAACTCTTTCCCTTATTCTTACTGCTCTCCATCTTATTTTCCTAAAGATGAAAATGCAAAGAAAGTATCAGGAAAGCAAACTGCAATAACAGAAGCTATTAAAAAGAGAAGGTACCCCAAAGTAATTTTATTATAGTAAAAATGAAGTCCACCAAAGGTCAAGAATTCTGTGGTGTTGGAAAGTCTGGAAGATACCAACGACCAATCTCGGTTAGTGAAACCAAAAATCCAAAAGGATTCTTGGGAGAAACGCATAGAGGGGCTGGTAAAAGGTCCGGTCAAAGCCTAGCAGAGGGCTTGGTCCAAAGGACCTCCAGCTATCTTTGCTCTTTGGTTTCAGGTACAGGTGGGCAGATGAGGCTGGAAACACCCATGGGATTGTGTTCAGACAGTGGTTCGGCCACTCTGGCTCTCTGTCCATCCCCCTGACCAAGCAGGTCCTGCTTCATTTACATGACTATCCAACTCTTAATTATAGGACTTAATTAGTCCCTGGTAACTGAGGAGCTCATCTGTAGTCAATTGCCCTATAAATGGGAGCCTCCTTCTCCCCCAGCGTAGCAGACTGCGGCCTCATCCTTCCTGCCGTCTGCTGTACACAGTGGGGTGTTGCTCCAGGATGTTTTGTGTAAGACCCCCTGTCCAAAAATAAATGATGTCTCTGCTGCTTTCTACAGGCTCTTTCTTTGCTGTCTTGGCTAGACCTGTGCGGTGCAGTCCAACAAGGTGTTTTCCCCAGTAAGTCAAAAATCAGGAAAACTCAACTGAAACTGTTACCAGGCCTTTCTGTTTCTAAGTAGCTCTGCCCCCAAGCCAGGGTAGACCAAGTCCACGCAAAACCTCTCATACATAGGAAATACCCCTCGGATTTCCAACAGGCCGTGTATTGTCTTTGTTGTCTTCCACAGAAACCCCCGTGGACTTAGTGGTCAGCAGTCTGGGGGCAAAATAGAAAGTGGACCCCAGGACGAATTGCAGAATGTTACCTAGAAGGATGAGTCTGAATGCCGACAAGTGTTTTATTTCCGTTCCCTCTGGTGTAATTCCACAGAGGTCAAGTTTATCAAAACCCAGGAGTCTTCTTCCCTCCAGCATGACAGACATGCTGAGGATGTTTTCCTAAAGCCAGATGGGGCAAGTCTGTCCTCTTGAGTTAAAACTCTCATGAAATTAGAAAATGATCAAGTGATACGCTGGAATTCAAGCCTGCAGATCCCACACTCACTAGCTACTGACATAGAGAATAGTGCTGGAAGGATTGCGGCTTCAAAGAACATGTTTTGGAAATTATCTAAGTATGTATATTTATACAATGGATTACGAAAACCTCTTAAAAACAAACTTGGGTATTTACATCACAGACCTTCAGACTCCAAAAGAGTTGTTATGCTCGGTTGTGTCAGTTGCCATTCGCTAGCATGAGGTCTTTCAAAAACTATTGCCTTGCAATGAAATAATGAGAGAAAACCACAAGGAAAGTAAGGTTCAAGAACCCTCCCTCCAGACCACTACTCTGCATAATTTAAGGGGTAGGAAAAGAATATCTATCCGTGTAGGGAAATTACAAACTATGACAAGAAATCAGGATAGAAAATTGAAGCAAGCTCGAACACAAGTAAACTGAAAAAGGGAAGAACATTAAGTATTTACTTTTTCCCACTTTAATAAACTTTGTGGGATGAGGGACGGAGTGATTTAATTCTGGGAGGAAAAACATGCGCTTTTCATCTTCAAAGCACTTTCATTTGAATAAAACAGCTCCATTAAATTTGAAAAGTATCTGGTCTGATTAGTACTCGTTGTAATTTTTTTTAAATGTTGTGCTTTTTAATTTGATAGATCAAAGACCCTCATGATACCCTTGGAGGTACAATTGAATGCTTTTAATGTCTTTTGTCCAAAATAATCATTGCTTTAATCCTTCATTATTATATAATAGGAACATTTGCCTATGGGAATCGTTCTTTTTTCTTTTCTTTTTAAATAGTTTTCTAAACTTGTGGTCACTGAGACTTTGTAAGATGTAAAATGCTGGGTCCCAAACACGTTGGCTGCAAAATAGCAAACTGTAGGTTAAAACCAATAATACAATGCCTGTAATATTAAAAATGTAACTAGACAGTGTTTTATGATGTATCTATGCATAGTACAGGCACGAATCCTTGGGAATAAATTCTTATTAGATTCATGATAGATCTTGCCTCTGGGGAAGGAGAGGGGAGAATGGTGTTGATTTGGAAACCAAATGGCTTCAATTTATTTTATTTTATTGGTATTTTTAAAAGCACTTGGAACATGGACCAGTATTAGTATTAATAAATTCTAGTAGCTAGTGCTATATAGATGTCTGCTGCCAATTACCTTTACGTTCCCATTTTCTTTATCCTCCAGTGGTGGCTCAGAGGTTAAAGCGTCTGCCTCCAATGCGGGAGACCTGGGTTCGATACCTGGGTTGGGAAGATTCCCCTGGAGAAGGAAATGGCAATCCACTCCAGTATTCTTGCTTGGAGAATCCCATGGACGGAGAAGCCTAGTAAGTTACAGTCCACGGGGTCGCAAAGAGTCGGACACGACTGAGGGACTTCACCTCACCTCACCTCAAACGTTTAAGGAAATGGAAAAAGTCCAGTTGAGTTCAATTGAACTCAATTATAGATTTGTCAGCCGTAAATGAAGCAGCTGTTGTGGAGATGGAAACAAATATAAACTCCAATGATAGAAAAATAAAACCTGATCCTTTGCATAAGGTCCTTCTGCTTAATTCTTGGGTGAGAATGAGACAAACTTCTGGGGCTGCTGATACTAACGGTGCTTTCTGCTGGTTGCACCTCCATGGACCACTTTTCTTTTGTTGCTTTCATACTCCTTTCCCCTTCCTGGAATCCCTTCTCCATGCTGACAAGAGGTGTGAGGTGTGTGTGCTTAGTCGTGTCCAACTGTTTGCGACCCCATGGACTGTAACCCGCCAGGCTCCTCTGTCCATGGGATTTCCCAGGCAAGAATATTGGAGTGGGTTGCCATTTCTTCAAGGGATCTTCCCAACCCAGGGATCGAACCGGAGTCTCTTGCATCTCCTGCATTGGCAGGGGGTTCTTTACCACTAGCACCAGCTGGGAAGCCCATGTTGGCTTAATCAACATAGCCATTTGTAGTAACACTTTTTGCTGCACTATCATATAAGTTTTGGGAATACAGACTAAATACACTGAGGTTATTAAAAGTAATTCTATCCCATTTAGTCAACGTATCTCTTTTCAACTGAATTTGCTAATCAGGCCTGTAGTCTAACAACAGGTTTCTTTCTTTGGCTCCTACGTCTGGAAATGAAGTCAGGACGCTTAATTCTCTTGGTCACTGGACAGGTTAGAGCTTCCTGTCTAGCAAGACTGTCTACTAAACAGTTCTCAGAAACTCTGGTCTCCTGTCCCCACAATCCGTCAATTTAGCCGCCCCCAGTTTGTGAGCATGTGTCTGCGAGGACACTCTCTCAGCTACTGTCCTTGGGTTTTTCATCTCTTGTGTCTCTGCCAGTTCCTGTATTTATTCTGTTCTGGTCAGTTTTGCAGGCCTTCAATTTCAAACTACTCATCTTGTTTCATGGGTGACTGATAGATTTTTCAAAACTGCATTTATTTAGAGGAGATTTATAATAAAATGACAAACATGCCAGAATTTTCAGAAGTACAGATATTTCTGTAAAGAAAAGAAAAATAGAAATACAGAGGTGTACCCTAGCCATTGGGGTGAGCAAAAAAAAAAAATCAATTTCTAGTTCAACCTGTTAGCAATCCATTTTAAACCTATCCCTTGTGATCTACCCATACCACCCAGCAAAAATAATCACCAGTGAGATGATGTTCACACTGAATTTCCTTAATGGGACAGAGATGAGCAGGATATCTGATTCTGGGACTTCAGCTCAGCTGCTCTGGAAAACAGGTTTATTTAGAAATGAGCAATTCCAGCATGAGGTGGGTGTTTGGACTGGGTGACTGTTACGGTCCTTTCAGCTATGGGATTCCATGATTCTATGGATATAAATTGTTTTCTAGAAAGAAATTAACATGTCAAGTTATATTTGCACCCATTTATACAGAGTCACTAGACTTGACAGAAGTTCCAGTTGGTTTACCGACTTACTGAAAAAAAAAAAAAAAAACCAGGTCTTGCAGGAACAGGGGTTGGACTGCTTCATGGAAAAACTTATCTGCAGCACTAGAAACTGAAAAAGGAATTTAGAAGGCCTCTGTGTATGGTCCTCTCCCAGCCGCGCTTGTCTTCTCTTCTCCAGTCTGATGTTGGCTGTAAAGTTTATCAGCTATTTTCTCTTGGAGACCTTGAGAATCCTTTCTGTGGCATCAGGGTCCCCAGCAGATGAATTTCAGGAGATGGAGAAAGGGCTGTTGTTACTTAGATCCCCAAAATAAAATTTTAAGAAAAGTACTATCTTATAGAGTACATTTTCGAAACAACTTCTAAGGCGCAAGTAGGTAATGAGAAAATAATTTTGATATGCAATGAAAAGCCCTGCTTGTGGTTATAGTGACTGCATTTCTTATTAAATAATTCAAGGATATTAAAATGAAGTTCAAATAAAAGGAAAGCCTAAATACCAGGAAGAAAAACATCAGGCTAAAACTGATGTTTAGCCTGCTGTCTTTAGCCTGATCTCAAAGCTTCCCATAGAAAATTATGAACTACTGTATAATTTTTTAACCAAGAAAATGATGGCTCACTTTGTATTGTAGATGTGTATCTGAAATGTGATTGCACAATAGACTCTGATCAATTGAATCACCTTCTGCACATTTTAACACTTGATTATGTTTCACATTTTCCTCTAATTATTCATTTGAGTGTAATCAGACAATAAGTTCTTTGGAAATATTTCTGTTATGTTGTATTCAGCACAGGCATATAGATAGGTTTCAAAAAACACTTAACAATTTGCATTTCAGAGATGCTTTGTGTTAATTTTTGAGTGATTGTCAATTAGTCAGGACTTTATTGCCTCCCCCTCCTTCCCACCCCACCCCTGCAGTGGTTGTTAACCACGTGTAGGACAGTGTTCCAGGGGCTGCTATTTAAAGGTCTTCTGCTCAACTGAATTCAATCGCCTATTCTGTCCTAGGGTTCCATATATGGAGGTTTCAATTTCCAAAAATCAGGGAAATGGTAGAAAAATACTGTGGGGGCAAGACCATGGACGTGAGTTACATAGGGTATAGCTCAGAAAGAGAAGCACATATTCCATTGTGCATGGAAACAGGAAAAAAAAGATGTGTTGGCCTGAGAAAGGAAATTGGATGAAACAAAAGAAGCTACTAAAATTAAAAATGTGATCTTTAAAGCAGAAGTGTAGATGTGTCCTTGGATTTGTATCTTTGGACATCCTGAGTATCTGTGATGACCCAGGTCATCATGGTACCATGTTGAGGACGGGAGAATGAGGCCACGGAATAAACCCCACCCTCTGCTCCCCAGCTGAAGAGGACTGGGAGAGTCAATCACTTGACGGAAAGCCAGGTCTCCACCCATCTGATAAAGTGCAGCAGGAATAAGAGCCCAATGGGATGGGAGTGAGGAGGTAGTGTGCCCATTTTAGTACCCATAAAAGGGCATTTTGGTGTTCTAGGTAGGACAGTTGTGTGAAAAAGAGAGGGGAGGCTCTAGAGAAAAGTGCTTGGATCCCCAGAGCTCTGGCAGCCACTCCCCAGCTCTGGATTCTTGGGCAAAGTCATTTGATCTCACGAAGCCTGTTTCCTCATCAGTCAAATGGGCTGACACAGGACCTGTATCACAGTATTCTTTCAGACCAAGCAATGTGATCCATAGGAGCATTTAGTGTAGTGTTACATAAAATAAGAAACACTAAAGAAAAATCACTTATTGTTTCAAAGCATTCTCCCGAGTTACATACTGTTCTTGAGATACTACCCTATTTTTCCAATTCCTAATCTAAGCACCCCCTCCAAGAAAGCATAGCTACAGTTACTAATATGAACAGGATGTCCCCAGGGATGTATTAATAGTTTCTCATAGGCCAGCAGAACTGCTTCCATTAAGGACCACAACCCTCCATTTCCTTATGACTTGCTCCTGAGTCTGGCCCTCCCTTTCCCAGCTGAGGTGTGGTGATGAATTCAGATAATTAACACCTCTCGCTGTCACTGGCTTTTGCTATTGTTTATGGTTTTGTGTCGTCTAATGACTGTGTGTCTGGGACCCTCTTTCTAACAAACGTTTAAAACCTGACAGATGACAGCTCTGAGGTTCTAATTGTTCATTAAAAATAGGATTCTCAACAGGTAGCTGTTAAAGACAGAAGGAGACTGACTTCTTAGCGGAGGTCAGTTGGGAACAGTGACACAGCTGGGAAAGCAGTATAGCAGAGAAACAGCAAGTGCCCGGTCAACACCAGCACTCTCTCAATCAAGGGAGCTAAGGGCCGTGAGTTTTGCAACCAACTGACGAAGCAGGGGCAGTGCCAAGACTCTGCTTCAATCTGCCTGCACCCTGTTCTGAAGCTGGGTGACCTTCTTGGAAGTGGGTGAATTGACTGTGCTATTTCTGGCAACAGTTCCGGTTCTCAGGCTCTTTATTCTAACAGTGCCACTTCTAAAGTAAGAAATATGCTGTCTGCCTGATACCAAGTCCTTGGGGCCAAACACATTCTTTCAGTGATGGAGGGCAAAGTCCTGCATACATTGGACAACAAACTAAAATAGAAAGAAGTGAATATAATTTTTCCCTAGCTATTCTTGGGCAACTCACCTGGCTTAAAGCTGATGTGCCATCTTTCCTTAGAATGAGGAAGGAGACACCTACACAAACGCCAAACACATATTTGCATGCATATATTTATATATTTAATAATTCCAGAAACTTTCCTTTTTCTTTTTTTTACATTTATTGTATACTTTATTTCTATTATTACTACTTTGTGATAGATAGTGAAGTAATTATATAATTTACCATAATGTAGAATCAGTGGGAGCCCTGATTTTTCTGTAACTGGGTGGTCTCATCTAGGGTGACGGAAAACAGTGACATCCAATGTGTGTTGCCTATGTCCAGTCTGTTCTATAATCTTGTTGTGAACCTGAACTTCTCTTACTTGCTATTATCTAATGTCAGAATTGGCTATAAAGAAGAAATGCTTATCTGTGAAGACATGGGAGACAGCCTAAGGAAAACTGTAGAGATTGTTTGTGCCTTCCCTACCATTCTTTTCTTACGTATTTTGTTGTAGTTTTGTTTACAGTATTAGAAAGTTTTCACTTTTAACTTCTCCCCGGAGGTGCTCCAACAATTCCCACATCTCTGTATCTAGCCTTAGTGAACCTCTCACTCTGTGTGTCCAAATGAGACTCAAGAACTTCCAACTACACATCTGACTGTTTCCTTGAGTGTCCCCCCAACAAAGCCTGCTACAGGTCCTGCCATCCTTTCTGTACTTTATGGCCTCCTCTCATCGTCTTGACTCATTTCACCCATCTCCCCCTTTCCAGTTCTATTCACTGGTCCATTCCTCCTGCTCTTGGTCAGTACGTGTGATGGAACTCAACTCTAATTTGGGGCTTCTTTTACTTAACACCTTCAATGATTCTCTCTGCCCTTCAGAATGAACTTCAAAATTCCTGGTAAGAACTATGAACTCTTTCCCTGTCTAGCCTTTGCCTGTTTATCCAAAGTCTCTTTCACACTGCACTAGCCTTGGCAGCCTTATGCTCCAGCTCTGCAAATGTTCTTGCTGTCTTCAGAATCCAGCCTATTCTTTCTTGCATCTGTGCTTTTGGAAAATTCTCTCCTCTGCTTGGAATGCCCTTTTCATCTTGGCAAAAACTACAGAATCAACCAAGTTCCATCTCCCTTGATAGCTTGTGGGAGACACGCTCCCTAATTGTCCCTGTCTATTTTCCAGTCTGTTCTCTCTTTGGGGGCCTCAGAGTAAACCCTGCATAATTCAATTTGGGATTTCCACTGGCTGCTCGTCCACCAGACTGTGAGCTCTCCTTGGGGGTCAGGATTAGCAACTGTCTGTTTCCATTACCTGTGGTGATACCTGGCTTCTAGTTAGAGTGCAATAAATGTTTCTGGACAGAAAGATACAAATTAACCCATTAACTTTAATCTCTTATAAAACCCATGAGAATGTTATTGAGTTTGCCTTCAAGAAGATCATGAACTTTCAGGAAAACATCCCTGGTTAAAGTAGGTAGTTACAGCTCATCAAAGATAGGAAAAGATCTTAGCTGTTACCCTATTCAACCAGCAGCCTTTTTCAGATTCAACATTGTGGTTAAAAGATATAAAATTATTCCCCCAAACTTATCAGGGGCAGAGGGCATTAGAACCCGTGGCATTCACAATACCTAGTTTGGGGGCCTTCTTTTCTGATGCCTCCATTGGAAGTGTCCAGAATAAGAATTATTTACAATACTCTTGTGTCATAGATCTAACCTGCCATGTTGATGTGGTTAGTTATACAGGTCAGACAGACTGCTAGTTTAAATAAATAAATACAGAAACAAAAACTGTTGTATTCGACCCATAGGCAGTAAATCATGTTGAAAGGTAGCAGCTAAAAATGTCAACAGTGGGGAATTCTCTGGTGGTCTTGTGGTTAGGACTCTGTACTCTCACTGCCAAGGACCCAGTTCAATCCTGGTTGGGTAACTAAAATCCCACAGGCCACAGAATGTGGCCAAAAAAATAAAATAAAAATGTCAACAGGTTTGCTCATGAAGGGTGTTGAACGATATAGGAAAAGAGAAGAGACAAGTATTCAGAAAGAGAATTTAAGCTTAATGCAAAGTCATCACTGGAAGGACTGATACTGAAGCTGAAGCTCCAATACTTTGGCCACCTGGTGCAAAGAGCCAGCTCATTGGAAAAGACCCTGATGCTGGGAAAGATTGAGGGCAGGAGCAGAAGGGAGTAACAGAAGATGTGATGGTTGGATGGCATTACTGACTCAATGGACATGAGTTTGAGCACACTTTCAGAGACGGTGAAGGACAGGGAAGCCTTATAAACTGTAGTCCATAGGGTCACAAAGAGCTGGACATGACTGAGCGATTGAACAGCAACAAAATCAGATCATCCATCTTTGGAGCTGCCCACTTAAACAGTGTGAACTTTTTGGTTTAAACTCTGTGGGCCCCTCATGTCCCAAGGGATTCTGTGTCATTCTCTTGAGTAGGCCAGGCTCCGGGTGCCACTGAAAAGATTGCTTTCTCAGAATCCTGAAAGCCATACCCAGGTCCTCCCAGAAGATCAGGAATATGTGCCAAATAAAACCAAAATCTTCTCTGTCAAACCTTAGAAAAGGAATTGAAACTAGAATTTGGGAGTATGGATTTATTAATTTAAAAAATTAGCTGAATATATACTGAGTGCTAAGCATAACCATCCTTATTCTCCACCTGAGGAAGGGAGGCTTGAAGAGGCGAATAATTAGCCTAGGGTCACAGATTCAGTGACAGAAAGTCTAGGACCCAGGCATTGTAACCATTTTGCTCTGTGGCTTCTTCATTCGGTGTGGCAAAAAGATCTGGAGCTTTTTACTGTGGTTGAATTAACTTGCTTATGCCAGAAGTGGTACCCAACTCAATCATGGTGAGGGTTCTAGAATGCAAGGTGGAAGACTTGGTTCTAGTTCTGGCTGAGATTCATCATCTAGGAGTAAGTGTTTAGTGGGAGTGGAGGTGAGATTTCGGGAGTAAATAAATGATTTATTGAATGTAGGTGCTGGTTATATGCTTGACATGTAACTACAGAGCCTCTGAGAACCCCTACATCACATATGACAGAACTCTTAGAGCCTGAAATTGAGACTACGCAAGTCGACATGTCTTGCTTGTTTGTTCCAGGAACCCTGCCCTCAGGAACAACAAGGCTGTAAACCAGTAATAACTTCACACTTTGCTTCTTACAGGTCAATTTATCCAAAGCAACAGGTGAAGAGCCGGCTATCCAGACAATAGTTAGTCAAGACTTGTTTCAGTCTTCTGGCCCAGCTGTCTTCACTGCTCCTCTGATGCTGTGAACTCCACCCAGTCTCAGTCAGCTCAACGTGGAAGACTGGCTGTAAGTTGCTTGAGTGAGTGTGTGCACAGTCGCTCAGTCTTGTCTGACTCTTTGCTACCCCACGGACTGTAGCTCACCGGGCTCCTCTGTCCATGGGACTTTTCAGGCACGGATACTAGCGTGAGTTGCCGTTTCCTCCTGCAGGGGATCTTCCCAGCCCAGGGGCTGGACCTGCATCTCCTGCATTGACAAGCAGATTCTTTACCTGCTGAGCTACCAGGGAAGCCAAGTCGCTTGAGACCAGATCCTAAAACCCTATAAATATTCATTTGACTTTCTCTTCTGAGAAATTAAGATTTGTCCAGATGGCATTCCTCCATGTAGACCAGTAGGCCAGAATCTGGCAGAATCAGATTCAAAGCTGGATGTCTGCTCCCAAGGCCAGGTTACCACAAAAGCCTTAACTTCTCAGCACGATGCATGCTAAGTCACTTCAGTCATATCCGACCCTTTGCAACCCTATGGACTGTAGCCTACCAGGCTCCTTTGTCCGTGGGATTCTCCAGGCAAGAGTACCAGAGTGGATTGCCGTGCCCTCTTCCAGGGAATCTTCCTGACCCAGGGATTGAAATTGCGTCTCTTATATCTCCTGCACTGGCAGGTGAATTCTTTACCACTAGCGCTACCTGGGAAACCCCCTTAGCACTGTGAGAAGAGGGAATTGCATTGGCTCATGAAGACTAAGAGTCTTCCTTGCTTGCTTCCGAAAATAAATTTGATAAAAATTTGATAAAAAATAAATGACTATTTTTGAAGCTAGAATAAAAATAAAATTTAATAAAATAAAATAAAAAATGAATTTAACTATTTGATAAAAATAAATCCATTTTGAGGCTAGAATAAATTTTCTCCCTTTTGTCTTTTGTTGAAGAATCTTCCCCAATCTTTACCCTATATGTTTTTGTCTACAGAAATGAAATTGCAAGAAAAGGACCCTTTCAGATTTCTCTTTATTGTGGTAAAAGACACATACCATAAATTCACCATCTTAACCATTTGAAAGCTCAAAATTCAGTTATATTTAGCACATGTTAAAAGAAGTAATCATCATCACTCTTAAGTTCCAGAACATTTTCATCATTCCAAAGGAAACTACACATCCATTAAATGTTCTCTATGACCCCTCCTCCCAGCCTCTGGCATCCATTTGTCGGCATGCTGTCTTTATGGACTGGCTTATTCTGGACATTTCATACAAATGGAATCGTGGAATATATGGCGTTTGTGTCTGATTCTTTAAGTGAGCATGAAGTTTTCAGGATATATCAGATTCTATGTTTTGTAATGTTCATGGTATGTCTTAGACGCTGGAGAACAGCACAGGAACAAGTCAAACACGAGAATTATTATGACTGAGAGTTTTCCTCCTGTTGGGAGAGGTGAAGCAGTGGTCCTGAAGGATAACAATGGGAAAGGAAAGCCTCCACATCCCTTGGCCACTTGACCTAAGTGGCTTTGCATCACTTTCCCCGGGCCCTGGGCTGAGCCTGATGGTGAGATTACATGTAGGAAGGGCGAGGAGCCTGTCATCTGACTTGGCTGTGATCCTGTTGACCTGCATGGTTTTTTCCTTGCATAGTCCTTGGGTGGACATGAAGATGGTGTGGCAAGCTAGTGGAAGACGCCTAGTAATAGGGTGAGATTTCAGCTAAGAGCCACCTTGCCCTTAGAACAGTTTATGTTCAATTTCACCAGGCTAGCTGGAAAGAGGCTGCAGGGCAGTTTTTCAGTCCATGTCTGGCAGGAACCATTGCTTTCTTAATTTCTTGCAAAAAGAGAAATCCGTCTTTTCTATGTGATTGTGGAGTTCATGCACTCCTTCGGTGGATGTGCCTGGGTATTGGTGTTGGTGAGTCAGAGTCTTTGAGATGCTAAAATTGAGAAGGATGCACTCAATGAACTGTTTGGATAACTGCATAGAAAGAAGTGTTTACTGCAACATATGCAGAATCCTCTCCTATGGGATGCCTAAAAACATCAAAGAAAACAAATGGTGTATCTAATACTGACAAATCTAAATCATGATCTGATGCCAGAGACCAATTCCTTTCTTCCATGACAGGTTCACACTTAGAAAATTTATGCCATTTCCCATCCCAGTTAATGTCAAATTGAAAATTGATGCTTGATAAATTTGTTAGTAGGAAAATTACTTCTTTTCCTTAGGGGATTTCTTTTTCTTCTTCTCCACCCTCTGAGTTATGCATGCTATGGGATATAAAAAACGTAAAAAGAAAAGCCAAAAATTGTCATCATGTTTCCTCTTTCCAACCTTTACAATAAAGGGTCACAGGGAGTTCAAAACTATTTATCTTATAAATATTGCATAGAAAATCGTAAGTTGAAATAAATGTCATGGAAGCCACTAACACATATGACCACAGTAAATTTATGAGCAACTTAAAATATAGAGGCTTTCCAGAGTATTAAGACTGCTGTGAAATTATAAAGCATTAGCTTTCTTTTCAAATATGGCAAGCATCTAAGGCAGGGATTCTTATCTCAGGGTCGATAGATCCCTTGGAAAAGATTGTGACACTTATCCTGTGGGTGCATCTTTCTGAAGATCGTAACCTTTCCCCCTCTTTTTTTTCCTTTTGTAATCTTTAAGGGCTTGGTTAGCTAAGGATAAGAAGATTCTTTGCTCTAAGAGGTGGTTGGATTACAGTTAAAGTGATGCCAATCCTAAGATTCTCTGAAATTAGCCTTGTACTAATCAAGAGTATTTTCATAGCTGATATGTTGCCTCTGACAAGCAACAGGTTGGCTGTATAACATATTGGCTCTTGTTAACTATTTCCAAAATGTTGCTCACCAGTCTCTATCAAGACTTCCATCATTCTTAAAGTCTGGTAACAGGTTATAGCCTATTATATAAAATCTCCCTGTAATTGCCATTTTTAAATACCTGTTTTTATCCAAATAACTGTGTTTATTCCTCATTGGACAGTATTTGCTAAATAATACTACTTGTAAATTAATTGACTTATTTGGTAGGCTTAAATGTTTCCTTGCCTTCCTAATGAGTAGATGACATTTTACAAAAGAATAGTCCATAATACCGGTCCACTCTTAGTCCCCAAATCTAGAGAGCTCTGAAGATGGAGATTTCTCTGTAACTCACTTGAGAGTAAATGTGACCTGACTTGAACTCATTTGGCAGCAAGACTCTGACCTGAAGTGGCGTGAGACTATTTATAGTTATTATTTATCTACTCAGTATGAATAATCATACATTTCACTGCAGAGACATTCAAGTTTGATAATGGAATGCTGCCCTGTACCCTGCTTAGGACGTTCTGTAATACGTAGTCTATGCACTGGATTGTCTTCTTAGAAGCCCGCAAATTCTGAATTCCAAAACATATCTCCCCCGTGGGACCCCAGGTAAAAGTCTGTGGACCTGAACCATATATTTTGCCTAAAAGATCTTTTGTAAGTTTGTGTGTCGGTATCTGTGTGGTCAGTCTTAAAAGAAGAACAAAGTACTCATCTCTCCAAATTGGACTGGCACACAGTAAGTTATTTCTGATCTTTGAGGAAGAACTTTAAAAAGCGCTTGTTCATCCTGTGTCTACTAATGCTTTGAAGGTGTATATGAGAGAAACATGATATAGAGTAGCTGCTTCATTTTGAGGCCTGTGTGTCTGTGTTGCTCCATATTTACCTGCTGTGCCTAGTGCATTTGTATTTGCAGTCTAATCAAATGACAGTGTATTATTGTATTGGTTGAAAACAGAAAGCCTAACAATATAATCATCTTCCATGCAAATTGCAAAGTTTGCATCTTCCATGAATCTAATCCCTCAGTGCCATTGCAAAATCACCATTTTTCTCTCCTAGATTCAACTCTTAGACATCTGTTCAGAGTTCCAGGCTAAGATGACCAAAGAAAGCAGCATTTTCAGAGTCAAGTGCAACTAAGAGGTTTCTACCATATGGATCAGGAGCATGCGGTTAGAGTTCAAATTCATCTAATGTGCAAATCAGAGAGAGAAAGCTTGACTGGCTAGATGGACATGCATCTAACGTATTTTAAGAAAGAGATCATATCATTTGAGTGAAAGAGAAATAATGCGATCTTTGTTAGCAAGATTAAGAGAATCAAATACCTGGGTTTCCCTTGTACAGTGTGTGTGGGAATGTAAATTGGTGCAACCACTATGGAAAATAGTATGGAGGTGTCACAGAAAACTAAAAACAGAAGTACCGCATGACCCAGCAATTCTGCTCCTCAGTATATAGTTGAGTAAACAAAAACACTAATTTGATAATATACCTGCACCTCAGTGTTCACAGCAGCATGACTTACAATAGCCAAGATACAGAAGCAACATAAGTGTCCCTCAACAGATGAGTCAATAAAGAGGTAGGATATATATACATAATGGAATGTTCTTCAGCCAAAGGACAGAATGAGAACTTGCCATTTTCAGCAATGTGAATGGACTTGGAGGGCATTGTACTAAGTGAAATAAAACAGAGGAAGACATATTCTGTATAATATCTCTTCTATGTCGAATCTGAAAAATACAGCTGCTGAATACAACAACAAAAAAGCAGACTAACACACACAGAGAGCAAACTAGTGGTTATCAGCGGGGAGGCAGAGAGGCACAAAGGACTGTGTGGAAAATAGGCTCAAGGATATATCTTACAATACAGGGAATATAGCTAATATTTTGTAATAACTGAACGGAAAGCAGCCCTTAAAAATAGTACCAAAATTTTAAAAATTGGATAAAACAACACCCTGGGTTCCCATAATGTGAAGATGGAACCAGGAGATTTTCTATGGGGAATATGCTTTAATTTCAGTGTTGTAGGGAAGCCAGCAAAATATTCTCCCCACTCCCACCCTCCATTAATCCTGAAAAATGGATGAGAGTAGAGATATGCTGTCCTTATTAAGAAAGAGCTAAATCAGCAAGACTTGATGATGACCTGCTTACCTGTCCTAAGTTCTATAAAGGAAGAAGGCATCTACCAGGGTAAGGAGGAGTGCAGTGACTATTGATGATAGAAAAAAAGAGAGACAGGGAGTCAACCGTTGTCAGTGCCCATCCATGCCCTATCTAGGGGAGAAAAGAGAGTTGGTCTTAAAGCCAGCAGACTTCTGGTATTCCAGAGCATGGTAGAAGTGAATATATGGATAAATCTTAGCCAGATGCCCTTAAGTTTTGCAACCAGATTTCCTCGTTCTGACCCCATGCTTGCTAAGCAACCTTGTGATTATAATTTTCTTCTCTGGGTATAGACAGAAGATCTGATCATGTTCAAAGGAGTGTAATAGGTTTATGACAGTTATAATAAACTGGCTCTCTGATGTTATATATATTCTCAGGAGATGATCCAGAGAAATGCATTCTTACCAAATATGTCTCTGACTGTTCAAGGCTGAGGACCTATAAATGCTGGAAGGTCATGACCCTCCTGGGTGTGTTCCTCATATCTGACTCCACATTACTGCCCTCCCCCAACCTTTCAGGAGTATGTTACAAACAATAATCTGGGACAGATAATGAAAATGAAATGCTATTTAAAATGAACTCTACCGTGTTGAGTACACACATACATTAAAAAATGTATACCGGCAAAGTCCTAATGCATTGTCAAAAGACAAGAAATAATTTCTCTCAAATCAGCTGAAGAGTCAACATGAACTCTTTCTTGTGTTAAGATAGGTAGACAATGATTATGAATCTGTTTCAAGTGGAAAAGACTTAAATGGGATATGCAAACTTTGAGAGGGCTCTGCTGTTTGTTTACTACAAATACATTTTAAATAGATATATTGTTATTTCTTATAGGAAAGGAATGCAGAAATAAAATTTAAGACTGAAATCTGTAAGTCAGTGAAACACAATTTGATTCTCTTAGCTGTGTTGACTGATGGGGGTCCGGGAATAAAACTTGGGGTGGGGAAAGGGGCTTTTTCCTTGTAAAGCCTAGTAAGATAAATGGCTATAAATCTTTCAGTTAACAAGGAAAAAACCCCATTTAAAACAATACAATATACAACAAATAAATCAAGTATTATATACAGACAACTGAACCTAGAGCCTAGAACATATAGTTCTTATTTAACAATGTTAGTGAAATGCCTATTTTTAAAGAATAATTATGGACATTTTCATACAGGTATACCGCCTTCACATTCATTGAATTTATGTTGCTGAAATACATTCCAGTAATCTATGTGCCATTTCTAGAAATAAATCCATTTCTTGGAAATATTTGGGAAATCACCTCATTGTGTCCTGTAACATTAGCAAAGAATGCCCCATATATGTTGCAATTTGAGGCTTAGCACCTTTCTGAGAGAAGCTATTATTTTTATCTGATGGTGAAAATCTGAATTTCAGTCTTAATACCAAAGACCCTGTGTACTCAAGAATCTTCACAACTTCTGTTGGACATATTTTCTTTTTAGGAATGAAGGAGAATTCTCCCACTTTTGAGTGAGGTATTCTTTTATGTCAATTCTACAAAATTGCATGTAACTTTTTAATTACTTTTAAAAGATAAAGCTTTGTAAATATTTAATATTCTGCTAATTTGATTTTCAATTGTAAATGTCAAGTATTCTCTTTTGGGGGGTTTATGTTTTATTATACTTTGTTAAAAATGAAAAACTGTACATTTTTAGAATGTTTTCATGAGTAATTTTATTTTAAAAATAAAAGTTTTTTAAAATCTGAATTTCAAAGGAAATGGAGGGTTCCATCACATCTTCTCACAGTGAACTGCTCTAGCAAGACCTGTTGTCCCTCTGTGCTTAGATTGCTGCAGAAGTCAGAGACCTTGGTTCTCTGCCTCCAGCTAAATCCAGTCACTGAAAATTCAGAGTTCATACCTTGTGCCCAGCAATGTGTCGGGTATTAAAGAGTCAAAGATAAAAAGACGAGGCCTTTATCCTAAGGGAGCTCCCAGTCTTATTGGGAACAGACATGTGGTTTGGTGACATGAAGAACAGACGGACTTAGGAGTCAGACACCTAGACTTGATCAAGACTGGTTACGTGTTTTCTCAAAAAAATCACCCGAGTTCATACACCTTGCCTTCAAAGGAGGGCAGAACCTTCTGGCTTTAACAGGCCCTCAGCCTTATGCTCTCAGAAACTTGCCTGGGGGACTTCCCTGGTGGTCCAGTCGTTAAGGATCCACCTTCCAATGCAGAGAACATAGGTGTGGTCCCTGGTCAGGGAACTAAGATTCCCACATGCCACAAGGCAACTGAACCCATGGGATATAAGGAAGAGCCTGTGTACCACACAAAAGGAAAAAAAAAAGAAAGAAATATGCTTGTTAAGGATGCATTTCTCTGAGTCACCTCTTGGGGTTGATATATGAAAACCAGAAAGCTAATTTAATAATGAGCTCATATTTACTATATGAGACTATATAACTATTAGTCTTTTGATTTATAAAATATGGTTATTGAATTTACTTAACTCAGAATTATTTTGAAGTTGAAGATGTGAGAGCCAGCTGTCCTGCCTCCGATGCCAAGTCAATCTCTCTCAGCTGCTGCTTGTGTCGGGACACTCTTGCTCATCAATCTGCAGGCTTCAGGAAGTTTAGAGATCAGTACTTTTACATTAACATTCTGATCTGCTCTGGAATTACTTTTCCAATTTCATCTTCTAATTGCTTCATCAATGCATATACTGTCTACAATTGGCTATTCATTGTCTAAAAATTCATCTCAACTATCTACACCTCTATGCTGTTGTTTAAGCAGTTTTCTTTCTCTTGTGGCTTCTTATAGAAAGGCTGTTCACAACATTTAATCACCTTATCCAAGATCTACTCTATCACCAAGATTCTAGTTTATGCCACTCTATCCATCCACTCTCTGCTCTGAACTCTAGAGCTGAAATGTCAGGGCAGTAGCTTGAAATGTGGTCAGTCTCAACAGAGAAGGCTACAAGTGTAAGATGAACATGAGACTTCAAAGATTTAGTATAAAAGACAGCATCTACTCATATGGTTTTATATTAATTTCATGTTGAAATGATAATGCTAGTTTCATCTGTTTATTTTTCACTTTAAAAAATTAGACCAGGAGTGGGAGGTAGGAGGGGGTTTCGGGATTAGGAGCTCGTGTACACCTGTGGCTGATTCATGTCAATGTATGGCAAAACCAATACAGTATTGCAACGTAGAATAAAGTAAAAATAAAATTAAAAAATAAATAAATAATTAGACCACAGGGAACTCTGCTCTATTTTATGTGGCAGCCTGGATGGGAGGGGAGTTTGGGGCAGGATCAGTTCAGTTCAGTCACTCACTCTGGTCTGACTCTTTGCGAGCCCATGAATCACAGCACACCAGGCCTCCCTGTCCATCACCAACTCCTGGAGTTCACTCAGACTCATGTCCATCAAGTCAGCGATGCCATTCAGCCATCTCATCCTTGGTCGGCCCTTTCTCCTCCTGCCCCCAATCCCTCCCAGCATCAGAGTATTTTCCAATGAGTCAGCTCTTCTCATGAGGTGGCCAAAGTACTGGAGTTTCAGCTTTAGCATCATTCCTTCCAAAGAAGGACTTCTCCTTCTTTGGAGGACTTCTCTCTCTCTCAAGAGTCTTCTCCAACACCACAGTTCAAAAGCATCAATTCTTCTGTGCTCAACTTCTTTGAGAGTCCCTTGCACTGCAAGGAGATCCAACCAGTCCATCCTAAAGGAGATCAGTCCTGGGTATTCATTGGAGGGACAGATGTTGAAGCTGAAACTCTAATACTTTGGCCACCTGATGCGAAGAACTGACTCATTTGAGAAGACTCTGATGCTGGGAAAGATTGAGGGCAGGGGAGAAGACTGAGAAGGGGATGACAGAGAATGAGATGGTTGGATGGCATCACCAACTCAATGGACATGGGTTTAGGTAGACTCCAGCAGTTGTTGATGGATAGGGAGGCCTGGCGTGCTTTGGTTCACGGAGTCACAAAGAGTCAGACACGACTGAGTGACTAAACTAAACTGAACTGCACCCCTCCAACCATCTTGTTGCTGCTTTTTCTTCATCTTTGGACATGGGGAATCTTTTTTTGGTTGGTTCTAATATCCTCCTATCAATAGCTGTGCAGTCAATTGTGATTTTGGTATTCTTGCAGGAGGAAAGGGGTGTGTGTCCTACTCCTCCATCTTGGACCAGAACTCTACAGCTTGCCTTGTTTTCTACTAGATAGAGCTGGTCTAGAGCCCGTATTTTTGGCCACGTGTCTGGCATGTAGCCACATCTGCCTCATTCTTTGTCACTTGTGAGTGTCTGATCCCCTTAGCCAGAGTGTGATTGCCCTGGGATTAGGCCCAGTGTTTTCAGGGGATGTACCCCATATAGCACAGTCACTGAAGTCATAGTACCCTCAGTCTTTTATGAACAGGTAAACACATATATCACAACTCAAAAACCAATCACAGAAATCCTTCAAATAGTTAAGTTGCCCAAGGGTCTTCTGAGCACCTTTATTGTGAAAAAAATTATTTCTCCATATAGGTATATTAACACTCCAAAAGTTTGAAGAGACTTGTAAATGTTTGCTGTTTGGGGAGGGAGTTCTACTGGTTGCCTGGTTTGAGTAAAATTTATATTGTCCTGTGCTTGCAAGAATGCTTTTGCAGTAGTATAAGGACTTACAATTTTCATATTGCCTTTTGTCACTCGGTACAGTATTTTTTCAGATCCTTGGAGTTTTGTGACCTGGTGATGTTGAAAAAAATTAGCAGCACAGTTACTGAAGGATGACATGTTGATGCCACCAAGTCTGGTACTGCACCAAACACTGCCCTGTGCTATAATTCATCCCAGTCTCCAGCCAGGAAAACTGGGAGGTAGTGGGATTCCCATTTGAACAACAGGAGGGATGAAAGGATTTGAAGCTGGTTATAATAGGAAATGGAATTAACACATAGAAAGCTGAGGGGGAGGGCCCTGTTGTTCATATGTATTAATATCATGGCGCTTGTGCTTAGTTGCTCGGTTGTGTCCAACTCTTTGCGACTCCATGGACTGTAGCCCACCAGGCTCCTCTCATAGGATCTCTGGGCAGAGTACCGAAATGAGTAGCCATTCTCTTCTCCAGGGGATCTTCCTGACTCAGCAACTGAGCCAGGGTCTCCTGCATTGAAGGCAGATTCTTTACCAGCTGAGTTACCAGGGAAGTCCCCAGGTCTTTATACTTCAAATTCAATCACACCAGTCTTGGTCTGCGCTGATCTCTAGGTATTCTTGAGTATGGGGGTGTTTTGGGTTTTTTTTTTTTTTTGACCATATCTTTTATTTTTGAAAAAGCTAATTTTTATCTTATATTGTAATATATTTGACTTACAATGTGTAATTTTCAGGTGTACAGCAAAGTGATTCAGTTACACAAACACACACACACATACACACACATACATATATGCATTCTTTTTAGCTTCTTTTCCCATATAGGTTATTACAAAATACTGAGTAGAGTTCCCTGTGCTATATAGTAGGTCCTTGTTGATTATTTGTTTTATATATAGTATGGTGTTGTTTACCTATCAAGGTCCTTCCCATGCCAAAGTTTCTTCAATTTATTTTACTTAGTTATGCCTTTTCTAAGGAAAAAAAAAACCCACACATTATTTCAAGATTGACCATAGAATCATTTAAGTACAAGAAATTCCTTATAAAGAGCATCTTATTAAACCGTTACCTTGAATGGCTTTAGAAAATAATCTCTGCAGTGCAGAAAATGTCATTGGGACATTAATGTTTACTGTTTAAAAGCATTTTTAACTAGGACCTCAAGATTGCAGGTGAGTTTCTATAGTTAGCGTAACATATTTTAAGTCAGTGAAGTTCCTGCTGGTTTGTCACTGTATATTAAGTTGGGAACAAAGAAATTCAATGCTCTGCAAGTCACAAAAGAGGTAAACAAAAACACAAACTGCCATTGCTCTCAGCTCTGTTCATCTCTGAATTGCTCTTCCAGGAAAAGGAGAACCATCTAGAGAGTTGCTTTTACCATTTACGACTCAATGCAAAATCGTAGAGCTGAGTACCTTTCCAAATTGACTTACGTTTCTCAAAGTGTCTGTGGGTTCAGAATCATTATAAACAGCCACTTTTCCTTACCACAGAGCAAACAGGTTTTTTAATCCGATGTTTGGGAAGATTATTTTATTCAGTTGTGGTTTTTGTGGACTTTTAGGTCCACAAAATAATAATAAGTGAAGGATTGTTTGTTGGGATGCATGGGGTATTATGTGTATTTTTGCTATTCTTAGTTGTTCTTTTCGCTTAAAGAAAAACAGGGATTTTGTGGGTGGAGTTGCAGGGAAAGGGAAAAGAAGGTCAAGAGGAAGTATTAGAAATGATAGACTTTGCAAATCTATGAACTCCTTCTATCAGAGCATCTCAAAGGGATTTACAAACAAAGGTTACTAGTCAGGCTTTGTGGGAAATGAACTTAAGCAGCAGGAAAACCAACTAACCTCCCCAAGGTCACTGGGCACAGCAGTAAATACAGAGGGAGCCAGAGCAGCCAGTCTTTAGACTGTCTGCTTGAACAAGTTTTCTGTGCTCCTATGGTAGAAATTTACCCACAGTTCCCTCAAATCAGCTAGCTTAATAATGATTAGGAAAACTAATTTACAAAATAATTGAAGGTGGAACAGCTCATGTTATCTTTTGCAATCAGGATGCTGAAAAACTGACAAGGTCATAAGTTAACTGAAAAATAGAGATTAAACAGGAAAATAAAGTCTGTTAAGAAACCCCCACATCCCAAATAGTAAACGCAACATGAAGACTTTTTATAAGAAAGGTACAGACAAGAGTTTAAATTTTTTTCTACTCGTAATTATGAGCAACTCTGAAATTCTCAGGAAGAAATCCAAACTTCAGACATTTAAAATGCATCACAGGTAAGTTCTATGTCATAAACAGGAAGAAAACAGTGTACTCTTGCTGATACTAAAAAAAGCTATGAGCCAGGGAATGTTGAGAGGAAAGAAAACAACAATTCTAAGTATTGAGAGATGTTGAAAATCAAGAGTTTTAGGAAACCGTTCATGAGATTTTAATGCTTCTAGGAAGACAAATTTATCTAGAACTAAATGTTCTAGATGGTTCTAGTTCATTCAAGAGGAAATGAAGACATGCCCAAGAGACGGGCTGGTGAGTATATGGTTGGTCCAAGACCTGAACTCTCTTCAGGTACACAAGATAAGAGATGTGTTCAGAATGAAGGCAACGTGAAAGTGAAGCAAAGGTGTAAGGGGTGCAGACAGTTTCTTTCCATGTTTTCTTGGGTACTGCTAAGATGACTTTTGAGATCATGCTCTAATATTGCCAGAATAGTGTCAGCTTCTCCTTGGAGCTGCTGTTTTCCAGTCTATCATTACAGCAATTGCATTTGAAAGCTTATTAACTGCTCCATCAAATGCCCAAGTCTTACTGATTCAGAAACCCTCTCCCTCCTCCCATGAAATGTTAAAAAGACTATTGGAGGGTAAATTAATCCACAAAGTATCTATTCATAGTATTAATACTTCTTTGATTATATTATATGGACTATTTAGTAGAGACTCTTTAAATGAGAGCAGGGTAGAAACTGGAATTTCAGGAGAGGTGTACTTCTTGAAAAGTAGTTTGATAGAATTTGCTTTAAAATAATGGCGATGTAGCAGTGTAATTTGGGACACATTCACAGACTATGAGATTCAAAAGCAGTATTCTAGATAAAAATTTAAATAATGTGGAGGGTATGTGTGCAGGAGAAGAAAGCGAAATTAATTTAATTCCATTTGCTGATGTGACTGCAGCACAACTATTTTTAGGTATAATCCAAACAGTGCATATCTTCTCCATTTTGATTAGTAGCAAACTGGCAGGGAGTCAAAAGAATTAGTATTTCTCAGCACATTATACCAGAAATGTACAAATAAAACTAAATTATCTGTGCCAATGTGTTTAATTTGAATTACAGCTAAGGTTAAATTTTTTTTTCCTTCCAGAGAACTAATGATCCAGCTTTGTTTAAAAAAAAAAAAACTTTTTTTTAAAAGTCTTTCACAAAAGATAGCAAAACTTAATAATTTTCATTTTGACCATTGCTTAGAAGCTCTTGCTCAAAATCTGACTGCTAATATCATCCTAGGCTTTGCATGCAGAATTTCCACCTGGCAATTTTACATATTGCCAGAGGAAGTCAGCACGTTCAACAAAATGCGAAATTAAAATAAGCTAGGAAAATGTGCTTAACAAGGAAAGGTTTCACAATAGCCGCTTAGAAGTTATTAATAATTCCAGTTCCAAAGAAAGCCTAGACTGAAAAAATAAGCTCTATTTGCAAAGTTTTATACTGGCAAGTTCACCAAAGGATGAAGCTATCTGTTATACTAAGTATACATTCCTACACTGGAGGCAGAATTTATAAAAGCTGGAATATCGTCGTGTTATATCCGGAGAACTTTACAGCGTGCAGCCAAAGCATAATCTCAAATGCAGCAAGTCAGTGAATCTTGGTCAGTGTTCACTGTTTTAATTTTAAGGTTTATGCCTTTGGTACGGTTACACACAAACCTAGGGGATAAGCTTGATTTTTCTGCCTGTTCACTAACTCCCTCCTGTCACTTCTGTTGAGCATGATCTCAACAGATTAAACAGGATGGACAGTTTTCTCTTCCAAATGCCATAGCTATGGGGATTGGCAGCCCAGGTTCCTACATTTCTAGGACAAGTCAATGTCTTCTTCAAAACAACATTGGTTGGTAGGGTGGCTCAGTGGTAAAGAATCTGCCTGCCAGTGCAGGAGATATGGGTTCAATCCCTGGGTTGAGAAGATTCCCTGGAGAAGGAAACGGCAACTGACTCCAGTATTCTTGCCTTGGGAGATCCCACGGACAGAGGAGCCTGGTGGGCTACAGTCCGTGGGGTCGCAGAGTTAGACACGACTTAGCAACCAAACAACAACATACATAAGCAACATATAAGTTGGCCCCAGAATTATAGTGATTTCCTCTAACTCACTGAAGAGTTTAGATCTGTATACTAAACAGTTACTTTTATATATATATCCATATATATATATTTATATTTGTTATTAAAGTTTATAGGACTTTTGTGATTTTGAGACCTAAGGTTTGACAGATCTATATGTAAGTTTGGGGCTGGAAAAATTTATTTAAATGTAAAGACTTATCTAGACAAAACAAGAAAGTGAAGCATTACCTGGTATTTGTTTTTCAGATGAAACCAGACATTGTCTATTAATCTTGTGTGATTTAAAATAAAGAGGAACAAAATCCCTAACAAAATGTGGCTTACATACTCTGGGGGAAGGGAGGGTAGAAATGGACTGTATTTGTTCCTTGGGGAAAGGATAGTGAGATGTCATCCTAAACTTGATTTTTACATTCTCCAAAATACGATTCTTCAAGTATTTCTCTTTCTATTTTTAGTAAGTCTCGCCATCTTCTGCTCCACCCCTCCCCTTTTTGTTCTCCTGGAGAAAGGGGTTAAACTTCATAGCAGCTTTTGTTGAAATGGCTACTGTTCATGCAACTTTCTGCTGGTCTCTTAAAACATCAGCAACATTAACCTTTCTCAGAAGACTCTCTCCTCTTCTGGTCCTTAGAATATCTCATTGCAGAAAAAGGATAATTGGTCTTGACTTTCCTTGGTAGAGAAGAGTTTGTTTATGTTTCATCTCGGTATAAGCCAGAACTTTGTACTCACTTTGATTTCCTTACTATACGATCATGAAATGAAAAGCTTGTTTAAAAATACAAAGAGAAATACTTGAAGTTATTTTGGAGAATGCAGAATTAATCCCAAGATAGAATTTCACTATACTTAGGAACTAATTTTAGGAAAACTATCCATTGAGGGTGTCATAATCTTGTTAGGAAAATTTTAAACTTCAGATTTACTTCTCCCTGTTACCTGCCCAGCCAGAACTTCCGCTGAAATGGTCTGTTTAATCACACAAGAGAAAAATCTTTACTTAAAGGCTCTTTTATGAATTTTCACTTAACCAGTAAAGCATTTTGCGTTCTAAACAGTCAGTGGATACACGTGCACGCGCTGCAGGCTGCGATTTTCTGTTGGAAAACCAACTGTGAATGCCACTTACCGAATTCGAAGTAGACAGTGATGGTTCCACAGGCTAGCCTCCTTTCCTGCGCTGTCTGTACAATGTTGCAGCTGAGCTACCTGACTCCAGAAGATGCACAAGCCCAAATGTTACTTCTTAAGTCAACTGTGGCAGATGGGATCTTGAAAACACCTCCAAGTAGTCTAGAATATTCTGGAACCGGCTATGAAAATGTAGGGCAAGTCTGCAGCTCTCTCTCAGTAGGTGCCCGCCTTATTTGGTTTAGAGGCATTTTGCTATGCTCTTGAAAGTCATGAAAAGCTATTAAAAGAGCTCTATGGGAAATCCAGTCTATATTTCGAACAAAACAAACTGTCTTTTCCATTATCACTGACCCCCTTACAGACACACAGCACATAATCTTTTTTTGTGCCTCATTGGTATTTATTGCACATGGACAAATTCCTCACATAGTAGTTAGTTGCACCAGAGTATAAATACTTGGTAAAGCACACAGAGGAAATAGTATTTACACACAAGTGCTAAATTTCACCAGCAGATTCACGTGTGCCCTTGGACATAAAAAAATAATAAAAAAATCCTTAAGATAATTTTTTTATAATATGGATACAGTACCATGATAAAAGAGTATAAAAAGGTATTTTTCCAATAAATCGCTAGCTCAATAACATAACAGACAACAGAGATAGGATCTGAATTTTATTTTAGTTTTTAAGATCTGCCCCACCCACCCCCATTAAAAAATATTTAATTTCTTTTTGTGCAAATAACATTTTCTGTGGACTTTACAGTTCCTAATACTGTGCAAAAAAAAATGCCACTTTGAATCACGGCTTTTTTGTTTTGATTTTTTGTTTATACCACATGTGCAGTAATCTGAATTGTTTCCTTTTTTTCTTTTTCCTTTTTCTGTCCTGTCTTCAATGGACAGAGTCACACGTCACGAAGGCTCAGAGCCTGGTCCTTCCAACTAGTATTGATACATAAATAAGCTGTTTAATATAAACAAGTCTCTCTATCTGGCTGTGCAATGTGCACAGTGTGAGTGAGGTAGGAACCCCTCAGCCTGACCACCGAGGAGGCGTTCAGGGACAGCCCGCTTGCCCTCCGAAAGGGAAGCAAGGTGAGGCTTGTTCCAAGAAGAGCATAAAACTTCCTGAAACGCGATTTTTGCATCCATCCTTGCCCTCGGCTTTCAGAACAGGAGAAGTAATTCCTCAGAAATTAAAATGGAATTTCTCTGAAAAGCAAAAGGAAACAACGTCCTGATAAAGTGTCATTCTCTCTCCTCTCTGGCTGACCGCTCCTGTTCCCGGGAATGGGATGGAAGCTAAGTCGAGAGACTTTCATCTCCTAACGCTTCTCCCTTCCCTTCCCAGTCACCGCAGAAAGTGTTAAAAGCCACGTGGCGGGGGGAGGAGGGAATCTAAAGATGCATCACGCACACACAGAAGGCTGGACCAGAAACAGGAAAAAGAACCCCAAGAACAACCGGCTAGCCGCTCTTCCACCCCCTCCCCAAACTTCTCCCACCCCTCCCCAAACTTTCCTTTCGGTGCGACGGTCCGTGGCTTTCCTATTTGCCCTTGGATGGTGCAGACGAGGTTCGCGGGCTTCGAGTTCACCTGCTTTCGGTCTCGAGTAAACACAGACCTCTTTCCCGGGGAAGCGGTTCAGGGGCGCCCGGGTTCTCTTGCTCCTGAGCGCACAGCCCGCGCCCGGGCTGGGGAAGCCGGGGAAGGCGGGGAGGGGCGCCCGGCCCTACACCTTGGATTCCGAGGCGCAGCCCGGGCGGCTTGGCTCGTCCGGGCTCGAGTCGCTGTTCGCCGCCGCCCCGCCGTTGTAGCCAGCCCAGGGCTCCAGCAGGCGCACGGGCGGCGCGGCCCCGACGTCGTCTTCGTCGTCGTCGTCGTCTTCGTCCGAGGCGGCCCCGGGAGACGGCGACGGCCGGGCCACCGCCAGGCAGCCCGAGGCGCGCGGCGGGTCCCCGGCGGCCGCGTGGCTCCCGCAGGCGGCCCGGCGCGCGCAGCAGAGCAGGCGCTGGAAGGCCTTGCGGAAGTCGGGGCTGCGGCAGTAGATGATGGGGTTGAAGGCCGAGTTGGCGTAGCCCAGCCAGTTGAAGAAGACGAAGAGGCGGTCGGGCACCAGGTCGCGGTGGAAGGCCTTCACCACGTTGGCTAGGAAGAAGGGCAGCCAGCAGAGCGTGAACACGCCCATGATGATGCCCAGCGTCTTGAGTGCCTTCTGCTCGCGCAGGGCCACGAGGCGCGAGGGCCGCCGCTTGTTGGCGCGCCCGTTGGCCACCGGGGCGGCAGGGAGCGGGGGCCCGGGCGAGGGCGCGGGCGAGGGCAGCCGCGCGGGCCCGCTGAGGAAGCGGCGCTCGCAGCTGTCGATCTTCTTCACCTGCTTCTGGGCCTCGCGGAACACCCGCAGGTACACGAAGGCCATGATGCACAGGGGCACGTAGAAGGAGACGACGGAAGAGGTGATCGCGTAGCCCTCGTTGATGATGAAGTCGCAGCACTCGGGGTCGTTGTAGCAGCGGCTCGCCTTGGCGTCCTTGTCCCGCCACCACTGCATGAAGATGGGCAGGAAGGACACCAGCGCCGAGATGGCCCACACGGTGCACACGAGGGCCCGCGCCCGCGCGCGGGTCAGCAGGCTCTGGTAGCGGAAGGGCGACGTGATGGCGAGGTAGCGGTCCAAGGCGATGACACACAGGGTCTCGATGCTGGCCGTCACGCACAGTACGTCCACCGAGGTCCAGAGCTCGCAGAAGAAGGAGCCATACTCCCAGCGGCCCCACACCACGATGGTGGCTCCAAACGGCACCACCAGCAGACCCATGACCAGATCTGCGCTGGCCAGCGACATGATGAAGAGGTTGGTGAGCGTCTGCAGCCGCGGTGTCTTGGCGATGGCCACGATCACCAGCACGTTGCCCGCCACGATGAGCAGCACAATGAATGCCATCAGCAGGCCCATGCCGACCGTCCACTGCTGCGACAGCAGCGGGGGTCCCTCGCTGGCCGAGGTCAGCAGCGAGGCGGGCGGCGACGCGGGAACTAGCAGCCGCGCCGCCGTGGCCGCGCCGTCGGGGACCGGCGCGGCCGATGACAGGTTGCAGGGCTCGGAGGCGCCCAGGGCGAGCGCCCCCCGCGCCCATGCCGAGCTGCGGAGGCCGGGGAGAGGGGTGTGGCGGAGTTGGGCCGCGGTTGGGGAACCCTCCAGAGGCCCGAGCGGCGGGGCGCGCGGAGGGAGGTCGCGGCCAGGTCAGCGCAGCCGCGGCGCGGGGCCGGAGGCATGGGCGCCGGGCGCCTTCCCTGCCGGAGCCGTGCGCTGTCGCCGCCGCCGCCGCCGCCGCTGCTGCTGGAGCCGCTGTCGCTGCTGGAACAGCTGCCGGGACCTCAGCATGTTTCTGAGCTCGCGGAGCCCGCAGCCCCGGCACCCAGCACCCACCCCACCCGGCTCCCACTCCCCCGAACCAACCCCCGGGGCCTCGCGTCAGGCTCCTGCAGCCAATCCTGGCGAAGGCACGCCCCTCTCTGGTTCCCCCCACCCCCACCCGGCCCCGCCAACTCCTAGCACCCCGCCTCCACCGGCGGTTCTGCGGCTCTAGGGAGTCCGGGGCAGATCGCCAAGCAAGCGCCTCCCCGGCGCTCGCGGGTTCCTGCCCGCGCGTCCCTTCCAGAGCCCGCTTGGCTCCAGTGCCCAGTTCCCCTCGGCTCCCAGTCGCGCCCGGCTTCCACCCTGCCCCCTCCCGCGGCCCCCAATCTCCCCTCTCTTGCGCCCCGTTTGCCTCCGGCGTTTGCTTTCCGCTGCGCCCCGGCTCTACCCGCCGCCACCCATCCCATCTACCTCCAGTGCCCAGGTTTCCTGCAGAGCAGAGCGCACGTTCCCTTTAGCAGGGAGGGGACTTCGGTGTTCTCGAAACACCAGAGCGCCATGGACGGTCTGTTCGCTGGGGGTGGAGGAGTCTGGCTGCAAGATTGTTTCTTGTATTGGGCAGCCTAGGAGGGAGTGTGTAAAACCCTTCCTCTGTCAAGAGGAGTCCCAGCCAGCTCGCGTCCTGCCAGCTCGGGGATCGGATCGGAGGCGGGTGTGAGCGGTTAGAAGAAACTTTCCAGCGAGCGCCTTGCTAGAGCAGAGCGCGCATCTGTCAGGAACGCTCCCCGGGAGCTATTCTTGCAAGAAGCTCCTGTCGTTCCAGGGCAGCAGATGCAGAAAGGAAAGGAAGGTTTGTGCAGCTGACAGCTAATGCTGAGGACCAGTTGGAAAAATACCCACGCCCAGGTCCCAGCTGATGGATGTGTGAGTATGATGCAACAGTGTGTGCCGGTAATGTAAAGAGAGAGGCTTAAGGACATAGGCATGTTAGAGTAAATGACACCGCCACGGAAGCTAGAACACGTTTAATTACTTTTCAGACTTTTCATGTTCAGTAATAACACCTGGATTTTGTGTTCTGTTACTCACGTGATTGTATGACTTGAGCTGGCACAGTGCAAACAAAAAAGGTACATTGGCTTTGGGTGACACAGTAGTGAATTAAGATTTCAAATTTCTTGGTCTGCTGCGTTGCTTTCTCCTTTGCCCAAGTTCCCAGATTCTCAAAACTCTAGGATTAATTTTGGAGGGGTGAGAGAAGAAAAAATATATAAATACTCAAGAAGATTAAAATCCAATAGCATGTAAAGTTATATCAAAGGCTGTTGGGTTGGCAACTGAAGGCGTTTAAAATTAGTGAGTCGTTAGCTCTGCAGTGGTGTGACTCTATGTGGGGACGTCCCTACAGGAAGGTCGCCATCAACACACAATGTAGCCAAAGATGTGCAAGCCCCTTGTCTAATTCCACGCAGTACTGGTCCTCAACTCAGCCTTGAAAATAAAAAGCTTTTAATTGAATCCTGAGAAGTAAACAGCTTCTAATTACCCACTTAAGGGTGCGTGAAAATGTTACATAATGCTCACACGTCCTTCTAACATTGGAATAAAAAGAATAGCTTCTGAAAGGAACAAACTCATATTCTTGTTGGAGAGAGCTCCCTAAATTGAGAGCTAACAGCAATGTGTATTCAGTTTATAAAGCCAAACACTTTTTAAGCCATGGTGGTTGTTTAGTAGCTAAGTTGTGTTTGACTCTTGCAACCCCATGGACTGTAGCCCACCAGGCTCCTCTGCCTATGGGATTTTCCAGGCAAGAATACTAAAGTGGGTTGCCATTTCCTTCTCTAGGGATCTTCCCCATCCAAGGATTGAAGACGGGTCTCTGAGCTACTAGGGAAGCCCAACTTTTCTTTATCCAAACATATAAATTTGCTTTAGGCCCAAACTTGATGATCAGTGGGTGGGTGTGGGTGAATTACTTGTGGGTCTTCAGCCCTGGCCTAGGACTTGTCAGCTTAGTTCTGCCAGTTGGGGAGCTTGAGAAGGGGAAATGAGGGAAGGAGAGGGCTAGAAAGAGGGGGTTGGAGATCTGTACCCTAAGTTCAGTGTAGGCGCCCAAGTGTAGGCGTTCAGTGTAGGCTAGTTACCCAAGTCTCTGCAAACCTGTGTACCCTTCTGACTTTATTCTGTTCCCACCCTCAAGGGTCAGTCTCAAAATAGCCGAGGGGTTAGAAAAAGCAGAATTTAAGGTGGCAGGATTCTGAATGCTGGGCCATGCAATGAAATGTAGGGAATGTGGGGAAGGCCACTTTCTATCGGGCGCCATCTTTCTGGCAAGTGGTGTTACCGGAATATTGTGTGCCAGTTTCAAGGGCCCCTGAAGGGCAAAGGGATTGCATTTCTGTGAGTGATAAGGCCTGAACTTGGCTGCAGAGATTCAGTGCAGAAGCCTGGATGCTACTAGCATTACAATATACACATATTGGTATATGTATATATGCATATGTGTTAGTCCCTCAGTCGTGTCTGACTCTTTGCAACCCCATGGACTGTGTAACTTACCAGGCTCCTTTGTCCATGGGATTCTCCAGGCAAGAATACTGGAGTGGGTTGCCATTCCCTTCCAGGGGATCTTCCTGACCCAGGGTCTCCTGTATTGCAGGCAGATTCTTTACCGTCTGAGCCACCAGGGAAGCTCACCAACACACCAGAAATATCAGAACATGAGTTCTGAATCCCTGAAAAACTCTACTGAATTTTTTTCCCTGCTTATTTAGGGATAAATCAAGTTTCCTTGAATTTCTGGATAATAAATGCATTAAATCAGAAATATCCAACATCAGAAGGTTATTTTGTTAGGAATTCTAGTGGAGGGGTGCAGGTATAAAGGGATTCCTGGGGTTCTTGAGGTTGTCCTTCAGTTGTATTGATGGAAACATTTGAAACACTTTGGATTCAAGTAGAGTTCGCTTTCTTTTAAAATAAAATATTCTCGGATTTCCTTTAATCCCTACACTTCATGACACTCTTTTTAAAAAAGTTTTTGAGCTGCTATCTTTTTTGTCCTTAGATAAGGATACAGGGCTTCCCTTATAGCTCAGTCAGTAAAGAATCTGCCTGTAATGCAGGAGACCTGGGTTCGATTCCTGGGTCAGGAAGATCCCCTGGAGAAGGAAATGGCAACCCACTCTAGTATTCTTGCCTGGAGAATCCCATGGACAGAGGAGCCCAGCAGGCTACAGTCCAATGGGGTTGCAAGAGTTGGACACTACTTAGTGACTAAAGAGAGAGAAAGAAGGATACAAGATTAAAAAGAAAACCTATCCACTTATCCAGGTATTAGATGTTGCAAATTTAAAATGAGGAACTCCTCCATTTCCCCATTCCCCACTCCCAACTGTTAAAATGATTCAGTTCTTGGGAACCCCCAGATTTGATGATACTTTAGAAAGGAACAAAGCTGCAACGCTATATGCTAATTACCACATTGAAAATGAGTGGGCTGCTTTCTCAGTATTTCTTGCTCTCACCTCTCCCATTCCCATCCCACTACCTCCCTCTCACTCCTGAACTTGCTTTGGGTTCTTCTTGATCTCCCACCGCCAGTCCTCCTCAATCCATTTAATCTAGAGTGAAAGTGAAAAAAGTCGCTCAGTCATGTCCAGCTCTTTGCAACCCCATGGACTGTACAGTCCATGGAATTCTCCAGGCCAGAATACTGGAGTGGGTAGCCTTTCCCTTCTCCAGGGGATCTTGCCAACCCAGGGATCAAACCCAGGTCTCCCGCATTGCAGGCAGATTCTTTACCAGCTGAGCCACAAGGGAAGCCCAAGAATACTGGAATGGGTAGCTGATCCCTTCTCCAGTGGATCTTCCTAACCCAGGAATTGAACCAGGGTCTCCTGCATTGCAGGTAGATTTTTCACCAACTGAGCTAGATTAAGGAAAGCCCTTAATCTAGCATACCACAACCAAATTAATTTTTCTAAAGTGCTACTTTGACCAAGATGCTTCTCTTCAGAAACCTTAGCTCCTCAACATGGCCTTCAACGCCCTCCACAGTCCAGTTCCAAAGAGCCTTTCCAGCACTGTTTCGTAATAGAACTCTCTGTGTCACCCTAGCTTGCAGTTCTGTAAGTTAGTTTTTGAATTTATACTCTTTTCCATTTTTGTCATCTGTACTCTTTCTCACTGGAATCTTTCCACCATGAATCCCCTCCTCCATCTCTGTCTTATTGGATTCAGCTTTCAAGATCTGGCTGATACATTTTTTACATGACAGTCATCCCTGCCCACTGTTTCTAGAAATGATCTCTCCTTCCTCTTCTTATAGTAGTTACTTTGCTAATTGCATTTCATGTGTTAATTAAAAGTATGTTGCCTTTTGATGTCTCTTATATTGCGATTTAATTTTTATAACTTTTCAATTTTTCTCTTTTTCTTCTCATATGAATTGTAAGCCCACTGAGAGTGAAGGCTATCCTATACATCTTTATATTTTCCATGTTTACTAATATTACTTAACATTAATTAGCATTAAGCTTTGATTCTTAGAGATTCACTGTTTAATTTATTAAAATATTCTCATATTTACTAGTATGAGAAATAATCAAGTGTTTTTGGAGTTATGATCCTTCCTGATGCTTCAAGTTTAGAGTAATAATTCGTGCTCCTATAGATGATTGGATGGCATCACTGACTCAGTGGATATGAGTTTGAGCAAACTCCAGGAGATAGTGAAGGACAGGGAAGCCTGGAGTGCTTCAGTCCGTGGGATCGCAAAGAGTTGGACATGACTTAGTGACTGAACAACAACAAATACCCTACTTGATATTTTCATATAAATGTTTCAAAATATAAGCTTCACAAATAAAAGGTAGGCTAATGAGATAAATAAATTTATATCATGTGCTGTGCTGTGCTTAGTCGCTCAGTCATATCTGACTAACTTTGGGACCCCATGGACTGCAGCTTGCTAGGCTCCTCTGTCCATGGAGATTCTCCAGGCAAGAATACTGGAGTGGGTTGCCATGCCCTCCTCCAGGGATCTTCCCAACCCAGGAATCGAACCCAGGTCTCCCACATTGCAGGTAGATTCTTTACCATCTGAGCCACTAGCAAAGCCCAAATTTATACCATACTTAGTAATAAATGAAGTGGGGCAGACATAGCTTAAGAGTTTTTCCAAAGGAATCGTGTAAGTCCATATAATAAAAACGCTACCTAATCTTTATAGACATTCATGGTAAATTACCTTTTCCCTTCATTTAGGATATTCTGTTCCAGGCATTTCAAGCTAGTGACTTGAATCTGGATTCAAATTCTAGTTCAAATTAAAAGTCTGTATAGCTGTGACTAATGAGTGTCCCACCCAACCATGGTTGTAAGTCACAAGCTTGGTGAAGACCTGTCTGTTCTTCAGTTGACTTTGCTGGAAAATGAGATTAAAATAATAGTGAGTAGCCTAACTGGGCAGCTTTTGGAAGGTTGGCCAGAAAGTCTGGGGGAATTTCCAAGTAAATACCCAAGAAGTGTATCGAATCAGTTAAGTTAGCATAATTTGCCTTGAGGATGATAATAGGTGGTAGAAATCTTTGATCAGAGCTCTAGTGGCTGTTTCTGAGGAAAGATATACGAGTTTTCACATAAAGCAACGTTACTGCTGAAACATTCTCTTAGCACTAAGCAAAGAACAGTTTGTGCCTGTGGCTGGCTTAAGGTCATATACTGATTTTGAAGCCACAGTTTACACAGGGACAAGCAGTTGCATCCATTGTGATAAGAAGAAGCACAGAAGACAGTGGTGTAATCACAGCAAAGCAGGGACTACTTGGAGAATTCAGAAGTTCTCCTCTCTCCCACTTCCTGCCTCTTTGTCTCTTCCCCTCTTCCTGGTATGTCTAAAGAATACACTGAACAGTGCAAGAGCCAATAATAATATTCTTCAAAATTTGAGTGTATTGACCTGCTAGGCAGAAGATCCAATTTTGTGTCTGATGTCACTTTTAAGTTTGACCTTCAGTACTGGCTTCATCTTTAAAATGGACTCACTGTTTGCTCCCTCACAGGGTTACAAATGGATAAAATGAGATGATGTATGTGAAAGCTTCTTGAAATCTCATATAGCACCGTATATTTGTAATGCATCAAATGCTGTCTCATCCCGTCATCATATTTCAGATCATGAAAGGTGTCAGGATTTGCTTGTATGAGAAGACTCAATTCACTTATATAAGCTTCTCTATATCAATTGACTCCTTTCTTTCCCCCACTAGATATTAATACAACCCAGAGGCTTGATTGGTTTGTGCCCAACTCTTTTCAACCCCATGGACTGTAGCCCGCCAGGCTCCTCTGTCCACAGAATTTCCCAGGCAAGAGTACTGGAGTGGGTTGCCGTATCCTACTCCAGGGGATCTTTCCAGCCTAGGGGATTGAACCCGCATCTTGCGTCTTCTGCATTGCAGATGGATTCTTTACCACTGCGTCATCTGGGAAGCCCCAGAGGCTCAGTAGCAGTAAGCAATTTTTAAATGCCTTTACCTTTGGGAAATCACCTTTAAAAAAACGTCTTCCCCCATTTTGGTGCCCTTTCTTATTAGATGCGTGCATGCATGTAAGCTAAGTCACTTCTGTTGTGTCCGACTCTGTGTGACCCCATGGACTGTAGCCCACCAGGCTCCTCTGTCGGTGGGATTCTCTAGGCAAGAATACTGGAATGGGTTGCCATGTCCTCGTCCAGGGATCTTCCTGACCCAGGGATTGAACCAGAGTCTCCTTCACTGGCAGGTGAGTTCTTTACTGCTAGCACCACCTAGGAAGCCTCTCCTTAGTAGGTACACTACTCCTAAAAATGTATTTGTTTATGTGATTCTTTGACATGAATTCCTTTAAATGATTTCAGTGGTGATATATTAGCAGCAGAGAAAGATTTTTTTTTTTTCAATTAGTGCCAGTAAATAGTAGCTTTTTTAAAAAGGAAGGTAATTCAATGTAAAGTTTAGCCAACTTTCATAACTTCTGTTCTTATTCAGCTGTAAGATCTTACCTTGAAGTGCTGGCGGCGATGAGCGTGTTATCTGTATACATGAAAGCATTTGGCTAAGAGCTGTACTTCAGTTTGCCCAAGTCTAGAGCTTGTAATGATAACAAGCTATGCTAATTGTTGAAAACTCTAGGTTTTATTTTAACAGTCTTATTGTGCTCCTGATAAAATGATTATGTTGTAAAAACTGAGAAATTTGTAGCAACAAGAATCCCCTAAGCTCTGATTTTAAGTTTCTAAAGGGTAGAAATGATACCCTTTAAACACGTTAGCTCCCATTTATTTGGGTCATGTGTTGATAGCTGGTATTTTGTAAATTCCTGTGCAATAAAGGAAACACTTAAAAGTTTATGCGGTGGTCGTGCTCAGTTGTGTTAGACTCTTGGCGACCGCATGGACTGTAACCCACCAGGATCCCCTGTCCCTGGGATATTCCAGGCAAGAATACTGGAGTGGGTTGCCACTTCCTTCTCCAGGGGACCTTCCCAACCCAGGGATTGAACCTGCATCTCCTATACTGGCAGGCAGATTCTTTGCCACTGAACTTTTAGGGAAGCCCCAAAGCTTATGTACACTCTCTGCATACACCAGGCTTCCTGATGGCTCAGACGGTAAAGAAACCACCTGCAATGCGAGAGACCTGGGTTGGATCCCTGGGTTGGAAAGATCCCCTGGAAGAGGGCACAGCAACCCACTTCAGTATTCTTGTCTGGAGAATCCCCATGGACAGAGGAGCCTAGCAAACTGCAGTCCATGGGGTCTGCAGTTGGACACGACTAAGCAACTAAGCACACTCTAAAATAAAAGAAGACATTGTGTTTTCCATTCACCCAAGAAAGATGGATCTGGGCCATCCAACTGCATGGAACTGCCAGCAGGAACCAATGAAAGAAACAGGTTGCCATGCCTTTGGATAGCAGACGAAACCATTTACCTTGCTTCCTTTTCACTCACTACTTTAAGTAGACCAAACAGGTATCTTTTTCCATACGTTTTCCCTCTTCTTTGTATTGGATATATATTTTTGTAGGTAACTGACATTATTTACATACTATATAAATGCTTATCCAGATCCATTCAATAAATAGAGGCAAGGCAAGTCCTTTGCCTTGGAAGGGTAGAGTTCCACACTAGCTGGACACTATTGCTGCTACTTCAAATTTTTTGATTTATTTATAGCTGTGCTGGGTCTTTGTTGTTGCATGCAGGCTTTCTCCAATTGTAGCAAGTGGTGGGGCTTCTCTTCATTTGGTGCACAGGCTTCTCATTGTGGGGGCTTCTCTTGTTGATGAGCACAGGTTCTAGGTACGCAGGCGTTGTTGTCCCGTGGCATATGGGATCGATGCTTCTGGACCAGGGGTCGAACCTGTGTCCCCTGCACTGGCAGGCGGATTCTTAACCACTGGACCAGCAGGGAAGTCCCGCTACTTTGATTTTGATAACCACTGCGGTCAGGGTTTGAAAATAAATATCAAACCTTCGACATGACATTTATTTTCCATAATGTCCCATCTTTGCAGCTCCTTGAATAATACCTGTTAGAAATCTTTATCCCATGATAGCTTTCTGTTTCCAGAGCTTTATCCCTTAATTAAATGTTAAGAGGGCAATGACCTTCTTTGTAGATGCCTTCTAAATATAAATTACTTTTCACACTGGTGAGAAATGGTTGAGTTTTTCCCTTCCTGTTTTAATATGAAGACACTGAAGTAGAAGGAGAGAGGCATGCTTAAGGTTTAAAGGAAAGGGAAAGGGAGTTTTTTATTTTCCTGTCTCCTGAGCTAATCTTTAATTATCAGAGCCTTCATCCTTCACAGATTATGACCCACCTATTACTACTTGTCAGTGTAATTAAATTGCATGATCTATTTGGGGGCCTGGAGCAAGTCATAGAGTAGTTTTCTAAATAAATAGCTCTGAATCAGTGAAGAGATTCCATCATGCTATGTTTATTTGTATTTTTCACTCAGTTTAAATATAATAGATCTGAAAGAATAGTCATATTTATCCACACAAATGAAAATTGCTTTGTTGCATTTCAATGTGGATTTGCGAAAGTGCCACATGAATACTAACTCTGAAGACAAAAACAAAAAGCAAAAATCCAAAAAGCAAAGCAAAGCAATTAAGTGATTTGGTTTGTTGTTTTGTTTTTAAGTCTGTAACTAGTAAAAAAAAAAAAAAAATTCACAGGAGACTCTTCCTGAGACTCAAAGGCCCCAGACTTGTGACAACCTTGGGGATTTTATTGAAAAGTCAAAATGAAGCTGTTTGGGAGCTTGGAACAGAAGATTAAAAAGCAAGCTCTCCTTGTTGGGTCATTTCCTCGTGCTAATACCTTTTCCAAACCAGGTAGCTATGTCGTGGGCGTGTGGAACGTTGAGGCTCTCGGAACAGCCTGGTAAATGCGCTGAAATGGTATTGACATTTCAGTCCTGAAAATTTATTTTTTTCTTATTCTGGAAATATCTAAAGTGATGATTTTACTCCAACTTGTCACTATTTCCATCCCACTCCTTACCTTTCCTCCTTCTGCTGCCAGTCACACTGTAGGCAATTTGACATCTCCCCCATTACTAATTAATGGAGATTATGTACATTTGCATAGATCTCTCTTGAGGATAATAATCTTGTAAAATTCCCACACATACATACTGGTATGTATAGTTTTTGTAAGTTCTTACCTTGGAGTTGACTTAGACTAAAGTAATTATTAAGCAAGCTAAAATCCACATTTCACCTCACAGAAAATAATCAGTGTGTTATAGCATAACCAGTCTTGATGGGAGATTTTGAAAATATCCCTGGCTTATGCATTTTTGTTTTGCAGGCTTTTTATTACATAATTTCAAATTGTGGCATTTTAGTAAGATGAGACTAATTTTTGAAATTAGTTGTGACATTTACCTCTCTCTGTATACCATCATGATTAAGCATGAAGCCTGTGGAATCATACTGCCTGAGTTAAAATCCAGGTTTTTGCCAGTTAGTAGCTGGATAAATTAACAAGTTATCTGAACATCTCAGGCCTCTATTTCATCATCTGTTAAGTGAGAATAGTAATAATTGTACCTACCTCTAAGGTGTTTGGAGGGTTTGATAAGACACACAAAGCCTTTGGTATAGTGCTTGGCTCATTGTGAAGTATTTAATAAACGTTACTTTTTCTTTTTTTCCATTCTCCCGCTCCCCTCTGGCCCCACTGCCATCAATGAGAAAGATCGTGGCAGAAAAATCCTCATTCTGCCCAAAACCAAGGGTGACAAAGGAGGCGACATCTAGTCCATGGAAACTGAATAATTGCATTTTCCTTTTAAGTGAGAGGATGCAGTAAAGAATCTAATTTGGTAAGTACTCTTTTTGCTTTCAAAGGCAAGTTTATTCCTCTGTGGTTGTTTAACTTGATTATCATTCTGTTTGGGGAATTAGAATTTCTCAAACTAATTTTATATTATGGAAAGGTCGTTGTAGAGATTTCCATCCTGCGATATAAACCATCTTCCAAATATATGAAACAACAGCAATGACCAAACAAAGCCCCACTTGGACTCTTAATAGAGAGGCTTATTTCCTAAGCTCTAATTGATTCAAGCTGCTTCTTTTTATGGTATAAATTCATAAGATCTCAAGGAGACCAGAAGGTTCTCTTATGACTTGTTTTGTGTCAATGGAAGACATTTCCGTTGTCCTGAGGACAAGGGGTCTAACCAGCCCACACCCTAAGAACAGAGAGTAAAGAAAGAAGCAGGCAACAAAAGGTTTTCCCAAGACCGTGTGGCTTAAACCCTCAGAGAGTCTTTCAGACTCCAACTCAGAACTATTAATTTTATTCCCCAAACAGATTCAATATCTTGTTTGGTCTCTGATTTTTCATAACAGATCAAGAGAAGCAGATTAAAGTGAAGGCACAAGGATGGTGAAGGGAGCAAAGGGGCTTCTGGGAACTTTACATTAGAGGAGAAAACAGGAGAACAGGTGATGCTGTTTACTGCAGAGACCAGCAGTGTTCTGTGCTCTGCAGCTTGAAGTCACTGATAGACCTGGGTCACTAAGAAAGTTGTGTGCGTGCATGCAAAGTCACTTCAGTCCGGTCCAACTCTTTGTGACCTTATAGACCTCTGTCCAAGAAATTCTCCAGGCAAGAATACTGGAGAGGGCCGCTGTGCCCTCCTTCTTGACCCAGGGATTGAACTCGCGTCTCTTGCATCTCCTGTATTAGCAGGCAGATTCTTTACCACGGGTTCAAATGGGTAAAGACAGTTGTAGATTACATTAAATCATCCTCAGTTTAAGAATGTGGAAGGTGTGTTTTAGAAACATTTTTATTGAACAATAGTGGTATGAAAATTAGGGAACTTACTTTCTAGAACACTTTGGTTACCTAGAAAGAGAATAGATATAGGCTATTTTTATCCTCCCATGGTACTAGATCAATGAGGTATACAGTAGTTTGCTAAGAGTCCAAAATCAAGATTTGGACAAGTTGGCTTCTTCTGAGGGCTGTGAGCAAAGGACCACTCCAGGCTTCTCCCCTTGGCTTGGAGATGGCTGTTTTCCCCTCTATGTCTCTCTCTGTGTCCAAATTTCTCATTTTCATATTAGATTAGGAACTGCCTTCATGACCTCATTTTGCTTTGATTGCTTCTATTGCCTGTATCTCATACATGCTTTATTTGTTATGTCTACTAGAACAGAGGGCAAGTATAATGTCTTCTCAAAGCTCATACTAAACACGGCTCTACAAATAAATAGTAATCAGACCCTGATGAGAACTGTCAAGTTTGTTGTGGAGTTGCAGGCTGTCACAAAGTCCTGAATGCCACAGGCTGATGGTGCTCAGATCAAGTCCTCAAGTTTGCTGAGAAGCCTGGTTCTTAGATAGGGTGGTGGTGGTGGTGTATGCTGTATCCTTTTAGGTACAGGTTTCCCTGGTGGCTCAGAGGTTAAGCATCTGCCTGCAATGTGGGAGACCTGGGTTCGATCCCTGGGTTGGGAAGATCCCCTAGAGAAGGAAATGGCAACCCACTCCAGTATTCTTGCCTGGAGAATCCCATGGACAGAGGAGCCTGGTGGGCTACAGTCCACAGGGTCACAAAGAGTCGGATAGGACTGAGCGACTTCACTTTCACTTTAAGGTAGGAAAGAGCTGATATACTGCTCCTTTATCCTTTTCATTAGGCACCAGTGGTAAATGATGCCAATCAACATGCCAATACAGGAGATACAAGAGACATGGGCTCAATTCCTGGGTCAGGAAGACACCCTGGAGGAGGAAATGGCAACCCACTCCAGTTTTCTTGCCTGGAAAATTCCATGGACACAGGAGCCTAGTGAGTACAGTCCATGGATTGGCAGAGTCAGATACAACTGAGCATGCGTGCACACACAAACCAAGAAACTACTGTTCTCTTACAAATGGAGTAGAATAATGCAAACTCACTTTAGTAATTCAGATTCAAGGAGAAGAACCAGCAAACCCACTTGGTTGTTGTATAAACCACTTTCAGCAGGTTGTTTTGACACTGTGTGGACACATTCAGAGTTGTCCATAGCTGCAACACGCCTGTTATTTTTTTCCTGAGCTAAAATTAAAGTAACAGACAGCAGATAACTGAGTAGGTGAGATATAACAAAGCTTTATAAGTGAAGAACAAAGCTAGCCTTTGAGGTGAGATAAACCAGGTACTTACTCATATGAAATCCATTGAAAAACAGGATTTTTATGACCTTGAAGTAAAGATTTTGATTGAGAGAGTGATTCAGATCTTACAATACTGGCCAGCAGAGGTTTGACCTAAGAAAGAACTGCCTTCAGTATGTCGATTTAGATTTATTGTGGAACCTGAAGTTCACAAAGAGCCTGATTGTATGTGTCCCTAAGTTGTGTATCTAATTGGCCTTTGTTGATACTGATGATCAAGCTAATAATATATACATAATAATCTATACTTGCCCATGGACCAAATCAACCTGACCTTCATGCCCAAAAAACAATCCCCACCTAATTAAGATCTAAAAACTCAATCTGATAACTTGCTTGCCATTTGGTATTAAGAATGACTCACAGCTGTCCTAAATACCTCTGCCACCAGAGCTGAATGAGAACTGGATGCCCAAGTAGGAAATTCTGAGAATCTTTCTAACAGCACTGCATTCTCCATGCAATGATGCCAACTCCTCCTTACAGTGTATCTCCTCTGTGTGTGCTACAGTGAAAGGTAACCAGCATGGATGTGGATGTATATGAAACTGTATCTTTTTTTTCTTCTGAAACTGTATCTTTTTAAATGTCACATCTATATTTGTTTAATGGTGAGGTTGGTTCAGTAGAACAAGCTTATATAAGATGGTACTTAAAGAAAAGCTCAGTTCTGTGGATCTTAGTATTATTTAGTCATCTGTTTGTGCAACTGTATTTTTAACCTGATTTATGATGAGCAAATAGTTTTTCTGAACTCCCAAGCTGTGTTTCCATACTTCAGTTTGGTTTATTTTCCTCTCAGTTTCCTTCAGAACATATTACAGGGAATTTTCTTTGGAAATTTCATAATGCTTCCCTGAAAGTAGGTAGCGTCCATCAGAAAGGACCAAACTGAATTATGAAAATTAAAGAATTGAAATAGAATCATAGAATATATGCATTCTCTCCAGTGCGGTGCAATAGAAACGGATTTATATCACATTCTCTTTAGTTTACCCTTTTTCTTGTTTCTTTTTATTGAAAATATTTTCTATGGTCATGTAAAACCTGTGCCAACACTTCTGACTGATAAAGATTCTTAAAAATTTTAATTGAAATATTGTTGACATAGTATTAATAGTAATATCCAGCTGTAAAAATTCACTTGGTATGAAATGTAGGGTAGTAAGTCTGTATGAAAGATTTGGACCCATTCCTCAAGAAGTTTATCTTTGGAGAGTTTCTTTCTTTTTAACCTTAGAAATAGTTGACAAATCTAATTGTGCCTATTTAAAGTGTACAGTGTGATGATTTGATATACATACATGCCGCAGAATGATCACCAAGATCAAGATAACTAGCACATCATCACCTCATACTGGTAGCATAGATAACTCTGTATGTATGTGTCGGGGGAGTGGTAAGGATGCTAGACTGCTCTCGGCAACTTTCAAGTCTGTGATACCATATCATTAACTATAACCACCAAGTTGCATGTTAGATCCTTAGAACTTGTTCTCATAACCAAAGATTTGTACCTTCTCATGAGTATCATGGAGAAGGCAATGGCAACCCACTCCAGTGTTCTTGCCTGGAGAATCCCAGGGTTGGAGGAGCCTGGGGGCTGCCGTCTGTGGGATCGCACAGAGTCGGACACGACTGATATGACTTAGCAGCAGCGGCAGCAAGTATATCTCCCTGTCCCTGCCTCCCTCCAGCCCCTTGGCAACCACCATTTCTCCATTCTTTGTTTCTGTGAAGTTGGTTTCGATTGTTTGTTTTGATTCAACATGTAAATGATGCCATACAGTATTTGTCTTTCTCTATCTAGCTTATTTCACTTGTCGTAATGGTCTCCCAGGTTTATTCATGTTGTTATAAGAAGCAAGATTTCCTTTTTTTTATATGACTGAGTAATGTTCTACTGTGTGTATAAGTATGCATGCCCGCTCAGTTACCCAGCCATGTCCTACTCTTTGTGACCCCATGGACTATAGCCTCCAAAGGCTTCTCTGTCCATGGGATTTCCCAGGCAAGAATACTGGAGTGAGTTGCCATTTCCTTTTCCAAAGGATCTTCGAGACTCAGGGATTGAACCTACATCCCCTGAGTTTCCTGCGTTGGTGGGTGGATTCTTCACCAATGAGACACCTGGGAAGCCCCTGTGTATGTATTTATACATTCTGCTGCTGCTGTTAAGTCGCTTCAGTCGTGTCTGACTCTGTGCGACCCCATAGACGGCAGCCCACCAGGCTCCCCATCCCTGGGATTCTCCAGGCAAGAACACTGGAGTGGGTTGCCATTTCCTTCTCCAAAGCCTGAAAGTGAACAGTGAAAGTGAAGTCGCTCAGTCCTGTCTGACTCTGTGTGACCCCATGGACTGCAGCCCACCAGGCTCCTCCGTCCATGGGGTTTTCCCGGCAAGAGTATTGCAGTGGGGTGCCATCACCTTCTCTGATATATACATTCTGTACAGACATATATATATAGACATACACATATGTCTAAATTTATAATTTTCTTCATTCATTTGGGCATTCAGGTTATTTCCATATCCTGGCTAATGTGAATAATGCTGCAAAGAACATAGATAGGTAGATATCTCTTCAAGATACTAGCTAGTTCCTTCGGATGTATACCTAGGAGTGGGATGGCTGGATCATATGGTAGTTCAATTTTAAACTTTCTGAGGTACCATCGAACTGTTTTCCATAATGACTATGCCATTTTACATTTCCACCAATGGTGCACAAGGGTTCCCTTTTCTCCACATCCCTGCTAACACTTGTTATCTCTTGTGTTTTTATGACAGCCAGCTAGCAGGTGTGAGGTGGTATTTTACTGTGGCTTCGATTTGCATTTCCCTGACTATTAGTGGTGATGTCACATTCTCTCTCAAAACCAATGACTAAACACTAGACACTTTGCAAAGGGTATCACTTATAATATCCCATTTACTTCTTGTAATGGTCTTGTCAGGTATTATTTTCCCTCTGATGGAGTGAATTGAGGCTTGAAGAAGTTGAGTGATTTGCCCAAAGTTTCACAGCTACTAAATAGCAAAGCAGGACTTCCAACTCAAGTCTGCATGGCTCCAAAGGGAGCCCTCTTTACAGCTCTAAAATAAGACCTCATTTTATTTTCCTCTTGTTGTGAAACAGCTTATTATTTTGAAACTAAGGTCTAAATTCAATTGATATCAAAAAGTCTTAAGTGAATGCTACCTGATGTCATAAGAGGTTTTTTTTTTTTTTTTTTTTCCTGTGCTTGTCTTTTGTAAAAACTTCATTTGTAAGGATGTTTTCCATGAGCCTTAGGGCTGGTCCTCTGTGCCTTACTGAATTCTGTCTATTTGGCATTTTTTTCTCTTCTGCTGCTGCACTGGCTGCCTCCTGACTTCCCACACAAATCAACAATTACACCCTTATAAAGCCTTCAAGATTTTTTTCTAACTTTCTGTGACTAGTAGAGAGAAAATAGCCACTAACTAGGGGTCACACCACCTGAAACAGCATGGGTGGCAGTTGACCTTGGTCCCTTCTCTTTCCTCACTTGGGGCCCAGACCAGAACCCAGCCTCTCACTGTTAGAGTTTTTCAAGAGTGAGTCAGGTGCAAATTCTGTCTCCCCAGTTCCATAAGGCACAGGCCACACTCTCCAAAAGACTCTCTTAAAGCCCCCTGCTTGGTTTGAGGCAGGTGGCGAGGAGCCACAGCAGCCCCTCAACTCTGCAGAAAACCCAGGAGCCACACCCAAGCCTCCAGTAAAGATCCTCACGATGAGGTAGGGCCTCTGTGCAGTGTTTTGGGTCACCCTACCAGGGTCTGCATGGATGGCCTAACCCCTCTATTTAGAAGGCATGGCTGCCTCACAATCCTTGCCCTCAGCTTTGGGGTCTCAACCAGATGGGGAGCATCAGAAAATCCTATTTTAATATCTGATTCCCTATACATTTGACAGTGTATTTAAAAAGCAAAGACATGACTTTGCCGACAAAGGTCCATATGGTCAGGAAGTGAAGTTGCTCAGTCGTGTCCGACTCTTTGTGACCCCGTGGACTATAGCCCACAAGGCTCCTCCATCCATGGGATTCTCTAGGCAAGAATACTGGAGTGGGTTGCCATTTCCTTCTCCAGGGGATCTTCCCAAACCAGGGATTGAACCTGGGTCTCCCGCATTGTGAGCAGATGCTTTAACCTCTGAGCCACCAGGGAAGCCTTCCATATGGTCAAAGCTATGGTTTTTCCAGCAGTCACGTATGGATGTGGGAGTTGGACCATAAGGAAGGCTGAGCACTGAAGAACTGATGCTTTCAGGCTGTGGTGCTGGAGAAGACCTTGAGAGTTCCTTGGACAGCAAGGAGATAAAACCAATAAAGTCCTAAAAATCAACCCTGAATGTTCTTTGGAAGGACTAATGCTGAAGCTGAAGCTCCAATATTTTGGCCTCTTGATGAGAAGAGCTGATTCACTGGAAAAGACCCTGATGCTGGGAAAGATTGAGGGCAGGAGGAGAAGGGGAAAACAGAGGATGAGATGGTTGGATGATATCATCAGCTCCTTGGACATGAGTTTGAGCAAACTCTGGGAGATAGTGAAGGACAGGAAAGCCTGGAATGCTGCAGTCCATGGGGTTGTAAAGAGGAGAACACGACTGAGCAACTGAACAAGAAGAATACATTTGGCCATTTTTAGCACATAGTTGTAATTAGAATCCTGATGGAGAGAGAGGAGGCAGGGAAGAGCTGCTTTAGAAAGATACACAGAGTGAGGCTGTGAAGATGAGCAGGACTACCATGTAAAAGGTACTAAGGGGGAAGAGTAACCCACACACAGAGGGGGAAGAAAGAAACCAAATGTTGAGATGAGATCCTAGAAGGTGAGAGAAGACCCAGGAGACAGTCCTGTTGTGGACACAGAGAGAAGAGAGTTTCAGGAAAAGGGGATGCTATAAGGGACCAAACTCTGTGATATTTACACAGCTCCTAGAAATCAGAAATAAAAGACTCACAGCTCCACAGAAAAATGGGCAAAGACCACGAACAGATAGCTCTCCAGAAAGAAAGTCAAATGGCCCTCGAACATTTGGCAAAATGCTCAACTTCACTGTCAGGGAGGGAATCACAAGTGAAAACTACCCCGAGATCCAGTTCTCACCTTCCAGACTGGCAAACGTTCTGACAACACGCCGCACTGGCAAGACGGAAAAGAGCGCATCAGTGCTGAGCACGGCGCACACTGGCTCCACTCGGGTGTAGGCGGATCTGGCAACCTCTATCCAAACCACATTTCTTGATACAGATGGCCACTGTACTTTCTGGAAGCACTTTCTCTTTTGGGTTCTAAACAGCAACTCCCATAGTTTTTCTCCAGTATCATAGTTGGCTCCTTTTGAACCTCTGTGTTTGGCCAACCAACTTCTGCTTGGCCTCTAAATATCGGCATGCTCTGGGGCTCAGTCTGGGGTCCTTTTTCCATCAACACCCTCTCCTTAGATTGTCTCCTCCAATCCCCTTGCTTATTTTTTTTTGAGTGTGACAAAATACCACTAACATACATTTTATCCTTCCAAGCGTGCAATTTAGTGGCATTTGGTACATTCATGTTGTTGTGCAACCATCACTTCTATCTCATTCCAGAACATTCCCATCACCCCCCGCCCCAATAATGCCATCCCCATTAAGCAGGCTCTCCCTATTTCACCCTCCCTCCAGCCCCTGGCAACCATGAATCTGCCTTATGTCTCTGCGTGCTGCTGTTATGCGTGCGTACTCAGTCATGTCTGACTCTTCTCAACCCTGTGGACTGCAGCCCACCAGGCTCCTCTGTCCATGGGATTCTCCAGGCAAGAGTACTGGGTGGGTTGCCATTTCCTCCTCCAGGGGATCTTCCCAACCTAGGGACTGAGCTTGTGTCTCCTGCACTGAAGGTAGATTCTTTACCACTGAGTCACCTGGGAAGCCTGTGGATCTGTTTTTTTCTGGATGTTCCAAATGAACAGAATCATTCACTTAGCATAATGTTTTCAAGGGTCATCTATGTAGCACGTTATCAGCACTTCATTCTTTTTCATGGCTGAATAATATTCCATAGAATAGTTATTCAACATTTAGTTTATCTGTTCGTCTGTGGATGGACATGTGTATTGTTTCTACCATTTGGCTATTTTAAATAGTGCTGCTATGAATATTTGTGTACAAGGTTTTTTGAATATCTGTTCTCAATTCTTTGGGGTCTATACCCAGAATGGAATTGCTTGGTCATGTGGAAACTCTAGTTTTAACTAGTCTGACTTCTTTTTTAAAAATCTGTGTTCTGGTAACTCCAAAATTTGTATTTCTGGCCTAACTTCTCCTAGCCGTATCCTTCAGATCTCCCCTGGCATACTGGTATCTCAAAGTTGACTTGTCCAATATTCTCAGCTCTCCCCAAGCTCCTGCTCCTGTCTTCCCATCTCAGGAAAGAGCACCAACATTCAGCCAAGATGCTGGGGCCAAGGTCCTGGGACTCATCCTCAGTTCTTTTCTGCCCAGCTCTCCCCACAGGCAGTTCATCAGGGAGTGTTATCAACCCTGCATCCACAAGATTCTCACCTTTCCCACTCTTGTTCCCTCGGTGGCAGTATCTCCTATCCAGGCTCGTGCACAGACACCAGCAATTTCTGCTGCTGCCCCTAGAATTCATTTTCCACTCTGTAGGCAAGGTCATCTTTCAAAAATACATACGTGATTACTTAGCTTTCCTGCTTCAACACCCTCCCCCCACCCCCGTGAGTGGTTTCACCTTGCAATCAGAATTAAACCCAAACTCGCTTCTGTGGCCTGCAGTGGTCTGCGATCGGTCGCTGCCTCTCCTCCCCCACCTCCTCCTTCCTGTGCTTTCCACACTGGTCCTTGTGTCCCTTGAACTGGTACCTGCCACAGGGCCTCTGAACTCCCTGTTGACTGACCTGCACAGCCAGTTCCTTCTCACTACTGAGGCTTTCCACTCAAATGTCACCCCTTTATGGAAGCCCTGTCCGGCCACCCTTCCCCCAGCCTCCATCTCATTATACCAAACTCTTACGTCACTGCTATGTTATTGACATTATCACATCATCGTCTGAAAGTACCTTATTTATATTTATGTGTTTATTTTTATACTTGGTGTGCCTTTCCACCCATCCCCTTTCCTATTCCCTCCCCCTGAGCATAAGCTGCTGAAGGTAGGAATTTTGCTGGTTTGTATTCGTGGCTGTATCTCTGGGGTCTAGGACAGTGCCTGGTACATACAAGTCACAGAAAACATGTTTGAATGCTGTTGAAAAAGACAAGTTCCTATCGCCTCTGGACTTAAATCCTCCTCATCCAACCATCACTTCTCCTCTCTCTCCTCCTCCTTGTCAATATACTTCTCAAAGAAGTAGACCATGTCTAATGTATTTATTTTGCTATTCTTTCCCTCTGTAGTTCTGAGAAGTCCAGTTCTGCTGCCTCTGCCATTCAAAAGTGCTTGCTCAGAGGTTCTCGGAAACTCCTTGGATGTTAGAACTGGTCGCTTTGTGCACCGTGCCCTTTCTGTAGCTTCTGACGCTCATAATCCTATTCACATTCATGAATCTTCCTTTGAAATCTTGTCCTTTCTTGGCGTGAGGCCTGGGTCTACCAGGAGCTTGGGGAGCCTGGGAATGGATCCTATAGTCTTAGGAATGTGTGCTGGGGCTTCCATCCCCTCACACCCGCTGAGCAGGGTGGCTCTTAGCCAGATGGTCCAGAATATCTGTTGGAATGGGTCGGTGACACGGATTCCTAATGCAAAGTGCAAAGGGAGATGCTCAAAGCACCGGCAGGGATCCAGACTGCATTCAGGTGGCACCTTGGCAGTGTTGCCATGCTGTGCTCCCGAGGGTGAAGGAAGCTGAACCTGCTCTATGCAGCCTCTCTGGGCTCTAAATTGGTCTTTTATCTGACAAGTGAGTTGGATCCTTTTCCTGAGCCTATAGAATTTTTTGAGCCATTCCATTGGGTCAAAGGTATATCTGCTGTGGCTAGACTCTTGATGTTCTTTTCTTTTTAATTGAAGTATAGTTGATTTACAATGTTGTGTCAATTTCAGCTGTACAGCAGAGTGAGTCAGTTATCCATAATATACATTCTTGTTTAATATTCTTTTCCATTATCGTTTATCACAGAATATTGAGTATAATTCCTTGTGCTGTACAGTAGGAACTTGTTTATACATCCTAATATAACAGCTTACATCAGCCAACTCCAATCTCCCACTCCATCCCTCCCCTCGGCAACCACCAGTCTGTTCTATCTGTCCGTGTAGACTCTTAATGTTCTAAAGCACAGACCTGTCTTGTCCCACTCAGTTCCCACTAGGTATGAGGGGCGTGGAGTTTTGGAGAGCCTGCCTCTCCCTCTTACTAGCTGCATAACCTTGGGCAAGTTACCTGCACATCTTCAATCCTCCTACTTTCCATCTGAAAATTGAGCCGAACCACTGCGATCTCACAAGACTGTGGTGAGGATGGGGAGGAGCCCACACCCAGAACATTCAACCGTCAGTGGCTCCCCATTACCCTCCTAATTAGGTCTGGCACTCAAGTCCCTACCCCACCTTTCTCCATTATTTCTCAGGCTCCCCAAAGTCCCGCTATCCCTCCTCATGCCGGGTCCCACACCTTCTGCTGCTTATGCGAGACCATTTTCTTTTTGGATTTTTCTTTGTTTTCTGTATTAAAAAAAAAAAACGCATTAATTTTATAATCAGGAACAAAATCTCACCATTAATGGTCTTTGGAGTACTCACCCTAATTTCAAAACCCTTGTTTCTGTAAACTTTTGCCCTGATTGCTCATCATCTGTGGTTGCTTGGGCCTTTGAACCATCACTGGATGTTTTAAACCTTTCCTAGAATTCATAGTATTGGAACTTAAAGTGTACAGAGTCAAGTGTGTACAGGGATATTATACAAATATATAACCAATTGTTATAGAAATCAAAATCGTAAACGCTCTGAGGGCAGAACCTTATTTTTTAACTCATTCAGTATTCCCACTGCAGTGACTGGTGACTATCAGATCACCTCGTTTGTGGTTTCAATAAATATTTGTTTAACTGAATGGTTAACTAATGCATGTGAGCACAAGCAGGACCTCCATGCTTTATCTCTTATGAATAGAAGTTAAAAATAGCCCATGTAATTCATCAGATTAACTGATAAAGGTTTTGTTCTTTTGCCTAGAGAGAGGGCTCTTAAAAGATCATTTAGAAGCTTTTCTTTTACAAATCCAGCAGTTTCATGCCGCTTGAATGGATGACTAACAGCAGCAGTTATAATGACATATCAGTTCATAGCTATCTTTTGCTTTCTCACCCATGAAAGATACTCGAAGTACTTTACAAGGGCCAGATCAATCCCTCTGAGGGAATGGGGGCCGCCTTCATTGCCTGCCTCACAGAACAGTAATTGCAAAGGAATGTTTGTCCTGGCTCACACTCTTCACTCTGAGGGTTGGGATCAGTCACTGTTGTGGGGGATTTCAGTTTACCTGCCTCTTACCTTATCTTGTGGGAGCAGTTTCACTTTGAAGTGATGGACCCTTTTCTTACAGATTTTCAGTTCCTCTGTGTGGTTAATGCATGAGAGCTGATTGTGGTTTTAATCTTATTGATTTGAACGGAAGGCTGAATAAGACAAATCATCCAGTGTTTACTTGATCATCTGTTTAAATGTTCCGTTTTCTTTAGATGTGAGCCAAAAATTCTTGTTACATTTTTAGTGATAGTGATCATCACTAAACAGCCTCTCTGAGCACCTTCCTGTTGTGAAGTCTGTACAAATTAGGTTAGTTCCGGTCCAAAAGGAGCTTGTAATTTAAAACTGCGTAAAGGCCAGTGTTTCTCAACTGGGGACATTTTTGCTCTCCCTGGAGGACATTTGGCAATGTCTAGAGATAGTTTTGGGTGTCGTCACTTTGGAGGGAGTACTACCAGCCTGGAGTGTGTTGGCCAGGGATGTTGTTAACCATCCCATTGCGCTTAAACAGCCCTATAACAAAGAATGATCTGGCCCCAAATTTCAATAGTGCTGTGTTTCTGAAGCCTTGATATAAACATATGACCTGAAAGGCACAATTAATTTAAAAATGGGTTAAGAAATCCCTTGGGGTTCCCAGGAGAAGGAAATGGCAACCCACTACCGTATTCTTGCCGGGAAAATTCCATGGACAGAGGAGCCTGGCGGGCTACAGTGCATGGGGTTGCAAAGAGTCAGACACGACTGAGCGCGCGCGCACGCCGCGCACACACACACACACACACACACACACACACACACACACACACACGTGGAAATAGCCCCAGTGACAGAGTTAACTACCTTTCTATTGGAGAGGTTTTGGGAAAGGGATTAAAGAGGATGTCAGACATCTCTGGGGAAGCTGAGAGATCTTCCTGAGAGTGCGTGATGATTTGAAGTCATTCTGAGTATTAACACTGAGGTCTACATCTAAGAAAAATGCCAGACCTTTAGGAAAAGGATCCCTATTCGTCAACTCTTTAAATTGTAAGACGTGGACTTTATCTTGGGATTACGAAATAATTCATGAAAGCCAGAAACAAAGCTCAGAATCATATTAATTCAAAGACCAAAAAAAGAGGAACCATTCAGCCATCTCAAAGAAACTCTTGCATCATTTCCTTGTGTGCGGTTCAGGTTAAAAATAACCTTTAATCCTCACCAGGAGTAAACTGTCTTGTCAAAGAGAAATAGGAAATTATCTCAGAGCGTGCTTTAGAGGGTGAGGAAGAGAAGGAGCAGTTCATCAGGGGGAGAAATTATCTGCCGTATCGTAAGATAAAAATTTCTGAATGGCAGAAGAAGTGTGAGGCTGAGGGGCTAGGGACTGTGATGGAGCAGGGCCAGAAGGTGCTTGGGAAGGGTTGCATGTCTGCATGTGGGTGGGCAGGAGGCACGTGAACCCTGGGGCTGGTGGCTGGCCCTGGCGGCTGGCTACGGTGTCTGGAACTGTTGGGCGGGTGTCCTTTTGCTGTCAGTCTTGGCCTTGAGTGCTGCCAGAGACAGAGGTTGAACCACAAGCCTGGTGCCTATTGGGCCATGAAATGACACACGGGAAAGGCTGACCTTAGACTGAGCCCCAGAGCCATATCAGCACGCCCTGCATCACCACAACACACTGCGGACAAGAGCAGGCATGTCCCCCGGCAGGGTCACTGCTGCTGAATAGCCTACAAACGAATGGGGAGGGGTGGCATATGTGAAACAATGGCTTTTTTGACCTTTCGGATTAACTGGAGATTTCAGCCAGTTGGCAGTCACCTCCAGTTTGCCACTGTTGTTAAAAATTCTATAAAGCAAAAACCCAGTGGAGGTGCCGCCATTATGCCCTGGATTTTCAGTATGAGCACTCACACATGGGCAAGGGTTATCACAGGCTGCGGTGCCCTCTCACTCTGGCCCTCCAACCTTGTAATTTGGGCCAAGGCTTATCGCTCTGGAGGTAATCAACCAGACTCATTCTACCCAGTCATTTCAGAGTACATGTGAATATGCATATTGTGGAAACCAGTACTTGAAAGATTGAGGGTTTTTTTGTTTTTTTTTTTGAGGTCACACTGTACTGAAGTCAAAGGAAATCTACACATCTGATCTTGTTTTTTTTTTTTTTTAATAACTCAAAACCACGATAACTCTGAACATGGTTTTAGTACATGAGCAGTAGCATAGTGTCGTATGTAGCAAGCAAAAGAGATGTGTTTTTTCTTATAACTACAGTATCTAAGCCAGGTGATGGAGTAGAAAGAACACAGGCTGATCTAGGTGTAAGTCTTACTTTGCCAGGGGCTATATGTCTTTGAGCAGTACCTTTCATTTTTTCTGAACTTCAGTTATTTCACCAACAGAGTGAGAATAATATCCCTTATTCCCTAGGACTCTGGTGGGAAATGACTAAGCAAATAGGTGTGAGAACCCTGCATAGTACTTAGTAAATAGTATTTATTATTTATTTTCGTAACTTTTGTGTCAGAATATATTACCTCTAAGAGATATCTTTTTCATCAGTGATTAAATGTCACATTATATAATATGCCACAAAACCATACCATCACCACAGTGCATTGAACAAATAACAACATATTTTTCATTCGCTTTATCATAAAACCCCTATGAAGTGCTCACTATGTAGAATTAAAACTTGCTTAACTGCTTGAAATTCCTGTAAATAGTGGGAAATCAAAGATAATGGGTGCATATGTTGATGTAAGTCCACTGTTAGAAAAATGCATGATAAAGAATATGATGTCATGTGGTTTGATGGCCGAGGAGGTTTGGTCAGCAGGAGGCTGTTGAAGCTCCAGGGAGATGCCGGGACTCCAGCCAGTAACTTCTGACCTACAGAGAAGAGACTCTGGGAACTGAAAGGTCACTTATCACATTTTAATTCAAAAAATAAAATCTTATGTTCTAGAGTCAGAATCTATAAATGGAATAAGATATGAGGAAGAGTAGTTTTCAGGTGATAAATAGTGCATTTGGCAAAGATCCCACATGTGGCATCACTGAATCATGGAACTCTTTTTCTGTCTATTCTCACCATTCTTATCATCAAAACAGACGAATGTCTGGAACTTAATGATAATACCATGCATTTATTTAACAGCAGAAATCTGGGACACCTTGACCTATAGGACCTTGAAAGTAGGGAAGCTTATTGACTGATTGGTCTATCTGTTCATCCATCCAGCCTTCCATCCATCAACCCATCATCCATCCATCAAAGCATCCATCCACCTACCCACCCATCCATCCATGTCTGTCTACCCATCACCCATCCATCTATTCAACCAACATTAATTGAATGCACACCCTTTGCCAGGCCCTGGGCTAGAGGCCAAGGCTACAAAGACAGAAAGGCTCAGTCCTATTCCTCAAAAATCTTTCAAAGCACTGAGAGTCAGGCACAGTCAAAAAGCAAAAATGTTCAAAATTCACTGAGTTAACCACGGGTTGGGCCCAGTGTAGACTTTCAGTAAATACTGAATGAAAACAATGGAAATGAACCACAGGTTCTCTTGGCCATATTTAATTTGACAACAAGGGATTTTGAGCCTGAATTTTGGCAATTTGGGTGGAGTAACTGAACCAGGTAGGTGGCTCTTGCTTCTCTTTTGAGTCCATGTTCTTCCTCTCCAGAGAGTGACTGCTGTGGCTTGAAGCCTTATAACAGAGCCAGCTCTCCCCCACAGGCTGTCGGCACTTCAGGCGAGGCAGGGCTGTTTACTGCGTGCTTCATCACTGACGATCCCAGTGGAGAGGATTCAGAATTAGAGTCACTTTCAGCTGCTGAGTGGGCTGGACTGGAGCCATCTCCTTTTATCTGCGTGTATTCGGCAGCTAGGAATATATTTTTATAAGAAATACTCAGAAAAGTTAAAAAATGGCACAAAATGCCATCCTTAGTTCAGTATCAAATTGTGATTTAGTGTTCATTTTAGTTTGTGTTTTGTGTGTTTTGCCAAAGACCTAGCCATGTATATTTTGGCTTTTCTGAGTTAGAATTTCCCACCACATGGAAACTCTGGTTTTAAACAAACAAACAAAACTTGAGTGCCACGCTTGTCTGTTTCAAACATTAGCAAAGCTGAAATTGATTTTCATATAATTGTGAGTTATAATAACTTTCACCTACTTGGATTTGGTTTGCAATTTTGGCAAGCACTGGTGAGAGCTAAAATAATGTTAAGCTTTTTTAAAAAAAAAGAGAAAAACAACTTCTGGTTTGGATTTGAAAAATTCTGGAGGTTTGAGATGTGAAAGTAATCATTGTAGAACATATGATCATCAATCAAATTACTGAGACCACAGTGTACATGGTGTTCCAGTCCACCCTGGGGAAAATCATCCCATCAATTCTAATCTAGCTATTGCCACCGAGGAAGACAAAGAATCAATCAAACCAACAAGTATTTATCTGGGACTTAGACACGTAGCACAGGACCAGGGTACCATTTGCAAGAAGAGCAGGAAGACGTGAAAGATGAGTAAAACACACATGCCTTCATTCTGTGAACAAGAGAGGAGGAAAATGGCAATTGATTCCTCAAAATGCTGTCTGCTTTGATCGTTAGCTTTGAATAGCTGTATGATTTTAGGTTATAAGGTTGAAAATATTATAACTGCTTTGTACTTTCAATGTGACTTGAGTTATATCTGGGGAAGAGAAAGCCTGTACTTTCATTATATTGGTCTGTTTTTTTTTTTCCTGTCTCTTTACAATTGCTGCTGATTTGGGCAGCACAGAAAGGACCCTACATCCTGTCTGCTGTAAAGCTCCACAGTACAGAGAGGGCTTCGGGGGGCCTTCTTTCCTCCCTGGCATTCTCATTGTTGAGTGAATGGGGGTGGGACCAGTTGGGCCCTGTTTGTCAGTTGGTGTCGGGCTGTCTTGAAGTCCCACAGAACTGACCAGCAAGCAGATAGACAGACGCTGATGTTCTGTCCATAGTCCCTGAAAAGGGGGAAGTGGCCAGGTTATGTAACAGTCTGAGAGACATCCACTCCCTTTTCCAATAAAGAAAGACACAGCTGAGAAATATAAGGGAAAATTTCTCCTGTATTAGGCCCAGCTAGGGAGGCTTTTCAAAACACCTGTGATTTTTCTAACAGCTTCATGAGGTATAATTTACATAGCATAATTTGTCTGTTGTAAGTACACAATCCAATGGGTCTTTATAAATGTATACAGTTGTGCAACCAGAACTAGAATCCAGCTTTAAACTTCCAACAGCCCCTAAGGTCCCCTTGGGCCCATTTGCAGTTAACCTATGCTCCCCTACCAGCACCCCAGGCCCAGGCAATCTCTTGTCTGCTTTTTGTCTACAAATTTCAGATAAATGGAATCATACCATATGCTGTCTTTTGTGTCTGGCTTCTTTCAGTTATCATCATGCTTTTAAGGTTGATTCGTGTTGTTTCGTATGCGTGTGTGTACGTGCTCAGTTGCTCGGTTGTGTCCAACTCTTTGCAAGCCCATGGACTGTAGATTACCAGGCTCCTCTGTCCATGGAATTTTCCAGGCAAGAATACTGAAGCAGGTTGTCATTTCCTACTCCAAGGGATCTTCCTGACGAGGGATTAAACCCTTGTTTCCTGTGTCTCCTTCATTGGCAGGCAGATTCTTTATAACACTGTGCCTTATTTCGTGTATCCATAATTTATTCTTTCTTATTTCTGGAGTAGTATCCCACTGTATGGAGAGATCAGTTTGTTAAAAGCCTCCATCTGCTGATGGACTTTAAGATCTTTTTCAAGTTTTGCTGTGGTATCACTTGCTCACTAATCATTTTAAGTGACATGACACTAATGTTGAAATGGCAATTTGATCCAGTCCTGATTTTGAGTTATTCATAACACAGCATCTGTTCTGAAGTGTTCTTGTAGTAGATCCACACAGCATCAAGCACATCGGAAAGTAGGAAGTTATCAAATGAATATTTTGTACAACTAAGACTCCAGCGGAAAATTCTGAAAGAGATGGGAATACCAGACCACCCTGACCTGCCTCTTGAGAAACCTATATGCAGGTCAGGAAGCAACAGTTAGAACTGGACATGGAACAGACTGGTTCCAAATAGGAAAAGGAGTATGTCAAGGCTGTATACTGTCACCCTGCTTATTTGACTTATATGCAGAGTACATCATGAGAAACGCTGGGCTGGAAGAAGCACAAGCTGGAATCAAGATTGCCAGGAGAAATATCAATAACCTCAGATATGGAGATGACACCACCCTTATGGCAGAAAGTGAAGAGGAACTAAAAAGCCTCTTGATTAAAGTGCAAGAGGAGAGTGAAAAAGTTGGCTTAAAGCTCAACATTCAGAAAATGAAGATCATGGCATCTGGTCCCATCACTTCATAGGAAATAGATGGGGAAACAGTGGAAACAGTGTCAGACTTTAATATTTTGGGCTCCAAAATCACTGCAGATGGTGATTGCAGCCATGAAATTAACAGATGTTTACTCCTTGGAAGGAAAGTTATGAGCACCCTAGATAGCATATTCAAAAGCAGAGACATTACTTTGCCAACAAAGGTCCATTTGGTCAAGGCTATGGTTTTTCCAGTGGTCATGTATGGATGTTAGAGTTGGACTGTGAAGAAAGCTGAATGCCAAAGAAATGATACTTTTAAATTATAGTGTTGGAGAAGACTCTTGAGAGTCCCTTGGACTGCAAGGATATCCAACCAGTCCATCCTAAAGGAGATCAGCCCTGGGTGTTCATTGAAGGACTGATGCTGACGCTGAAACTCCAATACTTTGGCCATCTCATGTGAAGAGTTGACTCACCAGAAAAGACCCTGATGCTGGGAGGATTGGGGGCAGGAGGAGAAGGGGACGACTGAGGATGAGATGGCTGGATGGCATCACTGACTCGATGGACATGAGTTTGAGTGAACTCTGGGAGTTGGTGATGGACAGGGAGGCCTGGCGTGCTGTGATTCATGAGGTCGCAGAGTCAGACACAACTGAGCGACTGGAACTGAAGACTCCAGTTCAAAGGAAAAAAAGGCTTAAGTTGTGCTTCATGAACCAGATCCTAGCAGCTTGAAATAAGCCAGTTATTTCAAAGAAAAACTTCCCTAAAGCCCTCTTACATTTTTCCTTTACTGTTTCCTTACCCTTCAAGTACTTCTTCGTCCTAGCTACTTGCACTTCATTGTTCATGCATGCTCTGATTCATTCTTTGGACAATAAGGAGATCAAACCAGTCCATCCTAAAGGAAATCAACCCTGAATATTCATTGGAAGGTCTGATGCTGAAGCTCCAATACTATGGTCACCTGATGTGATCAAGGTGCCAACTCATTGGAAAAGACCCTGATACTGGGAAAGATAGAGGGCAAGAGGAGAAGAGGGCGGCAGAGGATGAGATGGTTAGATAGCCTCACCAACTCAATGGACATGAATTTGAGCAAACTCCGGGAGACAGTGAAGGACAGGATAGCTTGGTGTGCTGCAGTCCATGGGGTCACAAAGAGTTGGATACGACGTAGTGACTGAGCAATAACTGATTCATTCATCCCTACATATTCCATAAATGTTTAGTAGACATCCCCTTTGTGTTAGGGCATGGTACTTGGTGCTAAACTAGCTAAAAACAGGAATCAAACATGAAGATTATAACCAGTTCTAAAACAGATACACAAGTCAGATGTTTGAACATTTTGACTGGGACCCACAGTATGAAGTGCATCTAACTCCTGAGATAAAAGTGTCATAAAAGAATACTTTACCATGTGTGATGCACTAGGTCACTTTCTGTGTAATTTTTAAAAATAGTTGATGGCAACCCACAGGTCTGACCTTAGTGACACTAATGGGCTGCATCTTGCAAGTTTTAGATGCTGCACTGAAATAATAACACTTTCTGATGGAGAAGGAGAGGACAGTGCTTGCCATGTAGATGAGGCAAGGGGAGAATTGTGTGGAAGCTGATGGATGGTTGTGGGGGGTGGACAGAATATAGAGGGAGGGCCCGAGTGCCATAACGGTGCCATAACACTGCTCAGAGCGTTAGTCACTCTCGTTTCCCCACAGCCTGGACCACAACCACACCAGCGGTGAATCCTGGGTAACAGAGAAGCCCAGCAGCGGCAGCGATCACCTTCCTTCCCAGCTAGCAGAACCAGCCCAGCTTCACAAAGCACATGTGCCCTCATTTATTCTAAATTTACTGCCCTTGGATTTGATAATACTTCTCTCAGGGAAGCTAAAACTCACAAGAACGGAACAGACTTGATGACCTTCCTGGAAGATGGAATACTTAGGCTGCATTTCTCTTTCTGGAATCAATAAGTATCTTCGGCTTGTTTGTCTTTCCTCTTGGTCCAGTCCTTTAAAAATTCCTTCTCCAGCCTGTTTTCTCTCAGCTGTCTGTCTGATGAGCTAACTAAAACTGGGCACTGTAACAAAACAGCTCCTTTTAATAAATGCCACCCGAATCCTTTATCTGGTGGTACTTCTTTCCTGAGGCTGGAGGGGGGCAAGCAGTGCAGCACAGGTGACTGTCAGAGATGCTGCTGCTGCTGCTGCTAAGTCGCTTCAATCGTGTCCAACTCTGTGCAACCCCAGAGACAGCAGCCCACCAGGCTCCCCCATCCCTGGGATTTTCCAGGCAAGAACACTGGAGTGGGCTGTCATTTCCTTCTCCAATGCATTAAAGTGAAAAGTGAAAGTGAAGTCGCTCTGTGCTGTCCAACTCCTAGCGACCCCATGGACTGGAGCCCACCAGGATCCTCCGCCCATGGGATTTTTCCAGGCAAGAGTACTGGAGTAGGGTGCCATCGCCTTCGTCAGAGATGCAGGGGAGACCTAATTATCTAAAAAGCATTTACAAAGAGTTTGTTATTAATGAAAAAAATTTAAAGCATCTGTTGAGAGTTTATTGTTGACTAAATTTAAAAAATTGGTTGTTTATTATCGACTAAGCATTTTACATATTTTGCCCCATTTAGTTCTCAAAATAAGCCAATGAAGTAGACACCCTGACCCCCATTTCTGACATAGAAAATGAGGCTCAGCGAGGTCAGTTCACTTACCCAAGCCAATAAGTGGTAGAACCGAAATTCCATCTCACATCTTCTAACTTGAAAGCATGTGAAATCGACAGCGCTGATGCAAGAAACATAATGGAGACTCTGTCTGGTACAGACATAGTCCCTGTCCTCCCTGGTGGCTCAGAGGTTAAAGTGTCTGCCCCCGATGCGGGAGACCCAGGTTCAATCCTTGGGTTGGGAAGATCCCATGGAGAAGGACATGGTAACCCACTCCAGTATTCTTGCCTAGAGAATCCCATGGACAGAGAAGCCTGTTAGGTTACAGTCCTCGGGTCGCAAAGAGTTGGACACGACTGAGCGACTTCACTCCCTCACTGAGGAAGTCATGACAGCATAGTCATGACCTGGAAACAGAATGACCTGGCAGCTGTGGGTGAGTGGGTGGGGATCAGTGTAGGGGGTGAATAAACTGAGGAGGTGGAGGCTTGCAGTATAGCAGGTGAGGAGCTCCTGGAGATTTCTGAGCAGGGGAGTCACGTGCCAGGTGTGAGCTCCATCTGGCAGCAGGCGAGAGGTGATGGGCATCTGGCTCAGGAAGGTGGCCGTGGGAGGCAGAGAGCATCAAGAGTGTGGAAGGGAGAGGAGCAGACTTGACGGCTGATTCTGCCCAGGCATCGAAGCATCACCAGCCACCGGGGCTGACCAGAGTGACTGCCTTCTGGAGCCATCCAAGATAACCCCTCTGGAAAGAGCCCTGAGCGCTGTGCTCCTGAATTCTGCCTTTGGGAGAAGCCCTGTTGCCTTCTGACTGTGGCTGCTGTCGGGTTTGGCTAGTGGTCCATTTCCTCAGGTATCCTGAACTCATTAGCGTGTGCGACAAGTTTAACTGCTCTTGACCACAACAAATTAGTTCATATTTTCCCCAGTCACATTCGAGCGACTTTGGAGCCTATGATTTTCCTCGCCTTGGTCCAAGTTCCCCGGTGTCAGCAGTTAACTCAGCCCCATTCCTGCAATATGTTCCCCATCTGCCGCTGCTTCCCACAGTGTTTAAGTTTAAAAATCTTGAGTAAAGATTTCCTTCCACGTTGGTGGATTCTCATTTTCAACATTTTCCTCCAGCTTCATAGTTTCTTCCACCCCAGGCAGAATCTCATGTTTCAGAAACTCAGGGCTCAGACCAGAACTGCCCGTCACTTTGACCCTGGTCGTTTTGATCTCTCCCTGAGTCTGGCTGCTGAGCCCTTCCAGCCCTAGTTGCTTACTAGTCTCTTGGTTTGGGGGAAAGAGGTGAAATGGTCAAAGCACCACACAATTAGGGAAGTGTCAGGATCTATAGCTCAGTCGGTAAAGAATCTGCCTGCAATGCAGGAGACTCAGGTTCAGTTCCTGGGTTGGGAAGATACCCTGGATAAGGACATGGCAACCTACTCCAGTATTCCTACTTAGAGAATCCCATGGACAGAGAAGCCTGGCAGGCTACAGTCCATGGGGTTGCAAGAGCTGGACATGACTTAGTAACTAAATCACCAGGATCTAAAATTTTTTAGAAATTAGAGAACAACTCTAGCAACCTGGACCAATTCTGACTCTGAGAAATGACAAAATATGGAGAAACCTCTATTTCCCAACAACAGCAATAACTGGCACTGGTGAGTCTGAATGGGGTTCACTGGCTGGGGATTTGGGGTAACTGGTCTAAATCTCTGCCCCCAGGTACCTTGACTGGGAATAGAAATGGTGACCGTGTCCTAGAGTTGGGTAGATAGTTGAATGAGCTAAACTTCGCCCCTGGTAAGGCTGGGCGAAGTTCATGTTCTTGTCTCTTATTTGCATCCATGTCTTTGGTTTCTTGGCCCCCTAACCTCCTCTGGGACAGAATAGTAATTGGTCAAGAATGTAGCCTTTTTTGTCGGACCATCTGGGTTGGGATCCTAACCCTGCTTCTCAGACATGTGTGACTTGGGGCAATTGACTTCAAAGTGCCTGTGCCTCAGTCGGCCAGTAGGTAAAATGGGGCTGTTGTGAGCTGATCTCTATGATTCTTTGAATCTTGGGAGCTACTAGTTCGTCAAGGAAGCAAGCCTTTGCTTACCTTTCCTTTGCTTCCAGTTGCTTATTCCTTCTCTCTGATGAAATGTCTGATACAACCTGGAATTTAATGACAGTGAGATCTGCCATCAATCTTGGATTCTACATATGATTTCTAAGAAAGCTGCAGGGCAACAGTCTCCAGCTTAAGCTGCTTTTCTCTTGGACACATTTCCTATGGTAGCTAAGCTTTCTGAACAAAAGAAGAAAAGTTAGGCAACTTCATTCTTTTCCCGTTTAAAAGAATTGTGGCTATATATATATATATATTTCCCAGTGGCTCAGTGGGTAAAAGAATCTGCCAATGCAGGAGACACAGGAGATGCAGGTTTGATCCCTGAGTTGGGATGATCCCCTGGAAGGAGGAAATGGCAACCCATTCCAGTATTCTTGCCTGGAAAATCCCATGGACAGAGGAGCCTGGGCTACAGTCCATGGAGTTGCAAAGAGTCAGACACGACTGAGTAACTAAGCATGCAAGCTTGCATATTTATAACAGATTTTGCCATTTTGACTGTATTTATTATAAATAGGCAGCTCAAGGACATTAAGTACACTCACAATTTTGTGCAACCATCACCGCCATCCATCTCCAGAACTTTTTCATCCTGCTAAACTGAAACTCTGTCCCCACTGAACACAACTACCCCTCCCCCAGGCCCCCAACCTCTTGAACATCCCTCTTCAACTCCATCCTATCCATCTAGATCATCACAGAGCACCAATCTGAGCTCTTTGTGCTACAAATAGGCTCCTATATATTAACACATGTATATGGAATAAAAATATATTGTCTTAACAATTTTTAAGTATATAGTTCAGTAGTGGTAAGTATATTCAAATTTCTCTGAAACAGTTCCAGGACTTTTTCATCTTGCATGTCTGTAATTTTATACCTACTAAATAATAATTCCCTTTTCCTCTTCCCTAGCCTCTAGTAATCTCCATTTTACTTTCTATTTCTATGAATGTCTACCTTAGCTGCCTCATGTAAGTAGAATCATACAGTACTAGTCTTTTTGTGACTAACTTATTTCACATATAATAATGTCCTCAGAGTTCATCCACGTTGTAGCCTGTGATAGGATTGCCTTCCTTTTAAGGCTGTATAATATTCCATTGTATGTACATGCCACACTTTGCTCATCTACTCGTCTGTTGATGGATATTCGGGTTGCTTCCACATCTTGGCTATTGTGCATAATGCTGCTGTGAACATAGGTATGAAAATATCTTTTGAGACTTTACTTTCATCCTTTTAGGTATATACCCATAAATAGAATTGCTGGATCATATGGTGGTTCTATTTTTAATTTTTTGAGGGATTTCATACTATTTTCCATAGCAGCTGCACCATTTTGAAATCCTACCAATAGTCCACAAGTATTCCTATTTCTCAACATTCTTGCCAACAATTGTTATTTTTCAATTTTTTGATAGCAGCTATCCTAATGGGTGTGAGATGATATCTCATTGTGGCTTTGATTTGCATTTCTTTGCTGATTCATGATGTTGAGCTGTCTGCTCCATTTTCCCACCAACCTGAAGCTGCTCTAAAAAAAATAAAGTCTATTACATTTTTTAAACACATGCTAATAAAAATACAGTATGCCATCCCACCTTACTCCCCCTGCCTCTGATCCCAGGGGAAACGTCCTCAAGGTTACCTACCAAGACATATTGTCTTGCATTTCTCTCATCCTCTGATTGTCCACCTCCCCCATTTTATCCTAGACAAGGTCTCCCTCCTAAGGTGCTATCTAATGGGGAAAAGATTTTGATTGGATCTGTCGTCATCTAACAAAGAAAGATAGGACTGTCCTTTCCTTTGGGAAGGGGCATCCCTAGTGGCTCAGTGGTAAAGAACCTGCCTACCCAGTGCAGGATACATGGGTTCCATCCCTGCATCAGGAAGATCCCCTGAAAAGAAAATGGCAACCTACTCTAGTATTCTTGCCAGGAAGATACCATGGAGGAAGGAGCCTGGTGGGCCCCAGTCCAGGGGGGTTACAGAGTCAGACAAGACTGAATCTGAATGACTGGGCACACACAGCACACCTTTGGGAAATACCTGTTTTCACGGGGACTAATAAGGACAGCCTGTAAGCAGAGGCTCCATCCAAAGATGGAGTGGCTGGAACAAGCCATGAGAACACTCACAACTTACCTTTGGTTTACATTTCAAGCAGATGGAGTCATCTGTAATAGGAGCTTGCCCTAATTACAAGACCTCATCTCTTATTAGCTGCTACTAGTTGGTGGTAAACTATAAGTAATGTTAAGACCTCCTGTTTCACCAGGGTATTTGGGCCCCACCTGAGCTGACTTCGGAGCTGCTCCCACAGGCTGCCCTGTTTGAATTCTGCATGTTCTGACTACTCTCAAGTAACACGATTGCCATCTTCCCCTTTTGAAGCAAATGAAAAGATGGAGAAAGAATATAGCTTTTATTTAACACCAGGGAGATCAGCTGACGGCACATTCATATGGAAATATTCTGGACGGAACAAGTTTGCCTTGCTGAGATCGATATTCAGCCTCTGGAACTGAACTGCCATCACAGGCTTATTAAGGCTTATTAATTGTCCTCAGCATTGGACGTACTGATGCCACACCAACCCTGAAGTGTGCCTTCGGAATATTACAGCTGCGTTCCCTGAAAGGCCTGTATATCAGGCTGAAGGCAAATAATATCGAGTGTAGAAAACTCTTGGGTGATTAAGAAACGGGCATAATAAATGATGTGATACGAATTGTTGAAAATCTTTGAAACTTTCCTCTGGGTACTAAGTGTGGGCATTGCCGCAACCCCCAGATGCCCTTCCTTGGAGTTGCTTTCCATCCACAGTCCTCCATGAAAGCAGGAGCTGAGTTGACAGTGTTTGCCAAAGCTGACTGGGCCACAGGGGCGCCTACCCCCAGAGGAGAGATGCTGAATGAGGGGATAGAGAAGTTGGAGTCGACTGGGGGCCCTGGAGCTCTAAGGTCATGTGAAGATGAAGCTTGGACGTGTATCCTGGGAAGTCAGCCACGTAGGCTGGGGGTGGGAAGCAGAGGGTAAGTGCCTCACACAGGGACAAGCGGATGAGCAGGGAGAGGCAGAGACAGGACTGCACCATCCCCAGAGAGAGAGGGGAACAGGGCAGTTGTCTGACGCCTTTCCCAGCCCCAGAGGCCCACTGAACTTCCTGTACCAGGATCCCAAGAGGGGTCTCCTTTGCCTCATAATAACTCCCTTCTAAATGATGACTTTTGGGGAATCTGTATTTGTTCCTTGCCATCAAATGCTCTGTGTGGAAAGCACTCTGATGCTGAGTGTCTGCCTGTCCCAACTTTTTGCAGATTCCTCTAGCAACCCTTTTCAAAAATGGGTAAAAGACTTGAATAGGCATTTCTCCAAAGACGATACACAGCTGATCAATGAGCACACGAAAAGATGCTCAATGTCACTACTCATTAGGGAAATGTACATGAAACACATGTTACATCCATTAGAGTGGCTACTGGGGAAAAAAAACACACACACAAGGAAAATAACAAATGTTGATGAAGATGTGAAGAAATGGGAACGCTTGTGTGCTGTCGGTAGGAATGTGAAATGGTGCGTCGTGGTGGAAAACAGTTTGGTGGTTCCTGAAAAAGTCAATATAGAATTACCAATATGACCCAGAAATTCCATTCCAAGTTATGTACTCAAAAGAATCAAAAGCAGAGTCTCAAGTAGGCACTCACACACAAACATTCAATCATGTGAATCATTACAGCACTGTTTATAATCCTCAAAAGGTAAAAGCAATCTAGATCTCCATCAGCATTTTTGGGTAAATCAACAAATGCAGTCTATTCATTCAGTGGAATAAGATTCCGACAACATGGGTGAGCCTTGAAAACCTTATGTCAAGTGAAAGGAGCCAAACATCAAAGGAAAAGTACTGTCTGATTCAATTGATATGAGGTGCCTAGAGCAGGTGCCCAGGGCTTGGAGGAGAGGGGAATAGGAAGCTACTGTTTAATGAGAGCAGAATTTAAGTTTTGCAAGATGAAATTGTTCTCTAAGAGGGTCATGATGATGGTTGCATGACAACGTGAATGTACTTAATGCTCCTGGAATTAAAACTGATTAAATGGTAAATTTTAATCAGATTTAATGGTAAAATTTAAATGGTAAATTTTTAATGTGAAAGTGAAAGTCGCTCAGTCATGTCCAATTCTTTGCAACCCCATGAACCCATGGAATTCTCTAGGCCATAATACTGGAATGGGTGGCCTTTCCCTTCTCCAGGGGATCTTCCCAGCTCAGGGATCGAACCCAGGTCCCCCACATTGCATGCAGATTCTTTACCAGCTGAGCCACAAGGGAAGCCAAAGAATACTGGCGTGGGTAGCCTATCCCTTCTCCGGGGGATCTTCCTGACCCAGGAATCAAACCGGGATCTCCTGCATTGCAGACAGATTCTTTACCAACTGAGCTATCAGGAAGTCCTACATGTTTTGCCACAGTAAAAACAGACAAATGAGTAAATAGGTGAAGGGCAATGGGGAGCAGTCTCCTTTCCCTCCTTCATCATTTTGTCGTGGCCACTGGGCATTTGGCGAATGCTACCTGGTTTTCCCTTATCAGAAAGCTCTTGCTGCTGCGGTGAGACTTCGCCACCTGATAAGAGGGAGATCATTGCTGACTGACCTGTGTTGCAAACCAAAGTGCTTTTCAAGAGCAGTTGGAGTCTTAAGTCCTAAAATGGAGAGCAACTGAGGTCTGATTTTGTGCATATTTTGTGGAACTGCTCCGTCAGGAGCACACATCTCATTGTCTCTAATGGACCATCTTTGAAACTTTTTCCAAGCTATGTGGTGTCATTTTTTTCTTATCGTGTTAGTAATTCTACCTGCACAGAACACAAAGATTCTCCCTAGGTTGTTAAAAATAAGTTAGGAGGAGTGTTCATCACAGAGTGATTGATAATAATGAAAAGTTGAAAGCAATCTAAATGTCTAAGGTAGGGAAATGGTTAGTTCTTGTGTATCCATATGATAGAACAATATGCAGCCATTAAAAAAAAATCACATTTCTAAGGCTATTGAATGATGTGAGAAAATGCTCACAGTATAATACTAAGTGAGAAAGCAGGATATAAAACGGGATATTTGTCATGGTATTTTGTTATAACCTATGATCATATCTGTATAGAAAACCATTTTAAAGAAAAACACTAAAATGTTAAAAGTGATCAGGGCAGAAAGATTATAGATTTTTTTTTCCTTTATACTTTTCTGAGTTTGGTTTTCTATAAGGCATAATTTATCTTATTTTTAGGGCTTCCCAGGTGGTGCAGTGGTAAACAATCTACTTGGCAAGCAGGAGACTCATGTTCATCCCTGAGTCTGGAAGATCCCCTGGAGAAGGGAATGGCAACCCACTCCAGTATTCTTGCCTGGGAAATACCATGGACAGAGGAGCCTGGCAGGCTACATCCATGGGGTTGCAAAAGAGTTGGACACGACTTAGTGACTAAACAACGCTGGTATTAGGAAAATTAAACTTTGCTAGTTTTTCTTTTTTTAAAAGAAAATGAGGTGGGCTCATTTTAGTGCACAGGAGGAGTCCAACATAGAACTCTTAGGACACTCTTGAAGGCCCTCAGGCCATTAACCCTTGGCCTTTGAACTCTGGCTTGGGTCTGCAGCTGTTGTGTGTATTAAGAGCATTGATGAGCAATGGTTTCTTACCCAGTATTCCTCCCAGAGACCTCAGCTCAGCGCATCATTTGTTTTGCTTGTCAATGATTGGAGGTGGAAACAAGGCCATCGGCTTATTCTGTTAGAATCTGTGACTGAGTTGAATCACTCACTGTCCTGTGGACACTTTTTCTGTTTCTGAAGCTTTCACTACCTGTCCGCTGCATGGCCCCTGAAGCTACACAACACCCCCACCACCCTGCCTTCTGCTCCAGGGTTCCCGGGGGACCCGGTTCTCCAGGGCTCTTGAGTTCCTGCCTGCTTACTCAGAGAGATGAGCGATTCACGCTTGGAATTCCAGTGCTTGTTTATAACCTACCGAACAATTATTTGGGGGAACTTTGAATTCATCTTGATTTGAGTTTTGCGGAAAGGAATAGATTACTCTTCTTCCCCAATAAAATATGTTCCCAGCTGGCTATTTATGGAATAAGTAAACTACAAGCAAAACAAAGCGAATGACATACTTCCTGGTGTTAGCATCATAGACTTTATTACAATTAAGGAAAGGAAAATTAAATCAGCAATTTAATCTAAGGGGCATTTTATACCACTTATTATTAGCATTTTTGATGAGCCCAGTATTTATGGTTCTGTGGAATTAATACTGTGTTTCATAAGTCCTGACACTGGCTTAAGCATCTTCTCTTTCAGAATATTTAAAACAGTTAGTGAGATGTGTGCCTTTTTTACTACATGGGTCAATGTGGGATTGTGTAATGATAATAAGTTTACTCAAAGTTAGTAAAATCTATAACCGTGAAGTGAAATACACCCTTTAAGGAACATTGTGGTTTGGTTTTGTTTTATTTTAAAATAATAGCAGCAGTGTATTCTTTGGCATCCTTTTAAAAGCCACCATGTCTAGGCAAAAGCACCATATTCTTTGAAGCCTTTGAAAACAGATCACTTTCCTTAGCCAAAATGGAAGCAATATGGGCATTAAAATGATTATCTACTTTGAAAACAGAGACTCTGGGAGATCATAGAAGATACTCCTACACTTAAAAGAGCAAAACCTTATAATAAAAACTAATCTAGAACACTTGCTAAAAGAGCAGCCAAAGTCATCAAATTCAGTTACACCAGCACAATGCACCCTTGAGAATCTTGTTTGACATTGTTGAATATTAAGACTGTTTGGACACAATTATGGCTATTGTTGGTCACAACTCTGGCATGACATTAAGCTAACAGCATGCTGCGGCTGTCATTGTCTCAAGGTCAAGTTCATACCATACCCAGGGATCTTAGAGCCATAGCTGAGAGGGTGACAAGAGGCAAATTCAAGAGCAAGACCATTTTCTATGGTGATCGAACGCCACCATGATGAGAACATTATTTTTAATTGAAGTGACATTTTTATCCATAAGTGAGGAATAAATCTAGATGTTAAAAAACGTAAAAGGATACGCAGTGGAGAAAGGCTGTGAAATTCCTGTAACAAGTGGTGCTCCATCTTCTGAAGGGCACAACCAGGGAAGAGTCCTAAGGCACAGAAAATGTCTCGCTTTGCAATGGCAAACTCCTTGACTGATATTAAAAAGCCCATCCCAGAGGCTGGCCAACGAAGGTATTTACAAATGAACACATGAATAAAAGTCTTTGGAGTGTAATCTGTCAGGTTATAAGCATCAACTGTTTAGTCAGCTTTTGTTAACTGATTTTCATGCTATTAAAAATGTCTAAATAGATGACAGCATTTAATGAGACAGTATTGATTTATTGAGTCTAACTTAACATGCTGAACACTCCTCTAAAACTGGGATGAAGAAATGATTTAGGGAAAATAGCATATGGTTTTTGCTTTTAATAACTATTGAGATATAATTCACATAGCATCTGATTCATCCAAAGTGTGCTATCCAATGGCTTTTTGAATTAGTTTTTATTCTATGGGCTTCCCTTGTGGCTCAGCTGGTAAAGAATCTGCCTGCAATGTGGGAGACTGGGGTGTGATCCCTGGGTTGGAGACCTGGGTTTGATCCCTGGGCTGGGAAGATCCCCTGTAGAAGGGAAAGGCTACCCACTCCAGTATTCTGGCCTAGAGAATTCCACGGACAGTCCATGGGGTTGCGCAGAGTAGGACATGACTGAGTGACTTTCACATTCACAATTCACATTTGTCTTTTAGCATATTCAGTTATGCAACCATCACCAAAGTCAATTATAGAATATTTTCATCACTCCCCCAAAAAAACACTTTATCCCTTAGCCATCAGTCCTTAATTTCCCCACCCTCAACAGCTTCAGCCTTAAGCAGCCACCAGTCTATTTCCATGTTTATAGATTTACTTATTCTGTATGTTTTATATAAATAGGAATGATACATCATGTGATCCTTTGTTACTGGCTTCTTGCACTTGGCATAAAATTTTCAAGTGTCATCCATGTTACAGCATGTATCAGTATTTAATTTCTTTTTATGCCAAAATATTCCATTATATGAATATATCACATTTTATTTATCCATTTGTTAGTTGGCGGATATGTTTGCCTTTTGACATGTTTCCACTTTTTAATATTATGAACAATGCTGCTATGGACATTGGCATACAAATCTTTGAAGATTTATTTTCAGTTCTCTTGGTATACACCTAAGAGGGAAAACTGCTAGGTCATATGCTAACTATATTTTATCTTTTGAGTTATAGTAACCCACCATTATGACATTATATTTTCTGAAATATTTGATCCAGCATATATTTTTTTTATAACTCAAACAGATAACTTTTAGAATCTCACTATATCCATGGTTCACCTTATTAAGGCAATTGATCCAGACACTCCTAGGACATGCAAATCCCTCATTGCTCCAAATGAATGTGGTACTGAAGTTTTCTCTACTTTAGTATAGATTTGGATTTACATATGTGATACCTCTTCAAACTGACAAAATACATCTTGGAAATTATCTTGCTAATTGTAATAACAGCCTGAGAGAAGGAGAAACAAAATTAGAGGCACTGAAATATTGAGCTGCTTTTGAAAAATCAGAGTAAGTTTGTGGTGGTCTGAAATAAGGTCTTAGACCACCTGCTCACCATGCTTATGCCTAAAAACGCAATACATGATTACCTTCTAACTTGTGAGAAAGAGCTTTCTCTTTATGGGCGTAAATCCCTCTCATTTTTCCTTCCTAAGAATATTGGCAATGTTTTCAGGTGTTTGTGTGTGTGTGTGTCTGTGAACAAATTGAAGGTAGGTGTGAATTCTCTCCTTAGGTAGGGCAGTGTGAATACTTTTTCAAATAAGGAGTTCTGCAATTTTCAGAAACGGGTGTATGTGTCACCCAAGCACCTCTGAGGAAACTTTAAACAAATACTTTTAATGAATTCTGGGATTACACTCTTATTTTTATATGTATTTCTTTGAAAAGGCCTTAATTCTTCTAATGACTTTTAATCTGAAAACCTTATATTAAACTTTACTTTTCTCTAAGTGTTGGGCTTTTTATTCATCCATCCATCCATCCATCCATTCATTCATTCAAAGTTGTTCAGTGGGAGTTTCAAGGTAGCATAGGAGAGAAATCCAGAGAAAGATATACGATAGGATTGGAGAGGTGGGCGGAGGTGGGTCTAGTAGGGTTCTATAGGTTTAATAGTAAGAGTCTGAGTTTCATTCTGTGTTTAGTGGGAAGCCACAGATGGATTTCAAAGGAGGAAGTGGTGTGTATTTAAAGATGCCTCTGGAGTATTGGAAATGGAGAGCCATTGCAATCATCCGGAAAGAGATGATGGTGGCTTGGATTAGGAAGGTGACAGTGCCGATGGGGAGAAGAAGATGGATAGGGGATATATTTGGGGAGTAGCCATAGGCCTAGAACTGAGAGAGGTGAGAAAGGGAGAGAGAGAATCAAGAATTACCTCCAGATTTCTAGTTCAGGCCATGGGATAGATGGCAGGGCCCATTGAAACGAGAAAGGCTAGGGAACGGGAGGGAATCACAAGTTCATTTTGGATATATAAGGTTGAAGATGCTTGTAAGACATCCAAATGGAGGTTGCAAATGAGCATCTGTGGATGCCAGGAGAGGACAAAGGTGTGGATCAAGCCTGAGAAACAATTTCAGGCATTTAGGGCCTGTGAATGATACAGCTGTGGGATTATGAAGGCCCCCTTGGGAGGAGCGTGTGGAGAGAGGAGAGGAGGGCTGGAGGCCAGGCCCTGGGCAGACAGTGAGGTTGGATGGAAGAAGGTCTTGCAAAGGAGACTCAGAAGTAGCAGACACAGAGTAGAAGGCAAGCCAAGAATGTGGGTGTCATGGAAACCAAGAAGAATGCCTTGGGAGGGAGGGACAGAGTAAGAAGGTAGAGGTCTTGACATGCAATTTTAGTGTGATGACAGGGAGATGAAAGTTAGAGTTGGATTATGGTGGGTTAAGGAATGAAAAGGAGGTGGATCCAGTGGGTGTGTGGACCATTCCTTTGAGAATTTGAGATGCAAGAAAGAACAGTGAAATGGGGAAACAGCTGGAGGTGGATGAACAGGGAGGTTTCCTTTAAGATTAGAGATGTGAGGGTAATTATTCACTAAAAGGGATTCTCTTCCAGTTAACCAAGAAGAAAGCCTCAGTGTGGTGCCAGTCCATCTAAAGTACTTCTCTGACTTCTGTTGATGTCCCTTTTGAATCCAGAGAGAGCAGGCTTGAGACCTGGAGCTGTCCATCAGAAATTAGGAATTGAACCACACTGCTTTGCTTTCATTGTACTTAATTTTTTATGTTATAGTTATGTCAAGGGATATCAGTTTTCCATTTATGTTCAGTTCAGTTCAGTTTAGTCTCTCAGTCATGTCCAACTCTTTGTGACCTCACGGGACTGCAGCACACCAGACTTCCCTGTCCATCACCAACTTCTGAGCTTGCTGAAATCCATGCCCATTGAGCTGACGATGCCACCCAACCATCTCATCCTGTGTTGTCCCCTTCTCCTCCTGCCTTCAATCTTTCCCAGTATCAGGGTCTTTTCCAGTGAGTCAGTTCTTCGCATCAGGTGGTCAAAGTATCACCGTTTATGTTGGTGATACGGAATTTCCTTTGAAGACAGAATTGAGTTTAAAAGGGAGGCCATGTCAAGGAAAATCCGTGGTAAAGAATAGCATAGAAAGGACGGGATGTAACCAAAATTGTGACAGTGGCTTGGGAAAGACAGAAGCGGGAAACTGCATGCTCTCATGTGGCCTGACCTGCGGTCAGGTGAGAGCTAGCTTCGTCCACTCCTGTAAGGTCATGTCAAAGAGACGTGTCTCAAGATCCTGGAGGGGAGGTGGGCAGCGCTGCGCGACGGGAACCAGCCCAACATCCTGGGAACCGTGCCTCAAGAGTTTGTGAGTCAGCAGAGCGGCAGGAACCCCCAGGGCAGAGGAGCAGATGAGTTGTGTTGCCCTGCCAAGCGCTGTGTGTCCCCTTCCGCGCCCAGGCACCCACATCCCCTCGATGTTGGCATTCTGCTTCAGGGCTGTTCTCGCAGCAGTTCGTGTCAGCTGCCTGCCCTGCTGTGTAAGAAAGAACACAAGGTAAGTCGAGGACACGTTATTCCCAAATGACCTAATTTCAGCATTGGCCCTTGGCCTTTGTGAGGGCATGGGCATGACCATTGGATGAGTCAGAGTTTCTGGAATTTTTCCAATCACTGGTGCCTTAAAGGAAAACATCTTTTCCTCAATTGAGAGTATGCCCTTCTAGGTAGGAGGGATAAAGTCCCTTTTCTTTGGTCTTCTATTCTGGATTTCCAGTCATATGTGTAGACTTGCTTCTAGCAAAATAGTATCCTGTAGGGTTATCAACTCTTCTCAGTTAGTCTGAGACTGTCCTGATTTTAAAACTGAAAGTCGCATATACCAGGAGTTCCCTCTGTCTCCAGGTAAACTGGGGTGGTTGGTCCCCCTAATCTTAGGTCCAGAGATGAGCGTACACTCGTAGGGTGATGATTCTCTTGGACATTAAAGAGTGTTTGAATGGTTGTGTCCAGAAAATTGTGTTTTGACAAAGTCAAAGGGGGATTAAGTGATTTCCTTATTCAGGTTTTAGACTACAGCGAAAATATTAAAACCATGATGTTTTTGGTAATACTAGTTATGTGATGCGCAGCAGCAATGCATTAAGAGAAGGGCTTGTTGCATCAATGGCTTTAATTGGGCTGGAGCCAGGAGAACCTGAAAAGAACTATTCTTCAAGGCATGTTTATAAAACCTTCTGTGTTCACAGTGACACATAAGCCCCAATCAGCTTCTTACAGTTGGCATCGATTCTTTGGTGTGCCTGTCTGCAAAATAGACTGTGTTAACCTAAAATATTTGAGATTTGCATTGTATTTCCTTACAGTTATGCTAGCTGCTATGATAAACAACCCCCAAGTGTATAATTATTCAATTATAGCGATAAAAGCGAATTTCTTATTTACATAAAGTCCAAAGCAAAGGTTCCGGATTGGCTGGTAATTCTCCTCCAGGGGTGATTCGGGGACCCAGTCTCCATCCGTTGTATGGTATAAACGACATATTGCTTCCAAGGTTGTCATGATTATCTGCATCACGCCAGTGAAGGGGTGGAGAACATACGATAACATGCATGGCGGGGTGTTGTTGGAGGAGGGCAAGCTTGGGTGTGGCACTTATCATCCACTCGAATTCTGTTGGCTAGACCTCAGTCACAGGCCACACCCAGCTTCCAGGGTGGTCTGGGGAATGCTATCTGTCTAGTGACCAGGAACTCCCACGAGGGAACTGTCTTGTGGAAAAACTGGTCTCCAGCAGCATTTGACCTCACACGACACATCTGCTGCTCTCTTGTAAAAAGGGGAGGGGGAATACAGTGAAAAATTTTTTTAATTTTTATTGAAATATAGTTCATTTATGATGCTCACTAGTTTCAGGTGTATAGTAATGTGAATCAGTCACACACATTTACATCCATGCTCTTTTGGATTCTTTTCCCATAGAGGCACGTTTTGTTGTTTAGTTGCTAAGTTGTGTCTGACTTTTTGTGACCCCCATGGATTGCAGTACGCCAGGCTTCTCTGCCCTTCATTCTCTCCTGGAGTTTGCACAAATTCACGTCCATTGACTTGGTGATGCTCTCTAACCATCTCAAACTCTGCTGCCGCCTTCTCCTTTGCCTTCAGTCTTTCCCAGCATCAGGGTCTTTTCCAGAGTCAATTCTTTGCCTCAGGTGGCCAAAGTATTAGAGCTTCAGCGTCAGCCTTTCCAGTGAATATTCAAGGTTGATTTCCTTCAGGATTGACTGGTCTGATTTCCTTGCAGTCCAAGGGACTCTCAAGAGTCTTCTCCCAGCACCACAATTCAAAAGCATCAGTTCTTCAGCTATCTGCCTTCTTTATGGTCGCCTTCTTTATGGTCCAGCTCTCACATCCATACATGACTACTGGAAAAACCATAGCTTTGACTATACAAACCTTTGTAATCAAAGTGACATCTCTGCTTAGTATTGAGTTCCCTGTGCTGTACAATAGGTCCTTATTATCTATTTTATATGGTGCTGCTGCTAAGTCGCTTCAGTCGTGTCCTACTCTGTGTGACCCCATAGACGGTAGCCCACCAGACTCCCCCGTCCCTGGGATTCTCCAGGCAAGAACACTGGAGTGGGTTGCCATTTCCTTCTCCAATGCAGGAAAGTGAAAAGTGAAAGTGAAGTTGCTCAGTCGTGTCCAACTCTTAGCGACCCCATGGACTGCAGCCCACCAGGCTCCTCCACCCATGGGATCCCCAGGCAAGAGTATGCAATAGTGTGTATATGTCAACCCCAGTCTTAAAATTTATCTCCCCTCCCCATTCCCCCTGGTAACCATAGCTTGTTTTTACATCTGTGACTCTATTTCTGTTTTGTAAATAAGTTCATTTGTACCTTTATTATACATATAAATGATATAATATTTGTTTTTCTCAATCTGACTTCATTCAGCATGACAGTCTCTCTAGATCCATCCATTTTTGCGGCAAATGGCATTATTTTGTCCTTTTAATGGCTTAGTCATATTCCATTGTATAGATGTACCAGATTTTTATCCATTTCTCTGTCAATGGATGGACATTTAGGTTGCTTTTACCTGTCTTGGCATTTATTTATTTCTGTGTAGAAAATTACCCCCAAATTTAATGGCTTTAAACAGTAACAATCATCTATTATTATCATCCCTTATTGTTCTGAAGGTTGGCTGGGTTCATCTAGGGGTTTGTTTTGGGGTGTCTGCATGTTTGCAGGTAAACTATAACTATGGCAGGAATGATCCTGAAGGCTTCTTTGTACGTATGTCTGATGCCTGAACTGGGAACACTCAAACACCAAGAGACTGGGAGAGCTAGCAGCTGCTGGGCAGCCAAACTTCTTACATGGCGCCTCTGGGCTCCAAAGTGGAGTTCCCATATAAAATATAGGATACAGTTAAACTTTTAATTTATAGAAACAGTCAATAACTTTTTAGTATATGTCCTTTGTAGTATTTGGGATATACTTACACTAAAAAATTTTTTATTTTTCCAAAATTCAAATTTAAGTGGATACCCTGTATATTTAGACTTGCTAAATTTGGCAACCCTATTCCAAAAGCACGTGTTCTGAGATTGGGAGAGCCAGGCAGCGGCTCTGTTGCCTGTTTTGACTTTGTCTCGGAAGTTGCATAGTATTCTTTTGCCTGCCCAGACGAGGGGATGTCAACAGCACATGTAAGCAAAGCACACGGGATGGGGCATAATCCTTCCAGTAGTCATCTTTTGTCCAGATTAGGAAACTTTGGCTCAGGCAAATGCCATGACTGGGTTAGGTGATATTGCCAATAAGGGGTAGACCCAGAATTCAAATTTTTGACTGCCTGGTTCAAAAATCCATTTTTGAGTTCCTGAGCGTCAAGGACAGGGGAAGTTTTGCAGTAAAAACACACAATCAGACTTTAGGGAAGCAGATTTCCCAAAGGTCAGAAGAGAGATAGCCCAGATATCACAGTCAGAGATTTTTAGATGAATCCCGTCTCAAGAGGGTTGGGACACTCTGAGAAATGTCACTCTAAATCTGCGATTGAAAGTGCTCCTCTTTCAGAAGGAAAGGGAAGGGAGCTAGTAAAACCAGAGGCTGCACAGGACATCCTCTGATGCTCTCAGACTTTAAAGGGCTGGAACAAAAATGGGAAGGAAGAGCACTTAGCCAAGGACAAATAAGAATCAGTGGCAGAGAATTGTAGGAATAGCAGCAGGAAGTGTTACACCCCAAATGATTTCAGGGAGAATGTTTGGGAAAACAAGGCAGGCTAACAGTTGCTGCTGCGGGTCAAGGGCACAACATTTCTGGGTCAGAAAAGAAGGGACTCCTCCAAGACAATCATCTTGAAACTTAAACAGCCTCTGAGAAACAGGAGATGATCAATTCATATTGGTTCAACGCATATTGGTTCAATGAACATGCAAATATGTTTAGAAGGAATGAGAAGTTATGCCACAACTGACCCCAGGAAGAAAGCACCAAATTCTTTTACATGGATCTTCAGTGCAGAAGATCTACAGCCAGGTGGGATGCTAAGGGTAGAGACTCTAAAGGAAAGAAAAGTAAGACGAGCAAACGTCAGTCTAATGCCTACAAAGAATTAATAACAATTAAAATGAGTTACTTGCCAAAAATTAGGACCACTGTTCCACTGAAGGGTTTCCAGGTGGCTTGGATGGTTAGAATCCACCTGCAATGCCAGAGATCAGGGTTTTGATCCCTGGGTTGGGAAGATCCCTGGAGGAGGGCATGGCAACCCACTCCAGTATTCTTGCCTGGAGAATCCCATGGACAGAGGAGCCTGGGGGCTACAGTCCATGGGGTCGCAAAGAGTTGGATATGACCGAGCAACTCAGCACAGCACAGCATAGCATTCCATTGAAGAACTGGCAAAAGAAGTTTTGATTCAGAAGTACTTTTGGCTTTAGGAGGTTAGAATTCTAAACAGAGATGTTTGTTTTAAAAGATTTTCCTGTTTTAGTATACTGTAATTTAAAAAATCTTCTAATTCTGTATTTTCTTGCTAGGGAGAAACTTTGAGTTCAATTTCTTGCTAGAGAGGTATCAGATCCTCAGGTTTGAGTATGTGTGTGAGGGCTTAGTTGTTTCAGTCGTATCTGACTCTTTGTGACCCCATGGACTATAGTCTTCCAGGCTCCTCTGCCCATGGGATTCTCCAGGCATGAATACTGGAGTTGGTTGCTATGACCTCCTCCAGGGCATCTTGCCAACCCTGGGATCAAACCCAAGTCCCTTTTGTCTCCTGCATTAGAAGGCAGTTTCTTTACCACTAACAGCACCTGAGAAGCCCCCAAACTCCTGAAAGTAAAACCATTATAGCTTAATTTGGTATTCAGAAATTTGTTGACAGACACCAAAAATAAAAGACACCAGACACATTTATTCAATCATGTTTTAAAAAATTCCTACCATGTGCAGTCTGGGTTCTAGGCACTGGAGACAGAGTGATGAATAGGGTGAGTCCTGGTAAGTAAGTAATCAAATAAATTTCTAAGAAAAAGTTCAGAGTTATATATGCCATAAAAAGAACAGGTGAGGGGATATGGAATGAGTACAGAAACTTCTATCTTAGATACTTACGTAAGATTTGTATAAGGTGGTGACATAAGAGCATAGATTAAAAGATAAGGAGCCAGCCATTGTGTATAAATTAATAATAAGCATAATAAAATGTATTATCCTTGTAATAAATCCTATAAAAGCATCTTTAGTTCATTCATTTTGTTATTGAGGGATTTAGCCTCACAGGAACCCTGGCAGCTGGTAACTAGCTGGTGTGAGGTTGTTGCTCCTATATCCTGTGATCCATCCTAAAGTCAGTGAGGCAGGCAGTTGGGAATGGTGTGGAGTGAAGAGAGGGAAGGAAGGACCAGCAGGGAGTGCAAGGATGTGTTGGACTCTGACTGGCCTCTCGACGCCTTTAAGCCTCCATCCTCAGCACCCTTGGTCACAGGGCTAGTGTCCCCCTGGCCAGGAGCTGGAGTTGCTGAAGGAAGAGACCCTGTGGAAACTGAAGGAACTAGGGGCTCAGCCGCTGGCTGACAAAGCAGAGCCAGCAGAGAAGCATCGTCTGCAGTGAGCTGCGCCTGTGCCTGGCAGCCTACTTGCCTAGCAAAAAATACCGCTGCCTCCAAACCGCACTTACGACCATGCACCGTGCTAACCTGGAACTACGCATGCAACTCTGCACTTCTAAGATAGACATTCAGCTTAACTGAGTTGACGCAATACAAACCCACCCTCCTGCTCCTGCTGGGAACACAAGATGACCAGGGTGGCTTATCTTCCTCATCTTTTTTAGGTCCTGTCCCATCAGTGAAGACCTACCCAACACCGCAGCCAGTTCCTGCTGGGCCACACACAGCCCTTCTAAATCCTCTCGAATGTCTCTTTACTTTCCACAGCACTCATCACCTTCTTCTTCTTTCTTTTTTTTTTTTTCGCCTCACTCTACAGCATGCAGGATCTTAGTTCCCTGACCAGGGATTGAACCCATGCCCTTGAAGTGGAAGTGCAGAGTCCCAGAACGGGACTACCAGGCATTCATCACCTTCTTAAATGTGTGTGTGTTTAGTTGTTCAGTTGTGGCTGACTCTTTGCCACACGCCTGCCAGGATCCTTTGTCCATGGGATTCTTCAGACAAGAATACTGGAGTGGGTAGTCATTCCCTTCTCCAGGGGATCTTCCTGACCCAGGGTTCAAACCTGGATCTCCTGCTTTGCATGCAGATTCTCTACCATCTGAACCACCAGGGAAGGCCCACCTTATTATATGAAAGTGAAAGTCACTCAGTCATGTCTGATTATTTCGACCCCATGGACTACACATTCTGTGAAATTCTCCAGGCCAGAATACTGGAGTGGGGAAGCCTTTCCTTTCTCCAGGGGATCGTCCCGATTCAGGATCGAACCCAGTTCTCCTGAATTGCAAGCAGATTCTTTACCAGCTGAGCCACAAGGGGAGTCCAAGAATACTGGAGTGGGTAGCCTATCCCTTCTCCAACAGATCTTCCCGACCCAGAATCGAACCAGAGTCTCCTACATTGCAGGCAGATTCTTTACCAACTGAGCTATCAGGGAAACCCCTACTCAGTTATTATTATTACCATGCTAATTGCTTCCTTTTATTTCCCATCAGTAGAACAGAAGTTCCACAAGAGCATAAGTATTTTTCCAACCATGATGTGTCCCAAACACCATGAACAAGCTCCATCCCTGAGCAGGCCCTTAGGACTTGGTGTTGAAGGAAGGAGAATAATTGAGAGGGTCAGAGATAAGCCTGGAAAAGTCAGCAGCGGCCAGGTCAGGTAGAATGGATTGTGTTTTAAATGTGGTGAGAAGCCTTTGGGAGTTCTCAGTGGAGGAATCAGGTGTTCTATTGGACATGTTTTAAAGATCACACTGGCAAAGTGTGTGTGTGTGAAGGGGGTGGGCATGAGGACTATGGGGAGAGGAAAGCCCAGGTAGAAAGTGATCACCGTTGTCTAGCTGGGGATAGTTTGGACTATGATGTTGGCAAAGAAGCAGGGGCAAGTTGTCAGACTCAAAATTTATTTTGAGGGTCAAGCTGTCAGCACTTATCAGTCGGTTGGATGTGGAAGATGAGGGTGGCTCAGGGTTTTAACCTGAAATATGGAATGAAATGGTGGGGGCCCATTGGCAGAGTGGAGACTGGGAGAGGAGCAGGTGTGAAGAGAGAGGCCCAGATTTTCACTTATTTATTCAGCAAGTGTCTCCACGTGCTGGGCACTATCTCAGGAATAGAACACTGAGCAAACTGGACTAAGAGCCTTGCCCTCAGGGAGCTTGCATTCCAGCGGGAGAGAGTGAGTGAGTGAGTGGAGTCGCTCAGTCGTGTCCGACTCTTTGTGACCCCATGGACTATAGCCTATCAGGCTCCTCTGTCCATGGGATTTTCCAGGCAAGAGTGCTGGAGTGGATTGCCATTTCCTTCTCCAAGCAGGAGAGAAAAAAACAGCAAACAGGCAGGTCAGTAAGATACAGTGTGTTGAGAAGTGATGGGAAGTAGGGATTGGTGAGGGGATAGGGAGGGTGAAGGATGTAAAATTAGGAGGCTTGTTTAACATGGGGCCATTGGTAAAGACATGAGGAAGTGAGGGAGAGAGTCATGTGGACATCTCATGAAAGAACTTTCCAGGCCGATGGAACAGCAAGTTCTCCTAAGGTTGAGCCTGTCTGCCATGCTTCAGAAACAGCAAAGAGACCAGCATGGCAGTGGGGAGAGCAGGGAGAGAGGGAGAACAGGAAAGTGAATGGCTGGGCACATAAATTAGACCATTATGGGGATTTCTACTTGGCATGACATGAGAAGCCACCAGAGCAGAGAAGTGACATGAGCCAGTCTTACCTCTAACCTAAGGTTTGAGACACCCATTGGGCTTCCTAGTGGAGATGTCAAGGAGAGAGGTTGGATGTGAGTCTGGAGCTCAGGGGAGAGATCATAGCTGGATTCGGGTGTGATCAGAGTACAACAGTATTGAATGCCAGGGATGCCAGCCAGAGAAACTTAATTACAGAGGAGAGCAAATAATGGCAGCAAATGTCCAAGAAGAAAGTGTCATGTGAGGAGACTCAGGCCACCTGTAGTTACTCTGGCTCTGCTTGTTTCAAGTTGGGGGACCACTCATAGGAACCACAAGGCTTCCCAGGTGGTGCTAGTTGCAAAGAACCCACCTGCCAATGCAGGGAGACTGTTAGGAGATGAGAGTTCAAGCCCTGGGTCGGGAAGGCATGGAGGAGGGCATGGCAACCCACTCCAGTATTCTTGCCTGGAGAATCCCATGGATAGAGGAGCCTGGTGGGCTACAGTCCACGGGGTCGCAGGACATGACTGGAAGTGACTTAACAGCATCACCAGTAGGAACCACAGCTGATCTAATTCATATGCAGTGCTCTGTGCGTTCATAATAAAAGAAGTCTATAAATTCAACAATCAGATTATACGTGTGTGCCTATTGCTGTGACTCTTAAGTGATTTCAGGTGGACAGATATAGGTAACAAGAACCCAGAAGTGACCAGGATTCTCAGCTACAGGTAATTTCCAACCTTTGGTCTGAGAACCCTAGGGGCTGCTTTTGGCAGAGGTTGGTGCTTTGTATAATAAGTCTTGTCAAGGTCACAGTCAGTTTGAAGCTTTTTCTAAAAACTTACTCTTGCCCGCTCCACAAATGGTCAGGCTCACAGCCGTGTTCTGGTGAAGCGGCTCTTCTGCATGGGATGGGAGGAATCTGATTTGTTGTGTTTGCTGATATACTTCTGCAGCCCCAGTTCCTGTGGCTTCTCAGATTTTCTCCACTCCCTGTATCCATGCCTATGGGTCACACTGAAGACAGTCAAGTGGCCAGCACAATGGCCTTTACCTCTGGAATTAGGAATTCCTTTTTAGAAGGCTTTCCTGGTGGCTCAGATGGTAGAGAATCTGCCTGCAGTGCAACAGGCCCAGGTTTGATCCCTGAATTGGGAAGATCCCCTGGAGAAGGGAATGGCAGTCCACTCCCGTATTCTTGCCTGGAGAATTCCATGGACAGAGGAGCCTGGGGGCTACAGTCCATGAGGTTGCAAAGAGTCGAAAACAGCTGAGTGACTTTCACTTTTTGTGACAGTTGCTTTTAGCCATGACCCCAGGAAGACATCAGCAAGAGTTTTCTGAACTGAGCTGCTGTCCTTGTCATTTCCTTGTCCTCAGTTCCTTACATAAATGGAACTTTCTACGTTATTAAGGTGCTTTGAGATCTTCTGCAGGGAGGACCCTGAATTTGATGCTGGGGTTACAATAGGCACATATCTGCCCTTACTGTTTTTTTTTAATCAGAATATAATTGCTTTATAGTGTGTTTCTATTGTACAATGAAATTAATCAGCTATATATATGTATACATATATCCCCTCGCTCTAGAATCCCTCTCCCACGCCCACCCCCACCCCAGCCATCTAGGTCATCACAGAGCACCGAGCTGAGCTCCCTGTGCTACACAGCAGCTTCCCACCAGGTATCTGTTTCACACTTGGCAGTGCAATATGTCAATCCCAGTCTCCCAGTTCATCTCATCGTCCCTCCCGCCATGTCCACAGTGTCTGCACCACTATTCCTGTCCAGAGTCTTATTGGAGAATTGAGAAAAATGGGAAGAATACCTAGGAAGGTTATTAGCATTACTCTATGTGCACTGTGTGTGCTAAGTCGCTTCAGTTGTGTCTGACTGTTTGAGAGAGCATGGACGGTAGCCCACCAGGGTCCTCTGTCCATGGGATTTTCCCAGGCGAGAATACTGGAGTGGCTTGCCATGCCCTGCTCAGAGAATCTTCCCCACCCAGGGATCAAACCCACACCTCTTATATCCCTTGCTTTGGCACCCGGATTCTTTACTGCTGTGCCAACCGAGAAGCCCATGTCCCCCATGAAACCTTGCCTGAATTTGTCTACAGTGAACATCCACCATCTGTGGCCCTCATTTTGCATGGAACATTTGCTAACTCTATAATAATATATAATACTATTTAATATTAATAACATTATTATTGTATATTGTTATTGTTTCCCCAGAGCACCTTAATGATCAGCCAAAGACTGTGGATTTCGGGATTGTCCATTGGAACAAATACAACCATTGTATATGTGCTGTGCTTAGTCACTTCAGTCATGTCCGACGCTTTTCGACCCCATGAACTGCAGCCCTCCAGGCTTCTCTGTCTATGGGGATTCTCCAGGCAAGAATACTAGAGTGGGTTGCCATGCTCTCCTCCAGGGCTTCTTCCCAACCCAGGGGTTGAACCCAGGTCTCCACATTGCTGGTGGATTCTTTACCATCTGAGCTACCAGGGAAACCCCAAATTCAATAATTTAATTCTATGCACTGCTCTCCCCACCCCCACCCAAAATTCCATCCCATTTCTAAAAGTCATGTGTGGACAGTTGAACATCCTTTGGGACTCAGCACTACTTAAAAGCAGGAAGAGGACTCTTTACTAAGCCAATTCACCACATTTAGAGACCAGCGACATTTCTCTCATATGCCTATTATTTGGAGAAATGATTCAAGCTCAGGTAGCTGGTCAGCTGGTTCCCTTACCAGTCACTGCAACCTCCTGTTGCACGCTCATCAGCAGACCTGGCGTAAAGCGTCCCAGGGGGTCACGTGGCTGGGAGAAGAAGGAAGACACAGCTACCCCAAAGAGAAACCCCGTCCTGGTCTACAGGACAAGGAGGGATTTTGTGACCAGTGGAAGACACAAATGTCTCCCATCACCGTCTTTGTATACGTGATGGTGAAAACGGGAGAAAACGTACAGACCAGAAGGCATCCAGACAGTGGGCTGTTCTCACTGACGACATTTGTGCCACATTCCTCCTCGCCCCTGGAGTGCGTTGCGACACTCAGACTGGTGGTTCTGGGAGCCAAGCAGCTGATGGGGGAGCCTCAGGAGGCAGCAGAGACAAATTAATCTTCAGATCCACCAGTTCCCCTGAAACACACCACTTGCTAAACTGAATTTCAAGCCAAGAGCAGCAATTTTCCACAGCCCAAGTCTGGAAAAGTCTGTGAAACCACATTGGGTCCGAAAACCAAAGTTGGTTTTTGCTGTTTTTCGTGGAGCACCAGAGGGACAACTCCAGAATTCCAGATGTGAGGCAGCTGGATGGACGTGTGTGTCCAGGCGTCTGCACAGCAGCTTCAGAAAGGTGACCACGGACAGCTGCGAAAAACCACCACTGACAGCCTTCTTTCTCTTTTCTTATCTGAACCTCTGGACTTACTTGTCTGAAAAGAAAGAGGAAAAAAAAAAAAAAGCTGGCACTCATTGTTTTGTTTTCTCAATTTTCTTGTCAACTGACTCATGATAAAAGAATGTCCTTTTCAATCAATTTCAATTCCACAGAACAGAAAAATAGAGAATTTATGGCAACTATTGGAAACAAAGGAACCATCTGTTTTTTTAAGTATAATTTTTCTCTGAAATAGTTCTCTCCAAATACTTGGATCATCTATTTTCCCTCACCGCATCACTCTTCAGTGAACCAGAGAAGCCCACTGTCCAACCCACGTAGGTTTCTTTGAAAAGAACCCCTCCTCCTCAGAGTGGGTGGGCTTCCAGAACAGAAGTCTAGTGGGGTAACCGGGACCTCTGTCTCTTACATAGGGAGGGCTTCGTTATCATGGGAAGCAGCCTGGGCGGCTGGTGGAGGTCATCCAACTCTGGCTATTCCGGTTCATTTGTCATTTTCTAGTGACAGTTTTCACTTTTCGGCCAGGAATCTCCAGGGTGTTTTACAACATTATGACTGAAACTCAGTCATATGCTGGTAGCTGCCACGGTCTAAAAATTCACTTATCTGAAAGCCAGAGATGGCTCTGTCAATGGAGATGAGTCTTATGTAAGCCAGGGAATGGCAACAAGTTGTCTCTGAACCTCCCAGCCTCTGGGGTCCGTCCTTCCAACCTTTCAGTATATGATGCTCTCAGTCCCACCGCACATTCAGGAACCGTTTGCATCCACGCCAAGGTTGCTGTAGGTCCCTGCTGGAGCCTTGCAATCTGCTCACCAGCCCCTGCCCCAGAGGCTTCCCCGGTTCAGACCTGTCCAACTCAGCAGCCACCCCTCTGGACCGTCTCTCATCTCGGCCTCTCTCCCTCACCCACCCAGAAGTGGACTGCAGCTCCCTTCCCGTGAGACGCACTATCACAAGATTATGGCACTTGGCCGACTTTCCTGCAGGCTGAAGAGCGGTGGGGTGGAGTTCTGATAGAATGTTTCACAGTCCTGACCTATGCCCGACTTTCCTTTTCAGGCTCTTGGTCGCCTGCTCTGCTGCTGGATCCCTTGTATTCCCCAGCACTGGTCTTATCGCTCCCAGCTTCTCTCCCATGACTCCTGTTCCCAGCCCAGCCTCTGTCTCCTTAGGCTCCCCTGAAATCTTCCTGTCGCACTCACTTTTTTTTGTCTCAGAGTTTTCCAAAGTCTCCCTTTCCAGGAAGACTGTGGCTGGGGAAGGCGGTGGGGGCCCTCCTCCCGTGACCAAAAGGCCCATCAAACTCATGAGGGCATTTCCATCCTCATGGATGAAAGAAAGAAGAAATAGTGAACAGCACAGCGGACTGTGGGGGCTCTCCCATAAAGGCCTGACCAGGAATTTGGGTATTAGCCAAATTAGAAGTAGGTTGAGGTGGTCTCAACCAAGACCTTGCCTGGCTCCTGTGGAATTAGCTGCATGGGAAACCACTGGTGTTTATTCTACATTAAAACTTCTATATACCTTACTTTCATTTCTTCTAAAACTGTCTGCTAGGCTTTCATTTCTATTTTAAAAAGGCATAAAAATAAAATCACTGGTTAGTGATAAAGAAGCCACCCAAATCTTCAGTTCTAAAAGAAAAAAATAAGGCAGATCAGAGAAATACACCTCAAAGCGTACACAGCTTTTGTCTCTAAACAAAACAGTGGAATTATGAGTTATTTTATTGTCTTATTGGGTTTTTTGCAAGTTTTCTATGATAAACATGAATTATTTTATAATATAAAGATGAAAGCTACAAAATTATTATAAGAAAGATTTGCTCCTTCAAAAACAACAACTGTATGTGCATCCAATAAACCATTTTTACACAGTTCATCACAACTAACAACTGCACTAACTGGGTTTTTCTTTTTAATCATTTGTAGCCCCAGTATGAAATTTATCTGTTTCAAAGTCTCAAATATGGGAATAAATAGCTGATATGCCTAAAGCCTGCTATGAATGTATTAGATGAACTTTGCTTTTGTAAACAGCATCCGATGAAGGGAAAAGTCAGTTATCTGACACTGAGAGCTGTGGTCCCTCAACCACCCAGGCAGAACCTTCTGTTTCTAGCACTTCGTTCTCAGCTGGTTGGAAGTCATAACTTTTGCCATCACTGTTTCCACTAATAGACCATCACCATCCCACTGTTACCATCATCACCATCATCATTATCCTTTCTTTACCTGAGTACCTACTGTGTGTCAGGCTAGATACCTAATATGTTACATTCACAACCTCATATGAATCTGAATTCTCATTCAGACTCTATAAAGTAAGAATCCTGTCCCCTCCTTATAGCTGAGGAAATACACTCAGAGAAATTAAGTTGTTTACCTGATCATTCATGACCAACCCAGCATGAACTATAGTGATTTTTTAAAATTACATAAATATTTTACTTGAATAATAAAATAGATATTACAAAGATATCTCTTTTATTTTTAAATTATCAAATATGATAACACATTTACAGGTGCTTTTGAACTGTGGTGTTGGAGAAGACTCTTGAGAGTCCCTTGGACTGCAAAGGAGATCCAACCAGTCCATTCTGAAGGAGATCAGCCCTGGGATTTCTTTGGAAGGAATGATGCTAGAGCTGAAACTCCAGTACTTTGGCCACCTCATGGGAAGAGTTGACTCATTGGAAAAGACTCTGATGCTGGGAGGGACTGGGGGCAGGAGGAGAAGGGGACGACCGAGGATGAGATGGCTGGATGGCATCACAGACTTGACGGACACAGGTCTGGGTGAACTCCAGGAGTTGGTGATGAACAGGGAGGCCTGGCGTGTTGTGATTCATGGGGTCACAAAGAGTCGGACACGACTGAGCGACTGAACTGAACTGAACTGGAAAATACAAAACAAATTTACATGTAGTTCCACTATATATTACAATTATTTTTTAAAATTCATTCCTAGTTGAAGAATAATGATATTCTTTATGATATTGTATTGGTTTCTGCCACACATCATGAACAATTATCTTTTAAGCAGATACTTTTAAGATTTTTAGTTGGAGTTTTAATAACAAACTCTCAAAAATTAATAGAATGGATAGAAAAGTCAAAGGATGTAGTAGACCTGAAAAGCACTGTGAACCAATTCAGCATAATTAAAATGTATACATTTTTCACACAACAGCAGGATACGAATCCTATTCAAGTTCCCATAGATTAGAGGAAAGAAAGACAATGTTCAATTCTGCCAACCTCACCCAACAATGTAACATAGCAGCTAGCCATATTACTGCAATTCAGTCATCCATCCACCCACTAGGACAGTCAACAAATGCATGGTATCCCATCTGTGGAAGGCATAGCCCTAGGAATTAGGAGATCTGCACAAGCATAAAAGGCAAGTTCCCTGGACAAATTTAGGAAAGGAAATAAGCCAAGCATAACTATAACCCAAGTGCAAGGTGGCGGATGTCCTGGCAAGGACAAACGCAAAATGGTACGAGAATCCAAAGAAGAAATTACCAGGTGGGAGGGGGTGTGTTTAAGGGAGATCTTCATGGAAGATAACTGCGTTTACTCATTGAACTGTGTAGCAACTCAGCATGTTTCAAATGGAGGGAATGACAGGGGCTAGGGAATTCACATAGCATGCGAAGGGAATTGCAAGGAATCCAATGTAGCTGGAACAAGGGGTAGCCTTGTGTGGGTGAGCAGGGAGTGGCTGATTGTGGAGGGGACCCTAAATGATTCACCTGAGGCTTTAAACCTTATTTCAGAGGTGCTTGGGCCAGGCTGTGCAGGAGGACATGACCACAGCTGTGCTTTGAGGAGAGTAACCTCCCAAGGGGCAGGGTGGTGGGGACTGGATAAAATGAAGAGTGGAGTGGATCAAGAGAGTCAGCCTCCCCAGCACTGTAAATCAACTGTATTCCAATAAAAATCTTTAAAAGTTAATTAAACACACACGCAAAATAAAACATGAACCAACAACCACGAAAAAGAGGGTCAGCTCCCGAGACTGGGAGAATGGAGAGACAAAGGAGAGAGATCAGACCTACATCCCAAGCCTGGGTGACCAGAGCCCTCACCATGGCCTCGGCAGCCTGTCATTCTAGACTCTCCTCTCCTTCTGATCTCATTTCCTTCTTATCTCCCGCCTTGTTCACTTGCTCTAGCCTTTGTGGTTTCTCTGCACATCAACTACTGGACACACTCAGCCATGAGGACTTCTCTGTTGGCTTGGAAACTCCTCCCCAGATATGTGCATGGTTCACTCTCTCTCCTCCTCCAAGGCTTTGTCCCAAGGTCACCTCTTTGCTGGGCCCCCCACCCCCCTTATTTTACTATGTTCTTCTCCATACCAAATATTACTTTCTAACATAGTATGTACTTTACTTATTGATTCTGTTCGATTGTTTATCTTCATCTGGCTTGTTCACTGCTGTATCCCTGCAGCTGGAACAGAGTAAATGCTCATTAAATATTTGTTCAATGGTAATGATGACTTGGACAAAAACTGGGATGTCAGGAAAGAAAGTTAGCATGGGTAAGAGGAGAAATTAGGGCTGGTCTTGAACATTTGGTCTTAGGTGCTGAGGGATGCTAGGTGGAGAAGTCTTTTTGGCAGCTGGGAATATGTGTCTTGAATGGAGGAGCCAGGTCTGGCCTGGAAGCCTGGGAGAAGCTGTCCAAATAGAGATGATAACAAATGAGTTTATTAGAGGGCTCTTCTCGTTTTTACTTTTTGAAGATGATTACTAGATACTTTCAAATTACACATGTGACTCACATTGTATTTCTCTTTTTTCCCTGAACAGTATTATTTTGAACACAAGCATTTCTTAAGATTTTGTGTATGTTTGTTTCTATCTCTTTTCTTCTGCAGATTATCAGATATTCTGAAGAGATGATGAAATGTGTCAACAAAGATTCCATCTGCTGTTATATAAGCATCTCTAAGCTCAATAAAAGAGAATGATCCTAAGCTCTAGTTATAAAGAACCGTGACAAAAAAAACTAATATGAAAATTTTCTAGACAAAAAACCAAGCTGTTAGTTGATTTTAAATAAATATTTTTTCATGAGAGTGGTTTTGTTTCAGCGTACTGAAAATACTAAGTCCTAGATTATGAACCACCCCCCCCATTATATAAGTAGATTAGGAGGGCATGTTGGATATGATCTCATTCCTTCATTTGCTCATTCATTTACTCAAAAAGTATTTATATTTCTTTAATATTTAATGTAGTGCTTAATATAATGTTGTAGATAATAAATATGATGCGTTTATTCATGTATGTGTTCTTGCATTAATATTCATAGAACAATCACCTCATGCCAGACACTGTAACTTAGGGATATTTGGTGATCCATGAAGATAGTCTCTGCTGACATATTTCTATTGGACACAGCTGGCTAGTCTGCTGGGGTTAAAAATTCGACAGCATTTATAAATTTGGTTTTCTGCCTTTCTGTCTTTCCTTCTCCCTCTGTTCCCTCTTTCTCGTCCTTTTTCGCTTCCTCCTGTCCTTCCTTCCTCCCTTTCTCAACAAATGCCTTTCAGCAGCTACGTTATTTTCTGAATGGACACCTGATTAGTTGATCTTCCATTCTCAATAAAAACGAATGCTTTTATGACACAAAATCATCACTTTGCTTTAGCATTAAGTTGCCCTGGAACTGTATCAAAGTCAGTGACATATGTAGCCCATTAGTTGCACTGAGCGCTTAACCTCCCTGGGAGAAAAAGAAACGACATAAATGAGGCTTCTTTTACATCAAGCAGCAAATGAATGAAGTCATTGGAAGAAAGCCACCTACATGCAGTCCTGGAACTGTAAGTACCCAGCTCTCTCTTTTGGCAAACAGAGGCTTTCTTACAACATCGCTGTCTCCCCAGTACTGGTCTCTCCCGGTGGGATGTAGCAAGACTGTGGGTTGCAGGGGCCCAAGACAAAGATGTTACTGATTTGGACACTTGAACTACTGCTCAAGAAGGAAATTCCCGGTGTTCATCCTAGCCGAGATGAGGAGTTGTTTTGGCAGCTGTGAGGCCAGCCTTTAGTCTTTACAGGCCCGCTTGTGGTGCAGGGAATTCACTAACTTCTCAGAAAAGTAGGAGAACACTTAATAAAATAAATTGCTTCTACTCCCCTCTGGTTTCTATGAAAATATAAAATTCAGTATCAAAAGTTCTGTAGCAGTGTGGACATCCTTCCTAGAAGAGAGAGACTTTGGAACTGGACAGGGCCCAAGAGGCAATCGTTTCACTAGTTGAGGAAGTGGATGCAGAGAGGTCCCATGGTCCCACGATGGCTCAGTTTGTCCAGCAGCCTCAGAGTGGAAAGGAATCTCCCTGTGCCCCTCCACCCATTCATCCTGCCATCTCCTACTCCCTACGGCTTGCCTCTTTCCACTAGAGTGCTTTTTTTTTTTTAGGCTAATGAAACTGTTCTTTCCTCAAATATTTATTTAGGAACTTGGAGTTTAAGTGAACACTTCTGGTAATCTTTAGTAATTTTTGTTATCAAGGAGCAGTGAAAATAAAACCAAGATTAACTGATATTCTCTTAGGTTTGCATGGCTTTAATCTAAGGACAAAACAGGCATTATAAAACTTCCCCATGTAATGATTTCCTTTTTAAAAAAGAGGAAACCAGTTTGCATCCAGAGTCCCAGCTCAGAGGTGAGACTCACCTCTATTAACGATGTCACCTTCCAGGTGGACCAGAGTAGAGGGCAGGGTTCTCATTGGCTGTGTACACCTCTGGCTATTTCGATATGCCCAGATTTCTCCAGAAGCAGGCCCAGACATAAGGCCATGTATGCAAATGATTTATTAAAAGTCTTCCCAGGGACTGGGGAGCAGGACAAGAAAGAGGAAACATCAAGTACAGGTGAGCTCTCAGGTCAAGTCCTAGCCTCAGCCAGGTCCCCTGGGGGAGCCCTGCAGTGTCAATTAATGCCTCAGAGTCAGTCCACACCTGAGGCAGGAGAACTGGTCTTTCATCTCCCTCCACCAGCCAGTCATCAATCGAGGGCCAGCCTACCGCAGGTGAGCTCCCCAGGTAGCCTGGCTCTTGGCGAGTGCAAGAACCCAGGGTGTCTCCTGTTGCAGGCAAGAAGCGGAGCACAGAGTCAGGGGCTGGACACAGGAAATGGGAAGCGGGGTGGAGGGATCTCGCGACAGTAATGTCGGTGGCTTCCTCATCACAAGTTTGGCCTGGACAAACTCTTGACATCTTCCACTACTCCACTTATGTCTGCCAGGGCTCCTTCCCCTGACATCTGGATTGGGAGGCGTCATGGGCATTTGCGGTTTTGGTTGTCCCATCTCCATCCTCCCCTTTCCCTTGATAATTATAAATTAATTATCATTAGAGTAATTTAGCAGTATTAAAATAATAGCAATTTCAGGAAATGATTCCTCTTAGTCTGTAACTCTTGGCAGAGATGACTAACCCAGACTCTGTGGGTGGGAATGTGCCCAAGGCTCAGGCCTCTGGTCCAGGGACTGGGCCAGGGATGGGGCCTTGGTCAGGAGTCGGACACAGGGAGGCAGTTTTTAAACAGAAAGATATTTAATGCTGGGAAACAGACACTCGTGAAATCACCAGAAAAGCTCTGGCTGGGTCTCCAGGAAAGATGGTTTTTGCCCACCAGGGATCAAGGTGGAGAGAGGAGGAGCTCCACCTGCACCCTGCCATCCCATTCAAGAATATATCCAGAGGCTGCAATCAGGCTTCAGAAGCTTCTGGACACCCACAAGCTGGAGACTCTACGTAGGACTTGACCAGGAGCCACACCTGAAGCAGCAAGAGAATGGTACCCAGCTCACTGCTGCCTTCTGAATCTCAGGCTGGGGTATCTGATGAGTGGCATCTAATTTGCATGCAGAACCCTAGCTGAGAGGGGCTGAGGATGTAGCTTTCCACTTTGCGGGCTTTGTGGCACAGGGAAATATCCTGAAGGTGAACGGGGACTGGCTCACCATGACCCAACAAATGGGGGCACCAAAGCCGCTTTAGGAAAAAGTCAGCACTTTCATTTGGCCAGCAATGGGGAAGAGAAGCTTTCTCCGTTTCCTTGTTAGGAGCTCCTCAGAGCCATCTTGACATCATGGAAGGTCTAAGAATGAAGCCTCCGGGAGGTGGAGAACAGCCAGTTTGAAAGATGGAGAAAGATCTGATGCCAATTAAAGGCCCAGAGAGGGGAGGCGACTCATTCAAGGTCACCACCTTGAATGAAGGGTGGTGTTGGATCTAGACCACCCACCACCTGACTTCCAGTGCAGATTTTACCCCATCATGTGATCCTGCCATCCCTCGCCCCTCCCCGCAGCCTTCCCCCAACAGCTGGCAGGGTCCCACAGGCCCTAGTTAAAGACTCTGATTGGCCCGACCCCTTGGAGTATGCAGAGTTCCCAGGCCTGAGCAGAAAAGCACTCACTCGGGCAAGCATTTCCCCACACACCTGCTGAAGCCTGGGTGTGAATGAATAACTCCTGACCGGTGCCTGGCTAGTGAGGAGCTCAGAGCTGGCTTGAAAACACCCTAGGGGTGCTCTCTGAGTGGCACTGAAATGTGGCCACACCGGTTAGGTCTATTTTCAGCTTCGGAAACAAGGGAGGTGAGGTGGGGAGGTGAGGTGGGGTGAGCGGCGGGCTCACAGGGCAGATGAGTTTCAGGCCAGCTTTCTGCATGCCTCCAAGGTCACCTTGGGCCCTTCCCCTGTCACCTGTGACCTTGTTTTCCTCTCCCCTCTTCTCCCTGGAGGGATGGGAAGGAAGGACCCTTCTGACCTCAGGGCAATGAGCTGAGAAGGGGTGGTGGAGTGAGGACAGGCACACCTCATACCCTGAATTGGGTGAAGGAGGTGTCGGCCAGATCCTGAGTGCTGCCCCTACATTTATTGGCTTTTTAAAAGACAAAAACCAAAAAACAACCCTCCCAATAACGGTTTGAGGTCCGTACAACTGTTTTCTCTATTTGTAGTAGGAAGAAACGAGGCTCACAGAAAGTGAGGAGCTTGCTCAAGGCCCAGAGTAACCCAGCAGAACTCGAATTTGAACCAGATAGGTCTGCATTCCTGATTACTATGCCCTATGGTCTCAAACCCCAATAATCTGAGCTATCCTTTCCCACACATGGGCTACTTTCTATTCCTCCAGAACAGCTCTGAATGTTCCATTTTATAAGCCCCATTTTTCTGATGGGGAGACTGAAGCTCAAATAGCTTAAGGAATCTGCTCAAGGACAACCAAGGACATAGAGTTGAACATGACAGTACCAGGCTGAACCTGGTCTCCTCTGTGGCCCGATTCTGACCTTTATTCTGTGCCAGATTTCTGGTCTCTGAAACGATTGCACACTCTCGTAGGACACCTACTCTGATCTCTCCTCATTTTACGCCAAGGGAACTAAGATTCTCAAAGTTTGTGTAACTTGCCCCAGGTCCACTGGTGGCTCAGATGGTAAAGAATTTGCCTGCAATTCGGAAAACCAGGGTTCAACCCCTGGGTTAGGAAGATCTCCTGGAGAAGGGAATGGCACCCACTCCAGTATTCCTGCCTGAAGAATCCCGTGGACAGAGTCGTCCATGGGGTTGCAAAGAGTCAGACACGACTGAGGGACTAATACACACACACGCCCCAGGCCCACACAAATGGCTGGATGGGCTGGAATCCAGACTCTGGACTCTTCAGCGGTATGTACACAAACTCTATTTCTGATTCGTGTTGCAATTTCAGAGATGTTTTATCTCCATTTCTAGCTATTCTTCATTGGACAGTGGCTTGTACCACTGTGGCTTGGGTTTTTCCTTATCTCCTATCAAGTAGTTAATGATCTGTAATTGCCTGAAAAGGAGATTGGGTTAGAGCTTCTGTAATTGCAACAGAATCTCTGTGAGAAGACTCTTGGAAACAGGAACCCTCCTGTAAGGCACCAGTGACACCCATAATCTTTTGCCACGGAGGTCCTGAGCAAAAACACACTAAAGCTCAAACAGTGAAATTCCTCTAGGCACCTGTTTGTGTTTTCTTCACAAAAACACTTGTTGGAAGGCAGCAGAGGGCCTCTAAGGGGGTGAGCAGCGGGGAAAGAGACAAAGCCTAGAATCTGGGAACCAATAGGCATTGGATGGATTTTGGCTCTCCTTGAGGTTTTAGATGATCCTTCGTTTAAATTTTATTTTTCATTGTGCTGAAGTAAATGATACAGTTCTAAATAATATGACAAGTATGGCAGGAAGCCACATTTTAATTCCTTGACTTAATCCTCCTTTTCTGAAATCAACAATATTTACTGAACATCTCCCCTGCTCTGGGCGCTGCAGAAGCCACATGCTGAGGATCCAGAAATAAATCAAACCAAGTCCCTGCCCTTCTAGAGCCCACAGTCTAGTGAGAGAGACAAATGCAGGGGCACAGCTTCAAAGCCCCGTGTGCAGTGCTGTGACGTGGACAGGGTCAATGTCAAGGCCATGTGCGTGGCCAGCAGCGTTTCCTTGGGTGGACAAGGATGGGGTGCTTGGGCTTTGTGGAGCCTAGGAGGCTGTGTTGGTGGGAGGGTGGGAGCATTTCAGGCAAAGGGAATGGCTGGAATAAAGGCTTTTGGCTGGAACAAGTGACCCCAGGACCTGAAGAAGCAGTGGCTGGAGGAAGAGCTTCTGGGGAAGGAGCAAGGAAGAGCTTGGCAGGTTTGGTTCTGAAGAGCCCCGGGTGTTATGGAAAGGAATTTAAATTGTCTCCTGGAGGCAACGAAAAACTATTGAAGAGGTTGAGCAGGAATGTGACATGACAGGGTTTCTATTTTAGAAAGTCGCTCTGGCTGCCGTTGGAGGGTGGACTGCAAGAAGAGAGAGTCCAGCCACGGGAGGTCGTGTAGGGGAGGATGTCAGTGCTCAAAGAGCACTGAAATGGCCCCAACTACCTGTGCTAAGGGCCAGAAGGCGGAGATAGACGAGAGAGGATGCATGGATTGAGGCGTTTAAGAAGAAGAAAGACCTCAAGAATGAATGCCCAAATTTTAACTCGGTGTTTGCGTGGCTGACTTTCTAAAAAGGGAAGGGGGTTGTGTCTTTTTAAAATAGCATACAGGAACCTAGGGAAATAGAGAAAAAAATTACCCAGGAATCCCCTCATCATAGCAAAACTCATGTACGTATTTTATTTCCAATCTCGGCCCCTAGTTTGTAACTCAGATTTTTAGATGACACTGTCTCTTGAGTGCCAGGTGGTAATGGGAAGCACTGAATTCTTCCTGAAACCTGTGAAAGACTCACTTTTAAGACTCATTGCTGGAGGCTCCATCCTCATTGCCTATTTTAAGGGAGGCCAAATTTCTTGCATATCTAAGAGCCAGTCACTTTGAACCAGGACTTGACCGTGAGCATTTTCCCATTTCATTTGTTCCACAGGACACTGGATCCAATTTATTCTCATCTACCTCCCCACTGGCCATAAAAATGATCGAGATGCTGGAACATCTCATGCCTTTATGTCCTGGAAAACTCAACCCAAGATGCCAAGAGATGACAGCACTCAAATGAATCCTTGCTGTGGCCGGTGAGGCCCACTCATCGGAGAAGGTGGTGGGGAGATCATAGATTTTCACTTCGCACTCTGGTGTTTTCACTGCCAGGAGAGTCTCTGAGCACAGTTCAGCTTTCAATTTTGCTCCACAGGGAGTATCCAACCTGGAAAATAAGAAGTAATTGATGAGAAGCCCACAGAAATATCCTAGCTCTAGCAGGCTGTTGACTATGAAGGAGCTCTGCGTTTTGCAAAGGCATGAAGAGAAAGCTGTGGCCTTCCTTGGGGAGGTGTTAGGCAGAATGTCAGTAGACTTGGCTTTGAATGAAAGGCCTCAGGGACAATCAGACAGTGGCCTTATTCTGTGTTATCAGGCTGAAGGATGATCTTGGGCAACGTAGACATTTGATGAAGAGGGCCAAGCCTGGAACGGGAGCCAAATTAGTTTGCTCACCCAGAGCTGAGACCTGGTTTCCATGGAGCCTTGGCAGATACGAGACCATTGGATGCTTTCCTTGGCTTCTCTCTGCCCTCTATGGCCATCAGGAGACTACAGCTCTCTCCTGGGCAGCTTCTGGAAGGAAATTCAGTGACCAAGGAATCTAGGACAGAAAGGAAATTAAAAGTAGGAGATGGGGCATTCCTGGTGGCTCAGTGGTAAAGAATTGGCCTGCCAATGCAGGAGTCACAGGTTTGATCCCTGGTTCAGGAAGATCTCACATGCCTCAGAGTCACTAAGCCCGTGCACCACAAGTACTGAGTCTGAGCTCTAGAGCCTCGGAGCTGCAAGTACTCAGCCTAGGTACTGCAACCTACTGAAGCCCGTGCTCCCTAGAGCCAGTGCTCCACGCCACCACAGTGAGAAGCCTCTGCACCACAATGAAGAGTAGCCTGCACAGCAATGAAGACCTAGCACACCCCAAAACAAATAAATAAATAATTTTTAAAAGGCAGAGACGGACAGTGAAAATTGGGAAAATGCTGATGATCAAGGCAGGAGTTGGAACCATTTCTGTCACATGCTCTTGTGCAGGAACAGCAGGAAGGCATCCAATGATGCGTTCTCTGGGGCTTTGCCCAGGCTAATTATACATGACAATGGCTGCTCTATGTTCTTTCAGGGAGGGTTGGAATGATTTTGCAGGCCCCGTATGGCCTGGTGGCCAGAGTTGGAAAAGGTTCCCTCTTGGACTTCCGGCACCAGGCGAGGGACACCAGCAGTGATTACCCAGGAGGCTAGACCATCACTTCTCCCGGCCGCTCCTGCTGTTCTTCCAGGAGGGGACCTTTACTGGTCACCGGAGGGGCTTCCTGGTGCACGGCGGGTCACCATCCCTGACTACTGGGCTCTTTCATACAGGCTGGAAAGGAGGTTGGACTTTTCATTTCACCTGGGTCACTGGGAGATTTTACAAGATGGTGCGTCAGAATATTTGTGTGGCTTCCTGTGGGCCTGGCCCTTTCCCCCCTGTCCATGTGGAAATGCCCAGCGTGACCAGCGGAAGAGCAAGGCCTGGAAGCCAACCTGAGTTTGGGCCAGGCTAACAGAGTCAGACACGACTGAAGCGACTTAGCAGCAGCTGCAGCAGCAAGAATGGGAGCTCCACGGTCAGCCGACTTGCCAGCTGGTTTAGAAATTTACTGGTCTCCAGGCTTCCCTGGTGGTCCAGTGGTTAAAACTCAGGCTTCCACTGCAGGGGGTGTGGGTTCGTTCCCTAGTCAGGGAACTAAGATCCCCTATGCTGCACAGTATGGCCAAAGTAAATAAAGATAATTTTTGAAAAAGATCTCTACATTTGGCGGGGTGGTGGGGGGAGAAATTTACTGGTCTCTTTAAAAATAGATAAAGAAAATCACGTTAGTATTATTTTTTTGGAAAGGAAACCACTGATAAAGGAATTGTGACATAAACAAGAAAAATGTGAGCACTCTGTTCTGAGAGCAATAAAGGCAGCAAACAGGGAAATGCCAGAAGCTGTGACCCATGGTTCGTGCTCTCTCCTCAGATCTCATTTCCATTTGCACACAAAGGGGAGATTCTTGTTCTCAGGTTGCCTTCAAAAAAAATGATAGAATTCAGCAAAGGAAATGAAATGTAATTATCATTATTAATTTTTAGTTTGTTCTTTCAATCAAAATAGCTCTTAAGTAGGGTATTCCAGTGTAACCTAATCTCTTATGTCAACACGCAGCCTGGAGTGCCTGCAGGGCTCCTCACTCACACAGAGGACACAGGTGTTTGGGGAAGAACCTCTCCACCAGGAGAGTCAGTTGCCGGGAACCCGGGGCCCTCCTCCACTTAGAGGGCTCCTTGGCTTCCCATGTGCTGTGTTCCTGAAGCCAGAGACAGAACCAAGTAGAACCTTGCTGACTCTTTGAAATCAAATTTAAACGACATTATAGAGGCTTCCCTGGTGGCTCAGCGGTAAACAGTCCGCCTGCCAATACAGGAAACAAGGATGTGATTTCTGGTCTGGAAGATCCCACATGCCTTGGGCGACTAGGCCCCGTGCACCACAACTGTTGAGCCTGTGCTCTAGAGCCGGGGAGCCGCAACTACGAGCCTGCATGCTGCAGCTGCTTGGGCCCGAGGGGCCCCAGAGTGCATGCTCCACAGAGGAGCCGCTGCAACGAGAAGCCTGTGCCCTACAAGGAAGAGTAGCCCCTGTGGGCTGCAGTTTGAAAAAAATCCCTTGAAGACCCAGCACGGCCAAAAACAAATAAATAATACATTTTTAAAAAAATGACATAATCACATAAACAGGATGGGAAGGAGTAGGGGTTGAAGGTAATTAGATCATGTATCTGGTAAGAGGCAATTCCCTTTCCTCTAATTTTTGTTTCCAGAAGAAAAGGAAGGGCAGAAATGTGATTAGAAAGAACAGCCTCAGTCCTACCACAGCCTCTGCTTTAGCACCCAAAGGGGACACCCAAAGCCTCCTCCACTCGCATTCCAAGATGCTACTGCTTGTCTGTGGTCACTGGGTATGTTCCACTTGGGAGCTCTTCTTTGATCTCAACCCCTCCTCCCCCTCTTAGAGCACAAGGCAAACATCCCACTGAAAATCCTCATGTTTCGAATGCATCTTCTAGGAAGACCAAAGTCCACAGGATAGCTTTGGACTTATATTAGCGTGAGTACTGAATGGATGGGACGCTGCAGCATTAGAATCTTACATTAGGGTTGAAGTTGGCGAAGCAAGCAGATGCAACTCAGAGTTCTTCCTTTCCATCTCAGTGAAATCACCCTCCCAAGATTCCAAGGAGGGGCTTTTGACTGTAGTTACTTTGCACTGCTGCAAAATGATCCCAAAGTCAATAATTGTTGACTACTTCCTGAGCTAAGGGATGGAAGTGGAGACTGTGGCATGGTTTCATTCTTGATCACACATATCAGAGACCTGCTTAGATGAGCTCGGATAAGCATTCCTATGGATTCGGTTTCACAGAGATCCAAGAACAGGGATGTCTGAGCGCTGGACATCACAGAGAATAGAGATGGGAGGTGATTCTAGATTCTTGCAAGGTATGTCAATAACAGGTTTCTTCCTTTTCATACCATTCACTGGAAATGTGTGAGTTTTTTTGTTTTGTTCTGTTTTTAGCTCTGAACTCCTGCTAGGCTATAAGGAAGTTGTTCGTCTCATTTCAGAGCTACGTTCTCTCAAACCAGCCTAGAGTGAAAAAAATATAAGGAAGTGTATCTAGCATTTTGTTCAATGAGTTAATGAACCTTCATTGTATGTTCCACTATTTCAATGACCAGCCAACTCAATGGATCTGTTTGTATCAGATCTGGTCTCAATTGTTTCCTCTGGTTCCTCTTACGACCCAGTGTTTTCTCCCATAACTCTTTGTACCTCCCGTAATAGATTGTACCTGACCCATCATGGTCTTCTCAACTTCTTCTACATCATATGCTTTTGGTTTTAGCTTTCACCACTAACCTACCAGTCCTATTCTAATTTATTAGCTCAAATTTGTATGAAGGAGGAAGGGAGGAAGAAGAGAAAACCGATTAGCCAGGTCATCTATTTGTACCAGGTCATTTGGGGCTTTCCTGGTGGCTCAGATGGTTAAGAATCTGCCTGCCAATGCAGGAGACATATTCAGTCCTTGGGTCAGGAAGATCCTCTGGAGAAGGGAATGGCAACCCACTCCAGTATTCTTGCCTGGAGAATCCCATGAACCGAGGAGCCTGGCAGGCTACAGTCTATGGGGTCACAAAGAATGGGACATGACTGAGTGACTAACACTAAGGCAAGTCATGAGCCAACCAGAAGACTGACTGTCCTTGGTACTGATGCCCACTTAGGTTATCAGTGGAGGTGAAGGTCAGGGGTCAGTGTCAACAGGTTCAAAACACAGGTTCCTAGGAAGCAGGGTCTGTGGGCAAGGCAATTTATCAAAGAATGGAGTATAAGGGTGGCAGGCAATTTTTGACCTTGTTTCCTTGTGATGCTTGGTTATTTATTTATTTTACCATGATCTGCTCATTTCCTTGGAAATTATTTGTAAGACTCCCCCCCCACCCCATACTAGGGATGCATTTTATCCAAGAAGATTTGTGTTTGCTTCTGCCAGGTACTTAGAAAAAGTATATAAGTTCAGGACTTTCAATTATATTAATGGCTTAAGTTTTTTTTTTTTTTGATCATCAAGTGATATGAATTTGGGCTCCTGTAGTGAGCCGGATGAGGGTCCCCAAAGATATGCCCACTTTTTAATCTCCAGAACCTGTGAAGTTACCTTATTTGGAAAAGAGTGCTTTGCAGATGTAATTAAGCTCGGGATCTTAAGATGAGATCATCCTGGATTATCTGCGTGGGTTCTAAACCCAATGACAAGTGTTCTTATAAGGGTCAGGAGTAGGAGAGATACACAGAGTAGAAGAGTCCCAGATTAGAGTGATGCAGCCACAAGCTAGGAAATGCTAACAGCCACAGCAGCTGGAAGGAGCACAGCCCTGCTGACACCTTGATTTCAGACTTCTGGCCTCCAGAACTGAGAGAACAAATTTCTGTTGCTTAAAGCCATCAGTTGGTGGTATTTGCCACAGTAGCTGCTGGAAAACAACCCAACCTCTAAATCCACACAAGGATTGACCTATTATTACATCTCTTCTGCGACTCCCCACCTCTTCCTACACTGTTTGGCATCTTCCATCTCCTAGGAGTAGAGAATGTCCAAAATTATGAAGGGTGTCTCATCCTATAAATTAGCTTGTCAGAATTCCATGGATGTTGGCAGAAGATACAAGATTCCTAGGTCAGAGGAAAAGGACATTTTATTACTCCCCACGATGGCAGTGGCCAGAGTATCAGCTTTGTGTTAGTTCCCATAAGTGACGTGAACACACAGTGGGTTGTATTAGAAAAGAAACTTTGAGTTTAGGAAAAACTTTGAGTTAGGAAAGTTTTATACCGGGCAGTAAACATTCCTGTCTTTTGTATGACAAGGAGCTATTTTTGTTATACAAGATGATAAGCCCACATGTCCTTTGCTCTGGAGGGAGAAACTACACTTCTAAGACCTTGAAAAAACAATCCAGGATGAAGGTAGGCAGTGCTTCTGCTTGCAAGGTGTGTAGAAATGGAAGAGATCCACGGAGAACTGTCTCCCAGCAAAGAGGTAGGAAGCAGCGGGCTGGATTTTCTTCCAGTTCATTCTTGTTCTGGCTTCCCAGGTGGTGCTAGTGGTAAAGAACCCACATGTCAATGGCTGAGACTTAAAGAGATGCAGTTTCAATCTCTGGATCAGGAAGATCCCCTGGAGAAGAAAATGGCAACCCACTCCGGTATTCTTGCCTGGAAATTCCATGGACAGAGGAGCCTGGCAGGCTACAGTCCGTAGGGTTGCAAAGTCAGACATAACTGAAGTGACTTATGCACCACCACCCTCCCACCACACACACACACACACACACACACACACACACACATTTGTTCTCTCACCAGAAATGGATCAGGGCAGCTTGTGTATAACTGCCTGAAGGTAACTCAAATTGTAACCTCAGAATTGGATGATTCCTTACATGGAAACAGCAGTGAGAACAGTGCCAGCTTCAAAGCGTGTGACCATCTGAGCTTTGCAAGCTACTGAGAGATTTAACTACTAAGTTATTATAGCCCACTTGTAAGGCAATGGAGGGAGCCATATGTTGTTGCTGTTGTTGTTTATGGTTCCTCAGTTGTGTTCAACTCTTTGTGACCCCACAGACTATAGCACAACAGGCTCCTCTGTCCTTGGGATTTCCCAGGCAAGAATACTGGAGTGGGTTGCCATTTCCTTCTCCAGGGGATCTTCCCGCCCCGGGGATCGAAACTGCGTCTCCTGGTTGGCAGGTGGATTCTTTACCACTGCACCACCCGGGAAGCCTGTGAGCAGCCATAGCTTTGTTTAAACACAGGATGGAAGGTTTCCCAGGTTGACTGCTTTGAATCAAGCCTCTCTTATTTGGATACAGGGTTCAGTGTGATCGTTATACAGCAAAACAGAAAGCTCACTGGTTTATAATTCACCCTTTTATTGACTGAAAGTCCACCAGTAGTGGGCTTTTATGAAGTGGGGAGGCAGGCAGAAACTCAGACAAGGGACGAAGTAAGAGAATGTCAGCTGCTTTAGAGACCTCTCCTTGCCTGAGATGGAGAGAGTCCATCCCACCTAGAGGGTCTCAGTATTCAGCACCTTGCTCAAGGCTTAAGTAGAAAACAGAAGGAGCTAGAATTTGGAAAACCCTGCCAAGGTCCTTGCCATTTGGTTTTGTTGTTTCTGTATTGGCAGCGCTCTCTAGGTTGGGCTGCTCTTCCACCCCTCTGCCTTTGTTGGGTATCTTATCACCGACAACTTACCCAGCTCCTTCACAGCTATTTGGTGGATGGCAGCGCTAAAGCCAAAATGAAGCTGCACCTTCTCGCTGTGCTTAGTCACTTAGTTGTGTCTGACTCTTTGCAACCGCATAGTCTATAACCCACTTCTGTCCATGGGATTTTCCAGGCAAGAATACTGGAGTGGGTTGCTATTTCCTACTACAGGGGATCTTCCTGACCCAGGGGATCGAACCCACATTTCTTACATCTCCTGCATTGACAGGTGAGTCCTTTACCACTAATGTCACCTGGGAAGCCCCACGTCGCCACATTGATCAGTTTCACCTTAGTTGAAGAGAAATGCCTGCTTTCTACCAGTGCCACTGATGGCATTATCAGATAAAATGGAGGTATAGTCAATTGATTGAGTTAGAAGGAGGAGGAGAGATACACACACACACACACACACACACACACAGAGATACAGACAGAGCCACACAGACAAAGAACATCCAAATTGCCTTTGTTACTTGAAGTAAAACATTTCTGAATTCAGTAACTAATCCAGAATAAACCCAACCCTTGAGATGGGAACTTTCTTTTTCTTCTTCTGTTTTTCTTTTTATTTTTGAGAGCAAAGCACATGTTTCCCCCTGCGTCAGCAAGCAGGGCAAATGCTGAGTTTGAGGCAACCAAAGGACATGAACTTGAACTAAAGCTTGAAAATATAGACTGTCCTAGATAGGATCTCAAGATTAAGAGACATTTTGATATAGAGCTGAACATAACTCTTTTTTTTTTCTTCTGCAAAGAACCAGTTACCCTTTGTTCTGGCAGCAAAAGGGGATAGTCTATATTTCCCAGGGTGAAAAAAATAAGGCTCCAAATGAGCAAAAAATCACAATTTTCCCAAGAGTTATTTTGGTTCTTTATCTCGGGGCAGGGGAACATTAGTCCTTGAATTGGAAGGTCCATTTATAAGGGTGAAAGTGTCTCCAGGGATGAAACTTACAGGCTCTGCTTAAGAGTTTTCTAGCAATGCATGATAATCCTTGGCACCTGTGGGTTAACTTGTGGTCCAAGGGCATTGTGAACAGTCACACGCCAAATACTGAAGCAGGCGAGGCAGAAAAGAACCTGATCACCATCTCTGCACAGATCCTGTAATGAGACAAAAGGGCTTTTAGGCACTCACTCCACTCTGGATCAGAGTTTCCCAGGTGGCACTAGTGGTAAAGAACCCACCTGTCACTGCAGGAGGCAGAAGAGACACAGGTTCAATTCCCGGGTTGGGAAGATCCTCTAGAGACGGGCATGGCAACCCACTCCACTGTTCTCGTCTGGAGAATCTCGCGGACAGAGGAGCCTGGTGGGCTACAGTTCACAGGGTCACAAACAATAGGACACTATTGAAGAGACAACCCTGCTCTGGATCAGGGTCTTGGATCTTCAGAAGGATCTTCAGAAGAAGGCTTGAGAAAGTGGGCCAGTCCAGAGGGTAGCACTCAGCCTCAGCTGGAAAGTCAGTCCGGACCAGCCTCCAGACCAGCTAAACCAGGAGCAGGACGGAACTCCAGGAACACTGAGCCACCATCCTCATTCCACAACAGGGACAGGGAGACCTGGAAAGGAAAAGTGTTTTACCCAAGGCTTTGTATTGCTCCAGTCATCCAATAAATGGATTGCAAGACAGGATTAAAGAGGTCAGGACTTCATTAGTGGAAACATGAGTGTGGGAAGATGAGGTGGGAATGAGGGAAGACCACCACACAGGTCTGATCTGAGTGGAAGGTTGAATGGAACATCTTAGATGCTCATGTAGTCCAAGGAAGGGTGAGCAAGGCTGTGTGTGTCTGTATGGGGATCTCTCCCCATCAAAGTCAGCTTAGAGAACAGTATGGTGTCTCCTAGGAAGGGGAGTGCCTCAGAACCCTGACCACATCATTCCAGGAGAATTCTGACCACATCTTTCCAGGAGCAGCACAGGGATGTGTGACCTCTGGGCACGGCCAGCAGCGGGCTTCAGGGGGCAGCACCTGGGGCTCGTGGTTAATTACACTCCCTGTAGTTGGAGGTCTGCTCATGTGTTCTCACAGCCACCTCGTTGCAATTGGTCTAGGAGTCACAGTTTCACTCATCCTCTTCCTCCTCCACTATCCACTCTAAATTCCTCTCACCCTCAGCTCTCACCTTGACAGGTACTGGTGGCATATTTGGTGATATGAGCCAAATCTGCACTCCTAGGGGATCTGAGGTCTTGGTAACCTGCCCTTTTCATGCTGTACGGATGTGAGAGTTGGACAATAAAGAAGGCTGAATGTGGAAGAATTGATGCTTTCAAACTGGGGTGCTGAAGAAGACTCTTGGACTGCAAGGACATCAAACTAGTCAGTCCTAAAGGAAATCAACCCTGAATGTTCATTGGAAGGGCTGATGCTGAAGCTGAAGCTCCAATCCTTTGGCCACCTGATGTGAAGAACCAACTCACTGGAAAAGACCTTGATGCTGGGAAAGACTGAAGGCTGGAGAAGGAAGGGGAGACAGAGGATGAGATGCTTGGATGGCATCATCAACTCAATGGACATGAGTTTGAGCAAATTCTGACAGACAGTGCAGGACAGGGAAGCCTGGCGTGCTGCAGTCCATGGGGTTGCAAAGAGTCAGGTGCGACTTGGTGACTGAACAACAGACATGCAAATATGTCCCTCCATTCTTCCGTTTATCAAAGTCAATAGCCCCTGACAGTATAATGATTTCTTTCCTCACCTGCCGATCCTGGGCACAAGGATTTCAAAGTACACTGGAGGCAGTGATAAACTCGAGTGCAATGGGACCCTTGCTGTGTCCCCTGCCAAGAGTGGGCCCTTTTGGGAGACCAGAACATTCAAGTAAGCAGAGTCCAGAGGTGCAGGGACAGGAACCACAAGCTTCCTAGTCACTGGGAAAGATGGTAGGGGAGCCCAGCTGCTTCTTGCCCATGATTTCTGAAATGTATCCTTCCTACTGGAGACAGTATCATGCAGGAATCTCTCATTTAATAAACATACTGTGTCCCGCAGGACGCACCCCGCCTTTTCTGAAGGTTTCCTTTGAGCTGGCACTTCAGCTGTGCCTTTAGAAAACCGTTCCAGCATTTAGGAGGTAGGCTGTTCTTGTACTGGTCACCAAGTCAGCAGCCTAAGCAGGTATCCAATTACAGAATGATACACCCGGGTCCCCCTTTTGCAGTTATCTCCAGTTCTCAAGAGTGATTTACTTGAGTTCAGGGAAGGTGTTAAATTATCTGTAATTTACTTAAAAAAAATTTTTTTTCTTTATTTTTGGCTGTGCTGGGTCTTTGTTGCTTTGCAGGCTTTTCTCTAGTTGCGGCAAGTGGGGGCTGCTCTCTAGTTGTGGGTGCGGGTTTCTCACTGCCGTGACTTCTCTTGTTGTGGAGCACAGGTTCTAGGGACTTCAACAGTTACAGCACGTGGGTTTAGTAGTTGCAGTTTCCAGGCTCTAGAGCACAGCTGCAGTCCATGGGGTTGCAGAGAGTCGGACACGACTGAGCGACTTCACTTTCACTTTTCACTTTCATGCATTGGAGAAGGAAATGGCAACCCACTCCAGTGTTCTTGCCTGGAGAATCCCAGGGATAGCGGAGCCTGGCGGGCTGCCGTCTATGGGGTCGCACAGAGTCAGACACGACTGAAGCGACTTAGCAGCAGCAGCAGCAGCAGCAGGAGAGCACAGGCTCAATAGTTATGGCACACAGGTTTAGCTGCCCCTTGACATCTGGGATCTTCCTGGACCAGGGATCAATTCCATGTCTCCTGCACTGACAGGCATATTCTTTACCCCTAAGCCACCAGGGGAGCCCTATAATTTACTTTAAAAATACCATACACAGTATGATCTATGCATGGGTTTCAGTGTTAAACTCAGGGACCTTAGTGAATATTTGGAGTACACTAAGAACCCCTACTCTAGGGATGTTGTCTGCCTTTGGAAACTCTGAAGTTTACTGCAAGCCTTCCACTAGGTGCCCGATGACCTCCAGGGCCACTCCCTGTCCTCCACACTGCTGCGAGTGGACCCTACGAGCTGACCTTTCAGAACTTCATCAACCCCATCCCTGGTCTTTGGCTTCGGTTTGGTTCAGCTAGTGGGAGGCACCAGCAGGACACTGGAGGCTGGAAAGGAAAGACTAGAATGCCTACCCCCTCCTCCTCACCAACAATCCAAACAAGTCCTTTTGGACTACAGATCGGCAATGGTTGCATTCCTCTACTGAACGCTGCAGTTGCTGTTGGTAACCCTCTGCTCCTCATAAAGCTTCTTCCAGGTTCCAGGAACCTCTTCCTCTGTCCCTTCAGGTTCAGGAGAAGGAGAACAAAGGCTCTCACAGTTGCAAGCCCTGGGGTGCTTCTCCATCCTTTGTTGGCTTCTCCTAATCCTGACCACACCTTTGCAATAGTCCTTCATTAAATTTTCTTCCATTACCTCATTGGAATGTGCTGCTTTCTGCCAGGACTATCAGATAGAAATATTTTTATCTCTAATCAACACCAGAGGGTTTATTAATTAGTGGAGGGATGTTTAGAAAGGACTTTTATACTTGTGAAACGAGTGATGTTCAAGATATATGAAACAATCGACAGGAATGGTGTACAAGCATGGCTGCCATAGCGTATAAAAGCCTAGAGTACACCTGCCTGCTCTTTCCAGGCACAATCTTTGTGCCTAAGATCACTCACTTTCCAGCTCCTTAGGATTCTTGATGATGACTAGACAGTTGGTTGAAACATGCCTGTAGAACATTCTTGGATTTGCCTCTAGAGAATCCAAGGACAGATTATAGGAACTTTATCAAGTTCACAGGCAGGTTGGAGGATTGCGTTTTGTTTTGTTATGCCAATCTTGTTTATAAAATTAGTGTATGTATGTTAGATTTGGCTGGGACTTCCGGATTGTAGAGTGAGAGAGAGACACTGTTAGCTCTTCCCTATTGTAAAACTATTAAAAGCTACCAATATATGGAAAAAAATAGCTCAATAATTGCCAGCCATCACCTAGCTTAGGTCAGACCACAGTAGAGAGAAATACTCTTCTTTCCTCCCCAATCGGAGGAGAGATCACCTTCCCCCAAAGCTCAGCCTCCCCAAAGGCCAAAGACCCTTTGTGCTCTGGTGAGGAGGAAGGAGGAAAGGTTTGCCACTTCTTATGGTGGAGGGGGTGAATGGCCCCATAGTTGATGATTCTTTTCAGAGGATGGTACATAGCAACTCTGTTTCATTTCTGGGCCCTTATTACTAATTTGGGGCCCCAACTAACATCAACATCTTATTATAATTTATATTTACAAATGCAATATTTCAGCACAGGAAGCCTCAGATCATAACGGCTAACACATGCAAATTGCAGAAGAGGAAAAAGAACCCCAGGGAGAATGAGCCACTTGTCTGGAGCCACTCTCATTTGTACCCCAGCTCTCCCCCATATCCAGTGTTCTGTGCACAGCCGAGCTGACAGTTCAGGGAAGCTGGTATAGGAAGTTTAAATGCAGGGATCATACGGAAGCACATTCCTCCATCACTGAGCATTCTCCCAGCAGTTACTAGGTGCCCAGAACTGTGCCCTATGGGCTGCAGGAAGGAGAGGTCACTGTCTGGTTGGGGGCTATGACTAACACAAAACTGGCAATGGGCTAGCTCCCTGAAGTGGGATAGCTCTAGTTCTAAGAACGCAGGAGCACAGAGAGCGGTAACTCAGGCGGTAAGGTCTGCTCCAGACTCAGACAAACCTGGTTCAAATCCTAGTTCTCTTAGGTAAGTTATTCTACCCTTCTGAGCTGCACTTTGTCTACATGAGCATAATGAGTGCCTGCATTATGGGATTAATTAACCCCTTATTTACTAATTATTTCCCGCATTAGTTAATTCTGTTACTGGTTAATCTACTGATTAATTAAATACTGGATTCATTAATAAGATCTTGCCTGCTAAAATGCTGTCCATAGAGCTGGCCAATGTGGCAAATGCTCTAATGTCAGGCTAATATTAATTAGTTAATATATTCAGTAATCAAAGAAGAGAGGGTACCTTAAACCTACACCTTTCTTGATCAAGCATCACAGTGCATATGGTATTCCAAAGGAGGCTCTTCAGGTGGCACATCCTTCAGTCATTTAGTTCAGTTCAGTTGCTCAGTCATGTCTGACTCTTTGCGACCCCATGAACTGCAGCACTCCAGGCCTCCCTGTCCATCACTAACTCCCAGAGTTCACTCAAACTCATGTCCATCCAGTTGGTGATGCCATCCAGCCATCTCATCCTCTGTCGTCCCCTTCTCCTCCTGCCCCCAATCCCTCCCAGCATCAGGGTCTTTTCGAGTGAGTTAGCTCTTCGCATAAGGTGGCCAAAGTATTGGAGTTTCAGCTTTAGCATCAGTTCTTCCAATGAACACCCAGGACTGGTCTTCTTTAAGATGGACGGTTGGATCTCCTTGCAGTCCAAGGGACTCACAAGAGTCTTCTCCAGCACTACAGTTCAAAAGCATAAATTCTTTGGTGCTCAGCTTTCTTCACAACTCTCACATCCATACATGACCACAGGAAAAACCATAGCCTTGACTAGATGGACCTTTGTTGGCAAAGTAATGTCTCTGCTTTTTAATATGTTATTGAGGTTAGTCATAACTTTCCCTCCAAAAAGTAAGCGTCTTTTAATTTCATGGCTGCAGTCACCATCTGCAATGATTTTGGAGCCCCCAAAATAGTCTCCCACTGTTTCTACTGTTGCCCCCTCTATTTCCCATGGAGTGATGGGACCAGATGCCATGATCATAGTTTTCTGAATGTTGAGCTTTAAGCCAACTTTTTCACTCTCCTATTTCACTTTCATCAAGAGGCTTTTTAGTTCCTCTTCACTTTCTGCCATAAGGGTGGTGTCATCTGCATATCTGTGGTTATTGATATTTCTCCTGCCAATCTTGATTCCAGCTCGTGCTTCTTTCAGTCCAGCGTTTCTCATGAAGTACTCTGCATATAAGTTAAATAAGCAGGGTGACAGTATACAGCCTTGAGATACTCCTTTCCCGATTTGGAACCAGTCTGTTGTTCCATGTCCAGCTCTAACTGTTGCTTCCTGACCTGCATACAGGTTTCTCAAGAGGCAGGTCAGGTGGTCTGGTATTCCCATCTCAGAAAATGCTAATTAGATGGCTGATCCATCCTGCCAAGTAAACAGGATCTACAAATGGGATTAGCCAAGGGTTGACCAATTGTAGTGGGATTACTTGGCTGTGGCTATGTCAGGACTGACTGTCTTACACAGTATTTGGGAACCAGTAACCACCTGCTTCTGAACTTCTCCAGTGGCTCAGTGGTAAAGAATCCACCTACAATGTAAGAGATGCAAGTTTGACCCCTGGGTCAGGAAGATCCCCTGAAGGAGGACATGGCAACCCACTCCAGTATTCTTGCCTGGAAAAGCCCATGGACAGGGGAGCCTGGTAGGCTACAGTCCATGGGGTCTCAGGAGTTGGACACAACTGAGGCGGGACACACAAACAACCACCTGCTTTCCGGTGCTCTTCCTCATCTTCAGCCTTTCAATCTGCCACAAATGCAAGCACAGAACTAGGCCAGATCAAGAAACCCATTTTCAGAATTGTTTTGCAGAGCAACAGCCATGTAGCTGTGTAGAAATGGATTAATTGTTCTTAAGGTTTCTGTTTGCTAATCTTCTTACCAGCTTCACAGGTACCCAGATCACGTTTAGTTCCAGATCAGTCTTCTGTAATGCAACTCCAGGATGATAATATCATGAAGGCCAGACTTCACTCTCATCAGGAGTTAATTAAAATGGTGATCACCAAGCTACCTACACAAAGAAAACTAGGAGGAGAACAGTGTCTGTCTAGCTGAGGCTAGACTTTTCCATAGAAGGAAATTTTAAGGAGTCAAAAGTTCCCAAAGGTAACTCTGGCTCAAAGGCCAACATAATTCCAAATTGAGAGATGTTTTCACCAAAGAACAAAGCCTAAATCTGGTGTAGAAACTTCAAGAAGCCCCATGGATCAGAATCAATGGGAAAACTCAGGATATGAAACAACCTCAGTTTAATTAGGTCCATAATCTAACAGTTAATACATAGTATTTACTCTTCTCTTAGTACTCCTGGTGGTGACAAACCTGTAGCCTGTTAACTCAGTCTATGCACTGACTCAAGGAAGCAATTAGAAAAAAACTTACTATGAAAAAATTCTGAGCTTCCTGACTTACCATCCATTCCTAAGAAAATTTTTTTACTTAGATTTATTGAACTTTGTCTTGTCATTAGCATTGCAATTTCTTCTAAGGATACTATTTTCTCAGTTACTTAGAAAAGGCCAACTTTTAATTGTAGTAGCCACTTCACATCCATTAGGATAGCTAACATCAAAAACAAACAAGCAAAAAACACCCAGAGGATTACAAGTGTCTGTGAAGATATGAGGATATTATCAACGGAACCCTTGGTGAGATTGTAAAATGGGACAGCTGCTATGGAAATAGTAAGGAGGTTCCTCAAAAACTAAAAATAAAGCTACCACATGATCCAGCAATTCTACTTCTGGGTTGTTGCTGTTGTTCAGTTGCTCAGTCGTGTCTGACTCTTTGTGACCCCATGTACTGCAACGTGCCAGGCTTCCCTGTCCTTCACCATCTCCTGATGCTTGCTCAGATTCATTTCCATTGAGTCAGTGATGCCATCCAACCATCTCATCTTCTGTCATCCCCTTCTACTCCTGCCTTCAATCTTTCCCAGCATCAGGGTCTTTTCTAATGAATCAGCTCTTCGCATCAGGTGGCCAAAGTATTGGAACTTCAACTTCAGCCTCGGTCCTTCCAATGAATACTTAGGGTTGGTTTCCTTTAGGATTGACTGGTTTGATTTCCTTGTGGTTCAACGGACTCTCAAGACTTCTCCAGCACCAGTTTGAAGGCATCAGTTCTTCAGTGCTCAACCTTTTTACTGTCCAGCTCTCACATTTGTACATGATTACTAGAAAAATCATAGCTTTGCCTATACAGATCTTTGTAGACAAAGTAATGTCTCTGCCATTTAATATGTTGTCCAGGTTGGTCATAGTTTTTCTTCCAAGGAGCAAATGCCTTTTAATTTCATGCCTGTAATCGCCATCCACAGTGATTTTGGAGCCCAAGAAAATAAAGTTTGTCACTGTTTCCATTGTTTCCCCATCTATTTGCCATGAAGTGGTGGGACCAGATGCCATAATCTTTGCTTCTTGAATGTTGAGTTTTAAGCAACCTTTTTCATTCTCCTCTTTCACCTTCATCAAGAAGCTCTTTAATTCCTCTTCACTTTGTGCCATAAGGTGTGGTGTCCTCTGCATATCTGAAGTTATTGATATTTCTCCCCAAAATCTTGATTCCAGTTTGTACTTCATCCAGCCTGGCATTTTCATGATGTACTTTGCATAGAAATTAGATAAGCAGAGTGACAATATATGGCCTTGATGTACTCCTTTCCCAATTTGGAGCCAGTCCATTGTTCCACGTCCAGTTCTAACTGTTGCTTCCTGACCTGCATGCAGTTTTCTCAGGAGACAAGTAAAGTGGTCTGGTATTCCCATCTCTCAGAATTTTATACAATTTGTTGTGATCTGCACAGTCAAAAGCTTTGGCATAAGCAATAAAGAAGAAGTAGATGTTTTTCTGGAATACCCTTGCTTTTATGTGATCCAACAGATGTTGGCAATTTGATCTCTAGTTCCTCTGCCTTTTCTAAATCCAGCTTGTACATCTGGAAGTTCTTGGTTCATGTGTTATTGAAGCCTGGCTTGGAGAATTTTGAACATTACTTTACCAGCATGTGAGATGAGTGCAACTGTGTGGTAGCCTGAACATTCTTTGGCATTGCCTTTCTTTGGGATTGGAATGAAAACTGACCATTTCCAGTCCTATGACCACTGCTGAGTTTTCCAAATTTGCTGGCATATTGAGTTTAGCACTTTCACAGCATCATCGTTTAGGATTTGAAACAGCTCAACTGGAATTCCATCACCTCCACTAGCTTTGTTCATAGTGATGCTTCCTAAGGCCCACGTGACTTCACATTCCAGGATGTCTGGCTCTAGATGGGTGATCACAGCATCATGATTATCTGAGTCTTTAAGATCTTTTTGTATAGTTCTGTGTATTCTTGCCACCTCTTAATATCTTCTACTTCTGTTAGGTTCATACCATTTCTGTCCTTTATTGTGCTCATCTTTTCATGAAGTGTTCCCTTGGTATCTCTTATTTTCTTGAAGAGATCTCTAGTCTTTCCCATTCTATTGTTTTCCTCTATTTCCTTGCATTGATCACTTAGGAAGGTGTTCTTATTTCTCCTTACTCTTCTTTGGAACTCTGCATTCAAATGGGTATATCTTTTCTTTTCTCCTTTGTCTTCACTTCTTTTCTTTTCTTAGCTTTTTGTAAGCCCTCTTCAAGCAACCATTTTTCTTTTCTCATTTCTTTTTCTTGGGTATGGTTTTGATCACTGCTGTCTGTACAATGTGACCAACTTCTGTCCATAGGTCTTCAGGCACTCTCTCAGATCTAATCCCTTGAATCTATTTGTCACTTCCACTGTATAGTCATAAGGGTTTTGATTTATATCATACCTGAATGGCCTAGTGGTTTTCCCCTACTTTCTTCCATTTAAGTCCAGATTTTGCGATGAGTTCATGATCTGAGCCACAGTCTTTGTGTGCCCCAGGACCAAGGAAACCACAAGAAACTGACTGCTTTGAGTGCACTCAGTTTGAGACCTGCTTTTGAGAGCTTGATGGTCTCCCTATGGAGGCATGAGTCAGCAGTGGCCTGCCGTGGAGACAGAGGCTCTGGCAACAAGAATCCTGGGAGGTGCAGCGTGTGTAAGTCCTCTTGAAGGAGGTCACCGTTACCTCCACCACAGAGCTGCCAGGCAGGCAACTCACAAACTGGTGAACAATTATACCAAAGAAGTTCTCACACTGCTGCAAAATTTATAGGTCCCACAAGAGACTTCCCAACCTGGGGATCTGACAAAGGGACTGATTATCCCCAGGGCACCTGACTTTGAAGGTCAGCAGGATTTGATTAGAGAACTTCCACAAGACTGGGGAAAGAGAGACTCTTGGAGGGCACACAAAAAAAAAACCTTGTGTGCACCAGGACCCAGGAGAAAGGTAAGAGATGGAGCTGGACTTGCCTGTGTGTGCTTGGGAGTCTCTGGTGGGGGCATGGGTTGACAATGGCCTGCTGCAGGGTCAGGGGCACTGACTGCAACACTCCTAGGAGCCTCAGTGTGCTGGCGTAAGTCCTTTTGAAGGAGGTCGCCATTACCCCTACCATAGTTTGGCCTCAGGCCAAACTATAGGAAGGAACACAGCCCCATCCACCAGCAGAAAACTGGATTAAAGAGTTACTGTTCATGGCCTTGCCACCAGAACAAGACCCAGTTTTCCCCACAGCCAGTCCCTGCCATCAGGAAGCTTGCACAGGCCTCTTAATCTTCATCCTTAGAAGGCAGACAGAATGAAAACTATGGTCACAGAAAACTAATCCAACTGATCACATGGACCACAGCCTTGCCTAGCTCAGTGAAACTATGAGCCATGCCATGGAGGGCCACCCAAGACGGACTGGTCATGGTGGAGAGTTCTGACAAAATGTGGTCCACTGGAGAAGGGAATGGCAAAACACTTCAGCGTTCTTGCCTTGAGAACCCCATGAACAGTATGAAAAGGCAAAAAGATAGGACACTGAAAGATGAACACCTCAGGTTGGTAGATGTCCAATATGCTACTTCTGGGTATATCCCAATCGAAAGCAGGGTCTCATAAAGATATTTGCACACATATGTTCATAGTAGCACTATTCACAACAGCCATGAGGTGGGAGCAACCCATTCATCAGTAGATGAATGAATAAACACAGTGTTATATATGCATATAGTGGAATATTATTCAGCCTTAAAAAGGAAGGAATTCCTGATACATGCTATGACATGGGGGAATCTCGAGGACATTGTGTTAAATGAAATAAACCAGTCACAAAAAGACAAATATTGTATGATTCTACTTATATGAGATGTGTTGAATAGCCAGAGTTCCAGAGACAGAAATTAAAAAGTGGTTACCCGGGGCCAGGGCAGAGGGGAAAGAGGAGTTGTTGTTTAATGAATATAGGTTCCAGTTTTGCAAGATGTAAAAAGTTCTGGAGATCAATTCCACAGTAGTGTGAATATACTTAACAGTACTGAACTGTTCACTTAAAGACAATCAGTTTTATTATGTGTTTTTCTTTTACCACAATAAAATATCAGCATAATAGATGCCTCAAAAAGCTAAGATAAATTGACAGATGGAAGAATGGAGAGACAGATAGATAGTTGATAAAGCAAGTATAACAAAATGCTAATTGTGGGTAGGTGGATGGGTATGTGCATATTTACCATAAACATTTCCTCAACTTTTTCGTATGCTTGAAAGTTTTTTTATAATAAAATATTGGCAAAGAGTAAAAAAATGAATGTAGTCATTAAGATTTACATACATGCACTTGGCCTTTGACACCTGTATTATACATATGCAGCTAATACATATGTGATATGTTTTTCTTAGAAAGAATTAAACCTCCCTGAAAGAGTAGAATATTGTAGAAGTTGAATGGGGACTCTTCATTACATTAATCTGCTCAGCCTACTTGTTCCTATCAGACAAGACATACACATCGTCTTTCAGAAAATCAGCTGGGGTAGAAGGGCTCTTAGGGTGAGTAAAAATTGACCTCTGCTCAACCCTCTGCAACCCCAGTCCTCTCCTTAGAGCGACATTTCCTCCTTTTCATTTCTCTATTTCTGTGGTGACTTCCCTATCTTTAACTAAAATGCTTATACCACAATTTCTTATTTTATCAGCTTTAGACATTGCTGACTTCCTGCCCTGATGGGTACAGATTTGGCTCCCCGATACGATCTTTACCACCATCCCCTCATCACCACCGCCCCCCAGCTCCTTCCTCCCTGGCAAACACTCTACCTTCAGTTCCTCTTCCTTCATCTCCATCTTTTTGTCACCCCATCACCTCTGGAGACTCTGTTGTAAGGTGGGATTTTGATACTCCCATCCTCCCCTACTTCTCCTCCCAACTCACCTTCCACCCCGTGAGCTATTCACACCTTTACTTTTACATCACTACATCAATTTGAATATGTCAAAACCAAACCAAAATCCCTGTCACAGCACCATATTGAACGTCCTGTTCCAACATAGTGGAATGTGCAAAGACTGCTAAGAACATGTGAAATCGTGAAATCGCTCAGTCGTGTCCGACTCTTTGCAGTGCCATGGACTGTAGCCTACCAGGCTCCTCTGTCCATGGAATTTTCCAGGCAAGAGTACTGGAGTGGGTTGCCATTTCCTTCTCCAGGGGATCTTCCCGACCCAGGGAACAAACCCAGGTCTCCTGCATTGCAGGCAGACGCTTTACCCTCTAAGCCACCAGGGAAGCCCACAGGCACTTTGTAAACATCTGGATAACTGGGTCTTAGTCATGTTTGCCAACATAAAGCTCAAGCAACAGAGGTCTCACCGTAGCCTCTTTATCCTTGGGAGGCAGAGAAAAAGTTTGTCAAAATCCAAAGTGTGTAAAAAGACAAAAGGTATTTCACAAACTTCTATGTTATTAAAAAAAGAGGCACCACATTTACTCAGCACCCTTTCAGAGTTCTAAAAGGTCTCTACAACTGCACTAGGTTTTTAAAAAAGAGGATTAAATAAATTAAAGCAAGATAGAACCAAAATGCACTATTAGACGGAAATAAAGAAAATTTAGGGAATGACTTTGGCCTTCTCCGTTTGGCTGAACTGTCCACAAAACTTTCTTTATGGCTTTAACAGAGACACAGAATGTTGCGGATGGACCATGGGCGTGGCCCTGTGGCACATTCCTCCTGAGTTGCAGCCCCTATTTCTTCCTGTCCTGCATCTGAGTGATGGGTGTGCTTGATCCTATCACTAAATTATAGATCACTTTAATCAAGGGACTCAAGGAATCAGTCATCTTTGTTTTCTCCTCACCTCCCAGCATCATCCCCTTATTGTCACTGCACTGGAGCCCAGTGCAAACCAGTTCACTTTACCACTTTGCTTGAAATCCAACAGTTGGATCCAGTAGCTATTTTCTCAGAAGCAGGTTGTTGGTGATGGGCTCTGATATGCAATAGGCTTCCCAGGTCACACAGTGGTAAAGAATCTGCCTGCCAAGGCAGGAGATACAGGAAACGTGGGTTTGACCCCTGGGTCTGGAAGATCACGTGGAATAGGAAATGGCAACCCACTGTAGTATTCTCACCTGGAAAATCCCATGGACAGAGGAGCCCGGTGGGCTACAGTCTATGGGGCCGCAGAGTCAGACATGACCAAGCACGCTGTTGTAGGCAAGGCATGGATACACACTGGGCGCTCTCTGGGGTCTGCAGAAAGCAGCCTCTTCCCAGGGTTTCAGATAATGCTTCCGAAGTGGGACAACCTCAAATTCCTGTCTGACATGGCCCATGAGGTGGAGAACTCCTATTTTTCTTATTTGGCCGGAGGTGAAAGCAAAATTGCAGAGCAATTCCATGCCTCGCTCTAGTCCTGCGATCATTTGCTGATAGTGGTTAAGCTTGAACCGACCTGTTAATTTCATATCTGAAATCTTGGTCTCTATCTCCCAACACTACCCCCACCCCAAAGGGTATTTACTTCTGAATCCCTGGAACTTGTGAACATGTTATCTTACTAGGCAAAAGGGACTTTCCGATGTGGTTGAGGTTTAGGACTTTGAGTTGGGGAGGTTTTCCTGGATTATCCAAGCAAGTCCAATCTAATCATCTGAATCCTTAAAAACAGAGACCCTCTCCTGGCTGTGGCAGATGGAGGGCAGGAGATGTGAGTGCAGAAGGAAGGGGTCAGATTGATGTAATATAAAAAGGACTCAAGGGGGCTTCCCTGGTGGTGCTAACGGTAAAGAACCTGCCTGTCAATGCAGGGGACTTAAAGAGATGGTGGGTTTGATCCCTGGGTCAGGAAGATCCCCTGGAGGGAGGCACAGCAACCCACTCCAGGATTCTTGCCTGGAGAATCCCATGAACAGAGGAGCTTGGTGGGCTACAGTCCACAGGGTCACAAGAGTCGGACGTGATTGAAGCGACATAGCACAGCATCGGGCAAGAAGGTCTCAATTTTCTGTTATTGCTGGCTTTGAAGAGTGAGGAAGGGGGTCATAAGACAAGGAATGTGGGCAGTTTCTAGAAGCTGGAATAAGTATAGAAAAACTTTCTCCCCTAGAGTCCCCAGAAGAGCAGTCCTACCAACACCTTGAATTTAGCTCACTATGACCTACAGAACTATACGAGAGTAAGTGTGTCTGGTTTTCAATGACTAAGCTTGCTGTAACATGTTAGACCAATATTAGACAACTAATACCCTGCCCTAGCCCCAACTGGCATGCCGCCAAAAGATAGAAAGGCGACCTCTTCTTCATAACTACTAGATGCTGGACAACTATAAATTATGTGTAGAGAAGTCTCAGCTAACTGGACTCTTGCTAAATATGTTCTGATGACAATTGAGTTTTTCTAAAAAGCTGAGGGTTTACTCATTTAAGACCTGAAACATCTTTTAGTTTAAACATTTTGTAAGATGAACATTTTTAACTTTTAGGAGGTTTCATTTTTAACATTTTGAGTTAAACATTCAAGTTTAACATTTTAATGTTTGGGAAGATTAAGTCCTTTGTGAATCATACATATGAGTCATATATATCATATATATTTCTTTATAGATGTATGAATTTATACATATATATATTCCTTTCTACTTAAACAGAATTCATTAAACTTTATTTAACATTTTGGTGATGTGTTGGGGGCATTTCTTACTTTGAACATAAACTATTATCCCATGTAATAGCACCACCCTTGAGGATCACTCAGTATTGGAAAGCTACCATGTGTTGCAGATTTTCTGGAATGATTCCAATTTTAAAGATTCTATCCTACTTTATTTATTCTTATCAGATTACATTTCCTGGTTTTCTGTTCAGGTACAGTCACTATAGCTGAAAGGCTACTTGTCTTTATGATCAGTGGCTCCAAATAACATTGCAATAGGGAATCATAAATCATGTGTTTGCCTTGCATGAATTAAAATGAAATAAAAATATTTTGCAGTTTCCTGTTTGCTATCCTTTAACTCTGATAAATAATTTTCTGCACAAACGCTTTCATTGGTAGTAGCATCCCTGGGGGTCTGTTGACATGGTGAGAATAGGTAACCGAGGCCACAGGAGGTGAACTGGCAATGGTATCAACTTCTTGATCTGTAGCAAGGCTCGTGAAAACTTAGATTTCCTTAGGTCTCTCTCTTTTCTTTGACCTGGTGAAGCTGCCATCTTCCTTTTGACTTACATGGCAAAACCTGCATCTCTCCTGAGGAGTTTTTATACAAGAGGAGAACTGCCAAATCAGACAAACTAGTGTGATTATGATCTCCTTCCTCAAAATAATACTTCCTTTCTAAAGCCAGGCTCAGAAAATCTAAACCAACACAGGCCTCCAAACTCTAACTACAGCCATCTTCAAAAGGCATATGAGACGTTCCAGTTCTTAGCAGTCTGGCTACAGCTGATAGAGCCACCACCTGCTTAAGTGACTGAGACAGGAGGCTCCCTTCCAGGGGGTGATGTGGCTGGAACAAGTTTCATATATGAGGCCTCCCAGCTTATTGGTCCTGAACCTCAGATATTTGATTAACCAAGATGCCCCTATGGTTACTAATTGCTCTTAATACGAAGAGGTGTCAACAAGCCTGTGAGTATCCAGCTGGTCTCTTCCTGAGTTTACTCACCTTAGCCTAGACAGGGAGCGGGGGAGTGGGGGCATGCATGTTTCTATCGACGTGTGAGAATGTGAGTCTGGGAGAGTGTGAGCTGTGTGGGATTGTGTACATGTTCATGTGCGTATCGTGTGTGTGTGTATGTTGTGTTCATGCGAATGGCCAAAGGGGGAGCAGAGAGATGGAGAAATGGAAGCACAGAAGGAAAAGAGACCCACAGAGCAATGGGCTCGGGTAAACACAGATAGAGAGAGAGTGAGGGAGTGAAAGAAGCCAGGAGATGGGAAACAAGTGACCGAGGGCAAAGACAGAGAGCAAGAGCAGAAAGAGAAGCGAGAGAAAGGAGAGACTCAGAAGTGCTAAGTCTGCCTCCTTTCTGGTGTTAAGGAATACCCTTTGGGGGCTTCCTGGTGGTTCAGTGGCTAAGACTTCTCATTCCCAATGCAGGGGGCTCGGGTTTAACCCCTGATTGGGGAATTAGATCACTGCACGCTGCAGTGAAGACCCAAGGCTCCTTGTGGGACAACTAAGACCCAGTGCAGCCAAATATATGAAATTTGCTCAGTTGTGTCTGACTCTGTGCGACCCTATGGACTATACAGTCCATGAAATTCTTCAGGCCAGAATACTGGAGTGGGTAGCTGGTCCCTTCTCCAGGGGATCTTCCCAACCCAGGGATCGAACCCAGGTGTCCTGCATTGCAGGCAGATTCTTTACTAATTAAACCACCAGGGAAGCCCAGCCAAATAAATAAATAAATATTTTTTAAAAAGAGAAATGCCCTTTGGGGCACCATGCAGACTCCCCAAAGAGTAGCGGCATTCCTTTGTCACTTTTCTGTCCCCTTATCACATGGCTGCTGTGTTCCTGTCCCCTCTCCCCCAACACCCTCTCCCAAGCCGTGGTTCTCATCACTCAGCCCAGCCCTGGCTCCAAGCCCCACCGCCCTGGAAGACGGTGCTGCATAGTCATACCCAAAACCTCACTGTGGAGCCTGTGGTTTTATTTATTTATTTTTTATTTCCTTAGCAACATCAAACAGAGTCACGCTCGTCCTCTGCTTGGGCAAGGCAAACAGTGGCTACCCCAGCCTGGGTGTCACCCTCCCAGGACACACACAGTGGGTGTGGGGCAGGCGGCCTTGGGGTTGTGGTGCTGAAGAGTCAGGGGCCTGAGAACGAGAACCATGAAAACCAAGTCTGGTCTTTCATGTGGAGCTTCGACCAAGAAGCGGAGTTGACCTGGGAAGGGACACAGTCCCAGCAGGAGCCTGGTCAGGCCCATGGGACAGGCCATACGCATCCAGGACACAGGAGGGACCCAGGTCCACCTCCCCCGCAGATCTCCTGAGACTTGGAAACACAGGTTTCCCTTTTAGGCCAGCATTTGCTTTTTTTCTTTTTTTCCCGAAGTATAAAATTAGATGTGCTTTTTAAAAATTATTACTGATGTATGGTTGATTTATGATATTACATTAGTTTTAGGCATACAATAGTGATTCAAAATTTTTATACTTTACACTCCATTTAAAGTTATTATAAAATATTGATACTATTCCCTGTGCTATACAACATATTCTTATAACTTATTCATTTTATATACAGTAGTTTTTGTCTCTTAGTTCCCTACCCCTATCTTGCCCTTCCCTTCATCCTTCTCCCCATTGGTAACCACCAGTTCTCTATATCTGTGAATGTTTCTGTTTTATTACTAATATATTCATTGGTTTGTTTTATTTTTTTAGATTCCACATATAAGATAACATACAGTAATTGTCTTTCTCTGACTTATTTCACAAAGCTTAATAACCTTCGAGTCTATCCATGTTGTTGCAAATGGCAACATTTCATTTATTTTCTTTTTTATGGCTGTGTAATAGTTCACTGGGCTTCCCTAGTAGCTCAATGGTAAAGAATACTTCTGCCAATGCAGAAGACCCAGGTTTGATTCCTGGGTCAGGAAGATCCCCTAGAGAAGGAAATGGCAACTCAATCCAATTTTCTTGCCTGGGAAATCCCATGGATAGAGGAGCCTGGAGGGCTATAGTTCATAGGTTGCAAGAGCTGGACATGACTTAGCAACTAAATAATTGTCCACTGTAGCCAGGGTTTTCTTTATGTACTTCGAAAGGAGTTGCTGTGGATCAGTGGTTTCCAAATGGCTCTGGGGACTCCAGGGGGCTCCAGGGTCGGTGGATGGGGGTAGGCCAGTAAGCCTGGAGTCAGTATCCTCTCTGCTTGACCTGAGCCAACTCCTGTTCATGATTTACTTTTGTTTGATGACTACTAAGGGAAAGTGAGCCCCCTAAACTGGACGATGAGCATACCTGACAGATCCTACTCCAGAGAGTGGCTTAGGGGACAGGAGGGAGGTTGAAGGGAGAAACTGACTGGGACTCTAGGACAGAGTTGGCAGTTAACTTTGGCAGAGGATAAGCCCCGTTTATTCACGCAATTAAGGGCTCTAGACTCTTTCCGGCCAGCCCCGAGCACTGCAAACTCACCCACGGAGGCTGACTTCTGGGGAGCAAGTCTCCTCTGTACACAGGCTGGAGGAGGTGGAAGGCTGCACCCCACCCCCGAAGGACACAGTCTCATCACTCTAGAATTTCTGAGCTGGGAAAATCATGAGTTGACACAGTCCCTAGCCATAAGGAAAGTTCCTTCCTTGAAATCAGTACTATCTTGATGATTACAAATGGTGCAAGAAACCAGGAGGAAACCCAGATGAGATGATTCTTTGGGTCAGAAGATCAGATTCAAACTCCCTGGGATGGCAATGACTGTGCCTCCCAGCCAGTGGACTCAGCTGTGTCCTTCCACACCTCACTGGGACCTTTCCTCTTTGTCAATGAGCAGATATTATCCCTCAGGGTGTGTCATTGGCATTTGTCATTTCTGGGTTGCTAAGCTGCCCCTGCTGCCCCAGTGCCCTCTGAACTAGCCAATTGCATTTTCTGGAAGGATCAGAAAGCAGACAATGCAAAAACCAACCATCCTGTGTTGAGTTCTCCTTGACTTTTCTTTTTCGCTTGGATTTGGGAGCTTGGGGTGGGAGGGACCAGCCTACACGCTGAAGTGGGTAGGGGAAGCATTCACCACCAGACTGAAAAGTGACCAACCGCTCAAAAGCCAGGTGGATGAATCTGCCAAATCAGTGAAATGGCATCCTGTTCCATTTGGAGGGCACAGCAAACACAGATGTACGAAGCAGAGTGGTAATTACATCCACTGCAGAAGAAGATGCTAACTATTTAAATGCCTCTCTGGCATCGATTCTTATCAGGGCATTTTGTGATGCTGGGTTTTACAAGCAGTAAACTTGTGTATTGAGTTATTTTTTCCCTCTCTTCTTAAAACAGTGCTGTGTCCACAGTGGGGGAAGGTGTGGGTCAGATGAATTGAGAAACTAGTATTGACATATATATGCTATCACGTATAAAATAGATAGCTAGTGGGAAGCTGCTATATAACACAGGGAGCCCAGCCTGGTGCTCTGTGATAACCTCGAGCAATGGGATGCGATGGGGGAGGGAGGCTTAAGAAGGAGGGGATGTATGTATACATAGTTATGGCTGATTCGCATTGTTGTATGGCAGAAACCAACACCACATTATAAAGCAATTACCTTCCAATTAAAACATAAAACTTTTCCAAAAATTGCAGTGTCCGTATTTTTCTGTGTAGCAGATAATAGCTGGGAGCAGGAAATGGCAACCCACTCCAGTGTTCTTGCCTGGAGAATCCCAGGGACGGGGAGCCTGGTGGGCTGCCGTCTATGGGGTCACACAGAGTTGGACACGACTGAAGCGACTTAGCAGCAGCAGCAGCAGGTAATAGGTACATTCCCTTCATGTCAGTCATCGGTTGCCTTCACCCCCTCAGCCTCAGTTCTCACACTGGAAAGTTCTTTACCATGGTCATCTCTTAGCTAGAGGAATCACTTCATAACTGAACCAAAGTTTACTCCTGTTTCCAGGAATAACCATCTCAGCTCTCTAGCCTGTGGGTGGTTTGCATACGTGAGTCATGAAGGTATGGCATTCCTCCAAAGGAAGCAGCCATATCCTTTCACCAGACCAGGGCTCTCATCTCCAAGCTGCTTGCCCCCAACACAGCAGGGGGCACAGGGCCAAACCCCTTGCCTCCCAGGGAGCGCGACTGCCACTTGGAAATGCTCTGGTCACAGCTTACCTTTATCAGACCCATCCCTGCTCTGCCCTCCTTCTTGCTCTCCCATGGAGGTTTTCCTGAGAGGCACTCTGTCCTAAATCACTTGCCTCAAACTCCTATGTTTCTGGAACCTTAACTAAACCAGTAGCGCTCCACCCTCGTAACCTATGTGTGCTAAGTCACTTCAGTCGTGTCCAACTCATTGCAACCCCATGGACTGTAGCCCACAAGCCTCCTCTGTCCACGGGATTTCCCAGGCAAGAATACTGGAGTGGGTTGCCATTTCTTCCTCCAGGGGACATTCCCAACCCAGAAACTGAACTTACATCACCTGCATTTTGGCAGGCAGGTTCTCTACCACTGAGCCACTGGGAAGCCCTGGGTGCTTAATGGTCAACTACTATTGACTTTGTGGTCTCCCACATGTACGAGAAAGCTCAACAAACAAATAAAACTGGTGCGAAGGACCTAAAGCCCCTCAGACTATGCTTCCAAATTCTCCTTGTTGAGCCTGGTCCCATCCCCTACCTTCCCCTGTCCAAACTCTTCCCACCATGGCTCTGTCCACAGTCTGGCTCTCCGGACCCTTCCCTCCTTTCAGATCCCCCTTTACCTTCTAGGGTGTTAACTTCTGCCCATTTCCAAAGCTCAGCTGTTTCTTTGTCACCTTGTTCTTTGCTCTGAGGTTGATTGATCAGCATAAAGCCCAGAGGTTGATTTGGGGATATTTCCTGAATTCTTCTTGGCCAGGCCAGCGGGGGCAGGGATGGGATTCAAACAGAAGCCATGGGGAAGGGATAGTGAACCCACTTTCTAAGGAACAGAAATATACTTCCTATTCACTGCCCGTTACAAAGTATTTTTGTCGTGTCCAATCAGGGTTTTTATCCTTCTCCAGACTTTATGTGTTTGGATCCTTGTTTGTATTCTCATGAAATAGTGAAAAGCAATTCAGTTCGTCGAGTTCAACAGACCTAATTGGAATCTACTATGTCGCAGATGTCATTCAAAGGATCCAGAAATAGCATCAGCCCTCAAGATGCTTATGGTCTGGGCAGAAGGACACAGATGGCAAATGGAGGATTCTTCCCAAGTCACTCAGGCTCCATAGAAGGTCTCACTTAAGCAGAAAAGGGGCTCTAGAATATATCAGTTTGTTAGAATGGGGCTCTTGTGCCCTAGTTTTGATGACCATTATTTCTCTAGGAGGAGCGTCACTCCTAATATTTGGGGGAGCGTGTAGGGATGCCCCATGCGTTTCAGAACATTTAGCAACCCTGATCCAGGTGCTAAAATGCTAGGAGAATCTTCCAACCTATTGTTTCAACAATCCTCAGAAAGGTCTTTATGCATTTCCATGAGCTTCCTGAGGGTACAGTGTTGCCCCTGATTGAGAAACACTGGGCCCAAGTGTGGATATAGAGCCGTTCCCATACACAGCTTTCCAAAGACATGACCCCAGGAACTGACCACGGCCAGAACAAAAGTGAGAAAGAGGGGATTGGACGCACTGGAATGAGTACTCAGGGAGCAGTAGGGATTGGCTGTGAATCCCCCAGGCCCCTCACCCAAGCCTAAACCTGTGGGATTTCCAGAGGAGCCCTTGACAACTTTGACAATGGTTTGATGCAGTTGGGACCCAGAGGCTGGCCTGTGACTCCATGAGCTAGAATCTAAGTTCTGCTGGAAATCTGAAGGCCAGAGAGGACTAACAGTGTCAGAGGTAGTTGAGTGGGACCCCTGGCTCCCCAGAGTGCTCTATGCAAAATTGCTTCAGAGAAACACAATCAGCTTGCTTATTAGGCAGCAGATTATTTTGGCAATGGCACAGGTTTTAGAATTGCACCCACCCTCCAACCAATTCAGACAATTAGATCATATCAGTCTTCATTTAGATGAACAGCGCAAAGTTCTGTAATTAACATATTGTCAACTGGACTGCCTGCCTGGACTGAAAAATGCAATGTGTAATTTTTTGTGACTGGCTTTCATTGAATGGGATGGGGAGAAAAAAGTAAATTAGCCATAAATTTAGAGAGATGGCACATGGTGAAACTTTATGGAAACTGCAACATTAGCAGTCAGAGAAAAGGTCAGTTCCCAGGAACACATGAGAGGAAAATTTTACATTCTGTGAAGTGCCACCAAATCCTATGAGCACAAAAATGCTAGTTTGAGCCTCAGATGTTTAAGGACAAGTGCTTTCAATTTTTCTAAGAGAGAAAGAAATGATATGAAGCCTCTGAGATCCTCAGGGCTCAAAAGGCTTCACCAGTCCTAGGCGCTTGCCTAGGAAGTGATGGAAACCCATCAGAGCTGTCTGTGGTCCATGGATGTGACTTGCCAGGTGTCTTGATGGCAAGAATGCCGGGAGGTTTGTTGCTTTACTTTCAGTGTCTGCCCAGTGCTCTGGTTGCTATAACAAAGACCACAGACAGGGTGGCTTAAGCAACACACACTTTCTTCTTTCAGTTCTAGAAGCTAGGAAGCCCAAGATCAAGATGCCAGCAGACTCAGTTCTTAGTGAGGACCCACTTCTTGACTGGCAGACTGCCCATTTCTTGATGTGTCTTGATGTGTGCTGGAGAGAGGAAGCTCTAACATCTCTCTCTTCTTCTTCTATTTTTCTTGGCAGTGCCACACAGCTTGTGGGATCTTAATTCCCTGACCAGGAATCAAACCTGGGCCACCTGCAATGTGGAGAAATGCGGAGTTCTTACCACTGGACCACCAGGGTTATAAGAACACTGATCCATCTTGGGGACTGTACTCTCAGGATCTCATCTAAACTTATTTTCCTCCCAAAGGAATATTGACTGAAATAAAAACACACAATGTGAGAGGTGTCAGTTTCCGTTTTAGCTGCGGGACTTACTGAGGACTATAGCCTGGGAGACAGTCTCTCAGGTAGCTCTGAGGAACTTCTCCAAAGAAGTGGGGTAGCGGTGAGGTCAGCATGTATGTGATTTTGGAGAAGGGAGATGTGCAATCAGGCACACGTCTCAGTAGATGCTGCTGCTAGTCATAAGAAACCAACATCTTAGTTAATGGCTTTGGTGCTTTTTTATGTATGGGAAGATGCAAGAACTGGGGTTCACAAATTTTCTCCTGAAAATAGCTAACTCCTCAGATACTTGTTTTGCCAGTTTTCCCCAGAGCACAGAATGCTTCATTCCTGATCTCCACCCTGAATTCCTTTTAGGATGTGTTGAAGGTCGGTGACTGCAGTAGCTAATGACTTAATTCTTGAAGAACCAGATGGCAAGGGACATTCTTTAGTTGGCAGGACCCATCTCCAAATACCATCGCATAGGAGGTTAGGGCTTCCACGTAGGACTTTTAGGGGGAATACAAGCATTCATTCCATGTGTGCATGTGTGCTAAGTGCTTCAGCTGTACCTGACTCTTTGTACCTGACTCCCTGTGGACTATAGCCTGCCTGACTCCTCTGTTTATGGGCTTATCCGGGAAAGAATACTAGAGTGGGTTGCTGTGTCCTCCTCCAGGGGATCTTCCCAACCGAGAAATCAAACCCGCATCTCTTGTCTCCTGCACTGGCAGGTGGGTTCTTTACCACTTGCACCACCTGGGAAGCCCTCATTCCATAACACATGGTTACAATCTTGGGGCACAGTACAGGACCCTCTGTTGGATGTTCTCTGTACTTCAGTTGTGCCAGCACTCAGTTGAGAATGCAGCTGCACCTCTGTGTCTGTGAGTTCTGCATCCATGGGTTCTGCATCTGTGGAGTCAACCAACCTTGGATCAAGAACACTCAGAAAAATGGGAACTTCCCTGGCAGGCCAGTTGTTAAGACTCTGAGCTCCTAGTGCAGGAAGCATGGTTTAATCCCTGGTTGCAGAACTAATACCCCACAGGCTGCTAGGTGTGGCCACCCTCAACCAAAAAAAAAATTCCAGAAAGTTCAAAAAGCAAAAATTTGCCAAGGAGCAGCAAATTTGGGCTTCCCTGGTAGTTCAGCTGGAAAGAATCCGCCTGCAATGCAGGAGACAGCGGTTTGATTCCTGGGTCTGGAAGTTCCCCTGGAGGACGGTATGGCAATCTCCTCCAGTATTCTTGCCTGGAGAATGCCCATGTACAGAGGAGCCTAGCAGGGTACAGTTGATGAGGTCACAAAGAGTTGGAAATGACTGAGTGACTAAGCACAGCACAGCAACTATTTCCACTGTATTTCCATTTCCATTGTATTTACACCTATTTACATAACACTTACATTGTTAGTTATTCTAAGTAACTTAGAGATGATTTAAAATATACAAAAGAATGCATGGAAGTTATACACAAATACCACATCATTTAACATAAGGGACTTTAGCATCCTTGGATTTGCTATCTGAGGAGGATGGGGAGAGGGGCAAGATCCTGGGACCAATCCAAAGTGGATATGGAGGGACTTGAATAGATGGATAAGACCCGGGCTGTTTCCTTTTGCACATGCCAGGCTTTCAGGAGACAAAGCGGAAAGAAGAAAAAGCCTGAGCAGCGGCATGATCAATGAGCGCTTTCAAGTATTATTTGTTAGGGTAAGTGTGTCTCTATGTGTGCCTTGTTCTAAAAACAATTTAAGGTGGCTTGCAAAGATTAAAAAAAAATTAGAAGGCACTGAGAGAGACAAGGTAAAAGACAACAAGTATAGGGATGAAATACGTGGCTGAATCTTAAAATAGAAGACAACGATTTCTATGTTGTCTCAGGAGGGGAAACTGCCCTGTTTTCTGGAAAGCCAGCGGTATTCTCTTCCATCGCTTTAAAATTAAGAGTTAAACACTGTTAGCCTCAATTTAGGGGACTGCATTTTGATGAGCTTGTTCTGTTTTGGTTTTGTTTGGTTCCCTGACCTTAAATCTCCATTTCAATAAGAAAAGCAGGCTCCATCACAGCCAGTTGACAGTTTTCTTGTAACTGCCTTCCTCTAGGGATCTCTTGGTGGGGAACTTGGCAACTCAAGAGGGTAGCACAGGAAGTCAAAGGTTAAGGAAAAATCAGACAGCCTGCACAATACAGGAACTCAAAAAACAAAATTCTGGAAGGAATATCCATTTTACCTCTAGCATTTAGAGGGCTCAGGATTTAATTATTTTCTAATAGTAATAGTACTAGGTAAGCATCCTCCACTAGAAATAAAAGCTTCATAAATAAAACAGGATTATCTAGATAACTGACTTGACTTTCTGCTTTGGCTGTGCAGGCACAATGAAACAGAGTCGTGTTTGTTCAATTCTGTGATATTTTTATTTAATGGAATAAAGGCTATCTTTTCCTTTAACCCTAAGACTTGTTTGCCAAGATTATCTCTGTTTAAATGGTGTGTATTAACAAGTAACACCTCTGAAGTCTCACGTGGAATAGTCATTTTTAGAATTTAAAAAATAAAAAAGAAGGAAGTTATACAAGTTTATTTTATTAATCTTTGTCTAATGATCTTCTGGTAGCTCAGATGGTAAAGAATCCGCCTGCAATGTGGGAAACCCAGGTTTGATCCCTAGGTTGGGAAGATCCCTGGAGGAGGGCATGGCAACCCACTTCAGTGTTCTTGCCTGGAGAATCCTATGGACAGAGGAGCCTGGCAGGCTGCAGTCCATGGAGTCGCAGAGCTGGACATGACTGAGTAACTAAGCACAGGGCAGCAGTGATCCTCTAATACCTACAGAGTTACATCAATTTCTTAGCCAAGGATGAAAGGATTTACTGCATTCTTACTCTTCTAATGTGGTTCCTCATTTTTCCTCCAAAAACATTCCCAAAGGGACCTTTGGCTTCACTGAAGTCTCTGACTGGTGTCTCCAACTCACATTCTGACATGTCTTTGGCAGTGGGGAGGGGGACAGTGTTGGCAGGAAGTGCCAGAGAATTAAGTCCATTCCCTGCTCCTCCAATGGGACCAGTTAGGACCACTTGGGAGATTTTAGGTTCATGGAATCACTTGGGATTGGGATTGTCATGGGCAGAATTGTGTCCCCCAAATTCACATGAAGCCCTAAGCCCCAGGACTTCAGAAAGCACCTGTGTTTGTAAACAAAGTCTTTAAAGAGATGATTAGGTTAAAAGGAGGCCCTTAGGGTGGGGCCTATTCCAACATGAATGGAGTCCTGATAAGAAGAGAAGATTTAGCACACACACAGGAAAGGCCAGGTGAGGACACAGCCTGAAGGTGGCCACGTGCAAGCGAAGGAGCAAGGCCTGTGGAGAAAGCACACCTGCCCACACCTTGGACATCTAGCCTCCCAAACTGGGAGAAATACATTTCTATTGTGTAGGCCGCCTGGTCCGGGGTATTTTTCTGTGGCAGCCCCGGTAAGCTAATGCAGGTTTCCTCCATAAGGTCTTGTTCTTCAGCTGAAGTTCATTGCGATTGTTCTCCCTCTCAACTCAGGTTTTTATACCATTCATTTAAAAATTAATCCTGAAAAGTTACAGTTATTTTATTTAGCTAGTCATGATTTATATTTTCTCTCCAATTCTTCATTCAGTCATTAATTACGCCTTTGCTGGACTCTTCTATGTCTTGTTCTAAAGCATGTAGATTGCCACGTGCTCTGGCTCAGCCGCAAATCCATCACAGAATCAAACAAAGCCTAGGACGTTGTCAGGCTGAGAAAATACAACGGCCTTCTTTTTTCAAGTCATCATTTGTCTGATTATCATGGTAATTAGAATTATTAAAGAATTTGGAAAATAAAAAATATAAAATAAAAGTCACTCATAAATTTCACTACTTGGAGAAAACTATTGTTAGGATTGAAGAATTTTCTTCAAATAGTAAAAATAGGAAAAATACTTTCTTATGTTGTGAAATAGCTTTGAAAAGCAATTTCTGTAATAATAATCTACTGTATGGATTTACTCATCTATTTTTACTGTTTACCTGTTACTGGACATCTGAACTTTATTATTATTGCTGTTATATATTAAGTAGCCTTGCTTATTAACTCTCTATATGAATCTTTTAAAATTCAAATTCATTTTTATTTTATATTGAGTATAGTTGATTCACAGTGTTGTGTCGCCATACAAATCTCTGTTCAAATTCCTGATAATTTCCTTATGATGGATTCCAAGAAGGGATCACAGGAGATGAGTTTTGCCATTCTTAATATTTATTACCAAACTGCTACTATGGGGTGATCTGCACAAACCAGATGTGGCTTTTACTATAAAATAATTATGAACATGCTACAGGTCCTTCTACTCCTTAGATTTGATAATCCCAAACTTAAAAGAGGAAAAATCTTTATAAGATAATCAGAAACACCTGCATAATGTCAAAAAACTGACTACAAAAATTCAATTTTTGTTATTGCATCTTGAAAATGGCATTATCATTAAGCTTGTCTTACTCAAGATGCATATTAAAAAATCGAGTGTTTTATTTTCAAGTCTAGAATTTAAAATCTAGTCCAAAAGGAACAATGAACTTTAGAAGCCACCTGCCAGCTTCATGGATGACAGAATTGCAGGCTAGAGAAGTGGCTTTCTTAAGGTCATACAGTTACTCGATCAAAGGTCTGGGGTTGGCATTCATGTCTCCTGGGCACCAGTCTTATAACTGCTCTTACAAGGAGCAGGTTAAGGCAGTGAATAGCAACAAGCATATGATTTATTCTTAGAGTTCCAGCAGAGCTATCCCTAACTCAGCTGCTCAGAAATGCCTTTCCACGCACTTTCTGCTAATTGGTTAATTAGGAAAGCAGTGGTTTTACAAAGAAGATTCTGAAATAAGGAGTATTTCTAAGTAAAAGGTACAATTGGAAATGATGGTCATCCACTACAGAAACCACCATAGCTTCTTTATGGAGGAAAATGGAAAGTTATCCTCCTTTAACTTGACTAACTGACTGGAGTCCTGTGCTTACCTCCCTTCTCGGGACTTTTGGAGCCAATAACTAGCAAGAAATAAAGGATTGTTCTTTCTCATCTTGCAGTCTGGGAAATGTGGATTTGAATCTCCAAGGAAGATGCGCCGGGCAAAATATTAGTCTTCTTTGCTAGAATGTAGAGACTAGAAGTAATTCTAAGAAAATAAGAAATTTCCGCTCCCAATGACATTCATCTTCCCCAGGAACTTCCTTCAGCTGAAAGAGAAAAGAAAAAGCACAATCCATAGAATGTAATGCGAGCCATATACACAATTTTAAATTTCCTAGTGGTCACATTAAAAAGTAAAAATTAATTTCAGTCATCTATTTAACCTGATATATCCCTAACATTATCATGTCCACAAGTAATCAGTATAAAGCTTACTACTTTTACACATTGGCCATATTAAGCCTTTGGAACCTGGCGCATATCTACAATTACAACCGATCTTAGTTTGCAGTCACTATGTCTCCAGTGCCCAGGAAGCCGTATGTGGCAGGTGGCTTCCATATTGGATGGCAATTCTGCCCTGTACAGCAGGATTCAGCCCCTGGTGGGTTCAGGCCTGCGGGTTTCATTGTTAACGTGAAAGAGTTGTCTAAGATTAGAAAGATAATATGGTCATTTTTATTTTTAAAAACACATTGTCTAGCAGCCAATGTGTATAGGTTGTTATTAAAAAGTGGGTCTGGGAGACAGAGAGACACAATGGCCTTGCCAGGGAGAAGAGTAGCAGGCGGGTCTAGAGCAGGATGCCGCAGTTGGCAGAGGGCTTTTCTTATCAGGGACTCACAGCCAGAGAAAGAAAATCTCCTTGTCCAGGGAGAGTTTCTTTTGTTTGCTTTTTTTTCTCTTTTAGCTGAAGGGAGTTCCGGGGGAAGATGAATGCCATTGGAAGCGGAAATTCTCTGCAATAAGGAAAAAAAAAAAGGGAAGCAAAAAGCTTGCCCAGGCAGACACTTGCCTGCCACCCCCTTCCAGCCCCAGCCCCAAGCGACAGTCCCAGCTTCAAAGGATGCAGCAAGTGTTCAGGCTCTGCTGCTTGGGGTTGCAGGAGAGCCAGTCCTGGGAGAGTTGGCGAGGCGGCCAGTGTAGCCTACTCATTTCCCTTCCTCTCCCTGGGGCCAGGGCTGGCTGCATGGAGACCAACGGTGCCGAGTGGCCCTTGCTGATTTTAAAACCAGGTATAACAAGGAAGGTCAGGGAGATCTAAGTGTTGTTTGTTCTGCAAGTAAGCAAGCTTTAATTAAAACTGAGATCGAGGAAGCTGGGAGAGGTCTGGAGACTATCATGCCCAGAGGAGGGTCCCAAGAGACAGAGGGCCCTTCCCCAAGGTACACACGCCTAGAGAGAGGGGCCTGGGATGCAGTTCTGACTGGCAGCCCAACTGTCCTGCCTTCTAAATCATGTAGCACCTGGGCAGAGACGTGGAACCTTTTCTGTGCTTTACCTCTGAAGTGTTACTGAGTATTTGTGGGTGCTACGGGTGGGGGATATGGAGAAGGAGGTCTGTCCACCGGAAGCCACACCACCCAGGGGAGACAAAGAATACAAAGAAGAAAAATTCCTATTTAAATAGGGTGGTCAGGGAAGGCTTCAGGGAGGAGCTGACAATTGAATACAATCTCCCTAGACATGAAATGTTTAGGCAAACTCCTTACTCTTTTGGACTCATAAAATAACAGCAGTAATAGTAATAATAGATAAATCTATTTAAAGTGCTTCCTCTGTACCTTTTAAAGGTCTTTATACACATGAAACTCAAGCTCCATAATTCTATGAAAAAGGTGCTATCAATAACTCCATTTTACAGAGTAGAAAACAGAGGCAGAGGAAAGTGAAGTGGGTTTGCCTGAGGCTACACAGGTAATCTTGGGAAGGCAGGTAGACTCCAGAGTCCTCCGCTTTCTTGTCAGCCCTAAAAGGGGTGGTCCTGAACCAAGTTCTCTCCAGCCCTTCTCAGTTTCAATGAGGAAAACCAAGAGGAAATGTCTGCAAGCCCACAGCTTGGGGTTTATCTGGGTAGGTTGCTCTTGCTGCTTCCACTTCTGTCTCCAAAGTTGAATGACTGAAAGCTCTTCAAACATTTGTTTCTGAAGCATCGTGCTGTACTTAGCAGAGAATGTAGAGCGGCATCAGATGTGAGTGTGTGTGCCTGCTCAGTCCTGTCAGACTCCTTGTGACCCCATGGACTGTAGCCTACCAGGCTCCTCTGTCCATGAAATTCTCCAAACAAGAATACTGGAGCAGGCTGCCATTCCTACTCCAGGGCATTGTCCTGACCCAAGGATCAAATTCACGTCTCTTGCATCTCCTGCCTTGGCAGGCGGATTCTTTACCACTGCCCCACCTGGGCTTCCCCACTGGATGTGAGGCCAGTCCTAAGCAGCAGCTCTTCTCTTTGGGCAGAAAGAAGCAAACTTGTTTTACAAGGTAAGCAGGACAAGAAGCCACCAAAAGGCTGCACAACCCAAGTCCAAGGAGGTCAGACCCCTTGGGGTGTTTAGGGGATCTGGCAAGACTCATTCACTGGCTTAGGTGGGGTCTTCAGTAATGGTGGTGAAGAACTTAGATTAAAAATTTAAGCTCGGGAGGCAAGGCCGTAGCCTCCCGGAAAATAGCTTTCTCCTTATCGGGAGGCAAGGCCGTAGCCTCCCGGAAAATAGCTTTCTCTGTTGCTTTCTGTAGATTTTCCCACCAATTAAGCATATCCCCCGCACCTATGGCCCCTGTTTCATTGTATCCCATAACCTGACCTCATTCCCGCCTGCCTGTGATTTTTTTGTATAAAAACCCCTCACTACTGACGCTGTGGGTTCACTCCTCCCGAGGAGACTGAACCCCGGCACGCCCGGCTTAATAAATCCTCTTGCTTATTGCATCGAATTCGAGCCATTGTGGTCTTTGGAGCGACAGGTCCTGAGAAAAGGCCGTGAGGTCTTACAGTGGGAGGGGGTGGGTACATTTCACAGACAAGAACAGCACAGGTATGAAGTGAGATGCAGCAAGGCATGCCAGGAGAGTGGCGAATTTGTGTACTTGAAACGCTATTCTGATGTCTGTTTCCCAGAGGCGTTGAGATTAATTAAAGTACAAAATTTCTTCCAATTCCTGATTATCTCTTCTAGTTTAGTGGGGTAGAAAGCTGAATAATCAATAGCCACAAACCCAAAAGTAGTCTCCAGCTGGTTTGACTTCCTAATCACATTGGACGTGCATCATCTTGACCGGGTGGGAAACCATTGTGGAGGGCGAGCGCTCACGTGGCAGAGAAGGGGAGCACTCACGTGGCGGAGAAGGCGAGCGCTCACGTGGTGGAGAAGGGAGCACTCACGTGGTGGAGAAGGGAGCACTCACGTGGTAGAGCTCACATGGTAGAGAAGGCGAGCGCTCACGTGGGAGAGAAGGCCTGGAGGGCGGAGCACAGACGGGTGAGTCCTGTATGCCTCGTTATCTAAACTGTGACCTTGGGCATAGCTCCTCTTTGTCTTAGCTCCCACGTTCTGTAAATCAGCAGTCCCTAAACTTTATGGCACCAGGTCCTGTCCTATGGAAGACGAATTTTTTTCCACAGGGCCGGGGCAGGAGAGTGGTTTCGGGATGATTCAAGTGCATTACATTTTCAGCTCCACCTCAGAGGCATTAGATCTGACGGCTGGAGACTCCAGGCGTAAATGGAGGTTGTTTTCTCTCCCGTCTCCTAGAGTTGTTTGAGGACCAAGCAAGGTAGCCCAGGTGTACCAGACACTGTCGGTGCTGTGCGAAGGCCTCCTTAGAGCCCTTTGACTGGTTCTGTGCGCCTATCCCCGTTTCTTAATGTTTTGCTTCCAAAGGCTCCAAGCTGAGACCGCCTTTGGAGGATGGTCCTTGGGCTGCTGGAGCTGCTTCTCCCGGCCCCTGGCCAGTTTCTCCTGGGAGCATCTCGGTTGTAAATCACTTGCCCATAAACCTTTTCCTGAGTCCACATCTGAGGGATCCCATTGAAGACAATTTATGAGCATTTTTGAAAATGTACAAGTGAAACATAATGTGAGAAATTGCCATTTGAAATAACTGCAGAATTGACTGCAGATCTTCCATCTCGGAAGTATTGGGGTCAGGACAGAACAAAAGTTCAAAATGTGACCTGAAGCTAATTGTTCCATAACATACTCAGCACAATCAGCCTCCATGTGCTGTCCCAGCAACTAGGAGCTTTCATCTTCCTGGGTCTCAGGGGACCTCCTCCACTCTCTGTCTGCTAAGTCGGCACCGTTTTCCACTCAAGGATCATCAGCATGTTCCCACTCCACTCCCTGTATGACCTTTCTCAGGGCTCCAGAAGAAAGGCAAAGTCCTGAGCTTAGGACAGGACCCAGACTAGATTCCTTTTTGAGAGCTGTATCAGGATGGCACTTAATTTTGGAAACTGTCAGGGGGCAAATGGTTAAACCAGATTTTTGGTCCACAAAATATAAATAGAAATGAAGGCCATTTTGTTATATCACCAAATTTAGTACTTTTCACAAGGAACACACTTGTTGTTCAGTCACTAAGTCATGTCTGACTCTTTGTGACCCCATGGACTCGGCAGGCCAGGCTCCTCTGTCTTCCATTATGTCCTGGAGTTTGCTCAGATTCATGTCTATTGAGTTGGTAATGCTATCTAACCATCTCATCTTCTGCTGTGCTCTTCTCCATTTACCTTCAATCTTTCCCAGCATCAGGGTCTTTTCCAACCAGTTGGCTCTTTGCATTAAATATTGAACCTTTAGCTTCAATCATTCCGGTGAGTATTCAGGGTTGATTTCCTGTAGAATTGACTGGTTTGCTCTGGTTTGCTCCCCTTGCTGTCCAAGGGACTCACGAGTTTTCTACAGCACCACAATTCAAAAGCATCAGTTCTTCAGCACTCAGCCGTCTTTATGTTCCAACTCTCACATCCGTACATGACTACTGAAGAAACCATAGCTTTGACTATACAGACCTTTGTCTCTGCTTTTTAATATGCTGTTTAGGTTTGTCATAACTTTCCTTGCAAAGAGCAAGCAACTTGGAGCACATACACACAGACTTAAAAACATGTCCTCAGAATTCAAAGTCTTGTTTTGGTATCTTTCCTATGGCTGACTTTCCACATATCGGTGACATCCAACTGAGTCTAGGAGCGGGACCGACCCATCACCATGTTCAGGTCCTCAGTTTTCATCTTCATTAAGTGGGTACATTTCTACTCCTGTATAAACTCAAATCACTTTAAAGACATTAATAATCAAGCTCACCTCAGAAGACCCAGCAGCCTTGTTTTCCTAGTGGCCAAGTTTTTCACGCTCTGTCTTGTATGCCTCTCATGCCAATAACCAGAGAAATCATACATGTGCTTGCGTATTTGTGTATGTCAGGACTTCTTTAAGTCATGGTGTCCAGCCTGGCCCCCTTGGCTTCCATAAGACAGGCTGGGATTAATCTGGAATTAGACCCATTCTGAAGGAGATCAACCCTGGGATTTCTTTGGAAGGAATGATGCTAAAGCTGAAACTCCAGTACTTTGGCCACCTCATGTGAAGAGTTGACTCATTGGAAAAGACTTTGATGCTGGGAGGGATTGGGGGCAGGAGGAGAAGGGGACAACCGAGGATGAGATGGCTGGATGGCATCACTGACTCGATGGACGCGAGTCTGAGTGAACTCCGGGAGTTGGTGATGGACAGAGAGGCCTGGCGTGGGGTCGCAAAGAGTCGGACATGACTGAGCGACTGAACTGAACTGACTGAGACCCATCCAGGGTGCTGAAGAAGGAATGGGAGCAGCAGAGGGGGCCAGGCAAAGCTAGCTGAGACCAAGAGGGAAGCCAAAGAGAGGCTGAGCCTAGTGGTTCCCAATCCTGGTGGGACATCAGATTGGGAACCTGCATGTGCTTCATTCCAACCCTGCCAGGTGAGGGTTTGGAACCAGAGAGGTCTAGTCTAAGATCATTCCTTGTTCTGAGAGGTTGGCAGGCCTTAAGGGCAGGGGATCCAGAAACCAGCTCTTAGGACCTCTATCACAGACAGTGTTGTGGGGGAAGAATGAGGGAGTGTTCAGAGTGGAGCAGAGCAAGGAGTCTGGTAGATGATGCCGAGGGCACAGAAGAGCAAAGCACAGATGCCAACCTAGGAAACAGGCAGTTGGCACAAGTCAAAGCTGAAAGCCCAGGGCAGAGCTGCTTACATTCCTCCTGGCTTCTACAAGCCAGGCTAAGACTGAAGCTTTCCAAGGGAGCCAGGCAGGGATGGACCAGAGCCACACTCAACCCCAGGTCCCCCTAACTTCTGGTTCAATGGCTCCACTAACTGAAGCCACCAGAACCAAATATATTGCAGAAAACTCTGATTCTCATCTGCTACTCAGCCTCAGCCTGCCTTAGGGAACCAGAAGGTATTTGTCAAGTCAACATTTTCTGGGGGCAAAGCAGAAGAAATGGGCTGGATGTTGGTTAAACATTTACCGAGCATGAATCTGGTAAAGGAATACTCAACTGGGCAAACTCAATAAACAGATCACTTATATAGAAAAGTCAAAAAGCATCTTTCTCCTACTGGACACGTACAACACGGTGAAAGGAAATGTCAAAATCTCTAGGTTCTCTTGGAACGCTGACATAGCAAATACAGACTGAAATTGGTGGGCCTCTGGCAAGGTCTATTCCATGTTTTTGTTATCTGGAAACCCTGCTGAATTGTAGTGAGCAGATACAATTTTGAATCGGGGCCAGGGGGTCAGGAAGCCTGGCTGGGTTCCAGTCCCATCTCTGTTACCAACCAGAAGGTCTCCTTCAATGATGCACTTCAACTTACTGCTGTAGGATGGGGATGTTGTCCTAGAAGATCTCCAGGGTCCTTTCTAGCTCTAAGAACACATGATTTTACAACATAAATGGGGCACTGTAGTTAAAGCCAGCTGATGTTCATTTGAACTTAGAATCATTCCAATGGGTGTTTTCAGGCTTGGGAGGTGGCCTGCCATGCACTTGCCAGAACCAGATTGCCCTCTTCCAAACCCCAAGCCCACATGAGCTTTGTGGCCTTGGGGAGTCATTTAGAGTCTCCAGGTTGGGCAGATGGTGCAGAATTTGGTGCCACTGACAATAAAGTTTCATTGGTATCTGGCTTGACCTTGCAGTAAAGAGCACATCAAGTATTTTCTTTCCGTTTTTAGCTACATGGAGCTCAGTTCAAACACAGAGATGGAAAGTCCAAATGAAGACATGAGTATTTTCATAGTCTGTCAAGGACATTAAGACTCCTCCAAGGGGTGCTTCAGACCTAGAACTCGTGGCATCAGCCCGAGTCTGAGCTGTCAGAACAGCCTCTAAAACCTGGCTTTGGAGACTCTGGGGAGAAGCAGGACAGCTCCCATGTGGGAACTGTCTTGTAGAAAAACTGGTTTCTGGCAGCAGCATCTGACCCTCACATCAAACATTTGCTGCTCTCCAAAAAAAAAGGGGGGTGGTGGTGGTGGGGAGGGGATAAAGTAAAAAAGTTCTTTAAAAAAAAAATGTTATTGGACTATAGTTGATTTACAGTGCTGTGTTGGTTTCATGTGTCCTGCAAACTGAATCTTTTATCCATATATATATAGTCACTCTTTTTTTAGATCATTTCCCCATATAGGTCATAACAGAGCACTGAGTAGAGTTACCTATTTTGTATATAGTGGTATGTATATCAGTCCTAATCTCTCAATTTATCCCTCCCATCTTACCCTCTTCTAAGTTTGTAGTATACATGCATTATTCTATTTCTGTTTTGTAGAAACACAAGTTCCTTTGTAACCTGTTTTTACATTCCACATGTTAGCAATATATATTTTTCTCTATCTGACTTTGCCTAACATGACAATCTCTAGATACTTCCTTGTTCCTAAATAGCACTATCTCAGTCTTTTTCAGTTCAGTTCAGTCACTCAGTCATGTCAACCTCTTTGCGACCCCATGGACTGCAGCACGCCAGGCCTCCCTGTCCATCACCAGCTCCCAGAGCTTACTCAAACTCATGTCCATAGAGTCAGTGATGCCATTCGACCATCTCATTCTCTGTCGTCCCCTTCTCCTCCTGCCCTCAATCTTTCCCAGCGTCAGGGTCTTTTCCAGTGAGTCAGTTCTTTGCATCAGGTGGCCAAAGTATTGGAGTTTCAGCTTCAGCATCAGTCCTTCCAATGAATATTCAGGACTGATTTCCTTTAGGATGGACTGGTTGGATCTTCTTGCAGTCCAAGGGACGCTCAAGAGTCGTCTCCAACATCACAGTTCAAAAGCATCATTCTTTTTAATGGCTGATAATATTCCATTGCATATAAGTACTGCATCTTCTTTATCCATTCATCTGTTTTCAGTTTGATATAGTCCCACTTGTTTACTTTTGCTTTTGCTGCCTTTGCTTTTTGTGTCAAATCTAAAACCAAAGCCATTTCCAACACCAGTGCCAAAGAGTTTACTGTCTATGTTCTCTTCTATATGGATTCAGGTCTTATATTAAAGTCTTTAACTGATTTTGAGTTATTTTTTGTGTATGGTGGAAGATAGTGGTCCAGTTTCATTCTCCTGCATGTGGCTGTCCAGTTTTCCCAACATTTTTTATTGAAGAGACTGTCCTTTCCCCCATTGTATATTCTCAACTCGTTTGTCCTAAATTTATCGTGTGTGTGAGTGTGTGTGTATGTATAGGAATGTATGTTTATTTCTGGGCTCTCTCTATGCTGTTCCATTGATGTATGTGTCTTTTATCCCAATACTATACTGTCATGATTTCTATAGCTTTATAATACAGTTTGAAATCAGGACACATGATAAAATCAGCTCTGTTCTTTCTCAAGATTGCTTTGGTTATTTGGAGCCTTTTCTGGTTCCACACAAATTTTAAGCTTGTTTGTTCTATTTCTGTGAAAAATGTTATTGGAATTTTGGTAGAGATTGCATTGATTCTGTAGATTTCTTTGGGGAGTATGGACATTTAAACAATATTCTTACAGTCTATGAACATGGAATATATTTGTTTATCTGTGTCTTCTTTGATTTCTTTCACCAATGCCTTATAGTTTCACCTCCTTGAAGTGAAGTGAAGTGACAGTCACTCATTCGTGTCTTACCCTTTGCAATCCCATGGACTATACAGCCCATGGAATTCTTTAGCTAGAATACTGGAATGGGTAGCTTTTCCCTACTCCAGGGGATCTTCCCAACTCAGGTATTGAACCCAGGTTTCCTATATTGCATGCAGATTCTTTGCCAGCTGAACCACAAGGGAAGCCCAAGAATACTGGAGTGGTCACCTCCTTAGTTAAATTTATTCCTGGGAACTTTATTCTTTTGATGCAGTTCTAAATAGGATTGGTTTCTTAATTTCTTTCTTTCTATAGTGTATAGAAATGCAACTGCTTTTTGTATGCTGATTAGTTATATTTTTGTAAAATTGATTTTGTATCCTACAATTTTACCTTATTTATTTATTCTAACAGTTTTTCTTTCTTTCTTTCTTTCTTTTTTGGTGGAGTTTTTAGGGTTTTCTGTATGTAACATGCCATCTGAAAATAGAGACAGTTTTACTTCTTCCTTTTAAATTTTGATGCATTTTATTCCTTTTTCTTATCTAGTTGTCATGGCTAGGACTTTCGATACTTTGTTGAATAAAAGTGGCAAGGGTGGGCATCATTGTCTTGATCTTCGAGGGAAAGCTTTCAGCTTTTCATTGTTGAGTACATTAGCTGTGGACTTATCATATCTGGCCTTTATTATATTGAGGTATGTTCCCTCTATACCCACCTTTTAAAGAGTTTTTAATTGTAATTTTTAAAAATTAATATGCAAAAACGGGTCTTTCCTTGGGGAGGGTTTCAGTTATGTGGTCTTTCATTTCACTTGGACCCCAGCCCATCTGCTTCCTCTTGTTTCTTGTTTGTTAATTGCTTTAATAAGCTGCATTAATGACTCAGTCTGTTCTGACTCCTATAACATAATATCATAGGTTGGGTGGCTTGTAAACAACAGAAATTTCTCACAATTCTAGAGCTTTAGAATTCCAGGAACAAATGCTGGCAGATTCAGTGTCTGATGAGGGCCTGCCTTCTGGTTTATAGATGACTGTCTTCTTGGTTATGTCTTCATGTGGTAGAGGGACGAGGGAGCAGCCTGGGGTTTCTTAAAAGGCACTAATCTCACTCATGAGGGCTTCACTCTTATGACCTAATCACCTCCAAGGCTCCACTTCCTAGATACATCTCACTGGAGATTAGGTTTCAACATGAATTTTGGGAGGAGACAAAAACATTCAGTCCCCAGTAATTTGTTATCTAAGGTTGTATAACAAGTTACCCCCAAATTAGTAACTTTAAATAAATGTTTATTATTTCATAATTTCTATAGGTCAGGAATCTGGATGTAGTCCTCTGCTCAGGGTCTCTCATAGGCTGTAATCAAGGTGTTGGCCTGATTGCAGCCCTCCCGAGGATAACTGGGGAGAATTTATTTCTAAGGCCTCCTAAGTGGTATTGGCAGGATGCTCCAATTTCTCACAGGCTGGAGAGAGGCCACCTTCAGTTTCTTGCCATGTGGGCCTCTCTGTAGGGCAGCTTACAATGTGGATCTGGCTTCCATCACAGGGAGGGCATAAGAAAGCAAGAGAGAGTAAGGAAGACAGAAGCCAGAGCCTCTTTATAACCTAATCTCAGGATTCACATCCCATCTCTTGCAAGATCCTTTAGAAGGAAGTCACAGATCCAGCCACTACACAAGGGGAGGGGATTACACAAGGATCTGAATTCCAGGAGGCAGGAATTACTAGGAATCGACCTAGAAGCTACCTATCACCTAAAGTTCTGTGGCTTCTGGTTTAGCCAGCCTGGTGGTGGCCTTGGAGGCTGCTATTGCAACAACATACCTCTCACACCGCAGACCCTAGAAGCAGTATTATCTCCTTGGAAAAAGATTCCAGCCAAACCTCCCCAGTGTCTGCAGTAAGTCCAAGGGGTTTCTGACAGTGAGTCAAGATGCACAGCTGCCTTGGTTTAGACCCCATTTACCAAGCCCCTGGAGGCTCCATCTAGAGTTCAGTCTCCTGGTTCCTCTCTGAGGAGGGACAGCCTGTCCTCTCTAACTCCATGCCAGCAGCCCTCACCCAGGGTTGGGGAGGAGAGGGGACACAGTGAATAGATTCATTGCCTGTGATCTCAGCTGGTGAACATCACAGGACACAAGCATGGGTACGTGAGATTGTCTCCTTTCTTCCATGTGATAGGCCAAAGATTAAAATCCCTCTGCCCTTCTCTCCATCATGTTCTTGAACTTGGATGGACTTGGAGCAGTTTGTTCACAGCAGCTCTTGTATATGTGAGTGTAGAGTTTTGGTTGGCTCAGCTGCCTCGTAATCATGCCAGTTTATAATAAGCAGCAGAGGTCAGGGTTCAGCGGGAATAGAGGTGGCTGTGAGGGGGGAGTGGCTGTGGGACACATTCTGTGCACCCAAGGTGGCAGGTTCACACAGAGGAATCAGCAGCATTGTGCCAAGGAGAGGGAGGCTGAAAGGATGTTCTTCAGATTCAGTGCCGTGCGAGGGCTCATGCTCATGTTTGCAGAGTCTTTGAACTGCAAGAATTTCAAAGGAGGACAAATAGCTCATCATGAGAATTATGATTAAGGCTTAAAGGTTGTCCTTAAAATAATGCTCAGAAATGATTGCCGCTCTCCAGGGCATCCTCTGGTGAGAGAAGCTGGGCCATTTGCATCCACAAGGGCCCAGTGGCTAGTAATTCACAATCTGTGATCCAAAAGGCTCTCAGGCTGCAAGGAGTCTTACAGTGATCTAAACCTACTCCCTTGGCAGACGGAGTAGTGAAGGCCCGGAGACCCTCTTCAGCCTTCTCAACCTTTCCTGTCCTACCCCCGAACCAGATGCACCAAGGGCTCCGCTCTGTTTCTTGTAGTACTTGCCTCTGCTGTCTTCTTCTTAAATCCAATCTCCATTCTTGCAGCACCTACAGTTTAAGCTGTGGGCTCCAGTGGGTGGAACCAGCTTTCCATCATCCATTCATCTGCCCATCACATAACAGTTGAACAAACTGCTATAAGTCTTCCACTATGAACCATGGATGTGGAGATTATTAGGGCAAGAGTCTTGCCTAACACGCTTATAGTCTCCTCAGAGAGAGTAGACTTGTATGCAAGTAGCTAGACCTCCAGCAAGACTCCTACAATGAAATACAGACTAGCTCCCCATCTATGAAATCATTTGAAGAAGTGGAGAAGAAATAGAGGACATGATGACCAGAGGACGTGGTCTTCTATTAACCTATATTATATGAAAGTTAGTGGAATGTGTATTTATGTTTCAACTTTTCAACGTAGCTCTGATTTTAAGTATATTATTATCTTTTCAGTTCATGTGTCTTAACTATTGGTCAGGAAAAGCTGGAGGTCATGTAGTCTAGAGTTTTCTCTGCCTATCTTCTCTACCTCAGACAGATTCATTCTTTGAACTTCAGTCTTGTTACAACATATATGTCCTTGGAAGGGTAACACCCTAAACCACATATTAATATCAGGAACACGTTCATCAGTCACCTGAAGCCCTACTCTGGATGGAGCTTAAGGTGCTTAAGTGTGTCCAGGAGTACTGGGTTATTGGGCTGAATAGGATGGAATCTTATAAATATTAAGAAGTAGGCACCAACTGAACATTTGTGGGATACTATCCCTGGGACTTGGAACAAGTATTGGGGATGACTGGGAAGGCATTGAGAGAGACTATAGGAAGTGAAAGAGAATCAGAGATTCTTCTGGCCATTTCATCACTTTGTCCCACCTCAGCTCTGCTGGACAGCTCACAGGCTTGGGGCATGGAGACAGAATGTTAGAAGGGAGCGTCTTCCAAGTCTTTGCATTTCAGTTTTATAGATAAAGTGCACCCTGCTTTCTAGGGCTTCCCTGGAGGCTCAGATGGCAAAGAATCCGCCTGCTATGTGGGAGATCTGGATTCCATCTCTGGGTTGGGAAGATGCCCTGGAGGAGGGCATGGCAACCCACTACAATATTCTTGCCTGGAGAATCCCCATGGACAAAGGAGCCCCAAAGGCTACAGTCCATAGGGTTGCAAAGTGTTAGACACAACTGAGCAACTAAGCACAACACAGCTCTCTCTTTGCCTAACAGTTTAGAAAGAAAAATATATCAGCATTGCTTTTTGGGGGGTGAAAACACCTTTTCTCTTTGTATAGGGACAAAGAGCTCCCTGAGAGGCAAAAATTCACTCAGTCATGGAAACACGTAACCAGAAATCAGGGAGCATGCCAGGGAATGGGCTCAAGGCCTCAGAGCTTCCTCCAGCCCGGCAGCCCCGACACAGGTCCCTGTGATGTCACCGTGGCCCCTTACCCCCTGAGACTTTGCTTACTGGGGCTTCAACTCCAGTTGTCAAGGTAATTTTCAAATATGCTCTATGGCATGCACAGCTCAAATGGGTACACAAGCTTAGAATAGACTTGTTTTAAACATTTTCCCTCGAGAAAACCTATTTCGTTCATTTAAATATATTTTGGGCACCAACTGTTTACCAAACACGAATGTGGCTGAGAAGGCAAGAGCTACCAGTGTGGGTGAGTTGTGCCTTCTGGGAACAAGCAGGACTGGCGACTTGTCCCTGCTGGGGGTCGTTCCTTCTTTAGACCTCAAATTGCTCTATAAGACATGCCATCAACACAAGCTGCACGAGAGACTCCCTTAAATCCATGACAAGGAATCTAAGGTGTTGTCCCAGTGTTCCTTGCCATCAATATTGTCTGAAACAAAGTTCAGCAAACCTCTGTTTTATCAATGATATTTTACATTTAAATTTTATTTGATTATTGGAGTAAGATTGCTTTACAGTATTGTGTTAGTTTCTGCTGTATAACAACATGAACCAGCTATATGTGTACGTGTATCCACTCCCTCCTGGGCCTTCCTCTTATCCCCTGTTTTACAATGTTCTGACTTCAGTCATCTGACCTGTTGCTTTCCCCCTCGGTGGTGAGCTTGTGTCTGTCTGCCCAGTCTGCCATTTGACTGTGGATTACGGGAAAGACCTCGGAGCAAAGCTCAGAGAAGCTCAGGGACCTCGTCTAGATTAGACAGAGAGTGAGGCTGCCAGACATGGCCTCCCACATAAAGCAGTTTACCAGGCCATACGTTTATCTCGCCTCTGGCTGGGAAGGACCTTAGACGTTGTGGTCACAGCTATGTGGTCGAAAGCTCTCACTATGTGTCAAAGCTCTCACTTTTCAGATATGGAAACTGAGACCAGCGTGGACTACGTATTGTCCAAAGCCATGGAACCTTATGCTTTCATTCACTTTCAATGTTTTTAATTGGAGGATCATTGCTTTATAATGTTGTGTTGGTTTCTGCCATACAGCATCACGAATCAGTCATAACTGAGCCTTCCTTCCTAGTAAGTCTCCCCACCCACCCACCCCCACTATCCTGCCAATTAAGCCTCTCTATTGAGGCTCCCTCCTCCCCTACCCCCAACACCCTGCCCCTTTAGGTCGTCACAGAGCTCCAGGCTGGACTTCCTGTGTTACAGAGCAGCTTCCCAGTGACTCTGTCTTTTACACATGGTAGTGTATATATGCCAAAGCCACTTTCTCAGTTCATCCCACCCTCTCCTTCCCCTGCTGTGTCCATAAGTCCATTCCCTATGTCTGTGTCTCCGTAGAATCACATGCTTTTAGAGATGGAAGACACCTTTGGTCTTTGTGATCTAGCTTTATCTCTTACCCAAAGGAGAAACACTTTCCACACACTCTTTGCCAGATGATCACTTAGCCTCTGCTTGAACGCTTCCGGCTGTGGTGCGACACGATTTTCCCTGTCCATTCCATTCACAGACGTGTCTAATTGTTGTCTCGCCCTTCTCTGTAATCAGAGGGCATCTACTTTCCTGCTGTGTCTGCTGACAGCTGCTTCCAGAGCCACCAGAACAAAACCTGGAGCCTTCTGTGTCCCAGGGCAGTTACCCTCCCTGCCTGCCTCCAACCCCCCCTCTCCACCCCCACCTCCCAATGAATCCCTTTACTGATTTGACTGCTACGCTTGCCCTGCCTTAGTTCCCCGTGAGGGTTAGGTCCAGAGAGACTTCCTTTAGCTTAGTATGTTTATTTATTTTGTTTTTATGTATTAATGATAATCATTACCTTCAAAAAGTCCCACCCATTTTCCATTCCTTTCTGAAGTGCAGAAGGCTCTCATTAGAACATGAATGAGTTCACTGCACTCTTTAAAATCGGGCAACAACAACTAAAAGCTTGCATGTGCTTCCCCTGACAAGCCTGCTTAAATATAATCATAGATCTGTCACCAAATGTGCAGGCTTATGAGGGGTTGTCAAAGTCTCTGCTGAAGTGGGAGATGTTGGAGAGTGGAATTTTTTTAAGTTAACTGGAAAGGAACAAAGAGGAACAAATCAAGGACCAAATAATTTTATGACAGTTTTGCATAGCTGCAATGTAGCAAGCTTCACCTGGATTCATGATATTGCAGAGGATTCCTAGAAGAGAAAAAAATGAAAGTTCTGTGTTGTACAGGTAATTGGTCTTGACATCTCTGTTCTTTTAACCTAGGGAGGAAGCAGGTGAGGTGAAAGAACCAGGTGATCAATTTCACTCATTCAGATGCAAACCTGTGGTACTGCCAGGAATAGAACAGAGGGCAGCCACTGGATACACACTTGGGTTTCTTTAAGTAATGCCCTGTTCAAATGATTATTATTAGTCGCATTTCACATCATGATGCCAGAGGGTGATGGGCTCTAAGGATTTCTTTTAAAAGATTTAAAGCTTTCCTTGTTAGGCCATTTGGATTTGCATCACAACATGAAGGAGCACAATTCAGATCTTTCCGGGTTCTGTAGATGGGGTCAGTGGTTGTTGTTCGGTCACTAAGTCACGTCTGACTCTTTGAGGGTTCGCTGGACCTCAGCACACCAAGATTCTCCGTCCTCCACTATCTCCTGGAGTTTGCTCAAACTTGTGTCCATTGAGTTGATGATGCTATCTAACCGTCTCATCTTCTGCCACCTCCTTCTCCTTTTGCCTTCAATCTTTCCCAGCATCAAGATCTTTTCCAATGAGTTCGCTCTTTGCATCAGGTGGTCAAAGTATTGGAGCTTTAGCTTCAGCATCCTCCCAGTGAATATTTAGGGTTGATTTCCTTTAGGATTAACTGATTTGATCTCCTCGCTGTCCAAGGGACTCTCAAAAGTCTTCTCCAGCACCGTAATTCAAAATCTAGCACCATAATTCAAAAGGATCAGTTTTTCAGCACTCAGCCTTCTTAATTGTCCAGTTGTCACATCCATACATGACTACTGGGAAAACCATAGCTTTCACTTTACAGACTTTGTTGGCAAAGTGATGTCTCTGCTTTTTAATACACTGCCTAGATTTATCATAGCTTTTCCCCTGAGGAACAAACATCTTTTAATTAAATGGCTGCAGTCGCCATCTGCAGTGATTTTAGAGCCCAAGAAAATAAAATCTGTCCTGTTTCCACCTTTCCCTTTATGTATGCCATGAAGTGATCAACAGAAGCTGTTCTAATTTTCTTCGTTCTGGGGGCTGCTTCTTTGAGGTCCTGTGGGCATCAGCCAGGGTTTCTAAATCCCAAATGGATTCCTCTCTGGCCTATGCATCTAGTTATTTCGAGGGCTGGTATAGACATAGTGCCACCTTGTACAGTTGTTACAGGAGCAATGCCCAGTGAAGAGGGGCATGCGATTGAGCTGGTGCCTGGGCTCCTCTGTGGCTGTTGGGCTTTTCCATGGACATTCCTGCATCCTTCCCTCAGCTTCCAAAGCTGAATCTCCCAGGCACTCTACTTGGCAATGCCTCAGCAGAAATAAGATTTCAGAACTCTGCCTAGTTTAACATGTGCTTTCCACTTTCTCACGAGCCCACTGCTCTGACATGCCTTGTCCTGAATGAGAAGTCATCAGAAGGAAACCTCGCAGTTCTCAGACTGCTCCAGTGGCATATTTCTATCTAGTTCTCCAGAGAACTTCCCCTTCCTTCTTAATGCAGCCAGGTTAAATGAGGGCATCTCATTCAGACGTGGCTAGAATGCCCTGCCCCCAAAACAGCATCATGAAAATCAGCTTACCCTTTCCTCCAAAGAAAGCAATCCCACCCTTTTAAGCTCCCAGAAGTGATTGTAATGAGGATTATGAACAAGCGCTGCAGATACCAATTTCATTTGTAAGAACGCTTTCCAGTACCCTAACCCTGAGGGTAACCCTAAGGGTAGTAAGTAAGTGTTAGTCACCCAGTCATGCCCGACTCTTTGCAACCCCATGGACTGTAGCCCACCAGGCTCTTCTGTCCATGAGATTTTCCAGGCAAGGATACTGGAGTGGGTTGCAATTTCCTTCTCCTGGGGATCTTCCAGACCCAGGGATTGAACCCAGATCTCCTGCACTGCTGGCAGATGCTTTACCGACTGAGCTAATAGTCCTTTTTCTAAGGGTAGACTAGAGCAGTATTATTGGAGGTGATTTTCAAAGCCAGGCTGATGATGCCTGGAATTAAGTTATATCTGCACGTGCAAAGGAAAGGGACATCAAAGGAAGAATGGATTTGGATAGGAAACAGAAAGAAATATGTGCTGGGTGTAGACACTGAAGACATCTGGCTTTTCTGGAGCCTGATGTTTATTTCTTGAAAGTGAAAGTGTTAGTCGCTCAGTCGTGTCTGATTCTTTGTGGCCCCATGGACCTACCAGGCTCCTCTGTCCATGGAATTCTCCAGGGAAGAATACTAGAGTGGGTAGTCAGTCCCTTCTCCAAGGGATCTTCCCAACCCAGGGATTGAACCCGGGTCTCCTGCATTCCAGGCAGATTCTTTACCATCTGAGGCACCAGTGAAGACAAATAGGGACTTTTGTGAGAGCTGGGTGTGGCTTTGTAATATCCTCTAATTTTACTGTAAGCCTCTTTCTGAAACCTTCTTTTTCTGGGCACCAAGGATGTATCAATTGTCTTATCTGTTACTCTTTAAAACTTATTCTTGTACCTGAACAAGGAAAGTAATCTTTCAGGTGAGAAGTCAAGGTCCTCCCGAAGAATGCATACAAAGTCAGAATCAGGTTATTATCAAGGAAATACAACTTCCTTACACTCAACCTAGAGAAACAGAAAATCACTTGGGAGAGGGAGGTCTTTAGGGGAATTGCTCAAATGAAAGAATAACAAATACTTGTAATTATGGACTTCCCTAGGGGCCCAATGGTTTCCACTCTGTGCTTCCACTGCACGGAGGGGGCAGGGGTTTGATTCCTGGTTGGGGAACATGCCATATGGTACAGCCGAAAAAAAAAAAAAGTAATTAATGTCATTTGTCCTTTTTATGGGCTTTGTGTTTTGGAATTTATTCTCGGATATAATTTTAACGCTACCTCGTAAGATCTTTTTATACTTTCATCTACCTATCTAAAATGTGTCAGATGCTAATTGACAATGTTTTAACAAAAGGGTTTTGTTGCCCACTGTGAAGCTGTATCAGCAGCTGCAGAGTTGCACAGACCTAGGTTTGAATCCTGGCTTGGCAGCGTTGCCCAGGTGATGTTGGGGGCATGACTCCGAGGCTCCAAACAGTAGATGGGAGATAAAAACAGCCTCACTTCCTGGAGGTGCTGTGAAGGGTAGGATGACATACTGTACATAGTCACTGATACCACGGCTGGGCACCTGATGTCAAGAACATTAACTTGTATCCAGGGATTTCAGGGGAGAATGGGACTGAGAGTTTATGACTCATCAGGCAAACACTTGCATCTGTAAATGTCTCTGCTCTCTGCCACCCTTCCTAGGACCAAACCAGACAGCCAGAACCTCCTGGTTGTGCCCAGGTTTAAACCCTAAGTAAATATCAGATATAATCTCACAGGGAGCAAGAGCATTTTGTTATGGGTACAGAAACATTTTATCAGTTTTCAGACAAAGTAAACAGGAGATGAAAGGGCATCATTTTTTCCAAGTTTTCTGATGTATAGAGTGAGAAAATACCATTATGAGAGTCTCCAGCAGCCTTTGGGGCATCTGGGGTATGGTAAATAAGACCATGATGGTGTTAAGTGTAATGGCTTTGCTAGATACCTAGGTTCTAAGCCCAATTTTGCCACTAACAGTAGGACTGTGTTAAGTCACAAACTCCGTGGGTCTGATTTTCCCTGAGAATATCATGGCTCAGCTAGTGGGTCTCCGTGGCCCTGTGAACTTCTGAGTCCTCATCAGCTCTCCCAGGGTGTCACCTCCCACTCTGGGGGTCAATAAAGGCACTCTATAGAGCCCCAGAAAAGGCTCGATGCAAGATGTGTTTTTCTTCCCAGATGAATGAGTCCAGGGAAAGAGACCCCTCCCCCACCTCACTATGCTCTGGGGTGACACAAGGCAGCCCAGCCAGCACCTCTCATGGGGGTCTACTTGGGGGGTCCTTCAGAGTCACCCCCAAGATGAGGCTGGTGGGAGCCATAGGTAAACAGAGGTATCTCCATTTGGAGAAGAAACACCTTTAACTGAAGCCGGCAGCGATCAACCAGATGGCCAAAAAAACCTGCCCAGTCTCCACCAGCGTGATGGAAGGTCTTCACAGGGAGTTTTAGGACTTTCCATATTTAGTTCCAAACTGCACGTCCTTGTCACCATGCTGCAAGCCGGCCAGCTGTCTCTCAGTGGGAGTGCGTGCTGCTGTTTCTTCCGGACGTGGGTTTGCTTGACACTGTCGTGCTCGCTCTGTTTGAAGGCAGAGTCCACTGGCCCTTACCAGAAGAACTGGAAAATCCAACACAGATCTCTGTGCTTCCTAGATGCGGGGAGCAGCCTTTGTTGAACAATGGGCCACTAGTTTGGTCATGTGTAATTGCTCATAACTCGTCAAAGTGTAGATATCCTTTTCAAGAGATAACATAAGCACCATAAAAGCAGAATTCACACAAAGAATGCCTTGTTTCCCATAATTTAGTCCTCGAGTAAGTTGTTTATCTTCCATCAACCAATTAGCTACAGTGACATCCGTAGTAAGGGTATCATGAAACAGGCTTTGCTGCCATGATGGGTGGGCTTGCTTTCCACAAAGTGAGTGACACTCTTGCTGTCTGCTTAATTATTTTTTATTTTCATTCATGACATAAATGAGTGAGTCAAGTTTAAAGAAAGAAGGGCTTATTTAAGAAATCAAATTTTAAAAGCAAAGACTGGTACTGAGACTCAGGGTTGAATGTGTGGTTATGAGGGGCACTGATGTACTGTGTGAAGCAAAGGGGAGGATGTTGGTGAATAAAGAAAGCGATGAACTTGAGAAACCATCCACAAATCAGCGAATGCTTTCCACCCAGACTGATGCTGGTACATCAAGCGAGCTAATCATTCTTTGACAAAGACCAATTTTATGCCCTTGCTTTAATCTTTAATCTGGTCACCATATGTTGTTTCTGAAGAATTAGTTAATTAAAAGACCTTATTTTGAGGACAAGCTGGATTGGCAGTGGCAATATGCTGGGAAAAAAGAGAAAACTTTCAGAAACGTCTGCAAAAATGCCTAATGATTTCTTTTATTAATAAAATTTTTGAAAACTTAAGCTGGCCTGGACAGAGAACATAGATTTTATTCCAAATTCTTGAGCTTTTAACTCATGAGAAACAAATGCTCACGATTCTTTTAGAGAACACAATTAAACGTCAACTGATAATAGTAATTTGACCATGCCCATGGAGTAGAGACACCTCAGAAACAGTGTCAGACTTCATTTTTTTGGGCTCCAAAATCACTGTGGATGGTGATTGCAGCCATGAAATTAAAAGACATTTACTCCTTGGAAGAAAAGTTATGACCAACCTAGATAGTATATTCAGAAGCAGAGACATTACTTTGCTGACTAAGGTCCATCTGGTCAAGGCTATGGTTTTTCCTGTGGTCATGTATGGATGTGAGAGTTGGACTGTGAAGAAGGCTGAGCGCCGAAGAATTGATGCTTTTGAAATGTGGTGTTGGAGAAGACTCTTGAAAGTCCCTTGTACTGCAAGGAGATCCAACCAGTCCATTCTGAAGGAGATCAGCCCTGGTATTTCCTTGGAGGGAATGGTGCTAAAGCTGAAACTCCAGTACTTTGGCCACCTCACACGAAGAGTTGACTGATTGGAAAAGACTCTGATGTTGGGAGGGATTGTGGGCAGGAGGAGAAGGGGATGACAGAGGATGAGATGGCTGGATGGCATCACTGACTCGATGGACGTGAGTCTGCGTGAACTCTGGGAGTTGGTGATGGACAGGGAGGCCTGGCGTGCTGCAATTCATGGAGTCACAAAGAGTTGGACACGACTGAGCGACTGAACTGAACGGAACTGAATGAGGTAACATTTAAACCAGTAAGAATTCTACCTTGTTAGAATTCAGTACTGCTTTTGTTATTTTTTTGTGCAATAGTAAATATTTGTATAGAATTAATTTGTATCAGTTTCCCTAAGGCTGCTATAGCAAAGTACCACAAACTTGGTGGCATAAAGCAAGAGAACATTTTCTCTCCCAGTTCTGGAGGCTATAAGTCCAAACTCAAGGTGTTGACAGTCCAAGGTATTGACAGGACCATGCTTCCTCTGAGTTCAGGGAATGATCTGTCTCATTCCTCTCTCCCTAGCCTCTGAGAGCTTCTGGCAACTCTTCGTGGTCTTTAGTTGGTAGGTACATCACTCCAGTCTCTGTCTTTGTGTAGACTTATCTCTGTGTGTCTCTGGATCTCTATGTCTTCACATGGTCTCTCTCATGTGTCTGTGTCCAAATTTCCTTCTTTTTAAAAGGACACTGGTTGTTGGATTATGTTGTGCTATACTTAGTTTCTCAGTTGTGGTTGATTCTTTGTGACCTCATGGCCCATACCTCACCAGCCTCCTCTGTCCATGGAGATTCTCCAGGCAAGAATACTGGAGTGGATTCTCATGCCCTCCTTCAGGGGATCTTCCCAACCCAGGAATCGAACCCAGGTCTCCAGCATTGCAGGCAGATTCTTTACCATCTGAACCACAGGGAAGCCCATGAATACTGGAGTGGCTAGCCTATCCCTTCTCCAGGGGATCTTCCCAACCCAGGAATCAAACCGGTATCTCCTGTATTGCAGGCAGATTCTGTACCAGCTGAGCTATCAGAGAAGCCCTGGTTGTTGGATTCAGTTCAGTTCAGTTCAGTTGCTCAGTTGTGTCTGGCTATTTGTGACCCCATGAACTGCAGCACGCCAGTCCTCCCTGTCCATCACCAACTCCTGGGTTTACCCAAACTCATGTCCATTGAGTCTGTGATGCCATCCAGCCATCTCATCCTCTGTTGTCCCCTTCTCCTCCTGCCCCAATCCTTCCCAGCATCAGAGACTTTTCCAGTGAGTCAGCTCTTCGCATGAGGTGGCCAAAGTACTGGAGTTTCAATTTTAACATCATTCCTTCCAATGAACAACCCAGGACTGATCTCTTTTAGGATGGACTGGTTGGATCTCCTTGCAGTCCAAGGGACTCTCAAGAATCTTCTCCAACACCACAGTTCAAAAGCATTAATTTTTCTACACTCAGCTTTCTTTATAGTCCAACTCTCACATCCATACATGATCACTGGAAAAACCATAGCCTTGACTAGACAGACCTTTGTTGGCAAAGTAATGTCTCTGCTTTTGAATATGCTATCTAGGTTGATCATAACTTTCCTTCCAAGGAGTAAGTGTCTTTTAATTTCATGGCTGCAGTCACCATCTGCAGTGATTTTGGAGCCCAGAAAAATAAAGTCAGCCACTATTTCCACTGTTTCCCCATCTATTTCCCATGAAGTGATGGGACCCGATAACATGATATTAGTTTTCTGAATGTTGAGCTTCAAGCCAACTTTTTCACTCTCCTCTTTCACTTTCATCAAGAGGCTCTTTAGTTCTTCATATCTTCAAGTCCTAATCCTTCACACACACACACACACACACACACACACACACACACACACACACTGAACCACTGAATGCCACTTTGAGCTTTTGGTTTTAGGGGACCATTTTGGAATTTCTACAAGTACTGTATAACATAAAAGTCTTTTTCTTTTTTTTTTGATCTTTTAAAAGATTCATGATGACTTTGGAGATGGCTCCTGTTGACAGTTATAATGGAGGAACAATCCCATGAGTGCCAGGCAGGGAATGATGGTCCTTGCCTAGGATACAACCCAAGAGGATAGGGGAGAGGAGGTTACTCCGTGGAGTGACGGTCTGTAGAGCTCAGCTGACTCACTCTCTGATGAAACTAGTTAAAATTATAAGAAAGCAGCCATTAAAACTTCTGGAAATGATCGTAAGGACAAACAGTAATGAAGAATAATCTACGCAGCTCAGAAATTCAATGAACTTCATGTAGGATAAATACAGAGAGATTCACAAATAGAAATATCATGGTAAAAATGGTGAAAGACAAGGGAAAAAATCTTGAAAATGAGAAAAAAAACCAAACTCGTTACATTCAAGGATATCTCAATAAGATTAACATCTGACTTCTCAGCAGAAATAATAGAGGCCTGAGGTTGGGGAATAACATATTCAAAGTGCTCAAGGATAAAATGTGTCAACCAGACAGAGTTGGTATAGACCCCAAGTTGAAGGGTATGGTCCACAACGAGATTGACCCTATGTCAGATCAACTGACTACAAGCCAGAGGGGTTCAATAACTTACCAGAACAAGCCACAGAACTCAGGACAACACCATAGTTAACCTGCAAATGAAGATAGTAGTAGTGTGGGGTCTGCGAGGATCCCAAACACAGAGCTTCAATGCCTTCTCCTCAGGGAATCAGTGTATGTCCCCCTTCGGGCACATTGCTGTGTTTGCTAACCAGGAAGCTCCATCAGTCATGCCTAGAGTTTTTATTAGGTTACCATTGCATTCAACATTGGTCATGTGAATGCTTGTCTCCAGCTCTTTCCTCCCCTCTCTTCCCTGGAGATCAGGAGGTCAGGCTGATATCATGTGGCTCAAAGTTCCAACTCTCTAATCACAGGGTTCTTTCCAACATGACCAGTCTCCATCCTGATGCTAATCAGGGGTTCACTGTGAGTCAACTCATTGGCACAAACTTAGGTGTAATCCAAGAAGCTCACAAATAACAAAGGTACTTCATCATTCAGGAAATTCCAAGGATTTTGAAAATTCCATGCCAGGAACCCTGGGCAAAGAACAGACAGATCATTTATTATACAACAATCATCATGTGCCATTCCTTTTATTTAATATGTTCCTACATTCAGTTTGTTGGTATTTTTAATTGAGAATGTTTACATCTGTATTCAAAAGAGATATTGGTTTATAGATTTCTTTTATAGATGTCTTTGTCTTCTTTTTGGTATCAGGCTCATAGGATGAACTGGGGAGTATTCTGTTATTTTTTGGAAGAGTTTGTGAAGAATTAATGTTAATTCCTCTTTCAACATTAGGTAGAATTTACCAGTGAAGTCATCTATTCTTGGAAAAATTTTTGTGAGCAATTTTGCAATTAGTAATTCAATCTATCCATTTTCTTAAATCGTTTAAGACTTTCTATTTCTTCTTGAGTCAGTTTCAGTCAGTTTTGTCTTTATGGAAATGTGTCCATTTTATCTAAGTTGAATTATTGGTATTTTGCATTCATAATCCTTTTTAAAAAATTTTTGTATTTGTAAGGTCAGTAGTAACACCTCTCTTTCATTTCTCCTTCTTTGTATCACTGTTCTGGAGATGGTAATGAGGATACTGCCCTTTGCTTTTGGAGTGACACTCATGGTTCATGAGCATGGCAGTGGACGTGGTGGTAGCCTCTGGTCTTCTTGGCTTGAGTTTTATGCTATGGAACCTCTACCAAATGAGTGAGGTGGGATGAGGGGCTCAGGCCCCAGGGTTCTTGGCTTGCTATACCTGGAGTAGAGCCATCATGGTATAAGTGAGGCTGGGTAAAGGAAAGAAGTCCATGATCTCTTGGCTACACTCACCTGGAATTTCAACAGAGGCCGATAGACATGCAGGTGGCCCACCTGCCTGCAGAACCACTACAGCTCTTTATGGGAACTAGGGAGAGGTGGTTCAGTCTTCTTGGACTGCCAGAGTGAGCCTTCTATCACACTGATCTGGGGCAAAGGCTGCAAGAGCATGGGTCATAGCTCTGCTGCTGCTGCTAAGTCACTTCAGTCATGTCCGACTCTGTGCAATCCTATAGACGGCAGCCCACCAGGCTCCCCTGTCCCTGGGATTCTCCAGGCGAGAACACTGGAGCGGGTTGCCATTTCCTTCTCCAGTGCATGACAGTGAAAAGTGAAAGTGAAGTCTCTCAGTTGTATCCGACTCTTAGCAACCCCATGGACTGCAGCCTACCAGGCTCCTCCATCCATGGGATTTTCCAGGCAAGAGTACTGGAGTGGGGTGCCATTGCCTTCTCCTGGGTCATAGCTCTAGTGCCACAGATTCTTCACATTTAAGTAGATTTTCTTGGTTCAATATTTCTTCCTTTGCTGTATGCAATTGGACAGTTTACAGAGATGGTTATTTATAAATAATTCCACCAGTTAAGGTTGTTCACTGGAAAGAGGGACCTCAGGACTCCTCACGTGAAATTCTAGAAGGATGTCCAATCTCCAGCCTTGCCGCAATGCACTTCAAGTCTTGGCTTTGTAACTTTAGGTGGCTGTGAACAGTTCAGGGAGGGCTGACAGAAAATAGGACACAAAGACCACATAGGAGACGTATATGTGGGGAATTAATATTGAACTGGAGAAAATGTTAAAATATGAAATAATTACCTTTGAAAAACAAAGTTTAAAGTTGTGAAGAGCTTAGGACATGTTCATTGAGCGACAAAAAAAGTGGAATGCTTGCAATGGAGAGCAAGACACATAACTTAGACACAAATAATATCTTTATAAGGTTGTTAAATAGCAGTGTGTGCTGCCCATAAAGCTTGTAGAATAGCACTTTAAAAAAACTGGATCCTCAACTTTAGATGATTAATCTCCTGAGTAAGTCAAACGCAGCTTCCTTATCACCACATTCATTATGGAAGAATTTGACAGAGGTACTTTATTAACATAAATTATAAAAATAGCATCAGTGTTGTACATTTTACCTACAACATTCAGTGGGAGCAAAACACAAATATTTAAAAATTTTTAATATGTGTGTGTGCTCAGTTGTGTCTGACTCTTTGAGACTCCAGGGATTGCAGCCCACCACACTCCTTTGTCCATAGGATTCTCCAGGCAAGAATACTCAAGTGGGTAGCCACTCCCTTATTCCAGGGGATCTTCCCGACCCAGGGATCAAACTTGGGTCTCCTGCATTGCAGGCAGATTCTTTACCACTTGAGCCACCAAAGTTTTTAATAGCAAAGTGCAGTTAAACCAAATGATGTTCTGGGCCAGACAGATGAGTATTTTGTTCTTCCTCCAGGAAGCAAAGGATTTCCCTGGTGGCTCAGATGGTAAAGCGTCTGCCTACAATGCAGGAGACCTGGGTTCAATCCCTGGGTTGGGAAGATCCTCTGGAGAAGGAAATGGCAACCCACTCCAGTACTCTTGCCTGGAAAATCCCATGGACGGAGGAGCGTGGTAGGCTACAGTCCATGGGGTTGCAAAGTGCCAGACATGACTGAGTGACCACTTCACCAGGAAGTTCAACAAATAAAAACAGCTATCTTTCCTTCTTGACTTCTGGCAAGGCTGTTAGCTATGTTGCTGCCCAGACTGGAGCACAGGGTAAACAACCTCGTTAGATCCCTGGCAATGCTTGGGTTCTTAGGGCATGTCAGCTTCCGGAACATGGTTAAGCTATTGTTTTTCCCTTTCCGGGATGAGGAGATAAATCATACTTCAAATATTTATCCTTCATATCTTGCTTACTCTAGTAAGGCACTTGGTTGTGCTGTCATTTCTACTGAAATGCCAAATGTAGAATGATTTCAAGTTAAAATATATATATTATTTAATGAGATGCCTCTTTGCAAGTTAAAATCTAAAAATCTTAAAGGAAATGCATGTTCTCACGTGTTGGCAAGATTATAGAACTTGGCCTTTCTTTGGGATCCTCCCACTCTTCCAGTGGCAGTTTGGTAGTTTCCTCAATAAGAGGAAGAAGTAGCAGATACAGTGATGCTATCTGACAACTTCTCTTAGCAACACAAAGTATTCTGAACATATATTTAAATGATCATTTGCACAGTATGGTTAAAATAACTACTTATTAAAGTTGTGCTCTAGGATACTAGAATTTGACTGTTGAGTCAAAAAGGAAAAACTAGGAACTACGGTTGGTGAAATACACAAAAATTACATGTAAACTATGAATTATATATGTAATTTCATATGTATGTTATAGTTATATTCATATAGATATAGTGATCAATATATATTTTTACTGAATATTATAGCTCCCTGGTGGCTCAGATGTTAAAGAATTTGCCTGAAATGCAGGTGACCCAGGTTCTCTCCCTGGGCCAGTAAGATCCCCTGGAGAAGGAAATGGCAACCCACTTACCTATTCTTGCCTGGAGAATTCCACGGACAGAGGAGTCTGGTAGGCTACAGTAGTCCATAGAGTGGCAAAGAGTTGGACATGACTGAGCAAGTAAGCCTTTCACTTTCAACTCATAGAGCTAAAATCTAAATTCTATCTGAGCTAAAAGAAAGTCAACTTAAAGTGCTTTGATGAATAGCAAAATGAAGTACAGTACTCATTAATGTGAAAAAAATTCTCATCCTAGTTCACTAAAACCTAATGATTTAAAAGGGCTTCCCTCAAACTCTTTCAGAAAATTGCAGAGGAAGGTAAACTTTCAAACTTATTCTATGAGGCCACCATCACCCTAATACCAAAACCTGACAAAGATGCCACAAAAAAAAAAAAAACTACAGGCCAATATCACTGATGAACATAGATGCAAAAATTCTTAACAAAATTGTAGCAATCAGAATCCAACAACACATTAAAAGATCATACACCATGACCAAGTGGGCTTTATCCCAGGGATGCAAGGCTTCTTCAATATCCACAAATCAATCAATGTAATTCACCATATTAACAAACTGAAAAATAAAAACCATATGATTACCTCAATAGATGCAGAGAAAGCCTTTGACAAAATTCAACATCCATTTATGATAAAAACTCTCCAGAAAGCAAGAATAGAAGGAACATCCCTCAACATAATAAAAGCTATATGTGACAAACCCACAGCAAACATTATCCTCAATGGTGAAAAATTGAAAGTATTTCCCCTAAAGTCAAGACAAGACAAGGGTGCCCACTTTCACCGTTACTATTCAACATAGTTTTGGAAGTTTTGGCCACAGCAATCAGAGCAGAAAAAGAAATAAAAGGAATCCAAAATGGAAAAGAAGAAGTAAAACTCTCACTGTTTGCAGATGACATGATCCTCTACATAGAAAACCCTAAAGACTCCACCAGAAAATTACTAGAGCTAATCAATGAATACAGTAAAGTTGCAGGATATAAAATCAACACACAGAAGTCCCTTGCATTCCTATACACTAATAATGAGAAAATAGAGAAATTAAGGAAACAATTCCATTCACCATTGCAACAAAAAGAATAAAATACTTAGGAATATATCTACCTAAAGATACTAAAGACCTATATATAGAAAACTATAAAACACTGGTGAAAGAAATCAAAGAGGACAATAATAGATGGAGAAATATACCATGTTCATGGATTGGAAGAATCAATATAGTGAAAACGAGTGTACTATCCAAAGCAATTTATAGATTCAATGCAATTTCTATCAAGCTACCAATGGTATTTTTCACAGGGCTAGAACAAATAATTTCACAATTTTTATGGAAATACAAGAAACCTTGAATAGCCAAAGTAATACTGAGAAAGAAGAATGGAACTGGAGGAATCGACCTTTCTGACTTCAGGCTCTACTATAAAGGCACAGTCATCAAGACAGTATGGTACTGGCACAAAGACAGAAATACAGATCAAATGGAACAAAATAGAAAGTCCAGAGATAAATCCACACATCTATGGACACCTTATCTTTGACAAAGGAGGATTAAAGACAATCTCTTAAACAAGTGGTGCTGGGAAAAAGTGGTCAACCACTTGTAAAAGAATGAAACTAGAACACTTTTTACATCATACACAAAAATAAACTCAAAATGGATCAAAGATCTAAATGTAAGACCAGAAACTATAAAACTCCTAGAAGAGAACATAGGCAAAACACTCTCTGAGATACATCACAGCAGGATCCTCTATGACCCACCTCTCAGAATATTGGAAATAAAAGCAAAAATAAACAAATGGGACCTAATTAAACTTAAAAACTTCTGCACAACAAAGGAAACTATAAGCAAGGTGAAAAGACAGCCTTCAGAATGGGAGAAAATAATAGCAAACAAAGCAACTGACAAACAACTAATCTCAAAAATATACAAGCAACGCCTACAGCTCAATTCCAGAAAAATAAACGACCCAATCAAAAAGTGGGCCAAAGAACTGAATAGACATTTCTCCAAAGAAGACATACAGATGGCTAACAAACACATGAAAAGATTCTCAACATCACACATTATCAGAGAAATGTAAATCAAAACTACAATGAGGTACCATTTCACACCAGTCAGAATGGCTGCGATCCAAAAGACTACAAGCAATAAATGCTGGAGAGGATGTGGAGAAAAGAGAACCCTCTTACACTGCTGGTGGGAATGCAAACTACTAGTACAGCCACTATGGAGAACAGTGTGGAGATTCCTTAAAAAACTGGAAATAGAACTTCCTTATGACCCAGCAATCCCACTGCTGGGCATACACATGGAGGAAACCAGAATTGAAAGAGACACGTGTACCCCAATGTTCTTTGCAGCACTGTTTATAATAGCCAGGACATGGAAGCAACCTAGATGTCCATCAGCAGATGAATGGCTAAGAAAGCTGTGGTACATATACACAATGGAGTATTACTCAGCCATTAAAAAGAATACATTTGAATCAGTTCTAATGAGGTGGATGAAACTGGAACCTATTACAGAGTGAAGTAAGCCAGAAAGAAAAATAATACAGTATACTAATGCATATATGTGGAATTTAGAAAGATGCTAACGATAACCCTGTATGCGAGACAGCAAAAAGACACAGATGTATAGAACAGTCTTTTGGACTCTGTGGGAGAGGGAGAGGGTGGGATGATTTGGGAGAAGGGCATTGAAACATGTATAATATCATATACAAAATGAGTCACCAGCCCAGGTTCAATGCATGATACTGGATGCTTGGGGCTGGTGCACTGGGATGACCCAGAGGGTTGGTACGGGGGAGGGATGGTACGGGGAGGGAGGTGGGAGGGGGGTTCAGGATGGGGAACACGTGTATACCTGTGGCGGATACATGTTGATATATGGCAAAAACCAATACAATATTGTAAAGTAATTAACCTCCAATTAAAATAAATTAATAATAATAATAAAAGGGTTTCCCTTGGTGGTTCAGTGGTACAGAATCTGCCTGCAATGCAGGAGACATGAGTTCCCACCCGGTTATTGGGAAGATCCCCTGTAGAAGGAAATGGCAACCCACTTCAGTATTATTGCCTGGACAGAGGAGCCTGGTGGGCTAGAGTCCATGGGATTGCAAAAGAGTCAGACATGACTTATCGACTAAACAACAGTAACAAACGATTTAAAACCTGATTTGAAGCAATCCTGTTTGTTTATTTCGAGGGGTTCACCCCCTTGGAGGAGAGCTGCACTGACACAGCGTGGATACTGACAAAGTGTTGTTCACCTCGTTTCAGTTTAGTTCAGTCGCTCAGTCGTGTCTGACTTCTTGATACCCCATAGACTGCAGCATGCCAGGCTCCCCCGTCCATCACCAACTCCCGGAGCCTACTCAAACTCATGTCCATTGCGTCGGTGATGCCATCCAACCATCTCATCCTCTGTTGTTCCCTTCTCCTCCTGCCTTCAATTGTTCCCCGCATCAGGGTCTTTTCCAGTGAGTTGGTTCTTTGCATCAGGTGGCCAAAGTATAGGAGCTTCAGTTTCAGCATCAGTCCTTCCAATGAATATTCAGGACTGATCTCCTTTAGGATGAAGTGGTTGGATCTCCTTGCAGTCCAAGGGACTCTCAAGAGTCTTTCCCAACACCATAGCTCAAAAGCATCAATCCTTTGGTGGTCAGCTTTCTTTCTAGTCCCACTCTCACATCCATACATGACTACTGGAAAAACCATAGCTTTGATTAGATGGACTTTTGTAATATCTCTGTAAAGTAATGTCTCTGCTTTTTAATATGCTGCCTAGATTGGTCATAGCTTTTCTTCCAAGGAGCAAGTGTCTTTTAATTTCACGGCTGCAGTCACCATCTGCAGTGATTTTAGAGTCCCCAAAATAAAGTCTCTCACTGTTTCCATTGTTTCCTTATCTATTTGCCATGAAGTGATGGGACCAGGTGCCATGAGCTTAGTTTTCTGAATGTTGAGTTTTAAGCCAACTTTTTCACTCTCCTCTTTCACGTTCATCAAGAGGCTCTTTAGTCCTTCACTTTCTGCCATAAGGGTGGTGTCATCTGCATATCTGAGGTTATTGATATTTCTCCCGGCAATCTTGATTCCAGCTTGTGCTTCATCCAGCCCAGCATTTTGTATGATGTACTCTGCATATAAGTTAAATAAGCAGGGTGATAATATACAGCCTTGACGTACTCGTTTTCCTATTTGGAACCAGTCTGTTGTTCCATATCCAGTTCTAACTATTGCTTCCTGACCTGCATACAGACTTCTCAGGAGGCAGGTCAGGTAGTCTGATATTCCCATCTCTTTAAGAATTTTCCACAGTTTGTTGTGATCTACACAAAGGCTTTGGCATAGTCAACAAAGCAGAAGTAGATGTTTTTCTGGAACTCTTGTGCTGTTTTGATGATCCAGATGTTGGCAATTTGATCTCTGGTTCCTCTGCCTTTTCTAAATCCAGCTTGTACATTTGGAAGTTCTTGGTTCACATACTGTTAAAGCCTGGCTTAAAGAATTTTGAGCTTTACTCTGCTAGCATGTGAGATGCGTGCAATTGTGAGGTAGCTTGAGCATTCTTTGGCATTGCCTTTCTTTGAGATTGGAATGAAAACTGACCTTTTCCAGTCCTATGGCTACTGCTGAGTTTTCCAAATTTGCTGGCATATTGAGTGTAGCACTTTCACAGCATCATCTTTTAGGATTTGAAATAGCTCAACTGGAATTCCATCACCTCCACTAGCTTTGTTTGTAGTAATGCTTCCTAAGGCCCACTTGAATTCGCGTTCCAGGATATCTGGCTCTAGGTGAGTGATCACACCATCGTGGTTATCTGAGTCATAAAGATCTTTTTTGTATAGTAGTTCTGTGTATTCTTGTTTCCTCTTCTTAATATCTTCTGCTTCTGTTAGGTCCATACCATTTCTGTCCTTTATTGTGCCCATCTTTGCATGAAATGTTCCCCTGGTATCTCTAATTTTCTTCAAGAGATCTCTAGTCTTTCCTATTCTATTGTTTTCCTCTATTTCTTTGCATTGATAACTGAGGAAGGCTTTCTTATCCCTCCTTGTTGTTCTTTGGAACTCTGCATTCAGATGCTTATATCTTTCCTTTTCTCCTTTGCCTTTACCTTTCACCTACTGAAAGGCAAATTTCAGATTGCAGGAGCTTGGAAATACATTTGCCTGTCATTTCAGTATCCAGGTTCCTTGATTTTATCTGCTCCTAAACAGCTGACTAGATAAGAATTGAGCACAAAACATCATCAATGTCTTGACGTATCCCATGTATTGTGAAAAAAATAATCACAAAATAAAGAGCAATATATTTTTGGAAAGCAGTTAAGATCAAGGTCACAAATCTGTAAAACAGCACAATTAGCCCATGACTTTCTTTAAACCTTCATTTTAATGGATTTTTAAATATACTCTAAGTAAGGTTTTATGTACATAAAGGATACTTAAAATATTTATTGTGGCATATTCATAAAGCAAAAGAAAAGTTATACAAAATTATTTATACTAATAACATTGCATTGGGTTATCTATAAGTGTTTTAAGTAATTTTCTGAGTTCTATTAAATCTGTGTGTCTTTAAATGTGCTAGTATTTGAGTTGGTTTGTAGTGTGTGTGTTTCATTCTAAAAAATGTTTTAAAGTCCTAAGGCATAAATAATGAATTTTTATTATTTTGAAGTAAAAGTTAACAGAATTTTCCATATGTATTCCAAATCACAGACTCTTAGAGTGATTCAGAACTTGAGGTCATCTGGTTTCATTTACCACCCACTGTGATAAATATTGGATCTTACAACCTCTATCTGAAGACATTCATGGGCAGAGAACTCAGTGCTCTTGGCACATGAATGACTCAATGTTGGAGCATGGACTAGTTGTTAGTCACTGGGCTAAGTTCTTTTCGAATGTTATCATAAAATAATTCTGTGAGCTATTAATAGTTTGACAGACGAAGAAGCGATGTCAGAGGTGAAGTTACTTGCTCAAGGCCATTCTGTTATTTAGTTATAGTATCAGGTCATTTGACACAAATTCAGTGTTTTAGACATGCCACTATGCTGTTAACAAACTCACTCTCACTCTACGTGATTTCTCTTCACATATTCTAAGATAACCATCACAGGCTTTCCTGACCCCTACGCCTCTAACAAAGAGTTTATTCAGCACTGTTTCTCATATTATTAATACTTCTCAATGTCCTTCTGGTTACCTTTACCAGGATGCTGATTGTGGGAGACAGAATGAGATTTTGGGAGTCAGAAGTAATTTTTTTCCCACTTTCGTTTGCCCTCAAAGCTATAAATATTAATTTGCAGAAGATCAAACAATAGAAAAATATTTCAGGTCAATAAATACTAGTCCTTACCTATCCCTTGTATTTAACTCTATATTTTGTTGCTATTGTTAAATCACTCAGTCATGTCCAACTCTTTGTGATCCCATGGACTGCAGTATGCCAGGCTTCCCTGTCCTTCGCCATCTCCCAGAGTTTTCTCAAACTTATGTGTATTGATTTGGTGATACCATCCAACCATCTCGTCCTCTGTCATCCCCTTCTCCTCCTGCCTTCCATCTTTTCCAGCATCAGGGTCTTAACTCTGTATAGTTATTAGGAAATTGTTGTGTCCTTTCTATTATTTATTTCTTGTTTCTTTCTATATTCAAGGCAGCCCTTGCTTTGAACAGTTCTGGTGTGCACAGTTTCAGGAACTATAGTTTAAATAACACCAGTTGCCCAATAGCACAACTTCAGCATCAGTTATCATGGTATATTAGCTGTGAGTAATTTACCTATGGACAGATGCATCCCATGACCAGTGACTCATAATGCCAGCTTCAAAGCCTATTAGTGACTGGTCACTGTCCATGTTTTTAGTTCATGCACAGACAGCAAACCACGCAGGTGTGCTGCCCTCTTGGTTTCTAGTCACAGAGCCATGTGACATTTCACAAAAGTGGAGAATCAAAAGAGGGAATGGGCCTTAAATATGTACAGTAACAGAACGAAAAGTGAAAACAGTGGAAGTGAAATTTGAATGGAATGTAAATACAGTTTCAGAGAAAATCGCTGCCCAGGAGAATGTCTGATGGACTCTAGGTACACAACCAGAGAAGCTTCGTGAGGGAGAATTTAACATAAGTGGGGAAAGTGAATGTAATGAAAAGAATTCACTGTCTCAGAGGAAGTGACTCTGGCAAACACACACACACCACGTTAAAGGAACTCAGAGAGATAATACTGCATTGAAAGCACAAAGGTTAAAATGTGGCAGCTGATCCAAACTTAGAAAGGAACGTGACGATCTGCCAGGGCAGAGAAAGGACACCTACTCTGTCTCATAAATGTGTGATAAGAAAGCAAACACTGTTCAGATAGTCTTGGTAAGTTTTCTGCATGAAGAAATCAAAACTTTAACTCTCAGTATTTGTAAAGTTTTAAATTACAGTGTGTTAAATAAAAAATAAAATTAGCTTCATTTTTTAATTTTCCCCATACATTTATAATCAAGATGAACATCTTTAATATTTTAATTAACAAATAGTTTTAAAGATTGTGGACAAAAATACTTTCTTCCATTGATTATCAAGGTCACTTTGTAGTTTCAGCTTGCATGCATGGTCATTTTTATAATGCATTGCTGTCCATAGCAATGACCCTTTATGTAATTTGTGTGTGTGTAAACAAATGTGTGCCTCTATAGAGCTAGTTGTTTATTTTTAAGTAGAACTTAGTACCTTTTGACCCTTTACCCATTTTGCCTCTTCCTCACCTCCCAACCGCCCATCCGTTCTCTACATCTATGAGCTCAGATTTTTGGTTTGTGTTTTGTTTGTTCTTAGATTCACATGAAAGTGAGATCATATGGTATTTGTCTGTCTGACTTAATTTTGCTTATTCTAATGCCCTCAAGGTCCATTCAAGTTGGTACAAATGGCAAGATTTCCTTTCTTATGGCTACATAATATTCTACTGTATATATTCATATATACACACATGTATACATATACTATGCACACAGACATGTATCACATTTTTAGTCCACTCATCCATAAATGGACACAGGGTTTTTTTTTTTCCTCATATCTTGGCTCTTGTAAATAATGCTGCAATGAACATGAGGGTGTATGTATCTTTTCAAGTTAATGTTTCCAATTTCTTCAGATAAATACCCAGAAATGGAATTACTAAATCATATGATAGGTCTTTTTTTACTTTTTTTTTTTAAGGAACTTCCATGCTGTTTTCCAGGGCTTCCCAGGTAGCTCAGCTGGTAAAGAATCTCCCTGCAATGCAGGAGACACTAGTTTGATTCCTGGCTCTGGAAGTTCTCCTAGAGAAGGGATAGGCTACCCACTCCAGTATTCTTGGCTTCTCTGGTGGCTCAGACAGTAAAGAATCCACCTGCAATTCGGGAGACCTGGGTTTGATCCCTGGGTTGGGAAGATCCTCTGGAGGAGGGCAGGGCAACCCACTGCAGTATTCTTGTCTGGAGAATCCCCATGGACAGAGGCGCCTGGTGGGCTATAGTCCATGGGGTCACAAAGAGTTGGACATGACTGATCAACTAAGCACATAATGTTTTCCATGATTCCATGGTGGCTGCACCAATTTACAGCCTCACCAACAGTACATACACAAGGGTTCCCTTTTTCTACACTGTCACCAATAGTTTTTGTCTTTTGGGTAATATATGTAGTTAAAAAAAATAATAGGATATTTACCTTACCACATTCTGTTGATGGACATTTAGGTTGTTTTAGGTTTTTCACTATTAGGGTCGCTGACATTCTTTTGTCCACGTAGGCAAGTACTCTAATGAATGAATTTCTGTAAGTGCAACTACTGGGTCAAGACATTTATGCATTTAAAACTTTGATAGACATTGCCAAATAGCCCTTGAAAGAGATGTATAATTTATATTCCTTTAAGCCATTATAAAAGTGCCCATTTCCATGTGACCTCACAAAGTCTTCTTAAATCTTGCCAATTTCATGGGCAAAAAAGTCACATCTACCAGCAAATCTTAATGGGTTTACCTCCACGTGTCAGTTCTATCCAGTTCTCCCATACTAACCCAACTCATAATTACCTTTTCAAAAAAGTTTAAAAATATTTATTGGAGTATAGTTGCTTTAGTTTCTACTGCACGACAAAGTTAATCAGCTATAAGTGAAAGTGAAAGTGAAGCTGCTCAGTCGTGTCTGACTCTTTGAGACCCCATGGACTATAGCCTACCAGGCTTCTCCATCCATGGGATTCTCCAGGCAAGAGTACTGGAGTGGATTACCATTTCCTTCTCCGGGGGATCTTCCTGACCCAGGAATCTCCCGTATTGGAGGTAGACGCTTTAACCTCTGAGCCACCAGGGAAGCCAACCTTTTTTGGATTTCCTTCCCATTTAGGTCACCACAGAGCACTGAGTAGAGTTCCCCGTGCTATACAGGAGGTTCTCATTAGCTGTCTAATTTATACATAGTCGTGTATATACATCAACCCCAACCTCCCAATTCATTTCATTCCCCCTTTCCCCACTTCGTATCTGTATGTTTGTTCTAGATGTCTGCATCTCTATTTCTGCTTTGTTAATAAGATTGTCTATACCGATCTGTTCAGATTCCACATGTATCTGTTAAAATACAATATTTGTTTTTCTCTGACTTACTTTACTCGGTATGAGTCTCTAGGTCCACCCACATGTCTACAAATGACCCAATTTCATTCCTTATGATGTTTAATATTACTATTCCACTGTATGTATGTTGTTGTTGATTAGTTGCTAAGTCGTGTTTGATTTTTGCAATGCAGCAGACTGTAGCCCGCTAGGCTCTTCTGTCCATGGAATTTCCCAGGCAAGAATACTGGAGTGGGTTGCCATTTTCCTCTCCAGGGGATCTTACCCACCCGGGGATAGAACCCACATCTCTCATGTTGCAGGCAGATTCTCTGCCCTGAGCTGCTGGGGAAGCCCTTGCATTTATGCACCACTTCTTCATCGACTCCTCTGTTGATGGACATTTAGGTCGTTTCCATGTCCTGGCTGTTGGAAATAGTGCTGCAATGAACACTGGGGTGCTTATCTTTTCGAGTTATGGTTTTCTCTTTCGAGTTACGGTTTTCTCTTGGGTACATGTCCAGTAGTGTGATCGCTGGGTCACATGGTAGTTCTATTTTTAGTTTTGAAAGGAACCTTCAGACTGTTTTCCATCGTGACTGTATCAATTTACATTCCCACCAACAGTGCAAGGGGGTTCCCTTTTCTCCACACCCTCTCCAACATTTAATGTTTATAGAATTTTGTGATGATGGTCATTCTGACAGGTGTGAGGTGATACCCCACTGTAGTTTTGATTTGCATTTCTCTAAGTGATAGCATCTTTTCATGTGTCTCTTGGCCATCTGTACATCTGTTTCAGAGAAATGTCTATTTGGACCTTCCACCCTTTTTATTGGGTTGTTTTTGTGATATTGAGCTGCATGTTTGTATATTTTGGAAACTCATCTTTTTCATTTGCAAATATTTCCTCCCATTCTGAGGATTGTCTTTTTGCCTTGTTTATGGTTTCCTTTCCTTTCTTTTGCTGTTTATGGTTTCCTTTGCTTAAAAACAAAAGTTTTCAAGTTTAATTAGGTCCTTTTATTCTCATTACTCTAGGAAAAAGATCAAAGAAAGATCTTGCTGCAATTTATGTCCAAGAGTATTCTAAGCTTTCCTTTAAGAATTGTATAGTGTCTGGCCTTACACATAGGTCTTTAATCTATTTTGAATTTATTTTTATGTATGGTATTAGGGAGTGTTCTAATTTCATTCTTTTACACATAGCTGTCCAGTTTTTCCAGCACTACTTATTGAAGGAGGCTGTCTTTGTTCCATTGTATGTTCTGGCCTCCTTTGTCATAGATTAGGTGATCACAGGTGTGTGGATTTATCTCTGGGCTTTCTTTTCTGTTCCACTGATCTGTATTTTTGTTTTTGTGCCAGGACCATAGTGTCTTGCATAATTAACTCTTTATTGCTTGGATTAATAGCATTCTAACTGCTTCCTCTCTCTTGGCCCCATTTCTCATAAGCCGTTTTTCACATAGCAGGCACAGAGATCTTTAACAAACTAGATCACAGGACTCCCTATTAAAAACTCCTTAATGGCTTCTAGCTTATTGAAGTGCTAGAGGATGCGCATCACTCAGTTTTGGCTGCCTCCTACCCTCTCAACACTGTCCCCATCCCTCCTGACTCCCATCCGGTGCAGCAAGTTTGCACCAGCCTCACTGCCTTCTCTTTTTAATAGAATGAAGTACACGCAGCTGTGTTATCCATAACGCCTGGTTTTAACCCCTCTCCCTAAAACTCCTAAAAGCTAGGATCATATGACTCACGTCTGTTGGTCACCCTCATCTTGCCTCCCTGCCTCCTCCCACCCAAACTAAGCACCATTTTTAATCTGGATGATAGGATTCCAAGCAGTAAGATGATCTCATGGTATACTTAAAACAGCATAAAAAAGAGAAACATAGCTTTAGAGGGAAAATATTTAATCTATTTCATGGAAAAAAAAAGTACAAAGCTTTAGAAAAGAGGCATTAGGTTTCAGTGTACAGTATAAACACATTCTGGTTTTCTATAATCACATGTATTATACACTTCTTTTGAGTTGGTAATGAAGGCCACTGTGCTCTCATTCCAAATCATCTTCTCTTAACACATGTACTTAAAAAGTCACTGAAAACAGACTTGAAATAAATGTAGAAATACAGTGTTGTACAAAAATATATTACTCTATCTACATGAAATGCTTACAAATGCAGACCAAGTCAATTCTTCTAGAACTCAACTAAATCTAATACATGATCCTGTAAACTGGATTTCAATTGCATTTTTCATCTTTGAAGAAAAAATAGATATAATCAAATTCTTGGAATGACAAGAGATGAAGTCAGCATGGCAGACCAACTCTATTCTCAAAGATAAAACCACAACTTTATACACACACAAGAGGGGAAGAGTCTGAGTTTTTAAAACTTGACAAATTTATGAAATGTTACAATTTGAAAGTGATAGTGTGTATATATATGTATGTATATGTGTATGTATGTGACATATATGCATCACAGCACACTTTGATTAATCCATAATCCACATGTAAAGTAATGACAGCAATTAAAGCATTTCTAAACTGGTTCTCAATGCATCCTAACAGTGAAAACTTCAAACTTTTACAAAATATTAACCTATGTATAACATAATTAGAAACATATACCTCCAAGTAGAGTAAAATTGATTTTAAAGTCATGTAGCACAATGTTCTCCTTCTTCAGAAACTGACATATTAAGAATTTTAGAAAAAAAATTTACCACAACAAAACCAATCTACTATATCTGTCATTTGTGGAACCATATAGTTCCTCATTGAAACTTCTACAGACACTACTGTTTTCAAAGAGAGGGAAGTCTACGGTGTGGAGAGGATGTGGTTGTGAATTTCTACAGGTAAATTTGGGTGAAGAACATTAGAGGCACACAGAGAAAGTACATTCCAACTCCACACAAACACACTCGTTAGCATCTGAATATGTAATGAACACAACAGGTAGCCCATTCTGCACATGCTCACAGAACGAACACATTTCTGGTGGGACTAAGAATAATGATGACAAAAATCTAAAAATAGAAGATAGTTCCTAGACTGAGCCCGTCTTCATTTTCAGAAATTAATGTGTTGATTTTTACCCTTCACTACCATAAGCGTGGGCAGCTGTGACTGGCACACTAAGCACGGCCGAGAGAAGCTACCCCACGTCCGAGGCCAGGGGCAGAAGCCGGGAGGACCCCACGCTCAAAGGGAGGCGGCCAAGAGGAGTTAACCCACATCTGAGGTCACAAGCAGTGGCTCAGAGTGCCAGGCTGTGAGGGTGCAGGAACAGCCAAGAGGAGCTATCCTGCGTTCAAGGCCAGGGGTTTCGGCTGGGAGGAGCTACCCTGCCACTGAGGTCCAGGACGGCCAAGAGGAGCCACCCCGCGCCCAAGGCCAGGGGCAGTGGCCGGGAGGAGCAACCCCAAGCCCGAGGCCAGGGGCGGCAGCCAGGAAGAGCAACCCCATGTCCAAGGACCGGTGGCTGCGCCAGCACAGGAGGGCCTAGAGGAGCTATCCCACGTTGAAGGTCAGGAAGGGCGGCGGTGAGGAGATACCCTTCATCCAAGATAAGGAGCAGCGGCTGCACTTTGCTGGAGCAGCTGTGAAGAGAGACCCCACACCCAAGGTAAGAGAAACCCAAGTAAGATGGTAGGTGTTGCAAGAGGGCATCAGAGGGCAGACACACTGAAACCATACTCACAAAAAACAAGTCAATATAATCACACTAGGACCACAGCCTTGTCTAACTCAATGAAACCAAGCCACGCCCTCAGGGCAACCCAAGATGGGCGGGTCGTGGTGGAGAGGTCTGACAGAATGTGGTCCACTGGAGAAGGGAATGGCAAACCACTTCAGTATTCTTGCCTTGAGAATCCCATGAACAGTAAGAAAAGGCAAAATGATAGGATACTGAAAGAGGAACTCCCCACGTCAGTAGGTGCCCAACACGCTACTGAAGATCAGAGGAGCAATAACTCCAGAAAGATGAAGGGATGGAGCCAAAGCAAAAATACCCAGCTGTGGATGTGACTGGTGATAGAAGCAAGGTCCGATGCTATAAAGAGCAGTATTGCATAGGAACCTGGAATGTCAGGTCTCTGAATCAAGGCAAATTGGAACTGGTCAAACAGGAGATGGCAAGAGTGAGTGTGGACATTATAGGAATCAGCAAACTAAAATGGACTGGAATGGGTGAATTTAACTCAGATGACCATTATATCTACTACTGCAGGCAGGAATCCCTCAGAAGAAATGGGTAGCCATCATGGTCAACAAGAGAGTCGGGAATGCAGTACTTGGATACAATCTCAAAAACAAGAGAAAGATCTCTGTTCGTTTCCAAGGCAAACCATTCAATATCACAGTAATCCAAGTCTATGCCCCAACCAGTAACACTGAAGAAGCTGAAGTTGAACGGTTTTATGAAGACCTACAAGACCTTTTAGAACTAACACCCCAAAAAGATGTCCTTTTCATTATAGGGGACTGGAATGCAAAAGTAGGAAGTCAAGAAACACCTGGAGTGACAGGCAAATTTGGCCTTAGGATGTGGAATGAAGCAGGGCAAAGACTAACAGTTTTGACAAGAAAATGCACAGGTCATGGCAAACAGCCTCTTCCAACAACACAAGAGAAGACTCAACACATGGACATCACCAGATGGTCAACACCAAAATCAGATTGATTATATTCTTTGCAGCCAAAGATGGAAAAGCTCTATACAGTGAACAAAAACAAGACCGGGAGCTGACTGTGGCTCAGATCATGAACTCCTTATTACCAAATTCAGACTTAAATTGAAGAAAGTAGGGAAAACTGCTAGACCATTCAGGTATGACCTAAATCAAATGCCTTATGATTATACAGTGGAAGTGAGAAATAGATTTAAGGGCCTAGATCTGATATTTGAGTGCCTGATGAACTATGGATTGAGGTTCATGACACTGTACAGGAGATAGGGATCAAGACCATCCTCATGGAAAAGAAATGCAAAAAGCAAAATGGCTGTCTGGGGAGGCCTTACAAATAGCTGTGAAAGAAGAGAGGCAAAAATCAAAGGAGAAAAGGAAAGATACAAGCGTCTGAATGCAGAGTTCCAGAGAATAGCAAGGAGAGATAAGAAAGCCTTCTTCAGTGATCAATGCAAAGAAATAGAGGAAAAGAACAGAATGTGAACGACAAGGCAATGGCACCCCCACTCCAGTACTCTTGCCTGGAAAATCCCATGGACCGAGGAGCCTGGTGGGCTGCAGTCCATGGGGTCACTAAGAGTCAGACATGACTGAGCAACTTCACTTTCACTTTTCACTATCATGCACTGGAGAAGGAAATGGCAACCCACTCCAGTGTTCTTGCCTGGAGAATCCCAGGGATGGGGAGCCTGGTGGGCTGCCGTCTATGGGGTCACACAGAGTCGGACACGACTGAAGTGACTTAGCAGCAGCAGGGATCTCTTCAAGAAAATTAGAGATACCAAGAGAACATTTCATGCAAAGATGGGCACAATAAAGGACAGAAATGGTATGGACCTAACAAAAGCAGAAGATATTAAGAGGTGGCAAGAATACACAGAACTGTACAAAAAGATCTTCACGACCCAGATAATCACGGTGGTGTGATCACTCACCTAGAGCCAGACATCCTGGAATGTGAAGTCAAGTGGGCATCACTACAAACAAAGTTAGTGGAGGTGATGGAATTCCAGTTGAGCTATCACTCAGTATGCCAGCAAATTTGGAAAACTCAGCAGTGGCCACAGGACTCAAAAAGGTCAGTTTTCATTCCAATCCCAAAGAAAGGCAATGCCAAAGAATGCTCAAACTACTGCACAATAGCACTCATCTCACATGCTAGTAAAGTAATGCTCAAAATTCTCCAAGCCAGGCTTCAGCAATACGTGAACCATGAACTCCTGTTCAAGCTGGTTTTAGAAAAGGCAGAGGAACCAGAGATCAAATTGCCAACATCTGCTGGATCATGGAAAAACAGAGTTCCAGAAAAACATCTATTTCTGCTTTATTGACTATGCCAAAGCCTTTGACTGTGTGGATCACAATAAACTGTGGAAAATTCTGAGATGGGAATACCAGGCCACCTAACCTGCCTCTTGAGAAATCTGTATGCAGGTCAGGAAGCAACAGTTAGAACTGGACATGGAACAACAGACTGGTTTCAAACAGGAAAAGGAGTATGTCAAGGCTGTATATTGTCACCCTGCTTATTTAACTTCTATGCAGAGTACATCATGAGAAACGCTGGACTGGAAGAAACACAAGCTGGAATCAAGATTGACAGGAGAAATATCGATAACCTCAGATATGCAGATGACACCATCCTTACGGCAGGAAGGGAAGAGGAACTAAAAAGCCTCTTAATGAAAGTGAAAGAGGAGAGTGAAAAAGTTAGCCTAAAGCTCAACATTCAGAAAACAAAGATCATGACATCCGGTCCCATCACTTCATGGGAAATAGATGGCGAAACAGGGGAAACAGTGGCTGACTTTATTTTGGGGGCTTCTAAAATAACTGCAGATGGTGACTGCAGGCATGAAATTAAAAGACGCTTACTCCTTGGAAGAATAGTTATGAGCAACCTAGATAGCATATTCAAAAGCAGAGACATTACTTTGCCGACGAAGGTCCATCTAGTCAAGGCTATGGTTTTTCCTGTGGTCATGTGTGGATGTGAGAGTTGGACTGTGAAGAAGGCTGAGTGCCGAAGACTTGATGCTTTTGAACTGTGGTGTTGGAGAAGACTCTTGAGAGTCCCTTGGACTGCAAAGAGATCCAACCAGTCCATTCTGAAGGAGATCAGCCCTGGGATTTCTTTGGAAGGAATGATGCTAAAGCTGAAACTCCAGTACTCTGGCCACCTCATGCGAAGAGTTGACTCATTGGAAAGACTCTGATGCTACGAGGGATTAGGGGCAGGAGGAGAAGGGGACGAGAGAGGATGAGATGGCTGGATGGCATCACGGACTCAATGGACGTGAGTCTGAGTGAACTCCGGAGTTGGTGATGGACAGGGAGGCCTGGCGTGCTGCGATTCATGGGGTCACAGAGTTGGACATGACTGAGTGACTGAACTGAACTGAACCATAATTTATCAACTGTTTTGCCCTGTATATCTTAACATATATTTATGAGCATAGCACACTAGATAATCAAAAATACTATTTATACTGGGTCTAGTCAAATTTGAGGATTGCTTTTTTCCCCTCTCAATATTGTGAGGCCTCATTTCAAACATAAATATGTAACCCAGTATATTAAAAGCAAAAAGCAATAAATTCCACTGTCCCTTTAACTCACAGGAAAAAAAATCTGACAATTTTGCTTAATTCTGTATTACTGAAAAACACCAGGTCTGAGAGTTGCTCCTTTAAGGGGAAGGCATTCGTACCAAGCCCTGACATGTTCCAAAAATGCCTGCGAGTGTGTGGCTGTCTAGTGCTTCACCATGCTTGTTCAGGGCTTTTCAGGATATGGTTGGTACAGGCCAGGAAATAGATTTGGAAGTACTTACAATTCTTTCCTTTTGGTCACGGGGCTTTCAACAGAATAAAATGTGCTTTGGTCCACTTGAGAGCGACACACCAGTGTGAAAAAGGGACATCCCAAACAAGGAATAACTATAGCCAGGCTAAGAGTCCACAGGTATCTAGGGTTCCACTTTCCAACTCCAACTTTTGACGAAAACTAAACCAAATCAGCACACTGAGAAACAAAGGGGATGCGGTCAGAGAAGCCGACCACGCTGCCCCCCTGTTCTGCTTTCCCAGGCTGTGGTCAGACCGGCAGCCTTGGCCCAAAGCAGCTAGGCTGACCCACAGTCTAATAATATATGAAAGGGCCAAGCTGTGCAGGGCATGGAATACACACAGGAGGTTAGTCCAGCCTCTAGCTCTTAATGCCATGCTTTCTACTATGCTACTGTAAGGAAAAGAGGGAGGTGGAGACACACTTTTAAATATTCAGGACAAAATCATGATTTATGGTTACTGTGACTTCATTTAAATAAACTGTGTGCCACTGGAAGAGAAAAAAGAAAATCTTGGTGATTAACAGTTAATTCTACTTGTAAAGGGTAATACTCCGATCTCTTAAAGCTGATGTACATTTCCTAATTTCTGATCTGGAATTTTATAAAAATATTTAAAAATTCTAATATTTAAATTAGCAGATGATAAATGAAAACCATTTACATTCTTGTATCTGGATGCTCCTGAATCATAATCACCAGTAGGCAGCATTCTACGTCATATCTTTTAATAGAAATGAAAGCTGGAATAACAGGGTGATCTGGTGAAAACTTTACTAGAATAGAATTGCATAGATCTTGAGTCTCGGGAGGCAGGGTGGGATGAGGTCTATATACTGCAGTAGTTATGAATCAAGTAGGCAGATAATTTTGTGTGTTAACAGACGGGCTGAGTATTATGTTTCTATAGTTCACTTTGGTCATTAAAAGTTATTTTCTTAAATATGAACAAGCTTTCAAAGGTTTGAGACAGTCTTGTACTAAGAATCCAGTTATACTTGTGACAAGGTCTTATAATTACCTTCTGAAGACCAATTAAAATAACATTGTTGGAACTAATACTGAATGGCTAGTTAATTCTTTAATACATCCATCTGCCAAGAAAAACTCTTGATAATATCTGAATTTAAGAAAGAATGGTACATAAAATCTTCTGGGAGAAACAATTATACAGACTGTTCCAAACCCTGAAGGATAACTATGTATAATGAAAAGTCCAAAAGCTGATATTAATTAAATGGATTTACTTTAAACTTCAAAAACAATCACTACTAGGACTTTTGAAGTTCTTTGGGTTGATTAGTTACTATATATAACTAAGATTTATGCTTACAAAAACACACACACTTTTAAAGGCAGGCATCAAAGCATGGTAGTGGAGTTCGGCACCCAGGTTGGGCCAGTCCTAAATGTCTGATCTCAGTTACGCTGGTCTAACTGCTTACCGCTTCTCTGTGTCTCAGTTTCCTATCAGAGAAATAAGGGAAAACTAGAACCTCCCTAATAAGGTGGTTGTGAGGATTAAATTAGTTAATACACAGAAAGCACTTAGGAAAGTGCCAGGCACATAGTTATTAGCACTGAATAGATTTAGCTATTATTCTTATAACTTTATTCAAATACTGCAAAGGCTTAAGAAAGCATTCACACAAAAAAATACTTTTAATCCCAGTTTGTTTTCACTCTACATCTAGGAGTAGAGCTAGAAATTAGTAGGAGATCTGTGTTTAAATAAAAGATCCATCACCCACTAGTCACTCTTAACCATTCAACAAAACTGGCTGAGCAACTGCCTGCACCGGGCACCTCTCCAGCATCAGGCATTATTCGGGGAGTGCTGAACTTGAGACATGAAGCCAACGTTCTAAAGCTGCTTCCTCATCTGTAAAATGGACATAACATCTACCTGTCTGATTCGTGAGGCAAAATGCATGAAGGCACTTGGAAAGCTTGGGAAAGCACCATCAGTGGATATTCCAGGAACATGGTTTAGGGTATGTCTGGACTCTCTCAAAGGAAGTTCATCAGTAATCATTACAGGTCTTAAAAAAGTTCTTAAAACTGTAGGTTTGTTTCTTTATAATATCGTTTATAAAACACTAATATATTTATAATAAAACTATTTCTCTTCTTGAATCCCAGCACTGCGGAGAGTATTAACATACCACACAGTTGGTAGAGGAATAGTTTCCTTTAGAAACTGCAGTTTCAAAGAAAGTGTGAAACCATGTGTTTTATGGTCATAAATTATTATCATTATTACTAGAAAATAACTGGCAGTTCCATTATCTACTAATTGCTATACAAATACTATTTCACTGAGCCCTTACAGCAACCCCATAAGGCAGGTATAGTGACTCCATTTTGTACGGCAGAATCCAAGTGACTGCAAAGTCTGTGTTCATAAACACTATACTACATCACACAATAAAAACACTAGAGCAAAAGCCACAATTATTTTTGTCTCCACCAAATCACAAACTGAAGAGAACTGGTAGATCAAAGAGCTCTAAACTGAGTTCTGATCTTTCGTGATAAAAGTGACTTCAGAAAAAGTTATTATATAACAAGTGCTTACTGTTCAGTTCATTTTTAAATCTTTAAAAGCATATTCCGGTTTTTTTTTAATAACCCATTGCTCAATTAGAAAAAAAAAAACAGGAAAAGCAGAAAATATTCACAACTCCACAATTTAAAAAACAAAACAAAAAGTAGAACATATTCACAACTCCACCATTCCTAGTCCACCACATGACATAGACCCTCTGCATATATTTTCATGCAATTCATGAGTTAAGAAATTTAGTTTTTGACGACTGTTCTTATGTCAAATATAATGGTTAGACTGTTTCTAATTGGCAGATATAAACTAATACTAAATGTTGGGCAAGTAGAAAATTACTATATTACAGAGATATATATTGTTAATGTCTTCCCAAATTTTCCAACTATGAAAAAGCAAGCAGAGAGCAACTTATCTCAGTGGTACTATCTCCAGAGTATACTGGCCATGTGAGAAATTTAGTTGATCTTTGTATCTGTTTAAGTATATAGACACATACATTCATCTACATATACTAAGATTTTGGAGGGCTGTGGTTAAGATTTATAGCTTTCTGCAGGCCTGATAATACTATAATACTATAGGTAAATATATTATTACAATAGTTTAGGAGAAAGTTGCTTAGTCATTGAACTTTGCCAAAATTACACTTACGGGTGATTAAACTGTAAAGTTTTCCCTTGTGGACAGGTTAATTATTTGCTTGAGCATTTCCAAGATAACCAAAATTATTTTCAGAGATATCAATCCTGACCATAAATTCAGAAAAGAAAATTTTACCATTTGTGAAGTGATATAAAGAATGGTGGGAAAAAACAGTGACAAAGAAGGAGAATAATTTAGGGCAAAGATTCCGGGTATTGTGTCTAAGTGTATGTAATGCCACATTACTGGCATTTTGATTATGGTGACTAACACTAAAACCGCTTTTCAAACTATCCCTGAACATAACTTGCTTTTCTTCATGCCATAAATTTAAAAACAGGGTTAGGAATCACAAAAGTTTTAAAAAATGAACTTTCTAGTGCTTCCTCTTATGTAAGAGGTTTATTATGTTAGTCCTAAATTCTAAGAACCTATTTATATTGCTTAGCATGATTCACAAAAAAATCATGTAATCTGTATACATAATATTTTGTATCTGAAAAACAATGTAGATTACTGGCTGGGTAAGAACAAGACTATTCAATAGAACTGTAGTTAAAAATCAAGAAAAGCATAAGCTTAATACTAACAGAAAACTCTATACAGACAAAATGAACATTAATATATTCTAGAAATATTTTTGGATTTTAATGTACATGAAAATATATACTGTGTGTAAGTTCATGCATAATACTGAAAAAATAATTATCAAGCATTCCTGAATTAGCAAGTTAAAAGTGTATATATTTTCTTCACAGAGTGAAATTGTTTATGTCCTTAAATAGGAAAAAATTAAGCCAAACTATTTTCATTCTGTCCAGCTGGAAATGAGGAGTATAATAATAAAATGAGATTTTAAAAATGACTATGGCCTATTCTCCATAAAAGAGAATGTCAATATTATACATTCTTTTCTTACAGAACATTTTTTTTATGGAGAGAATAGGTTTATGAGGTACTTATATATATATATATATATAATTTTAAACAGAATTTCTTTTAACTTTATTCTTCTCTTTAAAAATAGCTTTAGAAGGCTACAAATTAAATAGTCATGATCTATGCATTCCCTTACTTCATACTGAGGTAATCTGAAATAGTATGTTCAAAAATTTCAAAAGAATATAAGATATGAGCAGATGATTATGCTTAAAAATTACAATTCAAACTGAGCACTGGTTTGAAGCAACAAGGCGTATTATGCTATATTGTCTATAAATATTTACTGAATAAGTATGATTCACCTGTTGTTTTTAAAATCTTGTAAGCTGATTAAACCACAAACATGTGGAATCAGTTTTAGTAAAAACAAGCACAATCTTTTAAAATAATTAAAAAGAGACAGCATCACTAAAAAAAAAAACCTTTCCAGTATCTTCTGGTGACTATTTCTTTTAAGGTTAGAAAAACACACCAAAAATAGGATCATCAAGTCACTGTATGTTTCCACCTTAATACTGTAAAGTAATATATTAAGATATATTTTACATAATGAAAGCATAAAAGTGCTTCATATTGAAATTTTCACCTTGAAGGCTTAACAGCTATTTGTTAAAAATTTCAATAATAATTTAAATTCTCAATATGGGAATCAAAAAACCCCCAAACCGAGCAAATCTGCATTTAATGCTTCAACTGAAATGTAAATTTCTAATACAACATACATACCCATTTGCATCGGACTTAGCTGTAACAATTAACTCTTTACCATTAAGTGGTGTCACATGCAGTAATGTGTTCTGAAGTTCCATTCTCTTTGAAAGTCCTAATATTTCTAAGGAGTCATTCATTACTAAAGACTGTTCATTCATTACTAAAACTGTTCATTCAGAAAAACGTTAAAAGGAGTCTGTATATGTCCTTAGAGACTCTAACTTTCAGAAATATAGAAATATATTTTCTGTATATAGGTGTATAGAAATATACAGAATATTTAACATACCATTAAGAATGGTATGCTAAAATAGCAAATACTTATAACCATAAATATATCTCAAATGAGAAAATCACAGAAGAGAACAAGGAGTATTTTTACCACCTAGATGCTCTTTAAGCCACTACGGTAATGAAGACATTTTTTTTCTTGATCTAAAACAGACCTTACACCTTGAATGGCAGGTGTCCTTATACCAACACGTGGATCTTAAGCTCTATTTAAAGTTACTGTGAAATTTACACATTCAGGTGTGCTGCTTCATAAAAGGTAAAAAGTTAGTTAAAATATTTGGAATCGTTATGGTTATCAGTATTCACTGAAAATTATCTCACGATAATATTCCTCCCTGTAACATGGACTTAAGTCTTGTGCAAAGTAACAGCACAGATGACAGAACCATGGTTCAAATCATGGACAGTGACTTTGCTGGCACACAGCCAGAATGAAGGAATTTGTCTATAATAAATAATTAAATAAGGAGCATACTTTATTTTAATATCAGTTGCTAGAACTGAACAATGGGTTTCTGGGTGCCCAGAGGCAGAAATAAAGTTTCTTTTCATAAATTACAGTGATGGTGGGGATCAAGAAGAGGTGGCACTGGGTTGCTAGCCAGCTTGCTAAAATATATACTTGAGTTCTATTGGAGGTATGCAGCCTTGCTGTGTGTCAGTTATTTGTAAAGGCTGACTGAACAAAACTCCCTTCATCATGCAGGCACCACTGTCTGCGCTACAGTAATAGAGAAATACGCTGACAGACAGAATGGCCTCAAGTGATAGACAATCTCCAGGAATCTGCAGCGAGATTGTTGGTGGATTGGAAATGCTCTCTATCTCTCCAGATGGTATCTGTCCTTGAAGAAGCCATTCATTGCCTAGAAAATAAAGAGATAAATTATTAAGACTGCATAAGAAACTGAGTAGGAAATCAGGCAAACTTTACAAACACTAGATTTACTCAACTAACAATATTTACTGCTGCTGCTAAGTCGCTTCAGTCATGTCTGACTTTGTGCGACCCCCACAGACGGCAGCCCACCAGGCTCCCCCGTCCCTGGGATTCTCCAGGCAAGAACACTGGAGTGGGTTGCCATTTCCTCTCCAAGGCATGAAGGTGAAAAGTGAAAATGAAGTCGTTCAGTCGTGCCTGACTCTTCGTGACCCCATGGACTGCAGCCCACCAGGCTCCTCCATCCATGGGATTTTCCAGGCAAGAGTACTGGAGTGGGGTGCCATTGCCTTCTCCAACAATATTTACTGAAAGCCTCTAAATGCCAGGCACTGTGCTCTGTGTGAGGAACACAAGATATAAGAAGTCCCTAATCTAGTCATCTTGATATCAAATTAAAATTCTTTCTTCTTCAGAAATCAATGCAAAGAAATAGAGGAAAACAACAGAATGGGAAAGACTACAGATCTCAAGAAAATTAGAGATACCAAGGGAACATTTCATGGAAAGATGGGCTTGATAAAGGACAGAAATGGTATGGACCTAAGAGAAGCAGAAGATATTAAGAAGAGGTGGCAAGAATACACGGAGGAACTATACAAAAAAGATCTTCATGACCCAGATAATTATGATGATGTGATCACTAATCTAGAGCCAGACATCTTGGAATGTGAAGTCAAGTGGGCCTTAGAAAGCATCACTACGAACAAAGCTAGGGGAGGTGATGGAATTCCAATGGAGCGGTTTCAAATCCTGAAAGATGATGCTGTGAAAGTGCTGCACTCAATATGCCAGCAAATTTGGAAAACTCAGCAGTGGCCACAGGACTCAAAAAGGTCAGTTTTCATTCCAATTCCAAAGAAAGGCAATGCCAAAGAATGCTCAAACTACCGCACAATTGCACTCATCTCACATGCTAGTAAAGTAATGCTCAAAATTCTCCAAGCCAGGCTTCAGCAATACGTGAACCATGAACTCCCTGATGTTCAAGCTGGTTTTAGAAAAGGCAGAGGAACCAGAGATCAAATTGCCAACATCTGCTGGATCATGGAAAAAGCAAGAGAGTTCCAGAAAAACATTTATTTCTACTTTATTGACTATGCCAAAAGCCTTTGACTGTGTGGATCACAATAAACTGTGGAAAATTCTTCTAGAGATGGGAATACCAGACTACCTGACCTGCCTCTTGAGAAATCTGTATGCAGGTCAGGAAGCAACAGTTAGAACTGGACATGGAACAACAGACTGGTTTCAAATAGGAAAAGGAGTACATCAAGGCTATATATTGTCACCTTTCTTATTTAACTTCTATGCAGAGTACATCATGAGAAACGCTGGACTGGAAGAAACACAAGCTGGAATCAAGATTGGCAGGAGAAATATCAATAACCTCAGATATGCAGATGACACCATGTTTATGGCAGAAAGGGAAGAGGAGCTAAAAAGCCTCTTGATGAAAGTGAAAGAGGAGAGTAAAAAGTTGGCTTAAAGCTCAACATTCAGAAAACGAAGATCATGACATCCGGTCCCATCACTTCATGGGAAATAGATGGGGAAACAGTGGAAAAACAGTGTCAGACTTTATTTTTGGGGTTCCAAAATCACTGCAGATGGTGACTGCAGCCATGAAATTAGAAGACGCTTACTCCTTGGAAGAAAAGTTATGACCAACCTAGATAGTATATTCAAAAGCAGAGACATTACTTTGCCAACTAAGGTCTGTCTAGTCAAGGCTATGGTTTTTCTTGTGGTCATGTATGGATGTGAGAGTTGGACTGTGAAGAAGGCTGAGTGCCGAAGAATTGATGCTTTTGAACTGTGGTGTTGGAGAAGACTCTTGAGAGTCCCTTGTACTGCAAGGAGATCCAACCAGTCCATTCTGAAGGAGATCAGCCCTGGGATTTCTTTGGAAGGAATGATGCTAAAGCTGAAACTCCAGTACTTTGACCACCTCATGCGAAGAGGTGACTCATTGGAAAAGACTGATGCTGGAAGGGATTGGGGGCAGGAGGAGAAAGGGACGACAGAGGATGAGATGGCTGGATGGCATCACGGACTCGATGGACGTGAGTCTGAGTGAACTCCGAGAGATGGTGATGGACAGGGAGGCCTGGTGTGCTGCAATTCATGGGGTCGCAAAGAGTCAGACACGACTGAGCGACTGAACTGAACTGAATCTAGTCATCTTGATATAAAATCAAAATTCTTTCTTTGAACACTGCAAACCTAAATAAATTAATTTTTATTGAAATCAAGATGAATATTACAAGTATGGTTATAGATTTAAAATGTGGTAAAATTAAAATGAAAGTGTAGAAATGAAACCTATTATTAAGTCCTAGACATAAACATAAGACACTTCAGAAAATAGTTAATTTTTACCAGATAAAAGTATCTACAAATATAACATGCAAACTACAAAACAAGCTAGGGAATACAAATGTATGTACAACTCTGCAGTGACTTTCCCTTAAAGATAGTGATAAATTATTGATTATCCAAAGATAATTTAAAAAATTGATTTCTTTTTCAGAAGCAAGTAACACTGCATACATTATTCCAATGGACTCACTATAAAAGATAAATCTTTGTTTACTTCATTTTAATACACAAGACTCCTCTGAGACTTAAATATATAGATCATCTATACAACAAACATCTAAAAATCACTAAAAATCTGTCTTCTAGTACTAAAAATTTTAAAACGTCTTCATTTGCCAGTGCCTTCTCTCCAAAGGAGCGTGCGTGTCACCCTGAGGAAGCACACGCCTAGGCTGACAGCGTCAGAGGGGCTTAGCCATTAAGAGCCAGTGTCTGTGAAATGCAGGGCATGCTTTCCAGCCATCTGAAACAGAATACACTGAACAGAATCTGATGACTTACCAGCAACTCAGGGCTGTCTGTACAACAACTGGACCATCTACTGAGCAGTGATGAAACTCTGTCTGTTTTTAGCTACTCTTTCTTTTTTGACCTCAGGATGAGTCAACAGACTACAGCACCTGTCTCTACCTGCCCTCTTCATCTCTCCTTTAGTTTACTGCTTCTAATATTCTGTTGACTGAAAAATTAAATTTGAGAAAAATATATCAAGTAACAGTAAGGAAACTGTGAAAGATGAGACTCTAAAGAGTTAAATGCAGAGCTTTTAAACATAATTCTTTTTAAAGTCTCTGGCCTTCTTTGCTTATTTCTGAACTGAGGAATATGTTTGATTAGTAAGGGAACTTCTTATATTTTAAATGAAAACAGGAAAATAATAAATTATGCTATTTTAATGTCCAGGTTTAGAAATAAAAGTGTTTGTGTAGACAATTTTCAGATACTTCACATGAAGGATTTGTGAAGCACAATATGCCCTTGGGGCTTTTATATTGCCATTTATTTATTAATTTATTGGCTTAAAACCTTCCCATAAATGCTGGCAGCTTTAAGATTACACCCACAAAAATTTAGTTAAAAATCAGTGTTATGGTCTCTAAATAACAGGCCAAGAAGAAGAAGTGTCCTTTAATCACAGGTATCCTATAAAATAATATACTCAAAGACTTAAATTACTAGGATTCTTGCTTGAAAGTTTGTCCTTATACCAAAAACAAAAAAAAATTGCTTCCTGGCAGCTCAGTGGCGAAGAATCTGCCTGCAGTGCAGGAGATGCAGGTTTGACCCTTGGGTGAGGAAGATCCCTGAAGGAGGAAATGGCAATCCATTTCAGTAGTGGCAACCCATTTTCCATTGCTTGGGAAATCCCACGGACAGGGGAGCCCAGGCTACAGTCCATAGGGTCACAAAGAGTTGGACATGAGTTGGCAAGTAATACACAACAATACAATAAACATAGAACCAATGCCTTGGATAAGTGTTAAGATAACTAAGAATTTTCTCTATAGATTATTTCATTTTCCTTTAACACTACCTATACTTTGTATTCTAATAACTCAATATTAATATCATTAACTTGTGTAACTGACAAAGTAGAGTTAAAATAAGCATGTTAATTTACCAATATCCTACTTTAAAATAATGTTTAATTTCATGGAGAGAAATTAAATGAACATGATCTCCCAGTGATGCAATGCTTTCAGACTAATGGACCTAGGCAGAACAGCTGAACTGGCAGTCGAGGACTTGCTCTAAACTTACTGAGGAATGAATGGCCAGGGTCTGAGCTCTCTTCTGCCCACAAAGCTGGCTCCAAACATCTGCTAGTGCTGCATGGCTCAGAACCCTCCTCTGCAGGGAGTGGACGCTGGTGATCTTCTCACTGGCTCAGTCGGTCCCTCCAGAGCCAGCACACAATTTCTTCTGGCTAGCCTACCACGAGCTCTCTGCTCTCTTGCGTGGATTCCAAGTGGGCAGTTGCAGGACAATAGCTGCTGCCCTAAGAATGTACCAAGGTAAGAAGGCATAAAGCCTGGATCTGGGTAATGTACAAAAGAAAAGTGTGTGAGAGGGCATGAGAGAGGCTGAGTAGGCCAGGAAACCGAAACCTGAGTGAGAACATGTGTAAGAGAGTGGGAGGCTCGGACAGAAGATGATCACTAGAGACAAGAAGTCAGGATCCAATTATGGACGAGAACTATTTCGCTTTGGAATTACTGCCTACTCAGTTAGAGAGGCTGGAAAGCACTGCTATAAGACAAGCAGTATACTGATTACCTGTAAATTCATGAAATAATTTCACACTGATTCAAATACACACCCAAATCTTAACATAATTGACAGTAACTGAATACTTTGAGAATAGGCTCAAACAAGAAATGTTCTTAGGCTAAAAGATCACAAATTAGACAGTGAGGACAAAGGCTCTGCCTGGATTCTAATCATAGTAATTTGTTTGTATTCAATTACACATCCTCCTCCAACAATGTTTTTCTTCTACTCAAATGGCATACTTTAAGCAATAGCTTTGGCATTCATTTTCTTGTAGCAAGCAAGTTAATGGGGCTCAAGTGCTACTTTGGGAATCTCTGGAGAAGAAAACACAGATTCAGGCTTAATAACTGGTCTCAATGGACATGAATCTGAGCAAACTCCGGGAGACAGTGAGGGACATAGAAGCCTGGTGTGCTGTAGTCCATGAGGTCATAAAGAGTCAGACATGACTGAGCAACTGAACAAGTCAAGTCTTAATGATACTACCGAAATAAAATGAACAGCAATTGAAAGCTCTAAAGTATTTGACAAGAAACTATCTGGAAAAGTGAAAGATATTAAAACAACCAAAGAACTGAATTAGAATCTGTCAAGTTATTTCAGTTAAAAACAAGAATAAAAAAAATTTTTTTAATCATACTCAAGGGGGAAATTTAATTCTTTAGAATCTGTGAGATTTAACAGTATAGTAGTAATCACAATTAATACTGGGTCAGGACTTCAGAGAACCTCTGATTAAACTACTTAGTAACTACACTTCTTTTTTAATTTATTTTTAATCGGAGGACAATTGCTTCACAATGTATTGGTCTGTGCTGTGCAATGTGAATCAGCCGTAAGTATACATGTATTTCCTCCCTCTTGAACCTCCCTCCCAAGCCTCCCACCCCACCCCTCTAGGTTGTCACAGACCTGCTCCCTTGTGCATAACCTTGGCTGGAGAAAAACCACTTCCATGTGGACTAGACTGACTTTCAATTCATGACAGCCAGCCTCAAATGCAGCCTTTCAGCCGTTCAGCAGCCATATTGTATTTCCCTCATGTGGTTACCCTTTCACCCTTCAGACTCTCTTTTTTCAAACCTCCAAAACCTCCCCATCCCCTTCTCACTCTCAGCTGATGGTCATACTCCCCAACATATTAATAACTAAGAAAACAAGCATGCAGAAAAACACTTCTGCAAGGATTCATCTCCACAACTTCCTATCCAGATCTCTGGGTCACGCCTGGAGCCTTCCCTCCTTACCATGGAAATGCTGCCCACTTTCCTGGCAAAGACCAGTCTTCCACCTGTGCACTCGAGCCCATCATCTCTCATATCTTCCTTAAGGATATTCACGGCTACCACACATCATCTTTTCTCTACTGATCTTTGCCATCAGTAACAGCAAACACACTGCTCTCCCAACTCTGCTTTCCCCTTCAAGCAACTGCGCTCTTTCCTGTTATCGTTTTAACTAAACTCCTCAAAGACCTATCTACATTTGCTTTCTCCAGTTCCTTTCTTGTTTTTTAATCTGCTCTCATCAGGCACCTCTTTCATCATTCTGAAATAGCTCTGGTCGAGGATATAAATTAACTATAATGTTGAATCAAAGATCAACTCTTAGCCCTTATCTTAGCTCATCTATCAACAGCACTTGACACAGCTGATCACGCTCTCCTAAAAACACCTGCTCTAGAAAACGACCCTCTGAGTTTTGCCTGTATTTGCTTGCTTATTCATTCTTCAGTCTCCTGGGAGGGTCCCTCTTCCCCTCCTTGATCTCTACGCTGTTATGTGTCAGAACAGAGCCACCAATAATAACCAGCCAATATGGATGGCTGTTGGTCCACAACACAATGTGTTAACACAATGATGAGTTAAGTGCAGAAATAAAGAGTAAGGTTTGGAAACTTCTGTAACATCCAAATGTGTAACTGGTGGCCTTGAATTTTATGTCTCTAGAAAATTAAGTTCATTTCAAGCACTAGTGAGCCTAGAGCTAGCTTGAGATGGAGTGGCACAATGGAAGGGCTTCCCAAGTGGCGCTAGCAGTAAAGAATCTGCCTGTCAATGCAGGAGACGCAACAGATGCAGGTTTGATCCCTGGGTTGGGAAGATTTCCTGGAGGAGAAAATGGCACCCCATTCCAAAAGTCTTGCTTGGAAAATTCCATGGACAGAGGAGCCTGGCTGGCTATAGTCCGTGGGGCTGCAAAGAGTCGAACATGATTGAGCAACTGAGCATGCACACGCAGCACAAAGGAAAAGACACTAAATTAAGAACTAGCAGAGCTAGGTTCAAATCCCATCTTTTGGCCTAATTAAATATATGCCCTTAAGCAAATAATTTTATCTCTTTCAGCCACTAGTCTCCTTATTTAAGAGGCTTAGAACAGAGGGTGTCTTCTGATGCCTTTCAGTTCTGATATTCAAGGACCTATCATTCTAAGACCACAATAGTCTGCCTCATGTGATGAACCTGCCTAGGAGTAAATGGCAGCAATTACGATTAACTTTGGGCGAGTGACAGTTATTTAATAAAGAGAGAGAAAGAATCTCAAAGACTAAAGAAAACTGCTAAAGTGGGGTTAGATCTGGATCTTTTTGAGTTATAAGATCCCCTTCAAATCCAGCCTAACTGTACAGTTAAAGTATCACATAACAAATGACAAACATTTCTAGATCAAACATCAAGAATTCATGAAATATTTGCATTTGCAAAGGTTATTATCATACCTTCAGCTGACAGAAACCAGCAACTGGAAGCTCCCTCAGTTAGCTTTGTTCCTGATGGGAGGTCTATTCTCAGCTTGAACTGAAGAGTCTGTCCGGGAGACGCAGCCACAGGGGAAAGTCTAATGCCTGGAGCAGACTTAGGTAGTTTCGGTAAGGTCTTTGGTTTTTCTGCTAGAGATGGACCATCCACCACAACATTTTCAGATCTGAAGACTGGGAACTAAAAACAAGAAAATCTGTTTTCTAAGGCATAGGTACTTTACAGTATTGTAGACTGAGAAAGCTTATTTTCAGACTTCAGTACAAAAGTGAGGTTCAATGTCAAGGAAACTTGATTGCCATTTTCTTCTGAATCAGAATGTGTTTACTTAGACTTCCTCATGATTATTTTGTAGGTTCAAAAAAACTTCATCCTGGCCAAAAGACCGTCAACATTTATGAATGAAATGGAATGAAATTAATTGTTCAATATGTTTATAGATAGCAGGAAATTAAAATAAAACTTTATCAATTTAAATGCAATGGATGTAATACACACCCTCTTATAATTTTCACTGCCAACTATAAGATGTCATTCATCTCATATCAGAGATCTATGTCAAGAGAAACGAACTTATGTTACGATGGCAATCTATGTTTTTATTTTAAAACACATCTTGGAAATTCCTAGAATTTTAGACAAAGAACTCCTGCATTTTCTGGACAAATGTGACATAGAAAGGGATAACTTGAAATTTTATTAGAGACCATGTCCTTATCTTTAAAATTAGAACGTATTTAAGTTTCCTCTCATCTTATTTTTAAGTCCTGAGAAATGTGGCTTCTAGACCTTTCTTTAAAGATTATTTGGTAATGGATTCACCATAGGAAACAAAGATTACACGTTAGTCTGAGGATTGTTTAAAAATTAAAAACAAAAAACACTCAGTTAAACAATCCAACCCACACAGTTTGTGTGTATCAGTATGCCCATACATTTAAAAACAGATGAGTCTTTTTTTCTCCTTTTCTGAAAGTTCATCAAATTCTCTCCAACTTATAGTGTTTCTCTCAAACACTCTGGGCACAGATGGAATTTTTACTTTAAAAATAACAGGCTGTCCTTGGAAAAGGCATCCACTCGCTACTCTGTCTATACGCTTCACTTCACCACTAGTGCTGGCCTAACCACAAGCGCCTCAGTTGTTGCGAGGGATCTCAGAATCTTTCTTAAAACGATGCCCCTTAACTTAAAGATTACTTACCACAGAAACTGTCTTGGTTTCTAAATCCAACACTTTAATTTGATGGTTATTGGTGTCTGCCACATATAATAATTGACCATTCTCTCCAATACACAGGCCTCCTGGTTCACTAAAAGTTGAGTCAGTAAAACTGGAACCGATAATATTACTTGCGTTACCATTTCCTGCTAATGTTGCACAGTTTTTTGTTTTTGGATCCACAACTTTAATCTAAAAAGGACAGAACAAAAATTTATTTACCTGAAGCTGAGTTTCCCATTTGTGGTGTGGAAGAGCAACATATTAATAGGGAAGGCAGAGAATTCCTGCTCGCTGTTAGTACTCTTAACAAACACCAGAGAAAGAACAGACACTTCCATATTTTCCTGAACAGCCAAACATTCAAATTAGTCTAAGGGGAGATATTTCATCCTGAGAGCTAAACACTGTAAAATACCTAGTTACATCCTGTCTTCTAGAAGAAATCTTTGAAAAAATGATTTCATGTTATTCTTTTCCCCTCACAATGAGACACAGTTGAACCGACTTCCTTCTTAGGGACATCTAATACTGGCTAAGGACTGGCTACTTACGTTAGACGCTGTGATTCCTGTGTTTCAATTATATTAAATTCATAAGCTTCTCATCACAAAATACTAATACTTATGTTCCAAAGATTTTATTTTAAAATGCATAGTATACACAAAAATAAACTCAAAATGGATTAAAGATCTAAATGTAAGACCAGAAACTATAAAACTCCTAGAGGAGAACATAGGCAAAACACTCTCCGACATAAATCACAGCAGGATCCTCTATGATCCAACTCCCAGTATACTGGAAATAAAAGCAGAAATAAACAGATGGGATCTAATTAAAATTAAAAGCTTCTGCACAACAAAGGAAACTATAAGCAAGGTGAAAAGACAGCCTTCTGAATGGGAGAAAACAATAGCAAATGAAACAACTGACAAACAACTAATCTCAAAGATATATAAGCAACTTATGCAGCTCAACTCCAGAAAAATAAATGATCCAATAAAAAAATGGGCCAAAGAACTAAATAGGCATTTCTCCAAAGAAGACATACGGATGGCTAACAAACACATGAAAAGATGTTCAACATCACACATTATCAGAGAAATGCAAATCAAGACCACAATGAGGTACCATTTCACACCAGTCAGAATGGCTGCGATCCAAAAGTCTACAAGCAATAAATGCTGGAGAGGATGTGGAGAAAAGGGAACCCTCTTACACTGCTGGTGGGAATGCAAACTAGTACAGCCATTATGGAAAACAGTGTGGAGATCCCTTAAAAATTGCAAATAGAACTGCCTTATGACCCAGCAATCCCACTGCTGGGCATACACACCGAGGAAACCAGAATTTAAAGAGACACGTGTACCCCAATGTTCGCTGCAGCACTGTTTATAATAGCCAGGACATGGAAGCAACCTACATGTCCATCAGCTGATGAATGGATAAGAAAGCTGTGGTACATGTACACAATGGAGTACTACTCAGCCCTTAAAAAGAATAAATTTGACTCAGTTCTAATGAGATGGATGAAATTGGAACCGATTATACAGAGTGAAGTAAGCCAGAAAGAAAAACACCAATACAGTATACTGACACATATATATGGAATTTAGAAGATAGTAATGATGACCCTATATGTGAGACAACAAAAGAGACACAGAGGTATAGAACGGACTTTTGGACTCTGAGGGAAAGGGAAAGGGTGGGATGGTTTGGGAGAATGGCAATGAAACATGTATACTATCTTGTAAGAAACGAAGCGCCAGTCTATGTTCAATGCAGGATGCAGGATGCATGGGGCTGGTGCACAGGATGATTCAGGTAGGATGTGGGGTGGGAGGTGGGCGGGTGCTTCGGCATTGGGAGATTGTGTTCACTTGTGGCTGATTCATGTCAATGTATGGCAAAACAAATACAGTATTGTAATTTAAAAATAAATAAATAAAAATTTTTTTAAAGTTAAAAAATAAAATAAAAATGCATAGTAAAAATAAAATAGACAGAAAACAGAAACGTTGATGAAAATGAATTATTTGCTAACAGGCATGGCAACTATGAAAAGGCTCAAAAATGTTCATTTGTTAACTGACATATTACTTTCCCTGTTACCTGCCTTCTCCTTATTTACTGAAGATGTTACTAAACAGCTTTAGTGGCTTGCAATTCCCAATTTTGGGCTATCATCATTGGGAATTTGTTTAGTCTTTTCCCCAGCTCAGTGTACTATCACATCATTTCTGCAAAGAAAGGACCAAAAAGGAACAGAAAGGCTATGTACAGTTGTCAAAGACTGTTATTCCTCTCTACATTTTAGAGTGGCAGTTGTAGGAGGCTCACAGTTCTTTCAGCATTTTAAATACCACAAGTGAAAAGCAGGGTATTATATAATTCTGTCAAGACTCACCTTGTGATTGTAAGAGTCTGCCACGTACAGTAAATTCCTTTTCTTGTCCCAAGTTACTCCAAGTGGGTGCTGAAGCCTTGCACTGATTCCTACTCCATCAACATCACCAAAAGCAAATAAATTCTTTTTTTTTTTTTTGAAAAGAAAAGAAACAGCATGTATTAAAATTTTTTGACAGAACTTTGTTAGGGTATAAAGTGAAAATTCAGATGGCTGTACATGCTACTTAAGTTAAAGGGGGAAAAGTCTGATTTCATATAAATAGGGTTGGGCATTTGACTGAAACTAGAAAAAAATGACAGAATTCTGAACCTGATTTTTAATTTGTGGATCTAGGGAATCTTATTCACAAAAATGACATATCCGATTCAGGTCTACTACTCTGGAGCTCTTTCCACCTTCCTGCTAAATATCTACTCTTCATTTTCCGCTTGCTCAGTAACCACAGTTTTATCCTTCCTTTTCTCTTGGAAGCCTTGACGTTCATACAGAATCAAATCAGATCAGTTAACTTTTCAAAGGTGGTTTTGTTACTTGTGCTTCTTTATAGTCACATTTCCTTTGGTTTGACTTCCATTTTAACATGGATAAATCCAAGAATTTTCTCCTTCCTATGTCTTACTAACTTCACAGTTCAGCAAATCGCATGCTCACTCAGCAGGCACACGGCCCAGAGGCGCTCTTCATTACCGTGGGGTCTCTCTCTCCTCCCACGAGGGGCCTCACTGTTCCATCTTTCAGCGAGACGGCTCTCACTGTGCTGCTCTCGCTGTCTGCCACGAACAGGCAGCTCCAGGGGTCCTCTGAGGCCAGAGACAGGCCTGAAGGCTGGGCAAAGCTTGCCTTGTGAGGGTACGCATTATTTCGATTCTCTTCATTTCCACTTCCAGCAAACCGAAGGCAGGTTCCTTGTTTTAACTCACTGAAGACGACAAATTCACAGGTGAAATGTCAACACTGTTACACTGACCCAATTTAATTATTAAACGAATGAATGTAAATGAAGCCGATGGTGATAGCATTATAGGTTTTTTAAAAATCTGATCCTGACCTAGCTAAATTGTGCAAATAAGCTTTCACTGTAGTTTTTCTAATCATTAACTTATTCACCCACTATATAGGGACCTTTCTACCTTTCTTTTTTTTTAACATACACAAAAGTGAAACTATTCTCAATGATTAAACAGGAGATCTCCGACAAAGTTAAAAATACATGAATAAAGATCACATCACTGATGGGAGAGTTTTCCTCCAAATGATCAGAGGCAGGTACAGCTAGATCCCACCTTTACATCCTGGTCTCTTTTTAGTTTCATACAATATTAAATTCTGAAAGGGGATTTAAAAGATCTAAGTAATCTCTTCCAGCTCTTGATAGTTCTGAGCTTAAATTTTCATTAAAAATGTTTTACTTTCTTGTACCTAAGTAGAGACCAGGCTTCCCTCGTGGCTAAGTGGTAAAGAATCCACCTGCCAACCAGGAGACGTGGATTCAATCCTTGGGCTGGGAAGAAAGAGCCCCTGGAGTAGGAAATGGCAACCCACTCCAGTATTCTTGCCTGGAAAATTCCATGGACAGAGGAACCTGGCCGGCTATAGTCTACGGGGTTGCAAAAAGTTGGACATGACTTTGAGACTAAACAACAAAAGATATAAGAGACTAGCAAAAGAATTAAAAGAATCATTTGTGAAAGATGGGTGCTCATTTTAAAGTAATATGATTTCGCTGCTTTAATCAATTGTACAAATCCATTTCCTATGCATACTAGGGAGATTTCTATTTAAAGCACTATTGTAATGATTTGTAATATGGAGAAAGTTTTATACCTTGGTTTCTAAGTTTATGTCAGAGGAACTGTAAGGAAGACATGCTAGTGCCTTGGATTGAGGGGAGGGAAGAAGCTGACTTGGGATACCAAACAATGAGAGACTGTATCATTTTCTAATATTGTAAAACATGCAAAAATGTCTAAAATGACCATCAGTCACTTGCTGGTTAATATGATCCCAATGCTAACGTACGTAGGGAACAAGGAGTAGAAGCAAAGGGATAGAAAATGTATAAATACAGCCATTTATTCAAGGCCTATTTATATGTAATAATAAATATGCCCAACAAAGGCGTTAAAACAATTTTACAAAGGAGCTCTCTTAATAAAACCTAGAAATAGTAGGGAGAAACAGTAACTTCTCAAAGTTCAAGAGTTACTACCACTTGAAGGTCAGTGACAAATAACCCATCCTTGAAACTGTAATACAAGTCAGTGTGATCAGACTGGACACCTTTCTGCTGTGAGCACGTGACAACTCTACTTGGTGAAATTTAGGCCACTCTTGACCACTCTAGGTCCAAAACGGTCATCACTGGAACAACGCAGTCTGGTCACCTCTGCTGCTGCTTTTCCCCTCATCTGTGCTGTTGGTCACCCACTGTTCAGCTTCTGTCAGCTCTGGCCTGGATAACAGCAGTGGCCTCCTCCTTGAACCTGTCTGTAGTATTGCCACACTCCAAACGCTACCAGTGTTCTTTTAAAAACACAAATCTTATCGTATCACTTCCCAGCTTAAAACTTCCCATAACGTCATGTAGAATAACTTTCAAATCTCTTAGGAAGATTCTAAAGATCTGGCTTCTACTGACATCACAAGGGTCATTTCTTGCCTGGGAAACCTCTACCCTTCTGAACTCCTTCCTACCCTCTGTCAGGTTCAATTAGTAGCTAAAAAGGAGCTCTTAGTTAGTAGCTTCTTCCAGGAAGCCTTCCTTTTAATACCTCAAATTTTATTTATATTGGATGTTCCTCTGATTTATGTAAGAGACCATACCATTTCATCCCTACTGCAAAGCACAGTGCCTTATTTGCTTAATAAATATTTTTCAACGGATGATTAAATGCTGCTAAACATCTTATAAAGCAACACACACACAATTCAGAATATCTGATATTCTGGATATCCTCTCTACTGATAAAGGTAACTGAAGTGACTGTCATTTACTTTCTACAGTGTCTTGACAGTCTTTATGGTCTGTGAATTTCATTCATTTACTTCCGCAGACCTTCACTGAGTTCTTGTCATGTACCAAACACTGTGCTAGGTGCAGGGGACAAGAAGTGAATGAGAAAGGGTCCTTTCCTTAAAGAGGCAGTCTAGTGGGAGAAAACAGCTTTGTAAACAAATAAGTGCAAACAAAAATACAGAAGTTAAGAGAAGAGGGGAGGTTGGTGGGGTGAAGGGTGAAGGGTGAGAGGGAGGGAAGAAGGGAGACATGGGAGGGGAGGGGAAGAGAAAAGGCTGGGGTGTTAGAGAAAGAGGAAAGGCTTTACAGGAAAAATACAAGGAACTTGGTAGAGACACTACTTTTCCATCTTTATACCCCTGAGAGTGGCAGCAGTGCCACCTACATTCACTGCACGGGCCAGGCACTAGGCTGAGCTTTTCACACGTATTAATTCTCAAAACAAAACCTACGACATAGATATAAATAACGAAAACTGAGGCTCAGAAAGTTAAAGTGACTCTCCTAAGGTCATGTGGATAAGAAGTGGCAGAGCCAGGCTCAATTTCAAGCCTGAGAACGAAACCGGAGCTATTAACCATTCTCCCATGCAGTCTTCAAATATCTGAATTGATCAGGGATATTAGAACTATGTGTTAAAAGATGTTTCCAGTTCTCTTTGTGAATGCTTGATGAAACTGCTCTTCCTAAGCTACTCAAGGTTGGGTGTGGTCCTAGACATACTCGGGCCGATGAAACGTAAGCAGAAGGGATATGTCACTTCTGAGGCAAAGTTTTAAGAGCCAGTGAACACCTCACCATCTCTCTCTCTCGCTGCCAGGACAACTGGCAAAGCTCCAGACGGCGGCTGCTGCATCAGCTTGGGTGGCAGAGTAGTGCTCCCCTTGCACACAAACCTTGTCTTAAGCCACCAAGAACCAGAGCTGTTCATTATGGCAGCATAGCCCCGCATATCCTGTCTAGTACAGTGAGTGTTACAAGGACAGAGACTTTCAGAGAAGGAATTCTGTGAACTCCATGTTTACCCAAGGTGAGATGTTACCACTTACTTTTTCTTTGGTAATCTGCCACAGTCCAACAAGAGTGCCCATATCTGATGAGTCCCTGCCATGGCTATCCACAGAATGTTATCTCTTTGGACCTCTGAACCTTTATGAAAAGAAACAGTAATTATCATATATGCATCTTATTAACAAACAACATCCCCAGTTGTTTCAGAAATTTAAATTAAGGGAGACAACAGTATGTTTATAAATCATCTGATAGAAAGAAGTAAAAAAATTTACAATGTTTTAAGTCGTTTGGAAATTTTTCCATTTTTCTTGCGAAAGGTTTACTTCTTTAGACTTAAAAATAAAAATATACATTCACAGAAATCCAAAGTAGTCTCAATAACAAAATGTCCCTCTACATCTCTGGGCACAATGTTTTTAAACATCTGATTTCTTATTTTATGTGACAAGAAATGGCTTGACGCACGCGCTCCAAAGAAACTTTGGCAGTCAAGAACCTAAATTACATGCTTCAAGAATACAGGAATAGTTCTTTGAACAATTTCTCATGGAAGAATTGTACCTTTTAATAGTTCAAGAAATGTATATTTCCACCGCAAATTAGCTTTTAGGCTTAGACTCACATCACTACTGCTATTTAAAAGCCTACTGTTTAATTGCTGTGAACCTTTCTCAAAAAGATATAGTTGACATGTAATAAAGCTAAGAGTACAATATATTATACCTGTTTTCTAAAATTAATAAATAATTGTTTTTTAAGACTGATATTATCACTTATTACATGTGACAAGGCTCCATTTTGAAAATTAATTCTATTGTTAAAATATTTAATTATTTTAATTTAAACTGAATTCTGAGTCTACTTTTACATGTAGTTGAGATCATTTCACTAAAATAATTTGGTCAGACAGATCTTATGCTAAAAGAAATATCTTGGTAAGATTATTTTCTTTTTACTTTCTTTAAGTAGTTGTGTCCAGAAGAAATTTTTCTTCATTAACCTGTATTACCTTCAAGTGATACAGACTTTCACAGCAACAAAAATAATGGTGATGATCAACAAACTGTGGCGCTGTATGCCAAGCACGTTATAGAGAATATTACCCAAATCTTCTCAAAAGCCCCAGAAGACAGTGGTGTTATTAGGTCATTTTTACAGGCCCTTTAGAGAAGGTCATTTTTACAGGCCCCTTACAGAAGAAACTGAGGCTCAGAGAGGTCATGTAACTTGACAGGATCACAGAGCTAGTAAATGAAGGAACTGGAATCTGAACCCAGGCAATCCAACAGAAAATTCTATTTAACATGTTGCTCCTTTCTCTGTTAATTGCTATCACAGAAATCTAAAGGAAGATAGTTTATTTCAATGTAATTTTTCATAGTCAAATACTTTTATAAACAAAAACTGTATTAAAAGTGACAATGGCATCCCTAGGCCCTGGGGACTCAGTTTCTGCTTCATCACTTTAGAACTAGATCAAAAGCTCTTCATTATTACATTCTTATTTTATTTCACCCCTGCCATGTGAAGACAAAGCTTAAAGGTGACCTTCTATAAGCTCTCACCAGAAACCAATCATGCTGGCACCTTGACCTTGGACTTCTAGCCTCCAGAACTGTGATAAAATAAAATTCTGTTGTTTAAGCCACCCAGTCTGTGGCATTTTGTTATGGCAGCCCAAGCTGAGATATCGCTCTGAGAATAGAAATGAGACAAGGAGATCTGCTATCAACACTTACTTAGCATCATATGAAGGTCCTAATTCATACAAGTAAGAAAAAGAAGCAAAAAGCATAAAGATTGGAAATAAAACTGTAATCATTAGAAGATGACATGAGTTTAAAGCCTAACTTGGCCAAAGAACTGTCTGGTTTATGCACAAATAAAAGATCAAATCAGGTGTCCAACTTCTCCAAACAGGCCAGTCTAGTTCAACCAGGGTTGACTGTAAGAGGCCAAAGCTTCCAAGTAATATTAGCGTGAGCCTCTGTTTGTTCTTGGTTGCTGTGTACTTATTTCCTTTAGAAGCTGGGGGTATGAAAAAGAGTGCAGAAGCAGAGGCTGTGTCAGATTGGGATTCAGGAGTTTATGATTCTACACACCAACTGATGAGGATATTGATGGGGGTTGTGGTGGTGAAAAGGATAACCATTCAGAATACTTCCTAGTTTAAGGCACTGAGCTAATAAGCCCTTTACATGGATTATTTCATTTAATTTGACAACATTAACAAGTCTTGTTATTATCATTTCTATTTTATAAAAAAACTGAAATTCAAAGGGGTTAAATAACTTGTTGGTATTCACACAGCTAAACCTGGAATAATAATATCTTAGTGAGTTCAACTCCCTGGTGGCTCAGATGGTAAAGAATCTGTCTATAATGTGGAAGACCCAGCTTCGATGACTGGGTTGGGAAGATCCCCGGGAGATGGGAATGGCTACACACTCCAGTATTCTTGGAGAAGGCAATGGCACCCCACTCCAGTACTTTTGCCTGGAAAATCCAATGGACAGAGGAGCCTGGTAGGCTGTGGTCCCTGGGGTCACAAAGAGTCGGACACGACTGAGCGACTTCACTTTCACTTTTCATTGCGTGCTGTGGAGAAGGAAATGGCAACCCACTCCAGTGTTCTTGCCTGGAGAATCCCAGGGACGGGGGAGCCTGGTGGGCTGCCGTCTATGGGGTCGCACAGAGTCAGACACGACTGAAGTGACTTAGCAGCAGCAGCATTCAGTAGAATTCTACTGACAGAGGAGCCCGGCAGGCTACAGCCCTTGGGGTCATGAAGAGTTGGACAGGACTGAGTGACTAACACAGCAGCTCAGAGCAGTGAGGCCAATCCAGATTATTAGTGTTCTGATCAGAATGAAGGCACTGCAGAAGTAAGTTTGTGCTTTGTAAACATGAGGTCAATGTGATAATATTCAAATACAAAAACACAACCGTTTTATTTTATTAAAATAAAAACACACTAGTCACATTATATAAGATTTATTCCTCAAAAAAAAAAAATTGTTTCACTTGATTAGAAGATAAATGTTATTTTAGAGCATATTAATGGAAGTCAGAGAAGCATATTATCTAAGCTGTAAATTACTGGACAAGCATATTAAATAGTTGGATTTCAATCATTAAAGGTCAAATAAGTACAGCTAAATTTCTATCTAGGGAAATGCTGATTAAAGGGCCAAGGAAGGTTAATGGGATTCAGGCGTACTATCTTTCCTTAACTGATTTTAAATCAGGTAAAGTCTGAATTACTTAGAGACTAGCAGGGGTTACTGAAAAAAATTTTTTATGATAAAAAATAATTCTTGGGTTATTATCTTGTATGAGTAAGAGTCAGCACAGACTTAATATGTACGTTAGAAACATGGCAATATCTCTGCTGAAAAATGATTTCATTGGAGTTATTTTTAATTATTTTTAGTGGATGACAAAGCTCTGACCATATTTAGAGTGATAATCAAAAATAAAGATGAAAAAACTTTGGCATAAATGTTAATTATTTTCATGCTTTTATCACTGTAACAGCATAATTGGGTTAAATATTCAGGTACTATTTAAAATATAAACACATTTACATATTACATATATATTTAAAATAATCAGAGGTATTTCAAATCCCTTTCCTTAATGTCTTCTTTAAATATGCTGTTCATTATCTGAGTCTCTTAGGGGAATATATATTCAACTGTATATTTATCTTTTATTTTCCATTCTCTGACCTATTTTATTTCCTTTTAAGATTTACTTTTTCTTTAAATATGCATATGAATAGATAAGTGTTCATTATAAAATTTAAACAGTAAGTAAATATCCATGTGCATACCACCAGCTCAACAAAAAGCAGTATTATTTGAAAACCTCCTGCATCCCTTTATGAATATATCCTCCTCCTCTCTACCAGTCTAAAGATGTTTTTTTTATTATATTCCTATTTTTAAAAATTACCAAGTTTGAAAGGCTCTCTCATTGTATAATTAGTCTTGCTTGCTACTGAACACTCTACAAAAACTGAACATTTTTCTGCTTAACAGATTTCCTAATACTCATCCATGCTACTAGCTATAGCTGTGGGCTCTTGTTTGTACTGCACAACAGCTTAATATATGAAGATATTACAATAAATACAACCTATTTTTCATGTTTTCCTTCTGATAATTCCATCCTCTTTCATATTCCTATGGTAGAATTTCAGAAATATTCTATATAATTTTTAAAGTATTAAAGAATTTAAGTGTTTACAAAAACAATTTTTCAACCATAATCCCTGTCAGATTGCATTTAATCCCACATCAGCTTGAACCAGTTCTACAAGTACATGACTTAAATATACATGAATCAATTCAACATGAATGCAAAAGGGAAGCTATTTCTCTGAAAACAAAGTTAATCCTTTGGAAAGACTCAATAAAGGCAAGTAGCTAAGTCAAATCATTAGTGAACTAGATGTGGAAAGATAATTGGAAAGAATAGCCTTTAAAAATTTCAGCCCTCAGTTTATTTTGCAGGTGTTTAAAAAAACTCTCATCATGGTTTAAGGAAACCAAAATAATACATTTTGAGTGGCATAAGACTGTCAGAGGACACAATGTATATTTATAGTTCCTAAAGCATTTTTAGTTTTATGATTCTCAGATTTAACAATTTTTTTTCTCTATGGATCCCTTATCATAACCAATCACTTCAATAAAGGATTCTACTGGATTTATTCACTTCCACTTTTATTTTACAAAGTATTTAGGTAGTTCACAAAGAAATAAACCCTAGTGAGATAAATAAATTTAAAATAATAAAATTGAAGCAATAGGTAAAGACAGAAGAAAAAAAGATGCAGCCATACTAATATTAAAATATGAATGTCATATTTCCATTATACTTTGCTAAAGACAAACCTAAGTTTCCTAGAAATCAATATAACAATGCAAACACAATCAGTTAAGATATTTAAATTATCCAGGAGCTTAAAAATAAACTTGATACTGAGAAAAAAGTACAATTATCTGTAACACAGAAAAGAAATTCTCTAGTAGATATTCAGAGAGGTTAAGATAGTAACTAAAATTAGCAGCAAGCCCTTACAGTAAAAACAGTTAACAGTCCCATAGGACTGTGTTTTGATGAAATATAGATATGAAACATATAAATAAAAATGAATGTAAGATACGTTGATATGTTAAAATATTTTTAAATGAATGATATGATGCCAAAATATAGTTTAGTAAAAACAACTGTAAGGAGAGGAAGTAGTCTATGATCCAATTTCCCCATACCCTGACAAAATACATTAATCCAGGATTATATTTCAGAGTGATTTAAAGCAGTGGTTCTAAAAATGATTTTGGGTAACATACCACTTTGAAACTCTGATGAGAATCTGACCAATTCCCCCAAACCTTAAGTAGAATTTCTGGGAAATTTAAGTACTTCACAAAGTCGAACCATGAATGCTTTGGGTATATTAAGTCAAGGTTAAAAACTCTTGTGGTTAAAAAAAAAAAGAAAACTCTTGTAGCCATTGTGATTACAGGACATTCCTACAGTATTTGAAAACCATTTACTCTTAGCATTTGAAAGGTGCTGAGCTTATTTAAGGTTATTTAAATTCAAGATTATTCCTCTTGGCAAGTATCTGGAAGGGAAGTGACTTTAAGTTCAGTTCAGTTGCTCAACTGTGTCTGACTCTTTGCGACCCCATGGACCACAGCATGCCAGACTTCCCTGTCCATCATCAGCCCCCAGAGCTTGCTCAAACTCATGTCCATCGAGTCAGTGATGCCATCCAACCATCTCATCCTCTGTCGTCTCCTCCTCCTGCCTTTGATCTTTCCCAGCATAGGAGTCTTTTCCAATGAGTCAGTTCTTCGCATCAGGTGGCCAAAGAATTGGAGCTTCAGCTTCAGTATCAGTCCTTCCAACGAATATTCAGGACTGATTTCCTTTAGGATGCACTGGCTGGATCTCCTTGCAGTCCAAGCGACTCTCAAGAGTCTTCTCCAACACCACAGTTCAAAAGCGTCAATTCTTCGGTGCTCAGTTTTCCTTACAGTCCAACTCTCACATCCACACATGACTACTGGAAAAACCATAGCTTTGACTAGACGGACCTTTGTTGACAAAGTAATGTCTCTGCTTTTTAATAATGCTGCCTCGGTTGGTCATAACTTCTCTTCCAAGGAGCAAGCATCTTTGAATTTCATGGCTGCAATCACCATCGGCAGTGATTTTGGAGCCCCAAAACATAAAGTCTCTTACTGTTTCCATTGTTTCCCCATCTATTTGCCATGAAGTGATTGGACTGGATGCCATGATTTTAGTTTTTTGAATGTTGAGTTTTAAGCGAACTTTTTCACTCTCCTCTTTCACTTTCATCACTTTCATCATTAATAGGCTCTTTAGTTCTTTGTTTTCTGCCATAAGGGTGTCATCTGCGTATCTGAGGTTATTAATGTTTCTCCTGGCAATCTTGATTCCAGTTGAGCATTTCGCATGATGTACATATGTTAAATAAGCAGGGTGATATACAGCCTTCACATACTCCTCTCCCAATTTGGAACCAGTCTGTTGTTCCATGTCCGGTTCTAACTTGCTTCTTGACCTGCATACATATTTCTCAGGAGACACGTAAGGTGGTCTGGTATTCCCATCTCTTTAAACTGTTAAGTTAAATGCAGAGCCACATGCTTTTAATGGTGCTTCCCAGGTGGCACCTGAGGTAAAGAAACTGCCCGCCAATGCAGGGGATGCAAAACATGTGGGTGGAGGAGGGCATGGCAAACCTCACTAGTATTCTTGCCTGGAGAATCCCATGGAGAGAGGAGCCTGGCAGGCTGCACTCCATAGGGTCGTACAGAGGTGGACATGACTAAAGGAACTTAGCATGCACACATGCTTTTAATGGTCTATTGAGCTAAGGTAGCACTCATTTCCTTTCTAAAAACTGAGCCTAATAAAGATATAAGCTTTAGCACATCACTCCAGTTGGAAGCTGAGGGAGTACTTGTCAACAGAGCCAATATTTTCCTTGGAAAGCAATTTGGGTACACTCTCAATACGAGATAAACAACCAGAAATTCCATGCCACAAAGTAGGACCAAAAATTTTTAGCCTAGAAAAATATGTAAGTACTCTACTAAATGAATCCAACATAGAAAACCATCTGGTAAAGTACACCCTGTTTTTAAACAATATAAATTCTGATTACAGGTGAAATTAGACAGTATTTGTCTTTCTCTGATATTCTTCACATATTATAACACCTTCTTGGTCCATCCATGTTGTCACAAATGGCAAGATTTCATTTTTTTCTATGACTAATATTCCATTATATATAAGTATTATTTTTTTAACTACTCAAAATAAGCTATAATTTTAAAATTAAAATTTTAATAAACTAAAAATCCCCAGTCATTTCTTGATTTGTTTCTCACATGGCAGTAAATAAAAAGGACACTGCATGAATAACCTTTTGAAATTTTGAAACTATAATCCTTCCAATTTAAGAATATTCAGAACTATCTTAATTGAAAACTGCAACTAAGATGAAATTCTTTAACATTAGAGAAATATATAATCTATCTTGTATATAAAACATGCATGTAATGTCACATGTTATATATAATGATATAGTTCTCCTACCTTCTATATGTTATTGGTAGCTTTGCTTTTATGCAATTAACAAATCCCAAGTCATGGATATGAAAGCATAATAACTAGTAACGATTAATCCAAATGAATGTTCCTACAACATTTTAAAAATCTTACTTTAACTCAGCAAAATTTACTTATTTAATATCAAGTTTACATACCTGACCTTCCAAAAACTACATCCCAAGGGGAACTAATGGGCTGTTCATCTCCTTTAGCTCCACCTTCTTTATCTGTACCTTGAATTCCAATGCCAGCCACAGTGCTCACCATCTCAGCTTCTAGGTCAATCTATAGAAATTAATACAGGTTTTATATATCTATTTCCAATAGAACATATAGAAAATATGTGCTTTATTTATACTATGTGTGAACTTATTATATATTTAAAAAACTGAGTGGTTTTAGTATGTAAAATTAAAAGGCAACATGTGCAACATACATACTTAAAAAAAAGCTTAAGAAAAAAGGCTCATCAAGTACATGGTGATCTTGTTAAAATGCATGAAACAGTCCTTTTCACATCTCTATCCATCAATTCCCTAACTTTCCTCTTACCCACTCACTTTCATCATGCCTCTACCAAAACTGGTATTGAACTCATCTCAACTATATTTTAAAAGAAGGTGACATTTGAAAATGTAAAGCAGCATCAAGAAAAACACTTCTTAAAATTAAATGTATATTTCAATTGTGCTTGGTTAGTAACTAACACATTTAGAGTTTAACATATGGCAAGCACTGACCTCATCTATCCATCCAAACTCACATATTCCTACAACTGTGATTTTCATTATTTCAGAGGAAACTGAGGCACAGATCATTAAGTAAGATCCCAACACTCCACAGCCAATAAGTCCAGGATCTTGGATCTGAACCACTTCCAGCTCTACTACATGCTTCTGCTTCATAAACCAAAAAACTAACGCATTCTACTGAAATAAAAAAGATACTCTGATTTCATCTCCTGAGACCTTTCAACATCTTATGAAAATTTTCAAACACAGAGAAAAGCCAAAATAATTTAACTTGAGCGCTTCATTTTTTCAGACCTCTATTTTCCTTTTTTGAGGCAAAACTTACAACAAAATGTACAAATCCTAAGTGTACCATCTGATAAATTCTCAGATACATAAACTTGTGTAGCCCCAACGTACATAAAGATACAGAATGGTACTGTCACGCCAGAAAGTTCCCTCACACTTCTTTCCAGTCATCTCCAACCCCAGTGGCAAACAGTATTAATTTTTTTTCCCATCATAGATTAGCTGTAACTCTTCTAGGATTTCAGATAAATGAAATGATACAGTAATGAACTCTTTTTGTGAGGCTTCATTTAACATGTTTGAAATTTATTCATGTTCCTTTTGATTGCTGAATAGTATTCCATCAAAGGAATATATCACAGTTCATTCACATATTTTTAAAAATGTATTATCATTTATTTGGCTGCACTGGGTCTTAGTTGAGGCATGTAAGATATTTAGTTGCAGCATGTGAGAACCAGCTTCCTGACCAGGGATTAAACCTGGGCCCCTGCCTTGGGAACTTATGGTCTTAGCCACTGGACTACAAAGTCCCTCATTTATATGTTTTCTTACTGATGAACACCTGGGCTATTTCCAGCTTGGGGACCTTTAAGTAGGGATGCTATTAATATTCTTATATAAGCCTTTTTGTGGACATGCTTTCACTTTTCTTGGGTATGTACACAGGACAATAACTGCTATGTTATAGGGCAGGTATATTAGCAGCTTGATATAAAAACTTCCAGAAGGTTTTCTACAATGGTCTATCATTTTCTGTTTCTACCAGTAATGTATGAGAGTTCAAATTGTTCCACATCCTCGCCAACCTCTGGTATTGTCAGTCTTTTTATTTTTTTAATTGAAGGATAATTACTTTACAGAACTTTGCTGTTTTCTGTCAAACCTCAACATGAATCAGCCATAGGTATACATATATCCTCTCCATTTTGAACTTCCCTCCCATCTGCCAAATTTTAATCATTACAGTGGATATACAGTGATATTTATTGTGGTTTGAACTCACATTTCCTTCTTGACTCACAATGATGATCATTTTTCTGTGTACTTGTGGTTATTGTCATATCTTCTTTTGAAAAATGTTAAAATCTTTGGCTTATTTTTTATTGGGTTGTCATCCCATTTTCCAGCTGTAGATACCTTTATATTACACGGATACTAATCCTCTTCTTAGATGTATTTTTGTGACTATTTTCTGATAGACTGTGGCCTTTCACTTTAATTATTTTGTGGCCACACCATGTGGTTTGTGGGATCCTAGTTCCCCAACTGGGAGTTGAACTGGGCCCTCAGAAGTGAAAGCACAGAGTCCTAGCCACTGGGCCGCCAGGAATTTCCACGGCTTTTCACTTTAACAGTATATAATAATAAGCAGAAGTTTTATAGTTAGATAAATTTAAATCTACAGGTTGTTTTCTTTTCTGAATTTTTTTACTGTGTCCTGTCTTTGAGAGACCTCTGCCTACATGCAAGTCACAAAGATATTCCTGTCCATTTTCTTCTAAAAGCTTCATAGTTTTAGCATTTACATTTAGGTCTGTGATGCATCTTGAACTGATGCTTGCACATGGTGTGTGAAATAGGGGTCATGTTTATTTTTTTCCCCATGTGGGTATTTAGTTGTTCAAGCACAATGTGCAGAAATGACTCTCCTTTCTCCTGACTGCTTTAATGCTTTTAGAAAATCAAGTAATTTCATAGGTGTATGGTTACCACTGGGTGCTGGGTTTTTTTAAACTGATCTATATATCTATCCTTATGAAACTATCACATTGTCTTGATTAGTATATAGTACTGCATTAGTATACTGCATAGCATTATAGGGTCTTGAAATCAGGTAGTTCGCGTCTTTTAACTTTGTTCTTTTTCAACACTGTTTTAGATGTAATAATCCTTGGCTTGCATTTCCACATAAATTTTAGAACCCTTTTGTTAGTATCTACCCAAAAGTCTGTGGGTGTTTGGACTGGGACTGCATTAAGTCTATAGATCAATTTAGAACAAAATGAATTCTAATACTGAGTTTTGCAGTCCAGTACTGAGTTAATTTTTCTCAGTTCAGTTCAGTTCAGTTCATGTTGGACTCCTTGTGACCCCATGGACTGCAGCACACCAGGCTTCCCTGTCCAGCATCAGCTCCCGGAACTTGCTCAATCAAACTCATGTCCTTTGAGTCAGTGATGCCATCCAACCATCTCATTCTCGGTCATCCCCTTCTCCTCCTGCCTTCGACCTTTCCCAATCAGGGCTTTTTCAAATGAGTCAGTTCTTTGTATCAGGTGGCCAAATAATTGGAGCTTCAGCATCAGTCCTTCCAAAGAATATTCAGGACTAATTTCCTTTAGGATTGCCTGGTTTGATCTCCTTGCAGTCCAAGGGACACTTAAGAGTTCACTCCAAAGACAGAAATATAGATCAATGAAACAAAACAGAAAGCCCAGAGATAAATCCATGCACCTATAGACACTTTATCTTCAACAAAGGAGGCAAGAATATACAATGGATTCAAGACAATCTCTTTAACAAGTGGTGCTGGGAAAACTGGTCAACCACTTGTAAAAGAATGAAACTAGAACACTTTCTAACACCATACACAAAAATAAACTCAAAATGGATTAAAGATCTAAACATAAGACCAGAAACTATAAAACTCCTAGATGAAAACATAGGCAAAACACTCTCTGACATAAACCACAGCAGGATCTTCTATGACCCACCTCCCAGAGTATTTGGAAATAAAAGCAAAAATAAACAAATGGGACCTAATTAAAATTAAAAGCTTCTGCACAACAAAGGAAACTATAAGCAAGGTGAAAAGACAGCCTTCAGAATGGGAGAAAATAATAGCAAACAAAGCAACTGACAAACAACTAATCTCAAAAATATACAAGCAACTCCTACAGCTCAATTCCAGAAAAATAAAAGACTCAATCAAAAAGGGCCAAAGAACTAAACAGACATTTCTCCAAAGAAGACATACAGATGGCTAACAAACACATGAAAAGATTCTCAACATCACACATTATCAGAGAAATGTAAATCAAAATCACAATGAGGTACCTTTTCACGCCAGTCAGAATGGCTGTGATCCAAAAGTCTACAAGCAATAAATGCTGGAGAGGATGTGGAGAAAAGGGAACCTTCTTACACTGTTGGTGGGAATGCAAACTAGTACAGCCACTATGGAGAACAGTGTGGCGATTCCTTAAAAACTGGAAATAGAACTGCCTTATGACCCAGCAATCCCACTGCTCAGCATACACACTGAGGAAACCAGAATTTAAAGAGACACGTGTACCCCAGTGTTCATAGCAGCACTGTTTATAATAGCCAGGACTTGTAAGCAACCTAGATGTCCATCAGCAGATGAATGGATAAGAAAGCGGTGGTACATATACACAATGGAGTATTACTCAGCCCTTAAAAAGAATACATTTGAATCAGTTCTAATGAGGTGGATGAAACTGGAGCCTATTATACAGAGTCAAGTAAGCCAGAAAGAAAAACACCAAAACGCATACATATGGAATTTAGAAAAATGGTAATGATGACCCTATATGTGAGACAGCAAAAGAGACACAGATGTATAGAACAGTCTTTTGGACTCTGAGAGAGGGTGAGGGTGGGATGATATGGGAGAATGGCATGGAAACATGTATATTATCACATGTGAAACAGATCGCCAGTTGACGTTTGATGCATGAGACAGAGTACTCGGGGCTGGTGCACTGGGATGACCCAGAGGGATGGGATGGGGGTTCAGGATGGAGAACACATGTACACCCGTGGCAGATTCATGTCAATGTATGGCAAAACCACTACAATAAAATTTTTAAAAAAGAGTTTACTCTAACACCACAGTTCAAAAGCATCAATTGTGCAGCACTCAGTTTTCTTTATGGTCCAACTCTCACAGCCATACATGACTACTGGAAAAATCATAGCTTCGATTAGATGGAAGCAAAGTAATGTCTCTGTTTTGAATATGCTGTCTAAGTTGGTCATAGCTTTTCTTCCAAGGAGCAAGCGTCTTTTAATTTCATGGCTGCAGTCACCATCCGCAGTGACTGTGATGTTTTATAGTTATGTATTTCTAAAAATTTATTCCAATATTCTGTTTTGGTTGCTAAGTAAACAGAATTTTAAAATTCCATTTCCAGTTGACTGTTACTAGTATATACAAATATGAATCTTTTTACATTGACTCTGCAGTTTGTAACCTTCCCAAATTCACTTATTAGTTTGAGTAACTTTGTATAAATTTCTCAGAATCTTCTATGTACATGACATGTCTCTGGCAAATAGTTGTTATTCTTCCTTTTTATCCTATATGCCTTCTATTCCTCTTTTATGCCTCATTATAATGGCTAGTACTTTCAGTACAATGCTTACTAGGCATGCTGAATGTGATCATGCCTTGTCTTGTTTCCAATCATGAGGTGAAAGTATTCAATATTTTTGTAGCTGTAGGCTTTTTGTAGATGGTATTTATCCTATTGTGGACACTCATTTCAAGTTTATTAATTTTAACATGATTAAATGTTTTCCAGTGTTTTTCTGAATCTAGTAAAGCATCAGCTGGCTATTTCTGTTATTATGGTAAATTACATTGATTTATTTTGGTGATATCCTCTTGCATTATTTTTAGTAGTTGCTCTATAATCTTCTGAAAGTATAAAAAATATTCATCAATGTAACTTTATATTTTTATTGCAACATATAATCTGCAAAAATACAATAGGCAGCCAGGGATGGGTTCTTGAAATAGATCTTGATTTAAGACTTCCCTGGTGGCTCAGGTGGTAAAGCGTCTGCCTACAATGTGGGAGACCTGGGTTCGATCCCTGTGTCGGGAAGATCCCCTGGAGAAGGCAATGGCACCCTACTCCAGTACTCTTGCCTGGAGAATCCCATAGATGGAGGAGTGTAGTCGGCTACAGTCTATGGGGTTGCAAAGAGTCGGACATGATTGAGTGACTTCACTTTCACTTTCTTTTCACAGAAACTGATAGGATAGTTTAAAAATTCCTCTTGGAGAAAGCCTGGGCCTAGGTAATGTTATAGGACTTTTAATAAATATTCAAAAACCATTAACTCCTATGTGAGACAAATTAACCCCTCAAAAAGAAAAAAACTCACTTGATGAGATCAGTATGACCTTGATTCCAAAATCAGGTGAGAACAGTACAAGAAAATACAGAATTTATGAATATGAATTTCATAACACTGAATGTAATTTTAGATAATCAAATCTAATTTGGCTTTAAAAAAAAAAATCATGATTAGTTAAGTTTTATTCCAGGGATAAAAAGATGACTCAACATCAAATACACCTATAATATAATTCATCACATCAGTATATATATATTTTTTCCAGTCGCATGTATGGATGTTGAGTGAATTGAGTGAAGTCACTCAGTCATGTCCGACTCTTTGTGAACCCATGGACTGCAGCCTACCAGGCTCCTCCATCCATGCGATTCTCCAGGCAAGAATACTGGAGTGGGTCGCCATTTCCTTCTCCAGGAGATCTTCCCGACCCAGGGATTGAACTCAGGTCTCCGCGTTGTAGGCAGACACTTTACCATCTGAGCCACCAGGGAAGTCACATCAATATACTAAGGGCAAAACACTACACAATTATTTCCATAAATACAGAAAATGCATTTAATAAAATTATATAATAATTCTTAGTAACTAAGAGAAAATTTCTTAACTTCATAAATATTTTATTTCCCAAAGCTACAGAAAAATGCGTGTAAACTTCTAGAGAAAGTTTACTTGCATTCTATTTAAGACTATGAGCATTACAAGATATCTACTATTACCATAATGCTTAAAAGCAATATAATAAAAGGTAATGAAGTATAAAAATGAAAAGGGAAAAGATAAAACAGTTGTGTGTTTTTTTCAAACAATATATTCACATGAGAAAGAAACAGAAGTTTTTGCAGAAATGGATAAGTTGATCCTAAAATTCTTACAGAATTGAGAGGGATTCAGGAACGGTCAAAAAATGTTGACAAAGAAGTAAGTAGGAAGACTCATACTTTCTGTTTGCACAACTTATTAAGTTATGGCAATCAAAACAGTGTGATATTACCATAAAGACAGATAAACAAACCAATGGGATAGACATGAAAGTCTGGAAATAAACCCATGCATGTATGAATAATTGATTTTCTAAAGGCTGCCAAGACTACTCAAAGGAGAAAGAACAGTCTCTTCCATAAATGCTTCTGGGATAACTGGATGTCCACGTGTAAAAGATGAAGCTGAACCCTTAGCTATGACAAACCTAGACAGCATGTTAAAAAGCAGAGACAAAGTTGCCTCTAGTCGAAGGTAGTCACATATGGATATAACAGTTGGATCATAAAGAAGGCTGAGCGCTGAAGAACTGATGCTTTTGAACTGTGGTACTGGAGAAGGACTATTGAGAGTCCCCTAGACTGCAAGGAGATCAAACCAGGCCATCCTAAAGGAAATCAGTCCCAAATATTCATTGGAAGGGCTGATGCTGAAGCTGAAACTCCGATCCTTTGGCCACCTGATGCAAAGAACTGACTCATTAGAAAAGATTCTGATGCTGGGAGATTGAAGGCAGGAGGAGAAGGGGACAACAGAAGATGAGATGGTTGGATGGTATCACCAACTCAATGGACATGAGTATGAGCAAGCTCCGGGAGATGGTGAAGGACATGGAAGCCTGGCGCGCTGCAGTCCATGGCATCACAAAGAGTCGGACTGAGTGACTAAACAACAACAACAACCCAAAAGAAATAAAAACATATGCCCACACAAAACTTCTATGTGAATTATTTGTAATAGCCAAAAACTGGAAACACCCTAAATGTCACCAACTGGTTACTGGATAAAATGTGGTTTATACATGCAATGGAATGCTCTTCAGCAGTATAAAGGAACTCCTGACATGTTACATCATCAGTGAACCTCAAAAACATTATACAGAATGAAAGAAGCCAGACACACAGACCATACATTATATGATTCTATTTATAGAAATGTTCTAAAGACGCAAAATCTATAGAGATAGAAACTGGGGGAAGGAAATGGGGATTAATTATAACTGGGTATGAGGGTTCTTACTAGGAAGATGAAAATGTTCTAAAAATGATTTATGATAATGGCTTCACAACTTGTTAAATTTACTAAAAATTCCTAAATTATATACTTGAAATGGGTGACCTTTATTCTATGGAAAATATATCACAATAAAGTTCTTAAAATACCACAGATTTTATAAGGTCACATACAAATAAAATACTACAGATTTTATAAGGTCACAAACAAACAAAATACTACAGGTTTTATAAGGTCATAAACAAAAAGGTGTGAATTAAACACATCAGAAAGACTGCCTATAGGTGCACTTATGTACAGAGGATGGCAGGGGAAACAGAAATGGAGATGAAGAGGAATTTACAAAAGTAAGTACATTATTTCTAACAAGAAACAGGATGACATGGAACAATGATGTTCATGAGGTATAAATATAGGAGTATGGTCCACCCTCTGCAAATGAGATATTAAAAATGTAAACTAAACATTTTTATAGATTTAAAAAGAGAGGAAGAAATAATTCTACATTATTTCCATTTTCTGAAGATATTAAACTGTCATAAAATATAAAAAACGACTCTAAGTAACCTATCTTTGTTATGATATCAATACTCTAAAACTCACCAAGTTCTAAAGCAAGAGAAATTAACGTGTAATCAAAAAGGACAAGTATTCCCTCTACCTTTTGGGCTAAATACCTTACTACCTCATCATTTTCTTCGATATCTACGATACTATGATGAATTTTAGAGGCACAGACCCAAAAAGATAATGATAAAGAAATATTGACCTTTAAGGAGCAACGTAAAACCACGTTTGCCCAAAGTACCAGTGTTCAGTTATTAGTCCTATGGAAAGTTCTGCTAAATAGAGCTTCTTGGTCAAGTAAGTTTAGAAATACTGCACATATATCCTCCCACTAACGCATGCACAATATATTGGCATATTAAAATCTAAGAAATTCTCTAAGATATTTAAAAACGAATCTGCTTTAATTTACAAAGCCACAAAATCTTTTTCTCATGTAACATCTTTTCATATTAGGATGAATATACACCTTAGAAAATGCGTCATTCAACAGATGTTACTTGCTCATAAATTTATTCAATAAATATCTATTAATACACCTACTGTGGGCCAGGCTGTTTTAGGTGCTTAGGATTTCAGTAGTAAAGAAAACAAATTTCATGCCCACGTGGGGATTTACATTACAGTGATTATTGTATGTTCTACATGTTTTTTCCTATTTTATGTATAATTATCAACTAAGTATATTAGTTGACAATTTTGTCAATATAAATAGGCAAAAACATCAAGAGAGAGAAATAGTGAGAAAAGCAAGGGAAGTGCCTGAAATAGTATGTTCAGACAGAATGGGTTAGATGAACTTATTTTCCAAATAGATGGCATGTTAAAGACCAATAAATTACAGCCAAACTACTCATCAGTAAGAAATGCTTAAAATAACTAGGTAATACTATGCAGTCATATTCATATGACTAATATGGAAAAAAAAGTTAAAGAAGAATGCAAAAATTAGGTATATTCATTATGATTCCATTTGTTTAAAAAGAAGATTCTCTAAAGACAAAATTAATTTGTGTATGAGTAGAAAACTTCTGAAGACACAAATTTTAACAGTGGTTGGTTACCACTAGGGAGCCCAAATAGAACACTGGGGACTTTTTAAATCTTTAAGTATTACATCATTTTTAAAAAATTAGATCATATATTACTACTATAATGAGACTAAAAAAATATGTAAGTCTAATTGACACGTAAGTATTCCCAGAGAAAACATAAGAGCTGAAGGGAGGCAGGACTGTTTGTTTGCTTTTTTCCTAGATTTGAGAAAATTTAACTGAAAAGGACAAAGCATCACTTTACAAACTGATTAAGAAAATAACTCAAATTGAGGAGCCTTAGGGTGATTAGGTGGAGAAGGTGATGGCACCCCACTCCAGTATTCTTGCCTGGAAAATCCCATGGATGGAGGAGCCTGGTAGGCTGCAGTCCATGGGGTCACCAAGAGTCAAACACAACGGAGCGACTTCACTTTCACTTTTCATTTTCATGCACTGGAGAAGGAAATGGCAACCCACTCTAGTGTTCTTGCCTGGAGAATCCCAGGGACGGGGAAGCCTGGTGGGCTGCTGTCTCTGGGGTAGCCCAGAGTCGGACACAACTGAAGCGACTTAGCAGCAGCAGCAGTAGCAGGGTGATTAGGCACGAGTTTGAAATAAAGGATTAAAAAAAAAGGACTTGATTTGCCCTCTGTGACAATATGCTGACACACAGAAAAACAAGCTACATAAGAATAAAGTTAAAGCAAGTACCTCTGAGAAAAACTGAATGAGGATGATCTGAAATATTTAAGCAACACACTCTCATTTCAAATATTTATGTAGCAAGTATATATGTTTTTCTGATTAGAAGTATTAAAACTTTATTTAAAATGGAAAATTACCTTTCTTATAAGGTGATTTTCTGTATCTGCCACATATATGATATTATTCATTATGGCTACACCTTGTGGTGAGTTAAAACTTGACTCTGAAAAGATTCCATCTTTTCTTCCAGGGTTGGGTCCTAAAAGACAAAACATCCGAAAGAGAAAATTTTTCTTATCTCAGAGTAAAACAAACAAACAAAAACCCCAAACAGAAACTTATATTTAAAGCTGGGATTCTACTATAAATGATACTTGTGCGGTCCATGGGGTCGCAAAGAGCCAGACATGACTGAGCCACTGAAGAAAAGCAACAACCAAAAACTAAACTGTTTCCCAAGATACCTGTTTTTCTCAGGAGTAAGTTTTGCAAGTGAAAGGACTTACTAGATAACGGTTACTGGAACACTTTAGTAGTAGTTTGTATCAGAAGAAATTAATTCAAAAGGCATCTATTACCTAGACTAGAAAGAATTAAAAATAATATAAATCTTTCAGCATCTAGATGAATGATTTTTAACAATTTTGGAAGATAAACTCTTTTGATGGTAACAATGAAAATTATGAGCCGTTCCCTTACAAAAATACACATGCCCATTAAATGTCTGGAGAAGGAAATGGCAATCCACTCCAGTACTCTTGCCTGGAGGATTCCATGGATGGAGGAGCCTAGTAGGCTACAGTCCACGGGGTCGCTAAGAGTCGGCACGACTGAGCAACTCCACTTTCGCCTTTCACTTTCACGCACTGGAGAAGGGAATGGCAACCACTCCAGTGTTCTTGCCTGGAGAGTCCCAGGGACGCCGGAGCCTGGTGGGCTGCTGTCCATGGGGGTCGCACAGAGTCGGATATGACGGAAGCACCTTAGCAAGCTTTAAATGTCACAAACGATTTCAAGGGGTTCACAGGTCATGAGGATCATTCAAGCATTTCTTAATAGCCCATGAATCCCACCTTAACAGACTTGGTTTAAACCCCAGCTCTACTTAGCTGTTGATCTAGGCAGGTTCTGTGTAACAAAAGTTCACAAACGTTTCTCTTCTGTAAAACACTAATAATATACCTAACGTATAGCACTGTGTACATTAATACAGGTAAAGTGCTCAGAATAATGCCAGGCATATTTTTTTTGTTTGTTGTTATTGATAACACTATTATTACTGATGATGAGAGCTCTCTGGGGGAAAAAAAGGGGAGAGTACTGTGGTCACTTCAGATTGGAGAGCACTATGTACTACATAACCCCTTCGCATGTATTCTTGAGCCACATTAGCAGAGTAAAAGATCTAGTAGAATGAGACCACCACCACCAAGAATCTTTTAAAGCACACCTGATCAGTATCTCCTGAGTGTATCTGACCACAAAATTCTCTTCTAATACTTGCAGAATAACTATAAATTTATCACAATATAACAGTATTTCTAGAAACATGTTTGGAAAAGGTAGTTTGCTGCTGGTTTCTCTGTTTAACAAAGGAGAATATCCATCTAGACTATTTTAAAAATTTTAGAAGCTATTAAATAAACTTTTAATTATTTAAATGTAACTTGCTATAACACGCTTTTGAGTAACAATTCTCTGCCTGTTACAAATTAAAATACAAAGTGGCCAAAGCAAAATAAACAACACAGAACACACACATATTCTAACAGAAACAACAAATGCCTTCAAGAGCTGAGGGAATATTATCTTGGCATAATAAGAACAGCCCCTTATGTACTAACAGTGCATGTGTGACTAAATCAAGACTGCAAAGAGATGAATTACTTTTCTCTTTGACTAATATGTTGTTGGATGTCATTTCAGCCTGGAGGAGCAGGATTAACAGTGTATTTAGTAGATTTTATTAATTATGTAAGATGTCAATAAGAGCCCTTTTTAGATACAGACCAGGGAGATACAGAAGAAAATGACCTACGCCTATATGATACTTTCATTTTGCTACAATCAAAGGCAATGGATTCAAAAGTATGCTTAAGTTCTTAAGGAAGGAGACAAAGGTATAATGTTATACGAATCCTAGGTTATTTATTTTATAAGCTAAGTCTCAAGTTCTTAGGGTATAATCTTGGTCTTAAAAAAGATATGGCTGTATTTTGATGGAAAGGGAAATATAATACTTCCATATAAAATGCCCCAAATCTAAATATATACAATATTTTCATAAGATACAATAAAGTGGCAGGTTTTTGAAAAAACAAGATGGGATATACAGATATACTTGAAAATTACACAAAAGATTTCCTCCTTTTGATCTTAATGGAATTTTGGGGGAGTTTTGGTTGTTTTTGAGGAAGTGAGAAGGCATTAATTCAGATACCCCACATTAATTAGCAAAATAATTTCTGAAGTTAACAGTCAATGTATATTGCCTGTCTATAGTTATTTATAAATTTCCATTTTAAGACATTTCTCTGAATAATTTTTACATATATAATGTAAAATACATTATATATCATGATCAGCAAACTTTACCTCCAATGCTGTACTGAATTTGTCCATTCTTCCAGACGACCAAAATTCTATGGTGTCCAGTGTCTGCTATTACCAATCTATGAGAAATACGGTCCACTGCTATTTTGCCAGGAAACAGCAATGGTGAAGGTGGCAAGGAGTCTTTATAGAGCTTTATTCCAATTTTATTAGCTCTGATCTGCCCCCTGTCTTTGTAATACTTTAAAGCTATTGAAGTATATAAAAATAATTTCTCTTTATGTCCTTCTCCAATCAAAGAAAACAACATGTTTCCACGGGGTCCGAGTATGATCAGAGTTGGCCAGCAGGAAACTTCCAGTTCTTGCCAAAGGCTGGCATCTGCATCATTAACCACAGGGTGGGTGATGTTGTATCGAAGAACAGCACTCCTAATGTTATCCAGGACTTTTTCATTTGGAAACTTTGCCGAGTGAACACCAACAATCAGAAGGCCATCTAAATGCGAAAAATTAAAAGTTGAACATTATTAAGTATTAAAATTTGACTATCACCATCCATATATTAGGGCTAGGGTCATAAATAAGTATAAACAGATAAAAAAGAGAAAAGATAGGACTAAATTAGTACCTTCAACTGTATTTAAACTCATGAATAAAAAATTAACATTTAAATCTAAATTTAATCTTGATAAGTACAAAAAACCCACATGTGATCAAAATCATGTAGCAACTTTAAGTTTAAAACCCTGTGTCCTTTATCTAGATAAAGCTTTAAAACAATTTATTTTATTAAAAAGACGTTGACATTTTGTAACCTTTTCCCACCTATTTTAAGGTCCTTTAAAATTCACAAAGACTATGACTGCTTTCTGCTGGTATTGACTGTCATATTATCCTCTTAAATTTTTCTGATCTAACTACATCATAGATTAACAGAATGAACAGGAACAAGATGTTTCCATAAGGTCCTTGACTTATTTAAAATTCCTACTGTATAGCTCTTAGAACAGACCATATGATAGACAGCAGAATTGCTGAAAACTAAAAACAACGTATTTCTTTCACTTAATCAATACAGCATGTCGAGGAAATAATACAGAAAAAAAAAGTATAAAGTTTTAGGCTAGATTCAGAGAAAAACTCAGTACTGACTACCAAGGTGATAGAGGTAACAATAGCCATGTAAATTAGAAGCTCTCAACATATTCATTAAAAACTATACAAACCAGTATGAAGAAAAAAATAAAAGCACACAAATCGGGGGTCTAAATACCAGACAGCCCATCCTTCCGCCACAACTAGTAACTCCAAACCAGAACACACACACAAACACACGTCTGACGACTGAGAATAGTGAACAAGAGCAGGTAGACTGCCAGAGAGGGGTCAGAACCCGGAAGAGCACATTACAGGAGGGCGAGTTTTCAGCTGTATTTTGTTTCCCCTTTCACAGCTTTGCATTGAGAATGGGCCCCAGTGAGCCTGAGGAACAGTTTCAGAAGATCTACTATACATGCGACAGGAATCTTAGAGAGGAGCCAGAGCCTGGGGCAGGAAAAATACATGACACCAGAGCTTCCAAAATGTGACTCAAGATATAGATGCACAGAATTCAACAAGGTCAGTACACCGTAAAGAAGATAAACTAAAAGGAAACCATGCCTACACACATCATCAAGTTCTGAAAACCAAAGATTTTTAAAAACCCACAAACGTCTTGAAAGCAGCTGCAGAAAAAAGACACAGTGATAAGTGGCACCTTGAAGAACCAGGCAGAAGGGCAGTGGGGAACAGTGGGAAGGCCTGTACACTTAAAATACACTGTATGTCAAATATGCAGCAGTAAAGTTCTTAAAAAAAAAAAAAAGAAAGAAACAAAACAGAATAAGCTCCCTGAAATCAAATTCTGGCTTTACTACTTGCTGAGTTACCTTGGGCATGGCACTAAATCTCTCTGTGTATCAGTTTTCTTATTTGTAAAATGGGAAAATGACAGTAAATTGCCTCACAGGTCAGCTTTGAGGATATAGAGACAATCTGTATAAGACATTTAGCATAGTACCTAGTACACTGTAAAACCTCAATGAATGTTCACTATTATTATTTTTTAAGTTAGCCAATAAAAGAGATATATAACAGATAGCCAATAAAAGAGAAATATAACATTTTCTATGTATCAAAAGAAATTAGTAATGTAAAATAGAAAAAAAGCATATGTTAAGAAACAACAAACAAAACCTAATATACAAAATAACACATAACTATACATATAATACTTAAAAATAAATGTGAATGGGTTTAATTCATCTATTAAAAAGATTTGGACACATTCTATACATCAGAGACTCATCGAAAACAAAGTGAACCAGAAAAGCAAATAATAAAGATATGGGAAAACATATGTGGGCAAATGAAAGGATAGGAACAGAAGGGTGTAATTCTGGTTAAGTAGGATATATCTGGGAGAAGGCAATGGCAACCCACTCCAGTATTCTTGCCTAGAGAATCCCGTGGACAGAGGAGCCTGGTGGGCTGCTGTCCATGGGGTCGCACAGAATCGGACAAGACTGAAGCACCTTAGCATGCATGCGTGCATGCATTGGAGAAAGAAATGGCAACCCACTCCAGTGTTCTCGCATGGAGAATCCCAGGGACAGAGAAGCCTGATGGGCTGCTGTCTATGGGGTCGCACAGAGTTGGACGTGACTGAAATGACTTAGCAGCAGCAGTAGGATATATCTGACAAGGTAGATGTCAATCCTCACAGCATTAAACAAAGGAAGAATTTTTTTCATGTGAAAAGCATTTACAAACAAAGATAAAACAACTAGGAATACCCTCAAGCAATAAAGGAAGCAACTTGATAAAGCAGACACACTCTGATAATAAAAATACCTTCCTCTCAAGTGTACATGGGATATTTATAAATACTGATCACAAAGAAAGGATTATAAAGATTGCGTTCTAAACCACAATACAGTAAAACTGGTATTATTGACCAAAAATTGTCTTTTGTTTCACAAAAACTCCACTATTCTTGCATGTTTCTCCTTTACTCCTACAGCAATACCACTTACAACACTGCTGACGCCAGATGGGTGGGTGTTTCCCCACACGAGGCAACTGTTTGAGACAACTTTTGGGTGTTCTCAATCCTAACACGGGGACAGTCACTCACAAGACTGCCCTCCCACTGCTGATGACAACAGCAAGTCACAGATACCCCAAGCTGTTCAACTTGGCTACAAATCAAATTTCCATGACCCTTCCCTTGGATTAGATTATTTGCCACAATAACGGAACTCAGAGAAACACTTATGCTTTACTAGTTTATTGTACAAGAGTATGATAAAACATACAGCCAAACATCCAGATGGAAGAGTGAACTTAAGGAGAAGTATGTGGGAAGGGGCATCCACGTGCACTCCCAGCCTGCCACTATCCCAGCTCCTCCTGTGTTCACCAACTTAAGTTATTTGAGCTCTATACCCTTAGAAATTTAAAAAGGCTTCATCATAGAGGCATGGTCCATCATTAACTCCATTTCCAGCCTCTTCCTCTCTTTGGAGAAGAGGGATGAAGGTGGGGGTGGTAGGGGCCTAAACTAATCAAGCTTCTAATCATGGCCAGGAAAAAAAAATAAAAAGAAAGTAAGTAATAAACAAGAAATTCATGAGACACAAATTTTTTTTTAATTCAGCATTCACTCCTGACAAAAAATATAAAAACTGAAAAACAGAAAATAGGAACTGATGGGTATTTTCTTTCAGTAGGAAAGTTAACCTTAATCACATTTATTGATGTGGTTTGTTGATCAAACCTTTTATATTTCTCTATACTGTAACTACTGTATGTTACAGTGTGTTTTCTCTATTTGGTATGCCCATTTTCCTTCTTTTTAAGATTTTTTTGGAATTTTTAGGAAGGTCTGTATTTTTGTTCCAGTGGCTATTTTCTATTAATATTTTTTATATTATAAAATTTTTATGATCATTTATAATCTTTTATGATCTGGTCTATCATCTTTAAATGGTATCCTTTAACTGCCACTTATTACCTATACAATTATCAATAGTCTGTTTCCCTACTTTCCCTTTTATTTCCATTTTTCTTTAGTTGCATTCTTTCTAATTCTGTCAGAATATATGATTTTATATTATTCTTCATCTCTTGGGTTGTATTCTGCTGATTTAGCTAGGTTGGAACTCTTCCAGCAGTCGTATTCCCTGTCTAGTTCTGGGTTATCCTGGACCATGAGATATTTTTTGAGAGAACTGGAAGGCGTAAAGGCAGCAGCAGCCCGATCCTCTCGGTGGGAAGGCTGGTGCAGAGCAGCCTCTCTCCTCCTCTGCGGGCTCACCCGGAGGGCTGTCGGGGAGTGGCGGGGCGCCTGGCAGCTGCGCCAGCTTTGGCCAGATCTCCTCCCTCGGTGTGTCCGACTCCTGGGCCAGGTTCAGCTGTTAGCTCCGTGATGAAGTGAACAAACATATTCTGCTGGTCAACTCGTTACTTACACTGGACACTTACATGGGCTGCAGCTCGTCCTTAAGGGATTCCAGTTCAGGCATGTAGGTTGTAGTTTGCCCTTCTTCTCCCCTCCTTCATATCTATCTTTCCTTTTCAACTGCCTGACCTCCTGACTTCGGGTAGAGCCATCAGACATACAGGCAACAGCTACAGGTAGACTAACTTATCAGCACAAAGTGTATCCACAAGATTATTCACTGTTTGTGACTGCTAAATATTAGAAACAATGTAACAGCCTGGTGTGCTGCAGTGGAGGGGGGGTGGAGTCTGCAAAGAATCAGACACAACTTAGCGAGCAACCACAAGGGTCAATACACAGGACAGGAGAGTAGCTGAATAAATTATGGCACCTGTGTGCACACGCGCGCGCGCACACACACACACACACTGCTGCTGCTAAGTACACACACACACACACACGCACGCACGCACGCACGCACGCTGCTGCTGCTGCTGCTAAGTCACTTCAGCCATGTCCAACTCCAGGCAAGAACACTGGAGTGAGCTGCCATTTCCTTCTCCAATGAATGAAAATGAAAAGCGAAAGTGAAGTCGCTCAATCGTGTAAGACTCCCAGCGACCCCATGGACTGTAGCCTACCAGGCTCCTCCATCCATGGGATTTTCCAGACAAGAGTACTGGAGTGGGGTGCCACTGCCTTCTCCAGCACACACTGCTACGCAGCTATTAAAAGTAACTGGAAAGTTTTCTATAAATTTATATGGAGTGACTGCCAGGAAAACTTACATGATATAAAGTGCACAAAAATGTCAATGGTATGTCACTTAAAATAATATAAAATATTAAAAAAGAAATTTAAAAAGAAAAAGAACAGGACAAAAAGAATGAGAAGGTAAGAATAAGCAGAAGAGATGGGTGGATGGAACTATATTTTCTGTGTGGTTCTGACTTTCAGGGCAAGTTATAATTCTTCACGAAGTAGTGAAAGTGTTAGTCACTCAGTCTTGTCCAACTCTTTGTGACCCCCTGTAGCCTCCCAGGCTCCCCTGTCCAAGCAAGAATACTGGAGTGGGTAGCCACTGCCTTTTCCAAGGAATCTTCCTGACTTGGGGCTCCTGCATTGCAGGCAGATTCTTTACTGTCTAAGCCACCAGGGAAGCCCATAGTTTTGCATAATTAAAAGCAAACAATATCAAACAAAAATGGGGGAGGGGGCTAAAAATACAAATAAAAACAAATGAATCTAGCTGTACTTCAAATGAATAACATAATCTCATGGGGGTGGGGGGTGGGAGGAACTAATTTAAATAATTTTAAAATTTAGTTGAGAGGGACTGGAAGCAAAGACACCCCAGTAGCAACAAGCACATCTAGTGTCCAGATCTTATTATCTCAAAATCATTCTCAATACTCAATACTAAAAGGAATCAGAGGCTCCTTGGAAAAATGGCTGATTCAGAGATGGCGCTGGGAAAGTACAAGACGAACCTGGAAATATTTTGTTATTGACAAGAAGTGCTCAGAGAATGATTAAGGACAAAAGGACACAGGTGATAGAATAGCTTGAAGGTGATCCTATTAGTCAAATAGGAAAACTGTGAAAAGCAAAAGAAATAATGACAGTGATGCTTTATAAAAACAAATAAGAATTCATGAGTTGAGTCCAAATATATATCATATATATATATTATATGAGATGGTTGGATGGCATCACCGACTCAAAGGACGTGAATCTGAAGAAGCTTGGGGGGAGGGTGAAGGACAGGGAAGCCTGGCATGCTGTAGTCCATGGGGTCGCAAAGACTCGGACATGACTGAGCAACTGAAATGATGATATATTACTTCAAAAATGGTTTTTTTTTTTCCTTCTGGTCAATATACCCCAATACTTCTTCAAAACCCACTCCAGTACTCTTGCCTGGAGAATCCCATGGAGGGAGGAGCCTGGTAGGCTACGGTCCATGAGGTCGCAAAGAGTCGGACATGATGAGCGACAAACTACAACTACTTCAAAACAGTGATGAGTCAGGGTGAGATTTGAAAGATGAGAAAACGTTAACTCTGTTAAGAGAGCAATGAAGGAGATTCCAGGGAGAGACAGTAACCGAAAGCGACTGAAGGAGGTCAGTGACTAAACACACGGAACAAAGGGGAGCGCTGGACAAAATGAGAATGAACCTACCGACAGAGACAGTCCCGTGAGTCGTATTAAGGACTGAGATCTTCACTCTTAACAACGGAAGTCAGACGAAGAATGAAGTGCAAGTCTCAAAGGTACTTCAAACTAAGCTTGTGAATGTCCCCTCCAAACTTGTTCTTTCTAGGGCATTTGAAATGGTAACCACTCCAGTATTCTTGCCTAGAGAATCCCATGGACAAAGAAGCCTGTTAGGCTACAGTCCACGGGGTTGCAAAAGGGTCTGACACGACTGAGTGACTTCACTTTCACGCCACGGAACGGCACCACCATCTGTCCAATTATACAAGCCAGAAAACTACCTAGGATACCTCTGTCATAACCAACCAGCGCTCTATCATCACCCAACGTTAATCCATGATCAAGTCCTATTGATCTTATTACCTAAAACCGACTTTAAGCTATCATCATGTCTCACGGGGAACACAACAGCCTATCACAGGTCCACTCTTCTCCACTAATTAACAGTTACCCGCCCAGGAGAGGAATGGATCCTCACAAAACACAACTCTGATCACATCACCCTCTGGCAGAAAACCCTCCGTGGGCGTTCCATTGTTCTACACACAAAAACCACGTCCTCAGCGTCTTCTTCCACGTCCGCCTCTCCCTCCCTCAGTGCTGTAGCAACCAGGACTGTCTTCAGCACCTCAAGAATATCATTCATCACTTCTCTCACTTTAAAGCTTTGCTACAGAGCGTCTCCACGTCTGGAATGCTCTCACCTAGTAAAGTCATACCTGTCTTTCAGATCTCAACCTCCAGTTTTTACTCTTAAAAGGCTTTCTTGTTTTCCTGAGGTACATGTGTCCTTTTGAATTACAGCTTTCTCAGGGTATGTGCCCAGTAGTGGGACTGCGAGGTCATATGGTAGTTCTATTTTTAGTTTTTAAGGAATCTCCATACTATAGGTAGCTAGTAAGATAGATAGATAGCAGGTATCTAGTAGCTAGATATCCGGCTACTATAGACAGCATAGAAGCTCAGCTGGGTACTCTATGATGACCTAGATGGACGGGCTTGGGAGTCCGGGAAAGGAGCTCCAAGACAGACGGGATATATGGGCCATTCCCTTCACTGTACAGAAGAAACTAACACAACATTGTAACGCAAATATACTCCAATAAACAGAAAAAACTCTCCATTCTTCCAGATTACTATAATTTCCTTCTTTGCACTAATGAGAAATTTAAAAATATCTATGTGGTTATTTAACTTTTCTCCTTGTTAGACTGTTAATTCCTATTATTTGGGGACCATACACTGCTTTATTATTTACCAGTACACGCCTAGTACAAAGTAGGTACTGAATGGACAGAGTATAAATGCTAAAGAAACTTTTATGTGTGCAATCAGCCATATTATATTGATCTATATGCAAGAACAACTGCCAGATAACTGCATCTAATTTTTTTCAGTGTCAACAACCTTAAAGTACATATATAGAGATTTTTCTTAAAATAGTTTACTTGCTCTGTTAATCATACACAAAAAATAAAACAGGATGTAAAAGACTCTTCCCTTTTGGATTTTTGCCATCACATGGATCAAAACTACTGCATTTAAAATAAAATATGGAAGGAAGAAAAGGAAGAGAGGGAAAAGGAAGAAAGTGAGAAGAGAGGGAGAGGAAGAAGAAAGGGAAAAAGGAAGGTGAAACCAAACAAAGAGTAAAAGCTTCTAAAATGTTAGTAATAAAGTTAAGGTTTTAACTCATCATTGACTGGGGGATTTTTGCAGAAGCAGTCAATAATGTGTTAAGACTTTTAAAAAAACTTTAAAGGTCTTATTTTTGTGAAATGTACAGACATATAGATTACAATTATATATAGTAGTATATAATGTGTGTGTGTTCAGTTACTCAGCTATGTCTGACTCTGCAACTGCATGAACTGTATTCCACAAGGCTCTCTGTCCATGGAATTTTCCAGGCAAGAATACTGGAGTGGGTTGTCATTTCCTATTCCAGGGGATCTTCCTGACCAAGGGATCAAACCAGTATCATTTGTGCTTCCCGTATTGGCGGGCAGATTCTTTACCACTGCACTGAAAAGCCTCATATATTATGTATATATAGTATACAGCAGACAGTAAAGTTTGATCACAGGCAGTATAATAACTTAGTTCAATGCAAAACTACAAATAATGGAGGAGTTTTACTGTTACAAAAACTGTAAACTGACACATCTTGAGATCTAAAAGACAAGTGTGATTTTTGTACTAGGCAAGAAAGAATCCAATGGAGCAGGAAATAGCAACCCACTCCAGTATTCTTGCCTGGGAAATTCCATGGAGAGGAGCCTGGCAGGCTGCAGTCCACGGGGCCACAAAAAGTCGGACACAACTTAGCGACTGAGAATGCATACCCAAGAAAGGATGAAGGCAGACAAGGGAGGTTAGAAGACCCTCAGGGAAAGCAAGAGAGGTATGGAAAGAGAGGATTTTAGGAGCACTGAAAGCATGTAAAAAAAAAATCACAATCATTGAATACTAAATTAAAGCAGAGGCCAGAAGCAAATTTGAATGTTTTTTAAATTTTAAAAACTAACATGTCCCTGTGTCCACATTAAACACTCTCAAAGTTTAGCACAAATTGGCCAGTATTTTCATCATACTTTAGGAACAAAGAATAATAAACATATGGTCTACTGCAAAAAGAAAATATGAAGTGTGTACAAAAAGAGTTAACACATCAGGCCCCACTGCTATTCCTTCGAAGGTCTGCTTACAGGGCTGGTCCTTGCTGGGATTTTGAGAGTGTTCCATCATTCCCAGAACTGATAAGAGTGGCACACAAGACCTAAACTGTTTGTACAAACCCTATGGTTTATGGTGAACACTTGCTTTCCTTCTAGGAGTCTGGAATTTTGGTACATGGCGCCAGGCAGAAGATGCCTCTGTGGCCAGCCCCCAACAAAAAACTCGGGTGCTGTCTCTAAGGACGTTCCCTGGTTGGCAACATCTCAAACTTATCCTAAAAACTCCTTGCTGGGGGAATTAAGCGCATCTTATGTGATTCCATCAAGAGGCGACTCTGGAAACTTGCTCCTGGTTGCCCCTGGATTCAGCCGCATGTGTCTTCTCCCTTGGCTGATTTTGCTTTGTATTCTTCTGTTGTAAAAATTGTAGCCACGAGGAGTACAACTGCATGCTGAGTCCTATGAGTCCTCCTAAAGAATTAACCTGGGGGTGATTTTGGGAACCCTGACAGAGTAAAATCATCAAATAATGACTCATTAATAATAAGTTTCACTTCCTAAAGAAGACACACACATGGCTACTCTGTTGTTGCTGTTTTCGTGTTTGGTGGTATTCCAACCGACTCCTTGTGACCTCATGGACTGCAGCACACCAGGCTCCCTGTCCTTCACCATATCCTGGAGTTTGCTCAAACTCATGTCCATTGAGTCAGTGATGCCATCCATCTCATCCTCTGCCACCCTCTTCTCCTCCTGTCTTCAATTTCCCCGCCCCTGCTCCCCCCTCCACCCAGCATCAGGGTCTTTTCTAATGAGTCAGCTTTTCGCATCAGGTGGCCAAAGTATTGGTGCTTCAGCATCAGTTCTTCCAACGAATATTCAGGACTGATTTTATTTAGGAGTGACTGGTTTGATCTCCTTGCAGTCCGAGGGACTCTCAAGATGGCTAACAGACACATGAAAAGATGCTCAACATCGCTCATTATTAGAGAAATACATATCAAAACTATAATGAAGTATCACCTCACACCGGTCAGAACAGCCATCATCAAAAAGTCTACAAACAATAAATGCTGGAGGCAGTGTGGAGAAAAGGGAACCCTCTTGCACTGTTGGTAGGAAAGAAAACTGATACAGCCACTATGGAGAACAGTATAGAGATTTCTTTAAAAACTAGGAATAAAACTACCATATTCCCACTACTGGGCATATACCCTGAGGGAACTTAATTGAAAAAGACACATGTACCCCAATGTTCACTGCAACACTATTTACAATGCTAGGACATGAAAGCAACCTAGCTGTTGACTGACAAATGAATGGATAAAGAGGTTGTGTTACATACACACAATGGAATATTACTCAGCTATAAAAAGGAATGCATTTGAGTCAGTTCTAATGAGGTGGATGGACCTAGAGCCTATTATACAAAATGAAGTCAGAAAGAAAAAAGCACATCTTGTATATTAACACATACATACGGAATCTAGAATGATGGTACTGATGAAGCTATCTGCAGGCCAACAATGGAGATGCAGATACAGAGAACAGACTTATGGACACAGCGGGGGAAGGAGAGGGTGGGACGAATGGAGAGAGCAGCATGGAGATACACATATTACCATATGTAAAACAGGCAGGCATTGGGGATTCGTTCTATGACTCAGGGAGCTCAAACTGGTGCTCTGTGACAACCTAGAGGGGTGGGGTAGGAGGTGGGAGGGAGCTTTAACAGGAAGGGGACATATGTATAACTATGGCTGATTCATGTTGATATATGGCAAAAACCAACACAATATTGTAAAGCAATTATCCTTCAACTAAAAATAAATTTTTTTTTAAGTTTACTTTCACTGTAAAATCAGAAATATACTCTTCTAATTTTTAAAGTATGAAACAGAAAAATAGTATATACTACATAATAAGAATACCAGTGGTTACTCAGAAGAATTACGGAATTTAGATTTCTAGAGTCTGATTTAACTATATATTAACATTCATCTAGTAAACACATTTAAAAGTCTGCCAAATTTTCCTACTAGATGTTTTCTTATAAAATCAGTGCTTTTCCTTAGATAGCCACTGTGCTAAATTTGCGTGTTATATAAAAATATACCATTAACATATCCAGTATAAAGAGGTTAAAAAAAAAAACTAGAAACCCTCAAGGAGAAAAGGGAAAAAAAACCAGAAGTACCTATCAATTTAATACAAATATATGCTAACTCATTACGAATTAATAACAAGCTCAGGGCCCAGCTACATTCTTAAAAACTGTTTGAACATCAGAACCATTCACTACTATTAAGTATCTTTACTTTTGCTTTAGATCTTTGACATTTATCATTTCTTGTATGCTATTGTGAAAGTGATACTGGTCACATTACAAACCTGATTCTAAAAGCTGTTTTAAAGAGGAAGGAGACTGAGTATTAAATTGGCCCTCTTTCAGAGTGTTTTTAAATTAAAATCCACTTACTTACTCAGCTGAGTATTTCTGGCTTACTGATAAACGAACTCAAATTCCATGAAATAAAAACAGGCTGCTGAATGCCTCGTCAAGGATATAAATAACATGGCTGCGGATACATTCATAAATATATCAAATAGTACTGAGATAAGACACAGCATCGTGATAAATTAGGAGACTAGAATTAACATCTACACACTAATATACATAAAATAAATAACAAGAACCTACTATAAAACACAGTAAATTCTACTCAGTATTCTGTAATAACAATCTATATGAGAAAGGAATCTGAAAAAGGATATATATACACATATATGTGTGTATGTACAGCTGATTCACTTTGCTGTACCTGAAACTAACACGACGTTGTAAATCAACTATATTCCAATTAAAAATTTTTTAAGACTCTTAGCAGCAAGAAAGCAAATTAATTTAGTGCCAGCTTATTGAACTTTCATATGATAATTCTGATTATGCTTGCTTTTGTGAATATGAACTGAATTTATCTTCTAAGCAATATAAAAATCTTTTATTTCTAAGTTACCAGAATTTTAATACAGTAGCATATTACTGAAGTATTGTTTCTTTGAAATTACAATGCTGAAACCAGTTACAAAGTATTTTACTTTACAGAAGTGTATTTACATGTAAAAATCGTTATTATTTTTTGTCACAATGTGTTTTAAAATATTTTCAGTAAACTGGTAAAGATATAAGGATCCATTCTAAGAAGCCACTGAATTTACTTCAGATAAAGGTGAAACAACTGAGTTAATTTAAGAGTTTATTAGCAGTGATATGAAGCAGGAAATGGTTAACTTTGGGATTTTTAACCCAGTCTGTAAATGCCATTCTGAAACACAAATCATATTGTCATTCTCCTATTATGCAAATAAAACAACCTCAAACATCTCTGTATTTTCAATGGATGAAAAAGCCTATTAACTATTAAGAATGTTATACAAAGCTCTTCATAGAGTCTGAACCTAATCTACCTTCTTCTCCTTTCACTCTTCCAAGGAGCCTCTACAGTCTTGCCACAGTAAACTATTTTTCACTCCCCAAATATACTCCTTCCATTTGGTATCTAAGAAAGATGAAAATGTTTGCAATTTCCTAGAAGGAGGATTGTAAGTAAAGCATTTCATGGACATTTCTAACCTTTGACTAATATGAATAGAGTATCACTGTTTAATTGTTTTATTGTAAAATTTCCTAATTCGAGTAAATGGATCAGGGGAATTAATTGCCTCTTATATTAGCTATAAACCTAACTTAAAATAATTTTTAAGATGCTTAATCTTTTTCTTTTAAAATTTTTATAAAAGCATTTTATATACAGGTAATCATATGGCAAAAATTCAAACAGAAATATAAAATGTAAACCAAGTCTTCCTCCTTCAACTTTAGTCCTTCTTTGCTTCCTTGCTTGTTTACCTGTCACCTCCTCAGCCAGGAGTGTCCCTCCTGCCCACTGTCATTTTCAGCTACACTTCTGCTCATTTTTCAAGTTTTAACCTAATTGTCTCCTCTGAGAAACACCTTCCAAAGCTTTTAGGCAAGGTGAGTTACTCCTTTCCCCACTGCTTTAACTCAACTTTGTTATCTATTTCCTGAGCAGTTAGAGTATCCTCACATAATACATACTCAATAAATGCATCTATTACAGGGACTCGAACAAGACACACAAGCACCTAAAACCCAAGAGACAATGAAATAGTCTTATTTCTTAAATATGGATGAATTTTTAAAAACACGATTTAATTACTGGGAATATGTGAGTTTTTGATAAATCTCATTAACAGGCAATTCCAATATAGTCCATTCCAAATTAAAAATATCAGAAGTTTCACTTGCACTGAAGATTTTATTCAACTTTTTTTATAACTAAGTTTCAAGATACCCTTCATTTTTGTACATGTATACTCTATTCTCATTTTTACTCTCACAATATCAGTGACCACTTTTAGTCACTGCAAAAAGGAAATCTTCAATTAATTTAAGCCTAATCAAATGGAGCCTTTATTTCATTTACTCCACATGTTCTCTTTTTATAGAAAGAAGTAAACAAGAAACCAAATCTGAAAAATGTCAGTTTTAAAGAAAATACTAAGCATAATCTCTTGTTAAAATTTCAAAATTTGTAATACCATAAAAAGGATTTCCTAGTGTGCTCTGGAAAGCCTTAACCTTTATAAATAAATAAAGCAGGGTCAAAGAAAAAGTATCCGTTATAATATTCTGCCTTCTAAAATATTAGTAGTAGTTTTAGGTCATTTGAAAAGAAGCCTAGTTATATTTCCTAAAAAGAACTTTAAACCTTTTTATCATAGTGAGAAGAATATAAAATTAGTCATGCATTTTATTTTCTCTTTTTTTCATGGAACAAATTTAGGTAAGTCCAGATGTACAAAATGACATTTTTAAAATACTTGATCATGAAAAAGTAAACTATATCCTTATTTTTAAAGAAAAATCATATATTAAATGCTGGTTCTTTAGGAAGGCAAACCATTATCACTAAGCTTAACTCTTCACAAAAAGGTACATGGAGTCCTTAATTCACAGATTAGAAATTACTTTCAGAATCACTGAAGTCTTGCCAAATGTTCATTCTCCTATGAGCAAAATGAGTCAGCCACTCTTCAATGACTATACCAGGACAGTCTGTTAGAAACCAATTAAAAAGAGCAGATACCTTTATCAGAGTATGTGTGTTCTAATGCATGAAGATCAGGCAACAGGTGAATACAGTTTATGCAGCAGTAGGTGAAGAAATCAAGGATAACCACTTTTCCACATAGATCCTTATAGACAGAAATGGGTTCTTCTGTATTCAGCCATTCTAATCCTGAAATTTACACAAAATAAATAATGATTAAAGGAAACAGTGAAGATAATTTATCTAAAACTTTCCATTAAAATGTGAACCATTATCATTTGTAAGAAAAGATGGAGGGACAGGAAGGGAGGGGGAGTTAATACATAGAAAGCTACTATTGTGAGGCACTCTGCAAATATAGTTAAGAAAAGGCTACTAAATTCTCTCAGAAGTAGCACATTAGTCTGTGTGTGAAAGGAAGATCAACATATTTGGGTAAAATATAGGGAGGAAAAATCAATATTAAAAGGACTTAAGTACATGATTAGGTACAAATCAGCTATTGAAAATGAAAGTCAACCTTAAGAATAGAATAAATATCAAAAAGGAACAGTGTTAAACTTTAAGAATAAACATGCTGTTGTGCAGTCCTTCAGCCATGTCCGATTCCTTGTGACCCCACGGACTGCAGTACATCAGGCTTTCCTGTCCTTCACCATCTCCCAGAGTTTGCTCAAACTCGTGTCTATTGAGTCGTTGACGCCATCCAAAAGTCTCGTTCTTTGTTGTACCCTTCTCCTCCTGCCTTCTATCTCTCCTAACATCAGTGTCTTTTCCAATGAGTCGGCTCTTCGCATCAGGTGACCAAAGTATTGGAGCTTCAGCTTTAGCATCAGTCCTTCCAATGAATATTCAGGGTTGATTTCCTTTAGGATCAACTGGTTTGATCTCCTTGTTGTCCAGGGACTCTCAAGAGTCTTCTCCAACACCACAGTTCAAAAGCATCAATCTTAGGCACTCAGCCTTCTTTATGGTTCAGCTATCATATTTGTACATGACTACTGGAAAAACCACAGCTTTGACTATATGGACCTTTGTTAGCAAAGGATAAACATACAAAATACCTAAGCCAATTTCATAAGAGAAAGAGCTAAAATGCTCTGGATTTAAATGAGACCTTAAATACAAAAATATTTTAAATGAAAAGCTAATCGAAACACAGTTAAAGATTTCATGAAAGCAATATTAATATCAATGAAGAGCATGTTCCCTTCTCTCCAAAGAAAAATAAAATCTCATTAATCTGTGCTTTCCTAAATCAGAATTTATAATTACTAGACCATGATTTACAACTTTAACTACACACTATTTAGAAAAATTTTGTCAAACAAAAGTAGATTAAAAGTGCAGCATCTCTGTTACCTATTTAAGAAACACAGATAATGAGTTTGTTGCTTATAAGTAAATAAATGTACCTACTAAAACCATTAATTATACCTTGAAGCTTGGAAATAAATAGTTTATAGAAACTGAAAACCAAAGTTGGGTGGAACAAGTGAATAACAGTTAACAACAAATAATAGCAACTGGAGTTACTCAAAATCTAAAAAAAAAAAAAAAAAAAAAAGACCTGCAAATCAAATTAGTATTTCTGTCAATAGTCCAACCTAGTGAGGTTTTGGCTTCCCTGGTGGCTCAGACAGTAAATAATGTGCCTGCAACATGGGAGACCTGGGTTTGATTCCTGGGTTGGGAAGATCCCCTAGAGCAGGGCATGGCAACCCACTCCAAAATTCTTGTTTGGAGAATCCCCATGGACAGAGGAGCCCAGTGGGCTACAGTCCACAGAGTCACAAAGAGTTGAACACGACTGAAAGACTAAGCACAACAGTGAGGTTTCAGAGTACAGTAAGGTCTTAATTATCTACTTTAAGTGTTAATTTTATACCTGATCAAATGATCACATAAAACTTCAAACTAATTAATGTGTATTTCATATCCCCTAATTTTAAAATATTTATGAGTCTCAAATATATTTTTTTATAAATAATCAGTGATTTAGATTAGGGAAGTAAGGAAAGTATTATATATGTCAGTTATTGCGCTGGGTGCTTAGCAGACTGAAGAATAATAATAATGCATTTTATAATAAAAATAACAATGAATATCATTTTAAAAGCTGCTAACATTTACTGAGCTCTCATATGAAATAAGAACTTTAGCTATATTACTTCCAAACTGCATAATAAATCTGAAAAGCAAACACTGGTTCCATTTTATAAGTGAGAAAAGTAAGGCTTGGAGAAGTTAAGTAACTTGCTTAAGATCATATAACTAACAAATGGAATAACTGGGATTTAATGCCAGGTCTGTCTGAATCCTTCATTTATTTCAATGCTGCTTCCCATAAAACATGTTTCTTTTAAGAAATGAACAAAGCAAAGTGTTTTTGAGAGAGTTATGACTTCTTCATTACCATAATTGATAAACCAAGAAAAACTCGTATCCAGTAATCTGTCCTCAGTAATTAGGTTAAAAGCAAAGACTGAGTATTTTGTTATTATATTATGTATGAGTCATGGAGATCAAATCTCATGGTAATAAAATACACTCATTGTAAATACCAACAAGAAAATAAAAGCACTGGGCAAAATCCTAGCTGCTGGCATGCTCGTTTATGACAGTGTACTATATATAGCTGATTTTGGTACTAACAACTTGATGATGTCTATGCATACAGTCATCTCTTGTGTTGTTGGAAAAAGGTGTTTGCTATGATTGCTGTGTTCTCTTGACAGAAGTTTGTTAGCCTTTGCCCTGATTCACTTTGTATTCCAAAGCCAAACTTATCTGTTACTCCAGGTATCTCGACTTCCTACTTTTGCATTCCAATCCCTTACAGTGAAAAAGACATCTTTTTAAACTTTTATTTCTAGGTCTTGTAGGTCTTCATAGAATTGGTAAATTTCATCTTCTTTGGCATAAGTGTTTGGGGCCTAGACTTGCATTACTGTGACGTTGAATGGCTGGCCTTGGAAACAAGCCAAGATTATTCTGTCGTTTTTGAGACTGTACTCAAGTACTGCATTTCAGACTCTCTTGTTGACTATAAGGGCTACCCCATTTCTTCTAAGAGATTCTTGCCCACAATGGCAGATATAATGGTCATCTGAATTAAATTCACCCATTCCGGTCCATTTTAGTTCACTGATCCCTAAAATGTTGATGTTCATTCACTCTTGCCATCTTCTGGAGTTTGTCTTGCCATCTCCTGGAGTTTGCCCACTTCCAATGTACCTTGATTCACGGGCGTAACATTCCAGGTTCCTATGCAATATTGTTCTTTACAGCACTGGACTTTACTTCCACCACCAGACAGGTCCACAACCGAGTGCTGTTTTCATTTTGGCTCAGCCACTTTATTCTTTCTGGAACTATTAGTAATTGCCCTCTGCTATTTCCTAGTAGCATAGTGGACACTTTCTGATGGGGGGTGGGGTTGGGGGGGTATCATCTTCCAGTGTCTAATCTTTTTGCTTTTTCATACTGTTCATGTTCATTGGGAAAACCACGATGATGTGGTCACTCACCTAGAGCCAGACATCTTGGAGTGTGAAGTCAAGTGGGCCTTAGGAAGCATTACTACAAACAAAGCTAGTGGAGGTGATAGAATTTCAGCTGAGCCACTTAAAAATTCTAGATGATGCTGTTAAAGTGCTGTACTCAATATGTCAGCAAATTTGGAAACTTAGTAGTGGTCACAGGACTGGAAAAGAATAATTTTCGTTCTAATTCCAAAGAGCAGTGGTAAAGAATGTTCAAACTACCATACAATCGTACATGAACCAAGAACTTCCATATGTACAAACACAGTTTAGAAAAGGCAGAGGAACCAGAGATCAAACTGCCAACATTTGCTGGATTGTAGAGAAAGCAAGGGAATTCCAGAAAAACATGTACTTCTGCTTCGTTGACTATGTGAAAGTCTTTGACTATGTGGATCAAAACAAACTGGAAAATTCTTAAAGAGACGAGAATACTAGACAACCTTACCTGTCTCCTGAGAAACCTGTATGCAGGTCAAGAAGCAACAGTTAGAACCTCATATGGAACAATTGATAGGTTCAAAATTGGGAAAAGAGTATGACAAGACTGTATACTTTCATCCTGTTTACATATCTTATATGCAGAGTACATCTTTTCAAATGCTGGGCTGGATGAAGCACAAGCTGGAATCAAGATTGCTCAGAGAAGTACCAACAACCTCAGATATGCAGATGATACCACTCTAAAGGCAGAAAATGAAGAGGAATTAAAGAGTCTCTTGATGAGGGTTAAAGAGGAGAGTGAAAAAGTTGGCCTAAAACTCAACATTTAGAAAACTAACATCATGGCATCCAGGCCCATCACTTCATGGCAAATAGGAGGAAAAGTGGAAGCAGTGACAGATTTTCTTTTCTTGGGCTCCAAAATCACTGTGGAGAGTGACTGAAGCCATGAAATTAAAAGATTCAAGGCTCCCTGAAAGGAATGCTACGACAAACCTAGACAGTGTATTAAAAGCAAAGACATCACTTTGCCAACAAAGGTCTGTACAGTCAAAGCTATTGTTTTTCCAGTACTCAAGTACGGATGTGAGAGCTGAACCATAAAGAAGGCTGAGAGAATTGATGCTTCAGAACTGTGGTGCTGTAGAAGACTCTTGAGAGACCCTTGGACTGCAAAGAGATCAAACCAGTCAGTCCTAAAGGAAATCAACCCTGAATATTCATTGGGAGGACTGATACTGAAGCTGAAGCTCTAGTACTTTGGCCATCTGATGCGAAAAGCTGACTCGTTACAAAAGACTCCGATGCTGGGAAAGACTGAAGGCAAAAGGAGAAGCAGGTGGTAGAGAATGAGATGGTTAGATAGCATCACCAACTCAACAGATATGAGTCTGAGCAAACTCCAGGAGATAGTGAAGGACAGGGAAGCCTGGCATGCTGCAGTTCATAGGGTCGCAAAGAGTTGGACAAGAATTAACAACCGAAGAACAACAACATATATATAAACTTTTAAAGTTTCTTGGATAGGAGAAGCACAAATGCACCCAACTCTTTAGACAGAATTCTACAATAATTCAAGTCCAGTATAGGATTAATAACAGAAAAAAAATAAGCACTTCTGAAGGCCAGAGCAAAAGGCTTGGAAAGACACGAGGCTGTCATCAGGCGCAGGGTTCCAACAGACCTCCCATGAGACACTGAACCCTGCCACAGCCAACCAATTAACTATACATGTGGTTTCAGTGTCATGCCAGGAGACACGCCAACACCACCAGGCAAAACAATGCCAGGCCCAACCAAAGAAGGTAACGTTCAGTTTCGTTTATCATAGCAAGATGAGCTTCACAAATAGCACTGCTGGGAATATCAGTTCTCTCATGCTCCAAACATTGACAGCAACAGGATTCAACCTGGAGATGGGCCATAATTGATTCAGGTTTTTAAAATGACAAGTTTCACAACTTTGAAAGGAGTGTGGCCCAGTTAAAAACCGGCCCAATGTGGGAGGCAGTGTCTGTATAATCCAACTTCAGCATTTCTTACTTGCCAGGCCCTAGGCAAACGACTCTGTTCCCGTGCCTCAGTTTCCCAACTGTAAAACAAAGCTGACAAGAGCACCTTGGTGGCTCAGAATCCGCCTGCAATTCAGGAGACCTGTGTTCCGATCCCTGTGTTGGGACGATCCCCTGGAGGAGGGGCATGACAGCCCACTCCAGTATTCTTGCCTGACATGACAGAGCGACTAAGCTCCCACGCAATAAGACCACCTCCGTGGTTTGCAAAGATTAAATTACAAATACTTTGTGTTTAGGACTCTGTGTGGCCCACAAGTGATCTGTAACCGTTAGCCTGGATGATGCACAAAGATGATGATGGGCAACCAGACTGAAAGGACAGAGTGGCGTGGTCACTGGAATCACTGCCAACGGGGGCCACGAAACTTAACTCAGTGAACTGAGTTAACCCAAGGCCCGGGCAGTGCCGGAGGATAGAGACGAAGATGCAGGTTCCCGTCCTCCACAAACCCTCGTTCGCTGCCGCCTGGGGACAGAGTCGGCTGGGCGAGGCGTCTCTCCGCGGCGCGGCGGCACAGCCGCCTCGCCCACCGCTTCAGGGGAGGGCGCGGTCCGCGAGAAAGGGGAGGTTCCGGAGGGGTCCCCACCCCGAAGCCAGCCCCTCACCTTCCGGAAACTCGGGCACCAGCAAGTCCTGCTGCCAGCCGTCCACCTTCTGCAGATACTGGTAGACCAGGCCGTCCTTCTCCTCCTGGGTCACGGCGTCGAGCAGGGCGTACTCCAGCGAGGTCTGAGCCGGGAGCAGGCCGGAGAGGGTGCAGCTCCGGGCTGCGGGCGCCGCCATGTTCTCTCCGGATGGTCCAGGGGCGGCCGCCCAGCCCGCGGGACGGTCTCGTGTGGAGAGAGAGGAAGCGCTTTATTGTTCTTCGGTTTCCAAACCGCACATTCGCCTCCCTTTCCACCAGCCCCTCTCCACGCTAACGGCACTTTGTTCAAAGGCTAAAGTGCAAACCGGCGCAATTCGTGCAGCACCTAATTAAACTACCTTCCCAAGCTACCCCGCCCTCCTAAGTCTTCTCGGCCCCGGGGAGCCTGGACATTCGGAACGCCAGATTCAACAAGGAAAAGGCCCCTGTGCCGGCGTTCTAGACGCTCCCAGAGAACAATCCCTCACCCTTCGGTTTGGAAATTAGCAAGTTTTAGAACTAAAATAAAACAAAATAAATCTGTAGAACTTAAAGGGCCCAAACTTTTTTCCCGAAGTTCCCGTTTTAGACCGGGAACAGCCGATTCGACACAGCGTTGGTCACGGGAAGCTGTTCCCGCCACGACGTGAAAGGTAAAGGAAGGCTTTTTTAAGTTGGGAGGGACTAGCCAATGGCTTGGCTTATACACCAACGCCGCGTTTTATTACCAGGCCGTGCAGTGAAAGTGCAGGAGCGAACACGGGGACCAGGCGGGCGAGGGGTGTCGGGGGGTGGGGGGGGGCGGACGCAGCTGGAGCTCCTCGCAGGCGGGTGGGGTGGTGAGGGTGGCAGGTGGGCGCCTGCGGGGATCCCTGAGGGCCCGGCGTCTGCCCTCAGAAGGAGGGTGGCTTTTGCGGAGCGGGCTGTGTTGGCAGCTCCCTCACTCCCAGCCCTGGGAGTGGGGAGGGGAATGAGGGCCCCCTCCACTGGCCTTGCCGCCCCTAATGCCCAAACAGGATGTCGAGCCGGTGGATGTCATCAGGCAGGTGAACCTTGGTTTTTGAGGCTGGTGGGAAAGCAAGCTTGATCACTTGCAGGCAGATCACCTCTGCGATCTGAAGTTAGGCGTGTGGGTGTGCTCGGTGCAGGTACAACTTCACATACTTGGATTTTGTTTGTTCATTGTGCAGCCTTTGTTCATTGCCGCTGGAGGAAGATACTGGACTGACCCAGGAAACCGAAGTTGTTGAATGTCCTGGAGTCACGGATAAGGGCTATTACTTTTTTTTTGCCAATCACACACATTTGATTATGGTATGACTAGAGTTACTAGCAAGCTGAAGTAGCCTTTAAGTGTTTGGAACACCTGCTGAGTCAGTTGCCTTGGGACTGTGGTTGACTTTGTGATTTGGACAGTTGTCCAGCTGAAAAGAATTGACAGGAGCTTTTATAAGGATTTTACAAAGCTCCTTCTAAAATTAGTCTGTTAAACCTATGATTTCCATTAGGACTTGGTATTCAAAGTATTACTGATTCTTATTTTTATGAATCAAGTTCTGGAAAAAGCCAAGAGACCTGAATGAGGTATACACAGTGGAAAACTCAGATGCTACCCCTGTTAATTTTACTGTGCTATAAATGAAACAGCAAGAGTTCTTAGGTAAAAGGCTTGTGGTTTCCCAGTATATTCATTACCAGAGCTTTAGAGTCCCATCAAGTTAGTAAGTTTTTTGTTACTTTTTTTCTCCGCAAAATAATTCCCTTTAATAATTTTGTAACAAGAAACAGACTGTCAACTTGCTTAAGATTAGTGCTTTTTTAATGATCACAATCATTTTGCCATGTTAGAAGATGCTTTTTGGAAGAAGACATCTGGGAATACAAATCTAAAAGAAAACCAAAACGAGTACATCCAAATAATTGCTCTGAGAATATTCCAGAGTCTGTTGAAAAAGCAACAGATGGACAACACCAGTCAAAACGAAACAGAAATAAAAAAGACTGTAGAAACTAAAAGAAGGTCAAGACCCCAGAAGCGTGCCTTAGAGAAACAGACAGTCAGACTTCTGTAGCTTCCAGTCAGAACTCCATTTGTGGAGATGGTATTCAACAGTGCCAAGACACGGAGGTCACTCCAGAGAAGCGCTGTAGGACTCACAAAAACAAACATGTGTCTCCAAAGACACGACCGGTTTATGATGGGTACTGTCCCAACTGCCAGATGCCTTTTTCCTCCTTGCTAGGTCAAACACCTCGATGGCATGTTTTTGAGTGTTTGGATTCCACACCAGTCTCCGGAACAGGTAAGATTCCAAAAAGACAGTGGGCTTGAAATAGTCAACAAGACCCGAATGAGGCCAGACTTATCAATCTGGAAGGAAGGAAGGAAACCAGATAAGTAGTAAACCGGAAGTGAGATGAGATACTCTTAAGTAAGAATGACTCATCTTTGAAGGAAACAAGATAATGCATTGTGACCCTTAGCAACTGTGCTGTGCTTAGTCACTCAGTCGTGTCCGAACCTTTGAAACCCCAGACACTGCAGCCCTCCAGGCTCCTCTGTCCATAGGGATTCTCCAGGCAAGAATACTGGAGTGGGTTGCCATGCCCTTCTCGACTTAGTGAGTAAACGACAGCAGTTGATATCCAATAGAGGTGAAGTGAAGTCGCTCAGTCATGTCCAACTCTGCAGCCCCATGGATGTAGCCTGCCAGGTTCCTCTGTCCATGGCATTTCCCAGGCAAGAATACTGGAGTGGGTTGCCATTTCCTTGGCCAGAAGATCTTCCTGACCCAGGGATAGAACCCAGGTCTTCCTCATTGCAGGCAGACTCTTTACCATCTGAGCACTTAGTGTTCTTAGAAGGTGAACAATTTGCCCGTTTTATCTTTTATGAAACAGACTGTTAGAGAATCATGAGTGTAGTCCACAGGATTCTTGAAGTCAGGAATGCCATACATTCTTCTTAATGTACAGAACGAAGAACTAGGAAGGAGTGTTAGTTTATTAAGATTCTAGTAAATAATTGTGCCAAATGAGAACTGAAGTAATATTACGTTTTTGTTATCTTTTAAACTATATAGTAAATGTCATGTTTAATAGTAGAAAATCCTACTTATAGTATATGGAGAATAAGTTGTTATTGATGATTTGTTTTGTATATTTTAAAGTTATATACCATATATAAAATTTTAAATCTCAAAGAATTGAAATTGAATAAAATAAGAGTAATATTCAGTATGGCTTTCATGTTAACTATGATTCAAAAGACATTTTATTATTAACCTCTAGCTCTCATTTTAAAGTACTACAAAGATGCAAAATAACAAAAAAAAACAAAAACCTGACACTAGCCTTTCCTGTAAAAGTGAAAGCCTCAACAAATGCTAGTAATTTGGTTTTCAGTGGCTTGAAAATCAGAAATCGAAGTCCCATATTGTGCCCCTCAGGGTGAAATGTCTTACAGATGAAGCCACCTCAAAGAGATTTTTCTCTTTGCTTTTCACTGATAAACTCCTTTGAACAGAATCTCAGATGGATTGTTCTTGAGTTTTTAACATATACTTTTATGAGGTAGTTTTAAGTTTTAAGCAATGAAGTCTTCCAATTTAATGTAATATCATTTTTGGAAGTGAACGTGAAAGTCACTCAGTCATGTCTGACTCTTTGCGGCCCCATGGACTATATAGTCCATGGAGTTCTCCAGGCCAGAATACTGGAGTGGGTAGCCTTTCCCAACCCAGGGATGGAACCCAGGTCTCCCACATTGCAGGCGGATTCTTTACCAGCTGAGCCACAAGGCTGGCCCTTTGGAGGTGGAGGGGATCATTTTTTGATAGGCCTGGAAAGTGACATACAAGGAGGAGGTTATGCCAAGATGGTTTCCATAATGTTTCTCAATCATAATAGTATTTCCAGATTACTTAAGCCTTATTAACCAATTTATCAAATTAAATTGCAAATCTTACAGTAGAATCTAAAATGTTTAGTATATGGACAGCTCTGATTAAGATTGCTATTACTGTTTTTGTATACATTGTGAGTATTAAATAATGGAACCTAATTTGGTACTGCAATTGTCATACATCTGTGTTGCCTAATAAGACAAAAATTGGAGTAGAATTTTAGTCTGTGGAATTTTAAACTTATGATACAGACATACCAGCTTTCTCTATTCTTTTTTTTTGCCTGAGCGATAGAGATGTAGTGAAACTGATGGGATCAATTTCTTATGCAAACGTGACATACATTTTGGAGGAGCTCATCCTTGTGAAAGTTTTAAGTGGGGAGAAAAAGGTGTTAGTCTTAACTTTTTTCCAAGAAAAGAGTATTTGAAAGTAAAGTTAAAAGAATATTTGATTTAGAAATAATAATTAGCACCTTGTAAAAGCATACTCGATTACTGATAATTGTGTATTGATTTTTTGTTGGTATAAAGATAGCTATTGTCCTAAGACTGCAAAGTAGGGCTGATTATTTACCTGTTAAACCACTTACCTATTAATTTATAGTGCTAATACTGTCAGAGCTTAGTCTGTGCTTTGATCCAGTAATACTTTTTCTTTATTAAAATTTCAGAGTGTCCTGATGGCCTTCAGTGTTCCTCAACAATTCCTTCTCATTACCAGAGATACACTCACCTTCTGCTAGCTCAAAGCAGGGCTGGTAATAGTCCTCTCAGGGATCCGTCCCATGGGTCAGGGCGGAGTTTCAGTGAGACTAATTTAGACTTTCTTTGTAGCCTTAAGGAAAGATGGTCTCCACATCAGAAACAAACAGAAAACTTAAAGAATGTTTCAACTGATCCCTTGTTAGTGACCCAGTGTCTAAAAAGCTCTCAGTCTCCAACTGAAACCGATAAAAAGATTTCCTCTTCGACAAATAGCCAAACTTCCCAACAAGTCCCACAATTTACAGGGCATGTTAACAGTGACAAACTGGTAGGAGTTGGTTTGCCTCTTGCTGAAGAACTAGACAGCCCAAACAACCCAGAACACAGAAATTTGCCATTGCCAGAAAATGACTTTAGCAACTGTGAAATCTCCTATTCTCCACTTCAAAGTGATGAAGAAACTTACGATACAAATGATAAACTGGATGATTCACAACAGGAACTATTTTTCATGGAAAGCTCTAAAGATGGCAGTCTAGAAGAAGATGGCAACAACTCCACTTTGTTTAAAAAACTGTATGACCCCTTACTGGAGGACCAGGAGACCTGCCCTGAAGTGGGAAACTTCTTAACGCAGGATAAATACAATGAAGAATTGTATGAATGCAGCTCTCTTAATGATTCGTCTCAACTTACTTTCCAAAATAAGAGAAATGTTTCACCTGGTCACCCACCATATACTGATGACGATTTTACATTGCTTCCACCTGCATTAGCAGAGAGGTTTACTTCTCCTAGTTACCAAGACTCTAAAGCAAAACCTGATGAGCCAGAATTTCGCTCATCTCAATCAAATAAGGAGAAACAGATGATTAAAGAATCAGCTGTTTACAATCAAAATTCCTTCCATTACTTAAGAGTAAAATGTCAAAACGTTTTGAAAACCAGGGAGGAGGATGTCATTCTTTCCACCCAACCCAAAGTAAAACTAGAGAATTATCAAATAAGAATTCCAATACTAAGAACAACGCAAACTCAACATGTTTCTGCAGAAAGGCATTAGATGGTATGCTGGACACTAAAGTTCCAGTTTTAAATTCAGAAACATTTTCTAGTACACCTACTGTTGCTAAGCCTTCAAAAATGTTGCCCTCTGGCCCTAAGTGTCATGCAACACAGCCTTCTACTAAGGTGATGAAGCAGATGGATATAGGTGTGTATTTTGGACTGCCACCCAAAAGAAAAGAGAAATTGCTGGAGGAAAGTTCATTAGAAGGGATGAACTTCAATACAGCTGTAAGTCCTAATGAAAAGAGATCCCAGCAGCGCAAGAGGAAAGCAGAAAAATCTTTAAGTGATTTAGAATTAGAAGTAAATAATTTAAATGAAAGTCAGCCCTCTGTGGAGCTTTTTGAAAAGGGGTCACAGCGTCAAAGAAAGAGACTTAAAAAGTCAGATTCATTGCAGGAAGGAGGACATCAGATGAATCCAGGTCACCTTAAGAAGACAGTACCTGGAACAGTCAATTTAAGTAAAGACAAAGCTTTCATAAAATCAGCTCATGGCAGAGTGCAGAGAGAGAACACGAAAATCTCAGAGTCATCTAATGCAGGAGAATTAAGGAAAAGGACATGTCCATTCTATAAGAAAATACCTGGTAAGTCAAAGTATCAATGCTTAATATATCTACAAAGATGCAACTTCTTTAAACTTCATGTTCATTGCTCATGTTGTGTGCATGTGAAACAATTTTTGTGTTTACCTTTTTTTATGTAACAGATTTTTTTTTTGCATATTTAATCTTTTCTTTGTCCATTTAGTTCAGCAAACTTCTACTAAACATATTCTATATACAAAATGGGGCTTCCCTGGTGGCTCAGACAGTAAAGAATCTGCCTTCAATGCAGGAGACACAGGTTCCATCCCTGGATGGGGAAGATCCCTTGGAGAAGGGAATGGCAACCCACTCCAGTATTCTTGCCTGGAAAATGCCATGGACAGAGGAGCATGGCGGGCTACAGTTCATGGAGTTACAAAGAGTTGGACACAACTGAGTGACTAACACCACCACCATAGACAAGATACCGTGCTAGTTATATAGATATTACAGATCTGACAAAAATTAGTATAGATCAGCTTAATACAGAGGAAGGAAAGGATTTCTGTAAGTAACCATAGTAACAGACAGCCTCTAAGAACTTAAGAAAAATGCAAAGTACTAAAAGCTTCAAAGAAGGAAAATGTCATGGGTTACACAGGTCATAATAAATGCTAAACATTTTTAAACCATATCATAACTTAGTTTTGTAATCTTTTCATATTTTTTAAATTTCTTGTGCCTTCACAGAAGAGCTAATAGCAAAATGTGTAGTAGTAAAATGAATTTTATCATTGAAGAAACCAGGTATCCTTCTGAAAAGAATATAAAACTGCCAAAATGCACTTGATTTCAAGAAGGTTCTTTAATGTGCTTTTGTGATACTATAAATGTATAATTTGCTCAAAATATTTATGTAAAGAAAAGTATTTATGCACATTTTGATTAAATTTATATATTTAAAGTGAGCCCAGAACTAGTGGACCATGTGTGGGTAGGCCTCTGTAGAGTTGTGGAGGTATGCTTATTTACCTGTTTGTTTGTTTTTTCCCCATAATTGCTGCTCTCTGGAGCCTTTTTAGGCTTTTTTTTTCCCCTCATTTCCCTTTCTCCTCCCCACCTCCCACAGTGAAATTCAAACACTACGGATATCTATTTACCTGTTGTTCTGTGACTCTTTGGAGGGCCAGTGAGATCATTTGGGTCATCAACCATCTTTCTCCTGCCAGAAGCAGGTCAATGTCACCCCTATTGAGATTTCATGTTTTAGAAGAAAGATAGCATTCTCATTTTGCTGTTTCACAGAAGTAAAGGATTTTTAGGTGCATAGTAAGTATTATGAAAATATTCAGCTAGCCAAATAACTGGTTTGTAGCTTAGTACTTTTTTTTTTCTTTTTTTGGCAAAGTTATTCTGAAAAAAGACTATACTGGGTATATTTAATGTAAACGTACAAGACTCATTTTCATCTCTAGGATCATCCTTTGATGAATTTATGTGATGTAGATTTTTAAATTAAATTGTAAAGTTAAGTTAGACATGAGATGTAAAGGTGTAAGAGGGTTTGCTATATAAGCAAATGGGTAACTTTACTTCACTCTGCTAAAGCAGCTGCTTTGGTGTTTTCGTTGTAGGAACTGGCTTTACGGTTGATGCCTTTCAGTATGGATGGGTTGAAGGTTGCACTGCCTATTTTCTCACTCATTTCCATTCTGATCATTATGCTGGATTGTCTAAAAACTTCATGTTTCCCATTTATTGTAGTGAGGTAAGTTCTAGTATTCTAAATTCTGAATTTGTGGAATGCAGTGAATTTCTAAGCAGTCTGGTTAAAAAATAATTAAAATTGCAAGATCATTTTTCTAGAAAATATATGAAAAGCAGATTCCACATTTTAGACTCTAAAATCAAATGAGTTATTGTCGATAGTTACAATACATTTTTTAAAATATGCTTTATTTTATGGAGACAACAGATAAGCTAGTTCATGATATACTGAAACATGTTTCGTTCAGTAAATATTTACTGAATGCCTAAAAAGATACTCATGGCAAAATACCTAACTTCAGGGAGTTTACAACCTACACATTCACCAGTACTCCAGTGGGCTCTCTGTTTGTAGTAGAAAAGTAAACAGAATGCCTAGAAGTAGGGAGAAGTAGGGGGCTTTATTGTGTCCTAGGCTAAGGTTAGAAAAAGTTTCATGGTGAAAGAGACACCTTGAACTAACTATTAAAAAGTGAGCACTGGAAAAGACCCTGATGCTGGGAGGGATTGGGGGCAGGAGGAGAAGGGGACGACAGAGGATGAGATGGCTGGATGGCATCACGGACTCGATGAACGTGAGTCTGAGTGAACTCCAGGAGATGGTGATAGACAGGGAGGCCTGCTGTGCTGTGATTCATGGGGTCGTAAAGAGTCGGCCATGACTGAGCAACTGAACTGAACTGAGCATTTTAATGTGTACTACTAAGGACTTTGGCTAGAATTTGATTTAATCCTCAAGTATTCTTGAATTATCCTCTTTTTATTGGTGAAGCAACTGAGGCTTGGAGCAGTTAAGTACCATGCCCCAAGTCACAGAGCTAGTAATGACAGACGCAAAATTTGAATACAAGTCTGTCTGATTCCAGATCCAGGCAAAAGAAAGACAAGAGAGCCTTCCAGGGAGAGAAGAGTGTGTAAAGGAACAGACACCTGAGAAGTATAGCCATTCCAAGAACTTCATTTGCTAAAAACAAACTAAGGAATAACAGCAGATAAACCCGCAGAAATGGGTAGGGACCAAATCATGAAGGATTCTGTGTTCATGCTGAGGTAATAGGCTTTTTACAGGTGAGGGAGAAGTCAGAGATGGTGTTCAAGCAAAGTTGTGATGCAGTCGTTTTAGAAAGTTCTTCCCAGTATTCTGGTAGGTTTACATGAATATATAAGTGAAAGAACAAGGAAATTATTAAGATGCTTGAGTTCTTAAGTAGATATGAAATAAAAGACTTATTTAGTGTTTTAATGTATCAGCAATAAAGCACATCCTGTTTTGCAGATAACTGGCAATTTGTTGAAGAGCAAACTTCACATACAAGAACAATATATCCATCCATTGCCAATAGACACTGAATGTATAGTGAATGGTATCAAGGTTATTTTGCTAGATGCCAATCAGTAAGTATTAAAGTTGCGTTACTGACAACCTGTTTCTAAATATTAAAAGGAAAACACATTGCATGGTTATTTAAGAACTTTTAATTGAAACTATTATGTTTGATATTTCTTAAAACAAGTAAAATGTGTTTCTTCTTTTGGAAAAACAAAATGTACCCAATACAGAAACAAAGATTAAATGTAGAGAGTTTCTCTAAGTGTTCTCTAACCCTTTTTAATACAGTTTAATTACTGTGCTTTACATATGAGACTCTATCTTATTTTTTTTTAATCTTTTAACATATTGCTGCTGTTCTTTAAGAGATAACCTTTTGCCATTTTCTTTAATATCACTTATATAAATTAACAACTGGTACTCCATTCAGATTCTAGAGGATTTTTTTTTCCTTTAAGAAATCCTTTAGGTTTTGATACTAAAGACTTGAAAGATTTTTTTCTTGAAAGAATTTTTCTTTTTCACCTCATTTTTTTAAATGTTAAGTACTGTCAGGATTCACAGTGCCAAAACACAACTGTCAGTCAGCTGCGCATCTTTACACTTTCTGTGGAATGTTATCCTTATGTACCTTAGAGATCATAGATACCTAGAGAATTAAAATTAAGACTAAACCAAGGTCTCCTAAATTCCAGGTCAGAGCTATTTTTTCAGATTGCCTGTGAGATTTTATCTGCTAACTTTGCTGCTGTTTATTTTTTTAATCACCAATTATAACAACTCCAGTTCTGATTTTTTTTTTTGGTGAACTTTATTGAGGTGTAATTTACATAAATAAAATGGACCTATTTTAAGTCTTTGTTGAATTTTGACAAAATTACACACCCATGTAAAATTGCCACCACAATAAAAATATGGAAAATATTCCCTACCACAGGAGTTTTCCTTGTGTTCCTTCCCAGTCAATCCCAAACCCCAACTTGAACTCAGAAAAACCTTGTTTTCTGCGATGGTGGATTAGATTTGTCTTTGCTAGGGGTTCATCTGAATGAAATCATATGGTAACTCCTGTTTTGTATCTGGCTTCTGTCACGGGTTGTATTTTTGAGATTCATCCCTGCTGTTATGTGTTCTGTTTTGTTACTGCGTAGTGTCTACTGAATGACATGATACAATTATTTTATCCATTCAGTTCTTGATGGACAACTGATTTTGGTTCTTTGACTTTGCATCCTGAGACCTTGCTAAACCTGATCATTAGTTGTTGTAGGTTTTCTTGTATTAATAGATTCTTGAAAATTTTCCACATACATCTACAAATAAAGATGATTTTGTTTTACTTCTTTCTTTCCATTTAGAGTGGTATTTTTTTCTCTTATTTATTGTATTGGATTAAACCTTCAGATAATGTCAAATGTAAGTGGTGAGACCAGACATGTTCCCATGTTCTTAATCCTAAGAAGAAAGTATTCAGTCTTTCTCCATTAAGTATGATGTTAGCAATAGGTATTTCATAGATGCCTTTTATCAGTTTTGAGGAAAATCCCCTCTGCTGGAAGTTTGTGATGATGAATGGGTGTTGAATTTTATCAAATGTTTCTTTGGCATCTAATGAGATTATAATATAATTTTTCTCTTCTATAATGTTAATGTGGTAAATGACAAAGATGGATTTAAACCAGGCTTATATTACTGAGATAAACCCCACTTAGTTTTCATGTATTACCCTTTTTGAAAATTTATAGGTGGATTTGATATGCTAATATTTTGTTAAAGAATTTTGTCTTTTATACAATGTCTATTGGTCTACAGGTTTTTTAAATAATACTTTTGTCTTACTTTGATATCAGAGTAATACTGACCTCATGAAGTATTCCCTTCTCTATTTTCTGAAATATGTCATATAGTAATTGTTATTATTTCTTCCCTAAATCTTTCATATAATTCCCCAGTAAAGTCACTGAGGTGTGGATTTTGGATTCAGGGAAAGGGAAATTTGTAATTATTTCCTGCTGCTGCTAAGTCGCTTCAGTCGTGTCCGACTCTGTGCGACCCCATAGATGGCAGCCCACCAGGCTCCGCCATCACTGGGATTCTCCAGGCAAGAACACTGGAGTGGGCTGCCATTTCCTTCTCCAGTGCATGAAAGTGAAGTCACTCAGTCGTGTCTGTCTCTTCGTGACCCCATGGACTGCCTTGCCATTGCCTTCTCCAATTATTTCCTGTGTTTTCCTAGAATTTAAGAGTCTGATTCGTAGCAACCCCATGGGCTGCAGTCCACCAGGCTCCTCCGTCCATGGGATTTTCCAGGCAAGAATACTGGAGTGGGTTGCCATTGCCTTGTCCAGGGGATCTTTCTGACCCAGGGATCAAACCAGGGTCTTCTGCATTGCAAGCAGATTCTTTACCGTCTGAGCCACCAAGAAGCCCTAACAACACATGGGACCTGTGACCAACCAGGGAAGCTCAGCTGAGCCTTAGTATCCAGGGATTTTATTGAAGGTCAGTAGTGTATAATTCTGGAGAAAGCAATGGCACTCCACTCCAATATTCTTGCCTGGAAAATCCCATGGATGGAGGAGCCTGGTGGGCTGCAGCCCATAGGGTCCTACGCGTCAGACTCGACTGAGCGACTTTACTTTCACTTTTCACTTTCATGCATTGGAGGAGGAAATGACAACCCACCCAGTGTTCTTGCCTGGAGAATCCCAGAGATGGCGGAGCATGGTGGGCTGCCGTCTATGGGGTCGCACGGAGTTGGACACAACTGAAGCGATTCAGCAGCAGCAGCAGCAGCAGCAATAGCAATGTATAAATCTAACACCCATATGACTGACCTCAATACTCAGACTCAGTTCCGCTAAAGTAAAAAACAAAGTATTCACCACTGTTAGTAACTATCTGATCAAACTGGTAGCATGTGGCCGATTGGGTGCAGCATCCAAAACACTCTTAGCAGGCAGAATGCTCCAAGGACTCAAAACTCATCTCCCAAGGACTAGTCCTAAAGACAGGCCTTTCTTGAGCATGTGTGGAATTTTACCAGCCTTGGCCTGCCGAATTAACCTTTTCCTGCACACCATTTTTTTTGTGTGTGTGACATAAATTCCCGTAAGTTAAAATACTACACTTCTTTCTCTGTAGTACAATGCTGTATCATTGTGGTCAGTTAATAAAGTGTTAACTTGTTGATATTGAAATGAATACTGCTTTAATCTGTGTAAATAATATTCCTTTGAAATGTTTGTGTTCAGCTGTCCAGGTGCTGTCATGATCCTTTTTATGTTCCTAATGGCCATGTCATACTACACACGGGAGACTTCAGAGCAGACCCCAGCATGGAACGTTCTCTACTTGCTTGCCAGAAAGTCCACACGCTTTACTTAGATACAACGTAAGAGAAGCTTTGTTTCTGTGCTTCTTTTTCCACTGACAGCATTTCCCTGTACATTATGAATAATTTGAACTTGTGCTTAGGTAATCAAAGCAATGACTTATTGTCAATTATCATTTTAAGTATTTATCAGAAAGATGGTTGAAAAAACATACACTTACTTAGGACAAATCTGGGATTACATGTCTTAATTGACTCCAGCTCAATTTTTTTTTTTTTTTTTTGGTAATATCCCTTTGAAAATATGGTTTATATGAGAATCTTGTTGCTGAAAAAGGAAGGAAAATTTGAAATTTGGGAGCAAACTTAAACATCCTTTAAGGTTATCCTTTTAAAGTATCTGTGTAACAATTAAGTATGATTATGAAGAAAAGAAAACAGAGAATGTGTCTGAATATTCAGAATTATGTTGTGCCTTTCTCCAAAAGGTAATCTATAAGCAACAGTCTTGAATTCCTAAGTGCTATCAACATAATAGTATAAGCCATTGTCTTTTTGAGTGCATGCATGCTAAGTTGCTTCAGCTGTGTCTTTCTGTTTACAACTCCATGGACAGTAGCCCACCAGGCTCCTCTGACTAAGAAGATTCTCCAGGCAAGAATGCTGGAGTGGGTTGCCATTTCTTCCTCCAGGGAGATCTTCCCTACCCAGGATAGAACCCATGTCTCTTGTGTCTCCTGCCTTGGAGGGGGTTATTGATACTAGCGCCACCTAGGAAGCCCCATTGTCTTTTCCAGTTCAGTTCAGTCCCTCAGTCGTGTCTGACTCTTTGCGACCCCATTGACTGCAGCACACCAGGCCTCCTTGTCCATCACCAACTCCCGGAGTTTACTCAAACTTATGTCCATTGAGTCAGTGATGCCATCCAACCATGTCATCCTCTGTTGTCCCCTTCTCCTCCCACCTTCAATCTTTCCCAGCATCAGGGTCTTTTCCAGTGAGTCAGTTCTTCCTATCAGGTGGCCAAAGGATTCGAGTTTCAGCTTCAGCATCAGTCCTTCCAGTGAATATTCAGGACTGATTTCCTTTAGGATGCACTGGTTGATCTTGCAGTCCAAGGGACTCTCAACAGTCTTCTCAACACACCACAGTTCAAAAGCATCAATTCTTCTGCGCTCAGATTTCTTTATAGTCCAACTCTCATATCCATACATGACCACTAGAAAAACCATAGCTTTGACTAGACGGACCTTTGTTGGGAAAGTAATGGCTCTGCTTTTTAATATGCTGTCTAGGTTGGTCATAACTTTTCTTCCAAGAAATAAGCGTCTTTTAATTTCATGGCTGAAGTCACCATCTGCAGTGATTTTGGAGCCAAAAAAAAAATGAAGTCTCTCACTGTTTCCATCGTTTCCCCATCTATTGCCATGAAGTGGTGGGAGCAGATGCCATGATCTTTGTTTTCTGAATGTTGAGCTTTAAGCCAGCTTTTTCACTCTCCTCTTTCACATTCATCAAGAGGCTTTTTAGTTCTTCACTTTCTGCCATAAGGGTGGTGTCATCTGCATATCTGAGGTTATTGATATTTCTCCCGGCAATCTTGATTCCAGCTTGTGCTTCTTCCAGCCCAGCGTTTCTCATGATGTACTCTGCATATAAGTTAAATAAGTGGGATGACAATATACAGCCTTGACTTACTCCTTTTCCTATTTGGAACCAGTCTGTTTTTGCTAACATGAGATGAGTGCAGTTGTGTGGTAGTTTGAGCATTCTTTGGCATTGCCTTTCTTTGGGATTAGAATGAAACTGACCTTTTCCAATCCTGTGGCCACTGCTGAGTTTTCCAAATTTGCTGGCATATTGAATGTAGCACTTCCACAGCATCATCTTTAGGGATTGAAATAGTTCTGCTGGAATTCCATCACCTCCACTAGCTTTGTTCATAGTGATGGCCCACTTGACTTCACATTCCAGGATGTCTGGCTCTAGGTGAGTGATCATACCATCGTGGTTATCTGGGTCATGAAGATCTTTTTTGTATAGTTATTTTGTGTATTCTTGCCACCTCTTCTTACTATCTTCTGCTTCTGTTAGGTCCATACCATTTCTGTCCTTTATTGCGCCCATCTTTGCATGAAATGTTTCCTTGTTATCTCTAGTTTTCTTGAAGAGATCTCTAGTTTTCTCCATTCTATTGTTTTCCTCTATTTCTTTGAATTGATCGCTGAGAAAGGTGTTCTTATCTCTCCTTGTTGTTCTTCGGAACTCTGCATTCAAATGGGTATACCTTTCCTTTTCTCCTTTGCTTTTCGCGTCTCTTCTTTTCACAGCTATTTGTAAGGCCTCTTCAGAGAGCCATTTTGCCTTTTTGCATTTCTTTTTCTTGGGAGTGATCTTGATCCCTGTCTCCTGTACAGTGTCATGAACCTTCGTCCATAGTTCTTCAGGCACTCTGTCAGATCTAATCCCTTATCATTTTATTATTGTTAAAATAGCTCTCATCAGTTTTTCAGAAATGATGTTAACTATTTCAATCTGTCTCAATAAGACCTGAGTTTGGATGGCATATTTTAGTAAGAGATAATCTTCCATATCTAGTTTTCTAACACATAGCTAATTTTCCATCCTTCTATATGTACTTAAATACTAGGTGAATTAAGAAAATAATGTTTTAAAAGAAACCTTTTTATTGTTACTTTAGTCTACATACCATTCTGAATTTCTTTGTGGGTTTTTATAGGAGAGGAGTGAGTTTTTTGTCTGCTCTTATAGCTGACCAGCAAAGAGTATATTTCTTTGATGTTTATACTTTATGAGTTTTTAGTAAAAAATTGCTGAACTTCCATGTCAAATATCTATAACTAGTAGTGTTAGTTAATACTAATAGTATTTTAATAATAATAGTAATTATTAATAGTATTAATTACTAATAGTATTATTACATACTAATAGTATTTTTCATTGGCTGTTATTATATTGAGGTAGACACACTAGATCTGCTATATTCCTGTAATACTATATATATTTCTGTATCTCCTAAGAGAGAATAACAACCATGTGAATATTAACTACTTAATTTAGTGCTAATTCATCAAATTCATGTTCAGTTTCATTATTAAAAATATATATTTTTGATAAAGCAGAATTCTTTAGCCCATAAAAATAATCCCTATCAATAGTATTTTCTTTGATAGAGGTTGAGGTTAAAAAAGAAGATATTAAGGTTTACAATTCATAGCTAAAATAACTAGCTAGAAATATTCTTGAAGGAAGAAAATGCAGTTTCTTTATTTGAGAGTGATAAAAGAAATATAATGAAAAAGGTATATTGAAAATGTGTAATTCCATCATAAATAATCAATAGCTGTTAACAAATATTTTAACTACAGGCACTGGTCAGGTAACTGCGTTGGTGTTAATACACTATACTGCTCTTGTATGTAATTTTGATAAAGCTTCTTTTGTAAAATAGCATCCGACTTAATGCTATGGCTTTCTTGTTGTTCTTTTAGTAAGACAGTATTTACATATTACAGATATTGCAGCCCAGAATACTCTTTTCCGTCTCAGCAAGAAGTTATCCAGTTTGCCATCAACACTGCCTTTGAGACTGTAACTCTAAACCCACAGGCTCTTGTCGTCTGTGGCACTTACTCTATTGGAAAAGAGAAAATCTTCCTAGGTGGGTGATAGCTGTAGCTAATTTACATTACTGTATTACAAGGATTAGATTCTTCTTGCATAAAGCCCTTTCAGGCATCATTCTTGTGCTCAATATTTATTTCCTGAAACAGTTCAGTATTACGTTTGAAGTTGAAGAAAAATTTGATAGAGTTTAATTCCTTTAAACTTTGAAAGACTTAATGGAAACATTTGATAAGTGTGTTTATGGTAGCCTTTATATCTACAAAGTGTTTATAGAGCAAAAGTCCATGCTACATTAATATTTTAATCATTTGTTCCTGAATGATTTCTGGAAATGCAACTGTAATTTTTCTAGATAGTATGGTACTATTTTGCAAAGTATTTTCCATTTCTTCTTAACTGTGGTCCCATAATGTCAAATACTAAGATGTAAAATGATAAAGTCAGGGTTTTAACTCCTGCAAACTTGTTTTTCCCCCTCCCTCAATCCCTTTCCATCCATCTTTTGCAATTATGAAAGACTAGTTCTTTAAAAATAAGTTATTGGATTTCTCACAATTTGTTCCTTTTGGTTAACCAAGAAAATTATTCAGCCTTTTTGAGACAATTGCAAAAGTGTGAAAGTTTTGAATTTCTATTTGGTAAATTCTTATTTTAAAGTTGGTTAAGTTGTTGTTTAATCTTTTCATGAACTATGACTTACTGTTTTTGAACTTTTCCTGTAGCCATTGCCGATGTTCTAGGTTCAAAAGTAGGCATGTCCAAAGAAAAATATAACACATTACAGTGTTTCAATATGCCAGAAGTCAATTCCCTCATCACTACAGACATGTGCAAGTCACTGGTTCACCTTCTCCCAATGATGCAAATTAATTTTAAGGTAAGCATTCAAGAGATACATCTTTAGGATGAACTAGAAAAGGCAATCTGATGATTGTAAACTAGAATGCCATTTTACTTGGCATTTAAGGTAGAGGAATTCATTTACAATGGAGTCAAAGTAAAGTTTGCCCTAGAAAATCTTTTAAGTGGAATTTTGAAATGTTTTTAAGTTTTTTTGGTGCAGCTGTACAGAGTGATTCATATGCTCACCAGGAGTTTAGGAGCTAGGGAAGGAAGAAACAAAAATAGAAAAAAGTATGCCTCTCTCTGGTCATTCAGACCTTCTGTTTGTAAGATTATTTTCCATTTCTTCCTGGATGAGTGGGGAAATGAATGAAGAATTCTAAGGCATTCTTACTTTTCTTCAGGTCTATTCTGTATAATATTAAGCCACTATACCATTGATATATGTTGAAAATATATATGTGAGGATTAAATGAAATAGTAGAAGTATATTTTAAAAGAAAGTTCTAGTGTTAGTTCTTCGGTATAAATTAAGATACATATGATGTGACCTCCCTGTAATTTATGGGGTTTCTTTGTCAGATTTATTCAGATACTAAGATTCATTCCTTTTACTAACATTTTGACACCTTGCAAAGGAATACATCAAACCTGTGTGTTAAAAGCAATAAAGAACATGATGTACACCAAAAAATATATTTTTAATTTTGTTATATTTATGAAACAATTTTATGGAGCCTTTTGAAATAGCTTAGTAGGTATTGATTACTACATCTGTCATAAATGAGAACACTGATATAACGTATTTTAGTATTAGTATTTTAGTTCTATCCCTTGAATAAGGAAATTTTCCTCTTTTCATGAGATTATGATAAATCCTTTTGGCACCTATTTCCATGAGTATATAGTTCATAAAAATGTCAAGGATAATCAAGTCATAGTGTTGTCCATTAGTATTTAAGCCAGCTTTGCAAACATATGTTAAATTTGAGAGGCATCCAGTCTGCATGAAGGCTAATGAGAATGTTGCTTAATCAAAAAATGAACACTGATATCCTGAGGAGGGTATAACATATGTTTATGATTTTTTATCTTACCATCTTATTTCTTGCTTAGTTGGTTTCATTTGAACAAATGATCCATTTAAGGGGACAAAATGGGTAGGAGAGTCAGAATATTATGGAAGTGAAGGGGCTAGAGTTTTCAGGAAAGAATGTTTATGAGTACCTTGTGCTGTGGAGAGGTCAGATAAGGAAAGGATGATGTTCACAAGGACTATTTCAGTGAAGTGATGAACTGTGGTGTTGGAGAAGACTCTTGAGAGTCTCTTGGACTGCAAAGAGATCCAACCAGTCCATTCTGAAGGAGATCAGCCCTGGGATTTCTTTGGAAGGAATGATGCTAAAGCTGAAACTCCAGTACTTTGGCCACCTCATGGGAAGAGTTAACTCATTGGAAAAGACTCTGATGCTGGGAGGGATTGGGGTCAGGAGGAGAAGGGGACGACCGAGGATGAGATGGCTGGATGGCATCAGACTCGATGGACGTGAGTCTGAGTGAACTCCGGGAGATGGTGATGGACAGGGAGGACTGGCGTGCTGCGATTCATGGGGTCGCAAAGAGTCGGACACGACTGAGCAACTGAACTGAATGTTGGAGGAAGCCAGAGGCAGCAGAGGGCTAAGGAATGAATGAGAAGGTATACAGATAGCCAGTAAGCACATGAAAAAAGAGGATCAGCACTGTTAGCCATCAGGGAGCTGTAAATCAAAACCACAGCGAGATACCACTTTACACTCACAGGGATAGCTGTAATAAGAAAGATAGTGCCAACTGTTGATGAGGATATGGAGAAACTGGGCCTTCGTGTATTGCTAATAAGACCATTAAGTGGTGCAGCTGCTTTAGAAAACAATTTGTTAATGTCTTTAAAAGTTAAACATGGAGTGAGTATATGATCAGTAATTCTAGTCCTAGGTATATGCCTAGGAGAATTAAAACATAATGTCCACATAAAAACTTCTATACAGATGTTCATGGCAGCATAGTTCATAAGTAGCCATAAAGCTGGAAACAGCTCCAGTGTCCATTAAATGATGAATGGATAAAAAAGTATTATGTGCATAAAACAGAAATATTCAACTGTAAAAGAAATAAATTACTGTTTCATTATTGTATGAATAAGCCTTGAGAACATGCCAAGTGAAAGAGACACAAAGGGCTGCATATTTTGTGGTTTCATTTATATGTAATGTCCAGAATAGGTAGATCTGGAGAGAGTAAGTACGTTAGTGGTTTCCAGGGCTTGAGGGAGAGGAAATAGGGAGCAGTGCTAATGAGAACAGTGTTTTCTTTGCGGGGAATGGGTAGAGGTATTGATGAAAATGCTCTAGAATTAGACAGCAGTGATAGTCACACAACTTTGTGACTGTACCAACAACCACTGAACTGTATGCTTGAAAACAAAACTTGCAGTTACCTGCTTTGAAGGAAAGAAAAGAATATCTGAAATCTTTGTCTTATTTTCATTATTTGTTGTATGTTTTTTGTATTTTTCTGTAGCCTTTCCCCTTCTTCCATTAAAGTGACCAGATATTGATGACATTCTTTTTACAATTTCATATCCTCAAAACCCAGGTGGAGCAGAAGCAGATGGTTACCATAAGGCTACATTTTATTTAGCACTTAAAGCCAATTTTTAAACCAGGCAAAATAGTTTTATTGTATCAGAGGTAATAACTTTTTTGTGAAAACGTTAACATGATAAAATTGTCAGGGTTTCTGAGGCAGGCTTGAAAGACTTAGAAACACTAAATCAGGAATTCCCCAACCTTTTTGACACCAGAGACTGGTTTCGTGGAAGACAGTTTTTCCACAGACTGGGAGGTGGGAGGGGAAAGGTTCAGGGATGAGTCGAGCACATTACATTTCTTGTGTGCTTTATCTCTATTATTAATACATCAGCTCTACCTCAGATCATCAAACATTAGATCCCAGAGGTTGAAGACCCTTGCTATAAATAATAGTACTCATGCTACCTAGTTTAAGATCCCAGGTTCATATATGTAAGAGCATAATTGACTACCACCCCTGATTTTAACCTGATTGACGGGATGTGGTAAAACATTAGTTATAGATGTTAATTTACATACTGAAAAATAACTTCAGTAGCACCTACTGAAGGCATTTTTATCACAAACTAGTTACAATAAACAGAGAGACAGGTCATAGATCAGGGGCTTCCTGTTGACTAAATCATAATAAAATTCCTCGTGATAGCAGTCCTCCAGTTGTGGTTAGTGAATGACTGGTGGTGGTTGCAGTCTTTTTGTGTGCTTGGCTTAGATGATGGTGTCCCGTGTTTTTGTTTGTGGCACAGGTTAATGATTCTGTAGTAACTCTAATTTGTCTCATGAAAAGCAGAAATTACTTCTGATTCAGTTCTCCCGAGTGTTTTTACAGAGACACATAAGAATGAATAAATTTGATGACCTATTTTTGAAAGTTGAGCTCTTAGTTTATGATATTACATGTATAATTGTTTTAAACCTGGCTCCTGTCATTTTCTTTTCTTTGTGAGAACAGTAAGAGAAGAGGATTTGTAATTAAGCAAACAGTATTATATTAGCTAGATCCTAGACTGAGCGACTTCACTTTCATGCATTGGAGAAGGAAATGGCAACCCACTCCAGTATTCTAGCCTGGAGAATCCCAGGGATGGGGAGCCTGGCGGGCTGCCGTCTATGGGGTCGCACAAAGTCGGACACGACTGAAGCAACTTAGCAGCAGCAGACTAAGCAAGACAAAAACCTGAAAATTTGCAGAGCCAGGGATATGGTAATGAAAACATATATATGTAACTGAAACTTTTTTTTTGGAGGAGTGATAGTAAGATATATGACTGTTTAATGGTAGGTGTACAAATTAGCAAAGATCATTATTTGATATAAAAGAGAAATCAGAGGATTATTATTAATTCACCAGTGAAATATTAATGTCTGATAAACACAATAAAATCATCAGCCTCTAGATAATAAGAAAAAAAATTTTTAATGAAGCACAATGATGTGTTTGTCTTCTACCAAATAGGCATACTTTAAAAAAAGTAGTATTTCCTATGCTGAGATTCAGAGAAAGTGGCACTCTTCATCCACTTATAAGGGAAATTAGGGGCAAACCTTTAGCTATTCCATTTCTAGGAGTTTATAAAAAAAATAAGTCCTTTCTGAAGAGATCAATCTAAGGACTGATGGTGCTCATCTTAGGTGCTGATGGTGTAATAGGTGATGAGAGTTTTAAAAAGAAAGAACACATTGTTTCCATTAAAAAGGATTCAGAAAGTGGTGTTTATGGAAGTCTTCCTCTTACGCTGTAGGCTTCCAGAAGGTGAAGGCTCTGTCTCATTGCCCACTCGAGCATCAGCCCCTGGAACAGATACTCAATGAATGAATAGGTAGATGAGTGGATTTGTCTTTATGATTTCTTCAGAACTTCCTGCCAGCATCTTTTTAAAATTCAGTAGTTTATATGTATGGTTAAAGAAGAAAAAGGAGATTTCTGAAAATCCAAGATGACACTATATACTATTTAGGGTTTTTTTATTGTTTTAAATAAAACTAGGATGTTATTATAAATTTACATAAGCCTTTGACACTCTGGATTTAGTCTTTAGCCAAAAGTATTAGGTTTTTTTTTTTGTTTTTTTTTTAAATATCCCTTATGCCATTTTGCCTTTATCTGGGTTTTTCTTATCTTTCGAAGGTTGAACCTTGGTCATTGATTTTCTAAGAATCTTACACAGTGTCCTCACTAGTGACAACCTTAGTTTGGAAAGTTCTATTCTACTCAAAATGTATTAGTGTTTTATTTCTAATTACAGCAGCCTGAGAAGTTTTGCAGTTATTCTGGTTCATGTATAAAGGGTGAAAAGGAGTAAACATTTGAAAAGAGCTACCGTGCATCTTAAAATGTATGTCTGTGCTGAGTGTAATGCTGTTATAAAGTTATTTCCATCTTTATATCCATCCGTCAGTCCTCTCTTGGTGTAAATGCATGGAGAGTATGGATTCACATTTATCAGTGTTAGAATCACACCTCTAATAAGGGTTGCAAAAAGTCAGACACGACTGAGCTGCTGACACACAAACTTCAGATAAGCAAAGGGGAAAATCTTTTTTTTCAGTTATTTTATTTTCTGGTGGGGAGCACAGCACTAGGTTTTCCAATGCTCACAAACTGAAAACTCCCCCAAACTGTGCTGATGCAACATTTTAATCATTCTATGTTATTCCACATTACCCATCTTCACCAACCATTAAATAAATATCTTGTTTTTGTTGTTTTTTTTTTTTAAACAGGGTTTACAGAATCACTTGAAGAAATGTGGTGGGAAATACAATCAGATTTTGGCTTTTCGACCTACAGGTTGGACTCATTCTAACAAGTTAACTAGTCTAGCAGATATTATTCCCCAGACCAAAGGAAACATTTCAATATATGGTATATTCATTTTGCTTTTACTCTTAATATTTGTAATTAGTTTACTTTTTTTTTTTTTTTTTTACAAAAAGCAGTAAAATTAAGATCCAGCAAAAAGAGGCACCAAAGTATCTTTAAGAATTTAACAGGTGAAAATTGCTCCTCACTTTCTAAACCTGTATCTTTAGTACATTGTAAACTCATATAAAGAAGTACAGTTAGTAGACAATGACTAACACAGAGGAACGCATGTGTGTTATCAGTGACGTGTTGGGGAAATTGTAGAACTTCCTGGCCAACCCAATATACTACTCGAAAGGAGACAGGTGGTACCACTGTGTTTTAGATGATGCTGTGGCACTGAGAATAGGAAGACAGTGCCGGATGTGATTGCAGCAAGAGTTACTCGACTTTAATTTTTTCATCTTTGGAGTACGTTAACCATTTCTGTCCTTAGAAATTGTCTTATGAATAATGGCTAATGGAGACATTTTGGACCCTAGTTTACTCTAACCAGGACCCTTTCTCTGTGGTATTTGATCTTCAGTAAAGAAGATAATAAGATTTTGAATACTTAATCTTTTTTTTTTTTCCTTTTTATGTGTACAAAGCTTGGGGATGGAATCTGCTTACTTGCTCTGGAAATCAAGAATCTTTTGCTTGTTACCCTTCAGGATTTACTCATATTTCTTCTAGAATTTTCACGAAATCAGTAGCTGGGCAAAATGCTTAAGGGAAGAATTGTTTAAAAAGAGAAAATCTATTTACAAATAAGAATCTATAGAAATGCATATTATTAAGTATCTACATAGAAAAGTAGAAAAGACCCAGGGATTGAACCCAGGTCTCCTGCATTGGCAGGCAGATTCTTTACCATCTGAGCCACCAGGGAAGCCCACGTAGAAAAGTAATAGCATTTTTTAATGTTCAAAGTGTTTATATAATTTTAATCTTTATTATTTGTAAAAGACGGTTTCCCTGGTGGCTCAATGGTAAGAATCCGCCTGCCAAGGCAGGAGACATGGGTTCGATGCCTAACCTGGGAAGATACCCTGGAGCAGGGCATGGCAACCCACTGCAGTATTCTTGCCTGGAGAATCCCATGAGTAGAGGATCCTGGCATGCTACAATCCATGGGGTCGCACAAAGTCAAGCACGACTTAATGACTGAACAAAGGAAAAGAGGTTGTAAAAAATACTGGCAAATTTTGTTATCAGAGAGAAAAAGCACCAAGGAGTTTTTGGCAAAAATACTTGGATTGCTTTCTTTTCTCTTTATTTTATTTTGGGTGTGTGCAGTTTTCTTTAGTAGTTTGTTTTGTGAGCACTGTCTTTTGTGTTGCAGGGATCCCTTACAGTGAACACAGCAGCTACCTAGAGATGAAACGTTTTGTTCAGTGGCTGAAGCCGCAGAAAATAATACCTACCGTGAATGTGGGCACCTTGAGATCTAGACGCACAATGGAAAACTATTTTCAAGAGTGGAAACTGGAAGCTGGATATTGACATTACCCCAAAGGGCTCAGAAATAGTTCAGTAACTTAGACCTCGCTTGTTAGTAGTTAAATCTTCAGTGATAATGAGGTACACTTTATGTGAAAAACCTCAGGAAGGTCACTCATTCTGCTTACATTCTCGTTTACGTTTGCGTAGTATGTTCATAGTGCTGACTATGGAGAGCATCTTAGCATCGTCTATGATAATTGAGACTGGTCAGCCTAGTACCTTTGTTTTTGCCCCTTCTTGCGGGGGCTATTGTATTCTGCATCCAGCAGTAGGAGGGGAAACACAGGCAGATTCAGGAACCAAAGAATTCATGATAATGAACTATATCAAAAGCATTATATATAAATAATTACATATCTTTAAAATTATTTAATATGGGGCATATTTTTATGATAAAAATTTATATGATATGCATACTTAAATAAATTAATCTTAAATATGCTATAGTGTCTTTTGTTTTTTAGGATTTATAATTGATGTTTATGTAATTTTGTAAAATTTCAGTGACAGTAGTTGAACATTTGACTCTGAAGATGACTCAAAGAGCCTAGATAATTACCTAATAAAGGATGGAAAAAAGCTTGCATGAATAATGTTTATCTGGATTGTTTGCTCAAGACATCAGATAACTAAAAGTTTAGACTGCAGTTTTTAAGTGAGATTATGTAATTTATTTATGAATCTTGATCACCCCAACAGAGATTAAGTAGCTGATCCAAAATGAAAATTTGGGGTAATGCACGTTTTAAATGTTTTAATGGAGTTTAAATAAGAAAATGTATTTTTGAATTGGGCTTCCCTGGTAGCTCAGCAGTAAAGAATCCACCTGCCAATGCAGGAAACGTGGATTCAGTCCCTGGGTGGGGGAAGATCCTCTGGAAGAAGAAATGGCAACCCGCTTCCAGTATTCTTGCCTGGGAAATCCCATGGATAGAGGAGCCTGGCATGCTACAGTCCATGGGGCCGTAAGTGTCCTACACAAGTTAGCAATTCAACAACAACGATTCTTGCATTGCCGCTAACAATTTACTAATTAATTAGGGCTTTCTTAATAAGTATTTGAATAGAAAATTATTTTCCATAACAGTTTTAGTCACTAGAAGGATGGTACTGCCAATGAAGTTTGTTTTTATAGCTTGGATTTTACTTTGTTGTGGAGGTAATTGTTAACAGGGATCACATTAAGGGAGGAAAAGCTTGGGGGCCCAGTAGTAATAAATCCAGTGTAAGTATGTTCTCAGTTGACTTCAGTTACATATTTAAAATATTTTGACTTGTTTGGGCTTGGTGTTTTAAACTTTTTATAAGTTATTAAGAGTTATAATTAGAAAGACTATAGTCTACAAATAAAGGAATTTTTAACATGGGAGAGATAGTATAGTTATTTAAGGTTATTACTTATTTTTGAGTAATAGTTTTTTCCTAGAATTGTATTTTTCATTGGCAGAAAATTTTTTCATGATTTTGAATGTTTTACTTTGGAAATCCAGGCGTGTTATTTAAGAGCAGCCTCAGCTGTCTCATTTTCTAGTGCAGAAACATCTTTCTACACAATAGTCCATTTATGGCAGCTTAGAATGATTTTGTTTTACTATTATTATTGCAGAATATGCACAACCTCATTTAGAGACCATCCCAAAAATGGGATTTATTTTATAAATAAGTCACAACAAACAAACTTTTCAAGGCGCTGTTGAGAACTGTGTATGAAATTCTTAGTTCTAATAGCCTAACAACCTAATTTGATAGGTAAAAATTTTCAGTTTTAAAGTAAAACAAAAGAAGCAAAAATTAAATGGACAGCAGCTCTTTAACAGGAGTAGAGAGGAGAAAAAGAATTAAGCCAATGCAGGGGAAAATGCTTTACTACACGTTACATGTATTTGGGGCTTTTCAGAAAGCTCCCTTATACTCTTAATCTGACACTGAATATTCAATTAGCAGATACAGTGATACATGACAGGTTGTTTGTAAGTTCTCATGACTTTGATTTAACAGGAAAAGCTTTTCTACTTAATGTCAGAGCCTTTTATTTCTAAGTTAACACTTTCCCTGTGTTTTTTAATGTCCTTAAATATGAAACTGGTTTTCAGAAAAACTAAATTATTGGCTTTCTTCAGTTATTGAATTATAGTCCTGTGAACCAAATACATCAAGAATTTACTTATTTGGTCCTGAATAACCGTCCGTACTCCAGGAGATAGTGAGGGACAGGGGAGGCCTGCATGCTGCTGTCCGCGGGGTTGCAAAGAGCTGGACACAACTTAGCAACTGAACAACGAGCAACTGAACAATGGCAACAACAACCTATACTGGACCAGGGAGCTTCAAGTATTAATATCTAAAATCTGTCTTGAAAGACTATTGATTTTGCCTTGTAACTTTTCTGGTGGTTTTATTCCTGTTCCTTCAGTTCATTTTGGTATTCAGTTCAGTTCAGTCGCTCAGTTGTGTCCGACTCTGCAACCCCATGAATCGCAGCACGCCAGGCCTTCCTGTTCATTACCATCTCTCGGAGTTCACTGAGACTCATTGATATTAGAAAAACTCCAAATAAGCAGTTATTTGAAATCAGCAGAATTATAAGTTAATTGCTATAGATAATAATAGAATGATCTAGTAAAAGAATTCTAATGTGATTAGATAGAAGCTTTTAACTTGGTAATCATTTTATATGCTAATTATATTTCATCTTTCCATTAGTATCTACCCCTTCTCCAGAGAGTAGACATACTGTCTTTGCTTAGGAACTCAGTCCTTCATGATTTCACATTTCTATTTTTGGTAAGCTACAAATAATTTATAAAACACTTGTTATGGAGTAGACCAAATATACAACACCGAGTATAACACAGAATTATTCTTTTGTTAAACAGTCATAGCTGGGCCAGGAGAGATGCCTAGGGTATAAGATTTAAAAGGCAAAAGTTGAAAGTCTTAATTTTAAGGCTGTCCTCATGCTCACATGACCCTGAGAGTATCTTCTTAAACTCAACACTTGGAAATCTCTCTTGCCTCACACTAGTTCTAAGCCCTGATTCAGTTCAGTTCAGTCGCTCAGTCGTGTCCAACTCTTTGCGACTCCATGAATCGCAGCACGCCAGGCCTCCCTGTCCATCACCAACTCCCGGAGTTCACCCAAACTCATGTGCATTGAGTCAGTGATGCCATCCAGCCATCTTATCCTCTGTCATCCCTTTCTCCTCCTGCCCACAATCCCTCCCAGCATCAGAGTCTTTTCCAACGAGTCAACTCTTTGCGTGAGGTGCCCAAAGTATTGGACTTTCAGCCTTAGCATCAGTCCTTCCAATGAACACCCAGGACTGATCTCCTTTAGGGATGGACTGGTTGGATCTCCTTGCAGTCCAAGGGACTCTCAAGAACCTTCTCCAATACCACAGTTCAGAAGCATCAATTCTTCAGCGTTCAGCTTTCTTCCCAGTCCAGCTCTCACATCTATACATGACCACCAGAAAAACCATAGCCTTGACTAGACGGACCTTTGTTGGCAAAGTAATATCTCTGTTTTTTAATATGCTATCTAGGTTGGTCATAACTTTTCTTCCAAGGAGTAAGCATCTTTTAATTTCATGGCTGCAGTCACCATCTACAGTGATTTTGGAGCCCCAAAAATAAAGTCTGACACTTTTCCCACTGTTTCCTCGTCTATTTCCCATGAAGTGATGGGACCAGATGCCATGATCTTCGTTTTCTGAATGTTGAGCTTTAAGCCAACTTTTTACTCTCCTCTTTCACTTTCATCAAGAGGCTTTTTAATTCCTCTTCACTTTCTGCCTTAAGGGTGGTATCATCTGAGGTTATTGGTATTTCTCCCAGGAATCTTGATTCCAGCTGTGCTTCTTCCAGCCCAGCGTTCCTCATGATATACTCTGCATATAAGTTAAATAAGCAGGATGACAGTATACAGCCTTGAAGTACTCCTTCTCTTATTTGGAACCAGTCTGTTGTTCCATGTCCAGTTCTAACTGTTGCTTCTTGACCCTAATTGTGTTTTTTTGCTGTTTTGATAAATCCAAAATGGCTTTCTAAATAGAATATCACTATAGCTTTGTTTTTAATATATACTGTTTATATATATAGACTTTTATATACACATCTTAATATCTATATAAATACTATAATCTGAATTTAGAAGAGTATATTTTCAAGAATTTCCAGATTCACTGATATAGAGCTAATTTTACCAGCACCAAAACCCAGATTCCTTTGCTATTCTTCACCTGGGGTATGATAAACACTTTCAGGGCAGGGCTCATATCTTACTCACTTTATCATATAATACCAAATACTGATATAATACCAAACACTTCAAAGGGAGAACTTAATTCTGATAAGAAAGAGTCCATAGAGAACATGACTTTTACACAGCCCTTAAAAGATCGACAGAGTTCTCATAGGCTGGAGAGGAAACTAAGAGACAGTGGGGTCCTGGAAGTATGGCACGCTAAGGCAGGGGTCTTCAGCCTCCCAGATCAAACACCCAGCGATCCGAGGCAGAGCTGATAGAAATACAGCACACAATGAATGCAATGCACTTGAATCATCCTGAAACCATTCCCCTGCCTCAGTCTGGGGAAAAATTTTCTTCCACAAAACCAAACCCTGGTGCCAAAATGGTTGGGAATGGCAGATGTAAGTTGCAGAAGAGGAACTTTGAGCAATTGGTATGTTGGCATGTGAAACTCAGGCTAGAAAGAATAGGTGGGGAAGATGGCAAACAACTCTGATATCCCTACTGAGGAATTTGGAGGTTATTCTGAAGAAAATTGAAAGTTTTTGAGCATTTGGGTGTCACCAGCATATACTAGTGTATAGGAAATGAAGTAAAAGTGAGATAGATATTGATATATATACACACATTAATACATATATGAACAATATATACAGCTTGACAGGAGAACTGGGCTAAGCATTGAACTTTGAGAAGCATTATAATTATGGGGTATCTGAGATGTTGACATTTAAGACAAAATCGTTGTCTTTGAGGAGCTTAGTATGTCCTTAGGGGGCTGGAAAAGAAAGCTAACATATGTAAAATTATTAAGAGATAAATTTATGTAGCTTTATATCTTGAGAAAGGAGATTGGGGTAGGTTGCAGTTATATGAGCTAGCTGATGAAATAGAATACATGTGAAACTAATTTAGAAACAATATGTAAACAGTTCATGAGTGATCAATTGAACCAGTCTTAAACAAGCTCATGTAAATCAAATTTGGTTTATATAAGTACTGCTATTCTATTTGGACTCCATTTTGTGGTTTAAATCCTTATCAAACTATTGTAGATTACATAGGGGTTTAAAAACAGCTAAGAACACTATTTGCTTTGTCCTAAATATGATAGATTTTTTCCCAATGAAGAAAAAAAATTTCAAAAGTCAAATTACATGATCTGTATAACTCCTTCTGCTATTTCAAAATAGAAAGCAAGGAGCTTAAAATTATAAAGCAATGCTCAAAGCAATGCTTTAATACACTATCAGATAATGTTATTAGACTGTTTTTTAAGTTTGTTTGAAAAACTATTGTAGACTTCCTTCCGAGGCTCCAGGCTCTGATTACATATCACACAGGATAAGCAGATAAAACTGTAAATGAATTAAAAGCAACAGTGTCTGGAAGGGGATTAAAGGCCAAATACCCTTGTTTTGTTAAATCAGCCAATTTTTTTATTAGTGTCTTTTATCCATGGAAAGAGTGCTGAATTCTGTTTTGTTTTTTTAATAGCTTTATTGAGTTATAATTCACATACCATATCATTTACCCGTTTAAAGTGTACAATTCAATGGATTCTGGTATACTTACAGTGTTGTTGAAACATTGCCACAATGAATTTTATATTATCACCCCCCAAAGAACTCCCATGCCCATTAGCAATAACTCCCTAGGCTTCTGCTCCCCCTCCCCAATGATTACCATCATCCTGTCTTCCTTAAGCAACAGCTAATCTTTCTGTCTCTGTAGATTTACCTATTCTCGACATTTCATATAAATGAAATATAATACATGGTCTTTTGTTATTGACTTTTTGATTTAATATTTTCAAGGTTCATCCATGTTATAGCATGTATTAGTATACCATTCCTTTTTATGGCCAAATAATATTCCAGTGTTTGAAAATACATTTTGTTCATCCGATCATCAGCTAGTGGATATGTGGGTTATCCACTATTTGACTGTTATGAACAAACTGCAGCTAACATTTTGTCCAAGTTTTTGTGAGAAAGGTTTTATATCTTTCTCTTGGGTGTGTACCTAGAAGGGAATTGCTGGGTCATATGGCAAATCCGTTTACATTTCTTGAAGAACTCCAAATTGTTTTTCAAAGTGCTTCACCACTTTACATTCCCACCAGGAATCTATGAGGATTCCAACCTCTCCAACATTCTCACCAACACTTATTATTGTCTGCCTTTTTGATAACTACCAGTAGATATGAAGTGGTATCTGGTAGTGCCTTTTATTTGTATTTCCCTAATGACTAATGATGTTGAGCAATTTTTCAGTAACTCTATCTTGAAAGAGTACACTGTTCAGAAAGATTACTTAACTGGTTGTTGTAAAATGTGTTAGTTAAGCCTAAGTAAAATAGTCAGTTTTATAGACTGTGGCTTTGACTTGCTAGAAGATGATGATGTTTAGTAAAAACAGGTGTAAAATGTTGGTCCAATGAGAATTACTTAAATTAATGACAAGATAAACTTAAAATACATAACAGCATTCTGAGTACCATAAAGTGGTTATATGCAATTCAGGTAACACAGACTTCCTTCCTCAGTTTGCAAAAGGAAGCAAAATGATCTTCGTAATTATACATTGGAAAGGAAGACTTGAGATAGGAAGACAGGAAGTTTTCAAATATTGTGGTCAATAACAGCAGATCATATTGAATAAGCAATGCAGTTTATAAAAATGGCCAACAAGTTGATGAGAATATATAAATGTAAATCTTTATCCAATTTTTAAACTCTAAAATTGCAGCATGCTATTTAAGATATTTTGTGAAGGCTAGATAATGAAATAAACAACTTACTTGGGTCCTGTTTAGTCTTAACTCCTCTAATTATATAATTCCTGGTTAACATCCAGGTTTTTTTAAGTACATAATAAAAGCACAGTGTTTTAAACAGTTCAGCTATTCACTTGTCATGAGAATAGATAATCAGCCAAGAAACTTATCTTTTTGTTTTGAAGCTGTTGACATTTATATAAGAACTCTTTACTTATCCCAGGTTATGTCCTAGTAATTTATTTATACGTATTAAAATTTTTAACAAGTTTGTGACAAAGAACAGGTGAGATGAGTCAGGAGTCATGAGAAGGTCAGCATAAAGTTCTTTTTGTCACCATATGAAATCCCCAGACAAGAGGAAACAGATGGGTTTGGTTACATTACCCTTGCTGTGCCAAATAAACAATTGAGGAAAATGTTAAATATCCTTTTGCTACATGTCTGTGTCTAGGCTAGGAATGGTGCTTGACATTAACAATGCTGGCTTTTCCAGCTGTTCAATATTTAATGGCAGAAACTTGAAAAATTTTTAACACATAGCATGAAAAAGTTCATTTGAATCCTCATTGGTTGACTTAGTTTATTCATTCAGGAGACATTTACTGGATGTTAACTATATATAAGACACTGTGTTGGGCAAGGGAAGGGGCTTGGATTCCTTAGGGAGGTCCTTGGGGACCAGTTCAGTTCAGTTCAGTTCAGTCGCTCAGTCGTGTCCGAGTCTTTGCGACCCCATGAATCGCAGCACGCCAGTCCTCCCTGTTCATCACCGTCTCTTGGAGTTCACTCAGACGCACATCCATTGAGTCTGTGATGCCATCCAGCCATCTTATCCTTGGTCGTCCTCTTCTCCTGCCCCCAATCCCTCCCAGCATCAGAGTCTTTTCCAATGAGTCAACTCTTCGCATGAGGTGGCCAAAGTACTGGAGTTTCAGCTTTAGCATCATTCCTTCCAAAGAAATCCCAGGATTGATCTCCTTTAGAATGGACTGGTTGGATCTCCTTGCAGTCCAAGGGACTCTCAAGCGTCTTCTCCAACACCAAAAGCATCAATTCTTCGGTGCTCAGCCTTCTTCACAGTCCAACTCTCACATCTATACATGACCACAGGAAAAACCATAACCTTGACTAGACGGACCTTAGTTAGCAAAGTAATGTCTCTGCTTTTGAATATGCTATCTAGGTTGGTCATAACTTTTTTTCCAAGGAGTAAGTATCTTTTAATTTCATGGCTGCAGTCACCATCTGCAGTAATTTTGGAGCCCCCAAAAATGAAGTCTGACACTGTTTCCACTGTTTCTCCATCTATTTCCCATGAAATGATGGGACCGGATGCCATGATCTTCATTTTCTGAATGTTGAGCTTTAAGCCAACTTTTTCACTCTCCTCTTTCATCTTCATCAAGAGGCCCTTTAGCTCCTCTTCACTTTCTGCCATAAAGGGTGGTGTCATCTGCATATCTGAGGTTATTGAGATTTCTCCCAGCAATCTTGATTCCAGCTTGTGTTTCTTCCAGTCCAGCGTTTCTCATGATGTACTCTGCATAGAAGTTAAATAAGAAAGGTGACAATATACAGCTTTGACGTACTCCTTTTCCTATTTGGAACCAGTCTGTTGTTCCATGTCCAGTTCTAACTGTTGCTTCCTGACCTGCATACAGATTTCTCAAGAGGCAGGTCAGGTAGTCTGGTATTCCCATCTCTTTCAGAATTTTCCACAGTTTATTGTGATCCACACAGTCAAAGGCTTTGGCATAGTCAATAAAGCAGAAGTAGATGTTTTTCTGGAACTCTCTTGCTTTTCCATGATCCAGCGGATGTTGGCAATTTGATCTCTGGTTCCTCTGCCTTTTCTAAAACCAGCTCGAACTTCAGGAGTTCACGGTTCACGTATTGCTGAAGCCTGGCTTGGAGAATTTTGAGCATTACTTTACTAGCATGTGAGATGAGTGCAATTGTGCGGTAGTTTGAGCATTCTTTGGCATTGCCTTTCTTTGGAATTGGAATGAAAACTGACCTTTTTGAGTCCTGTGGCCACTGCTAAGCTTTCCATATTTGTTGGCATATTGAGTGCAGTACTTTCACAGCATCATCTTTCAGGATTTGAAACAGCTCCACTGGAATTCCATCACCTCCACTAGCTTTGTTCCAGGTAGCATTTAAAGTAGATTTTAAACAGCTATGTTTTTTCCAGTAGTCATGTACGAATGTGAGAGCTGGAACATAAAGAAGACTGAGTGCCAAAGAATTGATGCTTTTGAACTGTTGTGCTAGAAGAGACTCTTAAGAGTCCCTTGGATGGCAAGGAGATCAAACCAATCAATTCTAAAGGAAATCAACTTTGAATACTCATTGGAAGGACTGATGCTGAAGCTGAAGTTCCAATACTTTGGCCACCTAATGTGAAGAGCCAGCTCATTGGTAAAGACCCTAATGCTGGAAAGACTGAAGGTAAAAGGAGAAGGAGGCAGCAGAGGAAGAGATGGTTAGATAGCTCACTGACTTAATGGACATGAATTTGAGTCAACTCTGGGAGACAGTGGAAGACAGATGAGCCTGTTGTGCTACAGTCCATGGGATCTCGGAATCAGACATGACTTAGCAACTGAACAACAACAATTGGGATAAGGATAATAGATAAAAGCTCAGAGTGACAATTATATCTTAAGAAAAAAAAAGTTGGTTGTGAGTAAAAGTTTTCACTCAAAGAAGAGATGAACAGCATTCATACATCCAAGAAACATTTAAATATCCACAAAAGTTCAGGCAATAAACAGAGCAGTTCAAAAGCAGTCAAAAAGAGAGATACCTGCCTTTTAGGAAGTAAAAATACATTATCTGGGAAATAAGATGGTATGGGCAGAGATAGTGTCCAAGTTGGAGGCTGACAGAGGAGGAGTATGGCCCCATTAAAGCTGAGCCCCTGGCATCTAGACACATTCAAGTGAACAATTAAACAAAAACATATTGGAAAACTTTGACTCTTTCCTGTAGACTCACAAAAGTGTCAAAAGGGGAGTCTAATTTTCAATCTGTATTTCCAATTTAATAGTTATTGTAAAAGGAGATAATTCTTAAGGTAAAATGTTAATGGAGTGTCAGTTAAATTGATGGATATTTTCCTCCTCTGTATCCCAAGATTAATTAACATGATAGTAAATGTATTAAAAAGAAATAGATACATAAGAGTAATCCCATAGTGGAGGTCAACTGGGAGACTGGGATTGACATATATACAGTACTATGTAAAAATATATAACCAAGGAGAATCAACTGTATAGTTCAGGGAACTCTACTCACTTGGTGACCTAAATGGGAATGAAATCCCAAAAAGTGGGGATATATGTATACTGTGTATACATGTAGCTGATTTACTTTGCTCTGTGGCAGAAACTAACACAACATTGTGCAACCACACTCCAGTTAAAAACAACAAAAAATGAATAATCCCACCAGTGGGTGAAAGATTTCAACAAGACATTTCCAGAAGACAGAAAAAAGTCAGCTGGACAGAATAGATGACAAATGGTATGATATATACTTTGGAATGAGTTGAAACTGTGTATCTGTGTACATATGTGTATAATTAAGTAAACTAAAACCAAATTATATTATTAGCATGAGGCAAACCAAAAGCTATACAAGAGATCAAATGGAAGCCCAATTATACTACTTGGTTCTGCAGTGAGCAATATTTACATATCATGAGGATGAGCGTCACCGATGATTCAGTGGGTAAAGAATCCACCTGCAATGCAGAAGACACAGGAGTCGTGGGTTCAATCGCTGGGTCAGGAAGATCCCTGGAGGAGGAAATGGCAACCCCTTCAGTATTCTTGCCTGAAGAATCCCAAGGACAGAAGAGCCTGGTGGGTTCCCAAAGTTGGACATGACCTCCAAAGGTTCGCAAAGTTGGACATGACCAAGCAACTAAGCACATAGGCACGATGATGTTAACGGTGATGATGATTTCATCAAAATCAGTTTTATAACACTATTAAGGAATGGAACAGAGGAGGATGTGAGAGAGAGTGGTTAAATTAGTTCCCTGCTGAAAAGCCTCCCATGGGTTCCAATTGCAGTTGGAGTGAAATCCTCACCATGGTTTTAAAATCCTCACATCCTCTGGTCCCTGTCTGCCTCCCTGAACCCACAGCCTCTCTCCCCAGCTCTTGAACCATCATTCAGCGACACTGGCCTCCTTTCTCTTCCTTAAACAAGTCAAGGTCTTTCCCTCCTCAGAGCCTTTGCCCTTGATCTTCCCTGTGTGTAAAATATTCTTTTGTTGGAGAATAAGTTGATCCCTGTTACCCATTCTCTTCTCCCACAGGAATAGAATTTTAGCTCAGCACATGGCTGCCCAGAATAGAAACCACATTTCAAGTTTCTCTTGCAGCTAGCTGTGTCTCTGTGACTAAGTTCTGGCGAAAAGAATGTGAGCAGAAAAGATGGGAAAATTCTGAGCTGTGTCCTTACAGAGAATGGATGTACCCTGCTCTTTCTTCCACCGTGACGTGTGGAACACGAATGAAATTATCATAAAATAATAATGAAATCATTATTAGTGAAAATATCTTGGACCTTACAGATGAAAAGCAAGAAAGCCTGGACCACTGGCTGGCCTACCCTTAGGCTGCAATATAAGGCAAAAACTAATCTTCACTTGTTTAAACTGTTGTTATAGAGTCTGTTACATGTACCTTACCCAGATCCTAATTAATACCAGTCTTTCTTACTCTAGATCTTCAGAATACAGGCTCACCTCAAATGTCATTTCAGAGGAACATTTCCTTTTTAAAAATTTTTAATTATTATTTTTTGCTGTGCTGAGTCTCCGTTGCTGTACTTGGGCTTTCTCTAGTTGTGGTGAGCAGGGGCTACTCGTTGCAGAGAAAGGGCTTCTCATTGCAGTGGCTTCTCCTACTGCAGAGCCCCAGTGCAGGCCTCAGCGGTGCATGGGCTTAGTTGCCCCCACGGCACATAGGACATGCATGGGATGTTCCTGGACCAGGGATTGAACCCATGTCCCTGCATTGGCAGGCGGATTCTTAACCACTGGACCATCAGGGAAGTCCTACTTATTTGCTTTTTGATTGCCTTCCTCCTAGAATTAAGTTTCACAAATATAATAATCTTGTCTGTTTTGCTCATTGCCTGCAACGGTGTCTGGCACGTAGTAGTAACATGTTTGAGCTGAACTATTGACTCGATCACAACAGATAAAATAAGTCAATACAAAGTGGCATACCCATATTATTTGGAAATATACAGATCAGTTAGAAAAAACAACAGCTGAAACATTCTTAAGTGGCTCCTTCTTGGTACCAGATCTGGAGGGTGGACTGTTGGCACAGGGTGCTATTGGTTTGGTTTTGTTTTTTATTATAAACCCTTTAATACTTTTTAATTTTTTTTTAACTTGTGCATTTATCACTTTGGAAAAGACCAAATTTAAAAATAAACAAATCTTGAAATACTGTATGGTCATCACAGTGGTAGAAGAATGTTTAATAATATGGAAATATGAAAATAAAAGAGTAGGTTGCATAACACATCAATATGTAGAGCTAGATCTATTTCTGTATATATACATGAAGCACATACGCATAAAGAGGATGCTGTGTTATAGTCAATGCATCTGGCGGATTCCTAACTTTAGATAAATATGGATATTCAAGTTTTATTAATAGAATCCACCTTTTCCTGATTAACAATGTTGAATGAATATTTAAAGACTTTAGCTTTGAAAAGACACCGTGTTATCTTCCTTCCTATGAGTCCTGCAGGCCACTTAATGAGCCATTTCTTGAGACGTTTTACCCTTACCTAAGAGCAGTGAGGATCCACTGGGGTGTGTTAAGCAGAGAAGGTGAGATAAAATTGGCTTCAGGCAGGTTTGTCTCTCTGTATTGTGGCAATGATTTGAAGAGGCAAGCCTAGAATCAGAGAAATGATTTAGGAATCAGTTGAAGCAATCAAGGCAAGAAATGATGGATCCCTGAAGTGAGAAAAGAGTGGCTGGGTTAGAGAGAAGGGGGCTGACTCAAGAAAAACAGGACAGTGTTAGCAGCATCAGTGAGAATGAAGCTTGTTCATGACTATAAGCTCTGTGAGGTCAAGGACCTTTGTTACTACTCCGGGGACCACCTAGCATGGTTCCTGGTACATGTAGATGCTCAGTGAATATTTGTGATCTAAAAAGAGGAGAGCTTCCGCAGTGAGTGGCTCAGTGGTAAATAATCTGCTTGCCAGTGCAGGAGACAAAAGGGAGATGAGTTTGATCCCTGGTTGGGAAGATCAAGGAGGGCATGACAACCCCCCTCCAGTATTCTCACCTGGAGAATCCCATGGACACAGGATCCTGGCAGGCTACGGCCCGTGGGGTTGCAAAGAGTCACAGCTGAAGCCACTGAGCATGCATGCATGCAAAGAAGAGGAAAGAATCAAGGATGAACTCAGAAGTCTGACTAGGTGACCTGGGTAACCTTGCTGTTTGCTGAGCAATCACATGAGCAGCAACATAGGCAGAGGGAGACCAGCGAGCAACTTGAAGATTCCTGGTGTTGATGGACGTAAAGGCAGTCGGGGAACATTTGACTTTCCAGGGCTAGAAGATCTTGGCTAGAAATAGGTTTGAGAGTCACCAACATAAAGTGAAGACTGCTGCCAATAGAGCATTCAATTCAGATCTGAAAAATGGCCTCTATATTTAGAAACAAGAGGTCGTGAGTGAGGTTCACTTGCGGGGCTTAGAAATATATGAGGAAATAGGGACTGGGGGCCGTTTTTTGTGTGTTAAGGAGACTGACAAAGCTACCACCTTTTCCTCCTTTTTAGGGTTTTCCCCTTTGCATGCTTCTCTGAACTTGCACCCACTGCTAAATTGTCACTTTCTTATCAAGTTTCCAATGACTAATTTGGCAGCAGGAAGGTTTTTCCACAGCTGTAATCAGTGCATTATCAGCAAGCTGACAGCGCCTTGTTTGTGCTGGTTCAGAACGTGACCCTACAAAACCGGTCCTCCAGATGCTTGGCTTTTCCTGTGTTACGGTCACATTCACAGTTTCTGCGTGTCTTTTCACCATTCCTGATATAACTACATTCACACACTCAAGATCCAGAAAAAGATAATAGATCCTATAACTTAACAAATTACAAATTATGCTGCTGCTGCTGTGTTTTTGATTATTGATTGAGATTTGGAGTGTGTGTTTTTCCAAATTTTCTCAACTAGGATATTCTCAGCACATGGATATTTCCTTAATATGGCATTCCCCACCCGCTTCTTTCTTCCTTCAAGCCATTATTTCTCTTTTAACACAGCTCCGTCATAGTATTACTTTTCCTTTGTAATTAATCAGCCATACTTCTTGCCTCTGCTTAACCAATATGAAATCTCTCTCCTCCATTGTATTTCATGATTTTCTCTTTATAATAACTCTAGGAGACAATAAATGATTTGGCAGATTACACAGGAATATTAAGGGCCTAATTGTTTTGTGGTAGCTTGCACTCTGTTCAAACAAAATGTCTCTAATTATAAGCCACTTGTTTTATCATCAAAACATTTACTTAGGTACTTCTCAACATGTTGTTGGTGGCAGACTCCATGTATGTGCTATAAGCTTCAGTGGCAAATACAGGCCTTAGCAGCTATTCGATAAGTCTGTGAATGAATGAGAAACCTCAGACTGATACATCCAGGAGTTTGTGGAAAGAGTACGACATGAGATTAGACCTCACACTTGGAAAACCCTGCAGATAAAGCCTTGACAACTCTGGTCGTCCTTGCTCTAGCAGCCCACAAAGAAGCAGATCAAGAGATGGATGGCAAGTCTTGAGTCCCTTTTAGAGATGAAAGTGAATGGGTAAGCAACCTCATTCCTCGTGGCTCTTAGACGATGAGAACCTTTTGGTTGGAATGACCACCTACCAAAGGAGGGAGGGAAATTTTTCTAGCCTCAATTAAACATGGTGGAATTAGCCAAGTGAGCTAGGAATACTAACTTCATTTCATGTTGCTCAAAGGTGTTAGCTCTGCAAAACAGACGATCAGTATCACCATCATATAGAAGTATTAATCACTCAGTCATGTCCTACTTTTTGTGACCCCATGGAGTGCAGCCCGCCAGGCTCCCCTGTCCTTGAAATTTTCTAGGCAATAATAGAGTGGGTAGCCATTCGCTTCTCTAGGGGATCTTCCCAACCCAGGGATCAAACCTGGGTCTCCTACATTGCAGACTGACTCTTTATCATCTGAGCCAGCAGGGAAGCCTCATCATCATATACAACCTGTAATCAACTTACAACTTTTTTTTTGAGAAGCGACATTGCTGATGTAGGAGGTATAGTAATGAAAACTTTTGGCTTAGTGTCCAGAGACTACAATTTACGCCTGGTTCTGCCACTAACTACCCACTACAGTGTTCTTGCCTGGAGAATCCCAGGGATGCGGAGCCTGGTGGGCTGCAGTCTGTGGGGTCGCACACAGTCAGGTACGACTGAAGCGACTTAGCAGCAGCAGCTGCCACTAACTTTGTGACCTTGGGAAAATTAATTCACTTCCCTGAATTACTGAAATGAGATCTGTTTCCCCCACTATAATGGGAGAGCTGATAGATCTCTAGATTGTGACTCTGTAATTCTAAGTCCTGTTAGCTCAGTTGTTGTTTTGTTCAGAGTGTTTCATGCTTTTCCAGGACTTGGATATGATGGTTTTGGTCAAGCTTCTTATCACAATATATACATTCTATAATATTAAAATATGTCAGATGAAAAAAGGGTTTCAACCAATTTATTTTGTTTAATATATATTAAAGCAGAACTTCCTGCTGTTTAGATTTGTGGCTTTGGAGATGAAGCAGTGGAAGAATTGATCTCTCATAGTGTTATTAACCAAAATAGTTGTGTTAACTATTTTGGCTCCTGGTCAGGAGCCAATATCAACAGACCAGCCCATCGGTAAGTAACTGAAAGAGTGAGTAAGAAGAGCGTGTTTATTCTTCTGCATTCTCAGGGAATAGAGAGACATGAGAGCAGAACAAATCTGCAAACTCATCTTGATAAGCAAGGTGTCAGACAAGCAGTTGGTAAGACCTATAATGGCTATGGAGCTAATACTCATTCGTGTCCAACTCTTTGTGACCCCATGGACTATACCCCTCCAGGCTCCTGTGTCCATGAAATTTCCCAGGCAAGAATACTGAAGTGGGCAGCCTTTCCCTTCTCTACCCCTTTCTCTTCTCAGATGGAAGATGGCTTAATTCTCTATGAGGCAAGACAAAACAGAGGTCTGGCCCCTAGTTGAAGCAGTAGAGAACAGAGCTATTCTGCTTTCGGAAAAAAAAAAAAAGAGTGGCTTTTTAAAGTTCCACTGTCTCTGTCTCTCTCTTTCTCTCAGTCTTTGGAGCCAGCTCTTCAACCATAAGTAAAACAGATACAAACCCACCAGCATTCAAACCCCACTGGCAATTGTTCACCCATTTTGGCAGTGCCTATCTTCTCAACAGAGACATGATCAAAAGATATTAAGCATTATCTGTTGTTTATCCCTAAAAGGGTCCATGGAGACAATTTATTTTTGCCATATCCTGGCCTGGTGAGAGAGGATGTTGCTCACCATCTGCCATTTACTGGTCAGATTACAGTGTCAAGACTAACCGGGCAGCTGGTTTGCTTCACCGATAAAAGAATGAAAGGCCTTGCTTGTAAATAGCTTTGTCTGTGTTAGCAACATCTTAAATTAGCCTTGCTACCCTCGCATTCCCCAAGGGCTACTTCAAAAGCTCTGCCCATTCTTAGGCTGTGAGTCACCCTGGTGACTAATCTTGATAATCAGTTCCTGGAGGTTTTCTTTGTGGCAGAATCTGAGTGCCTGTGTGTGATGGCTTTGAATTTGGTAGGAACTTTGGCTCTGTGTTTGCCTGTTCCTGGTAATGGGTGTGTTTGTGTGCAGTAGGGAGGGGTGGGGGTGGGGGTGGGGTGGTGAATTTTCCCTTGCTAGGATCTGAGCAATGGAGTGCTGCTGAATTTCCCTACCACTTTACACACCTATCTGATTCACCCTAAAAATAAGAAAGGTAATGTATTCCCAACCAATGCCAACATTCTGCGGAGAGCAGCTCTTCAGCTTCCCAGAAGTCTTTCAGTTCTGCTAGCATTTGATAATTTCTACCTATTCCATCTTCTTAAAAAGAGTCACCTGACAGACTGTGCAATAGCTTGTGGGAAAAGGGGTTGGATAGTGAAAGGAGAAAAGAATATAGTGCCTAAATGCACCAAAAAGAAAGAGGAGGAGGAGGGAGAAGAGAGATGGGGGATGAGGAAAGGGAAGAGGGTGGGGGAGAAGGCGGAGAGAGAAGAGGAAGAAGGGAGTAGGAGGGGAGGAGGGAGGGGAGAACAGGAAGGAGGAGAAGAAGGCAACCAGGTGATGAAAGGAGACCATTTTTTGAAACAAAGCATTTGCCTGTATCTCTTCTGAGGCCTCCAGAAACTTCCCACTGTTGAATGGGCAGTTCACTCCCAGAAGGACTTTTTCTGCTCCTCAAGGGTTTCTTTCTGAGCTTAGAGAACCTTCAGATAAAAGCTTAATAAGGAGGTGAGTAAACCTAAGACCGCTCTCCTCCATTCCAGGGTTTCTCAGAGCATGCTCTGTGAGCATTTCTTAAAATCACCTGGGGCCCTAATTTTAAAAAAAGACAAATTTCTGGACCTAAATCAGTATCTCCAAGGGGGCTAGCGGGGTTGACCTGGGAATTTATACAGGGTTAGCAGGGTTTTTGTTTTTGTTTTTTTAATAGTTAAGGAGGAAGGACTCAGATGATCCTTAATGTCACCAAAATTTTGTGAGTCAGTGCTTTAATCCATAGGACTCAGGGCTCTGTTTTTCTCCCTGTAAAGGATAAAATTTAACAGTGTCTAGAACTTGCATCACCAGCCAAGAAATGTGGGTGTTGCATAGCTCTAAGCATCCTGAAACATTAAAGAAAGATGTGTGTACAAATATTGTAAGAGAAAACATTTGCTGCATTGCTATGACACATAGTCAGATATCATAAAAGATACCAACATCATAAATCTCTTCCTAATCATAAATGAATTAGGAAGCTCATCTGCAGGGGGGCTTAAGAATAATATGTACTATGTATATGGGAAGAGATGACACACCTGAAAACAAAGTTTCAGTGAGGAAGTGGCTTTTTTGGGATCTCAGCATACTGTACTGCAGTGAATTTCCAGCATAGTTTACTGCCAACTCTCCATGCTGGAGGCATTCTTCCCGGCCTCGTGGCGGGCACAATGGCTCATTACCCATAGTCTGCACGCTGTAGAGCCAGGAAATGCAGCTGACGGAATAGTACTATAATCTGAGGCGGAAAAACATTGAGATCCAGTGCCTGGCCAGGTGGCTGGCTTATCCCTGAAATGCAAACCCATGTTTCTGGGTTTTCTCTGCTGTGAACTCAGTGTGCAGGAGCTTCCCGAAGAGAATCAGAAATGACACACAGAGGAGAGGGAAGACAACTCATCTCACTGTGTTAGATAAAACATCAAGTACCCCTGAAAACCTGATGTCTGAGAATAAGCCAAGACACAAGCAAGCAAACAACAACCAGAGAAGCACCTGTGCTTTCCATGTTGTATGCTGTAACGTTGGTGTTGTTTAGTTGCTAAGTCGCATCTGAATCTTTTCCGATCCCATAACTGTAGCTTGTTAGGCTCCTCTGTCCATGGGATTTTCCAGGTAAGAATGCTGGAGTGGGTAGCCATTCCCTCCTCCAGGAGCTCTTCCCAAACCAGGGATGTACCATGTCTCCTGCTTGGCAGGCAGATTTTTATCACTGTGCCACCAGGGGAGCCTCAGTTCTCTAATGACCCACCTCTTAAACTGTTTTTCATGGATGGGAATAGAAGAAAGAAATTTCTATAAACACTTACAGCAAAGTCACTCTGTCAAAAATAGGATCATTTAAAATAAACAGTGGGACTGAAGAATGGAACATTCCAAGAAGAAAACTGTCAAAAAAAAAAAAATTAAAAAAAGAAGAAGTCAATAATTAAAAGTTTTTGGTTGTCAGTAATCCACTCTGCGTTGATTAAATGAACATTTTGTGGAATGATGAATAAGACAGAAAAAAAATCTGTTTTGTATTTATAAAGGCTTATATTGCTAAATTATGAAGTTTTCCATTTTTATACAATCCTTACAGGTTTTGACAAATACTGCTTCCCTACTGACTCTTGTTAACCTCAAACAATAGAACAGCTATTTATTTGATCAACAAAACAAGTTTATTGGGAGCAGCAAAGACTTGTAATTCAGGGCATGCAACTATGGTGAACCACATGTAAGTCTAGTAAAACAAAAGAGAGAAAACTTTTATAGCGGAGAAGGGGAAGTTGGAAGGGACTGTTTATAAACAGAAAGTCCACTGGGAAAACCTGGAGGGTCTAAGGATGGTGACTTTTCATTGGCTGAGTTGTAACAATATGTCATTGATTTGTTGTCATGAATCAAGTAGCAAGAGCTGAAACTGACATTTCATTTTGTAAACGTCAGATTCTGGAATGCCTGAAATCATTATATTACACAAGAATTACTCACAAAAGCTGTCCTTATGTTCTTGTGTTTTGTCAGCCTTAGAAATATTAGGCATGTATGAAACTGAATCCAATAAAAGATACTTGCTTCTTATGTATCTTAGAATGAGAGTATCATCAGAGAACATCACTTGTAGCAAGTTGAGGCTTCCCTGTGATGAAGTGAACAAGTAGGGCCACTCTGCATAGTAAAAGCTGAGACTGAGTTTTGTAACATACTTAGTACTTTTTCTTGTGATTCTATATGTTGACAGTACAAATGAAAGTAATATGTTTTTTGGATTAAAATAAATGATTTACAATAATCTCCTTTTTGCTTATCTGGTGCTTTGTTATTTACAAATCTCTTTCCCACTCATCTCACCTACTTAAATCCAGACCAATAGAAGCAGATGTCCTGAAAGTCCTTACTTAGAGCTTCAGTTATCAGTTTGTGCTCTTTCAAGAACCAGGTCTGGACAAGCTGGGAAAGTTCCTGGAGGTAGGTTGGAACGGAAGACTGCTTCCACTTTTGTTCCACATCCTTCAGTTCAGTTCAGTTCAGTCGCTCAGTCGTGTCCGACTCTTTGCGACCCCGTGAATCGCAGCACGCCAGGCCTCCACATCCTTATATCCCTCCAAATGCCATGACTCCTGCTTTCATGCGTTCCACTAAGCCTGGCAACCTAGTGTCATTCCATCGTAGGGGACCTGCAGGGAGCTAAGGGGAATAGAGTGACTCCACACTTTTTATTGCTTCCTTAATTTCCGGCAGCCTTTCAGACCACCAGATCTGCTATGTGATGCTTAATGCTTCTTACCAATTCATCCAGTGAATCTAGAGGTTAGGAGTGCTAGGTTCCCTTTCTCATTTTGCTACTGAGTTACCATGGACATGTCTTTGGAGTTTCTGGAATGTTTCAACCTTACTCAGAAGATGAAACTGTTAGATCAAATGCCCTCCCATACTCCATCCAATTCCAGCACTTTCTGTATCATGGAGAATCTTTGAATGAGATGTATAGAAGACTGTGAGAAGGGACAGGAAACCGAGGTCTTGGTATCTTCAGTAACTACAGTGCAGTTGAGGGGTTACGGCCTTCAAACAAGTGTCGAACTATCAGCCCAAAGCTATGTGTTATGAAATGCCCAAGCAGCTGACTGCTGAGGCTCACAATTCTGATTGCAAAGCTTGAAAATAATACTGGATACAGTTTGTAAACAAATCTGTGAGCTCTTGGGAGGCCAAATATCATCAACAGTCTTTTGCAATTTATTAGAGGAGGGACAGGCATCTGCAAATTGTAGATATTTACATAGATGAAATGCAATACTCTAAGGGGATTAGACTGCATCTCAGTAAAAAATGAAATGTCTAGTCACCGTATTGTAAATTTAATTCCAACCAGAATCTTTATTAAGCCTTTTGGGGCAGGAGGACATGTGGATATAAACATTTTAAAACTCGGCTATTCTCCAGAAGCCAGCACTCTTTCCAGTTGCTGAGAAGAGAATGTCCTATTTTAGTCACACTTAAGTAACTTTAATTGAATTTTTAACTCCTTATTAGCTAGTTTGAGACACCAAGAAAAAGTCAAAGCATGTACAAGAATTTAGAACAATGGCTACTTTTGTGATAAGTATCCTTTTAAAAAAATATTTTAATTCATTCATTATTTTTTGGTTACACTGGTCTTTGTTGCTGCACACGGGCTTTGTCTAGTTTCCGTGAACTGGGCTATTCTTCTTTTCAGCGCATAGGTTTCTCATTTCGGTGGCTTCTCTTGTTGCAGAACACAGGCTCCAGGGACATGGGCTCAGTGTTTGTGGCGTGTGGGCTCATTAGTTGCATCTTGAGGGTTCTAAGGAGAAGGCAATAGCACCCCACTCCAGTACTCTTGCCTGGAAAATCCCAGGGACGGAGGAGCCTGGTGGGCTGCAGTCCATGGGGTCACTGAGAGTTGGACACGACTGAGTGATGTCACTTTCGCTTTTCACTTTCATGCATTGGAGAAGGAAATGGCAACCCACTCCAGTGTTCTTGCCTGGAGAATCCCAGGGACGGCGTAGCTGGGTGGGCTGCCATCTATGCAGTCACACAGAGTCGGACACAACTGAAGTGACTTAGCAGCAGCAGCAGAGGGTTCTAAAGTTCTAGAGTGAGAGTTCAGTAGTTGTGGCTCCCCGGGCTTTAGTTGTGCGCCACATGTGGAATCACTCGACCAAGCATCAAACCCTGCATTGGCAGGTGGATTCCTATCCACTGTATCATCAGGGAAGTCTTCTCTTAAAAAAAAAAAAAAAGAGTATTTATTTCTTTGACTGCACCGAGTCTTAGTTGTGGCATGCAAGATCTTTCAGTTGCAGCATACGTGATCTTTAGCTGTGGCGTGCAAAATCTTAATCGTGGCATGTGGGATCTAATTCCCTGATGGGGGATTGAACCCAGGCCCCCTGCATTGGGAACACAGAGTCTTATCACTGGACCACCAGGGAAGTTCCTGTGATGAGTATTCTTAACCATACTTGGTAACAAGTCAGGGTCATCATTAGATAAAGCCCCTAGTATAGAGCTCTGTACATGGGAGACTCTCAAAGAATGGTTGTTGAGGCATTGACCTTGAAATTCCAATATACCTGAAAGCCAACTTTAAAGAAAATAATTAGTACTTGCACACTTGAAAATTTTGTATGTGGTTTGCATTTCAATTGTTTTTCCATCTAAGCTATATTTTTCAAATGAGAAAACTGGGGGTTATACAGATTAATTTGCTTAAGACCTCATTGTCATCGCATCAGGATTCCTCTACCTTTAATTTTAAATTCCATGATTCTTTCCAAATCCCGAACATGTAGGATATAAATACAGACATAAATATAGACAGATACAGCTTTCTCTCAATAACTTTGCATTATTTGGAAGCAAAGGAGTCCTTGAAAAAGAAACATCTTTTATTCTGTGATTTCTTTTCTTCCCCGTTCCATTTTCCAGGCTTCCATATATCTTTGCCTTGGATAAATGTGTTGAACTTTCCAAATATCAGACCCAAATATAAGTTTTAGAAATGAAAACAACCACAACCTTGAGAATAATTTTCAAGAAGTCCTCCAGTTTTTAAAGATTCCTTTTGAGGCCCACTGGGTCAGGCTTCTTAACCAGGGCTGGCATCTGGCCTGGGTTTTTATTTCCCTCTAGTGCTACCTGCTGGTAGTAAATCTGCAATGGCACCTTCTAGGCCATAGACCGTGCGATCATTTGTTTCTAGGGTCAGATTTTCTGTAAATCAATGATTCTCAACTTCACCTGCATATCAGAACCACATGGTATGTTTTCAAGAGCGTTGATGCCAGGGATGTCCCTGGTGGCCCAGTGGTTAGGGTTCTGTGCTTCTGCTGCAGGTTTGATCCCTGGTCAGGGAACTAAGACCTTGCATGCCACATGCTGCGCCTCCACAAAAAGAAGTTGCTGTAAGAGTACTGATGCCCAAGCCTCACCCCTAGAGATTTTGCATGTGGTGGACCCCATGCATTGGTATATTTTGAAAAGCTCACCAGAGAATTCTAAATTGTAGCCAGGATTGAGAGACACCAACCTAAATCAATCAAATCTCACTAGTACAGATAATAGGAAGGGTAATGTAACTGTGAAAAATATGCATTCAATTTTTTCATATCTAGACCAGTACCCCAGTTTATTTCATACCATTAATACAACTCACTGTGACTCTAGCTGATTTTTATGGATTAAAAAATAGAAATCAATTATTTTCTCTGTAAACTTTTAGGATTTTCCTCATGACTAAACAGGAATCCAGCCTAAAATAAGTTAGCTTTATTATTTTACTGCATTTCTTTGTAAAAGCTATGATAATGTATAATTCAGAAAGAGGTGGCTTGCATTTCATTTTAATGTTCCTGTAAGCTTGGCATTCTTTTAACACATGAGTCAATGTTAGACTAAGTCAGAGGCTTTCTTACTATTATAAGCAGGCAGATTAAAAAGGCAGTTTATTCGAGACTAAATTTCTATCTGGTCATGAGGAAAACTGAACATTTCAAAAGGAGAAAATAATATGTTTTACATATACACACACCTTGCATCATGTACAAATCCTACATATTTTCAAAAATTACAAAGGGATGAGAAAAGGGGTTTGATTTCCTTGGAAGTGAATTTGACAGATGATCCCATGAACATCTATTAGAATAAATAAACGTTAATCTTGTGTTCCCAGGAGGTATTGTGTCCGCTGCAGGTCAGGAAGCGTTTTTACACCCTAGGCAATCCCAGTCTCAAACAGCCCAAAGGATAACATGGCATGTTTATCCTTTTCTTAAAAGTTTGTTTCTAGTTGGAGGATAATTGCTTTACAGTGCTGTGTTGGTTTCTCCCATGCAACAGCGTGAATCAGCGATATGTACACATACATCCCCTCCTTGTGAGCATCCCTCCCTCTCCACACCGCATCTCACCCTTCTAGGTCATCACAGAGCGCTGGTCTGAACTTCCTGCGTCCTACAGCAATTTCCCACTAGCTACCTATTTTACACATGGTAGTGTATATATTCGGAGAAGGCAATGGCAACCCACTCCAGTACTCTTGCCTGGAAAATCCCAGGGACGGACAAGCCTGGTAGGCTGCAGTCCATGGGGTCGCTAAGAGTCGGACACGATTGAGCAACTTCACTTTCACTTTTCACTTTCATGCATTGGAGAAGGAAATGGCAACCCACTCCAGTGTTCTTGCCTGGAGAATCCCAGGGGCGGGGGAGCCTGGTGGGCTGCCATCTATGGGGTCGCACAGAGTTGGACACGACTGAAGCGACTTAGCAGCAGCAGCAGCAGTGTATATATGCGCTTCCCTGGTAGCTTAGCTGCTGAAGAATTCACCTGCAATGCAGGAGACCCCAGTTTGAGTCCTGGGTGGGGAAGATCCCCTGGGGAAGGGATAGATTACCCACTCCAGTATTTGGGGGGCTTCCCTGGTGGCTTCAGACAGTAAAGAATCCACCAGCAATGGGGAGACCTGGAGTTGATCCCTGTTGGGAAGATCCCCTGGAGAAGGGCATGACAACCCACTCCGGTGTTCTTGTCTGGAGAATCCCATGGACAGAGAAGCCTGATGGGCTACAGTCCATGGAGGCACAAAGAGTTGGACATGACTGAGGGACTAAGCACAAGCCACCGCAGCACAGGGTATGTATGTCAGTGCTACTTGTAGAAAATGGACTTGTAGACACTGGAAGAAGGAGAGGGCGGGATGAATTGAGAAAGCAGCATCAGACTGCGTATCCTATACATCCTCATTATGGTTGGGAGGCTTTGTATCTCGTCTGGACAGAATGTCAGAATCAACCCATCACCCGTATCTGTGAGACCCTAACACTCTGACCTGCTGGACTTCATGGCATTTAGGAAACTACAGCTGTGGCATTTTTCTTTAACTGTGTGAGCTTTCTAGAAAAAAGCCAAACCCCAAACCGAACCACCACAAGTAACAGCAACAAAACTCATCTGGTATCTTTTGGCCTTTAGGCCTTTCTTTAGCTTCAAAAATTTTATAAACACACAAAAAATTCACAGTCTTGTTAAGTGCTTTCTCAGTCTGACGGGGGAGAATTGCCAGTGTTAGTCTCAAGAGCAATTTTTATGGAAAACATTCTGTAATAGAATATAACTCATTATTTAACAAGATGAATTTGAAAATTTCACTGAACTTAAAAGATTTCCAATAGATATAGCCTTACAAAATATAAGGACACATGAAAGGGAGGAAGAGTAAATTCATTTGTTTTTAGTCTTATTGCCTGATTAAAGTTCTGAAAATATTGTGCAACTATTTATTTTCATGGCTGTTGAAATGAGTTACAAAATGAAGAAGATGTGATCTTGAAATTATTTGAAAACAACCCACTAGCTCATTCTCTCACACTTGTTTTATCTAGAGGATTATAGTCTTGTGAATTTCCCAGCATTATCATTTTCGATTTAGCCAAGATTCCAATTCTGATCATCCAGAATAGATTTAGGGGAAGTAATGTGATTTTTAAATTTCTGTTGAAATCGTTTTGTACTTGGAAGGAAATAATTTCAGTACCCTTTGGTACTGCAAAATAGACAGGCCGTTCTAAATTCCTGAGATTAGTGTCAATATCAGTCAAAATGTTATCACTAAAATGGATTGTTCCACCTGGTTCTATTTTAAACTAAACAGGATTGCTCATAGAGACCCAATCTACTCCATCAAATTGTTCAGGAGGGAAGACTTTTTATTTGGAGGCCAGGTATGGGTTTAAACTGGAGAGCGTTGGGGACGCAGAGAACTTGTCACTCATCTAAGGTTGCACAGTGAGCCATGGTCAAGGTCAGACTATATCCAAGTATTTTGCTGTCCACCAACACCCCACCGCCTTGGGAACCCCACTGTTGAATGCACTGTTGACATTACTCTCTTTTTAATTCTTTTGATAAATGCAAACCTCTGCAAGGTCTTAATCAATTTCTTGCTTTTTCCAAATGGTGCACTTTCTCACTGGAATGTGAAATTCCAGACTTTTTATATCTAAAAGATTTTGCTAGGAAATGTCTGATCCATTCCAACTACCTTGCAAATGTAGCAAAATTATGAAGTGAAAAATATTTGAGGCCTTTTCAAGGGTACACATGTGGGATTGTTACTTCTTAGGACAAAACAAAGTTATTCAAGAGATTACATTTGCCAGGAGGGGAAAGCCAAAAACCACATTCCAGCAAGACCCAGGATCTTAGAAATAACAGCAAATTCATGAAAGTGTTTTGCTATTGTCAGCATGTTAGTGTATTTAAATGTTTAAATAGTCAGTTAAAATATGCATATTAATCAATAACACTGCTGCTGCTGCTGCTGCTGCTAAGTCGCTTCAGTCGTATCCAACTCTGTGCGACCCCATAGACGCCACCCCACCAGGCTCCCCCATCCCTGGGATTCCCTGGGCAAGAACACTAGAGTGGGTTGCCGTTTCCTTCTCCAACGCATGAAAGTGAAAAGTGAAAGTGAAGTCGCTCATTCGTGTCCGACTCTTTGCGACCCCATGGACTGCAGCCCACCAGGCTCCTCCATGGGATTTTCCAAGCAAGAGTACTGGAGTGGGGTGCCATCGCCTTCTCCAATCAATAACACAGTTATACTTAAATTTTAAAATACCTTATTTTTCAAATAAGGGTATAATTAAATAGTAACCAGTTCTCATATTGTGAAATGAAATTCATATTTTATGGCAAAACAAGAAAGATTTAGATGTAAAAATTTTTCTCTGCTCTTTGGCCTCCTCTCTCCCTGCCACTGTGCCCTGTGTATGTGCACTGTACAACAATTAGACCTTCCCACTGGCAGAAACACCCTTTCAGCTAAGAAGAGCACCTTTCTCCCAGCATCAGTAAGCAACTCCTTAAAAGATAACATTTCTTCTTGACCTTGTAAGGGGCCATGATGCCACTTAGATCTGGATTGTGTGAACTATCAATGACATGTCATTTACCATGTAGCCCTCAGTCTCAAAACACTTACATAACTGTGCCTTGACTTCTAACAGGTAGAACAATTCTCAGAGTTTTCTGAGATGCTCTTCTTGGGTTAGAATCCTCAAATTTGGCTCAAATAAAATTTTCCACTTTTTCTTAGATCACCTGATTAATATTTCATCAACAATGTTATTTAGAACAGTTTATTTTTTTAACAAGAGAAAAACAAACAGAAGCTTATTAACTTGTATACCTCAGGTGTTGCCCATGGGACACACAGAGGGAAAATCAGGAAAGTTTATGTTCAGTTCAGATGTCAGTCAATGAAAATTCTCCCTAAAAATATTGGCAGAAAATACATACTCTCTGTCAATTTTGTATAGAAAACTCATCCATTATTATAATTTCTATATTGGAGGTGATGTTTTTACCAAAATGTAAGGTTTATGAAAGCAGCAACTTTGCTGCTTTTTTTTTTTAAACAAGTAAGGAAGATTTTATTCCTTTATGCATTTCTCCAAAAACCCCACAAAAACAGAAACCACAAATGGAAGCAAAGAACAAAGTTTTCTAGCTCTCCGGGACATGCAGAAACATGTCTTGTAGAAACACAGCTATGTACTAAAAATGTACTAATCAACATTGTCTTCTGCGTCCCCAGTCAAAAAATCTATAGAGACAAGCACTTCAAATCACATTCTATGATAACTAACAAGGACCTACTGTAGAGCACATGGAACTCTGCTCAGTGTTATGTGGCATCCTGGATGGGAAGGGAGTTTGGGAGAGAATGGATCCGTGTATACGTATGGCTGAGTCCCTTCGCTGTTCGCCTGAACTATCACAACAGTGTTTTCCAGTCGGCTATATCCCTACACAAAATGAAAAATTAAAAAGTTAAAAAGAAAAAAGAATTCACTAAAAGAAACTAAGTGAAAACCTACACAGGAACTCCCAGTACTATTTTTTCAACTTCCGTGGATCTTTATTTTAAAATAAAGATTTTTTTAAGTGTTAAAATAAATAAATTGCATTCTAAGATAAATTTGTTGCACACTTGAACTTCAACTTATTCAAAGACTTACTGTGTAATAAGCTGCAGAAAATAGAGTAATTTTAATAATCTGCTCATAATGAACAGTTAAGCAGTAGACATGGCGATAAATATAGCATGTGTTACTTATTTGTTAAACTTCCCATTTGTAACAAGCAGATGATTTATCATGAATAGTAACTACTTTCTTACATTTTAGGAGACACCAGATCCAGAAATGGAAGTAGGAAGTAATTTAATGGAACTGATTTTAGAAAATATTTCCTTGACTCTGAGTCACTATGGTATTTATTCCATACTTAGGCCAGTTCCAACAGTTTAAAAATGTAGATATTAACAGACTGATAATCTTCAGGGAGACAATATAGTGACACCAATTGCTACAGCAACGCCTTTTGGGTTTATTGCTACAGATCTGGCGCCTTCAATAGTCCCTAGAACATAAGAGGTGCTGGAAATATTTGTTGAACCAGTGGCTTTTTCTTAAACAGGTACAAATTGGCCACCAAGTAACCAGGACTGGAAATCTGGAGGATTTACTAAGACCAAGGAGAATTTAATACTCGGATATTATTCCCACTTTCGGACTTCCCAGGTGACCCAGCAGTAAAGAATCTGCCTGCCAAGCAGAATACACGAGTTCAATCCCTGGGTTGGGAAGATGCCCAGGAGAAGGAAATGGCAGCTCACTCCAGTATTCTTGCCTGGGAAATCCCATGGACAGAGGAGCCTGGTGGGCTACAGTCCCTGGGGTCACAAGAGTCAGACACGACTTAGCAACTAAACTGCCGCTACCACCATTCTCACTTTTCAGGTTGGGGCTGGTCATTGATTTGGGGATAAAGAAGGGATTTCCACTTTGACCTTGATTTATATTTTCAAATCTTCAGCCCATGCATTGGCCATCACGTGTTCACTGTGACAATTTTCAACGCCTGGCTGGGGTGGCAATAGAAAGAAGAGTTATATTTCATCTTCAGGATGTCTTGCACATACTAGGTTTTCAATACACATCTACAGATTTGCATTGAACTATGCAATTTCAATTTTAAGTGTAGCTTTCTATTTCTTTTGACAAATGTTAATCTGGGTAAAAATCGACATAAGGACTGAGCACGCAGACATACTGTTATTCAGTCCTGCTGCCATGATTAAGTTTAGTCTTATTTCCAACCTGAAATGAAAAGCAGTTCACATATGGGAAACCACTGCACAATTCCTCTCCACCTGCCAGTCATTCTTAAAGAAATTACTGCTGCTGCTGCTAGGTCACTTCAGTCATGTCCGACTCTGTGTGACCCCATAGATGGCAGCCCACCAAGCTCCCCCATCCCCGGGATTTTCCAGACAAGAACACTGGAGTGGGTTGCCATTTCCTTCTCCAATGCATGGAAGTGAAAAGTGAAAGTGAAGTCACTCAGTTGTATCCAACTCAGCGACCCCATGGACTGCAGCCTACCAGGCTCCTCCGTCCCTGGGATTTTCCAGGCAAGAGTACTGGAGTAGAGTGCCATTGCCTTAATTCTCCATGTGGTTTTCCAAAGAATTTATGTTATATTAGGATACTTTGGTTAAGTATTCCAATATGAGGCCCCCCTCCCAAGACTCGGTAGGTTGACAGGATATGGCTAAGCTTGCTCTACGCTGCCCCCACCTAATCAAGACTCACTGTTGGGGGCGGCACAGCTGAGTTTTCACATGAGACACCATGGGGAGCTGGGCACACAGGAGAGGGTACCGGCGTAAACTTCCCCACCCCCTCACCACACCTTTTTCCTTTGTCCATTTACATTCCTCAGAGTGACAACGGTGGTTATTATTAAAAGCCAGCTTTCAATACACACACACCTTCCCTAGAGAAGGGAATGGCAACCCATTCCAGTATTCTTGCCTGGAGAATTCCGTGGGCAGAGGAGACTGGTGGGGTACTGTCCATGGGATCGCAAAGAGTCAGACACGACTGAGCGACTAACACTTCTTCACTTCACCACAACTTACTTCCCTTCCAAATGGTAATCTTTACGTCTAGTGCCATGACATCCAGAGTTTTCCCTTCTGGAAAGACTTTATCCTTTGCTAGGTATTCATTTTAGTCTTTAATAATTGGTGTCCTGAGAAAGTCAATGCAATGTGTAACAGCAACTTCGATGGATGGTCACTGAATCTTCAAGATTGCCACACATTCTGGGCACAAATTCCCACCAAGTGTTAGGGGCCCCAGCCTTGCAGGCTGGGAGATAGGTTATGCCTTGAACATTTGTGCCTTGATGTTGACCGATAGGTTGACTGAGTTTTTGCCATTGCAGATGAGTGAAAACAGATGTGGATGCTTGAAAGTGTGGTGGTCCTCTAGAGTAGTTCTCTCTGAACCCAAGAGGGCCAGTGGTCAAAGGGGGCTTAATTTGAAGCCCATCACTTCTTGACCCTTGAAGTCACATAGTCATAGTATTTGATTGTCCCATTGTGCAGTGCAGTGAGAAAGTGACTTCTTTTATATCACTTCTATATTAGAGGTCAGGTGTTACATTCTTGAATTGCTTAGAACACAAGGACTAAATATATGATAGAACCAAAGCTTCTGGAGAGCCAAATTCTCTGATACACTAATGTGTAGAAAAAAAAAATTGTATTAGTCAAAGAGCTCAAAGACAAGAACAGAGTTAAAAGCCTGGGAGAAAGAGAAAGAAAAAAACATCAACAGACACATGAAGAACAAATCTAGAAATTATGACAATCACAACAACATTTGGCACTCTTAAATGAAATTAAAAGAAATTTGGATTACAAAGATCTCAAAGAACTATTTTCTCCTAAAGAACCCTTGGGAAATGTCTCTGTAAAGAGTTTCATCTGGTTACCATCTATCAGATGGAATTAAAGAAATAAATCTGCTTATTCATTGCCAACATCTCCCTGTAGTTTTTTGACATGGGATAATAGACCAGTTATTAAGTAAAAAGTTACTAGATATTAATTTTGAAAAGAGGAAGAAAGGCTAATTTTTAAAAGGGAAGAAAAGTAGGTAACAGAAACCACCTTGATTTTATAATGACATCAGAACATAACATCAAAGGGTAGGACAAATTATAGGAATTTAGGGAAGATATCTTTGGGATGTCACATTTCTTAATATTTTGTGGGGAAAATTAATCCACATAGACTGATAATCTCAGGGACTACAGAAATCATATGATATTCCAGACTCTTCTGAATAACCTCTCTTTAACACATTGTCATCTTTCCTGGTTAGTCAAGAGCATGGAATCAGACTTCTGGTTCTACCACTTAGAAACTGTGTCACCCTGGGAAAATCACTTCACCTCTCTGATCCTTAGTTTTCCCATCAGTAAAATGGGGTTTCTCAAACAGCTAACCTCACAAGATTAGCGTGAGGATTAAATAAAGTAATGCTTAAAAATTGCTTGGCGCACTTCTTGCTATATGTTAATAATAAGCACACAATAAATGGAAGTTTTCTTTATCATAATGTGGAGTGCTCTTTTCTCTAACATGCTCACTTCAAATTCATTTTTCTTCCTTTGTTCAATCTGCTCTCTCCTTTGTCTTTCCAAATCTCATTCATCCTTTTAGTTCCAGTTTATCGCACTTCTGTTCCAAGCGGCCTTCTCAGAGAACATTAGCTTACATGCACCTGATCTTCCTGTGAATTCTTGCATTCCTTGTGTGTATGTTAGATTTTAGCACTTTGATACATTCTTTCTTGTGTTACATAATACTTGTTTCATGATAGTCACATGATCCTCTAATGGATTTAGTATGACAGGCCTGATAGGGTTACAAGGGTTTCTTACAATATTAAGCTGTCATTTGTCCAAAAAGGTAGTATCATTCCCATTCTACAGATGCAGTAATTGAGGCCTAGGAGATGAAGTGAATGTTCCAGGCCCAAGGTCAAATGGCACTTTGGTGATAGATCAGTGGGACCCCAAAGCCTCATGAGGAAGTGCATGGGTTTTTGAGCCACGCCACCTAGGTTTAAATCTGTGACCTTGAGACAATTACTTAACCTCTCTGAGCTTCATTTTTCCTCATCTGTAAAATGAGGTTGGTAGTACTTACCTTGGAAAGTTGTTGAGAAGTTGAAATGGAATAATGCACAGAAAACAGTGCCTAGTGTTATTGAATAGACGCTCAGAAAGAAGAGACCACTTTTCATTCCTTTCTACATCTTAAAGAACATCTTCTACAACTTCTAAGCTCCAAGTTTTACTAAGCACCACTGAATAAATACTCTTATTGACTTAAGAGAAAAGTAGAGGAGTTTTGCTGATGACAAATGTTAGAACTCTATCATCCTAGCATCTCTGAAGTATACAGATCTGAGAACTTATCTTCATTATTAAAACCAAGTGGAGACTTGGTGTGCAATGGACACTGTAGCTGCACTTTGGGGAAGGCTCCGAATTGTGAGATTATAACCTCACAGTTCACTTTAATTCGACACGTATTTGTTATTCTGAACACTCTTACAGATCTTAATAACATAAAAGTGACAAAGATATAGCCTTGCTTGCAAAGAATCCACAGACTTGTTTGGAATAACAGACATATTAACCAAAAAAAAAAAAAAAAGAATAGATCTACATACTACAGAGAAAATGAATACAAATTGATGTGGAAACATGGATGGGGCAATTCATTCTACTTGAGAAAGTGAGGCAAAGAGATAAAAGATGACATTTGAGATGGACCTCAAGTTTGCTTTTAAATATGAGCATTTAAAAATGTTCACAGTGCTGAGATTAGCGTTTAACTTTTTGTTTAACTCCTGCCTCATAGAGAGTTAACCAGGCAGTCCTGATATGGTTTAAATGATCTGAATTGTCATCTGTACTCTCAAATTCAGCAAGTTGGGAGAGAAAGATGGCAAGGAGGAAGGGAGGGTGGAAGATACTTTGAAGATAATGAATAATGTGCAGATGTCTTACAGCCAACATGTGAAGAGGAGCATCTTTTCTAAACTGAGGATGACACTAGTATCGAGCCTATTTATACAGCTCAGTAAATAAATACTGCATTAGCAATGTTCACAGCAGCGCCTAATAAACCCACAGCCCAGCTCAAGCTGGGCTTATGTAAGCTGAGAGGAATCCTGGCACAGCATTTGTGATCTCACCCACTTTGTTTGGAAGTGTGAGATATTAATTAAAGAAAAGCTGGATTATAGCATCCAGGCTGAGTTGAGCTGGCAGCATCTTGCTAGCCATCTGTAACTGGTTAAAGACCAATTTCTTCCTAAATCTCTCTCTTCTTGAGCTAAAGTCCTACTCTTCCTCCTTTTGCTAGAGCTTCTGACCTCCTAGCTGGATTCTCTTGATTTGGGCTTTGAGAAGGCCTTTCTACTACAGTGTTAAATTTTGGGGGCTTTGGGAAGTGTTTTTTTAACTACAGTGTTAAATTGTGTGTGTGTGTGTGTGTGTGTGTGTATGTGTGTTTTTGTGGCAAGAAAGTGTGATTGCCAAGCAGTTTATGAGATAGTGGGATTGGATTTGCATAGGAGGCAGAAAATATTTGATCAAGGAGCACTTTCTTTGGAGCACAAGAAAATCCTGCCAGTATATATGACTCTGAACTAAAAATAACAATTATGTTTACTCAGCAATTCCTAGAAGAAGGCTTCAGAGGAGGGAATATAATTTCTGGCTACTTTAGCCAGTGTCGATAGCTACTTTGACAAGTTAATAATTTGCTCTGGATCTTATTTGTCTTGGTATGTTTACTGGTATATTTCCTCTTTTGTTTTTGGCATCTAGCTCTGTACATCCTGCCCTTCCAGGCACTGAGTACATCCTTGTCCCCTCTCACCATCCTTCTGCTCTAAGATTTGTAGTCATTTATACTTTAGTCTAAATGAGACTCTAAATGGGATCCCATGTCCTTGAGGTACTTATATCTTAAGATTTGATGGTGATAAGAATTACCCCTATAAAGGAGTTAAAGATTATTGTTAATCAGGTGATCAACTGTTTCTTACAACGGGATATTCTTATCATCTTCACACGAAGAAGTGTTTTAGGAAAGACTGCCACAGGAAAGGCTGCTCCTGCCTTCTTGCTTCATCAACTGTAAATGAACCCAAGGTTCAAGGTTGGGGAGATGACCTTGATATCCAGTTTCCCTACCCCAGGTTAGTGTCTATGAGGGAAATTTTTCTTTTATATTTTTAAAATTGACGTATAATTTACACACCATAAATTCACCTTTTTAAAGTGTACAGTTCAGTGGTTTTAGGATATCCACAGAGTTGTACAACAGTCACCACTATCTACAACATTCTCACCTCAAACCCACTAACAGTCACTCGCCTTTATCCCCTCCTCCCATCTGCTGGCAACCATCAATCTACTTTCTGTCTGTGGATTTGTACATTGTAAACAATTCATTTATGGAGAATCATATATATGTGACTTTTTGTTCTTCACTTAGCATCTTTTCAAGGATCATCTAAGTTGTTGCAAATGTCAGTACTTCATTTCTTTTTATGGCTAGATAATATTCCATTCTGGAGAAGGGAATGGCTACCCACTCCAGTATTCTTGCCTGGACAGAGGAGCCTGGCGGGCTACAGTCCACGGGGTCGCAAAGAGTCGGACACGACTGAGAGACTGGCACTTTCACTTTCTACATTGTATGGATATATCACATTTTATTTATTCATATATTAACTGATGGACATTTTTACTTTTTGACTATTAGAAATACTACAGCTATGAACATTTCTGTACACGTTTTTGTGTGAATATATATTTTAATTCTATCTGCAAAAATTTTATCCCTAAGCAATTTTTATATACATATCCTTAATTAGGCTATCACATCCATAAGAGAACATGTTTTATTTCTGTTGACATCATCAGTGTTTGGTATCATTTTCTGAAGCCAAGATGTGCTTAAAACGTGCCTAAGGTGACAATTCAAAGGGCTTGGGTGGTGTGGCATCTGGTCCCATCACTTCATGGCAAATAGATGGAGAAACAGTGGAAACAGTGTCAGATTTTATTTTGGGGGGCTCCAAAATCACTGCAGATGGTGACTGCAGCCATGAAATTAAGCCTTCTTACTCCTTGGAAGGAAAGTTATGACCAACCTAGAGAGCATATTCAAAAGCAGAGACATTACTTTGCCGACTAAGGTCCGTCTAGTCAAGGCTATGGTTTTTCCTGTGGTCATGTTTGGATGTGAGAGTTGGACTGTGAAGAAGGCTTAGTGCCGAAGACTTGATGCTTTTGAACTGTGGTGTTGGAGAAGACTCTTGAAAGTCCCTTGGACTGCAAGGAGATCCAACCAGTCCATTCTGAAGGAGATCAGCCCTGGGATTTCTTTGGAAGGAATGATGCTAAAGCTGAAACTCCAGTACTTTGGCCACCTCATGGGAAGAGTTGACTCATTGGGAAAGACTCTGATGCTAGGAGGGATTAGGGGCAGGAGGGAGAAGGGGACGACCGAGGATGACATGGCTGGATGGCATCACGGACTCAGTGGACGTGAGTCTGAGTAAACTCCGGAGTTGGTGATGGACAGGGAGGCCTGGTGTGCTGCGATTCATGGGGTCGCAAAGAGTCAGTCGGGCACGACTGAGCGACTGAACTGAACTGGGTGGTGTAAGGGCCTAGAGAATTTCTTTGCTCCTGCCAGTCACATTCTGATGTCAGTGCACTGGTGGTTTGGCCTGTTCTAGAAAATAAAGTAAATGTTATACATTCTTCCATAGGTAAAATTTCACCTCTCAAAATAGATAAATAATATAAAAATTCATGATAAATAAATATAAAAAGAATATAAAAACATGACTTCACTCAGTCGTGTCCAACTCTGCGACCCCATAGATTGTAGCCTACCAGGCTCCTCCATCCATGAGATTTTTCAGGCAAGAGTACTAGAGTGGGTTGCCATTTCCTTCTCCAGAGGATCTTCCAGACCCAGGGATCGAACCCGGATCTCCCACATTGTAGGCAGACACTTTACCATCTGAGCTACCAGGGAAGCTTTCAAAATAGATAAATAATATAAAAATGAATAAATAAAAAATCACCCTTCCTATGAGGCTCTCCCCAAACCAACCAAATAGGATTAATCCTTAAGTCTTTTACTCATTTAACACTGACTTTGTACTTTAACAAAGGATTCAGGGCTGTTGGATTTGTCTTGCAGTTATCTAGCCATGCGTTTCTATTTCCCCCACTTGATGAAAAGGTCTACAGACTCAAGGATGCTGCATTGCTCTTCTCCTGTCCACAGTTCCAGCCTCATACCTTTGTGCCACTGGAGATGTGCATTGCTTGTTAACCTGAATGTCCTGTGGAGCCAGATGGCCATCTAAAAGGAAGGGTGTAAAACCTGCTAACCAATCATAACAGGAGCCTCTGTAGAATCCCCCTGGTTCCTGGAACAGAAGGTGTCGACTTTTATGGTTCTCCTGGGCAAGAGGCCCAGTCAATGAGTGGATATTATTGCAATCAGAGATGTATGAAAAATCTGAGTCATTCCACACAGCTCTTGTTTGCACTTGGAAAGTACGCACTGTGCTCACTCCTGTCTGTGCTCCTGTTGCCTGTGGATTACTTGCCGAGCTCAAGTCCTCTCTTTCTCCAAGAAGCTTTCAGTATGATGTAGAGTTAGACTTCTGGCCTCCAAAGTCAATCGGTCTGATATAAATTCTGGCTCTGTCATGGATAGGGGCTCCCCTGGTGGCTCAGATAGTAAAGAATCTGCCTGCAATGCAGGAGATAAGTCGTTCAGTCGTGTCTGACTCTTTGCGACCCCATGGACTGTAGCCCACCAGGCTTCTCCGTCCATGGGATTCTCCAGGCAAGAATACAGGAGTGGGTTGCCATTTCCTTCTCCAAGATCAAACCCAGGTCTCCCGCATTGCAGGCAGATGATTTAACCTCTGAGCCAAGACCTGGGTTCAATCCCTGGGTCAGGAAAATCCCCTTGAGAAGGGAATGGTTACTCACTCCAGTATGTTTGCCTGGGAAATCCTATGACTACAGTCTATGGGGCTGCAAAGAGTTGGACACAACTGAGCAAGTATCGCTATCGCTTTCTGTCATGTATCAGCCATCAGTTCAGCTCAGTTCAGTCGCTCAATCGTGTCCGACTCTTTGCAACCCCATGGAATGCAGCAGCCATGGCCTTGAGCAAATTATTTAGTGCTGATGTGCTTTGGTTTCCCATCCAAAACACGGGGGTAGTGACAGTCCTGGTTTTACACAGCTGTTGTTGGTTCACTAGTGTGCATGAGCTCACTGAACGTTAGTCATGATTGGCACTCCCTTCCACCACCACCTCTTCCTCTATCACATGGAGTTTGGTATGTGATAATTGTCCTCTAACTTTTATTATAATTTTACCTTGTCCCTCAGTCATTTTCCCAGAACACACTTGAAAGCCAAGAGACAGGCAAATAACAATAGCTCCACCATCAAGATAACTGCACACCCCCAATTAATGTCACAGAATACCTATACTAAAAATGAATGGGCTCCTTGGCTGCTCACCTAAAACTGTTACAACATTGTTAATTGGCTATACCCCAATACAGAATAAAAAGTTTGAAGTTTGAAAATAATATAGAATAAAGTAAAAATGAATGGGCTCTACTCATTAAACCTCTTATACCCACAATCATAGCCTATTAACTCTTACTGTATATATAGTGAGAACACGAGGCACCATCTGCCTCCCCAGCCTACAGCATAAACAAAAGCCGTCCAAGATCATTTGGTATAAGAAAAAAAAGGCTTCCATGTCCCCCGTACTTATTAGAAAATACTTAAGAGTGTGGTAAAATAAAGCCCATTACCATGACTCTGAGTAAGAGGAGTTTAAGATGGTGAGAGAACGTTATCAAATTTCAGAAAGACTGTGATAACTTAAGTTAAAATATAAACTATAGATGAGTGACTTTGCAAATGACATCAGGTAAACAGGAGATCACAGTTTGGTCACCTTCCTCTTTTATACCATGTCATAAACTCTTTTTTAAAGAATTTTAGATCTTGTATATTGTTTATATCCTCATGAAAGCTCCCAAGATAACACTGTCCATAGAAACCTGTTGAGAAAATAGCTTATATTAAAAAGGTCTGCAGGTGGGCTTTTAAGTTATTTGGATCTGACCCCACACCAAAAAAAAGAAAGGTTATAAAAATCATTAAGAATATTTTATTTGAAAACATTATCAAAATAGAATAAAGAAAAGGTATAGACCTTGCTTCTTTCTTGCTAAAGAAAAGGTATATAACCCCATATTTAGTGATTCCTTCTGCCAACATATTTTTATAGCATCATTTATTTATGTTAAATTTTTATTTGGCTGGGTCAGGTCTCAGTTGCGGCGTGCAGGCTCCAGGGCACAGGGGCTCAGTAGCTGCAGCCTGTGACTTAGTTGCCCCAGAATGTGGGATCTTAGTTCCCTGACTAGGGATTGAACCTACATCTTCTGCACTGGAAGCATAGTCTTAACCACTGGACCACCAGGGAAGTCCCTTAATATAAACGTATTAGCCCTGGCTGTGCACAGTGCCCTGTTATTTATGTGCTAGAAATATGGTCCCGAGCAAGACAAATATGCGTTGTTCCCCTCTGAGAGGTTTAACGTATATTCTAGATCAGGGCTGTCCACTAGAACTTTCTGCAATGTTGAAAATACTCTGTACCTGTTTGTAGCCACTTGCCATGCAGGGCTACTGAATAAGTCCAGTATAGCGAGTACAACTGAAAAACCAAATTTTAAATTTTATTTTGCTTTAGTTAGTTTAAAAATTTAAAGTCACACATGGCTAGCAGCTACTGAATTGGACAGCCTAGCTCCAAGTTCAGTACTGTGAGTGCAAAGTTCACTTATACCCTTAGATTTCCAGAACCGTCTAGCCAGAGTTGATATTGAGAATGGCTCCCAAGGTCTTTCTAGATCCTTGCTCATTAGACAAATACTTCATCAACAAGCACATGTTTTGCCTAGCTGTAAATTCAGCTTCACCAAAGAACCCTGAGTTAATCCAGCTTCTGAATCTGAAGGCCCTCTCCCTTGGGCCTGTTTATGATAGTTTAAATTCTCTTTATCATCCCAATGAAAGTATTTGACACAAGTTTTGAAGAGAAAGGGGAGGGGTGGGGCTATTGTAATGTTGTAGCTTCTCAGCTGATTAAAGAATTATTATTGCTCCCTTCTTGTCAACTCCATCCCTGCCATCTACCTGCGCGCACACACACACACACATGTGAACACACACACGCGCACACACACATGCACATCTATTCTATTGAAGAGCATAGCGGTTCACCCTCTATGTGATGATGAACGCCTTTCTGGAATCCATGCTCACGTATCAGCAGCTTTGTGTCGGAATGGATGCATTTGACCCTGCACGTTCATTGCATATCTTACCAGCTGCTGTTTAGATTTCACTCTGAATAGTTTGTGTCCTCAGCAGAAAGAACAAAGTGGAAAGAGAAGGGCACCCTCTGGGGCTTGTTCTAGAGACGAGGCAACCATTAGCAAAATGGAGTGGCCAAGAGATGGCAGCTCCAAATGCCCTGCTGCAAAGTTGAACAAGCGCAGAAAAGATGTTGCCCTGGGAGCTGGAGGCACTGCACAGAGCTGGGGTGCTCAGGTAAGTCTCTTTGCTTGGCCAGCTCTGGTTTCTTCCCCAGCAAGACTGCACCAGATTTGGGCCTAGATTGTATGATGGCCAGGACTGACTTTATACATACACACACACAAACATATATAGTTGCAGCAGGTCTTAGTTTTGGCATCTGGGATCTAGTTCCCTGACCAGGGATCAAACCTGGGCCCCCTGCATTGGCAGTGCAGAGTCTTAGTCACTGGGCCACCAGGAGAGTCTCCGAGGCTAGCTTATAATCCATTCTTGTTACCACCTTTCCTCCAGAAACATGCCCAGAACAGGGCTCTCCCTTGCAGAGACAGTTGGCTCCATCACTCTGCAGCCCTCCACTCCACCTTAACTCTGGTCATCCCCCTGGAATCAGGTGGCATGAACATCAAGGGCAGGTATGGAAGGGGAAGGTCACAGGGGGCTCTGTGTTCCCAGGATGGCTGTGGACGTGGCTGGGGACACGCAGCAGGAGGAGGGTCTGTCCTCCCCCTCTGCTCTCATGAATTATATTTCTCGGAGGCACATGTCCTTGCAGCCTTGGCCTCAGACCTGCCCCCACCCATCTGCAGGCTGTCGTACAGTGCTCTTTGTTGAGTCACAGAAGACTCCAAAAGGTGGGCGCTGGGACAAAAGCCTCAGTCAGGAGGATTTGGGGCCAGTTCAGTCACCAGCTTTTCTTGGAACCACTACCAACCACTGTTAGGAGGAAGAAGAGCCATGTTTGGACCTAGATTAAGTCCTAGGAAAGAGTAGCTGGCTTCCCGCACTGGGAAGGAATGAGACTGGATGAGGAGCAGCCTGCAGCCCGATGCCACATTCCTCTCCATCCTAAAGCTTCCACACCTCCCCTGCCTCCCAGTGGCCTACAGAGACTCAGGCCGCTTCTTCCAGGCCTTGGTTGACACTCCCCAGTGGCAGAGAGCCAAGAGTGGAAACCAGGCTTCTCTGCTCAGGAACAGGTTCTTTTCTGGAGGGGAAGAGATGGGGGATTATCATCAGCCTCTTCCAGAGCTATTGAAAAGGAAGGTCATTTTCCCTTTAATGTCATCCTTGTGCAGGTTCCGTGTTCTGCAGCCTCTCAGAAGATACACGGGCCTCTCCCCGTGACCCAGGGGAGTGATGCTCCCTCAAAGTGCTCCCCCTGGTCCAACAGCCATCTGGTCACCCGAGAATGGCAGATTCCAGGACCCCACCCCATAACTACTGCATCAGAATCTTTGGGTTGGGGACACCTTGAAATCTACCCTGAGACTTCCTTTGGGGGAACAAAGCCGTTCATGTGGGAGAAGCCCCTAGAGCAGAATCTTCATGACAAGTACCCCAGCTGGCTCAGCTTCAGGTGGAATGTTTGGGGGAGGAAGAGAGGGCTGGGAGCAGGCTCACCTCCCTCATGGTACAGGGAAGAGCGTGGACTGGGAGCCAAGAGTCTTGTGTCCTCCCAGCACTTCTGGGAGCCATATAGACACTTCAGTGTCTAAGTCTTCAGGCGCTTCTTCCCCCAGTGTGGGGAGGCTGAAGGGCCTGTGAGCTAAGGCTTGTCCATCCATCTCATCTTAGTTTAAATGTCTGGGCAAAACAGAGGAGGCCTTCTGGGCTTGAAAGCAGTGTATCGACCCCTACTGTTGGTTCCCAGACAGTTTTATCTTGATGTTTTTTTAATTCCTTCAATAAGAGGGCTTGATTTCTACTTATGAAGGTTTAATACATAAATATATTAAAATACATATATTATTTACTACATCTGTATTTATTTTTCATTATAAACATCACATATGCTCATAGTAAAAAAAAAGAAAGAGCAATTCAAACATTACAAAAATGCCTCCCCCGAAAGCCAACTGTGATCATACTTCTCAGAGATGATTCTTATCGACAGTTAGATGTATGTTCTAAGAAGACCAAAAAAGATTGAGCAGCAGTGGCAGAGCTAATCTTTGCTAGGTGCCCACTCCCTGTCGGGCAATGCGTCAGGTGCTGTATGCAGACCATCCATTTCAACCTTACAACAACCCCCACGGGGTGAGAATTTCTTTCCCTAATTAGGGTTGGGGAAATTTTATACATACCAACCCCAGTCATTTTTGTAAAAGTGTGATGACACTCCATTGACTGTACGGCAACCTGCTCCGTTCATTCTTAAGGCGCTGTGCACATCTTTCCTAATCATAAATGTGAAACTTCGAACATCCACAGAACGTTCACCTACATGAAATCATTATAATTAAGCAATTCCCAAAAGACTTCTGTTGTGCTGTAACAAACAATGCTACTGTGAACAACTTTTTAACAGATGTCTTTGTGTATTTGTGTATTTCCATAGGATAAATTTCTAGAAGTGGAAACAGTAGGTCAATATACACATATTGAATCATTACAGAGTACACTGTAAACTAAAGCAATGTTATGCATCCACTACATCTCAGTAAAACTGGGGAAAATGCAGAGCCTTAACTCCAATAGAGCTTTACAAAAATAGAGAAAGAAACAGATCCAATAGGGCTTATGAATAAACATTTTAATGCTTTTCTGTACAATCTAGATGACAGAAATTAAACTGTATTTGAGTGTCTCATCTATGTGCTGGAAATGTTACTTGCTCAGTTGTGTCCGACTCTTTGTGACCTCATGGACAGCAGCTCACCAGGCTCCTCTTCCATGGGGTTCTCCAGGCAAGAATACTGGAATGGGTTGCCATTCCCTCTTCCAGGGATCCTCCCAACCCAGGAATCAAACCTGGGTCTCCCAAATTGCAGGCAGATTCTTTACTGTCTGAGCCACCAGTGCTTTCTATCTAAGTGTAGAAAGAAGGTCTTTTCAAATCTAAATCCCAATCCAAAGAGAGGATCAGGACATCTGCCATATCTGCTTTTGGATTCTTGGTTCTGCCACTAAATAGCTATGAAACCAGGAGCCACAAAAAAATACATCAGTAACGGTCAGAGGCCTTATTTCTTCCTGTGTAAAACGGCAACCCAGTAAGATCTATTTTCCGAAGCCCTCTTTTGCTCTACCGTTCCTTGATTTGATTCACACTTTTTAGTCCTCTGAATTTGTTTTCTTATTTATGAGAAAAAATACTTTCTATTTTTCAGGATCAGTGAGTTTAATGCATCAATTATTTGCATGCATGCTAAGTCGCTTCAGTCATATCTGACTCTTTGAGACCCTATAAACTGTACCCCACTAGGCTCCTCTGTTCATGGGATTCTCCATGCAAGAATACTGCAGTGGGTTGCCATGCCCTCCTCTAGGGAATCTTCCTGACCCAGAGACTGAACTCGAGTCCCATGTCTCCTGCATTGGCAGGTGGGTTCTTGACCACTAGCACCACCTAGGAAGGCCATCAATTAGCTCAGACCCTTCAAACTTTCAAGTGCTAAGCAGTTCTCTTAGTACTTGTAGAACAAGCACTTTGCTGGATATAACCTTCAGACTGCTTTGACTTCTAAGATTCTTCCTGAGTCTTTAAGAAAACAAGACAATCATGGAATCCAAGAGGCCACTGATGTCTCAACATTCTGGACATGACAAGTAACAGGAGGTGTTTGGGAAGGCCGATATGGTATCACATCTCCCTGGGGAATCTTGGCTTCCCGGAATGAGTATTTCCAACTGTCCATTCCCTAACAAAGAAGAGATTGTGTGGACCATGACCTCACAGAACACACAGAGCATTTTAGATGAGAAACTTACCCAATCTCTGTCTGTGGTGTTTGGGACAAAGTCTGAGATAATAAGGCCTTACATATTCACTGGGTTCCATAGACATTATTCCATTTGGCCCTCTCAGCATCCTCGATGCTAAAGCCAGAGAGGGAGGGTTATTTCCATTGTTAAGATGCAGATGGAGAAATTCAGAGAGGTGTGCTGGCTGCCTGGTGTCACACAGTGGTGAGGGCCAGAGTCCAGCACAGAGTCCCAAGCCCATCCTGGCTTGGCGGAGGTGGGCCCCAGCACGCTACTCTCCAGATCTTTTCTGCTCACCCCTTTTAATGGCTGGAGTCCTTTTCAGTGTCCTCTCCTGTACAGATGTAAACAGTTGAGGAGGTTTAACACCTTGGTCTTGTAAGGAGCACGTACAGTCTATTGTGTGAAATTTCTCTGAATTTGGGATACGACCGATGGTGAGTTTTACTTTCTGAAACACAAGAGAGAGGAACATTAAATGGCTAAAGATTATCCGTAGGACTGTTGATTCTCAATTTCAGTCTGTCCTCATTCACACCCTGTGAAGCTGGTTTTGAAGAAAATCTGGGCAGGAAAAAGCCAGGGGGAAGACAGGTTTTTCTCCACTGGCCTGAGACTTCAGGGCAGATCCCAGGGTACATTGGGGTTTCCTAGTGTCCTAGTGGTAAAGAATTTTCCTGCCGATACAGGAGATGCAAGAGATGCAGTTCGATCCCTGGGTTGGGAAGATGCCCTGGAGGAGGAAAATGGCAACCCATTATAGTACTAGTGACTGAAAAATTCCATCCACAAGAGGAGCCTGGGGGCTATAGTCCATGGGGTCGCAAAGGGTCAGACATGACTGAGCAACTGAACACACACACACAATCAGAATACATTAATCCTGCCCAGAAAGGCCCATTTGTACCAAGAATTAAAAAGCCTCTTGAAACCAGAGCACTGGACAGGACCAGACTCTGACAAAATTGACAGGAAACTGAAGCTCTCTGTGTTTTTCCTGCAATCTAGCATCTCCTCCCCTTCCACACTCACATATTCTCTCCCTCCCTGACCCCAGCCCCTGCTCACCCCAAATTCCTATTTCCATCAACTTCCTGTCTCAAGGATGGAAAATGCATCTGCTTGGTTCAACTATTCTAAGACATTATCAGCCTCTGACCACCCTCTCTAGACTTCCCTTATGGCCCAGAGGGTAAAGAATCTGCCTGCCAGTGGAGGAGACCCAGATTTGATCCTTGTTGGGAAGATCCCCTGGAGAAGGGAATGGCTACCCACTCCAGTATTTTTGCCTGGAGAATTCCATGGACAGAGGAGCCTGGTGGGCTACAGTCCATGGGGTTCCAAAGAGTTAGACACTACTGAGACTAACACACACACACACACACACACACACACTTACTTTTGGTTCCACATTTCCCCTCTTCCAACATTATTTTCCTTCCAGGGACCAGCTATTTGAATTTTTAAAAGGACCGGGTATTCATTTTTAACATAAAGGAATGGTGGGGTGAGCAAGTTGGGGAATTTTTTTGACCTTCCAATAATCATGTCAGTGAACACCCTGTATTTCTCAATAGCACACAGGAGAAAGTGAGGAGGCAAAGCGGGCTTGAAACAAATGTTGTCCGCCACTCTTCTGCAAGTGAGTGCATAGTGTAGAAGGCAGTCTTGATAAACTGCAGTCAGCTATGCCCAGGTGGAGTTCCTGGATCTGCTCCCAGGCAAAAACCCTTTCTTGGCTTCAGAGCTGATGCCTGGGTCTCTGGATCAGAGTGTTGTTTGGTAACTTTCAGAAGATTATATTAAACATGTGGCCTCAGTGTGGGTTTTTGGCAGAGGAAATATATCACAGTTACTAGATTGTTGGGCTGGACTCCTGAAAGCTCTCTCTTTTTCTACCACACAAACTCCTATCCTAGGCTTCAAAACCCAAGCCAAGCATCCCTTTCTCTGAGACACCTTTCTGGCCTCCCTCAAATAGATTAACTTCATTTTTCCTCTCTGATCCCATGGCCCTCTGCTCATATCTCAAGGCACACACTGTACCTGTAACTAGCACATACTTGTTTTATCCACTAATCTGCAAGCTCTTTAAGCTCAAAGATCATTTTTGTAGCTCTAGGACCTAGCAGAGAATCCAGCATACAATAGATGTTCAATAAATGGCAAGTGAGCAAATGAATGAAGGAATGAATGAGTCCTTGCTCTAACTATTTATGTATCATAAACAACTTACTCATTCTTACTAAGTTTCCCTATTTAGACAGTAGGGGCGGTACAATTTGTCTAACCAACAAAGCTATTGTGTGACGCAGATGAGATAAGACATATTTAATCATAAACTCTCAGAACTGGAAGAAATTTGAGAGATCTTCCAATAGAGCAGTTTTTAGAAATTTTAAGCCAAGTCACTATTTCCTCAAGGTAAGGTAACAGGAAATTCAAACATGAAAAAATAATGATAAATATAAGTCCAGGAGCCACATTAGGCGTTACTGACAAAATGGAGGCATGGTCCCCAACCCCCTCGCCTTGAGCTTAGGGTTTAGGAATAGTTAAGAATAGCTAGAAACCTGTTTAGGAGATAGTGATCTTAAGATGCTAGGGGCAAACAGGATTTAGAAAATAAGAAATAAACTGAGGAATGTAGCATGAGTTACAATGTAATCACAAGTTAAGTATAGGACACATAAGAGGAAATAGAAAATAGATAGTAAAGCCAATCGCTGAAGCAGGAACTCTTGTTTGTAGGGCAACAGTGATTTCTGGAGACCATAAATCTGGGTGGGGGAAACTAAAAATGTCAAACCTCTGATCTAATGCTTTTGTCAAAATATAAACGAAAACCTGAAGCTTGAAATAAACATGTAGTCCCGTGCTTTGAGTCAGGGGCTATATCATCCCCCACCGACACCGCTCTCCCCTTCAGGATGATTTCCTGGCTGCTGGAGCTGGACTCCGGCAAATATACCCTACTCTCTCTAGTTGAGGCCCTGAACACTGTCCCTTTCCTCTCCTCTCCTCTTGTCTTTTTCTCAGGGGTTCAAGAAGTACAGTTTGAAAATCAACCCTCTCTCACCTTAGAGAGAAGAAACTCAAATTCACTTGTCAGAGAAGGAAGTGACTTTCCCAAGGTCACGTGGCTCATCAGAAATAAAATAAGACTAGGAAAGGGATAGCAATACTGGGAATTACAAACAGGCAGAAACATGATGAGCCTTTTAAGAGAATATGTACATGTGACCCCATGGACTGTAGTCTGCCGGGCTCTTCTGTCCCATGGTAGAGAACACTGGAGAGGGCTGTCATTTCCTACTCCAGGGGATCATCCTGATCCAGGGATTGAACCTGTGTTCCCTGCATCTCCTGCATTGGCTGGTGGGTTCTTTACCACCAGTGCCACCCGGGAAGCCCAATTAGTATTATCATCATCCCTAATTTCACAGAAGAGAAAACTGAAGCACCATTTGGTTGAAGGAGGCGGAGTGTAAAGCCTGTCTGATTTCCCTACAAGCTCTTTTTTGCCAGGTCATGCTCAGTCTGAGGTCTTGAACCCAGCTGTTTCAGTCTCCTAGCCCAGGGCTCCCTCCAAATACTACTTCATACAAAGAATTTTAAAGGGTCCTAAAATAACATTCTTGTTATTTAGATGTGTAGTATGAAGTGTTATTTACACTTCTGATTCTCTTATTTACATTCGGCAGCTGAAGACTGAAACATCTCATTTGTCTTCAGAGTATTGTTCAGATGTCAACCAAGGCCTTGATCTTGTTCTTTCTTGCCCTGCCCGGAGCCAATCAGCCAACACTCACCTCCCTCCGGATGGACCTGCTGAGAAACAAGGAGACCTCCTCCAGGCTCTGGGGCTTCAGGTCATTCACGGCCAAAAGGTGATCTCCATGAAAAATAAGCATCCCAGGCGTGGGGGGCATCCCACTGAGCCACACTGCAAGGAGGGTACAGCATCCAACACAAGTGTGAGATGGTGCCCGCTGGGAATGACAGGCACAGATGGGGACACAGACTAGGCTCCTCACTCTAGTCTATTCTACCACTACTGTTACTAATTTCTTTAGCTGTGTTTCACCATATCTGAAACAATCAAACTCTTTTTCTATTTGGAATATTTATTCCACTATCAAGACTCTACCAGTCTGAACCTTCTTCCAAAGTCCTCCTCCAAAATATGCTACCTCTCCTATGCCCTCTTCACACTTTCTTTAGCTTAATTACTCCTGCCTCTGGGTGTCTATTATATTGTGTGAGCCCCTCACTTATTGTATATTTAAATAAAATGCGGTTTAATATTTACTTGCTTATGTAGCTATCTTTTCCACCAGGCTTTGGGACCCTAGGCATGTGGTACCACTGGTAAAATATTTTCATAATCCTATAAACAGAAGAGGCTAAGTATTTATTGAAAGTTGGCACATAATGATTACACAATGAATGGCCAGTGAACATGTACATGAATTAACAGACGAGCAAGCTCAGATGCAGAGAAGTCTATAGTTCTATAGTCAAATACTGTGTTGGGCCTTGGATCGTGGGAAGTCTGGAGAAATGGCAAGCTATGGTTCCTGCCCTCTAATAAAATTATAAGACCGTTGACATGTGATGTTTACGTTAGCAAGCTTTTTCTCTTATAAAACTCATCTTCCATCACAATGAGTTACAAAGTCTTAAAAAGAATATACAGTCAAATAAACAGTGGTCATTCTAAGGAAATTCTCTGCCACACAGTCTTCTGGTCTGAGTTTCCTGACCAGCAGGTGTTTAGCTGATGTCTGGACATCTTCTACCCTGGCGTGCCATTTTCTTTTAGATCTTAGATTCTTGTTGACCTCAATAACTTCATTCATTCATAAAACGATCACTGGTCATTGATTGGCAATGATTTCCTTGGACCATACATATCCCTGCCTACTCAAAACAGCAGAAATTTACTGTTTCCTGGAACTTTGGATCCTTCTATGCCCACCCACCCTCAGCTGACTCTCCTACACAGCAATATGCTCAACCAAAGACCCTTTGTGACAATAGCATGGAGGAGGGCATGGCACCCCACTCCAGTATTCTTGCCTGAGAATCCCACGGACAGAGGAGCCTGGCGGGCTACAGTCCAGAGGTTTGCACAGAGTCGGGCATGACTGAAGGGACTCAGCACGCATGCACAGCAACAACGGCACAAGTCCAAGTTCTCCAGTCAGTTTTGCCACGTACAGTACTTCAAGATAAACTCTTGTTTTCATATCATCCAACCCCATTTATGATCAATAACCCTCAAATCTCCTACCTACCATATCCGTCCTGCAGCTTCTTTGAGAACAAGATAATTTTTGATGTCAGGAAGAGAAAGGAACACGTTCAGTTTCTGCACTTGGCTTTCATCTGGGATATTACTGTAAGATAAGATGTTTGCAAAAATCAGGCAGCTGTCACAGGCTCTGATCTGTACTTTCTGAGTGGACTTGGCCTGTGACACCTGAGAAGGTATTGTCCAGTTAAAGATTATCTAAAACATTTGGAGAAGAACATAGATTTAAGTTCCTCATGAATGCCTTCCCTCATCCCTCCTGGAATGGGTTCATGATGGTAGACAATGAAAAAGAAGTAGAAATTGGACTAAATTCATTATATATTACATCAGATTGCACATTTCTCCACTGAAGGAGACACCAAAAGAGTTAAAATTGAGAGCAACCTCATCAAATTGTTCTTGGCATCATTTAAAAGCTAATTGATCCCCCCTCCTAGTCTATAACCAAACCTGACGTGGCTTGCATGCCCATAATTTTAATATTAAAATCTGGGTGATGTGCTAACCTGATCAGAATGATCCAAAATTCCAGAATCTGAAAAACCAGCTAACAGAGGATTTTTTTAAAGTATTTGAAAGTGCCACCCACAGCCCAGGGACCACTGTATTCCTAGCTCTGGTACTTACTGTCCTTAGCCATCACTTCAGTGACAAGGCCAAGGTCAGATTCTTGGCCGAGTTGGAGATTTTTAGGAACTGCTTGAAAATGTGAGTTCTGAGTACGAAAGAAAGTTTGCCTTGCTCTATGGGCCCATAAAGTTTTAGAAATGAAGACCTTACTTGATTAATATAGACAATTGCACAACAGTTAGTGAGGCCGACTGCTTTGTGTCATTCGTGGTCTGTGCTTCGGAATTGGCAGGTGGAAGATAAAAGTGAGTTCCTGAGGCTTGTTCTTGCTGATGAAGCTCCCCATTCTGGATCTCTTCCAGGGGCTGAAATTCCTCTTTGCCATCAACAGACTCAAGGGACAGCTCTTTGAGAAGGCTAGAGCATAAGAAGTTAACACAAAAGCTTTCTCAGCATGTCTGTCTACAACTTTCCACGGTGCGTGAATCAGATTTAAGTAGCTAACAGCCGTGTAAAAATTAAGTGTTTGAAGTATATCCAACCAGCAGAATCCCAACCACAGTCAGAATTAAATCCAATAGAATTTCCTTCTAAAAATGGATATGGAACCAAAATAGCTCTTTATATTGGGACGGTTTGGAGACAGAAGTCAGAGTGTGAGAGATATAAATGCAAAATAGGAAAGAACTGTCCCACAAGACAGAAAATGTCCCAAGGATGTCACTAACCGTTTTCTATAGGTAGGGACACCATGCCCACTTTTTCTTGTTTTGGGATGAATAATATGCTAAGCTTGGTCCATGGTAATGAATCTGTATTATTGTATCAACCCTTGAAATGAACTGACAGCAGTTGTTCTTGAACAGTGCATTAGCTAAGAGCAAATTTTAGAGTATGGTAGTTTTACTTACCAGGATTTCATTGACAAGTAATGACACTCAGCTGTCTTGGAGACCTTGTCTGGACTACGAGGTCCAGTGGGGTCCGTGAGTTCACCAGATTCATTGGGAGCAATAGTATTACCCAACTATAGAAAAGAGGCAGAGATGTAAGGACGCAAGTCTACCAATAAGCCAGGTACCTTGTTACCCCCTCCTGATGGCTCTGGTCCCTGAAACCATAAGTACATCTAGCATTGAATGAACAGCGGTGCTTGTTCTGGGAGAATGAACCAGCACGGTTTCTGCAGACTCAGTTTGTTTTCTTCTCTTGGGTTCCCCACGCTCCTGATACAAGTGCACTACTGGACTAAACTGCTATTTATTTTTTCGTTTCATCACTAGGCAGTTAATGACATGAACTCTCTTTCTCCCAACCGGTGCTGTTATAGAATAATATCACCTGGTCAAAGGCTCTGACACAATGCAGGGCTGGCCTCTCTCTGTAGAGAGCAGGCTACTATGCTCACAGGCAGGCAAATTGCTTCAAGGGGCTGTGAAGGTCCTAGAAAACACTGCCCTCTGGGGCCTTCCCACCAAGGTAGTCAGAACTGAGTCATTTGGGGCAGTGGTTTCTCAAAATTCCCTAAGGGCTTCCGATGGCCTACCAAAAAAATCATCAACCATTATTGGAACACTTCATTCCAGACAAGTCAGTCTTCCCACTATGCCCCTTACAGTGTTTTTCTAGTACCCATTTCATGCTGTTTTCTTTGCCTGGGGTGCCCCTCTTTCCCCTCTGTCTGTGTGCATGCTAACTCACTTCTGTCATGTCTGATTCTTTGAGACCCTGTGGACCACAGCCTGCCAGGCTCCTTTATCCATGGCATTCTACAGGCAAGAATACTGGAATGGGTTGCTGTGCCCTCTTCCAGGGGATCCTCCCAACCCAGGAATCAAACCCAAGGCTTTTATATCTCCTGTATTAGCAGGCAGATTCTTTACCACTAGCTCCACCTGGGAAGCCCTCCCTTCTGTCTAATGATGCTGTATTCAGGCCTGGCCCGAGGTCTTTCTGACCACATTAGTTAACCACTGCCAACTTTTCCCTTCTCTAAACTTCTATGGCACAATGTTGCACTTAATTTTTGTAAAGGTCTTCCAGTTTGTTTTTTAAGATTTTTCTTTTTTTTGGAGGGGACTATTTTTAAAGTCTTTGGTGAATTTGTTACAATATTGTTTCTGTTTTGTTTTATTTTTTTGGCCTCAAGGCACGAGGGATCCTAGCTCCCAGTCAGGGCTGGAACCCACATTCCCTTCGCTGGAAGGCGAAGTCTTAACCACTGGACGGCCAGGGAAGTCACCAGGTTAGTTTTATTTGCCTTACTAGACCTTGCATCTCATAAAATACCTAGAAAATGCTGGACATTATAGCTTAGTGTTTATATCACCTGACTGGTTGGTTCAACTGTCATGAAAAGACTAGTTGCCACCACTGTGTCCCAGAGAACACGGCTGCGAAAAAATCTGGGGTAAAGCAGGGTGCTGTGGTCAAATGCTATGCATTGTATTCTGCTTGGCTGTTTATAATGCACCACTGCATACTAAAGGCGCAGAGAATTCTACAGCAAAAGAAGCTTGTGTAAATTACTTTACTGTTTGTAGAACTTACTTGAGCTCAGAATGCTTCCTTCCTATGAACACATGTCATCATCTTGCAGAAACACCCCTCCCCTGGTTTGAGAACTGCTCTCCCTCTCCCCAGTTCTGTCTTCCTACCTTCTATTTCCACTCTCTTCTCTCCATTGTCCACCTTGAATGTAACTGCTAGGTTAATAGTGAGTGCTCAGTTGTGTCCGATTCTTTACGACCCCAGGGACTGTAGTCCAGCCTCCTCTATCCGTGGAATTTTCCAGGCAAGAATACTGGAGTGGGCTGCCATTTCCTACTCCAGGGGATCATCCAAACCCAGGGGCTGGACCTGTGTCTCCTGCATTGGCAGGTGGATTCTTTACCACTGAGCCACCTGGGAAGCCTGGGGTTAGCGGTCCTAGAAGATAATTTGGTTTTGCTCTTTCCTGACTGAGAAGCTGCTACTGCCCCCTGTGTTGCCTGTAGTGTGAAGTCAACTTGGCATTCATAATCCATCATGGTCTGACTGAGTCTTTTACTGGTTTTTGTGTGTTTTCCCCCAACAGGTCACTTGTTAGTGTTAGGTTAGAGTTCAGCTAAACTATTCATCACACCCATATCAAAGGCCATTTTGTATCTTGAAGCTTTCCCTGACTCCAGTGGAGACAGAAAATCTTTTTTTTTTCTCCTATTGCCTCCAGGGCTCTTTAAGAAAAAAATTTTTTTATTGACATATAGCTGATTTGCACTATTATGTTAATTTCTACTGTGCAGCAAAGTGATTCAGTTATATATTATATAAATACTTTCTTTTTCATATTCTTTACCTTTATGGCTTATCACAGGTTATTGAATACAGTTCCCTGTGCTATACATAGGGCCTTGCTGTTTGCTTCCAGAGCTCTTTGACCACACCTCTGCTGGAGCATTGTTCTGTAAGACTGGTAAGACTGTGAGCTCAGCGGGGGAAGGGGGGGCAGGCATGATGCCAGGCCCTTCCTGGCAGCCACCACGCCTAGCACAGGACTGGATTAGCACACGACTGGATTAGCACACAGAAGGCTCTCAGTAGGGGCTTCCGAATGATCAATATACTGATTGGCACATACTACACAGTTTCTCACCCAAGAATATTGCGTCTGTTCGTATTTATTGTTTCTATCCAGGAAGATGCCTCAGGTCAATCCCTCAAGTCTAAATTTCACCTGGCATATAAGGCCAAATGTCATCTCCAAGGAACCTTCCCTGGCCTCTGTCTGAAAGTCAGCTCCCCCTGCCTACCACCCCTCAGGCCCTCTGAGCACTTTATAAGCGTCTCTCTTCAGCATGGAGACTTCTCTGTTGTGTATCAACAGAAATGTCTATCAAAGCGTCTATCAAAGTGGTTAGCGCCTATCAAAGTGTCAACACTGAGTGCGTCACCTGTGTCTGATTCAGAAACTAGTCTGAGTGCCTGGTAGGGGCTCAGTAAATATTTGTAGAAGGAAAAAATGACTAATGGGTGGGAGAGCTTACCTCTAAAAGAATGCTCCGAGGACTAATATAATGGCTGTCTTCTTCTGAATCTTGAGAGATTTCTGATGAGAAGTCATGCGATAGGCGAGCTTCTCTGAGTCCTGGAGAATGTTCTTTCACTAAACGCTGAATCAAGAGATCAAGACAGAATTAATGCTTTTTCTTTTTCTTTGCAACAGACGGAATTAAACCACGTTTCCTGGAAAAGGCATAATAGAGTAATTGGGTTGAGAACATCCGAGGATCTTCTGGGGTTATATCCAGAAGCCCATATAACTTAAATCTGCTTCTTGAGTCTGGGTCACCACTGATAGAAAATTATAAGCGCATCTTTCAGGCTTTTCTCTACTATTGGGTCCTGGAACTCAGAACAAGTGATTCTCTCTGGTGCATGGTGTTCTAAGTCACTAAGCTCTGCCACAGAATCCTCACTCTCATCTTTTCCTGCTTTTCACCCAGGGCCATCTGAGAAGGTAAGCAGCCTACAGTCAAGTCTCTGTGTCTTTTCCCTTTCTGCTCAATATTCCTCTTCTGTGTTCTGCTTCTACACCTCCATTGTTTCCAATGCAATTTTTTAGCTTTGATCTTGTGATAGTATGAATTATAAGGCTTCAAGGTGATCTAGGTTCCACTGATTATTGCTTCCCTTCCTCATAGATACAGGACATTCTGCAAAGTAGCTGCTTTGCCTGGCAGAAAAATTGTTACAAAACAATGCCTTAGAGCAAGAGCGGGGGAAGTGGGTTTGAAAAAAACCTTGAATGTTCTCTAGGAAGTCCTTGAAGGAAAGTGACCTTTTTTTTTAAAGATATACTTAAGTTGTGTCCATTTTTCTAGCTCCAAGCTCCTGGAGCCAGGCCATGCTGAATTGAGGATGAGTAAGGGTTCCCATTCTATTTTGGATACAACAACCACAACAGCTCCCAACAATGTAGGTGGCACTCTTAACAGGAATTGATTGGAATACACCACATGAACAGACAAAATGACCAATAACATTATCTTTAGAGAGAAGGGTATGGAAGCTGAAAAGCAGGAGGGCAAGAGGCATTTACTGGAAAGAGTTATCCTTCTCAGTCTTGATTCCTATCACCCTTACTACAAATCCCAAGTGAAATATTTGGCCTGGTGCATTTGATATGCTACAAAAGCTTTTAAAATAGTTGGAGAGCCTCCAACTAGATAAAACAGGAAGCTAGGCCCTGTTGAGATGTGCCTGGTACCCAGGGATAAAAAGGGAAAAAAAAGAGAATGCCAATGGTTACACCTCTAAGGCGCAAAACTGCATCCATGGCAGAAGAAAAAAACACTCAGCCTGTTTGTTAATAATATCCAAAACTAGGAAGCCTGCAAATCGAAGAAAGCTGAGGCATAATTCCAAGTCACTTTCAAGGGGCAGATGTAGTATAATTTTTTTCTCAAGTGGATTTCATTAGAAATGAAGTTGAAGTCACACACACACACACACACACACACACACACACACACACATACAGAAGTAAGACTGATTTGGGTGAATACACGAAATTAATAAGAATCTGATTTTGCCTCAGGAGTACAAATGGTCAAGTGGTGTTTGAGGAATTTTTTTTTTTTTTTTCGGAAGTAATCTTGCCCTGTGGGTGAAAGGAAAGAGGAAGTTGCCAGCCAGGCTTTTGTTTAGCTGAAGGATCTCCACCCAATGTGGATACGTACCTGGATGTGTATCAAGGAGCATCCAAAATGAAAGAATAGATTTAGAGGTAGGCAGGGTAAGCAGTGAGGCTTATCATGGTAGGTGAAACAGACTAAATATAGGATAGATCCTAGGACCAAGAATCATTCGTGATGGGTTAGTCTTTGAGGAAGATGTCAAATACAATTGACTTCTGAATCAGCTAGCTCCAGGCATGGTGTCCTAACAAAGAGGTAAACCTGATTACCACGTCTGGAAGACTGTTTCTTGTTATGGTGGCGCTGACAGCCTCTGACATGCGGAAAGGTCCAAGGAGAGGGTCTGAAGAAGGCCTTTTATCACCTGCTGAGAGTTTCTCCTGTTTATGAAAAAGGAATATTGGAATCAGGGCACAATTGATCCCTGGTCTAGAATGAAACAACAGCCCAGTCTTGGGGTCTTTGCTCCCAATCTTTGACCACTAGCATTTATTCTGCTGGTCAGCCTGCTCCCATTAAGATTAAAGCTGATCTTGTCCCTCTCCTGTTCCCAAACCCTGGAGGACTTCCAGCCTGGCCTTCAGAGATGCTCTGAGTTTCCCTGTCTTTTCAACTCTGTATCCTTCTGTACCCAGCCCCTTCTCTCTAATTATCTGAGTACTTACAGATACACCCTTGCCTTTCCTTTCTCCTTGGCCTCTGCTTTTGTTGTAAGCATAGGACAACCTAGAAACCATGTCAAAATGGTACCTAGAGGCCAGTTTCATTAATAAAGTTCTGTCTTAAGAAAAGTGAAGTGAGAAGTTAAAGTTGCTCAGTCGTGTCCAACTCTTTGAGACCCCAGGACTGTATAGTCCAGGCCAAAATACTGGAGTGGGTAGCCTTTCCCTTCTCTAGGGGATCTTCCCCACCCAGGGATTGAACCCAGGTCTCCCACGTTGCAGGTGGATTCTTTACCAGCTGAGCCACAAGGGAAGCCAATCTTAAGAAAGGACTTAGGTGAATTTAGCAAAGGTTCTTATGAAGCAAGTACACAACTTAAAATTGCTAGCACTTACATCAGAGAAACATTCTATTGAAAATGCAAGACAGGTGAAATGCATTTCTATAGAAACTACCCTGGACTTAGCCATTCCAAAGGTAGCTGTTATGTACTCTGAATAACAATGATGGAAAATACTGTAGTTTCAGCTACTATTAAAAAAAAAAATGCCACAGTTAAAATTTACCCCTCCTACTCCCGTAATGAAAATCTGAAGTGTCTGTATTTTAGCTTTCTTGTAAAACACAAAAGAATTTTTTCTATTGTTAATCATAAAAATTACAAGGATGTACATTCTGTCACTTATTTATTCCTTGTGAATGCCAGTTGCCAAGCGGGGGAAAAAAAGCTTGCATTGTTCCCTTGGGAAAGAGTGCTGTGTTCAGGGGCTCTGCGATTTTATTCGTGATATGGAGTCACCTCTGTATTCTGGTGCGCTGCTTTTATATCCCAGCAGAGTGATGACAAGAAGGAGACCCAGTCTTTAATCTTCTCCCTGTTGAAAGAAATAAACTTTCAGCTGGCATGTGGCAACAGTGATGCCTGCACTCCTTCTGAACCAGAGAATGAGTCTTTTATGAACGCTGCAACAGGCAGTGGGGGTAGGTACCAGGCCGATAAGGACTTTTTCCCCTAGTAGTTTAAATGCCCATCCCCGGCTCCTCACCACCTCCACACTCACACACTAGAATTAACCCTCATGCCACCTCTGTGAGGAAAGCTCAGAGAAATGGGAAGAAAAGTGGGAGGTAACAGTATAATCACAGGGTTTGGAGCTTTTGGCTTTGACGTGTATTTCTTTTGTGTTCTCAAGCAGCCCCTTCATCTGTCTGTGCCATTTTTTGTAGCTCTCCAGATGTGTCTCCCGTTAGGGAGTGTGTGTGTTTATGAAGGATGTGTTTGAACGAATGTATATCAATCACACCTCCTTTTCTGTTGACTCTCAGGACGGTTGAAAAGAAAGCTTTTCGCCTTGGGGTTGATCTACAGCAGATCAAGTTTCTTCATACTCTGGCTTGAGTGTTCGCTGCCTCCTCCATACTTCTCTCTCCCCCGACTTTAGCCTCTCTGTCAAGCAGATAATCATCTACAAAGGATCCATTAGGCATCTTTGCCAGCACCAGAAGCCCCTCTTAAAAACTGAAGACTCCTTCAGGGATGAGCACAGCCCTTCCCTAATATATGTAGCTTGCACAGACATTCGTATATTGGATTCTTGCAATAAAGTGCCTCTGAGATGATGGTGATTGTTATGGGCCTAATTGTTCCCCCTAAATTCATGTGCTGAAAGCCCAATCCTCAGTACCTCGGAATGTGACCTTATTTGGAAATCAGGTCGGGCTGTTGTAGATGTAATTAGTGAAGATGAGGTCAGACTGGAGTAGGGTGTCCTAATCCAAGATGACTAGTGTTCTTATAAAAAGGAGAAATTTGGACCCAGAGATGTGCACATAGGAAGAACACCATGTAAAAGTTGGAGGTTTGCTGCTGCAGGCCAAGAAATTACCAGAAGTTAGGAATGAGGCCTGGAACAGATCTTCTCTAGAACCTCTAGAACCGTCGGGGCCCGTGATACCTCAATTTCAGGCTCCTAGCCTCTGCTGCTCCTGCGTCGCTTCAGTCGTGTCTGACTCTGTGCGACCCCATTGACGGAAGCCCACCAGGCTCCCCCATCCCTGGGATTCTCCAGGCAAGAACACTGGAGTGGGTTGCCATTTCCTTCTCCAATGCATGAGAGTGAAAAGTGAAAGTGAAGTCGCTCAGTCGTGTCTGACTCTTAGCAACCCCATGGACTGCAGCCCAGCAGGCTCCTCCGTCCCTGGGATTTTCCAGGCAAGAGTACTGGAGTGGGGTGCCATTGCCTTCTCCATCCTAGCCTCTAGAACAGTGAGATAACAAATTTCTGTTGTTTTAAGCCACCCAGTTTATGACACATTGTTATGGCAGCCCTATGAAATGAATACTGTGATGTGTCAAGGGACATAATAAAGACTAAAATCATAATAAAGAATGCTAAGGGACTTTACTGGTAAAGAGTCCGCCTCCCAATACAGGAGATAGGTTTGATTCCTGGTCTGGGAATATCCCATATGCCACGAAGCAACTAAGCCCATGAGCCAGAACTATGAGTCTATGCTCTGGAGCCCAGGAACTGCAGCTATTGGAGCCCAGGCACCCTAGAGCCCGTGCTCCACAAGAGAAGCCACGGCAATGAGAAGCCTGCAGACCAAAGCTAGAGAAAACTCCGTGCAGCAGCGAAGACCCGGCACAGCCTAAGCAAACTACAATAAAGAACAAGACTGCAAGATGGTTTTCAAGGTTGTGGTCATGGGTTTCTTTTTTTGACTTTTTATTTTGCATTTTATTTTGTATTCGCAGGTGGCAATAGAGGTAAAGAACATGCCTGCCAAAGCAGGAGATGTAAGAGATGTGGATTCGATCCCTGGGTCGGGAAGATCCCCTGGAGGAGGGCATGGCAACCCACTCCAGTATTCTTACCTGGAGAATCCTATGGACAGAGGAGTCTGCCAGGCTACAGTCCATAGGGTCGCACAGTGTCAGACTTGACTGAAGCGACTTAGAATGCATGCGTGCATGGCTGATTATAAGGTTATGGCCGTTGGTTTCTATTCAAGGCATATTTATTGTTTTAAAATATTTTTGTTTGTTTTTTATTCTACATACAGGAGACACCCCATGTCATCTTACTACTTACCTGTCACAGCCGATGAGGAAGTATTCCCTGTTAGTGGTCTTGATGGACATCACTTCATCAGGGTGACATTTAAACATCTTCTGTACAGACTGCATTTTTTCATGGCTCCTGATGCCAACTTCTACACTGGAATTTCTAGTAAATATAAAGTATTAAACAGATGCAAGTACAAAATTGGAAGAAAACTGGCTAATATTTTTGAATTGTTACGATCCCAACTGAATAAAACTTTAGATCTGTTTGATCAATGCTTTGAAAATTGTCCAATAGTTTTAGAAAACAAGTTTAGATCTGGTTTATCACTGATTAAAAATACTTTGTTCAGCCTAAAACTTAACTGAAAAATTCATATTTCAGTTAGAGTCTTGGTTCCACAAATTAACATTTGCTAATTCTTTTTCTAATTTGCATGCAACATGTTAGTATTTGTTGTTATAAGTATTTTCTTGATTGGATACACACCGGTCAATTTCAATAGAACCTCGGTGATGATGGTCTTTGTAATACGAAAGACTAAAGTCCTTTTCCCCACTCTTTGACAGAATGAAAAGCCGCTTTTTCCAAGAGGTCTGAAAAATGAAAACACTTTCCATCTCAGTTAAATCTCAGAGGAAGAGAAAGGATAAAAAATGCTCATGAGGCTGGTGGGAGGCCTGTTAAATTTTTGTGAATACTTACCGCAGAGAAGAAAAGCTGAGGAGGTGGTGATTTAATAAAGTAATCTTGTTTGCAGACTTCATTTTCATAATAGAATGAAAATTGTTTGCCTAGTAAAAGAAAGTGAACAGGACTCAATCTGTTTTCTATAAATTTCTGAGAAGAAATGATTCAATTGAAAAGCACTATTTACCTCTGGAAAGGTCTTCAAATTATTCAGTTATGGAAAAGAACACCTATCATAGGCCAAGAGAACAAAAACCTCAGGACCACGTGTGCGATTCTTATTCATCCACTGTTAGGACCTTCATTCAGATGACATTTAGAAGCTCTTTAATTCAGCTCACACCTGTCTGGCTCCCTGTCTCTGGAGGAGACTATTGGCTTTCTAGATGTGAACAAAGATTTGTCTCCATTTCTGTTGAAGCACCAGCCACAGCCAGATAATTCTGCCTTGCCCTTTGACTTACCAAACAAAAGCAAAATGACTTGTTATTGAAAATAAGGTGGCAAAGTCATTAAATAAGAGGTTTCCAAATTGTTAACTACTTCTCTGTAAGGATTGAAATGTAGAGGCATTTTCGATGTTTCCTATATTTTTTGAGAATGTCTGCAAGAAATATGAACTACTTTCATTATTTAGAAAAAAATTAATGTTGCTAAAATAGAATTTATTTTGAAAAGAAGACTTTGACTTTACTTTTACATCCAGGTTAAAATTCTATTTCATCCATGGGTTTGGTGAAAGATAGCCTTTACTAAAGAATCTGTCTGTGCTTGTGCTCAGTCATGTTCAATTTTTGTGACCCCATGGACTGTAGCCCACCAGGCTCCTCTGTCCATGGGATTTTCCAGGCAAGAATACTGGAGTGGGTTGCCATTTTCTACTTTAGGGGGTCTTTCCAACCCAGGGATCAAACCCATGCCAAATCTGACCAAATTTACACTTTGGACAAAGATGTAGTGATAGGGTTTACTCTCCTATTTAAAATAAACAAAATACATCAAATAGTGGTTTTCAAGACACTGGTCATAGGCAATAAAAGTCAATGGTCCTGTAACAGACAGGAAACAAACTAGGTGAGCCCCACAGTTTCCTTGATGGAGTCTCCAGCCCACAGCACAGAAAAGGGCAACTGAGGTGGGACCAGGCAGACCCCTGAACTGGGGGAAGAAAGATGAGGGTTCAGGGAGATCAAGGCAGCTAGAGCACACAAGACAGAGGAAAGAGCTACATGAGAGAGAATCCCAGAGACATTAATAAGGTCCCCCTCAAGTATTCACAGGACTTCCCTGGTGGCTCAGATGGTAAAGTATCTGTCTACAATGCGGGAGACCTGGGTTCGATCCCTCAGTCAGGAAGATTCCCTGGAGAAGGAAATGGCAACCCACTCCAGTACTAGAAAATCCCATGGACAGAGGAGCCTGGTGCAGGCTACTGTCCATGGGGTCACAAAGAGTTGGACAAGACTGAGTGACTTCACTTTCAAGTATTCAAGAATATTTATCAGTATATGTTTGTGGGAAAATTACCCAAGGTCAGATAAAGAACCATTAGGAAAAATTAGAGGAAATAATGCCCAGTGTTCTGGTGGGCCAGAGAAAGTGCTTGTTCCCTCCAGCTAAACTGGCAAAACTGATCATTTATGGAGTTTTGGGAAGAGTACTCAGGGAAGTCATTCCTCAGTAGTGAGGACTGCTCCAGATCTAGCAAATCAGAACAGCAAGTCTTAAAAGGATTGAATTGCTTGCAAGAAACTTAACTGCATCCCAGAAAAAATGCTCAAGATTTATTTTTTGTTTGTTCAGTTGCTCAGTTGTGTCTAATATTTTGTGACCCCATGGACTGCAGCACACCAAGCTTCTCTGTCCTTCACCATCTCTTGGAGCTTGCTCAAACTCATGTCCCTTGAGTCAGTGATGCCATTCAACCATCTCATCCTCTGTTGTCCCCTTCTCCTCCTGCCTTCAATCTTTTCAGCAGCAGAGTCTTTTATAATGAGTTGGCTCTTCATATCAGGTGGTCAAAGTATTGGCGCTTCAGCTTCAGCATCAGTCCTTGCAATGAATATTTAGGACTGATTACCTTTAGGATTGATTGGTTTGATCTCCTTGCAGTCTGAGGGACTCTCAAGAGTCTTCTCCAACACCACAGTTCAAAAGCATCAAGTCTTCAGCACTCAGATTTTTTTATGCTCCAACGCTCACATCTATACAGGTCTACCAGCTTTAAGTATATGGACCTTTGTTGGCAAAGTCATGTCTCTGCTTTTTAATATGCTGTCTAGGTTTGCCATAGTTTTTCTTCCAAGGAGCAAGCATCTTTTAATTTCATGGCTGAAGTCACCATCTGCAGTGATTTCAAAGTCCAAGAAAATAGTCTCTCACTGTTTCCATTGTTTCCCCATCTACTTGCCATGAAGTGATGGGACCAGATGCCATGATCTTGGTTTTTTGAATGTTGAGTTTTAAGCCAACTTTTTCATTCTCCTCTTTCACTTTCATCAAGAGGCTTTTCAATTCCTCTTCACTTTCTGCCATAAACATGGTGTCATCTGCATATCTGAGGTTATTGATATTTCTCCTGGCAATCTTGATTCCAGCTTGTGTTTATTCCAGCCCAGCGTTCCTCATGATATATTCTGCATATAAGTTAAATAAGCAGGATGACAATATACAGCCTTGATGTACTCCTTTTCCTGTTTGGAACCAGTCTGTTGTTCCATGTCCAGTTCTAACTGTTGCTTCCTGACCTGCATATACGTTTCTCAAGAGGCAAGTCAGGGTGGTCTGGTATTTTCATCTCTTTCAGAATTTTCCACGGTTTATTGTGATCCACACAGTCAAAGGCTTTGGCATAGTCAATAAAGCAGAAGTAGATGTTTTTCTGGAACGCACTTGCTTTTTCAGTGATCCAGCAGATGTTGGCAATTTGATCTCTGGTTCCTCTGCTTTTTCTAAAACGAGCTTGAACATCTAAAAGTTCACGGTTCATGTACTGTTGAAGCCTGGCTTGGAGAATTTTGAACATTATTTTGCTAGCATGTGAAACGAGTGCAATTATGTGGTAGTTTGAGCATTCTTTGGCATTGCCTTTCTTTGGGATTGGAATGAAAACTGACCTTTTCCAGTCCTGTGGCCATTGCTGAGTTTTCCAAATTTGCTGGCACATTGAGTGCAGCACTTTAATAGCATCATATTTTAGGATTTGAAATAGCTCAGCTGAAATTCCTTCACCTCCACTAGCTTTGTTTGCAGTGATGCTTCCTAAGTTCAGTCGCTCAGTCGTGTCCGACTCTTTGCGACCCCATGAATTGCAGCACGCCAGGCCTCCCTGTCCATCACCTTCTCCCGGAGTTCACTCAGACTCATGTTCACTGAGTCCATGATGCCATCCAGCCATCTCATCCTCTGTCGTCCCCTTCTCCTCCTGCCCCCAGTCCCTCCCAGCATCAGAGTCTTTTCCAATGAATCAACTCTTCACATGAGGTGGCCAAAGTACTGGAGTTTCAGCTTTAGCATCATTCCCTCCAAAGAACACCCAGCACTGATCTCCTTCAGAATGGACTGGTTGGATCTCCTTGCAGTCCAAGGGACTCTCAAGAGTCTTCTCCAACACCACAGTTCAAAAGCATCAATTCTTCGGCGCTCAGCCTTCTTCACAGTCCAACTCTCACATCCATACATGACCACAGGAAAAACCATAGCCTTGACTAGACGGACCTTAGTCAGCAAAGTAATGTCTCTGCTTTTGAATATGCTATCTAGATTGGTCATAACTTTTCTTCCAAAGAGTAAGCATCTTTCAATTTCATGGCTGCAGTCACCATCTGCAGTGATTTTGGAGCCCCCAAAATAAAGTCTGACACTGTTTCCACTGTTTCCCTATCTATTTCCCATGAAGTGATGGTACCGGATGCCATGATAAGGCCTACTTGATTTCTCATTCCAGGATGTTTGGCTCTAGCTAAGTGATCACATCATCACATTTATCTGGGTCATTAAGATTTTTTTTTTTTCTCCATAGAAATACAAAAATATCCAGTACCCAACAAGGTAAAATTTGCAAGATCTGGAAACAAATCAAAAGTTACCAGCTATGCAAAGACGCAGGAAAACATTATCCGTAATGTGGATAATCATCAATTCATCAAACCAGGCATAGAACTGACACAGATATGAGAATTAATAGAAGAGTTCATTAAAACCAGCATTATTAATTGCATTTTGCACATTCAAGAGATTAGATATACAGAAGATATAGAAAAGATCCAAAGTGAACTAGAGATGAAAACTACAATGTCTCAGAAAAACAGCAATACCAGATGGGATTAACAGGACTACCAAAACAAACGCAGAGTGAAAAGCAAAGAAAAAAAAGAAAACCCCAAACATTTAAAAAGCACCAGTGCATTGTGGGACAATTTCAAGTGACCTGACTCAATGGACATAATTTGAGCAAACTTTGGGAGAGTGTGGAAGACAGAGAAGCCTGGTGTGCTGTAGTCCATGAGGCTGAAAAGAATCAGACTCAATTTAGCAACTGAATAACAACAACAATTTAAAGTAACTGGAGTCCCTGAAGTAGGGGAGAAAGACAGAAAAAATATTTGAAGAAATAATGCTGAAAATTTCACAAATTTAAAGAAAACTGTCTCGGAAATCTAAGCAGCTCAGGAACTCCAAACACAAAATATATGAAGAAAACTGATAAGGAACATCATATCAAATTGCTCAAAATAGAGAAAAATCTTAAAAACCATCAGAGGAAGAGAAAAGACATTAATGCACAGAGAAGAAAAAATACAGATGACATTAGATTTCTCATCAGAAACAATGCAAGCAAACAACAATAATAACAAAAAACAGTGAAACAAGATGCTTAAACTATTGAAAGAAAAATAGGTCATCTTAGAATTTTATATGCAGCAAACATATCTTTCAGAAATGAAGGCAGTTTCAAGACATATTCAGACATATAAAAGTTGAAAGAATTAGGAGGACTGCAAGGAAATCCTTCAGGTGAAAAAATGACACCAGATGGAATCTGAATTTATACAAGTGAATGATGAACCCTGAAGTGGTAATGGCAAGGATAAATATGTGGAATATTTTCCTCACTATTTAAAAGATAAAAATTCAATTGACTGTCTAGACAAAAAACTTAATATATGTAACAACAATATAGGTGAATCTCAAAAGAATTAAGCTGAGTGAAAGAAACCAAAGAATTCATTCAGTAAAATTCCATTTGTGTAAAGCTCTAGTAAGTAACTTAGAATGACAGAAAGCGGAACTGCGGGGAGTAGAATTGGTTCCTGGAGGGAAGAAGTATTAAAGAGGCACAAGAAGATTACTGGGAGTGATGCAGGTGATTATTTCTTGCTGTGGTGATCATTTTCAAGGCATATACACACAAACCATTTAAAATATGTGCAGTTGATCATATGTCAGTTATACCACAATAAACCTAGTTTTCTCAAAATATGAGCAATCCTTAAAGCATATTTGATGATACCTTTTCTGGGCTTGAAATTCCTCAAGGGTTGCCAGGGTTCTACGAGGTCAATTCCTGGCACCAATCTATTCTCTCATGTCCTATTTTATAGCCATATTCTCCTTGAACACAACCTGCCTCTAACCTACTTCATTGCTTTTGGTCAAACCATTCCTTTCTGCTGAGATGTGCTCTCTTTCCCAATCTCTTTTGAAAGTCGATTGGATCGTTTCAGATCCAGTTCAAATGTCTTTTCCATAAAACCTCTCTGGATTGCCACAACTGTGTGTGTGGCTCTTTTTTTTCTCCTTTCCCTTGTCTTCCAAACTTTACAGCATTTTGCTCTTACCTTTCATAACCTGATCCTGATTGTATGTGCTTATCTTAACTTCTTAGTATAGCTATTCAGATATGTTTAACTTCCAAATGAAATTACAAGTTCATTGAGAGCAAAGACTATTACTAACTAGGTTGTACATCCTTCTGCAATAGGAAGTACTATAACTTACTAATAATAGGTGCTTTGAATAATTATTCATTAATATTTATTTTTGAATTGAATTGGATAGTTTGATTTCTAAGTTACTTCATCCTAAATCTTACTCTTCCGGCCAGTCATTTACATGGTGAGGCATATGAGCATGAAGCAAGAACATCTGGATGATGCCCCTTAATCTATCCACATAATAAACTTTGGTAACAGTTTAGGCAGTTTCTGTCCAAGTGAGAGTTTCCTGTAAAATTAAGGAAATATTTTCCAGTCTTCTCAGGGCTACAGTGTGCTGTTAATATCAATACCATCTCCATAAAACATTTGATCCATAAAAGTTGGAAAATGCCAAGGTTCTAGATAAGTGAGCCCTTACAAAATAATTAACTGAATCGAACAGTCTCTGCTACATTCTCCACATCAACAATCATTACCCTAGAATGCCACCCATTATCCTTACTAAAACCATCTTCTGTATCCTGTCTGCTTTTATGGGAATTGATCATTATTCCCAATAGAAAGGTGTTTCCTTCTGAGAGTATGCCCCTTGGGTACCTGAACTCTTCTGAGGTCTGTGCTCCATTAAGGCTGTCTGTTCTCTCCTGTGAAAAAGAAGGACTAAGTTAGGCCCCAAACAAGAACATGCTCCACTGATAGCCACTCAGTCACCAAGTGCCAGAATGGCGCTCCCGAATGTTGGTGAGATGGGTCACCAGCCCCACTTCCCGTTCTGCCCTCGAGGCTGATAGCAGTCATGGTAACAAGGACCCTCCCAGCGGCCTGTGCTCACCGAGTGGCAGTTCTGTGGAAGTGCTGCTGGATGACTGAAGGAGCATCTTCCCTGGACTTTCTCCGTTTCTGTCTCTTAAGTGGCTCTGACAAGAGAGCCCTTGGAGACAGAAACACCAAACAAAGGAGACAAGGATAGGGCAGAGGGCAGGATGCTATGGACCAAATGCAGCGGATAAAGCATTCCTGGCTGAAAGGAAGCCCAAGATAAGCTCTTCTCTGTGCCAGGAACTCATTTTCTCTAGAGGGAAACCTGAGAGCAAGGACCAGGGCACACCCCTGTCCTGAAACTGCCTCTGCCACCCGAGAAGCCTGTTCCCACGGCCGCCCAACCCTAGGAGCTCAGGCTGATATGATCAAACTGACTCTAGAGGTCAAGTCCTTTCCTGAGCACATCTGCTGGCAATCCTGTGAATGACATGAGGCCCTGTGAGTAGAGGGGTCCCACAGGATGAAAGCCCAAGGAGCAGGTGTGATGTTTAAATCAGCAATCAAATTTTCGCCTTGAATTCATAGGACTCTCAAATAGGAGGAAGCACTGAACAGGGCATTGCCAGGGTCATCCCAGTAAATGGGAGGGGGCAAAGGGTCCTTTACTATCTGGTTGGCATGAGATCATTCCTCCTTTCCTGAGTGCTCCCTTTCTCCCGCATAAACTCTCATTCCTCCCAGGGTATAAATGATATAAATGACTCACAGAAATTCTGGCAAGATATATATTCATATCAGACCCACAATTATTCATTAAATAACTCACGGGTGGAGGATGAACGTATTTGAAAAGCACTTTGTCCCTTACCATCTCTGTGTGCTGCTTGCTGTGTGCGTGTGTTCTCAGTCATGTCTGACTCTTTTGGGACCCCATGGACTGTAACCAATCAGGCTCCTCTGTCTATTTTCCAGGCAAGAATATTGGAGTGGGGTGCCATTTCCTCCTCCAGGGGATCTTCCTGACCCAGGGATCAGACCCATGTCTCTTGCATATCCTCCATTGGCAGGCTGATTCTTTACCAGCTGAACAACCGGGGACTCCTACATACTATGTACTATATACGATACTCTCCATATATACAAACAAACATAGTATACTATATGTATGTATGTATATTATATGTGTGTACATACGTACATGTTAACCTCTCTACACCTCTGTTTCTTCATCTATGAAATGGAAGTGATAATATCGCCACCCTCATAGGATTTGTCAGCATTACTTGAGATAATCTGGCAAGGAGCATTCAGTGATTTATAGGTGCTTAACCAGTGCTGCTTGTTAGGTCATGTCCAGTTCCGAGAGTCTATGATTGCTTCATAATGACTGGCACGTACTAAGTGTTTAATATATTCCAAGCACTTTTAAGCAAAACCTGTAAAATAGATTTTATATGTTTATGTATGTCAATGGATTTCATATATATGTATACATATCTGGATTTCATATAACATATATTGCATATTATATATATGCAATTTAATTTCTATTATATCAAATTCAAATTATTTTTATGAAATCCAGTATATGTATACATATATATGAAATCGACTATTACATGCACATGAAAACATAAAATCTATTATATAAACTCTGCTTATATAATATAAGCAAAACTTTAATATTATCTATCACATATATGAAATCTAATGAGATTCAACATAACGTAATAATGAGATACAACAATACTATACTATAAAGCTTTCATTATTCTTACAGTGATACAATATCCATTTTACAGACTAGGAAACTGTTACCAGAGAGATTAAGTAATTTGCTTTTGATCACTTAACTAAGAAAAAGCAAAGTCAGAATCATAATTTGAGAACTGGTGTCTGAACTACTTTTCTCCTCCTTTTATCTGAGAAAAAGAAAATTAAATCTGTTCATAGTTCGGCTTTTATTTCTTGTCATTGCCCCCAAACAAAAGAGCTTTTCAGATTTAGCTCTTTGATCTTATTCAGGAGACTCGACCCAGTCTGTTGCCTAACCTGTTCATTATAATGAAATCTGATGCTGTGATCCCAAGAGGTCCTATTTCCCTCTGATGGTACAGCCCAAGAAGGTCATGAAGAAAAAGTCACCACAGCCCAGACTGGCACAGCCTTGAGAACCCAAACTCATCATGTCAAGCAGTACTTACTAGAAGCCAGGTGGTCGCTAATGTGTTTCTCAGCAGAGTGCACTGTTCATGTGTCTCTTGAACTCACCCCTGCTCACTCTGAGCTCTGAGGATTAAGTACAAGCTTTGTTTGAAATGTGAGCCAACGGGAAATTCCCAAACTTCTACTCTCGGGCAGATTTCACTCTTGCCCCAAGCTGAAGGAAGCTGGTGACCCGAGGGAAGTCCTGGGCTTTCATTCTTCTTGTGGTTTGGCAGAGAACTGCCCTTGGCATTCCAGGTGTCTAACAACAAAACGAAAGCAAACATATAAAAGTTCCTGCCAGACTTTGGACCACGATCACAATGGCTGTTATTGAAAACAGTGCCAGCCCAGTCTTGACCTCCTGAGGCGACCGCCAATGAAATAATTCCTTTGCTACCCACCCATCCAAACCCTCCCCAAACCTCCTGGGGAAGTTAGGAAGGGTTCTTTTACGCCAGATGAAGAAACAAAAGCCTGGGTTCTCCAACACATTTGCACATGCCAAGGGTCTTTCTGAAGATTTGCTTATATATCCCTAATGGAGTGGTCATCAACAGCATAGCACTGGGCAAGCTGTCTTGAACAACCTGCACAGCCACCAACAACTCTTAAAAATAATGGAGATGCAGAAATAGAGACCAGACTTGTGGCCACCATGGGGAAGCAGAGAGCGGGATGACTTGAGAGAGTAGCATGGAAACATATACGTTACCATATGTAAAACAGACAGCAAAAGAATGTGTGAAACAGGGAGCTCAACCCAGTGTTCTGTGACAATCTAGAGGCGTAGGATGGGGTGGGAGATAAGAGTGGGGTTCAGCGGGGAGGAGACCTATATATACCTGTGGCTTGTGTTGATGTGTGGCAGAGGCCAACACAATATTGCAGACCAATTGTTCCCCTATAATTGAATTTTGTTCTATACTTCTCCATATTGTGCAATTATAATCTTCAATAATTATTAGTTACTAAAAAAAAAAAAAATAGGCCACGATGACTGGTCATTCTCTGTTATATCTGGTCACCAAAGGGCCCTAGATATATTTTCGTTTCTATTAAATTGTTTTTAGGGGAAAGAGGAAGTGGCAAATGACTTTAACTTCTTATATCACCTTCAGAAGTAAAAGTACATAATTTTAATCTTTGTCGTCGCTGTGTAGCTGCATTTGAACCCGCTCTACCAGGTATTCACTGAATGGTTTTGGCCAGTTACTCAAGTTCTCTGAGTCTGCTTCCTCATTTCAAAAGTGAGGCAGATAATGCTAACCTCACAGGATCTTTTAAAAATGAAGATTTCACCATAAAAACCCTATAGCCCAGTGCTAGATCCATGTTAAGCATTCAACAATGGTTATTTCTCTGCTTTCCCTTTTGGTACCTTATGGAGGGTGCAGGTAATACTTCATTTAGCAAACAGATGAATTTCAGAAATGCAGAAGTGAGTATTTTATAGCTTACTTCCTGCCTGGGACAGGTTTTGCTTGAGTGAGAAGAAATAATTTCTTGGAATGTATTTCTCTAGATGTTTACTTAGGCCAGGTTTTGACTACTCCAAAATAGTTTTCAGTATCTTTACACTTGATTTTTAACCAGATATCATTAGTTTTTGCTCTAAGCAGCTCTTGAAAATCTTGTGCTGCTCTCTACTTACTCAGAACTATAAAGCTACAGACAGTACCTCATAATCCAGGGACTTAACAAAAAGCAGAGGAGGGAAAATTACCTTAAGACTACATTCCTTTGGAAAAGCTATAAAACCAGTTAAACAGACAAAGGAACTCCCCATCCATCCATTCATCGATCTGTGTATCCATTCAAATATCTATCCACCCAGTTCACCTTTTGTTCTAGGTTTTTTTGGTCATATTTTCCTAACAGTAGTATAAAGCTCTTTGAAGAAAAGGCTTAATATATCTTACAGGTGCCTATGAGAGTTATTTGTACTGTAGATGCCATCTAGAAAATTTTTAAAAATGGCAAGTAGACACCAAATACTAAGCTTGTAAAAATGACCATACCTATGAAAAGCAAGTATAGTTTCCTTTGTTATCTTCAGTGACCTGTAAACAAGAGATCAGTGAAATACCTGTTGCAAAAGGCCACTCACTTGTTCATTTGAAATATCAGGTAAATTATTTCCTGATTTTGCCAGTTGTGCTTTTCTATCATGAAAGAGATGCTTAGCTCTGCTGTCTTTTAAGCAAAACACAACTGAACGGTTTCTCTTATATGACCTAACACTTGGGAATTTTTCTTTTACATATAATATTTAATCCCAACAATTTTGTAGGATAAGTGTTGTGATGCTTTATTTTTGAAAAGAGGAAATTGAAATGTAGAGAGAAAAATAAACTTGCTCACAGTCATACAGCTAACATGTAGACCACAAGAAATCAGACTGTCTTGACTGTAAAGCTTATATGCGCCCTTTGTACCCTCTACTGTGTTGAATCCTAGGCTGGGCTCAGTCAGCCCAGGCTCTTGGCCTGTTCTGCCACCAACTGTGTGACCCTACATAGGCTGATACTTTCTGGGCCTCCTAACCCCATTGCAGTCCCTTTGTTAAGGAGCTCCAAGTACCCATTCAGTTCTAATTATGATGATGCTCTTGAGGCAATGCCAATGACTCATCAACATGCAGGCTGTCTCATTGCATGTTGCATGCTTGTTCTCCAAGTCGATAGTATATATGCCTTTGCTGACGTCACCAGTGAAGGAGTGATGTCAATCACATCACTTCAGGATATTCTTGCTGTACCTCTTCTTTAGAACAAGGACTCCAAGGGAAGCAAGGGGAAAGCTGTACACAGGAGAAAAGAATAACAACTCGGGTGCTTTTTAGATTGTGTTAAAATGATAACAGATGAAAATCTACTTTTAACAGCCTATTTCGTGGCAATCTAAATCATCTTAAATTTACAAAGAATATAGGATCGATAATATAAAATGTTTTCTATCATTCTCTTCTATGACTGAGAATTGCCACAGTTAGGATTGCTTTTGGCTGCAAGTGAAAAAGTACTCAACAATAGTGGCTTATAATTTGCTTATCATACATCATGTAAGATGTCTGAAGTGAACCAGACTCAGAGTTGGTTTGATGATTCAGTTCAGTTCAGTTCAGTTCAGTTCAGTTCAGTATCTCAGTTGTTTCCAACTCTTTGCGACCCCATGAATCGCAGCACGCCAGACCTCCCTGTCCATCACCAATTCCTGGAGTTAACTCAGACTTATGTCCACTGAGTCTGTGATGCCATCCAGCCATCTCATCCTCGGTCGTCCCCTTCTCCTCCTGCCCCCAATCCCTCCCAGCATCAGAGTCTTTTTCAATGAGTCAACTCTTTGTATGAGGTGGCCAAAGTATTGGAGTTTCAGCTTTAGCATCATTCCTTCCAAAGAAATCCCAGGGCTGATCTTCAGAATGGACTGGTTGGATCTCCTTGCAGTCCAAGGGACTCTCAAGAGTCTTCTCCAACACCACAGTTCAAAAGCATAATTCTTCGGCACTCAGCCTTCTTCACAGTTCAACTCTCACATCCATACATGACCACAGGAAAAACCAGAGTCTTTACTAGACGGACCTTTGTTGGCAAAGTAATGTCTCTGCTTTTGAATATGCTATCTAGGTTGGTCATAACTTTTCTTCCAAGGAGTAAGCGTCTTTTAATTTCATGGCTGCAGTCACCATCTGCAGTGATTTTGGAGCCCCCAAAATAAAGTCTGACACTGTTTCCACTGTTTCCCCACCTATTTCCCATGAAGTGATGGGATCAGATGCCATGATCTTCATTTTCTGAATGTTGAGCTTTAAGCCAACTTTTTCACTCTCCTCTTTCGCTTTCATCAAGAGGCTTTTTAATTCCTCTTCACTTTCTGCCATAAAGATGGTGTCATCTGCATATCTGAGGTTATTGATATTTCTCCCGGCAATCTTGATTCCAGCTTGTGCTTCTTCCAGTCCAGCATTTCTCATGATGTACTCTGCATATAAGTTAAATAAGCAGAATGACAATATACAGCCTTGATGTACTCTTTTTCCTATTTGGAACCAGTCTTTTGTTCCATGTCCAGTTCTAACTGTTGCTTCCTGACCTGCATATACGTTTCTCAAGAGGCAGGTCAAGTGGTCTGGTATTCCCATCTCTTTCAGAATTTTCCACAGTTTATTGTGATCCACACAGTCAAAGGCTTTGGCATAGTCAATAAAGCAGAAGTAGATGTTTTTCTGGAACTCTCTTGCTTTTTCCATGATCCAGCAGATGTTGGCAATTTGATCTCTGGTTCCTCTGCCTTTTCTAAAACCAGCTCGAACATCTGGAAGTTCACGATTCACATATTGCTGAAGCCTGGTTTGGAGAATTTTGAGCATTACTTTACTAGTGTGTGAGATGAGTGCAATTGTGCGGTAGTTTGAGCATTCTTTGGCATTGCCTTTCTTTGGGATTGGAATGAAAACTGACTTTTTCCAGTCCTGTGGCCACTGCTGAGTTTTCCAACGTTGCTGGCATATTGAGTGCAGCACTTTCACAGCATCATCTTTCAGGATTTGAAATAGCTCAACTGGAATTCCATCACCTCCACTAGCTTTGTTCGTAGTGATGCTTTCTAAGGCCCACTTGACTTCTCATTCCAGGATGTCTGGCTCTAGGTGAGTGATCACACCATTGTGATTATCTGGTTCATGAAGATGTTTTTTGTATAGTTCTTCTGTGTTTTCTTTCCTCTTCTTCTTAATATCTTCTGCTTCTGTTAGGTCCATACCATTTCTGTCCTTTATCAAGCCCATCTTTGCATGAAATGTTCCCTTGGTATCTCTAATTTTCTTGAAGAGATTTCTAGTCTTTCCCATTCTGTTCTTTTCCTCTATTTCTTTGCATTGATCATTGAGGAAGGCTTTCTTATTCTTTGGAACTCTGCATTCAGATGGTTGTATCTTTCCTTTGTTTTTTGCTTCTCTTCTTTTCACAACTATTTGTTAGGCCTCCTCAGACAGCCATTTTGCTTTTTGCATTTCTTTTCCATGGGCATGGTCTTGATCCCTGTCTCCTGTACAATGTCATAAGCCTCCGTCAATAGTTCATCAGGCACTCTATCTATCAGATCTAGTCCCTTAAATCTATTTCTCACTTCCACTGTATAATCATAAGGGATTTGATTTAGGTCATACCTGAATGGTCTAGTGGTTTTCCCTACTTTCTTCAATTTAAGTCTGAATTTGGCAATAAGGAGTTCCTGATCCGAGCCACAGTCATCTCCTGGTTTTGTTTTTCTTGACTGTATAGAGCTTCTCCATCTTTGGCTGCAAAGAATATAATCAATCTGATTTTGGTGTTGACCATCTGGTTATGTCCATGTGTAGAGTCTTCTCTTGTGTTGTTGGAAGACGGTGTTTGCTATGACCAGTGCATTTTCCTGGCAAAACTCTATTAGCCTTTGCCGTGCTTCATTCTGTATTCCAAGGCCAAATTTGCCTGTTACTCCACGTGTTTCTTGACTTCCTACTTTTGCATTCCAGTCCCCTATAATGAAAAGGACATCTTTTTTGGGTGTTAGTTCTAAAGGTCTTGTAGGTCTTCATAGAACCGTTCAACTTCAGCTTCTTCAGGGGCATAGGCTTGGATTACCGTGATAGTGAATGGTTTGCCTTGGAAACGAACAGAGATTACCCCGCGTCCGAGGTCAGGGGCAGCAGCGGAGAGCGCCAGGCTGCAACAGTGCAGGAGCAGCCTAGAGGAGTTACCCCCGCCCGAGGCCAGGGGCGGCAACCAGGAAGAGCGACAGAAGGTTAATTACATGTCTCTGATTTTCTTGATTTTTTTCTGTATGGCCATACATTTGCTGTCAGAAGCATCACAGTCTCACAAGACAGCATCTCAAGCAGCAAAGAAGGGTTGAGAGAAAAGGAAGATTCTTTTAATGTACCTTCCACTTTCAGGAGGAAAAAAATTTCTTACAAAACCTGCAGAAGTCTTCTCCTTACATCAAATTGTGCAAAATAGGTCTTGTGTCACCTCAAGGTCTATTGTTGACCAAGAGGAAATCCTCCTGGGTTGGCTTGGACCAATCATGATCCTTTTCCTTAGCATCTGAACAAAACTGAGGAACAGTTATCAGGAAGATAGAGGATGCAGAATGTCTGTTGATAACATCATGAGCTGGTCCCTAACTCCCTCTCCAAGATCACCTCTGAGAATTCCCACTTGTGCTCCCTGCCCTCTAGACATCTTTACCTGTGTACTTACTGTTCCCTCTCTCTGATTCATTCTTCTTTCATCTCTTCACCTGGATAACTTCTCCACTTCCCAGGGATTCCCTCTTTCCCCTAGATAAGGCCAGATTCTCTTGGTACATTATCATGGTGCTGTGTTACCTTCAGAACACATTTTCCCATTTGCGATTCTATCTTCATTTGTCTGATTATTTGATTAATGTCTGTCTCTTCCTCCACAGGGCTGCAAAATCCATGAGAATTATTAGTATCATGTTAGCTTCTGCTGACTCAGTAGCTAGACTAAATGCTTCTCCCATTCTTCGTTTACTGTGGGCCTGCTATATGCAAGGTGTTATTTTATGGGTTAAAAGGTGAATGTCTTTCGAGAGCTCTTAATATGGCCGTGGAGACCAGAGACAACAAGCTCTAACACTCCAGTGATACGTCTGCTCCACTTCCATACCCTAGTCCCACGGCCACACTTGGAACTTTGTAATTACCCATACCTGTCTGGCCTTGATCACATTAAAATTCTGGTATCCCGTCTTCTGACTGTAACTTCCCATCCTTCTCCCATTTCTTACTTCAACCAAACCTGTTATCCAGCCTCTCCAAACCCTCAAGATTCTTGAACTTTCCTCATACCTTCACATGTCTATTGTGATCAGTGACCTTTTCTAGCTGAAACTGACATTCCTCAACTCCCTGTCAAAGGAGATGAGCCCACCCGGGCTTTGGATCAGGTGAGCAGGTGACTCTAGAGCCACCCCTCTGTTGGGTTAGCTACTGGCTGGTGACACAAAGAGATTTGCTCAAAATAGAAAATGGCAGTTAGTGAAGCCTTGTTGAACATCTCTTTCCTTTACTTCCAAGCTACTTTTTCTAGTTCTCGTCTCTGCGGATCTGTCTTTGTCTCTTTTGTTCACTTCTCTCCCTGCACAATCCTTACATTTCAGAATCCCCAGCATTCCTTCCCTAGAAATTTACCCACTCTTCAAGCACTTTTTGATGCTAGAACTGTTGAGGATTCATTGAGGTTGGTGACCACAAATCCAGCAAGATTCCTATCTGCCCAATGTGTGATTTTCTACAGCAGCACCAGCTGTTTAGTAGCAGATGTGGGGAAGCCAGGTGGTGAGGTTCATTCTGGGTTAGCATTTTTGCTGGGGAGATGCCACGGAAGGACAAAAGAGCAGGGTACCTTAGGTTATTTGCAAAACGGTGCCCAAAATGATGAACCACACAATCAGAGAGGCATATGGAAGCAAGAGAAGACAGGAGGGGCTCCTGGAGAGGAAGTAAAGGTGAGACTGAAGACAGGTAGAATAACCTGGCTGGAAGGGTAGGAGGTGATCCTTGGAGAGAGTATGACTGACTGATGATGTTAAAAGGAGAAGAGTTGCGGGGTTGGGGGGGATGGCTGAGTTACAGTGTATAAGAAGGTCATTGGCAATGAGAAGGTCAAGGAACTTAGCGGCTAAGATGGTTGGTCATCCACATGGATGTCTAGTTTATGGAACAAAATACTTTTTCAATTCTCTAAATTTTTTTGAATTTAAAAACAGAATGAAGTTAATCATCTCTGCCCACGTGCCCTAACACATACATACACCAGTGTCCATTTTAATAGTTGAATTCATTTATCACAGCAAAAGTAGACACAAGTGTTGTAACATTTGTTACAAAGGAGGACCCTTGGATCCATAGATGATTGAAGTCAGAAGCCTCTTTGTTTCACAAGAACATTTGGGTTCAGTTTCTAGGGATTGGGGAATGTGTATAGGTGATAGAAGGTTACCTTAAGGTTGTAGGCTGGGGAAAGGCAAAAAGACCACCTCTGGGGCCAGTGGGAAGATGAGGAGAGCTGCTTCTGTTTCCTTCCATTACTTTCCCCTTGTTGCACTGAATCCTTATATTGCCCACTTGGTTGGCACTGGGGCAGTGGGATCACAGTTGGTAGGGAAGGAGAGGCAGTGCAGTTTACAACAGTGAAGAGGGAAGGACAAGCAGAGTAGAAAGGAGACCCCCTCCAAAGTGGGGACCCCATGCATAGCCAGTTTCTCAAAGCCGTCCCATGTATAGCATGTAGCGTAATTACTGGCACCCTCTGCTGGTCCTCTGCTGGCTTCCTTGCCCCTCTGGATTTCGTCATCTGCCCAGTTTATTTGTACTTCAATTCTATTGCAATAGAAGTAACCATCTTTCATTTATGGACTTGGGGGAGAAAGAGCATGTTCCACATGAATTTTGTATGAACTGTGAATTTGAGGAATCAGGCAAAGCCCATAAAATCAGCAACTAGCATTCTTTCATCCTTCTGCCTTTTGTCTTGGGGGTTGTATAAACATTTTAAATGCATTTATCTCTTTCACTTCCTATTTAAGTTGAAGGCAGTTAATATGAAAGACTATTTTGTTTTGACATTTATTGGTACCAACTGTATAACAATCATTACTAGGAATAAAGGGAGAACTAAGTCCTTGCACCGAGGACCTTACAAGCTAATATGGGAGATGAGCAACACACAAAAGCAAGCAGCGTGTCCATCAGGGTCCCAGCAGGGAGCAGGACACTCAAAGGACTTATGGAAGAAAGTTACCAAAGGGACTATTTACAGAGGAGTAGCTGGCTTACGGGCCTTCCCAGTTGGCGCCAGTGGTGAAGAACCCACCTGCCAATCCAGGAGACGCGAGATGGAGGTTTGATCCCTGGGTCAGGAACAGTCCCTGGAGGAGGGCATGGCAATCCACTCCAGCATTCTTGCCTGTAGAATCCCATGGACAGAGGAGCCTGGTAGACTATAGTCCATGGGGTCACAAAGAGTCAGAGAGGACTGAAGTGGCTCAGCATGCATGCAGCTGGATTAAGAGAGCCCAAGAGTTGGTGAAGCACACAGGATCTAGCAGTACCTTTTACCACCTCTAGCCCTGCTGGGACATGAGGAGGGGAGCAGTGTTAGCAGATTTTCCTCCAGGCTGTAGCTACAGGAGAGACACCATGGTACAGGAGCAGTGGCTGTAGGATGGGGATGGAGCATGGCCACAGTCATAACCAAGGTTCTGCATGCAGAGAACAGGGATGGATGGGGGTGGATGGAGTGAAGCCAGTGAAGGAGCTCAAAAGGGAGCAGTCAGAGGAGCAAGTGAAAGGCCAGGAACGTGTGTTGTCTGGAAGTGGCAGTGTTTCTGGGGGAGAGGAGGCATCAGCCACACCCAACACCGCCAGGAGGACGAGAAGGATGAAGACTGAGAATTGACCACCAGATTGGGCAGCACGGAGGTCATCATGGCCTTGCCAAGAGCTATCTTGGGAGAGTGGTGTCGAGTGGAAAGTGATGGCATCTTAGTTTTCAGTTTTGTCTTGTTTTGTTTTTAATTCCTAATAGGAACCCTTATGCAACTGGTACTAATAAATGCTGAAATAAAATATTCTTTCTTATTAACTGCCTTCAACTTCAATAGGAAGGGAAAGGGATAAAAGCATTTTAAATGTTTATGCATCCTCTTTTGACAGAAGAATGAAATGCTGTTCGATGCTGATTTTATGGGCTTCACCTGATTCCTCAAATTCACTATTCATACAAAATCCATGTGGAACAGGCTCTTTCTTCTCCAGGTCCATAACTAAAAGATCGTTACTTTTGTTACAATAGGAGGTCCAGTACAAATAAAGTGGGCAGCTGTGAGGTCCAGAGTGGCAGGGAAGCCCCACTACAGAGCATGGAGAAATCCAAGTGAAGTCGCTCGGTCGTGTCCGACTCTTTGCGACCCCATGGACTGTAGCCCACCAGGCTCCTCCATCCATGGGATTTTCCAGGCAAGAGTGCTGGAGTGGATTGCCATTTCCTTCTCCAAACTTAAGGCATCAGTAATTACACCCCATCCTATACATTTGGAGAAGGGCATGGCAACCCACTCCAGTACCCTTCTCTGTCCATGGAGAATCCCATGGACAGAGGAGCCTGGCGGGCTACAGTACATGGGGTCATGAAGAGTCAGACACAACTGAAGCGACTTAGCACACACCCACTATGCACATGACAGGCTTTGGGAAAGTGACTCCTGCAGGGAGTCCCCAGTTTGGGAGTCTCCTTTCTACTCTGCTTGTCCCTTCCTCTTCACTATTGTGAGACAGGGAGAAAGGGTTCATTTGGTTGGGCCCAGAGCAGAGCTGAGAAGAACAGAATAGTGGGGAGTGGCCCTGGAAGGGCAAGTGAAGATGGGCCAGGAGGAGTCCAGTGAGGATTATGCAGAGTGATGGCTGCAGATCAAGAGTCACAGGAATTCAGAGGAAACAGCTGTTCTTCCAGAGAGGGAAGAGGAGGAAACCAAGGGAGGCTTCATGGAGGAGGTGATACTTCAGCTGGGTCTTAAAATCTGCCCCCTCTCCCACTTCCTAGTGGTCTCTGGGACCCATGTGACTCTTCGATAATGGACTCACTGGACTCCAGCATGGCCTCAGCTGCTGGTTCAGAGGCCAAGGGAATCTCAAGACTTCTGAGTGGGATTCTGGGCCAAAGTCTCCTTCTCTTTCTCTGGGCAGCACAGTGTGTCGACAGGAAAGCATTTTGCTTCCTCGAGGGGAAGCCAGCCTGATAATGCAGATGACACAGGGAAAGGGCAGAGCTGAAAGGATCACAGATATAGAGCCGCTGTCTTGATGGCTTGGTAAACTTTGGATTAAACTGTGTTTGAATTTCATCCTTCCTCTGGACTTTCCTGTTCGAAGAAACGGAAATTCCCTTGACTGTTGAAATCAGGTTGCATTAAATTGTTTGTTTTGTGCAAATGGAAGTCATTTTGATTGAGGGGTGTTATGATTTGAACATGTGGAACTGCCCTAGGGATAGAGATAAGGAGAGAGAGTTTATAGGAGAAAAGGATCAGAAAGGCAAGGTGAAAAAGAAGATGACTGAGCACAGCATAGTATTTTCTTTCTTTTTTTAAGTTAATATTTATTTTTAAAACTATTTGATGTTTGGCTGCACTGGGTCCTCAGTGCGGTGCTTGGGCTTCTCATTGTTGTGGCTTCTCTTGTTGCAGATCACAGGTTCTAGGTGTGTGGTCTCAGTAGGTGCGGCTTCTGGGTTTAGTTGCCTCAAGGCATATGAGATCTTCTCGGACCAGAGATCAAACCTGTGTCTCCAGCACCGGCAGGCAGCCTCCCAACCACTGGACCACCAGGAAAGTCCCAGCATAGTATTTTCAAGCACAGAGTCAGAGTTCTAGACTTCCTGGAGTTGATTATTAACGCTCTGTACTCTTGGAGAAGTCACTTAGCTTTTCTGTGCCTTGGTTTCCTTGTCTTTAAATGAGAACGATAATAGTACCAACTTGATAGAGTTGGTACCAGAATGAAATGAGCAGATATTTATTTGCAAAGTGCTTGGCCCACAGTAAGCACTTTATGTGTTTGTCAAATAAGTCAGGGGCATCGTGCGTGGAATTTAACTAATAAATGAGTTTGCGTAGGAGTCATACCTTTAACGGGAGGGGCTAGAAATAGCAGTCACCTCAGATATGCAGATAGCATCGCTTATGACAGAGAGCAAAGCACTGAAGAGTCTGTTGATGACAGTGAAAGAAGAGAGTGAAAAAGCTGGCTTGAAACTCAACATTCAGAAAACTAAGATCATGGCATTTGGTCCCATCCAAGGTGAAGTCACTCAGTCGTGTCCGACTCTTTGCGACCCCGTGGACTGTAACCTACTAGGCTTCTCTGTCCATGGGATTCTCCAGGCAAAAATACTGGAGTGGATTGCCATTTCCTTCTCCAGGGGATCTTCCTGACCCAGGGATCGAACCCGGCTCTCCCGCATTGGAGGCAGCCGCGTTAACCTCTGAGCCACCAGGCCTCATCACTTCATGGCAAATAGATGGGGAAACAGTGGAAACAGTGACAGAGTTTATGTTTCTGGGCTCCAAAATCACTGCAGATGGTGACTGCAGCCATGAAGTTAAGAGACACTTGCTTCTTGGAAGAAAAGCTATGACCAACCTAGAGAGCATATTAAAAAGCAGAGACATTAATTTGCCGACAAAGGTCCATCTAGTCAAGGCTATGGTTTTTCCAGTGGTCATGTATGGATGTGAGAGTTGGACTATAAAGAAATCTGAGCACAGAAGAATTGGTGCTTTTGAACTGTGGTGTGAAGACTGTTGAGAGTCCCTTGAACTGCAAGGAGATCCAACCAGTCCATCCTAAAGGTAATCAGTCCTGAATATTCATTGGAAGGACTGATGCTAAAGTTGAAACTCCAATCCTTTTGCCACCTGATGCAAAGAACTGACTCATTTGAAAAGACCTTGATGCTGGGAAAGATTGAAGGCAGGAGGAGAAGGGGATAACAGAGGATGAGATGGTTGGATGGCATCTCTGACTCAATGGACATGAGTCTGAGTAAACTCTGGGAGCTGGTGATGGACAGGGAGGCCTGGTGTGCTGCAGTCCATGAGGTTGCAAAGAGTTGGACACGACTGAACAACTGAACTAAGCTGAACTGAAGCCTCCCCTCTGGGTTTAAAGACTCTCCAAAGCACTTTACAGTGGCACTGGGGGTGTGATGTCATTCTTTCTATGTTTCACATCAGTAAATAGAGGCCACAGGAGGCTCAGTAATCATCTAAGAGTCATCTGGTAATAAACACCATGACAGAGTTGAAACCTGCCAGGCCTAGAATCAGGATACCAAGTTTATGCTTCTGGTCTGCTTCAATTTACTGGAAGACCTTGGGTTTGTCCCCTTTTTCCCTCTGGAGGAGTAGGGTATGTACCAGTTAAGCTGATTCTTCAGTTTACCAGTTAAAAACACTTATGCAGAGTCTCCTTCTGCTTGCATAAAAATCTTACAAGGGAAGCAGGGCCGGTATTATTCCCAAGAAGGGAAGGCAGCTGATAAAAATGTTTGATATCAGATAAGTTACACTGTTCCAAATTGGGAAAGGAGTATGTCAAGGCTGAATATTGTCACCACTCTTATTTAACTTATATGCAGAGTATGCTGTTGCTAAGTCGCCTCAGTCGCGTCCGACTCTGTGCGACCCCATAGACAGCAGCCCACCAGGCTTCCCTGTCCCTGAGATTCTCCAGACAAGAACACTGGAGTGGGTTGCCATTTCCTTCTCCAATGCATGAAAGTGAAAAGTGAAAGTGAAGTCACTCAGTCGTGTCCGACTTTTTAGCGACCTCATGGACTGCAGCCTTCCAGGCTCCTCCATCCATGGGATTCTCCAGGCAACAGTACTGGAGTAGGTATACATCATGTGAAATCCTGGACTGGATGAAGCACAAACTGGAATCAAGATTGCTGGGAGAAAGATCAATAACCTTAGATATGCAGATGACACCACCCTTATGGCAGAAAGTGAAGAACTAAAGAGCTTCTTGATGAAAGTGAAAGCAGAGAGTGAAAAGGAGCAAGTGAAAATCCAAGAGGGTGTGTGGTGTCTGGAGGTGGCAATAAGTGTTTCTGGGGAGGTAGGGGTGGGCACCCAGGGCCAAGGAATATAAAGCCTCTAGAAGCTGCAAACAGCCAGGGAATAGATTCCCTCTGAAACCTCCAGGTGGAACACAGCCCTGCTGATGCCTCAGTTTTATATTTCTGAACTTCATAACTCCAAGAGAATAAATTAGTATTGTTTTAAGCCATGACATTCACAGTAATTTGTTACAGCAGTAATTAGAAACTAATGCAGAGAGAATAGATACTGGATGGGTTAACCCCAGGGTCTAGCACAGAAGTTCAGTAGGCAGCTCAAACAACTTGTGCGAAACGGAAACCTTGATTTTCACATTCTCCCTCACTCCCATCTCCTCTTTCCCAGACCCAGGAAACAGCACCCTTTCATTTACCTGCTTAACCTATAAACCTGAATTAACCCAGTTTCGTCTTTTTGCACATCCCTGTTTCAAGCCCGCCAGCCAATCCTTCTGCCTCTGCCTTCAAGATAAAGCCCACGTCTGACATCACATCCCTGGCCATGCCAGTGTGCCATCATCTCCCACCTCAGCCGCTTCTGAAAACTTGGGCTCCCTGCTTCTACTCTTCAATCTAATCTCTAGAGTATCTTTGACAATAAATAGTTCATCAGATCCCATCACTTCCCCGCTCATATCCTTTGAGCGGCTTCCCATTTGTTATATTAGAATGAAATCCATGTGCTCACCATGGTTGGGGGCCCTACCCAGTCAGGCCCTGCCCATTTTTCATCCTTATTTCCCAGCATTCCGCTCTGCAGCACTGGCTTTCTTGTTTCTCAAATAGGTCCAGGTGGTAGCTGCCTCAGGGCCTTGCACTCACTGCTTGCTCTGCCTAAAAAATTCCTTTGCACGTCCACAAGGCCTACTCCATCACTCTACTCGGATATAGGCCTGGGAGAGGTCTTTCCCAGTCATTTTACCTAAATTAACCTTCTTCTCACCTACCTCACCATCCCTGAGCTGCTTTAAAAAATTCTTTTTAACTTATTAATTTATTTTTGGCTGCACAGGCTCTTTGTTGCTGCACGTGGGCTTTCTCTCATTGCAGTGCACAGGCTTCTCAGTGCAGCGGCTACTCTCGTTGTGGAGCACAGGCTTTAGAGTGCACAGGCTCAGTAGTTGTGGCACATGGGCTTAGTTGCCCCACGGCATGTGGAGCCTGCTCAGACCAAGGACAGAACCCGCGTCCCCTGTATTGGCAAGCGGATTCTTCACCACTGGACCAGCGTGAAAGTCCCTCCTGAGCTCCTTATCCTGCTTCATTTCTTCATACTTTTCACTGCATGAAATCATATCTCTTCTGCACTAAAATATAAATTCTATGAGGCCAAAGACGATTTTGTTGACTGTTCTTTCCCCAATTTTAAGAACAGTGCTTAGCACAGATCAGTAAATATCCGTTGATTGAGAGAAAAAAAAAAAGTATACAAAAGGCTATTTCCTTTTTGGTATCTATCATGATTAGTCAAAGACAAGTGGTGGCTTCCTATGTAGCTGCAGTTTACCGAGAGCACAAAGTCGTGCATTTTTACATATCCACCCACACCTTCCAGATCTCTATGCCTGAAAGAGAAATCGGTCTTCAGTTCCCACAAGTACTAAGCTGGAAGAAAAACTGTGAACTAGCTGTGACTTCACTGAAAGTACAAATCCTCCAACTGCCCTTTTGAGTCACAAATGGACCGTCCTGCTCTCTCAACTGAGAGGGACCGCTGTTCACATCAGCTATGTGACTTTTAGGCACTGGTGGATTAATTACTGAAAATTCTTGCTTGGTAGTCTTACCTAATCCCTGATTCCAGCACACATCCAAATCTTCTGCTTTTAAAATTAGCTATGCGCATTTGCTCTTGGTACTTACAGTATTTTCTAACAGTTTAGCAGATAGAATGTATCTATCTTTACAATTCCTTCCTGTCTTCTTTTTCTGTTTGTCTTTTTTTGTTGTTGTTCCCCCTCCTCTCCTTACACTCAGTCTCACTGAAGAGTGTAGCTATGCCTTAGAACCCTCTCTGGGCTCTGAAATTTCTAAACTGTTCAACTTCACCTGTCACCTCTTCCTAGGGTGCATTCTACCCCTGGTTTAAAGTTTGGCTGCAAACTGGAATCAGTGTTTAAAAGCACTGATTCCTGGTCCCACCCTCAGAGATCCTGACCGAGCTGGTCTGGGATGCTCCCCAGGCTCTGGGACTGGAAAAGATCTCCAGGTGATTCTAGGGTGTAGCCACCACTGGAGACCATCACATCTAGTCCCTCTCATTAGGGCCTTCAGAACTCCCACCCATCCACCTGCTTCTACATAAACTCCTTGGGATTTTCTATTTATTTCTTTAAATTCCCAGACTTGGCTTTTACTTGATGATTCATAACAACACCCACCAAAGGAAATGTCTCCTTACTTGATTTTATAGTTCTTTGGAGCTTGCAAAACCCTGTCCACACATTTTTACTCTAACTCCTCCCAACATCCATGTGAGGTGGGTATTCAGGACCAAGAGGAGGTGACAGCAGCTGTTACGAGGGTCTGCAGAGTTAGGGCTGGGGCAGTCAGACTGAGCAAAACATATAAACAAATACAATAAAAAAATAACCCCCCGAAACAGGATATCCAGTTAAACTGGAAGTCTAGATCAGCCACATACGATTTTTCAGGATAAGTTTATTTCATGGAATAATTGGGACATACTTACACTAAAATAAAAATTGTTCTATCTGAAATTCCAATGTTTTCTATTTTTCCAATAGAAAACCTTGTTTTCTATTGGGCATCTCTACACTCAGTGCCCATTCCTCTTCTCAAGCTCAGGCTATTGGCTCCGCCATTCTTTTGCCTTCCTATATTGTCCCAGGAGCTTGACAGCCAGCTCCTGCCTTTGTCCTTCCTCTCCTCTACATGGGTAGCCATAATTCTCAGAAAGCCTCTTCTGTAGATTAGAGTCCACTGGCACTTCCTTTTCTCCCCATTCCCAATCTCCTTTCTGTGTCCTAAATTATTAATAAGGTCAGGGTGGGTTGTTTGCTTGTCTGTTTTATTTTTTGGCCACACTGCACAGCATGTGACATCTTAGTTCCTGCAAAGGAAGTTCAGAGTCATAACCACTGGAATGCCAGCGAAGCCCCACGGTTTAAAAACATAGTTAAACAAACATTCACTGAGCACTTCCTGTACTCAGGCATTGTGTTAAGCGCTTTATACTCATTATTCCATTTATTTCTCACAAGACTCTTCAAGGTAGATATCATTTCCTAGGAACCTGTGCATGTGCATGCATGCTAAGTCTCTTCAGTTGTGTCCAACTCTTCGAGACCCTATGGACTGTAGCCTGCCAAGCTCCTCTGTCCATGGGGTTCTCCAGGCAAGAATACTGGAGTGGGTGGCCATGCCCTTCTTCCACATAGCTTAGGTACCTACACATGGCTATTTCCATTTTAAGATGGAGAAACTGAGGTTTAGATAGCTTGAAAGATTCCTCAAGGTTATGCAACTTGGAGGTGCAAAAGCTAGACTGGGAACAGGGCTCTTCCTCCAGAGTCTTTGTTCTCAACTAGCACACTAGGAAATGGAGAAGGTACAGAGAGCTTTGTGGCTTTGCTGTTCCAATTTTCCAGCGTGTTCAATTTAGCTTTCTGAAGCTCCTGGGATTTAGAACAACCACTGGATAAACCTCTTCCACGCCACGTGGGTGGCCTAAGAGATGATAAGTGTTGACAACGTAGCAATCCATAAGATGCATACATATTTTTGGAAACTTTATTTTTAACTCTAGAAAAAAAAAGTGTCACCCACAAGGCTCTTGAAGAAAGGCTTCAGCATCCATTGCCAGCAAAGTAAACAGTCAACCCGGGACTCCGCTCTTTAAACACATTTGCTGATGCTAAGGGGCAAATAATTTGTGCTGAGTCTGGGTAACAGTCTGCAAATATAATGTGTCAGAGAGACTTTTTTCCCAAGTGTTCCATATCTTTTTGGTATAAGCTGCCCCTATGCTTTAGTCTGTAAATATTTGTGTAGTTAATGTATGCTGGCAAACGTCTCAGGAGAAATGCAGGCTTCATAACGCCAAGCGAAATCGTAATTAGCAACACAAAAGCAAAAAGAATTTGTCTTTTTCATCTCAGTGCTTAAAGACTGTCAGCACTTAATACAGCTGGAAGCTTCAGAAAAGATAATTTGCAAAAGCTGATTTTCCTAAGTTTTTAAGAGTTGGTCCTACACTCTGGAATAAAAAACATTCACTTGAGAATTAATTTTCCTCTTCTTACTTAACATTAACGTGGTTAACATTAATTATGAAAGATGTGGGAGAGAAAAGTTCCTTTTAAACTGTCAGTAATGTTGTTAAAGGGAGTATTTTTCACTGTGTACCTACGAGAAGTGGGGGATAGGGAAAACATGAGTGGCCCATCTTGCCTAGAAATGACTGCCTAAGTGATTTGAGAGGAAGAGGAAAGAGGTGTGCCTGAAGATACCAGCTGGAGAAGCCCGCGCATCTGAACCCACTCACTGCCAACTCCCTCACACTCCCCAGGCTTCCTCCAAAAGTTACCCTGGGCTTGAAGTTCCTGTTCAGCCTCAGGAAGTACCTGGTCAAGTATTCTCTAGTTCTGAGCACATTTGGTATTGGGATAGGATGGCTAGCTGGGTGTTATGGACTGAATGTTTGTGCTCCTCCCCTAAATTCATATATGGAAATGTTAACCCCCTGAAATGTGATAATGTTAGGAAGGGGGCTTTTGTAAAATTTATTCATTTTTTATTGAAGCATAATGGCTTTACAGAATGTTGTTTTCTGTCAAACCTCAACATGAATCAGCCATAGGTGTACATATATCCCCTCCCTTGTGAACCTCCCTCCCATCTCTCTTCCCCTCCCACCCCTCTAGGTTGATACAGAGCCCCTGTCTGAGTTTCCTGAGCCATACAGCGAATTCCTGCAGGCTATCTATTTTACATACGGTAATGTATGTTTCCAAGTTCCTCTTTTCATTCATCTCACCCTCTCCTCCCTTCTCCCTGTGTCCATAAGTCTGTTCTCTATGTCTGTTTCTCCACTGCTGCCCTGTAAATAAATTCTTCAGAACCATTTTTCTAGATTCCATATATATGCATTAGGATACAATATTTATCTTTTGCTTTCTGACTTACTTCACTCTGTATAATAGGTTCTAGGTTCATCCACCTCATGAGAACTGACTCAAATGCATTCCTTTTTATGGCTGAGTAATATCCCATTGTGTATATGTACCACAACTTTTTTATCCGTTCATCTGTCAGTGGGCATCTAGGTTGCCTCCATGTCCCAGCTATTACAAATAGTGCTGCAGTGAACAATGGGATACTTGTGTCTTTTTCAATTCTGGTTTCCTCAGGGTATATGCCTAGGAGTGGGATTGCTGGGTCAAATGGTGCTTTTATTCCTAGTTTTTAAAGGAATCTCCATACCATCTTCCACAGTGGCTGTATCAACTTACATTCCCACCAACAGTGCAAAAGCATTCCTTTTCTCCACACCCTCTCCAGCATTTATTGTCTGTAGACTTTTTGATGATGGCCATTCTGACTGGTGTGAAGTGATACTCATTGTACTTTTGATTTGCATTTCTCTCATAATGAGCAATGTTGAGCATCTTTTCATGTGTTTGTTAGCCATCTGTATGCTTTCTTTGGAGAAATGCCTGTTTAGGTCTTATTCCCACTTTTTGATTGGGTTGTTTGTTTTTCTGGTATTGAGTTGTATAAGCTGCTTTTATATTTTGGAAATTAATCCTTTGTCAGCTGTTTCATTTGCTATTATTTTCTCCCATTCTGAGGGTTGCCTTTTCACCTTGCTTACAATGTCCTTTGCTGTGCAAAAGCTTTTAAGCTTAATCAAGTCCCACTTGATTACTTTTGTTTTTATTTCCTTTACTCTAGGAGGTGGGTCATAGAGGATCTTGCTTTGATTTATGTCACTGAGTGTTCTGCCTATGTTTTCCTCTACGGGTTTTACAGTTTCTGGTTTCACATTTAGGTCTTTGATCCATTTTGAATTTATCTCCACGTTGAAGGTTAGGAGGGGTAGCTGTGAGGAGATACCCCTCATCCAAGGTAAGGAGGAGCAGCTGGGCTTTCCTGGAGCAGCCATGAAGAGATACCCCACGTCCAAGGTAAGAGAAACCCAAGTAAGAAGGTAGGTGTTGCAAGAAGGCATCAGAGGGCAGACACACTGAAAACATAATTAAAGAAAACTAGTCAGTCTGATCACACAGACCACAGCCTTGTCTAACTCAATGAAACTAAGCCATGCCGTGTGGGGCCAACCAAGACAGGCAGGTCATGGAGGAGAGAATGTGGTCCACTGGAGAAGGAAATGGCAAAACACTTCAGTATTCTTGCCTTGAGAACCACATGAACAGTATGAAAAGGCAAAAAGATAGGACACTGAAAGATGAACTCCCCAGATCAGTAGTTAACCAATATGCTACTGAAGATCAGTGGAGAAATAACTTCAGAAAGAATGAAGAGATGGAGCCAAAACAAGAACAGCACCCTGTTGTGGATGTGGCTGGTGATGGAAGCAAAGTCTGGTGCTGTAAAGAGCAATAGTGCATAGGAACCTGAAATGTTAGGTCCATGAATCAAGGCAAATTGGAAGTGGTCAAACAGGAGATGGCAACAGTGAATGTCGACATTCTAGGAATCAGCGAACTAAAATGGACTGGAATGGGTGAATTTAACTCAGATGACCATTATATCTACTACTGTGGGCAAGAATCCCTTAGAAGAAATGGAGTAGCCATCATGGTCAACAAAAGAGTCTGAAAGCAGCACTTGGATGCAATCTCAAAAACGACAGAATGATCTCTGTTTCCAAGACAAACCATTCAGTATCACAGTAATCCAAGCCTATGCCCCAAAGAGTAATGCTGAAGAAGCTGAAGTTGAATGGTTCTATGAAGACCTACAAGACCTTTTAGAACTAACACCCACAAAAAAATGTCCTTTTCATTATAGGGGACTGGAATGCAAAATTAGGAAGTCAAGGAAAATCCTGGGGTAACAGGCACATTTGGCCATGGAATACAGAATGAAGCAGGGCAAAGGCTAATAGAGTTTTGCCAAGAGAATGCACTGGTCATAGCAAACACCCTCTTCCAACAACACAAGAGAAGACTCTACACATGGACATCACCAGGTGGTCAACACTGAAATCAGATTGATTATATTCTTTGCAGCCAAAGATGGAGAAGTTCTATACAGTCAGCAAAAATAAGACTGGGAGCTGACTGTGGCTCAGATCATGAACTCCTTATTGCCAAATTCAGACTTAAATTGAAAAGAGTAGGGAAAAACCACTAGACCATTCAGGTATGACCTAAATCAAATCCCTTATGATTATACAGTGGAAGTGACAAATAGATTCATGAGATTAGATCTGATAGATAGAGTGCCTGATGAACTATGGATGGAGGTTTGTGACATTGTACAGGAGACAGGGGTCAAGACCATCTCCATGGAAAAGAAATGCAAAAAAGCAAAATGGCTGTCTGGGGAGGCCTTACAGATAGCTATAAAAAGAAGAGAAGCAAAAAGTAAAGGAGAAAAGGAAAAATATAAGCATCTGAATGCAGAGTTTCAAAGAATAGCAAGGAGAGATAAGAAAGCCTTCCTCGGTGATCAATGCAAAGAACTAGAGGAAAACAATAGAATGGGAAAGACTAGAGATCTCTTCAAGAAAATTAGAGATACCAAGGGAATATTTCATGCAAAGATGGGCTTGATAAAGGACAGAAATGGTATGGACGTAACAGAAGCAGAAGATATTAAGAAGAGATGGCAAGAATACACGGAAGAACTGTACAAAAAAATCTTCATGAACCAGATAATCACGATGGTATGATCACTCACCTAGAACCAGACATCCTGGAACGTGAAGTCAAGTGGGCCTTAGAAAGCATCACTACGAACAAAGCTAGTGGAGGTGATGGAATTCCAGTTGAGCTATTTCAAATCTGAAAGATGATGCTGTGAAAGTGCTGCACTCAATATGCCAGCAAATTTGGAAACCTCAGGAGTGGTCACAGGACTGGAAAAGGTCAGTTTTCATTCCAATCCCAAAGAAAGGCAATGCCAAAGAATGCTCAAATTACCACATAATTGCACGCATCTCACACACTAGTAAAGTAATGCTCAAAATTCTCTGAGCCAGGCTTCAGCAATACATGAACCGTGAACTTCCAGATGTTCGAACTGGTTTTAGAAAAAGCAGAGAAACCAGAGATCAAATTGCCAACATTGGCTGGATCATGGAAAAAACAAGAGAGTTCCAGAAAACATCTATTTCTGCTTTATTGACTATGCTAAAGCCTTTGATTGTGTGGATCACAATAAACTGTGGAAAATTCTGAAAGAGATGGGAATACCAGACCACCTGATCTGCCTCTTGAGAAACATATATGCAGATCAGGAAAAACAGTTAGAACTGGACATGGAACAACAGACTGGTTCCAAATTGAGAAAGGAGTACATTAAGGCTGTATATTGTCACCCCTGCTTATTTAACTTCTATGCAGAGTAAATCATGAGAAACGGTGGGCTGGAAGAAGCACAAGCTGGAATCAAGATTGCTGGGAGAAATATCAATAACCTCAGATATGCAGATGACACCACCCTTATAGCAGAAAGTGAAGAGGAACTAAAAGCCTCTTGATGAAAGCGAAAGAGGAGAGTGAAAAAAATTGGCTTAAAGCTCAACATTCAGAAAATGAAGTTCATGGCATCTGGTCCCATCACTTCATGGGAAATAGACGGGGAAACAGTGTCAGACTTTATTATTTTGGGCTCCAAAATCACTGCAGATGGTGACGGCAGCCATGAAATTAAAAGATGCTTACTCCTTGGAAAGTTACGAGCAACCTAGATAGCATATTAAAAAGCAGAGACATTACTTTGCAACAAAGGTCCATTTAGTCAAGACTATGGTTTTTCCTGTGGTCATGTATGGATGTGAGAGTTGGACTGTGAAGAAAGCTGAGTGCCGAAGAATTGATGCTTTTGAACTGTGGTGTTGGAGAAGACTCTTGAGAGTCCCTTGGACTGCAAGGAGATCCAACCAGTCCATCTTAAAGGAGATCAATCCTGGGTGTTCATTGGAAGGAATGATGCTAAAGCTGAAACTCCATTACTTTGGCCACCTAATGCGAAGAGTTGACTCATTTGAAAAGACCTTGATGCTGGGAGGGATTGGGGGCAGGCAGAGTAGGGGATGACAGAGGATGAGATGGCTGGATGGCATCACCAACTTGATGGACACGGCTCTGAGTAAACTCTGGGAGTTGATGATGTAGAGGAAGGCCTGGCCTGCTGTGATTCATGGGGTCACAAAGAGTTGGACACGACTGAGCAACTGAACTGAACTGATGGTGTTAGGAAGTGTTCTAATTTCATTCTTTTACACGTAGCTGTCTAGTTTTCCCAGCACCATTTATTGAAGAGGTAGTCTTTGCTGCATTCTATATTCTTGCTTCCTTTGTAAAAAAAAAAAAAAAGGTACCCATGGGTGCATGGGTTTATTTCTGGCTTTTATCTTGTTCCACTGATCTATATTTCTATTTTTGTGCCAGGACCATACTGTCTTGTTGACTGTAGCTTTGTACTATAATCTGAATTCAGGAAGGTTGATTACTCCAGCCCCATTCTTCTTTCTCAAGACTGCTTTGGCTATTCGGGGTCTTTTGTGTTTCCATATGAAGTGTGAAATTTTTTATTCTAGTTCTGTGAAAAATGCTATTGGTATTTGATAGGGATTGCATTGAGTCTGTAGATTGCGTTTGGTAGTATAGTCATTTTCACAATATTGATTCTTCCTACTTAGGAACGTGGAATATCTCTCCATCTGTTTATGTCTTCTTTGATTTATTTCATTAGTGTCTTATAAATTTCTGAGTACAGTTATCACCTTAGGTAAGTTTATTCCTAAATATTTAATTCTTTTGTTCTAATGGTGAATGGGATTGAGTCCTTAATTTCTCTTTCTGATTTTTCATTGTTAGTATATAAAAATACAAGTGATTTCTGTGTATTGATTTTGTATCCTGCAACTTTGCTAAATTCCCTGATTAGCTCTAGTAATTTTCTGATACTATCTTTAGGGTTTTCTATGTACAGTATTATGTCATCTGCAGTGAGAGCTTTACTTCTTCTTTTCTGATCTGGATTTCTTTTATTTCTTTTTCTTCTCTGATTGCTGTAGCTAGGACTTCCAGAACTATGTTGAATAAATGTGGTGAAAGTGGACACTCTGTTCTTATTCCCGATCTTAGGGGAATGCTTTCAGTTTTTCACCATTGAGAATAATGTTTGCTGTAGGCTTCTCATACATGGCCTTTACTATGTTGAAGTAAGTTCCTTCTGTGCCCATATTTTGGAAGAGTTTTAATCATAAATGGGTGCTAAATTTTTCAAAGGCTTTTTCTGCATCTACTGAGATTATCATATGGTTTTTATCTTTCAATTTGTTAATATGGTGTACCACACTGATTCCTTTGTATATGTTGAAGAATCCTTGCATAAACCCAACTTGATTATGGTGTATGCCTTTTGATGTGTTGCTGAATTCTGTTTGCTAAAATTTTGTTGAGAATTTTTGCATCTATATTCATCAGTGATATTTTTCTTTCTTTTTTTTTCCTGTTGTTTTTCTCTGGTTTTGGTATCAGGGTGATGGTGACCTTGCAGAATGACTTTGGAAGTATTCCTTCTTCTGCAATGAAAAAAATTGTTTTGAAAGATAGGCATTAGCTCTTCTCTAAATGTTTGATAGAATTCTGCTGTGAAGCCATCTGGTCCTGGGCTTTTGTTTTTTGGGAGATTTTTTGATCACAGCTTCAATTTCATTGCTTGTAGGGCTGTTCAAAATTTCTATTTCTTCCAGGTTCAGTCTTGGAAGATTGAACTTTTCTAGGAATCTGTCCATTTCTTCCAGGATATCCATTTTGTTGCCATATGGCTGTTCATAACAGTCTCTTATAATCCTTCATGGTCCACTGGAAAAGGGAATGGCAACCACGTCAGTATTCTTGCCTTGAGAACCACATGAACAGTATGAAAAGGCAAAAGATAGGACACTGAAAGATGAACTCCCCAGATCAGTAGTTGACCAATATGCTACTGAAGATCAGTGGAGAAATAACTCCAGAAAGAATGAAGAGATGGAGCCAAAACAAGAACAGCACCCCGTTGTGGATGTTGGCTGGTGATGAAAGCAAAGTCTGGTGCTGTAAAGAGCAATAGTGCATAGGAACCTGAAATGTTAGGTCCATGAATCAAGGCAAATTGGAAGTGGTCAAACAGGAGATGGCAACAGTGAACGTCGACATTCTAGGAATCAGCGAACTAAAATGGACTGGAATGGGTGAATTTAACTCAGATGACCATTATATCTACTACTGTGGGCAAGAATCCATTAGAAGAATTGGAGTAGCCCTCATAGTCAACAAAGAGTACAAAACGAAGTACTTGGATACAGTCTCAAAAACGGCAGAATGATCTCTGTTTCCAAGACAAACCATTCAAATCACAGTAATCCAAGTCTATGCCCCAACTAGTAATGCTGAAGACCTACAAGACCTTCTAGAATTAGTAGCCAAAAAGATGTCCTTTTCATTACAGGGGACTGGAATGCAAAAGTAGGAAGTCAAGAAATACCTGGAGTAACAGGCAAATCTGGCCTTGGAGTAGAGAATGAAGCAGGGCAAAGGCTAATAGTTTTTCCAAGAGAATGCACTGGTCATAGCAAACACCTTCTTCCAAGAATACAAGAAAAGACTCTATACATGGACATCGCCAGATGGTCAGTACTGAAATCAGATTGATTATATTCTTTGCAGGCAAAGAGAAGAGAAGCTCTATACAGTCAGCAAAAACAAGATAAGGAACTGACTGTGACTCAGATAATGAACTCCTTATTGCCAAATTCAGACTTAAATTGAAGAAAGTAGGGAAAGCCATTGGACCATTCAGATATGACCTAAATCAAATCCCTTATGATTATACAGTGGAAGTGAGAAATAGAGTCAAGGGATTACATCTGATAGAGTGCCTGAAGAGCTATGGACAGAGGTTCATTACATTGTACAGGAGACAGTGATCAAGACCATCCCCAAGAAAAAGAAATGCAAAAAGGAAAAATGGTTGTATGAGGAGGCCTTAAAAATAGCTATGAAAAGAAAAGAAGTGAAAAGCAAAGGAGAAAAGGAAAGATATACCCATTTGAATGCAGAGTTCCAAAGAAATAGCAAGGAGAGATAAGAAAGACTTCCTCAGTGATCAATGCAGAGAAATAGAGGAAAACAATAGAATGGGAAAGACTAGAGATCTCTTCAAGAAAATTAGAGATACCAAGGGAACATTTCATGCAAAGATGGGCTTGATAAAGGACAGAAATGGTAGGGACCTAACAGAAGCAGAAGATATTAAGAAGAGGTGGCAAGAATACACAGAAGAACTGTACAAAAAGATCTCCATGAACCAGATAACCATGATGGTGTGATCACTCACCTAGAACCAGACATCCTGGGATGAGAAGTCAAATGGGCCTTAGGAAGCATCACTACGAGCAAAGCTAGTGGAGGTGATGGAATTCCAGTTGAGCTATTTCAAATCCTAAAAAATGATGCTGTGAAAGTACTGCACTCAATATGCCAGCAAATCTGGAAAACTCAGCAGTGGCCACAGGACTGGAAAAGGTCAATTTTCATTCCAATCCCAAAGAAAGGCAATGCCAAAGAATGTTCAAACTACTGCACAATTGCACTCATCTCACATGCTATCAAAGTAACACTCAAAATTCGCCAAGCCGAGCTTCAGCAATACATGAAACGTGAACTTCCAGATGTTCAAGTTGGCTTTAGAAAAAGCAGAGAAACCAGAGATCAAATTGTCAACATCCTCTGGATCATCAAAAAAAAAAAGAGTTCCAGAAAAACATCTACTTCTGCTTTATTGACTACACTAAAGTCTTCGACTCTGTGTATCACAAGAAAATATGGAAAATTCTTAAAGAGATAGAAATGTCAGACCACCTTACCTGCCTCCTGAGAAATCTGTATGCAGGTCAAGAAGCAACAGTTAGAAATAGACATGGAACAACAGACTGGTTCCAAATTGGGAAAGGAGTATGTCAAGGCTGTATTTTGTCACCTTACTTATTTAACTTATATGCAGAGTACATCATGAAAAATGCTGGGCTGGATGAAGCACAAGCTGGAATAAGATTGCTGGGAGAAATATCAATAATCTCAGGTATACAGATGACATCACCCTTATGGCAGAAAGTGAAGGAGAACTAAAGAGCCTCTCGATGAAAGTGAAAGAGGAGAGTGGAAATTGTCTTAAAACTCAACATTCAGAAAAGTAAGATCATGGCATTTGGTTCCATCCCTTCATGGCAAATAGATGGGGAAACAGTGTAAATAGTGACAGACTTTATGTTTTGGGGCTCCAAAATCACTGCAGATGATGACTGCAGCCATGAAATTAAAAGACGCTTGCTCTTTGGAAGAAAAGTTCTGACCAACCTAGATAGCATATTTAAAAAGCAGAGCCATTACTTTGTGAACAAAGGTCCGTCTACTCAAAGCTATGATTTTTCTAACAGTAATGGATGGATGTGAGAGCTGGACTATAAAGAAAGCTGAGAGCTGAAGAATTGATGCTTTTGAACTGTGGTGTTGGAGAAGACTCTTAAAAGTCCCTTAAACAGCAAGGAGATCCAACCAGTCCATCCTAAAGGAAATCAGTCCTGAATATTCATCGGAAGGACTGATCCTGAAGCTGAAACTCCAGTACTTTGGCTGTCTGATGTGAAAAACTGACTCATTTGAAAAGACCTTGATGCTGGGAAAGACTGAAGGCAGGAGAGGAAGGGCACGACAGAGGATGTGATGGCTGGATGGCGTCACTCACTCGATGGACATGAATTTGAGTAAACTCCGGGGAGTTGGTGATGGACAGGGAAGCCTGGCGTGCTGTAGTCCATGGGGTCCCAAAGAGTCGAACATGACTGAGCAACTGAACTGAACTGAAGTGAAAGTAAACATTTTTTACTTACTGACCTTCGTTTCCTGTGTCTGGGAACCCCTCTGAATTCCTAGGCAGAGGGATACCTCTTCGTCTATACCCCAGAGTAATGAATGCACAGCTCAATTAATAAACAAAAATAAGTCACTATTTTACTGGAGTGATTCCTTTGCCTCCTCTGGGGTAAGTATCATTTCTTGGCCATCTTTTTAGGCACATCCCTAGTAAAACATCTGGGATTTAGCAGTGCTCTTTAAATGTTTGTTGCATAAATCAATGTTTGGTGTAATGCCTGTACTTGGGAGACCTCAGACAAACCTAGAGAGCACATTAAAAATCAGAGACATCACTTTGCCAACAATGGTTCATAAAATCAAAGCTATGGTTTTCCAGTAGTCCTGTATGGATATGAGAGTTGGACCATAAAGAAGGCTGAGCACCGAAGAATTGATGCTTTTGAACCGTGGTGCTGGAGAAGACTCTTGAAAGTCTCTTGGACAGCAAGGCGAGCAAACCAGTCAATCCTAAAGGAAATCAACCCTGAATATTCATTGGAAAGACTGATGCTGAAGCTGAAGCTCCAATACATTGGCCACCTGATACAAAGAGCAGACTCACTGGAAAAGACCTGATGCTGGGAAAGACTGAGGGCAGGAGGAGAAGGGGACGACAGAGGATGAGATGGTTGGATGGCATCACCAATTCAACGGACATGAGTTTGAGCAAACTCTGGGAGATAGTGAAGGACAGGGAAGCCTGGAGTGCTGCAGTCCATAGGGTCACTCAGAGAGTCAGACACGACTGAGCGACTGACTGTGCTGCTGCACCGACATGAGCAAATCAAAATCTAAGCCTGTAAGCACCTCCAGTTCAGGAAAGAGAAAGCTAAGGGCAACCAATCACAGCCAACCTGGGTTTAAGCTACAGCCAATCAATAATTTCCTTACTTTGCTTCCACCTTTCCCCTGTAAAGATCTCCCCAGCTCCCTTTAGGGAGCACTTCTCATCACTTCCCCTTTGGCTTAAATAAATTCCTAAAATTTTGCTTTGCCTCAGTTTATCTTTTAATGGGACTCAGAGCCAAGTTTCTTTCTTTATTTCAAAGATCCATTTATTATTTAGTTAGTTATTTACTTTTTTTTTTTTTTGCTGGGTGGGTCTTTGTTGCCGCACACAAAGTTTCTCTGGAATGCAACTCTAGTTGCAGGTGCACGGACTTCTCACTGTGGTGGCTTCGTTTCAGAGCACGGACTCTAGGCATGTGGGTTTCAGTAGCTGGAGCATGTGGGCTTGGTAGTCGTGGCACATGGGCTTAATTGCTCTGTGGCATGCGGGGCCCTCCTGGACCAGGGATGGAGCTGGTGTCCCTTGCATTGCAAGGCAAATCCTCAACCACTGGACTACCTGGGAAGCATCCAGAGCCATTTCTAAATATTGATGGTTAAAAAGCACCTCTGCTAACGCTGGCCCATAAGAAAGAATTTGATGTTGTGAGGACTGAGATATGCCTCAAACAACTGAAGCTGGAACTAGCAACTTATTTTATTTTGTTTTTACTCTTTGGCTGTGCTGCACAGCTTGTGGGATCTCAGGTCCCCCACCAGGGGGCTGAACTTAAGGCTACAGCAGTGAAAGCATGGAGTTGCAAACCACTAGGCCAGCTGGCAGCTCCCTGTAACTAGCAGTTTAGACCAAACCTATCAGACTGTTTCTACCTCTCTTTCTCCCAAATTCTTTCTGAACCCCATGCCATCTACCTGGATCTGGCCATCAAAGCTCAAGAAATGCCTGGCTTGTATTCCTGCTTTTATAAGCCCAAGTGCCTTCCAAACGTAAATCCTTTGACACAGTTTGGCTTTAAATGCTTAAAACAAATTTACTGGAAAATTGTAGTGTCATTAATATTTATATAAACCAAAGTTCACGCTGAAGTCAACTTATCATATCTGGCTTTTGGCTTTTCAGGCGTTGATCGTGTGCTTTTAGACGGTCAGTCAAGCATGAACTTCCAAGCTAATGGTGTTTCCATGTCCACACCAATACCGTGGTGCTGGCTGGGACCTTCCAAATGTGTGCTTGGTGTGTCTGTGCTGATTTATGGATCAGAATTATTTACCATCTGATCCAAAGCAAAGTACTGAAATCTATCAAGAGTGATCTATGGCCTGAGGGCACACTGGCAGGGAGAGGCAATTATTCTCCCAACTGGGAGGACATGTGGGAAGAGAAAGGATCTGTGGTTTCAGTGTACAACAACTTGTGCCTGTGACAAAACCATGCAAAGAATGGCTCCCTTAATCCCATTCAGTCTACGAGACATTTTAAAGCCTGCAATTCACATTCTCAAACACTTTGAGAACATGGAAAGAATCTTTTTGTATTATTCAGCAGAAGGCTCACGTAAAATGGAGATGGGCATAGAAAGTCTACCATGGAGATCAACAGCATCATATAATTTTACAAGAAGATTTTGCTGAGGATTAAGACATGCTTGAAACATGTCTTCTGTGAAAGCTCCAAAACATGTTATGTTCTTTCATGAATTTTTTTAGGCATATGGTGCTAGAGAAGACTCTTGGGAGTCCCTTGGACTACAAGGAGCCCAAACCAGTCAATCCTAAAAAGAAATCATCCCTGAGCTGTGACATTAAAATACGCTTGCTCCTTGGAAGGAAAGCTATGACAAACCTAGACAGCATATTAGGTAAAGACATCACTTTCCTGACAAATGTCTGTATCCTTAAAGCTATGGTTCTTCCAGTAGTCATGTATGGATATAAGAGCTGGACTATGAAGAAGGCTGAGCGCTGCAGAATTGATGTTTTCAAGTTGTGGTGCTGGAGAAGACTCTTGAGAGTCCCTTGGAGAGCAAGGAGATCAAATCAGTCAGTCCTAAAGGGTACATGAAAGTGAACGTGGCTCAGTCATGTCTGATTCTTTGTGACCCCATGGAGTTCTCCAGGCCAGAATACTGGAGAGAGTAGCCATTCCCTGAAATCAACCCTTAATATTCATTGGAAAGACTGATGCTGAAGCTGAAGTTCCAATAATTTGGCCACCCGATGCAAAGAGCCAACTCTTTGGAAAAGTCCCTGATGCTGGGAAAGACTGAAGGCAAAAGAAGTGGGCAGCAGAGGATGAGGCAGTTATATAGCATCACCGACTCAATGGACGTGAATATGAACAAACTCTGGGAGACAGTGGAGGACAGAGTAGCCTGGTGTGCTGCAGTCCATGGGGTCACAAAGAGCTGGACACGGCTTAGTGACCAAAAAACAGAAAAATATTATGAAACTCCAGCTTCAGTGCACAGGGAAGATGTAAACAAGTGGTCCTTGCCGTCAAAACTGAGTTTCTCAAACTGTCACATGCATGTGGATCCCTGGGGCTCTGGTTAAAATGCAGGTTCTTGTTGAACATGCCTGGGGCAGGGCCTGGGATTCTGCATTTCTGACAAGCCCCCAGGGGACGTGGATGTTGTGGGGCACAGACATTGTACTTACAAGGCAAAAACATTTATAAGGCAAAACAGTGTAAAAGATCCTTTTAACTTTGCACATTTTTGCAAAGAACTCTGAAATTCTTTGCAGAACTCTGGAGGATAACTTTCCTTTGGAAATGCATGCTACCTGGGGCTATGTTCTTTGTGTCCCTGCCTAAAGATACAGATGCATTGCTGCTGCTTTAAATTGGTGACCACCACAGCTTCTCACCTGTCCAGACATCTGATGGAAAAGCCAGACAGATGGAAAGCCAGACAGAAGGGTGTGTTCTTAGGAAGTCAAGAGGCAATCCTTGGTGCCCAAAGTATCTAGATCAAAGATTTTGGGTGATGCACTGCAAGGCTGGACAAGAGAAAGGATTTGTCAACCAGTGTCCATGTCCTTTCAGTGAACATTATCTTCTTTCTTGGTCTCCTTGAGGTCTTAAACCATGCTGAATACACTGCATCCTAGTAGAGAGGCCTATTTTGGGCAATTTACAAACGTAATCAGCTTATGATGGTTTATGGAAGTTTGCTCAGAGGAAAAACTCAGGGCAGAGCCTAAAGCTGGTACTTAAAATAGGCCAGTGGCATCTTGAGAAAAAGCAAATAGAAACCCAGACTTGAGCCCATGATGCCAAGGGAAGCATCTTCCTCATAGACATCAGTGCTCTGCTTGGTATTTTTGCAAGAAGGAAGCTTGGACTCTAACCAGGAATGTGTATTCACCAGGATTGAGTTCAATTTTTCATCAGAATTTCAGATTATAAAGAGATCAAAAAGTTTAAGAATGGAGATGGGTATGAATACATAAACAACTTGGGATAAGATTTCTGATCTTGGTAAATGAGAGCATCTGCCCCATGATGTACTCCAAGACAAAGGCTATTTTCTAACAGTGATTTATACCTTGGGACTAAGGAGCATGAGGTAATATTCATAATTTATAAACTTAATACCTATGACTGCTCAGAGAACTTAAAAAAAAATTAATGCTGCCATTAATGCTGATCACGTCTGCCTATTTAATGAAGATTACAAGGCAAATAACTAGAGTGCGATGATTTTTACTTCAAATTACAATGCACTTGGGCATATTCTAAGATAGGGAACTTTAATAGGATGGCCTATTTCCCAAAGAACAGCCAGTGAATTCTGAGAACAGTGGGGTAGACGGTTGTTGATTTTCTTGATTCATGATCACCGCTTATGTTTTGAACATTTGGGATATTTTAGATGGCAGGAAACCAGGGACAAGTCTAAGAAACTGGCCTTACATTAGTTCTTTCATTGAAAGAAGATACTTTTACACGATCTGATTTTGTTGCCAAATTAATAAATGCCAGTCCATCACAAATAGCTTTACAGGTTCATTAACCATTTATGTGAAAATTTTTAGCTTCCTAAGTGATTATTTACTTGTTGTTTTACCAGTGTCCTAGCTTCAAAAGAAATCATGAATTACGTTTTGTGTTGAGGTCAAGTCATAGGGTCAGTTCTTATCCTGTTTTCTCATTTTCCAACTGCCATAAAAAAAAGAGAAAAACTTCAAAAGGAAAGCAAGCTGAGCAGATTAGGAATTAAACAACCACATTTTAATCAATAAATATAAACACTTGTTAACAAGTTACTAGGCAAAATAAAACAGTAATTTATCAAGGATTCAAAAGAGAACACCACCTTGAAAACACAGGGCAAACATTTTCACCATAAACCTTTCTCCATTTAGAGAATTAGAGGTAACAAAAATTTACTCAGAATGAGGCTTGGTATAACCTAAAATTCCAGGTAGATTATTAAGCTAAAACAGATGATTTTGCACATAGCAGGTAATACACAGATTGTCTGACAACTCAATGAATAAATGACTGAATGGATGAATCGCTGAACACAGGGAATAGAATTCCTTCTGTTCACTTGTGAGCCAGGCCTATAACCATTTCTCATTCCTTCTCTGCTTCATTATGCCTGGCTAGGCTCTGTATTGCAGGAAATCACACTCCCAAGGACCGTTGCCAGATGGCTTCCAGGTAGAGCTGGAAGGGTAAGGTGTTGAAGGAAGACTACAGGGCAGGAGGAGAGGTGGAAAAAATCAGGAATTTTTCCAGGTCTGATTCATCTGGTGTTGCCTCATCTGGGGCAGTGGCTTTGTCCCTGCCATTGCTTCATTTCCTATAACTCCCGGGTGGTCCAGCGCCCACCTGGCAGCCCCACCATGGTTCTAGCTCCTGTGCAGGATCCCAGTTTCTGGACTTAAGGAACCACACCTCCTCATAAGCCTATGTGACAACGCATGTGCACGTTAAGTCACCTCTGTCGTGTCTGGCTCTGTGACTCTATGGCCTATTGCCCACCAGGCTCCTCTGTGCATGGGATTCTCCAGGCAAGAATACTGGAGTGGGTTGCCATGCCCTCCTCCAGGGGAACCTTCCTGACCCAGGAATGAACCCGAGTCTCTTACCTCTCCTGCACTGGCAGGCAGGTTCTTCGTCAGTAGGGCCACCTGGGTTACAGCTTCCTTTCATTTATCTTATCTTTCATCATCTACGTATGTCAATTTCCTCTAATTAAATTCCCTCTACTGAAATACCTAGAATGGTTTCCGTTTTCTTGACTGGATCCTGATTGCTACATATTAGAATCATTTTATTCCCCCCCCGCCCTTAACATATCTGGGAATTTTTGCACAAGAATCTTCCTTAAGTCAATGAAAAGTTCACTCACACCGCATTCGATATTCCACTTTCTGCAATACAGGTGAATGAATATCCCTTTGGCTGTTTTTGTCAAGGACTCTCTTTGCCAGGTACTAATATGACTCTGACAGTCTACCAAAGTCACCACCAGTCATGGTGGACACAGTCAAAAGTCATCTGCAGAGGTCATTTTTGTTGTATGTACTAAGTGCGACAACAAGGAGAAAGACAAACAAAATGAATCTTAAGAGAAAAAGTCATCAATTGGATAACAATGTAAAAAAAAAGTCTCTGAAAAGTCAGAGACCATAAGACAGCACCAGAGAGTTTCTTTCCCGTTGAATCAATAATTTTCCTGAAATTAAAATCTTTTAGAATTTCTGGATCTTTTAAGAGACAATACAAAAAAATTTCTGATTCATCAACAAATGATCCGTAGCTTCTTATCTGGAATGCACCTCTGGAAGGAATTATCTTCAGAAGTAGAGTTCCTTGGTGAGCATGGAGACCACACATGGGATCTGCTTCTTCTCATGGAAGCGTGGGTCATCAGACTGGGATTCAAAGTGCCTGGCCACCCTGTCATTCACCCGGGTGAGAATCTGCAAGATCTCCAGGCTCTTCCCATGCTCATTCAGGATGGAGCAGAGGGCCTGCACAAACCAGGAGCCACTCCCTGGGTTCCTCCATGAATAATAGCCTTCAAAGGGAGAAGAGAAAGGATATTAAGTCAGCTGACCTGGCTGCTGCTTTGCTCACGACCCAGAAGGAGCTGTCTGTGACTGGGGCCTTCACATGTGCTCTTCTGAAATGACAGCAGCCCCCACTTACCCATACAGGATATGTGTCCTCCAAACTGTACTACAGGGAATCATTCTAAAACACAAATCTCATGTTGTCCCTGAGAAATGGAATATTTCCTGCTCAGTAAACGAGGATGTCATAGTCATCAGTGACTGCAGCTCTCCAATGTGAGCTGGTAAGCCCAAAGGGCACTCAGGAAGAAGAATACCTGTGATCTAGCAGCCATCAGACTGCAGCCACTCCCGATGGTGAGCCTCAAGGGAGCTCAGGTTGTGAAAAACACAGGATACTGGCCCCAGTAGTTGATGCATATGAAAGCAGTGATTTCCGGCAGTTCAGACTCTTGCATCTTCCCATATATAGAGAAGCACTACATTAATTTGGGTTATCTGGTTTTCTTTAATTAACAATAGCCTTTTGATGTTCAAACTACCTGCCCTTTTGTTGCAAAACTTCTATATAACCTGGCTCCTTCCCTTGTCTCCTTGGAGTTCTCCCAAGACTACTTGAGATGCTATCTCCCAGGCTTAAGTCCTAAAAATTTCCATGTAATAAAACATAACTCCCAAGTTTTAGGTTGTGAATATTTTTTAAGATGACATCTCTCTCTCACCTAAAACGGTTCCTTCTATATGAGGGTGAAATTTAGGCTGCTTAGCACATCCTGCAGGGCCTACCACAATTGGGTCCCTATTTCCCTGTCTAGGTTTGAACCTTGTTCATGCCCAGTCTTGCAGTCCATGGGGTCGTGAACAGTTGGACACAACTTGGCTAATGAACAACAACAACATGTCCAGTCATACCCTGTGCTGCGGCCTCTTTCCCCTCCCTGGGCCACGTCAGAGAAGAGGCAATGGTCTACAAGCTAGGGTAGCCTCTCTCATCAGAAGCCACAATGCCTGGCACCTTGATCTCAAGCTCCAGAACTGTGAAAAATGAACTTCTGCTCCCTAGCCTGTGGACTTCCATTAGTGCTGCCTGAAAAGGCTAACACACCCTGTGGTCCAGCTCTTGAGTTTTATCAGTGCACTGAGCCGCCTGCCCCTGGCACTCTGTCTGATTTCAACCTTCCTCTTGTTATTTGATTTTTAAAGACTTGGTTATAGAAGTTCTTTCTTCGGAAGCCTCCCTCACCTGCCTCCTTAGAATCCACCCTTAGAGTTCACCCTTCTTCCTTCAGTTCTGCCAGACCTGGCTTAGGGCCCCTCCAACTCGACTGACAGGTTGGATTACACAACTAACTATATGCTCCCATGACTCTGCCTTCCTCTCAAGGGCAGGAAACAAATTTCTTTTCTACAGGATTCTTAAAACTGTGAAGTTTTTATTCTCACAAAATCCCATCTGTACATCTTGCCAGAGCTGGTTTTCTAAACACAACAGTCAACTTACTGAAACCAATACTTCTATACGAAGCACTTGACAAACTACTATCATAGCTGGGAGAGTTCTGAGTGATGGTTTTTACCCCAAACAATGGAACTTCACTGAACTTGCTCAGGCAAACCCAAACAAGAGGGAGGCTTGCTTGCTGCTGGCATTTCTGGTGCTTGTTTATAGGTTTGTTTAAAGGAATCCTGGTCTGAGCTATATAACTCTATTATGTATGAAAATCTCTATATGACCTTGGGCAGGTCACTTAAACTTACTCAAGCTCAATTTTCTTTTTCTATCTGTAAAATTAAGACAGAAGTCATGAGATGGCTGGATGGCATCACGGACTCGATGGACGCGAGTCTGAGTGAACTCCGGGAGTTGGTGATGGACAGGGAGGCCTGGCGTGCTGCGATTCATGGGCTTGCAAAGAGTCAGACACGACTGAGCAACTGAACTGAACTGAACTGAACACCTTTCCTAACTACTACACAATTATTTCAGGGTAAAAGACATAAAAAACACTCAGTAAATAGGTACCATAGACATGCTTGTTCTTATAATTACCAATAATAATAATCATAAACAATAATCAATAAATCATAAATAAATCATCATAATAATCATAAATGAGAGAATTCAGCTTTCTTTTGGAGAGAAAAGTGACTATATCGCCATGGTAAGCAGAACAGTGGCCCTCAAAAATGCTTATGCCATAAAGCAGGGGTCCTCAGGATCTAATGCCTGATGACCTGAGGTGGAGCTGATGTAATAACAATAGAAATAAAGTGCACAATACATGTAATGTGCTTGAATCATCTGGAAACCATCCACTCCCACCCTGGTCCACGGAAAACCTATTTTCCATGAATCATGTCCCTGGTGCCAAAAAGGTGGGAACTGCTGCCCTAGAGCACTTCACAGATGGGGCTGAGGTCAAGGAAAGATGGAGACATTATCCTGGGATTATCCAGAAGGGACTAATCTAACCACAGGAGCCCTTACAAGAGGGTCAGAAAGAACAACGTAGGGATGGAAGGAGGGTCAGGTTGGCTGCCGGCTTTGAAGCTGGGGGAAGGGGGGCCACAGGCCAAGGAGTGGAGGCAGTGCGAAACATGCTGGGAAAGCAAGGCTGTGGATTTGCGCCCCCTACAGTCTCTAGAGGGAACTGCTGTCCATTCTGGAATCCTGACCTGCGGAACTGTAAGGTAATACATTTGTGTGTGTTCAGCCACCATGTTTGCCGCAATTTATCACTGCAGCAATTGGAAACTAACACAGCTCCAAGTCTCCATTTCGAAGGTGGGATGCACGGTGTGGTTAGCAGACAAGGGACTTGATACCTGGAACTGTGGAATAGGCAAAGAGAAAGTCGGCTTCAACTGGGATCTTATATCGGGGATTAGCATCAGTGTCATTGATAGGTCCTGAGTCGGCCTGGATCCCATCATCCAGCTCTGTCCCCCGGCAAGCCTGAAATCAAAGCAGAGATGGCTGCATGAAGCTGAGAATAGGAACGCGTGCGTTATTCACAGCTGTATCCCACTGCAGTCCTAGAACTGTGCTTGGCATGTACCAGCAACACAACGATGTCCAAGATAATCTGAAGATGTGTTGAATTAGCAAGCAGAGCAAATAAAAAGACTATAATGTCTTAAACTCAGATAATTTGTGATCCAATGCAAATATAGATGCCAAGCATTAGAGGTAGAAAAATACAACCTAAATTTGCACACCCCAATGGAAACAGCATGTAGATTTGTAAAAAATGATACAGGCCAAGTCACTCTGTAATCTTTTTTCATTTCTATTGACTTCATTTTTAAATTATTTTCATACTTAAAGAAAATTAATTTGTCTGTGCTGGGTCTTAGTTGCAGCTTAGTTGCACTTAGTTATGACATGTGGGATCCAGTTCCCTGACCAGGGATTGAACCTGGGCCCCTGGCATTGGGAGTGCAGAGTCTTAGCCACTGGACTACCAGGGAAGTCTCTCTATAGCCTCCGAAAAGACATTACCTGAATGAAGAAGAGTTTGGGTTTCTCTAACAGGGTTTTGCATCGATCCCCCTAAAGTGGGCTGTCAAGTCCTTTATTGCTGTCTTGCCATCTGTTCCATAAATTAAATTTTCTTCTCCATGGCTTAATAAGATGCAGGCGAAGCAGGCTGAATTTCTGTGGTCTTCTTCAGAAGCTGCAAGCCATTGAAACATTGAAAAGTTAAAATATGACTCCTGAGTGTGGGAGCTTAGAGGTACTATTCCCTTCCAGTCTGGCAGCTGCCACTGACGAAGAGGGACAGGCAGAGGGTGGAGGAGTACCCCTGTGTGGCACTGAGGAAAGGTTAGAGGGAGAATTCTAGAATTCCCACTGAGTCTGAAACCAGAACGAGGCTGCTTCACGTGGAAGAGAATCCCACAGGCAAGCAGGCTTCAGGCAGCTCCTGGGACAGCATGCTAAGTCACTTCAGTCGTGTCTGACTCTGTGTGACCCCACAGACAGCAGCCCACCAGGCTCCCCTGTCCCTGGGATTCTTCAGGCAAGAACACTGGAGTGGGGTGCCATTTCCTTCTCCAATGTATGAAAGTGAAAAGTGAAAAGGAAGTCGCTCAATCATGTCTGACTCTTCGCGACCCCATGGACTGCAGCCTACCAGGCTCCTCTGTCCATGGGATTTTCCAGGCAAGAGTACTGGAGTGGGGTGCCACTGCCTTCTCCAATGCATGAAAGTGAAAAGTGAAAGGGAAGTCGCTCAGTCATGTCTGACTCTTTGCGACCCCATGGACCGAAGCCTACCAGGCTTCTCTGTCCATGGGACTTTCCAGGCAAGAGTACTGGAGTAGGGTGCCATCGTCTTCTCCGCCTGGGACAGCATATTGGGCTGCTAAAGGCCAGGGCCTTGGTTAGGTCTGTGACACTGGGCAAACTTCTTAACCGTTTTGTGTCTTGGTTTTCTTGTCTGTAAAATGGAGCTACCCATTAAATGGGTTGATATTTGCAAAGCAGACCACATGAGTATCAAGCAAGTATTTGTTAAAGAAAATAAAACACGCTAAATGAAACAAGACACTGACTAAAGCAAAGATGCTCTATGATTTCACGTATATGAGGCTCCTAGGGTAATCAGGTTCATCAAGGCAGAAAGCAGAATGGTGGTTACCAGGGGTTGAAGGGATGGGAAATGGGGCCTTAGGGTTTAATGGGGACAGAGTTTCAGTTGTGCAAGATGAAGAGTTCTTCTGGAGGTGGGTGGTGGTGGTTGCCTAACAGGTGAATGTATTACTTTTACTGAAAAGAAAAGAAAGAAAGAAAGTGTTGGTCGCTCAGCCATGTCCGACTCTTTGAGATCCCATGAACTGTAGCCCACCTGGTTCCTCTGTCCATGGGATTCTTCAGGCAAGAATACTGGAGTGGGCTGCCACGCCCTCCTCCAGGGGATCTTCCAGATCAGGATCAAATGTGGATCTCTTACATCTCTCCTGCGTTGGCAGGCGGGTTCTTTACCACTAGCGCCACCTGGGAAGCCCCAGTAAGTTGGCTTAACTTGATCTCATCTAAGATTCCACAGTTCTAACTAACTAGCCAACCAGAACTATGTACTATAACCTTTCTTCTTCTCCTCTCTTTATCAGTGATGAGAGAAGAGGAAGATTTAGAATTTCTTAATTCCCTGGCAGTCAAGTGGTTAGGACTCCATGCTCTCACTGCTGAGGGCCTGGGTTTGATTCCTGGTTGGAGAGCTAAAATTCCACAAGCTGTGATGTGGCCAAAAAAATAACAGGAGTAAAAGAATTTCCTGAACACCTGCTGCAGCAGTGATCTAGGTACTTTGCCCGAGTTACCTTACTTAATCTCTACAAGAGCCCCTTGAAGTAGGCCTCATTTATTTTTATTTCACTGATTAAAAAAACGGCATCTCAGAGACATCCTAGAACTTTGCCCTGTCAAGAAAAGTCAGTACGTTGCTATTTTGATAGGATGATAAATGAGAATTCTGTGATCCTGACATGACTTGGGCTCAGGTGGTATAATCTGCTTTTAAAAATATTTATTTTTACTTACTTATTTGGCTGTGTGAAATCCTAGTAGCAGCATGTGGAGCGTCAATCTTCCTTGTGGAATGTGGGAACTTTCTAGTTGTGGCATAAGAAGTCTTAGTTGTGGTATGTGGGAAATAATTCCCTGACCAGGGGATCGAACCTGGGCCCCCTGCATTGGGAGCATGCAGTCTTAGCCACCTGACCTCCAGGAAGTCCCAGTATAACTCACTTTTCATAAGAACAGAAACTACCATTGGCACAAGTCCTTACATCTGTATAGGGCATTACCCTTCTCAAATCATGCTCACAAGCTTTCCCTCAGCTAATGCTAATTGCAACCCCAAGAAGCAGGACTTGCTGTATCATGATCCACATTTCAGGAAAGCAAAAACCAGGAGGGCACAGACACCCTGCCTTGCTCACCCTTGGACTGCTCAAACTTGGACTTGACCCCAAGCGTGTACTTGTGATTTCCAGTCCGCTCTACTATGTGGCCTACTAGGGTACAGAAGGTCGGCTTTTAAGATCCTTGTTTGAAGAAGGAAGGAAAGGATGCCTGGTTTTTAAAAATGTAAGAGAGGGGTACTTAAGAGAGAGTGTTATAAGGTGGGGAAGAGGGATCTTTTTCTTGTTTAGCTGCACATCTAAGAAAAGCAGCAGTGGTTGAAACTGTCTACCCTCTGCCCATGGGTCACTGTCTAACATGTTGGGAGGGTGTCACTTTCAATTATTTGCCCTGAATGTGAGAATATCATAGGTAGCTAGGTAGCTTCCACTAGATAGGTGTGGGGTAATAGAAAATATAATTGTTCTGGAACTAATTAATGCCTGGGTTTTGGTTCTGCTCCTCCTAACTGCCTTCAGTATGACCCTTATTCTCTCTCTAAAGCTCTGTCCTTACATTTATGAAATGGGCGTGATGATGTTGTTGGCCAACATGAGAGGGGTTCCATTAAAGATCTAAAGAAGCAATTCTGTGAACATGTTGTGTAAGAAGTAAGGTAGTTCTGAAATGTACGGGATTATTCTCTATCTGCCACCAGTGAAAATTTATACTTAAACTCTGTTCTGGACAGAAAGGTTAAGATTTGCTACTTTATTAGCCTTTTGAAATTGAGACTGTTTTGTGGCTACAGAACCTACTGCTGTGAGGCAAGCTGCTTTCCTCCGTTGAGAGGGAAATCTAAGTTTAGCAAGAGAGACAGGTGTCCTGGAGACACGTATGCAGTCACCTGGAAGAAGGAAAGGCCTCCCATGCTGAGATCCCTCCCCTCGTCATGTGAAGGCAGCTTCTCAGACCAGGTGTGGCCTGGCTCCACTGGGGAGCAGGGGGATAACTGAAGGAGGAGGCGCAAAAGTGTACCTTTTTCAGCAGATCTTGCATCTTGGCACAAGAGCAGTCGTTATAGACAGCCACATCGAAACCCAGGCTCCGGAAGCACTTGAAAAGAGCCTCTGCATCTTTGTCTGTGCCATTGCGGACGCCCATTCCTGTGGGAATCGAGCGCCGAGTTCACTGATGGGTGCCACATGCACAAAGGTGAAGCCCCCACAACCTCCCACCGAACAGTAAGCCCCTTCATGGCTTGTACTCATGCTCAGTCATGTCCGACTCTTTGCTACCCCATGGTCTGCAGCCCCCAGGCTCCTCTGTGCTTGGGGACTCTCCAGGCAAGAATACTGGAGTGGATTGGCATTTCCTCCTCCAGGGGATTGTCCCCACCCAGGGATCAAACCTGCATCTCCTGTGGCTCCTGCACTGGCAGGCAGATTCTTTACCACTAGCACTACCTGAGAAGCCCCATCACCTGGCTCAGCCAACGCCAAACAGCCCGCCCCCACCTTCATCCTGAGTCCTTTGGTCCAAGTCCCACATCTGCTAATCCACATGATGGGAATCTCAAACTGAAAGTTCCCAGTTTCCCCTCATCCCTCTCTCCTGGACACGTGGCACCACCTGTGGAGGGGCTGTCTACTACAGCAGGTAGACACGGCAGTCTTCTGAGGAACGTCTGATACCAGTCTGAACGAAGCTGAAGAAACTGGAAGGGAACAGAAGAGCTGAGCCCATGCCCCCAGCACCCACCTGTTATTCTGTCGAAGTTCTTGTTGTTTATGATGATGCATTTGCCCACCTTCTCAAAATTCATGTTATACTGATACGTAGGCACTCGGTTCCGGGGGTGTTGACTGACTTTCCTGAGTCATTTTTCTTCTTTTACTGGGGAAATATAAAGCCAGTCAGGGGCTATCGAAGATGTCAAGACAGTAATGACCTCTTGATTTTGCTACCAGCATGAAAGGGATGCCTAAGAAAGCTGCAATGTCTGTGGGGGAAAAAGACCTGGGGTGGACAGATTGTTCTGTTTAACTGTCATATTTAAAATGAGTAGGATCTCCTGCTTAATTTCATTAGATGCTACAGAAATGCCAACTGCAATCATAATGTGATACCAGTATGCTCCTTACAAGTGCTCCAGGGTGTTGGTGACTATACCTTAGAGTACTACAGGGCGTTCAGCACCTGGAGTTGCTACTGTTTGTTGCTGGGGGAGCCCACTTTGTACATCCCTCTGTGGAAACAGGCAGAATCTACTAAAACTGAACCTAAACATATCCTTTGAGAGACCCATTCCCCTCCTGGGTATCCAGCCCAAAGGAGAGCAGATGTTTACCTAAGGACAGAGCCACGCATGTGCACAGCAGTACTGTTTAGTAACAGCCCCAAACAGGGAGTAATCCAAATGCTCATTTACAGTAGAATGGATTAACTGCGGAATATTCAGACAGTGCAACACTACAGAGATGGAGATGTGGGTTCAGACCACTGCAATCAAGCAAAGGTTACAATAAAGTGAGTCAGATAATTTATTTTTTTTGGTTTCCCAAAGTTATGTTTACACTATACTGTAGTCTACTGTGTGCAACAGCATTACTTCTTAAAAAAAATGTAGGTGTACCTTTATTAAAAAGTACTTTATTGCTGACTTCCCTGGTGGTCTAAAGGCTAAGACTCTCCCAAATGCTGGGGGCCTGGGTCTGATCCCTGGTCAGGGAAGTAGATGCCACATGCCAGAGCAGAAGATCCTGCATGACACAATGAAGACTAAAGATCCCACACGCTGCAACTAACATTGGCACTACCAAATAAATTAATACATAATTTTAAAAACTGCTAAAAAATTCTAACCATCATCTGACAACATAGGGTTTGTCACTAGCCTTCAATTTGAAAAAAACAACAACAAAAAATAAAAACATGATCTGTGATGTGATGAATAGAGTGCATTAAAAGACATGCCTACAATAATGAGATGAATAAACCAAGACAACACAGAGCCATGTGATGCATCTCAAACAGATAAAACTGAGTGAAAGAACCTAGACACAGAGGGTACATAAGTGTGTGCACTTCTCGATATGGATGTTATCATTCAATTAACATTTCCATTAAAGCGGGAAAAAGGAATAGTAACTTAAAACAGAAAGTAGGCCCCTTCCAATCTCCAGACGCTGATCATCCAGTTTTCTAAGAGTCAGGCACACAGGCACTGAAGCTGGAACCTGGGACATTGTTGAGAGAGAGGAGGAAAAAAAGTCAGATTGAGTGGGGAGCTGCATCACTAGTAATCCACCTGAATGTAAATTCCATGAGAGAAAATACATATTTCATCATATATATATATACATGTTTATCATATATATATGTATATATATACATGTTTATCATATATATATATTCTGAAAATAAAATCTCTTCTGAAAAATTGCAGAATCCTCAATACCTAGAACAATGCGTGGCTTGTAAGTTGCTCAATAAATATTTTGCTGTAAGCTACAGATCAATATCTTTCATGAATATAGATGCAAAAACCCTTTATGAAATCTTAGAAGCCAATTCTGCAATCTATAAATAGGATTATACACCATGACCAAGTATGACTGATCCCATGAACACAAGGTCAATTTAACATCCAAAAATCAATCTATATAATCCATCATATTAACAGAATAAAGGACAAAACCTATGTGATAAACTTGGTGCAAAAAGCACTGGACAAAACACAATACCCTGCTGAGTTAAATTCACCCACTCCAGTCCGTTTTAGTTTGCTGATTCTTAAAATGTTGATGTTCACTCTTGCCATCTCCTGTTTGACCACTTCCAACTGACCTTGATTCACATTCTGAATATTTCAGGTTCCTATGAAATATTGCTCTTTACAACATTGGACTTTACTTCCATCATCAGTCACATCCACAACTGGGTGTTGTTTTTGCTTTGGCTCCATCTCTTCATTCTCTCTGGTGTTATTTCTCCATTGATCTCAGGTAGCATATTGGGCATCTGCTAACCTGGGGAGTTCATCTTTCAGTGTCCTATCTTTTTGCCTTTTCATACTGTTCATGGGCTTCTCAAGGCAAGAATACTGAAGTGGTTTGCCATTCCCTTCTCCAGTGGACCATGTTTTGTCAGAACTCTCCACCATGACCTGTCTATCTTGGGTGGCCCTACATGGCATGGCTCATAGATTCATTGAGTTAGACAAGGCTGTGGTCCATGTGATCAGTTTGATTAGTTTTCTGTGATTGTGGTTTTCATTCTGTCTGCCCTCTGATGGATACGGATAAGAGGCTTATGGAAGCTTCCTAATGGGAGAGACTGACTGAGGGGGAAACTGGGTCTTATTCTGATGGGCAGGGCCATGCTCAGTTCAGTTCAGTCGCTCAGTCGTGTCCGACTCTTTGCGACCCCATGAATCGCAGCATGCCAGGCCTCCCTGTCCATCACCATCTCCCAGAGTTCACTCAGACTCACGTCCATTGAGTCCATGATGTCATCCAGCCATCTCATCCTCTGCCAGAGCTCAACATTCAGAAAACGAAGATCATGGCATCTGGTCCCATCACCTCATGGGAAATAGATGATGAAACAGTGGAAACAGTGTCAGACTTTATTTTGGGGGGCTCCCAAATCACTGCAGATGGTGACTGCAGCCATGAAATTAAAAACACTTACTCTTGGAAGGAAAGCTATGACCAACCTAGATAGCATATTCAAAAGCAGAGACATTACTTTGCCGACTAAGGTCCGTCTAGTCAAGGCTATGGTTTTTCCAGTGGTCATGTATGGATGTGAGAGTTGGACTGGGAAGAAAGCTGAATGCCAAAGAATTGATGCTTTTGAACTTTGGTGTTGGAGAAGACTCTTGAGAGTCTCTTGGACTGCAAGGAGATCCAACCAGTTTATTCTGAAGGAGATCAGTCCTGGATGTTCTTTGGAAGGACTGATGCTGAAGCTGAAACGCCAGTACTTTGGCCACCTCATGCAAAGAGTTGACTCACTGGAAAAGACTCAGATCCTGGGAGGGACTGGGGGCAGGAGGAGAAGGGAACGACAGAGGATGAGATGGCTGGACGGCATCACTGACTCGATGGACATGAGTTTAAGTGAACTCCGGAGTCGGTGATGGACAGGGAGGCCTGGCGTGCTGCGATTCCTGGGGTCACAGAGTCGGACACGACTGAGCGACTGAACTGAACTATGTGTCTTTGGTGAACTTCATGTGAAATACCAGTATGTCATTGTTTTGCAAAGTTAAGTTATTTATTTGGCTGCTCTGGGTCTTAGCTGTGGCATGTGGAATCTTTGTTGAGGCATGCAGGCTCAGTAGTTGTAGGGTAAGGGCTTAGGTGCTCCATGGCATATGAGACTTTAGTTCCTCGACTAGGGATTGAACTCGTGTCCTCTGAATCACAAGGTGAATTCTTCACCACTGAACCACCAACATCCCCAGTATGCAATTTCGATGTATGATCCTATGTCCCAAAAATGTATATAATTTTGCCTTTGACTACTAACAGGTAGAGCAATTCTCAGAGCTTTCTGTGAATCTGCTTCCCAGTGTACAATTCTCAAGTTTCAAAATTCCATTTTTTTCTGACTTGATAGTTAACTAAAGGTTGAATGCTTCCTGCTTGAGATCAGGAAAAAGTCAGATATATCCACTCTTGCCACTTCTACTAAATAACTGCAAGAAAGGTTTTAGTTGAGACAATCAGGATTTTAAAAGTGTCATATGAATGAATGAATCAGGTTTTGTTTGCTCCTTTGGCAGACATGGAAACTGAGGCCCACAGAGAGGCAGGGAGTTGTTCAAGGTCACCCAGCTAGTGATCAGCAGAGTGCGACCATCCCAGGTCTCCTTCATGTCAGAGTTCCAGAGCCCTATGCCCTTGAGTATTTGTTAGAGTGATGTGTCCACCACCCTCCCAAAGCTTTGATCAAAAGTTGGAAGAAGGAGGTTCTTTGGTGGTTAAGTGGTTAAGACTTCACCTTTAATGCAGGGGATGAGGTTTCGATTCCTGGTCAGGGATCTAAGCTCCCACATGCCTTGCAGCCTAAACCCAAAACATAAAACAGAGGCAATGCTGTAGCAAATTCAATAAAGACTTTAAAAATGGTTCATATTAAAACAAAGTTTTTTTTAAGTTGAGATAAGTAAAGTGAAAGCGGAGCTTGTTCCCTGGTCCAAGGGTCCTTTACTCTGAATCTTCACTCAATGTTACCTGAGTTTATCGGAATCTGAAAGGAGGTGGCCTTTCCCCTCCTACTTTGGCCTACATTACAGATGAGTTGAGTTAAGTTCAACATTCAGATTCCTTATCAGTGTTTTCAGCTTCAACGTGACTTTATCTTCTACTTTTATAAGGTCAAATTTCTTCTGTCGTATCATTTTATTTCTAAAAGAGAAATGTCCTCGGTCTGGTCTCCTGCCTTCTAAAGACTCCCCCTCTGCTTTGTTTCCTGTGTTTACAGAGGTGATGCCAATTTTCCTTCATCCTACTTCCCCCAGGGTTTCCCTGGTGGCTCAGTGGTAAAGAATCCGTCTTCAATGCAGGAGACATGGCTTCAATTCCCTGGAGAAGGAAATGGCAACCCACTCCAGTATTCTTGCCTGGAGAATCCCATGAACAGAGGAGGCTGGTGGGCTACAGTCCATAGGGTCGCAAAGTCAGACACGACTGAATGACTAAACAATTTCCCCCAGAGAGGCAGTACAAAAGAGCCCTGGCCTTGGGGTCAGACAGAGGTCTGCGTTATCCCGTGTGCCCTGGGTCGGTGAGTCTCTGCTTTCACAGAGCATCAGCTTCCTCTCTTGAATTCCCTGGGGCCTCTGTGACTGTCACAAAACAGTGGGGAGTTTCGGTGACAGCAGGTCTTCCCATGGCATCTTCTCCCACTCTAAAGCCTCCATAAAAGCTCAGAGATGAGTGGCAGCAAGAGTGTTTCTGTACTGGTCAAGGACACCCCATTTGGGGAGGAACAGGACTGGTTTCCTTATTGTCACCGTGTCAATGACCTCCATGGATGGTGCTCTCTGTGCAAGTTAAAATATCTACACCATATTTCACACATTTACAGAATCTCTGGTCTTCAACTGACACCTCTGAGGTAGAAGGATGGGGTATAATTACACCCATTTTATAACGTAATAACAACAACAATAATTAGCGTCTGTCAGTATTTCTTAGGGGCTGCTATCTTGATAAAATTCTCGAATCTGCATTTTCTCACTGACTCCTGACAGGTCTTTAGCTAAAGTATGGCCACAGTCCATGGGGCTGCAAAGAGCTGGACACAACCTAGCGGCTAAACGACAAAGACCCTAACAAGAGGAGCATTAAGTCTGGCAGGCTGGAGGTCAAGTTTAAGCCCTTTAAGAGATAAAATTTTACTTTTGTTTTCTAAAATATAGATTATTTTCAAGCAATCTGTACAATAATATCCAAATAATAAACAAGCTGTGATTATCTTTAGGCTGCCATTAACCCAACCTCAGGGGTGATAAGTAAAACTACACCAGCAAGTATCTTTTATAAGAAAAACAGGCTCTGGGGATTCCCTGGCCATCCAGTGGTTAGGACTCTGCACTATCCATGCTGGTGGCGAGGGGTTTGATCAGAGAACTGAGATCCTATAAGCCACAGCAGTCAAAGAGAAAAAAAAAAAAAAAAAACAGGCTCAGCTGTAAGTTACATAAAGAAAAGGACTCAGTTTCTCTCAGAACAGAATTTGGAAAATAAATTGCTTTAAAAATAGGAACACAAAAGTATGCATGTAAAGCTACACACTTTAAAGAAAATACTTTCCATGGTTCTAAAAAGTACCTTAAAAATGAATAGGAAATATGATTCTCATCCCGATTAAATCTCTTAAGGGAGGTAAGGACAACTTCCCTTTCTTACTCTTTCCCCAAAAAGAAGGCTGAGCGCCAAAGAATTGCTGCTTTCCAGTTGTGGTGCCAGAGAAGACTCTTGGATTTGGCGAGTCCCTTGGACTGCAAGGAGATCAAACCAGTCGATCCTAAAGGAAATAACCCTAAATACTCATTGGAAGGACTGATGCTCCAATAATCTGGCCACCTGATGCAAACAGCTGACTCATTGGAAAAGACCCTGATGCTGGGAAAGATTGAAGGCAAAAGGAGAAGAGGGCAGCAGAGGATGAAATGACTGGATAGCATCACTGATTCAATGGACATGAACTTGGGCAAACTCCAGGAGACAGTGAGGGACAGGGAGTGCTGCAGTCCATGGGGTCACAAAGAGTCAGACACGACTTAGCGACTGAACAAGAACAACAACATTCTTCCCCTAAACTGAAATCTCATTTTCAAAATGAACTTCAGATCTGCTTCCTCCTTCTGGATCTGAGTCAGTCCGTATTCATTTTTCCTCCTACCCGAAATAGGTTTTTGTTAAAAAAAAAATCTATTTTGAAACCCAGGTCTTTCTCTACCAAAGTTGCGTATCAAAGAGTGATTATCAACTCAATCCCATCAAGTTCATCTTGCTAAGAGGCACCAAGGAAGTCCCACTAAAAGGCACAGGCTTTGAGAAAACTCTACCTGTAGCTTAAGTCTGGGAAAGCAAACCCTGATGATTAGACTATGTAACAAAAGACAAGTAAGAGCAAGAAACGATCGTCGAGAAGTCACCAGGGGAAAAAAGCCAGGGAGAAACCAATTGGACTGGACTTCCCTGGTGGTCCAGTGGTTAAGACTGCCTGTCAATGCAAAGGACATGGGTTCGATCCCTCCTCGGGGAAGATTTCACATGTCTCCTTGGAGAAACTAAGCCCATGTGCCATGACTACTGAGCCTACACACCTAGAGCCTGTGCTCTGCAGCAAAAGAGGCCAAGCAATGAGAGGCCCTTGCCCTGAACTAGAGAGAAGCCCTCACTTGACACAATCAGAGAAAAGTCTTCATATAGCAATGAAGACCCAGCCCAGCCAAAAGCAACAAAAAGCAAAAACCAAAAAAATAAAACACAAAACCCAAGTGGACTAAAGACTGTTGCCTATGGATATATTCTGCAAGAAAGAGTCCAAGAGGCTAGAGTCTACCACCTACTAGCTGTGAGGCTTCAGGCTCCCTCTTCCTGGGGATTATCTAGCTCCCTTCCACCCCATTATCCTTCTTGTGCCATCTCTCCCACTCTGCCAGTTACTGCTGCCAGGCTGCGGCAGAGACATGAACTGAGCACAGCCTCACACGTAGGAAGGGGACTGATTCCTGAGAGGGGCTTATGTTAGGAAGCCCCAGTCGCTGATTCCGCAGGACACAGAACAATCACTGTGCTTAAGTCTTTCTTTTGTGTCTGACACCTAACACTGTTTGGAAATACTTTTGGACAAGTTCTCTTCCTTTTTTTTCCCTCCACTGTTCCCATTTCCAATTTTGAAATTTAATAATAGCAAGCCTCCTTGAAAAGACCTGGCTGGCAGACCTAAGTTTATTCAATTAACCACTCTTTCTTATAATAACCAGCAGGGCAAGTATCAAGATCCAATTCGGTCTCTATTTCCTGGATGGACTCTAAAAGAGAGGGTCTTGAATCCAAACCAAACAGTATTGTTAAAAAAGAATGGGGAGGCTCTCTCTGTCTTGCTGTGGCATGATTACAAATAAGTAGTGTTAAGTGAAGAGCAAAACAAAGCAGTAGAATAGTGAGAACACTGTGCTACCTGTCAGGAAAAATTAGTATCTCGCTTGGATTTGCATAAAGAGACTCCTGCAGGATGATACAAAGGATAAATCCACAGAGTCTGGGACTGGACTGCTTGGGTTTGAAACCCTGCTCCAGCACATTGCTGAACGATCCTGGGCAAGTTACTTAACCTAACCTCTCTGTGCTTCAGTTTCCTCATTTGTAAAAAGAACAATAACAGCCTCTGCCCCAAAGCTAGTAAACAAGTTAATACCCACAAAGCACTTAGAACTGTGTTTGGCAAGTATGGCAATCCACTCCAGTACTCTTGCCAGGAAAATCCCATGGACGGAGAAGCCTGGTGGGCTGCAGTCCATGGGGTTGCTGAGAGTCAGACACGACTGAGCAACTTCACTTTCACTTTCATGCATTGGAGAAGGAAATGGCAACCCACTCCAGTGTTCTTGCCTGGAGAATCCCAAGGACGGCGGAGCCTGGTGGGCTGCCGTCTATGGGGTCGCACAGAGTCGGACACGACTGAAGTGACTTAGCAGCAGCAGCAAGCTGTAAATAAATGTCATTATTATTCCTCATGTTATTTATCACACGCATGCCTGTCAAGTCTCTTTAGTCATATCCGACTCTTTACAACCCTATGGACCATAGCCTGCCGGGCTCCTCTGTCTATGGGATTCTCCAAGCAGAAGTATGAAGTTGGTTGCCACGCCCTCCTCCAGGGGATCTTCCCAATCCAGGGATCCAAACTGAGTCTTACCTCTCTGTCTCCTGCAATGGCAGCTGGGCTCTTTACCACTAGTGCCACCTGGGAAGTCCATGTTATGTATTTAAGTAGCATCAAAAGTGATTATCTGTATTCTAGAGGCCAAGCGTAGGATAGTAGGAAGGAGGAAGAATTTTGACTGTATATCTCTTTTTGTATCAATGAAAAAGTTACCTATTCAAAGATTTTTAAAAGTTATTATTTACTAGTTAAAACCACTTGCTGCAAATGAATTTCAAGATCGGGTCTGTTTTGAACATTACTTTTTGAAATTTTTGGATTCATACTTTTTTGTGCAGTTGTTGACAGATGTCCCTGAATACCTCATTTTTCTGTTTTCCACTGCAATTTCACCTCTTTCCCTAACTTTTAAACTTCTTCCTCCTCTATGTGTCAATAGTAACAACAATAATGAATACAGTTCTACTAAGTACCACTTTTTGAACACTTGCTGCTTTACATATTATATCTCATGTAATCTTTACAATAACTCCATGAGGCATTAACCCTATAACTCATAGAACAGATTGCATTAACTTGTCCAAGATCACAAAGCTAGACAGTGGCAGTGCCCATGTTTATTCTGCGGTCTAACACCTTACTCCAGGGTTTCTCTGTTAAAACAGATTCCCAGGCTTCACCCTAGATCCAGGCTCTAATCCCCAGGCCTGGGTGTTTTCTTGGAGACACTCACAGCCTCTGAAGCCTGAGGGCCTCAGCACTAGTCTGGGCCCTTTTGACCCTGATCTTTCACTCCTGTCTCTGCTCTTGCTTTAAGACTCTTGGTTACTTCCAGAGCCAGTGGAAGCAGAGGTCCCAGTCCTGGGGGGTAGACCAGTGCCTCTCCCTCCTAAACAAGGTAGGAAGCACCAGCTCGTCCACCCTATCAAATGCCAGTCTTCACAGGGCTGCAGCTTTTGGGCCCCTTAGCTCTGGGCCAGAAGGTCACACGAGATATGCCTCGGGGAGCATGGCCTTGTGGAAGGCACTCTGGGTCAGCAGCACGGCTATATTTGGGGTCACGTGTGGGATTTATGGCTCTTCATGAAATCTGCAAGGTGACAGAGGTGACAGCTGAGCTAAACATTAAACCGAAATTAACAGCAGCAACCGAGACACTTCTAGGAAACACCTCTGTGCAAGCATGGTCATCCTGATGTGCTCCTGTTTGCACAACGTTTGAGCGAGTCTCCAGCACTGCCTTGGCGGCCCCGTAACTCATATCAGCACAGTGTGGGGAGGGCACCTCTGCCATCCCAGCGTTAGCAGCTCATAAAGTTACCATCTGGAGATCAACGGCCAGAGCCAAGCAGACTGTGAGATAAACTGCTGCTGGACAGAAGCATAAGACCCTCAAAAGCTCCAAAGAGATGGCACTAATCCAGCAGCCAAGTGCACAGAGATGAAGGTGGTCTGGTCCACACCTCAGCAGGTTCTCAAAAGGTAGGGGGTCAGGAGGGGGACAAACAGGGTGATAAGAAGCTTTCGAGTATCCAGATTAAAAACTTCTTCAGCTGACTTATCCTCCCCCAAAGATAAGATTTTCTAAAAGTGGCTGTTCTTGTCCTCTCAGGTTTATTTAGCTTTTCTGCAGGAGATGCTACCACATGTGAAAACTTCTATTACACAGACCCCAAGAGGTGGACACTCGCACTTTGTTCCAGTCCAGATCAATGGAAGCCAGCCCTTCTCCTGAATCTGACAAATGGCATAAATGGTGGAGGAACCACTTCAGATATCCCCCAAGTCACCAGGAACAAGGATCATTGACATATTTTTAAAATTTATTTTTTTGAACTATAGTTGTTTTACAACGTCACGCAGCAAAGTGATTCAGATACACATATCTGAATATATATACTCTTTTTTCATATGTTCTTCCATTTTGGAAGAATACAGTCCCCTGTGCTCTACAGTAGGGCCTTGCTGTTCCATTAATATTTTTAATAGTGTTTAATGCTTTAATGAAGTCTATTAATAATCATTACCCACATTTGTTCTACAAAGTACAAATGAGAGGTATGGAAGGATCTAACAAATAAAGACCAGCCCAGGGTACTTTTAAAGCCAGATTCTATGCCTTCCCCTTCTACCCTCCCCAGGCCCCATTCTGTCCCCTCCCTTTGCTGATTTTGTGCTGATAAACTTAGTCTCTAACTTGACCTTTCTACATTCTGAACACACTGGCCAAGATTACTGCGCTGAGGAGAAACACCGGATTCTGGTTTTGAACCCTGCAGTTAAATGCAAGGCTCTGATAAACCATTGAATTAAAAGTTCCAAAATCCTCTTAGAAGCTCATGTGTTACACAATTGGCTGCAGATTAAAACAAAAACAAAAACAAATCTGACCACAAAATCACCATGCTTAATTGGGGCCAGACAAGCAAGATCACAAGAGCCAAGAAGGCCCAGCAGAAGGACTGACTTAGGAAGTGCGTTCAAGTGTGCACTCAGATACAATGAGCAGCTAATTTACAGAAGCAGGCTGGCTGTCTATGGTGCTTCCTCACCATCCTTCATGCTGCCTGCTGTGGTAGCTCCTCGCTCATATGGGGAAGGACCACTATCTTCAATTTCCAGATGCATTCCGGTAAGCTCAAATCTCTGCTAGGAACACAGCTAATGCCACCATTGATTATCAGGAAGGAACTCGATAATTCTAACCTCTTAGATTGAGAGCCATTTTTCAGAACCTCAGATTTCACAGTGCACAGCCAACTCAGTCATTTCAGCAACATCAAGAGGCAAAGAATTACAACCAAGCTCCAATGGTTATTTATACAAAAAGACTTCCTTGAAGAATCCACAGTCACTCGTACCAGAAAACATCATAGGATAAAAATATTGTGCCTACTTTACAAAGAAGTAAAAAACCTCAGAAGGCACACAATAAATTTTTATAATACACTCGGCACAAGTTATTATTTTCCCCATCACCGGAGTGAATAAATACAGGTTTTATCTTCTTACAGATCCCCTAGGCTGCTCAAAATGTGAATTATACCTTTCTATATTTGGAAGGGAATATATAAGCACCCAAACCCGCTCCTATTTATTTTCTAAAGTGTCTCCATGAATAGGATTCACAGTAGCTCTGTTTGCAGACATTCATCAGCACCAAAGTAAACACACCACCAGGCACACAATTCCCTAGGGCTGCTTCAGTCGGAACCAGAGCTCTGGTTTTCATAGCTGCTTTGTCTAAATATTTTTGCAATGATTCATTCATGGTTTCAAGATTTAAGGAGAGGGCATTCTCAGGTTGGGACACACCAAGGCATAGAATTAAGACCGACAGGAAGGAAAAGAATGAAGGTGGTACCTCATGTCTCCATCCGAAAGCACCCCCCCTCTGCATCAGAACTACGCTTCGCCCTGCGATGACCGGCAGCGAGTTTCCTTCTTCCCTGAAATAATAAAAACTCAACATGCTCGGAGCTCAGCAGGGGCAGGAGACTGGCACAGTCCACCCGGCCCTGAAGGCCTGTGACTGAATCAGCAGTGAACTGCACGCTGGACTTTTCCATAGGACCATTCACACTGGGGCTGGGAACATCACACTGGCCTCTCCCCCTTCTCTGCTGACCGGCAGAAATGCCCAGGCTCCACGTGGCTGCCTCCTCCCCATTCGCGGACTGCTCCCTGGAGGAAAAAGTGACTTTCTAGGAACTTGGGGTCCCAAGGGAAAACCCACACATTTCCACGAAGATGCAGCCAGCAGCACCATCTTAAAGAGTGAAAAACTAGAAACGATGAGGCAATGGTTGAGCAAGGGACAGAGGATAGGAAGAATAAAATACTACACAGCTATTTAAAGTGATGAGCATGCAGATGCAGGCAACCCACCCGAAGTGCCAAATGCACAAAAAGGTGGCAAAATAGCACACACAGGAACTGCGAAAAGATGTAAAATTTTATGTAAATGAACGAAAGCAGGAAGTGAATGTGTGTTCAATCAGAGTTCAAATTCATTAAGGTTATTTTTTTTCCTTATCAAGATACTCAAGATAGTACTATAAGTAATAAAACAAAAGACCACAAGCACCTTAATTTACAAATAAGGTATATAATCATTTTTCAAGGGTCTTGAAAAGAGCAAATGGTTCAGGAAATGACTACACTTTTCTCATTTCACTCCTCCAAATGCAATGAGGAAGAGGAGAACACATAAAAACCCAGATTATTAAGCAAACAGCTCAGCAGTGCTGGTCTCAGTTTCCTGGTTCAAGGTCACAGTCAATGAAAGGTGTGAGGCTGATGAAGTCGAGTTACAACATCTGCTCTCCTGGGCAAACCTCCTAATCACTTGCCATCCTCAGGTTTGTGAAGGAGAGGAAACTGGCTTCATTCCTTCTCTGAAACTATGTTTGCAAAAATACGCTTACATTGGGAAACAAAGTCAGTTTAAAGTCAGGCTAAGGAGAAAAATTATCAGCCTCCATATTTCCAACTTCCTCCTTTAAAAAGAATAGAGACCTTTGGCAATAAAAACTGATGAATGACTTTAAAAAAAAATCATTCAGGGGAAATAAAGGACTGAATTCTCTTTAAATAGCCTAGAAGAAAGTGAGAGACACAAGGGTATCTGTATTGTGGCTGCAGGTTCCAGAACCGAGAACAGCTCAGACACTTCGTTTTCAAGCACTTCACCTACCTTTTCCGCTTTCAGCCTCAGAGTTTAGAGTCATCTTACCAGCTGTAGGCCAGATAGAAAGCCCTAAGCACCAGTGAGCTGGAGTTTGATCATGCAAGGCCATAATGCACATTGCTTACTGTGGCTACAAGTTCCCTTGAGAAACAGTGGGTCTTATTCTCATAGTACTTTTCTATTACTGGACTTCTGGGCTAACGGTGTTTGAAAAGTTCTATTACTATTTACCTGCCTTTCTCACTTTTTTAAACCTCTTATTTTGTATTGAGGGATAGCCAATGAACAACTCTGTTCAGGTGAACAGCGAAGGGACTTGGCCATACACATACATGTATCCATTCTCTCCCCAACTCCTTTCTCCCTCTTTCTGTTAACTTTATAGCTTTGTTATTTCTCTTCTAGAAGAGCAATCATCTATACATGTAGAAGTTATGGCTTCAAAGTTTTAGACTGCCTGATCATGTTTCAGAGGTGTGGCTCGCTGCTCCTGAAACGGTCACATGGCCCCCTTTATCAGAAAGCCCATCGCTAGCCCTGTTGAAATGCTGTCTGTATACCATCCCTCAGCTGAAGTGAAGCAGAAAGGGAGCAGTTTCAATGAAGAATTAAATTTGCTGACCCACTTGGGTGGAAGAAAAAAACCGCCCCGCTGGTGGATTAATATGGTTGAATAGCTCGATGCTGCTGCACTTGTGGATGGCACTTGATGCAGTGACCCCAAGTTAGACCTGGGTCTTGGTCTTGCTGGGTGACTGTGAACAGAGGACTTTACCTCTCCGGTCTTCACTCTCTTTGATCATTACAGAAGGGGAACTGGATAAATCACCTTCCAAGGAGTTCTCTGCTTTGAAATTACAGTTCTAAGATTTCTCCCTCATCAGGTCCTCTAATTCTCACAAACAACCCAGTGGATGGTATTGATATTTCTACCACACAGATGAGGAAACTGAGGCTCAAGAAAGCCAAAACATTTGCTCCAGTCGCTCAACTAGAGCGGGACCCAAGGGCCAGGATCCGAACCTGAGTTGTCCAACTCTACACCAGCACAGCTGTCTTTTTAAGCAATACCATCACACTGCTTCAACTACATCATTAAACCATGATTACTCTTTATATAAAAAAATTCGGAGACAGGACTCCAGTATTCCAGGGTCTGAACTTGAAGGATACCTTTACTGAAAACATAAGCTGCCTGGGTATATTTTAAAGTTCTTTTTCTCTTAGGGCGTTTGGACCTGGTCTCTTTCAATCAACGAGCATGACTGAATGACTTTTGCTTAATTAGGGACACAGTCTCTGGAATGAGTTAATGTCTGCTTTGTCCCTTCTTTTCTCCACTCGCCCATCCACCCTCCAAACCAGGCAGGCCACCTGGATCTTTCTTATAACCACACAAATAACACTTTTTAAAACAAAATAGGGACCTGTTTACATTATAACACTTACTGGTGGAGCAACTCAAGCTGCAGCCCAGGAGAAAGAAGAATTACAACCAAGTGCTATTTATGAAACAGACTTCAGGAAGGACAAAAGTTGGACCACAGAGATGACACAGAGGGGAAAGCCCATGGGATCTGAGCCAGAGCCTCAAAAGTAGTGAGTTTATCAAGCTTCAAAAACAAGCCTTTTCTCCTGCCCTCCTCGCTCAGGAACTGGAAGGATAAACACACCCCTTGGCAGGGACACCCCCGCTCCACCGAGGCCCCGGGGAAATTTGAGAGCCTGTGCAATGTTTTCTGCGTTTTTTATTTCCTTTAATAGTGACCTTGAGCAGAGCTCAGAAAGGAGTCTCTGATTTCTCAGCTACAGTGTTGCTGGGAGGGGTATCTTCCAGGCTACTGGGCAGGGCTTGGTTTTGTATCCGCCATGGCTTACAGTGGTGCCACTGGGACAAAACGCACCCTGTTCAAGGGCCTCCACTGAGACCTGTGCTGTGTGGCCTGGCCTGACCATCACTCCCCTGTGGCTTTGTGCCCCACCCCCACCCCCCCGCCAGGCAGGCTCTTCTAGTCCCCTGATAACCTACTGTCTATTCTCTGACAAGTCCCTCCTCCTCCAGCTTGGCCCCATCCTTCCTCCCCCAGCCTCATGCAGCTCCCAATACTCTACAGTTCTGTGAACAGCTATTCCCGGTTACTAGCTATTTCAGCTGTACCTCGATATTCATTAAGAACTTGAGTTTATATCCAGAGCAGGGACCACATCGTTAACACGGATGGCAGGTAACCTGGGCTAGGATCTAGGGTTACTGTTAATATCAAGAGAGATCCTTCTTCCAGTGCTCAGATGACATGAAGTCTTGTCCTAAAATGATGGCTTATAATGAACACAGATGGTACACACAGTTGTCCCTTCGTATCTGAGGGCGATTGGAACCCCTGAGGATATCAAAATCCTTGGATGCTCAAGTACGGTGTTTAAAACAGAGTATTATTTGCATATCGGAGAAGGCAATGGCAACCCACTCCAGTACTCTTGCCTGGAAAATCCCATGGATGGAGGAGCCTGGTAGGCTGCAGTCCATGGGGTCACGAAGAGTCGGACATAACTGAGCGACTTCACTTTCACTTTTCCCTTTCATGCATTGGAGAAGGAAATGGCAACCCATTCCAGTGTTCTTGCCTGGAGCATCCCAGGGACAGGGGAGCCTGATGGGCTGGCGTCTACAGGGTCGCAGAGTCGGACATGACTGAAGTGACTTAGCAGCAGCAGTATTTGCATATAGGGCTTCCCAGGTGGCAACACTGGAACAGTGGTAAAGAACCTGCCTGCCAAAGCAAGAGACCTAAGAGATGGGGATTCAACCCCTGGTTGGGAAGATCCCCTGGAGAAGGGAATGGCAACCCACTCCAGTATTCTTGCCTCAAGAATCCTATGGACGGAGGAACCTGATGGGCTACAGTCCAGGAGGTTGCAAAGAGTCCAACATGACTGGAGTGGCTTAGCACTGTGTGCATATAATATAGGCATATCCTCCCTTATACTTTAAATTATCCTTAGATTACTTATATAATACCTAAAACAATATAAATGCTGTGTAAATAGTTGCCGGCACTTTACAAATCCATTTTGCTTTTTGAAACTTTCTGGAACTTTCTCCCAATATTTTCAACCCACCCACAGTAGGTCAGATTCACAGGTACAGAACAGAGGGCACACAGCACTTACTTCTTCTAACTCATTTAAAACAATTTTTACGGAACTTTTTTCTATTTTTAAAAATTTATTGGAATATAGTTACTAAGTCCAAGCATTTTACTAATTTAAATTTTACATTCTAAATATTTTTACTTTGAGGTTCTGTCTTTGCCAAGTATACTTTAGTAATCAGATAAGTAAAAGACATTTTAATAAAGTTTTGTGTTTTAAGAAATATGAATTAAGGAACAGTCTGGTTTACTCTGGAGAAAGAAATGGCAACCTGGTAGGAGGAGCCTGGTAGGCTACAGTCCACGGGGCCGCAAACAATCGGATACGACTGAGCGACTTCACTTACTCAGGGCCCAATGAAATGGGCTTCCCGATGGTTCAAGAGACCTAGGTTCGATCCCTGGGTCAGAAAGATTCCCTGGAGAAGGAAATGGCAACCCACTCCAGTGCTCTTGCCTGGAAAATCCCATGGACAGAGGAGCCTGGCAGGCTATAGTCCATGGGGTTGCAAAGAGTCAGACATGACTGAGCATGAATGCAATGAAATGGAAATGAAATGATGTTGTCATGCCATCTAGTGGCAGTGAGACAAAAAAACCAAGACAAATCTAAGGGCCTGGGACCACCTAGGTCCCTGCGTCCATCCCATCCAGACTTTTGAGGGGGAAAGAGAGGTCTTTTTGTTTCCTGGAGTCCTTGGGGTTTCCAGTGGAGGGTGAGGGTCCTCAATTTGAGACAGATGGGGTGCTACTGCCCCCCTCCACTGCCTTCAGTTCGGTTCAGTTGCTCGGTCGTGTCCGACTCTTTGTGACCCCATGGACTGCAGAACGCCAGTCTTCCCTGTCCATCACCAACTCCCGGAGCTTGCTCAAACTCATGTCCATCGAGTCCACTGCTCATGTCCATCGAGTCCACTGCCTTGTCTTCCTGCAATTCTGACACCTAGAGAAGGGAGCTGGGGATGGGCCAGGAGGGAAGGTGCCTGCCGTCAGCTGCAGGGAGCACCCAGAGCAGCAGCCACACTCCCACACCACCGCAGGCTGCATCCACCCCTCTGGCATGAGCTGCAAAGTTCCCCGCACTCTGCAGAGGGAACCACGGAGGGGCTGCCACACACCTGCCACCTGTTCAGGAAACAACCAGCATCCAGGGCTGTGTTCAGGTCACCCCAGCTACGGAATTACAACCCCCCGTCAGACTCCGTAAAGCACAGAGGGTGTGGGTGTCCACAGGCCAGGTGTGATAAGGGACTCTCTTCTTTGCTTTAGATTACCCTGTCTTAATCACACTTGGAGTCTCACCCCATCATATACGAGGCCTCTGACACCATCCAAGTTTCTCACGAGGTTGTGGTCAGCAGAGCCACAGGCAGCAGGCACGGTCAGGGAAGCACTGAGAGGCAGCAAGTGCTGCTGCACTGCAATCACTGTGACCCTGGAAATAGAAAGCGCTTTACCCCTTTGCCAAGCTAGAAGGCTCAGTGGGCACGAGCCGCCTTCAACACTCCCTGGGATCCAGGTGTCACTCTCCTCTCGTCAATCTCTTCTCTGGCTTCTCCTTCCATTCAGTCAAAGTCTGACAACTTTTACCTCTCAGAAGCTCAGGAGGACCCCGTCCCACTCCATCTACACCATCCACTCTGCCTGGGGAACTCTTAACCTGCTTCCTCTCCCCACAAACCCCTCTTCAGAGCATCCCTCTCCGTGCTGCAGCTTGGGTGATCTTGTGGGTTTCTATAGGTATCATCGATCAAGTCACTCTATGGCTTAAACCCTTTAGTGACCTCCCCACCCTTAGAACCAACTCCAGATCCTTTCTGTGACCTGTAGACAAGTCCTTCTAAAATCCGGCTTGGCCAATCCCCCCATCTCTGCTCTGCCCACTCCTGATACCATCACACTTCAGTTACTGGTTCCCTCTGTGGTCTCCCTACCAGAGTGTGAGTGTCTGAAGCAGTGATCATGTTGGTCTGCTTGCTGGATACAAACCCAGGGCCAAACCCAGGACCTGGCACATACAGGCAGCAACTGAGAGTGGTGGTTGAGAGCTCCATTTGAGAGGCAGGTGAGTAGAGGTTCAAATCCTGGCTCTACCACTAGTCAACTATGGGACTTGCTGCAAGGGACTTACATTATCTCAGTCACTCCATAAACATTTACTGAATGGGACTTCCCTGGTGGCTCAGCGGATAAGAATCTGTCTGCCAATACAGGGGACACTGGTTCTATCCCTGGTCCAGGAAGATTCCACAAGTGGTGGAGTAACAGAGCTCATGTGCCACACGTGCCTAGAGTCTGTGCTCCACAACAGGAGAAGTCACTGCAAGGAGAAACCCACACACTGCAACCAGAACTGCCTCCCAATGGAGACCCAGCACAGCCAAAAATAAGCAATAAATTTTTAAAAATGAATGAACAAATGAAATAATCAATTGGTGACCAAAATGGTATCTCAAGTGGCTAATTTTAAAGATACTTTACTAGATGAAAGAAACTTCTATCCTATTAAATAACAACAAAAAAATCAAACTAAAAAGGGAGGAAAAATCTAAAATTTAAGAGTTTGTCACCCATTTTACTTGAATTTTAACTGTCTCTTTGGTTGGTGGCTGGTGTATTACCTAACATATGGGTACAGGTCAGATCTGAGTGAAGGCAGAGAAAATAAGCAACTAATATTTCACAACCCGGATGAAGACAACATTAAATTGACATTTAATGTAGCTTGAATACTGTTTAGTAAGTCAGCAACTATGGATGCAGTTCATACAACTAAAACAAGCAGTTCAGAAGATGGAATTTAAATATTTTGCAAGGGTACTTACTGTTTATTTCGATAATATGAAGGCTGATGTTAATATTAGCCACATTATAAAAAAGGTAAGATCCCCTGGAGTAAGGGAATGGCTACCCATTCCAGTATTCTTGCCTGGAGAACTCCATGGATAGAGGAGTCTGGTGGGCTACAGTCCATGGGGTTGCAAAAGTCTAACCACGACTGAGAAATTAATACATAAAAAAGGTATAGTAGACTAGAATATAGGTTATATCCAGGCTTATTTACCTTTCCAAAGAATTTAGGGGATAAAACCCCTGAATGAAAGACCACACGTATTTTGGGCAAGATGATGGGTCTTCTAGGCAGTGGTCTCCACCAGGGTACTCAAAGACTTTCCGAGGGATGCAGACAAGACATTTTTAAGTCAATGAATCACCAGATCCTCAGTTTTCATTTGCACTTTTCCTAAAACTGGTCTGCTTGAGTACAATACTACCTCCCCTTCACAACTCCCATCTTGCCAACAGAAGAAAAGAGTGGACTTCTCACCTACCCTGAATCTTAGATGACATAGAAACTGCCACGTGATCTAACAAAGGGCCAAACATCAGTGTCCCTGTGTCTCCCTGGCTTGCACTGAGGTGTGCTGAAGCAGGAGGCAGGGGCTCGTTATTAATACTTATACAAGAGCCTGATCAGGGCGAGATGGCATTAGAAACAGGGCTGTTTGGGGCCACAGTGGACTGTTTAGATCTAATTATATATCAAAAAATATTTAAAAATACACATGATAAGATGAAATGAGAGTGGGTGACTCTCATTTAAGGATTTTAACACCCTGATTATTCCCAAAGACTCCCTCACTTCTGAGCTAGAGTCCTGGGAAAGCAAAGTAAACACTTCATCACAAATAAGTGAATGAATAAAGCCCAGCACTGGGCTTTGTGCCCTTTCCTTCCTTCCTGATTTCCATTTGGTTTTGGGTGACTGTTGAAGGACAGTGTCAACAACTCAGGTGGAGAAGAGAGAAGGAGAGTAGTTCATGAGGACAAAGGACCAGTTTCCAAAAATAAATAAATAGCATCTAGTGTAAAAGCATCTCACCAAAATGATACTGACAAATATTTATTAATGCGATTTTAATTATCTTATATCTATTGGAGCATTTTGGGGTAAACAAGTTGCCTTTAAGTAAAAAAAGAAACAGGTTGAATTAATAGTTATTTGAGGAGTTTGGATCAAGTCTTTTGGGGTACTTCCCAGAAATTGAAAAAAATTAAAGGTCTCAAGGGTTGAATAACAATTTATTTTGTAAGTCAGATATTTTCCAATTCCTTATTTTCAATACAACTGAAGAAAGAGCTAATTGAGCTGTCATTTTTGGCACAGAATTCAGAAGGAACTGAAAGAATTAAGTGACATTATAACAAAACTGCTGCCATCCCAAGTACTTATTCAGTTTCTCAGCACGCCTATCTCTAAAAATGAAAAACAGGAAAAAATGATGATACTAAACGCTTTCTTATTCTAGCAAAAGTATTATTTGCCCATTTAATCACAAACTAGCTTTTAAAATGCCCTCCCCTCCCATATTTGATCATTATTTCTATGAAAAATTATTCAACAGCACTAACAATTTCTCAACATTTATTTGTTCTGATCAAATGTTAATAAAAACCAAGAACTGAGCCTAGGAGAAATTTCTTCTAATACTCATAAAACCTGGAAAAATGTCTTCAAACTTATGGATATGTGCATATGCATACATATATATGTTAAAGAAATGTATGATGAGGTGATCAATAAAAGACTTTCAAGCAACTAAATCTATTACATCAGAATAAAATACTGTGGAGATAAAAAAGCAAAAAAAAGGGTTCGAGGGAAAAAAAGACACAACATAAAAATTCCGGATGTTACAGGACAGCTGTTCACGAACCTTTCTAATGGGTTATGTTACTAAAGAATTAGACTCCATACACTTAAAGGGATGATTTTTAAATGTTAGTCTTAACAACACCCTTTTCATTTTCATAATCTCTGGGAAGTATAACAAAAGGCTTTACTAAGACTTATGAAATGACTACTACACGATTCCGATTTCTCTTTTACTTAGGGGCAATCTACTTAATTTGAATACTCAAGAGAGATGGGAAAACAGAAATACTACTACATCCTTTCCAACTATTTTGACAAGAAATTTATATGTCACCTTAAAGTGTATGAGGAGGTGTGTGTCTTAGTTTTACATTATTTGGGGGTATGTGAGCAGAAACATTTGAAGGCCACTGCACTGGGGAATGGTTTAGCCTGGACCACCTGACCTCATGACTTTGAAAAGTTGTCAGCAATTGGAACTGTATTTTCTGGTCATCTCATGGGATATCTTTGGCCCTAAACGGCAACCAGTGCCAATGGAATGCCGATCTACAATGCTGAGGTCTTCCCACTTTTCTGAGCCTTGTTTGGGATGATGTGACCCAAGGCTCTCTGTGGGATGTTGCAGGGAGCTGGCATGCCCCTTGTCACCAGCAATTCCCTTCCTGAGCCCTGCTGGGGAGCACTCCCTAACCTCAGTCTTTATCCTCCTCACTGTCTCTCCAACATGGGGCTTGGTTTAGGAGCTAGCAAGAAGGCTGATGCTTCTGACCACAGACCGTGCCTGCCTCTTGCCAGGGAGTCCCACTCACTGCCCCTCCATGACCAACGTTAAGGAGGGGGGAGGGAAGGGGGCTCCTCCACTTCCCTGCAGCCCTACTTTTAAGTAGAAAGCACAGCAGAGGTGTTAAGTGAGCAGTGCTGGTATTGCTTGGATTCTGATCTCAGCTCTATCATTTATTCACTGCCATCACAATGGAAGACTATTAAACCTCATAATGCCTCAGTTTACCTACCCGTTAAGAGATGGTAATAACAGAACCATCTCCTGGGGTTGTGAGGATTACATGCAATACTGAGCTGGCATACAAAAGCTTAATAAAGGCAGCTGTTATTATTAAATGTAAGGCTCAGGATTTAAGAAGTGAAAAAGGAAAAGGAAACGGTAGGAATCAGCAGAGTGCTACCCTAAAATCTCCTATCCCATGGTCCCCAGTTCGGCCTTTTAGCCAAGCCTAGTCCCAAATGGCAGCAGTAATAGTCCACACTTTTTCCCAAAGGAGGCTGGCTGCAATTTACCTCTGATAGGGAGCTTGGCTCCCCACACCTGGGCTTACCCTGGAGATAGGGGAGTGCACAGGGGGACCCCAGTGTTGTCATACACAGCAGCAGGATTCTGCACAAATCTCCCATGCACAGTACAGACTTCCTCCCTGAAGGCCCCCTCCTGCATGGGTGAGTGGAGATGACAGAGGCGTGACAGGCTGAAGTGACCCAGGGTTCCTCTTTAACTCAGCGAAAAAGGAAACTTACCTCAAGATCGATGAGACAAAAGAGGACCGGTCTGGCTTTGCATCAACTGTATCATCATTTGCGGGATCCTCAGCCCCCTGCTCCACAATATGGCCTTGATCGTCTGCCATCTGGAAGGAAAAAAACAACCAGAAAATTGGTACCCAGTGGCATCGCTGGCCTCATGATGTTTTAAATAACACTCATTCAGTGACACAGTTTTTATTTAAGCCTAGAGATGATCAGTATTGTCTATCTGGGCTCCAGGGCTGCCGTACCAATAATTCATTCAAATGCTTGAGTGCCAGCTCTACTTCAGGCTTCCCCTGCGGAGTCTGGATACATAGCTGCAAAGAAAGCAAAGTCCTTGTCCCTCTGGGAGCTTCTAATCCAGCATTCATGATTTTGTTAAATGTTCACTGTGTAGGAGAAACTGTGGAAAGTTCATCAAGGTCTGTAAAACAAGAAACTCCCTCAGAATTCCTGACAGGTTATAAGATGTTCATCCTTTGCCTGGCATCCCTCAAGCCCAGTTCAAAAACAGGGACTTCCCTGGTGGCTCCTTGGTTAAGAATCTGCCTGCCAATGCAGGGGACATGGGTTTGATCCCCCGTCCGGGGAAGATACCACGTGCTGCAGAGCAGCTAAGCCTGTGCACCACAACTACTGAGCCTGTGAGCCACAACTACAGAGCCTAGGTGCTGAAAATACATTAGTTCACATGCCCTAGAGTCTGTGCTCTGCAAGGAAAGAAGCCACCGCGACCAGAAGCCTGCTGCCGCAACTAGAGAAAATCTGTGCGCAGCAGTGAAGACCCAGTACAGCCAAAAATACCTAAATAAACAGCAGCACCCTGGAGTATCAAGCTCTCTGTTTTAGATGATTTTACATAGTTCTACCAAACAAATTTTCATCAACTTATTTTTCTGCTCGAGAATCTTCACAAGATCCCTACAATCTAAAAGTTCAAATCTTAAACTGAACTCCTTGGCTCTCCAATATCTAGTACTGGTTTACTAATTGCTCAGTCATGTTCCACTCCTTGGGATCCTATGGACTGTAGCCTGCCGGAGTCCTCTGTCCATGGAATTTTCCAGGCAAGAATACTGGAGTGGCTTGCCATTTCCTTCTACAGGAGATCTTCCTGACCCAGGGGTCAAATCCAAGGCTCTTGTGTCTCCTGCACCGGCAGGCAGACTCTACCACTGAGCCACCTGGGAAGCTCATCTATTACCAGGGTAGATGACAAACTATGGCCTACCATCTGTTTTGTTCGTTTGGGGATTTTCTAAGTTTTTTTGTTGTTCCTTTTTCTAATTTTGTAAGGTTGAAGCTGAAGTTACTGATTTGTGACCTTTACTTCTTTCCTAAATACAGGTGTTCAGTGCTAAAAATCTCACTCTACGTACTCATCACCTGTTTTTGTAAATAAAGTTTTATTGGAACACAGTCACACCCATTCATTTACATACTGTCGGTGGCTACTTTCCCACCACAACCACAGTTGAATGATTGTGACAGACATCATGGGGCCTGAAGTGCCCAAAATATTTACCACCTGGCCCTTTAAAAAAGGTTTGCTAACCTCTGATCTAGGATAATTACTAGCCAATAGGATCCCCTGGGACTTCCTAAGTGGCTCAAGAGGTAAATAATCCACCCACCAAAGCAGGAGACAAGGGGCTTGATCCCTGGGTTGGGAAGATTCCCTGGAGGAGGAAATGGAAACCCACTCCAGTATCCTTGCCTGGGAAATCCCAGGGACAGAGGAGCCTGGTGAGCTACAGTCCATGGACTGGCATAGAGTCAGACACAACTAAGCAACTAAACAACAACAGCATCTCCTGCTCACCTACTACTTCCCTTAAGAAGCAAAATTAACAATAATAAAAATAAAAACTCACATTTATTATTTGCCGAGCCAATCGCTTTGTAAGTATTATTTAATACTCTCCCAAATGATGCTGGGATCTCCCAGGTGATGCCAGTGGTAAAGAACCTGCCTAGCAGTGCAGGAGACATAAGAGATGGGGGTTGGATCCCTGGGTTGAGAAGATCCCCTGGAGAAGGGCATGGCAACCCACCCCAGTATTCCTGCCTGGAAAATCCCATGGACAGAGGAGCCTGGTGGGGCTATAGTCCACAGGGTTATAAAGTGTCAGATATGACTGAAGCAACTTAGCACACGTGCATACAAATACTATTAGATCAGCTCTAGGATCATTGCCTTTGACATATAAGGAACACGAGGTTAGAAGAAGTTAGTCACTGGCCCCAGGCTAAGTAACTAGTAAACCAAACTCAGAACTGAAGCCAGCAACAACACTCAGAGCCCAGCCCTCACCAGCATACCATTCAGCCTCCCAGGCTCTGAGCATCCCTGGGCCCACCATGCTCCATCAGGTCTTATGGTTCTTTCAGTCTGGAAGTCATCACCTAAACTTTTGCTGGACAAGCCATCTTTGGCCAGAGGGCTAGTTCTCCATCTTCAGAATTCGGTTCAATGGTACCTCTGCTGGGAGGTCCTCCCTGATTACACCTACCTCCCCAGCTCCTTCCCTTCCCCCAGTCCCTTTACAGTCCTTGTATTTGTCTTGATTATCAGCACTTTACTTATTGCTTGACACTGTCAAACATGACAATGTAAGTTCACCATGACAGAGGCGCCTGGCACTCATAAAGTATTTGCTAAACAAATATTAATTGAATGGGAAGCTGGAAGAAACAAACACCCCAAGGAAGAGAATTAGCTAAAAGTGACACAGCTGGTCAGAAGCAGAGCCTGTACTAGAGTTCTTTCTCCTAAACCAAGTCCTGGGTTCTTTCCTGTAAAGGGCATGGCCTTTTGTAACAAATCGAAACCTCCCCAGACTCTGATTCGCACTGGTTTCAATTTCAGTCACCGTGGGGTCACAGGTGGCAGCTGCAGGTCTGTACTCCTATCAGTCTCACCCCAGAAGTTTTCACCCAGTTGGAAAATAAGAAGGCATCTATCTGACTGTGCCCCAGAGCACAAGCAATGACTTTTGGAGGGGGCGGAAGGAATCTAGATGAGGGGAAGCGTCCAAGATGGCAAAGCGCTGACCCTGTAGCCCTGAGTGGTATTATCCTGTCACCTTGCAGGTTATTTAGGGGTCAACTGGGCAGTGAGAAGTGGCAGGGAGAGTGAGTTCCGTGACCAGATCCCTACAAAGACAGTGAGAAGTCTGATGGGCATCTTGTTCCTCAACACACAGTGAATACCCCACCACAGACACCAAACTGTTTCCGACTGGGAGGCAGTTAAGGTTTTTCAGATTAGGACCCAAACCGTTTCTCAAAAACAGAGATAACCCATATCCATAGAGGAAATTAATGTTAAGTATAGACCTGTAGAAAACACTCAATCATTTTTATTTCATCTCCTTCACACAGACTTAAGTTACTTGTGGATCATTATTAGTAAAGCAAGGAGATATTTTCAAAATTAACAAATTAATGTTATACAAAATCCACCAGAAAAAGACAGATAACTTTGACATGTGGTGTTGAAGCCTTAAGTCTTTTGTCCCAGAGACTGTCAAACAGAGTGAAGTCAGTCAGAAAGAATCATATGTTTATGCTAAGGCTAATCTTAAAGAATGAACCTAGGATGTATGATGATAAAACAATGCGACTATTATATAGACCATTATATCTATGTATCAATATATAGATACATGTTCCTGGACGTTCAATGCACCAGGTGCGTTCTAGGAGTCCGGGAGACACCTGACCTGGCCCTTCCTTGCTGAGAGACAGGCATCGACACACAGCAGGAACGTGGACAACCATGATCAGGGCCACTTGTGGTCAGAGCAAGGACCTGACAAGCCCCAAAGGCATTAGGGAGGGTTCTCTTGACCTGCTATTTCCGGTGGTTCAGACGGTGAAGAGTCAGCCTGCAGTGCAGGAGACCCAGCTTTGTTCCCTGGGTTAGGAAGATCCCCTGGAGAATGAAATGGCTACCCACTGCAGTATGCTCGCCTGAAGAATCCCATGGACGGAAGAGCCTGGCGGACTATAGTTCTTGGGGTCACAAAGAGTTGGACACGACTGAGCGAATAACACTTTCAACTTTCACTCTTGACCTGAGGTCTGAAAAGCAGAAGCAAAGAGAATGGAAGTGAGTGAGGCATCGAAATGCATACCCATCAAGCACCCAACACGCTCCATCGACAGAGGGGAGCAACATAAACCCCTCATCCCTCCCTGACACTTGAAGGGGCTTTGGATTTAAGTGACAGGCTGATTTCCACAGCTCAGAGGTAGGAAGATCTCCAGAGTTTCCTTTGCAAACACTAAGCCAGGAGGGTCTTCTGTTTGAAACCTATAGCATTTTTCTGGGCTGAGGTTGAACACTGTCTAGCGGGTCACTGAGAGACCCTTCTAACAACATTTAGAAGGTGTGTCTAAATAGAGGCAGTGTGCTGGAGCTTTATTCTTCTAAGGCTAAACATTCAGTGACTGTCTTATTCCTCTGAGGCTGGCCTTAATTTCTGGTTGAAGTGAAGTTCACCCAGAATGAGAGTGGTGACCGAGTGGGGTGTCTGCTCTTGGTCCCATCATTTCAGTTAAGCCAAGGCTTGGTGTTGAGCTTTTATTTATGCTCCTCTTTGAAGCCCAAGATAATCCAGGCCTGTCTTGGTCGGCTATGACTGGAGAGAGCATGTCTGCATCATTTTCTTGTATTCATTCCTGCTGTAAGGCTAAGGCTGCAAAGACCAATCAGTCTTTGGGGGAATATATAGCTTATTCAATTGTCAAACATATCTATCTTCTTTTTAATAAATTAATATTTAATATACATATAGCATTAGCAATGCCAGGCACTCAGTTGTTATTATTACTCTTACTATTATCCACTAGGACTCTTATTTGTCGTTTGAAAAGTTATCTTAATCATTTTTTTTCTTTTTATTTGTTTCAGTCATAGAAAAGTCCCAGGTATAAAACAGGCACTTAATAACTATTTCTTCATTAACGTCACAACTGAAATGTACTTAAACATTTTAAATCCTTCAGGGTCCTGATTAAACTGTTAACATGGGACAGACAACGGAATCAAAGGGACTCAGGAAGGTGGCTGAGAGCCTAGTCATGGTGAATTGCAGGCCAGGTGTGTAAATCAGCAGCGCCACCTACATTAGCCATGGGACCTTGAACAAAGTCCTGGAGGAGGGCATGGCAACCCACTCCAGTATTCTTGCCTAGGGAATCCCATGGACAGAAAAGCCTGGCGGGCTATGCTCCATAGGATTGCAAAGAGTCAGACACGACTGAAGCCACTTAGCACACATGCACGCATTTGAACAAGTACTCAATGTCTCCAAGCCTCAGTTTCCTCATCTGTAAAACGGGAAAACAGTGATGCCTAAGTCACACATGGCTATGAGGCTGAATGAAACAATGCATGTAAGATGCTAAATGTTCTAATTTCACAGTGTCTGAATGTTCGATAAATACTCCCTATTATCACCACTGTCTGGAGAACTCAAGACTAAGACAACACTCTCTTGTCAACTCTCACTGGTATTTAAAAAGAACAGAAACATGTATATGCATGGCTGAGTCTGTTTACTTTCACCTGAAACTATCACAACGTTGTTAATTGGCTATACCCCAATACAAAATGTTTTGGTGTTAAAAAAATTTTTTTAATAAAAAGAAAGAATGGTACAAAGCATGAAAAAAATTACATTAATATTTTAAACAGCTTTTGTGAAGACTGAAAAAAACGTTACCCTAGTGATTATTTTTTCTTCCCTTGGACTGCAAGGAGATCCAACCAGTCCATTCTGAAGGAGATCAGCCCTGGGATTTCTTTGGAAGGAATGATGCTAAAGCTGAAACTCCAGTACTTTGGCCACCTCATGCGAAGAGTTGACTCATTGGAAAAGACTCTGATGCTGGGAGGGATTGGGGGCAGGAGGAGAAGGGGACGACAGAGCATGAGATGGCTGGATGGCATCACGGACTCGATGGATGTGAGTCTGAGTGAACTCCGAGAGATGGTGATGAACAGGGAGGCCTGGCGAGCTGCGATTCACGGGGTCGCAAAGAGTCCGCCACGACTGAGCGACTGAACTGAACCAAACTGAGTGATTATTTTTACACAGGTTTAAGTGACTCATACATATGTGGTAAGAAATCATTTCCCAGCTATTATCTGAATTTTATTGCAGCTGTTTCCCTGAAAAGTGACATAATACAACTTGTGCCTCACCCTAGCCCCAATGAAGACAATTTTTCTAAAAGGCTCAAAGAGAAGGCACCCAGAGTTACCTCCACTGCTCACCTCCAGCACCTGTTCGGGGGAGAGGGGGTGGTTTCTGCTGGGCCCTGAAGTACTCTACTGTCCCCTGATGCTCACAGCACTGCCAGGAAGCTGGAGCCTACTACAGAAGAAACTTTGTTTTTTTCAGAGAGGTTAGAAGACTTGCCCAAAGTCACACAGCTAACAGGAAGCAGAAGTGGACTATGAAACCAGGCAGTCGCTGGCGACCTGGATGGCCATCAGAAGGAATAGAATGGCCTGTAAGTAAACAAAGGTTAGGGCCATGTCCTTGGCCAGCCCAGGAGTTCAAGAGAAAAGGCCCGGGGATTACTCAAGATCACTCACAAATAATTTTACTGCCCCATAAAAGGCAAACTTTCATACAAGGGTGAAAGGTTGCAGACAGAGTCCTGCCTTTCTCCACTTCCTCAAGGAATCAAGAGCCCCGCAGGATGACAGCGGCTTAAATTTACCTATAGTGTGCTAAGCCCAGACAGAGGCACTGCTGTGCACTGCAATCACCTCATTCACCCTCCTGGGCCACCAACATACCCATTTCACAGACAGGCACAGAGAGGGTCAAGGCCCCCAGCTGACAGGCGGGACGCTGGGACTGGAACCCTGGGCTGTCAAACACGGGAAGCCCCCCGTGTTAGCCAGACGAGAGAACAAACCCCTCCCCGCCCTCCCAGGTACCCCCCCTTCTCCCCTTCCAGATACCCGTCTCCCGCCATCCCAGGTCCATCCCTCCTTTTCCGAATCCCGAAGAGCACCGAGTGTCCCAAGCCCGGGGGCTAGAAGGGAAGGGAGGACAAACAGCGAAGTAGGTGTCCTGGGGGTGGGGAGAGTCTTCTTTCCCAAGTTTTACTGCTTTGCCCGAAGGGACCCGGCCCCTGACGACCGCGCTCGGAACAACACCGAGAGGGCAGCTGGGCGGGAAGGGAGGAAGGCGGGAGAAGGAAGGGCGGCGGCCCACGGGAGAGACGCCCGGCGGAGACTGGGGCCGAAATTACCGTTCCCACGGCGACCGGACGGCCGGAGACGGCGTACGTCTCCGTCACTCCGCTGCGAGGGTCTGCGGCCGCCTGAGCGAAATCGAAACTAAAAGCGCCAGCGTGAGGGGGGAGGAGTCGCCCGGGGCTGGACCCGGACCAGGCGGGGCTGCGGGCGCCGCCTCCGACTCCGGACTCCGCGGTCCCTCGTCGGCCGCGCGCAGGAACCCGCGCCTCCGCGCGCCCCATCCGGGAGAGCGCACCTAGCCGCGCCGGCCGAGCGTCGCGCGCGCCGTCCCCGCAGGGCGCCCGGGGCAGAGCTGGCGAGCGTGCTGGGCAAAGTTTGCAGAGCTCTAAAGGGGTCCCGCCGCCGCGCGCGCCGTTCCCTCGAGAAATTTTTGCCGAATCGATCGCGCTCCCAGTGACCCGAAGAGCGCGCTCCGCATATCCGCCGCACGCAGTGTCCCCAGCCGCGCTGAACTGAGAGCGCGCCCGGCCGATTTCCCGGGCGCCGGATCATGGGGCGCCCGTCAGAGTCCCCGCTCCTGCCCTTTCGCAGCTGCCCTCGGTCTACAGCTCGACTTCGGCCTCCGCATCAGCTCCGGGACCCAGTTCCCAAAGCCCGAAGGCTGCTGCCCAGCCAGATCCTGACCCCACTGTGTGCAGGTCGGGTCCCTTGGGCGCCCGCATCTGCACGAGTTTACCACGGGCAGGCGATGGGAGCCGCGGTGGTCTCCAGCTCCCATAACTTGGTCACACTCCGCGGCGCGCCTTTCTGCAGAGCGCGTTCCCACAGCCCAGCACCTCCTGCTGGCCTGGATGTAGCTCCAGAACCATTCCTGGACTGTGTTGAGCGCCACCACGTGTCAGCCACTGGGTGCGTGCGTGCCTGCTGAGTCGCTCAGTTGTGTCCGACTCTGCGACGGCGTGAACAGTAACCCGCCAGCCTCCTGTGTCTGTGGTAGTCTGCAGGCAAGGATCCCGGTTCGGGTTCCCATTTCCTCCTCTAGGGGGATCTTCCCGACCCAGGGATCTAACCCCCGTGGCTTTTGTCTTCTGCGTTGCTCTTCGCCACTAGCGCCACCCGGGAGGCCCAGCCACCGGATGTGGGGCCCTCTGTACCACTGCACCCCTCACCCACGCGTGCCCCCACGTTTGTCTTTCTTCAACCTGGAGACTCCAGCGGAGGCCTCCAAGCCCTTGCTCTCCAAGACTTCTCACCCGACCGGCTAATGATCACAGGCGCGCTGAGGTGTAAATAGCTGAGGAGAAACCACAGTTTTCTTCACACCAGAGACATTTGCTATGGAACTATCAACGCCTTGAGTAAAAGCAGTGAATCTTCAGGATGTGACGTCAGGCAAGAGCGAGCGTCTCCTCTTTGCTCTCCTCTGGGCCTGGGACTTCAATATCCTCCATAAAATCTCACCAGGTAAGGACACTTTCTTGATTTAAGAAACACGGGCCCCAGGCAGGTGTAAGTAAATGATGATAATTTAATACGTTCTGCCAGAATCCTGAATCCATGACTATTTTTAAACAAGCCATTATACTATTTACACCATGGCTAGTGGCTCAGCCGGTAAAGCGTCTGTCTGCAATGCAGGAGACCCAGGTTCGATCCCTCGGCTGGGAAGAATCCCCGGGAGAAGGAAATGGCAGCCCACTCCAGTATTCTTGCCTCGAAAATCCCATGGACCGTGGAGCCTGGTAGGCTGCCGTCCATGGGGTCGCAAAGAGTCGGACACGACTGAGCGACTTCACTTTGTGCTATACTGAACGTCTGTGCACTCGCCCCCAATTCATATGTTGAAACTTAATCCCCAAAGTGATGACGTGAGGAGGTGGGGCCGTTGGGAGGTGCTTAAACCTTGAAAGTGGAGCCCTGGGGTTCGTGCCCCTGTAAAGCTGGCCAGACAGAGCTTCCTGGCCTTTGCGAAGTGAGGACACAGAGAGAAACTGCAGTCTGTAACCCAAAGAAGGCTTTGACTAGAACCCAACCATGCTGGCACTCTGTTCTTGACCTGCTAGCCTCCAGTACTGTGAGGAATAAATTTCTGTTGTTCGTAAGTTTTCCAGCCTGTGGTATTTTGTTACAGCAACTGAAACAGACTAAGACAGGCTGTTCTATTCTTTCTTTAATACCCATATTTCTGAAATGTCAGGGCCAACTGTCATTGTAGACCTAAAGATAAAATACTTTTTGAAGGGATTCAATTGTGAATCACTTGAGAAATGAAAAATCGTTTAGTAAGGCACATACGTTACTCTTTAATTAATCTGATTTATACAATTAAGTTTTTGCAAGTTATTCCTGAAATACGATAAAACAGTGATAGATGTGGAGGAGGCTTCACAACTAATCCCTCTGCTCATATTATAGATAAAGAATCTGAGGTTCAGAGAGGTTGCCCACATCACAAGCTTGCTAGTGACAGAACCAGGATGTTTATAAAAATAATAAATTTTCCATCCACAAGAATTAAGTCATAATTATATCATGCAATTATTAAAACGTGTTGCACACAGAAATTCACTGCTGGCTCGGATAGAAAGATGATTTGAAGCAACACTTCCCTCTTTCAGCTCTGTAGTGTGTGGTCTGATGTGGCAACTCTGAAAGTATTGCTCCAAGGCTGGATTATCACAGCACCAACAAATAAAACTACAGATATGTGAAAGAAGAAACAGTTAAAAAAATTTCCTTCTTTGGTGAGACAGCAAAAGAGACACAGCTGTAAAGAACAGTCTTTTGGACTCTGTGGGAGAAGGCAAGGGTAGGATGATTTGAGAGAATAGCATTGAAACATGTATATTACCATATGTGAAATAGATCTCCAGTCCGGGTTTGATGCATGAGACAGGGTGCTCGGGGCTGGTGCACTGGGATGACCCTGAGGGATGGGATGGGGAGGGAAGTGGGAGAAGGGTTGAGGATGGGGAACACATGTACACCCTTGGCTGTCATGTCAGTGTACAGCAAAAACCACTACAATATTATAAAGTAATTAGCCTCCAATTAAAATTAATTAATTAAAAATCGACATTCAAAAACTAAAAAAAAAAAAATTTCCCTCTCTGATAACTGTACTGACTTGTTAGATCCAAATGCTGTTTTCTTCTAACTGTATTTCCTGTGTTTCTCCAGCTTTGGCCCATGTCACTGTTTTCTGCTTCCTTTCCAAACTCACACGATTAGAGATAAGTCTTTCTCTTCACCCCAGAAAAATCTTCAACTCCATTATTCAGAAGTCTTTAGAAGAGCTGACCTCATGGGTGCTCCTGGGTTGATCCCTCTGGACTTTGCCTCTGGCCCTCTGCTCTAGTCACCGGGATGCGGCTGCTAATCCTGCTGAGCTCAACAATCCCACCCTCATCCTACTGGGTACCACCCCTCCATGGGGTGCAATCAGTGATTGCTTCTCTTGCTGTTCACAGGACAGCTCAGACCAGGCTATGGCTTCGTACAGGACGTCACTGAAGGATAATCCCTTGAGTACAGAAATGCCCGTCTTAGGACTCACAGGCTCAAGCCCAGACTCTGGCTGAGGCACCAGCAGGCTTCTGCAAAGGGGAAGAGGGTTGGGTCAGGGTTCAGGCTGAATTCCCTGACGAGAATAATTGATGCTATTAACCACTGCCTCTAAGCATTCTGTTCTGTGAAAATGGAACTGGGTCTTTTAAGTAATTTTCCTTTGCCTGTGGTCCTATGTTCAGCTTTGCCAGTTGGGGACAGTAGAGAAAGATTGTTGTTGTTATTCAGTCATCAATTCATGTCCAACTGTTTGCAAGCCCATGGACTGCAGAACACCAGGCTTCCCTGTCCCTCACCTCTCCCAGAATTTGCCCAAGTTCATGTCTGTTGAATTGGTAATGCCATCCGACCAGTGATGCCATCCCTTCATGGATCACTGCCTTGTGGTGAAGGGGCTTATGTAACTCAGTGAAGCTATGAGTTGTGACGTGCAGGGCCACCCAGGACAGACGGGTCATAGTGGGAAGTTCTGACAAAACGTGATCCCTTGGAAGAGGGAATGCAAACCACCCCAGTATACTTGCAGTGAGAACCCCATGAACTTTATAAAAAGGTGAAAAGAGAGAGACTGCAGGAGGTAAAGGTTTTGTTCCCTGGTTCTGGTGTGTCTGGCAAACTTTTGAGGAATCGGGCTCCTACAGAAGGGGTGCACACCTTCTAGGTTCCTATCACACACCTGGCTTCCCCAGTGCCCAGCTGGGCCTGCTGGGCACCAGTACCCGGCAATTAGCAACTTCCCTGGCACTCCCTTCAGGTGTCCTTCCATTGAGATACTTCCCCATGAACAGCTTTCTCTGGCACTAGAGGGTAGATTTCCAGAAAGTTCTAGAGGACGGTCACTATCAAGTTACACTGGCACAGTCCCCTAATAACTTCTCTGCATCTGGTAAGCCATTAACACACTCTCTCCAGTAAAGTTTGGATCACAGCCCTGGGGTGGGAAGAAGGTGCAGGGGGCTCTTCCTTAGGCCCTCTAGGGGTAATGGCAAGTTGTTGTCATTCAAAGTCGCTCAGTCGTGTCCAACTCTTTGTGACCCCATGGACTACAGCATGCCTGGCTTCCCTGTCCTTCACCATCTCAAACTCATGAGCTTGAGTCAAACTCGTGTTTGAGTTGGTGATCCCATCCAACCAACTTGTCCTCTGTTGTCCCCTTCTCCTGCCTTCAATATTTCCCAGCATCTGGGTCTTTTCTAATGAATTGGCTCTTAGCATCAGGTGGCCAAAGTATTGGAGCTTCAGCTTTAACCTCAGTCCTTCCAACGAATATTCAGGATTGATTTCCTTTAGGATTGACTGATTTGACCTCTTTGCAGTCCAAGGGACTTAATGGCAAGTTATGTTGTGTTATATTGTTGGGCTTCCCTAGTGGCTCAGAGGGTAAAGAATTTGCCTGCAGTTCAGACCCAGGTTCAATCCCTGGGTCGGGAAGATCCCCTGGAGAAGGGCATTAGAACCCAGTCCAGTATTCTTGCCTAGAGAATTCCATGGACAGAGGAGCCTGATGGGCTGTATGGAGTGAATTGTTTTTCTTGCCTCCAAATTCATAGGTTGAAATCAACTCTGCCTCTGTCTAACCCCATGTGATCACCCCCAGGCACCTGAAAACACCAAGGGATGCGGGTGAGAGTGGGATTGAAGTTCTGACCTGGGAAAGCCTGACAGCTAGAGGCAAGCCCTTGCTTCTTGAGTTCTCCACCCCAAGTGTTGGTCACATGTTGCACAGTGCAGAGAAGAGGAAGGAGGGAACAGAATTGACACCAGCAGCCGGAAAAGAAGACCGTGGGAGTTCATGGTGTATTTCATGTAAATGCTTTCTTTCCCCCTTCTCACAGTCAGTTTCCTTGAGTGACTGACCTTGCGGTACCCTATGCGGATCTCCTTGGCTTATCAATAACTCCAAGTGTGGCACCAGGACCCCCTTAAGTTCCTGCAGCATCATCCCCCTGCTTCTATGCCTCTGGGCTTTCTCTGAAGCTGTAGAAGTCTATTCAGCTTGTGCGGACAGGTGTACTCTAAAGGTGGAGGGAGATGCAGCCAATGGGAGATGCAGCCAATGGGAGATGCAGCCAATGGGAGATGCAGCCAATGGGAGATGAGAGTTGGGTGGATAAGTATCCCAGCCTCTGTCCTTCAGTGGGATGGTCTGGGGAAACATTCTACACAGTGCCTCAGAGGATCCCTAACAATATTTGAGCCTCAGTTGCCCACAGTGGTAATTAGCTCAGGATGCGCCCTTTATTGAGTCTTCTCTCTCTGCTCACTCACCTCAGACCCTCATTCTTACTTTGTGAGATCATCTCCCAAATATACCACCTGCAGCCAAATCCTCACCTCACGCTCTGCTTTTGGGAGAAGCTAAAGTAAGGTAGGCATGCACACACCCCCACCACAGGAGGAACAAGCCCAGTCTAACCAGAGTGGCAATGACAGACTGGAGGCTTGATAGCTTTCTTTTACTTCTCTTCGGTCATCTCTTCATAATCTCAAAGCCATTTTACATCCGTGGCCCTTCAGGGCATTGGAAATGGTTCAGAGCTAGGAGGAATTACCTCGTATTCTCAATGACAGAACCAGGGTTCAATAAGATCTTGACTGGCTGAAGCAATGGGGCTGCCATCAATAGGATGCCATTTAAAAGAAACAAGTGCTGTGGCAAAGGTGAAAAAAAAAATCGATTGTTCATGTACTGAACATGATAGTCACTAATGTGAAATGAAATGTGGGGTTTTCATTGATCACAATCTCCCTGTGAGTCAAGACTTGAAAAAAAAAAAAGAAGCAATATGGGACACTGTTGACAGAAGCATCTAGGTCAGAGGTTAACAAGCCTCTACTTGACTTGACTCTGGCTCGCTACCACCAAGCCCAAGTCCTGGACTTTCTGCTGATTGGCCAACAAATCACATACCTCTCAGAGACTCTTTCCATCCACTTAGCCTCACCTGTCTTAAGAGTTACGCCAGTCCAGCCTTGGCAGTGGCAGCTAGCTCTATGTCGGTTTAGCCAACAGTGTCTTTGATCGGCTGTTGCCCTTCCCTTTTCCCTGTTGCTATTGAGGCATAGGATGCTGTGGGATTCCCTGGGCACATACACAGCATGGATGTATAAGGGAGTTAACACCCAGTGGGGCCAGACATTAGTCAGTGGTGGGCAGGACCAGCAGGTACTTCCTTCCCGCTTCCTTCCTCTAGCAGACATTCCTGAGTAGCAGTGGCTTATGTGGCCTCTTGGAAGGTAGAGACCAAGAGATCCAATGTCCAAAGCTTCTGTGGGAAAGGATGTTGACTCTCCCCCTCCACTTCCTACCTTCTTACTTCCGCCCCCTGGATCACACTTCTGAATAAAGTTCTCGCATGGAAGCCTTTGCCCCAAGTTTGTGGGGAATCCAGACTAACACATGCTGTCTGAACCTATCCCAGGGGCCAGAGGAGCACCCTTGTTCGTTGGCTAAGATGTGGAGGGTCTGATGTAATCACTGTCAGAAAAGGGAGGGGCTCTGCCTGATGTGAGAGGGTTAGGGTGCCCACCGGGAAGGCCATCCACAAGATCTGTAAAGCAGATGAGGGCTGTGTGTCTCTGGCCCCAGCAATGCATGTTCATTTTAGGTCTTTAAACTGTCCCACTTCCAGTTCTACGGGGTTGTTTCTTCTCACAATTTCTGATACATAATAAGCACCTTTCAAAAGCAGAAGTGATGGTACAAGTCAGGTTTAGCATCTTGCGTTTGTGTCATCCTTGTTTCACGACTTAGAGCAGTGATGCAATCACAGCCTTAGAGAAGCATTAGGTCATTTTTCTTTAAAGGAAATCTGGCTGCGATTCCGCATCCCTCTGGATTGGGACAGAGTTCTTTCTCAGTGATTATTGAGGCTTCCAGCCCGTGTCCAGCTATAGCTAGAGAAATCCCACACAGAGCAAAATATTTGGGGAAAATGTAGGTCTTTTTGTAAAAGGTCTTTATTTGGCCGGGTCTTAGTTGTGGCACATGAAATCTTTGTTGCAGCATCTTTAGTTGCGGCATGTGGACACTTAGTTGTGGGATGTGGGATCTAGTTCCCCGACCAGGGGTCGAACCCAGACCCCCTGCATTGGGAGCACAGAGTCTTAGCCACTGGACCAACCTGAAGGCCATTGTTCTTTGCCTTTACTGTTCCCTTTTGTTCAGGCCACGTTGTATCACCTTTCAGCCTGAGTCTTCCTGAGTCCGGGACCCCTACTCAGAGTCTCCTTTTGGTGCTGAGAGGGCAGCTCTGCGCCCGCTCTCTCTGTGGGGAACCTCATGGCACCCTCTCCTAAGCGTCATGGGGATGCTGTTCTTCTTCACCTGCTCTGTGGCCTCCTCCTCCCTGAGAGTCTCCTGTCACAACACAGAAGCACTACTGAGTTCTGTCTTACCCAAGGTCCCCCCAGCAGTTTCCTCAGAGCCTTCTCTTGAGGTGGACAGTCAATAATTGGTAGCCTGCTAAATAAGTACTGCCCATGACCCTGTTTTATTGTTTTATTCCCAGGGTTTTGCAAAAAAAGGGAATTTCGGGTGCAGAAGCAGATAGCTGGCTTTTCTGAAAGAGTCAGGATGTTTGTCCCTGCTGGCTACTGATTCCCTCATCACAAGTTGGCTGGGGTGGAGAGTTGGTTCAGATGGGGCCTGTGGCCTGTGGCTTCACCTCGGTCCCTGCAGGCATGTTGGCATCAGTGTTGATTTCTTTGATTTGATAAATATTTGTTGAGCGTGTTTTCTGTATCAGACCTTGTTCTTGGCATCGGGGATACAGAAAGGACATTATGGACCAAGGACCCTATTTTGATGAAATATCTTGATGGAGGAGACAGATAATTTTTAAAAGCAGATATAGTAACATTTAAGGTATCAGATGGTGGTAACTGCTGTGAAGAATGTAAAGCAGGAAGAGGGTTGTCGAAGAAAGACAGTGAGCTGAGGGGGTGGGGACAAGTGTGTTGCCATTTTTTGTAAGCTGTTTCTGGAAGGTCTGTATTCAGTGACATTTAGGCAATGAGGGGCTTCACAAAACCAAGAAAAGAAAGGTTGTCTTTACGCGTCTCCCTTCAAGCCTGGGAGTCAAGGGACTAAGTAAGACCTGGAAGGCAAGGACTTTTGGAATCGCCTAAGATAACAGAGGTCAGCACTCACAAAGAGTTCTCATCTGCCCTTATTTTTGCATCCTTGCAGAAGCTAAACATGAATTGATATCTTAATAAATTTTCTGTCCTACTCTTACAAACATTTTAATCTATTTAAAAACATTTCATAGAAGTACAGTTGGTTTACAATATTGTCTTAATTTCTGCTGTACAGCAAAGCAACTGAGTTATACATACATATATTCTTTTTCGTATTCTTTTCCATTATGGTTTGTCACTGGATATTGAATTTAGTTCCCTGTGCATACCGTAGGATCCTGTTGTTTATCCATGCTATCTGTGACAGTTTGCCTGTGCTAATCCCAAACTCCCAAGCCTTCCCACCCCCATCCAGCTCTCCCTTGGCAACCTCAAGTCTGTTCTCTATGTCCGTGAGTCTTTTTGTTTCAGGTACATTCCTCTGTGTCATGTTTTAGATTCCCCGTATAAGTGATATCGTATGGTATTTGCCTTTCTCTGTCTGACTTACTTTCAGTCATCTCTAGGTCCATGCATGCTGCTATAAATAGCCTTATTTCATTCTTTTTTATGGTTGGGTGACATTAAACATTTTTAAGAGATAAGGCTAAATTTTTCAAATATGGTATTTACCCTCTATGGAGTGAACAAATCCTTTTTCATTTTCTTTGGAGGGGTGAGTTGGACCTTCTGCTTTAGTCACAGGCCTCACAGAGCGAGCTTTTCTCATCTAGTCGTTGTATGAGGGTGTGGGTTATGCCTTTGGCTTCTTTTCTTGGGTTATGATCACAGCTAGTGTTAGACTACTGCATGCTGCCTGATCATACACAAGGATTTGGTCATCCACATAAACATGATGCTGTTGTGAGTTCACTTTTCTATTTAGAGAAACAAGTCAGCTAGAAATACCTCCACCTTATTACCCAGACGCATGCGTGCTGAGCAAGTCTCCAAAATAGCCCTTTGAGTAAGTGGCAGCTTTAAAAACCACCCAGCCGCCGACTTCACACCAGAAGGTCAGCAGAAGAGAGTGGAAGTTGGATACTGAATGGTCAAGGTGCCCACAGGAATTTAATAGAAGTCAGGATTTTGGAGACTTGAACGACCAGACAGCGGCTTCTCCTTGGATTTCTTACCTGTTACCGATCTTGGTCTTCTCTCTTCAGACTTCACAATGAATGTGCAGGCTTGCTCTAGGTGTGGGTACGGAGTGTACCCTGCTGAGAAGATCAACTGTCTAGACCAGGTCAGTAGACATTTCTTGGCCTTTGCAAATTGTCACAAACTTGGGAAATATATCTTGTTACATATTGACATGTGGGTTTTTTTGAGCCACCAAAATATGATGTTTTCCCCACTTTTCTTCAGTTCTACCAGTTTCTAGCTACATCTCCTGTATTGTCTCAATAATTTGTAGCTGAGTATGAGTTTTATCACCATTTTATCCCTAAAGCTCATTTTTTTTTTTTGCCTTGAAATATGTAAGATTCCTGAGAATGAAAGAAAAGATAATTTTGCACAGTCTTTTCTGTTTGGTTTCTAGATATGGCACAAAGCTTGTTTTCACTGTGAAGTTTGCAAGATGATGCTCTCAGTGAATAACTTTGTGAGCCACCAGAAAAGCCATACTGTCACGCGTAAGTGTTTGACGCCCCTCCCACGACCTCTTGAATTATATATATATATATATATATTTTTTTTTTTTTAATAAGCAACCAACCACAGGTTCAAATCGCACACTCCAGGGTTAAATCCAAGAACCCAAGAAATGTCTTCTCAAAAGTTTTTACTTACATACAGTCATTAAAGAGATCTGACACAGGATTTTATGCAATGGACAGAAAGTTGAAAATTTCAAATTTCTTACAAGTGAAAGACAAAATCTATCCTCTATAACCCCATGTCAAATTGCTAAAGATTGTGCAGAACAGTATAATTTCTGTGGATATGCAGAAAGCTTTAAAATTTTTCTTTTAAATAATTTCAGGTAAATAATTTCCAGTTAAATTTGGTGTTTACGTTAAATAGGTTGAATTTATTTGATTTGCTCTTCTTTCTTTATGACTCATTGCCTGGAAACTCTTGAAACATACGTCTTATGTTTTTTTGATGTGAAAAAGTGACTCTTCCTTTAAGAGTAGTCACTCAGTCATCTTGGATAAAGTACATTTCTAATTCTGATTTCTATCTACTTTTGTAGCCATAACCCCAAGAACAACACTTTTACAAGTGTCTATTACACTCCATTAAATCTAAATGTGAGGAAACCTCCAGAGGCCATTTGTGGGGTAAGTTACTTAATTTTGAATTTCAAACTAGTGTTTAAAGAAAATTTCTTAGCTCAGCCATTTCGTAGGCTTTTAAGTGTCTCTGTAAATATGGAGAAGATGGGCAGGTTTACATCTAGGCAGAAAATGGGCAAGTTTACACCTAGGCATGTTTAAGTAGCAAATGTTGTTATTTGTCCTACCACAACCTAGAAGCCCATCCAGGATAATCCAGCTTGAATATCTGAGGATCTTGTATCCATTTTAATCTCCTTGTGTCTGTCAGCTCTGTACACATTGATACAGCAGGCCATACATACACCAGGTGCTTAATACAGAAAACAAATTATATGTAGTTGGAAAATACTACAAAGCCCTTTCTTTCCCCATTATATTTGGGTACAAACATGGAGACCTCTGGTTCCACACTCTTAAATCTCTCTGCATTTGGTAGTATTTAAGATCTCTTCCTCATGGGTAGGGGTAGGTCAGAGATATTTTGATCTGGAACTAATGTTTGGGTAGGCCAGGAGGCCATATTGATTAACCAACCTGTTTTGAAAAACTAACAGTAGAGTTTTGTCAGATAACTATTGATTGAACGCTTGCATTTATTAAAATGATGAATCATTTCACTTGCCTCCTCCAGGCCCCATAGCAAGTTGTTTTATGGGATGGAACTAGCAGCTTTCTAAAATTAGAGAATGACACAGGAGGTGGAAGGCTCTCTAGTAATCTGCCTTCCTCATGTTACCACACCCTCTCCCGCTCTCCTGCCTGCCCAGGCCATGTCCTCCTCAAGAAGATGGTTTAGCTTGAGCTTATCCTTATCATGGCTTTCTACATATAATTGCCAACTAGCTTATTTCACTAAGTGCTTTGCTCCAACTGGGAGTTTATTATTATTTTTTAACAAGTTTAGGTGACATTTACTGTGTAATTGCTAAACTAATTTAATACATTACAATCCAACAAAGTAAATACTATCATTATGCCATTCTACTGGTGAGGAAACTGAGGCTTGGAGAGTTGTTCATATATTCATCATTGACTTCTAACAATTGAGAAGCCTGAAGAATTCACGAGCCATCCATTACTGAGAATGCTGATTTTAACTTTTAGGATTTTGCTTTCATCCGTTTTTGCTTGTTTGTGTGGGGTTTGTTGTTGTTTGTTTTGTCTCTAACACAGAATTGACAGTACTGAATTTAGCTCTCAGTTCGACAGAGTGCCAGACAGTTTGCAAGGCCCTTTATCTGTATAATCTCACTTATTCTTCACAAAAACCCTCTGCAGTATTATATTACCGTTGGGGAGGCTGAGGCTCACAGAAGTTAATTAACTTGCCCAGTTTTACCCGGCCAGTTGAATGGATACAAATCCAGATCTCTATCACTCTAGGACCCCTATCTTAAACTGCTCAGTTAGCCTACTCCCACGTACCTAGGGTGTGGCAAAATCTTACAACAGATCAGGCAGTACTTACCTTCCTTTAAAGTGCTGGTGAGTTCACTTTTTGTAACTTGTATGACAGGCCGGACCTGGAGCGGGATTATCGCTGGTTCTATTTCCAGCCACAGGCAGTGACGTGAGCTTCCCAGGAAGCCTGTGTGTGTGTGCTAGTTCACATCTATGTGAATATGTGTGTATGTGTGTAAATATGTGTGTTTGCCTATGGGGAGTGTATATATGTGTGTATGTAGGTGTGAATGTGTGTGCACGTGTATACATGTGTGTATACATGGTGTGTATACATGTGTGTATGTACACGAATGTGTATATACATACCTGTGTGCACATTTGTGTATGTGTGTGGTATGTGTATATGTGTATGTGTGTGTTATCTCTGTGTGTATATGGTGGATGCGTGTTTACATGCATGTGTACATACTTGCATATGTGTATGCATGCATATGCATGCATACATGTGCACACACCTGTGCGTCTGTGTATGTATGCATATATGTGTATATGTGTGCATGTGTGTGTGTGCATGTGTACAGAACAACTGGCTGCTGAGACCCCTTTCTCCTCCTTTCCCACCAGGGGAAAAATCAAGTGGACACTCATGTCCCTTCTAGGCCCCAGATCTTACAACCCCCTGGGGAATGTTGTGGATTGCATTCTTACTCCCTTTTCTTCTCTGGGAGACTTTGTCAAGTGAATAAAAAACAGATTCATAGTGCACGTGCTAAAATTAAAAAAGGAAAGAAAGGGATTCTTCATTTACAGCAATGAAGGTGAAATGGCATTGGAAGCTGGTCAACATTTTTATGTTTTTTTAATATGACTCTTCGAAAAATAAATGCATAAATAAATATTTACTAAGACAAAATTTCCTGTTTGGTAAGTGTGAATGGAACTTTTAGCAGAATAGAACATCTAGATTCTCACCTATTCAGAGAATGAACTTTAGCCCTTAATGCTTCCTTATTCCACAGATAACATTTATGGCTTTTCTCCTCTTCCTGTTTCCTCCGAATAGTCATGAGCCCTGTGAAAGTTCTCTAGGGAGGCAGGCACCCCCACATCCAACAACCCCCCGCTGCCTGTACTGTGGGAAAAGGGCAGAAAATACAGATTCCTGTGGACTTTGGTCTCGTGATTCTGATTCCTCTAGTCAGTGGCTCTAAAGGAGGGCGATTTTGCCCCCTAGGGGATATTTGGTGGTGTCTGAGGGACTTTTTCTGGTCAAAACTGGGAAGGTAAGAATACTGGTGACATCTGGTGGATAGAGACCACCCATCTTGCTCAGCATCCTGCCATGAGCTAGACAGGCTACCCCTAACAAGAAATGAACTGGCCCCAAATATCAGTGGAGCTGCTTACAAGAAACTTTGCCATGAGTTTATGTAGTGTTCAAGGTAATTTCTCAATAGCCAAGGGAAGAGGCATGCAAAGATTTCTCAATTTATGTACTTAAAAATATACATGTTAGTGCTGCATTAAGCAAGCCCAGACAAAGTGCCCTTAAGAAGGAACTAAAATTCCTGGGTTCTAAACCTGGCTTTGCTAACCTGCTGAATGATTTCAGTAAGTTCACTTCTCTTCTTTGAGCTTCTTTCCTCATCTGTAAAATTAATGATTTAAATTTCAACTTAAGTTGCAGATTTCTGGGCTCCATCTTGGATCTCAAATATTATGATATCTGGGTTTGAACCTAAGCCCTGATACTTTCTTTTGTGGTTAGTTCTTCTTATGTTCTCCTTAAGAAATCTTTGCCTATTCCAAAATCATGAAAATATGGTTAGATGTCAAATTGATTGATGCAGGCAATGCAGTCCCAGCTAAAACTCTGGTGTTTTTCGTAAATAATAGACAAACTGATTCTAAAATTGATATGAACATACAGTGATTCTAGAATGGCCAAGAAATCTTGAAGAACAAAATCAGAGGACTTAGGTTACCAGGTTTTAGGCTCCTCTGTCCATGAAATTTTCCAGGCAAGAATACTGAAGTGGGTTGCCATTCCCTTCTCCGGAGGATCTTCCCCATCCAAGGATCGAACCCAGGTCTTCTATGTGGCAGGCGGATTCTTTACTGTCTGAGCCACCAGGGTGCCTCTTGTAGTTGTTAACTCTGTGTAATATTGGCGCTACTGTAGAATTGCCAGCTCAGTGGAAAGCAGTACCAGGTTAAGAAGTAGAGGTGCACACATGTGGTCATCTGAGTTACAACAAAGTCACCGCTGCAATTCAGCGCAGCAAGAATCATCTTTAAATAAATGGTACCCGAGTGACTGGACACTTACGTAGAAGAAATGGACCTTGACACCTACCTCATACCTATACATAAACACTAACACAAGGTGTGTTATGGATCAAGATGTGAAAGGTGGAATCATAAAGCATAGGAGAACACCTACACGAATTTGAGGAGTCAGCATTGAGCAAGCTCCCCGAGTGTTAGGAACCACTGCTCACGTCTGGTGTTTTCTAAGCTGAATACTTGGTACTGTGTGATAAGCTTGTAGAGACATTGTGTTTTTATTTGCACTGCAAAACAGAGTTTTGCACACAGTAGGTGCTATCCACGTGCCACTTGGCTGGGGGTACAGATGAAGCCGGTGGTGACTCTTGACAGCACAGTGTGGCTTCTACAGTTATGATGCTCTGCAGTTGGGACGTAGGATCCGCTCCCCCACCGCCCCCAATTTAGTTCTGTATTGTTTGTTACCTTGCTCGTTTCTGATGGAGACATTACTGAGGACATCTTCACTGTACAGGTCAGTGGCCAGGAGGATGGTGAGCGGTTTAAGTCGGTTTTTCACTGGGACATGAAATCCAAGGATGAGGCCGCCGCAGCTAACAGGCAACCACTGGTGGATGAGGTGAGGCGAGAGTTAGAAACAGGTTTGGAAGCAGAGAAAAGAATGACACGTTGTGCAGATGACATGTGTAGTCAGCATTACTTCGAGAGGGAATTGGTTAAGCTTTCTTTTATCCATCTTGTCATTCCAGCGGTCTATAGAAGATCTCCATGGTCTGTTTCCCCACATTTTCACAATACTTGGTATTACCAGACAAAAATTTTGACTTCCTATATCTTGTATTTTTCTACTTAAACTTTGCTGATTGCGAGTGTAGTTGAGCGTATTTTCACATCTGAATGATCTGACTTTTCAGATGGCCAAAGGATGGTTCTACCCAACCTGTCCAACTTGCTGTACCTCCAGCCCACTTGGCTCCCTATCTCTTCCCCCAGTCCCAGTCAAATCCATTTCCTCATGGTCTTTCACACGAAGTCTATCATTGCTCTCATGCTTTTATTCATGGCAGTCCCCACTCTTAGAATGTATTCAACATGTGTTTTTTGTTCGTTTGTTTTTCTTTTTAAAATCAGCATGTGTTTATGGAGTATTATATGCCAAGCACTATTCCAGGCTGCTGGAATACATCAGTGTACAAAACAGACAAAAATCTCTGCCTTCATGGAATAGACCTCCTTGAGCAGATGCTTTTTCTTATCTCTTTGCATCACCTGGTAACTGACCTCATCCCTGGAGGTCCAGCTCAAATTCCTGTCCAAATCAGGGGCCCTCACATGGAGATTGCTTTTTCAAAACTCTCACTGTGTTTATCTTCAATACAGTACATACAAGCACCAAATGTTTTCTAATCACTGTTTCATATGTTAGTTTTATCTCCCTAGATAAGCCACACATATCTTAAAAGAGGAACTGTCTTCTTTTTTCTCTTTTTTGATTTTCTTTTCCTAGTGTTAATTGCTTAATCTAGGGCTTGGCACACAACAGGTAGCAGATTTTTGAAGCTTGGCTGAATAATGCTGATTAAGCTCAGATAGATGGCCTGTCCACAGCAACTCCCCACTGCCCCATCTTGGTGCAATAATGTCTAAAAAAATGTTAAGTTACATTTGGAACTCTGCTATGGTATCAGTCAGTCTCCGAGAATTTTTGGTTATTTAGGAGATTAGGTTATTTTGTAGTTTGGAAAAAATGAACATTCTGGTTAGCTGAGACCTGCCATGTATCAGGAGGAGTTTATCGTTTTTAGAGAATTTCTCTTTTCTATCTTATGTTGATGACGTGGGTGAGCGTTGCTGGGAGGGTGAGGTAGGTAGGGTGATCTTACCAAGCAAGTGTGTGGGCTGTGTGTTTGTATGCATTTGTGTTTCTCCTCTCCAGAGAGCCTGTTGGAGTGGATACAGGGAAGGGAATGCCTGGTGCCCAGGAGCTCTGCCAGACCCTGAAATCGTAAGGATGGTGGAGGCACGAAAGTCACTGGGTGAGGTAAGGGCCCTAGAAAATTACTTTAGCAGTTAGCTTGAATGTTCATTAAGATTGTGATAGAATACTGGCCCTCCCCCAAACATTCCTATGTCTTAGTCCCTGGAACCTATGAATATGCTACTATGCATGGCCAAAGATATGATGAAGGTAGAGATTTTTTAAACTGAAGTATAGCTGATTTGCTTCCCAGGTAGCTCAGTGGTAAAGAATCCACCTGTCAATGCAGGAGAGGCTGGAGACAAGGGAGACACAGATTTGATCCTTGGGTTGGGAAGATCCCCTGGAGAAGGAAATGGCAACCCACTGCAGCTTTCTGGCCTGGAAAATCCCATGGACAGAGGAGCCTGGTGGGCTGCAGTCCATTGGGTTACAGAGAGTTGGACACAACTGAACAATGGAACAAACGTACATATAGCTGATTTACAGTGTGGTGTTAGTTTCTGACATGCAGCAGAGTGATTCCGTTATATGTATACATACACATGCACATATATTCTCTTTCATGTTCTTTTCATTATAATTAATTACAAGATAATGAATATAGTTCCCTGTGCTATCCAGTGGGACCTTGTTGTTTATTTTATGCGTAGTTTGTATCTGCTAAACTCAAGCTCCTGATTAAGGTAAGGATCTCCTCCTGATAGGAAGATTATCCTGGATAATTAACGTGGGCCAAATGTGATCACAAGGCTGCTTATAAGGAGGGAGGCAGGAGAGTCAGAGTCAGAGAAAAGATGATGTGACAACAGAAGCGGAAGTCAAAGCTGTTTGGGGCTGTAAACCCGAAACTGTGGACAGCCTCTTAAAGCTGGAAAAGGCAAAGAAATGGATTTCCTACCAGAGCCTTCAGAATCAGACCTGATGCCCTATTTTAGGTTTTGGACCTGTGGCACCGTAAGAGAGATCTTAGTAGGTTTCCATCGTGGAAAAGACAATTTTACCCCAGGTTATGGAATTCCTTAATGATTTGCATGCTGTATCCTCCAGTCCTCTCCCTAAACCCAGGGCACCTGTCCTTTGAAGAAACCACTTTGGAACATACTGTTAGTCTTGAGTAACTTTTCTTCAGCACATGGAAAGAAAGCAACTGCAGCACAGTTGCTAAGGCGCTGTGTTTTGTTGGGACAGCTGACTAGCAGAGATAGTCAAAAGTAAGGAGGAGAAAAGAACAGACATTTCACTCTCGCTGCTGTCGAAATGTGTCTGGTGGTGGTTTAATCGTTAAGTCGTGTCCAACTCTGCGACCCTACAGACTGTAGAGCCCGCCATGGACTGCGGGGCCCATGGACTGAGGAGCCTGCCAGGCTTCTCAGTCCATAAGGACTTTCCAGGCAAGAATACTGGAGTGGGTTGCCATTTCCTTCTCCAGGGGGTCTTGCTGACCCAGGGATCCAACGCAGGTGCCCTGCACTGCAGGCAGATTCTTTACCGACTGAGCCACCAGGGAAGCCCAGAACTGTGTCTAGTGGATGAGTTGCTGAAAGCTCTCCTGTGTAATAATTGCTGCATTATCTTACAAGCCTTCGAGTCAAGGGACTTCCCTTGGGTTGTGCTAGGTTCCACAGAGTTTAATATAAACATTGAAGGAGAAACTCTTTGACCCAGGAAATAGGATTTCTTCAGCCTTGAAGGTGTTAATTTAAATCACCAAGTGAATAATTTTCAAATTTATTCCAGGAGACCAAAATATTTCCCTAGTACCATATACATCCAGTTGCATCAGTTCTGATGATGCTTGCTATTGCAGTTTTATTCATTCTCTTTGGAGATCCTGTTGGTTCTCATGCTGACATTGGTCTGACCAACAGGAGTATCAAGAAGACTATGAGCAACAGAGAGGCAAAGGGAGTTTTCCAGCCATGATCACACCTGCTTATCAAAGGGCCAAGATCGCCAACCAGCTGGCCAGCCAAGTGAGTGTCTTAGTGCTTACTCACTGTTGATTACACTAATTTTTGTCATTAGTGAATCCCTGGGATTCAGGTAAAATCCAACAGGAGAGCTCTTTGGGGGCAGTAGGTACCCTGAGTATGATATTACGAAGAAGACTGTGTTCTTATCTTTTCTGTATCAGTCATTCTCTATGCCTGTGCCTCCTCTATCAATGGAGAGAAGACCATGTCACTCACCCCGAAACTGAATGAAATAATTTTTCAAGGTTAAGCATCGAGGACACTGTTTTTTATTAAGAGGATGGCAGATCCTACTGAAGAACAGCATAGCTGGTTGATTTAGAGCTCAGATTCTGGAGCCAGCTATATTGGGATTCGAATCCTGGCTCTCTTGCTTTGTAACTGTGGGACCTTGCACGAATTACTTAACCTCTCTGTTCCCCAGCTGCTCATCTGTAAAATGGGGAAAATCATAGTCCTGCTTCATGTGATTGTTACAGAGATAAATGGATATTTGTTCAAGTTTAGCATTTCCTGGCACTTTCTTGGACTGAACACATGTGTGTGTTTTGGAGAGGAGCCCATAAAGCAAGTCAGAAAGACTTGCCATAGGTTTGCCTTGAGTGTTGCCCAATGGTGTAGCTTCAGAACAGCTGCAGGGAGAGGTCCTACAAAGGCTGCTGGGTGTGACCTTGACTCCGTGCTATCTCTTTGCCAGGTGGAGTACAAGAGAGGGCATGATGAGCGCATCTCCAGGTTCAGCACAGTGGCGGATACCCCCGAGCTGCTCCGGGCCAAGGCTGGTGGACAGCTTCAAAGTGATGTAAGAAATGATAGAAGCCAGGGACTTCCCTGGCGGTCTAGTGGTTGGGACTCCATGTTTCCACTGCAGGGGGTCCTGGGTTCAATCCCTGGTCTGGGAACTAGGATCTCCCATACCATTTGTGGGTTAGTCGCTCAGTCACATCTGACTCTTTGCGACCCCACGGATTGCTGCCCACCAGGCTCCTCTGTCCATGGAATTTCCTCAGACAAGAATACTGGGGTGGGTAGCCATTCCCTTCACCAGAGGATCATCCCAACCCAGGGATCGAACCCAGGTCTCCCACATTGCAGGCAGATTCTTTACTGTCTGAGCCACCGGGGAAGTCTGTGGAGTCCCATGCCATGTGGAGTGGCCAAAAGAAAAGAAAGCAATGATGGTGGCCAGATGCTGTGATTCTTCTTTAAGGTTTCCCACTCTCTTCCTAACATGGAGAACGGTGATCAGGTCAGATTCAGCAGCTAGCACAGACCACGTGAAAACTCTTCCTTAGAGAGAAAAGTTTACATGGTATGAGTAACAAACCAGATATTTCTGATTAACCTGAAAGATTTCTCTCCTTGTCACTGCAAATTATAGACTAGAACTTGCAAAGAATTTGTACCATTTGCCTTTTCGATTCCAGTTGCTCCACAGCATAGTAAGACGGAAAACTTAGTGTTGTTCTGATTGGGAAGTTTAAGCACGAATCTAGGTTCAGCTAGCTTAACGAGTGGCTTCCGCTTGCCTTGGTTGGCCTGCAGCAGGTGCTCACAAGTATGTGTTGAATTCTGCCTTGAGCATCTCCATGTATCAGACACTGAGCTGGGTGTTGGGAATAAAATGGTAAATAAGGGTCCATCAAGCACTAAAACCTACTATATTGCCTAAGAGATCTGATGGGAGATGTGCAGGTGTTATGGGAGCCATTAGCGGGACTTCTCACTCAGATTGCCTGGTAGATGGTGGGATTGTGGTATGTGATTCAAAATATTTCTTTTTCCAGGTGAAATACACAGAGGCCTGTGAACAGCAGAGAGGGAAAGGCAGTTTTCCTGCTATGATCACACCCGCGTATCAGATAGCCAAAAGGGCCAATGAGCTGGCAAGTGATGTGAGTGTCCCAGGCAGTGTTGCCATGTGAAGGGAGGGTTCAGAAAGTTACCCAGACCTGGCAAGCCCAGCTTCCTGCCTTCTTTTGTGTGCACTGTGCATCCAAGAAGGAACTTTCCTTCAGAGTTTTCAGTCAGTTTTACTAGAGCAATGGTCAGGCACTTTTACGTCTAAGACACACTCCCTAGACTCAGGCAGATAAAGAACATTCCGTAGATGTTCATTTTGACTCTTCTAACCCGTGCGCTTAAGAGGCTAAATTTACCAGGTGTATCCTTCTCTCCCCTCCAAATAGGTGAGATACCATCAACAATATCAAAGAGAAATGAAGGGAATGGCTGGCCCTGCTGCTGGAGCTGAGGGCCCGTTGCCAAAGGATTACATGGACCAGTATGGCCAGGTATGTGATAAAGTGACTTCCTGGGAGACTCCCCTTTTGGATGGCCAGTTCTCAGTTTGACAGCCCTCCAGCCCATGACAACCTGTGACAGTTTAATCAGGGGCTGGGCTGTCGATTATATTTGCCCTATTTATGGAAAGTGGATTTCAAAGCCAGAAAGTAGCAGGCAAACAATTACACAGGTTTTCAACTTGACTCACTTAGGAAAACAAATTTTAAGTACTTTATCTTTCCTTTAAAAAAAAGAAAGAAACTAAAGGACCTATATCAGAATGGTGCGTTTGCTAGGAATAAAGCATCCTCATCTGTTCATTGAAGAAAAATCCCGAGGCCTCAGACTGGCTGTGTTTAGCCTGTCACTGCGAAGTAGCACCAAAGGGATCAATGCATGTCTTGCAAAATATTTTGCTGAGTAGCAGGATTCTTTTCCTTAAAAAGTGAATTTCTTATCTAGATTGCCAGATAAAGCAATATGCCAGAGGTAAAAAAAAAAAAGCATATTGCTTTATGCCTTTTTTTTCTCAATTTCATTTCTTCAATGAACTACATCTTGACAAGATATAAAAAGACTGAGTGACAATTACAAGCTAATTTCATTTGCACATCCCTCTGTGTTTTTTGGTACTAGACAGCTGTTGTAAGGGGAAAATGGAACATTATTTTTTCATGGTTGTAGGTAAAGAATATTGGAAGACCAAGTATGTGTACTGGAAGAGTATGTTCAGTTGGGCTTAGCTGATATTTTTTTCTTAATTTGACAGTTTAAATTTTCTGGCATTGAGTAGACTTTACAACACATGTGACTTATTTGACATATATACTTTATAAAAGAAAACAAATAACTGATTTCTCTTCTTCAGAAAACCGAGTTGTTTATCAGTTCAGTTCAGTTCAGTTGCTCAGTCGTGTCTGACTTTGCGACCCCGTGAACCGCAGCACACCAGGCCTCCCTGTCCATCACCAACTCCCGGAGTTTACTCAAACTCATGTCCATTGAGTCAGTGATGCAGTCTAAGCATCTCACCCTCTGTCGTCCCCTTCTTCTCCTGCCTTCAGTCTTTCCTGACTATTGGGGGTATATTCATGTGAAACTTTGAAAGAATATAAAGATAGGTTTTGGCCCCTTTGCAAAGGTCTGTCTGAACACAAATGTCTGATTTTGAATTTATAAGGCCATTTAATTAAATTCCACAATAATTTTTAGTCAAATGGTCTCTAGTGCTTAAAGCTCAATGAAGGCTTTTCTTAATCATTGTAGTTATTTATTTTTTTTTTTGGCTGTGCTGAGTCTTTGTTGCTGTGCAGGCTCTTCTCTAGTTGCGGCAAGCGGGCGCTACTCTCTCCTTGCCGTGTACGGGCTTCTCATTGCAGCAGTTTCCCTTGTTGCGGAGAACAGGCTGTAGGGCATGCAGCTTCAGTTGTAGCGGCACGTGGGCTCTAGAGCAAAGGCTCACTAGTTGTAACGCGTGGGCTTACTTGCTTTGCGGCATGTGGGATGTTCCTGAATCAGGGACTAAACTCATGTCTCCTGCATCGACAGGCAGATTCTTTACCACGGAGCCCCCAGGGAAACCCCAAAATATGTTTTTATTGATTTATGTTGTAAATATGTTGCTCAGATGCTCGGGACAACTTTTCAAAGTCAGTTTTAAAAATACTTGGCTTCCATATTCAGCAGAAAATATTTTGTTCTATATTTGGGCCATCCTATCTACCACTGTTATTACATACATATAATTTCTTATGTGTATCTGGGCCTTTCTATACACAGCGATGAAACGTAGCTTCCTAGTGCCAGAGTGGAGCCTTGATTATTAGGGCATTCTGCTTGAAGTTTCCAATCGTGATAATGGGCTTCCCAGGTGGTGCTGCTGGTAAATAATTCATCTGCCAATGCAGGAGGTATAACAGATGCGGGTTCAATCCCTGGGTTGGGAAGATCCCTTGGAATAGGAAATGGCACCCCAGTCCAGTGAACTTGCCTGGAAAATTCCATGGGCAGGGGAGCCTGGTGGGCTACAGTCCATGGGGTTGCAAAGTGTCGGATATGACTGAGCGACCGAGCACACAGCACACGGAATCAGGATAATAATAGATATAAGAATCAAAGTGGGTCTGGTTTGATAGCACCACTAGCAGCTGTCAGTCAAGAGGGCTCCATCCTCTGTGGTATTTCACTGATTTACATGACACGTCAGGGTGAGAGTAGGGGACAGTGAGAAACAGGCAGTCAGATGAACTATAAATATCTGTAATGCCTAAATGACAAAGCAATTCATTCTCTTTAATGCATATTTTTAGGTTAATGCATATTTTTTAGGTTAATGGACTTTACCATGTAATCTATTATTTGTAACCAGTCATCTTCCCAGTAGTATTAAGTGTCTCAAAAAGATTTACATACTAAAAAAAAAAAGATTTACATGCACAACATATATTCATATAAACAGAGACGTTAACGCTGCAAACCAACTCCAAATCATAAAGCAGAAAGGGCAAAGGAGGCTACCAAAGCATTGGAGTCTTTGTTATTATTATTTTTTTAGCTTAACTTTTTTCACTTACTTCATGTGGCCCAGAACCTTCTGGCAACCAACCAAAAAGGAGCTCTGAGGCTAAGCAGTAGTCATTACTGGGTAGAAAGGAACCCTGGGCATTCTAATTTGACCTAACTGTTTCATATAAGAGAGTAGTGTGCCAGACTCTGAACCATGTTGCCGGGCCGGGCAGCCCCACCGCGGAGGAGGCCAGAGTGAGATGGAGTCATGAGCCCGAGGGGACACACTAAGGGTTGTTTCAGATCTGCCGGAGCACAGATAAGGAAGCAGCTGGTTCTGCCTGGGGCTGGCCCGGGAGTGAGGGAGGAGCTCCCCAGAGAAAAGGTAGCATCTGATGGACTTTTGAAGTACATCCGGTTCCTGATGGCCAGGGAAGGTGTACACCAGTGACGTGGGGCTTCCCAGGTGGCACTATGTATAAAGATCCTGCCTGCCAATGAAGGAGACGTAAGAGCCTTGGATTCGATCCCTGGGTGGGAGAATATCTCATGGAGGCGGGCGTGGCAACCCATTCCAGTACTCTTGCCTGGAGAATCCCATGGACAGAGGAGCGTGGTGGGCTAAGTCCGTAGGGTCGCAAAGAGCTGGACGTGACTGAAGCGACTTAGCACATGAGGACAGCTCCAAGAGACGGAAGATACTCCTTTATGGGAGTGGCTGGGTGATGTGGGAAAGAAGGGAGAAATCAAGACTCAGATTGTAATACTTAGTTTGAAATATACATTTGGTCCCAGTTGAGATCATCTTATGGAAATTTGAAATCTTTTTCCTCCCAATATCAAAAATTCAAATCGTTATGTAACCTTCCTTTATTGGTAAATGAAATGAATCCATCACGGGGGAGGCAATTTGTGGGATATCAGCGCCTCTGCATAGATCTGCCAACAGGTCTGAGAACAGTAGCATTTAAGACCCCTGGAAGACAGAGGGACTTTCCTGGTGTCTTTTAAGAAATGATTACTCCACGAGCCTAGGAGACTCATACAGCGTCTTAACTTATCTGATGGAAGTGATGATGCTAATGATAATCACTTCTGTTTACTTAATGCTGACCCCAGTAAGTGTGCTGGACAATAGTAGGTGGGCCTGCCTCCAGAGTCCACCAGCTCAATAACCACAGGTGCCGCTCTTAGGGGTGAGCACAGGAGGGTTCAGTGTGGACCGGCCTCCATGGGAACAGGAGATGTAAGCACAAGAGATGTAGGAGAGATCATTGCTAATCCCCTCCCCACTCCAGGGGTAGAGCATTACTGATTAAAGTTTTTTAAAAGTAACCAATTATTTGGCCGCAGGGAGTCTTTGTTGCTGCTCAAGCGCTTTCTCTGTTGGCAGTGAGTGCCGGGCTACTCTCTAGTTGTCATGCGTGAGCTGCTCATTGTGCTGGCTTCTCTTGTTGCAGAGCACAGACTTTAGAGCACTTGGGGTTCTATAGTTGCTGCATTCAGCCTCAGGAGTTGTCACATGCAGGCTTAGTTGACCCCGCAACATGTGGGATCCTAGGTCCCAGGCCAGGAATAGAACCCATGTCCCCAGATTCTTAACTGCTGGACCACCAGGGAAGTCCCCTGATTAAAATTCTCGATTGACCCAGCAGGGTTACTCAGAAGAGTATGGCGAGCACAGAGGAAAGGGCAGCTTCCCAGCCATGATCACCCCAGCTTATCAGAACGCCAAGAAAGCCAACGAACTCGCTAGTGATGTAAGTACCTCATTGGAACAACCCATGGAGCCACAGAAGCAGAGGAAAAATGAGATTCTGGAGACTGTGCTTCCTGAAATCTATACCCAGTTGAATTTTTCAGAGCTGAGTCAAAGCACAATGTTAACCTTCAATTCTATCCAGATTTCTGACATCTGCTCTTTGGGTTCATACTGTTAGGTCACATTTGCTTTAAGGAGATTGACATGGACAAACCACATAACTTACTTGAGGTCAGCCGAAGCAAGTGCAGATACCAGTCTAGCCAGATAAGATGGAGTTGGGAGAGTCTTTGCAAAATAACCCACTTTAGAAACTGAGCACTCAAGAGGAATAGCTGATTAAAATAAATAGTATGATTATCAAATTGGGTGTAACCCAGTTGATAAAATAATTTTTATTTGCAGGATGTTAGCCAGTTGGCCATCCTTGAAAGATAAGCTATCATTACACTTGGTAAAGTCATTACACTTGGTAAAGCGACACACACTCTGCAGATCTTTCACCAACTTGAACTTGATCAATCATCAGAGGCCCAGCATTCATCTCATACCCCCTTTGCCCTTCTCCTTTACTTTGTTCCTACTCAGTTATTACCCATTTCCCTAGAAAAGTGCACTCTGGCCTGAGAGGGGAAATAAAGGACACATTCATCACTAGAGACTGGATGAGAAATGGTTGTTAAAGCCAAAGGCGAATGGGTTTTTGGATGATACTTCTAGGTATGATCATTTTGAGACCTTTCTTCATGTAGAACTAGAATGTAAAGTGTAAAAAAAATGTGAAAGGGGGCAGTAATATTTTAATCTAAAAGGGAGTGAGTGGTTTAGGGACTTAGTGGAGGAAAAACCCATGTGATTTTTTTTTTTTTCCCTCCAGAAAATTGTAGTAAGTAAATGTTGACATGAAATGTGGAGTAGATGTGGAGTAACTTCTCTCCTGGAGAATGAAAACAACTCTGGTTGTTCTTTGTGTGCTTCTTTCAGATAAAATACAGGCAGGACTTCAATAAGATGAAGGGCGCCGCACATTATCATTCCCTCCCAGCCCAGGGACAACTTGGTTCTGAAGCGGGCTCAGAACGTGAACAAGCTCGTGAGTGAGGTATGTATGGGGACGGTGACTTCCTTTGATTCCGACAGACAGTGAAGGGGTGACCCCAGAATGAAAAATTCTGTGTTAACGCCACATGAACTACACACGTGTTACCAGTTGCCAAAGAATGAATAGACAGTCAAAAAGCAATTCATAACAGAGCATAAAACCAAACTAATTAAATCTTTCTCTGATGGTTCAGAAGTTTCCTCCTGAAATTCTCACAGGGCTGTGGATATTCCAAAGTTCCTGGTAGTAGTTGCCAGAATTTGGATGAACCAACCTTCATAACCATATGTCATTCTTATAGAGTGGAAATCAAAGATGAGGAGTGTTTTGAACATGGAACCTCCCTGATTCTCTTATTTTTGTAGTCAGGTTTTCAAGAAGCTCTATGTGCTGTATGAATTCCCCTTGCCTTAGAGGCAGACCTGGCTGCCAGAGACGGTGTTTTGTTTGGCCTGCCAAGGGGTTAGGATTTTTAGAATTGCCAGGGCTGCTTGCAAGGGAATATTTATTCCCTCTAGTTCCCCATATCCTTTTATTGTTCTCGAGTTTCTTACAGCAGCTTTTCTCTGTTGGCATCAACTATCAGGACCCTGAAGGCATTTGAGTTGTCAGCCTCTTGCCAGGCTATGCATAGGACTCATCTAACAAGTTGTCTGCAACTCAAAAAGGATATGCAAATATCCTAAAAGATTTTTCTTCTCTTCCCTGTCAGTCCTTTATCCCAAAAAGTGCCTTAGCCTGAAATGCTGCTCAGAATCACAAGAGTGTACATTTCTTGGGCATCATCAGAAACTTCAGATACTTAGAAATAGTGGATAGGTGCCAAGCCCTTGGCACCTGAATTTTTTAAAAACTGTATATTTGGCAGTGCCAGATTTTAATTGCTGCACATGGGATCTGGTTCCCTGACCAGGGATCGAACCCAGGCCCCTTGCCTGCAACATGGAGGCTTAGCCATAGGAGCACCAGGGAAGTCCAGAACCTGCAATTTAAACAAATTATCCATATGATTCTTATCCTCTAGGCCAGAGGTCAGCAAACTATGACCTGAGTAACAAATCTGGCCCACAGCCTGTTTTTAGAAATGAAGTCTTATTGAAATACATCATGTATCTACCTTTGAACGATACGGGCAGGACAGATAGAGAGATGGCACATCGTGCAGGCCTTCACAGGTGGCACACAGGGTCGCAAAGAGTTGGACACGACTGAAGTGACTCAGTGCACACACACACACACACACACACACACACACACACACACACACACACGTCCTACCAAGACTCAAGTGTTTACTGTCTGCTCATTTATAGAAAAAGTTTGCTGAATCTTGCGTTTTGACTCATGGAACGTTAGATCTAGGTGGGGTCTTCACAGTCTTTTGTCCCTGGCTTTGTCATAGACTTGGAAAAGTCAAGTGTCTTGCTCTGGTTCCCATAGACTTCTAGGGGCAGAACTAGAACCAGACCCAGGAATAACACTTGTTACCCTTTTGGCCTTTTTCTACATGAAAGTGAAAGTGTTAATTGCTCATTTGTGTCCAGCTCTTTTCAACCCCATGGCTGTAGCTCACCAGGCTCCCCCATTCATGGGATTTTCCAGGCGAGAATATTGGAATGGGTGCCATTTCCTTCTCCAGGGATCTTTTCGACCCAGGGGTCGAACCTAGGTCTTTACATTGCAGGCAGACTCTTTACCATCTGAGCCACCAGGGAAGCCCTTTTCTATGTGAATATACTATAAACAAATATATGAATATAAAAACATTTTTTATAGAGTTAGAATTCAACTGTGTGTACAGTTTTGTGTGCCTTTTTAATTTTATATCATATTATAAGCATTATGATGCATCTTGCAAACTTTAAGAGGCATATTCCCACCAAATGTTTTATAAGGTATGATAATAAATTGTGTTTCCTTTGGTAAGCATCACAAGGGAACCTTCCATTTCTTTTTGCCCTCATGCTTATCTAGTAAGACAAACCAGCCCTGCCTCTATTAATGGTAACTAGCCTTCAGCTGCCTTCTCCAATTACCTGGAACGACTTGGAGTCTATTTAATAATGACTTCACATCTTACATACAACTACCCAGAGGAGCTCAACTAGCCATTTAAAATTAGAAGGCACTCTGTGTTTATGTGTGGTCTCATTTATTATACTCTTTTGTAAAGTAACTTTTTGGTTAAATTCTACTGAAGTATATATACAGAGAAGTGCATACATCCTAAGTGTTCAATAGGAAGAATTTCCACAAGTGGACTCATCTTTGTAATAAGCAATCAGATCACAAAACAGAACATGACCAGAAGTCCTGACATCCCGCCAGACACCTGTCCCCAGAAGGGACCACTGTCCTGATTTCTAAAACTTATTTTGCCATTTTTTTGAGCTATATAAAAATCTTAAAAAGTATTTACCCTTCTTGAAAGGGACTATATATTTTTAATATCCAGAACCAAACTGATTATTTGCTTATTAACTATTTGAAAGGAAAACATGTATTGTTGACCTACAGTAGCCTATGCCTGGTATTTTAAAATCTTCGGTTGAAAGTTTTCTAAAAATATCCTAAGTTGAGCCCTGGTGACATTTTCAAGAGTGACTTCGGGTTTGGTTCTCTCGTGCATCTGGTGTTTTGGTTTCCAAGGTGGAGTATAAGAAGGATCTGGAAAGTAGTAAAGGTCATAGTATCAACTACTGTGAAACGCCTCAATTCAGGAATGTGTGCAAGATTTCAAAATTCACCAGTGATGTGAGTTTTTAATGCCTAAGCCTTTGTTTCGCCTTTTTTTTTTTAATGACCTGAATTTCTTGGTCTCTTAAGAGACTGTGAACGTGAATGCGTCCGGATGTCTTGGAGAAGCATGGCTTCTTAGGCACAGATACTGTGAGTGCTGATAGATTGCCTGCTGGGGCTGGTCCATGGAGTGTTAAATCCTCAGCATGCACTTGACCCTGAGTCCTCAGGGCCGCATCTGCCCTCTTGCCTCCTTCATGTAAAACAGTATCCAGATCCTAGTGGCAAATACTGATGAGGAAGCCTAGCTGAGCATGCATCGTTCCCTCTCAACTTGACTTTGTACTTCGTAAATTAGTACACAGTCTCAGTTATCCTGCACAGTCACCTGAGGGCCAGGTGTTATTTCCCCATCTTACAGCTGAGCAGATGTATGCTGGTGTGGCACTTGCAAATATGGAAATTCTCAAAGTCTGGGGATGTATCCTTGAGAACATCAAAGACTGCTTTATATGATTATACTTCTACTTAGTTGCTTATAGTAGTAAAATCTGAAATCACGTGGGACTTTGTAAGGCTTAGTAAAGAATTCTCTTTCCTTTTTTTTTTTGCTATACATGCCATAGTTGAGCACACCAGCTTTGGAGCTGATGGGCCTGGTTCCATAATTGGCTAAGTGGCCGACTTTGGGCAAGTTGTTTAAGTTCATGGAGCCATTTTGCCTGTCTGTAAAATGGGGATGATAATAAATCCTTCCTCCTCATAGTGTTTGTGAAGATTAACTGAGATAAGTAGAACTATATCTGATGTAGAGTAATAATATTCTGTTAAAATACTCTCAGTGCCTGAAACATAATGGCCTCCCAAGGTAGGTGATTTTAATGTAGCTTTATTAGAAAGTACTAGATTTTTCTATTTATGACTTCTTGTCTTGTTTTGTTCTTTGTAAGCTGCATTTGGGACATAATATAGTTACTTAACATGGTTGCGGTAGTAACCAGTGTGTCATGTAAAAGGTGCAGAATTTGGCAAAGCTCAGGTTTTATTCTTCATGTATCTAGAAAGAGTGGTAATAGCATGCAGTACAGGAGCTTGGGGCATGGGGTTGCATGCAGCCCCTATATGATCAGTGCTTGTCTTTGGAAAGTTCCACACTCATGATAGGTTTTCACTTTGGAAAAATCTGGTATGTTTACAACTGAAAATGTTTTTTAAAAAAAATCAGGTCTGTTTTGTGCTGTCTATGTATCAGATGCTATGTTTGCTTGTAAGCTTGTTTTACCCCAACTTCCTGAATTCTAATTTTTTTAGGTTTGTCTTATTTTTAATTCGCTGACCCACTGAATACATAAATAGGCTCTGTTTAATCATTTATATGTTGGATTTAGTGCATTAAGATGAGTCGTTTGTCTTCCACAAGTTGGAAAGAGAATGCTTTTGTTGAAGGTTTTGTGTTCCCATGTAGAATAAATATAAAGAAAACTACCAGAACCGCATGAGAGGCCGCTATGAAGGAGTCGGGATGGACAAACGGATGCTCCATGCTCTCAAAGTTGGAAGCCTGGCAAGCAATGTGAGTCCTGTTGTGAAGGGCCTGCATGTCCTCGAGGTCTGTTGGGGTGGAGGGAGAAAGGGCAAGAGGATTCAGCCAATTCTTTCCTAACCTCCCCTTTTTAAAAGTCAGTGTTTTGTTGTGTAAAGACTGACCTCAAAGAGTTTCTAAATGTTAATCAATACAACCAACGCTAGGTAAAAATCCTTGAAAATTTTCAAAAGCTTCCATGTATTAATCTCAGCTTTCTCTGCTTTGAAGAGTACTTAGATCTATTGTAATTGATCCAGTGTAACAAAAACTTTCAGTTTCTGAGAGATAAAGAGAAATGGATGAGCGTGATTCTCATTTGAAATGCTTTTCCGTTTGTGATTTATTTGAAATTGGTTGGTAGGTTGGTTGGTGGGTTGACTGATTTATACTTTCGTTCCATCTTAGTGTTCATTGTAGATTTCCTGTGTCCGGGCACTGCTCAAGACAGTGGGATAACAAGGTAGCTCAGGTCCCTCTTTTTGCTAAAGCATGTGATCTCTTCATCTCTGGCTTTGTCCTTTCAATTTCAGTTCAGTTCAGTTCAGTCTCTCAGTCGTGTCCAACTCTTTGCAACCCCATGAACCGCAGCACGCCAGGCCTCCCTGTCCATCACCAACTACCAGAGTTCACCCAGACTCACATGCATCGAGTTGGTGATGCCATCCAGCCATCTCATCCTCTGTCGTTCTCTTCTCCTGCCCCTAATCCCTCCCAGCATCAGGGTCTTTTCCAGTGAGTCAACTCTTCGCATGAGGTGGCCAAAGTATTGGAGTTTCAACCTCAGCATCAGTCCTTCCAATGAACACCCAGGACTGGTCTCCTTTAGGATGAACTGGTTGGATCTCCTTGCAGTTCAAGGGACTCGTAAGAGTCTTCTCCAGCACCAGAGTTCAAAAGCATCAATTCTTCAGCGCTCAGCTTTCTTCCCAGTCCAACTGTTACATCCATATATGACCACTGGAAAAACCATAGCCTTGACTAAATGGACCTTTGCTGGCAAAGTAATATCTCTGCTTTTTAATATGCTTTCTAGGTTGGTCATAACTTTCCTTCATTCAGTTTACATGTTGGCAAATGCCAAATTGTACATCTTGGAAGTAAAGGACACCAAGAAGAAGCTGATCTCGTTATTAAAACATACACATGTCAAATTTCATCTGCCTGAGAAAGTCAGTTTGACCTTTAGAAAAAAATTTCAAGTACTCTGAAGACTCTTGAATTTTCATTTATTTTCTGGGCATTAGCCAAGAAGCTCTTTTATTGTATACTTGTATGCAAATGCTTTTTCTTTAACAAAAAAATCTACAAGGGACTCCATGATTAATAAGAAAGATAAAATAAATGTGCTACAGATGAAGTTAGCTAATTTTGGGTTAATTAAGAAGAAGAATTCAAATTAATTAAAGGCAAAAGTGTGAATGAAATATAATTTTCCTTGGAGGTGATGAAACTGAATTAATTTTGTTTCTGATTATTTAAAGAATATTTTTATGACATTCAAACAAGGTCACAAGAAAGTGGGGGGCTAATTTCTCTTTTCTTGCTCTTTTCTTTGTGTTTCAGATCGCCTACAAGGCTGATTATAAACATGATGTTGTCGACTACAACTACCCGGCCACTCTTACCCCTTCCTATCAAACAACAATGAAACTGGTTCCCTTGAAAGATGTGAGTCCTTCCTCAGTAGATCTTTAGTCCTCATCACTTCCCTCCAATGGAGTGATTCTTAGTCAGCGAGATAGAAAGAAGCAGGATACAGCGGTTCTTATGAGATACAAGGGATTGAGAAAAAGTAACTCTTTTTCTAACAGGACGTTCATATATACGTGTCTGGAAACTCTTGGATTTCCAACATAAGGCAGAGACAACCCTGGTTTCATCTTGGAAATATCTTAAAGTTCCATTTTCACCTCTTAGAATTTGGGAGCTATATCTGCTGCTGGGCACATTTAAAGTAATTATTTGCTAGCAGTGATGAGGGTTTTTTTAAGTTTTATGTTTGAGGACCAGAGGAAGTCAACTGAAATAGCTATAAGTTGAGAGGAAATGGCAGCATTGGCTTAATTATTTTCTCCAGGAGCACTTAATTGTTTTCCCCAGGAGAAATACGAGTGTAATTTTTAAATTTAATTTTATATAATATTAAATAAAATAATTTAAGATTAAGAAAATAACTTAATTTTATTATTTAATATTACAGCAGTGATTTATTTATAGTTTGGTTTGTCGCCAATGAAATATGTATAATTGATTAATTGTATTGTTTTCTAATTACAAGAATTTTACTACATGTTGATTATAGAAAATTTAGAAAATACAGAAACGTACAAGGGAAACAGTAGAAGTTATCTACTGTTTTAAACAGTACACAAGGTGGTTTAGAACTGAGTTGTCATTTCATGTTTGTCAGTGAGAGTTATCTTCAGTCAATCATTTAGTGTAGGGACTTTCCTGGTGGCCCGGTGTTTAAGACTTCCCCTTCCAATGCAAGAGGTGAGGGTTGGAGCCCTGGTCAGGAAGCTAAGATCCTACATGCCTCAGGGCCGAAAAACCAAAACATAAAACAGAAGTATATTGTAACAAATTCAATAAAGACTTCAAAAAGGGTCCACTTCAAAAAAAAATCTTACAAAAATAATTTAGTATATTCTTCAACTTGTGCCCATTGAGTGCTTAGGGCTACTTTCCTTCACATTCTTCTGGAGTCAGCACAGCTCCAGCAGTTGACCTGGTCTGTGCTGCTGGTAGGTAGGTCTTTGCAGCGCTTTCCCTTTTGCTCCGAGTAGGAGCAGTGTCAATTTCAGCTGGGCATCTCCAGCATCTAACATAGATACAGGACAGCAAAGGCCAGTCAGTGGCAAATGACAGCTTGATGGATGAAAGGGACTTTTCAAATGTGTGATAAGGCAGAGGACGGGAAGTAGAATATAAACAGCCCCCATTTTGCTTCTCCCTTTCCCAGAAAGTTTGGTTGCATCAGTGCATTTCACTCATCTCACCTTAATGAAATTCAAGTTTAAACTTGGCTACCAAAGCCAGGTTTCTTTTTTGGCTGCATACATTACCTGAGAAACTTGAGGAATCAAGAGCATCTCATGAAGTCTGAGTGGGTTCTTTCACAGTGGTCTTCTGAGTGAGTTCTTTTTTTTGAGTGGACTTCCATAGTAGCTCAGTCAATAAAGAATCTGCCTGCAATGCAGGAGGCCAGGGTTCAATCCCTGGGTCAGGAAGATCCCTGGAGAAGGAAGTGGCAACCCACTCCAGTATTCTTGCTTAGAAAATCCCATGGACAGAGGAACCTGGCAGGCTGCAGTCCATGGGGTGGCATAGTCGGACATGACTGAGCAACTAACATTTTCATTTTCACAGTAGAATTCTAGAAACAATGCTTAGTAACACAAATGAAATGAGAGAGGGTCCTACAACTATTAGATAGGGTCCTATAACAGCAGTCCTGTTATAACATGACTTGCTATTCCATTTGCCTATATAAGACAGTGGATCAAACCAGGCACCTGAAATAGAGTCAGCTCAACCTGGAAAAGTCGGAGAGATGAATTAGACTGGATTAGAAATATTAATTGGAAGCAGAGGTAGATTCTGCACTGGCAGCCCATGAGCCAGATCCAGGCTGCAGAGGTATTTGGTGTGGCCACACAGTGTTAAGAAAAATCGTTTTTGAAACGATGTGTAGAAATTGTGAGTTCACATAGGAACTGTGGCCCAAGTTCCTGCGTGGCGGCAGGTGATGGGCACTGAGTGGCCACCTCTTCTGTCACCTCAACCTGCCTTACTTTTTTCATTTTCCTGGCTCCTGTGTGAAAATTTTTACCGCCCTTAATGTAGGACTTTAGTTTTCAGGAAGTTTGGGAATCCATTTATATTTGTGGTCTCTCTTTCTGTCTGGTAGTCTTAAAGTTGGTCAGGTAGCCCTGAAATTAAATAAACAAGCATGGGCCCTTAATTAGAGAACATTCCTTTCAGATGGATTTTAAAAACACTAATAGCATTAAAATGAGACTCTACCCTCAGCAAAGGGACCTTTCAGAAAGTAGACTGTAGCATTGCCCAAGCATCTGTGATGTTGCAAAGATATAATTAATCGTGGAGAGTGTTAATTATGTCCTGCAGAGGAAAGTAATTGTGCTCTGCAACATACTTAATGCAGAATTATCAGGAAGGAATGTGCCATTTAAAAACACAGTGTTGAGACATTTTATCACGCATAATTCTGAATTCTGTTAGACTCTATTATGAGATGATAATTTTCCCTCTGACTTAGCGTGTTAGGAAGCTACTATAGTGTAATCTCATTAATATTTGACATTGAAATGACTTCATATTTCGTAGTTTTTCTACATACCCGAGGTCTAAAACTCAGAATGTGCAAAACCTTTTCTCCTTGAATTGTTAACTGAACAGAATGAAGCAATGCTGTCCCTTTTCTCCAAATCCCAACAAAAGATTCTGTGGTCTAGTATCTGGAACACTCTGTTCTTAGATCTTGTTCTAGAAGCTAATTTATAAGTCTTTTTGATTTTTGTTTTGTTTGTTTTCTAATTTGTCATAATACATTTCCTTCTCTAAGCAGAGATAGCTCTGGTTATAGGGAACCCCTGACTCATCTATAGATAATAGGTAACAGTTTCAAGCACACCAGCATTGGCAAAACCACAGTTATAGTATGCAGTCTGGGAGCCACTTTGGGAGGCTGACTGCTGGGATTTGAACCCTAGCTCTGATACCAGGGACTTCCCTGGTAGCTCAGACAGTAAAGAATCTTCCTGCAATGCTGGAGACTGGGATTCAACCCCTGGGTGGGGAAGATCCCCCAGGAGAAGGGAATAGCTATCCGCTCTGGTATTTTTGCCTGGAGAATTCCATGAACAGAGGAGCCTGGTGGGCTACGGTTCATGGCATCTCAAAGAGTGGGACACGACTCAGTGACTAACACTTTCTGATACCAGCTGGTGACCTTGAGCAAGTCACTTCAGGGCTCTGTGCCTCAGTTTACATGTTGTGAGGTGGGGATAACAGTGCTTCCCACAGGGTGGTTGGGAAGATTCAGTGTGTAAATAAATGTAAAACACTTGCAGTCATGCTAGGCACATAGTAAGTGCTATTTTTCAGTCGTAATTATTGTTTAGCTCCTGTTGGAACAGGCAAGAATGGAGTGAGTCCAAGGACGAGATGCCGTCTCAAGCTTTTCACTGGGTCTGTTCCCCTTGGGTCAGTGGATTTTAAAATATTGAAATGTTTCTCAGCACTTAAAATTGTAAGAATTTATATAATAATATGGATTTCTGTTTTCTTTGGGATAATTGGACTGTCTGGCCACTCTGAGTCCCATTTGATCAAGATCACCATCTCCCAGAGCTGAGCAGTAGCTCTACCCTTTGCCACAGTCCTCATCACTCCTCATTATTCCCCCACAATGAGGCCAAACACTGAGCCAAGACGAGTGCCATCCAGCTAGTGGTCTGTGACTCACAGGGTTGAGCTGTCACCCAGGGAGGTGGCAACAGGAGGTGACAGCAAGTGGGTAGGATGACAAAGACATCAGACTCTGGTTTAGACAGACACAAGATACAGTAGAAAAGTGCAAGGCTGCCCCCTGTGAGGGCAGAGCCCCCTGCTGTGGGATCATGGTCAGAGGCAGGAGGTGGAGAGTGGACAGAAGTAAGAGCTAGTGGCATGCTGGAAAGTGGAGTGTGGAGGCCTAAAGAAGCTGCCATGCTGAGCAGGATATTGGGTGGGGCCCTGGGCTTTGGGGGGCTTCCCTTGTAGCTCAGTCGGTAAAGAATTTGCCTGCAGTGCAGGAGACCCGGGTTCGATCCCTGGGTTGGGAAGATCCCCTGGAGGAGGAAATGGCAACCCACTCCAGTATCCTTGCCTGGAAAATCTCATGGACAGAGGAACCTGGTGGATTGCAGTCCATGGGGTTGCCAAGAGTCGGGCACGACTGAGCAACTAACACACACCTGGGCTTTGGACAATTAAAGAGAGGCATGAAGACCATGTGTGAGATGTTTGATGGTGATCTGACTGCTACTAACAGATCCAGAACCTAGTTGACTAAAAGGCCTCGCCTGGAGATGGTAGGTTTTAAAATTCCTTTCTCTGATTAGCGATGTGGATGATCACCCTTTCTTCCATTCCCTGGCCATTCAGTTGAACTCTTTTTATGAGCCACCTGTTTAGTCACTCACTCTTCAGTGGACTGTTTTTCCATCTTGGAGTGGGCTCGGAGTGTCTGTTGGTCTCCAATTGGAATATTCGGGTTTTTCTTTGGTCATTTGAGAATCACGGCTCTATAGGGCTGAGGGGGAGAGAGCTAAGGAAATCTTAGAGCAAAGTACAGGTGACACCTTGTGCCTCTCTGCATCCAGGTCAACTACAGGCAAAGCATTGACAAGCTGAAGTACAGCTCTGTGACCAACACTCCTCAGATTGTTCAAGCCAAAATCAATGCCCAGCAACTGAGTCATGTAAGTGAGACCCTCTCCACCCGGCTAGATGTGGGGGACTTGCAGTTGCTTTGCAGTGTTCTGGATATCCAGTCCCCAAAGATTCGACTTCCATTGATGATGTCATATGTCCTGTAAAACCATGAGATGGCTCTTTTTAAAAGTTACCATTTTTAATATTTATTTATGTTTGGTGGTGCTGGGTCTTCCTTGCGCTGTGCGTGCAGCCTTTCTATAGCTGCGGCAGTCAGGGGCTACTGTCTAGCTATGGTGCTTGGGCTTCTCACTGCGGTAGCTTTTCTAGTCTCGGAGCATGGACCCTAGAGTAGTTGTAATGTGCCAGCTTAGTTGCTCCACAGCATGTGGGATCTTCCAAGACCAGGGATCAAACTCATGTCCGCTGCTTTGACAGGCGGATTCTTAATCACTGGACCCCTAGGAGAGTCCAGAAATCACTCTCTTTGATTTAAACTTTATTTTATAAAATTTCAAATACATTCAGAAGTAGAAAGGACAGCATAATGAACCCCCAGGTAGCCGTCACTCAGCTTCAATGAATTAACTCGTAGCCAGTCTTGCTTCTGTATGCACATCCACTGCCCCCTTCCATATTATTTTGAAGGAAATCCTAGGGATTGTATAATTTAACCTACATATATTTCAGTATGAATCTCTAAAATATAAAAATAATTTTAAACATATTTATACAATTTTGATATATCACACCAAAAACGAACAAAAATTCTTAACATCACCAATGTCCAGGTGGCATTCAGCATTCCAGTTGTCTCATAGGGTTATTTTTTTTTTTTTACAGTTTGTCTGAATCAAGCTCCAGATAAGGTCCACACTTTGTGATTGGTTGATATGTCCTCAAGACTCTTTTCATCCTTAAGTTTTCCTCTTTATCTCTTTTCTTGCAAGTTTTTTGTGGAAGAAACTGAACTGTTTATCCTATAAAGTCTTCCACATCTGAGCTTTGCTGACTGGATCCCAGTGAGGATTGCACATGTGTTCTTCTGGCCTCCAGTGCCTATAAAATAATAGTTGGATCTCTAGGTTTGGTCAGGCTCAGGTTGAATTTGGGGGCAGTACTGCTTCTCATATGATGCCGTGTTCTTCCGCTGGGAATCATAAAATGTCTGGTTGACTGTTTTTGTGTGTGGTTTAAGATGGTCTGTTTCCAACGTGGGCAGACATTTGATAATTACTCTTTGAGTGTCTAACTGTACATGGCGAGAGGTTGGCGTTGCAGTAAGTTTTAAAAAACAAGTTTCATAGCCTCAAATGCTTCAAGGCCAACGGGTGAGGTAGCCACAGGGAAGTCTTCTGCAAACTTGCAACTGTGAGCATGCCTTTGAGTTGTTTGACTTTTTGTTTGGCATCTACCATCTGTTAATTTAAAACATTCATAAAATTACAGGCTTCCTTGTGAAATGCCTTTTCCAGAAATTCATTCTCGGCTGCGGGCCTACAAAAGAGAGTGAGAAAGAGCGCATTCTCTCCAAAGTTCTCCTTCTGCCATGTCAAAACCATGTGCTTACCCTGCGGGTTTATTTTAAATCCAACAGGTGAATTACCGGGCTGACTATGAGAAAAACAAGTTGAATTACACGTTGCCCCAGGACGTCCCTCAGCTGGTGAAGGCCAGAACCAACGCAGAATTGTTTAGTGAGGTGAGCAAGGAGCATGGGTGAGAAGGCGGTTGGGGCTACAAACAGATGTGAAAATGAAGGGGTGAGAGCGGTCCAGCAGACAGGGCCCAGGGACTCCTCTGTTCATGGAGAGGTTCATCAGAGGCACCCCTCAGGTTGTAATTCTGAATGTTACTGCCTCATGACATGTGGTAGTTCATGACAATAAATTGATCACAGCAGTTGAATTCTCAGTGTTCGTGCATGTGTATGGTATATGCTGGAACACACACATACACACACTCATACACACTCATCCTCACCATGATCATCCTGATGACTCCTAGCTGGTGCTTTGCTGTGTGAGTAAAAAGTTTAAGTTTGAAGAAGACAAAACTTAATCACCAGATTCTCCCAGGAGTCACAATGAGGCTGTGACTAGGCTTCTTATTCTAAATGGGAATTGTAGGGCAGGAGAAAGGAAAGAGGAACTAACCTGAGAGGTGGTGGTTTAGTTGCTAAGTCGTGTCCCACTCTTGGGACCCTGTGGACTGTGGCCCACCAGGCTCCTCTGCCCATGGGATTCTCCAGGCAAGAATACTGGACTGGGTTGCCATGTCCTTCTCCAGGGGATCTTCCCGACCCAGACATCGAACCCAGGTCTCTGGCATTACAGGCAGGTTCTTTACCGTCTGAGCCACCAGGGAAGCCCAGTTAAGAGTTTGGGATTAACATATGCACACTACCATCTTTGGGATAGGTGAATAATCAGTTCAGTCGCTCAGTCGTGTCTGACTCTGCACCCCACGAACTGCAGCACGCCAGGCCTCCCTGTCCATCACCAACTCCCGAAGTTCACTCAAACTCACGTCCATCGAGTCGGTGATGCCATCCAGCCATCTCATCCTCTGTCGTCCCCTTTTCCTCCTGCCCCCAATCCCTCCCAGCATCAGAGTCTTTTCCAATGAGTCAACTCTCCACATGAGGTGGCCAAAGTACTGGAGTTTCAGCTTTAGCATCATTCCTTCCAAAGAACACCCAGGATTGATATCCTTTAGAATGGACTGGTTGAATCTCCTCACAGTCCAAGGGTCTCTCAAGAGTCTTCTCCAACACCACAGCTCAAAAGCATCAATTCTTCAGCGCTCAGCTTTCTTCCCAGTCCAACTCTCCCATCCATACATGACTACTGGAAAAACCATAGCCTTGACTAGACGGGCCTTTGTTGGCAAAGTAACGTCTCTGCTTTTGAATATGCTGTCTAGGTTGGTCATAACTTTCCGAGAAGTAAGCGTCTTTTAATTTCATGGCTGTAATCACCATCTGCAGTGATTTATAGGGACCTACAATATAGCAGGGAAGCCTGGTGTGCTGCAGTTCATGGGGTTGCAAAGAGTTGGACACAACTGAGTGATTGTACTGAACTGAAGTATATAGCACAGGGAACTATACCAAATATCTTGTAATAATTTATAATGTAAAAGAACTGAAAAGGATATATATGTATAATGTTTATGTATCTATATCTGTCTATACATATATCTGAATCACTTTGCTTTACACTTGAAACTGGCATAGTATTATAAATTATACTTTAATTAAAAATTTAAAAGGAGAACATAATCTTTTTGTGTTCTTATTCTGTGCTTATTCTGTGCTGAACACTGGGATAGGCATTGTATATGGAATTATTCATATATATTATATTCATATAACCCCCTTGGAGTTATTTATTGCAGAGACACAGTTGGTGGCATGGGCTTTGGATCAGAGAGCCAGGTATTACTACCATGGCAACAACAATACCCTGTGTCTGTTTGCACTTTATGCATTTAGGGTATCTGTTCTCGTGTATATGGTATATGCTTACTGCCACCCTTGTCTTAAGTCACTTCAGCTGTGTTTGACTCTTTGCAGCCGTATGGACTGTAGCCCACTAGGCTCCTCTGTCCATAGGATTCTCCAAGCAAGAATACTGGAGTAGGTTGCCATGCCCTTCTCCAGGGGATCTTTCCCACCCAGGAATCGAACCCTCATCTCTTATGTCTCCTGCATTGGCAGGCGGGTTCTTTACCACTAGCGCCACGTGGAAAGCCCCTTAGACAGATACATGATATTATTTTTGCAAATGGTAAACTGAAGACCAAAAAAGTGAAGTAATTTGTCCAAGGTCACATGGTCAGGCAGCAACAGTGCTAGGATGAATCCATGGGTCTTTTCATTGTCCTATCCCATCATTGCCCCACATGGCTCTACAGTGAGAGAATCAACAGTGTTAATCATTGTTATTATCACTTCGGTAGTAACAGCCAAGATTCTGCTCTGTAAACAGATGAAGGCGCCAACTTTGTAATTTAAAAACTTCTGTTCAACTTTTGGCAAGACTGGACAGTGATTCCCATTCACCTGTGATTCTGTTTGTCAGGTTAAGTACAGAGAAGGCTGGGAGAAGACAAAGGGGAAAGGATTTGAGATGAAGCTGGATGCCATGTCTCTGCTGGCTGCCAAAGCTTCTGGAGAGCTTGCAAGCAATGTAGGTTTCTCTCATTAACTCAGAAATGCATAAAAACCGGTCCCAGTAAAACATCAGTGGTCCCGCAGAAAAGAATAATGACTGTTAACACTGTAAACATTGCTACGCTTTAATCTTCTACTGCGTTTGAGAAAGACTGGGAGGTGTTTTTTAGAATGGTTTCCCTTGCACTTGTCACTTGGACATGGTCCCCTTTGCACTAACCACAGTCCCTCCCATGGCAAAGTTTATCTCTCACAGCTGACTTTCCTCTTTCTCTCCAGATTAAATACAAAGAGGAGTATGAAAAAGCAAAAGGCAAAGTCCTAGGAACTACAGACTCGAGGCTGCTTCACTCCCTTCAAGTTGCCAAGATGAGCAGTGAGGTAAAATCTTTCTACTCCTCAACCTCCTCACTTAGGGCCGTGTTGCTGTGAAAGTTTTTCCCAGCCTGCTTCACCTGAGACTGTTATTTTTTCCACTTCTGCTTGTAATTTCTTTCCTGGATTATGTGGGAAATGTTTTCTTCCCTTATCTTGGCAAAGACTACTGTTCTTTTAAAGTAGATGAGAAGTGTGTGGTCTCTAAGGGTGACCGGCATCTGCGGTTCATGGTACAGGATGCAAGGCCACATCTATTCACTCTGAAATGTTTACTAAACAGCTGCTCCGCACAAGATATTGTGTGAGACACCGGGGCTGTAAGAGGAAACAACACACACGTGGTGTCTCTCTAATGGAGTTTAATTATGTTGGGAGCATTAGACAGGAAGCATTCTGTTTATTGAGGTGGTGTCCTGGATGAATCCTCTCGTGCAAACACAAGTGGTATTCAAGATGTTTGTTTAGCCAACAATTGGGGCATCTAGGTTGCAGCCGGGAGAAGGCAATGGCACCCCACTCCAGTACTCTTGCCTGGAAACTCCCATGGACAGAGAAGCCCGGTGGGCTGCAGTCCAGGGGGTCGCGAAGAGTTAGACACGACTGAGCGACTTCACTTTCACTTTTCACTCTCATGCATTGGAGAAGGAAATGGCAACTCACTCCAGTGTTCTTGCCTGGAGAATCCCAGGGACGGGGGAGCCTGGTGGGCTGCTGTCTCTGGGGTCACAGGGTCAGACACGACTGAAGCAACTTAGCAGCAGCAGCAGCAGGTTCCAGCCATTCAAAATGGCAGTGCTTGCAAACAACTATAGTGGCAGGGGGTTGACCTGGGTACGTATCCCTTAGCAGAAACCTTTGGGAAAGGAGTGGTCTGCCAAAAGGGTCAGATTTGGTTTCCAGTTAAGACTTCCGGGTCGACGCTGAACAGGCAAAAAGGAGGCATGGTCGTCAGTTCTGCTTGACGATGGTGAGGCTGGCTTAAGCTGCTTCGGTGGTGCAGTCAGTTTTGATAACCTGGTGAGTCAGGGAGGAAGCAGGGCTTGAGTACAATTGGCATCTGATAACCATTTTGGATGTGCCTTGGGGAACAAGCTCTCTCATGTCCTCAGTCATGAAGTATACAGAGACGCTGAGCATTTGGCTTCAGTTTAGACAGAGAACAAAACTGATTTTGCATACTTGTAGTTGAAGCAAATGGGGCCGTAAAAGATGGCCTTGCCCTAAGTCATAATGTAGTCAGTGGTGGTGGCTGAGGAATAGAGAATTAGACCCTAGAAGTTAAGAACTCTCAACTTACTCCTAACTTACTCCTAGACTTTTTCTACTGTACCACACTTCCTCATCATCACACCATCACACCATCATCACCACCATCACACTATCACCATCATCATCACCACCATCCATCCTCATTGACCCCCTCATTCCCAACATTTATCAAGTGTTTGCTGTATACCATCCCTGCACTAAGTGGATTTCGGCTCCTGTTTTGTTTACTTTTCACAATAGCCCTCCAAGGAAAATGAGCCTTTAGAGAGGTGATGTGACTTCCCAGAGGCCGTCTAGCTGGCAAAGTTCAGATCAGATTTGAACTCAAGCTTGGCTGACCCTGGAGCCCAAACTTTGCTATATTTGCCTCTCCAAGCTTCCACATAAACCATGGATTGAGTGTTTTCTTCCTAGAGCAGCTGGGTGCAAAGAGTTAGGAGGCATTTCTTGCAGAGACAAAGTAGGGTGGAACCTCAGTTCCCAGGTGCCACCACCTAGCAGAGCCAGGACTCGGGTCTCACGCTCTGGACAGACAGATGGCATTGCCCAGAGTGCCAGTTCCTCATGGAAGCCTGGGCTTCTTTGCTGCATTTGTTTTTACATCACTCCTGCCAAGGCAGGCTTCCAGTAATACAGTGTGTTTTGGTGCCTTCAAGGTTGAATACAAGAAAGGCTTCAAGAGAGTAAGACCCACTTTCACCTGCCCATGGACATGGTCAACATCAGGCATGCTAAGAAGGCCCAGGCTCTGGCCAGTGACCTGGACTACAGGAAAAACTGCACGAATATACTGTGCTGCCCGAAGATATGAAGACTCTCTGGGCCAAGAAAGCCTACGGGCTTCAGAGCGAGGTGAGCTCTCTTAGCCTGCTCTCCCATGCAGCTCTTGCAGCTCGATATGGTGACACTTTCAGAGTGATTTAGAACTTGTCCATGAGTCTGTGAGGGGACTCCAGACCAGGAAGAACTGCTGGAGATGTGCCAGGCTCAGGGAGGATGGACGGGGAGGTAGAGATAGAGATGGAGTTAGAATCAAGACAGTGGAGACCAGAGGGTGGAGGGCTGGGTCTCCGAGCTATTGTGAAAGTCAAGGTGTGTTGGTAATGTGATGAGCAAAGAGAAAAGCAAGTGCTGAAAGTGGTAAAGCTGATGAATGTTGTAAAGTAACATGTAGGAAGTATAGCAGGTTGGCAGATAAAGTCCTTAGGCAAAAAGTCTGAAAAGCCCTCCTTTTTGGTGAACGTGGTGGTGTTTCAGAACTAAGGTAGAATTAGCCTCGTCTGGTTACAGGGTGGGTAGTGGCTTCACCCCCGAGCAGAGTTCTGCCTGACTATAAGATGAAGGGCAGAGAAAACGCAGGAGTAAGCGCTTTCCCAAGTCTCCATTAACTTCTCCTGGTCCACGTCCATGTGTCTTGATTAAGCTTGGTCTTCCTCTTGCAGCTGCAGTACAAGGCTGACCTGGCGTGGATGAAAGGGGTCGGGTGGCTGACCGAGGGCAGTCTCAACTTGGAACAGGCCAAGAAGGCCGGACAGCTGGTCAGCGAGGTAACCTGAGCCCAAGCCCCTGGCTTCTCGTCCTTCTCAGCCCAAGTGACCCTGGAGAGCCATCTTTCCCTCTGAATTCTCCTCGACCCCTAGGCTTAGTTTTTGAGTGAGACAGGGGAGTACTTCTTCATTTTGTACGTGTAGCTCACCCTGAACTAGCTGTCTACACGCTTACGCTTCCTGGGAAGTATTTGTAAGAAGCCAACTGATTTAAGTGGTACTTGCATCGATGAGTCAGAACGGTTGTGATATACAATTAGGACATTGGAAATGTGTTTGTTGTGTAAGGAGTGTGTGATTGCTTCTGAATCAGAGGATCTGGCATTTAGAGGTCAGTATTCTCATGCTTTTTTGGGGAAAAAAAAAACACCTGATGCTGGGAAAGATTGAGGGTAGGAGGAGAAGGGAACAGCAGAGGATGAGATGGTTGGATGGCACCACCAATTCGATGGACATGAGTTTGAGCAAACTCCAGGAGACGGTGAAGGACAGGGAAGCCGGGCGTGCTTCATGCCGTCCATGGGGTCGCAGAGTCAGACTAAGCGACTGAACAGCAGTTCTCACCATCTGTGTGCCGTAAACTCACCATAGAATTTAGGCAAGTCATTCAACCTTTCCAATCCTCCTTCTCTCTTATAAAAATGAGAAGGTTGGCTAGGCTCCTCCCCAAATCCCTGTGGCTCCAAGCCTGTGCTTCTCTTTACTCCGTGTACAGCTGGTGTTGGCAGCAGGCAGAGGAGGACTTTTGAAGGACATTTCATTTGCAAATGTGACTATTTCAGGAACCCGGTTTGGGATCTTCAAAGGGGGTTCTTATTTTGGTGCCAGGAAGGCTGAGTCGGCATTTTTCTTGCATATGGTAATCATAGTGCTGATAACAGCTGCCATTTATAGGCTGATAAAATTATGCAACCAGTGCTATCGTTCACTGATGACTGTGAGTGTATTACACACCCATAGTTCATTTATCACTCGCATTTATTACTCCTCTGTGAGTAGACACTAGTATTATTATATTCATATCCCCATTTTACATAGGTGGAAGGTAAGACAGAGTTACATTTCCAGAAGTGGCAGAGCTGGGATCTGTATATAATGTTTTGGTCCAATGCACCAGCTCTGGACAATTAAGCAATATTGGATTCCCAAAGCACCTTTTCTAATTTATTCTTATTTATCCACTGCACTCATCCTTCTCTAAGACACAGACACATTCAAAGTTAGGGTGTTTGAATAAGGAAGGTAGAGAGAAGAGAATACCCTTGAGGGTTCCCATCACTTAACTTCTTTGAGACCAACTGAAATCCAAGTGAAACAAGCCGAGCCCCATTTGTCTTGGACAGGGGTGTGGTAAGGGGACCTTCTGCTTTAGGCAAGCCTGATCGCATCTCACTCCCGTGCTGACTCATGGTAAAGCTCCTCGAGGGCCAGGAAAATACCCTTTCCTTTACCTTTTTCATAGCCCTGCTCTGCCCTGGGCAGGGTGGGTTCTTCGCTCCTCACTCGGCACTTCTGATTTGACCAATACAGAGGCTGGGACACCCAGGGATTTCCAACCGTGGAAAGGCAATGTGACTTCCTTCAATTATGTGGTAAAGGAGTTTTCCCATTCAACATGCTCTAATGAGAAAGGGAAAGTACCAGTCTCTTTGGAATATTTTTTGTAGAATTTCTTTTCTTCCTCGTGGGAGGAAGCTCAAAAGTTTCAATATTCCAGTCCTTATTTGTGCTTCATTTGGTATCAGCAATCCTCTTGCTGACGGCACTGGGGCTCTGCTCACCTGTGATCTCCCCACAAATTTTTGTTCAATAAGCCATTCGCAGCGGCTTCCCTTCCCATCAGCTTTGGCAATTCCAATGGAAAAGCCAGAGGAACTAAACCTCTGGAAAGGACAAGAAGTCCCGCTGGGGAACAGAATTAGCACGTGTAATTTTTGCCAGTGGCTTTGCAGCTGTGAGATGAGGACACGAGGAAGACAAGCCCTCAGTAATCTGGAACACGGAGAGCTGTGAGGGCAGAACCCACCTGGCCACCGCCTTCTGGATGTGGCTCCTGGCCCTTCCGGTCACAACACTTCCTGGAACTTCCCGACAGCACTGTGAATAACAGTGACTTCGAGCACAGCGATGACTTACTCTGCCCAAGGACTCCCCTCACGGGAAGGGAGGCTTTGAAGCCTCTGCACCACCCGCAGTAAAGCAGCCTCTATTGTTTCCCACATTGTACAGTCCAAGCCTGAGCAGCTCAGGGGATCCAAGGATCTGCCCAAGGCCGTGAAACCAGAAGGAGGTTAGGGGAGATTTGGACCTCAGGATTCATGGCTATCAAGTCCAAGTTCCCTCCACTCAGCTCTCCTATGTCAGATCTAGGTTTACAGAATGGATCCATCCCAGGGCTCACGGTGACACACAGGGTTCACTGAAGGGAAGATTCAAGTCCCCATTCAGCAGAAGCGACTAAAACAAGCTCACCAGGCTGAAAGTCTCAGGTCTGAGTGGTCCTCTTTAAGCTAAAGGAATAGCTGGACCATCCCCCTTGGGAAAATTCTTGGGTCACAGAAAGTCTGTGGGTGTTTGCATGTATGCGATGGTGGGGACAGCCCTATCTAATGCTACTGAGTCTCTTTTCTTTGGAAACAGAAAAACTACAGGCAGAGGGTAGATGAGCTGAAGTTCACCAGTGTGGCCGACAGCTCCCAGATGGAGCATGCCAAGAAGAGCCAGGAACTGCAGAGCGGGGTGAGTCCCGGGCTGCCCTTTCTCCTCCGAGCTGCTGTGTCATGGGCCTGGGAACCTCCGGGACCACAGCAGGTGCGGCCCCGGCACGAGCCAGGAGCCAAAGAGCCTTCCCTTTAAATAGGTTGGGCCCTGCTTTCCACGGGCTTCCAGGCCTCCCTACCTCACTCACCGTATTTCTCCTCTGGTTGTTAAGGACAGATGTCAACTGACATTGTTCCTTTTCAGTTTTCAGTCTTGCCTAGTTCCTTCTTCTTTCTTTCTCCTTCTCTCCCTCTCATCAAAGACTCCAGAATTCTGGAGCCTGTAGAGGGTTATCTTAGAGGAGGATAGCATTTGCTTGTGAGACGGTGCACTTCATGCCCACTTGCACTCAAATGTGGAAGGTAGAACAATGAAATACCACATGTTATTTACACGTTAGGGATCAACAGCTGAGCAGGTGTAGCTGCTGCCATCTGGCCAGGACGTTCCTAGCTTTCCTTTCTAGGAAAGGTCCAGATACATCTGCCAGAAAGGATGCAATAAACATAATTCAGAGTCAGTAGAAATCCACTGCATGGAAACTCAGGCTGGGACGTGGGAGAGAAGGGAAGAGAAAAAGAGCAGGAGTGATTCGGTTTCCATGGAGAAGATGCTCACTCATGCTGCCTTTCTGGTCACTGTTAGCCTTCCAGGTGTCACTTCCTGTGGATGTGCTAGGTTTGATCATGGGGTGCAGGAGGCAGGAGATACTTCTTATTTTTCCCACTTGGGGAGTCCATGTTCGTCTTAGCTCTCTAGTGGGTCATTTGTGTGGCCATGGACACTGTGGATGGGAACAGCTTGGGGAAGTTGATGCCTCCCGGGAAAATGGGGCTTCCCTGATGGCTCAGATGGTGAAGAATCTGCCTGCAATACAGGAAATCCCAGGTTCGAGGGTCAGAAAGATCCCCTGGAGAAGGGAATGGCAACCCAATCCAGTATGCTTGCCTGGAGAATCCCATGGATGGAGGAGGCTGGCAGGCTATAGTCCATGGGGTCACAAAGAGTCAGACACGACTGAGCGACTAACATTTTCACTTTCTTTAAGGGAAAATGAGAACCTTAGAGGGGTTCTCAGATTGGTCCCCTGGCCACGTTTTCCTCCCAGCAGCTCACTGCTGCTCATTCCCTAGTCATCTATCCTGCCTTAAGCCTCATTTCCTGCATGCTGCCAGCCAGCATCTGGCCTGATTGATCTTGTAATGGATTTTCCATGTAAGACACAGAAGAACCGAGCAGCCAGCCACCTCCTCCTTTGCCTTCTGCTCCTGACCCAGTGTTCTGTCCCAACAGGTGGCCTACAAGGCAGAGCACGAGCAGTCCGTCCATCAGTACAGCATTAGCAAAGACGAGCCTCTCTTCCTACAGGCTCGAGCCAACGCTGCCAATCTCAGTGAGGTACAGTCAGGGCCGGGGGGTGGCCAAGGGCTCTACGTTCCTGTATGTAGGCACCTGATCTGTAAAGCCCACCAGCTGTATCAGTGTGTGTGTCTGTGTCGGTGAGGCTGCCTGTGTACATCTGGTTATTGTAAACTCCTCACCAGTATTATTGGGCAGGAGGGGCTTCCCTGGTGGCTCAGTGGTAAAGAATCTGCCTGCCAAACAGGAGATGCTGGTTCAATCCCTGGGTCAGGAAGATTCCCTGGAGGAAGAAATGGCAACCCACTCTAGTATTCTTGCCTGGAAAATCCCAGGGACAGAGAAGCCTGGTGGGTTACAGTCTTTGAGGTTACAAAAGAGTCAGGCGCCATTGAGCAATGAAGCACGCACACACGCATGCAGGCGTCATGCAGACAACCTTTGGCAGGGATGAGCATCGGCTATATGCTGGAGTAGGAGGCAGTGGTTATTCCGGGGTTGGAGTTGAAACAACATAAGAATAGTGAAAGAGAAGGGAGTGAAAAAGAGCTCAGAAATTGGCTCCAAACTGTCTGAGTTTTTAGCACTTACTAGGTATGCAACCGTGGGCAATTTCTTTGCTCTCAGTAGTCCCACTGGCAAATGAGGGCACTCTTATTTCCCTCTATATTGGGTTGCCCCGAAGTCTCAGTGAGCTGATACACAGCAAGCACAGAGAGGAGCATGCTCAGAGCAGTTATTCCTTAGGAACGAAAGCTTGTGGGGTTCCAATGTTTCTTCTCTTTCTTCTAAAGAAGAGTCTTTCTTGGCTCTTTAGCTGGTCTCCCAGGTCTTTGGGGTCCTGATGCAAGTATTTGGGAGAGGGGGGAGAACTGGAAGGAGAAACAGAAGCTAAACTGATTCACACACAGAAATGGAGGGAGCCTTAGACAGTAAAGAATCTGCCTGCAATGCAGGAGACCTGGGTTCAACTCCTGGTTTGGGAAGATGTCTTGGAGAAGGAAATGTCTACCCACTCCAGTATTCTTGCCTGGAGAACCTCATGGACAGAGGAGCCTAGGGGCTACAGTCCATGGGGTCGTAAAGAATCAGACACCACTGAGCGACTTTCACTTTCCAGAAGAAAGAACTTGAAATATGGAGGTGGGGGCAGGATAGGAAGTGGGAGAAGCAAAAGAAAGACCCACATGTGCTAGAGGCTGGGCTCAGAAAGGGAAAGGGGTGCACCAGGAGCAGCTGCTGGGCTGGTGGGGTGTGCAGAGCCGGGGAGCAGACTCTTCAGAAGTGCTGCTGTGTGCTGTGCGGTGTCATTCCACCTATGGCTCCATGAAGACCCTTAGTATTTTCCAGGGCTTCTGGAGTTCAGTGTCTGCTTCTTTCAGCCAAAGCCCTGTAAGGCAAGAGGCCTTAAGGTAGGAACAAGAAGGCCTGGTTATATTCAGGCTATAGGTTTCTCTGGGTCTCAGGGTTTCTATGGAAGGATGTAATGGGTGTTTGCCTCCTGGAGAGGTTTTTACAGAGTCTAAGGGAAGTCCTCTCACTTCAGGATGATCTCTTTTCTCCTACCCTTAGAAACTGTACAAGAGCAGCTGGGAAAACCAGAAGGCAAAAGCGTTTGATCTGCGTCTTGACTCCTTGGCCTTCCTGGCAGCCAAAGCCAAGAGGGACCTGGCCAGTGAGGTAAGTCAGTCCCCAGTTTGTACTCAGCATCATGAATCCTGGACATCTATGTCTGGGAGAGTCCGAAGGTGTCCTGGCAGGCTTTTAGTCTCTCTGAGCCTCAGGATTCTAATGTGTAAAATGGAGATAAGTATGACCATCTTGAAGTGAGATAATCATGTAAGTGTCTAGCACACTGCCTGCCTCACACTTGTATTTGGTAACTGGTAACTGGTATTATCACTAGTAGTAGCGTGAGTAGTAATCCAAACCACTCATTTTACAGGTAAACTGATACCCAGAGACATTCCTTGACTTTCTAGGGATGTGGAGGCCTGCTGAGGTTAGAGTACAGGCTTGGGTGTCGGAATGACTTGGGGTAAAATCCCCGCTCCATCACCAAATAGCTTGTAACTTGGGGTAGGCTGTCTCACCTTTCAAAATCTCAAGTGAACTCATGGGTAAATTGGTAATTGCAAAATGGTTATGAGGAAATGAGACGCATTGATGTGGGTTAAGTGTTCTGTAGTCCAGTGCTGTCTGTTACGAGTCCGATGTGAGATAAGGAGCTTAGGCCAGATTATAAGTCTGACGTTGGTGGCTCAGACGATAAAGAATCTGCTTGCAATGCAGGAGACCTGGGGAGCAGCTTTCACTTTCACTGCTTCCTTCATCAAGAAAGTCTTGCTTCCAAAAAAAACCCCAGATATATATATATGTGTGTGTGTGCATATACACATTCTGTATCTATTGTGTATGTATATGTAATAATATATATATATACACAAAAATATACCCATAAATGTATATAGATATCAGCTGAACTAAACAATGGCTTGGCAATGTGGTTGATTTACATTATGACACAAGCCCTTTGTCTCATCACAAACCAGCACTTGTCTATAGGTGCACTTCTGAGTGGCGCAAATTTATACCATCCTTGGCTCATTGTAAGTGTTCAATAAACACGTGGTGGATAGTGATCCTGTTGTTCTTGTTGCCAGATTTGAGAGTAGAGCCCACGTCTCCTGATGACCTCAGTAATGATGATGTTGAAATGGTGCCACACACCAGCTCCTGCTACAGTTTTCAAAGCACTTCCGTATTTATTCTTTCTTCGGATCCTCATAAGTCTAGGTCTAGTGTTTCTTTTTCAGGCCAGTGTGTTCCCTTTTGCTCCCCATAACTCCTAAATATTTACATGTACCTCAGTTGTCTTTCATTTGAACTTCTTTCTGAAATAGCAGTTGTATTTTAGGTATTCTGTGTCTTTTCATTTCATGATGACTTTCCATACTATTCTTGCTGTTATAAAAAAAAATTACAAAACGGCTTTCATGAAAGCAACAGGCCACTTAAAAATAAACCCAGAAAGAATAATCTCAAATAATATAGAGACAAGGTGAAATTTCACCAGGAAATGGGGGAAGACTGTTCGATAGCTGAACTTTCAGTTTAGTTCTGAGGTTCTGGTAGTACAGGTGTAAAGGGAAATAATGAGTTGTAATTCTTTTTTTCAATATTTGATGAAAGGAAATATATCAGTTTGTTCCTCAAAGGAGGCACACGTTTTATGACACTAATTCTGATAGGTCTGTTGTATGACTTTAACTTTCTTGTGTGACTTGATGCTTAATTCCTTTAGGAGATATCTGCTAAGGGACCTCTGCTCTCTTTCTCTCGTTTAGGTGAAGTACAAAGAGGATTATGAAAAATCCAGAGGGAAGCTCATTGGAGCTCAGGGTGCCCAGGGGGATTCGCAAATGAGCCACTCGCTGCAAATGTCCAAGCTCCAGAGTGAACTGGAATACAAGAAAGGCTTCGAGGACACCAAGTCTCAATGCCACGTCCCCCTGGACATGATCCACCTCGTGCATGCCCGCAAGGCTCAGCACTTAGCCACAGACATAGGCTATAAGACAGCCTCCCATCACTTTACAGCTTTGCCCACAGACATGAAGGTGGAGTGGGCCAAGAAGGCTTACGGTTTACAGAGTGATGTAAGCTCCTTGTGTGTGTGTGTGTGTGTGTGTGTGTGTGTGTGTGTGTGTGTGTGCGCATGTGTGTGTGTATGTGCACACTAGTGTTCCCCAAACCCTACAGGACATAGTCTATACTTTGAGATACCTGTTTCTGGATCCCTCGGTGGAAACATTTAAGCTTCCTAGTGTTTTAGTTTTACTCAGAACTATGCCCGTTTTAGATTCGGTACTACCAAACAGAAAATTATACAGCTTCCTTTTTCTTCTTGGCATTCTGATGGACATGGGTTATCTATGTTTCTCCTTATTGCTGGCTTGGCGGGGGGATGTATACGTGACATCCTTAATTGTGACCTGCCCGTGGAGACAGCATTCGTGGTACTCAGGCCAAGGTCAGTCGTCCATGTTTAGAAAGCGCAGCTTGCTAGTCCTCCACAACCCTTCTTCCCCTTCCCCATTATGTTCTTTCATCTTCGGTTGACTGGCGAACTGAAAAGACGGGTCAGCGACCCTGAGACTGTCACCCCTGGAGGTGGGGTGCGGGGAGTGCAGACACGCCCCTCCAGGTAGAGCTCGTTGAGGATGGAGAGGTGATCTGCTAGTTTCAGAGATGTGTCCATATAAATGATTTCCCATTAAAACTACTACTCCTTCCACGGCAAAGAAAGAAATGAGAACTCCCTCCCCTGCTGCCCTGCGCCGAGGTTCTTAAGAAGGAATTGGCACCGTGGGAAGTCTCGCATGGCTTGTGAAATTCCCTCAGATAGCTCCCCACCCGGGTTCCGTTGTGGATTCTCATTTTCTTCTCCCCTGCGTGTCATTTTAAACAAGAAACCGGGGAAGGCAGACAATGAGGCCGCGCTTCTTCCCGAGGTTGCCGTGGACCTGTAATGAGGGATGCGACTGATGGGGGCCCTCTCCATCCAGCTTCACCCCCAGCAGTGTCGGGTGGGGCCAAAGCTGCCATCCGCGGGTCGGCTTCAATTAAGGGAGAAATTAATTTACATTTCGGAGCCCTACCTGTGACTGTGCAGAAATGGATAAGACAAAAGTGGCATCTAATTTGACTCAGCTGGCACCAAGGTGGCATCGGGGAGCCATTAATAGCCCTTTAAATGTCTGCACACCAACAATGGCCTGCCTTTTTTTTTTCCCCCTTTCTCCTTTGTCAGAACCAATACAGGGCAGATGTGAAGTGGATGAAAGGGACGGGCTGGGTCGCCACCGGGTCATTAAATGTGGAGCAGGCGAAGAAGGCAGGAGAACTCATTAGCGAGGTGAGATTCCCTGACAGCGTGCGGCGGGCCTGGCTGCATTAGGCGTGCAGCATTTCTGTATAAAATTAAAATAATTTCCACTCAAAAGGCAAAGAAAAAGGCAAAGCTACATGAAAGGCCTCCAAACCCAGACTAGGGCCGGTAATTAGAGGAAAACCACATACCAAACACACCCCAGTAGGGGCCCAGAGAGCCCTGGCAAAAACAAAGTGGGTGACAAATGATATTATGAATAATAATGACAATCAAACAGAGCTCAATTGCTACCCACCAACTCACCTTTTTAATGAAGCAACACGGGAGAGATGATAAAAGACACATTTATCGCACCCAGAAAGCCCTTTGGTGACTTCACGCACATTTTCTTCCTCTTTCTTTCCGAGGCAGGCAGTGTAAACAGTTTTTGAATATTCACGTGGTGTCGAACATGTGACACGGTTCTTTTGTTGTTGGAGGGTCTCATTTCTGTTTGAATCTCACTGCTGTCTGCTTGTAGCCACCCTGGCTGGACTCACAGGCTTCTGAAAGGAACCCTTTCCTCCCTTTTCAGGACAGTGTCCTTGAGCAGATCTTTTAAAGACTAGGTCAGCGTTTTTTGACGTTGGCCCTGTGGACATTTTGATGATTCTTTGTTGTGGGGCTCTCCTGGGCCTTGCAGGGCGTTTGGCAGCATCGCTGGCCTCTAAGCATTAGACGCTCACGGCAGTCTTTGCTGGTCGTGACAACCAAATATGCCTCCGGACACTGTTGCAAGGTGGAGTGACTGCCCCTGGGCTGGACGCATCAGAGTCATCTTTGTCTCACATTCACAAAGAGGCTGCACACCCTCGATGAGCCAAATCCACTCTGTAATGTCTGCTTCAGGAGGCACTTGCTCAGCAGCCTGGTCTTTCTGGGTGTTCCTGGGGGAGGAGGAGACATAATGACTATAGCCCCAGGAGACTTCAGCCTTGACAGTGAGCAGCCTGGGAGAGTGTTTGGGCCCAGGTCCTCTTAAATGTAAAGTTAAAGAAGAAAGACACCTGTAGTGTACGCGCACCTGCCAAGCGTTGATATGTCCCCACGGGTGGGTGAGCATTCCAGTCACCTGGCATGTCACAGCCTATGCATGATAAGTCGCTTCAGTCGTGTCCAACTCTTTGCGACCCTATGGACTGTAGCCTGCCAGATTCCTCTATCCATAGTATTCTCCAGGCAAGAAGACCAGAGTGGGTAGCTGTACCCTCCTGCAGGGGATCTTTCCCACCCAGGGATCAAACCAGCGTCTCTTCTGTCTCCTGCATTGGCAGCCGAGTTCTTTACTACCAGCACCATCTGGGAAGCCCAGTGTGTCACAGAGCTGATTTCAAAAATGGCCTTGCTCTGATTGACCTAATTTCTAGAAATGGTAGTGGACATTCAAGGCTCAGAAGACCCTGGGAGTTCTGTAGAGATTGTACTGCCCTAAGTATTAAATAATTCAGTCTTATTAAGGAGACGCTCTCATAGGAGAGTGAACATGTGAAATTAACACATTTAGAGCTGAAGATTCATGCTCCCAAACTCTCCATAGTGGACCTGCTCATAAAAATAAAGCCCGTTGTACACATCGTTTAGACTTTCAGATGATTCCTTCATGAAGACAAGGGATCCTTTTGGAACCACCCTTCCTACAGTGGTCTTAATTTTCCACCCCATTTTGCAAACTTATTTAACAAACTTGCCTGTCTTCCGTGCTTTGTGTGGGTTCAGTCACTCAGTTGTGTCCTACTCTTTGCAACTCCATGGACTGTAACCCACCAGCCTCCTCTGTCAGTGGTGTAGGAAATGGAGCATGTTGCTGTTTCCTGTTCCAGGGGACTCTCCATGCTTTATACAGGTCTTCAGACTTTAGGAAGGATATCTTTCAGCAACTTTTCCTAGCCATCTCATTCCAGTTTGGCATGTTTCCAGTTTAGTGTCAAACTGAATTGATTTCTTAGTTTTCAGACAGAATGCCAGGCTCTGTGAAAGAGCCCCAAATGCACACACACGTGTCATTTAAACCAGGAGTTAGCAAATTTTTTTGTAAAGGACCTGATGGTAGATATTTTTGGTTTTGTGGGCCACCCCGCTTCTGTTGTAACTACTCACCTCTACCATTGTAGCCAGCTACAGCCATAGATAAACATGTAAATGAGTGAGCACAAGTGTGTTCTAATAAAACTTTATTTACAAAACAAACGATGGACCAAATTCAGCTGAACATTTAACTGTCTTCTTAAGATAATCGAGTATACAAATATCCAACCTAAAGGAAGTGTTTCTAAAATCATTGTTTGATTGGATAAAGGATATACTTCATAATTCCATTAAGAAAGCAACTGTTTTACTCTCCTGGAACTGTACTTTGATAAAAAAAAAAAAAAACCCACAGGAATTAATTTAAGCATGATTGTCAGAATAGTTCAAAATTGGGTATCTCAGACTTCGTTAGCATTTGCATTTCTTGTAACCCTTATTGTTTGTTTCAGTCTCTTTCAAATTGTCTGATGATTCCTTTCAATAATAGCACTTTTTACTATTATAACATTTATAGAATTATTGCATGTGTTAACTGAATCGGTTTGTACAGTCACTGACTGTTAAAGTAACAGTTTTGACTGTGGTAATCTCTTCCAAGTTCTTTTGTGGAAGATACTTAGAAAGCTTCAATGATAAATGTAACTATGAATGTTCTTTCTTGCTTCGGAGACCCAAACTAAGGTATGTAAACAACTGTAAGACAGTATCTGAAGGCTGCATAAAGAATCCTTTCCTAAGTGTGTATCCCACAGTATTTTACCCGTATAACTTAATTTTGAGATGTTTTCTTTGCACCAGGTAGAAATACTTTAATGTTAATTGACACGAGGTTATTCTTAAATTGAAACAAATATTAACCTGAAGGCACCTAGGATATAAAGATGGAGGAAGCTGAATAATAATTATGTTCACAAATTCACTCTAATCTCAAGCAACCTATGATTTTCTCTTTCAAATGGCATGAAAGAGCAGCACAAAATTCACAGCTTTGATCTTTTTCTGCTCAACAGAAGAAGTACCGGCAGCATCCAGATGCTTTGAAGTTTACCAGTATTAAAGACACTCCGGAGATGGTCCAGGCCAGAATTAGTTATACCCAAGCAGTGGACGTAAGTGATAATGTATATACATTATGACTCTAAGAGTGGGCTCTTCTTTCAACCCTGCGATTGAAGCTGAGGGGTTCTTGGCTTGTTCCTTCTGTTGTTCTAAGGATGAAGGAGCTTCTTATCCTTTGCTGAGACTCACCTTAGCGGGGATGCTTCTTTATCAGGATGCAAATGGGATGTTACCGCTGTTCTTAGCTGCCAAGTGGGGCTCCACCACCCCAGTGCCCCCGGCTTTCATTCCTTCCCATTTGCATGTCTCCAGGATTTGTCTGTGGTCAAGGCCTTTTCCCCTTCCTTTTATTTTGAAACATTGTTTTCAGAAATAGGACTTTGGGGGAAATTCTTGATGATTGGAATACTTAGGAATTAGAATGCTTAGGGTTTCTTGGGACCCAGGGCAGAAATTCTGGCTTTCTGAATTCCCCTAAAGACTTAAAAAGTGATTTGGATCTGATTTATGTACATTAGACTAACTTTCAAGCCACTTCCCATCTTCCCTTTATAAAGTGAAACCAAGATCTGGCCTTTTGCCCTCTCAGCACAGGGCTCCTTGGAGACTGGGAAGAATGACGAGGTCCTCTAAAAATTCACGTTAAGGCAGGATTAGCCCTGTTTGGCTGATTCTTCTGAGAGGGGGCCCCTGAGTCACAGCACAGGACAGACAGGCCTTTAAAATATCTTCAGACCTTTTAACTTGCCACGAGGGAAACTGGACAAACCTTGGTGGGGAGGAGTTGCCAAATGTCTCCCTTGCTTCCCAATGGAAGAAATTACTCCTGTTGTGCCATATTCAATAGACATTCTGAGATGGCTCGAGTGTCTATCTGAATATGTTGTGGGATGGCTTACAGACTTACAGGTTTAGAAATTTATTATTTCTTGACAATCAGCCTGTCAGAAGCAAATGTAATTCTGAGAAACATAGATGGTCAAACAAGAACTTTGGTCAGAAGAGAAAAAAAAATACTTGCATTTTCCTTATCCTAACCAACTCTAGGGGGCACTGCTGTGATACGTAGAAACTTGGACACATCTAATAAGATTTGGGATGGAAAAGCCCGGTTTGGAAACTTTCTCCAGTGGTGGATGCCAACTCCATGTGTCACTGCTAACTGCTAGAATTATCATAAGCCCAGATCAGAGATCTGGATGGACAGAGCCCCAGACCCACCCAACCCACCAGAAAGAAGTTTATTAATTAGCATAAGAATCCTTGAGGTGGGGATGGGGAGAGGATGGAGGTAGGTCCAGGGAAAATCTCAGCTCTGGAAGAACCATTCTTTCTTGTGCCTGCTGTATTTTGAGGTCTTCTCCTTGCTGTTATTGTTTAGTCACTCAGTCGTGTCAGCTCTTTGCCACCCCATGGACTGCCGCACACCAGGCCTCCCTGTCTTGCCCTGTCTTCTGGAGTTTGCTCAAATTCATGTCCACTGAGTCTGTGATGCCATCATCTCATCCTCAGCTGCATGTCCTCTCCTAGCTCATAGTTAATAACGAAATTCCTAGAGATTAACCAGACCTCATTCTCTTATTTGACACCAATCTCAGCAGTGTGCTCCAAGGGGAGTGTTCACTGAGAGGGCAGGTTTCAGCCTGTCATGTTCTGGGCTGGGAAGAACTCAGGAGGGAGTGACGTGCATGTCACCGGGTGGAGGATCACTGTGCCGTCCGGGAGGAGGCAGGACACCCAAGATCCTGTCTCCACGGAGAGGGAACAGCGGCAGCGCCTTTGTCTCCTGGAGGGTAACCTGGCTGATGGCTGCGTGGGGGAGGCTACTGGGTTTAACACAAAATCTCTCTGCATCCACAGAGGTTGTACCGAGAACAAGGAGAAAACCTAAAGCATCGCTACACGCAGACCGCTGACATCCCTGAAGTTCTGCTGGCCAAGCTGAATGCCATGAATATCAGCGAGGTGAGGCTGATGGAGGGGAAAGGGAGAGTGTCAGTCCTTCAGTTGTGCCCGACCCTTTGCGACCCCACGGACTGTAGCCCACGAGGCTTCTCTGTGCATGGAATTCTCTAGGCAAGAATACTGGAGTGGGTAACCATTCCCTTCTTCAAGAAATCTTTCCAACCCAGGGATCGAACTTGGGTCTCCTGCATTACAGGCAGATTCTTTACCGTGTGAGCCACCAGGGAGGCCCTGATGGAGGGGGCCGTTGGTTTTAATTGCGGGAGATCGCAGACCTGCACAGTGGCACCGCGCCTGTGCTTGGAAGCATCCTGTGCTCCCGCTCTTGGTTTAATGCTCTGCTGTCACCGAAATATGCAAGTTTCCTGAACAAGGGGCCCGATGTTTTCCTTTCCACTGGGCCTTGCACACTATGTGGCTGGTCGTGCAGAAGAGCCAAGCACGTTGATAAGGATGAGACTAGGAAAACTTCCTTCCTACAGAGGGCATTTATACTGAGGGGCTGGAATATAGGTGAGGCCCTATTTTCTATATAGAAGCTATATTCTATAGCCTCAGAATATAGGTGAAGACATCCAGCCGAAGAGAGACTTGGGAGACTGAGCTCTTTCCTTCCCTCATCCCTGTCAGCACCCCCGTTGCCTCTTCTTCAGCGGAGACAGTCGAATCTGCTTGATTCTCTGTCAGGAGCTGTGCACCTACAGCCTCTTGCCTCCTTCTTCCAATCAACTTGCTGCTCAGAACAGTCTGATTCCGACTCCAGAGCTCTTGCCTTTAAACCCCACCCCTAGCCCCACGGCACTCCCTCCAAGGCTGGACACGATACAGGTTCCAACTCTTGGTTGATTTTTGCTGGACCACAGTGATCTCTTAATTGGGGGCAGCACTCCACAAGAAACCAGATTCTCGTTTTGATCATGGGAATTTAGGAAAGGTCTTTATTGGTGCCCATCTTCTCAACAGACTCGTTATAAGGAATCCTGGAGCAAACTTCGAGACGGTGGCTATAAACTGAGACTGGATGCCATTCCATTCCAGGCAGCAAAGGCTTCTGGCGAAATCATAAGTGATGTGAGCTTCCACCACAGTCCTGTGACAATGTTTAATACTCACCCATTTGTATTCCTTTTGCCCCTAACCCCTGCCTTCTTTTGCCTGTGGCTAATATCCTTTCCTATCTCCAACTGACTGTGTCAGGGCAATCAGATAACGACCAGTGAGAAAGAACATGTCTTACAACAACAAAAAAATCCCCTGGCCGGGGTACAAAGCTGATGCTGGACTGTAAATATGGACCCCGGGCAGATGAAACGCACCCTCCGCCAAGCGCTTTCCTAAAGCCAGTCCATGTGAAGAGACTGTTAACAATGCACCCACCTTCCTCCCAGCCTGGGCCGCCCAAGCGCTCTCATGTCCTGCCATTTCATATCCCAGCCCTTTAGTCATTGGGAGGCTTGCATATGAAAGAATAGGCCTTTTGACGACTCCCGCGCCTTTTCTTTTAACTCACCCAGTTACTGTCAAAAGAACAAAACATTTTTTTGCCCAATACCCACCTCTTCCATTCCGTGTCCCTTGTCCCTGAGCTGTTACTCTCTCCCGCTCTCTTTCCCTTTAGTACAAATACAAAGAGGCATTTGAGAAAATGAAAGGGCAGATGCTCGGCTCCCGGAGCTTGGAAGATGATATCAGCCTTGCGCATTCAGTGTACGCGAGCTCTCTGCAGAGCCAAGTAAGTGGGAGAGAACTCAGTGGAGCCTGGACCCCAAAACCTAATGATGACGCACAGCCCACAGATGTCCTGTGTCCTTCTGGTTGTGGATTTTGGCTCTGTCCCGGCTAGCTGGGTGGCATGGTCAGGACCCTTGGCCCCTCTGGGCTTCAGCTTCTTCCTCGGTCAAGTGAGAGATTGAGCATTCTTTGATTCTCTCATTCTATGATTTTGACCAGCAGCCACAAATGGAGGCCTGTGGGTTGGATTTTGGACTGCAGAGGTATTTTTTGGGTCTGCAGAGAAGATTAATTGCAGACTTTTCAAAATGGGAAACTTGGCATGAAAGTTTTAAAGTTCTGTGCAGAAGCCAGGCCTGGATTCCTCAAGGCTACCACTGAAGTTGATTACTGAGAGCCCCATTTAGAAGGGATCTGTGCCCTCCTGGTCATGCAGCCAAGCCTTGCTCACCCACTTCCTCCTTCACTCAGTTATGCTACCTGACTGGCTCCTGGTGACATCTGAGTTTGCACCCCTTGACTTTGATCCTCTGGGTGCTGGCACACGTGTGTATGGTATCTCCTTGCACATATGTGAGTTGGCTAATAGCCAGGATGAAATCTAATACGTGTCTGACATGTAGTAGAGGACTAAACACTGTAACACGCAGTGTCTCATTTAATCATCAGCCTATTTCTAGGAACATCGTTTGTTCATCCTGGTTACTGATAAGGAAAGCTAGACCCTGAGTGTCTCAGTCCCTTGCCCACGGTTGGCTGGAAAGGGGCAGAGCAGCACATGGAGCCAGCTCTCCATCGCATGCTCTCTCCACAGCTTCACATGTTCTCTGCCTCAGTTTCCCTGTTTTTAATATTTCTTTCCAGTTTCCATACTGGGGTGAGATTGGACATGAATTGTCCCTGGCTTTATTCTGGGGGTTGGGGGAGGATGAGCAGAAGTGGGGGTGGGTGGTTAGGGAGGAGTGGGCAGAGCTTGGAGGGCAGTGAGAAGGCTGGAGGAAGAAGAGATGGCGATTACGCATCTGACTCCCCAGAAAGCCCAGAATGAGCTTCGAAGATCTTCAGACAGCTCCTCTGAGGACTGGGGTAGAGCTTGAGGTCTACAAACAGGCCTCCCCCTTCCTGCTGCAGGATACATGTTGGGCTCTTGGGAACTCATCCCTCAGAACTGGTTTTTCAAGCATCCGCCCACTGCTCCCAGTTCCCAGATTTACTAGGATGTCATTGTTTAATGTTTGAAGACGCTCTCCGTCAGCTAGCACACGGGGAGAAACCCTGGTGTCTCAGTCCGAACTTGAGAGGGTGATAAGAATTGCTGGGGAGCAGAAGGCAGCTCAGCCATGCCTCCTCTTGCTTTCCGAAAGCGAGACAGTCTCGACTTGAACTAGGGAACCACTGACATTTTATCTGCCCCTTGAACTTCTGTATTTTCCCCAAGTTTGGGAACCCTGAGCCTGGGTCATCCCAATCAATGACTGCCAAGAGCTGAGAGTGGCGAGTGGCAGGACCTAGAAGTGAGTCCTGCTTATTAAGCCAGTCCCATAAGAACGGAGGACCAGCCGTGCCAAGAACACCCCTCAGGGCTCACCTGGGACAGTTGCTGCACATTGTTCTCCCTCATGGCCCTGATGCAAACGGCGGCTTTGAAATAACTGTTGATCTGTCTGCCCATCTAGGTGAATTACAAGAAAGACTTTGAACACTCAAAGGCGCAGTTCCATCTGCCGTTGGACATGGTAACCCTGGTGCATGCCAAGAAGGCTCAGACCCTGGCCAGCGACCAGGACTACAGACACCCGCTCCCCCAGTACACATCCTTGGCTGAAGACCTGAGGCTCAGCTGCGCCAAGAGAGCTCACAAGTTGCAGAGTGAGGTAAGGGGAACTGCCTCTCTCTTCGAGCTCTTTTCCTCTTAAATTTGACCATGAGGCAGTGACCCACAAGCTCCTGTTGACTCGGTAGGGGCTCTAGAGATGAAGAATCCTATACCTTGGGTTTATTTTGAAGCACTGCCCCTATTGTTCCTGCCTTGCTCTTCATAAGCACAGTGACATAAATCTATTAATGATAGTAACAATTTATTGAGTGTGTTAAGTGTGTGTTTAGTCGCTCAGTCGTGTCTGACTTTTGCCACCCCATGGACTTAACTTTCCCCTTTGGAGTCCACCAGACTCCTCTATCCGTGGAATTCTCCAGGCAAGAATACTGGAGTGGGTTGCCATTTCCTTCTCCAATTTATTGAGTATTTCTGCTGAATTCTAGGCACTGCGTTTACAAGCACTGTCTCTTTTAATACTCAGAATAACCTGATAGTTTTTATCCCCATTTTACAGAGAAACTATAGTGAGTCTCCAAGAAGTTAAATAGCTCATGCGAGATCACAGAACTATAAATCAGAAAGCGGTTGCTGAGATTCGAGACTCACGGTCTAGCATGTTCAGGGCTTGTCAGTGGTGTTGCCTCTGGCCCATTTGGGGCTGGGGGCTCCTCTAGGGGCCTCATATGTTCCTGGGTCACCCATCTTCTGCAGAGGCCTGAGGTCTGCCAGGAGAGGTGCTCAGAGCCCCTTTGGAACTAACCCAATGCAGGCAGAGGAGAGTGTCGGGAAGTTGTTGTTCAGTCGCTCAGTCATGTCCACCTCTTTGTGACCCCATGGACTGCAGCACGCCAGGCTTCCCTGTCCTTCACCATCTCCCAGAGTTTGCTCAAACTCACGTCCATTGAGCCAATGAGACAGAGGGCAGGGGAAATCAGGGCCCCAGAGACCATCCCTGGGCCCTCCCAAGGAATCTCCCGAGGCCTTCACACTCCCCCAAGTGCGTTTCTAGCTCATGCTGCCCACTTTCTTAAGCAGACAGGCCTGGGAACATTGAGAAGTGTTGAAGAATTTCCTCACTTACCGGATGTATCTTGCCAGCAGACAGCAGCCTCCTTTTTGGTGCTCATCTTATCCCCCAGCTTGCTACATTTCCATTGCTGGGAGATTTGCAAGTAATGGGCCTGAGTTGGAAATAAAACAAGCTCACCCCCACCCCTGCAAAAAAAAAACCCTGCTTTCTGGTTTGGCAGAGCCCGAGAGCTGAGTGGCACCCAGATCTGGGTTGCTGTCGTCTGTTGGAATTCTCTGCCCGTGTGCGGCGTTTACTGAGTGACATAAACTGTCAGGAACCCAAGAGCAGCTGGAGGAGCTAGAGAGCCGCCACACTCAGCTAAGGGGCCCGTTTGTCACTTGAGCAGAGCCCTGACTGTCCCTGCCTCTCATTGCTTTAGCAATTGGAAGGAGGCATGCCCAGGGGGTACCTTGGTGGCTGAAGGGGAGTGAATTTGAGGCCCTCTTTAAACTGTCAGCCCAGACCCTTCAGGTACAAACCCCACCCCCACCCCAACAGACTCGGGGCTTTGTCAGATTATTTGGATTCATTTATTAGCTCTTTCTTAACCCATGATTAATTCATGCCACCCTCTGCTGCTGGGGTTTGTTTTGAAGACCTATTAAATCATTTCCACATTTGCCCCAAGACAGCTGACTTTCTAACCACAATCCGCTCCAGCGATTATTTTTTGATAGCCCACATGAAAATAAAAGTCCGCTGCGCACCCCTCTAACAGCTACAGAGATGAGTGACAGCAGAATTATTTTCTTCTGACCTACATTTTTGTTTCCCTAATGAGCATTTACTCAGAAGCCTGTGTGCGTTCGCTGAGTATTGTGTGTCTGGAGAGGCTGGTTTGGCCTTGAGTTCTAATTACGATGCTGTCTGTTGTGGGTCCGTCCTTGTTCCACAAACTTGGCTTTTCTGATTCCTTGTAGAATTTGTACCGGTCAGACCTGAACTTTATGCGAGGTGTTGCCTGTGTCATTCCAGGCACATTAGAGATTGAAGGGAGGAAGAGAGCATCTGAACTCATCAGTGAGGTAACTGGGGGCCCAGGGTGGGGTGGAGGTGTCAAGTATATTCCACAGTAGAGATTAAACAACTATCAGTTGTGTCTTTCTACAGCCAATTAGATGCTACACTGTTAGCTGTGGTGACTCACCCGGCCTCTCCCCTTACTCCGTTCTCCATTTAGACAGGGTGCCACGTAAGACAACTTTGCAGATTCCGGGTCAGGTCCTGTATTAATACCATATAAGAATTATTCACTGGTTTGCAAGATGTACTTTCCCAGAATCCCTTTGAAGAGTGCCTTGTGAAAAGAGAGCAGGCTTTGGAGACATAGATGGTCATTTGCTGTGTGACCTCAAATCAGTCACCTTCCCTCTCTGAGCCTCAGTATTTTAATCAGTCACATGGGAACACTGAGAGCTGTCTCATTTAGTTTTTGAGAGGATCAACAGTCATCTAAGCACTGTGCTTCTTTGTTGGCTGTATATGAAATCGTTGCTGTGAGCCTAGTGGTAATTTCTCGGTGAAAAGATAGAAGTCTGGAATTCTAAGCTTTTGAACTCCTGAGGAATCTTGCCCACCCCTGGGAGGGCTCTGGGACTTCCGTTCCCAGTAGACTGGCATAATGGAAGGCATTGGAAGTGAAAGGCAGTCAGCGTCCAGCCTGGGTGCCTCAGAATGCCTTATGCATTGATTGATTAGAAGCTCTGAGCAAGCAGAATGGGCCTCACTGTGGAGTCGAGATTTAACTTTGTGCTTTGCTTTTCCAATGAAATCTCTAAAGCAAGTGGTTTCTAAACTTCATGGTGCATCAGAATCCCCTTTGGAAACTTAAAAAAATTACAGAGGCCTGAGGCTATTGCCGATTTATTGAATCCCATTTCCTGGAGTGATGTGCAGGCATGTGGATTATTTTAAGCTGAATGATTTTTTCCCATGTACCCCCAAAGCTGAGGAATCCAGGGTCTTCAGTGAGCAAAGGAAATTTGGGAGCAAAGCATGAATTTCAGTGGTCATGTTCATATTTGTGGCAAAGGACTAGCTCTCCCTTTCTTGTTAATTGAGCATCGGATTCCGTCTGTCCTTCTCTCTGTTCATCTCACTAAGTTCTGAGGTCACAAGAGCAGGTGATGGACTGCATTCTGGGTCACAGACTGGCAACCTTCACAAAATGAGGGTTTATCACCAGTGCTTAAAGAGCTGATTCTCCTCTGGGTTTGCACCTCACCTTGTCCTCTTATTCCCTCCTGTGTGTGACTTCAGAGTAAATATCGTCAGCATCCCCAGTCGCTCAAGTACACAGCCGTGACAGACACACCCAGCCTCACTCATGCAAAACTCAGCAACCAGATTACAAACGAGGTAAAACCTTTAGATGACTTCAGGATGGGCTTTTTAAAAAAACTGCTAGATTGTTTAAAAAAAAAAAAAGTATGAATATTTGTGGCACGGGGGAGGTGGGGAGCGGGGGAAAGCATGCATGTTTGCATGGAAAGAAAGAATATCATTAGATGAAACCTAAATGGTTTCCAGAAGGAAAAAAGGCCCAGTAGAAAGTCTGTGGTCTTGGGCACCCCCACCCCAACCCCAAATGCATTTACTGATTAACAGCATCAGTATCCCCTGGGAGCTTGTTAGAAATGCCGAACCTCAGGCCCCATCCGAGAGCCATCGAGTCCACAAAGTCATTTAAGCCCCTCACGGGTTTGCTTTGCACATGAAAGTTTGGGAAGTGCTGGTCTGTCATTTTTCTGTCCTGGCTGGGCAGATATTGGCTAACCCTTCTTCCATCGTCATTCCGATGATGGTGATGGGGAGGGTTTATGGTTGTCCAGGGACAGTGATTGATACAGTGTGAAGTCTGCCAGGCTTCTTGGTTCTCTGCCTTCCCATCTTCTCGCTCACCACTTACCCAATTCTCACTGTAATATTCGAGCAGAGAGGGCCCAGGGGAGAGACTCTTAACTCCGTCAAATCATCGTTGCAGCTCTACCTCTTCGGAGTGGTTCTCTGACATGTTTGAAATAGCAAGTGAGTTTGGCAGAGAATGAAATGAGTTTTTCAGATTCTCCCTTCTGACCCTAGCTTTTGAGAGTCAGTTGAGATTTGGGTATTTATATATTAGTTTCCACACTTACCCCAAGATTGGGTTAAGAAGACCCAAAGGGCTGTGTAGCGACGTTATCGATTTAAGATTCCCACCGAACCTATCTTGCCGGCTTTGTGATCACGGTACTGTGGGATAGTAATGCCTCCTTCAGTGGCCTCTGGCCTCAGAGAACTCAGCAACCTCAGGCCATTTCTAATTACAAGAGCATGTGTTTTCATGCTGGCTGAGGCCCTGCACGGGAGCACTGGTGTGTTTGCCTGTGGGAGGATCCTAGGACTTTAGTGAAGGATGCAGACCGGGGTTTGGGAACCTCCTTTCCAATCAGCAGAACGGCTCCTAAATTTCCCAGATATTAATATTGTCTTTACACCATGTCCTCAGCAAAAAATTTTATATATATATATATATATGTTTATACAATGGAAAAAACCATAACAGTATTCCTAATGGTGTTTTCTGCCCCCCCACCCCCAACCCGCTACTATTGAGCAAAGTAGAGGGCAGGGAAAAATATCTTTCTTTGACTCACCATGGGTTCTCGGCTGGGACTCTGTAACAAAAGACAGATGAACAAGGGAAAAGCATACACATTTATTTAGGATGAGCTTTAGGGGACGCAGGAGTCTTCGTAAGGAAATGGAGATCAGGAGGAACTGTTAAACCTGAACGTTTTTGTCCCAGGTTTGATGAGGAATGTAAGATCGTGGGCAGGTGTCGCAGAACAAAAGGGGGTGATCTGAGGGTGGGAAGCTGGGGGACACTGAGCAAGGTCTGTTTGTTCAGATGCCTCTCGGATTCCTTGGGGTTCAGATATCAGATGCCCCTTTCTCCCTCCACCAGAGGGCAGGCAGCTCCCCCAGGAGGCCTGTGACCTGCTTCAGGGGGGAAGGTCAGAGAGAGGTCTTCCATCTCCTGCTACTTCCAGACTCCTTCTGCTTGAAATATGCACTACGCTAAGGTACCCTATTTGGGGGTAACATGTCCTGAACCCCGTCGCCAGCAACTTGCAATATTTTTACGCATTCCTTTCATAGCACTCAATTTGACTGATGAAGGACTATCTTTCCTTCAAGTTTTTAAAAAAATTTTGATGTGGACCATTTTAAATCTTTATTGAATTTCTTACAATATTGCTTGCTTTTTTTAAAAAAATTGTGTTTTTGGTTTTTGGCCGTGAGGCACGTGGGATCCTAGCTCCCCAACCAAGGATTGAACCCACACCCTCTGCATTGGAAGGCAAAGTCTTAGACACTGGACCTCCAGGGAATCCCATGAAAGATTACCTTTATTGAAAGAAATATCTTCCCCAAGCTGAGGGTGTGTCCATGACACAGCGAACGGCCTTTATAAACATATATTCCGGTTGCAAAGGAGGGGCCTCCAGTCCTGCAGAGATGCACAGCGTTTACCTTCTTGGTTTTTTTACCCCCTTCTGCCCAGCGCCTCTATAAAGCAGCAGGAGAAGATGCGAGACATCAGTACACAATGACCCTGGGCCTGCCCGAGTTTGTCCGAGCGAAAGCAAACGCAGCCAATCTGAGTGACGTAAGCCTTTCCCACCACTGAGGTTGAGATGATCTCCAAAGCCAAGTCTCTGTCAGTGACGGGATGTAACAGTGACCCTGCTGGCATTCGCAGAAATTTTCAGCCTTGTATCTGGTCGACAAGCATGTTAAACATACCTTTTCCCAGATGTGTTGATATGTATGTGTCAGAGCCCACTCCCGGGAGGGTGCTAATGAGATTTTCTTTGCCAAATAGAAAGGTTTTGCTTGTCAGAAATCCGTTCTGCAACACCACACTACAAATGAAGTGGGTAGCCTTTGCTCATGGATTCATGTAATTTTTGTTTGTTTGTTTTCTTAAGAAAATCTACATGTGTTCCTACCGTAGGCAAAATATAAGGAGTCTTGGAGGAATCTCCATGCTCAAGGCTACAAGCTGACAATAGATGCTCTGCCCTTCCAGGCGGCTCGAGTCTCTGGAGACATAGCCAGTGATGTGAGTTGAATGATACGACCTTCCATTCTACCTAATTTCTGTTAACTTCATGTAAAACAATGTCTACGGCTGATTTCCCTGAATTAAAGCAGATCTTTCGCCATGTGAAACAGGATGTCATCCACGGAATATATTAGTTATGAATGAGATTCTTTGATAGAGAGAGGGGAAAGAAAGGCCCTGGTAATCAGAAGCTAAATGCAGGCAAAGATCTCCAGCAGAAAGGAGATTACAGTTTATTTCTAATTGTAGCATCTAGGCAACCATCCCCTGTAATGTGTGAACTGTTTTCTAACTCCACCCAGAATTAGAAAGAGAATTTGCAGTAGAAATTGTAATGTGGCCCGTAGCACAGTCCCCTCTTGGCTCTGCAGCTTCCCGCATTGGCGGTAGGGTTTGCAGCTGTGTTTCAGCCACTCGACTGATAGCGTCCGTAGCTTTGGGACATGAAGGTGACTTTCTCTTTCCCACAAACAAATCGCAGAAAATGTAGACTTCAAATAAATGGATCCTGTCTTTTGGGTTTGATGTTTTGCCAAGTGTGAGGGGATAAAGCACAAGTTTCTCTTTCACCCTTTTTGATAAATTCCTTTTGGCCGTAGAACTTGTAAGGGGAGCAGGCCCTCGCTTTGGTTCTAAGGATCTGGTTTTAATTAGATGGGAGAAAGGGAGCCCTGTTTTAATTGTTCCCCCAACCCAGGGGCGAGGGAAGCACGCTCTCCCGCCAGCCTCACTGTGCCATTTCTTATAATCATCTCCGTCTCGTGTAAGAACAGGTGATTTTCTTAGTGGCCAAAGGCCGGCCCCTGACTGCCTGGTTCCCCTTCCAGTTTCTCTACAAACATGACTTCGTGAAGGAGCGAGGACGGCTGATCGGGGCCCAGAGCGTGAGTGACGACCCCCGGCTCCGGCACTGTCAGCGGATGGGCCAGCTGCAGAGCGAGCTTCAGTACAGGAGGCAGGCGGCAGGCAGCAGGGCCCAGTGCCACCTGCCCATGGACACGGTGCCACTGGTCCACGCCAGGAAGGCCCAGGCCCTGGCCAGCGACCTTGACTACAGGACACGGTGCCACGCTTTCACGGCGCTGCCTGAGGACCTGAAGATGGCCTGGGCCAAGAAGGCTCATGCCCTGCAGAGTGAGGTAGGGGGTCTGGGGATCACACGCCAGTCCCTGACCTTCTTCCTCCCACCAGGCCTGGGTGCACATCTCTGCCTCTTCCTTAGCCCTTCAGATCCCTTTATCAGCCCCCCGCCCTCATCAGTGACTTGCTTGGTCTGTATCATCTAGGTTGGGGTTATTCAGTCAACAGATATTACCGAGCATCTGCCATGTCACAGGCATCCCTCAAGGCCCTTGGGGATATAGCAGTCAGCAAAAGAGCCCAAAGTTCCTCGTGTCAGGGAGCTTCCAGTCTGTGGGGAGGAGATACAGCAGGAGTGAGCTGTGTGGCACGTCAGATGGAGGCAGTGCAGGGAAGTGGGGTGTGTGTCAAAGTGTGAAAGTGTTAGCTCGGTCACATCTGACTCTTTGCGATCCCATGGACTGTGGCCCACCAGGCTCCTCTGCCCATGGGAGGTCTCCAGGCAAGAATACTGGAGTGGGTTGCCATGCCCTTCTTCAGGGCATCTTCTTGACCCAGCGATCAAACCTGGGTCTCCCCTGTTGCAGGCAGATCTTTTACCATCTGAGCCAGCAGGGAAGGCCAGGTAAGCGTATATGTGCAACGTAAGAAAATGAGGGACAGGGTCATTCTCATCCTCTGTCATCCGCTTCTCCTCCTGCCTTCAGTCTTTCCCAGCATCAGGGTCTTTTCCAATGAGTCAGCTCTTCCCATCAGGTGGCCTAAGTATTGGAGCTTCACCTTCAGCATCAGTCCTTCCGACGAATATTCAGGGCTATTTTCCTTTAGGATTGACTGACTTGATCTCCTTGCAGTCCAAGGAAGATGAGATGGTTAGTGACATCACCGATTCAATGGATATGAATTCTGAGCAAACTCTGGGGGATAGTGACGTACAGGGACAGGGACAAGGACAGCTCTGGCGTGCTGCAGTCCATGGGATCACAAAGAGTCGGACTCAGCGCCTGAACAACAACAAAAACAGGGTCACTCTCACAGCAGAGGTGACATTTGAATAAAGACCCTGGGCGGTAGCAGCCTCAGCATATCTGGGACTGGACTGATGTGAGTGCCTGAGTGCCTGAGTGAGGAGGATGTCCCAGGGGATGGGATGGGGGTCCAAGAAAGAGACCCAGGGCCTGACTGTGTGCACTGGGGGTGTCCCTGAGGCGAGGTGGAGAGTTGTGCCCAGAGCCGCCGTTCCCCTGACTGCTCACCAGTATGGCACCCTCGCGCCAGCACTTCGGGGTGAGGGCCTTGCTCCTCCTATTGCACAGATGAGGTCATGTGGGAGGGGCTGAGGCAGGCCTGGCTCCAGAACCTATGCTCTCAACCATGCCACCCTCCTGGATCAGGGGAGTCACGCTTCCTATGATGCAGGTGTGGATGCTTAGGCCCAGAGAGGGGACGTCCTGGCCCACGCAGAGGCATTAAGTCCCACCCTTAGTGGACGTCTCCAGACTCAGTGCCCCTGAAGTCAGTTCCAGGCCACTCCAAGCTGCGGCTCCCTCAGGAGGGCCAGGGTGGTGATGAAACTGTGGTCGCGGTCAGCACTTCCAGGCCCCATGCCCACGGCATGCCCACACCATGTGTGCCTATGTAATCATCTCCCCCAGCCCCACAGCTCCCCTGGGAAGAAGGTGCTCCCATGAGATTTTAGAGCAGGTCTCATGAGACCGTAGTCACATGAACCCTTGTCATCCATATCGAGGTTTCCAAACTTGGGCACCTTTGACACTTGGGGATGGATGCTTTGTTGTGTGGGCCTGTCTTGTGCATTGCAGCATCCCTGGCCTCTACCCTCGAGATGCCATTAGCACCCCCTCAATGTGACAATCAGAAGCGTCTCCATATATTGCCAGATGCACCTGGGGGCGACAAAACTGTACCCGACTGAGAACTGTTCTCAGCTGAGGACTGTCTCTATGATACAGTGCGCTGAGCACAGACAATGCGTGGTCCACAGGAATATGCCAGAGGGTGTGACCTGTTAGGATTATGTTTTCCACCAGTCCTTCTGATTCTGGGGGCCTTCAGGGCAGTGACTGCTCCAAGTTTAGTTATACGGCACAGGCAGAGTGTTGATCATTAATTATGTCAACAATGATGCAATGATTTAATGAATGCCACGATCGTCTAATTAGGAATCAAGCTTTGCTGGGACTGTAGTACTGAGTGGGCACCAGCCGGGGGAGCGTGGAGCAGGACATGCATTTGCTGAAGCACAGCCCAGGACCCACTTAGAAAGCCTTCTACTTACTAGCAGGCCACCCTGAGGTCCCTAAGAAGAGGCTCTTGGTTTCACTCACAGTGCAGCCCAGGACCCTTCTGTCGGTGGCCTCTTCCAGGGAGAAAATAAACCTCCTGGGACAGGACAAGCTACTGGGGGAGATTGGGGGCCTGGCTAGAAGCCCAGCTTCGTCCTTCAGCAGCCACTTGGCTTTCTGGGCCTTCATGTTTCTACTGGAAAAAGCAAAGATGTTTGATTTATTGGTGATCTCAGATTTCAGGATTCATAGATAAACGTTTTTTTAATGCCGACATTATCATAGTATCAGACTATTTTACTAAGTAAGGAAAAAGACCAAAAACCAACTCTTACCTTAAGCTACCATTTATATCACCATTACTTCTGAAAAGAAAGGATATTTTAACACACACAAATAAGAACAACAAGAAAAAGTGTTCCCAAGAAACACTTGTTGGCAATCATAGACTTACGCTTTACCAAATGCGATATGTTTTGTGCTGAGAATTTATTGCCGGATTTGAGAATGACCATGTTGGGCTTCATGCGTTGTTTTGAAACTTCAGGTTTGTTAAACTGGGTGGTCTTGGGCCCCAAGATCCTGTGAACAGCAGACCCCCAGAATGTCTATCTGGTCTGGAGGCTTGTTTTCTTGCAGTCATCACTGAAAATCCAATTCCATGTGGTTATGTTCTGTTGCTGCTGCTAAGTCACTTCAGTCGTGTCCGACTCTATGCGACCCCATAGATGGCAGCCCACCAGGCTCCCCCGTCCCTGGGATTCCCCAGGCAAGAGCACTGGAGTGGGTTGCCATTTCCTTCTCCAATGCATGAAAGTGAAAAGTGAAAGTGAAGTCGCTCAGTCGTGTCCGACCCTGAGGGACCCCATGGACTGCAGCCCACCAGGCTCCTCCGTCCATGGGACTTTCCAGGCAAGAGTACTGGGGTAGGGGTGCCATTATGTTCTAGCAAAAGGAAACAAAGGCTCGTTGTGAGCTCATGCAGTTCAGCAGAGTTCTGGGCAGGAACAGTAGCTCCTATAGCCATCAGTCGTTCTCCTGACCTCTCCCATCCAGGCTGGAAAGCAAGCTGTGGGTCTCGGTGCTCACCCTTGGCAGGCTGAAGTCTTGGGAAAGTCGTGCGTAGGGATGCATCTGAGACACGTGCTCCACCCAGGCTGTGCTCCACCACCAGGGGTTGCTGGTGCAGTCACCTCTTGGTCGTTTCCAAATCTGCCACTCCACGCTCCTCTCCGAGATCTCCCGTGAGAGCTGCAGGCATCCTGCAAAGCACATGAAGGGACAGTCAAGGGGACAGTCTTGGCCCCAACCTTTATGGCTGCAAGGCCTCAGGAGACTCCTTAAGCTTCCCTGGCTTCCGTTTCCCCATCAGAAATAACAGCAATGACAGTAACAATACCTAAGAAGGACGGAATGCTTCTCCTGGGCTAGGCCAGGATAATATTTCAGGATTCATAGATAAACGAACTATGTAAATATTTTGCACGAACTATGTAGTATCTAGCTAGGTACTGTAAGTACTTCCATTTTTACAGTTGCGGTAACTAACGCACCTATAAATCTTCAGGAACTTGCTCAGGGTCATAAGCTGCCAGGGAAATGACTTGCTCAAGACCATATGGCTAGTTGAGGCAAAGCCCAGCTCTGGGCTCCTGACTCTGCGGATAGCGCTCTCTGGCTCCCCCTGGTGGCTAGATTAGGAACCCAGGCGCTCTGGCTCTTGAGGGTTCTCTTAAGGACCACCTGCGCAGGATCCCAGAGGACAGCAGCTGGTGACTCGTCTGAGAATCTGAGCAAGCATTTAACCCCCAGATTGTCCATAGTTGGGAATGAGAGCTCGTCCTTTGAGAATGGCACAAGGACTGAATGAGGTAATGAAAGTGAAAGCGAAATTGCTCAGTCGTGTCCGACCCATGGACTGTAGCCTACCAGGCTCCTCCGTCCATGGGATTTTCCAGGCAACAGTACTGAAGTGGGTTGCCATTTCCTTCTCCAGGGGATCTTCCCAACCCAGGGATCAAACCCAGGTCTCCCGCATTGCAGGCAGACCTTTACCATCTGAGCCACCAGGAAAGCCCCAAATGAGTCTGAAGCAAACCACACCCTTTGCAAGATAGTTGATATAGTGATTCCTATTATTAATATGACAAGTATACCCCTTCCCCTGGCCACCTCCTGGGTGCACCTCCTGGTTATATAATTCCTGTTAGAGCTCCAGGGTTAAAAGCTACAGCTTGTGCGTCTCCAGAACGGGGGGGTGGTGCCAGGAATCTCACGTGTGACTCTGAAAGTGGCATCCAGGCCTTCATATGTACAGGGGCAGGTAGTGAGGCTGCCACTTGGGGAAGCGAGATACAGCTGGGCATCCTGAGATCTCTTATTATCTTAGAATCCTTCTTGGAAACCTTTGGGCCGATTTTCCTCAACTACCCTCCTTGCTCCTCCCCCTCTTTTATGGTAAGGTCTGGGGCAGGTGTGTTGTTTTTAGGGTCTGCGTGAATAGTCAAAGCGGGGCTGGGAGCAGAAATATCAATAGACAATCCATTTATAAGCGAGTCGGAGGCGCAGTCAGATCTTTGGGGAACCTGCGTCTTGCCTTCTGACTCACCTGCGCTTGCACTGTTCAGCTCAACAAAAGGCAAGTTGAAAGCATGCGCCCCCACTTCATCTCACTTATGAAAGGAGCAAGGCCCGGCTGTGAAGAGGCCCTGTAGGATTATTCTCTCTAACTTAGAAATTTATCCAATTTTCTCTGTTCTTTATCAGAGTGGAAGGCAAAAGCTTTGCTGGTGTAGACTGAAAGATCGCGGTATTAAAAGCAATTTCACTGACATGGGGTTTTGAAACGTGCTCCCAAACCCGAGTGATGTCCCCCTTCACCAGTTGGAAAGCAGAGTGGAATTTGCACAGGGGCCTTAACCAGCAGACAGTAGATCAGAAACGGACCTTCTTTGAGGCCAGCTGTGAGGAGCACTGTGATTCCTGAAATGAAAGAAAACTAAAAAGGCCAAAAGGCTGATTTCAGGAGTGGGTATTTTGTGTTACCGCAGAGCTTGTGTCTAAATTAGAGAAATGCCAGCAACTTCGTTTAGTTCCAAATTTCACATTTCCTTAGAGAGTCTTTTTTCCTTCCTTTAAAAATGCCTAAAGTTTCCATATGGAGAGGAAGAAAAGCTTTTTCAGAGACTGTCTCGATGTAGGTAATGGTAGGCAGATCAAGGAATGGTAATAAGATTAAACATTTCAGGAGATTCCTAATCAGGCCCATTGTCTTAAAACCCCACTTTATTTTCTTCCTGGAATTGATGCTGTAGTTCTGATCTTCCCAGTCATTAAGAGGGAAAAAATGGATAAAGTTTAAGCTTATTGTGCAATGTAGGCAAATCCTGAGTAACCATAGGAGGAGGGGTAAACTGAGGCATGGAAATATTAAGGTGGTTTACACACCATTCCCCAGTTGTAGCCAGGTTTGTTGCAGTTTTGAGAATCCTGCAAAGAACTCCCCCTCCCCCACCAACCGCAAAGGAAAAAACAAATCTAACACGCAGAGTGTCTTTTACCCCTCAGGACTCTCAGGTGTTTTCATGAGAACAGAGGGACTGTCATGACCTTCGGGTATCACAGAGAGAAACTGAGTCACATTTTGGTACAGTGATTTGCCCTGAGTCACAGCAGGTTTGATCCAGAGCTCAAAGCCCTTTGATCCACTGAAAGTGTGTAAAACGTTTCTGTTTAGGCAGGCGGTCAATCGCCTCACTGCCAGAATGAAACCAAATAATCAAGGCTGATGTGTGGGCTGGGGTGTATATCTCAGATCTTTCTTAAGGGATCATTCCATAGGTCACAACCTTCTGCTTGGAATCCAGCCAGTTTACATGTGGGACCTGCTTGTATTTTACACATGATCCGTTACTTACTTCTGGGCGGAATGCACAAACTCAAATAGTTTGCCTTGGTGACATGCAGAGTTCACCCAAATGAAGATACTGAATATTGTGATGAAGCATTTTTATGGATGCCCCAATGGTTTGCAGCCCTTTCCTGATAAAAGCCAGTGTTTTTTTCTTTCCGCAGTTGCGCTACAAGTCGGACCTGATAGGCATGAAGGGGACAGGATGGCTGGCGCTGAGTTCCCCACAGATAGAAAGTGCAAAGAAAGCCGGAGAACTCATCAGTGAGGTATCATTAACCTGACTCTACCACAAACGCAACCTGGCGTTTATCTCCTCCTGACGAGGGAACTTGCAGAGGGACTGGAGAGCCTGGGAGGGCCCCATGGCACTGGACTCCCGATTTCTTTCTGGGGCGATTTGCAACCAAATCCCAAGACAGAACAAGATTTGGCTCCCAGTGAATTCATTTGCTGGGGAGTTAAAGGCTTGTTCCAATCAGGCAGTGAAAGAGGAGTGATGCATTAAATGATGACCAACAAATGTTTCATGCACAATTATGATCTAACCTGACCCATTATTTTCATGGAGGTAAGGAGAGGGTTTGCCCTCAGGAGGGTTGCCACCTGTCTCCTGAGTCTACTCAGTTCAATGTCCTAGGACTACCTGACTTCAGAGGGTGTTAAAAGTTGCCCAGAGATGGTTACATTAACTGAACTCCTGCCATGCTGATGACCCAGAGATTCTTGCCCTAGGAACTCCTTGAGACCGCGGCACTGCCTTCTTTAGCTCCTTAATAACAGAACCTACTGGAATAGGGTCTGGGCAGGGCCGACTTAAGGCTGAATCTTTCCATCTCCTGAATTCCTTTTCTTGTGATGAGCTTTGGCATTTTGCAGCCTCTCTTTTCAAGAATGTAAATACCTGTAAAATGGTCCTTATCACAGAGGCAGCTTGAATCTCTTCTGTATGCTGGTGAGGTGGCCACAAAGAAGAGAGATTTCTTTCCCGAGCATGTCATTGATACACCTGGTACCGAGTAGGCAGGGTGAAGCTGCACCCAGAAAAATGCATGGTGCTTGATTGTTTCTTGAGAATCTTGTTTTTTCTCTTACAGACCAAATACCGTAAAAACCAGACACCATCAAGTTTACCACAGTGGTTGACTCCCCGGACCTAGTTCATGCCAAGAACAGCTACATGCATTGCAATGAGGTGGGTGTTTTCTGCTCACTCATCCCAAGCTTAATAGTGGGTAGGGCTTCACAGTGGTCAGTGCTTAAGATGTAAGTGCAGACCTTTGTCCCTTACCTGGGCGATCTTGGGTCAGTTTTCTGATGTCTTCTAGCCATGGTTCCTTTATTTGAAAGAAAGATAATGATAGCAGCCATTTCATAAGATGGAGTGAATTAAATGAGGATGAAGTAAATAAAACTTCATGAAGCTTTTAGCAAGTATTTAGAATATAGTAAGTCCTCAGTAAATATCCCTAGTTTGACTCATAACCATCACAATAGTAACACTAAGTATTATTGATGGACGACCCTTACCAAACACTAGATCATATATATCTTAATTGTCCATAGATGATAATGGAATTAAATCTTAACATAAGCCAATTACAAAAAAAAAGGAGCTATATAAAGAACTTCTACTGTATAATTTAGCCCCATTTCCTCTCTCCTGTATTAATTTTGAAGAATAGGAAATTACATATTTTCTTCTCTGAAATCCTCCAGGATTGGATTTTTGCACACTGACAAAGCTGCCCCATGCTCACAGAGTCCAAGTGTGGGTACTGACCAGTTCATGTTCGCAAAACACAAAGTGAATTTGGGAAAGGGTTAGAATGTTAAATATTGTATTTCCTCTTTAAAACTGGATGAAACTTAACCACCTCCTAAAATTATTTGCAGCCCTTAGATCACTGCCCTAAAAATAGCCATTAAAAGAAAGCTTGTGTTCTAAAATTGCGTCTTCTTGGGACACAGGGTGGACTATGAAAACTTTAAATTTCTTAAGAGATATTAAGGCACTTAAGGTTTTTAGCTGCTATGTCTTTTTGTTATTTTTATTAATGTTTAGTAACAAAGGCATTGAGGCATCTTGTTACTAGTAAAAAGCTTGATCAAATGTCTGATTGCAAAGATCCTCTGAAATATCCACCCATCTTTTACTGTTTGTGAAACACAGGTACAGTGACCCAGGATGATGGTTTGTGACCCTTTTGGAGCAAAACTTAATGAACATTTTAAATACTTAAAACTATCTCCTCACCACCTGACCCTGGCTACTCGCGCATCTCCCTTCCTGGGTGGCGTCTGGAGGGATGCTCTCCAAGTGCAGGATAGCTTCTGCACCCTGGCGCGAGAGGGGCAGGAAAGGGCATCAGCCCCCTCTTCACCTGTGACTGCAGCAAGTGTGGTTCCCCATTTACCGTAAGCCTTCTCCCCTGCAGCGCCTGTACAGGTCGGGGGATGCTGAGTCCCGACACAGGTACACCCTGGTGCCCGACCACCCCGATTTCACCAGAGCCCATCTCAACGCCCTGCATCTGAGCGACGTAAGTGAACCGGCCATTCATGTGGTGTGTGCCCATTTCTGTAATAGGATCTGTGCCCAAATGGGCTTTTTTTTTTTTTTAGAAAGAATTCCTAGGAAGGGAGCTGGGAACAGAAAGCACCCTAGACTGAGAGTAGGGTAAATGGCATGTATAACTTTGAGCCACTTTTCTTGCTGGACCTCAGTCTCCTCAGCTGCAAAATGGGGATGGAGCTGTGCTAGCTGACTCCTGTGGTCCTGCCAGCTCTAGCAGCCCAGTGCTGGGCATGAATCCAAAGACCTCAAGTCGGGTGCTGGGCTCCAGTCAGAGGAGTGGTGCCCTGGCTCTGCGGGTGTAGACACCTGCTCTACTTGTTCCCCCGGACTCCTCTCCTTAGCCATTCAGAGCCTTGTAAGTTTGGAGACCGAGTGGCGCTTTCTGTGCTTTCTGCAGGTTAGAAAGACGGCAATTGTAGTCCATGGGATCCAAACACAATCCGCTCCTTTGTGCCTGAGGCTGTGGCCCCGACACGTCTGTTCCCTTGGATGTGTGCCCTCTGCATGCATCTCCAAGATGCTGTTTCCTCAGCCCAGGCTTGTTGTTGGCAGGGGTCGGAGGCCCCTGGTCGTAATAGAATAGGCGGCCGCTCTGCCGGCAAAGCTGTGATCCTGGGATAACAGGTACCGAGGCGGCAGAATCAAAAGACGCTGTCAGATCAGAATAACACAGGCTGAGTGTGTCGGCCTGGGGCCGCGCAGGGCCTCCCAGAGTCCGGCCATTCTTCCCGCCCTGGCCCGGCCATTGTGTCCTGGGGCTCCGTGCAGATCAACAGCTGCTGCTGCTCACCCCAGAGGTAGCCGCCTCGCAGGGGGTCGGCAAGAGGCGCCTTCTAGTTAGCGTGTGTATTAGTTTGTTGCGTTTGTAAAGCCCTGTGGGATCCCACGTGGTGAATGTGCTGGTGCTTTGTAAATATGAGTTATTATGACCATTTGATGCTTTTGAGGGATGCGCAGGCGATAATTTTAGAACAGCAGCTCTGGTGGGCTGACCTCCATCTGGGGAAGCGGGACCTCCCCCTCAGCGGAGCTCGGACAAAACATTCATCTCATTAATGCTTCAAGGATGGGGGAGGCTGGGCCTCCATGTGAGGAGCTCCTGGAGACCCATTGCCCTGGACACTGGGATAGAAGTGCCAGTCCTTCAGGGGCCCAGCTTAAGGAGGACAGCCACCCCGGGCTGGCGGCAGAGGCATCCTTCCTTCCACAAGGGGTGCCAGTCTGCAGAGTCCCGGAGCTGAAATTAGCTGCCAGGGCACGCGGGTGTGGAGGACTCACGAACCTCTTTTGAAAGAGCACTTCTTCGGGGGGTGGAGGATACGCACAATTGGATCAAGTGCTCTGTGAGGAAGATGTGGAGGGAAAGTGACCTTCCTGGGCAAAGAAAGCCATTGAGATGTGCAAGGCAGCCGAAATAACTAAAAATCAAATGACTCTAATGTGTGAGGATGAGGGCAAAGCTATGCCCACTGTGATAAAGAAGAGGAACGCCCAGGGTTCCAAATCAAAGAGCCTGCGGAATCTAAAGACTCCCAGTGGCAAGGCAAAAACCTCAACAGAATTAAAAAAAAAAAAAAAAAAAAACCTCAGGGAGGAAGCGATGACAATCAAGCAAATAGTATACAGGGAGAGATGGGGTGGGAAGACGGGGAGCCAGAACCCCAATTCGGGCCTGCCCTTGAGTTGACTCACACGTGGTGCAGTGGTAAAGAATCCGCCTGCCAGTGCAGGAGGCAGAAGAGACGCGGGTGGGTTCTATCCCTGGGTTGGGGTGGGATCCCCTGGAGGAGGAAATGGCAGCCTGCTCCAATATTCTCGCCTGGAGAATCCCATGGGCAGAGGAGCCAGGAGGCTGCAGTCCATTGGGTCGCAAAGAGGCGGCCAGGACTGAGCGCCTCCACCATACTTACACTTGAGTTGACCCCCAGTTACAGAGACTCGGAGGCTGGGGTGCCTTGACACCAAAGCAGGGTGACCTTGGAGTTTGATGCTGTGAAGAGATTGGTGTCGTTTCCTAGCCCATATCTGGTGGAGAATCTTATCAGGAAGGCGCTGACAGACCCCTTTCCAGGGAACGATAAGGGTTTTGACTCTCCTTCCTAGTCTAATATATGTAGGACCATGAAAACAAGGAAACGCAGTGCTAGAGGGGCTGGTTGTCTGTCATGATCTGAATTCCGCCTCGCCGTCTACATACCTCTCGGTCCTGTCTGCTAAACTCAACAACGACCCAGGAAATCTAATCCTTTGGGCTCTGTTTGTGATCTGCCAATGAGGTGATGACCTTAGCGATGATTAGTTCTGTATTTCTAGGTACATCAACAGAGTAGGCATTTGGCTTCTGGTTTGTAATGCTGGGACTGGAAGAAGTGATGAAGGTATAGGAGATGATGAGCAGCAGGACTTAAGAAACAGTGAGCTCCACCACGCCTGGCTCAAGCTTTCCATGGTCCCCTCTAGTTCCAGGCTCGGTAGTCGGGTGGCATGAGGGCACTCTGCTTTTTCTCTGCCACTCTTCCTCCGCTTAATCCCCCAATCCCCTGTAGAACAGAGTCTCAGCCTTGACCTCTATTTCCAAGTGACAAAAGTAAGGTTCTTAAGGGCCCCTGACCTGCCGTGGCTCTGAGATGCATGAGCGACCGAAACGGTCTGGGGCTGTCACTTTGTCATCTGCTGGCGATGCGCCTCGCCTGCTGTCTCCCTTCTCTGTGACAGAATAAAGGACAGCCTTCCGCTGGGATCTCCAGATGACTCCTTTCATGGAGCCATTCCCTTATCTTGAAAAAAAATATATATGAGCTACATGAAGGCGCGGGCGGTTTTGATGCCTCCGTAGGTGATGTGGGTCTACCTGAGGACTAAGAGGATGTGATTACAGACTCCCGGAGGGTGTGCAAGAACAACTTGAAAGGTGGAGAAATAAAAGAGGACGATGTGAAATGCAGGGGTCAGGAACTCGGCCAGGTTCCTGACGATCAATTTAATTCAGGTGAAGGCTCTCCTCTTGGTGCAGACACCAGGAGGGCGTGGGGGCTGCAGCGTGCTTCACAGGGATGCTGTGACGAGGGCGTCAAGGTGGGCCCAGGGGCCCCCGGGAAGTGAGTGGAGCCCGTGAACAGAAGGGTGCCAGGGCCCAAGGAATAGAACTGGCAGTGAATGGGGAGAAACAGGGTTCTTTAACTTTGCATTCTTGCAGCTGGAAGCTGCAAACTTGAGGTGCTGGAGTGAAAGCAAAGACAGGAGGAAGGGGGACAGGGGCATCTGGTGCCGACAGGGTGTAGCAAATCAGCCAGACCCTGAGACCCACAAGAGCAGGGCCTGATGCTCAGGCTGGGCGTTTAGAGCCAAATCCCTTCATGGCCAGAGCTGGGGAGGTCCTCAGGGTGGCCGTGGGGCCATGGGCTCTGCCATCTGGGCGCCAGCAAGACAGAGGGTACCTGTATGGGAATTACTCCCTCTGAGAACTAGCAGACATGGAGGCATGGAGCTGCCCATTCGCCTGTCACTCATTTCTTTGTTTCCCAACTAGAAAGTTTACAGACACTCCTGGGAGCAGACCCGGGCTGGCGGCTACGACTTCAGGCTGGATGCCATTCCATTCCAGACGGCACGGGCATCGAGGGAGATCGCCAGTGACGTAAGACCTCACGTTCTCTCCGTGCCTCTGTCGCTGATAGGTGTCACTCTGGTTTCCCCAGTTCTGTTGAAAGGCTGACCACTAGGAACCAAAGCTGAAAAAGTATTTCAAGTGAAAGGAATAAAAGTTGGCCTTATTTTCTAGCATCTCAGCCAGATTTGGAATTAGGGAAGGTTTTATTCCTACTTCCTCTCCTTCAAGAGAAGCATTCTTAAACGTTGATGCCTGTGGATAGAAACTAGAAATCAGTTAGCAGAGGACTGATTTGTTGACCTTCAATAAAGGGATTTTTTTTTTTTTTCAAAGCTGAAGTGCACTATGGGATAGAAAGAGATTGGGTTTCCCCGCCTAGATGGGCTTGAGTTCAGATCCTGTCTCAGTTGCTTAGGTGTTGACTCTGTGGTCTTGAGCAAGTTGCTTAAATCCTCTGGACTAAAATTTCTCCTATGAAATAGAGATCTAATACTTGTCTCTATTGGTGGCAGGATTGATGTAGAGAGAGTGAAAGTCGCTCAGTCGTATCCAATTCTTTGCCACCCCATGAACTATACAGTCCATGGAATTCTCCAGGCCAGAATACTGGAGTGGGCAGCCTTTCCCTTTTCCAGGGGATCTTGCCAACCCAGGGATAGAACTGTGGTCTCATGCATTGCAGGCGGATTCTCTACCAGCTGAGCCACCAGGGAAGCCTGAGATTGATGTAGGAACCAAAACGGTTCACAGTGTCATGTACAGAGCAGGGGGACAAAACATGGCAGCTATTATTATCGAAGAGGACGACGCCACTAACTAGATAGGAAGACATTACTAACTAGATACGTGGGCATTCATGAACAGCTTGTCACTGGTTCAAAGTGAAACAAGTATAGAAACCAAGCATTTAGCAACACTTTCAGCAGTGAGACATTCTGACCTCCAAGCCTGGGATGGGTGGACTCCTCTGGCTGAGCAGAACAGAGGCCAGTTTGGGTTTATCAAATGCACCTGGTACTTTCTACATACGAATCACAGGCTTCCCAGGTGGTGCTAGTGGTAAAGAACCCGAGTGCCGATGCAGGAGATACAAGAGATGTGGTTCGATCCCTGGGCGGGGAACATCCTCTGGAGAAGGGCACGGCAACCCACTCCAGTATTCTTGCCTGGGGAATCCCATAGACAGAGGAGCCTGGCAGCGACAGTCCATGGAGTCACACAGAGTCAGACACCGCTGAAGTGATTTCACACACATGCAGTCACAGGCGGAAGGACCACATAGTGGACTTCGATGGATTGGAAATTTTAAAAAGCAAAACAAAGTGAATCAGTCCCGTTTTTCACTATTCATGGTTTGAGGGGCACTGAGTTGGGTCCCTGAAAGCTAGAAAGAATCAAAGGATGAGTGGCTGCTAATAGAATGGGTTCACTCCTTAGCGGTTGGAGTAACTGTTACCACAGCAATACCATCACCTACCACTGGGTGGACGTGAGCCTGTGCTGGACATTCTGAAGCTCAGCCCCGTCTCGCTGAACCCTCTCAAGATCCTGTGGGGTGAGGTTCACACACCCATTTTACCAAGTGGGGAAACCAAAGCTTAGAGAGACTCAGTAACTGACCCGAGGCCACACAGCTAAAGGAGACAGAGGGAAACCCGGATCGCAGGCCTGCTTGAATCCAAAGCAGTGCCCTCGACCCACTGCGGAGTTTCCTGCTGAGAATCCCGAGGGCCAGCCCTGGAAGGGAGGGGGCACCCGTGACCACCTCTCTGCTCATCTGCCCTGCAGTTCCGGTACAAAGAGGCCTTCCTACGGGACCGGGGCCTGCAGATCGGGTACCGCAGCATCCACGACGACCCGAGGATGAAGCACTTCCTCAGCGTCGGCAGACTCCAGAGTGACAACGAGTACAAGAAGGACTTCGCCAAGAGTCGGTCCCAGTTCCACAGCCGCCCAGACCAGCCCGGCTTCCTCCAGGCCAAGAGGAGCCAGCAGCTAGCCAGCGACGTGCTCTACAGGCAGCCCCTGCCCCAGCCCACCTGCGACCCGGAGCAGCTGGGCCTGAAACACGCGCAGAAGGCCCACCGGCTGCAGAGCGACGTGAGCTGCCCTCCCCCTCGGGCCTGGGCCTTGCCTCTGGTTCTCTTCATCGGAGGTGTCCATAATCCCACCTCCCGTGTTGCCCCGGGAGGAGCTGGGCTGTGATAGAACCTAGGAAACCTAACATGGTAGTGCCAAGAGAAATGACAAGAATCCCAGTATATCAAGTCCTTCCTGTAGGCCAGGCTCCATGCCAAATGCTATCCATGCTGTGCCTCGTGGCTCTCACAACCAGCCAGTTTACAGACGGGGGAACCGGAGGCTTAGAGTGGTGAAGTCACTTACTCAGGATCCCATGGCAATCAGTAGCAGGTCTGGAATCTGAGCCCCATGTGGCTTAATGTGAGAGCCCAAGGTCTTGACTGCTGTGCCTTAGGCTTTCTGGGGCTTTCCAGGTGGTGCTAGTGGTAAAGAACCCGCTTGCCTGTACAGGAGATGTGAGAGACACGGGTTCAATCGCTGGGTCAGGAAGATTCCCTGCAGAAGGGCGTGGCAACCCGCTCTAGTATTCTTGCCTGGGAAATCCCATGGACAGAGAAGCCTGATGGACTACAATCCAGCAAAGAGTCAGACACAACTGAAGCGATTAGCCCGTACACACTCTTTCCAAGGGATCTTTGTAGTCAACAGCCTGGGCCCTTTATCTCTGAGAGGCAACTGAAGCCCCTAAATGGGAAATGACTTCCTTAAGGCTACAGAGCAGGTCTAGATAGGAACTCGGCCTTGAACCAGATCTCTGGCCCTCCACCCTCACTGCAGCCCCCTTGAGTATAGAGATGCAGGGGACAGCGCTGTGCTGGCCTGACTCCAGCACGGTGCATCCTCAGTGCCAAGGAGCTCCTGCATAAGACTGCTTGGCTCCACGTCCTGGTTTCACTAACAACATAGCCCCCAGGGCAGCCTTTTAAGCCTCTTCACTCTGTGCCCTCCTGACCTATTCCTCTTGCCTCCCTCGTTCCCCCAAGGTCAAGTACAAATCAGACTTGAACCTGACCAGAGGTATTGGCTGGACACCTCCTGGCTCCTACAAAGTGGGAAATGGCTCGGCGGGCTGCGGAACTGGCCAACGCCAGGGGCCTGGGTCTCCAAGGGGCTTACGTAAGTAGTGGGCTGGCAGGCAAGGCCACGGAGGGAAAGGTGAACTCGATTGTTTCTTTTCAAACTTTATTTTTGGCCAAAGGTTAGCTGGCTCTAAAGACGGATACAATGCAGCTCAGGCAAGGCGCCTAATTTCATGGGTCTGAGATGACCAGGCGGATGACACCTGGGTTAAACTTCCTGCAGGGTTTTCTCTGAAGTCACAGCCATTAGTTCTTCGGGAGGCGAGCGTGCCGGGGCTACATCAATTCTGGCCACGCAGGCCAGACTCTGCTGACTGCTTGCTCGTTACATACGCGGAAGCGGTCAGAGCCGCGCTGTCTACCACAGTCTGGGTTTTGAATCCTACTTTGTTCAGAAGAAAGGCATGCCGTCTAAATGAGAGATGGGCTCTGCTTCTTTCTTGCTGTGGGGTTCCTTTTTCTTGGGGAGGATGGAGAAGGGGGAAAGGAAGGAGAGGGTGAGCTTTTAGACAGCTTGTCTTGTGGGAGCTTCTGCTTCACTCAGGGAGGTGTGTTTGGTTTCTGCAGGGGGTGCCGGAGGCTGTAGAGCCCGGAGATGATCAGAAGGGGTTTGTAAACCCAGATGCCACTGAGATTCTGCACGTCAAAAGGAGGAAGGCCCCGCTGTTCTGAGTGGGCGGTGTCCACCCTTGGTCCTTGCGAGAGAAGCTGGAGAGGAAATCTGCACGCCAGAGACACGGCTTCAGTCGGAGCCAACTGTGAAAATGGCGCCCCTGCCCTAGTCCTCCTTTATTAAAAATAACAGCTCCCTGGAAATAGGTGGAGAATGTTGTGTTTGGTCCTCTGTCTAACACCCAGCGGTGGGTGGCTGGCCCTGTTGTGCACCCTGAGTGTCTGAGGAATAAAGACATAAAGATGACCCCCACTGATCCTGAGCTGTCTGAAAGCTCACACTTGCCAATGTCCCAGGTGAAGGCAGGCGGTGAACACGGGTTTTCTAGAAGCTACGATTGTTGGAAGGAAGCAAACATGCACTTCAGCTTGATTCTCTCATTTCTGGGTTTCCCAGGAGGGAGCCTGAGGAAGCGGGGGCCCTGCTGGTCCCGGGTGCCCTGGGCTGGGCAGCAGTGGTCTCTGCTTAGAGCCTGTGTACTCAGAGGCTCCAGGGGCCATCCATTGCTGCCCACAGGGCCTCGCCTTGTCTGGGTGTTCACAGGACAGGCTGTGAGCCTCACAAGACACCTCAGAAGCTAGCCTCCTTCTCCACGGTGGCTTTGATCCACGTTAGGAATTTGGTCACTTGAGTGTAGACCCCTGGCTTCTTCCCACACTCCAGGCCCCAGCTCACGATCCCATAGATGTAGGGGAGATGCCGTCCTTCTCACAGGTCAGAGGGCCTCCAGAGTCGCCCTATGGGAAAAGATGCAAGAGTCCACTCTGTGGTTCAGCATACACTCAGAGACAGCCCCGCCTTCCGTGAGGGGATGCTGGGGGGTGAAGGGTGGGATTGTTGGCCAGCCCTGGGGAAAGTGGCAACAAGGTTCTTCTTATGCCTCATATGATGCAGTGCTCTGAAGGGAGAGAAGCAGATAACAACCTGTGTCCTAAGTCAGAGAGGGCTTGGCAGAGAAGCCAGGGGGTCAGGCCCAGGTCACACCCTGACTTCCTAACGCATCGTGACTCAGTGATGCAGGTATTACTCAGGGGCTCTTGACTTCTCATTCCATCCTGGGGTTCTGCAGGGGCTGGACGGATGCCCTGTTTGGATAGAGCACCTTCCAGGCCCACAGGGCACACACTGGTCAGGAAGGATGGGGTTCAGGGGCAGCATGGCCATGATGCTCAGCAGGGTCTATGGGGTTAGATTTACCGGGTTCCAAACCAGGCTGTCCATCTGCTGGCCTATGGGGCCTCCATTTCGCACACTATAAACCATAGGTGGCAACAGAGCCCACCCGAGGGTTCTTGTGAGGACTAAGGCTTGTAAGGCTTATGGGACGGTGTGTGCTTCACATTAAACCCCCAGTTAGAGTGGAGAGGAGGAGGATGGTGGGGAGGGCAAGAATGAGAAAGACAGTTCACACACACACACACTCTCACACACATATCTGCTCCTGCTTACACACCTGGTAGGATATTTAATGAATTATTTCTTTCAGTCTTAGCCACAATCTCCCAACTTTATGGATACCGTAGTCCCATTTTATAGATTAGACACCTGAGGTTGGCTAATTACTTGAGGGTGGCAGATTGAATGTTTGTGTCCTCCCTGCCCTGCTCAAATTCCTGTGTGAAAGCCTAATGTTTTATTAGAAGGCTGGGCTTTGGGGAGGTAATTAGTTGGGAAGGTGGGGACCATGCACGGGATTAGTGCCCTTGTTGAAACCTTATGGCTCAGTCAGTATAGAGTTCACTTGCAATGCAGGAAACCCAGATTTGATCCCTGGGTCAGGAAGATCCCCTGGAGAAGAAAATGGCAACTGACTCCAGTATTCTTGCTTGAGACATCCCATGGACAGAAGAGCCTGATGGGCTACAGTCCTTGGGGTTGCAAAGAGTCAGACATGACTGAGTGACTCAGTACACAAGCAGAAGGGACCTAGAGAGCTCTCTCTCTCTTTCTGCTACACGAGGACACGATGAGAAGTTGGCAGTCAGAGAGGGTCCCACTGGAACCATGCTGACACCCTGATCTCAGTCTTCCCGCCTCCAGGACTGTGAGAAATGAATGTCTGTTGTTTAGCCACCCAGTCACATATATAGAAGCCCAAGCTGACTAAGCCATTCAGTAACTGATAAAGGTCACAAAGTAAAGGACAGAAGCAGGTTTCAAACCTTTGACTGTCTTTTTAAAATCCTGCAATCTGTTTCCTTATCCATCTTGTAGGGACTCAGGGAGAACCACTCCCGTCTGCTCACACCCTTCCTTTAAGTAGGTAGATACCTGTGGCTCCTTGGGAAAGGACAGAGGGTCACAGGAGAGCCACAGACCCTGAGAGTGACCATGATTTCCCCATCCCAAAGCAGGCTCAAAGCTGCAGATCACTGTTGAGTTTCTTTGTAGGGAGGAGCTCAGGTTTGAGTGTGCCCATGCTTGTCCCCCAAAGTCCTGTCTGGGGCTGGGTGTCAGGCAGGATCTAAATGGACTCTGGCCACAGAGGAGCCACTCAGCCAATTAGTGTATTTGGGCTAAATCTCCTTCCCCCTTCAACACACACACAATTTCAATCCTAATGGTGACTCAATATTGCGAATTCTCTGGCCTCTCATCTTTCTCTTTCTAACCACTGGTCTTTGCAAATGTCCCCTACTTATTGGGATTTGCAGACAAGCTGCCCAGTGCTGAGGGCAGACACATCCTCTTCACATTTTAACAGAGAGGAGCAAGTTCTTGCTCTGCACTTTCCGCCGGGAGCTGTGGACCAAGATAATTGCTCTAAGCATCAGTACAATGGTAACAGTGACATCCTTCACCAGACTGGTCAGAATCAAATTCAGCAACAGCGAGCAAAGTGGCTGCTACGGTATTGATGCTGAATCCTCCTGGTCCTGGTGTGGGTTCAGGTTTGCCAGAGGACAGATGTGCCCACCTTGACCGAATGGCAAGTGGGTCTCTGCCCTTCCTCCCTGCCCGGGGCTCTAAGGGCCCTCTGTGCCCCTGTGTAAGGCCTTGCTTTCTCCAAATGCCATGTGAAGTCTCCAACCTGGCAGGAGTCTTGTCCAGGCTTCTGGAGGTTTCCTGCACAAATCATGTTATCGTCGATCAACTGGTCATAGAGTCGGCGGGGAGTTGCACATCGTGTTGCTGATCAGCTTGACCTTAGCATCCAGGAGCTGACGGGACCCCTTCTCCTGAGGGCCAGAGAAAAGATGTTGCCACTGTAGAGACCAGGGTGGAACCTGCCCCACCAGAAGTTAGCCACCTGCCCCAAGTTCAGGTAGTAGGGCTTTTCTAGGAGACAGGGAGAGAAGCCTACTTGAAATGATCCTTGCTTTCCATTATTAAGAACAAGATTGGAAAGGAGAGAAATCTATTTTGAGTATTTGAGAGACACTTAAGATACTAATTCCAAATTTCCATATTATAAGGCACATGCATTGGAAGGACTGATGCTGAAGCTGAAGTTCCAATACTTTGGCCACCTGATGGGAACAGCCAACTCATTGGAAAAGATTCTGATGCTGGGAAAGAAGGAAGGCAAAAGGAGAAGAGGGCAGCAGAGGATGAGATGGCTGGATGCATCACCAACTCAACGGACATGCATTTGAACAAACTCTGGGAGATAGTGAAGGGCAGGGAAGCCTGGCATGCTGCAGTCCATGGGGTCGCAAAGAGTTGGATACAACTTAGGGACTGAGCAATAACAACATAATCTTGTCAGTACTATATCTACCTAGGAAAGGAGGAAATTCTCCATGGGTGCAAGATCAATGCTTGGTGAAAGTCAAGGAGCTATGGGCTAGGGCCAAGAACAGATATGGAAATCAGAGGAGACTGCGAAGGTGATGAGATTTAACTAGAGCTAGAGAGATGGTCAGGAAGATACCCTGAGTAGGAAATGGCAACCCACTACAGTGTTCTTGCCTGGAAAATCCCACGGACAGAGAAGCCTGGTGGGCTACCGTCCATGGGGTTGCAAAGAGTCGGACATGACTGAGCACACACACAGAAAGCTGGGGCAGTCTCTTTCTTTTGATAAGTCATTTTGATATAACTCTGATTTGTAGTCCAGGAGGGCAGCTTTCTTATCTGGTGGATGTAAGTTACCTGAATTTCAGGAGAATGCATGGCCAGACTCACCTGTTTCTGTGACACCCCAGCCGGAGATGTGGCACTCAGTCCCAGAGGGAAAGGGACCATTGGGCAAACAGACAGTTTTCACATATTTGGATTCCAGGGCACAATGACCATCCACTGGCTTTAGCTTGAGTAAGGCTAGGTAGAGAGAGGAGAAATGGGTGACGAAACCCACTCTGTCAAAGAAGCATCAGCCTCAGCTTGATTGGAAGTCGGTTGTAGGAAAACCCCACTCCCAATACCCCAAATTCTTTTGTTATCATTTCATGCTTTTAACCTTCACCTGGGGAGGAGTCATAACACTTCAGGCTGAGAGTAATACTAAGAAATAATAACTGAGTTTGAAATCTTTTCGAATACCATTTTAGAAACACAGGCTTTAAGTGGGGGAAAGATGTTGAGGACAGAAGAGCCTAGTTACCTGCCATCCAAAGGGTTGCACAGAGTCGGACATGAATGAAGCGACTTAGCACGCGTGCACAGTGTTGAGGAGGGAGAGTGAGAAGTGTGTGAATGAAGAAATAGGATACAGAACTAAGGAGCAAGAAGCTTAAGTACACCGTTGCCCAGGTGCCAGATGTACATGGGACCCACGTACGTCATGTCACTTAGCACACAGGCAGTGAACAGCTAGACACCAGTGTCCCTGTTTCACAGAAGAGGGAACTGAGACTTAGAAGGGTGAAACCAGTTAGGGAGTGGGGAAGGAGGGATTCAAGACCGAGCTCTGCACAGCACACCGTTCTTCACATCGGATGTTCCTTCCCCTCAGTTTGAAAGTTTATGCACATTTATCTGCAACACTAACACAGGCCTTTCAGAACTAAAACGCCCTGGAAGAAATGCTCTACCTTGCAGGGCCTATGAAAGGCCTGCTTAGAGCACCTTCCAGAACCAAGCCTCAACTCTCTGTCAGTAGAGAAATCTACCCAGGACAAGAGAAACGGGGAAACCACTACAGAAGAGAAGAGACTTGCCAATATCGTTGTAGGGAATGTCGTCTATTTCAACATAGTGGCTGTACTTGAAAATCTTCTGCACCCCAAAGCTCTGCTCATGGAATTCCGTCTTCGTCAGGTCCTGGTCTCCAAGTACCACTTTTAGATATTTGGTTTTTATCCTGTAAGGGGAAAGTGTGATGATCAGGAACTAGTCCTGGAATTTGAGAGACTGGAGCCACACCCATGAGTTGAGTGACCTTGACAGATGACCTGACTTCTCACTTGGTAGCATCCTCAAGACCATGTAATCATGGTGTTGCTCACAGAGCCTCCCTGCTGGTCATCCAGCAGTTTTGAGGCTTGACTGTCATGGTAAGCATTCTACGCATAGGAGCTTTCTTTGTTGTCTGGTTTTAAGGAGACATGCTTCTGCCCTTGAGCTAGGTCAGACCCCCTAGTCCAGCCAGAGCTCTCAAGATGCTGATCAGGTGGGAAGAGGCCAGCATCCCCTGGGGATTCTGGCCCCCTGGGGATTCTGGCCCCTGGGGATTCTGGCCTCCCCCTGGGGATTCTGGCCCCCTGGCCTCTGCTCCAGCAGGCGCTACTCGGTGCAATGGGCAGCAGTCAGCACCCAGCAGGGGTGGATCAGCGCCCCCGCAGTAGTGGCCCTGGGGCATGGAGACGGTCAGTCGTAGTGAGGTCTGCAGTGACGCCTGCCACGGGTGCTTGCCCGCCGTGCTCTTAAAGCCTCCAAAGATCCTCTTGACCTTCTTCTCTGCTATCGCAGTCTTCCCGCAGGACCCAAATTCAGGAAACTTGGTCAAGGGCTCCTGGGGCTTCCCTCTGGCTTGGCAACGTCTGTGAAACACAAGAGAAATAAATCACACTTCCACCCACCCTCTAGGTTCTCAGAAGGACCTTATCAGAGGTATGGCTCTGCCGTAGACACTGAGCTAGTGTCCGGGGCTAAGAGGCTGTCCTGGTGCATACAGGATGGGCACATGTGCAATTAACATTTGTTGGCAGAATTCCCTGGTGGTCCAGTGGTTAAGACTCCATGCTCTCGCTGCTAAAGGCCCAGATTCAGTCCCTGGTCAAGGATGAAAGATCCACAAGTCCACTCGGTATAGTGAAAAAAAATTAAACAAAAACCTACATGCTTATACATACCCTTAAAAAATTATTGAGCATATGATTAATACAAAGCAAGTCTATAGAATTAATGATGAAGATATTGCTTTTTCCTTCTTATTTTGATGTGCGTACAAACAGATAACAGTGCGTATGGTTTACATATGGAATCTAAAAAGTACAACGAATTAGAGACCATAACAAAAAAGAAGCAGACGTGGATATAGAATATGAACTAGTGCTTAGCAGTGGGGAGATGGAGGGAGGAGTGGCAAGATAGGAGTAAGGGATTAAAAGGTACAAGCTATTAGGTATAAAGTAAACTACAGGGGGTTTATTTTGTTGTACAACAGGGGGAATATCGTCCATATTTTATAATAACTATTAATATAGTTCAACATTTAAAAATTGTGAATTCTTCTAGTATATACCTGTAACTTACATTAACACTGTATAGCAAGAGTATTTCACTAAAACATGTGCAAACGAGTATAATATAGAAATCCATCTCTGATAGTTTAGTTGCTAAGTTGTGTCCAACTCTGTGGACTGTAGCCCACCAAGTTCCTCTGTCCATGGGGTTTTCCAGGTAAGAATACTGGAGTGGGTTGCCATTTCCTCCTCCAGGGGATCTTCCAGACACAAGGATCAAACACAGGTCTCATGCATTGCAGGCAGATTCTTTACTGACCTCCAGGTATGTATTTAACTATGTTAATGCATACATATATTTTTGAAGGCTTTTTGGTGCCTAAGGGAAGATACCTAGACGACAGAGGTGGGGAGGTGAGACATTTGCACAGATAATTGTCAATCAAAGGAAAGAGCAATAAGAGTTGTATGGGTGGTGCCCAGTCTATTTCATGAGGTTTGTAAGGAGTGAAAGGTAACGCTTCACTTGGTAGATCATGGAGGACTTTCTGGAGGAGTGATTGAAAGTGATAGTTGCTCAGTCATGTCTGAGTCTTTTGACCCCACAGACTATAACCAGCCAAGATGCTCAGTCTCTGGAATTCTCCAGGCAAGAACTCTAGAGTGGGTACCCACTCCCTTCTCCAGAGGATCTTCCTGACCAAGGGGCTGAACCCAGATCTCCTGCACTGCAGGTGGATTCTTTACCATTTAAGCCAGGAGGAGTGATTACTTGGGGTGATTCTCAAAGAATGGTTAGATATGGACAAGAGCAAACTTGGGACAGAGCAAAAGTGCAAAAATGAAACTGTTCAGGGAAGCAGTCCCACTGATCAGGGCAGGAGGGTGCATAGCTTCAGATGTGGGTAGAGAAGTGGACCAAGGCAGACTTTTAGAAAGACCGTGAAGCCAGAACTCAGTCCATGCTGCATCCTGAGAGGCTGTGGAGGCCCAGCCAATGTTTGATCCCCACTGTGCACTGAAGGCCTGGCACAGCGCCTGGCATACAGCACGCAAGTGACCAGTATTTGCTGAATGCACTGACTGGGAGCCAGGAGGCCTGAGTCTGCAAAGCTGCCCAGGTCTGCTCAGCTTGGGAGCAGAGGGTCGGGACCTGGGCTGCCACTAGGATGGCAAATGGTGAAGCAGGTGTGGAGGGAGGTTAAGGGTGGGAGAGAGAGAGAGTTCCAGGAATATCTGGGGATCTACCACCTACCCACTACCAGACCTCCAGATAGGCATGGTCTTACCTAGGGCAGAGCAGGCGGGGACATCACAGTACTCCCACTTCACCCTCACATTGTTTACTTTATAGAAACACCAGGGCTTTTTGTCCCCATCTGGGTTTCTGAAAAACAAACAACAAAGTAAGCCGGGGTTGAGGCTTGGTGAACCCACTGGACTTCATTAAAGGACCTTTGGGTAAAAGAATAATATAAAGTTCTTGCACCCTCTGCCCCCCATACCCAGAGCTATTCCATGCCTCCAACAGGTTAGCAAAGCTTGGCATATAAGTGTAGTTATAGCTCTGGGACCAAGTCTTAACTTCTGCAGGGAAATCTCAATAACCAGAAAGTAGTTCACAAACTTTATGCCAGGTCCACAAGACACAAATTGTTTTGCAGGAAAATAAATGAGATCTCTATTGAAGATCCTTCTTTGTTAGGAACATGAAATAACTACAGAAACAGGGTGAGAGAAGGGCCTTTGCCCAAAGTTTCAGATTTCGAGCATGAGAATTCTCTGAGAGAAGCTACCCTGCAGACAATCCCATGGAAGGAACAGCTCAAGGTCAATGAAAGTGGAAGGGAACTTGTGCAAGGGAAATCCTTCTGCTTAATGGAACCAGTTGAAAGCCATACATAAAATCCCTGTTTCTATATGGAGACTGTATAGAGTCTCCTTGGCCTTGGTTGGACAATGAGCAGAGGGAGGAAGGCAACAGAAAGGTCTGGAGGCAGCAGAGGGGAGGAAGGTAACTGGTCATCACCAGGGATGGAAATAACATTATTTTTATCTGGGAAAGCCTGCACATCCTTGTGGCAGAGACTGTAAGGCTCACCAAACCTTTCATTTTCTCCTTTGATGTTCCATTTCTCCCTTGAAGTTTATGTGGAAAGTTTATGTGAAGTTTATGTGATTATTTCTGGTCAATGAAATATGTGTGCTGAAATGACGTGTCACTTCTAGGTTGAGGTAGTAAGAATCTCATCCTCCATGTTCCAGGCTCTGCTTGCCCTCCCTGGATATCTGAGTAACTTTGTGGAGTTACCCAACCTACATGATACATGCAGTGTGAGTGAGAAATAAACACTGATGTTTTCAAGCCACGGGGGTTTGGGGTTGTTAAGAGCAGCATAACCTAACCTATACTGAGTTGGAAAATCTTCCTATTGATAGTAAGCTGATGAGTTTCAGTGTTCCATTTCAAAATCTCTAAGCTGACTCAGGAAAACTAGGAGCAAGGGGAGTGAGTGAGTGAGTGAGTGAAGTCGCTCAGTTGTGTCCGACTTTTTGCAACCCCATGGACTTAGCCTGCCAGGCTCTTCTGTCCATGGGATTTTCCAGGCAAGAATACTGGAGTGGGTTGCCATTTCCTTCTGCAGGAGATCTTCCCAACCCAGGGACTGAACCAGAGTCTCCCTCATTGTAGGCAGACGCTTTGCCGCCTGAGCCACCAGGGAAGGAGCAAGGGGAAGGGACAAACAAATCCTCACCCTGACAAGTAGCCAAGGCTGAGCAGAGAGGAAGGTGAGTTTACCTGCAGAAATTGTGCTCCCCAATCCCATGGGCCTCAGCGTCCTCCATAAACATGTTGTACTTCTCCTGCAAGAGGAGGTGGGAGTTCCAGTAAAGGCACGAGTGCTGGTTGACTGTCTTACTCACTTTCCTCGGTACGAGTAGCCGTCATCAACGTAGCAGTCATCAGGACCTCGGAGAGAGCAGGCAAGAATGTGAGAACTGAGATGAACTGGCGTGCCGCTCCCGGGAGGGACTTGTCAGGTGTATCAGGCATGAGAGGACTGGCCTAAATACTGATCACCCTGATATTTCATCACTGGTCCCAGAAAGGTGGCTTGAGAATGTTCCACCTTCAACCCAGCTTAAAAACACAGAATCTCATGGGGGTGGGGGTGGGAACTGAATTCTTTAATTTTGGCTCAAACAAGAACTGGTACATTGAGTGCACTGAGGACCAAGGATGCCCAGATGCATTTGACTTGCCTACATATATCCCCGTTTGTTACATCCTTTACATGGAGCAGGACACACCCTATGCCCTTTGGTTGGAAGGCTGAGGCAATAGCAGCACTTGGGAATCTTGACTTGAATGCTGTTCTGCCCAGTCCCCAACAGATAAAGGATTCCAGAGGCCTCCTGTGTGGCTCTGAGATTCTGGAGAAGTGGTGGTAGAGGCCCATACCTATTTCGCAGAGCTTGCCCTTGAACTGGTCAGGACAGGTGCAGGTGAACTTGGACCTCCGCCTCTGCCGGGAGCAGGTGCCACCGTTTTGGCAGGGATTTGGCCTGCACACAGGAACCACTGTGAACACAGGGAGTGGGTCCAGGAAGACTCTTTAGGAGGAGCTGCAGCTACATCTGAGCTGATGAAGAGATGTTGGTGGCACTTTTCTGGTGTCCAGCCTTTCACAGAAGATGGGTCACCAAAGGGGAAAGAGAGACCCCCTGACTTGCTAGTAAACATACCTACACACCTTGAGAATGTAAACAAACATGGGTGAAACAGTATGGTGGAGGCCAGCAAAAATGAGTATGTAAGTAGATGGGTTCAGTAAGGAACAGCAAGGTGCATGGACTGAGCAGGAATTTGGGGCCAGTCTGAACTAGATTGCAACTTAGCTCTGCCCCTTGATAGCTGTGTAACCATGAGCAAGTTAGCTAACCTCTCTGAACTTCAATTTCTTCATCTGTAGAACTCTTTCTTGTAGTGTTTTTGGGAGAAGGTGAGAGAGAATGTAGATCTCCTGGGACAATGCCCGACTCACAGCAGTGAATAAATATACATGACCCATTCTAGGAATAGACTGGGGCTTACTTCCTAGAAGTGAGTTTCAAGATGATTTTTTTATGGGAAGGCACACAGACTGGTCAATTCCCACTGGACTCTCCAGGGATAATGAATATTAAAAAGTCTTAGTTAAAAGGGCCATCTTGAATGCCACCAAAACTTTGGGTTGGTATCTGGACTTCACACAGTCGGATATTGACATCCCAGGCATAAGTCAGGGGAGAGAGAGCTTAGCATAGAAGCGGCTTCCAGTACTTACCTCCGGAGCAGTCTGAACCCCTGAAAGGGTGTTTGCAGGCACAGCGGTGGTAAGGAGGACTCTGAGTAATGAGACAGTCTCCTCGGCCACATGGGTTGTTTTTGCACTTGTTTTGCACTGTGGGAGATCAATAGAGAAGTTTCGCCAAAGTACAGGATGTTATTTGGGGCACGTTTTACTTTGAGAGGTACCTGCACAGTACAATATTTAGGAGGTGGCCCTGGGGGGAGGTAGTGATGGTGACTGGTAGAGCATGTGCCCTTGTCCATGGTTCTGAAACACCATGCTACCCCGCCTCATCCCTCACACCCCGCCATCCCGCCCCCCGAGAATTTCCCTTATCCTTGGGTCATGGATGATTTCTTCCCAGTTCCTTATGAGTTCCTAGTGCTCATAGCCTTTATTAGTCTATCTTTATAAGCACTTTGATAATTTTAAAACTTCAAAATTCCAAATGGATCTGCAAATTGAGTTTCTCCACTTTATAGCTGATTTTATGTTCCATTTATAACTTGGTCACTCTTCCAAGAAGTGGAAGGATAAATGCTGTGCTTGTGCCTGATATCGCAAACCATCCTGAAGCATTTATTTAGACTTTGTAGGGTTGAAAATGCTAGGACGGACTTCCCTGGTGGCCTAGGGGCTAAGATTCCATGCTTCCAGTACAGGGGGCCTGGGTTCAATTTCTGGGTGGGGAACTAGATATGACATGCTACAACTAAGAGTTCGAATGCCACAAGTGGAGGTCCCACATGCCCCAACTAAGACCCAGCACAACCAAATGAATAAATGATTTTTTTTTTAAGAAAATGGTAGGAATAATTGAAAAAGGCACAGAGAAAAGAAGTCAACCTCAAAACCCTCACTGCCTTCCCCCACCCCAGTTATATGGTCACTAGATAGGACAGAATCCAGGTTCACTCTAAGGGTATAATTGGCCCATAAGAATTCTATTCCCAATACTTTATCACCTCATGCTATGTCCACAAGAGGTCACTAAAGGCAGACACAGCTTTTATCAGAGTTTTCGTGAGTGAGGATGGCAAAAGAGAGAGGCTCCAGCTGGAATCAGGCTCCAGATCTCTAATTCCTGCTCTTCTCCCAACTAGATGTGTGGCCATGTACAAGTCCCCTGTGTACTCCAGTCCCCCTTTCTCTCAACAGGATTGGGCCTTATGTGCCCTGAGCACTCTCCTACTCCCCTATTTGAGAACACTTTTCTGTTGAAGTTGGTCTAAACACTCTAAACAACAGTAATAACAAGCCCTGGTCAGGATCCAGTTCTTATCTCCTCGGTGTTCTCATCTGTGGAATGGACGTATTAGTCCAATCTAACACGTGGCGATGAGGACTCAGGGAGATGTTGCCTTGACCAGGCTGAGGGAATCCTTTACGCATAATATAATATGCGTGGTTTTCAGCCATTCCATGGGGTTTCTAAGAGCCTTCATTACCCCTTTAGAATTGCAGGAAAAAGTGCCTGTTTTTCAAGCTGGAGGAAAGAGTGGATCTGGTGAAGGTACACTCACCATTCTGACACCTGCTTCCAGAGAAAGGGTCCCGACAGCGGCATGTGAAGGTGGCCCCACTGATGAGGCAGTCCCCACCATGTGTACAGGGGTTGGACAGGCATGGGTCTAAAGCACACGGGCAGAAGTCAAGGTTAGCAATGAAAAGCAGGCAAGACACCCCCCTTCGCTCATGGGATTGCTGCCTCCTGCCCCCAAATAAGAGAGGAACTGCAGAGCCAGTGATCACGGAAAGGGGGAACATGCTTTGCCCTTAAAGCGCCAGGAACACTGCCATCACAAGGGCAGAGCGAGGGTTTTGGGTTAGTAAGAGGAGAGGCGAGAAGGAATCATGCCTGTCTCCCTCGGCCTGGCTTTGGATGGGGCCTTTCTCCTGGAGTAACTCCCCTTCCCCGTCATCACTGTCTCTCTCCTCCCAGTCTCGCTGGGAGTGCCACAGGGTCTGTCTCTGATGCTGAAGGCATTTCACAAGCCTGAAGACCTCCCCTACTCCCAGTGCCCAGGGGGTGGAGGTCAGGAGTGGGGAACGAACACCCACCCCTAATGAAACACCAGCCTTCTGAACATCAGGAAAGAAGACCAAAGGCAAGAGGGGGACAGAAGAATTGACGGCGAGGAGGAAATGACCCAGTGGCCTTCATCTTTCTTCAACTACTTGTTCAGTTAGATTTTGTCATATTTCATCTGTGCCTTTGGCTTTTCATGGTTGTCTGAATGGATCTTCCCTTGGGGAATTCTTTATCCTTCTGTTCACACACATTGTTCTTTGGTTCAGGAACTAGGATCCCTGGGCCTGGCTCTTGTTTTGATGGTCCCTTCTGATGTTCCCCTGATGCCCCGGATCTTGGCCCTGCCTTCCAGGCCACTTCGCAGTTACACAGCTTTTATTCCAGCTGCTAAGTGCTTTCCATTCCTTCTCCTGGTTTAGTCATGCGCCTGTGCTCAGGCCCCGCTTCTCATTTTCCTTTCTGTCCCTTTGCGTGGGTTAAGAAGCCACAGAAACAAAAACAAAGGTGGGCCGAAGCACATGTGTGAATACACACAGGCACGCACACACAACCTAACAACTGTGCAAAGCTTTCAAAGAGTGAAACGAGAAAGGAAAACAGCGCAGCTGAAAGGGAAGTCCCAAGGCCAGCTGCTCATTAGCTACAGTCTGATGCCTGATGCTAAGTAAAATTCTTCTGCATAATTGGGATCCACATGTCATGAGAGCTCTCAGAATGACTTTGAACATGACTCTAACGCATAGGGTTGGGAGACCTGAATGACGATGCACTAACTTGCTGTGTGATCTTGGCCAAGTCAGCTCCTCTCTTGGCCTCACTTGCTTCCCCTGTCATTTGAGGGTGGAAGAGATGGTCTCTAACAACCTCCCCTGTTTTCACAGTATATGATTCTAACTGAAAAGAAAAAAAAAAAGCCACTCTAAATAACTTTTTCAAAACCTATTTTATGATGCCATTCGGAGAGGAGGGGGCAAGCCCTTGCATGTGGTCATATGTAAATTCCCCACTAGGTGGGCTGCTCTCCTTTCGGGAGGGCCCCAGCTTTGGTACCCACCATCCTCTTCGTAGTACCAGTCAGGGTTGTCAGAATAGGCAGGGGTACTGCTGGCATTGTCTTCCTGGTTATAATACTCTTGGCTGTACTCATACTGGTCAGGAGTCCAATCTACAGACGTGGGAACAGGACAGAAGAAACCCTAATTGTTAGACTTAAAGAAGCCACCATTTTATTTTACCGAAAACCCCATTTTCCCGAAGATTTCTAGATCCTAAAAGAGGGTTCCTGTGTCTTTTCAGCTCCTGACACTGATAGGGTGTATAGAAGGGGTCAAGCATTGTGAATTTTCATTTGAGGGGGTTGTTATGACCCAGTGATTCAGTACTGGCATTTGGCAAGGTCAAGAGAACGTGACTGGAAATGGGCAGAAGATGTCTCAAGTTCTGGCTTTTCGCTAACCATGACCTGGGACACAAGCCAACTGTGTTCTTGGTGCCTCAGTTTCCTCATCTGTAACAGGAAGATGACTGGGGTCCAGGAATCCTCCAAGTTGCTATACAAGATCTGCCCAAGATCAGATGCAGGGGCACTTGGGTGCCTTGTTGGGTGATTCTATGAATGAAATTTCTCAGTGGGACTTTACCAGTCACTTCAGCTCAGTCAAGTCAAAGAAATTTGTCATCTCCCTTTCGGTCACAGCATCAAACTGCTCCCAAGTTATTTCTATAGCGTCATCATAACCATTAATATTTACTGAGTCTTTACTGTGTACAAGGCTCTGTACTAAGCATTTTACATGAACCATCCCATTTCATTCTCCTGAAAATCTAAGAAGTGTATTATTATCTCTACTTTAATCTTAGAAATCCGAGTCTAAAAGAGGTTCAGTAACTTGTCCAAGGTCACACACTAATGGATGGTAGCTTATGAACTAAGGCAGCTTATCTCTGCATAACCCCTAAAGTGCACACTCATTTCTTCAGCAGGCCTCTCACACTGCCTCAGAGAATTCACACTCGCCCTTGTTAAAGGGGTTCAGTCACTCCCACTGCACATCCAGCCTGTTAATTAGGAATCACGCAAGAACAACATTGAGAAGGTTCACAGATCTTGCCCACTGAGAGAAAGGGCAGTGTATCGGCTTGGCCGTGGTGGTAAATCTCACACTAGACCCGTCCACTGGGGAAAGCAGGTGTATGTCAGGCTGGACCCAAGCTCTTTGTTGTCTGGGGCTTTGGAAGATGTTGGTAGCTCTGCAGCTGACAGAAGTTTGGGATTTAAGAGAAGTAGCATTGACTTTGCTCTCGCCAGCTGGCAAGAGTGTGGCAAGTCTGCAAGCTGAAGCTGCAAGAAAGCCCTCCGGAGATGCATATGATAATGGCGTAGGGGCAAGTGCAGCTAGCCGACTTGAAAAGGCACTCCCACAGAGCCAGCTGATGGCTCGGAGGATGCCACTTTACCCAAGCCTGATTATCAATCACATTATCTTACTGGTCTCTCAGTCATTCCCTGATAGTCTTTATCTCTCTGGCCTTTGAAAATCGACTTTTGCACAATGGCTGTTTTATATTTCCCATTAAAATGGAACTATCTTTTTATTTCCTTTTGAATACACCAACTCTGGTTCCTTGCCAAAGTTTCACCTCATTTATCACAATGTCAAGTCAAGACTCCCTTTGCTTCCTCATTATTTCGCTCGAGCCGCTTTTCCCCACTATGAAAATGCTCCCAGAGGAGGCCACCTTCCCAGGCATGAGGATCTAGGTTGAAGATAAGGCCATTGTCTTCCTGGAGCAAATCAAGTTTCTTTCCAGCTAACTTGATAAAGTAGAGAAAGAGAGGGAGAAAGTGAAGGGGAAAAAAGTGTTTTTCTGAATTTGACATGAAAGATTTCAGACTGACATTTTGCAGAGACAATGGGTTTGGTAATGAGATGATGGCCCCATTTCTTTCTTTTTTTCTTTGGAGAATTGATTTTTGTCTTTCCAACAGGTGTTTATAGACAAGCGCCTTCAAATTGCTCCTGTAATTTCTCCCATCACTCCCGCAAGTTGAGGGGCAGACTGGCTGATCTTGGTTAGACCATTGCAGATATTTGGAAATGAGGGGAGGTTTTTATAGATAGATGGAATGGTGTGATTTTTCCAGATGGCGAGGGATGGATGAGATGTCTGTTGGAGGGTTTTGACTTGAATCCAGCTCTATTTACAAGGCCTGCTCACCCCTCAGTGAAGCTAAGGAGGGAATGAAACACGCAGATGTGGAATTATAGTCCTGCCAAGCAAGGCAGTGTGCGTGTGTTTGTGTGCGTGCTCACTCGTATCTGATTCTTTGCGACCCCAGGGACTGTAGCAGCCAGGCTCCTCTGTCCATGGGATTTCCTACAAAAATACTGGAGTGGGTTGCCATTTCCTTCTCCAGGGGGTCTTTATGACCCAGGGATCAAGCCCACATCTCCAGTATTGCAGGCAGATTCTTTACTGCTGAGCCACCAGGGAAGTTAAGCTGGGGGCAGGGGGGTGCACAAAGTAGATTTTTTACTACATTGGGGTCAGCATAGCTGACCCTCAAATTGTTCAAGGGCCGACTATATCATGTAGTAATAACAAACAGACCCACATAGCTTGATTAATATTCAGTTGCTGGTGGGATACAACTTTTAGATACTAGAACTCCTCAATGGCTCAGCTGGTTGCAGAATTTTAGGTTGCATGGCTCAGTCTCAGAGGGCATACTTCTTGTATTTCTTATTTAACATGGTCTATCTGATTTGTTTCCTCCAACTACATACATAGTTGGCTTCTTAAGAGTAAGAGCCATGTCCGTTCCTCTTTTCACTCCACGGTGCCCAACACAGAGCCCTATTAGCCCCTGACATGTGTATTTGATAGATCAAGCTTTCCCTCGGTGGCCAAGCCTCCCTTCCTTCTGATCAGCCAACACATAGTGGGCACACGGCTCTGCCAGCAAAGATGGTGTCTGTCTGGTTTAGAGTAAACAGAATTCAGGAGAGAAACTGTGAGATTTGGGTCATAGATATTTGGTGAAGACAATGCCTGATGAGCTTGACAGGAGTAGAGAAATTTGTCCAAGGGCTTTCCTGGGGAGAGAGGAGTTGCATGCAGCCCGACATGAAATTTGGTTCCATTGGTAGATTTTGAAAAATCACTCCAGGTTCAAATACAGATTATCAGAAACTTTCTCTAGTCTACAGAAAAGGAGAAAGCTTTGGAGGAAGAATGGGGCAGCTGTCAGAAGCATTTCATACCAGGTATAAAAAGAAACTCTTGTGGATTTGTCTAATTATCAGAGTCTGCTTTTAGAATTTATCAGGAAGAATGGTAAGAGTATCTTAACTCCAATAATCTAAATAAGAGGTTATTATACACTCACTATTTTCTATGTATTGCTGACTATACTAAATAAGTGTGATTTCACACAATCTGTTTAACCTTAACAAAACAAAACAAAACCCTATGGCATAGGTCTTCTTATTTCTATTTTACAGAAAAGAAAAAGTTAGGGCAGAAGGAGATGATATCAGAACCCCGGTCTACCTGACTCCAAGTCTAGTTTGCTTTTTATGAGCCCGGGAGCCTCTTGCGGGTTTGTGTTTCCTGAAAGTCCATGGGTTTTAGCTTCTAGGAAGTAACATGCGTTGGGAAATCTCCTTTGGCACATGCTCCAGGTCCCTGGACTGGGATTATCGTGGTCCCTACAGAAAAACTCCAGAGTTCCTGGGATGGGGCTCTGCAGCTGTTTGGGTTAAAGAGCTCGCCAGATGTGTGGAACGGAGTACAAATCCCTGGAACGCCGTCCCTGTTGGCAACATCCATCACTGTGGCACAAACCGTTCCTCTGAGGGCCGCCCCCAAACCCCAGCCCTGTCGGCCTGCATTTGACGCTTCCAATCCAGCTGACAGGGCAAGCCCAGCAGAGACCCTTGCTGGCAGGCAGCAGGACAGCTGATGGATGCGCTCAGCCTGTGTTGCTGGGCGCAGTCTAGCCGCCTTTGAAGAGGCATTTCCATAGGCCTGTGGGCTGTCGTGTCACCTGCTCTGGGGAGATGGGCAGAGTCTGTGTTGTTTGATGGCCACCTCCTCTGCCACCCATTGGGGACTGTGTCCTGGCCCCGTCTGTGCCAGCCAGGCCCTCACCACTCACTGGCTCCAGCAGGATCAACCGCAGCAGCAGCTTGCCCGTGGACATGAGCACAGTGTATCTCTGGCCCCACCATTGTCTAAAGGCAGCGGGGAATCTGACAAAATTCCATCAAAGTGTAACCCTCAGATGAAATTAAATCAGACACAAACAGAGGAGTCTTTAGAACCTAACCTGTTCTTTGCAGACAGACCCAGTCATGACATTTCACCCCATTCCACAGCCACTGGCTGACCGAACACCTTGAGAGGGACTCGGGAACCTGTGGGTGGCCTGCTCCAAGGTCCCTTCTTCTACTCGCTGAACTCTCAGAAGCCACTGGCAGAGTTCTTATAAAGCCCAGAAACTCAGCATGTTAAATCCCACTCTTTATTGTTGTTGTTTAGTCGCTAAGTCGTGGCCGACTCTTTGAGACCCCATGGACTGCAGCACGCCAGGCTTCCCTGTCCTTCCCTGTCTCCTGGAGTTTGCTCAAATTCATGTCCATTAAGGGGCTTTTCAGCCTGTGCTTGAATACCGCCAGGGATGGAGAACGCACTATTTTCCAAGAGCCCCAAAGCCCATTGAGATTTTTTTTTTTGAGAACTCTGATGATCTACTATTCACAGATCAAATCTGACACTATAGTTTCCAATCTGTTTAATTAAAACGGAGAGCTTTGTGGATGCGTAGAATGTATCCAGTCCCTTGTCTGTGATGTCTGTTCATGCTGCATATAGTCCATGTTCTTTACGCTGTTCACTGCGCAGTCCAGGGCATCATAAACTTAGAGTCATTGTAGATAGAGGTCTTTTGCAACTTTCTGGCAGGTGGCAGTAAAGTGTGCTGAGCTAAATACCCCTCTTAATTGCCACAAAGGCTACCTCATTGACTAAGGGTGGGGCTGCTTTTCAAATACATGGAGAGTGAGGTCCCTGGAGTCTTCGATGTCCTGTTTCTTCCTCTGTGTGACCACACGGTTCTGCAGCTCTGTCTCTTGGGCACCCAGACTACAGCAGCCCATTCAGGGGTGCCTGAGCAGTTTTGTGCAGAAGGCTGGGGTGGGGGCAGCTGGTCCCATCTCTGGACTTTGGACCTTTCCTGGATTCTACGTGTGGACACTGCTGGTCTGGCCATCCGAGGGAGCCCTCCCTGAAATATGATCCTTCCAAGGAATTATGTGTTGTTGAATTCAACACTCTCTTGTGCTTTGAGCAAAGACCCCGATCCTTTCAAACCCCCACGTGCCACACTCATGTATATTTCTTACCAATTTCACAAACATTCCCTAAGCACATGGGGTAGGATAATGTAGCTTGCCTTGAGCTGGCACAAGTCTGTCTGCCCATGTAGGGCTTTGCCGCCAGAGACTATTGACTGTCAAGCTGAATTTGATTCGGTGCCATCTTTGCTCTAAAGAGACCCTTGATCCAAAGCTGAGACTGACTGTAGTCTCCCTGTGCCTGGCCTGTGTCCTCTGCAGGTGACCAACATGGGCACTACCAGTAGGGGATGAGTTCTCCACCCCCACCCCCCCACACCCGCCAGTGAAGTAGTGAGTGGAGTTCACTCCTTGGGCCTCAGAGCAGCTAAAAGAGACTCAGACCTGGAGACAGAGACCCAAAGGGGACCAGATGGCAGGAAGGAGCAGCTCTGCTCAGTCCAGGGTACCAGACAGAGGAGACAGGATGGGGAGAAGGTGAGAGTTGGCAGGTGTGTCTGTGAGAGAAAAGCTTGTGTGAAAGAACACTGAGGAAACAAAGCCGGTGGAGGAGCATCCCAGTGGGGCTGCTGGTGGGAGGCAAGGATGGGCCAGCCTGGAGCCTGCTTGCATGACACCACCGTCTCCACAGAGAGATGCTGGCCTCCCACTGATGGAGTGGAGAGAGTAGCGTAGCACAGGGCTGGCCTGCCTGGAGCCATTGCTCAAGACATCCTCCCTTTGCCAAGGCAAAGTGTCTCATCTCAGCCATTAGTAGGCTGTGTGACCTGGGGCAGGTTGCTTCCCCTCTCTGAGCCTGTTTCTGTTCTGCGTGAAACGAAGGGGTTTAACTACTTCTGCAGTTTTTTTCTTGGAGTCCTGAGACTGAACATCAGTCAACTCAACATTGTGTGAAGCCCTGTGTGGATATATACACCCAGGAGTATATATCTTTGGGGAAATCCTCAAAGGGGTCCAAGCCACTTCCGAAAGATTGGAACCCTGGGGGCACACCCACACTCACACTCCTTTTCTCCATCCCAGAACCAGCCTGGGGGTGGGCAGCCCCAGGGTAGTCTGCACACTCACCTGGGTCCGGGTCTGTTAGAAAAGACAGCAGGGAGAACTGAAAGAGAAAATGACATAGAGAGGAGCAAGGTTGAGTTCTCTGAGCTGGTTGGGCTCTTTCCTGAGCTCCTGTGAGCCGAAAGGGGCTGTTTTGGGGTCATAGCCAGGGCATAGCAGCACTAGGCACTTTCTGGGGGATGGGGTATGGATTGGAGAGAGTGGGAGGGCCTATTTGCCCGTGTTCCCCACTCTTCCTGTGCTGGCTGAGCATCCGAAACATCACTCTTCTCCCCAGGATGGATGCAGAGTGCTTGCACTTACCTGTTCCCATGGTGAAGCCTGGCTGCCCGGCCGCTGACCGTCTTAGTTACAGCGATCACCAGGCATTGTGCGTCTCCTCTGCCCAACTATACGTTGCTGCATTTAACTCTTAACAACAGCCCTATGAAGAGGCTTTTATTAGCCTGTTCACAGATGAGGAAATTGAGTTGCAGAGGTCACACAGCTGTGAGAGGACCCACATTCCTGCCCATGTCTAGGTGATCACCTTAGACTTCTCTGGTGGCTCAGAGGGTGAAGAATCTGCCTGCAACGCAGCGGGCCTAGACTCAGTCCCTGGGTTGGGAAGATGCGCTGGAGAAGGGAATGGCAACCCACTCCAGTATTCCTGCCTGGGAAATCCCAAGGACAGAGGAGCCTGGCAGGCTACAGTCCACGGGGTTGTAAGGAGCTGGACACAGCTGAGCGACTCACACAGAGCAGCTCTTTAAGGTTGGAGATGGACAGATGCTTCAACTCTCCAGTTGCTCCTCATTGTTCTTGGAACAAAATAGAAACACCTGCCATGACCTATGAACCTCATCCTAGACCCTTTTCTCCAAATGTTGTTTCTCTCCTGATGCTCCAACCAGACCTGGGTTCAAAATGGCACCAACTGAGCTCTTTCCTCCTTGGGGCTTACAAGATAGCTTGCCCCACCATTCCTCCCTTGCCGCCATGTCAGCTTTAATATCATCTTCTCCGCATCTTCCCCGCCTCCCCCATCAGTATGGCACACCCCAATAGTTTTGTCTCTGCACCCGTTCATTTCCTCCATGGTCTCCATTAAAGCTTATAATTTTATGTGTGTTTATTTGCATGTTATCTGTTGCTCACATCAAACTCTGATTCTCTAGAAAATCAAGACTCTTTCTGTTTCACCACTGATGTATTTAGCCATTATCCAGCAGTGTTTGGCATATGGCATGCCTCAACCTAGTTTGAGGAATAGTGTTTGCTTTGCTTTTAAAATGCAGTCAGTCAGTTCAGTTGCTCAGTCATGTCTGACTATTTGCGACCCCATGGACTGCAACATGCTAGGCTTCCCTGTCCATCACCAGCTCCCAGAGCTTGCTCAAACTCATGTCTGTTGAATCAGTGATGCCATCCAACCATCTCATCCTTTGTTTTTAAAATGCAGTACACCAGAATAAAAGAGAAAATTTTATTTATTTAATAGGTGGAATATTTTCTTTCCGTTAAATCAGAGATCAGCCAAAAAAAAAGCCCTGAGGCTGAAGGCAGATTGTGTTTTTGCCAATAAAGTTTTATTGGAACATGGCCCCTCCCACCTGCTTATATACTGACTTTAACTCTTTCCATGCTATAATGGTAGGACAATTGTGACGGAGACAGTATAGTCTCAAATATTTCCTGTCTGGAACTTTACAGGCAAGGTTTGCTGACCCTTGACTTAGAAAACAGGAGTTCTGTCTTCTGACAGGCTTCCCTTTGGTTCTCAGTGGCCAAGAAGCTGCTGTCAGTATGATGCATTTTCCTGGTGCCCAGTCTAGGCAGTTTTGTATATTTGCTTCCTCCACCTCCAGCAGAAGCTTTAGTTTTCTGTTTCACTGTAGCCCCTTTAGTCATTTTTGGGTAAAATGATAAGAAGAAAGAATTCATTCCGACATGGTGTACGAAGGGCGCAATAGTCTAGACAAAAATGCTTATCCTGAATCTTATGAAGAACACGACAGACACAAACCATGGGCTTTCTGCAAAACAGCTAGCCTCACCTCTGTCAATGTCATAAAAGATGAAAAAGATGGGAAGATTGTTCCTTACTAAATGAGAGTAGAGAGACCTGACAACTAAATGCAGTGAAGGATCCTTGATTAGATCCTAGATTTCTTTTTTTAAAGCCCTGAAGGATATCATTGGAACTATCGGAAAATTTGAATATAGACCTAGGGTAGACAGTATTATTGTGTCAATGTTGAATTTCTTGAGTGTGTGATGATGGAAGTGTGGTTTTATAGGAAAATGTCTTTGTTCTAAGAAGGTCCTGTAGCAGGAAGTGGGATGGCTGCAATTTAGTTGCGAAGGATTCAGCAAACCAACCAACCAACCAACCAGCCAAAGCAAATGTATGTACATAAAATCAGGGCAGAAAGCAACGATGCCAAATGATCAGTGTTGCATCTGTCTGGGTGGACAATATTTACTGTATTATTCTTTCTACTTTTCTAGAGGTTTGACAAACGATAAAATAAAAAGTTGGGGGAGAAGAAAGGACGCAGAGACAGAGGTCATTTGCTGCCTGGAGGGTGCCTGTTTTGGAGAGGTGAGGGCAAGTCGGCAGAGGAATGACAGGTTCAGGGCTCAGGGTGTTTCTGGCCCTGGGGAGTGTCTGACGTTGATACCTCCAGGCTTGGGTGCCAGGTAGGAGCCCGAGAAGAGGAATGAGGGGACCCTGGAAGAAATGTTACCCCCTCCTTCAATCTTATCCTCGTGACAGCCAGTCAACTCAGCCTTGATCCAGTCCTTCGTCTGTCTCTTCATCCCTCCATGAAGCTGTGTGGAGGCCAGGGCCTGTCCTCTCTACCGGCCTTCATCCAGACCTGCAGGACTTAACGCCAGGCCACAGCCCCACATTTTAACTGGAAACTGGAGCCCGAGGGACAGCTGGGTGCTGCACTGCTCATGACCAGCAGGTGGCAGACGTGCCCTTCCCAGGAGTTGGAACCCGGAGCTGGAGCTCAAACGGAAACTAAACAAAAGAAAGCAGGACCTTCCCAAGCTGGGGGCCGGATCCCACGGGCTCTGGGAATCTGAAACAGCTGCCTCCCAGCTGTGCACCCTGGACTGATGTCAAGGGGTCCCAGGGGTCCGAAGCAGGCTCACTTATTTCGTGAATCACTGGAGCCACCCGCAGAAAACAGGCTGCGGTGGAAATGTGGATACACAACACCAGGCTAGACCAAACCAGAAAGGCCGCAAGAATCGCCAGCTGTTTGTGCCATACACCTGGATGCCATAGCTCACTTGGGTGATGGCAGGGCATGGGGATTGCGAATAGACAGCACTACCTACTTTCACCCCAGTAATCCATTCTGTTTCTACGGAGGGACAGGGAAAGGACATGAACTCTTATTCCCGGGACTTGTAAGTCCAAAGAGGAAGATCACTGGTGCAAAACAAGGAGAATGGGGAGAAGGAGGGGACAACTATGATCTCAGTTCACGTTTATTAAGACCTGACAGTTGCCAAGGACTGTGCTGAATGTTTTATGTGCATTTTGTCTCTTTGATTGCACATAATCTTCGATAATTGGAGTACTATAATTATGTCCATTGTAGACGTTAAGTTACCGAAAGTAACTCAGCTAGTAAATGCTGGAGCCAGAGTAGAACGGAGCCAGTCTTATGCCAGAGCCATTGTGTGAGGGATGAGGGACCCACCGCATGCAAGCTTGATAATGAAGAAAGTAGAAGAGCCACCTAATCCTGAGAGAGGCAGGGCACTCAGTCTAGTGAAGAGACTGGGCCCCTGTCTTTGGAAGGTTTTTGCAGGTCCTACCCAGACTAGCTCAGGCCCGGCAGACACAGAAAGGGCCGCTAGGCTCCAGGAACATCTAGGTAGGGACAAAAGTCAGCTGGAGCCTCAGCCAGTTCACTGTGACAAACACATCTCAGCAAACATCTCCACCCAAAAGTCAGCTGGAGCCTCAGCCAGTTCACTGTGACAAACACATCTCAGCAAACATCTCCACCCAGATCGAAAGGCACACAAGCTACTGCCTGCTTCTTCCATCACGTGTATTCCTAGTCTCACCATGGCTGAGTGGTCACAACTGCCCCAGCTCCTCTGAGAGGGCTAGGGATAGCTACTTCTGGCACGTGGAAAGGTAGACGTTTTGCAGTAGATTCAGTGAGACCCCTTGAGATCCAACTGCTAGTCCATCTCTAATCAGACTTTCACAGTGGATCCATGCCTCAGGTCTTTGGCCTTCCCCAGTTGGAAGGATTGATGCTGAAGCTGAAACTCTAATATTCTGGCCACCTAATGTGAAGAACTGAGTCACTGGAAAAGACCCCGATGCTGGGAAAGATTGAAGGCAGGAGGAGAAGGGGATGACAGAGGATGAGATGGTTGAATGGCATCACTGATTCAGTGGACATGAATTTGAGCAAGCTCTGGGAGTTGGTGATGGACAGGGAAGCCTGGCATGCTGCAGTCCACTGGGTCACAAAGAGACACAACTGAGCGACTGAACTGAACTGAACTAAACTTAGAAGCAAATTACTAGCAATGTTAACATCTCACCCCCAACCCAGTCACCAGTGAGCATAATATGGTGTCTTCTAGGCTAAGGATAGTTGGGTGGGGGGAAGGTGGTGAGGATGGGGGGCACAGAGAGAGGGATCCTGTGACTTATAGCATAATCTTCTTGGGGGTGGAGGGCAGTGTGGTCTAATCTCTTCTGTGCTATCTTTAATCTAGTGATTATTTCAACACAGGCTCTTCCTCTACCTTTACAATTCTAAACCTTCTAGGAAACAAAACAAAAAGCAGAGACTAAAAGTCTATGTTGATGGTCTCCAGGAATTAACTATTAGGACATTTTCTCAAAAGGCAGAATGCCAAAGAATTGATGTTTTTGAACTATGCTGCTGGAGAAGACTCCTGAGAGTCCCTTATATAGCAAGATCAAACCAGTTAGTCCTAAGGGAGATCAACCCTGAATATTCACTGGAAGAACTGATGCTGAAGCTGAGGTTCCTTCCAGTATTTTCGCCATCTGATGCGAGAAGACCCTGATGCTGAGAAAGATCAAGGGCAGAAGAAGAGGAGGTCAGAGGGTGAGATGGCTGGACAGCATCACTGGTGCAGTGAACGTGAACTTGGGCAAACTCCGGGAGATGGTGAGGGACAGGAGGCCTGGTGTGCAGTTCCACGGTGTTGCAAGTCAGACTCAGCTGGGCGACTGAAGAGCAAGAACAACAGCAATATGTTCTCAAAGGATTGGGAAGCAGCAGAGCAAAGAGCTGGGGCTAGACCTGACCTTTGGGGCTAGAACCTTGGCTTGCTGCTAAGTCGCTTCAGTTGTGTCCAACTCTGTGCGACCCCATAGATGGCAGCCCACCAGGCTCCCCCATCCCCGGGATTCTCCAGGCAAGAACACTGGAGCTGGTTGCCATTTCCTTCTCCAATGCATGAAAGTGAAAAGTGAAAGTGAAGTCGCTCAGTCATGTCTGACCCTCAGGGACCCCATGGACTGCAGCCTACCAGGCTCCTCCGTCCATGGGATTTTCTAGCCAAGAGCACTGGAGTGGGTTGCCATTGCCTTCTCCGAACCTTGGCTTAGAATGAGCCAGTAGCAGAACAACTTTTCACCTGGTAGGTAAGATTGGAACTCATATCTCACCCATCTCTTTCTCCTTGGATGTTCTTCCAAGCCCTGGTGGTAGACCAGATGTCACTACACACCAGGGAAGGATTTGCATTGCTCCTAAAGGCAGCTGGAGAGAACTGTGTTGTGGCCATGTGAGGTCGCAGGGCTGGAAAGCGAGCCAGGGGCAGGAGTGCACAGCTCAGCAGGGCCTGTCCCCACTGCTGGAGCAAGGGCTCAGTGTTGGGGTAAGAGGTGGAGGTGACAGAGGACAGGGATTGCCAGCATTCCAGTCACCATTCCAACTGCCGCCTCCCTCACACCATCCTTCTGCTCTGGCCCCTGCCGCAAACATAAGCTATGTCATGAGATGAACAATGATGCAAAGCCCCAGCCATTTTTAAAAAATTGTAAAATATATACACCATACTATTTTTCATTTCAACCATTTTAAGTAGACCATTAAGTGGCATTAGTTACATTCACTGTATTATGTAACCCACTATCTGTAGCCAAAACTTTTTCATCATTCCCAACATATAAACTCTGTATCCATTAAATAATGACTCTCAGGCTTCCCTGGTGGTCCAGTGGTGAAGAATCCACCTTGCGATGCAGGGGACACCGGTTCCAGCCCTGGTCTGGAAAGATTCCACATGCTTCGGCGTAAATGAGCCCAGGAGCCACAACTATTCAAGCCTCTGCAGCTATCGTCTGTGTTGTGCAACAAGAGAAGCCACTGCAACAAGAAGCCCAAGCACCACAGCCAGAGAAGCCCCCAGTCACCACAACTAGAGAAACCCCGCGCACAGCAACAAAGTCCCAAGGAGAAATAAACGGGATGGGAGGTGGGAGGGGCTTCGGCATTGGGAGATCGTGTACACCTGTGGCTGATTCATGTCAATGTATGGCAAAACAAATACAGTATTGTAATGTAGAATAAAGTATTAAAAAAATTAAAAATGAAAAAATAACTCTCTTCCTTCCTCCTCTAAGCCCTCGGTAACCTTTATTGTACTTTGTCACTGTGAATTTACCTGTTCTAGGCACCTCATGTAAGTAGAATCGTACAATATGTGTCCTTCTATGACTGGCTTAGCTTTGTCACCACTATTCACAACGTTTTCAAGGTTCATCCCTATTGTAGCATACATCAAAAATTTGTTCCTTTTTATAGCTAAATAGTATTCCATGGCATATCACAGTTTGTTTATCCATTCATCTGCTGATGGACACTTGGGTTGTGATATCCTTTGCCCATATGAATAAGGCTGCTATGAACATTGGTGTACACGTACCTGTTTAAGTCCCTAATTTCCATTCTTTGGGGTTGATATTTGAAGTGGAATTGCTAGATCACATTGTAGTTCTATGTTTAACTTTTTAAGAAACCACCATGCTCTTCCACAGTGGCTGCACCATTTAACATTTCCACCAGCGATAAATGAGAGCTCTGATTTTTTCTCATCCTCACCAGTACTCATTTTTAAAGGGTTCTAGGCATCCTGATAGGTGTGAAGTGGTGCCACTCCGTCCTTTGTGGTCAAAGGAAATCTCATCCTTGCTCGCACATGAACTATCCATCCACATGCGCAATGCTATCCTAACCCACTAGTGGCTTCACTGTGGCTTTGCTTTCATCTGGAGCTGGAGGGGAGGAGGGAAGGTTCTAATGGGGAAATTTGGGGCCGAAGGAGAAGCAGCAGCCAGGGGGTCCCTTTGGGTCGTCTCCTTCTTGGGAGACTGGGCAAAGCTGTTTATAGGACCACAGTGATGAGCCGGAAGGTGAAGAGGAGCTGGCCCAGGTCCTTTACATGGAAAGGAGGAAGCTCAGGCCCAGTGGGATGATGCACTCCTGAAAGGACACTAGTGGATCGGGCTGGGGAGGAAGTCAAGGCTGGATCCCTTCACTCTGAGGCAAGTCACCTGTGCCCGACCCAGGGCCACCTATACCACCTCTGCTCAGTTAGCTGTGGACTGGACTGCACGGCATTTGCAATGGGCTGCTCTTCACAAAACCACTTGGTGAGAGACACTGGTGCAAATGGGTTATCGCAGGAGCTTGCAGGGAGGGGGCCGAATGATCGGGCATGAGACCATCCAGTATAAGGAGGCTGGAGAAAAACACTCATTTCTGGATGCGATCTTGCTCTTGGGAGCCCATTGAAATGGCAAATGAGTGAAAAAAAGAGTGAGTTGGCCTTGTGTCTGAGGCCCACCACATGGGCACGAGCCCCGATATTCCCCTCCTCCACCAGTCAGTTCTCAGGAAAAGCTCAGGGCTTCCCAGGGAGGTGGACTTCCTGGTGACTGTGACGATAAAGAATCCACCTGCAATGCAGGAGAACTGGATTTGATCCCTGGGTTGGGAAGATCCCCTGGAGAAGGGAATGGCAACCCACTCCAGTAATCTTGCCTGGAGAATTCCATGGACAGAGGAACCTGGCAGGCAGGCTGTCGTCCACGGGGTCATAAAGAGTCAGCTGCAACTGGGCAACTATCTCTTTCACTTTTTCACTTTCCCAGGAAACTAACTTCCCACAAATGGGAACCAATTCCATCCCTGAAGCTGTCTTTATGTCTGTGGCATGTGAACTGCTGCTAGTATCCAAGGTGATTTGGGTGGTGCCTGGCCAGGGAGAGACATCACGTCAAAACACAGCGTGAGAAAGCCATTTCCTTCTCAGTTTTACTGTAAGCTCTCCCAATCCCATAACAAAGACAAACTAGGCTGTTGCTTGTAAGTCCTTCTCCTCTAAAGTGAAGTGTTAGTTGCTCAGTCATGCCTGCCTCTTTGTGAGATCATGGACTGCAGCCCACCAGGCTCCTTTGTCCATAGAATTCTCCAGGCAAGAATACTGGAGTGGGTTGCCATTCCCTTCTCCAGGGGATCTTCCCAACTCAGGGATCGAACCCGGGTCTATCTCATTGCCGGCAGATTCTTTACCATCTGAGCCACTCTTCCTAATCTTCCCTCCTACCAAGGAGAAAGCAGAGTTCTGCCCGGAGTTTTAGAATGACAGCTGCAGGCAGTTGGAATTCAATATCATTGTTTCCTTTTCTTTGATTTTCCAATTTATAGTAGTGACAGGTTCCTTGCAAAATAAATCTATTCAGGTTGACAGAAAGTATTAAGAAACTAGTCTGGGCTTTAGCAAAATTTCTGAAGATGGATTCACTCATGACTAAAGTTTTGAAAGCCCTGAGCTACCGTGCTAGCCATCTAGCAAGACTTGATCCCTCTCGTGTTGGAAAGAAAAGCTTCAGGGATTGTTGGAGAAGCTTCCAGGTGGGAGTGACTTTTCCTCCTGCCTGAAGCTGGATCTGAGGCCACTGTCCCTCTGGACAGGTCCCATTCCACATTGAAAGTCTCAGCCATTTCAGGGTAGTGCCTGTCGCAGCAACCTCTAACACAGAGGTTATGAATTTGGGACCAGCATCAAGCTGTCCCGGGTTTGAATCCCAGCTCTGTAACCTCACAGAGCAGCCATCTGTGCAGATTATTTAATTTCTTTAAAGCTTAGTTTGTTATCTGTAAAATGAGGATGACAGCAGTGTTTGCCCCATGGGGCTGTGGGGAAGCTATACATGAGGTAATAAATATAAAGCACACAATGTCTGACACAGAGCAAAGACTTAATAAGCTTAATAAATACTTGCTACAGTGATTATTAGCCATTGTTGTCAATATGTTAAAAAAAAATTTCTTTCAGATTATGAAGTGATTGAGGAAAGCTTGCTCAGCACAAACTCTTCCTGGAATTTGTTCGTTGGGTCACAATCACGTCACACCAACCCCCTCCCCCCATTTTTCCTGGGATCTTTGCCAAGTCCTAAGCCAGGAAACCTTGTTATATTAATTATGAAGAAAAAGCATGTTTTATTTAAAATCCCAACTGCCAAATATTCTGCCATGCTGTTTCTCTGTGACAGCAGAATTGCTTTTGCATTTAGGAAACTCTAATGACTTGAAAATATAAATATATCTGTGCCTACACACACATACGATTTCCTGCGACCTGATTTCCCTAAATAACAGCGTACACTACCAAAGCTAATGAGTTGGACTTGTGCTTAAGATCAGGTTGTTTATATATATATATATATATATATATATATATATATATATATATCTTTAAGTACATGCAGTGCAAATCAGTACTTATCTTTTCCATAAGACTTTGAATGGGTTACAGAATGAAGGAGGGGTGTCTCCTATGCCTGAAAGAGACTCTGACATTCTGGAGCACTGAGGCTTTGAAAAGGGCGGTTTGTGTCTTCTCATCAAAGCCCTTGTTTGGTCCTGGGGGCCATGCGGTTATGGATTCTTGAATTAATCAGACAAGGAGCCCTGTTACTTGACCACCCAAAACTGACTCTAATATTTCAGCATCCACAGTGTTTCTGAGCAATAATCAGACAAGCCTGCTCTCTGTGTTTCTTTCCTTGTTTGTCTCTCTTCTTCCAGGGTAGAACTGGACAGGTAATGTACACCCATCGAACAGAGACAGTGTCAAAAGCAGAGCATGCTGGGACCTGGGGGACCTGGGGTCTTCAGTTTCTAATCCCAGAAGCAGTAGTTCCTTGTCCCCTCGGTGTCATATAAGAATGGAAGCCTGTGTTACTAGACTGTCTGATTTTCAGGAAAAGCTGGATCTGTATTATTATATGAAATGTCTTGATTCTCAAATGCTACCAGCAATCGAAAGGAAATGAAAACACTCTTCAGGCTGAACTTTTACCTGCCCAATAAAACATGGGCTGTGAGCAACGTGTATCCCAAGCCACAAATTTGCAACCTCTTGTCTGTACAGATATTTTTGTGACTCTCTACCTAGGAGGATTCTGGACCCCTAGAGTTCTTGAGTTTAAATTCTAGGGTTTAAAAAGCTAAGAAATGGGAGCAAACATGCATTTTAATTGCAAGGCCCCCTGTTGAGGATGAGCTGAGATAAACAGGGCAAGCCTGACAAGCCTTGCCCTCTAGCTTCTGACCCTGGAAGTGGTCAAATTGCATTACAGCTGAGCCCAGGGGCAGCCCAAGTCACCCTGAGAACCGCAGCAGGAAAAGAAGTCAAAGCCCTGGGGACAAATGCACAGAGTCGAGCAAACCTCCTGTGATGGAGGAGGAGTCGGACAGAGCTGCGTCTCAGTTCTGGCTGGGAAGTTAGGTCCCCTTCTTTGGGCTTGTTTCTCCTTCAGAAAACGGGAATAACAATACGAGATGTCCTGGGGCTTTTGTTGTTGTTGTCTAGTTGCTAAGTTGTGTCCCACTCTTTTGCCTGCCAGGCTTCCCTGTGGAAATGGAATTTCCCAGGCAAGAATACTGGAGTGGGTTGCCATTTCCTACTCCAGGGATTCTTCCCGACCCAGGGATTGAACCTGATTTTCTTGCATTGGCAGGCATTCTGTACCACTGAGCCACCGGGGCAGCCCCTGTGCTGGGGACAGGTGTTCAACAATGACAGGTAAGGAAAACAAATCCAGACCACACCGGGAAGGCACTATGAAGGACTCCCTGGAATCTATGGCAATATTGACCACGCTGTTTTTGGATCATGATGTCTGAATATAAACCTAAGTTACAGATGAGCCCACAGAGAAGTCATCATAATGTTTGTGGTATGATCTGAATGTATAGGCGAAGTTTCCGGGCATCTCTCCAGTGGGCAGCAATGGGAGACCTGTAACTGCTTTGTGTAAACTTTCAGAGGCACGTGGCATCTGTGCCTGACGCTTACCCAGTAGCGGGTCCCTGGTCTAAAAGCCCCCCATCCCTAGGAAGGATCGTACCCCTAAGGGTTGTTTAGTCACCAAGTCATGTCTGACTCTTTTGCGACCTCATGGACTGTAGCCTCGCCATGTTCCTGTCTGTGGGATTTCCCATGCAAGGATACTGGAGTGGATTGCCATTCCCTTCTCCAGGGGATCTTCCTGACCCAGGGAACAAACCCGGGTGTCCTGCATTGCAGGCAGATTCTTTACCATCTGAATCACCAGAGAAGCCCCCCTAAAATTATTCAGTTGTGTCTAACTCCTTGGGACCTCATGGACTATACCCACCAGGCTCCTCTGTCCAAGGAATTCTCCAGGCAAGAATACTGGAGGCTGTGTGGACCAAAGAAATCTCATCCTCAACCAGGGCCCCAGGCAAGAGACCTTATCCAGACAGATGGAAATGAGCCATAGTCTAAGACTCAGCTCTGCCACCTCCTAGTTTGAGAACACGTTCCTCAGTTTCCTGATCTGCAAAGTGGGAGCAATAACAGTACTTCTTTCTTTCTTTTTAAACTTTTTATTTTGTGTTGGACTATAGCTGATTAACAATGCTGTGATAGTTCCAGGTGGACAGCCAAGAGACTCAGCCAAACATGTATGTGTACCCATTCCCCCTCCCCCAAATTCCCCTCCCATCCAGTCTGCCACATACCATTGAGCAGAGTTCTCTGTGCTATACAGTAGGGACTTGGTTATCCATTTTAAATATAGCAGTGTGTACATGTCCATCCCAAACTCCATAACTATCCCTTCTCCCCATTCTTCCCCTTGGCAACCATAAGTTCATCCTCTAAGTCTGTGAGCCTATTGCTGCTTGTTAAAAAATTTATTTGTATCATTTCTTTTTAGATTCCATGTATAAAAGATGCAATATGCTATTTATCCTTCTCTGTTTGACTTATTTCACTCAGTATGACAATCTCTAGGTCTATCCATGTTGCTGCAAACAACATTATTTTGTTCTTTCTTCTGGAGAACTCAAGGACCAATCCCTCAAAAGCATAGCACTCAGCTCACAGGATTTCTCATTAAATGGCAATTTATTATTACTTTACCTACACTGGGGCAGGAGAAGCCACCCATCCATCTGGCTATGTGGTTCCTTCCTTCCTGGTGATGTCTCAGACTCTCTAAACATCTGAGTGAGTTGGCCACTTTCCCCAGTATCTCTGTATTGGCCTATGGAATGCAAGCCACTCTCCCAGTCACCTGTCTGGCAGGCATCTGGAGTAAGAAAACATTCCAAAGCCCTGAATCCTCTCTTTGGAATTGACTAAGCTCGTTGCCTAAAGGCTAGTTCTCATATTTTCTCTTTTATCCATTATTGACTTACAATTTCATTGCTCACCCTAAAAATTCACTAGGGCTTGCAAAATAAGAATTTGGGGAGACTGTTATCTTTTGCTGAACTTCAAACAGACTACATCCACTCTCTTCCTTGCCTGCAAATTTTAGGATTTAATTTCTTCTGAGTGGTACTTTCCCTGGACCCTTTGTGAGTCTCTAATTTCCATCGCTTTTCTCTAGATCTGTGCTATCTCTGTAGGGTCTTAGCCTCAGACATTCAATAGCAATCAGTGATGTAGAGGGTTTGATAATGACTGATCACTCCAGCCACACCACACCACACACACACACACACACACACACACACACACACACACACATACACAAGTTATCAGTGGAAAAGAAAATTCTTTCCGAGATGAGTCATTGGCAGCTTAATATGGTACCAAGGTAGGTGTCCGTGTACAATTTACGAAAAGGGGAGGAGAAGCTGCTGTTTTGAAGGCATGCTAATCAGAAAGCCTAGAATCTAATCTGCTTCCTGCAGGAAAAGCTCTATGAAGTGAAACTGGAAATAAAATGCAAAGGTATTTAATGTGATGACTGTTATTTCAGTTCTCATCCCTTTCTTGTACATTACTCATCACCCCCTCCACCCTGACAAAGGTGAGCCTCCTTTGATTTTTATAAAGAACTCGTGTTCACTTTGTAAATTTCAAGGGAAAAGAGCTCACATTTATTGAAAGCCACATGCATTGCCCCGCTTAATCAGTCACGACCCTCCCCAAATCTGGGGGAGATTTTCAGTTGGTTTGCAGTAGAGAAAAGTAAGGTTCACAGAGATGATGTTATTTGCACAAGGTTCTACACCCAGAATGTGGCAAAGCTGAGATTCAAACCCTGGCTTCCAAGCCCACACTCCCACGTCAGACCTCCTCCAGCATGGAACTCGAGAGGTGTGAGGTTTGATGAGGACCCCTCTTATATACCCACAGACCCAGCTAACACTCTTGGACTACAAGGGCACGAGACAGGAGCAGATACCATCACACCTCATCTGCTCCCCAATGTCTTGACATGTGAGACCCCCTGATGTCACTTTCCTTCTCCACTCGCCACGACCTACTGGGCCCCTGCTCACCTCTGTGCCCTGTTAACTACAGCCACAGTCGCAAGTTGATGCGAGAAAAAGTCCTGCTTGTGAAGCTTCTCTCCAAATTCGATCCATCTAAGTAAAGCTGTTGCCAGCAGGATTCTCCTCTAGGGTCAAAGTAGAGGGATTCTTACCCTAATGTCCCCCAAAGAAGCTGGAGAACTGCGTATGCAGGTCAGCACGTACAGAGAAAGATTTGGTAGCTTTCAGTGGCTTCCCAAAGGGATCTCTGGGTTCATATCAGACAAAACAAGCTGCCTTAGTGGATTTTTTTGGCTCCGACTCCCTTAGTCGGAAGGTGTTCATGGAGACTGCTCCAAGATGGCTCCAGTCAATTGCATGGTTTCATGAAACTGGCCACTTAAAAGCAACCAGCAAGAAAGGCCTGAATTAGCGCTTGAAATCAGGACATATTCGACCTGGCAACAGCAGTCTTTCACAACTAAAGTTTCTCATTGCTCCTGGCCCAGCTGGTTTGGTCTTCCTAATGACCTCAGAGCCTCACAACACCAGATATTTGAAAAGAACACTTACCCCAAAGGCTGTCTTTCCCGCCAGAACCATTAACAGCAGAACATGGAGATCAGCCATTCTGGCAAACATCTTTGTAGTTTAAGAACTCTTGTTTTGCTCTAAATACAATTTCTTTTGTTGTCTCTGCCTTTGTGGGGGAGGGGGAATGTCAGTCTCCCAGGATTCAGGAACAAATGAAGAGGATGCAAATTATTAACTAGGCATCAAATACTGTTTAATGTTTAATGTTTTGCAAACCAACTATCTTGATTAAACAAATGGTAACTTTGGGGTTGGGCTGAGTCATGGGGTTGGTTTCTTTTCTGGAGAGAAAGTCTCCAAAGAAAGCAGCAGAGATAAAGTGCCCCTGGCTCCTGGGGGTGGGGGCGGGATTGCCAAGGGTTCAGTACAGAAGGCCCCACAGTTCGCTAGCATCTCGGTTGCAGGATAAAAGCCTGGCCAGAATGAGGCTCCTGCCACAGGCCTCTGACACTGCTGACTCGAGCAGAATGTTAATAGAGATCTGATTCATCAAATCGCAAGCAGAATTAAGGCATGGATAGGCTCCTAATAACATCACGCTTTATATTCATGAAAGATAAATTAAAGGATGCAAAAATGCTATTGACAAACATTGATTCTAGGCCCTTTGAAGCATGGCCCACGATTGCTTGTTGGCTTCAAAGTTTTCTTTTAAATTTCATTACATAAGGCTTTAACTTTTTAATTATTTTTTTTCGTTTCATTAGAGTCTTTCTTTGATCAAGAGAGGGGGAAAAGTGCCCATGGGGCTCATATCTGGGGCCAATTGTTTCTTACACTCCTTTTTCACTTACATTGATTGCAGGTAGCATCATAAAGCAACAGTTGCCTGTGAAGCGTGGGTGCTCTTGGATACAATTGATCTCTTTAATAGGCATCATTGTGAGCTTCTGTAAACACCTAGCTGCCCACAGTAATCTATGCAAGGGCTCCAGGAATCCTCTCGTCTGAGTCCGAAATCCAGGGTCTGAAATCCTGCTGATGACCAAGGCAGGTGCTCACCTGGCTCACCTGTTCACCCATCTGCCATCCCTACCTGGACACGGACTTAGACTCCTGTGTGGCTGCTTCTACCCTCAGAAGCCATGTTGCTGGTCAGGGAGGGCCCCACAAGTAGTAGCCCAGGAGAAGACCAAAGTCAGTGCCCCAGTCATGAGAAAGATGGTCCTTGAAGAGCAAACCATCAAAAATGAGCAAATTACGAAAAAAAGACAAACCACAATTTGTCTTCTGCTTACTTATGTTTTCTCCACTCTGTTCTAGGCAGACAGCAATTCATTCCTGGTCAACATTCATCGAATCCCTATAAGACAAGCACAGTTTCCTGGGAAAGATCTCTAATCTTCCCCTATCCGTCCTCAATCTTTCTCATTTGCTCACTCAGTTGTGTCCGACTCTTTGATCCTATGGGCTGAAGTCCACCAGGCTCCTTTGCCCATGAAATTTCCAGGCAAGAATACTGGAGTGGGCTGCCATTTCCTACTCCAGGTGATCTTCCTGACCCACAGACTGAACCGTGGGTCCTGAGTCTGCTGCATTGCAGGCAGATTCTTTACTGCTGAGCCACTGGGGAAGCCCCAGCCTTATTCCACTCCTAACTCTCATCCTGACTCTAATGCTGATCACTCTTTAGCAAATTCGTTTAGGTACCCATCTAGTTAACCCAACTTTTCAATGTCAGTCCAAACATTACTTCTTTCTTAAATTTTTTATTATTATTTTCTACCTAATTTTATTTACTTATTTATTTTGGGCTGTCCCGGGTCTTCGCTGATTTATGCGAGTTTTCTCTAGTTGCAGTGAGCAGGGGCTCCTCTTTGTAGTGGTGTGCCGGCCTCTCATTGTGGTGGCTTCTCTTGTTGCGGAGCACAGATTCTAGACGCTTAGGGCTTCAGTAGCTGCGGCATGGGGGCTCAGCCACTGTGGTACACGGGCTTTATTGCTCTGCAGTGGAATCCTCCCGAATCAGGGATCTACTGTGCCACCAGGGCTGTCCCAAACATTATTTCCTCAAAAGCCCTACATGAGTTTTTCTTTCATGACACTTATCAAGGTTGCAATTGCATACCTATAGTACTCTTCCATTAATATTTGTTTCTCTATCGCCCCCACTGGACTGAAAACTCGTGTGGTAGGCACTCTGTTTTATTCATCTCTGGCTTCTTGGTAGGGATGCCTGGCTCGTGACAGGCATTCCATAGATATACCATGAATGAATGAGGAAAGGAATAACCACTTTCTTACAGTGACAGCTGGACACTTTTTAACCCAGGCACCATAGATAGCAGAGCCAACTCAATGTGAAAAGGAAAACTGGGTATGAAAAAAAAGCCAAAGCTTTGGTACACTTGTAAACATCCTTCAGTTTATTCATGGACACTATATGAATATTCATTGGTTACCCACTGATCCACTGTGAGCAAGCGTTGGCCATACCAGGACAGAAGAGTCGGACATGAACTTTGCTCTTAAGGAAATTTCTTGCTGGAAGAGTCAGACACGACTGAGCGACTGAATTGACTGAACTGAAGGGAGAGTTAGGCAGACCATGAAAGGGTAAGCAAGTTAGTAAGTGGAAGAAAAGAAGAAGTCTGGAAAAGAATGAAACAAGGTGATCGGACAGAAATCTTTGTGAGTGGGAGTCTTCCATAGACCGTGAGGTGGCGATGGTCGGGACAGTGGCTAAGTGGGTCACTGTAGGGTGTAGACAGTATTACTGGTTATCTGGTCGTGGAGCAAGGGTCAAAGAAGCAGTGAGCGCAAAGAGATTGCTGCTCACCAGACTCAGAGCTGGAGCCTTCATAGTATCAGCTCCGACTGTAAAAGGCGGAAATGGAAATTTCAGACAAGTCGAATCACTGAATCACCCACGTGACACAGGCTTTTCTTTTAACCTCCACGGCCTCAAGTGAACTAGCGACCTTCTGACTTTGTGGAGAGATTCCCAGAAAACAAATCAGAAGCTTTTCTTCCTGTGTCAACAGGAAGTGACCTGGTGAGTCTGTTGTTCACCTTTATTAATAGAATCGGGATTCATTTCCCTGACATGTACTCGTCCTTTTATCTCAAGCAAAAAGTGAACAATTGTGCTCTTTGTGTAGTAACCGCAGGCCTCCCACATATTGTCTCAGTTCCCTAAAGTTTTGTTATCACAACAGTGTGAAACCGAAGAAACTTCTGCTGTAGCCCTGAAAGACCGAATTCTCTAAAAGATGCTTAATCCTTTTAATTTGGTGGGACAAAAGGACTAGTTTATCATGTGATATGGCTTTATCAGGGAAGTTGAATCAAACCTATCTGGGATCTCTGTTTTTTAAGTCCAAAACATGAGGCTTCACCTCTCATCCTGGCGGAGGTTTCAGATGTGATCAAGTCTATCTGGCGCTCTGGGGGCTGTTTTCTCACGTGTAGGGTTACATGTTGCTGGTGAGAATGTCTGTCCTGCCCCATGAAGCCTTGGGACTCCTGGTTCTCTAGCAGGCTGATTCTTCCACCCTAAGGGAAGTATCCCTCATAAAATGCCCTTGCTGGAGACCCAGCCTTTGATGGACTGGGTTCATGACATCTGTTGGGCTTGGACTGACCTGCTTCATGTTTATTATTTACAAGTAACAGCTCTTCCTGCTAGGCCTTCAGTATGGGGAGGTAGTGGGAATCGGGGATAAAGAACAGCAACCCAGACTTGAAATTGACCTGAACTCTGGCTCAGCCACATCTCTGCTTTGGACAGTGGGCCAATCATTTACTCTCTCCAAGTCTCAGTTTCCTCATCTGTGAAATAGGGATGCTGTGGTTCCTCCCTCATCACCGTGAAATATACATGAGAGAATAAAGGTAAGGCATTAAATGCAGTGTCTGGCATAGAGCAGACTTTGCAAAACACACTGGCTTTAGTATCAGAAAAGTCTTTTCATAGGATGCTACTTGCTGAGCCCCCAGATCCTCAGAGATGAAAAGACCTGTGTTCAGTGAATCTAATCCCCAACGCAGGGACAGAATGACTGTATCCTTGGTGTGACTCTTGTCTTACTGTTCTCTCTAGTGCAGGGGGTCAAAAACTTCTGAAAATGTTAGATAGTAAAAATCTTAGCTTTTTCTAGACTTCCAGTTTATGTTGTGAATCTTCAGTTCTGCCATTTTTACACAGAAGCAGCTGCAGCTAACTCATCCAGCACTCCACATCCACAGTTCTGTTTCCGTAGATTCAACCAACCACAGATCAAAAATATTTTTTTAAAAATTCTAGACAATTCCAAAAAGTAAAATTTGAATTTGCTGCTTGCTGGCAATGATCAATATTTACATAGCATCTACAGTTATTTAGTTTGTACAAGTTCCGAGAGTTGGTGGTGGACAGGTAAGCCTGGCATGCTACAGTCCACGGAGTTGTAAATAGCTGGGCAAGACTGAGTGACTGAACTGACTGACTGACAGCTATTTATATAGCATGCTCTTTGTATTAACCACTGAAATGGTTGGATGGCAACATTGATTCAATGAATGTGAATTTGGGAAAACTCCAGGAGATGGTGAGGGACAGGGAAGCCTGGTGTGCTGCAGTCCACAGGTCACAAAAAGTCAGAAATGACTTGGTGACTGAACAACAACACTTATATTAGATATTATAAACAATCTAGAGATTACTGAGAGTATACAGGAGGATACGTGTAGGTTTTATGTAGCTACTACTCCATTTTTTATAGGATACTTGAGCATCTATGGATTTTGTTATCCACAGAGGGTCCTAGAACCAATCCTCTCCAGACACTGAGGGATGACGGTACTAATGCCAACAGCAAGACTATGTTTCAATAAAACTGTTATTTACAAAAAAGAGTACCATAGTTGTGGACTACGACCCTAGGAGAGAGCCCTGAAGATGTAGCCAGAGCACTGCACAACTGGAGGGGCCCTGGAAACAATGGAGACACTTTGGTGAATGTGGGTGGGCCCCGGGCTGATGACACAGCTGTCCTCAGAGTGTTTGGTGGTGGTGGTTTAGTTGCTAAGTCGTGTCCGACTCTTGCAACCCCATTGACCGTAGCCTGCCAGGCTCCTCTGTCCATGGGATTCTCCAGGCAAGAATACTCGAGTGGGTTGCCATTTCCTTTTCCAGGGAATCTTTCCAATCCAGGGATCGAACCTGGGTCCCCTTCATTGCAGGCAGATTCTTTACCAACTGGGCTACGAGGGAAGTCAGAGTGTTTACTCAGAAACTATTCCTCCCAAATCCCAGAATCATCAGAACTTCATCGTGGCGTGGGGGAACTAAAGATCATTTGTCATTCCTTCTAGTTATTGAGCACCTACTATGTGCCAGATGTCAGACCAGGTGCCGGCTTCATGGAGTTACATTCCCAGGACTCTCCCCACTCAGAGTCACATGGCTGATCTTTGGCTAAATTCTTCAGGTCATCCCTAATCATAGACCACATCTTGCAGGGGCATGGCACTGCTCCTTTCTGTTGTTCCCGAAGATATCTGCCTGATCCATTCACTATCAGGGGCACTGTCTTTTGGGGGATGAGGGATGGCTTGTTAACTTGTTATGGGGCAGTAACCTTCCCCCAGTCTGCCTCACACCCCCAGCATGGTCTAGTATGTTCAGATCATTGTAAACTTGTTGATACCACATATCCCATTCTCTGACTTGAAAGATCCTAGGCTGCCGCCCACCTTGTTTGTGAAAAGAAACCAGCATTTATGGAGCAGTCTGTGTTACAGGCGCTTTACAATCTTGAGCTCATAACAGTCTGTGTAAGCATCCTGCAAGGTGATTTGGTCCATTTTGCAAATAAAGCAACTCGAGAGACTCAGAAAGGTTAAGTGCATTGCCCAAGGTCACAGAGCTTGGAGCAGAGCCAGGTCTGAAGCTCTTCCTACTCTACTGCATGGACTGGAGACTCTTGGGGTGGTGGTTTTGCCCTTAACCCCAAGCCACATTGGAACTTATTGACGAAAACAACGTGCCTAAAAGCAGAGGTTGCCCATTGCCTCACCAGCTTCCCTGTTCATGTCTCCCTTACAATTACTTATTCTTAGGGGTGGCTCTGTTGCCACCAGCAATAGCAGCCATTTGTTTTAGGTTGGGTTTCCTGGGAAACAGAGATGTTGAGACTTGTGGGCAGGGAGTTTGTTGGGAAGTACTCTTAGGACCAACACCCATGAGGATGGAGGGAGGCAGAGGGAAAGGCTGAGCTGAAAGGCAGTCACAACAGAGACCCATTTCATCAACTGCTCTGGAGCTGGAATGGCCTTCAGCGTTGTCCTGCCATGAGCCTAGGGGACTGAGACTTTGTACTGGGACCATCTTGTTATGGGATGGGGGGCGAACCCTGGGAAAGAGGGCTGAGCTTGGGCAAGGCAACCCTGGTTAAGAGTAACTCTCAGAGAGGAACTCAGCTGAGAGCCCCTGGCAGCCAATATCTGGCCTCTGAGAGAAAGGGGACTTCATTTGGGAACTGGGGATCTGGTGGTACCCTCTAGAACACCCACTTCAACCATCATTAACTAGGAATTTACCCCATATCCCTCAGTTCAAATATCCAGTTCAGGAAACCTGAATGGCCCAGTCAAGTTCTGAATGAATATCTTTAGTCAATACTTGGTCTAGTCAGAGATGGCTGGACCCACAAACATGGGCAGACAGATCCGGATCCATGGGATAGACAATGACAGATGTTTAGTTGAGCTAATCAATACCAAGGAGAAAATCAGAATGCTATTATAGGAACCATAAACTACATAGTTATTAAGCAAGCCAAGTTACAAATTTATAGCTAAGCTCCCCGTTGGCCAAAGGAAATTGAAAGCCCTGATCATTTGGCATGATTTTCATGATACTTAAATCAATTTCATAAGAAAAATTAAAAAAATTTCCAAGACCAGTTCCAGATCAATTTTTTTTTTTAATAAACCTTATGATCTGATGAACACAAGTGGGAGTTAAGTAAACAGGATGGTGAAACTCATGGTCTCTCTGATGATTCGAATTTCACGTGGTCCGTCAGCATCACCCGTGAAGGGTCTGTCTGTCAGGCCAAACCAAGAGTTTGGTTGAACCCATGACATAGATTTGCTTCTTTTTCTCAGAAGCAAGTGTTGAGTAGGTGCAGATAGTAGATAATAGGTGCCCAAGAAATGCCAGTTGGAGGACAGGAAGAATCAACAGCTTTTTCCAATCCTCTCCATTTTAGAAAATGGCATCAGTGTACACATGACTTTTCAAGTTGGAAATTTGGAAATCAGCATTTGTCTCTTCCTCAGTCCCAAAAGGTCAGCATGTTTCTACTGCCAGAATGCATCTCAAATCCTCTACCACTCACCCTAGTCTAAGCATGTGTGATCTCCTGCCTAATCTCTTGCAAAAGCCCCTTTACTGCTTTTCCTGTTTTCACTCCTACCTCCTCTTAAATTCATTCTCTACCATATAATAGCATGTCTGGTAGGAAACAGATTTCCAGGTGGCACGGTGGTAAAGAATCCACCGCCACTGCAGGAGATGCTAGACCAAGGTCTGATTCCTGCGTTAGGAAGATATTCTGGAGTAGGAAATGGCAACCCACTCAAGCATTCTTGCCTGGAAAATTCTGTGGACAGAAGAGCCTGCTGGGATATAGTCCATGGGGTCACAAATGCTGGACACGACTGAGCATACACCCACCACTGTTGTAGAAAAGCCTAATCCAGATTACATCATGCCCCTGCTTAAAACTCTTGGATATTTTCTTTTTGCACTTAGAATGAAAGCCAAAATTCTTACTGAGATACTGTTTGATTTGGCCTCATTGTGGGTTCTTCTCAGACACACAGTATTCTCCATTCATCTCAGACACGCAGTATTCTCCAGAAGACCACATGTCTGTCTGTGTTTGTTGCCCTAACTTATCCTCTGCCCCAGAGTCTGGTATGGTGTGTCAATATTTATTCATTGGCTGAATGGGTTGATGAAGAGACTGTGGGAAGCCATGCTAGATCAGATGCCAGAAGCCTCTCTTTTGGCAAGAGCTCACCATGGACTCCAAATCCCAGAGCTCCTTCCCTCTTGCCAGAGGGATCCCTAGTCTTTGGTTGTTGGTAGTTCTGGCTCCTGTGATCTATAAGTTTTGGGAAAATGTAAAACCACTGAGATGCAGTACAACTGTATAACCTCCAAACACAATGCAACCCGCTATGTATTAAACACCTCAAGGTCTTCACACTGCAACTGATCTATCTGTGCCTCTTTCCTCTCTTTAGTCTTTCAGGGAGGCTTCGATCTTTCCTCTTTCATTTGAAATCTCCTCTGTTCAGTGGTAGTCTATGGCAGAGAGTGTATTTTTTCCCCCAATCTCTCCCATTCCATCAATCAGTTCTACAGAAACACAGTATGCCCCTTGACCCTCCAGCCTCACAAAGAGCGGTCACCTGGGTGGTGTAATGCTTCTCACTCTAGGTGCGTCTTTGATTTATTAGACATTTTTGAATAAAATTCTGCATACATTTTACATGTTGGATGGTTTCTCCACCCTTTAACATAACAGAAAACCTGAAAGAGAAGTGGGATCTTGATACTTGGGTGCTTTTCTGTATAGACTTGCCAGTATTCTGAATAGAGGGTGCAGTTATATTTTCAAAATCCTTTTCTCTTTAGGGGAAGGCAGACCTCTGAACACTTCTCCAAAATGTATATCTTCTAGACTCTGCCTGACATTGACATCTTTCCAAAGCACATTTTCTTTCTTTTTAAATTTAGTATGAAAGTGAAAGTCACTCAGCTGTGTCCGACTCTTTGCGACCCCATGCACTATACAATCCATGGAATTCTCCAGGCCAGGATGCTGGAGTGGGTAGCCTTTCCCTTCTCCAGGGGATCTTCCCAACCCAGGGATTGAACCTAGGTCTCCCGCATTGTGGGCGGATCCTCTACCAGCTGAGCCACCAGGTTTCTCAAACTAACCCTCAGATCCACACTTCATGGAGCCAGAGAGCCATATTCTAAAATGCCGATCTGGTTGCGTCACTAACCAGCTTAGAATTCATCAGTGGTGCCTAATTGGCTGCAGGACAAAGTCAGGATGAGTCACGTGACACAGGACGCCCTGCTAAACTGGCCTCCAGCGACTCGCTTTCTCCTTACCTCCTCGCTCTGTTCCCAACTACCATCCCACTTCCCTCATATCCATCCTAAACACGCATCCTAAGCTCCAGCCACAGAAGCGCCCATGCCTTCATTTACTTACAATTATGATTCCCTGGCCAGAAGAGTCTCCACACCTCTGGTGCCTGGAAAACTGTACCCTTTTCTCTTTTAAATCTCGGCTTGACAGACCTCCTGGGGAAGCTTTCTTCCCCTATAAGCTGGAATCCGCTGCTACCCTGAGGATTCCTGGGGCATCTTGAAGTTTATGACCTAAAGACCCTGGTGTGTTACTCTTAGGGCTTCCCAGGTGAATCCGTGTTAAAGAATCCCAGTGCAGGAGACGCAGTACGATTCCTGAGTCAGAAAGATCCCCCTGGAGGAGGAAATGGCAACCCACTCCAGCATCCTTGCCTGGAGGAGTGAGTCCACGGACAGAGTCTGGAGGATGGCAGTCCATGGGGTCACAGAGTCAGACACAACTGAGCGTGAGCACACGCTACTCTTGGGGACACTGGAGCTGAGCCTGTGATTCTCTCACTTTAGCATTTTCAGTGTACGGCACACAGCAGACGCTCAATAATCGTTTTCTGAATGAAGTTAATGCGCTTTTGTCACTTTAAGGGCATGGGAGCTCACAAAGAATTAGGAACAGGGACAAGAAAGGGAAAAGAGAGATGAAGGCAGGTTTAGAAAGAAGCAGTGGTGCCCTTGGAGATGCTAGGGCCCTAGGTCCAGTCTGAGTTTATTACCTCCCTGAGTAATCGGAAGCAACAGCAAATGAATACAAGGAGCATGTGTCAGTGGGCCCATGGAAACTGGGCTCCGCTGTCAGTACGCATGCTCCTGCTGGTTTTGGCTCCAGCCTGAACCCTCCCACTGAGTCCCATGGAGATCTCTGCTAAACAGTGGAGCTGAGGGTTGGGTTTTGGATCCCAATAACTTCTTTCTCACCCAGTGATCTGAAATTGTTTGGTTATTCAGCCAGTTGGGACCAATAAGGGCTTAGATAATATATGGAACCTCTTTGTACAGTAAGTGCTCAATAAAGGCAGCTATTATTTCTCAGGCTACCTTAGAACAAGAAATTTAACAATCATAAATGAATGCACATATTACAAGAGAAAATTATTAAAGTTCTTTGTATAACATCCTAATCTTTCTTTTCTGAGGCTGGTCATCTGAATCCTTCACTTGGAAATATATGCTTACAGAAATCACGAAACAATAATAATAAATATGAATTTGTTTATAGAAAAAAAAATCATACATTTTCTAAAAACAAATTCATTTTGTGGTTGGATTTGGGATTTTGTGATCACATTGAGGCCAACGGATACCAGAGGTTTCTAGGTCTCTTTCTAAGTGGTTTTTCCTAGCCTTTTCTAATAAAATCAGTTCTCTGATATGTTCTTCTATCTTTAAAACATTTATACTGGAGATGGCACCAGCCCCACAGAGGGAAACACTTTCAGAGAGCTATCAAAAGTTTTCCCTATTGTAAGAAATTATTGACTCATCAATGACATTTTGATCAGCTAGTCAATTCTTCATTTTATACTCAAGCAGTGGAGTCCTAGAAGCTGACTCACACTGGCTTGCAAGAGTCAGCTGTCCACATCTCTTTCCAGTTCTGCATTCAGTAACATCAAATTGGTAGCTTAAAATCAACCATGTAGAAATAGATCACAGAAGTTGGCAAATGCCATAAATCAGGGCTTCTCCCCCACACTCAAGAGTCATCTATTAAAAATTTACCAGCATATCATGGATCCAATGGAAATGAAAAATAGAAAGATAAAGTGACTCTCTCAAAGTCACCCAGCACAGTAGTTTAGAAGAGAAATTGTTAAGAAGGACTTTTTAGAACATGTAAGAGAAATTTGGCTTCCAAGATAAATAAATAGAATAGAATGGAAAGATAGAAAAAATAATGCCTCCCCCACTCCAAAGATGTCCATGCCCTAATCCCACAGAATTTGTGAACATGTTATGGCAAGAGGGTCTTTGCAGATATGTGTAAGAGTTTGGACCTTGAGGTGCTGAGATTATTTTGCATTATCTGGGTTTACCCAATTTCTTAAAGACATGAGTCCTAAAAAGCAGAGAACATTTCTTTGCTGGGTCAGAGGGATTAAACAGAAGAAAAAGGAGAGATTCAAAGTGTGAAAAGAGTCCCATGGTTGCCTAGTGGTTAGGAGTTGGCTTTAAATGCTGTGACCCAGGTTCGATCCCTGGTTGGAAAACTAAGATTCTGCACACTGCAGGGATGGGCAAAAAAAAAAAAAAAGCCCAAAGTTGTGAGAGAGGTCAGATGTCTAAGATGGAGAAAAAGGGGGCTGCCTTGGTGGTCTGGTGGTTAAGACTTCGCCTTCAGTGCAGGGGTTTGGGTTCTATCCCTGGTCAGGGAGCTAAGGTCTCATAAGCCTTGTGGCCAGAAAACCAAAACATGAGACAGAAGCAATACTGTAGCAAAATCAAAAAGTTTTAAAATGCTCCACATCGAAAACCATTTTTAGAAAAGGGGATGGGGGAGAGAAAGGCCACGTGTCAAGAATATGAGTGGCCTCTAGAAGCTGAGAAATGACCCTCAGCTGACAGCTAGCAAAAAGTAGGGATCAGCAAGGAACAGAGCCCTGCTGATGGCTTAAAGGTAGCCCTTGGTGACCCATGTTGGGTATCTGGCCTACAGAAGCACCAAGGAATAAATTTGTGTTGTTTAACCCACAGATTGTTATGGCAGTAATAGAAAACTGATAGTGAGGCTAACATTTAGTGGCTAAAGGAAAAGTACGGAAAGTATGGATACCCAAGCAAAGGAGGCAGGAGGGGCAACGCGTTTTCAAGGAAGGAGAGTAGATGACTTGTCTGCATGGGGGCTTCCGGTGGAATCAGAGTGGGAAGGGACTTTGGCAGGTCCAGGGCTCTGCGTGGCCCTTCAGGACCTGCAGCAAGTGGCGAGGACAGAAGCAAGGAACAGCAGTAACAGGACGAGTCTGAGGTTACTATTGTAGATGCCTGCAGAGGCCCGGCAGAAAGTCTGAAACGAATGGAATGGAGGACGTGTAAGGAAAACAGCCTGAGGATGGCGATGGATATCCAGCTAACACTTAGCTTCAAGGTGGGAAGCAGAACAGTTGGTGGATCTAGGGGAAGAGGAGGAGCCCCCCAGGGTCAGCATCCTAGAGCAGCAGGACTCTGGGCCTGGTGTGGCCAGAGAGTTAGCTTTTTCAAGAGAAGCCAGAAATCCTGAGTTCGTCTGATTTCTAAATCTTGACAACTATTTCAATGATTTTTTAAATTAATTTATTTATTTTATTTGGAGGCTAATTACTGTACAACGTTGTCGTGGTTTTAGCCGTACATTGACATTTCAAAGGTTTTTTAAACCTGTATTGGTCATCGTTGCCTGTGTCCCATTAAAGCACATCCACAGGCCAGCTCTTGACCTCTGTATCCAGCTCCTAGCTTTTTCTCCTCCTGGTTTTTGGATCCTGTGCTGATTCCCAATTTGGATTGAGTAAGCTTTCGGGAAGATGACACAATTCCGTAGTGGGAGGGCTCAAGGTGGGCAGAGTCTCGACTTCCTGCTAGTACTGGCCCAACTGTTACATTATAAAAATGACCAGAACTCGTCCTTCCCCTCTCATCCCCTTTCTCTCCGCAAAAAGGAAAACAAAAGTGAGCATATTTTGCTGTCTCGATGGGTGGCTTGCTAAAGGCTTGCTGACTCCATCTCAGACCCTGGTCTTTGATGATGAGGAAGAACAGGCTCAGCTGGGGGGTCTTCTCTTCGGGTTGATGGAATGGCTGCGGTCCTTCCTACTCCCTCACCGTTTTGCCCAGGACCTGCTCGGACTTGCCTGGAGCCTTGGGGAGGGGCAGGGGAGAAGGAGGGCAATTATTTGGATTCGTTGTCAGAAACCAGTTTATGCTGCATTTATCTGAACAGGATTCAATATTTTGTCTTCCCCAGAGCCACCGTTTATTTATTTATTTGGGGGGTAATTGATTCTTCGTACTTTTCCTGTGCTACCTGATGGAGTGATGCTGAGGAAGCAGTTTCAAGTGGTAAAGTACACAGAGATGAAATAATGAAAGCAGGGATGGGGGAGAGGCTGCCCTGGGGCATTTCCTGAAGGAACAGACCTTTATTCCTGACATGGGCCCCTTCAACCACTTCTCAACACAACCCTGGTCTTGATGGAAGGAGGAGCTCAAGCTGACTTTTGCAGGGCTGGGTGGTGCGGTGGTTGGGAGCTCTGGTTCTGGGAGAGACTGACCCGCCTGCCGTTCTGAATTTACTTGTTAGGACTTGAATGATGTTAAATTCGTCAAGCCCTAGGAGCCTCAGCTTCCCCAAACCTTACAGGGTTTGGGGAAGATGAACTAGGTAGGTTATGTAAAGGGTCTTGCTGTGACTTCTTGAGGTGTTATATTTAAGAGCTTGCAGCCCAGACTGCACGCACCCCAGGTGTGGAGACACGCGCCCATATGCACATTGCCTGCGGATGCGCCTGTTCTCATGCCCGTTCCTTGGGCCTCCCCTGCTTCAGTTTCCAGGAAGGGAACTACATTGGTCAGCTCTCTTGCCCTCTGGCTTCTGGGCAGTTTTGGCCACAGGGTGGTGGCTGGAGGCAGGGAGGTAAAGGTGGGTTGATGTTACTGTTCAGTCTTCAAGTCGTGTCTGACTCTTTGCAACCCCGTGGACTGCAGCACATCAGGCTTCCTTGTCCTTCACTATCTCTTGGAGTTTGCTCAAATTCATGTCCATTGAGTCAGTGATGCCATCCAACCATCTCATCCTCCATCGCCCGCTTCTCCTCCTGCCTTCAATCTTTCCCAGCATGGGGATTTTTTCCAATGGGTCAGCTCTTCACATCAGGTGGCCAAGGTATTGGAGTTTGAGCTTCAGCATCAGTCCTTCCAATGAATATTCAGGACTGATTTCCTATAGAATTCACCGGTTTGATCTCCTTGCAGTCCAAGGGACTCTCAAGAGTTTTCTCTAACACCACAGTTCAAAAGCATCAGTTCTTTGGAGCTCAGCCTTCTTTATGGTCCAACTCTCACATCTGTACTTGACTACTGGAAAAACCATAGCTTTGACTTTGCAGACTTTTGTCAGCAAAGTCATGTCTCTGCTTTTACTATGCTAATACATCTAGATTTGTCATAGCTTTTCTTCCAAGGAGCATTTCATGGCTGCAGTCACCATCCACACTGATTTTGGAGCCCAAGAAAATAAAATCTGCCACTGTTTCCATTTCCCCATCTATTTGCCATGCTAAGTGCTTTACATATATTTTAATCTTATTTCATCCTCTCAGGGCCCCTGTGAAGAGGAGGCTACCATCATCAGTCCCATTTTACAGATGAGAATACTGAGTCTCAGGTTAAACTGCCTGTCATCCATCTCACCACTAGTCACCAGTGTCACCAGGATGTAAACTAACATAGTTTGACTCTAAAGCCTTTGCTCACCAAGGAATGAGCTTTATAGAACTGAGGGCTGGCTCAAGTCTTACTTCATTAGCAAACCATGACCCTAACTGCCAGGCCAGCAGGCTGACACCAGCCCACACTGGGCCTTGACAAGAAACACTTCCTGCACTACAGCTCCAAGGAGGGGAGAGCTGCCTCTAAAAGCTGCTGTTAAAGTTTTGACAGACACCACTAGCTGGGCCCGAGAAAGGCTCTGCAGCTTTGATGGGTGACAAGATCCCATCCAGGCAGCTCCCGGAGATGGCTTTGCTCTGAACAGATAACTCAATATAAAGGAGAGGAAAAAGTGGAGGGGTGGAGGGAGGGAGAGAGGCAGGGAGAGGGGGCGGGGGAGAAAGTCCCCGATTTCACAGAGCCCAGCCCGGACCAGACACTCTCTGATGACCAGGGGAAAGGCTTTGAAAAGTGGAGGGGCAGCGCCTCAAATCCCGTTCCCTGAAAGTGGGGGTGGATCCTGGCAGAAATCACATGGGGACCCCTGCTGTGGAGCCAGGGAGCCCAGGAAAGTTCAGGTGATAAAAAAAAAATGTTAATAGAGGACTGAAATGCATTTGGCTGCAATTCAAGTCTTCCGATTCCCAGTGTGAAATCCTGGGAAAAGAAGGCAGTCAGGCTGATGCCTCTCACACCCAGAGGACCCCACTTCCCCTGGGGCAATGCCACTCAAGACTAGCACACCTTTTGTTGATCTGGGATGTGAGAGCCGCCATATTAAACGTGGCCAAGCAGACACCTTGGTTTGAATGGTTCGTCCGTCAAGCATCTTCCTTCCTCCTAGATCCTTGAACCACTTGCTGGTCACAGAGGAAAACATTTGAAGGCCATATGGACTCCTTGCCCCAAGAAAGACGGGATGTCCGTGCCAATGGTTGATGAAGAGGAACCCACTGATACCTCCAGTCCATTCTCCAGAAAGGATATTGTAAGGTACAAAAATGGGATCACATTTGTCCTCTGCTGAAATATTCACGCCTTCCTCATGCACTTAGATTACAATCCAGTCCTCACTTGTCTAACCAGGTCCTACATGGCCAGCCTAACCCACCTCAGATCATTCTCCCCCTTGCTCACAAAGCTCCAGTAGAAGGGCCTCCTCTCAGTTCCTTGAACACACTCTGCTCCTCATCACTGCCACAGGGCCTTTGCACATTCCCTTTCCTCTTCTTGGGGTCCCCCTACAGGCTGCTCTTTATGAACCTGGCTCCTTTGTATGCTCTGGCTCAGCTTAGATGCCTGGTGGCATTTCTCTTTAGAGAAGAAAAGGTCCATGACTTTCAATCTCAACATCCTGTAGGGCAGCAGGCCCCAGCATTTTTGGCACCAGGGACCAGTTTTGTGGAAGATAATTTTTCCACAGACTGGGAGGGGTGGTGGTGAGGGGAATGATTTCAGGATGATTCAAACCCGTTACATTTATTTTGCACTTTATTTCTATTATTACTGCATCAGCTTCACCTCAGATCACCAGGCATTTTATCCTGGAGGGTGGGGAAGCCTGCTTTATGGTACTTTCCCAGTATGCAGTTTGTTCATGTATTGGCCCCTGTCCCAAAGTTCAGGGGCACTGTGTGTCTTTACACATCTTTGTCCTCAGTGTCTAAGCAGAGGTGGCTGCTCAGTGAATATTGGTTGAATATTGGTTGAATATTGGTTGAATATTGGTTGAAGAGGGCAGAAAGCAGAGAGCTGCATCCTGAAGCGAAGGGGGACTTCCCGACTAGCCTGTAGGTGACTATTCCTGGAGGGAACGGGGACGAAAGGCCAACTGTTAGGAGCTGGCTGTCGAAGAGGGAAGGTCCTGAAAGAGGGTCCACGTGGGCAAGAGGTCTGCGCTACTGCGCCTCCCCGGCTTCCTCTGGCAGGTGCATGTGTCAGCAAATGCAGGGGTGGACCTTGATCCTTTCGTTTTATCTGGGCCAGTTTCTAGACCTGGGTCCACCAGCTCTCCACACACGTCACTCTCTCTTTTTCACTTCCCTGTGGGACAGTAGCAAAACTATGACAATTCCACCCAGCCAACCAACCATTTTGAGACCATGTAGATGAAGATATGGTGAAAGAAACAAAGAAACAGAAAAGAAAGACCCTGAAGCAAATACAGACACAGACGTGAGTGTGTAAACATTAATAGTTGCTGTTATTTAGTCCCTAAGTCGTGCCTAAAACTTTTGTGACCCCATGGATTGTAGCCCACCAGATTCCTCTGTCCATGGGACTTTCCAGGCAAAACACTAGAGTGGGTTGCCATTTCCTTCTCCTGGGGATCTTCCTGACCCCGAGACTGAACCCAGGTCTCCTGCTTGGAAGGCAGTTTCTTTACCACTGATCCACCAGAGAAGCTCCATGTAAATAGTACATATTTTTAAACAATATACATTTAGACAGTTTAAACCACTGTATTACTTAGATAAATGTGACACATAGAGGAAACAAGAATTTTCATTTAGTTTGACTGGAGAAAAGGAAGAGGGAGGGATGAGTGTGTCCTGAGAGGAAAAACCCAACCCTCATCTCTCTGAGTAGGAGATCGACAGATTCATAATCCATAAAACAAGAAGTGGTGGTGGAAGCAGAGTATCTGGAGAAGGTCATCAGAAGAACTAAACGCAGAAGAAAATTTTTAAAATTAAAAAGAAGTTGCCTCGGAGCTTGAGAGAGGAGGGTTGTGTTTCATAAGCCATTCAGTGCTTTTTTTTTTTTTAGTTGTATCCAAGTCACTCTGATACATGACATGATATACTTCTTTACAATTAAAAAAAGTTTGTGTGTGTTTCAGTGGCTTTGATAAACATTTAAAAATATTTTATACTTTCTAAAATATTCATATATTTAGTTTTTCAAAAGATAAAGACAGGTAAAATTGCAGAGGGAAGGGAAACTAGGTCAGATGGAATACGCTGGAAACTGAGTTAAGCCTGTATAACTCTCCATCAGCGTGCTTCTCCCGGTTCCCAGGCTGGCTGCACAGATCATTGCCTCTTCTGCGTGTTCCACACCGCCTCCCATCCCACTCTCACCTAGTACTCCTGGACAAATCTTAGACTGGGGACAGGGGTGCAAGCCCTTCCTCACCATAAGACTCTGGGGAGGGAATTAATTACAGAGAAGCCCAGGACCCTGATCCGGGTCAGAATGGACCTGCCCTGAGGCTCCCAAACCCCTGTTAGCAGCTGTCCTTCCTCATGCGCCCGGTTCCTGGAGGAGAAAGGACACGGGAGCATCTCAGGGTACCTTCCCCAAATGGTCCTTGAGGTGACACTCTGTTTCTCTCCTTCCTACAGTCCTGCCCAGACCCGCAGACCAGGTTCCCATCTCTCAGTGTCTGTGTGGGGCTCCTGGGTGGGTCTAAATCCCACCTGGCAGTCCTCAAAGCCTCACGCAGAAGGGGGAAGGGAAAAACTGCTGTTTTTCTTGTAGCCAAGAGCCATCTCCCTCCCCTCTGACCATGACTCTTCTATTCTTTCTTGATTTGGGGCCAGGTCACCTGTGCCACGGAGAAGGCGATGGCACCCCACTCCAGTACTCTTGCCTGGAGAATCCCATGGATGGAGGAGCCTGGTGGGCTGCAGTCCATGGGGTCGCACAGAGTCGGACATGACTGAAGCAACTTAGCAGCAGCAGCAGCACCTGCACCATCCTTGGAACCCTTCTCCCCCTTAGCCTCACTCTGCAGGGCCCTCTGTGAGCTGGGTTTTGTCCCATTCATGCTCCTGAGACCTGGGGTTGGCAGGCTCCTACCGGCAGGCATGACAGTTCAGCCTATCTGGGAATGACTGGGAACTCTTGTGACTGTTTTTAAGTCAGCCATGTCTCCAAATGCACGCTGTTCCCTCGGAAGCACTCAGCTTTCTCTTGCAGGTCCCAGGGAACCACTCCTTCCTTTCGGGTCAGATGCCATCCACCCTGTTGGGACTCCCCTTCAGATGCTTCATCCTGTTAGCGCCTCTGACAGCAACCTTCAGCCTTCAAGCAGGGCTTGGATTTCTTTGGAACTGAAATGGCCAGGGTTTTGGGATCAGGCACACTGCAGGAGTGGCTTGCTTGTGCGTGTGTTAAGATCCTCTGTGAGTGTCCTTCTGCTCAGAGCCAGCCAGCCCGCCCTGCCCCCGGGTCTTGGCAGAACCCAGTGCTTGTGCTTTGAATGGTGTGCAATCAGGCAGGTCTGTGGCCCCCAGGCTGGGAAGGAAAGACACCTTGTTGGTGCAACAGAACATTCGAGCATCACACTTGGGGAGGCTGCTCCTTTTCCTCTTCCTCCTGCACTGCCCCAACTGTCCAAAGGAAGCGCCATCCTCTATTCGTCGTCTCCTGTGGGCGCATCTCATCATCCTCTGGCTGCAGGGAAAGGACGGTCTTGTTTCCACAAACGGCTCAATGCAGGGCTTTGCCAGGGGGCCTCTCTCTTATCTCCGCTCTCCTTTCTCACAAAGAATTGCAGGGCAGGTTTCAATTTGGGGATTAATCTCACCCAAGTACGGAATCTCCTTCTCTGTCTGCATGGAGAATGCTCTCCCCGCTGTTGTTTATCTGTCCCCCTCCCACCCACCTCCCTGTTTCATCCTAATCTTTGGAGCTTAAAAGGCTTAAAGTGCTTCTCAGGCTTGGAATCATTCCTAGGAAGCAACTATTGATGAGCTAAACAGAACTGACTTCGAAACTTATTGTGTGAACTTTCCTCCGTGACTATATGGCCGGATGTGGAGTGAAAAGGGAAGACATGGGTTCTCCCTCCTATTGTCTTATGTTGTGGGATATCTTCTTTCTGGGGAAAGACTGGCCATTGGAATGTTCAAACACGGAAGCTTGAACCTGCTACGGAGGCAGCAATACAGAGGGCCCTCCCCGCTCTGCACCCTTCATGTGGGAGGAGGAATTAGTTCCCTTCCCATCATCCTACTGCTTCTCATTTTATCAGTTCACAGCAAAATGGCATATCAGAGTAGAATCCTAACATCCAAGTGGCCCCTTGCTGTGTGAAAACTGCTTTCACATACATTGTTTTGTCACTCACCACAGTGCAATGGCATAACTACAATGATTCCCATTTGACAGATGAGAAGACTGAGGCTTGGAGAAGGGAAATGACTTACCCAGAGTATCTCAGTTACTAAGCTGTAGTGTTAGGATCAAACTCACAGTTCTGAAACCGCAGTCCTTTTGCTGTGCATTCCTGGCCCAGCTGCTTCCCATAGCCATGAGTGAAGCTGCAAATGGATGATGACTGGTGATTTGAGCAAGGTGTGAGGCCTTCATGGTATTATTAATAGAAGAAGAAATGTTTGTGCCGCTGCTGCTGCTGTTAAGTCACCTGTCTGACTGCGACCCCATAGACGGCAGCCCACCAGGCTCCCCCATCCCTGGGATTCTCCAGGCGAGAACACTGGAGTGGGTTGCCATTTCCTTCTCCAATGCATGAAAGTGAAAAGTGAAAGTGAAGTTCCTCGGTTGTGTCCGACTCTTCACGACCCCATGAACTGCAGCCTTCCAGGCTCCTCCATCCATGGGATTTTTCAGGTAAGAGTGCTGGAGAGGGTTGCCATTGCCTTCTCCAAAAGGTCCATGGGTCATTCCCAAATCAAATCAGTTGGAGACTTCATGCAATATGATGGGAAAGAAAAGTCCCAGAAGAAGGTATCTCTGAACTGAAATGAACACAGAATTTACCATATCAAGTTTTGGAATTAGAATCCAGTGATCTTAAAATGACCCTAAAACCTGGGCTTCCCAGGTAGTGCAGTGGTAAGACTCCACCTGCCAATGTGGGAAACACAGGAGACGCAGTTTCGATCCCTGGGTCAGGAAGATCCCCCTGAGAACGAAATGGCAACCCGCTCCAGGATTCTTGCTTGGAGAATTCCATGAGCAGCGTAGCCTGGCGAGTTACAGTCCATGAAGTTGCAAAGAGTCAGAAATGACTGAGTGACTGAGTACACACATCACATGACCTTAAAAGCTACCATCTAGAGCATGTTAGAGCTGACCCATCCACTTGGAAGGAGGAGCAGAAAATTAAGGGCAAAGTCAAGTGATTGACAGCGTGCTGACGTTCCTGGGGGAGCAGAGGCTGAAGTGTCTTGCTAATTCCACGCCTTTCTCCTCACCCTGCCTGAGTAGACCGGCTGAGCTGAAGGAGCAAAGAGAATGTCTGCCTTAGCTGCTCCATCAATGCTGATTTTAGAGGCAAACCGCAATCACCAGTTTTGAGGTAAAAACCTTTGCTGCTGACACTAGTGTCTGAATCTTCTACTCACATTGTTGAGAGAACAGTACATGTTTGATGCTTCCTTTAAAATCTTTTTCTATTCCCTCGCTGTGGAAGGACAAAATTGGCAAGAGGTGGAAAGGAGGAATTTAGTCATAAGAAGAGATGCATGCATGGAAATATGTGGTTATATGTCCTGAGTTCTCAGGGTCCCTGGCTGTCTTGTCTAATTCACCCGAGAAGCATGATATTTACTCGGGGACTCCTGGAAGACCCAGTGGTGTCCTAATGAAATAATAACGGGCATATCCTTCTCCCCAGCATTTTCTAAAGGAAGATATACTGTCATCCCAGACAGGGATTCAGTTCAGTTCAGTTCAATTCAGTCGCTCAGTCGTGTCCGACTCTTTGCAACCCCATGAATCGCAGCACGCCAGGCCTCCCTGTCCATCACCAACTCCCAGAGTTTCCCCAAAGAGACGGGGATTAGGTCTAATAAATTGCACTTCAGAATGCAGGGTGCGCACAAAGCGGCAGGGCTGCGTCCTCGGGCGGATGGCCCTGAGCACAGAAAATTCATCATCCTGGGGGTAGACACACAGCAGGCACCAAGCAACAGGAAGTAGCCTGGAGTGTGTCCCTGCCCAGAAGTGGTTCTTGGAGCTGAGAAGGAAATACCGACAGCGATGCAGGGGAGAGTTACTGGGGGGGTGTTGTGCAGGAGGGGGCCCTCAGATGCTGCATCTGTGGGTCCCTATCCTCTTCCTAAGAGAATGTTGCCCATTCCTGGGTCTACCGGCTTTCTCAGCCTCAGCACTGTTGATGTCCTAGGTCAGATCATCCTAGGCTGGGATGGAGGAGGCTATCTCGTGTAGTTTAGGATGTTTGGCATTCTCCCTGCCTCTGCCCACTAGATTCCATTAGCACAAAAAAAACGTCTCTAGACAAAACATCCCAGGATGGGGGACAAACTGTTCCCAGTTGAGAACCACTGGTCTATACTAGGAGAGATGGAGCGGCTGCCAAGCCACCAGAACAGAGAATGGCTTCCAGTCTCACTCAGAGCCCACTGGGACCCCAGCTCCTTCCTCACCCACCTATCGCGCCTCACCCATCATTTCTTCCCCTGCTCAGCCCATGCTTGCTGGTCCTCGGGTGCCCCAGCTGTTCCCTGGTCAGGGGCTGTGTGTTTGCCCTTTCTCCTGCCTGAAATGCTCTTTGCACCTCCCCCTCCCCAGTATCCACATGGCTCATTTCCTCTCCCATTTGGGTCTCTGCTCAAATGTCGCTCACTTGGAGATATCTTCTCTCTGACCTTTCACCTTGAAGAGCATCCCATTCCCATCACATTCTGAGCTCTTGTTCCTCATTCTGACTTACTCTCCCCGTGATACCCCTCCCCATTCTGTCCCTGCTGCCCATCTTCCTCATCAGAACTCACATTCCTTGAGGACAGGACCTTGTCCGCTAGATCAGCTGCTGAAGTCCCGGCTTCTCCAACAGGGCCTGGCCACCTCAGATGCTCAGAAGCCTGTTGACTGCAAGAGGACAGAGTCTGTGCCCTTAGTGGTCACCAACGCGAACTCAGAGCCCACGATGTTAAAGAAGGCTGCTGAGCTATGATTAATGGCTTCTCGGATGGTGTCCTCTCTTGTAGGTGTGAGATGGGGATAAATGGAAATCAGAAATAATCAAGCAAGATGCATATACTAGGTGTCCGCCTGGGCTCAACTCTGCACGGGGCTAAGAGCTCTGCTTGGGGTCAGATTGGTCTGGATTCAAATACCTGCTGTGGGATTTCATAAAAAAGCCACACACTGGCTTTGGGGGCCTTTGGTAACTGTTCACTCCTCCAGGCATCAGTTGGACAGTGGGGATATGGGTATCCCCTCCTGGCCAGGGTGTTCAGAGGAGAACATGAGCTGATGCTGACAAATGATTGGTCCACCCTCGTGAGACGGATCTGCCTCTAATCTGGGCCTCCGTGAGATGCTGCCTGCCCCCTCAAAGCAGATGCAGGCAGGGCCTAGTGTCCCCCTGTTTCCGTGACCCAGTGTGGTTCGAGTAGGTTGTGTGATGGTGGGAATGAGGGTGCTAAGAAGGAGTGGAACTGCACTTTCAGCCCAGGCAAGTCCCACCCAGCACACCAGCCCAGAACTCCCCAGGGATGAGCAGAGAAGGGGGGGCTGGTTGAACTCGGGGTTCAGGGTCATCAGGCAGTTCAACTTGGCGGGGGCACCTGCGTGGTGCCTGCTGCCACTTTCCTCCTCCCAAACCCTCAGGAGGGTCACCTGGCCAATGTCATGCCAGTGTGGGCAGCAGGGAGAGGCCCCGTGGCTCTGTGAGCTTCCAAACAGCAGTCCGGAGCTGTATGGGCCTCTAGCCCGGGACCTGACCTCTGCTGTCTTCCCTGAGAACAGTGTCCATTTGAGCTTTGTATGCATAGTTCACAGCAGGACGTGACCTGAGACACCTTTCCATATTTGTGTCTAGCATTTCTCCCTACAGTTTGCCCCAAGACCCTGAATCACCATCATACCTTTATACCAGCGGCTGCAAGAGAATATTGTTACAAATACTATTCTCAGGGTGTCCCCTAGCCAGGGGAGGAACCCTTTTGTTCCTACTCCTGAAGCTGACAATCTGAGAGCATCACTCCCTTCCCCTCACTCCAACCTTGCCTCCCCTCCTCCAGGCTTCCTGAGAGCAGATGCAGAGATGGGAACACAGGTCAAGCCCCTGGGTGACACTTTCAACGAGGAGTCATTTACCACGTCCCATGGCTACCACACTCCCGCTGCCTTCCCAGAGTTGGGAGGGGGAGGATGTCACAGGGAACTTTAACCTTTCCTATTAAAAATTGTTGGGCTTCCCAGATGGCTCAGTGGGTAAAGAAACTGCCTGCAACGCAGGAGACACAGGAGAGTCGGGAAGTTTCCCTGGAGGAGGGCAGGGCAATCCTCTACAGCATTCTTGCCTGGAGAATCCCATGGACAGAGGAGCCTGGCGGCTGCAGTCCAGGGAGTCGTGAGGAGTCGGACACGACTGAGGGGACTGAGCATGCGCGCACGCTTTAAAAATTGTTGGGGGATGAGACAATCATACGAGTAAATATAGGAATTGGAGAAAAATGTGTCCTATTTAGGCCCGGGAAAGGAACAAAGAAACAAAGAGAAAGGAGCCTGAGGGGAGTCCAGCAGCCTCCTGAGGGTGCCTCACTATCGGGAACATCTGATGGAAAGACTCTTTGTCCTGCAGACTGGCGCCGGGCAGAACATGCCAACGAGGTGGGCTCAGTCCTGGGCAAGCCGCACTTCTGGGCAATTTCTTTGCCGGCAGAGTCTTTCCTCAGGAGACTGGGCCCTTCCCCTCCATCCAGCGTGGAGCCCCGCCTGGGACACAGCTATTGATAGAACACAGTGGTTAACCGTACAGGCTCCGAAGTCGGGATTCCTGGGTTCGAATCATTCTTCTGCCGCTTAGTGACTGCAAGCCCTTGGAGGGGTTTGTTAATGTGTCTGGGCCTCAGTGATCAGTCTATACAAGGCAGATACCATAATGAGCGTGGAGCGAGTTATTACTAGCACGTGGTTCAAACAGTTTCCAGCAACATCAGTTGCTCAGTAAATGTCAGGTAGCATTATTTTACTGTGAATTTAACCCTCCAACAACAAATTGCCTTTCTCCCTTACATTCCCACCTGGGAACTAGGACTTCTCAGAACCTCACAGAGTTTTAGTCTGCTGCTGGCCATCAGAGGTGGGAATTCTCCAAGGTCTCCTCGGGGACAGGCCCGGGGTCAAGTAAGGAATCTGTCTTTGCTTACTGGCCTTGGGTCAAGGACATTCCTTTGGGGCTGGTAGGGCATCCCCACCCATGGGTCAAGGGGCCACAGCACAAGTCCAGGTGGCCCTTCAGGAGCACCTGTGCTGTGCAGACACGGGTGGAAATGACAGCAGACAGAAGAGCCCTCGGGACCCGCACTGGGGCACAAGCCCAGAGAACAGGACTTGTGAGTTATGGAACTCCTACAGACTTCCCAAGCCTATCCCACAGGGTCACTTCCTGGACAACACGATGGATGAAGAAACATACCCTCCTGGTTCCTGTTAGCGTGGGGTGTCTTCGTCCCCTTGGAGGACTTCCCAGGAATCATATCAGAAGCAAAAAGAATAGCTGCTTGTTTAAAATCTGTTCCTAAAAAAAGTTAGATGATAGGCTAAAAGATAATTCTCGTACATTCCATGCTTATTACATGGCAAGCACTGGACCAAATCTTCATACACATCATTTCATTTGATTACCACAACAGCACTATGAACTAGGTCCTCTATTATCATCTCCATCTTACAGAGGAGGGAACCAAGGTTCAGAGAGGTTAAGTATCTTGTCCAAGGTCACACAGCTAGGAAGTGGTGAGGCTGAGGTTCAGTTCCAGGTCTGTTTGACCTTTGAGCCCAAGTGACTTTATTTCACATTAGGAAATGGAGTCTCCTAATAAAGGAACTGTCCCTCTGACCTTTCTTCTGATTACTGGAGTATTTCAGTTAAATATATACTTTCTTTCTTAGCAACGGGGACATTCAAGGTCCTGTGTATGAGACATACTGTATTACCAAAGAACACGTTCTTCCTCCTCATTTTAGGTGATATTGTGAAAAGGACACTTGACCCAGATACGCAGTATCTTTTGGAATAAACCGGATTGCCGCAAATGCCTCTTAATTAAGCCATGACCTTTACCCAGTTTATCTTCTTTCTGAATGAAAGCTTTCATTTTCTGCCCAAACTGCTTTGAGTAAAAATGAGGCTGGACCTGTAAAGCATTAACCTTTTTCTCTCTTCCTTTCTCATATCTGCCGCTCTGGTTCCCATCTCTCTTTTCCAGTTGGCCACAGGAAATTGCCACTGGCAGTCCTGAAGGCTCCTCCGACTCTACCCCTCACCCCAAATAAAGCACATCCTCTCCTCTGTGCCCACCCCTACTCCTGCTGGAGGTGCCATTGTTCTCCCAGCCCGCAGAGTTCAAGGTCAGTGACGCAGCTTCCACTTCCTTCATTCCTGATGTAGCAGAAGTCGCCAAGCCCACAGAAGCTGCCTTCCCAGCATCCCGGGCCTTCGCCTCCATCAGCACCTCGTCCTGAGTTCCAGACTTCCTCACCTCCTCCCAGGACTCAGGCCTCTTCACAATCTGCCTGGTATGAGCTGCCAGAGGGGCCTTGCCTTCAAGGGACGTGATCACATACACTTGCCCAGCAACCTTCTGAGGGTCCCTTTGTCAGCTGCGGCACTCTGCTCAGAGCCCCAGAGAGCAGACCCTCTGTGCCCCCTCTTTCCTATCAGATCTATCTTCTCACTCATAATTTAGCTCACTTCACGCCCTCTGGTGAAGATGCCCTTCCCTCCCTCTCTAGATCTTCAACCACCCCTGTGTCAAGTCTTGGAAAAGTAAGTTAGACTCCATTTCCCACTCAGCTTAATTGTTGTAACTGCCTGGAGCTCTGTAACGAGAACTCTGAGGTCATATAGATGGTCTTTGTGTGTGTGTGGTGAGAGAGAGAGAGAGAGTGGGCGCCCGTGTAAGCGCCTGCATGCACTATGATTGATTAGCAATGTTTGCCATGAGTCTGAAAGCCCAAATGATCAATTAGTGATGTCTGCCACAGGAAAGAAGGGAGAAATTGAAACCAGTGGACTCTGGCTAGGCGTTCATGGTGGTCCAGCAGTAAAGAATCTACCTACAGTGCAGGAGACACAGGAGATGCAGGTTTGATCCCTGGGTTGGGAAGATCCCCTGGAGGAGGGCATGGCAAACCATTACTCCAGTATTCTTGCCTGGAGAATCCTAGACAGAGGAGCCTGGTAGGCTGTAGTCCATGGGGTCCCAAAGAGTCGGACATGACTGAAGCAACTTGGCACACACAGACTCTGGCTAGAGCCAGAGATGAGAGCCTGCCTGTTCCATGCAGCCTTGTGTCAAGGCAACCCTATTCGTCATCTTGCAATCAATGCACTATCATATTCATAAACATCTTATTACAAAGGGCTCTGGGAATTAAAAACACTAAGGAGATCTGCCCTTGAGACGGCTATGGTTAGGAGTGTATTTATCCCACCCACCCTGTTCTCTATCTGCATGAGACAATTAAAAATTTTATCTATAACAATAATGGCTAACACTTACGGGAATTACTCTGTACCAGGCCCCATGCTGAGGTCTTGCCACTCATCGCCTCAATTAATCATCTTGACTCTATGAAGGAGGAACTCTTACTAGGCCTATTTCGTAGACAAGGAAATGTCTAAAGTGGTGAAGTAACTTGTTCAAGGTCACCTAAGCAGTAAGTGGTGGGACCAGGATATATACTCAGGGCTGTCTGATCTCGAAGCTTGACTGGTAGGTTGACAGGTATTTTTATGACTTTATTAGTGTGCGGTGAACTACTCACTTTTGGTGAAGGTATTATGAATGGACTGTCGGGTCTTTGAGGGCAGAAATCTGCCACACACACTGTGTCATTTCCTTTCCTTCAACAGCCACTTACTTGGCACAGTGCTAAACCAGAGCTGGTGGACACTTGGAGTCTCTGATGCTCACTTTAAGGCCAATCAAGCCCATTGAAAATGCTCCCCTGATAGCTCAGTTGGTAAAGAATCCTCCTGCAATGCAGGAGACCCTGGTTCAATTCCTAGGTCAGGAAAATCCTCTGGAGAAGGTATTATAGGGTACCCACTCCAGTATTCTTGGGCTTCCCTTGTGGCTCAGCTGGTAAAAAAAAATCCACCTGCAATGCAGGAGACCTTGGTTCAATCCCTGGGTTGGGAAGACCCTCTGGAGAAGGGAAAGGCTACCCACTTCCGTATTCTGGCCTGGAGAATTCCATAGTCTGTATACCCCATGGAGTCCCAAGGCGTTGGACATGACTGAGAGACTTTCACTTTTCACTTTCACAAGCCCTATTAGATATCTATCTAGCATTATCTTAACATATTTTCAAGCCATTGGAAGGAGGATCACAGATACATACAGGGTAGGTGGGACTGGATCAAAGTGGCTCAGGGGTGCAAAAAACACAGTGTTCCCGGAAACAAAAATATCTCCCTCTCTGTGGCTGCTGTGCCATCTTTTCAGATGTGACAGCAACATTTTGGCCACCAGAGGGCAGTAAAGACAAGGCTACCAGGAGCAGATCGTACCAGATTCCATCCAGGCCCCAGAAGCAAGGGGAGACCTTGGTCGCAGTTTCCTCCACTGATGTTACGGCCACTGTCATAAATCTTCAGCTGAGATGTACTGCACGGCTGATGCAAAGAGCTAACTTATGGGTTCTCTGCAATTTCCAACAGAAACTAAGCTTAATGGGTTTGTATTCATAAATGTATTCATGCCACCTGCATTTATTGAGCACCTACTGTATTCCAAGTACTGCGCTGCTGCTGAGGATGACAGAGAAGTAAGGTGAGAATTCTCCTGCAGGCTCCTAAAAGGCACCTGCAACCTCAGAGGAGGCACTCGTGTCTTCCTGGAAGGGCCTGGGTTGAATGGCATCGCAGGAGGTGACATGGGAGTTGGGCCTTAAATGAAGTCTAGGATTCCCCCATATAGCGAAGGCTGGGGAGAGGGCATCTCAGGCAAAGGGAACAGGAGAACGGGAACTGCACAAGTCCCTGGCCTGGAAGTGAATCTTTTTACTACTTTCCAGGGGTTGGGATTTGACAGTTATCCTTATATGAAGATTCCTGAGATTTTCCCGCCTCTTTTGCTCAGGTTTGTAAACACAGACAGGAGTGGAGCTACAAGCTCCAGCTAAAGGGTAGCAGTGGGAACCATCTTTTCTAGAAAGTTCCTATGGTTATATTCTTCCTGAGCACATTTGTAGGAGCTCCCAGCAAAAGCTTCACGGATCTTCCCCTGGAACAAACCCAAAGGGACAAGGTGGGGACCGTTGGTGCACATGGAAAAGCAGCTACCATCCAGTCCCCAAGCAGCTGGATTTCCCAGTCTGTTCTTCCTCCATGAGGTCTTTTTCCAAAGTGGGCTTTCAACCCCTCCTCCTGCGTTAGGGCAGATTCTGTGTCAAAGAACAGCTGCCCTGGCAGTTGATCTGAGCCTCTGGGTATAAGCCCTCGTGAGGTCTCTGAGGTTAGCCCTGAGCCCAGATCTAGGTCATGTCCACACCATGGCTATGTGAGCTTGGACTTGAGGCTCAGTCTTTCTGGGCCTCCATTTCTTTATCTGAGAAATGAGAATCAGAGTCCTTTCCTCACAGACTTATGCTGAGCAGCTGCAGAGGTAAATGTGAGCTGCAGTCCCAAGTGAGAGCCTGGGCTCTGGACCCCAGGATGCCTGAGCATCGTGAAGGCAGTGACAGGGCATGTCAGGGTATCAGGAACACCTGGGCAAGGGCCATAGCTTAATTGCCCAGGGATCCTCCTGGGGAAGGTGGGTGCCTTCGCTCCCCAGCATGGGGGGCCTCAGTGAGGAAAGCACACCCAGAGACTGTCGGGGAGGCTGAACAGTTCTCCTCGCCAATGCTGACCCTTAGTCCAGGGAAGCTGGGAGCAGAGGGGCTAAAACGGATGCTGGATGGAGGGTGATGGGGGAGCCGATGCCAGAGGGCAGTCATGGCCCCCACAACGCAGAGCTGTTCCTGCTCACGGGGGTCCCAAGAGAGGGCAGGGCCGGGTGAGAGCAGGGATTGTGTCCATCACAGCGTCAGGGGTGTACCCATGACAAGAAAATGGGACCTCAACCCAGAAACTAGAAAGCCAAGAGCACGGGGGTGTCAGGGCCTGGGGAGAATGTAAAAGTTGTGAGGCAATGGAGAGAAAGGTCCTGTGTGTCTTTCATCATCACCATCATCACCATAACAATATTACTACTACTAATAATAAAGGAGTAACTTGAATTTACTGAGCTCCTACCACACTTCAGGTACTTTCCATACATGAAATCCTCACCACTGTATTTCCACGTATTTGTCATTACTCACATTTGCAGATGAAGACTCTGAGGCTCAGAGATTCTAAAGAACTTTCCAACTTGCTAAAAAATAAAGCAGCAAAAGCAAGGATTCCAATCCTGGTGCACCTGACTTCAAAGTTCAGCCTCTTTCCACTTCCCCAGTGCTTCTCTGAAAGAATGAGTCACTCTTGATTCAAAGGACAAAGACCCCATGCAAATATCCTTCAACAATTTGGTTACTCTGAGTTAAAATGCATGGAACTCAAAGGCAGATTGGGAAAATCAGCTGATGTTTAAGGGATGAGCAGCTGGGGGGGTGGGGGTGGAATCTTGGGTGCCAAAAAAAAAGAGCTGTGGGAGGTACCCCACAGACCTGAGACCAGCCAGTCCTGTGCCCTTCTGTTCTCTCACCCGCTCCCATCCTAGCACCCAACTGACTGGGCCAGATTTTGCAGTGACCCTTCTCCATCTTCAGACTTGCCTGAGGAGGGGACATTCTGCTCTCTGCAGGGCTGGGACTTCCAGCTCCTGCCCCACTGGAAGTCAGCAACTGAAAGCCAGGCAGAGCCTGTTTCAAGTCCAAAGAGTGGCTGTGTGGCCTCCTCCGGCATGTCTCCTAATCTCTCCGGGCCTCAATTGTCTTGTCTGTGAGATGGACTTGTGCACATGTAAGATGCCCTCAGTTATAAGATGCTCCATGATCTTATGTACCACTGCAGAAAGATTTCTAAAAGTGCTGCCAATTAAACTGAGTCAATACTGAGATGGCATGAACACTCAGACACATCCAAATTGTGGTGATACAAAAATATGCAATGGATGTTTGTTTTAGAATTGATGACAGAGGGCGATGGTCCCCACATCCAACTCTCAGCACAGTGCCTGGCGCGGAGCCATCACCCTGTGAATGGAAGCCAGATGGGGCTGCATTTGCTGTATTGCCTCTTGTTTATAGAGTCCCCGCCAGAACTCCCTCCACCCTCAGGGGTATTTTCCCAGTGCCCCGCCCCGGTGAGCGGCCCTGGACACCTCTTCTCCCCCACCCCCACCCCCACCTCCCCCCCCCCCCGCCACGTCCCTCCCTGCTTCTCCCTGCTTCCTCCCCTCTCAGGAGAAGCTTCTCCCCAGGCAAGAACCTGGGCTCACATCCCTTCAGAAATGGAAAGGGAAAAAATACGATTTTAAAAGTTCTCGGGGAAGCTTTCTTTTTCTCTGTTTTCAGTGAGCCTGTCAGACCCCTACCTGTTCTTTGAAAGTTAGACCATCAGCTGGGTCAGCGGGGGAGCCCAGGGCACTGCAGAGCTTCGGCACTTGGGCAAAACTGTTCTTCCTGCTGCAGCGAGACCGTGTCCTTGGTTCCTTCCCCTGCACTCCTCCGCTGGCTCTCTGGATAGTGGGGCTGATTCCTGTCTTGAAAGGCATTCATAGTCTGCCTGAAGGGGCAGAAGTCGAGTTTGGCAGTTCTCCAGCTCCTTGCAGCCCACAGAGCTGCAACTGAGGACCCACCAAGCCTATACTCTGTCCTCGGGGCTTACACAGGAGCTGGTGGTCCGTCCATTGGCCCATCACACACCCAACTCCTCCTAGCTTTGGTCTATTGGCTCTGGACCCCGTGCTTCCCCTTGACCAGAAATCAGGCATGAGGGAGGGGCAGCGATCCGCAGGGATGCTCCTGCAAAGGAGGGACACCCACTCCCCTCACACAGGTGGGTGGATTCAGCTCAGTCTTGTCGCCTGAGCTTTGCCAGTAGCGTCCATCTGGGCCTTGCCCACAGGTGCTTGTCCCCTGTGGGTACCACACACACCTCAGAGTCAGGAGATGCCCACCTGCCTCTCTGAGAGCCTTTGGTTTCTTTATCCCGAGAGCACCGTGGGCAAGAGGTTACCACAGGTTGAGCTATGCTCCCCATGAGTGGATGGACACAGACCCTTCCCTACTGCCCTGGAAACACTGTTCAAGAGACATGGAATGTTCTAGAGCCACATTAACAGCTCCCAAGCCATGAGGATCCCAGAGAGGGGAGTCTTAGGTGTCTCATTAAAAAAAAAAAAAAAAAAAAGCCGTATTTTTGCTTTTTGTTTGCCCACTGATGTTCCTTCTTTAGGAGACAGAGAGGAAGAAGTGGTTTTATATAAAAGAAGGCTGATGCCAAGTCCCCGAACAGTTGAGGAACCCAGGGGGCACTCAACACTCAGCTAGGGCAGCCAGCCTATGGTCCTGGAGGCAGGCCTGGCTGTGAAAGTGAAAGTCACTCAGTTCTGTCCAACTGTTTGCGACCCCATGGACTATAGAGTTCATGGAATTCTCCAGGCCAGAACACAGGAGTGGGTAACCTTTCCCTTCTCCAGGGGATCCTCCCAACCTAGGGATCAAACCCAGGTCTCCTACATTGCAGGCAGATTCCTTACCAGCTGAGCCACAAGGGAAGTCCTGCCAAGGGGGCTGGAAAGGCAAGAACTGGCTGACCTCAAATTCTGAAGACTGAGGGAGGAGTCGATGGGGAAACTGTAGCTTAAAATTAGAAGAGACTGAGATACGGAGAACGAACTTTTCCTTATCTGTCACACGGGTCTTAGGGTACAGGTCAAATTGCCTTCTTGTCATTCTGAAATCCCCAAACCTCTGAAAACAGAAAGCCTCACCTTTTTTCCCTAAATTTTTGACACAAAAACTCAGTGAGTGATGAAGTCTGACCTGCATTAATAAAAAGTAATGTATAACTTACTTGTCCCACCAAAGGTGAAAATAGGCATGTATTTGATCAAAGTGTGGTACTGCTGATCCTATGGGGACATCATGGACTGTATATCCTATTATTCTTTTTCTAAAATCTGACAGGAAAAGGCTTAATTTTGAAACACAACAGACCCTGAGAATTTTTGGCTAAGGGCCTGAAGACCTGCAATATCTTCCGCAAAAGATTATTCTAGAAATCAAATAAGATAACACAGGTAAAATACTTACCATAGAATTTGGCATCTAGTAGGAAATTCACTGGCCCCTGGCCCCAAATGGTATCCCTAGCATGTCTGGACCTTGGACAGAAAGAGAGCTGGACATCCTTTAGAAAAGGGACCTTTTCCCTGAGGAAGCAATAGGGACTTCCCTTTATACCAGGATCCCCCTTGATCCCCCAAATCATATTTCTCCCAGTGAATCAAGGTAACCACCCCCCCTCCAAGTCAGTTTCCAGGAAGAACATTGTATTATACATGGCTTTCTCCCCCAGCTGCTTTAAGTTGCAATACTCCCTGTTGGTTATGAAGTTGAAAAAATACATCCACATCTGTCCTTGATCTGGTAAGTCAAGAACGTGAAAACTCAGAAAGACAAAGACATTCTTCCATGCTCCTTCTAAAGGGGCAGTTTCCATCAACTGTGCAGGCGAGTAAGAACTGCTTTACATATGTTTTTGATGCTGAAACTATAACATTTGACTTTCTTCTCCTGCCCCAAAGTGTTAACCAAATAAATAAGAATTAGATGATGTTTGCATAAACTCCGATACATGACCTAAGATTCTTGTTTCTCTTCTGACTTCGGCATAAGGCTTAGCTACTTAATCCTTACCCTTTAAAGCACATGTCCTACTTCTTTATTTATTTTATCAAATCCAGTTATGTGGCAAATAACCTCTTCAAATATACAAGCAAGGAGGTTGTTTTGTAGTCTTACCAGAGTGGAATGAACACTGGAGCTTTGTGTCTGTTTAGGGGTGGGGTCACTGCACTTATTCTCTGCATCAATATAGGTTCTTTTCTGTCTTCATCACCTTGGTCCCCTGACTTCTAGCCACTGGCCACCAGGGGGAATGGGCATAGGGTGACCAATGGACTTCACTTGTCTGAGACTGAAAGGTTTTCTAGGCATGGTTTTCTAGGCTGTAAAATTGAACAAATTCTGGATAAACAGGGACCAAGTGGTTTCCTGGGCATGGGCGAGAGGATGGGTGTGTCAAAGTAAGCTACCTCTTCCATTGGGTTGGAATGCCTGTGCCGTCTTTATTTTTGAACAGGTGCGTGAACAGCTGGTCACACTAGCAGGGGATGGAAGGCAATGGAAGCTTCAGGGTAAAAGGACGTTGGCAGAAATCCACTGTGAGTTGTGCAGGAGCAGGGGCCCAGCCCAGTCTTATCCCAACAGGTACCAGCCACGAGGGGCCGTGGGATGGGACACATCTCTGGAGAGCTTGGGGTGTCACAGGGAGGAGAAGCCCACGGAGACACCTCTCCCACAATGCCAGGAGGGAACAGAAGTTCTCCCACCACAAACAAACAAACAACAACAAATGACAACAATGAATGATGATGCTGCCTCTTGGAGGAGGGCTAAAGAATAGATAAGGAAAGTCCAGAACAAAATTGAGATTACATTCTGAAAAGGCAAAAATTCATCCCAAAGAGTTCATCTCAGACTGTTTTAAATCACAGACATTAAGAATGTCCAGTATAAGGTTTTTATTTCTTGGTGGTGAGAAATATCTCTGTGCTAGATCAAGTTGACGTTATTTAGAGGGGGGAAGGCTACATTCTTGAGTCTTAGAGAATAAGTGTGGAAGCCCCTCCCCACTGGCTGGATCATTATGACCGCTTCTGTCACTTTTAAGATAAGGTCCAGATCTCTATCACAGATGCTGGGTGACATCGTCCCTGCTTTGTCCCTTTCCAGTCACATCTGGTACTGTCGCCTCCCCTTGCTCTGCATGCCCAGCGCACTGGCCTGCTTCCCATCCCCCACTCCCAGATTTCGTCCTGTTTCAAGGCCTTTGCACCCCTCCTGATCCTTCTTCCTGAATACCTCCCTTACTTCTTTTCCTAGATCACTCTAATTTTCCTTCTTCATCCCACATTAAATGTCTTTTCCTTGGGGACGCAATTCATGACGTCTGAAATTAAGCATTTCTGCATCCCCAGTACCTGGCACAATGTGGAGCACAAAGTTGGTACTTAAAAATATTTATCAGACTGACATAAGTTAAGAACTCCAGTAGTTCATCCTTTCTTAGAACAGATGAATAAACTGGCAAAAACTTCCTCAGATTCAACTTTTTTCTGAATTCTGGAAATTAATCAAAAGCATGAAACAGTAAATAGAATTGTGGTTGGTTGTTTTGATCTGTCACATGGGTTCCCGGAGGAGTAATTTACAGGGCTGCCATTATCTTGCCTAACTTAGGACTCTCCCAGTACTGAGATGGTTATCCAAAGGGCATTTTCAAAGATATTTAAGGACATGTACTAGTTCCTACTGGCTGGACAGTGTATAACAGCTGGGGCAAACAATAAACTAACCAAAAATTTGAGAGAAAAAGCTGGAGGATAAGATACTTTGAGAAATAAGGGCTTTGAAAAACTCTGGCGTTTTCTTGAGAGTATTGCAGGCCGCAGGCATACCAAGTGGTGGATCCATGCTCAGGAAAGAACTGAGAAGTCACTAAGGTCTTATAGTTGGCTGACCTTAAATTGTTGCACAAATAAGAAGAAACACTCTTACCTGAGTGTTGAAGGCATGCCCCAATGGATATCAGACTGATAGTTTTTTGTTGTTCTAGACATCTAAAGACATCTCTTTCTACCCTCTGGCTGATTACTAAGCCAATGAAATAGAGACTTCAGTGATCACAGTTGACAAAGAATACAGACTTTACAAAATTAGTTCAGAAAAGTCATTAAACAACTATAATACATAGAAATCTATAAACTGTGGGAAGGAAGATAATCTAATTTCCAGAATTGCCATGTTAATATGTTCAATGTCTGGTTTTCAACAAAAAAATTATGAGGCATGCAAAGAAACAAAATGTATGGTTCATGCACAGAAAGAAAAACAATCAATAGAAACTCCCTGGGAAAACCTAGATGTTTGGTTTACTAGACCAAGACTCTATATCAAATATTTTAAATATGTTAAGAAAGCTAAAGAAAATCATGAGAATGATGCATCACCAAATAGAGAATATCAATTAAGAGATAGTAATTATAAAAGGGAATCAAATGGAAATTCTCAAGTTGAAAATTACAATATTAGACATTGATAATTCACTTGTTTTAGTCGCTAAGATGTGTCTATCTCTTTGCGACCTCTTGGACTGTAGCCAGGCAGGCTCCTCTCTCCGTGGGATTTCACAGCAAGAATACTGGAGTGGGTTACCATTTCCTTCTCCGAGGGATCTTCCTGATCCAGGGATCAAACCCACACTTCCTGCATTGGCAGGCAGACTCTTTACTGTTGAGCCAGCAGGGAAGTGAGCCGTGTATTATCATTGTGTTATATTTATATCAGAAGGATTCTGGAAGATGTGTGTGTGTGTTTGTTTGTCCTTATCTGATGGGCTAAAAAAAAAAAATTCACTAAGTGGGCTCACTAGCACAGTTAAGCAGACAGAATAAAGAATCAGCAAATTTGAAAATGGATCAACTATCCAATATGAGATGCAGAAAGGAAAAATAAGGAAGGAAAATTAACAGCCTAAGAGACCTATAGGACACCATCAAGAATACCAACATATGTATGATGGGAGTTTCAGGAATAAAGAGAAAGGGAGGTATGTGGAATATTTGAAGAAATAATGACTCAAAATTTAAAATGTTGATGAAAACTTTAATCTAGTCACCCAAGAAGCTCAACAAACTCCAAGAAGGATAAATACAAAAAAGATTCACACAGAGATAAAGTGAAACAAACTCTATAATTTAAGACAAAAAAAAAAGCTTTCTTGAAAGTGGTAAAAGAGATATGACTTGCCCTGTATAGTTCAGTTCAGTCACTCAGTCATGTCCGACTCTTTGTGACCCCATGAACCACAGCACGCCTGGCCTCCCTGCCCATCACCAGCTCCTGGAGTCCACCCAAACCCATGTCCATTGAGTTGGTGATGCCATCCAGCCATCTCATCCTCTGTCGTCCCCTTCTCCTCCTGCCCTCAATCTTTCCCAGCATCAGGGTGTCTTCAAATGAGTCAGCTCTTCACATGAGGTGGACAAAGTATTGGAGTTTCAGCTTCAACATCAGTCCTTCCAATGAACACCCAGGACTGAATCTCCTTTAGGATGGACTGGTTGGATCTCCTTGGGGTCCAAGGGACTCTCAAGAGTCTTCTCCAACACCACAGTTCAAAAGCATCAATTCTTCAGCTCTCAGCTTTCTTTATAGTCCAACTCTCACATCCATACACAACTACTGGAAAAACCATAGCCTTGACTAGACGGACCTTTGTTGACAAAGTAACGTCTCTGCTTAATATGCTGTCAGTGATCCTCAATTAGATTAATAGCTAATTTCTCTTCAGAAACCATGGGGGCCAGAAAGCAGTGGGATGACATATTCAAAATGTTGAAATGATAAAAACACCAACCAAGACTTCTATATCTTACAAAACTATTCTTCAGATATAAAGGAGAAGTTAGGACATTCCCAGATGAACAAAAATGGAGAGAATTAGTAGTTGGTCGATCTTCCTTACAAGAAATGCTAAAGGGAGTCTTTCAGGATTAAATGTCTTTCAGAAATAAATTCTCCTAAAGAAATAAAGGACATTGTTAAAGGTAACTACATAGATAAATATAAAACACGACATTAGTCTCTTTTTGGTTTGTTTCCTTTTTCCTATATGCTTTAAAAGACATCTTCCTAAAACAGTAATTATAAATCTATGTTGACGGGCACACAAAGCATAAAGATGTTATTTGTGACAATAACCACATGGAGAGGGGACAGTCTTATAGGAGCAGTTTTTGAACACTATTGAAACTAAATTGGTATTGATCTGGACTAGATTGTTATAAATTAAGATGTTAATTGTAATATCCAGAGCAATCACTAAGAAAATAAAAATGTATGGCAAAAGCAATAAGGGAATTAAAGTAGTACCCTATAAAATATCTGTTTAGCACAAAAGAAAGTAGTAATGGTGAAATTGAAGCCAAAAAAAAGGAAAAAAGATATGATGCCTAGAATAGCAAAATGAAACAAGTAAGCCCTTCCTTATAAGTAATTACATTAAAAGAAAATGAATTAAACTCTATTCAAATGGCAGGAATAGGTGGAATGGATTAAAAAAACATGATCCAACTATATACCATCTACAAGAGACTCACTTTAGGTGCTGTGTGGTTTAAATTTCAAGGGGAAGACAGTGGCTGAGGCTGCCTATTCAAGTCTATTTCTGTCGAACAAGATCCATTCTTCTTTGACAACTTGGGAGAGTCTAATCCAGGGAAATTACTGATATTCTGCCAAAAACCTAGAAACCACTTTCTGCTAAGTTAGATCAAAAATGAAAATAACACATAAGTGGAAACTTTGAAGGTTATTCTCAGCCAATTGATAGTGGGCAATGACTCTATCACCTGCATCTTTTAATACTTGATCACCTGCTTTTAATACTTTATCACCTGCTTTTAATACTTGATCATGTCCTTCAGTAATATCCATGGGCTCTATGTGTGGCCTTTTAGTAGCAAAGAAGGGGCTGGTACCCTTATACATCTCCCAAGGGCATCTACCTTACCATGTGGCTTGAGAGGAGATTTGGGCCACCTGGTCTATATGAGGGTTTGAACTGAAATTTGATTCCACATATTTTTTTTTAGCATCAATCATTATGCTAAGTTTTGAGGCTGCAGTGTGAATGAATCGAAGTCTCCTGTCTCATGGAGCTCCTTTGTTAAGGTAGGGTGAAGGGATACACAGATAGAAAACAAGAATATATGAGTCACATGGCAGTGTGTGCTTCGTAGACAAATCTCTTAAGGGAAGGGAGGGAGGCTGGGGGAGGGGAACTTGTCGATACTTTAAACAGGATATTCAGGTACCTCTGAGTAGAGACCTGACACAAATGGGCAGGAGCCACAGAGATATCTGGGGGAGATTGTTTCAGGCAGAGGGAAGAATGAGTGGGAAGGTCTTGGGGTAGGAGCTAGTCCTGTTTGAGGAATGGCAGGAAAGCCATGTGTATGCATCAGAGTGACCCAGAGGTAGAGTAGTAGAGGATGAGATCAATGAAGACCAGATCACAGAGAGTCCTGTGGACAAGTCTAAGATCACTGAACTTGAACTTGTGTCATGGTGTAGGTGGAGGCTCTTTCTTGAGGGCTAGGAGATATTTGGGGTCTAGAAAGAGGACCAGACTCAATGAACCTGACTGCCACAAAATCATCTGCCACCTGGACATGAAACCCCTTGGGTGCATGGAGGGTCTATCCTAGACTAAGGCTGGGCAGATCCTGGTCTCTGTGCCAGATGCTCCAAAGAGAAAGAGCAGGGCAGCAGCTGGGCTGCGCTCGCTCACCTGATTCCGTGCTGCTTCTGCTGCTAAGTCGCTTCAGTCGTGTCCGACTCTGTGAGACCCCATAGACGGCAGCCCACCAGGCTCCCCCGTCCCTGGGATTCTCCAGGCAAGAACACTGGAGTGAGCTGCCATTTCCTTCTCCAATGCATGAAAGTGAAAAGTGAAAGTGAAGTCACTGAGTCTGACTCCCAGCGACCCCATGGACTGCAGCCTACCAGGCTCCTCCGTCCATGGGATTTTCCAGGCAAGAGGACTGGAGTGGGGTGCCACTGCCTGATTTCCTGGTCATTCTGAAATTATGAGGAAGCAAGCCAGTCTTGACAGCGGCTGCTAGAGCAAGCTGTTCACCGAAAACAAGCAACTCTCCCTCCCTGGTGTGTCTTCCTCGTGTTCCCATCTCCCTCCTTCCAGAAGGTGACTTCTGGGCTTATGTTGTCTCTGTGTGCCCATGTGTGGCACATCATTATACTGGGTTCCTGACTCTGCTGAATGTTCCTGGCACAGCAGTATGAGAGAGAAGAGCCACAGGCTGAAGACACATTCGAAGTCTTGGGGCACAGTGGCTGAGTCACTTAAAAACAAAACAAAACAGGCTTTTAACAAGCCTTTGTATCAGGGCATAGGTGGGGGGCTCTTTCTTGAGGGCTAGAAGATATTTGGGGTCTAGAAAGAGGACCTCATTCAACTTCCACACTTGAAAATTCCCTTCATTGTGCATCAATCACCCTGAAATCCTAGCGCTCCCAGCATCCATTCAGGATGAGTCAGTGACTGCCCTCTACTGATTCCATCATGGTCCACACAGGGTTAATTCAAATTTGCTTGTGCTCCCTAACCGGTGAGAAGTTGGAAGCATTTCTGTTTTATTTCTGTTCTTCAATTTAATGGTTTTCCTAAGCCACTCACTTTTCAGGAAGTAATTCCTTTGTCCTTTAGGAAGGATAAAGTCGTTTTTTATCTCATTGTGTTTATCCCAAACCCTTATCACCAAGGGCTTTGTAACTTATGCCTGCTATTCCTTAGCTTCCGGGTATAATTAGTGCCCATTGTAATCATACAACTGACCCATCATGGGCGCCCTCAAGGGGTCCAAGGCTGGAAGGGAGACTATTCATAAAATCATACTTAATATAGTCTTATCTTGCCAGGGAAAAAAAAGCCATCTGTGTGGCATCCCACAACTGAGTGCCATGCAGGTTCTCCAGCTCTCCTTGCAGTGACAACTCTCACCAAAGTGTGCAGCCAATGGGCTTCAAAAGAGCCACACACGGGAAGTGAGCAGAATGCTTATGGACTTTGTCAAAGGGCAGTTGCCAGGGTGCTGTTAGTGGACAAATGCACCTCCTAACTCAGAACACAGGAAAGAATGAAAATAGAAAACAAGAGTGGATCACTCACCCATGCCAGCCTTGCACAACGCTGGTTTCTCCCCCTCCTAAAGACTTTCCTTAAAACCGCTGCAAAAAGCTTTGCCAGGAAAGTTAATGAGTCCCACCCCACCCTCCTCTCCTACTCCCTCCCGAAGAAGCGAAACAGGCTTATTTACATAGGTCAGCATCTGAAGGTAATTAAAAATGTAATCTTATATTTGCGGCAAGCTCTCTCATCTCTAGTAAATTCCCATTACCGAATCATACTAGGTGGCATGGTGGTAAAGAATTTGCCTCCCCATGCGAAGACACAAGAGATGTGGGTTTGATCCCTGGGTCGGGAGGCCCCTTGGAGTAGGAAATGGCAACCCACTCCAGTATTATTGCCTGGAAAATCCACGGACAGAGGAGCCTGACAGCTGACAGTCCATGGGATCTCAAAGACTTGGACATCACTGAGCGAATGAGCATGCGTGAAAATTGTACTACTCCCCAACATCTGGAGTCACACAGAGTCAGACACAACCAAAGCGACTTAGCAGCAGCAGTAGCCAACATGTGGAGTGCACTTTAAGCTTCTTTTTCCTGTCCTTTCACTCAGGTGATGGATTTAGATCCTCATTGCAATCTTCCCCCACTGGGTGGGTAGAAAAAGAGCCAATATCCCCCTTTTACAGATAGGAAAACTGAAGTAGAGAGGGAGCCCATGACTCATCTAAGTTCAGTGAAGCCAGGTGTTCCTGTTTCAAGTGAAGACTTATTTGGCCCATGTCGGGAAGAAGATAAGGAGTGGTCTGTTCTGGGGCGGTGATGGCTTTGCTCAACTCCGTTTCCCCATGTGCTAACTTAGGTTCCAAAGTGTTCAAAACAAGAAAGGAAAATGCTACTGCAGAGCATTTTATGTAGAATTTTATGCTGAATTTTGGTGCTAGAAGTTGACTTAAAGCATGTAGAGACCACTTCTCACATCATGGACAGAAATCTGTGCCCCAGAGGGGACTGTGTCAGCCAAGTGATACAAGGAAGGGGCAGGTCCAACCTGGGAGAGGGGGCTCCCAACTCACAGAAGACTGACCCAGCATCTTCTGATGGATTCAGAAGTTACTTCCAAATCTTTCCCCTATATAACCTTTCTACTCACTGTCAGGGGTTAGCATTGTGAAAACAGGTGGTTCGGTGAGTTTTCGAACTATTTGGGTTCTACATGGAGTTCAGTATCGTAAAACCAGACGAACACTAGAAAGTGGCATAATGTAGTGGGCTGAGCGCTTTACTGAGAAGAGACATCTTTTCTGACTTAAGTTCTGTTAATAATTCACTTAGGGCAGGGGTTGGAGGCCTGGGGTCTTGTTCCCCATCTGCCACTAACCGGCTGTCTGATTCCAGTTTCTCTCCGTTTTCTCATCTGTGTAAGAGGGAAGGGAGGCACTGGATGAGTTGGTCGGGAAGGGCACTTCTGCCTTGAGAAAAATGTTGGGTTTAGGGCACATATGTAGTACCATCTCTCCCCGTCCTGCCAGGGGAAGATCATCTTGGAATTAGCGAATAAATTAGAAAGACATGTCTGATCTCAATTGGACCTCCATAGGAACTTGCGTTCCACTTACATTGTACTTGTGTTCCAGAGGGTATCAAACCAAGGTGGGTGTGTATGAGAAGGCTTCAGTTCCACAGCTGTTTTTGTTCAAATGTAATGGTACTTGTTCTAATAAGATTTGATCTATACACGTGAACACTGAGCTTTCCTTAATAAACATCTTCCATTCCCACAGTCCAGGGGCTCCTTCTTCCAGCAAATCCAGGACTGACTTATTGCGGAGATGACTGCCAGGTGACAATGCTGGGACACCTTCAGAGGAGGGGATCGGTGGTGACTCCAAACCACATCAGGGACCCCAGCTTGCCATGGCCTCTGCATCCAGTGATAACAGAAAAGAAGGGCGTGCACAGAAAGGAGTGCTCAGTGTTTTGCTGACTGCTCTTCCTTCTTCAAGCCTATTAGAGAGGTCTGATCGCAGGTCCATAGAGAGGGCACCTCTGCCGCCAATGCCCCGCCACTCAGGGAGCAGGACAGGGAGGCAGTGGGGCGGCCGTCCCTTCTTGCACCATCGGAGCCCAAAGCCAGTCTCCATCATGCCTTCTTTTCCAGTCTGCATCTGCACAACCACCCCCATCCCTGGTCCCCGACACACAATACTGAATAAATATGCCTGGCCCGGGTCCATGTGGGAATTCTGGAGAGTTACGATTGTTATTTCCAGGAATGCACAGACACCAGCAAAAATTCATTTCCCAGATGCATGGCTATTTTGAGAACCAAATCTCCTGCTCTGTAGCAATCAAATCGGGGGCTTTTCAAGTCCTGCTTTACAATAGAAACCTGTTCTGCCTTCAGCTGCCTTTTACCTACAAGAATTCAATAAGAGAGAGAGAAGCCATTAGTTTCGTTTCCCCATCTCCGCTTTGGCGCGACATATATTCCTGGCCAAGTTTCTCGACTCTACATCTTAGTAAATTCTTCCTGACAATAGTTAGTGACAAGCATGTCAGAAGCAACAAACTCCGTCATCTATACGGCTTATCAATAATTTAGTCTCTTCCCCCTCGTGAGAGCCTGTGTGTTTTGCAATAATGAAATATATGATTTTAAAAATAAATAATAGGCTGTTGTCAGCCCGATTGTAGCTGCAAGTTATGAATGTGATTGATTGATTGAACATTTGACTTCATCCGCTCGAGCAGGATCAAAGAGAGACTCTTCCACCCGCCTAAGGCCACTAGCAATTTATTTAGAGACTGTGTTCGTATCCCAGCAGGTAGCAATATTGGACTGAGGTACACAGAAAATCAGCTCTTTGAAATTTTTTCCAAGTCCGAGGGAAGCAACAAATGAGATTTTTTTTTCCTTAGTTCATTAAATCATTAACCACTTAATCACTAAAACAGGACATGATAAGCATTCCCCTTAGCTGGGTTACCCAGGACAAAAAGAAATGAGGCTTTGCCGAGATCTAGTGTTGGAAGGTGGGCCCTTTTACACAACGTGACAGTCTCTAATTTTTTATTTATAATGGCGCTGTATTTTTTTCTTCATCTTAACTAATCAGCATGGCAACAGCCACAATGACATCCAAAAGTGACAGGTGTCTGAATTGCAATGAGGCGTCTACACAACTGCCAGCACAGGGACGGAAAAGACAAAGGTATGGAGGAGATGTTTGTAAAACAAATTCTGCAACTGCTAGCGGTTGGATGGAAAATGGGGGAAAAAGAAAAGAAAATGGGGCGTAGGAAATTGCTGGATGTGTGGAACGTAGCCCCCTACTTCAGCCAGGGAAGAGATCCTCCTGAGTTTGGGTACCCAGCTGGCAGGGAAAGGTCCCTTCTTTCTAAAGGGGTCAGGTGGGACTCTTGGTCCCTCACAACAACTTCCCTGATCTTTTAAAACCCTGCAACCCAGAGCTCTCCCCACGAGCTGGGGAGCTGTACAGCATTCCGATGAGCGGGGCTGGTAAGGAGCCTGATCTGGTCCTAACCAGGGTGCCGGGAAGAAAGGAGACAGGATGTGAAGGCCCGAGGACATCCACCCACAGAGGGACAGGCCCATCTTAACAAGAACGGGTTGCGGTCTTCGTTGTTCTAGCAGGGGAATGGAAGAAAGGGAACAGGCTTTCCTTCCTGGCTCCCCTAGTCCTCTGCTGTCTGACCTCAGGCAAGGCAATTTAATAATCATCCAAGCGCTTTTGACTTCATAGGGCCTTTCATCCACGGATCTCAAAGCACTTCACAAATACCAATTCATTAACCTTCACAACCCGCCCTGGGGGACAGAAGGTGGGCACATTTCCCTTGTGGTGGGAACACTCAGCTGGAGGCATGGAGAAAAGCAGTTTTTCCTTCAAGGTCACTTGAAAGTTGACCAGGAAACTCCGGAGTGAGACCCAGAGCAGCTGGCATCAGCACCCAATACTATTGATGCTGGAGCCTCAGTTTACCCTCCTTTGGGCTGGACCCACACCTCTGATGCTCCTCACAGAGCATAGAGGAGCAGCAGCTTCAGGGAGGACAGGACAAACCACACGGCTTGCTGCCAGTTGTGCACTAGCTGGTTTCACACGCTACGTCTCATGCATTCCCAGAGGATCCTGTGAAGCTCTACAGGCCCTATTTCACAGGTGAGAAAACTGGGGCTCAGAGACGCAAAGAATTCACTCAAGGTCACCTAACTCATATGTAGTAGAGTGACCATCTGTTTGTAGTAGTAATAATAATACATAGATATTCACTTGAGAGGAATCTTGAGAGTCCCTTGAACTGCAAGCAGATCAAACCAGTCATTCCTAAAGGAAATCAACCCTGAATATTCACTGGAAGGACTGATGCAGAAGTTGAAGCTCTGGTACTTTGGCCCCATGATTTGAAGAGCCGACTCACTGAAAAGACCCTGAAGCTGGGAAAGACTGAGGGCAGGAGGAGAAGAGGACGACAGGATGAAATGTTTGGATGGTGTCACCGACTCAATGGACATGAGTTTGAGCAAACTCCAGGAGATGGTGAAGGACAGGAAAGCCATGGGGTTGCAAAGAGTCAGACACAACTTAGTGACTGAACAATAACATAGATATTCACAGTCACTTTCCCAAGGCCACCTCTAAGAATTTTGTTTTTGTTTATGAGCCTTCCTGGGTCTATGATCCACTCACCAATTGAGCCTCTGAGCTGTAAGAGGAAATGTTCAGGTCAGTGATGGCAAAATTAGAGAGCTAGAGAGTGGAGAGACAAAGAGTAGCTCTGAAAAGGGAGAGGGAGATGGGGAAGGTGAGAGGGACAGCTTGGTATGGGTTTAGAGAGAGATTTTAGGGGAATGAGCTTGGCATATAGGATGCTTGGCATCGAGGATGGGAAGCAGCTGCTGTACATGTGTGTACTAATTATGGAGAGATGCAGAAAAAGAATTTTAAGAAGTTGTGCTTTGCAAATGTGATGTTGTTTATTAAGGACTATAATGTAGGTTTGAACTACTTCTGAATTGCTTTTGGGTGCCAGACTGATGCTCCCTAAGTGCAATGCTAGGCAGAAGCCAACTGACGCTCAGCTCGCTGCTGTGAGTTACACCTTTGTCAGTTGCACATCTCTGTTCTTTTCATGCCTCATCGCCTAGCATCCCTCCCATCTCCCTGAGCTTTTGTGCTCCCACGGTATTCAAAATGGGTGTTGACCACATTGCTATTCACCCCTTCTTGTAACCGTTTTGTGATAAACACTGCTTCCTGTGATGAGCCGGGGTGAGGCTTGGCAGAACAAAAGGCATAACTGATTCTACCATCTAAGTAATCTAACATACATGCCAAGGGGCAATCAATATGTGCAAGATGTACTAGTCAGGGTTGGTTAACTGTCATAACAAACAACACCATTCAGTTCAGTTCAGTTTAGTTGCTCAGTCATGTCCAACTCTTTGCGACCCTGTGAATCACAGCACGCAGGGCCTCCCTGTCTATCACCAGCTCCTGGAGTTCACTCAGATTCATGTCCGTCGAGTCAGTCGTTAGGTTGACATAATGAAAGATGATTTCCCACTCACGTGATGTCCCCTGTTGTCGTCCCTGATCAGCTGTTCTCCTGGGCAGGTCACCTCCAAGCGAGACTCTGGGGCTAAGCTTCTACAGTTCCGATATTCCTCCATCCTCTGGGGGCTGTGGAGCTCTGCACATCCAGCTGCAAGAACGGCAGAAAGATGGAGGGTGAAGAAGGCTACAAAGGCCCGAGTCGGACCTGAAAGTGTCGTATATGTAACTCTGCTGATCATATGGTCCTGCCTTAATGTCAGGGAGGCTGAGACATGTTGTCTAGCCGTGTTTCCAGAAGGAAAAGGAAATCTGGTTTAATAAGCATAGGCGTGTCTCCAGGCTTCCGAGGTGGCTCTAGTGGTGAAGAACCCATTTGCCAATGTAAGAGACGTAAGACACGTGGGTTCGATCCCTGGGTCAGGAAGATTCCCTGGAGGAGAGCATGGCAACCCACTCCAGTATTCACGCCTGAAGAATCCCATGGACAGAGGAGCCTGGCAGATTATAGTCCATAGGGTTGAAAGAGACATGACTGAAGCAAGTTAGCATGCATGCATGCACACACACACGCAGGAAAGTCTCTGCCACTCAGGGTCCTCCACCTCAGCACCAGGCCCGCATCAGTCAAACTTGGAGCTCTGCTACAGATGCTCTTGCAAACAGTCAGGCATCAAGTTTGCAGGTACCATGTGATTCTCTTTTCCCCACATGGACTTCTGAGTAAGCTAGAATTCTCCAGAGGGCAGCAAAGCTTGTTTGGGAAATTTTGAAAATGGACGAGGACAATCAGAAAGCATCTGATATTTTCTGGTTGAAGGGAAGACATGTCTGATTTAATAAATGCCTTTAAACTGACATTGACCAAGACATCCTTCTCTTTATTCTGTGAAAAACAAAAACGGACAAACAAAAAACTCTACTGCATATCATGTGCAAAAACCTGGCAGAAAGGAGTCGATCACCTGGACACCAACGGTGAGTGCCAGCAAGGGCCAACACCCCTCAGTTTTCTATCTCCAGTGTCCATCCAACTAAGGCTGACTGTGCTTTCTTGGAATATCAGTCAATCTTAGGCAAAAGATTGTCCTTCATTTTCAGAAAACAGCCTCTGTTCTCCTTCCATGTACAGTCATGGCCTCAGCAGTAAAGCGGGTAGGAAGTTTCATTCCTCTGATTCCCTGGAGAAACTATGCTTTCTGGGTCACTATGACAATCCTTAAACATGCAGTTTTATTTTGGAACACAACTGTGCATACTTCTCATACATTGCAGGAGTTTAAAAACGGCAAAAACCTCATAGCGCACAGTCTCTTTTCATTTCCCCTGAAAATACCAAACTCTGGTTGTCCCAGAAAACCAAGGTGAAAATATTCCAAAGAAATATCTCACTCATCCTTTCCCCTGAGTTCTTCCCTCTGCTGCCTTCAGTTCCCTTTCCCTTTCTATCTGTAGAGACAAAGAGAAAATTCTGTAACCACTGGCCTCGGTCCAGGAATACAGAAGAAAATGAAGCAAAGCAACAGAGAAAAGCGAACAGCAGAAGAGCAAGCTCAAATAAAGCTGCTTGATGATCATATAGTGCCAGCCTGGCAGGAGTGTGCTTTAACTTCTTTTCCTCTTTTTCTTTAACATCCAGTTTGGGGTCAAAATTCTTAAAATAAAATTGAGGATGGTTAAAAGTGCTTGAAAATCCCTACATGGAAATGACTTGCCCATCAATATGTATCCTGGATCTCTAAAGAAGTTATCTGGTTTGACTCAGTAATTCTGCTGCCGAGATTCCATCCAAAGCTATGACTTAGCTTGACGTCTCCTAGCAGCAGGGCCTGAGACCAGGATTTGGTGCAAGTGGGTGGTTTCCTTGGGAGGTGACCCTAGGAAGCATGGTAAAGGAATGAGGGTTGTGGGAAACAGGTATGAAAATGTTGACCTTAAAATGTTATTTTACCAGTAAAAGAGGGTCTGTTCAGGAATAGCAGAGAAATTGCAATATGAGACAAGAAAAGCTATCCCATGGACAGAGAAGCCTGGCGGACATGACTGAGCGACTAAGCACACACCCACGCAAGCTAACCGAAAAGCCATAGGCAAGTCCAACAAACAAAGGAAAAGAATGCTGTTTTATAGAGAAAAAACAGGAAGCTGGGAGGGGTTGTTTTGAGAGAAAGTCTGTTAGAGAAAAGCAGGAGTTAAAGGTAATGATGGCTTCTCATTGACTGAGTTGTTGGGTTAGCCAACGTCTTGGAAGAGATGCAACACACGTCTTTTCCTGTTGGGATCTGTAATTGACAACTCCTGTAATTGACATTGAGTGGTACCACAGGAGAGCTCTGCCTTCTGGCTTCTCGACTCCATTTTCACAGGAGGAAAGATAATATGATCGATATGTTAATAAGCTGGCCACTGTGGGTAGCTGGGGCTCAACCCTATGGGAATTATCTGACAGACTGTAGAAAACACCCTTCTTTGGTCACTTAGATGAGCAAGGAAGCTGAAATGCCCAACCCCACTGGTTGAGGGTCACTTAGGGACATCAAGGCTAGGATAAGCATACTCCCATGGTCAGAGAATAAGTTCAGGTAAGTGATATAGGAAGCCAGCAGATTGACCTGGGAGAGTCTTCAGGTACCTCTGGGAAAGCCTTAGGGGTGGAATGCTGAGAGTATCTGTTATGGATAATAATCTTCATATAGGAAAAAATAAGCATACCAGAATTGCAGCATTATCTATAATGGTGAAAAAGCAAAGGCGACTTTAATGTCTATGTTAGAGCGTTAGAGGGAGGGTTCAATGAGTTCTGGTATACCCACTCCATGAAATACTCCTTATTGTTGTTTTGTTCAGTAATATTACTGTCTGCCAGGCTCTGCACTAAGTCCTAGGGTCACTATGATGAGAAAGACAGACTCTGTCCTTACTCTTCAGAAGGGTATGGTCTCATTTGTTTAAAAATAGGATTTAGAAAAACATGAGTGCATGTCTTTGCTTCTTGCATTTCTCTTTTCACCAAATTTTCTATAATAAGAATGTCTTCTCATAAGGGAGAAAATAATAAACTGTATTTGAAAACAAGAGGGAAAGAAGTCACCTGCCAAGCAGAAGAGAACTCAGAGCTGGCCCTTCTCACCTTCTCCCTATGCCCAGCTTTTCTGTGTGTCTAACATTTCTGGTTTCCTGCTGCAGCAGGAACCAGCATCTAATGTGAAGTAATTTGTAATTTGGGGTGCCTTCTCAGGCATGACTGGGGCTTGAAGGTAGCAAGCATTTCCTGATAAAATGCAAGTTCAAGGGCATCACAAAGAGAACAAAGATATCTACTCCTTTTACTTTTCTTCAATTCAATTCTGTTCCATTCAGTTCAGTCGCTCAGTCGTGTCCGACTCTTTGCGACCCCATGAATTGCAGCACGCCAGGCCTCCCTGTTCATCACCATCTCCTGGAGTTCACTCAGACTCACGTCCATAGAGTCCGTGATGCCATCCAGCCATCTCATCCTCGGTCAATCCCTCCCAGCATCAGCGTCTTTTCCAATGAGTCAACTCTTCTCATGAGGTGGCCAAAGTACTGGAGTTTCAGCTTTAGCATCATTCCTTCCAAAGAAATCCCAGGGTTGATCTCCTTCAGAATGGACTGGTTGGATCTCCTTGCTGTCCAAGGGACTCTCAAGAGTCTTCTCCAACACCACAGTTCAAAAGCATCAATTCTTTGGTGCTCAGCCTTCTTCACAGTCCAACTCTCACATCCATACATGACCACAGGAAAAACCATAGCCTGGACTCATGGAAATATGAAGTCCACAGTCACATTGTCCACACTGGCTACTCTGATTAGCTTTGATGCCATCTTCAACAGTTTGCTGGGGACTTCAGCATTGCCAAATTTCCTGCTGCTATTAGAAACTCGCCATCTTGCTAGAGAGAGGGGACCTCCATGGTGGGGAATTTTCTTGTCAATCATCTCTCTGATAGATTCATGAGACTTGGAGCTGAAAGATATGACCTAAATACAAAGTGTTCTCATCAAATGCTTTGAAAATGTACAATAAGCTAGGCTTAAAGGAGCAGAAATATGAGTATATTCTATGTAATTTCATGTATTGGAATAGTTGCAATTGGCAAAGTTCATCTTGAAATATTTTCCATGCAGTTTAAAAGAGTTAAATATTTTGGAAATCCCCTCCCTAGACTCCCCCAAACCCTTTAACTCTAAGTTATTTTTGGGAGATGGAAATATTTTAGTTCTTAAGCTTCTCATTAATTCTGGATTTGGCTTCAAATTCAGGCTGCAGTGATGCGCGAATCCAGGGGACTCTATCCCAATAGGACTGTCCTTTGGGGCTTTGCTTACCCAAATTAAAAGATATTTCTTTTAAGAATAAATAAAGTAAAATTTAAAAAAATTTGTATTTATTTATTTTTGCCCTGAAAGATGATTTGTTTTAACTTTACAATATTGTATTGGTTTTGCCATACACTGACATGGATCCACCAGGGGTGTACCTGTGTTCCCCATCCTGAACTCCCCTCCCACCTTCCATCCCGTCTCATCCCTCTGGGTCATCCCAGTGCACCAGCCCTGAGCATTCTGTATCATGCATTGAACCTGGACTGGCGATTTGTTTCACATATGATAATATACATGTTTCAATGCCATTCTCCCAAATCATCCCACCCTCGCCCTCTCCCACAGAGTCCAAAAGACTGTTCTATCCATCTGTGTCTCTTTTGCTGTCTCGCATACAGGGTTATCGTTACCATCTTTAAAATAAGTTTAGGAAAGGCCAGTTCAGTGGTGTTCAACAGGAGTTTTTACCCCAGGACTTTCAGCTTCCCTGATGGCTCAGAGGGTAAAGCATCTGCGGGAGACCTGGGTTCCATCCCTGGGTTGGGAAGACCCCCTGGAGAAGGCAATGACAACCCACTCCAGTGCTCTTGCCTGGAAAATCTCATGGACTGAAAAGCCTGGTAGGCTACAGTCCATGGGGTTGCAAAGAGTCAGACACAACTGAGCGAGTTCACTTCACTTCACTTCACTTCTTGAAGGTGCATCACGTATCTTTATGAATCTCCAAGAGGCTCAACTACTAAGCCCATGTGCCTCAACTACTGAAGGCCGAGTGTCCCAGAACCTGTGCTCTGCAAGAAGAGAAGCCACCACAATGCGAAGCCCTCGCAGGGCAACTAGAGAATAGCCCCTGCTCACTGCAACTAGAGAAAGCCTGTGTGCAGCAAGGAAGACCCAGCACAGCCAAAAGTTAAATAAATAAGTAAAATTATATATATATGTATGTATGTATATAAAAATCTGCTCACTGGGAATAAGGCAAGAATTGGGTACAGGAAGGTACATCAAGGTCAGATAACAAACCTGATTTACTGAGCACTTAGTCCAAGTTCCCTGAAAATACTTTTTTCTGGAACTGGTTTCTTAGTATAGAACTGAGATTAGGACTGAAAGGCCCCTCAGAGGAGGACTATGGGCCCTAGGAGCAAGACGGTCAGCCTGCCACGTCTTGTGTTTCTCTCAGAGCCCTCCAGTGCCCACCCACTCACACAGTAGGTGCTCATTTATATCTGCTGCATAATCACTGTATTTGCTAGAGGGATGTGACCAACTTGATTCCAGGAGCAACAGAACAATAACACACCGAGACTTTGCTTTAGTCCGTTTAGTTTGTTCTTCTCGAAGCAAATGAACAAAACCCAAAACAAAACAAGAAAGAAAATCAGACAAGGTTGTGTTCTGAAAGACAGTGAACAAATACACTTGAGTTCTTATCACAAGAAAAATCAATAACTTTCCCAGTGTCTGAGCCTTCGGCGTTGACTCGGAAACCCTGAAATCCTGCCGGCTGGAGGGTCTCCCGAGTCCAGGGGCTGAGCACGCAGGCTCCAGCATCCCGAGCGGCCAAGTCAGTGTGAAATCATTTCCTTCTTGGCGCGCAGGGCCATCGCTGCAGGTATTAACGCGCCTTCTGAGCCCTCTGCTTCCTGGCTAGTGTAGCGAGTGGGTAAAGGAAAGAGGAGGCAAGTCAGGCAGCTGTGGGGCTTGGGGTTTTGGAGAGCAGGTTTGGGAAAATCTCAGGGAGTTCAGCACGCCGGGAGGCTGGCCAAGAGCTAAGCAGATGCTTGGCGGAGCAGCAGCATCACCTGGGGACCTTTTATTAAAATGATTAGTAGTATTTAAATTATTATTTAATGACAGGTTCCTAGGTCCCACCCTAGAGTAGATTCACAGTCTTCGTCTTAACATCCTCTTCTGGAGATTCCATGATGAAAAAACCTGCAGCAGTCAATTTATGTTTCAGAGACTTCATCGTTTTGAGTGATCGCCAACCTTTTGCAGCTCACCCTGGGGTCTCAAGCTCCAGAGAATTCTCCCCAAGCACTCCTCTTGGAGGAGCAAGCTCATAGCATTGGGGAGGACACATGGTGTTTTTAGACCATAGAGTGTGAAAAAGAAGCGCTGGAGAATTCTCAAAGACTCCTCGTGGTTGCAGCCATGTGTCTGTCAGTTCATCTTGGAAAGCATTCCCTTTCAAAAATCATTACAAAGAGTGGAGAGAGGTGTGCCCTTCTGTCTGTTTAAAAGCATGTCAAGATTCTTCCTTTCAGCACTTCGGCTCCTGTGAAGAAAAAGTGGATCCTTTGGATATCTCGTTAACAAATGAAGGGCCAGTCAGTCCTTGTAGCTGGAAGGACAGTGCATGGCTGTCCAGCCCTCTCCTCTCTGGCTGTGCCTGCTCTGAGTGAGAGTAACTCTCAATATGGGGGCTCCTGTAGTAAGCATTTTACACAAAATGTCTCATTACTTCTCCTGACAACCTTACAAAATGGGTCAAGGGTTGGCAAACAATGGTCAGTCACCTATTTTTTTTTCCCTTAATATTTACATTTATTTATTTATTTATTTGGCTGCACCGAGTCTTAGTTGTGGCATGTGGGATCCAGTTCCCCAGCCAGGGATCGGACCCATGCCCCCTGCATTGGGAGTTCAAATCCCAGTCAAGGGACCACCAGGGAAGTCCCTCGGTCACCTGCTTTTGTAAATACAAACATTGTACTACAGGTCATGTGCTCAGTCGTGTCTGACTCTTTGTGACCCCATGGAATGCAGCCTGCCAGGCTCCTCTGTCCATGGGATTTCCCAGGCAAGAGTACTGGGAGATTTTCCTTCTCCAGGAGATCTTCCTGACCCAGGGATTGAACCAAGGTCTCCTGCATTGCAGGCAGGTTCTTTACCAACTGAGCCACCAGGGAACCCCATATTGGACTGTGGCCAGCACCTTTCATTAATTTATCATCTGTGGCCGCTTTTGCTCTACAAGGACAGAGGAGTATGCCTTACAAAGTCTAAAATATTTGCTGTGTTGCCCTCTACAGAAAATGTGGGTTGACCTCTAAAATGGGCCATTGGCACCACTTTACAGATGGGGCAACAGAGGCACAAGAGGCTCAATGCGTCGCCTAAAATCATTTAGGATATAAATGAGTGTCAGAGATGTCTCTGGCCCCAGAGAAACTATTCCTGTGCGTCTCCCTCCTCTACACCACAGAACCTCTTACTCTGTCATGTTGATGGAGTCCTGCTAAATGTGTCAGGCAAGACGGACATGTTTATTTGCTCCTAACAAAACGTCTTCTGCTGACGATCACACAGAGAGGCCTGCAGGAGATGCTGGGGTCCCATGAGGTAGTCATCCAGCCCACGCACTCCTCTCCCAGCCCCTAACATCAGGGTCCAACCTGCCCAGGGTTTATAAGAGGGATCATCATCCAATATAGAGACAGCTCTTTCAAGTTCAGGATTGGCCCAAGGATTTGCTGATTAAAGAACTAGAGGAAAGAGGACTTTACTGGTGGTCCAGTGCTTAAGACTCTGAATTCACTGCAGGGGGTACAAATTCTATCCTGGGTCTGGAACTAAGATCCTGCATGCTGCATGTGCAGCCAAAAAAAAAGAACTAGGGAGGAACCAGGTATGTGTGTTAGCTGCTCAGGAATGTCCAGCTGTTTGCAAGCCCATGGACTGTAGCCCACCAGGCTCCTCTGTCCATGGGACTCTACAGGTCATTTCCTTCTCCAGCAGATCTTCCCAACCCAGGGATAGAACCCAGGTCTCCCACATTGCAGGCAGATTCTTTACCATCTGAGTCACCAGGGAAGGCCCCAGAACCAGGTAACCTCAAGCCAAGAACAACAGCTGCCCTTGTCTGAGTGACACCGCCAGGGGAGCTGAACCCTAGTCCTATCCCTGGAGACCGGCATGTGTTCGTCTTGTCTGCCATTCTGCCCCTGCCGGTGTCTTTCTGCTCATCCTTGGCTTGACTTGCCTGCTGGTATTGCTCATAGTCACACTGCCCTGCTGTCCAGAGTTCCCATCTGGTCCTGGTTTCTGCCTGTCTGACCTTGGCTCACACTTGACCCTGTAGGTAAACAGGCCATGCCTCAGTAGTGGTCTACAGCTCTTAAGGGATGTCAAAGCTGAAGCTCTGTATCTTGGGGAGAAAACCCAATGTTCCCATATGTATTTTGGAACCAAACCAATTCCAAGAATAGAATGAAAAGTGAAACCAGTGGAAAAGATTGCTCAGTCAAAAGCCACCAGAATTTCCAAACATGTAGAAACAGTTATATCAATTAATGGCAAATCTATACAATGGAATATTATGCAGCCATTTAAAATGATATCGACAAAGGTTAAAAAATAACATTATGCAGCAGAGACAGAACCAGCTTCACTGGTGTGGGACATATGCAGTTAAACAGGGACCTATGTTTACAAGGGCCCCACACTTGGTTTAATTCTCCATGGCCACTATCCTGAAATTCTTAATAAATTTTGGACAAAGAGGGCCCACATTTTCATTTTGCCCTGAGCCTAGAAGTTAAGCAGTTGATCCTAAGTAGACATATCTCCCAGAATTTATTCTCACCTGTCTCTTAGTAATAGAACTTCCCCAATCCAAACCACATCACCCTGACTAATGCTTCATGTGAGAATGACTTTCCAGTATTTCTTGGGAATTTTTATGTTTTCCAAATTCTAGAAAAAAAAATTGGAAAAGAAATTGGGATACTGTGAAAAAATACAGTAATCCTCCTGCAAGAACTGAAGCTTAATAATCAACATAGAGACATTTGTCTGAATCCTCTTGTGTTATGGCAAAAGCAAGAGCAGAAACTCGGATGAGTTAAGACTGACATTTCTGGGAACCAGAACGGGAGCACATAGGAGAGAACTGGCTATGATGTAATCAGTCAGTCACACTGGCAGTTCTTGTTCTGTTTTAAATGTATATATGGGGCTTCCCCGGTGGCTCAGTGGTAAAGAATTCGCCTGCCAATGCAGGGGACTTGGGTTCAGTCCCTGGTTGGGGAAGGCCCAACATGGAGCAACCAAACCTGTGCACCACAATTTTTGAGCCTGTGCTCTCGAGCCTGGGAGTCACAACTGCTGAAGCCTGTGTGCCTTAAAGCCCATGCTTGCAACAGGAGAAGCCGCCACAGGGAGAAGCCCGCGCATCGCGACTATGAGGAGCCCTCGCTCCCTGCAGCCAGGGAAGACCCTGCACAGCGCCAAAGGCTCAGCACAGCCAAAAAGAAACAAATTTAAAAATTTTAAATGTGAACATGGCCATGACTGCTACTAACGGCAAGTCATTCTTGCAGATTATAATATATATTAAAATGTATTATATAATAAATAAATATTGTTTTATGTGCATATGCACTTATATACATATCTTGTTAGTGATATTCTCAGAAGTAACAAGTTTGGGGGCAAAATAAGCCCCTAAAGGGGCAGTATTGACATATGATTCTATATAGGGCTTTAACTGCTGGAAATTTAATTGCTACATTATTTAAATATTACCCAGTGGAGTTGACTGGTATTTTCCAATGTTTAATTTTTTATGACAGGCTATAATTACTTGTAGGGCTTCCCGTGGTGCTAGTGGTAAAGAACATGCCTGCCGATGCAGAAGATGTCAAGATGCGGGTTCAGTTCCTGGACTGGAAAGAGCCTCTGGAGGAGGACATGCAACCCCCAAGTATTCTTGCCTGGAGAATCCCCATGGACGGAAGAGCCTGGCAGGCTACAGTCCATAGCGTCACAAGGAGTTGGACACAACTCTAGGAACCGAGCAGGCATGCAGGCACAGTTGTTTGTAAATTCACTAAATTAGTATTTATTTATCAAGCTATGATTGTTAGATATCCACAGTAAGGAGTAAAGACTATGAAGAAAGTTGGAAGACCTTTAAGAATAATATAATTTCAGGAACTTCCAGGCATTCCAGCTTCTCATTTGTAAACCCTGAAGATTCATGTCCATTGGATAGTGGAAAACATTGCTTCTATATATAACTGTTCAGCTAGAGACGACAATTTCCAGCTTCCCTTGCAGCTAGTTATAGTTATGTTCTAAGTTTTGGCCGATGAAATGTAAGCCCGTGTGAAGGGTGCACCTACTGGATCACGTTTTTGTGAGGAAGTTGCTTGCCCTCCTCTCTTTCCTCTTCTCCCTGGCCTGGAAATGATGAAAACTGGAGAAGCCACCTGGGACTGGGATATGGAGACTGTGTGTTCAAGAAGACAGAGCTGCCCATTTAGTTTGTTCCACGGATGACCCTGTAGAACAGAACTATTTACCCACGATAGCCTATCTTTAGATTGTTTAATGGGAGATGAATAAATCTTGTTTTAAAGTGTAAATATATATATATATTAAAATCTGTATATTAAGTCTCTTTTTTTATAGAAGTTTGCTTTATACAAACACGTGTGTGTGCACTAAGTTGTTTTAGCTCTTTCGGACTCTGCGACCCCATGGGCCATAGCTCACCAGGTTCCCTTGCCCGTGGAATTTCCCAGGCGAGAATACTGGAGTGGGTTGCCATTTATTCCTCCAGGGGATCTTCCAGATCCAGAGATTAAACCTGGGTCTCCTGCATTGCAGCTGGATTCTTTACTGTCTGAGCCGTATAAGCTTATGCTGCAATGCTATTCGACAAAGCATCACACACAATTGTATATTGTATATTATATCACACTGGAGTTGTGACGAGTTGGACCCAACTTAGCAACTGAACAACAATAACACTATTCTGTGTATTATATTATACATAATTGTGTATGTAGTTCCAGAATGCTCTGTGGATACAAAAATCTGCAGAGGCTCAAGTCCCTTTATAAAATGCCCTAGCATTTATATACAACCTACACACATCTTCCTGTATACTTTAAATCATCCCCAGATTACTTATAACGCCCAATATAAATGCTATATAAGTGGTCATAAACCACAATATAAACACTATGTAAATGTTGCCAGCATGCAGCAAATTCAAGTTTTGCTTTTTTGAACTTTCTAGATTAAAAATATAGATTAAACTTTCTAGATTAAAAATATTTTAGACCTGCAGTTGGTTGAATCATGCATAGATGCATAACCAGTAGATGCCAAGGGCTGATTGTATATATAACATAATCTCAACAGCTAAAACACACACAAATAAAATGCCTTGGAGAAAATATGTCAAAAGCCTGACCAAAAAAAAAAAAAAAAGAGAGAGAGAGAGAGAGAGAGATGAAAGAAGACAAATCAGACATTATTTCAGAAAGAATTAGGTAATATTATCTCTGTAACTGGGCTTCCCTGTGGCTCAGGTTGTAAAGAATCCACCTGCAATGTGGGAGACCTGGGTTCGATCCTTGGGTTGGGAAGATCCTCCGGAGAAGAGAAAGGCTACTCACTCCAGTATTCTGGCCTGGAGAATTCCATGGACTGTGTAGTCCATGGGGTCACAAAGAGTCAGACACATCTAAGCCACTTTCATTTTCACGTTCATCTCTATAACTGGAGCTTCCCTGGTGACTCACTGGTTAAGAATCTCCTTCAATGCAGTAGTCACAGGAGATGCGGCTGGGAGTATCCCCCTGGAGGAGGGCATGGCAACCCACTCCAGCATTCCTGCCTGGAGAATCCCGTGGACAGTGGAGCCTGGCAGACTAAGGCCAGAGACTCAAAAGAGTTGAACACGACTGAAATGACTTAGCACACATCTCTACAGTCATTAAACTAATAGTCACTGAGCATTACTTATGTTTCAGGCAGGGAACTAGAACAGAGAGCAAGAAAGATATATTCTCTGTACAAAATTTAAGGTAAAACTAGAAAGGAAGGTATATAATTAGTACATAATTACCAGCTTGAATGATATGAAGAATTTATTCCTTCCTTTCTATGAGTCTTTCTTCATGGGAAGGGGGAATATTGGTGAGATGTGGGGTTTTGGATAACCTCAGCCTCTCCTTCAAGGCCTAATCCCTGCCTAATGTCTATAGAAGTTGAGCTTTCTCTGGGAGGTGGCCCACCCTCCAGGAATCCTTCAAGGCTAAGGATGGGCAGGAGAATTCAAGGGTTTCCATTCACATTCCTGTCGCTCCTCTTGAGAAAGCTCTATCCAGCTTCTCCAGCCCTGGGCTAAAGAAAACTGGAATGTATCCCAGCCTCATTACACTCTCTGTGTCAAGGGAGCCCTCCTTATCTGAGAACACAGGGCTGGCTATTGGGTTGCCACCTTGGGAAAACCAAGAACATTTCTTTGGTTTGAGTTCGGGGGATAAGCAAAGAAAGCTGAACAAACACATAAGTGGAAATTTGGCGCTTGTCTTATACAGTAGCTATAATTTTCATAGCCTTAAAAAGTGAGAAACTCAAGTGTTCTGTCATTAAACATGCTATAAGAGGCTGTTTAAGTCAGTGAGAGGCGGTCAGTTTGCTGTTGGGTAATACTCAGTGTTTACTGAAGACTTTACCTGCCTATCTGTCCATCTACCTGCCTGGTGAACATGTCTGGCTCTGCCAGCCACTGCAAGGCATTTCTGTCCACATACCTGTCAGATTCCATTTTTCACCAGAAGCTTCATTAAGAAATAGAAGCTGAGCATTCTTAGAGGCGCTTTAAACCACTGAAAATAATGAAGGAGAAGTCAATGCAATTAGCCAAGCCCTTGGCAGTGGGATTTGAATAGCAAAGGAACTAATTATGTGCCCCAGGCACCCACACGTTGTACTGGCCACATCATCAGGCCACAACAAAGAATGTCTCAAAGCTGAGCATCTCACAGCGCCAGAGTGAGACAAAAGTTACCTTGGTGAATTCCTTTCCTTCCCCATAAAGAAGGCTGAATCCTGCAAGACAGAGTCTGCTCTTGTTTACCCACTATCATTCAGCCCTTCTTTCTTTCTATCAGAAACAAGATTTTACCCAGATTGGCAATATGCCCAGATAAAAGGACACGCTTCCTCATCTCCTTTGCAATTATAAACTGCCAACGAAATGTTAGTAAAAGTCAAACGAGTCTTCTGAGAAGGCTGTCCTTTTTCCTTTTCTCTTTCTACCTGGAATATGGATGTAAAAAGTGGAGTTTCAGCAGTCATCTTGTTACCATGAGGCAATCTTGGGAATGGAATTCATCATGTGAAGATGGAAGGGCAGAAAGAGATTGGCTGCCCGATGACCATGAGGCTGCCTTGGGATTCTCAGGCTCTAGACCTCATGTTGCATGACAGAAAGATAAAAGTAATTATTTATTGAGTGTGTTAATCACTCAGTCATGTCTGACTCTTTGCAACTCTGTGGACTGTAGCCTGTCAGGCTCCTCTGTGCATGGGATTCTCCAGGCACAAATACTGGAGTGAGAGGCCATTACCTTCTCCAGGGGATCTTCCCAACCCAAGGATCAAACCCAGTTCTCCCGCTTTGCAGGCAGATTCTTTACCATCTGAGCTGCCAGGGAAGCCATAGTTATGTATTACAACTATTAATTTAGTTATCTGTTTCTAGCCAAGAAATCTAATTTTAACACATACAATACACATGCAGTTTCCACCTTTTCCACAAGTTTTTTCAAGAGCCCCTAGAAAAATTCAGTCATTGAAAGAGACATTTACTTAACGTCCACTGTCAGCCCAACTCCGTGATCCACATGGGGAAATAGAAAGGTGAGCATGCGTGGTCCCTGATGCTAGGAGCACGGTTCCCCACTTCTCCGTTAGAGTCAGCTGTTCTCTCCCACTGGACTTTGAGTCATTGTTAGAGTTGCCTTGCAGGAAAGGAATTGTGTGAGCCGCTGGAAGGCAGAGAACCCGCTTTATTCATTTTAATATCTTCCTCCCACAGTCCCTGGCCCAACTCCTTCCCCTTAGGAACCCATCGTCCAGGGCAGGGCTATATAAAGGTTGAGCCTTCAGCCCAGCCCAGTTTGTTTCAGCAACTCCCTGCGTCTGACCGTCACTGTATAAAGAGTGGCCCCGATCCAACTCAGGTTCACTAACGATGCTCATCTCTCTCCAACCATGTGCCCTGAGGCTCAGATCTCCATTTCACCGTCACCATTCTCCTCAGATACGGTGCAGAGGAAGATGGGACTTCCTCTCAATTCCAACTCTGCCTCTCTAGCCTGACTTTGCTTCGGAGAGGGCCTTGTCAGTTCAGCTGGACCCCAGCCCCACCAGGCAAGGAATATCCTTTGCGTCCTCCACCCAGTCACGTGTATTCAGGGTGAAGAAACCATCAAATCTTCCAGGCAGTAGCCCCATTCTATCAACTGGTCTGGAGTGGGATCATCTCTGAAGATCAAGGGTTTCATTGAAGGGGAGCCAGTGAGCGCCCCCACCATGATATATCCCTGGGGGTCATTTTTAGCAATGGAATTTTAGGGCAAATACCGCATTTGTTTTTCTCCAGCCTTCTCAGGCTCTCCAATGTGCCAGTTCCCAAGCCCATCATGACTGAGGCAGGCCCTCTTTCAGATCCTTATTCTGGTCTTCTGATGAGGGTAGTGGGGCTGGGTGGGGGGGCATCAGTTCTTGCTGTCCAGGCCCAGATTATGCTGGAGGGCAGCGTGGTCTGCATACCAACTCCATTCCTTTCCACGTCTGGGACTGTGGACAAATTACTTAATCACACAGCGTCAGTTTTCTCACCTGTCAAATGGGAACCACACACTGACCTTACAGACTTGTTATACAGATTAAAGAAGTGAACGCACAAAGGCCCTGTCCCTAGGACAGAGAGAACTTTCAGTCAACAATAACTCGTCATCAGTGTAAGTAAAACCTGGCATCACCTGTTGTTAGAAACGTCCCATAACTTCGTAAACATTAAACACTGTTGCTGTTCAGTCACTCAGTTGTGTCTGACTCTGCGATCCCCATGAACTGCAGCACGCCAGGCTTCCCTCCCCTTCAAATTTCCCAGAGTTTACTCAAACTCATGTCCCTTGAGTCAGTGATGCCATCCAACCATCTCACCCTCTGTTGACCCCCTCCTTCTCATGCCCTCAATCTTTCCCAGCATCTGGGTCTTTTCCAGTGAGTTGGCTCTTCACATCAGGTGGCCAAAGTATTGGAGTTTCAGCTTCAGCATCAGGCCTTTCAGTGAATATTCAGGGTTGGTTTCCTTTAGGATTGACTGGCTTGATCTCCTTGCTTTCTCAAGAATCTTTTCCAGTACCACAATTTGAAACCTTCAGTTCTTCGGCACTCAGCCTTCTTTATAGTCCAACTCTCATATGTGTACATGACTACTGGAAAAACCATAGTCTGACTAGATGGACCTTTATCAGCAAAGTGGTGTCTCTGCTTTTTAATACACTGTCTAGATTGGTCACAACTTTTATTCCAAGGAGCAAGGGTCTTTTAATTTCATGGCTGCAGTCACCATACGCAGTGATTTTGGAGCCCAAGAAAATAAAGTCTGTCACTGTTTCTACTTTTCCCCCATCTATTTGCCATAAAGTGATGGGATCACTTCATGCCATGATCTTTGTTTTTGAACACTGAAAACATTAAATGTAATTAAGGTTATAATATTGGTGAAGAATCTCAATTAGATTTTGGGGGAGATTAGCTAATTTTTTAAAGTGACCGCCTCCCTTATTTTTCTCAGCTCTCTACTTTATTTCCCATTCTTCTCTCTAGGGATATTTTTTGTCCCTGAGGTCATAAGGAAACAACCCCACTGCAGTCTAAGCTCTCATTCTAACATCCTTGCTCTGAAGCATCTTTCTTTCTCCCTCTCCATTGCATTTTTTTTTCCCCTTGTGAAGTTTATAGTAAACGGTCAAATTACCTGCCCATTTTCTTCCCAGGACGCTCCCATCCATGGCCGTGTCTGAGGTGTGGTGAGACAGGCAGAAACATAAAGACACACGTGGGAATAAATGTGTAAATGTATTTAGACTTTATTTGGGGAAACTGGGCTTTTGCTGTCATCCAAGTTCAACAGAGATGGCTGTGCAGACCAAACAGTGGTTAGTCGTTGACACCAAAAACCATTTGCAGCCCAAATTAGACACAACAAACCAGAGAAGGAATTTTTAAAAATCCTAACCTTGCAACCCACCCCCTCACCCCAGACTACTTCAGGCATCAGAAACGAAGGAAAATATGCATGCCAAGAGGAGGTTCGGGAGGCCAGAGCGGATTCCTGGGACTGTGCAGGTGAAAAGCACATTTATGAAAGGAGAGCACATTTGTGGGGCTGGGAATGGAAAAGCTGGGAGAGTTTGTGAGATGAGGTCCTTGATCCCGTCTCCCCTTTATTCCCAGTGTGAGAAACTGTCCTAGCTGAGGGCTGGGTCATCCCTATGCCAGTGCTACTGGTAATAAAGAAGAAAAACTCAAGGATTCTGGCTGGGACCTAGCAGGCAAGAGACTGCAAAATTCAGACAGGAACATATGTCAAGGGAGTGGGTGGCTTAAGACCAAAGGGCTGGAGGGCCCCGTGGTGAACCAGACCACAGGCCCAGCAGGAGAAGAGAGTGTCCCCCAGGGGGCGCTGTCTAAGCAGCCCTGCCCGGTGGTTGCTGTGAAGAAATGTAGGCCAAGAGTGGCCAGATCTTCAGATGTTTTAAGAGATGCTATAAAAGATCCTGATTTTCAAATGCTTGGCAACTGATTCAACGCACTTTACAACACTGTGTACAGACTGAAGAAAACAAATCTGTCGGCTGGATCTGGCTTGCAGGGCAGCCAGCTTCTGAATTCTGGATGGGGGCTGACTTTTATCTCATCTCTGAAGCGTGGGGGTTTCGGGGGCTGGGTTGAGAGCCCACATGTATCCACGTTCGCTCTTCTGCCCAGATCGTCCCACTGCTAAATTAATCTAGCCTAAGAACTCTTTTGCAGCACTGAGAAAAGCAAAGCTCTAAAATCAAAGTACAAACCCAGACAAAAACCTTCCAGGTAGAAGCCTCAAAGATTGAGCTTTACTTTTATTTTTATGTATTTTGTCATGTCCCGGAACGCTTGGCCATTTTAAAATCACAGGTGGAATGAGAGTCATGATCCTCTGTAGCTCCTGGGGACCGGACAGCTTGGAGAAGGAAGGGAGAAATGGAAGATGCTAAGTGATGGCACCCACGACCACCCAGGAGCCTGGGGGTGAGGGTGGGGGTGCTAGTCAGGGGCCAAACTCATTTCCTCCTCATCTAGCTTTTAGTTTGAAGCCTGTATTCCCAAGCCACCCCCTGGAACTTGGAATATCCAGACAATGGCTCTGGTAGATTGCTTGGGGAGCAAAGTTTGAAGGGAAGAGCACCGGCTGTAGGTGGAAAGAGTGAGGTCAGAGGGTCCCCCGTTGGCAGGGCAGAAGGGAAACCCCTGCCCCCTCCACCCCCAGGTCACGGTGGCCCCACTGTCCTTTGCATCGACCAAGCAAGGACTGTCCACAGGAACCCGAATGTGAAAAAAAAAAAAAACAGCCAATGCATCTTAGGGCAAGGACTCGAGTCAGAAAACAGAGTCTGCACAAAAATCTCCAATTCCAGGCAAGTGCTGTAACAACCCAGCCAGCCAGGACTTCTAAAGGTTGACGTCCTCCTCTTCCTGCCCTGTACGCCTTCACCACTGCCGCACATCTGGGGAAAGGGAAGAAGAAGAAGGCAAAAAGCAAAAATACAACAAACAACAGAAACAAAACCCAAAACCACAGAAAGGCAAGGTACGGGGTCTCTAGCCTATGATTAAGCCCTTAAGGGCTGGCAGCTCATTGCCACAGCCCCACACCCGCCTGGCGTTTCCCCGCAGACACCAAAGCACCTCCCTCACCTACCAGCACACACGAACCTTTCACTTTGTTCCCTAGAGCTCAGACACTGGGGCTGCTCAGAAAGATCTGGGAGCTCGCAGAGCATTGTGGGTACTGACATGCAAATGAGGAGCGCAACCAAGCGTGTCCCACATTGCTTCAGAGGACCTGAATTTTTATGGCTTGTATGTGCTTTTTGATGTTTTCATTGTCTCCAAGCATAACTGATATGCATTCCGATTCTGACAACTAGAAGTTGTCTTTTTCTTCTTCTTCTTCTTTTCTTTTCCTGGAGCTGGTCTTCTCCACCTTAAAACAAAACAAAGCAAAAACAAAAACAAAAAAAAAAAGTTGGGGGTGGTGGTGGATGAAAAAACAAATCCACCACCGTAACAAACCGAGGTTACTTTAAGGAGTGAAATATTTTAAGCAATTGAACCACAGATGCAACCGGGAAAGGAAAACATGTTGATTTTCTTAAATTCCTTGGAGGAAAACAACTCCAGCTTGTCTACCTCATTTAAAGCGACAACTTCCAAAAAGAGCAGAGTAGGGTGAGAGTCACTTTTTTCAGTTTGCTGGCGGTCAGTCGTGAAGAGCCGGTTTCTGTTATGAAATTCACCCTTCCCATCTGTTTGCACTTGCTCTTAATTAGGTTGGGGAAGTTCATTTGGAAAAAGTGAGGGCCTTGTTGGACATACTTCCCTACACACACACACAGACATACACACACTCCAAGTACTAAGTGAACTTTTAAGGGAACCATTTTCATTTTATAGTCATTTGCCCTTAGAGGATCCAGAACACCATAACCCACGCCAAATATCTCAGGCTCAGTGGTTTCTCTGGTTTGGCTGAGGCAAGGAATAGCTGAACAAATCACAAGAAAGTCATTTCTGAGAGAGTCCTGCAGTGTTCGCCCCCACCTCCCATCTCAGAGGACTAAGATCACAGGAGTGATGGGCTGGATGGCAGAAGGCCTTTCTGAACCTACACATGGGACCTTTCAAGCACTCTATCCTTAGCCGCGCAAAAAGCAGACAGAGCATGTCTTGTAAATGTGAGCACAATGGCAATATCTGTAAAAATACAACACACCTTGTGTTTTACTCGCCGTCCAAGGTCTTGCAACTCGTTGTTCCAGCCTCCATTCAGTTCAGTTCATTTCAGTCGCTCAGTCGTGTCTGACTCTTTGCGACCCCATGAATTGCAGCACGCCAGGCCTCCCTGTTCATTACCATCTCTCGGAGTTCACTCAGACTCACGTCCATCAATGCCATCCAGCCATCTCATCCTCTGTCGTCCCCTTCTCCTCCCGCCCCCAATCCCTCCCAGCATCAGAGTCTTTTCCAGTGAGTCATCTCTTCGCATGAGGTGGCCAAAGTATTAGAGCTTCAGCTTCAGCATCATTCCTTCCAAAGAGATTCCAGGGTTGATCTCCTTCAGAATGGACTGGTTGGATCTCCCTGTAGTCCAAGGGACTCTCAAGAGTCTTCTCCAACACCACAGTTCAAAAGCATCAATTCTTCGGCGCTCAGCCTTCTTCACAGTCCAACTCTCACATCCATACATGACCACAGGAAAAACCATAGCCTTGACTAGACGGACCTTATATCCCTCCTTTATCCAGGCTCAGCATCATTTTTCCTTTTGGTCCCATTCTCTTGTGTCCATTGGCTTTGGATGACTCAGCCAATAAAAGCTAACCACCTACTCACCAGAGCCCCTAATCCCCACCCTCCTTCAGTTCAGTCACTCAGTTGTGTCCAACTTTTGCAACCCCATAAACCACAGCATGCCAGGCCTCCTTGTCCATTCCCAACTCTCATAGTTTACCCAGACTCATGTCCATTGAGTTGGTGATGCCATTCAACCATCTCATCCTCTGTCATCCCCTTCTCTTCTTGCCCTCAATCTTTCCCAGCATCAGAGTATTTTCCAATGAGTCAGCTCTTCGCATCAGGTGGCCAAAGTATTAGAATTTCAGCTTCAACATCAGTCCTTCCAATGAACACCCAGGACTGATCTCCTTTAGGATGGACTGGTTGGATCTCCTTGCAGTCCAAGGGACTCTCAAGAGTCTTCTCCAACACCACAGTTCAAAAGCATCAATTCTTTGGTGCTCAGCTTTCTTTATAGTCCAACTCTCACATCCATACATGACTACTGGAAAAACCATAGCCTTGACCAGACAGACCTTTGTTGGCAAAGTAATGTCTCTGCTTTTAATATGCTGTCTACGTTGGTCATAACTTTCCTTCCAAGGAGTAAGCGTCTTTTAATTTCATAGCTGCAATTACCATCTGCAGTGATTTTGGACCCCCAAAAATAAAGTCAGCCACTGTTTCCACTGTTTCCCCATCTATTTCCCATGAAGTGATGGGACCAGATGCCATGATCTTCATTTTCTGAGTTGTGAGCTTTAAGCCAACTTTTTTCACTCTCCTCTTTCACTTTCATCAAGAGGCTTTTAGTTCTTCACTTTCTGCCATAAGGGTGCTGTCATCTGTAATCCGAGATTATTGATACTTCTCCTGGCAATCTTGATTCCAGCTTGTGTTTCTTCCAGTCCAGCATTTCTCATGATGTACTCGGCATATAAGTTAAATAAGCAGGGTGATAATGTACAGCCTTGACGTACTCCTTTTCCTATTTGGAACCAGTTGTTTGTTCCATGTCCAGTTCTAACTGTTGCTTCCTGACCTGCATACAGGTTTCTCAAGAGGCAGGTCAGGTGGTCTGGTATTCCCATCTCTTTCAGAATTTTCCACAGTTTCTTGATCCACACAGTGAAAGGCTTTGGCATAGTCAATAAAGCAGAAATAGATGTTTTTCTGGAACTCTCTTGCTTTTTCCATGATCCAGCAGATGTTTGCAATTTGATCTCTGGTTCCTCTGCCTTTTCTAAAACCAGCTTGAACATCTGGAAGTTCACAGTTCATGTATTGCTGAAGCCTGGCTTGGAGAATTTTGAGCATTACTTGACTAGTGTGTGAGATAAATAAAATTGTGTAGTAGTTTGAGCATTTCTTTGGGATTGGAATGAAAACTGACCATTTACAGTCCTGTGGCCACTATTAAGTTTTCCAAATTTGCTGGCATATTGAGTGCAGCCCTCCCTCCTTAGCTTGCACAGTTTAGACCCAGGTGCTCTTTCCTATCTTTCCTTGACACTTCCTCCCACAGGCGGGGTGGGTAGGGGCAGGGAGAGGGGCAGTGGAGGAGGGCAGTACAGGTTCCAAAGCCAGAGCTGCTGAGACCAAAGGTCAGCAGGTCTGACCTTTGACCTCAAGGTCAAAACTGCTCCTCAGACAACTTCTATTAATATCTCCATCCTCAGCTCCCAGCAGCCCATCTTAGGCACTGTCAGTTTTGCAAAATAATTATGAATGAAAGTGCTTCATTATTTACTTGGCAGTTTCACACATATTGTATCTAATTTTCACTAAAGGCCTAAGAGGTAGGTATTAGCATATCCATTTCACAGGTGATAAAACTGAGGCTGTGAGAGGGCACATGACTTCCCCCAACTCTTTAGTGTCCAAAGTCTGCTGCTGCTGCTGCTAAGTCGCTTCAGTCGTGTCCGACTCTGTGCGACCCCATAGACGGCAGCCCATCAAGCTCCGCCACCCCTGGGATTCTCCAGGGAAGAACACTGGAGTGGGTTGCCATTTCCTTCTCTAATGCAAGAAAGTGAAAAGTGAAAGTGAAGTTGCTCAGTTTTGTCCGACTCTTACAACCCCATGGTCTGCAGCCCACCAAAGTCTAGTGATCTCCAAAAGAGATTGGTCTCATTGGTCTCATCCCTTTATCATTTTCAAATCACTTCCACAAACAGGCTGACCCTGTCAGATGGAGGTGAATAATAACCCTGTTTTACAAATGTGGGATCAAGTAGCATAAACCCTTGCAGTCCCATGGCAGTTCTGTTCTCTTCTTCCAGAACCTTCTTTGGAAGACCACGACAATTGTGGTGATTAAAGGGAGTCTGATTCTCCCGAAGCATAAGCTCCCAGAGGCGAGAGGGAGGTCAGGTGGGAATCTGGAAGGAGCCGTGTTAACCTTTTCAATTACAAAAGCCTACAGGGACTTAATTCACCAAACCACCCTCAAGACCACAAGAATTTATGGTCTTTCTAAATATACCCAAACGAGTCTCCGGAAGTATCTCAGGTAGCCAGAATCCAGCTCCATAAAGCATATAAATACATTTAAAATAGCAGTAAATGTTTCCACCCTTCTGTTTTTCTAATGACTGAATGCACCCCAAATAGAAATGTTGGCAGTCGACCCTTTAATAACGCTATTTACATTTAACTTATCAGGGTATAAATAGAAGTACAGTAGGCATACATACCAGACCTTGGTTTATGTGTTTTCAACCTCAGAGCCAGCCAGTCCTTATTTTGAACTGACAATAAAAATACGGAGAGACCCAAATGTTCTCACTTCATCCTCAGCTTCCAGCTCTGGTGCCCTTTAGTATATTCAGTTTTCTCTGGAGCATCTCAGAGGAGAGAGTCTTCAAATGGACTTAGCTTTCCAAATCATGAATGAGAGGGGGATTTCTTGTGAAACATTTTGGAGTGGTGGCTTCAGTGGCACTCTAGAAAAAAATCAACTGGCACGAATTAGGGTGGACACAAAAAGAAACGGTATTTCCTAACTGCACACAAACGCGGCCCAGACACCCCCACCCAACCCTTCCTTGCACCCTCATGTTGGTTAGATTTCAGGTTCTTGAAGGAAATGTATTTCTTTTGACATTTAATAATGTCTGTTGACATGCAGCATCCCTGCTAGGGCTTTTCATTTTTTTATTGAATGATGTAAGTTCTGTAACTGATACCAGTTGTCATCAAACATCTTAAAGCCAATCAGGCCTCGAGTCATCAATATTTATTGTCCCTGGTGGGGAGAGGCTGTTTTCAGTTTGGGGCAGATGGGTTTAATTTTTAAATGGAATAGTTAAAGCAGACGCACCTAGTATAAAATATCAGACCGGCAAGGATCTGCCGACATGGTACAATTGAGATGTTCACGCAGCTGAAAGGAAGAGGATGGAGGAAGAGAAGGAGAGAAAGGGGGAGAGAGGAAGAAAGAGGAGGGGGCAGGCACAGATGAGAGACCAGGAAAGAATGGATGTGGGGAAAGGAATAAAGAAAGGAGAGAGAAAAAAATTTTAAAAGGTGTGGATTCTCATCAGATGTATGGTGTGTACACGAACAAAAATTTCTGTTCTAGTGAAGGCTATCAAAAAGGGAGACTTCCCTGCTGATCCAGTGACATGACTCCACAGTCTCAATGCAGGGGGCCCAGGATGGATATCTAGTCAGAGAATTAGATTTCACAGGCCACAACTGAAGATCCCTCACCCTGCAATGCAACAAAGATAGAAGCTCCCATGTGCCACAACCAGGACCTGGCACAGCCAAATCAATCAATCAATCAATATGTAATATGACTTTTAAAAAAAAGACTCAGAGCCATGGAAGGAGACATCGTACTCTGCAAGGGCAGGCTGAGTACTACAGCACAAAAGGAATTAGAGAAAGTGAAAGGGAAATAGAAGAGAATGAAAGTAAAAGAGAGAAGGTGGAAAGCAAGGCAAAAGGAAAATAAATAAGATATAATGTGAGAGAAAGTGAAAGACACAAAACAAGAAGGTGAAAAATGAGTGAAAAAAAAATCAATGAGAGATGGAGAGATCTGTAGAGAGAGAAGGTGAAAGAGGAGTGAGCCAGAGGCAGGGTCAGGAGATGCTAGTGGGTCTGACAGCTGGTACTTGTCTGGGAAGAGAGGGAACCAGGACATGGGCCAGCATCCTAGGGGCAGGGTGGAATGGGGTAGGAGCCTGGGTAGGCTTTGGCAAGCTAGTCACAACCAGAGCTGGGGGAGTGCATCGGTCTACCTGTGGCAACTTCATCCGTCCTGCCTGTGTCCTCTTCCCCGTTGGAGGTCTCCGTCTTATGTGTCTGGCTTCTGGAATCTTTTCACACTCTACCTCGGGAAAGGCTCTGAGAGTATAGCATTCACACTGAGGAATAAATGACCAATAAAGCTTAATAGGATACTCCTGGCTGGTTCAAGTTTTACTTACTTGATTTTAGTGCTAATGGCAAACACACAGACCAGTGTCAGCCCGTGTGTGTTAGTTGCTCGGTCGTGTCCGACTCTTTTGACCCCTTGGAGTGTAGCCTGCCAGGCTCCTCTGTCCATGGAATTCTCCAGGCAAGAATGCTGGAGTGGATTGCCATTCCCTTCTAAAGAGGATCTTCCTTATCCAGGGATCAAACTCAGGTCTTCCGCCTTGCAGGCAGATTCTTTGCCTTCTGAGCCACCAGGGGAGCTCTCACAGCTCTCACAATTTCAGATGTGGAGCTGGCAGCCAAGCCACATCCCATAGACAAGTCTTTCCTACCTCCTGAATGTTCTGTTGGAAGCACACTTTTTAGATCCAAATTTCTTTTTTTTGGTGGGTTAAGGTTTTCTCCAATACTTTGGCCACCTGATGCGAAGAGCTGACTCATTGGAAAAGACCTGATGCTAGGAAAGACTGAAGGTAGGAGGAGAAGGGGGTGAGAGAGGATGAGACGGTTGGATGGCCTCACCGACTCAGTGGACATGAGGTTGAGCAAACTCCAGGAGATGGTGAAGGACAGGGAGGCTTGACGTGCTGCAGTCCGTGGGGTTGCAAAGAGTCAGACACGACTTAGTGACTGAACAACAGCGGATGGGAGTGATGGAAGTATGATTAAGCCTTGAGCCTAGATGGTGCTAGACAAACCTTGGGAATGCAGTCCTGAGCTGCTGAACAGAGGGACCAGAAAGTGGGATCTCCAGGGAACAGAGGATGGAGAACGTTGTCCCTCATCCTGGGACTTCAGGGGACTCTTGCAGAGACCAGGGCCTGGAGGGAGGAGGGGTCAGGAATGGACTCCTTGCCCTCAGTGTCCTTGAACGCCCAATTTCTGCCCACGCTCGCTTCTGTGCTGACGTCAAAGTCAGAGGGAAGAAAGGAAGAAGGAAGGAAAAACCTTAACAAAGACAGCTTCCAAAAAGCTCCTGGTGAAAAAGAAATAGGTCAAACCTCAAAGCAGCTCAGCACACTCTTCCTAGTGGTTCAGCCCACCACTTGCGTTTTGAAATTACAGGCCTTCGTATTTATGTAACCTGGCCTGTGATGTAGGCGGGGGCAGGGTGCCCTCCCACGGTGTGGATAAAGATTCTGAGGCAGGAGAGTCCCCACACAGGGTCCCAGAGAATGTTCAAAGCACCAGAGGAGCCAGACCCAAAGACCTCACTCGTATCTGCTATCTTCCTTCCCTCCTCGGAAGAATGAGAGGCTGGGGCAGGTATTAATGTTGCAATATCCTGCAACTGACCTCTATTTCTCCCAACCTATCTTGTACATTTCTGAGTAGAAAGATGCTGTATTCTGTAGCTCTCTTCTGAATTTTCCCATCTGATCTGGACAAGTGTTAGAGCCTGAACGCCACCCTGGTTCCTTCTGTTGATGGGCATCCAGGCCACCCTTGGAGGTTGTCTGGTAGCTCACTGACTCACTTCGCATCACTTGAAATGGCTGCATGCCATTCCTTGTCCAAGCACCTAGCTAGCAACCCAGAACTCACTGGAGATATTGTTGTTGTTACTTAGGTGCTCAGTCGTGTCCGACTCTTTCCAACCCCATGGACTGCAGCACACCAAGCTCCTCTGTCCATGGGATTTCCCATGCAAGAATACTGGAGTGGGTTGCCATTTTCTTCTATCCAGGGAATCTTCCCAACGCAGGGATTAAAGCTGCGTCTCCTGCATTGTCAGGCAGATCCTTTACCACTGAGCCACCAGGGAATCCCCATTGCAGATATTACGGTCCTTGTATTTCTAGAGAATTGAGCTGATTAGAAGGTTCCTGTTTCCCCTTATCCTCACTAACATTTTGTCTTTTGTTCTGACTTTTCGAATTGTTGCCAGCTGGCATCTCACTGCTTTTAATTTGCATCTGTCTTATTACTGATGAGGTTGAAGAGTTCTCCATAAATTTATTGGCCACTTAACTTTACCTTCTAAGAGCTGCCCATATCGCCCCATTATGTTTTCTGTCTTTCTCTTGCTAGTTTCCAGTATCATATTCTAGAGTCTATTCCTTTGTTAGTTTTAGACAAGGTTCATTATTTCTTCCCAGTCTGACACCCATCAGTTAATTGTGGCTCTAGTGGCCGTGTTTGAACAGATATTTTAAATTTTGATGTAGTCAAGTTCACCAATTTTTGCCATGTGGTTTATGCTTTTGCTGTCTTATTGAAGAAAGCTTTACCACCCTAAGGTCAAAAAGATATTCTTTTACATATTCTTCTATTGAATACACAGCATTTTCCTTTCACATGTAGGGCTTTTTTGAGTTTATTTTTGAATGTGGTTTGAATTAGAGTCCAACTTTATTTATGTTCACCCAGTGAGCCAGTTACCCCAACAGAATCTATTAAATAATTCACTTTTTTTCCCCTCTACTGAATCCTTGTGCCTGTTTATCATATATCATCAATCTCCTTCTGAGTTTTCTTCTTTATTCTATTCATCTGTTTGTCTGTTCTTACACGAATACCCCATAATCTATAGTACCGTGTCTTCGTGGAATGTCTTGATATCTAAAAGAACAAAATTTTCTTTCTTTCTTTTTATTTTTCAAAATTATCTTAGCTATTTATATAGCTTTATTTGTCTTAATTTCAAAAAGATTTATAAAGGTCAAAAAAGGTAAAATTTTATTGAATAGAATTTTAGGAACTGATGTGGAGAGGAATGACATTTAAGTTGCTCTATGTATAAATATGTTCTTTGTCTCTATTCAGTATTATTTTATTTAAATTGTTTTCTCTGTAAAGATCTTGAGTATTTTTAGGTGGCTCTCCAGATACTCCTGGTAACACAGGGTGATAGTAGACCGTTATGAATTGTGACGTGGGTTCTATTATATTTTTATAGTAGATTACCTTTGATATAATGGAACCCCAATGGTTTTTTTTTTTCAACTTTTTAAATCCTCAACTTTACTGGCACAAAATTTACAGACAATAAGATATACCCAGTTTGACTATAGGCTTTAATGAGTTTTAACAAGTGTGTACACTGATGTAATCCCCACCACAATCCAAATATAGAACATTTCTGTCACCTGACAAAGTCCCCTCTTGCTGCTTTGTAATCAATCCTTATACTCTCTCGTCACCCAAGGCAACCACTGATTCTCTTTCTATCTCCATAGGTTAGAATTGCCTTTTTAAGAATTTTATTTCCTAAATTTTCTTTAGTTGTGTATGGAAATAAATTAATGTTTGTATATTGACCTTGTATCATGAAATACTGTTAAATTAGTGTACTAGTTCCAGTTTCATGTTTGTGCTCTTGGAATTTTCTACATAGACAATAAGATAAATTCTCTAGATAAAGATGATTTCACTTCTTCTTTTCCAATCTTCATCCCTTCAATTTAAAAGTTTCTTCCCTATATTACTGCACTGTCTGGGACCGCCAGTACAATACTGAACAGACATGGTGAGAACAGACATCTTTGCTTGTTTCCAACCTTAAGAAAGAAGTTTTACTTTTCACCCTAAAGTATGACGTTAGCTCTAGGTATTTCTTACAGATAATTTTGAGGATAATTTTTGTCAGTTTGAGGAAGTTCTTATTCCTAATTATTCCTAATTAGTTGAGAGTTATTATCATAGATGGATATTGAATTTTATCAAATGTCTTTTCTGTATCTACTAAGATGATCGTGTAAGGTTTCTCTTCTGTTCTATCAATAAGGTGAGTTGTGTTTGTCAGTTTTTTCTTTTTTCTTTTTTGCATCTCTGAGATAAACCCTGCTTGGACACAATGTATTCTCCATTGTATACATTATTGGTTTAGATTTACTAAACCTTATGAATGGTTTTTGCAGGTATTTTATGAAAACTATTACTCTTTATCTTTTTTCTTTTAATTTCTTTTACTTTTTTGTCTTGTTTTGATATTCAGGTAATACCAACTTTATGAGTTAGGAAGTGTTCCCTCTTGGTCTATTTTCTGAAATAAAAAAATTTAAGATTGATGTTGTTTCTTCCTTAAATGTTTGATTTACCCGACTTTACCAGTAAAGATATCTGAGGTAGTGTTTTCTTGTGGGAAAGTTTTTAATTACTAATTTATTTTAAAAACTGATTTAAGAGCTACCCTGGTGGCTCAAACGGTAAAGAATCTGCCTGCAGTGCAGGAGATCCAGGTTTGATCCCTGGGTTGGGATGATCCCCTCGAGAAGGGAACAGCAACCCATTGCAGTATTCTTGCCTGGAGAATCCCATGAACAGAGGAGCCTGGTGGGCAGGAGTCGGACATGACTGAGCCACTTAGCACACACAAACAGTAGGTTCTCATTAGTTATCTATTTTAATAGGGATACATATCAATCTCAATCTCCCAATTCACTCCACCCCCTTCCCCCCCATAACCACGTTTGTTTTCTACATCTCTGACTCTTGTTTCTCTTTGCAAATAAATTCATCTGTGCCATTACTTTTAGATACCACACAGAAGTGATGATACATGATTGTCTATCTTGCTCTGACTTACTTCATTCTGTATGACAATTTCTAGGCCCATCCATGTCACTGAGAACCGTGGCACTATTTCATTCCTTTTTATGGCATGGAGTTCTTTCTCTTTCTGACCTCCTTCCTCTCTGGTTCTCTGCCCACAAGTTCCAGTCTCTTCAGCCACATCAAACTCTGACCTCTTTCTTCCCAGCTCAGTGAGGCAGCCACGAGCTGCTTGAGGAAGTGCCCTCAAGATAGGGGTTGGTATTCCAAGTGCAGGTTGTCACTCAGGTTAACTTGAGAAGTGCCTTCTTTGGCCTGTATTCCAGAATATTCTTCCAGGAAGGTCAGGGATTGAAAGATTTGCCTCATTTTTTGCCTTTTTTGAAAGATCACAGTCCTGCGTTGCCTGTTGTTGGATACCTGAAAACAGCTGTTTCAGATATGTTAACCTATTTTCTAGTTATATACAGAAGGATAGTAAGTCCTGTCCCAGGCCTTCAACATAAGTGGACCATAAGCAGAAATCAAGGCTATGCTTTTTCCAGTAGTCATGTATGGATGTGAGAGTTGGACTGTGAAGAAGGCTGAGTGCCGAAGAATTGATGCTTTTGAACTGTGGTGTTGAGAGAAGACTCTTGCGAGTCCCTTGGACTGCAAGGAGATCCAACCAGTCCATTCTGAAGGAGATCAACCCTGGGATTTCTTTGGAGGGAATGCTGCTAAAGCTGAAACTCCAGTACTCTGGCCACCTCATGCGAAGAGTTGACTCCTTGGAAAAGACTCTGATGCTGGGAGGGATTGGGGGCAGGAGGAGAAGAGGATGACCGAGGATGAGATGGCTGGATGGCATCACAGACTCGATGGATGTGAGTCTGAGTGAACTCCAGGAGTTGGTGATGGACAGGGAGGCCTGGCGTGCTGCGATTCATGGGGTGGCAAAGAGTTGGACACGACTGAGCAACTGAACTGAACTGAACTGAACTGAAGCAGAAGTCAGGGGCTTCCCTGACCTGCAATGCAGGAGACACATTTTGATTCCTGGGTTGGGAAGATCTGCTAGAGAAGGGATAGACTACCCACTCAGTATTCTTGGGCTTCCCTTGTGGCTCAGCTGGTAAAGAATCTGCCTGCAATGCGGGAGAGCTGGGTTTGATCCCTAGGTTGGGAAGATCCCCTTGGAGAATGGAAAGGCTACCCAGGGTCACAAGGAGTCAGATACAACTGAGCGACTTTCACTTTCAAGCAGAAGTCAGAGATAAATTTTTTTCATTGAGGTATATAAATACTCTTGTATCTAGCAGTCTTGCCAGGTGCTTATGAGTCTTAAGAGTTTTTTTTTTCCTATTGATTCTGTTGGATTCACTGGGAAAATGATCATTTATAAATAAGTATAATTTTTTAAAATTTTTCAATTTCCACATTGTCTCATTTTCTTATCGTTGTATTAGACAAAACATCCTATTGTATGTTGTTTAAAAGCATAGAGCATATATTTATCTCATTAACAATCTTAATGAAACTTACCTGAATTTTTTTCATTGAGTTTAGATTTTGCTCATGTGTATGTATTGAGCATTTATCAACTTAAGGAAAGCTTTTCCAAAGTACCCTTTCTCTGAGTTAAAAAAATCATAATTAGATGCTGAACCTTATGAAAACCATATTCTGAATATACTGAGATAATCATGTAATATTTCTTTAGTATATGAAATATGGTGAATTTCATTGCTTTATTGTCTGGAGTTAAGCTATACTTTTTCATTATTTATTTTAACTAAATTGTTGAATTTGGCAGTAATCATAATATTTTTCTAGCATACTCTTTTCATAAAATATGTTAGATAGCTGTCCCTCCTGATTTCTGAAACAACTTGTGTGAGGTAGGATTATCCCTTACTTTGATGATTTAATAGAACCTTCTTCTAAAATTGATATTGGCGTTTACGGTGGAAACATAGTTGGTCACCATGTCTCTGGTTGATACTTGAGCAACATAAGGTTTAGGGGTGCCAGCCCTTCGTGGAGTCAAAAATCCACAAATAACTTTACAGCTGGTCGTCCATATTGTGGTTCCATCCATGTACATAACTGTGCATCAGTGATGTAATACTATAGTACACATTTAGTGAAAATAATCCACCAATTAGTGGGCTCGAACTGCTTGAACCCATGTTGTTCAAGAATCAACTGTATTACTTTATGAGCTATTTCTACTCAATATTTCTAATTGTCTTATCCTAGTTTTGGCTTTTTTTTTTTTTATCCTGACAATTTATCCATTTTTGCCTCAGTTTTCCAGTCTTTTTGGCATATAGCTGTTCTAATATATTTTATTGTTATCTTCTGATTTTTCGCTGCATCTATAGGTATCTATCTGCTTTAATTATGTATCTATTTAGTTGCATCTCCTCTCCTTTTATTTAAAAATCAATTTTTCATGATAAATCCTTATGAAAAAAAGACTGGTACCTTGGCTGAGGTACCAGATGTACAAAACTAAGCATGTGACAGAGTTGCTTGGGACTTATAGATGCATGTGTACAACTGAATCACTTTGCTGAACACTTGAAACATTGTAAATTAACGGTATATCCATAAAAAATAATAAACTGAGTGCAATAAGTTGAAAAAATGGCATAGAACTAAGTACGCACACATGCATATATACAAATATGAGTAAGTAAAACTGTAAAATTCTAAATAAAATCAGTATACTTTATTATTGTCAATAGTCTGGTTGTGGCTTGCACTATGGTTTTATAAGACGTTACCTTTGGGGGTAAAAGTACATGAAATTTCTATGTATTATTTCTTATGATTGTATGTAAATTTACAATTCTCTCAACCAAAATTTCAGTTAAAAAATCAGTTTTACCAGATGTTTGTCTCATCTCATTAATCTTTTCAAAATGCTAACTTCTGGTCTTGTTAGTCTTGTCAATGTTTTTCTGTTCTCTGTTTTATTCATTTCTAGTCTATTTTTATTTTTTCTTTCCATCATGCCTTTTTGAAGTTTCTGTTTTGCTGCTGAAAACATATGAAAGTTTAGATCTCAAAGCTTAGATGATTTGTTTTCACGTTTGCTTTTTTTTCCCCCGGACAAATGTATTTAGAGCCATATGTTCCTTCTTTCATCTGTTGCACAAATTATGGTATACAGTGTTTGCATTTGCATTTGACTCTAAGTATTTTAGACCTTCCCTCACGGTTTTCTCTTCAACCCAAGAGTAATTAAATAGTACACTTTTTAGTTACACAGTGGATATAAGTTTTAAAGCTAATGGTTTGATATTGGTCTCTTCTTTTCCTGACATAAGAAAACATTGTCTGATGCTAATTCTTTAGAATTTATTGAGGTTTCTTTAATGGCTAAGTCAATAGCTAAGTTTTTGTGCAGGTTCTATGTGCACTCAAAAAAATGATGTATATTCTGTATTAAATACATTATTCTATAAACGTCTATTAACGTGAGTTTTGCTAATTGTGTGTATTTCTGGACCTTGTTTCTTATTTATTTATGTTTTTGGTTTTTATTTTTGATCCAATCTGGAATCGCTTTCATTTTTTAATCAGTGAATTTAACCTATTTACAGCTACTATCGGGTTTCCCAGGTGGTGCTAGTGGTAAAGAACCTACTGGCTTGTTCAGAAGACTTATAAGAGACTCAGGTTTGATCCTTGGGTTGGGAAGATCCCCTGGAGGCGGGCAAGGCAACCCACTCCGGTATTCTTGCCTGGAGAATCCCATGGACAGAGGGAGCCTGGCGGGCTACAGTCCATAGGGTCACAAAGAGTCAGACAGGACTGAAGTGACTTGGCATGCAAGCATGCACAGTTACTATTATACTAAGACAAATTTTTGCAACTTTATTTATCCATTTCCGTTTACCATACTGTCTTAGGTCAGGTTTTCTAGAAGCAGAGCCTGAAACAGGGATTTTTGTTCAAGAGATGTCTTAGCCAAGAGCTCTCAGGAGAAGGAAGAACATAGAACAGGGCAGGGGAAGTGGACTAAGACTGTATTTTCAGCTGGAGCTGAGCCTCCACTGAGTAGGATGGCAGACCACCCTGGCTAGTCTGGAGTCCACCTTGATGCTGACCTGCTTCCTCCAGCAGCTGCTTGTGGGCACTGCTGTACCTCCCAGAGGAGATAAAGACCTGTGGCCTGCCTGGGACAATGTGAAAAAGAGAAAGGGCAAACCTTAAAGGCTCTCCCACATCCAGGGAGCTGACCCTGTGTTATTTCAGAGGTTCCTGCTCTTCAGCCTGGAGATCCATCGTCTTCTTTCTGCTTGGAGGTTGCTTCCACATGTCTGCCCTCTCGTTTTGCAGTTTCATCCACCTTCCTCTGGTCTCCACGGCGCCTGCAGGGCTGGGATCAGGCAAGGGCACAGCAGCCTCTGTCCATTTTCCATCGTGTGCTGCTGAGCTTCCACTCACTGCCTCTGTCACAGGCTTCTCTGAGGACCCAGGTCCACTTTGATGAGTGAGGTGGAGGTTACCCTGAGTGACAACCTGCACTTGGAGTACCAATCCCCATCTTTTCCAGTACTGTCAGTTCTCCCATCCTCTAGGAAGAGTCCTTCCCCAGGAGGCGCCCCCATCTTTCAGGTAGATGGAGTCCTGCTAGGGAGCTCTCAGATCCCTGACCTGGTTCCCCATATGCTTATATTTTTGGAGGAAAGCAGTTCAAACTCCAGCTAAGTCTCCCCTTTCATTGTATATTATACACGACTTGAACTGGACCAAACTGTCAAGTGGCTGCTAGTGAAAGAAGAACATATAAAGGCAGAAACAAATCACTTACAAATAAAATTAGGAAGACTACAAGTCATACACAAGGAGAGGCAAAAGAATTCTTTCAGGGAAGATATTTGCATTTGAGCTTTAACTTTACCTGGCAACTAAGGTAAATCAGCACTGGGCCACATTCCATTGGGGATTAACCTTGAATGGATCATTTGGAAAATCAAGAGCAAACATTTCTAATTTTAAAATTCCTCTTTTTCAAAGCCAACATATATTTAAACAGGTTGGTCAGCTTCTTCCTCACTTCTTTGTTCTGGCTGATATTTTTCTTCAAACTCACTTGACAAGTGAAAAAATAATCACGTTCCAGACCAAGTCCATAGACCTCTTTGCTTTGCCTTTTGCTTCCATCTTATTATTGGTTTTAGAAAAATATTTGAAAGATGTGTCTTCATTGTCCCCTCACCAAGCTTTCGTAGGTTCTGGGAGAGAGGTGCAGAATTAGGTTCAAATGGTGTGTGTCTGTGTGTGTGTGTGTCTGTGTGTGTGTGTGTCTGTGTGTGTGTCTGTGTGTGTGTGTGTTTTCTGTCCCCTCCCCAAACAGTTCCTGTCATACCTCGAAGCCTTGTGCTGGCGTTTTTTGTTATAAACTATCCCCACTTCACAAGTAGCCTCAAGCAACAATTAGTCCTGCATGTAATTTCTGAATCAAATGGTGGGTTTGGGTGAGAACTGTGCAAGCAGTTTGGAAGCAGATGTAGCCCGAGGTGAAGTCACTCTCCATGCTTAATGGGAGGTAGGAAGAGGGGGGGAGGGAGAAGAGGGGACGCACAGCCTGGTGTCTGACCCAGCGCTCTGAATGAGGCACCAGAGAATGGAGATCACCATGCGGTGGGCAGGATAATGGCCCATAAAGATGTCCACACCCTCATCCTCCCAAGCCTGTGAACACCTTACCTGACAGGGCAAAGGAGACACTGCAGATGGGATTAAGGTGGAGGACCTTGAGATGAGGAGGTGCCACTAGTCCTTAAAAGTGAAGACCCTTTCCTGACAGTGGATAGAGAGAGGTGTGCCCTACAGAAGGGTAAGCAAGGTTTAATGCTGCTGCCTTTGAAGATGGAGGAGGGGACCGTAAGCCAAGGCAGGCAGTGGCCTCTGGAAACCGGAACGGGCAAAGAAGTGGATTTTACCCTAGACCGACCAGGAGGAAGGAAGTCCTGCTGACACCTCGATTCAAGCCCAGTGAGACCCATGTCTGACCCTTGCAAAATACTAAATTTTTGTTGCTTTCAGTCACCGAGTTAGTGGTACTTTTATAGCATCACAGAAGATGAATGCAGCCTGCCTCCAAAGCTGCCTCTTATTGCCCTGACGTTTGGCCACACCACTGAACTCTCCATGAGCCTTGATGCTTTCATCAGTAAAATGGGGACAGAGTCACTTTTACCATCCAAAACAGCCCAGGCCTGACCAGCACGTGGGGAAAGGGGAGTCAGCTAAACTATAACATACAAACATGTGCCTATTTCTGCCCTGTTTCTGAGCAGCCAGCAAGCACCAACAAGCCCCCTTCCCATCCACCTTTCTGCAAGACAAATTCCACATCCCCTTGCACTCAGGAAGTGGCCTGTAGCTTTTAGCCCGGCCCTACATGCCAGTTTAAGGCTTACCAGGTGGCACTAGTGGAAAGAACCCACCTGCAATGCAGGTGATATAAGGGATGCGGGTTCAGGCCCTGGGTCGGGAAGATCCCCTGGAGGAGGAAATGGCTACCCACTCCAGTATTCTGGCCTGGGGAATCCCCCAGACAGAGAAGCCTGGTGGGCTACGGCCCATAGCGTCGCAAAGAGTCGGACACGACTGAAGCGATTTGGTATGCACTTGCCTGTTTCAACTTAGCCCCACAGAGAGGACTCTGCTGTCAATTTCACAGCCCCTTACTGCTCTTTGATACTAGCCCCTCCACTCAGTGCTCAGCAGCCTCTATCACCACTCCCCACTCGTCTTGGGGAGCATCCTTGACCTTGTACCCAGAACTCCTTTCCAACAAAATTTATCTGTCCTGTGTTCCACCCCCTTCCCTCAGGGGCTTCCCCTCGACAGAACTGAAAACTTCCAGGAGAGTGGGGAGGTGGCAACAATCATTATTTTCCCCTTGACAGCTTTGCCCAAGGCTGGCCCTGAAGCGGATAATCCACCCAGAGCAAGTTGGGGGCACAAGCTGCTTCATGCTTTTGTGATGCAAACGTGCACAATCTATGTGACCCTCTTTTGGAGTAACAGCTTCTGGGAATCAGCCTCAAAGCACCCAGTCAGGGCTGTGCTTCTCCCTTTCAGGAGGCCAGAATGTCTGGGGGAGGGATCTGCTGTCTCAACAGCATCCTCTTGGAATCAGCAAGAAGCTTTTCCACTTGGAGTCCTCAGGGGCTCTTGCCAGGGTCGCTGATCAACAAGACCTTTCAGATTCAGGCTGAATCTTTCTGTGGAAGCTCCATCCAGCTTTCAGAAGCTGAGCCTAAGTACCCATGCCCACCTTGGACGAGGATCCAGAGTCATAAAGCAGCTCTGGTGGACGAAGCTGCTTCAGACGCGGCCACCCTCCACGACCTAAACTCTGAGCCTAGCCCAGGGGTGCAGGACACATCGGCCTCTCTCCTTACCAACTCTAGGGGTAGTGTCCGGTCCTAAGAAAAGAATTTGAAAAAGCTCCTAGGAGTTCTAAAGTGCATTCTGGTTGTGCTCATTTCTGAAGGCAAAACTCCAAATCCCCAAATGATAGGCAAACACGACTTGGTTGCCACCCTGGAGCAGGGGGAGAGAGGTCAAGACGGAAACATGAGGCGCCTTCCAGGAGCTGGTTGTTGAAGCTGGCTGGAGAGCATCTTGCTCTGGCCTGAAGGTGCCACAAGATGGCAGCATTTCTGAATGTTTCAGACCCACCCAGGGGCTGCCTCTCAGGGCGCTGGGGTGCCTTGGCGCCTGGTCAGGAGCACAACCTCCCTCGTGTTCAGGAGGATTAAGAGTCTCTGCCTGGGCTGCTCAGTCCTCAGCCAGAGACGGGAGAGAAGAGGGCCAGGGCAGAAGGGCTGGAGCTCTGTGGTGAGCATTCAGCTGTTTCAACAAAATCAGCGTTGAACCCAAGTGCCTGTTGGCCAGTGGCCATTTTGGATGTTGGCTGGTTTGTCTTAGTTTGTCTGAAAAACTAAAGGCTTATTTGGCCAGATGTTGTACAGGGGTCAAGGAACTTTGCAGCACTTGAGAAAATACATCCTCCCCCCCGCCCCATCCCCCCTTCTAAGCCTCAATTTATGTGCTCTGGGGGATTTTTTTCGGCACAGCCTGGCATCCTTGCCAGCTTTTGGATTCCCACCCTGCCCCCACCAGACTGGATGCTGGCAGCAATCAATTGGGGTGAAAGAGTGGACAGTTTTTTGCTATTAAGATCCTTCCTGGTATTTGTCTGATTCTTTATTCATTCGTTCATTCAATAAGGCACTTTTCAATAAATATATATTCGGCACCTACTATGAGCCAAGTGTTCTATTGTGTCCTGGGGATACAAGGATGACCGTTCTACCATCATAGAACGTGTATCTAGTTGTAGGGCGAGGATTGTGTGTGTGTGTGGGTGGGTGGGTGTGTATTAGACATTCAGTCATGTCCAGCTCTTTATGACCCCATAGACTCCTCTGTATATGGGATTCTCCAGGCAAGAATACTGGAGTGGGTTGCCATGCCCTCCTCCAGGGGATCTTCCCAACCCAGGGACTGAACCCAGGTCTCCTGCACGGTAGGCGGATTCTTTACTGTCTGGGGGAGTTAATCACAATTATAAAAACTGCTCTGCAGACAAAGTGCAGAGTATTCTGGCAGGGACTCTGGAAGGCTCTGCTCTTTATTAGCAGTTGACCTTGGATGAGTTAGAGAGGGCCTCTGTATAGTCCCTGAGATTTTGCTTGAGATGGTGGTGAGGATTAAAGAATTAACAGACGTGACTCTGTCTGGCATATGGTAAATGCCAAACGCCATGCAGCCCTCACCAGCAGGGTGTGCTTCACACACGCAGCAGGTGGTGGCATCTTTGACTCAACCTCTCCAAGTTTCAGTTTCCTCATCTGTAAAAAGAAGTAATAATGCTAACATCATCATACAAAATAATGCTGACCTCATCATACAACTGCTGTGAGGATTAAATGAGGTGTGGAAAGAGGGTAAGTATTTAGCTTGGTACCTGGTGTCTGTTATTATTAGATGTAAAAGGCATGATATCAAAGCTACATGTAAAGATTTAAATCTGCATTTCGGAGTCACACGTATAGCCCCGGGTGCCCATTAAGGCATGTGTTTGGCTAATTAATGGCTCCTTTTCATCTGGTAACTGCCTCCTCTTCACACCACCTGAAGGGGCTGTTGAGAAAGCTGATGCTGATGGCCTGGCAGTGTGCCCATGCCCAGCTTTCAGGATCAGGTTGGTGCCCATCTCTGTGCAGCAGAGAAAGATCTGTCCAAGCTACTGGCCAGTCAGATTGGCAAGACTGGCCGAGGTGGGAGGAGGGAAGACCAGGCCCTTTGTGGAGTGACCCAGAGTGACAGCTCCTGGCCTGATATGTCACCTCATGTCCTCCTCAGGCAGCCCTAGAATACAGAACCCTATTTCAGCATCCCTATTTTATAGATCCAGGACATGGAGGCCAAAGTCACATGTCAAGCATGTGCTGGAGCTGGGCTCACACAGGGTCAGCCTGACTGCAGATCCTGAAGGCTGTCTGAGAGGTTTAATGGAATCTCTAGCAAGTTACCACTTAGCTTGTTGACACTTAAATGCTAGTTGAACTGGGCCAAGGGGCCAATTCGGTCCAAACGGGCCATCCATCGGCTCCCATGTGGATGAACACGGCCTGCTAGAAAATGATTACATGGTGACTCCACCAGCTTGTGTGATGCTATTAGCTTCCTTCCAGCCCACCCGCAGCTGCCCCTGGGTGAGCAACCTGAGGTGGGCAGATTGCTATCTGTGGACGGGTCGTTCCTGCGAACAGGGCTGTTCTGACAGGATGCTGTCTCATCTGATGTCCAGGAAGAAGGTCTCATGGTCTCAAGACAACCCCGGGTGAAGTCAACCCTGTTCAGAACCTCGAGGGAAAGGCTATTTTTTAGGTTCCCATGAGAGAAGGGAAACAGCAATGTTTCTAAATATTGCCCTCCACCTAACTGGGATGGCAGTGACACTGAGCAACCAGCAGGGCCAGGGACGGTGAACGCAGGCCAGAGGACGGATGGTGGCTCAGCCCACACACGGGTGCTACTGCTGACTTTTCTTGCCACCTTGGTTTTCGGGACATCTGGGCCGAATAGCGATGAAAGTGCTTCTCAGACACAGGAAACTTCAAGTGTTGCCACCAGAATGTTTGGTGATCGAGGGTCTGGGTCCAGTGAGGTGTCACAATGGACACACTGTCACACAATAGCTTTTTCATTTCTCAACACTCGTTTTGTCAAGCTATAGGGGATTCCCGGTAGCTCCGCAGTAGAGAATCCACCTGCCAATACAGGAGACGGCTTCGATCCCTAGGTCAGAAAGTTCCCCTGGAGAAGAAAATGGCAGCCCACTCCAGTATTATTGCCTGGGAAATCCCATGGACAGAGGAGCCTGGCAGGCTACCAGTCCATGGGGTCATGAAAGAGTCAGACACGGCTTAGCAGCTAAACAACAAAAACAACAGTGAAGAGCAGGTATTTATCCCGGCCCAGTATCCATTCCCCTTCTCAGAATAACATCCTGGATTTTCCCACGGGCGCCACCCTTTTCCTCTGCCCAGTCTTCTGGTTTGAATGGAGCTGACTCCTTTCATCAATTCTGGGGGTGTGCAGGTGACCACAGCTGATCAATCCCCATGCTTTATGCCCTGGAGGAGTGATTGTTTCCGAGATGGGTGTGTGTCTTCAGCCAGACCAAGAGAGTCAGTCCTCCAGTTTCTCTGGAATCTGGGGACAGCACAGTCTCTTTCTCAGGAGTTGTTAGCATGATTGCCCATCAGCCTGGTTCTGCTGGTGGCTATGTTACTGCCACCTGAGATGAAGCCAGCCTTCAGGAAAGCAGAGGGAAGAGATGAGAATGAGATTCCTGTGACATCTTCTGAGTGGCTGGATTCAGCGGTGGTCTTTTCCAGTTAGCGAGTTAATACATTTCTTTTGGAGCTTTTGCAAGTTCGAGTTGAGTTATCATCTCTTAGACCTGAAACATCCTGTCTGATGGAACATTTCCAAAATATACCAGTGAGTTGGGTGCTGAGAACACCATGAAAATTTCATTTGAGATGTGGTTGACGCTTAGTAGCAATCGTGATTGTTTTGTGATATTAAAGATGTAAAAGATGTGGTATGCCTACATTATGTCACAGAAAAAAAACAAACGAAAGTAAACACATACACACTACAACATTATCTAATAAATCCCTGCTTCTCTGGAGGCAGTGAGGTCTGAGTTTGAATTCCAGCTCTGCCAATTATCTTGGGTGACTGTCATAACTGTCATGAGCCTCACTCCCCTCACCTGCAATGTGGTGTTAATGAGAGTGGCTGTATCACTGGATCATCATGGAGAACTATCTGAAATAGTAAGAATATCCGTCCTTACAGCAGTTCTGTGAGATAGGAACTCAGGGGCAGAACTTGTTCAAGGTCAATAACTAGCTCAAGATTAGCCAACTAGTAAGTGGCAGAGCTGGGGGTTTGGACATGGGCAGAATGGCTCAGGGCTTCCACCCTTGACCACCATGTTTACGAACTCTTGAGCTAAGAGAGGTTGAGTCACTTGCCCAAGGTCGCACTTCCTAACGTGGTACACAAAGTGCTTTTCAAGTGAGCGGATCCGTAGTAAAACAACAGATGCTAAGGAGAACACAGAGAGAGGAGAGTGTTAAGCAGCTGGTTACACTTTAAGGCAGGGTCATGTCTGCAGTAATGAAGAGAAAATGCAGAGTAGGATTTAGGATACCCGGTTTTAGACTCTACTCTACTGCAAACCATAACACATGACCTTAGCAAGTCACTTGCTCCTCTGGTCTTTGGCTTCTCATCTGTAGATGGGAGGATCAGAACTATCGCTCCCCAAAAGCTTGTCCACTGTAACCATCTACTGGTCCAGAGTTTGGAGCCATTTGTCACAATCAAGGTGAGGGAGGCTACGTGAACTAGACATGGAGAGATGGCTAGATTACAAGTGCCCATCTCCTGTGGGTCAGTCTCAAGGCCGGGGCTCAGGACTTTGTCTCCATGCTCTACACTGCTTCCAGCTTGGGTCTTCTCTCCCAAGTTTTCCACCTTTTCTAATCTACTGTATTTCCAAGATCGAGGAAAAAAAATGTGACCAACATAGTCCTTCTTTGCACTAGAGTGAAGAAAGCCCAAACTAGGCCCTCAGCCTCCTCACATATCAGACTCATGATCAGCTCCTAGCCTTTTCACTGGAATTGTTTTAAAGGCTTTTTATCACATCTGAAAATGCTTCCCAAATGGCAACAAACTCTTTCATGGGGGGGCAGGGGGAGAGTGTTCTGATGAGTTAAGTGTAAATGAATCAAAACCATATGGATTAAATTTCCCCTGAAATACACTCAGGATTGATCATTAAGGTCAAATGCTTTGGGACAACACAGGCTTTTGGGTGGGAGGGGTGGAGAGCATAGGGTCCAACTTGGAACTTCTACTCTGCTCCTAACAACACCTCCCCAAAGCCCCAGACCCCTAATTCACTCTCAGTGTTGAACAAATGAACTGATCATCTGAAGCTGGGACTTAATGGAACTTTTGTTGCCTGAATAACCAAGGGCATGTCATTTTAGCTGCTCTTGCTGTGAGTCTCTATGAAAAGTGGAAACTTGTTGAAGGCGGTAAACAACCTTGAACAAACAGGTCAACTTGTTTACTCAGTCAAAGAACATTTACTGAGCCCCCAGTTTGTGTCAGAAACTGCAGAGTAGGACCTTACTTGGCAGTCCAGTGGTTAAGACTCAGCGCTTCCACTGCAGGGGATAAGTGTTCAATCCCCTGGTTGGGGAACTAAGACCCCACAAACCATGTGGAATGGCCAAAAAGAGGGGGAAAGAAGAAAAGAAACTGCAAAGCAGTGAGAAGCAAAGAGAAATGAGACCGCCCCAGCGGCCCCGTCTCATCCACCTGCTTCATGACACCATTTGCCCTGCTGCTGCTTCGCGGTGGGTCTCTCTTGCTCTTGATGCCACCAAGCTCTCTGCTGAGAAGGTTTTCAGACCAATTTGGTAGTATTTATCAAGGCTTTTGTTGTGGCCTGGGATGTACTGGATGGCAGTTTATCTACTCTGATGCACACTTGTTCATCAGACACTGTTCATAAGACATCTCTCTTACGGAAACACCAAGGCAGACTCCTAATGGTTCATCTTGTTTGTCCCCTTCCAACCCTGCCACCAGCACAATCTGCCTAGACCTCAAATCTGACCACATCGTCCTACTGTTCCGAGAGTCAGAGCCCCTGTTCATGCACTGAGTTAAATGCAAGCTCCCCAGCCTGGCAGACCAGGCCCTATAGGACTGGTCCTTCCTTGCACTGATGCGTCTTCAGTCCTTTCTCTCCATTTTGTACTTCACACTCTGGCAACACCGAAGTGCCTGCAGCCCCAGGATTTCCCATCTCCATCTCCTTGTTCATCCAGAATCTTCTACCATTCTTTGCTGCACTAATTCAACCTCTTGGCCAAATTCCTGAACCCTCCTCCGAGGAACACTGGCTCAGTCAGATGTTGACTATTTTGCTCCATGAAATAAAAGGTCTCATGGTCAAAAATGTATGGAAAGTACTGAGTTAGCAAAAGTGAAGTGGAATTTTTTTTCTTTTGCAGACCTTCTCAGAGCCTTGACTCTACTTCGCTCAGAGTGCTAACATGCACTGAGGATCTTCAGGATCAAAGCTCATTTGATCACAGGATCCTGTTGTCTCAAATACATATTGCCATCTGTCATTTCTGGAAACATAGTTGAGGAAAACTATCCTGGAAGTAACTGATTCTACAACTTTGAACTGACAAGTTAATTTGAACATTCAAAGAACATTTATTATTGTGTCAATCTGATAAAAATTGAGGCTATGAGCAAGCTTAAAGCCTCAAAAACTTTTTTAAGAAAAATATGTGCAAAGCACTTATCTGACAAAAGACTATTTTCTAGAATATATTTTTTAAAAATCTCAAAACACAACAGCAAAACCCTACATAATCCAATTATAAAATGGGCATAAAACATGAACAGACATTTCACCAAAGAGGTTATCCAGATGGCAAATAACACATGAAGAAAATATTTAATATTTTCCATTAGGGAAATGCAAATTAAAACTATAGTGAGACATCACTCTAGACCTACCAGAATGGCTAAAATTTTTAAAACGACAACATCAAAAGCTGGAGAGGATGTAGAGAAACTGGATCATTTATCCATTGCTGGATATATAATAAATATATTATATATATGGGTATATATAATATATATCCATTGCTGGAATATAAAAGGGTACCTCCACTTTGGGAAATAGTTGCAAGTTTCTTATACAAATATTCATGCAATCACCACATGAGCCAGCAGTTGTACTCTTGGGCATTTATCCAATAAAAATGAAAACTTATGTTCACACAAAAACCTCTATGTAAATGTTTAGAGCAGCTTTATTTATTAACCCCCAAACCTGGAAACAGCCCAGATGCCTTTGAATGAGTGAACGGTTTGTTTAAACTGTGATACATTCATACCATGGAGTACAACTCAGCAAGAAAAAGGGACTATTAATACACACAACAGCTTGGGCTGAATCTCCAGAGAATTATGTGGAGTTAAGAAAGTCAGTCCCCAAAGGTCATATACTATATGGTTCCATTTATATAACGTTTTTGAAATGACAAAATTATAGAAATAGAGAATACATTAGTGGTTGCTAGGGATTTGTGTGAGGGGTAGAGGGCAAGAGGGAGGTGAATGGATGTGGTTATAAAAGGGCAAAAGAGAGATCCTTGAGACGGTAGAAATGTTCTGTATCTTGACTGTGGTTGTGGTTATGGGAACACACATGTGATGAAATTGAATAGAACCTTGTGCAGAGTTTCCGTTTTGCAGGATGAAGAGTTCTGGAGATGGACTGCACGACAACATCAGCATGTTTTATACTGAGATGTGCACTTAAAATGGAGAAGGCAATGGCCCCCACTCCAGTAGGAGTGGAGAATTCCCTGGAAAATCTGATGGACGGAGGAGTCTGGTGGGCTGCAGTCCATGGGGTCGCTGAGAGTCGGACACGACTGAGTGACTTCATTTTCACTTTTCACTTTCATGCATTGGAGAAGGAAATGGCAACCCACTCCAGTGTTCTTGCCTGGAGAATCCCAGGGACAGGGGAGCCTGATGGGCTGCCGTCTATGGGGTCGCACAGAGTCGGACACAACTGAAGTGACGCAGCAGCAGCAGCAGCAGCAGCAGTACACTTAAAAATAGTTAAGTTGGTAAATTTTATATGATGTGTATTTTACTAAATGAAAAAAAAATTTTAATGCGTGGAACTAAATATGCACACATACTAGAGCATAAATGAAACTGGAGAAATTTGAATAAGATCTGTAAATACATCCATCTCAATATCTTAGATGTGACTTGGTACTATAATTTTGTGAGATGTTACCATGGGAGGAAACCAGGTAAAGAATACATGAAATTTCTCTATATTAATATTTTTTACAACTGCATGTAGGTCTACAGTTATATTAAAATAAAAAGTTTATTTTAAAAATCTGCTGTCTCAAACTAAACAACCTCTACCAACTTTTATATCATCTTCTAAGGATATTGCTATTTTTGCTCTTGTATAAGTGTCTGGTGCACTTTTTAAAATAAATTCATTTTTTATTGAAGGCTAGTTGATTTACAATATAGTGTTAGTTTTTGGTGTGCACCAAAGTGATTCAGTTATGTGTATATATATATATATATATATTATTTTTCAGATTCTTTTGCATTATAGGTTATTACAAGATATTGAATATAGTTCCCAGTAGGACCTTGTTATTTATCTATTTTATATATAACAGCGTGTGTTAATCCTAAACTCCTAATTTATCCCTCCCCTCCCACCTTTCCCCTTTGGTAACCATAAGTTTGTTTTTAAAGTCTGTGAATCTGTTTTGTAAATAAGTTCATTTGTATCATTTTTAAAATTCCACATAGAAGTGATATTTGTCTTTCCCTATGTGACTTCATTTAGTATAATAACCGCTAGATCCATCTATGTTGTTGTGAATTGCATTATTCATTCTTTTTATGGCTCGCTAATACTCCATTGTGCGTATATATATTTATGTTCCCCACATCTTCTTTGCCCAGGCATCTGTTGATGGCCATCATCTGGGTTGCTCCCTGCCTTGGCTATTGCAAACAGTGCTGCCATACACTGGGGTACATGTATCTTTCTGAATTAGAGTTTTCTCCGGATACGTTTCCAGGAGTGGGCTTTCTGGATCACATGGTAAGTCTATTTCTAATTTTTAAAGGAACCTCCATACTGTTCTCCACAGTGGCTGTACTACTGTACATTCCCATCAGTAGTGTAGGAGGGTTTCCTTTTCTCTACACTCTTCTCTGGTGCCCTTTCTTAAATCGCATATTGTTTGTTCTTACTCTTAGAGTCCACAGGGTACATTTCATACAAGTTAATATATGTTACATGAATTCACAATGATTTTTTAAAACTACACACATATACATGCATTACCATATAGTGGGCAATATTAGCACATAGCATTAGATCCAAGACTGTAAGAAGGGAAGCACAAAGTGAAAAACAGAATAGCATATTCCTTGAACTTGACTGTGATTCTGCTTGATGGGGTGGGAAGCAGGGGGGTGGGGGGTGGGGAGAAGGAGGCAATGTGAGACTCCCAGAGTTATCTTGTTGTACAAGACGGCTGAGGAATCAACTTGGCATTCCTTTCAGGAAGCAGCCAGTTCCAACTTGAAATTTCAGAGGCACTCAAACTGAAATCCATGAGGAGTGTTTTGCAGTTAGAAAGAAGGCACACCAAAGTGAATTGGTAGTGATTTTTATTTTTCCAAGGAAAAGTGGGGGAGAGAGGATTGAGTCAAATCAGAGGCAACCTGAGAGTTTAGGAAGTCTGTCCCCAAGTTAGGGCATTATACTCCTGGGAGACTGAACATACAGACAGACAATAGCCGGACCAGACATGAAAATGGAGCTTTGACCCGCAATCCGCAGCACCCGTTCCTCTAGGATAAACAGCCCAGGAAGCCAGCCTGCAATGAATCAGACTTGCGGGAAGCCAGATTGCTATCTCCAGTGATAATCCTGGAAGCTAAACAATAACTTCTGTGACAGTCGGCCTTAGATAATCAGGATTTGATTAGTAACTGATGGCTTCCCTCATTTTTGACTCTGCTTCCAACTCGGGACCAACCAGAGAAAGCCAAATATGCATGCTCCACTCATCACAGAGGATAGAATGCCCCGCCTTCTGTTTATCTGCCTTCAGCACCCCCAGGCTAACAGCCTCCAACCAGGGCACACGTGAAGCTTCCTTTTTTTCCATTTTAAAGCTCATACAACCCTCTGCCAGCTTTGGAGCCTCTGTCAAAACACAAGTGATGGTGGCTGACACCCTTTGCTATAGCAAGCTCTGAATAGTCTTTGCTTTTCTCATTTGGTTAGTCTTTGCTTATTTTCACACATCTTTCTAAATATTTGTGGAATAAACAATTCCAAGCAACCAGTGGTATCACCTACTCTCCCCACGTCTGTTTCCAGCGGCACCAGCTGATAAATGGGTAACTGACAGGTGCTCCCACTTCTCTGCTTTACAGCCAGAGGTCCTTGGCAGGCTCCATCCTGGGTGTGCCATGATGAGTTCCCGAGGTCTTGAGCAGGCCTGACGGGCGACTCCAAGATGCACTGGTTGGGCCTGAGTGTTTTTTGATGGCTGGCATCCATTCTGATTGCTTGAGGCCCCTGACTCAATACAGCACTGTGTTTCTTACCCATAAAACTGGGCTGGTTTCTAATCCCAGCACTGGCCAGCAGGGAAAGCCACACCCCCTCCCTGGTCCTGCCTCTGCTGCTGTAATACGAGGGCGGGGCACGTTAACGTCTTCGATCCCTGCTGAATCTAATCCAGCTGAACCTCTTCTCCATTGCTACCCAGCCCTCACAGGTTGGACATTACAGAAATTTCAAAAGGACCACCAGTGGGCTTACCCTTGCAGAAGGAGGGTGAACTAAGCTAGTGGCATTTCTACTGCTTGGCCAGAGAGAGGCAAATCCGGGATGGAATCAAGCCCCTGTTTTCCTACACTCGACCTGCTGTTCCATTTAAGCCCCACCAACTTTTGAGCTCCTGCACCTTTGGTTATAATTCACGCCCACAGACTTGATTCCCGGGAACAGGTTTTTAAATGTTGAATGAATCCAGAGTTCACATCTGTTGCCTGAATGCGACATGGTGTAAGACTTTTTTTTTTTCCTATTGGTAGCATCGCCCCTCCTTTAGAAACTCACTCTCATTGAGTGGCTTAAAAACAAAACAAAACAAAATCCTCACTCCCACTCAGAGGCCTCAGTCCTGGGGAGCCAGAGCAGAGGAGAGATTGTCACCTCCCAAGTTCAGCAATAAAAATGACTTTCTCCTTTCAGCTGCTGTTCCCTGATGTGACTGTGATCAGTATCAAATGCTCGGTAGCAAGGATTTCTGTGTAGCCTCCTCAGCTAAAATAGATTGAACCTGCCCGCTGCTCTTTGTGTGGGAACAATGGACGTGACAATGAGGAGCTGCTATATTGTTCATGCCTGAATAGTCCCGATTCTAGATATTTGTTGTTGGGCCCTGTAGATTACCCGCAAAGAATGTCCGGCTCGCCCGGCTGAGAAAGGTTATGCTACCGTTGAGCAGTCCAGGCTGCTCCATGGTAATGAATCAAATAGGGGTCTGCAATTAACGAAGTCTTATTGCAAAATGGTAGGGAGTCACCTTGTGAAACAGGGTCTGTTTTTACCTCCAGCTTAATTGCATAGCCTAGGATATCTCCAGTTTGAATGAGTCAACTTTGTGTGTGAGCCAGGGTTAGGGGGCTGGCAGGAAAGGGCAGAGGGTGAAAAGCAAGGTGGCTTTGGGGGCTTACTTGGACAAGCTCTGGGAGAAATGAAACCCATATGTGTGGTTATTAGCATGTGACTTGGAACCAGGCAAACAACAGAGGCAGGCTGGAAGGGCAAGAATATCTTCTGAGTTTCCCAGCCGCAATTTTTCAGTTGGGCAAAATCTGAATCACTGGGGATTCCTGCTATGCGGCTGCAGGCTGAGTCTTTGGCTCATGGCTGCTGCATGGTGCTGCAGGTGGGGAAAAAACCCCTCACAGACTTTGCATCTAGCACATCTGAATCTCAGTCATTACACTCTTGCTTACCAGCTGTGTGACTCTAGGCAAACTGCTCAACCTCTCTGAGCATCCTCTGTCTCCTCTGTCAAACAGGGGTATATCATCACCTTCCTGCAGGGCTCCCATAAAAAAAAATACATTCCCCTAGTGGGCATTTGGGCTTGCCTGGTGGCTCAGATGGTAGAGAATCTGCCTGCATTGCAGGAGACCTAGGTTCAATCCCTGGATTGGGAAGATCCCCTAGGGAAGTAAAAGGCTACACACTCCGGTATTCTTGATTGGAGAATTCCATGGACAGAGGAGCCTGGTGGGCTACAGTCCACGGAGTCAAAGAGTTGGACATGACTGAGCGACTTTCACTTCACTTCAGTGAGCATTCAATAAATGGGTGAGACAAATATTGCCAGTTTCTCTATATCTATCCTCCCTTTTTTTCCTTACGAACAGAATCTCAGTTTTCTTTGGGGCAGCAATATTCAACTGAGAAAATCTCAATTTCTCAGTGTCCCTTGAGGTTGCAGTGGCCATTGGACATTGTTCTGGTCAGTCAAAGGTGGACGTCTGTTGGATAGGGCTTCCTGGAAAGCGAATTTCTTTTCTTGATTAAAAAACAGACAGACTTCACAAAGTTTTTCCCTTTTCCCCTATCCTTTCCTTCCTTTCTGGAAAGCGGTCACAATGCCTGGACGTGTGGGAGCCATCTTGTAAACATGAGGACAAGTTGGGAACGACACGGAAGAATAGAGGTGAGGGGAAGGACTGAGAAGGTACTGAAGCAGCTGTATTGTGTCTCGCTCAGGATTTCTGGTCCAGTGAGAACAATAAATCCTTGTACATTTAAGTCCCATTTCTTGACATTTCTCTTGCACGCAGCCAAGAACAATCGCTAATACCTGGTGATTGCTATTTCTTCAGGCAGGCAAAACAAGCCCTTGGAAACTTCCTAGGAGGCTGACTAAAGGAAGGAGAATAAATACATTGGCAGACAAACCATCCAGGCTCTGTTATATCATGACCTCACTGCCTTTTCCTGTATCTGCCATCCATGTACTCAAGATTTGTATTTACGTAAGTTTCCTTGCGTGCTGAGGGCTAAGTTGCTTCAGTCGTGTCTGACTCTTTGTGGCAATGTGGACTGTAGCCCACCAGGCTCCTCTGTCCGTGGAATTCTCCAGGCAAGAATACCAGAGTGGGTTGCTGTGCCCCTGGGCTCTTCCTTACCCAGGGATCAAACCCACATCTCTTGAGGTTCCTGCATTGCAGGCAGATTCTTTATCACTGAACCACCAGGGAAGCCCGTAAGCTTCTTGCTTACTATTAAATCAAGGCTTCTGGGAAAATGGAGCTAAATTAAGGGAGATCAGAAGCAAAGATAGTCATGGTACTGTATAAAAATACCTGTTTGCATCACGTAAGATAATGGAGTTAATCAACTCCAAGAAAAAGGCAGTTTCGAAATGAAAAAACTGCCATGGCCACCCTGCTGAGCACAGGAAGTAAACATGGGAACCAGTAGGTCCCCAGTAATAATGGCAATAAGATTTTAAAAGCCTCATCCCTAATAAAGAAGCCTTTGCTGAACTCTCACCCCCTGAGCAAAGAGCCAAGAATATTGGGCTCATCCAAAGAGACTTAACAAAAAGTTGAGGGCAGTGTAGACATGTCTTAGTCAGATTGGGATGGGGGCCACTTGACTCAAAAGGAGAGCCTTCTAGTGACCTTTGAAGGTCAAGCCACTGGCCTACCGCTCTGGGCAGTGTAGTTTAGAGGCTACTTCTCTAGGAAAAGAGTGGAGTAAAATGAGTCGCAAATGAGCTAATCACCATTAATGTTCCAGCTGAAACTGCCAGTCTGACATCCCTCCTAATGGCTGACAAATGTCAGGGTGACTTGTGTGCTTTTTTGTTAATTGAATTGGTTAATTAGGTCCCAGAGGCCTAGCTGCTAATTATGAGCTACAGCCGAATATGAACTTAAGAAAAAAAAAGATGCAAGGAAGTTAAAACAAAAGAGAAAAACACACACACACACAATTCCTTTGTATTCTTTACAATCTGTACTATTACCTTCCCTTAATTTTTGACCTGCCACATGTTACTACTTTCTTGATGTGCTCAGAAAAATTTTAAAAGAGAGGAAGGAAAACTCCAATTCTGCCTCTTTCCATGAGGAGCATCTGCTCAATCAGTATTTCGTTCATTAATTTTCTGCCAATTAGCAAGGAAAAAAAAAAAAAAGACAGGCAAAGGGGAGAAAGAGTCCAGATTTCCAGCCTAATGCAACACCTTGTGAAGATGGTGTCTGCAGAAGGGACATGTTGCCTCCTGTTTGGGGAAAGAAACTGCAAGCGTCTATCAGACCCAGCAGACTTGTCGATGTTTAAGAAAACTTTCCCAGAACTTTCTAGAACAGGCTCCAGATGCAGAGCAATCTATAGTGTCCTGTTGAGGAATATTTTTAAAGGTAAATAAAGTGCCTTGTAACTCATGGAGGACTTGAGAAATTTAGCGCTGAAGGTGAGAGAAGTAGCTCTCTACTCTCGCCCACAAATTCCTGGCATTGTCTTTGATTTTTGCGCCCAATTAGGGGAGAACATTAAAGGAAGTTGAAAGTTCCGGCTTCCTGACTCCAGTTCACACTACTCCTGGGAGCTGGCAGACCCCAAATATCTGATAAGCTAGTCCAGCATCCTTTGGCTGGTGGGGGTAGGAGGAGAAACAGGGCCGGAGGTACACTGAGCTGGGGAGGGCTGGGGTGGGAAAGGGGAGGGAACTCAAAGAACCTTTGTGGCAGAATCAGATTCTTCCAGCCCCTGAAGTTCTGGCAAAGATATTTGGATGGGGAGAAGCTGCCCAGGACTGCACTCTCAGCCTCAATCTTGGATCGGCAGAGCCTGGGAAAGCATGTGGCCAGGAGCTTGAGGCCTTGAAGAATGTGTTTGAGCCAGACACTGCTTGGAGCATCTTCCCCTGGCAGATTCAGGTGCCTTTGACTCACCTTCCCCATCCTACAGTCTGCCCTCCAATTTCAGCTGCCAAGTCCAGAGCACTCTTCCCAGTTTCTTCCAGGTCCCAGCCTTCACCCTTTTACATCCTGTACATCTGCTCCTGGGAGTGATCCCTCCGGATGGCACCAAGCCAGTTTCCAGGCTCCTCTGTTCATGGAATTCTCCAGACAGGAATACTGGAGTGGGTAGTCACTCCCTTCCCTAGGGGATCTTCCTGACCCAGGGATTGAACCTGGGTCTCCTATGTTGCAACAGATTCTTCACTGTCTGAGCCACCAGGGAATCCCCTTAACACTTGCCCCATTCCACAGTCTGCCTTCCAGGCTCAGCCGCAAGTCCAGAGTGTGTATGTGTGTTCAGTAGTCCAGTCATGTCTGACTCTAAGCTCAGAGCACTCCTCCCAGTTTCTTCTAGTTCCCAGCATTTGCCCTGTGCATCTGTGCCCAGGGGGTGATGCCTCAGGATGGCTCCAAGCCAGTTTTTGGCCCCTTGATGTTCCCAAGTCCTCCAATCAGAAAGGCTCTAGTTTTCCGGAAGACTTGAGAGGGAGGAGCCACACCCAACACAGAGCCTCTGCCTTCTGCAAAGCTCTCCCTCCAAAGCCCCAGCACCTTTGGCACCCCATTCTAGTACCCTTGCCTGGAAAGTCCCATGGGCAGAGGAGCCTGGTGGGCTGCAGTCCATGGGGTTTGCTGAGAGTCGGACACGACTGAGCGATTTCACTTTCACTTTTCACTTTCATGCATTGGAGAAGGAAATGGCAACCCACTCCACTGTTCTTGCCTGGAGAATCCCAGGGACGGGGAGCCTGGTGGGCTGCTGTCTATGGGGTCGCAGAGTCGAACACAACAGAAGTGACTTAGCAGCAGCTGCAGCTGACCCCTTTCTAAGGTCATTGGATTGTAGACTGCCTCACCCACTTCAGGTGGACAGTCACTGAAACATGTGCAAGAAAAGTTCAACATTTGAAAAAAAAAAAGCTGCATGTTTTACACATGAGTTTCTGCATTTTTACTAGCAAGTGCATGTGTGTGCATGTGTGCGTGTGTGTGTGTGTGTGTGTGTGTGTGTGTGTGCCAGCATTATAACAGCATTGACTCTCTGGGTTCATCCTGAGCAAAGCATCCCTGAAGGCTTTTCAGAAAATTGTGGTAAAATCTATGGGGACCTTTGGTGAGCTTGATTTTGCTGGGAGGACAGGAGCTCAGTTGACCATGGAGCACCCTGGTCAAGGCCGTGCAGGACGATCATCAGCTGAAAGGGATGATCAGATTCCACATCCTAACCTTGATACTTGGTACTTGGGCGACCTTAGCCTCGCTGCTTCATCTTTGAGATGCACGTTTTCAACTTTGAAATGCAAATAATAAGAGTGCCTGTCTCCTAGGGCTGCTGCAGTGGAGTAAAGAGAGAAGGAGTGAGAGTGGTGAGCACCACACACCCAGGAAACACCAGCAACCACACGTGGTTTCCTCTCTCACTCTATCCTTTCAAAGCCTAACATCCGCATAAACACTGGCAACACCAGGAACTTACCATCAGTATCTTTCACTTCATTTGCTTTGCTTACCACGAGCTTCTCACATGGCTTAGATGGTAAAGAATATGCCTGCAATGCAGGAGGTCCAGGTTCTATCCCTGGGTTGGGAAGATCCCCTGGAGTAGGGCATGGCTACCCATTCCAGAATTCTTGCCTGGAGAATTCCATGGACAGAGGAGCCTGGTGCACTACAGTCCAGAGGATCGCAAAGAATCAGATGTGACTGAGCATCTAACACTTCCACTTCACTTTCTTCTTCTGTCTTATCATTAGATGAAAGGGAAGATCATTTGACTACCCTAGAACATAGGGCGGTTAAATGTGGCTGAGGAGTGCCCAGGACAGAGGAGGTTCTGGGACATGGGTCTTTCAGGACTCAGAGGAGGAACAGCCCAGGCAAACCAAGATGAGTCGGCCACCCCCTAGAAGGGAGATTGTTCATTGTTTGTTTAGGAGAATCACTGTGGTTGGGGAAGGTCATGATGCCAAACCAGCCAGCAAGTTAACAAACTCATTAAAAACCCAGGGCTGCTCAGGGCATCAACAGGTGTTAAGTGTGTACATGTGGCTTGGCCGGGTGCTGATGGCAGAGGCCGCAGAAACACAGCATTGCGCATCGCACAGGACCAAGGCTGTAGAACTCCTGCCGTGGAAGCTGAAGTCCCATGTGGGACCTTGTTAGAAAGGAAATCATGAGTTAACCAAGCTGCTCCCCACATGTTACATTATGGAATGTACATACAAATATATATGTGCATATATATACATGCTCTATAGTGTATATATTAGTATATGTGTTCCACGATATATTGGCTTCCCTGATAGCTCAGTTGGTAAAGAATCTGGCTACAATGCAGGAGATCCTGGTTCGATTCCTGGGTTGGGAAGATCCGCTGGAAAAGGGGTAGACTACCCACTCCATTATTCTTGAGCTTCTCTCCTAACTCAGCTGGTAAAGAATCTGCATGCAATTCAGGAGACTTGGGTTCGATCCCTAGGTTAGGAAGATCCCCTGGAGAAGAGAAAAGCTATCCACTCCAGTATTCTGGCCTGGAGAATTCCATAGACTGTATAGTCCATGGGATCCCAAAGAGTCAGACAAGTAACATATATATATAGGGGGGTGTGTGTGTGTGTGTGTGTGTGTGTAGTGACAGAGAGAGGAGATTTTTTTTCCTTTATTTTGATACTCAAAGTTTCAAAAACTATTTTTATTTACTTATTTTAAATAAATTTAAAGACGCTTGCTCCTTGGAAGAAAAGTTATGACAAACCTAGACAGCATATTAAAAAGCAGAGACATTACTCTGCTAACAAAGGTATATAGTCAAAGCTATGGTTTTTCCAATAGTTATGTATAGATGTGAGATTTGGGCCAGAAAGAAGGCTGAGTGCCAAAGAATGGATGCATTCAAATTGTGGTGCTGGGGAAGACTCTTGAGAGTCCCTTGGACTGCAAGGAGATCAAACCAGTCAATCCTAAAGGAAATCAACCCTGACTATTCATTGGAAGGACTGATGCTGAAGCTGAAACTCCAATAGTTTGGCTACATGATGTGAAGAACTGCTCATTAGAAAAGACCCTGATGCTGAGAAAGACAGAAGGCAGGAGGAAAAGGGGATGACAGAGGACAAGATGATTCAATGGCATCACCAACTCAGTGGACATGAGTCTGAGCAAGCTCTGGGAGATGGAGAAGGACAGGAAAGCCTGATGCGCTGCAGTCCATGGGGTCACAAGGAGTCAGACATGACTGAACAACAATGTTTTTAATTAATTTTTAAGATTGAAGTATAGTTGACTTATAATGTTTCAGGTATACAGCAAAGTGATTCAATAACACATATATATGTATATACATTCTTTTTCAGTTTATTTTCCATTGTAGATTATTACAAGATATTGAATCTAGCTCCTTATGCTGTACAGTAAGTTCTTATTGTTTATCGAGGAGATGTTTAGGTGCCAGGAAAACAAAAAACCCACAGAGGCTCGAGGACACCGCTCACCAGAGGCACGACCTAAGAGATGTCAATCACGTTCTCACATCCTGAAGCCAGCTCCTGGAAAGTTGCCTTTCTCAACTGGGATGATTGCTTTTAAATTAAACGGCCAAGGATGCCTCTTCCAGATTTGCAAAGGATGATGCAAAAGAAATGAGGGTTATATCCCTCCACAGAAGGAAAGGGGAAATAAACACCAGAGAGGAGAACTAATCTGCATTGAACACCTAAAGTATGCTGGTCTAAGGGTCACAGAATATTTTCAGAGAATCTTAAATATTAAAAGAGAATAGTTTTGTGACTCAGATTTAATAACTGAGAAAACCGGGGCTCAAGAAGGAACGTAAGTGTTATAAGCTCACTCAGCTAAGAAGTGGCAGACTTGGAAATCATAATAATGATAATTATTATTATTAATTAAATTGCTAATTATTATTTAGTAAAAATAACCAACATAATGGAGCAACAGTTTATATGTATTATGTGTTTCTTAGGTCTAAGGTACCAGACTATACACACTGTTTAATGTTTAATCCCATTTAGTCCTGAAACAGCCTTCCAGGTCAGTACCGCTATTAAGCCCATTTATCACGAGTAAGTTGAGGATTAGAGAGTTTCTACAAACTGCTGGGGGACATCCAGCCAGTAAGTGGCAGCACTGGAGTTTGAACCCACGTTTGTCTGGCTCTGTAAACCAGAGTATGAGACATTTGACCCATCTCAGCTTACAAAAACACTTCTATGCAGGTTATCACATTTGACTATTGAGACTAATATTTTCTAGATTTAAAAGCGAGGCCAAGAGAGCTTCTGATTGGTCCCAACTCATATAGCTTTTAACTGTGGGAGAGTCTGCCAGAAAACTGACCCCCGGTCCCAGTACCCCAAGAGAATAGTGGGCCACTGTGTCCACTGGGAAAAGAATATTCTTCCAAAATGCTAGCTTTCTTCTCCCTGCTGCAACAGGAAGCTGCTTAGGTAAACAGATCTGCCCCATAGGAGATCACCGGGTGACTCAGAAAGGGAAAGGAGATGGTCATACTAAGAAAGCACAGCCGGAAGAGCCTCTGCCATCCCAAGCCTCCTCACCCAGACAGTGCAGCAAGGCCCTGGATCTCGCCTGCACGCGCAATATTGACCTGGTGATATTGACGCACCCCCTGCAGGGTTGCCTTTCCTTATTGATAACCAATGGCAGTGCCTAAAGTTCAAACACGGCTGGGCGGCTTTCATGTTTGTAAACAGTATTGATGCGCATAAATAAGGGCCCATCAGACTGCAGGATTAGACAGGATGGAGGCAGAACATTTGGGAAGCAGCTAATTAAAACCAGAGATGGGAAGGAAGCCGGAAAGGGTGCCAGGTAATGTCAATGCCTCCGATCCTGGACACTCCAGTACCCCAGCTCAACCTCTCCCAACTTGGTGGCCAATGATGCTGCCTCCTTCTCCTCAGGATGAAACTGGTCCAAGGCTGGCTGCCCTCAGTTTACCCCCCACAGAGCCTGGTGAGCCAGTGATCCTGAGGGAATCTTCACACTGTCTGAGAAAACTAGGTGGTCTTCAGGAGAACATAGTCACCTGGATCACTGTTTTGACCCAGGATATTCTGATGAAGCCTAGAAAACAAACACTTAAACTTTCAATTTATATTAAAAAAATTATAAATAAATAAATAAAAGATGTAGTTAAGAAGAAATGTGTACACAGCAACACTTCCTCTTTGACTCCAAGAGGTCAGTTTTGAGAACAAGATTGGGTTCAGGGAGAGAGGAAGGCTCAAGGTCAGTTGTCCTCATTACTTTTAATTTTTTTTTAAATCCATTTTCTCTCAAAACAGTTAAGAACATAGTAATAGGATCATCAGTTCAGTTCAGTTGCTCAGTTGTGTCTGACTCTTTGTGACCCCATGAATCGCAGCACGCCAGGCCTCCCTGTCCATCACCATCTCCCGGAGTTCAAACTTATGTCCATCGAGTCGGTAATACCATCCAGCCATCTCATCCTCTGTCATCCCCTTTTCCTCTTGCCCCCAATCCCTCCCAGCATCAGAGTCTTTTCCAATAAGTCAACTCTTCGCACATATCAATAATTACCTTAAATGTAAATGGAATAAAGGCACCAAAAGACATAGGGTGGGCTGATGAAAACATGTGCATGTATGCACGTCTGCTTACCACGTCACTCTACTTAATCCCTCAGACGGCACATAATTATTTTATATAGTTAGGTAATCATGTTTCCATTATGGCTTGCAGTTGTAAGCATCTCTTATATTTTGTCTGGCTATTGATTGGGAAAACTGATAAACATCTCTCACTACTGTGATTATGTAACTATTACTTAATACTATTGTATCATGATTGGCCAACAGAAAATAACTGAGTTCTATATCATCAATACCACCCTTTAATAGAAAAACATGTACTCACTTTTAAAAATCCAGATATATATCAGAATTATCGTGGAATTTTTTGAAAAATACAGATGACCAGGTATTGCTTTTTTTCTCCAAAGCTCCAGGTATGTTTATAATGAGCAGCCACGTTTAGAAACAACTGGACTATATGATGATCTTTTACTTTTATCTAGTTTGTTTCACTTTTTCTATTTCATATTCAGTGCCCCCATTTCACTTAGTTTATGTTCTCCAGTTTCTCCCTCTCTTTTTTTCCTTTGATGTTCTTTCTTAAGCCTTTATCAAGCATAGTAGAAAAGCCTTGGTATACACGTATATACCTAAACAATATGTATAATATATATATTTTAGAAAACTTGTGAATTTTTGGTTAGCTAAAAAAATTATGAAGTGTGATTTCATTTGTTTGACTTAGTATAAATAGAATGCTAGATTTCTAATTTTTAAAAATAGATACACAATAAGCAATGAAGATTTAGTGTATAGCACAGGGAAATCTAGTCAATATCTATAATAACCTATAATGAAAAATAATATGAAAGGTAATATATGTATGTATAACTGAATCACCTTGTTGTGTACCTGAAATGTTGTAAAGTCAATTATACTTCAACAAAATATATATATTAAGGAAAGAAGGATGTTTTCTGCATTATGATGGATCAAGAGCAAAAAGGTCACATTGAAATGTCCCATCTCAAAACAGCTCTGTCCAAAGTGCCACCTCACTCTTGGGCAACCTAAGTGTGTGAGGGCAGGTGCTGGTTATTTTGGGATAACGAATCTCTTGCCAATTGCTTGGGAGAAACACCTTAAGAACTGTTAATAGCAGGGAGGTAATTCATGTTTTTTTGGTGGCACACTTTCTCTTTTTCACCATCCTTAGTGAGGCTTCATTCAAAGCCAATAAAAATAATAGCTAATATTTATTCAGCACTTACTGTGTGCCAGACATTATCTTAAGCACTTTACCTACATAAGCTTGTTTAATTTTCATGACAACCCTAAGAGAGGAAGCTGAAGTACAAAGAGATGCTGTTATTGCCACAGTGACTTTATTTCCCCAAGTGATCTTGGAAGGGAGATAATGTGAGTCACACTTTTGAGATGAAGAACAGAAGCCTAAGGGATAAAAATGACTTTTCACAGTGAGAGGCAGACGCCTAGCAGAGCATCGTTTTGAGTGTACCTAGATGCCTTGCTCTTGTAGAGCAGCATGTGGGGGCCATGTTTTACCCCCAGACACCATTCACCATTATCATGGGCCAGTCACAGCCCAACGTGCTTCCAGAAGCATTGTATTGGATTTAAGAAAAGATAAGATAAGATAGCCCCAACATTGGGCTATCATGAAGAACAATGCCATCAAATGCTGTAAAGATGTCCTAGGCTATTGTTCTGAGGAGAGGAGTTTCCCCTAAAACAGATCCCAAGGCTGCCTTTTTCTTGGCTGGTCCCAGCAAAGGTACCCTCTGCTGACTCAGGTGGCAGGGGATATGCATTGTGCAAAAGCACCTAAGATTTCTGGGAGCTGCACAGAGAAAGGGGAGGGAGGGTGAGCGCATGTGAGTAAGAAGGATCATGTTCCTGGCTTTAGGTTAGCTCCAGGACTGGAATGCTTAACTCATGTGGTTTTTCAAGATTAATCATAAGTTACAACAAGCTACTTCCCCTTAGGGTATTTCATTTGCATCATTTTCTCTCCCAGAGGGTTGAAGGAAGAAAAAATATCCGCTGCACAGCTTTGGAAATTAGTTGCTTGTCACTCACTCGCTTGGAATGGGATTTGGATCTCATGGCCTTCGCTCCAGAGCTCTGGACCAGCTCCCCATTAAGCAAGAGGCGTACAGCTGGAAAAGACACTGCTGCCAAGACGCTCAGAGCAAAGAAAGCCAGTTGTGGGCAGCTCAGCGGTAACATGAGCCCCAGCTTCCGAGTGCCATCATTTATCTGCAGGTCCCCAGGCACTTCAAAACTAGGCACTCAGCCCGCCGTATGCATTTGAGCTTCAGGAAGGAGTCTGCATGACCCATCCTCCAAAGAGATGAGAGAGAGTGGTTGAATCTCAGGGGAGAGAGTTTTAGGTGAGGTATTCAGGGTCCTCAGCTGTCCAGGTAGGGTGGCTGCCTGGAAACTGACCTGGCTGGGAGCTTGCTGACTGCCTTTTGGAAGGGAACACAGGGTCTCTCTGTATTATACAAACTAGCCAAGTGAACCCATATTCGAAGGAGTCAGTGTCACGGTGGAGCATGTGGGGAGTGGAACATGTTCCCAAGGCACAAAGTCCATACCATCTGAAGGAGGACCTCAGCCAGAATCTGGGAGAGGAGGGTCATCAGAACCCAAGATACAAGGCTGATAATCAGAGCAGCGAATTCAGAGTGGTGGGAAAACTGGAACAGAAAACCAGGCAGGCAGACAGAAATGTGTCCCACGGGCACAGCCTGTACCGGGCATGGCCAGGGCCAGACACGGCAAGATCGGCTTAAGGCTGGGCTCCCCGACGGCAGGTCTAGGGTAGCACACTTCCACAGAAGACCACACCTTCTGGCTAGTTAAGACTGAATATGCTGCCTGACTTCAGTGGACTGATTCACAAACAGGACTGGTGCTGGTATCCGGAGACATGAACCCAACCAGGTGCCTCCAGGCCTGCCAAGATCCCAAGTGCCACTTCCTGGGATGCTCACTGAGGTGCCACCACCAAGTGAATGAGATGGATCAGAAGTTTAACCAACAAAGTGACATCCCCAGGAAGCAATATGCTCAACTGTGTAGCCAGAAGGAACTCTATTTACTTCAGCAAAGCCAATTCACTCTAGAAAATCATTCATTACTTTATTACTAAATGTCTTGACTTCTGATTTCCTTTGCTCACCTAGGACTTATTCCTGATTACATTTTGACCACTGGCAAACCCAAAATCCTCCAGAAAATTCTTCCTTGGAAAACTACAGCAGTTTTTTTTTTTTTTTTAAATTGGTGGAAAAAAGTATACTGCTTTAGTGCATGATCGGAATTATTTGATTTTGAACTGAGAGGGCTGATCAGGGCTAAGATGAAAAACAGCTGTGTGCTAAAATAGGACGCAGAGACCACCAATAGCAGGCCACTTCAATTGTCTTCTAAGAGAGCAAATGTTTCATGGAGAGCAGGAGGTATAGGTCTTGTGCACAGAGGGTACATGAATGTAATGGAAGTCACATAACTCAGCCACGAAAAGAATAAAATGATGCCATTTGTGGCAACTGGATGGACCTAGAGATTGTCGTACTGAATGAAATAAGTCAGACAGAGAAAGTCAAATATCAGATGACATTGCTTATATGTAGAATCTAAAAAAATGATAAAAAATGAGCTTATTTACAAAACAAATAGAGTCACAGAAGAAGAAAGCAACCTTACAGTCATGGGGGAAAAGGGAGAAGGAATAAATTGGGAGATTGGGATTGACATATATGCACACTACATATAAGGCAGATAATAAGGAGCTCCTATATAGTATGGGGAACTCTACTCAGTACTCTGCAATGACCTATATGGGAAAAGAACCTAAGAAAGCAGGGAAGCATGTATGGGCATGGCTGATTCACTTCTCTGTACAGCAGAAACTCATATGTTTTTAAATCAACTACACTCCAAGTATAAAATTTTTAAAAAGTTAAGAAACTAAAACAATACTGTAAATCAACTACACTCCAATAAAACGTTTCAAAAAATAGACAATACACTTCATCAGTTAAAAGAGGCTAGGTCTGGGGAAACATATTACCCCATGACGTCTATGGCTTGCAGCCATGAAGGTTTGCTTCTTGTTCAGGCTCTGTGTCCACTCTGAGCTCACTGCCTGTCTGCTCCACGTTGAATGTTCCAGGGGACCCAGGCAGGAGATGAAGCAGCCTCTAGCTGGAACTCGGACAACTTTATGGCAGAAGGAAGAGACATATGGCAGGTCACTCAGAGCTCTTAGAGCTTCCTCTTGGACAGAGCTCACATGTCACTGGCCCAGGGAACTCACCTGGCCCAGTGTGAAGTTGAGGCAGGAATGTGTAATCCTCCTGCAGAGAGGGGCCGCTGCACGAAGAGGCACTGAATATGAGTTCAACCCACCATGGGAGCATAAGCTTCCTAACATATTTCTGAGAGAACCAGCTTTATGTGACGTTGGGTGGTCATTTTATTTCTCTAGCCCTCAGCCTTTTCATTGAGTAAATGGGAATCATAACACTTACCCTCTCTTCCTTACGGGGCCATGGAGAAAATTAACCACATGATTAAATATGAAATTGCTTGATGAATGATTCTTAAAGCACCCCAGGGATAAAGGGCATACACTGACCATATTTGGGATATAAATTGCGGTTTATGTCAAAAGCAAAGACTGGTGGCCAGTGACAAACCATGTCTTTCCCTTGAGCTGTTGGAAAGGAAGGCAGCCTCGTGGGTGAGTGGGTTCAGTAAGGCTGTGCCCATAAGTGTAGCCTAGATAGTTGGGAGGACTGGGGAGGGAGAGGCCATCTTGCTGGCACATTAGTCTACTCACCATAATGGACTTTTTCCTTTAAACAACTCTCCTATCCACCTGCCTTCCTGGTTACCTGGTTAGTGCAGGTCTAAACACTGATCTACATTCAGTTCAGTTCAGTTCAGTTGCTCAGTCATGTCTAACTCTGCGACCCCATGAATCACAGCACGCCAGGCCTCCCTGTCCATCACCAACTCCTGGAGTTCACTCAGACTCACGTCCATCGAGTCAATGATGCCATCCAGCCATCTCATCCTTGGTCGTCCCCTTCTCCTCCTGTCCCCAATCCCTCCCAGCATCAGAGTCTTTTCCAGTGAGTCAACTCTTCCCATGAGGTGGCCAAAGTATTGGAGTTTCAGCTTTAGCATCATTCCCTCCAAAGAAATCCCATGGCTGATCTCCTTCAGAATGGGCTGGTTGGATCTCCTTGCAATCCAAGGGACTCTCAAGAGTCTTCTCCACAGTTCAAAAGCATCAATTCTTTGGCGCTCAGCTTTCTTCACAGTCCAACTCTCACATCCATACATGACCACTGGAAAAACCATAGCCTTGACTAGATGGACCTTTGTTGGCAAAGTAATGTCTCTGCTTTTGAATATGCTATCTAGGTTGGTCATAACTTTTCTTCCAAGGAGTAAGCGTCTTCTAATTTCATGGCTGCAGTCACCATCTGCAGTGATTTTGGAGCCCCCCAAAATAAAGTCTGATACTGTTTCCACTGTTTTCCCATCTATTTCCCATGGAGTGATGGGACCAGATGCCATGATCTTCATTTTCTGAATGCTGAGCTTTAAGCCAACTTTTTCACTCTCCTTGTTCACTTCCATCATTAAAGGGATGTAAATGCAATAGGATGCGTGCATGCTAAGTTGCTTCAGTCGTGTCCACCTCTTTGCAACCCTATGGACTGTAGCCTGCTAGGCTTCTCTGTCCATGGGATTCTCCAGGCAAGAATACTGGAGTGGGTTGCCATGCCCTGTTCCAGGGGATCTTTGTGATCAAATCCAGATCTCCTGCACTGCAGGCAGATTATGGCTGTGCCACTGGGGAAGCAAAATGTCATTGGATTGCTACCTGCATTTTGTAGCTAAGGAAACAAGCAAGACGTTCAAGGTCACACAATAAGTAAACACACAGCGTCTCCTTTAAGCACTTACATACAGTAATATTTAATCCTTGCAACAACCGTATGAGGCAGTAGCTATAATTATGCCCATATCACAGATGAGGAAACTGAGGTACAGAGAGGCTAAATAATCTGCCCACTGTCCCACAGCTCATTAGTGGCCAGGACTGGGGGACCCCTGGGGTTGAGCATCCAGAGTTGCACATTTTCTCCCCACAATTTAACATCTCTGAAATTTGGATGTGTCTTTAATTGATTGTGTATCATAGCTGAGGAATCAGTATTTTTCTTAGTGGTATATAAAATAACAGGGCTTCTTAAAATTGATGACATCTTAGTTAAAATCAGTGTAATAAGAGACTTGATTTCTTCTTGATCCATCCCTCCCCACTTCCCTTCATCAATTTTGAGATTTAAAAGTGATCCTTCCCCCTGGATGGAGGGGAAATCAGACATAGATCCTATCATCATTTTTCTTCGCTCCTCCAGCCCTCTAGGTGAAAACACAGGAGACGTTATTGACAAAAGGTGGCCAGTTTGGGAGCAAGGCAGCACACACGCGTGGACTGCTCCTGGGCAAGATGGGGTATTTGGGAGACAGGGGTGCTATCCAGCCAGCATTTCCAGGAGGTCAGAGCCCCAGCCAGATTCCCACACACAGCACCCGTTTGTGAGCCTCAGTGCTGAGAGCAAGCCCATTCCCTGATGTGCAGAGATGAAGCTAGGAAACCCAAGTAGGAACTCAGGGGCAACTGCAGACGGCACGTCTAAGGCGCTGCAGTTAGTGAACAAGACACGAATCTGTGTCCATTTCTTGGGGGGTAAATACAACCACATGTGGCTGAAACCCTCACATCATTTAGTCTGCGCTGACATGAATTCCCTCGGAAGAGTTAGCATTTGGTTAGGTAAACGTTTCCCCTCTCCCTTCCCTCCTCACCTCCCTTGTTCTCCATCAATATCTTGCAGATGTTGGAACAAGCCGCTGACGGACTTCTTTCCCACACTGGAATGCTGGCCTGGGGAACCATGCCGCAGCGCTTTCTGGCCGCCTGCTACCCTCGGCTACAATGGGCCTCCTACACTCTCTTACTTGTGCATCAAGCCTCTGGCTGCTTGCTGCCAAGTATTAAGTGCTTGTTCCACAAACCTGGTGTAGATTATCACTTCGCCATATAGATGTATCTAATAGAATTAAATAGTTGGCTCCTGACCAGTAACAGATGTGCTACATATAATGCAATAATAATGAGATTGAAACCACCATGTAATACTGAGGGAAGAATGGAGGGCGACTTGCATTTCTCTAGTTTGAAAGAAAAGGAAAGCAGAGAGGATGGCCATTTATTTGCACCGAATGAGCTGTATCTCTGTGTTACAAATTCTGCAAGGAGTGCCTCTTGCAACCCTGTGGACATCTGTGAAATGAGAGGCAAATAGGGTAGGAATGGGGGTGGTTTGTGCTAGAGGAGGATTAGTCCAGCTCAGTGACCCCTGCCTCTCCTCCCAACCTGGTGCTGCTGGCTTTGGAGGGCTGAATTGGGATCATACTGGGACACACTCTTGCAAGGTGCTTTAGGTGAGAGATGACCAGTGGAACCTGAGCTCCACATGGGCAGGAGGAAGACAGAAGTATAGACAAGGGGAAAAGGAAGCCAGGCTGCTTGCTGGGCAGGCCCCCAATGTGCCCTAAGTGGGGACTGCAGGGCTCTCTCCTGGTCTTTGTGCAGTTCCAGAACCTTCCTCAGAATTAGCACAAGCTGGTCTCTGGAGACGCCTGCTTCCCAAGAGTTCTCAACTCTGGTTCCTAGGACTGCTAAACAAGAGATCTAGGAGGGAGTATGCATACAGGGAAGGGTAGCCAAGCTCAACACTGGAGGTCAAAGGGCAACCACGGGGCGGAATTCCTGCTGTACAGCAGTGCTTACTATGAATTCAGAGCTGCAGTTCTTCTGAGTGTTTTGATCTCTTTCTGTACCTTCTTCCTGTCTTCTTCAACTCCATTGCCCTCCTTTTCTCTACTCTTCAATATTAATGTCTTTGTCAGTTAGTTATTGCTGAGAAACAAACAACCCCAAAAACTTAATATATGCTTTATTTATTTCTTTGTTTTTCTCACAATTCTCTGTGTCAATTTGGTTGATCTGAGGTGACTCAGGCCTCAATAAGTTATCTTGGCTGGACTTGCTCATGTGCCTGTGATCAGTGGATAGACTGGCAGAGGACTGGCTGGTCTTGGGATTGCCTTAGGTCCTCATAGCTCTCACAGTCCTCAAACAGCCTTCCCTGGCTATATTCCTCTGCCAGTGTTGGAGCTGTGACAAGAGAGTTGGTGGAAATAAGCCTGCACTTTCAAACTTCCACTTGCATCCCATTGGTTTCCCACTGGCCAAACCAGTGTCACAGCTAAGCTAGAATCTGAGCAGGAAGGGACTGCAAAGTTACAAGTCAAACGGAGGTCATGCAGTCAATCTCCTACAGTATCTGTGACATTTATCAGAGGTTTTCAAGTACACAGATTAGGAAGAGTCAGTGAAACAGGTTAATGACATACCCTGAAACTCAAGTCCCATTTCATTCCATCCGAAGACATGGTCAGAAGGCAGTCAGACCAGTTTCTGTTCTCTCTCTCCCTGGACTTCCATCTTCTATCTTCCTACAATAGTACTTTGGGACTGCCTGCTGTCTCTCACCCCCGATTCACATACACATGCAAGGACAGACCCTGGTCCAGTTTCTGGGGCCACTTCCTGTCACAGTCCCTAGTGACATAAGGATAGGTAAGACACATAAAGTTAAGGTATGAGAGCACAGCACATAGTCCCAGAAAGTTTGGGTCTCAGGAGAGGAAAAATCAAGGGGAAAAACAGACTTGATGCTAAGAGGAGACCAAATAGTAATTAATACAGGGACTCCCTCATGCCCCGGACCCAGAGGTACAATTGAAATCAAGACAAGATGATGGTAAATAGGCCCACCTTGTCAGGTGAACAAAATAAAGGGTAGCATAGTCAAGTACTCCTAACAGCACCCAAAGGATCAAGCTAGGAAAGCAAGAGGAAATCTACTTGGCACATAATAATCACTCCATGAAATTTGTAGACTGACTGGCTAGGAAACTATTCTAAGAAACCCACAGACTCTTAAAGATTTAAGAACAAGGAGAGTCATTGAAACCTATTTGTAAGAGTGGAAACAAACCAAATGTTCAACAATAAGGAATGATTAAATAATTTATGGCACGTCTATATAAATGGCATATGATGCAGTTATTTGAAATGATGTTTTAAATTAAATTTTTACAACTGGAGGAGAAATTCAACATGTAATTTGAAGTGAAAAGGCAGGTTCCAAAACGATATGCAATCTGATCCCAAGGAGGCATAAAATAAGTGTGGTTTTAACAGTGGTTTATGGGAGATTTTTGTATCTTTACGCTTTTTACATTTTCCAGGTTTTTGTAATTCCTCTATGTTTGTAAAAATAATTGAAGTTCTGAAAAGGACGTGGATCTTAATTTTGAAACAAGGATGGAGATGTTAGTGTCCTCTTGTTGTTACATCAGGCACTCTCAGACCCTCTCACCTATGCTCCTATATTTTCATTGGTACCATTTACCACACATTACATGTTGTTAGTGGTCCCTCCTCTCTCTTCTTCAACAGAATGTAGACTCTAGGAGGAGGGGTTTTGCTTGTCTTGTTCATGGATGTGTCCCCTGCATTCACCACAGCCTTATGGATTGCAGACCCTCAGAAAATATTTGCTGAATGAATGAGTAGTGAATGAATGAAAGCACTCAGAGGGAATGCCCTTTCCCTTCTTTGTTTCCTCTAGGATGTTCTGAAGCATCAGTATTAGGTGCACCTTGATTTATCCACAGAGAGAAGCGTTAGGAACAACTTTGGTTTGCAAGTACCCATTGCCTCTGATGTCCATAGATTTCCTACTGGGCTCAGCATAGTACCAAGCACTATGGTGGACAAGAAGGCAGCAGAGTAGATTACAGAAGGGCACTCTAGCACACAGCACAGAGACTCAGTTACACGTGGCCACTGCTTCCCATTGAGATCTTCAACAGCCAGGAAACTGCCCTTCCTCTCACATCACTTGGGAGTCAGCACCAGAAACCCCACATGTGTCCTTCCACGCATCTTCTCGAAGCAAATGATGACCCTGCTCTGCTGTTTTCCGCTGCATGGAACTCACTTGACTGCATCTCAGCCAGTTCCCTCTCTAGTGTACTGGACCGAGAAGCAACTAGTCTATTCGTTACTACTAGGTAACCATTTTAATAGTTATTCCATTCTCTTTTTAAGAAAGATTGATTGATTGGGGTTTTTTTTTTTTTTTTTTGGCTGCCCCAGGTCTTATGTGCAGCACACAGGATCTTTGTTCTTCCTGGCGGCATGTAGGATTTTCCACTGTGGCATGTGGGATCCAGTTCCCTGACCAGGGATTTGAACCCAGGCCCCCTGCACTGGGAGCTGAGTCTTAGCCTCTGGACCCCCAGGGAAGTCCCTAATTATTCTACTCTATTCTTCATCTCTGTCTTGTGTCACCCTTTCCCAGGCACATAAAGATAACTTTTATTTCTATTTCTCTCTCCTTGTCTCTTCTCTCTCAGTCCCAAGTTTGAGCCCTCTCTTTTCCTGTAAAGCTATCAAACACCACTAAAAAGCAAATGAGTCTTATCAGTGACAGAAAAGGAAAAAGAAAGCAACTAGCAGAATCAGCCAAGAGAGCACATTCACGGTGTGAGGTCCTTGCAAGTGTTCAATACTCATTTCAGACACTGCTCACCATTCTTGAATTAAACCTGCCTTTCGGCACCCACCAGTGCTTGAGACAGAGGAAACAAATATTTTCATCTGGAGTGTTGTTTGTCCCTTTGTTAGAAGTGAGGTTCTCCACTATTTTTTTAATTTTTTTATTTTTTTTAATTAATTAATTTATTTATTTTAAATTACAATACTGTGTTTGTTTTGCCATACATTGACACGAATCAGCCATAGGTGAACACAATCTCCCAATGCCGAAGCCCCCTCCCACCTCCCACCCCACATCCTCTACTTGAATCATCCTGTGCATCAGCCCCATGCATCCTGCATCCTACATTGAACATAGATTGGCGCTTCGTTTCTTACAGGAAAATATACATGTTTCATTGCCATTCTCCCAAACCATCCCACCCTTTCCCTCTCCCTCAGAGTCCAAAAGTCCACTCTATACCTCTGTGTCTCTTGGTTGTCTCACATACGGGTTCATCATTACTGTCTTCTAAATTCCATATATATGTGTCAGTATACTGTATTGGTGTTTTTCTTTCTGGCTTACTTCACTCTGTATAATTGGTTCCAATTTCATCCATCTCATTAGAACTGAGTCAAATTTATTCTTTTTAAGGGCTGAGTAGTATTAAACACATGCATGTAGGAATTTCCCTGAATGTCCAATGGTTAAGACTCTGCGCTCCCACTGCAGTGGGGTACAGGTTCAGTCCCTGGCTGGGGAACTAAAATCCCACATGCCACATGGAACAGCTAAAAAAAAAAAAAAAAAAAAAATTTAAAAAATAAACAGATTTGTTTTTTTTTTTTTACAAATCATTGTTTTAAAAAAACAAGTATGTAGTATTTCACTCTATAATAGCAATGGTTGCTGCTCACTGAACTCTTACTGATGCCCAGACAGTGTGCTAAGCACTGAGTCTGCCTGGATTATTCAGTTACTTCAACAACCCGTGAGCTCAGTTCAGTTCAGCTCAGTCCTGTCCAACTCTTTGCGACCCTATGGACGGCAGCATGCTAGGCTTCCCTGCCCATCACCAGCTCCTGGACCTGGCACTATTAATATTCCCCATTTTTCCAGACGAGGAAACTCGAGAGAGTAAGCAACTTGCCTAGTCATCCAGTTAACCTCTTAGACTGATATGGAAGAACAATTGCCATACACAACATTTTATGAAGAACTATACAGTTGACCCTTAAATGACACAAGGGTTATGGACCCTGACCTTTCCCCACTCCCCATGCTATTGAAAATCCATGCATAACTTAGACTGTCCCAAAACTTAATTACTAATAGCCTATTGTTGACCTGAAGCCTTCCAACAATATAAACAGCCAATTCACACATATTTTGTATATCTACATAAATTTTATGTATTCATGAAATATCTAGCTTTCTCTTAATTTTTTTCAGTATTCTTAGGCTACATGGTTTATCTATGAATTTTTCAAATTGTCACAAGTCTCCAAAATTTTTTCCAATATTCAGTTGGAAAAAACCCACATATAAGTGGAACCCACACAGTTCAAACCTGTGTTATTCAAGGGTCAGCTGTATTCTCACTCCAAAGGACCAACACACACACACACTCCTCAGGAACACAATCTGCTTCTTCTTAGTGAAGAGAAGAGTCAACACGTGTGACACTTTTGTCCCTGTGAAAGATTCAAATAGGAGCGGCTTCTGGTAATAGATCAATAATCAGCCTCTGGGCTAAGGGAAGGGCTTGTTTTTTCCCAGCCACAGTGATTGGTCCACAGGGTGAATTTGTAACTTAAGCTGGACCAATCAGGTCCTTCACTAGGGTTAAAAAAAGACGGAAATTGGAAACAGTCTCCCTACCTCCTATCTCTTCAGGGACAGGCTGTGAATCCGGGGTTGCTGAAAGCTGAAGAAGAAAGAAGTAACAGGCTATTGAAGGAGAAAAAGGCGGCCAAGCAGAGGGTAGCAGAAATTAGCAGCGATGGAGGGGAGTGTGATGGTGAGACTGAACTCACTTGTCCCCAAGCTTCTCTTTCCATTTTTTGAGCTGTTGGCTTCTTTTTACAATTCAGGGAACTGAGCTAGGAGACCGAAGATACTTGTTCAAGGTTAAGATTAAGCTCATGGAAGAGCCCAAAGTACAAGTCCCTGACCCCCAGAAGAGCACTCCTAAAGACACTCAAATGGCCTGGCGGAGGGAGGGTAGGAACCAGCTGAAAAGAGAGACGCCGAGTCGCTTCATGCTTCTGTGAATGCCCACGGCTCAGTCAGCTATGCTAAGCCCACGCCCCAGCCCACACCTGCTGCCTGGATGGCTCCGCAGCAACCCAGCGGATGCCTCATTAACGGGATCCACCTGTGGGCACTTTATTTAATTATCGCAATTGGAACCGAGTCAAGTTACTGGACTTAATGTCCTTCCGCTTTCTGAGAGCTAATTATCACCTGTAGCTTGGCCCCAGGCAGGTACAGAAGGGGTCACCCACGGCACTGAAATTGTGTTGCATGAGTTGAGAGCGTTCCCTCTCATTTTGCTAGGAAAGTTGAGTTAAACATGACAGGGGGTCAGGAAGCATCTAGTCCAGTGCCCGCCTCCAGACATTAGAGCCTTGTGCCCTGGGTCATCCATTTCCATCACCAGCCTGGGCATAAAGAAGGGCCCAGAATCCTGGGGCCTGAAAACAACTAAAACTGTCTCTTATGGAGCACTTGCTGTGTACCAAATCCTCAGCTACAATCACAAGTTCTCACAACAGCTGTGAGGGTATATTTACCTGCCCTTCTGCCTGGAAGGTTCCTGTTGGCTCAGATAGATTAAGTGATTTACCTGGAGTTTCACAGGTAGGCGAATGAGCGAAGATGAAAACTTCAGTCTGGTTAACACTGGAATCAAACCTTCCCCTTGCTGCCTCTGTCTCAGGGAGTGTAACTGATTACCTACTGCATGCCAAACACTGAGATCTGTTTGGGAAATTGATATATTTACTTTTTTTAATCCCTTGACTTATTTTGTATTAAAATAATTATACTTTCTGATACCATACTAGCAAGGTGCCTCAGTTTCTTCTGTCTTTAAATGTAGGATCTTCCATATACCACCTGCCCCCTATCTTGAACCACGGAGCATGGGATTCACCCTATCTCCCTTGTTTCACAGAGTTGCTAGGACCTCAAGTCAAGTAACACATGGTGAAAACTGTTTACTAATGTACAGCTTTGTTTGTTGTAGGCAGTATTATTATTGGACAGAATCCCAGATTGACTTTACTCCTCCAGGAGTCAGAAGATTGAATGTAGCATTATTCACAAGCAAGAGGTCTCCGCTTATAAAATAGGTCTCAGAAATGGGAATGATGCCCCTGCTTAGAAATTCTTTTTCTGCCTCACACAGATCCAATGGTAAGCAGAAGGAGTTCCTCTGGGCCTTGAAAGTGACCTGATGGCTAATAAATAATCAACAAAAATCATAATTTACTTACAGACTTTCTGGAACTGGAATTTAAGATGATTTCCTCCCGTCTTTGCCTAGATCGTTCCAGGGGACTATTGCTGTCTTGTTAAACAGTAGCATGCGTCATCATTACTCTTTCCTTCTTCATTGTCATGTATCAGGATGCTAGCAGGCAAGAAATGGGATTGCCTTCGCTAGACCAACTTGCTGGCTCACCTTACAGAGACAGAGCTACAGATACCAGTGCCTGCTTTTCTGAAACAACAACAACAACAACAAAAAACCACCACCACAACAAAGAAACTCTGGCCCTAACACCCAAGGTTACTCAGAGTTGGAGTCTAACTCCCATACCCAGGGTGAACAACTCATCCCAGTTTGTCTGAGACTTTCCTGGCTTTAGCAACAAAAGCCCTGCACTCCTGGGCACCCTGGGATAGTCAGTCTATCCACACTTTTTCCCTCTGTGCAGACAGCACAGTGGAGCTGAGTCAGCTCTGGTACTCAGTGAGTGGCTCATCTCTTCTCTCTCAAGTGGGCAATGTGTTTAATTTCTCTGATGCCTTAGTTTCTCCATCTGTAAATGGGGAGAACAGCAAACTTGCCTCACAGATCATTGTAAGGAGAAAACAAGTCTGGAAGGTTCTCCATACAGAACAGGCATGTGTGCATGCTCAATCACGCAGTCAAGTCTGATTCTTTGCAACTCTATGGACTGTAACCCTCTAGGCTCCTCTGTCCACAGAGATTCTCCAGGCAAGAATACTGGAGTGGGTTGCCATGCCCTCCTCCAGGGGATCTTCCCAACCCAGGGATCGAACCCATGTCTGCCTGCATCTCCTGCATTGCAGGCAGATTTTTTTTACCCACTGAGCCACCTGGGAAGCTCACAGAACAGGCACAAAGAGCCAAATAATCTTTCATTAATGTTATTGCCTGGCGCTGGCCATAGGAGCTTACACTCAAGTTGAGGAGATGACAGAGATCTTCCAAGATAGTTTTGTTTCTTCTTCCACTTCCCTTTGCATCTCTCTTCCTGGTTTTACTGCCTTCATGACTCCTGGCTCCCCAGCCCACTGTTTCTTGTTCCCTCATCCAAGGGAGCACAATACCGTTGCTTTTCACAGTGCATTATTCATTTCTTGGCAGGGAGTGCTGTGCTCATAAGAATTAACATTTGGGTTTTATTTACTAGTTTACAAAGTGCCAGAATTGCATAGGGGATTCAGTTGCACAAACTCTCTCGATGGGAAATCAATGACAAATTGAGAAGAAGGGGGCTTGAGGATCAAAGCAAACCCTTCACAATCCTTGTTTGAAAACTCAGTCCTGGCTGCTTTATTGCCGCTGATCCCAAAGTGGTAGGGAGGAGGGACCAGATCTCTCTCCAGAGTCCCCTCATTGACCACTAAATTGAACAATTAGACTCGTTCCCAGTCTTACATGAGATTAGTCACAGGATATTTCATTTTAAATCCGATGGAATGTTTTCCCAAATCAAACAAGACTCTTTCAATGTTTATGGCTGTTTTGTTGGAATTCTCTTCGGCTCCAGGAGGGATTTGAAAATTAAATACATTTCCTTTTGGTGACCTGGGGCCAAGCTGGAGGGAGATGAGGCCCCAGGCTTGGGCCAGCAGGAACTTGTCAGGCTGGTTCCAAGAAGTCGCTCCCATTGGCCAGTCCTGTCGAGCACCTGCAGCCCAGCACAGGGCCCCACCAGTCACCTCATCCCTGCAGCCCTCCTCTCATCACCCGGCCGCTGGTGCACCATGGGAAACTGGAAACACAACACAAATGTTTTGCAAAATTAAAAGGTGGGGTGAGCTCAAGCCATTTGGCAGAGAACATGGAAGGCTCACATGGGGCTTCTTTTCACATTCAGAACTTTCTTTTTGCCTGTGTGGTAGGTCAAAATACAGACTTCTTATCAAAGTTACTGGGCTTAGAGGTTGCAGAATTCATCCAATGTGGTAGGTGGCTGTTTCCCTGGTTTTTAACACAGATGAAGAGATGAAAAGAGAGACAGTCCTAGAGAAATGATGGTGAGATGAGATGAGGAAAAGAGCATGAGAAACGTGGGTGTTTACTTAATACTGTCTTCTCCAAAGCTTACAATGGCTTCCCCACACACTGATGACATCCTGAAGGTGTGTTTTTCCCATTTTATAATTTCAAGTGAACTCAATTTTAATTGATTATTTCTGCCTCTTCTTTTATATAATTTTTATCTATGGATAGTAGGACCACCTCAAAGGAGAAACAATTCAGCCAGGGACACAGACTCTGAAGCCAAGCAACTCCTTGAATTTGAGTCTAAGTTCAGCCACTTACTAGCTGTGCATCTCTGGACAACTGCCCTAATGTCTCTATACCTCAGTTTCCTCAGCCACAGAAGGTATGTCATGACAGGACCAAATTCAAAGGGTGTTTTGAAAAGCACAAATAAAGTCTGTAAACTGTTCAGAAGTGACCCTGGTCTATAGCAAGCTCTTGCTATTATCAAATCTGACTTAATTCAGAAGGTTGACATTACCAAAATTTGTTTCCAGCAAGTCTCCAATTGTACAGGCTGTCAGATGAGCAGAGATTGGACTGAGTTTGTTTCCCCTGAGAAAGACCAAAGCCAAGATGAAGCCAAGTGGAGGTACAATCATTTAAATAAATTCCTGGTTCTATTTTAGCCAGTGTCTCCATTAGGACTCATTAGGCCACAAATGATAGAAAACTCCATTCAAACAAGCCTAGTAGCTCAGAGCCTGGTGGGCTGCAGTCCATGGGGTCGCTAAGAGTCGGACACGACTGAGTGACTTCACTTTCACTTTTCACTTTCATGCACTGGAGAAGGAAATGGCAACCCACTCTAGTGTTCTTGCCTGGAGAATCCCAGGGACGGGGGGAGCCTGGTGGGCTGCTGTCTATGGGGTAGCATAGAGTCGGACAGGACTGAAGCGACTTAGTAGTAGTAGTAGCTCAGATGGTAAAGCATCCGCCTACAATGCAGGAGACCTGGATTTGATCCCTGAGTCAGGAAGATCCCCTGGAGAAGGAAATGGCAACCCCCTACAGCATTCTTGTCTGGAGAATCCCATGGACAGAGGAGCCTGGCAGGCTACAGTCCACGGGGTCGCAAAGAGTCAGACACGACTGAGCAACTAACACACAAGCACTAAGAAATGTATTACACTTCAAATGCAGGAAGTTGAGAGGCAGCTGGGCTTCCATGCTGGTTCTGGCCCATCAACTGGATCACCAAGGACCTATGTTCTTTCTGTCTTTCCATCTGGCAACTATAAGGTTGTTGTATCCTAAGTTAGGCTTCCCTCATGATTATAATATGTCTGGCAATGGACATCAGGTGAAGTGTTTCTCTGTCATGTTCATCAGGATATTACAATAGAGAGACACCGTGCAAGCCCTCCCATCCACTTCTTCTCATATTGTATTGTCTTCAACTGTTGCATGCTCAAAGTCACTGTCTAGAAGGATAGGATTAGCTCCAGTTCAGCTCAGTTCAATCACTCAGTCGTGTCTGACTCTTTGCAACCCCATGAACCATGGCACGCCAGGCCTCTCAACTTGTCCATCACCAACTCCCGGAATTTACCCAAACTCATGTCCTTTGAATCGGTGATACCATCCAACCATCTCATCCTCTGTTGTCCCCTTCTCCTCCCACCTTCACTCTTTTCCAGCATCAGGGTCTTTTCAAATGAGTCAGCTCTTCACATTAGGTGGCCAAAGTGTTGGAGTTTCAGCTTCAACATCAGTCCATCCAATGAACACCCAGGACTGATCTCTAGAACGGACTAGTTGGATCTCCTTGCAGTCCAAGAGATTCTCAAGAGTCTTCTCCAACACCACAGTTCAAAAGCATCAATTCTTCGGCACTCAGCTTCTTTCTAGTCCAACTCTCACATCCATACATGATTACTGGAAAAACCATTAGCCTCAGTGAAAGTGAAAGTGAAGTCGCTCAGTCATGTCCGACTCTTCAAGACCCCCATGGACTATATCCTACCAGGCTCCTCTGTCCATGAAATTTTCCAGGCAAGAGTACTGGAGTGTGTTGCCATTTCCTTCTCCAGGGGATCTTCCCGACGCAGGGATTGAACCCAGGTCTCCTGCACTGCAAGCAGACGCTTTACCCTCTGGAGCCCCAGAGCTATGGTCAAATCACAAACAGCTCTACCATTACTTTATTAGGACAGGAGCAGACAGACATTGGGGAGTCAGTCTCATTGTTCACCATTCTGCAATTTAGGTGCTCCCACATTAGATGGTAATTCATGTTCAAGGTTGCATGAGTTTCCAGGAGTTCCAGAAAATTCTATAATGTCATTTAATTTCATAGAACTCTGCATGATGGGATTGGTAGGAACAGAGTTCTGAAAATGAGATTTTTAAAAATACGTCTTGGTGAGTGTGAGGTCTGCTGTGTGTCCTCTTCACACTTAAGCCCTCGGCTTTGACCTCAGTATTGTCTGTGATTAGACAAACTATTTCAGCACCCTCCCACGGGGCTTCCTCTGCAATGACCAGTGGGAACAGGAATTACTTCTGCCTCATTCATCATTGTATCCATACTGCCTGGCCAGTAGTAAAAATTGATATTTATTGAATGCATGAGTCTTCCCCTCTCCAAGTCCTTTTTATTAACTTGTGCTCAGGCTCTGTTCCTCTTGCTCTAAATGTTCTCTCTCCTTCTCTCGACTCCTTTAAAGCCTCAGTGGCCTGGAAATGACCCCTTCCTCTAGGAATAATAATAGCTTTCATTTGTTTATTGAGCACTGACTATATGTCCTGCCCAGTGCTAAGTGCTTCACAGATATTACCTCATTGAATGTTTACAAAATTTTAGAAGGTGGGTTTATAGGTGAACAAAATGTCTTACCAATGGCGACATAATCTGTAAGCAGAAACAGAAGAGAGATTCAAGCCCCCAGGGGCACTGACGTCTGACATCCTAACCACTCTCTGGATGTCCTTCCAGGCTTCTGACGTCCACGGGCCTCTCCCCTAGGGGTGCTCTCTTGGCCTGTGCTCCCCTATCATCTACAAATGTCTGTGTATCCATCCACCTCCGTCACGCCATGTAACACTCTGAGGGCTGAAAAGGTTGCGTTTTTATACTGCAGGGCCCCCTCCACTCAGCAGAGATCCCTGTCTTGAGTAGATGTCATTTGACTTGAACTGTATCCAGGGCCTCTGGATGGCCCCACTGCAGCCCACGTGCGGAGGTCGCTGGGGCTCCCCTGGCCCAACCTGTGTGTATTCTATATCTTGGCCAAGCCAGCTTTAAGCAGGCCACTGCTTCAGACAATCACTCGAGCATGGAGCCCAGTGTCCATCTGACTAGAGATGAGGTCAGCCGCAGGGCCCCAGGCTGACTGACTTGGCTCGGTTCTCTTCAACACAAGCAAGCTCGAGGACCCTGACTCCCCGGCTCTGCTGTTTCTCTGCCTCATGCTGTCCATTAAAGTATTTGTCTTTGTAAACATGGCTCTTCCAGGCCAGGGAGGAGCCCCCAGGCTTTCAGAGAGCGCCAGGGCACTGGACTCTTCCTCCCTCATTAAAAGAACCATGAAAACTTTTGACCTCCAGCTGGAGGCACCAGAATGGAACAATTTATAACTCCTTATTATAGGTTGTGTCTCATATGGCTCACTTTAAGAGCTTTTGGCTGGACCACACATATATATACAATCTGCTTCACGCAGCCCTGAACCCAGCCAAATCTGGGGTGTGTGGCCACTGAGTTTACTGGGCCAGCCATTGGACAAGCCACCAATGGACTGGCTGAGTCTTCTGGCAACCAAAAGCAATTGCTGACATCTGGATGCCATGGGATTGGGTTCCAAAATGCTGGGTCATTCCACAGTCATGGGAGAGAAAAGCTGATAGTGAGGTCCAGGGTGGACAGAAAGTCTTCTCCTTCTTGCTGGTCCCAAGGATTCAGAAGGCTGAATGGAATCCCTCTGCCACCAAAGCAGACTTCCCAACAAATGAATCAGGTTCTGCCACTGAGGTTGTGAAGTTTCATCTGGCTCTACCTGGTAGATCTCTAAGCTGCTTATTGCCAGCTTCTCTGCTTACTGCTGTCTCTGATATCACCTTCTCGCCTTTTCCCCTATTATTATGTGAGGAGTAAGACCAAGGGAGCAACATTGCATTCTCTTCTTGACTCAGCAGCCAGTTCTTCCCTTCCTATGCTATCTCCAGGCTGCAGAGAAACCAACGGGCTTCTCAGGTGGCGCTGGTGGTAAAGACTCTGCCTGCCAAAGCAGGAGATACAAGAGACACAGGTTCTATCCCTGAGTCGGGAAGATCCCCTGGAATGGAAAACGGCACTCCACTCCAGTAAATTTCCATGGGCAGAAGAGCTTGGCAGGCTACATGGGGCTGCAAAGAGTCAGACATGACCAAGCACAGCACAACACAGGAAAACAAATAGATTGGGAGACTCTGGTCACAAAGGACAGATTTTCCTACAGAGGTCAGGAACGCACACATGTGTAACCTTTGTCTGAGCTAAAGAGGCAGCAGAACGGTTTATCTCACCCCTTATGCTCAATACTAACCAAGTTGGGAAGACAGAAAGATTTAGTTGATGAAAGAACACAAAAGACAATGGTTTGAATAAATCCATGCTGCTGAGCCATCATCATAAATGTGAGTGGATCACAGCTATCATATTAAAGAATAAAGACTTTTTAAAAAATACCCCAAACTGACTTTTTGGTACTTAAGAACAATATTTAAACTAAAATGACACAAGAAGTTTAAAACTTAAGGGGTGATAAAACAAGCTCCCAAAACAGTGGGGACGTGCTCGTGGAAAATGGAGAGAGAGTGGATACCACACCTGTCCCCACTCTCCAAGAGACAATATATTTCTAAAAAAAAAAAGAAAAAGGTTATTTGGCTCTATTCGCAGAATGACCTTGAAGGAAAGCACTTAGGGAAAACAGGTTGCACTGAGATCTCCAGGGCAGACTCCATGTTAAAGCTTCTCCATTCACGCCCCAACTCTTCCCATTTTCGAAGCTGAGGGAAGCACGCAAGTCTCTTGGATGGACTATTCCATCAGTCTCTTTTCTGTTTCCAAACAAAGGTGCTGATGTTAAGTTAAAAACAAGTTCAGAAATGTCCTCATGCTTCTTCTAAGTACCACCCTGGGAAAATGGCTTCCAGCTGGCCAGCTGGATAATTTTCCAGGCAAAGAGGTCACATACAGGCCACAGAGCCTATTCTGTGAGTGGGCCAACTGGGCTGTCCATGTAAGCAACCGAGTGAAATCAGCACAAAGGAAAATGGTGATGATCAGACAAAGGAGCCAATGTGTATATACGTGAATATTCCATAGGTGGATCTCAAGAGTTCGGAAAATCCTTCATAGTGTAAGAGGACTTTGAATCTGTGAGCTCCCCACACCAACCCACCCGCCTAGGAACAGATTTCTTCGCTTCCAGCACATTTCCAAATGGATTGCTGGCCTCAAAATGTTTTAGAACCATTGAATGGCATAATAATTTCAAAGCTGCAATGACAGTCAGTGGCCTCCAAGGACCCCCATGTCAAGGCTTGGGGTCCTACTGCAGTTCACAAAGCAGAGAACTAAGCTCAGAACTCAGCCCTCAGTCAGCAGAGGTAAAGAACAGCTATGCTAATTGAGTTTGAGAAGGGAATGTGCTTATGTGGGTCTCACAGTGAACCAAGAGTGGAATTGTTTTTTCAGTGGTTCCCTGCCCCATCACCCCATAGCCCATTCATATGGGAAAGCATTTTCTAGAGTGCTCACAAACTCCACCTTGAAAAACTGGGCTCATTGGCAGAATAAATTTGGGAAATGCTAGATAGAAGAGAGACAAATCTTCTCCAATGAAGATTCACCGTGCATATTTTTATGATAAAGGCTCTGACAAATCCTGCAATAATTTAAGCTAACCTAGCATTTAAGTTAAGTTAACCTAGTGTTTCCAAAAGTTATTTGAGCAGACTTCTCTCTTCCCCAGAACATCTCTTACATGCAGGTTAACTACAGTTCCACCACACGTGCTTTGGGGGAAGCAAAGAAAGTCAAAGTCTAAAGTACTTCTTGGCACTCAAGGCCTACCTTCTGGCTCTCCTTCCCATTTTCAGTCAAACAGGGTGCCCAGGCTAACCCCTCACATCTTGTCCTTCCCTGCTTCTTGCTTCCATGCACATGACCCTACTCTCTCCCTTTAGACTCTTCCCTGTCCTCCTGGTGATCTAAGTCATAGCCATGGTTAGCGCTAGCCACCATCCCTTTCTTCCACAAAGACTTTCCAACAAAGAGCAGATGCAAAATAAAATTGTCCTGGGGTAGGAGGGATACAGAGGGAGGTAATCCTCTGTGGTCACCTCCTACCATCTCCCAGGCCCTCTTGGACAGACTGTGTTCTCAGATATGGACACTGCACTTTCACCTTCTTTCAACAGGGCTTCTGCTGCCTGGTCATCTCCATGCATTTCCAGGCTGAAGGTAACAGAATGATAAGAAAGAGAAAAAGCAAAGCATGAGTATCAAGCAAAGGAACAAGACATAGTTGACACAAACGTAAGTTCTCTTGATAGGGATTTGGTTTTACCTCTGACCCTGCCATTCATACCAGCTCCTATGACGAATCCATAGTCTGAAGTATGGGCCTTATGAAGCCTGGGCCAAAGGGCAGATAGGCTTTTGTGGCAGGCTCAACTCCAGTGAGCATCAAAGAGTCAATAAAAGGGACATTTTAGTAAGTTAGTTTAGTAAATGGGCATTTAAATAAGTTACCAGCTCCCCTAAAAATTCCCTAGACTCCCAGCCAAACTTGAAATGAGTCCTGAGCACAGCAGAGAGATGTGTGGTTGGTCAGGCCTCCAAGTTCAGAGGGCTTCCCTTGTGGCTCAGCTGGTAAAGAACCCAGCTGCAATGTAAGCCTTTTCTGGCACACATCATAGCCCCCCTCTTCTTCCTTGATTCCTTCTCCCAAGGAACAAGATCATGTTCCTAAGTCTTAAGATTAAGATGTGGGCACTAGCCACCCTTGGGTCTGAAGGAGCTCCTCGTCTTGAGAGGACCCAGAGCAGCAGAAACTGGTCCTCAAGGCAAGCACAGCAGCGGAGACAAGAAGAGTGAAAACATCCTGCTTCCACCACTTGTGGGCTGTGCAGCCTCAGGCAGGTTACTTAGTCTCTCTGTGCCTTAGCTGTTTCATTTGTGAGATGAGGAGAATACTCACATCATAGGCCTATTGTAGGGGCTTCCCTGGTGGCTCAGAGGTTAAAGCGTCTGCCTCTGATGCAGGAGACCTGGGTTCGATCCCTGGGTCGGGAAGATGCCCTGGAGAAGGAAACGGCAATCCACTCCAGTATTCTTGCCTGGAGAATCCCATGGACCGAGGAGCCTGCTGGGCTACAGTCCACAGGGTCGCAAAGAGTCGGACACGACTGAGCGACTTTACACACACACACACACAGGCCTATCATAAGGGCTGTATGAATGTAAAACCCCTGAAAAAGTACCTGGCTCATACACCTGCTTATGAGTAACAATTGTCATTATCGTGATCATCATTGTTACTCTAGAATGCACTGGACTGGGAGTCAGTAAGCCTGAGTTTTAGGTCCAGGACTGCACTTAATGTTCATCCTGGTCTTGGAACACTGTGGACCTCAGTTTTGCCATTTGTCAAGTGGGTGTTCTGTGCTTCCTCAGGAAAGTGTCGTAAGGCTTAAATGAGATAAGAAGTGTTAAAGTACTTTGGACAGTGAACACCTCTGAGTTGTAAGGCAACATCAGGAAGAAGCAGGCAACCACCACATGCATTTTGGGTCTCTGGCTTGTCTGTACTCATCTACAGCATCACAGGGGACTTTCCTCTCTCTCAACTCTTCCTTCTTGCTGAGGTTCTGGACTCAGATTGCTCACACAGAAGTGTCTGATGTGATGGCCAGGATTTTCCTCTGCTGTGGCCCCAGCCTTTTAGGATCCTCAGGAGACTTAAGAGATGATGAAGAACATTCTATCTTCCAGAATCTCAGAAGACTTCCTTAACTTCATTTATTTCATGTTGTCTGGCTGGAAACCAAGCTGTTGAAAATAACTCCAAAACTGGACCTTCTAAGCAAGACTTCCACAAGAAGGCGAAAAATGCTCCTTATGACATGAATATTCACTAGAAGGACTGATGCTGAAGCTGAAGCTCCAGTACTTTGGCCATTTGATGTGAAGAGCTGACTCACTGGAAAAGACCCTGATGTCGGCAAAGACTGAGGACAGGAGAAGAGGGTGACAGAGGATGAGATGGCTGGATGGCATCACCGACTCAGTGGACATAAGTTTGAGCAAAGTGAAGAGATGGTGAAGGACAGGGGAAGCCTGGCATGCTGCAGTCCAGGGGATCAAAAGAGTCAGACAAGACTTAGCAACCGAATAAAAACAAATGACATGATTCATTACTTTTTTCCCTATTATTTTTATGGTTATTATTACACTTATGACTATGATTCAGATCATGACAGCAACTCTATGAACCCAGCTCTGTGCTGGGAACAGAGCAGACTCTTACACATCCTTTCCTCACAGCAGCCTGATGAGAGAGGTGCTGGTATTACCCGACTTACAGGCGATAAATCTGAAGCTCAGCCTGCTCCCATCCCATAACGACACACATCTCCAGGTGGGGGAGAAGGGATTGTGGTCAGGAAAGGAGAAGGCTGCCTCCTCTGACACTGGCATCCTCCTCTGGAAGGCACCTTCTCTGGGAGAGTGTCTTCTGTCTTCTCCTGGTCGGTCCTTAGCATCTGGATCTGCAGCCCATGAACCTGGCAGGATTCAGGCTGAGCCGGACATCTTGGTGTCATCGTGTCTATTGGGTTCTTAGCTTCAGATCTAGCATTAGGAGATCACCCAAATTACACTGCTTTTCGTGATTTTAAGGACAAGGTGTTGAGTTAATCATACTCTCCAGCTCATGGTGTATTATCATCATTGATAGGTCGACTCATTCCTTCATTTACTTTCTTTCTTTCTTTGGATCCTTATTTTCCATTTCTGTTCCTCTCCTCCCATAGGCACTTCTAACGTGCTTAATGTGATCTTTTTTTTTACATGTATTGCTGCTTCATGAGCATCTACTTTTGATTTAGGTAAATCAGAGTGTTTTATCTATCTCATTCTATTTCTCTTCTTTTAAAACTCAGGATCAGGTTTTAAGATCCAGCCATGTTGGTGAATATGCCCCTATGATGAGGCCACTTATTGGAACAGTCTGGTAGTTTTCCAAGGGAAGGGCGAAGGCAAATAAGACAAAGGGCACGCGGGCTGCTTCCTCAGTGAGTCCATGTTGCAGTCTGAGAGGATATGGGGGAAAGTTCCACCAGGTGAAACAGTTCTGGGCTATCTTCCTGACTAGAAGTCAGAATGGACACACAGACAGCACATTCAGTGAAGCCAACCAAGAATGGAGAAAATAAAGAAACAAGGAGTAGAGATCAAGCGCATTGGACCCTGACCTAGTCACCGTGTCTTCAACAAACCTGCATCTTCTAGGATGTCTGTGGTGCCCAGCCTCAAGCAAACCTTCCCAGCTGGCAATGTGGGCCTTGTTGGGAGTGTATGTGTGGCTCTATGGATGAGACCCTCCTCTCTATCAGCCATAGAGGAGTCTGCCATGTGTCCTGGGCAAAGAAAGTTAGCCTGAGGGGCTGCCAAGGTCCTCAGATGTAACCTGTCTTGTGGTGGCTCTTCCTGCCCTCTCTGCCTCTATACAGAACCAAAGGAGTGGGCTGACTTTTCAATAAATCAAAACCAGTTCCATTCTTTAAAACTGAAATTTCATAGGTCGTCAGCCTACCCCATAGCCCACTGGCCTTGGAGAGGATGGAGAAATAATTGGAATCATATGAGTCAGTTTGATTAGAAAAGTGAATATGCTTGGGAGGGAAGGCCTGGATTCCCTGTCCTTGGTGACCAGCTTGACCTCACCTTCCACGGGCCTAAACTCTTTAGAGATAAAACTGCCTACTTGCCCAAAGATGTGATCCCATGTAAGAGGCAAGAGGTCGCCTACTTCCCCAGAGGCCAAGACCATTCATCAGCAGGACAGTCAGTTGAAAAGTCAAACATTCAGCCACACAAGCCGAGAGGGTGTTTCCAAATCTGGCCCACAGCTGCCCCTCCCCACTCCTCCACTCTCACCCTCACCCCATAGACTCGGCCAGTTGTTTGGGTAGGCTGTAACTGTACCTCTGTAGATGACACAATTTCATCAGTGATCCCATGGATCAGAGTTTGTTATGAAAAACTATTTCATGATTACAAAGTAGCTCCAGAAAGGATGATACAGGTAAAAAGGAAGGGAGTATGCAAAGGGTTTCTTGGGATGCCTTCCTGAGCATTTTCTGATCAGATGCATAGCTCTTAATTTAGCAGCAACTGTGTCAAATGTTAAAATCGGATATGACTCAGCAGCTGAACAACAACAACAAAGTGTCAGATCAGGTCTGGGTGGGGGAGCAATTAGTTTGCTAAGTCCCACTTCACGGATGATCAAGGAGTTAAGCAAACTCCTCACAACCCATCTTAGGTCCCATCCTCTCTTCTTGGTCATCCTCAGCTAACATGTAAAGAAATACTTACCAGTAGTTAGTGATGGAACACGGCTCTCCTCTAATTTCTGTGTTTGCACCCAGAAATTTTGCTGATCACTTTGCCGACAAAGGTCCGTATAGTCAAAGCTATGGTTTTTCCAGTAGTCATGTATGGATGTGAGAGCTGGACTAAAAAGAAAGCTGAGCACTGAAGAACTGATACTTTTGAATTGTGGTGCTGGAGAAGACTTTTGAGAGTTCCTTGGACAGCAAGGAGATCAAACCAGTCAAACCTAAAGAAATCAGCCCTGAATAATCACTGGAAGGACTGATGCTGAAGCTGAAGTTTCAATACTATGGCCACCTAATGGGAAGAGCTGACTCATTGGGAAAGACCCTGATGCGGGGGAAGACTGAGGGCAAGAGAAGAGGGCAATGGAGGATGAGATGGTTGGATGGCATCACTAACTCAGTGGACATGAGTTTATGCAAACTCTGGGAGATAGTGAAGGACAGGAAAGTCTGGCGTGCTGCAGTCCATGGGATCACAGAGACTCAGATATAACTTAGTGAGTGAATAACAACAACCCAGAATTTTTATAAACTATGCTTTGAAAGTTGAGTGACCCTTTAACTTGAGTGGCCTCTTCTAAGTTCTAAGACACTCTTGTCTCTTGAAATCTAGCCAGTCACAATCCCAGCACCCCACCCCCTGTCCCTCTAAACCTAGAAACATGTCAGGGCTTGACGGGTATCTTACTTCACTGCCAAGAAAAGATTTTCCCATGAGGCTTTACATCTGGTCACAAAAACAGCTTCCCTTCAAAGCAAAGAAAGAAATCAAGACAAGCATTTCCTATGAGCACTTCATAAACCTAAAATCTCCCAGTTCCAAAATTTAGAGTGGGGAATTGCCTCTAGCTGCCTGAGCTTTCCTGATAACCTGCTTTGACCCCATAAGTCAATCTCACAGCCATATTGAATGCAGACCAGCAATGACCTGTAACAATTCAGACCATAACAGCCATGTTTCAAGAATGGCTTAAGCCATATGTGCATACAAAATAGAGCTAGCAAATGCTTAAAGTTTGTTTTTTTTTATAATACTTCTTGTTAAGCATGTTTTTCCCAAGACCTCCAGCTATCTATTGCTCTTTTTTTAGGCTTAGTGAGGTGAACTATTTTTCCCTGTAGACCTCCCCTGCAAATTGCTTTTCAATAATCCCAACACAACCTGCTGGCAACCGTATTCTACATAACAATGCAGCTCGCAAATGCATCACCTGCAATTATAACTCTAGCTTTGATGTAAGACCAATTCAAAGATAGAGAATCTGGGTCTAATTAAGGCAGCTCAAACTCAGACTGATAAGGGCCACCTTCATTACAGCTCAAGTGAGCTGAAAGCAGTCCCAAAGACTCAGGAATTGCTTGGGAATATTTTCCCAGCATTTCAAAAGCACATTATATTGTGAAACAAGATTCTGGTCTCTACGTTTCCTTCTCTGGACTCCTTAGCAGAGTTTTTCGTCTATAAATATCAAGGACTGTGCTCAGCTGTGTCTGATTCTTTGTAACCCCATGGACTATAGCCTGTCAGGATCCTCTGTCCATGGAGTTTTCCAGGCAAGAATACTGGAGTGGGTTGCCGTTTCCTACTCCAGGGGATCGTCTGGACCCAGGGATCGAACCCTGTGTCTCTGGCATCGGCCGCATTGGCAGGCAGATTCTTTACCATTGCACCACCTGTGATGCCCCGCCCTCTGCAAAAAAATTTCTCAGCGTTTGAAAGAGAATGACAAAGGGTGGTCCTGGGTTGGAAAATGTTTGCCCTAGGTCAATCCAATGATGTCAGTTCAGTTCAGTCACTCAGTCGTGTCCGACTCTTTGTGACCCCACGGACTGCAGCACACCAGGCCTCCCTGTCCATCACCAACTCGCAGAGTTTACCCAAACTCACGTCTATTGAGTCGATGATGCCATTCAGCCATCTCATCCTCTGTTGTCCCCTTCTCCTGCCCTCAATCTTTCCCAGCATCAGGGTCTTTTCAAATGAGTCAGCTCTTTGCATCAGGTGGCCAAAGTATTGGAGTTTCAGCTTCAGCATCAGTCCTACCAATGAACACCCAGGACTGATCTCCTTTAGGATGGACTGGTTGGCTCTCCTTGCAGTCCAAGTGACTCTCAGTCTTGCAGTATCCAAGGGACTTAAAACCCTCCTGTTGCTTTAGAATAAAATCCCAGGTCCTGTCACCACCCACAAGGCCCTGCAGGGCTTGGGCCCCACCTGCAGGTTCATCATCTTGCTGCCTGCTCTCCTTGGCTTTGAGATTCAGCCCACAGCCCTTACGGCTCTTCTTGGACCCTAAGGAACTATTTCTGCCTCTCGGGGTTGGTGTTTGCTGTTCCCTCTGCCTGAGATCTTGTTCTCTCTGCTCTTTGCATGGGTGGCCTTTTTGCATCGTCTCAGGCCGTGTCACCTCCTGGGAGAGATCTTCCTTAACTGCCTGGTTTCTTCCTATTTCATTCCTTTAGGCCATCTTTTCATTCACAATTGAAATTTTGAATAATTTTTCTCTTTCCATGGCAAGTTCCCTGGTACCAAGTATAACACAAGTAGGCACTCAATTAAAAACAAAAGATAAAATGAATAATTTGACAAAAGACCAGTAGCCCTGAGTTAATGGACTGATACAGTATCCAAAGCTACTGTTTTGAAACCAACCCTGAATATTCAGTGGAAGGACTGATGCTGAAGCTGAATTCCCAATACTCTGGCTACCACCTGATGCAAAGAGCCAACTTATTGGAAAAGACCCTGATGCTGGGAAAGATTGAAGGCCAAAGGAGAAGAAAGTGGCAGAGGATGAGGTGGTTAGATAGCATCACCGACTCAAGAGACATGAATTTGAGCAAACTCTGGGAGACAGTGAAGGACAGGGAAACCTGACGTGCTGTAGTCCTGGGGTTGCAAAGAGTCTGACATGACTAAGAGATTAAACAACTACACTGTTCCCCTAGCTGCACAGATCAAAGGAGTGTGAAAGGAGGTAGCCCATGCCTCTTGCCATGTTAAAACTCCCTCTGCAAGGTTGTATGTCTCCAGCCTCTGCTAGAACAACCCAGGTGACATTAGTCTTGTTGGCCACAGGAGCCCATTTTCCACAAAGCTGTTTTGAATCTCCATGAAAAAAACACTGCCTAGATGTTTCTCAAAAGGCTTATGTGCTAACTTACTTGAGCCAACTCTCACTGCATTGAGCAGAATGCAGGGAGGGTCATTGTGCTGACTTCCAGCTTTTTCCACCTCAAGAGCCTTGAAACTACATTTGGAATGGTAGTGAAGAATACAAGCACATATAACATTTGGCACACACCATGCACATTCAGTATGTTAAACACCAGACCTGCCTTGTGTCATTTAATCTTCCCAACCCTAGGAGATAGGCACTAGTATTATTCCCAATGTGCAGACAGGGAAATAATGCTCAGAGAGGTTAAGTAACTTGCCCCAAGACACACAGCTAGCTCATGAGTAGTTCAAGTCCAGTTCTGCCCCTACTTCCTAACTCCCTCACCCCAATTTTGTCCTGTTTTTAGTCTGAACATCTCAGAAGCCAGGCTTGGATCTCCATAGGTGTCAGAAGGGAGATTCTAGAGCCAAAGTGGATGTTTCCACAGAGCTGTGGGCATGCAATTAATTTGCAGGCACAAGGCAGTTTCATGCCCTCCCCTCCTGGTGCGAAGCTCGCTAATGATCTAAGTCTGAGAGCGCGGAGGCAAGGATGCTGAAGAGCCGGCTGGGCCCAAGTTCAGCCTGGGAGCCCCCACCACCACCTTGGCTGCCCCCGCCGGCGTGCCATGTAAAAGATTTCACACTCCGGCAGCCCAATCAATTGGCTGTTTCTCTGCTTAAAAATCACTGGGTTAAAATGTTTCCCTGTCTATAGTCAGGGCATGTTCTTGGCCCATCAGGGGGCCTTTGAAAGGGGCTGGTTTTGTATTTAAGAATAAAGCCCCGCTATCAAAAAAATTTTAATGTTTTCTCCAGCAATTGAGAGATGACACTCGCCTTGGGATCTCCTGAAAGAGATGCCTCTGAGGGGATTTCAGAGGCATCCCCGGGAGGAGGCGTCCTAGGTGGCATTAGTGGTAAAGGACCCTCCTGTCAAAGCAGGAGATGTGAGAGATGCGGGTTTGATCCCTGGGTGGGGAAGGTCCCCTGGAAAGGGCGTGGCAACCCACTCTAGTGTTATTGCCTGGAGAATCCCATGAACAGAGGAGCCGGGTGGGCTGCAGCCGTGGAGTCCCAAAGAGTCGGACATGACTGAAGCCACTGAGCCCGCACACACAGGGAGGAGGCAGGTTTGGTCTCAGGCTCCCGGCTGTGGAGAGGCAGGTCTGGGCTGGACTTGATATCAGACCCCTGGGGCCGTGCCTGGTGCTCAGAAACGTGGGTGGCAGGCAGAGAGCAGGGCTCCAAGGTCCCCATGGAACAGGAAGCTGAGCCGGGCGAGGTTGTGTGGCCCGACGTCCAGAGGACCTGTCGGTGCGCTTAGTGGGTGCAGGGAGCAGAGATGCTGCTTCTCTTTCGCTCTGGGACCTAAATGCCCCCCAGAACTTCCTACCTGCCTTAGAAAATGATTTGTCAGGTCCTGGCACAAGGGTACAGCATGAACTCCAAGGCAACGCCAGAATTTCAGCACCTTGGGACTTAGGGCTGGTTGGACATGTTTGAGGCAGGGGCATTGTTTTTATCCAGGGCATAGACTAGGGTAAAGGTAGGTAGGCTGGATGTAGCCTAGAGTTCACCAGGACCACCAGGAGTCAGTTTCTCCTTGAAGCATCTTCTCCATGGCCCTGGATGGGGTCAGGGCGCGATGAAGTTGTTCCTGCCAGAGTGTCACCTCTTGGTGAGGGCAGCAGGGAAGACGAGAGAGAGGAAGAGAGAGAAAGAGAGAGGTATCTGGAGAAATCCATGGTATTTCTGGATGTACTATCCACCTGGGAAGGCAGAGGCTAACCCACCTGTGCGTAGCTGGAAAAAGCAATTCAGGCAAATAGCCAGCCAGTTAATGGGGAAGACCCGGACCAAGTCAAAATACTTGTTTTTCTGATAATCTAATCAATGCAGTCAAGGTGATTGATGCACCTTCCCTAAAGGTCTAAGGAAAGCAACACTGTATGTGATATCTGTGTTTCTGGAAGCTTCCCCCAGCCATTGTCTGCAGGGGAGGCGCAGCAGACACATTGAAGGTAAAGGCAGCTACTTTTTTTTTTAAGACTATACTACAACTTAGAAAAGAGGGTGGTAGAAGCTGTCAGAGTCCCTGCCCACCTCTGCTCCTCAGACTCTCCCTAGTCCAGGAGAGAAACTCCTGGAACCGCTCCAGCCCTCTGCATGCTCAGCACAGTTAGTTCTCTGATTATGGGTCTCACGCAGTGATCTGAACCTAAAATAAGAGTTCCTGATCTTAAGGTCAGTCATTGAATTGACTGTAATCTTTATTAAGAGGAAAATTAGTAGTAATTTCATATTTCAACAGAGATTTTTGAAGTAGAAAATCTGACTCATAATGGGTTGAGAAGATGGCAAAATCTAATAAAAAGAGAAAACTTCAACTACTCACAGTGAATTTTCCAAATGAACAGCTCATACATTTGCATGAAAAATAAAAATGTAACAACTCACAGGTGAATAATCATAAGTAAGTAAATGAGAGGAAAAGTAGGTGAATTTTCCATGTCCCAAAGAAGGTGGACACTGTGTTGGCACGGGGCGGGGTTGTACGTACTCCTACAAAACTGAACAAATGAGACAACTATCTGTGTGGCTAAATCCTGTTCCCCTCAATATTCTGATGATTGGAGCCACAAAATGTATTGCCCTAAACAGGGCAGAGGGCTTGATTCCTTTTCTTTTTATTGGCATATAATTGCTTTGTGATGTTGCATTAATTTCTGCTGTCCGAGGGAATCAGCTATATGTAAGCCTATGTCCCCTCTGCCTTGAACCTCCCTCCCACCCCTCTGTGTCACCGCAGAGCACCGAGCTGAGCTCCCACGCTATACAGCAGGTTCCCGCTGGCCATCTGTTTCACACGTGGCAGCGTACACATGTCAATCATAATCTCCCAGTTTACCCCCGCCCCGCTCACGCGTCCGTTCTCTTCAGCTGCATCTCTGTTCCTGAGGGCTTGGTTCTTGTGGGATGGTAACCCGCCAGCAGCTGCCTGGCCCCCAGTTACCCCTACCTGGCAGAACAATGGGTCGGGACCCCCTGCCCCTCCCACTGTCCGCTGGCAGGGTGGGAGTCAGGGAGAGGTGGCTCAGGAGGTTACTGACCTGCCTGCCTTCAGCGCACTGGGGAATCGCTTCAAGATTTCTGATGCCTCCTATCCAAAGATCATTAGCTGAGTCTTCAGGTGCATTCAATATTTTCAACTTACGAGAGCAAAAAGAGCCAATTCCATACCTGGCATCTTTTACATGGAAGCCTTTCCAGTGCGTAGCTGCATGAAATATGTTCATCCCAGCCAGAACACTCCCACAGCTTGAAAAAAATGGAGCCTGTTAAGCCTGCTTGACATCTGAAACTTGGTCTGCTTGGACCTCAGTCTGCCTGGGGAGGGAGCGCTGTGCTGAGAGGAGGGCTGTGGTGTCTCCCCACGGAGCAGGCCCCCTCACAAAGGCCCTGCAGCACCCCTGCTGGGGGTGTGGTGTCGTGAAGACCTGGAGCCCCATGCTGGGCAGAAGGTTCATTCTGTTTGGTGACACTGAGCAATAGCCGTGTCCACTGAGCACTGGAGGACACCAAGCTGCCACCTGTTCTGACCCTGACGCAGTCCTCCACGGTATGACTGCTGCTCTGCCCTGAGCCCACGGCCCCGTGCGCCGATCTGGGCCGGTTTCCCCACCTGTCAGACATGTTTAGATGAAATGATTTTCAAGGCAACCCCAGCATGCATTTCCCTTCTGGCCAACCGTACTGATTCCATAGGGCTGGGCTGCTGTAACAAATGACCACAATCTGGATGACTTGAAACCACAGGAATGCTTTCTGGAAGACAGAAGTCCAAAATCAAGGGGTCGGCATGGCTCTGCTCCCTCTGAAGCCTCCAGGGGAGAATTTCCCCTTGCCACTTCTGGGGAATGGCTGGCGGTGGTCGCAGGAGCCCTTGGCATTCCTTGGCCTGCAGCTGCATCCCTCTGTACTCCACCCCTCTTCTCACATCTTCTTCCTCTCTCTGTGTTAATGTCTCTGTCCAGAGTTTCTCTTTTCACAGGGACACCAATCATTGGGTTAGGATCCCCAGTTCCAATACGACCTCATCATAACTTGATGTTATCTGCAAAGACCCCATCTCCAAATAAGGTTACAGTCAGAGTTAACAACAGTACGTGTAGGGACGTATCAGTGGCTCTAATGGTAGAGAATCTCCTGCAAAGCAGGAGACCCTGGTTCAATCCCTGGGTTGGGAAGATCCCCTGGAGGAAAGCATGGCAACCCACTCCAGTATTCTTGCCTGGAGAATCCATGAACAGAGGAGCCTAGTGAGCTACAGTCCATGAGGTCACAAATAGTCGGATGTGACTGAGCGACTAACACACTTTCATTGAACTCAGGATAGATGCTGTACATTTCCCTTCCATTGCACTAATCTGTGGATTTTGAAGCAGAAATCGGCATTTGTGTTGGCTTCCAGGGGACCGCAAGTAATGTTAAGCAGATGCGCTTTGTCTTTTAGGCCAAGGAGAAAAGTTAAGCCACGTCTACAGAGATTCAGACTTCTGTGCCCCGAATGGAGAGTAACTTTTACAAAGTGCCCCTCACCTTTTCTTCAAGAATCTTCTTCAGACTTTAGAGTCTGCTCTACAAGATGACTTGAGTTTGCATAGCTACGACCGGGTGAGAGAAGCATCTAGTGGCCCAGGGCACTCTGTTACCAGTCCTGTTTTTCTTTCTTTCTTTTTTTTTAACTTTTTATTTTATTTCGGAGTATAACCAATTAAAAATGTTGTGATAGTTTCAGGTGGACAGCACAAGACTCAGCCACACATATATATGTATCAATTCTCCCCAAACTCCCCTCCCATCCAGACTTCCACATAACACTGAGCAGAGTTCCCTGTGCTATACACTGAGCAGAGTTCCCTGGTTGGTTATCCATTTTAAATATAGTGGTGTGTACACGTCAATCTCAAACTCCGTAACTATCCCTTCCCCCGGCACTCCCTCCCTGGCAACCATAAGTTCATTCTCTAAGTCTGTGAGTCTGTTTCTGTTTTGTAGATAAGTTCATTTGTATCTTTTCTTTTTAGATTCTGCATGTAAGGGATGTCATATGGTAGCTCTCCTTCTCTGACTTCACTCAATTTGACAATCTCTAGGTCCATCCATGTTACTGCAAATGCCAGCAAATAGTCCATTATATATATATACATACATGTGTGTGTGTGTGTGTGTGTGTGTGTGTGTGTGTGTGTGTGTGACACCTTCTTTATCCATTCCTGCTGATGGATGTTTAGGTGGCTTCCGTGTCTTGGCTATTGTAGATAGTGCAGCTCTGAACGTTGGGGTGCATGTATCCTTTCGGACCATGTTTTTTCTGACTTTGCCTCACTCTAGCTGTGTAACCTTGAGCACATTACTTCACCCCATAAACTGAGGAAGGATGAAGATAACATAGCACTTGCCTCATAGGGTTATAGTGAGGATCAAGTGAGTTCATAAACAATAAATGCTCTTGTTGTTTCGCCTGGAGCTCAGTAAGGGTTAGATAAAGTTTAATGGTTGTCATTAGCAGACGTACACATTACCCAGTGTGGGGCAGCATGGAGATGCCAAATCCCATGCTGGGGAGAAGGTTCTATTTGTCTCTGCTGGTCAGGGAGGGTGCACTGTTGGGTCTGGGGGTGTGGGTTAGTAGATTTCTGCAAAGTTGCAAAGTCGGGTTAATGTTATGACCCAACGACACATCTGAGAGATTGGGCAGGATCTGCTACCAATAAGAATGAGAATGCTTAGTGACATCTGCTGCTGCTGCTAATGATCCCCTATTGTGTGTCACGGCTGGGACCAAGCACGTTACATTCCTCATCTTCCCACACGATGAACCTAAAAATGTAGGTCCTGTGTATGTCCCCATTTGACAGATGAGGAAACTGAGGCCCAGAGCACTTCAGTAACTTGTGCAGGTTACACAGAACCCCTGTGGCACCAGGCTTCAAACCCAGGCAAAACTGTTCTACTGCTGTGAAAGCCCCACCCCAGGATCATCTCTTGAAGAAAATCTGGGTCTGGAGTGGAACCATTCTGCCCTTGGCCTCAGGAAATAAGCTGATCACCTAGGGAGCATGGCATCCGTGGCAGGACACACACACCTAAGGAGGAAAGGCCCTTGCCCAGGCCTGGCGAGCTCAGCTCAACCCCAGCTGGTGCTGCTCTCCAGCCTCTGGGTTCACAGGCCCCTGCTTCTTCTCTTTCACCCTTTGCAGCCAGGGAGGAACCACAGTGATTTCCAGACCCTCCTCACGTTGCAGCCTCAGGAGCACGTGGCAGCCAACAACAACAGCAACAACAAAAATAAAGCGCACGCGCGCACACGCGCACACACACACACACACACACGCACACACAGGAGGGTGAGAGCTCCCATCCTGAGGCTAGGTTTCTCCTGGCTCCCGGGCAGAGTCATGCAGAGGTGTAAGCAGAGCCACCGGGGTCAGCGCTGGCTGCCAGGTCCCCTGGGGGCCTCAGGCCTCGCTACCCCCAGCTGCTAGCTCCGTGCACCACCACCGGCCCTGCTGGAGCTAACGGCCTGAGTGCCACTCAGGGCTATACACTGTCAATGCCACTGGACGGCCACCCTACTCTACTGGGCTGCTCCAGAGCTGGGCTCTGTGGGGGAGGGGGCTGGCAGGATACTATTTCCCCACCCTCGCCCCACCCCGCCCAGAGACACCAGCGCTTCTGGCTGCCCACCTTCATCCATCCCACCAGCCTCACACATCCTCTTCTTCCTGCCTGGCTGAAAAGGCCTGGACTTAACCTCTCTGACTCCTCAGGGTCTCGCCAGGCAGGAAGTCTGTGACCAGAGCAGCAGGGAAGTGCACCTTCCATCAAGAGTCTAGACTCCTGCCCAACTTGTAGACTGTTTTCCTGCTGATGGGGCAAGTTATGAAGCCTTCCTCAAACATCAGTTTCCTCATCTGTTAAATGGGTATAATGTCATCCTCACTGTGAGATGCAAAAGGAAGCAGGGTGGCCCTGAAGCACACAGAGCCCATCACAGCAATGGATATAATTTGTATTGTCCTCATTTTGAGGGGAGGGGCTTCCCAGGTGGCACTAGTGATAAGGAACCCACCTGCCAATGCAAGAGACATAAGAGACTCGGGCTCCATCCCTGGGTCAGGCTCATCCCCTGGAGGAGGTCATGGCAACCCACTCCAGTATTCTTGCCTGGAGAATTCCATGGACAGAGGAGCCTGGTGGGCTACAATCTATAGGATCGCATAGAGTCAGATACAACTGAAGCAATGTAGCACACATGCATTCATTATAAAGGGGAATACATGTCTGTGAACTTGGAAACAGCACTTAGCTGTAATTTGGGGAGGGGAATGGAAAAGATGGTTGGCCCAAGGATTCACGGGTGAAGGATGGTTTCCCACAACTTTTGCCTTCCTAGTTTTTGCTTTGCAGAAATGGAGAGAATATGACAGAGCCTCCAGACCCGGAAAGGGAGTTGGAGATGATGTGGGTTAGAAGGAAGTGAGAAACAAAGCCTGGCTGGTGTTGGGTGCTGCACTGGAAACTTAGATGCTATTCATTAGGTCCTCCCCTTGCCCAGCAGAGCAGGTAAGTTTTTTCCCATTTTACAGAAGAGGAAGCTGAAGTTTGACGATAATAGGAGACGTGCCCCAAGTCTCTTAGTTGACTAAGTTGTTGTGTTGAGATTTGAACCCAGCTCTGGCCAAACTTCTGACCATAAATGGGAGTTTCAATCGTGAGATGGACACAGAGCTGGTTGGGAGGAAAGCTACCTCCCTGACCTAAACATCAACAAAGACCGGAACTGGAAAGTATCTTCATCAGTGAGTCCTATTCTCAGTTTGCAGATGAGGAAATCGGGCTCAGAGAGGTTGAGTAACTTGCCCAGGGACACACAGAGAGCTGGTGATGACGAGGACCAGAGCTCCCATCTCCATCCTTGTGCTGAGTCATGTCAAAATGGCCTCTGAACCCTTACAGCTCAGAAACAGAGACCTGGATTCAGAAAAGAAAGAGATCTTTAAAACATACAGAAAGAAAGTTTCAGGGCTCTCTTGGTGAGAAGTTCAGGTGAACTATCTTTTCCAGGTTTCTTTTTCAACCTGTGTTGGGGGGCATGCCCACTGGGAAAGCTCCATCCTCCTTCTGCTCTCGGCCGATTTCACAGCCCGTGCTGAAGATGAATATCGTTTCCTCATCTCGGTCCTTCTGAGGAGAAAGGATCAAACACATCACTTCCAGGATTTGTGAACTCTTGTCAAAAGGGTAATATACCCCGGAAAATGTAATTTTTCAAGAAATATTTGTTTTGAAAATATTTGTTGTATCAAGTGGCCACATCGTTTGAAAGAACCTTCTTGCTAATCCTGACAGGATCTTGGTAGCTGTGGTTGAGAGCTGTTTCCAAGGAAAGGGGTTGAGTTAAATGCATCTTATTAAGCTAACCTGACAGCCTCATCCTGGTCTGTTTTATTGTTTAGCCACTCAGTCATGTCTGACCCTTTTGTGATGCCATGGACTGTAGCCCTCCAGGCTCCTCTGTCCATGGGATGCAGGCGAGAATACTGGAGTGGGTTGCCACTTCTTTCTCCAGGGGAACTTCCTGACTCAGGGATTGAACCTGTGTCTCATGCATTGGCAGGCAGATTCTTTACCACTGTGCCACTTGGGAAGCCCCCTGGTCTGCTTAGCTGCCTTCAGTTTGAATTGTAATTGAATTATAACCATTATTCTCATAACGACAATGATATTTTTCACAACTATATTTACTGAACACTGATTCGCGTGTCAGGTGTTGTATTAAGTATGTTACATGATTTCATCTTTCACATGCACCCTCCTCACACTCCCTGATGCCAAATAGGAAGGTAGTATCATTAACATGACCCCTTTACAAATGAGAAAATTGAGGATCTGAGAGGTCAAGTCACTTGCCTGAGGACACACAGGACTTTAGGAGCCAGGTTTTGAACCTGGGACGCGTGCCTTCAAGCTGTACACTTCACTATGATGATACTGATGAAAAGATCTTATAGATCCTTAGAACTCAGATGTAAGCATATTCACCTATTTTCCTGTCTCTCACTAGTCACGTTTTTCAATCAGATATGGCCAGTTCTCTGATCTTAACCAGGAGCTATAGCCTCTTAGAAAACCTTTAAGGATCCAGTCGGTAAACATCTCCACCCAGGACTATCTAACTAGGAGGCAGGCACTGTCCTGTGCTTTGGGGGACCCAAGGAAGAAAAAGACGATGTTCTGCTTTCAAGGATCCCTTTGTCTGTGGGGTGAGGGAAGCCAGAAACAGGCAAACAATGGCCCCAAATGAGAGCAGAACAAAGGGTGGCGCGACAGAAAGGGGAGTAGCCCCCTGAGGATGTGGCACTGAAGCTGGAACTCCAGGAGATGTGAAGGATGACGGGGAGTTTGCCAGACACAGAGGGAGGCGCAGGGAAGAGCATTTCACGCTGAAGGTGCAGCATGTGTGCTGGTACCGAGGCAGGAGAGGACGGGGCAGGTCTGAAAACAGTAAGAAGAGCAGCCTGGCGCTCAGGCATCGCCTGACCTGTGGGTGCATTCACAGCCCACCGCCCAGGGCTGTCCTAAATTCTTACCTCCCTTGCTCCTAATCCCCTTCTTTGATTCCCAGGCATTTCTAGTTCTGACAGGCAGCTGACTCTTCCGGAGATTTGGATGGGTGGGTCTGCTTGACTGCTGACTCGGGATTCTGTCTCACAGCATCTCTTGGCTTATATGCAGCTGGGTCCTAAACTTTGGGGGCCAAGATGGCTTTTCAACCTAGTTTAGAGTCTCTGCTCCCCAATACCATGCTGAGCATGCAGAAGGTTCTTAAAAAGTAATGGCGGTGAAGAAGACCTATCCCTCCTGTTGTCTGCTTGGTCCTCTGTTGTTGGTGCCTGAGTGTGCAGACCACACTCAGCACCATCCCCCAGGCTGAGGGCTCCAGAACTCTGCCACCAGAGCCCATGGTGGTCAGGGTACTTCCCACTGCCTTCCCTCACCTATCCTCCCCTTTGTCTCGCAGCCTTAAAGATGCAGTCTCTGCAGGCCAGGCTTTCTGAGCCAACATCTCCTAGCTGGAAAGAGAAGGCCACACTACTACCCGATGGGCCGTGGTGGGGTTTGTTGTGAGGGGTCTAGAGTCCTCGACATGGTGCACAGTGTTTCAGTGTTCAGTGTTACGGAAGTAGTTCAGTATTGAGACTAAGGGGTCAGATTCCAGAAGCTAGACGCACTGCTGCTGTTCAGTCACTAAGTCATCTCTTTATAAAAAGGAAGCTAGACTCAGTTCAGTTCAGTTCAGTTGCTCGGTTGTGTCCGACTCTTTGCGACCCTATGAATAGCAGCATGCCAGGCCTCCCTCTCCATCATCAACACCTGGAGTTTACTCAGACTTACGCCCATCAGGTCAGTGATGCCATCCAGCCATCTCATCCTCTGCCGTCCCCTTCTCCTCCTGCCCCCAATCCCTCCCAGCATCAGAGTCTTTTCCAGTGAGTCAGCTCTTCACATGAGGTGGCCAAAGTACTGGAGTTTCAGCTTCAGCATCAGTCCTTCCAAAGAAATCCCAGGGTTGATCTTCAGAATGGACTGGTGGGATCTTCTTGCAGTCCAAGGGACTCTCAAGAGTCTTTTCCAACAACACAGCTCAAAAGCATCAATTCTTCGGTGCTCAGCCTTCTTCACAGTCCAACTCTCACATCCATACATGACCACAGAAAACACCATAGCCTTGACTAGATGAACCTTAGTCAGCAAACTAATGTCTCTGCTTTTGAATATGCTATCTAGGTTGCTCATAACTTTTCTTCCAAGGAGTAAGCGTCTTTTAATTTCATGGCTGCAATCACCATCTGCAGCGATTTTGGAGCCCCCATAAATAAAGTCTGACACTGTTTCCACTGTTTCCCCATCTATTTCCCATGAAGTGATGGGACCAGATGCCATGATCTTCATTTTCTGAATGTTGAGCTTTAAGCCAACTTTTTCACTCTCCACTTTTACTCTCATCAAGAGGCTTTTTAGTTTTTCTTTACTTTCTGCCATAAGGGTGGTGTCATCTGCATATCTGAGGTTATTGACATTTCTCCTGCCAATCTTGATTCCAGCTTGTGTTTCTTCCAGTCCAGCGTTTCTCATGATGTACTCTGCATGTAAGTTAAATAAGCAGGGTGACAATATACAGCCTTGACGTAATCCTTTTCCTATTTGGAACCAGTCTGTTGTTCCACGTCCAGTTCTAACTGTTGCTTCCTGACCTGCATATAGGTTTCTCAAGAGGCAGGTCAGATGGTCTGGTATTCCCATCTCTTTCAGAACTTGCCACAGTTTATTGTGATCCACACAAAGGCTTTGGCATAGTCAATAGCAGAAATAGATGTTTTTCTGGAACTCCCTTCCTTTTCGATGATCCAGTGGATATTGGCAATTTGATCTCTAGTTCCTCTGCCTTTTCTAAAACCAGCTTGAACATTTGGAAGTTCACGGTTCACATACTGCTGAAGCCTGGCTTGGAGAATTTTGAGCATTACTTTACTAGCATGTGAGATGAGTGCAACTGTGTGGTAGTTTGAGAATTCTTTGGCATTGCCTTTCTTTTGGACTGGAATGAAAACTGACCTTTTTGAGTCCTGTGGCCATTGCTGAGTTATCCAAATTTGCTGGCATATTGAGTGCAGCACTTTCACAGCATCATCTTTCAGGATTTGAAACAGCTCAACTGGAATTCCATCGCCTCCACTAGCTTTGTTCATAGTGATGCTTTCTAAGGCCCACTTGACTTTACATTCCAGGATGTCTGGCTCTTCAGATGTATTTAGTTAAGATGTTGTTAAGGCAGTCCCTTTTAGCCAATGGCCCAATATTGCCTGACATCCAAAGAGAAAAATGACACAGAGACGTACATGGAGAAGAATGCCAAGTGACAACAGAGGCAGAAGGGGAAGTTGTTCAGTTGCAAACCAAGAAATGCCAAAAATTGTCAGCAACACTGATAGTTGAGAGAAAAGCATGAGACAGATTCTCTCTTAAAGCTTTTGAGTGAGCCTGGCCCTGCACCACCATTTTGATCATGGACTTCTAGCCTCCAGGACTGGAAGAGAATAACTTCCTGTTGTTTTAAGTCACTTGGCTGTATTTTGTTACCTAAGCCCTAGGAAACTCATACACTAAATAGAGCAGTGGGCAAGTTAATTAAACTTTCTGTGCCTCAGTATCTGCATTTGGTGATAATAAGTATCAATAGTGTCTGCCTTCAAGGGTTGTTCAGAGATGGAAGCTATCAGCACAGTGCCTGGCACACAGTAGGTGTTTAGTAAAGATTGCCATCGTTCCTCCCAATTTATTTCTTTACTACGGAGAGGGACTGTGGCTTTCATTTGATTTTCAAATAGGCTATGTAAAAAGGGAGGAGGGGTTTAAGAAGCACTGCCCTATGCCCTAGGTCTTTCCTTCCAGGTGAGGGTGGCAGAGCCCGGCCCACCCCCACCACCTTCCTCCAGCACCCTCCACCCTGTAATTTGTGCGTGGTGTCCTGTCTTCCCACGAAGGAAGGATGCTGGAATCCCTGTGAGCCTTGTCTGTACCTGAGCGTGTCTGTACCTACGTGGTCACGTGTGTTGCCTCCCTGTCTGCTGCCAGCCACTCCAAGAGATGAGCAGTCTTCTCCACTTTGCAGATGAAGTCACCAAAGAATGGTTCTCTTGTTCCCTCCTGCCAGATGACCTCCATCACCCACCCTACTAGGTATGCGTCTCTGGAGACCACTAACTTGCACTGATTTGACCAGGGGGTCAGTTGAGAATCCCAGAATCACACGATCTTGGGGATGAGTCCTCAACAAAGGTCACAGCCTGGCCAGTGCTGCTGCTGCTAAGCCACGACTTCAGTCGAGTCCGACTCTGTGCGACCCCAGAGACGGCAGCCCACCAGGCTTCCCCGTCCCTGGGATTCTCCAGGCAAGAACACTGGAGTGGGTTGCCATTTCCTTCTCCAATGCATGAAAGTGAAAAGTGAAAGTGAAGTCACTCAGTCGAGTCTGAGCCTTAGCGACCCCATGGAATGCAGCCCACTAGGCTCCTCCGTCCATGGGATTTTCCAGGCAAGAGTGCTGGAGTGGGGTGCCATTGCCTTCTCCACCGCTTGGCCACAGAGAGGAGGTAACTCTGATAAACAGTCATAAGGGTTCAGGAGACAGAATTGAGATGGAATCATGCCCTGGCTTTTCGTGTGATAATGGAAAGTGTTGTCATCATTCATGTAGTTACAGACTGTTCCCGCTGATTCCTGCTGTGCCTGTTTCTCCCTTTCCATCCCCAGCCATTCAGCAAATGAAGCCAATGAATGGGGAAGTTCTATGCTAGGAGAAGGCAGACACCACGTCGCCCAGGGCATTTCCTTTTTGGCTTCTGCTGCTAGAAATGTCTAGCCTAGGTCATTGCCCAAGCCTGAAAATCTACTCGTCTGTGTGCCTCCAAGTGATGACTCCTTTTCTCACTTCCATGAGATAATCTTGGCTTCCTTGTATTTGGCCGAGCACAGTCCTTTCATACATGAGCAACTTCCTCAAGCCATCCAGGGAAAAGATTGGAGTAAACCCTAAATGCACACTATGAAACAAACCATTAGCTTAAATTCTCCAAGACATTGGCAGGAAATGGGCTTTCCCAGATGGCAAAGACACACCTTGGGCAGACGGATGGAGTGAGGGAAGCAAAAACAGGCCTCTCTGCCAAGCGGTGATGCCATCAGCCCAAACTGTGGATGGGCATGCGCCAACATGGGCCAGCTCTCCATGTGTGGAGCTTGGTGAGAAAGGGTGGTTCTTTCTCTAAACTGGTTCAACCTCTTTGACTGATTTTGTGGACTGATTCACTTCCCCAAGAGTCAAAAATTTTTTTTTCAACATTTTATTTAAAACAACAACCTTTCTCTCTATTGTCTTAACGATCTGAGTGAGCAAAGAACCAAGCTTGTCAGGTATAGTTATACACACGCTGGTGTCCACATGTACAGACCAGAATGGATCAGAATGAAGACGTGATTGAATTTTTTTAAATACTGGCAAGAATACTGTCTTGTTCCTGGGATGGAAGAAGGGATTTAAGTATTTGGCCACCTGATGCAAAGAGCTGACAGGTTGGAAAAGACCTTGATGCTGGGGAAGATTGAGGGCAGGAGGAGAAGGGGGCGACAGAGGATGAGATGGATGGATGGCATCACTGACTCAATGGACATGTGTTTGAGCAAACTCTAGGAGATAGTGAAGGACAGGGAAAGCTGGTGTACTGCAGTCCATGGGGTCACAAAGAGTCAGACACAACTGAGCGGCTGAACAACAACAGCAACATCCAACCTGGTTTGAAGTCACATAGTATGTGCCTCTCATTGTCCTGGACTTGCCCCACCTGTGTTGATTTGGGTCCAGTAGTGACCAGCCTAGGGTTTGGATTCTGATAGTTTGTGTACCTTCCCTAGAAAAAAATATCTTAAGAAGAGATGTTTCAAAGGGTGGTATTTCTGCTCTATCTCAGATGTAACTTTCTTGGCTATTTCAACATTTCTTTTTCAGATCTGAGATAAGATACCAAATGTGAAAACAGACCACCATCCCCATCTAGAGAGCATGTTGGTATCAGAGCTCTCCTCGTGGTGGTAGGAAAAGGGACCTCAGAGACCTCAGTCAGCTTTCCCGGATGGCCCAGGATTGGGGCAGCCACGCCCAGAGCAGGCCATGTGGCGAGTAGAGAGGACAGCAGGGATGTGGGGACGCAAGGATGCCGGGTGGGCTCCAGCACCTCTGAGGATGGACAGAGGGAGTGTGCTGAGGTTCGGCTTGGCAGGCAGACACGTGCAGAACGTAGTCTCTCACATGGATCTCATAAAAGGCAGGAAAATTTCCCTGGAAACTGTGGACCCTTTTCTTAGCATGGCTCAGCAAATATCTCCCAACTCAAGGGTTGCGTTGTGGGTCTTTCTTTCCAGCTATGGTTTAAGTGTATATGTCCCCCTAAAGGGATTCCCAGGTGGTGCAGTGGTAAAGAATTTTCCTGCCAATGCAGGAGACACAATAGACATAGATTTGATCCCTGGGTTGGGAAGATCCCCTGGAATAGGAAATGATAACCTGGTCCAGTGTTCTTGCCTGGAGAATCTCATGGATAGAGAAGTCCCCCTAAAAGTCACATGCTGGAATCTTAACCCCAGAAGGTGATGGAATGAGGAGGTGTGACCTTCAGGAGGTGCTTAAGTCAGGAGGGTAGAACCTCACGAATGGGATTAGTGGTTTATAAGAGAGACTCCAGAAGGATCCTTCATTGCTTTCTGCCTTGTGAGGACATGGCAAGAAGTCTGCAAACCCAAAGAGGACTTTACCCACCACGCTGGCTCTGATCTCAGGCTTCCGGCCTCAAACCTAAGAGAAATACATTTTGTTGTCTCCAAGCCCCTCAGTCTGTGGTATTTTGTTCCAGCTGGCTGAACAGACTAAGACATTTACCACGATAACCTGCCAGGCGCTCACCTCACACTGCGGGCTGGACACCCATCCAGAGCGTGGGTTCCCCCAACAGCCTTCACATATACCTGGAACATAGCAGGAAAATCCAAGAACATTTGCAATGTATGTTGAGGAGTCTAAAGGACAGGGTCTATCCACCAGCTCTCCCATGTCTGGAGGACTCAACAGCTGTACCAAGACTGATGGTGCAACGAATCCACCACCTCATTCAAAGAGCAGACTCCCCTGAGCCAAAGTCTAAAAAGGGCCGGACAGCAATCATTCCCCAAATGGGATGTTTCACTCTCCCCTAAATACATTCTGTATGTTCAGAAATAGAGTGAAGTTGATTATTTCTTCTTGAGGACCCAGTGGCCACGGCCACTTCCCCACAGCTCCATTGCCAGCCTCCCCAGCTTGACTGTCTAAATATTTATCAGAGCATAACATGAGGTCGGCTTGAGTTCATTGGTTTTTCTGATTATCCCCGGCATCTGATGTGAGAAGGAAGTGCTGCAAACACTGTAAATATTTACAGATGACTCGGATCAGAGAGCCTAGCTTTGGCTCCAAACAGCTCACCCCACAACCCTCCCACAAGCGAGCAAGGCGCCAGTGTACCTACGTGCAGAAAACACCCCACAGGGACAGGCAGGCGCCGGCGCTGCCACCAGGGAGCACAGCTCCTAGAAGGCACAGCTCAACAGAGGTGCTGGAGCTTCGTGTTTCCATACTGGAAGCACCTTTAATTATTCATAAACGTGAGGGTTTCACACTATTTATAGTATTAAAATTAATCATTTATTTAGCACCGTTTCTCCAAAAGAGTTCAAGATAACCTTTATAATGCTCATTAAACAGTAACTTGTAATAATTAGTACTTGTTCCTATTCTATCTTCTTGGCTGGACCATAGATGTTCCAAGGGCAGGGCCAGCATCTGACTAGTTTGCTGCTTTATCCCATGCTTAGAACACAGCCTTTTACATACTAGGTGCTTAATGCATATTTATAGACGGACCACATCAACTTAGACTTTTGCTTTTCATTTGGCTTTCAGAGAGGCACAGGGAAGATGTTATTCTGAGCTTTAAACTCAACTACATTAAGCTCCTAAATCTGAGACATTACCCTAAGTTTCCTCAAATGGTTGACTTTGAGGTCTTCTAAAGAGTCCCAAGCAGAGAGTTACGAAGCCCAGGGCCTTTTCTGCCACTAACCAGCTGTGTGACTTTGAACAAGCACTTACTTAGACCACTGATCAAGAGTCATTTTCTTGGGGTCTTTGGGTCCCGTAGAGATCCACAGGTGGACTGCAGGGGCTATAAACCCCTGAAGTTGTATGTGTAGGTGTAATAACCCAGATATAAAGGGCAGTCTTATGGACATGGCGGGAAGAAGAGGGTGGGACCAACTGAGACCATAGCGTTGACATGTATACACAACCACGGGTAAAGTAGGTAGCTGGTGGGAAGCTGATATACAACACAGGAAACCCAGCCTGGCACTCTGTGATGACCCAGATGGGTGGGGTTGGATGGGGGATGGGAGGAAGGCTCAAAAGGGAGGATGGATATGGCTGATTCAGGCTGTTGTACGGCAGAAACCAACACAACATTGTAAAGCAATTATCCTCCAATTAAAAAGTTTTTAAAAGGTGCATGATACAAATGGGCACTTACATTGCGAGGGGTTGGGGGAGAAAGTCCACAGCTTCAATAAGATTCTCTAAGGACTCCATAATTAAAATTAAAATAAGGACCATTTCCTGTTTTCTTAATGTTTGCAGATGATGGTGAAACAGATTAAATCAGGCTGACTTGACATATCAATCAGGTTTCCTGTACCATATACCCCCCACTCCTAGCCCTGGACACCCTCTCCAGCCTACACCTCTGCCGGGGGTTTCTTCCCACCCCAATCTAGTAGACCATCCCCCTATCCCCACCTCATACTTCCAAACCAACAGGTGACTTTGCTGGCCAGAACTGAGGACTGCACATTCGCTCATCACCATGGACACTTCCAGCTCTATGATCAATGAATCCTGTGCTCAGTCTTACCCTTCTCATCTTTAACAGAGTGTATGACATTGTACAAACCTTTTGCCACATCCTAAAGCAATACTTTCTTCTATCTGGACCTGCCTGCCCTGCTGGCTTTGTGGAATGTTTTTGTGAAATGAAACATGAGTGTCTCTTTAGGATTACGAGGCTAGTGAGTCCAGGTTCTATTATCTCCTTCGGTGGAGTGCAGCCATAAATAGAGTCTTCTGGGTCCTAGTAGCCCAGAATTTTAGCCAAGAAGTAGGTAGGGGTGGAAGAGGGGAGAGGTACTTAATCTCATTATTAGAAGCTTCTAGTAACGGTGTACAGCATCAATTTGGTGAAGACAGTATATGTCTTGACCCTTCTGCCTGTCATTCAATCATTAGCACACTTCCCTTCAAGTCCAAGACTCATTTTCAAAGCCCATTTGAAAATACAATGGTGTTACTAGAGGTGGTAGGGTTTGAGGTTGGTGCTGTGTTTTTAAGGTTATTAGCTAACACATTAAGTAAGTTGTATGGGCTTCCCTGGTGGCTCAGAGGGTAAACTGTCTGCCTGCAACGCAGGAGACCTGGTGTTCGATCCCTGGGTCAGGAAGATCCCCTGGAGAAGGAAATGGCAACCCACTCCAGTACTCTTGCCTGGAAAATACTATGGACACAGAAACCTGGTAGACTACAGTCCATGGGATTGCAAAGAGTCAGACATGACCGAGCGACTTCACTTTCTTCTTTCTTTCTTCTCTTTAAGGAAGTTGTCACTTTAGCAAGTCCAGGGAAATCTGCTACTCATAAGAAGGTGAGTCATTTGACCTGTGTACATTCTTATTTTCTCATCTTTAAAATGAAATCACTGGACTATATTAAGCAAAGAGGTTTCAACTCCAGTATATCTCCAGTATATCTCTGACAAAACACGGTCCACTGGAGAAGGGAATGGCAAACTAGTTCAGTATTCCTGTCTTGAGAACCCCATGAACTGTATGAAAAGGCAAAAAGATAGAACACTGAAAGATGAACTCCCCAGGTCAGTTGGTAGGTGCCCAATATGCTACTGGAGATCAATGGAGAAATAACTCCAGAAAGAATGAAGAGATGGAGCCAAAGCAAAAACAACACACAGTTGTGGATGTGACTGGTGATGGAAGTAAAGTCTGATGAAGCTCTATTCAGTCAGCAAAAGCAAGACTAGGAGCTGACTGTGGCTCAGATCATGAACTCCTTGTTGCCAAATTTAGACTTAAACTGAAGAAAGTAGGAAAATCACCAGACCATTCAGGTATGGCCTAAATCAAATCCCTTATGATTATACAGTGGAAGTGAGAAATAGATTCAAGGGACTAGATCTGACAGAGTGCCTGATGAACTATGGATAGAGTTTCGTGACATTGTACAGGAGGCAGCGATCAAGACCATACCCAAGAAAAAGAAATGAAAAAGGCATAATGGTCGTCCAAGGAGGCCTTACAAATAGCAGTGAAAAGAAGAGAAATGAAAGACAAAGGAGAAAAGGAAAGATATACCCATTTGAATGTAGAGTTCCAAAGAAGAGCAAGGAGAGATAAGAAAGCCTTCCTCAGTGATCGATGCAGAGATATAGAGGAAAACAATAGAATGGGAAACACTAGAGATCTCTTCCAAGAAAATCAGAGATACAAAGGGAATATTTCTTGCAAAGATGTGCACAAAAAAGGACAGAAACAGTGTGGCCCTAACAGAAGCAGAAGATATTAAGAAGAGGTGGCAAGAATACACAGAACTATACAAAAAGATCTTCATGACCCAGATAATTACAGTGGTGTGATCACTTACCTAGAACCAGACATCCTGGAATGTGAAGTCAAATGTGCCTTAGAAAGCATCACTATGAAGAAAGCTAGTAGAGGTGGTGCAATTCCAGTTGAGCTATTTCAAATCCTGAAAGATGATGCTGTGAAAGCACTGCACTCAATATGCCAGCAAATTTGGAAAACTCAGCAGTGGCCACAGGACTGGAAATGGTCAGTTTTCATTCCAATCCCAAAGAAAGGCAATGCCAAAGAATGTTCAAACTCTCGCACAATTGCACTCTTCTCACATGCTAACGAAGTAATGCTCAAAATTCTCCAAGCCAGGCTTCAACAGTACATGAATCATGAACTTGCAGATGTTCAAGATGGATGTAGAAAAGGCAGAGGAACCAAAGATCAAATTGCCAACACATCTTGAATCATTGGAAAAGCTAGAGAGTTCCAGAAAAACACCTATTTCTGCTATATTGACTATGCCAAAGCCTTTGACTGTGCATAACAACAAATTATGGAAAATTCTTAAAGAGATGGGAATACCAGAACACCTGACCTGCCTCCTGAGAAATCTGTATGCAGCAGTTAGAACTAGACATGGAACAACAGACTGGTTCCAAATCAGGAAAGGAGTATGTCAAGGCTGTATATTGTCACACTGCTTGTTTAACTTATATGCAGAGTACATCATGAGAAATGCTGGACTGGAAGAAGCACAAGCTGGAATCAAATTTGCCAGGAAAAATATCAATAACCTCAGATGTGCAGATGACACCACCCTTATGGCAGAAGGTGAAGAAGAACTAAAGAGCCTCTTGATCAAAGTGAAAGAGGAGAGTGAAAAAGTTGGCTTAAAGCTCAACATTCAAAAAATTAAGATCATAGCATCTGGTCCCATCACTTCATGGCAAACAGATGGGGAAACAATGGAAATAGTGACAGACTTTATTTTGGGGGGCTACAAAATCACTGCAGATGGTGGCTGCAGCCATGAAATTAAAAGATGCTTACTCCTTGGAAGAAAAGCTATGACCAACCTAGACAGCATATTAAAAAGCAGAGACAGACATTACTTTGCCAACAAATGTCCATTTAGTCAAAGCTATGGTTTTTCCAGTGGTCATGTATGGATGTGAGAGTTGGACTGTGAAGAAAGCTGAGCACTGAAGAATTGATGCTTTTGAGCTGTGGTGTTAGACAAGACTCTTGAGAGTCCCTTGGACTGCAAGGAGATCAACCAGTCCCTCCTAAAGGAGATCAGTCCTGGGTGTTCATTGGAAGGACTGATGTTGAAGCTGAAACTCCAATACTTTGGCCACCTGATGCAAAGAACTGACTCATTTGAAAAACCCTGATGCTGGGGAAGATTGAAGGTGAGAGGAGAAGGGGACAACAGAGGATGAGATGGTTGGATGGCATCACCAAATCAATAGCTATGAGTTTGAGTAAGCTCCAGGAGTTGATAATGGACAGGGAAGCCTGGCATGCTGCAGTCCATTGGGTTGCAAAGAATCGGACATGACTGAGTGACTGAACTGAACTGAATATCTCTAGTTGCTTAGACTCATGCTTCTCAAACTTTATTGTGTATACAGTTCATCTAGGGATCTCATTAAATGCATATTTCAGCTCAATAGTCCTGGGGTGGGATTTGAGATTCCAAATTTTTCAAACTCCCAGGTGATGCTCATACTGCTGGTCCATGGTGCATAACTTGGGAGCAAGGTTCTAAACTGCTGTGTTGGAAGCATTTGGAGAATAGTCTGGACCCATGAGGAAAGAGCAGGAGGACTGAATAGTGATGCCTGCCCAGGAAATAAGGGAAATGTTAAATGGCTGTGAACAGACAATACTTAGACAAATGGTTCTTAAAGAATCTTCCAGCGCAGTCATTCTCACAGCTGGTCTCCTAGCCAGCAGGATTAGCATCACCTAGGAATTTGTTCAGAGAAGGCGATGGCACCCCCACTCCAGTACTCTTGCCTGGAAAATCCCATGGATGGAGGAGCCTGGTGGGCTGCAGTCCATGGGGTCGCGAAGAGTTGGACACAACTGAGTGACTTCACTTTCACTTGTCACTTTTCACGCATTGGAGAAGGAAATGGCAACCCACTCCAGTGTTCTTGCCTGGAGAATCCCAGGAACGGGGGAGCCTGGTGGGCTGTCGTCTATGGGGTCGCACAGAGTCGACACGACTGAAGTGACTTAGCAGCAGCAGCAGCAATTTGTTAGAGGTCCAAGTTTTTGGACCGCAACCCACACCCACAGAGTCAGAAGTGGGTTCCAGCAATCTGAAGTTAACCACGGAATTTAATGGAAATTTGTTAAGCCTCATCTGGCCCAATTGCCACTCTTCGGATGATTCTGGTGCATACTCAGATTGTGGTGAGCACCTTTGATCCAACATCCAAGTCATCTATAAAATTGATGATTATCAGCTGAGGTCAGGAATGAGCACAGGTTCTTGCATGAGGAATGGGCTGGGGGTGGGGGGCAGTCCCAAGGGTGAAAGGAGTCCAGGTAATAGAATTGGGTTGAAACCAAGATACTCTTCCTTTTGTACCCTGTTATTTAACTGTGGAACTCTGAAAAAAATCATTAAATATTAAGAGTGCTTTTCAGCCTTCTTTGGTCTTGCTCAGTGAAGTTCATCTTCTGACCTGCATAATATGTAGCTGGTTCACGTTTTTAAAACCTATCAGAATTGTAGCATGATCTACTTGTCATTCCCGTAGCCTTTTTGTTCCATTTTGTTTATAGCTGGTACATGCTCTGAGTCTTGAACTTGACCGACTGTTCTTTCTTGGTTGGACTATTTCTGTATTGCTGAGAAATTTTAAATAGCAGACCCCAGAGAAAGTGGGATGCTAAAATCTCGGGGTCAAAGTAAAGTCTTAGCCCAAGGGAGGTTAACGGTGATAGCCAACTGCCAGTGTCTCCTTCAAAAGGAAGGAAAAATCCTCTCTACATCAGAAAGTGGGAAAACGCTCTCTGCTACCCCATCTCCACAACTGTAGGAAAAGTACAAGAATCAAGCAAAACAACATCCAAGTGTGAACAGATTATAGTGCACAGCTGGAGGCAAAGAAGTTATAACTCTATCCAATTACACCAATTTAATTGGGTGTTAAAAAACTCTTAGGTCCCAACAGTAGTTCCTCTGCCAGACAGCAGACTATAATGGGAAGAAGCAGCATCTCTCATTGCTCGAGTTGTGATTTGGGGCACATTGTTTAGCATGCCCCAAGGTGGGCACCATCTTAACTTTGAGGATGAACTTGACGTCTGGTTTCGATGTTGAAGACTTCAAAGCTCTTCTCCATGGTTTATGAAAGCACAGGGTGAAGAAGAGTCATGCAAATTCTTTCAGTCTGTGGACTACTAGGAAGAGCCCTGTGTTCAGGCGCTCCCATTTACATCTTACAAGTCTAAATACGGAAAAACTTGGACACTAACTGAATGTCCAGCATCAGAAGAAAGGTTAAGAAGCTTATGCTGCATCAGTCTCATGGCAATAATTGCAGCCAGTATAAATATTCATGAACAATTTTTAATACCATGAGGAAATGCTTGTGATATAATGCTAAATCAAAGATGTAGGATATAAAATTATCATATGTATGTTCTCATTAACATCCAAAAGGCACAGAAAAGTAGCCACAGTTTAAAGATGATTTCCTGTTAATGATAGATAGGCAATGGCTTTTATTCCTCTTGTTTTACTGTATTTTCTAAAAGTCCTACAACTTCATGTATGAGTCTTATACACAGAACCAAAAACTATTCAACTAAAAACATTCACTCCTAGTCAGAGGTACCATTTTTATCTGACTGGTCTGTTCTCTGTAGCTGGCTTGAACTTTTTTTTTTTTTTTTGCAAGCCTTCTGTTACAAATCATTCCCTTCCCTGGCATACTATGCTTGCTCTTCTCTGCTTATCCAAAACTTCCCTGTGCTTCATCTGGTTGGGTTTCCTGCTCCTCCAGGAAGCTGCTGGGTCCCTTCCAATCATATACTATTCCCCCCTGAACACCTGCACCGCAGTTTATCCACACCATTTATGAAGCCAGGGGATGTTAGGGATCTTTTATCCTCAGCATGCCATCTTCATGCCTAGGCCACACCCCTGATCACTTACCCCAGAATCTAGGGTAGGGGCCAGACATGAGTACTTTTTAAAAAGCTTACTAGATGACTCCAATGTATAGCTAGGACTGAAAATCACTGATCAAAAGTCATCTCCCATACATACAAGCATTTTCCCCAGATTTTCGAATTCAGCTGTGAAGTTGATCCCATGTAAACCATGGAAGCTTTTCAGAAATTTTGATGTTCCGTCCTTACCCACTACTATTATAATTTTAACCGTATTAACTATGTCTCTGAGATGTACTTGGACACCAGACTCGTGTCATATCTTTTGGCTGGTTCAGATATATTTGGTTCAAATTCTTGGAGAATTGTCAGATTTAACAAATAAGAATACAGGCTGCTCAACTAAATTTGTATCTCAGATACACAGTGAATCATTTTTAAAGGGTGAGTATATCCAAAATATATCCTGAGACATACTTACCCTAACCATGTATTCACTGCTTATCTGAAATGCAAAGGTAACTGAGAACCTGTGTTTTATCTGACAACCCTTGTTTCAGGAAATAGGATTTCTGTACTCGAAGGCTTTAATTTCGTGTTGTACTAGCATGAAGCCATCATATAGTCCTGGCTGAACCTCCAGTGTAGCTGAGTCACTGACTGCAGAACTAATCCAGAATTAACAGGGAGAGAAGGCCTGCTTCCCAGGCTCTGTCACTGATGGAGGCTTGTTAGTAACATTTCATTTGCAGATGCACAAAGGAGGCCAAAATATAAATAATACCACTGCCAGCTTGCATCTAGAATCTGAGAATCACTAGCTTATACTGGACAGGCTTCTCAGGTGGCTCAGTGGTAAAGAATCTTCCCACCGATGCAGGAGGCGCAAGAGATGGTTTGATCCTTGGGTCAGGAAGATCCTCTGGAGAAGGAAATGGCAACCCACTCCAGTATTCTTGCCTGGAAAATCCCACAGACAGAGGAGCCTGGTGGGCTACAGACCGTGGGGTCGCAAAGAGTCAGACACAACTGAGCGACTGATCACACACACAGCTTAAGTTGGGCAGTGGCTCAGAGTACAAGATTCTAGAGCGTGATAGTTCTGGGTGTGAATGTCAGCTCTCCCGGCTACCGCACGATTCTAGACAAGTTAATGAACTTTCTTGTGTTTCTATTTTCTCACCTATAGGTTGCAGATAGTTATACATCTCTACCTAATTAATTAGTCTTAGGATTAAATGCAGAGAAAGCAATGGCACCCCACTCCAGTACTCTTGCCTGGAAAATCCCATGGACGGAGGAGCCTGGTAGGCTGTAGTCCATGGGGTCACTAAGAGTTGGACACGACTGAGCTACTTCACTTTCACTTTTCACTTTCATGCATTGGAGAAGGAAATGGCAACCCACTCCAGTGTTATTACCTGGAGAATCCCAGGGACAGGGGAACCTCGTGGGCTGCCGTCTATGGGGTCGCACAGAGTCGGACATGACTGAAGCAACTTAGCAGCAGCAGCAGGATTAAATCAGATCATATTTTAAAGTTTTTAGCATAATGCTTGAGTCATTATTATTACTCATGTGAAAATAATATGTGTGTGTGTGTATATATATATATATATATATATATATATATATATTCAAAATCAGTCAATAAGCAAACAAATAAACTGTCACCCGCTAATCCAACAACCTTCTGGCCCTCATCCTATTGCTTCTGATAGATGTAGACCGTGATGACCAGAAGGGGCTGGGAAAAAGCCTGCTGTGGAAAAATAGGGTGAGATTCTTCTAGAAATTAAAGACTGTTTAAATAAGGCAGAACTAGTTGGTAGAATGTCATGCAAATTACAACCAAGTGGCTGGCCTTCATAGCAAGATTTTATGCACTTGATTATTGTCTGCTAACAAATTCAAGTGGAAATGAGTGGCCAGGGTCACCACAGACATCGGGGTCTTTGATCAGCCCCGAGCACTGGCACCAAGGGCCAACACCACCCTTGCGTGTCACTTCTTCAAATTCCTGCAGGTCAAAAACCATGTCTCTCTCTCAGCGATAGTTTCTACCCTGGGGCAATTCAGGATCACCTCATCTGATGCTACCTACAGCCACCCCTTCTGGAACAGCCAGACGCTAACCAGATCTGATTTTTCGGTTTTTCATAAACAAGTTTGAAAAATATCACTTGGGACAGCCGGTAAAAGAATCCCAGGCCGACTGCTCCACAAAGAGACACGTCAGCCGCCAGTCACTGTCAGCTTCCTGCTTGGACAGTGACAGACTGTCGCACGGAGAGGAGAAGGCCACGCGACCAACCTAGGCACTGAACACACCATCCCGCACAGATCCTGGGAGCAGACAGATCAGGGGACCACAAGAGGAGGGGGACATGAAGGAGGCAGGGGGCCCAGCCATCTCAGGTCATCCTTCTGAGTTCATCTTCTGCTCTAAGAATGGCACATTTGGGGGAACTCTCAAGACAGGCTTTGGGGAGGGAGCAGAAGTAGCAGGCTCACCCCATTGCCACATGGACAAACCCCTCAACCTTTCTGATCCCAATATCTTCCTCTGGGAGTTTGGGATGGACTCTGCCTTGCTCTCCCTACCATGGTTGAAAGGGGAGCGGAGGCCACAGATGGGAAAGAGCTTGAAAGCCCTGAAGACGTTCTGTGTGTTGCTAGGACGACACCCCTGTCTCCATGGGGACAAGGCATCCATCCAGATGTTGAAAGAGCCCAAGTAGGAAGACTCCACGGACTCCACTGGCCTCCCTCAGCTGCAGCCAGGAAGGCAGCTCACAAGCCCACGATGAACCATGGCCACCAGCCTGTCCTGCCTGCCCCCCGCCGCCCCCGCCACCGTGCCCCTGAACTCTCTTCCAGGGTCTGTTCTGTTTTCCGAAAAGTTGAAGAGGTGAGCCGTGGTGGAGGGGAGAGAGCCAGTGGCTTTCAGATGGTCAGACTAAGGGGAGTGTGGGGCCGGTAGGACAGGCGAGGTGTGGAAAGCCGTCTACTTGGCTAAGCTTGGCTCACAAATGAGGCTGACCCCCTCGGCCTTCTCACTTGATGCACACCCAAATGAGGTGACGACACACTGCGGAGGGCAGGGGGCCGGTCTTGTGGTTTCCCATCTGGTCTCGTTGGGCTTTTGGGGTTTGGCGCCTCTGACAGACACATGGAGAACAGCCTTGTCGTCTTGAATCAGACAGTCGGCCTGGGTGCACAAGAGTACGTGTGAGATTTCACACATGTTCGCTGGAGGAGAGGGGCCGTGGTGCAGGAGAGGAAGCGTATTTACATTCTCTGCAAATGTTTGGATTTTTAAGGAAAAAAAATAGACATTTCCCAGGGCATGTTATAAACCAACGTCAGCTCTCCCCTGCATGATATTGAAGAGACGTGAACAAGCAGGAGACAAAGCTGACTCTGCGCTACTAGGGTTCGGAATGACCACCTGCTTCATTCAAGAAGTTCTTTTTCTTATGGTTACTAGAGGGAAGGGTGAGGGGAAGGGATAGTCAGGGAGTCAGGGATGGGCATGTACACACTGCTATATTTAAAATAGGTAACCAACAAGGACATACTGTATACATACAGAAGTCTGCTCAGTGTTATGTGCCAGCAGGGAGGGGAGGGGAGTTTGAGGGAGAAAGGATACATGTATGTGTATGGCTGAGTACTTCTGCTGTTCACCTGAAACTGTTAACTGGCTATACACCAGTACAAAATAAAAAGCTGTTTGTTTTTAAGAAGGAGTTCTATTGCTGTATTTATTCTGCTTACTAACATTTCACAATGAGACTTTCCTCCACAAGACTCAGGAGTAGGATAAGATTCATCTGCTATTTTAAAAAACCTGTTCTGAGTAATACAGATTTTGTTACCCATATGTCAAGAACCAAAAGATTAAGTAACCTTGAAAACCCAGAGGTGAACATTTAAAAAATAGAGCCATTTTTACTTTTCTGAACTTTTGGACTTTTCACAGTAACCATAAATTACTTGTCAAAGACAGTAAGATGATGATTTTTTTTTTTTAATGGGCACAATCTACATCAGTAATGGAGCTGGAGCTGGAGACCATGGGGACGAGAGCTGGAGTGGATAGCGTGGCAGGAAGAACTCTCACTCCCACCCACCTCCAACTTTGATATGAGTGATTCCTCTCATTCAGCAGCATCCTAAGCCAACTGGAACTGTCTTGAAGTGCGCCATGTGAAATCAGCTAAGAGGCATTCATTAAGATGCTAGAATGTGCTAGAGTTGACCAAATACCTCCACAAAGGATTCCACTTACATCCCAAACAGCCCTGTTGTGGTTCCTGTTCAGTCACTAAGCCGTGTCCAACTCTTTGTGATCCCATGGACTGCAGCCTGCCAGGTTTCCTTGAGTTCACTGTCTCCTGGAGTTTGCTCAAATTCACGTCCATTGAGTCGTGGATGTTACCTAACCACCTTCTCCTCTGCTGCCCTCCTCTCCTTTTGCCTTCCGTCTTTCCCAGCATCAAGCTCTTTTCACGTCAGGTGGCCCAAGTATTGGAGCTTCATCGTCAGTCCTTTCAGTGCACATTCAGAGCTGATTTCCTTTAGGATGAACTGGTTTGATCTCTTTCCCAAGTGGCTCAGTGGTAAAGAATCCTCCTGCCAAGCAAGAAATAACAGTCTGATCCCTAAGTCAGGAAGATGCCTGGGAGAAATGGCAACCCACTCAAATATTCTTGCCTGGAAAATCCCATTGACAGAGGAGCCTGGTGGGCTACAGTCCATGGGGCCGCAAAAGAGTCGGACACAACTTAGTGACAAAAACAACAAGAACTAGAGCTAAGCCTTCCGAGTCCACGTCTCCCATTCTTAGACTTAGCAGAAGTCAAAGAAGCCCAGTGGGGAAGCTTGCAGGCTCTCCCCCAGGCTGTCTGCTTCAAGTCCCAGATCTGATGCTTGTTTTGCTGACCTTAGGGAAAGATACAGAAATTCTCACTCTCAACTCCCTTATTTGCAAAATAGGAATGATAATAATAAGATCCCCTTTGCAAGGTTCTCATGAGGATTCAATGAAACAACACAGGTAAAGCACTTAGCCCAATGCCAGACACTCAGCATATATCAGATCCCTGAACTCGGGGATTATTAAGAGTAATGCATTCTATTCAGATTTCCTGATACATCTTGTTTTTCGATCATCTTTGTAACAGAACCCAACAGTGATGGTACCTATGAAAAGTTCTCTCCAGACCAAAATCTCTGTTTCTTAGAGGTCGGACAATGCGGCCAGACCTGCTTTATTGCAACAATGTAAAAGTGTCTTCCAAGACATCCACCACAGCTAGGAGGAAATAAGGAGAAGTCTACAAACTCCTCCAGGCTTGCCCAAGATGCTAATTAAGTGAAAGAAGGAGTCAAGCTCTTCCTCGGCAATACAGATATCCCTTCTTCAGTAGAATAAAACTTTATTGAAAATAGTTTTATACGGGAGAGGAAGGAAGGTGTTTTTTTTGTTTTTGTTTTGTTTTGTTTTAATAAAAAGTCTGGACAGGAAGAAGGGAATACCCAGTGTGACTGATAGTGAAACCTAAAGCATGTGGACAGAAATTAAGGATAGTAATTTGTAGTATTTGTACATTCAGCAGTGTTTGAATTTCTTACCACCAATAGGCATTATTTTGTAATAAGAAATTAAAAGGTGGCTTTTTCCTAGGCTGGCTAGAGGGTGAACCCTGTAGGAACTGGCCCTAGGCCCTTCTCAACGAGGAAACTGGTAAGTTTTTCCTTAAGATGACATTCAAGGTATTAAGGGGCTTCCTAGGTGGTGCTAGAGCTAAAGAACCCACCTGCCAAGTCAAGAGATGTTACAGACACAGGTTGCAATCCCTGGGCCAGGAAGATCCCCTGGAGAAGGGCATGGCAACCCCCTCCAGTATTCTTGCCTGGAGAGTCCCATGGACAGAGGAGCCTGGTGCGCTACTGTCCACAGGGTCAAAAAAGAGCCAAATATGACTGAAGTGACTTAGCAAACATGCATGCAAGGTACTGAGAAGACAAATTATAAGTTCTCATCATAAAGGAAAAAAAATCTCTTTTTTCTTTTTCTTTTTGTGTTTATATGAGATGATAGATGTGAAGTAAACTTACCGTGGTTGTTGTATCACAATATACGTAAGTCAAGCCATTCTGCTGTACACCTTGAACAATGTTATATGTCGATTATATCTCCATAAATCAGAAGGTTAAAAAGTACCTAGCTCAACCGTTAGTTCCTCTAGGAAGCCATTCCAGGTGGAATCCATTCTCTCTTCTGTGATCCAATAGTATTTTGTGCCACCAGTGTTCTAGAAAAGTACAGACATGAAAGTGTCAGTTGCTCAGTCATGTCTGACTCTGTGACCCCATGGACTGTAGCCCACCAGGCTCCTCTGTCCATGGGATTCTCCGGGCAAGAATACTGGAGTGGGTTCCCATGTCCTTCTCCAGGGGAGCTTCCTGACCCAGGGACGGAACCAAGGCTCCTGCATTACAGGTGGATTCTTCACCATCTGAGCCACCCGGGAAGCCCACCAGCATTCTGACACTTCATTAATTCAGCCTTTCATTTGTTCACCTCTTCAACAGCTACTCTATGAACAAGGCCCTGGGGGAGGCTCTGGGGAGCCAACGTCAGTAAGACAGGCGAGATGCCTGCTTGTTGCAGCTTGCTTTGACGGGAAAGATGGACGGCGACACCCTCCTCGCCACCCCCTTCCTCCCCACAGCCAGTCCTGGATTCTTTAGCTGTCTTTGTGTCTTGAGCTCTGATGGAGAAGGGACAGGGCCAAAGCAGCAAACACTCTAGAGACCTGGCATGAGCTTGGGAAAGTTTCTCTGTCCAAGTGACCTTACAGCTGGGAGCTAAGAGATGAGCAGTATTAACTAGGTGAAAGGGTGGGAGGAAGACTAGTTGAGTGTTGGGCTGAGCACTCAAGCCGGCACTGCAATGAGAGGGAACAGGGCTCACCCATGAAAGGAGAAGTTGACCCAGCGGAAGGGCTAAGACGAGATCCAAGAAGCAGGCAGGGGCCAGATCGTGTGATGCTTTGCAAAATACGGGATGTTCAACTTCCCCTAAGAACTGTTACAAGCCACTGAGAGACTTACACCAAGGACCCCATTGCTTTTCTTCCCTTTGTTCACCTCCACTGACACACCAACTCCAGGCTGTCAGCACCTGGCCATCAATGGGAGCCTAATTATTACTGGTTGGATGGCTGAACCAAGTCACCTTAAAGAAGAGGCTGCAAGCAAAGCACACAACTCAGCCCACCTCTCTCCTCCCTCTTGTCTCCCCCAGTCCAAGCCTGCAATCTGAGAAATGTAAAATCCACACAATGGGTTGGTTAGCAGTGAGAGGCAAGGCTAAGCCGTTTCTTCCGCCTCACGGTCCTTCCAAAATGTTCACCACTGGCATCAGATATCATTATCCTGACCGATGAGACAAGCAACAAAATTGGAGACTTGGAAGGGATGAGCATTTGCTATAGGCTGTACAGCAAAGCTACAGCTGCTCTGATCGTGTCTTGGCTGGTTGTTAAGGGCCGATTCCTCCATCGCCTGGCTAAAATACGTATTTATAGGCTTAATCATCTGAATTGTGCTTTCCTTTGGCTCAAAGAGATTGAGTGTAGAGGCATTTTTCATGCTGCACAAAAATGAAAGTATACTGAAAACATCCTCACCTCAAACCGAATGTTAGAGCAGTTGGATTCCTCAGCAGCAACTGAATACTTTTTATAGAAAGGGAAGTCAATTGAGAAATCATAAAAAATTACAGTTGGGAAGGACCTCTGTGCTCACAAGGGTCAGGTCCCAGGAGCTGCTGTCGAATTGTTCCCTGCAGTGAAGGGTCTAATGTTTTGTCCACTCAGGTTTTAAATATCTCTACCAATAGCTCGCCCCCTGGGGACGCCTCTCCACGGGGCGATAGATCTTGCTGTCAGGGCTTTTTTCCTGCTATTCAATCTCACTTTTCCTTTCCTCCACTTCATCCCATTTGTCTTTGGCAATGATTTAGACAAGAGTGTGCTGACGTCTGAAAACAAAAAGCCCTGTCTTTGCCTTCCACTTCGTTTTCCAGACCCCTCCCTCTACCTATGGCGACGTGGAGATCTGGGAAAAGGGGACGCAATCAAGCTGATGTTCATTCTGGATGAGCTCATTTCCAAAGGCCAGACCCAAAGCCTCGAGCCTCCAGGTGGACTTGAGGGATCGTTAATGCCTCGGAAACGTGCAGGGAAGGCAGAGGGGGCAATCACCAGGTTTTCCAAAGTTGAACAGCCTCCTGGCGTGACGGCTGGGACAGAAGGTGGCAGCAGAGCATCAGGCTCTGTGGGCCGAGCGGTCCTTCCGGATAACTCAAGTCCCACCGTTCTCACTCCCGTTCTCACTTGGAGGGCACGTTTAACCAGACCAGCCGAGAAAGCTGCACTTTAGCCAAGAGTAAGCTGGAATCAGGGCTCTGCCCAGTCTTTTAAGTCAAATCTCAAACAGTCAGGATTCTGTGAGCACGGTCCTTTTTCTCCTGAAGTAGGTCCTGCAGCCAGAATTTAATCCCAAGAATAACTTCAGTCCTAAACAGGGATGTTGCTCTAAGCTGATCTAAACACATGAACGTGCCATCTGGTCTGGTGTGGTGACGCCGAAATTTTTGTGTTTAAGGAAATTTGGGGCTAGCGCAATTTTTTTCTTTATTCTTTCTAGCCCCGAGCTATTTGTTTCTGCATTTGGCTCTGGTTTCCTAGTTTCCCTTCACTTGCTCAGTTGCTTACTTCTTTGGTCGTGTTTGCAGGCAGCCCTTCCAAAGCAGAGTTCTAGAGAGTAAGCGTTTCTGACTTCAGGCTGGCCTCCTGCTGGGGAACCAATTAAATGTACTACCCACCAGGGAGAGTGTGATATTTTTTATTACTTTCTAATTTTGGGCCCTGAAATGGCTTCAGTGATCAGAACATTCTTCTGCTTTAGAACCTGAAGGAGCTGGTGGAATGATGCTTTTGATTGGTGTTTCATTTACAGTGGCCCATACTGGCCAAGCATACTCCAAGGATTTCCATGGGGCCTCAGACTCTTGAAGTGGGGGGGAAAGCAGGACAAAGAAAACCACAACAAAACTTTTTCCTCACTTTACCTTATTGCACTATAAACTGCCAGATACTTTGGGAAAGTCTTTATTTGAGAAGTCGATGAATTGAGAAAAAAGAGAAAAATTAGAACAAAAGGATGTCCCTGGGTTCTAAATCTATTTAAACTAAATAGTAAATCAACATCGTGCCTCTTTCTCATTACTGATGGTCTGATAATAGGGCCTCCAAAATGCTCATTAAGGGGAAAGGAAGATTTATGTTGTATTTCTAAAAACAGTCGCAAAATTTAGCAAAACCCCCACCCAAGGTTCTCACTGCTGTTTGATTTGTGCCTCATTTTCTTTCTTAAAGAGTTAGCATGAAACAAAAAGGAAAGCATGAGAAAGTAAGGGGAGTGGGGTCCAAATAGGTTCTAATGAAGAAGGAAATCGAAGTCCAGTTTCCTTTAATGTCTGAATTTCTGTTTATTTTGCAACAAGGAAGGATGCCTTAAAACCCAGAATTGCTCTTGGATAAAATCAAATACTAACAACGTAGCAAAACAGCTAAAAGCCCAGGTTATTAGCCTTTCCAAGTTCTTCTTACCAGCCATGGGGGTCCTGGTTTAGGGTTTTCACATTCTTTCTTTTTTTCCCTTCCCTCCTCCCCAGCTTGCTTGCTTTGCTGGAGATAAATCTAAATGTTTATCTGAAGTATCTCACTGATACTCTGAGGGGCCTTTTCTCTCGAGCAAAAGCTCCCCTGGAAACAGAGACTTGTTTCAGTTCCCATTAAATATTGCTCAGTGTTGAGTCTGTTGCTAGTGAATAGCTTCTTTTAGCAACAGTGACAATAAAAATTGACAAATATAACCATGCTCAGTGGCAACTTTTGTAAATGTGATTCAAAAATTAACATTTATAATTTTATAATAAACCAGCTATCATATTTGCTATTATATCATGCTCTGCTAAAAACCGTCTTTCCTACTTTTAAAAAGAAGTCCCATGAGAGCAAAAATGTTTATCTTTATTGTTTATGGCCCCGTTAAGTACCTCTTTATCATATGATTTAAAATTCAACAATATAACTTAGCAGTCAGTATTTATTTATTTAAAGAAAGGGTAAGTGTTTCTTCAGAGTTTGTCTAAATTTAAAATCATAAACCAAACCATCTCTCTTTCCTTCTTCATTCTTTTTCTTCCCTCCCTTCCTTCCTTCTTTCTTCCCTCCTTTCCTTGCTTCCTCCCTCCTTTCCTTCCTTCAATACATTCCTTTTAAAACCCAGTAACTGAATGTTGTTGGGTCTAAATGTTGCATAAAAATTCAACTTCTCTTCAGGATTATTTGAAATGACCAACTTCCTTGACAGGTCTTTAGGGAGAATATTCTATATTAACTGGCTAAAAAGCAATGTTCCAGATCAAAATATAGTCCAGCTCTACACTGGCAAGGAGACTAGAGCCAATAAAAAGTGAATAGAAGCATGAACGCAAGAACAGAGGGATACCCAGGCAGGCGTGAAGCAGAATCACAATACTCAAAGCTTCCAGTTAACTCAGTTCTCCACAAAACTCCCACCTACAACCGAGCAAACCCCCACTGGACAACCTCCTGTAAGAGACAACAGATTATCAGACTCAAAGGAAGCAGTACTATTTCAATCAACCCATTTGGCGTGTTGTGTTTTACAGTTTCTAAAATTAACACGGAATCCAAACAGAAACAGCCAGTGTGGAACTCTAGGCAAAGGCCCCTGCTGCGTGGTTGCTTCGAATCTCTTCGTTATCAAAATTAGCTGCCTTGTCCATCCAGCTCCCATTTTTGAAGGCACACCTTTCGTTCACCAAGCTGTCATCATGTGCTGGGGATGGCCAAATTATCCAGGCTTCTCGTTTTTAAATCCAATGTTGATGGGAGTCCTAAAGCTGGGAGCTGAGGCGGAGGTGGGCGCAGCAGAAATGTTTGGAGAACTTGCAGGTAGCACTCAGGCTTGCTTCTGGCTCCTCTCCTGGCTTCAGCAAAGACAACACATGGAAAGAGTGCCAGGTTTTTCCTTTGCATTGAGCAAAGCTACATTTTCTGGGCTTGGCCGAGGAATTTTCTGCTGCATGAATTATGAAGCTGACTTCCAGCCGGATGCCGGGCGCTCTGCCCTTCCTGTTCATCCAGGGTCTATTGATATTTGGTTGTCACGTTGCACGCTCCTCATGTTTGCCTCTTTTTCAACCCGTTCTCATTAGGAGGGTCAAAAGGAGTGGGGGTTTCTTTGTAAGTCACTCTGATGTTACAGAGTTTGGGTGAACAGATCCATGCGCCTCTAAAGAGAATGTTGACAGAATAAGTGGAAAGGTAAGGAAGGAGGGGAGGGAGAAAGCAGAGCAGAGAGCAGAGAAAGCAAAGCTTGATATAAAACCAAGCCAGAGAATTGTTAACCATGATGCATTTTCCCAAAGAGTCACCTGGCCTCACAGGTAAACAGAAACCATCCCTGGGACATTCTCCTGGCAGTCACATTCTGGGGCAGGGGGCTGCCTCCAGGAAACACATCCCATGAAGGTCTTTGCAAGAAGCAAGTTCAGCGTCACAAGGAGCCACAGCAGATACTTAAAATTCTGTCTTTCACACCCTGACCACTTAAACATTCTTGTTAAAAATGTCCTTCATCATCCTTAACATACACAATTTTCCAAGGCAAAGAATGACTTTTTAGAGTCTCTCTGTGCCCATAAAATTCTGTCTCAGAGATTTTATTAATAATCATAAAAACATCAGTATCCATCAGGATCACTGTGGAAAGAGGGAGGCAGGGCCTCCCTAAAATGTGATTTTTTTCCTAAAAATGTGTTCAAATTGTCTGAGACCGATATTGACGTGAAAAGAGGGTTAGCTCGAGTCTGATGATGGATCGATCTCTCTGCTTCCCCTCCATTCACCATAGAGGACAGGACAGCTGGAAGCTCACCCAAGCACGCATGGGAGGAAGCAGGCAGCCACACCTCCAGAGTATTCCAACCTTCACAGCGACAAGTTGTGTGTTTATCCAGGACTTGGAGGGAAGGGGAGGGACCGGGAGTTCAGCACTACATAGCTTTTTATGGCATGAGGATATGTTTCTTGGGACTTTGAGAAGTCTAGGATGACATGCTTTAAATGACTATTCAACTATTCTCCAGCTAGCTCTAGGTACTGGCTGAACAGCCCTGATTGTTGATTGTCAGTGAAGAGCAACCAAAATAGCAAACGGTGAAACGATGCCTGTGAAGGGATTTGTAGGGTGGGCTCCTTGGTTCACCTTTCGGAGGAGGTTGATGGAGTGATCATGATCTGTCTTCCCGTAAGCTCCCTTACTTTTTCTTCTCACATTGTACTTAAACCCTGCAGTCAGGCAAAACTTTGATCTTAGAAGTTCAAAACTCTAAAGACCAAAAATTCATGCAGGGTTTTGAGGGAAGGGTCTCCTGCACAATGCAATGGCCCTGTCAATTGGTGAGTTACTGGAAATGATCCAAGGCACTCATAATCCATCAATATCCAGGTGGCTTCAGGGGCATGCGTGCCGCAGTCAGTGAGGCTGAAGTCTGCCAGTTCCATCACTGCCAATTTCCAGACCTCTCTGCACCTCACTTTCCTCCGAGCGAAAATTAGCATGAGAGTATCTACTTTCGTGGGTCCCTGGGCTTTCAAGCATCCATCATGACACTATGCCTGGTGACTAGTTGGCCCTCACAATATGCTACTATCTTCTCCTAATCCCAGCCAAGAAGTGTTCTGTGATGAGTTGCTGTGACAAAAATGGGTCTCTCAGTTGGTTAAGCAGCAACCTGAACTGGAGAGACACACAGGTACAGGCATGGGTGAAGCCCAGAAATCTTCCTCAGGTGAGGAATGCAGGCCACCTGACCTAGGACCATGCACCAATACTCTCTGACTTCTACCCCCTAGATGCCAGTGGCCCCCCCTCCCCTCGTGACAACCGAGAATGTCTCCAGACACTGCCAGACGCCCCCTGGGAGGAAAAATGGCCATTTGAGAATCACTGGGGTACGCTAAATGAAATGTATTCTCAAAGGTTATACAATACTTCTCTCAGCAAAAGTTTCCACGCTGTCCTATGTCCCTTGACTGTGATCACAAGGTGAGATAAGCAGGCATCTTCATTTGACAAGTAATTACTGTACAAAGCTGATTGTAAGGCAACGTATTTTCCCCAAACTGGTTCATAATGTAAGTCCTTACAAAGTTTCTCATTCCTGATGTTTTCTCAGTTACCTTATTTTGAATATCAGGAAGTGTTTGGGGGCAACTTCCATGGATGTTCAGTGGTTAAGACTCCGTACTTCCCCTGCAGGGAGCCCTGGTTCCATCCCTCGTTAGGGAATGAAGATCCTGCAAGCCACGTGGTATGGCCCCCCAAAAAAATTTAAAAGAAAGTTTTTGAGGGAAGACATTAGCCCCAAAGGACCTGAACCAGTGATGATGATCTTGGTGATGATGGGGGAGGCTTAGAGATGGCATCTGATTACACCAGGGGAAGAAAGAGAGGCAAAAATATGTAACACAGATATGGGATTTATTTTTGAAGATATGACTTCATCATTTTAAAATATTGAAGGTATTTAAAGCAAGTCTTTCAACATTCGTTTTACGAGGGAAAAAAGGCATATTTTAAGTGGTAACCTTCTAGGTTTCATAAATATCCACCTAGAGAACAAATGAGAAAACCTCCTGGGGATTAAAATAAAATTTTCAGTAACAGCATCTTAGATGGATTCAAAGTGCCCTTTTTTGAACAACTTGAAGTGCAGGTAATGTGTGATAGAGAATTATGTTCAATGATTCGAAACGGCTTCGGTGATGATGAAGACAATGACAAAAGTGCACAGGAAGAATCTGAATACAATTATTCCATGACCTTAACTTCATTTTTTAAAGATTGGGAACATTATATTTCTCAATGTTTATGCTATTTTATGTAATATGCCACATATGCAAATAAAGTGATTGATGAAGTATGGAAGCAAACATCTTCCTATTTCCTAAAAGTTTGTAAGTAGGGTTCGTTCTCTCTTTGGACAGGGAGGCTCTGCTCTGTATTGCATGCTAAGTCGCTTCAGTCATGTACAACTTTTTGTAACCTATAGACTCTATTGTGAGAGTTGGACTATAAAGAAAGCTGAGGGCCAAAGAACTGATGCTTTTGAACTGTGGTGTTGGAGAAGACTCTTGAGAGTCCCCTGGACTGCAAGGAGATGCAACCAGTCCATCCTGGAGGAAATCAGTCCTGAATATTCGTTGGAAGGACTGATGCTGAAGTGGAAACGCCAATACTTTGGTCACTTGGTGTGAAGAACTGACTCATTTGAAAAGACCCTGATGCTGGGAAAGATTGAAGGCAGGAGGAGAGGGGACGACAGAGGATGAGATCATTGGATGGCATTACTAACTCAATGGACATGAGTTTGAGTAAGCTCCAGGAGTTGGTTATGGACAGGGAAGCCTGGTTTGCTGCAGTCCATGGGGTTGCAAAGAGTTGGGCACGACTGAGCGACTGAACTGAACTGAACTGAACTTGCCCTGTATTGCATGCCTGTTAAGTTGCTTCAGTCATGTCCGACTCTGTGTGGCCCTATAAACTGTAGACCACCACATTCCTCTGTCCATGGGATTCTCCAGACACGAATACTGGAGTGGGTTGCCATGCCCTTCTCCAGGGGATCTTCCTGACCCAGGGATCGAACCTACATCTCCTGAGGCTCCTGCATTGGGAGGCAAGTTCTTTATCACTAGCCTTATCCTCAGACATATATTCAGTTGAAGCATTTACTGTTTTTAAGACTCTGTGTGAGTTAGCGTAACACTTGGAGCACATGTTTCTGGCCCCCGAGAGCTTATGATCTCTGTGGGAAGATCAGACAGAAGCAGGAGAAGCAGCTTCCACATAACTCAGAGTGATTTGGCTCCAGGTAAGTGGTTCAGATGATGTGCTGGGAGGAGGAGGCAGGATGACCTTTGAGAGATGCCTCCAGATGAACTTCTTGAAACTCCCAATCAGATGTGTGTGCCCTACTCAGGATTAAAGACTGACATCCCCAGGGCTTCCTGGTGACTCAGTGGTGAAGAATCAGCCTACTACTGCAGGAGACACAGGTTGGATCCCTGATCTGATAAGATCCCACATGCCACAGAGCTACTAAGCCCATGCACCACAGCTATTGAGCCTGTGTTCTAGAGTCCAGGAACCGCAGCTATTGAGCCTACGTGCTGCAACTACGGAAGCCCACGTGCCCTAGAGGCCATGCTCTGCAGCAAGAGAAGCCACTGCAGTGAGGAGCCTGCACACGGAAACTAGAGCGTAGCCCCCCTTGCTACAACCAGAGCACAGCCTGCGCTGCAGTGAAGACCCAGTACAGCCAAAAATAAATAAGTAAAAATTATATATATAAAAAGATCGACATCCCTAATGTGGTTTCCAACAGTCAGTGTGGCTTAGATACCTCCTTCCTGCCAACCCCATCTCGACCTTCAAGAGTCCTTCTGCCAATCCCACTCTCTGACTATCCCTTGGACACCTCACCCCTCTGTTCCAGTTGTAACTCTCCTCCCACTACCTGCCCCCTCCCTGGACTGTACCTTTCCTTCCCATCTGCCTTCCTCCTGCCTGTCTCTCTGCCTTTGCAACTTGCTGTCTTCTCCTCTCCCCTTGCAAACTCTTTCTCGTTCTTCAGATGTTAGCTCAGTCCTCACTTCACCTGGTAAGCCTTCCTGGATACCCACTCTTGTGGTCAGGGTCCATGGCTGTAGCTCTCACAAAACTGGTTCTTTCTTTTAAAGTATTCTCTGTTTATGCTTATGCATTCACTAGTGTCATTGTTGATTGACATGTGTCTCTCCTTTATGCTATAAGCCTGGTGAGAGCAGATTCTTCATCCTTTTCCACTCATCACTGTATTCCCACGGCCTGGTCCCAAAGTTGATACCCAATAAATAGTTGTTGAGTGAATCGATGATTAATTGAACGTGTGTTTGCTACAGCCTTTAGCTTAAGGCTTGTTATTACATCATTACTACATGATAAGAGCTAAGATCCAATAGCATTACTGTAAGTGAAGTACCTTATGTGTTTTGTCTCATTTAATCCTCAAAAAACCCTATGATATAGATTCTTCTGTTTATATTACCCTTGTTTTCTATATGAGAACTCTGGGGCTCATGAGAGAAGTTAAGTAATTTAGTCAAGGTTTCAGGCACAGCAAGTGTGTATAGGAGTTAGGATTGATCCCTGGTCCGTGTGGGTTCAGAACACAATCACCTATATTGTATTGTACTGTGTTATATTATATCTCACCTGTGATACTCAGATGAAGCCCACCCATATGACCTGGTGTGAGATCTAATACCACTAAGAAGTTCTTAACCATGCTTCTCATCTCTGCCTCCTGATACGACTTTTAGCTGGTTCCCCACCATTGGTAACGGATATCCTGGCTGGTGGAATCATTCTTATCATTTATAAACCTATCAAATATACCCTTGTTATATTACTCTCTTATTGAGACTAGGTTAGGGGGTGCCCCACCAGGCAGAAAATGCCTCTTTTGTTTTTATGGGACCCATGGCATCTGGTGAGTGCTTAGCACCCAGTGGACATCACCTATTACTCCATTGTTGGTTGATGATGTCACAACGGTTTCCTTAGAAGTAACAACTCAGGGTTCAGAACTGGGGCTGGATTTCATATACCTTTGATGTTACTGCCTTTCCAGAATTTAATCCACATCGTGTCTTGTACAGGCAATATTCATTTTAAAAATCTCATACATTTCATTCTAATCCATCAACAAATATTTGTTGTGGGGGCAGAGGTGTCAGTTGCTGGACAGATCCCTCCACCTTTCTCATCTGACCCCGCCTGTCAGCTTGTGGAAAGAAACACTGGTCCAGATGATCCTCTGGCCTGACCTTGGTCTTGGGTATCTGAGTGGCTTCCTTAACTCACCTGGACCATCAGGCGACTCTGTAAGAACCCCCTCCATTGTATTTAGGGAACTGCTAAAGTTTCCACAGCACATTTGCTTTTGTACCCCACCCTCAGATACCTCCCCAAGGCATAAGGGAAACCAAAAACAAGGCATCTGCAGAACTACAGAGGTTTTACATGAGATCAAAGTAGCATCAGGACTTTTTAATTGTGAAACAATGAATCAAGAGAGGAAGAATCAAATGAGAGATGGTAAATATTCCATAAAGAGCAGGATTAGAGTTCTCAGGCAGGAAATACCCACAGCTATCTTTATACCAACTTAAATCAAGCAGAAGCTCTAACAATGAGGATAAAATGAAATAATGGATGCATTATTTCTAGTGGGACTTGCATTGCTATTTGGCCTAATTATTCGTGATATTTCACCCATATAAGAAAGCTTCTTCAGAGGAAAGAAATAACAGTTTGTCTCCTTGAAAACAAAGAACAAAGGCCTCAGTGCTCTCTAGAAGCTCGCCTATCATTAAGAGGAAAAAGAATCTGTCCATTAGCAGGAAATTCTCCCTAGAGATCTTGAATATCTCCCCAAATAATCCCTCAGTGAACTGCAAATGCCCGCATGGATGAAGATTCAGAAGCCATAGGTCTTGCTGCAGAGGTGAGAGAGGGGCGATGCAAGCCAAAGAAACCTTCTCTCTAGCCTTGGTCTATGGTGACTGATGTGTGTGTGTGTGTGTGTGTGTGTGTGTGTGTGTGTGTGTAGTGTGTGTGTGTGCATCACATACATTTTAACTATAAACTGGGAAAAATGGAGCACACCCCCAGGATTGCTTCCTTTAATGCCCTCTAGTGTAAAGGACTAGGTTTCGCTGAGAATGATAGAAAATCCACAGTATCAATGGCCTGAACAATATACACATTAATTTTCTGTCACTGGGGAGTGGGTCCTTATAGTTCAGGCTGCAACAGCCACCTACAGTCAACAGGGACGGGCCCCAAGCAAGACTGGACCAGGGAAGAATAGTTGCTGTATTATCTGATGTCTTTCTGGTTCTAGGGCTCCACAGCATCTCCTTCCTTGGGCTGCACTGGAAACCCTGTGTTTTTATTAAAGTTCTCCATTTGGGGCTTAGGGTTGTTTGAGTGGTTTCTCTTCCTTGCAGACCTTGACAAGACAATGACTTTGTGTGGCTATGGCTCTGAGTAGAGGACAACAGCCAAGTCAATAGTCTCCTTCTCGTCCTGGCTTCCTGGACAGGGATAAAGCACATCCCTCTCCCTCAGGAAAGTATTAGTCACTCAGTCATGTCTGACTCTTTGGGACCCCATGGACAGTAGCTTGCCAGGCTCCTCTGTCTTGTGAAATTCTCCAGGCAAGAATACTGGAGTGGGTTGCTGTTTCCTTCTTCAGGGACCTTGACTTAAATCCATTAAGTTGATTCACTTTTAGAATATAAATTGTTCCCATCCAAACAGTGAGGCACTGGAACTTGAGTAGTAGATGTTGCAGCTAGAGATAGGGTTTTCTGCTTTGCATATTTCAAATTGTTAACTTGGAGAAGGAACCCAATGAATGCCTCTGGTTAACAAATTCTGTCTAACCCAGACTCCTAAGCATAATCATCTTGCTTAATCTTTTGCCTCTCTGGGCCTCAGTTTCCTCTTTTATAAAATGAAGGGGTGGTATTAGAAGTCTCAACTGAGAGGTTTTATGAGCCCCCACTCACAGAAAAAGCTATGACAAACCTAGCAGCATATTAAAAGCAGAGACATCACTTTGCCAACAAAGATCCATATAAGTTAAAATTATGGTTTTTCCAGTAGTCATGTACAGATGTGGGAGTTGGACCATAAAGAAGGCTGAGCATCAAAAATCTGATGCTTTTGAACTGTGGTGTTGGAGGAGACTCTTGAGAGTCCCTTGGAGAGCAAGGAGATCAAACCAGTCAATCCTAAAGGAAATCAACCCTGAGTATTCACTGGAAGGGCTGATGCTGAAGCTAAAGCTCCAATATTTTGTCCACCTGAGCACAGAGCTGACTCATGCTGGGAAAGATTGAAGGCCGGAGGAGGAGGGGGGTGACAGATGGTTGGATGGCATCATCGATTCAATGGACATGAATTTGGACAAACTCCGGGTAATGGTGAAGGACAGGGAAGCCTGGTGTGCTGCAGCCCATGAGGTTGCAGAGTCAGACACGAATGAGTGCCTGAACAGCAATAACAAGAGCTCACAGAGAGAGGAGGATCACCTGGAAGGTCCTGAAGATGGAAAGGGAGAACTCCGATTGGCTCTGCCACTTCCTAGCTGTCTACACATGGGAAAAAAAAAAAAACAAACCCTTCAACACTACACCTCAGTTTCTGATCTGTAAATGAGAAACAGTGACAGTGTCTACTCAGTGGGAGTCTCCCGGGGCTTAGCACAGTGTGCCTGACAGCTGGCCTGGGGTGTTGGTCATCACAGCACTGATCACCGCAGGCCTTCCTCAAAGGATCCATCTTGCAGAGGATCATACCTACCCCCCAGTACCACATCACACACATACACACACACACAGGCTGACTTGTCATCTTGGATAAATGTCGCTTTTATTAATTAACCCTGTGTGAGGGACAAGCTAAAGGTAAAGGGAGGGAAGGCATAGAAGTGAGCCCGCCTGTGTTGGGAAAAATTCCTGAGTTATTTTCCAAATAGTCTGGTGTGACGAAAGAAAGTAGGAAAAATCCCTTCTTAAGCACATGGCCTTTTAATTTTAAAATTCAAGTGTATATTTCAACAGAAAGTTAATTCATATGTTTCTGAATCTTTTTGCCTTACCTATCAAAAAATTGTTTGAAAATAATTATTTGATGTCCAGTAAGCAGTCTTTCATGTCAGTTTTCCTGTGTAACCACCTGGGTGATAGTTGCCTGAAAGGCAAACAGCTCCAGTTGAGACTCAAGTGTCTCTTGTCTCCAGCCCTGTGGTCTGACCAGCAAGCATTATAACTCTCCCCTTCTGGCTAGAATTGATCAGCTGGCCTGGGTTGGCCATCCATGGACATACTGGCCACTGCTGAATGCAGCCTCACCTAAAAGATGAGCTTGTCTCTCACCAAACAAGAGAGCTGGTCTCTCTGTAATCTGGACAAAGTGACTCAGGATGAAGGTGCCACGGAGCAGTAGAGCCTAGCGCTGCACAGTCACGGGGACGCTGGACCGGGGTGCCACTATGGGCTGTTTCAGTGCATTCCTCCAGAAGAAGACCTTTGAGTTTCTTTGGGATGTGGTCCCAGAAAATACTGGTCAGGGGAAAATAGGAGGAAAGGGAGCAACAGAGACAAGCACGTTTCCATGGTGGGCAAATGGAATTTCACCTTGCTGGGAAACTCAGAGAGCCGGGATAGAACATGTGCCTTATTTTGGTTGCAATCAACAGAAACTAATGCTGATGAACTTAACAACAAAAAAGTGATCTGCAAGAAAAATTTGAGGTCCCTGGGGATAGAAAAGGAAGTCACAAAATCCAGTGAGGGATGGACAGGAACCATCATAAGGTCTCAGTGGGAAGGTGTCCCCTGGGTATTGCCACTGAAAGGAGCTCCAGCCTGTCTTTCATCATCACTGTACAGTCAAGGGTCCAGTTAACCAAACTTAGGTCATACAACCCCTGCTTAATCATCCTGGGTAGCAAGAGAAAATGCCTACTGGGGACTCTACAGAGTTAGTGAGAAGTCTCAGAAGAAAAGGCTATTGGGAAGGAGGAATGGAGGCAGGGCAGTGGGGAAGCACACAGACACACACACACACACACACACAATATTTCCAGAAGTCTATAACTTAATGAGAGAATTAGAAATTACAAACTTTTATAAGAAATGCTACAGTGGAGACATAGACACATGAAAAATCCAAGGAGTCCAAAGAAAGGAGTAGCTGGGGCCAGGTGGCAGGAAGCAGTTTTCCAGAGACCCATATTCAAGAAACACTCAAAAGGTAATTATTAAACGCCAGACATCGTGTCCACCATATTTAAGCCAAATCCAGAAAACTGAGAAAGAGTGCTTAAGTGGAATCTATATGCAAAAGGGGGCATTACAGGTCGAAAGAACAGAAGGTATAAAGCTGTGGAAGTGTGAAATAACAAAGGCACTGAACACTTGACATGAAAGAGATTTGTGGCAAAAAGAGGCGGGAAGCAGGCGTGATCGTAGGTCAAGACATCAATGGGCTTTCCGTGTCAGATGCATGAGACCAGATACATTCAAAGGCAGTGGTCAGTCCTAAAGGATATCTAGTGTGTCATGGGACTGAGCTCTAGACAGACCATTCTGGTGGATGGTGGTGGCTGAATCATGAGGATATTACAGGAAGAGCAGTTCCTCTGTAGCTAGAAGGTCAATTAAATGCCAAGTGCACTCTGCCAGAAGGCATGTGGTGAGGGATGATTTGGTTCATGATTTAGACAGGGAGAGGTGATGATTAGCAGAGTTATTTGGAGAGTAGAATTCTCAGGACTTGGTCATCAACTTTGGGAAGTGGAGGAAGAGAAGAGATATTATAGTCTTTTTAAATATAAATTTATTTATTTAAATTGGAGGAGAGATATTATAGTCTTAATGGAAAAAATTCATCAGTTGAGTTCAGTTCAGTTCAGTCACTCAGTCATGTCCGACTCTTCGCGACCCCATGAATCGCAGCATGCCAGGCCTCCCTGTCCATCACCAACTCCCGGAGTTCACTCAGACTCACGTCCATCGAGTCAGTGATGCCATCCAGCCATCTCATCCTCTGTCGTCCCCTTCTCCTCCTGCCCCCCGTCCCTCCCAGCATCAAATTCTTTTCCAATGAGTCAACTCTTCGCATGAGGTGGCCAAAGTACTGGAGTTTCAGCTTTAGCATCATTCCTTCCAAAGAAATCCCATGGCTGATCTCCTTCAGAATGGACTGGTTGGATCTCCTTGCAGTCCAAGGGACTCTCAAGAGTCTTCTCCAACACCACAGTTCAAAAGCATCAATTCTTCGGCACTCAGCCTTCTTTACAGTCCAACTCTCACATCCATACATGACCACTGGAAAAACCATAGCCTCGACTAGACGGACTTTAGTCAGCAAAGTAATGTCTCTGCTTTTGAATATGCTATCTAGGTTGGTCATAACTTTTCTTCCAAGGAGTAAGTGTCTTCCAATTTCATGGCTGCAGTCACCATCTGCAGTGATTTTGGAGCCCCCCAGAAATAAAGTCTGACACTGTTTCCACTGTTTCTCCATCTATTTCCCATGGAGTGATGGGACCAGATGCCATGACCTTCGTTTTCTGAATGTTGAGCTTTAAGCCAACTTTTTCACTCTCCTCTTTCACTTTCATTAAGAGGCTGTTTAGTTCCTCTTCATAGGGTGACTGATAAAGTGGAATTTGACAGGAACTGCAAGGCTTTTCCTGGATCCCTCCCTGGGGAAATGGAAAATATAGTCCACTCTTTCTTCCGGAAATGCAATGGCCATCCACAGAGCTCTGGGTTGGTTGTCAAGCTCAGCAGAGGATGGAGCAGGATCCAATGGGGCTGACTGTGGACATGCCCATCCTCTTCCTGCCTTCTTTCCAGTCAGGATTTTCCAAAGGCTGATGCCAATCTGGCGCATCAGCTTTATCTTCCAACACAGTCCTAGACATAAAGTGAAAAATGAAAGTAGTAAAAGTGTTAGTCTCTCAGTTGTGACCGACTCTTTGCGACCCTATGGACTGTAGCCCCCAGGCTCTCCTGTCTGTGAGGATTCTCCAGGTGAGAATACTGGAGTGGGTAGCCATTCCCTTCTCCAGGGGATCTTCCTGACCCGGGGATTGAACCTGGGTTTCCTGTGATGCAGGCAGATTCTTTACCATCTGTGTCACCAGGAAAGCCCTCTGATACATATATTGCTCCAAACAAGACTCATTCCTTCCCCACCTCCAGGTCTTTCTTCAGGCCGTTCTTACCATCCAGATGTCCTTCCATATCCTCCAGCTTCTAATATCACCTCCGACTTCCACGAAGACAGACAGAGATCCACCAGCAAATCAAAGCCATCCAAGAAATCCACTCTTGGCTCTTCTGAGTAGGCTGGGGAGTATGGTGAAGCAGGAAGAGCTCTCTGCTCCCCAGGAAGTCTCCTGCCTCTAGAGACCTAGGAAGTATGATGCTGGAGATACAATCAGCAGTACCTGCTGGGAAAGCTTCTATTCAAAGCTGCAGGAGGGAGAATCCGACTGCCCTTCTGCCTGGGCAGCTAAGGATGGAGCCCATCCTCTCAGCTTCCATACGGGAAGTGGGCACCCTGACTTAGATCTTTGCCAAGACTTCCCAAAATGGCATGGGGGAAGGTGGTAACTTCCTATCAGGATCTCAGGGTGCTGTAGGCAACCGGGAAAGAAATGTCTCCCATGGTGGGAAATGGGCTAGAAGTTAGTTCTGATCAGAGGGGGCCAGCAGTCACCGTTGCCCCTGTCTCGTTCTGAAACCATGCATGATGGCTGCATTGCAGAGACTCTGAGGCCCCCTTCTGGGCTGAAGCAGAGCCTGGGAGGGAGATTTCTCTTGTCTCTTTCCAGCCTTGCTGCGGGCAGTAAACTTGATCGGCTTATACTGATTGGGATCTTTCCTTGAGAGATCACACAGATGCCTTTTCTTTTCCAGTACAGAACATTCAGAGTCAGAGGGAAGTAGAATTGAAGATAGAGGCTAAGGTCACAGAGTCAAGAGTCCCAGTTTTGTCTTCTGTCCTCTAATTTATGGCTCAAGGCAGATCTCCGTTTTCTCCTGTGTAAAATAGGCATGCCAAATCACTTGCCCGACTTACCAGGAGAGAAGTAAGTCACAGCTGCAAGCATGGTTGAAAAACATCATACCAATAGATCTGGCCATCACGATTAGAAGCATCTCATCGGTCCTCATCCAAATTTGTATGTGATTATAACTGACCTCTTCCTGCAATTCTCTTGCAAAAAAAAAAAAAATGTGTGTGTATGTGTATATACTTGCACACACATGCACTGGATACATATACATACATACGCGTATCAGGGAGGCTTTTGTATAACCACTAATGCTCTTGGGTTTCAACTGAAAAGAATCTAGCCCCCAGATATCTCCCCAGGGGAATGATCTATTGAGAAAGGCTGAGTGTTTTATCACTGTTCCTGTAGCAACCTAAATTTCTTTGGGTCTCTCCCAAGTCAAGTAAAACAGAGTAAAATGCAGGCTCAGCATTTCAGTTTCTAGGAGGACATGTGCCAACATGATATGGATCATGAACCCAGGGAGTTTTCAAACCAATAATGCAAATGAAAATAAAGTAAGTTTGGGCAAGCAGCCTGCTATGTTAATACTATGTTCAGAGTTACAAGCTACCTTTCCCTGAAAATTATTGCCCCTAGAGGAACTTGCTGGAAAACCAAAAGTGCTCTCCTAACTTTGAGATTTTAATCCTTGAGTTTGAAACCTGCCAGATGCCAACATTTTCAGTGGGGTTTCTTCCAACCTTCTTTTGCATGTTAATTACAGTCTTTGTTTTTATCTCTCTGGTCCCTCCATATTTCCATGATTTCTATTCTATTCAGTGCTTCCCGGGCATAGCTTTGAATATCCTGGGTAGAAACAGTTGTTCTCTTGTCAGTGGTTTCTAAACATGTTGGAACTCTTTCCAAATTGTAAAATCTTATCTTGCTCCCAACTCCAGTGCACATTTCTGATTACAGCAGTTATAAAGCAGGTTTTTGTGAAGGGAAGTAAGCAAAGAAAAATACTGTTGGTGTTTTGTCGCTTAGTCATGTCTGACTCTTTTGCAGCCTCATGGACTGTAGCCCACAAGGCTCCTCTGTCCATGGGATTTCCAGGCCAGAATATTGGAGTGGGTTGTCATTTCCTTCCCCAGGGGATCTTCCCGACCCAGGGATGGGACCCCCGTCTCCTGAATTGTCAGGCAGATTCTTTACCATCGAGCTACCAGGGAAGCCCGAATGCATTAACTTAAAAGTAAACATAAGAAGAAAGTTCTTCTGGCCTAAGAAATGAAAAATAATCAATTTTACGTTGTAAAAAATGAGGGATGCCATGAGCAGTTGTGAGCTCCCCACCTTCTGCTCTGCCTCATCCCTTGCTTAGATGGATATCACTGTGTAATCATGTTCCCATCTAATGGGGTGGGGTTGGGGGTTATAAATCCAGGGCCTGAGACCCTAGGCAAGAGGTGTGTTCTCCCGACAATAGTCAGAAGAAAGGAATTTCCCAAGATCTTTGGCAAACTGGAAGGAAACCTGACAAGGGGCTTAAGGGCTGAGCATCCTCAAAATAAATGGGTGTGGCTTGTCAATACTTTATTGGGACAAAAGATTGTGCCAAGTCCATAGAAGTCCACAAAATCAACCACAGACATTGTGGCCCAAGCAGTACAGTCTGGTACAGAGTTTGGAGGTAACTACCATTTCTGGAATTATTTAATACCATACCCTCATTCCTTACTGGCTTTCCAGGTGGCTCAAGTGGTAAGGAATCCACCTGCCAGTGCAGGAGACGCAGGAGACCTGGGTTCAATCCCTGGAGCAGGAAGATCCCCTGGAGGAGGAAATGGCAACCCACTCCAGTATTCTTGCCTGGGAAATCCCATGGACAGAGGAACCTGGTGGACTATAGTCCGTGGGGTCACAAAGAGTCCGACCCGACTGAGTACGCGTATGCACACATGCACCCCTAGCTGTACAAGCTCTGGCAAGTTCCTTCCTCCTCAGCTCTACAGTGGGTTGGTAATAGCCTCAACCTCCTAAGGTTGTCCAAGGATGGAAGGACACATGAAAAATGCTTAGAACAATGCCTGAAATCCAATAACTGTTCAACAAAGATCAGTGACTCCCGTTTGCTCTGAGGCAGTATGCAAATTGCAAAAGTTTATCCCCACTAGAGCGTCAAAACAGAGAGTGGCCTATCTTCTGATGAGACCCACCAGCCCTGCATCTCGCTTATCTGCTGCTTCTTCCTCTCCACGGTGTACTGTTGTTCTCATTCCATGCCTCCTGATGGTTGTGTGTGGGGAAAAAAAGTCAAATCAGCTTTCCCGTGAGACTTGATTCATCCACAAAGTTCAATAGGCTGATCATATGTGACAGTAGCCCATGGATATATTAAATATAAACGAAGAGTATATGCTCCCCCACTCAATACCCATCACTGAGTGTGGTCCAGTATGTGTGCAGCACTTACCTAACCCTCATTTCATTCTTTAAAAATTTTACAGGATAAGTATTACTAGTCTTTATAGGAGGAGGAGAGGAGGAAAGGAAAGAGTGAATATATACACTTCATTTCCTTTTTCTGGGCTGTTTTGGGCAGCCTCTAAGATGACCTCCTGGTTATGATTTTGAGCAAACTCAAGAGAGAGTGAAAGACGGGGACACCTGGCATGCTGCAGCCCATGGGGTTGCAAAGAGTCAGACTGAACAGCAACAACAAGATGACCTCCCTCAGTCCCAGCCTCCTGGTAACCACGCCCTTGTATAATATAATCCCCTTTCCTTGAGTGTGGATTGGATTTATTGACTTATACTCTAACAGAGTATAGCCGAAATGGTGAGATGCCACCTCCGAGATCCCCCTCTCTCACTTTCACACGTGTTAGTTCTAAGAGAAGCCAGCTTCCAGGTTACCAAGTGCCCAATGGAGAGGTCTGCATGATTAAAAAAAAAAAAAAAAAAAAAAAAGGCAGGCTACTATAGCCAGCAAGGAACTGAGATTCTAAGTCCAAGAGCCCATGAGAAACTGAATCCAGTCAACCACCACATAAGTGACCTCGGAAGCAGATCCTCCCCAGCCAGGCCTGCAGATGAAGGTCCTGCATGCAACGTAGTGGCCGAACGACATTGGCAGCAGCCCTGGCTGACAGTTTGCCCCCAGCTTTGTGAGAGACGATAAATACTTATCGACAGCTAGCTGAGCTGCAGAAATTGGGAGACGATAAATACTTCTCGTTTTAAGTTGATAAATTCTGAGATAATTTGTTATACAGCACTGTATAATTAATACAGGAGTCTTTTAATTTATTTTTCCATTTTAAAAATATTTCTTCACTTTTAAAATCAATTATTTCTGGTTGTGGTGGGTCTTGGCTGCAGCTTGCAGGATCTTTGCTGTGACTCATGGGCTTCTCTCTAGTTGTGGCATGAAGGTTCCAGAGCTCATGGCCTCAGTAGCTGTGGCCCGAGGGCCTAGCTGCTCCAAGGTGGGTTGGATCTTTGTTAACTGACCAGGGATCAAACCTGTGTCCCTTGCACTAAAAGGTGGATTCTTAACCACTGGACCACCAGGAAAGTCCCCAGAGTTCTTTTTATATGTAGCTTACACTCTGAATTTATGCTTGCCATCAATAAACTAATGTTTGTTTGTTTTATAAGGATTGTTCAAGTTTAAAACACTTAAAATTTAAAACTCTTTTCATGACAGTCACAATTTCTTAAGATCCTGGGCCTCACCCACTTCTTTCTTCTTTCTTTTTTTTTTTTCTTTACCCTCCTCTTATGTCTCAACTGGTTGGAAGTAGGAAGAAGATGCTGCAGAGTCTGGCTTAACCTTGAGGGACATGCACTTGTCTTGGGTTGGCCTCCATTCACAACACTAGTTGGCCAGCTGACCCATTTCCACTCGCACATTCTCTGGCCACACAGACATAGCTACTAAAAGCACCAACCAGGATAACCACCTGAAATTAACCCTGGTCATGGCCAGGCTTTGGCCATGGTTTAGTGTACATCTTCATTCCATTCAGGCTTCCCAGGCGGCACTAGTGGTAAAGAACCCACATGCCAGTGCAGGAGACATAAGAGATGCGGATTCAACCCCTGGGTTGGAAAGATCCCCTGGAGGAGGAAGTGGCAACCCACTCCAGTATTTTTGCCTGGAGAATCCCATGGACAGAGGAGCCTGGCAGGCACAGTTCACGGTGTCACACACATTCATTCAATGGTACTGAGATTCTACAGACTGCTTGGTTCTAATGCAAGCATTTGGCCATGCTGAATGTTCTAGTTCCACAATACCCTTTCGGGCTGAGCCATGTAATGCTGTTTTCTCAGTCAGTAACAGGGCTTCCCAGCTGACACTAGTGGTAAGAACCTGCCTGCAAATGCAGGAGACATAAGAGACCCAGGTTCGATTCCTGGGTCAAGAAGATCCCTTGGAGGAGGGCATGGTAACGCACTCCAGTATTTTTGCCCTAGAGAATTCCATGGACACAGGAGCCTGGTGGGCTATAGTCCATAAGGTTGCAAAGAGTCAGACACAACCGAGGCGACTTAGCAGCAGTCTGTAACACTCTTTCCTTTACTTTTTCACACTACTTAATGCTTGTTCTTTATCTTTCATCTTGGGTGCCTCTGTGATGTGCTTCCTGACCACTTAGCCCAAGTCTGAGCTGGGTACCTTATTCTCCAGTGCCCTGTACTTGCTCAATCACAGTGCTTCTCACATTATATTCTATTATCTGGTGGCGTGTCCTTTTCTCTCACTAAACCTAAACTGTAAGCCAAGGTATCTTGTCGTTGAATCACTGTTGCATCCTCAATGCCTAGTGCTGTCTTTGGCATCAAATAATTGAATAACAAATATCTGTTGAATGAACAAATGCTTTGTGGTCTTCAGGCCAAAATTTTGCTTCCAAAACTTATCCATGCTTCTTACCATCAAAACCTCAGAAAGCAACAACCTGGAATAAAAATGTAGGCAATAAAAGGCTGTTGGAATGCAAAAGAGAACACAAATTCCAAGGAAAACGGAAGAATGAGACAGCTGTCTAGATAACAGAAGCCATCAGACACACTTTGGCTAAAATTCAGTGGTTAATTCAGGTGAGAGTGCTCAGTTGGCCTAAATTATCTGGATAATTCATTTTGCTTTGGTCCATAAATTCTTTTATCTCCTTTACAGTTGGATGGTTGGCAAAGCCTATCACTCCCACCAAAGAATGCAGATGGGTTCCAAGGCACTGACCTCCCTTTTATCCAGTTTCATCCCTTTTAGTTCCATTTCATTTCTTCTGGTTCCAGTTGGTTCCCTGGTCAAGAGTTTCAGAACTGTTTAAGAGTGACTTTCTGTTTCCACCAGTCTTACAATTGAACCTCCTCAGTGAGCTTCAGTGTTTGGTATTTGCTTTATACATTATTCTGGCTTAAAGAATGTTGATGTCAAACTTTAAAATATGATGGGAGGAAAGACTTTAAAATACTTCCAGAAAAATCCTATTGATGTCTTAAATCTTCTTGTTTTTCTCAATTAATCCTAAGCCACGTGACTATACAAAATAGCTACCAGAAAGATTGCCATATCCCAGTCTATCTCTACAGACAGAAATTGTTTTGAACAAAAATCAGGCAATTTAAATGACTGATTGATTCAATCATCAATCATAGAGCTTATTAACAAGCTTTTGCTGTGTAACAAGCCACCCCAAAACTTAGTGACTTAAAATGACAACTTTTTATTTAGCTCACAAGTTTGGAGGCTGGCTGGCTGGGCCTCTGCTCTGAGCTGGCTTAGCTGATCTCTATGACTGGTCGCTCCCCCTGCTTCTGGAGTTAGCTGATAGGAGGAACGGTGGCTGGATGATCTAGCGTTACTTCTCTTACACACCTGGCAGGTGACAGGCTGTCTGCTGGGTTACCCTGGTCACCCACGTGGACTCTCATCCTCCACTAGGCTAGTTCAGTTGCACTTGCATACCAGATTTAGGGTTCCAAGCCCAACAAAAGAGAGAAACCTCCAATAGGCGAGCAATTTTCACGTCTTTGCCTGTTTCACATTTGCTAATGCTCCAAGTCACATGGCTAATCAAGATATGAGAGGTGGGGAAATCGACTCTACCTCTTAATGGGATGTCTCAAGGAAACGGACATAGAAAGGGCAATGGCCATTTATTTTGACAATCTAGAGGAACAGCATTTCCATGCAACTTACTTTGTTTTGACCTCATGGCGGCCCACTGGAGGAGTATTCGTTCCCATTTTATGGATGAAGCCACTGAGGCCCGGATGAGTGTGACACATGCATGGCTATAGCGCTAACAAGTGGCGGAGCTGGGATTTGGGCTCGCTTCTGCCTTGCTCTAAAGCCTGTCTTTCCCAGCATTCTGCTTTGTGCCTCAACCAGGGACTGGCTGGTTTCCCCACAGGTTGCTGCTCTGAATTCAGGGCTATTTTTACCCCCATGCATCTAGGCAGCAGCTTCAGTCTGTGTTTATCAAATATTTTCAAAATATTTTTGCAAAGATTATTTTCATTACCAGTTCAATAAAACCTCAAGCCCCAGATGTGGTTTAGTGAGGCGCTCTTCTCCTGAACTTTCAAGCCCTGAGGCACTTTATGGTAATGCACGCTCAACTCCTCAGCTCCTCAGTGACAAGCCTTCCTGCTTAGAAACAGAAAGTATCTTCTTTTTTGAAGCCCTGAAAATTCTGCTGCAGGTTCCATCCTTGGAAGAGACAAGACTCAGAACCTCCAGGCTCATTCCTGGCCCCAGCTTTCCTTTCAAGACCAAGGCGGGTCTTGGGGGCACATCTAGAGATGTTGCCTTCTTGCATCAGTAGGAAGAGGTCACGAGAGCCCATCAATTTTCAGACAAATGAGGAACCACACAAAAAATGAAACCAGAGCCAAGTGCCTCTGAGCTGGTCTCTGCCCAGTGTTTGCAAAGACAGGTTTTCTGCATTTCTCATTTCTGCTCCTTCTTCTTCCTCCCATCGCCCTCCCTTCCTCACTCCTCCCCTTGGCGGCTCTTCCCACCCACTTCTTCATTAGAGCTCTCACTTCTTCCACTGCCATTTCTTAAAACCCAAACATCCTTTCTTCTCCATCCCTTCCTTTGGCTGCGGAATGCCATTTAGGAGTAGAAATGAGCCCCTTAGATGCCTTGGGCTGCAATTTGAAAAGATGGAAGACCCAGGAGGTGAGTTAAATGCACTTGATGAATCTGGTCACCGTTTATTTTAAGGGAATAGAAACACATTATTTTGTACTTACATATATTCTGCGTCTACTCTGAAGTTTCCCATTGAGTAGGAATGAATTTATCTTCATTTGACAATTTTATGACCCAAATCAGCCAGCTCTGTCCATTTATCTGATTTAAAATGCAACCAAAGGGCTGGACTGCTTTGACAGAAATCCAAGCATGGCCAACAGTGCTTACCATCAACATAGATTTTTCATAATATGAGAGTTTCCCAGCGTGACTATCAGGGCCTCCTGGTTAAGCTTCCTTCTTGAATGACCATTATTCAGCAACAGCAAATGATTCAGTAATGAAAACAAGTGCTTGATTTTTTTTTTCTTTTCAGATTTATTAAAGCTCCTTGGAGGCTGTTTTTATAAAACCCAGCCCTTAGAGTGGCTGACCTTAAAAATGTGTTTATCTAAGCTATATTCCCCAAAACGTTGACCAACATGATAAATAATTTATTTAATGTTTCCTTAAATATTATTTTATTTGGTTTAGACCCAAAGTAGAAACTTCTTTTCCCCCAAAAGGAACACTGTCTCCATTTTTTGGTATACAATGGAAACTTTTGGGGACAAATAAAAGGAATATAATCTTTTTCACAAATTTTGGTTTACAAGGTGACTGCTGGTTAATCCAGGGGCTGTGGAATACATGTTGTGACATTTAGGTGTTAAATTAGGACTTTGGTTAATGGTTATATGCTTATTTCAAGCATTTCCTAATACTAGTAGGAAAATAAATATCCACAAATAAACACAGCATGTAGGGCACAAAGGAATAATCGATAGAAAAATGCTCCCCACCCAAGCCACAAGCAACACAAGGGCAGTGTTCATGTTAACAAAAGGTCCCCCACCCCCACCCCCGCCGCCACCCCTAGAGGTTTTAGTAAACCCATAGCTTGGCTATATTGGAACCGTCCTTCAGGAGAACTTGTTAAAAATTCCCACTTTCCCTGCAGAACTGTTCCTCAATCCGCACGACTAGTAACCCCAGAATTCCCATCCCTGGGCCACAGAGGCCAGCCCTGATGTAGGCTAGACAACCAGAATCCACTCTCTGGGACTTGGATGGGTCATGTCACACATAGGCCCAACCTAAACCAATTCTAAATCTTGGAAATTTTTAAATAAGGAACAGGATGAGAAACTGCCTGACTCTTGGAGTTATAGAACTAGAAGCAAAACAAAAGGCTGCCCAGGAAGGACCCTGACTACAGAAGAGGAAAAGGGAGACCATTGGGAGAAGCAGGTCTCAGCATGGAGACGGTGATTTCTGACAATGCTGTGTAAGCTCCTGGATCCAGCTGAGCCTGACCATAAATGCCCCCCTCTTGTTTTAAGCTGGCTGGAATCCGTGTGGGCACATCACCTCTAATAACCCGGAAGAGTCCTGACTAATCCAGTGAGTCAAGGATGAGACACAGGGGCCCTCGGGGGTATTTGTTTTTTTGTTTCTCCCTAGCTTTCTGTTGGTAACTTAGATTTTTGTCTATCTTAAATCCTAGCCTCACAGTATAGAATTCTGTTCACTTTTTTCTTTTCTTTTTTTAATCTTGATGAAAAAAAATCCCTGTAGGAACACGAAGTCAGAATGCCAGTTAGATTCTTGCAGGGAAAAGCATGATGAATTATGTTATAACAAGCCAGTCCTTGAAAGCATTTTTGTTGCTCTCAGAATGTATCCTTGAATTAACAGTAAACATGGGTGTATGCTCAATCCATCTGGGGAGTCTTACATTTTAAATACAATTATGAAACTAGTCTGTGAAGGCTCATTTGGGGTCCAGCTGGAGACCTTTGGCGTCTTGAAACTGTCACTCTTTGCATGATGACTAGACACCACACATTGGATGGCGTGCCTCATATACAGAGTCCCAATTAAGCCTCCCACAATCCTGTGTGGTAGATACCAGAACTGCCCCCATTTCACAGATAAGGAAGAGACACTCTGAATGGTGCAGAAATCTGCTCAAGGTCTCTCAATTAATGAGTCATAGGGGCTGGATGAAATCCCAGATCTATAATTTTCCATTCACCCCCCATCCCCCAAACCCAGGTCACTATGCTGGAAAGTGAAGAACAGAGGAGAAGCTGCAGACAATATCAGCCCTGCCCCACAAGGTGAAGGAGGGGCTGTTGAGAAGAGTCACTATTTAGCAAAGAACACTGGAGGTGGAGCTAGAGTGTTCCAGGCTGACATCCTACCTCTGCCACTTCCTTGCCACTTTGGGACACATGTTTCCATCCCTCTAAGCCTCAGTTTCTTGGAGAAGGCAATGGCACCCCACTCCAGTACTCTTGCCTGGAAAACCCCATGGGTGGAGGAGCCTGGTAGGCTGCAGTCCATGGGGTTGCTAAGAGTGGGACACGACTGAGGGTCTTCACTTTCACTTTTCACTTTCATGCATTGGAGAAGGAAATGGCAACCCACTCCAGTGTTCTTGCCTGGAGAATCCCAGGGACCGGGGAGCCTGGTGGGCTGCCGTCTATTGGGTTGCACAGAGTCGGACACGACTGAAGTGACTTAGCGGCAGCAAGCCTCAGTTTCTACCGCTAGAAAGCAGGCTGATAATACTGCAGTAGGTGGTCTCCAAACACAATTCCCCCAACCTGTGTCCCTCCTTAGATCAAGAAGAGACGTCCAAATCCCTCTCCTCAAGGATGGACTAGCCTTGGCATTTGTTTGAGCCAATAGAACAGGAAGTGATGACCTGGGACTTCTGAGTCCAGGCCTACAGCAACTGCTTCTTTTCTCTGGGATCCCAGACCCCATGTTCTTGGGAAGTCCAGGTTAGACTGGTGAGTGATTGGGAAATCTGGAGGATGTGTCCATCTGAACTGAAGCCACAACCAATCTCCCAGCAAAATGCAGCTGCATCAAACTCTAAGCGAGATCAGCAGAAGTGGCCCAGCTGAACCCCAGACCTGTGAGACAGAATAAATATCGTCCTTTGAAGTCATTCCACCTGGGAATGATTTGTTATAAAGCAACAGATAACTAACAAACTTACCTCATTAGGTGGTTGGGAGGATTAGACAAGCGAATGTGTTTAAAAGCAAGAATGCCTGGGGCTTCCCTAGAGACTCATTGGTAAAGAATCCACCAGCTAATGGAGGAGACAGAGGTTCGATCTCTGGTCCAGGAATATCCCACATGCCACTGGGCAATGAAGCCTGTGCATGGGCCACAACTTCTGAACCTGTGTTTTAGAGCTTGGGAGTCGCAACTACTGAGCCCAGCACAGCTAAAGCCTGTGCTCCACAACAAGGGAAACTACCACAATGAGACGCCTGAGCACTGCAAGTAGAGAAGAAGCTCTTGCAGCAATGAAGACCCAGCACAGCCATTAAGAAATAGAATATTAAATTTAAAAAAAAACTTAAAAACACTAAAAAAAAAAAAAAAATGGGCGGAACACCTGGAATGGTTCTTAGCATTGGGGCCCTCAAACATGTTGACTGAGCAAGTACCTTGGGTTCACTGTTCAAGGCAACTTGGGGACGAAGACTGAGGAGACACTCTCCCCGCCTTCCTGGAGCTTCCATTTAACAGGCACAATGGATAGGCACAAATAAGTGATCTTCAGTCAAGTACTGATTCCTGCTGGCAAGGGTTGCTACCTAGCAGCCCTGCACTTGCGTGTGTCCTGATGTTGATCCTTGGCTCACGTGCCCCCAGTTCCTGCCTTCAGACAGGACAGCAAGCTGGAACGTGTGCCCGAGACAGAAGACCTACTTGGATGGTGTGGTCAAAGTAGATCCCACTATGTGGGAGATCTGAACAGACCTCTGAATGGTGCCAGGAAGCCCACTTCCCCCAGCACACCCATGATTCCTAGAGCTTGCCCATTTCTCTGATATGTTTTCATTATTTTGTTTTCATCTCTCCATCCTCCCTCTCTGAGACCTAGTAGGGCAGATGCAGGTGTTTCTCATTCCGATTCTCTATGCCTTGGGTTGAGTACAGAATTGATGCTTTCCAACTGTGGTGCTGCGGAGAAGGTGATGGCACCTCACTCCAGTACTCTTGCCTGGAAAATCCCATGGATGGAGGAGCCTGGTAGGCTGTAGTTCATGGGGTCGCTAGAGTCGGACGTGATGGAGCGACTTCCCTTTCACTTTTCACTTTCATGCATTGGAGAAAGAAATGGCAACCCGCTCCAGTGTTCTTGCCTGGAGAATCCCAGGGATGGAGGAGCCTGGTGGGCCGCCGTCTATGGGATAGCACAGAGTCAAACACAACTGAAGCAACTTAGCAGCAGCAGCAGCAGCAGCAACTGTCGTGCTGGAGAAGACTCTTGAGAGTCCCTTGGACTGCAAGGAAATCAAACCTGTCAATCTTAAAGGAAATTAACCCTGAATATTCATTGGAAGGCTGGATGCTGAAGCTGAAGCTCTAATACTTTGGCCACCTGATGTGAAGAGCCGACTCACTGGAAAGCACCCTGATGCTGGGAAAGATTGAAGGCAGGAGAAGGAGGGGATGACAGAGGATGAAATGGTTGGATGGTATCACCTACTCAGTAGACATGAGATTGAGCAAACTCAGGGAGATAGTGAAGGACAGGGAAGCCTGGCATGCTGTAGTCCACGTGGTCTCAAAGAGTCGGACACCACTGAGTGATGTACAACCACGCAACAAATGCCTTGCGCAGTGTCGACACCAAGTAGGTGCTCATGGTACGTTTATTGACTGACTGTATGAGTCAAGGCCACCTACCACTCAACACTGGGGTTACGGTCACTGGGCTAAGAAGCAGCCCAGTGAACTATGCAGGAGACTAGCAGAACACGGTCCCACTGCCTGCTTCACGAATAGGTTAGTTGGAGACTCACCTGTCATGTGACACACCTGTCACATGACCCCTCACCCAGCCTGAGGAAGCCTTGCTGTGGCCCAGTCACCCTCCTCTCACACACCCCTGGGCCAAAACCTCCGTAACTATCCTCAGAAGGGAAACACCTACACCTGCCTTGAGCTGAACCCCTACACAGAGAGCCCGCAGAGGCTCAGGCAGTGGGAATCTCTGGGGCTGAGGAAACCCTGGGGGTCTGGGCTGTGTCTCCTTCACTGAAAGTTCCAGAGAGGACTGGGTGGAAAGGAAGCATGAGGAGCAGAGGTTTCTGCCCAGCAACCTGATCTCCACCTCATCTTCCACTGGAAACAGCATTGCAATTTGGAAAACATGCCTGATGTCATAAACAAACAACACATTGGCTGCACACAGCCACGGGCCCAGGGTGTGCTTCTCACAAAACTTCCTACTTACCATACTCTTCCGTCCTTCCTACCAAACTCTTCTTCATTCTCCGAGGGCCAGAAAGTGGCGAGGTGACTTGTCCTCTGGGGACGTCTGCATTCCACAAAGGGGCCCCGGCTGTTGCCAGCAGCCCTGGGAGAGAAAGCCCATCCAGGGTCTTCCCCATGGAGCTCTCTCTGTCTCTCTCTCCCTCTCCCCGCCTCTCCTCCAGCTGCTCCTGGTTCAAGCCGCTGCCTGCCCTGGCTAATAATGCCTTGTCACGCAGCGATAGAATTATGATCTCACACTGGTTTCACATGTCACAAATAATTGCGTTCCTTGCGCATCATATTGAAGTTGTCAGGACTCTCTTACGCCTATAATTTGTGTGAGTTGATCATACTTTGGTAAATCAGCAGGTCACGACCTGTGCCCTTCTGCCCCAGTAGCTGGCTGAGAACGACCTACAAATCTCGTGACAGGGACAACAGAGAGGATATGAACTGTTCAATTGCTCATGTCTATCAGCTGCCATGGAGAAGTGTTCTTTCCCTCCGCCATCGTTTTAAACGGGCTGACGCGGCACCCCATGGCATCCTGTCTTCATTTCTTCACATCTGTTTTTTTCCCCCTCCAGATTTCTTTTAAGCGCTTTTGGATATTTCTAATTTTTTTTTCTTTACCACAAGACATTTTGGTGCCAAACCCAAGTGTCTTTCTGCCATGTGTTTTAAATTAAAAAAAAAAAACAAAACTCCAGCATCTGTGATAGAGCTGGGAGACCTCACTCTGCGTCCAGCCCAACTGAATAGCGTCTCCCTCTTGCTCCAGCAATGGTTAAATCCCTCTGGCAGCTTTATGAGCTCTTTCGCTAACACTTTATTGGGTAACACGTCCACAAATATTGTTCCCGAGCCTTTGCTTTCATTAGGGTACAACATGTACCATCAAGTTGCATTTAATTCACTGCTTCATGTTTTATACAAAGTATCACTGACTGAGGCCTTCAGTATCTAAGGCTGAAGAAGGGATGATGAAGTTCAAACTGCCTTTGTTACCTACGCTATTGAATAATCAGCTTCTAGAAAATCAGTGGAAAAGCAGCAAGATGACCAAGTTCTGGCCAGGCTGATGTCCTGCAGATTTACTACACTGAGGTCAAGCATAAGATGTCTTATGTGGGTCCATTTCCAGGAAACTGTTGGAAGTTTGATGCCCAGAGAGTGGCTAGCCCCCCATCCTTGACTTGAGGAAGAGAAGACTGTGGGAACATGGATGTGGATGGCCACCCTGGTGGCCTCCCATTCTTTGGCCAGCTACTCCAACTCTGTAGCAAAGCACCAGTGGGGTGCCATTCCAAAGGCAGATGGCAACATCTGACTCCCCTTCCTTTGATGTCAGGGTGTGAGGATCATACCATCTGTTTGGTGCAACAGAAGGTGTTAGAGCAACGGGTGAAGCAGAAACTGAATGAGCTGCGCACTCTCTCCACACAGTACAAGGCATGTGCATTTAATTTCTGAAGGCACTGGCTGAAGGGACGTGAACCAGGGATAATTACCAGCACACACAAACAACACAGAGTTGTTACAAAGGACAGAAAGCTAAGGTCTTCCACTGTTCTGGTCCGTTTATCCCTCACCTCGGTTGTCTGATTCGTAGGCACAGCAGTGATGCTTCCCAGCCCTGGAAGACAATTCACTTTCAATGCAGTTTACAGACAGCCCACCTTCCCTTGTGGCTCAGCTGGTAAACAATCCGCCTGCAATGCAGGAGACCTGGGTTGGGAAGACCCCCTGGAGAAGAGAAAGGCTACCCACTCCATTTTTCTGGCCTGGAGAATTCCATGGACTGTATAGTCCATTGGGTCACAAACAGTTGGACACGACTGAGTGACCTTCACATAACCACCAGGTTGGGATGGGGTGTGGAAGTGGGTGGGAGGAGAAAATGTAGCCTCCTGGCACAAATGTAAACTTCTGAAAGTCCTACCTATAGGGCAAGTTCCCTGCAAATATGAATGATCGTGGACTTCAGCTTTACTTCTTAGCTCTCTTTGCTAAAAGACTGAGTGAAAAGGGCAGTGAAAGGGTTCTAATCACAGTACCAGCTCTGACCATCCTGGTGATCTTATTGTGGTTGCTCAGTCATTAAGTCATGTCCAACTCTTTGTAATCCCATGGCCTGCAGCACACCAGGCTTCCCTGTCCTTCACCACCTCCCGGAGTTTGCTCACACTCATGTCCATTGAGTTGGTGATGCCATCCAAACATCTCATCCTCTGCCACCCCCTTCTCCTCCTGCCTTCAATCTTTCCTAGCATCAGGGTCTTTTCCGATGAGTCAGCTCTTTGTAACAGGTGGCCAAAGTATTTTGGCCAAAGAGTTTCAGCTTCAGCATCCATCCTTCCAAAGAATATTCAGGGTTGATTTCCTTTACTATTGACTGGTTTAATCTCCTTACTGTCCAGGGGATTCTCAAGAGTCTTCTCCAGCACCACAGTGACCTTGGCAAGACCTCAACTCTCCAGGTCTCAGTTTCCTCATCTGTAAAATACTTGGTACATAGTAGGTACTGAGTATTTCTTAATTTGTCTCACTCCAGATTCTCATTTATAAGCAAAGGAGCCTAGTGATTAACTTAAACAGAGAAGACATAAGGGCAATGTTGGGTGGCTCAGAGTCTACAGAAAGACTGGGAGCTAAGATGAAAAATCACCTGGAATCCAGAGGGGTTAGAGAACAAAGAACACAGTTGAGGTCATGCCTAAGGCATTGTCTGGTTATGATGCCACCCCTGGCAAAACCTCCCCTGGCCATTTGGCGCCACCACCTTGTGCCAGACTTCTCCAAAAGCCTCTTTTGGCTTCCTCCAGATTCGAAGTTCCAGGTTTTACCTCTGAATGGTCAGCCCCAGGACACATGGCCATGGCTGAACTGTTCAAGAATGAGAAGAGAGAATACATGGAGAAAATTTAGAAGATGTTCACTGTGGCTCTTGGTAATTCTTAACCAAGTATTTTCTTCATTCTCATTCTCTGCATGGAGCTAGAAGAGAGGGGAGTCCAGGCTTCAGATTTTACTCACACCCACTTTAATGTATTACAGTTTTTTAATTTCCTTTTCAATAAAGGGGTAGGGTTGGGGGAGGGGGCTGCATTCAAGCAGACTGATTGACTTGTTCAAAGCCACTTAAAGGGCAAGTGACACGGTTCGCAATGAACACACTTCTCCAATTCCCTTTAAGTTGTACCCACACAAGCTCTTGGAGTGACTATGGAAAAACTCCAGAGAAAAGAGTTGAACCATTGCTTTCTGTAGCAGCCTTGAACACTGGCTAACAAAGGCAAAGTCATTGCTGACTGCCTTATTTGTCACTGATGCAACAGAACTTTAAAGAATTACCTTGGCTGGCCAAGCAAAACGGTGATTCCACCAAGTCCATGCTTAAGGAGAGAATGTAAAAAGTATCTGGAAACTTTAGTTGCACATTCCATCATGGAGCGGTTATGTTCGAAGCACAAGGCTAAGTGCTTTTGTGGCATTCTTGTACTTAAAACTCAAAATAAACCAGAGATATCGATGACTCTCCACATTCACTTTGCAAACGGGGAAGCTAAGGTACAAAAGTTAAGAGCACGGGGAGAGCATAGCCGTGGCAAAGACTTGGGTCTCAGAGCTTTGCCTGCAAAGTGGAACATGCACACAGGTGTCTCTGGGTGGTGGCGGCATGTGAAAGGGACCCAGGAATCCCAGGGCACAATATCATGAGTACTTAAGAAACGCCTGATGATCTCATAATCTCAAAACCGGTATTGTTTGGGCTGAGGGATCAAGAGACAAAAAACTGAGGGATATCCCATAATCTGGAAACTTTCAGTTTCCTTTAATATGAAAATACTCAACATACAGTATGAAAGATGTAAGGATTCAGAGGTTGCGGGAGGCCAAAGAAGATTAAGAGCTTTCTTTCCCCAAATGAAGTGCACAGTGTATCCATTACAGGGCATGGTGATTTTCCCTCCTCTCCCCTCCCCTTCCCACTTAATAGAGAAAACACTGAAAACTTTGAAGAAATGCATTCTTTGTTCCTTAAGTTCCATGATTAATTAGGTATAAGCCATGTTTCAAAACGTTTCGGCATTTATTTGTAATTCTCCCCAGAGCATGTACAGTAACTTGGCTCAGAGCACGTAGATTACATTGCAAATGCTACTCATATGCTGGAACTTTTCACTTTTCCTTCTCTTCCCTCTTCTGTTTTCCCCTGTAATACTGGCGTCAAAGAACAAAGCTGGACTCCAATCCGAAAGCACCCCCTTGCTCTCTATGGGTTTCCCTGACTCATCAGTAACCCTTAGAAGGGGGACTGCAACTGGAAACAGCAGGGGTGAGTGGGCAGCCTCATGCCCACACACAGATGGGACCTCCAGGGCTGCAGCAGCCCCTTGTCCAGCAAAGGCATGTATTTGTTTTAAGACCAGTGTCAGAGAAGGCAATGGCACCCCACTCCAGTACTCTTGCCTGGAAAATCCCATGGACAGAGGAGCCTGGTGGGCTGCAGTCCATGGGGTCGCTAGGAGTCGGACACGACTGAGCTACTTCACTTTCACTTTTCACTCTCATGCACTGGAGAAGGAAATGGCAACCCACTCCAGTGTTCTTGCCTGGAGAATCCTAGGGACGGGGGAGCCTGGTGGGCTGCTGTCTATGGGGTCGCAGAGTCGGACACGACTGAAGCGACTTAGCAGCAGTCATCTCTCCATCTCCATCAAAGCTCCTCCACCCCCTCCCCCAGGGTACAGACTAGTTCGCAAAGTTGCGTTAGTGAGAAACCTGCAGAATCCAGCTGTGGGGGTCTGATGCATCTTGGAGGTCTGGTTTTTCTGTAGAATGGCGATAGCAACAGCCTCTGACTGCCACTGGCTCAACCCTAGAATTGAATAGGATTCAGCACAGCGCTTCATTCAGAGTACACGCTCTAAGAATATTCACTATTATTTTGATTATTGTCGCTTTGGCCCAACTCCTCACCCCGAAGAGGCACACACGCACACGTACTCACATGTACACAGAGGCTGTTCCTTTTGCCTTCTATCAGACTGCCCAACTTGTTCCTGAGACAGCCCCCTACTTGAATACCTTTGTGTCTGTGTCTTTGCTTCTGTTCACTCTTTTTTAAATATAACATTTACTTCTTTATTTTTTTTTTTTTAATTTATTGGCCACACCACAAGGCAAGTGGGATCTTAGTTCAGTCAGGGATTGAACCAGTGCCTCTTTCATTGTAAGTACAGTGTCTTAACCAGTGGACCACAGGGAAGTCTCTGCTTCCCTTCATTCTTGTCAAAAACAATACTCTTCCAAAGCTCAGATCAAATGATGCCACCTTCTCCTGGAAGCCCAGGGAAGAACATGTCTGTAATCCTTGCATTGCAGACTAGCAGGGCTAAGCGATACCCTGGTCTTATGGATTGTGTGGGGTCAAGGCTGAGCCCCGGTCTTAGTAAATATTATCTGCCTGGAGAGTTTAAACGTGTGTTGAGTTGATTCACTGGTTGAATTAGTGTCATAAGGCTGCCATAGCAAAGTGCCACAAACTGGGTGGCTTAAACAACAGAAATGTATTGCCTCTCAGTCCTGGGCTAGAAGTCCAGGATCAAGGTGTCAGAGGTTTGGTTCTTTCTGAGCGCTCTGAGCGCGAATCTGTTTCTGGCTTCTTAGCCAGCTTCTGATGCTTTGCTGCAGTCTTTGGCAATCCTTGACTTTAGAAGCATCACCCTTATCTCCGCCTTCATCTTCACATGGTCTTCTCCCTGTTTGTGTGTCTGTCTCTATGTCCAATTAGCTCTTTTTATAAGGGCACAATTAGATTAGGGCTCACCCTAACGACCTCACGATGAATTGACCATCTATGAAGACTCTTTCCGAATAAGCTCATATTCACAAGGGTTGGGACCTCAATATCTTTTTTAGGTGGACACGATTCAACCCCTAACAATAATTCAACTCATTAAACATGAGTGGGTAGCAACTTTGAGGCCGTGTTTGGAGTCAGAGGTAAATGATAGCCCTATAGGCTCATTCTACTCATTACAGCGGGGCAGGCACTGGGGACTCCGGGAGGAATGCACCATAGTATCACCAGAGCATGTTTTTCTCATCAGACTTAGGATAGTGGTTCTCAAGCCTGGCTGCCTCCATATTATTCCCTGGGAGTCCTAAAGACAAAACCAAACAAAACCAAGCAACAACAGTGGGGGTAGGACAAGACAGAGTCAATCTGTCTTCTTAGGGGCAGCCAAGGTTGAGAACCACTGTGTTAGACTAACATACAAACAACCCATGTGGTTTTCCTGGGTTTAGCCTGAGAGACGTTTCTCGTTTGGAGGCTTACAACATACTCAGGATGTTTCAATGATCATTAACAAATAAAGCTGAAAAATAATAATAAAGAAACAAAACTGATCTTTATATAGAATTCTACGAAAGGATACAGAAGGTTAAAATCCTCCGGATGGCTGAGATTAAGGAGAAATACACTCTTTCCTAAAAGATGTAGCCATTGCTTAATTGTTGGGCTACTTTTGGGAGAACAAACTCTTGCCAAATGGAGGTGGGAAGGCTAGAGTTTCAGCACCATGTAGCTGTAAATGCTTTGAGATCCAAGAGGGGAAGATGTGTAAGTGAAGACACTGCTGTTGGTTATTTCCGCAGTGGCCAGAATGACATGGCAGACTTACACACAACCTAGCTGGATAATTCAGCATGGGCTTAGAATTATTAGCGCCTGTTGTTTCTACTGGAAAAATGAGCTAGTGTATGAGGAGTATGTAGACACCTGGAGAGAAATAAGCCATCCATCAGTCAGCCTTTTCATAGAAAAGATAGTAGGAACACTGGTAATAATGACAGCTGACAGGTAAACATCAGTATGTTGTGCATCTGATACGTATGGTAGTAAGGCTCCTATTGCTACCAAATTTTTATGCCAATTTCCTACCTGACAAAAATTCCATTTTGAACATTCAGCTACTTGAATGACTACATTCTTCTTTGTGTCTTAGAAATACGAACACAAGGAAGATTCTTTGGAAATTAAATGCTTTTTTATTTGGGAGGTTTTAGTAAAGGGTCTAGTGAAAGTTCAAGTGCTAGTCACTCAGTTGTGTTCGACTCTCTGCGACCCCATAGACTGTAGCTCACCAGGCTCCTCTGCCCATGGGGATTCTCCAGGCAAGAATACTGGATTGGGTTGCCATGCTCTTTGCCAGGGGATCTTTCTGACCCAGGGATCGAACCTGGGTCTCCTGCATTGCAGGGGGATTTTTTTTTTCCTGTCTGAGCCACCAGGAAGAAGGACCAAAAAAATGCCTTGATTAGAATTTCAGTTTTTGGTGAACTGAGGTTCAGATGCCTGAGAAGCAGCAAAATAATCAACATGAAAGTCTTATAAAAAGGATTGGGAAATTCCTCGTTCTAAACAAATTCAATTTGCTTTTTTTCTGAGAGAGTTGGGGGAGGAGGAGCTGAGGAAAATAGGTTAGTGGATTAGGACTAACTGCCAGATTTGTTGCCAAGCCTACAAACCACAAGGATATAAATATACCTACTATTCTGCAACCTTCGCTACAATGTATATAACAACACAAATACTAATTTATCAGTTGCCACAGGTTTGCCTCCAGTTGATTACCTGGTCATAGCAGAGCGGACCCAGCAGAAAGGGGAGCAAGAAGTCACCTTTTGCCTGGGTCATGTGAGGGACCTTGGTGAGTTTAGGGACCATGAAACCCCTTTCTGCCAAGAAGGTTGATCTCCAGTATTTATTTGGGTGCAAACCAAAGTAGAATAATGGGAAAGGAGGTCCTTCATGTAAAAGAAACTCAAAAGCTTTACAGACTGAATTAGGTGTAATCCTTATGGGATCCCTAACAGCTCATAAATAACTTTTAATGAGATTTCCAGCAAGTAAAATAGCACGTGGGGGAAAAAGTATTCTTTTTTATTTTTGTTATTTTGTTTTCAATAAAGCACATACTTCATCTCTCGTTGTTTTCCCAACCCATAAGCGAAAGAAGGGAAACCATTGCAATAAGAAGAGATTAGTACTGAAAATATTTAATTAACTGATAGGGACAGGAAACACTTGAATATGTCATTGAAAATTCTTGACATTGACCACTAATCTATGGAAACTTATAGAGCTGAGTCTAAAGCATGTTCCGGAGTTAAGCAGAGAAATAAATCAAGGTTTGCAAATGTCATTTAGGTTTTCACCTGTCCCACGATTCAAAATTATTGGCTTCCCAATGAAAAGCATATGTTGTGTCCCTTGCCTGGGGAGTTGTAATGAAGTGAGGCAGACACTCTCCAGCTCTCCCTCCCATCGTGCCCCTCTTGGTTTCCCATCGAGTGAAAATAATTACTGTATCCTTAAGGGAGCTCTTCCCTGGATTCCCTGCGTCTGGTCTCCCGATAAGCACTGCCATGCTGGCTCCTCCAGCCCTGCCCCTCTTCCTTGAGGGACCACGATTTGATTTATGAGAAAATAGTTGGCAAATTGCGATGTCCATCTTGATGGATGACATCATTTGGACCATTTTGCTGATCATGTATGACTACCTTTTCTTGTTGAGCCTGGTTGCAATTGATCCGCAGCTCCAACAGCTGAAGAAGGGGGAAAAATAGCAATTGGCTTTTCTTGGAGAGGTCACCAGGCAGAAAGAGCTCTGGCCTTTTGTTCCCTTGAAACTCACAAGTCACGTTCAAGCCCTCAACAAAGAGCTCTTATAGGCTTTATCTTAGTACAAAAGAGAACTCCTGGAGGTAGGCAAGACAGGTATGGTTCCACTCCTTTGGAGGATGAGAAAGATAAATTCAGAGAGACTGAGTGCTTTGCCCAAGGCCACACAGCTAGACAAAATCAGGGGTTCTGATACTGGGCTTCTGGCTCTAAAGCAAGTGCACATTGGTCTTCCCACCGCTTCTGTCTGAAATGAGGATGTGCATTTAATGACAGCACCAAAATTCCTCTGTTCTTTTTCTTTTTAAGATTTTGCTCTAAAATTTGCTTATTTAAAGATTTGGCTGCACTGCACGTGTACCTTAGTTGCCTAACCAGGGATCGAATTGCCGCCGTTCCCCCCACCCCCACCCCACTGCCTTGCAGTGAAAGCTCAGAGTGGCAGCTCAGAACCACTGGACCACCAGGGAAGCCCCCTAAACCCCCCTCTGTTCTAAGCTATTCAGTCCCACCTTCCCCTGCCTCAGTCATTGTATCCTGTCTCTGGACCTCTAATATCTTCCTCCCCATCTTCCTCTTTGCTGTCACCAGCAATCTAATTCCACAGAAACAAATCCAATCATGTTACTGCACAGTCCACCCACTTTCTGCCCATTCTCCTCTGCTTCCCTCTCAAAGCCTTCTGTCTCCTCTCCTCTAACAAAAACCTATGGAGGTGTGGTGTAGAGTCCAAAGCTGCCTACTCTGAATTTCTTTGAAATCTCATGCTTTGTTTTAAAACTGAGTATGGATTTTTAACTCAACTCTAAATATCGACTTCTTTCCCCCTACTTAGAAACAACCATTTTCCCTTATATTCCCTTTCTCTTATATTCTTTGAGTATAAATGATGCCCTGGAGAGCTGCCTCGTGTGTATCCTATAGCTTTGTGCCATAGGATCATTTTCCCTTATATTTCCCTTATATTCCCTTTCCCTTATATTCTTTGAGTATAAACGATGCCCTGGAGAGCTGCCTCATGTGTATCCTATAGCTTTGTGCACTCCTATTTTAACGAGCCAGGTCTTGAAGTCTAGGACTTTGGCAGAGACTCTAAGGCCCTTATCCAACTGGCCCTGCCTCCCTCCCAGCCTTGTTTCTGCCACCATCCCAGCTCCCTTACAGGAGAGCTGAACTGACTTTCCATATAGCCATGTCTTTGTATTCTCGCAGCCTGTAAGTCTCTTCTCCCTTTGCCTCAGAGACCCCAGCCTGCATAGCTCGTCTGATTGCACCTTCCCCTGCTCCCACTCACCCACAGGACAGGGCAGTAGTGTAACCTCCTGCACCCCATTCACGGTAGCACTTAACCCTCTAGATCCTGACCTCCTATGGGCATGTCTGTCTTTCCCCACTAAACTAAGTGATGTCACCCCACCTCCATCATCACTTATCAGTGCCCAGTATGCTTAGCACATATCAGGCACTAGACAAACCCTTGTAAAATGAAGGAAAAATATTAATACATTCCCTCTAGGAGATTGGTTTTTAGGAGGTAGCTTAATGTCAGTTGTTTATATTGTACAGTTTAGAAGAGCACCCATACATTAAAAAAAAAAAAAAAAAAAGACTCAAGTGTGCTTTTTGTGGATGCCAGGTACATTATCTCATTCACCTTCATGTTTATGCTACAAAGTGGGCAGGGGAACTCCAACATACCTCATCTCCTGGCCATAACTTAAAGGTGAAGTCCAGGCATTGGGCGTGGGCTGCCTGGCCCCTAGATCCCCCTCCTTCCCAGCTTTGTCCAAGCTCAGTTTCGTCATCAGTGAGATGGATGAGAATGGTACTATTGAGAGGCAGCATCCTCTGCTGGTGAAGGCATGAGCTCTAGAAATGATAGCCGAGGTCAGGGGTCTGCAAACTATAGCCCGTGGTCCAAATCCAGCCCTCTATCTGATTTTGTGTGGCCTGCAAGCTAAGAATGGTACTTGTAATTTTCAAGAGTTTAAACAAATCAAAAGAATAATATGGTGTGACACATGAAAATGATATGAAATTCATTTTTTGATGTCAATAAAGTTATACTGGGACACAGCCCTGCTCATGTGTTTATATTGTGCTTGTCATTGCTTTTGTACAACAACAGCATTGCTGAGGAGCTGTGATAGAGACCTTTCAGCCCAAAGCCTCAATACTTGACCCTTTCCAGACACTTGCTGACCTTGACTTAAGCTCGAATCTCAGCTTTGCACTGTATGAGCTCTGTGACCTTGGGAAAGTTAGTTAACTTTGGGCTATGTCACAGTTTTGTCTACTTTAAAATGCAAATGATAACAAATCTTTGCCTCATGGGGCTTTATGAGGTGAATAAAGTGCTTGGTAAGGACCCGGTAAATGTCAGCTAATGTTACTAAGCTATCTTTCCAGAGGGCTGGAATTTGCCAAGTAGTAGAGTAGAGTGAGAAGTGGGTACCAGTGCCAGTTGTGTGGTGAGTTCCAACCTGATGTAATTAGAGATGCTGAGACCCAGCAAGTAAGCCACACTGAGCTGCAGGAGAAAACCGAGGACCAGCAAGCAGATGCCCAAAGGGGCCCAGGCAGGATGGAGGCTGGGGTCATGAAGTCAAGACTTCAAAATTGGGTTTAGGTGGGACCAATCCAGAAGCCAGTGAGAAACAAGCGAGGGGTAGGAGGGGAAGGTTCTAGAAGATTCTCTGGGTTCCAGATAGCACTCCACCCAAGGGCTGGCTTAAAGGGACAAGCACGTCATTCCCATCTACCAAGGAGGAGACAGAAGTTTGGAGTGGTTAAGTGACTTGCTTAAGATAATACAACTTGTAAACGAGTAACTCCAAAATGCAAGATGTCCAGATCATGGCTGCTCCCTCTGCCCATCCTGAAAACTTTCCCACCCAACATTTCAGGGTCAAACCCTTTGGTGACCATTATGAACACCTTTGAGTCCAAGGGAAACAGCATGTCTCTATTGTTGTTTGGTTTCATTCCAAGAACAGAGAGTTGCCATTTTTTTTTTTAAAGCCATCAAGCAAGCATTCGATGTGTTCTCTCTTTCCTCATTGCTGGGTGCAGCAGGCACTTGCTGTGCAGGCTCAGACGGTCACCAAGTTTTCTGACAGGCCCTGTAGCCCATGGGTGTGTTTCTTTCCCATAGTTCAGTGACAACCCTGCAAATGGCAAATTGTATATGATTTGAGAACTCCAAGTATCCAAGATGCAGGGAAAGAAGAAGCTGGCAGGGAAAGCAGTCTAAGAAAACAACAAATAATGCAAGGATCTAGGCCACACACAAACCTGTAGATTTCAATGTTATTTTTGTTTAGTCGCTAAATCATGTCTGCCTCTTTACAGCCCCATGAACTGTAGCCCACCAGGTTCCTCTGTCCATGGGACTGCCCAGGCAAGAATACTGGAGTGGGCTGCCATTTCCTTCTCCAGGGGATCTTCCCAATCGAGGGACTGAACCCTCATCTCCTGCACTGCGGGCAGATTCTTTACCACTGAGCAATCTGGGAGGCCCTGTAGATTTCAACAGACAATAAAGACATCTTTATAAACATCTTTGAAAGATCCACGGCTCATCCCTAACATGATTGCTGAAGAAGATGGGGTTCATTGTGCCAACTCTTTTTGACACCATGGACTGTAGCCCACCACACTCTTCTGTCCATGGGATCTCCAGGCAAGAACTGGAGTGGGTTGCTATTTCCTTCTCCAGGGGATCTTCCTGACGCAAGGATAGAACCAGTGTCTCCTGCAAGCCTCTTGCATTAGAGGCAGATTCTTTACCACTAGCCAACAGATGGCAGTCTCCAAGGGTAGGGCGAAAACAATTGTGCTTTAGAGCCTAGGAATATGGAATGTTTTTTTCTGCAGCGTCAAAAGTGGAGCTTCTTGTTTATTTGACGATTTTTCTTCCTTGGACCATGTATTTAAACAAGTGTCTCCTTTTGGTGCACTGTTTCTTCAAATTTATTTATAGAAGAACTTTTCCTTCCCCCTTCTAATCTGTTTTTCATATTTTGGTGAAAGGGATAATATATAAAATTTTACAAGGATTTAGCTTTCTTTACATTTCCTCTATGTGGACATCTGGCCTTCTCATTAAGGACGTAATGTTCATTCATAGACCCGCTCTGTCCCTAATTCATGCTAAAGAGCAGTGCAGTAATTTGAAGAATACACTGTCTCCCAATGCCTTTTGGAAAGGTTCTTTTAAAAAATCTATCTAGCACTCTTCAGTGTGTTTTATTCTGCTCATACCCTTAATTTCCTAAATTTCCCTTTCAGTGTCTTTTCCCAAATGATAAAATACATAGCATTGTTATTTTCTGGATTTTGCCAAAAGCTTGCTTTTTTATGCTGCAAGTCTCTCACTAGGACCCATCTAAATGTTAGGGTTTAGGGCTGAGGAAACAGGCAGAGCAAGCAAGCAGACTGCCCACAAAACATGCTACATTTACGCATGACAATGACCCTTGAAGTACTCTATTCCTGCTGAGAACACCTCAGGTTTGGTCAGACATTGGAAAGCTTGAATTAGAGTTCATAATCTTTTGAAAGCGATATAAACCTAAGGTTGGCTCAGTTCCTGTGATGTCATCAAGACATTTAATTATGTGAGAGAAATGTTTGGATAGGGTGCATGGAAAATACACACACACACACACACACACACACAGAGATACACAGATACACACACACTTCCTCACATACGCAAGCATGTGAAATGCAATAGTTCAACCCTGGGCCAAGGAATTAATGCCAATTTCAGAACCTTCACCTAAAGAAATCTTGTCTAGAAAGCCTTCATGATGCGTTTATATTGTGGAGGTAATAATAACAATAGTTTAAAATAGAAACAGTAGTTTGAGCGGTAAATATTGTCCTTGTTTGATTTCAGCAAGGATGTGCCCCTCAAACAGGGCTTTGGGTGATTTGCATCTTTCTAATGTGCTGGTACAATAAGTTTCTCCTTAAAAATTCTCTGCACTTTAGAGAGTCACTTATATATAGGAATCTATTTCCATTGACAAGCTGATGAATGGCCTGCCCAGTAATACAGATGAATGTGGGTAAACATATTGGGTGCAATGTATTTTAATGATGTCTAAACAGTCAGAGGTTGGGATACCTAGCTGGGAAAGGTCTGCTGAAATTGAACCTGCTTGTTTTCTTCAAATTTATTCCCAGTAATTTATGAGTTTGAATGTGGTCTGAGAGTTTGTATTTCCTGTGGTTTGCCCTCCTTTGGAGTTGAGTTGGGGCTGTGCTCCATTTAGGATGGCAAATGAGTTGCTTTAAATTTAAGTGGTTTCTGGAAGTGGTATTCCTTAATAACCATTAGGTCCACAGAATTAGAGTGAATCACACATTCTTCTGAAACCTCACACAGCACCTGGTGTTCCAGTCCTAGGAATAGTCCTTAGAAAAGCAAATGATCTGGTAGATTAACTAGAAATTGTGATGCACCAACAAACACATCACACAGCATCACTCATGTTGTAGTTTAGCCCAAAGTACATACTTGAATTCATCAAGACTTCAGATAGAACATCTATCTTATGAGAAAAACAGGGGATAGAGGAACAAGTTAAACACCACCACAAGGAAGCAACCAGACAACTCTACATGGTGCAACATTCTATAGGACCTCTGGCCTGACCTCGTCAACAAGTCAGCAGCAAAGACAAGGAGATCCTAGATGACAAGGATTTGAAAACTATAGGAACTAAGTGCAAAATGCACAGTACTGACATATATAGTGGTTTGGACAAGCAGCTGTAATGGACATTGTGGGATCCATTGGAAGAATTAAAATATGGTCTAGCTTTTAGAAGAGAACAAAATTTACTAAAGTGACAGCAAAAAGTAGATCACAAAAATTAAAAAGAAACACGTCTGTTCGTGTGTGCGTGTGTAAAGATTTGGAAGCATATGCACACATATACTAAATTATCCTGGTGATCTTAAGGTGGCTGGATGCATGTATTTGTTTCCAGTGGCTGCTGTAGCAAATTACCACCATCTTAATGGTTTTAAACAATTCAAATTTATTATCTTATAGTTCTGAAAGTCAGAAGACTGAAAACAGTTTCACTGAGCTAAATTCAAAGGCTCCTTCTGGAAGCAGTAGGGGAGAATTTCTTCCCTTTGCTTTTTCTAGCTGCTAAGGGACACCTGCATTCCTTGGCTCACAGCACCACCTCACTCTGACCTCTGCTTTGTCACCACATATTCTTCCCTCCCTCTGCTTTCTTTGTTGCGTTGCCTTCTCTGACCCTGACCATTCTGTCTCTCTCTACAGTCACCTTTGTGATTATAGTCAGTCTACCAGACAATACAGGATAACCTCCCCCACTCAAGATCTTTAACTTAATCATATTTGAAAAGTCCGTTTTACTGTTTAAGACAACATATTCACAAGTTCTAGGGACTAGAATACAGATACTTTGGGAAGCAGGTGGGGTGGGGTGGATTATTTGGCTACCATAATCAGTTCAGTTCAGTTCAATTCACTCGCTCAGTTGTGTCTGACTCTTTGTGATCCCATGGACTGCAGTACATCAGGCTTCCCTGTCCATCACCAACTCCCAGAGTTCACTCAAACTCATGTCCATTGAGTTGGTGATGCCATCCAATCATCTCATCCTCTGTCGTCCCCTTCTCCTCCCGCCTTCAATCTTTCCCAGCATCAGGGTCATTTCAAATGAGTCAGTTCTCTCTATCAGGTGGCCAAAGTATTGAAGTTTCAGCTTCAGCATCAGTTCTTCCAATGAATATTCAGTACTGATTTCCTTTAGGATGGATTGGTTGGATCTCCTTGTTGTCCAACATGTTTTCTTCTGTCTCTTTATCTTTACTCATCTGATTTTATGCAGTGCATATGTCCTGGTTCTTTAGTATTAGAAGTTAAATAATACAGTTTTTCCCATCCGAAAGCTTTGCAGTTCCCCCTTCAACTGGACGTGGTGCTCGCTTGGTTTTCTGTGGCGCCTCTAAACCTCAGGCTTGCTTAGATTCCAGTATGAATGTCTGAAGTTGATGATTTAAACAGCCTTGCAATTGGTCTCCCTTCCTCCAACCTCCTCTGACATTCTGTTTAACCTGTCTATGCTGGACCAGAGCATCACCTGAAAGACCAAATTTGACCAAGAGTCTCTCTTTCAAAATCTCTCAAGGGTTCCCTCTGGTCTACAGGATAGGGTAGCTACTTCTCTAAGCCCTGGCACAGGCCACATCTCAGTGGGTTAGTCCGTTTTCCCCTCAAGGCTGCCCTGCCAGTGCCCTATTGCATCAACCCTTCTGCTGGCTCCTACGGATGTCGTCAGGGTGCTGGTTCCTACGGATGTCGTCAGGATGAACTCTGATGTTCACAGCCCTTTGTTGTTATCTCAGATCCTGACAGACTCTGACTGAGTGGGCAGAGTCACTGCCTACTGAAGATAACCAGAGTCTGCAGCAACCCTGCTGGAGCAGGAGGCAATGCCAATGGTGCCAAAGACCCATTCTCCTGAGATTCCTAGACCCCCTCAACATCAATGCCACTGGGGTCTTGGGTGTTTGGTGCCTTTCCTATGTTAGCATCCACAGAGTCCCCATGCATGAAATGCTAGCATAAGATTTTGGAGGTGGAATGAAAAGACTGTCTAGATGAGAAAACCCCACCCATTCCCCAGCACTGGCCCAATGGCTCCAAACTGTGGCTCCTACTCTCTCTTTCCTAGGACAAGCATGTAACCAGGCAGCTCCACAATCCCTCATAAAACAGACCTTGGGTGGGAACTGCCCACAGCCTCCCAACAGGCCCAGATGTGGCTGAAAGCTCGAGCAAATACATTCTGATATATTTCATTCCATAGGATGAGCCAGGAACTATCTCACTGACAATAATATGACTAAACTATACGTATTCAGGACACCATGGTAAAATGAACAAATACTTTCTTCAAGACCATGCTTCTGAATTTCTTAATTTTGATTTATTAGCACTTTCAATGCTTGTGTGTTTGTAGCAAGTAGAGATGTCAAAGCTGTAAGAAGAATGTGTGGGAAAAAGCTTGAGGCTGAGAAGCTCCTTTCAAGTAATTTAATGATATTGTGCAGATCTGGGAAAGCCCTTTTTTTATCTCAGAGGGTGCTAATGGTAAAGATCCCACCTGCCAGTGCAGGGGACATAAGAGACACAGGTTTGATCCTTGGATTGGAAAGATCCCCTGGAGGACAGCATGGCAATTCATTCCAAGATTCTTGCCTGGAGAATCCCATGGACAGAGGAGACTGGAGGGCTACAGTCCATAGGGGTCGCAAAGAGTTGGACATGAATGAAGTAACTTTGCAGGCACATAATCCCATATTCAGGAACAAGTTGAATGGTTCTGCAAAAATGCAGCTTGACAAATGATCTTTTGCAGTTTGCAAATAAGAAAAAATGTCTCATAGGGAGAGTAAGAAATCTTCCAAGACCTTCTTGAACCCATGTCTCTGGCCTGCCTTGTCACCACACCTACTCCTTGCTCCAATTCTCTATTAATAGTGATACCTCAGCAAACAAAAACCAAATAGCTAGGCAGAGCTGTCGACCCACCGGCAATTCCGTGCAATCCATTTTGTTATGTAGCATGCTTTACAGATGATGTTACAAAACTCAGAGTCTGGCAGAAAGCCCTTCTTCTCAAATATTTTATGTGGAAAGAAGAAAAAAGAAGACGAAAAACATATCCAGATCTTTTCTGAAAATTACTTACAATCAGCTGGAAGGTATTCAGTGAACTTTTGTTTTACAGCGTTTTGTGGCCAGTTACAAATTTGGGTCACGCCCTGCAATCAATCTCTGCCTGGAACTTTCACTGAAGCCATCAGGGGAATTAGAAATAAAACGTTAGAGGCAGGCTCAAGAATGTGCAGATGAGCCGGAGAAACTTGTAACTGACTTTCTGGATGCGTGATGAAAGGACAGCGAGATACCTCAGCTCCAAGCCCTGGACCAGGTTCTCATCCAATGTCACTCAAAATGAAACTTGGAGTGTGTTTCCTCCATCGCTTATGGCACTAAGTCTTTACTGACTTAACCGAGACCGAATCATCTCTCTGTGATTATTTTATTGGCTGTAAGATCCATGAAATAATGGTTACAACATGAAACTGTACTGTGTCTGAGAAACTCGGGGGAACAGCCAAGTCTGAAGGACGTTCTATGTCTTTTTCGGCAAGCATCCGCCTTCTTTGCCTGGGAAGCTTAGCATATTTCTAAAGGAATAAATGTGATTCCCCACAAAATCTGGTGAGTGAAAGTGACTCTCTTTAATAAACATTCTTATTTGTAAAGAATCTGGCTTTCATCTCCAAAAAGTGAGGGAGGGAAGAGCCTGGGAATGCCACTTTCATTTTCTTCAGAGGACCACAAAGATGTCTCCAGTTTTTCCTGGAAGCAAGCTGCTATGCGTTGCAGTCCCTCAGAGTCACTCTTTGAGAGGAGTTCCAGAGCAGTGGAAACTGAAGGTAACATTCAAACTGCTAAGGATTTAAATGGAGAGGTTAATCTCTTAAACTCCCAAATCCTAGGGAAGAAATTTTTATCCTAAACATGGAGATCTTTGTCAATACTCCATTTAGTATCCAACCTCTATGACTTGTTTTCGAAGGAAATCAGGCAATGAAACTAGTGGAAATCATGACTCGGACTCCAAACTTTGATCCCTGGAGGTGCTGGTTGCATAATAACATGGTAGTTCTATAACAGAGAAGGCAATGGCACCCCACTCCAGCACTCTTGCCTGGAGAATCCCATGGACGGAGGAGCCTGATGGGCCGCAGTCCATGGGGGTCGCTAAGAGTCAGACACGACTTCACTTTCACTTTCACTTTTTGCTTTCATGCATTGGAGAAGGAAATGGCAACCCACTCCAGTGTTCTTGCCTGGAAAATCCCAGGGACAGGGCGACTGAGCAACTAACACTTTCACTTTCATGAGTTAAGTGCTTTGCATTAAATACCTCATTTAATCCTTACAAGAACTGTACAAATTTGTACTATTATCCCTATTTTCTTGATATAAACAGGAGAAATGAAGCTCAGAGAGGTTAAGTAACCTGTCAAAATCCACACAGCAGTTCAGTTATGGAGCTGTGGGTTGAACATGTTCCATGTGGCTCCCAATCCTGTCTGTATCAGTGCTCAGAACTGTAACCATCCCCAACTCTGAGACAGGTGGCAGAGATCCTAGTTAGACTCGAGGGTACTGAGGAGAAGTCCATCCTGAGAGAGACAGTGTGGAGCCTGAGAAATATAGAACCAGGATGCTGCTAGGAACCCCCTCTAATATAAGCAAAGGGGACCCCATTTGGACGAATGGTGATGGCAGGACCTGAGCCAGAAGCAGGCTTCAGAGCAGCAGAGAGGAAGTGAGGCTAATAACCAGAGGTGCCCAAGAAGACCAAGCAAGTCAAGTCAGGGAGCTGGGTGGGATCTCCCTACAGAGAAACCAGCTCGAAAAGAGAATCACTTCTTCCTTCTTAGACTCTCAGGCTGCCTGGCAAGGCTGTGGTAGCCCCCAGAACAAATGAAAAGTCAAGTCCGGAGCCCTGTTGGCTATGGTGATGGCTGTCGCTACACTGACTGGTATATTATTTTGGATCCTCTGAGAAACAGACATTAGTCCTGGGAGGGGAAGTGGGAGGGCAATGCCCCCGAGGAGAACGGGGAGCCTTCAGACTGCAATGCCAGCCTGAACCCTGTGGGAGGAAGGAAGACAGGGAGGGAGGAAAGACGGGGTGGGAAGAATCTCGGGGCACGGTTCTGAGGAGGGTTTGGCCAGGCTGACGGGCGACTGCTTGAAGCAGAGTTGCCTGTGGGAAGAGCCTTGGATCTCTCGGAAAAGGGTCACCAAGGGCACGCGCCCTCGGTCTGGGAGCAGCCCACACGATGTGGGCTCAGCTCAGGCTCGGTGGTGGATCCGGAGAGACGGTGATGGCCATCAGTCACCAGGCCGGGGGGTGGCTTTTCACAGCCGCCCCAACTGGCTGTCTCCTTGCTGGCTCCCAAACAGGGCCGGGAACTCATGATGCGGCCCCACTGGGAGGGGGGCGCGTCGCGGTGAACGGCGCATGCGCCCCAGCCTCGGCGCCGCATTCGCGGGGGTAGGCGCCGGCGTCCCGCTGAGCCCCGCGATCCCCAGGCGAGGCCCGCTCTCGCTGTATTAAGAGCGGGCAGAGGTCATCCTGAGGACCCACACCCTGGCCTCAGCTCCTTCCTGGGACTGCCAGTCGTGCTCTTCTGGGGGAGATTCCTGCAGCTTCTAGAAACCCCATCTCTCTTCCCACCCTCCCCACCCAGTCCAGAGAGCCAGGCTGAGTTGCACGATGCTCCTGTGGCCCAGTCCAGAGAGCCAGGCTGAGTTGCACGATGCTCCTGTGGAGCACGGGGGAGAAAGCAATCCACCTTTCTCGTGACCTGAGCCTCCTGATTAGAGAGTCAAGCCCACCTCCCTTTGGAGCAGAATTCCTCTTCTGAATGTAAGTTGAACTCACTCGGTCTCGTTGAGATAAAAACCAGCTTCTGAACAGAAACGGTTTTGATTACAAAACGAAGACTGACTGTGAGATGTGAGGTTTGGGGCTCCACCAAAGGGGTGCGGTAGGTCTGAGGCGGACCCTATTGATTAGCGAGTTAAAGAAAATAGTGTTGTGTTCTGTCGATGCCCTTGGGTAATGCCATTCTTGCCCTCCCTGGTGACCATTTCGTGTAATTATTTTAAGGCAGGGTTTTATGGACTGTATTTGCCAGACCTCATGTTTGCTGGGGGCACCTCAAGTTTCAGACATTTACGGTGGTTGACTCTAGTTAAGATTCTTTTTGTTGCAGATGTATTCAGTTTGGGGACTAGCGCGTGGAATGGAAACCTCAGCTAGAAGGGCAGTAAAAACAGCCTTCTTCTAGAAAACATTAAGAAAAGTACTAGAAAAACTTTTAGAATAAGAAAGGCATGTATCCACAGAGATTCTCTCAATTTGGAGGATTTCATCATAAAAATACAGTAGCATCTGAAAGATAAGCACAGAGGGAAATTAAAAGAAAAATTCCTCCATCAGAGAGCCTGGCATTGCCTTCCTGTCCTCCACTGACAAAGAGCCCAATTTTCTGGCATTTGAGAATGAGTAATATTTAAAGATTTAGGGAAAATTAGTCAAATGCACCTTGATTATAAACACATGGGCCCATTTCATTTGGCTATTTTTAAAATGTGGGTTTTAACCAGCTGCCATTAATAGCGAGGGTGCTGCTGGCCTGTTTTCCCCTCTTCTTGTAATAGACACGGCCGAAAGGAAGAAATATTTAGCCTTTTTGGATCCCTTTCCAGAGCAGGAAGAATTATTGAGTATAAATTGTATCTTCCTATCTCCTGAAACAAACGAAACCTTTTACATTAAATAAAAGGAAAATTAACAATCAGGATTAGGTAAAAGCATTACATTTCCTTGGGACTCAAGTTACAAAGATATGTTTTTGTAAAAGAAAGCAAGGTCAGTTACCACTATTAAACTTGTATATTGTTTTATACTAAGTCCTTTCAGTGGCCTCTCTGAGGGACCGTTTAGTTTGTATTACAGTCTAATAAACTCCAGGTGCACAGGACAAACTGAATAATCAGAACCCGATGGCCCAACCTAGTTAAAAATAATGTGGTACATTCCTGGTTCTCTGCATTTAATTTATTGTTAATCATTGTTATTACTTACATTTATTGGGTAGTTTTTCCAGATTTATTAGGCACTACATTTAACAGTGTTATCGCTTGTAACTGACCATCAGTAGAATCGAAAACATATTTTTGTAAAGACTCTTACCCTAATTAGTAAGTTGTTTTCCTTTGAGATGAAACAGACCCCCAAAATGACTCTGTTATTTTCCCCTAGAGTCAGAGAGAAACTCTGGCACAAAACCCACTTTTGCTAAAACCACCTGTCTGATGATAGAGAAGGGGGTATCATTCCTGAGATACTGAGTGACCTTTCCATTCAAAGCAGAAAAATGAGGGATGTTATTCTACACGTCAGAGGTAGTTGCCCACCCCAGTTGGACAGAAAACCTCCTGGGGTGAGGTTTCCCAGGATACAAACGACGGACAGGTGAGAACCTAGTTCTCCACCTGCCTGGAATTCCATAATCCAGAAGCAAGCCTTTGGATGAATGGGAGAACTGATGCTTTGATGAAAAGTCATACTCAGGTATAAGTGACTGATATTCTCAAGAGTTGTTTTGGAAAGAGGGTGGGAGAGAGTGCAGATTACCACAAGAAAAAAGATCAGAAAGAGGAGAAACCGAATAGACTCTTCTTCTCTTTTTCTTGTCCCTAATTTCACTGGTCCCAGTCTTGCCAGAGAGCAGTATCTTCCACTGGGAATGCAGTGAAGGCAAGTGGCCAGGACAGAAGATTTGTCCCCAGGGAATGGGGTCATTCATTTGGCTCTGTACACTGCACACCTGTGAACCTGGGCAAGGTGCAGGCTCAGAGCTCAGGAAGTGGCCCCTAAGTACTCTCCAGTCTTTGATGAGCTCTGGTTTCTTGGCACGCACCAATGAGGCACGTTGATAATTACTTGCTGAATGTCCGAATGAATGTCAATTCACTTCACACTCTTTCACCTTTAGTGGGAGCCTTTGGGGTCAAAGAAAAGACTACTAAATGGTAGGCAAGAATCACAGGCTCTGGTCCCCGGTTTTCTGAGTGACTTTGGGCAAGTGGTTGGTCCTCCCAGGAAATTCAGCTTGCTCTTCTGTAAAATAAGACACTGTGGTCGTCCATTGATTGCACTGTTCGTTGTTGTTGTTGATTAGTCACTAAGTCACGTCTGACTCTTTGAGACCTCATGAACTACAGCATACCAGGCTTCCCTGTCCTTCATTACCTCTCAGAATTTTGCTCAAATTCATGTCCATTGACTCGATGATGCTATCTGTCTCATCCTCTGCTGCCCTTTCTTTTGTCTTCAATCTTTCCCAGCATCAGAGTCTTTTCCAATGAGTTGGCCCTTTGCATCAGGTGGCCAAAGTATTGTAGCTTCAGCTTCAGCATCAGTCCTTCTAATGAGTATTTGGGATTGATTTTCTTTAGGATTAATGGGTTTGATCTCCTTGCAGTCCAAGGGACTCTCAAGAGTCTTCTCCAGCACCTCAATTCAAAAATATCAATTCTTTGGCCCTCAGCCTTCTTTATGGCCCAACTCTCACATCTGTACATGACTACTGGAAAAACCTAATTGCACTAAGGCTTTCAGTTCTTCACAGATCAATCCCTGTTCCAATTCACACCCAAATCCATATTCTTCATCAAGTAGCTTTACAGTGCCTCTCGCCTAAGAGGCAGAGTCCACTTCCCTATTCCTGGAATCCAGGCTGGTCCTATGACTTGCCCAGCCAGGAGATGCAGCAAGAGTGGAAGTGTCGGCTCTAAGTGAGTCTTTAGTGTTTCTGCTTACCCTCTAACCTGGTGTCCTGGGGGATGAGAGACACATGGAGTGAAGCTGAGTCACCCTGTTCTCCCCAGCCAAAGTCAGCCTCAGCCAGCTGACAACCACCAGTCTCTAGATATGTGAGTGAGTCCAGCCAAGACCAACAGTGCTGCTAACTCCAGACAGGAGAGTGCTGAATGTTTGTTACCCTGTGCCACTGAATTCGTCACTGTTTGTCATAAAGCATTGTTATGACAATATATGACTGCTACAGCTTCCCTTGTAGCTCAGTTGATATAAAATCCACCTGCAATGCAGGAGACCCAGGTTCGATTTCTGGGTCAGGAAGATCCCCTGGGGAAGGAAATGGCAACCCACTCCAGTATTCTTGCCTGGGAAATGCCATGGACAGAGAAGCCTGACCAGCAACAGTTCATGGGGTCACAAGAGTCGGACATGACTTAGCAACTAAGCCACCACTACAGGTGGTGCCTTTAGAGGATCTCTAAGGTTCATTTCTGCTCCAAATTCTACAGCTACTCAGAACCTACTCCAATATATCAACGATTACCTTGCCCTAATTTTATCCTCCCAGGAGACCCCCATGGGTCTCTTTACCTCCATAGGCCCATTTCAAATACAGAATGATAATCTTGCCACTCCCTGTGTACCTCATTGGCACGGCCCCTCACAGGGGTATTTTCAAGGACAATTTGAATATTTAATATGGAATCACTTTGAACCATTCAAAAGGCAGACTCTATTATGAGTTAACACTTAGCCATAACAATGTTACCTCTTCTTAGGAATCTCATTAGGAAGCCCCCTAAGGTGCCATGGCTTAGAAGACAAGCAAAAGAATCAAGTAGATGCTGTTTAAAACCCCGTTTGGGTCTCTTACAAGGTATCCACATTCAGTCCTCTAAATTAGTATTTTTGTCTCAGAGCCACTGTAGAGCAACCCCTTTTGATGCCTCCGAGGGTATTTCCTCGCTAATTTCAGGTTTTTGATCCAAATCATTTTGACCCATGGTTTAGCTGCATGGACTGAAAAGTGAATTTAAGATAAACTGAGGGGCAGTGAAATGGAAAAGACAAGAAAGAAACGAGAAGTTACTCCATTCACTCCTCCATTCATTCAATAAATAGCTCACAAGTGTTGACCATGTCCTAGGCCTGTATTTCCCATTTTTGTTTAGGATTCCCAGGTGACTAAAAGCGATCCTGGTCTTGCTGTCACAGGTGTTCTGGGGTACATGTTAGAAGACAGAAAGACACCAAACAATTAATTGCAGGAATGTTAAGGAGCCAAATCATTAATCTGGCTATTAAAAAGAGTGTGTCACGTGTTCTTCCTGCCCTTCCAATACAAACTGTATCTTTGGGTAACTTAAATAGAAATGGAGGGCAAGTTTATCTTTTAGACATGTTGTAGCTAATGAACAAAGAAAAAATTAAAATGTCATCATTTTGCAATCCTTACAACAAATGTTAAGCGTCAAAGACCACTAACATCAAAGACATTATATGCCTTTTGAGGGAAGAAGTCATCACTTCCTATGAAGAAGCCTTATAATAGATAAAAATGAAAAAAGTCAAACTTTAAACCAATCAATGCTTAAGAACAAATTTTCAATTTATAGGCGATTCAGAGAACAGAGGAACATGTTCAGTTACACCAAGGGGATGCAGGCAGCAAAATCTTGACTGTGGGAAACTTTTCAGAACAAACAAACAGAATTTGTTCTTGTTTTTCAGTCACCAAGTTGGTCTTGACTCTTTGCGACCCCATGGACTGCAATACACTAGGCTTCCATGTCCTTCACTATCTCCTAGAGTTTGCTCAAACCCATGTCCATTGAGTTGGTGATGCCATCCAACCATCTCATCCTCTGTTGCCTCCTTCTCCTCCTACCTTCAATCTTTCCCAGCATCAGGATCTTTTCCATTGAATTGGAATTTGCTCACAAGTAAATCACAAGGGGAAAAAATGAGAGAGGGAGGAACCTATAGATTAACAAAACTTAAAAGATATATCAAAAATGAGACAAAACTAAATGAGATTCTAGGATGCACACTCAAATAATAAAGCAAAGGAGGAGGATTTAAAGAAGAAAAAAAAAAGGAAGAAATGAACATAAATGTTAAGAGGCAGGAGGTACCCTCTGCAGAGCATCAGGGTTGGCTGGCAACATTCTATTTCTTGAGCTGAGTAGTCCTGTCAATGTTATTCATCCTACAATAATCCTTGAAACTACACTTTTCATGTAGTCTTATGCATCTACATTTTACAGAGCAAAAAGTTTTTAAAAGCTTAATTATACACATTTTTAAACATCCCAATTGATATAAATGGTCCAAGGAGAAGTTTCAGGGACTGAAAGACTTTTCCTAGTATGGCAGAGACAGCTAAGCAAGGAGATAAAAGAAGACTTTCATGCAGACAAGACGGCAAGAGCAAAGGCCCTGAGGTGGGAAGGGGCATTGATAAACACAATACCTGCTATAAAACTAGAGATAAATGGTAGGTCTTTCAGTAAATGCTTATTACACCGAGGTTCATACACAAGGGGCATACACGTCTATTGTTAATGGGAGAGTTCACCACAATCTTAATCACTCAAAACAACACAAATTTATTATCTTGTGGTCCTGTAGGTTAGAAGTTCAACCCAGCTCCCATGGGGTTAAAATCAAGGTGCTGGCAGGGCTCTGCTCCTTCTGGAAGTTTTAGGAGACAGTACATTCCCTTGCCTTTCCTGGCTTCTGGGGGTCCCTACATTCCTTGACCCTCTTCTTCGGTCTCCAAAGCGAGTAGAAAAGGATTGAGGCCTCTTCACACAGCATCGGAGGAGAGGACCTTCTCCTCCACCTCCATCTTCCACATTGGAAGACACTTGTGATCACACGGGGCCCATTTAGATAATCCAGGATCATCTCTCTGGTTTGAGGTCAGCTGTCTAGGAAGCTAAGTAACATCTGGAACTGTAGGTCCCCTTGGCCATGTCACAGAACATAGTCACAGGTTCTCGGGATTAGGACTTAGACATTTTTTATTATTCTGCCACCACACTGAGCCAATGTTTATTAAGAAACTTATGTAAGAAGAGCTTCCCCAATGGCTCAGTAGGTAAAGAATCCACCTGTAATGCAGGAGATGCAGGAGACACAGGTTCAATCCCTGGGTCAGGAAGATTTTCCCTGGAGGAGAAAATGGCAACCCACTCCAGTATTCTTGCCTGAAAAATCCCATGGACAGAGGAGACTGGCGAGTTACAGTCCAAAGGGACACAAAGAGTCGGACACAAACTTAACAAATGCGTACTGACATTATGTACCAAACTCTCCCTGGGTGCTAAAGTTGTGAGAGAGGAGAAATGGATAAGTTCCTTGCTTAGAGAGCTTGCAACTCAGAATTACAAGCATATACAGATTGTCCCCAGTGACTTGAATACAAATGGAAAGAAGAGGGATAAAACCAATCCTGCTGTTGCCTTTAAAAATGTGAATGTGTGCTGAGTCACTTCAGCCACGTCTGACTCTGCGACTCTATGGCCTCTAGCCCACCAGACCCCTCTGTCCATGGGTTTCTCCAGGCAAGAATACTAGAGTGGGCTGCCATGCTCTCCTCCAGAGGATCTTCCCAATCCAAGCACCAAACCAGAGTCTCTTATGTCTCCTGCATTGGTAGATTGGTTCTCTGCCACTAGCGCCACCAAGATACTGTTTGTTAACTTTTAACCTTGCAACAATTGGAACTAAAGCCCAGTATCTCCATTTATCTGACCCATAGCATTATTTTGTTTCTAGTGGGGTATTTTTTTCATATTTTCTTAAAATCTAAAAATTAAGAGTTATTTTTTTAAATCCCCTTGTGCTTATCTCTGGAATCCAATTTGGTCTGAGTGTAAAAACATATTCTAAAGCATTCCTAATGTAAAACTTTTCTGCTTCTGGTTTCCAATGGAAATTTATTATTTGAGGGCAGACTTTTAAACATGTCACTCTTTGCCAGCATGCCTCAGGGTACAAGCACAGTGAATAAAGGGTATATTGAAATAGAATATTTCAAATAACTAGCAGCATCATTAAAACATCAAATTAAGTGAACAAAAACCAAACAGATTCTAGTTTCCTCGTATAATCAAATAGTCTTCATTAAAGGATCTCAAATGGATTATAATACCAGCTATGCCAGCTGTGACTTCCCAGTTAAGTGCTCATCTTACTGGGCCAAAAAAAAAAAAAATAGTGGAGGAAAAGGAAAAACACTTCAGCCCCATCAGACACCCAAAATTTATGTTAGTTTGTCCAAGGTTTTACAAAATCTCTGAAGGTGAAGGTGAATCTTCAACCCAAATGCTAAATCAGGAATCGTGTGGTGAGCACAGTCAACAGTCATCAATACTTTCTGGCCTCTTTTAAGAAAAGAAGTGCTTCCCACTCAGTATCTAGAGTTCAGTGACTCACCCAGTCGTCCAAGGTCTCAATAGCGCTCTTGACATTCCCAGTGGAACAGTTCGTCTATGCATGCCAGGAACTCTAGCATTCTTGCTCCCTCTCCTCATGCACACACATGCTAAATGTCAGGCACTGTGTTAAGCAAAAATGCCTCCAAACATTTTCAAATTTCTCTGCTGGAGTGAAACTTCCAACCCCATTTCTAGCAAAAGATTTTCCCAGCAACTTCCATTCATAGTGAATTCTCCTTGACCTTGTCACACAGTAGTACACTCTGTTCATGAGAGATTGAGCATAAGCACCACTGTAGATGGTCAACATGGTGGAGATGCCCCTGGCTGCCTGTGACCAGATGCCAGTCTAGCTTTATGATGACAGTCTTAGCCTAGCTCTGGCCCTGAGTGGGATATCAGCCAATGGTCCAAAGGGAAACAAAGAGTGAGGCCTTTAGGAGAACAGGCAGGAATCAAGGGACCTGGGTTTAAATCCAGGCCCTGCCACTTCCTTCTATGTGACCTTGAGCCCTTACTTTATCCCCATGCCTCAATTTGTCCATCTGTAAGTAGAGTAAAACCTCCCTCTTACCTCCTAGGTCGTGAGAAAGCTGAATGATATATGTAAAGCACTTGGAACCACACCTAATGCTTAGCAAACACACCAAGGATCACTGTTTTTATTGTCAATGACGATGAAAGTAAAACGGTGCTTCCAAAAGTGCATCTTAGGCAAATTCCTGTTTATTCTACACATGGTACTCAATGTGTTGCTTTTTTTTTCCCCTTGGTGTTACTTTCTTCCTAGGAAGGAAATCTTTTCTGAGTCCCTAGTCATTGCTTCTTATTTGTACACTGGAATTTTGCTCCCATGCTGATGAACATGAGACAAAAAGGATCATGTATCATTGACCAGGAAAAGCAGCATACGAAGGTAGCGGCAGTGCCCAGAGACATCGTCCCTGGGATTCTCCAGGCAAGAACACTGGAGTGGGTTGCCATTTCCTTCTCCAGTGCATGAAAGTAAAAAGTGAAAGTGAAGCTGCTCAGTCGCATCCGACTCCTAGTGACCCCATGGACTGCAGCCTACCAGGCTCCTCTGTCCATGGGATTTTCCAGGCAAGAGTACTGGAATGGGGTGCCGTTGCCTTCTCCCCATCAGCGACTGCTACCTCCCAAAGATATCTTGTGTCTGTCAACTGATCTCCTGCTCTACTGCCACAGATCCAAACCACCATCACTTCTCACCTGGACTTTTATAGTATTTCTCTTCATCAATCTACCTTTGTTGCCCTGCAGCCCATTCTTCCATAAGGTAACCAGAGTGATCCTTTAAAAATCTGGAGAGGCCCTTCATTCTATTCGGACATCTTTAGTGCCTCGTCATTGTCCTTAGGATAAACTCCTCAAGTCATCTAGTTCCTGTCTGTCTCTCTGGACCTCATCATTACATACCATGTCCCCCCATGCTTACTGTGTTCCAGCCACACTCTCCTTCTCTTTGATCCTCAGACAGCCAAGCTCTTTGTCTCCTTAGGGGCTTGTGCTGGCTGTTCCCTCTCCCTGGAACATTCTGCACCCGGATCCTTATGTGTCTGGCACCTTCATATCACTTGGATCTCCACTCGAATGTCACCTCCACAGGATGGCTTGTTCCCTGCTGTCTTCCCCACATTTAGAAGGATGCCTGGTGCATAGTAAGGCCTCCATTGATGTTTATGGAAGAATGAATGAATGAAGAGCCAAAACAACTGGACCCAATTTTTATGGATGACAAGCACCCCACCCTAAGTGAAGGGTGACAAAGATCATTCTTTCTATGAGGCTTTGCATGTACTTTAGGAGTGATCAATCCACCCCCTCAAAACATCCATCCAACTATGCCAGAGAAAAACCGGAAAGCATGACTCCTGAGAAAAACAATGAGCTGAGAGTCGTGCTTCTTCAAGCAGATAAGAATCCACGCCAAATGCCTTAGATAGCTTTTAAAATTAAGCAACCACACCATTGACAACAGCCAAAGAAAATGCTAAAGCTCATACCAAAAGAGCTTGGGCTGACATTTCAACACAAATCAGATTACTTTGTACTTCCTGGAAGTGCATGATCTGGTCACATAATGGGACACTATTCGATTAGCAAGGTTCCTGGCTGTTCTGAAATGTATAGGAAAAGGGACTGACTTTTAGAGAGAGCCTTGTGACACAGTGGAATCCGGCTCCTGCCACCCAGACTCACCCTAAGCTCATCTGGCCCCAAAAAGCAATTAGATGACAGCCTTGACAACCAGACAGAAACTTCTCTTCAGTCAACATAGGGCCCCCTGCAGGAGGGATTTTCCTGGGAGGTCTATTTGAGATCAGAATGTTTCTCACTGAATATACATACTTTGTTGTCGCTGAGTCACTAAGTCATGTCCAACCCTTTGCGATCCCGGGGACTGTAGGCTGCCAGACTCCTCCCAGGCAAGGATACTGGAGTGGGTTGCCATTTCCTTCTCCAGGGGAATCTTTTCAACCCAGGAATCAAACCCATGTCTCCTGCATTGGCAGGCAAGTTCTTTACCACTGAGCCACCAGGGAAGCCCACGTACAGAACTGGCATTCAATTAATCTAGTTCTTTTATCCTTGATTTTTAATACATGGCTCTGTCTAGAGGTGATAATTGCAGACATGGAAGACGGTTAGGTCAGAGTGGGAAGAAAAAATGGCAGAAAAGGAGGTGGAAGATGCGTGGGGAAATGGGCAGGCGGTAGCAGAGGAATTAAAAGAGAAAGCAAAGGCAGAGGTGAAGTGGGGGTACTGTAAAGACTTGACCCAAGACCCAAGTAGGTCATTGTTTTCCTAATGTCTCTTCAACCTCATGAGCACCAGACCATCAGCTCTTCAAAAGCCAGACAATACCTAATTTACCATTTTATCTTTTCTTACGCAGGGACTAGCTCTGAGTATAATAAATGAATCAGAAATCTAACGAATGGAGTTCTGAATTTAACAGTTTCTGAACTTGAGATTGCAACAGCATAGTCAGTATGCAGCAGAAAATCAAATGCGTGAAAATCACCAGCATGTAGGTGCCGTGTGCACTGGGACTGCTCTTATCCTATTCATTTTAGGGTGGAGGATGGGTGCAGGTCTGAGACATGGAATGGCAGAAGGGCAATCAATTCATCCCATTTGCCTGAGACAGTCTTAGCTTTAAAAGTAAAAATCCCATGTCCTGGGAACTCCCTCAGTCACCCTAGACAGAGCTTTCAGCCAGTATTTATTCAATGGTTGAAAGGTGTGACTATCTCACAGAGCTGTCAGAGGATCAAAGAAATTATGCCTAAAAAATGATATGAGAATTCTAGTGAAAGTCGCTCAATCGTATCCAACTCTTATGACCCCATGGACTATACAATCCATGGAATTCTCCAGGCCAGAATACTGGCGCTGTTAGCCATTCCCTTCTCCAGGGGATCTTCCCAACCCAGGGATCAAAGCCAGGTCTCCCTCATTGCAGGTGGGTTCTTTACCACTGAGTCTCCAGGGAAGCCCTGTAGCGTTGGTAGTATGTCTTAACTGATCCCCTCACTGCCCCTTTACAAAAACCCTTCTCAGAGATTATTCCTTGCGGTCTTTGGATTAGAAATCGTGCTTCTTCTGACGGCCCAGCCAGGGGTTAAGTGTGAAACATGACATAGTTTGATTCGGGAGACACTTCCTTTACACTCGGCCACTGCGAGAGAGCGAGTTGGGATTCCTCCTCGGATAGATGACAGGCTGCGGCCAAAGGAGGAGAGAGACAGATAGAACTCAGGAACTGGGTCTGCAGCATTCCAGAGGAGGAAAAAGAGCCCATGATGGGAACTGAGCATGTTCCAAGGCCTCAAGCAGGGCCTGCAGCGTGGAGCACGCCACCGGGAGCATGGTGGCAAATTGTCCTTTTCAGGGAACGCACTGTGGGCATGCATGTGTCCTGCAAATCTGATCCCTGCTTCAGTTTCTTCCACCCATAAGCCCTCTGAGCACACTGATGCAGACACAGAAACTGACCAAAAGCCATCAGCATGCCCAGCCGCAGGGCCTCTCATCAATAACATAAGAGCTGAAATTCTGAGTGTGGCTTTGTTTTCCCTAGCATTCCAAGGGCTCCAAGCACATGATCCTACTGTTTGTGACTGTAGCCTAGCAAAAGGAGGCAGATAGGATTCTCCCCATTCAGCTGATAAAGAACACGAACCCCAAAGAAATCAGCCTGAAGTGACCCAAGCTGACCTGCGCAAAGCTGACATGAAATCTCAGCCTCCTGATGGCCCCTTTCTGCAAACCAGTGCCTCTGGTTTCCAGATAGAAGGAACCAAGGCAAAGGGCAGGGCCACAGGGTCTGGGAATCTGGCTGGGCTCCTGGAGCCGACCTCAGCTCAAAGTGGACACTGATTCCAAACAGGCTAGTAAATATGACCTTGGGGCTTGATGTCTCCTGGTAGGCTAATCAGAAGTTTCCATCAACTCTTTCAACCACAGTTTTTGTGAGTGTGAAGGTTGGAATCTGGCCCTTCAGAGGGTTACTGGTGAACTGTCAGCAGGGTCCTTTGGAACCTTCTGTGCAAAAGCCCAAAATACCTTACCAAAATACCCCAAATTCCTCAGGGGCACAGGAGAATCAAAAGGCTGACAACCAGCCAGCTGGGGAGCCCTGATGAAAACCGCTAGGTCATATTTTTGTATAAGCATTGTCACCTACTTAAAAGTCTGAGTCATTTTGCTAGTCCTGGGGGTGCAGGTGTGTGTGTGTGTGTGTGGATGAGTCACATTGATGAGAAGGATACCTTTTTTTCTTTAACCTAGTTCTCTAACCTTTTACATGAACGCTCATTGGTTCTGCCCTGCTCTTAAAATATCCAGATGGGTTGTGTAAGATCCAGCATCAGGATTGTTTGTGCAAGGTCACTTCATTTGTGAATTTGAGCCTTTTATTGCTCAGAACTTATGTTCTTATTTTTAAAAAGCTCAACCCACGTTATAATAGCAAAAATAATTTTATATCCTCCCACAGAGCTGGAAACTTAAACTCAATTATGGAGGAACTGGGCCTCAGAATCAGAACTGAAAATGACTAGTTTAGTTTCCTAGTCCAAACTAAGCAAAGAATTGGAAGAAAGAATAGGAAAAAAATGAATGAAATGTAAGGCGTTCTATCATTTCCAGAAAACAAAAGTTATCCGAGTGATTTAGGCTAGGGTTGTGCTTTCTCAAATTTTATTTTTAATTGAAGAAGTCCTTTGGAATTTGTTGACACAGTTAAGAAGAGAAACCTCAAATTCTTTTTCCTTTTTGTGAAGTACAAACACCAGCTGAAAGAGGAATAAGGAAGCCCCAGAGGAAGTAAGGCTTCCCCGTGAAGGTCATCTGAGTCACATGGTGCTTTGACACCAGGGTGACTCAATTCAAGATGCTGCTTGGGGAGTCTTTCATAGCTTGGTAGCTTGATAGACTATCTTTATTCTTCAACACTGAAATCTTTGAGCCATCCATGTTAAATTCCCAGAGTTTACAGAGTTGTCCAAAATTCCATAAGAAGAAAATATTTTAAGCCTGTAAAGGTCTTTAACATGTTTAAGCCCTTTTAATAAGAACAAATAGGGTGAGGAATCAGGATAGTGTCTGCATAATCCTAACTTAAAACCTTCCCATTTGGAAAAGAGTATTTATTCACTTGATCAGAATTATACAAATTTATGAGTTATATGGATCATATGTATCCGCTTTTGCTGCGGTAACAAACATCCCTCAGCATCTCAGTGACTCAAACAACACTTATTTCTTGCTCAGAAACACTGAGTGCTGTGGATTAACTGTGGCTCTGCTGAGTTCTATTGAGTTTTGCTGCCATTAGCTTAGCTCAGCAACTTGGCTCTTTCTCATTCAGCAACCTTGGTGGAAAGAGCCTCAGGGCCTTATGGTGGAGAGCAAAGTGCAAGAGACAAGTAGAAACTTGTGATACCTTTAAAGGTCTCTACTCAGAACCAGAACACTGTCACTTCTGCTCAGATCCATTGATCAAAGCAAGACAAATGGCCGGGACCAAAGACAATGAGACAGGGATCCAGGATGTAGAGAGTGAAAGAGTGAATATAATTGAGTTGTTGTCCTTCGGTTGCCCAGTCGTGTCCGACTCTTTGCTACCCCATGGACTGCAGTGCGCCAGGCCTCCCTGTCCCTCGCCATCTCCTATGGTTTGCCCAAGTCCATGTCCATCGCATCGGTGATGCCATCCAGCCATCTCATCCTCTGATGCCCTCTTCTCCTGCCCTCACTCTTTCCCAGCATCAGGGACTTTTCCAATGAGTCAGGTGTTCACATCAGATGACCAAAATACTGGAGTTTTCAGCTTCAGTATCAGTCCTTCCAATGAGTATTCAGGGATGATTTCCCTTAAGATTGTCTGGTTTTGATCTCTTTGCTGTCCGAAGAACTCTTAGAAGTCTTCTCCAGCACCACGGAGTGAAGGCATCAGTTCTTCAGCGCTCTGCCTTTTTGACGGTCCAGCACTCTGTAGTTGAGTAGCATCATCCAATCTACTACAGTCTGCCCTCTTGGTCACAGATACTTACATTCCTACCTCTTCTCCCTAAGACAGCCCCAAAGCCTCACTCAGTCAAACTTAAAAGCCAAGGACCTCATGACCTATATCAGATTTAGGTGTGGCTCTTCCTGCTTTGGAGACCTGTGAACTGAAAGACAAATTATTGATACCCCTCACCTACACAGACACACACACACACACACACACACACACTCACTCACTACAATACAACAAACACTCCCGGTTGGAAAGGGAAGAAGAGCAAACATATAGTCGTAAGTAGTTGCAGTGGTTAATTTGATGTGTCAACTTGCCTGGGCCGTGGTGTCCAAATATATGGGCAGAATCCACCTGCAGTGCAGGAGGCCCAGAAGATGTGAGTTTGGTCCTGGGTCAGAAGACTCCCTGGAGGTGGAAAGAAGTGACCCATTCTAGCATTCTTGCCAGGAAAATCCCAGGGACATAGGAGCCTGGCCAGCTGCAGACCATAGGGTTGCAAAGAGTCAGACATGACTGAACATGCACATTTTAGACCCTTTAACCTGAAATATGTGTGGAAATGCAAGAACTTGAAGGGGAACACAGCCAATCAGAGGTCATAGCAAACACATGACGGCCAGGCTGCCACTTTGGTCTTTGTCCTCAGGTTGTGTCTTAATTTGAAAGTATCTTGCTGGCTGGAAAGACATCCTTTAACTCTACAAGTCTGAAAATTTCTGGATTCTCCTGTGTCTCTTTCATCCCTGCAGAGAGGGAGGGCTTTGTTATAGATGCCTTCCAGGGCAGACAACCCTAAGTTGAGTGTGAAGAATAAGTAAGTGTTCAGCCACTGAATACAGCAGGAGGGCATGCATCTCCACCAAGAACCCACCAGGAAGAAGGCATGAGTGAGTCAGCCAGGAGCGCATCGTGACTCAAACTGGGTACCTAAGAGCTGGGCAGGTGAGGAAAGATGAGGCTGAGAGTCTGCAGGCTGCTCTGAAAGGTCCAGAGGCAACTTGGATGTCACACATCAGCGTGTGAACAGTATCCGTAGGGCATCTGAGTCTCACTGTAAATACTGATGTTGCCTGGTCAGACCAACTCAAGGCAGGCTGCCTTCCCTTTGCACAGTGCATGTGTACAAGACAGAGCCATGCCTCATCACAACTCTATAAGACCTTTTCATTCTATTTTTAAACCTTTAAAACAAAGTGCGTGGAGCTGGCTGGAAAGGACAATCTGCTGTTGCAGGCAGCAAGCAAGGACAACCTTTCATGTGAGGGCAAGCAAACCAAGGCCCCTGCGGTGGCCTGCTACTCATTTTTATGTTTTCCAAAGACCACGCTTTACTCTAAAAGCTTCCATCTTTCTTAGGCATTTCCACAGGCCCTGAGTGCAGACCAGCAGGCACAGGCAGGCTGCTTCTCGTCTTACAGAATAAAAAAAACCTCGTGATGCTATCTCCGAGCAATCTCCACAACTTTGCAGCTCTGTCTGAGTGTCAGGAGCAGGCTGCTTCTAATTCATCCTGGGGATTAGGAACTGTGTGAGGCAGTGGGATTCTCTTGTTTGTTTCTCTGTGTTCTTTGTGTTTCTTCTTCCACTTCACACCTAGAAGCCTGGGGAAGAATGCCCCCACCTGGCTTCGCAGCCCTGGTCTCAGCACAACAGAACTGGCCTAGTTGGATTTTAGCCACGAACACAGAACTGAGCACAGGGGTGAAGTCAGGCCCTGGGTCCTGCAAACCGGGGTCCTGGTCTCAGCTTTGCTGTTTTCTTGCTGTGCTTCCTAAGGACACTATCTCTGATGAGGAAAATGAGGTAGACAGGCTTCATGCCCCCTGGAAATCTGAGATTCCCAGAGTCTGTTTCTTCTTATTTTTTCAATATAGTATAAGCTTTTAATTTTCCACTTGGGTGTAACCAACTAACAATATTGTGATCGTTTCCGGTGGCCAGTGAAGGAACTCAGGCAGACATGCACATGGATCCATTCTCCCCCAAGTTTCCCGCCATCCAGGCTGCCACATAACATCGAGCAGCGTTCCCTGTGCTATGCAGGGGGTCCTTCGCCATCGTTCCGGTGATGTCCACTCAGGGTCCTTCAGACAGCGGCCCTGAGCTGTCTACAGTCATTGCCCCTTGCTTCAAGTTCTGCCTTGTATTTTTAAATATATGTATAGTTGAGTTACAGCATTATATTAGCCTCAGGCGTGCAATATAGTAATTCCACACTTTCATAGATTATACTCCATGTAAGCTAATCACAGTATAATGGCTATATTCCCCTGTACTGTACAGTACAGCCTTGCTGCTTGTTATTTACACATGGTAGTTCATATGTCTTAATCCTATACACCTATCTTGCCCCTCCTCTCTCCCCTCTCCCTTCTGGTAACTGCTAGTTTGATCTCTGTATCTGTCAGTCTGTTTCTGTTTTGTTATATGCATATTCGAGTATTTTATTTTTTAGATTCCATGTGTAAGTGATAACATAAAGTATTTGTCTTTCTCTGACTTATTTCACTATGCCTAATATCCTTCACGTCCACCCATGTTGCTGCAAGTGGCAGAATGTCATTCTTTTTATAGCTGAATAATATCCCATTTTGCATACATGTCATATCTTCTTTATCCATTCATCTGTTGAGGGACACTTGGGTTGCACCCATACCTGGGCTTTTGTGAATAGTGCTGCTGTTGAACATTGAGGTGCATGTATCTTTTGGGTTAGACTTTTGTTTTCTTTCGATATATACCTTGCAGTGGAATTGATGGATCATATGGTAGTTCTACTTTTTCCCTTTTATTTTAAAGAGTAACTCTTGATTCCTGAAAATGTCAACCCAGGAAAAAGCATGGAGACACTGGAATGCTGCTGTGGCTGGAGAAATGGGTTGGATTGGCAAAAACCCTAATGAGGTGTCATATAACAATCTGGAGAACCCAAGAAAAAGGTGTTCAGTGACTTTTTTGTCAAATGCAGCCATATATGCATATGAAAACTCTAATGGTGACAAAAAAATACATCACAGAAAATACATACCTCCGTCAAAAAAAAAAATGAAAGCATTATAAGGCTTCAAAACAATAACTGCCAGATTTCCTAGAGATTTGCTATTAGTTTGTTTAAAATAGGCATTGCCTGTTGAACATTTAACATAATGTGAATCATTGTCACAGCTTAAAAAAATAACAATTTTCTTTTCTTTTCCCTTGGAATGACATCTGTTAATGTTGAAGAGTCAGCCCTTTGAACCTCTAACAATAGTGCTGTTGCAAAAATAGAATTCATGTGTCCTCAGTTATGAAATTAAAGGTTATTCAAGACTTGATTTGTCAGGATGTTGTCTTTTAGGAGAGGAAGGTGTAAACATATAATTATTAATTCAATTTCACTTTAGTAATACATAATTCTAGCCTCAGAGTCTTTCTTGACTTTAGTCAAGCAATATGTTCTTGTCATCAATATATTTTATCTTACTAATTACCTTGGTTTTTTTAATACCAAATGAAAAATGAAAGTAGTTATCATCACTTGTAGGAAGTGAAACTTTTGATGGACTTGCTGGATTTTCTAATTTCTCTTTTATTACTGTCCCCTCCGTGCCACCCTGAAAGGAAAGTCAAAATCAGTGATACCAAAGCATCTAAAGTTCTATCCAGAGGAATACAGAGGACAAGGGTGCTGAGTGAAACTGAGTGGCAGATGTCAGTGATTTAATTTCATTCTCTTCACTTGAAAAAAAAACCTTCATGGGTGACTTGGGGGTAGAAAGGCAAAATGAAAAAACAGACAGCAACAAAGGAACTGCTGTGAGTTTTAATTACATATACAATCACAGTTGATGGTAAGAACCTGTCAGCTTTAACAAGGAGAAGAATTCAGCAGTACTTGGTATTATTCTGAGTCTTGATGCCTCCAGCACATCAGGATCTAGCCTGGTGTTTTTCTCTATAAAAGACTGGGAAGATGAAATGATGGAGAAGCCATCATTAATCCCAGTGCAAGGGAAGAGATCCAGAATGAGAGTCCTGCATCTTTTACCAACTAACCACATGCCTGAGGTTTGGGGTGCAAATAAAACAAACCAATCAATGAACTTCCAGGCTGGGAACAAGATGACCTTTGATTGCCATGAAGCCACCCTGAGCTCATCTGCCCTCCACAGATCTTCTGAAAGTAGTTCAGCACTCAAACATGGAACTTCAAGATGCTTATCCACCACAGGCTTGAACCACAAGACTCACTGCAAATGGCAAATGCAACATTTTTTTACTTGCTGTCTGGGCTGTCTGTGGTTCTTGCCTACTATACTGTTGGCCTTGGTAGGTTAGATGGAGAGTCAGCCAGTCAGCAACCTCTTAGCTCACATGCACATGCTCCCTACATGCAACAGGCTCCCCAGAGGCAGATATTATAGCTCAGGGCATCACCACCTCTGCTATTTCCCAGACTCAAAGACAGGTGGGCGGCTTGCAGGAGCCAGTGAAGAACATGATGCGCCAAAGAAAGGAAGTCCGAAAGAGGCTCTTCCCAAAGACCCAGCTGGAGAAGAAGCATTGTCCCTCCTCGACACAGAGTGGCTTCTCTGCTGTGTTAGTACAGCTTTCCATGCTGCAAACGATGGCTGTGACAGCACTGTGGAGTGGAGGACAATCTGACCCAGTGACCCCTGCAGCCAGCAGCTCAGGGCTGAGCCAGCCCTGCAAGGTGCAGAGCAGGCTGCCCGGTGAGCGCTGATGATGCTGCACTTGTGCAACCAAGTCAGTATCTGCTTCACAGGCTACTGTGTCCTCAGTCTTGCGGGAGTCCAGCTCCACAAAAATGTGCTTTACTTTTGTTTTGTAGATGATGAGGTGGAGGGAAAAATAAAGATGAGACATTGAGTAGGCCCCAGCAGTAGTGGAAGCTCTTTATTTCCTTCCAAGTAGTACCATGCCTTTGGAATCCTTTTATAAGAATTCCAGATCAGTAAGGTGCGAACAAGGAGCTAATATGTGGAGCCACCTACTGTGCCCCAAGTAACATGCTAAATCCTTCAGGTAGTATTTGATTTATTTTCCAGGGCCTATTAGGGGAACACTGACATCTTCCTTGTGTTTGGAGGAAACCCCTCAGCATCAGGTACCATTTCTAGCCTCCTTTCCCATCTTTTCCACTCCATGGGAAGAAGTTACTTACCTATTGGAGGAGGGGGAGGACAGAGCATGCATGGCTCCACCACTTCCCAACCTCTGTTTGGGGCCCACCTGCTTGTATTCTTCTTTAACTCTGTCCTTCCACTCCCTGAGTTTAACTACTAGTCTCTGATCCTTGGGGGCCACTAAGTGGACCACACTTCAGGCTTGCCTGTGTCTGCAAGGGTAAGTCTGACTCCGTCTAGTTTTCACTACTTGGTAGCTCCCTGTTGCCAGCTTGCCATGGGACCTAAATCTCATCTTCCCACCTCCCTATGAAGAGAATAAAGATGGTGTTTTCATCTCCATTTGCCTATTCTTGTATCTATTTCTCAATTGCTGTCAAACTCCATTAGTACCAAACTTCCTGTGCCAACCTCTTAAACCCCTCCTGAATCCATCCATTCTGCAAGTGTTAAGCATCTGTTCTGTGAGATTTGTGGGAGATAAAGAAGAAACTGAACTTAGTCAGCACTCTCCGAGGGCCCATCACCTTGTGGGAGAGTTGCACACAGAGACGAATATCAGGTTGGGGAGTAAGAGTGCTGGGATGGATTAGTGATGTCTGCTCTGGGCATGGAATGTGAAAGTGGTATTTGCCAGCCCTGCTGCATGGGATTAGAAGGTTTAAACACAGCGTCTGTTTTCTGGGTTCTGTTAAATCTGGTGGCAAAACCTTTTGTTGGTTGCTTTCTGTGTGCCTGGCATTTATATTCGGTTTTTAAAAATACCTATGACATGCCCATCTGGCCATTATGAATGTCAATCTTGCCTCAGTTGAGAGCTGCTTTTGGAGGATTTCAACTTACATGTCTTCTTTTAACCTCTAAAAATTCAACACAGAGACAAATGGCAACACATGACAAGATAGGGCATTAATTTCTCTCCGAGACTGCTGACTCTATTTATGAAATCTTAATTAGTTAAGATACGGCTGACAATAAACTCTGGAAAATTCTGAAAAAGATGGGAATACCAGACCACCTGACCTGCCTCTTAAGAAATCTGTATGCAGTTCTAAGCAACAGTTAGAACTGTACATGGAACAACAGATTGGTTCCAAATAGGAAAAGGAGTACGCCAAGGCTGTATATTGTCACCATGCTTACTTAACTTATATGCAGAGTACATCATGAGAAACGCTGGGCTGGAAGAAGCACAAGCTGGAATCAAGATTGCCAGGAGAAATATCAATAACCTCAGATACGCAGAAGACACCACCCTTATGGCAGAAAGTGAAGAAGAACTAAAGAGACTGTTCATGAAAGTGAAAGAGGAGAATGAAAAAGTTGGCTTAAAGCTCAACATTCAGAAAACAAAGATCATGGCATCTGGTCCCATCACTTCATGGGAAATAGATGGGGAAACAGTGGAAACAGTGTCAGACTTTATTTTGGGGGCTCCAAAATCACTGCAGATGGTGACTATAGCCATGAAATTAAAAGATGCTTACTCCTTGGAAGAAAAGTTATGACCAACCTAGACAGCATATTAAAAAGCAGAGACATTACTTTGCCAACAAAGGTCCAGCTAGTGAAAGCTATGGTTTTTCCAGTAGTCATGTATGGATGTGAGAGTTGGACTATAAAGAAAGCTGAGCGCTGAAGAACTGATGCTTTTGAACTGTGGTGTTGGAGAAAACTCTTGAGAGTCCCTTGGACTGCAAGGAGATCCAACCAGTCCATCCTAAAGGAAATCAGTCCTGAATATTCATTGGAAGGACTGATGTTGAAGCTGAAACTCCAAAACTTTGGCCACCGGATGTGAAGAGCTGAGTCATCTGAAAAGACCCTGATGCTGGGAAATATTGAAGGCGGAGGAGAAGGGGATGACAGAGGATGAGATGGTTGGATGACATCACCGACTCAATGGACATGAGTGTGAGTAAATTCTGGGAGTTGGTGATGGACAGGGAGGCCTGGTGTGCTACAGTCCATGGGGTCACAAAGAGTCAGACATGACTGAGCTACCGAACTGAACTGAACTGATGGCTGAGAAGCACACTACCAATGGTTCCACAAATTCATCATGTGCCCTACCACGCATGAAGCTAAGCTTGACTACTCTGTTTCACTGAATCATCACCACTACCCATGAAGCAGCTTCTATTGTCATTCCCATCATTTCCACTTTACAGGTGAGAAAATTAAAGTTTAGAAAGATCAGGGGCTTTCCTAATTAAGTAGGTCTGTAGAATGAAAGAGGTAAAGAATCCGCCTGCAATGCAAGATACTTGCAGGAGACATGGAATTGACCCCTGGGTTGGGAAGACCCCCTGGAGTAGGAAATGGCAACCCACTCCAGTATCCTTGCCTGGAAAAATTCCCTGGACAAAGAAGCCTGATGGGCTACAGTCCATGGGGTTGCAAAAGTCTGATGCAACTGAGCACACATCTGCACACACGTAAGTGAAAGAGCTGAACCTTAAACCTACGATTGCAACTCCAGAGCTTACACCTCTCCTATCTCACCATAATACAGTCCTTCACTACTGGGGAAAAAAAAATCTCCTGGGTTAAAACTTTCCTTCTGGAGAGTATTAAACATCACACTCATTGAACTCCAGTTTCACCAGTTTGAGCAGGACATTCCCAATGGGTGATCTTGGACAAGTCACTTGCCTCATGGACCCTGGTTTGCACATCTGTAAAATGTGAATGCTTAAGAACACCGAGTTCCTGCTAGCTCAAAACCTTAGGATGAATATTTTGAAATCAAGATAGTGGGGTCCTAAGAAAATTCATGTGTAATTTACCTGTGTCATATATTAATTTCATAACAATCCCAAGTTGATAATTAGGTTACTTACCATTTTCTCCCAGTGCCAAGTGGGGAAATGATTCTCTTTCCAAGTCATTGAAAGTAGAGACTGAAAGAATTATATTTTCAAGCTGCCATTCCAAGCTGCTGCCTTCATCAGCGCTAATGCGTTCTAAAAGCAGTATTTGGCATCTGTAGGTTGAGGAGCTAGAGCTGGATCACATTTCTAAGTCAAAATGCAGTAAAGTTCACATTCAGAAGGATTTCACCATAATCCAATAGTACCTTAATGGGGCTTTAAGCCTCAAACCACATTTTAACCCCTGAATTCTCAGGGAAGGCTTGGTCATATCATTTTTCAATAGAGATATTTCATGGTCTATTGTTTTTATCCAAGAATAAGAAAAGGCACTTATGGATGGAAAAAAAAAGGCTTTGGCTTATTTTGTAAAACTAAATGGATCCTGAGCTAGGAGGTTTAGAGGAGTCTTGTACGCTAAACACCACCCTGAATGAATTGCATGTAAACAGTTGGGCCTGTATGAACAACAGCACTTGTTTCTTTTACCCAAAGTTACAATAGCTGCACTTCACTGAGGACAGGAGTATTTCTCCTTTATGTTTTGCTAAACTGCAAGAGGGACCATAACCTGGCTTTCTTAGGTTTTTGCCAAAGCACTTGAGTTGATTCTGAAATGCCTGGGGGTAAGTAATAGATCATACAAGTCCTTAATGGAGGTGTTGAGTCTTAAGAAGAAGAAATCAAAGAGGTGGAGAGAGAGGGAGATAAAGAAAGAAAGAAGAAAGAAAAGGTGGATCATGGGTGGAGATGAGTCACTTCAGGAGCTTTAGTCTCTCTGTTGTTAGTCATGTCTGACTTTGTGACCCCATGGATTGCAGCCCACCACGCTCCTCTGTCCATGGGATTCTCCAGGCAAGAATACCAGCGTATTCCACATATTCTTGTATTCAGGCCATGCCCTCCTGCGGGGGGTCTTCCCAACCCAGGGATCAAACCTGCTCTTCTGCATTGCAGGTGAATTCTTTACTGCTGAGCCGTGAGGGAAATCCAGTATAGAGGGTACCAGCTTATAATGGTTGGACTTATGATTTTTTTTTGTTTGACCTTATGATGATGTGAAAGTGATACGCATTCAGTAGAAACCGTACTTCATATTTTGAATTTTGACCTTTACTCTCTTGTGCTAACAGGCAGAAGCCACAGCTCCCACTCAGCCATGAAATCACAAGGATAAGCACCCGATACACCTTCAGCCAGTCTGCACCCAGATAACCATTCTGGTTCTCTCTTTCAGTATAGTTTTGTAAATTACATAGCTATTCAACACTTTGTTATAAAATAGGCTCTGTGTTAGATGATTTTGCTCAACTGTAGGCTCATGTAAGTGTTCTGAGTACATTTAAGGCAGGTGAGGCTAAGCGCTGATCTTCCGTAGGTCAGGTGTACTGTGTTACATGCATTTATGACTTAATATTTTTAGCCTGTGATGGGTTTATCAGGATGAAACCCTGTTGTAGTCAAAGAGGGTCTGTATAGAGGAAACCACAGAAGAAAATCCAGAACCTCTGCTGGCAAAAGACAGAGTGTACAGCCCTCAAGTTATATATTCAGAGATGCTTTTTGTATGCTGTTCGTATGTAAAAGCAGAAATCCAAATAGAGGTCAAATCTAAATGGTAAAGGCGTAGGAAAAAAATGTCCATTTAGTGATCCGATGAATACACCTCAGCCTGCTCTTCACTAGGTTCTGCCGGGTTCTGTGGGCAGAGAAGTGAACAAGGCTGATCCACTCCACATCTAGCCTGGTAGGAGAGAAATCGGTGCAGAGTCCAAGAGAGCAATTTGGTGGTGGGAGGTGGGTGGGGAAATCTGTCCTAGTTTAGGCCTAGAAAGGCTTTTCTAAGTAGATGACATTTCCTGTGAGACCTGAAGCAGGAGCAGGAGCCGTACTGGGGGCAGGAAGGTGTGTCCCCAGCAGGCAGAAGGTAGAAAGGTCTGGAAGTGGAACCAGCTTGGTGTGCGAGGTGCTAACGAAGGCGAGTGGGGAGGAGAGGGAGGCGAATGGTACGAGATGCAGCTGGAGCCCCGTGGGCCTGGGTGGGGGGTTTGGGTTTCTTCTGAGTATAATGGGGGCCCTTTGAGGGCTTAGGAGCAGTCAATAGAGAGGCGCACAAAGGCCTCCCGGGAGGGCTCGGAGCCGTAAGCCCCGCAGTGAGGCCTCGCTAAGCACTCTCTGCATTGTCGCCATAGACTCCTTTCACAACAGACTCTCAGGCCCTGATTTTCTCAGCTCTTTCTCTCCACGGCTCTCTTACAGCTTCGGAATGAACCAGACAAGGGAGGAAGAAGAAAAGCCCCCCAGCCCCAGAGGCCCCCTGTCTGCCCCACTTGGTGTGCAGAGCCAGGGAGCACAGTCAGACATTGCACGCTGAGAACGGCCCTCCACAAGCAGAGGCAGAGAGAGGATGAGAAGAGGGAGCCAGAGACCAGAGCAGGCACCTGTGCAGACCCCTGTCTTCCCAAGACCCCCAGGGGGGGGATAGTGCAAGGGAATGCAGAGGAGAGGAAATGCAGGAATCTGGGTAACTCATTAACATGGGCCAGGGGCACTTGTCTTTAAGACCCAAAAGAATGTGCGATTGGGTCACAAGACCTGGTTCAAGTCTGGACTCCAACCGTGAGACAAAAGCTATGCTTTATAGGTTTTTTTGCCCTCCAGACTATCTCTGTCCTTCCCCACTCTGTTCTGCGTCCGGAGGGTGAGCTCTGTTGTCCTTGGCTTCTACTTGGGTTTGGCCAGTGGAGGTAGGAGCTTGGAGGAGAGCACAGTGCTGGTGTTTATGCCCCCAGCCCCTTCCTTGCCCCCAGGCTGCGGATTGTTAGCTGATGGGTTTCTTTTCTGCTGGCCTTGGTCTGGACCAGGCAGTCCTGTCACACGACCCTCTCAAGAGGCCAGCTACAGCTTCTCCCTCAGGCCCTGCAGGCCTGGAAGTAGGCATGGCTTCCAGCTGCGGCCATCCCTGGACGCTGCCGCATCCCTGTTGGTTTCCATGCCCCCAGTGGCAACTGTCATCAGTGGCACCTTCATCAACCTTTCCACATCCCCCTCCCCTTGGAATGGACCATCTATTTCCTCCTTGCTGTTTTACTGATGCAAGGGGATCAGTTCAACCTCTCCAACAGGATCACTGTATCAGTTTCCTGCAGTTGCTGTAACAAATTATCCTAAACTGGTTGACTTAAAACAACAAAATATACTATCCTAGTTCTGAAGGCCATGAGTCCAAAAATCATGACGTTGACAAGGTCATTTGCTCTTTGAAGGCTTCAGGGGATAATCCTTCCTTGCCTTCCTTCCCGGCTCCTGGCTGCTGGAGCCTCGCTGGCATTCTTGGCCTGCAGCTATATCAGTGCCATCCCCGCATCTGTCATCACAAGGCGTTCTCTCCCTGTGTCTCCACATCCCTTCCCTCCATGTGTGTGGCTCTGTGCCTCACCTCACCTCACCACTCACAGTGGAGGAGGGAGCCACGCCACTCCAGGATGTCATCTCACCTAATTATATCTGCAACAACCTTATTCCCAAATAAGATCACATTCTGAGCTTCTGGGAAGGTTATGAATTCTTGGGGGATGCTAATCAACCCAGCACAATCACTTCCAGAACAATTACAGCAAACTCCTAATAGCACTTCCCATGAGTCAGGCACTGCTCTATGTGTTTTATCCACATTGACATTTAATTCTCGGAATGACTCTAAAATGTAGGTATTATGATAACCTCTACCCTACAAATGGGGAAATTGGGACACAGAGAGGTTAAGTAACTTGCCTAAGGTTATATAGCTAATACACAGTAGAGTGAGCATTCAAACTCAGGTAGAAGCTTCCAGAGTCTGTCCTCTCAATGTTACACTGATTATTGCTCAGAAGAGTGGGCTGGTCCACTGCTTAAAAGCTACCTTCTTATAGAGACCAGGAAGTCATAGTATAGCAACCGGGACTTCCCGGCTGGTCCAGTGATTAAGACTCCATGCTTCCATTGCAGGGGACATGGGTTCCATCCCGGGTTGGGGAACTAAGATCCCACATGACACACCCAAAAGATTTAAAAAAAAATAGCAACCAAAAGTGCAATAAGAAAAGATAACGCAAGAAGTGCCTTAAGGGTGGGAGGCAGATTCTGTCAATACCCTCATTTTTATAGAGGAAGCTACAAAGACCTGGAGACAGTAAGTGAACTGCCTGTCTGTGAACACAGCTGGCGAGCTCTACAGCAGATTCCTCAGGATACGAGCATAATGACTATTTTATGTTGGTGGCCAGATCCTCCCATCCACCTTGGGCATTGGTAGATACTGTCATATACTACCTGAAATATCATTTACAATGGATCTGCATAGGTGGGAAGACTGACTTTCTGCAGAAACAAACACAGAGCCTCAAGTTGTCGTGTTTGCCGACTTCCACCAGGTAAATGCCCTCGCCACCGCCAATTTCAAGCCCCAATGTGATGTCTCAGACCCAAACTTGGGAAGAGGTCCAACACATTTAGCCCCCATCAGCCTGACAAGCTGGTTCAGTCACACACCTGTCCCGGGGATCTTCTGTAAAATGTTGATGTGGACTCTTGAAAACAAAGCTCCAGGTCTTCTGGCTCAAGAGACAAAGATTTCTTTAGCTTTCAGAGGTACAGCCAGGGTGAACAGAATCAGGGGCCAATTTTCCAAGCAGGCATGGAATGTGCTTGGTATGATCTCAGGAGGTCTGTGACACTTCTGAGAATTAAGAGGTAATATTTGTAGTTCATATGTGGAAGATGGGCTTCCCAGGTGGTAAAGAATCCACCTGCAAGTCAGGAGCCACAGGAGACACAGGTTTGATCCCTGGGTCAGGAAGATCCCCTAGAGGAGGGCATGGCAACCCACTCCAGTATTCTTGCCTGGAGAATGCCATGGATAGAAGAACCTGGAGGGATACAGTTCCTAGCATTGCAAAGAGTCAGACATGACTGAGCAAATAACATGTGTGTGCGTGCACACACACACACACACACACACACACACACACACACACAGATGGTGCTAGTCATTGGTATAAGAAACTGAGGTCCCAACATAAGACCTTTCTGAAAATCTAGAAAATCAGGTCCTAGGTAGAAGTTCTATTGTTTAGTCACTAACTCGTGTCCAACTCTTTTGGAACCCCATGGACTGTATACCACCAGGCTCTTCTGTCCATGGGATTTCCCCAGGCAAAAATACTGAAGTGGGTTGCCATTTCCTCCTCCAGGGGTTCTTTCTGATCCACGGATGAAACCTGAGTCTCCTATATTGGCAGGTGGGTTCTTTACCGCTGAGCCACCAGGGAACCCCAGATAGAAGTCTTGATGTTGCTGTTATTCAATCACACAGCTGTGTTGACTCTTTGCTACCTCATGGACTGCAGCATGCCAGGATTCCCCTGTCCTTTGCCATCTCCTGGAGTCCACTGAGCCGATGATGCCATCCAACCATCTCATCCTCTATTGTCCCCTTCTCTTGCCTTCAGTCTTGCCCAGCATCAGGGTCTTTGTTGAGTCAGCTCTTCACATCAGGTGGCCAAAATATTGGAGCTTCAGCTTCAGTATCAATCCTTCCAGTGAATATTCAGGATTGATTTCCTTTAGAATGGACTGGTTGGATCTCCTTGCAGTCCAAGAGACTCTCAAGAGTCTTCTCCAACACCACAGTTCAAAAGCATCAAATCTTCAATGCTCAGCTGAAGTCTATAGGGAGATAAATATTTGTGGCCTGGCCTCTGCCCTTGGCTACACATCTCACCTAAACAGAGCTCCTCATTTTGTTCTAAAGAAGGAAAGTGGTGTGACTGCAAATGTTATAGGATTTAGGAGGCAAAGAGCCTTTTTAGGAGCATATGGGGAGAAACTTATTTTTCTGTAGGAGCAGCAAGATATTTCAATTTATTTATTTATTTATTGGATGGGGTATCACCTCACACCAGTCAGAATGCCACCATCAAACAAATCTACAAATAACAAATGCTGGAGGGGATGTGGAGAAAAGGGAATGCTCCTACATTGTTGGTGGAAACGTAAACTGATACAGCCATTATGAAGAACAGTGTGGAGAATCCTTAAAAACCCAGGAATGAATCTACTATGACCCAGCAACCCCACTACTGGGCATTTACCCTGAAAAAAACTACAATTCTAAAAGACACATGTACCCTCAGTGTTCACTGCCTCACTATTTACAATAGCCAGGACATGGAAGTAACTTATATGTCCATGGACAGATAATTGGATAAAGAAGATGCAGGACATTTACATAAAGGGGAAATTTTTAAATGCAATCTATGCCACTCTCTCATGCTCTCTCCCCTCACCAACATAGCAATATTGTTACAGTTTTGTAACTTTTTATTTTGAAATGATTGCAGACTCCCCGGAAGTTGTTAGTCCCATGAACCCTTCACCTAGCTTCCCCCAGTGGTGACATCTTGTGTAACTAATACAATATCGAAACCAGAAAATTGACTCTGATACAATACCGTTTGTTAACTAGACTACAGACCTTGTTCAGTCTTTACCAGTTTTTATATGCATCCCCGTATCTTGGGAGAAGGTGGTGTAGTCCAGCGCACCTTGATTCCTCATATAGAGTCATATGCTACGCTGTGCTTAGTCACGCAGTCCTGTCTGACTTTTTGCAACCCTGTGGGCTGTAGTGAGCCAGGCTCCTCTGTCCACGGGAATTCTCCAGGCAAGAATACCGGAGTGAGTTGCCATGCCCTCCTCCAGGAGATCTTCCCAACCCAGGGAATGAACCCAGGTCTCCTGTATTGCAGGCAGATTCTTTACTGACTGAGCCACCAGGGAAGCCCAGAGTCATGTAACCACCACCAAATAGGATCCAGATTGTTTCATCACCATCCTTTATAGACTCACCCCCACCCACCCCTGTCCCTGTCTCCTGGCAACCACCCATCTGTCCTCCATCTCTATCGTTTTGTCCTTTTGTGCATGTTACATGTATGGAATCATACAGTGTGAAATCTTTTGAGACTGGCTTTTTTTCACCTGGGGCTTCTCTGGTGGCTCCAAAGGTAAAGAATCAGCTTGCAATGCAGGAGACATGGGTTTGATCCCTGAGTCAGGAAGAGCCCATGGAGAAGGGAATGGCAACCCACTCCAGCATGCTTGCCTGGAGAATTCCGTGGACAGAGGAGCCTGGCGGGCTCAGTCCATGGAGTTGCAAATAGTTGGACACAACTGAGCAATTAACACTTTCACTTTTTCACTTAGCATAATGCCCTTGTCTATGTTGTTGCATATGATGAGTTAAACTGTGTCCCACTCAAACTCACTCAGTGTTGGAGTTCTAGCTCCTACTACTCCTACTAACTCCAAATAGGACTTTATTTGGAAACAGGATGACTGCAGACTTAATTAACTAAGATGAAGCCATAGTAGGGTAGGATGGATCCCCTAACCCAGTGTTGGGGCTCCTTATAAAAAGGAGAAATGTAGACAGGGACATGCACACCAGGCCATCACCATGTCAAGGTTGGAGTTATACTTTCACAAGCCAGGAAACTGCCCAAAGCTAGGAGAGAAGCCAGGAACATTGTTCCCCCAGCACCTACAGAGCGGGCATGGCCCTTCTGACACCTTGGACCTCTTGCCTCCAGAGGCGTAAGACAAGAAATTTCTCGTTTGAACCACTCAGTGGCATGCTATTTGTTACAGCAACTCTAGCTAACTAATATACTGTAAATCTCCAAGGTTTGCTCCTTTTGATGGCTGAGGAGTGTGACACTGTGTGGCTGTATGCAAGTGTCTAACCATTCACCCACTGAGGACATTTGGATTGCTCCTACTTTTAGACTATTACAAGTAAGGATGCTGTGAACAGTCACATACAGGTTTATGTCTGAACATAAGTCTTTATTTCTCTGGGATAAATTTCCAGGAGTGACTGCTGGCTCTTAAAAGGTGAATATATGTTTGTTGTTGTTTTGTTGCTCAGTTGTGTCTGACTCTTTGGGACCCCATGGACCAGAGCCCACCAGGCTCCTCTGTCCATAGGAAATCTGTCCATAGGATTTCCCACGCAAGAATAGTAGAGTGGGTTGCCATTTTTCGTCTCCAGGGGATCTTCCTGACCCAGAGCTCAAACCCATGTCTCCTACATTGGCAGGCGGATTCTTTACCACTGAGCCATCAGGGAAGCCCAAGTATATGTTTAGTTGATAACAAATCACCTAACAAATTTCCCATATCATTAGTTTTTATGGTGCATAGATTCTTTCAGCCTCTGATAGACATGCCTTCCTTTTTAAAGACTGCAATGGACTCTTAGAGGGAAAGTGGAAGGAGGAGGAAGGTGGTTCAGAGCTAGAAAACAGGCAAATATGATAGAAATATGGCATTCTGATAACTTAGGCTGCCACCAGTGGCAAAGTGGATTAATTAAAAAGAACCACAGTCAACCCTGGTTTATCTGAATAAAGTCAGCAAGTCAACAAACACCAGTTCAATATTTACCGTGCATCAGACACTAACCCAGATACTGGGAAGTGTCCACACTTCCCACTAGGATGGACACTTGTTCCTCCAAACCTCTCAACCTGGTATAAGAGGTGGTGGACATGTTCACAGATCACTTCCATGTTATCCAGTATGACTAGGGAGGGTAGGGAATTGTGAGATATGTATAATACAAAACAGAAGCTAAACCCAAAATTACAAGCACTGAGATCTGGAGTGTTTGACGTGATCTTGCTCCTGTCTTAATTTCTCCTTACTCAGTCTTTTACTGGGGCCTCCCTAGTGGCTCAGCTGGTAAAGAGTCTTTTATTATCTAAAATGTAAGTAGACAGCATGGAGATAGGACTGAGACGAAATTTTAATCCTGCATAAACCAGAAAGTGAACTTTAAGGCTCACAGGCACTTTTCAATGATTTGAGCTCCTGGAAATGGAGTATGACAGTTGGATTAGTTACAAAAACAGGAAGTGTTTTATTGGATTATCTGGATCATCCGTCAGGTTGAAGCCCTTCACTCAGGGATGGCCCACCTCTCATGCTTCCAAAGCCTTCTTCTGGGAGGTGCATTCACCACCTGCCAGTTCTCCTCATAAACCCCTTTTTCCTTCCTTGCCCTTCAATGGAACAATCTGAGGAATTCAGTCTGAGCGTTGATTAAGGGCTTATGGGCAAGTCTGTGGCTTCATCATCTCTTCTCAATGGAGAGCTTTTAAGGCCCAAAAGAGGACTAACCCAGCATTAAATCTAACCAACAAAGCTCTTTTAAATAAAGTGAGTAGACCTTGCCTTGTCCTTAGAACTTAAAACATCCCATAAATGTTTTTCCCTTTGACTTGTCTTTCGTAAGTTTCAGCTGAGTGCAAGATGATATTTTGCTTTTCAGCATTGACGTTCCCTGACTTTCTAGTGTCTGCTTGAGGGATAGAGAGCCCAGGGCTGAACCAGATAGGAGAGCCATGATTGATATTGTCTGTCAAGACAGCTCTCCAAGATCGCAAACCAGAAATAGAGGATAATGGAGGCTGCTGGTTGTCTGAATCTCCATTTACTTCTGAACTTTCACTGAGCATGGGCGCCAGTTGGACCACATTTCTCAGACTTCCCTGTATCCAGGTGCTGTCACTGGACCAAGCTCTGGCCAATGGGATGTGAGCAGAAAGGATGGGTGCAATTTCCATGCCATGACCTTTAAAGAAAGGAGAGTGTGTTCCTCTGTCTCTTTCTATCTTGCCTCATGGAAAGTTGACAGGGTGGAGAGTCGCTTTGGAGCACTCACTTAAGAATAATGCTCAGGGATGGTGAAAGAATGAGATAAGATTCTGGGTCCTCACATCTGTGGAACCATTTCAACAAACAACTGCTTATTCTTGGGCAATCTCATGAAAGTGAGATTAACTTCCATCTTTCTCTCTTAAATCAGTATTATTTTGATCTTTGAAACAACAGTTGAATCCGCATTCTGCTGATATTAATACATGGAACAAATCAAAGGGAGAGAGCCAATCTATGTATGAGATGGAAAGAGACAGGAAAATAGAAAAACAGGAGAGTCCACAATGGGAAAAGCAAGTGATGGAGAATGGCACATTCGAGTATATAGTGTGACTCTCCAGCACTGAACAGGTAGTAGCCACTCAGCTAACACATGTTGATGGAAAGGTCTCTCCTAGCAGTCAGTGTTCATCTCTCAAATGCAACACCCTCCTTCTTCCTTCCTGGCCTTTGCACGTGGTTTCCTTTAACCTGGATCTCCTTGTCACCCTCATCATTCCCAACACTTGGATAAATCCTACTCATCCTTCAGATTTCTGTATGAATGTAGCTTTCTCAGGGAGAGCCCTTTTAAGGTGAGGCCTTATTCCACTGTGCTCCCGCAACGCTCTCCCTGCCTGTCTACCTGCCTGATCATTCTTCCGGCTCCACTTCTAGACGGACAATTCTAGGAGGGCAGGGACCACACCTGACTGTAAGCCATTGAATCCCCAAGGCTGGCCCCCAGACTACACACAGGACGCTCAATGACTCTGGTAAGAGTCACAAAGTCACAGAGTCACAAAGAATTAGGCTTTGAAGCTTGAAATAAAACCCTTTCTCCTGGGGAGACCCAGCCAAGTGCCCAAATGCCTCTGTTCTTGGGGAAGACAATTGTGGGGTTTCATCTACGATCAGAGGCTGCTCTGCTGTGCTTAGTCGCTCAGTCATGTCTGACTCTTCGCAACCCCATGGATTGTAACCTGCCGTCTGACTCTTTGCAACCCCATGGATTGTAACCTGCCAGGCTCCTCTGTCTACGGGGATTCTCCAGGCGAGAATACTGGACTGGGTTGCCATGACCCTCCTCCAGGAGATCTTCCCAACCCAGGGATTAAAACCAGGTCTCCCACATTGTGGGCGGATTCTTTACCGTCTAAGCCTCCAGGGAAGCCCAAGAATACTGGAGTGGGTAGCCTATCCCTTCTCCAGGGGGATCTTCCCCACCCAGGAAATGAACTGGGGTCTCCTGCATTGCGGCAGATTCTTTACCAGCTTGAGCTACCAGGGAAGGCCTCAGAGGCTGTTATCCACTTGCAATACCGATTAGCCATTTCCTCTCTCAACTTCCGCTGGTTTCAGCTGTAGTCGAGTTGAGGGTTTGTTTTGCTCTATTTCCTTCTCACTTTTCACCTGGGCTTTTATATTCTGATTGTCATTCTGCTGTCTGGAACTGGCGCACTGTCCGTCACAGCTCTCAGGCCGCACCCCCCCAACGTCAGCTCTGTCCCACACCGCCCCCCTGCCTCTGTTTAGCGCACAGCATCAGGCTCCTCCGCTCCTGCCGCCTGCAGCGCCAAATGAAAGCTCCACTTTCATCCCCAGGCCCCCTTGGCCTGCGATTTTTCCATATCTTAATAAGGCTCAAATCAGTTCAAGCAACTTCTTCAAAAGCCACACAGATTATTCAAAACACCAGCAATAGTGGAGGAATAAAAGCAGTTAAACTACAAAAATTATCTGGTACACAACCCTTGGGTCTCTTACTTCCTTTGACGATCATGCCTTGTTACAAAAGAGCAGGGAGAGCAGACTGCTGGAAAACAGCCCGGTTTCCTCCAGCACCAGGTCACCCCCACGGCCCAGGCTTCTCCCAGGAGGAGCAAGGTGACTTGCCCAGGCTGCCAGCTCATGGGCCTACCACCCACACAGAGCCTACAACTCTCAAGGACCTATGCCTGGTTTCACACTCCACTGTCCCGGTTTTATATGCTTAATAACTTCTGAATAAGGGCTCATGTTTCCATTTTGCACCGAATCCTGCAAATTAGGCAGCTCCCACTGCCCTTCGAGGTCAAGTCTTGGGAGTCACAGCTGCCTTCCCACAGATCAGGCTCAGAGTATCATTAGAACCTCAGAATTCTGGGCCATCGGAACCAGAAAGGGTTACGGGATGAGAGTGCTGCTGTAAGACAAAGGTCCAAGCTGGATTCGAATCCCACCCTCCCGGTTGCCACCCGTAGGCTAATTATCACTCACCGAGTTCTGAGCCTCAGTTTCTTATTTGTAAAACAAAGGAAACCTTACTTCCCCTCCTAAAATTGTTGGGAGGATCAAAGGAGATAATTTATTAGAACAAGGCACCTGGAAGAGACTGGGACTTTAAATATTTGAGGCTGGAAAGCGGCCATTTGGGGAATTTCAGACAGTCTCTGCAGTTTATGAGAGGAAAAAATAAATAAATTTGTCTTTGGAACAGACATTCCCTTTGTTTAAGGAGAGGCCACATCACTGAGTCATTTTGGTCCTACTGGTAAAGCCAGTTCCCATCCGAATGTATACCATTTACAAATGTCAATTGGAGACTCTCCAGATGAATCCTAAAATTAAAAAATTCTTTTATATAAAACTTGGAACTTCAGTGTCCAATGCCTGAAAAATATCATTGTATACTCTTGAGAGATGAGTTTGTTGTTTTGACCAAAAATGAGCTCACAAGTAATCCAGTGCCAAGACCTACCCCCACGAGGAGGGAGGTGCAGGCTTGGCCTCCAGTACTGTAGGGCTGAGGCTGCTGAGCTGCCCCGGCAGGACTATTTAAGCTAAGGAAGCAGACTTGATGAACACAGAAAGGTCTTCAGTGATTGTGAGTGGCAACCCGACAGGTGGGGGTGGGCATTTCCCCAAAGGGATCGGAGGTTCCCACTGTCAGGCTTCCTTCAGTGGAGCTGAATCCTGGGGAAGAGGAGAAGGGCCTTTGTACTGGAAAGGATGACACTTTTCTTCTGAGAGTGGCCTGAACGCCTCAGCAGAAATGTTCTGCGAGTATCTTTTGGGTCCTCTAGTCTTATGAAGGCCCAGTGGCAATGCTGAGCTTAGTCCTGTTGTTAAATTCTGTTGTCCCCATTCAGTAAAGTCATGCCATTTTTTTTTTTTTTTTTAAATCACACTGTACAACTTCAGTTCAGTCCAGTTTGGTCAGTCATTTGTATCTGACTCTTTGCGACCCCGTGAACCACACCAAACCAGGCCTCCCTGCTCATCACCAACTCCCAGAGTTTACCCAAACTCATGTCCAATGAGTCAGTGATATCATCCAGCCATCTCATCCTCTGTCATCCTCTCCTCCTCCTGCCTTCAATCTTTCCCAGCATCAGGGTCTTTTCAAATGACTCAGCTCTTCGCATCAGGTGGCCAAAGTATTGGCGTTTCAGCTTCAACGTCAGTCCCTCCAATGAACACCCAGGACTGATCTCCCTTAGGATGGACTGATTGTATCTTCTTGCAGTCCAGGGGACTCTCAAGAGTCTTCTCCAACACCACAGTTCAAAAGCATCAATTCTTTGGTGCTCAGCCTTCTTTATAGTCCAACTCTTACATCCATACATGACTACTGGAAAAACCAGAGCCTTAACTAGACAGATCTTTGTTGACAAAGTAATGTCTCTGCTTTTTAATATGCTGTCTAGGTTGGTCATAACTTTCCTTCAAAGGAGTCAGCATTTCTTAATTTCATGGCTGCAATCACCATCTGCAGTGATTTTGGAGCCCCCAAAATAAAGTCAGCCACTGTTTCCCCATCTGTTTGCCATGAAGTGACAGGACCGGATGCCATGATCTTAGTTTTCTAAATGTTGAAGATATACAATTTTTATTTGTCAATTTTAACTGAATAAAACTGGAAAGGGAAGTTATACCATTTCCATCCTCTCTTAGCTGAGCTTTGAGGACTGAAGGAAGGAGCTCACATCCCTGTCAGGGATGTAGATAATCAAGAGTTAAGTATCAATAGCCTGGAAAAAGGATGCTAGAGTTGCCAGTGGGGCCAAGGGGAGCAATAATGAAAGAGCAAGGAGACTGGCGGGGATGACAAGGCACCACCTGGGTTGACTTGGGGAACACTCACACATTCCTCAGGGGTCCCAGAAATACCCTAGAGGAGGGAACTTTCTTGAAGAATGGGCTTCCTTTATCCTATGAGATAAGGGTTTGGATTATTATTATGTGGCCCCAGATGACTGAACGGGTAAAGGAGTCAGAAGAGAGGAGGTCAGTTGGGTTCCATGGGTTAAATGATTTAATCTGACACTCAGTGGCTAATAGAGGACTTCCCTGGTGGCTCAGTGGTAAAGAATCCATCTGCCAATGCAGGACACAGGTTCAATCCCTGGGCTGGGAAGATCCCCTGGAGAAGGAAATGGCAACCCCCTCCAGTATTCTGGCCTAGGAAGTCCCATGAACAGAGGAGCCTGGCAGGCTATAGTCCGTGGGGTCATAAAGAGTCAGGATACCACTCAGCGACTAAACGACAACAGCAATGGCTAATATAATAAGAATTATTATTATTCTGCAGTTGAAGACAATATGACCCAGAAAGTTGAAGCAAGTGTCTCAAATGTTCACGATTGCTTTCTTCCGTTCCCTGACTGAAGCATCTGCTCAGTCCACAGCTCCAGGAAGAGCTGCCCACAACTTCACAGGACCACCAGCTCTGATCACAGCTGATCTGACCAGGAGCCAACATCTAATCCAAATTAAGCCAATCAATTTTTCTCTCCTCGATAGTAAAACAAAGTGATCATTGGCCCCAACTGTGTCAGTGAGCTGTGAAAATTCAAGAGTGACAAGTCCAGAATCACGGTCCAGGGTAGCCAAAGCTATGGACAGAGATGTAAGGAAGAGTAGAAAGGAGGCCTGGCAGGGAAAGTCATCTGCGGAGGAGAGTTGAACCAGTGTCTCGGATGCGGTGGAAACAGGCTTTCTGGGTGCCCACTGGCTGTGAGGTCAGGCCGGACTTCCAACAGCAGGCTCCCAGGAGCTTATGATAAGGTCACTGTTTTTTGTTTGAACTAAACTGAAGGAGTTTCTTTTTTCCACAACCAGCAATCCCTGGGCCAACTCACCAGAGAGGGTGGAGGCTGGCTGGTGGACTCCCAGCCCAGAGCTCTTCCTATGGCTCTACATCACTTGCCTCCTCTCTTAGGATAATTTAGATTATCCTAAATTACCTTAGCAGATTTCTTTAATATTAAGTCGACCTGCCCGTGCATTTTTGTAGTAAAATATAGTTTTTCTTACATCCTCACAAAGTTGTGCTAGGTCACAATGCTCAGAAACAGCCCAAGTCTATCTGAAGATCTAAGTAGGAATAGTCAGGTGACGCCTGAAAGCCCCTCAGTGGACATTTGGCCAAGGCAGGGGCTAACGCCAGCTCGGAGACCAAAGGGGCCTTTGTCTGTGGCCTGGCAGAGCTCCTTGTTCCGGACCAGCCACTCAGGTTGCGAGTCCTGACATGAGGTGATTCCCAGAAAACAGTGAGACTCCAGCCTACGGTGGCCAAGTTCCATGTATTATTTCCCTGCTAGAAAACTAATAACTTGGCAAGCAAAGCCTCTGGGGAAGTTACCACCATCAGAGAGAAAGCCGGAACCATTCTGTCTGGGGTTCTCGTAACATAATGGCCCACTTAACTTCTCCATCAGCCCATTGTTCTGCTGCTGTTTATCTGTGACCCTCACTCAAAAAGTAAACTTCCTCAGAATAACGAGATGAATAATAATAGCTGAGTCCCTGTTAGTACCACACCTGTTGTATACATTCTTGTTAGCCCCCCCAAATCACCCTTAAAATAGGTGGCATCACTGCATTTTACAGATAAACAAGCTTCGGCTCAGAGAGTTATTAACTGTTTCACCTAAGTCACTGGGCTGGTAAGGAACAGTGCTGAGGTCCACTCCGTTCTGCCACTCACAAAACCTAACACTTATCAGGTCATAAACTAAGCTCTGGACACTCTAAATTCCTCCATTTCCTTTTGACAAACAATCCTATGATACAGTTACATAGGGGTAAAAAACCTGAATCAGAAGAGGCTAAGTGTGACTTCCTGGAGGCCCACTGGCTGGGACTCCTCTCTCCAGTAAAGGGGCCCCAGGGTCCATCCCTGATTGGGAAGCTGGATCCCACATGCTGCAACTAAAGATCCTGCATGCTGCAGCTAAGTAGATTAAATAAATAAATGTGTGCTTGGTCGCTTCAATTGTGTCTGACTCTTTGCAACCCCGCGGGCTGTAGCCTGCCAGGCTTCTCTGTCCATGAGATTCTCCAGGCTATTCTTGGAATAGGTTGCCATTTCCTCCTCCAGGGAATCTTCCCAGCGCAGGGATCGAACTCATGTCTTTTATGTCTCCTGAATTGGCAGGTGCATTCTTTACCACCAGGGCCACCTGGAAAGCCCCACATAAATAAATAAATATTAAAAAAAAAAAACCCACACACATGAAACTGTGGTCTGCAGGCCAAATCTGGCCAACCACGTTTCTTTTTTTTTTTAAAGGCTAAGTTCAGTTCAGTTCAGTCGCTCAGTCATGTCTGACTCTTTGCAACCCCATGGACTGCAGCATGCCAGGCTTCCCTGTCCATCACCAACTCCCAGAGTTTACCCAAATTCATGTCCATCGTGTTGGTGATGCCATCCAATCATCTCATCCTCCATCGTCCTCTTCTCCTCCTGCCTTCAATCTTTCCCAACATCAGAGTCTTTTCTAATGAGTCAGTTCTTCAAATCAGGTGGCCTAAGTATTGAAGTTTCAGCTTCAGCATCAGTCCTTCAAATGAATATTCAGAACTGATTTCCTTTAGGATTGACTTGGATCTCTTTGCAGTCCAAGGGACTCTCAAGAGTCTCAACACCACAATTCAAAAGCATCAGTTCTTTAGCTCTCAGCTTTCTTTATAGTCCAACTCTCACATCCATACATGACTACTGGAAAAACCATAGCTTTGACTAGATGAACCTTTATTGGCAAAGAACGTCTCTGTTTTTAATATGCTATCTAGGTTGGTCATAGCTTTTCTTCCAAGGAGCAAGCGTCTTTTAATTTCATGTCTGCAGTCACAGTCTGCAGTGATATTGGAGCCCAAGAAAATAAAGTCTGTCACTGTTTCCATTGTTTCCCCATCTATTTGCCATGAAATGATGGGACCTGATACCATGACCTTAGTTTTTTGAATGTTGAATTTTAAGCCAGCTTTTTCACTCTCCTCTTTCACTTTCATCTAAGGCGCTTTAGTTCCTCTTCACCTTCTACCATAAGGATGTGTTATCTTTGTTTCTGAGTTTATTGATATTTCTCCTGGCAATCTTGATTCCAGCTTGTACTTCATTAGCAGTTTGCCCAAATGGATGGTAAAGGTGAGACGTGAACTCAGTTTTGCCACGTCCCCAAATCAGAGGTTCTACCCAGAATCCCCACTTAGTTCTCTTCTGAGCCCTTCTCTGGCAGGGTCTGGCTGGAGCTGGTTGTTAAGATCCAGATAAGATGTTAACTGATGTGTGCATGGAGGCATTGTCCCTTCCCAGTGTGGTACACAGCGTCTCCTTGACTTCACAGCTGCTCTGTAAGATGGGCTCATCCTTGAAGCCCCACCTTTTGAGGCCCAGACAGGATCTCAACAGTTGGTAAGTGGCAGAGCTGGGCCTCAGACAAGGTCCCTCTGCAGAACCACAGTGCACCTTTAAGTGATTTACAACAGGAAAATCTGGTGCAAAGAAACGAGGCAAAAGGTGGCATTTCAGGCGGGATAACATTTCACACAAGAGGAGACGCCCCAGCATCATGAACCCCTGGAGGTTGCTCCACCACTGTCAGTGATCTCAGGGGTTCCCAGGAGCCCTGTTTTCAGAAACACCCAGTAAGGCTGTGGATGAAGCTGCCTTTGTGATTACACACAGCAGATCTGCCAGTTCTCATCCACCACCCACCTGAAATGAAGAGGAGAAGGCAATCACTTAGTAGGCAGCTTCCCTGGACGGCAACCCGAGACCTGGAGGTTTACATGCGTGGGAGGTGTATTAGGGTGTGCCCCTTCATCCACATCTGTAAGTGAAGGGAGGGAAGGATGGAGGGAGGCGGGGTTGGATCAGGGGAGAAGCTGGGCCACCATACAGTCACAGCAGAGGCCCCTGTGATCCCACGGGGAGCTCTGGAGCCTGGATAATCCCCTCTGTTGTCCTGAATCCACACACAGAGCTGAGGGTGTAGGCCCTGACATGGTTGGTGGCTGTTGATGGTTTAGTCGCTAAGTCGTGTCCGACTCTTGCGACCCCATGGGCTGTAGCCCGCCAGGCTCCTCTGTCCATGGGATTTTCCAGGCAAGAGTACTGGGGTCGGCTGCCATGTTCTCCTCCAGGGGATCTTCTCAATCCAGGGATGAAACTCCGGTCTCCTGCACTGTGGGCGGATTCTTTACCACTGAGTTACTGGACCCCAACATGGACCAGTCATTAAACTCAGGATCCCATAGAGACTGGGCATACAGTCAAACAAGCAGCTCCCTTTGGTGAGGGCAGCTTCTGAGTGTGAGCCTCCAGCAGCCCAGCACTGCCAGCAGCTGGATGAATAAGCACCCCCGTTCTAAAGAGGAAGCTGAGGGTACACCACAGTGTCCACTATAAATAGGCTTTAGGATGTGCCTGGGTGCAGGCACTTGCCAGGGTGTACAGACACACACATACACACACCCTCTTACACACACATCCTCTTGGTCATGCCTAAGCCCCTGCAACCTCACCCCATCCCCTAAGAATTCAAATTGGTGAGAAAGCACTGTTAGATAGCACCCTCTGGAAGGAAAAGAGAGACTTAACCCTCCCCCACCAAACTGTTGCTTTTTTAAAAGCTGAAGTAGGAAGAATGAAACAGTCTCCTCAATTTGCACTGGCCTTGGCCTGCCTCACCATTATGATGGATTATGTTGTTACTCAGTTACATAATAGATGGTTGCCTAATTTACCCAACTGTATATAGATATAAAAAAATTCATTTCCCCCATAAACAAGAGCATAATTTTAACCACCAAACCACTCAAAATCTTAACCCCAAGCCACCTTATTTGCATTTTTTCCCGACAGAGCTTACATTTTTATTTCTTTAATTGGACAATTTTGAGCATGAAGCCTGACCACCAGCCGAGCTGGGTGATAACAGCCTCCCTCTCCAGCCACATTCACCCCTCTCCCCTCCATTTCCAGAATTAAAGGAATGTTTAATGGCCTCGGGCCACTTCCAGAGTTGAAAGAACATTAAAAGAGTTGGGGCTCAGTCCATTGGGTCAGAAGAGGCTACAGACTGAGAGGACAGGTCCCCTGAGCCCCTTCTCGGTTTGGGCATCTCTAATAGTCGCTGCAAATGTTAGGGCTCTTAAACTTCCACGTGCTTTCTTGCTGGAGTTCTGAGAGTCTCAGAGAAACATTAGAAAAATGAAAAGAGAACAAAAGAAAAATGAGTAGGTCATTTGCTTAAAAAAATCCTTCAAGTATCTACCCAACTGTATCTTTTCCCCACTCTCTCTTTTAATTATTTCATCTTACAGAAAAAGGCAACGGTGACTCAGAGTTTCCAGACCCAACATCATCCATTTCCCTATTCACAGAGATGTGCTTTTCCTAAAGAGCACAGGTGGCAGATTTACAGTATAATAGCTTTAAAATCTCTCTACTGGATTCTCTGCTTGTTCACATTTTTTCTTCTTTTGTGTATTTGTTTGTTTTTATTATTGTTGTTATTTTTAATCTTCCAAGTTCTCGAAGAATGCTTCTCCAAGGCAAGGTTTTTGGGGCCCTTTAATGCCAGGGTAACTCTGCACTTAACTTGCAGCCGTGGTACCATTCAAGATCAAAGAGGCAAGGCGGGATTAATGGAAAAGAATTGCTGTTACTTTGTAAGAATTTCTGGATGTTAACCATCTCTGACCGTGTGTCAACTCCTTCCAACTTCATTCATCAGTAGACTCTCTTGAAACCTCATGGATCCCTGGCCCATAATCTTCTTTTGTTTCTGTAATGAGATGAAGGGAAATAACTTCCACTGAAATAAGTTCCAATTAATTATGCCTCTGAGTAAATCTTTTGGATCACGATAAATGGCTCACAGTGAGAAGCGCCAGCTCTCCTGGAATATGTGTGTGTGCGCCCTTGCTTTTTGTTTCTTGTTTCTTTTAGAAAGTAAGGAAAAATCAAACCAGATTTCAAAACTGAAAAACGGATTGCCAAAAAAAAAAAAAAAATTGATTGCAATTAACTGCTTTGGAGGATAATCCACAGTTTAGAAGATGAGGCTGATAAACCCTCAAACCTTCTGGAAACACTCTTTGGGCAGGAGGAACTGGACTCACTATTTTCCTGCTAAATTTAAACCCTATGAAATTATTTACATATAGAGATGTCTGTTTTAAACAGAAATTGTGTGTTTTGAAGGCAAAAGTTTTATTGTAAGTTTGGATTTTGCAAGGGGGAGGTTAATTTTTTTTTAAGTCAGTGGACAGCTTTGGATAAGAGTTTACATCCTAAGCTAGGATATCCTATCCTAAACTAGGATATTATTGGCCCTCAAGTAATAATGTGAAATTTACAGATGTTTCATAGCCACAGTGTGTGCATGCTCAGTCGCTTCAGTAGCGTCTGACTCTGTGTGACCCCGTGGGCTATGGCCCACCAGGCTCCCCTCTGTCCATGGAATTCTTCAGGCAAGAATGCTGGAGTGGGCTGCCATGTCCTCCTCCGGGGGATCTTCCCAACCCAGGGCTCAAACCCGCATCTCCTGCATTGCAGGCAGATTCTTGACCAGTGAGCCACGGGGGAAGTCCTCATATTCACAGATTATGTATGACATTGGCATGGGGGCGGGGATGGCACTTAGCCAGTTGAGGGCTAATTCTCAACCAAAGAGAGGTCAGAATAGAAACAAAAGAGAGCCCAGGGAACACCGCTGTGTAAAAGGGAAGCAGACGAGGAAGAGGCGCTGGGACAGGTGCCTGAGACAAAACAGCCACACTTTAGAAAATCCTTTTAAGATTTTTTTTTTTAATTGAAATACAGTTGATACACAATATTATATTAGTTTTGGTATGTGAAACAGTGATTCGAGTAAGTCTAATAACCATCTGTCATCATAGTTGCTGCTGCTGCTAAGTCACTTCAGTCGTGTCCGACTCTGTGCGACCCCATAGATGGCGGCCCACCAGGCTCCCCCCGTCCCTGGGATTCTCCAGGCAAGAACACTGGAGTGGGTTGCCATTTCCTTCTCCAGTGCATGAGAGTGAAAAGTGAAAGTGAAGTCGCTCAGTTGTGTCGGACTCCTAGTGACCCCATGGACTGCAGCCCACCAGGCTCCTCTGTCTATGGGATTTTCCCAGGCAAGAGTACTGGAGTGGGGTGCCGTTGCCTTCTCCGGTCATCATAGTTATGGCAGTAATATTGACCATATTCCCTATGCTGTGTATTACATCCCTTTGATTTATTTATTTTGTAAATGAAAGTTTGTATCTCTTAATTCTTCCTCACCTATGTGGAACAGCGCTTCACCTTGACTCCCTCTGGCAGCCACCAGTTTATTCTCTGTATCTGCATCTGTTTCTGTTTTGTTTTGTTTGCTTGTTTTGTTTTGATTTATTTTTTAGATTCCACACATAAGTAAAATCATACAGCAGTTGACTTTCTCTCTGATTTATTTCATTTAGCCTAACGCCCTCTGGGTCTACCCATACTATCACAAATGGCAAAATTTCATTCTTTTTTTTTTTTTTTTGGTCTAGGTAATATTCCATTGTCTGTGAGTGTGCCTGCCCATGTTTGTGCATGTGTGTGTGTGTGTACACACACATACCACATCTTTTTATGCATTCATCTATCAGTGGACATTTAGGTTGCTTCCATATCTTGATTATTATGAATAATGTTACAATGAACACAGGAGTGCATATATTTTTCAAACTAACGTTTCTGTTTTCTTTGGTAAATACCCAGAGTGGAATTTTATTTTTATTTTATTTTAATTTTTTAGAAAGGTAAGTTTTATTTGTTTATTTATTCGATTTTATTTATTTCTCTGTTTTTGGCTGTGCTGAGGCTGCATCTTCATTACTGCGCACGGGCTTTTTCACTCAAGTTGTCGCGAGCAGGGGCTACTCTTCTCTGCCATGTGTCGTCTTCCCATTGCTGTGGCTTCTACTGTTGTGGAGCGTGGGCTCTAGGAAGGCAAGCTGAGTAGTTGTGGTGAATGGCCTTAGTACCTCCAAGGCATACAGGAGCTTCCTAAACCAGGGACTGAACCTGGGTTTCTTGCATTGGTAGGCAGATTCTTAACCACTGGACTACCAGGGAAGCCCAAGAAAGATTTTTATTTATTTTTATTTTCTCTTTGGCCACACTGCACAGCATGTGGAACTTCCCAGACCAAAGATCAAACCCAGGCACCCCCTGCAGCAGAAGCTCTAGTCTTCACCTCTGGACCATCAGAAAGTCCGCTAGTTCTCATTTTTAATTTTTAGAGAAACCTCCTCCATACTTTGTTCCATAAGTTGCTGCACTCATTTATATTCCCATCAGAGTGCACGAGGGTTCTCTTTTCTCCACATCTTCACCAACACTTGTTATTGTCTTTTTAAAATAACAGCCACACTGACAAGCGTGAGGTGATATCTCATTGTAGTTTTGGTTTGTGTTGTCCTGATGATTAGTAATGCTGAGCGTTTTTTTCATGTGTCTATTGGCCATTTCCTGGCTTTCTTGAGAAAAACGTCTATTCAGGTCTTCTGCCTATTTTTCCATCAGGTTTTTATTTATACTGAGTTATGTGAGCTCTCTCTATATTTGGGTGTTAATCTCTTATCAGATATATAATTTGCAAATATCCTCCCCTATTTCTTAAGTTGCCTTTTCACTTGTTAATGTTTCTTTTTTCTCGTTATCCAAAAGTTCTTTTAGTTTGATGTAGTCCCATTTGTTTATTTTTGCTTTTATCACCCTTACCTGAAGAGATAGATCCAGAAACATATTGCTAATACCAAAGTGAAAGAACATTCCATCTATGTTTCTTGTAAGAACTTTATATTTTCAAGTCATAGCTTTAATTCTTTAACCCATTTTAAGTTTATTTTTTAATATGGGTAGTTTGATCCTTTTGCATGTCCAGTTTTCCCAACAACATTTATTAAAGAACCTGTCTTTTCCCCATTGCATATTTCCCTCTCCTTCATCATAGATTCAGTCAGTTTAGTCGTTCAGTCATGTCCGACTCTTTGCGAGCCCATGGACTGCAGCACGCCAGGCTTCCTTGTCCATCACCAACTCCCAGAGCTTGCTCAAACTCGTCCATAGAGTCAGTGACGCTATCCAGCCATCTCATCCTCTGTCATCCCTTTCTCCTCCTGCCTTCAATCTTTCCCAGCATCAGGGTCTTTTCCAAGGAGTCAGTTCTTTGCATGAGGTCACCAAAGTATTGGAGTTTCAGCTTCAACATCAGTCCTTCCAATTAATATTTAAGACTGATTTCCTTTAGGACTGACTGGTTTGATCTCCTTGCAGTCCAAGGGACTCAAGAGTCTTCTCCAACACCACAATTCAGAAGCGTCGATTCTTCAGTGCTCAGCTTTCTTTATACTCCTCTCACATCCATACATGACTACTGGAAAAACCATAGCTTTGACTAGACGGACCTTTGTTGGCAAAGTAATGTCTCTACTTTTAATATGCTGTCTAGGTTGGTCATAGCTTTTCTTCCAAGGAGCAAGTGTTATTTCGTGGCTGCAGTCACCATCTGCAGTGATTCTGGAGCCCCCAAAATAAAGTCTGTCACTGTTTCCATTGTTTCCCCATCTATTTGCCATGAAGTGATGGGACCAGATGCCACAATCTTAGTTTTTTTGAATGTTGAGATTTAAGCCAACATTTTCACTCTCCTCTTTCACGTTCATCAAGAGGCTCTTTAGTTGCTCTTTGTTTTCTGTCATAAGGGTGGTGTCATATGCATATCTGACGTTATTGATATTTTGCCAGGCAATCTTGATTCCAGCTTGTGCTTCATCTAGTCCAGCATTTCCCATGGTGTATGTACTCTGTGTATAAGTTAAATAAGCAGGGTGACAGTATACAGCCTTGACGTACTCCTTTCCTGATTTGGAACCAGTCTGTTGTTCCATGTTCAGTGCTAACTGCTGCTTCTGACCCGCATACAGATGTCTCAGGAGGCAGGTCAGGTGGTCTGGTATTCCCATCTCTTTAAGAATTTTCCACAGTTTGTTGTGATCTACACAGTCAAAGGCTTTGGCATAGTCAATAAAGCAGAAGTAGAAGTTTTTCTGGAACTCTCTTGCTTTTTTGATGATCTAACAGATGTTGGTAATTTGATCTCTGGTTCCTCTGCCTTTTCTAAAACCAGCTCGAACATCTAGAAGTTCATTGTTCACGTATTGTTGAACTCTGGCTTGGAGAATTTTGAGCATTACTTTGCTAGCATGTGAGATGAGCGCAATTGTGCGATAGTTTGAGCATTCTTTGGCATTGCCTTTCTTTGGGATTGGAATGAAAACTGACCTTTTCCAGTCCTGTGGCCACTGCTGAGTTTTCCAAATTTGCTGACATATTGAGTGCAGCACTTTCACAGTATCATCTTTTAGTTTGAAATAGCTCATCTGGAATTCCATCCTCTCCACTAGCTTTGTTCGTAGTGATGCTTTCTAAGGCCCACATGACTTCACATTCCAGGGTATCTGGCTCTAGGTGAGTGATCACACCATCATAATTTTCTGTGTCATGAAGATCTTTTTGTATAGTTCTTCTGTGTATTCTTGCCACCTCTTCTTAATATCTTCTGCTTCTATTTGGTCTATAGTCTTTCTGTCCTTTATTGAGCCCATCTTTGCATGAAGTATTCCCTTGGTATCTCTAATTTTCTTGAAGAGATCTCTAGTGTTTCCCATTCTATTGTTTTCCTCTATTTTTTTGTATTGATCACTGAAGAAGGCTTTCTTATCTCTCCCTTGCTATTCTTTGGAACTCTGCATTCAAATGGGTATTCAGATGGTTATATCATAGATTAATTGACCATATATGTACAGGTTTATTTCTGGTCTCTCTATTCTGTGCCAGTGATTTTTGTGTCTGGTTTTGTGATGGTACCATATGGTTTTGATTACTGTAGCTTTAAAATATAGTTTAAAATCAGGGAGCATGATGCCTTCAACTTTCTTTTTCTTTCTCAAGGTTGTTTTGGCTATTCAGGGTCTTTGCATCTCTATGCCAATTTTAGAACTATTTTATTCTATTTATATGGAAAATTCCATTGGTATTTTGATAGGGACTGCTATGTGCATCTTTATTATTTTACTGTTTATAATAGAAAAGAATGGACACAACCAAAATGAGATTTATCAAATAAATCATGTTATGTGCACATAACAGGATATGTGGCAACCATTAAAAATGATATAGAAGACTATTTAATAACTTCAATTTATGCTTAATGGGGCTTCCAGATAACTCAACTGGTAAAGAATCCATCTGCAATGCAGGAGACCTTGATTCAATTCCTAGGTTGGAAAATTCCCCTGGAGAAAGGATAGACTATCCACTCCAGTTATTCTTGGCCTTCCTTGGTGGTTCAGCTGGTAAAGAATCCTCCTGCAATGCAGGAGACCTGGGTTTGATCCCTAGGTTGAGAAGATCCCCTGGAGGAGGGCACGGCAACCCACTCCAGTATTCTTGCCTGAAGAATCCCCACAGACAGAGGAGCTTAGAGGGCTACAGTCTATAGGGTCACAAAGATCGGACATGACTGAGCAACTAAGCACAAGCACACATGCTTACAATATATTGTTAAGTGAACAAAGCAGGTTATAAAGCATTTTGAACAAAATTATCGATTTTTGTTTATATATATTGAATTTATATAATATATTCATGCATACATACACACAAAGTCAATGGAGAAAGACTGAAGAGATATAAACATTAGCAGTGGTTGAGATTATGGGTAATTTTAACTTTCTTCTTTCCATCTTTCCATACTTTATAAACTTTCTACAATGAGTAGCTCTTATTTTTATAGAAAAATGTATTAAAAATGTATGCACAACATACTTTTCAGTGAATTTCCTCCTCGGGTCAATTATTTCCTGTATAGGCCTCACCCAACCCTGAAGACTCTCCAAGAGATCCATAGACTTGTGAGTCCACATAATTGAAAGAGTCACAACATTCAGAATGAATGTGAGCACCGTGCATCAGCACTATCTGTGAGTCAAGCACGTTGATGAGGCAGAAACAGACAAAACAAACCAATGTACATGCTGTCTACCTGAAACTATCACAGCATTGCTAACTGAATACACTCCAAATATGAAAATATTAAAAAAAAAAAAAGAACCAAGATACAGCCTTTGCTCTCATGAGGCTCACAGCCTTGTCGGGAGGAGAAATGCATATAAAAGCAGCTGTCATGCAGGTCAGCTCTCAGAGGCCCCTTCAGAGGGTCTGCAGTGTGTCAATGGTATAACACTGAGGTTAGGTGGAAGTGAACGAGTCTAAGGTTGAGCACACTCTCAGTAGGCACCAAGAACCATAGCTCAGCTTATCTTCCCAACAACTCCTAGATGTTCTAACATGGGGAACGTGCTTCAACATGGGGAAACTGAGGCCCAGAGCACCAGGCACCTGCAGCAGCCTGAGGAGGAAGACGCCCTCACCCAGGTCTCCTCTACTCTAGGGTTCTCATTTTTCTTCCACTCCAGTGGCTCTTACAGTGTGAGGAATGGTCCACCACTATCTGGAAACAGATGTTCTTTAAAAGGGTTCCAGGATCAAAGATTTTGAGGAAGTGATCTCAACTCCCTGTAGGAGAGTTATCCAACACATTAGCACTTCAGAAGATCCTTTGGCAAGATCCTTGCAAGAGCATTTTCCACTCTTATTGGACCACCAAACCATATTTTCAAGTACCATCCGTGAATCCTCTTGGAACCTGGGAGGATTCATGCTCTGTCACAGTGCTGCATTCTGACCAGGAGAGGCAGAGATGACAGAAAGCAGCTCAGGAGAGGAGAGCTTCTGGGCCCTAAAAGGTGAGGGGTCTTTGGCAGGTGCAGAAGAGGGAACAGTTATTATATCCTTTGTGGAAACAGCCCAAGTGGCAGCCAGCGAGGCGCCCCAGATGCAACCCTGTCACCCCTGATGCCAGTGATGGAGCGAGAGGACTGATCCATCTGCATCTTCCTGCAGCTGCGATGATGCTGAAACCCAGGAGGCCATGAACAGGGCATGAGTGACAGCCAAGTCAGTGACGAGTTAATCTCCCTGATGAGGATTTGGGCCTGCGCAGCCTTAACACAATTTGCCTAATTTTCCCTCAAGGGATGTGTCTTCCTCTCAAGAAAGTCACTAAGGACGTCTTCACTCTCACTTGTAAACAACCACGGATAATGTCTTTCCATGATCTCTGCTGTGCTGGCCTTTGGATGCTCATTTAACCTAAATGGCTGCGGGCTCCACTGGGGTCCCTGGAGGCCCACGCCTGCCTGAGAGGTAGCCTCTCCCAGCCCTCTCCAGATCCCTGATCATAGCTCTCCCTGTGCCCAGGGGAAAGGGCAGGCAGAGGGGGCTGTACACATCATATGGATACAGGGTTTCTCCGAGGAGGCCACTGGCTAAGCAAAATTAGAGAAGGCGCATATTTGTGCTTATCCTGGGTTTGAATCCTGCCTCTGATCTATACCCACTATGGGACTTTTGACAGGAGACACAAGGTCTCTTGGTCCAAGATCTTCAGCAGTAAACAGGAAAGAAACAGAGGAATGTCCCAATGTGAAGCACAAGGGACAAAGACTGGCCAGTGGCAGGTCCCAATGGTAGCTCTGACGATGGTGCCAACTGAGGCATGGACCCTCGCCCACACGAGCTCCTGTGGGGTGAAAGAGAAACAAATACAACTCCAGGAGAAATCTTACTCCTAAAGTTCCAGTGCTAACTAGAGATGAGTCCTAGGATGAAAGGCCCAGGGCGCCAGCACAGACAGAAAGCTGCATCAAGGATATTGAGTCTTGAAATAAGAGGATGATCAAGCAGGAAGAAGGGAAAGGAGAACCGCATGAGAAATGGTCCAGAGGCTGACCCCGTGGGGTAGGTTTAAGCTGCCCCAGAAGATTAGAGCGGGGCCAGAGACAGGAGGACCAGGGTAGGGAGACAGGAAGGGGCAGAGAGAGACAGGCTGGGACCAGTGTTGAAAGCCAGGTTTGCCCTGGTGCCATAGGACATAGAACCTTCGAGGGCACCTGAACTCAGACACAAAGGATTAAAATGGTCTTTGGAAGACACTTTGTGCAGATGATTTGAGCTGAGGAAGAAGAGGACAGAAGAGAGTAGTCACAAGACCAAATCACAGGGGACGTCATCTGAAAACCAGAGCAGCGTTTGGGGGAAGGAGCATCAGACACAAGTTTAAGAACCTCAGCGCTCCTCTCTGGGCTCATTTGCTGTGATTCTGCCAGTACTAACTGGTGATGGGAGTGCATGAGGACCCAGGAGGGGGAGTGAAAAAGCTGCTCTAGCCTTATGTGTAATGATTTAATTTTTACAAAATTGGATTAATGCCTTACTTGTGTAATGAAAAATTAATTGAAAAAAAAAAAAACCTAAGAAATCCATCTTTCCAGCATTCTAAAGGAGAATTCCTCTTAGGGATTAATTTTTGATTTTTGTGCAGAAGTTTTCACAAATTAGCCAAATGAAACACCGATATTTCTGGGAGGATTTCTTTCCAAGGCCTAAAAGCTGCCTGCGTACAACCGCCTCAGTTGTCCTGGGCTAACAGGCAAGGGTGCCTTTATCGAACGTTTGCTGAAAACGAACAAACCCAGAGGCAAAGCCAGTGGCCTCCTGCGTCTGTTAGCTCAGGAATTACCAACCACTTCTCCCAAGCTGACTTCTCTGAAACCATCTTTCCTTCAAGAAACTGCACTCTCTCCTTCCTGTGAATGCTCCCAAGTCAAACTAACAGAGGGACAAGGTTTCCACTGCAGATGGAATTTCAGGGTGCTGTGGTCCTTGGCATTGGATAGAGACGTGAGTGCTCCCAAGTAGAAACCTAGAAAGCCAGTTGGATCCCCATTTTATGCTCATGTCCCTCACCGCCTTGTCAAAGGTCCCTTCTGTCTCCTATCATCGTAGGAGAAAAAGACAGAAGGCTGCTCTGGCTGGCCAGTGAGCAGCCGTGTGGAAGGCGCCAAGGGAGAGGGAAATATGCATCATTAATATTTAATGCCCCTTTTCCATTTTCCCCTAATAAGCTGAGCGCTACAGTGGGGAGAGCTGATTTATTTTGTCAGCAGTGGAAATATTTCAAGTATGATGCATGTCACTGGGTCACACAGAACCCATCACACAGAAACACACACGGCAGAAGCATCCAGGGGAAGAATCTTCCGAACTTGATCTCAAAGCCTTTAGGCTTCAGGAAGTCTTGCAAATAGCACAGGATTTCAGTATGAACTGGTTGTAGGACAGGCAGTGGGGTGGGTATTGGGCCACAAGGCTGTCCCCCGCAGTTGGTGCAAGGCACCGGGGGCCATGGCAGACAGGCGGTGACTGGAGGCAAACAGCATTAGTGTCCTGCCCTTACCCACTCCCACCCCCTGCCCAGCTCCTGTCCGTTTCCCTTGCAACCAAAGGCTTCTCATCACAAGTCCCTGAAACTTGTTGAGGCCTTCTCTGGCCACCAACGCTTGTTCTACCTGTTAGCTAATCAGGTTGGAACGAGCCAGGCAGTTAAAGCTTTTGGAAATAGCCTTAGAAAGATATCAGGTGGGGCCTGATGAATAATTGTACAGCTTCTTCATCCTTCTGAGATGGGCTCTACACTGTCTCCTAGACTCCTCAGTCGAATTCAACCCCCGGGCGCCCGCGGCCGTATCTTGCCCATTAGCACACCCTGTACTAGCTTCCTTCCTGCCCCGCCCCGACCCCCCATCTCACTTGTCCAGTCCCTCCCCAGTTCTTTTGGAATCACTGCCCAAATAAACTTACATTCAAACTGTTGACTGCTGGCCAAACTATTTCATTCTTCATTTTCTCATGTGGACAAATGGGGAGAGCAGCAAGCATCCAGCTGGTGGTCTTGAGAGCCAAGTGGAATAAGACCTAGGACAGCACCAGCAAGCTTGGCGGGAGGCCAGTAGATGCAAGACTCACACATTCTTAGTAGGAATGCGGGCTTCTATAAGCCAGGCATCAAACTGTGGTGTGGGCTATAAAAGAAATTCTCCCTGTCTCTCTGTGAATATTAATGTCTACTCCAACCCTGGTAGGGTCCTTCATGTTCTCCTCGCCATGAGAGGTTAGCATGTGGATGAGAAGCAAGAGATCAGAATAAGTGCTAAAGAGATGAGGGATTCCCTGGTGGTGCAGTAGTAAAGAATCTGCCTTCCAACGCAAGAGACACCGGGGTTTGATCCCTGGGTCAGGAAGATCTCCTGGAGGAGGGAGATAGCAACCCACTCGGGTATTCTAGCCTGGAAAACTCTGTAGACCAAGGAGCCTGGTAGGCTACAGTCCCTGGGGTTGCAAAGCGTCGGACACAACTGAGCATGAACACAGAGTTTAAAGAGATGATGGTAGAAGGGCACCTGCCTCACCATCAGAGGTTCTGGGTGTGTCATGGGTTGAACTGTGGTTCCAGAAGATTTGTCCTAGTCTTGACCCCCAGCACCAGCAAACATGAGTCAACTTGGAAAGGGGCCTTTGCAAACACAATGAAGGATCTTAAGATGAGATCATCCTAGAGTGGGTCTTCAATCCAGTGACAAGTGTCTTTAGAAGAAGAAGAGAAAACACAAAGAGGATAAAGGCAGGGGAGAAGGCCAGTCATGTGGAGATGGAGCAGATTAGAGTGATGCTACTGTTACTCAAGGAACCCCCATTAGCTAGAAGAGGAAAGGAAGAACTCTCCTTCAGACCCTTTAGAGGGAGCATGGTCTCCAGAGCTGTCAACAAGTTTCCGTTGTTTTAAGTTCCCAAACTGTGGTAATGTTTAAGAATCAGCCTTGCAATGCAGGGGACACAGGTTCGATCCCTAATGGGGGAACTGAGATCTCACATACCGAGGAGAAACTAAGCTAGCGAGCTGCATCTACCAAAACCCAAGCGTTCTGGAGCCACAGCCCACAACTAGAGATTTTGTGCATCCCAACGAAAAATCCTGCAGTGCACAACGAAGATCTCTCACGCTGCAACTGAGACCTGACACGGCCAAAGAAATAAATAATATGTATGTTTTTAATTTTTATTTATTTCTATATTTTACTTTATTTTACTTTACCATACTGTATTGGTTTTGCCATACATCAACATGAATCCACCACGGGTGTACATGAGTTCCCAACCCTGAACCCCCCTCCCACTTCCCTCCTCATCCCATCTCTCTGGGTCATCCCAGTGCACCAGCCCCAAGCATCCTGCATCCTGTATTGAACCTAGACTGGCGATTCGTTTCTTACATGATATTATACATGTTTTGTGAGACAGCAAAAGAGACAAAGAAATAAATAATATTATTTTAAATTATAGAAACTTAGTTTCAATAGGCTAGTTTGAGCAGAAGAGAAATCTATTGGAAGGATGTCAAAGTTTGCTGTGTAAGTCAGGATGGACTAACTGCTGTAAGAACTGACTCGCAGTCACAGGGGCTGAGGACATGAAGATTTCTCCATGCTTTTCAGGTCACTGGTCATGCAAGGACCCAGGCCCTCCCATCCTGTGACTCTGCCCTCCTCTAAGACCTCATAGTACTCTCTATTCAGCCAGCCCCTGGGCGGTGGGGGGGTGGGGGGGTGGGGGGTGGGGGGTGGGGTGGTGGTGGGGAAAGCATCAGAAGATAACAAATGAGGGATTGTTGGTTTGTTCTGTTTTACTTTGAGGTTTAGTGGGTTGAATAGTGTTTCTCTGCCCTGACTCTGCAAAAAAATATATATATATATACATACATACATACAAGTCCTAACTCCTGGTGCCTGGGTGTGTGACCTTATTTGGAAATACAGTTTTGCAGATGTAATGAAGTTAAGGATCTTTGGATGAAATCATCTTGGATTTCAAGATGATGACCAGTGTCCTTATAATAGAAAAGAGGAGGAGTTAAGACCCAGGGACACAGTGGGAAGCCACATAAAGACCGAGGTAGAGACTGGATGATGCGTGTGCAAGCCAAAGAAGGCCAAGGGTTTCTGGAGTCACTGGAAGCCAGAAGAGAATGGATTCTCCCTCAGAACCCTGAGACAGAACCAATCGCTCCAACACCTTGATTTCAGACCTCTGACCTCGAGAACCATGAGAAAATACATTTCTATTGTTTCAGCCCCTGTTTCCGGTAATTTGTTACAGCAGCCCAGGGAAACCGATCCAGATCCATCGGGTAAGGCCAAGAGCAAGCAGTGCTCACATCCATTGGCCCAAACGTGCTCACGTGGCCTCATGTAACTGCAAGTCTGGGAAGCAAAGCCTGGCTGTGTGTCAGGAAAGCACATGTATTCATGAGCCTGAAGACTCACTGCCAGGTTCAAAGAACCAACTGCCAAGAGGCTGGGCAGCCAGAACAAGCCAGACTCATGCAGCAGGATGAATCCGTTTAGGATAGCCACCGCAGCCGCCACGGAAACCTGGAAAGCGCCACTCCCATTCCCAGCGGGAAGTGCTTGCCACTCCCAGCTGTGGACACAGCTGTCCTCTCTAGGCACCTCTGTCTCCAACATCTAGCTAGTGTGATTCTAGCTGCACACTAGATTCACCAGAAGGGTTGCCCTTTTAAAACTACCATTGCTCTCATTCCCCAACAATTCTGATTTAACTGGTCTTCAGTAGGACCCAGGCTTCAGTACTTGTTAAAAGCCCCTGGGGATGATTCTAAAGTATAGGCAAGGATGAGAACAACTGTCCTAAGCTGTCTTAGTATCTGTCTTAACACAATTTTTTCTTGTAGATTATATCATCTGAAACTCGACCCCAGGAATGATGATGGATTGATAGCATTGGCCCCATTCCACAGATGAGGAAACTAAGTCCCTGAGAAGTGAAATGACTTTTTGATGCCGCACAGTTACATGGAGCACAGCCAGGATGTGAATTCAGGTCTGTAATGTTAAATCTGCTGTCCCCAGACCAGAGCTCTCCTATAACAAGACACTGGTTATGAAACTTACCATACCTTATTAATGAGGCCCTGGACTGATAGGAAGGCATTAGTGAAACCTGAATTCAAAGCATAAGGACTATTTCCTTCTTTCCACATCAGTTCTCTGACAATTGAAGAGACATTTGTCCAGCTCTTCATATGTGAGGCCACGGAGCATTCTAGGCACTGTGCCCAGGGCTTGCACTCTTGGCAAAGGCTCACAAAGATGCTTGAGATCTGAAATCTTTGCTTTCAAAATAGAAAATGCAAAAGTGCAAACTAAAAACAAGCAACTGCTTAATTAATATATACAAATGTCATTACTTGTTAAATTTAGTATGCATTAAAATTTTACAGCATTTGAATGCAATTTGAGGTTATGTTTTCTTGCTTTGCTGTGCACAATTAGCTGTGAGACCTGAGAAACCATGACTAATTATAAAATAAATGAGTTACTTGGAGCCATACCGTTTCCAAAGCAAAGTCATAAAAATTCTTTGAAGTTTTTTTATAGCAAAAGTAAATTTTGCTATAATGTAGGTGCTTTTAATGCCTTTGACATGATGGAAGGTAGGATTATCAAAATCAGAGCATGCCTGAAACATTTGATGGCTCTGGTTGTAAGTGAAACCACGGTGCTCATCACCCCCACCCTAGAGAATGCAGTTCAAGCCTGGTGACAATATGGACACAGCCATGCCCACAGGTCTGGTCTCCCCTGTCCCTGAGCAGCACCCCAGGACCGCCAAGACTCAGGCAGCAATAGAACGATGTTGTCGGTAAAAAATGGGACACTTTGTGGGTAAAAATGTGGGACTTTTTCATCTTCATCATAACTGATTGAGAAGTCTCCGTTGGGTTTTTTGTTTTTTTAATTTAAGAACTTGGTATGTTAAAAAAAAATCAATACCCAATGGAGACTGTCATCAATCAATTATGATGAAGATGTGTGCATGCGTGCTCAATCACTTCAGTCATGTCTGACTCTTTGTTGCCTTATGGATTGCCAGGATCCCTTCTGTCCATGGGATTCTCCAGGCAAGAATATGGAGTGGGTTGCCATGCTCTACTCCAACGGACCTTCCCAACCCAGAGATCGAACCTGAGTTGTGGTCTCTTATGTCTCCTGCATTCTCAGGCAGGTTCTTTACCACTAGCGCCGCTTGGGAAGCTCCCATGATAAAGATGAAACCGTCCCATTTTTACTCATAACATCTTTCTCTTGCTCCCCAGGAGTCACGGTGTTCCCGGGATTGATGTGCAGGCACAGGGGAGGCCAGGCCTGTGGTCATGCCTGTGTCCCCCTTGCCACCAAGCTTGGACTGTGTCCTCTGGGGTGGGGGCAATAAACGCTGTGATTTCACACACAACCAGAGCCATCGAATGTCTCAGCACGCTCTGATTTTGGTAGTTCTATTTTCCATCATGTCAAAGATATTTTAAAAACACCCACATTATAGCAAAATTTACTTTTGCTATAAAAAAACTTAGAAGGATTTTTATGACTTTGCTTCAGAAGTGGCATGGCTCCAAGTAACTCAGAAGTTTTTAATGTCTTCTTAAAATGAAGCAAACTCTCATTTATTCTTCTCATTTGGCTCCTCACACATCCCTGAATGGCCTTCCCACACTGAGGACACTTGATTAGACCAAATATGCCTCTTTAAGCTCAAATTTGGGATTTTTCTGATTGGTTTCCCTTCCTCCCATCCTTGAAGAATACTCTTCTCCTCTCTCTTTTCCTTCCCCCTTTTTCCTTTCTTTCTCCCTTTTTCCCTTCCTTCCTCCTTCCTCCATCCTTCCCATTCCCACAGCACTCACTCTCTTACTCAGATACAGTGATAGATACTAGAAACACAGAATTTGTAAAGATATGAGGCCTGGCTAAAGTAACTGAAATCTAGTGAGAAGGGAAGATGAGCAGAATAGGTGTGTGGATAGATAATCAGGATTCCAGATTATGCAGATAAGCAAGTGGAACCACAGGTATCTAGAACAGGATATAGAAACAACAAAAAGCAAAACCAAACCTCTATTTGAAGAAGTTGGAAAAGGCTTTTCTAAAAGCGTTTCCTCCATAGAAATGTGATGTCATTCTGATTCCATGCTGTTTGAAGTAGATCTGGGGAGAAGTTTGAGGGGGCCAAGCACGAAATGCTGCTGTCTGAAATACTTGCGTGGGGCCCCTGGTCATTTTGTCAGGTTAGAAAATAATGATTTTATGATGTTACCCAATATATTATATATAAATATGGGCCCATTTAATAAATTCCTCCAAGTACTTGGACCCAAGAAAAGGTTTGCCTTTCCAAACTGAATTGGCACCAGTGAGAGTGAGGTCATTAAACAGATTTTCCTTTTTGCCTTAGCTGCCAGGAAGCTCAGAGATAAATTGCATACCTATTAGCAGGGATTACCTCATCCTTGGTCTCTGGTGGAAAATATTATTCATGATAAAAGCTGCTAACATCTGAATTCTTAGCATGGCCCAACTTACTGGTTTTTGCTCAGTATCCTTTGTAAGAACAAGGTAGCATTATCTTTTTTTAGAAAAGAACATTTTTGAGAAGTTTATATAACTAAACTATTAGCTCTGTGAAGTCAGAGGCTACATCTGTTTCATGTATCACAGTAATAATTATGTAGGAAAGTTTGGCAAAAGAATTAGTATTCAACAAGTATTTGTCACATGAATAAGTAGATGAATAAATGAACCATGAAGAGAGAACCATACATCTGAAAGTATAGTCACCTATTATTTCTTCTTGCTGCAAGTCAGTTGCTGCTCCCTACCACCCAGTAATACCAGATCAATCTCTCTCCAACACAGCAACAATTTTACACCTCTCTCTTCCTGTGCTACCACATATGCACCGCTGAGCCTCACTTGAAAGCTTTCCACCCTTTGCCCTCCTAGTTGAAGCAGGGGATGCATGTTATTGTGGTCCACGCTGTTTCCCTTCCCTTCAGCGACTGACCTTCCTTTAATCCCTACATTTTCTGATGGGAATCTCAGGCTCAGGATTCTGTATCCTCTGCTATAGAATGGTCTAGAACTCAGACTGGTCCTTTGGTAAGCTTGCAACCCAAGCATGGCCCATTAAAGTCCTCTGGGGGAATTTATATAAACACTGGGAGGCAGAGGGTATCTCTCAACCTGAGATAAGAATCATGTAAGTCTAGAGTTTCTGGGACCCATTCTCTCCAACAGAAAGTGTTTGCCAGAAAACAAAGCCAACATAGAGAACACAGAAAAAATGATGAGGGGTGGGAGGGAGATACCCTTGAGCACCTGAAGCAAGCCACCCTTGCATCTATTGTACTTCTGAGGGTTGATACATTCCCTTTCTTCTTGAACTAGCTTGAATTGGGCATCTTATCCTTGCAACTTTAATACTCCTGAGTGAGGATATTAAGTGTAAATTCCTACTTCCTCTCTCTGACCTTTGGAAAGAAATCTGCAATATATTGCCATGGATAGGACAACAGCGTTAATTCTCATGGTCTTGCTTCTCAAGCTATCTGGGTGAAGGACTTTAAAAAACTGTTTTTTTCTATCCACATATATCCAACAAGAGTGATAGTCAGAATAAGAAAGTGACTCCAACTCTTCAATAAGTAGCGACTGAAAATCCAGTAGAAAAATGGGCAAAACACTTGAACAGTCACTTAAAAAAAAATTAAGGATACACCAAAGGTCATTAAACATAAGCAAAGGAACTCAACTTCAATAGTCATCAAGGAAATGCCAAAAAATTCACAACAAAGGACCACGCATTCTGGTTAAGATATACAAATGGGAAAGATCAGTTGAGTTTAATTCACAGACTGACATGTGGTCCAACAACACAGCACCTGTCCACGGCTCAACCACAGGCAACACTCCACCTGCGTCAGTGATGCCTGAATTGGCCAATGCCCATCCCAACAGGCTGGGAGTCCTGCCAGTGAGAAAGCCAATGCATGCGAACTCCATGTAGCAATCAGTCTTGGGAGAGAGAAGGTCACCCCATAAATGAAAGTGTGAAAGTGTCAGTCTCTCGGTCATGTCTGTCTCTTTGGGATCCCATGGACTGTAGCTCTCCAACTCCTCTGTCTACGGATTTCCAAACAAGAATACTAGAGAGAGTTACCATTTCCTTCTCCAGGGGATCTTCCCAACCCAGGGATTGAACTCGGGTCTCCTGCCTTGCAAGCAGATTCTTTACCAGCCGAGCCACCAGGGAAGCCCCACGCCCGTAAGTGGGGAGGAACAATTCCACTCCATCAAGCCATGTGATTCACAGGTTCAAATTCTGCTACTGATACCATAGTCATGTCTGCAAAACCCTCCACGGGACCCCCAGAGCTGGCACCTTCCCTTAAGGGAACAACTGGCTCCCTGAACCCTTGGCTGTGGGATCCCTGCTCCTGAGAATTTTTTCAAAGACCCCTCGTCTGGGTGTTTTCAAAGCAAATAACCCCAAGGCCCTTACTAGCTCCATCTAGTTTCCACTGTGAGGAGTGTGTCCTGCACACCAGTGTGTTAAGAACTCCTCTGAAGGGAAGAAAAGAAACAGCCTCTCACTAACACTAAGCTAGTTCTGCCCTGGCCCTGTGGCTTTATCACAGAGTGCGGGGCCAGTGCGGGGAGGGCGGGGTGGTGTGCTGCTAACGAGAGCTCCTGTCAGTCACTGAGATGCCTGAGTTTTGGAGGGGGCCCCGCCAGCCCCTGGGTGTTTATGACGTGGGCCACTGGCTGGGGCTATTTCTTTATTTCTTAAAGCATCAGGGAGCCTCAGAGCTGGCTACTGGGGGAGGAGGGCTCAGATGCTTATATGGGGTGCTTGAGGATAGTTGGATGGGGGCAAAGGAGGTGTTAGCAGTAGAAGATTGTTTCTGCAGTGGATCTCTGGGTAGGATTAGAGTGATGGCTGCTGCTGGGGACTCAACAGAGAGGCTCTGTGTCTTTCATTGCCTAGGAATTTTCCCTAGTGCAGCCCACCATGGGGACAGCTCAGTACACTGCAGAGATTTTTGGCAAGTGGGCCTCTGGGCCGGGTTCACGTTCATTAATCTGCCCAATGACGAGGCTCTGTGATAAGAGGAAATTGTTTCACGCTCACCAAAAGACATGGGGAAAGGGCTTGAGTAGGAAGAAGGCCCAGGCTCAGGGTGCTGGGGGCATCATCCCCAGAGGGGCCAGGGAGAGCAAACTCTTTGGGGAGCAGGCCTGCCCTTCCCCAGGAGGACCTTGGAATTCTTGCTGCTAGGCTGTTAATTAGCCCAGTAAATGGGCCTGGCTGGAGCGGCTGGCCTGAAGCTTTGGGCCTGCAACCATCAGGGCAGTGCGGGGGAAGTGAAGGAAGTGAGGGGGTGGGGATGTGAGCCTGAAGAAAAGCATGGACAAGAGGATATGCCAGGGGCAAATCGCCGTCATGAATTTTAAAGGCAGGCTCCTCAAGGTAGGAGAAAGCTGGAGTGTTGGGACCTTTCTGCGTTGGGACCTTTCTGTCAGTGCGTTTGGAAGAGACAACTGTTGAGGCCGCATACACGGACAGATGGCTCCACCTCCACAGAGGCACCCCAGCAGCAAGCAGAGGCTGGGACTAGGGCGGAGTCCTTGCCGCGTGGTTTTGGGAGGACTAGAGCTCAGAGCTGCATTTTCCGGGGGGTGGGGGGTGCTCACCCTGGCTGATGTCTGGGTCCTAAACATCAGGAATAAAGGTGGGGGTGGGGGGAGGTGGTGAGTGAAAAGTAAAAGTGTTCATTGCTCAGTCGTCCGACTCTTTGAGATCCCATGGACTGTAGCCCGCCAAGCTCCTCTGTCCATGGGATTCTGTAGGCAAGAATACTGGAGTGGGGTGCCTTTCCCTTTTCCAGGGGATCTTCCTCATCCAGGGATCAAACCTGGGTCTCCTGCACTACAGGCAGATTCTTTACCATCTGAGCCACCAGGGGGAAAAGTTGCTTTTTATAATACTAAAGAGATTCCTCATAAAAGAAGGCCCTGGCTCTACTGAGTACCTAAGTTTGAGAGCTTCTATGGAAAGGAGCTGGGAAAAGCCCAACTGTTCTTTTTTTCTTTACTTTTTATTGCAGTTTCACTGTGTACAGTCAAGTGTCCATATCTCAAGCGTATAGCTCTTTATAACAAAGGGGAAAATATTTGGAGCTCCCAGGAGCAAACCAGGTGGAGAGGATGAGGCAGAAATGGAAGAGGAGGTAGACAGAAATGGCAGCGGAATGGTAGGGGCCCAGGCCTTCTCCCCATTTTCTGCTAAGTCAGCCAAGCCCTGAATGCCCAGTGGGGTTGGATTTGGGCTGGTGAAGAGGCCTTTGCAGGCAGATGTGGGGTGAAAGGACCACCCATGGGCAGGTGTTGGAGGTGAGGAGCCACAGGAAGGAGCGACATCACCTCCAGGGCTTCGGGATCTGTAGCCCTGGCTTGCCAAAGGACGGGGAAGCCCAAGGTGACCTGTGGGTCGCAAGGGGGGGTCACCAGGTGATGGCACCCCCATTCCTTGGCCAGACGCCTTTCTCACTGCCTGTGCACCCACCTGAACGTCCAAATGTGTTTTTCACATCTTTTCCCTGCCCCATTTCTTAAGTTATAATTTACACACAATAAAATTCACCATTTTTAATGTACAGTTCTACAAGTTTTGATAAATATATACCACTGTGTAGTCCTATCAAGATATAGAACATGTCCATCATCCCAGAAAGTGCCTTTGAGTGCCTTTGAAAGTCAAGCCCTTGGTCTGTTTTCTGTCTCTATGATCTGGCTTTTTCCAGAATGCCATATAAGTGAAATCATACGGCGTGTAGCCTTTTGGGCCTGGCTCCTTTCACTGAGCATAATGTATCCGAGATTCATCTAGGTTGAACATAGGAGGGGCTTTTTCTTTTGATTGCCGAGTAGTATTCCATTGTGTGGACAGATCATAGTTTGTAGGTTTATTCCCTAGTTGGGAATCATCTGGATTGCTTTCTTTCATGTCCTTTTGATCTTGCCTTTTGTGGAACATTTTACTGGTGGGAATTACCAAAAAAGTAAGCCTAACCATACTTTGGTAATTCCTCTCCTTCTCAAGGGAATCTAAGTTAGTTTTCCAGGTCTGTTTCTTCATGTAATATCTGCCTCCCAAGCTCACTGTAAATACGTAATTGTGTAACTTACAAAGAGACTTTGTTAGTTTTCTTATATAATAGTTTTATTGAAAGATGATTCACATACTATACAATTCACCCATTTAAATGAAAAACTCAGTGGCTTTTAGAATATTGACAGAGTTGTGTACCCATTACCTGAATCAATTTTAGAACACTTTTATTACTGGATTTTTAAAAGCCCACACCCTTTTGCTGTCACCTCCAGTCCTGATCTACATTCTGTCTCTATAGATTTATTTATTCTGAACATTTTATATAAATGTGGTCTTTGGTGTCAAGTTTCTTTCATTTACCATATTTGCACATTGTAGCATTATCAGCATTTCATTCTTTTCTATTGCTGAATAATATTCCATTTAGTAGATGTACCACTGGTTTACCCATTCATCAACTGAAGGACATTTGGATTTCTACTTGGGACTATTATGAATTATGCTGCTATGAAAATCATGTACAAATTTTTGAGTGGTCATGTGTTTCCAATATGTAACTAGGTGTGAAACTGTTGGATTATATGGTAACTCTACATTTAACTCTTTGAGGAACTGCTAAACTGTTCTGCAAAATGGCTTATACCATTATATATTCCATAAAGGCACTTTGAAAGTGTAAAAGTATAAAGCAAATGGTTATAATTTAATATTACTCATTGAAGTGGCAAGAACAATATTTGATCATTGTAATAATTTAGATTATACTAAAATACTTCTTTGGAAGAAATGATGCTAAAGCTGAAACTCCAGTACTTTGGCCACCTCATGTGAAGAGTTGACTCATTGGAAAATATTTTGATGCTGGGAGGGATTGGGGGCAGGAGTAGAAGGGGACAACAGAGGATGAGATGGCTGGATGGCATCACTGACTCGATAGACGTGAATCTGAGTGAATTCCGGGAGATGGTGATGGACAGGGAGGCCTGGCGTGCTGCGATTCATGGGGTCGTAAAGAGTTGGACATGACTGAGCGACTTCACTTTCACTTTTCACTTTCATGCATTGGAGAAGGAAATGGCAACCCACTTCAGTGTTCTTGCCTGGAGAATCCCAGGGACAGCGGAGCCTAGTGGGCTGCCATCTATGGGGTCACACAGTCGGACACGACTGAAGCAATGTAGCAGCAGCAGCAAAGTCCCTAAAGTACTGATTCATGTCAATGTATGACAAAAACCACTACAATATTGTAAAGTAATTAGCCTCCAATTAAAATAAATAAATTAATTTTTTTTTTTTTTAATGCCTAAAGTAACCTGACCCCTCCAGTCCCACTAAACCTCACAGACAAAAAAGCACTGGAAACAATTTGGTATATAGTCATCCTTTTCTCTCTGCTCAACACACTTATACCAAATATTTATCTTTTGCTAAAGTGAAAATGCATTCTTACTAGACGTGATTCTAAGTTCCTTTTAAAAATAGTGGTAACAGACACAGAAAACAAACTTATGGTTACCAAAGGGAGAAAGGGAAAGAAGGGATAAATTAGGAGTTGTGCATTAACAGATACACACTATTATACATAAAATAAATAAACAACAAGGTCCTACTGTACAGCATAGGGAACTCTATTCAATATCATGTAATTAAAAAAATATCATGTAATAACCTATTATGGAAAAGAATCTGAAAAAGAATTATATATATTCAGTGATTCACTGAATCACTTTGCTGTACATTTGAAATATTGTAAATCAACTATACTTCAACTAAATAAATAAATACAATTTGGAAAACTAGTTGTAACACAAAATTTACCATTTAAGCCATTTTTAAGTGTACAGTTCAGTGGCATTAAGTATATTCACATAGTTTTCCAACCATTATTACCACCCATCACAGAACTATTTTTTCATCTTGCAAAACTGAAACTGTATGTGTTAAAGCATAACTCCCCATAACTGTCCCCTAATAACTGGCAACCCCCATTCTACTTTCTGTCTCTGTGAATTTAAATAATCAATACCTCATATGAATGGAATCATACAGTATTTGTCCTTTTGTGACTGACTTACTTCACTTAACATTGCATCTTCAAGACTCATCCATGTTGCCACATAGGTCTGCATTTCCCTCCTTTTTAATAATCTAAATCTCTATCTATCTATCTGTGGGAAACTGGTTCCAGGGCCCCCAGAGATACCAAAATCCAAAGCTGCTGAGGTCTTTCATAAAAATTGCAGTGTATTTGTATATAACCTATGCACATGCTCCCATATACTTTAAATCATCACGAGATCACTTAACAATACCCAGTACAATGTAAATGCTACATAGATGTAAACACAATGTAAATGTTATCTAAGTAGTTAACAGAGTGTGGCAAATTCAAGTTTTGCTTTTTGGAACTTTCTGGAATTTTTAAAAATATTTTCCTTGCACAGTTGGTTGATATGGAGGACTGCCTGGACACACGGTGTGTCTCCATTCTTCTGTGGATGGACACTTGGATTGCTTCCAGATTTTAGCTATTATGAATAATGCTGCTGTGGACTCAGCTGTACAGTTCTCTCTTCATGCCCTGCCTTTCAATTATTTTGAGTACATGCTCTCTCTTTATTGAAAGTTATGTCACTTAAGAAAATCTTAATGGTGTACTAGTGTGCTTCTCCCACATTCTAAATCACCTTCCTACTTTAAATTGTTCTGTTTTCACCTATAGTGAGGGAGTCCTATAACCTACTTCACCATTGCCCGCTCAAGAAATGAGTAGCATTACTAGCAGGTGTTTCCCATGGACTAGTCGTGATACACTGCTCTTCATGTGCACTGGCTGATGGGGCTCTTCCAGCAATTCTTTGAGATGGAGAGAATTATTAGCCCCATTTTAGAGGCAAAGAAACTGAGGATAGGTAATAAACTGAGCTTAGGTAATCTCCCCAAGGCCGTTCTGCTAGTAAGGGCTGAAGTTAGAAATCAAAGTCTGTCTAATGCCCAAGCTTCATAACTTCAGCACTGTAACTAATGATATTACTAAAGGGTCTCTTTTGGTTGACCCAAGAGTGGCCTGATGGAGGCAGGGGAGGGGACATGAATGTATGTGGATGCTCACATCCCAAGAGCCATGAGGCTGATTCCTCAAATAGACCAGATCAGCCTTTGACAATGAGTGTTCTTTCTCAGAAGCCAGGCTTCCTACAGCCTCAGAAAACTGAAGCAGGTTCCTACCTCCCTAAAGAGGGCTGTGGGATCATGCTTCCTCTTCTCCCCTTCCCTTCCTTTCTCTCTTTGGTTTCTTATTTGCTCAGTCCTGCCTTCACTCCTGACCCCACACCCACCCCAACCTGCAGACTACCCACGTTCAGGTGACAGAAACCTAGCTCAAATTAGCTTTCAACCCAAATGAATGTTTGGGTTCATTTAAATGGGAACATAAGGATGCATCTGGCCTCAATCATGATTGGATCCAGGGGCTCAAATGACGTCATTAGGCTCTTTCTCAGCTCTGCTTCTCTCTGTATGTTGATCAGTTCTTTCCTGCAGTGGACAGGATTTCTCCACAAAACTGGAAAGATATTCAGAAAGCTCCAAAACTACTGCATCAGAGCTTAGTTATCCCACCAGAATGAGGACCAGTTTCCTTCTCCTGTGTGTGTTAAGTTCACTGCAGTCGTGTCTGACTCTTTGTGACCCTATGGACTATAGCCTGCCAGGCTGCTCTGTCCATAGGATTCTCCAGGCAAGAATACTGGAGTGGGTTTCTATTTCCTCCTCAACGGGATCTTCCCAACCCAGGGATCGAACCTGCATCTGTTTTGTCTACCTGCATTGGCAGGCAGGTTTTTATGGCACCCCACTCCAGTACTCTTGCTTGGAAAATCCCATGTACGGAGGAGCTTGGTGGGCTGCAGTCCATGGGGTCACTGGGAGTCGGACATGACTGAGCGACTTCTCTTTCACTTTTCAGTTTCATGCATTGGAGAAGGAAATGGCAACCCACTCCAGTGTTCTTGCCTGGAGAATCCCAGGGACAGGGGAGCCTGGTGGGCTGCTGTCTATGGGGTCGCACAGAGTTGGACACGACTGAAACGACTTAGCAGCAGCAGCAGCGCCACCTGGGAAGCCTTCTTCTAGTATCCATAAACCAGTTTCAGGGAAAGACTTCAATTGGCCGACCTTAGGCCATATGCTGGGAGAAGGCAATGGCAACCCACTCTAGTACTCTTGCCTGGAAAATCCCATGTATGGAGGAGCCTGGTGGGCTGCAGTCCATGGGGTCGCGAAGAGTCAAACACAACTAAGCTACTTGACTTTCACTTTTCACTTTCATGCACTGGAGAAGGAAATGGCAAGCCACTCCAGTGTTCTGGCCTGGAGAATCCCAGGGACGGCGGAGCCTGGTGGGCTGTCGTCTGTTGGGGTCACACAGAGTCAGACACAACTGACGCGACTTAGCAGCAGCAGCAGCAGGCCATATGCTAATTCCTTAACCAATCATGTGGCCAGGAAGAGGCAGTATTAGGACTGATGCAGATTCAATGGCATAGAAGGCAGTTTGTGTTTCCAAAGAGAGAGCAGGAAAAAGCACGTGTGCCCCAGACAGAAACTGGTCAAATGGTTCCTCCAGACTCCTCACACGTGGCTACTGCTGTTACCACCAGCCCCATCACTCAGGCCTGCCATCACTAGAGAATGAATGGAGCGGGACCACACTGCCGTAGAGATCCAAGCCATCCAGCCCTGTGGCCCTTGCTCGAGGAGACACTGCACTGTCTAAATATTTTCATCATCTGCTGCTTCTTCCAACTCGCTCCCCAGGCTTAGCTCATCTTTCAGAGGCCTTGTTTCTTCCCCACTCGAAGGTACAAGAACATGAGGTGCCCAGATGTCCTGGCTGTTTATACCACATGGAGCACGGCTCCCTGCGTGTGGCTTTCCACTTGTCCCCAGATTCTTTCTCCCCAAGGTCCTAGGCTGTGCCGATCACTACAAGCCAAATGGTCACGGACAAGCCTGGTCATTACACGGCCTCCTCCTCTTGACTCACTGCAGACCCGACCAGATGAAATATTTTATTTTCTCACCATAAGGAGGCCTGATGTTGCTTTGCCATTTGATTGACTGTAAAATGAAAAGCCAGGTCCTTTTGTTTGGTGTGGCGTTTTTTTGTTTGTTTGGTTTTTTCCAGCATGTCATGATTAATTCATCCCTGGCCTGACTCCACAGACAAGCTACGCTACTTGGCACTTTCTTCCTCCTTTGTTTTGTCTCCCTTTCCTTCCTATACCCCAGGCCCACCTTGATGAAAAGCTTCTCTTCCCTCTGATGTCACTAAATACTCTTGCTGTAGGTGAACTTAGACCGACATTGCAAACTGCCAGAGACTAGGGCTTTGGGAAATAATAACAATATGTGTTTAAAATAGTTGGATGCTCCAGAACCATCTGCCCGTGCCAAATTGAGAAGTAAATCACAAAATGTAAACCAGATAAACAGAACCGCAGAACTTTCCTTTTCAAGCAAGTCACAAACTAAAGAAACCGTAGCAAAACGAGCAGTGGGTGCTCTTGTCATTCTAACTAACTTTGTCTGAGTGAGACTTAATCTTAATCAAAGCACTTTCCTATATACTAACTCATTTCATTTTCTACAGCCACAGCTAAGGGAAGTAGGCTAGGAGTTGTTCCCGTTTCCATTCTGCAAGTGAAGAAATGGTGATTGCAGATCCAGGTCTTCGGATAGGCCTTTTCAGGGAGCCTTCTGGAATGAAATCCCTAGTGTGCCCCCTGGGAAATTGAGTCAAGAAATGAAAGATCAGGTATGAAGCTGGAACAGAGAAGATGAGCACTGAAGTCTTGTCAACTCATTTTTTTCCCCTGCACACATTCCCAGGGCACCATCCAAGATCAGCTGAAACAAGGCCAGTTCTTTTAAAACTCCTAGCCTGGAAGCCAGCTCAGCACACAGTATAGCCCCATTTTACAGCTGAATAAACTGAAACAGGAAGGGTCACTCAGTGCCTGGGATAAATCATACAAACAGCTGGCCAAGAGAGAAATAGAAACAAATTCTTACCCAGACACGGCATGTTATTCTGCTTTGTCACTGGAGTATAGGATTGTTTTCCATTTGCACGCTTGACAAGAATGTGACTCCCATGAAGAAGGAACAAGAATCACACATTCCCTGCCCCTCAGTCTCTCTGGAAAGCTAAGAATATAAACACGCAGATTACTGTTTATACGCTAGGGTTTGGGGCTCGAGTTGAGAAATTCACAAAATCTATTCTTTGTACTCTGAGCTTTGGATTCTTGACTTCCTTTTAAACAACAGGGACATGAATACAGTTCTCTCAGTTGATCCTCACAGTTACGGGTCATTCTGAATGGATACCATAGGTATAAGAAAGCAGAGATGTGGCAAAAGAACAGGATTTTACAGAGTGATGCAAAAGATATGGGCCATGTGTAAATAACTAAAAAGGAAGATGTGCAATTAACAGTCAGTCATCCATTCAATCATTCATTCAATAGGCATCCATTACAATTCTCAAACGCCCTTGAGGTTCTTGTGGGAGATAAGTGAGAACACTCATGCACACGAGGAACCCAGGGTGATGCCCATCACACGATGGGCCTCCAGTCAACACTGGGTCCTTTTGTTCCCAGGGTCCCAGCTCTGTGTTATCTCGAGCAAGTGCCTAGAAACAAAAGTAATAGTGGTGTCTTTGTAAGTGAAGGCTAGAGATGGTCTACCAGCAGGGGGAAAAGGGGAGATAACTATGGTCATGAGGGTGGGCTGGGCAGGGTCTTCCTGCATGTCAGCCCCTCAAGAATCTCAGACATGGGTTGCTATGGAATTTCCAACAATTCCCATAACACAGTCCCAGGCTGAGCAAGTTTAGAGTTAATCTCACGGTCAAGGGAGGCCCTGAGATGTGACAGAAAGTATACTGGGCTTTATCCTCTCTAGTCCCTTTTTTTCTTCTGCAAAACAAAGTGGGGAGGACCACATGCTTCCTAAGGCCCTATTGGATGAAGCATGGCTGTGAGTCAAGGTTTCCTTCAGGCGGAGCGAATATCTTCATTGTAAATTTCAACCCACTTCCTTTCATGAAATCAGCTAACTCTAGTCTTCCTAACATAATGAAAAGATCACTGGACTGAGTGGACCAAGACCCATCGGAAGGGACCCAACCTGAACAGGACCAGCTGGCTTTAGCCACTCCCATGGCCACATCTGGTTCCAGGAGCTGCTGAAGTTTGGGGAGCATCCTGCCCCACCCACTAGAGACGTCTGCGTGGGGCCAATGACTCGAGCTCTGAGGAAGCCCACTAGGGATTTTGTTCCAGAAGGATTGCTATAAAGGCCACCCTGAAAAATGGAACCCACAGAAGTGATCGTGCAGGGACCCTTCATAGTGGGTTCCAGGGGCCACCATCTCCTCTGGTACAGACTCATTAAGCCTTCAGAAAGAACTTCTATGTCTAACACTGTCCTGGGCCTTGCAGATACACCTTCACAGAACCTCACCACCCCTCCACTGTGTAGCTAAGGCAACTTTGCCTCAGTGACATTAAAACATCTTCCTAGGGGCTCACAGTGGGTAAGGGGTGAACCACGATTGCAACCCAGGTCTGTGTGAACCAGAAAACTACTGTGAGCTTTCTAGCTAGAGACATCAAAGAGAGCCTCGATGGGGGTTAGATTTCCTAAGAGGACAGTGTAAAGGGGGCAGGACAGAGGGAAAGTCCTAGAAGAGGACGCTGGACAAGCCTGCTGGGAGAGACTGCCCACATGCAGACCTTAAGGGCTGGAGGGGCACTGCCCCCAGGGGAGGATGCTGCCTTCTGGCCATCTCCTGCTTCCCCAAGAGCCCATCACCCAGCGTGACACTGACCAGGATGTCTTAAAGTCTGGGGCCCAGGACATCAGCCCCAGTTCCTAAATCTAGGGATGACCACTGCTGTCTCTGTGCCTTGTAGCCAAGAGAGAAGGGACTTCACCCATCCAGCCATATGTCCATTGGGCAGATTCTGACTTCAGGGGAGGTAATTTTCCTAATTCATGCAAAGGCACCCAAAAAGTGAGCCCCACTTTAAAGAGTCCCCTTTCTGGGTCTCACTTCACTTCTTCACTTCATTTCCACTTATATATCCCATGAACATTTGTTTCCAGTCAGGCCATACAGCCATGCAAAGAAGATGGAGACATAGCCCCTGCTCTTGAGGAGCTAGAGGTTGAGTGCAGGAAGCAGGCACACAGACCATGGAAAAGCACAGGTTCAGAGCACAGGGAGGTAAGGGCCCCTCATCTGAATTCCAGAATCTCTCATGGCCGATCGCTCTCTATTACATGTTCCTCCTCTCTCCGCCTTACTAGGCAAATCAGAATTCAGGAGGGGGGACCCCTGGCCCCCAACTCCCCAGCTGTTCTCCAGCTCATCTGATCCCCACTTCGCGTGACCTGAGCTGGCCACCCTTCACCCCCAGGTGTAGTCAAAAGGTCCTTTGTCTCTGGGGACTCTGGAAAATGCCTTCCTTCCTCCCAGCTTGGGGACCTGCCATTCTTAATAGGTTCAATATTTGATTGTCAACAGATGGAAGGTCAAGTCTCTAAAAACAAGGGGTTTGGGGTCTGAATTGTTTCTTTAAGTCCCTCCAACTCGCCACAGGATCTCAGGCCAAGATGTTAGGCTGCACCTAGAATCAATCAGACCTCAGGATACAGAAAAAGTGGCTCAAAATATAAAACGTGTTCTCTAAACACGGCACGAAGCCTCCTCCTCCAGAGAACGGATGCTCCTCGTCTCTGGGCAGTTTAAGGAACAGTGCAGACACGGGGTCTGAGGGACCTGAGAACAATAACAAAAGGTCATCTCACTTGGCATTTCCAGCCTGCCATCTATTGAAACCTCATCTTCCAGCAATTTCTCTCATTTACAGAGCCTGTCTCTAGCCACATTGGCCCCAGTCTTCTCCTGCTTGCAGTGTATCACAGAAAGGAGGCCAGGGCTTCAGAGAGAGTGAGGGAGAGAGGACGAGGGGCCCGTGTGGAGCATGGACATGGGATTCTACTGGGGTGGCCTTTCCCGAGTAAGGGAACTGAGCCCACTGCCTTCCCATCATGTAAGAGCAGACCAAGGTCTGCCAGGGCCATCCTGGGGGTACGTGGGGATCCCTATGGTCGGATGACCTGGGTGGACCAAGGACTTTGGGCAAGAGTGTTGCTGAGTCAGTAAGAAACAATTTCTCACTAAGAGGGGGTGTCAGCCATCCGCTGTCCCTGGGACCACCTAACCCAGCCCCAGAAATTCCAACTGTGACAATAAACTTAGCCAAAGGAGCTATCCTCCATGGAATGGGAGGTCACTTTGGATTTTAAAAAGGAATCATTGAACATGCTAAGAGCTTAGCTCCAAAAAGCCACATGTACTTCTCCCAGGGAGGACCCCTGGAGCTCTAGCAAGGAACCCTAGCCACAGTCTGCCCTACCCTCCTCTGGTTCCCAGCCTTGCTCAGCACCAGGTTCTGGCACAAGGATGGAATGGTCGAGGGCAGATGGCAGAGAAGATAAACATCCATGGTAGGGAGACTTCCTCATACAAAAAGCAAGTGCATGGCTACAGATAGCATATCGGGATATATGCAAATCATAGGAAAAGCCACTTGAGAGTGCTCACTCTATTCAGTATTTCATGAGCACCGAACAACTCATGAAGTAGAAATATTAATAATAGCCAACATTTATTGAGCACTTACTGTACGCTCAAACTGGAAAACCAGGGCACCCAGGGAAAGTGTCAGACAAGAGGCTTTGCAAGAGAGCTGAGAAGTGGAAACGGCCTTCCTGGAGAGGGACGCTAGGAGCAAAGGCCCTGGGGCAGGAACAGAGTCCAAAGCAGGCCTCCAACAAGACCTTGGTGAGGGTAGGCAGGTTGGCGGCAGGTGGGGAGCCTCACCTGGAAGGTGCCCGCTACTCACCGAGGAAAGGGGGGTGAGCAGTTGCTTCCCTGCCCTGGTCTCTTTACCGGGCTGTTGAGCCCAGGCCGGAGCGAGGCAGAAAGGTTTTGACAGTTTCATTTTATTTTGTTCTAAACAAGAGATAATATGAAATAGGCACCTGGGAGTGTTTTGAATTAACAACCCAAACCAAACGAACAGCTGCATCCCAGAGAGTGGGGAAAAGTTTCCTGCCTTGGCCATATTTCCTTTCAGCAACATTACATTAACACTTAGGAAATACAGCCGAAAAGTCAGGCGGAATTTAAGGGGAAGAGAAAGGTACTTCCATACTGCGTGCGGAACGCGCTGCCAACTAATTGGCCGTGTAAGCTGGGTTTTCAACTCATCTGCAGGAGTCTCGAGGTTAATGAAACCATTACGTATGCACGGATATTGTGGAAGGGAGGGGCGGAAGCGGGAAGAAATAATTGACAAGGCTCTCTACCTACCTTCGCGGTGTGGGCTATTCTTATCTGACAGTGCTTATCAAAGTCAGGGATGTGGGTGGAATGGGTCTCTCCGGGTGTGTGCATGAGTGTGTGTGTGTGCGCGCGCGCACACACACGCGCACACAACCATGCTAATGAGAACAATTCTGTTTCCCCATCTGGAATCCATTAGTCGTGATTATGATGACGGCCTCTCCTTCCCTTCTTACTATCAGGGATTAGCTAACCCCATTACTACCCAGGCCGCTTTCTCAATCTGCTCTGCCGAGCGGAGGAGACGGTTTCCTGTCATCTAAGCCGGCTCCCCCTCTCCACTCTGGAGCCATCGTAAACTCCCTCACCCCATCTCAATTACAAGCGCCCTAATCGACCCTCCCGTCCCAAGCGACAGGCCTCCGCAGGTGTCTAGGAGGCGGGGGGCGGGAAGGCCGGCTGATCTCCAGCCTCACCCGGGCTCTTCCATGCTCACGGCGCCAGGCCTGCGTCCTGCAGGTGTTCAGCAATTATCTCGGCCGGGTTACCTCACCGTTTCTTGGGGTGGATGTAAAAAAATAAAAACGGCACATTCAAAAGATGGTTATGACAAAATAGGAAAAGCCTAAGAGACACGCAGGACCCCAAATGGAAGGCTTGATTCCTTTAATCAAGCCTATGGCTTGGAGAAGTAGTCCTGCCCCAGCGGATCCCTGGGATGGGAGACAGGGAGGTGAGTTAAGGGTGATCTCCGATGGAAACGCGAATAAAGTTAGTAAGGCGCGTGGACTTTGGGCCCCCCTCTCCCTGCTTCCCAAGGGACCTTATTTCCTGGCCACTCCACCCCACCCCCACTGGTAGGCAGCAGCAGCAGGCAGGGACTTTAAAAACTGCAAGAATTTGCTATTTCCCAAAAGGCCATCAGAGGAGTCGCTAGGAGCCAGCACAGGTGGATTATCTGGCCCTTATTTCCTGGTTTAGTCTAGTTTCTGTTTGTTTGGAATGTGGTTGGAGGTGGGCACCATTTTTCAGGACTCAGTTCCTCTGTGACCAAGGGTCCCTTTCGTGTGCCTGAGAAAGCAGTGTCCCACAGGGCTGTTACTGTGTTATCTTCATGGTCGTTTGGAAGCACTGCCCTGAAGGTCTCCTTTTCTCCTGTCCTAATCTTCCCTCCTCCCTTTTTCCATGCTTAGACAGTCAAAGCTGTCTGGACCCTTAAATTGGCCTACAATGTCCTCTGTTGACCACTGAGGACAATGATGCCCCTAGGGTTTCAGGACTCACCTGAGGTCACACAGCAGCCCCCCAAGGGTTGGGGCAGAGCTGAGATTAGAACTCAGGCCTCTTGGCTCTGCACTGAGGTCTCCTCTGCCTACTTCCTGACTTGAAGCAGACAATTTTCCTGTTTTCTGCACTTTAGAACTTGCCCTCCCTCTCCCCAGGTCCTACCACCCACCGCCCAGTCTCATTCCTCTCTCCCCTGCTGACCAGTAGGTGCTGACTTGAATTTCCAGTCTACTAAGCGGAACAACCAGGCATCAGGAATACATTTCAAGTAGGAGACTGGGATGCTTGCTGCTTTCATGCATCCAAAACCAGAGGGGAAAGCAGGACCACTCTGTGTTAACCTGCCACTCCTAGCTTCAAGACAGCAAGGCATTCTCAGGAGGGCCAGGTTGGGCTAACTTTCTGTATCACGGACAGATACATGCACTTGCTGCCTTGCTCAGCTTTGAGTCCTAGGGACGAGGGGGAAAGAGTGTCCTGAGTGCTAATCCCCCTTCACAGCTCACCTGTGCCACCATGGTACCCAAGACTCATCAGTTTAGAGAGGGCAGGCTTCCATGTAGTCACTCTCAGGGCACCATGCATGTCTGCGTGCATGCTCAGTCGCGTCTGACTCCTTGCGACCCTCATAGACTGTAGCCTGGCAGTCTCTTCTCTCCATGGGATTTCCCAGGCAAGAATACTAGAGTGGGTTGCCATTTCCTCCTCCAGGGGATCTTCCCAACCCAGGGATCAACCTGTGTCTCCTGCATTGCAGGTGGAATCTTTACTGCTGAGGCATTGGTGATACCCTGGGGGAACCACAAATATTCCTTTTCCAAGCTAATTCCAAAATCTGGACTTTGGGAAATGGGGGAGCTTTGGTGAAGGTGGGCAAGCCATAAAACTCTTGTCAGACTCTCCTTGACTCTACTTGAAACTCCATCTGAGCATCTGTCCCTGTGTTTAAAGATGGGAAGGTTATTTTGGGCACTGTCTACGTGCATGTTAACCCCTCTGCAAATGAAGAATTTCCAGCCCCAGTTAAGGATGGCTTAGTCTGATTAGTGTCCAGGGGGAATCAGGAGATAGTGAATGTGTCCTAATTCTTCACGGAGGGGGCAGGATGATTCTAAATGCTTATTCCTCCAGGTCAAGAAGATTAGTAGCTCCCACATAAAGCTGTCATGTCCATACCTCAGAAAACTGGCATCATCCACAATTTCGTCCAAACTATAGCTGACAACCATTTGGAGATCGGGTGGTAAATGATAAGTTGACTATATGAGTTGTCTAAAGAGGCTCAAGGTATTTTAAAAGAAATCAATAATGGTGGTGACAAGGAAGCTGGGGAATGGGTGCTCTCCTAGACTGTCGGTAGAAATGAAAATTGCAATGACCTTCCTGAATGGCAATTTGACAAATATGTACCAAAGACCTTACAATTGAGCAGACTCTTTGACTCAGCAATTCTAAGACTTTTACCCCAAGGAAATAATCAGAAATGTGTACAAAAATCTACATTATGAATTTTCATGACAGCAATGCTGTATAGTAGGAAAAAATGAAAATAACTTAAACCCTAATAATAGAAATTCACTTTTAAAAATAGTGATGCCTTGCAAGAGAGTCACTGAAAATAGGGGATTAAAAATTAAAATGAGAAATTTCATAATATAAGTAAAAAGGAAGTCAAGCTACAGAATAACTTCTCCAATATCATTTCAATTTTATAAAAATCTTCATGTGCGTGTGTGTTGATTAGACCATATATTTGAAGGCTATACCCAAATTTTTCCACAATGATTATATATTGCTTTTATACTCAGAAATAAAATTTTTAAAGAAATGAAATCAATTTCTTCAGCTATGAAAGAGAGGGATAATGGAGTAACTTTTCTTGTTATTATATATATTAATATAATCTAATCATCTCAGCTCTAATTTCAGCGCTCAAAATTTTTCTCAAAGATCAGATCTGGTCCGATCAAAACCCTCAATCAACTAAACTCATCCAAGACATGAACTTAATTTTATCACATATGCATTGGTACTGTGTAATTTTACAAGGAAAATGGAAAAGTCTTCAGTTTCTTCACTTGTAAGAAAAATACATGTATCTACCCATTGCATGTTTGGAACAGACATTGTCCTGAAACCTAAAGAACTGGGGCTTTCCCTGCACACACCTCTTGCTATCAGTTGCCTCCTATAGAGCATCTTGCTGGATCCACCAAGGCAGAGCTTTTGGTGAACCACCTCACTTGCTGTTTAGTCGCTCAGTCATATCCAACTCCAACCCCATGGACTCTAGCCATGGGACAGAGCAAGACTAGCCCACAAGACTCCTCTGTCCATGGGATTCTCTAAGCAAGAATACTGGAGTGGGTTGCCATTTCCTTCTCCAGGGGAACTTCCTGACCCAGGGATCGAACCTGAGTCTCCTGTATTGGCAGGCAGATTTTTGTTTTTACCAATGAGCCCTCAGGGCAGCCATGAATGACCTCACGGTACACTGCGAAACGGCATCTGAAGCCACCATAAGACAAAATTAGGGAGTGTTCTCACTGATCTCAAAAAGCTGTTGCCAACCCAATGGACTCAAAAAGGTTTTCAGTAGCATTAAGGGTAGTCTCTGCTGCAGAGCAAATCCTGGAGATTTAGCTTCATTTTTTTCCCCACAGCCTCCAACTGCACCATCGTCCCTTCTCGACTCCTGATGTCTCTGATGGACCAAGGTATAGCATCGAGAACGTCCCCTCTCCAGGTATGTCTAGTGACCAAAATTGCTCCTCTCTCCTTCCACGCTATCAAAAATACTATTGCCTTGAGAATGACCGGTTAGAGGTGTTGATCGGAAAGCAATCTGATTGAATATATATGACTATCACCCTAGCTCTCCCTGTGTGTGTGCTTAGTCGCTCAGTCATGTCCGACTCTGCAAACCCATGGACTGTAGCCCATCAGGCTCTTCTGTCCATAGGGATTCTCCAGGCAAGAATACTGAAGTGGATTGCCACGCCCTCCTCCAAGGGATCTTCCCAACCCAGGTCTCCCACATTGCAGGCGGATTCTTTACCATCTGAGCCACCGCTCTTCCTGTGGTGTCTTTTAAATAACACTAATTCATTCTTTTTTAAGTATAACTTCTGAATCATCTGCATTAGAATCACCTGGTTGCTTGTTACAATTATGGGTTTCTGGGCCCCAGTCCTATTGGAATAACTTCCGGTAGGCTCCAGGGATCTACATTTTAAACAAGTCCCTTTGATAATGGTGCACCCTAAAAATCTGACAACTACTGGAATGTGAAGGAGTTGCTATCTTTGAGCAGAGAAGCCTTCACAGTTAAATGACCCACTTTTCACTCCAGGAGCACCCACATCAAAAAACAGGGGTTAGAAATTTCATCAACACTAAATAAATTTTTACAAAACTTTTATACAGCAGGCACTGTTATCATCTACATTTTAACAATGCAGAAAACTGAGGCTCAGAATGATTAGGTAACTTCCCCAAGGTCACACAGCTTTTAAATGTTGGATGAAGCCTTTGAACTGCAGCAGCCTTGAGAAAGCCTCCTGAGGACTTACTTCCAACATCAAGTTATAACCTGTCTCCATCATAACTTCAACTTCGCTAAGACAGACTGCAGTGCCCAAACTTGAAAGACTGTGCTGAGCTGTGTTCAGTCTCTCAGCTGTGTCTGACTCTTTGAGACCTGTGGACAGTAGCCCACCAGGCTCCTCTGTCCGTGGAGTTTTCCAGACAAGAATACTGAAGCAGATTACGATTTCCTACTCCGGGGAATGTGATGACATCCCTAAAAAGAGAGACAGGAAAAACAAAACCTGGCTGAGGTGTGAATTTCTTCAAACACTGCACCATGTGTCAGTTCTCATTGAACATTTTGGACACCAGTTTAGGCTGGTTGATGTATTACAGTTTTGCCTGAGAAGGCTCAGAACTTTGAAACTGTTTCCTTTTGTGCTTTGATTACACATTCGCTCTGACTTGAAAAAGGATTATGTTGTTAGGAGCCACACACTCCTCTCAGCAGCCGCTTGGAGCTGTTTTCATCTGTAATGATTGTTTAATGACTATTTAAGAAAGTGCTGCCTGAGGTTCTCTAATCACCCAATTTTTATTAAGCGCTCAAGGAAATCACACAGGTGCAGAGCTGCCTAATTGACAGGCAGGTCACTAGGTGTGCAAAGCTCCTTTCCTCCAAAGGAGGAAATGTAACGCCCATGGCAGTGTGCACCCCACCACACCAGCAAGGGAGGAAACACAGAGGGGAACCACACATGGGCTTCCCCAAGGGGAGCAAAAGATAGATTTGAAAAATGGAAGAGACAGGAGAGAGCAATGGGGACAGGAGCAACAGATATTTTAAAGAGGGGAGCAGCAAGGTTTAGAAAGATCAGTAAAGGTATGGAGGTCAGGAACCCTCATCTTCCCTTTCCCTGATAAGCATCCTGAGGATTCAAGCTCCTTCAACCGAGAGCTGTAGAAATCTCCAACCGTAGCTGGAATGAGCTCTGGAGCCGAGTAGTTCAACAAGTGGCTATTGATGGCAAACGCTGTACTAGCTGCCACGAAGTTGGCGCACAGATGAGTGGTGAGCATCTCTACCTGTGAGACGCTCAGAGTCTGAGGCGGAGGTAACTGCACGGGTGTGATGCCCCAGCAATACCTGCAGTTTATGCACCCTTTTTATGCACTGCACACTGTTAAGTGCTTTACACACATAATGGAAGAATAGACGTGAACCTGTCTGCATATGAGGAAACAGGGACTTGAGGAAATCAGGTTCTTTACCCCAGATCATGTAGCTAATAAGTGATGGAGCCAGTGTTTGAACTACAGTCTGGCTCTGAAGCCCATGCTTTTAACCACTCTCCTAGACTGAGAATTTATCTTAAGAGTTATTGTGAAGATGAGGAGTCGGGTGTGCCCAAGGCATGATGGGAGCCCTGACAGTGGACTCTTGGCTCAGCTTAGACTCACATTCTGGACCAGACACTTGCTAAACATGAGACCTTGGGTTAAGAGCTTAATTTTTCTCAGCCTTAGTTTTCTTGTGTGTAGAACAGTTTCAGTAATATCAACCACATCAGATCGCCCTAGAACAAAAGGGGATAAAGCACATAAAGCATCCAACTCAGCATCATCCAGGTCACATGGCAGGCGATGAGTTAATATTGCTTTCCCTCCTGTTTCTGCTTTTCAGGTAAGAAATGGTGGAGCTGGCAGCCTAAAGCCAAAAATGGCCCAAAGTGCCTGGGAAACAGACTAGGGGGAATGTGGACGGGGCAGCCACTGTGGGGAGCACTCTAACATTACCTAATGAAAATTAAGAAAGTGCAACCACGCCTGTATGGAGATGGGCATGGGGTTTCAGGACCACGTTGTCCATCACAGTGGGGAGTTGGAAGCAATCTACATGTCTATCACTTCGAAATGAATATGAAGATTATGGGGGAAGTCTATTATAGAATACATTGTAGGAGTTGGGGTTAATGTACTATCTGTATATACAACATGCATAGAACTTGAAAACATAGTTTTGGAGTAAACATTAAAGAATCAGACCTGTAGCCCAAGTCCATTCATTCAAATAAAGAACCCTTACACATTCAAAATAGCATTGCATTATTTTGCAGTGATCCACACGTACCTACCTTAAGTACATGTCTTATGTGTATAACGATTCTCAGAGTTGTCCACACCCAAATCCCAGTAACCTGTGAATACCTCATGTTATGTGGCATGTTATATGGCAAGAGGGAATTAAGGTTGCTAATCAGCTGAGCTTGAGATGGACAGCTATCCTAGATTATCCACGTGGTCCCCATAGAATCACAAGGGCCCTAAGAAGTGAGAAAAGGAGCGGGAGAGCAAGTGGAAGAACGCATGTGAGAGAGACTAGGCCAGCCATTGGTGGCTTTGGAGATGAAAGGCGCTGAGAGCCAAGGAAATTAGGCGGCTTCTAGAAACTGGAAAAGTCAAGAGAACAGATTCTTCCCTAAGCCTCCCAAAGGAACACAACCCTGTCAACAGATGATTCTAGCTTAGTGAGACCCATTGGGATTCTGACCTCCAGAGCTGTAAAATAAATTTGTGTCGTTTTAAGCCACCCCACGTGTGATCATTGTTACAGCAGCAACAGGAAACTGATACACCCTCAAACACATTACGTGAGTACCAGCAGTGGCGGAACAGGAATGGAGGGGAAGACTGGAAAGGAAAGGAGTGCCATGCCTGGACCAAAGCTGATATCTTGCCCCATGCTGAGGAGTGTGCTAAATTCAACTCAGTACCTGAGATGAAGCAAAATAGAGAGGAGGGAGGGGGCAAGGAGAGACAGGGATTTGGGGGCTGGGGGTAGAGCTGGTAGGTTGCATGGTGCATGCCATGCAACGCCCTCACATCCAATGCAGTGTACCAGATGTACTGAAGAAGTCAAAGCGTGGGTGAGAACTGATGACTCTGAAGGGGGTCCACAATGAAGGAGCACTCGTGTTAAGGTGGGTTAGACTGGAACAACTCCTAGAGAGGGCAGGAACCTGGGTTATGGTCCCCTGGTTTCAGAGTGCGGTACAAAGCCATCCTCCCTACCACACTAACCAAAAGGAACCTCTTAGCTGGGTATAGAAGATTAACCAAAGAAAATCAGAACTGCCTATAAAATGGTGTATTAATACCAATTTTACAGAATCTCTTCCAGAAAATAGAAGATGGAATGTTTCCTAACTCATTTTACAAGGTTAGTATTATCCTGATACCAAAACCAGATAAAGACAGTCCAAATATCCCTCATAAACTTAGACACAAAAATCCACAACAACAAAATATCAGCACATTGTAACCTGTAGTTTATAAAAAGAATTGTATACCATGACTAAGTGGGATTTATTCCAGGCAGGCAAGGCTGGTTCAACACTTGAAAATCAATGTAATCTACCATATCTACAGGCTAAAGAATAAAAACCATATGATCCTTTCAACTGATGCAGAAAAAAGCATTTGACAAAATCCAATACTCATTTGTGATAAAAATGTCTCGGCAAGCTAGAAATAGAGGGAAGCTTCTCAACTTGATAAAGAGCATCTATAAAACACCTACATGCTACCATGATATTTAATGGTGAAAGACTGAATGCTTTCCTCCCAAGATCAAAAACAAGGCAGGAATGCCCATTCCCGCTACACTTATTCAGCATAATAAGCCAACATCTGGACCTCAGCTCACCTCAAGACAGGTGAGAACTCAGGAGTACAGCACCTGGGACCCGCCCTTAGTATCTAGGGTTGCCCCGATGGCACCATTTCAGTCTCACTGACCTCTCCCACATAGTTTCATTTTTTAAGAACTAATTTCCCCTCAACAGCAACTACTGGATTTAAACCCTCACTGCATCCCTTTGTTCTGAAGCTAGAGCTTTCCCAAATTATCATCAATCCAGTCCAAACCAAGAGAAAAGAATGCATATTGCATGCTGTTTTATACTACCTGAAATCAGAATATAAAAGAGAATGCGTTTTCTAACTGCCCACAGATTGCAGAATGCTTTCTTGTTCTCCAGCTCGTCAGCTCCAGTCCTCTCCTCTCACTTCTGAGCTTTCCCTGGATGCCCCCTGGCAGAATGAATGGCTCCCTCCTCTGAGCTCCCACAGGGCCTTCCAGGTGGCTCACTGGTAAAGAAGCCATTTGCAGTGCAGAACCACAGTTTGATCCCTAGGTGGGATAGATCCTCTGGAGGAGGGTATAGCAACCCACTCCAGTATCCTTGCCTGGAGAATCCCATGGACAGAGGAGCCTGGTGGGCTACAGTTCATAGGGTCGCAAAGAGTCAGACACGACTGAAGCAACTTAGCACACACACACGATGAGCTTCTACAGCACTTGGTACAATTCCCTGTGGCCACCCCTGGCACTTTCTATTAAAGCACTAGTTCAAGTCTCTTTGTGCCCCACTGGACCAGGAGGGACCACACAGTGAGTAATTCAGCATCTTCTCCCCAGCACTTAGCATGGACTCAGCCATGGGGTTTGGGTGCAGTTCAGTTGAGTGGTAGGCATTATTGGCACATAGAAGGGACTTGGTAACTGGTAACTGAAGTGGAAACCAGAGGAAGAAGCTAGGATTTGGACACACTGAAGGACTCCATCAAGGTCACACAGTGAGATGGTGACGGAGCTGGGCTTCGATGCAGATCTTTTGCTTTTCATTTAGATAAAGATACTTTTCACCCGCTGATGTTCTGCCCTGTATCTCTGGAGGGATCATACCCAGGAAAGCAGCTGAGGGTTTAATGCATACCTCCTCCGTGTAGAAGCTAAAGAGAGAAAAAAAAAAACAAAAACCCTTGTTCTGTGCCATCATGCAGAGGCAGCACAGAAGCAGAAAAGCGGCCAGGATTCTGAGAACCTCTGAAAACAGAATGCAAACCACAGAGCCCAGCCTATCACGAGCTCAACAAAGTTTCCGAGCGTTGAACTCTGAACTTTGAGAAGTCTAGAATCTTTAGCAATTGCTTATTGCCTGCAGGATAGACGCAGTTAGTCCCGTGCCTTCTGGGCATGCCCTTAGCTGCAATCCTCATTGAAGTTTCTATGCTGCTGCTTTCAAAACTGCTCAGATTCTTTCACTCAAGTGTTCTTAGCACTTATGTTGATAGGGAATACTTCAAAGGGTACATCTTTACTTTATCAAATCTGATCTAATTTTGCAGATGGAATCAAAGAGGTTCATTTTGAGTCTAGTCAAGTTTGCCAACCATCCCGGAGAGGAGGCACCGATGCTTTGTCGTCTGTGTAATTAACCTTAACTGATAGGTCCCCAGAGACACCGGGGTCTTCAGCCATCTGGATCTAGAGACCCCTGGGCAGAAGCAGGGGTGTCCCTCAGAATGAGAGAAGCATCAGGAAGAGAAAGATGGGTCTCCGACACCCAGGGATCCACGGTTAGTCCTTCACTACAGCAGTCAAAGGCAGGATGGGTGTTCCAGGGGAGCTCTATGAAGACAGAAAATCTAATGAGCTTCAGTGTGCCTGGCGGTCTTTTATAGTGTGCTGTGTGGTAGAGGGGAGCCCCGGACACAGGCAGCCAAGGCCCGGAGTATTAACCTTCACCCTCAGCTGCAGGAACAATTACACGTCTCTTCTCCCAACCTGGCACTTTTTATAAAATCCAAAACTTGATGTCGGTGCTAATTTGCCCCTGAAACCTGCGTTTGAAGCTGAATCCAGGCATGAATTCAGCTTGCCTAACCAACTGAGCTATTATAATCGTTACTGTAAAAATGCCTGTCTGCATACAACACACCAGGTCGGAAGAAAGCCATTGAGTTTGGGGTTCAGAAAAGTTCTCTGTGGCTCAGAGCAGAGACAGTTCTGGCTGATGTGACATTATTTGGAGAGAGAGAGATATATATACATATACATATACAGGGGCAGCCATTTCGCATTGAATTGAACACGAAGGCAGGGGAGGCTCGGGGATTCAGCTCTTAATGTCCTCAGATCTGGGGTCTCCCTTTAAAAAAGCTCTTCAAAAACTCCCACACACAATGGGCCCCCACCCCCTGGCTTTGGACACTGGAGGGAGTCACGCTCATCCACCAGCCTCTGGGAGGTCAGGGGGAAAGTCGCAGAGCCTTTGTAAAAGCCCCGCACAATTGACCATGAAAAAGCTCCACGGCTTAGATCTCTGCCCACGCATTTCGGTCATCAAGGGTGTGGGCGTCACTCTCCCATTCCCTTGGAAAAGAAACCAGGCCAGGTTTGGGGAGGTGGAGCACCCGCCTCAGCTCTGAAGCCTTTAGGCCTCCCCAGGTTGCCTGGCCCCTTACCCCTTGCTAAGAGCCACCCATCTGGCTCCCCTCCAGATGATTCTCTGCCCAGCACAATGACCCTGCAGAAACAGATCCAACAAGGCAAAATCCTGAACTTGGCCTTGAGGGCTCTATGATCCGCCTTGATTGCCTCCCCAGACTGCTCTGTCCATCCAGGGCTGGTTTCATGGACCTGTGACGCCTGCAGCCACATTGGGCCCCTATCCTATTCTTGAGATTTTTGCCAGTCTTAATTTTTTAACAAGAGATCCATATTTTTATTTTACACAGAGCCTTGAAAATTGCATAGCCTTCTGCTATGCTCCATACAACTTCCCATGCTTCCTCGTACCAGGAGCTTTCGTGCATGCTGTTCCCTCTGCATAAAATGCTTCTACACACCCAATTCCCACCATTGACACCGCCTGCTACTTTCCTCACTCCTACTCATCCCTTGGATCTCAACTAAATTGTCACTTCCTCCAGGAAGTCCTCCCTGTCCTCCCCTGTTGGGTCAAGTCCCCTTTACAGGCTCTTAGAGCACCATGCTCTTTCTTCCATAACTCCTTCTATGGTTACAATTCTGCATTTATTATATGTGTTGCATGCTAAGCCACTTCAGTGGTGTCTGACTAAGACTCCATAGTCTACAGTCCGCCAGGCTCCCCTGTCCATGGAATTTTTCAGGCAAGAATACTGGAGGGGGTTGCCATGCCCTCCTCCAGGGAATCTTCCTGACCCAGGGATCAAACCCGTGTCTCTTATTCCCTTGCATTGTCAGGTAGGTCTTCACCACTAGCGCCACCTAGAAAGTCCCAACAAAGGCTAGTACACCCTCGTGTAGTGAGGGCAGGCCAGCCGTTTGAATGCATTTGATTAGTCCCATCTGGAATATAATTTCCAAGAGGGTAGAAACCACGTCTGATTTTCAGCTCAGCATTGTAGCTTCAGTGCTCAGGAGAGTGCTAGACACACAATAAACATTACATAAATGTGTGTTGCGCTAATTACAGAACATGAAAGGCTAACATAATGGTGGTCGGAGGTAGGCTCTGCAGTCAGACTTCTCGACTTCACATCTGTTTCTGCCGCTGCCTTTGTGATCTCAGGGAAATTCCTTAACCTCTCTGGGCTTCATTTTTCTCATCAAGAAAAAAGAGGATAAAATAATTCATAGAACCATTGTGAGCTTTCAGCGAAATGATGTACACAGAATAGTTGAGACAGGCCTGACACGCAGTCAGCAGCCCAAAGGCCCACCATCCTTATTATGAGATGGCTGGCAAGCACTGCACATGCACTTTCCATGTCTCATGTGTTCCTGCAACAATTCCATATGGCAGGAGTTGTACCCAGGTGGCGCAGCTAACAAGTGTCTGAGTAGGACAGGAATCCATTAGAATCCATCCTCTTGACCTGTGTTTGTGTCAAAGGCATAGCAGTTGAGAAAGGACCAGAAATGGAATTATCAGGGGGTGGCAGAAACCCAGGCTGGCCCCACACTTTAGTAATTTGTGTGATTGTGGACAATTTTTCTTGGCCTTCGTGGGTCTTAGTTTCCTCATCTATAAATCAAGGATGATAAGAAATGCATCTCATAGGATTGCTGTATTAAGTGAGATAAACCTTGCAAAGTGCTTGGCACAAGGCATGGCTCCTCATTAAGGATTTGGTAAGGTTTAGCTCTTAGTGTTATAATTAAATTGAAAATATAATTCATGGAATTCTCCAGGCCAGAATACTGGAGTAGGTAACTGTTCCCTTCTCCCAAGGATCTTCCCAACGCAGGGGTCCAACCAAGGTCTCACGCATTGTAGATGGATTCTTTACCAGCTGAGACACCAGGGAAGACACTGGTCAGAGTCACGCTGCTCAGGGTGAAAGGAACCACATGATGCCTCAGTCTCAGAGCTGCCTTGCTCCCATAATCACAGCCACCAAGTCTTCTAAAGAAGATTCAAATTGTCTGCACAGAGGAGGGCATCACTGTCCCGAATTCCTTCAACTTCTGGCGTTTCCTCCACGTCACCCTGGATGAATTGTGCTGGTAGCAGCCTCTCTGCTTTTCAGATCAAGGGATGATCTTCCCCAGGGTGGAGGGTTTTCAGAAGACCAGAGGCCCCAGGTGCGGCCTCACAGGCCTGCTCTTGCCCTCCATCCACTCTCCCTGGAGGAGATAAAGTCCTGGAGAGCAAAGGGTTAATTCACCAGGTGCCTGCTTCACACATCACGAGCTGAGGTGACAACTTCGTGCATCCAGAATGGCTAGACTATGCTGATATGGGATTAAAGCAGAAATCCTGTTCCCTCTTCAGCCAGCAACCAAAGAACCAGAATCTGCTGGGCCCTTTGCAGACTTCTCAACACCCAGGAGAGAAAGACGGTTCTAACCGCTGATCCTGTGGGCTCAGTAAGAAGGGTCTTCTCCTCTGCTCAGAATGAGCCAGGGCAGCTAGTAAGGGGAAGTCACGTGTGACCCAGAGGTAGGCCCAAGGAACCTTGACTGCCATCCAGACACATCGTGTTCCCCATCTCCGTGAGCCAGGGGCCCTGGAGAGATGCCTTGGAGCAGCTGCTGGGGACCACGGAGGTTGACAGGGCCCCTCCTCCACTTTGATCAGAGCCCTACAGTTTTTTCTGACATGTATGTGCGTAGCACATCACATACATATATATATACACACACACACATGTATGTATGTGTATACATGTACATATATGTATATACATACACACATATATATATGTATACAGACATATATATTCTAGAGAGGGTTCTGTCTGAGGGTGGAAAGTCACTCTTTAAAGCTTATTATTAAAAGTAAGCAAGTATGGAGATGCAGAGGTAGAGAACAGATACGTGGACATCAGAGAGGGACGGGGGATGAGCTGGGAGATTGGGACTGACCTGTGAGCACTGCCGTTTGTAAAACAGATAGCCAGTGGGAAGCTGCTGTGTAGCACAGAGATCTCAGCTCAGGGCTCTGTGATGATTTAGATGGAGGGAGGTGTCCAAGAGGGAAGGGATGAATGTGTGTGTGTGTGTGTGTGTGTGTGTGTGTGTGTGTGTGTGTGTGTAATATAGTTGGTTTGCTTCATTGTACAACAGTGTAAGGTAACTATACCCCAATTAAAAATACATAATGTTTTTGTCCATTTCCCTCATCTGACCCACGGCAAACTAAGACTCATGGAAATCTCCAAGACCTCCCTGCACAGCTAGTTATCAGCCAAGGAGAGGCCAGAACCCAAGCCCCTCCGTGTCGGCCGGGATTGCTCTACCCCAGCACAGCAGACACTCAGTAGAGGCTTTGGCAGGTGGAATCAGCCTGTGAAAGCTCTTCTTGGAGAGAAGAGAAAACTCGCTGAGCCAGAGAAGACCTGAGAAAAGTTTTCCCTTCCCGTTGTAGGAAAGGTAGGGCTACATACAGGTGTACTGACCCTCCCTTCTGCCTCTTAGGTGAATACAGTTGTGGGATCCACTACCAGAGAAGAGTGGGTCCCTCCCATTCCTGGAGACCAGCCTTCAGGTGCTGTTTACTGGGAGCTTCCCAGGCCTGCCAGGCGGCAGACATCTGCATTGGAAGTGCATCTTTGGGTGGACATTAGCTGGGGGGAGCCAAAACCAGGAAGTCTCATCTTTGGGTGGATATTATGAGTTGCTCATCCCTCAATTCGTTTGAGTCTGGCTTCAAGGTTCTGGAGCCCCGGGCTGATTAGCTGGCCGTGAAGATGTTACTAATGGAAGTAAAATGTCCTTCTGGCAGAAACCCTGAAATCTGCTTTGGTGGGTCATGAAATTCAAAAGACTGGGGGTATCCAAGTTTATCTAGACTAACGACTATTCTACAGAGGAAGATGCTGAAGCTCAGAAAGAAAAAGTAACTTGCTTAAGAAAAAGTGAAAATAAATAATGATAGACCTTTGCCTCTGGTGTAGAGGAGAGGAACAGTTGTGTCTCATTTCTCCCCAAAATGTAACTGCTCATCTCAAATCAAATCCTCTTTCTTGAGCTACGAATCTCTCTTCACTCCATCTTCCACCTCCCCCATTCCCCAAATCTTACTCTAAAAATTGCTTTCCCATTGATAAGAAGTCCTAACTTCTGGGTGATTCATAATTCCCCATCTCTCTTGACTGAGCCAAGTAGGGGATATTTCAGGAGTCATTAGTCCATACAGGAGGTCCTAACTCACTGAACTGAAGTAGATGCATATAGCTGACACAGAGCCAGGTCCCATCTCAGCCTGGGAAGGACTCCGTTCAACTTGGTCTTACCCAACCTCTCCTCCCAAAGCAGTGAATCCAGTTAACAAGAACCAACCTGGAGAAAGCAGGTCATGTTAGCCAAAATTATTAGAAAGAAGTTTCCATTTAACTGGGGCAATATAAGCCAAGCAACCGACACTTTACTTGGATCTGAGGAATCCACAGGCATGGACTCCATTTCCCAAATCACAGCACTAACATAGAATCAACACGAAGATAAGCAGTCCATGCCTCAAAACAAGAAAAATGACGAACACAACAATTCAACCTCCTCTCTTGAGGTAGGATGTTCATGGCTCATTCGTCTCTTTCGCTCTAATCACCTCCATCCACCTTTCAGTCTTTAAAACTTTCTTTTACCTTCACTTATTCATCCGTTCAATAAAAAAGTCAAGGTCAAGATGTTGGCCAAACCCCTATCCCCACTCAACACACTCTACCCACTACCCCCCCATCCCTCCCCAGCCAGCCTCTTCTCCTCCAAAATGAGCCAACGATGAAAGTATAGCAGGCTCTGTGCATTTTAAAGAGTTAGCCTATTTTCAACTCTAAAATAATATGTGGCATAGAAAACAGCATGTAGGATGAAAAAAGATCCTGTTTAGTTTCAGTGTGACATTTGCCTGGGGGAAGAAGTGCAGAGCTCATTGGCAAGCCGATTGTTGAAGCCCTGACCAGTCAGTTACAAAGTGTCATCATTTAATATGCCAGTCAGCTCTGCCTTTTCGAGGCCAATCACTCCTTTTGCGCCGGGAGGAGGAGGCGGAGGTGGGGGTGCAGAGGAGAAATTGAGCAGAAGAGGGGTGGAAGCAGCAGAATGACGGGGGTAAGGGGCCCACAAAAGGGTGCGTGCACAACGCTTGATGGCTTGAGCTCTCTCCCACCCCCGTGGCATCCTCACTGGTGCCCACTGAGGCAAAATGGCCAGAGCCCAGTGGCTCTTGGTCACGGTAGCTGCCCAGGTGAGGCATCCATAAAGTATGCCCCCAAATCCCACCTAAGCCGAGACGTGGGCATATTGGGCCCCAAAGTCACAGAGCTTCCATCCATCCCTAGAACTGGGGTCATCATCTGGCCCCAGATGCTACCCGAAATCCCAGGTTCTTAAGTTGTGGGCAAAAAGGTCAACACATCTGAACCTATTACCAGCTCCTGCAAGCCTGACACATTTCTGTGTTCAGACATCAGTGCAAGATCCCAGCTCCCTTTCATGACTCTGAGCTTTGTATCCAACTTACCATTAACAGGGTTCAGCCAAGGCATGGCTTTTGACTCGCTCTCCCCCCACCACGGCCCCCTCTCTCGGTCTGTCAGCCTTTTCTTCATCAACTATATTTGCTACAATCAAGTCCTGTCAACTGTCACGGCTCACATACAGACTGCCAGTAAATATGTCTTTCCACTCATTAGACATTCCTCCCAGTCACCTTGGGATTGCTACCTTGTCTATCTCACTCCAAAAAACTTCTGTTCAGAAGTATGAGACACCCACTGAGCGATGTCAGCTTGCGGCCATTACCTCAGGAAGTGACAGAAAACACCCAACTGTCACTCATTAAGATCCATTTTTTCCAGAGTTGATGTAAGTCAGACTTTGCCCCCAAAACGAATCATGATTTATTTAATATATTTGCTTCTACAAGTGTCAGCTCATCAGCTTAAAATGTTCCTCCTTTAACTCTATTGAGGACTGAACAGAAAGTTTTCTTTGAAACCTCGTTTTTGCTTTAAGGCTTAATAATTAAAACAGGAACAGAACAGTGAAGACTGCTCTATTGGAGCACTTTGGTGGCCCCTGGCTTCATAATTATATGTACAAAGCAGTCGTGTTGGAATTGTCGCCGGACACGCTGGAGAAATTGCCCCCACTGAGCAAGCTGGCTTTTTCTGCCGGGCACACCGGGCTGGGGCAAGATGAAATGAAAACCTGGGATGGTTTGAAAGCAGGGACAAAAATAACAATTAGGGAAGCCAGGAGGAGAAAGATGCGGTTTCTTAATTGCTCGGCCCATGTGCCAGCGGGCAGCTCCCCACAACGCTGCGGGAACGTGGGGTCCCCGATGCTGTCCCGAGGCCTAGGGAGTGTGGGCGAAGGAGCACTGGACACAGCTTTCTGGGAAAGATGCCCGAGGCCTGGCTTTGACCTGGATTTCAGGAGAGATCAAAGCCTGAGCCGAATAGGAAGGTGATTTGATGGGCTGATGGCTTCCTGTGGGGATCTTCAGCTCAAGGTCATATCCAGCCACCCTCCTCCTTTTCAGACTCACTCCGGTCAGTGCCTTCTCCAGGAAGAAGGAGGTTGAACTCCTCAGGAGGGGCCATTTGGAAGGCGATTACAGTGCCCCATGACATCCCTTTGGCCTTTTTGGTGTCTCAGCAGTAAAGAATCTGCCTGCCAATGCAAGAACCACCAGAGACACAGGTTCAATCCCTAGGTGGGGGAGATACCCTGGAGAAGGAAATCGCAACCCAGTCTGGCAATTTTGCCTGGAAAATCCCATGGACAGAGGAGCTCGGAGGGCTACAACCCATGGGGTCGCAATAAGTTGTATGAAACAGCACACACATACATGGTGAGTGATGTCCCTTTGGCCAGACAGTTAGGACTATGACAATTCTCTCTCCACCCTGGAGCTTGTTTCCCTCAATCCCGTGGCCTGGGCTGGGGACCCCAGAGAGAGATTAATCCTGAGCTCACCCTATCACCTTTAAGAGGACTTCACCCCCAGACCCATACGCATCCAGGTAAAGGTTAGTGCTGTACAATGGGGACCGCACAGAAGAGTACAGAAGAAAGGAGAAAACCCATGTGAATTTCCCCAAAAGGAGATGGATGGTCTGGGGAGAAACTGGGACTCCTATCACCAAATGTTCCCACTCCACAGCTGATTGCTGGGGTGAAGCATGGGAGAGAGACCAGCCTCGCCTGGCAATCAGGTTCAATGATGCTCAAAACCGCACAGTTGGAGATCTTAGGATTCTGAGGTTTAATATTTTGCCAGATGTTCTTTGTTTGTGTCTGCATTACCAAGACAATGTGAATCCCATCCTTCAAATCTCCCCCAACATCTGGTCAAAGTGGGTTAGGGGGCATCTTCTGGGTTAGGGCATCCATCACTGATTGACATGGGGGTTCAGGGGAAGCTAGGAGCCTAGAGGAGGCTGTGGAAGTCCCAGGGAGAGGCAGAAGCCGCCATCTGGGTCCAGGCAACTGCCCTGCTCCCTAAGATGATTGCCCTGGCTGTCCTGCTCTGTGCTTCCCCTCTCCAGCAGAAACAATGATGCTCTTCTTTTTTAAATAAATTTATTTACTTATTTGGCTGTGCTGGGCCTCTGTTGCTGCGGGAGTTTTTCCCCAGTCGTGGTGCGAGGGCTTCTGTTTCTGGTGGCTTCTCTCGTTGCAGAGCACGGGCTCAGTCATTGCTGCTCCTGGGCTCGAGAGCACAGGCTCGGTAGTCGTGACGGACAGGCTTAGTTGCTCCACGGCATGTTGGGTCTTCCCAGATCAGGGAGCAAACCCATGTCTCCTGCATTGGCAGGTGGATTTTTTTATCACTGAGCTACCAGGGACATTCTTAAAATACAGACTTGATGGCAACAGCTCCCTCCCACTTCAAGCCTTCCAATGGCTTCCCATGGTTTGTAGGATAAATGTCAAACTAAATAAGAGTGTGAGCAAGGGCCTCATCCCAGCTCTGTCACCATAAAATTTTGGTATCTCTATGGCCTGTGCCAGACTTGGGTCCCTTGAAACAGAACCAGCTCTGAGCCAGGTGATAGCTGGAGAGGCAAATGGCTTTTTAGGAGATGGAGAGGAGGGCGAGGAAGTAGCTATTACTTAATCACAGTACCCTATAGTTGCCAATGGATTTTCCCCAGACAGGTGAGTCTGATTGACTAAACCAGGTCATGTGTTCAGTACTTAGCTGCCACAAGGACTGAGAAAGTGGGCACTGCACTTTCCTACTTCTGCTCCCCTCCAAGACTCAGAGAGTAGAAAATTCCCAAAATATAAGGAATTTCAGATGCTGGCCTCCAATACAAGAAAACATCTTCTTTCAACTCAGTTCATTGCCAAAGTATAGCTTTCCCAGGGAAACTGGCAAAAACCCCCAACCAGGTCTCGTGAGGGCACATTTTCCATCTCTTTAGCTCCCCAAGCACCTGGAAGAGGATCATCTGCTACCATCCACCCAACCACATCCGTGTCCATCTCCTTGACCCAGCATGGCAGGCGCAACTCCGAGGGAGAAAAACACATTAAAATCTGGTCTACAAACAGAACCCTCTCACATTACCATGATCCATAGCTCTAAAGGTGGATCAGACGTGGACGTGTTTGATGAGGCTCAGTCCATTTCTAACCATTTATTCTAAAAACCCGTGCCTCTCGGTAGAACTCAACACCCCTAGGAATGTGATCAAGGCCCCAGAGGGAGCTGTCAATTCACAAGTAGCCCCAGAGGACAGAGGAACATGGTAAACTACTCCACAGAAGTGCAATCAGCAAAGTCCCAACTGTGGGAAGCTCTGTGGGACAAAAATTTGGATATCTTACATAGATGACTTTCAAGGGGATGAAATGACAGATGGGGCTGGGGAAGGGAGAGTTTATAGATTAAAAACACCTAAAAACATTTCAATCATTTGCAATGTTTAGACTTAATCTGAATCACAAACAACTGTTACAATGTATATATGTAAGACAAGTCTTTCCTGGTGACTCAGACAGTAAAAATCTGCCTACAATGTGGGAAACTTGGGTTCAATCCCTGGGTTGGGAAGATCTCCTGGAAAAGGGACTGGCTGCCCACTCCAATATTCTTGCCTGGAGAATTCCACAGACAGAGGAGCCTCATGGGTTACAGTCCATGGGGTCACAAAGAGTCAGACAAGACTGAGTGACTTATACTTTCCTTTCACTTTTTAGAAACCTGAATATTGGATATTTGATGGCATTAAGAAATTACTGTTAAATTTTCAGATGTGATGATGGTTTTGCTTTTATATATTTTTAAGTATCCCTATGTTTTAGAGGTATTTATTGAAATGATATTAATGATGACATGATATTATAGATGAAATGTTATTAATGTCTGAGAGGCAAAGGGTGAAAATGTAGGATTGCACAAGACTGGCTCTAAGTTGTTAATTGCTGAAATTTGGAGGTGGTACTCATGCTTTAAAAAAGGCCTATTAGCTCAGCTGGTAAAGAATCTGCCTGCAGTGCAGAAGACTTGGGTTCGATCCCTGGGTCTGGATGATTCCCTGGGGAAGGAAATGGCAACCCACTCCAGTTTCCTTGCCTGGAAAATCTCATGGACAGAAGAGCCTGGCGGGCTGCAGTCCATGGGGTCGCAAAGACTCAGGCATGACTGGGTGACTAACACTTACTTACTTACTTTCCCATGCTTTGCTATACTAGTCTATTTTTTTCTTTCTGTTTTAGAAGTTTTATTGAAGTATAATTTACATACTGCACAACTACATACTATTTACAGACTATACAACTTTGGCCACCTGATGCGAAGAACTGACTCATTTGAAAGGACCTTGATGCTGGGAAAGATTAAAGGCAGGATGAGAAGGGGACAACAGAGGATGAGATGGTAGGATAGCATCACCGACTCAAGGGTCTTGAGTCTGAGTAAACTCTGAGAGTTGGTGATGGACAGGGAGGCCTGGCATGCTGCAGTCCATGGGGTCACAAAGAGTCGGACACGGCTGAGTGACTGAACGGAGCTGAACTGATACAACTACATACTATACAGTCCACCCATTTAAAGTGCACAATTTAATGACTTTTGTATATTTGGAACTGTGCCTCCATCACCACAATCTATCTTAAAATCTTTTCATTAGTGGAGCTATGGTGTTGGGGAAGACTCTCGAGAGTTCCTTGGACTGCAAGGAGATCCAACCTAGAAGAGGAATTGCTGGGTCATATGGTAACTCTGTTTAATCATTTAAAAAAATTACAAACTATTTCCTAAAGCAGCCGTATCATTTTACATTCCCACCGGCAATGTTATGTCTCTTTTTTGTATGTTTGAGAGCTTCCATAGTTTAAAAAAAAAAATTGTTTTAAACAAAGGAAATGGCAACCCACTCCAGTATTCTTGCCTGAAAATCCCAAGGATGGAGGAGCCTGGCAGGCTGCAGTCCATGGGGTTGCAAAGAGTCAGACACGATTGAGGGACTTCACTTTCACTTTTCTCAGGCTGAAAAGCACCAAGGCATCATCACCATGTCAGCACCTTCAACTTTTTCTGCTCTCTCTCCGTCACTTTTACTGACATTGGTACTCTGAGATAAGATCATGGTCAACTTATATATATATATTACATATATATACACATTTACCATTATTTCTTCATTTGCTTATTTGTTTGTTTTTCAGCTGTGCTGGGTCTTTGCTGCTGCACACAGGCTTTCTCTAGTTGCAGAGAACAGGCGCTACTCTCTCGCTGAGGTGTGAAGCCTTCTCGCTGTGGTGTGAAGCCTTCTCGCTGTGGTGGTTTCTCTGGCTGCCGAGCGCAGGCTCTAGGGGCACAGGGCTCGGTAGCTGCAGCCCTTAGGCTCAGCAGCTGCGGTTCGTGGGCCCCGGAGCACAGGCTGAGTGGCTGTGGCCCACGATTTTTAAATGCTTAGTTGCCTTGTCGCACGTGCAATCTTCGACCAGGTATGGAACCCATGTCCCTTGCACTGGCGGGAAGATTCTGAACCCCTGGACCACCAGGGAAGCCCCCAGGGTCAATTTTAATGCCTTCTCGTTTGCTAGGTTTTCAGGTGCATAAGGACCTTTCATTTGAAACCTCTCTCTTTCATTTGGGGGATGCAGCTTCTGAAGAAATCAAAAATATTAGCATCGTTAAATGACTCGCAGCGAGTTCCTGGAGCAGAGGAAATCCGGAGCAGCCGTCTTGTCTGGCCGGGCCGCTCAGGAAACGTGTGCGTGATGCTGACCGTGCGGATGTAATTACACAAAATGAAGGCTGCTCAGGAAAGAGCCGCTACGGCAAGATGAGCAGAGGGGCCTGATTCTGCTGAGCCCCAAGGTTAAACGCTGGGGCATTTAACCAAGAGAGATCTTTCAGCACAACAATTTGGGTCATGATGGCGCAGAGCCGCATTCTGCGGGTGTACAGCAAGCACTTGGCCGCATTAGTCCATCCAGGGCCCCCATTTTCTCTTGTCAAGAGGTCTTTGACTGAAGACACAATTGTCTTCCAAAGAAAGGCTGAAATGACATGTGAATGACTTGAGTGATAGGCTGCAGCATCTTGAAAAAGTAATGCTAATGGATTTGTACACTAAATAACATAAAAGGGAGAAGGAGAAAGCTCCCGCACCCCACCCCAAGGCACTGCAACAGCACATCCCAGAGCCTTCTTCTGAGGCACTGGTAAGGAGCCAAGGCTTCAATAAAAATGTTCCTCCCCTGGTGAAGGCAAAGGATACCTGGGTTCCTGGGAGTCCATTCCTGAATCTGCCCTCCCTTTCACATTCTCAGATCCTCAAAGAACCAATAACAGGTGTTCCCTCTACAAATCTGGGGCATATAGCTCCCTGGATAGCCTCCCACACACAAGATCTCTGACCCAGACCCGATGCAGGCCTCTCCTCTCAGGCAGCAAAGCTTCCTGGGAGATTCCCAGCCTGCTTGGCAAAATGGTCTAGCCCTTGTTAGAAGTTTATAAACTCACTAGGAGGCTCAAGCACTCTTCTGGGATAACAAGGTGAAAGAAATATAGAACACAAGCAAGAAAAGGACCTCGGGGTTCACCAGATCCAATACTCTTTTTATAAACAAGCACTCTAAGAACCATGGGGATTTCCCTGGTGGCCCAGGGGTTAAGACTTTGCCTTACAATGCAGGGGATATGGATCCGATCCCTGGTCAGAAAGCTAAGATCCCAAATGTCTCTTGGCCAAAGAAACAAAACATAAAAGAGAAGAAATATCGTAACAATTTCAATAATGACTTTATAGGTCCACATCCAAAAAAAGAAAAAGAAGAACTCTGAGAACCAGAGAGGGTGAGCAACTCTGTGAGGTTACGTCATCAGCTCATGTCAAGCTGTGTAATTCTGCTCCTGCAGGGGAAAAAAAAAAAAAATGAAAGAGCATCACTGAAAAATCCTATCTCTAATATGTCTGATTCTAGGGATGAGGCAGGACAGGGAGACCTAAAGGTTTTTATTTTTTATTATTTTAGGTAACCATGACCCAGAAACCGCAGCTCAGGAGTCCCTTTTCAGGAGGACCATAGCTTTACTGCAGGTTAGCTTGTCCTGGTCTGTGGGTGTCAGCCATGGGGCATTGGACAATGGCATTTGAGATCATTCGCTCCACCCCTTTTTACACGAACAAGGAAACTGAGCCCTGAGAGCTGATGAGATTCTCCAGGTCCACAGAGCTCATCCTACTCTGTCTTCCAGTCCCAGTGAAGGGAGCCACCCTCTATCCTTCCAGATAAAGGAACCAGAAATCAAGGAAACACCCCCAAGATGCCCCATCACCACCCATCCCTGCCCCTATCCAGCCGGTCCCCAGCCAGTCATCTGCAATGTCCTTTCCATTCCTTCTGCCTGTTGCCTAAAGCAGGTTGTCACTGCCATTTGCTCAATTCCTAACTCTTCTCAAGCATCCACCCTTGACCCCTGGTCCCAGTCATTCTCAAGACTGCAGTTTAAGTGATCATTTCAAAACTGAATTTGACCACATTTACTCCCTGTCTAAATCCTTCAGTGGCCCTAGAGAAAAACCGAAATCTTGACAGCTGCAAAACCTGCCTGGCTTGGCCCCCAGGGGTGTCCCTGAACCATATCCCACGCCAACTCTCCTGTTCAAGCCACACTGACTCACCCTCTTTCCACCTTTCGAATATACCATGTTCCTTCTGTCCCACAGCTTTTTCAAGAATGCTGTTGTCTCTCTGGAAAGTTCTTATTCCACTCATTTGATTGTCCTTCAGGATTTGGCGGCTGCCCTTCCTCAAGGAAAGCTTCTCTGACCCCCAATACTGGGTGAGCCCCTGATGCTTGATGCTTTCATAGCAAAGCTCCTTTCCTTTAGAACATTAATTCCAGTTTATAATCCTGTGCTTATCAGTGTGATGAACACAATCTATTTCTTCAGACAATAAAGATGAAGTCTGCTTAGTTTCACTGTTCTTCCCCAGCTCCTAGCATAGTGCCAGATACTAGGCGTATATTCAGTGATAGGAGCAGGACAGTGGTGAAGACATTGAAATGTTTCTGTATCCAGTGGTAATTAACTACTGCCCCAAACCTCCCAAGTGCCCCCACAGTATATTAGCCATATCTCCTCCCCTGGACCTTTCAGACCACCCCACAGTCCAGTGATTAAAGGAGTAACTTCTGGCACAGCACTCAGATAATAATGGCTAAATATTTTGAATATCACTCCAGCCTGCCTATGGCAGGCACTTAATGATTATGGCTTGACTAAAAGAGTAATGGCAGAGTTAGCATTTTGGCCCTGATGTATCAACTCCCTGCTCATCATTCTTTCCGCTTTGTGCTGCTGTTCTCTATCTTCTGCCCCTCAACTAGCATAAAGTGTTTCCTCTGCACGTTCTGGAGGGCGGCATAGCTGGGTTCATGATTGGTTCTTTCAAATGAGCCAGTCTTTCCCATCTTTCACTCCCCACTTCAGGACTTCAAGAACACTGCAGCTCCGTCTACACTGACCCTGAAATCCATGGCCCCTGGTTATCGCCAGGAGCAGAGGCAAGTGGGTAAGCTTGCCAGAATTCTCTAGGGAATCTCCAAGTTAGCAGAAGCCACTGCTGGAGGTGACTCTGGAAAAAATCCATTCACCCTTTCAAAGGAGTGAGATCCACTGCATGTCGACTCTATAGAGGCCAGTCTTCCCTCTCTGAGAAGCAAAAGGGAGAAAGGAAAATCTTTCTGCCATTAAAGAAGATACTCACTTGCAAGCCATTTTTGATTCTTGGGCTGCGGTCACCATGGTCGAGCCCCCTAACGTCCGGAAATTGAAAAGGTGGTTCCTTTCTTAATTTGGATTTTTCCAAAAGTAGACCCTGAGGATAATATTTTGATATAAGCAGATATGCAGATGATACCACCCTTATGGCAGAAAGTGAAGAGGAGCTAAAAAGCCTCTTGATGAAACTGAAAGAGGAGAGTGAAAAAGTTGGCTTAAAGCTCAACATTCAGAAAACAAAGATCATGGAATCCAGTCCCATCACTTCATGGGAAATAGATGGGGAAACAGTGGAAACAGTGTCAGACTTCATTTTGGGGGCTCCAAAATCACTGCAGATGGTGACTGCAGCCATGAAATTAAAAGACGCTTACTCCTTGGAAGAAAAGTTATGACCAACCTAGATAGTATATTCAAAAGCAGAGACATTACTTGCTGACTAAGGTCCGTCTAGTCAAGGCTATGGTTTTTCCTATGGTCATGTATGGATGTGAGAGTTGGACTGCGAAGAAGGCTGAGCGCCAAAGAATTGATGCTTTTGAGCTGTGGTGTTGGAGAAGACTCTTGAGAGTCCCTTGGACTGCAAGGAGATCCAACCAGTCCATCCTAAAGGAGATCAGCCCTGGGATTTCTTTGGAAGGAATGATGCTAAAGCTGAAACTCCAGTACTTTGGCCACCTCATGCAAAGAGCTGACTCACTGGAAAAGACTCTGATGCTGGGAGGGATTGGGGGCAGGAGGAGAAGGGGACGACCAAGGATGAGATGGGTGGATGGCATCACGGACTCAATGGATGTGAGTCTGAGTGAACTCCAGGAGATGGTGATGAACAGGGAGGCCTGGAATGCTGTGATTCATGGGGTCGCAAAGAGTCGGACACGACTGAGCAACTGAACTGAACTGAAGCATATTTGAGAGATGAGTCAAGAAAGTTCTCTAAAGGGGGAGGACATGAAACCAATCAAAGATGTGTTAGTGAAGAGGGTACTTTTGTGGGAGACGGGGCTCAGTTTCACAGTAGAATCTGCAGATGGAACAACATGTTTCTGTCAGAGGGGCGAGGAAGCTAGGGGTGTTGTTCACCAATTCCCATCCCTCTCTGATTGAGGATCCTTCTTGGACATTCATGCTCTGCATTCTTGCTCGCCCTGTGATCTGGTCAAGCAGTCAGGAGGCCAGAAAAGGCCTCAGGCCAAGAGACCCACAAAGCTATTAGATGTTTGAAAACTATCTGCAGGTGACCTCATGGGTGTTAAGGGGTGTGTGCAAGGGGACCTCAGTAGCATCCTCTATAGTGTTCGAGTGCCTTAGAGGGGAAAACCCTTGGAGGCCACTAGGGAAGCTGCAGTTTTAAGTGGTGATGCAGCAGGAAGAGCTTTGGCTTCAGAATCCAAGTCTTGGGCTCGATTCTCCTCTCTGCCACTTAACTAGCTGGGCTACTGAGCTAGTTAACCCCATGTGAACCTGACTTTTTTTAATCTAGAAAGATTATGAAAGTGAAAGTGTAGTTGCTCAATCATGTCAGACTCTTTTCGACCCCATGGACTATAGCCCACCAGGCTCCTCTGTTCATGGAATTCTCTAGGCAAGAATCCTGGAGTGGACTGCCATTTTCTTCAAGGGATCTTCCCAACCCAGGGATCAAACCTGGGGCTTCTGCATTGCAGGCAGATTCTTTACCATCTGAGCCACAAGGAAATAGAAAGATTATAATAAAGATGTAATTGAGTGCTTTGTATACAGTGATTGGTACAGTGCTGGGCCCATAGCAAGTATAGTGGTGGTCACATGGCATGTGACAAATACATAATCATCATCATCATCATCATCACTACTATTGAAATAAATCATGATCTAGAAATCTCTCCAGACTAAGGGTCAAGAAAAGGTAATGTCTTCTCAACCTTGACTATTGGTTTTCTTTAATTCACTCATGAATTGATTCACTCATGAATTTGTTCATTCAACAAATATTTTTGAGCATCTTTCAATGACTTCATCAGCAAAAAGAGTGATGGCTGCAATAGTTCTTTCTATTGCCTTCTAGCATTTACCATCTTTCAGTCTTCAACTGTTCTCTGCAGGAAGAAAGCTTCATTTAATGAAAAAAAGAATATTATAATGACATCAGTTCAGTTCAGTTCAGTCGCTCAGTCGTGTCTGACTCTTTGCATAATGGTATTTAAATACTGATAACTTACCAGTTACATGACTTTAAGTTACTTCACTCTGCTACCCTGTATCTGTGAAATGGGCATAATAATATCCACCTTGCAGTAATATTTACAAGAGATGGCATTCTAGAAATCTCTTACAGCAGCAGGAGCATGTTAGGAAGATGACATTGGTTCTTTCCCTTAAAAAATATTAAGAGATGTTGCAGAGAGTAAGCATTTCAGATCTCTGTGGGAAGATGAGCATGACCCAGAAGCCACGTGTGTGGCTGAGCTCATCAGCAATAGTCTATGTTACATTAAAGGACACACACTGACAGATTCTGATTCAGCCCATCATCCTCTCACTCCCAATAGAGTGTCTGCACATAGTAGGGACTTTGTCAATATTTGTTGTCAATATTTATTGACAAATAAATAAATGAGACAAATCCAGACTGTTTTTCTGCATAACAACACAATCAAAAACAAAGGAACAAACAAAACTACTTTGAAAAAAGACACCAGCACAAAGCTTAGGTCCTTAAGGACAAGCAGAGAGGCATTTCTTGGTACCAATGGCAAGCCTGCGTGGTTGAATAACATCCAGGTAAGTGAAATAGAATGTGGCCCAGGATCCATCTGCACTACAAATATAGACCATTGCGTTCAAAGGCCCTGTTCTGAAGAGAGCCGCTTAATCATTTAATCTTCCTACTCAGAATGTGGTCCACCCAGCAGCGCAGACATCACCTGAGAGCTTGCTCAGAAAGGCAGGATCACAGGCCCCACCCCAGACCTGTTGCAGCAGAATCTGCATTTTATAAGCCGCCCACGTGGTTCCCCAGTTAGAGCCATGCGGAGACTGTTTTTCTAACTTGGCTGCACATCATCTGGGGAGTTTTTAATTGACACTGGACTCCATCCTTAGTATTCTGGTTGTTTGGTGTGGAATGCAACTTGAACAAAGTGATTATTTAAAATAATAAGTGATTATTACAATCCTCTGGACTTCCCAATGGTAAAGAACCCATCAGCCAACGGGAGTCACAGGAGACACAGGTTTGATCCTTGGGTAGGAAAGATTCCCTGGAGGAGGAAATGGCAATCCACTTCAATATTCTTGCCTGGAAAATCCTATGGACAGAGGAGCCTGGCGGGCTACAGTGCATGGGGTCACAAAGAGACAGACACGACTTAGCGACTAAACCACCACCACCAAGGTTTTTAGTGCCTCCCTAGCGGGACACTCCCTCATGCGGACTTCCTTCACAGCTCAGTCAGTAAATCATCTGCATGCAATGCAGGAGACCAGGTTTGATCCCTGGGTCGGGAAGATCCCCTGGAGAAGGAAATGGCAACCCACTCGAGTATTCTTGCCTGGAGAATCCCATGGTCAGAGGAGCCTGGCGGGCTACAGTCCATGGGGTTGCAAGAGTCCAGACACAACTTGGCGACTAAACCGCCACATCTGGATATTGGGAAGAAAGCTCTCGTGTCATCTGGAGAACCAGGCCCACCCAAACCAGGCCTGCACCTCACGAGAGAAGAAAGCATTAAGCCCCAATCCGGCCTGCGCGCCCCTGCTTTCATGAGTCACCCACGACGGGCCCCACAACCGTCACTGCAGCCTGTACATCTCTTCTGCTCCTTGGAAACTTCTCGCCTTCTTACTGCTTCCCTCCCACCGGAGACAGCTTTCTTGATTCCTGCCCAGAAGAGTGACCTGGGGCCAGCAGGATCCAGCCCGAGAATGTCCCCACAGCCTCTTCTCTGGTCCAGACCTCCAGGTGGGGTTTGAAACGATTACATCAGTCATGGCCCGGGCAGCTTGTTCATCAGAAACCTTCCAATCCTCCCAGGAATCTCCTTGGGACAAGCACAAGGTTCTGGCTAATTTTAAATGTAATTAAAAGATTTTCTTCCTTTCTTTCAAGGCATGCTCAATTTCCATCACTCCCCTTCTTAGAATACAGTTCCTCTGAGGTCTTCTTTTTTTTTTTTCCAGATTTTCCCCCAAATGAAAACACTTACAACAGATGCAAATTCTTTGCTTATTTGGCCTCGTTTATCAGCAGATAGTATTTTTACCATGCAGAAAGGTTTTTAATAGGATGTGGAAAATGTCTTTTCTCCCAAAACACTAATAATAAAAAAATAAAATCTCTTTTTAAAATTTTCTTCAAATTGCTTTTTATAACCCGTTCAGCATTTTCAGGGACATAATTAAAACATCAAACAGTTTTCCTGCTGGTTATGCTAAATTTTGAATACTTGAGGCAGCCACTATTATTAGATATTAAAATGGACTCGAGTATTTATTAAAAAGATCCTCTTAAGTAACTATTCATTTGGGTTTGCTCTGTTTAATATAAAGACAAGCCCCATCATGTGAAAATACCTGTTCCTAATAAAGTCCATAATTGGTAGCAGGAGGGTATTTTTTAAAAATATAAAATATGTATTTTGTTCACTATTTTTCCAGCTTAATGTGACTAATTTCCCCCATTCAACTTCATCCCTAAGGAAAACTATAGAAAGAAAGGCTATTACCAATACATGAAGCTCAGTAGTTTGGTTTCGTGGGATGTAATTGCTATCAAGAAGGCTAGTAGCTGGGTAATTTTGGTTTAAATGAGTACATAGCCTGAAAAAGGATACATTAACCTCGGTAGAACTGAAATTAGATTCCAGTGAAGGACTGTTCTAGCTCAACGGACATCGAGTCCAGGGCCAGTGAATATGTTCTTGTTGTTATTCAGTAGCTCACTCATGTCCACCTCTTTTGCAGCTCCATGGGCTGTGGCCCACCAGGCTCTCCTGTCCATGGGATTTCCTAGGCAAGAAGACTGGAGTGGGTTACCATTTCCTCCTCCAGGGGATCTTCCCAACCCAGGGACTGAATCCTTGTCTCCAGGGGCTCCTGCATTGGCAGGTGGATTCATTACCACTGAGCCATCTGGGAAGCCAGAATATGCTGCCCAGGAGCAAAGCCAGCGAGGTGCTGAGTGCCTGATTGGTGGTGCAGGAAGGACATGGCAGGGAGGAGAGGGCAGGGCAGAAGTGGAAATCAGGACTATTTGTCTCTTTGACTTTTCCAGGGGTCTGTAGACACTCTTCTCGATCAGCACAGTTTTCCCTTCTCATGAAACCCCAGTGGGCTTCTCAGAGACTGAAGCAGATCAGTTCAGTTCATTAGAGATGCCAACACCGCCAGTATATGACATGAAAAAGCCTTCTCTGATCCACAGAGAATAACGGTAGAATGAACGTGTGAAGACCACGTGGAAATCAGCTTTCATCTCCCTGAGGCTTATTAGGGAAAGTGAGACTGATTAGCAAATGTAGACGACAACATGGCAGGCTAACTGCCTGTTGAATGGTGCCGCCGGAAGGGCTCAGAACAGTTGTTGCTTTCAGTTGGGGGCAAGATGGAAGCCTTCTCAGCAGAGGTGGCATTGAGCTGGACCTTGAAGGTCTTATCAGCTAGAGAAATCATATCCAGGTAAGTCTTCAGCCTTCTAGAAATGCCTGTAACACTAGAGGGTGTCAAAACTCCTAGAATTCCATACCTGTGACTGCCTAGATAAACTCACACCACTGAGTTCAGTCCTTGCTTTCTTTGTGAGACAAAGGAAGAAGGTTCAAAGGTTCTGCAAACATTAACTAGCACTGTTAAACTAACACCCCCAACAAGTCCTGGAAAATGAGAAGAAATGAGGTAGCAAAATCAGCATTTGCAACTGGCCATCTACTGGAAGATTCAGATGCCTAGCACTTCTGCCAGCTAAATCTAACAACTGTAGGAAATATACAGTAGGCATCAGGTGAGTGCCAGGGTTGTTGATACTATAGACGGGGAGGAGAGGAGTAGACCCCCTCCGGTCCTGGCAGCTGGGAGGTCTAACTTAAGAACATGAAACTTGAATGTAAAGCTAGGACAGCGAAGAGTCCACCGTGGGTAAAGAACATTCATAGTGAAACGCAGGGGGGGTGGGAGGCGGAAGGGAAAGGAAAGTGCATTCCCTGGCTGAGCCATTGTTTGGCACTTTCAAACTAGAGAACAGACAATTTGAATAAGGAGTGACAGATTTCCCAAGAGAACATTTCCCTTGCCCTCCCTCTGCTTGCTCTGTCCTTTTTAAGCACATCCTGGTCCCCAAGCCCTGGTCTAATTTGATGAGGCTGGCCAGTGTTATTTTGGGAGGAACAAGGGCTGGAAGAGGCTCCACGGCCAAATTCTTCTTGATGAAAGCCTTCTCGTTCTCAGCTCCGTAACCCCCACCCACTCAGAGGGCTGGCCCAAGCCTCCAAGCCCCAAGGTCAAGATCGCTGCACTTCAGGTGGCGGGGTGGGGGCCGCACCTGGCAATGTCACAGCCCCTCCCAAGGCCTCCCAAATGGAGTCCCAATGGATGATAAACACAGAAGAAGGGATCAAACTCTGTGGAGCCAGCACCGAATGCATCTCTATAGCCAGAGAATTTTGTTTCGCTACCCTCTGTTGAAGTCAAAACAGCTCCAGGAGAATTCCCTGGAGTGTGCAAGAGCTCTCTCATCACACGGGGTTCAAAGACACTGTGAGGCGTGCAGCATAGCTGAAAGTGTCTGTATGTAATAATGCCTTTATGATGTTGTTTTGTTTCTGGCTTGCCTTTACCTGAATTATCTGAAGACATTGTTTGAGGCTATGAAAAAATATGAATAATATTAGGCCTTGAGATCAAAAATCATTTTTTATTTCCATGGTTGTTAGCCGTCAATATCCCACGCATGGCTCTCAATTTCCAAAGCAGTAGTGAAAAGCTGGAGAGACCAGGTGAGGGCTTTTTTTTTTTTTGCTTATTTTTATTTTTGTTATTATACACTGGTCTTGATTTTTGAAACTGTTGAAAGCCATTTGATATGGCAGAACTTATCATGGGTGGGAAACCAGAATTTTAATGTAAGATAAAAAGAAGCTCTGCATATGTGTGTGACGAGCTGTCCACTCAGTGGAATGAATTATTTGCCACCTTCCAGGATGGCCCCAAGTGCTCCGGATGCTGCCAAGGATGCAGGCCTGGCTCTGGCTGGGGTCCCACAGAGGGCTTTCCACACCGGGAGACAACACCGTGGTCCATCCTTTGAAATGACGAACAGGCCTTTTCTGCCTGTTTTTCTCTTACCACTCTGCTTACTCAATCCTGCTGGGTGAAGAACTTAGTTTGAAAAACTAAAAACTAAGTGAGGAGTTTGATCATCTCTTTTTTTTTTGCCCCTGTTACCTAATCTATGGACAGTGCCCAACTCATGTCCCAACAAGTAGATGAGGGCCAAGACCACAGCTGACAGACATTCACCTCAGGCTGACCTGTTTCAGGCCTGGGCTCCAAGAGCTGCCATGTCTCACACAGAACGCCGGATGTGTAACACCCGCCATGGTGAGGCCGTTCTGACAGGGGAAGACAGAGCATCTGGTTTCTGGCCTGGCCTAACCTCTAAGGAGGTTCCAGACTTGGACACGTCACTCCACCTGCCAGGCCTCCATTTCTTTATGCTTTCTGCATTTTCTCAGTTAGAAAACCTCATAATCAGAGGCCAGATGATGCCTCAGTCTTCCCTGGGCATATTCCCAACCAGTTTCTCTGTTTTGTTTTGTTTTTTTTTAAGATTTTTGGTTTGAGGTAGACCATTTTTAGTCTTTATTGAACTTGTTACAATATTGTTTCTGTTTTCTGTTTTGGTCTTTTGGCCACAAGGCATGCTGGATCTTAGCTCCTTGACCAGGGATCAAACCCACATCCACTGTGTTGCAAGGTGACGTGTTAACCACTGGCCCACCAGGAGAGTCCCCCAGCCAATTTCTGAGTCTCAGAGTTGTGGCCTCTAACCACGCTCTCCTTTTCCTTCTAGCTGCACTTGCCAGCCTTCCTAACCCATCTCCCAAACCCCAGTTTCTTCCCCTCTTCCTCCCTCTGCTGCACCCTCATGCCACTTTCAGATTCACCATCATAAGCACTTCTCTGATTCTGTCCTCAACCTGTTCAGAAGCTGTCAGTGTTTTGACATCACCCCCTCTGTTGATGTCTGCCAGTCATTACCTGTCTGTCCAAGCCTACCTGTTCATCCTAAGCACCTACCATGCCCCTAAACGCACCCACCTCCTTCACTCACATGTCATGCTTCACACACACACTTCTGGGGTTTCCACCTCCATACACTTGCTTGTGTTGATTTTCCTCCTGGAACACTCACTGCCTACCCTCACCCTGACCTCTGCACATTAAATTGTTTTATTTGATTGATGGAAGATGCAGCAACATATGATTGTGAGAAAATGGAAACAAACAGAATGTCTAATTGGACTGAAATGGTTAAATAAATTATTGGACAAGCATAATCTATAAGCCATAATTTTGAAGAATATTTATGATATGTGAAAATTCATTATTCTGTTAAGTAGACCTCGAAGGTAGTTATTCAGTATCAGCCCAATTTTATGAACTTGTGTGTGTGTGTGTGTGTGTGTGTGTGTGTGTGAACATATAGACATATATACACACAAAAACAAAAGCCTACGAGAAAGACATCAAGATGTTACTTCTGTTTTTCTTGGGTGCTGGGATTATGAATACTTAAATTTTCTCCTTTATGTTTTTTAGCATTTTCTATAATGAACATATATTTCTTTTATCATTTAAAAGTACCATGAATAATCATTAGCTATAAAACAGTGAATTAAAGGAAACCTATCATTGCTCAAGTGTCATCTCAAACATTATCCTGTCCTCTAAGCCTTTCTGGATGGCATCCCCTGACCACTCACCTCCACCAGGTGGATGTAAGTCTTTCTTCATCAGAGCCTTTGCTGTGGCACATGGCCCATTCTGCTTTATACTGATTCCCCAGTGGCTCCAGCTGGTAAAGAATCTGCCTGTGATGCAGAAGTCCAGGCTTTAATCCCTGGATCGGGAAGACCCCCTGGAGAATGGAATAACTACCTACTCCAGTATTCTTACCTGGAGAATTCCATGGACAGAGGAGCCTACAGTACAGGGGGTTGCAAAGAGTCAGACATGACTGAGTGATTCACACTTTCATTTTTTTTCAGGCTCTGTATCATGCGTGCCTCCTCTCTCAGTCCAGGCACACAGCTTGGCATCCTTAAGCCCCACACTCAGTCTCTAGGACTAAAGGGGTTGGTAGCTGGATCGTCTACATGTCTACAGCAGCCATCCTGGACATCTTAGCACATCTTCCTTTCTTGTAGTTCTGCAGGGAACTAGTTTGAAAAGAAGTAGCTCAAATAGCCTGTATCTATTCATTTCTTCAGAAAAGAAACGGAAGTCAGCTCCAGCTCACCTCTGGTCTCTTCTTGTTAGCAAGTTCAAGAGATACTTGGCAGTATTGACCCTGGAATACAAAGACGGCGGTTAGGGGTTCCTCATGAGTGTTTGTCCTGAGAAGAAAAGAACATCCTTATTCTTGGAAACCTAAAGTAATAGATGTACAGCCATCACTTAAACTTTGCCTCCTGATTCCTGAGCTAGGAAGCCTCTGTCAGATACTAATAAATCGAGACCAGCATGGCCTGGAGTCTCACGATGATCTCTAGTCAGTGACTTTCCCGAGAGTTGTCATCAACTTGGACCTCAATCCAAAACTCAGAAGCCTCAAAGAACCTCAGCTGCAAGGACATTCTTTTCTGGCTTCCTGCTGCCTTGCCACCAGGAACACTCCTGCAGCCCCCACCATTTCTTTTTCCTTCACCAAGGTCAGAGAAACACAGTTCTCTGATGTCTGTAGGAGGGACTGATAGACATCAATGACTAGGCTGTGGCTCAAACACTCAGGGAAGAGTGGGACACAGTCTCTACTTTTGAGGAGAACCAGTCTGTGGCAGAACGATTTAAGAGCAACCACAAACCAACCTCCAAGCCTGCCCAGCCTTCTCTGAGTCCTCTTCATCCTTCAAATCCCACTCAATTCCCATCCCCTGAAGGAAATCCTCAGACCATCCAGCCGTAATGACTTCCTTTCCTGAATCCCCACAGCTGGCTCAATACGTGCCTCGTGAAGTTGCATATAAACCAAGGATGACAATACACATCCTAACAAAGATGAGCGCACAGTAGTTGCTCGATAATGATCACTAAGCACTCATTATACAGTTCTTATTAGTGCCCTTCTGTCCAACGTCATGTCAACTCCTCAAAGACAGGGATCCTGACTTCAGCAGTAAAGCCTTGGCTAATCATCTTTGCTGGGAAATGGATTGTCCTAAATCTCAGGAGTCTCCTGGGTGACTGAGAGTTCAACATTTTGAGGATGGTGCAAAAGATACTCTTAGAAGCTGCTGGATCTGACCTCTTTCCTACAACCGCCCTTGAGTCCTGACACAGAGCATTCTAGGTGATGGAAGGGACCACTTCAGGGACCACTGAGGTGCCCAAGGCTTTCCACATCCCCATCAGGCACAGTCCTGCATCTCTCCTTGCTCCGCTGAGACAATCTGTTCCTTGTTCCTTCATCATTACATCGAATCCCCCAACAAATCCTGTAATCGCCTGCCTCCTTCGATTCTCTGGGCCCTTGGTTCACTCTTTTCCGTCTCCTCTCACCGCCTTGGAGGTCATGTGGAAATATGTGACCTTCCCTAGGCATCACTGGGTGTCCCTCCCAGTCCACAGCCTTTGGGGTCCTCCCTGCTGGGATCCACCAGCCATCACTACCACTTTCGCCTTCCTCCCCATTACATTCAGGCCAGCTATCATTCTGGACAATGACAATGAACCTCAAGACTTTACAGGTTTCTCCCCTCCTCCTAGATGACCTCCGTTTTCTGGCAGAGAGTTAAAGATGTTTGATTTTCAATAAAAAACTGGCTGCTTGATTCAGGGAAGTAGTTAGAGAACAAGAAATGACAGGCTCAGGGCTATATTCGGCCTCAGCAGGTAAAGGATGAGAGTGATCTGCAGAAACTTCCCGAAGCCACCCAAGGCTGTGCTGAGTTTTGAGGGGAATGGAAAGTTTTAGGTGAGTTAGTTTGATTTGTGTCATTTCCTAAAGACATTTGACATCAGAAGCTTCTAGGGCTCCAGACGTCCTGGTCTCTGCGGCATGACCCAGCGTGAAGCAAGACACAGGGAGAACAGACACTGCCTGGTTCCGCCGCCCTCTGCAGATAATTAACACAGCTAAGGAGCAGACCGATTCCTGCCTCCCGCTCCGTCTACATGGCTCTTGCTGAGGTCTGGGACAGAGGGACTCTCCTCCTCAACCGAGGCATGAGGAGGTGACTGGGGAGAGATGCATGGAAGATGAAAACACTATCTCGAGAAGCAACACAGCAACAAGCTCTGTGAACTTCCTCTGATTTGCAAATGCGATTTCTCGCACAGACAATGCAAGCAGCATCAAGCCCTGACTGAAGACACAACTCACGAAAGTCTCCAAGTCAGACTCAGAAAAACCTCCAGCCACTGAAGGCAGAAGGCAGTGCTGGAAATAATGAACCACATTAACTAAGAAATCGCAAAAGCCATCTCTATTAGACAGCTGTGCAGGTCAGAAAGGAAACCAGACAGGAGACATCAAGAGGAAACTCAGGCTCCTCAGGATAATTGCAGCGCAATTAATACAGGGTGAGTCACTGGCCTGGTGGAAGTGGGATAGCTCAGCTAAGGGGAGCAGGCTTGCAGACCAGTCCCCTGGTCTCTCAGCAGCAATTCCCCTTCCTCACCATCTGTGAAGCCCAAGGAAACATCCTCAGGAAGCAAGTCAGTATGATGACATCATTATTTTAAAAAATCAAATGCAGCATCTGCAAATATCAGTACAGAAAGTGCATCACCTGGAAACCTGGAAATGATTTCGAAGCTGTCCATCCCAACACAAAGGCCCATTGGGCTGCTGACAGAAACTCGAGGGGACAGCCAGCAACCAAGAGAAGGCTGAGAAGAAAAAGGGGGAATAAGATGAAATTGACGTGCCTTGTGGACCTACCAGCTGCTGGGTGCTGGATATGGTGGTTTCCTCCCCATTACCTTCTGGGCTAAATCCCATTTCACAGATGTGGAAACTGAGTCTCAGGGAAGTTAAAGAAAAGTAAACCAGGAGGAAAACACAAAGAAGCAGAGGTAGAGGGTGAGAGTAGGGGATGAGAGGAGGAAAAGTATAATTTAACCTATGGACAGAAGAGGAGCCTGGCAGGCTATAGTCTGTGGGGATGCCAAGAGTCGGACAGGCTGAACGGCCAAACATAGTACAACCTATGAAAGGTCCACTACCTTCTCCTCTTCGCCCCCGTGGCCTTTTTCCCCTCGGAACCCTGAATCTCACATGAGGCAGAGATCACTGTGCTATAAAAATAACCCAGGGCTCTTTCAAGAGCCACATTCAAGCCAGGGCTGAACAATACCCAGCCCTCATGCCCACTGCACACGTACCAAACCGGAGGGAGACAGGTCGCACTCAGCACAGTGCACACACCCATTGACTGCAGTGAGCCACAAATGCAGACGCTGGGGGCAGACTGGATCAACAGGTGACTCTAAACAAGGAAGGAACTGCAAGCTATGCTTCGAAAAACACGACAGAAGCTTTAATTCCTCGGATTGAAGGTCTGCTGGTTGGTGTCATTGAGCTTTTCTCCCTCCCCGTCAAGGAATACCTGTGGAGACATGAGAACGTCCTGGGATGCAGAAGGGCTGAAGCAGGCCAGACAACGGCCCTGGTTACCACCTCTCTCATCTCAATAGCCTCGTGGGAAAGCAAATTCATAAGGGCTCTTTTAGTCACAAGCAGTGGTGTCCTGGTACAAGCTCACAAAAGCCAATTGTTAGATATTCAGAAATTTGCAAGCTGCTTGTTAAACCTTGGCAGCTTAAAATCTGACAATGGGAGCATTTACACCATGGTAACTGGCAAACACAAAAAAATCAAGTCTCCTCTCTCTCTCTCTCTCTCTCTCTCTCCCCCTCTCCCTCTCCTTCTTCTCTTTCTTTTTCCCAGCACACCACTGGTCGCAAGAGGCAGAAAGGCCACTCAAATGACTTAAATAAGAAGAAATATTTTTAAAAATTGATTTGGCTGCACCAGGTCTTAGTTGTGGCACGCAGGCTTTAGTTCCCTGACTAGGGATTGAACTCAGGCCCCCGGCATTGTGGGTGCAGACCGCTGGATCACCATGGAAGTCCAAAGGAATATTTATTTGCTGTTACAGCTAGAAAGTCCAAGGATGGAACTGCTTTAGATATAGCTGGATCTAAAAGCTTAAAAGATACTGCTGAATGTTTTTGTTTCTCCCATATTTCAACTCTGCTTTTCTCCATGTCACTTTTAATCTGAAGACAGACTTTCTCTTGGTGACAAAGAAGATGGCAACTCCCTGCCCCATGTCCATATTCACTGAACTTAAAACAAAACAAAACAACAGATTAAAGGATTATTGCCCCCCTGTTGGCTCTACAGAGCAGTCCAGAGAGGGCTCTGATTAGCTTTGGGTCACAAGCCCATCCCTGAACCTATCACTGAGCCAGGGAAGAAGGAGGATTCTAATTGGCCAGCAAGGATTATGCACCTTGTCCCGAGATAGGGATATAGTCATCATGGTTGACTTGTGTTGTTATTTATTTATTAAAAAACAAAAACAAAAAAAAAACATTTAGGGCTTGAAGTTGATATTTGACCAACCTCTCTGACTTAGGTGAGCCAATGGACAGCAAGGCCTTCTGAAATTATAGGTTTTGCTCAGCTTATCCTGAAAAGGGGGAAGGATTTAAGAAATCAGTGGAAATCAGGCAATGAAAGTGCATATAAAAGACTTAATAATTGTCAGAGAAATCAGACAGGAAAATGGTAGCATGGGGACATCAGAGCCAGAGAGCCCTAGGTACCATAAGGTACTATGCCATGAGCTGTTTGCAAGGATTAGGCAATGTCTACATGAACACAGTGAGGTAGACACCTGGCACGTTTTGAATGTTCAGTAAATGGTATACACTCCTCTTATTATTACTTCTATTTTGTGGCCTCTATTCCTTACCTATAAAAGGAAAACAACGATAATTAATATTCATACAGTGAGCATATGAGACATCATAGTATAGGCCTGGTCTATTATAGCTACTCCGTATAAATTGCAACTATCCCTTTTGGGTGGAAACATTATTTTTCAAGGTTCCTTTGCTCTTGCCTCAGCTCCTTCCTTGAATCATCAAAATAAACACTTGACATTTTCCTTCCTTTCCTCTGAGCACATCAAGAAATAGTCAAGGAAATACGACAACCATTTTGTCTCCAAAAAGAACCTTCTGGAAATGTGTTTCTCTGGCAGTTTTTCCAGAGCAAGTGGGTTTGGTTGAAGGAAAGTCAGATGTTAGCAAATATTTTCTCTCATGCTGATTTCCTGAGAAAATTGTACAAGATACTGAAAGGTTAAAAAAAAATCCTCCATCTTTCCAACTTCAAAAAGACATTGAAGGGGGTATCACGGAAGTACACAAGATCTTTAGCAGAGTGGATAATATCAATGCATGTTGCTACTTTTGATATTGCCTCAGTGACAGGAGTGGAGGCAGAAGGGGAAGTTCAAAAAAACAAATTCAGAAAAGACAGACGGGAAGAGCTTTGTCACTCAAAGAATAATAAATGTTTGCTATGGCCTACTGGGCAAGGCTGTTGAGGTAAAGACAGTGAGTTCGTTCAAGTAGCAATTAGATGCTATCCTGGGGGAAAGACCGTATTACAAGAGAGAAGCATCAATGTGGTGAATGGCTTTTCATGCTCCTAACACTGCCTATGTTCTTTTCATACTCTTCAGGGTCTGCAGTCCCAGCAGAATATGTGAGCACAGAAATTAGGCCTAGAAGTATGCTCTGGGAAACTGGGCCAAGAGAAATAATTGTATTCAGGCAGGACCACAGTTTGTGATGTTCAGCTATAGCACCCGTTTCATTTCTGCTGTTTCTTAGTCTTGGAAAACACAGATGATGCTAGGGCAGGGAGTGGGAGATGGTCAGGTTTTCAGGGCCCTGTTACCAGTGTTCAGTTATGCCCCATGCTACATTCCTGGGTTGGGAAAGTCAATATAATACACAAATGAGGTATTAAAGTATGTTAAGGTCTTAAATAAAAGATAGACCTTTGGCCAAAGGCCACTGCATTTCTTCATGGAAGTCCATCCTGACCATTGCCTCTCCTAGTCTCTGGGAACTTCATTTCTGTGCCATTTTCCCAGAATGGGGAAAAAAATCAGTATTTTGGATATTTTTAAAAACATACAATTTCCAGACTGCCTTTGGACAGTAGAGTTTCACATATCTACATGAAAGGTCTTCTAAGTTTTGTGTCAAGGATGTAATTCAAGTTTACAGTATAGCTTCTTTATTGCAAAAGATAAAGCATTAATTAGCATGGTGGCCTCCCAAATCCCATTCCCAAGTCACATTTGAAAAAAATAGGCAGAAATGTGGAACCTGCTGAACACAAAGGAAAAGATACAGTTGATAGGTGTCATTGGACAGGTGTCAATCTCAAACACGAAAACTAACACTAAGGTACAATTTATTCAGGCAACAAAAAAAAGGATTTTAGAATTTTTATAATTAAGGTCTGCAAAAAGGAATCAAATAGAAATCTCCAAAATTAAAATTCTGTACACAAAAATAATTAGCAGGTAGGCTGGCAAACAACATGAAATGGCTAAAGAGAAATTTAATCATGTAGAAAATGGAGAGGAAGAATTTGGACAGAAAACAACTTAAAACAACAATAAGTACAAAAAAAAAAAAACAGTTGAGATGTGGAGTCAAGATTCAGTTGTTCCAAATTTCATCTAATAAGATTTCTAGATGGAAAAAATGCAGGAAATAGAGTAGAGGAAATAAATTATTTTAGTAGGAAAACTTCCTAGAGATGATCATTTATATTGAAAGGACCCAGTAAGTTTCCTAGAAAAACAAGATGACTTTAAATATATTATGTAAAACTTTAGTAAAACTGAGTATAAAGTGAAAAAAAATACTGTAAAGTTTTCAGACAGAAAAAAATAGTTTATCTGCAAAATAAAAGACTAAAATTAGAATCAAGATTCTCAATAATATACTGAAAGAAAAAAAAGTCAAGTAATATCTTCAAACATCTGAGAAAATAATATTTTACCTAAAATTTCATATCTGCTCAAATTACATTCAAGTGGGAGAACAAAATAAATATTTTTCTGACATTCAGAAAATCATAAAGTTTATTTACCATACATATTTACTGAAATAATCACTTTTTTAAAATAAGCAAGGAGTAGGTAAAGAATTCATGACAGTTTTGTATTATAAATACAAATAATTTTGATATGTAAATTTATAAAAATTAATATCTGGAAAAATCTCAAATGATAATTCACATGAGAACATAAGGAAACGTGGAGGTAGAGTGAAAGCAACTGTGTGTGTGTGTGTGTGTGTGTGTGTGCGCTTCTGAGAGAAGATTAATTTCTTTTTTCTGTTATGCATATTTGGTGGTCCTAGAACTATTTATTAAGGCTATCACTTCTCAAGAGAATTTTAATGGTGTCTTTGTATGTGAAGTGTTCATATATACATGGGTATGTTTCTGGGCTCTCTCTCTCTTGTCCTTTAGCCAATCTGTCCATTTCTCCATCAATACTACCTTAATTACTGTGGCTTTATAGGATGTGTTAATATCTGGCAAAGCAAATTACCCCACCTTACACTTTTTCTTCAGGCTAGTCTTGGCCTTTGTTTTATATATATATATATAAATTTTAGAAGAAGTTTGTCAAGTTCCCCAGGGTGGAGGGCAGGACCCTGTTGGGATTTTTATTCTCTTAACCCTAGAGCCTATAACTACTATTTCAAAAAGTCACTGTGCCCTTAAAACAAAAATATGAGGAAAGGGAAATCCAAAGCTTTTGGAAATCAAAAATATGATTGTTGGAGTTAAAATGTCAATAGAAAGACCAGGGGCTAAAAATGAAGAAAAATGGCAGGAAGCAAAGCAAAAAGAGAATTTTTTCATTGTAAATATGACAGAAAAGATAATATTTAAATAAAAAGTCTACTTACAACATTAGACTAAAAGGAATTCCTAAATGAGAGAAAAATCAGGCAAAACAGTATCAAACAATACAGGAGAATATTCCAATGTTGAAGTACACACATTTTCAGACTATAAGGAACATGAATAGGAAAATCACACACTGGCAAATGAAAAAAAAAAAAAGTCAAAACATCAGAAATAAAGAATGAGGCAGAGAGTGAAGGGATTAACATTTTTAAAAAGGTTGCCTACAGAGGAAGTAAAATTGGATAGGCATCATATTCTTCATCAGCACATTAGATATTAGGAGATGATGGAGAAATATCTTTGAAAGTCTTTTAGTCATGCATTTTTATACCCAGTGAAACTATCATCGAAGGGTGAGTGGTACAATAAAAACATTTTCAGACATACAGGGACTTGGAATTTCCAACTCTTACATTTCTTCTTTGAAGTTACTTGAAGTTGTGCTCTAACAAAACAAAAGCATAAGCCAAGAAAGAGAAAAATATGGAATCCATAAAAGAGTGGAACAAACCAAGAAGCGTAATAAATGGAAGTCCTAGGGTAACAGCGATAACTTAATCTTATAGAGCTCTAAGTGCATATTTATGAGGCTCATGGAGAATTCAGGACAAGTAAACCTGAACATAGAATGAGGGAGGAGGAATTTGAAAGATTTTAAGGCTGTGATTTTAAAAGCAATTCAAGAGAAAGAGAAATGTCATTAGAATGTGTCAACAGGAACACAGAATACATAAGAGAAATATACATGATGAGTGATGTTTTTAAGATATCTGTTTTAAAAGATAACCAATTTCTCTAGCAGTATTATTAGATTAATAATGTATCAATTTTGGCCAGTTAATTCAATAAAAATTAAAGATTGATTATGCCACTGAGAATGCAATTAAACAACTACTTTTATATGCTACTGTTGTTCTTTTGAAAGGCAATTTGGTGATAACTATCAAAGATTTAAAAATGGGCATCTTCGGTCCAAACAGCAACTTCCAGAAATCTAGGATAAGAGAATGTTTATATGTATTTCATAAATACTCACTGAAATATGGTTTGTAGTAGCAAAAATATAAAATGATAGCTTACTGCTGCTGCTAAGCATCAATAAATAGAAAGTTGATGAATTATGTATAAATTATAGCACAACCACACTGCAGTATACCATGCAGCCATTTTAAAAAGTTTATGTGAGGACACGAAAAATTCCAAGGACTATTGTTTAATGAAAACAAACAGCAGAACAATATGAATAAACAAAGGTATAATTACTGTAATGTAGTACGTAATGGGGCTTCCCTGGTGGCTCAGATGGTAAAGAATATGCCTGCAATGTGGGAGACCCAGGTTTGATCCCTGGGTTGGGAAGATGCCCTGGAGAAGGGACTGGTTACCCATTCCCATATTCTTGCTGGAGAATCCCCATGGACAGAGGAGCCTGGTGGGCTGCACAGTCCATGGGGTCACAAAGAGTCAGATGTGACTGAGTGACTAACACTTTCACGTCACATGAATTATAACACCTTTTACCAAAGACTCAGGAAGGACAGCAGCTGCTTCCTCCAGGACTCATGAGATCTTCTCAGTGTAAACACAACCCTCTGCTGGGGCTCCTCAACAGCCCAGGCATCATCTCAGGGAGACAGGCATCACTGCCATAGGCCAAGTCCATTGCCAGCCTGATTCTGCCAAGAAACATGCAGTTCAACTACACTTGATTCTCAAAATAAATACTTTAAGTCAGAACACATGCTGTCAGCTTGATCCAGAGCCATTGATGGCACCAATAGCAGGGAGATAACTCTTGGACCAGAAGAAACACAGCAGGAGGCCCCTTGGAAGGGGCTGGGTCCAGCTTTCAGGACCTCTGGAGCACACTCCCTGGGTGGAGGCAAAGAGTCTGCCCAAGGAGACATATTTCAGGAGAGAGGAGGTCGTGGTGCAGCTAACGGACTCCAGCCAAGGGCCAAAGAGCCAGCTGCTATCCCAGCTCCACAGCTCTTGGCAAATCTCTCTGCATCTGGGACTTAGTTTCCTGTAAAGGAAAGTTGTTTGAAGATTCGAAGAGCCTTGCGAACTAAATATCTGGTAGGCGGAGGATTACAGTAGCCTGAGATCACCCTGGGATGTCCTCTGTTTCTATCATCAGGCAAAGAGAAGAATCAAAAGGGGACTATTCAAGTGGCCAGGACCTGAGGGCTCAGACTGAAGGCCGTGGACAGAATCAGGACCTCTTCTTTCCTCATTTCCAATCAGAAGGCTCCTGAACATGAGGTTATGATTTTCTCCATCTGCTCCACCTTCTCCTTCTTTTCTTCCTTCCGTCTCTCTCTTCTTTCTTCCTTCTTTGTGCTGCAGGGATCCAACCACTGACAATTCCTCTTCATTCTTGAAACAGTCTGTGCTTTTCTCCACCTCACTGCAGGACTTTTTACCAACTGTGCCCTGCTTGTCTTCCAGACCTCAATCTAGATACAGCGTCCTCTGGGCTGGGAGAGGGACCCCTTTACTAGGCTCTTCTAATGTCCTATGTCCATGATTGTCTCACCTCAGACTCTGAGCTTGCAGGGTAGGGACCATATCTTATGCACCAGCCTCCCTTCCAGCAGAGCCTTGGGAGATGAGCACTGAGTGAATGAATAAGCTAAATGTTTCTCAGGGACACAGCAGAAGGACATTCTCTGTCTACGATTCCAGTGCTTATTCATTCACTCATTCCTCCTTTCAATTATTTTCATGCAACAAATATTTATTACACATCTTCAAAAGTTAGGCACATGGTCAAGTGCTGGGCATACAGTGGGGTAAAAGACAAAGTATTTGTTCTCAAGGCTTTTGCATTCTAGATAGAATTAGGAAATTACAAAGAGAATAATTATCTGAGAAGGATAAGTTTTACATAGAAAATTTCAATTGGCTAATGGGATAGAGCTTGACCTGGTAGATATTTTAGATTGGATAAATAGGTAAAGCCTCTCAACAGATGGGACTGAAAGAAAATAAACTCAAAAAGCCCCCTTGGGAGTGTCAATAGGAAGAATATTTCAGGAGAAGGACAGTTTAAATGGGAGGTAGGAACAGGAGGAAAGTCAGTGGGGTGGAATGCAAGGGGTGAAGAGAAGTATGTTTGAGATAAGGCTGGGAAAGCAAGGAGAGGCTGGTGTGGTGGTGGGGAGGGGGCTTGTTCTATTTTAGTCAAGTGGAATGAGGTCCACTGGAGAGCTTTAAGCTGATGCGATATAATTCATGTTGTTAAAAAACTAGCCTGACCACCCTGTAGAAATGGTTGGAGGGGTGGACAGGAGTGGAGGTGGAGAGACCAGAAAGGAGGCCAGTGCTCTAGCTACTGCAAGAGTAACACTGACTTGGGACTTCCCTAGTGGTCCACTGGCTAAGACTCCACACTCCCAAATGCAGGGCACCTGGATTTGATCCCTGGTCAGGGAACGAGATCCCACATGCCATAACTGAGGGTCTGCATGCTATGATTAAAGATTCCACATGCTGCAATTAAGACCTGGTTCAGCCAAATAAATGTTGTTGTTTTTTTTTAGATGATGTTGACTTGTGCAAAGATGGTAGTAGGAATGATGGAGAGAAGTGGATGGACTCTCTTGGAAGGTAGAGTTGGTCAGGTTTTTTCATGTTCAGAAGGAGGAATTGACAGAAAGTACACATATCCATAGTAAAGGAAATTAGTCCTGAGTGTTCATTGGAAGGACAGATATTGAAGCTGAAATACTTTGGCCACCTGATACAAAGAGCTGACTCATTTGAAAAGACCCTGATGCTTTGAAGTAGTTGAAGGCGGGAGACAGAGGATGAGATGGTTGGATGGCATCACTGACTCAATGGACAGGAGTTTGGGTAAACTCCAGGAGTTGGTGATGGACAAGGAGGCCTGACGTACTGCAGTCCATGGGGTCACAAAGAGTCAGACACGACTGAGCGACTGGACTGAACTGAACTGAACACATGGTATGGATAAAGGGGTGGATGACGGAATGGGGGTTCAAGGAACCTGGGTGGGTGGGAGTGCCCTATACTATGAGGGAGAGAAAAGACTGGAGGAAAAGGAGGCTTAGGGCAAATGATCAAGGTTTCTTAGACCCTGTTAGTTTTTGGATGCCTGCTAGATATCTAAAGGGAAGTGCCACCTGGTAGTTGAGCACACAGACGTTCCGGGGAGAGATCAGGGTCAGAGATTTGGGGATCATCTGCTTTAGGTGACATTTAACTTTATGGGTCTGGATGAGGTTACTTGCAGAGACAGAGAGTGTGCAGGGGGAGACTGGAGCTCAGGTTTACACTCTGGGCATTCTAGCACTGGAGGTCCATAAAAGAGGAAGAGCCAGCCAGCGAAGAGACCAAGAAAAGACAGACAGAGAGGTAGGAGGAAAAGCAAGGCAGTGTTGGGCCCAAAAGCCAAAGGAAGAGAGATTCAAGTTTGTAACTCTGCTTCCCTACCACCCCCTAATTTTCCTAATCTGTCCTCTGTCCTTCTAGAAAGGTACCCTTCTGCTCCTCAGCTCAGCTGTTCTCAGTGGCACCACACTCACCCCACTAACCAATGCCAAAGTGCAGCCCTGCTTGGCCTCTTTTGGCATCCTAGCACTAAAGGACTAAATGACACAGCCTGACCAGGTCCTTGCCCCTCCATAGCTCCCTGTTCCTCCCTGGACCAAGGAGGAGGCTGGAGATGGCAACACCTTGCCAACAGCCCTCCTTGAGCCAACACGACCTCAGGTTCCTCCTCCGCCTGCCTGTGCCAGGCTCTCCAAGTCTGGGCTTTGCTCGGATGTGGCTTCCATTTCTCCTCTTGTGGGTCCTTCCCCCACAACAGACCATAGAGCTGGGGTCTCTGGAGACAATGCCAGGGATGCAAGGAGTTGGCTCAGAGCGTAACTCAGAGGTGGGGGCACATTTGAGGCCACAAGAAACCCCTGGGGAAGACCCAGAGAAGCGTCAGGGGCACATAAGGGCCTCAGGCCCCGGGCTGTGGTGCGGGTTGTCCGTGACATGTCTTATCACTGGGGTGCTCTGCTTGTTAAAGGAGGGCGCCCTCAGATCTCCATTTGTAAATTTATTCTTGTTCACACAAAAGCATCCTAGGAGTAGTGCCATGGACCCCTCTTTGAGCCTGTCTCCTTGTTCCTGACACTTCAGCTTCTCTGAGTTCACTGCCTGGCATCTTTAGGCCCACAGCCTGAGGTCCGCAGGCCCATCACCATTATCTTTAAGCCAACCACGTGCCCTCTTCAGGCATGCTGCCTAGCGCCTGGGCGGGCCTCCTGATGCCTGGGGGCCACTCCACACTTTTTAGGCTAGCTCTCTGGATTAGTGAAGCCTGTTGTGTCATAACTCTAGGCCTGCTGCCAGATTTCCCAAAGACCTAGGAACTGCGGCTGCTGCTGAATATCAGAGCTACGTGGCACATGAACGCTGCTCTCTGGGGGCGCTGTCAGGAGGAGAAGGCAGGACCCCCTCTGGCCTCCAAGGGTGACCACTGTGAGTAGGGAAGGGGCTCAGCCGGGCTTTGAAAGGCGCATTTGTATGGTTTGTTTCCCTGTGCGATACCTCCAAGGCCAAATCCCCCAGAGACCGATTCATGTACCCATTTGCTTTCCTTTTTTTTTTTGGTAATCCATGTTTAATAGGGAGCCGTGTGTATAGCGCCCTGTTGCCTGCAACTCGGGGCTCCAGTGCTGGCAGGGCAAGCAGACAACGAATGGCCAGCAGCAGGGGTAAGAGTGGGCCAAGAAAAACCCCCAGGCCTCCAGCGGTGGCAGGAGGGCTGCCCGGATGGCCTGCCCACCAGAGCTTGGCCTCAGAGCTCCCAGGGACCTGGTTGGCTGGGTGCCAGCAACTGCGGCCTGGTCCCTTTGCAGAGAGCCAGGGAGACAAAACAGAGCCTGGTTTTAAGAGAGACACAAAATGGTCTCTTCAGAGAGCCCTGAAGCAATTTGGACCAAGACAGACGGATGCTCTCATGCAGGGAAGGGGCCTTGAGAAGCATAATGTACAACGTCCATTACATGCACGAATGCTGAGCTTAGACAGAATAACAAATAATGCAGCTCTCATTCAGCAACAGCCTCCCCCACCTTACCTGCTAGGCACTGTGTCCAATGACATGCACAAGAACACCACGAAGGCCCCACTGGTCTCCACCTTAAAGATTAGAAACCAAGGTTCACACACCTAGTCAAATGACTAACGTTTTTTAAACTGATAATATCAAGCCCTGGTGAGGATGTAGAATGGGGACTCACACATTGCTGTTGGCAAGGCAAAGTGGTACAGCCACTGTGGAATACAACTTGATGGTTTCCTGTAAAGTTAAATACACACAAACCATACGACCCAGCAAGCTGACTCCTAGTTATTTATCCAAGTGAAATGAAATCTGTATGTAAATGTCTGTAGCAGCTTTATGCACAATCACCCAAACTGGAAGTAACCCAAGCATCCTTCAACAGAGGAACGGATAAACTAGCTCTTCAATGCCACAGAATGTTAGTCAGCAATAAAAAGAAGCAGACTGTTAATACAGGAAAAATATAGTTGAATCTCAACTGCATTATGCTAAATGAAAGAAAACTGAAATCAAATGGTTACTTATTATATGACTCCATTTATCAATACATGTGGTCATGTATGGATGTGAGAGTTGGACTGTGAAGAAGGCTGAGCACCAAAGAATTGATGCTTTTGAGCTGTGGTGTTGGAGAAGACTCTTGAGAGTCCCTTGGACTGCAGGGAGATCCAACCAGTCCATTCTGAAGGAGATCAGCCCTGGCATTTCTTTGGAAGGAATAATGCTAAAGCTGAAACTCCAGTACTTTGGTCACCTCATGTGAAGAGTTGACTCATTGGAAAAGACTCTGATGCTGGAAGGGATTGAGGGCAGGAGGAGAAGGGGACGACAAAGGATGAGATGGCTGGATGGCATCACTGACTTGATGGACATGAGTCTGAGTGAACTCTGGGAGTTGGTGATGGACAGGGAGGCCTGGCGTGCTGCAGTTCATGGGGTCACAAAGAGTTGGACACGAATGAGTGACTGAACTGAACTGACATTCTCATGAAGGATAAACTATAGGGAGAGAAAACAGACCAATGGCTGCCAGGGACTAGGGGGTTGGTGGTGGATATAAAGGGGCATGGATGAATCTTAGGAGGGTTTTGAAAACATTCTATATATCTTGATTGTGGGAGTGGTTCCACCCTTGTGTACATGTTTATCAAAACCAGCAGAACTGTACATTCAAAGGGGTGAGTATGGCTAGATGCAAATTAAACCTTGATTTTTTTCTTTTAATGAGAAAAAAATTAGAAGTTCAAGGAGATCAAGTAACTTGCCCAAAGGCAACTAGTCAGGAAGTGGCACAGCTGAGATTTAAATCCAGCTTTTTCACTACTAAACTGGAGATCATCTGATCTAAGCCTGCTTCATCAAAAGACCTGGATGCCCCAGGATACTTGGAGAATGGTCGGTTCTGTGGAGCTGGCCTTCAAAAACAAAAAGGTTAACGGAAAGGTTATCTACAGATCACATTTTTCAGCCCCTCTTGCTGCAAATGTTTTTCAGTTATCTGAAAATACTACCATGTCTTACTACACAGGTTACTAACTCTGATATGTGTGAGAATGTGCAGAGGTGCACGCCCACAGTTTGAAGGATCTGGTCACCTTCCTTTATCTGTCACTATTTGCTATGTCAGCCTGGATACGTCATTCACTCCTTTCAGACCCCAGCTTCCTTATCCACGAGAGGTAGACAGCTTCACACACCTCTAGAGGAAATAGAGAGATTAAAAGAGACTCCTAGAACTTAGAGTTTTAGATCTTCGTGATGTAATTCAACTGCCTTTTCTTTTTTTTTTAAGATCTCGCTCTCTCTCTTTTTTTTTTGATGCGGACCACTTTTTGTTTTTTAAGTCTTTATTGAATTTGTCACAATCTTGCTTCTGTTTCATGTTTTGAGTTTTTGGCTGGAGGGATGTGGGAACTCAGTTCCTCAACCAGGGATGGAACCCCTACCCCCTGCATTGAAAGGCGAAGTTTTAACCACTGGACCACCAGGGAGGGCGCCTCAACTGCTTTCTTTTATCTCAGGGGATTGATTCATCCTGCTGGTGATGATAAATAATAGTGAATACTTAGTACGTACAATGCACTACACATTTTACAAACATCAATCCTGCTTCTGCGCCTTGAGGTGGTACTATCTCATATAATACAACAGGACAATAAGGCACTTAGAAACAAAGTCATTTAGCAGGATTCCACAACTAAACAAAACAGTTGTTCAGTTGCTAAGTTGTTTCTGACTCTTTGCAACCCCATGGACTGCAGCACACCAGGCTTCCCTGTCCTCCACTGTCTCGTGTTCACTCAAACTCATGTCCATTGAGTCAGTGATGCCATCTAACCATCTCATTCTTTGTCACCCCGTTAGAGCCGGAATTGAACCCAGGCGCTCCCATCTCAACTTTCCCCTGCCATCTGCAAATTAAGAATTGCTGGTTACATCTTTTGTCCACATGTCAGCAGTAACCTCTATGAAGCTTTCCCCAGAGGGACTCTGGATGTCCAAAAGGATTTTTCTCCCCTTTGGGAGATGCAGCCAAGCCACAGAGGTCCACTGTCCTTCTTGTGGCCACCTGACCTGTCCTCTGTTCCACCAAGCATGGGTGAGAGAGGACAGTGGAGAGTGCCAGAGGGTCATTTGGCCCCAGGAGGGAGCTAAGAAGAGATGCAAGAAGAGAGAGGCCACGTTTGCAGGGGAAATGAGCCTGTGTCAAGCTCTAACTCAATCCAGGAGGTTTCGTTCGGGCTCATTGTTCCTCATTATCAGAGCTAACTATGTTCAGGCGAAGGGCGAACATGTTCCTAAATTTATGTCTCTGTGTGCGATCACGACAATGCGTGTTTTGTGTGCTTTCCCCTGAAAAACTCCTCGGGTGACACAGGCGACCCAGCTTGGACTGGGGCTTTCATGTGCGGTACCCACTCCGACTGGCCCCCGCTGGCAGATTTTTCTTAAAGTCGAAAATGAGGGGCTAACCTTCTCTTCTCGGCTTTTTCTTCTCCGCTACCTATAATCTTGATTTGACTCACACAAAAGTGACTCAGTGGGAGCCCCACTCAAGAAGGCTTTGACAGGGAACAATGCGCGGCACCTCTACAGAGGCTGGCCCGCCGCGTCGAGAGAGGGAAAAGGGATTAAAGTTTAAAGATGTCATGTATGTTAACCGATCAGTATCGGTTTTATGTATTTTGTCAAAGAGACAGCAGTGAAGCTGGGCCTGTGAGGGTGAGGGGGTGCAGAGGAGGGAAGAAGTGGCCCCCAGGAACTTTGGCCAAAGGCCTCACCAGAGATAACGAGCCCAAGAAGCTGGAGTGTTTGAAAGGTAATAATAACAACAATAAAGAAGAAAGGGCTGAGGGGGAGACCGTCGTGGGATTGTTGCGTGTGTAAGCTTTGTCCTTCCACAATGGCCCAGGGCCAGGAGCCAGGCAGGCGTTGGGCAGCAGAGCGGCTCCTCCTGAAAGCGGATGCTGCTCTTTCAGCCCGGGGGCTTTCTTCCCTGATAATGCTCTGGTGGGGCCTCTGGAGCAGCCGGAGCCCAGGGGAGCCAGCCAGCTCAATCTCACCAGGCCCAGAACAGGGTCCCGGGCAAGGGGCCCCATGCCTGCAGGGGGCCTCAGCCCTGGCCTAGCTTCTTGTTCCGGGAGGAGGGTGCCCCTAGCACCCCTCTCCCCTGACAAGAAGTCAAGAGAATAGACATGACCTCTGGAACATCTGTTCAATATCCTTGAAGGAGAGTGGAATTCCCCACCCTGGTTTCTCCAGACTTCTGAGCACTCTTCCTTTTATAGGAATCTCCCTTTGTGAGGGTTGCTAGAATTTTCTCAAGTATTGAACAGACAGAAAGGTGGGTATCTTTGAATCCTCTTTCTGAAGCCATCTGGCCTCAGACAAGATGAACTTGGCTTGGAGGAGATGGTGCACGATAGAGGATACGTTTGTAAACTGGTGACCTCCCATTTTGCTCAGGACTGTAAGGACTGGTAACGGGGCAGCCTGTCCTGGCTGGGCCTGTGGTGTGAACGCTTCAGAGACCAGCCAGGGGAAGGTTTCAGAGCTGGTATGAAGAACGTTGCCCTGGCTTCTAATGGCCATGGGGATGAGGGCAGGAATATGCTGAATCCAGCTCAAGCTGGCTTAGGAGAGCTGATTTCCAGTAATTCTGCATGCAGTTTTGTTTTTCCGCTTACCACAAATGTATTTTTCACAGTTCTGGAGGCTGGAAGTCCAAGGTCAAGATGCCAGAAGGGTTGGTTTCTCCTAAGGCTTCTCTCCTTGGCTTGCATACTTCCCATGTCCATCCCTCTGTGTGCCAAGAGAAAGTTTTTAAAAATTAAGTTGTGTAAACTTACGACCAGATAAATCATATTAACAGCAAAGGGGATAAACATTCAAAGCATCACTTATTTTACCATTATCTATGCTTTTGTGGTGATGCATGTCTATTTCACCTATGAAAGTGAAAGCATTACTAACTCAGTCATGTCCAACTCTTTGCGACCCCATGGACTATAGTCCACCAGGCTCCTCTGTCTGTGGGAGTCTCCAGGCAACAGTACTAGAGTGGGTGACCATCCCCTTCTCCAGGGGATCTTCCCCACTCAGGGATCAAACCTGCATCTCCCACACTGCGGGCAGATTCTATACCATCTGAGCCACCAGGGAAGTATCTTAGGAATATTGTGTAATGTATGTTTCTGAGCATCTGTATCTAACTCCATATAGTCACATGGACAGACAGAAATTGGCCATGGTAGAGTATTTCATTTACACCACACAAATCAGCAAATGCTACAAAGCAGGGCTTTTCCTCTTGAAGTTGTTAAACGTTTATCAGTGCCCTGGTTTGGGGAGGGAAGTGGTCTGGCCCAGCTCCTTGGTCACTAGACTCAGTTACTGTCCCTCTGAAACAAGAGGAAGAAGAGGTGGAATGGTGGGTAGATTTCACGACAAACTGTATAAAACCAGAAGTGCTTCTGAGTTTCTTGACCCTCCATTCACGCTTTCACCTATCCATGCCCTCTTTTCTCTTTCTCACTCAAAAATATCACATTAGGAAAATATAAATCATTTCTGGTTCCGAGAGCTTTTTATAAATAATCTTTCCCAATGTCTGCCTTTAACCAGGATAATTCAAGGCCAAAAAAGTGGATCTGCATGCTGGGCTCAGGAATGGGGGCCAGAGGCGAAGTTTCAGGCTCTGGGGGCATCACCTGCCCTTGAGGCCACCTGTATCCTCACAAGGCCTCTCTCTTGGGGCCTCAGCTGAGAAGGCTGAAGCCGTCAGCCCTCCCCTGGGGTATCTGCACTTGAACAGGGGTCTGGGGAGACTGAAATGTCTTCAGGGCCACCCTGAACAGTTCCATGGCAGGGGTCTAGGCCTGGGGGCCACTGTGCAAATTTGAGTCTGGCAGCCTTCCAAAAGCATATCACGTGGGCCACGGTCTTCTCATCCTAGAACACTGCCCTTGGTCAGGGTCCTTCTCTCTCCTGCCCCAGACAGCACAGGGCAACAGGGCAGTAATGATAACCAGTGTTCATGGAACAGACCCCATGTGTCCGTCACTGGCCCAAGCATTTCCATCTCACTGAGCTTCCCAGAAACAGGCTCAGTGTCTTAATTCCACTTGATGGCTGAGGAGACAGACATGGAGCAGGTCCTTAACTTGGCCAATCGGCTCAGCTAGGAAGTCACGGGATGGGGTTCACACCCAGCCAGGCTAGCTCCAGAGTTCTCCTTCTTAACCACTCTGCTTAACCGGTTCCCAACAATTATCCTTTCTGACCCAAAGATATAAGCCTAGCTGGCTCCCCACCACCAAGTCTGGTCAATGAGAAACAGGAAAAAGGCAGGAGAGGAGGGTAGGGGTGAAGACAAGGAGACCAGAAATGGGGTGAAAACCAAAGTAGGAGGGGGAATAGCTATTATCCTGATGCCTCTACTGGGCATTCCCTTGGCCCCTGAGGCCTAAGAGTTTACAGGGGTACCCAGTCCTTGAAGGCAAAAGGAGAAGAGGACAGCAGAGGATGAGATGGCTAGGTAGCATCACCGATTCAGTGCACATGAACTTGGGCAAGCTCTGGGAGATGGTAAAGGACAGGGAAGCCTGGTGCGCTGCAGTCCAGGGGGTCGCATAGAGGCCAACTTGACTAAGCGATTGAACAACAACACTTCTGTAGGGTGAGGCTCACTCCTAGAATGTCCCTCCTTCCCTGACACACGGTGCCCGAGGCCCGCGTGGAATTGTTTCAGGTCTTGAAGGGCAGCAGCCTGAGGTCCTTGGCACTGGGCAAGCACACCCCCCTCTCCCCAAAATGGAGAACATTGCTGAACAGGCCCCCTAACATCAGTGGGGATATACCACGGTCTTTTTCCCCCAATGGCCTCAACACTTACAAGGCACTTTCAAAGTCCGTTTCTGATTTGCTCTTTATGATCCTGTGACGCCAGCCTGTGAAACGAGAACACCTTTTGCAGAAGGAGAAGTTCATACAAATGCCTCTGGGGGTGGGCCTGGGCCGCTCAGCCCAGCTGGCCTGAAGCGCAGCCTCTGGACTCGCAGTCCAGTGCTCACTTTACAGCAGCATCTGCAAGCACAACCCTACCCATCTGCCCCCACCCCGCCCTGCAGGAGGCCTAGTTTCTTAGAAGCAGATGAAATCAGTTGGTCCTTGGAAATGTGTCAACCGCTGAGACCAGGAGACAAGTGCCAGGAGGAAAGAAATAGTTGAGATTCCTGTTAAAGAACAATGTTGGGTTTGACCTGAATAACACCAGAGAAAAAGGAGAAAATAATAATGTCAGACATTACATAATCTGTGGAGACGCAGAAGGAAGCTGGAGCTGGAAGGAGCGCAGCGGGGAAGATTTCAAAGGGGTCACCTTTCCCCACGGAGAGGATGAGGAGGTGGACAGGGTCACTGACGTACACTGAGCTATTGCCATCTACTAGGTGGTGGGCAGTAGACTGTTGCCATGACAACCCCGTGGCCTAAAGATTATTACCTCCAGTCTGGATGGGACTACCTCTGTGGATGGGGATACTGAGAAGGAGGGTGATTTCATCCTCCCAAAGCAGCACTGAGATGCCCAAGGGCTCTTCCTCAAATGGGGAGCGGGCTGAGGGTTTCAGTATGGTGTTTAAGAACAAGGACTTTAATAGCCAAAGCCCATTAATTAGTGAGTGGCTAAACAAAATGCAGCAAATCCATACAGTCAAATACTACACAACAATCAAGGGGAAAGCACAATCTGGATGGACCTCAACATTATGCTGGGACTTTCCTGGTGCCCAGCAAAGACTCCATGCTTCCAAGGCACAGCAAGTGGATTTGATCGCTGGTTGGGAAAACTAAGGTCCCATATGCCAAGTGGTACAGCCAAAAATATTATATATGTATATATATATATATATATATAAAATAAAATTACACTAAGTCCTACGTTCTCCACCAAATGATATGAACCCTAAAAGGGAGAAAGTTGGGGGCAAAAACTTTCTAAGCTATTACAATAATTTGTGATTTTCCAAAGCTCAACTCAACCTGACAAAATCATATTCCTCAGTATATAATTTCTGTCTTTTGGGAGAATTTTAATTAAATATAATTTTTCCCCTTGGGGAAGGTATGGATGATGAAAGAAAGGTTGAGAAGCACTGTGCTAAATGAAAGAAGCCAGACGCAAAAGACCATATAATATGTGACTCCACATGTAGGAAATGGGAAGAAAGGGCAAACCTACAGAGAAAGAAGATGAGCAGTTGCCCAAGGCTGGGCGTGGGAACAGGGTGTAACTGTAAATGAGCAAAAGGGACCTTTCTGGAGTGATGAGAATGTTCTAAAATTGAACTGCAGTGACGGTTGCACAACTCTGTAAATTTCCTCAAAGTCACTGAATTGCACTGTAAGATGAGTGAGTTTTCTGGTATTGAAACTATACTTCAATAAAGCTATTTTTTTTTAAAATAGGAAGAACATGGGCTTGGGGCTCTGAGAGGCCTAGCTCCAGTTCTGGTTCCCTCACTCCCGTGGCCCAGGCAGCTCCCTCTGGGCTTTCAGTGTGCTCAACTATGAAATGGAGCTGTGAGGAGAGCTTTGGGAGGCTGGGGGATGCGGTGAGCCAGGCACCAAAGAGTGAGACAGACCTAGACAGCCTCGCAACCTTCAGGCCTCAGATGACACAGCACCTCCCTGAGGGGCCCCCTTGGTGCCAGGAGGCTCTTGCCCACCTGACATCGCTTCATTTCCCTGTGGCACTTGCTGAAATCTCAAGGGGCCCTTTTGTTTACTTGGTGATTGTCTGTCTCCCCACCCTCCCCTGGAATGTTAGCTCTGGGCGGGCAGGGACCTAACCAACACCATCCCTGTTAGAAGGACACCCCCACTAGCACAGAGCAGTGATGTAAAAATGTTAGCTGTGGTTATTATTATTATTACTGGCAGAATGCCCAATGAACTAAGGCTTGCAAGTCGAAAGTTGCAAGTTTCTGGAACTGTCTTTCCTTCACAAAGACCTCTATGTCAGGTGTGTAGAGGGGTGAACAATCCTAGAGAAAGAAAATTTGCTTTAATGAGATTGATTCACTGGCCGTACCCGACTGCTGTGGCCATTCCCATCCTGAAGGCCACGAGGGCTCGTGAACTACTGAAAACAGATTCAGCCTGTTTGTAATCAAGCAAATACATTTCGGGGGTGAGGTAGAGTAATGGTTATTGGCACGGACCAGAATTTCAAAGGGTTCATGATGGTTAAATAAAGCCATGATTCTCTGGTGCTTTCCAGGTAAAATGGAGACTCCTAAGTATGGGGGCCATGACGCTACTCACTCTCTTTCTCTGTATCTCAAGTACTACACATGCACACACATCTCATCTGAAGCTCTAACCCTAATGGAGAACTTGGGGCTGGGCAGTGATGAGGAATCTTCTTCGTGAAGCTGAAAACAGATCAGCTGAGATAGGAGCCCAGCAAGATGGAAAACAGGAAGACTGGAGACCTCAGGGCTCACACATCTGTTCCTGGAATAGCAAATTGTGCAATTAGAACTCGGGCTGGGAACGCATAAGGAAAGCCGCAGAGAGAAAAGGAGATGAACCTCGCTTTGTTTCTGAATGCCCCTCAGAGGGGCAGGCCATTCACCTGGGAGCACCTGCGCGCAGGCGCAGGGCACGGAGTCGGGGGCGGGGCCGGCCTGGGAAGCTTGGGGGTGGGGCCACTCGTCCTAGGGGACCTGACAGCTGGGCCCTGTAGGTTGCAGGCTAAGGCTGTGTGATCCATCAACAGGCTTCTATGGGTGATTTTCCAGGGAGTGTATGCACGCACCCCGTGCGAGTGCAATAGGAGAGAGAAGAAGAGAGAAAAACAAGCTCTCTACCATGAACAGAGCACACTTCACCATCCACTCTTAAAACAGGGTGTCAGACAGCCAGGGGCCCAGGAAACCAGCTCCTATTCTCTGAACATCACAGCCCTTAAAGAAGAAAAACAAGAAGGGAGAGGCCAGGGGAACGGGCTCATTACACCTACCAAGCGACAAATCACTTGGAAAACATAAATACGTTTTCAAGGACACTCCTCCACTAACGAAGCTAAAGTGTTTTTCTTTCAAACCCGGGCAAGAAAATCCAAGGGATGAACAAACTTCGCTTATTTTAGTTTCTACTCAATTACCTGTTAATGGAAAAAATCTGGCACCACGTGTAATGAGGCGGGCATGAGCTCACTGGCGCGGGGGTCGGCGCTGTCAGGAAGGCTGCAACAAGCCGGGCATTTATCTGCCTCTCTGTAACCCTTTTCAAACTCGCTGTCAGGGAGCCCACGCCGAGCAGGCAGGAGAGGAAGGGCTTGGAACCTGCTGCCGGCCTCCGAGGCCCTCTGGGAAAAAAGAAAATTGTTGTTGGCAAGTCTGCCTGGCTCCAGAAATTGATCCAGTGCCCCCACTTGTCCGAGCAGCAGCAGACAGAGCTAAGAATTTTGTTATAATTAAATAGAGTGCTGATTGGTTGCTAGAGGTGGTCTTGAAACTGGTGTTTAAAAGCAGAGGAGAACAAGGGTTACTATTCATAGGAAAAGCTCAGAGTCTTAAAAATCCATCTGTTTCATTCCCAAATTTAGGCCAAAAAAACGCTCACTTGCTGTCTTTAAAAATACCACCTGCTTTGCAATGTTGTATAATGTGCCATTATATAAGGTGGAGGAGGGGCGGAGGGGACGGCCAGGCGCGAGGATGCGGTGCGGTGGCCCAGCCCCTTCCTGGGAGAGCCTGTCTGCAGAGGCCAGGCTGTCTGCTCCTAAGGCTAAGCGCTCCTCCTCAGACGCCCAACAACCAATCTCAAGGCACTCGAGAGACTTTCCAGTATCACCTTAGTGAGTTGCATTCAAGAGCCCCCAAATGCTAGGCTCTGGTAACTACAGACATCCATCGTGCACCTGGCCTCCGGGCTCAACCATCTGGGGGTTGCACTCAGGGCTGGACTGGACTCTCCCTACTGCTCACCACAGCTGGTAGCACACGGTGAAGTCACGGCTCCTGGAACCAAGAGAAGGAGATGTCCTCTTAGCCCTGGAGCCAGGGCGACTTAGTACCCTCCCACAGCACAGCACCCCGCAGGACAAAGGGTTCCCCACGGGGCAGCCCTGTTTCTCCCAAGTGGGCAGATATCCCAGTCCAGCCTCGTCCTAACAGCTGTTCCTAAACCTCAGAGAGGTGTCGGGACTCGGTTTCTCTTGTAAGATTCTCATGTGCATGGTACTCGAAGAGAATCAGCTAATTTTAAACCCCGCTCCGACACTTTTCTGCTGACTGATGCTGAATGTGTCGCTGAGCTGCTTCTCATGACCGTGGAAACAGGAAGATTCTCATCGTAGTGTTTGGGTGAAGAACAAATAAAATCATGCGTGCTGTACCAGCTGCCCAGAAACCTAGTATGGTGCCTGGCATGACAGGCGCCTGCTAACAGGTGGCTCCTGAATCCCTATAAGCTGTGCACGCTACTCCTCCATTGCCTTGGAGTCTGCAAACCTGGACACTGACCTAAGATTGGGAATGAGTCTCAGAGTTGGCAGCAGGATGCAAATCCCCCATCCTCAAAGCCAGTCAGTAGAGGATTCAAGACTGGGGTCTTACTGGAGAGATCCCTGGTCTAGATTGCAAGGAATCTTGGCATCTAGCCTAGAACCTGCCAGCACCCAGCTGTGTGGTTTCAGGCAAGACACACTTGGGGCCCCTTCTCCCGGCTACAGTTTCCTCTGGTCCCTCTTTCCAGCTCTTGGAAATGAAGCAGTCTGACTCTGTTTAGAGCAGCTGTTCCTGGCCTTACAAGGCCCTCCTGGATCTCTTACCCAGAAGGATAGAACTTACATGTTTCCGCAGCTCCCTCCTGGGAATTCTGATATCCTGGGTGGAGGTGGAGGATTTAAACAGGAGCCCCCCTCCACACCTTGATGCCAATGGTAGGCTCTAATTTCATAACAAACCCATGATTTCCCATTTCCACCCTCCCCTCCAACCCTTACATCCTGAAAAGCAAATACAGAACCAGAGTGGTTTCTAGCAGGATATTATCTGCAAAGTTATTAATAGGAATTTAATGTGTAAGTTTAGTATTTATCCTTAGGGGCCATTCCAGTAGCCCCACTCCATCCACATTTTTTCACTGTGAATTTCCTTCCACCCTTGGTCTCATAAAGCTAACAGGGATATGGGTGAGAGGTGGGCAGTACTTAGCTTGTTTTAAGTAGTAACCACTGCTACCTTTAGAATCCAGAGGAAGTTAACATTGCTTAACCTGAATTCTTCATAATTCCATAAACCGAGTGAATAGGGGGCATTACATTTTTTTTTCAGGAGGTTTGTTTCATGACTTCTGGCTGTGGTCGCCCACCTGCCAGGCCCGAAGCTGTAGACCACAGGGTGATCATAGCTGCAGTCTTTTATTGCCTGCTCCAGGCAAGACAAACCACTGAGAGGACGTCCCCCTCAGCTGCCCAACATCACCTCCAGCATTTCAGTGGAATGGAGTGTGTATCATCTATGGGAAGAGTCCAGAGGGATCGTGAGCACACTGGATGAGAACTACCCATTGTATGAAAGCCACAATGTATCCATCCTATTATTGATGGACAGTGTGTATGAGTCCAGTTTATGGTCATTATGAATAAAGCTGCTATGATCATCTACGAAAGGTAAACTTATGCTATTGGAATATTCTTTTTTTGCGAATCATCTAGTCTCATTTTTGATTTGTTTGGTTTTAGTTTTTGCGCACTTTCAGTTGATTAAGCTATTTTTCCTTTTGATTTTTAGGAACTTTTTTATTCTCCTGGATATCAGTCCTTCATGAGATAAATGTGTTACAAATATTATTTCCTACCTGTGCCTTGCCTTTTCACCCTTTGAGTTTGTGATAAATGCTCTCAACAAACTAAAACTAAAAAAAGCACATATCTACAAAAGAGGGCTTCCCTGATGGTTCAGTGGTAAAGATTCTGCCTGCCAATGCAGGAGACACGGGTTTGATCCTTGGATTGGGAAGATCTGGAGAAGGAAATGGTAATTGACTCCAGTATTCTTGCCTGGGAAATCCCATGGACAGGGAAGCCTGGAGTGCTGCAGTACCTGGGGTCACAAAGAGTCAGACCTGACTTAGCAATTAAATAACAATCTACAAAAGCAGCTGACAATACACAATACTGCTGTTCAGTCGCTCAGTCGTGTCTGACTCTTTGTGACCCCATGGACCGCACCACGCCAGACTTCCCTGTCCTTCATTATCTCTGAGTTTGCTCAAACTCATGTCCATTGAGTTGGTGATGCCATCCAACCATCTGGTCCTCTGTTGTCTCCTTCTTCTCTTCCTGTCTTCAATCTTTCCCAGCATCACTGTCTTTTGTAATGAGTTGGCTCTTTACATTAGGTGGCCAAAGTATTGGAGCTTCAGCTTCAGCATCAATCCTTCTAATGAATATTCAGGATTAATTCCTTTAGGATTAACTGGTTTGATCTCCTTGCTGTCCAAGGGACTCTCAGGAGTCTTCTCCAACACCACAGTTCAAAAGCATCAATTCACTGTTGTTCAGCCTTCTTTATGGTCCAATTCTCACATTCATACATGACTACTAGAAAAACCATAGCTTTGACTATACGGACCTTTGTTGGCAAAGTAACACCTCTGCTTTTTAATACCCTGTCTAGGTTTATCACAGCTTTTCTTCCAAGGATCAAGGGTATTTGCATTTCCTGGCTGCACTGTCTCTGCAGTGATTTTGGAGCCCAAGAAAATAAAGTCTGTCACTGTTTCCATTGTTTCCCCATCTATTTGCATGAAGTGATGGGACTGGATGCCATGATCTTCGTTTTTTGAATGCTGAGTTTTAAGCCAGCTTTTATACATATGATAAAATAGTAAATGCTTTTCCCTGAGTTCAGAAAAAAAAACCAAGGAAGTCCAATATCAGCACTTTTATTCAACGTTCTATTAGAGGCCCTTGCCAGTGTAATAAAGAAAAAAACAAAGCAGAAGAAGGAGTATAAAGATTGGAAGAGAAGAAATAATATTATTAGTATTTGCAGATAATACAATGGTGTGGATAGAAACATCCAAAAAGCTATAGCTAACCTATTAGAATTCATACATGAATTTAGCAAGGCTATTGGATGAAAGGTTAATATTAAAAAATCAAGTATAATTTGATATACTAGCATCAATCAAATAGAACATAAAATTTTTTAGATACCACTTATGATCATTTCAAAAACATGAAATATTTGGGGATAAGTTGAATGAAAGACATGCAAAATCTCTATACATAAAACTATAAAAACTTTTGTTATGGGCTACAACTCCTGCAGCTCAATTCCAGAAAAATAAACAACCCAATCAAAAAATGGGCCAAAGAACTAAACAGACATTTCTCCAAAGAAGATATACAGATGGCTAACAAACACATGAAAAGATGCTCAACATCACTCATTATCAAAGAAATGCAAATCAAAACCACAATGAGCTACCATCTCATGCCGGTCAGAATGGCTGCTATCAAAAAGTCTACAAACAATAAATGCTGGAGAGGGTGTGGAGAAAAAGGAACCCTCTTACACTGTTGGTGGGAATGCAAACTAATACAGCCACTATGGAGAACAGTGTGGAGATTCCTTATAAAACTGGGAACAGAACTGCCATATGACCCAGCAATCCCACTGCTGGGCATACACACCAAGGAAACCAGAAATCATAGAGACACCTGTGCCCCAATGTTCACTGCAGCACTGTTTACAATAGCTAGGACATGGAAGTAACCTAGATGTCCATCAGCAGACGAATGGATAAGAAAGCTGTGGTACATATTCACGATGGAATATTCAGTTCAGTTCAGTTCAGTTGCTCAGTTGTGTCTGACTCTTTGCAACCCCATGAACCACAACATGCCAGGCCTCCCTGTCCATCACCAACTCCTGGAGTCCACCCAAACGCATGTCCATTGAGTTGGTGATGCCATCCAACCATCTCATCCTCTGTCGTCCCCTTCTCCTCCTGCCCTCAATCTTTCCCAGCATCAGGGTCTTTTCAAATGAGTCAGCTCTTCACATGAGGTGGACAAAGTATTGGAGTTTCAGCTTCAACATCAGTCCTTCCAGTGAACACCCAGGACTGTCTCCTTTAGGATGGACTGGCTGGATCTCCTTACAGTCCAAGGGACTCTCAAGAGTCTTCTCCAACACCACAGTTCAAAAGCATCAATTCTTTGGCACTCAGCTTTCTTTATAGTCCAACTCTCACATCTATACATGACCACTGGAAAAACCATAGCCTTGACTAGACAGACCTTTACTCAGCTATTAAAAAGAATGCATTTGAATCAGTTCTAATGAGGTAGATGAAACTGCAGCCTATTATACAGAGTGAAGTAAGTCAGAAAGAAAAACACCAATACAGTATATTAATGCATATATATGGAATTTAGAAAGATGGTAATGATGACCCTATATGCAAGACTGCAAAAGAGATACAGATGTAAAGAACAGACTTTTGGACTCTGGGAGAAGGCAAGGGCAGGATGATTTGAGAGAACGGCATTGAAACATGTATATTACCATGTGTGAAATAGATTGCCAGTCCAGGTTCGATGCATAAGACAGGGTGCTCAGGGCTGGTGCACTGGGATGACCCAGAGGGATGGGATGGGGAGGGAGGTGGGATGGAGGGTCAGAGTGGGGGAACACATGTACACCCATGGATGATTCATGTGAATGCATGGCAAAAACCACCACAATATTGTAAAGTAATTAGCCTCCAATTAAAATAAATTTTAAAGAAAAAAACTTTTGTTATGGGCTAAATTGTGCATGTGCTTGAGTGTGCATCCAACTCTTTGCAACCCCAAGAACTATAACCTGCCAGGCTCTTCTGTCCATGGGATCATCTCAGAAAGAATAGTGGAGTAGAGTGCCATTTCCTCCTCCAGGGGAATCTTTCCAACTCAGGCATCAAACCCAGGTCTCCTGCATCTCCTGCATTGGCAGGCAGATTCTTTAACACTGAGCCACCTGGGAAGCTCTGGGCTAAATTGTATCCCCCACCAAATTCAGATGTTGAATTCTAATCCCTTGTATCTCAGAATGTGGCTGTATTTGAAGATAGGGCCTTTCAAGATGCAATTAAGGTAAGAAGATCCAGATATGTGTCTTTGAGTAAGCCACTTAGCCTTGCTAAGTCTCAAAATTTCTACACGTGTAAAATGAACATAAAAAGAGTCTCTATTCCCATGAGGATTAAATGAGAAACACAAGTAGAGTTTTTAGCACATCCCCTGGTCATTATCCTTCTGTGAAGTCACTTTCCAGGTGAGCGGCTTGTCCAGGCTTCAGGAATGTTGGTGGCCCCTTTTCTTAAAGACTCTGTCCTATTTAGATACTGCAGGACTGAGCTGAGAGGGAAAAACAGAGACCAAGCTGACTTTACCCAGACCTCGGTGCCACTTCAGTTCAGTTCAGTCACTCAGTCGTGTCCGACTCTTTGCGACCCCATGGACGGCAGCACGCCAGGCTTCCCTGTCCAGCACCAACTCCCAGAGCTTACTCAAACTCATGTCCATTGAGTTGGTGATGCCATCCAGCCATCTCATCCTCTGTCATCCCCTTCTTCTTATGCCTTCAATCTTTCCCAGTATCAGGGTCTTTTCCAATGAGTCAGTTCTTTGCGTCAGGTGGCCAAAGTATTGGAGTTTCAGCTTCAGCATCAGTCCTTCCAATGAATAATCAGTACTGATTTCCCTTAGGATGGACTGGTTGGATCTCCTTGCAGTCCAAGAGACTCTCAGGAGTCTTCTCCGTCTTCTCCAACACCCCAGTTCAAAAGCATCAATTCTTCAGCGCTCAGCTTTCTTCACAGTCCAACTCTCACATCCATACATGACTACTGGAAAAACCATAGTTTTGACTAGACAGACTTTTGTTGGCAAAGTAATGTCTCTGTTTTTTAATATGCTGTCTAGGTTGGTCATAGCTTTTCTTCCAAGGAACAAGCATCTTTTAATATCATGTCTGCAGTCACCATCTGCAGTGATTTTGGAGCCCCACCAAAATAAAGTCTGTCACTGTTCCCATTGTTTCCCCATCTATTTGCCATGAAGTGATGGGACCAGATGCCATAATCTTCGTTTCCTGAATGTTGAGTTTTAAGCCAGCTTTTCACTCTCCGCTTTTACTTTCATCAAGACTCTCTAGTTCTTCACTTTCTGCCTTAAGGGTGGTGTCATCTGCGTTATCTGAGGTTACCAATATTTCTCCCAGCAATCTTGATTCCAGCTTGTGCTTCATCCGGCCTGGCATGTCTCATAATGTACTCTGTATACAAGTTAAATAAGCAGGGTGACAATATACAGCTTTGATGTACTCCTTTTCCCAATTTGGAACCCATCTGTTGTTTCATGTCCAGTTCTAACTGTTGCTTCTTGACCCACATACAGATTTCTCAGTGCTTGGTTCAAATTGGTGCTCAAGAAATAGTTGTTAAATGAATGAATGAGTGAATCAATGAAGCAGTGTGCTTACAGCTCCCATTAAGGGCACTCACAAAATTCTAGCTTAAAAACCCAGTCTCAGAGTTCACCAAAGTTGCCCATCAGAACCACATCAGGGTTCATGCCAGCCTCTGCCATCACCACACGCCTGGGAATGCCGGACCTGATCTGATATGGGAGATGAGGACACCAAGCCCGGAGGGGAGCCCTCTAGAGCATCAGACCTTTAGCTTTGTTTACTAGTGATTCCAAGCTCTGGTTTCTGCCACTTACCTTGACGCACAAGACTTTTAGGCTATTCTTTAGTTTCTTTCCAAAAGGCTTTAATTAAAAACATACGTCCATGTCACAAAAAGCATGTCAGCCAGAGCTGTGGGTCTCCAAAAGGTAGAATTATTCCTTGGACCATGAAGTTCCAGGTAAAGTAATGACTGGATAGTCACAGTATCCCAGGCCTATGGTCCCTCAACTATAATAAGGACGTGTCTTCCACATCCAGGGGCTTCCCTGGTGGCTCAGCTAGTAAAGAATCCACCTGCAATGTGGGAGACCTGGGTTTGATCTCTTGGTTAAAAAGATCCCCTGGAGAACAGAAAGGCTACCCCACTCCGGTATTCTGGCCTGGGGTACTCCATGGACTAGTCCATGGGGTCACAAAAAAGTCGGACACGACTGAGTGACTTTGACTTTCATTTTCCACATCCAGATCTCTGTAATTCTCTAACCTAGGTTTAAAGATTCAGATTAGTGGAATCCCAAGGAGAAATAATGAAAACAAATTATGACCAGCCTTCTGCTTTTGTGATAATAAACACTATGATTTATTATTCTAGGCACTCTGCATTCCAGTCCTCATCAGGATCTGTCAAAATGACACTTGTCATATTGACAAAATGTCATATTGTCACCAGGTATTAGATGAAGAAACAGAGGCTCAAAGAGATGGAGGCATCGCCCAAGGCCACACGGTGGAGTCAGATGGAGGATACTCCAAGCTCAGGTTCATGCCACCACTCCCACATGCTTCCCCTCTTCAAATCCTGGATCCAGACAAAAGGCTCTGACCCTCTATGCATCTACATCATCAGAATAAAAAGTGAACTTTCCATTATCTGAAATGGAAACACATCTACTATAATAATCCCTCTTGGCACAGGATTGTCCAAAACCACCACCAGCAGTGAAACAACTACTCATTCTGGAGGATTCTAAGACCCTGCCAATTGTCCCAGAATTGGCAAATGCCTCTGTTGTGGGCTGAAGGGTAGACCCTTAAAGTATATGTCCCTATCCTAATCCTAGAACCTTTATTACTTTATATGACAGAAGATGTGATTGAGTTAAGGACCTAGAGAGAAGTGGCTTATGCAGGATCATCCAGGGAGTACAAACATAATCCCAGGTATCCTTATAAGAGAGAGGCAGGGGGACTTTCAGGAGAGATGCAGAGGAGGCAGTGATGAGAAGGTAGAGGCAGAGATCTGAGTGATGTGGCTACAGGACAAGGAATACCCAGGACTGTAGGCAGCCACCAGAACATCTGGAGAAAGCACACACTGGTTTCGACTTCTGGACTCCAGAGCTCTGAGAGCTATGCCACCAAGTCTGTGTTCATTTGTTAAAGCAGCCACAGGTGGCTAATACACACTGCTACTACGGGAAGAAATACCAACAGCCTCAGATATGAAGATGATACCACTTTAATGGCAGAAAGCAAAGAGGAACTAAAAAGCCCCTTGAAAACGGTGAAAGAGGACAGTGAAAAATCTGGCTTGAAACTCAACATTAAAAAAACTAAGATCATGGCATCCAGTCCCATCATTCCATGGCAAATAGATGGGGAAAGTTGGCAGCAGTGACACATTTCCTCTTCCTGGGCTCTAAAATCACTGTGGATGATGACTGCAGCCATGGAACTAGAGGATCACTGCTTCTTGGCAGGAAACCTATAACAGAACTAAACAATGTATTAAAAAGCAAAAAAATCCCTTTGCCAACAAATATCCATATAGTCAAGACTGTAGTTTTTCCAGTTGTCATGTACGGATGTGAGGTGAACCATAAAGAAGGCAGAGTGCCAAAGAATTGATGCTTTCAAACTGTGGTGCAGGAGAAAACTCTTGAGAGTCCCTTGGAAAGCAAGGAGATCAAACTTGTCAATCCTAAAGGAAATCAACCCTGAATACTCACTGGAACGACTAATGCTGAAGCTGAAGCTCCAATACTTTGGCCATCTGATGCAAAGAGCCAACTCACTGGAAAAGACCCTGATGCTGGGAAAGATCGAGGGCAAGAGAAGATGAGATGGTTGGATGGCATCACTGATTCAATGGACACGAACGGGGGTAAACTCCAAGAGAAGGTGAGGTACAGGGAGGCCTGGCATGCCACAGGGCAGAGTTGGACATGACTTGGCGACTGAACAATTACACAAACTTCCTTCGCCAGGTCCCAACAGAGGTCAGGAAGCATATGGCTCAGTCATTGAGTCACAGGCCCCTAGACGTTGTCTTAGGGTCCCTTAATAACAAAAAGCCACAGATTCTTCCCATGGATGAAATGGGAAGATGTTCAATTTGAAAGTAAACTCCATAGGTAGGAAGAAACCAACCTGATGTCAAGAGAAGAGATGAAGGGCAAGGACTTGGCTGGGCATTTGACAAGCTTGGAAGGAAAGGAACTTCTACATTGGGGTAGAGAGAAGATCCTCAAAGCTCAAGTGTTGTAGGTCAGGAAGCACAGACCTGGGTGATTTTGAATTTTAGGAAGAGATCTGTACCCAGGCTGGGCTGATGATGGAAGATCAGCCCCTATCCCCACCTGGCATTTTTCAGCCTTTATAACCATGGCAATGAGTTATATTCCAGCAAAGCCGAAAGGATTAAGGAAGTAACTGAAAACTTGAAAGTTCTAGGAACACATTTGGAAGCATTATGGAAAACTTCCATTCTCTTGATTCCTGCAATACACGTGTGGAATTGGTCAACATCATTTATTCTTTCCCCCAACGAACATGAATGGAACACCGTCAAGGTGCCACGTGCTCAACCAGAACCCTAGTATAGATCAGTGAGCAACAGAGCTTCTGTCCTCCTGAGGGGCTCTCTAGAGCCATTGGTCTCAACGGGGTGTGATTTTTGATTCCAAGGAGGCATTTGGCAATGTCAGAGGACATTTCTGATTGTTATTACTGCCATGTAGTGGGGTGCTTCTGACATCTACTGGGTAGAGGCCATGGATGCTAACACCCTGCAAGGCATAGGACAGTCCCCTACCACAGAGAGTTATCCAGCCCAAAATGTCCATAAAACTCAGTGGTGCTATTACTGGCCTAACTTGGCCACGTCCAATGGACACGATGGTGGGTGAGAGCATTAATGGGAGGGAAAAACAGGAAGCTGAAAGGTCACAGAGAAGAGAGACATCATCACTATCATCAACGAGGGGAAGTGAAGGATGAGGAGCAACGAGGCTGCAGGAGCAAAGCAGACCTTCCCAGCAGAGCAACTGCATCTTTGAAAGCAGAAGAGCAAAAATACATTTACGGGAAACTGAGTATGTGCTGGGGAGGAAGGGGTGGGGCAAACAAGGAAGTCTTCAAAGGACCGTCCCATCACTCTGTTTGGGAGAAGGACCATCTTTATTATGCAAGGAAGTATATCTTAGTATTAAGAGCACGGGTTTGGAGTCCGGGCTGAACTTAAATCCCAGCTCCACCACCCTACAGGCTGTGTGGTCTTGAACAAGACACATCCTCTGAATTCCCAAACCCAATTTTAGAAAATAAAGCAGAGGGTGGAGGTAGAGGATAAAATCTACCTCAGGCGGTAGTGTTAGGAAGAAATGAGAAAATGCTTATCAATGGCTTGGCACACTGCCACAGAAAAACAGATACTGTCAAATAACACAAATGTTTTCAAAGGTTACCCTGGTCCCAGTGTGCAAAATAAAATAGCGAAGGACAACCAGAATCACTTTTTCCTGGATATACAAAACAACTGAAGACAAGAATATCAAGATTTTACAGAACAAAAACCAACTTGAGCAAAGCAGAGCTTCCAAGGAGCTTTAAAGTCCTTGATGACGATACTGTGTAATTGGAAGTAACAAGGGCGGTGACACAGACTGCTTCTGTGTCCAGTGAAATCACGTCCTTTGAAGGTGAGGCTATCCAGACAAGTGGAACTACATATGCGCCCATCTATCCAACCATTCATCCTAGCCAGCATGAGGAATGAATGCAGTGGAAACCTTGGGAAGATCTTTATTGTGGTCCTTGTTGGTGATGGCAGTGAACTTGCATGCTGGCCAGGGTGGAGTCCTGAACTTGAGTCTCAGGGATAGCAAGAGTCCTCCCTGCAAACTTGTAACAGAAGTACCTTGATCCGTTTTCTAAAAACCTTCTTGCTCAATAATCGCTCACCCTGGCATCTCTCCTTGCATGTGATTCTTACAAAGAAATAAGGATACTTCACATTAATGATCCTTAAATGGTAATGATGTGCTTTCTTAAATTCCCTCCTGGTGAACTAAGTTTCATTAATAAGAATTAAATCATTTCTGCTTGATACTCAGAAGGCCAACTCAGATATATCAGATGACAGTCTTATAGCCCTAAGAGTGACATTTGCTTTCAGAAATGAACCAACCAGGTACACAAACTATGCCAAACAGGCATTAAGAATGAGACAGGAAAATAAAGAGTGCAAGGACCCTTTCTGGTATCCACATCACCACCCATCACCCACACCAACCACAGGGTCTCAAGTTCTACCTTGGGAACACATTTCTCTTGCTGAAGGCAGATCTAGTTTCCCCAGAGATAAAACTCAAAGTATAGAAACAAGTGACCAGCCTTTATCTGCACATACTAAGTTGCTTTTATTAATCCAGAATGGCATGCTACAGATACTGTACAGCATGAACATTTATTCATTACAAAAATGGCTTCCAAACCATTAAAAATGAAATTGGAATAAGAGCATAAAACGGAACAGTAACATCACAATTGTTAGGAAACATTCAAAGTATTCACAAAAAAATGTTATAGTTAGCATTTTAATAAACCAGAGAAAAACCGGAGACAGTTTTACAATCGCTTCATGTCAACTACAATGGCACTGAATGAACAGGTTTTAGCTTTATACAGCATTTTGTAACATCAACATGCCTAGGTTTTTTTTTTTTTAAAGTTTGCTACCTACTTGTATGTCATACGGGTACATAAAAGCGGCAGCTGGTTTTTCCTTTAAGAGTAATCTAATATACAGAATTTTTGGCCCTTAAGGGTTTATACCTCTTCATTTAAAATGCTTTCTGGACAATCTGCTACCAAACACGTCTTGTTATAGGTGACATTAAAACTACATACAAATCTACCTATGTAACATCACAGCAAAACATGATGAACGAAAATTACAGCATCAAAAGAGGGGGAGAAAGCTAAAGTCACTGAGAATTTTGGCACATAAAAGTTTTGCACACGGTCAGTCCATGTCCTCAGGGTGCAGGGTGCTCGCCTGTGAGTTCACAGGGGAAACGGGACAATTCCCACTGCTGCTGGTACAGCGTTCTAAGATTCCCTCACTAATGTTCAAGTCTTGTTTTACATAATGGCTTTTAAAGCAACTTTTGTTAATGCTACTGATCCTTTAATGCAACTATTAATGTCCATTTGGCGGCATCTGGGTTTCATATGGCAAAAAAAAAAAAAAAAAGTCCAAAGGAGGAAACAACAAAATATATATATACACATTTTATATATAAACTTAAAAACCTTGTACAAATGAGTTGTTATATATAAGATGCTTATGCTAAGGGGAAAAAAACTTTATACAGTTTCAAGAAAAAGGAAAACATATTTTAAAAGGGACAACGTACAGGTTCGACGAGCAATCTCTAAAGCAATAAATACTACTGGTCCAACAGCAATGTGATTCCATTAATTGTTGAATAGCAACCCCCTCCCCCAAAAGAACAACACCATGGAACAAGGTATATTAACACATTTTAACCCTTTGTTTCTGTACATTTAAACAATAACAAGTAACATCACAATAAAAGTTGTTTCACACAGAAAAAAAAAAAAAGTAAATGGCACTGCATTCCTTGTGCCCTTATGGTTTAAAAACCAGATGTAAAATGATTGGTTCGCAAGCTCGTATTTAATACAAATAATACAGAACCAACTCCTTTTGGAGGGCTGCTTCAAAATTGCTTCTTTTTTTTTTTTTTTGTTTTTAATCAGTCTTTTAAAACTAAGCTATCCGAACTACATAACAGTTATGTATATATATATATTTTTAAAACGCTACAAAGACTTTAAACAGCTGTTGATAAAAATTTTGGTAGAATCATGAGGTTCTTCTCTCATCTACATATTTAAAAGGAGAAATTGAAATAAGAATGGGTCAAATATTGACCAATGAACTCGATAAACATTAACTAATGTAGCCACGTGGCACAAACGGAAGAGGACAACACGAAACCCGGGCCGGAGGGGGGCCGGGCGGGACCGGAAATAAAGAGAAGGCGAGAGGAAGACCCTCCACGGGGCACCCGGGGCTGCGGGGTAAAGCTACTCTAAAGACTTGGTGACGAGGGACAGCGGCTGGGGCTGGGTCCCGGCCAGAGCGCCGTGGGAATGTAAGGAAGATGATGTCGGCGGCTGCGCCAGGGAGGCGGGGGGCACGGCGGGCGGCTGCAGAGCGGCGGGGGGCAGGTCCAGGGCCCCGTTGGCACAGAGGGCGGGGGCCTTGCCGTGGGCGGCCTCGGCAAGCAGGAGGGCGGGCGGCGGAGGCAGCATGGGCAGGTGGGCCAGGGGTCGGGCTTCAGGGACAGCGAGAGAGGCTGGGTCTGCTCAGTCTGTGCCTTGGCGTCCTGGGGCGGGGAGCCTAGCAGGTTGGGGGAGGAAGGAGGCGAGTCTAGTAAGCTTCCATCTGAAGAGGGTGGACTGAGGCAGCTGCCTTCACCTTGTATGTAGCGAACGCACTTTTTTTTCTCCTAGAAACAGGGGAGGGAGGGGAGAGAGTTATCTGTGAATAAAGGGCAAAGATGCCAAGGGAGAGAGTTATCCACTGCTCAGAGCCAAGAGGACCGCCGCCTAACGGTGCCCCCCGGGAGACATCGCCCAGCGGCCAGGGGACGTGTAACGCCTCGCTGGGGTGCCCGGCTCCCGAGCTGCAGGGCCCGCTCTGGGGAATGAACTGTGTCCAGAGCGCACAGCTCCCTACCTACCTGCTTCCCCTGCCCCGCTACACACCCCCTCCCACTCCTGACCACATGGAAGCGGGCGGGCTCAAGGGCGCCCCTGTGGACCGTGACAGAGCGGCTGCGTCCACGGAGCGCAGCTCAAGAGCTGGTTCCATCCTCTTTTGGGGCTTAGACATCCCTTCATTTCCCGTGGTAACTAACCATCCCCCTCCATTCCCACCACTACCGCCCCCACCCCTCAATGGGTATGTGTGTGTACATGTGTGTAAAGAGAAAGACAGAGCTCCCTCCCCAGGCGCCTCATATCCATCTGAAACTCAAAATGCTGACTGTTGAGCCCACAGAGCTTAAAGGCAGCGTGAGCAAGAGGCTGAAAAGGTTTCATCCCACCACCTCCACCATCACCATCACCAACCACCACCATCACCACCACCACCACCACCACCACCACCAGAGGCTGCTGGCGCCCAGAGAACTTTTGGGCTTGTCTGTTAAGAACCACACCAAATCAAGAGAGGTCAGAATCAGTTGTGAAGGGGGCGTGGATGGGGGTGTGGGGGGGAGAGGGAACGAAAAGAAAACCAAATAAACTCAAAAACAAAACAAAAATAAAAAACAAAAAAATAAAACCACCAAAAAACAGGTAGAAGAGGATAAACAAAGGTGGGGGAGGGGGAAGAATAAGAAAAACAGAAAATGATCCAAAGGAACAAGAATAACTGGTTGTATGGCCTGCAGGTTGTGGATTAAATTATGATTCAAACTTTTTTTTTTTTTTTTTTAAGATTTGGGGTCTTCCCCTCCCCACCCCACAGTGAGAAGTCTAGAAGGAGAGATGGTGAGAATGGGGATGGAGGGGCAACTTGCCCTGGTCCATATGCCAGGGCCAGTGAATACGGGTTCAGCCCATCACAAGGAAGTGACAGCAAAGAAGTGCCAGGGAGTCGCAGCATGGACTTCCTGAATGGGGGGTGGGGGGTTATCAGGAGTAGTGTTTAAACCAGAAAGACTAATTTTGCCCTGTGCCAAAACCAGAGTCTCCCCTCTCCATTTCCTGTTTATGTAAGAAATAGGATTGAGAATTTCAGAGCCTTTTGTGCTTATCCATCTGAGGTGGGCGAAGTCAGTTCAAGACACAGCGTGTGACCTCACAGCTTCCCCCTAGTATTCATCCCAGTTTGATGGGATCATATGTGTTAGGACAGGTGATCCTGGCAATCAACCCCACTCATGCTATTAAAAATAATGCAGATACAGGGGATGTGCTGACCTAAGAATACAGTCCGAACCGCGGCCGATAACACTGTCTAAAAACAAGTGTGTAAGTACCGGCTGGCTTCCGGTCATGGGAAAGCAACCGAGATGCTGCCCAGCTGAAGGCCACCACTGTCAGATGTCAGTGGCCTCTGAAAGGAAGTGAGTGCACTAAGTCCCTCCTTGGGTTTGTGCCCCAGAGCTCTCTGATGATGCCCCTCAGTGCGTGGGGTGTGGACTCAGCAAGATGGCAGGAGGGAGGGGAGGTGGGGGGCGAAAGGGCACATGCTCAGTCCTTCCTGCCTCCCAGAGGCCGAGACCCATTGTACCAGCGCCTTCGGGGCCTCTCCATCCCTGCTCTGGGTCGGAAGGAACTCCAGGGAAGTGAGGACAGTCTGCCTTCGCCTTCCAGTTGCTTACAAGGTTCCTTTTCCTCCTCTGGGATAGACTGAAATGGACTGTGGGTTCTGTGCCCATCCCAGAAACCCATGATAAAATAATTAAGCCTCTTAAGAGTTTTAAACCACCTTAGCCTGCAGATCAAAACATGCTCAAAAAACTAAGATGTCCATGCATTTTAAAAATGGGAGAAGAAAGGGAAGGGCATAAGCAAAACTGAGAAAGCAACAGGGACAAATGAGAGAGAGGGGAAAGAGGAAAGGGACAAAAGAAAGAACAGGGGAAAAAATAACAGGAAACAAGGGAATGACATCCAGCAGCGTTCCATGCTATATTAGGGCAGAGTGAAAAGATGGGAAAAGCAACTTGGTGGGCTCAAAACAGAATCTTGTTAAAATGTCCTCAAATGTCAAGTAAAATTAGAAACCCTCTGCAGGGAGTGAGGAGCCCTGATTAGCTGGGAACGTTTCTGGTGCTCCCCCTCCCCCTCTGCCCTCCTCATGGTATGAAGTTTCCATGTCCTGGGGATGAGTGGGGGCATTTGAACACAAGACACGTGGACTATGAATGACACGGTGACCGCTCCTTCTAAGAGGTGGCAGAGCAGATGGCAGTTGGAACCCACACATTTTGGACAGGCCAGAAAATGCCTTGTTTTGCAAATCCTTTTATTATTTTTTAAAAGCACATCTTGTATTACTGATTTAGCATCAAGCCAGAGATCCTAGCAGAGTCAAGAGGAAAAGTGGAGGAAAAAGGGACAGGACCCATTCTCTTATCCTCCCCCACCTAGGCTCCACCTCTCATCAGGGTGTGGCCCCTGAAAAATCGGTTTTTAGCCTCTTATGGATTCATTCTGAAAGGAAAGTTAAGAGTTCTTCCTGACCTTATTTTGGAATCACACTCCTTAAAGGAGCAGATATGCATTGCTAAAGCTTTTAGAGTGGGAAACTACCACCCCAATGAAGGAAAAATGACCCCCGGGGAAGGTCTAAGGGTGCAGAGGCAGGAAAGAGGAAAGATGGCGCTGGGGAAGGGGGTGTGTGGCTCAGTGTCTGAGCAGCCAGGCTGCGCACTGACAGCTGCCCCCGAGCTGCACTGTAGAAAACCATGTTTATGAAGCAGCTCCGAAGCCTTGGGGTCATTTGTTTTTGTTTTGCTTTGTTAAAAATGTCACGAAAACTCTTGTTTCTGAGGAGGATTCCATGCTCAGGGTTTAAGTGAGGCTGGAGCTGGGTCTGAGAAGGGACTATCTAGTCAGTCAATGTTGGACATGATAACTTTCAGCCCCCAAAATGCCAGGTCTGACTCGCAGTTAACTGCTTCCAAAGCAGTAAGAGGGATTCATACACCACCACTCACCTCCTACAAAAAAAAAAATACACAAACCAGGCCACAAACCACATTGTGAGGGCACACAAACGGTATCAGCCACACCTTTCTACAGAGCGTGAGGAACCCTCTCTTAGGAGTGTGCCCTGTGATAAGCTAACTTTTCGCCATGGCAGAGCAGTGATTCTGCAGCCAGTCGTCTTCCTACTCAGCACAAATAAAGGTCTGATACAAATTCACTGCCTATAAAGGGTCATCAGAGGTTCCATCTTCTAGGCCAGCCCTAGTGAAATCTCTGACACCCTCTACCAGGTGCACCATGAAAACTCTTCTGTTGCACAGACAAGATCCCGGGACTGAGTGGTAAAACCATTTGTCACCTCCAGGGACACTGTTGTCTCACAGAACGGGTGGGGGCTCCCTCTCCTGCTGGACGACTACCCAAGGCCCCCATCCTCACTCAATGGGCAGAGGGTTGCCTGTGGAGGGAGGTCTCTCTCAAGAAAGGCTCTTGGGCCCAGGCTCCCCTCAACGTCTGGTCAACACGAGGTGCTTCGCTGATCTCTCGTAAGGCGTTGGGGGAGGTGAGGAGAGGCACAGGAGACTGGTGGGCATGCACGTGATGGAATGGACATGGGAGCTAACGTCTAAACATGGAACACATGGCAAGGCGTGGAGGAAAGGGACACATTGACAAGGGAGGCACTACAGACAGGGGCGTGTGTGGGTGTTGAGATACCTACCATCATAATATTCCAAATTCAAAGACTGCTTGTATCAGAACAAAGAAACAACAAATTTAACCAAAGGTGGTCATTAAAGGAAAGGAAATGAGACAGGAACTAGCTGGTATCCCTCCACCAAGAAGGAAGTACCTATACCTTCCCTGAAATTACAGGTTGGATGGAACCTGCAGGTGGAACACAGGCGTTTAATTTGGACTCTTCTGATTCCCTTTGGAACCAGAGCTCTCTCTAAATAAATGTATAGATACATATACATATTTCTTTTTTTCCATTGTGCAGGCCAGCGGCGCTGCAGTGCGTGACCTCTGCTTGTGGCCCTGTAGCTGGTGCATGCCGTTGAATGCCACGCTTCTTTTCAGCACTGTAAAACAATGTCAGCTAACCAAGCTCCTCTGTCCAGAGATGTGGTTTTGAAACAGAAAATAAACAAAAACACAAAACAAAACTAAAAGAAGCCTTCCCCCAGAGCCCTTCTCCACGTGTCTAGACTCCAAGTACACGGGAATGCCTTCACTGCCAATCTGAGCTCCTTCAAACCTTGGGACATGGTGGGTCTCCCTTTGTCCTGCAGACATGCCACAGAAGCACTGACAGGGCCAGGCCAGATCCAGGATGCTGGCTTTCAGAGCAAAAGGATAAGTGCCCGTCCTGGTCTGTGAGGGCTGTGGTCTAGGTCCTACCACCAGGGCTATGTTATTTAGAAGAGCAGGGGAAAGAGAGAAAGAGAAAAGTGGGGAGAGGACACAGCATAAAATTAGCAAGGAAATTTTGAAGAATGAGGATCATTAGTCATTGATGCCAGCGGGGAAGTAGATGGGAATGAGGTCCAAATACATTGACGCACTAAGGCACCAGAAGGACAGAATGCTTTGATTTTTCCCAAAGGCCCTGCAGTAGGGAATATACCTGCACGGTTTGCACCATAAGGTCTGTCGGTCAAGCCCGAACAGTGCCCGACACTTCTTTGGAGTATTTGCATCTGTTAGCATAAGGCAAACACAAAAAACACAACACAATGGTGGGTCGTGCTCAGTCGGATGTAAGCGCTCGGCCACAGCTGACTTGTCTTCACTATCACCTGGGTTCTATGTGCCTGTCTTCCCTCACCAAGGACATGAAAGGAAAGGACTTCTATGCGTCAAAAGAAAAAATAAAAAAACAAAATGATAAAACACAAAAAGAAAAAACAACAACCAGAAACCAAAAACAACCAGGAAAAAATAAAAAATAAAAACAGAGAGAGAAGAGGAGGGGGAGAAGGTGGCGTTGTTTGTTTCTACCTATGCCAGGCTTACGATGGATGTCAGTGAGCCCCCCATCCCGGGCGGGCGGGAAGAAGGGGCTGGCAGGCAACACTCCCTGGGAGGGGGGGCGCTGGGGCTTGCTGTCGCTGACCCGAGGAGGCACAAATGATGCTGTTTTACAGTGGCATTTTGGCTAGCAGCAGCGAGGAGGACAAGCACGTCCCTCACAGAGCAGTGTCCGCGCCCTCCTGTCTCCTAAGATCCACACACAGAGCTACAAAGCAACAGGCCGGAGAAGGGGGAAAGGACCGAATAGACCAGCTGCAAACCAGCACAGCGAATCTGGGAAATCTATACACACCTGCAAGGGCCGCACCAGTTATTCTGTTGATCAAGGCCAAAGCGCGCTCGGCATTTCTTAGGAGCGCTCAGGTCTGAATGAGTTCAAGAGAGAAGCGAGCAGAGGAGAAGGACATGGGAGAGAGGGAGAGGGAGAGAAGAGAAAAGAGAGAGAGAGGGAGGAGAGAGAGGAGGGAAGGGGGAAGAGAAAGATACAAATAAGAAAAAAATAAAAATAAAAAGGGAATAAATCAATGACCTGGTTACTAATTACAAAATATTGACTTTTGATTTTTAACTTTAATTTTTAAAAAAGGTAAAAAAAAATCACATTCTTATTCAACTCGTGAAATTAGCTGTTGCAAATAAAGCTGCAGTATCCCTTCTTTGAGGACTGTCTCTCCGATTCGTTTGAACTGATAAAGGGATGTTAGCTCCTCAAGAACTAGCTTTTAAATAATGTTTTTCTTCTTTTGGTTCTGCTTTTTCTTTTTTTCCTCTCAGTTTGTTTTTCTTAAAGAAGAAAATAAAGCAAAGGAGGGAATTAAGTTTGTCACATGCTCTTTTCTTCTCAAGAGTACAACAGTTTAAAAAAGAAAAAAAGAAAAAAAAAACTACAAATAAAACCAGAACAAAACAAAACAGAAACAGAAAGAAAGAAAGAAAAGGGGTTGTGGTACTGGGATATTGCAGCTTTTGGAATGTTCATCTTTTCTTTAAATCTATTTTCATTAATATTAAGAGAGGAACAGATAAAGGTCAATAGGCTGTGTGAATGAGCTGTTAGGAGTTAGTTAGAAGCTCACAGCGGCATTTAAGCAGGTACAGTCAGTGAAATGCTAGTGGATTTGCAAGTTATGAGCAGAAAAGTGAAAGAAGGAAAAAAAAACAAAAATTAAAAAAAAGCAAAGGAAAAAAATAATCATACTGCGGATGCATGCTTGCGTGAGAAAACTTAGTGGGAGCGATGAAAAAATGCCATTAGATTAAGGAGGTTTATTACTGAATTCCTTCCATTTTGTTGTTGTTGTTGGTTTGTTGTTTTTTTTTTTAAACCAGTCTCTTTGAAAGAAATACTGCATATTCAATTTGCACAGTTAGTTCAACTCTAAATCACTGTCATCATGGCTTAAACAACTGTTACGGGAAAAATAAATAAACAAAGCAGAAGTTAAATTAAATTAAAAAAAAAAAAACAACAGCAAAAAAAAATCTACTGAAACATACGAAATCATGTAGATGGTCATTTTAAAGAATGTTCAAGGTCATACGTGTTTTCATGTTAATAAAACTATAATGGCAAGAAAAATTAAAAAACAGTTTATCAACTATTTTAATGACTCAAAATGACATTAGCACCTGTAATCGGAGGAAGTGAAAGGCAAGGATTTAGGAAACATTCGCTGTGTTCTGAAAAAAAGAACAAATTATACAAAGCCTTCACAATGTTTTTGTCGTTGTTTGTAAAAGCCTGGCCTTCTCGAAGGGCCCTCTGAGATTGCCTATGCAGTATTTCTAATTTCTTCTAGAGAATGACAAACCTCCTTAATTTAAATCGGGTGCAATAGACCACTGTAAAGGCATGCATCAGAACATTCAGGAACAGCCCAGTTAACATCAAACACTCGCACACACCCCCTCTGCTCCCTTAGCCCCCTCCTCATCCTTACTCAGACACATCAAAATAAGCAGACTGTATAAATCCCCGTCTAGGCATGCCTACCGCTCTCCACTTACAGGCTCTGCAGTTATTTAAAAACACATTCCACTAGACTTACAATGTGCTTTTCATGCAACAATGAATGTTACTAGCTTTAAAAGGGCAGTCATGAAGCAATTAATTAAAATGCATAAACAAAAGGCTGGCTAAGATGGGTTCCCTCCCGCCCCACAACGTCCTGGCCTTGAATTTCTCCTGCCTCCCCCAGATAGAAGCCTGACATAAAAGAGTGGTCCTCAGAGTACAGCTCCCTTCCTCTATCCTGCTTATTCTAACTTACCATTGGTCTCCCGGGCTGCTTGTCCCTTTTCCTCTTCTTCTTTTTCCCCTAAACAGATGAAACACAGGGCATTATTTCAGGAAATAGATGGGAGGATGACAACGTCTGGGCTCACCTGGAGAGGAGGCGGCAGGAGGAGGGACACCACCTGCCCTCTCCAGCCATACCCACTCCTGAGTGTTTTCCAACCCCCGGCTCCCTTTAGTCCAAGTGCCCTTCAACTGTGCTCCAGCTAGAGGAGCGCATGCCTAGCGGAAGAGATGGCATCCGTGGGCAGAGAGGAAGACTTCTTTTCCTGTACATCAGTGTCCACCCTCAAACCCGATCCAGAGCATCCATAAAAGTGGAAATGAGGCCTGGATGGGGAAAGATGCAGAGAGGTGTGGAGAGACAGGATTGGAAGTGGCCCAAGAGCCAAGGGACGAATGAGTGACTTTGAGATAGCCATGAGAACCCCTTGCCCCATGCAAATCTCTTACTAAGGCAAAAAGCTGCCCACTTAGAATAAAAAAATTAAGACTAGTAGGGGATTTTCTTAGCACTGTAGCATGGGTCTTGATTTTAAAGTCAGAAGGGGGTAAAAAAGCGAAATAAAACCAGAAACCATCTGAGCTCCTTTTCAAACTGCTGAGTGGACATCCATAAAGGAGAACATTCGGTCCTCACCATTTTCCACTTGTGTTATGACTGTAATCCTCCTAGTAACATGGACTTCCCTGCAGCTCAAACGGTAAAGAAACTGCCTGCGATGCAGGAGACCAGGGTTTAATCCCTGGGTTGGGGAAGTTCCTCTGGAGAAGGGAATGGCAATCCACTCCAGTATTCTTGCCTGGAGAATTCATTCCATGGACAGAGAAGCCTGGAGGGCTACAGTCCATGGGGTAGCAAAGAGTCGGACACAACTCAAGTGACTAGTAAAAACAGCTCCCATTTACTGAGCACATACTATGTGTCAGACATGGTTCTAAGTGTGCTACACCTAGAGACCCATTTATCCTCACACAGTCCTTTCAACAAGCACCATCACCATCAGATTCTACAGATAAGGACGCTGAGATACAGGGTGCACGCAGTTTCCTGAAATGACACAGCTATCAGATGACGCTGTTGGCGGGAACCCAGGTGACCTCAGTTCTACAGCCCTTATCTACTAGGCTATGCTGTCTTCATATTTACTGCCTTGTCCTCTAAGGAAGGCTTTTAACGGATTATGGGTCAAGCATTGCATGGAGTCATTCACTTTCTCCACCTGACCCTCCCTGCTGTCTTGACGGTCTGCCCCCAGATGTGGATGTGCAATGGGAGTGGGGATGAATTCTGCAGAGGTAACCACCTCCTTCCTTATCTGAAACTAGCTCTCCCCAACCCCAATAGCTCTGGTCCCATCTACATGAATTAGCTGCCTGGTCTATATGAAATGTCACAAGCAAAATGTCACATCTATTTGTTTCAGAATATCCAAACATCCTTTGCCTCGTGGTCGGCTTAGTTTGGGCTTCCCCTAGTAGCTCAGCTGGTAAAGAATCTGTCTGCAATGCAGAAGACCCCCCTTTGATTCCTGGGTTGGAAAGATCCACTGGAGAAAGGATAGGCTACCCACTCCAGTATTCTTGGGCTTTTTCTGGTGGCTCAGCTGGTAATCCACCTGCAATGCAGGAGACCTGGGTTCGATCCCTGGGTTGGGAAGATCCCCCAGAGAACGGAAAGGCTGTCCACTCCAGTGTTCTGGCCTGGAGAATTCCATGGACTATATATAGTCCAAGGAGTCACAAAGAGTTGGACACGACTAAGTGACTTTTACAAGTTCTCATGGTGTGATGACATCAACTCAAGAAGAAACAAGAAAGAAAAGCCATAGGCAGGAAACCTGAGAACCCACACCGCTCTGTGAGGGGGACGCCAAGGCAGGGATGCCTCAGAGTCTTAGATCTACCTGAGGGCTGAGGGTCAAGAGTCCTAGAGAAAGCCTCTCAAATCTGGGGGCCTGTGGCATCAGGGAATTCTGTCTGGGTCCTCACTGTTTCGACTAGAAACGTGTTCCATTCCTTGGCATACAACTTCAAGGAAGCAGCAAAGAAAGGAGTTTGTGTGTTTTCTCGTGAGCCCTAGCAGCCCACCTTCACGTCTGTGCCTCTCCTACGCCAGGAGAAAAAGCTACCCGGCCATCCTGGAACAGGCAGGAGGAGCTAGCTTCAGTTTATTTAGGAAGCTGGAAGAAAACCTTAGCCAGGCATAGAAATGGTTCAGTTCCAGGCAGTGCGACATCCACGCAGTCAAGGGCTTCCCAGGCATCTCCAATACAGGCCTCACCCATGTTCAATCTCCTGAAATATATTCTGAAAGGCAGGTGACAATTCCTTTGCCCCTGGGAAGCCATCCATGTGGGATATAAAACTGAGATGTTCATAACTGAGGCAATGACTGTTCAGACTAAAGGCTTCTAGAGGGCAGGGACTGTGTTTTAACTGGAAGAGGATATGAAAGAATGAATCAACACCGCAAAGTGAATAGGAAATGCCTTTCAAGGGAGGCGGCCCCCTTGTTATCTCAAATATGGTGGTGAGGGAGGAAAAACCCACAATATGCAAATTACTGGGGATTTATCTCATTGATTCAGTATAGAAGAGCTAGAAAGGAAGTATAACTTCTTTTACAATGTCACGGGTTACACATTACTCTCTGACCGAAATCTTTTCTTGTGTATTCCAGAGTGTGTACCAATTCCAACCCCTCAAATGAGACTGTTTTACTTAATTCTATTCAGCTAAGGTAGCATATAAAGGCTTCTATCACCACTGGGCTAGAAAAACAGGAACTTGCAAGAGGCATAAGGATATTAGTTCAGAAAACTTTTTCCAGAAGAACCTTCAGAACTTGACAACACCCAGAGTAATTTATAGAAGCTTCTATGTCAAGTCAGTAAAAAAAAAAAAAAAAAAGCTAAATAGTTTCCACCACAATTGAACCTCTCAACAGTTTAATTCTTGTTCCAGACCACTTCCTGAGATGAGAAAGAAAGTGAATGAGAGAGGAAGGAAAGAATGAAAGAAGGAACAAATGGAGGGCTGTATGTGTTCAAAGCCATGTGCAACGAGCCACTGATAAAGGACTGTGACAGTACCCATGTAAGTGGTAAAGCTCCTATAGCCCCAAATCCAGATATTACCTCTAAACTTGATCTCTCAAGTCTTTTCAGGGGTTCCCCTATTATACCAGACCTCGTCCCAATGTAAAACCAAGCTAATATCATTTCAAGTGTCTTGAGAACCTTCTGAAACCTAGAAAACACTTCTTAAGAAGCCTTGGGCAATATCTTGTCTTGAGTCCAGGAAAGTCCATGGCAGTATTCTTTCAAAGCTCTCACAAAGTCAGCCCATACCTTTGTGGAGATAGAACCCTATACAACTCCAGGAGGCAGTGTGCACACAGAGCACGGAGCGAATGGCACACCCTGAAGTTGTGCAGTACACGCCCTACACAGCTGTACATGAAGGCTCTCGTCTGACCCACAATGTCTACTGGGGACAGGATACTTAGAGAGTAGCTGAATTCCTCTCTGTGGTACCATTCTAGATTCCTCAAAGAATTGGGTCTGTAGCAGGGAGAAGCTGGAGATGAACTCTAAGAACTTCTGACCCCGAAACCAGGAGAGCAGCTGTCCTGAAGTGAGATGGCTCTACGTGTAGGGGCTGCAGGGCCTGCCCGCTGCTGGCAGTCTCCACCTTGAGGTCAGCAAGCCTGTGGGAGAGCATTAGCTTTCTTATCCTCTTCCTTTCAGCTCCAGAAGAAAGGCTCCTCTACCGCACACATGCTGAGGACGAATGGAAAGGTCCCAAGCAGTTAAGAGCCTGCGCCTGACTGTGAGTGACGAGGGCTCTGAGAGGAGCTAGTGTGTCGTTGGGAAGTACAAGCACTGACTCCTATTTCGACTTCCCAGGAGGAATCTGTTCTATTGCTGAATGAAGCGCGTGGGACCTACGAGGAGATGGGTGGCTGTGGAGATGGAGACACAGGTGTCTCGGTCCTCCCCCAAGCACATGGCAAGAGTAGAGAAGCACGCGTGTGTGAGAGACTAAAGAGTGATGACACTTGGAACAGCGGGGCAGTGGAAGCAGAAAACAGCCTTATTCCAGGACCCACACATTCAAAGCAGGTGTCTTGTGCTGCCTGGTCAAGTTCTGAGACAGCTCTGATTTAACTCAATCCCCTCAACACTGTGCTGACAGTAAGCTCACAAACAGCAATAACTGAATGGATCTCAACTCACATACACAGAGAGCTTCCCCACCACAGGTGAAGGCCAGAGGACAGCTAGGTCAGGGAGCATGGATGGTAGAAGAATCATCCGTGGCTCAGTACCATCAACAAGAAACAGGAGATGTCTGCTGCCAGCATTAAGACGGGTTCTGTTTGCCCTCAAAGAGTGGATGGTAAAAAGCACTTCATGAAACTAAATGCCATGTAATGAAGTATGAGGCAAAATAAGAGACATTTCATCCTTTAGAGAGGTGAATGAGCCCAGAACTAGTGTTCCTGGGCCAAAAACCAGACTAAGAAAGAATGATGAGGGTGGTAGAAGAGAGCCAGTTTATGGGAGAAGAATCCAGAGTGTCACAATCACTGTGATCAGTAAAGACAACAATCCCTACAGTGTTTTCTAAAACAAAGGAGAGAGGATTAGGCAAATGCCAGAGCCAACAAAAAGCTGAGGGACACACACATCACCCAACACCACAACTCCCTTGTGTCACTTCATCCATTCTGCCAAAAGATGGCTTCTACTGCCTACTTACTTTCAGAGATATTCCCGTAGTGCCTCTCTCAAGATGCACTAGGCTTCCAACTTCTACTGTACCACATCCTAAACCAATGGTTTCATTTTTCCCTCTTAAGGGTGAAGGCCCTGCTAGAACAGCCATGAAGAAGTAAATGCTCTCCTTCCAGCTGGCATCACTGCTGAGAAACACACAGGCCTCACTGGGTGTATTCTAGAGCCATGTCTCAGCAAAGATGTGGGCAGAAGGTGTGAACAACCCTAACCTGGCCCCACAGCTCCCCTGAGCTGGAACGCCAGCCCCCTTCCTCCTCCTTGAAGAACTATCCCATGTTGATAGAGCCTTGCAGGAGGCTAAGACAGAATCCTCCAGTCTGGTGCTGAGGTAAGGTGCTAACAGTCACAGCTGGCAGAGTGAGTGGTACTGAAGCCCGATTCAGGTTGGCAGGTTACATTTCCTTTGTCCAGATGGACATCCAGCACATCTCTATAGCCTCTAGTTCCGAGAAAAAGGAGCCACCTACATAGTTATCCCGTGCGGACCAGCCGGGGTACAGCTGCATGTGAAGCTGTCGCTCCTTCCGGGCCAGCTCGTAGTACTTTGCTTGCTCTTCTCTGGACAGCGCATGCCACTGGAGGGGACAGGGTGAGGGGGAGAGAGACATGCAGAAATGTCACAAACCACACTGTGGCCGGGGGACGGACAGCGCTTCCATCACAAACGGTGTCATCTGAAGATGCCTACGGTCTGCAGGAGCCTGGCACCAACAGGAGGGCCCAGACCAAACCTGACTTGTCATCTATGACGTTCGAGTCTTTGCTCTCTGCAGGTGGGGAAGACCAGGGTGTGGCTGTTGTGAACATCATTCGAAGGCAGAGTTACTGCTTCCAACTCCACAAAGACCATGGAAGGAGTCAAGAGTCTGGCTGAAGGGAAAGGACGCTCCAAACCAATGGGGACAGGGACATGTAACCCCACCCACCGTGGCCTATTCTGGCCCTCCTCTCCTAGCAGGCACGCCACTTACCCTCCCGGCCCAGGATCTGGTTGATGGCTGCACTTTCTTTCAATGTGCACTCGGCTACAACCTTTGCTCTCATTTCCTTCATATACAACATGAATGCATTAAGAGGTTTCTTTATGTGGGGCTTCTTCTTTTCTTCTTCCTTTTTGGAGTCCTGATGCTTTCTGGATAGGGACAAAACAGACAGATGCAACCTCAATAAACAACCTCGAGGTCAGCTTCCTCCACACCAGAAAGCCCACCCCCTTGCCTGCTCAACGCAGTAAGCAACTCAGAAGGAGAAGCACACTTCTACTGGGTCTTCTCCATCCTGGGAAATGGAACAAAAACAGCCTGGGGGTGGGGGATGAGGGAGATTTTGTCATCACTTCCTCAAGGTTTCAGTCCAGTTCAGTTGCTCAGTCGTGTCTGACTCTTTGCAACCCCATGAACAGCAGCACGCCAGGCCTCCCTGTCCATCACCAACTCCCAAAGTTTACCCAAACTCATGTCAATTAAGCTGGTGATGCCATCCAACCATCTCATCCTCTGTTGTCCCCTTCTCCTCCTGCCCCCAATCCCTCCCAGCATCAGAGTCTTTTCCAATGAGTCAGCTCTTCACATGAGGTGGCCAAAGTATTGGAGTTTCAGCTTCAACATCAGTCCTTCCAATGAACACCCAGGACTGATCTCCCTTAGGATGGACTGGTTGGATCTCCTTGCAGTCCAAGAGACTCTCAAGGTTTACAAACACAAAATTTTCTCCAGCCAGAGGGAAAAGCACACTGTGACCGTTTCCATCTCAGCCAGTGTCTCTTGCAGGATCAAGGATGGAAGGTGCATGTGTGCTCAATCGTGTCCGACTCTTTGTGACCCCATGGACTGTAGCCCACCAGGCTTCTCGGTCAATGGGATTTCCCAGGCAAGAATACCGGACTGGGTTGCCATTTTCTCCTCCAGGGAAACTTCTCAGCCCAGGAATCAAACCCAAGTCTCCTGCATCTCCTACACTGGCAGGCAGAGCGTGCCTGCAAATCCCAGTCCCTCCAAGGACACAAAGAAAGAGCTGTGTTCTCCCCCACAGTGGGCACATGCCTCCCTCTCTGTAAGGCAGGTGCTTACTGAAGTCTGACCAACCCGGGCAGGGCCACCACCCAGGCGCCACGGGCTAAACACATGGTGAAGGAGAAGAGGAGGACAAGAGGAGGACACTTACGCGCTGTGGAGTGAGCCGGCGTCACTCTGGGAGGATTCCTGTTTGACTGTAGGCGTGACTATGGCCGGGTGGGGAATGCCGGTCGTGTGTAGAGTGTGATGTGGTGGGACCATATGGGGAGGGAACCTAGAAGACAGAAAGCTGTGTAAATCGTCAGAATCAAAATGAATGAATGGGGAGGGATGTGTACACACAATTAAAAGAAAAAAAAAAAGAAGAAAGAAATAGCACGTAACACTCACATGAAAGCAAACCAAGGCATATGAAACCTGTCAGCATTAATTAGCGATAAATTAAACATAATGATTCTCGTAATGTCATTAAAGCCAATCTTCCCTTTCATTATTGCTACTGACATGAGACATTACGATTGCTAACATCTTCAGCAAAAGACAAGTTCAGCCGGTATACTTGAGCGACAAAGTAGGCTTGGACTACTTGCTGGAGATCACAAGTCCACTGGTTTGGGAGGACATTATTAGTGGAATCTATGACTATTTCTTAAGTCCTAATCAGCACTGGAATGAAAGATGAAATCTTTTGTTGCATATTGACAGCTAAATAAAATATTAACGCTGCTGAAGTATACATACATTTTCTGACAACGCCGCGCATGCCTCATTAGGCCTCATTCTGTTGATGGGAACGCAATAAAATTTTTATTTCTCTTTTGCTGCTTGTGGTCCCATCGTTTTGACAGTAATGGGAGAGAGTGAGGCAGAAAGATGAGGGGGATCCAAATCACCGCCATCTGGTTCCCAACATACGTCACCGATGTTTTAAATAACTTTGTATCAGAGATGGCCCCAAAAGAGCATTTTACACAGACAACCCCCGTGAGTGAAGCTTTGAATTCTGGGATTTGTATGTCCTTTCCCACTCTAAAATTCTAGGGTTCCTAAATTACTTCTACTTAAAATACTGCCTATGCATTAGAAAACCTAATAAAGGATCAGAATTATTAATAAAGAAAAGAATAGTCTGTGTTTTCCCTCTAACATTGTTTACTTTCAGGCATGTTATTTTGGACATGGTTTAAGCCATAAGTTGGCATTTCTCAACCATGCAAACTAGCCAGAACATTCAGAGCTGATTTTAAAATGCTCTTGGTTCACCTCCAAACTGACAACAGATGCAACCTATGCTGCTGCTGCTGCTAAGTCGCTTCAGTCGTGTCCGACTCTGTGCGACCCCATAGACGGCAGCCCTCCAGGCTCTCCCGTCCCTGGGATTCTCCAGGCAAGAATACTGGAGTGGGTTGCTATTTCCTTCTCCAATGCAGGAAAGTGAAAAGTGAAAGTGAAGTTGCTCAGTCATGTCTGACTCTTAGCGACACCATGGACTGCAGCCTACCAGGCTCCTCTGCCCATGGGATTTTCCAGGCAAGAGTACAGGAGTGGGGTGCCATTGCCTTCTCTGGATGCAACCTATAGCTCTTGTCTTTTCTGATACACTTGGAGTCACAATTTGTCCTCGGTTAGAAGAACCACCCTCTTAAAGGAATGTACATTACTGTACAGAAAGGTGGAATGAGGGATTACAAGGGGCGATTCCCCCCAAAGAAAACAAAGGGCAGCCCCCAGGTTCTGCCCTGACAAGATCAGGCAAGTTTAGATGAAGGGGGAACCCAGATCAAGCAACTGCTGCCTTCAGCATAAATTCAAACCATGACCACCCCACGTAGCAACCAGGGAAGGACCACCTGCTCTTTAGGAAGTCAATTCTGCTGGTCACTGAAGGTGATAATGAGACTTTGTTGTGACAGTTAGTTCACAAGGATCCTGTACTTATTTACAAGGTTCTTTTCCTATGTGGACTGGAAATCTAAGTAGTTTTCATTTTACCAAAAGAATGTAGCAAATGTTCATCAGAAGAAAGGTGAAAAATTAAAGTCCTAAATGACTCTGCACAGATCAACAGAGAAACTACCAATAAATAATGCAGATTTTTGAAGAGGGCTCAGAATCACAGTGGACATTTCTACCCTGATGTGGCTTTCTCCCATAGCTGTCTTGACAAATTTACCAAAGTTTGGTAACAACAGCATGATTTTTTAAGTAAGAGTCATGTGAGTTCTCTTAGGGTGTCAAGAAAAAGAAAAAAAAAAGAAAAGAAAAACCCTGAGAGAGAGAGAGAACTGAGGGAAAAAAAAAGTGAAAAACCCTGAGAGAGAGAGAGAGCTGAGAAAAAAGAAAAGTACCTTCCATCCCCATCCCCTTTCCCCCAACAAAAATAAAGAACAAAGCTTGGGAGGGTACTTGGGCTCCCAAGTTACACCCTGTTCCTTCCCAGAGTTTGGAGGCCTCTGAGAAAACGTTAAGTTAAGAACATGTGTTCTTTGAAGCCCTTGGGTGAAGCAGTGGGTGGAGTGGCGGCTTTTACTGTGAATTTTAAAGGTTTGACATTCCTCAAATGCATACGTTCCCCTCCTGCTGAATGAGAATATGTGTACAGACAGAGAGAGAGAGAAGAGGGAGAGATAAAAACACTCTGTGTACATGTACGTGTGTGTGTGTGTGTGTGTGTGTGTGTGCGTGTACACCAAACACCACAGTGAGACACTAGAATCTGAGTACATTCTGGGGTGGAGAAACATTTCTAGTGTAGCCATGAAGACCAAATACTTCCAAGTTCACATACCTACACCCATATTCCTATACCTGAGAAATGTATGGCAGAGAAAGGGACTCACGTGTGTGAGTGTGTGTATGGGCTACACACATACTTTCATGTAAGAAATTCCTTTCTGCAGACAACTATTTCGTGCAATGCAATAAACACCCTAAAAATTCTAAGCAGCTCATTATATCCCCCGTCTGCTTTCATGGCTCCAAGCCAGAATATAATGATGAACCTTAACTTGTTAAGGACAACTAATTTTTGTTTCTGGCTGTCTCAGGGGCTTCTGCCTTCCCCCACTCGCGCTTTCCTTCACTGTTGACACGTTTCTGTTAACTGGATGTCATCTGCCGGCCTTGATTTTATGCACAAGCAGTGGGATGCATTTTCCTGTGCAACAAGCCTGCTTTGAGCTGCATTAGGTTTGTCATTATTCTCTCATTTCCCCCCTTGCACTTGTAACATTTCATCTCTTCCTGCCTTATTTTTTGTGAGCCACGGTGCACCCACATTATGGTTTATACATGATCTCGCTCCCTTTGAAGCCGGCAGATTTCAGAGCCCGCTCTCGTCAGGAGAAGAGCCTTGCGCCAATTTAGCAGGCTGAGGGCCCGGAGCTCCAACATCTCAATCTAAAGGGGGTCACAGGGTGGCACAAGTGAGTGTCAGCAAGAGCTGTTTAATTGCCAATCTAGGCTTCTCCATGGTGTTTAAAGTATAATGACCCATCACTTAATTCTGAGAAGCCCTGGCCCCGCTGCTGAAGAGAATGAATATCAAAGGGTGTTCTGGAACAGGGCAAGCTGCCTACATTCCCTATAACTGCCATAAGTATAATAGACCCATACTTCTGTCGCCCCATTACCACAATAATGTATTTAATTTGCTGTATACGCTTTTTAACTAGCTACCTTTCATAAGGCCTACCTAGGAATCGGCCGCCTACCCCTGCACCTCGAGCCCCCTAACCTTCCCTCCCACCGTTCCCTTCCTCTCCTCCACCCCCTGCCCACCTAGAAATCATCGGCTAACCTCCTAATGATAATTCAATCAATAAGCTTAACCTCAATCCCTATCCTACGATTACTGCACCGCTTTAACCTCTGGAACGCACCAAAGGAACAAACACGAAAAACAGCCTGGTGCGTCGGAGGAATGCTGGTTCAGAGGAGGCAAGCCGTGGGTCCACGGTGCTCAGGAGCAGTTCTCCTCCTGGGAGACTCCCTATTCGTTCCCAGGCTTTCCGAGGTTGTGGTGACATTACTTAATGAGAATAACCTTCCTCTTCTTGCTAGAGAAGAGGACACACAAGCATTTTCCCGCCTAACCAATACTGGTGTGGATTTGGAAACTGACATGACTTATCACAGGTGGGAAACAGATCTTTATGGCTGCATGATACCCATGGCATGATGACAAGCGTTAGAGATGCTACAAGTTATGCTTCTTGAGTGCGGTTCTTACTCTTTCCTCCACCAAAATCACTGTTTCCTAAGTAGGAAAAAGAGGCATCGTGGCCCGTCTTTCCAACCCTTCCTTTAGTCTAGGGTCCTCACGCTGGCTACAGAGATTGGGGAAGGAGGCTGGGAGATGGCATCCCTGCCATGTAAATGCATGCTAATTTAATTAGGTGCCATCCTCAAAATGGATTTGTTGTTGCAGCCCATCAGGAAAGTCTAAAACTCCACCGATTTAATTAACTTGACTGAAAATCAGATGAACAGAAAATAAAACTATCATTAGGAGCAATTAGTGACTACTTAAACATGCTGCTGCCAACCAGTTTGTAAATAAACTAGCAGTCACTGAAAAATTAGCCAGAATTAATTAGAGAGGCGGGGAGGAGAACATGGGGATTGAAAAGACCTAGGTACACACACGTGGGTATATGTGTGTGTGTGTTCTATATACATTTATATGTAAGGACATGTGAATGTACACACAAAGTGAGGTCGCTTAGTCACGTCTGACCCTTTGCAACCCCATGGACTGTAGCCTACCAGGCTTCTCCATCCATGGGATTTTCCAGGCAAGAATACTGGAGTGGGTTGCCATTTCCTTCTCCAGCGCATCTTCCCAACCCAGGGATCGAACCCAGGTCTCCGGCAATGCAAGCAGATGCTTTACCCTCTGAGCCACCAGGGAGAATTTTTTTAAAACTTCAAAAATTTAGAGCCACATAGGCCAACATGGTCTCCATCAGCCACATATGGCTACTGTGTACTTGAAATGTGTCCAGGCCAAATTGAAAAGTGTTGTAAGTGTGAAATATACATCAGATTCCAAAACTAAGTACACAAAAAGCTAACTCATTAATAGTTGCTTTATAGTGATAATGTGTCAGAATGATATTTTGACTAATTAGGTTGAATAAAATTAATCATTAAAAACTGAGTTTTCTTTTCTCTTCTTTTAAGAAATATGGCTACTAGAAAACTTAAAATTCCCTTTGTATACATTGCTACTTTAGACAGAGATGTGTTTGGGTAGGTGGGCGAGAGGGGAATGCTCTTTTTGCTTAAGAGCCTGGAGCTTTGCAAAGACCAATAACCCTCCGTCAAATTCTTCTTTGTATATACAATAATAGACACCTACACCCTTTCCTTTCTTTCCTGGTTTAGGGCAACAGAGAAATAAAGCTTTCCATGTCCTAATTATTTCTTCCTGCCTTCTTAAATTCTTAAAAATACTGACTCAGTAATTCAATCTTAAAATTCTGGCATCACCTACCTGGGAAATTCAGCAATTTTTTCAGTATTTTCTAGGAGAAAAGCCTAACACTCTATGGGTCTTACATCCTTAGACCTATACATAACAGACATGCCCTGATGGTCTGGGAGCATCCAGAGAACTTTCTGAAAAGTGACTCATAGCTTTGGTTGAAGGCGCTAAGTCTTGGAACTCACCTGGACATGGAAGCGTTGACAGTCAGAGCTGTGGGGTAGGGGTGACGGAATCCTCCTGTTGTGATGGGGTACACTGGCTGACCTTGCCTACAAAGAGCGGGATACATGGTGAGAATGTGCAAATGGGGGTGGGGGTGCGGAAAAGGAAAATAAGAAAAAGGAAAAGTTCTCTTTGCACAGTAAGCTTTATTCTCATTTGATCAGAACAAAAATCTTGGGGATTGTACAGGAAGGATCAAAGGGAAGAAACACAGAACAATTTGAATGCCATAAATCTGATAGGAATGGCTAATTAAATTTTATAACCTTTGCTTATGTCAATAGAGACCCTCTCCCCAAGCTGAAACTAGGTGTTTTGTTGTAATAATTAAAGGCGAAGTCTCGCTTGCTTTAATGGAGCCATCACACTAATTGAGGGCTACACATCCAAAGGAAAACAATAATGAATGTAAATTTATACCAAAATAAAGTACAGTGAATCAAAGGACTTCAGTTGCGCTTTGGGCCTCTTTCGGTATTTAGATCTCGGTGAGAAAACATTAAATTAACAGAGCTTAATTTGTAGCCTTTTGTCAAATTAACAAGTGTTGACAAGAGTTACCGGGGGAGAATCCCCAAGAAGAATTGTGGGTAACCAATAGACAATCACACCTCATTACAATAATTAAAAAATACAGCAACATGCAAAATAGCATCCTCATGAAAGACACACAACTTTTCCTGACAGAGGGTTGTCTGAGTTGGCTATTCCTTTTTATCTAGCCTTCAAATATCTCTCCATCAGCTGAACGGGGCAACTGATGACTGAGGACTAGTGGAGGCACAGCCCCACCCACTGAAGAAGAAGAAATAGGACACACACTCCCATCCACATCCACCCTTCCTAATAAAATTCAGGAGCAAAAAAATAAACTGAAACTACACCTGGGGTTGGTATTTAGTACAGCCACTGTGTAACACAAGGTTTTTTTTCCTTTAAAAGAGAAAAAAGAAGAAGAAATTATAGAATATGCTGAGCTGGAGAAATCAAGGTGGAACTGGGGAAAAGAGGTGAACCACTTTGAAACTGTATCTTCTTGAAGGTCATGAAAAGGTTAACTTCCCCAAGACCCGAACTTGAGAGTTTTCAGGATTTATTCCTGATAGGATTCAACAAATTGTCCTGTGTTTTTCAAATAGTAGAGATTACCGATAAACATGGAGAAAGATATATACAAAAGCACACCATCATAAAACACGTATTACATGCATGCACACAAATATAAACCCAGTATGCTTATACGTTAAAGGACCTTCTGCTCTGATTTTAAAATACATGTTAAAAGTTGTCTAGGAAAGGTTAATGGGTAGTGCTATAAAAGCAAGACTAGGTGATAGGAAGACAAACTGTAAAAGGCAGTTTGATGATGTGCAGCACTGCCAAGACCTAGGGCTGATAGGAAGGCCCCGTACCCTGTAGTGAGGATTCCAACGACCCCACTCTCCCTCCCCTCAGAGTTTGGTGAGCCACTTAACATGCAGACCCTCAGAGAGAGATGCTGGTTGGAGAACATGGAACTTCTCAAAAGATGTAAATTTCCACTGTGGCTGTCAATCTTGGGAATGATGGCTGGGGTGGGGGTGGGGTTGTGATCTCCCACTCCCACTCCCTGATTTCAAAACTAACCCACTCCTCTGCCGCCTCAGTCCAATAACAGGACTCCAGTTTGGGCTGCCACCCGAAAAGGCATGATCGGCTTCACAAGAAAGAAGCCTTCAGAGTCTTCTGCAATTCCCAAAGTACCTTAAGGGTGTCTTTGTTCCCAGAGAAGAACCTAGAGCCTTTGGTGACCACGGGTTAAGAATGCTGAATATCAATAGCTTTTCTCTTATATCATCCATCTGAATGGCTATTGACTTGCCTGCTTTTCCACTGAGCAGATCAGCAAGCATCTTCCCCCACGACTCCCCACCCATGGCCCTCCCTCCCCTCTCCTGTCTTCTGAAGACACACACACACACAGAATAAATAATAAGCATGCCCATGTAAGAAACAAAAAGGAAATTAAAAAATGGAACTCCTTACTGTGGTACTAACCATCCTAGCGGATGGGGATTTGTCCTACGGTGCCAGGTGACAGCGGGTAGTACGGAGATATATCTGGAGGGTGCGGAGGCCGTGGGATTCCTGGAAGAAGAAGCCACAGTTTCGGTGCAAGAGAAAGAGAGAGGGAAGAGAAACCATAAAGTGATGGGAATAGGGAGAGGATAAAGAGATACATCGCCTCTGTAATCCTAGCATGAGCTGTTTTCCAGGAGTCTGATCCTAAGACTTGTCGGTAAGTTTCATCTCATTATCCCTCTGCACCAGCTTGAAAAATTCATCTTCTTCTACATGGATCATACACTGGCTAAATACATACAGACTTAGAAAATGCCGGCTTGGATATTTCTGCCTCATGGGATCGGTGTCATTATTTCAATTGGAAAAAAAAAAACTAAAGAGGCTGGCACATAGTAGGGGATCCAGTAATATTAGATTCCTTTGTCCTCACAACTTGTCATTTTCTTCTCTTTAATTCTAATGACTTTCCTGCATGAGAGTTACTCCTCTGGTTTCTAACATACTTTTTGAGTTATAGCTTTTAGAAAGGTTACTTCTGTCTAAAAAAGAAATCAGCTTCTAAAAATTAACATCTAAAAAAGTTGTGCTAAGTCACTTCAATCATGTCTGACTTTGCAACCTTGTGGACTGTAGCCCACCAGGCTCCTCTGTCCATGGGACTTTCCAGGCAAGTGGGAAGTTCAGGGTGGGTTGCCATTCCCTCCTCCAGGGGATCTTCCCAACCCAAGGATCGAATCAGTGTATCTTACATCTCCTGCATTGGCAGGCGGGTTCTTTACAACTGCTTAAATCTGTCGAACTCTGCCTTGAAGATGAGCTGAAGGAGAAACTCAACCAATGCCTTGACACCGTATCTAAGAAGAATCTGAACTGACCAGACCAGGAGATGCTGGAGGCCTGGTACACTTGGCTCTAGAACCTGGCTTTCTAGAGGACACAGGCCACTGCGGATGGGATACTGCTGGACCATGAGGCTGAGGATTGAGTTCTGAAGGTCCATGCACCACACACCCATTAGTTCCATAGGCACATATCCTGCAATTGAGAAATCCTTGGTTTCTTGGAAATCAAGAGGGCTGGGAACAATTCAGGCCCAGAGCAGTCGACCTACACCGCTCAAGTGGAAAGCAAAACGAACAATTCCTCAGAATTAAAACAGGACTGAAGGGAATGAGCTGTGTGTTCGCAGATGAAAACTATTTCATTTTTTTAAAATTCATTCAGGAAGCTTTTAATCTGTAAATTAAGCCTCCCTGGGTGACATTTTCATGCAGACACTGCTTTCTCTCTATTACAAAAACCAAACAGATTAGCTGGGCTTGGACCCTACACCAAGCCACTCGCACACTTGAAAGAATGTTCGCAGAGGAAAAGTAAACAGTCCGCAGACGTTAATCATATGTTTTACGATAACCATTTAAAAGCTATTCCCTGTACTACCATTATTTAAATGAGACGTTGAAACTGCCATTCACTCGTGGAGCCTGGGGCCGGCTGGCGGCCTCCTCCAGCCATCCCAGCGCCAGGCTCGGTCCCCCACGAGCACAAAAGGGGCTCAGAGGCTGCTGAAAACCAGCTAATGTGTGGCTTCATTCAGGGCAGCAAAGACGGCCTGGAAAGGAGTCTACCTCGGCCCAGCATCCAGCAATTCCTTCCGACCAAGTGACATGGAATAGCCATTCTGAATTCATCCTGCTAATTAACCAGCTAAGAAGAGAAACCAATGCCAGCAAGTGCATCACCTGGCCGGAAAGAGACACCCTGGCCTTAGCTGTTCTCCCAAGACCACCCCAATTTGTTTTAGATCTTGTTTCAGGGAGCTACAAGTAACTTCGCCTTCTTCCTCTCCCCACTTTTGGGAAAAGGCACTTGGATGGAAAGGAGAGGACAAGTATAAAAGCTGGAGTCATGTGGCATCTTCTGCCTGAGACCTAATGGCTGTTCCTTGATGCAATGAGGAAACCATCTTGGACTTGGGTTTTCCTGTCTGTAAAATGGGCTTGAGAATAAAGACTCAGGATATTACAGGGGAGGAAGAGCCCATCAGCAAAGAGAATGCAGAACCCAGTGATGTGATCTCTCAAGGGTGCACCAAGTCATTGCCAAGGGACTATAGTCCCTTAGCCACCAAGGAGCTGGGGCTTCAGGGAACCACGCTGTTAGGGCTCTTCAACTCCCATGGAGCTGAGGAGGAGCCCATGAGATGCCTCCCAAAACCATCACTGCCTCCGAGTCTGTCTGAGGTTCTTGGAGTTATAAGCCACTCCTGAGAACAGAACTCATAGCAAGGATCCCAAGAGGCCCCTCAGGGGTACCTGGAGCTCTGAAGAGACCTGAGCACTGAAAATGGACTTCTCCACAGGGGAGGAGAGATCCACTCCCTCACCAGGCTCTGGTTTCCCGAAAGAGGTTCCCGGCCAACACGTGGGAGAGGAACAGGGGCCCCTCTACTGCCCCCAGCCCAAGTCCCCAAACCACCCCCCGGCCCCCCGCCCACCGCAGCAGGCCCTCCAGTGGTCCTGGGACCAGCACCCTTCTCTGCACCCAAGCATGCGTCCTACCTGTTTTGGGGTCTACGTCAGCTGGTAAGTGTGGAGGTGGGTTTCCCGGCGTGAAGTGTTCATTGCTGTACGTGATAAGAGGCGTGAGAGGGTGGACATGATGCGGATGCTGCACAACCGGCACTTTGTTCGACTGCAGGGAGGGAAAGACACAGTCACGCCGGCTCTGCGGCCCAAGAGCCCGACCCGGCAGCCCCGACCACGCCCTCCCACCTGGATTAATAAGCACAGAAGAGGACACAGTCACGCGGCTCTGGCGGCCCAGGAGCCCCACCCGGGCAGCCCCGACCACACCCTCCCACCTGGATTCCTTAAGTGCAGTCAACCCCGCCTGGCCCTGGTCCCTGTACTAAAATAGCAGAGGGTGATGATTCAGCTCTCTGGGTAGGTGTACCTTGGTCTTTACACCCCCATCCCACCCCCACCACTGAGCCTGGCTTTTACAATGCCTTCTCCTCCTCCCACCACCACCACCACCACCACCACCACCGAGCCCAAGAATCTGCACTTTTCCCATCGGCAGGTAAATCGGAAGTGACGGCTTTAATCCCCCAGGCCTACTGTGCTTCTGCAGGTGGGGGTCCCTCCCACCCCAGGGCCCCACGGGAGGGACCTTCAGGAGGCAGCAGGCTTCATGGGGGAAGGCTTCCGTTGTAAGAAACCAGCAGGGCCCTAATCCCAGCCACCTCATCCACCACCCCAGGCTCTGAACCCCTCCTGGCTCCTTAGAACCAGTGGGCAAGCTACCATCCTTCACAGGCAGCAAGGATGAAAAGCCTCACTCTGGTCTGGTTGGGAGTGTGAACTTTACCAGAAAGCTCTAAACTGCCAGGCAAGCACCTGCATATTTTATGCAGATTACAGCAGCCTGGATTCATTACGAATCTCATTAGGAAGTCACAGGAATGCTAACAAATTAACTGGATGATGATGAATTGGGCTAATAAAGGGTATGTACACATTTTAAACCAAGCAGTTCTGGAAAACAACATACAGGCAATTTTTATGTTTGGGAAGTGTTGACAGGTGAAGAGAAGGAGGATTAAAAAGAAAAGAAAAGCATCTTAAAGATTTTTCTAGTTGCAATGATCAGACCTGCCCAAATTATTCTCCATTCCTTCCTCTACCTTTCTTTTAACCATCCCTCCCCCTCCCCATGGATGCTGTAACTTAGCCCAGCAAGATCACAAAGAAAAAATTAAGCTGAAACAAGCGAACTACTGGGCCATTTACCGAGAGTAATCCAATTGCAAAAACCCTATTCCCAATAGAGGATTTTCACTAAAATCCTACAACAGGGACATTTAACCAGATTAGGTACCAGCGAAGATAAAGAGGCTAGTATTAGATGATGAATGGATTAGAGTCAACTTTCATTTCAGAACGTGTCTTCATTTCCTTTTATTACTTTTAGGGAGGCGCAACTTGCATTAACATCAAGGAAGAGGAACTGCATTAAAAGAAAAGAAGGAAGGTTCCAGTGCTGCCCACTAGCGCCTCTTGAGTTCAGGGACCACCAGGCAGTTAATTCTTTATTTTTTTTTTCTTGTCTTTTTAAAAATAAATAAATAAAGATAGGTGAAGAAGGGGTGTGATGGAGTAAGAGTATTTCTTACCACAGTTAACTGTGTGGAAGGCATTTTAAAAGGTGCTTCTAACTTTTCCATGGGTATGTTTGGAAAGGAAAATACGCACTTTCTAGATGCTCCGGGGGTTGGGGGGGACAGGAAAAGAAGTCACACACCCAAGAGCCGGGCTTAGTGATTCCTACACACAACTGGATACTTTCAGAGAAAGACAGATGTTAACTAATGGCTCACAGAAGCCTTGTACTATGAATTATCATTCTGCAATCAGAACACTAAAATTCAAAGCACCCAGTAACGCTTCCCAGGAATAGCCACGGGAAGTCTGGACATGACCAAAGGGGAGCAGAGTGAAGGACTGCCACGCCAAGGCCAGGGCCAGCATCTCACAGACACGCACTGAGGAGTTTTCAGGAACCATTTCTGTCTCAGACAACACCCAACAAAAACGCTCCCACTGTGTGCTGGGGTGGAGATGGAAAAGAGCAAGGGCACACACCTCAGATGGACTGGAGACAATCATGAGGAAAGGAAAATGAGAGTTGCTGCCTTCTAGAAGTTTTCTATCTGGAGAGATACACAACTGCTGAAATGAACGCAGACCAGCCCCAGACAGTCTAGCATAACTGTGGAAAACTCTGGGACCCTGGGGAGAAGCACAGATAGGCCAGGGGAGGGGACGCTGTCACTGAGGAGCTGAAGGACTTTGAGGGAATGGGACCACAAAGACAACGGAAGAAAACAAGCGTGTAAGTCTATGTTGGGAGGAGAGCAGTGAGACGTGTATTTCTCAGCCTTGCCGAGTCAAGCGTCTCTCAGGATGATTATCACAAACACGGGTCCCTGTTACTAAGAAAGCTTCACGGGGACCTGATTCAGTAGGTCTGGGCTCAGGACCCAGGCATCTTGGATCTGCCTATGGAGGGCCACAGGCACCTCTTCCATTCAGCCATGACCCCTAGACCAGAGAACCAGAAGGTTCCATACAGGCACAAAGGTTAAGAGACTTGAAATCTAATCATGGATCAAGTCTTAGTTCTGAAAGAATTCATGGGAAGGGCTTAGTATTAAATATAAAACCTGAGACACGGTAAGCACAGGAATGCTGGTTTATTGTTATTTTTATTCTTTGGGAGAAGCTGTTCGAAGCATGGCACAGTTCCGTTTTGCAGTTCAGAAGCACAAATTCCATGACTATCTTCCAGGCAAGAAATGCAGGGGAAACCCTCTCTCTACTTGTGCATCGAAGGATGAAGATAGTGTTTCACCAAGAGTGAAGTTCACGGATGTGTGAGAAAAATTAATTCTCCCTCTTCCAGTTAGGCACATGCATGAGAAGAGGATTCCAGCAAAAGCTGGACACCTGTTATGCCCAGCACCACTATCATTATTTTGTACATCTGAGTCTGCAAGCCAACTAGTTTTTCCTATTCGTTCAAAACTCTATAGTAGGGGGTGGGGGCAGAAAAGAGTGAAGAGATATGACGTTTTAACTGCTGCCTGGCTTTGGGGGGGCGGGGGAGGGCTACTGGGACATGGAGCTCTTTTCTGATGTGACTACATATTAGGCAGGTCCCTAGAAACACTAGTCTTTACATGTTGGGTGGTTCCCAAACAATGTAGGGGAAATGCAGCCGCGTGTGCAGAGACCAGGGTCTAACTGCAACTCGCACTGAGCCTGCCTATACCTGGACTGCTTTTATGATGGAACGATGTTCTGGAAAATGCCTGTGTCTCTCCAGCCTCAGATACCCACAATCCTTTCTGTCTACACCATACTATGTCCACTGCTGGGATCATGAGGCACCTTCCCTGGTCCTACCATAGCTAAGTCCCTGAAGGACAAAGACGGTGTCTTCTAGACCTTTGTGCCCCCTGTATTGCTCAGCCTGTGCGAGTGGTGAGTACACTCATCAATTGCAACAATAAGCACCAGAAGAAGAGAAGGCTAGAGCCAGTCTCCCAGATTCATTTCATTCAAATGACAGTGCTCTTAAATGGAGTCTACTCAACATCACAGAACAGAGCTGGGGGCAGGGGAAGCCTTCAGTAACCATCCAGTCTAATACCTTATTACAAGTGTCTTTGGGGGGCGGGGGGGATTGGTTTTCAAGCCCATTGGCTTGAACACGGTGACCAAGAGTGAAGTGAGAACATTCCAGGAAGACCCACGTTTAAATCCTATTTCAATCCAGCTGTGTAACCTCTCGCAAGCCTTCATTTCTGTGCAAACGGTGAGAACTAGGTCTACCTAAGAGGGTTGTTGTGAAAATCTAAAGAGATCATGCTTGAGAAATGTGTATTAGCCCAGTGCCTCACACATTCACACACGTAAGGCAAAGAAGCTTTGAAAAATGAGAAATACAGTCCAGTGCTAACAATGAGGGCTCGTGAAGGTCACATTCGCTACCCTTCCAGTCTCTTCTAATTAAATTCACAGGGGGCAAGGCAGCCATAGCCCGCACTCCTTACTGCAAAGGCCAAAACATGCTGGCAGGGCAAGAGCACAGGGGTGTTTTGTGGCCACCTTTCCTCAGGTGCACGCCTTTCTTGAAAATGCAACACTTAGTCCACACATATAGTTAATTATGTCATTTGAGAAAAACCATCACTTGATTATGCTAATAAATAGCACTGTCACAGAAGAGCTGGAAGTTAAATAAGAATAGTTGGAGATGACCAAGGTCCTTCAAGAATTAGGAGTAGGGCCCTGAAGCAGAAGCTGATTGATACAAATGATACACAGAACTACCACCCACATAGGGAAAGTCCCTTAGACTTCCCCCTTCTCTACGACCAGCTCCCATTTTTTTTTTTTTTAATGAAAATAGTTTTCCTTTTTTTTTTTTTTTTTAATGAAAAGCTTTGGTTTTCCAGCAAACCCTTTTAGAAATCTTTAACTGAACGTGTTAAGAGTACCACTATATGCTAGACACAGTATAAAGAGGCAAAACTCCCTTTTAAAAGTTTTTGTGGATTTTCCAAGTCATTTGGTCATAATGGAACTGGGTTATAACTGCTATAATGAAATCATCACTAGAAACAATTCTTTTCAGTTGAGGCCTTGAGGATGAATGTGACTTGATACCCAGTTCCTCCAGTGCTGTGCCCACATCTTTAAGGAGGTCTTTACGGACTGTGTTCAAAACCATACCACCCAAGAAAATTCGGATGTGAAAAGTTCCTTTTGTGGAGGACGACAGAAAACCTTTCAGAAATGCATCCGGGAAATCTAGATCAAAGCCACACTGTATGCTGGGAGTGCTGGTGGGGTAAACAAGCTGAAAAACATATCTCCTCCCTCTTTTACAGAGTCCAGTGTTCAAGACAAATAACCGTAACATAAAACCAGGTGCCTCTTAGGTAAGTGTTTTATCTAAATATTAAATACGTCTTCGAAACTACCCATGCATTTGCACGAAATCATCACCTTCAGGGACAGCTAACTAAAGTTCAAGGTTGAGAGAATGGCAATCATGGGAGGCTGCCTGGAGAGCTTAAGCCTTAAAGAATATGATGAGCACTAGGAATCTGTGAACCAGGAAAAAAAACAAAAAACAAAAAACCAGCAAACATTCATAAAACATTCATAGAATGGAAGTTCAGGGAGTGAGGCCACAGCTGCCCATACGCACCAGCACTAGCAATGCCTGAAACTCACCCAGAGGGCCGCTCTGGACCCCTTGTTGAGACAGCCATCTCACTGAGGCCTCTCCGGCTCACAGCAGCGCAGCTCGCGGCTGCCACATCTAAGGGAGCCCCGGCCCATGTGTTGACTGCGACAGACTATTCATTCCTCACAAACCTACACGGCAGCTGCATTTGTTACCAGGTACCGAGCAGGTGAGGACACGGGTCCCAGGCCCACCCTCTGCTGCTGAGTCTGCAGACATGGGCCCTGGATGGGGCTGACTGCCAGGTGGAGGTTGTGAACTGCACCCAACAAACGCAGCCAGGGCCAACCTCCCCACCGGATACAGGTGATTCAGGATCACAAGGGGACACTCTGGAACCCAGACCAGTTCGGCACACAGTGCTCCCCGAACCCCCAATTAGGAGTAAGCTCAGGGCTCTCCGCCTTAGTCAGGCACACCCTTGCCACGGAGCACGAAGCATTTTTAGTAGGGATTTTCATACCATGTGGCTGCTTATAGAGGGAGGGGTGTGAAACATTCAGTGGGGATATTTCTGCTTCTCGAATACAGACACAAGTGACATCAGGAGACAGACATGGTCAGTCCCAGCAGAAAAGGAAAAGTCAGCTTAAAAACCCGAATTTATGAGGTACCCAGTAACTATTTAAAAGGAATCAAAATCTTCCTGTGACTTTAAATCCTAGAGGCTTTCTGTTTTCTACCTGGAGGCATGGCTGTGACTTATTTCTTGCCGGTTCTCTTCATCTAGCTCTCTGGATTTTGAGCACTGAATGGTTAAATTAGAAAGAAAGGGTCCTTTAACAGACCTCAGAGTGCACAAAGCCTTTCCACCCGGAAGTATTCATCCCACTGCAGTTGGGGGGTGCCCCTGTGGCTGACCTTTGACCCCTGGAGAACCCTTAAGCCCGGTGTTCTGCAACTCGGCCCTGCCACCCTCATCGCGCCCACACACCCGTCCACTGAAAGCTGTTCGAGATGGGGAACCCAACAAGTGAGAGGGTGATTCAGGCCCTTCGAGATCCCCCCGCCGGCCCTCCGCTCACCCCAACCCCTCCACCTTCCCTAACTGTGGGGAACCCAAAGGGAATGAAAGCTCGCCATTCACCTCGCAACCTATTAATCAACAGATGCTGAAAACAAATAGAGCCATTGCTGGCCCTGGCCTCTCGGGCGGCCGGCCCTCCTCTTCAATACTCCCCTATGGCTCTCCCTTTCTGCACAAGAAAAATGGGGCCAGAAAGTGCCTTTAGGAGCCCAGCACAACAAAACAAAAGCAGCACAGAGGAGCACTTGTCAGCCTTCTCCCCTCCCGGGGGTGGGTAGGGAGGGTCTTCAGGGTCTTAGATGACCAGCCCTCCCAGGGTCTGAAATCAGCATCAGGAAGGAACACACTTCAGGCTCTGTTTACTGTTTTTTTTTAATGGATTTATGGCTCATCTTGATACATTTTCCCCCAGACACTGCTCCCCATGGCTGTACCAAGGCCAATGGCACCCAGCAAAACAGTAACAGACGCTGCATGTCACTGGGGCCATGGAGCGCTGATGGGCAGGAGAGGCTGGGACAAAGAAGCGTTGTTTCTTCCTTATCAACCAACGGCCCCCACCCTATCCCGCGATTCAACTAGTCCTGTTTCGGGGGCTATGATCCAGAGTGGAAGGGTCAGCGGTGGTAGTCTTCCTGCCTCAACAACCCATCGTACCAACAGTGAACAGCCACTTCAGCGCTGAGATGATGACGTCAGGGAGTGCCCTGGAACCAGGCCTGCGCTCACAGCCAGACTTACCTGCTGAGCATCTCACTACTCTATCCTGTAACCCTCCTGCAGGCACGCACGCATGCACAGAAGGGAAAGGTGGTGGGCGGCCCTCCACTGGGGCTGGGGCCGAAAGGGCTGTTTCCCACCTTCGCTATGACCCTGTGCCCAGCCAGCAAGGGTCTCCCCCGCCTCCCCCAGGTGCAGGGGCTGTTCACGGTTGGGTGCTGCTCCTCTCTGACTAAGGTTCTGTCCCATCCCCCTCAACCTGGGCCAAGGGGGCATTGTTTCCTGGGGGTCAGACGTCTATGGATGGCTACAGCACTGCCCGTTGGAAATGGTAAAACCAAGAAAGCTGTGCAGGGTTTGAGTTTTGTTGAAGAAATGAGGTGGTTCAGAGAAAAGAGGTCTGCCTGTGAGATGCAAAAATAAACACAACCCTGCAACTGTGTTACCCACCGTGCACCACCTGGCCTGAGTCATGCGCCCACAAGGCTGCAAAGTTACAGCTTCTACTACTAGCGCCAGAGTCTGACACTCAGGATGTTGTTGGTTTTGTGAACTATCAACGGCTGACTTTTTCTTCTCCCTTCCCCTCTTCTTTCTCTGGAATCAGATCCACTTAGACAGCAAGAAGAGGGAGAGAGAAGATTCCCCCAGCCATCTACGAAATTCTGCCGACTCACAGTTCCTCCTGCACTCACATAAGCATTAAAATTCTTCGAGCAGGGAAATGATTGAACAGGGCAGCCAGGGAGAGGATAAATGTGCAGCCAATTTTCATCCAAAGTCTCACACACACATGAATATACATAGAACTAACACAAACCATCCTGAGCCCTTGGCCTTTTGGGGTGGGTTTTTATTGTTGTTGTTTTTGGGGTTTTTTTGCCCCTTCTATAATATAACATAGCAAGTATCATAACCAGACTGCTGAGCATTAAGGGTCTAGGGGGCCAAATTCAGCTCTTCTTAAATGACCATGTCTCAATCACCCAAAAGGAGGAGGGCAGGGGAGGCGGGGGACTGGAGGTGTCAGGGGTGGGGGAGTGAGCGCACAAAGGGGGAACATTTAAACCTTGAAAATAAAGATGTGGTCCAGTTGCCTGGCTTTGGGAATGTTGCAGTCAAGGCCCAACCCAGGAAACCTGTGCGTTCACAGACTCTTGAACAATTACTTCCAGTTAAGTTCATTAAACAGTCTTTATTTTCACTCACTCACATTTATTCTCCAATAAAAAGAAAGCATCCCATTGTGCTTCCCCCAACTAACCTTTAAAGCACTTGGGAGATTATGCCTTGGCCTACCCGGTCCAGGCTCGTCCCTGACCACTGAGTTCCCAGGGTTTTCTTCCTGCCTCCTGCCTCCCTTCAGTATCTTGACACAACATCCTGGAGGGTGGAGGCTGGGGGAGGGTGGTGTGCAGAGCAGTGCAAGGGGGGCCCTCTGACAGTCCTAACCCTCCACCAGGTCTCAGAGATGAAGGACCAACCACTTCACCCTGAAGTAATTTCCTAGGAATTTGCAACCTCCACCCTCCAGCCAGCAAGATATTTTTCTACTACTTGGGCATTAAATGATTAGTGTTAGCATAATCAATCTTGTTAAGTCTGAGTTTGCAGAGAATGTTTGGGACTTGGGTAAGAGGGTACAGCTGTTTCTACGAGAGTCAATTTTCAAAACAGAGCCAGGGATAAAACTAACCTATTCCAAATGAAGAAATCCAAAAGCTCAAATTCAAAACAACTTTTTAAAAATAATGACTTCCAGACCATCTCCCCAAAAACACAACCACCCCAAATCTAAGGATTTCTAAATAGGATGGAAAGGAAATCACCAATTTTGATTTCGAATAAATTTTAAGTACATAATGGTTATTACATCCTGGGGATTTCAAGTAAGAAGCAGTGAACAAAATTTGATACCACCTTTCTAATTTACAATGCCCAGCTACATAAAAATGTCTTTAGTGTTTCTTAAACACGCTGTGCCTAACTTTCCAATCTAGGCGGTATTTGAAAGCCATACCTGTTACCTGAGTCTGATAAGAGCTCAAGAAACAGTCACCTTCAGAGAGCTGGTAAATTTCTCCCTAGTAACAAACAGATGAACTGAGAGGTGGGATAGACATTTTCATGTGGCCCCACAGAGACAAATGACCAAAACTCGAATTCGACAGGGAACCAGCAAAACCAGACTACAGGGAAGACGAATTCAAATGCAAAACGGGACTGTTCTGTTCTGTTTTGTCCTGTTAGTGTCCCAAACACAGGCATTCTTCCACGGACATCTATAGCCTCCATAAACGATACACGTAGAAGGACACGGAGCTACACTGTGGTGAGAAGGACACAGCACCACCGCCCTCTCTGACTGCAGCTGTCGGAAGTTTAAGGTAACAAGGGAATGACCCAGGCAAAGTTCACTTACAAAAAAAAAAAGTCTTCAAATGTGTGCACAAGTATGTAATCTGGACGGCATGTCAGGATTTCATCACATTCCAAAATATTGCAGAAGGAAAGAATTCCATGACATAGCTCAGCCAGGCCCCCCACCATCCCCAAACCACAGAGGGGAGGTTTCCTTAAAAATATAAGGTTGCAGGCTCTGTTGCTTCCAGAAAGTGCAGAGGCAGCAGCCTGTTGTGACAATACAAAGATCATAATATCTGTATCATCAGAGTCAGGAATTTACCCTTTCAAAGGAACTCCCTTCCCATAAGCCATCAAGAATAGAGGTTTCCCCATACCAGCAAGCAGGACTCCTAGAAAGTAACCCCAGTAATTTGAGTAAACAAAGGTCTGGAACCTTTCAGGAATCTGGAAACGGGTGGGAAATTTGTGGCAAGACAATTTATACATTTGTAGTGCCAGCCTGCACTCTTCTCCCCGCCAATTCTTGACAGTTTACACCATCATACACTGAGCTGGAAAGTTGCACAGAACCAGAAAGGGAAACCGAGACACACCTTCCTTCATGTTCAACTAGAGAACTACCCACCACTTTGATAGTTCAATATGACATGGAAGATTTTAACTCATGATTTTGAAAACATAAGGACTCTTACAGTCTCTAGTATATTTCATTTCTTCTTCCCCCTAAATATCAGATCTAAGAGTTGACTGACCACTGCCAATGTTTCTTTGGCCGTTCGACAACAATAAAAATTAATAACAAAAAGCAATAATTAAGACAAGTAAGGAATCACCTCCAAGAGAATGCCCTTACAGCTTGTGGCCAAGGATTTGACCTAAGAGTTGAACAGAGTATCAAGTATTCTAAGCCCCAAATAGGCACTGCAAGGGGGCCTTCTCCTGATCATTAACAGCACAATAGGCTGTCATCAATCTTCGCTCACATTTCCAAAACACATTTTATATTACATTTACAAAATACAAATACCACAAGCAAGACTGGAGCCCTAAAAAGCTGGCAGCATCTAAATTTGGAGATTGAAAATAAATACAACCAAAGACAGAGCAACACAAAGTTAGCATTAAATATGAAACCAAAATATACAGTTTACACAAGCCCTGCTACTGGAAAAGCCTTATTGTTCAAAAACGTTTCAAGCTTCCAAAGTATGCTCTTCCATGAGAGCATGTCATTTTTCCTTCTCTTTCTCCCAGTGGAGCCCACCCTGGTGGTGAAGGGGGCCGGGGTGGGGTGGGGGGGTATTATTTATTAGAAGAAATCCCAAATCCATCCCACCACCCTTTTCCAGATTATAGCTCACTTACACTTGGGGAGCTGGGTCTGCGTTGCCATAGAATCATAAGGATGGTGATAAAAGTCAAGCTTTCTCTACTCCCCATCTTTTTTTTTTAAACCTTTCCCCCGCTTCCCCAAAAAACCACTATGAAAAGTACGTAGTGAGAGAAAATAGCTTGAGTTGACTATTTACTCTTGTCTTGGTTTTCCTTCCCACTGTCTGAATTAAAAAAAAACAAACACCAAGCACAAAGGTTTAATGGTCAAGACTATATATAAATAAGAACATGAACACACACACACACCCCACTACTCACCCAGCAATTCAAATTGAGGTGCCAACCGCCCAACTGGTGGAAGAGAGTGAGCCCAGAGGCCACCGCGCCTCCCTTCCCACTCAGATCTTCCACTCCCACTAAGATGGTATTCCTAGGGTCCATAATAGCTTTGGTTTTCTTTCTCTCCACCTCAAAAAAAAAAACTTTCTCTGTACCTTCAAGATGGGACGGGCCAGCTTTTTTTCTCCTCCGTTATTGCTTTTCTCACTTTTCTTCTTCCTCCCAGCTTCCCTCCCTTTTCCCTTTCATTTTAAAGAGCTTAAAAATGCATCTTAAAAGATGGAAATGGCTCCCAATTTCTACCCTGGGACACTCAAAATGCTCCCCAAGTTCTTGCTCACGATGCCTGCAGTTATTTGGTTAATTCTTCCCTCTACACACACATCCCTCTGAAACCAAAAAAAAGCGCAAAAACAAACAGAAAGAAATCAAATCATCTAGTTCCGACTGGTTACAGATTAAATTTTTTTAAAATTAATGAAAAGAAATTCCTCCCAGTTTCTACCCTGTACCACTGCAAAATCCTTGAAGAAGGGGGGGGCCCATTTCCCCAGCCAGCTTGGGCTCTAAACAGAGTCCCCCCTCCCTCACCCGTTACCTTGGGCAGCGGGGCCAGAGCCACCGCTAAGAGTAGCTAAGAAATTACGGTCAGCCATGAGGGAAAATGATCAACCGAAGGCAGAAGGCAGGCACTTTATCTACAAGATTGTCAAATCCCTCAAAACAGATTTCTTAGGGAGAGGGCTGCCATGGGTTGGGGGATGGGGAGAGGAAAGTGCATTTTCTTGTCAGTGATACGGCAGTGACACTTGGTAGGGCCTTGCCTGACACACATACACACCCCTCTTTTCCTTCCAGAGCAAGAGACTGAGCCTCTAAGCTTTTCCAGTTGACCTCTCTGGAAGCAGAAGAACGGAAGCTTCCCGCGTTCACTGGCATTCCAGGAGTCTGAACGCTCGCTCACTGGCTTTCTGACTGTAAGTTCTGTGAGCTTTCTCCCCAGAATGAGAGAGAGAGGGAAGAGAGGAGAAAGGAGAAAAAAGGCAATCCCTGATTCCCCCAACCCGACTTACTTTTCCCGGGTCTCTCCTAGGATCCAGGACTGGGTACATGTGTGTGGGTTTAACTTAATTGGAGTTGAGAGACCCAGACATCACAGGCCTGAAATCATCCGCTTTTCCATGAAGGAGGGGACTGTGGGAGGGTGTCGGCTCCAGGAGGGGTTAAAGATAGAAGAAAGTTGCAGAGGACAACACTCACCCAGAGCGCCTTTCCGGTCCTTCCCTCCCCAAGTGTGAAATCTTTTCACCCTCTTCAAAAGCAAACACACAACTCTGATTTGCATGCAGGTAAGAAAACACCCCCGGCTGCCACATGGGGTCCCGCCGGCTGGCTGGCACGGTATTGCTTCAAGCAAGACCGGTGGCAAAGATACTGTTTCTTCTGGCGCAGGACACCTAACATACAGGAGATGTTTTTAATTTACCGACTCGACTGTCCAGCTGCTTATCTGCAAACCCACAGGGCTGTTTTTCCTGATGTCAATCTTTAAGCAATCTGTTACTATACCAGACAAGTTGGTACCCCTCGCAACTTCCACCTCCGCACAATGTCCCCTTCCACAAAAAACCCACAAGGACTGGAAGGGCTTCAAGGTAACAAAAAAGTGAGGATTCTTAATTTTTCTCTCCTTTTTTAAAATACTGCTCCGTGGCCCCTGTTTCTGGACTTTATTCGGCCTTCCTGTGTAAGTGTCAGGCAGTAAGCTTTAAGGCCCTTAATACCAAAAAACCCTGCCATTTCCCTTTACATGGTGGTAACAAAAGCAATGAGGCTCCAGTTTGACAAGAAAAAGCCCCAACCACAGCCCCCTAATTGCCTCCCCTCCCTCTATTCACGCGGACCACCACACTAGGCAGCTGCCTTTGTCACACACGCAATTTCTTAAGTAAACTGCAAGTTCCTTTCCCGCTGATGGACAGCTCCCAATCATTCAGCAACAATAACTTATAAAGTGCAGCAAACAGGATGGGCAACTTGGACTAGAAATGTATTTTCTGGCTTTCTCAAAAGACAAGGAAAATGGAAACAGCAAGAGGAGCCAACACATTCCAGACAGACCTCCTCCTCCTTCAAAAGGACACGGAAATCTCATGAATTTCTTCAAACTAACCCCTCCTAAGAGAATGCTCCCGGAAATATGCTGTCCCACCATCCGACTGTTCCCAGTCGGTCCCCTAGGCACCCCGATTTGTCAGAAGTACATCCATGCTTAGAACATTTCCATTAAAAAAAAAAAAGGCTGCAAAGTTCTGTGGGATTTTTTTGGTAAACTTTCCCAAATGCTTCTCCCCCCGCCCCAACCCCCCGCCTCACCCAAAAAAAAAAAAAAAAACAAAACCCAGGACCCTTTCCTTTCAGCGTGCAATTAACAATAACGTGGAGAAGAAATAAACTCAGAACAGAAGGGACAGCCCATTTACATCCCACGGTTCTCTTCCACATCAGCAACAAAGTTCTGTTTACGTTGTTTTAGATAAAGAAGTTTGAGATGGAGGTGAGAGGAATTGGGTCTTGAAAGACTATATACAAAAAGTAGAAAAGGGCCGATCCTTTAGGAAAATATTTGGGGAGAGCCAGGGAGGAGGGGAGTCAGGAAGCTGGAGCATTTAAGTGAATTTAACTTGGTGGGGCCAAAAGAAACAACCCCTCTCCCCGGCCCGAATATTCACGTCCGAATTAAACAATAATCATAAAGCATGTTTTTATAGTCACGGGCTAAAAGTTCAGAATGAAAAAGTCATGTCATTTTTCTTTTCCGTTGGGCGTGTGTGTGTGTCTGTGTGTGTGTATGTTTTAGAGTTTAAAAAAAAAAAAACTAACTAACAAAGTCCAACTCCATCGGGCACCTTACCAGTCAAGGGACATCAATCTTAAAGTTACTAAGAAGTGACAGCGAACCCCACGGAGGCTGGGAGCAGGAGCATGCAAGGGCCTTGGACAAACCCGGACGCGGCGGGGCAGACGCGGGGACGCGGCGGGCCGGGTACCCCGCCCAGCACACCCGTCTGCCGGCCCGCCTGCCCGCGCGCGCGCACGGGGCCGCTTACCATCTAGAGCGGGTTGCGGGGCTCTCCTTCCCGCCGCCGGCTCGCGGGCATGCTGCCGCGCGCCCGGATGGCCGCGCAGGGCCCGCGCCGGCCGCAGGCTCCACTGGAGGGCAGCACCCGCTCTGCAGCCGCGCGGCGCACCCGCGGCACAGGGGACTAGCTCACACCACCAGCGCCGCCAGACTGGATGATGCTCAAGCACAGTTCCATTCACAGAATTATCTCGCTTGATAGGGAAGGGCACAATAACTGGGATCTCCCCCGATTCCACAACAATCCACACCCCCCTCCCCCGAAAGGGAGGGCTATTAAAAAAAAAAAAAAAGGCAGGGCTTTCTTACTCTTTTTTCCCCCTCTTCCCACAAACCGGCATTCAATCAAAAGAACAAAGCCTGATATTTTGTTTGCCGACTTGGCAAACATAAAGGCAATTTCAGTAGTCCAAAGAAGTTCACGTAAGTTGGCGAAAGTAAGGCTTTGCAGTTCTCCAGTGAAATTAAGCTTTAATAGCTATCTGATGCCATTCAGAGAAGGAAAGGGGGGAGGGGGGATACAGCTGAATTTAGATAAAGTTAGAGGACCACTTCCCTCTTAAGTTTTTTGCCCGCTGAAAGTACCCTCAAAATTCTTGACAACATCCAGAGCTTAATTATCTTGCTGA